>OU342796.1:0-5000000 GCA_910591515.1 Cerceris rybyensis | reverse complement strand
TTGAAGGCGTGAAACTTAAAATTAAAACTGCACCTGCCGCAGCAATAAAAGCTCTCCATAAATTTATATTTCAAGTTGAAGGTGATAGAGCTAACCGTAAACGATTGCGTGCGTTCTCTGGATTTACATTCAGCGATGGTTCAAAGGATCATCTTGCGAAACTAACATTCGCAAACGAATTAACATTTGGTGATTTGGTATCCTGTTGCAATATTCTTGGCCTGGATTACCATGGAACCGGAGAAGAATTGATCAAATTAATATGCAAAGCATTGATGGATATTGTTACGTCCCGAAACCGAATCTTTTTCTTTAATTCTTCTTTAAATTTAATTTCTTTTTCATTTCTTCCTTCTACTCTATATTTGCAAATACCATCGGTATTTTGGGATTTTCCCCTAAGCAAATGTGCGTAGAAGAAAGACAATTCGAATTCCGCTAATGTAAGAATGCTCCTGCATTCTGAGAATTCCGACAGTAATATAAAAGACTACGGCGTTACAGCCGGCTGGAAATTAGCGATCTGAACAAAACACCTTAACTCAGCGGATATGGTTTCGATTCGTGGTCATACAGACCATCCGGTTCCGCGAATTGCGATTTGCGACTTGCGAATTAACGGCGATTGACCTGTGAGCCCGGATGGAAAGAAGGATGGAAAAATTTCGAAACATCTCCAAGAATCGAACTCTGCAAAACGTGATCATGGGTAAGGTCTATCACCTCCGAACACCCAAAGTTAATAAAAGTCAAAAGACGAGCTCGACTCGCCACTATTGTCTGATCAGTCACGAGGTGTGTAGACGGTAGTCCGTGAAAACGTATACCTATAGTGAATCTTAGATTCTCTATTTAAGCATAGTTCGGTTAACATATTGTGATCCGAAGGACTTAGTTTTTCACGTTAAATTAATATTCCTTTCATTTCTTTGTTTCTTTTATTATAGTACCACGCGTTATAATTGTAGCTAAGCTCAATCTAATTTATCATTAAATATAGTTTAAATCTAAATTCGTGCTATAACATTTGCGAGTTCATAACAGTGTAAGAAGAAATCTAACTTTCCAACCTTCTCTCAGCATCCGGTTCACAGCCAGATTAAGACAACGAAAAAGGACGGAACGATCTACATACTTATAATCAAAACTATCAGGGTGAGTTCCATATACATGAAACATTTTATTTTGCTAGTCGCATTCTGATTGATCCATTGGGTCGTGGGATTTTCACTAAATCGAATACGACTTTTTGGTAATTCTGTTACACTGACGAGCCCTGATTTCGGAAGTATATAATAATTTCTGTAAATGGGAAATTCTCTCCTCCCTGTTAAGGGCGGGTTTTAAACGAGTCTCTCGTTTTGGGACAATACCCTCAAAACCCAACCGATACTGCAAGGAGACAGTTTCACCACCCAAAACTTTGTAGCATTGCGCACCCCTGTTCATTATACAAACATTTGTACAGAAACCTCAAACTCAAACTAAACTGCACACATTTTGAATATATATATTTTTCTATTGTCATACCTAATTAAAGAAAGTCTAAATTCAATTCATTAAACCTAGACATCCATATCCTAAACATCAAGTTTCGATTCACATAGACCTGTACTGGTCTCGACAGATCGACCCATCCATCCTGTCCTCTCCTCGCCTTAGGCTGGGGAGAGTAACAAAATTTTATTAGAGTTAA
Organism: Cerceris rybyensis; assembly: GCA_910591515.1. Taxonomy (NCBI): domain Eukaryota; kingdom Metazoa; phylum Arthropoda; class Insecta; order Hymenoptera; family Crabronidae; genus Cerceris; species Cerceris rybyensis. Next base: position 4,998,304 of record OU342796.1, on the reverse strand, counting down.
ACGCGGAAACCCGCGTGCGATTCGTTTCGTATTAGCTAGAACGCGCGGAGTCTACCGTCCGTCGGCACCCGCTCGACGGCGGACGGCACGCGGAAATAAAGCGCCGCACGTAACAGCTAAAACTGGTGTCAGAAGTGGGATACGATCTGTTAAATCGAAATTTGAATATAATAAGGATGTCCGATTTCAAAATTTTCAATTGAGATTCTTGATTTAAAAGTATAACCCTGTTTTATAAACTTTTCTTCTATTGTGCTTACGATTCAGGAGCTCGTTAATTACCTTTGGCATATACACTAAATGTTCGTAAGGGAAGGTTCCATGATATCGTAAAAATATTGTTTTCCTGAATTTTCTGTGTCTTATATAAATTGATTGCTGATTTATTATTATGTATTGATGTATTGATGTTTTGATATATTTGATATATGTATATTTGACATTCATTGCTATTGATATATGTATATATTTTTATCTTGATTTGTGATTTTATTGAACTGTTACTTGTCGAGAAAAGGATTGAACATTGACAATTTCAATATCTTTGATATACCCATTTCATTCTTGTCTTCTATTTTACAAATAGTACAAAATTTCTTTTTCTCCATAATTAAAAATGAATCCGAACGAAACCGCAGCTCGAAGCGCGAACGCGTCTAAGGGAGCAAATTTAACTGCTGTGGATCTAAATGTTACTAATTCTATGATGGCTTCTATGGCAGAATGTTTCACAGTTCAACATAGTACACTAAATATTCCGTTTTTCGATGGAAAAAATATTCCGCTCAAAAACTTTTTACAGGATGTACAAAATGGGTCTGTTTTTGTACCACCCGCTTTAGAGGGTTCGTTTATCAAGGCAGTAATAGGCAAACTACAAGGAGCAGCGAGAGATAGTACCTGGGGGAAAACTTTTAATAAATTAGACGATTTAGTGAAACATTTAAAAGAAAGATTCGCGCCTGGAAAATCTTATTCGTATTACCACCATGAAATAGAAGTGATCCGGATGAACAGGGGCGAAACCGTAAATGACTTTTCCGATAGATTAAATATTTTGCTAAATGGTGCTCGCACGGCATTGGATGACAAACACGGCAGTGACGCGGAGCGAATGTATGCGCCTATTGAGGAGTGTGCATTAGATGCATTTATACGAGGCCTGCCAGACGAAATAGCTTACGCTGTAGATGCTCGTGATCCAAAAACCTTAGACAGTGCGGTAAGAATTGCAACGCGGATAGAAACACGCATGAAAGCGGGAATAATTCCTGGACTGCCAACACCGCGTTTAATGGTATCACGTAATTCCAATTTCGATTCCGATGTAAACCCGAAACCTGTAGAATCACGATTCGAGAACCATAGAAACTATCGAGACCAAAAATCAAGGAGCCCTAGTCCTATCCCTGGTCCCTCTGATCGTTCGAAATCACCCACGGGTATCTTAAAACCTCCTTATCCCGAAACTTTCCCACAAAACCAATATAAATACCCATTTCCTCCATATCAGCCATGCCAATCACACTACTCGCATTTTTGCTGTCCTTCCATGGCCTACAATCCTATCTATTCTTGTCCATATAACATACGATGCAACAATCACGAATCTGTTTCAAACCCACGTAACATGAATCCACCATATCCCGTCTCACCTGAGTCTTCTCCATATTCCCCGTATAAACGTGAACCGAGATCACCCTCTCCATTCCGAAAACCTAATGAATTCCGCTCAGAATCCCCTCCCCCATTCCCACGGAAGAATACATCAAGATCAAGTTCGCCAGTGCATAAAGCCGTTCAGTTTCGATCCCAATCGCCAAATCAATTAGACAACGGTAATTTAAACTCCGAAATGACTCGCTGGAGAGACGCAACAGCGAGTTATCCGAGTCAAGAGCGTCACCACAAGGTCGGGACCTTGGAGAACCACGAGCGTTCTTCTCTTACTCGCGTCAGCAGGAATCACCGCTCGTAGAAATGCAAGCAAATGAATTCCGCGAAGGTTATGCTCGACTTTTGATAGATACTGGCGCGGACATTAACCTGGTCAAATTAAATGCATTACATGTAGATTTGGACGTAAATCTGGACGAGTCTATTACAATAGTCGGAATAACACCAGAAGGCCTCGAAACAATCGGTACAACAACAGTCACACTTTTGGGTCAGCCTGTAAAATTTCACGTGGTCAAATCATCGTTTCCTCTTAAATGCGACGGAATATTAGGTAAAGCCTACTTGCGACAGGAGCAAGCCGAAATCTCTTTTGCACATAATACATTAGTAACGAAATCAGAACCGATTAAGCCGTTTAGATTTATTGGTGAAAAGCCGAACGCGAATTTACCACGCTATCCAAAATCACGAATACTACTCTTGAAAGCACGTACTCGTCAACCCATAACCATCGATGTCATCAATTCAAATTTAAAAGAGGGTTACCTGCCAAAATTACCAATCAAAGATGGAATTTACATTGGGGAAGCAGCAGTTAGTGTACATCAGGGCGTATGCCATGTCCTAGCTATAAATACCCTTGATAAAGATATCGAAATAGAAATTCCTCCACAAGAGATTTACCCATTCGAATACCACAATTTTCCAGAAGAAGATAATTATTCCGATATCAGCTCTGATTTGGAAAATCCGGAACCATTGCAGAATGACAATCGAGTCTCTAGAATTTTGAGCAAATTACGTTTGGAACACTTGAATTCGGAAGAAAGGGAACATGTAATAGATTTGATAGAAGAATTTCCTGATTGCTTCCATTTACCGGGTGACAAATTGGAAGCAACCCCATTAATTCAACATAAAATCCATACAACCGATGATATACCTATAAATACGCGCCAATATAGATTTCCACCAGTTCATAAAACGGAAATTGAAAAACAGATTTCTTCAAAATTAAACAGCGGAATAATAACACCTTCAAAATCTCCTTACAATTCACCACTTTGGATTGTACCCAAGAAACCTGACTCTCAGGGCAATCCCAGGTGGCGAATGGTAATTGATTTTCGCAAATTGAATGAGAAAACAGTTGGTGATGCATATCCGCTACCGAATATTGTAGATATTTTGGATCATTTAGGTGAAGCACGATATTTTTCAACATTTGACCTTGCAAGTGGTTTTCAACAGATAGAGATGGATCCAAAAGATAGAATCAAAACAGCATTTTCGACACCTAATGGACATTATGAATATATTCGTATGCCAGAGGGTTTAAAGAATGCACCAGCAACTTTTCAAAGATTAATGGACCAGCTTTTGCGTGGATTACAAGGAGTAGAAGTATTCGTATATTTAGATGACATAGTAATCTTTGCGAAAACATTAGAAGAACACAAGAAGAAAATTCGTCGGTTATTCATGAGATTAGCAGACGCAAAATTAACCTTACAACCAGATAAATGTGAATTTTTAAAAACCGAAGTAGCATATTTAGGTCATGTAATTGGTAGAGCAGGAGTGAGACCTGATCCTAAAAAGATTATTGCAGTCAGAAAATTTCCAAGGCCACAAAATCAGAAGAACGTGAGACAATTTTTAGGACTCGCAGGATATTATCGAAGATTCATTAAAAATTTTGCCGCTATAGCTAAACCCTTAACAGAACTTTTGAAAAAGGAAGCCAAATTCATATGGGGCAAAGAGCAGAAGCAGAGTTTTCTTGAATTACGGAAGGCACTGTGTAGATCTCCAATTCTCCAGTACCCAAATTTCAACAAACCTTTCACACTAACGACCGATGCATCTGATTTTGCAATAGGTGCTGTTTTGTCACAAGAAGTCGACGGTCATGATTTGCCGATAGCTTATCTTTCCAGAAATTTGACCAAACCCGAACAAAATTATTCAACTACAGAAAAAGAATGTTTGGCAGTCTTATATTCGGTTTTACACTTTAGGCCTTACCTATATGGCAGAAAATTCACTTTATTCAGCGATCATGAACCACTTAAGTGGATAGATTCCATAAAAGATCCAGGACAACGACTAATCCGCTGGAGATTAAAATTAAGAGATTACGATTACAACTTCGTTCATAAACCAGGTCGCCTAAATGTAAACGCGGATGCACTCTCTCGCAATCCTGTAAACCTTTCTGATATCTCATCCACGGATTATTCCTCGGACTCCGATTCTGATAACGTGCAAATTCTCCCGATACATGGTCGTGCTGCACATCCCAAAACAACTTCTTCAACGTCCAACACTACTCCTAAACCAACTCTTTCATCAACTAAATCCAGAACTATTCCAAAACCCACTCTAGTAATACCAAGAGGGCCCGGTAGACCCGTTGGTTCCAAAACCAAACCCAAAACCTCTACACCTATAGACCCAGACTCAATCGCACAACGGACTCGACGTAAATTAAACTCAATTACACCACCGACACAAATAGACGAAGTAAATGGAGATGAGACGGAGGAAGACGCACCGACACCACCAATACACCGCAAACGAAAAAGCACCTTACCCAGTTTGGACTTTACACCGAAATCACACACTTCTCCGCAGAAGTCGAAGACAGATACAGACGACTCTCAATTAGAACCTATTCGTGAGGAAAGAACAAATGAATCCGAAACTATTATAAAAGAAAACCAAGACCATATTATGCTAGAAGTACAACCACCTACAGACGACAGTGACGATGACGTTCTTGTTGACACCGCAGTTCAGCCAATCGACTTACAGGAATTACAAAATTCTTTTGCCAAATTTGACGAATCTTTGCTACGACATGACTTTACTCCGGAAACATCCCAATTAGACGCAACAGATGACAGTGATACCACAGAAATTGACGATGTAGAATTGGACAAGCGAATTCAGAGACTATTGGAACGGCATAACTCAACGGAAAAACAAAACAATCAAACCGAAATTCATTGGCAACCACGCAAATCCATATTTCCTACTCCCATGCCATTACGCAGACCGCTAGCCTTATCTACACCTTGTTCAGCACATCGGACATTCACCGTTCCTCAAGAAGACCTTGCTGAGAAGGAAGAACCAAAAGCCTCGTCAGCAGAAGTCTCAAGTGAACCGTACTATGCCGGTATACAAATGAAAGAAAACATACCATTGGACATAGACACAGTCTCACCGTTAAATCTTCCTCGAACGACTTTTTCGCGTCCAAAATTGTTAAGTTTTAGTAGAAGTAATTTGACCGCAACCCCTGGAAATTATGTGCATTTCATCTCATCGGACTGTGAGCTTGTCAACCCTGTAGGAAGATTACTCGTAGATATAGGTGTTCTAAGCATCGACAATTTACGAGAAATGAAACCAAAGGTGGGACAAATTCTCGTTACGACCCGAGGAAAGCACAAAATTTTCAGCGTCGTTATTCAAAGGAATTATTTTGATAATTTGGATATGAATCAGATAAAATTCGGATTGGAAAATTTAAAAAAATCTTTGATGAAATCCGGTATTGAATCATTCAAAATTTCTAAATCAGGAGATCTAACCGATACACTATCTCAGGGTACATTACTAGACCTGTTAATGGATACTTTTGGAGAAAGTGGTATCGAGATTATTATTTGCAATGGCAAAATTGAAATACCACCTAAAGAACTCCGATCGGAAATAATAGCCGAATATCACGGAAGGTTAGTAGGTGGACATAAGGGAATTACCAAAACGTATCAGCGAATTCGAGAGAGATTTTATTGGCCGGGACTGAGAAATGACGTGCAAAATTTTATAAGAACTTGCAATAGTTGTCAGGAGAATAAAGTAGTACGCGCTAAGACAAGGGAACCAATGCTAATCACAGATACCCCGCTAGAACCGTTTGTCAAAGTATCTTTAGACACTGTGGGACCACTACCTATCACCCCCAATGGCAATCGGTATATATTAACCATGCAGGATAATCTAACTAAATACTGTTTAGCCGTACCCGTTCCTGATATTAAGGCAGAGACAATAGCACACAACATAGTAGAAAATTTAATACTTCAGTTCGGAGCACCCCGTGTAATATTGACAGATCGAGGCACTAGTTTCGTGAACAATCTTTTCAAAGAAATAGCAAAATTATTTAAACTAAATCACGTAACCACATCAAGCTATAGACCACAATCCAATGGGGCATTGGAAAGAAGTCACATAGTATTAGCAGACTATATAAAACACTATCTAGACGATTTCGACGACTGGGATCGTTTGGTACCTTTTGCAATGTTTTCCTATAACACTTCTGTTCACGAGGCCACGAACTTTACTCCATATGAATTGGTATTCGGAAAATTAGCCAGATTTCCTAGCACTCTGCCGACAGAAGAAAATCTACCAACCTATAATTCATATCTTCACGATTTGATAGTTAGATTAACAGAAATGCACGTAATAGCAGGTAAAAATTTAATATCCGCGAAACAAACTTCGAAATTCTACCACGATCAAAACACCAGACCATTTGAAGGGAAGATAGGGGACATGGCACGCGTTTTAGTAGAACCAAGACGAGGAAAGTTCAGTAAACGATATCATGGACCTTACAAAATTGTTGGAATTTTAGAACAAAACAATATTATCTTAGAAGATAATGTTGGAAAAAGATTTGTTAAACATATAGATAAATTGGAACTCGCACCTGTTTAATGTAATAAATTAATCAAAATCTTTTCTTTTACTTTGGACCTGGAACGAGGAAGGTTGATCGAGAGATGGATATCTTCACATTTATAATGTTGACTAATCTACAGGCACTCATTCGGACTGCTACCCTGTAAATGCACAGCGAAGCCTATACTGTAACTTAAATAGATAACAATCCGGATTTATACTACGAAAGTCTGTGTGATCTACGATTTAAGCGCGCGGATTGGTGAATAATTTCGTTCATAGACATTGGAAAAGTAGAGGAAAATTTTCCGAATGAAAAACTTTGTTTGAACAAAATTCACGAGAAATGACTTGATTCACCAATTCGTAGCCAATGCGACACCCTACTCCGAACTACCTATTTGGAATGCCGAATTCGCGAAGCTTTGGATTTGTATACAGAAATCAAAGAATTAGTGTTCGAATTCGTTCAGGCCGAGATAGATCATGTACCTCGCGCTCTCGTTAAGAGAAGCGTATCTTTTGGATTCATCGGATCAGCCAGCCGTCTTTTGGGACCCTCACTGAAGATGATGCGGAGTACTTCACTACGGAAATAGAACAACCATATCAGGACCCGAACTTCCTTACATAAATCGTCAATAACCAAACTCACCTCAACCAGAGCGGCCTACAGAGTTCTGCGATGCTACACGAATCATGCAGGCCCAGATCTCAAATATACACATCCTAACAGTAGGAAAGGAAGCGTCTGAAGACAACTTAAAACGGAATTGAATCACCGACAATAACCAGGGATTCGACATCCGATACTCCGTCAAGGCCAATTAACCAGAATGACGGACAGCCCTTATACTTTCCGGAAGTCGACTGAACAAGTTGGACAACTACCACTTGGAAATCCCTCCAAATACGGAAAAAGGAGGATAACGGAAATTAACTCAGAAGATGTTACCAGAACCCAGTCAGAAACTACTGATGGACCAAGATTTGATCTCAATTATTATAACTCTTCTGTTTTCTTTTACCCCTTTCGCAACGGGCGGGTTCTCGGCAGCGGTATTCCCACTGAACGGGCCCCTGCGACGCGTCGCGACAAAGTTGTACGCTATGGAAGACCGATCGTCGCATGTTATGTAGAGCGACTATAGCCGCCCGTAGTAGCGAAAGGGTTATATATGTTTGATTCTTCCGTTTGTTTTCCTTACCTCTCATAACTAGAAACTCATAACTATTCTGTGTCATAACGACAGGACAACATGGCATCGACAAGTTCTGAGACCAGGTCACGCTGATGTTATGGGGCGAGGCTAGCACCTTACACCAAAATAGTGCAGGCCTTTGCATTTTGTCGACCCACCTACGTGGCGATGCTTCAGCAACCAGCGGAAAACGTTGCCTTCGTGACGTCTGGTACGACGGAATATGCAACCAAGTCATTGCGAGGAAAACGTCACGACCATGGACTCGAGGTGCCACTGGACAGTACTACCGCAAGTCATCATAGACCACCATCCCCATATGGACACTCCACGATCGAATACCTCGAACCGTTTCGTTGAGCATCGAGGACGATGCTTACTCTAAGGAGGGAGGGATGTTACGTCCCGAAACCGAATCTTTTTCTTTAATTCTTCTTTAAATTTAATTTCTTTTTCATTTCTTCCTTCTACTCTATATTTGCAAATACCATCGGTATTTTGGGATTTTCCCCTAAGCAAATGTGCGTAGAAGAAAGACAATTCGAATTCCGCTAATGTAAGAATGCTCCTGCATTCTGAGAATTCCGACAGTAATATAAAAGACTACGGCGTTACAGCCGGCTGGAAATTAGCGATCTGAACAAAACACCTTAACTCAGCGGATATGGTTTCGATTCGTGGTCATACAGACCATCCGGTTCCGCGAATTGCGATTTGCGACTTGCGAATTAACGGCGATTGACCTGTGAGCCCGGATGGAAAGAAGGATGGAAAAATTTCGAAACATCTCCAAGAATCGAACTCTGCAAAACGTGATCATGGGTAAGGTCTATCACCTCCGAACACCCAAAGTTAATAAAAGTCAAAAGACGAGCTCGACTCGCCACTATTGTCTGATCAGTCACGAGGTGTGTAGACGGTAGTCCGTGAAAACGTATACCTATAGTGAATCTTAGATTCTCTATTTAAGCATAGTTCGGTTAACATATTGTGATCCGAAGGACTTAGTTTTTCACGTTAAATTAATATTCCTTTCATTTCTTTGTTTCTTTTATTATAGTACCACGCGTTATAATTGTAGCTAAGCTCAATCTAATTTATCATTAAATATAGTTTAAATCTAAATTCGTGCTATAACATTTGCGAGTTCATAACAGTGTAAGAAGAAATCTAACTTTCCAACCTTCTCTCAGCATCCGGTTCACAGCCAGATTAAGACAACGAAAAAGGACGGAACGATCTACATACTTATAATCAAAACTATCAGGGTGAGTTCCATATACATGAAACATTTTATTTTGCTAGTCGCATTCTGATTGATCCATTGGGTCGTGGGATTTTCACTAAATCGAATACGACTTTTTGGTAATTCTGTTACACTGACGAGCCCTGATTTCGGAAGTATATAATAATTTCTGTAAATGGGAAATTCTCTCCTCCCTGTTAAGGGCGGGTTTTAAACGAGTCTCTCGTTTTGGGACAATACCCTCAAAACCCAACCGATACTGCAAGGAGACAGTTTCACCACCCAAAACTTTGTAGCATTGCGCACCCCCGTTCATTATACAAACATTTGTACAGAAACCTCAAACTCAAACTAAACTGCACACATTTTGAATATATATATTTTTCTATTGTCATACCTAATTAAAGAAAGTCTAAATTCAATTCATTAAACCTAGACATCCATATCCTAAACATCAAGTTTCGATTCACATAGACCTGTACTGGTCTCGACAGATCGACCCATCCATCCTGTCCTCTCCTCGCCTTAGGCTGGGGAGAGTAACAAAATTTTATTAGAGTTAAACGCGGAAACCCGCGTGCGATTCGTTTCGTATTAGCTAGAACGCGCGGAGTCTACCGTCCGTCGGCACCCGCTCGACGGCGGACGGCACGCGGAAATAAAGCGCCGCACGTAACAATATAAACACACTAGTTCCAACTGAAAAAGACGAAAACGAAGATACGACCGAAGATGAGGAAGATAACGAAGACGAAGATGACGAAGATCGAGCGGAATCGGTTGTATTAGGAGGTGAAACAAATGCAAAGGGAAAGAAACGTTTAAATTTTGCTGTAAACTATCGCGACGTAGAAGAGTCTATTCGATCTTTTGATGGCGGTGATACATATTCCGTAGAACGTTGGATTGTTGATTTTGAAGATTCTGCTGTGTTGTTTGGATGGTCTGACTTAGAAAAACTTGTTTTTGCGAAAAAATCATTAAAAGGACTGGCAAAATTATATATTCAAAGTGAAGGTGTTGTTAAAACATGGACAAAATTAAAATCGCTTTTACGTGAGGAATTTTCCACAAAAATTAATACCGCGGAATTGCATACGATGCTCACCAGTCGAAGAATGCGAAGAGATGAAAGTGTACAAGAGTATTATTTGGTCATGAAAGAGTTGGCTTCAAGGGGCTCAATAGAACACGAAGCGCTAATGAAATATATAATCGATGGCATACCAGACGAGATGAACAACAAAATAATTCTGCACGGGGCGAAAAAACTAAGTGAATTCAAAGAACGTCTAAAAATTTACGAGACAATTCGAAAGAAAAACCAGGAGAGATATGTACGACGAAGAGAAGATTTGACTAGGACGGACTACGCAAGAAGGATGGATAACGCGAAGAAGACGGACTACGCAAGAAGGATGGATAACACGAGAAAGACGGACTACGCAAGAAGAGGAGAACATACAGAGAAAACGGTGACGACGGAGCGTGAAACGAATCAACAGAGATTTGAAGTACGATGTTATAACTGCGGTGGCAAAGGCCATATATCGAGAGATTGTCATTACAGGAGTACTGGGAAAAAATGTTTCAAATGTAATTCTTTTGGTCATACCGGGTATAATTGCAATATTGACAACAAAGAAGGTAAGCCAAACCCATCACCTCAGCCTTCTACGATTAATACTGTTTCGACAGCATCGGGGCATGATATGCGAAAAAATATTTTTGTTAATGGCGTATGCATACGAGCATTGATAGATACCGGTAGTGGTGTTAGTCTGATGCGCGAAGACGTTCAACGAAAAATTGGTTTAGATAAAATACAACCCTGTGAGACGAAATTATTTGGTTTCGGTAAAAATAATAAAACGCAACCTTTGGGATATATTCAGACGGTCGTTGAGATAGATTCAGAAAAATTCCCGATTACGATTTATATTGTACCATACGACTCAATGGATATGGAATCTGTAATTGGCACGGATATTATAAACGCATGTGAACTAAAGATTAATCCAGACGGTATAACAATTCGAAAAATACCTTTAGTTATGTTTTTGGCACAAAATAGTTCCGAGAATGAAAAATTAGAAACGGATGTTCGCGATGACGAAATAAATAATCAATTAGAGGAAACAATTAGTTCGTATAAGCCAGAAAAATGTAAAACGACCGATATAAGTATGCGCATAGTTTTGAAGGATGAAAAACCGATATGTTATAAGCCGCGTAGGTTACCAATGCCTGAGAGAGAGATCTTAGAAAAACAAATCGATGAGTGGATGAAAGATGGTGTCGTCGAACCTTGTGCATCCGAATACGCTAGTGCTGTAGTTGTGGTGAAGAAGAAGGACGGTTCTCCGCGCGTTTGTATAGATTATAGACGTTTGAACAAAATTACCGAGAAAGATAAGTACCCACTTCCAATTATCGAGGAATTGTTGGATAGATTGCAAGACGCACGAATTTTTAGCACGATAGATTTAAAAAACGGATTTTTTCACGTATCAATAGATGATGACAGTAAAAAATATACCGCGTTTGTAACTCATCATGGACAATACCAGTTTTGTAAAATGCCTTTTGGACTTTGTAATGCTCCATCTGTGTTTCAGCGTTTTATAAATCAAGTGTTTCGCGATTTAGTTGTAAGAGATTTTGCATTAATATATATAGACGATGTAATTATTCCGGCGAAAGACGAAGTAGAAGGATTAGCTCGTTTAAAATTAGTTTTACAAACTGCTAGTGAATATGGTTTACAATTGAATTTAAAGAAGTGTAAGTTTATGCGGAAACGTATTGAATTTTTGGGACATGTAATAGAAAATGGTAGAATATTTCCGTCAATAGAGAAAACTAAAGCTGTTGTTAGTTTTCCGGAACCTAAGAATTTAAAAGACGTGCAAAGTTTTCTTGGATTATCAGGATATTTTCGTAAATTTATTTCAAATTATTCGGTCATTGCAAAACCTTTGAGTGATTTACTTAGAAAAGATAAACCATTTGAATTTAATGAGATAACCAGAGAAGCATTTAACGAATTGAAAGCAGTATTGACGAGGAATCCCGTTTTGAGTATTTATAACCCTAGTTACGAAACTGAATTACATACTGACGCTTGTAAAGATGGTATTGGGGCTGTTTTGTTACAACGTTCTCCCGATGATGAAAAATTGCATCCTGTTTATTTTATGAGTCGAAAAACTAAACCTGAGGAAAGAAACTATAGCAGTTATGAGCTTGAGGCTCTTGCGGTAGTAAAAGCTCTAGAAAAATTTCGTGTTTATTTGTTAGGCATAGAATTTAAGATAGTTACAGATTGTGCTGCATTCAAAAAGACGATGGATAAAAGAGACTTAATAACGCGAATTGCTAGATGGGCTCTTGTACTGGAAGATTTTAAATATAAAATCGAGCACCGTGTCGGAACCAGAATGAAGCATGTAGACGCTTTAAGCAGAAACGCAATAATGATAATAAATAAAGAGTCGATAGTTTCGAAAATACAAAAATTGCAAGAGGAAGACGCAGAAGTAAAAGCTGTAATGGAATTATTAAAGCATGGGCCATATAAAGATTATTTTTTGCGCGACGATGTACTTTATACATTTTTGGATGGCCGAGAGTTGCTAGTAGTACCGCGAGCTTTGCAAAATGAAATTATTCAGATGGCACATCAAAAGGGACATTTCGCAATTGCAAGAACGGAAAATATTATAAGACAAGATTATTTTATACCGGAGCTTCGTAAAAAAATTGAAAGATGTATTAGTAATTGTGTACCATGTATCATTTCCAATAAGAAGTCAGGCAAGCAGGAGGGATTTTTACATCCGCTTACTAAAGTTGATATCCCGTTACATACTTACCATATAGACCATTTAGGACCATTAGATTCTACGGCGAAGAATTATAATTATATTTTTGCGATAATTGATAGTTTTACCAAAGGGTATAGCCGGTTAAGATGGTCAAATGTGCCCTTGAACCGAATTCAAATCGCGATGAGTCATTCGAAAGCTTATAAAAAAAGAATGATTTCTGCCAAGTTTCAACTTTGAATCTCGACCCGGGGGGTAGTAAAGGGTAAAAATAGAAAATCAGGTTTTTGCCGAATTTCTCCTATACCAGCGGATAAAAAATTTTGAAAAAATTCAGAGGCACTTCTGTTATCAGGGCACATATTAGAGAATTTTTTCAGATTTTTAAATTGAAAAAACAAGCTGTGAAAAATAAAAAACGCTAAAAAATGATGAAAAATGCCGATTGTGTATCGAAGCAGTCTTGGCACTATAATTATATTTTTACTGTAAGTACGTATCATTGTTACTATTGTCCTGAATTTTTTTCAGATTTTTCAATTTGGTGCGCCGCAGTTAAAAAAATTAAAAACCGATTTTTTCGTCGTTTTTTCCGTGTCAGAGTAACTTATACGTCGAATTGCTTCATGAAATAGGTATTTTATGCGATCTTCTATGTTTATACGTACAGCAAAACATCACAGGAATTAAAGAAACTGAAAAAACCGAATCATTTGAAACTGTTATGCGCCTTACATTGTAAAGTATGTACCGTATTTTCCAACGGCGTCGGTGGCGCAGCGGTAGAGTGTCGAGCTGCCGCTGCGAACTTTTTGAACGTAGGTTCGAGCCTCGAACTTCCAAGTCCCTTAGGCTGTTTTTTTTTTTCGTTAATTACATATATTTCCTAACTTTACGACACAACGATCAATATTTACTTTCAAATGTTTTAAGAATATTTGAAAAACATATTAACCTGAAATATACGTAAATATGACTTTGGACTGCTTGTTATGCAGCCGTTTATCCTGTCAATTACGGCATTGTTTGAAATTGGTTGAAATTGGTTTTCAAATCTCTTACCTTTCATGCATTGAACCCGTGACAGAAATTCTAACATACATTTTGAATAAAAGAGAGAATAGAATTGTATGATCTAATTCGAATAGACGAAAAGGCTAAATAGTAGAAAAACAACAACACGATTTTTGTTGCCATCCATCCATAACTGTTAAAGGTAAGAGATTTGAAAACCAATTTCAACCAATTTCAAACAATGCCGTAATTGACAGGATAAACGGCGGCATAACAAGCAGTCCAAACTTATATTTACGTATATTTCAGGTTAATATGTTTTTCAAATATTCTTAAAACATTTTATAATAAATATTGATCGTTGTGTCGTAAAGTTCGGAAATATATATAATTAAAAAAAAAAAAAAAAAAAAAAACAGCCTAAGGGACTTGGAAGTTCGAGGCGATGAACCTACGTTCAAAAAGTTCGCAGCGGTATAGCAGCTCGACACTCTACCGCTGCGCCACCGACGCCGTTGGAAAATACGGTAGATACTTTACAATATAAGGCGCATAACAGTTTCAAATGATTCGGTTTTTTCAGTTTCTTTAATTCCTCTGATGTTTTGCTGTACGTATAAACATAGAAGAACGCATAAAATACCTATTTCATGAAGCAATTCGACGTATAAGTTACTCTGACACGGAAAAAACGACGAAAAAATCGGTTTTTAATTTTTTTAACTGCGGCGCACCAAATTGAAAAATCTGAAAAAAATTCAGGACAATAGTAACAATGATACGTACTTACAGTAAAAATATAATTATAGTGCCAAGACTGCTTCGATACACAATCGGCATTTTTCATAATTTTTTAGCGTTTTTTATTTTTCACAGCTTGTTTTTTCAATTTAAAAATCTGAAAAAATTCTCTAATATGTGCCCTGATAACAGAAGTGCCTCTGAATTTTTTCAAAATTTTTTATCCGCTGGTACAGGAGAAATTCGGCAAAAACCTGATTTTCTATTTTTACCCTTTACTACCCCCCGGGTCGAGATTCAAAGTTGAAACTTGGCAGAAATCATTCTTTTTTTATAAGCTTTCGAATGACTCATCGCGATTTGAATTCGGTTCAAGGGCACATTTGACCATCTTAACCGGCTATACCCTTTGTATGGTTGTACCCTACAAAAACTACAACGACGAGAGAAGTCTTAGATAGATTAGAATTGCACAAAAATGTTTTTGGAAACCCTATACAAGTAGTGTCTGATAGAGGAACTGCATTCACTTCACACGAATTTGATGATTATTGTAAGGAAGAAAATATAAAACATTTGCTTATTACAACTGGCCTTCCGAGAGCAAACGGACAGGTTGAGAGGTTAAATAGGACAATTATTTCGGCGCTTTCGAAATTATGTTTATCAGATCCAACTAAATGGTACAAACATGTTAATAAATTACAAAGAATATTAAACTCTACATTTCACCGTGCGATAGGAATGACGCCATTTGAACTGTTATTCGGGGTAAAGATGCGAAATAAAGATGATGTATTGTTAAAAGAGACTATTGAAAAGGAATTTTTATGTCAATTTGAGGAAAACCGTAACGAGCTGCGAGAAAGAGCGAAAACGCAATTGTATAAAACACAAGAAGAAAATCGTAAGTTATATGACCGTAAGCGAAAAGAGGCACAGGAATATAAATTAAACGATCTTGTAGCAATACGACGTACGCAGTTAGGGTCGGGACGTAAGTTAAGAGCTAAATATTTAGGGCCTTATCGCGTCGTTAAAGTTAAATCAAATGATACGTATGATGTAGAGCGTGTAGGTTCAAACGAAGGACCGAAATTAACGTCGACGTGTGCAGAGTACATGAAACGATGGATCGTTCTTGATTCATCCGAGGCGGATGAATTCCAGGATGGCCGTTTGTAGGAATAATCTCTAGCTTAGGTTTTAAGACGATATGTTTATATGATGTTTAGATTAAGCGAATGAGTGTGCGAGTAGAGTATCGACTGGCGAAGGGTCGCCGGCAGTCGAGAGAAGACGTTAAGACGCGACGAAAGAAAGAACGATTTTAAGACGTACCGCTAAAGACGAATTTTAAGACGAATATATTTTAAGACGACATTTTTAAGACGTAGTTATAGTTCATTTAGTTTAGTTTCGTTCATAGTTCTTTTTTGATTATTGTTTTTATTAAATATAGTTTATATTTTAATAGTTAAAATAAGTGTTTAAAGTTCTTTTCATTTCCATCACCTCGCGTACCGAAGGAGTAATTCTCTCGTTAAATTTTTTCCTATATATATAATAATATAGATAGATTTCGTCCTTAATACACTGCTTTTTGAATTATGTAAATATTGTTTTTTGTTTGGTTTTTATGAGCCTGTTTCCAAACCCTAGTAAAATCGTGAAATTCGGCCGGTTATCTTGGCATAGCCACCTCTTTTACGCCCGACACTAAAAGGGTTAACCTACTCCGGCTGAGGACTCTGCTTGGATGGGTTTCCGCGACTCTTTCTTTTTCACGATCCTACAATTTTCTACATAGATCCGCGACGGATTGACGCTGCCAGTTTGTGAACTAAAAGTTACTAATTGTAAGTCATAAAACCTTGTCGTTTAAAAAAAGAAAATTCGTCTTATAATTGCCGTCAAGATTTTTTAATTCACCCTCGGCCGTTACAAGCTGGCTTAACGACCACCACGTATGACTGCAGCAGCAAATTGCTTCCCACCACCCACCTGCGCCAATTCGGCACAAATACTCGCCAAAGAAATGACTCCCTCTGAACATCTGTATCAGCTTTGTCAAGGTCTTGCTCGACAGAGCCGTTTCTCGAGCTGCTCCGCCTGCTACTCCTTCCTATTCACTCGAGAGCTCGCTGATTGACTTTGCCTCCCCTTAATAGTAGCGGACCTATTGGCGTGAGCACGGGCGCATTCGGGGCGACATTCGTAGTCAATCAGTCGCGCTGAAAAGACGTGTCTTGCGCGTCAGTCGCGGAGATCAGGACGTCGTGCGTGGCACGTCGATTAAGGTTATTTGTCGAAATACAATTTCACACCGCACTATATCGCATGTAGGGCAACACAAAAGTATTGTTAGTGAAAAAGTATGCTCGAATATGTGTTAAATAAAGTACAATTAATATATTTTAATATTTTTGGGCTTCTGGCGACGGTTTTACCGAAATTAACCACTACGTTATGCATTACGGCTAAATATAGTATTGTGTTCCAGCACTAATAGTTGTAAATCAATTATTAGCGTAAATTGTTAAAAGTAACTATACGATAATAGAACGCTAGGTTTCCCAGCGGAAAAGAAAACATTGTTGCCGCCGCGGTTGTCTTGGCTATATGTTTTGCAATACTGCCTATTCTCTCGTAAACTAAGTGATAAGTAATAGGTTTCCACATTACCCATGAGGTACTATTTTCAATGCGTTTTTTTTTAAGTGGTATACAATCTTGCATTTCTTTTGCTGAAAGGTTAAACGAAACCAGCTTTGACAGAGCTATAGGTAGCTGTACTGTACAGATCGACCCAAGTAACTTGGCATCTGGAAGGATGCCCTGTTTCGGCAGAGTCTGATTCGCCAGACGTCAAGGGTCATGCTTCTTGTCACACGTACACGAAGACACTTGACATTCTACCTCGCAATTCGTTAAAAGAACTACACATACAAATCGACCTAAAAAGCGAAGAGAGAGAACGCTACAGATCGGAACAAGGGAGACAATGCGATTTGAGTGGCGATAGTAAAGATATCGGCGTATGCACCAGATTTTTAACATCTCTATAGTAAAAACAGGATAAACTCCGGCAGAATTACTCCCACCACATTGGGAGATTCTCTTTGACGAAACGGAACGCACGACGAGAAAACAATATAACACAATGTCTCGCTTCTCCAGCCAAACTAGTAAGAATATTTGAATGCCACGACTTTGTCGAGTGCTTCCTTTAAGAAGCTGAGCCAGTGGATTTCAAAAAACAAATTGGTGCGAATAGGCGGTTGAAAGCGAAAAGCTCCGCCACCGAGGTGCCAAGTTGGCCGAGCCGCACTGTACGTTGGTCGATCTGTACAAGATTATTCGGTATACTTTCAGTATGATCTCTGACGCATTATCTGGTGAACAGGTTATTAGTTCATATATGGGATCCATGTGGAGCAACACGACCTTTGGATATAGATGAGAATTATTTGCTCAGGCCCCTTAGAATGGACAGAAGATCGTCGCTTGCGGTTTTATGTTCTCACCGATATTCACCTGGGTCTCTCCCACATGCATCAGAGTCCAAGGTTGTGGACTAAGTCCAAGGACTCCCCACCTCGAAGTCTGTTAGAAAACCACATTAGCTCGGTTTTGTGGAGAGCTTTCAGGAATTTGAGTCCCTTGATGGCGGCAACGATGCTGTGTCAACGGTGAAGTTTTGCGTGGCAAATGATTTCCCGCAAGTCCTTCCCTATAGACAGCATGATTGCGTCATCAGATTAACACGACAACCTGACTTGATAGTTTGATGACCTGCAACGCTGTATCATCTGTGACAGCCCATAGGATTGGTTTCAATTATGAGAAAAACCGAGAAATTTGCAAACGATTTTCGGCTTTTTACAAAATGCAAATACCTGTTCTTTAGTTTTTAACTGGAGTTTTAATTATGAGGAAATAAGTTTAAGTGTAACTTAAGGTTTAATCAACGATGGTATAAACACCTTCCTTAGATATAACGAGACTGTGTTTACTTTCGGCTTATTTTCCGTTCGGTTATCGTTTTTCCAAAATAATTCAGACATATCAAATGTGGGGGACGGTGGAATGATTAATAGGTAATTATCGTTCGTACGAAAAAACATAAATCTTTAATAGTGTTTCTGATGAGAACTGCTCTTTTCTCATTTTTTTAAAACAACCATCTCGCGCGCGTCATCAGGACGATCGGAGCGCAAACGATCGCCGACGTGCGTAATAATACGTAACATAGCACGCGAAATACATAAAATGCGCTAACGCGCTCTTGTACAAGTGATGTTACAATAATAACATTCGTCCGTTTGGGATCCTAGTAACGAAGGTCACAGTTGTTGAAATCTCTAACCGCAATATTTTGGAATCCTTAAAAGAACAATCCACAATTTGCAGGAAAACAGTTTTTAGTTTGTAAATGATGGTTCCAAAAATAACAAGGCCAACTTGCCTTATCCTAACGTGATTTATTTACACTCATGTACAATCTGAAGATCACAAATACGTCCGGATCTGAGTATAGTAGACGAAGTTACAATCGAGATTGCTGACGGTGTTCGGTTCGATGTTTGTGAAAAACTAAACTTTGAAGCGCATTTTCTCGCGAGGGAGTACAGCCGGTTAATAAATATTAATCTCCCGTAGGTTAATAAATATTAATTGTCAGATTAATGAGCAAAGAAACCATCCCGTACCAATAAGTTAAAAGTTTTCCTTGACGTTCAGTTTAGTCAGAAAAACCCGGTTCCTGTAGGGAAAGTAGTCCCCGCTTAATACTTCTTACAAAACTTTTCCGAAAAATGTACTGACGACAATAGGCCCACACAGCCCACCCATAAAAATCTACGAGACGAGTTTGAAGCTGTATCTGTGATCTTCATCAACGTTTTTTGCTCCGTTCAAGTTATATTTTCCATACAAAATAACCTTCGTAAAATAAGCAAAGACGATAATTAAAATATTTCAATACGTTGAAATTCCTTCAATTTTCGATTCGCTGTATTTCGTGGCAGTTATAATCGCTGCCTTAACCTCTTAGACACTAACCAAGAACAGAACTTCAAACCACAACACGTAATTTCCACGCCTTGAAAGTTTCCAGGCTGTGCGCACACCGTGAAGACGACGACAACGTCGACAACGATAAACTGGAGCTCGTTAACACCAGCCGTAGGGCCGTTCATAAGAGATACGCCGTTTCTGTATATAACTTCAGAATACCCTGGCCATCCAAGTTACCAGTTTTCTCTCCTTTTTGCTTTGTCCAGGAGAAGACACGCATAAAGCTCAACTAAAAGAGGGAAAAAGTAGAAAGACCATGGAAGTACAGATAACACAAACGACGACGACGACCAACGACGGAAGGGTTAAAAGTTTTTTTCGGTAGAGGTGAAATTCCGAGGCAAGTTAAAAATTACTTCACTTGTGTGAAAGTAAATGGGCGATTTTACGAAGATATGATAATATAATTGTTTTCTTTGAAGAAACTGTATACACTGCCGTGAATATGTATTTGGACACTTCCTCATTGTTAGAAATGCGTGACATATTCTTTAAGTAAAACGCTCTAACATAGTTTTCTATGGCTTCCAATCATGTCTTCGATAACCCTATAGGGTTTAAAAATATCGATGAATTTCATATTTGACATCATTTATTATAAATGAAAAAAAAACAACTGATATCGGTCATTTCAGTAGTGAGTGTCTAAACACTTATGCACGGTAGTGTACCTGATGATAGCTATTGAATACCGGATTACGAAGATATGGTAAAATAATATTTGCCTTTGAAGAAACTGTATAACTGATGATAACTATTAGATTTTTAATATTTTCAAACTCTCACGATATTATTTTAGCTAAAACAGTTATGTGGTTTTCAATCTTCATGAAATCATCCTGATGGATTGCGTTTTCTATCTTTTGTATTATAATATCAAGAGTTGTTTTCTTTTAATAAACTTGTTGGAACCGTACCAAGGAAAACAATATAATGATTAGGAAAAAAGACAAGACTTGAACAACACCCGGATTTCTTACAGCGATGCAAGACACATTTTCCACCATCCTGAAGCATCTGATTGTGAGAGCCAAACGAGTGCAATTCGTTTGCATCGTAAATTGCATTGGTACTAGTATTACAATTTTATCGATACTATTGGGTCGTTTCCGGTATTTGAATTTAACCGAACAGGTGCCCTAGTTTATATATAATTAATGGGATCGTGGCGTTCATCGTGAAAATTAAACGTATGAGAATAAAAATAAATCACTTAATTAAAAATATGTAAAACTATAAAATAACAATGTTCGCTAAGAATTGCCTCTAATTAGAAATAACTTTAAATATTCTCTAACTGGCACTCTCACAAAACTTTCAACTTTCTCCTCTCAGGGTTGTATTCTTCATTGTATTCACTCATTGTCGCCTTATCTTCAGGCTATATCCATGCTACTCGTAGCAATCATTTCCAAAATCGAGTGTCATAAACACCCGCTCTCTCTTACATACAATATATCCGCACTCACTAATTCAAAAATTAAACTATTTATTAAAATTAAAAAATCACATTCCCACAATATTGAATTAAGAAAACTGAAAGTCATTCATCTCGTCAAATATTTTTTCGAATAACAAAGATAGAACGCAGTGGTAAGAGTTACGTTGAAATGAATTTATGATCCATGGTGAATTGAATGCAAAATGTAAAGCTGACTGAACACTGAGAATAAATTCAGCGATGGAAAATCCGAAACGTGCTGGAAAAAAAACAAAAAATAAAATATTGGAAGAAAGAATAGCGTGTGATAAAATGGCGGACAATTAGTAAATATTCCGGATGTTAGGGAAGTGGTATTCCCGCTTCCAATTCGACTTTAGCTCTGACTTCTTCCATCATATGTACTTTGCGGTTAGCAAATTCCGTTGAAAAAAGAGATGCACGTGAAATAAATCGCCGGAAAATAATTCGTGAAAAGGGCCTCCATGTGCTGAGAAAATTGCAGAGAGGTTACGGACGACGTATTTTTGACTTTACGCGTTCTTTTTTCTTCGCGCTGCTGGATCATCGTCTTTTTCTCAGACGAAATTGTAATTCAACTTTTAAACTGATAGCAAAATATGTAGGCACATATATTCAACGGAAATATCACTAAAGAAACAAATAAAATAACGGCATATAATGTATATCACCCTTAATTAGATTTTTCATTATTTTTATCATTATTGTCAGTAAAATTCAATTTGACAAGTAAATAAAATACGTGATTTGGGTAAAAATATTAATTTGTCATTGTGCAACATATCAATAATTGCTAATTCATTAATTACACAAATAGACAGACAGTATTAATATTTGTCGTATTCGATATAATTACGAAGGTACCTTGGGATTGAAATGTATAATTATACAAATGCAAATATTGAAACACCTGTTATTAACATATTTATGGTAATTAATTAATATGAACCTCAAATGCATGACTTTAATATCCATCCATTTATACTTATAAATTTATGAAATGTATACTGTTAGGAAGTATTAAGAACAATATTTATTACGCTATGGCATGAAATAATTTTTTTATATTTTCTTTTATATCTCACCTTTCAGAATAATACGAAGACGTCGCATTTTAAAGGAATATCAAGAAACTTAAGCTTCTCTTTTAAATATTTTCCAAGAAAACGTTGGATTTAACGCGACGACCATTCACCCATCGTTTTCCTTTGCAATCCGGTCTCTTTGCAGACCAACAATTTGAATGTGCGGTAACAGGTTTTGAAAAAGAATTTCACGCGCGTTTTACATATCAATCTAAATACTTTCCGGTATGCCTTTTCGAAGGGAAGGAAGGATTGAAATAAGTATTCGATATTTCTTACATTCCGTGTCAGAAATATTCCTGGCAATATTTAGACATCTCGTTCTTGCTGGGTGGAAACGTAAGCTGAATGCGGTTTGCGTTGGAGCATATATACATATATTTCTACTTCTGCCACAGCGATCTTTTTTTTAATAGACCGAGACCAGAAATTTCTAAAAATATCCAGCATAATAGCACTGGTTTAATAATTTTATTTATTATGGACTTTACGGCACTGAATGCGTATAAAATCCGTTTTTTACATCAAGATCCATTTTTGACAAAACGAATTTTAAAAGAAATGCGATTTCTTGATTTTTAGAATTTTTGTGTTCTTATCGCTAAAAGACATTTAAATTCTTTTTTGCACAAAAAGATTCTATAACCCCTCCCGAATGTAACTATGTATTAGGGTTACCGAAAAGTAATCAAAATTTTTTTTTGCTAGCGAAAAACATTAATTTATTAAAGAACTCTTAAATACTTTAGATGTTATGTTCTTTATTCACTGTTCGGTGATATTAAAACTGTACAAAGTGATTCGAACAATCTTTCGAGCGCTTTCAACAAAAATCTCCTGGAGCACCGCGTGTCCCTCTTTTTGTCACCTCGGCCCTCCCTACTCCTTTCGGTGAATTTGTCTCCCTACTCTGTTAGATCGAACCAGTGAGATTTCACTGGTTCAACCAGTGAATACAAATCTCACTGGCGAACCAGTGAAATTTGCATCCGCTGCCGCAGCGCCATGCGGCGTGTTTTATTTTTGAATATGCTGACGAGTGAGATTCACTGGTAAACCAGTGAACTTTGATGTCCGCCGAGATCACTGGCGGAACCAGTGAGTGTCATTGGTAAACAAGTGAGTTTCCACTGGCGAACCAGTGAAATTCCACTGGTTCGATCTAAGAGAGTACCCTTGTCGTTCGAGAGTAGGAGAACATTAACTTTTGTCCTTGTCTAGGCGGGTCCCGAAAAATTGTTAGGATTGCCTCAAGACGTCCGTAGACCATGGGGGTGCTGTTGGTATGGAAAAATTCCACATCTGGCAAACACTCCTCAAGGCCCGGCCGCCTCAAGGCAAAACACACCCACCTAGACAATAGGACTTCCTTCCGACGGCTTACGACCACCCCCCCCCCCCCCCCCCCCCCCCCCGTCCGTCGGTCACGAACGAAAATCCAATTTTGATTACTTTTCGGTATTTCTGACATGTTACTTTGGTGTTGTAAACATTGAAACTTGTTTAACATTATAACACAGAGACTACCAGTGGCTCGCGCTCCAATGTCTTTCAGATGGTGGTCTTAACCCTCTATGGACCCTTGTAACTTTGAACTAACACAAAACAAATCTAAGCTGCTATTTTTCTAAATCGATTTTTTAACTTTCTCAAATATCACAAATTGACTCTTCAAAACCTATTTTCTAATGTGCTATTGTGCAACTAATCTTCAGATATCATAGAAAATTCGGCCCATATAGGGTTAAAATAGCCGCCCGTAGAAAAAAAAACACAGGCGCCGGCGTGAACGCGTTAAACAATGTTCAAAACGAAAACTACGTCCAAAATAGCCTAATTGTCGTGGATATTTTTCTATCTATTTTTTAAACTACACGCCCAGGAAATAATCTACCAGCAAGGAGCTACAGAGCAGACATTTTTATTTGGAAAACAATAATTGAGTTTTTCTCGGCTAAGAAACGAAAATAGCTCTGTATGACACAAAATACAGTAGAGTTCCGCTAAGAGCGTATCCGCTAAGAGCGCCTTCCCCTCAATGCGTACGAAGAGTGTCCCCCACTCTCAACCATTTAAAAGTACAAACCTTATGTGCTCTTAAGAGACACTCGGGTAACAATTCGAGCTAGTGCGGTAGTGGGGACAGAGATTTCTCGGAATTATTTCCCCTACAGCCCCTAGGCGGCGCTCTTAACGGAACTCTACTGTACTGGCAATGATTCTCAGCGCAGCTGTTTATCAGTAAAATCATGTTTATATTACATGATGAGTGCGATATATTCACTGTATGGATCCCCTATTTAATACGCAATCGCGGTGGCAACAATGTATTGTTTGACGCGAGAGCTAACGTTCTTACGTCGCTCAATTATCCAATTATTTGCGCTGGAAATTAAATTATATCGCCTGAGACTTAGATTTTAAGACATATCTGAGCATACTTTTTTACGAATAACACTGTTGTTTTATCCTACACGCGATGTGGTGCGATCTGAAACTGTTTCTCGACATATAACCTCAATCGATGCGTCACGCGCATCGGTTTGTTTACTGTCGTCGGCGAGCGCGGCACGTCTTTCCAGCGCGAGCGGTTAGTTGCGAATGTCGCCCCAATGCGCCACCATGCTCGTGCTAATAGGTCCGAACCTGCGAGGTGAAAGGCAAGGCAAGCTTGGTTGGAAGAAGCAGGCAGAGTTGCTCGAAGGACCCAGAAATGATCAAATAGCTAAACCCCCGGGCCTATTATTTTAGGTGATTTTTTTAAGAAAAATATAATGTTTGCGTGTGTAAACTGAGGTTCTGGAAATTGCAGAAAGAAGAGGAGATTCCATGGATTTTCGTCGCTTAGACCAACAAAGAGTTATGTATTTCATTTCTTTTAAACAAAATCCGCAAGTGCAGAATTTTTCATAGTCTCGTATATTCGATCACATATAAAAAGTAATGAGAGAAGCATCCTCGATTCTTTTCTTCATATTCGCGACAGACTTTCAAGATTCATTTTATGATGGTTCCTTTGAGCGACGGGACGAAAGTATATAAATAACTTCACATATGTACTTTTAATACCCTCGACTCGGTGACACGCAATTGCAAACACCTCGAGATGAAAATATGGCGTCCTTCTCGCGAGATGACTGATATCATGTATCCCCTGTTTCCATACAGAAGAAAAGGCGGAAAGTTCTTCGTAAGATGCTTTTGCTAATACCGTGCTTTGTACTTGGTTGGAAGGTATTTTTATCAGAGAAGAGAAATAAGGGTGAACCCTAGAGAGACATAATAAATATTGGGGGTATATTTTTTTATGAAAATTAAACATACCGAAAGAATATCATACATTGTCAACCTGTTAACATTTTATAACCGATATTCTCAGAGATAAAGATATATTTTGATCTAAGAAAATTCCTTTGGATATTTATCTATGGAACGTAACCGTGTAGTGCATTTTTTACCTGAAAATGTTAGACATAACTGCCCTTGGAAACTTACGCATAATTTGCCTGTAAGGAAGCTCTCCTGGATTTTCTTTTGAATTGGTACATTTTTAATATGGTTTTTTCATCATGTTTTATACTTTCCCACGATGCATTAAGATTTCTTTTAACAGCTAAAGTTTCGAACATCATAAAAGGAACGCGAGGGCTCATGTATGAATAATTTCGGTAATAAACTTTTACGCTGAATCTCACGTTTTTTGACATCTGCATCGAATAGTTTCCAAATTTCAAGTATCCTTGGAGGATTAACGAACTTGAATTTCTAGCATTACTTGGAAATATCGCTCTCAAGAGTGCAGTTACCTGTAGGTGACCTCTCGGTAACGATTCCGAGTATTAATTGCAGATTATAGGATTGTTACATTCCGATATTATATACATACATATACATACATATATCTGATGTACTGTTATATCAGCATTTAATTTCGCTTGACCGTTTCGTTACATGTTTACTCAACATTTCAGAAATGGTAATTTTGTAATTGTACATTGAAAGTTAAATACAAGGTTCTTCGCTTTTTGGATGTATGTATACAGAAAACTAAAATATGTGAAAAAAATATAGAGCACTAGCGAAGGTAATATAGGTAAAACTGTTTTATCGAAGACAGGATAATATCTGTTGCAATACTTGGTTCAATGGTTCTCAGGACCGACGTTTTGATTGTGTAATATCTTGCTTTTGACGAAATAAGAAAATTACTGCCACTTGATCTATTTCGCAAATTTCGCCCGACGGCGTACAATTAAAAGCAGTATAATTACACTTTCGAGAAAATACGATAGGCTTGACACTTTGAAGAATCTCTTTGAGATGTGCATAATATGTATCATGGTTATACACTATCTTTGTTATAAAAATTATATAAAAAAAAGGACAGTAATTGAAACTCATATCGCAATAACATAAAAAAAATGTAAGAAATTTATTTTTTAATGTGTATTTCAAAATTGCGAAAAAAATGAGCTTAAACTATTACTAATAGAAAAGCCAGGAGTAATTGAAGAAATATATCAGACGAGTACCGTTCGGCTCGTGCTTGACTTTCTCCAATGAAACATTGAAAAATTTGCAATTTTAAACTAGAAAAATCACTACATTTAATAGAAGGAAAGAATATGACATTTTTGGCAATACGATGCATCGATTATACACAGTAACACCGGTAGCTCTAATGAAATATGATTCTACGCGTTTAACGTTTAACTTATATGTAGGTAAAAGTTGCCAAATCGTTCTACTTAACAAAATTTCATGTACCATCATTAATTAAAATGGCTTTTAGGGATACTTTGTATCTGTGTCTCTAGATTGATGTATCATGCATTTCCTATCTGCATTTTTAGCATCCAATTAAAGGAAAATACGCGTTTTATCGTTAGATAACTGCTTGAGATTCCACAATCAGTACCATTTCGGAAGTTCGTCTCCTACCTCGTGCTGTATTTAAAATAAAAAATTTTTTTTAAATAATTATTAATTATTTGGAAACAAAATTGCTGCACTACAAAATGTATATGTTAATAAAATACACTTGCGACAATAATATATTTATTTTCTTTTAATACTCTATCACAACTTTCCAGACGCCATAACTTGGTAGAGCATTATATCATATTTTCTAAACGTTACTTGTTGACAAATGAAGATCTGCCACGTTTCTTCACTTGCAAAGACAACTGCTGCAGCGGCGCTATCTAATGACGCCTTAAAAGAAATTTCATTCGAATTTAAATTTCTAAATAACTTTTTGGAAGTTTTCCTTAATTAATAATATATTGAATTAATTTATATTTATAAATTAATTCAATTAACTTTTTAGAAGGGGTAGTAGTAAACTCTGTTACTGATGGAGTTATTCGCTTTCTACCAAATGTAATAAGTGTTGGAACGAAACATATTTCTGAAATAGGAAGTTGCTGATCGAGAGTAGCAGAAGCCGGGCACACTGCACTACGCTTCGCAAGGATGCCGAAAGGGCGCGCTGATGCCGGCCACAAAAATCAAACCTAATAGCTGTCAGCATTCTTTTACCAATTAAAATTGATTATTTAACGTACTTTCGGCTGGAGATAAAGAAAAATAGTATACGACACACGGCCAGGAAGTTGGATGCCCTAACGTGCGTGGTATAAAAGCCTCGGCTTTTATACCATTACTAGGGAAAATGATAATTTTTTTAATCGAATATAAATGTCAGTATAGTTTTTAAAATTAGAAATCCTGTAGTAATGGCACTTCGGAAATTGTAAATTTTTGAAATTAATCAACTAACTAGTGCTGAAAAAAACTCTAATAACGTAGCCTAACATTTTAAATACTTACAATTAGTTAATATCAACAAACTTAGTATATTCAGTATAACCGGATGTCACTGAAACTTTTCTTTCTGCTTCAATTTATGAATCAATGCGCTCCTCGTATGTAAAATAGTTAATTATCACCACCACCGTAAATAACGACGCTCCGATCCCTCGGGCGACAACGTGGCGCGTCTAATTGTAAGGCAGTCATCATACTTTGAGGTGATTATCAAGTGTGAGATGGCGCGTCGCTGATTCAATGTTCTATCGGACAAGAATATATTATTATTTAGTTACTTACTGTAACAATATCGGCACGTATGTTCATCTTCTTGCTCGAGAATTTTAATGCACACTCACCTTCGCAAGGTCAAACGTGAGAAATACGTAGTATTAATCATTAAATTACGTAAATACAGTTATTGTGCTACTTCTCATCACCCCTTAGCTTGTAAAGCTAACAACAAGCTTCAAATAATAAAATTGCATTAATAGAACGTAGTGCTAAAGATTAATACAACATCAAATTACCTTAGACTCTCTAATCTCCTCTGGAAAGAATTTTGTAAGTGAAATAAAATCGATTTAATTATTTATTCTTATTCTGTTTTGTTTATTTCTATTGCTAACAATACAGTAGGTAAAACAATGAAAAATCAATAAATGCACACAAAAAGATGCGTACGCGTATGACCGTTAAGTGTTGATGGGAAATAACGAATGAGAAGTTTCGTTTGCAAAGTTTCAAATGCATTTCAAATGTAAAGTTTTCAATCATTTTAGTGATTCATAATTTAAATGTTGTTTTGTTCAGCGAATATTAATGATATTTTTCAAATAATTTCTAAAACTTTACACAATAGAAATTAGTTTTACGTTATCCATGCAATGCTCGTAAAATAGAATTAGCCGCTACCAGCTCTGATGTTCGACGAAATGTTGCTTTTTTGTTAAGGGATTCTATAGCAAATAGTTCTGTGACAGATTTTAATTTCTGTATTCATTTAATGATTTGATTAAGAATACAATTGAACGTACACGTAGATGTGAGCCAATGTCGTTGACAAGGTTAAGCGTTTGGAAAAAATTGCCGAAGCCGCGCACTGGCTTCGCGTATACGCATATCTTTCATTCAGGCACATACAAACGCATAGATTAACAATAAAACCACCAAGCAAGACAAAATGATTGCTTCCTCATTCTTTATAAAAACTTTCTTTTATAGAAGAGCCATAGTACACATATAGTACACATTCTACGTCTATCTTATAAAACTACCAAATTATAAGCATAAATTACTGAATCAATCATGTTCTCCATCTATTGATAGCACGTTTTCTAAAGTATTTAATTAATATATTTAAAAACAATAGATTCAACGGTGTTAGTTCTATTATTAATACTATGCCGTCCGGTGGCTCCCCGTAGGAGCCATGCGAAAACTTTTTGGCAAACGTCTGTGACATCGTGTTCTGTTTAAGTAACAATAAGTTACAGACATATTAACAAGTTTTTTTTTTTTTTATAAAAACAAGCAAAAGAAGTGAAACCAGCGACAAGTGAAATGATGTGAGTCAGTCCTACTGGCGCCAAACAAAATAATCTCGATTATATGCGCGGACGGCATAGTGTTAACATAGAAGCATACAACTACAGCGTCCGCGGCAGTTATCACATAAACAATTATATTAAAACAATCCTAGACTATATCTTAGACTAAATAAACAAAATTTACGACTAAATTGTAACTAATCCATGCCGCCTCCCTTGGTTCCCTAGTATATAACAACGTTGACGTACATACTTTTTTTAGCAAGAGTGTAAAGAAAAGCTGAAAAAGTGGCAAAATGTAAAACTAAAAAAACGTTGTTTAAATGTAGCTTACTTTAAAATCACACGCGTTTGGGAGTTGCTCTACTCAAAGTTAAAAAAGGTTTCAGAGTTCAGAGAGTTAAAAGTCCTGCGTTACTTCGCAGGTGCAATGTACATTTAAATGTAATTTTACATCGTGTACTAGATTTTACTTTATGTTTGCTCAAAATTTCATACCGACATACAACTGATCTCTCCATTCGGTTTTTCTCTTAAAATGTTACAGACATCCAGGAATTTTACGAACTGACGTTGCTGGATGAGTCGAAATCGGTGCAGCAGAAAACAGCAGAGACGATTCGCATCGCTGACAAATGGGAGGCCAGTGATGGGCCAATTACGCCGACCTTCGTTCAAAATGACGTGAGTCAGTTACAAGCATTACATTTTGACACGATGTTTTTTTACCGACGTCGTGTATCGTTGCATTCGAATACTGCAGATTGGGCATGCCCTAACGTCACTACGTAGCCACTTTTTCTGAATTTACCCTTCGTTTTAATTAACCATGTTTAATACAATTACTACACAATCGAATCATAAAATTGTGGTTCAAATATTTATAAAAAATCTATTATCTTAATACTTAAAGTATTGTTTTCTGTGTTGGAAACCATATCTAAAGCAGCGCGATATTTATTAGTTTTGTAGAAATATCCATTTTTCCAAATATAGTTAGTTTACACTTGTACAAATCAATGTCTCTTTCCAAAAATTCCAAATAACCTGGACGAAGATTAATTTACAACAGATTAATTAGATCATGTACAACATCATTTGCAAACAATTTATTGCATTTGAAGATATATATGATTTTTTGATGACATACCGTGATACAAGGCAAATTTTTTGTTTCCAAAGCTTCAAGCATTATTGAAGAATTTTTTTCAACCGCCTATTCTAGTCATTTCGTGTTTGGAATCCTCGAACCTAGTCTAAAGTAAAGTGTTTTCATTAGGAGACTGAGTCTGAGGCTATCAGAAACGAAACGATAGGAATAGGCCATTGAAAATGGGTGGATCCGCCGCTCCCCAATCTTTTTTATTTATTGGACTGTACTTCAGAACATAATTCAAACCACCAGCTAGTTAGACAGGGTACGGCCGTTGTACCGTGAAGTTAACCCTCCCGATACGTCGCGGTTTGAATTAATAATCCGTGACTAGTTTTAACTGTTTATTTTAAATAACAAAGATGAAACTTAGAAACAATATAACAATGAACATAGACGAAAATGACAATGAACAAAAAACAATGACGACGAACAAGACTTGTACTTGACTACAATCGCAACTAAATGTATTGTTGAAACGCGTTGATCGGACCAGAGATTGTTGACTTGTGAAAGTTGAAACTGTAATGTCTTCCCAAAAATTGGAAGAGCTCTCCACGAGCCGAATGTCCCCTTCCACCGACCAGTTACGCCCCCAAGAATGTGATCCACGCGCCCTCGGAAGTGGTGAAGTTCCTATGCAAAATAAAATAATTTTACTAGGGAATTCCGAGAACGCGCGAACACTTTGGCGGGATCGCTCTGCGTTTCCTTGGACTGGTGGAGGGGACAGCGGTCCGGACCCAGGGTGGCACGGTTCAGGTTGACCCTCGGCGGCAAGCCTACGTGCCCGTGTAGGGTGGCAGGGGGTGAATCGTCGGCGCAGGCGAAGGTTTATGATACGGCTATTGCTATCGAGGAAAAGAGGAGTGAGAGTGCGAACTTAGTCTTAAGACCCTCACTCCCCTTGATGGTTAACCCTTTCGCGACTACCGCCGGATATATCCGGCGCGCGCGAAGCGACCGCCAGAGCCTACCGCCGGATAAATCCGGCGAGCATGAAACGATCGCCAGGGCCTACCGCCGGATATATCCGGCGAGCAAGAAACGATCGCCGGGCCCAGCGCCGGCAATGGCCGTGGCCGTTGCGAACAGTTTTCTGCTTAGTAGCGGCAACGTTATTAATTGAATTATTATTTATATATATTAAATTACTTTATATGTATAATGATTTTTATAATGTTTCCATTTTGTTATTGACACCTTCAACATGTCGAGTCTACAGACCAATTTTCCTACGTTATCGTTTTCGTAATCACTGCTCAGGAACCTATCAGTCCGGACACGTTTTAATCATTTCTTTACTTTCCTATTAAACCAAGTGATAAAAAAATAGAGTCCCGAAACTTCCTTTCATCTCATATTTTGCATAATTATTTATTCATCTTTACAATTTACTTGGTTTGATGAAAGTAACGATCGCAGCCGATCAGTTACTTTAGATTCTTTCTTTCATATAAACACCCATCTATCTGCTGCCATTGAATTCACGAATTTAATCGTATGAGACTGCACGCGCTCTGTGTAGATTTGCGCCGCGGCGCACAGTGGTCCCAAATCGCTAAAACGTGCGAAAAACCTCAAAAATGAACTTTTCGTTCGGGCCATTTTTATTATTGCATTTGGTACTCAGATAGTTTGTCTATGAAAACCTGGAAGGGCAGGGTTTTTTTACTTATACCTGCGACGTTGTCGCATTTTGAAAATCGCGTTCATTAGTCCCGCAGTCGTCGTGAGCGTAACCACTGTTTTGCTGGCTGCAGTATAAAGTGAATAACTTTTGTGAAAGTGAGTCTATTTCAATTCTGCAAAATGGATGGAGTTCATGGAAGTAAGTACAACATTTATTGGTAAAAGAAAAATTAAAATTGCTAATGGTTATGTTTTGAAACTGCAATGCAAATAGTAGGAAATATCGGGTCAATCTTTATGTGAGAATTTTACAAATGTAGAGAAAAAGTTAAGTGCTCCACAGTGTTCCACTATGATTCTTGTTTAGGCTTATAGGTTACACTTTCAACTTGCTGTACCTCCAAGGTTTAGGTGCTATTAGGCGCTATTAGGGTATTTTTGTAATTTTTTGTACAGCGGCGTACTCGCATTCTGAGCTTATAAGCGCGTTTCATCAAGAATCGTGGACGATACAAAAAAAATTCTCATATGAATTTTATACGATTTGTGAATAACTTATTAGTTAATTATAATACATTTGTTTAAACTAATATACATAGTTCATAAAAAGGTAAAATTAATTTTTTTCTTGCAAGTATACATGTTACGATAGCCATTCGTTTTATTTCAGTAATATATATCAAAAATGTTTAAATTTTGTGTAATATTTATTATTTTCCTATATTATTAAATTATTGAATGATTTACACCAAGCAAACATTACTTTGAGGGATATTTTAATGTGAATCTTGAGAGCTTTGAATGCGAATTTTTCTATTTATTAGACTACATGTTTACTATGTTTTTAAAATCTATTATAGTCATTAATGCATCATTTTGCAACTTTATTGCATTCCAGCATCTTCTGGTGGCAAACAATTTTTCAAAGCGAAAAATTTTGTTCATGGTTCGAGACTATTTATTATTTGAAATTTACTGTGTCAACAAATTTATTGGAATTACTAAATAAATTGTTCACTTGTGATAGATTTTCTTGCTTATTAACGAACAATATTTATTGTCACATTTTTTAATTACTTGTTAGAGTAAAAATGAGTTGCATACTAGCTTTCGCGCAGAACCGGCGATTTTTAGACACACGCGACGGCTATATTGAAAACGCTATTTTGGTTTTGGAAATTGTAAGTTCAGTTTCGTATTCAGCGACCCAAAAAACATTAGCATACTAAATTTCGCATCGAACCAGCAGTTTTTACATATACGTATCCGCCATACTGAATCCGCCATTTTGTTTTTGGAAATTGTAAGTTCAGATTCGTATTCAGCGACCCAAAAAACATTAGGATACTAACTTTCGCGCCGAAACAGCAATTTTGAAATATATGTGTCCGCCATATTGGATCCGCCATTTTGTTTTTGTAAATTTTGAGTTCAAATTCGTAATCAGCGACCCAAATTACCCCGGTATGTCAATTTTCAGCTAAATTGAAGCACGCTTTGAGGTTTATCGCATTTTTTGGCCATTTGGGACCACTGTGCGGCGCCCCGTTCAGTGGAGTCGCTTACGCGGAGCGAACCGCCGTCGCGAAAGGGTTAAAGGTCTGGTGAGCACATGTTGAAGTTAATTTAGTGTTCCTCAAAAATAGCCAAGTCGCTCGTACCTTAAGCCTATTATTTACGCAGAACCGGACAGCTGCATGCCAGGGAAAAAGTTTATTCTATTGTACGGAAAATACTAAGATGAATATTGGGTGAAGGTAATGAAGGCTAACGGAACCGGTGATTTTGTCACCCTTTGAATTCTAAGATTTCCTGGACATGCATTGTCTGTTTTTACAAGAAAGATTCCGCGAAATAATTAAACTCCTGCGCTCGACGCCTTGCGGATTAAGTTAACTGTGAATGAAAAATAATATTCTAAATGAAACCGAACAGCCGTATAACGTGTACAGGATTTTTCTAAAATAGTTGTCATGGTTTTCAGGGGTTGAAACCTGCAACAAAATTTTCGTAAGGGTAGGAATTTTTTTATTGGCTCATCGCATTCGTGTTGATACGTAGGAAAACTATCTGAAAAGGAGAACTTACACCCGTGGACATGGGGGTTTTAATGAGCATCATATTAGATGAAAGTACATCGAGAAATATTTGTGTCATGTCCGGACGTTTTTGTGAATGGGCCCTCAATTTTGAGAAATCGCACTTTAAAAAACGCAAATTTCTGTAGTCAGTGATATACTCTTAAAGAGAACGGGTGTATCGAAGAAGTGCGATGGCTCGGCGGATGCGTGCTTGGCTTTTACTTTTGCACTCTGCCGCGCTTCAGGATCGAATACTGACTGAGTAAGTTCTCCTTGTGAGAAAGAGGAGAAGGTTCCTTGTGCGGAACCATGGGTAAAAAACGAACCGTTTCCATGCAAGTTTACTTTTCATTGTGTCTTCGCGATTGAATTTTAGCTGATTAAGTCAGGCTTCCTGGTCTCCGACCTTTCGGAAAGGACACAGGAGATATCATTACTACTGCTACACGAAATTAGAAAATGTAGGGCTGGATCACCGAACTAGTAAGAAAAGAGAGGCTAATTTTTAAGATATATAGGAAAATTTTGGGCCATTTTAGCGCTGTTTAAATATGTTTAAACATTTATAACATTAAAGTAATATGCAACGTTTTCTTCGGGAGAGTTTTTAAAATCAATTTATGCAAAAAATTAGACGTCCAGAAGAAATTCTAATGGTAGGATGCGACAGAGCAGATATCTCCCTATTATAGATTGTTTTACAAGTATACATTTATTCTTTATGAGGTATTTTATCGCTTTATGTGTCATTATATACAGTTTGCTTTACACACACATTTGATGTTTATGAGTTACGTTTTGACAGCAACGTAACATTAAACAAAGCACTGTATTTGTAACATTTGTTTATATCAATAAATAATATCAGTCAATTCCACTTACAAATTTTTAAATTCATTCTATGAATAACGAGAGGAGTTATTTCCACTTCACTGGCCGAGAAGTACTACGGTCGCTGCGTGTTGACAAAATAAACTCGGCGGAACTCGGCGGCCGTAACCTACAGGTAACCCATCCACGAATCTTAACTATAAGTCATTATGGTGCTCACCTCGCTATCAGTTCCCTCGCGATTTTCGACGAGTAACCAGTGCTCCGTGATCGGGTTCAACTATTTCAACCTATTAGTGTGTGTATAATACTTTCGAAGACGAAATCCGAGATCACCAAATATTTCTCTTTTTACGGGCTAGTTGGTAATTCATCCTCACAGTAGTATCAACCCTTACTTAGTGGCCATACGTCTGCTCTCAGCCATCAAAGCACTTTCACCGTTGCCATTGTATGTCTACTCTCAGCCGCCAAAACAGAGTCAACATGTTTCTGAGGTATGCATAATTATTAGTAAGACTTTAATAGTTTTGTTTTAAGTGCGACTTTGTTCTTAATGAAACACATCCGAAAAGAGTTTAACATCCTAATCCGTAAGTAGGAAGGATAAAACGAGGTGCCTAATTCTTCACTAACCATGCGCATATGGTTGCCAAATGTTGATTTAACAGTTTCAAAAAGTGCAGTGACCGGCAACAAATGACGGACAGACTTTCGGTTTCTTTCAAATTC
This sequence comes from Cerceris rybyensis, assembly GCA_910591515.1. NCBI lineage: Eukaryota > Metazoa > Arthropoda > Insecta > Hymenoptera > Crabronidae > Cerceris > Cerceris rybyensis. Next base: position 4,962,252 of record OU342796.1, on the reverse strand, counting down.
CTCTTTCTTCCTAGATTTCTCTGTCTTCGTTAACAATTTGAACGCTAATTTTTATTCAACTTATTGTTAGGTGAGAAGTTGGTCTAGAAGGAATATGCGATACGTATTTTTTTTATCACACTCTTTCTGTATTATGGTGGTGAAAATAATTCCCTGTACAACGAAATCTATCTATGTAATTTTTCTGAAGCTACGAAGACGTCAATGATCTGCGTTCGGTGTCAGGCTCGTCCAAGGGCCCTCCTGGGGAGAAGAACATAAACACTTGCGCTTTCCTTACTAGTTCGGTGACCGGGTTCTCAGTTCTCTTACTTCGTGTAGCACTAGGAAGGATATTCTGTGTGTTTCTTTTCGTAAGGTAAGCGATCTGGAAGCCTGACTTATTCAGCTAAAATTGAGTCGCGAAAACACAACTGAAAGTTAATTTGCACGAGAACGGTTCGTTTCTGACCCATGGTTCTTCTCAGGTTGTTCCGTCGTACGGAAACAAAAGCGCGTTCGAAACGAAGCGAAAGTTTGCTGTTCTTTGAGGCTCGAGTCTGGCTGCCAGATTTTTTATTATCGACTAACATTTGGCGACCATCGTGCGCCAAGGCAGCTAGAACTCCGGTCCTTGAGGAATTAAGCAGTCTTCGTTTTGAATGAACGTTTTCGTTAATCCGTCGTGCTCTTTCAGCGAGTGGTAAACAGGGACTTCGGCCCGAACGGTTCCATCGAGCACCGCTGACTCGCGATGACAAATCGGTCATAAATCACGCCTTCGAAGAGAAATTCTGCTGATCGGCCGGACTAGGATTTTTTGGGCACATCTGGTAGCACTTTCCTTCAGCACGTATTCGCATGGGGTGAGCTTCCGCCTCCGTGGGGCCCTTCTCGTCGAGGGTCTCATGGGGGTGGTCACTCCTCTCGGAGGAAGGTGCAGCCAATCAACGTCGCGCACTGCCCGGAAAAATTCGAAAAACCCGCCTGCTGAAACATCACGAAAATTCAGCAAGTGGGGATGTCCGGCCCATAGCGTCGTCGAGGGACTTCGGAGGAAAAATCCTCGAAGTCACTTGCATTCAGAACACCGGTACGCTAAAACGAAACCGAGCTCGCTGACGACGAAAACCGTCACAGTTTGCTGTTATATATTTTGGAGTAAAACTCATCTTTCACGAACGGACGATTCTCCGTCGGTCGAGAATTACGCGCCGATAAATCACTCATTCGCGAAGTAAAATCGTCGCGAACCGCGAGTGAGAGTAGTGGTCGTTAAAGTCATCCACGTCAGAGCTTGACGCCACAAAACACAGGTGCTTTATCTACGTATCAATACGAATGCAATATGCGAATAAAAAATGTGCTACCCTTTCGCAAATTTTGGGACGCTTTTCAAGACAAATCTGAATTTATCCAAGGATATAGAACAATCCCTAAAAGTCATGATAACTACTTTTGAAACGCCGTGTTCAAACAAGTATGAGATTCTTTCTGAAAAAATCTTAAATAATAAATTTTCACAAAATATGGGAATAAAATTTGTTCATTTAAGGCTCAGTTTTTGAGAAAATCGGATTTAAAAATCCGATATATACGTATGCCATTACAGCTAATTGTAAGTTATACTTCATTTATCAACATAGAAAACGTATCATGATTGTAAACAATATCTACACAACATTTAAAAGTTAATGATTTCACGACAAAAAACAGAAGATTTTTAAGGAACAAGAATTCATTTTATCAATTATAAAGTTATTGAAACTGATTGCCTCTCTGTTGCATGCTTATTAGCTGTGATCGTTTAATTATACATGCATTAACTCTCACAATCAAACACATGTGTTCACACTATTTTAGCTATTCATCTATTCTTTCGTATGCCCAATCAAATAAAAATCGTGAAGTATAAGAACTGGTGATCTCGGAAGTGGGAGTACTGTTGCTCCAAACCTTCGATCCTCTCAATATATTCCCTATTCGTGTACATGATTCTTGGATAAGTCAAAGAAATTTACCTGCTTAGATATGTAACATGTCAGAAGAGTGTCAAATAATTGTGTACAAACATATTAGGTCATTAAGTATGAAACATCCGATTTGAAACTAAAAGTTTGGGTCATTATATCTCAGGCAGAAAGTAACATAATTAATAACAATATATCATAATAATATATACCATAATTAATCAAAATAAGTAATTTCAGATGGCTTCGCTTCCACTACAGCTTTCAGTTCATCGTCATCCGCCTTACTTTCACGTCGACCGCGTGGTTCATTTTGAACATAAAAATCTCCAAATCGGAATTTTTCAAATCGTCGACGTACTGTACGTTCATTAGCCACATCTTTGATAAATATTTCGCTAACATTTCGACTTGTCTGCGCTGGATTAGTTCCACGACGAAACTCATACTCGAAAATAATGCGAATTTTTGTGCTATCCATGACTTACAATATTTACCCTCCACACGACAATACGATAGATTATTCAAAATAAAACAGTGCGTCTGAAAGCCAGATGGCGTACCTTCTCAATGCAAAAAAAAACAAAGGACGGATAATGTGAAATATCGGAGATATCCAGCATCAACCTTGATGCTTTAGTTAGGTAATCGGACATTTCATACTTAATGACTAGACTGCGGATATTTATGCAAATTTCGAGTTTCACAAATGCAGGTGAGACAGGGAAACCTATCTAGGGATTTATTGCACTCAATAAATATTACAACAAATACCATACTTTGAATATTTTAGATATATTTTTATATTATGTCCTTTTTGTATATTTTAGCCGTATTTAGTTTGTCTTAAATGCATAAAAATCCGCAGTCTATTAATAACCTAATAGTACACCTTATGTGACACTCGATGCGCCTAACTTACAACTGTTCAACTTCTTAGCTGTTACAACATTCGTATGCATCACAGTTTCAAACCCGATTTTCTCAAAAACTAAGCCGTAAATGGAAAAACAATGTTCCCATATTTTGTTATTTTATTTTTATTTTAATTAATATTATAAGGAATCATGTTGTGCCCGCTTTTAGATGTTATTCAACCACCCCCTGTTTAATCTATATAACGAAATGCATTGCCAGGTAAATTGTTTAATTTATCATTAGCTTTTTTACCGAATCTAACGGCCTAATGCAAAAGAAATCTGCAGGAATTTATTTGCGACCGATGAAATCAGCGGTTGTTTCTTTTCTAGATATTACAATTACGTACTTACATATTTCTATAGATAAAACGATAGAATCTACATATTATATCGGCAAACTGTTTTTTAAAGTCTTAAAATTATTCATATACTCAACACATCCCAGAAATGTAAGATTCACCTCGTTCTCTCAATACAAACACTACGTGTACTTTTCTCCTCTGCCATTTTACAAAATTCTATCAAAACTCAACTTTTACCAGAGCTCGCGAAACGTTTCTCGTATGTCTTTGATTTTTCACCCACCTTCAACATTTTTCTACAAATAACGCCGTGCTTTTCGCCTTGTTAAATCCACGAATCATCTCGTGAGCTTGAAATTTCGTGAAAGATCAATCCACCGACTAATTGATAAATAAAGGAACGAAAATGTATCAGAGATAAATGAAATTCTCGGAACATTTTAACCTAGCAACTGCTAATCACACGCGGAGTGAAGTCGATAGGAAAGAGGCGAAGAGAGGAAGGAGGGAAGGGTAGTACGGGGGAGGAATAGGGATAGGCGTCGCGCAATTAGCGCCACTAATTATAATCGAAGAGTCGATTGGCCCGTGGGACAGGCCGGTATCATGCTATGATCGATCAGTCGGCGAGGTTCCGATTTTAATTGCTAATTGCTCCCGTACCACGATGGCACCGTTGTGCGACGTGTCGTCGTAGCCGACCGACGACGCGGCCGGTGCAACGATACAGCCGACCAACAATTGCAAACCGTTCATCGCGCGAAACGGATAATTACAATGCCCGACCGCGTCTCTTTAGTTTCTCTTCTCGGTACCTGTACTTTAACCTACGGTTCTACGGAACGACGAGAATTCGTGATTTTGGGGAATTTGTAACTATTTCTGCAGTTTCCGGCTGAAATGATTTCTGGTTGGTTTCTGTTGGTAATTGCTTCTACTCTTGGCTGAATTTCGACAGCCAGAATTTGTAAATTTTGTACGTCGTCTGATAATATTTTATATTTCATATTCGAAGAACTATCTTTAATAATAGAAGAAAAGACCATGGCTTGTTTTGACAATAATACTGATTTATTATTCGGTTACGTGCATTAACAACGACGATGTATGCATTTTATTTACGTAACGCTGACATAGAACTTTTTGTCTATGACTACAAAATTGTAATTGTAAGAATACAACGGAATTGCTGATTTTACGGATGTTGTATTGAGACTTCTATACCCAGCTTCTTGTCTTTGTATATATGACGTTCTTGAAAATATTTCCTACATAGCAAGCATGTTACACTTATCGCCTGCGGGCCTCATTAGGCCCTCAATGAATGTCTCCGAGACCTGTTAAGACAGAGAAATCAAGTATCAACAAGGAAATGTTAATTCAACACGTTCCGTGTTGGATCAATTTCTAAGATTTTCTTTTCAGGCCGCGTGAGGCGTATACGACCCACACTTTTACGATTAAATAAATTTCTTTGCAGTATACAGAATATTAAGATGCCTATATTTAACTTTACAATATATTTTTCACAATAAAATTCTTTGTTTTGCAATAAGAAATGCTAGAAACCTGAACGCAAAGTTTACCGGGGGTCGTATACGTCCCACGCGGCACGGAACGTGTTAACCCTCTATGGGCGAACGTGACTTTGACGTCAAGGAAGACACATTTAAGCTTCCATTCTTCAAAGTCAAATTTTTAACTTCACAAATATTATAATTTAGCTCGTGGAAATCATGAAACTCTCTACAATTCAATATTGAAAATTAGGTTCATTTCATTATTTAAAATTGTTTTTTTTAATCATTTTCTGATTGTGATATCGTGAAGCTGATCTTCAGATACTGCGAATAATTCGAACTATAGAGGGTGGATCATTGTCATTGGTCTCTGCTATTTTTTTATAAAGCCAAGTTTCTATAAAAATTAAAGGTTTCCTTTTGTACCGCTCACATCAGCTTGGGGATTGTTTATTTTCTCCACGTTAGACTTTGAGTTTTAAATGCTTGCTATATAGTGAAAATGCATCGACGTCTACCTCGGAGGGGGAAAAAATGATGGATATGACTTGATATATTATAAATCGACAAACTACAATATTTTTATAATGCTATTACAACTGTGAGGAAGTTCCAAGAGCAGCACCCTTTGTCGTACGTCGATTTCCAAAGGAAACCACCCGAGGTAGCAATCACCAATTTTGATGATACTCAAGTATACATCTGTCTCCCGATTCATCCGATATTTTATTTATATAAGTTCGCTTTTACATCATTTTCAAACTGATAGATTTAAAAAAAGATGTTAAACATAAACTTTGGTTAAGAACCAAACAAAGTCGAGAACTAATCTGCCATTATCCTAGTTGCGCAGTACTTAATTGTTACTAGAAATAAGACGAAGATAGAAAACGAAATTAAATTCAGTGTCGAGAATTAGACGTACGCAACGTCGAAAAATGATAACTTTAGGAACATTTCAAGATTAACACATTGTACGCCTGTCCCGCGATAATGCGGGATTTCAAATATATGATTTTAGGATTTTACCGATCAATATCAGTCATATTATTTTATCTTGAGGAAAATGTTAAATTGGACAAAGAAGGCAATATTATTCCCTTTAAATTGTGCATTACTTAATGTGTTTAAATTTATATTGATTTAAATAGTAACATTATCAAATATAATAAATTTTATAGCAGATATTTAGCCGGCGTACAATGTGTTAATATCTTTTTTACTTGAATTAGAAGATAAAAAGTATTTATTGAAAAGGCTTTGTGTTATTGTATGCACAGAATGTTTGTTAGTATCTTGTACAATTAATCTTTACGATACTCTTGACTTCGACTAATATTTTATGCACGTCTAGGTGTTAATTATAGTCTCCTATAGTTGAAAATAGTCGAGGTTGCCCCTCGATAAGGTTCGTTGGGTCCGAGCTATGAATATTAATTTCTCTGTGATATTACAATGACCATCGTGACTCCATACTCTCCACCACAACCCTCTTTAACGAATGCCACCCGAAGCTAGTTAATCTACCACCCTCCCTAATAAATTAAAATTCCATGTAAAATAGATTTTTAAATGACTACAAAAAATTTTAAACACTATTATTTCACTACTATAATTTCATTCACCCGAATTTTCTTTTGAGTATCTACTTTAATCGAGTTCTCCGTTTGCTAAGCGAACATTGAACGAACTTATCAAAAATAAATATGCACAGTAACATTTCCACCGCCCATCTTGCAAATTTACTCTCCCGCCTCTTTCTATCCTTATGTTAATTTGATTTTAAGCCTGGGATCCACACAAAGCCGAATACAAAAGGGTTGGAAAATTTATTCGCCCGCATTCTCCTGCATTTATTTCACAGCAGACGAATCTTGTTGTGCGAATATGACGGGTCTGCGCGGTTGCAGAAATTCTTGCTCGAAAGAGACACACATACATGCGACCAACGAACGAACGAACGAGCGAATGAGTCTTGACAGTTCCCACCTGTGAGCACAAGGAAAGTTAAACGTTCTCTCGAGAATAGAATGGTTTTCGCCGGTACACTGTGCATGGATAGCGCATAACATCCATTATGAAGAATTCCACTCTGTGCGCGCGTTTGTATAAACGTGCGTAGAACGGGCCCCATGTTTTACATTGGCTTGTAAGCACATTACACATTTCTGTCACAAAGCTTTTCTCATCCGAATGCACTGAGAAATGTGCTCTCGATGCTGCTTCATTCGTTTTTCTCAATTTTAGACTTCAACGGCTTTCGCAGAGGATCTTACATTTTTAGGGTGGATGTGGCTCGTGGGAATTTCAGAGGATATAATGTATAATATGTGTCACATAGGAAAAGATATTTGAGAGCAAACTGCAAAAAATGTCAAAACTTCCACGCTATTTGGAATTTCGATCTTTTGATCTGATAACGGTATAAACCGATTGAATATCTTTTACAGGATTTATAAAGTTTGCCAGTTACAGATTTTAGGTGAATGGACAGACTTTGAAATAGAATTTGAGGAAGTTTTGTGAGTTTCTTTAGTCTTTTTTTTAAATGAAGTATATTTTTGAAATCTTACTCGCAGTGATGCAAAATATCACAATGAGCCTTTTAATTAGTTGATAAGGTTGTAAAGTATCGAATATTTGGACTGGTTGGAAGGTATTTCGAGTGTCACGTATGGCGGATAATGTTAAAAATGCAATAGGGGAGAGCGGGGCTAAAAGTTACCGAGGTAAGTTGTTCCGATTGAAATAACTCCGCGAGGAGAAGAGATAAGAATATTGTGTAAATTCGTAATGAAATGGAACGCCACATTGCATCGACAATAGCCATTTTAAACAAACGAGTGGGACCCGGAACAACGGAACGACAGCACGTGCCTCGCTGGTCCACGTAAGAAAATATTTTCGCGATTTGGTATTTGTGGTCTATCTCACGAATGATTCGTACGATATTGTTAAGTAGTACTGAAATAAACAGACTTGGTTTAATCATTTATTGTTTTTTATTTCACAAATAATAGCTTTAACAGATATGGTAACAACTTATCCCGGCTTCTTAACAACTTGCCCCAAGTCGGGGTAAGTTGTTACTTTCCGACTTTAGGCATTAAAAGATTAATAACAAAAGAATCTCTCAAAAAATGACCCAAATAACTGTCTTAATATCAAAGTTACATATGTAAGTTGATTTTGATCGTATCGTATGAATACGAAAAGCAAGTATTTTAACAAATTTTGAAGTTAACTAAAAATTGGAACTTTTAGCCCCGCTCTCCCCTACTTGCATAGAAAATACGAATGACTTATAAGATTACATACAATCTCATAATAGCGTTAATTAAATTGCATGGGTATAGAAAAAAAATGTGGAACATGTGCCAAAACTACAGTATTAAGAGATACACGTCGGAGAGGTATTAATTTTCACCTACGCCGTATTTTTGATTTACTCGCGACATGATGTTCGTCGAAAAAATGCAAATATTAATGCTTACCTGTCCATTGCTGTACGTTGCGGCTGGTGCACACGACTTGTATAACAACGTGCATACATTATTCACCGGAGATTTATTCATTTATTAATGCTCGTAATTTAATAAAAAATTAAAACCGTCCTCATGAATATGTACAAAGTACGCATCACGTAAAAACAGTACAGCATCTCCCACAAAATCCGTATTTCTTTCCTATCTCTTTGGTGTTAAAGGTTCCGATTGCTGTAGTCATTAGCATGAATATCTGTATTAACTTCTATATTCAGGAATAAAATTAAGAAATTAGCAACCATACTGTACAGGGACTCCTAAATTATACACATTTTCTGGACGTTCAAATACTACATTAAATATGTTTTTATCCTATGTCGCAAATGAGGATTTTCTGCAATTTTCATTTTAAATATCTCTGATTTTCACCATTCGCGAATTTATATTCCTATACATCCTTGGATACACGTACGCATATATTTCTGAAAAAGAGTACAAATGTCTACATACCATAATAAAAATGATAATACGAGATAATATTGTGAGGATTTTATAAATCCCCCTAGAGTTATCTAGAACGAAGGCTATTGATTGACGAAGAGACGATCGACGACGAAACGTGGACGGCACGAGGACGACACGAGGACGCGTGAACAGTTCAACAGTAGCTGACGAGGGAACATACCGAACCCGTACATGCCGATTTTGATGAAAATTATGTGGTAGATAGATCTCGAAGAAATATTTGACACGTGTTTTTTTATATCTGCTGTCGTCCACATTGAAGGGGTGATATTAGCCCTCAAAGTTTGGGGTTGAAAACAGTTTTTTTTAAATATCTCCGCAATTAAAGGGCGTAGGCAAAAAATTTTTTTTTTCAAATTGTGCGTCTCGAAATTATGAATCCATCGATATACATAATAATTGCAAATAATTATTTCTTTAAACAATACACTAAAATTTCGAAATTTTTGTTAACTTTTCGTTAGTTTTTCGTACTAAATGTTGTTCTTTTCTCATATAAATTTATATGTGTAAAGTATAGACAAAATTAGTGAACACGTGTTTTTGGAATTTTTTATTTTCTAATATTTAACGATAATTATATAACGTTTAATTTCCGCCCGCCTCGTATTGTAGTAACCCAAGCAAATCATCTCTTTCTAATAAAATCTTTTTTACATTATGGGATTTTATATTACAAAATTTACGCAAAACAATAGAGTTATAAACCCCGACATTAACAAAGAAATAAGTTTTCCCAGCCGAGGAAAACGTCAATTACCTACGGAAAGCTATTAGTTCTTCCATGGGCCCTGTTAAAGGTAAGGTCATAAACACATGCGTTTTTCTTACTGGCTGTATGAGCTCTTGGTCGACGTTCGAAGCCTGTATACCATACGAAGGTGATTAGATTTTTGAAATAGTAAATCACACACTTCGGACAATGAAACTAATTCGTATGCTACTTTTGTTATGTATCCGTCCGCGAAGGTTGTCCTACCGATAGGAACGCCACCCGCAAAGATATAATTTTTACATTAATACAAATATCCACATTCTGCAAATGTCCACTAATCCAAAAGTACAGAACAAAGCCTGGGTACTCATGGCGAACAATATTCATATACCTTGTACGAAACGGGCGGACGTTAAACGTTATATAATTATCGTAAAATGTTAGAAAACAAAAAATTTCAAAAACGCGTGTTCACTAATTTTGTCTATACTTTACACATATACATTTACACGAGAAAAGAACAACATTTAGTACGAAAAAGTAACGAAAAGTTAACAAAATAATTTTTTGCAATTATTATGTATATCGATGGTTTCGTAATTTCGAGACGCCCAATTTGAAAAAAAATTTTTTGCCTACGCCCTTTAACCCTTTGCGGTCGTATTAAATTTGGACATGGGTATCGTACTGGTCGGAATTAATTTCCGTCGAAAGAGCAGGGATACATAACATGCAAGATTACAAAGTATACACAAGATTTAGTAGTTCTTTTGTGAACTTTAGATGTATGTTTATTCAATAAAGTGATCTAATGTCACGTTTTTGTATAAAAATTATATTTTATAGTTTTCCATCGTGTCATATTTTTCGAAGCAATCTCTAACATGCAGGCCTGGTTTTCGATTGCATGTATCACAAAAATAATTGGTTTGGCCCCTACCGCCCTTAATCTTTCTGTTTGAACATACTGCGCAATCTTTACTTTTTACGTCTTCACAATGCCACAATATGTGCAGTTTTCCATTCAGTCTTTCCTCCTTATCTGAGGTCGATGGTTTTCCTAGTTTTGATTATGCTCCATCACGATAACCACCAACCAGTTGTCCCACCAATTTTCGGAAAAAACATAAAATGTGTCATAGGCGTCCTGTTGTCTCTTCTTGCTGACGCCTTATATTCAGAGTCTGTATTGAAGGGGTCAAAATAAAACTCTTCACCGCTATTTTCAGTTTCACAGAACACTTCTTGCGGTAACTTTCTTTTTGCCATTTTGGAGTATTATTTTGAAATATTTTAACAAGCGAGAATGTCTTATTACTGTTAAACACAATTTATACAATATTCTTTGGAATTCTACAAGGTATCGCCAAACGTTGTCGATTTCTTTACGCTCAAAAGGCGACTGACTCGCCACAGCGCAGCATCTTGCATGGCGAGTGCGGGGTGACAGCTTTTGTTTAGATTGGATTTCGTTATCTCCAATTGATAGGAGTACCGAATTGGTTCGTGAATAGGTTCCTTAGGCATATAGGTTCGGTTAGAGAAAGTGTAAACTGATAAATGAATGAATACAGTCTAGGATTTGCATGGTTCCTTGCTGTGGTGGCTAAGAGAAGACATACGACCGGAACGGTAAAAAAGCTTTGGTGGCTGAGAGAAGACATACGACCGCAAAGGGTTAATTGCGGAGATATTTAAAAAAAAAACTGTTTTCAACCCCAAACTTTGAGGTCTAATATCACCCCTTCAATGTGGGCGACAACAGATATAAAAAAACACGTGTCAAATATTTCTTCGAGATCTATCTACCACATAATTTTCATCAAAATCAGCGTGTACGGGTTCGGTATGTTCCCTCATGAGTTAGACTGTAGACGCATAGAGTAGACGTATAGAGTATACGTATGGAGTGGACGAGGTAGAGAGTAGACGGGTTAAAGAATAGGCAGACGTATATAGACGAATAGACTAATAGACAAATGGACGATTAAACGTATAGAGAAACTAGACGAATAGACGAACAATTAGACGTGACTGAACGGATCTTGTATTATAGTTTCTATTTTAATATCATTTAGAGTGTGTGTGTGTGTGTGTATATGTGTTAGATGATTGCGTTCTCTATATTTTTCAACATATTTGCGTTTCCACTTGTATAAGCTATTTTCAGGTATATTTGTAATAAATATCCTACAATATGGTCAAGTTATATAGATAGTATCGTGTCGTACAAAGCTTGATTGGGTCGACCGTAGCCCTAGTACTCCAGGTTTTCTATATCTCGAAGGGTCAACAGGGTTTCTGTTATTGACCACTTCGGCAACTCATTTAACGCCGTTACACATATGTGTACCCATATCATTTATTTTAAATTACGCCAAAACTCTCTCTTTCCTTGATCGACTTGAATACACGTTGGTATCTATGTATGTATTTCAGAGCGTCTTAATTATCTCATTTTCAGCAGAAAGAATTAATTAATTCTGTTAAAGTTTTTAAAAGATACGTAGAAAATGTCTGACGACAGAGAAACCAACTTAAATTGTTATTTTATAATAAATTATCCGAAAAGACAACCGGTGCGCTCAAAACTGAATTAAGAGAGAAAAAATTCGTTGGCGTATTCGGACTTTCGCAGCGTTAAAGCAATTCCCGTGTAATTAGCAGGCCATACGTAATTACCATGTGTGTCTCGCACTGCTGCTGTTTTACATAGTGGCCAAATTGTAACGTATGCGACATTAATGACATTAATTTCTTTTTCACCCGTAAATTTCGCGAATAATTGATGGAACATCTCGCTGATGACAAAATTCTCGCGGGAAATTTTGTTTCTCGGGATATTTAACGGAGATATTGTTTATTCATATGTTATTTATTTGTTCGCAAGAGAATGCGCAAAGATGTAAATAGATATCATCGAGTTTCAGATAAGCAAGTTTCTTCGTCTGGAAATTCAGGTTTGAACGTGCGACACAACAGTCGTATTCTCATGATGCGAGTTAACAACTTTCAATAGCACATTAAATGTGGCTCCAGTACAGTTTCGCAATAACGTCGATCTTCTTCGAGCAGATCACGGTTTTCCAATTCGCAAATTATTGAAATGTTGGTAATATCGCTTAGCCGAAAATGTGTCTGCCATTGAACATCACAGTTTACGAGGTTGAATTACTCATCGAACACTTCCAGCTGTAATCGTTTTCCGTTTATTTCGCTCACGAAACGTTGCTTCTTGCGTGGTAAAAGTATATTATTGCTAAGACCACTACTTTCTTCGAAGTACAGAATAAATGAATTTTTATTAGTATCACTGAATCTGCGATATCTAATTCGTGAGCTTCTACATTTTACAAAGACCTTACATTTTATAGTTTTCGAAATTTATGTAGCGACATACAAATAATCAGATTGAAAATTTCCCACCCTGTCCGTCCCTCTGTCAAAAAGAAATCTCTAACACAATTATCTTCGAATTATGAAAAGTGACAGTAACTCCTATAAACTACATCTTCAAAATTTCTCCTCAAGTAACGACAACAATCAGCATCGTGAATCTTTAAGTGAAAGCGAAATATAAACAAATAATAACCTCCGGTTCAATTATTCGTTGAATTTACTGAGATCTAAAGATCCTCAGGTACTCATACCAGAACCCTTCTCATTCAAGCCAACAAACGTCGATTGCCCAAATGTCGACCACAAATCACACGCCGCTATTCCTTCGCAAGGAAATATTTCCGAAGAACGAGTACAATTTGGCGAAAAAAGGGATGCTGGACAATAAAAATCCCGCTATCTATAAAGAACGATGCACTCGAGTACGACTCCTCGTCCCCCGTTCCGCCGTAGAAAATTTACGATATGGGAGCAGCATTGCGCATAAAACCGGCTTTAAAGCCGTTCGATCGGCATAGAGGGTAAAACACGTCAGGGAGTAATGGCCAGGCTGTATACGCGCGATATTTCCCTTGTTTGTTTTCCATTACTCCACAGGAGGCAGCTGTCCGCCGACGCTGCTGGAATATGCACGGCAATGATAAGAGGGCTGCACTCGGTATAATGGAAAATTGTGCCTCCGACCTGGCACAACCCCTTCCGCGTTTCCTGTGCCGGTATACGGAAGTTACTTCCCGTTGCAAATACTCCATTCCTGCGGCTAGTCCAACCGCGCCTTATGGAAGCCCCCAATGCCGTCCGATTTCCCGTGAGACTTTTAAATCGATAAGAGTTCACTTCCCTTCTCTTCTCTTATTGTTTCCTTGCGAACGGTAAAAGAATCGCTTCCGACTTCCCCCGGCGGTAAGAGATTAAAGTGTCAACACTCCTTACGGGGTCGTGGGACGATAATGGGAATTTTAAGTATTGGTAAACAGAAGCGGTCTGAGTGGAATTTGTTTCATGATTTGTCTTTGTGTGGTTTAATCGATTCGAAGAATGGAATTGAAGTTTTATGGAATTCCAATTGTAATAGATGAGAACTGAAATTTGGTGGATATTGAGGATTTTATGGGATGTAGATGCGTGGAAGGATTTAACCCTTTCGTTGGGTCCAATAACGAAAAATCCTATTTATATCAGTGCACTCCAAATCGTCGACATAGCTCAGAACAAGATTTTTACATTTTTTTTAACTTCACAATAAATAACGTAATGCTATAAATTATGAAAAAAATGTAAAGATACACTTTGTTCCACAAGGACGTGTCGATACTATTTTTAAAAAATATAAATTGTTTATAATTATACCCACAACGTGGAAAGACAAATATTGTAAGGTAAAGGTAACAGTAGTTGACATTTTAAGGAATTTTTTGCCTATTTGTTTACATAACTCAGGCTATGTTCACTTTATGGAAAATTTGTGATTAGTAGTTGCTGCATAAACTATTCTTCTATTATACTACGACAAGTATTCATTCCTGCTGGCGGTTGTGATTTTTTTTTCTAATTGCAAGAGTAAACTTTGATTCAATAGTTGACACTCAGCAGCACGAAAGATTTAGTAGTTGACATCCTTTTGTTTCAGTAGTTGAGACAGGGAAAAAACCAATTAATAAACTAGCCTTGGTAGTATATGAATACAGGAATTTATTGAATGTTTAAAAAAGATTATTCTTGAGTAGGTTTACAAAAAAAATATTTAATAATTAGAAGTTACTTCCTTAAAAAATCTAACTTAGTTCGTAATTGAATACATATTTTTGGTGCTGCTCATTTTAATGGTTTCGTTCATACGACACACCACAGGTTCCCAATCGTAATCTAACTTATCCATTCTTTTCGGCCACTTTGCCACTGCTGAAATCTTTTGCAGACCAATTCTTTGTCGTAAGGAAATACAACATATTTCCCTATGTCAACTACTGAATAATAGATACTTACAAGTTCGAATAATTGACACAGGGGCAATTAGCATTCTTTGTTGCAAATTTTAATACATAAACCCTTTTTTAAGATTCAAACAACATAAACGAATGCCTTTTTATCCACAATGATTAAATAATGCAAACTTACAAGAGTTACATTTCAATCAAGTCCGTAGCGATTCATATAAGAAAGCACCCCGAAAGCGTAAAAGCCGAGCACGGGTTTGATTAACCGGTTGCTATAACACTTCTCAATGGTGGATTATTAGCAATAGTTCGCAATTAATCCGGTGCAAGACGATACTATACAAACTGATAAGGTTTGATGTATTCCAGCTTGTGGTTTCCTTATTTATTTACATTTTTTGAAGAAGTGTCAACTACTGGTACAGTGTGAATTACTCGTGCTTTTACCTTACTACAATGCATTTACTTAATGTATTATCCAGTCATCATCAGTTTCAACTGTACGCTGGTACAGTTAAGACATACTTCCAGCAAGATTTTCCGTCATTATGTCTTGTACAGACTCGTTATTTCTTGTGTAGTGCTTATTAATTTCCGAGAGAAGAACAAAAATAGACTCCAACGACTTAACTGTCCGAAGAGTCGCAACAGGCTGTATGCTGAGCTTTTGTTGTTACTAAATAAAGTGGTGGGATATACGTATCACACAGGATGACTCTTCTTGTACATAGTAATGATTTTGACTTCCGGATGATTGGTGTATCTAAAGCTAATTGCTGGTGTTTTGTAAACTTTGTAGTTTTCCTTCTTCAGCGTTTGGGGGTCTTTTTTTATAAGGAAAACAATAATGTTTGCAAAACGTTGACAACAAATTAACCTTAGATACGGAAACCATCTGGAAACATGCCAGTACATAATAATTACTGAATGAATCATAAGGTGTAATGTTTAAGATATACTAACAAAACTGTTTGTAATAGTTGCTCCGAAAAAATTCGGTGAAAAATATTTTATTCATGAAAGAGTTAAGAGTTTCTGTAGAGCGTTACGTTTTTTCTCGGCCTAGAGTGAGAATTATTCGACTTGGCAATTATATTTTTGATAGCACAAAAATTACTGATGCATTTCTATTTGAATTAGTTCAGAAATTACTTCCTAGTTGATGTGTTTGCGAAATGTTGAAATACTGCGGTAATACAAATCTGAAAGAGCGGATTGAAAGTTTCTAGTGCAACATATACATATGTGGGAATGCATTTGCAGACACTTAGAGAAAGAACGAAAGAAAGAGAGAGATGGTTAAATGAATTGAGCGAGAGAGATGATTGAGGGAATGAGTGAGAGAGAGCCGATTGAAACAGAAGAGCGTTTGGGAGAGGTAGAAAAAATCGAGAAGCACGAGGGCGAGGCAGTCGATAAGAAAACGTGGAAGTGAACGTGACGATCTGTATTAATTTCTTTTTTTTATTCTTGTAAATATATTATTTTTTAAGTAAAATCTCTCTGCTTCATCGTGAAATTCCTACATATATTTCGTAGAGTTCGATTTCCTCTCGATTCGTTGCATCGCGTTTCTTTTTATCTCAAAATGGACTCATGGAAAAAATAGGAATAAAAGTTCCATCGCGATTCTATTATAAACCAAAAGGAATTATACTCACGGATCCGTGGAAGTGCACTTAAGAGAACGTAAATCATTGGAATGGCCTCTCTGATCCTTAAAATATCGTACCCTTCTTTTCTTGTAAGGGACACCGTGGGAGGGCACGTAGGGAAAATTTATACCCTGTTTTCAATTCCCGCCTACGCCGCTGTAAAACCGCTTTCGGCCGCATTTTTTTTCTTTTTGTTTTTCTCCAATTTTCTAACATTTTCAAAACTACACTAACCAATAGACCCGCATCTTTTTTTTCTGAATGTTACATAATATATCCGGACTTTTTCTGGAAAATACAATATTCATATCATATAACCATTCCATTAATCTCCAACCTCAATTATAGGTTTAAAATAATTGTACACCAGCAGTTACCCTATATAAATCAAGTTATCGAAAAATCCTCTGCCATTTTAACATAACAATTTACAAACAAAAGATAAAACATGTGTATTCACAGACTTAAAATGTTTTTTCATAATCGCCAGTATTTGGTTGGAAAGTCGTATATTTGTCATAAGGTAGAATGAAATATATTGTACCGATAACAATCATATAAATTCAATATAGCACAATAGGTAATTCCGTGTGATGCAAGTAAATTAAATTATCGGAAAAGCTGCTACTATTAAAATGCAGAGATTCACCGAACAAAAAATTTGTAGGCGGTAATTAACACGAACTCGTATTTATCGGAAGATATAATACATTGAATAAACGAACAGTATCGACATTTACTTTATCGACCCGATTAAAAGTTAAAGACAATTTCCCTCATTTTTAATTCTATTTGAAACAATCAAATAATTGATAAAGCTGATATTATCTAGGTGTAAAGATTCCCCGAACAAAAACCTCAACGGAGATATTAACGCGCAGAATGCACGGGGGGATAAAAGTTTTGCATAATCGCGTGTGCCCAGCCGCGGATGCATTTATCGCAAGGCGGTGCAAAAGCCACGATATATTATCGTTTGCAAGAGGACAAATGGAATTTATAGTAGCACTCTGCTAAAACCCATTTCCCTTGGATACCGCGTTCACTTCCGATAGAAGGAGGAAACTCCAAACGAGAGTATTGCCGCCTCGCCAGTTTTACAGTGCATTCGTTGCGGTTGAAACTTAATGCACCGCGTGCATTCGATGCATTCATTTGCCAAACTCGCGGAGCATCTTTCCTTTCCTTTTTTTTCTTACACTTTCCACACTGCTCGAGAGTTTTATATTGTTGAACGGAAAAGAAAATAGTTCAAGTGGCGGCTACTGTTATGTTCTCTTTAACGAAAATTTACATTTTCGTTTCTATTGTCTGAAAGAGATAATTTTTTATACTTTCAATTTAATCAGATTAATTAGTTTGATAAGTTGTTCATGATATTTTTGTTCTAACTTAATCTATGGAAATCGTGCATTAATTACTTTTATAAGAATGTTTCATGAACTTTATTCAGTTTTTATGGAGCATCTTTTGTTGATTACGAAATATATATTGTAATTTATAATTTACCATGAAAGAGCTTCATTTCTACGCCGATCTAATAGCATAAATCTCTGCAGAAATACATGAGTAAAGTTGCAAACTGACCTATACACATCGCGAGAAACCGCAGTGCAACAGGTCGAATTTATACTGAGCAATTTCGAAACACTTAATAGTTTCAATTTAAGATTTTTTATTGCAACTATACTAGATTTTATTATATCGTAACGTATGTCACCATCAACAGTTTTGTGGTTAAACGTTATGGAAATTGAGTACCATTAATTTGCATTATCCGGATGCATAATACTTCTTTAATACAATACTTTAACAATACATTGTCAAAAAAATGAACGATGTTCAATTAAGTTGAATGTTATGTAGATTATGTGGTTTTTTAAATTCTCGGATCATCCCTTACTTGCACAAAATTCCATAGTAGATGGGGCTTGTTGCTTTTCTTTTAAACAGCTAAAAATTTTAAGCGCTTTGTGTTTTATCGAGTTGGAATGTACCGGTACTTTTCTTTTATTATTGTTCTCTGTCCAAATTACAAGAGTTTTTTCTACTGCTTCTATTAAATGGTCTCGATTATACGTAGAAAACTTTGCACTTACAATAATTCCCCTGGTTTTTTCCATACCTTTTCGAATAGCATGTTTCATTCGCATTATTGTCCTTACTGTTGCTTCATTCATTCCACATTCTTTTGCTACGGATGTGGAGCTTTATCCAGATATCAATTTTCTTTTGCAAACCAACCGTTTGCCTTTGTTTGATAATCTAATTTCTTTTTGTTGACATTATACGGATAGAATGGAATTATTACGCTATTAACTGGCTTTTTCACCTATGATTAGAATTCACTTATTGTTAGACGATCTCATTCTTTCCTTGAAGACATTAGAAATGAAACATTAGAAACAAAACATATGACTTTAACGTTTGTAATTCGATTTTTGCTAGAATTACTTAGGTAACTTTTAGTCGAATTTTTAAAAGAGTCCATTCATTAATATGACAATTTTTTAATTTCAAAATGACATCATGCAAAACAATGAAAATAAAATTTAAAAAAAAATCTATTTCTTTTCATTTAAAAACCGTGTAAATTGAGTAGCGGGCAAATCGAGGGACGTGTGTATACTTTCAATAATATCCACTTCTGAGTTATTATATCAAATTTATTGCACGTTTAGTTAATTCATTTTATTGCAATTCAGTGTTGTGTTGATATAGTATCCGCTGCAATAACGAAGATAGGCAAATTTACGTTTGTTCAATAAACCTGCCGATCCATCGATTATTATTAATAAAAATAATACTCTCATCCGGAATTGCGTAATAATACATGCGAATATCGTTCTGATTAAGTAGACACATAAATATTGAGATCTCGTTAGAAGAAACAAAGATTTCTCTACTACAAGAAATTCAGTAATTATTAAAACGTGATCGTAAAGCTCGCAATTACAATCGCGTTAAACGTTATTTTAGCAATTTCAGGAAAGCCATTTTCGAGCGACGCGTCCCAAAAATGTAACTCAGAAATGTCCCTAATTACGGGAGCTAGTTATCTGCAATTCCGTCTTGTCGAGTCCTAGCCGTCATTCGACTTTATCCTTCCTAACGAGGACCTCGTTATCATTTTTCCCCATCGTGTCCTTCCTGTGCCAACTACTTCGATGTTTCTCTTTCCTCTCGCGAGCGATAAGATAATGTAAGCAATAGCACGAAGACAGCCCCGAGCGAACTGCCACTCTCCACTGAATTTAATTTGATTTTTTCGTGATAACAACAGCGGGTTACTTTCCTAGCTCCATATTTGCTCTTTATTTAAATCGACCTCGCCTGAGATGAGAAAGAATTTTCTAATTGTCGTCGGAGCTCCCCATATACCCTTTTTTCTCAAGGGATTAGCGGCACTGTATTTTCTATTTGTTAATTGGTGGGGTTCAAGATGCAAAACATTTTTAACTTGTATTTAAAAAAAATGTCAAAAATTTTAATTAAAAAAATGTCTTAAAAAAATGTCAAAAATTACGAATAAACAACGTTCAGGCCAATACCGTCAGGGTGTCGAGGTTCATTATGCGAGCGGAGAAGCTTCTAATTTTGGAAAGCCGATTAATTTTCAGATACGCTGAAGTTAGCTTTCAGATTTTGCAATGGGTCTATGTACTGATAAGTTTCGTCCACAGATCTAATTTTGTTTACTGTTGGCTTTTTAACCCCTTGCCGTGCCATTTACTTTGTGACTGCCTCCACAATAATTCAGAATTAAATTAGTAAAATAAACATTGATCAGTGATTCTTGACACATCGTATAATTTAATGTAATATTAATATTATAGAAATAATTTTATCGTATCATATCTCATTGATATTTTCAATTTAATAGGTTTTGTAAGGCTTGAAAATTTCCTTTCCTATTTATCGCATCATGAGTATCACTCGTTATTGTATGGTAAGGGGTTAATAGAAACTGCCCTATAGTAAATGGGGAACACAGTTCACGTAGATATTTGTCAGAGTACGGAATTCCCAATAAACATAGCACCACTCACAATTAGTTTTAGTCAAAACAGCGGATGTCGAGAGATCTTTACAGAGTTGCAAAAGCTTTTGGAACACTTTTGAACGGAAGCAACTCTTTAGGAATAATCCTTACTAGAAATAAGACTCTCCAAAAAGAAATCAGTGGGAGATGATTAAAAATTTGGTCCTTTACGAATCACATATGTGCATTATGTTTCAAGCATTATACTTTTGACAAGATGAGATATCCATAATACATTTAAGATATCAGCTATTCTTGGGTAATATTTTTAACCCTCCGCTGCCAGACAGTGATGAAGGATTTTTAATATTTCTATTTTAACTTGAAATGTGTGGTGGGACCAATAGTAGTAACTTAATTATCACTAGTAGTAACATAATTAAGCATAGATCTACGCGCAGAAATGGTATATAATTCACTTCAAAGAAAATTCTGTTAGAACAATTAATAATCTTGAGAGCACTTTTATTTTTCGCGGTGCGCATTATTAATAATTGATGTTTAGATATCCATGTATGAAGTTCCCGAATGATTCTTATCACTACAATTCTTTCAGGATTCTTTGAATGTATTTATATTTTTTTGGTACATAGTTCACTTTAAGTACATATAGTTATGTACATACATAGCTCCACTTTTTAAAAGTATTTAGTTTAGATTATGTCTACTTACTACTTCTTTGTTCTGTTTTTCTATAAAGTTTGTGGAAAATCGAGAGGCTATCATTTAATAATGGGGAGGGACGACATAAAATTCGCAATTTATTTGTCCATTTATATAGTTTAAACATTGTTATTATATGTATCATTGTCATGATAACAGTTTTCGTTCCATCAGGTGATTTTTCATTTATCTACAGTAGCAGTAGTAAGACTTTAGTCAGCCCATTCTTATGAAATATCTCTCGAATGTAAAGTCCAACAAGAAAATGACTTGTGCAAAAGTTTTTTTTATTTCTTCCGTATTATGAAAATTCGCAAAGAAAGATATCGATTTTAATATAAAAAACGGATTTGAGCATTAAATTACCTCGAAGGAATATAACAAATAAAAAATAAATACTATGCTTGCATACATGCGAGCATACTATGAAACTTTCGCATATAACAGTTTTCTCTAAAATGAATGTTTTTTGAGTTATTATTTTTTTCGCCTCACTGTCGCTCTTTTTGTACATAGAACTACAGCTTATTAATAAAGTTCGCTATAAACGCAACTCAGTTCAATTTGAAATACACTGCGCTCTTCATTCAAACGAGTTCGATTTAAAATAATTTTTGCGCGAGTGTGATGCATTATTTTTATGATAAAACCGTGTGAGATTGCAAAAGAGCAGCAACTGAAAATTTAAAAAATGCAGTACCAGCATGTTATTTGATATTTGATATATTTTGTACATTTTATACAAAAATAATCGAACAACTTTAACTCCTTGCCTTACAATGATGCGTGCCACACGTGACGCTGTAAAAGGAATAGAAAATTGTTAAGTTCTCAAAAACTGTTAAATTGAAAATATCAGTAAGTTAGGAGACGTTTAAATTAATTCTGTGCAATTAATATTGCGTTGACTTATATCGGTACATCGGAAATCATTGATAGATTATTATTTGAACAATTAATTCCGAGTTATTGCGGATTCGATCACAAAAGAAATCCTATGGCATGAGATTAACCCTTTGACTGTCCTCTGACTAGTGATCAAAACAGTGCCTGGAGATTTAATATCATTCTTAGGGTGTAAAAGAATAATTCCAAATAACTTTAAATAAAAAATTGGCAGGTACTTGGTTGGTATGTTACAGAGAGTGATAATTTCCATGTTGAATCAATTGGTAAAACAATAAAAGTAATTTAAAAGTAATAATTGTAAAAAAAATGCAGAAGGTGTATATTTACGCCTTTCATAGATATCGATAGTCTTGTGAAAGTGCAAATATACACCTTTGGCAGTCAAGTTAAACCCGCTTTTATATGTAAATAATCATAATCTATTCTATTAAGTTGGAAACTATGAAACGGGCGTTGAATAAAAATAATACTTTATTTATTATCACATGCAGATGTTTTAACACTGCCGTCTGGCTAGTTCCTAGTTTAAACCTAAGTTCACAAATAATTGTGTGTGGATCGGATTCCACAGTCGTCCTTAATTCCTCGTTATCAATATGGTTCGGTGGTCTTCCTCGAGGCACGTTGACGATACTTAAATTGTCAAAACGATATTTTTAAAACCAATATCGAGCATTTTTTCATTATTAGATCCATCTCCAATGTGTGATTAATGTTTCTCGAAGCTTGAGCTGCGCTATGATTCAATTTGAACTCGTACAAAAAAAGTAGATGTCAATCGCGTTTTGTTTCCATCTGGTTTCGGAGAAACTTAAATAAAAATGGGATACAAACACAAAAAGATTTTACGAAATGAGTAAGAAGAATACCTTTAAAATTTATAAATAAAAATATCGAGTGCACGTTACAATGAATATCTCTCAGTCGCAGCTGAACACAGACTAAACAAAAACGCCCGTTTCATAGTTTCTAACCTAATACCTTTCATTACTCATGTTCTCACTGATTTGTAAAATTTTTCTCCACATACTATCTTCTCAAAGTTACTTTTTGTCTCTCAAATCCTCTGAGCTGTTCTAACAATCTTACTTACAATAGTAATTAAGTTTGCTAAGCGAACTTCCACGTGATTATCGTTTTTTATCATTGCATCTTAGCTACTCTGTTTCCTGCAATCAGCTTACAGTTCCATCGTAAATTACTAAATTAATAAGCCACAGAACACACATTAAATATCATCCATCTTAGGCAGCAATTAGGCAACAACTAGCTCGGTTGGAATACAATGAATTTTCAATTAGTGGTTAATTCACGTACCAATCGACGTCGTAAAAGTCGTTTCATTTGCATGCATTAAGCGTCGCGTAACGTAAATTACAACGTCGTCGTGGCATTACGCACTCGTACAGTTAAAGAACCTGGGTCTGCATTAATGAACACTCTGTGGCGGAATAATGGAGAAGTCTCGAAGGCGAGATAATGGCGCTTTATAATAAATAGCGAATCGATTTTGGCGAGGAAAGGTTTCGCGACCACCTCGTTCTCCAATCACGCCTCCCCCAGGAACGTCACGTGCTTTCCATTCTCGTTCGTCTCGATGATATTCTATTTTTCGTGATATTCACTGCGTTATCTCCTGCTTTCCAATTTCTCTCCTTCAATACTCCCACGTTTCGGGTCGAATTTCGAGCGTTAATAAGTCGATAAAATATGAATTTCTCCATGAAGAATGGGAACGATGACGATGATATCAAAACGTAAGTGATAAAGTCGATTTTACTTGTTACTTTATTATACTTATCATCGTAATTTATCGTTCTTCTGCAATTTATTTTGTCACGATCACAAGATCTTGTTAAATGGTCGTATCATCTTCCATTTTGATATCATCGTTCGTTATTACGATGGTTGAGTAGAACGCGTTATACGTCCAGTGAAACGAAACGAGCCATCTAGGTGGAAAAAATGATGTTACGAAATTTATGTATTACAATATTATCTTGATTTAGAACGTTTGCTCGGGCTCACGAAAGATATCGAACTTGATTAAGTAATAACATAACTATGAAAATTATTGCAAAAAATTGCGGATTGTAGTAGCGTGAAGAGTTAAATTTACTTTGCTTAAAACGAAAACCTATCAGAACAATTCATAATTTTATTATACCCTTTATACTTTATGGAGAACTATATTACAATTAATGTTCGACAAAATCTGGGACCTTTTTCTACCTCAATCAAAATATAACACTAAACGTTCCAAGCGGGCTCAAATGACCCCTTTCAAAATTTACTTTAAAATCATACATTCATTGTCATTTCTTTCGCTCATTTGGCTCTTTGTAAAGTCTTACATCATCTGATTATTCAATTTCTCGCTTTCCGTTTTTCTCGTATCTTATTTTTTACCAACAAAAATTTTTTTCCTACCATACGTACCACGAGGGGTCATTTGACTTCACACGAAATTTACGTATTTTTCGGCATTTTTCTTCAACTGGAACCATAGTTCTAAACTCCGATACGCTTCTCAAGTGAAGGTTTCATTTATTTGAACCTGATATGTGTGTTTTTTCGGCGTGAATACTTGGACCATAATAACAATTTTCATTAATGGAAAAGGATGCTCTGATGTGGTGCAAATCAAACACAATTGCTAGATTTGGAACACCGCGAAAAAGATTTTTGGGGTTTTGGACAGGATTTCAGCGAAATCGACCGTTTTCGGAGATTCACAAGAAACAGTCCCTTCAAGTAGTTCTCTATAGCTAAACGAAATAGAAATGCAGTCGTATATTGAGAGTCAGAGAGTAAAGATCAGAACCTACAAGAAATCAAGTTCGACAAGGAGTGATAATACACGACAGCTTCGGTTATTATACATTCATTTGGCCTTGTGAAATTAATTGTTTATTGTGTTTATAGAAGTAAAAATTTATGTTTGATTATTTTATTAGAAATCAGAAATTATGTTGCTAATTATTTTCTTTAATAAATTGGGTAGTTCTTTCTGAAAATCAACATTCATTTCATAAGGGGTCAAATGACCCCTCATGGTAAAATTAGGTTGGTGTAAAATACCGGTACGTTTAGTGTTAATTTGATCGACATCGAGAAAAATTGTACACAGTGAACACATATTATCACTTTAAATAAAGTTGTTATCTCTAGTTAAAGGAAAACAACAATAACATGTAGAACGTGAAAGACGTGTATTAATTTTATATTTTTTAAATATATCATTTAAAATTAAAGTTTCTACGCTTTTTCTGAATTTCCAACACACATATATATATATATATATATATATATATATATATATATTCTATCATCCGTCTATTCACGTCTATTTGTCTATTCTTTTACTCGTCTAAACATCTATTCGCCTGTCTCTGGCGTTCAGTCAAGTCTCTGCCGTTTACGTTAGTCTCTTGGCTGTCATTTGTTTGATTCTAGATCTTTCTAGAAAGATCTAGAAAGATTCACGCGGTATTTTATAACATTTCCACATTATATACAATATTAGAAATATTACCATTGCCTTCACTAACGTCTCCTTAATTTATGTCTTTAATTACTTCGAAGTCTGCCTTCACGAAGATATTTACAATCTCTTGTTTTATGGTCCGGTGATTTAAAACAATCCGTGAAGTAGTTACAAGAGCAGAGTACTATTTCGCTTGCTCTAGTAAGGTCAGCGAACTACCTTGATGACGGAAGATTCATCACTCCAGGCATCTACCGTCTTTCCCTCTTGGGGAAACCAACAGAAGCTAATATTGCGCAACAACTTACAAATACGGCTGCAGTTAGGACGAGACAGAATTCTAAAATATTTAGAGATTGCAACTCACGATTTTCTGACAGTACCATTCTGAAACAGTTATTAACAATGTTACTATAAAGCATTAAGAATTAAGTAAATTACTTACAAATCCAATTAACACTTGCCAGGAAGTTTCCTCGTTACAATTAATACGTCGTCTCAGACATTTCGATGGAAAGAGACGCGAGAATCGATCTCTGAACTTAAGCCGAAGATACACATCGAAGTAGGATCGGCTGATACCGCAGTGGCACGACGCCAGCTTAGTTGTTTGCTAACACCGCTCTGCCTAAAGGCGAACATGTCAATCGGTGAGTAATATCAGGCAGAAGCATGTACAGAATGTTACATGCATGTAGTTCATCACGAGTAAATGCTTTTCCCTGTCAGTTGTGCTGTCAAATTGGTTTCTAAGATGGTGTAAACTATCGTAGAATCCCAATAAATCTCTGCAAATGTATCATGACTCTCTCGCTCTATCTCCCTTGACCGTGAGAAAAGTGAGATTTGATTTTAAGCTCGCCGATCGACGATGCTTCTTTCCTTCCTCTTTTTGGCTTTCCTTTTCACGCGAGAAAACCCGATTGAAAGGGAGAAAACGTTTGAGCAATTTCACAGAGTAATGTAAGCGAGGCGGAAAAAATTGTATTCTCTTTGTAGCATGCAGTTTTATAAGTCCTTCGAGAGGGAAAAAACGAATGCGCGTCCATTCGATTTTTCAAGAGATGATGCTCCCTTTGCCTTCATTTCGGAATACGCTTCTCAATTTCTCTCTGCTCAAATATATTTGGCGGTATTTGTTTGTCCTGGGCGTGTCCTATTCCACTTATATTTTTTTAACCTTTCGGCAAATGCGACGAGTTATTTTATTGGGATGTTTTTCGTAACGTGTACATTCAGTAGGAACTTTTGAAAAAAATGTTGGTGATTGGTGTTGTGTAGTACTCAGTTGTTTTTCATGAAAAAATACAGCTACTAGTCTGTTATTTATTTGATCTTTAAAATAAGACATTGCCCCCCTGATTTGTTAATTTCCATTTTCTGCAACAACAAATAAATCAATTAGAACTGGATTACCCGGTATAACTAGAGCTAATAATTCACTCGCAATACATGCGGAAAACTTCATCGGAAACCTGCTCGTTAAATATCTCTGTACGCTTCTGAAATGCCATTTCCGTTTTTTCATTTCTCCAAGTTAAAGCACTTGTACCAGTAAACGGAATCGAACGTTAGAAAAAAGTGTGATAACTTCTCGGTCGTAAATGAAGAAAATTTCCTGCATTAAAACTTCTCGCGGCGTACCGTTCTGTTTTTTTCATTATTCTCTTTGCCTTTGTTTCGTTGATATCGTACCTTGCACAAGCAGCTTCTCCTTCAGGCGGTTAATCACACGTAACATTGCTCCTGTATATCACCTGACCTCACTCCCATCGATTCCTCCTTCTCTCTTTCATTTCCTATCACCGATTCCTTTTTCTTCTTCTAGTACATTACCTCAACGAACAATACCACATTGATTTTTCCTCTCTTTGCCCCCTTTTTATGCCATTACCGGAGCCTCAGTCCTTATGATAGTTTCCTTTTTGTGCCGCTTGAGAACTTTCTCGCGAATCTCTTTTTACTTCACCAATATACATATATTTTGCAAGAAAAAATTAAATGTACGAATTATTTTGTGTGTTATTCGTGGTGAAGTTGTCATAGCTTGTAGAAAAACTTAAAAAATGGAACCGCTGCACAAAGTTAATATACTTAATAAAATTCTTAATGCTAGAAACAAAGAATAAATGACATGTTTTTTGTGTTAACTACTACACGTAGTTATATTTGGGACAAGTGCACATATAGTTATGGTAAACATGTAATGGGTGTTGTATCCCGTGAATGGTTTACAGCTCTTTATTTAGGAAGACTTCCCGAGTCGAAATACTGATCCTCATTTGAACCATTTACTACCCAACATTTAGGAATTAAAAGTACAAAAATAGGTCTAACTTCAATGTAAAATAAGATCCTATTTAGTCATCTCTTTATGCCATCTTAAGGTACCAAATAGGACGTCAATTTCAACCTCGGTGGAGGATTTACATCCTATTCAGTTATTAACGTTATTATTATTATTATTGTTGCTATGTTATTCTATTGTTGCAAATGGTAATCATCACTCATTTAATACTTCTAAATTTTGGATTAATTATCATGAAAGTAACCATTTTAAGGCTATTCCTGTATATGCCATAATTATGAATTGTATATATACGAATTTTGACTGTCAAATGTATGTTCCATTACCTATTAATAAAAAAGAGCTGGAATAAATAAATGATTATTTTTAAAGTATTTATCCACTAGTTACATTTATGTATGTATACATTTCTTATTAATTGATTATTAAAAAAAATTAAAGTTCTTTATGCGATATTAAATATATATTGAATACAAAAATTATTATTTAACCTAGGAGGAGTAACAGGTCCAATTTAGGGGATAAAGGTTTTGGTGATAGCTAAATAGGAGTATTATTTTACTGGAAAAGAGTTACAGGTTTAAATTAGGAGTTTTAGTATTGAAAAGTATCATATTAGGTTCAAATAGGAGTAAATACCATGAAAATAGGTTCAATATTTCGACTCGGGTTATTGCGCGTTCAAAGTTTTAACAAACTTAAGGTTTACGTCGTAGAGAAGTAGAGACTTTTAGGCATTTTGCAGAATTTTGTGATTTTAGAAGCTAGACTGACCTTTTAAGGGTTTTGCGACAGTGTGGTAGGAGTTTAGGATGACTCCGACTTCTCATGAGTAAGATTCCAAAAGGGGAATTACTTTCCCGGTGACTTTCGTTGAGATTAAAGGTCTTCAAATCATATTTTGAAGAAAAAGCGATGACGGAATTAGAGATAAGTAGCAGTTCCCGTTTGGACCTTGAATTACGTTTAGTAATATTTGGCTATTATATCGCAAAGAATTCGATCGCTATCCAAAATGAGTAACTAATTAAAAAGTCCTTGAGTGCAAAGGATTAGTTAGACGTCGTAGATCTGCGCATAATAAGAAAAGGACTTTTACCACTTTCAAATATCACGACACAGTTACCGGTGTAATTACCCGTTTGTGTCAATGTTTCTTTTATTTTCGAGACAGTTTTATGTGCCATATTTTTCACAGTACGAAAAAGACTTTATTGTCTCCAGTTTTTAAGAGCTCTCGCTTAATATTGAGGTTTTAATGGTTCCACCTTTTTTTAAATCTCATTTAACTTTTCGGTCGTACGGTTTATTCGAGCCGGTATACCGTTCGTCTTAGCTTCCCGTAGGAATGGGTGCTTTCGTTTAACCTTCAACCTTAAATTTTCTACACCCACAATGGAGCCTGAACTTTCTAGAAGCGACGCGAGTTACGACATCTCGTTACACCCCCCGCAAAATATATGTACGACACTTGGAACACCCACCGGCGCAACCCCTAAGCTATTTTCAACTTAGATACTCGACCCTTAGCCTGTCTGCCGAATCGTTTTATTCGGTCTAGCCCAATGGTTGACGTTTAAGTTACTCTCGGTTTTGTTGGCGTTGGAAACGTGATAAATAGAAAGTTCTTTGACTCTTAATTCCCTCGATAAATTATTTAGTAGACAGCGGTGGAGATGAGAATGAAGACTTTTAAATATGAATTTTCAAATGTGGAAGTTGTATTTGTCTTGTATGGTTTAACACGTTGAACGCCACCGGTATTTGGCTATTTTCGTCATTTCTATCAAAGTAAGACTTTTTCTATTGAAGTCGCATCTTCATGAAGCAGAAACTTTAAAGACTCTGATATATAGGTGTTCCGCAGACCTTTGTCTTTTTAGCACCAATATTTAATTGTTCAATATCTTAGAAAT
Organism: Cerceris rybyensis; assembly: GCA_910591515.1. Classification (NCBI taxonomy): domain Eukaryota; kingdom Metazoa; phylum Arthropoda; class Insecta; order Hymenoptera; family Crabronidae; genus Cerceris; species Cerceris rybyensis. The sequence goes on along the minus strand of OU342796.1, from coordinate 4,932,520 downwards.
TTCGTAAATATTGCAACTTAAATGTTACACGAAATTTCATTGAATACAACAGCGCCGGTCATGGCAGTCAAAGTTTTAAGAAACGTCTACATGCTGCAACTTTACTGACTTGAAATATATGACTGTAAACTCTCAATGACATTATCATAGTACCTTACATCGAAAATATCAGAAATTTTCAACAATCTATAGCGTAGGCATGTTATACTTTTATATTTTCTGAAAGGCAGTTTCTTTATATTTTAAAGCTTTCTTTTGCTAACCACTGTAGGTGTTTACTCATGGCCATTTAATTGCACCATCATAACGCACTGCTTAATTATGAGAGCACAGTTTGTCGGAACATTTATCTGATCACGAATTCTTTATTATAGCAACATCAATTTATTCCTTTATCTGTAACCTTGTCCTCTTATAATTCAATATTGGCAATAGGAATGAGTCGTAAAACTTTTAAAGCAATAGGTTGGAGCTTGAATATAATTTGTAATCCTAAAATCGTAGGTACGACGAGTACACATTATGGCAATCAGTATAGAAAATATAAAAAGTGCAACTCCATCACGTTTACGATGACGACGGCGACGAAGGTGGCGTTCAAAACAGTAAACTCGAGTTGAAATTCCTGTACCGTCAGCTGTGGAAAATTTCTTGCACGTGATATGTATACGATAGCCTCGTTGGTTCGAAACTCACCTAAAATTATAGGAGATATAAATCTAGCCGATGTAAGGCTATAAAAATAAAAAAAAAACAACAACCCTCTCTATCTGAAAACTGAAACCGTTAAAGTTAGAACATTCTGTAATTCTTGCAGGCAGAGAATTATGTTTCAGTGATTTATGACTCTTGTAATAGAGTTGAGATTGTTATACTTAACGTAAGCAGGATCTAATAAACAGGCAATACTTCACGTCTCACTTCGCAAAGTGTCTCGAGCTATGTCAGGAGAATCATATATTTTCAAAGTTAAAACTACTTAGCGAGTTCTCGATTAATCGGATTAAGTCAGACTTCGTTTACATCAACATCCTCGTTACCGTCTTCGGCAAGCCTGCCGGTAATATTGTCAACGAGAGGATCTAATCTCGACGCTTCTTAATCTGCTGTTTCCGTAGCAGCTACACTCACCTTCACTTTCCTGGATTCTCGGTTCCATCTTCTTCAGTTTCGCGTCGTACTCTCGATGAAATGAATTTCCTGGAATATGCTCGCCAGAGATAAATAACTTTGTGCAACGGAACGCGGTAACGCGTTTAATATAATTTCGGCATTATACAAAATATCATTTGCTTAATAAGCATTTCTAGAAGAGTAAAGGAAATTTTTGAAAACATGTTTATTCAGTGGTATAACGCTACATTTCATAATATGTCAGATTTTGAAAACATTTTAAACATGGTTTGAGCACAACGAATTTATGAGATATTAAATATAAATACCACGTATTCTTCTTTGTCTCTTATTCCCTTAAGGATAATTTAATTCTAGAATAAAACCATATTATCCCAAAAGTCCCTTGTGCAAGACTTCAAGTTAGAGTAACTGCAACACGTAGAAGTGTAAGAACATGTAGATGCCACGGGAGGTTATATGGAGACGTTACAGTAAATTCTATGCAGGCGGCACGCTACATATTACGGAGATTATTACGAAGACGTGGAACAGAGTAGATTTAATTCAGCAATTAAGTTGTTGCAAATTAGCATCGTGTTATCAGGTAGCAAATTAACTACAATTCTACTTTTATTATGTATTATACGTACGTACCGTTTATTTTCAGTTCGGCACTAATCACTTTCTTTTTAACACTAGATTTACGAATGTGAAATCTATTGCATTTCAATATATTAAATAATGGCTTTGGAAATAGAAGAATCAAGCGGCAAAGATGATTATTCGTTATGTTGAAGAGTTTAATCTGGCGCGAAACAATAAAAGAAGCAAGACATTGAAATTATATTGAAAATTGCAGTTGGCCTTGCTTCTGATGTATTCTGTTAAATCAATATTTATTCTGTTCACTGTTTCCTTACTATTAACAAATATATTTGAAATAATTGAAGTACCTTTTTACTGATATAAAAGTATATAAGTTATTTATCTTCTCACGCGACGATCTATATACGAACTTCTACACGTTAAGGAAGTTCGAGCGAATCTAATGTAAAAATACTTTTTCCAACTTTAAGCTTTGAAACTCTGTATACATGTAATTAAATACTCGATTGATATATCCTAAAAATTTTGAAACGATCCTCCGTCTAGTTTCTTTGAAAAAAAATGTTGAAAATTACATTTTTGAAGTCCTTATACACAGGCTCTTATGGCTGACAAGCTGTACTCGCGTCTTTTTCGATTTTTTTCGATATTAACCTCCCAACTTTAAGGAAAACAAAACTATGTGTAATAAACTTGAATAATTGTAGAATAAAATTAGATTTCAATAATATAACCTTACCGGTGTAGTTTCGTTGATAATTTAACGTAAACTTTATTTATTACTCATGCTTATTGGTAGCCGTACACATAACTGAACGTTTGGCAACGCTGCGAGAACAGCTGAGAAAAGTATAAGGACAGAAAAAGAGTTAGAGAGAAAGAGCGAAGATAGAAAATTTATTGTCACCTTAATTCAAAAATTGTAGTTTGAAGCAAATTAGAATAATTTTAGTTCTTGAATAAATGAATGAATAAAATAAATAAAGTTATAAATTAATGAAAATAATATCACAATAATTATATTATGAAGAAAATCAACTGTGTTTATGTTTTTAAAAACTAAAATATTCGATGTCAGTATGTAAAATGTAAACGGGAGTATAACCTCCAATTAAATAAAAATGTTGCCAGATCTTCTTATTCAAACGGATGAGTCAAAAGTCACGTAGTCATTTCGTTACTTTTGTTAATTAAATAAATAATATTTAACAATTTTTGGATTAGATATGTTATTATAAATTGAAATAATGAATTTTTATTACTATTACAAGAATTGAGATTACAGAAAAATTCAATTACTATTTTGAGTCATTAGTTACGCTCGAACTTCCTTAAATAGTTACTGTATTATAAAATATACGTAAAATGTCTACTGCACAGATTTTGTGTTTATGTTTATAAAAAAAGTAGAAGTCCGTCAATTTGACAGCTTTCGTAAATCTAGTGACAATCAGTTAACTGTGGCAACCTGTTTCGAACGTGCACACATAAATACGTGTGTTACAAAAATCGAACAATGACGAGTATACTTGTCATTCGCAGAGTAAGTGTCGCTGTTAAAATATTGAATCAAAAAGATCTTTTTAACATAAAAATATATAACATACATAATAAACGAAAAACGCAAGACAAATCAACTATTTGTAAAATTAAAAATCGTCATGCATTTGTCCCGTGGCGAACCGTCATTGAAGGAATCCTACCATAAATCACTCTGAGGCTTTAGTGCTAGACTAGTTGTTTTATAACTTTTGCTTTTGCGGATTTTACTCTAACATCTGAAAAACTTTATCGTCACACATATATAAACTGGTTATACAAACTGATACGCAGCTGCAGAATGCATAAATCAATTTCAAATTATTTATACTTTTTAGTTATTCGTTTTATTTCGGCATGGTCTCAAAATATTCCAAACACTTTGAAATTTACGAATATATTTTAATTTTCGCGAATATTAAAATTTAAATAACAAATAGTCACTAACTTTTACACATGACGAATATACTCGTCAATTACAGCTAACTAGTTAAATCGAGGTACTTAGACTTTGCCTTTTGACGTTTATAAAAATCATTATCTTGAATAATTACTTATATTTCTTTTGCATAAATAATATCATATAGCTACTGAAAATCATATTTCTTCATAACGATATGCTTAAAAATTTCGAAATAAATGGATCAGTTATACCACTAAACCATCATGGCTATTGCATGTAGATATTTTCCAAGAAGTAGTATAATACATCACTATATTGTTATATGAAACCTACAATAAATACATCTTTTCTTTCATTACTTTCACGAATTTTCTGCTCACTTGGTATCTTCCTGGGACTATTAGATTAACCCGTAACCATTTTCCTTACTCCTCGTACGGAGACTCTTCTTTGTTGATCCATACAAGATACCAGTCTTAGAGACGCCAGTAAGAACTCAAGCTCAGCCTGCAGTGCTGTGCTTCCGTAGTTACGAGCAAAATGCCGCGGTTCGGCAATTTGTCAGCCGGTGATTAATTAGTGCTGCTGTTTGCTGTTTTGGGCTTCCAAGAGATAGTCCGGCTATACTTGAAATTTACGTTGGTTGTTTTGTAATCAATATTTTACCAATGCGTTCTATGCCATCATCCTTGTCGCAGAATGTAATTTCTCTTTTCGATTACTAACAGGAAAAAATATTGTTCTCTGTATCTTTCTATAGTAGAATAAAAATTGCCATTACAACAGAATTTCGTTTTACAATTTTTATAGGAAATCAATGAAATTAGCATACATGGAATTCAGTTTAGTTAGAACACAAAGCCTTTTTCATTTGTTTTTTTTTCAATTTCCATGAACATATCGAAACTAATAATATTCAGTTCCTTTATTATTCCGTGTTTTAACTTTAATTGTTATAGTTATAATGTTCAAGATTGCTTTTTTTTGCTAGTTTAGGGTGTTTTGGGTGTTTTGGAAACAATTACTTCTGGGATATATTAAATAATAATTTAGGAAAAGTTTCTAAAAGTGTTTGAGATTTCTAGTTAGGCCGATTAATTAGGAATTTTAATATTTCAATGCCGCGCCCATAACCCTCTGGATTTTCGTCCTAGCGCTTTTGCCAGAAGTTACGATCATAATCCCTTTGCACTCAAATATCCCACCTAAGGGGCCATCGCACGTTCACCATATCACTCTGTTGCCCCCTCTCAGGGAACCTTCGGATTTATTAATGATTACAGACGCTGAGCTCATTGCGTCGCAATATTTTAAGAAATGCATGTTCACCTAAACTTTTCTATTGAAATGACACAAGACAGTAAATAATAAAGTGCCGGCAAATTTTTAACCCTTTGCATTCCAATGTTCCATCTAAGGGGACATAGCACATCATCATATCACTCGGTTGCTCCTCTAAGGGGACCTTTGAATTTATTAAACTTATTGCATCGCAATATTTTAAGTAGTGTATGTTTACCTGAACTTGTGTGTTGAAATGGCACCAAATAGAAAATAGTAAACTTCTGTCGAGTTCCATGTATGTAGATAACGTCAGAGATGGCTCCGAGTGCAAAGATTTAAAGTATTTTTTTCGCGACAAATATTCAAAATTTTGGAAAGGTCATGCACATCGAGGAGAGATGCGCAGTGGTTAACCCCATAGCCTACACCTATAGACGTGTGAAACTCGTAGCACGGAAAATGGAATAGGAAATTTTGAAGTCTTCCAAAAACTACTAAATTGACAATACCAGCTGATCACGAAACGGTCTCATTATTACTGTACTATTCATATCACTTTCAGTTGTACGAAATATCAGAAATCAGAGAAACCTTTTGATTTCCGGAATTAATTTTGAGTTTTCGTACGCCCCATCAGAAAAGAAATCGTAGGTTAAGGGGTTTACTACAAAAATTTCAAGGACGGACATATTCCTAATTGTTAACAATCAAGAATGTCATACCTAACAGCCACATATGTAGGTATAAGTTATATACACTTCAAGAAGCACTGTTCTTAGAAAAGATTTATTTCTATCTGTCAAAACTTTCCCGTATGTAACTGTAGAGACAACGGAACTTTCCTTTTCTACAATCGAAAATTTCATTTTCTTGCCTTTCCAGCCCTCAATAGCGAATGACGTGCCATAAACCTTACCAAGGGCTTCCGACCACCCCGACATAATTTATGAGCCTGTGAATGCTTGTCCGAACTTTGTACACTTTGTCGGGATTGGTTTTGGCAAACGTCAACGTCGCTGCCTCTTTTCCTTCAATTTCTTGAAGTTCCCTCTCTCTAAAATTTTCTAGGAGGGCGAAATTTTTGGACTATATCACTATTGTAGAGAACAGGGAAGGGGGTAACCAACCACTTTATCTGGACACATCAAAGAATCATTTGAAACTAATCAAGATTCCAGAATCTACCATGACAAAGTTTTAGCTAATTTAGGTTTGTCCGGAGGAAATATAGGAGCCTAAAATTAAGCATTATGAAGTCATCGAAGGAGATTATTATTACATACTTTTTAAGAAACCAATAACATTTATAAATATTTCCATTTTACAATCTTAAATCATAGAAATAGTAATTATAATGAAGTCTATACGGTACAAACGATGCTTTGTCCGATTTTACAACTTTTCTCGTGTGAATGATTTCTGGAATAATGTTGTCCGACTTGAGTGTTTAATAATTATGATGTGTCTCGTTTAACCGTTTAACATCGAAGAAGAAATTTTCAAAATCAGTGAACAAAATTTCTAGGCAAATCTCTTTATTCGTTTCTAAAATATCCGTATATGGAAGCAGCAAGTGATTTTTAAAATTATTTTTATCAGTCGCATATGTATAGCTAAAGTATTCTGTTATATTTATTTTTTGTGATATAAACTTTGAACTTAAAGAAGGAGGACTTGCAATTACCAGCAATTGTTACAGCTTATTCGTATCCTATTTTTTCGAAAGTTATATTCGTAATATTGTAGTGTTAATGTATATATTAATATAACACCAAGTATGTTCGTCGCCGCTGCGGCGACTGACTCGCGTTGGCTTGTTGTCTGAACGACGAGCCGCATTTTTGATAAATATTGAGTCAGTCGTTTATGGAGATTAGAAGGGAACAGACAGATTATGTAACTACAGATATTTATTTTATGTGTTTAAAGTTACGATTTATGTTTTAAGTACAATTGTGTTGCTTTTATGTGTTAAGTGTTGTTTTCGGTTACGATAATTAGTTTATGGTATTGGTTTATTAAAATAGTTTGTAAAAGTAATAGATTTTGCTCCGGCTTTTCCTGTCTTATATAATATCGTCACTAACAATAAGATAACATTTATTTTCCGCATCTGTGGCTCCACAAAACGTTGTTACGAGTATAATGGCATCGCCATTATATGTAATCCAATCATAATATTGCATTGATTTTGCTCGAAGGGTCCCAATAAAAATTCTGAGAAAGAGAGATGATACGTACATCCTCGTTCTGTTTAGCCTGCAAGAGCACATTTTCGAGGAATTCAATGCCTTCCAAAAGTTCTCATTTACGTGTAGAGAAACGAGCAAAAGAGGCGTTGCTCTTCCGATGTATATTAAACAGAAGGAAACCTGCTCGGAGAAGTTTCAAGCAAGCTAGCAAGCATCTAGCAAGCAAGCTTCCCGTATTATGTGAAATAAAGTGAGATTTGTCGCTTTGCTTTACAGTCTACCTTACCGCATGAAGTCGTTATAGTCCATTCAAATAGGACGGAAAAAAGGATATATCGAGCTAGTAAACTGATGCCCCTTTACATACTGTTTCGCAAATGTGTTTCACTTACTTCTCAGAGTAGAGAGTCCTGTTCTGATAATTTTATTAATTTGCATATTTAATACCTTCGTCTACGCTGCACAAACTCCAAGGTTTTTTGCTCACCTCGTAAACGAAAATACACTTTTTTTGGCATAGAAAATATTTTCGATGCACCTTCGGAATGCAAACAATTCTGTCTTTATATTGAGTCTGTGTTCGCACAGTACGAAGACACGTTATACAGTGCTTGCTAAAGAATTAATTTAAACGAGCATTTTTTAAATAGTTTAAATAACAGACTGTTATTTGGTGTAAAATGAATCAGTTATTTATGGATTAAGTAATTTTAGTAAGATCTATGACATTTAAAGCATTCTCATGTGAATGCTTTTTTCGATAATTTTGTGTGTCTGAAGTGTTTAATAGGCATGGCGTAAATCATTTAATATTTTAATGTTGAAAAAGCAATTTTCGAAAACAGTGAATAAAGTTTAAAGTTAAATGTGTCTAGTTGTTTCTGAAATATCCATGTATGGAAACGAAAACTGATTTTTCTAATTATTTTCGTTTTTGAAAAAGTTGTACTTGTATCTCCCGCTATTAAATATTATAGTTACTTTCATTAACTCTAATTTGTCGACGCTAATTAGTTTAGTTTTATATTCTACAGCATGTAGTATAATACATACAAAACAAAAGGAAATATTGTTCTGATATATTAGAAAATGTTTTCCAAAATGCGCTGCGAACTTTCGACAGGTATATATATTACCTAACTCTATGATTTTTCCTTCGCAGTCTCGTCTGGCAAATACTAAGAGATAAACACAAAAGCAATTTTGTTTAAACAGACCAGCATCTGTGCGTATTTCCCTAAAAGTTATAAGAGTTACCTAGAGAATGATCCTTCTGACACTCAAAAAGAAAATAATAGTGCACATTATTTATAATTTGAATAAATTCCGAATTAGAAGTTAATAATACGAGAGGAGGAAAACTTTGTTAAAATCTGCAAATAAAAACGATGCAAAGACGAATATTTATTTGAGCTGTTTTGAAAGTAGCTTAAGTCACATTTTTTTAATCGAGATATTTAAGGCTTTGCATTTTGAAATATTGTTACCAAAAATATTCGTGGCAATTTTCGAGAGGGTTTACTTATACTTGCTATCTCTCATTGCGAAACCACCAGTTTTCATTACGGCAAAGTAGCTTATACTACTTTTCAAACAAACCTCTCATTTCATATTAGATCTTCCGACGACTAATTTAATACATTTAAAATTGTCAAATAAATAAAGGAGGCAGGAAACTTGATCAATTCAATCACTTACTGTCTTCAAGATAGACGCAGTAAATTGAAAAAGAAACAGCGTTAGAAATTTCAGGAACATTTTCAAAAATTCCAAGGAAAGTCGTTTTGACCACCTTGGTATGTAGTTCTAGTGTTAATAATGATATACAAATTGTAGACCTCTAAGTACTGTCAGGCATTAAACAGTTTGGTTGGAGAGCGATTGACGATGGAACGAAGAAAAGGAATATGTTGGGCCTAGTTTTTCTATTAGGTGACCCTTTGTCGTATTTTATTTTGCCTGCATTTCAAGAAATTTCCATAAGCGCAATTTGATGCGCATACGAGAAGAGTGTTTTTAGAGAAGACTTGTGTTTTTTAAAATTTGAAAACTAACATGAAGTTAAATGAAATATGTTTTGTGGAATGTATATAGAAATACTTTCAGTTTAAGCCGTTCGATCTGATTCAGAAACATGAGCTGCAGCATATTTAACAGGAGTGGAGAATTTACCACTTAATTTTAACGTTTGTCAATGGACGTCTCAACATCGAGTACATGGCAATTAGTCGACTGTCTCCCTAAATCTAATACTTCCGAACAAACTTCCTGGCATGTACCGTCCTTGCAAAATATGTCTAACTTTCGAATTATAAATCTCTGAAACGAAAAAGTAAAACATTTTTGCTCGTAACTTTCCTTCCAGTGATCTCACCACTACTACTGTCTAACTTTCAAATGTACCCAGCTATTCTGTCATGACTTTTCCTCCAAATTCCTCCTTTAAGTCGTTTCCTTCCACCAATCATCAATATCCACTTCCTTCAGCCAGTCGGCCGGGTTACAAAGAAGTTTCAATCTAGCAGAATACAACAAAACACAGCTAAGAACTCAAAAGGAGTCTCTTAATTGGAACAAGGACGGCAAAATGAAACAGAAAAGAATTCATTGTCATTTAAGAATTCAACCGTTAAAGGCGCGATATGAGTAATCGTAGAGAAAATTTTTATATATTCGGATATTATTAAAAGCTCATAAAACTAATCTATTGTGGGAGGCATAGTCACTTAAGATGTTTAAATTATCTTTATAAATTTTTAAAAATTTTTAAATTATAAATTATTTAATTTAAAAATTGTAGTTTTCTTAAATTATCTTTATATACAATTTGAATTCGACCTTGTTTGAAAAATTTCACGGTTTTTGAAGAAAACGCAGGTTTACATTTTGAAAAATATTTATAAGTGGCTTTTCATAAGTGCTACCTGCTATCCTAACTAACTGCTAACTTTATATATAATAAAGTTACATCAACAATAATTTTATAAAAGCATATGGTAACACGGTGAAATGACGCTCAGAAATATACTTCAATTCCTTTTTCTCAAAAGTCTGTTTATAACGCATGGGATGCGCTGTTTTTTTCTGATTGTGAGTTATCTTTAACAATGTAGGAATAAATCAATGGGTATCAACGTTTAAAAATAATACTTAACGAATAAGGAATGTGTTTGAATGACTATGGCTCGTTTATATGACGTGTCTTTAACCCATTTGCATCAACGCATTTATGCATTCACATTGTGAGTGAATAGCAACACATATGAACAATCTAAATTATTTATACAACATTCGTCGATTAAAGTACATCACTTTTTGAAATACTGTTAGACTTATTGTTAGACTTAATATAAAGAAATTTGATAGTAAAGATATATTTTTGAATTTGTCATATGATGAAAATGGATTAAAATGGCTCTAAAAATGAGATTTTTTATTGAATGCATTTTAAAGATTGGTTGCACTTCGTGTTCGAGTGAATTATAGCCTTTCCGGAGAATACGATCTTCCTTTATAGTTCTAGCTTTTTTGTTTACGGGGTGTGCGAAGGGCGACAAGGGTGACTTCGCCATCCAGGTGTGGGTGACTGCGTAAAACACGCATCTTGTTTGTCGAAATTACTTGAAAATTTTGGAGGCACTCCAAGCTCTTTCTGTATTAACGAAGCCTCAGCCGAGCTTGCTTACTTTTTGCATCCGCCGTTCACCCATTTTATAGCGTCCATAACGAACTGACTTAAGATTTTTTCCTACTAAACTTTTACCCTACGCAAGCGAGTTAAAAAATAAAGAGGTTCTGATTTGTCTCTTCAACGGTCACATCAACGTATGAAGATGAAAGCAAGTTTAACCCCTTGCGGTTCGAATTATTTTACTAACTTTGGAGTCAGCTAAGTACAATTAATTTTATAACATTTTCTATCATTTGTTGTTCATTTTTTTAATGGTATCAATAACTATATGTACTGACGGATATTTAGATGATATTACAAAGTCATTATGAAATTGGAAAACCGATATTAAATTGCCAGAAAATAAAATTAAGAGAAAAACTATATCGACTATTACTCGATATAGAACCGCAAAGGGTTAATGTTAAACAGTGAGTATAGTAATCGTTATAATATCCATAACACGTAGTTAATACATACTTCCTACTGTGTCAGGAATTCGGAAGCCTCTGAAATACAGTTCTGGAAAACATACATGCATATTTTCGATAAGAAGTATCATTGCTTTATAATGCACTACAACCTTAGCAAGCCATACGTGGCTGCTGGACGTGGATGTATCCAAATGGTGTTCCTTCGTGTATGATATTACACGATGGGCGTAATTCTGGTCCAAGACGTTCCACCTTGACTACCGTCCTGCTCGAGGCGGAACTTACGTCACCTATGTGGTAGAGAACGATGGTTTCATCCGACTTGATGGATGTGGCGTGCATCGTGAGGTCCCTGCTAGTTGCAACCTAAAGCTAGCGGTTCCGTGTCTGACAGTGAATAGAAACGTCTGAGAAATCGGCCAAGCGATATTTCACGACGATTAAATCTTCTTAAATGTTTAGTTAAGTTCTGTCTCTTTGTATTTTACACTCGGAGTGCATCGTATAGCACTGGATAATTTTTAATGGCTTTTATGGATGTAAAACAATTAGTTATTTTTGGAAATTCTCAATGACTGCTGACATAGATTTCATGGTCCTAAATATTTCGTGAAGCTAAACTTGAAATTGTCACGAACCATCCATGTAAAACTTGTCGATTGCAATTCTACGATAATGAAATTATGAATATGGGGCAGGTCTTTGATTTTTTTTATATTCTATTGATAAATCTGATATGTCAATTTTTTATCTTCTCTATAAACCAGTTCCATTATATTATAATCACAAAATAAACGATAAATTAAATTTTTTACTTACAAGGGAACTTCCAAGTTGTCAATTAGTGACTGTGATTAAACTCATGTATAATATAATACTTATAAAACTACTTGATATATTTTTTTATTGGCAATCATTCATGTTAAGAGGGTGTAAACCCCAAAGTTAGGGTTACATAGTACACTTCGCCGAATATCTCGAAAATTATTAGCCTTATCGTAAAGGAATAGAGTAATTTCCTAAATGGACTGAAAATTGCTGAAATTTCCTAAGTTGTGTCTTTTTATGACGAATTAAGCGGTACAAATTACTTTGCAAAATCTCATATTGTTTAAACGATATATGAAAAAATAACATTTTTTGCTGTCTTTTTCACTTTAATATCACTGAATTTTGTACATTATTTGTTTATAAGAGCTATTTAGCCGTTACGAAATTACGGATAAATTGAAACTCTGTTTTCAATGAATTAGACCTATCCTCGAGGATAATAACATCATCTTGCTTCTGCATTGTAACTCCGACATTATGAGCTTTGAGAAAATGCAATATAAATTTTAAAAAATTGCAATTATGCATTGCCCTATGTCAGTTGATTTGCATGACTACAATACATTTGTATGCAACGTTAGCCTTGAAAAACTCCATAAGAGAAGAAAAATCTTTTATAATTTCTTCGCTATCAAAATCATTAATAGCATTATTCCATGTCCCTCGCTCTTTCATTTGCTCTCCTTTAATATCTATGATGAACCTTTAATGCACCACATTGTTCTGCATTCTGGGGAACACTGTGTCCGATAAGTATATATGTATTTAATAAAATAGTCAACTTACATTATTTAACTCTATTCACATCAACATTAATTTCTTTAGCTAATCTCCCACTTCTCTAAAAATCACCCTAAATCAAGCCTAATACTTTCCTATATTATTTCTCTACTGTTTCATTCGTTTTCTTGTCTTGTCTTATATATCAATTTCTTTCTTCTTTACAATCCATGCGTCCATTTGTGAAAAACAATTCTCATACCTTGTTATGTAGACAGCCACAATAAATATCTTTAATTTTGCATCAAATAGTTTGACATTAAATTAAAATTAAATAATCGTTTCCGAGAATATCTACCTGACATTCCTACCAACTGAATCTATTTTTCAAAATATCGAGAATTTAATTTACAATTACAGTTTACTATCGCCGACCTGTCGACAGTAGTAATTTTCACATCTCATTTCTCAAACTCCGCCGAACCCTACACTCCTCTTTTTCCATCGAAGCTTTCTCGATCTCTCCGAACAAACAACGAAGACTAACAGCTCCGCCGTAACGTTGAAACGTTTTCCCATCTTGCCCTGGAACAGCTAATTCGTGATTTACGATACTCTGCGATTCACTGTATCGATGAATTATACATCCTAGCATAACACGCGTACCGACCAAACAGCCATCATGACAATTGAGGAATCGAATTCGTGAGGGTCGATTCCTCGAACGAGCCCGCGACCAGGGTGAATCATAATTATTATTATGCAGTTCTATGAATTCCGTTATCGGCATAGGTCCGCTTGTGTACTCAGAGTCGATGGATAGACATACGAGAGCAGATGGATAGGCGGATAGAATTCGGGGATTCAACGGGTGGTTCTATTCCGGTTCTCTGCAAATATTGACTGTACGGGCAATGTAATTGCGCCAAAGCTACGGGCTCGTTCATGAGAGTCCATTCCCGATGATCTCCGGTGAACACCGATCCGGAATATGGACGATATAATTACCGGAGTTTGCTTATCAGGGCTTGCTTGGAGAATGTATTCGGTGGTGGAAGACGTTCTTTTTATACAGAATTTGGAACTTCCTAATAATTAAGTAGTTTGTAATTGGTGTAGGTACTACTTTTAGGAAGAATAACAGCGGAGTTTTGTGTTAACCTTTAGCGGCCGTAAGATCTCGCTACGGGGACATGGCATTTATGTCATACAAAACAAAAGGCCCAGATACAGGAGACATGAAAAGAATTTAGCTTTAATTTCATTTATTTATTAGTGCTGTAGTTTTCTTTACCGAATATTGCAACGCATTATGTGAGATACGAAATATCTTGATATAAAATTATATTATAATGGACGTTTATATTATAAATATGTAATGTAGATACAATACATACAGTAACTTTATTCCTCGCCAATAATACAAATAGTGTTGGATACCTCTTAAATTTGTTAAGGCATAGTATGCCAGTGAAAGTCAAGTCCTACTCTCTCCCTAAACTGTCTAACTCGGGTCAGAGAAAAAGCAGAGATCCGCACTTGGGCCCTACCGAGGAATAGTAATAAATTACAATACTCCTTGGTCCCTTTTTTTTCTTTCCTCCTTTTCTAAAAACCCTTACCAACCTCCTCCTACGTACTTCCCTCTCTCCGACTAATTTTCCGTCCATCCCCAACGCTCTTTCAAAAATCCACACTTCGATTTCTAGTTTCAAACTGAAAACATCTCTCTCCGCTTCAATAAACGCACAATTAAAGAAAATTCGAGTGAAATTTATTACGGGGTCACAACAATAGTAAGATTTCTTATTCGCGATATCAATCTTTTAAGAGTCTTCCCTCGACGAGTATAAGGCGTCGACCCATGTAACGACTGCCTTGCTATTACCCATGAGTCCTTCAAGTACCTCCTCTCCCCCGAAAAGGGCCCATAGAGGTGAGGGTCGTCTCAGAACTTTTCTGTCACATTAATATTGAGTGTATTTTTGACACTTAGAATGTTACAATGTGTAAATATTATGAATTGGTGATTTTCAATTTGCTTTAGTGTATTTCTGATATTTATTCTAAGGTGATAATTTTTAGCTTATTTTCATTTTAAAAATAAATACACATAATCAACTTTTCAGATAATAAATCATGGAGAAAGTATATAAAGATGAAGATTATGAAAATATACGTTTAAAAATTATAAAAACTAATTTAATTCATAAAATTATAAACCAACTAAATGAATTGACTTTATATCTGAATAAATAAATTTAAATGTTTCGTTTAAGTTTTCATCCACATGAAAGTTTTAGAATTTCACTTAATTTTTCGTCGTCTTATGAGTGAGTATTGCAAAAAAAGTTTTCGGTTGTTAACTGTTAATTGTGCAAGGAAAGTGAGTTTTATTAATTATGTTTCGATGACATTTTCTTTAAATGATCGGGAAATATTTTTTAATTGAGATAGATACAAATTATAGAAGTTTAATATTAAATAATCAATATAGAATTGAACTGATGTGTGTTCGCGAAAATTGTCACCGGTTTCAGAAACTAACGATTTACCTTAAAATTCTCATTGACAAACACACTTGTATTCCGTAATACGTTTTCAACAATTTTATTAAAAGAAAAAAGTTCTGGTTGTTCGGATGTGAAAAATACAAAACGCAGAAAGTCAGAATAACTTCGTGCAGATTGCATACTAATTGCAAGCTGCTCTAACTACTTAAAATTATACGTAAAATTATAAAAGGTAGAATTGTTTTATACTATGAGATCCCTTGATATGTTTAAAAGATTTCCGGAAAACAATAACTAGACCGAAAACAAGCAGTATATTTTGTTTGGAATTCAGACAATGAGTCAGTTTAGGACGCGTTTTAAAAAATATTAAAAATGAGTCGGTATCCAACAAAGTTTTTATTAAGTTCTTCGGTGTAGTTACTAAATAGAAATGGGGATGCTCGATGGTTAAATATTGCACGGCGGCTACCAGTGAAAATTTATTACACATTTGTCCTACATGATTCAACATTCGATTTTAGCATCATGTGTTATGCAGAAGTATAACGAACAATTTTTTTAAACGCAAAACCTTCGAGATTAAATTGGTTTTCCATTGGACGTTCAGTTATTTGTACTCTCATTCATTACCTGTTACAGATAAATGAATTTCAATTGTTTTATACACATTCTCTTCTTTTAATTATCGTTTTAAACAAGCTAATTTTGTATTTACATATAAATGAAAACATCTTGATTTACATTTCCACGTTACGATGCAGAATGAGTTTTTAAAAATCATTGAAAATTAAATTGCTCCACAGTGTAATTTTTCACGTAAATCCACAATATAGTCGATGGCAGAATTGGCAGTTATGTAAAAAAGGTTTCACATTAACGTTTTAATGACTTCTGGACATGTGTAACCTCTTTTCGGTTATAGTTTTCGAAATATTGGCAAAAAGACTTCTGCTACTACTACATTCAATTTTGTCTATACGTATACGTCCGTGTATTTACTGCTTTTACAAACACAATACAGCGCACAGTGCGAAAAAACCTATGCAACATTTCGGTGATCAAAATTCATAACTTTTGAACAAATGAAGATAAACAATCTCCGCGAATTTCCACTTTATTAAGATCAGAATACAACGGCTAATTATAGCACGGACATTTGAGGGATCAAATTGAGAGGAGGCCCTTTACTTCTCATTATTCCGAAAGCCTCGTACTTTAAAAACCGACGAATGGCTAACGTACTCGCCGATAATCGAGGAGTTTTCGTGGGGTAGAAAAGAAATTTTGCAATTTTTCCACTGGGAAGGATTTAGGTACATTTATAAAGGCCGCCAAAATAGAGAAGTCACTTATTTTGTGATGCGAGGTAAGAGGAAACTATTTCAGCACGACCTATTCCACTTAAAACCGGAGCTTACAATCAGTGAATGACAACTGAAAACTAAATACTCATTTTGTCGTCAATCACTTTTTCGGCCAGTCACGCATCAGAATAGAAAATGACTTCAGGATGAGGGCTGTCTCCATCCGTTGGGCGAATCGCAACAAACCACTTATGAAGTGACGTGACTTCTTTCTCTGGGCCAGCTTTACAAATACTGGGGATACACAAAGAAGTCACTCGGTCTGAGGTACGGGATAAGAGGAGACGCCTTATTCCCATCGTATCAGCCCTTAAAGTCTAAGCTCGACGAATGACAACCGAAAACTAAACTCTTATTTTGCCGTTAAGTGCTTTTTCGGCAAGTCACGCATTATAATTGAAAGTGCACGAGGACGAGGGACGCGTCCGGACGTCTCTTAACCGTCAGGCGAATCAAAGCAAACCACTTATCAAGTGACTTCTTCCTAAATTTCCTCAGTACGTGTTTTCCCCGGATCTATAATGTAAAAAATAATTTTTATCACAACAATATATTCTGAACGCCTAGGACCTAGAAATGTTTGGGAAAACGGTGTAAGTATTACACGAGCCTCGTAAAAAAGTAAGAAAGGACAGATTCATGTGTACCTTGTTAGATATGCTTCTCGTGAAGAGAAGAGGCGTAAAGAACTCTAAGTTTACTTATAGTGTAAGAAAGTAGGAAAGGGGAATAAAACGTTTCACTATTTCAACGTGGAAAACAGCAATTCTTAATTCCATTCTGCCAGGAAGAAGACCGAAGGCGGATGGAGAAGAGTTTCAGTGCAGTTCTTTCCAGTAGAGCGAAACGCTCCCAGATACGCGGTCGGGTAATTTGAAAAATTTGTTCCCAAAATTTCACGCAAAAGGAATTCCGATGCAACACGAGAAGAACTGATGCGCGGCTCTGTGCTGATGTTAAAGTTGTTAAAAACGATCTGCATCGTTTCGTGAACGCTCTTTTGTTACAGTTTATATCTATTTCATTTTTAACCATACACCAGACTGTTGTATCCCACTTCTGACAACAATTTTATGTTGTATCCCGGTGTGTGGTCAACAACAGTTTATTTAAGAAGAGCTATTGCGCGTTCTGAGGTTTTAACAAGTTGAAAAATAACGTCGTCGCGAGATACGGACTGTCAGCTATTCGATACAAAAATACGTTAATTTCGAGGCAGGACTGACCTTTTAAAGACCTTAAACTAGTGTGGTGGGAGGTTTGGATGACCCCGACTTCTCGTGACTAAGGTTTCAAAAGTGCGATCGCTTTTCCAGTGACTTTCGCTAAGACCAAAGGTCTTGAAAACATATTTTGAGGGAAAAGCGATGACGGAATTTGAAAATGACTAATAGTTCCCTTTTGGATCTTGAATCACGTTGAGTACAATTTGGAGCTATTATCTTATTGTTATAGAAGATAGTGAACTTGGGAAAACATGAATTGAGTCAGTACTAAACTAATTGGCGCCTATATGCGCCTATAGATGCTCAATTTACGTTGCTTGAAGTAAACTGAAAGGGCCTATGATATAGTGTATTATTTAACTATAGCTGGTTCATGTTCATCAACTTTATTAGTTTAATATTGTAATGGAGATGATATGTCTGAGGAAACGAACATTGACACAAAATGTTGTCGTTCTCAGTTTACAATTGAAAGCCTGCGGTATACAGCGCACTATACGTTTCAAAGTTTGCCATAGCCTAAGATTTAAGAAATAAATAATTTTGAAACGCGCACTGATAAAAGTACCCCCTATTATACAAGGTTCTCTATGTTAAACCACTGAAGAAAGTATATACAAGGTGTCCCGTAACTGGTGGTACAACCGAGCGTGGGGTGATTCTACGTGAAAAACTGAATCAAAAATATAGAATAAAATTTTTTCATATGACGCTTCGTTTTTGAGAAAAATAAGTTTGAAAATGTATCGAGTATTATATACAGGGTGTCCCGTAACTGGTGGTACAACCGAGCGTGGGGTGATTCTACGTGAAAAACTGAATCAAAAATATAGAATAAAATATTTTCATATGACGCTTCTTTTTTGAGAAAAATAAGTTTGAAAATTTATCGAGTACACGGGCACTGGATCCACGTTTCAGCTCGACGGATTTCGCTATCTTACTTTTACGAGTAGAAGAGCATTTCTGTATTTCGTGCAGTGTTTACAAACATTGTCAGGATGATGATACATCTTGTATCAGTTCTACGATCTCCTTATACTGATCGAGCAAGGACCTTTAGTTTCCGAAATACTGTGAGTATATATAATACTCGATAAATTTTCAAACTTATTTTTCTCAAAAACGAAGCGTCATATGGAAAAATTTTATTCTATATTTTTGATTCAGTTTTTCACGTAGAATCACCCCACGCTCGGTTGTACCACCAGTTACGGGACACCCTGTATATCCCCCGATTTCCTTGTAAGGAAAAGATTCTGGACTTTCGTCTAGATGAGTAACAAGAAACGCAGACCGATGTTATGACTTTGTAGCAGAATTGCAAACTAAAAAGTATCTTCTTCCAGAGCCTTAGGTCATACTTCCAAGAACTTCAAAATAGTGCGGTAAGAAGTTTGAGCAACTTTGACTCCCGCCATTAGGGTCGCCAAAAAGCGGATATTCTTGTTATGGCATCTTTTGACAAGTTTAAAATATTTAGAGAAGACAATAAGTAACTGAACATATTCTGCATAAATAATGTATATAAATCAGGATCGAAAATACCTTCGACTAACAAAAAATGAAAACTATTTTGGTATTGTAAATGAAATGGGTCGAGATATTACGTCGGGGTTACACAAAATTTGCATGCCATAACTGTTTTTCGAGAAGCGCCACGTACTTCTCTCAATCACACATCAGAGAATTCACAGGTCCACTGCGGCAGCGATGTATTCTTTGACTCGAGAAAGCCGATTTATTGTGTCGATAGATTCACGTCGAACGTGAGAAACGTGAAAAACCCTACCTTATTGTAAGAGAGGAAAAACCGGAACAAAATCAATTAGTTTTACAAATTATTTTAATAAATTAATAACATAAACTAATTATCGTAATCGAAAACAACACTTAATACATAAAAGCAACACAATAGTACTTCAAACATAAATCATGACTTTAAATACATAAATTAAATATCTGTAGTTAAATAATCTGTCTGTTCCCTTCTAATCTCCATAAACGACTAACTCAATATTTATAAAAAATGTGGTTTGTCGTTCAGACAACAAGCCAATGCGAGTCAGTCGTCGCAGCGCCGACGAACATATTTACTTGGTGTTACATTAATATATACATTAACACTCCTACGTTATTTACTTGTGAACCAGTGGTATTTCCGATGTGTGATTGGGTGAACTGGCAGTGCATTTCAAAAAACGGCTCTGTCCTGCAAATCTCGTGTACCTTAGCATTATGTGATTGAATAAAAGAAAATATTTCCAAAATATTATCGACAGTGAAATTTAGGAGATCAATTTTCTAATTTAGTCCCCAATTTAGACATTCAAAGTTGCACCATTTTGCTGGATTGGGTAAAAGTTTTATTCAAAAATAAATAAAATGTCTCTCTTTCTTATCGATTTTGGCAATGATCTTCGGTTATAAACAACGAAATCCACAATTTTAAAAACTTATTCATGAAATGATTATTGTTGATGATCCCGAATTAATAAATTGTATTTATGCTGCGCAACTACAAAGGTATTATAATATAGACAATTGTTGAAGTTCCGCGACTCTAATTGTAAGTTACAGTACATCATATGTACTGTACATGTAAAATAATTTCACTATATTTCAATATACTGAAAAAGATAAATATACATGTGGCAAAGAAATCAGTCAGACTGGGAGTTTGCATATTCCTAAAAATAAAACTTAAAACCCTAGAGTCGATCAAATAAATTAAGTTCATGCAAGAAACACATTAAATGCACTTTTTCTAAAAAAATTTAAGTATACCTACCAGCCGAGATTTACAGTCTATATGAAATTTATAATAAAATTACATCACTCGTCGGCAATACAAACTATTCATTATATTGAAATTATTAAACGTTCCACAGTGTTTTATTTTTATGTTATAACAAGAGACAACGTAAATATGAACAACAATTTCAAGCAAAGAAATATCACCCAAGTTATGTTGAGACCTACATTCTCATTGTGTTGAAATTTATTATACAGAGCGAAACGCAGCTGTTTCTAACAATATAATTCATTTTTGGGTACACAGAATTCTCCTCTGAACATTCTGTAAAGTTAATACATAACAGTCCTCGTGAACGAGTTTGATTACACTCACATGTGGACCGACAGTTTTCAATTGTTACTGTATACAGAAACTCTACTCTATCTCTATTGTACGAAATTCCTCGATTTTTCCTTCAAGTAGCTCTGCTCGATTGAGGGGTAAAGATTTACTATCGGGAATTTCCCAGAGCTATCGATACTCCAGCAACCCTTTGAGTGTCGGTATGGTTCCACATGCTACATACAAGGCCCTACAAGGACGCCTTAGGAGAGTCGGTGGAAGACAGTAACGCCCTTCCAACAATGCGAAGTAGCGATTGCCAAAGTGGTCATCGGCCCCTGTGTGGATATAACGTTATTGGGGGTTGGTCCGGGCTAGGGAATCGATTGAGGGTTAATGAAAAAGTTGATTTAAGGTCACAAATATAATTGTATATATGACATGTTTTTGCAGAACTGTTCTTAAACTAAAAGTTCTAATCGCAAAATACCTACTATCAAAATATCTACTTGTCAGTCCAGATTTGTATAACGCCTTACAGCTTTGGATTACATTTTCTTTTCCAATTAATGGTGGAAATTACCCTCAGGGAAGCTTTGGATTACATACTAAGCCTTTACGTCGAAACTGTTTTCCAAATTTTGTAAGCAAAATGAGGACAGAGAAATAAGTTGAACGTAGAATTCTGAATCGATTTAGTGTTAAAACTTACTAATACTGACCCAAATGTTGCTAATTTTTATGAGAGTCGATGATCAATAAAATTTGGCGATCCCTAATGTAAAGGGCTGTATACGTCTCTCTCCTTTTATTTTCGCGTTAACACTTTAAATCCGTTGCTGCTACGATAGCTTTTAGAAATTAGAACCGATTAAAAGGTTAGCTTCAAACACAATTTAGCTTAAAACTCAAGTAACACTGCACTTCCCATTTAAACTAGCTGAAATCCGATTAACTTACAATCGGGCGTACTGAATCTTGTTTATCCTTTGGTCGTATGAGATTGAATTCAAATCAACGAACATCCATTTACTGCTTTTAACGTAAAAATACTACACAATTTCGTTGGAAAAATTGTGACATATAATAGTCGTGAATAAATTTCCCGAGTACAGACGAAAGATTCGGTTTAAATATTTCACATAGAATCTCATGTTATTCTTGTCACGGGGACCGTTCAACAATATCTCTCCCTTGGCTCGTTCACGAGTACCAATAACAGTCGCTTTCGTATTCGTGTACGGAGGTTTATCTGTATCCAAGAAAGAGCGTAAATTTAAAAAAAAAAAGATTGTCACCATGGTCCGGACGACGTTCGGAGTTGCACGTGAAAAATGATGCAGACCGTCTTTCTTTACGTCGGATGCACCTTCTCAGAGTGCAACGACGAGGATTTTGCAACGTTCCTCGGTTGCTTTAAGATATCCAGGGAGTTTGAGGAGTATCCTCCTGGATATGTCTGGCGAAAGGGAAGAAAATATGTGCCTCGCGTAGAACGGATATTTCGCTTTTCGAGGAATATTCTCCGGGAATCCGAGTCGAATTGCTTGAACTGCGGTTTTCGGGGGAAATGTTTGTACAATAGAGTTGAGATAATTTTGACTTCGTAAGTACATTAAGGTGAAATTAGGTGCGATTTAATTGTAATGGTATTTGAAGAACTTTGTGAGAATTTGAAGTTTGAATCTTCAAGGGTATATTCCTATTTTTAATGGTATAAACAGTGAGGAATCTATGGATTATTATTTTTCTGTGTTGACGACATTATGCGATTTTAATGTGAAATGATTAAAAATATGTGACTTTGATGCTTATTAGAAAGTGTATGAAAAGAGATTTGTTGGAAAAGTGAAAAATAATAGAATCTGCTCGATGAATTTGGACATTCCTCGCTCTCCATGTCTTCCCTTGTAAGATCTCTGTCTATGTAAATATATGTTGAAGTTACACAAATGGAACCGAAAACGAAAATTTATTCGACGGGGTAAAAAACTGATTTATTTCCTATTCAGTCCACGTCTCTTAGTGTTGCCGTTTGGTAGTCAATTTGAAGACCGTTCGTAAACAGTCTTCGTCTAAATGTAAGATAAATTCTCATCTTATCGGATCATCTCTTTCGTAAACCAAAGAATTCGGAAGATTCCCATAAATCTTATTATTGACTACCATTCATTGTGATTTCGTCGGTTCACATCGAGAGATTTAATAGAATTGCTTTTCCAGTGGATTTTTGGACATCAAGACGAAGTACAAATTTATCTTTCACGATCAACGCCCCATATTCTTCTGCTCTTCTCAACTCGACGAAGAACTGTATCTTCTTTCTCTTCTTCCGGTGCTTTCCCTTTTATATCTTCCAGCATTACCATTGCAGCTTTGGTACATTCTTTTATTTAATAATACAGGAAAAACCTGCCAGAGGTAATGAAAATTTACAATCGGGTTCATTACTTGAGAACCTTAGCCTTAAACTTTAAGGTCATCAAATACCATTTCTGTCTTTAATGTATTCTAATTAAAAAATTAAATAAAAAAAAAATGCGGTATAAAATCATTTATCGATTGTCAAAAGTAAATTTCCAATTTCTTTATTCGGCCAAATAGTTTAAAATCAGAAGGAAGTTCATCGTTGAACAGTCGCCCATGTGTCATAATTACTCTGGAAAACTATAAATTACAAATCCTAAATTGATAGTACAGGCGGAGAAGAATCGAGACAATCGAAGATAAAAACGTAGATGCAATAAAGGCTTTAAAAGGAAACTTTTTTGAGAGAGCTACAGGCTGCAGAGCTCCGGAGAAATTGTTTTTACGAGAAAATTTGCTTTATCGGGAGTTGCTCCACCCTCAGCCCCATCGTCGGTCCTTCTTCTGGTCTCTCTTCAACCTACTATCTCTTATCTTCTCTTCTTTCACCGCCGAGTCTCCACCCCGGGGATTCATTAGAACGTAAGCAACCTCCATTCGTTATTCGAATCTTCTTCCCGTTGTTTTTCGTACTTTCTTTCGACCCTATCGATCCGCGTTTCTCCCCCTGCTAACGGGGTTGAAGCAATATCTCGCTGGCTGCTAAGCCGTAATAGACATCGCTATCAGTTTTTTTTTGTCTTTATTCCTTCATTGGAGGTGGACCGATCATGAAAACTGGTAATGATAATTAAGAGAAGAATGCAAAGGGTGGAGAAGAATTGTTATCATGGAGGAACTGATTTTTAATTGGGCACGTAAATTGGATGTCGTGTTAAATGTCGCACTAGGAACTGGTTTGTTTTTGTCTCTGAGAAATGAATAGAAGGTAGAGTTCGCTGAACTTTTTCTTTTTACGTATGAATATGTAGGTAGACTTCTCGACGAAATCAGTAATAAAAATTTCTGTGCCGCAGTTGCGCAGTGAAAGCAAAGCTAGTCGCATAAGGTGTGGCACATTAAAAAGATTTGTAGTTATAAAGTCAGTGATTCGGATAAGTAGCTGTACGGTACCATGAGTTTCACAAGCAACTTTGCAACTAGTACACCATCTTAGCACACAAACTTTTATCGTTAACTTTTCCCTCTCGCACTGAATTAGAATAATTTGTTAGTTGTATGTTGTATTATATTGCATCAAAATCTGGATAAATGCAACAAAAGTTTGGTTCGATAAATGTGATATGAATATTTCCTCCACATAAGGGGAGCCCATTTGGCGAACTGCGACACTTGACAAAGAAACAGTGTATATAATGATGCCACCCAGAATATGAATGTAACTGAAACTAATTCAAGGATAAAACTTCTACATTTTTTATTTTTTTCTAGAACTTTTTCTAACGTATCCATAAGATTTTTCTGATTAAAATGATATCAAACATAGTATAATTTGAATTGTGTTTACTTTGTTAGAACACCGATATTTTATAATCACAAGGTCTAACGTAGAACCACCTGTGTACCGATGAAGACTTCCTTGTATACTACTTCCTGTATTGAGAGCTATCAAGTAAAACGTGCATAGAAAAATCATCAAGTTAATCTAATTAAATCTTTCAAAATCTGGAAAAATGAAGCGTCGTTTTTTTGATACAATCCTTCCTCTTTTTGTGCAATTCAAAACCAAACATACACTTTGTTCCACAAGAGCGTGTCGGTAATATCTTCTTGAAAAAAGAGAATTGGTTCTAATTAAACGCATAAGATGGAAATATAAATATTGTACTATAATGCAGTTACTTAAAACATTGTTTAATCGCTATCAGTGTCAATAATAGCTTGGTACTGTTTAGGCATGCTTTCGTAAAAATTTTCACCATTGTTTCGGATGGAAATAGTCATATTTGGCGGATATGACGTGTTAGCTGATTGACATTGAACACTCTATTTTCCTTGAGATTAATCTTCATTTTTGCCCACACACTTTCCATGAGATTAGTGTCAGACAAATGAGAAAGCCAATCAAGTATCCTGATCCCATTTTCACGTTTCCACTTCGTGCACGAACAGCTTAGATTTTTCAGGCCTTTATCTTCTTGTTCTTCATTGCTAATTTTTTCAATTTCAAGGCAGATAATAGTCCTACTACTAATTTAATCACAAAGCATCGAAGCCAAATGTACAAACAATTGAATTACCCACATCTTAAACAAATGCGTTATCTAATGACAAGATTGGGAACGACACGCTCTTTTTGAACTGACTGTACTTGGGCACTATATAATGTATTTACTTACTATTTAACACAATTCAAATATATCATGTCTGATACAATTTAAACAGAAGAATCTGAAAAATACGTGGAGAAAAGTTACATTCAGAAAAATTAATAAATAATAAAAGTATGATTCTTGCATTAGTAAGTATTCCTTGTCTTTAATTTTTTGTAAAATTTAAATTCTTCGTGGGAGAAAGAATCCTTTATTAGTCGTATAATGTATATTTCTACTGATGATTACTAATTCAGGGAAAAATGGGACTGGAAAGAAGAAGGTTCAATTCCCAAATGCGATATTAAATTCTCCAATGTTTTAGAGAATTTGTCGCAAAAGGTGAACATATCGCAATCTCGGTATCGGAAAACATACTTGAAATTGTAGATCTTTGACAACATAATTAAAATTGTCAGAGCTAAAAATGACACAAAAAGAAATACAAAACGTTGCTAGTTTAAAATGAATGAAAAGAAAGGTTTCGTTACGAGTTCCGTTTTGACGGTGAGTCTTTGTCTGTTCAGCGCTAACAGACCGTTATGTTCACTTGCGGATTAATTTGAACGAGAAACTTTGAAATGGTTACAAAACTCGGAATATAAAGTGAGTCACTTTCATATCGTTTATATAACTTTAACAAAGCCTGTTCTGTACAAGTGTAACATTTTCCGCTTTTACAATTATTTTTCGTGCGAGTGCTTATTTAGATAATGTAGTGTGACCAAAATGTTGGACCATTTGAATTTGTTCAAAGACCAAAGAGTGTTCAATGAAAGAGATTTTTGATACTCATCGTTTCGAGAGTTATTTTCCTACTGTTCATCATCGAAAAAGGTGCTGACGGTAAGAAGAGGGGGAGAGGAGCAGTTTAGACTTTCTTTTTCCATTTGTTGAGACGTCGTCGCGATTTACTCTGCCTAATTGTAAGTTACAAGGAATCCGCATGAGCGCGAACTGGCATGCACCTGAAAAGTGCACTCTGTGTAGATTATGTCTTAGGAACCTAGGCTACGGCATCACTTGCATATCAGGGAAAAGTGTTCATGATATTTCAACTTTATGACTAACATCATAAAGTTTATGACAGATTTTTTTCGCTCCTCACGAACCTACGTGGTAACAACTTCAGCTTAGGTTGCTTAAGTCAGCCAGGGGGAACAGGCTTCAGTAGATATGGTGGAACTATATTATTTAAATACTTGCCCGTGTACTTTTTACATTTCTATGAAAATTTTTGCAGACTAGAAAAATGTTAATGACCTGTGATCGGCTTCGGGTTTTTTGAAGGACAATCCTGGGAGGAGAACATAAAGATGTGCGCTTTTATTACTGGTTGGATGCCCGAGTCGAAAAATTGAACCTCATTTGAACCTTTTATTACCCAACAGGTAGGAATTAAAAATACAAAAATAGGTCTAAATTCAATGTAAAATAAGACACCTTATAAAACAATATAAAATAAGATATCTTATTTTACATTGAATTTAGACCTATTTTTGTACTTTTAAGTCCTAAATGTTGGGTAGTAAGAGGTTCAAATGAGGTTCAATATTTCGACTCGGGGAGTTATAGGTTTAAATTAGGAATTTTAGTATTGAAAAGTATCATATTAGGTTCAAATAGGAGTAAATACCATGAAAATAGGTTAAATATTTCGACTCGGGTGACCTCGTCCACGTTACTGAAAACACGTGTATTTAGAGTGCCTCTGTTTTAAATAAGTAAATGTGACACTTCGTCAGGTAAGTCGTTAGTTTCTTTTTTCTATATAAAAAAAAACGATGATACAATGTATCGTGTACACCATGTATAAAACAATTCCTGTTCATTATTTGAAGCGTATAATGTTTTGTTAAATAAATTAAAGACAAAATCCGAGGTAAGGAGAGAAGGGTTTTAGTTGATATACGTGAGCAATAAGCCTACGGAGTTACTATTGCTAGTGTAGAACACATTTATAGTAATAACAAATTTGCAAGTGTGCGTAAAACATTTCTTCCTATCAAAAATAAAAATCTGACATCGCATAACTAAAAACGTTGAAAATGACACCTCAACGGGTCATATCGAGGTTCAGGACCTGTGATATTTTTCTTAAATTATAGCAAAACAAAAGCAGTTATGTTTTTCGCCGATAGTTTTTTCTTCGGAAATGCACGTAGAATCCAATGATGTACAGTAAATTTGTGCTAGCAATAGTACTCTCCGCTAAAATGCAAAGTGAATTCGTAGAAAGTTCGTGCATCCACTCATTTTTAAACTCTAACAGTAATTTACTGCCATTAAAATGTACGAAATATTACAACTGCTCACACCTGCATACTCGGGAAACACACCTGTTCAGGCGTGGTTTCAATAAGTAGAATTCACCCGTTTTTTGTTTTTCATTTTAGATTTAATGAAATGTAGTGGAACTTTTAACAATATATTTACAAATGTGAAACCGGTTGCTGACTTTCGAGGTGTTAATGCATCCCCGGAAGAAGAGTGCACGCCCTTTTCATGCCCTGCGGTTGTTCACTGCATTCCCTCACTCTCTTGTAGGATCCAATTCTTCATTCTGAAGAAGAATTTGATATTTTGGCGGAATGCAGTGATGTATTCGTTCAAGGGGGTGTGAGGGTAGCGGCAACGCTAGAGCACCTCCAGCTCGAATCCTCTCACCCCTTAACCTTTGAGCGGTTCTTGAAGGGGTGGTCGGAACTTCCTGGAAGCGCAGCTCCTACGGCCCACTGGCAAAGCGGCCGCACAGTGGGCGATTTGGCCGAAATCCTGGTCAAAACTCCAAACATTTTTTTCACAATTTTCAAAATCTAGAAACTGCGTTTGACTTGTAACACGTCAGAGCATCGTTTTCCATTAATAAAAATTTGTATTAATCAATACTCTTAGAGATATGGAATGTTAAAGTTGACACTTGAATAATGTAACGTTTTCACGTCGAAATTGAGAATACGTTTTCAATGTGAAATTAAAGTACGATCCACTTTTTCGGTATTGGTAGCTATTTATCACACTTTTAATTTATAAATATCTTGGTTTCATTTTTTTTTAGTTAATATTTTACACCTGTGATGGTGCAGAATGTAAAACCTATACATTTTTTTCCTTTTGCTAATGAAATAGTTGTGAACGCTACAAAATGCCACCATAATTTTTTTTTAAATTAAACTTTGAAGCTTCCCGAAGAAGATCTCGTTGAGTTTTTTTGCGACTTTTTGCGACTTTTTGCGACTCTACGAGTTATTCTTATTTGTTTGTCGCGCATGTCATGCTTGAGAAAGTGCATTTATGACATAGGGCGGGTTATCGTGCCTTACTTAATGAATACTGTTAATCTTACTCTATAGGCACTCTGGTAATTCACAAATAATATACTTATTTCGTCGGGTTGTAAGTTCAAATGGGGTTAAGTAAACTAGTAGTCTAATAGTTTTATTTCGAGACAGCAATAGGTAGCCGCGGATGACTCTTCCGCTGACCGCCATCCGTGAAGGAATGCATGTATGGCCCCAGACCAGGATATCGTGATTTATTCATTGTTATTTTGTATCCATCAGTATATTTTAGGAAATTTTTGTTTCAGATTCCTAATTAGTGGCTCAAAAAACATTAGAATACCAACTTTGGCGCGCAACCAAACATTTTTTATACAGATGTCCGCCATATTCAATCCGCCATTTTATTTTTAAATATTTTGAGTTCGGATTCTTAATCAGCGACCCAAAAAATACTAATATAGCAATTTTCAGCTAAATTGAAAAATTCCTTGGGGTTTTGGCCAGGATTTCGGCGAAATCGACTTCTGTGGGCCGGTTGAACAATGAATAGGGGTCGCCTTGTCAAAGCCTCACCAGTTTATTACATGGCAATAACTATTGAGCCTAAGTCAAAAATACGGAAACAATCAAACTCAAAGGCGAGGATGTTTTGCGCGAATAGGTCCGCAGATGTGCACCCTTGGACACATCTGTGTCCTTTAGAAATTCATTAACGTCTCAAGAATAGTTGTCTGGTCGTCCGTATAACAAACCCTGTATCTTAAAGACGAATCCTTAACAACTCCTCTATTTTTTAAGACCAAGAACAACTACCTTTCTTAGTTTTCACGTAACACCAGCTTTACAAAAGCTGATGTTTTTCGAAAACAGAGGGTGATAGATGTCGTTGTCGGATTCGTGTTCAGGACGACGAACTTTATAAGAATCAACTCAGTGTCTATCGGAAACTAAAAATGGTGTTGGACACTGTTATCATACACCTTGTACTCGTATGTACGTCTCAACTGATAGGGAAAGAGAGAGTGACTAAAAGAGAGTCGGAAAGCAGGGAGTAATAAGTGAAATTGTAAGCATGCAGAAAAATAAGGTACCTAAGTAAGAGAACAATTTTGCGCTCTTTAATAAGAGATTAATATAGTTTTATAAAACCTATAATTCATAGTCCTTTTTTAAAGGGTACGATTAGCCATCCTTCTCCTATATTATTGACTTCTAGCAATAGTTTTGAAACTGCAACCATATATAGAACAACTCAGAGGTTTAATGTAAGTATCACTTTGTTCGCACCGGAGATTCCTACATCTCTCCCTCTGTCTCTCTTTCTCATTTTCTCCCTTGATCTCACAATCTCTCTTCCTCTCTCTGAAACTTTTTCTCTTCATGGGATCGTAAAACCGTGGTTGATCGTCGTAATATTTCGAAGAGTGAACTTTCCTTCGTCGAGCGTTAGAATGGCCGACTATTGGAGAGTTTAAAATTCCCACTAATTGTTTGCGATTCCATGGCCCTCGAGTCGTTCGAGCCGGGCCGTTGAATCGAATGGGATCTCGATTTTTAAATTTAGGATGTAATTTTGCGGCTTGAAAGTTTCCTCGATGGCTATGAAAAAAAAATATTAGCTCCCGCGGAATTACTTACTTAACTACAGTCGTGAGGTTTTGTAAGTGGCAAAATAGGAAAATTTGACGTTATACAAGTATTTTCATTGACCGAAATTTATTCTTTAATTACGGCACAATTATTAGTTTGGCAATGTTATCGACGTAATGAAGAAATCACGATGTAAATAAACTCGTTGACTTTAGTTTCCAACGGGAGCGCTTAATTTTTAAGAAAAGTGAGGTAATTTTGGTGTACCCTTATCTGTTATTCGTTTGGTTGCGTTGTAACGCCATAAAATAATAGCAGTTACAATTAACGGTGGCATGGTTCCCAACATCGACGATATTCCTTGGCAATACGTTAGTTTAATAACGTAAAATTTCAAATTCACTAATTGTTTCACCTTTTAGCCGCCCATACTCCTATACTATAGGAAAAACAAAGGGGAATGAGCTTCTATAAATGAAGTGAACATGCGGTCTAGAATTTTATCATTGTTGCTACCCTCGAATGGGTAAAAATAACACTGTGCAGCAAATTTGAAGCTGTTTTCTGTTTTCCTATAGCCACTACATATATAATTCTTATAGAGTTCGTCGTCTTGAACACGAATCCGACAACGAAATTTCTGGATCACCCTCTGTTTTCGAAAAAAATCAGCATTTGTAAAAACGGTCGTTTTCGGTAAAGAAGCTGGTATTACATGAGAACTAAGAAACGTAGGTTCTTGTTCTTGGTCTCAAAAAATAGAGGAGTGTTTCCCGAGTATGTATGTATAAGCAGTTATAATATTCCACATTGGTTAATACCAGTAAATCACTGTCAAACTTCAAAAACGAGAGGATTCGAAAATTTTTTACGCATTCACTTTGCATTTTCACGTAGAGGACTGTTGGTAGCACAAATTTACTGTACACCATTGGATTCTACGTACATTTCTGAATAAAAAACTATCAGTGAAAAATGTCATAACTGTTTTCGTTTCGGCACAATTTAAGAAAATATCCATCGAGAGCGTGTTCCTACCGTTTTGCCGCTACAACAAAGTGCTTATACATACATACTCGGGAAACACTCCTCTATTTTTTTAGACCAAGAACAGAAACCTACGTTTGTTAGTTTTCACGTAATGCCACCTTCTTTACCGAAAACGACCGTTTTTACAAATGCTGATTTTTTTCGAAAACAGAGAATCCAGAAATTTCGTTGCCGGATTCGTGTTCAGGGCGACGAACTCTATAAGAATTGTATAGTGGCTATAGGAAAACAAAAAATAGCTTCAAATTTGTTGGACAGTGTAATTAAAAAGGGGCCGAGCGCAGGGATTTAATTCTTTCGCGGAATCATGTCGATTTGAAACTAACAATGCATACCCTGGGAAACCATGTGCCGAAGACTAACAATGCTGCAGATCTCGTCGCCTCTATTCTTTTTCATTTCCACAACCAAAACGTATAGAGTATTTTTTACAATGTTCCAGCATTTCCTTGCCGTACAGGTCTCATGTTCCGCGTAAATAATGGGCCTACTGTACGAGCAACAACGCTATTTTTCAAGATTACATTACCTTTCAAATCACACGTGCATTCCTCAGGAGAACCTCCTTCGTCACCCGGAGATCTTCCGTAGCGACGGAGCAAAGTAACAATAAGAGCAATTGAGTGATAAAAGTCATGTTTAAGAAGGCTTCGTTCTTATTAATGTCAATGAAATTTTCTAATTATTGCACGGTACGTTGAAGTAATTCTGGTATTTATAGTACTAACCGCGCACCCCACTGGGACTCGATACCCATACTGTGTTATATAAACTTGAGGAAGTCATACCAACAAAAAGCACAGATAGGCGCAGCTAATTTTTGCAGGAATTATTTCTATATGGGTTGAACTAAATACGCTCAAAGTTTCCAGAGGTTAGATTGGAGTGCTGTATTCATTTTTCAATGTTAAAATTTCAGCCGAAGAATGTGTGTTTAAAGAAACCTTCAAAATTTGTTAAAAAAAACATTTTTCTAGAAATTCGTTACTGTTACTTCAACATTATCTAATGGTGATAAACTGTACAAAAGATAAAAAGTCTCGCAAAATTCTTTACTGCTCTAATAGCATTTTTTCCAGCAAAATATTTGTACCGTTTCACGCCGTTAAAATTCCTTGTTTTTAAGTGTCGATTTTTCCACTTAGGTAATTGGAAAATCAATTATTAATTCTATCATTGATCTCAGCAGAAATTTTAGTTTATGATAAAGTTATTAAAAATCGATTCTCTGACTTGACTTTATACAGCTAGATTACCCATTTCATTCCCGTGTGCATCGGTCCCGAAATGAGGCACACATTCATAATGCGCTAAAACTGTTCACGCGCCAAAATATTAATATTTACAAAATTCCCGTACAACTTTCGAGAGCGCGCAAAACACATTCCTTTCAACAAGGCGTTCTTAAAAGAGAAAAATCCGGCAAAAGCCAGTCCTTTAGCCAAACAATCTAACTGTCACTTTCTATCCTATTAAACCGCCAACGTTAGCCACTCTGTGGTATTTGCTCAAATACTTAATCTTTGTATAGTTCAAAGTTTATTAAAGTTCAAAAAAAGCAAACCAAGTTACACACCATCGTTCATCACTTCCACTCGCCGCGAAATTAACTTCGCGCTCACAGTCATTGATTTGTGAAGCGCGTGTCCAAAAAACCACTAATTCCTGCAATCGAAGAGATGTTTCTCGGATTTGCGACCCAAGAATCATGTTTGCGAACTGATCGTGGTGTATTTGAAATAAAACAATCATGAGGAAAAGAAATAAAGCCATAGTAGAATTTAGAATTTGTCTTTTCCGGACAACTACATATATGTTGTAAATACAAGAAATATATGATAGAATTTCACGTGCTGAACTTGCTCTCTGAATATTAGCACAATGATCACATAGGAATGCTGCACTGCACACAATAGTTGCAATTAAAATGCGCCACAGTTTCGAGGATAATCCTGCACTTTGTTGTGTTCTGTTCTCTAACATTTACCTAAACTCAAGGAACTCAAAAGCAAAGAGTATGCACCGAGTTCATTCAGATGTTTAAGCAGTGATCTGTTCAGCGGTGACTTGTAGAGCTCACGCGAAAATAACTTTCAACAGCTGTAGTTCAATTGAAATGATTTGTGAACTAAACTCGCGTCACTCTGCTGCATTTTAAGACTACTCTGGTACACTGTGAACTACATAAAAAGAAATATATTTATACTTACAAAATGCTACTTATTGTTAGTACATTCGTTGTCAAAATAATTGCTGCGCGTTATCTTCGTTATCCCACTAGCAAGTTCGGACGTTTATACAGGGTGAGTCTCCTAACATGACGACCTCAAATAACTCGTAAGGTATTCGTGGCACGAAAAAATGTTTCAAACAAAAGTTGCATGGCATCTAAGTGGACATACAGTGATCGAATCTATTTTTTATTAACTCACTTTTTTATTGAGATATCAGGGTCACCTTCAGTTTCTTAAATGGAATGTCTAATATTTATTTCAAATTCGGATAAATCATCAAATTTTGCGTAAAAAAGTATTACATAAAGTGGAACTTCAAATGAATAATTACTGAGATATTTTTTAACCAAATTTTATTTCAAGCCGTCTTCGAAGTGGTGCACATTACAGTCAATGCACTTACGTAATCGAATTATCAGTGAGTGAAGAACTTTTTCCATTGTTTCTTTAGTTATCGCGGCACATGTGCTAATAATACGTTCTCGCATATCTCCCGATGTCGTTGGTGGTTCGCGATAAACTTCATTTTTTAATGTTCCCCAAAGGAAATAGTCCAGCGGCGTTAAATCTGGCGAGACACCTGGCCAACCAATGTTACTGCCACGTCCGATCCAACGATTAGGAGACATTCTACTTAATACTTGCCGCGATTGCCGAGCATAATGTCCTGGACAGCCGTCATGTTGATACCACATTATTTGACGTATTAAACATGATATATTTTCTAATAAGCCATGCAGTGTTTCAGACAAGAATGTGGAGTATATTTGACCTGTTAGTGATCTTTCAATCAAGTACGGTTCAATGATCTGGTGATCAATTATGCCGCACCAAACATTCAAATTCCACCTGTGTTGATGCTCAACTTCACGAAGCCAATATGGGTATGGTGGCTCAATACAACTTTAACGTTTACTGAGATACTATATAGGCATTTCGTGTTAATGATTTCTAACATCTAACAGGGAACTTGTTTGACCTGCCGTCGTAAACAAAGTCGTGTTAAGAATCATGTTGACTACGCGCATTTCCTAAGAGAAGATTATTAATTTGAAGATATCTCACAATCTGTAATTATTCATTTGAAGTCACGGTTTGTGTAATATTTTTTTATGCAAAATTTGATGATTTATCCGAATTCGAAAAAAATATTAGACATTCCATTTAAAAACCTGAAGGTGACTCTAATATCTCGATAAAAAAATAAGATAGTAAAAAACAGATTAGAGCACTGTATGTCCCCCTAGATACCATGCAACTTTTGTTTGAAACATTTTTTTGTGCAACGAATACCTTACGAGTTATTTAAGGTCGACATGTTAGGAGACTCACCCTGTGTAAGGAATTGTAACTTTGTGAATTTGCGATAATGAAAATATTTGCAAGTATTTGGAAAATTGGAAAGTTGGAGAAAATTGGAATTTGGCAGTAGAGTTGGTGCGGCGGATGGATGGACAAGCGTGGCGAAAGGAGGGACAAAACTCAAGAGCTTTTAAGTGAAAATATTGTTTTCTCCGTTTTTAAGATTTATGACTTGAAAATTGGCGTTGAAGTTGTCGTACAAGGACGGTTCGTGTGAAGGTATTCGACCGGAGGATTGAATTTGTTGCGATAGTCGATTAATTGCCGCATACCGGAGGTCGAATTGCCCACAGTTGTAACTGCACTGGATTGCGAAGTAAATGTATCGGTTGAGAAATGCGGAGTGACAAACGAGAGAAATTTTCGTCTCTCTCTACTTCGCAAACTTTCCTTACACCGTTCATCATTCAGAAAGGGTTTCACAATAGGAGTAGAGGCGGACATGTTGAACCTTGTTTTTCCATTAGTTTGCAATGCTTCATCATTGACTCTACCTGGATTTCGAGGAATTTTCGTGAAAGCGAATCAACGCTGAAAAGGGGAGAACACCGTGAAAAATGTCCTACTAACTCGAGCAACGATCTTGGCTCTGATTGTGAGTTAGGAAAGTTTTACGCACTTTTAACCTTTATGACATTAATCATATCTACGTGGCGGCAACTCCGAGTTACGTAGCTTGATACAAAAGAGTCTTTTGAAAAGGCCTAATAGAACCGAAGAATATTGTTGTTCATGTGTCTGGTTTTAACAATATGCGTTTCCACAAAAAGCATATAACATTAAAGGAGTTGAAAGTACATTATATATGTTACAAAATGAACAAAACAGGTATCAACTTATACGTACAATACATCATTGAACTCACAAGGGAACTACCCGAGGTATCCGCCTCCGATTTTGATGAAATTTGGTACAGTTGTTCAGGACGCGAAAATAATCGATACGTATTTTTTTATATCTGCTAAATCGCATGTTTAGGGGGTGAAACCACCCTTCAAAGTTCCCGATTTTTTTCTTTTTTCGCTTATAACTTTAAAACGGTTAATGATAGACATTTTTGATAAATGTACGAAATGTTTGTTTCGGCGCCTACTAAAGGCCTATGGAATTGAAAATTTGATTTAACGATTTTTTGTTAATTTTTTATTAAAAAATGACATTTTTTTCGTCATATCTTCAAAGTTTACGATCCGATTTTAACCAAACTTGTTTTAAATGATAGAGAAATCAAAAATAAAAGTTACGTGTTTTTACGTTTTTCCCTAATTTACTCTGGAATCGTGAAATTAACCCTTTCCTTTTTTCGGTGTTGGCACTTTACATTACTATATCTGATAAACGAGTGATGATGGGATAAAATGTATTATGCAACAAATACTTTCCTCCTCATCTAGAATATTATTGTTCCTGTAAAAAATCAAAATTAACCAATTTTTCGTTTTGTTTTACAATACTCAAGCTGCGCGGATACGGCAAGACTCAGCAATCACACACTATCGTAGATGTCATAAAATGTCATAAGGGAAAATTTCGTTGTTTTTTACGTATAATAAGAATATGTTTATAAATTATTTAAAACATAATTTATTTATAACAAAAAAAAATAATTTAATTTATTTTATTCATTATATTCAGTATATTAAATTCATAAAATAAATTATTTTTTTTTGTTATAAAGAAATTATGTTTTAAATTATTTATAAACATATTCTTATTATACGTAAAAAACAACGAAATTTTCCCTTATGACATTTTATGACATCTACGATAGTGTGTGATTGCTGAGTCTTGCCGTATCCGCGCAGCTTAAGTATTGTAAAACAGAACGAAAAATTGGTTAATTTTGATTTTTTACAAAAACAATAATATTCTAGATGAGGAGGAAAGTATTTGTTGCATAATACATTTTATCCCATCATCACTCGTTTATCAGATAGAGTGATGTAAAGTGCCAAAACCGAAAAAAGGAAAGGGTTAATTTCACGATTCCAAAGTAAATTAGGGAAAAACGCAAAAACACGCAACTTTTATTTTTGATTTCTCTATCATTTAAAACAAGTTTGGTTAAAATCGGATCGTAAACTTTGAAGATATGACGAAAAAAATGACATTTTTTAATAAAAAATTAACAAAAAATCGTTAAATCAAATTTTCAATTCCATAGGCCTTTAGTAGGCGCCGAAACAAACATTTCGTACATTTATCAAAAATGTCTATCATTAACCGTTTTAAAGTTATAAGCGAAAAAAGAAAAAAATCGGGAACTTTGAAGGGTGGTTTCACCCCCTAAACATGCGATTTAGCAGATATAAAAAAATACGGATCGATTATTTTCGCATCCTGAACAACTGTACCAAATTCCATCAAAATTGGAGGCGGATACCTCGGGTAGTTCCCTTGTCAGTCAATGAGAAACGTTCGTTCATCACGTTTAATTAACTAGTAAATATATCGTGGATAACAAAAGATTCGATTTTCGATATGTCACAATTGTATTTCATAGATTTATCTTCAAATTTATCCTCCTACCTCAAAAAAA
Source organism: Cerceris rybyensis (assembly GCA_910591515.1). Taxonomy (NCBI): domain Eukaryota; kingdom Metazoa; phylum Arthropoda; class Insecta; order Hymenoptera; family Crabronidae; genus Cerceris; species Cerceris rybyensis. The sequence continues at coordinate 4,894,802 of OU342796.1, read as the reverse complement.
GTTTTGCATCTCGCATTATTCGTCGTGTCGAAACGCGCAGTCGAATGCAAATGTACATGCAGAATATGAATGTAGCATCTTCGATCGCAGAGCAAAGAAGCGAAAGAGAACGTATCCGCGCGATTGGATTTCGCGGATTACTTATTGCCCGTGCAGCACTGTCGTTGCATATTTATGAGTCTGGTCGGGCTCCAAGTCAATACTGCTAGATCATAGTGACAAATATAGCTTTCGATAATTCTCGGATGAGCATAAATTTCCGTGGAAATATCGAACAGGCCCATGCGGCCGATCATCGATATCCTACGTACGTTTTGAACTCATTAAATTTTGAATTCAATGGCAATCGTTTGTGCTTTAAATATCTACTCTTCATTTGCAAATTCATCGATTCCTGCAGCGGAGAGATATTCAGACGAATTGTTTCGAAGTAATTTTAAGCCAATAAGGAAAAAAAGATTGTTTCACAATGGATTCGGGACATTGACATTTATAATATCTTACTCGTTAAGTTCAATGAATAACGTGATATGCCTTTTTCCTCGATTTGTTACCGACAACGACGACAATTGCGAACTATCTTTCTAACAGAGCACATATTCTTCCTTTCCTTTCGTAGAGTATTCTTATTCGTCTTTCCTTCTATTTCTTCGAAACGACATGTCGGAACACACATGTGAGAAACGGGGGGAGACAGAAAGAAAGAGGAAAAGAGCAGATGTACCACGAAGTCGAGAGGAAAATTTCATAAACCCGTTGACATAACGCATTGTCAGCGTTTTAGAAAACGAACGACGACAATTTCGGTGTGTGCAGGATATTCAAGAATTCCGATGGCGTCATTCAAAAGTCTAAGAAGACGGTTCTTTTACTTTCTTTGTACTCTAATTCGTGTCTCAACAGTATTTCGTGCCGGATCATCATATGGGTCAGCCTTGTCAAGGTTTGGCTCGACAGAGCCGTTTCTCGAGCTGCTCCGCCTGCTACTCCTTCCTATACACTCGAGAGCTCGCTGATTGACTTTGCCTCCCCTTCATAGTAGCGGACCTATTGGCATGAGCACGGGCGTATTCGGGGCGACATTCGTAGTCAATCAGTCGCGCTGAAAAAGTCGTGCCTTGCGCGTCAGTCGCGGAGATCAGAACGTCGTGCGTGGCACGTCGATAAAGGTTATTTGTCGAAATACAATTTCACACCGCACTATATCGCATGTAGGGTAATACAAAAGTATTGTTAGTGAAAAAGTATGCTCGAATATGTGTTAAATAAAGTACAATTAATATATTTTAATATTTTTGGGCTTCTGGCGACGATTTTACCGAAATTAACCACTACGTTATACATTATGACTAAATATAGTATTGTGTTCCAGCACCAATAGTTGTAAATCAATTATTAGCGCAAATTGTTAAAAGTAACTACACGATAATAGAACGCTAGGTTTCCCAGCGTAAAAGAACACATTGTTGCCGCCGCAGTTGTCTTAAATGTTTTCAGTAACTTTATTCGTCTCAAAATGCTCGACGCAAAGTTCTAATATACCAATTAAAACATAATTAATTATAAGAAGCTCTTAGTAACAAAGAGTGGTTCTGCCTCGTTTAATTTCAATGTTGTTTTGCAATAAAATGCCAGAGTATTGTCAATTTTACATATAGAGATGTATCTCAACGGTTTCTGTCATCTGTATGATTGTTAGAAAACATTTTCTTCATTTATATTTTAATGCGATTTCTCGACAACGATTCAGCGGAAAAGGACATTGATACAGTGGAATAGATTTTCAGAAGATAACTTTGTAACAAAGAGTGCATTTGCATATTTCCATGGGTAATGTGGAAACCTATATTACCTCTTTACTGTTAAAAGACAACACAACATTGTACAATGTATCGCCCCAATAACTTCTTACATTATTCTACATTCTTTGAGGCGAACAAGTTTGCATTTTGCTGTCGCAAAATTTTTAAAATATAAATGTCGCCCCAATATACCGCCACATGCTACCACGCTTGCACCAGTAGGCACGACCGTAACGCCGCCGGTGTGCCTGTGAATCAGTGACATCTCGGCTGTATGTGTAGGTGAAGGAGGCGGCGCAGCTCGAGAAACGGCTCTGTCGAGCCAAACCTTGACAAGGCTGATATGGGTTATTCCTTTAAAATGCTTTGACAACTACGGTCGCATATATATGATCTAAGAAAAAACTCTGGTTATTGTTTATCCACGCATGTGTGCACGGTTAGAATAAAAAATTTGAAACACTATAACTGAAATATGATTACGCATATAGTTATTTATGATGTGTATATATTAACATTCTGACTTTCTGATAAACAGTTGGATTTGACCACCACATAAATGTTTATTACTCAGTATTCAAAAATGTCTCCGTTCCCTAAGGGTTTGAAATATTTTCAATGCAGACATCACCTCTCGCTTTGATATTCACCATGTCGTAGATCCCTGGTCAGATGATTTTTGCAACATCCATTCCGAAAAACCCAGGCGTTCAAAAATTTTTATTAGTGTCATATAGGAGAACAAATAATATGAAAGAAAATTGTAAAATGGTCTACACTATTTATTTTTCTTGCGTGTTTATTTAAAGGAGAACTAAATTAACGTGATCAAAAGTACCTGACCAATATGTATAACAAAAGAATTATGCTTGTTTTTCATTGTCCGACAACTTTGCAGTACATTATTTGACATATTATAATTAATATTTTGTAGCCATTCTTTTGTAGCAATAACAGTAGCACACCAAGAAACGATGTATTCGATTAATTCAGTAATGTAATCGTGAGATATCTTATTCCACTCATGTTTTAAATTTTGAAAAAAATGGTGTCTTATTAGAACTCGTATGTTTTTTCATTCGACGTTTCAGTTCTTCCCAAAGCTCTATTGGATTTAATTCCGCAAACTGACAAAACACAGTCATCTCTGTGCTGCAAGGCATGGCTACAAAGTATTAATGATAATAGTGTGGGATAAAATAATTACAAAAAACTCCACGCAAGGAAAAATAATAAAACAATGTATTAACAAAAGAAAAGTAACACAAAAAAATGAATACAAAAGACATGAAAATCATACACACACACGCAACACACAATTGACCGCACCTCGCAGGTTCAATTGTTAAGTTGTTTATTACTCGATCACAACTCGCAGATCGAACTTCTCTCTCCTCTGAGTCCTATTTTTCGACTGACGTCTTCAGGAAAAAGGGCGTCAGGCCCATGCGCTTCTCAAATGCTATCCCATTCACTCACACATGCATTCTGATTCTTAAAACTAAATATTCTTATGGCACCATAGTCTAAACGACTTAGACGGTTGGCGCCGAACTCCCACGACGGAGTAGGTTAAATAATGTACTGCAAAATTGTTACACAATAAGAAACAAGCATAATTTTTTTATTAAGCACACTGGTTGGAACTTTTGAACACTTTAATTTACTAATTCTGCAAATACACACGTAAGAAAAATAAGTAGTGATGATTTTTTAATAGTATCCTTTCGCCTAAAATGCCCTTACATATGACACCAATAAAAATATCTTAACGGCTTTGTTTGGAAGAAAAACTGCAACAATACACTGGCTGAGAACTTTTGCACACCTCTATTTTAAGTACATCGTCGCAAATAATTGGCCCAGGTTGCTGCTGTCAATGCTGATCCAAAGTTTTGCATCACTTTCTATGATCACCTATCAGTAATTAAACCTTTCTTCTTTAATACAAATCCTGCTTTTTCAACGCAACCAAAACCTTCAACCACGTCCACAAGCATCTATGCAAATGCTGCCGGTAACTTCAGGAATATACACGGACGAAGGAGGGATGGGATTTGGTCAGCTTTGAAGTCCACGTCCAACCACTTGGAGCGTCATAGTTTCATTCAACTTCACGTAGTGGTAGCCTCGGCTCTTCACATCATAAACTATTGCAACCACCCAAGGGGCCAGGTTTCGCCAGATTGCCCATTATGTTCGTACGAATTAGCGGTTTACTTTGTTCCGCTAATTTTCGGGCAGATCGGTTCACTTGTGAAAGTGTCCCGATCTGATAAATGAGGTTCACCGTTACTGCGCGGAGGGTAATTCCTCTTAATTTACCGGCTTAAACTAACGTGCGATTAAACTTTGAACATTTTACGTAATCGCTGATTAGTTAATCACCTCGGATGCTAAGCACTATGAAAATTCCTCTTTACGTCGTTGTTGGTTATGATAATCGTACTACGGTGGGAACTCGAGGTTCGTTTACGAGGACAAGGGTTGCATTTACGATTTTGAGTATATGTTGTGGTAAACTATCAAAAAGTAGGGCTCATCTTTTTGGTAGGAATTCAAATTGAGGTAAGTCAGTGTCTGGAACCGGAGTAAAGTATTTAAAGCACCGTGAAACTTGCATTTTGCTATGATACATTCCAATTTTACCATCTCAATCGACTCGTATTTCAATGTCTTTACATGTTCTCATTGTCGACAGAAATATTTGGCAGCACGGCAACTTGCAATGAATGCCAGATATGCGTGGTTTAATCCAACCGGAGTCGTTTCGATGTTCGTTCATCGATCATCTCCTGTTTGGTGTGTATGCATCGCGTTACTGCAACAACTGCAACAATCCAACGGTGCAACGCTGCATCGTTCCACGAAAATTGTCATATATCCGCGATTGTTCCGGCTTAATGTCTTCGATTCTCGAGTTCGAGCGTACTTTCGTTTCTACAAGGTGTGGTCTAAGCATCGAATGTACTATATATTATTCAGAAAGAGAGAAATCACTGTATTTTCTCAAAAAAAATAAAGTACTTCTACTTATTGTTAGAGTCCTTTAAAAAGCTGAAAAGCTAACTTGACATTTTTCAGATTCAACATTAATATTTCGGATTTCTGTATTAATAAAATATCATTCGTAAATTTTACTTTTAACCACTGTGTTTCTTCCGATTTTATGAATTTGCAAATTTCATAGAATGTAAAATTTGTTGGTAATCGAATAGGGGGATATTTCGAGAAATAAGAATTTCTTAGAGAATATCTGAGTCACCCTGTACATAGTAATACTTGTACCGTCGGGAAGGTAGCACAGTGATTATATCCTGATATCTACAAGTATTTTTTGAAGCCAAAACGGATGTAGCGTGTAAAATCGATACACTGATAGAAGCTCGCAGCGCGAGTCATTTCGTTTGATGGATAATAAAAAGAAAAAATATGCAGTAGAAATGACTGGAATCTTCCCTGTGCTTCAAACTTTGCTTGAAGAAAAATAACTTTTACATCGACAATTTATGAATCTACCAATCAACTACAACTCCCTAGTTATCAAATAGCGCATCGAGAAATCAAGGAAAGAATCCTATCAAAAACCACATAAAAGTTTTGCCGGATGTTAAGCATCGAAATGTTGAAGTGCGAAGTTCCGTCGAATCGCATCGATAAAGTATACTGACATTTATTGCCGAGGGCATTCGACGAGCGAGTTTTCCAACACCGGAGAGAGCCTAGAGTTGACACACTCCATGGTATACACCATCAATACACGTAAACAACTCAGACCACCCCTTCTGCGGCAAGTTCCATCTATCTTTGAGATCGGACATCACGAGACGAAATCGAAGAAAACTCGGTAGAAACACCGCTAGAGGACAATCAAGGTGAAATAAGTCGAATTGAGTAAAAGAAATACGAACTATCAAAACAGATCAAATGAATCAGAAAATGTGAAAGAATGGATGCCTTTTCCCTCCGATAGCGCCTTATATCATGAGTATTACGAGTTCATCTACATAAAAGCAAATGAACAATGTCAAGACTACAGAGGCAGTAGCACAGAACTTCCAATCTTCATAATAATCTTCCTTGTGCTCAGATTGCCAGTTTCTCTAACAGATTCCAGCCGCTTAACACGTTGAGCGCGGCGCCGATATTGCTGTCCTTTCCGTTCAGCCGGCAGCGGGCGAACACTTAACGGCGAGCGTTTGGGCAAAATTTGAGATGACTACCATAGAATGAACAGAGGTCTGCTTTGTTTTAACTTCTTTTCCGGACTGGGGCAATGATACAGTCAATGCATATGTATACAAATGGTAAAAGGAACGACGTCTAAAAGACGATCAGTTAGAAAGAAGCTACGGAAGTGTAGAGACGATTTCGATATTGTTCGGGATATTATGAGAAAAATTGAACGCTATTCGAACGCAGGACGGCTAGAAATTTGACTAAAAAAGTCGTCACATTTTATTACCACATTTTTTTTTAAATTTTGATACTGTTGGACCCAGGGACCGACGACGCGCTCAACGTGTTAATCACGCTACAACTATCCAACACACATACTTCACCCTGAGAAGCTAAAGCTAAAACTTTCACTCCACCCTTCAATTGCTACCCCCTTAAAAATAATCTCCTTCATAAACGTCTACATAACAATTCCCGCTCCTTACATCCTATCTAAAGTAACAGGCAACGGCTGTTAATGTAGCGAGTTGGAGGGGGAGGGGGTGTTCAAAATGCACTTACTGTGACCCCTAGGCTATATCCGGTCACGTGCCGGTGCGTGACTTCCTTTCATCGGCTTACAAAGCCCCGAGCATTGGCGAGGTGTGCCTGCCATCGTGGTACATGGTTGTCCCGTGAGGCCGTGACAACGACTTCATCCCCCGGCGTTATATTGCGCTCACTGGAGGCTGCTGCCCTCAATCTGAAGCCTATATCAAGCGGCTCTCGGCGTCAGTGTCGATCGATGAACCCATAAACCTGTCCTGTTTCGTTGCCACTTCAGAAGAATACGTGTATGGGTGTATGCGGTTCTACGTGTATACGCTATGGTCGTTATGCCTGGTATTCACCGGCACTCCGAAGAGAGAAGGTGTGTCGCACGTCGCAGCTTTGGCTGCATTCTGAATTTTAAATTTTACCGCGGTAGTACGTTCTTCCTCGCTTGCTAGGCGTAGATACTCAATTCCTGCTTTCATAGAGGATACAGTGGTGAAGTTCCACGGGCTTTTATTAGGGGGAGGGTGGTTTCTTCGTTCGAACAGGATTGGGTAGAATAACGTTGGGTTTTGATAAGAAGTTGTAGCGCTTTTGAAGATAGATATGGAGAATTTAGATCGTCACTTGGCAATGATGTGTGAATTGTACTGTGTGGGTTTTTTAAAGATCTGACTCAGCTTATTTTATAGTAATCGCCACTTTTAACTTCAAAATAGTATAACTATATTGCAACTTCATCTATTTCGTTCTCCATTGCGTATCTACACAGAGTTGTTTGTTTCACGTGCACAAACACAGCCGCCGTTATTCATCGTAGTTTTGGCATACATATATGAATATATCAAAAATTCATGTCATGCGTAACACGGACAAAAAGGCAAAGAGATATACAGGGTGTCTCAGCTGATTTTTACATCTTGATAACTTTGGTTTTGTGGCATTTAACGAAAGATGTTTCATAGGAAACTTAAATGTTATCGAGTGGAGCATAATCTGGTGTCATTAGTTTTTTCGTAGGTGAACGCGTCAAGGATATATGAAGGTCAACTTTGTTTTTTTAAATAGAATGAGGTACTTTTTTATGCATCAAGCGATGCAGCTAGACAATCTTTACAAAAAAAGTACTTACCTATGTATGTCGAAAAGCTAATTGTTTAGGACATATTTCAATTTAAGTAATTCTAAAATTCGTACTTACATTAGCGTTTATTTACAGGTATGGTTCAATATAACGACTATTTGCAATCTCAGCATTTTTTAAATCGATGAAGTAAGAACTGGCCGACGTTATTTAACATATTGGCTGATATTTTGCCACATTCTACGATAATATGTTGCTTCATATCACTCACTGTAGTTGAAACTTTCGCGTAAGTTTTATCCTTTAAATAGCCCCATAAGAAAAAGTCGAGCGGCGTTAACTCAGGTGATAGACAGATAAACAGAGCTCATGTCCTAGTGCGGCAGTAATGATGCCTTTCTATTTAAATTAATTATACTGAAATATCCCCTAAACTATTCGCTTTTCGACATATTAGGGGGACCGGAAAGTAATGTCGCTTTTCTACATTAAATTCAGACAAATTAACTTGTAAGAAGTTTTTATTCTCAATGAATGGTGTAACAATCCTTATTATCAATAACCCTTTTCCATTTAGTCTGCAAATTTTCAGTGCCGAATAAAGGTCAATTAGTTTTCGAGCAAAATATCTGGAGAAACGACGTTACTTTCCGGCCCCCCTAATACATAGATCAGTTCTTTTTTATAAAGAATGTCTAACTGTATCGCTTGATGCTTAAAAAAGTACCTCATTCTATTTAAATAAACCAAGTTGACCTTTATATATCCTTCACGCGTCCACCTACGGAAAAGCTAATGACACCAGATTATGCCCCATTCGATACCATTAAAGTTTCCTATGAAACATTTTTTGCTATATACCATAATACCGAAGTTATCAAGATGTCAAAATCGGCTGGGACACCCTGTATATTGGCTATGAAGTGATAAAACGTGAGAAACAAAGCGAAGGGGAAAATAAATATTCGCAGTTGACTTTATTGAAGCATTCCGGTGGCTAAGGCGTAGAATTCAATAATCGGGTACACTGGGTACACTATATGTTAGGCCGTTAAAGTTGACTTGAAGGTTCGAAATTCTGGAACATGGCAGTGATATTTTCCGTTAAAATACTTTTCTCTTCAAATGAGAACTACATTTTTTTGCAATTTAATTACTTGATAACTGATTCATATTGACGAACAAATCCAACGACATATTGACCAATAAAAATTGGTTTAATTAAGACTTATTGTTAAGAAAATAGATGTTATCGATTGGAAGTATAGGCGAAAATTAATTATTAGCCGATTGATCGTACAGGGTATAGTCGGAGAAGGGTAGTTATGGTTATAAAATCAGACAGCCAATTATTTCTACTTATTGTTAAGAATAGTTAAATTCGATACGCAAGACCAATTGTGGCTTTCATTTTTAGGATTAAATATCGCGAGAAGCATTGGTATCGATTGCATTGCAAAAACGAATGTTATTCAGTTCCGTTAGCCAACGCGGATTACTGCAAATTCGTGGCATCGCTCAGCCAACATGCAATTATTTCATGCAAAATCATGACTTCGGATGATTTTGTCGGTTTGTGAAAACTCGATAGCGGGAAAGTTAATCATGCAATTTTGTCGAGATAATTATCCTTTTGTTCTCTCTCCACTATCGCACATTTTATACATACCTACATGTAATTTCTCAAGACGGAATTTATCTTACCACTTCAGTTATACCCCCCTCTGAATTCCACTGAAAAGTCCACAATCTACTACATTACCAGCACAGAATCCAACAATTAAATAATATTTCACAATGAAATGTAATAACACCTGGAAGATTATTAAAAATGTGCATTCATTTCTATAAATATCACCGTAGGCTATTTCTTTCGTTGTACTATTTAAGAAGAGCATTCCTTGAATAGTAAAATTTGACTATATTAACGATAGCTTAATAATGAGACACGAAACCTCAGAAATTCGCTAGTAGCGCACAAAGCTAGGTTCACTAAATGCAAAGCGTAATAAAAGCTCTGCATAAATATCCAAGACCTAATACCACCGTAGAGCAACCAGCTGCAGGTTGATAATGAGGTCGTTATTTCACGAGACGGGAACGCATGCGTTTACATGCACACTGTATAACGCTGTGTGTTCTGGGGTGCCTATACTTTCCGCTTTTCCAGGTTTTCTCTCTTATAACGTGGTAATAACTTATAGAGGCAATGAAGTGCATTACACTCAAGGCCTCTGTTCTCTGGTCTTCATGTTATCTTCCGTGGTACTGATATAATTACGTACTCGCAGTTTCGCCCATGTTACAAAAATTGAAAATCAAATATCAGTAGTTTAAGGATGATTTGTAGGTACAATCGGAGACATGAGTGTGTGAAATTTTAATTAAACCAATATCTCTCAATATCTTTTAAAATATGGCATTTTAACAAAATGGCTTTTGTTCCCAAGCTTATTTTTAATATCAAACTTGTAATAAAATGGAAATTCATTTGAGTTTAATTAATTTTTCAATGAAATTTTTGATATTTGTCACAATCATAAAAAAACTTTTGATAGTGGCTGTACCCTGAATTTAACTATTAAAAAAAAAATTTTCTCAACGTATTTAAATAAAAATTAGAAGACAGATATATACCACAGAAAATCATAAATTTGATTTTATTGAAGTAAATTAAATAAAATAAGTTAAATTTTTATCTGACGAAACGTCACAACATCGCAACATTTCGATAGTTGGTAGTCGTGAGTGATTCGATTTTGATCGCTCCAACTTTGCGACGCATTTTAGTAACATTTAAATTCACGCTGTAACATAGCCTATAGCATATTTTTAATTTGCTATAGTCGAGTTTAATTTTATTTCCCGTAGTTGTTTGCGAGGTTGCCATGTTTTCACTGTGAATTACGCTCTGCATTCAATTATACCATAAATATCACTTATTTTTATTATTTTTCTCTATAAGTAATGTTGAAACCACTAAATATTAATTGCTTATGTGCTTTGTAGATATTTAATCTACTAGTTTATAATTTTGTGGATTTTTCGAATCGTATTTTCAATGATTTTTTTACTTTAACTTGTCCTGATAACATGTTTTCCATTTAAGTACGTGTAAATTTGTTATAATTTAAAAATGTTATAACTTTTGAACGAGCTTGAAAACAAATTTCTAATTTTTTGAGGCGTTTCAGAAGACTTATAAGAATAATATATAATTATTTCATAGGATTCTCATCGCTCTTCATATACCAACAAATCATCCTTAATCTAAAGCTTAATTACAATACTTTTGTAGATTATGACCATCCGATACCTCTCCGTTGGAGTTTTATATTTCGATGTTAACTGACACGGTCATTTTCACTAAAAGTTTCACTAAAATTCACAAACATTGTGATACATTAATACATTGAATGCTATGGGGATAAGCGATGACCAGCGCTATTGAATTCAATGTAATTTCATATGACGTTAAAACTATAATATTTGCGAATTTTCTGGTACATACTAAATTTCAATATTGGTATTGAAGAAGTAAAGCCCTGCCGATTATACACCTATCTACTTGTGTTTTTAAGATTTCGGCTTTGTAAAGATGTGATCTTACTAGAAAAAGTTGTACTTTGATGAAATTGATGAAACTAGTGAAATGCCGGTGGGGTTCAACGTGTTAAGTGGTAATTCAGCAAAAAATCTGTGAAACTTGAACAAAATTTTGAACGCAGCCCTGCCAGTGGAAAGTCTTAGGCTTGAATTTTATACCTATCGCAATTTCCTCTTCGAATTTACATATGTGCCACTCCGTTTCTATGCCGCCATATTACATTGGTATCAAATATAAATATTCTTAGACCTTTATAGTGTTGGACGATTACATAAATTAACCCCTTAGCCTACAACAACGTGCGGGACTCGCACCGCGGAAAATGGAATAGGGAATTTTGGGCTCTTTCAAAAACTATGAAGTTGACAATATCAGCTGGTCACGAAACGGTCTCATTATTTCTACACTATTAATATTAAATTCAGTTTCACGAAATATCAGAAATCAGTGAAAAGTTTTGATTTCAGGAATTAATTTCGAGTCTTTGCGCGCCTCGTTAGAAAAGAAATCGTAGGTCAAGGGGTTAATAATAATATTTCCTTCTTCTGTCAAAGTTTCTTCGCGTTTACGTCTCATTTTCAGTGGGAGTTTTAGACTAAAATTTATCTTTCAATTCGACTGATACCGACGTTTCCAAACATATTGACACAATGAAACATTAAATAATTATATGGTGGTTTGCGATATAGATTCGCTTGTAAATAGACCGAAAGGGCAACTGAACGAATATTTATTATTCCTATATTTCTGCCGACTTTTAGGGATACGTACATTTTCATAGTTCATACAAAGCAGTTAATAAACAATGATTTCACGACGTATTGTTAACAGTTTATTGGTGTACGAATACTTCCTATACCGAGTAACACTGAAACAAATAGGCCATCTAGGTCGAAAAAAACAATTCCTCGAGAACAATTTACGTTAAAATTCATGGCATCGTTGAGAGAATGCAAGCACAATATTTAATTTTCATTTGTTACGCTTTTCCAATATTATCTAAGGATTAACTTCATCGTTCATATGAAAATCTATATTTTTCTCTATACATTTTTATTCTACAAAACAAATAAAGAAACTTGTATATAAATCAGTTTGTTATTAGACTTTATGTTAAAAAATGGAATTTTTCAACCATACAGAATCGTTCACCGTTGCAAATGATTTATCTCCACAATTTTCCTTAAAATATTCATCGAAGGACGTAGAAGTTCTAGGAATATCACCGCGCGAAGTCGCCATAGTAATCGCCGTACCATTTGGAAAGCAAAAGAAAAAGAAATCGGTGGACGAGTCAACGATTGAAGCGTAATATCGGCCTCGTGCATCCTTGATGCGTAAAACTTTCCGTCTAATGGTGTTTCATCCCACCGGGCTCACAGAAACTGCGCTCTTTCATCTCACGAGAAAAGTGTTGCGTTCTTGGTCACATCATCGCGCCGTCAAACAGCTTCTGGAGCGATCCAGCGAAATTAGTTTCAGGACAGTCACGGTAACCATCTTGGTATAAACCTGTGTACCACTACCAGGATTATCGGCATGTTGCTCTAGGAATAGTGTCGCCGTTCGATAGTCACGTTACGTCCCCAGACTGGAATAAGGGGTGCGCCAAAGCTCGTAGTAACATCAGAAGCCACTCGATACTTCCTTCCTTTGAAACGGCAGTCGAGAATAGTAGAGTTACATTTCTGTGGATATTTTTTGGATTTTCGGGTCGTTGACAGTTAGAATCCACAGTTAACACATTACTTTCTTCCTACTCTTTTGGATATCGCGTAGGAGTACATGTACTATAACGAAAGGAGCACCACTTTGTTTCTCGCGAGAGAGGGTATTAAAAGGTTGAGACTTATATTATAAATCGAAAAGTGACTCAATCAAAGGTTTATTGAAATGTTTGTCATGTGAAGAGTTTTTGAAAAGTTGTGGGTATGGGAAATTCGGAAAAGTTCAGGGCAGAAAATAGAAGCTTTAGTAAGTGGGATCAGATCTATGAGAAGAGCAAACAATTTTTAGGGCAGTTTCGGATATATCTGTTATCACTTATAGTAATAATAATTGTAGCAATAACAATAACAACAATAGTAGTAGTTCTAATAGTAGAGATAGTAATAGCAACAGCAACAATAACAATAATATTGGTAATGATAGTAATGTTAACACTAGACCCACCAAGATGGTCAAAATAGCTTGCTCCGAATTTTTGGAAAATGTTTCTTTAACCCTGTTTCTTTTTCAATATTCGATGTCAATCGTGAAGACTGTAAGCGATTGAATCATTAAAACTTTTTGCCTTCTCCATTTATTTGTTTCAGACATATTATTTGAAAATTTTAAATATATTGAGTTAATCATGGATAGATTTAGTGTTAAAAACGATAATGTTTGTTATGAAGATAAATATAAAGTTGCATACGTTGAATGGGGTTAAATCGTCACAGTATTTACCTATCAAAACGTGAAGAACTAATCATTACATTGTCCTGTTTTTAGTTATTCCGATGTATTATACTTTCATGTTATTATCATTAATAATAAACCATTAGTAAACAATCAATCAATCAGAGTCTGCAGAACAAAAAGCCAGTTAATAGGCTTCCGGTAGATAAATTGTTAATAAAACATATTGATTTTGTATTATCAAAATTAGGAACGATGTAGTAGTCATTTCATCGAACTGCTTTCAAATTGTGGAGCTTGTTGGAATCATTTAGAGTGCGGTTACCGTGCGAAATCTACTTCACCATTAATGTAGAATTCTAATCACAAGGAAAGAGAAATTATAGATGAGGGACAGACATGATCATAGAGACTCAGTTGTGGTACAGCCGAATGGATAACATTTCAGGTTCCAAATTATTAGAATCAAATTTTGAAATATAATTCCCACTTACCTCGAATATATTCCGTTACAAAATATACAGAAGGTAGGTATGTACGAAAGAGCCTTCGGTGATTGTACTTCGAGCAGCTCGTCGAATATTTCAAGCCAATAATTATTAGCAGTTATAAAATTACATATATAGTTGTATTATACATTTTGCGTCATAATTTCGGTGTACACGTTTCAAAAAAAGAATCCAAACCATTTCGTACATTTCAAACTGCTCCATATAGAAATATCGATCTACCGATAGAACTGTAAGCGTCCAATGTAATCCGCTTTATCGTAAAAGTATACTTATGATATTGTCAGCCGTCAAACGTAGGTTCAAAATTCGGCTCTGCGTGAATTCTCCAAGAAAACAGGTCATTCCTGAATTTCTCTCAAGACTTCAATACCTTCGGATTAATCTGAAATTCCTTCGCCATCAAGTTTCGAGATTTTCGTCGATGGAACTCGGAGATATTGTTAAGGTTTCAAAGAAAAGATGAGCGAAATCCTCGTTGCAGGTTTTCCTTTCTCCCCTTTTTCCCTCCGCTTCCTTTTTATTAATAAATCTGGTCCGGAGACAGGAAAATTACCAGGCTAGAAGGATTTCGTTCGTGGAGTTGAATGCTGTATCGAAGAAAGACGTATTAAGATACATATAGTCTTTTGCAGCGTATAAAGGTATACGTGATGGTGGTCTCTCGTAAAGGAATCGATTTCGCCTTCGAAACCTTTCCAATTCGCCTTTCGCTTTACCTCCAAGAGTACAGAAAAAGTAAACCTCCTCATTTTATTCTCAAAGTAACAGGAGAAAACCTTCGACATTGGAACACTCGAAAATCTCTGTATGGTACCCGCACGGAACGAAGAGTTCTGCTTCAATCGGGCACTGTAATGGAGAAAGTACAGCCTTTGTCGAGAATTGGACGAATATATACTGTAGTATATTTTGGAAGAATTAAATTTTGCGAGACAATTGAACTTTAGAAGTTCGCATTGAAATCGATTAGAAAGTGTGATCTTGATTGTAAAATATAATAAAACTCCCTACTAGGCAACTAAAAAGAGTGGTAATTTATTTATTTATTTTTTTAAACAAAGTACACGGGTATGAAACTCTTTAGTGTACAATGAAGAGAAAGATAATTATGGAAAGTCGTAGTATCCTGTTAAAAGTAATGATAAATACGCTTGAAAATACTTAAAGCAAAGAAAAAGTTGAGATATTTGAGAAACTTGTTGACATTAATTGCGATACGATTAAAACAATTCTGCTGACCATACAGTGTTCTATGAGCCCCTGATGAAGTAAATTGTCATGTCTTAATTCTTTAATGCCATGAAGTAATTATGATAGCTCAAACGAAGCTACTACTTCGGAACAAGAAATGACTCCGTTTAATATAGAGAAGAATAGTAACAATGCTTAGTTCTATGTTCAAGAGAGAAAAAAAGGAATAAATGGAAAATAACAATGAATTATATTTCGAAAGTAAAGGTAATTCTTTTCAATTTATTGAAAAAATAACCACGCTCTATGCAAATGCAGTATTTTATAGTCCGTAGAAGAAGAAAATTTTCATTGAATGCAAAGCATAGAAAATACGCTATCTGTAATTCTATGCCCATTACGGTTGACAGTATTATGTAATCCTAATTGTCTCCTTGTTATAATGCTTCCAATCTGGTATAAAATGGATTTCTTAGATCTCCACTGGCTAAGAAAGTACTGTACTTCCTCGAAGAGCCGTATACAGTTACGTCAATCTGAATCGATCAATACAGTGTAAGGAGACGGAGGAACAATAAGCGAAATCTTCGGCTATTGTTGACGAGACGATAGGTAGTCTCGAAAGCGGCAGAGTTTCCCAACTTATCCAGCCAAATATAAAAGTCAATAACGGCTGAACGATGAGATATTACTTAGGACAGTAAGGTATTTGCTTAAGAATATCCATTGGCCTCGTCGATCTGCCACGGAATAAAGTCTCCTTTTAAAAATCATCCGATTGAACAGATTCGATTGAAAAGAAGCTTCATTATGTCCTAAATGCGGTAACGTATACCGAACAAATGAAATCTTTTTCGATTTATCGGAGGATTTTAAACGATAGGAAAATAGTAACGGAATATTGGAAAGACTTGCATCGGATGCAGGAAATAAGTCTCTGAAAGTGTCTCGATAAAACTTTTTAACACGTTGAATGCTGTGGGCTCACAGCTGTACAGGTCTACTAACTTCGGTGATATTTCTTACGAAATTTAAATGAAAATGTTTACGAATTTGCTGATATACTGAAATGCTAATGCAAAGTACATACAGTATTACTGAATATATGACTGTTTTTACTTCCAATGTATTTAACTTGCAATGGCACACTTTTAGTAAAAGTATTTCACTTTTGGTAGAAAAGATAAGACGAGCGAAACTCATCAATATTACTGATGGAAAAGAACGTACAGAATTTTTATTGCATATAGAAAAAATATAAAAAATTATATTCAGCGCTTCCAAGGAAAAATTTATTAGGTGTAGAAATGAATTCTTTCCGATTTTTTGATAAAGTGGAAGCTTTAGTTAAGAAAATATATCTTTTTGGCGACATGTGGATCCTGGTGCGGTAAAAGTTTCGTGGCTCCGAATCAGTGAAGTTATCTATGCTCTTTCGTACCTCTTCCTGTGTTTTAAAGCGTATCTTTTTTAAATAGCATTGAAGAGATCTGAATAAATAAAAATCAGATAGGACCGTATTTGAACAATATGCTGTGTGACACAGGGCTTCCTAACCAAACGTGAAGATGCGAATTTTTATTGTCTGTTCTCCATGTGCATGACCATTGTCGTGAAAGAGAATAATCTTACGACTTCAATTGTTTTTTCTGCTTGATCTCTTTGCTGAATTTTGTTAATTGTTGTTGATAACGATCTGCAGACACCGTTCCTAACGTAAGACTTATATAATACCCCCCCAAATGCGTAACAACCTTCGTGTGCACATTTCTCTCTTGCTCTTTAGATTATCGTAAAAAATCCACTTTGTCAAAGTCAGCAATTCACGTTGTTAAAAGATGGAAATTCACCAAACGGAATTGTTTTCTACAACTAATAATTTAGTAGAAAATTCACGTTATTCAGAAGAAAATCGAATTAAAATCATCACAAAATCCGTAAAAGTGCTACCACACACCAAGACCTAACGAAACAAAAGCGGGCTAGTTAAATTGCAGTTATAAATCATTTAATCGCTGATTTTCAAATATAGCATATATAATATAGAACGCGAATCAGCGGGGTCGGTTGAGCAAGGTGCCAATTCCTGACCGGACTGTGAAAACTCCTCGTGGTTGTAGCTTTCGAGTTATCGAACTACAGATATATACGTGTACATATATATGCTTATTGCTTCGGGGGAGAGAAGTACGTGCCTTGCAGCCGCAATGTTCAAGCCGGAAGCATCCGTTTCCACTCTTTCGAGGGAAGCCTTCACGAGATGCTTCGTGCAGTCCGCGATAGTCTGGCGGAGAAGAGAGAATTGGAAGGGAAAACGGCGAAGGTAAAGAGGTCTTCCATGAAAAAAAGCAGAATTGCTTTACCGTACGATGAATTGTCCCTGATCACCACTTTCGAATCGTCGAATTGGCTTTCCGGTTCTGAAATTCGTGCTGTTACGTTGCGTTTAAAATTGCATAACCGTAGGTATTTTATTGTTAAATTACCTCTGCAGAATATTCGGAATTCTAGTGGTGGATAAATGTAATTGACTTAAATGAGACAATAGCGTTTATATAATCTTATCCAACTGTTTCATGTTTCTTTTCTAAAAGGCCACCCATCGCAGAGTAATAGACGATATAACAGGGTATAATTTATCGCTAGAATTATACAGGATGCGGCTGATTAATATCTACAAGCTAGCGCGAGATAATTCTTTATGAAAAAATAACAACAAAATCTGGATCGCATATATTCTTTTTATATTTTCATAAAGAATCACATCGTGCCCGCTTATACCGTCTGACAACTGAAAGATGGTTAGAGAGCGACGAAACCTCGCGTTTTCAAACACCTGTTCCCACTATCTCTTTTTTGAAATTCCCAAACCCAGGCTCCTAAAGTAAACATTCCGTATATATAGTCGTTTACTTTAGGCTCCTGGATTTGTAGATTCCAAAAAAGGAGTGACAGGAATAAGCGATTAAAAAGGAGAGCCTCCCAGGCCATCATTCAGTTGTCGACCGTATTATTCGATCACAACGTACCTATATCATAATTGAAATATTGTATAATATTAAGGAATATAATTTTAATAAGAAAAAGAACAGATACACTTAAACGTGCCCATGCTGCAATTAATCATTTGCAAGATTTGTTTACAATTTACAAAATTCTTGTTGTAAGTCAATAATTCGTAACCGTATCGTTAAATGTATTTCCCATCTGCTACGTTGCACGAAATTTTCCGTGCTCCATTATGTTAGCGAGTTTACATGGAAACTTCCTATTCATCCACGTCGTACTTTGGACGAATTTCCAGCGTGGGTTAGCGATTAGAGTTTCACGTCGACGTAGGATCGAAAGCGGAGAATTATTGGAAACACCCAACTACCCCAGGATCCTCGACAGTTCTAAACGTGGCTCCTCTTCCATGTGTTAGAGGTTGTATGGTCACTCTACGGATACTGATGCTTTGTGGCTGAACTATTGTGACTGGACGAACGTCACCTGCTAGTAGTTACTGTCAAACTACTACCAGGCACGAATGTCGCCGGGTAACGGTAATACTTCGGTTGGAAGTTTTGTGAACGGTACGTCACTATTGATGGTGCTATCTGACTACTAATTCTGGAAGTGTATTGAGATTAACTTTCTGCAGCGAATTGTGTGAATATACTTCTTTTTTTTTTTTTTTTTTGTTTAGAAAAATTTGAAGCCCTATCGGAGAATACGATTCTTTAACTTTATACTCACCATAGCCTTTTGATCATAATTGTGCTATTCGCACTAGATTTAAGGGCATTAAATCTGTCATACTTAAATATATTAAATAAGTAGTTTGGAAAAGGAAGGATGTGACGGTAAAGTAGATTATCAATTGAGAAATTTTGGTATTACGAGATAGAGGTGAAATATCTACTGTACCGCTTCTGTGTAAACTTCAGAAACGTTAATAAAGAAGGAGCCCACCGATATGACGATTTCCCTGGATCTAATGTTTAGAATGACAGTGGTTTTATTGTAAAATAGCAACAAATTCTACAACTATTCACTGGATGATTCAATTTCTATAAAGAATAAGTAGTAGATACAATTTTTGAAATTTTTTACTCAGACCACTATTGATAATCCATGTATGTCTAATGCACTTAGGTGTTCCGGAATGAAAATTCATTTCGATATTTTGAGAGTGTCTATCGCATTAAACAAAAGGTCTACGTGTGAAGGAGATTTTATAAGTTGAAAGATAAACGTTTGTATTATCTCCAAAGGTATATTGTATATACAGGCACACAAGAAGTATTGTAAAAATATATGACTCTCCTGTTTAAATATTGTACTTGCAAGATATTGGAGTACATAACTTAAAATAATCCTTCGAATTTATCACTTGCAGAACTCTCTTGTTCACCTTCTTTGTTTTGAACCTCCGAAAGTGTTGGCCGTCTCGAGATTTCTCAAGATTTCAGAAGTGGGTTTTCTATCCGTCTGTTTTGTACAGATGTAAGTAGACCGCGTATTTTCTCTAAACTATAAGATGATCTCCAACAGAGAGAAATATAACAACTTACTTCTGTCTTCTAAAATGCAACAATTTTCGTGAATTCTCATTCCAAATAAAAATGGCGTCAAACAATGCTTCATCGCGATGACATGGAAAGTAATATACATATGTAAAGTGGTAATGTTGAATATTTTACGGATCAAAATTACCGTGACATTGGGAAACCAATGCGAATGCAGTCACGCATACGCCGTGTAAATTATTCGTCTGTGGTTGAAATTTTCAACCTGTCGTCGAGTCTCGGTATGTACGAAATATTCCCCATAAAATTGATATAATGTTCCATAAACGAGAAAATAGCAAAAAAAAGTATCCCACACCAATACGACAGTGCGTGAAACTCATTTTGTTTGGTACAGTTTACCTCGTATTTTCTTTCAATTTACATGACCGGTTGCATACAATTCAAACGTGCTTTTGTCACACGTATTTCTGGACTGCGCTCGTAAAATCAAAATATGTCGGGCGTAAGAATCGAGCCGCCATTCCCCATGGACGACGTTGTTCTCTAAACCAGCTTGGCGGCTGTCAAACACGTACCACATTTTCTCTCCCCTGTTCACCGTTTCCATCGAATAGTAGTCCAAGCGAAAAGTGGTCTTTCGTTTACATTTCCGCTCGCGAACGCCAAATCGATCCCCTTGCTGCTTCTTTATACGTCTGACGTTCTCACCGTTTTCTGCATACATAAAACCTGTTTTTCTTTATGATATCCATTATAGCAGAGTGACATAACGTGACAACGACATCGCGGGAAATTGACCGGCTGCGTGGCACGGAAAGCCGATAGAAAATGATCGTCGACAGAATTTTTAGAGAGGCTGCAAACTTCGGATAGAATTTAAAAGGAGATAATTGTTCTAACGTCTCGATCTTTCGTACTAGATGCTTCTACACATCGTTTAAAAGGAACATCATTAATTTACCAGTTTTTAATAAAAGTTAGTCTAATTAACACATACAGTTCCATAAGGGGCATCGGAGACCGGCGCTGTTGTATTTTATTATAATTTAAGTCAGTGCTCTGCAACCTTTTAACTTCCACGGTATTCACAAAGTTTTTTCGATAATTATGTGGCACACTACAAGTAAAAACTTGCTAATATATAAATTGCAATAATACGTATAAATTTTTAATATATAAAAAACACAATAAAATAGCTGCACGCATTTAGACATTTATTCAAGAAAATCATCGCGACACGGTGGCTGCACTGATCTAAATGATATGATTTTTCAATGATAATATTTAAATGTTGGTATCAAAAAAGTAAAATACTGCTGAACATGGGGCTTTATCGACCTTTAACTTTTGTATTTCTATGAAGATAAAGTCTTGAACGATAAACTTTCAATACGTAGAAACGATAAAAGTAGCGAAATACAAGCGAGATTCAACGTGTTAAGCCTATTGGATCATCAATAGTGCCTCCCCTAAAGTACAAATTATTAACCGCGCAAGTTAGGAGAACATCACTCGAGTCGTACACCCTAAAAAAAATGGCCTGCAAAATTGTAAGTTTTATTAATACTTTACCGACCGGTATTTTTTTAACACCCTACCCCTTCTGACAGATCACTTGGCCACAAATACTTCCTTGATACAGATATCTATTCGAAAATTACAAATTCTCGACACTGAGTCCTTAACACAGGTAACCGCAATGATGAATGATAATTTATTAATTGGAGTGGTAACCAATTAATAAGTTAAAAGTTCAAAGGCCTTGAGTCCGAAAAGCCTATTAATAGGCTTCCAGTTGGTAAAGTGTTAAATAGAAAAGGAATCTTTGCTTTATTTTCAAGTCCTATGAATATTGTAACTATTTATTTAAAAAAAAATGTCAAGATACATGTACTAATATTAATACGACCAAGAAAACCGATGCCACAAGTTGTACCTAGGAAATAACTAAACCAAAAATACATCAAATTAGTATTTCTCGCGCACCTTACTTCACAATAATAATTAGTATTTGCAACTATTATATAATAGTAAAATGCAATATAGTCAGCGAAACTGAAAAACGACATAGGTGTGATTTGGGCAACATTTCCCCATTAATATTGCGATACCGGATAAATGTCACGAACGAGAGTTAAATTGCAGAAATAAGTTGAATACCAACACCGCGAGAGTACTAATAGAAGGAAAACCCCTCGGAGTCTTTCGTTGATTGCGCGAGCATCGAGTGTGACGAGGGTCTGACGACTGGGCAATTGTACACAAGAGAAACAAATGCAGCCCGTTGCTGCACCGGCAGTTGTGCATATTTAATAAAGAGTGCAACGTAGACCAACGTGGACAAAGTGGCACGGACTGTTAAACGCACCAGCCCATCAAAAGTTCGTCATGAATAATTCCGTTTGGCTCGTTTAACGGGATCGTAGAACGACACATAGCCATACAATACTAGGTGGTTCGAGCCGAACGATAATTGACTTTGAGTCTCACGACTCTATTTATTTCCGCACCTTTGCAGGCTTTCGATGGCACAGCCACCTCGAGGATCGAATGCTTGTTACATCAGAATAGACACGACAAAGACAAAAGGAAAACAAAGAACTGGAGGGAAGTTTAAATTGTCAGTAGGGAACGAGTTAAGACTTAATAGTTAATTGATCAATGAATTACATCTGTCTCTCGTTTATCTACTAATACAACGGAGGACTGATTTATAGCTGGGTGTATTCTCGTGAAAACTTGTAGCAGTAGATTTCTATTTCTTGCGCGACAGTGGGATTGCTAGTTTTAGCGAGTCGGAAGATTTCTCTTCCTCGAGAATGACGGAGCGGTGGCCGTCGTAAGTAGATGATACTCGTTCGCGATCTGACACCGAGGAACTATGAATACTACGACTTTATTTTATGCACCATAGGTTTTAGAGATGTAATACCGTCGGAAAATAGGTCTTAGTAATAAAAGAGGCGGATAATGCGAAGGACAATGTTATATGATAGAAAAAAAACTTATTAGAAGACGAATGTATACAATTGTTGAGCGTTAAAGTAGTAAAACATGAATAAGAAAATTCTAATTCATCTAAATTTACCTAATGCAAGATCTAGGCTTAAAATTAACACGTTCGCGGACGTGAATGCTACAGGATCCACTGTCATAGTGATGGAAAATGACATGGAAGCCATAGAATTCAAATTGTAAAGCCAATTTTTATTCATTTAATTTTATACAACCTTAAATTTTTGTAATTAATATACCTTTCAAAGTAATGACCAACTGTTTCATCGTCCTGTCTATTTTTGCAGCTCACCGAAATTTTTACTGTCCGTGAACGTGTTAACTTGTAGCTAGCAAGTAGAATGTACCCGTCCTTGGCCAGACGGGCAGACTTATCGACACCGTGAAATTATTAAATCAATGATTTACGATATCGAGACGTTCTCTAAATTATACTAATTGCAGTGAAATTAATTTTATTTCATTAAATAAAATTTAATTAATTATATTTTTTATAATTTTCATTACACGAATGTACACATTATCAACGTGACATGATAAAATGCACAGGATTTATTGGATTAAGTATATGTTATTTCCGTGTCATGGAGATACGCGACAATTGTTTTGAGATAATATGGTTCTTTCAGGGTGGTCCGGCTTCTGCCTTCCCAGTCAACCAGACTCTGTCAAACATTTATGGTCGCAGGTCAGCCAGTCCTGACGTTCCAGGCTCCGTAGATGACAATCAGGTTCGTAAAACTGTAAATAACTGCCGTGTACAAATTTGTGGTTAATTCCTATCACCTCTTTTAATGAGCTATGAATTTTCGATGTTGCTGACGCGACACTTCTGAATGTTTGATAAATGTAATAATATTTCAATTATTGGAAAAACTTGATCAGATTTGCGGATACGACTACGACGAATTATTAATTCCTTTATAATCCCAAAATCGGTATAGATTCTGTAATAAATGAGCCGTTCAGTGCACACATCCATTTATTACATAAAATGAGAAATCGAGAATTGTTTTTTAAAATTCCCTTTATAATAAAATTCAAATATATATTGTAGAATGCATAAATACAGATGTAGCTTTCACCTAACGGTATATAAAATTAATAAGAAAGAATAGCCAAAAAAATAATCGTCAGTAATGTTACAATCTTTATGTGACTGGTGGAGTTAATCGATTTGGCAACTGAAAAAAGTAATAAAGTTAAATTCGGTGCTTAAATTTGTAAGTTTTTTATTACAGAAAAAGTTAGTTATTATATAAAATCAAATTGTTCCCAGTATTTAGGTTGACAAAATATGGTTAAATTTTTAAATTTTTATTCACTCTACATGTTTCGACATCTTACGATGTCCTCTTCAGGAGTTTCTGTGTTATGTGTAGTTTGTTTTATCGCGAAACTTCTGTGTTTCCATAGTTTTTCGGGTTTTATTCTGAGTACAGTTACGGAAAGAGGTTCGTCTTCTTCACAGCAACTCGACATTAAGACCGACTATGTAGAAGACAAAAATTTTTTCAAATTCACATTTAGACTCAGAATAAAACCCGAAAAACTATGGAAACACATAAGTTTCGCGATAAAACAAACATATATATGTATATATATGCACAAGGAGAAATAATTATCTCCGTCGTCATATGACGGCAACGTTCGATCCACAGAAACTGTCAGCTGATAATAATGTTATCTACAGTTCTTGCGGAATTTCTGCAATCGTGATATGTTCCCTATTTTACCGACTACTTGACGCATTACATAATCCCTCTTCGCTGCTTTATCGTTCCACGGGTCGTCGATAGTTTAGTAATGACTGATATTTCAGTATCGACTCGTATATGAATTTTGCAAAATCACACTTCAATTCAGAATCGAACAAAAATTATAAAAATGTTCTAAGCAGTCAAAAAAGGATCATAAAATTGACTGGGATAACTCGTAGTTTCTTCAAGAGGATAAGATTTAAGGAAGCGGACAGAAATTAATTTGTCTTCAAGGATGAACTATAATTTTCCGATATCCGAGTTTCAGTTCCTGCCTCGCTGTTTTCTCATTTTCATAGCGAACAGAGCGGAAGAATGCACCAAAAAGGGGATGAGTGGATACACAATGCTTTACTTCGGTTCAGGACACAACTTCCAGTCTCTAGTGTCTCAGTATCTCCTTTTCCATCGTGCCCGTAGTGCCCCATGGAATGGAATCCATTGTATCCCGATTACTGTGTGGTATTCGTTTCGACCTGGCAGCATCTCATTGATATCGACAAAGGACTGTCTCTCCATCCTTGCACGTAAAGTCATTCCTTACGCAATGAAGCGAATCGAGTCCTTTCTACAGTAATAATCTCGATCGAATTTATCGAATTAACACACACACACAAAGTGGCCAGCAGACGAACTGAATTTTGATCATATATATTTAATCAGCGTTTGGAAGTTTACGCTTCGGTTTACCATTAAATGTTTAGCGAATGCAATTAGTTTAATCCTGTCATTATAAACGCTAATCCATGGCGATCGAAACGAGACTGCATCATCACAAAGCCAATCGTACGTGCGACCGCGTTGCAATCGTTTGCGGTGAGACATTTTGTAAATTATAGCAGAAATCAGTGTACTGACATTATCAATGCTGTTTGGCCGAATTGCGTACCTGCAAATGAACTGTAGGAACTGCGGGTTCAGTGGGATACGGCGTGTTTCATTTCATTCGACCTATCCTATTAGCCATGGAAAATTCGCTTCCACCGCGGATCGTTTATTCTGTTAAACGTTTAAATTTCCGGAATACCGCCCACTATTTCCGACCAGATTTTCGTTCCATATCTTCAAACTTTTTCTATGCCTGTATGTACGTAACTAATATTATTCCACTGTATATATTTTCGTGAGAATTTTCCAAATTTCTATAGTTTTACAGTTTTCAAACTTTTTCTCATATAGCACTAGAAAAATAAGAAATATGAAATAGTTACAGGAGAAAGATAACGTGGCGTAATCGCAGAATTGATCGGTGAGACATGATCGCTCAGTATAAATAATTAACGTTATAACATATCATTCTAAGCTATTGAACCGCGATCCAAACGTTCTACCAGCGTGAAGTTTAATTAAGCGGGAGCTTAATCAGGCCGGTACGTAAATTTTCAGGGAAATTTCCATGCGAAGACAATTTCTCCGAGCATCGATCTGGAGCGACGTGACGTCTCCATTGTCTGAGAATATTTATAGCGTTGAGTTATACCCCCTTGAAATTGTAATATGTCGTCAGACTAATAACACTCGTACGACGTCTCTTAGACTGACTGTCTCCGAATAGAGATACAGTCGTGTTACAATTATCCTCAAGAATTATTTCAGTCTCCTTTGGCAATTCTGATCGCTTGGGGTTTTTCCTCCAGCGAGAAACCGAAAGTGCTGATTTTCGCAGAAAGTTCTCCTTGTCCGTGAAATTTTTTGGGAGATCGTAAGACGTGTCTACGTTCATTAAGAAAGTGATGTGTGTCGTTCGGAAGAAACGTGTCGGAATTAGACCACGACGCCTTGGTAGGTGCGTCGGGACGCTACGATCACAGCGTCGGGACGTTCTTACGCCAGTACCGGCCTCGACGTCCGTCCCTTCGAACTTGAAACTCCACCTCTGTGGAAGTTCACTATCTTTTTGAAACGCGATGTCTCCGTTAATTATTTCTAGATTAATTCATTCACCGATCGAGTTCATTTCTTAAATTTCCAATATTCACATTTCTTCGTTACTCTATCTAATTCTGGTTTCGAGAGTTTCCAATGTTTTGTGACAACTATACTCGATGGTGTGTTATCAAGTGAATTTTATATTAATTAGCAATCGGTGTGCAATCAAGACAGATCAAAGTTTTAAAAACAATCGACTGTCATCCGCTATTTAAGGTTAAATCTTACTTCGTGGTTTGTCTATAAAAGCGTGCTCTATTTTTAATTTAAATGAAATAATTTCAGTTAATAATTAGTGCAAGATCAGGAGAAGAGAACACCATTGACATTGACGGAGTGTG
This sequence comes from Cerceris rybyensis, assembly GCA_910591515.1. Lineage (NCBI taxonomy): Eukaryota > Metazoa > Arthropoda > Insecta > Hymenoptera > Crabronidae > Cerceris > Cerceris rybyensis. The sequence continues at coordinate 4,867,934 of OU342796.1, read as the reverse complement.
TGAAATTTATCATTTAAAATGTTATTTAACATTTTCCGTACAGTGCGTGTTTTCCGTGTTTATTTTTAAAATCGCTTTGAGATGCTGCACTTCATATGTTAGATTTCCCGATACGAGACACAGCGATTCTCGTGTAATCGAAGCACCCACAAAATTGGGAAAAGTCGATAGAACGTAAGCACCAAGAATCTAATGCCGAGAACGAGAAACGGGATATCTATTTAATTCACACAAATAGTCGACCTTGCAAACCTTTTTTCTTCTTACCAGACTGCCGTTAAATTGGATGTTTAAGAAACTCGGGATAAAACGAACGTGCGAAGAATAATTGCACGGATTTCTCGGACAGAACAAATAATCATTCTTCCTACGGATTTCAGTGACGTTGGTTTTCTAAATTTAAATAATTTTTCATGTCAAATCGTATTTGTCCAATTAATAATCCTATTGGAGTTTCTACAGTTCTCCGAGCGAAACAGTAACGTTGAAAATTAATTACCTTCGCGTTGAAAACAAAGCTGCAAAGTACACTGTCTAAACGTGGTTTCCTGTCTGTTGCCGATATTATTTCACTTTACTGTAAACAAACCGACGCACTGTTTGATATTTTTGGGAACGCATAAACGCCAAAGTTACTTTGAAGTTTTTCTTCTTCCGGACCAGTGACACGTGCAAAACCGCATTACAAGCGTTGCGCTTGCAACCATTGTCTTCTTGATGTAGTTGAAAATAATCCTAAAATAAACTTGTGAGAACCGGCTTTTTCTTTACAGAGAGGACGTTTTGTTTTACAAAGAAACAAGATATCGATTATTTCCCAGAAGAAAGCCGTCCGATTAGATCGACAACTAAATAAATAATCCAAGAGTTTATACAATCGATGCATTCTTTGTAAAACTTTCTTTTGAACTGTAAATATTTCTCTCTATTTATCGTAATTACAGTATCTCGTTCTCGAAGATATTTTCCATGGAATTATTAAAAAGTGAGACAATATTTGTCCCCGTAGTTCATTAACACGCTTCTCCCCGTTCACAGACCTTTTGTCACTTGGCACGATTTAACTGTTTGTTTTATTGTTCCTGCCGTTAATCGGAATTCCATTCGAGTTCTCCCGAGTTTCTTTGTCTATGCTTTCTCAATAACGCCATTCGATTCTGGATAAAATGAAAAAGAAGCTCGAGAATAAAAGCTGAATGCAGAAGTAGACAGATATTTGTGACACTGAAAAGAACAGAGCAACTTGTCAAGAAAAGGAAGTACCTGATGATTCAACTTGACGCGCACATTCTCGGTTTTTCTCTTTTTATTGCCTCGTGCACGATACACGCTGAAAAGTTTATCCGTGCAGCTGCGATTTTACGAAACATTGTACGAATTTTATCCATCTTTCTTGGCTGAAACGCGATCTGAATATTTGTGACGGAAACCAGGATTCCAAGGAAATTGTATGTTTATGAGACAGCTGTGACTCTTGTCGTGAAATCGCTTACATGAATTTCAAAGATTCAAAGACAAAGTCTCGGCGAAGTACTTCGTTGAATACTTTTCTCAAGTAGAATCAAAGAATACTGCGTCCAGTTTAAAATTGAAGTGGTCAGCTTAAGATCAGGAAGTATCATTTTTCTTTCAAAATCGAAGAGTCACGACGATTGCAAATAGAAGAAATTATTAAACTGGAAACAACATCAGGTCAAAACGTGAATTTCTCGATCGAAAAATGATCGACTGGGTATCAATTGTGCGTCATTCTCGACGTCGATTCAGCGATTATATGTACGGCATGCCCAGCAAAGTGCGAAAACGCAGAACAAGACGAACCGGAAACATGTTTCCCCAATCATCTGAAAGAGTCGACCTTAGCAACATTTCCCGAAATTCTGGATTTTCGCAGAACGTTTGCGCTTGTTGCTGGAATCGCGTAAGTCTTCGTTGAAATCTGTGCGTAGTCATGCATCGTCGAAATGATCGTTAATAACGATATCAGCTAGCAGGAGGTTGTAATTTCTGTAATCTTTAACGTGTGTACTAGCACCCCATATTTCCATTAAAATGCTAACTCTTTAAAACGCTTGGGATTTAACACACTATGCTTTTAACGCGGATTCATTTTAATAGCAGGAAGCGCCTGTTTATTTATACTGTCCACTGTTTCACGGCGCGTGGATGAACGTTCAGTTTACCCCTGTTGGCCGAATTAAATTCTATCGAAAAATTAATCTGAGAAGACACGACGGTAAAAATAGAGTTAAACATTCGTGTTTTATCGCATTAGTGACTATCGATTGCATCGTTAAAACACGCCACGAAAGAGCACCGAGAATTTCACTTGTGGTTCGTACTTAATTCCCGCTTTAATTTCAAACGGATAACGCTTTTATCGTCATTCGAGCTCACAGATTTTACGTGTCTTCTACGTAGCATTATTATCATCTTCAACCATCGTACGTAACTAGATGCGCAAGGGTTATAATAAACGTTTCTTTCTGATCATTGACACAGCCGGTGTTCTTCAATAGAACCCATGATATCCGGAAACCCTGCGAGCTCGCGATAATAACACGAAATCCCGGATTCCAGAGGATTAGTCGTTCAAAGTCAGGGCTCAGAGTGTCTGGTATATTGAAACCCGATACAACAAACGCCGACGATCGGAGCTTCTGCAAGCCAGTTCCTCTGTGGGTTTGCGTGGGTATACATCATTCCCCGGATCGATCTTTCTACTCGTTCAAGTTACGCGGAATGATTTTCTTCAATGTGCCGAAAATCGGACCGAAAGAAGGTGTTTTTCCGAAGGTCTGATTGAAGTTCCGATTCAATGTTCATTGAAGATCTTTTATAGAATATCATGTATATTGGAGGAAGATTTTATATTCCGTAAATGTTTTTTTGAGAATGCAGAAAATTTCGAGAAGGGTTGGTAGAGTGTTAATGTGAGGGTGAACGACTGAGAGGAGGCAGACTGTTTAACGTTTCCATCATATATTTGGGGAATGTATATGGACGGCCGGTGATTTCTTCAAAGCGAATATCTTTGTGGAGAAAAATTGAAGTTTTTTGCATACATATTTATTAATTAAACTTTTATAAAAGCTTCCAGTTACGAATTAATATTTAGGCATCACATTTGTTAGAGTCAATGCAATTTTGATAGCTTGCAGCAAATATTACCAGCGGCCATGTAGAGATTACCAAAGTATTAAATTATTAAATTAACCCACCATGTTGTTTTTAAATATCAACACATCTCATTGGAAAATGAGATTTAGATTCTCTAATTTTACAATATAGTGGTATAGTAGCACCTAATAATAATATAAAATCAAATAATATTTTATCTTATATTTTTTCTATAAAGTCAACAAGGAGAATTACAAACTTCACATGTCCGCACTTCGCTTCATATTTGATAGGAATGAAATCTATGAGTTAGATATTGAATATTTAGCTAGGTATTTGTATAGGGTAATGCAGCAGTGCGAGCTGAATTCGTAATTTGAGCCATACGCCATACAATTATATAAAATCACAGATCGTTAAATGTTACGCATGGGTTAAGAAAATGTCGTAAGACTCTGGTTTTCTTGTATGAGTACGTGAAAACTGATTATATGCATTGTTGAAATAAGCAAAGTATCTATTTCGATTACAGAAAGCGCGACAGGATAGTGCAACAGTGAAGGAACAATTGCCACCCCCACCGTCGCCACCGCAATTGAAAGAGGGTACCCAACTGGATGGAGTTCCTAAACCAAATTCAGTCGATCGCAGTCTTCATACCGACGGTGAGAAGCACAACTTGGCGAGTCAGGAGGCGCTTAACAAGGTAAGGTTTGATAATTATTACATTTAAAATTTGATACAATCGATATTTGTTTTTAAAGACGGTAGACATCTTATTCAAACTGTTTTCGTTGGATTTTCCCGCGTGCAGTTAATCGCGCATGCGTGGTAGCTTCGTGAACACTCGCCATCTCTGTTGTCACCTCGTAAATACGCGTACAATCTACACAGAGAGCCGTTAAGATAACTTCCGAATCTTTGTACCGACCAGTGGTCAAAGCTTAAATGGAATCAGTCTTTCTAAAGTATTGAGAAACTCTTCACTTTAATACATTTACAGGCCAAATCGGTTAACCCCACTTTTTGAATTTGTTTTTAATGTAAGTGTGAAAGCACTTGATTGAATCTGAACTTTTTATGCTTAAAATCCATCTCCCTAATAACAACCATTAACAACATTAAATGATAAAAGTTCTTTGGCCATCGAATAATAAATGATTGAATTCAGAAGTCAATCTAATTGATTCCAAAGCTATTCCACTTTATTCATTTTATACTTCCTCAGAAGAACACTACATGTGATTATACATTCGACAATACTTATTTTATCTTGAACGGAATTTTGAAAAAGGGCGTATACCATGTCATCGTGTTTCTCCACTTTAGGTTGTATGGAGTTAATCGACTTGGCCAATGAACTGGCTCATAAGTAAATACGATGCGGTAATTGAAAGATGACTAGGTAGCGGCGAAACCTCTCGTTTTCAACCGCCTATTACCGCCATTTCGTTCTTACTTAGAATCCCTAAAGTCAATCTTCCAAAGGAATCGACTACACAGAGTTTTTGCTTTACGAGACTGCATTTGGGAATTCCAAAATCTGAAATAGCTAGAACACGCGGTTGCATACGAGAGGCTCCGCCCCTACATAGTCATCTTTCAGTTGTGGAACTGTAGTAGGCGGTAATGTCACCAAATTTAATGCCGTTTATGAAAAATTTGAAATATGGCGCTAAACATTCTTAACGTTTTTGTACACAATGTTGTCCACGGACACCATTATAAATACCGTAGTGTCAATTCTCCACTTATTTTTTCAGACAAATGACAAAATTAAAATAAAAGACGGCACATCATGTGCGCCATATTTTAAATTTTGCATAGGTGACTCTAAAGTCAGCGACGCTACCGCCTTCTACTGTCTGCTATACACACTAAATTCGGTGGCACTATCGCCACCTACAAATATTAATACGAAATATTTTTCAAAGTTTTGGTACCTCTACCACTATCTAAATTTAGATTCCTTACAATTAGTACCGACTATTCTCAGCGACATAACTTTAAGCAGCAATATTCGTATTTAATATAGACGAGGTTCTTTTGGGAAAAACATGTTTACATTAAAAAAAAATTGATTTTTTTTGGTCGTTTTTTTACAAAAAAACTGTGCGTTAAGGGGTCAATCTTGATCTCCAAGCCCAGCATTTTATAAGGCATGGATTCTGTTGTTTGCAAAATACGCCAGAATTTATTGCAACTTCTATACTGTCAGTACATAAGTAGAACAGTTAATATAATTTATGAGTAATCTATCCTACCGTTAAACCTTTTATTCACAAAAAGCACCATCACCACTCATCAAAAATTATTAATTTCCACCCAAGAATTCTCTCTTAATCAAATTCCAACGCCCACAGCGCCATCCTACAGTCCTTACATTAACTTCAAGATTCGAATAGTATTCCGCAATTCATCCCCATGAACAACCCCTTCACCGAACCTTACCGGCATAGAGCTTGCCGTTTCCAAAATCGATACAATTACCCTTCGCGAGAGGGCGGTCAAAGCATCACACTTTTGACTAAGTTCTGCCATCAGTCGTTGGATGGCAATATCATTGCGACTGTGATAAGAGGGAATTCTCCATTATCAAGTCGATATCCTGCAAAACACGTGGATAGCGCAGTTGAACCGCGACTTTGCGACTTGTCGGGCAAAAGCCTTGTACGATCGGTTCGCCAGAAGTCGTGCAATCAGCGAGGCTTTGCGAGTGTACGATCCTTATCCTCTTCAACGGTGCGTCGCAATTGCACAATAGGAAGACGGTAGAAAGTTCGATCCTTAAAAGGACTTTTCTTACTCGCAATGAGGCAAGAGATGTCCTTGGACTGGTGTGACAAATTGCAACATTATTGATCTTCTCGCGACACGGTCGACTTGGCATGAATAGGAGAAATGTAATCGTTTTTTGCTGTACGATGATTAACGAGAAAGTTGAGGGGCTCGCGGAAACTGAGGTGGATATTTCAAACGTGTTGGCGGCAGCTTGAAATCCGCATAGCTTTTTCACTGTCGGCTTTTCGTTTTTAGGATCGAATTGATATTTTTGACATCGTTTTAACAATATTAGTGAAAACAATGAGGCTTTCTTCTCTATTAAAGCATTGATTAATTTCAAGGTAAATTTTGGTATATTAGGGTGAACGTGGAACCAATTTAATTTTAGTTGAAAAAATAAAGCGGAGAAATGATCGACGGAGACTGTTCAGTCGGAGAGTTAAAGGCATGGATAGTTTTGGCAGCGAAGATAGCCTCTATTTTATTCTCTCTCGTGACAGTTATTAAACGGGTGGAATTCACGCGAACAGATACCTCGAATATGTATCTTGATCTTTATCGTCGGAACATTTACGACTTTGTAAATTCAGGAAATTCTTGACGATATCCATACGTAATGCGTTTCTACTAGCATTCGCGTTATTCAGGAAAATATTAAGTTTACCGAAAAGTTCTGCCCGTTTTCGAATTGGAAAAAAATAGTACATTTATACTAATATTATTGTATACTAACATTCATAGCATATAGTATCTAAATATAATAAATATTAATAAATCTATCAAAAATGTACTATTTTCTTTTAATTCAAAAACAGCCAAAAATTTCCAGTGAACCTAATATTTATGAGCACCTATACGATTGTCATTTGACAATTGGGTACTTTTCCGTTAGCTGGGCGCAGTGTATCTATCTGTGTATATATATGTATATATTATCTGTATATAGTATCTATATATCTAGATATATATTTTTTTATGTATACAGGGTGTCCCAGAACTTAACGTCAAGCCGAAACGGGGTGACAGGATTGATTGTAACCATCATGAGAAAAATCAGAAAAAAAATCTATCCCATGCAGTTTGAAAATTATGGGCATTTAAGAAAAACCTAGAAATTTGGTCAAACTGTAACCATTTTTCGGTTATTGTGGTTAATTTTTATTATTTTTGTTGATTTAAACTTTGGAACCTTAACCCTAAATAACATTTCTAGAACTTAAGTCAAAAATAATGACACAATTGTCCCAAGTTTTCTAGAATTAAGACTATTTGTTAAACTATGAATTTAAAATTTTTATACTTTGTCGACTTTGAAAGGCCCTCCTTTAAAAAAAAATGTACTAAAGTGCCTTGGCAAGTGCCATTAAAAGTTCGCGCATTTAATCAGGATTGTAAAATGGTACAATACTTGTTAGTTTCATACTAAAAAAAAGGAGTAAAAAAATAAAAACCTCAAGTAACCCGATTTTTGCTAACCCATTTTACTCAATTCAAATGTTTTTTATTCGCACAAGCTCTTGGTAGGTTCTTAATTTTACGGCAAAATGATGAGAGAGATGGATAGTGGATATGTTTTGTGGATGTTTTGTGGACCTTTTTGGTTTCACAAATTAATTTAACAAATTATTAATTTAAGCGTAGTTCTCAGAGTTTAGCATTAGCATCTGTTGCACCTCTGCTGCTTTAAGAAGATGAAACTTATTACATTTTTTTTACCTATTTTAACGTCTCGCTCGCTCATGGCAAACATGTCCACTATCCATCTCTCTCATCATTTTGCCGTAAAATTAAGAACCTACCAAGAGCTTGTGCGAATAAAAAACATTTGAATTGAGTAAAATGGGTTAGCAAAAATCGGGTTACTTGAGGTTTTTATTGTTTTACTCCTTTTTTTTTAGTATGAAACTAACAAGTATTGTACCATTTTACAATCCTGATTAAATGCGCGAACTTTTAATGGCACTTGCCAAGGCACTTTAGTACATTTTTTTTTAAAGGAGGGCCTTTCAAAGTCGACAAAGTATACAAATTTTAAATTCATAGTTTAACAAATAGTCTTAATTCTAGAAAACTTGGGACAATTGTGTCATTATTTTCGACTTAGGTTCTAGAAATGTTATTTAGGGTTAAGGTTCCAAAGTTTAAATGAACAAAAATAATAAAAATTAACCACAATAACCGAAAAATGGTTACAGTTTGACCAAATTTCTAGGTTTTTCTTAAATGCCCATAATTTTCAAACTGCATGGGATAGATTTTTTTTCTGATTTTTCTCATGATGGTTACAATCAATCCTGTCACCCCGTTTCGGCTTGACGTTGAGTTCTGGGACACCCTGTATATGTATGTATATATAACAACACATGTATACATATATATATATATATATGTATGTGTTGGTGACATTTGCGCCCGACTAACGGAAAAGTACCGACAATTGCTTTATCAAGTTTTATCAATAGAATTTCATTATTTGAATTTTGTTATTGAATTACAATATTATTATAATTCTGGCTTAATTATAATTATAATGAAAACAGTTATTCATCGTTGCCATAAAAGAACTAAACAAAATTCTCAACGATCATTCAACTTGACGTTAATTTGCAATGCACACGATGTAAAATGTCTTGTCTCTGAAGTGTCGACTCGATACGCGAAAGAAACATTTATTTCGTGTTGTTACGTGTACTTTATTTATGACTCGTAATAAATTATCCCCTCTGCTATACGTTCCCTTTCCTCGTTATTCTCGTTTTATACGTTGTCCCGAATACGAACGATGATGTCTGTTCCCTGCGATAATATAATTTCCTCCCCAACACCGCGACTACATTTTTTGCTGCGAATCTTCTTTCGTTCCGTCTGACTTCACCTTTTCGTCCCTGGTTTATCCCGGTGATTTATCGAAATTTTCTTGCCAAAGCCTTTTGCCTCGAATCAGAGATTACGTGGAGTACGGGTGAGAAGTTTTATGACTCATCTACGACTACTAAAACTGCAGATGATGTTGCGCGATATGTTGTAAAGGTTGCTCCAATTTTTAGCACTAAAACTACCGACAATATGCGTACTAAAATTTACATATACTTAATAACTACTTTTGAAAAAAAGAAATGAAGAAGTGAAAAATATGATTAATTAATTAATTTAGGTTTTATAAGATTTAAATGGGATACATATTTCATAGCTATTTTATAAATTTACATCATTTTTAGAAACACTTTGCAACTGGTCTTTTGACCAGCTTGGTAGGTTTAGTGTTAATGTTCGATGTTACGAAGAAAATTGCGCGAAGTAAATGTTCAAATGAATATCGCATGATTGTGGTAATCTGTTAGGAAACATAATTTTTATTTTTATCTTTTGTTTTACTTTTATAAAACAAAAAGAATATTAAATCTAAAGTCTCTGTTTGAAAGTCCATCTACTGCTTAATTCGCACCTTTTAAAAATAAAAATGTTTGTTTCTATCTCTGTTCTATTTCATATTTTCGATAAAAAAATTTAAGTCAGAAGATACTTTGCTCTTTCACATGCCTTTAAAAATAATTCATATTTTTTGAAAATACACAAAAACAGAAATACGGATTTTTATTGTATTTTAGTTAAAGAGATTTTAAATTAAAAGCCCATTCTTACTCGTTATGTTGGGTGATTCTATCGACTAATCGACTAACGTACTTGCAAGCAGTTTACTTTTTTTCGAATACTCGGTATCCTTTGAGTGCAATAGCGAACGTAGGAAAAGTCCGGTAGAATAGTTGATGGAATGGATTTTGGAGGGCCAAGACACAAGAGAATTGAGTTCAGTCGAACCTCAAGCACTCCCTGTTTCTTAGATACGTGTCTTTTGTGACCTAGATAACGTGCTCTGCTATTATTTTCTGCGCTACAGACCACCGAAATCGTAGAATTTCGCGGAAATTTCGGTCGATGACGAAATCTGCGCTATCCGCATAAAATTCTTGCCAATCTCCTAATTTGTCACAAATTTATTTTTATATGTAACGTTGTATCATCTTTATAAAAAAAATACTGGAATTAATATTCTTTGAAACTTAATCGAGACGAAGCTATCCGTTCAAAGACATCGTTTCTCCGCAATAAGCTAGCCCGTCTCGCTCTGTTCTGATAAGTCGTCCCTACTATCAAGGTTCAATTTGCTAAATTACGCTAGATCATGTAAATCAACTTTATTTGCAACATATTGTAATTACCCTTTCCCCACTGATTCTGCACTTGAATTGCAATTATCATAAAATGAAACGAGTCACTTAGTCCAGCTCCAATAAACCGCGTCTTCATATATAACGAGTATTTATCTTATACCTATTACATTTACTGTATCGTATTACCTATATCCTAACTCTTCGCACAAACTCGCAACCATTATACAAATTTCCATTTTTTAGTTTATTATGAAATATTTATTTTAGCGTATTCCTTTATTCATTTATTTAGAATATTAATTTACTTGCAATTAGAGTATCTGCTATTTATTTCAGTAACATTATGTAATAGACTTACATGAATTTAGAAGCAGCCGAAAGTGCCTTATTTTCCATTACAGATATTTTCAAGCTCGTTTCCCGCAATTTCTTTTATTCCACTACTCTTGATTCATTTTCCGTGTACTTCGATGCATGCATCATACTTTATGTCGGCAAATGTATCACGTTTGCGTTTGAAATGTGTGCACGTGCATCTTTACGTGCACGATAATACAAAAGTCTACCTACACACGAGGCTTAAGATGCAATCGTAAAATGTGAGCCGCTCGTTAATGCACCTGATGTATATCACCAACACGCCTCGGGGAATTATAGTACAACGAACTCTATGCACCTGCGGGGGAGAGTTTGACTTAAGTTTTGTTTAATCCTCGATGACTTAGGGAATTTTTCCCGTGCGTGAATTTGTGTTTTCGTTAAATTACAAACACACGAACATACGAAAGAACAAGAGCTTTTTAAAGTGCTTTATCATGAATTATAATAGTAAAATGATCGTATTCGTTAACACGTTGAACGCTACCGGCATTTCGATAGTTTCATCATTTCTACTGAAGTGAAAATTTTTCAATTAAAATCACATCTTTGTAAAGAAGATACTTTAAACATATTAATATTTGGCAGGCCTTTATCTTTTTGACGCCACATATTTAAATATTAGATATGTTTGAAAATTCATAAGTATTGCAATTTAAAAGTTACATGAAATTTCATTGAATTTAAGTCGTTAAAATAGCTCCTCTTTTAATTGCAAAATGATGCGCTTCAATCAAAATAACTCAATAAGAATGACCTCTGCGACGAATCACGGGAAGTGCGCAGAATCGTTGTAAAAGTTCTGCTAATTGTTCTATTAATAGTTGATCTTATAAGTGAACTTTCATGGAAAAAATCAGCTAATCTATGGTCATTACATGGATCCCGTTTCGTTTGATCAAACGACACGAACGTCTCACCGATTTAACTCGCAAGTATTGCCCGCAACGTTCTAACTTTTAATCTAATCACGATTTGCTCACTACGTATTAGCCTTACCCGGTTGCGAAGCCAGTAGTAAACGTACTGGAAATATCTTCTAAAGCTTCTGTTTCGTCTGCATTCGTCGTAAATCAATCAAGGTTTTACTAGGTCTTCGAAGTTACGCTATTCCTTCTTTATCCTTTTATGTGAACGATCGTCTCTTGTCTTGAGCTGTCCATATTGTTTTCTTCGTTGAGGTAGTTAAAGATTCTTACAGTTAGTAAAAATTTCGAAAATTTTTAGATAAAATCTGTACTAAATGGAACATATTCGTAACGTCATTGTCTTCGTAGAAAATATAAAAGTAATATTTTCTTTAAGACGAACCTCCACTGCTCTATAAAAATATTTTCTGTATTTATAAGTTATACATTGGTAATAGTTAGATAATAAAGCAAATAATGCACTCTGGGATTTATAAAAACAAAACTTCTCAACGTTAAGAAATTAAACAAATTAAAGATATTTTTCTCTCCGCTCTTTTGCATACTTCAGCTTTAAAACTCCTAGGACACATCAATTTAAGTGTGTTCCGGGCCATCTAAGCTATGATATATTTAGAAATAATTAAGAAAAAGTTAGTCAGAGATGACGAAAATTTGAACTATGAGATCTACTAATTGAACTTTAACTACCTGTCACTCTAACTATGATAGGTAACTTTAACTACCTACCTATCATAGCTTCCCAAAAATTTGTACGACATTGCACATCACGACATGTTATCAATATCTTTCCGCCAATCTAAATGACAAATAATAAAAGCACTATACTATTTTAAATGAATCCATTTCATTTGCATAATTCCAATTTCAATAACAAAATATAGCATTCAAGTTGGCTCACAGAAATCTTGAGATTCATGCTATTATCAGGATCAGTTGCAGGCATATTGCTGCCTGCCACAGATTTTAAAGTAATAATACAAAAACGTTAAATTTTACTATTTCATAAAAGTTCACTTAACACCTACCATGCCGGTCTAAATGACCAGTACCTAATTTTTTCGAAAAATTTCTCAATGTCATAGGGAAGCCATGAAGCGAATATTCCACTTCGATCTCATAAAACCTATATTAATTAATTATCCAACTTTTCAACTCTTGACTTCGTTTTTTTCAAAGTACTTATCCAGTACATTTAAATTGTAATACATATACGTCGGGAGTTTTAGTTAGCTTTAGTGTTATACGAGTGTCCTTTTCTGAATTTGTAAAATTTTCGATAGAAAATAAAATATGTTTTGCAACCGCGAAACATAGTTGTAAGAATTTAAATGACAGATGAGTATTCAACTTCACTTCGTAAAATTAATACATTACGGTTCGAATTATAAGAAATTTGTTTAAATTAAGTTCGCTCTCCATTCATCGCAGTAGTACTAAAAAATTATTAAAATAATTTTTCTTCATCCTCATTGACTTTTATAATAATTTATATTAGCTCAGTCAAATTCTCCTTTTTTTGTTTCACTTCTAAAAAACTTTGCCCATCATTTATATAAATGTAAAGCGTTTTCACATTTATATATCTCGTTTTTCTATCAATGATAAACCACATCAGAGGAGTAAGTCTACAAACGACTAGGCGAAGATAAGTCCCGAGCGCCTTAAGGAGAACTTATTCTCTATTTTCGTGATACGAAGAAATCAATCAAGTCTACTCGTGAGAGCCCGCAGTCAGGCAGGCTCGTGACACGTATGATTCGTGCACGAAGTAGCAGGAAGTCGGTCGAAGTGTACTCTGTTTCGATATCGTGACACGCGTTGCTGTACCGTATTCACCATACTTTCTGAGAGTGCAAGGGGGTGACTTTCTGCCGTGACTCGTTACAAAGGGTACATAGTACAAGTTTTTCTTCTCTTTCCAACAAGAATGTCGTCCCTCGAGGGCACGCGAGTTAGTATTTCTTTCGCTGGAAAAACTTGCGAGATTTCGTGCGACATGCAAACACACGAGAAAGCTTGAAGATTTTCCCAAGCATGGAAAATCTATCACGATATTTTGCCGCGTTTCTCGAGGCATATCAAAAAGCCCGTCCGTTTTGCCATTGAATCCGTTTCAGAAGTTAGGCAACATTAACGTTGATCGATGCACGACGCGAAATGTTGAAAAATGAAGCTCATTAACGCGCAGGAAATTAAGCGAGCCTTTTCTTGGCGAGGTTTTTCTCTCGCACCGAAGGTAAATCGGTATATTTGTCTGACGTCAGTCGTCCGTAACTACTGCAAGTTAAAACCTGCCGTATTTTCTGCCTCGTTTCGAAGGTAAAGAGGGATACGTTTCTTATCTGTCCGAAGACTTTTTACTTAAGAATTGTTATCCTTTTTTGACGGAATTCCTCGCCCCTTAGTCTTTTTCATCTTGCTGCTTTAATTCTGCCTATGAACGAGCGAAGATAGATTAAGAAGAAAGGAAGACCGCCGTAAAGTTTTATCGTCAAGTTTTTTATTTTACGGATAGCTGAAAATGAATGAACGTCTACTGTCATATACCTTTCATACTCATTTTCCTGAAAGATCGTTACTCCGTCTCAACTGTTCTGCGAATTTTTCCCTCTCTCTCTCCCTCTCTCTCTCTCTCTCTCTCTCTCTCTCTCTCTCTCTGTCTTCTCTTCTTCAGTGTCTCTTTGTAAAAAAAAGAGGAAACTCTTACCGCAAGAAATTCCGCTTTCTCTCTGCTCATACCTATACGCTTGGCGTATTACAATAATACCTCGGGGGAAACTTAGGATGGATGGAACAAAAGAAATTCGAGAAATTCTGCTTTGTGACGTTTCCTTTTCTTTCGCGCAAGACGCGTTTTTTTCTCATGACTGTATCCTTTGTGAACTACTGAAATGGCAATATGGGGTTTGAAATCTTGCAGACTTTCACGAAAGCGTATTTTCAATGTGGCTGTACAATGACAGACTTTTAAAGGTTCATCAATCCAGTTTGAATGCGAAAAAGTGGTATTAAATGCATACAAGATTGGAAATAACGATGTAGCTGGAAGCTATCGGTAACACTAATGGACCGTAATGATTGCTGAAGTTTTGATCATTGCAAAGATTAAATCTTTTATTTCAAGAGATATATATGAATGTTTTCATCTACGTTACTGTGTCTGTTTGTATGTGTGCGCGCGTGTATCTGTCTATAGATATAAAAATACGAAGATAAAAGGACGCATTCTGATTGAATGCTGTTAAATCCCATGCGATACAATCACTGCATTGTTCTAAATCCCTCCCATCAGAGGCGCTTTTAATTAAAGCTCTCGCTCTTCTTTTTTATTTACTGCTTTCGAGACTACCGCAAAAGCTGTTTCGACGACTGCCTGTATCGATTCGGGCCTTTCGTCACCGATAACTTTTCTTTTCTCCCCTAGGTATTCATCGGTGCTGAAAACTTTCCTTTTGACTCTGCCATTTCCTTTTTCCAAGATATTAGTACCACATACTGGTCCATTTGCTAAAAGTAGTATGACCCTTCTTCGTTGCCAAAATTCCGCAAAATTTTCATTTGGTATTGAAGCTTTTTGTTCATGTTTTAACGTACCACGCATTTTCAAAATACAAATAGCAGATGATCGTACTAGTTTGTGCCCTATTTAAAAATAAAACTCTCCTATATTGAGTCTAACTCGATATTAGTCTGTATCTCAAGAACTTCTATGTCGAGTCTCACTCGATACTTTTTGAGGTCCAAACTAATGAACTTTAACGTGCGAAAGAAAACCAGGTTATATTCTAGAAATTTTTCAAGAGATATCATGCATTTGTATATTACAGGATACAATTGTAGTGCAAATAAAGCCGGTACTTAATTGAATTTGTTTCTTCCTTTATTTATTTAAATTGCTCTATTTTTCAGTTCAATTAAAGGGTTTAGCAGGATAAGGGGGTCAAAAGTGCCCTTCAGCCGATTTTAATCAACGATGGGTCAATTGAAAAGTAACCACAAGAAACACTACTACACCAATTTTTAATCCGATACTTTCACCGAAAGGGCAGTTATGGAGTAAATCCAAAAAATCAGTTTTTGTCTCTTTTTCCCTATTCAATGGGGTGTAAAAATACCAAAAACTATTCTGACACATACTAAGCATGTGGAACCGCTGGATACACTTTTGTCGCGAGTTCGAGGTCCCAAGTGGAACTTAAGATTTTTTTCCGTCATTTCTTTTTTTAATTATTAACACTAGATTTACGGACGTGAAATCTGTTGCACTGTAATATATTAAATAAGAACATTTGAAAAGAGGGATTACGCGATAAAAAAGTTAATAAGTTGAGAAAATTGTGTATTATATGATACACGTGAAATATCTATTGTACTGCTCCTCTATAAACTTAAATAACGTTTTTAAGAAAAAAAGGAACATAGGAATATTCTTAACTACATAGGAATATTCTATAAGCTTATCGATTCCTTAAGATAGCGTTTGGTTTACTCTGGAAAAAGTTTGTTATGTGATTGTTTATAACTGCGTTAGAATTAAAATTTATACCATCTTTCATACAATTTAATTTACCGGGACGGTGTCTGACGCTAAACTGACAGATGATGCTACCGCTTAATTAGTGCATATAATATGATCAAACAAAATCACTGGAGCTCCGACCTACAGTAAACTTTACGCTGCCTATGAGAATCGGACACGAACTTATGTAATCATCTGATATTAGCGAATAATTATTATACCGCCAATTGGAGTACCTTCAATGTAAAATTTGATAATGCTATCAAACTGATGTTTACCCTCCACGTCTTTGTATTAAGACATGAATTACCCATAAATATTTAAACATCATTATCAAACCTGAATTTATCGGTAATAGCGGAATTAACCCTTTGCACTCCGACGTCCTACCTGAGGGGACATCGTAAGTCTACCATAAGGGGACCTTCGTATTTATTAGTAATTAAAGGGGATAAACTTATCGCACCGCAACATTTTAACTGAACTTTTCTATTAAAACGGCAGAAGATAGCAAATAATAATGTGCCGCTAAATTGCGAATAGATAACACCAGAGATAGCTCCAAATGTAAACGGTTTATCGAAAAAAAAACGTCGAAGAGAATATAATATTTGAATAGCAAAATAATGCATGGGAATGCCTCAAGAAAATGAATAAACTTGTTCCAAATTTTCTAACAAATAATTCTTTACACTCAAGCTTTCTGCAAGAGATGGAAACAACGACGGTGCTTCGAGATTGCTCAAACAAAGTGAAATTTTAATTGTGCGACCAGCAATTATACAAAGTGTGCAATAATTTTCCAGTGTGTCTGGAGTCTGCGATAAAAACGCAGAGCGGCAGCGCGGACCAAGTGCACTCGGAGGGTGTTCGAGGAACAGCGGTAGGGTGAATGCAATTTTCACGAGGTGGCGGTACAGTTCACGTCCTGTGACCGACCATGCAGGAACACATACGTACCAGTGCATCAAGTTGAGATAGACAGATACAGACGAAAGAGAGAGATAATATATACGAAAAAGTAAGAAGATAGAAAGCGAAAGAAACACAGTGAGGAGGGATAGAAGGGAAAATAAAGTGACAAAGGACAAGAGATAAATCGACTGAAAACAATAGAGCCCGAAAGGGACAGTCCGAGACATAAAGGAGAAGAAAGAGGACAAAAGAGAGAAGATGACAGTTTCCGAAAGTAAAAGAGAGAAGATGACAGTATCCGAAAGTAAAAGAGAGAAACAGTTGTAAAAAGAAAGAAAGGGACTGTGCTAGATGGGAAAAAAGCGAAAGAGACATACAGAGCAAGAGAAAGGCAGTATCAAAGAGCAAGAAGTTAAGACAGAAAGAGAGAGGGAGAGAGGAAACCATCCACACGGAAGCACACCTATACAACACGAGCGGCGCCCTCGGTAGTGTACCAAGTGCACCCAGTGACGTAGGTCAGTGCTCGCGACTACGGCGCTCCCGCAAGCTCCTGATTAAAGCTCGTTTTTCGGACTGTTTCTCAAGCCTACCATACGATGATCCTTCCCGACACCCTTCAAAGTGTCGTGTTTCGCGTGTTCAATCGCATCGTGAGGTGGGAGCGTTATTTATCTCGTTTTACGATACGAAAGAGTGAGCCTAGGTTAGGTCTCGTGTATCTGTAAGCTCTCTTATGGTTGAAGCTCGCATCTTAGAAAGCTTCGTTAAATATATATTTGGTGAAAAAGTGCGCAACATAGATCAGTGTTGAAAAAGATACGAGGTGTGTCTGGAAGCTTACGTTTAAGGTTCGACAATCGACTGGATTAACGATAAAACGTATTGTTTTGAGAGTCCTTTTTTCGTTATAGTTCTTGCCTTTGTTTATGCGAAGAAAATAGAAATCGAACAGTCACGGGAGTGCATAATCGAGGTAATTGTTTTGTGTACCAAAATACTCGGTAAAACTGTAAAGAAAGAGATTAATTAATATCTGTCGTTTTTCTGGAAAATATTTGGATATTATATGATATTTTGAAAGAAGGATTTTTAATTCTTGGGGGGTTACTATTCCCGCGTTTTTCTTATTTTATTAGCGCTTTATCGATTCGAATTGCGCACAGTAAGAGAACAATTGTTCATTAATCATCGCTACAAGGTAATGACAGATAGTAGATAATTACGTTATGATACAAAGTTCGTTCTACGATTTTCCCGCATTTTAACGAATGACTTGCGTGATAGATTGATGTTTATCAGGTTTATTGTTTTTCCATGAGAATATGTAAGTTCCGCATATAGCAACTTTGCAATCGTAAAAGAAACGTTACACGAGCAGTGATGTAATTTACCTGGTCTCGTAAATAATGCACTTTTCATGCAGTCTAGTGTGACACTCAACTGTGCCAAGTGCAGCTAGTGACATAGGTCAGTGTTCGCTGCGACCGCGCACCAGAAGCTTTTTATAAAATACTCCGGGTTTTCCGCGTTGCAGAAACTTCCACTATAACCTATACAAATTTCAGTACCGCGGTATTAATTATAATTTGAATATAACCACTCCTTTCAACGTACATTGAAGTGTTTATTTTCATTTTGCAAATCTCGAATTCGCTTTCCTTAACATTTTTAGTTAATAACACTCGCCTTTTCCACAATATTAACACGATTAAATTAACTTTGGAATGATAATTACATCTGCACAACTTCACTTTATCACTATAACTCGTTTAATCTGATACGAGACATGGAATGTTTACACTTGACGTTTATCGGCGCGTTTGTTTTCGAGATGCATTAAAGTCGGACTTCCTGCACCTGCAGTTGGACATAAGTTCGAGCGCATTGTGACGCGCGGCGAATACTGCAACTCCGGGCATAGTGCAGTTTACATTCGCCTTGATAATTCGGTCGCGTTACTGTAAATTTAATGCACGTTAAAATTAAGTGATGCGATGATCATTTTCGACATTTTGAATACTGTTAATGAATAATAGATAAGAAATATTCAAGTGACGAGTAACGAACTTAATTTTTGAATGAAATGCTTTATATTTGTTACTTGTATAAAAATTTGGACCCCTTTTTGCTAGAGAAATGATTGTTTCCGATTGGATTATTTACGTGGTATTTATTAACTTTGAAAAATTAATGGCATTGGTATTTTTTCATGTTTTAAAAGAGTGATCTTGCGATGATTGTTATAAGATGGTGTTTCAAAGTTCTTTGAAGAATATGAGAGAAGGTATTGCACGCGCAAAGTTTCTGGAAGTAAGAAAATTTCGAGTAAAGGAACTCTGTGTGCACGAGTAAAGAATGCAATTTTGATGTACACTTAAAAAGGAGCCAGTTTTATGTCTTTAATTTGATGCATGTTCTTAGTAAATCCGGGTCAGAGGAAACATTTCCTTGCATAATTTAAATCTTTCATCGATTTCGCTATGAATGGAAAGAATTATCCTCGTGGCTTGTGCTTATAGAACGATCATAAGCAGACAACGACGAACGAACGAAGAAAACTAAAATTGTGGGAAAAGATTCAGTGGTTTATAAAAAACTGATAGTTGCACAGCTTACCGGAATATTTTCACGCTGTTATTGTTCCGTATAATTTCTCCATTCTCTGTTATTACTTGAAAGAAAGAAATTTTACCTTGTCTTTTCTTTAATTCCGGTTACCCATAAATTTATAAATTTACAAATCTCAACACCATGGATTTATAGATTCTGTACACAGATTTTTTTAACAATTGAATCTTAAATTGTACTTATAGAATTCCAGGATTCTAGAAATAGCGAAAGAAATTATTCTTTGTGGTTTTACTTTATAATTTGCTCGCATTTCTTCATTACCAGAGTTTCTAATTCACCTGAATTTCAAATATACGAAAATCGATCGTAAAATGTGCTCTTATTAAACTTAAAAAATGTTTAAAAATTGAATCTCTCTCTGTTCTTTCAATCTCATTTACCGTTCCATAGTGTAAAGTGTAATAAACAGAAGTATTCTCAATGGGTAATAATAATGGGATTTGTGACATAATTTCAACAGTTCGTAACCCGGCCGATTGGGTCAAGCTTGTCTTTGGGTGCAGATATCGATTTTACTCCACATTTTGCTAGCCCCTGTCGGGATGAAGTACGTGTCTGAGATTTCTGGTTAGAAGTGTAGACGTACCGACTTATCGATATTATAAGTGACTCTGACGTTTATGCCATTGAGTGCGGCAATCGACAATCGATTGCTTTCACGATTAAATAATTGTCAATTTGCAGAGGAAGCTGCACATTCGTTTATACAGTACCATCGATCATTATTTCATTAAATTGAACGCGTATCTTGCTAATGAAGGATGGAATTCTTAATTTTAGATTATTGAATCGAACATGAAAGTCTCACCCTATGGTGAAAACCTCTGACTTCATATCCTGACTAAATTTTTCACCCCAGGATGATAGAGTCTCATATTTAAAATAAAAGTGAAATTCATTTAAATATGAAGAACTGAATTCTGTCTTTGTCCCCCTTTTTTTAGAAGCTAGATTCCATTATGAAATGACTCTATGGCTTAGGTAGTAACACTAGGAGTCTAATTAATAAAATTATATTTATGACAAACTGTTCCATGAACATTACTTTGTGAAATTAAATTAATATAGGCGTCATGTTCATCTGACCAAATAGGAATATATATATATTTGAATGTATCAACTTGTATATAAATAATGGTGAACTGCATACCTTCAAATCGTTCTAATTAGAATATATTATATACTAACATTAAGGTTTTCAAAGAATCATTTTTTTTTATATCGAATAGTAAAATGTATACTTTACACATATCTTATTAACGGGGTATTTCTATCTCAGATTATGAAAAAGTCGATTTTTTTTGCACTTCCTTGAAGTCAATGTCTTCGAGAATATTATTGTCAAATGATATGCTGTAATTTGAAAGATGGCGAAGATATAGACATTTAACTTGCACTGTTACGGTCTTTCCTGTAGTTGCAACGTTTGGTATAACAACGTTTTTCTCGAAATTATGTTGTCGGACATGGCTGACATGATATCTCAAGATCTACTTGTTCGATTTGACTTGAAATTAGAATATAATTTGCAATAGACTTGCCGCTGTAGTTGGTATAAAAATCTTTAAATCACATTAATTTTTTCTAATCTGTTTATGTTAAAGATCAAAAACTAAGCCGAAGTAGTCAATTTCAACTTTAGAAAGATAGGATTTCTTTATATGTACATACAAAGAGATAATCACTTGTTTTGAGACGAACTATAACCACATTGAACCGAAGGAAATAACACCTCGTTTTTTGCTTCAATGTATACAACGGTCGAAATTATGACAGCAATCACATATCTTCGGAAGATTGCATCCTTTAATCATGCGTACTTGCTGCAGTTTTAGACTGCAATATTGAGACTGCAAAAAATATGTAAAGTAGTTAACATATTAGTGAATATAGACTCAAAAGATTAATCCAATACAGCGTTCTGATTTTACAAAATAAACTCCAGAAGAATCCTAAAAAGTAGCACGAAAAATAGAAATACCCCTTAAGTCATCTCCCGGTTGGGGAGAAATTTCAGAGTTGTTCACCCGGTTAGGAACAAGGGAGGCATGTCAAACATGATTCAAATCATTCTTTATAATGGAATGTTCTTTTGTACGGAATTTTATATTGAATTTTTTTATGGTGTAATTATTTAAGGTGTGCTTTTACGACCCGAAGACAAAGAAATTCTATTATTCATCATTATATTCATAATGGTTTTGCGTGTACATATATAGCAATGTGCGTGCGAAATTTATTGTCTTTTTAAGTAGATCATGCAGTAGCTGGGGATGATTTAAAAAATTCAGGTTGTCCCGGTTGGATAATGAAGTGTTCCGTAATTAATTATACGGAAATGTTTAAACGTTTTTCATCGTAAAATTTTTATTTAAGTTAACCATTATCGTTACATTACCTGTTGCATCTCATTTATCTATGTATGATTATATATTGATTTTCCTTTCTCCGATAGATCAATCGTAATTTCTGCTATGTATATTGTTTGCCAATCTGTCATGCACTGTTTTGTCGATTCATTGGTCAATAAAATCATGAAATTATTCATAAAAAATTTTAAACATCAAAGTTGATTGGTAATTATCATCGCTGTCTAATTTTAAGCCGAATTAATTGCATGTATCGGAAAATTAATTTGGCATGCACCTAAGCAATAAAAATAACAGGCGAATAGGAACTGAAGGTATTCTTGTTTGAATATTTCTTTGGTAAAGTCGCTGCACTTAATGCGACAAAAATCACGATAATGAATAATAACGAGCATTCAATTAGTCTCTTTAATGGGTCAGTAACTGTTAAGCCGCTAGTTTATGTCCTCCTCGTCGAATGCGGTACAATAACAAATATGCGTGCGTAATAGTTAATGTAGCGTCATTAACGTTACACTCTGACAGGATGCGTATGTTTCCTCTTCCGGTCGTGTTCCAAAGAAATTCTTGAATAATTGTCTTTGATTTTCACTTCATGAAAAGTGTAATTTTCGATAATTTTATATTACAGAAATTTCATTGGTTACACATTCCTAGCATGTGAAATTTAAATTAAAGGATTCCAACATTCCCGCGAAATAGGTACATAATTTTGTTTTTACACTGGAACTGCCGACTATTAATTCAGCAAATTTAATGATACTCGATAAATATTTCAAGCGAAAGAGAATTAAATGCATAAGAGACTAAATAGATTTAATCTATCGCGTTTTACAAGACAGATGTAGAAAACTAACAATAAGCAGGATATAGCTCTCAAAACTTGAGCAACGCCTTTAAAAAATTTTGTACAAGTAGTTCTAACACCCTTAGTAGATCTAGTTTCAAAAATGCCTTAAACAACTGTAGTTGCGCCAATCGATTTGCAATGACAGTAAAGATCAAGTTTTCTTACAACATAAAATAAAATATACTTAATTCCATAAAATTTCCAATGCAAATTACGAATAATTAGAAACTAATGTATACAAATGGAGCGCCATTATGCAACTGTTAGCAGTCGAGGAAGAAACAAACGTCAAAAGAAGTGAACAGAATGCACAGTGACATTTCTGCGAACACTTCTCAGTTGTCAGAGGAATTCGCACAACTATTCCAATTTCCGCGAGCTATGGCGAATAGGTGCGTTTAGGAAAGCCCGAATATTACGTCACGTTACGACTAAGTAATTAAAGTAATTGCGCCGATTAATTTTGCGGAAGTTGAACTATTTCCGCCTATTCACAAGCCTCACTATTCACCTTTACGAGTAGACTTGATATTTTACATCCTACACCAACATATCGAAAGAAGATCGATTAATACTTTCATATTACTGCGTATACGTAATGTATATAAGCAGGATGACAGAAATAATCATCAATATTTCACATTGCTCTACGAAAAAAAATCTTTTCAACTTGAGCAATGCTTTCAGAACGAATTATACTTCTTTAATTAAACGAAAAAGTACGAAGCAGAATCCGCCATAGAAACTAAATCAATTATTTCCCGCGCACATTAAAAATACAGAGACAGAAAGGAGATGTCAAGATGTTTATAGCTAGCTTAATTAACGACTATTTCCCATAACGATGAGTCAATTGACCCCGTTGCCCGTAACTTAGCATCACTTATGCTTCTACCGCTAATTAAGGACGGTGCACATTGCAAGTGCCATTCTCTGGTGGGGCTTAATGGAAATTAGTTCTACCTTGCGATTTCCATCGTCGCACATCGGCAATGCGGATTGCCGTAGTTTTGTTAGATTCGTTTGAGCGTGCAGGGAAACGCGATTTCTTGTGCATCTGCAGTCACGGATAATTCGATTGCACGTACTTCAGGTATTCGCGTGAATGCGTTTCCTAGCTGTCGCATGGATGTGCGTTTCTGCATCATTTATCGACTCGAAAATTCTACCATTCTATATTCGATAAAATCGATGATATTGGAGTGTCCCTTTTGTGGTGTTTGGTTTGTACTGAACATGGTAATTATTATCCGTATTTCTTTTATAATTGCTATCAAAGAGAAAGTATTTCTGTTAGAATCATATTTTTCTAGAGAAAAAACGTTGAAAATAAAAATAGTTTTATATTCACCTATACGCTACTCTTTTAATATTGAATATAATAGCAAATTCGTGAATATTATCATTTAAAAGTCATAAGAAATTTCAGTAGTGCAGGTCAACGGTGATATCCATAGTATTCAACTTGTTAATGCACCGGATGACAAGCAGTTTTTGAAACAAAGTTCCATACAAATCGTAAGAGGCTCTCGAATATGTTAACAAATTGTATTTCGTATATGGTATTCTCGAGATTTTTAATTGTTTTTTTTTTAACCCTTTGCACTCCAAGACACTTCTAACGTTATCTATTAGGAACTTGTCGGCACTTTATTACTTGCTATTTTGTGTTATTTCAATAGAAAAATTCAGGTAAACATATATTTCTTAAAACCTTGCGGTGCAATAAGTTAATCCTCTGTAATTACTAATAAATTCGAAGGGAGGGTGCAACAGAGTAATGTAGTAAACTTACGGTGTCCCCTCAGGTGGTACATCGGAGTGCAAAGGGTAAATATTGGAATTGCCGAAATACGTTGTGTTTTCATTCCACTTGAACACTACGCAAAAGTCTTCAACAATCATTTACACTTTCGTAACTACGGGTTGGAAATTTGGTGTAATTTAAAACCATTTGTTGTAGCTAATTTAACAACCTCGCGTTTGGAACGAAACACTAATATATTTCCACAAGTTGTGAAAAAGACCAAAAAACGTTTCTCGCTAATGGACGTCGATTACTAAAGGCGCGTTAAAACTAATGAGAAGTCCGACTGGCGCAAATTAAGACGGATGCTCGAACCAGGAAAAAATGCAACAAATGCACACAATTGTTTTCACTGACTGAAAAAGAAAATCGTTCGGCAGTGTAATAAACAGCGTGGAGTTTTCTACGTAAATGCTTTCTGAAAATTCCTCTTTTTTGACAGAACGCTCTAGGAAAATATTTGAAAATTTAAAAACTATTACTTTCAGTTAAAATTAATGAGATAAGCCGATAAACTACCCTTCACGGATTTGTGCATTCTATGCAGACGGTATTGCAGTTTCCCGCCTGCATTTCAACTTTAATCCACTATTTGGGAATTTCTGTCTTACCGACTTACGAAGAAGGTGCATGATGCATCGACAAGATGTCCTCTGGCTCGTATTTTCAGTCCTTTATTTTCACCCCTTCCTTATGTTCACTTCATCATCTTTACTGCTGTGAAATTTATGAAAAAAAAACACAATTTACAAATCTGCATTTTCAAGGGAATGCCAAGAATTCAATAACAGGCTGTGTTCGTTACAATTCTTCAGCGATTATTTATTTCAAACGAAAAGCAATGCAAATTAGTGCCATGAAAAAAAATGCAATTTAAACTATCGTCCATCACTCCTTTGTTAATTAGGCGTGTCATCATTACGTGCCACCAAAACAGAATGTATTGGAATAATTACACCACATATTCCTATCTGCTTCGATTGCACCCATTTTATATGAGTTCGTATAAAATCTCGCTGTATATCATCCATGCAGCTTTTCGACTGTCATAAAGGTTAAACCAACATAAAATTATGGAGACGAATCATTATCCATAAATGAACAATTTCATTCCACAATCTTTTTGCAACAAATATAATGACATAGATCGTACTACGACCCAAAAATTCTTCTACAGTCGCGAACTTTTCCATGGTTTTTAATACAAAGAAGATGTAAATTCTTCTCAGTGCCTTTCGAGAGACTTCCTCTGCGTTCGCGTGTTAATTTGGAATAACAATTGGTGCGTCTTGTGCGGGACGAAGTAAAAAATCGTGGAATATCGAGAACAATCGTGAACATTCGAATATGCCCCCGACGACACCGACGGACTCAGCCATGTGCTCGCTCTGTCCGCGCTCGAAGAAAGCTCAACATCCGAAGAAGCTTGTTCGATTTGACTCGATCGTCGACACCTTCTCCATCTCGGATACAAATGCTGTGACCACGCAAAAGGTGAGGAAAATGTTTCTGCAATAAATACGAAAAACCCTGCGTCCCTTTGAGTTAAAAAGAATAATACTTTAAGTGCTGACACATGAGGTTCTGTCAGTTGTGCCAGTTAAGCTGCATCAGGCGCGAGTCTGTTTTGCACTTTTAACCCTTCATTTAAATTCTTTCATCCTTACTACTGTAGAATTTTATTAACACTTTACCGACCGGTAGCCGATTAATCAGTTTTTCGGGCTCAACACTGTTGGACTTTAAACTTATTAATTGGTTGGTACGGCAATTATTTAATTATTATTTATCATTGCGATTAACTGTGCCAAGGACTCAATGAAGAAACTTTGCAATTATCGACTGGATATCAGTATCAGGGAAATATTTGCGGGCAAATGACCGATCAGAAGTGGGTAGGATGTTAAAAAATAGCGGTCGGTAAAGTGTTAATAAAGGAGGAAGGAAAGGAGATAGAAAGGGAAAAGGGAAAAGGAAAATAGGTTCTTGATAGAGGAATCGTAGTCAGAAAATGAAAAGAAAGAATATATTTAATAATAGTAACACAGATTAATATAGATTACGCAATTCGCACTTCGCACGCTGATTTCCGCAGCTCCAAAACGCGCGCCAACCTTTGTGGCTCAAGAAACGCTGTAATACTGCCTTCTTTCTCTCGAACGCATCGCCGTCGACGAAAACATTTGAGACTCGTCAAAAGCGTCGACGACGAACGTTCGAGAGATCGAAACATTAACACAGATACGCTTCCACACCGAACACACACACAAACACGCTTAATTATCGCACTCATACATTCAATCCCACACTACTTTTATTTTTTGCTACATAAGTTTTCGGGAGAAACATAAAAATTGGATGCCAAAACTTCGCTCATTACAATTCTTCACCGATTATTTTTTTATTTATGATTGAACAGAAACGAGGATAATTTCTGTGTGACAGAAAAGGTATCTCTTTAATTTCTGTTTTATCTTCAAATATAAAATATACTGTGGGACGCAACTGGCAATGAACATATTAATAATTTTCTGTGACTGTACATTTGTAGAGTTCGTAATGTATAACTAACTTCGTTGGTATGTGAGACAATATTTTATAGAAAAATTATTCCAGGATTGTGAAATTCATCTGAGTGGAAAGATTTACTTTAGACTAGACTAGAGGATACTACCTATAATACTTCTCGTGAAATGTGATACAGCGTGTTTTGGGCATCAAGGATGATAAATCTTCCTTGTTTTAATGCCTGAAGCGTCCATTACCACAGGCTCGGGTCAGGATTAATATAGTTAATGTAGCGTTGATTTGTTATCTCTGCTCCTTTAACATTCACACCCCATTAATTGTTAATAGGTAGTTGAATTTTATACGCTGCTCAAAAATAGTTACACACAACATTCTCGGGTGACATTTTACCCACTTTCCCTTTACGCATTAATTAATGCTAATTGTAATCTATTATACTGTATTGCACCGAAATTAAATTGTACTACAACATATTAGAAAGAAAATACGTATTACGTAATATCTGAAAACGGAAATTGGGTGTTTACCTGGAGGAATGTGTGAAAGTTAACGTCCGCTCTTTAAAAAAAATACCTTTTCTTCCTGTCACGTAGTCTAGATTCTATTAAAAAACAAGATTTTCTACTTTTCCGTCATAATAACTTTATTGATAATAATGTATATTATAGATTTGGGTCAAATTCAATCTCGGTTTAAGTTAAAGAAGACGTCAGGGACTGATGAAGGTTAAATAATGGTTGACAAATGTTAAAACACTTGTCTTTCCAAATTTTGTATCAATTTTGTTCCAAAAATGCAACCGTGCTCTATATCTTTATTCCATTTTGACATAACGTCGTTACTTTCAATGCCAGCTATTCTACATAAAATTTCAAATCTCTGACATTTTAAAACTCTCATCGGTGCGTATTATTCTCAGTCGCTGATATCTACATTCAAGCATTAAAAAAGATCGCATTTCAACCGAAACGAAATTGAGCTGGAAAGTGTCGAATTCATTCGCGTTGAATTTCTATGCAAATTGGAAAAATTTCTACATCTAACGGCAATTCGAATTTCAAACTTTTCGAAAAAGAAACTATTAGAATTACTTTTTGGTGGAATATTCAAGCGCAGCCGTCGCATTTGAGAGTCCAGCACGATGTTGAACTTTCCCAGAAACGGCACCTTATCACAATAGCTCGGAGGCTTGTCCGGTGCATTGAAAAAACTGGTTCACGCTGTCGGTTTACTATCTTTACGACTTTTCTATCGGCCGTGACACGAATGTAGAGCACGTTTATACATCCCCGAGGTATAAATGTCATCTGCAAAGATCTCTACTCGCTCATATCCGCAAAAAGTTTCCCTTCTTCTTTCGTAAATCCACAAAAACTACCGAACCGAGTCATTCAGAGCGTCCGACACGATGATTTCGTCATATGGATTGTCTGAATTAAAATCTTGTCACTGCTACGTCGCCTAAGTCAGAACTTTGTCGTATTTTGAGACACCGCACGCATAAGGGTTGTGAAGTTGTTAATTTAGAAGTTGATGGTGAGTTAATAAATGATGACTATACTTACAGTCACAATTATTGGTACAAGATGCAAGAGAGCTTCCATGACTCTGAACTATAACACTAATCGAGTTAGGAATATTTTTATTAGGAGATAAGTTAGTCGCGTTTGTCAGAGTGAAAGATATAAATCATTGCAAAAATCGAGAATGGATATTTATTGTTCTGGATCGTTAAAAATAAAGCATAAAATTCATGGATATTTTCTTTTACCTTATAGAAGAAATATGTTCAATCGTTAAAAATATTATTTAACCATATAATTCCTTTAGTATCTCCATTATACTTCTTTGTTACATCCCTTAAATGCTCGGAGGTGTCAACCTTTTTTCTATGCAATATTTAAAATATTGTGTTAACTTGAAGTTCTTAAAAAGAGGAAAAAATGAACTATGAACCCTAACTGAACGACCGGGGCCATTGCCATTTTATTCAGTAATTAAGCTGTGAAATTCTGCGTACATTCACACAGAGCGATAAAAAATAGCAAGAAAGCTCTGGACGAAAAAACAAATACGCTCGTTGAGCACGTCGAGATATGTATTTTTGTAAACCATATTTTTTCCTTCAGTTAAAGTCAGCAGCGAATACATTCCGTTCCGATGTACCGATGCTATTTTAAATAAACGACATTATATTTTATAATACAGCAGAATTATGACTTGCAGAACCATTTTAGTGGAAAATCAGTTTTAATCACCCTTCGCGTTTTAACGTTCAACCGTCACAACTTGTTCAATCAGTGTTATTGCATTTTGCGCTACATCGAGTTCCCTATTTCGTACCGCGATAAAAGAACAAACATCTTAATTGCGTCCCATATAATCGATTTCAGCATTTTCCCTCGTTACAGTCGCCGTATACGTAGTAATTTCTCTTGCACTTATAAAAATCAAACTCAATGTTCTTTTATAATCGAAGCAAACACTATACGATATCTATAACTATTTATGCAACTTCGTCCGTGGAAAAAAAAAATTGCAAAACGCTCTTGAGAATGCATTCTTGTAATTACCATTATAATATTTAATTACAAACGTTCCGGAATTTAATCAGTTAATTGTTCTATAGATATTAAAAGTCCAATGGATATTTTGTGCACCGAATGAATTATCCGTGAGAGATGCATATCCCAATAGCGACAAAATTCGAAGTCTTGGTGGCCTTTCAAAATGGATAAAAGGTATATGTAGGAGGAGTTACTGTCGTCATCGGTGGCCAGCAGGTGGCTGATAATGTCCTCGGAGGAAGCGAAACCCACCACCATTCTTCTATGATAATATGTCCGTGCTCGGCCTGATGTCCCAAAAATGTAAATCAGCCAACTTGCCCGTTCTCGTGCTTGCGATTCCGCACATGTCGATATCCAGCACTCGACCTCATCCCTCCCCTCTTTCTGCAATTCTATATTTTCTCCATCTATTTACCTACGTAGCTTCGTCCGATATCCCTGCACTCACGTATATTAAAACTTCCTACCTGCCTCGTGCGTCATGCTTTTGCTGGACTTTTGTAGAATGATTTTGACTCCTCTTTACATTTTGGAGGTTCTATTGACTGTTTAAAAAATGTTCCTTTTAATTTATACTTTATAATATAAAGTTGACGATGAGCTTGTGCGGGAAATAGGGCTTTCTAAGAGTCGATCAGGGAATATATGATCCTTCCTTCATTTATATTTTTTGGGTACAATCGATATGGCCGTTTCATTCAGAACCGCATCGTTTTGGCTCATGTCTTCTTGCGTTTCATTGTTTTGTGAATTCCTTCTAACGAGATACTATTGTTGTAAATACGCCTGGATATATGAAAGTTGATCGTGTGACTCTACACAGATTGGGTGAATTCTGATGATCTCAAAAAAAAATCATCAGGCCCAAGACTGCGATCAGTAACTTCTCTAAGAGGGCCAACAAATTTGACAATTTATACGTAGATCTTTACCCCTAAACTTAACCATTCATCTTGCAACCATCTTAACACTTGACGTCGAACCGTCATCCCTTAAAGTATCAATCGCAGCACAACTCCTCTCGTTTCTTTCCATTTTGAATTTAATTCTACCAATTACCGATTTCTACTTCTGTTATCGAATATACAGGGTGTTCGGTAACTGGTGGTACAACCGAAAAGGGGGTGATTCTGCATGAAAAAAATATGTCGAAAATATAGAATAAAATTTTTTCATACGAGGCTTTGTTTTTGAGAAAATTGACTTTGAATATTCGCCGGGTACGCGTGCACTTGGCGCGATCTCGGTATAACGGATCTCACTGTAGCTCATAGTCTTTATTGTTGTTGTGTTGATAAACACTTCCAACATCAGGAAAATGTTTTTCCTACTTACTATCGTACTGTATTTCCTCTACCGCTCTAAACGCTCAGTATCTATCAATCTACAGTGAGATCCGTTATACCGAGACCGCGCCAAGTGCACGCGTACCCGGCGAATATTCAAAGTCAATTTTCTCGAAAACAAAGCCTCGTGTGAAAAAATTTTATTCTATATTTTCGACCTATTTTTTCATGCAGAATCACCCCCTTTTCGGTTGTACCAGCAGTTACCGAACACCCTGTATATTAATCATCACCTATCATCAAACCAGCAGAACAATTAAGAAAATCAGTCATCAACAAGGAACTTAATCAATTACGAAGAAACACAAAACTACATACACATCGACCAATCCCAATGAATGCAGATCTTGAAGATGCAGAACTTGAAGATTAAACTATTTAAATCCGCTATCAATCGTCTTATATCAATTACAGTCGACCCCCCGGTAATTCGGCCCCTGTCTAATCCGTCACCCCCTGTAATCCGACATGCCTATAACATGTAGGTACAGTCGAGTTGAGTTATGAAAAATATGGTAAATCGTTCATCAAAGATTACCATAAATGTTTAGTTATTATTTTTTTGTAAGTTCTAGAGTAATAATTATGTTAATTTTATAATAAACCATAAGCTGTTTATTGTGTTGTTTAATTTACTAAATTCCACATCGTATTAATTAGGTATAGTACATATAGAATCTTACCACTTTGATATTTTATTTGTCGGATTACAAGGTACGCTTTTCCAAAAAGTTCCGGACTACAGGGGGCTGTGACAGTACTCTATAGTCCGACAAATTTGATAATCCGACACCGCCTTGCAAAACGTTTGTCGGATTACCAAGGGTCGACTGTATTTGATAGAAGCTCTTGGAATATTAACTTATCGCATGACCAACGGTCTCGGCGATTGATTTACTTTTTAATTCTTTCTCATTAATAGCTGTTTCACAAGTGGTGCGCTCCTTTTATGATTTTTACTCAACCAGCAATATAGGTATATATACAATCAACAACTACTAATATTTAAATGCCTGTTTAACATAATATTAACTTTCTTAGAATTATTATGTCCCACACGTATCACGTGTTTTTAACATGTCTCTAACTGTTAATGGCTTTTGACTAATAAACTCTGTCTGCCCAGAGGATTTGGTTCCCTTTTACAGTTTTTAGTTCGTGCTTACGGGGTGTGCGTAAGACGGTAGGGAGAACTCCGCTGCTAAGGCGGGGATGTTCGCCCAGGGCACTGTCTATTTTTCTTGGAGTATCTCAAAAATCTCCGTAACACTCCACGCCCTAAGTATAACTTTGGGTTAACGGGACTTTACACGGACCTTGTGCATTTAAACGTCCACCTGTTTTACTGCCTTTTTAGCGGGCTGACCGTGGAGAGGTTCAACAATTTATTTTACTCAACGTAGGCGTGTTAAAAATAAAGAAGCTTTGCTTTGTCTCCTCCACGATTGTACCGCCATCAACGCATAGTTTATATATTTTTAAGTCTTGTACCGTCTTATAATGCCCAGTGGTATTTAATTACCAAGCGTGTGATGACACATTGCAAGTATAAATTGTGTGATACATTTGTTGATATGAATTTATTAACGATTTATATGTGTTATCAAACGATTTTGTTTTTTGATATTAAGAATATAATTTTCAATAGTTTTAATTTTCTAGGTGTATCTCATAGCAAGAAAGAAGACTGTATAGTCATTTTAAATTATTCTAATTTTCGGTATACACGCACTTAGATGAACGTTGAAAATATCGGAGGCACAGAATAGAAGGGTGTTGCATTCCTTTCAGGTAGAATCAGGTGTAATAATCTTGACACGGGATCTGCTTGCACATAAAGTGATTTGAAGTACTCTTGACTGACAAAGAGTCGTGCGGCAGACGCGGATTTCTTCAATCTCGAAAGTCCTAGTTCATTCCTACCGCTCCTTCGCGGCTTTATCATTTCTTTTTGCCTTTCCGTTGTGCATGTTAATCTAATTAAATATAAAATAATTTGATTGATTTGTCGAGTGGTCCTACCGTCGGGCTAATTATTTCAACTTATGAATCAATTTATTTGAAGTGTCACGAATCAAAAGACTATGTTTCCTGTTAGCTCTAATCAACGTGTGTAAAGTAAAAATGTGTCGAGTTATCCATGCGAGATTTAAAAAATTGGGAATAATTAACGATCCAATGCTTCGAAGGGTTATAAATATAGCAATGATTCGAAAATTTTTAGCGAACCCGTTCCGGCGGGACAATTTGAAACACGTTGTGTAATATGGCAAACACGAAATTGGCGTTCGACTCTCATAAAATACAATGTTGACAAAGTAAAATAAATTCAACTTTCCAAAGAATTTATTACACACGTTAGCTCATTCGTAACGTGTAACAGCTTGTGTAATATGCAGGCTATTAATTTTGATAAAACGGCAATGTCTGTGCGATTCGTCCTGATGTATTACGGGTCATATTTTATAAAAAGTGGATTCCTCGTTCTTATCTCACGCCCAACATTTTTACGCTCAAACGTTTCGAGTCGTAACTTTAGAATGAAGATCGCATAGCGTTAACATATCTTTGCTCCGCTTTATGCGGTCGTTGTTTATCATTACCCCGTTAAAATTTCCTGCCTTGGTCCGTACAGTTCATTAACACGAACATTTCACACTTCTTATATCGGAAAATCAATCATAAGTAAACACGAGACACTTATCACCTCCACGTTCTAGACCACTTTCGACATTTCTGTAACTAGGACTTTCATTTCCTACTCCAAATAAAGCGACCACTTGATTACATTCTTCACTGTATCGACATGTAGCGAACATTCTGCCGTACACAACAAACATATATCTGTATTGTCAATCGTTTTTTTCCCGTTGGTTTAACACTAGGTTTATGGGACGCGCTATTTTTACGCATTTGGAGTTTCATGAAGAAAATAACGGAAACTGTTTACATTTTTTATCTACAAATTGTACCGACTATTATTTATTTCACCGGACATGTCGCCGGTTTTCAAGAACAACGACACATTTGGTTTTGTGTCCTTATCGAGTTAATTACACAGAAAGAATCTACGTAAGCTTGATTCATCACTAGACTGCGGATGTTTATGCAAATTTCGAGTTTCACAAATGCAGGTGAGACAGGAAAACCTATCTAGGGATTTATTGCACTCAATAAATATTACAACAAATACTATACTTTG
This sequence comes from Cerceris rybyensis, assembly GCA_910591515.1. Classification (NCBI taxonomy): domain Eukaryota; kingdom Metazoa; phylum Arthropoda; class Insecta; order Hymenoptera; family Crabronidae; genus Cerceris; species Cerceris rybyensis. Next base: position 4,833,807 of record OU342796.1, on the reverse strand, counting down.
GATATTTTAGATATATTTTTATATTATGTTCTTTTTCTATATTTTAGCCGTATTTAATTTGTCATAAATTGCATAAAAATCCGCAGTCTGTTCATCACATATTGTGATGAAATAACAAACAAATGTAAGTACTTCCGAAGGATGTGTGATTTATATGTTTATAAATATCAAAGGATGAAAAAAATAAAAAACTAAAAAGAGCCTACTGTAAAACTGTTACTTTCGAAATGTGTCGTGATTCTAGAAAACTGGCGATATGTATTAAAATTCATTTTATTCACAGCTTTCTAATTTTTAAATTACCTGTGTAGTGTACCTGTTTCTAGAGATACGCGTCAATATAATTCGATCGTAGCGGAAGCATAAATGTTGATCAATTAGCTCGACTCAGGAAAGTATTACAGCAACAATGAATATGAATATGACAAAGTTCTTCAAGAAGTATAAACAATGCAGTGACGGTGTTTCAGTGCTCCCAAATCTGCAATGTATAATGAACCTACGCGAAAGATGGAAAAAGGTGTTAGATCAATTGAGTCAATATATCATAGATTAAAATTTCAATGATTTCGAAAAATACAGGTTGCAATTATATGTCCAAAAACCGAAGGACGTTTTTGACCAAAAAGTATTTATGTTAGAAAACTCCGATGTGGGAGAGGGATTGCTGTCATAATATGAAGACGTTTTTGAAGTTACAGTTATTTTTTGTACATTCAAGCAGAAAGTACTATACTATTAGGTATAAGGGAAAGTTCTGTCGTTTTTGAACACGTGCACTTTTATGCGTTGTCGATCCATATCAAGAATTCTGATCCGACTGAAACCAGTTTAAACATTTAGATTAATATATGATTGATCATTTATACACATTTTTTTGTATTTTAGTCTTTTTTTTAAACTTGTAAAACTCTTACCATGAGTGAAGAAAAAGTGTATTTGAGACGTTGCATGTTGTATGAGTTGCAAAAGGGAATAACGCGATGGAAGCAAAAAAAAACTTGTGTGCCGTGTTTAGAGAGGATGCAGTAACAGTTCGAAAATGTCAACGATGGTTTGCGAAATTTCGTTCGGGTGATTTTTCTTTGAAAGATGAACCCACATCAGGAAAGCCGCCGCAGTATGATCAGGACAACCTAATATTGGTGTAAGGGAAAGTTCTGTCGTTTTTAATTCGTGTGGCATCCAAACAGAGAGTTTGGACAGGAAGCCAAGTCTTTGAATGTGATCCAAAGCAGTAGTCTGATGAATTCCAAGCTTGAAGCCCATTTCTGTGGAAGTTAACGTAGGATTTGTCTCGATCATACTGCGATGGCGTTCCTGATCTAGGTTCATCTTTCAAAGAAAAATCACCCGAACGAAATTTCGCAAACCATCTTTGACTTTTGCGAACTGTTGTTGCATCCTCTCCAAACACGTCACACAAGTTTTTTTGCCTCCATCGCGTTATTCCCTTTTTGGAACTCATATAGCATGCAATGTCTTAAATACACTTTTTCTTCACTCATGGTAAGAGTTTTACAAGTTTAAAAAAACTGACTAAAATACGAAAAGTGTGTATAAATCATCAATCATATACTAATCTAAGTGTTTAAACTGGTTTTAGTCGGATCAGAATTCTTGCTAAAGATCGACAACGCATAAAAGTGCACGTGTTCAAAAACGACAGAACTTTCCCTAAGTAATACACTAAGTATATGGTGTGTATTAGTAATATTATTGTGAAACTAATTTTTAATATGTTTTAATAAATAGCCCTTTTATATTTATATATTTATACCCAGAAGAGCATGTTTATTAACAGAAAATAGTCAATAGACGTTAGCAGCGCTCTGGTAAAAGTTATGAAGTTGAAGAAAACGAAGTGACTCAACACGAAGATGAAATGGAAATTCCCGAATTAGATGGATATCAATAAAAATATTATACTAAATAATCTAAGCCTTCTAGAAATATTCATCTCGTAATGTAATTTATAATATAATGATTCATAATTATATTGTTTTTCACATTTTTTGTTTAGGAAAATGCATTATTTCATTCATGCGTCAAATTGAAAAGTGTCCGTAGAGATAGATATGTAAGAAACTCCCGTAAATCCACTGTTAATTATTCTTTTTCCTTCTTTTTGTTACAGGTAAGTTTCTTCGTCTCTCGCCACTCCTTTACGTAAGTAACTTCAAACTATAATACAAGTTCGCCTAACTTTCGTCGCTCGGAAGAGTTTATTAATTTCCACCAATTATAGCAATTATCTCGAGATGGTACTCGCAGATAAATTGCAATCTAAAGTTTTTTAAAACTTCGATCCTAGCTTTAACCGGCGGACGTATTAAATATTAACGGTACAAAGCAGGACTGTGCGGAACATTCACGGCGCGGTTTCATTTACAACGTGTTTTCCCGCGGAATGGGAATGACTCTTCGTTATAACTCTATGATAGCAAGAGAAACCGCAACAATAGATACGCAACAATGCGTCACAAAGTGCTCGCTGAAATTAACATCAAAATACGCAGCACTCGCTCTTACAAATTCTAGATGAAAGTAATAAAAACGGCTCAAAGGCAGTGTAAAGTTGAAACATTTAAATACAATAGTAGTAAAGATTTCATTCAGGCAAATTTCTAATTTTCTCTCTCGCGAACTGCAGCGAAATTTAAGTCTCCGTGAATGAAATCCTAAACGAATTGCACTCGACTACTTCCTGCCCTGCCAATGAATTTAAATCATACGTTATTTATCTCAATATTAGAAACAATATCTCTAAATTACTATTCTCGTTCTCGTTGCTCCGCTTTTCGTTCCCTGATTCGAATTTGCTGGCTTACAAGAAAAGCTTACATTTCAAATTGTTTCGTTCATTAAATTTACTTTATGGTAAACCAGAATTTCGGTAGACTTCTCAATTTCAAAGGATAACGTTTTGTAATGCACATACGTACATACAAACGTATCCAACTAATGGAAAATTCTATTTGAGGCTATGATGAATGTGCAGTTAAATAGTACTTAAAATTATGAGTTGCTCGTGATATTACCATAGCCGAAAGAAAGAAAAAGAAAAAGAAAGCTCGATCGCAAAGCATCATAGTTTGATACTCGCCACTGTATTTCCATCCACCGCTTTCTCTCGCTCTTCTAATTTTAATTAATCTCGTCTTCGTCTTCGCGGGATAAATGAAATCTCCAATGGAACGGCATAACTGGAAATACCCGGCACGTTTCTTATCAACCCCGACTTAAATTATGACATCTATTTCTTCCCTTCTTACTCTGCCCATCGGCCACGTCTTCCGGATTCCCTGCTTCGCTGCGATTCTTTATAATCAGTCTGACGTACGGAGAATTTTAAGGCCAGTTGCGCAATTCGTATCGCGAATTTGAACGTGCCTGGGAAAACTCGTGTCGGCTTATCGCACGTCGATATCCAGGTTCACGATAGTTATAAAAGCCATTAGCGAGGGAATTTTGTTAACTTACCATCGACAAGCGATTCGTGTTTCGACTTTATTACGGATTTAATGTCATTTCAGTATTGTAGGTGTTAGGATTATTGTTTGTGCGATGTGTTTGGTACGTTAGGACACAATTTTGACATTAATTCTGTTAATACGAAAGTTAAGAGTTTCGACTATAAACGGTGGTTATCCAATACTATGATGTACAAATTACAGGAAATTCATATTTACAGTACTGTTGATCTTTTTCAATTCTATATTTCCAAATTGTCGATTTGATTGGGTTCAAATTTTTTGTTTTCTCACCATCGTATCATTGTGTTTGTTTTTTTTGTATTTTATTGTTATTGTCAGAAATTCTTAAACGAAAACTTGAATTCTTTAACATTAGATTTGCGGAAGCCGTCAGATGGACGAATTCCTAATTTTATTCATAAACATTTCTCAAATTTATAGAAAAACAGTACAATATATATTCCATGTGTATTGTATAATATAAACATTTCTTAACGAATTATCATCTTTGCTGTTTGATCCGCCTTTTTTCAAAGTGCTCGATAATAGTCTTTGACATATTCTTTTCCAGTATAGGCATGCTTTCCGTCCTTATATCACAAACGTCTGTTTGTATTCTGGTCGAAGATTTACGAGGCTGGGCAACCGTTTCCAAGACCTTGGTCTAAATTGGCGTATCACTTGGCTCTCATCCATTTTGCGAGCAAAAGTGCAGACGAATTTCACGTTGAATTCCTTTCGTCAGTCTGTGGACTCTAGTCTTATCAGAGATATTATATTCATCGATCGATTATGAATTTTGCAGAGACAGACGCCGCAAGTCGACTGCGACTAACATTATCAAACTTGCGTTCTGAAGTTTACGACCTATTTGAACTGGTATTGCAGTTGGCTAACGTGTTAAATAAGTACGTCAAATATATAAATTTATTCATGTGTTATACGTTATAGATTATATTCAATAGATGTTAATGCTTTAAATCATTTGATGTTTTTTATCTTGGAACATTATGTTTTATTGACAAATAAAATATTAATTGTCGACCTAGACTGGACATGATGGTAAAGATTAGGACTCCCATTAGTTCTTTGACATTATCATTTACAAGAGTACATATAAGCACACTGATTTTGATGAAACTTATATGAGGAGTAGTTAAAAAAAAAATGTGTAATATATAATTTGATCTGTCATGGTCCACTTTAAAGGGATGAGAATACTTCTCGAAGCTTGGGGTTGGAAATACATTTGTTGGATTACCTTAGGGATTAGAGATGACAGGAAAAAAGTTCTCTTTTTATAATTGTGCGTGTTTTTAATGGAAAATTTAACCGGGCAAGCAGACTTATATAAAAATATTCAAAATTTCAATTTTTTGTTCATTTTCTGTGGTACCCCGAGTCGAAATATTAGTATATTTTTAAGTCTCCAAAGTCCTCATTTCTTTGATGTAGAAATTTGCCGCCTACAATTGAATGCGAATATAGTTCTCAGAAAGTCTCAATGAGGATTTTGAGGATGAAAACAGAGTTTTTTGATTATTTAAACTGAGATATTAAACTCAAAATCCTCAAAAATATTATAATTTCAATCTAAACCTAATTCTCAAAATTCTCAATGAGTTTTTTGAGGACTAAACCGACTATTAAACAATTACTTTAATTCAAATGGAAACCTCAAAATTCTCAATGGGTGTTTTGGGGACTAAACCGACATTTAAACAATTACTTTAATTCAAATAGAAACCTCAAAATTCTCAATGAGGTTTCTGAAGATATTATTAGAAAGTCGTACATAATTCGATCCACGTAAAAGCCTCAAGTTTTCAACTTGATAGTCCTATCATAAGATAGTATGGATGAACTATTGCAAATATGTTATTTTTTTTTCAATTATTCCTGAGAATTTATTTAAAGTGCTTTAAATGCCCAGCATAAAAACGTCAGTTTTACTGTAATGACACAACGTACATAATAATCCTAAAGATCATAGTAATATAGTCCATTATAGCGATGGTAATTGTTCTCGCACATACTTATCATTGTAAAAATAGTATAATATACATTTATAACTAATTGAATAATTATTTCGGTTTTAATTGTACATTTATTTTAAGTATTTATAATTCTGCATGGATGTACCAGTTTTAGGCCTGCTTATCATAAAATGAAGAAAAACGATAAATAATATTCATTTGACATCAATAATTATCCATTTGTATATTCTACATAACTAGATGTAACCAGTTATAGCTATTTATGTTAAATGAATATTATTTGTCATTTGTTTTTCATTTTATGATAAACAGACTTAAAACTGGTACATTTTTGCAATTTTCTCCCCCTCTCCTATGCTCTTGAAATAGTTGAGAATTTTGAAGATTTATTTAGAGTTAAGAGGGTTTTGAGAACTTTTATGGGTTTAATTTTATTTTAAGTATTGAGACTTTTAACGATTAAAAATGAATTAATAAAGCCAGTTCTAGTCCTCAAAGTGCGGAATCGGCGCGTAACTACAACTTTGAGGACTAAACCTGGTTTTAAATTATATGTATTTACCGATCCAGGAATTCTTAGTTAAGTCTCAAAATCTTCATTGAGGACTTCGAAGACGAAGACTGACCGAAAATTTCGTCTCGGGACACGTTACTCCACTTACGAGGAGTCATGAGTATGTAAACTGTGACTTAATTAGTACATGTTAATTAATAGACTATTGCTAATTAATTGATGCTGATAAACGTAATATAAATGGACTTTATTGCAAAAAATTTGCTTGTGTGTAAGTCTACAAAATAAAAAATGAAAACAAATGTATTAACCCCTTGCTATGCGACTTTTTTATGACTGTCTCGGCAAATTGATTAGTGATTATTGATATATCATATAATTTCACGTAATATTGGTATCATAAAAATAATTTGACTTCGTCGAATTTCGCTAATATTGCAATTTGATAGATTTTGCAAAATTTTCTTTGCAATTTACCATCACACGTGTCACTCATTATTATACTTCAAGGGGTTAAACGTAAATGATTTTTACATCAAGAACATTTAAGCATTGCCTTGACAATGATGTCATTTCATATTATACAATATTGTAAAAGTTAAGTTAACAGCATATTCAACTTTTCAACGTTTACACAGTTTTAATATCTGCCTGTTACTGATTTTTGTATGGATTTTCATGTGGGCGATGACCGAAAACTCTTCTGCAAGTTACAACAAAATTTGCATATATGTTTTCTCACAATTAGTGAAACACAGCCTCGGTGATTTGGAACCCATATAAAATTGCACATTTTAGATAAAATGATTATAGTAACTAAAATTGGACAGTAAAAGAAGAAAGAATTACATTAATCGTTCTATTCATGATAAAAGAAAATAATTGAGTAAGCTAGCGTTGTTTATATTTGAAGACTGATTTCAAGAGACTTTCAAAAGATGATTTTCATTCGCCAACACGATCCAAGATTAAATCGTGTCAACAATGTATCGCATAGGATTATGATTCTTCGATAGGATTACGAGCATACCCTGGGAATTTCCTGTTTCACGGAGGAACGTAATATGTGTTAATCGATTTTGAAGAGATAAATCCATTATCGAGGTGTAATGTCGTTGGAAAATATTGATTTAACTACGCGCCGGGTGTTAATGAACGAAAATCAGTTTAACCAATTATGTACTCTAGCTTGACAACGTTAACACAGGATACACACGATTATAGAGAATCTATTACATACCTAATTTCCCATGAATAAGCATTTTTCATGAGTTACAGACATTCAAAATAAAAATTAATTCCTCTTTACATTTTACTTTAATAAAATCAAAATTGCCTCGACAGGCTCATATCATAAAAAAAAAGGAAATCTTCGGACGACATTCTTAATAAAGAAACTTGGGTAGAATGAAATTTCGGGCAATCGGACCCCCATCTATCTTCAAAATTCACTTCCTTGAATATTTCCTGGTCCTTTCTTCGGCGTAGATCGACAGGGAAAAGTCTTTCATGCAAAACTCCACCTTCCCTTTTCTCTAGCAGCACTATAAATTATATCGATTCAGTATTACTGCCAAAAGCAACGAATTCCGCTGCCTGGTGCTTTGATCTGCTCCGTGGTACCAACGTTCGTCTGAGTTTCTCTCTTTCTTTCTCTCTTTATCAACACGTTAAGAATTGTATCATCTTCTCCGCAGCGAACTCCATTTCCATTCCAACGAGGAGAATCCACTTTACCAGTAATGTATAATATATTCTTCACGTGGCAAAACATTTCCCCTTGATAGCCATCATCCAGAAAAGACACTGGTTTCTCGCAATGCTACAAGTTAAGGGTTGGCTCTTCGTAAAAGCAGAGCGCGAAGCTGATGTGAGGTTTCTGTTATTAGCAATTTCAGGAAAACAGAGTAGATGGGAAACGAAACGCAGGCAAAATTAACGAGAAGAGATTTAATCTTCCCGGAACGGGTAACGAATGAAAATTCAGCGTCTCGACGAAAGTAGCTAGCAGCATATAAAGTAATTTTCAATATCAAACGTAATGCACAAAGAGCATAGTTTCGATTTCGAGGAAAGACGCGTTTTTCGTTTCAGACTAATCATTTTCCACAGCTCATAGAAGGCCGGTGGTGAGCTTATTTTTAAGTTTAATATCCCCAAAGTCATCCGACGTAAAATGAGAGAAACGCTTCGTCGAGCTTTTCATGCTTGTCCAAGCCGAGCTTCGTGACAGGGAAAGTCGTAGTGGTAGATGGATAAAACGTTTCACGCGTTTCATCATTGCTAATGGTAGATGAAGAGGAAAAGGTAGAAATCCTTGGTTGAAAGATACCCCGAGAGGCAACGTGCAGTAAACTTGGAGTGCTTGATGGAGCGCAACGTGATTTACTATGTGCACAGATTTCCGACCAATCAGCCCTCCCTATCTTGCGTTTTCCTTTCTCGATTCTGCCACTGTACCTGTAGCACTTGACTTTGGTGCAGCTATAGAAGAGACAAGACAAAATCCCCTTTATTTCACACGTCCAGAACACAGGGTAAAAATTTAGTCGGGAAATTCGATAATTCTTTTGGGCCTGCCCATGGTCAGTTCGCTGTCAAGGCAATGAATCGAGGGACGTGCAAATGCAAAAAACAAGCAGACCCAGCTGTGCTCCATTAATACGCAAAAGACTTGGAATATTTGGGAGGTTCGCGAGACACTCCTACTGCCCTTTGTACACCCATAAATAAAAATCTAAAAGCTGAAAAGGAGTACCGTGTTCTCCGGGCAGGAAGAAATCATTTAACCCTTTCGCTTCGAGCGCCGCATATGTGCGGCATCCAAATAATGTGTATACAAGTACCATCTGTATTCGATGCCATTTTTCGGTTGAACATATCCTGTTGATTTCATTGACATATTCGACTAATCACTGCTTAAAACTGCTCTTTGTTGAAACGACATCAAAACATATTATGCAGTAAACTTCGGATATTAAAACTATTTGTAACTTAATAATTTTGTAAATCTTTTCATATTAAAAATGTAAATATACTTGTTACATTAAAGCAAGGATTATTTAATTCAGCAGAGTTGTTATATTATGCATATAATAATATAAATGCATATTTTTGGCGTGAGTTTCCGTTCAGTGACGGTACTTCGGCGGATGGGACTGCCATAGCGAAAGGATTAAACAAGTATAGACAAAAATGTGTAACTTAGTGAAGTAAAAATCACAGAGAAATCAAGATACATTCAGATAACGTATTGTACTTATTGCTTCGCTAGACTTTAAAAGTTGTCATTTGCCACTTTTAGCTCAACTTTTCATTTCTGCAAGTAGCCGTATTTGGTATCCTGCAAAATGATATCAGCATACCAAACAGCTAGTGAAATCTGTTTCATTTCCTTTGTCTTATTCCGAGTAATTTCTCCCTTGTCCGACAGATAGGATCGTTTAAAAATTATTGGAAATGCTGCGAAATGAATCCGTCGTAATTTATTGGTTCGATGAGCATTTAAACGTGATTTAGGTGACCATCTGTGTCCACCTTTTTCTAAAATAATTTCTTCTGTGAAGTTCTTTTTTATAAGCTGCGTCAAAAGGTTTCTCACGGTAGGACGAGCAAAGCACGAGCAAAGCGAGAGTGGAACGCCACCACCGAATGTCTTTTTCCCTCGTTTTCTGCAACGGCATATGAACAGTTCGTGGAGAGGTTCAGAGAGAGCCAAAAACTCGAAGTTCAAATTAGGATTTATTTGCTAAACGTCTGCCGATTTCTTTCTACGAGAATCTCCCTTTTAAGCAATTATTCGACGGCTCATACTTCTATTTTATCTCGAAAAAATGTTTACCAGAATGTTTGCATTTTTTCCTGACATCTCTTCGATTCATTTAACATTTTTTGAAAGTGAAAATACCTCATATCATAAATGTACAGTAGGAATTTTAAACAGCTATCGAAGCTCCCTGTAGAACTTGGAATTATTTTCACGATTTATAATTTCGTTTATTCTTCTTGAAGACAAATTCAACGGATCAAGTAACTTAAAAATTACGATGTAATCCTGCGTGAAGCGATAGTTGAGTCAGAAAATACAAAGTAGCTGGTTGCACAGATATCATTCCCATAACATATCCTTTCTCTTTCGCTAACCCAACATCTCCGATAAGGGTGAGTTTTTTACGTCCCATCAGGCAAAACCTCGGAATCATTTTTCCGCTCTCCTGGACAATGTGCTGCCTGAGAATAGGAAGATGAGCCGAGAAGTTGTTCGGACACACGATCTTCGCTTTTTCTCAAAGAGATTACTACGACTCAGCTAGGTAATGGGAAGCAGAAGAGAAAGAGAGTCGTTGGCCCTCGTAACTCGTATGTACCTGCCATTTGGAGAGCTTTTTTAGCATATTTTCCTAAAAGCGCCATTCAGATATCATAGCACCGGAAAATGTTCTTGTACCCTGAACAAACATTCTCATCTCTTCTTGCTTTTGGGACGAATCATCATGAACACTTGAATTAGAACACATTTTAATACAATTTTGGACTACCACGAATACTCGTTAAAAATGTACTTAATTCGCTGCGCTGTTACTATCCAGAGAATTCCACGTTTTTTATAATATACAATTAACCTATTAAAGCCCAAATTGCATTTTTTTGAAAAATTAAGAAAAATAACGAAATTTCCAAATTATGTTGGTTCAAGTTTCCTAAAAACTGTCATCCCTGAATTTTTTCCACATAATTTGTTCGCAAAAGGCTGATTTAATATAAAGATCGCTGGGAAAATAAATAAAGTACTTGGGATCTTGAAAATATTATGCATTTAAGTAGTGATCTATAAATTGATCGGTGGGCGCTAAAGGGTTAAGACTACCTTTAATGCGTAAATAGGTAACTTTCAACATCCATACAACATCGTTGTATCCCAGAGTTCCTCTCACAACCATAGAAACGTCAGCTCACCTACAAACAAAGCTTTCTTTCCATTCACAACCGTATACCAATCAGTATTTCAAAAGCCTCTCCAATAAAGAAGAAATTCCAAACGGTGCATTTTAATATGAATTTTCGACAATCTCGCATCATCATCCTGGAGATCCGCTCAAATATTCATTAGCTTCGTAATAACCGCTTTCATTTCTCGTGGTCCCCGGCAAAGTAACCGTTGCATCCTTCGGTCGTTACCTGAAGCAAGAAGAAGATGATACAAGTCTGGAATGGGCATGGAGTTTGTTTGGAAGGAAAAGAAGGACGAAAGAGAGCCGAGTCTGTTCGGAGATAGGTTTGGGTAGAGAGTCAGCGAGGGAGAATTGGCAGGGTGGAGAGTGGGTGGCCATGGATCGCGTGTGGGGGTAGATCTTGCGCCGTCCAACCCAGCTGGCAGCATCCCTCGCCACCCCATGGCCCGCCGAGCGAAAGCTGTGCCAGTCATTCGCGCGGATCCTAGCCCGCGGGATCTTCTCTTCCTGCATTCGTGTCTTCCACGGGAAGTCTTTAAATCCTGTCGAGGATTCGGTATCACGTTGACGATACGTGGACTTGTGCAGTTTTTTTTTTTGCGTTTCCGAATAGTACAGGCAGAATGTTTTCAACGGGAGCAACGTTTTCGTAACAGTAGATAATCGATATTGCTTTCTAGTTTAGATAAAAATTTGAATGCGATTTTATAACAACAATGTTTTTGAGGATTAGAGTGGAACTGATGCACGTTCCAAACGATACTTCGGATAATGTTTTGAAATGTGTCCGTTTACTTTTTCTTTTAATGTTGAAGATGAATGCTGACTGAGAAATATGTATATTTGATTGAAAATAACATTATTGAAGAATATTTAAATGATGTTTAAAAATTAAAAATTTGACAGACAACATTGAGCAGATGATGCGTCAGGATTATGCAGATACCAGGCGCACAATGGTCTCCGCACGCTGAATTACTTTCCGAAGGTCACGAATCTGTCTAACGATCCCTTCGCGAAAGTCACGTGGCTCTGTACCCGACTGCGCATTCTCGCAACTCTTTTTCAAATATACTACATCCTTTACAGTTCTCGTTGCGTGGTCGAAACAACGAGACACCGTGAACTTCACTCGCTCATAAACATGAAGCATCAGTGTCGTTCGAATTCGCTCCAATCCTCAAAACCACGTTGTCGCGGATTCCTGTCAACCGTGAATTTTGAAAACTTTTCAGAAAGTCTTCTCGGAGACGTCGCGTACAATTTGTCGGTGTGTTCCTCGGGAAAGGAAGAATACGAATCGAAGAGGGGTAGATTTAAAAAAGTGTGCCTGTCGGAACGACAGACGAGAGAGATCGTCCTACGTTGGACGAGTCGGAGTGTTATCGTGGTGAAAAATAATCGGTTAGCAACCTGGAGTGCCAATGCGGATCACGTATGGCGCCCGTCTTGGGGATGGGCTTTAACGATAAGAAGCTGAGGAGATTACGAAGATTGCGGCTCTTTGGCCGCGCCAAAGTATACCTCTCAGTCCGATGGTCACAGCTGGTGGGTGCTTATACCAGTCGCATCTACACTTTCCCTCGTGCTATTTCCTATTTCTCCGATAATTGAGACTCCTTAAAAACGTACTCTGCTTCTTCTATCTTCGAACGCATCGATTTGCGATTGAATTTTTATTTCTGTTTTCACTTTGTCGTGACATAAAGAAACGAGATATATGTATTACGTTTGTGTAGCATAATTTATGGTGCATGTGTTGAGTAATTTCTTATCGTAGCAGAGGTTTGGAACTTTTAGTACGATGAATTTGTTGAAGTTAATTGGTAAATTAGAAATTCTTTTGGAAGATATAGGAGACGGACAAATGAATTATTTTTGGAAGAAGTAAATAGGAAGAGATATTTGAAAGAAAATTCTAATTGTACTCGATGTTTATTATGAACGTCGAAAGGATGGAAGGTCGTGGTATTCGATGCGGATCACGTAGAATGCCTGGGATCTTCTTCGAAATAAGCATCGAGAATAGCAACCTGCGGAGTCTCAGATAGCTCTTTGACCCTAAAAAGCTTACTTTTATTTCACAATCTTCACGGTAACAATTTCTAAAGTGGGGAAACGACGCCTCCTTTTCAACCTCCACACTTCACTTTTATCGCTACCTTTCTTACGAATCGCAGTAATTAGAATTTCTCTCGCGTAAGTCCGACTCTTCGAGTTGGAAAATTTCTACCGCAACGAAGTTATTTTTACCCCGGCGATCTCGATGAATTATAACATTAAGCTGGTAGAAACGTCTCGCTTTCGATTCGGTACATTATCAGAACGTTATTATTAACGATCTAAATTAGAATGTTACTCGCTTAATAATAGTTCTCGAGCTCGCATAATTCCTTGTCTTCTTGAAAAATATTATCTTCACTTGACTTTTTTCATGGACGACCATCAAGTAATTTTAATTTTTAGTTTTGAATTTTAATTTTCCTCCAATTTTTTATTTCAGTGTACTAATTTAAGGGGTTATCTGAAACTCAATAATTTTCGACCATTGTTCTCTCACATGTTTAAAATTGTCATGTAGGAACAATTTTTGTGCCGTAAATGATATTCGTTTGGTGTTACAATATTCTGTTAATTTATCTTTCTACATTTGCTCAGAAGCATTACATTGCGAATAATTTTCCAACTTCAAAAATTTTCTGTTTCGCGCCATTAAGTTTTTAAACTGCGAGATTCCCGGTAAACGTGCTCGTTTATTTTCATGGTTGAAGATTTTGCGTGTAGAAACTATCATCTCGGGAAAAAGATTTCTTAAATCAAATTGAAGTAATTACGTGTTTTTTGCGTTATAAAAGGCAGTCACATCTGAGAATTATTTTTCAATAAAGGGAACTTCGTTCCAAAAAACCGGAGACAAAGAATGTTCTGTCATGATAGCATTTTCTTTTTTGCACCGATGATTTCACGTTCCTACCCAATAAATTCTTTTTCCGTAGCTGCATGAAACTTTCCTAATTACACGATGAGACAGTATATCTCAGCATATTTTAAACAATTCAAGCCAACGTTATAAAATCTTCTGTGACACTCTGCGACATTAATATACAGCCTTCAAATAATATATAATTATAAATAATCTTATTTCTGCCGCATTGACAATTTGCAAATCTTATTTCTAATATATAATTCAATATAATCTTATTTCTGCCGCATTGACAATTTGCAAAACGTTAATCACTTACAACGCAACTGCGCGAAAGGAAATATACCGAGAGGATACCTTTAAATTTCCTAACAATTTTGACAATTTTAAACAGGTATCCGTCAGCAGATAGCAGCAAAAGATTTAATATCTTTCGAAAACAACGCGACCGCACATTCCCGTTAAATATCTCGTAAAAGTGGAATGTCTTTGGAATGCTGGTAATTTCACACTTTCTCCTTTAGTTTTCTTAATCCGATTTAAGTGTCGCTGTGGCGAATTTAAGATCGACTTTCCACCAGTAATTTCTACGGTAGGTAAGCTCAGGTAACTGCAGAGAATCCCCTTCTTCGACCTCGTGGTTGTTCTCGCTTGCGACGCTCGAGACGAGAATCCTAAGTGTTCCTATCACGTGCATCTCTCTGGATGCAACTCAACGGGGTATTCCATTCTGTCCGGATTCAGGGGATGTCCTGAGTTCTTGCACGACGTTGCATTGTTCCTGAGGAATAACCTCCGAGTAATCTTGAAATTGTTCGAATGCGCTCACTACGAAACGATAATTTTATTCCATCGACACAGTGTGGACGTTTCTTGTGATTTTTATCAGCGTGGAGAACAGAAGTAGGGAGATTGTTGGAATTTCTCGGTCAAGTTCAAATGCGTGAGTGAAATACGAAAATTTGCGGAATTGCGGGAGCAATTCGTGCAGCTGTGCGTTGACTTAATTACTCGTCGCTTGGAATTAATATTGTAGTCTAAATTGTTTGTAAAGTGAGAAGGGAAATTTAAGTTATTACTCCCAATGTATTAGGTTGCAACGTACGAAATGTCCGATTTTTAAGGTTCCTTTTAAATGAGCACAACCTTTTTACTAATAAATATTTATAATTGAAGTAACAACCATTGGATTCTACACACTTTTTCCAACAAGTTTTTAGTTTTTTAATCCCTTTTTGATAATAATCAGGTGTTCTGGTGTTCATAAATTCTCGAACTGTGTCTTCAATGTTCTCTTGATTTTTAAAGGTTTTTTCATTGAGGAAATGGTTTAAATGTTTTAACAAAATGAAAATCCGTCGGTGATAGATCCAGGGAGTAAGGAGGATGAGGCAATATTTCATAATTTAAAGCAAAATTTTGGTTTCGAATCAGTAAAGAATTGCATATTTCGTAACGATGAAACTTTTACCAATCGTTCAATTCATATGGCACGCACTTATCCAACTTTTTTTTCTTGCCGATCAAATTCAAGTGGCGTGAAATCGTCATAGCACTTACGTTAAATTCTTGGACAAGTTTTCTGACCGTTGTTCGAGGATTTTTTTCAACTGCAAGCTTCAAATGATCGTCGTTAATTCTCAGCTCTGGCCTTCCACAAGGTTCACTTTCAAGATTTTCATTTCCGGTTTCGAATTTTTGATACCATTGACGAACTGTACGTTCATCGACTGCGTCATTGCCAAATGCAGCGTTGATATTTCGAGCAGGTGCGGATGCGTTGTTATCATTTTTCATGTTGTAAATCGAAGCACAAAATTGTAAAGTTAGTTGCTTATGCAAAACAAATAAAGATCGAATCTGACAAAAGAAACTCTGCTTTTAATGATAGATATAAAATATCTCTAAATATTTTAATAACTTTTGTCACAACAGAATTTAAAATAATGATAAACCAAAGTCGGACATTTCATATGTTACAATCTAATATTACGTAAGAGATTATCGTCAGTTTCCTATCTCTTTGTTCTAAATTGAACAGGCAGGGGGAGAGAAAAAGAGCAACTTAATAACATTGTAAAAGTATGTCAATCTTTTTATTTACAATGTATACAAATTATAATATCGTTACAATTAGAACGCAAAATATCTTTTCCGAATTTCGAGGCATCCCTAGTTTCATTGTCATGTTATACGGCGTGATTTGCGCTTGAAATCTCCAAGAATTCCACCTGTTCTTCGAATTTATTTAAAGCAGCGATACCGTAACGACTGCACGTACAAGCTACAAATTTCAACGAGACGTTTATTCTTTTACGCGGATCTCCGAGCCACCGGCAGGCCATTTCCCGATTCCCGGCAAACTGAATTTCCTGATACGGCTGAATACTTCTCGTTGGTTAAGTTCTAAACGGGAATTTTCTTGCCTCGGTGTACCGATTTTGCCTGATAATTTGACACGAAAATATATCCTCGCCACCCTGCCGTGTTCTTCGAATAAACCTGTCGTACTTTTCGTTTAATTAAGCTGCATAATTTATGAACGATTTCAACAGCACGCCTGGAATTTCATTAAAACGCATTGGCAGGTGTTATAATATACATTGAAGTAACTCGTAATGTTGCTCGTCGAATTGCGTTGAATTAAGTGGAACGACAGTGTCACAAGCAGAAATGAGAATTTACGCTGGCACGTGTCTCCATGCATTCTCCGGTGAAGAACAAAGGAACGGAATTATTATCGTAAGAAAAATTCTAAGGAGGAAGAATTATTTGTAGGTTTTTTTCTAAAATGTTAGAATATCTCTCCGCGTTGCATTTAAAAGTCCTCATCGTGGTTATTATTTTAAACATCTTACTGAAAATGGTGTAGGTTTTAACACTAACTAAAATTTAAATATGCCAAATAGATAAATCTATCCCTCAATTTATACGAAAGATCAACTCCTCGGCATACCGTGCAAATCGAAATCGTGTAGAAGTATGTTGGCAGCAAAACTGTTTAATTTTAGTATCTTTTTTTAAGTTCATAATTTTGCAAACAATACACGGAAAAAGATAACAATACTTTGGAAAAAGACGAATGAAAAAATGAAAAAGATGATCACTTAAGTAGTTTTTATTTATCACGTTTTCGATATTCCATGATAAGATAGTTATGAAATATTTACTATATAGCTCCTCTCTCAAGTAAGAGAGGTGAAAGAAAATTTGACAATCGGTGATTTTTACCGTCTTCATAGATTTAATGTTAAACATACAATACCACTCTCAGGAGGTACATTATTTAAAAAGGTTGGTTCGCAAGCGATACTTTCAAACTTAAGGACAATTTTATTCCAGAATTTTGATTACTGAAGTTCTTCTTTAATTTTGCGATTGTTTGCAAACGCAAGGAAAATTGGCCTTGTCTCCAACGGTCAACAAGTTATTGCAAGGGATCAGAATCAAGTCACTTGAGGGTAAATCGCACTGCGAGACAAAGAGAGAAAAGAAAAAGCCGTGGAACTGAGTGCGACAGCACGATATCGATTGTGAAAATCGAAACATTAACGTACGCACGAGATTTTTGTTATCAGATTGGTAGACACCGATTTTACCTACTTAAATGAATGTGAATAGCTACGACTATGAATGAAGAGGACAGCAGATATATAGAATAGAAAGAGATAGGTAGTGCGAGAGCAGTCTCCCCTTACGTCCCAAGTGACTCCTTTCTAATCCCTTGCAATATATACACGAATGACAAATAAAACAGGAAAAGGACGAACAAGAGAAAGGAGTATCAAATGGATCACAAATGAAGTGCATCTCGCAAAATCTGGTCGAAGACTGGACATCCCTACTCGCTGAAGTTTTACGACGTTTCAATGAGCAGAGTTCCTGCATTTTTGGGAAACGTGTTGAAATTTATTCATTATATATTTCTTTGGAAGTGATGACATACCTCGGCTCTTCCGTTGATAGACAGAGATGAGACCTGTAGAGGTAAATATCTGATTCCTTTATCCACGCTGTGAAGAAAACTGCAACTAACAAGGGAAGTTTCCCAAGTGTCAATTCCCGATTTTAATGAAATTTACAGGGTATATACAATTCGATAAAATATTTGACACGTATTTTTTTTTATCTGCTAACGTTCATATCTAGGGGGTGAAAACAGCCCTCAAAGTTGGGGACTAATAAGTTATTTTTTTAAATATCTCGGAAACTATTTGATGTAGATCAAAAATAAAAAATGCAAATTGTTCGTTTTTCAAAGACGGATTTAGTGGGAAAAGTGAAATTGCTTCAAATTTATTTATTTAAAAAATATATTAAAAAATCACATTTTTCAATTTTTTTTTTAGTAAAACATAGAGTTTTTTTTGTCATGCATTGCAAGATGAAACTATGGACCAAACCCAAGAATGCGGATAAATCAGAATTTTACGTTTTACTAAAAAAAAATTAAAAAATATGTGATTTTTTAATATATTTTTTAAATAAATAAATTTGAAGCAATTTCACTTTTCCCACTAAATCCGTCTTTGAAAAACGAACAATTTGCATTTTTTATTTTTGATCTACATCAAATAGTTTCCGAGATATTTAAAAAAATAACTTTTTAATCCCAAACTTTGAGGGCTGTTTTCACCCCCTAGATATGAACGTCAGCAGATAAAAAAAAATACGTGTCAAATATTTTATCGAATTGTATATACCCTGTAAATTTCATTAAAATCGGGAATTGACACTTGGGAAACCTCCCTTAAGTGGGATCTAAAAATCTTAATGCTATAAATCCACAAACTTTTTCGTCTTTACCGCAGTTTACGACTATTCCGTCATAGCAAGCCAGCGATAGTTGTCGAGACTTTTCATCTTCACGTTCCGTATACCACCTGCTGACAAAGCACGACGGATTAACAAAAGCGTTGTATTCAAAAGTAAGGTTGTATAATTCTTGACGATCCATTGTGGTTGCAAGTACCATCAAATGTTAATAAATATGCGAAAAAAAGCTTTCCAACCGGGTTTTTAAAATATCATGGTATTTCTTCCGTTTTCTACGACGGAAACATTCGGGGGGTTTTACTTTGATAAAGTATGATAGTAGAGATATATGTTCTCTTCGCACTCTGAGAAGGAAAATATCTTCTGCGACTGAACGAACTGTAGAAATTGCAACAGACGAGATGTTCTTTATTAAAAATGAACAATACTTTTGTTTCTAGTCAAAAAGGAGCTGAAGAATTCGAATTTTATCGAGTGATTTTATTCATATGAATAAAATGTGAACGTGAATGTTTCGGCGTTCTCCAGGTAGGAAGACTTTTTCATTTGACAGACCCCTCGTTTATTTCAATTGAAACAATATTTGATATCCGTTATTATGCCTTACCTTGTATCGGAATTGTTGCCTCTTTATCGGACCGTGCAGAATTTTCATAAAGTATATCCTTCTATTTAAACTCACAATCAGCAATACACTTTTTTATCCATCTTAAAATTCGTTGTGAATGTTTCAGCTCATGTTTATTTCTTCATCATAATTTGTACCTTTTAAATTACCCCTCACCAAATACGACGAAGCAGCGGTGCTCCGTTTTTCCTCCATTTATTCCGCTATAACACCTACCAAGCTCTTCAAAGCGATTGAATGCGGAATTCGTTCCAATTGTCGACCAATTTCCTACTATCTCCACCTTCCTTTCAGTTTTTCACCTTCCTTTGGCCAGTTTCCATTTTTTTCATCATAAACCCCGTACGCTTGTCGAAGCGGAAAAGACCAGAGCTTAGAATATTTCTGCGAATTTCATTTTCGCGCTGTAACGAAATTGCGAACAAAATGGATAGGTTTGATATTATTGTTCTTACAATTGCACATAGTTGTTGTTAGATCAACCAACGATTTGATTAAACTACTGCGGTATTTCGCTTTCCGTAATCCCTTTGTATCTCATCTCATTGTATTTAAACATTATTCAGGGTGCATTCGTTTCTGAAATTTTTATGTATGAATGGTGTTTATAGCTTTAAAAAATTGTTTCTATAAGTTAAAATCCAATTGACAAAGATGTCAATAAGACAATGTAGTCTCAAAGAGAATAAATATATGTATATATGACGAAATGGTCTTTCACAAGAACATTCCATTCGCTAGGAGACTATATTTCGTCCGTGGGCCTAGGAAAATTCACCGCCAACAATTCATCGCTAGCAGTTTACCAGCTTTTCTGTATAATTATCAAAATCTATTGTTAATTAATAAATTATTCATTTGTCGCCGTAAATTTATTACTAATAGTTATACAACCGTCTTAAGAAAATCTTAAAACCAATTAATTTTTGTGTTTTTTTTTCCATTTCATTATTTAGTCATCCTAAATAAGTAATAAGTGTATGGCTGTAACAAAAGGCTGTAAACTGGCTCAACAGTAATCTAATTGCGGTGAATTGATGTTGCAGTGAATTGCTGACGGCAAATTGCGAGCGGTGAATTTTCCGGAAGCCCTCGTTGAATAATGTGTCTTATTTATCATCGAGCAAATCAAGTTGCACTTTTTACATTCGCACGGTATTTTGGCATTATTTTAAAAACATTCAATAAAACAGAGGTAGGCAACTTGGTATTAATTTATCCAACGATTGGCTCAGAGCTCGCAGTTGACGAAGTATAATGACTGTAAGGACAAGGCCGAAAGAGGGTGCGGATACTAAGCACTGAGGAAGGGAAAAAAAGAGTAAATACTTCCCTTAAGGGCAGCGGAAGCTTACTTTCTTATAATGGATCTCATTACTTTTATCACCAGCACATACATCTACCCCGAACTCGAAATTACCTTGCTCTTCTTTTGCCTCTTCCCCCTCTCCTTCTTCTTCCTGTTCTTGTAGACCAGGCTTCGGTACCAATCTACATGCTAAAATTCTGGATGGCCTGCGCTTTTACCCTCCATACGTCCCGTAACACCATCTGGACCTCCCAATTTTTCTCGAAAATTACTCCAAACGAGATAGATATCGCTGCTTTATTACCAACGAATTTTTACGTATATCGAGACCCCAGCAGGTTTGCCTACTCGTAGATTAAATTCAGAAACCCGCCTATTACGTGACTAAAGCGAGCGGTCGAGGTTTTATTTCACGATTTATTCTTCGTATTAATTATTCGGCAGGTATTTGTTATTATCCGAAATGTTCTAAAGTACATTTCACTTTAAAACTTAGCAACGGGGCTTATTAGTTTATTTTAATATTGCGACGCTACAAAATACGTGATTATTCAAGTAAAAATATTTTTCGAACCAAGGAAGAAGAAACATGGAAAAGTCAAGTTAGCTAATTTTCTTTAACTAAACGTACATAAATTTAGATAGAATGAAACCTTTGTTTTTAATAACCAGAATAACGCATAGTCCGCGAGAAAATCTCGCGATTTGTTCAACTTTACGAAACTCGTTCATACGTATTCCTTCGTTCCGCTCGTAATTTTTAAATATCTGCGAAAAAAGAAATGCATCAAGTTCTCTACAATAATTCTGAGATAATCCGTGCACGGATTTCGTATTCATGGCTGTCCACGTTGAAAAATCATTGCAAAATTATGGCGACGTGTGCATAGAACAAAAATGAGGACCGGCTTAGAAAATGGTATAGTTATCTATTGAAAGGGCTACCGTTTACTTACATACAGTATATATCTGTTGAGAGGAAACGGCAGAGCAGCTGCAATAAAGTCTTGATTAAAGCATTTAGCATAACAATGCTATTGGCTACATGCTGCAAGCCGCCCGGAAGGACCGTAAATATAAGCGTTTTTAATAAAAGCGACTAATTTCACGCACACGTTGCCAGAGGATAGAAAAAGGGGCTGCTGTAGCTGATTGTACGTATTATTGCCGGTGAACTGACCCACGTCCTGTTTTGAATAATGCCGAGTCTTTCGCTGCATACCAAGAAGCGAACTTCTCTGAAGCTTTGTGTAGGTATTCAACGTTATACTTGTTTGTGCAGAGACAAAATTTGGAACAAACCGTTTAATTTTAGAAAACACTTTGTAAGAGAAGAATGCCAATATAATAAAAAAAGAGATACGGAGCTATGTCGTATTATTTTATTTTCTACGAAATTGCCAATAATATTAGATTTTCTTACTTCCCGCACACAAAACAATGGTATACTCCAGATCGAGGCATTGAATACGCATTTTAACTTACTTTCTTTAACGTAAGTTATTACGTTAATTAAATTAAAGTTTACCAGTGTTTTAGATTTAACAGATTTTTTTATCCATTATTTATATTACATATAATTATTTCTATTACACATCATAAAATGAGATTGTGTGTTTCTAATACTATGAGTTATTATTTAATAAATCCTATCCTTGCTAACCAGACATTTAGCTCTGCCTGACTTAGCACCGACTTGTACTACTTACCAACTTGAAAATTCTGCCGAAAAATGTTCAATCTTGCAAGTATTATAAATCAAAATACCTCAGACGGAGTTTCAGCT
Source organism: Cerceris rybyensis (assembly GCA_910591515.1). Classification (NCBI taxonomy): domain Eukaryota; kingdom Metazoa; phylum Arthropoda; class Insecta; order Hymenoptera; family Crabronidae; genus Cerceris; species Cerceris rybyensis. The sequence continues at coordinate 4,811,446 of OU342796.1, read as the reverse complement.
CTGACTAACTTTAAATAATTATTAATAATTGGGACTGCGTGCGACAATATCTTACGTTAAAAATTGCAAGTTAAAATGTGTATTCAAAGCCTTGATCTAAAGTGTACCATTGTTATACCTACATATGTACGAAAAGTAACAATGTATCAGATTTTACCTTTTTTTACTATATGCCATCAGTGCTAAAAATGTGAAAAAATTACACATTAATATTTACGGTGCGATGAATATACTGCAAAAATATATAACTGGTCCTGTCATATTTTCAATAAAAAATTAATACTATTAAACTTCATTATTTTTTTTTAAATTTATTTGCCAACCGATAAATCCGAAGAAATTCCAAAGTGTGCACACCATTGGAGTTAATATCTTTGATGTTTTTCAGAATTTTCTATGAACCCAAACAGGAGAAATCCATGTAGCTACCCCTACGGTAGGGATAGCGGATACATGCTTTTACAGGAATGATTTTTTTAAGAGACCTATTGAATGGTATACTTCAAAATTAATTTACATTGACGGCACTTTTTCCACCCTTATCCAGTTAGACCTTTTGTGTTATTTTAATCCTGTATTAGAGAAACTAGTAAATTCTTGCTTGAATTGAATATACTAGCAGAAACGTGGAATGCGAAAGTCCCGTTTTATAAGCTCGGTCAATATGGCAAACATTTGAGACCAGCTCAAAGGCCTTGTTTATAGATGCTTTAACCCACAGTCATGATCTCAATGCATTTTATACTTACGGGTGCACGAAACGAGGGAGGTTTCCGGGCACGACGTTTTAGTGGAGGAATACGATCGGAAGTTTATTCAGCTCAGTATCGGAGAGTTCAACGTGACACCAACGAGGACGATCCAATGACATTCGATGTTTTGGAATCTCGTTGACCGTTTATTGCTTTTCAATATTTTACCACAAATATTAATTTTATTTGGAAACGTAATTTATCAACGGTCTCAACGTCGCCAAACGCTTTTGCAGAGCGTCAAATCGTAAAATCGATAGGGGAAGAACTGGTAGCTCCGTATATTTAAAGGATATAACAAAATATTGTACGAACAGAAGATATTAAAGTAATTGCACATTTGTAAAATAATTTTTGCACAATCTTCTTTCCAATATAATTTCCATGGTGATTTTGTATGAGATAAAAAGATCAATACAATTTATACTTAAATTTTAAGGTTGCGAAATATGCTGGGCAGCCTGAGATGGCTGCATTTTTATTGATCGTATTTAATTGTTTGTAAAATATTATAATATTTAAGAATTATATACTCTGTTTGGTAAATTATCCCGGAAATTATTGATAATATCATTTACATCTTGAATAAAAGCAGAAAAATACATTATATTTTTCTGTATCTAATCTGATCGTCAATTTATGTTTCAAAGCACAGCAGCTGCTTTTTTCATTTTACAATTAGTCACTAGCTCACTTCCACTGAGCGTTATCAGTGCCCGCCCTATAATTTTTGGAAATTTTTAACGTTTCTAAAATAGAAATAGTTATATTATATTTAACTACATTACCTTAAGCAACAACAAATTATAAGAGTTTTAAAAATTTTACTTGATAACGCGGCAGGAATTACGCGACAAGCTTAATGCACCACTCTTATCATTTATTCTTAAACTATTGAAACAAATTAAGAAGAGTTACGATACATAAAATATGTCAAATTGAGAATACTATAAGTAATTCTGCACAAAATATGCTTACATTTAATTAACAACGAGGTCTAAGGAAATTTGAGGGGAGCTATAATGCTGCTTCCAATCGAAACAGAACTTGCGGAATGTTTACAAAATAATACAAACCTGCTAATTTGATTACTTTCGTAGTAAGAGTATGGTGTGCACTAAATTTAGGTGATAGTCAAAATTATTGTGCTGTTTTGTACATACGTGATACTCATCAAATCGTCGATTAATTGCACATCAAGCGACATTTAATAAAACTTCTGTTCAAGAATTAACTACTTTTTGCTTGTACCAGGTTTTCCGTCATATTCAATATGTAGCTATGCAACGGCAGTAAACGTCAGTATATCCACGTCCATGTGCAGAATAGGAGCATAGATAGCTACAACGATGGATGATCGATTTGGCAATGAGCCTCGTTATATCAGGCAATTCTGTCTTGCGAATTCAACCTGGATTATCGTATTGTTTTGTCACGCGTGAAGGTATCCGCTGACGGAGCAATCATGTGTCTGTCATTTATGCCGGACGATTTGTCATACAGAGATTGCAACATTAAATACATATCTTAAATTCGGATTAGCATTCGATAAATCCGAGATTGCAGGAAAATGACACAACAAAAAGGGGGATACGTTAGAGGAAGAATTTTTATCGCCGGTGAAGCTTTTGCATTGAATTTTTTTGAAACGCACAGGATTTTGTTACAATGGGTTTACAATTTTAAGAGGAATGTAGAAAACAAGAGTATTTGTGAGTACAACATTTTTGATATATTTCAATTTCACTCAATTTCAGCAAGTGCTACTGTATTATTGCATTTTTAATTGCACGTTGTGTAACAAAATATCTGTTTAAAGTTGTAAGCATGTAAATAAATGCGCCAGTCAGAGAAAACCCTTATCAAAATTATCGAACTCGGATTAAAACGTCAGGAATGGAGTGAAAGCTTCGCTCAATTAATACCAGGAACGAAAATTTGTAATTCATCTCCCAACGGCGGCTGGGCTTCACAATATATACATTACGCACTGCGGTGCAGACGAAATTCAATGAAACATTGAGTGCGATGGCGCTTCAGGCGAAATGGATTTCAATCATGAGCGTACTATGTCGCTAATTAAAATGTCTACGAGCAAAGATTCTAAAGTTTTAAATCTATTAACGGTCAAAGTTGAAAATAATATTGTACAAACTAAATCCTGCATTTAATGAATTACTTGAATTTAATTCTATAATTTAAGTTAATTAGATTTTTCTCTAACTTGATTCTTGAACGTGAACTTATGACTAAATTCTTAATTTCCATTGTTCGTATGAAATTTTCAGTTAATAAATAGCAGGTATGAAAAAATAAAAATGTACTTTCTGGTATCATGTTCTTAATCGTTGGCGGTTCTTTTTGCCCGTGTAAAGTGTCGTTTTCTCCGTTTCCGCTTCCGCCTATATCTCAATTTAAAAAACGACGTTAACGTGCAATCGCATGCGTAGATCGTATTTTACCGTCAAATGGAAGATGATGCACGAGTCATAGCAAGTTCGTTAGCAGCACTTGTTTTCTCATAGCGAAACAAACGCCTCGTTTGTTCGTTTTAGAACTTGTGCGTCGTTCAATTAGAACAGCATTTCGGCTACGTAAAGTGCCACTTCACCGCTGAGTAACTGGTTCTATTTGCGCTGGTTTCTGTTAGGTATACCTGAGTCTCTTATGTGATATTTCGGAGCATCATTCGATTTTTCGAGCATTGAGAGACGAATTAACGCGTCAAATGCAATCGACCGACACATAGAATTCCGATATTAAATTTTACTTACAATAAGATAAAGACATCAATACAATATAGCTCTGTACCGATTCTTGCAAGGAGTTCTTCGCTCTGAAATAATTCGTATTGATATTCTTCAATGGTACCCTCAGAACAATCTTCATTGATTTTGACAATTTTGCTTAACATCGTATTACATCCCCTGGATTTACTCATGATTACTAGAAAAGGGGAATCAGCCACAATAAAAAAAATATTGTGCTCCAATTCAATTATCCTATTGTAGATACTTACAATAAGCGGAGACTTTCTACAATAACAATAGCTATAGAATATTTTGCACACTCTCTTTGAAAAACCTTTGACCGATTTCGTAGGAATAAGTATACTACATACAGATTTAAAAAATTAGAAGGCTTAGGAACAAAATAATTGTGTGTATGAATTCTTTGGGTAAAATGATTAATTTTCGATACAAAGGGGTTAAAATTAATGCTGTGGTATTTTGGGCATTTCTTTTCGAAGTTTCAAATCCATCACATTGGCGGGTCCCGTAAATCTAGGGAAACTAAAAATCATTCAGAAATAGAAAATTTTATTTCTTTCAGTTCCATGAAATATGTTTGACGAAAAAATTTCGCATAATTCACGTGCTAATCTACGTGTTAGCGCTAATCGTACCATGTGTAGCCTAATGACCGGTTCGATGGAATGCGAATATGTAATTTTTCGTAATCTTAATTAAAAACTGTGTTCCACGTTGTTTTCTATATAACGTTAATAAATTTCTTGCATTTATTTAGGAAAAATATTATTCTTATTTAAGAATCGGTCGAATGCACGGTTATGGTAAGAATGGATACACATAAAGTGTCGGTCTTCTCAGTAGTAGATGACAGTACATAGTCAGACGCAAATTATGTTTCGCTCTTGTTAGCACATTCGCACGAAATGACCTCCGTGTCTTAAACGACAGAAAAATCCAACGACCACAGCAATCGACTGGCAAAACGAAATTACAAATACGAAATACCCATAACAATGGGAATTGCTCCTTGCAGCAGACAGCTTCGTATTAAAATCGTTTTCTTCCCTGAAAGTACGCCACGGTACGAAATGTATTCAAATGTTATGAGACGTACTTTCATAAGTTGTCCTCGCCTTTCTATGGGTTCGAGTTTCCTCGATTGAATCCTTTTTGGTGGCCTTATACCTGCAAACGACAATAATGCCGACGAGGAGAACTTAGAAAACTTGAAGTTGGCCGCTCGTTTGACGACTGCGCCACTTCTAAACTCCTCGATCGGACGATCCGGTTTTGATCGTTCTACAAATCGTCTCGGTCCTCTCAAAACCCTCTATCGAAAGGTTTCATCGTGCTTGGAAGACGTTCGAAGTTTTCCTAGAAGCAAATCCTCCTCTTATTGTTAGTTCGAACACGACGACATTTTGAAACAAAACTATTTAAACTTATCAAATATTTATCAAAACTTCTAACAGTGCAGTACGTAGAAAAGATAAAAATGTAGCTGATTTAATAGTGCAAAATTCGTTCGTTATAATTTGCACATTAATCTAAATTCCTCTATTTTCGATGACTGAGATAGTCTACCTGGCCCTTACTGTCCAGTAGTGGACAATTAAACCTTTCATGATGGGCGGTAGGGGTGTTCACCCGATACTGGATCCCTTTTCTTTTATCTTCCAGCAATCAGCACTCGCGTTGAGTTTATTTTTCGTATAATACTTACAGACCAGACACTTTTTGGATATTCATTTCTATCGTACCAAATCCTTTAATCGGTTAACGATTAATAAATCGATAAAACTGCCTTTACTTAATAATACAAGAAATTAGATTTTTAATTGTATTGAACTGGTTATTTGACCACACATAGTACGCTTAGTTTTAAATGGAATAAATTGTTATTATTAACTACATATTGTCGCACAAACTTTACACTTACTTTGCAATTGCTCTACATTAATTTACTGCGAAATCGTTAAGCAGTAAGCAAATTTTACTGATAGCAAAGATACAAAAGTGGGCAGTAGATATAAGAAGCTTGACTACATCTCGTTTATATTATAGTGTCCCAAACTCTTTGGGCCTGCCGCCCCTTTAGAAAAGAGTTAATCAACGACCCGCTTTTAGAAAAAATACACCGTCTCTCGTGTTTGAAATCAATAATGTAGTTCATCAGTAATAAATTCCGAACAACTTCAAGTTAAGACTAATTCATAGCAACAAAAGAAGTAATGTGGAATAAGAACTACGCATTTCAAACATAAAAGTGGGAGTTCTCCCCATTCGATGAATAACCGACATTCTTTGAAATGGATAGATCACCTCATTCCGTTTGCCATGTTAATACTTTTTATTATCATGACAAGTATCCTACACATCCTTAACAGAATCGTTATTTAATAATGGAACGAACGTCGGTCTTGTGTACCTTTGAAATGTGCAAACTGTAACTTCGAAACTCAAGATCCCTTTCTCTACGTAGGAAACTCGATTGTCCTTTTACCGCGGAATCTATGATATTCCATTGCCTATACGGCCTGAAACGTGTTCGTATTTCCAAGTAGCGAAACAGTCGCTAGTGTAGGTGATCTGTTCAATTCGGCGATGCATTGCTATCGCAAGATTTGTCGAGCACCGGAACTAATTAAATAGGCCGCAAAGCGATGGTAATATAAAGCAGTGGGTTTCCGCTTACGGTAACGTGGCTCGCGATTACGTTACCATTACTATCACAGTGTCAGCTATTGCAGAGAGAGAGAGAAAGAGGGAGTAGAGAGGACAGTGGAATGGGCCCAGGTACTCGAAACCCGGAATATTTGACGATTAAGCATCAACGACCCGGTCAAACGGCGAACCGTCACGTCAGAGATTGAATTACGTTCCCCGTGACAGGGAAATATTCGCGGATCGTTCGCTGAGAGAAGGGCTGAATCGACCAGGAGGTCGCTTGACAACGTAGAGGCTTTATCGAGTTGCAATGCGACTGTTCCTTTTACCAGCTTAATTTGCACCTTACGCCACAACAATGAAAAATGTACGATGTTAGCTTTGAGTATGCGTTAAAATTGTTGGAATGTTTTCAGATGAGAAGTTTCTTGTAACTGTTTAAATTTGGAATTTACGTATTTGAATTGCTAGTTTTCTGAAATATAGATCATTTAGATAAATTAATCGAGGTTCGATTCAACTTATTACACATTTATCGTGAAATGTAGAGCATGAAAACATGGAAGTGATTTCAAATGTTAAGTATGGACCATCTTCTTGCGTGAAGGTTTAACCCTTTGCGGTTGTATGTCTGCCGTCAGCCGCCACAGCAAAGAACCATACTAATTTTACATTGTATTCATCTATGCATCAATTTATACTTCCTCTGAATGAACCTGAATGTCTAAAGAACCTATTTACGAACCGACACGGTGTTCCTATCAATTGGAAACAAAAAAAATCAGTTTAAACAAATACTATCATCTTTTACTCGCTATGCAAGACGATACACAGTGAAACGAATAACTGGTTTCAAAAATAATTTTTCGAAAAATCGTCTATGGGTACTTAAAATTCTTAATGCCTTTAACAGTATCTTCTTTTCAGAGAAATATTTGTACGTTTTCGCGCTGTTGAAATTTGTTGTCTTTAAGCGCTGATTTTTGCATTTAGATGATTGCAAAATCAATTATTACTGCTATCACTGGTCTCAGCAAACATTCTAGATTAAGATAAAATTATTAAAATTCAAATCCTAGGCATGATTTTTTTCCACCTAGATTACCCATTTCGTTCCACTGTGTGCTGTGACGAAGCATCTTCAAAATCGGGACGACCATCGTTCTCACATAAAGAGGAAAGACTTAATGGAAAGCAGCACTGTCAAACCATAAAAAGTAAAGATTGCTTCGTATGTTCAAATAGAAAAATCCAGGGCGGATGATGTCAAACTAATTATTTTTGCTACACGTTTTGAAAACCAGGTGCTTATGTTGGAGACTACTTTGAAAAATACCACACAAGTAGAATTATAAGATATAATTTTTATATAAAAACATTACATTAAAACATATTATTGTGTAAACATGTATCTAAAATTGACAGACGAATTAATAAATCTTGTTTATCCTTCATAATCTTACATATCATGTATCATTGCTCGTGCAACGGAAATTAATTACGACTAGTACGACACCCATGTCTAAATTTAATACGACCAGGGTTAAAATATGAACGGTTAAAATATGAAGTTGATGGGATGCAGTTTACCTTTGGGAAATTTCATACACGAAGGTGTATGAAACAACCTAATCGCGAACCTATATCACGGTCTTTTGTTTCAGAATTCCATTAGAATAGTAGCTTTGTTATAGTATCTTATCTATCGATTTATAAATATGTAAATTACGCTAAAAGTGAAACCGAATTTCGAAGAGGTGTACGTAAGTCGATGGAAAACTGTTACGTCGATTTTGCTCGTTGGGAAAGTTTTCTATAAGTGGAAAAAGAAAAACAGAGGGAAAGAGAAGAGAAGAAAGATAGAGAAAGGGAGTTTGTACACCTGAATGTGTGCATACTGTGATTAAGATGATGTCGAGCGAAGCTAAGATTAGATTTTTACGCGGGAAAGGAAGTCCTTCCTCCATTTGCGGCGAACTATTAGAACGATAAAAAGAAGCGCAAGGACGATCAAAGAAAGCTCGTTAAATTAACGCCCTGTTTTCAGATAAAATTCATTTAGATTGCTTGTGCCTCAATACCCGTACAAGTACTCCCTTTCAAGGAAGTTTCAATTCAAAGCTGAAAAAAGCTTTTTTCACACCAAGAAGATCAGAGTAAGATATATACGACTCGGTTGACACATGAAAAATGGCGCCTTCGCAGAAGATGAAAGCGTGTTAAGTGCTGGTGCATAACTTTAATAGCTTACACTTTTAAATTACAAGTTTAACCTCTTAATTGGCAAATCGTGCAAGGTGTAAACACAGTTTCGTGTATTTACTGCTTTAACTAAACTTAATAAATATATATAAATATAAATATAACATAAAAGCGATAATCCTTTGAAATTCCCACCAACGATTCGCAGCTGACTAAACATTTCAAAAAATCGTGTCTTCGAAAGTTCGAAAGCTTGCAGAAAGAGCTATCGTCAGGATTACACGCAGTAGTTCAATACATTCATTCGAAAGTAAGTAATGAATTTATCCACGTTGTGGCTGAGTTTGAGTCACAATGCGTTCATGCACATTCACTCATGCATTTCAAAATGATTCCATGACAACTATGAATACACAGATGTCGGTTAGAGAACGGTTCTCCGTCGCTATGGATCAAGCAATCGTTAGGCAGATTTGAATACAAAGGGAGCACGTGTATATACATATTCTCTTGCAAAGGATTTCGAGAATATTGTACCGTTCCGAGTGAAGTCGCCATATTAATGCATTGTGAATCTACAAGGAAGAGACCTATCTCACAGAGTTTCCCATCACCTTGGAATTTTTTTTCCTATGTAACGTATGTACAACAGTCTCAGTTATTTCGAACCAATATATAACTATACTGTAGTATGATATATAACCAACATATATATAAACGAGACATATATAGCTATAGCAGCTGGACAAAATTGTAGAATTATTACATAATGTATAGAATAGTAAGATGTTTATGAAAATATAAAACATGAAATACACAAATAACGCTAAACACTGTAGTGTCCCTTTAAAAAAATCTTAGGAGACGAAGGGATGAAGTAGGGCTGAGCTTGATATCTTAACACGTTGACTGCCAACTATGTATGTACAAGATAACTCGTAGGGTGTTTACCTGCCCAGGACGCCAACTACGAGTTATCTCGCAGCTTCTTCACAGATCAATTTTGTACAGCTACGATTATATTTATATCTGTTACATAAGCCAACTACGAGATAACTCATAACATGTTTTTTGAAAAAAAAAACATTCTATACGCTTTTTGATGTTTAATATGTACTATAATTAACGTTTTTAATAATATAATATGATTGATTAAATTAAATTGGCTTCTGGGACCGGAATTCTTGAAAGTACCGTGGCAGTCAACGTGTTAAGTTTACATTTAATATAAACAACCTGTGGTAGCGACTGTGCCGATGCAGTTCGTTTTGAGCATCTACGCGAGACGTATGCGAAACACTCTTTAATACCGTTATTCACTATTATCAATATCACTATTATTATCGTCATTATTATTACTATTATTATCACTATTATATTGTTACGCCAATATGAAGTTGGCGTAGCGAACGAACTGTCCCATCGAACCGGTACCAGTCGGGAATCGAAGTCGATGGATCGATCGGCCGGTCGTTGTTTGACGACCGGAAACGTTTACACAGGAAGTCGCTACCGAGCTTTCGTAGAGAATAGACGTTCGATTTCGTTTTGTATTTGTAATTGTAAAATAAAGAATGCCGAAACGCGGTAGACCCTCCGCCAGGTGTAACAATATTATACTACTCAATATTTTTCATTTATCTAAATATATATAATCTAATTTTGTTTTTGTTAATTTGTGCCGCGAATTTTATTTACTACTTAATACCCCTTACTACACTCAAAGAAGTCTCATTCTCATTCACACAAAATACTAGTTTATCGCTTTCACACTGTCACTGAATATACTATCGCTTCTGTAAAACAAACTCTGAAATACCACGTTTGCTGTTGGGAAAATACTGATCCCTTTTACGTAGTGATTTTCCTTCGAAGGGTCTGCATCTCACACACACATCATATCGCAGGCACTTTCTCTTGCAACCTCCCTCTTATCACGCGTTTCTTCGCGGGTGCTCTGCCTTTCTCTGTCTTCCTCTCTCTCTCACATACATACATACACTGTTATCACAGCACTGATCTTGCAATCCTACAAAATTGCTATTGCAGTTAAAGGCTAATATACAAAATGAAGAAAGACTAGTAGGATAGCACTTGTGCAACCAGAACTACTTGAACTACCGTGAGTCGATCCCCTTTTAATACTTACACCTCCGGCGTCTTGATAGTACATGCTGACGTATCACTGTGGTACTCATAAACAGTAATTTTGTGATTTATGGAGCCACTATTTTGGTTCGTAGCTGACTTTTCTTAATAGAGATTTGGAATATTTGCACGTGGAGTACTGCCGTTTCGTGGTGGTAAGCCACAAAACTATGATCGTTAAAGAAAGAAATAACATGCTTAGTTTGCCAACACGTATTAATTAAGTTTACTCGTTAACGCATTGTAGTAGCACTGTTCTCCCTCAGAAGGAGGCATTTGTAGTGCACATTCATGAAAGAGCTTGTCGCAGTCGACCCCTCTCTTCAACACGATAGTTCACGCCCTCGATTGAGTAGTCAAAAGGAAAGAACTCGGAATTTTCTGAATTTCTGCAACACAAGCCCACTGACAAAAGGCTCCCGCGAACAATAGCACTAGAGATGTCGTGTCAATACCACCGATTTTTTATATAATAATTATTACCAACAATTGTCGCCAAACATGGATATAAAATGAAACTCGTGGACAAAGATTTGATACCGGGTTAGGCCTAAAAACAAATAGAAATTTTCTATTTGTTGCGTCAAAGAGTCTTCTGTTCTTTAATATCAAAATTGACGCTGATGTTTGGAAGTCATCATTCCACCGCACATTTTGATTTAATCCTTTCTTCTTTATTAATCATTTCTTCATCACGGTCCACACATGAGATTAAAACAGTAGCTACAACGCGTGTAACAGTAATTCCGGCTATTAGGTCTTAATGTAAGACAGATTTCTGCGTAGACGCATAAAACTTTTCCATTAAATACGAAGGGTTACAAAAAACGAAAATACAAAGGAACAACACAAGAGATTGCAATAGCACTCATGGAAAGGAGAGAAAGTTTTTCGATATCAATCATTATTTGCTTTCAATTGTGTCAACAACTGCTCTATCTTTGAATTTAATATAATTACTGGAAAAATTGGAGAGTATGGATATTTCAATCAGCACCTCTTTACCTCTTCAGTCGTGATAAAGTTATGAAGAACACTTCACTGAACTAATTTTGATATATGTGGTAAAGCGAAAAGAAATCTTGTTTTTTTTCGTTTGCCTGGTGGGATGTTTCAAGTGTGGTTCATTATAAATTATGAAAGCCTGGTGAGTCTATCACAGTTGAAGTCTACTGTGCAAAATTAGGAGTAAATATTACGTCTCTCTTTCGCAAATAAATGTGCTCGTGTAGCAACCAGCCACATGCATTAAAAAAACATTTCGTTTCGTTGTTCCTAATATTTTAACAGTTACATGTACACCGTCACATAAATGTGATTTTGCAAGTCCAGCGGTTTTTAACCACTATCATGCTGACACGACTTCGCATCATCGTCCCTTGCTGGCCGTAATCACGTAGGTGTGCTTTTATTTTATTTAAATTGTCGACAAAAAGTAAAAAGTACGGACGATGAGCAGAAGAACTTACGCGAGTGACACCGCCACAAAACAGACAATAAGCAAAGTCTGCGGTCTTTAGAGTGTTAACTCTTATCGGTCGCTAGCTTTCTATACATGATTTCCACTAGGTTGCAGTTGGTTTCGGTAAATATGTGACAAATTTTTAGTATTATAAGAGTAACATTCTTTATGGAAATTATTTATTTCTTGAAGGAGCATTATAAATAATTTAGTTTCAAATAATTCTTTGTAACTTTTTAATGAATAATATTTTTTGAAATAACATCCAACATGATCTTCTTGTACGTTTGACAGAAGTATACTGTTATTTTTCTCATTCTAATGAAATTTTTTCATTCATTTTTTGGCCTAATATATTAAAAAGCAACTACAGAAGGAATTGACATTTTACTGGAGATATTAATTGCTCCGTTGCTAATAGGTACTTAATTGACAAGATAATCGCGCCGAATTTTATAGACAGCGAATTTCGACAGAGTTCGACCTGTCACCTCCCACGTGGCATGCGACCTCCTCGTCAAAGTACTGTTGTAACGTGAGAAGTGACTTACGACCATTAAGGTTTAAGAATTAAGGAAGCTTTTACTGACAACTGTATATGATGCTTTCCATGGAGTTATCGAAACTGAGTGCCACATCTTTTAAAAGATGGTACTGTGAAATGAATTGAGATATCTTCATTTGCTTTCGCTATAGTTTATCTGAAAACATGAACAAATCATCATGAAATGCCATACAGTGCAGCAACGTATAAAAATTGCTAAATTTTATTTTAAAAAGTTAGGATCCGTTCGAGTTTGTTTTCACGTACTTCATGATACTTTCGATGCACGAAATCGATCGACTGAATGTACAATTCATCGGATAGTGGATAAATTCTAAGAGACTAGTGCGGTTTGCGATCTAACACGTCATGAATATCAACGTTTGGCTGATTATGCTGAAAATATTGTTGCTATTTGTGATAGTGTGCAAGAAAATTCTAATTTGTCAATTGCTTGTCATTCTGAACATGGATTTATGTAAGGGTTTGAATCTGAACCTATATAATATGCAATTGACACAAGAATTGATGTATTGAGGAGCTGAAGAATAACATCGTAATCACAATTAATGAAATTGGTATTAATTTATGCGAAAATGTAATGGAAAATTGAATCAAACGTGTTGGGCTTATTGAAAAAAGTAGATGAGGGCACGTGAACCACATTGTATTTCATATTTAATGTTGCAAGGTAGACTTCGTTATAAAACAAAGAAAAACATGAAAATGTCAAATACCTTACGTTTTATTTCAATTTGAAGATGTGACACTCAATTTGGATACTCCTATACACCTAAGTCTGTTTTTACACGGTAGATTGGTTCCAGAAGAAGCCGTGTAAAAAAAAACCGTGTAAAAAAAGACATTGATCTTATACAAAAATGGGTGATTTGTTCCTAATCTCTAAAACCTATTAAAATTAGTGAAAAACAAGAATTTTTAAGAACAAGAATTCATGTTTATTTTATTAAATCAAATATATAATGCTTATTTTCACAAGCATAGTAATTAATGATAAAAAAGATATGCACTCTAATCTTAAAAGTAATATAAATTAAATGTATGGCAAGTTCAAGACTTTTTTCTTTCATAAATACTTTTTTGTGATATGAACATACTTCGCAAAAATTAAATTTGACAAAAAAAATTTAAGTACATAAAATTTCAAATCGTGCTAAATGGAATAAAATCGTGTAAAAAAATTAAAAATATTCAATTTTCAAACCGTGTTATATCAAAACCGTGTACAAAAAGACCGTGTAAAAACAGACTTAGGTGTATATATGCAATTTCGGAGACTTTTGAATATTCAAAAATAATCATTTCTTTGGCCTGTTATCAGAAAGTCAAAGTATTAATATGTGGAAGTTATAAATTACTATCTGCATAGCCATGGCACAGCGGTTATATTTTCGTTTTTCAACTCTAACCATGTATACATGCGACGATGAGCCATAATCAAATTGTTTCTCAGACCACACATATATGTCCAACTTTCTGAAAGATGTGATAATACAAAATGAAATATAGAATTCTTTGAGGTGCATTTGTAAAGCGAAAGAAAGAGTATCCGCTAAATATTCTATTATAAATAGATATATTTTTTTGGACGGTGAAATAGAATTAAACTTCCAACGAAAAATCCCCGCCTGCCAAAAGCCCTTTCTAATATCGCACGGTATTAACGGCGTCAAATAAGATTGTTTTCTATTTCTCGTTTAATGTCTATGTTTCTGATTGAAGTCCATCTTTAATCGTTCGAATTTTGGGAGATTTTCACTTTACTTTAACTGTCACTGGAAGAAACACTTAGAGGGAAGGAATAATGACAATACTTATAAAAGAATTAAACTCCGCAGCGGAAATTAACTATGACAAAGTAAATACAGTTCAGCGTGTTACTGCTATATCAAAATTGTTATTGTGACGGCCAATGATGCAACTAAGAATGCGGAACACGGCGAAATCATTCTCTTTATACTATGTTTTTTATACTGATCCTAAATGAGGAAGACTCTAGGTGCCTGGAGGTTCCGTTCCCTAGTCAAGGCTTTCACGGACAGTAGTGTCAGCATCAGGTTGTCAATGTTCTGCTTTATTATGCGGGAGTTGCTATTGAAAGTAATTTTAAAAACAGAACGACATTCAACCCGAAGTCTAGAATTAGGCTCGCTGAAGATTGTCGACATGGTTTCGGGTTCACGGTAATTGTAATAAAACTTACAATATTAAGGCTATAAGCCTTAACGGTTTCGTCAATAACGAGCATTGTTTTATCAGCGAAAAAAATCTGCAATGTTCTATACCGGTCTACCACGATCGAAAGACGATGAATTCACTATTGAGACGAGATATGAGCAAATGACATGCTCGAAAAGTTGGCAGGCGTACAGAATTCCGTCTCTCAACTCTTTTCTCCGCTTCTTTCCTCTTTTTCCCCGTTTTTCAGAACTTATTCCTCTTTCAAGAGCAAGCGAGGGAACGAAAGTCAAAGAAACTATTCTTTTCGTTCGTAGTAAGGACGATTTTCAACATTGTCATGGCCTCTGATTATCTTTGATCTTCGACTCCCGGGTTATCGAGGGCCGCGTCAGCCATTTCGAGTACTCTACAGTGCCGATTCTCTTTGCTCTCGCGATCCGTATCGTTTTATTTTCAGACACTCGTGCGACATGGTCGATTCCCAATTCGATAGCCGATATCGACGATTGAAGTACTTCACGGGATCCCCCACTTTGTATCACGGTTTTTTCGTGACATTGACTTTATTGCAAAATATTATTTCCAGTATACATATTTATTTATTTTTCTGAGCGAATTATACTGACGCGGTTTTGTTGCGAGTTTTGTCTTTTGTTTTCATATATTGATTTTAGCCGCTATGATTATTTTTTCTACGACAAATACTACTAGATGGGTTCTAAATTCGTCTTGTACAATTCATTATTATAAAAGAATTTGGAAACATAGTACACGTAAAAGTTTTAAAAAATTGATAATAAAATTGCGAAGCTTTTGCCAAAAATAATAATTTTAGGTAAATGGAAAAATATTTTACGCCGTGCCATCATATACATCAATCCAATCAATTATTTATGTAGCGTAAAATTAATTGAAATAAATAATCCGAATATTATTTTTAAATATTTGGTAGATAGTATTTTTCTTTCATTTACTTTATCGCCTCTGCATTCATGGATACGATTTCTGTTTAATGTGTTTTATTCATTTTTGATAAACGGATTTAATCAAATACTTCTTCATTATATTGCAATGGTTACATTTTGGATTTACGGGATTTTCAACGATTTTGATAATTTACAGTAAAATAAGAAAAGTGATTCCTTATAGCATTTAAATCTTCGTAGCTTTTGTAAAATTACATAAATAGATTTCATTGTAAAGGGCGTCATTTTCACCAACTTAATACAGAAAGAGACCGATAAGAAAAATAAATGTTAAATTACCCTTCGAAACCTACCTGTCAGGTATATTTAATAAAACTCGGCATTCAGATGGTTAACGAAGACGAAGGAAGAAATTTGTGGATGTTTTCCTATATATCTTAAAAATCGGACGTTCCAAGAGGAATTCAAATAGCAGGTGTCGATAGAGCAGATATTTTTCTTGAGGGAAACATAATTGAAAGTTGCAATACAAGTTTTGTTTTCAGCTGAAAAAGTAATACATCTTACAATTAGAGCATCCGTTTCACCTGCGATATTATTATGATATGTAGCTCTCTTTACAAGTACATTTGTTGTTTACGGGTTATTTTATGACAGTAATATTACATTACACAAACAAGTATATAATATGTCAAATCGTCACTTAATTCTTGTCACGACTGATTCGTGCAAAAGGATTGTACCATGTATAATAGAAAAGAGTTTGTTATTTTTTCATTCGAGTAATAAGCCCTTGATAAATTTGTTATTTCATTAGCAAAAATTCACTGAGTTTTAATGAATTTCATAGTTCATTGATGTACCAACGGTGGCCTCAAAGCTTTTGAATAAACATAATTTGCGAACGTTGATAGAAACATAAACGTATGTGGGAATGAATTTACTTTTCACCGTCAGTGAAAAAGTTATAGTAATTAGCATGTTTCTCGCTAAAACATTACAAAAAATAATTAGTTAAAGTCTAATAATAAAGATTAATTGCTGTATATTGAGGAGCAAAAGAAAAGAATGTAGAGAGTGACTAATCTGAATGATTACTCTTACTATGCAAACTTCAAACACAACTCCGTCTAACAAGATTTCGATCGTTTGTTGCATTGCACTTGCTGCTCTCTCTCTCTCTCTCTCTCTGTGCAAAATGAACAAATGGATATTTATTATTACGTAAAAGTAATTGATTCCTCCAACAAAGTAGTCGTGCCCAAACTGCAGAAGTACTTCTTCTAGTACAGGAAAAGGTGAATAATCATGCGAATTGGAGAATTACGACAGTTTATAGTTTTAACAGATATAAGTGGTTTGATAAACGAGCGGATCCTGGACGAACCTCACATATGCAGATACGTATACCAGAATAAGCCGACAAAGGCAGCACTGCCACGATCTAAATTATCTGGAAATGCAACGGCATGAGGGGTGGGATCCCTTTAACCGGACGTCTCAAAGCAAGAACCCTCTAGCATAGCCACTAATCTGTACGTCATCTGCATCAGAACGCCTCAGTGCGTTCGATATATATACGGATATATACACGTTTCTATGTACAGCGCGTTTCAACATGATGTGCCCCTATCTATTAGTCGTCACTCTACATCTTCTGAAAGATGAACATTTGTGAAAGAACTGGAACACAAAATCCGAGAAAGGGTTAAAAATTAAGACATCGGGTTATTGCATTCGCTTTGTTGCATAGGTAAAATGTCTGAAAAACGTCATAGGTCAGAAATAAATAGTTTTGCATTGAACGACCATAGCGTTGGCTAGCCGAGTATCTTGCATGTTTCTACGCAGCAGCGCACCGGCTTTAGCTCGAAAGAGTGTCAGTGTTCGGCCAAAAGTACCTGGGAATTACGCCCGAACTTAAGTGGGTGTGCTACTGCGTGTAAAGATACAAATTCACTATTAAGTAGACTACGACCCGGTATTTAAGTTTACTAAAACTCTCGTTGTCTACATATTAAAAACTTACAACGTGGATTATAATGCTCTGCTTTCTGAACCATGTTCTAAATCTTCATCAACTGCTGTCCCTTAAAATTTCTCCAATCCGGATGATTCTTCATAATTATACACGTCGATTACAATTAACATTAATTTGTACAAAATGGTTCCTTTCTGACATTGTATATACATACGCAGTGGGATGAACACGATAAGGCAATAAAATGTTTGACCTTAATTTTTAAACATTTCCTGGATTTTGCTCCCCGGTTCTTGCATAAATGACTATCTTTCAGGCGTGGAACAACGCCTAGTTGGGACATATCATTTTTAAACATCTAGTACACAAAGATACATACGGAAGCCAGGTGTTCTGGATATGCTAAAAGTTCACTTTTCACCTTCGCGTTCACCTCCATTGCCGCCATTTTTTTACGTTGGTATTGGAATTTTTATTGCGTTACGCAAAAGAAATCTATTGTCAGTACATACATCATCGGGGATACCTACAGCGATAACATGTGCAAACAGCTAATTTTAATAAATTCCAGTATAATATAATATATCTTTGATAATTATATTTGACACCTATTTTTTTATCGGCAATTGTCGACATTGAAGGGGTGAAAACGACCTCGAAAATTAGTGGAGCTTGTTCGCACCGTGCTGACCTGGCAATGTCCTACCATAAACCGCGATCGCACCCGCTTTAGGAAGAAGTCGAATATTATATCTTTTTAATATAACGGAAAATTTTTCCATTTTTGGTAGCAATGAATATTTGTCAATATAATCACCATTTTAAAACACTAGCAAATAGTCGTAAACATGAAACGGTACGCGCAGGCACTCTATTTTGCGCATTGAACTAGAAAATTTCAAGTGTAGTGTTTTTGATGATAAAAAAATCAATAATATTACAATTTATTCGTAATTTTTTAATCGATACATACTTTTGCAAATAAATCCTCAAGAATATTTATTGACATTAAATTCGATGAACTGTTTAAAATATGCTATTTCTTAATATATTGTTTAAATGAACTAAAATTTCACAAAATAATTTGCACCATTAACCTCGTGACAAAAAAGCACTGATTTCATCATTGTACCTATGACTCTGGGGGCAGTTTACGACCCTTCAGTGGAGAAGATTACTAATGGAAAACTAATATAGCAAATTCTTTTATGAAAACTATATTATTATACTTAAGTTTCATAAAACCGATGATTGACAGCTCAGGTCGTTCATTTCTATAATAATTGCAAATGAATTCTAAAATGTTTCGAATAGTTATCCACAGAAATTAAATTTCAGACTTTGATGTATTATTCGAGCTTTCTTTCCAGTTCTATATGAATTTAAAATAAAAGAAAATATCTTTAATATCAACGGTGTTTCAAGGAATAGAACTAACAAAATTGGCATTAAATAAGTGTACAGGGAAAAGATAAAAATGTAATTCGAATTTAGACCTGGGAAAACATCTATCGCAGAGGAAGGCACATCGCGCACGTGAACATGCATGAATTTGCATACGAGTATATTTTGCGAGATGCTTGTACGACGGAATGGACCGACTCGCTGCAACTGGCCGCATACGAAATTATACCTGCACCGGCTGATGTCACGACCAATTTGTCCCGGAAATGTTGCGAGAATATGCGAACTACCTTGCCGTAATTCGCCGATAGGTCTGAGTGGCGATTATGACTGTCAGAAGGTATTACAATGATCGACAATCATCGGTAGATTGCGTTTATGAATTTTAATAACGATATTCCAAAGATCGCAAAATTTAATCACTGGGTTTATACATTCAATATTAGAAACTAAATTCTGTTACATTGTTCGGAAGTAAATTCAATCGGTAATGAAAAATTCGCAAGTTAATATTAGAACACAAATATCACGAAACAAATTGAGCGACGTTGATCGATAAATTCTCATGAATTTACAGATACTCGTGCGAATGCTTCCTCTCAATCAAAATCTGGAATTCATGGCGTATGAATTAGCTGAATGTTTGTTATGAAGATATTTACAAGAATCTCAGAGATATTCACAAGGATAATAAACACGTTCATGTCAAAATACCAACGAAGTTCTTCTAATTGCACGATATCAATGATCATAACGTTCACCATAAGAAATTCAAATTTTCTTCCTAACTTCCTCAAAAATTGTTAGGACTTCTAACAATAAGTTACTGTAACAATTAGTTGCTAATATTAATTATTATTAAACTCAATATAGACTGAAAAAAACAATTATTTTAAAAATTCTTTGGTACTGATACAATTAATGAAGCTGCGACTGCATTTATAAAAGTTCCTCATAATCTGTTTTGAACCGAGATGTTCTGATTTTGAAAACTGAAGTTATTTGCTCAAGTGTCATTTAAATTCTTATAAATATGTTTTATATATGCAAAAAATACATTTACTTCTATGAAAAATTTCGCGTATGCAAAAAAGGGCGTATCCTTAAATGAATATTTTAAAATACTGAAAATAAAAATTTCTATGCTATTACTTCTAAATCTGCGTGGGTCAGATCTGGTTCGTTGGTCGTAGTTTGTCTGTCACTGCTCTACAAGTATTTTAGTAACAAATCGCAATCGATGGAAAGAATAATCTCGGCCGTTTACTGCAATAAGTACAATACAATAAAATACAGAACGGACTAACCGTCTTCCTCGAAAGTACAAACAATAATTGAATTAAAGAACGCAATGCATTCAGAAGTATAATGAGAACTTCGTCACATTTGAAAAGTGATATGAGCGACGTAATAAGATATGAAAGACCACCTTCGATGTCACGATCACGATTGCCCATAAAAAGTATCCATCCTCCGTGTTATTTTCAACCGTAAAGTTCCAATATCTTCGAAGTCTGTCGTAATCATGGCTTCTCTATAAAAGGAAGGAAAAAAATGGAAAAAGAAAAAATAACAACAGTTTCTTGAGACGTTTGACGCTCGTCCCGCTAATGGCAACACCGAGGGAAAGTTTCGATGACAAAGTATGCAAGTATGCAAAGTAAAAGGAAAAAAAAACTGTGCAGCAGAGAGGAATACATTTTTGCAGTGAAATAAAAAGTGTGCAGTGACAGTTGCATATTGTGTTCACAGAACACGTACGATATCGCGTCAAAGTTCCTCGAGGTTTCGACTGTATGAATGTTACCGGTCTTACTTTGTAATCAAAGTCATACTCCGTGGACCCTATCCAAGAACGGATGCCGGAATTGAACTTCCCATTTCCGTTCATAGCTGTGCATTATGCCCGGTGCACTAGTTCCCATTGCTTCGACGTTTCGTGCCACGATAACATTGCTCTCTTGCATTCGTGCAGTTGAACGCTTTTCATCGTGAATTCTAGTGAGGCGCGAAGAATCATTCCAAGTGTCTTTGAAAGGAGCTCGATATTATCATGGAAATATTGCTTTAGGAAAATTGTATTACAGTACATATTCGCGTCTTTTTCTCTGAGTGTGAAACCTTTCTGAGATTTTGGAAGAATTTAAAAGGAATAGTTTTAGGTCTTGTAAAACATCTTGCCCTCCAGTAACGTGTGACACTCGTGGCGTGGTGAACGGAACAAGAAATTTTTAAGTTACCCAAGAGCTATTGAACTGAAAATATTAGTCGATCATAGGGCGATTCAATTATTTCTATACCAGTAATATTGCGTTAACTTAGACCTTGCATAAGAAGACGGTGATAATTTTTTATTTCAGTAATTAATTAGGAGTCATTGGCATTCAGTCAGGAAAGAAATCATAGGGCAAGGTGTTAAATACGATTCCAGTTATAATAAAAAAAGATTGGAAGGAAGAAGAATATCTGTATTTAGCCATCTTTGAATTTTGTCCTTTGCAGCGAATCATTTGATTCGTTATATTCCATTCCAAGGGCTGAAAAACTTCTAACTCATGTTTCCATAATCATTTTTTCGGTCTACACACGGTTCCTTTATATAGTCAACTTCAGTAAATTGATTTCTCATTAAATTCAAAATATAATTCCGCAAAAATACTTTAACCCTTTACGATCCCCCGTCTTACATTTACTTCGACTCCCACAACGAACTCTGTCGACAACAAAGGGTTAAACTACAAATTATTCTTCCTCCCAGAAAAGATAAACCAAAATTTCAATGCGGAAGAAAAGAATATATATGTTTTTTTTGTCCTAAAAGCTCTCGTAACAGGGAATCATCGTAAAATCGGCAAGAGAATTCGGCGGTTTCCTTATCCACGGTACGATAAAGTTACGTGGAATTAGAGTAAAATACGAAATATCGTGGTCATCCGGCAGAACGCAGCCGGCATGAGGAACAGCACGGATATATCTATTACCGTGGACCCATGAGTTTTCTTGAAGACATTCGTTTCTCCGTTTTCCACCTGCAAACCGGAATACATGGCTGTTCGAGGGGAAAGAGAGTGAGACGTTCAACCACCAAGGTGAATGGATAGTGAAACTGCAAAAAGAAGGGTGGGAACGACTCACGCAGAGCCTCTTTAGTGGCTCGTAATTCAATGAGAGCTTTCCTCGAATTCCCGGCAGATTCACCTGGAATACAAATTTTGCACGCACATTTTCGTAAAAACTGGCATCTAGTCGTCAGGGAAAGAGAGAAGAAAATGGAAGACAATTGGGGAATGAACGGTCTCGCGAGTAAATTTAGTCTACGTAATAGCACTGACAAGGAGAACTTACACCTGTGGACATGGGGATTTTAATGAGCTTCATATTAGGTGAAAGTACATCGAAAAATATTTGTGTTATGCCCGGGCGTTTTTGTTAATGGGACTTCTATTTTGAGAAATGCAATTTTTCTGTACGAAAATCCTACAGCGCGGCGGAGTGCAAAAGTATAAGTCAAGCACGCATCCGCCGAGCCATCGCACTTCTTCGATAGATCCGTTCAAGAGATCAGGAAGTAAATGGTAGTACAAACAAATTTTAATTGTACAGTGCAATCTTCTTATCGTATATTGGTGATAGAACTTTCAATTACTATTTAATAGTAAAGAGTTTTGAGATATTTCACATTAGAATGAATGGCTTGAGCATTGCTGGATGACTAGCGTCAAGTAAATAAAGTAAATAAAGTTGTGTCTAGCTGTTTAGCAATAGATATTCAGTCATCAAGGACAGGTTCAACTATTTTGACTTTATCGGTTACATTTATGACAGTAACATGGGTTTCAAAAGAACAAAAATTGTAGAGTAAGTGTAAAGGAGAAACTAGTTTTCGACAGGGCAATTTTGGACTCCTGACGCAAGCAGCCTCCGAGGTTTCACTTGAGAATCCAACGTCATATTGGGGTTTGACGTTTCAACGTTGAAAAATTTTGAAATGCGCGATTCTCCCATCATGTGGAAAAATGTCGAGGAAAACTGCCTTTTCGGTGACGCGAAAGCTCTGAACACCGAAAATGGGCAACGGAGAGTGAATGTGACGAATTCTTACCTTCTGGTTTCTTTCGTCTTGCCGGGATGGTTGACATGAGGTTTGCCATTCGGGTAGATTTATTCATGAGCTGGCTAGCCGCTCGTGTAACTTTCACATTCTCAGCAGAATATTATGTGCGCTTCTTTGCCTCGTAGAATCGCGAAATGCGTTTAGAAATGCGGCGAGGTGTGCATGCGTATCGGCGAACCACGATAAAACAGGAAAACTTGCAAAGTGAGAGAACTTTTCACCTGTCCAGAAATTGCTTCAACCTTAATCAGGTCCTTGAAAAAATAACAATAAAATCTCTAGAGTCTCTTTCGATCCGGCGTTTATTATCTACATAGTATGTCGGAAAAATAACGGAACTTTTTAAATCGAAAAAAAAACAATCAGATATTTTGCCAAAATTATTTTTTTTTTATTCGAAGTACATCCCTTCCGCATCGATACGTCGCTGGGCACGTTCAACCAATGCTAACATCGAATTTTTTATGTCATTTTTTGAAATCGCCTCAATGACCCTTGTCACGGCTTCTTGGACATGTATAACATTATCATAAAACGTTTTGTGTGAGAATCGTATTTGAAGCATCAAGTCTCGTCACCAGTTACAATAGATTCTAGGAAAGTGGAGTTCTGTCTAGCAGTTTTAATAAGGTCCTTGCAATGTTCAACGCGAGCAACTTGTTGGTCCTCATTTAACGCATGAGGAACGAATCGAGCACAAACCTTCCGTTTATTTAAATCTTTCGTCAAAATTTCGTGACTCATATCCTTAGTCGTATTTAATTCTTCCGCTATCCATCTCACAGTCGAATTCGAATCATAGGCGATTATTTCTCACACTTTTTTCACCAATTCATCGTGATTTTTGTTCTTCGGCTGACCTGGCTTTGGGTCGTCTTCCAAAGCGTTACGACCATCCTGGAATCGCTTATACCATTCGAATACACGTGTACGTGATAAACAATCGTCACCATAAACTTTCTTCATTATTTCAAATGTCTCTGTAAAAGTTTCATCGAGCTTGAAACAAAATTTAATATTAGTTCTTTGCTCCATTGTGTCTTTGTGACGAGATGACAAAAGGTTATGTCACTTTAAGAGCTATAACTTAAAAATACGTTGATTAAAACTAATGAGGGTGATGGTCTCGTTTTGCAGAGGAGATATACAGCTTTCAAATGATATATTGTTTTAATAGATGGCGTTGGTATTTTTTTGCAAAATTTAAAAAGTTCCGTTACTTCTCCGACATACTGTGTATTAAAATCCAGATTTGTCTTTACTTTCTCTTTGTAATAATTTTATTGAGAATAATATACTTTGTGCAGTTTGTCTTGATTTGGACTAAAAGATATCACAAGCACTGATAAAGATTGAGAATCGGGGTTCCAATACCGTGATAACACAAAGTTACGTTATGTTATGGTATAACATAAATTTTTCATCAGATCCGTACGGCCATAAAATTCATTCCTACCGAAGAAATTGTAAAATGAAAAGATTAATATCATGAAAAGATAGAACTATAAAGATTGGTTTTTTTATAAATATTTCCGGCGGTCTTGAAAGATTACTCATCGGAGGATATATTGCGGAAAGAGAAATGTGGAATTCTACGATCGGAGCACATTTAAGAACATTACGGTTAGCCTTCGGGTTCCTCGCGAAGTCGTATGTTCGTCTGACAGTCGAAAGAAGGAGTAATTCCTCGGCTGAATAATTTACCATAGAAAATGCCGTGACTAGATTACATTTAAATAATTAAAACATCGAGATTCGCGCAGCGGCTGCTCTCGAATCGCTACAGATCGCTCAGAGAGAGTCTTCTTCGAAAGAGGATCCCCGTTCAACGAATTGCACTCTTATTGTAAGATCAGATTGGATGTTCCCTATCCTTATTTCCTCTTTTCCTATTTTTCTTTACTCCTCTAAAACTGTAATATTTATTTCGTGCTCGCAACTTTAATGATCTCCAAAGAAAAAGAAACATACGGAAGAACGCCTGAAATCGACAAACATGATTCGTTCTTCGTGGTGACTCGTTTACCTTTTGCCGTGGTTCCGGTTAGGCACAATGTCAGACTCTTCGGACAGTTAAGTCGTTGGAGCCAAATTCTTACCTTCTCTCAAAATAATAAACTTGACCCTTACGAATGTTGGCTTTGTGTTTGCTTATTGTAACACGAAAAACGAGTATATACCGGAAAGCAATAACAAAGAAAGATTAACGAATAGATAACAAGTAACAAAATGTGAGCGAGCGCGAGTTGTGGTAATACTGTGTGTTACGGAAGAGAATCTCAAGTTTGGGTTGCTTTTCAGTCCCTTTATCGATTCTCAAAGCACCTCTTCCTCTGTCGGCAACCCTTACGAGGAGGAAGTGGTGGCTTGATAGTGAGGAAAATGGTGGGTCCTGTGGTGAAATGTTATTGGTTTTGGCTGGGCTTCGTGGGGGGTTACCAAAATGCGGAGTTTGCATTGATTTTGGCAAAACCCACGGAGGGCCCAGGCAGAGGGGGGCCTTGGGATGCGAGGGTGACGCAGGTGGAGAGGAAACGGCTAGATTCATGAGAGGTGTCATAAATCTAACGTAGGGTTCTTTAGTGCAAATCTGGTAGCTGCGTGCCACCCCTCTATATTCGAAGATGGTTGCCAGATGGACGGGTCTACACAGCTGCGGAAACAAATAAAGAATTTAGAAGTTTTGCCCTCGCAATCTCGAGGCTCACGTTGTTAATTACGCCTCAACACTTCGATTGAGCTAAAAACGTGCCTTTATACTTATTATGACATTAAACTGTTCCCTTGTTTCTATCCAAATATACAGGGTGTCCCACGCAACTCGAACAGGCTGTACCTCCTAAACGGTTGGGAATAGAGGAAAATGTTGAACGGCATCAGACGGTGCATACTATGCAACTAATTTTATGCACTTTTGGGTATCGCTGCATCAGAAAATGCAACTGCACTTTTTTTAAAAATGGAAACCTACATTTTTGACTGCGCCAATCGATACAGTTTCTTAAAAGTTAAAAGTATTAACATAATTATGCCCTAAACTTATTCGTTATGAAGTTATCGAAGCTAAAAGTTCACTGAATTATTTCGATCTCGCCAAGCGTTCCGGAGTACCATTATCGTTACATTATCCTAACGTTATCCATTAGAATATATTACAATATTTGTAAACATGGAGCGTCTGCTAATACTAGTTGCTGTAAGATTAAGATTTCCATGAGTAATCGTTGAATTCGCGTGTGCGATCGTTTGTCGAATCAGAGTTTCGGGTGTACTTCCGAAAACGGAATGCCTCCGAATTTTTTGAAACTTGGTACTCCCATGCATCTTGATGCGCTGATTACGAAAATCATAGTGAAAATTGGCGGAAATTTGATTTTCATGGTGAAAACCATGAAAAACCCATTAAAATTATAGTTTTTCGTGTCTATCTCTGGAAATGTTGAGAATTTTTGAAAAAGTTTCAAACAAAAGTTGTAGATCGTTTCGAAGTACATATTTTATGTTATATGAATTTTGTCATATGAGTAATAGTTTTTGAGAAAATCGCGTAGCGCCTGGCGACCGCGGTCAGTTGTAAAGTCTGGTTTTTTCATGATATAATTATCGATTTTGCTGTTTTTTTCGTTTTCTTTTGTTTTCTTTTTTGTAGAGATGGAGCAAAGATATAATATTTTTAGTTTGAGTAGGATTTTTGAAAATCGGGAGAGGACGCTCCAGTGGTTGCGACATATTGAACTTATTCCAAAGAAACGATATTGTTCTAAGCATAGAAATTCTCATGGGTCCCTCATGGTTCTCACCATGAAAATCAAATTTCCGCCAATTTTCACTATCATTTTCGTAATCAGCGCATCAAAATACATAAGAATACCAAGTTTCAAAAAATTCGGAGGCATCCCGTTTTCGGAAGTTTATCCAGAGTTTCCAAGTGGTGTCATTTACGAATAGCGAATTAGTTGATATGTTCATTTTGTTTTGCAAATGTAACCAAAATGGTACTGAGACTGCAAGGCTGTATCGAGAAACATATCTCAATGAAGTTCTACAAACCAAAACGAGACATGCCAAAACCGATAGTTGAAGACGAAGATAGTGTGATAGCAGTGCTGGCGAACATCGAATTTAATCCACATGCGTCCATTAGAGATTTGGCTAGAGAGTGTGGTATCTCCAAATCATCTGTTCCACGCATTCTGAAAACACAGAACTTTCATCCTTATCGGTTTTCCATTGAGCATACATTGCGGCCTGGTGACGAAGTCCGGAGATATTTTTTACGGCGTATTCAGGGAAATGAAGACTTTGTGTTTCAAATTCTGTGAACAGACGAGGCAACATTCACAAACATTGAAATATTCAATCGACATAATGAACATACATGGCTCGTTGGAAATTAGCGTCTTAGGAGGAATACAAATAACCAAATACGATACAGCGTGAACGTTTGGTGTGGGATTTTTGATAAATGAATTATCGGTCCACATTTTTTTAACGGAACATTGACCGGTCAAAAGTACCTGAACTTTCTGCAATCTAATCTACCAGTTCTGCTACACAATACAGATATTCCTCTAAGTGAACGGCAAAACATGAGGTACTCCGTCAACGCATAGAGCACGAAATATCCAAGATTACGGAAAGGGACATAAGGAATGTGGTGCGCAACATCAAGAAACGAATGGAAAAGTGCTTGGACAGCGATAGAGGACCATTCGAACACTTGTTGTAACGCTGGCCGACCGACCGCAATAACTGAGAGAACTTTTAGCTTCTATAACTTCTTAACGAATAAGTTTAGGGCATAAGTATGTAGTACTTTTATATGGAGCACAACAAACTGCATCGATTGGCGCAGTCAAAAATGTAGGTTTCCATTTTTAAAAAAAGTGCAGTTGCATTTTCTAATGCACCGATGCACAAAAGTGCATAAAATTAATTGCATAGTATGCACCGTCTGATGCCATTCAACTTTTTCTTATAATATTTTTCTCTATTCCCAACCATTTAGGAGTTACAGCCTGTTCTGGATGCGTGGGACACCCTGTATTTCTACTATAAATTATGAATAATTTCTGATTTGAAGAAATATTTCAAGCGTTTAAAAGGGTTAACTGTTGCTTCGTCATTCCAATTCAGAACGTAGAACATTTCTCTTCTACTTTCAAATTTCTAGGAAAATGTTCTAAATTAAAGCATAGAAGGAGGTGAAGAGATAATGAGGAACCATTTTGGTGGAATCGCGAACGAATTGATTTCAACAAATTCTCTTATCTAATTCATTCACCACAATAGCAAATCGCGTGCCACTTTCGACAGCATCAAATCTCTTACAAATCATTGTTTATGTGACCGGAAACTGTAACTCTCATTGCTCGACAGCACGCCATTCTCACCCAGCGACATTGATTTCTCCGTCGAGTAATCGAGAGAAACTCGGAACCGGCTAATCTCAACCTGGCAGGTAATATTCCACGATAACGAACCTTTGTGCCCTGTTGCGCATCTAGTTTCGAGCATTCGAGCCGGAAATTCGATCGAGTTCCTCGTGACCCCTCGTCTTCCAACCCCTATGCTCTGTTCCCGGCAGTCCCGATTTACATCGCGTGTTCTCTGACGCGTGTGTGGATCACCTGCTGTGAGACTATTACAAACTGTATGCATCGTAAATGCATATCCCGATAGTATTGCAGCAACATCGCTAGGCTACCCCCGTCGCGGGATGTAGGTCTCTTTGTCGAAAGGCGTTTGATTGTCCATCGAGATTAAACTCGAATTGAGTTGGGGATTTGTTGAGGAGTCGAATACCAATTACATACCGTTCTGCGCGCCTCTGTTGTCGATGGTTCGAAGAGTAAACCTTTGACAGCCTTTTGCCATTACATTCGAAAACGGAGAGAAATTGTTTCTGAATCACAAATTCAGGAGTTTGTTGGATATAAACAATTCTAAAATTTTGGTTTCGACAAGTTGGCTGTACAGAATATCAACACGCGGACAATCATCTGGACGAATCATGATTATTAAAACTTACAATCTTAACGTTTTAACTGCACGTGGGTCACTCGTAAGCCAGCGTCAGACATCGTCAACTTTAATATTAAAAAATTTAAAAATAGCGAAATGTACTCAATTGACACTTTCCATATTGTGTATTCTATAAATATTTCGTGCTCCTACCTGCTCTCCTCCTTGTTATCCCTTCCCATAAACTAAGCTATATTGAAACAGCAAGCACTGCGTTATGGATTAGCGATTGAGTCAACGCAGTTAAGGGGTTCATACTACTGGATGGTTTGTTACACACATCACATGTATATTAATACCATTCCGCAGAAACAAGAAGTGACGTGGTTTGGTTACGGGATAAGGGGAGAGTGTCACTCGCACCGTATATCTCTACCGTATCGTTCCTGGAAACCCAAGATCGACGAATGACAATCGAAAACCAAACATTTCTTTCATTATTCCCATGACGATGTAACGAGTGTGCGGCTTTTCTGCCAATCATGAAATGAAAATGGCATCTGAACAAGGGATGTCCCTATCCGTCTGGCGAATCGGAGCAAATCACTTGCCCAGTGACTTCTTGCTTCTCTCGAATGGTATTTATTATTGGTCCAGCACAAGATGTCTCGTGTCATGTGTTTTGATCTGATTCGTCAGACGGACAGAGACATCCTTCGATCGCACGTCATTTTCTATTATAATTCGCAACTGGCCAAAAAAGAGGCACATTCGTTACGTCTTCTTGTGAACGACGAAGAAAGTGTTTCGTTTTCAATTGTTATTCACTGAGCTTCAGGTTTCTAGGGACGATATAATGGGGTAGGCTGAGCGATACTCTCCCCTTACCCCACTTTTCATACTGCTAGCCATCTCAATCTTTGCGAGCAGTAGCTATATTCGAGAGTTTATTGATTCTCCGGCTGAACAGTGAATTTCGTACTTTCACCTACAATGCGTCTAATATAGTTGATAATTTAGAGTCAGGGAAATGACGATTAATAAAGAATTTATAACTCCGTGTTAAAAGAATTTTATTTGTTCTTATCATACTCCACGCGCACTTATTGTTAGATTTCGACTAACTCTCTTCGCATGTATTGTATATTTGCTTCGACCGATCGGACCCTCTGATTTTCACACACATATTATTGGCTCAGAGAAAGAAGTCACTTGATAAGTGGTTTGGTCCGATTTGGCCGACCTTCCCTTGTAAGAACACCATGGAGTGAGAAAAATAGAATACAAAAAGAGGAATTAAACGATGGCAAAAATGATTAATTCAGTTATTTTTTATATTGATCGTTTTGTAAAATGAACGTAAAATATTTGTTCTATGAATCTCCTCTAAAGATGGAGAATATTTAGAAAAAATAAGGGAGCAGCCGTTTTTACTGCCTTCGTAGTTCAAGTGCTAACACATTTGGAAACAGTAGCTTACTTCTAGATTGTGGTGAGTTTCTACATAAAAAAATATATTTTGATATTCTATATGAATATATATATATATATTACACTGATTTTACAATATCGTGTGACTTCAACCGTTCTATAAAGACTATCAAAGGCTAACTGCCTCGTTATCAACATCACTGTGCATTTAGTACAATTTCAATTTCATTCTAGCACTAAAGAATAACAAATTCTCATACTTTTTACATAAGTTTACATTAATTTTTCATCCTTAAAGTAAGTATCGTTATCTGCATTTTGTTTTTTAATTTTGGTTAAAACGATATTTCCCTCCTACGATCTCAACCGCGGATCAGCTATGTGAAATTAAAATTGTTCCCAGCAGCCGTTGACCCACATAGTGAGTCATGATAATAATATTTACTACAGTTATCTAAAATGTGTTTTATATTTTTACATTTTTCAGTTTCAGTTATTCTTTATTATAATTGCATATAAACGTTGCTAGCTATAGTAAAAAATTTTTTTTCCACACTAACCGTACCGGCACTTTATGTATACTTATTCTTACCGTAGCTGGTTATTTGTCCAGTTATGAAATAACGATAATAGTTTTACGAAAGAAATGTAGACAATCGTGGATGTAATATAGAAATGAACACACGAATAAGTCTTTAAATAATAAAGGAAAGAACTACTTCATTACGTTGAATCGGCCATTTGATCGTGCATGGTACATAGAGTTAGTGCAAAGCTGTCAGTATCGAATGAGTTAACACATATTTTTCGTAATAACATTTGCTTTTCGTCCCTACCTTTTGCAGATTTTTCATGGCCCGATTCGGTCGTTTCGTAAATATGGATTTAAAACATCTTGCACATTTATAGTATATTAAAGTTCGTGCATCAAACATATAGTTATGAATATCTAACATGATTACAACGACCATGCTCCTGTGCATCTGCATTTCCAATATTCACGCAAGGTTGCTTCGACTGGTGGAGTGGCCGATCTTGCAATAACAATCGCCACTGTACTGAGACGCGATAAGAAGAACGAAGTCAGACACAATTCTAG
Source organism: Cerceris rybyensis (assembly GCA_910591515.1). NCBI lineage: Eukaryota > Metazoa > Arthropoda > Insecta > Hymenoptera > Crabronidae > Cerceris > Cerceris rybyensis. The sequence goes on along the minus strand of OU342796.1, from coordinate 4,779,797 downwards.
AAAATTAATATCAAATACATTTGCAGTAGGCTTCTGTGAGTCAGCCGATCGCTTAATTTTGTAATTCGTTAGAGTTGCATGCAACCAAACTATCGTCAGGAACATCGTATATTTTAATAACCTGAGTTGGAAACTCTCCAAGTACGTGCATCAGCGTTGATCAGTTTTTTTGCGCAACACTGAACATTTCTGTGTCCGACAGTTACGAGCTATTTAATTATTTTACGCGATGAAGAACACGAAACTGACTACAGTAAAGTATGCCGCGCAAGAAGAAACTTGCAAAGTCCTTGGTGTATCTCTGCGGTAAATTGCGGAACACCTCAAAACTCCTACAATCGTAAACATTTTAAAGTATTCGAAATATTTGGAGCGTTGTATCAAAGAAATTCAAAATTTCTTTACTCTAAAGTCCTCTTCTTTAGCAAGGCATTGGAAAATCTTTTGCTAACGGAAAAGCTTCTCTTCAGAAATAAGTATTTCCTCCACAGACGTTTCTTAAATCTTATTGACATAGAAGTTACAATTGCACGGACGTTCAAATTTTCCTGATGATTCTCCCGACCGTCGAGCAACATGGAATTTTCTCTTTTCATCGTTAACGAAAGTAATTACAAACGTTACGCACATGCATATTTATCAGCAATTAGCAGTAGAAGTTTCTACAGCAGGAAGAACAATAACTACGTCCGCTCGTGGAGATTCGACGGGATTTATCGAGGAATAGAAAACAAATTTCAGTTCGTTATTTTGCCGGATGTCCTTAATCGAATGCGAATCGACGTGATTTTTTAATTCTTTGTTGGTCATCGCAATCGGTACTAATTGTATTTCGTGTCCGCGCTAACGAGTAGTCGCAATGTCTCTCCAATTGGCATTCTTGTTTCTGCCAATAATTGTAACCAATGTGTTCCAAACCATAGCTCGATTGACGGCAAATAATATTGTAATATCGAATTTTAGGTGGTACCAGACGCCGGATTAGTAGTCTTGTAAAAACATAGGACTTTAATACTAGAACTACCGGCAGGAGATCTACTGTATTTCAATAAATTAAATATGCACTTTGCAAAAAGAGAAATCGAGAAATTGAGAGGTGGAGAAGATGATCAATTCGGTAATCTGTATGTTATATGATCGACGTAGAATATCTGCTCTGTGACTATACTATAAACGTAGACAACTTTTAGAAAAAATTGAGAACGAGTCATTTTGACTTGCTTGGTAGTTCTAGTGTTAATAAAATAGACACGAAAAATAATGCTTGTATCACCCTAAGACGGCGAACGCTACACAACTCCTCGATGTTTTGCTTTTTCACGAGTTCGCCTCCTCCAAATTTTCCATCAATTTTTTCCAGGGGCGTCCACATCAATCACACCTGCATACAAGCAAAATTGTCCCTACATTGCCCGCCACTCTAAATACCTTTAACAATTTGAATATAATGTGGGTCACCGGTGACCGGCACTATTCCATCCAATAAAATTTCATAACACTTTTAATCTATAATCTTTACGAATTTTTTTAATGCATTCAATATGTAACTATTGTCAATAAAAGGGTAAAGCCCCGATGGCTACACAACTACGTGCTTGTCTCTTTAACACTAAGGGTGCAAAGCAGGATCAAATGATCCCTTTCATTTACTTTAAAATCGTACATTCAGTGTTATTTTTTTTCGCTCGTCTCACTTTCCTTATATACACATACTTACAGTATCCGATTATTAAATTTCTCGCTTTACATTTTTTCTCTCAGCTTATTTTTTACCGAGAAAAATTCTTTGTACACCTTACATACTAAGAGAGGTCATTTGACCCCTTATGATAAGAATAAGTATATGCAAAGTGCCGTTACGTTTAATATTAAGGTATCTGCTTTATGAAGATGTAATTTTAATAGAAGAAAATACACTGTGAAAATGAAAAACTAGCAACATATCGGTGGAGTTCAACGTGCTAATTACACCTATTTCTACTATAAAATATATACCATACATTACAACTATATACAAATTAAGGCTATTCAATTTACGATACTACAGTACTTCCACAGTCACTTGTTTCGCAACATGAGAATATTGAATGATCAGAGGGGAGAATTTTATATTATGACATTATCGACATACTTTTAATTTTATCGTTTAACTTGTACAAAATACTATCTTTTCTAATTTCATACTTGTTTGCCCTTTACAAGCAATAAATAAAAAGGAACGAAAAATGAAACCTTCAGAAGTAAATCCTTTACGTAATCCAAACTAGAATTATTTAAAAAAGACTGTGCAAAATTTTAAACTATTCAAGTTACGATACTACGGTATTTCCAGGGTTACTTGTTTCGCAACATGAGAATATTGCACGATCGGAGAGACGAATTTTAGATTATCAAATTATCGACATAGTTTCAATTTTATCGTTTGACTTGTACAAAATGTCACTTTTTTTATTTCATACTTGTTTGTCCTTTACAAGCAATGAATAAAACGTAACGAAAAATGGAACATTCAGAAATAAATCCTTTACGTAATCCATAGCAGAATCATTTAAAAGGGACTATGCCAATATGAAATCGTGGGGACGCTGACAGGAAGCACGTTGCATCTCTTTTTCGCCACGTTTTTTCCCGGGATAATACATTTCGCGATATTCAAACATTCCATTTTTTACGAGTGCAAAATCAGACATCAAACGTAAAGTGCGTGTACCTTCGTTAAATATTACTCGATTCTTTCATGAAAGAGGAACGCTTGATGCCCTCTGGAAATTCGAATCGTTGTGAATTTTTAAATGATTAAATTCTCAACTATGCATCAGTACGATTTTCTCTAAATATTCGCAGTTCAGTGGATATTATTTTAACGCGCCATTTCGTTCGGGATGTGACATTCTCATCGTTTCACTTTATTCGGCCATTAACCGTATCCGCTAAGGTCAATTAATTTCAGGCGAAGTTTCTTTCTTCGTTATTCTTTCTCGAATCAATGTAGAAAATTTTTAATTGTTAAATAAATCAGAATAATAATAAGACAATAAGACATACATATATATGCTAAGCAAACAATAGTATAAAAAATACAACCTTTTAAATGAGAGAAAATAAATGTTTTTAATACTGATAATAACAGAAAGGAATTGATTAATAACAAAATATTTTTGATGTAGAATTAATTTTTGCACAAACCGCATTTTTTAAAAATTTTCTTAGGATTAATATTACTCGATGGTACTTTGTTGGTGACAATTTTCAAAATAAAATTATAGCGAAAAGGTTAACCCAATGAAGAGCAAACTACCACACGCCGCAGATTTCAAAATAGTAGCATAGAAATTTTCAGTTCCAGTGTTTTAAAGTAATTCATTTGAAGTGCCCCGTTTTTACATGTGCAAAAGTTTTCATCCAATTGTTTACTTATAGTTAGTATTATGTACTTATTGTTAGTGAATTATATTGTCCAGGCAAAATTGTTTCCTCCTTTTCTGGCCCGTTCCAGACAAAGTTTGTTCACCACTAATTTGATTAAATACATTATTATTATCATTCACTGGATTAATCAAATATAAATCAATGTTTGCATTGAAAGTTCCCATTGTGATAATACCACAGAACTTTCAGATAAACGTAATTCCATAGAAGTGCCACTTTGAATCGCGACTAATCACATCGGTCCTATCTCGACTTTAAGCAAGATTTAATTAAAAAATCTGCGATGCTACACAGACGAAAGATACTTCGAAAGTAATTGCAGAAAACAGTGCAACCTATTGTGGCCAGTTTTGAAATAGATTGTACTAAATGGCCCAATGGCTCTCTCCTCCCGATTGACGATGCATGCCGTCCAATGTTGTATATATTTCCTGCTCGGCCTAGCACCGAGATCTTTATTGCGTTTCGAAGTACCGGGACACGTAAACAAAGCGGTAATCTGTTGTGCAGATTGTTCCGTCGCCGTTTGCCGACCGTGCCGATGTGGCACGAAATTGCATTCTGTAGTAAACGGGCGAAAATGGGGAAGGCCCCTCTGTCGGCCGTGACGTGCCGTTCGGGCTTGCTGGGTTCTGTCGCGCACTGCAAACATTTGTGCCCATTTACATGAACATTCGTGAGAGCTGCATGGAGTAGAGGGGTCGGAGGAGTAGAAAGAAAATAGAGAAAGCAAAGGGTAACGGAGGTTGTTAGATAGTTACGTTGTGAGAAAGAGAAAGAAGAAAGGGGGTGGAGGATAACGAAAAAATAGAGATAGACTGATAGATGTTTAACTGGGCAGACAGATAAAGAGGAAAAGACGTAACTGTTGGTAAAATAGAAAAAGAAAAATAATTATTCAGTTAGCGAGAGAGAGAGAGAGAGAGAGAGAGAGGAAATAAATAGAAACGGGTAGATAAAAAAATGGACATGTGAGTGGATATACGGAGAAGGTCCGTCGCTACTCGAGACAAGAGAAATTAATCGGCTGGCAAGGTATTTTCCAGAATACGTGTTCCATCTCTAAAGAGCTTTAATTGAGCTAAAATGCATACTTTTATGGGAATTTGCATAAGCTAAGTCCAAGTCTCGGAGGTATCGTAATGACGGATCGAAATCGAATCAGCGGTGCAAATTGCCGTAAAAAAATGCAATTACCCGCGACCCTTCTGCGTTTTATGGCCAGAAATTATAATTAGTTCGACTACGCGAATAAGTGACCAAAGTTTTAATCACCTACAGACTGAATTAATCAAATTACCTCCCTATATTTGATTTATCTTTAATTCCATAAAACTCCGATTACCATTAACATCATTACCCTTGCCCTACGAACTACAGAAATTCAAACGCCAGCGTCTTCTATCCACGAACATAATCCACAAATAGAGTCTGACGCAACAAAAGCAACAAAAATAGCGTTCTCTCTCTTTTATTGTGTGTTCTTATGTAAATTTATGCGAATATTTCATGCAGAAGAAACAAACGTTTTCGTCGTTATGAAAATGACAATAAAATTCTCTTCCGCAAGTCGTCTTACAAGCTGTAATTAAATTTATACGTATTGATTCATTTAATATTATTATACGATTCATAATTTATTCCTCGTAAGTTTGACAAGAGTTTCTTGCGGTGCCACACGATCGTCGACGATTCATACTTTATTATCGGGAGACATTAACGAGAAGACGAAGATCCGGTGATTAGATTTAAACATCTGAAGCCCGGTTTGTATTTGGATTTTACTTCAAAATTAACGATAAAAGAAACCCTTTGAGGCTTTCAGAATCGAACATCATCCTCGAGGGGTAATTAAAATAGAACGTGCTTTCGACAAAGTGATCAGTGAAACTTCGACGCTAATTATTGATCTCCGGTAATCTTGCCTTAAGTCGCTCATGTTAAAAATCCTCTTCCACGAAGCTGCACTCGAGTAACGAATAAATCCTCTTCTACAGATAAAGAGAACAAAGATAGATATTTGTATTTAAAATAGCAATGACCACAGTAAATTTTGGTGAAAGAAGGTTTGAAAAAAACCAGATAACAGTACACTCGCGTAAACCACGGGCAGAATGTTAGCAATCGTGATTTGCTGCGAGACGTTTGGTTTTATTGTCTGCGGCTTGACTATTATCTGCTTTCGATAAAATTCAAATAACGCGGTCTCGTATTTTATTTCACTTATTATTGCAGCTCGTACGACGTCCGCCAACAAAACAACGGGGCGAGCCGGTAGCGAAAATAAAACATCGACAGGCGAAGCAACAAAATATCGAACCGGTAGTTTCCTGGCCTTTGTCATCGTTTCACTCGTTTCACCAATCTTCCTTTCTTTTTCGCTCTCGTTGCCATTCGATGGCTTTGACGACGATAAATTTTCTTTCGTTGTTTGGAAATCGATTTCGCGCTTTTCTCGCTTATCGTCCTCACTGACGGACGAGGAACGATTGGGTTTGGTTTCCTTTATTTCGGAAACTATCTGGAGAGTCGGTTATATTTCTCCTTTTAGGAACTCGTCGGTTTTAAAAAGAACATGAATTTCAGCAAAGAAAATTATACCGAACTGTTAAGGGGGCCGGAAAGTAATGCCATTTTTACATTACATTCAAACAATTAAATTTGTACCAAGCTTACATTTTTAATGAATCAAGCAATCCCCTTCGTTACCAGCAGCCTTTCCCATCTAGTCTGCACATTTTCAATAACAGTTCGATAAAAATCAATTGGTTTTTGAGCAAAATATCCGGAGGAACAACGTTATTATCCGATCCCTCTGAAATATTGAACAAAAGCACTGATGTCTAAAAGACTTTACTCTGCAGAGGTCAGAGCAGAAAAGGTAAATTTTCCTGGAAAATATAGAACGTCTCTTTTTCCATCAGTTCTTCACCACTCCCTTCACCGATAAGTGCATTTGACGCTGACAAATTGGCCTCCGTCTTTTCGAGTATCGATCGACATGTGCCACGAAATGACACTTTACAACAACAATGCAATACATTGTGATGAATGATGATCCCATCTTCCTTGCTCAGGTGAATTTTATCATTCCACCGCTTCACGGAACACGACTTTAACGATCGATCTTTGCAAAACGTTTCACATACCGTGATATCCAGCTGTAATTCGCCAAGATAACTATGTTTGAAGATGGAACATGATACGCGACTGTTGCGCTTCACGCTTGTTTGCCATTAACCCTTTGACTGCTATGGGCGCATATATGCTCCCTGTGGAAGCTAGCGATATAAACTATGGACGCAAATACGCGCCCTGTAAAGGCTTTGACTATTTATTATGGTGTACATACATACTTACGTATGTTCGGCAATTGTTTCTGCCGTATATTCATACTGCGCGAAAAAGTATTCAGTCCGCAGCGATAATTCACCTGGCGGATAGAGACATACAGTGCGACTCGGCCAACTTGGCACCTCGGCGGCGGAGCTTCTCGCTTTCAACCGCCTATTCGCACCATTTTGTTTATTGGAGTCCACTCGCTCAGCCTCTTAAAGGAAGCATACGACAAAGTCGAAGCATTCAAATATTCTTACTAGTTTGGCTAGAGGAGCGAGACATTGTATTACACTGTTTTCTCGTCGCGCGCTCCGTTTCATCAAGGAGAATCTCCCTATGTGGTGGGGGTAATTCTGCCGGAGTTTATCCTGTTTTTACTATAGAGATGTTAGAAATCTGGTGCCTACGACGATGTCTTCACTGTCGCCACCCAAATCGCGTTGTCTCCCTTGCTCCGATCTGCAGCGTTCTCTCTTCGTCTTTTAGTTCGATTTTTATGTGTAGCTCTTTTAACGAATCGCGAGGTAGAACGTCAAGTGTCTTCGTGTCCGTGTGACAATAAGCATGACGCTTGACTGTGTGCCAAGTTGGCCGAGCCGCACTGTATGTACCTCGTTTCCACATCATTTTCAATACGTAACACGTTACTGGTGTTGGGTTTCTAATTTACAAATACAGTATATTGGAACATATAAGAATCAATGATGCATTTCTTCTTGGATTGCTTAAGAGGTTGCAGTTGCATAGTTATACAGTTTATTTATGTCGAAAGTGAAAAGATTCCTTAGACGCTGGCTACATTTTTTTAGACGTCATTCTGTGATTTTCACTCTTAAAGAGAAGGCGTACCTTCTTCCTATGTTCACATAATAAAGTCTCAAACTATTTTGTTAGTTTAAACAAGGTGTTTCATTTAAAGCTCCAAAAAGCAATAACTGACCAAAAAAACGTATATTCGTTTCGTCGTTATGTGAATGACGAAAGAAGTGTTTCGTTTTTGTTATTATTGGTCGATTTTGAGGTCTCCAAGATCTAATAGTTGCTAAGCTAATGAAGTCATTTGGCTTGAGGTACAAGGTAACTGGAGACTGTCCTCGCACCACCTATTTCAATCACGTCGGCCCATGAAACTCGGTAAATGACAATCGAAGATTTAATATAATATTTATGTCATCGTTAAATGACTTCTTTCTCTGGACCAATAATACTTAATGGTCTGATATTTACCTAGTTGGAAAGAAGCTGCGTACGAGACAACCAAATGGCCAACGCAGATCTTATTGTAACACCTTGCCTGGTATCACCTTATGACACAATACCTAAAGCAGCGTCAAGAATATTTTGCACGCCCGAGCCGTCCTTCGAGAAACACCGCCTCCTTCACCCAAACATACAGCCGAGATGTCACTGATTCACAACCACTCTGTAGGCGTCACGCTCGTGCCTATCGGCACTGGCGTGGTGCCGCATTTGGGGCGACATTCGTAGTTAATCGCTCGCGCTGGAAAGACGTGCCTCGCGCGTCAGTCGCGGAGATAAGAACGACGTGCGTGGCACGTCGACTCATAATATTTGTTGAGGAACAGTTTCAAATGGCACTACGTCGCATGGGCTGCAGCGACCGCGACGGCAACAATGTATTCTTTAATACGAGGAAGCCTAGCGTTCTAGTATCGGATAGTTATTTTTAACAATTTGCGCTAGTAATTAATTTACAAATGTGCGTACTGGAACGCAATACTATATTTATGTCGTAAGATTTAATGAAGTGGTCGATTTCGGCAAAACCATCGCCAGAAGTTCAAAAACATAAAAATATATTAATTGTATTTGATTTAAAACATATCTGAGGATACTTTTTCACTAACAATACTTTTGTCTTATCCTACATGCGACGTAGTGCCATCTGAAACTATTCCTCAACAAATATTCTGAGTCGACGTGCCACGCACGTCGTTCTTATCTCCGCGACTGACGCGCGAGGCACGTCTTTCCAGCGCGAGCGATTAACTACGAATGTCGCCCCAAATGCGGCACCACGCCAGTGCCGATAGGCACGAGCGTGACGCCTACAGAGTGGTTGTGAATCAGTGACATCTCGGCTGTATGTTTGGGTGAAGGAGGCGGTGTTTCTCGAAGGACGGCTTGGGCGTGCAAAATATTCTTGACGCTGACCTAAAGGCTCTGCCTTACGTACAATCAGTGCTTAATAATTATAACAAAAAATTAAAACGAATTACTAAATCTTCAGTAACGCGATCGGTGCGTCCGCGGTTGGTGGGAGGGAAGTAGATAATTCTAGAAAGGGTGCAAAGCGTCATCATTTATACGTGTATTACAGAAAACTCGAGAAGAATATGCATGTGGTGACTGTTCTCTGATTGTGACATAAATATGAATATGTCATTAAATGCTCGAGAAGAGTATGTTGCTAGACGGTCGTTGTTCTGTTTTGGGAAATGTGACAAGTATAAAAAGAACGGGTGTTATCAGCGAGAATGGCCTTATAACATAACTTGACAATATATAATTATTAATATTAATTACAGTTTCAATTACATCAAATCTTTACCACATTTTATCGCACTAGCGAGCTGTTTACCCAGATTTGCATACCTTTTTTGGTAGAAGAATATCGTTACTTTTACTCCATCATAATCTGATAACGCGTGTTGCGATTCGCAAGGGGCATCGTCGCAAACTCGAAAGGAAATAACGCGGCAAAAGCCATGTCCTTGTTGTATTTTGTGCCCGCGGTGGACAGGATTATGGAAATGACAAAGACAAAGGAGCAAGTCGTGTCGTAAAGAATAAAATAACGAGGATGCCTTAGGCAACGACGGTACACCCGGAAAGAATTAACGAGCGTGACGAAAGAGAGAGAGAGAAAGTAAGAGAGAGATGTAGTTGTGCGGCTTGTATTATACTTAGCTACTACCTAGCAGGTTCGTCGTCCCTGTAACAAAAGTTTTACGATCCCTTCATAACCGCACTAGCGTCATAATCGTAAAAAGGGCAACGACGCTGGCAACTGAGTCCTGGGATTTCGTTTTCCGATATCAAATGACGAGCTAACGATGGAGCTTAGTGAAATACTCGATTTTATCCTGACCGATATTTTAGTATATTTCTCCGTTGTGAACCGTGTTCTCTGACTGTTAAAAGCGATTTATTTTTAGCTCTTGCTCTTTTCCAAGCTTTCGACGAATCGCTTTCTACGAAGTGTATAAATGTGGAGAATATGGAAATATCCCATTTTGTTCGATCTGAAACATCCATTTTTTGTAGCTATCTACATCTCTTATTTGGTCCAAAAAATCGTTTTTCGGATGTTTCTTTTCGATGCTTCCGCCAGGTAGATTTTTGGAGTAAACGGAAATATTCTACTTAGAAACATTTCTGTCAAACCCGCTCAAAAACACCCAATGTGAACGTGAAGATTATAAATTTTATGTTCGTGAGATGAACCAATAAATATACAAATTGTTAATTTATAGCGCAAGGAAACGAATAAATAACGAATATATTTACAACCACAATTCAGTCAGCATAACGTACAACTCTTAGTTAACAATATTTAAATGAATTTCATGGACTTCCGAAGGCGGGCATGAGGGTTACATGCGGTACAGTTACAGTGTTCTACAAGAAATATGCAGTCGCAAAGAGAAGGCGAATAGATGTTCTCCGCCTTCTTATATGAACGGTTTCGAAGGAAAAATCGATTAGATCATCAAGAAAGAATAGATTTTGGTGAAAAACGCGGGAATAACAATCTGTACGCCCGCGTCCTAAGCTACCAAGTTCCGTATCTTCGCTATACGTTTTATGATCATACCTACCGGTCGCACATGGATTGATGGCGTCCAGTATTACATAGAGGTAACTGGAGACTGTCGCAAGCACCTCCTATTGCCGTAAAATCGTCCTTAAAAACTAGCACAATAACAACCAACAACAAAATACTTCTTTCGTCGTCCACATCGAATATGTGGCTCTCTCGGCTTGCAGAGCGTTAAAATCTAAAATGACATACAAACTACGGATGTCTCTATCTGTCTAGGAAATCAGATCAAAACATTTGCTACAGTCCATCAAGTCGTTTGCGCTAGGTATGTATATACATGCTGAGCATGCAAAAAGCTTGTCACGGCGAATTGTGTGATTCGCGTTTAAGGTCCGCCAGAATAAGAGAACTTATACTTTCGTACTTTTTGTATTAGAATAACTCGGCTCGGTTCAAGAGCGATTCAGTGTGATGTACGGAAACGAATGATTTGAAGGTAAGGACTTGAGAGAGTTTAGAATTAGAATTTAGAATATGATTTAGAATTTAAAGATGACTCTCACAGTTAGTTGAACTTGGAAATGAACTGAGTAATGATGAACTTGGAAGAGTTGAATTTCTTACGAACACTAAACTTGAGCACTGAGCTATAACTGAGGTGAAAAAAGATGTAGGGTTTTTAAAGGTTTTTGGAGGCGGAGTGGAAGTGGTGATAATGATGAATGCAAGCCGAAGGTCAAAGTAGGAAGTAGGATTTCCGACTTGGACGATGACTCGGGGATGAATAAGGAGTGGTGACTGTGTTAGGGAGTTGAAAGATCGAGATGGAAAAATAGGAACTTTGGACTTGAGGTGGTGAATCAGTGACAATTATGGTATGCGAGCCACAGTGCAAAATATTCGTGTTTATAAAATATTCGCTAAACCTATCTTATGTACTAATTGATCGGAGGGTCGGCACATTACAAGCTTTACGTTTAATAGCCTATTTAAAAACTAATTCGCAGTGGATACAGACTGCGACAACATTGTTCTCACAGTTTCTTGGGCTACAGTAAGCACGAACCCATTTTTCGGGGTTTTTATATCAATTTGAATCGTTCAAAAAGCGCGAGGGTGAATATAAATTGGCCAGGAACCGTGCATCCTCTTTTAATCTCCGGTTTCCTATCGGAGGAAGCGGTTGACATCTTCAAGTTCAAAGCTTTCGAGAGAGAAAAAAGCCTTTTCAGAGCTGGTTGACTACTCATAGCCTGCGGCTTCAGACAGAAATCGGATCTCTGCATTGTTTTTGAAGGGTTTTCTCCTCTCAACCGTATGATGATGACTATCTGCTCCTCCCTCCTTTCAAAAGAGATGTTACAGAAAACGACTACTACCTAATAGAAATATTTTTTCTACTCACGGCTGCATTATTTTTTTGAAAAGAATGTTCCTATATTAATTTTCTTCCTTTGATGCATCTTACAATTAGAAAAGATACTTTTACACACTTCCTGGAGGCAATCAAGAAACTAGAAATTACACTGGGATGTGCGTGCTTATAGTTTTACCTGCCAGAACTTTAAAATTCGATTTCCTGTGCAATGCAATGTGGAAATACTTCTTATTACATAACTTTGCTACGTAATTTTGTGTCTATCGCTTCGCAAGTGACATTCTCTCGCATTACTCTGATGTCGTTGCTGCCTTCTTCCAATTCTCTCTCCAAGCTGATTTTGAGGGTCCTTGTCCTTGGTGAGGACGCTTAAGCTTAAGGGGGTCGTAGAAGCTTCGTGATCCCTGAAGAAAGCTTGTTTCTCTCCCTCATCCTAACAGTGGCATCTGAATCGAAATTGAGGAATGTCCTTCGTTCATGTAACTTCAAATTTGCACACAGAGTCCTGCGCGAACAACATCGCTGGGGCCATTGTCCTCATCACCCTCCGCCAACTACATGTCCATGAATACAGTGTTAAAACTGAGAATAGGCATGAAAATAATATCAAACAGGCCGATAAGCATTGTCACTGCATCCATGCCCCCTGAACATTTAAAGGCAAGCTTCAATGTGCCTCAATACTAACTAATCTCTCAGAGTTTCTTTTCTGCATTTGAGCTGTTATTTTTGAAAGTGGTATAAGTCCATTTTTTCATGTATCGAGATATTTAAGGGTTTGATTTTGAGTTAATTTAAAAATATTGGCAAACGTTAATCTATTCAAGTGACGTTTTTAACACTGTACATCTTTCAAATTTTATTATGAAATGATAATTATTAAAACTATTTAAAAAAACAAACGGTATTTTTAGATCCAAATGGACTTATACCACTTTCTAAAATAACATATTATAAGAAATAAAAACAAGAGTAAATTTAAATACATAAGTAACCCAGTTTATTAAGAATTATTTTCAGTTGTATTAAAAAGGCGATTCGAAGTATTCATGATAAATAGATGGAATGGGAGGCAGCAAACTCATCATATCTTTGTATTTCTCTTTTGTTATATGTAGGTCTTGAAATTTTATACAGTGGCAACATAGTAATTTTGTTGAGGTTTTTAGGTCTTCCTTTTTTACAAATAAAAAAATTATTTGAAATGGAGCATTTTCTTCTTTACTAGTTTTGTAACAAATTTTGTGCGGGTCATCCCTTTTAAACCTCATCCAGCATATTTTCAGTCAGTTTATAATTTTTCCGTCCGTAATTTTTTTCATGTTTGATATTGCCTCTTCTAGAGATTTGGTTGAGACAAAATCTTCTCTTTTCATTTTGCACAAAATGAATCTATTTTTCTTTCGGCAAATTAATTATAATTATTAGAAATGGACTTATTCCACTTTCAAGAAAAAGATTTTTGCGATATCTTTTTATAACCAAAATTTTGTTGTTTACTCTATGTAAAAATCGTACTCCAATGAATGTATAGTTATAAATATGGAGAGAAGTTGCCGTTAACTCATTTTTTTTAACTGGATTTTACCACTTTCAAAATTAATTTAAATTAATTTAATTAAAAAATAACAGTTCATTTATAACTCTCGATACATCGAAACTCTGAGTCTCAATATTAAGTATGATTAAGCTCGCTTAAAACTTTTTAAGTAACGTTGGAAAAAAGTACCCTTTCGTAATTGCATTATCAAATTTTACCAATTATCACCTGTGATTAAGCAATTGCTATTAGTACGTAGAAAAGAAACGTAGTCGTTGTTCTTTTCTGACAGGGCGAGCAATAAATCAAAATTCATTCCTAAAATCAAAAGTTCTCACTGGTCTCTGATATTTCGTATAACCGGACGTAATATTAATAGTATAGAAATAATGAAGATATAGTCTAGTATAGAATAGTATAGAAATAATAGAATAATAGACCATTTCGCTACCGGCTAATATTTTCAATTTAATAGTGTTTGAAAGACTTCAAAATTTCGCATTCCATTTTCCGCTCCACAAATGCCACACGTTGTTGTAGGCTAAGGAGTTGAAACAACAGATGTAACTAAAGGTGAACGAAAATTTAGCACTATCGTTCTACTGAGAATATATGCAAGAAAAAAGATCTTCAAATCCTGATATCAAATCTCACACAAATCTCTTATTTCACTGAACATGAATAACGCGCGAAATACCAAGCTATCCGAAAATCAGGAGCAATTGTTAATGCTTTGTTAGGACGAACACGGTATTGTGCAGGATGCCGGTAGCAGAGCTGACCAGGGAAGTAGGATTATCTCGGCTTCGGGTTTCAAGCCGAATACGCAGGATGTACTTTCGGTTTACCGATCTGAATCGAATGCGTACAAACAGTGCACATTGCCAGCCATTTTCCTTTAATCGGAAAGCCCTCAGGAAAATCACCTCGTCCCATGATGGTACGCTATAACGTTACGCCTTTCTGAATTCACTGGATATTTCGTTTTTGGCGATTTTCAATTCGTCGGGCATTTTTTCAATCTTTCTTTGTATGCACTTTGTACACGGCACGTTCCACGATGGATTCGTTGGCGCATGGGAACAGCTGGACGAGACGAATATTTTTAGAGGTATAGTTTTGCTATATAAAAGAAATTGCGGAATCAAAGGATTTTAAAACTACGGGCACGAAATGAAGTATTGAGAACGAGAAATATAAATCTATTTTCTGTTGATATTCATTAAAACTATATTTATTTATATTTTTGTTTTCATTTGATATTACTTTATTTGATAAGAGATGAAATGTAAAGGCTAGAAATATTTAAATGGTGTGTTCATTTTACCCTGATTGATATAAATCGTTTATTACATAGTCGAACCCGTTACCCTACGATTTATTTCGTGACTGCTTCCGCTGTCATTCAGAATTTCATTGTCAAAAAAAGATTGATCAGTGACTCTTGATACGCCCAATAGTTTAACGTACGGGAGAGCAGGGCTAAAAGTTCCGATTTTTAGTTAACTTCAAAATTTGTTAAAATACTTGCTTTTAGTATTCATACGGTGCGATCAAAATCAACTTACATATGTAACTTTGATATTAAGACAGTTATTAGGGTCATTTTTTGAGAGATTCTTTTATTATTAATTTTTTAATGCCTAAAGTCGGAAAGTAATAACTTACCCCGGCTTGGGGCAAGTTGTTAACAAGCCAGGATAAGTTGTTACCATATCTGTTAAAGCTATTATTTATGAAATAAAAAACAATAAATGATTAAACCAAGTCTGTTTATTTAAGTACTACTCAACAATATCGTACGAATCATTCGTGAGATAGATCACAAATACCAAATGCGAAAATATTTTCTTACGTGGACCAGCGAGGCACGTGATGTCGTTCCGTTGTTCCGGGTCCCACTCGTTTCTTTAAAATGGCTATTGTCGGTGGAATGTGGCGTTCCATTTCATTACGAATTTACACAATATTCTTATTACTTCTCCTCGCAGAGTTATTTCAATCGGAACAACTTACCTCGGTAACTTTTCGCCCCGCTCTCCCCTAATATTAATGTTATAAAAATAATATTATCGCATCGCGTCTCACTGATATTTTCAATTTAATAGGTTTTGGAGAACTTGAGAATTACGTGTCCCCTTTACCTCATCACCAGTGTCACTCGTTATTGTAGGGCAAGGAATTAATTCTGAAACCTAAAATTTTATTTCTGAACGATAAAAACACAGGATACAAACTTTCGAATCTACTTCTGAAAAAGAGAGAGCTATGATTTTTTGCAAATCCTGTAAGAAGTACGTCGAGGGAATCATTTTCACATCATCGTATCTCTCGCTTCTAACATCGTCGTAAAACGTTTCGTCGTGAATACTCAACGCGTATGCAGACTCAGTTACCGCAACGGCAAATACATAAATGAAATAAACGTGCAATAAATAGGCATGAGTTCTTTTTATGAGGTCTACATATAGCTAGAAGCAGGTTCTCAAATCGTCCATTTTACGATCTTCCAAAGTAGGGCAGAATGATGTGGAGTCTTGGGTAGATCTATAACAAATTTATACACCAACCAGTAAATATTCTGCGCATCCCTCTTCAACCCCATGCAAAAAAGAAAAGAAAAACGTACAAACCGCAAAATGGGCGTGACGTTTTTGTCAATTTTTTTCTCTACAAAGTACGATTTATAATAACGATATATGTCCCGTCGAAGGTTCCGGGGAATTCATCATGACGAGCTCGAAAACGATGGTGGCCCATTTTCGTGGAGTCAGCAATGGATTATTTCTCTCGTCGGCCGGAAATAGGTATATAATTCATTGGCCCAAGCATAATTCCCCGACGTACATTTTTGAGTATCTAGCGAATGGGCTTTTTATTGAAATGAATTGCAAGGCTCGTAGTATTCCATATGCATGGAAACTCACGTCTAATTAATTTCTCCTACTCATCCGATTGTTCGATCGGTCGTTCAGTGAATGTCTGACTTTCGTTTCCGTGACGGAAACACGAGAGGTGCACGTTACGCGTCACAAGTCCCGCTGAAACAAGAATTTATGCTCTAACTCCGCGTTATGATGATGGGAGTACGTCTCGGAAGGTTATTACGAAAACGAATTAATTGCAAGTAGCGCTGGTACGCGGGGAGAAATGCCAAGAATTAAGGTGAACGCGATGAAACATTAAGTTATTTGAAAATTACATTGTTCAGCCGCCCCGGGTCACGTTGCCGGCACGATTTTATAACGAACGTCGCGATTTTAGCGTGGAATACCAATTTTATGAAGGAGCAATTTATCTCTGTACTCGAGTTGGAGTGACGGAATTCGTAATTGTTGAAAGAGACGTGAAGCGTTCTCCCGAAATACTCAAAAATCGCTTTTCACGCGATTGTTGGCAGTTATCACGCAATATAACTTTGGTATTTTATCAATTAATGAAAAAATCTATGAAACTAAACCTTCAGGCAAGGAATGACCATTTGATGAAAGCACAAAATTATTTTCATTATTTTCTAATATTAAAACTACTTGCAAAGGTACGGTGATTAAATATTAATTATAAGATTATCTGCAAGGTGTTTCAAGAAATCAGACGATAAATACTTAAATATTTCTTTTATTAGCAATTAAATGAACATCATTTCTGAGTAAACTTAGATTGTTTGAAAAGAGTAAAAGTGAGAAAAAATGTTTTTTTAAACATTGTTTTCAAATGTTGTATTTATATTATTTATGTGTGAAGTATTTCTTTTGGATTTTATAACAAATGGAAAAATACATTCAAATGCTTTATGATGTTACTGTCAAATGATTTCGGTCTTCAATATTTTTTTAGTTAATATTCAATGCACGTCGAGAGCGATTTCAAATTGTTTAGATCGGTGATGGAAGTGATTTTAAGATCACAGACACATTTAATTGAAATATTCAATGTGACATCTTTCTCCTATATATAATATACCCCCTGAGACGATACATGACAAATTGCCCAGGTGTCTCAGTAACTTCATGTCCGATATCGACGCAAGCTGATTTTATGTGTTGTTTCACATCTTCTGACATCGTAGATATATCCTCGTAAATTCCCTTCGATGCACTGCATAAGAAAAAATCTAGAGGTGCAAGATCGTGTGAATGAGAGAACGATATTACTCGCCTCTTCTGTATGTAGAGCCCAACCATTCGGAAACTTTCATGAGAATCCAAGTTGCAATATGTGGAAAGTGCATCGAACAGTGCACCGTGCTGATACCATAATCTGCCACAATTATTTAATGGCACAACTTTTGACAAATTTCCTCATTTGTGTTTCAAACACTAAGTGCATCTTTTCCAAATTTAATATGGTTGATAAAGTCTAGTTATCCTATTACGTGCAAAGCCACATCAAACATTTAGCGTGCGTGGTCTTCGTCTTTTCATCTGCGTAAAGCATTGCAGATTCTCGACCAATAATGGCCTTTATTAGGTTTATTTTATAATGATTGTGTTTGTAAAGAATGCTTATCGATAAATATTAAGTGTGCAAATAAGTTCTTTCCTCTTTTTTTCGAAATTCAAGGTTTTATTATATAAATTCGGTACAAGATTACGTCTCGAAGTACTCAGCCTCATTTTCTATAACCTTTTCCCATCTGGTGGGTAAATTATAAATCCCATCGCTAAAGAATGACGGCTACTGTCTGGGCCAGATTTTCGTTAAGCAAGTGCTCTATCTCTCTATATCTCACCGTCATCGAACTTCTTCGCGGCCCCTGAACGATTGTCGTCTTCCAAATTAAAATTTCCGGTTTTAAATCTCTGGTACGACTTTTTACATGTTCTGTAAGAAACAGCATTCTCTCCCAGTACCGCACAAACCATTTCACTAGCTTCTACAGCTGATTTCTTAAGCTGGAATGCAAAGAGTAAGCAGTGACGCAAATGATGCTTCTGACACACCGTATTGTTTGAAATTGTTGCTTAGGACTGGGAACTCTTAGAGCGGTCATTATAACTCTTCTTAAATACAAAAGAATTATCTTTGAGATGGCACCACAATCAATTAATTCGAATAATACAGTCGTGATTGCAGAAAAAAAGGGGAAGGAACTTATTTGCAAACCTAATAATATTTACGTGAAAAACAATTCATCATTTTCCTATTTACAGACGGTGTGCCAACAGCAATTCAGTCTTTCTCACCGAAGATCTAATGAATAGAAATATAGACGGGTTAAAAGTTTTCACATGAACCATCCGGAATTTGCTTGAATTATTAATGTAACTTTTATGCGCATGTTGTTTTAAACTTATAAATGTATACAAATTTCAATGGGCTTTATCGATGACGTTTCTTTGATTCGTTTCATGACTGCTAATTAATTTTATTTTTTATTCATTTCCTTTCATCTACTCATCAACTTTACTAAATACTCTAGTGATATTTATGCGCACAAGGTAGTGCGCAAATACGGCTTGAAAATTGTTACTTGCTAAATTCAAGCAGATTGCCTTTGGTAATTCGAGATATATTTATTAAAGAACTTAAATTTGCAGGGATTGATAATATAGTATAAACTGATTAAATAATATAGGTATAGGATCACTTTAATAAATCACTCGTAGAGACATAGCGGAAACTGGACTCAAAACACACACTTTAGTGGAACTCAAATAACGATATCTACAAGATCGTCATAACACTCAAATTCACAACAGTTTTAGACTATATCGAAATTCGTCATAAATGAAAATGTTCAAAAGTGATATTAACCTTTTAGACACGGCGCGCTTAGCCCGAACACTGCACCTTTGGGATGGCGCACCTGGCCGCGGGTGTGACAGAAACTGTTTTCCCTGCGACATTACTTTGGTATAGATTTTAAATGAATGAAACGTATAGTACCGTCCACAAACATGACATCCACGAAAGTCACTACATTGGCGTTCTCTCAAAATCGGTGGTCTCCACAGGATCCACCACAGTGGTGTATTATATCTAAAAGGTTAAAAAAAGTATTTAATATATCTGATTAGTCTCTTCCAACGATTTAAATTTAATCTTTGATACTAAAGAATTGTGTTCTATTATTAATAAGGAAGAAATGTGGGTTGTCTGGTTTTCATGAAACACCATGTATAATCCAACGTCTCATTTTCACTGGAATTCCGCGCGGAAAAAGCTTGGCACAAATTTTGCTATCCTAAACCTGCTACACATCATTGTAATGTGATAGCGTTGAAGAAGAAACAAGACGAACAGACTAATAATTTTGTCGAAACGAGGATAGCTATTTCTCGAAGAACGATTCAATGTTTGCACGAGGCGTGGCCTTATTAATTATTTCTTAGAACGTATGCTCATAATTACGGAGTCACATTACGCAAGAACCATTCCTTACGCGCCAAGGATCGCGTAAGGGTCTCGATGAGAAGGAGGAAACTCGATGAAAGTCCCGGTAACGTTGAATTTACGAGATGCCCGCAAATTTCACGGTGGAACACGGAATTAGAAAACTTTTGGTTGTTCGAACAAGGAGGAATACACTTTTTACTTGTTCCAATTCCATCGAACGATTAACAGGCTCCCTGAACGCAATGATTGCAGTTCAACTTCGAAATGTCGATGTGATTGAGTGAAGTACGGTCGTACCCAGTTTCTTGGCAGCCTGATGAAAGATTTTATTTTCAGAATGCATTTTTACTCAACAACGGAATTAAAAACTTTCGTAAATATTCACAAGGAATTGAGAATACTTGAATTCTTAAATGTTACATCGAGTGCCAACGCATTCCCCTTTTCAATTGAATAAAAAAAAAAAAACAAGTTTAAACGGTGAATTCATAAAATTATAAAATGACTTAAACATAAAGGAGCATGGGGCTTAAATAGGTATGGAGTTAAAAGTTTTTTTTCATAGCTTCAACGATTTCAAACCCACTTAAAGCGATAATTTCTAAGCATAATTCTCATAACAATTAAACCCAAAAGATACAACAGAAGAAAGACTATAAAGAAGTGTGATTTCAAATTTCCACGATGTTCTAAATATAATTCTGCAAGTACAGAAATATATCCGATGAAATTCATGGTTTTTCCTTCTTAATCTCACCATCAATTATATTTCGACAAACGTTTCACGAGAGTGTCTGCGACATCTCACGTAAGGCTGTCTCACGAGATGGGGTAGAATTTCAGCATACTAACAGGGCTTTCGCACAGTCTCCTTATTTGTTACTACTAACGCAAGTAAGTACATTCCCCTACGGATAAAACGTCTTTGGATTAAGGTGACAACCTCATTCTGCAACTTGAGCTAGGGTGGTATATAATGTTGTCAGGATTTATGCCCCGAGATG
Source organism: Cerceris rybyensis (assembly GCA_910591515.1). Taxonomy (NCBI): domain Eukaryota; kingdom Metazoa; phylum Arthropoda; class Insecta; order Hymenoptera; family Crabronidae; genus Cerceris; species Cerceris rybyensis. Next base: position 4,758,981 of record OU342796.1, on the reverse strand, counting down.
AGCTCGATGTGACTCTAGGGGTCGAACCAATTTAGAAACTATTTTGTTATTACGCGGCTGGTTGGGTCAAGGGCGAACAACAAGTTCCTTCGACCTTTAAATGAAACGATTATAGCGCGGCTGCGAAATTCCTTCGACATGCATTTTATTTACTAATATAGCAAACTTTAACATTAATTGATACTTCGACTTAGGAAACTCTATATCTTCCCGGATTGAAGTATTTCATTAAATGGTACACCAAAATAGTGGAAGTGCAAGGATTTCCGTAGAGAATGTAGCTTTGGAACATTTGCAAACTCGGTTATAATAAACTGTAATAGAAACAACTTTCACGAACCGATTTAGCGCGCTGACTCTTCGGTGGCTCGTACGTTGTCGATTTAATCCCCTTAGCCGTTAAATCGTGGTCTTAGAACTTAGAGGAGTCCGCCGTAAGTCGAGCTTCCTTGTGAAACGCATATCCGTTCTCATCCCTTAGTGAATTTCATCTCTTCTTCGGTCCCTTACACCTCACCCTCTTCGTACAGCCATTTACTTCTTTTATAGCCAATAAATCAGGGCGATTCTTCGTGAAAGAATATGCCTTTACTACATAATAAAATTTATCGTGCCAATTAATAAAGTCACCCTCACAAGAATTTTTGTATGCTTTTAAGTTTCTGTGCTATTTTGAATCTCATGTTTAATATTTCTCACTACATTCAATACGTAATGGAATGATCGATCAGGTTGCAACCGAACTACTCTTCATAGTTCGAACATCACCCATTAGACTGCTATCATTGGCCTAGTAAAAGAAGTCACTTGATAAGTGGTTTGCTCCGATTAGACCGACAGATAAAGAAATCTCTTATTTTGACGTAATTTTCGATTCTAACGCGTTACTGGCCGAAGAATTCGCATGCTGTCGGCATGGGAACGACGAAATATATAAGCGTTTAATTTTCGGTTGTCATTCGTCGACGTCAGTTTTCAAGGACCGATATGATGGAAATAGGACATAGATTATGCGAGAGACAGTCTCCCCTTACCCTGTACTACATAGCAAGTGACTTCTTTTACTTGGCGAATGATACATCGTTCCTTCTAGCAGTACTTGTTAAATATACATAAAATAGTATTGTGGAGACAGCCAAAAAAAAACGTGGGTCAGGACAGAGGCCATCGGGGCTTCTATCTGTCTATACATCTTAGGGTAATCTTGGTACATACATATAAACCCTTGATAGTAAGCCATTTACTTACTTCATTAAGCGGTCGATTTGAATGTGTATTTCTTTCGACAAGTGGCGCGTTAGGATCGAAACTGCGTGTGATTAGAGCTGATCATAGAAATTTTTAGCCCAGGGAAAGAAAATCGTGGTGGAGCCACTTTTGTATTAACAAATATCCCCTAGGATTACTAGATCCTGAGAATTAATCTCATTTCTCCCCGTGTATCATTTGACCTGTATGTAACCGGAGGCATAACCTTTGCCATCTGACGAATAAAACCGAAGTTTCATGCTTTCAAGAACCTAGAAAAATTGATGTTTGACCTCTGAAATGACGTAGGTTTTTCACATTGCACAGAATCGTTGCACTGATCTCACATATCGAACACGGACGTATTCTATACACGCGTATTATGCTGTAGGGACGACGGTTTACGATCCGGTGTTCGCCATTGTTCGGCATCTGGCGGTTCACCGTGAGCGGGGCCTGTTAGCTATTAAGAATTTTACAAAATTTCCAAGCTTCAGGTTCCGCGGGTCTGCGACCGTTCGTGACGGACGGGGGGCCGGATCATGAGCCGTCGGAACGTAGTCCTATTGTCTAGGTGGGTGTTTTGAGGCGGCCGGGTCTTGAGGGGTGTTTGCCAGATGTGGAAATTTTCCATACCAACAGCACCCCCACGGTCTACGGACGTCTTGAGGCAATCCTAACAACTTTTCGGGACCCGCCTAGACAAGGACAAAAGTTAATGTTCTCCTACTCTCGAACGACAAGGGTAGGGAGACAAATTCACCAAAAGGAGTAGGGAGGACCGAGGTGGCAGAAAGAGTGACACGCGGTCCTCCAGTGGATTTTTGTTGGAAGCGCTCGAAAGCATTGTTCGAATCACTTTGTACAGCTTTAATATCACCGAACAGTGAATAAAGAACATAACATCTAAAATGCGAATTCTGAAGGTTACTAGTCAAAATAAATAATTAAAAAAGAAAACTATACTTAATAAAAAGAATTAGGAAGCAAAGATCAATTAGGTTCAAAAATATAAAAAAAATCAAAGTTTATGATTTTTTTAAAGCTACCATTAGTGTTCTGTTTTTATCAACTTTGCGGACAATCACACATATAATATGTTGCAAATAAAAAAATAGGTGGTGACACCTTGAAGCAGGTTGTATTCATGAGAGAATATTAATCATAAATCATCTGTGAAAAGTGTCTTTACGTCTAGAAAGAAAGGAGAAGAAAAGCTGGTGAAGTGCTTTCGTTTCATGAGAAAAACAAGCTCATAAATCCAGCTTTAGTATCAGGTAGAATGGCAGGAGGCAGGAGAAGGAATAGAAACGGTGGAAAGTAAAACCGCTAGAAAGTGTTATTTTTTTAAATCTTGAAATAATGACATTCGCAACGTTGCTCACACCTGCTTAAAAATATTGCATTCTTCTTCAAGAACATTGAAACGAAGCATCTATTCTACGTATATATTTGCTATTTTCTCTCTTCTGAAGAACCTCAGTGACGTCAATTGGATGGAATTAGAAAAAATGTCTCATCTTATTGTTAGTGCACAAACTAGTCAGCATTAATCCAACAAATTCAGTACCTAATACATTTCTAAGAAACAGTACAAAAAGTGGAAACAAACTATCAGCCATAGTTACACTACATCGTGTACTTTCTATAAGAGAAATTACAAATCCGAATGCCTTGGTATTTGTAGAGTTAATAGACCGTCAAAATATCTTCCCCGATCGAAAATCAATGGAACGAAACGCTTTCGTGACGCTACGAGCCTGGAACAAAGAAGGAAACGCAAGGTAAATAAGATCTGTGTAATTAAACGAAACAGCTCTGTGGATAAAGCTGATCGCAAACGAGAAAAGTTCCGAGCATTGTTGGTTTAGGTATCTATTCTGTGGCTGTCGAAAGTTACGAATGTACCAATTTACTCTGATGGAAACTTTGCAATTAAGTTTGGCTGGGAAGGATCGCCCCTGCGAACCCATCTGCGGATAGCATTATCATTAAAAATAGCACGTCGAAATGTAGTGCATCTTTTTTCTTTCTCAGTTCCAAATTCTCCCAATCAGGTTTTCATTCATCGATCAGTCTTTGTTCAACAATCGGTTTTCTTTCTTTTCTCTGTGCACACTGTTTCCCTGTTTTTTTTTCTCAAGGTCAATTTTAAAATTTCTGATTTTCTTTCTCTCTTTTTCTATATTTAGAGCTTGCTGTTCTGCTCGGGTCTATATGACCCGAAATGGACATTATATTTTTACAGATACTACGTTCCTATATATTAGTTTTTGATATTCAATGTAATTAACATTTACGTCTACCTGTTTGTTTATTTCATGTTTCTAAAAATGTGAACTTTTGTTCACCAGGTCGCTATGACTAGGAGAAATACGAATGTGTAATATAAATTACCAGGGTAGCAGGATTAAGCAACTATTTTTTAGGATTTTGCTGCATCGACTATTTCAATTACTCGAATTGTTATTTTCGGATTCTCAAAGTTCAAAACACATGGTTCTACTAATTGTAACTGTTACACTCGATGTAAACATTGTGTAAGATGTTCGTCGACTTCCAATTAGCATGGCGCATTCTACCACTAAAAATTACGCAAATGAGAATTCTGTTCTGCTCTCGAAAGTTGGTTATTCTCAGTTAACAAGTAGCAGAAGTATCATCAAGTTATTTTAAGTAGACTACCATTTCGAATAATAGATAATGTAGAATGTAATATTAATATTTGCCATGAAATGTATAATCTCGAAAGAAGAGAATATTGTACGTTACGTTAAAGACACTCAGAAATCAGGGAAGGAACAATTAGAAGTATGTAATTAAACGAAACGATGGAAACGAGCCAATGTCTCTTTAACCGTCTCTTCATGCCGCTTCTACAAACAATAATACCAAAGTGGACCTTTTCATTTTCCACCACCTCCTCGTCCAGTGGCACTTTAGCCTTCTCTCGGCTTTAACGCAGCGTTTAACTTCATTAAACGACTAAATCTCCCGTTGTCAGCCTATATCGGAACCAGCATCGCAATTTTCTTCTATCTTTGTGCTTCTCTTCCCACGAAAAGTCCGCACAATTCCGATTTTTTCAGTCGCGTTATTTTATCGTTAATTTCTCGGCTTTCCTGTTTCATTCTGGGAATCATTGTTTCCAATTTTTCGCCGCTCTGCGTGCCAGGGTGAATTTATATCGCTGTATTCTTTTGACCAAAAAAAAAGAATTGAATAAACCATTGCAGGCAATATTTTAATTCGCTCGTTCATAAATAACGAACATCCATTGACCGGTGTTACGCAGTCACGACTTTTCGAAAAAATAAAACAGTCCAGTGAAATCCAGATTAGCAGAAAAAGGCGTGTTGAAATTTATTTAAAACGTGTGGGAAGAATTAAACAAATGTCAATGGCGTATGTCTTCTTCCTTTGTGTATTGTTATTGTATACATATAATAACAATACTCAAATTTGCGATCGATTGTCTGTAAATTTGAAACATGTCGGAACTGATTCCATAGAACCCTATTTTAAGCGTCATCGTGTAAACCCTTCACCCAGGGGAACCATTCTTCTCTCCCCTGGGATTTCATGGATCGTTCGTGAGGGACGTTCAGGTTTATATTACGTCTGTTTTTCCTTCAGGACGTGAAATTGATATCAGTATTATCCGTCTGCGCCATCGAACTCATCCGAAACATGGCTTCCGTCTCGTAATAGAATTTTGATAGTAACTAGTCGAGGGATATCTACCCCTCATCACAGGGATAATTCCCACGTCGCATCTCTATCGTATTTGCCGTGATCCCTCGGAAAGTTATGACGTGTAACAGCATCGTGGGACGCTGCCTCGTTTCCTGCAAAGATGATGCTTTATCTTTTAATTATTTAAACTTAGATATGTAAAGGGTAGCGCAAGTTATTATCTTGCTTCGTTTCCAAGGTAGAATCGAGTAATATAATGTGTATTAATTGTTTGTAAAGCAGACGAAACTTCAGTAATTTTTAGACACGTTTTTGTTCAAAAAATAAAACAGTGCACACGATTTAATAATATTGGAATGAATTATTAGTTAGTGGCCTAAAATCGCTGAATTTAATGGAGCGCGTTATGAACTTTCAGATCTACTTTGCAATTTTGAGTATAGTGGTGAAAATTCATATTGTTTTTTAACCCTTTGTACTCGAGATGCGCCACTACTGTGCCTTACCGTGTCTGGAGTTATATTTTTTTATTTCCGATGCGATAAAATATATGTATCCCAATGTTTTTCGTAGACCCGGCTCTGCTTGCTGTTTTGGTATAAAATTATTTTACAGTAGGTACCTGTGAAATATTTGCCTAATATAGCCAAAATCGGAAAAAATAAAAAAAGTACTCGAGTTAAATCTATTTACTTATTTTATTAATTCACCTGTCTCGTTGTTCCTTTTTTAAAATTAACACTTGCCAGTGTGATTGTCCACCAGTCTGCTAATAGAGGAGACGATTATTGATTAACTCATTCGTACCATTAAGTATTTATGCTACTCCTTAGTGTATTCAAAGGAAATTGTTATAATGTCCGAAGAGAGTTTTATTTTGCAAAAAATACGAAGCTCTTGTCTTTAAATTTCTTTATTCAATCTCCTTCTTGTACTTCTCCATCGTGTTTGTAAATTTTTTGTGTGTCTGGTCCAGTAAAGGAGACGAGCAAAACATCTTGCAGATTATAAAAAAAGGGTGGGCGCAAAAACAGGTGGTTCGAGGATCGTCCTAGCTGGGGAGAAACATTGCAAAAGAGTCTACGATATAATCTGTCTTTACCTCTACCAAGAAAAAAAAACACTTCTTCTTGTATCTAGTTTCAGACAAGAAATGTTAATTTTATACGGTTCCCCCCATTTCTCTAGATACTTACAAGCATCTTTAGCGACTGGTAAAAAAATATTGTTAAGTGTAATTTACAAAGAATCAATAACCACGATGCAAAGAACATGTCAAATTCAAATGTTTTTATAATATTAATGAATTTAATAACTTCTTTTTTCAATTATCGTTACAATTCTAATAAAAGACGTACATTAAAACTCATGAATTGCAATGAACTTTCGCAATCGATCTTGTTGTTGCAGGAATATAAATGAACATTTGACTACAGTTATTCCCGTATTTTTATTAAGTTTTCGTTCACGTACGTGTAACGTATATTGTAACAAATATTGCGTAGGATAAAGTTGCAATGTTGGTGCAAAGTTAAACGTGCTCCATGGCTGTTATATTGCCGCCATAAATTTAACACTGTGGTTCGGCATTAGTTCACCGTACGCCAGATATACATCCGACTTCATTCGACCCCCGTGCTCGTTAAAATAGCTGTCTATACGTTCTCCAGTATTATTTATATCGATTTAATGAATCGTAACGGAGTTACGACCTTCTGGCTGAAATCGCTCGTTTATCAGAAAAATAGGTCCTATTATCGAGCGGATGATTCGCAGATACACGTGAAATGGTATCGTCTTCGTAAATCACGGACAACTGTTATGGTGCACATCAGCATAGATATTGATATATCTATACGTATATCAGAACGATGACATTAAACAATAGTTGTTAATGATTGGCAAAACTGCAGAGGAGTATTATGCGTGCATGGATTGGGAACAATGTAAAAAACAAAAGAACGACAGTAGATAGATGGAGTCGTTGTCCGTGTTAAAAACTGAAGAAGAAAGGTAATAAAAAACGGAGGTCCACCTCGAACTTCTCCAATAAAGCATTGGATTCAATTATTTTACCTGGCCGTATTATTGTTACCTAACAATAGTATACAGTGAGTCACAAAAGTATTCGTACCCTTGCCACCTCCAACTGTAAATGATTATTTTTATGTTTCGTAACTCGTAACAAAAATTTTATTGTTGGGGTAAGATAATAAATTGAATAAGCTTTCAATTGATATAAATTTTATTTGAAAATAAACCTTCCAAAATTATATAAATATCATTCAAAGTAAACGTGCTCTGAAACAGCGGCACAAAAGTATTCGTACTCTATCAAATTCAGACAGTTTACAAATTAAATTTTTTAATTAGTAGTTAGTCGGACCTCCTTTAGCTTGAATAATACTACGAAGACGATCTGGCATGCTGTGAACGAGATTTGAAGTGTAACTGGGTTGAATATTATTCCAAATTTCTCTTAATTTTTCTTTTAACATATCTTTACTTCTAATAACATGTTCTCTTAATCTTTTTTCAATCTCAGCCCATAAATGTTCAATAGGATTAACGTCGGGACTTTGGGGAGGCGTAGTCAACATGTGCGGTGTATTATATAGTAACCATTGTTTAACAATGTGGGCCGTATGATTGGGATCGTTGTCTTGGTGAAAACAAAAATTATTTTCTAATTGTAATTTTTGAGCACTAGATGGTAAATTTTCTTTTAAAATGTTTAAATATTTAGTTTTGTCCATTATTCCATCAATGAAAACTAAATTTCCAACGCCGTTTGCCGCCATACACCCCCAAACAAGTACAGTGCCTCCTCCATGCTTTACGGTAGGTTTTAGATTTCTTAATTTTAGTTCTCTATTTGGTCTTCTTCATACAATACAACGTCCATCTGAACCGAATATATTAAATTTTGATTCGTCTGAAAATATGACACGTTCCCAGAACGCACACTCTTTGTCCATATGTTCTTTTGCAAATTGAAGGCGTTTGCGTCTATTGGTGTTACTGATGAAAGGTTTTTTTCGAGCTACTCGCCCATTAAAACCTTGTTTTCTTAAGATTCTTCGACATGTTTCAGCATTAACGTTTTTTTTTAAAAGCTACATTAGCAATAGCAACTAATTTTGGACCACTAATTTTAGGATTTAGTTTAACTTCCCGCACTAACATCCTTTCTTCTCGTTCGGAAAGTTTTCGAGGCCGTCCTGTACATGGTTTATTTAATACCGTATCATTCTTTTTTATACTTTAAATAATATATTGAATAGTAGATTTCCTTCTACCAATAGCGTTTGCTATTTGGTTGTATGACATCCCCTCCTCGTGCCATTTCCAAATCAACTTTCTTTCTGCTACTGTAGTTTCACTACTCTTTCGACTCATTTTTAAAACTATCGAGAGAATGTTGTCTCGTCAACGTAATGTTGTCTACTGACGAACAGTTAATTGTTTCCCTTATTGTAGGAATCAAAATAAAGCAACATTGTAAATATTTTGGTTCGTATATGCTTAGGATTGAAGGGTACGAATACTTTTGTGGCGCTTTTTCCGTGCACGTTAACTTTGAATGATATTTATATTATTTTGGAAGGTTTGTTTTCAAATAAATATTATATCAATTGAAAGCTTATTGAATTTATTATCTTACCCCATCAATAAAATTTTAGTTACGATTTGTTAAACATAAAAATAATCATTTAAAGTTGAAGGTGGGAAGGGTACGAATACTTTTGTGAGTCACTGTACATACTCCAGTTTCGTGAAGTCTGCTGTATATCGTGGTTTTGAGCTCGGTCAAGCATAAGCCGAAATTTTTGTTTTTACCTGCGCACAGTATCTAATTTCACTGATCAATTTTCCAATTTTACCAATTCTCCGCTTTGAAGATGGTTTATACATATTCCAGCGTTTATAACATTAAAATAATTTGCATCGTTGTATTCTGGGTGATCTACAGAACCATTTTGCGTAGAAAAAATTTTAATACCTATTACGGTTAAAATATAAATAATTTGTTAAGTGGAAAGTCTCTTATTTTACATAGAAATATTGAATAATTATTAAAATTATACATTATTATTAACACTAAGAATAAGACTATACATTATGAATATAAAAGTGAATAAGTAAAGTTAATGAGTAGTAAAATGAGTAAAATTAATGAAAATCGTAATTTCTTTCAGGAAATAATTGTGAATGATTGGCTATTAATTAATCTCTACTACAATTAACTCATAATATATTTAACAAATCTTCATTACAAATTGCTTGTACCACGTCTACGTGGTTAAAATAAATCAATAAACAAACTTCATGCTATACACATTCTGTTTTTATATTATCACTATATTCATTCGTGTTAATAAAAATCGATTATATTCACAATAATCTTGTCTAGCTAAATCGACCAAATCACACACCATGCTGTGTCTCAGAAAAAGGAGCCGAGGGCTGGAGAAAATTAGTCATACATGTCAAATTGATCATATTTAAAAAACACGAAAGAAATCCTCCTCGTGGAGAAATATTTCCATTACTCGTTTTTCTCTTTTTGCACTTGTACTGATTTTCGCTTCTGGGAATTGCTCGAAACTTGTGCAGAGCCAATCACGATAGAGTTTTAACAATGAATTTTAATAATGAAAGAGTTGGACCTCCATATTCATCGCTGCCATTAGATCATTCCCTTTTTGAATGATAAACGATGAGAGGAAAATTTTCAAATTGGTGAGAGATAAAAATTTTTCAAATCAAAGACTCTCCGACCTTCAGATCAATGATGGACTAGTATTCAGACCAAGTATCGAATTAGTTTTCGACCTTCAAAACAATCACTGTCGCGGCGCAAATTCACCGCGAGTGTCTGCTGGCTCGCTGTCCGGTACGGCCATAAACCGTGCCTCGTGCAAGCCGAGGTGCGGTTCCTGGAAGTCCATGCACCTAAAACCAAAATTTTCCAACCCCTCTCCAAGTGCAAGGCAACCCCTCCTTCTCAACTGTTGGGAATAAAAAGGCCGAGTCCGAAGACTCGGCCTCGCTCTCGCACAAATTTCACTATCCACAACGTTACGCTGCCGGTTGACTTGCAACTGTCATCGGCCATTTCGAATACCATTCTTGTAAAAATCCACGAGTCACGCAAGACTCGCTTGTACAGTCTATTGTTGGTGTAAATAGAATTGATTTTCCCACAACTCCGTCAATTAACCATCTCGCCAATTCCTTTCGCGAGTGGTGTCGCCTAAATGTACAATTCAGACCCGCGCGACGCAACAATCACGCTTCAACAGTTAAACCCTCCAGTGGCTATCAGTCACTCCCAGTAATACAAATCTGCACACATAATGCTACATGGGCAGCAGCTGTAAAATAGACAAAATTAAGATTTCAAATTAATTTTTGGACGGATTCGTTAAAGACCAATTGAAGACTTCAACTCCAAAATAAATTGCAGTACTTTTTTCTGGTTTAGAGAGTCCTGTGTTGTTTTCATATGATCGTTTTTTCTTAAATTTGCGGTTACAGTTGAGAGAAACTCTCGTTTTACAGAAGTATCGACATTGAAATAGAAACAGTGACTGGTAAGAAAAATAGAACTTTGTTTCATGTGGTGAATGTGAGAAGACTATCCGTTTTTAAACTTTGAAACAGAAATTATGGGGCGATTTATCATTGTCTTCCTCATACTTTTTCATGGTGATGGAAAAGCGACAGGATCGGAAGTTGAACGTTGACGTCAGTGGTATACACGTAGATATTCCTCTCGCGAGCTTTATTATCCTATAAGCAAAAAGTGTAAACGCTACACCCAGAAAGCACTTTCAGGATATATTTAAAACGCTTCAAGATGTCATACTTTAACACAGACAGTAATCTTCCTCCATGGCATTTGCACATCACATTCAAATTCCATACGAATTATACTTAAAGTTCTATCTTCACAGGTAATGGCGTATCTAATCACCTTGTTAGTAAACGAAAAGTTTTTTTCGAAAGGGGAGGGTTGTAGAGAAATTTCGTTGGCGGATTCGTGTTCAGGACAAGGAATTCTAAAAAATACCAAGTTGCTATTGGAATACAGAAAAAAACTTTTAAAGGGTATAGCCGGATAAGGATGGCAAAAGTGCCCCCAAAGGTAATTAACCTTGAGGCATACCTTTCGATAGGGCTCTTTGGAGAAACCCTTCCTGTAAAGTATGCACCCGGTACCCCTACCGTAGGGGTAGTTATAGGGTGAAACGTACTTTACGGTTTTTGCTCGATTTCTCCTGTTTCGCTTGATAGAAAATTTTTAAAAAATCGCTGATATTATACCCTATGGTATGCATAGTTTGGAATTTTTTCAGATTTTTGGTTGGCAAATCGATTTTTAAAAAACTAAAAAAGTTTATAAACATTAATTTTTTATTGAAAATATGAAGTGACCACTTTTATATTTTCACAGTTTCTCAAGTTTGCTATATATAATTAATTGTAATTTTTTCAGATTTTTTGCAACAGTCTATCATACTAAAGAAAATAAAAAACCGATGTAGAACAATGTACCCTTTGTAGAACAGTGTAACAAGCAACGCTTGTAAATTCGAACAGTCACCATTTGTACAATTGTACAATTTATTAACGTTTACATATGAAAATCAAACAGAATTACATACAAAAATCTGTGACACCAAATCACGTCATTTTTCAGTACTCCGTACCTTATAAAAATATAATTATCATATAAATACAATTAATTTTCGAAGAAACGTGACTCGCCGTGAATGGAGAGAGCTCGAGTCTCCGCTATGAAAACGACACAAGCCACACAAATCTAGTAAAACAAAGCTATCAAAATAGTACATTCCACAAGGATCATTCCACATGTTATTAACTACACAATACATTTTACAAGATTCCCGTAGTAACGCTCAAGTTTATTCGTCACCGAAGATAATAGTTCCCGTGGAATAGCAGTATATCAAATGTATGCTGTTATCACGGTGGAATGAGACTGAAACAACGTACCTCAGAAGCAAACATCTGCATGTACAAACACGTACGTGACAATCGCGATGACGAGCGTTATTCGCAAAAGTTATGTCCGACGTCTCGCGACACTGACAATGAGTTGCAGCACGTTACTGATTTGCGGAAAGAAGAAGAGACTGGGTTGTAATATCGGGGAACTCACTGTAACCCAGAATGTGCACTTCAAAGTAACCACATTTATGGAGATTCTCGCTTTCAATTGTCCTGTTTGCGAGTCGTTTACATTCAGAAATCAGAGAATGGAGAAAATTTCTTAACCCTTTGCCGACGGTACCTTTTTTAAATATTAAGAGATAATTATTCCACCTTCTTATCAAAAAGTTGTAGTGTTATCCCTTAACGCCTCGTCTTTTAATCGTGGTTATCGACCGGAAACTCCAACTTATTCTCATCATACTTCGACTTGCAAACTTTTCAGTGTCAGATTTTAAATTACAATGGCGTGTAAATAATAATATTCAAAACAATCTTTATTCTTCTTAGTAGTAATATAATATTGATTATAATATTTATATTAATTATAATATAATTAATAAGGCTGCACATCGGTGGTGCCTGGGAGGTATACTTCGAGCATTAAGGGTTAATGTTGTTGATTTTTCTCTTTTACGAATAGAGTATATTGGAACTTACAAAAATCAATTGTATATTTCATCCTGAAATGCATAAGAGGTTGCAGGTGTGGATCTATGCAGTTTGTTTATGCTAAAAAGGGTCCTTAGACCTGGCTAAATTTCCTAAAAACCTCACTCTGTGACTTTCACTCGTAATAGAAAGACGTGCCTTCCTCATACATTCCAGAATAAAGTTTCTAGTTAATTTTAATCAAAGTCTTCTTATTTAAAGCCTTAAAAACCAATAAATGTGTGGAAGTTATAAACTATTATTGGCGTTATGATATTTCAATGGTTATATTCCAATTTGTCAACTCTGACCTTGTATACCTGGTCCAATAAACTGTAATCAAATATTTTCTTTGACTATATACATGCGTTGGTCGACCTCAAAGGGTTAAGGACTTCTTGCGCGTTCGATTACGTGAGCTTAGGGTAAGAAAAAGCTATGAAGAGAAAGTAGAAGGATAAAAAAAAATAAATACTTTACAAGACAGTTATTGATACTTAGCGATAACAATATTTTTGTTATTTTTATGACCTGTAGAAATTAAAAATTGTCGACATTTAATTTGTAATAATAATATAATAATTTGTTTCGTTGCAGAGTCATGACAGCTGGCAGGGGCAAGACGGCGATCAGGTGAGCGCCCACAATTTGCAGTTGGTTTTGTAGAGTTTACATAAGTTAATAACGCTTCGCTTTTGCCTATGCATGCTGCTTAGTTATTTCCATTTATTAATCGCTCTTTACAGCCACTTTTTTATAAATCATCCTCTTCTGCGTCTTTAGCAGTATTTACGATTCTATGTCGTACTATTTCTAACGTTGGTGTCTCGACTACGATAATTTATTTATTTGAAATAACTTGCTTCTAATACAAAAAACTATATTTCTAAATGTGGATAATTAACAATAAACACAAGGAATCGAAGTCTTTACTTAAGTTTCGTACTAATGCCAAAGAACATGTTGTTCAACAATTACAGTTTCTAACAGAACTTTCTTAAATGTTGACAGTGTTTTTAGTTTTACGTACCGTGCATGCCTTTTCTTATTTCCTAATATCGCAAAGTTTTGTCAATACAACAAATATGTTTTAATACAACATTCTCGTAGGAACTTTATGTTATTAAGCTATAAAATTCTCCAAGTAAATAGACTCTATATAAAATACCGTAACGTAATCAGTTTTATCGACACCGATGGTCCTTATTTACACATCTATCATCACAATTCCCGATAACCATTTACCGTTGAAATTTCGCCAATGAGTATTCGTGTTCGAAATACAATTCCAACGAAGGGAATAGTCGTCGGCAGTATATCAATTACATTCCCACGAGTGTAGACGGCAAGTTATACGGCGAAGATGAAACGAGAGGAATGTACAATATAAAGCAAGTGGAAGAAAGTACGATAGAGGGAACGTTGAAGAAGAGGGTGGGTTGTGTAAAAGCAATTTGCATGACAGTGATACATGTGATTCGTGCTCTTAGCGTACGGTTCCGCGGTTACAACCTGCACCGTATCTATTCGTTATTAAGGGCACTGCGGTTTAATGACGGTATGGTTGCACCCCACGGTGCAGCGGGCTTCAGCGATTCTCATTAAGTACTGCCGATTAGCGGAGCTTGGGAAAATATTTACCGATTCACGAAACCTCTCGATAATTGATCGGTGTATCGTGATAGTACTTCGAACTGCATGTACAGCTCAGCTGTTAATTACGCGGAACGGTAGGGACTTAACTTAAGTTAATTGTTATTTAAACGAGGCAAAGATTACGGCCCTTTCGGAAAGATTTAGTGCATAGTAGTAAAATAGTAGTGCTGGGTTTCTTGCTTATTTTCAGTTTAAATATCATCGTCATTGACAAAATCTTTTGGAACTTTTTCATACTCAAATACGTAGATTGAGTAGCTCAAAACTTTAATTCTTTACGGTCCGAATTATTTCCTTAATTTTGGTAGTGAGCTAAATAAAATTAATTTTGCAATATTTTCGATGGTTGATTATCCACTTTTTTAAATGATATCAATAAATATAGGTATTGACGGACATTTAGGTGATATTACAAAATCATTATGAAATTGAAAAATCGATGTGAAATTGTCAGAAAATAAAATCAAGTGAAAATCTATGTCGAGTACTGCTCGATATAGGACCGAAAAGGTTTAAATGAGGAAGGAAGAACTATAGTATTTCAAAGAGTAATAACAAAGTAAAAATTTCTCGTGCCTCCACCTAAAGTTGTTTATAACATAAATTAAACTTGATTCGATGTAATACAACTATATGCCAATCATCGTTCACTGACGCCTTTACGCGATAACTGTAAAACTGCAGGGTGTGAAATGTTATAGTTGAGAAAATATGAGTAATCGCGGAACTACATATCACTCGGGAGTTCAACGCGTTTCCACGAACAATTTTCAGAAAGGAAGAAGAAAGGATGTAAGGAAGGAAGAAAGGAAGGAAGTAAGTAAGGAAGGAAGGAAGAAAAGGAGGAAGCAAGGAAGGAAGGAAGGAAGGAAGGAACGAAGGTTACAGAGACACTCAGCAGCGAAGACTCTTTGAATGAGATTTATCGTACCGCCTAATCGGGCTTACCCTCGCTTGAAGATGCGGTCCCAACCAGATATTTCAATATGTGCTAAAATTGCAAGTGCGCAAGTCTAAAAGAAAGCTGATGGAATCTACAGAATACTAAAGGCTACTAACGGTGACTGAAGAAGACTAAAAGAAACTGCAGGGCAGTGTACCCGGAGAACGTGTGCCCTGAATTTCAAAAGGTTTTGTTAAATCCGGTATAGAGTTCGGTTTTTAGAAGTGCCTTCCGAATAAGTTGGAACACTCTTATTTTCGCACTACTTCTTCGTAATTTATATGGACCATGAGAGTTCCTTAATCCCGTAGGATCATTGTAACGAACAAATTACTGATTCGTGGATCATTGGTATTAAGGATGAGTTATTTAAGCAATCAGCTTCTTTGAATTTATTTCCCTTGGTAAGCTCGTATGCGGATGAAAGTGGATAAAATCGTATTGTTAGGATTTATGATTCTAGATATTTTCCAAAGGCGATGAACGTTTCGTTTCATTTTTCGCATCAGTGCTTGCATTTTAAAGAAATGCAGGTACTTTTAACTCTTTGCGGTCTTATGTCGAGCTATACTCGACATCAATTTTCACCCGTTTTTTTTCTTGTCAATTTAATGTCAGTTCCTAATTTCATAATGATTTTTTGACATCACCAAAATATCCGTCAGAACCAGTAGTTATTGCTACCATTAAAAATAATTAACAACCGATGATAGATAATGTGAAATTACTGTTATTTAGCTGACTACGAAATTAATAAAATAATTCGTACCGCAAAGGGTCAAGTACAAGTATTGTGAAGTATTTTGATGCGAAATGAAAACGAAATAGAGATTTATATTTTAGTGTATTGTTCAAATTTCGATCGAATGCTTGACATCGTTCGAGTGCATCGCAGAGAATCGAGTCTTGGTCGATGGTGCTTGCTATGCATACTCGAAAAGGCTGCGCTGGTTTTGAACAGGGTGTTCCTTAGAAGGAATTTGTTTTATCTTCTGCCTTCTTCTCTCAAATATCCACAGTATGTTACCTGTTGTCACGGAGGTTTTATTCCCTTTGTACCGACACAAAGCAGATCATGCTTTTCAAGCCTTTGTTCATGACTGTTTTGTGCCGAATTTTTGTCCTCTTTCCTCTTTTTCTGAGGACACTTTTAAACTGAATGCCTCACTTTAGCTGTTCGAGACTTTCTAGATGAAGTTACAAAGGATGGTTAGAATTTTATGATTTTACGTTTTAATACATTGAATTATATGATGTAATCTGTTTCGATTTCCACATGGATTATTTCATTGATCGCTAACCAGCTATTCCGCATGAAAATTGGCGGAATGTTTTTAACATTTGCTTCATTTTAGAAATCTTGAATCATTGATTTACTCGAAAAATGTAATTATTTTCGATAGAATGTTGCTCCATTAGATTGATATTTTCTCCTCCTGTTTTCGTCTCTTTGCAAGACTCGAATAGAAATCTTGCTACGTGGATCTTTAATCCTCTTAGTCCCGACCGAAAAAATTGATTGAATTAATGACAAATGTAATTGCGAATAAGAAGAATTGTCATTTCATGTATTTACAATTACTTATCTGTGATAAAATTACTGGTATCGTATTGGAAACTGAATATTAACCCTTCGATGCCCAGTGTTAGCACGATTGCTAACGACGATATATCGTCGTCCAGCACTAAAAGGGTTAATAATCCCCTGTTTTTGAGGGAAAAAGAAACTTGCGAAACGCTTCGTGCGAAATGCGAGAAAAATCTGAACACGATTTTTGGACGTGAGGTTTTAATAGAATTTGGCCGATTTCCTGAATTGATTCTTGTAATTTCCTGACAAAATTTATTTCAAACCTAATACAACGCGAAGCAGATACCAATATTTATCTACGAAATGTCGGCAATTTACATTTCATAACCTTTTAAATATCTAAGAAACACTTGCAAAACGATGGAATTTAATACGAATTAGTATGAGAACAAATATTTGAATTAAATACGAAGTTCATATTAACGTTTTAATTCTGAGAAATTTTTACTATTTTGCACAAAATCGTTGTGAAATCGTGTCAGTTTCGAGTATATACTAATTAATCCTCCGAGATGAGCTTCACGACTCTCTATTCCGCCCCGTTTATCGTGCATAGAGCTTCTTCTTATGCTTGAGTTTTTCATCTTCGAGAAAGTGCTCGTTGCGAATTGCGAGCTTCCTCGAGGGTGCTCCGGAAATTTAAATAGAACAGGAAGAGCGAATTAATTATCAAATTTTCTTCGGATACGAAACTTTTACCAGGCGATCGTCGAGACATTCGCAGTCAGAAATGTAATACGTTCTGATTTTCACCAGGCATCAATACTTGCGGAGAATTATTCCTGCTCGATATACCTGTCCCTTTCACAATCAAAACATAGCATAATTTTGATACAGAAAATACTAATTAATTTTATTTGCGCAACATTTATGCTCACAGAGCAATAATGACTCTTGAGTGTAATCTTAGATGAACAATACATCATCTTGGGAATATCAATTAATCCAAAATCATTAACCTTAGCAGACCTGAGTGCTTTCAGAATTTTTTCACGTCAAACTACACAAAGTCAGTTCAAACACACGGGGGGAGACATACATATGCGATGGGTAACCATGAGATTTGACAGCGATTGAATGGTTATTTTTCGTTTGTGACACATTCTATTCACATGCTAGAAAACTAGGCACAGTGGTATAGCTGCAATCTGTTAGGGTTAAAATAAAATAATCGTATGACGAGTTGAAATCTATTAACCAGTATCCTCGGGCAACTATTGTTTCAAGCTTTGGGTTCAACCCTTTGCGGTCGGCAGACTTCGCTTTTGGGAGTTCTAGGAGGTCTCCGTTTCTTTTAATATTACTTGTAATACGTAAAAATCAAGAATTAATACATAAAAATCAATTTGTCATTGCTGTGCCAGTTAAATGGAACTTCAGTTTTAGAAGTTCATTAGCAAGCGAATTAGCAAGCTGACTTTTATGGTAACTTGTGAATGTCCCCGTAACGGGGACACCGACCGCAAATGGTTAATTCTATCGAGAAAAAATGTCGGTATTCCATTTAGTATCGCAAAAACTAACATGGACCATAGCTTGGGTGTCACTTAATGCAACACGCACTTTCTTTTTATCCACTGCTCGTCAGCCTAAGCCTTTGTTCTCAGTGGTACTATTTTCTTTCTCTCTCTCCCTCTCTCTCTCTCTTTTAACACGCGTCCCTTTCTCGTCAAGTTTATACTCTTTTCCAGTCTTTTTTCCCGTTGACGAGCATCCGCGACTCTGCCGCAAATGAGCCACTACAGTTGCGAGGGATTAACCGGGGGTGTTCGGTAGCTAACTTCCTGTCCTCCTCTTGTGTTTTTTTCTCATTACTAGGACCGTATGGAAAGCAGCAACTACTGACATCCAACCGCGGACAAAACGAATTTCGACGGAAAAACAAAAATGGTCGAAAGAACAGGAACAGCTCGCGGTATTCATATGCCGCGACATGCACTAATTAGGCTCCAGCGTTTTCTTCGGCATCAACCTTGCCTCTTGGCTAGTGTAATAAATGAAAGAAAGAATTTTTTTGCGTTCATAATTTTTTATGGCTCATCACCCAATTCCCTTTTCTTCCTATTGCGTTGTAAAGATTTTAGTTTTGATTATATTTTAATAATGAATTTTAGGTTTTCAGGGTATCAGAATAGTCTTGTGCATAGAAAATAATATGTTTGACGCTGATTCCACTGCTGACCTATAATTTACAACTAACAATAAGCTCGAACGAAATAAGTGAAGCTCAATTTTTACAAAATTGGAATTAGTTGGAAATTTTTGGTAAATAGGGCAATAGAAAAGCTTTCCTTAAAAATTTTATTTTAGATCTGAGATAAAATTTGATCTGTAAATTTTCGGTACGAATAAAGTGATAAGAACTTAAGCTGCTTAATGCTAGAACTACCCGGCCTTAAATCTACTTCGTTTCAATATACCAAATAAGTACTTTCAAAAAAAAGGAATCAAAAGGTGGAGAAGATGATCGATTCGATGACTTACATTTTTTGAAAATGCATATAGAATATTTATTCTGCGACCTGTAAAAAAAATGCTGTGCCAGTCACTTTAACTAGTTTGGTAGTTCCAGTGTTAAACATAAGTTCCTCAAATCGTAGACAAAAAAAGATATTGATTGTTTAACGAGATACTTTCTCACCTGTGAGAATGAAATGTATGAGCAATATTACGTACAGGTGTCACTTACAGTTCGTATTTCAATCTTATTTACTACCGAATTATTCCTCACAAAGGCATCACATTGAATCATTTGATTTAGAGACATCAATTACATCTACTATGAGAAAACGTGTATTACATTAATTAACCTCTTGTCGTACAACAAGTGACACTAGTGATGCAGTAAATTGGCTAGAAGATTTGGAAGTTTCGCAAAACCTAACCAATTTAAAATATCAGTAGGATATAACACAATGAACTTATTTGAAAATGTTAATACATCTTGCGCGGGAAGCGACTAAAGTCGTTTTGTACGCATTGGCAATCGAGCGCGGGTAACAAAAAAAGTCGTTTTCTATGAATTATAGGTGGATTATTGTTATTAGTGGGCTTGTGTAATGTTTTTATAATAAGATCGGGTACACACGAGTACAAGGTCGACGTCCGTACACTTGAACTTAAAACGTGCGTTGCAAGAATGCATTCCTATAATTGCGCTTTGCTGGTGCTGTTATGCTACGATAAGCGTATTCGACACCGGAGCTTCCAGCTATACATTGACATAAATTATACATATACATATAAATTTTGCTACATACACTTGCACAAAGAAAAGTGCTTTGAAAGATATCACTAGTTAAAGCATTTTTAAATTCTTGGTTTTCTTAGTTTTTGATTTCCGAGAAAGTATTTTTATTTTTCAAAGTGAATAGAGGAATTAATTTTTAAAGAGAAACTAAAAGTTCAAGCACTACAGCTATTTTATGCAGAAGTAATTTAGCGCACGAATTGCAAAAAATCGCCCGCTACTCCATCAAAGTTTGGCGCGAAAGCACTCGAGCAAGATGTGTTAACACTTTACCGACCGGTACTTTTTAACATCCTACCCACTTCTGATCGGTCACTTGCACGCAAATATTTCCCTGATACTGATATCTGTTCGAACATTGCAAAGTTTCTTCCCTGAGTTCTTGGCACAGTTAACCGCAATGAAAAATAACAATTTATTAATTTCCGTAGCGACCAATTAAGAAGTTAAAAGCCCAAAAGTGTTGGGCCCGAAAAGTCGATTAATCGACTACCGGTCGGTAAAGTGTTAATATTACGTTAAATTACACGATATATCAAGAATCACTGAATAATTTTTCTTTTACCAATATCATTCTGAATTACTCTGGATGCAGTCACGGAAGAAATCGTATGGCAAAGGATTAACACGAGTATTTACTCTAAGCAAAGTAACTCAACATTGCAATTAACTTATTTCACCATAAAGCTTTATTTGACAAATTATCGATAGGTGGTTGTGTAATATCTTGATCCGATGGTCGGATTACTAGCACTGATTATTCCTATACACGCCATCAATCGGCTCGGAAGTTCAAGCGGGGTAGGTTCCGCTGACTGTCCTAGCTACAATACAATAATGGACCGTAAATTTGCTTCAATTAAACAATTAACTGTGTCCCCGCGGACAGTGAAGGATTTATCTTCTCTGATCTCTCGTGCATGAAATTTCACACGGTGATCTAGGTACGTTCGATCGAAAGGCACGTCAAAGGGCGACTCAAAGAGGCGTGCTTATCGAAACCTTTAGAAAAGGGCCTAGCAGGATAAGGGGGCCAAAAGTGCCCTTAAGCCGATTTTATTTGACGATGGGTCATTCTATAGGTGAACATGAAAAATCATTGCACACAAATTTGTTGTTCTTAAACACGTACATATTTATGTGCAGAAACATTGAAGGTCACAAAATGATCATACTGTATTAACCCTTTTGCGCTCCTTGCAGTTTTTGCGCCTGTTGGTAGTCTACCCCACATACTTTTAGGCAATATTTTGTAATCACAATACTTTGAAGAAAATGCTGCAGTTTGTTGAAAAATGTTTTTTATTAACGAGAATTAACTCAAAAACTTAGTTAACTCCAATGTATCTTAAAATAAATTCAGATCCAAAATATACAATTTGGTTGACAATTTTTTATAACATATTCGGCAAAAAAACATTTTGATGAAATTTTTGTAGAAGTGTATTAAACATCGATTAATTACTTAAATATTGATTAATAATATAAAATTTATTCATATATTAGATTAAGTTAATTTAGCAATATAATAATTTATTTCTTATAAACTTTTCTTGTATGATAATTCAAGAAACAGTCGCCTACATGTAGACCGGGTTTTCTTGTACATGTATCACAATAGAAAGTTGTGCTTTTTCTTCCAGACCCACCAGGAGTTGAACAAATCATACAAGAATGGCAAATACTGTGCGTGTTTCAGCCCAAAATGGGTCGGAGAAATCGGTTTTTGATTTTTCCGACCGTGACGCACCGTACTCAAAAAATCAGAAAAAATTAGAGTATAACAATGATAACATTAGGCAACTACTGTAGAAAGCAAAAATTGTGCTCGGAAGATTTCTATACGAAAACAACGTTAACATTTTTTTTTGGTTTTTCATTGTTTGTGCGGGGAACTTGCAAAGGGAAAATCTGAAAAAGATCCCTAACGTTTGCACTTATATTTAGCACATGCCAGAATTTTTTCGGAGTTTTTACACCCCATTAAGAGGGGATTTTTTATTTTACCCCATAACAACCCTTCCGGTGAAGGTATCGGATTAAAAATTTGTGAGCAATGGTTTTTCATGATCACCAATCGAATGACCCATCGTCGAATAAAATCGGCTCAAGGGCACTTTTGACCCCCTTATCCTGCAAGACCCTTTCCGATATATCGAACAGACACGAAGGATGGTACGGATCAGCTAGAAATAGAAAACGACGTGGAAATTGCAAACAGGTAGGACTAAATCTCCGTCATTGTTCCCGAGGTGTACTTCAACGATGGCACAGTTGCATACGGTAACGGCGCAAAATGTAGTCTCGCCGGCGAAATTGCCTCCCTGGAAGTTCTAAAGGTTTCGTTTAAGTTTCCAGGTCATATAGCCTGCAGCATTCGGAAGAAAGGGACAGAGACGGGCCATGAATGTGGGCCGAGGCTCGACGAGCGGCTTTCAGCCTCCTGTAAGCGTGTTTATTTTTCTAGAGCAATCCGAAAGAGTTTAAGCGGCTGATTCCGCTAAAAAACGAAAGGAGCTTCCGACTTTTTGCGGCTATTCACTGGCGGCCAAAAAGAAGTGGACTAGGGGGTGGGAGAGAGAGAAATAGAGGAAAGGATAGAGAAATAACGAAATCACACCCACACGCGTTGCAACTTTGTTGAATTTCAATATATCGCGGTTCTAGAAGGAAAAAAAAAATCGTTTTACTAATCCAACGTAGCGTTATTCGTCCAGTTATTTATTCTCTTCTTCGTTCAGTATTCTCATTTTAGGAGAAGGTCATCTTAGAGGATAGTCGAAGAATTTCTTCCTTGGGACTTGCCAGATTTCAAATTCACAATTTCCTAGCGGAGGTAGAAATTCAAACACCACGAGAAGATCGATACTTCGGTGTTTAGTTTACCATCGTTTATGAACCAGAGACACGGATTTATCTGGCGGAATAATATCGAATAGGATCTGAGAGTTATATTTGTCTTTGTAAAGGCACGGATTTGTGGTTTGATGCGCGCCAATGCCAATGCCAAAATAGCTTCGTTTCACGACGAAATGGATGGCGAAGAAGTCCATGCTAAGCACTAGAGGCTCTTAGAGTATTAATAGATACGGTAGAAACTTTTATCTACCGTGAGGCTCGTTGTAAATGGAAAATTTCAGCGTATGTGGCGTATCTACATTCCTTCTTCTGAAATAGGACTTAGATTTCTCCTGCGCTTTCGCAATGCGTCTGGGAGTACGAATCTTTAACGGTACTTTTGTATTTGAAACGCATACAAGTATTCTCTTATAGGAATTTTCACATGTATCGTTACCAAAAAACGTTCAAACATTGCTTCACAATTCGTTGAATTCCTAAAGTGATTCTTTTAATGCTCATTCGGTTCTTAGAAGAAATCACACTGAATCCCTTAGGCCGTTTTCCGACCTCTCGTCTACTTTGTACTAAAAACAAGTTTTTTTTTTACGTTTTCTTTGTATTAACTTTATTGAGAATAATGTGTATTCAATCTGTATTGTTTGTCTTGATTTCGGTTAAATTAAATCTTGATGAGGGTCAAGATGACCCAAGGGACGATTGAAGGTTAAGATTTGCCTGAATTAATTTCCCCAACCTTAAAATTAATTAGATGTCTTATATTTTATATCCTCGTTATTAGCAAAACTCCGATCACTAGAATTTCTGTGAGTTCTTTGGAGTTTTTTCTACATTATTTAATAATACATTTCAAATTAATTAATTAAATACATTATAAACTAGATGGTTTGCACCATAGTAATTCTATGAATAAAGAATTCAGGTAAAAAAATCAGTTATAGAAAATTCCTCCTGTATACAATAATTAATATGACTATATTTTTAACGCGTGATTATTGCCCTAGAAACAAATAAATTTTCTAGTATTTATTAATATTTATTTGCTGCAGCGGTAGTAAAATTACTAATATTGCGCGGATGCAAAAGGAAGTAGATTTGAATTTGCGTATATACTTTATCTATGTCACTTTGTAAATGACGAGGGGC
This sequence comes from Cerceris rybyensis, assembly GCA_910591515.1. NCBI lineage: Eukaryota > Metazoa > Arthropoda > Insecta > Hymenoptera > Crabronidae > Cerceris > Cerceris rybyensis. The sequence goes on along the minus strand of OU342796.1, from coordinate 4,734,921 downwards.
CCTACGAAAAACGTGACAAATATTGTTATTTTTTGTCAGTATATTCCTAATGAAATTTTGAATTAGGGACAATTTTAGTAAAATGAAAAACGTAACAACTCCAATGATCTTTAACTCTCTCTGGCTGTTCTCCTGTTTCCCCACCCCCACAGCATTACGGCGTCGTGTGGAATTGTAGTTCCGCTAATTTCGAATCGATTTTTAGAGAAACCTTTTTCAGAGTAGTTCCAAAAAAGAAGACAATATTCTGACGCGGTGACGTAGTTTGTTAAACATTTTTACTCTTAAGACCACCTTTGCCAGAAAGGAACATCTCCTTAAATGGCTTTGTGTAAAATACTAAAATTACAAAATTTCTGCAGTATTATTTGGAAGTCTGCGGCGGGCCGGATAAAATCTACAAACGGGCCATGATTTGCCCATCACTGCCCTAGGTGAAACGATCATACCAGTTAAAGTCTAAACCTGGGACAACGTCGATAATAAATCCATATGAAACTAAATGATCCACATGAAATTGAACTTTCACATAAGCTCGAAACTTCTAAAAAGTACATTCGTTAAAAGTTCGACACCCAACCCATAGACGAATGTTAAAAGTACAATAACAAACAGGTAGTTCCATGTAATATACGATTACGTCGTTCATTTTATCCGAGCCTCCAGTGATATCTTGATGTCTATGTACCTCAAGTTCCATTGACCACAAAACAGCCACACGATCTCGCACGATCGGCTTACCACGGAATAGCCATCGTTCAAGAAACGAACGAACGTCTTCTGCACGGTTAGTAAATTCCTTTGGAGAAGAAGCAGAACGCAGGGGACAACGAGGGGAGGGCGAAAGAGTTTCGTGGTAGGAAATGTATGGTGCCCCCGTGTAAAATTGCACACTTTTTGTCCGCGAATCAACGGATAACAAGAAATTGATAGTTACGCAAGAATGACATAGCTGGTGACATTCCAACGAAGCGATTTTCGACTACCGAATAAATTGCGGAGAGTCCTAGAAAATGATCGACGGCGATTTAAGTTACCACACGTTTCAATTAGAATAATTATAGAATAGTCATTGAGATAAATAAGGCCAGAGAAACTGAAGTTAAACATGATTTATTTCCTTCAAATACCTGATTTAATACTTTAAATCAGAACGGTGAATTTGATCAACGCGCTAAGGCAATAAATAGAATTGATTATCGGAAAGTGATGAATGGTATTAAAAGGAAATTACCTTAAAGAGGGCAATTAAAAGATTATTGAAAAAAAAACTGATTTGAATAATCAGATCTGCTTTTACTCGGATGATCGTGCAGGTTCGTGTAAATCCGACAGCTTTCGGTTCGGCGTCCTCTTTGCATTCAACGAAGTTCATGCCGGCGGACGATCGATGACGTCAGCAGGCAAAGGGGCTCGTCCCACGGGATCCAAACTTAGGTAGGATCATCAAGATCAAAGTTTTAAGACATGTTTCTTGTGTATATTTGTAGGAGGCAGTAGTATCGGTTAGTATAGCGACTCTTAGGAAAACATTTGGAGTATGGCGGGCTTGCGAACTGTTATCTTCCGTTTTACTGTTATCACTTCTTTTACATAAGGAAATCAACCGATTACAAAGAAACAATCTCAGAGAAAATGTGACGAACGAGGAGAACAATTGAATGAATTCTAAATGAGTTTAATGTTAGGGTAAAAGAGAGTAATAAAAGTAGCGGTAACTTTAACCGCGTATCCTCGCTCAAGCAAAATGAAAAAACTTTTGATCCAACGTTTCAACTACTTTTTATAATTTACGGTTCAAAATTTATTCGTTATTTTGACTCTTAATAGAGTTAAGTATTGCTCGATGTAGAAAAACAAATGAAATAAAAACTTGTACACTTTGCGCGTCCAAAGTGTGCCGTGCAGCACATATGTGTCTTAATTAACAATCATACCGATAGAGGCGCTACAATCGCTCAAGCAACAGAGCCTCCTGTAAACAGACCCCGTACTAAGTTCCATGCGTGTGATTAACACACGTAGCTCTTGACGTTTTGCTTCTCTGCGTGTACGCTCGAATTATTTTCGGAGGATCCACAAACGCCAGCCGCGTTCCTTCTATGAGTACAATCGTGAACGAATAATCGAGAAAAAGATAGAGTACGAAAGTGGCGTCCGTGACGACCTAACCTCGCAACCGGTGCATCGGTGATTTTACTCAACGATACGACAGGGCCGTGTGTACAGTGTCACGCGAACCTGCCCGAAGCAGCACGAAAAGTAACTCGTTCGGAGGAACGCCACGGCATCCGAGGTTTCATGATTCGTGACACAGTATACCGCCGGACGTTCCGTCGAGCGTGATTTTTAACTTCCGCGATCGGCGAGTCCTTTCGCGAGTACTCCGAAGGAAGAGACCGGCAAGGTGGAGCACAGTGATCGAAACGAAGGTAGATACGCGTAGAAAAGTGGCAATCTGTTTACGTTCGTGAAAACAGTTCGTACATGTCGGTAGTCGTTCTGGTGTTCCTCCTTTGTTTCTCTTCGTTTTGCGCGATAGGCTCGAGAAAATACCGCGCCACGATTGGCGGTAGAATTCATTCCATAGTGAGACGAACGAAAGAGGAGCAACCTGTTTCTGGATTGTGTTAGTGCGCTTCCGTGGCTCCGTTGGAATGCGAGAATCGTGTGTGCAGGGGCGTCTTGACACTCGACGATTTTCAACCTGACGCCGAAATATAAAGAGTGCAGTGTCGTTCCGTTGAATTCGTTGTTTAAATAGTGCCTCGTTGATGTTAATCAAGTGGATTCTCTCGACAAGGTAAAGGTGACGTTTGTGCTCCAAAACGCGTTTCTTGTCCTTTCGTCCCACCTTTTTTTTGGCGGGCAGATTGCTCGGTGGAAGGAACACATGTAGCAAAGAGACTATTGTTCGAAAATTATTCACACCTAAACACTACACTTTAAAAACTCCTTTCGATCATCCGAGATAACTGTAAATATTAACAAATTTTAAGCTGTCGTGTATAAAGAGTACACCTTAGGGGTCAAAAATCGAATGACATTTCCGATAAAAATTCAATCGAAGCGTTGCTATTTCTAGTCTCACAATCAGCGTTACGAGTACATAGAAAAATCGTATATATTCTCGACGTAGTATCGCGGTGTACATTTCGTTCTGTTTATGGAATAGATAGTAAAGCGACACTAGTGTCTAGCTAGAGTGTACGTCCACGTGGAAATCGAAGCTTCGCTATCGTGGCTTTCCTTATCCGCGTCGTCATTCGTCGCGGTGGGTTGCACAGGAGTACGCTTCGCGCGCACTAGAGTGAGACGGATAGACAACCTGTTTACCAGCAGCCGTGTCCCCCCGTGTGAATACGTACAAACGCACACTCTTGCGTTCGCGGGCGTACACGGGACTATGTAGAGAGTGGGAGAAGCGTGTACGGTTTTTCGTAGGAACGTGGAATTAGATTTTACTCTCTGCTCGAAAAAATACATGTACGAGAGATATATCGAGCTATCGTGACTTGGACGAGGCTGTGCCACTTTGTACACCGTACTTTCACTGTTCGATCGCTTAAGGCGTGCAGTTTACCGGTCGAACCCCGGGGAGAGCATTCTCTTTGCGGAGCATCTACTAACCTTTACTCGTACCTCGCTTTCGGGCATTTTCGCTCGTGCTCGTGGTTCGGCGCGGGCGGTACGAAAGTTTCTACGTAAGCGCATAATTAAATGTTTCTTTGGTCGAAATTAACCACTTCTCTAATCGTTTCTATCAGGGGACAATATTTTTCGGAAATAATAATTTTCGCTCATGCTCGTGGTTTGGCGCGGACGATACGAATATTTCTATTTACGTAAGCGCGTAATTAAATGTTTCTTTGATCGAAATTAACCACTTCTCTAATTGTTTCTATCAGGGGACAATACTTTTCGGCAATAATAATTTTCGCTCGTCCTCGTGGTTTGGTGCGGGCGCTAGAATATGTCTACGTAAGCGCAAATTGAATATTTCCTTAGCCGAATTTAACCATCTCTCTAATCGTCTGTATAACGGGATACTATTTAAGCCCTTGTCGTACAATAACGAGTGACACTCGCGATGCGGTAGATTAGATAGGAAATTTCCAAATTTTGCAAAATCTATCAAATTGAAAATATTAGCGAGACGCAAAGCGATAAAATTATTTTTATGATGTTAACATTACGTTAACTTATACGACAGAACTGGAATCACTGGACAATTTTTACTTTAACAGTTTAATTCGAAATTATTGCGGAGACAGTCAGAAAACGAGATCGTACGGCAAGGAGCTAAGAAAATAGAGCACAGAATTCTTGAAAAATGAGCTTGCATTGAAAAATGTTAAAACGGAAGGTGTTACAGAAAAACGCAAGCACGTCTCATAAATTCAAGTACCCTATATTTTAAATTACTCAAACGTGTCTAACATGAGTCACACTCGCCTTGGAAAATCTGAATGAGAACACTCGCTTTTCTTAAACAATATTAAATTTTCCAAGACTCAATTTACTCAAGGATATATACGTTAGTGTCGACGCCCAGAAATCCTTCCTACGTTACCGTAAATGACGTACAACGATACAGATTTACCGAATAATTTAGCTCTTATCATTATCGAATATACGGGACGCCCGTAACGAAAGACCTTTTTAAAACGAGGCTATCGTGCATTCGGGGTGAAAACGCACCGACAGATTCTTATCGTTACGTGGCCCGATTTCATTCTGTGCGTCACGTGCTTCTCGTGCCGGAGCTCTTTATTGAGACTTAGTAATTAGGTGTTGTGTAATACTCAAACATCGGCATTGAATGACGCGAGAAGAGAGGAGGAAGGATCTTCCGTATTATTTACCAATGCGATTCAGGTCAATCGACCGTAACAGCAGGGACTGGTGTCCCTGAGAATTTTATCAATGTAAGTCGCTCTCGCGTGAGATTCACGCGTTACACTGGGCCCCCATAGGAAACGAATCGCCGTAAAATTACTAGCCGATTCTGGGTCACGGAAATTAAACTTGTGAACCCATGCACTTTAATGTACTTTCATACACTTTATCCGTGTAAAATTACCAGCTTGCTCGACTTGATTTTACGTTTCATTTACATCGAGCCATGGTACTTTGACGCTGCGGTAGCACTTTCAACACGTTGAACGCCACCGCGTTTTTGCAAGGTTCAAAATTTCTATGGAAATAGAACTTTTTCTAATAATAGTAGAATCACTGGTGATAAATCTGTAATCTGTGAATCTATTATAATAATATATCTATTATACTTTTGATTTATAAGTCTATTGTGTTTAAGTATATAAAATAACTACGTTATAAGGAGAAGAATGAAAAGATGAGAAAGATGATTAATTCAGTAATTTGTGTTTTCTAAGATGGACACGGAATGTGGAATCTGTGGCTTATCCATAATCTTGGAGAATTTTTTTGAAAAATGAAGAACCAGTCTTTTTGACTGCCTTGGTAGTTGTAGTAATCATATCTTTATGGCCCAGAAACTTCAAAGACACAAAGATATATACACTCAGCAGGATTAAACATTTTTTATATCAATATTGAGATATTGAATGTATTTTGTGAATATCGAAAATCATAATTTAAAAGTTATCGTGAAATTCAATGGAGCCGGTCGTCGGTGACCTCCACGACAGAAAACGTGTTAAAGCGTCGAACATTTAGAAGTACACGATTCGCGAAAAAGTAATAGTTCCCAATAACTCTGGGCGTATTTGTAATATTCGCCGAAGTATCCTGTATATTGTTATTCTGAACTTGACGGAAGAAAAACGTGTAACAAGGGCTTTTTCATCGTTGCGTAACGTTGAATACTAACAATCGGAACGACATCCAGTTTGAAGTCTTTAGTGAGAGGAGTGTTTTAAATTCAAATCGAACGTGGTGCAAGACTGTCGAGTTACTTTTAACGAAACCATCGTCCAGGCCCATACGGGTAGTCGTAATAAATTAGATAAACGACTATGAATTCATTAATTTTATTATTTTCCTACTGTTGGATTCTTCAAGAAAGAAAATAACGAAGGACACTTTTAGTTTGCAGTGGTAAAAACATGTACATATTTTACCATTGTAAGTTGTATTTCGACAATATTCACATATTCTTTCGGATCAGTAATATCAACCATTTATTGTATTTTTAAGGTCTCCGTTGACAAATTTCTGTGTTTGTCCAACTACCGTTATTGTAGAAATTTCAACAATTGTAAAAGTTCTGAACGTTCTAATTAACACATTAAGCGCCCACTCCTAGAGACCGGCACTACACTTTTAAGCCTTTTTTTAGGAAAGGTACACTTCTATTTGTTTTAATAAACTACATTAATTTTTGATAAAACGTTCTATTTCTTACTTAAAATCATTAATTATGGCTCAATCAGTCGCCACTGAGTTGTCTAGGTAAAAAACTAATCGTTGATTTTCATTCAACATGAACGAAAAATCAACGACCGGTCCCTAGGGACCGGTGCACTGTGATCGATTTTGCGAATCTAGCTGGACAAAAAAAATGTTAGCAATCACCGTCATGTTTATTGTTTGAACGTCTTTAATAAGTTGAAAAAAGTGAATGTTGATGGCAAACTTAGGGTTACAAATTGTTTATATACTTCTGTTCCTTGGAATCCTCATCGTACTCGTCTGTTTTTTCGTCTTCAGTGAAATACATCTTCCATTTGCTTTTTCCGATGTTTTACCTTTTGTTTATCACATTTTTTAACTTGCCACTTTTAAATATCAAGCTTATGCGATATGTGTAAAAGGCATTCTAAACAGCTTATCCACGCGTAGAGACTAAAGTGTCCGAATCTAAAATGTTCGTTATAAACTATTTTATGTTTTACAATTGAATTTATTTGCGTCTTGCAGTTTCCTCAAAAATAATTATATTGATACAATGACAGAAGCCACGTGTATCTTTTGCTTGACGGTGAAATACCTCCTATGTAGGTGGTCGCTAAAGAAATCTGTGCAACTTTTCTATGGACTAAGACGGATATCGTTTTTATTTTATTAGTTTCAATATATCTTTTAAATATAAAAAAGATAAAATGCAAAGTAGAGCATAGTGGAGTTTTTTTTACGCTTTAATGAACTTTTCAAATATACAAAAAATCGGGTCAAATTATTTCTTTAAATAATGAAATATAACAAGTCATATTGATAGAACTATTGACACACATAATCCATACTACGCTTAAACAACACTGAAAACATATAATATCACAATAAGTTACACTTAAAACACACGAAAATGAAATCAATATACTACCTTCCTGAAACATGTAAAATGAGCTAGCTAGATATCTTACAATTAGCTTTAATCCGTTTCAGGTAAAATTCTGGAAGTTATTATCACGAAATAGGGTTTGTTCATTATTGTCCAGGTACTTAGAAGTTCGTATTTTTATCCATCTAGATTTGTGAAATCGACCACAGTGCGGTGTAGCGCTTAAAGTGTTAAAAACATTAAACAGTCAAAGTTCATGTTAAAGCGAACTCCTTCCACCGTGAGCAATTTCCCTCCATTTCGGTCTTTAAAAACATCACCTCTAACGGTCTATCTTTTCCTCTATCTATTTCCTCGTGAAGTTGAATCAGAGGAGGAGTTCCTCCGATCAGAATTCCTCCGATCCAAGGAGGATATAGCAGACAGAAGGAAGAACAAGTCGCAGGACGGGTTCCCGAGGAAGGTCTCGAGTCTGCCCGATCTCGACATGGTGAGTCATATTCGAACGGTGCGTTCTGTCACGAATTTCGTGTCACTTCTCGCCGAGACTTATTCTATTATATTTACCAAGGACATACCCAGGAGAGAGTGTGAGAGAGAGAAAGAGAGGGATATGATGGTATGCTTTGTGCGATAGTATGACTTGTGATCGTTCTTTTCGCCGATTCGAAAGCGTTTCGCGTTAGGCAGTTCGATGCCAAGGACATTGTTTTCAAGGGATCACGTAAATTCGCTTGACGATCTTCAATTTTTAAGATCTTTCGTGGCTTATCCTATATCGCCGGTTTTCAAGAACGACGACACGTTTGGTTTTGTGTCGTTATCGAGGTAATTACACAGGAAGAATCTACGTAAGCTTTATTCCATTGCGAATAAAACTCATGATATGAGTATATAATATATATTTTATGTTTACAGAAATAATTTATAGAAATATATATATAGAAATGTTTATAGAAAGAAATAAAAAAACTAAAAAGGGCATACTGTAAAACTGTCATTTTCGAAACGTGTTGTTATTTTAGAAAACCGGCGATATGTTGACGAACTTTTGTGGTAACCACTGTTATTATCAAGGTAGCTTCCGGTTTCCTGATTCGTGCGCATTTTCCCTCGACATCGAGAAATTATTCGGGTGAAGCCAGAAAATAAAAAAAATCAAGGATTAATATGATGACTGAAGTCTCGTCCTCCTCCTCCTTCTCCTTCTCTTTTAAAGATGATCAAACTTGAAATTTAAAATAAAAACAAAATTCGTTTAAAAATGGAAGTCTCCGTTTTGTCTTTGTCCTCTTTGTTCTCTCTGTCTCAGACTTCATTTCATTATCAAAATTATGCCACTCTTTGGGTATTAATGCTAGCAGCCTGATTAATTAATTCCCTACTAAATTTTTCTTGGTTTGATTGTTCCTGGAAGAAGTATTGTCACAGTGTAAAAATAAAAATAATTCACGATAATTACTGTTTAAAAGTACAACTGAAATAACAAACATAAACACGTCAAATATCTAAATTGAATGCTATAAGACAAATGCCTAACTACCTTGAACTATCGAATTATTTGTAAAATGATCCTAAATATTCTGTCGTAACATTGTTGAAGAAGGTGTAAACTATTCCACTGCAATTATTTATGACGTTATTATCACACAAAGAAATTGTAGAATTGCAATTCTAATATCATATAAAATCAAATTTTCTATAATTCTGGTCCATTTCCATTTCAAAGCAATAACCGCGATAATAGCATAATAGTGAGTAACAGAATAACGGTGCTATGGTTTCGTGAAAGTTGTATAAAATTATACGTTTTATACGCTGTATAACGTTTCCGCACAATTAATCTCGGATAAGACGTATTTACGAGAGAACGAATAATGCTGGTGTGCAAAAGAAGCGAAAAAGCCTTGCTAACCGTAGTAAATAGGATGCCACACCATGGAACAAGGTATTAAGCTGAGCACACACCTTTTTGCCGAATACATCTGCCTAGATAGTTGCACGTTATCTTCGGGCATTCGTGCAAAAACGCGAGAACCGTTCCTGGTAACCGATACACCAACTAATTTGCAAAATAAATTTCATATCTCGCACTGTGTAAATGGATACGAATACTTGCTAGCCACGTCTTTTTGGATGAAAGAAAGAACCCATTGTCTCGATGAATCTTGAAGATTTAATGTAAAATCGAGATGTTTGCACCATTTTCGGTTAAATCGAGATGTGGAAAGTGAATGATGTGTGATTAAACTTTCTGTATCCTTCTCGTTATCAGTCGGTTCAATTTGAAGGCTTATTGTCTTTCATAAAATTATTCAGCGGGATAATTGGTGGTACAATTTCTATTGACCTTGAATTGACCTTTAACACTTTTCCGACCGGAATTTTTTTAACATCCTATTCAATTCTAACCAGTCACTTGGCCGCAAATACTTCCCTGACATCGATATGTCTTCGAAAATTACTAATTCTCGTCACTGAGTCCTTTGCACAATTAACCGCAATGATAGGTAATAATTTATTAATTGCTATGGTAACCAATTAATAAATTAAAAGTCAAAAATCGTTGGGCCTAAATTGGTTATTAACACTAGATTTACGGAGACAATTTAGCTCAATCAAAATTTGATTACTATATCTATAATATATTGGTTGGTTAATTTTTTTAATAATAAATCTTTCATTTAAATTGATTTGGAACTATTTTCTTTGCAACAAACTTCAATTTTCTTGTATGAGTCAAATTGGCTCACTTCAGAAAAATAGGTATGTCAACATCCGCCAACTGAGCCAATTTGACTCATAAAATGATTTAACAGTTAATCGCATAACATGAAATTTCTAACTTCCATCAGACCAGGATATCTTGCTTCTTTCAAGCCGCACGTGATTTGTTTCTCTTCTAATTTGTCTCTCCTTGCATATGTACAATGTTTATTTATATGAGAGCCATCCTCTTGTTTTCGCGACTCCGCTACAGTATCTTTCTTACCTTCCCACTACTGTCATCGTTTCGATTAGTTCATAGTGCGTGAACAGAGCATTTTTAGTGAAAATCTACATCAAAAACAGAGTTTCTATGTAAAAAAAGGTTTTCAATGAATTTTTTAATAATAAATCTTTCATTTAAATTGATTAGGAACTATTTTCTTTGTAAAAAACTTCAATCTTTTTGAGTGAGTCAAATTGGCTCACTTCAGTAAAAATAGGTATATAATCAACATCCGTAAATCTAGTGTTAATATGCTTTAATCCCAATTTAAAGCATATTGTTTTGGTGTGATAAACTAATAATTAAACTTCTCAAATACCACGCAAAAATTGTCTCATCAAATTCATTGGCAAAACTTCGTTAATTCCATGTTGTAGCGATATTTTCACAAAAAAATTGAAAGGATCATTATTGTCTTTTAAGGGTAGACAGCGGACGCTTGTTTTCGAGAAACAGCTTGAACTTTGACATCGCGTATTACTAGTATTACTTATTTTCACAGTAAAAATAAGCTTCCCTGTGTCTCGATGAAAGGGCAAAGATGAAAGAAGCGAGACATTGCAAAAGTGAAGCTCAACGTATCTACCAATGGGAAACCAAACGTTGTAAATTTTTTGAAATACGGGAGAATCTTTTTTGCATCGATGAATCACTTCCATGGAAAGAAGTAATCCTTATGTGAAGTTTTTCCTGAAAACTTAAGCAACGGACTTAATGCCGAAATTAATATTAGCACTACCAACTATTAATTTACTACATTTAAAGATTCTAGATAAATACTTCGGAAGAAAGAGAATAAAATGCGCGAGAATCTAAATGGCTTGACCCTCTCGTTTTTTTAAGAATTTCAACATTTTTTAAAAAATGCAGTACAAGTCATTTTGACTACGTTGGTAGGTCTAGTGTTAAGGACAAAATTTCTATTTTTTTAATTTCACAATAGCATTAACAAACCTCTTTGGCATTCGAACGTGCTTCGCAACGCATATAAGGAAATTACAGTTTACAATTAGATCAGTAAACCAGAAACAGGTACATACATGAACCGTAGCCGAAACAACGAGGCCGGAGAATTTCCCGCTTATTTAGAACAATAGAATATTTTTCGCTAAGAGTCTCACTGTTTGCTGGCAATATGTGTCTCAACAAAATTTCTGAATACGAAGCTATATATCAAATAGGAACTTAGAAATAAAACTAGGAAAAATTGAAAACTGAAATATTCAAACAGGTGCCAGTAGACTCGCGTTCATTTCTTGGATACTTTTCTCAAACGATCCAAGTTTTCAATTAACCATTCATAAGTACGTAAGTTTAAAACGACGAAAACATACGTATCTGTTGCAATTCCCGAAGCAAAACACGGCGCATCACGTAACATTTTGCATTTCAAAGAAATCGTCTCACATCTCTACAAATACTTATAACCGTTATGTTATCAACGAGCCAGTATTCCTCTTTATAATGTTAAATGAACCATTGGTAGTAGCGCTAATAATGGCAACACCTTTTCTACTTAATTCAACGACGTTACGTTTCCATCGATAACGATTCCCAAGGTTATTCTGACCTAGTTGACAATGTTCGCCTCGTGCGTGCACAGTTGGCAAGTTGGCGCGTTACGAAGTCATGGCAAACAGGCTAGCGATAATTGACATGGATTAGTGGTCAATTGAGAATCAAATCGTCTCTTTCCACCTTTGGATTTGCATACGCATTTCCTTCGTTTAGCACTGCAATAATACACTTATGTATGCGTATTTGTGAATGGATATGCAGAGTGCATCGCAACAGGGACGAATATTTGTGGAGGATGGAGGAACGTTGGAAAAAGGTATATAAAGTATGTGTTCTATTTTACCTTGGTCCCATGCTATAGCCGGTTTCTATGGTGAATATGAAGTTAAAAGCTTGGCCTCCTTATTAGCGGGCCCGAGTTCAAATTTCCGCCTTCCATGAGAGGTTTTTGGCAAATTATTAATTAAAACTTCGTAACGTTCGTGGTTCAAAAGCCATCTAAAACTTAAATATTGTGGATGCTAGGCGAAATGACCACAGTAATTACAACCAAAAACACCAGCAATATGATCAGTTTCATAATTTAGTAATGTAGAGGTGCTTCCACTTCTTTTTTTAACGCTATATTTTACTATTTTCATATTTTCTACTGATATGAACCTTTTTAAATAAAATCATATCTTAGGCTGTCAAAATGTTTAAGGTAAAAGTAGTTAAACATGGAGTTGCATCTTGCTTCTTTAATAACACAGTACAGTATCAGCTAAAAGTCATAAAAAGTTTCACTGAAAGCGATGTCGCTCAACGTTGACCCCCTTAGCATTCGACGTATTACGGCGCAAGTTTTGCTTTACGTTTACTACGGGCAATGGAGAAGGTCGCCGTATTAGTAATCAAAATTGCATGACTTTTAAATAAATGAAAATAAATATACTTGTTTTCTTAGGCTAAAATGATCTTTAGTAATTGCACTTAAAAGTTTATAATCATTCTATATCTGATTTACAGTAATTAAGAATTACTACTGTAGTTACCTATATGAAATACTTCATTATTAATTCTACTTCTATAAGCTAAATTTCAGTTTTTAACTGTCTTTTTTCCTCCCGATTTTATGGTTAAAACTATTTTATTCGAAGGTGAAGACTCCTAGAAAAATAATATTTAATGTTTTGTATCAGCAGATATTACTTTTTTAACACTAGAACAAGGGATCAAGGGGTGGAAAATATGATCGGTTTGGTAATCTGTATTTTATAAGATCACCTTAGAATTTCTAGTCTAGGACTTTCCTGTAAACTTAGAGAATTAATGGAAAAAAATGTGAACAAGTCATTTTGACTTGCTTGGTCGTTCTAGTGTTAAGTAAACACATCATTTTATTCTTTTATTAATCTCGAAAAATCAATTTTTGGCCACTGAAACATCGATTCCTTTATAATATATTATTTCATATATAGATACATTTATATTTGTATACTTAGATTACGAGCTAGACTCGACACAGCTTTCTGTGGTAATTAACGCGTCATCTATTAATTATCATCTTTCTGAAATCAACAATAATTTTGCATCACAACATAAATATCCCGTGGTATTTACAATTCCTCCTAGTATTAAGTAAAAATGAATAATCCACAGTAGACAATTTTCCGAGACTACGTTTGTTTATCTGACGAAAAATTAATAAAACAATTCAGAATACAAAAGGTTATACTAAAATATAAATATATATAATAACTACTTTAGAAAAAAACGAAATGAAGAGGCGGAAAGACGATTAAGATTTTGTTACGAACTAATTTAGATTTTGTAACATACGATACATTTATACAATTTTTATACAAATTTGGCATCGGTCTTTTGGTCGGCTTAATAGGATTAGTGTTAAATGACACGTCCAATCTGTACAATAATTATCAAATTTTGCGAATAGTTGAATGACAATCATGTCGGTGTACTCAAAGAATTATTACAAAAAAATTACTACCGTTACTGGACAAGATGACCAAATTAGGCATATATTTACCTTCTTCATTGTTATTATATTCTCGGGCCACGCGTTAAGGCAGACCCTTCATGCTCGTATATGCACTGGTAATTGGATATCTGTACGACCTTCGCACGATACACGACGTCGTTCCGCTAGGCTCGATGATGCGTACACTCTCGAGAAGCTTGTTAACCCTTCACGGATGATCCAACTTCGCCGAGGGAGCTTGACTCTGAGTGTGGCTGTCATCCCTTTGATTTTATTTGCTCGAACCTCGTAAACGTGAATCTCTTAAAATTTGTTAAGCAATCGAGATTCAAATGTGTGATGTCTCTCATTCTACTCTGTTTCGTTTCTTGGATATTTTCATCATAAAAAACGAGACGCGAATATTCACTTTTCATTATCACCTGCTGGACGTTTCATATTCTTTTAAATGAAAATTAAAAATATGTTGGAACAGGATCTATACTTTCAGCTTGTATTTTTGGTGGTGAAATTTGTATATATTTAAATAGGCGTATATTATCTGCCATTGAAGTCTTTAATGTAACCATCTCGCCAACCCTTTTGCGAGCGTTGTTGCCTGAACCGCGCGACGCAACTCTTCTTTATTTCTTTATTACGTTACTTATATCTGATTCCGTCATCGCTTATTCTCATTCACACTATGTTTTGAGACTCTTAGATTTTTGGAATCTTACGAGAAGTCGGGGTCATTCGACCCCCCACCACACTGTCCAAAAACCCTTAAAAATGTCTTGTTACGAAAGGAGGATTGTCTAGAACAGGGGTAGCCAACCCGCGAACCGCGGGCTGCATGCGGCCCACCTTGAATATTTTTCCGTACCGCGAGATTATCATCAGTATCATTATCATTACATTATCTATGTTTACATATAAGAATAACAGTAAACATAACAATAATCACTCATTATGTTTCAATTTTTCACTCCCAAAAAATGCCTATAGTGGGTCTAAATTTAATATGGGGATATATAATTTTATATTTGGGCCCACGGAGTTATGATGCTTTTCCAAAGTCGTCCGCAAGATCATTTGGGTTGGCCACCCCTGGTCTAAAATCACTGACAGTCCGCATCTCCCAGCCATGTTGCCTTAAGTTTGTTAAAACTCAAAAGAGGTATCTTCGAAAATCAAGTGTTGTAAACAACAACGCTAATATAAAAGCAGTTTCATCTCTGCCGATGTCACTACAGGTCGTTCAATGTCTTAGCGTCATGATCTATAATTGAGTAACAATTCAATACATCCCCCCAATTTTTGAACTATTTTTCGTACATGATAACCAACATAAAGGTCACATCTCACGCTCTGGAAAACACTTCTTGCAGATAATCGAAAGCACAGAAATGAGAGCCACTGTTTTTGACGCCTCCCTTTAAGTCTATCGTGCGCAGACATCTACAGGCTGAGCTTCCCTAGGTCGTTAGAAGTGCAAGTTGGCCCGCTAACCTCGGTGAAGTGTGCACCGAATGTTGAATCGCATAACGTGCATGCTGGCTGTCGTACACTTCTAGGCTCTTCATCCACCCCCTGTGCTGGGGGTTAAATGCCCTTGAATGAAGTGTTTTACAGCAGACTGTGCCAGGTCCATGAATTTCGTGCCAGACGCGGTCATCCCTCTCTCTCATTGTTCGTTTCCCTGTTTCTTCCTCTGTCGGCTCTCCTTCCTTTGTCTTTTTCAAGGGCTGCAGCCTCGCATTCCTCGCGACGTACTTTTGGATAGGCCTCTCCTTCGTCCATGATAGTCGAAATTCTTTCTCAGACTATATCTCTGCAGGTAGTATTGCCTTTTGAATTTTTCTGCTTCTAAGACTGCGTGAGAATTCTTAGGGGCTGAAGTCAAAAGGGTTACGGCGTATTAACACTAGAACTACCAAACCGGTCAAAATAGCTGGTACACAATTTTTTCAAAAAATTCTCCGAGTTTATATAAGACTCATAGAATAAATATTCTACGTCTATATCAATAAATATAAATCACCCAATCGATCAAATTTTTTGGCGCTTGATTCCCCTTTTTTTAAACTACTTGTTTAATTTTGTTGCGACTCTTCGGACAGTTAAGTCGTCGGAGTTTAGTTTGATTTCTTCTCTCGGAGAATTAATAAACACGACACTCCCGAAATGGTTTTGTGTTTGTTTATTATAACGAAGAACAAGTATTTACACGGAAAACAAATAACAAGAAAGAGATTAACAAATAGATAACAATATAAATACGAGCGAGCCAAATGTGTATGAAAAAGACTTGATGTTACGAAGAATATAGTTACGGGAAGAATCTTGAGTTACAGGAGAATCTGAAAATTTGGCTCACTTTTTGTTCTTTTATAAATTTCGGAAGCACCCCTTCCTCTGTCGGCAACCCCGATGAGGAAGAAGGGATGGCTTGATAGGGAGGAGAATGTTGGGCCTTGGTGAAATGTTATTGGTTCTGCCTGGACTTCGTGGGTGGTTACCAAAATGCAGAATTGGCATTGGTGTTGCCAAAACCCACGGAAGGCCCAGGCAGAGGGGGGCCTTGGGCCGCGAGGGTAACCCAGGTGTAGATGAAAACTGCTAGATTTATGACACCTGTCATAAATCTAGCGCAGGAATTCGTGAGTGCAAGTCTGGTAGCCACGTGCCATCCTTCGATATTCGAAGGTGTTTGCCAGATGGACGGGTCTACACAGCTGCGAAACTGAAATAAAGAATTTAGAAATTTTGCCCTCGCAACCTCAAGGCCCGCGTTGCAATTACGCCTCAACAAATTTATTAAAATATGTTAGATCTGACGCCGGTAGTTCTAGTGTTAAGGAACTTTTCATACATAAATGTACTCTGAGATTTTAATTATTACCGTCACGTCGGGCAGCAAGTGCATTAAAATGAAAATAAAGGGTATTTTTAATGGAGAACAATTGTAGGATCGTAGCAATATTGCGCGGTGCTAAGTGTCCTTGAGTTGGTTGCATTTTTATATTGAGTATGCAGTATCGGAAGATTCCAAAGCATTTGGGTGAAGATCAAAATTTAGCAGAGGAATTTGCGAGTAGACGTTACGGTGAATCTTATTTGGATGTTTTAGTGACGTTTATGGAAGTTAGGGGTTTTTTATTATTTGTATTTATGATCAATTAGGACTACAAGATTGTTTAATGCGATGGTTTGCTATTTATAGTCAGAAGATCAGACCGCTACTTTTCATGATGAGAAATCATTGATGGAGAATCCCTTTTAATGAAGATACCTCCCGTTCTTCACCTAAGGTAAATCAATCATTGCCTGTTGAATCGGTGATTGTTACGGAAATTATGATGGAATTTACACAGATCACGGAGAAATAGATTTAATTTAATGCTAGATCCACCAAGGCGATCAAAACGACAGGTTTTGAATTTTTTTGAAAAATTCCTCGAGCCCGTAATGTCGATACTTCCTCACGTTTCTATGCATATTTTGCTACATGCAAACAATTCTATCACTCAATTAATTTTCTCCGTTATTCCTTTCATTTTAATATGTCATCTCTCAGTACACTCTTCTCATCGTCGGTACTTATTTCTCGTGTTAACAAATAAGTTATTCTAAAATCGGATCCACCAATTACGGTTACCAAGTACCAAAGCTACTATAAATTCCAAATTCTTATTATATCGCCGGTTTTCAAGAACAACGACACATTTGGTTTTGCGTCGTTATCGAGTTAATTACACAGGAAGTCTCTACGTAAGATTTATTCCATTGTGAATAAACCTCATAATATGAGTATATAATACATAGTATAATACATATTTTATATGTTTATAGATATCAAAGGATGAAAAAAATAAAAAACCAAAAAGGGCCTACTGTAAAACAGTCATTTTCAAAATGTGTCTTTATTCTAGAAAACCGGCAATATGAAGAAATCTTTTTAATTTTGAATTCCTCGTATCTATTTTCATTTCGAGTTACTGGAGCACAAAAGAGAAACTGTGCTTATCGGTAAATTATCAACAAGAATAGGAGCAGTAAATTTATACGTTCGTTTGTCCACGTTTTCGTCGAAGTCCTAGTTCTCCTTTTCGACAAGAGCAAGTAATCGAAATTGAATTATAACGAGGACGAACGGAGCATTTCAGTTTGGGATACCAGCGTGGAGTCCATTTGCGTGTATCGAATTCTCGACGTTCCTTGCGCAAGACAATTTCTGTTCTGCGGATCGTTGTTAATATGTACAGTACAAACTGGCTGGTTCATTCTAACAATAAGAGCTGCGAATTTCTCAGATACGCTTCGACAGAGTTTAAAAGAAGTAGCGAGTAGAATAAAAAAGACACTTTACGCTTACAAGGAGACATTACGACCGTGGACATGGGGATTTTAATGAGCTTCATATTAGGTGAAAGTACATCGAAAAATATTTGTGTCATGTCCGGGCGTTTTTGTGAATGGGCCCTCAATTTTGAGAAATCGCATTTTGAAAAACGCAATTTTTCTGTAATAAGTGATATACTCTTAAAGAGAACTGGTCTATCGAATAAGTGCGATGGCTCGGCGGATGCGTGCTTGGATTATACTTTTGCACTCCGCCGCGCTTCAGGTTCGAATCCTGCCCGATGAATAATTTTTTTTTTTTTTTTTTTTAGTAGATAACGTTTTAAATAACTGATTTCAAAATGGATTAAAACTAATATATTTATCTACCTATTCAAATTACTGATTTCACAAGTGTTCGGATGAAATGATTCATAAAAACAGGCAAAACATATAAATTTCCGGCACCAGGAACATTTTATAAACGCTGCTTCCGAACAAGAACATTTGGATCTAGAAATTTCAGACGGAAAACATGCTTGGTTTACGTTCATAAAAACTTTTCTAGTTGAAAGTAATTTTGAAGCAAACCAAGCATATTTCAACATGTCTTCAAAAACAGGTGCACATAATTGATTATGTGCCAATGCATTTTTACAGAAAGATTAAATAATGTTCAATGTAAATAACACTATGATAGTCAAAAGAAATTCTTTGACTGGATAACGCTTCCTTTCACTTCGGTAGTTGCAAGGAAACTAATGATCACGTTAAAATTGTGAAAGAATGCTTTTGAAATATTTACCGAACACTTGAAAAGTTACAAAAAGTTTACGGTAAAGTAATAAAACACAGGTACCGCAACGGTAAATATATTCGTTGTGACGAATAGCGAACCAGATAATAAAACAGTTGCCCTTTTATTTGCTTGCATCCAAGAAATGTAATTTTGTAGTAAACATTTCTTAAAAGTTATAATATATTATCGATATACAAATTTTCAATTAAATGATATTTAGGAGGATTGAAATATTACAGAAAAGAAAAAAAAAAATTATTCATCAGGCAAGATTCGAACCTGAAGCGCGGCGGAGTGCAAAAGTATAAGCCAAGCACGCATCCGCCGAGCCATCGCACTTATTCGATAGACCCGTCCTCTTTAAGAGTATATTACTTATTACAGAAAAATTGCGTTTTTCAAAATGCGATTTCTCAAAATTGAGGGCCCATTCACAAAAACGCCCGGACATGACACAAATATTTTTCGATGTACTTTCACCTAATATGAAGCTCATTAAAATCCCCATGTCCACGGTCGTAATGTCTCCTTGTTAGATAAAATTTCCGAGAGAGGACGACCCAATTTATCGTTCACCACGAACCACTGTGTCATTGTCTTCACGTCCCTCCGTACGATTCCGTGCTCTACTTAATTCTTGTTAAGCTTATAATAATTTTATTATTCCAAAATACTTCCTACTGTATTTATATTACTTATCTTATTTTTAATACTTGGTAATGTTATTCAGTGTTCAATAACCCTTTGTTAGGCAACAGCAATTTCACTTTCGAACGTATCGTTAGAGTAACCTTGCGTCGCCATTTTAACTTTATATGGCGTCTTTTTCATATGAAATGGTAATTCATTTGAGAATTTTTCCATCATTCATCTTTAGTTCTTGAATTTTTCCATTATTCATCTTTACTACTTCCATCTTTGTAATCCCTCTCAATTTTCTGTTAATTTCTGACAGTTGACAGTGAACACCTTCGATCGTTAAGCTTTAAAAGATAAACAACACATTCTCCATTCAATCTCCATTATTTTGGCCTATTTGTTTCGTTGTTGACTGAGCTGATATAGGAGATTGTAAATCCACTTTCCCTGTAGCAGTTAAAAGCGGTCAAACTCGGTATGCTCTGTTAGTATTATCAGCGGACATCTTTCTCTTGGCCATATTTTGCAATTGTCACATTTCGTTCATTCACTGGAGCTCAAATAAACCAATAATCGCGGTGATCGGTTTCCCAAAGAATAGTCCAGCTTTCTCCGTTGTCCAACACTAAAAGCTTTTTCGCAACTCGTCTAACGGTTGAAATCCGACTAGAGGAAATCGTATCGATGGTATGCCCCAGCGAATCGGACGTGTCCTTCTTCTTTATCCTGAAAGCAGTTATTTCTTTTGCTGCCCCATGGACAAGCTAAGACACGAATGCAAGGAGCTTTAGGTTCTGAGTAATGGCCAGGATGAAGGGAGTTGCCATTAAGCTACCGCGTCTGTTAGGCCATTCGTTCGCTATCGAAAGATTCCTTTTCATTCTCTGATCTTCTCCACCGCCCATTTTCCCTGTCGGACGAGTTGGAGGGTTCATGTATTACCGAGTTGCCACCGATTTGCCGTGTGAACTGTTGGTCTTGTGTGGCTACAGTTATTTACATGTCTTGTTTTCTGCAAAATAAAAATCAGACACTGCCAGGAACGTGCAAGTGATAAGTTCCTTTTGGCGGTGATAGATTTTACAGAGATTACTTCATTATCTTCTTTTTTTTTTCAAACAAAAAATAGTGAAAATAGATTAATCCTAAGGGGTGTTAAGACACGTTTACTGTCATTGGGGTCAGCGGTGACCGGTGCTATTGAATTGAATGAAAGGGTATAGCAGGATAAAAGTGTTTTTAATCCCTTGACATACAAATAAAATGGAATTCGACGTGTCCGAAAAATACTATTTAATTGGGCTCAACTTAACAGTTATGTGCAAACTTAGAAATAGAACATTTTATTTTGAAGTTTGTTGTTTTTATTGCAAGATAATAAATTAGTAGTTCTGTTGACACACACGTGAAATATATAATAATCTAATGATATACTGCACGATGTCCATTGGAGAAAGTTCCTGATTTCTCGGAGACGTCAAAGTCTACAATGGCATATGAAATGAATGACGTCTCTCGGACGTCATTGTATGTCAAGGGGTTAAGAACTAGAAAACTATAAAACAATCGCAGAACATGGCACGACTAGAAAGAATCAATAAAGCAATAAGTATGTTCTATAATTAATTTACATTTTTCTCGTCCTTAAAAACACTTTCAATCGTTTTAAAATGACAACTGATTATTGTTATGTAGTTGACTATTTTCAATAATGACGAAAAAAACTCAAGTCACTCATAGGTACTCGCACGCGCCATAAAAAGGTGTCCAGTGTTCCGTAAGCAGATATCATAGCAGCTGGACAAAATCATTCAGTTGAAAGAAACTTAAAAATTCTTGCAGGTAAGGGAATATCAAAATCACAATTGATTTGATTAATTCGATTGTCTGTAATAACATGTTATTGCATTGTGCAAAGAAACACTGAAAGTTCGCATACCATTATTCTTGTATTAGATCACTTTACAAACCCACAGTTTCCTTCAAATCCGTTGGTCCCCCACATGGGATCCTTTCTTTATTAGAAAAAGAGAACTGAAGAGTTGAAAAAGATGGTTAATTAGATTAACCCCTTGCCGTACAATAACGAGTGCTACTCGTGACGCGATAAATGGAATACTCGATTTTGAAGTGCTCTAGAAATTATTTAATTACAAATATCAGTGGGTTCTGATAAAATAAAATTAATTCTACGCTATTCAATATTACGTTAAGTCATTTACTATATTCGAAATTACAGACTAGATTGTTATTTTAGTAATTAATTCAGAGTCATTGCACATTTAGTCACAAAAGAAATGGAACGGCAAGCGGTTAAATAGAGGTAGAACATTTACTTCGTGGTTACCCTATTAATTGAAATAATTTTTAGAAAAAATTTGCAACTAGTCTTTTGACCAGTTTGGTAGGTTTATTGCTAAAGGGGACCTGAAAACTCAAGAAATCACAAAAACGCCCTCGCCCATGAACCATCGCAGTGGTAACCTGTAAGCAGCATCGATTTACAGCAAGGTGTCGTGATGTTATCACGATTCTCAGTTTCACGTAACTCGGTCGTCGTCGATCGTCGTTTACTCTGAAGGACGATCGCTGGAAGGCAAAACGTTTTCGCGGCTCTGGCTATCGACAAGAGGCAAATCCGTACGAATGATTCTAGGGCTATGCACACTAGCTATTTTCGTTAAATTAGACCTGCTGAGAAATGGAGACCGGCTTTCTACCTCCCTCGTTCTCCCTTGGAGTCCGTTGATCGCTCGAGGCCATGGTTGATCGCCGGGGGTGGAAAGGGTGTGGAAAAGGGAGACACGGACAGCCAACAAATGGACGGCTGTTCGTACTGGCGAACGTATTTCACCGGATGGACAACGAGCAGGCTGGTAACCTTCGGTGCGAATACCGGTTGAGGTTTTGACCTTTTCCCAGACTATCCTTCCGTGTTCCCTGTTCCACGGATGGTCCACTTGTAAATGAGAATTTTCTTCCGGCTCGCCGGTGGTCTGCTGGTGAATTGTTTTCGGGAAACACGAAAGCATTGCAAAGTGTTTTTGGGTTGCTGAAGATTCATCTGCGTCTCGTTGGCTAGCCTTTAGATACATGAATGTTCCACAAGCTTTGGTACTTGAGAATTTAGTATAATTTGTTGGATAATCCTGAGGGTAGGGTGATTTGGAATTTATTTAACACGTTCCGTGCCGGATCATTTTTTAAGATTTTCTGTTCAGGCAGCGTGAGGCGTATACGACCCACAATTTTACGAAGAAAAAAAATTTTATTACAATATACATGATATTAAAATGCCTATATTTAACTTTACAATATATTTTTCACAATAAAATTCTTTGTTTTGCAATGACAAATGCACGGAACGTGTTAAATTCTTTTATTTCCGGTGGAGAAAGTTGTTCCATTACTTCCGCCACAATGTAATTGCTGCGCGCATTTCTTTGTTTTCAACAACGGGGTTACTCGTTTAATCCACTGACAATGAGTGGCTGTTCTTGGATGAAAGAACTGAAGACTAGACGGACGATAAGATTGGAACTAGTAGACTGTGTTATGAATATTGTACACTATTTAACATTTGTCACATGATGCAAATCGAGAATTATAAAATCTTTTAATATTTCAATTGCCTACCGCCATGAATGTAACTGGTCAAGGGCCAGCGTCTACTTTTCTTGTTAGTTAGAAGTTAGTCACAAGGGTAAGGAACATTTTTGCTTCGACGTCCGCAACTTTTCCCTTACTTCGACTATCATATATAGGATGAAGCAATATCTATGCCCACCTCGAATACTGCCGTTATCCATAAACATCCCAAGAGTATGTAAAATTCACATGAATAGCAATACGAGAAACTTTATTTTACTAACATATTTGACCTCACATAACCTTTCACGACAGCTTGTTGAAATCATTTTAACATCGGCTATCACATCGCAATAAAAAAACATATCATTCTATTTAAAAAACTACAGATGATTTTGAAATTTTACCTACACCTCCGAGCACACAAAAAATGTTTGTATCACAATCTGTCCCCATTTCTGTCGTGCAAGTTTTGTACGTAATTTTTTTCATATTGTAGGATTTCTTAATAATACGTTTAATATCTATTATAAAAATTACAAATAAAACAATGGAAAAGAATATAGAATAGATTATAAGTAAAAATAAGAAGAAAGATTATGATGTATCGCGTATTATCAAAACAGTATTTAGTCACAGAGGATTGTCCACACAGGATTCTAACCACTAAGAATATAACAACACTCATTGTCAGTATATCCACAGATGATTCCAACACAAAGAATATAATGACACACAATGTATCGACGTAGGATTCCAACCATTCAACGAAAAACAACGTGCGATCGTCACTTGCATTCATACAACTTATATAAAATAGATCTTCAGCACTCGCATCCCACAATATTATTACAAATAACGGGAATATTCAATGTGGACGTAAATATTCTTCCACCCTGCATATAGACGGGAAGTGTGAGAATGCTAGACTCCCTTCGATAATAAAATCGAATACGAGATTCACTCTCTCATGCCTTATTGTTCGACAGTTCATCAGTATCCTCTGCGTCCATTTTGATTCGTCATTGATAAATTGGTAATCTTTAATTTTAATATAATCTTTATCTTAAGTTGTAATTACTAAATTACAGTATGTATTAAAATCAATGTATGCCGTTCTACGTTCGAAATACATCGTTAGTGACGCAATGGAATTGCAAAAAGGGATTGGTGATAAAATTTCACGTCTAATATAAAGGCCAAAATGACCGTCAGCGGAGGTCGAGAACGAGGGTTAATCCAGCACAGAAAAACTAGATCACTGTTCGTATCCACTTGGTGATCCTTGACGTAAACGTCAGACTTTTTATTTAATGGCAGACATCGTGACTGATGACGTTTTTCCAGATGTGATTAGACTGGAACCCTTGGTCATCATCAAGATTATCGAAATTTCGTTAGATTAATCGAAAATGGAGGATTACGACGCGGCGGTGGAAAGTTAATAAATATTGCGACACTTTCCCATTTTCGATAAATAGTTGCTTTGAGTTAATGAAATGTGTTTGTTATTGGAACTTGGAAGTTGCTTTAAAGGTACTCGGAAATATTCTACATTGAAATTTCAATTGCTTTAATGGAACTCGATTCCAGCATCCGCGAATGAAATGTAAACTAATTGTCAGTTAATATAACGTGCCATATGGTGCAGTATTAATTTCCATTTCTGCATCCATAAATTCGCAAGGTAAACTACAGTCAAATAATTAACTATCTCGTAAAAACGCAGTTGAACAAACTCAGATTCTATTACTTTAGTCAGGTTTCTCTGGTAATTAATGAATTGCTTCTACACGTTACTTTCCGTCGTGTGAAATTCATTAAAAACGAGCGAAATTGAACATTGGGTTCGTTTTTCGCGTCTGATCATTTCCATGCTTCATACGCGTGTAAATTAATTGCTATCGAAGATAAGAATTGATTTAACAAATGATCCTGGTTTTCCGATTTGTTTTCTCGAGCAACAAACGAAGAGTTTCAATGTGAAACCTGATCGAATAGCGTTCCGTATAATGTTATCGTTTAAAAGAGAGATAATAGAGTTTCGAGCCGCTAATTGCGGTGCAAATGAACTCCACGATGGTCGTTTCCTGTCTCTGCAAATTGTTGAGTTCGTCGATGTCGCAGCAGTGATGCCTAACCAACATCTGACAATGAGTCTATAATGACATTATGTAATATTCAAATTTGTCTATCTTCTGTCATCGAAATTTCGGAAAGAGATTTAATAACATTTCAAGAGTTGAGATGTCGCAACGCAAATCGTCGAAAAATATCGTTCGCAGGGGTTGTCAAAGAGAGACACTTTCTGCATGCCTTGCACCTAAATATCCTTCTACAACCGCAACTGGATTCGCCGGAGGTGGGCCTGTTTCGGCAGGGTCTGATTCGCCAAGCGTCAAGGGCCATGCCCCTTGTCACACATTCAGGAAGGCACTTCACGTTCTGCCTCGCAATTCGTTAAAAGAGCTACACATTCAAATCGAACTAAAAGACGAAGAGAGAACGCTGCAGATCGGAGTAAGGGAGACAACGCATTTTGGGTGGCGACAGTGAGGATTTTGGCGTATGCACCAGATTTCTAACATCACTATAGTAAAAACAGGACAAACTCCGGCAGAATTACCCCCACCACATGGGGAGATTCTTCTTGACGAAATGCGACGCGCGACGAGGAAACAATGTAACATCATGCGTTTTAATTCATCGATCGATATTCAACATCGATATTCCATGTGGAGGGGATAGATATTCTCTCTCCTCCTGCTAAATAAATAAAGATATTTCAATCCTACGACTTTGGCAAGTCCTTCCTTCAAGAGGCTGAGCAGGGCGGATTAACCGTTTGAATAACGGGAGGGTTTTAAAAAATTACTTCGAAAAAAGCCAAAAGCCACTTTCGCGCTCTTGAGATTCTATTTCAAAATAAGCTAAAGTTGGTGTTTTATTTTATGTAGTGCACAACAAGAACAATCTTCTCGTGCTTGTATCCTAATTTGGAATTACTTTATATTATAAAAGAGAAACGTGATGCATTCTCGACAAAATATCTTAACAAAGTCTTCCTTCAATTGCCAACATTGAAAAAAATGTCCTGGGGTTTTTCGACACAAAAACTGAAGAGCGCGAAAGTGGTTCGTGGTACGCAAACGGTTAAATAAACAAAATGGTGCGAATAGGCGGTCGTTAGCGAGTAGCTCCGCTGCTCGCGAGTCTAGTTGAGGTTGTCGAAGGATAGGTAGGCCTATAAACCTTACCTGGTACAAGGCGAAGTACTGCACGTGATAACTTGGGCCGTGGGCATGCGGAATGATTTTTTGCTTTTCGGAAAGGTGTAATCACCTTCTCTATGTGCGAACCACCGCTCTTTGACAGTCTACATATATAGAAGGGACGAGTCCATCGTCTCGATCGCTCACAAAGTTCATTTCAAACACATGACATTTTTCCTCTCTTCATCGTTACGCTATTGGTCTACCCACAAGCGTCAACTGTCAAGCTCAGTTTAATTTACATTTTTGTATTTACAATTATCTGCGAGTCGCGCAAGACTCGAATTGTATTTCGGTGGTGAAATTTGTATATGATCAAATAGGTGTTTACTGTCTCTCTTTGAACTTTTTAAAGTAAGCATCTCGGCAACCTTATCGCGAGTAGCGTCGCCAGAAAAATCATGTTCCGAACCGTGCGACGTAACAAAGAAATAAGTAGAAGGAAATATAGAAAACACAAGGGAATAATGTCTGTCTCAAATATTCCTATTAGCTAAACATCTAAAAACAAATATGTAAATATAATGCAAATAGAAACAAGGTAGCGATGAATTAATTGAGATAATAATAATTCTTATATCATGATGCAATTTTCCACGCAAATCATTTCCTCTGATAATGTAAACAAAATTATAATCCACTCTGTAGAGAAGAAAAGTAGAAAGCGAAAGGATAAAAAAGCATTAATTCGATTAAGGTTACTTCTCCGTCGGCGCTTTCCGGTGTCATTGATGGGCGACAGCTTTTAATTATGAGCCACTTAGACGTTCGTTCCGTCGATTTTAATTGATTCAACTCGTCTTCGATTTGTCGGAGTACGAACAATAATCGGGAATGATTACGGTCGTCTGCGAGCCTGTATTTCTTTGTAGTCTTTTATTATGCAGCCGAATCGATACTTTCGCACGATAAAGCCTCACAGATAAGATACGGCGAATGTTTTATCGTTGAGTGTCGTCACGTATTTACATGACATTCCAATGAGATTTCCTGCACGCTTTATCCGGCAAAATCTTGCTAGATTTCATTGATAGTGTTTAGCGACATTACTATCTCCATTGGGGAATGTCTGTTTACTAATTACATCAACATCATATCTCTTTTCTATCGCAATACTTTACTTAAAAGAAACTTCATAATTTTGCGAGGACTTTTATTTCTCATAGAGTGCACTATTAGTAGTTAATGTTTAGATATCTATATATGAGTCTTTCAAAAAATCTTTATTACAACAATTTCTATTGGTTTTTTAAAATAAATGTTTTTCGCGGTACAAAGTTCACTTAAAAAGGGAATAACTACAATGTTCCAGGGCATATCACCTTGAAACTTTTAGGTGCATTTAGTTTAGACTATATAAACGTAATTTTAGTAAGAATCAGCTACACCAACCTGTCATTTCGTAAGATAGGTCGAGAACCGTTCCGTGATAAACTTGTGGATGTAATTTTACTTACAATTAGATAATAACGGAAAATAACATATTGTTACGAATCGACCGCCTACGCATTATCCTTTCGGACATAATTAAATAGAACACAATTTATAGAAAAACTGAGAACGTTTATTTAATGAAATACGTCCGTCAACGAGGACCACCGACCGTAGAATCTCATCTCTTTATTTATTACAAACAATTGGCAAGTCTCGTTACCCAGTAACACTTAAGGTTATTCGCCCTTTAGAGCAATGTATAGATAACATTCTAGAATTTTGATACGTTATTTATACACACCTCATACGTTTTACTGATTTTTTTGAAAAATATTGGTCGTATAGTTTTTGAATAATTAAATATTAAAAATGCGACTTTTAACACATGGTAAATGGGAGAACTTGCCGGAAATGTCCTATTTATTGAAATTTCACATAATTGGCTATTCAAAAATGTTAAAAAAACTTATTATTCAAAACTTTAACCGTTTTAATTACTATAAAAATTATAAAACATATGCATTCACGTGCAATTTTAGACCAATATTTATTCAAAATAATGAAAAACTAGTGAGACAACCATCAGCCATGACAGAGGCTTGGTTCATGTTTGACTGCAAAAAAATTTGGCAACGCTGCATAAAAAGCGCGAAATTCAAGAATTAACTAGGTACATATAGTTTATCTGCTACTGAGCGTGACAACATATAATTGCGTTTATAATAATATTTGTTTTTCATTCTATGGTTATAAAACAATTTGACAAGGAAATAAAAATAAAACTATTTGTTTACAATACACTAATTATGGATGAATATAATATATATGCGTATACATTTCCATGCGTTGTTGCCAAATTTATTATATGACACATAATACGATCATCGAGTAGCATTTAATTTTTAATTTTTAATTATTAATAGTGTGAAAAATTTAATGAAATATTATTCAGTTTTGTGTAAAAATTAAAAAAAAAAACTTTCAAACTCGGAATCTTTTTTTCCCATTAAAAACAATACAAACCGTTAATGACTAATACGGTTCTAGACCAATAACCTTAATCTACTGGGTGCTTCGTAACATTATTATAATGTTATAATATAATAATAATGTGTGTGACTGAAACAGGAAAACTAATTTGCATAATACCTACTTTCTTTGTTATGCGATTTGCTCAATGTATGGAGTCACTTAGCAAATAGTACGTCCAATTCGAAGATGCGCGTGAGAACAGCAGTACATAATCCACTTTGACCAATTGGAATCGCATTTTTTGAATTCCTCCTGCAGAATTTTTTCAACAGCGTGCTTTATTTGGTCCTTTTGTGTCTCTGAGCTTCTGTGGTGCAAAGACGGGTAAAGACTGTCAGTTTTCGGCGTCGGAAGAATTATGTCCCGACATCTTTCAAATTCAGAGCGAGGATTTACCTGCGTCTCTTTCCCGCCATGAAAGGGGAATGAATCATATCTTATTCCGCTACATTCAACCCCCAAGTTCTAAAGTTCCCTTACGGGCTGGACATATATCTGCATAATGTCGGCAATCTTGTTTACTTCTGTCTTTAGCGCGCGCACGTAATATCTGGCCATTCGTTCAGATTTTTATAGGGATTATGAAGTTTGATCGAAAGAGATACTTTTTATATCTGAGATTTTTTCAAGTTTGTTTCGAGTAGCACGAATGAATGTGAAAAATTTTACTGTTCCTTAGAATGAGACTTTCTTCTACGTGACATTTATTTTGTAATGGTTTTAAGCCTTTACAATTATCTATCTTCAATCAGAAGTTTTCGCATTTGTGAATTAAATTCTTTGCTAATAAGACTTTAACTACCTTCAACCTTTTATTATACTCTCGTCGAATCTATTTTGTTATATAATTGAAATTAATTCATTTCGTTTGATACTACTAAATTTTACTTATTAGGATGTAACGTATGAAATATCCGATTTTTAAGGTTACCTTTAAATGCGCAGAACTTTTTTTTTACTAATAAATATTTTTAATAGAAATAACAGCCATTGGATTCTACACACTTTTTCCAACAAGTTTCTAGTTTTTTACTCCCTTTTAGATAGAAATCAGGTGTTCATAAATTCTCGAGCTGTGTCTTCAATGTTCGCTTGATTTCTAAAGGTTTTTTCAATAAGAAGATGGTTTAAATGTCAAAAAAAATGAAAATCCGTCAGTGATAGATGCGGGGAGTAAAGAGAATGAGGCAATGTTCCATAATTTAAAGCAAAATTTTGTTTTCGAATCAGTAAAGAATTGCATATTTCGTAACGATGAAACTTTTGCCAATCGTTAAATTCGCGTGGCACGCACTTGTCCAACTTTTTTTTCTTGCGGATCAAATTCAAGTAGCGTGAAATCGTCATAGCACTTACGTAAAATTCTTGGGCACGTTCTCTGACCGTTGTTCTAGAATTTTTTTCAACTGCAAGCTTCAAATGTTCAGCTCTGGCTTTCCACGAAGTTCACTTTCAAGATTTTCATTTCCGGCTTCGAATTTTTGGCGCCATTGACGAACTGTAAGTTCATCGACTGCATCATTGCCAAATTTAGCGTTGATATTTCGAGGAGCTGCGGATGCGTTATTACCACTTTTCCATTCGTACAAGAAAAGTACGCGAAAATCGAGTAGATTCATGTTGTAAATCGAAGCACAAAATTGTAAAATTAGTTGCATGTGCAAAACAAATAAAGATCGGATCTGACAAAAGAAACCCTGCTCTTAACGATAGATGTAAAACATCTCTAAATATTTTAATAATTCTTGTCAGAACAGAATTTAAAATAATGATAATCCAAAGTCGGACATTTCATATGTTACAACCTAATAACAGTGCGAAAGAAAGATATTCCAGGCCATTTCAATTGACTATAGAGAATTAAAGCTGACTACTAGAATTGAAATTAATTCGATGGAAGTACTGTGAAAAGTTATACTGTGCATATTCTGCGAAGAGGTAATGTTTCCAAGGATACAAAAACATTGAAAGTATGTTCGAAGTTCAGACTTTGCGAATAGCAGCAGTCGGAATAAGTGCTAATTGAGTTTTCTTCTGTAGTTCCAATTCGATCGTGCTAAATAGCAGAACTATGGATATTCTCTGCTCGATTCTCACGACATTTCTAATCCATAATCATGATACGCAGAACAATGTCGTTGCAACTAAATTCTCCGTTTTCTTTCACACGGTATCCATCGTTCAATTCGGTAACTTTGACACGATTCTTCCTCCGATTGAATCTGCCCGTCGAATATATGAATACTTTCGCCTCGTTTCTTCTCGCGGAGAACTTGAAAATCGATATTCCATAAATGTGTAAATGTAAGCGAATCCGACCCATTCTCTCTGCGAAGAAAACGAGTTAACCTCCCGAAAACGGCACACCCGTTTTCGTATTCGGATATGTATGAATGCCTCTTCCATTTTTGTAGATTTGCACCTCGCATTCCAAGATTTTACTTACAATTTACCGAGACCCCTTCTAAAAGTATCGTTACGCAATTATTTCCCATGCAGAAACGAATTTTATATAAGTTTTAACAAAGTTGAGAATAAACTGATGTCCGTTACAGTAACTTCAATTTCAAAATGATTTCAATAATTTTGAACTTTCGTATCGAAAATCACGTTAAGCTTGTAACATTTTGATTTTAAGGATAAAACTAAAACATTGTTTGTAGGCGATTCTTTTCACATATAATTACTTTCAATATAGAAACGAATGTTAATTAAGTTTTAATAAATTAAACACACACATCGATTGCAGGCGATTCTCTTGTAAATATGTAGTCTTTTTTTGCCACTCACATATTCAGTTAGAATTTCTGTGTAGATTTCTACACATGCGATTCTCAATTTGTACTCCAACCGGTTTTGACGGACTAATTAGTGCTACACCAAACGGAAATCGGAGAATGTCCAATACGCGTCCAGCGTATTTGTCAATTCATTCAGATTATTTTTAACGAACCATCACTAAAAGAACGCATCTCTGCTCGTACAACAAGATTATATTACGGACTGATGCTTTTTACGCAATGAATGATCGTACGGAAAATGCAGGATTCTGATTAAATTTCAAATTTCAATTGTACTTCTCGATTGAAAAATTCGCAATATTGAACGTGGCTTCAATGGTGCATCGGATTTCTATAGAACTGGTTCTACGAAAGCAAATCGAACTCCCTACACTCAAAATAATCAGAAAATCCTGTATATCTGTTAGGCAAAGTAAAAAGTGCTTTTTCGATAAGGTTCATTTGGCTGCTACGTTCACTTGTACCAAAAGAATCTCCCGACGATTTAACAATCTGAAGTATTTGAACGGAAATCGATATCAAATTGTTTAAAACAATTGGGAAAAATAGAGAAGAGTGCAAAGTTAGTGCTCCATGATATTTTAATGGAAAACGAAATGTATCGATGTACAATGATTTTGTTGAGCCACTTTAGCACGTTTAATATCATCTGAATTCCGTTAGTTTCATAATTTCATTAAAATCAGATTTTTCAACAAAAACTTTAAAATTAAAAGTAGTTACACAGTCGACAGCGCTTTTCTTTTTTAATGCCGATATTTAAGTGTCGATGATATTGGGAAATTGGATAAAATCAGCGCTTAAAAATTATAAGAAATTTCATTGAATTAAATTGCGTCGGTCACTGGTGACCTCCATGGAATGCAACGTATTAAGAAAAAATATTTCCTGCATCAGGTAGTTACAGTCGAGGAAAAACGAATATTTTACGGTATTCCTGAGCGCCGAAAATCATTGGTTGGTCAAGGTCTGCCAATAAAAACAGTAACAAAGCCTATCATTTATGCAAAAAACTTATTGTTTCGTATATAACGCCACGTGAACAGAGATTTTTTTACCATGAATTGTTTAAACTATTTGATCAACGTCGTCGCAAGATGATATCGCTTCACAAGAGAATATTCTGTTCTTCTAGAAATCTGAATTACATATGTACATACATGTATTAAGAATAATGTAACACTGTGCGATTTGAAAAACCTTGCAACATGATCTTCTTCACTTATTCATCCTTTTCACCTATTCCGTTTCCTGTAACATTATTTATAAAAAATTTAACGAAATTGATGATCACATGTCGAGATTCATTCATTTGATCAAATCCTACCTTCTTTATCGTTACAGAATTTGTACGCTGCCAGAAAAGTGACTAAAGATTACAAATAACAATGGCGCATTTAGGCGTTTGTTCGTTATTTAGAATAAACTTTGGATTTTCTCTAAAAATCAGAAAGAACTTTTTACTTCACATAATATTTAGAATTCCATCTTGGAGGAAAAAGATTCTTTGATACCGCATTCGCGTAAATCTACCTTCGTCTGTGTCGAATAAAATTTAATTAATATACCACGTTTCATATTATTGTAATAATACTTTATACTAATAAAAACTCACACACGCCTGGAAGAAACGTGCGCTTGAATTTCATTGTTTCCGGTATTATTCCACGGTCGTCGCGCATTTAATTATTTCCCCTGACGAAGAGTATGTAATTTAATAAAACATGCCGCTCTAAACGCTAGTGCTAAATGAAGACACCGCAGAATTGTTTGCGCAGGAGACAAACTTTTTCATGACTTTTCGTTGGACTCGAACCAAGGTAATTTTCTTCGACTGCACCGTTGAACAGTTCTGTTGTCTTGAATAACAAAAATAAAGCTGGCTGGATAAAGTAACATGCGGAAGTTAATGAGAATGTGCGTGGCTGCAATATCAACCAGACAACGAGTCAATATATCTCCTCCCACATGAAGGCAAGAATAAGCCGAGATTTTCCACGAAGAAGCGCGAGATTCGCGTAATTATGCGAACGAAAAGTTTCGCGCTTTGAATTCAGATTATTCTTTGTGGTCGGACCGTGGAGTGAAGTAAGAAGTTTTCGAACACACGAAGAAAGAAGTAGGCGAGACGAAGCAGGGTTTAATTCTCTAAAAGACTTGAAGGAAAAGAAAACGAAGTGGTCTCACGTAGAAGCTAATTGAATTTCATATTCCACCGCGAATCGAGAGCTTTCGCTTACGACGACGTCCCCCGTGTAATTAATTACCATCTAGTTCTTCCGCTTCGTCTTTGCTGCCTCTTTCGTCATATTTTTTCTCCTCTTTCTAGAACGAAGGAAGGAAGTTTTCCGGGTTTCCCCATGGTGGGACTCATCGAATCAGTCGCAATTCGTCTTTCTACGTGTCGCCGGTTGTCGTCTGTGTCGATTGATGACAAAGATCGCGGCTAGAGTCTTCTTGTTACTATTTGAGTCGAGGTGAAAAAAAGAAATGCGGTAATCGCAACAAATCGTTTGTTGGTGGTTTTGTTACCGCAAGAGATCCTCGCGATCGTGGGAATAAATTTAAGTTCTGGCGAAATAGACAATAGAGTTGATTTAGTACAACTAAAACGTTTGTTAACACTAGACTTACCGACAGTTAATTCGATATATTTAAAATTGTTGAGTAAGTGTATCCGAATTAACACTAGAACTACCGGCGTTCAATCTATTATATTTCAATGTATTAAAAAGGCAGAAGTTGATCAATTCAATAATCTGTGTTTTATAAGATCAACATAGAATATTTGCACTATGACTACCATATAAACTTGGAAAACTTTTAGAGAAAATTGGAAAATAGTCATTTTGACTTGCTTGGTTGTTCTTGTGTTAAATACACGTAGGACACAAACAAACTTGGTCGATTCGATCGCTTATAGTCGTCAAGATAGACATAGAAAATTGCAGAAGGAATAACGTTAGAAACTTCGGAAACATTTTCAAACAATTCAGGGTAAGTCACTTTGACCACCTTGGTATAGGTACCTACCTATTGTTACCACATCGAATGTGCGGTTACCCACGTTATAAAATTAACAGAAATGTAAGAAAAGGGAAAACCGGAACAAAGTCTAACAATATCACAGATTATTTTAATGAATTAATAACGGAAACTGGTTAACATAACACAAAATTACATTTAATACGTAAAAAACCAACACAATAATATTTAAAACATAATCCGTAACATTGAACTCATAAATTTGTTATTCGTAATCAAATAATTCGTCCGCTCATTCGTATTTTCCATAAACGACTGTCTCCAATATTTATAAAATATGCACTTCGCCGTTCCGACAACAGAAGAACGCGAGGCAGTCGTCGCAGCAGTAACGAAAATGTATGTTATTACATTTATACATGCACAAATACATATATTAACACTTTTACAGAAATTTCTTAATTTATGCATTTGTTAATAGATTCGATATTTAATTCCTTGTGTTAAAAATAATACAAATTTAATTTTGATAGAAAAATTTTCATTTCAATGTTCAAATTAGTGTAATCCGTATGGCAGCCAGCGTGTTAATGTTTGACCTTCCACGCTTAAGTAATCCTTTTGCTCTCGCGGTTTTTGCGAGGAAGAAACAATGTTGTTGATGAATTGTAGAATGAAATACAGCTGGCAAATGACTTGATGGAGTGCGGTATTACACAGTGGTAAGGAGAGACTGTCGCTCGCAGTGCACACTCCCACCATAACGTCTCTGGAAACTTGAAGGTCGGACAATAACAACCGAAATAAAACAATTCTTTCTTCGTTCACATGATGGCATAACGACCGCGTGGCTTTTTCGGCCAGTAGCACGTTAGAATCAAAAATGACGTGTGAACAAGGGATGCCTCTATTCATCTGGCGAATCACACCAACCACTTGTCACAGCCCATTTAGTTCTTCGCGCTCACAATCAGCATATTTTCTTAACTCTAAAGACCAGTGATTTTCAAACTTTTTTTTAAAAGTTCTTGCGTGAGATTCTCTTTACAATTTTCTGGATTGGTCGCGGACATTTTAAAGGTACAATAAATATATAGGCTACAGGTACTATTTTTTTTACCCTTTTCACTTGGAGCCATCTCTGATGTTATCCATTAGAAACTTGGCGGCACTTTATGATTTGCTATCATTTGCCATTTCAATAGAAAAGTTCAGGTAAATATACATTTCTTAAAATGTTGCAGTACAATAAGTTCATCCTCTGTAATCACTAATAAATTCAAAGTTTCCCTTAGAGATAGCAATCGAGTGATATGGGAGACTTAGAATGTTCCCTTAGGTGATACATCGGAATGCAAAGAGTTAACAAACAAATATTTACTCGGAACATGACAAATTTAATCATCAAATGTACATTCAATGGGATAGGTGCTGCACGAATTTTGGAAGCGTTTTACGCCTTCCGTACATCGAGTGTGGCTCCAAAACGGGCAAGATCGTGAGAAATGTATTTCTCACTGTCTTATTATACGTTTTAAGTTTTATTAACGCAAATGAAGAAAATCATAATGGTCGCCTTGCTCGACACCCAAACGATGGATGGCAAAAAAATAACACGTTGTGCTCAAAAGGCGGTCAGATGCGTTCTGATGAGAAAACCGAACAAAAAAATGAATTTTACCAAAAATGGGGCGATCGCCGATAAGGCGATGGTACGTGAAGACCGCCGAGACCGTACGACAGCTCGCGAACGCGATCGTCAATATTATGGATTCGACTGCGACATACAAATTGCGTACAGGTGCATTTACTGTGCCTGCATATGCCCAGAATTTCAACTAGCAATAAGTGATAACTTCAATCGTCCCCAAAGAAGCATTTTCCTGGTTACATAGAAGTCTCCTTTCGGTAGAGAAGAAGACCATAATCTTAAATAAAGGAAGTGCCAAATAAATGATAAATATAATTTTCATTTACTTGACTTGATCATATGCAGCACATATATCCACAAACGCACGCACACGTATGACATTTGCATAAGCACTCCATCCAAACATTCATTCTGCACACAGCTTGAACAAAACATCCAGATTTTCCTTTCACATCACATAAGTAATTTATACATTTTGCAACAGTAAAATTAATTTGTACATTATTACTCGTTCAACGACGACGACTTGTTATTGTATATGAATATTGTTTAAATATCAGGTGAAGAGCCGGAATGATATGCTCAAAGAGCCACACTTGACTCTAGAGCCATAGGTTGCCGACCTCTGGAGGACCGAGGGTTCCAGTTTGAAAAATACCGTTATAGACTCTATAGTATAGCATATAATAGCGCACATAAAACCATCGCTGATCGATCTTTAGTAGTTGGAGAACATTGAACCAGGTTTTTCTTGGGCAATGTTGCTGTAGGAAAAAATATTTTCTTCGGTTAGCTTAATGTATTTTCAAAACTTATACTCGTGTGTATACATCAATGACTGACTATGTTTTATGGCGTAATAGTTTTTCGACAACTGCAATTTAGCGATAACATATCATATAATATTATTGGCATATAAAATCATGCGATTGTTTTCTATAAAATTCTGTTTGCAATTTAAAAACCGCAGGAAATAGTGGAAGAATGTTTGTTTGCATTTCAATCAGCCGAAGAACATGGAATGGCTATTTTGATATGAGCCATTGGTTTCATTTGGAGACATGAAGACATTCTATTTCCGGGCCGGAAGAAAGTAGTTTTCTCGCGGGAAAATCGAGAAATTGAAGTTCACCGAGATGGAGTTGGGTAAAGAGACTTTGAAATGTCGATAGAATGATTGTTGAAATGCGCGTGAGGAGACAGAATGACAGACAGCTAGATTGCTTACAAAGCGTAATTGTAAGAAGTTTACAAATGTAACGACTCGGTTCGGTTCTGTTTTCTGTACGATGCAGCGTTTTCAGAGTGCTGATTTCGCTTCTTGTGTTACTTATCCAGTATTTCGATTCAAAGGGAGAGATTAACAATGTTAACTCGTTCATCTACAATATAGCTAAGGGAATTATTTATTTTTCCATGGATAAGAGTCTAACGAATCGTTGCTTTTTTTACTTATTTCGTAATCTACTACCACAAATTAAAAACAAAATAATTTAGCTACTCTATTCAATCGTATCATATTGTAAATGCTCAAGAAGCCATTTATAAACAAGTAAAAACAGTCGTGAGCCCCTTATTATTATTTCTTTTGGTCCATCATTTCAAATCAGAACTAATTGTAAGCAGGGAAAAATGCTGTTTCACTATACTACATTTTACAACCTTGAAAAATCATATTTTACTGAAATAAAAGTTATCTACCTCGATGTGCATGAATCACAGTAAAATTGCTGCGTTTTCATGAAGAGAGCACTCCGAAAATGTCAGTCAGAGGACACACGATTTTATCGTTTAATTTGTTACTTCTTTCCCATACAGCTAGTTTGTTCTATTTGTAAACTGTTTCCGTGCAAATACAAGGAAAATAGAACACGGTACACGCTAAACGTGGCTGAAGAACCATTCCTAGCTCGCTTACACTCAAATCCGCATAAAGATCCATTCACTGGGCTTCCCTTTTTGCGGTTCGTGTGTTTTCTCCTATTTGCAAAATCAAAATTTGCATTGTAATTTCACAAATAAGATTTTCTTCGGAAAATATAAATCGTATTATATATTTTCCTTCCTCGATATTTTTCTCTAAATCTATCTTACCAATGAAAACACACATCTTTAATTTTTTTTGTTTTGCTTGAAATATATTACTAGCAATGTAACAGAGGTTTTCCAAGAATATAACACGAAAGTACGAACTTTATACGATAAAATTATAATGTATGTAGGATTTATTAACAAACAATACTGCTATCTCGCCGTCAGGATACAAACTGTCTTCTCTCCACGCATCTTCCTTTCTTAACATCCACGGCGTCGCACGTTCCAATCGCTCGTCACACACTCACACTGTATTAATCATTCAGCCATACACATACGCGCCCATGCTCATATCCCACATGTACATGATTATAATGTACAATTATTAAGAGATATGAATCAGAATTCATATATGTAATCCGTTTGTCTGCATTTCGTCGATGTTTTGTGACCAGCATTTTCATATTTGATAAGTTGTATTACCTTGAAATAGAAAATGCAACTAAACAATATTGCTTATTTATATGATGCTTAACTTGTGTTATTGTCATAAGAGAACTCGTGAACAATAAATGTACTTGTAAAACAAGCTACATAGGTATATTATAATACTAGCACGGGTGAAATGGGTGCGTAGAGATATTTTACTCTCTCAGCCGAGAAGAAAACTTGTGTCGCAACTTTCAATTATGTTTTCCACAAAAAAATATCTACTCTATCGCCTCGTACTATTCGAATTCCTCTCTAGTGTCTGATTTACAAAATAAATAGGAAAACATCTACAAATTTTGGGCCACTTTGGACACCGTATCTCTCTGGGCACTGTTTAAACATTTTTAAATGATTTTAATATAAAAGTAATATGCAAC
Organism: Cerceris rybyensis; assembly: GCA_910591515.1. Lineage (NCBI taxonomy): Eukaryota > Metazoa > Arthropoda > Insecta > Hymenoptera > Crabronidae > Cerceris > Cerceris rybyensis. Next base: position 4,695,742 of record OU342796.1, on the reverse strand, counting down.
GTTATATTCGGGGTGTTTTTAGAATCATTTTATGCAAAACACTAGGTGTATTGGAGAAATTCCAGGTAGGAGGCGATAGATCAGATATCTTTATTTATAATTTCTTTTATAAATGCATTCTATATTTATAAGTTACTTTTTGAAAATAACGTTACACAAAACAAATTACTATATTTATAACATTTGGTTATATAAATAAATAATATCGTTCAAATCATTTACGATATTAAGATTAATTGTATGAGCAACGAGAGCAATTATTGCCATTTCACTGACGAAGAATAGAAGTACGTTGAACGCCGCGTGTTGTCAAAATATACTCGACGGAGCTCGGCGACCGCAACCTACTGGTATCCTTTCGTGAACTTTGACAATAACTGATTTCGATGCTCCTTTCCCTATCAGTTCTCTCGCGACCACCGTTGAGAAATCAGTGATCCGTGATCGAGGTCAACTATTTTCACCTATTAGTGCGTGTATAATACTTCCTAACACAAGATCCTGAATCACAAAACACCTCTCTTTTTGCGAACTACTTAGTAACTCGTCCTCACAGTCGTATGAACCCTTAGTTGGCGGTCGTACGTCTGCTCTCATTGTCAGCAATCAAAGTATTGTAGTTTCACTGTTGCCATTGTATGTCTACTCTCAGCCACCAAAGCAAATAATCAACATGTTTCTGAGGTGTATATATACTTAGGTATAGTTAGCTAATTTCTACTTGGAAATACTTTTTTATAAATTTTTATTAATTTATATTTTTATATGTTAGAAATCAATGGCACGCACCATCTAACGGAGCGAGCGAGTTAAAACATAATCGTGTTTTTGTTTTTCGGGCGCGGTCTCTCCGTCATTCTTTTCTTTTTCTCGATGTATTTATTCATTCCATCTACAACTGCCATAGAATAAAGTAATATCATACATATTTTTCTTTATTTCCTTCAAGCCCTAACACGTCATAATAAAGATTTAACCAACATTATATATATACTTTATCATATAATGTTTTTGATCGTCTGTTCTCTGTGTTATGATATAAAAAGTAAGTTTATAAAAATCAACACGTGAGTTAGATAAAAAGCCTGCGTCTGTTAGTGTTTGTCCCGCGCTTTTTAGAAGTATTGTTGATTTATACAAAATCTTAAAAGGAAATTATTTACTCAGAGATATCGTGTTCAGCTCTTGCGGTATGCACTCTACCTCTTCCGTTTCAGAGATCGGGCAGCCGATTAAATTGTTTAGTTGGCAATGTCTAAGCGAGAAACACTTGACGATGTTGAATCTAAACGAAGCTGTGCTAATATCGCGAAAATATCTAATACCGTTTTACTCGCATAATTGCTTTATTCCCCTTTGCCATCGGCTAATGAGAGTCAACTTGCCGAAAGTTTTTGACTCACCGGCGTTACTAAATATTTCTACATTCGGGCGCAGAAACAGTTATGAAATTTTGCAGGGCACGTTGGTGAAGATTCACCGCAATAAAGTACAATGAGAGCAACTTTTTGTTAGGATAATTTAACGCGTTGTGTCAACTCGACCATTGAGGGTGTTTGTTTTTACACATTGTTAGTATCATAGGCCTATTCTAAGATTCCGTCAAACAGTCAGAATTCTCTTGTAACTAGCAGAAGAAGGTTTCTCGTTCGCAAACTATCGACATATTTATTGATACAAGTGTAATATTATTTAGCTTATGTTTATTACTCTTAATAAATTTGTTAAATTACACTAATATCATCGCCGAATATGTATAATTGTACTTTTATTTGCTGATAAAGAAGATTATCAGATCTATGTTCCGCAAGGAACCGTAACGGATTAACAATATATTTGGCTGCACAATTTTCATAAGACGAGTTAACTTTCTCAGAGTTCACCCGTTCCAATTCCCCGAATAAACTAATCAGTATACAAAAGCTGTATTTACCCTCTACAACCATCCTTTCCCTGCTCGCTTACACAGAATTAGTTTTGTATAGAATTAGTCAAAATGTATCGCTCTGTACAGACCTAAATCGACTCTCTGTCCTGCTATTGCTCTCAGTCGTTATATTTAATTTTCTTGTCTCTTTCTACATTTCTGCAAGCAAAAGAAATCTGTGAAAACTTATCTGCCAGTAGGTATCAATTAGATAGTCTCGTAAAATCACAGCGCACTCTAAAGACTATATTCTACGATTCACATGATTTCCGCATATTTCCAGTATAATTCTTAGCAGTCACCGATGACACAACAATAAAAAAAGTGCCACAGCCGTTTTTTAAATTCTGATTTTGTTCCTTACTCTCATCGTACTACGGAGCCCGGTCTTTCATTTCATTCTCACCATATCTGAAAAAGACCCTTCCCCTAAAAGACCTAAGCTGCTGAAAGTTCTCACCAGAAACAACCTTCCCAAGCACATTGCAACACTTTTTCGCTCCGTTTCATTGATATCTACTTCCTCTGCTTTGACGCACGGTCAAATATCCTCGGACGGCCATAAACCTACACATCTACTTGCGCCCATGAATAAAACAAGACGCAAGTGCGTAAATTCTGATATCGTTTGGCGGTTCCATGAATAACAAGGACGTCTAGAGACCGTCGTAAAGCAACTACGTTATCTTCTACCTCCACCTTCGGGATGTGGTACTTGTTGAATGAATCTTCAACCCCGTAAGTTCTCTTCTCGTTCCCTGATTTTTTTCAGGGTGAACTACTTACGGCTCGAAAGTTATCTTACTCTATTTCCAAGAATTGTTCCCCGGCGAGACCAAGGGAGACTTCTCCTTGCGTTCTCGTTGTTCTACAACAGAAAGTGTAGTGTGGAAAAATTGATATGCAGGTGAGGAGGAGAAGCTACAGGCAACCTTTCTCCCGTCACGTTGCATTCGTTGCACTCGTTGTAAGGCGTTTTTCATTGTTCTCCGGGTACAAAGTAAGAAATACGGACGTAGTTACCTGCTATCTGTACTCTATTGTTACTTTCTGATACTCCTCTAACCGTTACGATGGTGTTCTTGCTTGAGGATTGATGGGAAAGACGGAAGATATTGAAAGCACTTTAGTGGGGCGATCGTGTATTCGATTGTATCGTTAGATTTTAATCAGCAGCAACTATCATTGGGATAGGGGAGACAAGGAATCTGTGAGTTGTTCATAGATTAGAACTTGCGGATTTGGATGGATTTTATACTGTTAATACATTAAACGCCACTAAGAAATCTGGAATTGTATTTGGGCAAACTTGCATGTTACTAAAATTATCATAACTTTTTATGTGCAGAGCAATTTTTGCGAAACTTTCGGAAATTGTAAAAAAAGATGCGTTGTAACCTATTAACTTGATGTATAGAATTTAGGGGCTATTCAAATCAGTAAACTGCTATGCAAGGTGTCGAGATTTCTCTGAGACTAAGCCTGTTCTTCGAATTAATACAATTATATAGTTTTTCGTAGCTTCGAAGCACCGGCAAATAAGCGAAAAACATAGAGGAAATCGAATTTAATACATTGATTACTGATGTAAACTTTTAAATAAACAAATTAGATACAATATATCAAAGTAAATGTCATCTGATGGTAGCGTGTAAAAAACCCGAGTTAAGTATCTCGCGATTGGTCCGTAACAGATGGAACGCGAAACACGAGAAAACTTCGGGGGGGGGGGGGGGGGGGGGCTTAATGTGTTAAGACAGTAGGGCGCATGTGAGTTAAAGTTGTGTTTTGTTTTGTTGATAGTATTCGGCTTTTTATTCTTCGAGGATATGCTTGCTAATTGGATACTGAGTGACTGTTTCTAACGGGTCAAGTTTTATATTTTCTTTGACTGATTGTATCATCGAGGATTTACAATTTTAACACTTGATCTACCGAGAATTAATTCAGTATGTTTAAAATTGCCAAATAAAACTGTCCGAATCAAATAAATAAAAGGGGCAGAAAACTTGATCGATTCAATAGCTTACAATCTTCAAGACAAGTCGAAAATTGAAAAAGAAACAACGTTAGAAGTTTAAAGAACATATCCAAAAAATTCAGGCAAGTCATTTTGTCTACTTTGGTAGATCTAGTGATAAGTAAGTTTCGACGAATTATAAGCTCTTGGATATTGAAGAATAGAGACGTGATACATCACGGATCCAAACGCCCGTAGGAAATCAGTACGTGAAATAAATCGTTCAGGGATTCGGTTAATCTCAAGAACAAAAGGGGACGTCGAGAATAAAGGTGCAAGAAATAGAAACGGACCGTGAGGAGCAGTGATTTATTAGAATCTGTTTAAGGAAGCATTAATACCGATTTCTTCCATCCGCGACGATACGTAATCTCGTAACTTCCTTTCCTCTCTCTTTGCTTTAATCTCACAAGCCTTACCTTATTTTTACAGTTCCTTGGTTTTAAATTAGAGAAAGATATATTTAAATTCTCCGACTTATTCTCCGTGCAATTCGTTCAACGATCTCGTTGCAATGTCAAGCGAGAATTATCTTATTCTAAATGAAAAATTGTGTTTGTCGAAAAAAAGCTTGGAATTTACGATCCATTTCATTAGAATGAGACGATCCTATTATATTCGTTAACTGCTGTTTTATTTGTCTCTCGTGTGTTAAGTGATATTTTATCAACCATAACGGATTAATTTCTCTTTGACGAATAAAACTAACACGCATTGTCTCTCTGCCAGTAACGTACTGTTAAATTACATTATTTATATCGTCAACAATTGGACGGCATAAATTTTACATTTAAGAATGAATCGATAACTGTTCGGAGTATGATCCATCTTTTTACAGTCAATTAGAAAATCATTTAATTAAGATTCAGCATGATTTGATTGATGCGAAGCGTGCGGTGATATTATATACCTGCTGTGACGAGAGGTCCTTCGGCTTATTGAAAATTTATTTTACCCTCACGGCAGAATAATACAGGCGTATCATTATATTGCTGCGATGTTAATTAATCATTTTCACTTCTACGCACCGCCTACAAGAACGTACGTATTAATCAGCTATAAATTTTGATAATGTATAGTTAGGATAGATGAGTCTGTTGGTGTAGAAATGTTATTACAGACGTTCTAGTATCGTATAGGCAATGGAAAAGCAACGTCGGTAAAATCAGCGAATTAATAGTAACATTAATTGCGAATCGTTAGGTCGTTTTATTATTAAGGGGTGGAACAGATATCATAATAAAACAGACACAGACGATGTTTTTATAGCCGATTTCGATACTTCCAGGGTTACAAATGAATCGAGGTCTTGCTTATTAACTCTAGGTCTACCAAAATGGTTAAAACGACGTGATCTGAATTTTTTGAAATAGTTCATGAAATTTCTAACGCGACCTCTTTTTTAATGTCCTACGTCTATACCGAAGACTGCAAGCGATTCAATCGATCAAGCTTTTTGCTCCCTTCCTATATTTCACTATGGCATATTTATTTCACATTTTTCAGTAAATTAAAACTATTTCTACCATGATTTTGTCTATACCTATTTCAACCGAAAGGTGTCTTTTGACACCTTTTCGTATGAATGCAAATAATTACCAAAACTGTTGAGATTTGAAATTGTCAGTTAAATGTATATAATTTAAGGAATATATTTAGTGATACATTGATTTGTATTTATTAAAGATTATTTAATCAGGTTGCAAATTGTGGCAGTGGTGTACAGTTAGTTGTAAAGTCACTGCAGCGGTGTACGCTAGAATGTAACATGGCGGGAAATAAGCGAAAGTCAAAGTTATACTGCAACTCCTGTATTTTCCGTTACAACTGAAATCGGGATGCTCTAATCTGATTATAATTGATATGATGCTGCAAAATGGTGTTGATATTTATATGTAAAATGGTTGCAAATTAGACACTGTCATGAAATTCTTAAAGTGTCAAAAGACACCTCATGGTAGAAATAAGTATACCATATGTACATTTTTAGATCTAGGATGTGCTGGTGGAAAATGATATCGCTGAATTAATTTAACAACTATTGTATGAAAAGTCGAACAATTAATTACGGTGAAATGATTCAACTTAGAGAATAATTTTAAGTTAAAATTTGAAAGGTGTCTTTTGACATCTCTTACAATTAGTAGAAATAGTGTTAAATTAACGCATTAGCCCGAATATAACGCGATATTTGGTACCAATTATTTCCCTTTAAAATATTAACTAGCGCTAAATTCACGGTTAAGATTTGCAGTTTTTATGCATCGATTTTTACACTTAGACAGTTGATAATTTAATTATTCTCCCGCCATTATTCTGAGCAAACATTCTACAATAAGATAAAATTATTAAAAATCCATTCCATGACATCATTATTTTCCATGTAAATTACCCATTCCGTTCCTCCATTCGGCGGTGGATCCTCAACGCCTTCTCTATTTGCCTTGGACTAAAAAAATCCCTCAGGTCTCTTCAACGCCCACCGGTCAGCGGTACCGATCCTATGGTCCACCAGTATAGACGATACCGCCAATGACTAATCCATCAGTGAGAACAAACTGGAGAGCCCCAATAAAAACGGGCATCACTGAAAAATTATATATAATATTCTCATAATTTGATTAAGTATTATCTCTGTTGTATCCCATTTCTGACACCAAATTTTGTGTTATATCTCACTTCTGACACCAAATTTTGTTTTGTATTCCGTGTGTGGTCAACAACACTTTATTTAGGAAAAACTATTGCGCGCTCGGAGTTGTAACAATTTAAGGATACCGTCGTCGCGAGTTGCTGGCTGTCCGCGATTCAGTACGAAATTCTTTGATTTCAAGGCAGGACTTATCTTTTAAAGATCTTAAACTAGTGTGGTGGGAGATTTGGATGACCCCGAATTCTCGTGACTAAGGTTCCAAAAGGGCGATCGCTTTTCCAGTGACTTTCGCTAATTGTAAGACCAAAGGTCTTGAAAACATATTTTGAAGGAAAAGCGATGACGGAATTTGAAGATGACTAACCGTTCCCTTTTGGACCTTGAATCACGTTGAGTATTATTTGGAGCTATCATCTTATTGTTAAAGAAGATAGTGAATCTGGAAAAAAACATGGACTGAATCGGTATCCAACATATTCCACCTTCAACAGTGGTACCAAAATGCACGAAATTTCATTAGAAATAGGTGACAGTCCTCGTGACTCGGTAAAAAGTATAATCGTTGTTTTCGCGAAAGTAGCCTACATCGACGTTGTTTTACTCGCTTGCACGTTACTCCTCCCGTATCCGAGAGTGCGTTTCATCGGAGGTGAGCATGGTTCTTCCACCGAAGAGGAACGTTTCCCAATCATGCATCATCGACTAGATGCTCTTGGCTGAAGCATGAGGCTGCCTAGAAAGAAAGATAAAACGTCGCCTTCTTCTTCCTCTTTCATCCCGTTTCAAACCGTTCCCCTCGAGGGCCTTCTTTTAATTTTCTGTGCATTCATTGTTACAGGCGCACATCCCACTTCTTGCGGCCACAACGCTACCCGTAAGTAAAGGGGAATGCGATAGGTCGAACGCAGATTACGTTGCTTTAGCATATTTGTGCATCCTCTTGTGGATTTTGTCCTACCGTTTCTCTTATGATGTAGAATGCGAAAGATGAATCGACGAGCAAATTTAAATTTCTTGTAACTTTTCTTATGTGTATAGATGCATGGTTCATTTTTGCACGATATTAGAAAGAAATTTTAGAAAAATTTATGCTCTTCTGCGAGGTGTACATAGAGGAAGATAGTGATAGATACGTATGTAGGTATATACAATTACTTCATTGAATGATAAGACAGTTCCTAAATTAAAGAATCCAAGAGATAAATTAACGTTTCATTGTTTAAAAGTGTTTGGTGAACACGAACATTTTTTTCGTCGAATCTGCACGGAGGAACGTAGCATCGAAAGCTGCTTAGTAATAAATAATGTTATTAGTAACTTTAACGCTTGCAAACATGCCTCGTAGGTTTCGTAAACAGGCCTTTCTTTTAGCTAAAATTCAACGTGCAACTAAAAAAAACGTATGGATAGTTTGTCAATTCTTACTCGCATCACGAATTTCCCGTTGTGTTCGGTATCATTTACAATCTTCTTGTGACGAATTTTCGTCGTATTTTAATTATTTCGCATAACATAATGTACGTAAATGAAAAATCGCAAAAACGTTCGTCACGTTGCACTATACGTTCAATATTTTGAGCTTCAGCGATGAGAAAAACGGAGATTTCAAATTCACCACCGTTTTTTCTTCAGCTAACGTTGAAGATACAGATCAATCGCTGCAAGGCAACAGATCCACTCTGTTATTTCAGTTGCGCTTTGATTATCAGCCTCTCAATGATTACCGATGTTCTTATCGCAGGCGGTCGTATCTATTCGATCATCGCCATGAGTCTTTCAGGTCGATAAAAAAAGCTGATCGAGCATTGTAACTCTAGTTGATTTTACGAAAAGAAATAAGATCTTGGCATAGTTGCGCCGATAATTATGACATTGGTGCAATTGGTAGTCAGTTATTCTTCATTTCTAGATATTTAATTCTGTTTAATGAGACAACTATGTATTAACTCCGTTAAACAGTTTAGTATTTTATCAGTTTTACAAAGTAATTCCCTCATATGGCAACATAGGTTGATGGAGATACAAAATAACCGATAAATTTAATTTTTCAAGTTTTCTATTTAGGTCGCTTTCATAACCACCGCTGCAATTATGAAGTTACGATCATAGAAAAATGTTACATCTACACCTATTTATTGACGTTGTTGATACATGTATTTCAACGCTGTTAAAGTTAATCTCATTGCAAGGAAATAACGTAACTGTTATTCGGCCAACTTACATTTTGCTAGCCTCTCAATCTGACGATTTTCGCGTAAAATACTCATCTAAATTGAGGTGATCTGATAAGCAATAATGCTAGTCCGAGTTAATTTTCTGTTAAATTGATTTCGAATAACCGGATGTTAAGTTCGTACATGTAGGCTTTGTAACACATTTTTTCATTTCGACAGCCGCAAGTACTAAATCAATCTTTATATAGCGACGCATCGTCGCAAGAAATATTTCTAATTTATGTGGGGGACGGGGGGAGGATTAATAATTACTCCTCATATGAAAGAAACATAAATCTTTAATATTAATAGTGCTTCTGATGGCAGTCGGCGGAGAATTGCCTCCTTCTCATCTTTTTAAAACAAACATCTCGTTCTCGTCGTCAGGGCGATCGGAGCGCAGACGATCGCTGATGCGCGTAATAATACATAAAATGCGCTAACGCGCTCTTACATTTAGACTGTCAAATGAGAAAACTTTCTGTACCTAGGTACGGTCATAAACCTCGCCTAGGTACGATTTTCTGGACGAAAATCGGCAAGGTGAGCCGAGTGCAAGCGGAAAGTTTTTCAACGTTTGACAGAAAAGTTCGCTCCCCTTCTTCGATAGTCACTATACCTCGCCTCAAAAATACCTTTATAAAAGGACTTATCGCATCGGCTCGGGCCCATCTCTTTCGCCATAGTTCAGCTACACAACGTTATTCTGTCAATTTACACTAGTACCTCTACAATCACCTTGTATAGTAACATCAAATGAAAACTGAAACAGATATCAACGTTCGATACGAAGTTCATTTATCCCTTACAGTGAAATACGAATATCTGAGAAAAGTTGCTGTTGTGAACGAATTTTATCGGTAAATACTTGTGAATGAGATTAGCGAAGAAAGGTGAATACTCAAACGTATACGATGTTTATTAATTACAGTCAATTGATTCTAAATTACATGGATAATACATGTTGTAAAGGATTAACTGTTCTTAGATTTCAACGTGAAACATAATATACGATGGCTGAGATCTTTAATTTATTGCGACGTTCAATAATCACAGTGTTGCTGTAAGTTTACGGACTGTAATAGCAGCTTGTGTGCTAGCCAAAAGTCCTATCTTGCGAATCAGGCGCGTAAGAAAACGGATAATTGTTTGCATCAGACTGAAACGCATTAGCGCTAATTATCAACCGTGGTAACGTTTTCATCTGCAAACAGAGTGATTTCATCTAATACATTGCGCCGTAATTGCCGGTTGATCTACGAGCTTCTACGACTTGTACCGTTAAACTTGAACCTTCGATGAACTTGAAGTAGACTCTACAAATTTTATTTAATTAGAAAAAATTATAACTGTGTAACGAGTCTTATAATATAAACTGACTTCGTTTGTAACTTTTTGAGATTTTAACACTAGAACTATCAGAAATGTAAAAAGACTGATTCCCAATTTTTTTCAAAAATTCTCCAAGCTTATAAGACACTCCTAGAGTAGATATTCCATATTGCTTTTATAAAACTGTGTGATAAAACCAACAATTATGTTTTCCATATCTGGATACGCCTTTTTCCAAAGTACTCATTAAATATATTGAAATATGATAGATTTAACGCTGGTAGTTCTAGTGCTAAAGCGATTTATGAGATGAAAAGTATCTGCACGTACATAAATGAAAGAAGTGGAAACTAAATTAGGGGTATGGAACGAAAGCAATTCCGACAGTTATCTTTTTAACGAAGCAGCATCTATTTTCGGAAGGTATTTCGCGATACATTTTCCATGGAGCTTGGTCCCCAGTGGATCTCGGAAATTCGGAACTCCGCGTGTATCGCTAGATGTTCCCCCAGGAATACTGGCTTCCATTTCATGTTATTTTGGCTCGTCGAAATCCTAATTCCATTAGAACGGATTCCTAGCTTATCTTCCTCTCTCCCACTTGTTTTCTCTTCCCCGTATCATTTCCCTCGTAATTATTGTAACTAGTATAACATCTCACATTCTAGATCTTCTAAGAAACTTCCGTCATTTTCTTTGGTTCATGGCTATTGTGCCAATTTCCTTTTCTCTCTATATTCAAATTAATATATAATATATCTTTTCTACGAGTTCAATCTTCTTTCGGCATATGTTAGTAAGAAATAACGAATTATTATACTTCACGGGGAATGTCTAATATACAAGAATATGTTTGTTATCACCAGTAACCCTGCTCTCTCCTCCTTTATACTTCATATTATGTTAATTCCTTCGTATTATGTTGAATTTTTTGAAAGTTGTCCCAACATTTCTAAACGCCATATCTTTCCCTGTTTGATATTGTAGTTTGTAAGCAGTTTAATTGATCAAGTTTTTTAATCCCTTCATTTATTTTCTTCTAAAGTGTTTAGTTGTCAATCTTAAACGTATCGGTTTAATCGCCGATAGACATAATGTTAAATAAATTGAATATCAAAATCAGGTACTCAGCAACATAGTCTCTGTTAAAACATAATGTTCAGTTCGGGTCATACAGATCCGAGGAGAATAACAGAGTCAAAAAACATATCGGAACCAGTCACGGAACAACATATTTTCCATCCACCGGAAAATATAATTTTGGCCTCGAAAGTGCCACTTACAAGGAAGGTATTCGAAGTGCAACTCACGGATTCGAATTAAATTTTGTGGGTTTGTAGAGTGATCCAAGAGAAGAAAAATGGTATACTCCATTCGTGCCCAATCGCCCTTTAAGGGCTTGAAATTTAACCTCAAAGTGAAATCGACACTTGCACTTCCTCGCTTATATCTCCTAAAGTACAAAAGATAGAAAAAAATGTTTTAGGTAAAAGTTTAACGGTAAAAGGAGCGCTATAAATCGGCATTAACAAATTTTTAAAAACAACTTTCCTTCTTGAAGAAAAAAATTTTTTTTGCGTTATTTTAAACAATTTTTAAATCTTTGTGGTAATGAAAAATGTGGCATTTTTTATTCTGAATTCAACCATAACCATATTTTTATTATACACCGCTAGAGTTACAGAGATACACGACAAAACGTGCCCCAGCGCGCGGTACCGCGCAATAGCGCGCTAACAACACATAGAGTTACATATTAAGAATGTTCAATTTCGTTGCAGGGCATAACTATGTGACGAAGATGGGTGTGGTAACATAAAAATCGCAAATTATGAAATATTACGTAAAGATTAATGACTTATAATACAGATCGTATTATATCCCATATATACATACATAAATATTTTTTAAACGCTTATTTAACATTTTACTACATTGTAAGCACACGTCAATACATGTTCTTCACTCGACATAGTTTTCGCAAAGTGAAAAAGACGAAATACTATCTTCATTAAAAAAGTGATGTACACCTAGATACTTTTTACACCAAGCACGTCTTATAATAGCAGGTTTATCACATAATTCATAACATGGCAGTTTATCTGCTTCAGGAAATTTAAAACAGAAATCTACCGGATTTTCAAACTGTTGTTGTAACCCAGTGAGGCGCAGTAGTTGATCGTTTCGGCGTCCTTCGAGCAATCCCGCCTGCTTCTCCCAACCGTTCTGTTTCGGCCAACCAAGCTTGTCTTGCCTTTCACCTCGCAGGGTCGGATCTATTGGCGCGAGCGTGGCAGCATACTGGGACGTCATTCGCAACTAAACGCTCGCGCTGGAAAGATGTGCCGCGCTCGCCGACGACTGTAAACAGATCGATGCGCGTGACGCATCGATTCAGATTATACGTCGAGAATATGTATTCAGTAATTTCGTACTAATCGTTCGTCTACCTGCTCTTCTTTGTTGTACCTGCCTGAAACCTTAAAATCTATCAGCAAGACAATCACGACGGCAACAATGTATTGTTTGATGCGAGGGCAAACGTTTTTACAACGCTGAATTTTCCATTTATTTGCGCTGGAAATTAAATTATATCGCCTGAGACTTAGATCTTTAAGACATATCTGAGCATACTTTTTTACGAATAACACTGTTATTTTATCCTACAGGCGACGTAGTGCAATCTGAAACTGTTTCTCGACGTATAATCTGAATCGATGCGTCACGCGCATCGATCTGTTTACAGTCGTCGGCGAGCGCGGCACATCTTTCCAGCGCGAGCGTTTAGTTGCGAATGACGTCCCAGTATGCTGCCACGCTCGCGCCAATAGATCCGACCCTGCGAGGTGAAAGGCAAGACAAGCTTGGTTGGCCGAAACAGAACGGTTGGGAGAAGCAGGCGGGATTGCTCGAAGGACGCCGAAACGATCAACTACTGCGCCTCACTGTTGTAACCTTTCCTCTAGGTATCCACTTTTATACCCAGAGTTCTTAAAAAATTCGCGGACTCTCGGAGATGACAAGCGGTTCAATGTGAGAGATTGCAATTTGATGATATTATTTCGTATATGCAAATTTGTAAAAAGATTATATGGTAAAACTCGATTGGAACAAGTTCTCACAAATTTTTTTCATACCCAAGAATCAAAAAAAGCAACGATTAACGGTGATAAGCCTGCTATTATAAGACGTATTTGGTGCAAAAAGTGCCTATGCGTATATCATCTTTTTAACCATTTCACTACTCTGAGCGACTATAGGCGCTTAGAAATTTTGCGCTAGTGACACCCAGGAGCGCCTATAGGCGCTTGACGCTAGCTGGCTTTCTGATACTGAAGGCGCTTAAAGGTGTTCATTGTAATTTGGCTTTCTGACACGAAGGGTACTTTTAAATTTGTCATATTTGTAGTATATTTGTAATTTGTCATATTTAAAAAATGTTTATTTGTGTATATATGCGATATAGTACGATCTATATCATAAGTTGTTAATCTTTATGTAATATTTCATAATTTGCGATTTTTACGTTACCACACCCATCTTCGTCACATAGTTATGTCCCGCAACAAAAATGAGCGTGTAACTCTATGTGTTGTTAGCGCGCTATTGCGCGGTACCGCGCGCTGGGGATACGTTTTGTCGTGCATCTCTGTAACCCTAGCGGTGTATAATAAAAATATGGTTATGGTTGAATTCAGAATAAAAAATGACACATTTTTTATTACCACAAAGATTTAAAAATTGTGTAAAATAACGCAAAAAAAATTTTTTTCTTCAAGAAGGAAAGTTGTTTTTAAAAATTTGTTAATGCCAATTTATAACGCTCCTTTTACCGTTAAACTTTTAACTAAAACATTTTTTTCTATCTTTTGTACTTTAGTAGATATAAGCGAGGAAGTGCAAGTGTCGATTTCACTTTGAGGTTAAATTTCATGCCCTTAAAGGGCGATTGGGCACGAATGGAGTATATCATTTTTCTTCTCTTGGATCACTCTACAAACCCACAAAATTTTATTCGAATCCGTGAGTTGCACTTCGAATACCTTCCTTGTTAGAAAGTGATGATGAGTCTCATCTAAAATATGAACAATGCTTATGTTTTTTCTTTGCTAGCGTAATTTTCATTTAATTTAAAGTAACAATTTTGTAGTAATGTTAAAAACTTAAAAATTTTATTTCTTTTTCGACTTCGCGTCCATTCGCATTGCAGAGTTGTGCGGTATTGTAGTTCCGCCACTGATAAAAACTGCTTCAATTCAAATCTTTCAGCGTTTAGTTTTAGATTCTCAATCCGTACTCTTGTTCCTTCAATTAGTTATTCAGGGTCGCATCAATTACCGGCATGAATGATTACCGACAATTCAATCCAGTAACCTCCTGCTCAATTTTCATTCAATTTCGATCGATTAACACGTTGAGCGCGGAACCAATTTCGTTCTGCTTTCCATTCAGACAGCACACAGCTGCTATAAAATCGCGAGATGTTCGATAATAAAAATCTTTCTAATCAAATGAGTGTATATAGCAGCCAACTGAGGAAAGCTGTAAAATGGTAAAGAACGTTCCTTAACATTCAAACTTTCTTTTTACTACTTCTATGGTGAATAGCTTGTTTATATACGAAAATTTAAAAGGAAGAAACATTTCGGGAAACGATGCCGTCCAAATGAAAAAGTCACTTTCAGCCGAAATAGACTAACTCCACGCTTAACGTGTTAAGGAGGCACTCCCGTTTTTATGTTAAAAAGATGTATTTTTTTTTCTTTTTTTACAAAATTTTTGAATATTAACTTATAAAGGAATATATTTTTACACTATTTTCTGTTAAAGTTCATAACATTTCCAGAATTATAGACTTTTAAAATACGGTTATCTAATTGTAAGTACTTAACGGCAAGCCATCGAGCGCACATCGTTCTCGAAGCTGATCGACACGGCTCAGAAAAAAATATTAAACTAATCAATTTGAAATTTTTAGTATAATGAGGAGGAATCCCTTTGTTGTTGAATGTACAGGCAAGACCTTTGTAGAACAAATCTTTATAGAAAAATTGATCGTTTGGCTGTAGAAGAGTTATCATTTCTTGGAAAATAATTATTTTTCGTTGATTATAGGTCGTGCGAACTATTTATATGTCTATGGAACTAAACTTCATTAGAAATTTTCATTTTGCATGCACAGGGAGGGAGTATATCATGTTAACCGTCAATAAAGAGATTGCTTGCAGCGTCCTAGTTCACAATTAACTCAAATTATATTTTTAAGTGTATGAAATTGGAAGAATGTTCATAATACAAAGAAAGTGTAACTAAAACGTATACAAATATTAGTACTAACACTAAGTCTTGTTACAGTTTTTTTTTACAAAAATGCTAAAGTATCGGCCTCTTTGACCAAGAAAAACGAGACTACATATTCCCATAAGACTTCTTTACTGCATATAGTCGATCATTTAACACGTTCCGTGCCATGTGTACCATAAATGGTACACGCAGTCATATTTATTTAATGCGCTGAAAATATGTTTTATCACATATTTAATTATGTAAATTATATTTCCACTAAAAGAATGAGGTATTGCATGAATTGCAACCTAGAACAAAACACATACATTTGTTAAATTGTTATATATGGAATAATTATTAATTACATATAATGGTTGAATTTTTCAAAGCAAGGGATGCATAAAAATGTCGTTTTCTAGAGTTTGTTGCAATTTCAGGAGATAAATTGTTGTTTTCATTCTCACAGTAATATAAATAATTAACTAATCGTTTTCTAAATTCTATTATTGACGCAGATCTATGTTGCTGAGTATTGCACAATATCCAAGCATTTATAACTGATGTATTTGGGAGAAGCTCAAACGCTACTTATTTATACCATTTAAAAGTTTTACGTAAAGCGTTATTACATACTGCCATTTTTACTAACCGAAAATTTTAGAACTGGCTGACTTTTACTGTCAAATTGAGCGTATCGCCGCGTGTACCATAAATGGTACATGGTGTGATAACCACTCCAAACAAGCTAAATACTTATTGACTGATGATGTAATGAAATATTGTGTTATAATATACCAATCTTTAGTCAAAACATCAAATGACCTGTACAAGTTAGGCAAAAACGGCTTGACAGGGAACGAAACGTGTTAAGGGCTCGCCTAACATTCATTTCAAGTAAGATGTCATCAGCGAAAAGCGTGTCTGCGGTTACCACGTGGTGTGTTGCTCCTCGTGTCACTTCCTGTGTTTCTACCCCCTACAATTGCGTTATGGTCGTTCTGCATTATAACGGGACGAGTCATATAAATCACACGGTACAACGGGTGCGTGTCAGTGTTGGTGTCAGCGTGATGTCAGTGGCAGTGTGCATCCCCCAGCGTCGACGCATATTACTCAGATTAGCTGTTAGGGACGGATCATGAATTGCCTTTCCGCCCTTCGAGCATCGCCCCTTGGCCCTTCGGTTAAAACTAAATTAAAGGAAACGAATGTCAGATCACGAACTGCACGTTCGTCATGAAACAATTGAGTGAATTTTTTTGCGTTTGAAATCATTAAACCATGAACTGCAGGGATATGTATTTAACCTTGCCTGTGGAGCTATTAGTACCAGATAGACGTTTTTCTGAGTGAAGAAAAAAATACTTAATGAAAAGAAGACATTATTTAATATTTGTAATTTTACTTGTTTGAAATTGTAAATTATAGACGGAATGATTTTACAGACGATATGTTAAAAGAAACACGGCAAAGACGCGATGTTTGTTGAAAAAAAGATATTATGCACTCTTTCCAAGATTACCCCCTTGCCCTACGATTTCATTTCTGACTGGACTTGTAATCAAATGTAAAATCAAAAGGTCTTACCGATTTCTAATATTTTGTATAACTGAACGTAATATTAATAATATAGAAATAATAAGATCGTTTTGCGACCTACTGATATTTTCAATTGAATAGTTTTTGAAAGAATTCAAAATCTCTTATTCCATTTTCCGCGACACAAGTGTTACACGTTGTTTTAGATTGAGGGGTTAAATGTCATCGCGGCTAAAGCAATATTATCAGATTCGGGGCGATGTATAGTTTATTAATTAAGTGTGTGCAAATTATAACGACAGTTCTGTCACAAAAATTCGTTCTTTTCGCCAGGGTACTTTCAAGCTGCAACCAAGTGGGAAATTGACACGCCACACCCTTCTTTTTCGTTTAACACATTCAATACCATGGTGGTCGCCCACGATCGCACTGTTGGGTTCAATAAAATTTTTTACAACTTTTAAATAATAATATTCACGAATTTACCGTAATATTAATAATTTAAATCTTGGTCCGAAGAATGTATTTGCGATTGTGGATATATAATTATTTTTAGCTTTAATGTTTTATCTCTATAAATAAGTAATTTTAACAGAAAAATTTTTCCTCCGATAGTAATGAAGAAAGTAGGGAAATACAGGGTTCATTCAGGGAGTTAGTATTTAATTGTTGTCGAATTTATCCAGAATCTCCAGCAAACTTTTTGCTCATTCGAATTTATAAGAAATTCATGGTTATCTATATTCGCATGTTTAATAGAAACCCAAATGTAACGATGTACCCGTGTGACACGAAATCATTTACGAAAATATTCCTTCCGTTAAATTTTAATTACAGAAGCCAAACGTAGCTTGCATGACGCAACTAAATATTTTTAATACGTTTGAATTCCTCTTCCACCGCAACGCTCGTCGCATAAGCGACGATTAACAACTCTCCGGTGTGTGGAATACGTAGTTATGGTTCACACGAATCGAGGAATGTATTTTAATAGTTGGCTGCCTCTGTATTGCGAATAATTATGTTTTTCCGTTCCGCTGGAATGTTCGTTCGCGCACACAATATCCTTGACTTAGGAATAATGAAATCATAATTAAAATCTAGTACTTCCGAAGGAGCTTTCAAAACAATTATTATCATGCGATTTTCAATCGATGCCGAGACATAAATTGAACGTTAACGTACCAATTGGAAACACTAAAGTGCTTGAATTTGAATGAAACATTATTCACGTAATAAAATTGGAAATATTCGACGATTTCTCGCGTAGTGAAATGAGATTCCTACGAGTTAATAAATTGAAGCTATTAAAGTCCATGTTTAACGTTTAATTCAGTCGGCGTTTCGCTTATTCGCTAATTAACGTTGCCATCTTCAAACGTCGTCGGTTAACAGGAAACATGCACTGGGTAATCGAGCGGAAGTGCCTGTATCCGAATAGGCTCACAGTTGGAATTGCGTGCGCACGCAAATATACATTTCTACCTGCAGGTACATTAATCTCAAATTCGCAAATACGTGGCACAATGGTCAATTTCATAGAAACTCTAGCCAAAATTCATATTTTCATATTCCACTTCCTGTTTTATGTCGAGCACTTTCTGCTTGGCCTGTTGTCACACATCTTTAAATACCTTTATTTTAGCCCTTTCGATACTACCGGTGACTATAGTCACCCGTCGCACAGTAGTCGATTTCGCCGAAATCCTGGCCAAAACCCCAAGGCGTTTTTCAATTTAGCTGAAAATTGGTACATTAGTATTATTTCGGTCGCTGATTAAGAATCCGAACTCAGAATATCAAAGAACAAATATTTCCCTCATACCTGCAACTAGCCAGATTTTCATTAGAATCGTCAAAGATCTTTCGGTTTATGACGGTAAGCGGTCGAGGTAGCCGCGGCTATCTATTGTTGCCTCGAAACAATAGGCCACCAGTTTGTTTAACCCTAGATCACTAACCTTCACCGATTCGACGATACAGATTTAATAAGTATGCCATATTAGTTAACGTTATCGTAATAAATAAATACCTATCTTTAATAAAAGAAAAAAACATGTTTAAATTTTATTTAAATAACACCCTTTAACCCCTTTTGTAAACACCGTAGTTGAAGAGACGAAGGTTAGTGTTAACCGTCGAAAAATAAGGTTAGTGATCTAGGGTTAAACTTATTCCGATTTCGTTAATTGCCAGATTGATCATAGAGAAAGATTAGCAGTATTCATTAAGTAAAGCACGATAGCCCGGCCCTATGTCATAAATGCACTTCCCCGAGCATGGCGCGCGCGTCAAACATATAACAATAACTCGAAGAATCGCAAAAAGTCGCAAGAAAACTCAACGAGGTCTTCTTCGGGAAGCTTCAAAGTTTAATTAAAAAAAAAATATCTTGGACTTTTGTGGACTTCACAACTATTTCATTAGAAAAAGGAAAAAAATATATAGGATTTACATTCTGTACCATCACAGTTGTAAAATATTAAATAAAAAGATGAAACCAAGATATTTATAAATTAAAAGTATGATAAATAGCCAGCAACACTGAAAAAGTGGATCGTACTTTAATTTCACATTGAAAACGTATTCTCAATTTCGACGTCGAAACGTTACATTATTGAAGTGCCAACTTTGACATTGCATATATCAGAGTATTGTTCAATAAAAATTTTTTTAATGGAAAACGATGCTCTGATGTGTTATAAATCAAACGCAATTGCTAAATTTTG
This sequence comes from Cerceris rybyensis, assembly GCA_910591515.1. NCBI lineage: Eukaryota > Metazoa > Arthropoda > Insecta > Hymenoptera > Crabronidae > Cerceris > Cerceris rybyensis. The sequence continues at coordinate 4,676,043 of OU342796.1, read as the reverse complement.
AAAATCGTGAAAAAAAATGTTGGGGTTTTGGCCAGGATTTCGGCGAAATCGACCACTGTGCGCCACCTGATATTGGCTGGGTACTAGCGGTAACTATAGTCACCCGACAAAATTTCATCCGAAGAATTAATCATAAGGTCATATCCAGTAATTAAATATTTTTTAAACACTATAGGTTCTTATTTTTTCTGTATTATACCTATGCGTTGTAACTTCGATAAAGAATTAATTATTTATATTACGTCATTAGTCATTAAAAGTTATTCGTCCGTGGCCGAATTTGTTTCCTGTCGTGTTAGCAAGCTTGCGGAAAAGTACTCCGTAGCGAAAGGGCTAAGGTTCGAATAACATCGATTTCCATGATGCTTGTTGGTATATATCAGCGACGTATAATTTTCTTATCGGTTAGTAATTTAAGTAAAAATAAATAAAACCCGTAAAAGTGATTTCACGCGAGTCAATTTTCTCGTTCATCGTGCCCAATGGGCATTACATAACTACTGCTTTGTCACCTCTTCGTCCCTTGTTCCTGGAGTTTAGGTTATCCAAGCAAGTTTTCCAATTTGCTGGTTACGGCCGATACAAGAACTCATCATGCAAAAGCCCCACAGGCATTCTGGAAATTGGGATAGATGCAGGAACGAAGACGACGACGTCACTTTGTCGTTGTTTCGACGATGTATTACCCTGTGTCACCCCCTATCGCGACGTTAGTCAAACGTAAATGCAAATACTGTCTTTCGCTTTTTCCCATGCTTCTTCCATTGCCACGTTTTTACCGTGATAACGCCTGAGGTACTCCTTACGAAATAAAAAGACACACTTCATTTTACCGTCAGCACTCATATTGTTGCCGACGTAACATGCGATACTTGACAATACCACATGCTGCCCCCGCCCGCTCTCCGTAGAAAATGAGCAACCTACGACGTGTCCAGCCGGTCCATAAAACTTGGCCGTTGTTGTCGAGGAATTTTTCTTCCCTCCACTTTAGTACCAGTTCCTTTTCAATCCTCTCAATTTCTTTCCAGCTACAACTTCCTACCACTAAGCACTAATGTTCTCCGCTACGAAGCATATAAAAATCACAATGCAACGCAACAACGTACAGAATAATACAGTGTATCTTATTGAGTCGTGATTTACAATTTCGGATTTAAGGTTTCGAGAGCAAAACTATTGGATTCTTTATTTATTTCCGAAACCGTAGAGACCTGCCCCCTGGCAAACATCCTTCGATGACTGAAGGGTGCCACGTGGTTACCAGGTTTGCACGGAACATTTCTCACGCTACATTTATGATACCTGTCTCTGCCATTGTTTCTACACGGTGGCCACCCTAGTAGCCCAAAGCCTTCCTCTGCCTGGGCCTTCGGTGGGTTTTGGGAAACCCAATGCAAACTCTGCATTTTGGTAACCACCCATGAAGCCCGGGCAGAACCAATAACATTGCATCACGGGCCCAACATCTACCTCCCTACAAAGCCACCACTTCCTCCTCGCAAGGGTTGCCGCTAGAGGAAGGGGTCCTTGAAAAAACCATAAAGGGATCAAAAATTCATCCCAACGAGAGATTCTTCCCTGTATTATCACAACAACTTACCATACAGTTCATGCTCGCTGATATTTGCTACTTTGTTATCTCTTGTTAATCTTTCTTTGTTACTTGTTTTCCGTCCCATACTTGTTCTTTGTTTTTATAATAAAGAAACACAACCCGATTTCAGAGTGTCAAGTTTATTCACCGAGAGAAGAACAAAATTTGGCTCTAACGACATAATTATCCGGCGAGTCTGCCACTGTGTCTAATCTAAACCGGCAAAAGGAACACGAGTCACCATATCTAACAAACACCACTATTCAACGAATGCATAGCTCTATATAATGAACAAACAACCCTGTCAATCGCACGAGTAACCTTGCTCAATGAAGAACTCGATCGATCATCAAGGAACAAGTCAATCGTCAACTATTACAAGTACACGAAAGTCAAGCTGCTCAGACGCAGAGCAAGAATAAAAAAAGCTCTAAACATAATTTATCACATCGACTATCATCATTTGGGACGAGCTCTTGGCATTTTAACCCTTGAATGATTGAGAACGTTGTTCGGTGAATCTGATATATTTTTACTTTTTTTTTTAAATTGTAAAACAAGTTTAAAATGTCAACGTTTTTTCTAACGACAAAGAAAGATTTTCAATTGTCTACTCACACTCTGAATGCACATCCTGCACTGTACCTAAATAGTCCTGGAGTAGTTGGTAGCTCATAATAAAAGTTACTCGGAGTGCAAAGGATTAATTTATCGCACGAGTAGCGATCACGCTGAGATAAGAAGAACAATTCGTTAAGGATTCACGCGCCACCGATATTCAACACGGACGTCCTTTTTCAGTGGACTTTACACAGGATTATTTTATGGAAGCAGAAATTCTTTAAAAATGCACATTTCTTTGAAACTTTTCATACAAACTGCATCAAAAAGCAAATTAAAATATGGTATACGTGAAAGCAAATATCAGATTATACGCATTACGGACAATGCACTTTTGTTTCGCTTTGTGGACGAGATTTAAGGAAAGACATTCCCGAAATATTTCGAGGGCGACAAGAAATTGAATCTAACATGCCTGCAAGAAGCAGAGAATTGAAATTTTGTCTAATGCTAAAGAAATGGGCGTAAAAGAATGTTCGAAAACGCGCTGATGTATTAGGAATAGCCACTGTTCGTCTTAAGTTTTCTTTTGGAGTGGGAACTTCCAGACGGTACATAAGACTGCAATGGCTGTTCAAATAGAAAAATGCTAGGTTAAAGACATAAAACAAGTTGTTTTACATGCTTTTACACGTTAGAAAAATATAAAACTATAAATTTACATAAATCAATGTCTATAGACATGCATAAATACATATTACTTAAATATCACTAAAACAAGTTACTTAGGTACTTGATTTCAAAAATCAAGTGGCTACACCATTTAATATGACACGATTGTGCCTCTGTACTTTCCGAAACTATTGAATGAAGCGGTCGACTGGTAACCTGTGCAGTTTCACCGAGTGCATGGCTTAACCCTTTGAGGACGACGGACGCATATATTAGTTCTGAGAAAAAATCTCGTTGTCGGTGAATGTACATACGGTTAGAGTTGAAAAATTTTAATATAACCGTCAAAATATTATTACACAAGTAGTAATCTCTAACTTCTATATATTAATAATCGAACTTTCTCATAAAAAAGTGGTTTTCCATCACAAAATAAATGATTCTTCCTCAATATTCAAAAAAGTCTCCGTCCGCAAAGGGTTAATTCTAGTAAATTGATTCACTGTCATACCGAAAGATTGATATCTTCCTGAAATTATAATCGCCCTTCAGATACGGTTTCCAAATGTAAATTATTGCAAAGTAGTATAGCCGAGAACATATTACGAGAGATTTTACCGAAGAGAACAAAACCTTCGAATTAGGGATTGCAATACCGGTATACCGGGATACCGAATACCGGTATTTTGAGCCATTTGTACAATTTTGTAATACCGGTATTCACAAGTTTAAATACCGTTTTTCGGTATTTACTAAAAATTTTTTAAATCGTAAAATTTGATCAAGTTTATAGTAAACTTTCTTAAAATTTTTTACCCACAAACCTATCCACATTCAGAAGAATTCGATACAGTTATTGAAAATGATGATGACACTAATGTCGACAGTGGAAAGGAATTGTCTCTTAAACAAAAATTAGAATTAGCGACAACTAACAAAATTTCAACAAACTAAAATATAATACAGAAATCAGTTATATCCAACACCATCCGACGAGAAATCGATTTATTTGAAGATGAGGGATATAGAGGGAAATACTTCGAAAAAGTATATCGCGCATTGCTAACAGTACCACCAACTAGCGTAGATGCTGAAAGAGCGTTTTCGACAGCTGGTAATTTTTGCACAAAATTACGTTCCAGGCTTAATGACTACAATTGATGCATTATGTTTTTAAGATCACATTTCAAAAATTTGTAATAGTACCACAAACTGAATAGTGATATTTACATTTTTTGTGATTTAAATACATAAGATGTTCCTTGTTCCTTTACTTTTTTTGTGATTCTTTATATACTGTTATAATTTATAAGTTTCAAATGATTTTTTGTGATATTTACTCTCTCTAATGAAACTGACAAGGAAAACAAAGAAACACCTGTGTTTTCTTTCTAATTCTAAAATTCCTACTACCGGTATTAAAACCGGTATTCCGGTACTAAGATTTAAACAATACCGGATACCGGTATTGAACTTTTGGTCCGATATTGCAATCCCTACTTCGAATGTATTGTTTCTGTACGCGATGTGAAGTTCTAATCTCCGACAAGATAAGTTAAATTGAATTATCAATCTGATATCCACGCTCGACGGTGATGCGTCGGAGAAAATGATAAATTAAGCCGAGACTCGTCTCGACTCGCCATCGTCGTTCATTGTTCACGTCTCTAAGAATCTATTTACCATAATACTGCACCGCTGATACCAATGAAAAACTCGTTGACCTAAGCATTCTCGATAAAGGAAGAGAGAAAGGTGGAGAGAAAGCAAAAAGACAGGATTGTGTGGGTGACAGAGGCTAAAAAGTAAAGGAGACAGAACACAGCGAAGAGAGAGACGAAAAATGGAGATAAAACGAAAGAAAAGCTGGAGGATGCGCCATCACACCTGCATGGATTTCAGCATCAGCAAGTGCAGAAGATAAGGTCGTAAAGTTTCGGACGTAAAGCGTAAATGGTATGTGCCAGGGTAGAATGAAGTCCGCCGTTGAATTGGAAGAGGACGATTTCACCGATCGAGCTCGGCGGTCCTCGATAGGAAACAGACTAGTTGTCGTAGGAAGAACCAACCGAGTGGTTTATTCTATCTCCGTAAAACGCAGTACACGTCGCATAAACTTCTGATGAGGACTGCCTCTCGAAAGTAGTTTCCTTTCTGTTTAGAGAATCACGTATACTTGTTTGAATTTGATTCACCGTTACATTATTTCTGCTGTGAAATCCTCAAATTTCATTCGCCCAAACTTCGTGGTGGATTTCACATCTTCGTACATTTCTCTTACTTCTGAAGCGTCGTGTTCGATGCATCCAGCAGTTAATTGAACCAATGGAAAGTTTCGTTTAACCCTTTCAATACGGTGACAAATCCAGTCCGAGTGCGCCCCATTGCCGGGATCAGTTATTTTTCCTCCAAGGGATTATTAGATAAAATAATTTTTATGCCGAAAACTGAGCAACCTTAACAGTTGTCGCTTATTTGATTAGATCGGGGACGATCGAGATGAGAAATTTATGGACTCAGAACGATTGAGAATCAATTTGGAGGCCCAACTTGGCGTTATTTTCTGCCCTAGATGTTTTTCAGTAACTGGGACATATGTTGTCCCAGCCGTAATTTCAAAAATTTTTCGGGCTGGGACAGCACATGTCCCGTCCGGTGCGAAAGGGTTAACGCTAGTTTCACGATTTTTTCGGAAAAAGATGATCCTTTAAAGTGATGGGCATGCTTTTTTAAGTGCAGACCAAAGAGAAAACTGAAAATCTTGCTATTATGACACTCAGTAAGGGCTCAAAAGATATTATTTTTTTGAAAGACAAAGATCGAACATTCCCATACTTTTGCTTTATCACTAGAGCCACCGGAATTAAATCTATTACATTTCAATATTTGTAATACGTGTTTACTTTGGAAAAAAAATTAATTAAGAGGTGGAAAAGATGATTGACTCGGTAATCTATATTTTAAAAGTTCAACGTAGAATATTTACTGTATACGGCTATCTTATAAATTTGGAGAACCGTTGAAAAAAATTGAGAACGAGTCATTTTGAATTGCTTGGTAGTTCTAGTGTTAAAATCTGCAGCGGCTCTGGTAGAATTTCTAAGTGTCACTGTTCTAAGCTACCTGTTAACTTTCGAGATCCTTTTCGTTCTAATTTGACAAGTAAATAATCAAATTTCTCGAGATTCCTTCATACGGATATAACTTACTGTATGCAAAACATAGATACACAGCAATTTAGTAGCCAGCAAGTACTTTATGAGCATTAAGCATTCAGACTAGATCGAAATACTCCCATTGCAAACTTCACTCGAGGAAAAAGGGTTGCTAAGAGGATTACAATTCTATTTTATAATCCATAACGCATGCGATTGAAAACTGAATCCAAGATTATCAGCTTGAACATACGATGTATCCATATTTGAATAAGAGGGAAAATAATACCTCCATCGATGAGAACATGGATGAATAGGTAAATACATAATACCCCTCCGTTGAAAGAGTACCGACATAACAGAAACTATCAAAGTCGATGTTGTAATCTATTACATAAGGTATTTTGTAACAAAAATCGATAAAATCCTATTGAATCACGGTAACAAGATAAAGCCATCGATGTGAGGGTAGAGCAATTAGGAAACATTGGCAAAGAGGGTGAAATGAGGATAACATTAATCCCTAGATGGAAAATGATAGATTTATTCTAAGGTTGTAGTGAACGCGTCAGCGTGTCATCGCTAAAGATTGCTCGATCTCGAAGGATTCGAGCTTGCATTATCCCAGTCACGTCCGGCTGGTTTTCTCTTCGATTCCTTTCTTCCAATCGACACACAAAAGGAATTGTCAAACGCTACTTGCATCCTTGTTCTTCGACACGTAAAATTTCTAGAGCACCAGTTTATCGGATTACATGGGAAAAACAAGCGATAGACGATAATGGAGATTGAGAGGTGCGACGAGTGTAAACGTGTCTCTTGTCAGATTTAAAACTACGCGAAAAACGTCGAGGTGACGAGCTTACAAGGCGGTTTTTCTTTTCCTCTTTATCGAGCGTCGGGTTATGAAATGGGACATGACACGTTGGGTCGGGATTTTTTGAGATGATGTCTTATTTGCACCGTTTATTTTGCAAGTGGCACAAGTCATTTTTTTCAAATAAATCAAGTTAGTGATCAAATTGGTTGCAATTTTATGGAGTGTCTTTATTTTGATAAAATTTGCAATAAATATCGTGACAATAACTTAAACTTTGTTTTGTAGTTAACTGTGCAACATGTTTATTTTGTAAGTGGGATAAGTCAGTTCAGTGTAATGAGAAGTTGTAATTTTACAGTGATCATACTAAATCACCTGAACTACGATAAATATAAATATCGAAGATAGGAAGTACACGTAACTATTCTCAAAACTTAGCACCAATATTTTAAATCACCTTAAAACGCAAGCCGTTAGATAAAGAGAACGCGACTTATGTTGCAGTACGACGCAGTACAAAATATTTGTAAAGATATTACTAATCGCCCAGCCGAAGGGTCGGTACATTACAACAATCTCTATGCATTTAGAATTTTACCTTCATTTTTTAATCAACAAAAATCCATTTCCAAAATCTCTTTCTTTCAAAGATGAGAATTTAACCCTTTGTAACCCACTCTCCAGTACTTAGTGCTGGATATCGCATTTTGATTAAATAAGTTCCCTGTCCACTTCCACTGGGCAGATTTCATTGACGTCCGTATTTATAATTATTAACCCTTTGAGGTCCGAATTATTTTTTCAATTTGATAGTGAGGTAAATAAAATTAATTTCCTCATATTTTCTACCGCTAGTCATTAATTTTTATTTATTGACAGCAATAAATATAGGTTTTTGTGAATGTATATGTGATATTACAAAATCACAATGAAATTAGAAAGTCGATATTAAATCGTTATAAAATAAAATGAAGTAAAAATCTGTGTCGAGTGCAGCTGAACATAGGACTGCAAGGGGTTAACGATTTTTGTTGTAAAATATATACTTTTGTCTAACTTTGTTACATTAAAGTATATATAACGTATTACAAATCATTACAACGCAATACCATATCCCCATTCTGAGGAGATCCAGCACTCTTACACGGACACACTGGGTCACACACCAGACGTGCATACAGCCACCCTAAGCTATATAAGGCTGTTGCCAACAATTTTGATAGTAGCGAGGAAGAAGATTATTTAATTTATTTAGATAAAGAATTTAACATTTTATGCAGTGAATTGACTTATTTCGTTTTTAATATCAACTTGTACCTGAAGACCAACATTCTAATAAAATCAGTGGCCTTAAAAAGGTTAAGAATTTATTATCACTTGCAGAATTCTTCATTCTTAAAATGGCTTTCATTAAGAGACACCCAAATTTGCCGGTTAAAGCTAGCATACACCCTTAGGCTAACGATAACTATATTTCATGGCTGAAGTAAAACAACGCCAAGAACAAAAGATCAACCTCAATTTTCTAAATAGCACAAATCTTGCTCTTTCAAGGGTCACACACCACGTGTCTTCGTACATAATCCCATCCATGTATCGATATGTATTAAAAGACGCAGTGCACCTCAAAAACGAGGGATCCTAGCTGAATCAACGTTGCACCCAAGTTCCACGACTTTAGATCCTCTGGATTCCCTCTGGTACGAGAAGGTAGTTTATTGTACGCGATAGAGGTCCCCGACATTCCGTGGATTAACCCGTCAGTGTCTTCCAAGAAATTGTCTGTTCACCCTTGGAGCAGCGATTTGGTGGTTATGCTTCTCCGCTGGGTTGGTCGGGGAGGAAATTACTCTCGTGTTACCATGTTACCGCTGGTACCGCCGTTACTCTTGACTGTATTTCTCTACGTGTTGGAAAGGGGAAACCGAGAGTGCGTCTTACGACAATGCGACCCTCGCGAGTCTTCGCTGTAAAAGTAGGTAACTTGAAATTTGAATGAACATCGACCGCGGGGATACCAGAACCGTGTGGTTCTCTGACTTTCAGGATTAGCTGAACTCGTTTGGGGTGGGTGACGCGTGATGTTCTCATGATTCCTGGAGGAAATTGTTTGAGTTGGTGTTTCTTGAATTGCAATACAATGCTCTGATCGCATATTGGGGCCTTTATGAGGGTAGAATTTAAGAGGTCAATAAAGAAGTATACTTTGGTGCGACTGAAGTGGTGCAATCGATGGAGTTGTAGATTCGTAATGCGGAGAACGTGGTCAAAACCAACTTGGGAAAAATATTCTTTAAGAATTAGTTTCATGAGTTTACGAGTTTAGATATAAGCGATATTACAAAATGATGGAAAGTTTTGTACCCGTTTCGGCCAACAATAGACGTCTTGATGCTCATTGAGGACGATTATAATTGTTCTATGTTAAACACGTCTGTAGACAAACGAGTTTAGTCGCCAGTGCAAATTTCTGACTGATAATTCGTATACACTTGTTTCGAAATTTTCTATACGAAATTAAATTATTAACATTAGATTTTCAGGTATTGAATGTATACCTGTTTTTACCGAAGCGGGTCAGTTTGACTCATTCAACAAAATTAAAATTTTTTGTAACAATAATAATTCCAACTAAATCTAAATGAAGAATAATTAAGAACTTAAATCAAGATTATTATTAATTTCATTGAAAACATTTTTATAACCTGCGTTCATGTGAAAAGGAAGTTATCATAGATGATAGTAAAATTTAAAATAAGCTAAATTGTCTCCATTCATAAATTTACTGTTAAGCAATTTTCAAAGTGGTATAAAACATGTGCAACTATAAATCCCATGTGACAAACTGTGCACAATTGTTCTCTTTTTAATGACTTAATTAAAAGAAAAACCAAAGATATATCGAAATAATGATTAACAATACGAAATCGGGTGAGTACGAATTAGTAAGAACATTGCAGTTATGATAAGGTATAAATATTTAAGACATAGTCGAAGAGAAATTGTAAAATGTTTAACAAATTGGCTGTAAAGAGACGATATACATATTTGTAATTCGAAGAACTGGGATTAAAGCCATAAGGTAGGAAATAATTTTTATTAAATCCGACATAATTTTCAAATTACTGATGACGATAAAATGTAAATTCTTCTTCAAATTACACATTAGCGAAATTTAATTAAAAGATTATACGAGGCAGAAATAAAACATGCAAGCCACCTCGAAAATTCTTCCAAAACCTTCGAGAGAAAGAATTCCTGATGAAATGAAACCCGAATGCGGAATGCGCGTGCAGATTTAATGAAAACATTACTTCCCACGCGTTAAAACCTCATTATCAAGGCTATTATTCGTGACATACTAAGCTGCAGTGTTATAATCACCATCCATATTAGAATATCATACGAAATAACGGTCTCGTTAAATATTAGCGAATATTAATTAAGAATTACAAGTAGATGCACTAACCGACACTTTTAACGTCTCTCCACTGAATTAGTCCAGAGCGCGGTGGAAAATCGTGAGCACACACCCGCGCTTCGTTCCTTTTACGGTCGCCTTTTTCACCAAAGCGTAGATTCCAGTATAATTTTACCCTTTTGAAGCGTCAAAGACAGACTGAAAATTCGTTTATTTTTATTTCCTGCTCCGTTTTTCCGCAAAGTTACCCCATCCCGAGCTCCAGCCTGTAGAAACACCGGAATACTGTTAATGAATATTTATACTATTATCGCGGCTTGAATGTTCCGGCACAAAGAAACCTCACTGACGTCTCTTTGGTTTCTTTTACCGTCGATTTTTCCTCTTGTTCCGTCGTGCAACGGGGCAAGGAAAAAAGAGAAAAATCTCGAACAAAAACAGAGCACAAGTCTTCGGTTAGGATTTTCTTCTCTTCTGGATTGGAAATTCTTTATAGGTGGAAATGCAATTCTTCGCTGTTTATTTCTTAACTTATCTGACTTAAAGTGTCACGAATGCTGATACACCGCATTTTCGTTTTTCCCGGTTAAAATATAAATGAGTATACAAATATATATAAATATCGCAGTATGAAATTGAGGATGAGCAGCGTGAACTGCGCATCGAGTTTTTCGAGAGGGTTTCGATTTTCTGACTATTTAAATTCAAATTAGGTTGAATTACGAGCGAGTTTACTCACTTGATTCCTGTTTGACAAACGTGTTAAATATTTTAGTAGAAATTTGCGATTTTTTAATTACATCCTGGCGTACCCTAACACACTGCTGCGGAAAGCTGAATAGAATCTGGACTATTGTGAAATAATATGAAAACAGAACTTTGAATAGCCTGTAACACAAGTATTTTATCTTTCTTCTGTTTTATTCTTGCATTTACATTACTATTTCAATACTACCGTCGACTACTGCAGACAGCCACTCACCTGAATGTGCACAGCTGAATGTCGACTTTATTCGGCAGCCACTAATTTTCAAATTTACGTGGTATACAGTTGTGTGTATTAACAGTTTAGTCGATAAGCAATTATATGTATGGTGTCACCCACAAGGAAAACGCTTAAATGGTACAAGAAATTTGTTTCTCACTCACTGGGCATTCCAATATGGAATGCATATTGCTTATGTAAATGTAATACAAAAAAAGTTTTATCAATGTCCGAATTTCATTAGGCGCCAAAGTAATTCTGAACTTGATTCGCGGATCGGAAGACTATAGGTATTGTATTAACTCATTACCGTCTGAAGACATAAAAATATGTTTTTCTTCGACTGTTCATGAAATACTGAATACATGTAAGTAGAGTTTTACATACTGCATTGTCTCATTAGGGACTGAATTTTTGTCAAACTAAAGAGTATAAATTGGGTAAATATATATATTATAATATAATCTGATAGTAACGAACGTTATTAGAATTATAAAAAGTTATCAAATCATAATTGAGATTCAATCTAAGTATTATAAAAATTTTAAAACGATATACTTAATATATTTTTAAACATTTTGGGACACTGCGTTTTGTGTTCCTTTTATAGAACGCAAGTACTTAATGGGTTAATTACCTACTACCTATACATTTTGCGAAGTTTCCGTAAAGGCTGCAACCGTATACAAGCCGGACACCTTTCACAGTTGTAAATTTCATAAAAAACTATTTGATATTTTAGTATTTATATGAATTTTCTTAAAGTTATATATCATATTCCAAAATCTTCAAAAATGCCGGCTACGCGCAGAAGATTTCGCATAAACAGCAGGGACCATATTGTGTTAAAACAGAAAATCTCTCGTGTTTTAACAGAAGATATTTTTCAGCACTGGACGATAGTGATAAAACGAAGAGACAAAACGTTTAGAAAACAGTTTACATTACACGGAAGAACAGGAAAGTTAACTCTATTTCGTAATTTGCTATTATTGCGTTCGATGTAAAAAAAACTTCCTGAAGTATACCGCACTAAGTACTCTTGCTTTCCGCTGGGAAACAACACCGACGACAAGTTCTATCCCGAAGTAGTATTTTAACCCCTTGCTTTACGATTTCTATTTTGATAACGTGCGTAATAATCCAAACTTAATTCCGAAAATAAAAGTTTCTCGCTAATTTTTGACATTTTGTATAACTGATGGAAATATTAATATTATAGAAATAATTTGGCCATCTGGTAACGAACCGATATATTCAGTGTAATAGTTATTCAAAACTTAAAAATTTCATATTCCACTTATTGTGTCTCGTGTGTAACATTGTCACTGTACGCCAAGGAGTTAAATTCCCTTTTACGAAAAAAGCAAGAAGTAATTTCTTCGTACACTGAGAGATATCAGGTATATTTTGAATGTTTTCGAAAGCTATATATGACAGAAAGATTTTAATGAAAGTTGCAAGTCTGAGTTGAGTATAGCTCCGCGCACCGGTCGATAGGTCTCCTGAAAGGATGCTCGTTCTTTGGGATTCAAAGTTTCGCAAACTTTGCCCGGTTTATGTACCTTCGTGATAGGAACGCGTCTCAGTAAGAAAACCTCGATGGAATAATTATGTGACGTTCCTAAGATAAATTATGCCTGTACAAATATATTCTCTGTAAATATTGTATTTCTTCGCCATTGCAACAGATATGTTTTCCTACTTCTATTACTAAACAGCATTTGTGCAAAGTAGGAGAAGCATTTATTCAGAAATAATGTCATTCTTGAAATGATCATGTAATATCAAGGAATTGTAAAGTGCTCGGCTTTGAGCTGAAATTGTGCGCAAGGGGAAAAAGCGAGTCAGAGAAATTTACGGCTAGACGTTATGGTGGACGAAAAACAGACACTTGAAGAAAATGTAGCTCTCAAAGCGTGCGACTTCACGTGTCTGGAAAATTCCCTGAATTTGGGTTACGTGTAGGGGGAAAACTGCCATTTTCCCTCAACCGTCGCAGATAAGGACGAAAAGACATTGACGGACGCAGCACTTTAACACTAAATCTACCAGGGGGGTCAGATTGACCTGCACTGAATTTTATTAAAAATGTTGTTGGAATTTTTAGGACTGTACCATTTGTAATTTTCTATATCTACCTCGCAAAAGGTGAAAGATTAATACAATTTAGTTTCTCGTGCATTTCATTCTCTTTCTTCTGAAGTATTTATCTAATGTTTTTAAATAGGTATACTGAATTAATAGTTGGTAGTTTTAATGTTAACGCTTTACCGACCGGAAGCCTATTAATAGAGGCTTTTCGGACCCAAGGCCTTTGAACTTTGAACTTATTAATTGGTTGCCTCTCCAATTAATAAATTGTCATTTAACATTGCGATTACCTGTGTTACGGAGTCAGTGACGAGAATTTGTAATTTTCGAATAGATATCTATATCAAGGAAGTATTTGTGGCCAAGTGATCGGTCAGAAGGGGCAGGATGTTAAAAAAATACCGGTCGTTAAAGTGTTAAAAGAAGAACGTATTAGCGAAGTATATGAGATGTTACAGGGAAATTGTATAAAAAAGTTAACGGAGACACTATGGTGAATGTTATGGATGTAATTGAGCAGACGGTGGACGGAGTTAAGTTAATTTGAGCGATAAGTAGTCGTGAATTAACTCCACGGGGCCGAGTAGCAAATAAGCTTCAAAATTCGTCATACTGTAAAATCTACAATCGTGGAATCGTCTCATTTAATTTCTAAAATTTAGAAAAAATAAATAAAAAGTAAGACCAGGCCAGTAATAAACACCCACCATGACCGTGAATTTCTGTCCTGTAATGGAGTTCATTAAGATTAATTAAAATTAATAGCGCTATTATAAAATGAAAGAAATTCATCAACTGGCAATTATATGAAAATAATCGCTGTAGACTCCGGATGTGGCTTTCCTCTTCTACCCGTAGCAAGACGTTAATCAACCAAGTGACAAAGGAATGTATTATGTGCACGATACATAATATACGGTCATAAATACAAAATGGATTACCTCGGAATTTGCGTAAAAGAGAAATCACTCGAAGATATTCGATGCAAATAAGTAAAAATGCGGCACCAGTAAAAGTCTTAGTTGAGAGCATGTGCAAGCGAGCACGGGGCCATTACTTTTGAAAAAATAACAGCATAAGTACGTATGCAACGAATTTTCAAATTTAATTTTCTCGCAAACTAGGTTTTAAGTGAAAGAACATTCTTTCCATATTTCGTTCTTATTTTTTCATAAGGAATCACTGCGTCCCAGTTTGCACATGTTATTTACAATCAGTTGCACCACGTATACGTAGTACGAGGGACATTTAAGTTATTATTCTTCCTCGTAGTCCCACGGACTTCTTCTCCCCTTCTCCTCTCATTCTCATCGTATTTTCTTGCTTTCCCATCGCTTTACCTACATCGACGTGTCGAAAAACTTTCTGCTTCCTTCGTCAGCTTAATTTATCCTCCTTCCACCCCTTCCGTCTCTCTCCGCATTTCTTAACTGATCTATGAATAAATTAACCTCGGATCGGCGTGATGTGGGAAGCGCAGGCGTCCTCGTTGCAACTTCGTTGGCTTAATCTTTATTTATGCATCGAGCGACGGCTGCTGGAAATTTCGTCTAATTTAAATTAATCAGAATTACTTTGAACGTCCCTCGTGTAAATGGCACGCAGTTGCACTTTTTCTGCCCTCCCGCAATTTTGCAGAGATCTTGCTCAAAAATCAAAGAATTTCGAGGGATTTTGCTTATCTTTGACCATACGTTAAACTTACAATGGTGTCGCTTTTTCATCGCTCGCGAAAAATGAAGAGAAAGATTAGTTTTCACTTTCTACATAGCAGTAGCGTCGAACATGAGATACAGGGTTAATGTAGGACATTGCGAGTTTCACGACAAGAAGTTTCGATGATCCGGAGATAGTCAGGAAACCAATTTTGCGGACGTTACAGTTATCTGATAACCCTTTAGGTCGGTGCATGAAACACGAACAAATACCAACTACCGTTTCCGGTACCTTATCCGGAATTTATGCACGATAATAATTCACGGGGTATTAATTTCGCGATATTAATCCGGGCGAGTCTGCTTTCCATTTCAGTGGCCATAGAGTTACGTTATTATAACGCTAGATTTGGTACTTAAATGCTGCACTCTATTTCGTGTTTATACGCGCACATATTCTATGATATTCCCTTTGTCAGAAATTTTCCTACCGATCACCAAATTATCACAAGAAATTGAAAAATTGAAATCTGACTGATAAATGTGCGTAACCTTACTATTTCAATCTGAAAAATTTGTAAATTCTTTCTACTTTTATATACAAACATCTGTAAGAAACTTTAGTTTCATTTGATTTTTGGAGTTTTATCTGCACAAGGAATAATAATTAACATAAAATATCGTGTGACAGCACTCGCCCAAAACATGACTTGACAAGAATAAAATTCACTCAGTCATGAATGTTGTGGCACAAAAACTACCGCAAGAAAGGCTACCTTCGTGAAACCTTTCTAAGGGTTCCCTTTATCCATCCGTACTCACAGTCAGTCGGACAGAGATGCCATAAACGAGACGGCTCAATTAATCTCATTGTCAGTCAGAATTAATTCAGGAGTCAAATAAGGAATCGTATAAGAACATCAATAGCTGAACACAATTTAATTTCTATTTTGATTCCTCGTAAAAGCAATCTTATAAATCCATAAATCCATCATTCCATAGACTGTCTTCAAGTTAACCACCCAAATTAATTTTGTGTCTGGTGTTTTATTATATTATACATTATACATTCAGCCGTAGGTGAGACAAATATTTGCTAAATGCAATTAGAAGTTTTGACGGATAATAACGTATAACTTATCACAAGGGCAAAAAATTATTGAGTACACGTCATAGTAACACAGCCTGATGTTAATTTTACTCCATGAAATAAAGTACAGGATGATTGATGAATATTAACGATCCCATTTTTGCAATTCACCCAGCGGATTTTACGAGGCCGTGGTTTTTGCATATCGGAAAATTGGTCCATACAACGGATAACACGATTACGAGGTAATTGATCGTTAAGACCCCCCCTCGCTCACGGGAACCGTCGCGTTATACGGGTAATGACACTTCTCTGCCGAGCGCTCAAAATCGGCGAAGAGATTTTTTCTCGGATGACAAATTTTATTTAAATCATCCGACGGCCGGGCCGTCAATATTTTCGACAAGCCCCGTTGCAGCGGCGCGTATACAACGAGCAAATAAACGAGCAACCGCGAATGGAGCGGGTGTTAAAAAAAAATCACACTGCTAGCTCTGGCGGAATTTTAATCGGCGCGAGGAAGAGATGGTGGATGCGTATGCTGCACCAAATGAAATATATTGCACCAACTCTGTGGTCGAGGTGAAGTTTATAAAGAGTCTTGGATAGGTGCTCCGTATTAAACCACGAAATTAAA
Source organism: Cerceris rybyensis (assembly GCA_910591515.1). Taxonomy (NCBI): domain Eukaryota; kingdom Metazoa; phylum Arthropoda; class Insecta; order Hymenoptera; family Crabronidae; genus Cerceris; species Cerceris rybyensis. The sequence continues at coordinate 4,659,356 of OU342796.1, read as the reverse complement.
ATCTCCCTTGTGGTAGAAAATCAGGAAGTCGTGAAGTTTATAAATGGAGGAGGTTTATAAACATTTTTTCGGCATGGGAAATTCCAACATATTTTTTCAGACTCTTGTCTTGCTGGTAAGTTGATAATATAACCGTTAATCATAGTAAGGCACGATATCACGGTTAATAATAATGCAGGGATCGTACGTTCCTTATTATTCGGACAAAGTTGTTGTTTTAGATTTTCTATGTAGGATGCAAACACGTCTTTTATTATTCGCAAAATGGAACGAAGACAAGCTTCTTTTGCTCGATCGATTTATTAAGACGTTGCTTGACGTTTCACAGAACAATTGAATCGGGCAGTTGAAAGAGAAGATGGAATTTACCCGTGAAGAAACTTGACCGAAATCTTATATTGCTCGCGAAACTACAATACTTCTTTGTTTTATGACGAGTTTTAATAACTGAAGTAACAAAAAGATTCTTTTCTCCTTTTTTTTCGGAAACTTCCATTTTAACAAGTCTGAAAGTTTTGATGCACAGACTTCATCGCAAAGCCGCAAGGTAATCGTATCAGGCGTGTACTTTGAACTCCTTTCGTAGGATTAAGAATTACACGATGTACGGTAAGAGGATTTTTCATCCTCAAAACGCCTAACGGATCGGCCATTAGGATATTAATGCAGTATTTCCGAGATATCGGCATTGGCGAGTTGCAGCGTAGCTCGGTGCAGTCGTCGTTTAGGTAATCGCGTACAGACTTTTTGCGAATACGCCTGCAATCGTGTCGGGATCATTGCTTAAGGCAAATCGCAAAGTGTCGTTACCGAAGCACTCTCTTTTACCCGATTTTCTTGAACGATGCTCCTTTCTTAGAGTTGCTAATAGTTTCTTCTATTTTATGAAAGTTTCTACTTTGAGACAGGAGCTTAAATCTTCCATAAAACTTAGGATTCGAGTTTTAAGAGACTTCGCGCCGTTGTGCCGTCGACTGGCAGAAGAACAGTGCTCCAGGGCAAGGTTGAATGAGGTTTTTTCTCGGTTAAAGCAGCAATTAGTCCCAGTATTCGGTGCCAGCCGAGTACCACCAACTTCTCGCGTATATTGATATAGCAGAGAGAGAAAGAGAGAGGTGGTGAATTAAAGTATAAGAGAAACTCAGAGAAAGTAAGAAACTTAAAAAGAGAGAAGAAGAATCAGAGAAACGGACTGACAAGTGAGGAAACGTGAAACACTGTCAAGCATAAAGTCCCGTGCCGATCTGACGCCTCATAGTTGGATTTACTCCAATTTTGCTAATGCACCCGTGCTTCGTTGAGTAGCCACCGCCGGCACCGAGAGTAGTTTCGAGTTTCGAAAACTGCACTTGGACCTCGTTACTTCGCTCTCACCTTGGCTGCAATCATAAGCGACGACCACCGAATTCGCGACAAAACTCGAAAACTTTTTGGATGACTCCCCTCCTTCACTCTTTCCCTCTCTTCCTTGGTCTCTTCGTTTCACCTCGTCTCTTCTTCTTAATCTAAGATCACACTCTACGTTTATATCTCGCTATGTCTGGCACGTTGCCGGGCATTCGTGTACGGTTTCGCGCGACCTTTCGCCGATCCGTGTTATTAGTGGACCGAAATGGGAAAATTCATTTTTCGATCCGTTTCGAAACGTGGATTATTAATGAGCCGTTAAATCGAGAATGAGATGGTCTCTTCGCGAAACAGGTTTTGTTGCGTGGAAACTTCTACCAACGTTGTTCCTTTTTGTCGAATATGTCGGATGGCGACCTAATTCTGTAAGATATTATATATTCGTCTCGCTTTTCCTCCAAAACATATTTTAAAACTTTAGTTTTGACGGAAGTCACCGGAAAAGAGATCGTCCTTTTGGGAACGTTTATCACGATAAGTCAGGTCATTTGAACCTCTCATTCCACTCTTTGAACCCAATAGAACGCTAGTGTATTTCCAAAATCAAGAGAATTATCCAGAATCGTTGACAATCTGCATCTCACGGCGACGTTACCATAAGTTTGTTGAAACTCCGAATGCGAAAGTAGTATTTCCAAAAACAAAGTGCTGTAAACTGTTACACGGAATACAACAAATATTTGACCGTTTATTTTGAAAGTGGTGGAAGTCGATTTTTTAAAAAAATGAGGCATCACCCAATTTGTGCCTAATTTGGTGGAATCTTTTTATTTACAATTGGTTAATATTTAATATCTTAAAAAATGGTAATGCTTTGTTCAATTTAAAATTGACCGCTACAAGGAATTGGATAGTGATTGATTATGAAAGTGGTGTAAGTCCAATTCTATAGACAGCTTGCGGGGTCAGTGGCCACTGGTGACTACATTTGTTTTATTTAACGTGTTGAAAGTTACTATTTCGAGATACGCAGTATATTTTGCACCAAATAAATATACATTATTTTAGTTAAATTCGCCTGAAAGAAATTTATATAATCAAATTACATATTGATCAATTGGTAAAAACATCGTCGGACTTGTCATAATTAACCAATATTTTTTATTGACTGATATACTAACATTTAATTTTCACGAAACAACAGAAAATGGACTTGCACCGCTTTTAACCCATTTGCATTACAAGCGCATATATGCGCGCACTTTTTCTGGTCACTATCATCGAAACGCATTTATGCATTCATATTGTGAGTGAATAATAACACATACGAACAGTCTAAATTATTTATACAACATTCTTCTATTAATGTACAATATCACTTTTTCAAATATTGTTAGACTTAGACTTAATATAAAGAAATTTGATAGTAAAGATATATTTTTAAATTTGTCACGTGATGCAAAAGGGTTAAAATAAACGGTCCATTTCATTCGTGATTAAGGAAAGGGTGTATATTCTTTGCTGTGTCCTCGATATATAAAACTTTAGATACGATTAAACAGTATTACTTGGACGTTCTGTCGATGGAAATACAATTTTTTAAATATCTGATCATTTTATAATAAACAAACTCAAACAACCGTGAAAATAAACCAATTTTGTAAGACTTATTTTTAATAGAAATAAAAATTTTCATTTCGAAGCTAAATATAATTGGAGAAATTATAAGTAATCTTTAAGATCAATGAGAGATAATGAGATGCAAAACGTGCTCGATATCTTGAAAGTACTGCAATGCCGACGAAGCGGTATGTGCCAAACCAAGAAATGAAAGATGCACCTCAGCGACACGCTCTGCATATCGTTTCCGGCCGCCTGCACGACAAGTGCAACGGGACACCGAATGGTGCAGCATAAAATCCTCTACATAAATGAGAACACCGAGAAACTTGCCTGTTCCTTGGAAATCGAAAACCATTGGTTGTAATGCGCAAACAGTCTCGTTGCACGCAAGCTGGGAATTATTGCACAATCCACGGGATCCGGGAAAGATTATGTAAGCCTGCTTGAAACGTGCAAGTGGTCAGTGCTTTGTCCGATTTAAACGAATTTTTAAGAACATATCTTAAAATTTCCATTATAAAAGTTACAATCTGCAATAGTTTTTGAGAAGACTCACGTGGCAGTAGAACATTGCCGATCTTTAAACAAAGTAGAAATATTTAGAAAAATGCTCCTCTCAAACATAAAACTGTTTTGTCACGTGGGAACTAGTTTGTAAAGTCTTTATTGAGAGAAATATTTAAAACATTGCTACAACAAATGTGAACGTTTTATTCGAGTTATTAACAAATTTATTCGTACGATCGTTCATATTTTGACGCATCAATCGAATTCAATCGAAAATGTAACTCTAATTCGAGATGGAAGGGACTATCGGCAAAACCAATCTTTCGTTAATAATTTAAGCGAATTTGTTGAAAGAATATTCGTAAAGTTTCACAGTATTACTAGTCCTCTTAAAAGAGATACGGCGATAGACTACGAAGTTTCTACTGTAGGTAATTGAATGGCGTATAAGCGCTAACTTCAAAGACGATTATCCGTGGAATGCAGTTCATGGCCCCAAACCACTTGAACCACTTGATGTGGAGCCTTTTGCCGAGTGTCAAGTGCAGGGGCAATACTCGTTGCTTCGCGAAGCTGCACATTGCGTTTCTATGGCTAGAAACGCTTAATATCCATAAAAACAAAACCATTCGCTTTTGTTAAGTCTGAATTGCTTATATTTTACTTGAATACTGAAATGAATAGCAGAGAATTTCTGGAGCATTATTGTAGCTCTCACTTTACTCTGATTTTTAAACTATCAAAACAGCACATTTCGAATAGTTTTAAAATCTTTTAGCTTCGTTGTTTAACACGTCGGATGTCATTTTCATTCCTTCGAATTTTTTAAGTGAAAAAAGCAGACAAAACCTCGGCAAGTCTGTCAAATGTGTAAGTTTGTCACTTGCACATGTTGATTTATTTTTCATCGTCTATCAATGCAACCCGGTAGAAGAACATTTAACGTTGAGTATGTTTTAACCGTTTGCGGTCGGTGCCACCGTTATTGCAGCTGTTCTGTCTTGGTTGATAAAAAAAAATGCGTGGCAAATATTTTGGGTAATCACTTCTCACGTATATTTCATCAAATTTGGCGTGTTTGGGATCGATATGTTCCTTTGTAAGTCAGTAACACTGTTCTACAAAATTGAACATTTTTGCACAAAAAACAATTATACTAATTTATGTAAATTTGCGACCCCGAACACGAATACGAAGCCCGATTTGCTCTATCACTCATCATTTTTTAGAAAATTAATTATGAAAAAAATGCAAATTTTCAACTTTCGTAATTTTTAAAATTTTAATCGCAAAAGTCATTCGAATATTTTTTTGCACAAAAATATTCTACAGACCCTCCCGAATATGACGACGTAGGTGTATTACCTTGATAACAATTAATGAGCAAAATTCCACAATTTTAGTAGAAATGTTTTTGTCTGTCTTTAAATTTGTACGCTCATGCGAAATTCTAGTAGCAGGAGGCGATAGAGCAGACATTTTACTTGGGGAAACCATAATTGAAAATTGCAACATGCGTCTTGTTTTCGACTGAGAAATTAAAATAAATCCGCAAGACAGAAGTTACTGCTAGTGATTCTCACCGTAGTCGTTTCACCCGCGCTAGTACTATAACGTGTAACTTGCTTTACTAGTACATTCAACAATTATTTGATCACATAAATAAACTACAATATATTCTTCAATTGGATTCACAATTTTAAGAATAATTGTGTGAGGTAGGGGAGCAATTATTTCCACCTCACTGACCCGAGGAGTACGACGACCACCAGGTGTTATTAAAACATACTCTGTACAAACGAGTCTCTGCGACACGACCTACAGGTGTCTGTTTCGTGGGTCCATCGACAGTAAGTCATTTCGGTGTTTGTCTTGCTATCAGTTTCCACTTGAACGTCGACAAATACTCATTGGCAGTACAGTCCGACAACTAAAAAATGGCTAGGGAGCGACGGAACTTCTAATTTTGAATCGTCTATTTCCATCATTTCGTTTTCTTAATCTTTTAATCTACCCTGCTGAAATAAACATTCTGCATAGTCGTAGCATTCCCCTATTTCTACTTGTTTGGCTCAGTGAAAGCAACACGGATATCCCCTGCGCGAATCAGACTCGCACTCTTTTGCCTAGCCAACTTTAAGTTGTCGGACTATACATATTCCGTGATCGGGATCAAACATTTTCTCCTATTAGTGCGGGTATAATACTTTCGAAAAGGAGGTTCTGGACCACGAAATAACTCTCTTTTTGCGTACTACTTGTTCAGTGTCACAGTATCCTTACAGTGCTATTAAATGTAAAAGTTCTGTGAGAGAAATAAAGTACTGCTTTTTGCACAACCTCTTGAATATGTGACTTTTATACTGCGTTTTGTGATGAATTCAGGTATCTAATCTGTTTCACTACACCTGCAGTGTTTTTTTTTTTTGTTATAAGCACTTATATATTTAAAAATTGTAACGCGCTCATGATTGTTCCACGTTTTTGTGATTTAGCAAAGAAAGAGAACTTCTGCTTTTCAATATGGTAGATTATAGGGATACAGGATTTTTAAGGGACTTCGGGTAAGAGAGTGAGAGTGGTGATGACGGTGTTTGAAAGTCGAAGGCACAAAATAGGAGGTAGGATTTCGGATTTAGATCGGTAATTCGGGGATGAGTAAGGAATGGTGAGTGTATAGGGGTCACAGGTCAAAATAGGATGTAGAACAGTGGAGATCGTCTTATTTCAAATGTCGTTTCTCCGAAGTTCCTCTTAATTCGATCCCCTTCCAATGGTCATCCGTCATGAGAGAGGGAGAATAAAAAGAGACAGATAAATGATATTCTTTCTCCTTTCCTCGTGTGTGATTTGATTTTGACAAACATAACCTCCAACACGAATACACAACCTCCATCACGTGACGGGCAAACGAAATGAGAAGAATCTTAAAGAGTGGGGAGATAACTCCGCCCAAAAAACAAGGAGAAATCGAATTAGACGATTCGAAATAAGAGGATCTTCACTGAATTTCGTTCTTGGAACGGTAATTGGGGTGTGAGTAAGGAATGGTGACTGTTTAGGAGTCGAAGGGTCAAAATAGGAAGCAGGATTTCGTACTTGGAACAGTAATTCGGCGATGAATAAGGAATGGTGATTGTGTTAGGTAGTCGATGTATAAAATATTAGGGGTACCGAAAAGTAATCAAAATTGGAGAAGTGAAAACGTAATTGGAAACGTTTTTCAACAGCAACTCGAAGGACATTTTTAAAAAGGGAATCGAACGACTACCTTTACACTGGCAAAAACTGTTAGGAAATTATGAAAATTATTTTGTTGATTAGTATTTAAGATTTCTTTAATAACTAAATGTTTTTCACCAGCTAACCAAAATTTTGATTACTTTTCGGTACCCCTAATATTTATGAACGTATTACTAATTTTAACATAGAAGGGTTACATTATAAAATTGTATAATTTTAAAGTTGAGAATGCAATTGCACATTATTGATTATTTACATGACCAAATTTTACACATAAAATACATTGTTTAATGTCGTGTCATTGACATAAAACAACTCATAAGCAATAGATGTACTCATAAAGTAAGCTATATATTATAATACTAGCGTGGGTGAAATGGATGGGCTGAGAATCACTGGCGGTACCTCGTGCCTTACAATACGGAAGTTACAATAGGAAAGCGTATAACCACCGTCAATGAAATGAATCGTTCCTTGTTATAAGAAACAATTGAATTTAGGTGAAAGTGTTAAGGAGTTCGTTTCGTAAAGGGTGCAACATATATATCAAACTTGTATCAAAAGATTATTACTTTTAAGAACCTTATTTTTCCTGAAAAACTTAAGCACACTAATTATGCACACTGCGAAAAAAATTTGTAATTAGTCTTGGTTTATCGTGGAACGGATAGCATTATTAGATATCTCAAATTGAAATAATAAAATTTGATTTAAAAATTTAAGTAATACATATTTTGATTGTCAAAAATGGACCGGCTTGGAGGAGATTTTCAAAATGATGAGAGTAGTGAGGATGGTTTAGAATATGAAAATAGCAGAGATTAAAAATTTTATTTTTATGTATTATAACTAATAATAGACGACATATATCAGCTACCAAATATGCTATTTTATAAACATTCGTATATTTATTATAAATCAGTTACGGAAAAATAAGTTCGAGAAACTAAATTTGCTCCAGCTAGCTGAAAGTCTCGACAGATAAATATGACGACCGCAAAGGCTTAACGTCGAAGTACAGAATATAAAATTCTAATTTCACAGAAAGAATGGCATGAAAGTATGGTCCAAGTTGAGAAAAAGACATGCCTCACAATACTTAACTTTTATCTGCCACTGTGATCTTTTTTTACTTAAATCAAAATTTAGTTTTACCCAGATCGAAAAAATGTATACTCAGTGAATACATATTATTTTCAATAAAGATATTATAAAAAGAAAGTACACAAAAATCCCCCCTTTTTTTAATAGAAAATAGACTGTCGATTAGAAAAGGCTCCAGTTATTTGTATGCAATTTTTTTTAAAGAGGAGATCAAGGTTAAGTGTATATCCTGTGAAATATATAATAGTTTTTCGTCGACGCACAGACTTGAAAGGGTGAAACAGTTCCCACGGAATATTAGAACCCAAGGAAGTAATCTTTCCCTTTTAATTTTCTAACACAAAAGGCAGCCGCATGTTTCGCCGGGCTCGGGTTACCTCTCGCGTTAATGCCGCTCAACGCAATGCAATTCTCGCCTTCTACACACGTCTTATGCGTGCACAAGTTACTTACGTTACTTTAAGGCGTAATATACCGCTCACCTCGACCAGCTCTGTACGCAAGAAGGAGGAAGTATTAAGTTCAAAAGCAAATTTCTTCTCGCGTAAAACTTATTCCATTTCACGCCGCTAATACCTCCTGAAACGACGGTTAATAAAATTGCGCCGTGTGCGTTAACACGTAAAATGCCGTGAAGGTCACTTGTGACCGGTACTATTCAATTCAGCGCTTTTGATTTTTATGTGATAATATTCATTAATTTACTATTATATTCAGTGTTTAAATATTGTTATTAGAAAATTACAGTAATACTCAATACATAATTGTTCTTAGTTTCAACGTGTTTGGTCTATAAAGATGTGATTTTAATAGAAAAATGTTCACTTCAATTGAAATGAAATGAAACAGATGAAATATCAAATTGAAATTCAACGCGCCAACTAACACATTGCGTAAATAAAATTACACCGACAATAATTAGATAATACTTCTTTAAATGTTCCAATGAGAAAATTGAATACACTTATTGCAAGTCGTAAAAATTTTACTTACCATTAAGAAGATTGCATTTAAAAGCGAAACTGTTTGATAATATGAACATAGTTATCAAAGCCAAATTAATTAGTTCAGCTTCGATAAAAATTCAGAAGAAGGTAAGTATCGCCGCACTCTCTAAAAATTGTTGCACTTTATAAAGCATTCCAAAAACACTAACACAATTCACTCACCGCAATTCGTCCAATTTCTTCACCCAGTGATAATTGAACGAAACTTTATCAATATACAGATCCATACCGCCCGTCTTCCTTGATCAAACTCGAAACCCCATCACATAAACTATCTATGGGAAGCTGAGAACAAAACGATGGGTTTTCGTGCGGTAGCTCTCACCCTCGATATTGTTCTCACTTACTAGCAACCCCTTCCGCACAATCTGCTATTTATGGTGACGTGGGTGAGAGGTATTTCTATCGGATACATCCGTAATTTCTTTCGCCGTTAAACCATCAGCTGTATCAAGTCACATCGCAAAATTTACGCTGCCAACGTGTAAAATCGGTAGAATATTTCATGATGACATTGTCCCGTGGATTTCCAATGATTGCTTTCATTACTGTTTTGAAGTGATTTTATTATATGACAACTGTTATCATAATGAAACGAGAGTAAGAATAATTCGCGTGTTCAACGATGAATTCCTATGCACGTAATTTTAAGAGTGGAATAGGATCTTCGAGCAATTGCACGGTGCATGCAGACATGATAAATTCAAATTCGAATTGCACAGCATCTAGTGCTATTGAACGATAATTTGAGCTGATACGGAGCATTAAAAGCAAAGTAATGTAAGCGCAACAGCGAGAAGAGGTATGTAAGGAAATAACGATCCTCGTTGAAGCGCCTTTACGCAATGCACTCGTGAAAGCTCCTTGAGAATTCCTTGCGTGATAAATTTATTACTACTGTGAATCCTTGCGATGCATTCGCCGTGTATATGGAACGCATGCTATGTTCTGAATTTTGCAAGGAGGAAAAGTAGATGGGTAACATGGAGACGATTTAAGTCGTTGAATAAAGTGCCTAGCTTGGGGTTTGGGAACACCTCATTTCGAATTCTTCATCGCCAATAGGAAATCTGATATAATTTCAATAAGAAATAAATGATTCGATGCTGATAAAATAATTGACTTCAACAAATCAAATTTCTTTCTATTTCAAAAACCATTTTTTCACAATATCTATATTATAAGTTTGGTGGTTTTTAATTCTGAAGCACAAATTTTCAGAGATTCCAGAGGGGAAATACGAAGATACAAGCAGTATTATGATGATAATTGTGAAAGTGATCTAAGAAATAAATTTGAAAAATTAAACTTAATACTTAATGTTAATCTGGGTAATATAATTTGTAGGGTTTAATAAAACTTGGTGCTATGGTTTCTACAGGTGATTCTACATCTCTGATATGTTGGACGTTTGCAAAGACGATTCTCTTAATACTAGAACTACCAAGCAAGTAAAAATGACTGGTTCTGAAATTTTTTCAAAAGTTCTCCAAGTTTAAGACAGAGTCATAGAGCAGACATTCTACCAAAATATAGATTATTTACAATATTAATTAAACTATTCTTATAAAGTATAGATTACCGAATCGACCAATCTTTTCCACCTATTGATTTCTATTGTTCCAAAGTACTTATTTAATATATTCAAATATAGTAGATTTAACGCCGGTAGTTCTAGTGTTGAAACTCTTTTTAACTTTTAATTTGAAGGTCAATTTTTTTTAAGTTATCGTTTTCAGCCCATTGCTAAGATAAAGAGTCTGAACGGAACCATTGATCGAAAATAAGTCGCACTCGATCACATTAACGTTGAAGTTGCAATTATCTCTAATTAATAAAACATTAACGACGTTATATCCAATGTCGAAGGACATCTGATTTCAGATATAATTTGATTCAGAAAGAAAACAAACGCATTAAGCTTATACACCGAATGGTCTCATCATAGATACTTAAGGCGTGTGTTGTTGTCCGCCATGTTTCAGTTTTTGAAATAATACTCGAGACTCTTCAGTCAGTAAGTCTAATGTGTTTACTCTTTTCTCTGTCTGTCCACAAAAACTTTTCCTGTCAGGCTAAGGTAATTGAACTTTAACCTTAACTTGCACAGAAACATTTCATTTCAACAACTCATTTCCGTCACACGGTTCTTTTCAGACGTTTTACTTCCGCGTCGCACAGCACACAACGAGCCAAAAGATGTTTGACCTTGAATTTCAAGGTTAATGAAAATTTCGAGATAAGGGTGTTTTGTAAATGCTCACCGATTCAGAGGTATGGAATCATCTGTAGAAATCATGACACAATATATTGTTATAAAATATTAGAGTAATATTGTAAAAACGACACAAAATTGTAACCTTTAACAGAATTGATAGTTCATCGTACAGAACTCAACGTCATAATCTAAAAATATAAGAATTTTGAAAGAATAAATGGCATAGATCATTCTCGTAATTATCGGCATAGTAATACGAATCTATTACAAATCTAACCACAAGAGATTAAATACGGAAGATGGAAAAGGTCGGAGTTTCGCGCGAGCCAAGTAGTCTAAATTAGTTCGCACAATGGCCAGTAATTATTTTCAAGGTCGGCGCGGCCCGAAATCCCGAGTATTTGCCACGAAACGGAGCTATATTTACTCGCACTCTCAAAGGCGCGTTTCTACAAAGGCCATCGAACATAGTCGCCGGTTCCGAGTCACGATGTTAATTCGAAACACGAGCACTGCTGTGCCGAATTTCATCGTCGCTTTGGCCAAGATTTTAGGACCACCGTACTGCTCTTTAATGTTGTAACCACGTAATGCACCCTCCAAACTTTCCTGGATTTCGCTAATGAAATTCTACCGATCGCCACGTGCTCAATTAATCCTCGACTCTCCTTGAACCGAATGTACTTTCATTCGCGTGCTAAATTTGGTTTCACAGATACTGCTTTGACACAACGTCGAATTGTTATCAAATTTGTATGAGACGCGTGAGGAAAAACGTAAGACGTATCAGCAAGAACCCGAAAATTTCTCAGAATTTTCATCCAATAGCTTAACACTGTCCCCACAGTTAACATAAATTTTCGTACAAGTCTTTGTCAAAAATAACAGAATTATCAAATATTTCATACAAAGTGGCCCAACAGTAAAACATCGTCAGAAGAAAAAGTTAAAAAAAGTAAAAAAAAAAGACGCAATGGGAACTTGAAAAAAAAATATGGAGAAAAGGAGAAATTTCTGTAGACAGTCAGTTGTAGGCCGAGTGACTGACCACGCGAACGACTTATTTTAGTAATGGTGTCTTCTCCGTGCAGTACGCGTGCCGGTTGTATATTTTCACAGTCAGTTCGAAATAGCCGGCCACCGGTCTAATATTATAATAGCGATGACTGCCGCGCAAAGGCAAGTACGTGGCGGGTGAGCAGAGTCGCGGGCGAAACGGTTAGCTGTTTGGAACGAGCGCGCCGCTCCGCGGAAACAAGAACGTAAACGGGACCGGATAACGTTACTTCTTGTTCTTCCTCACACATCTGTCGCAGTTTCGTGTTTTCCTGTCTTCGGGAAAGGTAGACTGTTCCGTGTCGTAATCGTGGGAAAATCGAATTTCCCGCTTCTTCGGTGGAGTGATGTTTTTTATGCTGACGAAAGGATCTAAAAATGTCGAAGATATCGTGAATCTTCATTAGTTCTTCGCTGTTTCTCCTAGCGCGATTTACTGTTCTACGAGGGAAACTGTGGAAGAATTTAGTTTATTGTTTGTTGATTAAAGCGAGTTTGTTAATGAATCAGGAAAACTTGGAGGTATCGAACTGAATTCGTTCTGAGAACGATTGAATGTAATATTTCTGGTTCAAAGACTTTGAATTTCTGTTCGGGAGGAATTTACAAGAATTGGAGTATAAAAACGGTCGCAAAAAGCATGTTTATATTCACTTTCTGTATGTATTTTTCATGAAAATCGCACAATGATCATTATCGATTATTATTCGATAACGTATTCTTTCGATATACCAAGGATAAAGTAATCGACATGATCAAAGACCATTTTCATCCCGGAAGGACCTCTAGGACGACAGCTGTCCGATTGTTCGTCAAGTGTAAACACCCCGAATGCTTTTAAACTGTAATTGAAATTGAAGACATAACAGTGAGACACGAGAAGCATAGAACGACGAAAGTGAGAATAAAAAAGTTATCGCAAAACGAGATATTCAGTGTGAGAACCGAGTGCGCACAGTGGCTATTAAAATTGAAAGTTTAAATCAACGAAATAGTTCCTACCAACCTCAAATGGAAGCACTGATCGTCAACGGGATTTTAAAATGCTATTAACGACGTCGACGCAACCAGGACGATGACATCCGCCATAGTAAACCGGCCAGATAAAATGGTAATTTGTTTCTCCAAAATTATGATCGTCATGTTGACCGGCGATTGAATCAGCACATGGACACGCGACAGATTGGCAATTTACGGAAGCTACTTTGATCGGTTGATAACACATTCGTTTGTCTTTAGTGCAAATTTCTCAATTTTTTGGAACGGATACAAAAACGCGAATGGCGTAGCCGAAATTGCATTATCCGCAGGATCTAAATACGGGCAAACATATTGTGTAACGAGCTTGAGAGACATTGCATCGCGCTGAAATATGTTAAGTGCGAGATACAAAAGTGATAGAGACATTGTTATGGGAAATTTAGTGCCATGATAAAAGGATTATTCATAATTTTTTTGTAGACAACGCATTAGAACACTGACGAATTTTTACGCAGGAATTATCTTCAGTTAGAGTATTTAAAACGTTTCTTTACATAAGTACTTTACCAGGTGTTAATTAGCGAGAGCTATTGGCGGGAATCATTATTGTCTTCTGTGTCAATATCTGAATTGAACACTTATTGAGTAGTCTAAATCTATAGACTGTGTTTATCGATCCAACATTTTTCTGTCGTTCAGCTTAACCCTTTGAACTACGATTTGGTTCGTGACTACCACCACAATTAACCAGGAATTCTTGACACGCCGTATAATTAAACGTAATATTATCGCGTCCAGTCTCATTAATATTTTTAATTCAATAGGTTTTCGAAAACTTGAAAATTTCCTATCCCATTTACTTCATCACGAGTGTCATTCGTTATCATAAGGCAACGTGTCACAAGTCTTTATCGCTCTATGAAATATTTCCTCTTAATTTTTCGACAAAGATCTAATATTTAATTGAAATATAAACTTCAATTTTATATGTAGTTCGAAATGAATTTCGTCTACATTTTTTTTCACAGCCAGTAACGATTCTATCCAAACACCTTGTGACGTGAAAACTCCAATTATTCAACGTAACTTCAAAATTACCAGTGAACGACAAATTTCACTCGACTTCCTCCCTTACGGACAAAATAATCCGATGTTTCCTAGTTCGATCGGCTTCTCCGAATGGAAGTGGATTAATTAACGCCTACATTCATCTCATCGGAGTCGCTAATCGTCGATTAACCGGGCATCACGGTAGCCTAATTGCATCGTAATGTCACAGTTGCCCACACACGACGGGTAGTCAGAGACGTACCGAGGGTAACAGGAGGTGAAACCGGGGAACGTCCCCTACAGAACGTTCCATCTGTTCGGCGCGGTCCATAGAATGGTAATTTGGGACGATTAATTCGCGATTCCGCAAGCAATATGCCTCGATGCAAGCGCGTGCATCAAATCTGCTGGAGCGTTTGTGATTACGCGCTGGGTCATCGCGATACCAAGTGACGCCCGGAATGCATTTCGAATTGCAGGGGCCAATTCGATGTGAACGATGCTCTCCCTCTGTATTTCCTCTTATCGAGAGATAGTAGAATTGTCATAGATTCGATGAAGTACTTCTTACGTCTTTTCAATGTTATTGCATCTGTGAAATTTCTATTCGATTATTCGATGCCGTATTTCATCGAAAATAAGACCTGTTCTAAAAATATATTTTAATATTAGATGTAGCAACGTGGTCAGAATGACTTCCCGAGTCGAAATATCGAACCTATTTTCATGGTATTTACTCCTATTTGAATCTAATATGATACTTTTCAATACTAAAACTCCTAATTTAAACCTGTAACACCTTCTCACAATCAGTAAAATGATAGTGCTAGTTACCTAGCTATCACCAAAACCTTTGTCCCCCGAATCGGACCTGTTACTCCTCCTAGGTTAAATATAATTTTTGTATTCAATATATATTTAATATCGCATAAAGAACTTTAATTTTTTTTTAATAATTAATTAATAAAGGATGTATACACATATAAACGTAACTAGTGGATAAATACTTCAAAAGCAGTCATTTTTTATTTATTCCAGTTCTTTTTTATTAGTAGGTAATGAAACATATATCTGACTGTCAAGAATCATATATATACGGGGCCTTGTATAAAAAAATTTGATTCTATATTTTCGACTCAGTTTTTCATGTAGAATCTTCCCCTGCTCGGTTGTACCACCAGTTACGGGACACCCTGTATATATATATACACAATTCATAATGATGGCATCTACAGGAACAGCCTTAAAAGGGTTAGTTTCATAACAATTAATCAAAAAATTAGAAATATTAAGTGAGTGATACTTACCATTCGCCACAAAAGCATGATCACAGTTAAATTCTTGTATAATAGAATAGTGTTGATGCATACAGTTACATATCCTATAAATCCTCAACTGAGGTTGAAATTGACGTCCTATTTTGCGCCTTAAGATGGCATAAAGGGAAATTTGTGCCACTTTTAGGCGCTAAATAGGATATTATTTTACATTGAATTTAGACCTATTTTTATACTTTTAATTCCTAAATGTTGCAAAATATTCTAATGAGGTTCAATATTTCGACTCGGGTTGTACTGAATTTTTTGTGAATATTCTTGAAATTTCTAAAGCAGTTTCTTTGCTAGCTTTTTTACATCTATTTGGTAGACTGAAAGCGATTACATCGGTCAAGTTTTTTGCCTTATCAATTTCCGTTATTCTAACGTATTTATTTGTCATTTAAAGATGTATTAGATTGATCGTCAGTAGGCCTAGTATTAAGGATGGTTTTAATATAAACCTTACTCCAAAAATAAAATCTAGCGAAAAATTACTACAGTTATTTTCTTTTGCCTCAGAACATAAGGCTTTGTTTTGTCTTTTTGGATTTCTTCCTGCAAATGTAAAAGCCCCAGCTCGAAAATATACCCTAGTGCGTTTTCTGAGTACGCAATTAATGGAAAATTATGGTATAATATTCATTTTATATTTGTTGTACGCTCTGATTTTTAAATAATATTCTATAGACAGAAAACTAACGATGAAAAATACGTGTTCGGTATTTTCCATTACTTGTGCAAAACAAACGTACGAAATAGCATAATAACAATGTCAAACAACGATAAATAATGTTCTTATTCGCCTTCTATTTGAAATGTCTTGTAAAATAAAATGTAGTCTTTGTATTTACAAAAGTATTTTGTTTTAAGCCTCGAAGGGAGTGTCTTTATTGAACTAGTCTTTAGAAGGAACTGATTTGGGTACGACAAATTGGTGTCCACATCTCTCTATAAACTGTTTATACTCCAGCTTTGGAGTATAGAGAGTCTTAACTCAAAATTAATTGCAGGCACATGTACTAATACAATTCTTATGCTTGTTTAGAAATAGAATTCCTAACGAGTTGAAACATTTTTACTCTTTCGCAATATATTTTAGATTTATATGGTATAATTACAATTCAATTAAAAAAAAAATACTATTACAAAAAAAATCAGCAGAAAGTACTCTGCGATTAACTCTAAGTCTTCGAAACTTTTGCTATTACATTCCTAACTTTATGAAACATTTCATTTAATTGAGTCACCGGTAATTAAGGCGCGTGCTGTGTATTACCGTGTTTAAATTTTCGAAATATTATATCTACATATATAAACATAAATATACCTCATAAGTATGCTCTTTTCGCGATATCTGTCCCCTAAAGTTATCCTGTCGTGCACCTTTAACGTCAGTCAACCCGAGAACGGAAAATTTTATTATAGGTACTTACATTAGTTTTAGATCTACCAAGATGGTCTAAATGACTTGTGCTGGATTTTTCATAAATATTCCTGAAATTTCTAACGTTGTTTCTTTTCCAATCTTTTACCGTTAACTCGTAAACTGAAAGCGATTAAATCGATCAAGTTTTTTGCCTTCTCCATTGTTTTTATTCTAACATTTTCATTCATTGTTTTTAAATATATTATTTAATCATCGGTCATCGGTAGATTTAATGCAAATTTCTACTGCTCTAGACGTATAAAATCACATCTGTCGATTATATTTAATTTGGAACATCTACATTACAATATTGTAGAACTAATTTTTGAAAGCGCTAAAAAATTCAACAATTTGACAGAGTTGATGGTTACCTTCCAAATTAAAACTTATCGAAGACTCCAAATAATGAAACATGAATAAATAAAAAGTGAAATCATCTGAAAACGAAGATTAAATAACTCCGATCATCATCCTAATTGTTAGAGTAAATATTTGAACAAATAAAGCAGTTGTTGTATCCTGTTTGACAAATAAATTGTCAAACAAATGAACGATGTTGTGTTGTTATCGTTATTGTGTCGTGATCTGTTCGCCTTGCGTGTTGATAAGGGAATGATAGGATTTTCGTAAACGTTCTGCCGTTATTCTACCTTTGTTGACATACGTTGATGCAAAGCTGCCGCTTGGTTTGTTAGCTTCGTAAAATTGCATGGTACAGTGTAGCTAAAACTCCTATTCCGCTATCGTAAGCGTATTAGCATTGTTCGAACAATAGGAAATATCAATAGAACAGGCAATGTTTCAGTAACGTATGACACACTCTTGCTACAATGCGAATGAGATCTTATTTTTATAATTTATAATTATACGATTGTATCCTTCGTAAGTAACCCTTTAGCTGAATTAGCGACTGCAATCAGAAATAACTTGATACCAGTCATCGAAGCTTGTATTAAGCTAACTCCCCGCAAAAAATGTTTTTCCACCGATTTAAACTTACAAGGGAACATCCCGAGGTGTAACTCACCGATTTTGATGAAATTTTAGTATGATATAGTCCTCGCAAAAATATTCGACACGTATTTTTTTTTATCGGCAATCGTCCACGTTAAAGGGGTGAAAACCACCCTCAAAGTTGGCACCCTGAAACTTATTTATTGAATATCTGGAAAACTATTAGAGATACGAAAATTTCATAAAGAGAGAAAATTAACGTATTTCGACCACAAATCTGATGATATAAATATATTTTTTTAAAACTCGTTTGTTTAAATAATATGCTTAAAAATACAACTTTTTTAATGATTTTGCAAGTCAAATTTCAATAAATTTTCTTGAATATTTTTCTGGGAATATCATATACCGAAACACAAAACACGGATAAAATGGAAATTTGAAATTTTTTTTGTAAAAAAAGTTATTGCATTTTTAATTTTTTCTCTTACGTTCTTGTTAAGTTATGCCTTCGTATATACATGTATGACTGCTTTAAAAGGCCAGATTTCATTGCCAGACACACATATCGTCTTTATATAAATTTAAAAAATTTCATTGATTAATTAATAATTTGTAACAATTATTGTAATAATGGTATTCATTGTTATTCTTATAACCAATATTTTCTTACACCACGAGCATTCTAAAGCATCCCTATAATCAATTCAAGCATATAACGTTAGAAAATAGTAAATATATAACGCACACCTCCCGAGAATTAATTTATTTATTTGGCCTGTCGGCGGATTCACATTGATATCATAAATGACTATCCCGAGGTGTAACTCACCAATTCTTATGAAACTATAGTATAAGGTGCCTTTCGTGGAAATATTTAATATCTACTTTCATTTATCGGCAATCGTCCACGTTAAAGGGGTGAAAACCACCCCCAAAGTCCGGATTATAAAAACTGTTTTATCGAATATCTCGGAAACTATTAGAGATACGAAAATTTCCTAAGGTGTGAAAATTAACGTATTTCAATCACGAATCCAATGCTATAAACATTTTAAAAAAAAAAACCCGTTTGTTTAAACAATATGTTAAAAAATACTTTTTTTTCATAATATTTTCAGTTAAAATTCTTTCAATTTTCTTAAATAATAGTTTGTATACACTATATAGTCAAACAAAAAATACGGATCAATTAGATGTTTCATATTTGTGTTACAAAAAGAGTTATTGCATTTTCAATTCTTACGCTTGTTGCGTGAAATGGAATATATTTGTATATGCGACCGAAGTCGAATTCCACTTTCACAAGTTTGAACGATAGTATCTTCATAGCAGAAACTATTTGTACAATTAAATTACTTGACCTGTTGTTTAGCTGGAAAATGTGGGAGTAATAAACGTATGTCGATAGAATCCTACAATCAGAAGGATACGCAACAAGCGTAAGAATTGAAAATGCAATAACTCTTTTTGTAACACAAATATGAAACTTCTAATAGATCCGTATTTTTTGTTTGACTATATAGTGTATACAAACTATTATTTAAGAAAATTGAAAGAATTTTAACTGAAAATATTATGAAAAAAAAGTATTTTTTAACATAATGTTTAAACGAACGGGTTTTTTTAAAAAATGTTTATAGCATTGGATTCGTGATTAAAATACGTTAATTTTCACTCCTTAGGAAATTTTCGTATCTTTAATAGTTTCCGAGATATTCGATAAAACAGTTTTTATAATCCGGACTTTGGGGGTGGTTTTCACCCCTTTAACGTGGACGATTGCCGATAAATGAAAGTAGATATTAAATATTTCCACGAAAGGCACCTTATACTATAGTTTCATAAGAATTGGTGAGTTACACCTCGGGATAGTCATTTATGATATCAATGTGAATCCGCCGACAGGCCAAATAAATAAATTAATTCTCGGGAGGTGTGCGTTATATATTTACTATTTTCTAACGTTATATGCTTGAATTGATTATAGGGATGCTTTAGAATGCTCGTGGTGTAAGAAAATATTGGTTATAAGAATAACAATGGATACCATTATTACAATAATTGTTACAAATTATTAATTAATCAATGAAATTTTTTAAATTTATATAAAGACGATATGTGTGTCTGGTAATGAAATCTGGCCTTTTAAAGCAGTCATACATGTATATACGAAGGCATAACTTAACAAGAACGTAAGAGAAAAAATTAAAAATGCAATAACTTTTTTTACAAAAAAAATTTCAAATTTCCATTTTATCCGTATTTTGTGTTTCGGTATATGATATTCCCAGAAAAATATTCAAGAAAATTTATTGAAATTTGACTTGCAAAATCATTAAAAAAGTTGTATTTTTAAGCATATTATTTAAACAAACGAGTTTAAAAAAAATATATTTATATCATCAGATTTGTGGTCGAAATACGTTAATTTTCTCTCTTTACGAAATTTTCGTATCTCTAATAGTTTTCCAGATATTCAATAAATAAGTTTCAGGATGCCAACTTTGAGGGTGGTTTTCACCCCTTTAACGTGGACGATTGCCGATAAAAAAAAATACGTGTCGAATATTTTTGCGAGGACTATATCATACTAAAATTTCATCAAAATCGGTGAGTTACACCTCGGGATGTTCCCTTGTTAGAGCGATGAATGATGTCTACGTGCTGCAAATTCGTATTTTATACAGGGTGTTACCTCTAATACGACACATGATTTTTCACCCATTTGCAGTCGTCTGAAAAAAAGTTTATAAAAAATATTACAGGGACTGGAGTGTACAAAAGATATTGCTGAGAAAATGTCAAATACAATTTGATTTCATAACAAAATCGAGGTCACTTTTGAGCAGAGGTGGCCAACCCGCGCCTTGAACATTTTTCCGTAACGCGAGATTATCATCAGTATCATTATTATTATATTATTTATGTTTACGTGTAAGAATAATAGTAAACACAATTATAATAACTCGTTATATTTCAATTTTTCACTCTGATAAAGTGCCTATAGTGAGTCTGAATCTAATTTATAAGGATATATAATTTTATATGCGGCCCGTGGAGTTATGACGCATTTCCAAAGTGGCCAATATTACTCCATTTGTGGCAATAGAAATGCGAAATATTTAGCTTTCCGTCGTATTTGACTTTAAGACAATATAAACATTATTGGATATTGAACAAATTACTGAATGCAAACACAGAAGATTATTTGGACGAAATACAACAGAAAGCTAAATATTCCACATCACTACAACTGTAACTGGAGTAATATGTTGACAAAAACTCATGCAATGAATTTGAATTCGCTTCGACGTTCTGTACAATATGGTCAAAAATATATCTGTTCCTATTTGTAAAATCCAAGTTGCCCTCGATTTCGCCATAAAAACAAACTGTTTTCGACATTTCTTTACTCATATCCATTGTGCAGACCACACTGTACAACTCTTGCTCTAAACTTTTGTTTGCCAGATGGCTGCAAGTCGATGAAAAATTCTGTGCCGCGTTAGAGTTAACATTCTATATACAATATCTACGCAGAAATGACTATCTTCTTCCAAAGAACATTGATATAAGTATGTAGAAATTTAATAGCTAAAGGGTTAATATAGCTAAAAAGCGCGTTGATGAAATACAAACTCGCAATATCCTGGACCAGCGAATCTAAGGAAAACGGAAATGATTCTTATAGCAATTCAGCAACACGTTTCATTGGCAGTACGAGGTGATCGACCTCGAGAGGGGTGATGCTGGATTCGGTTTCAGCATTGCCGGGGGCGTGGATAAACCTGTCATCGATGAGGATGACATTGATATCTACGTCACGAAACTTATACCTGGAGGACCAGCATTGGCGGACGGACGTCTCCATGTCAACGACGTGCTACTTTCGGTGAATGGCCAGTGCATGACCGACGTACCCCATTTGATGGCAGTCAACGCTCTCAAACAGGCAGGAAAAACCGTCAGATTGGCAAGTTTCCGATTCTTCTTTTCTCTCCTATTAAACTTTCGGATTTTCAACTCTTTAGTGTCTTCAATTACGATAAAAGATTTGAAATAAAGTTGAATTATCCTCGTTGACGCAGATGACGATACAATATTGAGCAAAATGAATGCCAAGAAGTTTCTTACTTTTACAGGTATAAATATGTAAATTACAATATTATATTCGCTATTTTGTGACAGAGTAGGGATTAGCTTGATGGAGATACTTTTTTGCGAAGTAATTTATTAAAACCCGTAAGGTCGTTACATTAAGAATTAAATTTTCGTGTTGCTCCGGCGTATGTTAACCCTTTGCGGTAGAAGTCGATGATCCCGCAGCGGGAACCTTCAAAAATCGCAAAAATGACAAAACCCTATCGTCCTCTATGAAAAGCCACTAACACACTTGAATTTTGTTAAATATTTAGTCGATCAGTTAGTAGGAATTTTCCAGCACCAAACACCATCTACACCCCAAACTTTAACGTCATTCGTAGACAATAAATTAAATAATCAGTTACACATAATTCGTTCAGGAGGCAAGAAAGACTGTGCAGTATGTTCCGACAGAAAAACTCCAGGAAAAAGACGACAAACACACACGTACTGTGATACCTGTACTCGAAAGCTAGGACTTCATATCGGGGATTGTTTCGCAAAATACCATTCTTTAGAACATTACAGAGATTAATAATTTTATATTCTTACGTATTATAATAGGTTAAGGAAAAAGTTCGTGGCGTTTTTTGCAACAGATGGTGTTAGAGTTGCATAACTATAGTAACATAAACATTGTCAATACATATCATAGCGCGTGTGTACGGTGACAGTACATCGATTATTTAAAAAAAAAACACACACATTTAACATTTGTTTATTTAGTCAAAAGTTATTGCGATCTAAAAATGAACCAACCTTCTGGAAAAATTAACTATATTTTGCAGTGCCACTTTGACCAAGGTGATAACGCTTCGCAGGCTTATGAAAAAATGTGTAGTGTTTACGGTGAAGATACTTTATCAAAATCACCAGCACGTAAATGTTCGTTTCCGTTCTGGAAATTTCGACATTAAAACTTGCCGCGCTCTGGTCGACCAATTATTGAAAAAGTGAATGAAATTTTCGAAAAGATTGAGGAAGAATGGCACGCATCAACCTATGACATCGCTTTGGAAGTGAAAATCGACCAGAAAACCGTTCTGAACCACTTAAATATGGCTAGGTACAAAAAAAGCTCGATATTGGGTACCTCATGACTTAATAGTAAAAAATTTAACAGACCGAGTTTCCATATGCGAATCGCTGATGAAACGAAATGAAATTGAGCCATTTTCGTAGAGACTGGTAACCGGTGATGAAAAGTGGATCACATATGACAATAATTTACGAAAAAGATCGTGGTCCAAGATTGGTGAAGCTGCACAAACGGTGGCAAAGCCCGGCTTGACGCGTCGTAAGGTAATGCTTTGCATTTGGTGGGACTGGAAAGAAACTGTGAATTACGAGCTGCTCCAATTCGGTCAGACGATTTATTCAAATATCTACTGTCAGTAATTAATGCGATTAAACGCGCAATAGAGATAAAACGGCCAGAACTCATCAATCTGAATGGCATTGTCTTCCATCACGACAATGCTAGACCGCACACCTCTTTAATGACCAGGAAAAAATTGGGAGAATTCGGCTGGGAAATTTTATTGCATCCGCCGTATAGTTCAGATCTCGCCCCTTCTGAATATTACCTATTTCGCTCTCTCCAAAATCCTCTTAATGGGGTAAATCTGGCTTGAAAAGAGGCCTGCCAAAATCACTTGAATCAATTTTTCGCCCAGAAATCACAGAAATTTACAACGATGGTATAATGGTATTACCAGAAAAATGGCAAAAGGTTATCGATCAAAACGGCACATATTTAGTTTAATAAAGTTCATTTGAAATATAAAAAAAATGTGATTGAATTTTGGTGAAAAAACGCTACGAATTTTTTCCTTGACCTAATAAGTACTATTAAATACAACAAATTCTGTGTGTTTTAATATCCATATATTGACTTTAAATCCTGTACGGAAAAGTAATTGCGAAACGATAGATTTGCTCCGACCTGCTGGTACTCCCAAAAGCGAAAACTGCCGATCGCAAAGGGTTAAATGGTTGAAAAATACGACGTGTATTACGTAAGAGAGATAAACTTTGCGATTGTTTTGATATTTCAATCGCATGGAAATTCTCGGCGAAGAAAAGTTCAACGCGGCGTTCCTTAACTGATATACACTAAATTTCCATGGCGGAATAGGTGTTAAATTGTTGCTTTAACATTGTCAAATCGCGTTGAGAATGTTTACTTAGGAGACTGATGCGAGAAAATTTAGTTTCGTAGTTGGTTCGGATTGTATCGCGTGCAGCTTAAGTTCTAAAAATATCTTCACTGCGGGCAGACCTAACTTGGGGCTCTTATTGAGTAACGTTCTCCCGATTCGCAAGCGGATAAATTTCATCTCAAAGTTCTTCCCGAGGCCATGTTAACGTTGAAAAACTGTGAGCCTTCGGGAGGACTCCTTTTTCACGGAGATGACATTAATCTACATCTGGGAAGCTCGTTACGAACGACTACTTCGAAACTTTGCCCTTCGTGGCCGTAATGACTTATAACCATCGCGCATTCCTCGTGACACACGAACAATCTTCATTCCATGGATTTTTCAAGAGAATGCCATGATTTCCATGTCAAGTGCCAAAATGCCAAACATTTTTCTACAAAGATGTGAAACTTCATTTACATTAAACAAAATCATTGGAATTCGAAAAAAAGTGTCCTACAAGTGAGTTTATTTATGGCTTGATTCAATACAGTTTGTCGTGTTGCAAAAAATAAAGTGTTTATATTACCATTTAAAATCGAAAATATTACATTTTTTAATGAGTACATGACGTACGACGAATATTGAAAATATCATAAAATTCGTTATTGTGTTTGATAATTCTATTTTCAACAAGAAAAGAGGTTCGCGATGCTAAATAATAAAACATTGAAAGGAGGAAACTCCACTTGCGTTTATCGATTTCGCTGTAGGTTATGAACGTCGTGTATGTACTCCTTCGTAGCTGTTTTATTATCTCTTCATATTCTTTTTATGTCTTTATTATAATTTACCCTTCACATCGTGCGTCCATTTTCCAGACTTCACTTTTTTAATTTATCATACCTTATTAAACATTTAGTTTCCCAAAGTTTTTTGTTACCATCAAAACGAAGCACTTCCCTCATATTTTCTTTCGTATTTTATCATTAATCTCCAACTCATAAATTCTTATATACAAGCGATAATTAACTATTTTAGAAACATGGACAGAGAATATTATAAAAACTCGTCAAAAATTTAGCTATTCGTCCGTTCATAAAGTATCAACAAAAAATTCAATTCAACAGCTTTAGTTATACTCCATTGATATTTTAAACATAAGCAGACGATTCAAATGAATTTTTAAATAAAGCAAAATCTCGCCATATTTATTAGTGGTGAGTTAAGCTGAAAATAGAGCTTCCCAGGAAGCTTGGTGAAACTACAATATTTCGAATCGCCCGTGTCTGCCCGCGTTATTAACCCTCCTGGAGTGTCTAGAAAACAATGATGTGAGGTATAAAAGCTCTTATGGCCTAGATATTATTATTTCAATGGAAACCTTCGGGCTCGATCTCGTTGCAGTATACCGGAAGTGGCGGTCTTACCCTTTAAAAACGGAATCTCCCCTAGGGACAAATCCCCTTGTTAAATCTCGTGCGGCGGCGTGAAAGTACATGAAGGTCGTAGCAATGAGGGAGTGCATCTACTTTTGAATTAACTGCGATACGCTCGTGCGACGTTACGTTTGAGTGCGTTGTATTACGACCTTAATGCTATTAGTGTCATGTTTAACTTGGTGGAAACAAAATGAACGATTGTGTTGAACAGATTAAAATATAAAAAATGCATAGTCAATGATATTACTGGCAAGCGATGGAATTCCATTGAGATTATGATTATGACAATTAATATTTTAGAAAGCAAAAGTTTCAAAAGGAGATATTGTATTATGTTTTTGTCGATAGATTAACCAAAGCTCCCATAATTATTTGTTTCTTTGGACAGTTATTATGCGGTGCTGGACAGAAGTCCCGCGGAAGGAAGTCGATAGAAATGTGGGACTGATTGGTGAAATTCGAAAGGAGACATCTTTCCTTACGTTAATTGTCTGATTTAATGTATTATTCGTTAAACAGTTACGTTCATTGGTCAGACACAGTCATGCAGAAAGTAAACGATACATTTCGGGGTTAACAAGGAAACACATCGAACTCGTATACGCCAATTTGTATGAAACGTACGTGAGATGTAACTTTGGAAAAAATAATTGACACTTTTTTTTTAACGAACATCGCCTATATTGAAGGAGTGAAAGTACACCCATTTGATAGTTACAAATGCATTTTTCGGAATATCTTGCAAAACCAGAGGAAATAGAATAATTCGTGTTTTTAACTGTATGCACTTTAACAGGGAATTTGTTACATAAGAAAAATTTCGTAACAATTAGTTGTTTAAATAACATATTGAAAATGGGAATATTTTTTAATTCTTCCCGATAAACATTCTTTCGCTATTAAATAAATGTACGTACGTTTACTACAATCTAAATTTCTTTTTTGGTTTTTAACACTATCGGCTACTAGTTGGTGTCCAATTTTGTTTTGCATCCAAATATCCAAAAAATTCACTATGAATCCTCAACTTTGAGGAATTCTTCTCGCCCTTTCAACAAAGACGATGGTCATTAAACAAAGAAAGAGTGACAAATATTTTTTCTCAAATTGCCTCTCACGTAAGTTTTGTAATAATTACCCGAGTCGAAATATTGAACCTCATTTGACCCTTTTACTACCCAACATTTAGGACTTAGAAGTACAAAAATAGGTCTAAATTCAATGTAAAATAAGATCCTATTCAGCGCCTAAAAGTGGCACAAATTTCCCTTTATGCCATCTTAAGGCGCAAAATATAACGTCAATTTCAACCTCCGTTGAGGATTTACATCCTATCTAGTTATTAATGTTATTATTACTCTTATTATTATTATTTATATATATACACATAGTTTTCACAAATAGGTAAATTAGTCAAAATCACTAAAAAATAATGGATTTTTACTCGTTTGCAATTGTAAGTGTACCACTATTCGAATCAATGTGATAACTATAATTACAAACAAATAAAAATTCATTATAACATAATAGTATTAACTAATTTAAATGTAAAAAGTATACATGCATATTGATGTAAATTGACAGGTTATTTATTTACAAAAATTATTATATAACCTAGGAGAAGTAACAGGTTCAATTCAGTGGATAAAGGTTTTGGTGATAGCTAAATAGGAGTATCATTTTACTGAGAACGAGTTACAGGTTTAAATTAGGAGTTTTAATATTGAAAAGTATCATATTAGGATCAAATAGGAGTAAATACCATGAAAATAGGTTCAATATTTCGACTTGGGTAGCTTGTATCAATTTGATATGTTCCCTTGTAAATAAGTGAGACAGTATGAAGTGAACAATGCATCGGCATGATCATAGAGTATCGCTGTTTATGTGACAGAAACGAGTTGAGCATTTGACTCCACTTTAGTCTACGAAATACATATAACCACCTTATATGGGTACAATCTTGTTAAAACCATATAAGAACAACCCGCATCCATGGTTTAGAATATTGACGGTAAACAGGAAAAGATTGTGGTCTTTCGTAATACAGACATTTTGCTCCTATAGGATATTTAGCATTAATGTTCTGATTGCGTTCCAAAATGCTCCAAAAATATTGCAGTTGGAGATACGCTGGCCTGAAGAAATACCCCTTTTCTCCCTGTGTCGTCTGCAAGTATCTCTTCAGCACCGCATGATAGATAAAATTCTACACGAATTTTGCTTAAGATGTGAAAATCGCCAATCTTTGCACACATTTATATTTGCTTTTTTTGTCATACTCACGCTCTTGTCACTTTGAACCAGAATTCTGCCCAAAGCAATCACGGAATTATTATGGCACAGCTCGTGTTTAATTCCTACCAGAAAAGAAACACAAAACAGCAAATGCACTGTACAAAGCTTTTGAATAAACGACGTAAGAGTAGCCCTTTTAAAAGAGGGCATAGTATATCGAGAATCGGCTCTGTTGACACGGCATTTAATTATGTAGATTCATTGTTGCGAGAAAGAAGCTGCTACGGGCTACCGAATAGAAATGGAAAGGTTCGGAAAGTGCGATTTACTTCGAAATGCCCCCTTCGAAACTGCCCCACAGAAACGTAAATTCCGACAACTTTAAACTCGTCTTGAACGAGTTCCCCGAAGGTTTAGTGATTACAATTTTCATTGGTACTTGGAGGTGTACTTTATAGTCTATTTAATGATAAAAGGACAGTTTTCTATTCATTTGAAGTGAACTAAAACATTCAACTTAATCGTTGGATTAGTGCAATTACGGTTAACGGATTCCTCGGGAAAAGATACTAAAAATAAGATAAATTAAGTCTACTTAACTCTGTGATTACCCATGTATATTCGACGAAAGTTGTTTATGCAGACCAGTGTTTTTTAACTTTTTCAGACTCACGAAATACTTCAAATTGTACAAGATTTTTGCAAAACGCAGACAAAGAATAAAACAGTACATATTTTGTATTGTATAAAATACTGAAAATAAAAAATGGCGGAAAACTTTCTCTAACAATAAGTTCACGAAGAATTAGTGTTCCAAGGAACACTGCACAGTGGAAGGAATCCATCTTCTAGGTGAACGAAAATAATTAGTCGAAAACCCTTCATTTTACAGAAAAATATTATATACAAAAGTTTCATAGTATCATGGAGAGAATTCAATTGAATTTCTTTTTATTTGTTATATTTCTTCAAGGTTAAAAAAATAGAGAAAGGTCTACTTCATTTTTTCTATGAAAATTTATATATTTCTTTGTGCTTTTCCATTCTACACAAGGTGCGAAAAAACTTTTGCATAAGGTATTATCTTGTTGGAATTAATGTAGAAAAGATATTTGATAAGAAAGAGTTGTCTAAATTCTTGCTTCTGTTATGGTAGAGGATGGATTTAATGTCACATTATGAAACGAAAACTGTTACTATGATATTGATAAATACAGTACAATAATAATGTTTAAACTACGGAAATTAATTAATAAATTACCAGAATCATAAGAAAGGGTATCTCGATAGAGGCAATGGATTTATTTTTTAAGTTAAATTAATTGATTACCTGAAAAGTTATATTTTTATTTCATAATATATAGTATATATATAGCATATATGGTATCATATTTTTATTTCATTGTAAGATATAAATGTATCGGAGCGATGATGCGGATTTACCTGACATTTTATTCCATATATAATCGGAATATTTATATTTTTTATATGAAATAAAAATGTTATCACTTTTCAGGAAACTAATTTGTTTGATGCAAAAACTAAATCCGGCTCTTTTATTGGGACACCTTTTATGTAGAAAATATACAGAATAATAATTTTATATTTTCGCGCAGTTGATTGTGACAAGAAACAATACCTGGATTATCTAACAAAAACTTGAAAAAGGCACAAAAAACAGCATGGCAGATTGGGGCAGCTAATTCTTCCAAAGATTACTATTATATAATCTAAATAAATAAAAAAAGCTAAATACCACCAAAAGTTTTAAGGTGTTATTCCCTGAAACGTAGTTATTCAAATTTAAAGTGAACCACGTACCAGGAAAAATATCAATTAAAAAAAAGAAAACCTGTAATAAGGATTATTCAGGACCATTACAAATGGATGTTTAAACATTAATTACTGATAATCCTCTTCACTAGAAATAAAAGAACTCGCAAAACTATCAATTGCTGTAATAGCATTTTCTTTTAAGCTAAATATACGAACGATTTTACATTATTACGATTCGATAGTTTTTTCCGTTTAAATGGTTCCTAATTCAATTATAACTGTCATTGGTCTCCATAAACACTTGAAACTGACATAAAATTATTATATATCCATTCCCTGAAATAAATTTTCTCCACCTAGATTTAGGTATATAGCACTTATTGTTAATGAAAATTAACAGTGTGATCTTTAGATGCATGTACAAATATGTAAATCTTTTCAATGTAAGATGTGCCGTAGTAAAAAGTAACGCAGAACGAACACAGCGCAATAAATACGTGTGCATTTTTTAGCAATAATTTTTGCAAATTCGTTAAAAAAAGGAGTATTGTGGTCTCGGCAATCGCAACTTTAAATCCGAAGTATTTGACAGTTAAGGGATTAAAAATACCTAGAAATTTGAATCTAAAACAATTAAGTAGTATGTACTCAGCAAAGCATTGAAATCTAGAGTTCTACTATTGTACATAAATTGACATATTAAATAACATGTACAGAATTTTCAAGTTACATCAGATATATTAATGTAATTTTTAAAATAATTTTTCAGTGCGTTCGCCGAAGGATGCCTCCGTCGCCGACCGAAATCGTGTTAATCAAAGGGAACAAGGGCCTCGGTTTCAGTATTGCCGGTGGTATTGGTAATCAGCACATACCGGGTGACAATGGAATATACGTGACGAAAATTATGGAAGGCGGAGCAGCTCAAGTCGATGGCCGCCTCGCCGTTGGAAACAAATTGGTCGGCGTCGTCGATGCTATGGTGAGTTGAAATAAAGTTTCATCCGTCCAATGTCCGGAATATATCTTTCAGTTTTATCTATAAAAAAAATTAGCTCGTGGTTTTCAATTATTTTCAGATATTCTAATTTTACTTTGTTAATACTGAAAGTACTGATTACTTGGTTCGCAATTTTACTTAAAGTTAAATACTTACAAGTTTTGTAGGAATATGGACATTTAAACAGAAAATTAAATTACTCTCGCATAAAACATGTTTCTTCAACAAAGTTAAGTGATTTCGAGAAAAGTTTAATTTAGTACATCTGTAGATCAAATATAATAATATGGAAAGTGGCTGTCCTCAAATGTTAATATTTGTTTGTCCTGATTAACAGGCAAATTACTAAGCGGCGAAAATGATCGGTTTCCAATTTTTCCTAAAAATTACTTGAATTCTCAGGGGAGCAATACAATAAATGTTGCACATTTATCTTATAAAATAAAAATTCCTTAACTGATCACTTTTATTCACGTCTTAATTTCTTTTCCGCCAAGTACTTATTCATTGTCAGTATATTTAAATATAATAGATATAAGGCCGGTAGTTTTAGTGTCAAAACGAGAGGCGATATATAAATTCGAAATTCTGATACCGATCTATCGTCTTCAAATCCTTTTCTCTTATCGGGAAAAATCGTGCGTATATTTGATTAAACAATTTTTCACGCCATCGAACGGCAAGTGCTCTCTG
This sequence comes from Cerceris rybyensis, assembly GCA_910591515.1. Classification (NCBI taxonomy): domain Eukaryota; kingdom Metazoa; phylum Arthropoda; class Insecta; order Hymenoptera; family Crabronidae; genus Cerceris; species Cerceris rybyensis. The sequence goes on along the minus strand of OU342796.1, from coordinate 4,628,085 downwards.
GAAGAAAATAAAGTCGGATTCATTTTTCACTGAGAAAGTGTGACAGTGCTCCGTAGATTTTCGCGGTTAAAACTTCCCTTTCTTGATCCTCTCACCCTCGATCGTAGGGGAAACGTGACGGAGAAAAGTGGTTGCGAATAATTCGTGTTGAATGGTCGTGAATAATTGATAGATTTTCCGATCGTTTCATATGTTATTTGTAACTTGGTTAATAATTTAACGATAAAGTTTTCGCACGTGATCCACTAGGTGCCATTTATTTTTTCTAAATTCATACTGAACCCTCTGCAATTCAAACTTTTTGTAGTAGCCAGAGGTCAGTTTCACGATAGTACAATTAAAAACTTATAAAGATACAATTTTAAATAATATATTAAACCTGATTTTAAACATTTTCACGAACTAAATTATATAATGTTCGACAAAGTTAAAAATTTGACTTTGAAGAATAGAAACATACAGTTAGAAATGCTTTGCATTACATCAAACTCATACGGACCCATAGAGGATTGATGAAAGATCACGTTTGATAAATCCCCATTATTTAACACTAGGTTTACGGGCGTTTCTTATATACCTATCTCTACGATCACGCGTCAAATTGACGCGTAAGCAAAAATGCGCATTTCCTTTAAAAAATCAGTTTTTTTCAAATTAAATATAAATTAAACAACACTAGGGTTCACAGTTAGATTCATTATTAACAAGTAAAAAGTCAATTTTTTTAAATTGCCACGGAAATGTTAGCAATGGTATTAACGGTATATGGCAATTACATTTATTGAGCACATTTTTTATAGACATACTGAATTTTGTTTGTGCATTTTCCGCACATGATCTGTTTGCAATATATACAAAAATTACTGTTTTCATTTTTCTGGAGGTTTTTAGTGCCTCCGTTTGAGTGCAGTCTTTTATGTGTTCTATTACGTGTCTGTCAATTATCAATCCGAAAGCACTAGTTACATAACCTGACATAATATTTCTCTTATCATAGCCAGTAGGTCCTGTGATATCCTTGAATATCAAATGAATGGGCGGCCTACTCACAGATTCGTCTGCTTTCAATTTTATCCACCGTGTTCTGTCAACTGTAATTTCAATTTTATCCATTATATGTTGGGATGTGCTTGGAATGCTCGTCCTCTCATCCTCGGAATCAAAACAAGAAAACATAGTCATCCTTTTCTTACTATGATATACTTTCAAGAAATTTTCCTCTTTACTACCCGAAAATCCTTCTATCTTTCCACTTTCAATGCATTCGGAGCTTTCACTCTCATCTTCGCTTTAGAGTAATTCATATTAGTCATCTTCGGAGGTATCCCCACAACAATCTTCATTGATTTTGACAATTTTGCTCAACATCTTATTTTACTATATCACCTGGATTTACGTCATATTGCTAGAAAAGGCGGATTGACCAAAATAAAAAAAAATATTGTGCTCCAATTCGATTACCCTATCGCAGAAAGTTACAATTAGCGAAGACTGTCTGAAATAACAATAACTGTAGAATCTTTTGCACATTATGTTTTAAAAACTGTAGTAGTAAGTAAACTGAAATAATGATTTTACGAACAAAGCAAATATATAAAAACTACTCGTGAAATTAGCTAATTCGTCAATTTGACGCGTTTCGTAGAGATAGGTATACTACATACAGATTTTAAAAATTAGAAGGCTTAGGATAAAAATAATTGAGTGTATAAATTCTTTGGTTGAAATGATTAATTTACGACAAAAAGTGGTTGCAATTAATACTATAGTTTTTGAGATATTTCATTTCGAAGTTTGAAATGCGTCAAATTGACGCGTCCCGTAAACCTAGTGTTAAAATCCATCGACACGACGAATATTTCTTTAGATATCAGGAGCAAATTATTTTTGGAAAACATGAGGTGGTGATGAATACTTCTAAAATCCTCGATCTAACAAGAAAACGTCCCGAGGTGTAAATCACCGATTTTCATGAAATTTTAGTATGCTATAGATCTCATCAAAATATTTAACACGTATTTTTTTGTTGGCAACCGTCCGCATTAACGGGGTGAAAACCACCCTTAAAGTTGAAAAAAAAGTATTTTTTATCATATTGTTTAAACAAATCGGTCTTTTGAAAAAATGTTTGTATCATTGGTTTCGTGGTCGAAATGCATTGATTTTCACTCGGTAAACAATTTTCGTATCTCTAATAGTTTCGGAGATATTCAATAAAATACTTTTCTTTACTCCAACTTGGGGGGCGGTTTCTACCCCTTTGACGTGGACGATTGCCGATAAAACAAAGGATGTATCAAATATTTCCACAAAAACCATATTATACTATAGTTTCATAAGAATTGGTGATTTACAGTTGGGGATAGTCATATAATACATGGAATCGATGTGACAACACAGCCGACAGACCTGAAAAATTGAACAATTCTGGGGAGGTGTGCTTTATATATTTACAATTTGCGAACATAAACTATATAGTTTATATTATAGATTATATAGTTTAGATTATATAGTCGCTTTAGAATGCTCGTGGTGTAAGAAAATATTTGTTATACAAATAACAATGAATATCATAATTGCAATAATTATTTCGAATTATTAATTAATCAATCATAGTTTCTAAATTTATATAAAAACAATATGTGTATCTGACAACAAAATCTGACCTCTCAGAGCAATCATACATGTATATACGAAGGAATAACTTGACAAGTTCGCAAGCATAAGAATTGAAAATACAATAACTTTTTTGTAACACAAATATTAAATTTCCAATTTATCCGTATTTTGTGTTTCGATATATAGTATTCGCAGACAAATATCCAAGAAAATTGATTGCAATTTAACTGACAAAATGATTAAAAAAGTAGTATTTTTTAGCATCTTATTTAAACAAATGGATTTTTTAAAAAACTGATTGTACCATTCGATTCAACGTCCGAAGGCTTTACTTTCCATTCCCTACGAAATTTTCGTATCTCTAATAGTTTTCGAGATATTCGAGAAATAATTTTCGAGCCTCAACATTGAGGGTGGTTTTCACCCCTTTAACGTGGACGGTTGCCAATAAAAAAAAATACGTGCCAAATATTTTAACAAGATCTATATCATACTAAAATTTCATCAAAATCGGTGATTTACACCTCGGGATGTTCCCCTGTAAGTCGAATTTCAAGACAATATCCAACTTTCTCATTGGTCGCCATCGCGTTCTTAGTATACGAGGTGTTAATCGCAGTTGCGAAGAACAGACTCGGGTAGTTTCTGATTCCGATGAGTAATTGATAGCTCTTTCGTCGACGGTATGAGCTTATTGCGTGAAAGTGCAGGTTTCCGTCGTTTCGTAGCCTTCGGCAATTCCTCGCTTCGACAAGCCCCCTTTTCTTCAGAGACTACCCCCTCCCTTGAGATCAGCGCCAAAAGAGACTTGATTAAAACGATCATAATGGCCTTGTTTGATTTATAATCACGTTGTAGGAAATTTCAAATTTCCCACCATATGCCATGAACAACGATGTGGATGGAAGACAAACGATGTAGTGATTTCAAACATTTTCGAAAATCTACCTAGATAGGCATGCGATATTTGTAAACGTCGGATGTTAATAATAATTTTACGGTAAACTGAATTTTCCTGAAGACTTTACAAGATAAGTGATACATAATGTGATATCCTTTCGTTCGCGATTGATATAAAAAATTTAGGGCAGTTACAAAATAAAAATCCTTTCTATAAAATATGATAATAAATTGAATACCATCGGAGTTAACAGTAACCGTAGTTCTTGATTTTACTGAAACTTCTTATGACTTTGAAATTATAAAATGCCAGAATTTACGTATACATTCGATAGTGAAATATTAATATGATAATTGAACTCATACTGAACATATCCTTTTTTTATTTTCAACGTTTTTCCTATACAAAGCTGTGATTTTAATAGAAAAAGTGTTACTTCAGTAGGAGGAAGCAGACAAACAAAAAATTGCCAGAAATCAGCGAGTTAATCGTACATGAAATATTTGGAGAGGGCAACAATAACAAAAAGCTGCATCTAGTATTCAATGAGTATTATATTCACCGAAAATGTTAAACAGTATTTACACAAGAGCATCGTGTAATCCGTTTAATATATTTAATAATGAAAACCAACCCAAAAGCGCCAAATATTCTTTGATCAACGTATTTCAATTATTGTTCAATTTTAGCCGTCAAGCATAACTTGAATCTTTTTTGCCTGTATTCAGCTTTTTCCGTTACACCATCGTAATTACGTTTCTTGTTTTGTTACGTCGGTTCGTAAAATGTTAATCAAGCTTTTTCCATGGGACGATTTATTTAAAAGTTTCGAAAACACGTTAGGCGATAGATCGCAAGTCGATTTAACTTTCTGCATGATTGCGTTTGGGTATACACTTGACCGGCGAACATCGAACGGAAAGTTCGTCAGATGTTTACGACACTGTCCCGAAACTTTCTCGTTGATGCATCTCTTTTTTTTCTTCCTCCATGTGTTGTCGATCGATCAATAATTACCAAACTCGAGAGGAAACTGCTCTCACGAAATTTCCATCCTCTAGTTTTTCCTTATCTCTGAAACCAAAGAGTACACGCCAAATCAATTTTTATTGTCGCGATTTTATTCTTTTCAAATAGCATATTTTAAATGAAAGGCAATTTTAGTTTCTGTGTGAAAAAGCCCTTTGTACTTTACGCTCTAACTGACGCGTGTGCCGTAAAATCGTTTCCTTTTTAATGCTTAAATTACCTTCACATGCAAATTGACGAGCACGTAATTACGTTCTTACTCGACTCGTAGGGATTTGAAAAATTCATTTTATAATAGGTAGCTCCAAATTATTTTACAAAGTTAACAACAAGTTTAATCTTGTTCAATAATTGAAAATCATTTCAAATTTTGAAAAGCAGTGTAAAATAATAATTAGACATTTTGCACCAAAAAAAGATAAATTAGATGCCCTAAAGTTACTTCGTCGCAAAACAGCGAAGTATCTAGAATACGGTAGAGTACGTAATCTTTTCAAAGTTTGTTAGGTAATTTATCTCGAAATAGAGGAAGGAAAGGCTGATGATTGACAGCAGAAATTGATCGGCAGAAATCAATTACCGTGGCTCGCAAATTTCCGTTGGATGCGACACGGGAGACGAAGTTGGCATTTTCGCGATCGTTTTCCTCTGGTCGTTTCGTTTTAAGTCCAGCCCTTTTCTCTTTCTTGTCCACACGATAGAATGAAAAATAGAAACGAAGTAGCGAGAAAGAATATTTCGTTGAGTCGAGACGAATCAACACAACTCCACGAACGGAGTAACATATTTTATCCTATGTAGAAAGAATGATGAAAATACACTTCAAAAATTGGCTTCGTTAGGTTTTAATTTATTCTCTCAGCAATCGACCTCGTTTTTGTTAGCTGTTACAATATTACTTTAACATATATTTCTGTAGGACATGGTAGAAAAATAAAACAATAATGTGAATTGTATTAAAGAACAAGAAAAACAGATTTATTTATTGTTAAAAAAATTGAGATATGCTGATATAAAGTCTTCGCACGGTAAAGGATCAAAGAAATTTGTTTTTTTTTTCTTTTCTGCAGCCGCGCGAACTCGCAGAAGACAATTGAAGCTTATCCTAACAAAAGAATACACATCCATATAAAACCAGATATCCGTAGCATTTAAGGTAGTTCTATGCATATTCAGAACAAAAAATTTATTTTTATGTTTTCAGATTTTAATTCTTTTTATATCATTTTTTCACAAAAATTGGTAAAAATACTTCGACTATTCTATCATAATCATCACAGTAAATGTTTATAAAGAGAAAAATAATTGTTTAAATATGCGAAATAATTCTAATTTATTTATTTTAAATCAAACTTTTGTCGATACGGTACCTACTACACATAAAAAGGTGTGTACATAGAGAGAATTTTTTGACGTACACGATGACAAATACATCGTGGCATCATCGCATCATTCAACCTACTGTAACCTATAAATACAAATGAGAATTTGACAGTTATTAGAGTTGAGACGTTTTTTTGAAAACGACAAATTACGAATTTGTGAAAAAAAAAACTCTCGAAAGACATTTTAAAGCAGTGGAGATTCTCAATAAAGGGAAACTAAAAACACAAATCAGAAATTTAACTCATTCTAGTGGAGAAGCCGAACATCCAAAAGTAATCTCAAGTAGCATGAAGTATGGTTTGTGTGAAGGCATGCGTTTCATAGATTTTTTTCAACTTTTAATAGAAGTTTTCTTCATAAGTACGTGGTAAATAATGATAGAAAAATGGCATCGGGTTCTAAATGAATTGATTAGGCCACTACTATTTTTATAAAGAATTTTGTCGACTCGTTTTGGTTAAAAAAAATAAAAACCTGCATTCCAAGGCATGTAAAAATGGCTGTCCCTATAAGATTCGTGTAAAAATAATTTATTTTGAAAATAATTTTCTCATAAACTATGTGGTTAATTTCATTGATCTTTCGCAAATTGTTTTGGAATATAATACTGCATGGATACCCAAAATTTAAAAAAAATTGGTCGAAAAAAATATTTGCATAGAACTACCTTAAATATGCGATATGTACTACATTTTTCTTTGACTAATTATAAATGTTTGAAAGTAAATAGTTTTCATTCGTTAAACGAATTTTTTAAATGTGTAAAAATTCTTTTTGTTACGTGCGATAAAAAGTTCTTCTCAATTGCTCGGCAAATTCAAAAATACGGTACAAGTTTGTTTCAATAAATTTAATTTCAACATTTGATCAATGATATAACCGCCATTGTTGCTAATAATCTTTAGCCACTTTTCTGATAGCATGCAAACTTTATAACAATAGAAATTGACAGGTTAAATGAAATGAATTTATCTACTCTGCATCTTCGGTGATTATCTATCGATCGCAATAGATCTGATGGCCCGTGGCAAGAGTTTGGGTCTGATTCGATAGACGGATAGAGATATCCCTAGTTTACACTTCACTTTCGATTCTAACGAGGTACTGGTCGTAAAAACCGCACATTCGTTATGTCGTTATGTAAACGACAAAAGAAGTGTTTGTTTCTGATTGTAATTGGCCGAGCTCGAGGTTTATGGGAACGATGTAGCGGAAAAAGGAGGCACGAACGGCAGTTCCCTCTAGCCGCATCAATTTAACACGCGCCATCAGATCTTTTGCAGCCAATGGTTTTTTTAACACATTGAGGACGGATGACGAGATATCTCGTTTATAGCAAGCTGAACGTTGTGGCCGAGTGACAGGATATCTCGTGTTAAGATTTTTTGCTTGCTGTGATGAAATTATAAACAACGGAGGAAAACCAATGAATACGGCTTTAGCTGTTGAAGAAAATATTTCAAATATGTACAACGAATAACATGTGAATAGATCCACCGCATAAACTGTCTGGCAATATGAAACAGCGTACGCTTGAATTAATAATAGGCAAATGCAAAAGAAAGTCCCAACACAAAAATGTAGAGTCTGCTTGATCAATGGAAAAAGGAAAGTAACCAGATCTAGTTGTAAATTGTGCCGAAAACCATTGCACAACGGAAAATGTTTCACTAGATATCATACTTTCAAGGATTATTCAAGTTTTTAACATAAATAGTAGCTGAATTGTAAAAAAGCTTACACAATAAACAGATGTATAAAAAATATATAGTAATATTTAAGAATTCTTTATGTAAGTGTTTCACATGTGGATAAATTTTCCATTGCAATAAAAAAATTGTTTCTTTTGTACTTTGGTTTACGTGCGTGCCGTAGTATAAATGCAAAATACACACATTTTTTGATGCTATTGTTAACGTTATAAATTAACACATTGAGACCAACGCCCTTACGCTAATCCTTTGCGGACGAGCGCTTTTCTAAGTGCGTTTTACGTTGTGACGAACAAATTTTCTTGGAGAAAGCGAAATCATGTACGAAAGCGTTAAATATCTGAAGTTAATTGAAAAATATTTTGTGTAACGGAATTTTAAACTATATTAAAGATCAATAATATAATTATTATTTTAGAATACACACGTATGTTTTAGTTATATTTTCTCAGAGTGTGAAATTTCTCGAAACAATCCCTAGCATGCATGGTAGGTTTACGAGGGTGACTATCGTAGCAGAATCGAGTTACATACTTTTGTTCTTACTTCCTCATAAAGTGCAGGTACGGTTAACATTAAAATAAAAGCTTATCCAGTAGCTGGTAAAGTTTGTACACTTAAAATAAAAATTAACTGAATCTGAAAAAATATAAAAATAAGAAAATTATATTTTAGGTTATTCTCTTGCATTTAGGGCGATTGGTGACCCACCGCTTGGATCATAGAAGCAAAATATCATTTTGATCAGAATTAAAAAACAAAGTACAAATAATCATAGTTATTTCAAGGATTTAAGAATTGATACAAAGTTACGTAATAGATATTAGAATTTTTGACTGTTCAATGCTGGAACAAAAATAAAACTTAATTAAATATATAGCGTCATCGCCAACGGGATTGTCGCTATTTTGTAGCCCTTATAACACGACGTTGCAAAATTAGTCCTGAAATATATTTTTATATAGAAACCCACCACAAACCAGAAAGTAAAATGCCGATTATATCGGAGAGATTTTGGATGATCAACACAGTGAGTCACTGGTCTCGAACGTGTTAAAACTTGAAATACCAAGCAATCAAAATGACTACCCCCACATTTGTTATAAATATTTTACAAGTTCAGAGGAGATTCATAGAAATATTTTGCGTTCATCATACAAAACAAAAATCACTGGTTCAATCATCTTCGCCATCTTTTAATTCCTCTTTTTTCATAGTACTTATTCAATAAACTTAAATACCATCTCTGTCGTAGGTGGTTCTAATGTAGGGAGGTTGTATTGCGAAGTTTTTAGAAATGTACAACATCTTACTAGACTTAATGCCTATACTTGAAATTATTAATAGAGCAGGAGATTTTGTCGAAACAAATAAATGTGCCATTAAAATGAAACTCATCGGAAAGAACATTTCACTACATCTAACATACAACTTGTAATTTGAATGCAAAGACCCATTTCATTTCTAAATATTTGAATAATATTCTAAACATTTTTAAGTTGTATGTTAGGTCTAATGAAATGTTCTTTCCGATGAGTTTCATTTTTAAAACATAATTGGAATGCAAAGATGCATTTCATTTCGAAATATTTGAATAATACTGTAAACATTTTTGTTTTAAAATATTTTATTTAATTTGATTTCAGAACAAATACAAGAGCCTCGAAAACGTAACACACGAAGAAGCAGTGGCGACCTTAAAAGCAGTTCAGCATCGCGTAGTCCTTTTTGTTGCAAAACCAGAAACCGAAGTTGCCCCTCCTCCATCGCCACCTGTTCCCTTGGACAATATGGTTCCACCCCAACCACGTAAGTTTATCAAATTTTATCAATATGTATTTCATCAATCTCCATTCTACGTTTTAAAATACTTTCGTGAAGAATATTACGAAATTTAATGGTCAGATTAAATCTAATAAAATAGCATTGTCAATTAATATCATAAGAATTGATTTTAAAGTTAAACTTAGAGTATAACTTATAGCAAAACGTTTTCGACGAAATGTTTCATTTCTATTACAAATGAATTATGCATCGCGATAAAGGGATAAGCGAGAATATCGAAGTGTTTTTCTTCAGATTACGTAAATTCGATATTTTCATCGCCGTTGAAATTTCGCGGAATCGCCGTGATAAGTTATATTCCCGTTGTAGTTTTTCGATGAATCATCGGTGAAAATTTGTTCTCGAGTCCGACAAAATTAGCTTCTTCTCGTGAGGCACCATGCTGTAACGTTAATTTGCGATGCATTTGGCACGAAGGAATGTTCATGCTATGTAATAAACTTCTCTCACTGCCTTAAAAAAAATTGCTTCACTATTTTACGTTCAGAGCCTTTCTATCCTCTTGGTTCGTAATATCACGATATTCCTCGAAATATAAACGGTGTTTGAATTTCGATACCCCGACATTTCTCTGAAATTCGAGCGTAACGCGTCTCTTTCAATTTCAACGAATACACCGACGAATAAAAACACGGTTTCCCATGCCCGCCTACCGAGCGACGTAGAAATGAATTTTTGATCCTCGTAACTTCTCCACGATTCGCTAGAGTTTTCTGTCCGCTGTGACGACCGGACTTAACTTATTCACAATTCTCGTAAAGAGAAGATCGCAAACTCACTCTAGCGAAAGCAAAACGGATTATTTCCCGTACCTGTTGAAAAACAACGGTCAAACAAAACGTACAGAAACGACGAAAAGGATTTGACTTTGACATCCGAAAATTGCTAATGACAAATAAAAAGAATAATGAAACTATTTTCTTGTTCCTAGGATTTATGTAATGATTTATTTTCATTATGTTATACGTCTATGACTCTCCTGTAAGCATGGAGTATTTTTTGAAAAAGTTATCTACCAATCATTCTGATTTGTTTGGTAGTTCTGGTGTTAACACAATGTTGACCGGTCACGAGATAATTCGTGTTTTAATTTGCATTAGCTATTTCAATTTTATCACACCATAAGAATTACTAAAATATATAATATGTATAAACTATAGTATACAGCAAGTATGTACGAAGTTTCACTTAAATTCATTATACATAAATAAAATATAGTGAAGTTTATTTAAATTCTTTCAATGTCATACTCAATTACAGAAAAAAACAGCCGGTGACATGAGTTATCTTCTATGTAAAAGTGCCGGTCAACGATGTGTCAATATCACACTTTGCAATATTTAGATTCAGAAGGTTACTATTAATCTTATAAGATATTACTATCCAAAAGATTGCTATCGCTACACATACATATGTGTATTGGCATTCGTAGATAAGATTTATTAGTTACAGAATTATATTTCTGTAACAAGCATTTAATTATTTCGAACTGATCAAAAAGATCGTAATAGACAATTGCAGTTGCCATTGAGCGAATAATATATATCTACAGCTAATTGGAATTACATCTGGTAACGAAATAATGAATGTATCTTACAAAAAAGTTTCTCGATCATTGAGAGGATACCTTTTAGACTTTTGAGACCTTCTTTTTCATATCAAGCAGGTAAGCAAAATGGCTCGGTGTCGGCGTTGGAGAACAAGTCGACCCTTCCGTACTCTCAAGAATCACGACACGCTTCTTCCCTTGCCCTTCACGATGCTGCCACGCCACGAGCTGTTTCTCAAGAGGACGTATCACGGTGAGTTCTCTCGAAGTATTTTCACCTTCTTTCGTGGCAAAGGCGAAAAGAAGAGTAGCCGTGTTCCCCCTTGTGCTCTTTTAAGCTCTCTTCTTTCTTCCTTGCTTTCATCGTTCGAGCCGCGAAGTGCACGCCATTCCTCTTTTCGCGAGTGAAAAAGCGTTCTTCCGGTCAGAATCAAAAAACGGAGAGAAGCATTCGCTTTCTCCTTAAAAGAATTGTTCGGAGTCTTATATGCCTTAAGGTTGCCACGTTCTTTTTCTCTCGTGAATCAATTTTATCGCTCACTTTCAGAAGGCTATTCTTGTTTCACGATAGTCGCTTTTACATCTGTCAATTGTTAACAAATATACCACCATCGAAGCTGATATACCGTTCGTTGATAGAAATGAGATACAGAAAGAACTTCGATATTCGTTGCAGTGAAACAGTAAGATTTAGTACGACAGAACCACAATTTTTCTAACAAAAAATTTCATAAAATCACTACCACAAGCAGGCTAAATTAGGTGTTCATAAATTATCAATTTGGGACAATCGCAAACACACAGTAAAAAAATCCGTTTTACCCATCTTCCATTATTCTACTTAATAGTCCGTAAGTACCTCACAAAACATTACACGGTGTGGAAAAACATGCACGCAAGCTGACCGGTTAATTATCGGACCACAGAGACGATCAAATTGATCAACGTCAAGAAAGAGGACGCTAAATAGGAGACCGAACATAGACGTAGATAGAACGGAAGGGGAGTAGACCGGGAAGGAATTGCGATGACCAGTGTGCGAGCTAATTACCAAAGGATTAAGGGCTTATTACAGAGATTCTCAGAGTGACGGTTCTGGTATTTTGTGCGTTGCTAGTATGCTTGCAATGTTATGAAAGTTTATTTGCAAAAAGAAAAAGGACCGTTACAGATATTCACTTAGTTCAGGGGCAATTAACAAATTGACTAGACTCATAAGGTAACAAGTATTATTGCAGAGGAATGCTATTTGAATACGATGCTCTAGGTAGGAGAAACAGGAATGAGTCCCTCGCTAACGAGTATACTCCTCCCTAGGTAATCTACATTTGCCAACGATTTATATACCTTCGATTGTCTCAAGGCGTCTAATAGCCGACCGCTGCATGTGCAATTGAATAAAGTGAATGCGATGGCATTGATATTAGTGGCAAGGACCTTCTTTTACTAATGTCACGTTTAACGTATCCCGATAAAATAACATGCGCACAAAATAGATATACCCTCTATTCATCCAATAATACTTGTTATTCATGTTACTGTCGTATTTCGGTTATTTGTTGCAACAATTACGTTTAGAGCTGCTATTTTAGTTGGTCTTCAAACTGTGAAGAATATAACGTTAAATGATAGTTTACGAACAATGGCCAAGAGGTATAAGAAAAATGTCTCTGAGACAATGTTCCAATGTGATCTGGTGTGGTCATTTTGCCTGGAATCGGCAAGTTTAGGTGACTTTCGTACAATCGTGGTTATAATTTGTTAGGAAATAATGTTGAAGCGTGCAGTTTATACATATAATATCTTTTCTTTTTTCGACGAGAGGGATACTATCCTCTGAAGAATAAACAAAATTTTTTTCTGTAAATAAGAGTTGTATTATGATTGCTGGTTGCTATGAGCTATTTACAATGTGATTTCTATGAGTTAATTGCAATATGTACAGTATTTACACAATTACCTGTAAATAAGAGAAACGGTAATTAATGTTTATTATCCTTCTTCTGAACTATTCGCTTTTGTTATATTCTATTCCTTCTTTCTATTCTATTGCTCAGCTTTATTTTCATCAGTCCTCGAAGAGTGCGCTGAGTTGTGTGAAGCGCGCCCAAATTCAATTCAAGAAAGTATGCTTTCTTTACATATACGCTCGGACTTCTTGTTGGGGTTTCGTAGGCCTTATATTTTGTCAAAGTCAATAACCCTGTAGAAATGGAGCTCTTTTCAATTATGGATTACTTGTGACGCGATGAACTTGGCCAAATTATACGGAAGTGAATTTTACTGTTCGAAAAATTCAGCTGCGTGCTGCAGCTTAAAAATGCCACTAAAGAAGCACAACTATATCGTTCATTTTTTGGAGCTTCGTATTAATACATGGACGTCTTACCTCTTCTTTTAAGCTGTTCTTGGAAAGATCCTATAGATCAGTGATGTGCAAATTTCTTAGAAGCGAGGCAAAAAATAAATAAAAAATGTTGGCGGGGTAGTATAATTTATTGGAAGATTCCAGTAAGGACTGAAAATATTTTTAAAATTCTTTAATACCAATACAATGAATGAAGTTGCGATTACATTTCTCAAACTGGTTCGAACCGGGATGTACAGATTCTGAGAATAGAAATTATAATAAATGTTTCTTTCAGGTAACTTGAGTTCAGTTCAGTTAACGTCAGTTAGTTTCTTACAACTATATTTTGCTCACGAAAAAAAAATTTTTTTTTTACTTCTACGTAAAATTTTGCATGCGCCAGAAAAAGAACACGGTCTCAATCGAATCTTTTTAAAAGCCGTAGTTTGTACGTTATTACCGTAAATAATGGAGTGCATCGGTGTCTCTATTTAACCCCTTGTCGTACAATAACGAGTGCTACTCGTGACGCGATAAATGGAACAGTCAATTTTGAGTGCTCCAAAAATTATTTCATCGAAAATATCAGTGGGTCCTGATAAAATAAATTTAATCCTATGCTATTCAATAATACGTTAAGTCATTTACTATATCCAAAATTAGGGGCTAGATTGTTATTTTAGTAATTAATTCAGAGTTATTCCGCATTTAATTACAAAAGAAATGGCATAACAAGGGGTTAAAGCTAAAGATAGAAAACTTATGTGTTTATCAGATTTCGGTCCCAAAGGAAAGCCGAGAATTTCTTGCATCTATGCAGCTCCGGTGCCTAAAGTCTGTACAGACAATAGTATCACTGAATGTCGACAGATATCTTCAGTTCACTGGTAAAAGTAATAGTCTTTCACAAATGGCTCTTGTACTTATAATATTAGGGCTTGGTAAGCCTTAAACAATGTTTTATGAAAAATCCCATAGAGATAATAGCAATTTCAACCATTAACCCTTAACGACCGAAAGGCCCCGCTGCGAGGACATAGCACTTATGCCATAGAAAACAAAAAGCCGCAATACGAGGTCGTGAAAATATTTTAATTTTAATTAATTTAAATAATTTCTTTATCAAATATTGCAACTCATTACATCGTCGATTTGTTGACCATGTACTGAAAAATAAATTATATTTACCATACTATAACGTTTAATGACGTAAATATTGTGAAATTTTTATAACAGCTCAATTACATTGATATTCATTGTAGTTTTGGAATTTTGACGGTTACAACGTATAAATATTACATATTTCTAATTTCAAACTGTCGAGTATTTCTAATATAATAAGTATTGGTTTATTTCTTTTTTCAAAATAAATACACATAATCAAATTTTCAGATAATAAATCATGCAGAACATATAGAAAGACGAAGATTATGAAATTATACTTCCAAGAATTATGAAAATTACTTCATTTATAAAATTACAAATCAACTACAGATATTGAATTTATATTTAAATAAATCAGTTTAAATATGTAGTATAAATTTTCTTCATAAACGCTTTAGAATTTCACCTATTTTTCGGTTGTTTTATGGCAGGGTATTACAAAATAAGCTCTCGGCCGTTAAAGGTTCATTGTCAGTCTGAACCGTACTACTCGCAGAATAGAAGATAATATATATTCAGCTTTGCCGAGTGTACACTGTAAAATAGTTTAACGAAGAAAGTTCTCAGTTCGTCAGTCTGTCCATAAATTTTGTTGGATTCTACTTCTCGAGGTGTACTCACTTAACGAAGCAACGCGGACTGTACAGTCCACTGAGAAGCGAAAGAGATAACCACTGGCTTATCGAATCGGTTCGACCAACAGGCGAAAAGCTTGCATCGGACGCGCCACGTAGTCCCACAAATTTCTCTCGATGTACCAGTTTGATTCCTGTATTGACCTTTGCTCGTTATTGACTTCCTCGTTGCTTCCGGACGCAACCAAAGAGCAAGCTAGCTTGCGCCGTTTAAGATCGGGTATTGCGCCAATTTGACAAAGGTTTACCAATCCCGGTAATATAGGTCGCGCATGAATGATCGGCTGACAGGGGTGCGAAATGGTAAATTGCAGAAATAAGTCTGCAACTTTCGAATTGGATATGCAATAGTTTGTAAGAGTGCAACTGAAGAAAAAATGTCGAAGAACTAAGACGACATGTATGAAAATAATCGAATTGCAATGATAAATATACAATCATTTATTTCTAACACGTTTTATGTGTAAAACAATGTCGGTACTAAGGTGCTGCATAAATGTTTACAAATTTGGAGTATTCCTTGGTATTAACACTATACCCAAGCCGGTCAAAACACCGGTTCCAAATTTTTTCGAAAAGTCATTAAAATTGAGAGGACAGCTGTGAAGCAAATATTCCCCTTCTATCTTATAAAACCTAAATTAGTTAATTAATCATCTTTGCCGCCTCTTCATTTGTCTTTTCCTGTAGTAGTTATTAAAAGTATCTAAATGTTAGTAGATATAATGTCGATAGTTTTTTTAGTGTTAAAGCTATTTCTTCCGTGAATGCATCGAAGAAAGCATTTATCATTCCCCACGATCGGCGAATGAAAACCCATTTACATTAATGGAACTAAACGGAAGAAATTCCTGCAATTCTACATAGTAAATCCGCGGCTTCCAGCGAATAAATACCCTTTTTCGCATAACCTCTAGTTATGGG
The DNA here is from genome assembly GCA_910591515.1 of Cerceris rybyensis. Lineage (NCBI taxonomy): Eukaryota > Metazoa > Arthropoda > Insecta > Hymenoptera > Crabronidae > Cerceris > Cerceris rybyensis. The sequence continues at coordinate 4,611,971 of OU342796.1, read as the reverse complement.
AAAAGTTGAAAACGCTGCTGAACATAATAAATTATTCTATTCATGGCAATATTTCACAGCAAACACAATTCTCTCGGAGTAGTCAAAAGTGCAATTAGTTGGCCCTTCCTTCTTCTACTCTTTCTGCTTTCCCGTAGTTCATCGAGAACTCTGTCGCCCCTGGTTTCATCACAAGTTTTCAGCCTTTCATGGTGTAGTCAAAGAATCGGATTTAGCCTACGGGGAGTTGGCGTGTTCCAACTGCCGAGGAACAAGAAAGGAGAAACGAAAGATAGACCCTGAAAGAGAAAAATAGAAAGATGGTATTGCTATGGTAATCGCTGTAAAGGAAGAAAAGAAAGAGAAGGAGAGAAAAAAAATGTCATTGTAAAAGTGAGAAAAGCTGAGGGGGAACGTAGTAGAATTATTACGGTGCACAGACATCGGCGTAAATGTAAGCAAAAAGCTTTAATTTCTCTACCCTTCCCCGTAAATTTGCTCAAACTATCATGCCCTGCTCGTAATTTATCTCCAGTCGCAAAACCCTCGTCGGACTCTGTTCAACTACCCGCGTGGAGTTTAAGGAGAATTAGGATAATTATTTAGTACTCGTCTGGGCGAAAGTTTTAGCAGTTTCTCCTTTCACCGAATCTTCGTAAGAACGTTTTTAGAAGCGCAACGAATAGGCTGGATTCCCCGCTGTGGCGTGAATGAATCATTCTCTTGCTGGTCTCTAATATTTGTATATATATATGGTGTCCCCATAAGAGCGCCGAATTTAAATTACATGTCATCTCTTTTAGTGAAGTTCACAGCTCTGAAAATTTCATTTGCCTGATATATTATTCCATAGATAATCGGAACATTTGTACTTTGCAATGAAATAAAAATATTATCATTTTTTGAATAAATAATTTGTTTAATTCAAAAATAAGATCCGGCGCTCTTATTGGGACACCCTTTACCTCTCAGGATATTCTTGCGTCTTGTTTTGCGATTTTCGACGGTGAAAATATCTTTAGAAATTGTACTTGCTACTTCTTGAAAGTGGAGAAAGGTCTATCTGATTCTTACATTTTCTTCCATTAAATCGCAGTAACGAAGCATCGAAAATAACGATTACCTATAATCTGAAAGTTAATGTTTTTATTTATTCCCGTATCTACTAGTTCTTTTTACATTTTTTTCAGTTACATCAGTTACATTTCTCTGAACTTCCAATAAAATACAATTCTCTAGGAAAGTCGATTGTTAATTCCGTGCTACGAAATCGAACAGCTCGTGGAGAATGGATACAATTATCTGACAGAATGCCTTGGAAATTTGAACTTCTCGCAACGTTAAAGAGAAACTCTTTGTGCAGTCTCTGGCGACTTTGAAAAGACGCAGGAATCGTTATATCGATTTCGAGTAAATATCTATCCCGTCTTCCGCATTTTTTCTTCTTCACGGATAAATTGATTTCTTTCCGCTACGTGGTTTGTTTTTCTGGTACTTCCTCGAGTCTTGTATTTCTCACCTTGTCAAGAATTTTACGAAAACAATAAAAAGAAACGAAACCAGCATGTCCGTAGACGAAAAAATAAATTATAAAGTGCCAGTGAACGGCAGCCTTTCTTTAATTTCTACGTAGCATTGGATTCGGAGGTTCAAAGGACATTTCATAATTGAACTTCTGTGGAATATTGAAAATTACTGATTTTCATATTTTTCTTATGGCCTTAATGTTTTTTAGATTTGAAACAATAAATTGAACAAGAATTTATTGAATTTGTATTCACACGGCAACAGCAGATTTGAGCGGACGTAAATAAACAACGCTGATCGTGAATGTTTCAAAAATAATAATTGAATTAGAAGTGTCGTACAGTGAAAAACATATCTTCTAAGAAGTCGTATAGTATGTGAGATCTGAGAAGTGCATTCTGCCTCTTAAAACTTCACTTTCGACTTAAAAATTAGGGGCAGTTGATTGCACTTGGCGGTAAAAACCACGAAGAACCCTTTTACGCGCGCTCATGCATGATAGTTCGTTGGCCAAACCCTCGTGTGAATAATTCCTGTTTAATCATCAAGAGTTATGGTTTTCTAAGCCCCTACAATATCTATGAGGGATTTGATGCGCTGTGCAGGTCATTAACCGTGTTCATTAATCCCAAATATCTCTGAGTTCTAAATGCACGCATATTTACGGTCAATCATGATTTTCATATCCGGTGTGACGTTAATCCGCGTGAAGCATTTTTACACGTTTTACCGAAGCTTATCGCGTCATCAGTTTTAGCTGCGATGAAAGTTAAAATCTCGCCGGATTATCAACTGAACCGTTATATTTAAAATTCGTGCACATTCTTTTCTTTTTATGTTGATATAATTGGAAGTTCGTACAAAAGCTTTCACTCTATACATGTAACAGTTGAACCTTTTTGATCAAAATTGGGAAGAGATTTCAGTCTGTTTATTTCGGCATTAAAAATACAAAAAGAAGGTACATATTTACCTATGTTCCGTTTAAACTTAAACACGCTTTTTTCCAAAAATGTACTTATACCACTTTTAAAAATGACGGCTCAGTTATGTAATATTGTACTTTCTTTTCCTATGGGTCACTTACTACGGTAACTGTTTTAACGTGAAAATCGTGCAACGGAGAGTACCATTTAACCGCGCGTTTTTTAATTTTAATGATCAAAATAGTGAAAAACACTAGAGAAGATTCAGGTTTTACAAACAACGTGAGATCAACGTTGACGTAGCTTCAAAAATCTTAGATCTATACAAAAGTTTTGTCCCTTTTTCACGGAAAGGAAAATAGTACCTTTTCAATACATTTATTAATATATAATATATTATATATACACGGTACGATCCATTAACATGTACAAGCGGAGATGAGGCAATTCCTTATGAAAAAAAAAAATATGAGAATAAAATATTTTTCATTTAAAGCTTCTTTTTCGATAAAGTCGAGTTTAAAAATCCGAGGCATACAGGTACTATTATAGCTAACAATGAGTTATGATTTATTGAGCAATATGTAAATGCCCCATTGTAACGCGTATCTTGTTTGTACGTAATTAACAGTTAACAGTTATTGACAATGAGTTGAACAAAAACTGGTCAGAAGAATTTTATATAACATTTTATTTGATCAGTCACAAAATTGGTGATAGCGATTATCCAGATTGATGCTCTTTGTTACACGAATGGTAGCAGGCAAATTTCTCGATGAACCGTAATTTACAAATAGCTGCAATAGCATATGTATGTACACAATGGATTTTCAAACTCGGTTCATGGAAAGCTAAGCCTTAATCCTTTTGTTATTACCAGTATCGACTATAGTCAGCACCTACGCAACATTCTGTGTACGAGCGCCGACTATAGTCGGCACCGAATTATGTAAAGTGTCTCTTGACTCTGTTAATCAATATTGGATTAAACCAACTCAAGTACATTTCGAACGCACGTTATACGTTTTAGCCGTCGAGACGAGCTTCTTCTGTTTATTTTTTTCATTCGACACGTTTACAAATACAGTGAGAAAGAAAGTGTTATAATAAATAATCTTTTCTGAAATGCGCATCCTTTTTTGGCGCGATGTCACATTCACTGACAGTCTTTCAGGTGAGCGGACTCCCATAACGAAAGGGCGTAGTAAAACAATTTTATTCCCATATCTGTTTTATTTTTCCATAACGATTCATCTCGTGCCCACTTGTGTGCTGTCATTCTATCGCTGTATGTGTGCATAAATATGCTATTTTATTTTAATTCAGAAATTAACAAAATTCTGCGATAAATTTATTATTATAATTGTCACGAAAGGTGTGATTGTTGTGATCTTTTTATCCTACATTACGATGCTATAAAACTAGTTAAAGTAGCACTTTTCCTCGCCCAGAAATGTCAGAGAATGATCTCGCTGATAATTTATCTTGCATTTCGAAACGGAAGTTGTCGGATTTCGCGCGTACGTGTCGATGTCTGGCGCGTGTTTACACGGGCCAGCGAAGCATTTGGAGAGTGCTCCACCCTGAGGTCAGCTTTACCCTCTGTTAAGGGGTTGAGAGAGAAGAAAAGGGAAACCGTAAGAGAAGAAAGCGAATTCTTGGCACTGGTACAGCAGCTCAGCCACGGTCGATCTTTACACTCCCTACCAACACGCTTTTGCACACAACGATTCCGCGGAGTTTGCGTTCTATCCTCGTCGGGGTTTACAGGATCATTCAAAAGTAGCGTTTGGCAATATGGTTAGAATCACGTTGCAAACTTCTAGACTATTTTGGTTTTGCTTATATAGACTTTTATACGAAATCTATACATACGAGTGGTATTTGTTATACAAAATTTCATATAGACATTTCTTATGCATCATTGCAATTATCACGTTTCTCCTCGATGAAAAATTATAAATTATAATCGTATAAAAATCCACTAAATGTTCTTAACATCTTAAGAACGTTTCGAATCTTCAACACCAAGATTCTAAAGAATCTTGACATGAAATTTCAATTGATCGATCGAAGGCGAGAAGCGTTGAAGCGCACTGTACACCTCCCTCTTTTTGGCCAACGCTGTACATGTTTGCAATTGCATCTGCGCGAGTGTGCACTCGCGGTGAAAATGCACAACTATATATACAGCTGCAGCGGCAATCCGGAATGCGGGTCAAGGTCAAAGCTGGCCCGGGTCACGAGCAGCGAGCTTTTGCTGGCTTTCGACAATTTCACTTACGTAATATCGTAGTATCTCGTTGGTATCGAATTGCCGCATCTGGATGCACTGTTCTCATCTTGTTGCCATTATTGAGACCAGATAATACCGCATTTTAGCCTTGATATTTTCAAAGCTACGAAAACCACCCTCTGCAAACGATCAATGATGGAACGGATTTACGTCGATCTTTTACGAGCCACAATTTTACGTGCAATTTTTGTGATAGAAGTTCCGTTGGTGTTTTCTAACTGGGTGCTTATTGTTAGTATTCCTCGATTGAACTAGTTATAAACGCTGCGAGGAGCAATTCTGAAGGTTCGCGCGAGAGGGTACATAAAAATTTATGATGGTCCGAAGTTTATGTAGCACTGAATTCAATTCGTGAGATCAATAAAAGATGCAGGCGATAAATAAAAAAAATGTGGGCCACAAATTCCTATATTCCTGCAGCGACCTTTTTGAACTACGAAACTGACTACTGCACTTTATTAAATTCTTTGTACATTCTCTGTTTTATTTGTAGTTCTAAGAAACGAAATCAAAGCAATAATTTACTGTTCTCTATTCAGCTGTAATCCTATTACGGAAACTAACGTTCGGAGGATAAAACAAATAGTTTAATATTGTTACAAAAACTCTTAAATTCGCCCTGCAATATTCATTTTAACACTAGAACTACCAAACGAGTCAAAATGAGTAGTACATGTTCTGTTTCAAAAAATTTCCCAATCTTATAGGAGAGTCATACAGTAGACATTCTATGTTCATTTCATATAAAATATAAATTACCGTATCGATCAACATTTCTATGTGTTTATACTTCGTATTTCAAAGTACTTATTTAATACATTTAAGTATAATAGATTTAAGGCCGGTAGTTTTATTGTTAATGAAGAGCCCAAATTGACGGATGATGCTCAATGAAAACGAGACTGATATGACAGCCTAAAAGTAATCCGCGACCTTCTCATCCGGTCTCATCGCCCTCGTTCAACGAGACAAATTTAATTTCTCGTGGTCCGGCTGACTCGGTTTGGCCTCGTATGGTTTGTCGGTGCCGGAGATGTCCGGTCCAGGAGCAGGGAACCCGCAGGAACCACGAGTTCCCACGAACAATGGGAGATCCAACTGGGATGACTGTAAAAATAGTTCACTATGCTCTATGCAATGAATTGTGCATTGCCTTGCAACACAAATTGCTTTTTTAAAATTATGCCAAATGGATATACTTATTAAAATTTTTTTCATCAGCAGGAAACAATTCACAGTGTTATCAAAACTCTACGATATTTTGTTGTGTTATTAAAATTTTCAGAAAAATTCTTCTTTGCAGTATCAATTTCACTCCACCGTGAATTTAAACGTGAAAAGAAAACCGATAAAGTCGCCAAGGTCTTCAGAAATTTACACTAATAGCTCCTACTTTCTTGTAAATTTTGCCAAAGCATATTTATCCCTTTTAGTGCCGACTGAAAAAACTGATTGAATTGATGATAAATATAGTTGCGAATAAAAACAATTGTCATTTGACAATAGTTTCATACACATAGAACACGCAATACAGAGTATAAGCTATCTATTTACAATTATTTGTCATAAAATTATTGATATCCTGTTGGAAACTGAATATTAACAATTCGTTGCCCAGTGTTGGCACTATTGCTAACTACAACGTATCGTCGCCCGGCAGAAGGATTTTCAGAATGAAAATAAGATACCTCTTGTGCAACGCAACATTTTTTTGCAAAAATTTTACATAACTTGCAAATGTAGAAGAAAAAATACAGTTCAATTGTTTATAAAATAAAATTTATTTAAAAATAATATCAATTACTCACAAAAATAATATCAGTTCACCCTGACGATGCCAGGTACAATACCGGCAAAACGTCGGAAACTTTGCAAATTCTCACCTTGGTTTATTAGTCGGCTTTTCAGACCCAACGCTTTTGGATTTTTAAATTATTAATCGGTTGACACTGCAATTAATAACTTGTTATTTATCATTGGGATTTATTGTGTCAAGGGCTGAGCGACGAGAATTTGTAATTTCCAAAGAGATATCGATATCAGAAAATATTCGCGGCCAAAGGATTGGTCAGAAGTGAGTAGCATGTGAAACAAATACCGGTCGTTAGTGTTATATCCAGAAATTCCAAAGCATTGTTCATTTCAAAATAGATAAATTATTGAAAACATACGCGTTAAAGTGAGCATGACATGACAACATTTAAGTGTCGATGTATTAATATATCAATAATTTAGCGAGAATGGTTGTCGAAGAGTATCATTTGCAAAAAGAATGTCCCGTCGCGACGGTAAGGATGGGAGAATACTCAAAAGAGCAGGAAACGAAGTACTTTCCACGTTGGTATGAGCGTGTTAATGTAACTCCCGCATCGTCGACGGATATTTTCACCCCGGGAGCAAAGAGAAATGGCGAATGAAATCTCAGAGGAAGCGGAGAGCATTCCAGGAACAATGCCGACGATCCGGGGTGTCGTGCTTTGGGAGGAAACAGGAGGAGGATAAAAATTCGCGCGGCTTTTCTCTGCGCGAAGCCTGCGGAAAATCCTTCGCCGTTTGGATAATGCAGAATCATCTCGCACCGGGGAATCCATTATTCTTCGATGCAAAGTACTTTTTCCTCTTTGGAAATTGTTCGGTGCGAAACCGTTCTTAATCCGAGCTACACGTTTTGGTACCGTCTGACTATTATTTCTGGGAAACTTAATAGAAAAATGCTTGGCTATGTGTAATAAACAGGTCTTGGAAAATTCTCGATTTCAGTGTTCTTTTTCTTTTATAGTTTCATGTAATGCTTTAAACCTTTGGGTATAATGTGTTGCCGTAATAACTTTCCGTTAAGACATTTTTTCAAACTAATCCAACTATGGACACCTTCTTGAATGTAATTTTGTCAATTTCAAGAGATTAAAATTTTGTAATGTCGATTAGGGTTATTCGCACTTCCGGAATTCACCAAACAAGAGAGCTTTTACTTTCTTAATAGATAACTTTATGGTTTAAGAATTTCGACTCGTACCAACAGCGATTAGGTATGACTTTTGAAATAAATCTGTCTGATGATGACTTGTGAGAGTTTGAATAAGAATTAAGAATTTTACTTGTGATGACCCTCAATTGAACTAGGAATAAATTGTTATTAGTTGTTATATGGGAGAACTGTGAGAGCAATTTAACCTATGTGAGATTAGTTATTTGAACTATGGTGGAATGAGACACAGAGTTTTTGAAGGCTTTCCGAAAAGGAGTGAGAGTAGGATGACGGTATTTGGGAGTTGAAAGGTCAAAGTAAGAGAGTAAGGATTTTCGGAATTTGGAACTATGAATCGAGGATGAGTAAAGGATTGTGGTGAGTGGTGGTGTCGCTGCAGTACCTATTATTTGTGTTTACAAAATATTCGGTAAAGTTATTTTATATATTAGTAATAGATGGGTGGGTCAGTACATTACGATTTCTTTTAATATTTAAATTGCACTGAATTTAATCATTGCTACACATACTGTAAATTTATTATCTTTCTACTTCGTACAATTGCAATCGCTGTTAAGATTTTTAATTGTCCTGCCACATCAAAGAAAATCTTACAACTACACTAATTTTCTATGAGAAGACATACAGATATAATCGCTCAGTCGAAATCGATTACAGAAAATATTATAGTTAGCATAGCTCTATGAATAGGATAATATCATGCTGATTTCACTTCTGTGATGTCCCGCTGGCATTGCTGATACTTGAAATTCGTCGTTTCCAAACGGCATTAAACTATACTCTCTCGGCGGGCCATTGTCGCCAAAAACTTCTTCCAGGATCGTTGACTCCGTGAACAGTCATTTTTTCTTAATTTTATTTTGTGAATTCTTATCTCTTGTCTTGTGAATTTACAACGAGTCGTAAACAGCTAAATAGCTAAATATTATATAGTAATTATTAATGTGTATATTGAATCGAAATTATTTACAGTAAAATTTAATTATTTTGGTTAAGCTGAAGAGCTATTGATTTTAGATGAAAGAGCATTTTGCACATTTGATGACAAAGATTTACCATATTCTCAATAAATAATTAAAAAAAAAAATGTTTTGGTAACACTACCCTATATGGTAATTGTAGCTAACTTCAACCAGTTACTGTGGCGACTTCTTTTGAGAGTGTGCATCTACCTATTTATTATACGTGAGTCTATAACGTGAGTTTATTATGCACGTCAATCACAGCTAACTGGTTAAACAGCAAATGGTAACTAAATTTTCCACATAACGGATATAGTCGTCATGACAACGGATATAGTTGTCAAACACACTTAAGTGGTTAAAGGGTCTGCTAGTAGTCTAAAAAATGTTGAGAACCGCTGCTCCAATAAGTCCTCGAAACATATCGAATGTTCTCTATCTCGGTTTAACACTACAACTACCGGCGCCAAATTAACATATTTTAATAAATTAAATAAGTACTTACTTTGAAAAAGGGTGAATCAAGCGGCGGAAAATTTGATCGATTGGGTGATTTACGTTTATTGATATAGACGTAGAATATTTATTCTATGACTCTTATATAAACTCGGAGAATTTTTTGAAAAAATTGTGTACCAGTCATTTTAACTGGTTTGGCAGTTCTAGTGTTAATAATGCGAACCAAATTTGTTCGGAAACTATGGGAAGCCCGAATGGATTATATGTGATACGCAATATTTATATGTATGTATAATATATTACTAATTACATGAGTCCTGCGAGATGTCCAACCAATCCGAATTACTCGTACGTATGTACGTCAGTGCAATTAACGAGGTGTCAAAATGCAAATGGCTATTTCGAATGGCTGATTGCCGTGTTTATACCCAAGTGGCGCATCAATCTCCATGTCAATAAATCCGATTCGATGTGCCACTGTGCATTTTGGATCTAGTTACTTCCCTACCGATCGACCTTGTCAGGTCGATACGACTCAATCGTGTGTCAGAAAGCAGAAATATTACGAATTAAACGATATTCTTCCCAAAGATACAAATGTTGGAACTTTCATGACATGTAAATCACTCAAAAATCACTTATTAATATTTTATCTACTGGAAGCCCGTTAATAGGCTTTTCGTTCTCCAACACTCACTGATGAATAACCTATTAACCAGTTATTACAAATGAAAATAAAATTAAATGACACTTTCTTGAAATATCTGAAATATCCGAAAAATTTACTATGATATATGATATCTATAAATTATAATATATAGCAGATATATACAAAGTTTCATTTAATTTCATTACGTACAAGTCATACTGAAATCTATTTAAATTCTTTCAATTTTATACTCAATTATTGAAAAAATAGCCAGTAACATGAATTAACTTCTACATAAATTTGCTGATCAACAATGTGTTAAGATAACGTCGTCGCGAGATGTGGACTATCAACGATTCTATGCAGTTCTCTGTTTTTGGACAACACGGTTTTTAAAGATTTTTGGGCAGTGTGGTGGCAGGTTCGGGTAACCCCACCTTCTCGCGATTAACGTTCCAAAAGGGCGATCGCTTTTTCACTGACTTTCGTTAGACTAAAGGTCTTGAAAACGTACTTTGAAGGAAAAATCATGACGGAATCGGAGATGAGTAGCAATTCCTGTTTGGATCCTGAATCTCCTTTATTAATATTAGACAGTATTATCTTAAAGAATTAGGTCGGTATTCAACATCATAATACAAAAATTACTTAACTGATTAACTTCTTTGCAGCTTCATATCTCTCTTTTCAAAGTACTTGCTTAATATATTTATATTTAGCAGATTTAGCATACATGGATTGTTAAAGAATAGAACCACTGAACTCGTAAAAATTCTGTTCGCTGAGGAAAGAAGTAACGATTGGAGATAGCTTTTGAAATGAATGAAAAGAGAGACGAAGGTTTTAATTTTATGGATAAATTGACTGTATGAGGGAATCTTCGTCGAGAATTTAGAGACAATTTAGGAAAACTAAGAAGAGATAGGACAAACTGAATGGGGTGAAATCATTCCACATCACGTAGTTTCTGCTTCTCTTTTATATTCCATATAATTGAGAACGAAAACTTTATTAATTTTTATTACTCTAAAATTACACTTTCACGAGTGGCAATACATTTTTTAATTTATTATAAAAAAAAATGATCGTTAAAGCTAGTTGAAAAGATGAAAATGTGCAGTATAAAAGTTCTTTGGGAAGCACAATATGGTTGCTGTTCGATATTCGTGCATGACTCTCACCGATAACAGAACACGACGTAATTTCGAAGGCTAGGGCAAAGTTGGCGATTATCGGTGGTGTTTTCGGAGCACTTCGTCAACTGACAGAAAGTTGTGATTAGAATCTCATGAAAAAAGTAAAATAAAAAGAAGGAAACTTTCCATCAGATTCGCAACGATTTTCTTTAATTACTCTTAAAAAAAAACTCTTCTTTTTTTTCATAGAACAATAAATAGACGTTCTATTCTCCACTATAAAAATAGCAGAATGCACTTCGAGCTACTGGATTTCTATAAAAATCCAGCCCCGTAACATCGTAACATGTGCACGTCATTATCTTTTGCACCGAAGATAATTTTATCCCTCCTAACAATAAAAACGTATCTTTTCCAATCCTCTAACGAACCTCCGTCATTTCTACCTCTTATGATTTTTTAAAAATTCCCATCTCGGAGAAAACCATCTCGAAACGTCCTTAATTTTTCTTTTCTGTTTCCACTCCACCGTAACCAGGGACGCGTCAAAATGAAGTTGTAATTAAATTGTCAACCCGGCCGTACTCTAATCCAGACATTTTCCACTTTGACACACGCTTGCACATGTAGCCAAACAGAGGCAATGAACACACGCACGTTTACGCTGACAATCCTCACACGGAGAAACATTCGGAGATTATTTGAGTTGAGAAAACATTGCGAGAGTGGTCTCACGTTATAAATGAGGTTTCTTTCATCGTGAACGATGGACACCTTTTGCGAATTAATCAAAAGCCACTCTCCGCTTTGTCGCACCGGCGAGGAATCGAGCAGAAAAGGGCTTCGGATGACGAGCTCTCGAGGAAGTCCGAAGAACTTGATGGATGATGGTATTTGAAATGTGGGTCGTGACATGTTCAGGACTCGCCATTTTAAACGACTGCTTGATACTCGCCAGAGAAAAACTACTCGGCCAGAGCGCGATAAATCTTCAATCGTGTAATTTTGCACGCTCCAAAAGCTCGAACGTTTCAAAGAGGAAACTCCGAGGCGAGAAATAAGCGGAAGCGTTTCAAAGGACGGCCGTAATACCAGAAGTATAAATTTGAAATTACTCGGGACGTTGCAAAATTTATTTAATGTGAAACTTTGAAAAAGTGTAACCAAATAAACGTTTGAATATGATAAGCGTGAAGCTGTGCTATTTTGATCCCTCAGCCTACAACAACGTGTGAAACTCGTGATGCGGTAACTGGCATAGGAAATTTTGAAGTCTTTCAAAAATTATTAAACTGAAAGTATCAACTAGTCACGTAACGGTTAAATTATTTCTCTACTATCAATACTGCGTTCAGTTAGACGAAATATCAGAAATCAGTGAGAAATTTTGATTTCAAGAATTAATTCTGAGTTATTGCACTCGCAGTAAGAAAAGAAATGGTAGGGCAAGGGGTTAAACAGAAGGTAATTTTTCGCCGTTCGTTCAACATCCACTTCCTCGAAAAGATCAAGTATCTTCGTTTTAATCCACGTCAACGGGGCAGCACGCTGCGATAGCAGCGATCTGCGGATATTGATTTATAGCAAGAAACAAAAGGATCCAACCTGTCAATGGCGCAGAAGGCGAGCGCAGACACACCACCTGCGGCCCTTTTGATACCCGCGAAATGAGAACTTTGCTACGGACAGGTCTCTTTCTCTGCTCCTTCACCTCTCCCCTCCTACCCCCACCCCCTCCTCCTCGTCGAGATTCAACCCTTCCTACCACCCGCTCTTTTTCCTCGTAAACGTGCCTGTTAAGCGTTATTCTGGTTTTGTCACCTGAAAGGATCCCGTTTTGTTCCGAGCGTTTTCGCTCCGGTATAATTTGAAAAGCAACCCGAGAGCCGCAACTTCAAAGGATGGTCATTTTCTATCTCTTTCTCTAGCGCTCTTGTTTTTCACTTTCTTCTCCTGCTTTTCCTCCTCCGTGCACCTGCCGCCACGTAATGAGCTATGAAAATTTCTCATCTGTCGCTTAATACATTTTTGCCCGTTCTCCTTCCTCTTTTGCTGTGCTTTTTTTATCGAATAAAGAGTCGTCGGACTCTGATCCTCAGTTAGTAGACACGAATCGAAATTCTTTCGGTCACCTTCGAAGCGTTTTTTAAACGCAATATTTATAAATTGATTTCTTTAACATGTTGATTTTTGTATTATAATCATAACTTTAGAGAACAAAAATGTTAAAGATAAAAATAGTTATAAGTATCATTCGGCAGAAACTAGAAGTCACTTGGCAAGTAGTTTGCTCCGATTCAACCGACGGACAGAGACATCCCCCGTTCTGACGTCATTTTCAATTTTAATGTGTGACGAGTCGAGAAAGCCACACACTCATTGCATTGTCAAAGAAATGTTTTGTTTTCGATTGTCATTCGTCGATCTCAGGTTTCCAGGAGTGATACGAGGTGATAGGTGGTGCTCTTCCCTTACCCCGTAACCGAACCAAGTGACTCCTTGTTTCTACCAAATGGTAGTAATTTATCTATTTAATAGGAACATTTAAATAATGGATGTAGTAAGTAACTTGTGAATATTGTTATTGAAAATCGTAGGCATTACCTTGAACAGCGCCGGTCACCGATGACCCTTATGGCATTCAACGTGTTAAGAATCCATGTCAAATTAACACTATAAAGGAAACTGAAAGTAAAAAGAAAATACACTTTTTTCCAGAGAAGACGCAGGTTCTTCTAATGAATTAAAAGTTTGATGTCGGACAATCGTCTGCGAAGTTTTAACGAAATATTAATTCATTCGAAAATCGATGTTTTTAGGAAACGAGTCGAATATACTTCGGAATCTTTTATTTTTCATTATATAGAAACGACTTTCTGGGATGTTGAAAAATGTATTACGGCAGTATATGTCACGTGGATAACCACGAAAGAATAGAATCGCCAGTAGTAAAAACTGGCCAGATCCTTTATTTCGGTCCAAGTTGACTTTATAGCTTGAACGTTACGTGCGCGACATACGAAACTATCATACGGCTGTTATAAACAAGCGATCCGACATGCAATTGCAATTTTTACAGTTTACTTCGACACGGAAGAGTACTCCTAGGTAACCGAATTGCTGTCTCGACCCCTAAACGTGTTACTGCTTGTGAAATTTTTAGAGTCCCTCCTTTACTACAGCACCATTGCCCCGTAATTTAATCCGTTCTCAAGGAATTGTAAAGTTCACCGAGAAAAATTCTAAAACGTTACTGTTCTCAAAAAAATACTACGTCTTTGTTCCAGGTTTTATATCTTAAAAAATCACGGTCAAATTAATTCTTGTATAAGTGACCCGAGTCGAAATATTGAACCTCATTTGAACCTTTTACTACCCAACATATAGGAATTAGAACTACAAAATAGGTCTAAATTCAATGTAAAATAAAATCCTATTTAGCTCCTAAAAGTGGCACAGATGTCCGTTATGCCATCTTAAGGGGCAAAATAGGATGTCAATTTCAACCGCTGCACAGTGTGTAATTTTAGGGTTCCAGCTGGACAAAAGTCAATTTTCATAATCGTCCAGATGTATAAAGGTGCCGTTGAGGATTTACAACCTATCCAGTTATTAATGTTATTATTATTCTTCTTATTATTATTATTATATATATATATATATATATACACACATAGTTTTAAAAATAAATTAGTCAAAATCACTAAAAAAATAATGGATTTTTACAAACTATAATTACAAACAAATAAAAATTCATTATAACATAATGGTATTAACCAATTTATATATAAAAAGTATACATGCATATTGATGTAAATTGAAAGGTTATTTATGTACTTATATTACCCCAATAACAACAATACGAAAATTATTAATTAACCTACGAGGAATAACAGGTCCAGTTCAGTGGATAAAGGTTTTGGTGATAGCTAAATAGGAGTATCATTTTACTGAGAACGAGTTACAGGTTTAAATTAGGAGTTTTAGTATTGAAAAGTATCATATTAGGTTCAAATAGGAGTAAATACCATGGAAATAGGTTCAATATTTCGACTCGGGGAGTTATGATTTGAATATTATTAATAAAATATTTTAAGATATTTCAAGTATTTCGTACTGTAGGAAAAAAATTTGCAAATAATTGCACTATATCAAAGCATCCGCTAAACATCAAATCGTTGGATGTGAAATCGTGTTATAGTTTCTCGCAATCACAAGCAAGATTTTGGGGTAAAGAGAGAATAGTGGACAGACAGAGAAAAGATCCTTTCTGTGGCAGCGATTCTCGAAGTTGGCGATATCTCCTCGGCCGGCAATTGCACGTGAACGGTGGCACGAAGTAAAGGGGTGGCAGACGATTTGCCAGAACGCGAACAGGCTCTCCTGGTTCGTTCATTAAATGAGTTTACCCCTTCCGTTTCCATTGCAGAAGTTTACCCACCTCTCTGGAGAGCAAACCTCGGAGAACAGGTTGGACAATGCCGTAAACAACCGGCCAAGTTAGTATATCTGCTAAACTCCTGATAATGGAACCGTATCGACCGGAACGTGCTGACTACTTTATCGTTAAAATTCACAACGAAGTTAAAGCTTTTGACAAATTTCGTGAGACTTGAATTATTCGAGGCGGTGGTAAATTTATCGTTAAAATTTGACGATAATATGCAAGAAAATTTAAATGTATTTTAACGAAGAGAAAGAAGGAAAGAGGATTGAATGCTATTAAAATTTCGTTCAACACCGTCCTTGTTGTCGTTTCGCACCCTCCTGGTCGTCCATCTTGGTGGCAACGACCCTCGTGGGCAAACACCTCGTGGATAACGAAATTAACCCTTGTCCAACAAGGAGATCCTGATTTGGTCGAGGCATAGCTGCACTCTGGAAGCTTGTTCAACGAACTGGGAAGGGGTTGTCGCTAGGAAACATCCCCTTCGTTGATCCACCGATAGGGAAACTCTGTTACAAATGGGGCACGGTAACACGAGCTTGAAATCACGTTGAATCGTGAGTGAAATATTTAATTCTTTCCGTTCTTTGTACATTTTCAAAACCTTAAATAAGGAAGTTATTTCTAACAAACAATGTCTGCAAAGGATAAATATTAAAATTTATTTACATACTATACAAATATTCACACATTCGAAACCGATTGAATCTGTGCTCCAAATACAAGGCGTCTAATTTTTACAAATTCATTCTCTCGCATCGTTTAAACAAATGATGAGCAAACTTTTTTGGCAATGGGCCAAAAGGAAGAAGAAATGTTGGCAAGCCAATATAATTTATAATCTATTATGAAATACAGTGAAGATTGAAAAAATATAATATAACAAATTCTTTAATACTAACGCAATGAATGAAACTATTTCTGTATTTCTAAACGTTTCTATCATTCTAATTCAATTATATCAAGATTTATTATTTCACTACTATTTTAAAATTTACAGTGGGCCGGATAGAACCTCTAAACGTCACTAAGGGTCACATCTGCCCCGCAGCCTATAGTTTTTGCATTACTGGTCTAAAGAATATATATTGTAGAATACCGACCAACGTTGAAAAAGCAAATATGCGAATCTTGGCCGTGGGAACAAGAATCAAAGAACGGGGTCCGATGATTTCAGGAGCTCGAAGATATCCTCTGTGAATTGCATAACTAAATTACTCATCATCCAGGCCAACGTGTTAGAAAATAAACCCAAGACAAAGTTGAATTATATCGACGATCGCCCAGAATCGGAGGCGTGCATGTACAGTTTGCAGACACAATGGCGAAGAGTCGTTGCGCAACTCGCCAGTTATGCGATTAATGTGCAGCATTATGCTAAAGTGTGCCACCAAGGACACACAGAGTTGATGTCGTTTCTGGCACGCAGATGATCCCTTTAAAATGAGATACTCCGAAGTGAAACAATGACGTCTGACAATGAGCTACATTCAGACTCGTTTCTCACCATCGCCGAATGATAGGTTGACGGGGGGCGTAAATATACATACACTTTGAACAATAACGATAAAAAGGTATTTTATATTTGCAAGTGATTGTGAGATGGATATAAAAGATTCAGCGTGAGTCATACTCGTTGATTCACTTTAGCGATCGTAAAAACCACTTACTGCAACGCTCAAAAGTACTATTCGTGTTACTCATACTATAATGATAGCAATGGACGACACTATTTTTCCCCAAAAGATTATTTATACTGATTTTTATAGATTTTGTACCGTTAAACACGAGTATTAAATCCATTTGTCCGCATCAGAGCGCATTTTTAAGAAAATTAGTTACGTGTCAAAACTCAGATCTTCCATTGTAGCCACTATCTTTTAAAGCTCTGCTGATAGTTTGAGGATGTACCTTTTTCCCAGACTCGTTTAAGAGCTCAACTGCCAATTTTGGTGCACTAATTGTAAGTGTAGGATCTTTCTTTATTTTTCTGACCAACTTCCTCTTGTCACGTGCATCCAACTTCTTTGGCTGGCCCTTTTGAGGTATAGAGTCAATGCGGTCCTCACACTTGAATCGTTTGACGATATCTACCACTGTACTCTTGCTCATGTTGAGCATGGCAGCAATTTGTCTATATGATTTTCCTTTTGCATTGTGAAAAATCACAAGTTGTATATTGCAACAGGTATTACTTTTGCGCGGCATTATAAAGGTGAACTTAACGATCATCGAACAGTAACTGATGAAATAATATTCGTTATGTAGTATCATCCGAACAACCGACCATGTTTGTAAACAAACATTGCGTTCTAGCTCGAAGCAACTCGGCATATACACTTACAAAAGGTGCTACACTACCAAGTGTCCGAATATTAAAGTAACGTGAAAATAGGACAATGTTTTATTTAAATCGTGTTATTTAACATCTGTTGCAAGTAATGTAAATAAAACTTATACCATTGCTTACTAGACATATACCTTGATATAATACTTAATTTTGTTCTTTGTTTGCTTTATTAGAAACGAAATTATGATGTAACAAACCAAAAATCTCATAGTGTCCGAATATTAATGTTACTCACTGTATTTGTAACGCAAGCGAACGGCCGCAAAGGATCTCGTGGCGCGCGATAAATCAGTGTGACAAAGGGGTTTGTCAACCAGTTGCAAAAACAGTGATCCGAGAAAACCACGTTGCAGACACTTTGTTAAATATTGAAAAATAATCATTTATTTGACAATGCAAAACCACCTTGCTATCAGAAAATCAAATTATTAATCTATAGAAACTATATATTACTCCAATTTTTCAATTCCATGTGTGCACTGATCAATTTCATGCATGCACCGATAATCAGTAATCAGATTTTTTCTCGGAAAATGTATATGCATCCTTCGTTCTCAAAGGGTTAAAGTTTACTTGATCGCATTCCGCCAAATTTATAACCATGTTTTAAAGGACTCTAAGTTTGAAAATTTTATAAAGTTTAACAACAGATTTTGCAAAGATCATTCGATCAATTGAAAATTACACCAAGAGAAAATCGTGGTTGTTTCCTGTTCAATGTATCACTCTGTACACTCCTACATTCACGCATAGTTAGATAGAATTGCGGTTAAGGGGAAGGTGGAAAAGGAAGGTGGGAGGGATGGGGTCTCGAAGGGAAATGGCGTGGTTGACTGTACGTGCCTTCGTTACGTGATTCAAAGGACGCATTGGAATGCTTATCATTCTGTCGCACACATTACCAAGTGGCACTTATACTTCGTATTTGACCGTCGTTGCGGTTCCTCGACTTCCTGCTATTCTTCCAGTCTCGATATACATATAGTAAATATATCAGTGAGAGCGTCTATACCTGTACGACACGACGATACCATCCAGTCGCTATACCGTTACTATAACGGAGATAGTAGAAAGTTTTCGATCATCGTGCTCGTCTCTTCGAACGTCAAACGTCGTGGCAGGTCTTGGGGACTTTTACCAGCAGTTCTGCCAGTTGCAGTTGCAACGTCTGCAGCAGATTGTGATTTATGTCAATGATATTTTTCATCGAATTTTCATGGAATTCTTATGGAATTCTCAGCGTAAATCGATGGAAGGGTGTGTGTGCGTACTACAGCCTGTATTTACTTGGGTAATATAGCGGAAAGCTTTTTCCTGGAGCGAAGTACTTTTGCAGACGTTGGATGTTTATTGGATATTGGATTTTTTAAAAGTGTTTACGGGTTACAAATATGACGGGTCTTGCAAGTTCTTTGTGATTGTGTAATAATTAATTTCAAACATAGGGCTTATTAGGATCTTCATGGACTGAATCATTTCTCGTAGTTTCTAACTGACAGCCGACAGAATAATTCGTAGATGATTTATGATTACGGGAAGATTATCTCTGAGCCTTGGCATTCCGTCCTAGAAAAAGAGTACGTTTTCTTGTTTGTACCTGGTGTGTATGAAGCTTCGAAAATTGAAACATTTTAATGTTAATTATACGTTACCGGAGAATACAATTTTTCTTCCGCCATAGTTTAACACAGTGTTGGTCGCTCAAAAATTAACTCGAGTTTTCATGTCTAAATGTTGTTGACAGATTATGAGATATCTCGTGTTTGCACTAGCATTAGCTGTTTCAATTTTACCACATCAGAAGATTTACTAAAATACATAATATGTATAACTTATAATATATAACAAATATGTTTAATGTTTCATTTTAATTCATTGCGTGTAAATAAAGTATACTAAAATTTATTTAGATTTTTTCAATTTCGCGCTCAATTACGGAAAAAATAGCCATCGACATGAGTTAAGGTTTACGTAAAGTTGCCGGTCACCAATGTGTCAAGCAGCACTATCAAGTTTAATCACCTAATCGTCAATCGTCCGAAATTCTCCAAATACGAGATATGCAAAGGCAAGTGAAGAAAAACGGGGTATTAGCCGATCCGAAGAGACGATACGCGACGCGCGTTGCATTCGTAATCATCGTCAGTTTCTCTCTTTCTTTTCTTCTTCCTACTCCTTCCTCCCTCTTCCTCCTTGTCTCCCTGACTCCGTTAAGAGTCGCGTCAGACTTCTGTGAGTCAGAAAACGACGACGACATTGTGGAAAGACGTCGGTGTCTTCCTTCGGCCGATAAATGCACCACGAGATCATTTTCACGGTTCGTTTTTCTCACTTCGGAGTTTCCGTGCTTTCAATTTCTCCAGGTGACTAGTTCGCGCGTTGCATTTTCCTCTGCACGAAATTGACGCTGCTACACCGAGGAAAACCGCGCACCTGATAAGAATTGACGTGTGTTTGTGCGTACGAGTGTGCGAATTCCGTGAGTTTCATCTGACGAAGCACGAGTTGGGAGATTCTTAAAGTGTGTTGACAGAAGAATTAAGCCGCGTCTCGCTATTCGGAGTTCAGTTTGCATGTTGGAAGACTAAAGTTTTTTGTAAGGAAGGAAAGTATTGAGATAATCTCGGTGTTTAACCCAAGAAGAATTGCTGGCTTGGAAAGTGCCTGTGCTTCGGGTAATTTTAATCGTTTTTATATTAAATAGATGTGGTGATTCAATCTGATCAACAAAATATGAAAAAATATGAATTAAATACTTTTAATTAAATCGTGATGTTTATAAATGTCAGACTATGCAACCCTAGCAGTCAATGCATGGAATTTACGAAATATCAGAGTGTTGAGTTTAAGTGTTGCGAGTTTATTTAAGCTGCAAGTATCTTTAGTCTCTCTAACAAGAGTAGGGCCCCAACTGTGATAATTCAATGTCAATGAAATTTTGCAACATGATAGCAGTGACGTTCCTCACGATGTATTTTGAATAGTTGCCGTATTGACGCAGTAGCTTTTAAGATATAAGTCATTTTGCAAAAGCTCATTAGCCCTTTGTACGTGAGCTCGGTACGGCCAGCGCACGCTTATTGTTAATTTTGGCGGTTGTTGTGACCGAATTACTTTTTCGCTTGTGTGAACAGTGTTGATTCACTACTCAAGGCGCAATTAACAAAAAGTTATACTTATAATTCTTTTGCACCAAATTTTAAAAAATAGAAGAATGTTATTCCTGAGTATTAATTAATTACTGGATACAGTAAAAAATTTCGATATACTTTTCCTTAAAAATAAGAAATAAAAATCAAACTCAATAGATACAACACAATAAAAAAGCTGTAAATTGTATTTCAAACAACAAATTACTTACTTTTTAATCCTTAAAGTGTCGAGTCATTTCAACTGAAGTGAAACTTTTTCTATTAAAATCATATCTTTATGATATAAAAACTTTAAAGACGCATACAGATATATAGTCACAATGACTTTACCTTTTGAATGCGAATATTTTAATATTTGATGTATTAGAAAATTCATAAACATTACAATTTAAAAATTAAACGAAATTTCATTAAATTTAATGATGCTGGTCACCGATGATCCACATGGTATTCAACATGTTGGGCCTATTTTGCTAAAAATAATACTTAAAATCCATTAAAATTAATAGCTTGTTTGTTAAAATTAAATGCATTTGTCATCATGCATTCATCTCACATAAAGTTAATTGTAATAATACAACGCGGAATGTCGACAAAATTGACAAATGCATGCATACGCCTTTAGTCTATGCAGATAGCTTTTAGCAAACGCGTATATGCGCCACACCGATATCTACAGACATGTATGGATCCGTAGCACTCAAAGGCTCTTCAAAGGCCAAATCGAAATTGAACAGTTGAGGTCATTCCCTTGAAGATGAAATATTGAGTCGACGAAAGTTTATTCGTATCTTACAGCCAAAGTGAAACAAGTTTTTAATGTTTCGAATGAAGTCTAATAAACCAAAAATGTATCGTTTTGTTCGACCAATTTTTACTATTTTTGTTGCAAATTCATAATCGTCGCTGTGAAATTTCTTTGTTTAATGAATACGACCTTTCTTACAATGATGTGCTAAAATATGGAAAAACTCTTTCCACGATCCAGTATTTACGAACTTATTACGTCTATCTAAACTACCTAAAGGCTGCATACAATTTAACTGGAAAACACAAATATTATACAGTGATAATTTCTAACACAAATTTCACAGAATGCAAGTATGCAAAAAAGTTTCATAAAAACGTAAAATTCATCTTGAAACTGTCCTCCGTTTTCTCGCCGTCGACAACGGCGCTTCAGCAATTCCGACGAGAGATGCATTTTCCTGCATAATATTCTCCGAGCGATGCCGGCCACTCGAATATATCGCGGCACAGTTGCATCGGGTGAGTGCAGTCGTAACACACTCGAAGGTACAATCGCATCCAACGTACAAAAAGGAAGAGAAAAAAAAGGAAAAAGACACACGTTTGCACCTGCATCACCGCTGTCAATATTTGCAGAGGCCGAGCGGAAGTTACGACGCGACGCGTTGCATTCTTTGCACGCTAAATGCACTCCTGAATGTGTGCACTTCTCAGAGACATATCGTCGTGAGAGTTCATGATGGCTTATGCTGATTGCGAGTTTCATTTAAGAAACATCAACACAATGAGCAAAATGTTTCTTATCTCGAAGAATTATACGTTAAATCTTCGTAGATCTCATATTTTTTTGCCTTTAAATAGCTTCCGGTGCATATTTTACCTTCATCTGCGATATCCATGCAATTCATCGTAGTATGATTAAAGTATATTTATTGGCGAAGAAAGCTTCACTTCATTGCAATTACGTAACCTTCTTGATAACAAATGTAAATTACATCCTTAAAGGGGCAAGCAAAAATGGTTTCAGATTAACAAATAAAACGTCACTGCTAAACATACTAACAATGGTTTTGATGTACAACTGAAACATGCAAATAATGAAAGTTTTAACAGTAGTAGTCAGAATATATAAACATATAAACGTCAATATGCTGATTGAAATTATTTTTAAACACAAGTTAACAAAAGGTGTACAAAATCATGCTTTTGTGATTTTGGCTGATAAACGTTGAGTAGCAGAATCACGTATACGCGACAACAGTCGCTAAAGTGTTAAGTATCGCTATTAGCGTGCTGTGACTAATTCTTATCACTGATAATGAGTCGTTCCTCTATTCGTCAGTTCTCCAGACTTCAAGGAATTCTTGCTTTCTCCTCTGACGAATTTTTGCCATAACTCACTGAAGGTATAACTTAATTTTAAAGTTTACACGTGTTGGAAAAAAAACCGAAGAATTTTTTATTTTATTTTACGATATTATTAAAGACCAATATAATCGCATGTGTGGTTCCATTGCTTAATATAATTCTGTGATGCATCGCGATAGATCAGTTATGGCCTCTACAAATAATTCATCTGAGAAGTAATAAATATCTATAAATTATACTATTGCTATTCGAATATTAGCACGGAACTAGTTTTAATGTACGTCTATCCAGAGCCGCGGAAAAAATGCATGCAATTAGTAAGAAGCCAAGAGTCAATTAGAGACGACTCGCGATAGCCCTGAGAAAACGGGCAGCTCGTCATTGCATCAGAGATACGTATCTCTTTGACGAAATCAAGGCCTCTGTGATTCGCTTTGGCATTTCCGTAATAATATTGTGCTTCGATATTGCATTGTCCAATCCACTTAATTATGTGGTAGAAACATTACAATAATCACTAAGTCATCGTAATGGCTCAACACTAGATTTACCGAAGACTGATCTAGTATATTTAAAAATGACAAATGAATACGTTGCAATAAAAGAAATCGAGAAGTTAAACATTTTGGTCGATATAATCGCATTCAGTCTACAGAATAGGCGTAGAAAATTGAAGGAGAAACAGCGATAGAAATTTTATGAACCATCAAAAAAAATTCGGCTCAAGTCCTCTTTACCACCTTGGTAGATCTAGTGTTAAATTACAAGTTACTTAAAATTGTGTTGAAAGAAAAGAAAAAGTATAGTAGTATTTACTTCAGGGCGATTTATAATGTAAAGATATTACAGATTTATTATATATGTATAATGATCTATAAAGGTAATATAATTAGCGTATAGTACGTGCGTACAGCTCGGTTGCTCGCTCGCGACTCTCTACACCTAATGGGTCCTACCGCTAGGCGCTGTACGCGAATCTTATTTCACCGCGCGAAATTTGATTGTTACAATTGGTTCTTCGTGTATCAATAATCAAAGTATTCCATGATTCGTTCGATCAATGATTTAAAAGTATCTAAAATGACATCTGTTTAGCGATACAATGGTAATAATTAATACTTAAGTACACAGAGGCCACAAATCCTCATAATGTCCTATTCATCGAACGCTGCTTTTTATTGATAGCTTACGATACCATAATATCCTTGCCATTCCTTGCCCTACGCGTATTTCCATCAACATGATACCAATAATACAATATCCCACAAGCAATTTCTAAAGTATTAAAAGTCAGCAGTCTATTGATCATGCAATGGTACTGCAAAAAAGAACATCACGTACTGTTCGTTTTTTTCTACAAAGAAAAAATTTTCACCGTTGATTACGATGTTTCGGGTATTGGAAAACGAATGAAAAAATCGTGAGGGCGGTGCAGCACGGATGACAAATCAGGACTGCATTTAATTCGCCGCAAACAAGACTGGCAAGTACGTTCGAATATCGGGACGTGTGCCATGAATCGACAATGAGAGAGAAAAACATTTGACATCAGAGAAAAATGCTCAGCTATCGATTTGACGATGCGTTTCGTTTGCACACACGGAGTGCGTACACGTGGCCTACACGTTTGATACGGTGTTTTACATTTTTGGCCATGATCCAGCATCGTCAATGTTTCTTTCTGGAATACATGACGTTAACCTGACATTTCTTCCTTCAATGGTTGCCAATAAAATCGTAAAGAGACACTTTGTCCATACGACCGTTGCTGGTGAACATTGAAAAGTTTTATAGATACAAATTTCAACGTGTTGTCAACTTTTATCATATTGTTTGATATCACCAAATTCTCTTTTGGAACGTTCTTTTATTTACGTGATCATTGTAATGAATTACAATATAATTATAATATGAATAACGAATATCCAGTAATAGTTAAATACTATTACGACATGGACTCACAATATTGGATGTTGTAAACTAAACATAGATAAATTGTACTCCATTGTTTTTATTAAAAGTTTCTAGTTGAATCGTTGATCACGGAGGATGTGTCGAAAAAATATGTTTTTAGAGAAAAAGGGCGACCTGGATTTGGGGAAGGGTCAAAAGCTTTTATCTTTGTGGGAAACGTTGCTGTTTGAAAATTACAATTAGAAGAACAATAATAATTACAGTAATAATACAATAAAAATAATAACACTATTATTGTTATGATGATGATGATAAGCATAGTAAGAATAAAGGTTATAGTAGTATGATAGTATAATAGTAATAAAAATAACAGTAATATAATGATAAGAATAGTAATACAATAAGAATAATAGCAATATAATATGATAATGACAGCGATGATGATAATAGTAGAAATATGATTTTCAGAGCCGACAGACAGTAGATCGTAACACATGCCACTCTTTGATAGAAAACATTTGAATAATCGTGATATTTCGCATAAAAATAAACATTACCTTCGTTTTCCATGATAACAGGTTAAACAACGTTTCAATGTCGAAGAAATGTCTCATGGGGAACGAATGGCGGAGCCGATTTTCTCTCTTTCTGTCCTCGTTTATCTGAATTCGCCTTTGTGTCCACGAAACTGGCTTGCAATCTCTGCGGGTGCAGTTGCAGCTGTACAGGGGTTACAAAATATCGCGATATTTCGCCTGATAAGAGTGACCACTGACGCCGAAAGTACCATCACAAGAACCAAAACGTTCCTGTTAAAGCACCAGGAACAGAATCGCGAAGTCTGGGTTGTTATATTTGCGCAACATTAACGCCGCAATTACAACGATACCGATTTCACCATTGTTCGGTTGTGACGACCATATATGACATTGAGTCATTTTTTAATTTTCTAGATTACGAAAAACAACATTTGAAAGTTCGGAATCATTTTACCTTTTCCTACAATTTATCGCTTGTTTATTATTTCATTACACAGCTCAATCGAATTTGCCATATCGATCAATGTTAGATATATAGTTAAAAGACAAAATTCATAATTTCTGTGCCCGAGTAGAAATTCTTCACAGCTCTAACTGATATTTCCTGAATTATCGTTTCATATACAGGATGCGGTCAAATAACATGTACAAGGTGTTTCAAATCTAATTGTCATGGCTCTCAGGGGTTGTTCTACACCCTTGGATCGATGGAAATTTGTAAAAAAAAAAAAACTCCGCAAAATTAGCGGAAAGGTGCCAATTTTTTTGTATTGGCTTATCGTATTCGTCTTGTTACGTGTAAAATGTCTGATTGTGAGAGGAATCGTAAATCAGAAATGAACCATTCTCATACAAATTAACTTTTAATTGTGCCTTCGCGATTGAACTTTAACTGAATAAGTCAGACTTCCAGATCTCCGACTTTTCGAAAAGAAACACACAAAATATCCTTACAAGTGCTACACTAAATTAAAAAACGAAGGATTGGGTCACCAATCTAGTAAGGAAAGCGCGTCTAGTTTTTAAGGTAAATAGGAACTATTTACCAGACAAAAGGATTTAGATACCCCTTTCAGTACTGTTTAAACATGTTTAAATGTTTATAACAATGAAGTAATATGCAACGCTATATTTGGGAGGGTTTTTAGAATCTATTTTTTCAAAAAACGTGATGTCCAGGAGAAATTCTAACGGTAGGAGGCTATAGAGCAAACATCTTTCTATTATAGTTTGTTTTACATATAAACGTACATTGACACTTTATGAGTTATATGTAGCTTGTTTTCCAAACACATTTTATGTTTATAAGTGGTTTTTAGACAGTAACTCTATATTAAACAAAGTACTGTGTTTGAAGCAATTGGTTAGATAAATAAATAATATCGTTGAATTCCATTTACAATTTTAAGATTAATTCTATGAGCAACGAGAGCAATTATTTCCACATCACTGGCCAAGATGTACAACGACCTGCGCGTGTTGTCAAAATATACTGGGCGGAACTCGGTGATCGTAACCTACTGATATCCTTTCCGCAAATATCAACAATGTCATTTCGATGCTCGCCTCGCTATCAGTTCCCCCTCGACCGCTGACGAGTAACCACTGCTCCGTGATCGGGTTCAACTATTTCCACCTATTAGCGCGTGTATAGTATTTTTGAAGACGAGATCCTGAATCACGAAATACCTCTCATTTTGCAAGCTACTTGGCAATTCATCCTCACAGTGGTATCAACTCTTACTTGGCGGCCATACGTCTGCTATCAACCACCAAAGAAAAGAATCAACACGTTGCTGAGGTATATATCATTTTTAATAAGATTTTAGTAGGTTTGTTTTAAGTGCGATTACACATGTTGTCCTTAATGAAATACAAACGGAAAGAGTTAAATATGCTAATGCATAAGTAAGAAAGACTCCTAGTAAGAAGGGTAAAGCGAGATGCCTAATTCCTCGGTACCTGTGCGCTTCCAAACATTGGTTTAACAGTTTCAAAAAGTGTTGCACCCGGCCACAAAAGTAGGACAGACTTTTGCTTCCTTCCAAATTCCCCTTTTTCCCTACATATCGCCATCTTCGTTGACCATCTGATCGCCGAATTTTGTTAAACTTACCTGAGGGGTAGGTCTCGAAAAAGACACATTCGAAGAAATATTTAATACGTATTTCTTGATCGGTCTCTTTCTGTAGTAAGGTGGTGAAAATGACTCTCCTTACAACGAAATTTCCTATGTAATTTTTTGGAGGCTACGAAGATGCCAAGGGCGCTCCTGGGAAGAACATAAACACTTGCGCTTTCCTTGCTAGTTGGGTGACCGAATCTTCCATTTTCTAATTTCGTGTAGCACTAATAATTCCAACGCATTGAATTTTCAAACTCGCCTTTCCAAAACTGAACCTTAACGCATTAGCGCTCACCGATCTATTTATAGATCGCTACTTAAATGCATAATATTTTCAATATCCTAAGTTATTTATTTATAGACCAGCTTTTTGTGAACAAGTTGTTTAAAAAAAAATTCAAAGATAACGTTTTTTAGTAAACTTGAACCAACATAACGTGGAAATTTCGTTATTTTTCTTAATTTTTCTAAATAATATAATTTGGGCGTTAATAGACTAAATTTAACAATTTTGTTCCCATATTTTGTTCTTATTTTGTTATAAGAAATTATCTTAGTCTACTTGATCACCCTGTATCAATGCATCCATAGTTCAGAAAGATGATAAGAAAAAAGAGAAGAACTTACTATTAGGATGGTATATGCATACATATAGTATAACTATCGTTTTAAGAAACAATATACTCTGTCATATCGTTATTTCACTTTTATGAGTCGTAACACGCTATACGATGTCTAGTACCATCTCTCCTTTATAGTTGCAGACTCTGTTGTCGTTATAGATCGTTCTACTCGATTAGAACGTTCTATCGGTAATCTCCCCCGTTCGTTCCTTAATCTCGGCGACGTTTTAAATTGATACCTCTTCGGTCCCTTTTTTGTTCATTTGCCAATTAAAGCGCACACCATGTTCACGACGATGTTTAGCTGTCGCGAACTGCGCGCGACCTTTCACCGGGACGCGGTATAAGGATACCGGATCCACGCGGGTCGTAAATCCGCGATACGATAATCGTCGATGATGGCCGAACGCGATTCTGTATGCGATTTCTCGGAACAGAATTAGTTTCGTTTGTTGGTAAATAATAAGTTAAAACACGTTATGATGGTGACTAGATGTTTCGTCTTATATTAAGAATTCTATGTACACTTGTTATAAAACTAGTACTGATTGATGTGTATATGAGTGGCGGTAATGCTGAACGTAGTGTATACTGTTGTGGTTGTGATTCGAGTGAGTTCCCGGGCAAGAGATCGGGAGGACGACGAGTCGGAAATTCGGCAAGGAAGGGAGTTGACGAATCGGGGAATTTTGCATTAACTTGGCTTCTAATAGGTCGAAAATTCGACCTATTAGAAGACAAGGATTGGAAGAAGGAAATTCAGAAGTTAAGGAAGAGAGGGAAATGGTCAAGAAGTGCACGTGTGAGGTTCGGATATTCGGAGAACGTTCGGAAGAGAAAGATTTACGATAGGAAAGTCAAGGAAGGTAATGAGAAGTTAAGGTACGTGACTAAAAAGTATAGACAAGGATTAAGCAGAGGTAGTGAATTTTTGAGAAGGCCAAGTGACGAATCTGGAAGATGATTTATAGGGGTGAAAGTAGGCAGATGGGAAGTCTGGAAAAGATTTAAGAAAGAAATATGACAGAAGAAGGACTATGAGCAGAGTGTAGGAATAGTGACTCGTAACATCCTCCCCCCGTTGAGAGGGTTTATCCGATCAAATGCCCTGGTTAATGTGAGTCTGTTGTTAGAGTAGAGTTAGGTGGTGTTGTATTATTATAATGTTTTAATTTGATGTCGGCGACGTCTGTTCCTCTCCTGATTCAATTGGTAATGGCGCCAGTCCCTTGACGCTCCGATCCTGGGTTCCGGAAGCTGTTCTAACGGTGACCGTGCGGGTCACTCCGTCGGCACCAGGTAAAAGTTTGACAATGCGGCCCATTGTCCAATGCATCGGTGGCGTTTTATCGTCTCGCAAGAGAACCAATGTCCCCTCCTTGATGGAATGGCTACCTCGATTCCACTTACTACGATTTGTCAATTCGTTGAGGTATTCTCGGTGCCAACGAGTCCAGAAATGTTGTTTTAGTTGTTGTAGATGTTGCCATTTTGACAATCGGTTCTCTGGAACATCCCTGTAATCTCGCTCTCGCAGGCTCATTAATGAATCGCCGATAAGGAAATGACCCGGAGTGAGAACAAGGAGGTCGTGCGGATCAGAGGAGATAGGTGTGAGAGGGCGTGAATTGAGTACTGCTTCGATTTCTATTATTAGCGTATTAAGATCTTCGAACGTGAATAAGGTGTTTCCGGCGACGCGTCTCAGATGGTATTTGAATGATTTCACTGCAGCTTCCCAAAGACCACCGAAATGTGGGGTATAGGGTGGAATAAAATGCCACGTAATGGCTTTGGTACTCAGCTCGTTTTTTATCCTTTCGACGTGGTCGTCGTTTCTGAGCAAATTTCGAAGTTCTAGCAATTGATTGTTTGCACCGACAAAATTCGACCCGTTGTCGGAATAAATGTCAGTACATAATCCCCTTCTAGAAACGAAACGTCGAAGAGCCGCGATAAAGGCTTCGGTGGTCATATCGCTTACCAATTCCAAGTGTACGGCCTTGGTGGAAAGACACACAAAAACTGCAACGTAGACCTTTATCTTCGCCCGATTACGATATTTCTTCTCCTTAATAAGAAACGGACCGCAGTAATCAACGCCGACCTTAACGAATGGGCGCGATTCCGTGACCCGTGCTTCAGGTAGATTCCCCATTATATAATCTACTGATGGCGGTTGGAATCTACAGCATTTTATGCACGATTTGATCGTCTTCCAGATTTGACTGCGGCCGTCAAGGGGCCAATACCGTGAACGAATCGCGTATAATGTAGCTTGTACTCCGGCATGTAATTGATTAATGTGTTCATTTTCGATGATAAGCTTCGTGACGTGTGATTTTGGCAAGATGATCGGATGTTTCTGGTTAAATGATAGTGTAGCGTGCTTCAATCGACCACCGACTCGGAGTATACCGTCTTTGTCTAAAAATGGATTCAACCGGTTCAATCGGCTTTTATGTTCCAGTGGTTTTCTGTCGCTAAGTTGCTTCAAATCATTTTGAAAATAGTTTCGTTGGATCTGTTTTATAATCGTCTGTTGTGCTCTGAGAATTTCTTGGGCGGTGATAGGTCCAATTTTCTGTTCCTTGTATCTCCAGCGGAGGCAGTATGCAATTACACGTTGTAGTTTCGTCCACGTAGAGAAGCGGAGAAATAAATCTGGTTCTATGTTGGTTGTTATTAAACATGTGACTCTTTGTTCGTCTGGAGGATTTATCGGTGCTTTCAGTTCGAATACAGGCCAATGTTCTTCGGAAGATCTAAGCCATTCCGGACCGCGGTGCCAGATAGACTTATGTAGAAATTCGAGTGGAGTTTGGCCACGAGAAATCAGATCTGCGGGGTTATCTACTGTCCGTACGTGCCGCCAATTAGATATGTCGGTCTTCGATTGAATTTCGGCCACTCTGTTGGCGACGAAAGTCTTAAGTAAGTGTGGAGATGTATTTAACCAATGTAACACTATTGTCGAATCCGTCCAGAAGGTAATATTATTTATTTCGATGTGCAATGCCTTTTGTACTGTAGATATTAGTGATGTCAATAATAGCGCTCCACATAATTCCAAGCGTGGTATCGTTTGTTGTTTGAGTGGCGCTACTCTTGATTTGGCTATTAATAGTTGCGTTTCGGTCACTTGTTCGTGATTTGTTGATCTTATGTAAACGCATGCACCATATGCCCTTTCGCTCGCGTCGCAAAATCCGTGCAGCTGTATCCTTGTCGCGGCGTCAGTTAATATGAATCTTGGAAATGATATATTGTTCAGCAACGGTAGTTGTTTGTAAAATTCCGTCCATTCAGAATGTAGGCTAATCGGAAGCGATTCGTCCCAATCAACCTTCAAGGCCCATATCTTTTGCAACAAGATTTTTGCGTTTACGATAACCGGTCCTAATAGGCCGAGTGGATCGTAGATTTTCGCTATTTCCGAACTTACTAGACGTTTAGAGATATGTGGAGGAGGAGCTGAGATCTTCACAGTGTAGTGGATGGAGTCGTCTATAGAGTTCCACATGATTCCTAATGTTTTCAAGGACGATTGGTCACCGAGTTGTAGCTGTTTGTTGATGGTGTGCGGTGGTAAGCCGTCCAGTAATGATTTGTCGTTGGAGGCCCATTGTCGTATGTGTAAGCCGGCGAGGCTAAGAAGGTGTGTGATTTCGTTGCGAATCTCTACGCCCTCCTGCTGCGTCGCAGTTCCGGTGAGCAGGTCGTCGACGTAGAAATCGCGTTGTAAAATGGTTGATGCCTTGGGAAATCGGTGCCCTTCGTCTCGTGCCAGTTGCGTAAGACATCTGATTGCCAGGTAGGGCGCAGCTGATAACCCAAATGTGACGGTATTAAGCTGATACGTTTTTAACGAACCTTGTGGATTTCGCCATATCACCCGTTGATATTTTCTGTCTTCGGGGCGAACGAGAAACTGGCGGTACATTTTCTCGATATCGCCAGTGAGAACATAGCGGTGTAATCGGAACCGAAGCAGAATGTACAGCAAGTCGTCTTGGATTTTCGGTCCGATGGAGAGTGAGTCGTTAAGGGAGATTCCGGAGGAAGATTCCGCGGACGCGTCGAAGACAACTCGTAGCTTCGTCGTAAAACTGCTCTTTTTCGTGACTCCGTGGTGTGGGAGATAGTATCCGTCATCCTTTGCTTCTCCTTCCTTCAATTCTGACATGTGGCCGAGGTCTAAGTATTCCTGCATTATATCGGAGTATTGTGTTTTAAATTCGGGTTCTCTTCTGAATTTATGCTCTAATGCGTTAAAACGTTTGATGGCTTGAATTCGGGAATCGCCGAGCTGTAATAGTTTGTCGTTAAACGGTAATGCTACGATATATCGGCCGTCGGCGTTTCTCGACACGTTCTTCTCGAAATGTGCTTCTGCGGTTGTCTCCTCTGCAGACAAGTGTTTCGTTTGTGGACCGTCTTCCAATTCCCAGAATCTTGATATGTCCTGCTCCACGGTGTTAATATAGCATGACTCCGGTTGTTCGGTTGAATAAGAATGGGTTGCAGGCACGCTCCCCCCGATGACCCACCCGAGTTTCGTCTTCTGCAGGTATAGGTCTAGGCCGTTCGTGATGGATAAGTTTATCTGCCCGACGCATAGGACGGATAATGCTATACCTGATCCCAGTAGCATGTCTATCGGCGCAGGTTGGTGAAAGTTAGGATCAGCTAATTTTAGATTGCGAGGTACTGTGATATGTGAGCGGTCAATTGTTTGATCTGGAATCTGTGCTGCTATTTGCGGTATGATTAAAAACTGTACTCTTTTTCTGAATGTTCCTGTCCGTGACTCTATCGTGGTTTCAATGATATGACTTGACGTGGTGTTCAAGGAGTTAACGGCGCCAATAGCTACCTGGCACGGCTTCATTTTCAGACCGAGTTTTCGGGCGAAATCCTCGGTCATAAAATTAGCCGATGCGCAGGTGTCTACGAGGGCTCGACCGCAGACAGGTTTTTGTTTACTGTTTATTATATTGATTAGTGCGGTGACGATTAGTTGATTTATAGAGGTGTCTACCGCAAACACCGACCGCACACTTGTTTCGGTTTTCTGTTTCTTTCGTAGTCACGCTGTCCCGTAATACGTATTACCTTCCTTGTCTTCGGTGGACAATGGTTGTGCGTCGTCTTCGTTGTTTGGAGCTCCGTGCAGGTAAGTATGGTGTCGTTTGTTGCACACCCGGCACGACGTTGACCGGCAACCTTTGTTATTATGCCCTGCGCTAAGGCAATTGGTACATAGAGAAGCCTTCTTGATTGCCATGTACCGTTCCTTGATGGGTAAACTCCTGAATTCCTCGCAGCTCCAAATCTTATGGAACTCCTTACATATCGGGCACGGTTGCGTGGTTATCGCAAAACTTTGCTTCCGAACTGTGGGTCGCAGTTGCCGTCGCATTTCATTTCTGTCTGTAGAATACAAGGTTTCCGGTGTCTCTTGAGATATGCAGTTCGATCTCTTTTCTAAGAACTCAATTAGATGCGTGTAAGGAGGCATGTCGTTATCCTTCAGGGTTATTTCCCATTGATAAACAAGGTCAGAATTAAGTTTAGATAATATTATGGACATGATGGGCGTGTTCCAAGTTCCAATGGGTTCCCCTAGATTCTCTAATCCAGATAAATGTTGAGTCACGGCGTCAACAAATTCCCCTAATGTTTGTGCAGTGTTTTTCTGTATCTTGGGGAGGTTCATGATGGCTTCGAAATGTCGTAGAAGTATCTTCCGTTTACAGTCAAACTTTTTCTTTAACGTTCGTAACGCGGAGTAGTAGTTTTCATCGGTTAGAGGTGTTTCCTTAATGCAGGAGAACGCTCGACCGGTTACGGACGATTTCAGGTAGGTTAATTTTTGTATCGGTTGTAAAGATTCATTACGGTCTACTACGGCCATGAATTGTTGATAAAAGGACGTCCAATTTTCATATGATCCGTCGAATGTTGGAAGATTTATTTCTGGGAGTTTAGTCGGTGTCGATGTATTACTTGGTGTTGGAGTACTGTTACCGGTCAGAGAGCTCTGCAGGGTTACCGTTCCTTCACGCAAATAGGCGCGTGCACGTGCAATAACCGTATAGTAATTATTTTGAATTTCGTATCGACGCGCTTCTTCTGTATTGTCGAGTACCTCTATCTCAAATTGAAGATCATCAAAGCGTTTCCATTGTTCGACAAGCGCGTCGAGCATGACTTGTAGGAGATCCACATTGCGTACCGAATTCTCGTATCCGTCAATAAATTTTTTAAATGCAGTTATCTGCCCGATGATAGATCCGCGACGGCGGCGCAAAGTGGAAATGGAGTCAGTGGAACGATCCGATTGGGACATGATTGAGTCGAGAATGGTATTAAAGGGAGTCGGCGAAACAAAGATGAGCCTACCTTAATGAAGCAGAGATTCTGTAATCCTGGAGTGTTCTTGCAGCGATGTTCTCAGTGCCTGGGATGTGATTGGAGATTCTCTTGTCACGGTGTCGATAGGTTGATCCAGTTGCAGAGCAGCGAAGGTGTTTCTCGATCGTCAGTCTGAGTATCCGGCTCGAAGGACCAAAAAATGTTCACGACGATGTTTAGCTGTCGCGAACTGCGCGCGACCTTTCACCGGGACGCGGTATAAGGATACCGGATCCACGCGGGTCGTAAATCCGCGATACGATAATCGTCGATGATGGCCGAACGCGATTCTGTATGCGATTTCTCGGAACAGAATTAGTTTCGTTTGTTGGTAAATAATAAGTTAAAACACGTTATGATGGTGACTAGATGTTTCGTCTTATATTAAGAATTCTATGTACACTTGTTATAAAACTAGTACTGATTGATGTGTATATGAGTGGCGGTAATGCTGAACGTAGTGTATACTGTTGTGGTTGTGATTCGAGTGAGTTCCCGGGCAAGAGATCGGGAGGACGACGAGTCGGAAATTCGGCAAGGAAGGGAGTTGACGAATCGGGGAATTTTGCATTAACTTGGCTTCTAATAGGTCGAAAATTCGACCTATTAGAAGACAAGGATTGGAAGAAGGAAATTCAGAAGTTAAGGAAGAGAGGGAAATGGTCAAGAAGTGCACGTGTGAGGTTCGGATATTCGGAGAACGTTCGGAAGAGAAAGATTTACGATAGGAAAGTCAAGGAAGGTAATGAGAAGTTAAGGTACGTGACTAAAAAGTATAGACAAGGATTAAGCAGAGGTAGTGAATTTTTGAGAAGGCCAAGTGACGAATCTGGAAGATGATTTATAGGGGTGAAAGTAGGCAGATGGGAAGTCTGGAAAAGATTTAAGAAAGAAATATGACAGAAGAAGGACTATGAGCAGAGTGTAGGAATAGTGACTCGTAACACACCATACGATGCTCCCTCGTTCAAGAAATTTATAGCAAGAGATGGTGTAATCTAATTTCGAAGATTTCAAGATTGCAGTGTACCTTTAATGAGAAACAGAAAAGGAGAGGAAAAGAAAGAAAGGGAACACAGGACGATTAATGGGGGGTAAGGGTGATTCGAGCAGAAACGGTACTTGTACCGAATAGTCCCGTGACAACCGGTCTCCGCGCTACTAGCCATCTGAAACAAATGGAGCCTTCGATTACTTGGCACGATGGACGTTCAGTTAATTCCACGCGAGTCACGATATCATTGCCTCCAAACGAGACCTGCCGATAAGTTTATAATCGGCTTGAAAACCGATTTTCCGTTCAGCTCCTCCTCCGTTCCCTGTCTGTCGATATTATCGATGTCCCTTCTAACCGTGTGACACATCTTTTTCATGTTTTCTTATTCTCTACCAAGGATTCGATAATTACACTTTAATACTTTATCGATCTATCCATTGCTACAATTTTCAGCGCAATCTGTCGCAGCATTTTCTGCTTTCTTGGATTAAACTTCGTGCTAAATTCTTTTGTTTTGCAATTTAATCGTTTTATAACAACAAATGAAAATACTCGGTAGTACGTAGACGTTAGGAAACTTTTCTATATTAATTCCAATGTAAGGGACTATCTTAGATAGAGAGATGCCATTATCGACTATCAGTTATTTCTCCTGAGTGCAAATCTTTGCAACCTGTGGTAGATTTTTTCTAAATTATTTTTTCATTCATCATAGTGCAAAACTATATTAATCTACTCGCCGTGGGAAAAATAACCGCATCATTCAAAGTCGGAAAATACAAAAATAAGAACGAAAAGAAAAAGTCAATCAGTCGATTAAAATTCGACGATCTCCATGAAAATATCATAGCAAAGAGTTGGAATTAAATATCGTAAATTTGTTATTATCGAGTAAACTGAAATTCTATTCGCGATCGTTACCTATAAAAAAGAGATAGATAGATATTTATACTGCTGATGAAGAAGGGCATTTCCTCGGATAAAGATAATATTGAAACTTGAATGTATTCGTAATACACGGTATTTTTACATGTATATGTGGCATATTCCCGAATGTACGGAATGTCTGGTAGATGAACAGAGAGCAAATACTCTTCGCGGCGGACACCGTGCAAATTTACATAAGCCGGTTGCATTTTCTCGACGATTGAAATTTCAAGATGCAACCCTTGCTCAGCGTGGCGAACTTTCAACGAAGCCTGGAATTTTGTAGCTAGAGAATTTTCTACGCTAAAATGCTGCTTCTAAACGCGCTGGTAATTTTCACGGCAGACTGATTTTATTATTCAATTAACTCCACCGATGCTACCTCGAGCAGTATTTGATTAACTTTTTGTGCTGGATGCTTCTCCTCTATTTCTTTATTTATAAACAAAGAGAATTTTTTTGGATATTAAGGTTAACAATATTCAAATTGATATAAAGTTGAAAATGTGTCTTAAGCTTTCCTTAAATTTTTGTTAAAAAGGTTTCGTTAAAATGTTTTCTTCTTAGAGAAGGATATTAAATACTTCAAGTTACTCTCGCAACTTTTTGTACTCGGTGCTTCTCCTCTATACATTTATTTATATACAGAGAGAATTTGTTGGACATTAAAAATGTGTCTCAAGCTTTACGCAAATTAGTTATTAAAAATGTTTCGTAAGAATGTTTCCTTCTTGGAGAAGGATATTAAATACTTCCAGTTATTGTAAAGTGTCCCGTCGACCCGATTTCCGTCA
Source organism: Cerceris rybyensis (assembly GCA_910591515.1). Classification (NCBI taxonomy): domain Eukaryota; kingdom Metazoa; phylum Arthropoda; class Insecta; order Hymenoptera; family Crabronidae; genus Cerceris; species Cerceris rybyensis. The sequence continues at coordinate 4,574,645 of OU342796.1, read as the reverse complement.
AAATTACGTGATCGGAGGTTTATTTTCTATCTTTCGGCCCTGACCTTCGCTCAATTTCTAGAGATTGAGAAAATCGTGAAGAGTGGAACTGAAAAGTTCTCCGCAAAAACTTTATGCTTCCTGGCAAGGATTCGACAATGGTAGCTGTACTTTTAAACTGGGTCGTAAAGATTTGTAGTACGAAGCAAGTCTTTTTTTGCTTGCACGCAAAGTGTATGTTGCAAGTTGTTGTAGAAATAAGCAAATCCGATAGAACAGATTTTTATCTTTCAAACGAGTTCAGGTAAGTTTAAAGAGCAAAGAGGAAAGGAAACGAAGAAAAAAGTAGCGGTGACGGAGAGCCACCATTGGCGAAGTTTCCGTAAATATTGCGTCCCGTAGAATCCGAAATGAAGAGGGAAAAAATAACACGCTCGTAAGCAAAACTTGTAAGCCGCTTTCTCTTTCATTGTAAAGCCCGAGGCATTTCTTAAAAGTAGCTTGTAAAAAAAAGTAGCTTTTATATTCCGATTGAATTCTATGTTCCATATGATCGAAAGAATAACAAATAATTTTAGTTAAGTAACCTTTATATATCACAAGCTTATTATCATCTATTACAAAAGTACAACCTGAATTTAACTCTTAAATGCATAGTGTCTCAAAATCAAAACAATGTCTTTAATTCCTCATTAAAGTATTAGCCGTAACGAACATATCAATGTGACTGTATGCCATATTACCTTGATTCATTCAAACGAAATATGAAAGAAAGCGCAAATTTACCAACAATATCACCCAAGGAAGTGCGGTTAGATAAGGTTGGTCATGAACAACTCAGAGCAGATTCAAGAAAACGTTGTCATATGCCTCAATGCAAACTCCTGAGTCCATATAATGTTCTAAATATAACGTTTACCTATGTTAAAAAAATTCAAACTATTTTTCTTTATTTCATAATAATTAGTAAGTAAATATATGCATACTTTTTCTTAGCAAACAAGCTATATTATTTATGTTTGTACTGCATGGTATATCATTTTTCGGAAAATTCATTTAAATAAGAATTAAAACCTACATACCAATTATTTCTTTTTGTATTTTTGCATAAACCTATATAATAATCTACGTATAACAGCTTCTTCGTTTAAATTGAAAATGTATACATTTAAAGGTTAAAGCGTTGCAAACAAGTTTCTCTCGTTGCTACGACAAATAAAATAATATCATCATGATGTTATCGAATAAATTGCGTAAGATGTATAATAGCGTTACACACCATCCGTAATAATTGTACCGTGAATCGCAGCTCGTCGTTCTATATTATTATTTCTACAAGGAAATATGATGCTTATGTAGAATATGGAGCAAATATCGGACAACAAAGCGCATAGGTCCGTTTAAGACCAAAATCAAACGATATTTGGAATCTGTTACACGTTATTCAATACCTATCGGACAGTACGATATAATATAACTGAAACTCGTGGTTTCGATTCTTTCATACGTGAAACGCGAACCGCATTATACCTGGCATTTTTCCGATGCACTTTTCCATAGACTTAGCGCGATTCCATCGATCCAATAATCGATAACCGTAATAACGGAGACGTTCAGATTCCATCGTACTATCATTTTTCTTCTCGCTAAGATATTAATGATTGCCAGTAAAATCTACAACATTTAATAAGATTATCGAGCAAAGTATTATTTTCTTTTTAATACAAACCTCAACATTGTACAAATTTGTTTTAGCGGGAAGAAAATGATGCTGTCCCAAATGCAAAATATTAAATAGAATAGCCTGCCCTTCATTATTTTTCACTCCAGGGTATCGCACAACGTTTCTACTACCGCAGCTAACCAAGTATACTTTCTAAACCAGGCCAGACCAACCCAAATGATTGCAGCGGCCACTTTGATAACGCGTGACGTTACAGCGGGCTGCACTTTAGCATTATAACAATGAGGCATGAGAATTTTTATGAATTTAATATTCTTTTATATTATACATACAACGTGAAACAAGAGTTTCAATGAAAATATAAAATTTAACATGGATTGCCGCTCGTTGGCCAGGCCTGCTTTAAACCACAAGTTCTGAACGTTTTTAACCCTTTTAGTATCGGACGACGATATATCGTCATTAGTAATAGTGCTAACGTTGGGCATCGTAGGCTTGTTATTGAGTTTCCAATATTATATCAGTAATTTCAAAGCAGGCAATTGAAAATACACAACTCATGTTCTATATTCCGTGTTCTGTATTAAACTATGGCCAAATGACTATTATTTTTATTCGCCACTACATTTATCATTAATTCAAACAATTTTTCGGTCGGCACTAAAAGGGTTGACCTACCCACCCGCTTCTCAGAAAATCACACTGAATTTTATTTTTGATATCAATAATTTGACGGTTGCATTACTGGCGAAAAAAAACGGGTTCTGTACAACCCGAAACGGCAGAGGTATTATGATACTTTGGTACTTCGAGGATTAAAAGATATTTAGAACTATTTGTTCAAATATGAATTGAATGATTATTAATATAAATCCATATTTTCTGAGCATTATGTCCGAATATTGTCCAGAGGGCAGCGGTTGGCCCTCAAGGTACCCTAAATTTGTCTTGGACCAAAAAAGCCCCCTTATATAGATCTCTCCAATGTAAAAATACTTCTCAAAGTTAATGGTTAAAAGTGCATTTTTGGAATGAGTCAGTAACTAGAGGTCATATCAATTTTTCTTCAAATTATGTGTTCTGAATTTCTCCATATAGAAAAAAATGTATAGATATAATTTATCTAAATATGTAAGGTATCCAAAATTTTAATTCTTTTGTTCTTTTTTTTCGATAAACGTTCTTCTACTATTGAATAAGTTTACGTACGTAAACTATGATCGAAATTAGTAGATACATGTTCTTTGAATTTTTTGTTTTCTTTCAAAACAAAGCTAACGTTATTGCTATGACAAGCATTCTATGTAGCAACTTTTCTTATGCAACTAAATTCTCTATTAAAGGACTTACTATTTAAAAAAGAAATATTTTTACACCATCTAATTATTGATATATTATATTTAAAGACAATGCATTTGCAACCTTCAACTTTATTGGGCATTTTTACTCCTTAAACATGTACGATTGAAATAAAAAATATAAATGTCCAACATTCTTTCAAAAACTACATCTTACGTAACTTTCATCAAAATCGGTGTGTGCGTGTTTGAAAACTTTCTTTGCCAGAGCACACTCACTTTTAATCACACCTATGCACGGATGCCCAAATTCAATTGCTGATCTTTTAAGAACAATTAATTTCAATATTTGCAATTATCATATAAGCATCCACACCGCACCTATTCGTAAATCCTACAGATGTATTGATTTGTTCATCCATGGTCAAACTAGGTAAAGTATCATTATCTATAACTTAGCATATTTCATTTATCTCTTATAAGGGAATTTCATTCGATAATCGAATATTAACATGAATATTAAATGACAGAAATTCCCTGTATTGTATAACGTTCTTCGTATAGAAAAGTGGTTTTCTCTTTGAAATCTCAACGAACAGGATTAGCATAATAACGTCACTCTGAACTCTAACGAAGTATGCATAATGAGACCATCCCCTTCGAAGCTTTATATTTTGTACAGCACAAATCAATACAAAATCCATTTCACCGAGCTGGCTAAAAAATGAGAAAAAAGGAAAGAGATTATAGTTGTTTCAAGCCGGGCAGTTTTCAAGGAAAAATTCTAACGATTCCTTTACCCTTGATTATTTATTAAAAATCTATTTCTAAAGTATACAAAATATTCGCAATTCAAATATAACTCACGCTTTTTAAACATCAGCCAATTTTCAAGCAAAAATTGTGATGGTTCTTGAACGCTCAATATTCGATAAAATCCCGTTTCACCGGGGAATCGTCCAAATCTCTTCGATAAACTAACACAAAACAAAATGCCCATGCATTTTCTGTAGACATAAACGGGAGCAGATCGCTCCAGAATTCTAAGAAGATAGAGTCGGCCCGTAGTGACGAGTTGTCAATAAAAGAAAGCTACTGCTATGCACTCATACGTGATTCGGTGGAGTCCGCATCTGGGAAAAAAATTCGCAGCCATTTTTTTTTACAAAGAACATTTGCACCAATTCTTATGGAATTTTTGTCGCTGAAGACGTATGTGAAAGCCGTTTTTCCTCACTATACACCTTTTTTTAAAAAATCAGTTCTGAAGATATTGAAAGTTTCAATTTCCAGAGTTTTTTGTCGTTTAACCCATTAGCTTATGTAATCCCCATTTGGGGATTTATTCATTTTCAAAGATTTTTAGCTTTTAATTTAGATATTTGACGCGCTTCTGATTGTGGGAGCAAATGTGTTTAAAACAGTCTGTTTTAGTTGCACATTTAAGCAGTAGTGTTCGTGAATTATTTTCATTTTTGCACTGCTACAATATTTCTTCCAGAAACAATCAAGCCAAGAAAAATCTTTTTTTATATACAAAGAGATTCTATAAAACCTTTCGAATATAACGCAGATATTTTTCTTGGAGAAGCCGTAATTGAAATTTGCAACGCGAGTTTTGTGTTCGGTTGAGAAAATGGAAAATGTTCCGCAAGACAGAAGGTATTGCCAGTGATTCTCAACGCTGCCACTCTAGTATTGTAATATGCTGAATTCTATACAAGTACATTTATTGCTTATGAGCTATTTTATACCAATAACGCTAAATTTAATAAAATATTATATTCGAAACATTTCATGATTATTCAAACATATTCAGATGTATATAAAATTAAAGTAACATACACCTTTATATTCAAAAGGGTTTAGAATCTTATTGTGCAAAAAATATTTAAGTATTTATAACGATTAAAATACAATAAATTCTGGAATTCGAAATTTTAATTTTTCACGGTAGACGTTCTCACAAGTGGTGGATGAAGAAAAAAGCGTATCTCACCTCTAAATCTGTGAGAATCAACATAAATGTTCTTTCTGCAAAAATTTGTGTTAACCATTGACTTTCAAAGATTTTCGCGTTTACTATTTTATTAGTTCTAGGAGAGAATTACGTAAGGCTCTGAGCATAAAATCTTCGGTAAGGGTGCATAACTGTACCTGCGTGTAGCAAACACGCGTGAACGAATTAATTTTCTACCAATTTTATTTTTAATTTCTATTCATGAGTACTCCTGACTAAACTCCTCTCTCTAAAAAGAGTATAAAAAGCAACAATGTTATATTTTCTCGAGTTATTTTCTCCATTAACTTAAATAATCGTCTTCATATTCAATCTCAAAAACAAGCTGAATCTAAAACCAAGAACATCTACTAAATCAGGTATACAACACGAAACATCAGTAATCCTCGCATCATACACGCGTTTGACGAGCTTTGAGCGAAACAAGCCAAATGCGGGACACGAAGTAACCGTGTACTCATCGCTGACATTCCAGAACGTTGGTGGTCGCACGACGCTATTGAAACTAACAACCGGAGGTATTTGGCATTAACGACGACTCACGAGGTCCGTTTTATAAACCGTACCTAACGACACGGTATTTGCCAGCATGGTAGCTCGGTGCATAAGTGCTCGTTTACGAGGATCGTTGTTTTCGTCCGTCATTAACGGTAATAACATGCCCACCAATGTTCTCTGTCCAGCGTAGCTCTAGCGAAAGTTCGCGGCTAACAACCACGAAGGGTACATCGAGGGTGGAAAATCGTTGTTGCTGCGATTTGTATGGCTGCGTAGCTGAAATTCCTTTTGCACGGTTGATGGTAGACGAATAGGGAAATTGCAATGCAGAATTTGACAGAGATAGTTTTCGAGAAATTGTAGGTGTTGAAACGTAAGTGTTCCGACTCCATTTTGGAGGTGGTTGTTGGGTGTATTTCCCATATGCATCTCTTCGGGCCCCGCTTCCGGGTGTCTCTATGTGCGTCGAGGTGTGGCCACATGTGCTTTTGTTAATCTGTTCTTATGCACTGCTTATTCGGTCTATTATTTAATCAATTTATTGTAACTATGTTCCTTTAATAAATCTCTCTCAAATTCTAACAGTAGGTGTAAGAGAAATTCATTGATGTATAGGAACGGTCCATAATTAGGAAGTAGAACTTGTAACTTTCCTTCAGTTGCGAGTAGGGATTGCAATACCGGTATACCGGAATACCGAATACCGGTATTTTGAGCCATTTGTACAATTTTGAAATACCGGTATTCACAAGTTTAAATACCGTTTTTTCGGTATTTACTAGATATTTTTAAAATTTTCCACTATATGTTCAGGGGTCGCCAACATAGAAAAATAGTACCTATACGTTTTTGTGTACGATGTGATCAAGTTTATAGTAAATTTTCTTAAAATTTTTTACCCACAAATCTATCTACATTCAGAACAATTCGGTACAGTTATCGAAGATGATGATGACACTAATGTCGATAGTGAAAAGGAATTGTCTCTTGAACAAAAATTAGATATAGCGATAACTAAAAAAACTTCAAAAAACCAAAATACAATACAGAAATCAGTTATATTCAAAACCATTCGACAAGAAATCGATTTATTTGAAAATGAGGGATTTAGAGGTAAATACTTGGAAAAAGTACATCGCGCATTGCTGACAGTACCACCAACTAGCGTAGATGCATAATTACATTCCAGGCTTAATGACAGTACAATTGATGCATTATGTTTTTTAAGATCACATTTCAAAAATATGTAATAGTACCATAGACTGAATAGTGATATTTACACTTTTTTGTGATGTAAATACAGAAGATGTTCCTTGTTCCTTTACTTTTTTGTTATTCTTTATATACTGTTATAATTTATAAGTTACAAATGATTTTTTGTGATATTTATTATCTTTAATAAAACTGACAAATGAAACAATTCCTACTACCGGTATTAAAACCGGTATTCCGGTATTAAGATCTAAAAAATACCGAATACCGGTATTGAACTTTTGGCCCGATATTGCAATCCCTAGTTGCGAGTTATTGATAGGATTTTTGCAAAATAGTAATATTCAAATTGCATTCTATTGCTATCGTTGGTTGATAAACATTAGGTGTGCAAGTAAGCTCCGAATTTCTATCTGACCGTGGTATCATCTAAAAGGGACTCCTTTACACATCTAATGTATTGCGGAATTGCGGGAGAAGTGTTTCATAGTTCTCGAAACAATTATATATGTGAAGATATTTATATAATCGTTTTGGTAGCGAAGGTTTCTAAAAAAACATGGTAGTAATAGGTCGAGCAGCGTTCTAAATAGATGCGAAAAGATCCAAGCGGCGTAATAGCGATTCTTTTAGCGCGATAGCGCATTTTTTATGTTGCGAAAAGTTAAGCATTGTGATAACGCTAGTCTTACCACTAGGTTGACGGAAGGGAAATCTGTTATACAGCAATATGTTAAATAAAGACTTTGAAAATAGGGGATCAAGCGGCAAAGAAGATCATCAGTTGCGTAATTTATATAAGATACATGTGAAATATCTACTGTACCGTGTCTCCAGTTTACAAGGCATTTCTAAAAAGGCAGGAATCCATCAATTTAACCGCTTTCATAACCATAGTGTTAATCTACATATGTAATATTAACTTATAATATAAAATGTATTACTTGGATTACTTATATACCAAAAAAGAAGCAATGCGACATACATGTGTCTGAAAACGTCAGCGCGTTTCGTGAGTCACCATCAGTTGTCTATAATATAGACTCTATATCGTTAAAATGCGCTGGTTTTTTTCGACATGATTCTGAAGAGCGCGAAAGCAGCGCGTGAAACTCAAATAATTAAAGGTGGATAGATTGAGAAACTAAATTTGTAATCTTGTTTGCACTTACCCCCTTGCATCACAGTAACGAGTGACACTCGTGATGAATAAGTTGGAGTAGGAAACTTTCAAGTTTTCCAAAACTTATTAAATGGAAAACGTTAATGAAACGCGACGAGATAATATTATTTCTAGAACATTAGTATCACGTTAAATAGTACGGCATAAGAGCAATGGCATTAGCAATTCAATTCTGAATTATAGCGGAGGCAGTCACGAAACAAATCGTAGAGTAAGGGGTTACGAATACCGGAAAGAATACATTCAAAAACAGAATTGTAGGACTGATTGCGATACGCTTCAGCTAGGACACTCTTTATCGTTGTCTTGCTTGCCTGACAAATGTCAAGGTAAGGAATAGGAGGATCAGTGGTCCATTAGTCGAGTTTCTAAATGCACTACACTTTAGTAACTTATATCGATGTGATTCTTCATTTATTGAAAGAGATCGAGGAGAAAAGATACGATACCGAACGATGAAAAATTAACGACGAAATTTAATGCCATTATCGAGGAAACGTAGTTCTCGACGTCTGGCTTTTCATAACTTGGGTGGTGTTCCTCGTTATCGTAGCCAATCATGCGAGATCCGAGCGACTGGTGTATGTATGTTCTTTTTGCATACAGTCGATAACAAACAGGGCGCCATCGAAATTGGATGGTTGAACCATACACTTTTATTTAACGCCGTCAAACCGGCGAAATCATTGACGTAATTAAAACTCGCCCCGAAAACGTACGAAATATCGAGGATGTACAGGTCCGGTGGACAAATTGCTGGTCTCGTTTTTGCTCGTTATTTCGTGACGATGTAGAGAATCCCGAAGCAAAAAGATTTTACGCTGAATTGCTAATGATCCGCCACCATTAATCGGGTGGGTAAAAAGTAAGCATAAATTTTTTGCAGGTATAAGACATGTTTATTGGTAGACTGCGGAGGAATTGAGAATAATGTATTAGATATAGAAATGAATTCTTTACGATTCTTTCGATAAACTGAAAGCTTTATTGAAGAAAAGATATCATACCCCAATTGTCGAAGTATTCGCCGTTATTATTAGTGCATCTTCACCAACTTTTTGGCAACTTGAGAATCCCTTTCTGTAAAAGTATGGCAGCTCGAAGCGATAAAGCCATTTAGCCATTTTCGTCCCTCACCTTGTATTTTAACTTGTATCTCTTCTAAATGACATTGAAGAAATCTGAATAAATAAAAATTAGATGGGGCCATATTTGAAGAATAAGTTGCATGTGCATCTTTACTGTATGTGGACGAAAGTTGTCGTGGAGGAGGATAATCTTACGACTTCCTTGGCAAGACAATCGTCTTTCTCGCTCGATCTTGTTGCTTAATTTTAGTAATTGTAGTTGATACAGTTCTACGGACACCGTTTATACCGAATGTAATAGTTCGTAATATAAGACTCCTTTCATATTTCATTGTGTGCATAACAACCTTGGTGTGTACATTTGATTTTACAGAGAATGTTGCAAATTTGTCAGGATTTACCTATTTGTAAGATCTCTTTCTCTTTAGATTATCGCAGAGAATCACTTCGTCAAAGTCAGCAGTTCAAGTCGTTAAGAGATTGTAATCATATTCCTTAGCGTATGACTGTAGCAGTTGCATAAAGTTCACCGGAAAGAACTCTTTCCTGCCCCTAATAAAATGAATACTTTCATCGAATTAGGAGTAGCACGATGTTGAACTTTTATTCTCATATCAATCCATATAATGCACAAAAATATAGAAATGAAACTCTCCAAGTGTAAAATATAAGAGAATAATGTAAAATTAATACTTTCTTGGAATTAGGAGTAGTACAATGTTGATATTTTATTTTTCTATTATTTAATATAATATGTGAAAAAATAGTAATGACATTCTGTAAAATGCAAATGTAAGAAACAATAAAGATGAAAATCAATGGCGAAAATTCTTTTTTTATATAGTATCGTCTTAAACTACATAAAAATTGCCACTTTACATAGTCATATCCGCCCTTGATACGTTTGAAGAGGTAAAACGAAAACGGAATGGTAAAGGTATGAGAAGTGTCTCAATCCTCTTCATGGATTCGCCGAGGGTTTCTCACACATATACCTTCATGCTCAATGAGCAGACGATTTTATGACCCTCCAACTTTTGATACGTTGCTTTCACTGTCTTTTTCCTTTTCTCCTATCGCTGTTGGTTCGAATATTTACATGCTCGACGAAAATAAAGTCTAGATCGTTGCTAAAGGAAAAGAGATAGCGATCAAGATAGAAACACTGGTGAAAAACCGAATGAAAACACAAAAAGCAAGTAGAAATCTAACGGAAATTTGAGTACTGATAGAAATAGAAGAAATCGAAGAGATGAAGAAAATCCACGTAGAAGTAAAAAGAAAGTAAGAAAGAAGTGAAGAGAGCGAAAGACGTAGACACATAGAAATACCAAAAGGAGGAGACGAAAAAGAAGGATAAAGATTTCCATCCGTGATGCAAGCAAGACTGTTTGCTTTCCTCCGCGACTTTTCCCTCTTGCTCGCGCGGCTTACCCTCGATGTCGACGATGCTCAACGTCTCCGGAGTTGCCCTCGACTCTTACGAAAATAAGCCGAGACTCTTTCGAGCCGCGCACGTTTTCTTTCGTGTCCTCAAAACTACAGCCGCAGTCGAGTTGCCGTTTTATTCGCTTGCATCACCATGGGAAAGCTGGCCTCTGAATTTCAGCTGCGCTTTTTGCATGATTTTCTGCATCGTTTATTTATGATCCAACTGGGGAAAAAAAAGAAAACAAATTTACAAAATGTCTAAGAAACTGTGTACGAGTCAAAGAGGCGCTGTAAAAGCACATCGTTAAACGATAAAGTTTCTTGCATCCGGAAAAATATCAGATTTTTCAATAAAATCTCGAATCTCCCACCACACTGTATCAAACCCATAAAACGCTAGTGTATTTCCAAAATCAAGAGAATTGTCCATAATCGCTGACAGTTCGCATCTCGCGAGAGAGTCACCTCACGTTGTCAAAACTCCGAAAGCGGAAGCAGTTTCTTCAATGACTAAAGTGCTGTAAATCACTACACCGATACAACACAAAATTTCGTGTCAGAAGTAGGATTCAATAGAAATGTTCAATGCAAAAACGCTGAAAGTCAGATCATAATCGCAACTTTTGCACGTGAATGTGGAAGCGGAATTAATTTCACTCTGCAGCATGCTGAAATAGTGCAATTTTAACTTCATCGTGAAAAAAGTTTCGTTTTTGAAGTTTGATTCGTATCCTGTATACGATTAGAATTAAATTTTCTCCTGCGTAATCGAATTATTTGTTTTTACATTTCCCTCCGGTCGCTACCATGACAAGCTCGAAATTCGAGGGAACGGACGTTCATAGTAATTCTTTTAATTAGAAACTCGATTCCAACCCCTAATCACCCGGCCTTCGTGGACTTTGCACAGGAACTTTGCGTTCGTCGACAGAACGACGGAGGGTGGGTTCACGGCAGCATCTTTACCATTAAACATCGGTCTAGGTTAAGAGGAACGGGAAAACTCGGGGGGGGGCAAGCTTTTAGCCGGGAAATCACGAGTGCTTTTTCCACTGTTTACCGAGAAAGTTCTTCCTTTTCGGTCATTCTTCTTTCCTTGTTCTCTTCTTTGGACTTTCTATGAAAAATGTTTTTCGAACTTGAACGGTAATTACAATAGTTTTAGTTACAAATACATTTCTTCCATCGACTTCTCTCGATAAGTTGTCCGAAACAATCGAGGGAATCGGCTTGGGGAAATCAAGTTTGCGATTCGATACTTGAATGCTTTTTTTTCGTTTGACGAACTGATTCTTTGTTAAATTCTATGCATTGTGTCAATTTTATTTCTAAATCCTTCTTGTCGGTGAAATTATCAAATCTTCCTTTCCTCCTCTTGACATTTATCATTGTTTCTTTTTTGTTCACAAGTTTTTCCATTTGTTGCAAGAGGAAGGAAAGAAGATTAACCTTTTAGGTACGGCTGAATGCTGCGTGCGGCTATTTCTCTGGACGGCAGAGTCTGACGTGAACGATGTATAAATGATATAATACTACAAAGTGTGTCGGGCAATGCCGTTCTGTGCACGAGTACATTCAAATGAAGTATTTGATAATTAAATGATAATTTAAAAAAAAATATATACTACACATACTTTAACTTTAACAATTCACTTTAATCATTAATAATATAATTGAGTATAATATATTTTGAAACATGGTAAAATACATAAACCTATGTCAACATTTTCACATTCATAACGAGATCTTCGCCTTGTATCGTTTTTCGAACACACTATATAATTTCGTAAAGCTTTTTTAGAATTTTTAGATTTGCAGTAGGATGGAAAGTGTACATAGCTGACGCTGTGTTATACCTGACACTGCCGTATTAAAAACAATGACTGTATATTCTGTCTGTCAATTGTTAATACTGTTGTAAATTGATGTAAAGACAAACGAAGTGTGGAACAATGCATATGTAGACAGTTATTCAATTCAAATTGTGGGTAAGTGAGCCACTAGAGCAAGCCACTATAGTGGCGCCTCGTTCAGAGAGATGACATACACGAAAGCCACTATAGTGGCGCGTCGTTCCTAAAAGGTTAAGAAAATAAATTATGGAAAGATGTATTAGTTATGAGTCTCAAGTGCTTGTATAAAAGCAGTTTTTCAATTTCCGTATTTGTCACATCACGATGTTGCAGACTCTTGGTTCAAACATTTAGGTATTGAAAAATTGTATCGAAGTCGATGAAGTCATGCTTGGTTTTGCAATCTACATTTTTACGTGATATTGTATTAAATCGTCGCGAGTGTGCGGTAAAACGGCAGAAAACTGGTAAAATTAACCAAATACCGGGGAAGCCCGTGAAAACTTCATTTTAATCTCACGAATTATAAAATGCTCCTGCCAGTGAAACCACGGAAACTCAAAAAGTCCGTGTCAAAAGGTCCCCTTTTTTCTCACTTTACGTGGCGCCGCGGAAGTTACGTAAATCGTAATACACTTACACTTCGTTTGTTCAGGTTAGAATACGCGTTTTCCAGGAATTTTCGCGCCGGCTTTTCTGACGGAGTTCGTTTCGAGCACCGCGGAAATGTATACAATTAGTGTAACATGTTTCACCGAATTAAAACAGAGCGTTTCGCGACAGAGTTTCGTTAATGAGTATAATCAGAATTCCAGGATGTATCGTTCACCACGAAAACTCAAAATCCATTGCGCTTAATTTTCTCAACACTGTTACAATCGGGAAATGATCAAGCAAACGCTTCACCCTCATGGAAACATCTATGTATATATAATGTGAGGTAATAAAATCTTTTCGAATTTTGGGTTATGTCAAAATTTTGTTTAAAATAACGAACGAATGATTACTTAATCATTGAAATAATCGTTATTGTTATTTATAACCATTAGCCTCCTTTTTAGCAGCACACGAATCCAAACACGATAGATATTGGGAGGTTTCAGTGAAATTAATTCACCTATACATTTCCTAGCGTTATCAATTTTTTCATGAATTCCAAATAATATTGTTGAATAACATGGAATATTGGAATGTGTCTCTTTGTTCGCACCGTTTTTCACAATGTAAGTTAAAAATATTATAATGTTTACTGTCCCGTCTCATGGGACATTGTAAATCTAACATAGCACCAGGATGTCCCCTTTGATGGAACATCAAGGTTTATTGGTGATTTCAGAGAATCAATTTATTCCAGCGCAACTTTTTGAGAAATGTAAGTTTCCCTAATGTTTTCTGTTGAAATGGCACAAGAAATGAAATCAAAATGTCGTATAATTACTAAGATATATAAAAAATATATTAGCCGTTTTTACGTGGAAAGAAAAGTGTGAATTAATTTTGTCGACAATGTAATTTTCAATGGACAATACACTAAACAAAAAGCCACATACTTTCCGTTGTATCAGAAAGGAAACGAGACTGCATTATTTGTTCTGACAGAGAAATGTCAGATAGACGATGTCCAAGCACTTATTATGTATTGCGAAAATTGTACAAACCACACTCCCAACCATACGTATTGGGAATTACAGGTAGCCCTCCTACAACACGGTATCCTATAACACGGTTTCGCTATAACACGATTTAAAAATTGCGGAAACCCTCCTACAACACGGCATCCTATAACACGGTTTTGTTCTAATATGGTAAGAAAGTTGCAAAATTTTTTATACAGCAGTGTACTTCTACAACCGCGGCGAAGCTTGTCGTCTTAAAAATACAGTGTTGCGGGAAGTATTTTGTTTTCATCTCCGTGGCTTGAAAACAAAAGTATTTCACGTTGCTGATGGCAGCTGTGTCGAGCCACGGTGTGTCAAAGAATAACTTTTTCGTCTTTAAGACATTAAGGAGAAATTTCTGATGAACCGATAAGAATCAGAAAGCTAAGTAAAATTACAGATACTTTAAAGAGGAAAGAAGATGTAAAAACTTTAAATAAGAAAGAAGTTCTGAAACTGAAGGCGGTATCATTCCATCAAAAAAACGTTCTCGATTGATCATAATGAGCAGTGACGATGAAGAAATTTATTAAATTATAGTTTCATTAAATTAAAATAACATTTTTTTTGTTTTGTGTTATACATACATGTATATTTTTAATAAAAATTTAGTTGTTTATGCGGAATGTAAAAAAATATTTGTTTTTGATAAGTTTTCCGAACGTAACCCCTCTTTTTGTACTGGCTCTGGGTCTCATACAACACGGTTTCACATAACACGCCATGTTCTAGGAACGCATCTACCGTGTTATAGGAGGGTTACCTGTACTTTAAAATTATGTATTATACCGCAGACATTTGTAAGAACCAATATTTTGATTTTCTTGCAATTAATATTTCTCTCATTGCTTATCAATAGATATAAATCAAAGATTATTATAATATATTAGTTGATTCCAACGTTATACAATCTAATGTGATACAAGTCCTCCTAGGACTTTGTCGCGACAAAGAGCCGTCGAATTGCTGGCAGCTAATGTCCGAGAAGGGTTAATATTTATACTTCAATCTATCAAAAGAACGTTAAATTCTATCTGGTCAAACAAATGCAGCAGTTCAATAAAATATTGAATATTCCGACAATGTGGTTACAATAGCGAAAAAGGTGAAGACACACTAAACTAAAAGGGAGACGACGGCGTCGCATCCAAACTGCGTTGTCTCCCTTTTAGTTTAGTGCGTCTTTACCTTTTTCGCTATTGTAACCACATTGTCGGAATATTCAATATAAAATTCATCGGAAAATGTTTTTAACTATACCTAATATAAATGTTCCATTACCCCGCCGCAATTTACAGTTCAGTAATTTATACGTATTTCGATGTTAATCACTCGTTCAAACTGTGCGAAAACGGAGAAATTATATCGGTGTACCTACTGACTGGAACGAAATTGCTACGGATACTGTTCCCTTTGCTCGATCGAATTCCCCCCTTCCTCCAACGAATAAACGAAAAGCGGTTCGAAACGAGGGACGGTATGAATTTTTAAAAATTTAACGTAATAGTTTCTGCCCTCCTTTGATGTTCTCCGATCAGGTGCAATGTGTGCAACCGAACGACGATCGTGCCGCTCCCTTTGCCGTTTCCCCGGAATTGTTTTAATTCCGTGAAATCGATGAATGTCATTGAACCGGAACTCGTTTCAAGTATCTCTTTTGCCTTTTCCCATGAAAACTGCCGGGAAAATAGAAAGGGGCAAAAACAGAAAGTGGAAGCGGAAAAGTTAAATTTTTAGCGTATTCAATTACTGCCCTCGGAAAATTGCTTCTAATCGACTTTATACGAATGAAACACTTACAGTGATCCACATTTTGTGGAGGGAGACAATTAATTTATTACGGAAGTGTTCATTTTGAAATGAAATTAGCACAATCGGATAAACCGGTATACGGTAATCACTCTCGATGGATACACACTCTGATTTGTTCAATCGTTCTTCAAATTACAATTAATTCCTAAATAATATTTCCGATTTACTGCATGATTTTCGCTGTTTTGAAATATTGCTTCTGTAATTTTTCTATCAATTATTTGTCAACTAATTGATTTTCTTGTTCTGTTACAGGTAAGTTTCGCTTTATTGGATATCAAGTGTTGCTTCTGGGAGTGAGAAATCTGTAATTCTTCGAGAGGTATGGATTTTTATTAAATGCAACGAATCATTTTTCGTAAGAATGGCTAGGTAGAAATTGTAGCTTTTATGGATTATAAGAGTAGCTTACACTAGTAATTGGGGAGTTACACTAAAGTTAAAAGTTTATTAACAAAATTATGAAACAAACGTTACAGTTATACGAGTTGCATATGATATATTTTAATATTTCTGAACAACTTTTACGAAAGTGTTCGTAAGAAGTGTTTCAAAACAATTAAATGTTATTATTTAAATAATAGCATCGTTATTTGCGTGTCTTCATTGTGCTTCACATCAAGCGACGTGAACTATATAAAAGAAAATAAGAGAAAAACAAAACGCAATAATTCGCTCGAAGAGCAACCCTTTGTCGAAGAACAAGCACGAGATTTGTAAGTATCGGCTTCCTACGGGTGAAAATTTATTCCTTGATCACGTAGAAGTTCGCAAGTAGAAAGTTCGTCCTCTGTCCACGATGTATAGGCTCGTCGGTGTGTACGTGCGCGTATTTTCGAATTCCCTGAAGAGATTCAGAGAAGGAATCTGTGGGCAAACGGAAACGGTCACTTTTCAAAGCTCGGCAGGACTTTAGGAAGCCACGGGACAAGCAATATTCCTTCCGTGGACCATTTCTTCTTGAATCTTCTTCCTCTTCACCTCCCTCCTATTCTTCTTTTTCACTCCGTTTCTCGTCGTTTGTCGGATTCTTCTTGAGAATACCATCGAAGTTTTCAGTTGCAAAGGAAAGTTCTCGACGCACAGAGTAGTCGAGATTTCGACAAGGAAATATAATTCGCTAACTTCTACTTATCAACAACAAGAGAGATTAAAACTTCTAGAATAGTCCAAAGGTTCGCAACGATACGTTTAGATCGATATTTTTGAAGCAATCTAAAAGTAAAAAAAAAAAGATTTCAAGTTTTCTTCATCGTTCGACCTCGCCTTTTTCGCGCTCTAAAATTTCAGATACTTTCAACCATAAATCCCAACTCTCATATCGAGATTTCGTGAAAGAAATTTCATTAAACGAAGTTCTCGCAAGGTGCTCAATTAATTGGAAGCCGAAGTGCAATCGCGAGGAAAAGAAAACAAGGCGGAACTGTTCCCTGCAACTCGTTAAAGATCGGTGTAATGGAAGATCCACTCAAGAAACTCGTCCGAGTAATCGATAGATGAGAACTGGTGAGCAAACTGGTAGCAACAAACGACACCTTAGCGGTTATCCAGGAACGCTTCTAATGACATTTGGCTTCCTTATTGTAATTAGGCGCAACGGCCATTAGCAGGAGATCTGGTTAAACTGTTAACGCCTTTCCGTGCTCGGGAACGCACACGATCATCGAGATGTTTAAATTAACGTTCTACCTAATAAAAGTTGAAACTGTTCTATTGATCGCGAGAGAGTCAGAATTCTTCCCGATCTCTTCCTCATGTGACACGTCGGGCTACCTGTTACGGTGTGCAATCATTTTAACGATATATTAACTGTAAATCCGGAGAAACGAGTTTCCCTGCTTTCTTTTGAAAAAGCGTCTGATAAGAGGACTTTTTAAAGTAATACGCTTTCAGGTGATAACAAATACAAAGTTCATGATTATTTATAGATAATTCACAGATAATTCATTTTTAGTAATATCGAAACGTTACACTTTGAATTTTATTGTTTTCGTGCAAATGTTGGTAAATAAAAATTGTTAGCATACAAATTTAAATCATTTTTCTTGAATTTCTATTTCCATCATTTTATTAAGACCAAAGTTTTTATTGGGGAGAATATATCATTCAGGGTGAATTAATTAAAAAATAATAATAGAAAAGCATAATGTCGTATGTCCATGATATTATGAAAATTAACGACAGTTCACTGTATTTTCTTCAATTTTTAACCATGATTCAGTGGGTGCAAGTAGGAATCCAGGTTGTAAAAACGTTCTCGTTCATACACCGTATGTAAATCAGCCAACGAGGTCCTTAAAGCAACAAAGAGTCCTCACGAATAAAACTATTTCATACTTCTAAGTTTATTGTGAAAATGTACGACAAACTTTCGTTCTTTTTTGTCCCCAATGTATTTTTACCAACGCGTATCTGTTGCAACGAATAAGAATGATTCAAAACATTTTTTTTTGCTTTACAAGCATTTGCATTAATCCATTTGTGATGAATTAACATCCTCGTGCGCGTATTATTTCGCATACTGATGCAAGTGTTTTAAATGTCGTACGCAGAATGAGAAAAGAGGTGCAACTTGAAGCGTAAATATTCCCCATAAAGAGAGATTTTCGCTTTAAAAAGGTGTAACGATATGCAGAGTTCTTTCTTTCGCAGATCCCCGGAGCTTTGACCACTTTTGGTTCATGATAATCCCTCTGTCTTCGTACCTCGTTCATACAATCGCTCGTCGTAATCTCGTTAAGCGAAGCTCATTCAGAGACGCTGTAACGAAAGAAATTATTATGATCCTCTCGACGAAAGTCGAAAAAAAGGAAGCGTCAGATGGGCTCGTTTCTATCCGAAGCTCATTTAACTGCTACCTCTTGATCTACTGGAAAACCATCCTTCCGTGAAGCCCTTTATTGAACCGCAGCCCAGAAGGTTTACCTTGAATATACCTGACATTATAATTTACAACACATATATTTCCATCATATTAACAGTGCTGTCGTCGTTTTAATTAATAGAGAAAGTAAGTGAGGAAGGATTCGTGACGATTTTTTAATCGGTGTTATATACTGGTGCAAATACCTACTACTGTAGGTAAAATATGTTTTATGCCAGATACGTGTTATACTACTACAAGAAATTGATGTCTCGAATGATCGACGATACTAATTAATAGTAATTATGCTGCTACTGATTTTTCAATTAGAGTTTGTTGATAAAATTGCTCTTTAAACCTCGCTGCTTTTTAAAATTATTTTATTTCCCGAGAAATATGAATGTGTTGACGTTTATAAAATTTCCCCAATAAAAAAATTTGAAGAATTGACTCTACCACTTATTTTTTAATGTATCAATGTACCAACACTGCATTATGGAAAAAAAAACTTTGTAAAATAGATTTAAATATTAAAAGATCTATCCAAGAATGAATGAATTAATATCATAATTAATGGCAATTAATATCATAATTAGTGGAAATTAATATCATGATTAGCGGTGCATATGATCCATAATTTAAAATAAAAAGAAATAATAAAAATGTAAGTCAAAGTAAGGTACCACCGAGTGAGCCCACTCTTCCACGTAACTATGCAATTTTACGATAATCTTTCTTTCTACGAACAAAGAACAATATAACGGTATTGATATACATTCATGCAGAATCTACTCGTGGGATACGTCGGGGATCAATTAACCTTGTATAGCCGGAGGCGGTAAATATCTTCGTGGCTCAAAGCGGCGCTATAACCGAGTCCGTGATGAAAAGAAGGCTACGCGCTTTCTTCGCCAACACCCACGCAATTTTTTTGCAATTATACGTGTTCGGTGACTTGCATAACCGGCGATATACCGCCGTTATTATACGCTATGACCAATAAGGAAGATATCCTTGATCCAACGATGAGCAAATGAGCCTCTTCGTTACACGCAGTTCCCATGGAAAATTGGCATCTTCTTTTTTATAATATTCCAAAACTTTTTCCATTGAATGTTGTTAGACTGACTAAATAAGTAACATTTCGTTATCACAATTTATGATATGGGTCATTATGTTATGTGAAAAACGGGAATTCATCTGTCATTGACGTCATGCGTGCCCATCCACATGCTCTAATTCGTCCTCGAGAAATGTCGTTTTGCAGTCTAGAGTAAATTAAGTGAAATGTCATTACACATTTGGAGTGTTACGTAAAGGCGAATTAATTGAGTGAAATAGTAATTACTAAGTGAAGTTTTAATTTATGGAGAATAATTACCGTATAATCTAACTGCGCAGAAGAAATACGAGTAATATTGTAAATATGTAATTTACCATTTTAATAACAAGTGTAACTATAGGCTATTGAAATTTTCTATCCAACTGTAGGAGTATATTATCTTCTAAACTAATCAAATTGATCTCGTGGGAGTTTCTTTCAGCGAAGCGTTTGAAGTTCAACAAAGGTAGAGCGATCTCCATAATTTGAACGATCGTATTATTTACTTACTTTTGTGCAATTAATCCCAGTCGGGAAAAATTATAAAAACTCAAAGAAAATTAATTCCAGTTCGGTGAAGAATTACCACATTCAATACTCAAGATATTTCGCTTTAGAATTGCATAAACGAAAGGGTATATTATGCTCAAAATATAATACAACGTGAATTACTGGAAAAACGTTGCACACAGGGTATACACAATTTTTCATCATCTGAAATAGAAAGGGGAATACACCAAATACCGGACGTGAAATTTGCATGTGGCTTTATTAATCGGCAAAGAACCGGCGAGAGATAAATTCGTCAGTTCTCCAATTGTGAGGGTGTCGGTCACCCACGTTCCCTGTGATAGATTGAGACACAAAGAAAAGCGACTATCGCGATGGAATCAGTTTTAAAAGCCTCTCATCTTCCATTATGTCGGTCCCGTAGCGTGAGAAAAGAAATGCAGATTCGTGCCGACCTCGATACCGTCGGGACTACATTCGCAAACTCGTGAAACGTTCGTGAAGACAGGTAATTACGATATTAAAGCAAACACGATCGATCGAATTTAGTTAACAACATTATACACTGTTGACACAATCAACGAAACCGTCATTGGAGTATATTGCTTCAGGGATTTGCTGTTCGATGTCAATTAATTAAATCGTCGAAACAGTTATATGGCCGTGAAGCAATCTCGTATTTTCAGTGTCGAAAATTAAATGATTCTGAGTGACATTAATGATTTACCGATTGGTAATGATGGCACAGGTAACGGATATCTCTGTTATTAACGAGATCATAAGTGACGAGGAAGTAATTAGAGCGCGAGCTACGAAATTACCAATTAATTTGCGGTTGCGACCAGTATGAGAGAAAAGTGCAAAGAAAGAGAGAAAGCAGGAGAGAGAGAGAATGAGCGGTTACAATTTGTGTGAGACCACGTACGTACCTAATCAGAAATGAAGGAAACCGCAGCCAGAGTTGAAACTATCTCCACAACTAGATTGCACGAACATGATAGTTGCTTTATAGCTAAATACTCGATTGACCGATCGGTGATGAAATTATGGCTTCGTATTTGCGTAACACTTCCCCCGAAGAATCGATAATTAGCTCATCAATTATTTGCCTAACCTTAAGAAATTGCCGCATTCACATACATTGCCGCTCAAAAGTATGTGGACACTTCCTCAACTCTCATAACTACCTGAAAAAAAGTTTGGATATCTTTGGCAAAATTGATTATCTTGTAGGCATTTCTGTTTGTACAGTATTGGAGAACATCTTTTAATAATAATTTATTAAATATCTCACCGATAATGATAACAGATGATTATGTCTTCTTTTCGTCTACATATCCACCGCGTGATTTTATGACCGCGTTTACTAATCGTTTAATTATATCGTTGCCAATCATGTTTATAGATGTTTATGTTACTCTAGAGAAGGCAAGAGACCTCACTTTAGCAATGCAGTCCCTGGAAACTGCTAGAGAAAAACCTCAAAAACGCTACGCATGCAGTGCAATATAATGCGGCTTTCCTCCCACCGGGTTGATTTTTTTATTTAAAAGAATTGAATAACAATATTTGTAATTTAGTACTATTAGAATACAATACATACATATTCGGGGCAGAATTTAGCAACAAAAATTGATTAACAACAAAAATATACCTCATCTATCAGAAATTTCATAAATGTGGTAAGTGTCCACATACTTTTGAGCGACAGTGTACGTTAAGAACAGTTTAAGTATCTAATAACAAAAATAAGTTACATTTTATTCTAGCGCAAAAATCAAGGTAATAATTATTAAACATGAATTCCGGAGGACAAGCGGCAAATGTACTTAACTATTCTCTAATTTTATTTAGCAAACTTACTCGCCGTCGCGTAAAGGGATGAACAAGGGTTCTGTTATCATTTGCAGTGATATGCGTGGAAAATCGCGTTGCATCAGCATACATATACATGAATCTACCCAAACGAGGGGCCCGCGAGGGTAAGCTGCGAAACTAATAATTAAATTCTTGTACCCCCGCTGGATGGAGTACAACGGACCTCGGTGAGGAGACGAATTTCACGGTGGTAGAACTTCGTGATTTCTGAACATGCATGCTTCCGATCATTCGCATAATTTTCATTCTCCTGGCTTGAAATGTGAGACTCATATTCGGAATATGTCTACGACAATGATATTTCTATTTTCTATAATTGTAACTTATCTCCTATGCAAATAGGATTGGTATAATTTACGCTAAAAAAATGGCTGACTTTTGATAGTTGAATTGCAATTTTACTTCACCGAGCAACATTCTCTGGCGTCCATTGATAAGATACCAGCATTCTCTTCTGCAAATTCCACGGGTAGCACTGACGGAGAATGCAGTGAATTGCAACGCTCGCCCTTAATTAGCTAACTGCATTCGAACCGTCAATTATGGAAGCCGAAGTGACAATGGAAATACGAAAGTCACTGAAATAAATGCCGCGATGTAAGTGTGGATTTAATACAACGAAATTATTGAAAAGAAAGCGACGCGAAAGTAGATATTCTTGGCAGGAGATACATTTGTAAGAATTCGAAGATTGTATTCCGAGGTTCTCTTTTAACAAACGATTTAGATGGCAAATGCAATTAAAATACACCGCGATGCTTTGGAACATATTGTTTGACGAGTAGAGTTGTTTTATGCTCTGAACGATTTCCCGATGAACTGTTCTTTTGTCTGCAGTCGTTAAAAATAAATAAAACGAACGCTTCAAACGCTGTGAAGTATCGTGGAGATTATTGGTTTGGAATAGTTGCAATGGTTAGTCGACTCCACTGAAAAAAAGACCTCCGACACGCCCGGAACGTGTTAAATCGTTTTTTATGTCGAACGAACGAGCATCGAGGGAACTTTTGCGCTTTGTCCGTAACGCAAATGCAAATGTTCAACGCAGTTGACGTAAAGTAACGTGTCCACATTTCTCTCTAAAAATCTGACGTTTATCGGCGAGAAATGAGTCGACAGTAAAATACCAGACCGATGGGAATGGAAGGTTCTCGATATTGGATGGAATTTCTAATTTCTTGACCCTCGCTAGTCCTTTAACACTTAACCGTATCAACACTTTATGAATACTCATTCTAATCATAGCAGATCTTTTAACCGGCTTTCAAATAATGATAATACCTTCCTGAAAGAAATAAAGAAGTCTGCCAACTTAATACAGAAAACAAAATAAAAAACAGTCTTTACTTAATAATACAAAAAATTAGTTATTTCTACTCCGTTGAATCGGTTATTTGACCTCTAATGGTATGGTTAACATTAATTGAATGCAGTTTTTCTTATTATTACTTTTACGCGATCTTAGTTTTTTTCTTCTCTTTTAATCAAAGTTGATACGAAAAATTATAAATATAATCGAAAAGGTATAAGATAAAAACCCAACATCGATTATTCTTTAGCGATTTTCAAGTGACAACATTTCTTTACCACCTTACCTATTTACTAAGCCGATTAAAATGATCGGTTTCTAAATTTTTCTAAAAATTACTTAAATTATTAGGGGCCTTCTATTACACTATAAAAGTAAGAATTTCGTTACTCGGTACTTACTTATCAAATTACATGTAAAGTAGATGTATTATAATTAGTACATTAACATGATTAATTTTTGATAGTAATTGACCATGTATGTCAATTTTTAGAAGCAATCACATACGTTTATATTCGTTTATACGTTGAGATTCGTTAGTAAACCCTTCGGTCAATTAAGTTTTTGATATTGGGAGACTAAAAACAATGTGTTTAATGAATCTGAAATTTAATGGCAATTAAAATAATGAAAGTTTTAAGCATAAAGAGTCAAAAGCTGAGGAATTAGTTATCGTCAACCATGCACGTTTTCTTAATGATAGTGTTGAGAAGGTTACAGTATGGAGTAATACTACTGTCATTGCTAATATTAATGTAGCATATTGATAGCAATATACTTAAAATAAATTATATTCAAGTGGAAACTTAAATTTATGGTAAAATATGGGGAACACACACTCTCTAATACATACACACACACACTAAATATAACAAATAATAGAATACAATATAAAATCCGTCTAGTCGGCTATGCGTCTACCGTCTATAATTCGTCTATCGTCTACAGTTCGTCTAATCTATAACTCGTCTATCGTCAAACACGTCTATCGTCGATCTCGTCTACTGTCGATCTGTTCGCTCGTCCTCGTGGCGTCCACGTTTCGTCGTCAATCGTCTTTTCATCCGTCGATTGTCTTATGGCGGATCCCTCCAAACGCGCGGGACTTATAAAATCCCCACATTAATTGTCAATAATTACGAGAAACAATCCTATCCAAGCAAACGTATACCAGCAACGCGTCGGTAAAGAACGTAGCTCATCTACTGCATTTGTTTCAAAAAGCCAATACTTGAAGAAAGCTTATTTTCCATGTTTTAGTGTTAAGTAGTCAACTTCTGGCACATGTCAATGACCAGACTTTACCATATTTCTGTGCTTTTTTACATATTACATATTTTCAATCGTGTATGTATCAGTGATACGGCCCGTCATAAAGTCTACTATTGTCGTGTTAAGGGACAAGTAATACAATTTCAGCTATGATGCAAATGGGTTAAGCGCTTTTAAATGCAGCGTCGAACGGCGCAAAACTTGGAGCGCGGCAAATTAACAATTCAAATCGGTCGACAATTCAAATACAATGAAATTTTGAGATTCAGTTGGACGAACTTATATATCGCTCGGAGGCATTCGTCGGATCGGTTTGTCATTTGTAGCCACGTGTAATCGTGCAAAGCAATTTAACTCACGTCGACAGCCACGACATCGCGATCAGGAGCTATCGCGTCATCTACTCTTCCTAGTCATTCCATGTTCTGCGATTACGGGTATTTTCAATCACAATAGCAATAAATAAATATTGGTTTACTATGATATATGAAAATTTATGTTATATACTAACAGGATGCAATGTTATTATCACATCTTGATAAGTTGTAATGAGAGACTCTACATCAGCGATTCTCACTTTTTTTTTCGTCTCGGTACACTTTTAATAATTTACAAATTTGACGGCACAATAACAAAAAGATAAATTTAAAAACATTTTGCTTGGTTAATTAATTAAACTGCCTATAATATATACTGAAAAAGTTGCATAATAATAATAACTTCGACCGATATATAAAATGAATTGCATATTACATTTAATGTGAAGTTTGAGCACAATGTTTTTTCATAACTTCATTTATATTTAAGCGTAAAAATGATAATGTTACACTCATTTTGTATGTTTCTGACTGTGTCTCGGTTTTCTCTGACGTCGCTTGTGTATGGGTACTCGAAGTGACGGCCACTTCAAGAATCCCGTGGCACGCTAAAGTATCGCGGCATAGCGGTTGAGAATCACTGGTCTAGATGAATGAAGATTTTCTTTCTATCTGACGATCATAACTTTTCCTATGTCCTTTAATGTTTAATACCTATCTTCATATATCGTAATAAACTAATGTTTCTCCAATGCTACAATGTTTGAAAATACCCGTAATCGCAGAACTTGGCATGGGTAGAATCATGTTGAGTAATTAATATTATTTAAATTTTATATGCTTTGTGACTGAAAAAATATTTTGAATTCATTTTAAAATTATTACTGATTGTTAATAATTTTTAGAGAATGACAAAAAAGATTTAAGTCTTCTTGCAGGCACTTGTAACAAAAGGTGTTCAACGATTCCACAGACAGAAAGTTTTGACACTCCACCAATTCGATCCATTGAAAGAACATTCAAAAATTCAAGCAGATAAGGAACATACAAATTACAATTGATTTAACTAATTAAATTCTCTACAAATTATTACTTAAATTCTTTAAAATCACATTAACAGGTAATTGCTCCGTGTGCAAGTAAATTGAAAGTTACAACATGAACAAGCCATTTCCAAAGAAAGCAAAAATAATAAATACTTATCGTGTCCCCGATTAAAATACGTCGCGAAAATCGTTTTGCGATTTATCTCACAATGGTGCCGCTGGCTGGAAAATCACAAAAGTTTAGGATAATAATTATGGTATCAAGTTACTACTGTAAGAAGAAAAAAGTTGTGTTCAGTCGATTTCGACCCAAAATCCATATTTCTTCGATTTCTTTTTGGTTTTTCACTTTCTGCGCTTAGGTTTTTTAATGAAAAAATCCGAAAACAATATCTAACTTCGCATCTCGAATGCGTCAGAATTTTTTTTTAGGTTTTTGCGCCAAATATGGAAAATGGGGCTATTAGCCTACTCTACTTCCTCTGTAATGTGACTGTAATAATTGAAACTCAGGAAGATAGAAATATACGTTACTCTAACCGAGGGGAAACCTTTAGGTTTTCAATCAATGGAAGAAAGTTTCAATCCACTTTTGTAAGCCACAGAAAATTAATTTGATACATATCATACGATCACCTTGGCAATTTTAATCCCATTTAAAACTATGATTCCACTGATCGAACGCCAAAATACAGGAAGGACACAATCATATTCACAGAGACAGCATATTAGACTTGCAATAACCGAACCAAAATCCAAATATTAGAAATGAATCATAAATCTCAATGACGTACAAGTACTCAAACCTCAAAATGCCCAAACAAATTCTATAGGACAATCAATAAAAATGCAGTAGCATGAATATAAATAAAATTCGGACAGCTGGGTTCGCAATCCTGCCACTGCAGACTCGGCTTCACGCTTTTTTCACAAAGGGGGACCATGGTGGCGCTTCAGCTTATTCAAGCGGATCGTGGGACGTGCGTCCCCTGTGTGCAGAGGTATTTGAGAAAACCAGTTGTATGGCTTTGTTCAGAGACCTTCGAGTAACAATGTCTGGCATGCTATGGAACTGCAAGCACGAATAGTCAGTTGGAAGTACCTGAACGAGTATGTCTAACGTGCGTGTTTGAGAACAGCACACCAGCCTCGTGTTTCGATCGAAGTCTACACAGTCTATACAGAGAAAGTAAAAGAGAAAGAAAACCGTAAAGTTTTCGATATTATAAGCGTTAGACGTTTTTACGGCGGAGGTCATTGGGTAACGGTTGGACATTTTTTGCGTTTTATGAAAACTGAGTTAAGACGGTGTATAAAACAGTATTTTGGTTCTCCCCTTTTGTTATCAATCATTTTAACCCTCGTACGCTCCTTGGGTGAAGTTTAGCCTAATCTCCGTTTCCAGGCACTGTGTAATATTTGATTTCTTTTTAAGACGTTGATTGCTATGGGAGTCACCGGTGACCAGCGCTATTTATTTCGATGAAATTTAATGTAACTTTGAACTGCAATATTTATGAATTTTCTAACATATTAAATATTTAAGTATCGGCACTAAAAAGATAAAGAACAGCCGAACTTCTACTTATGAGTGTCTTTAAGGTTTCTGCTTTATAAAGATGTGATTTTAATAGAAAAATTTATACTTCAGTAGGAATTATGAAATTAGCGAAATATCGATAGCGTTCAACGTGTTAAATATTAAATATATTTTTGATTAATATGTTTTAGCCCGATTTAGCTTCAAAGAAAGATAGTGTAATGGATTACAAATAACATTAATATAAGCAACATTAATTGAATTCAAGAGAAAATAGATGAAATATCAACCAGGGATGTTTGCTCTGATTATTCTTGAGGAGCATTCGTATGAGGATCAACTATGTATATTTTAATTATATTATCCTACTAGAACGTTTTATATTTCTTTTTTTTTCATTTAATTTTGTAAAAAGAATCTGTAAAATATAATCATATTGGAACGAACGGAACGAATATTTTAACTGCACGTGAGCAAGGAAATTAAAGAACCGTGTTAATTAACAGTCAGTGGGGAATGTAATTTATATATTTTACGATGAAATTAGTAATGAACCCTTCGACGACAGGGGATCGATCGAAAGGGAATTTGAGCGTAATTCGAGTTAAAATTGTACCATGCATCGATAGCTTTGATATTTTCAGCGCAAACGTTCTTTTAATTAAAGACAAAATTTGTTGACGCGGAAAATAAATATAGAGGCTCATAGGTTCAGTTATTGAAACAGATACGAAAAAATTATAAGCATATGACACAATACAAGCACACGGTATGTACCGCGTTTAATCATGACGCACGATTATATCTCGCCGAATTACTATTTGACATTTATTGTCGGCATAGTAAATCCTCGTTACACCAAAACCATATAAATGACTAGTGCTGGTGTAATAGAAAAATATGGCTCGTTATACCTCCATATGCATAATAGTTTCCAATCATTGATTCGATTACTTCATTCCACGAGAACAAACAGAACATAAATTCCAAATTCATTGAAAAACATGTACTGTATTGTTAATAATTGACTAACTTCACCGACCTAGATATTAAATATTGTAAGCAATGCACATAATAACCTCTGTCTCTTCAACTTTTTCAACTGCCGTGGAGTTTTCCCCAGCTTGTTTGCCATTTTCCATCGACAACTTCTCGCATACGTAAACAAAGCTTATGATGGAAAGTAGTAGAAAGATATCAAGTACCTGTTGATTTTATAACATATAGCAAAAAATGGAAAAGAAGATATAACAACTATGCTAAAGCTGTCCACAAATTCCCCAAAATACTATGGGTATAATTCGAGGCAGATTATACAAAAGCAAATATTTCAGCTGTAGAAAAACACAAAGATATTCAATTTTTGTCTGAACATTCTTACTATCCTTCTGAAGGATATTACATTGACACGTATACGTTAGTAATTTGTTAGGAAATCACTTTAAAAAAAAGAGAGATCTTCCTGTAATTTTCATGTGTTTCCCCATAAAGAGTCCTTGATAAATATCGCAACAAGTATCGGATTAAAAGTAACAAGTCGGATCCACGTATCACAAACGATAAGCCGCTGTTTCCCACTCCCCGAATGTCTTCCAGAATTTATTTTCCAAATCACCGACGAAAGCAGCTGCCAGACCGCGATAGGCGGTTTCTGTTTCCACGCGATAAAAAGGGTGGCTGCGGAGAAAACCCCTTGCAGCTTCTACGAGTGGAATTCATTCTACTTCAACAAGGTGGAAAAGGTCTTCATGTATTAACCGTTATGACTTGCTAGCTGGTTTTATACGGCGCAAAGGTTAACGGCACTGCGTGCGTTTAGCATTTCAATGGCAAAAGGTATAAATACGTGGAGCGATAGCACTTGCACCTAACGATCCACACTAGCCAAGAAAACGATGACGGTTTCTCTTGTTGCTGAGTTACCCCAATTGCAACTCTAATTGTAAGATATTATTTGCAGCTTTCGGTCTAAGTTTATAATCATTTCTAATTTCTACAGCAAACAGAACAATTTTAAACGGTAGCTGTATTTAACCTAAAACGGTGGGTGCTGGATGCAAACAAAAAATCATAAACTTACAAACTACAGGAAATTCTGACTTAGAATAGCGTTAATAATGTTACAAACTATTCGTTAGTTTTATTGTTATCTATGGCCTAAAATAACTCACCTTCTTCCAATATAACGATAGAAAGTTAAAAGTTTCAATAAATCTGCCGCGGATCCTATAAAAATGAAAGCAATCTTCATGTAACAGACAAAAACATTCACTCTTTCAATTTTAATATTAAAAGTAGGTACCAAGTCGGCCAATATGAACAGTTCTAAAATTTTTCTAAAAACACCCTAAACTAATAGAACCCCCCACGAGCATCCGAACATTTCACTTCCATCTTAAAAAATCTAAATTACTCAATTGATCATCTTTTTTACCTTTTGATTGCTTTTCCTCCAGAGTAGGTACTTATTCGGTATATTTAAATATGATAGATATAATGTCGAAATTTCTAGTATTAATAAAGCTATAATTCAATTTCAACCGACATGCACACAGACCACGTACAGGTGGAGCTATATTCAATAAATTGGCTTCCAAATTACTCCACCCATATCATCATAATAACATTTACCGTCGGTAGAGAGCAGAAGCAATTTAAAGAATGCTAATATATATTAGTAAAAAAAGAGAGAAATTCAGAGAGTGAGAGAGAAAGAAGATACGAAGCCCCAGTAGAAGATAGCAAGTTTCGTGTCGAGACACCAGATCGTTGGAAAGGTTGGCTCTGTCATAGGGCTGCCGTGTAACCGAGGGTGGAGCGAGTCAGTACGACAGGAGGGTTCACAATGGCGAAACGAATATTCCCCCCTCCGACTTTGCGCCGAGGGGTGAAACCCCCTGTGAAGGGCCCTCCAGCCCGCTGGCGTGTGCATCTTTCCAACGTTCGTGTACGTTAGTGCCAGCTGGTTCGTCGCTAACAATCGCCCGAAACATTTTATCGCTCCTCGTAAGACGGTCGAAAAGTTGAAATTTAAGCGTGATAGAATTATTCGACGGTTATTTCTCGCGACCAAGAAATCAAACGCGTCAGAGAGAGTGGCCCGAGAAACGGTGGATACGGTTTTTGATGTGAAATAATTGTGCAGTGAATTTGTGCGAAAATGCATGATGCTATTGGAGAGTTGGTCGATAAAGAATTTACGTAAGAAAGTATTTGATTAATTGTAACGACAATTAAGAGATTGGACGATGATCTTAGTGGAATAGAGTTAATTTTATACGGTGAATAGGGGTGTTCAGTCCGGCCGTGGAATATTAACCCTTCCGCTCCGAATGGCGTATTTATACGCCTTCGAAGAATGAACATTCATATACGAAGAGCGTATATATACGCCCTCGAAAAGTGGGCGCTCGGGTACGAAGAGCTTATTAGAAAAAATAAGTTATATGATTATAAATTTATATTTTAGAAAATAAAATGATATTACTAAATATAATAAATTTCATTGTAAAATTTAGAGAACAAGAAACAACTTGTAATTACATCGTAGCATTCCGTACCTCAGTGTCGACTAGTTTGTTATGAGTTCCGTACACAGCGATCATATTTTATCACAGGCGCGCCGTAGCGAAAAGGTTAATTAATATTAATTTCTATGAGGGTCTAAAAGATTTGTTCAACCTATTATGCGGAATACATGTTATTATTTTTCATGAAATTTCACGTAAAATTCGATTTTCAAGAGGGAAATATACAGTTGGTTGAATTGACGGAGTAATGAATTACTGCATTAATGACACGAGTGTTTCTGTCAATCAATTATACCGCGAATTGTAAAGTGAATATTACAGTCATTCCCCTAACTAAAGTCCATGATTTAGTTGGATTCCAGTCTCATTTAGTTGATAATTTAATCTCTATTACGAGTCCGTGCAAGGAGAGCAAACGCACATTAATTTCACGTTGCTATCCCTAACCATGATTTATGTAATTCGCTTTTTATGGGCCTAATTACCTCGACGTAGCATTATATTTTTACAGGGTAAGAATCGTGAGTTACTTTATACCATGCCTTTTCCCACCGACTTTACTCAACGCAGCTTTTTTTCCTTCGGCAATCGAGCAATTGGCACGAAATTAGATTAGTTTACGCCAACGAATGCATCGAAATAGGAAAAGGATGTACGTACAAGGTGCTTCAGAAAAGTAAGCGATAAGTCCGTGAATATCTTCATTATCGGTGCTAGGCCAAAATCATTCTTGACAATATAAATTACATAAAAAACGGTTTTCACCCTAACACCAATAAAGAACGTATTCGAGTAGTCTGACTATCCTGAACCACCTTGTATATCCATGCCGTGCTGAATTTGCTTATGCAAAGTGACTTTCAATTTGACAAATAGTAAACAATTAAACAATTAACATTAGACATAACAAATGTTAGAAAATTCAACTCTGTCACCTTGTTTTTATAGGAGAAAGAACAGTTCTTCACGAAGGGGTTAATTATAGAAATACTTAATAGACAGCATTTTTCATTCGACAAATTTTTATCAGACGATATTCATAGATTATAGTTTCACAAATAATGGAGTACATCGTTCTAGAATCCAGATTATTTTCCATACTTTATACTGTAATCCTTTATAATTCCAGAATTATTATTCTTTCGTTGAAACAGCATTTTCTCAGCGTGCTATATACAAGAGTTTATTTTCAACCTGGTACACAACGTTGCACTTCGACGTTCATTTTGAAATTACTCAGTTGTAAGATAAACAACGTAAGAGATCGCTGATTTAATATTAACGAGAGAAGTTGCAATTTGTGCGAAGCAGTATATTCCAGGTTCAGGAAGCTCTCTGTATGTAAATTTTTAAGAACACCGTACAAGAGAAACGGCTGGAAAAGTGTCCGGGGTATCGTATAATTTTCTGTAACGAGGGCGAACTCGCTTGTGGAACAGTGAGAACTCTTTCTTACCGAGCGAACGTAACAGCTGCAATTGCAAGTGCACTATCTCGATGTGTCTACGGATGCGTACGGTATACCAACTATTTGACGGCTTCTCTTCTGTCGAGAAATTCCAGCGGCATTCTCCTCCGTAGTATCCCCCTTTGCCACCTTCCAATCCTTCTATCGTAGAATGCATATTATTCTGAAGCATTACATGGATAATACCTCATTTTTATGTAATTCTTCTTGTGTTGTGAATGATCGCACAACAAGCCTGAGAGAAATTTTGCAAACTGTTTAATTATCGTTCTAAAGACTACGGTCGCAGTACTCTTTACCGTCATGTTCCCTTTCGTTTAGGCTTCAATATAAACAGTTTTAACTGTGGAATAACAACTTAAATCTTAATATACTGATGTAATATACGCTATTCGCCAAACAATTGCGACACTTACAAATTGAGCTGGGTTAATAAGTAATGTCGCCTAAAACAGCTATTAACACGTTGACCACCGGTCACCGGCGACCGGCGCTAATGAATAATGAAATTTCATATGACTTTTGAATTGTAATATTTACGAATTCTCTAACACATTCAGTATTTAAATACTGGCATTCAAACGATAAAATACTACTGAATATATATCTATGTGTGTCTTGAAAGTTTCTTCTTCACGAAGATAGGATTTTAATAGGAAATGTATCACTTCAGTAAAAATACTAAAACAAGCGAAATATCGATGGCGTTCAACGTATTAACTATTTATCTTTTTCCCTAGTACTTTTACCCTAAACAATACATACGAATTTTATATTAGAGCGATCTCTTGTTGCAAAACATTGTATATTTATTAACACGCAGTTTGATATTCGAAGAAACTAAGAAGACATATTTATTAATTACATTCCTTTTCTGAAAGGCGCAATCATAAAAAAGGTTCGATGTAAAATTTCCTAAGCGTTAGTCAGAGACTTCGTGGTTTAAATCATTTGAATTAGTATGCGAAATAGTACGCTCACAAGGATGCTACCTTATCACCGGCCACGGAATACATATTCTGCTCTCTACAATCGTTAAACCATTTTGAGCGGAAATACACGGTACTGCGGGTCGCCTGTCGTATTAACACGTTGCACGTCGGTCCCGTGATAATACGGAGTTTAAAATATATGATTGTAGATTTATCCGATTAATATCAGTCATACTATTCTGACTTGCGGAAAATAGTAAAGTGGACTAAAAGGGCACTATTATTTCGTTTAATTTGTGCATTACTTAATGCATTTAATTTTGATATTAACTTCAAAAATGTAAGACTGGCATTTAGACTTTCAGAGGCTGATATTTCTCCGGCGTACAATGTTTTAAGAGCTGCGATGAAAATGAGTTAAAATTAAGTGAAGACGGGAATTTTGTCGAACTACTGTAGAGCTCGTAGTATTACAAATCACAGAATGAGTCTTAAAGAAGGAACGAATTATCGCCTTGAATGTAGAAAGTGCGATGGAACGAAACGAAGGCTGTCCGTGGATTGCCTGCAGACGCAGTCTCACCACAGAAACAGAATCGTGCGGTCTTTCGATGTCAGGAATCGCGACTATAAACTCGTTTCTTCTCTCTTCGTCGACGTTAATCGACTTCGCATGCGGTGTTATCATTATTTGTCGGTGTCGCGTGTAAAGAAGTTCATACTGTAAAGTGTAAACGCATTTAGGTACATACTTTCTCATTGATATCCTAAGTCCTTATCAATTTAATGTACTTTACTGTATGACGCGAATATTTAATTGAACGTGAAGATAATTACCAAAAATTACGACTGAAAGAATACTGCGTAAAAATGTATTTCCTTGAGCTTCCGTGAATTTATATTTTGTTCCCTCGATTTGAAAATTGTACAGTTTCTCGACAATTTCGGGTAGGATGAATGTATTTGTCAGATTGTTTTTTCTGTAAAATAGAACAGGGAACTTCGTTCGGAGATTCAACAACAGATTGTCTTTTTTTCAATGATGCAGTTCCGCTTGAAATTCCAACGATGATGTATTGTTAGGTAGGAATTTTCCGGATCATTGGATTCTTGAAATTTCTAGGGACGAGGCAACACAAAATGCTTTTATAGGCCCGGAACAAAGCTCGTTACGATTCTCCGGTTCCTGTTTTTGTAGCCTTCGTTGCGGCTTCATTTTTTCACGTTCGCCGTCGGCCCAGCCGGTTTAAACGAGATTATGCGAAGAGATTACGCGTCGAATGAACAACCAGAAACTGCATTCAATGCTTAACAAAAGATTTCGGACCTCACCGATGGCCATTTAAGCCTTTCTTGAAATTCTTTCCTAATTAACTGCGGCGTTATCGATACTTCTAACTCTATAGCTTCAGGACCTCTTGTAATTCGTTCTTATCTTTTCATTAGTAGCCATTGTATTATATTATCAAAGGATATCTTTTGGATTTGAAATTCTGAAGATTTTCGGTTTTATAGTTTCTCCTTGTTTACCTCATTACACCTCACTGTTCCAAAATCCAACGGTTTATCCCTTTTTCATCGTATCGTTTCACAGAGAAAACCAAAACTTTTCAATTTCATTGAAACATTTCCAAATTCGAAAAAATGGAGAGCAGCATGAAGAGAAAGTCGACGAAAAGAGAAAAAATGTTAATGCCATTTCGAGTTTGTTGGATCAAGAGAGATAACGTATGTGAGAAATACAGAAACCTCTTTAGATTTCTAATGCCGGGATTTCTCTCTGTAGTCATGACGGGACTTGTCGTTGTCGTTGGTTTTGTCCCATGTTCTGTAACGATCTCGTTAGCGCGCAATTTGCGACGGTCAGTCAGAAGATGTGTACCTTCACGCGCGATATGTTATATGTCTCGTCAAATTTTTAATGAGACACACATAATATATATTTTTCCTTTACCCGCTCTTACGAACCATGAAAATCGTCAAACATCGTTATCAATTACTCTACGCTGCTTGAGGTCTCCTTAAATTATTTATGGTACCCCAAATGTGGCAAAGTTCTTCGTTCGCTTTTCCCTCTCCTTGTTGTTCTTTCTTTTTCATCCAGCTTACGATTAGTGTTTTCATAGATTCAGCCAAATTATACATTTTGAAGGTTCATTAGTGAGTTCTCAATGAACGGATAAAGATTAATGAAAGAAAAAAATATTCTGAGATTTTCATAATTATCACGTTGAACGCAATGGATATTTCACTACGTTCATAGTTTTTACTGAAACCAAAATTTTTCTATTAAAATCACATTTTTACAAATAAGAAACTTTAAAGACAAATAGATGTATAGTCTGTAGGACTTTAACTTTTTAACGTCGATATTTAAATATTGGATGTATTAGAATATCCGTAAATATTACAATTTAAAAAGTCACGTACAATTTTACGAAATTCAGTAACGCTTGTCGCCGATCATCCCAATGGCATTCAAAGTTTTAAGTAACTGATATCTCTTTTAAGCAAAACTATTTCCATCTAAATTGATTTTCTAAAGTGAAAACTATTTCTTTGTCGCAAAGAAAAATTGTTACGAATGCTTTCTTGATCTTTAGTGACTATCCAGTAAGTGATAGTATAGTTTCGGTGAATATCTTATGCCTGAAAAAATGCTGATTGAAATTTGGGAACTATTGCGAAGAGGAGTATGAGCGATTGATCGTTTTGTACATTCGTGCAGAATACGAGATTGCATCACAAATGTCAGTGACGAGCAAATTTTTTTAACAGAGGAGCAAAAAAATGAATAATTTTTGTGGGCCAATATAATTTAACATAAAACTCCACAATGACTCAAAAACGTATTATTTTAAAAATTTGTTAATACTAATGTAATTAATGAAGCTTTCATTACATTTCCAACTGTTCCTCATAATCTGCTTCGAACAAGGATGTACTGATTCTAAAAAGTAGAATAAAATGTTCATCTGGTATTTAAATTTTTACAACAATATTTTGTAGACGCGAAAAGAGTAACATTCCATTAAGCGAATTGTTATGAAACACTGAAAAATATGCATAGTGATAACGATGCTAATGGCTGAAATCCATTCCACTCTCACATTTCGCATCGTCATTCTCGTCGTTTTCTTTCCACCGCGCAAATGTTAAGATTTGCAACGCATCCTCAGCAGCATATTAATTAATCGAACGCACAAATTCAAAAATACATCGCCAACGATCAGCAGAATAATCGTTAGATCACGATATTCCCCGTAAACGAATACTCTTCGCTCTTGTAATTTCTGTGCACGATAACGAAGGCGAAGTTACTCCCGAGGCTTAAGCACAATGAATTAATGTTAGCAGAGATCAACCGTGTTGTACATACACTTACATTCCAGCAATACAGTTACGAATTTATAACGATAATTCCCCTGGCGTTGCGAGCTTTGCGAGCGCCGGAAAATAAATTCGCGCGAGTGCCCTCATTACGGCTAACGTGGTTGGTGTATTTCCAGTTTCAGTGTTTTGCATCGCGGATGAAAATTTACAGTGGGGTTGTCGGCTTGGGGAATAGAAAGGGACGGGAATTTTTGTTTCATCGTGCCAGGCGGTATTTCGGTGGATGATGGAAATAAAAAAAATCTGATATATGCTATCTGCAACGCGAGGACATTAGATAGGCCGTAGTGAACTGGATAAACACTAGAATTTAATCCATATTTGTTATATCATCGTGAAAATGATTGTATATTTATATGGTCTCCCAATTAAGTATTCTCGATATTTTAAATCATAATGAGACTAATCGAATTACTTCATTAACACTAGGTTTACGGGCGTTTCTTATATAGGTACCTATCTCTACGATCACGCGTCAAATTGACGCGTAAGCAAAAATGCGCATTTCCTTTAAAAAATCAGTTTTTTCAAATTAAATATAAATTAAACAACACTAGGGTTCACAGTTAGATTCATTATTAACAAGTAAAAAGTCAATTTTTTAAAATTGCCACGGAAATGTTAGCAATGGTATTAACGGTATATGGCAATCACATTTATTGAGCACATTTTTTATAGACATACTGAATTTTGTTTGTGCATTTTCCGCACATGATCTGTTTGCAATATATACAAAAATTACTGTTTTCATTTTTCTGGAGGTTTTTCGTGCCTCCGTTTGAGTGCAGTCTTTTATGTGTTCTATTACGTGTCTGTCAATTATCAATCCGAAAGCACTAGTTACATAACCTGACATAATATTTCTCTTATCATAGCCGGTAGGTCCTGTGATATCCTTGAATATCAAATGAATGGGCGGCCTACTCACAGATTCGTCTGCTTTCAATTTTATCCACCGTGTTCTGTCAACTGTAATTTCAATTTTGTCCATTATATGTTGGGATGTGCTTGGAATGCTCGTCCTCTCATCCTCGGAATCAAAACAAGAAAACATACTCATCCTTTTCTTACTATGATATACTTTCAAGAAATTTTCCTCTTTACTACCCGAAAATCCTTCTATCTTTCCACTTTCAATGCATTCGGAGCTTTCACTCTCATCTTCGCTTTAGAGTAATTCATATTGGTCATCTTCGGAGGTATCCCCACAACAATCTTCATTGATTTTGACAATTTTGCTCAACATCTTATTTTACTATATCACCTGGATTTACGTCATATTGCTAGAAAAGGCGGATTGACCAAAATAAAAAAAAAATATTGTGCTCCAATTCGATTACCCTATCGCAGAAAGTTACAATTAGCGAAGACTGTCTGAAATAACAATAACTGTAGAATCTTTTGCACATTATGTTTTAAAAACTGTAGTAGTAAGTAAACTGAAATAATGATTTTACGAACAAAGCAAATATATAAAAACTACTCGTGAAATTAGCTAATTCGTCAATTTGACGCGTTTCGTAGAGATAGGTATACTACATACAGATTTTAAAAATTAGAAGGCTTAGGATAAAAATAATTGAGTGTATAAATTCTTTGGTTGAAACGATTAATTTACGACAAAAAGTGGTTTCAATTAATACTATAGTTTTTGAGATATTTCATTTCGAAGTTTGAAATGCGTCAAATTGACGCGTCCCGTAAACCTAGTGTTAATAGTGAATAGAATCATTGTTTTTTACACCTAAGTAACTTGAACAACTGTCAAAAAATTTCTAACAATTATACAACTAATATTGTATACCTATACGCTTCGTGAAAATAAAGAAATACTTCTGTCAAAATAGCAAACGAAATCGAAGGTTGTATCTGGCAACGAGAAACAGGTAGCTCTATCATAATTGAATCATATCTTTCTGAATCGCTTGATGTTCTTCTTTTAAAGAAACTTAAGTTTTTATGAAAGATTTTTGAGTTACCCATTACTAACTGAACTGATAAAATGATAACTGACCTTCCACATTTTAAACTTACGATCTCGGAGACTACATTAAAATTGTATCACTCTAAATATTACCCCTTTGCTGTACAATAATGAGTGACACTGATGATGTGATAAATTAGATAACAAACATTAAGTTTCTGCAAAACCTTTCAAATTAGTAATATCAGCGAAACGAAATACGATAAAATTCCTTATATAATACTAATATTACGTTAAATTAAAATATATACCGAGAACTCCTTTTATTTTTCATTCTAAATGACAGCGGAGTCAGCCACAAAAGAAATCGTGCGGCAACAACTTAATAAAAACCCCAAAATTCTCGCGATCCGACTGAAACGTGTTAAATCTGTCTGTTGCAACATTAACTCTAACAAGCACAAGGATGTTGATAAAAAATTATAAAAATCGCAAAAAACAACGCGGAATGACTAGAGAGCGATGCTGGGCGTTCCCCGAGAGACAAAACGTGGGTGGAGACCGGCAAACGAGTCTCGGTGACGCATAGAAAAATCATTCGAATGGAGTAAGGAACGAAACGAGAAGGCACAGTGAACACGAGGTGTTGCACTCGCCTCCTCTCGTCGAGCTCTCTTCGAGTTCTCTTCGGCAAAGAAGGAGCGCGCCAGAGAGACCGAGAGAAGGGAGAGAGGGAAAATCCTCAGCATCTGTCATTCGAAGAACGGCCGATGAACGGTGAAGTTCCTTCGACATAGCTTTCTTTAAGATTCGCATTATCCCATTTCCTTTCGAATCTCGAAACGAGAGGAAAAATCGGCAGTCGTGCGTGCGAAGAGAGGCGAAGAGTTACGAAACAAAAGGAAAGTACATGCACTGTGTGACGTGATAATTTTGTGAAAGCGATCGCTCGTGACTTGATCCTCTGTGTTTCCGCTTGTCAGCTACATTGCTCGTGTTTTTGATTTTCTTCATCGATTAGATATCGCGTACGATGATCATACTTCGAAACAATCATTTTTACGCGAGTGTTTCGACGAATTCGTGTGAACAAAGCTTAGAATCTTTCAGATAGAAACGTGAAAAAGTTTTAAATTAAACCTTTTCGCTGCTATGGACGCATATGTGCAAAACGCTATCGGTATGGACTATGAAGTCATACATGCGTTTCGTAAAAATGACCAGCGCGAATTTTTCATGCATGCGCGAATTTGCCAATTTTTGTCGATCACACAGGAATTACAGGGTGGAATAAAGTGAGATACACACATGTAAGCTAAAGAATATTTCTTCCTCTGAGATAAAAACTTTGAGTAATTTGTTCTGAATATTAAAGCGAGGAGTTTCCAATAGATAGAGTATTAACTTTATTGATTTAGAATTTTAGGGCAAAAGACGTGAAGTCTGTTCGGCAGTACTATTAATTCGGTCGATAGAACGCAACGTTATCTCGAGGAATTATTTTCTCGCATCTGGCGTATCCCCGCTCTTGATTGCTTCGACAATCGTTGATTCTCGTAAATGGCGGAAACATCGCCGACAAATTCCGGCTAATTTACGGGCTGTTGCGTTTGGTTTTTCAATTTGTCGAACGAGGACGTAGCTCGTTTTTCGGTTCAGCGCCAGAAGAGTCGCCTTGCTCGCTTTGCAATTCGAATTCTATCCGTGGTTTTGCATTCTGTTTGGACGATTTCTGTTGTTCCATGGGATAAAAATATGTGTATCTTTTTCCTCGTTTGTCGCGGCAAAAAAAAATACACGTTGTAAATCGACGTTGCACGGCTGTTTGCATTTTAAAGATTTTCTTGTCGTTAATAAAGAAATTGTCTTAATATTTTCCCTACCTTGCTGATTAATTATTATTCGTTTCGTTGATCATTTACGTGTAATTGATCAGTATTCAAGGAAATCCTATTTCGTACTTTGCGTATTTAGTCAAAATGAACGCTTGCACAATTCTGAACCAATATGGAATTTACTAAGACAACAACTTTAAGTTCTATTCTCTATAACAAGTTCGTTTAATGAAAAGGAATGAATACATCCAGAAGAATAGATACATCTATATTTGTTTATCGTAACGAGCTCATAGTAGCAGCTTCACTTTCCCTTCTTCTCCGTATTTTCTTAACCCAATTTTTCTGCTCTGTTATCGCTCCTCTTTTACTGCCCATTCACGGCATCAAGTTTTTATACGTCGTGCGTGATATCAATGAATATTCATCATTTCGCTGACACAACACACGAAGAATTTC
Organism: Cerceris rybyensis; assembly: GCA_910591515.1. Classification (NCBI taxonomy): domain Eukaryota; kingdom Metazoa; phylum Arthropoda; class Insecta; order Hymenoptera; family Crabronidae; genus Cerceris; species Cerceris rybyensis. The sequence continues at coordinate 4,533,551 of OU342796.1, read as the reverse complement.
GTTGCGTCGTCTTAGCGTCGATGGAATACCACGTTGTAATTTCTAATCCCCCATAAAACTGAAACCAAATGAAAGTGTCGAAAAATTACAGTTTTTCCAGTGACCAAATATCGCCAATCAATTAACGACGAATGAAGCCAGAAAAGAGATGAAAATAGTGCACCGTGAATGCCGAGAAAACTCGTTCATTCGACCGAAAAAAGTCGTCACGAATAACTGCGAAACATCGAGATACGAGGAGAGAAGAGGCTTGACAACTGGCAGGCGTCGATGAACCGTTCTCGTAGAATCGAATTAGACTTCCGGCATTGAATCGCTGCTGCTCTGATAAAAAAGAAGGGACAACCCAGTCATGCGAGAAAACGTTTTTCCTCGTGAGACTCACGCGTGTCGAGTTGACTCGCTTTGTAAGCTTATAGTGTGCTCGGTGTCGATTTGCGTGTACGTGTTCGTATATACTTGCGCGTGTTCAACTGTGGGTTAACCCCATAAACAGGCTCGGCATACCAAGCAACTAAAAATATCCATTCCGGACGAACCAGTTCGGTTGTGAAAAAGAACTCCAGAAGGAAGAAAACGGTGGTGGAGGACAAGAAGAAAAAGAAGAAGGCGACGAAGATGAAGAAGAGGGAGTAGGAGGAAAGAGCGAGAGAAAAAGGAAGTGGGAAAGAAAGTCGGATTGCAAGAAGGAATCGGTGGCTTCGCCAAAGACGAGAGAACACCAATGCGACGTTTATGGTGGATCTAATGAAACGGCATAAATCTGTGATCGAAGGAGCGATATATGTTTAGTTGCGCCGCATGGCGTGATTTACGACTGAGAAATCAACGATATGGTGAAAAGTCAAACGTCAAACGGCTAGAAAGTCGACTGTCGACTTGTTTCACGTTTCTTTCGGATGCCACTGAAAACCAAGGGACGATAACTGCAACGAGTGAAGAGAGATTTCGTGTTTCGGGAACATGCGGTGTGAGTGTGGAATTTAAGTAAGAAAAAGATCCGGAAGATCGAGGAAATATGACACGGAACAGGCAACAGATCTTCCCTTTACGTCCCTTCACCACTCTGGGACGAAGGATTCTCAGGGATAAGCTCCACAGAAGGTATGTCAGGAACGCGCTTTACGTTTTGTTTGTGTATTGCTTCTCGTGGAAAAATGAAAGATGATTATGATGTGACTTGAATTTTTCTACATTTTATTTCCTGGGTGCGTCTAAAGATCTGTAGGTAGATGTTTTGTGTGACTGATTCGAGATGGAAAACGAATTAGTTGATGAAAGAACTCTTTCCTGTCTCAATTATTTCTTTCAGGCAGATGAAACAGTCAAGTGATTGATTAAATTCTGAGAAATATGATTATGTACATTTAAGTTGAAGAGTTATTCGTCAGTTCTACAAGAGCCGATTAGGATACACTAGAAATATTCTATTTTCGCTTGAAACGTTGAGTTGTTTCGATCGTTCTCTCAGACATCAATGGAAGTAATTGTTAACTGTTATGTTTGTAGGGTGATAATTCTTATCATCTTCAAGGCTAGACACTTCGTAAAACTTTCTCTATTTTAAGGTCAAAAATATTATTCTTATTAAATATCGCTATCCGTATGAACTAGAAATCCAATAGTCGCTCTTTCTTTCATAAAACTACAAATGAAGAAAATTTATATCTTTTTACTCTGACAATTGTAACCACCGTTCATACCTACATAGTTACCCTCAATACGGATACCTACAGTCCTAATACATAATCGAAAAAATCTATCCAATTACAGCGACCATCGTTAAAATCATTCCGTGCCGGTCGAAATGTTCGGTAAGGGAAAGATTAAGTCCACGACATCGAGTAATCGTTTCCGTGACACATTTTCACCTCGTTACAGCCGTCTAGTTCTTATTAAACCATCGAGATTACTTTGCGAAGCATCGGTTTCTTGTTCGCGACAACTCGTTAAAGTATCGTAACGATGTATATATACACATGTGCGAGGTGCGATTTTTTGCAGGGAAAATCAACTGGAAAGTCGCGTCTACTTGCGAAATTACCCGCGATTGCGAAATAGATTCCAGGTCAATCTTATTTCGTCGGATAGATGAACACACTACAGTTGTTTTTTAACGATGCCCTCTTTTGTATGAACACCAATAGAATTTAAGATCGTGTATTGAGGCCTTTCATAAGTTCGAGATCTAATGGAATGTAAATATGGATGTTACATTCAATTAATGGTCTTGAGATCGTTTAGCAATTTTCAATGACGAGAAACCGTTTTCGCGAGAGCAAGCTTGAAAATTGACGGTGAAGTAGTACTAACATGATCAGTGTTACTTTAACGACCAATGAATTACCAGGAATCGTAAGCAGTCGCCGTTAAATTCATTAATAACACGCTTTCACGATCTAATAAAGTTAAATAAAAAAAATAAAGTAACATTTTCAGTGGAGTTAAACGTTCGGCCTCTAGCGGTAAAGATTTAAGATCAACGATGGATTGTTATCGATACACTCCCGAGAAAATTTGCCACTATTAATGATTCTCCTTTCACGGAGAACCGTTTAACCTGAATTCCGCAAACGGTGATTCCTCGTAAAAGGTGCCGATGGTTTTCTGTTGCCTTTTGGAATTTTCCGCACAATTGGAATAGCTTGCTTGGACTTATAGTACCACCTATTGTAATTACATGAACTAGAATGTATCGAATCTCGTAGAATCGCGTGTAGAGAGAAATAAGTCGACGAAACCAGTTTAATTGTTTTATTAAGCCCGTCAATCTGTATCTTGTAATTTATTTTATACCGGGGTTTCTGCTGAGATCGAGTTAAAATTCGTTATCCTTGCGGGACCCTTAATTTACCTAATTACATTATGCTTCATTGAATTAATTAAATCGATCGTCTTTGCTTAATTTTCTTTTGTGACTTTGGCGACTCGACCAACTTAGCGGTTCATTATTCTTTCATAAACCCATCGTATAGAAGTCTCATTTAACGTAAATTAAACTATAATTATAATATATCCGTGAAACTGAACTCAACTACTGCTACGATATTAAAATCATCGATTTTCATAAAGAACCGTGGTAATTACAATTTCAGATTTAAAGTAATTTGAACATGTTGAACGCCGCTGATATTTCACTCGTTTTATCATTTATACTGAAGTGATCCCTGTCCTATTAAAATCCCACCTTTGTAAAGCAGAAACTTTAAAGACACAGATAGATATTTATTCAGCAAGAATTTACATATCTTTTCAACGCCAGTATTTAAATACTTACTGAATGTGTTAGAAAATTAGTAAATACTATAATTGGAAAGTCATATGAAATTTCATTGAATTTAATAGCGCCGGTCATCGGTGACCCCCATGGCAGTCAACGTGTTAACCAATTGTTTTCTGCGATTTCGTCAACAATCGTTTCATTTCCATTTGCAACAACATCCAAGTGCGAGCAAACAGAGCATCGGGAACAAAATAACTCTGCCCCTCGAGTATCTAGAAACGGGACCGGTTAAATGGCAAAACCCTGAAACAAATGCCGTGCAAACAGTAGCGCAGCTCGTTTGCAACGGTAAGTTGGTCGAGCATTAAAAAAGCGGAGGATTAATAGCCTTTATACACTGGCCGACAAAATGGCGATGTAATTGTGACGGACGAGCTCTGCCGAGGGTTGTTCCATGGATGTTTCATGGAAGAACGGGCAGAAATAGAGAACCGATGAAAGAACAGGTTGCTGGAAAACGAGTGGAAACTGTGGGACGCTGAAAATTACAACGCATCTGTTCGCCCATCCACATTACAATTGGACTTTCCAGTGTTTCGTTCAATTTTACTTAATAGATTGTACATGGGAATGTTATGAATTACTAATTCGAAATCTATCAAGAAACATAGAAATTCAATTATCCGTTTTATCATATAAGTCTTTATTTCAAGAGTGTCAAAAATGTGCAGAATAAAGTTTTAGAATAAACTTTTCCAGGTAATCCAAATAACAATAAATTTTTTAAGAAATTGCAAAATAATATATTGCAAGATGCGTCCAAGGAATAAAATCAAAGATTTCGCGAGCAATGGAATTTATTGCGTTGTGCAATTAAAAGTTGGAAGAATATAAACTACACCTTTTTAATTAAGATCAATGTAACTCTCTAACTTCACCACAAAATTAGGCAGGCTTTTCTCTGTCGTCGCTTCAAACGTAAATTTGAGATTAGGATTACCGCTGTCTTCCAGCATGCATCAAGGATTAGTTGACCTAGGTCAGACGAAAAGATTTCCCCTCCGGTCATGAGGAGGGTGAAAGGCCGTAATCTCGTTTAAGTCCGCCAACGTACAATCGCCGGAAGACATCGTGACCGTCAAACGATTGGAGTAGAACTACATTTTCGAAATAAGACGAATGAGTTTGTATATATAAATATCTTTAAACATCAGTAATTAAGTTTATAAACACGTATAGACTTTGCGCTTACTATAAATTAACCCTTCACTACAGTAACGTCCTCTTGAAGGACTCATTCTCCTTCGCACATGCAAGCGTTTCATTGAATGACCATATGTGTTACTGCAGCTCTTGAGCACTCAAACTTAAATAACAATGGTTCTTAAGCAGGTATTTTCAAGTGACTATAGTTCTTTCACGCTTACTCCCTAACCAAGGAAGCGTTCAATGTCCTTCGCTATCAAAATAGTTAAATATTTAATTGCCGTAACCCGACGTAATCGACTGCACGATAGAAACAATAAAAAGGGTGTGACAGGAAGGAACAGATGAAAATTCCAGCCGAAATGATTTACGGTGCCTTATTCGAAGAGACAGCTCAAACGATCACAATTAGTAACAGGATGGCTGATGATAAAAAGGCAGATTCCGGTTTGATTTTAGGGTCGTTTCGACTACCATCAACGTTGAGGCAGGGTCAAGGACTTCTGGCGAGCCATTTTCACTTTTCTTCTTTTTTCTTGCTATCGGTTTTCATTTTCGGCATATATTATTCCTATTGGGTGATAGCATAAGTTCGTGCCCGATTGAAAAATAAACTACAGGACGGTAAATTTTAAAGAATACAATTTTATTCATCAATTGTATTGTAACCATATTTCTCTACCATTCTCTTCCAACGATCTATAAGCTTCTCGATTCCATTTTTTAAAAGAGGGCTCGACTTTCCTATGAAAAGCTGATGTGATTTTCGACGGCTTCATCTGAATTAAGATTTTTGGCATTCAAATTATTGTGCAAAGTATTGGAAAAGATAGAAATCTGATGGCACCAAGTTTGGATAGTATGGTGGGTGCTACAGGATTATCCAAAGAAATTCTTTTTCATTTCGGATCAAGAGAGAAATAGCGATGTTCATTGGAAATGTTTCCCGCCTTCTTTAACCCTTTCCTTACGGCAGTCCGCTCCGCTGGAGTGACGCCATTGAACGTTTTTCAACGCCACTTTGTGATTGTCTCGTATGTATACTTTTTTAAGAGCTACATAACAACTGTTTCATCGTATTATAGGAAAAACATGAAAATGAGTATATTGTATGAATATTCAGTTATTTACATATTTGCAAATTTTGCTATTATATTATTATAAGTAAAAATTCCAATTTGAGGTACTTAGACATTAAATTATTATATTAAATTATAAATTATATCTCTTATATATAAATTACGTCGATTATAGTCAACAGCCGTACACACAGGTCGTCGCGCGGCCGCCGCCTATAGGCGGCACCCGTAATGAAAGGGTTAAATGTTGAATTGCGGCCGAATTATATCAATATTCACTCTCTCCGTAGTCTCCTCCTCAACTATAATTTTTGCATTTTCTTCCACCAAAGCACACACAATATTGCTACCATTTCCGCAAGGTCGTCTAAAACGTGGATAATCTTCCAAGTTGAGGTCATAATTTCGAGCTTAGCTCAATTGCCTTTTAATTATCTTAAAAGCAGGAACACAGTCCAAATAAATGTTCTAAGTATTTTTTTCAGCTGTTACAACATTAGCGCTCTTCCGAAACTCGTACAGCATATAGATGTGCCAGAAGTGCCCCCTTTCGGTCTCTATCTTGAAAAATCTCTTATGCAGAAAAAAAGTTATCAGAACGCTGTTTGATGTCAAACCGGTAGATAATACTACCACTTAATTAGTGCATGCAACAAAACCAAACAAAATCAGGAACTCCACTCTGCAGTTGAGTTTACGCCACTCATGAGAATGGGGCACAAAATTATGTAATCATCATACAAATACGTCCTTTTATATTCGCCATTCTTTCTCCACTTTCTAATATCAAGTACCTATATTGCATTGATGTTTACGACGGTAAATAAAATTTGTCCGCCGTCCTATTGTTTCATTTTAAATCAGTCTCCGCCGTGTATTTAATTTTTCCATCACAACTTCCACTTTGTTCTAAAATTCTTCATTCGTCTCATAACTTTTCTTTCATCTATAAGTATTGTTAGGTATATGTAACTTCAAAAGTTTTTTTTCCTTTATTCGATGGAAACCTCAGAGAAAACACTGCGTAACTACAGGCTCACATTTTCATTCGTAAAGATTGCTCATACCGGTTAAACCGTTTCTTTGATATTTCTACTTTTATTTGTATATTCCTCCGCTATGTTTCCTCGTCGAAGGTGCCGTTGTTTTTTATTATGACCATAAGACATCGATGCATATTCCGTACAGGACTTGTTTATACATGACACCATTCTCTTCGTCGACTTTTTTAATTAAATCCGCTTCCGATGTTTCATTTTTTCCCGTTTCTTCGCAGTTATGCCGTGCTTTCCTCGTTTCAACACAAGTTTCATTGTGCTATTATGAATAGGTATGTCGGTATTTAAACAAAACGTATATTTTTGGTTTTCTACCTGCTGCACAAGTCTGCAATTTCCTTCGTTACAATTGTTATTAATGGAAATTACTGTACGTGATTGTATATGGATACATAATTGAACTTAACAAGCATATGATTTAAGCAAGCAGGTTTACAAAAAAATCTATAGAGCACCGTAAATATTTCTAATACGACGGCAGAAAAGGATGGCTGTGATTTGCTTAGACACACGTGAAATTGGTAATACAATAATTTGAGTACTCAATCTAAACAGAAAGAATTGTCTTGTTACACCGAAAGTCAATGCACCCGTATTTTAAAGAACGGTTGCAAAGAAGTCGCAAAACATCCGGAAAAGCAGAAATAAAAAAAAGATAAACGTGACTAAACTATGTTACTCTTTCTAAGAAAGAACGAGAGAAGAAATAAGAAAGGTCTTGTCCGTGATATCAGCGGTTTATCAGGATGCACCGTCGAAGAACTGAAATCCCCATGGAAAGCGTTTTCCACTCGGGATAAACTGTAGGATTTGCCGCGTATTTTCCAATCTGTATGTTAAGTTCGCCGTCGAAGAAAGAAATGAGAATTCGTAGAATTTCTGTTTGTAAGGTCAAATTGCTGATTCCACTTTTCCATGGATACTCGTTAGGCTTTATTGCCTTGCATTTGCCGAATTCTTGAGTTTTACTGGAAACAAAACGCTATACCGCAACTTGTACGCACCAATGACATCAATAAAATAATGTTCATGTAACATATTTTTAGGTACCGCACAAAATTACACTTATTAGGAACTAAAGAACTTAAGAACTAAAAATAAGATTTCATTATTCTATGTTTAATTCGAAATGTTGTCGAAATGATGCACGATTGTTTCGCTAGTATAAGTTCTAATTATGCAAAAGTCTATAATATAGCTTCAAGTTAACACTTTATCGACCGGAAGCCTATTAATATGCTTTTCAGACTTTTAACTAATTAATTGGTTGCCACTCCAATTAATAAATTATCATTTATCATTGCGGTTACCTGTGTTAAGGACTCATTGACGAGAATTTATAATTTTCGAATAGGTGTCTGTGTCAAGGAAGTATTTGTGATCAAGTGATCGGTCAGAGGGGGGTGGGATGTTAAAAAAATACCGGTCGGTAAAGTGTTAATACCAAAAATCGCTTTTAGTAGTCAGTAATATACATGATACTCTAATGTACCGACCATCTGATCAGTTAGTATATAAGATAGGTTTAGAGAATATTGTATAAAAACAAATATTTTGTACGCGGCTCACTCATCACCATCATTAGTCATTCTAGAATCACCAGCTCAAGTCCAAAATCCTATTCCTTGTTTTGATCCTTACTCATCCACGAGTCATCATCCATATCCAAGGTCCAACTTCCTATTCCTACTCCTAGATTCCCAAATACCATCACCCTACCCCCCCCCCCCTTCCTCTTCGAAACCTTTAGAAACCCTACATCCGCAATTCAAAGGAATCAGTTCTCAATTCTAAGTCACCAGTTTCTCTTACTCTTACGCTAGTTCAAGTTCATAATTACTAAGTCCAAGGAATTGTGAGAGTCATCTTCTAATTCTAACTCCAAATCCTAAATCTAATACAAGACTCTCACAAGTCCTCATCAAATAATTCGACACACTAAATCTCTTTTGGAACGATGCGAGTATTTTAATATGTAAAAGTCCTAAAAGTTTAAGTTCTCTTCATTTGGCGGATCCTGAGTGCGAATAACCACAATTCGCCATTACAATACTATTATCACTAGATTTACCAAGCCAGTCAAAATGACTGGTACACAATTTTTTCCAAAGATTCTACGGGTTTATGAGAAAGCCGTAGAATAGATATTCTTTGTCCATCGTATAAAACATAAATTACCGAATCTATCATCTTTTCCACGTCTTAATTTTCCTTGCTTTAAGGTATATATTTAACATATTTAAATATAATAGATTTCACGCTGGTAAATCTAGTGTTAATTATGTTAAACTCCAAATTAACTAATCAAAATTAAATGAAAGGCCATAAATGAACCTTAAAGGAAAAGGAAATGTAGCCTCATTTGTTCCAAATTTCCTCGAGAGAGAGCTATCGGTTTTACGCGTTATTAATTTTCTCGTGTCGAACTAGGAAATCTGCTAGTGTGCGGTAAACCGTTTAACAAGGGGGGATGTGATTTATGTATACAGAAGCGAAATCTTCGGAGGGCTGTTAGTCTCGGAGGGTCGTGATCGGCTAAAGTAGTTCGTTTTCAAACTTCGACAGGCACACCCCGGTAATCCTATTAAAGTCTTCGAACTGCCGCGAAACTCGAATTTTCAAGTCTGCTTCCTTCGAGCGACCTGCAGCAGATGTCTCCTTTTGTAGGAAGGAATCCATTAAAATTATATCTCACCCACGACGAAGTATGATTGTAATGAAGCGTCTTACGGGGGGCGTTAAATGCATTATTACATTGAGCAAACAGGAGCTCACTTGAGTAATTGCATACTATTACGTAATTGTGAATTGTGGTTAATGTAGATACTCCTGTTGCTGGGTTTTCGAAAGTTTAATTTTAAAACCTTGTTGGTTTCCCATTTTCTAATTACTCGCATATAATTCTAGAAGCAGTATTTACCTATTTGAAGTTGTATTACTAATAGAATATTCTACACGTTAAAATTATTTCCTGAAATTCAATTGCAGCCACAATTGAACAGGGTTGTAAATTAAATTCTCAAAAGCTGACATTGATTTGTTCAACATCTTTAAAAACGTCTTTGTAAACGTCTCATTTCTTTCAATTTCTTTATTAATTAACCGATTGTGCTATTACTGTGTAGATGATGAGCTAATCCTCCACTATATCCCCTCCAGTATGGTGACAATGCATACAGATCAATCTTTTGTACCCACGGAGGTATATCGAAAGGTTAGATAAATTTTATTCTTAGTTTATATATTTCCAAGCTGGAATTGTTTTCTTAAATTACAAATTCTCAAAGCATTAAAACATAATTTTATTTGATTATATATTCTGTAATATCGATCCTTATCATCCTGAGCCGATCAGTTCACCAATGTGTTTGAGCCATCGCTCTTTGTCGTTTCATCTCATCCTATTTCGACGCATCACGTTGAAGACTTTTATTGAGCGATAAACTTGCGACTGTGATTAACTCAACCAGCAGCGACGAAAAAGTACAAAATGTCATGCAGACAGGAAAACTAATTGGATTAGACGGTAACTTACCATTTCCGAATTTTACCAATTTCACTCATTGCACTACATCGACGTTGAATGAAAGATGCTTCGATCCTACTTCCACGACTTTAAAAAGCGTCACATCTCCTTTAAATCCCAAGTTAATTAACCAATTTTGTAACTCGCTACGTCATGGTTGCGAGTAACAGTTAGTACGCTTCTTATTCGTTTCTTCGAATCTTATTGTTCACGTGAATCGCACAGCCTTTATCCATATAATTTTCTCGAAAACACTCAGCAAAATTTCATATCGACGATCCAACAGCTCAAAGCAGACCTCACGCAACATCGTAAAAAGTCCCACCCGACGCGCGTGGCGAAACAAGGTCAAAAGCTTTCCATAATTAACGAAAGATCCACCGGAAACAGCTTGAGTCACGTGTCTGAGGCCATGTTGATATCGGTAACAACACGCGTGCTCGTTTTTCATTCTCCATCGTTGCTCGACGCGAGATACTCAGCTAAGTGCGTTTTCATGTCGTATCCAGGAAGGAAGGACAAGTGGAAGAGGAAGTGGTGGAAAAAGTTGTAGGTGATTCCGTGACGTAGCTCTAGAAAGTGAAGTCCCTTTTCAAGGACGTCCTGTACGACCGCAAAGTGTCCTTAATAAGGAGCAGGGTCAAATGCCGCACCTCTCACGCGACCATCACTCCAGTTTTCCACCACTTCTGTCCCTTTTAGGTCAAGTCCAGCTGGATTAAAGTTTCAATCTATGAAATGGGTTATCCTCTTTGTTCATCGCGCTTTATCTCTGGTTAGAGAAAGACGCAGAGAGAGTGAAGACAACTTTTTAAAGAATTTCGAAAAATTGTGAAACGAAAGATATTTCACTCTATACCGGGGTGAGTAAGTAAATTTATTATTTTAAAAATGCCGTTTAATTGGATTTGACTCTGATCACTTTTATAGTGGCATTAGAATCTTGTCGGTTGAGATTCAAGGTAAACGAGAGACGAGGGATGATCGAACGAAACTGCTTAATATTATAATGTACCCAGCCTCCGACTCTGATTTTGTACTGCGTGGACTCCGTGACTTGACCATCACTCACAACTCTCCCTACTCATCCCCGAATCACCATTTCAAGATCAAAAATCCTCACATTCTTCCTTTGACCTTTTGACTCCTAAACAGTATCATGCTACTCCCAGTCGTTTTCCGAAAGTCTTTAAAATCCCTTTCCACAAAGAATCATTGCTAATTCTCATTTAAAATCTCAGAAGCTTAATATTCATTTTAGTGACAAGTTGTTATTATTCTCTTATTCTTCAATTCATTATTATCACATACCGTATCGCTGTTCGAGGGAGACATTTAAAATATAAAGCACTTAAAATAATAGGTTCTCTTGTTTGGGCGAATCCAAAAGCTTGAGTAACCTTATTCGCCATTTCAATATCGTTAGCCAGAAAAATGTTTCAAATCAGTTATCAATGTTATTTACACTGGCAACTAATTCTTTCGTGTTAATGTTCACGTTAAATTTTCAGCAATAGTAAAATGCAGTAAACTAAAAAGCGCTGTATTTTCAACGATGTAGATCTTAGTCCTCACCACGAATCTCTAGGTAGTTAGTTAAAATAAAAACCGCTACTTTTAAAGGTATATTCATTCATAGCATACATACCTACTTATAAATTCAGAACGAATAAATTATAGGATGATCAAGGAATACTTATGAAACAGTCGATTAGCAGGTGCCAAAGATATAATTTTAATTAAACAAACAGAATTCCCGCAGTAATTGACCGAATGTTAATATCTTTTGTTCTTCTCGATATTTGAAAACGGGAAAATGAAAAGAGATCACGGACACAAACGTTCGGCGCATACATACCTACTTATAAATTCAGAACGAATAAATTATAGGATGATCGAGGAATACTTATGGAACAGTCGATTAGCAAGTGCCAAAGATATAATTTCAATTAAACAAACAGAATTCCCACAGTAATTGACCGAATGTAAATATCTTTCGTTCTTCTCGATATTTGAAAACGGGAGAATGAAAAGAGATCACGGACACAAACGTTCGGCGCTCCGTGTGTAAGTAGGTCAATCGAAGAAGCGATACGTTCAAGTGAAATTTCGATCCTCTCGCAAGACTGGCTACGATTACGCTCGTCGGTGCAATTAGCTGGAATCAGCGCCGCCACGAATCCGCTATGCACACCTGTCCAAAGTTCCCCATTAAAGCAGAAAGATGAGGAAGAAGTCCTCAGCGCTCATAAAGCACGGTCTGACGATGCACAATGTCGGTCAAGTGTGTTTCTGCGGATGTCGTGAATTTCGTGTGAGAATTTCGAACTATTTTTGTTAAAATAATTTCAAAACATTCCATGACGATTCTACTATTATAATGGTTAAAACGAACCAATTACAATTAATGTTTTACGTTGCCATCGATGTGTCTTTTCCATTGCCAAATTTTACATGAAACTTCAATTTGGAATTTTACGTTTTGCGTTTGACTAAAGTATCACTTAAAACGTATCGTTTTTCATATTTTTAAATAGAATTGTATATTGTAGATCACGATGGAGAATATTATTCAATTTTAGAACGTGAGATTGGATTAAATTGTGCCGTAATAAATGGATGTATTTCGATATTAGAATTCGCACTCGACGTAACGAGAATTTTTTAAATGAAATATCTTTTTATTTTTTTTATTATTCGGCTTTACTTGGTATAGTCATTGCGCCTAGGTCTTTTTTACTGTTTTAAGTGGACTTCAAACCACATATTAGGCTATTGTGCATAGCACATATCATATGTTATAGGTACATATTTATATAATATATATTATGTACGTAAGCCCAATTTTCCACGCTAATTGTGATTGCGAGTCTTTGCCCACCACGAGCCCCCTGAAATATTTCGGAATGTGAAAGGTGGATTGTTGAGTTTCCCTAAGTTTATTACGTTAGAATCGTGTAATGTAAAAAAATAATGTCATTATTTGCGCCCAAAGTCGAGGTCTGCATTATTTATTCATTAGGGGGGAAATGCGAGCTTCCATTCTATGAAGTTAGAGGCCTCATTAATTGGCTTCTGGCGAGGGTGTACTTCCGAGCGAGGGTAACAAGAGAGGCGCCGGAAAGATTTTTTTTCCTTCTTGTTTCCTTTAGAGAGATAAATAATTTGCATCTTTCGCAGAATGCAATTTTTCAGCAAACTCGAGACCGGTGGTTATGTTACTAGCTATTAGACGTCCATTAAAAGCTCCTCTCTGATTGCCATTCGCTCAGTTTCGCTCGAAGAGAAAGCTTTTCAAGCGTCTTTGAGTTATCGATCAAATTAGTTATTACAAACTTTTTAGATAATTCCGCCTAATTAGAACTCCCAATTAAGCTAATTCTTCCAAAATATAAATCGCAACACGTAGATTCGTTAAGATTCTTCAAATTATTAACACCGTAACCTAATAAAAACATTTACGTCCTATCACTTTAAGAAGCATACAATATATTAATGAAACTGTTAAAGACAGTGTAAGAATAATAAGAACAGCCCTTTACTATCTTACAATTAGTTTATATTGTGAAAATACAAGCAACCCATTATTTCTATAACTCAGCGCCCATATTGATGTTTCCGCCAACTGTAGGTTGAGTTTTTCCACAACACTGTTTGTAAATTCGCATCTTCCATCCACAATGTATCAAAAAGAAAACTTAACAAAGCAATACCAAAATTTTGAAATCTCTGCCAATCTCTCCTTATTTATAATCAGCTCAAATTGAAACATGTACCATTTTACATCGTCAAATCTAAAAAGCCCTCTTCCAACTTCAACCACTTTAATGTAATCACCCCGCCAAAACCCGATAGTATCATCCGCTACCCTCTAATTTCTAATTATCTCATAACAAACGATAGAATCAGTTAAAGCCAGGAAACCGAAGCATCGATTAAACTCAGAAGGAAAGACGATGTCGTCAGCTGGGAGTAAATTTTTGTGGTTTGGCCCTGTTTCAATGACCGCGAACGAACCCCCTTTCTCCATGGTGAGGACACTCGGCTAGGTGAATGGGGTGAGAGGCGCCAGTGGTAAGGCTGAGAGCTTGAGAAGCAGAGAGAGGAAAGGTAGAAGAGAGTGACGGTGGTGGAAGCGTTGCGATAGTCAGCTTATTTCTATCGATCTGATGATAGCCCGCGGGGGCCGGCTCGGCGGCTCGACGACTCGACGGTGCGGCGCATGGCGACACGGTGGCCACCTATGCGGCCTTTAATCCGTCGCGACGCCCCCGACGTTGGGACGTACGGTGCCAGCGAACGTCCCCTTTCGCATCCCACGAGCTGCTGTTTCTCGTGCGATCGATTCTCACCGTTTCTCCCAAAAATTCTACGCCCGATCTACCCCTCTGTTCGCGTCAGCGCGCCACGAATTTCCGTCAGTTTTTCGTACAACTCGGGAGACTGAAGGGCTTCGTTCGGACTCCAGGAACATTATACTGTAAGGGACGTTTTGGTTGCGCATCTGCTACGTCACTGCTGGTGAACAGGTTCGTAGGATCTGCGTAAGTGCACGCACGCACGATCTGAACGCGCGCAGTGCGCACTGCGAGATTTCAAAATCGGGCGCGTTTTCATGGTGTACTTTCAGTGAACGCGGGTGAAAAACGTGCGAAGGAAGTGCCGAATGTACTGTGACGTTGTTTGACGTTGATCGAGCGTTTCTAAAAACAGGTGAGGAAATTTTGTACTGGAAATTGTGGGGTTTTTTAAGTTGTGGCTTTATTACGTTATTCTTCTCGATATCAAATGTGAAGTACTCTTTTTAGTGGTGGCAACAGCATCGAAAATAAATAGGAATATAAAAGTTATTATAGACTTTACTCTTCCACTGTGCTTTTTTATTTATTATATTTCGAGGCTGCGCAAAACTACGTCTACAATGGGTAGTTACGTTTACGGAAAACAAACCGTTTGTTAACAAATCCATGTTGAAGAGGCTGGTGGTCCAGACACAAGTCTGTTCGCATAATCTGTTATCAGTTTCGCGAAATAACGCTATACAGCTACGAAGAATGAGATAGTTTGTAAAAGTGATCATAACATCAGTCATAGTGCGCGTTGTCGCGAGAAGAGTGCGTTTGTTATGAAAATCCAAAGGATAAGAGGAGGTATTCAAGGACGCAGCGCTGTGACGAAAGCATTGCTATTCTCTTGACCTACTAACATTCTGGACCGAATCCGATGGGTTGTTACGTCACTGCGGAACAGCAGCGAACAGGTGCGTAAAGCGTGCACGCATCGGCGCCGCAGTTTCGAGCGCATTGCGCAGGTAATCTTGGAACAGCTGAAACGCGCGTGCTACGTGCCCCTTCGCGAAGCCCGGTGCGAAAGTTGGTGCAAAACAATTTGTACGTCCTTGATACAAACGAAAATAATTTAATGCTATGGTTATGAAACAGAAGATGTTAATAAAATTAAAACTACCAAATCGGTCAACATGGCCGTTTTTATTTTGTTTTTAATTTCTTCAAATGATAGAGAAGCCATGCAACAAATGTGCTATTTCTATTTTGTCACCGATTAACGCTAGATTGCTGGATGTTGAATATATTCTATCTAAATTAAGTCAATTTGATTCAAACATGAAAACTGAAATTTTATAAAAAGGAAGTAACGTTTTATTTTAAATATACCGGGTTTGCGTGATAACGTAGGTACCAACTTCTATTACGGTGTCACCGCTGCGATGAGAAGTCTCTACTTCTATTTCTTTTGCATTATACTTAAACTTTATCATTCAACTGTTTTTCAATATCATGTATATTAGATAGAGGCGCGAAAGTATTTTCGGCTTCATGTTCGCTTAATTCAAGTGCAAGTTTGCTATAGATTTCTAACTTGCAAATTGACAAGTTTGAACATGAAAACTCTCGAGACAGATTGTTTACTAAAAATTTCTGTGCACAAGAAATGAGTGACATGTGTGTAAGACGGCCAACTTTAAAAATATTCAATGAATCAATTTGAGTCATATCCGCCAATATTGGGTATGGCACATATGAATTTTTGGAATTGAAGATTGGAGAGAAGGAGAAATTAGTATTTGCTCACATTTCATAATTCTATTAACACATCTTGCGCGGGTGCTTTCCCGCCAAACTTTCATGGAGTAGCGGGCGATTGTTTGCAATTCGTGCGCTAAATTACTTCTGCACAAAATAGCTGAAATCTTTGAACTTTCCGCTTTCTTTTAATAAAACTTTTAGTTTCTCTTTAAAAATCAATTTCTCTATTCACTTTAAAAAAAATAATAATACTTTCTCAGAAATCAGAAACTAAGAAAATCAAGAATTTGGAAATGCTTTAACTAGTGATATATTTCAAAGCACTTTCCTTTGTCCAAGTGTACATAGCAAAATTTATACATACCTATACGTATAATTTATGTCAATGCATAGCTGAAAGCTCCGGTGTCGAATACGCTTATCGTAGCATAACAGCAGCAGCAAAGCGCAATTATAGGAATGCATTTTTGCAACGCACGTTTTAAGTTGAAGCGTACTGACGTCGATCTAGTACTCATGTGTATCCGATCTTATTGTAAAATGATTACACAAGCCCACTAGTAACAATAATCCACCAATAATTCATAGAAAACAACTTTTGTCGTTATCCGCGCTCGACTAAATACTACCAATGCGTACAAAACGACTTTAGTCGTTTCCCGCGCAAGATGTGTTAAAAACCGCCATGTGATCCTAAAATTGTTTCATTTTTGTATATATATTTATATGGCTATAAAATCATAAGTGAGTCAAATTGTCTCACTCCGGCAACGTTGCGCTAATTTCGCTTTTCTAACAAGCCGCCGATTCTGATGAGCTTTAATTTCAAAGTAAGCAATACCGTTAGCTATAAAAAAAAGTTCACAGAAATGGATATTGTAAAAATAAAATTGTTACGTTGAGAGATGCAATGCATCTGTTACGCGATTATTATCTTGTTACGTGTAGAAGTCCATTGTTCATTGTGGACCATAACTTCACAATTGATGGCATCTCAATAAACGAATTTGAAGAAAAAACACTTCTGTCCTCTAAAAACTAAATTTCTTACATGATCATCTTTGAATTTTTTCTTACCAATGTACTTATTCAGTATATCTAATTGTAACAGATATACTGCCAGTAGTTTTAGCGTTAAACGCAAGCTAGTTTTGAGATACTATTCCTGCGAGTTACGTTTAGTAAATACCCATTGCAGGTGTAATTTACAGAAAATATCGTTCGTTGAATTAGAACAGACTGGTCTAATTCTGTGCCCAAAGTTGGCTATGTAAGCGGCCCAACAAAAACTCATAAACTTTCAAATCTGCTGAGACTAAGACTAATAATGTCATTAATAATGCTCCAAAATATTCATTAATCAAATGTTAGTGTACTCTATGTTTGCCCCAAAACAACTCGTCTTCTTTCAACGCGGCCAGGAAAGCTAAAAGTTTGGATATCCGTGAAATACAGGAAGCAATATTTACGTAATGGGCCAATTTATCTTCTCTTCTGCCAATGTATTTTAACCCGTTTCTTTTTTAAGAGTAAACGTTTGCTACACCGATCTGATGTGAGAAGACGTTGATAATTATCACTGCAAGAATAAATTGCGTGACATTCCGATCGAACTATTCCGTTCCTAAATTTTGTCACAAAGGCTGAAGCATCGATTCCATTCTTACATCTTTTATATCTAATTGTAAAAAAAAATGATTTCTGAAGAGTATTATTCGTATGAGAAGTGTGAACGGTCACGCTTATAACGAATTCGGTGTACATGCCTTGGAACTCACCACCAGTTTTGCAGACATTCAGACACCTTAATGGAGTTCTGAAAATGTATCCTCTGCAGTAGTTTCACAACCACTAATTTGAGGTCTTTGCAAACGAGAAGCTTGTGTGCGTTTTGCGGTTAAGTTCCGAAGTGGAGGTGAGAATGGGGCTTTTCGGATGAGAATCGACTTTCCGGGTGAAATACGCGGGGTTAGAGATCCTAAGCTTTGAAAAGGTTTTCGTGCAGAGTGTGCACATCGTTTTTACATTCGAGTGTCTTTTATAATGACTTATAGAATTAATTAACGCCATGACACTTCAAATTATTGGTCCCTGAAAGTAAACATTGTCTGTATCTCTCTTTACAAGAGAATTTAGCTCACTGATGGGCAAATTTGGTTTAGAGGCAGGCCTAGAACTCAATAAGGGCACAAAAAAATTTTATTTAAAAAATTGTTTGATACTAATACGATAAATGAATCTGTGATTGCATTTTCGAAAGTTTCTTACAATTTTGTTCAGAGTGGGATGTACTTATTCTGAGAAATTAAATTACATAACCATCTTTCATTTAAATTCTCACAGCGATGTTTTGCACATTCTAAGAATATTTTAATGTCTATGGAAACTTTTGCACATGTAGAAAAAGAGTACTTCTTTAAATGAACTGTTTCAAAACACTGAAACAGAACATTTCTATCCAATTGTCTGAAAATCTGCGCTAGATCGGAAACATTATTTAAGCAGACCGCATTTGAATTGTCTGCCGTAGTTTGCTCACTCTTTTAAGTACTATAAGAAGTATTTTAAAAATTATATCATTGTTGTAAGTGAGCAGTTTCCTCGTTAGATTTAGGTTGAAATATTAAACCATGCAGTTTGTGCAATATCTAATCTACCAGGAATACTTAACCACCTACCATGTATAATTTTATATTATAACAGGAAATTAACCCTTTGCACTCCGATGTCCCACCTGAGGGGATATTGTAAGTTTATCATATCACTCTATTGCACCCTGTAAGGGGACCATGAATTTATTAGCAATTACAGAGGATGAACTTACTGCACCCCAAAGTTTTAAGAAATATATGTTTACCTGATTTTTTCTATAGAAATTGCACAATATAGAAAATAGTAAAGTGCCGACAAGTTACTAATAGATAACTTCAGAGGTGGCTGGGAGTGCAAAGGGTTAAATGTATCAAATTAAACATAGGATGTTTAAAGCATTGAGCAAGTTCCGCAAACTCTCACAAAGTAGTAAGTCTTTCATGATTTGTAAAAAAATATTGTTAATCGTTAATGAATTATCGATTGGCTAGACATGTTTCCGGTTGACTGCGCCGTGTTGAAACGATCATCGGGGGTGTTCGTTTACGGCGACGCGAAAGGAAATTTCATTACGTGTCCGATCGCAGCCTCGCTCGATTATACTGTTTAGAAGTTATTTTAACGCGCTACACTTTGTACGTCTTGTCTTTTCTGCACAGTTACGCCGACTTTAATTAAAGCACCGCGAGAAGTGGAGCAATTAATGCCGGCGACATAGTTCAAGAACTCGATAGTACGCGAAAGTCTGCAATAAAAAAGATTATCCCACATTGGGGCGGGGGTAGAGAGAAACGTTGACAAATGGCAAAAATCACTCATTACTTCCGTTCAATTAAGATCGCTTTCCTGCAGTCTTCCTTGCACTTGGATGCCGCTTAAAGATAATTATAGATATGAAATGCTGGTTTATTTTAATTACGTGAAACTGGATCGGGCAAAGGAAATATTGGAATATTTATTTCCGATTACACTGTAGAGCGGAACGAATCGATCATTTAGGTGGAAAACAAATAATAAATGGAAAACCATTCATTTTAGAGAAAAATGTTATATACAACAGTTTCATAATATCGTGGGGAGAATGCAAGCGCAATATTTATTTTTTATATAGAATTTTCCTTTATAAATTTCCATTCAACAAAAGACGTGACACAACTTATTTAGAAAACATTTTCTTGTTAAACTTTATGTTAACAAGGTATTTAATAAGAGAGAGTCAATTAGAGTCTTCTTATTGTTATCCTATATGATAGAATGATAAATGTAATAATTATGTTTAAATCATATAATGTACTAAATGTGTTACGACAATTGCAATATGCACAAAATACACAACACAATAATTTTATGTTGTGGCGGCCCACTGAGAGACTATAGCCGGAAATCCTCTCATAAAATTTTTTTAAGCTGAATATTTTGAAAATTTCCAGCGTACACTCTTTGGTAATGTTTAATTATTAAATTTTAAAGTGAATAATGTCGCATGAAAAACATGTGTTTAAAAGAACTTAAAGAAATTGCAGAAAAAATAGTTGGTCTCAGCGAACATTTTACATTAACATAAAATTGTAAAAATTCGCGCCATGATACGACTTTTTCCTAGGTATATTACTCCTTATGTTCCACTGTGCACCGGTACCACAAAAATTGTTCTATTACACTAACAAAAATCTCTTAGCAATCTTGTTCTAGGTGTTAACACACTGTACATTTCAATTTCGTATTATATTCAAGTAACTCTTTATCAAAGTCTACGTTTAATTTTATGGAAATATTATAATCATGTTGTAAATGAGAATAACAAATTCATCTTTAAAGGATTATGCAGAAGAATTTCATTTCATAAAAAATTTTATTTTCAATGACGTGAAGTATTAAAACTTATTTTCGCTGAATATACAAAGTCATGACTAAACTTCAAAGTATAAAATCAGCTGTGATAGAAAAACATGACTTTAGAGAGAATAGAGTAGAAGACTTTGAATATCCATACCCCTCGAAGAGTTAATACAAAGCTTCTGAATTTGAATAGTCGCTTTAACAATATTTTTCTTGCTTTTTCAGAGAAGTACGTACAGTAGTGCTGAACAAGGGCTCCTCCGGCTTGGGATTCAACATCGTCGGTGGCGAAGATGGAGAAGGAATATTTATTTCCTTTATCCTAGCCGGAGGACCGGCAGATCTCAGTGGTGAATTACGTCGTGGCGATCAAATCCTCAGTGTCAATGGCATCAATCTTCGAACAGCTACCCACGAAGAGGCCGCTGCGGCTCTCAAGGCAAGTCAACAATCCCATTTTTACAACCGTCTGGTCGATGTTAAATTTCATTAATGTTCCATACAATTTATTACCTTCGCCTCTCCAATTTTATAGCTATACTCCAAATTTTATTGACTCAATCCAATGTTTTTGTACAAACGATATTACGATTTTCATTTACTGTTTATTCTCCTTTAACGTTTATGATTGTATACAATTACTTTTTAAATTAATTAATTTGCAAGCGAATCTCTCAATCGGTGATTGTACTTTGCAACGTTTAGGGCACCGGGCAAACAGTGACAATTGGTGTGCAGTACAAGCCTGAAGATTACAACAGATTCGAGGCTAAGATCCATGATCTCAAACAACAGATCTCCCAGCAGAATACGATGACAGGCACCCTCATGAGGACCTCGCAGAAAAAATCTCTTTACGTCAGGTAACTTTCCCATGGATTTTTATAATCATAGAACTCGACAACTTTCCCTGTTTCTCATGTAAATAAAAAATTGAGTTCTTTTCACATTTGAGGTGCGCACGCGTAGCACTTTTCGACGTAAATAAATTTCAAAAAGTCTCGTATATGGGGAAAAAAAAACAATAGTAAAATAAGTAATCTATTACTTCAGAAAAAATGTATCTATTCGATATCGTTGAAAATTTTATACAGTATTGGTGAACGTCTTGCCTAGCGTAAAGTGAAATCTCAATAGATCATTTAAACGACCTGTTTTCCTTTTCCTTCCAAGAGCGCTGTTTGACTACGATCCCAACAAGGACGACGGCCTGCCAAGCCGCGGTTTGGCATTCCGTTATGGTGAAATCCTCCACGTAACGAACGCCAGCGACGATGAATGGTGGCAAGCGAGAAGAGTCACCCCTCAGGGCGAGGAGGAAGGTCTTGGAATAATACCTTCCCGCAAACGGTGGGAGCGGAAGCAACGTGCCAGAGATCGCTCCGTCAAGTTTCAAGGTCACATGCCGGTCATTCTCGACAAGGTAAGACTGACGAGGTTAATTAATATCTCTACTATCTGTCAGACTAATGGCTACGCGAGCGTTTCACCGCGTAATTGCTTCCTCTTATTTTAATAAATCCCGTCAATCATCACCTACTTTAAGCGTCCGAAGAAAATTGAGAAAACTCTAACCAATGATTAGCATCGACTTTTTTTTAACCACTTGCGCTGGCAATTAATTTACAAATACACGTACTAGAACGCAGCACTGTATTTCGCTGTAAGGTGTCAAACTGTAACCGATTTTGACGATATCATCGCCAGAAGGATACTTTTTCACTAATAGTAAGTTTTTTTTGCTCAATTGTTTGTCGAGTAGCATATTTATGGCAGAGAACGTTTTTGCAAATTAGCAGTTCATATTCGTAATCAATAACCCAATTAATCCTCCAATATCATTTTTCTAATGAATTGAAGCACGTTTCAACGTTTTGGCCAGAATTTCGGTGAAATCGGCCAGTTTACACTATGGAGAAATGGATCATGGATCGGTAGTGTATTTAAATTACAGTAAAGTTATTAAATAACAATAAAATTAATTTATTATACACGCACATCATTTTGATTTCTTTTTCGTTCTTCGTCTTTCCAGCGCAAGTGGTTAAACTGTAAACACAATTTTCAAAGGTCAAACTGTTACACTGGACATTCTGGAATTTTTCCAAATTTCTGCAGAATATTTGACAAAACATTACAAAATAGTCTCATAGTGCCTTTTAATTCAATTGCCTGTCACTTTCGACAGAACAATGTTAAGTTTTCATTAAATTTCTTGTCCCTCAAGTTCTTACGTCAAACGTGAAACATTCACCACACTTTGAGATCACAAAGAATTTTGATGCGTCCATGCTCAAAAATTAGAGCTTTCCTCCCACGTCATTACATAATGAATCAATGCAATTTTCAAAATGTTTTATATGTGTATCAACGAGGTTAAATCGAAAATGATCAATTACAGCAATCGACACTGGACAGGAAAAAGAAGAACTTCTCGTTCAGTAGAAAGTTCCCATTTATGAAGAGTAAGGACGACAAATCTGAGGATGGTTCGGATCAGGAACGTGAGTGTCTCAGTAACTCGGCCAATCGTATCCTGCACGTTTTGTGCATGTTCAGACCCATATTTAATGTGTTTTACGTGTTTTTTTTATCCTCAACGTATTCCTCAGTCACTATACAGTCTGTACGTTCGTTTATACATACCGTGTGTTGTTTGACTTAGAATTTTCACGAAAATATGTAATTGCACCCCCGCCCCCCACAGACGATCCATTAATAATTTTTTTTTATAAACGTTTAACCCCTGAATGTTCGTTTAACGACGAGCGGCCGCGAGAGTTTGAGTTCAAAGTTCTATTTGATCGAAGTCTTTTCCTGCTGGTACTTCTACGGCCGTTTCATTTGTTTTCTCAAGTTTGTTAATGGTGGAACATGCTTAAAAACGATTTGATTTATGTATGATTTAAAAAAAAAGGTAAAATGATACGCGCGCCGTTCAAGTAAGCCGGAAAGACTGTCTCTCTAGGAATTCACACCTCTTTCGTGATCGTCCTCGCGATATTAAAGACCGCTTAGATATTCGTGACAGGTACGACGTTACGGCCAACTACCGAATGAGCTTTTGTGTTTTTACCATGTGAAAACGTGACATGTGTTTTGTTTTTGCCTGCTTGTGTAGGGTCGCCCACAACACCTGAGAACGAAAACGATCCTACGCGTAAGTATCTTTAAAAAAAGAAAAAGAAACAACAAAAAAAGAAGCAAAAAAGCAACCTAGCAAAGTGCCAAACACAAGAGATTTTCGCGATAAATTAAGAGAGAGTAAAGTGTATTTCACGCAATACTATCGCGAGAGAAATCGCAATTAAATACGAATGCCGCGTACCTTTGAATGTGAGAAAGGTCTTTTTTCCTTCGCTTTTGCGCCAAACACACGATTTCATCCTTGCACACATTGCCATACATCGGAAAATGTTTATTGTACGTATGTACGAATATTCGCATAAACATCAACGCGAAAGTGACACTAACAGAGAACAGTAGCGTTTATAGTAAGCTCTAAAACTTGACTCACTTTCTAACTGGTTAATCTCTCGGTAAATCGTAGACCAGGTAGATACGCTTGCTCTCCTCTCTCCCTCTCGATGCTTTTAGTGCCTCGACAACTGGTGATAAAATCGGTGACCATTGTTTCGCAGTTACTGCTTTCTGGCCGTTGTGAAACTTTGGGTACCAGGAAATCGCGCGCGATTTAACATTACGAAAGGAGTTGGAGGTGTTACCGATGATTCTCTGATTTCGACTTTGATAGCTTCTTTTTCCTTTTTTCGAATTTTTCAATACCTTCCAGCAACCGTAAAAATCCAGTACCTTGCTTGCATGTTAATGTGTCGATATGTATTTTTCTAATCGTTCTGTACTTAGAAATTCACGCGTATTTACTTGACAAAAAGGAAACAAAATTCTAAAATTGTCTTTATGGACCATCGACCCAGATTCGACGATTTAGACCCGGCGGTGGGAGAATTACATGCTTAAGGCTTAATTAATCGTAGCATTTATTAACGGCAGCTTATTAGAACGCAAGGTATACTGAAATATTGAACTTATTATGTTTTAGCATTCATGCTGTGCTACACCCAGGACGACACTAACACCGAAGGTAATCACGTCTCTCTTCTCTCTTCGGTCTATCGGTCTATTTCTCATTCTCTCTTGCTCTCTCCAGCCTGTCTCTCTTCACGTCTCTATGTCTCCTTCTCTTCCAGTCTTTCACTTCGCTTTTCATTTTCCCCATCCCATCTCTCTCTCTCTCTCATTCCCTTATTCTCTTTTCTCCCCGTTTCATCTCCGTCACATCAATTAACAAAGCACACATTCATTACTGCGATATAACGATCCAACCAGCAGGACTCGAATGCATTGTTCGAGATGTTCTTTTGTGTTCGCGCGTTGTCACTTTTGAATGCCGCCGTAGTTTTCGACGTGTTTTCCGTGTCGGCTAAACGAAGCCAGGAAGTTCGGCGGGAAACCTCTCCGATCCAAACGAAACTGTTACGGTCACCGATACCCTCGTTTCTTCTATGAAAGAAAGGGGGAAAAATATGACAGAACGTCATGAAAAAATGTGCGAGAAATTTTCTAACGATAGAATTCAAAGCTTCAACGATTTTCCAAACTAATACTCCACCATCGACGAGACAATATCTTGGTAAATACGACGTTCACGCGTCACATCGTCTCATTGTCAACTGTCATTCACGTGTGTCCCCGTTTCTGTGTAATTGATTAAAGGTCTGTCTTCGGTCGCAGGGAGTAAAGAAATTTTGTATCGCGTTGAACTGCCTTATATGGAGGAACTGACGTTAGTTTATCTGGAAAAGGAGGATGATGAGAATAATGACGAGCTTAGTAAGTCTATCAATGCGAAAAAAAAAACGGCAAATAGTCAGTGTGTGAACCGGAGTGAGCAGCGGATTTCAATTAGGATCCGACTAATAACAATAATAACGTTAATAATCGAAAAATGACATCGTTCGATTACTCCCCCGGCATTCTAATCACAGTTTTTTTTTACCACTCGAATCCCATCAAATTGATGGAAGATATGCAAGAATTGCTTCGCGTAATTGCGACAGTTGCAATGTGCTTTGTCTATTGTGTCTTTGTATTGTTTACTACTCGTTCACGCCCACTAATCATTCTCACAACAGAATTTTAACGACGACCACTGCGAATATTATGCATAGATAACGTATATAGGCAAGAAAGCCGCTTCTTACTTATAGTAAGAGTGTTAAGAAACATTTTCAATGAAGATTTACGGAACGTTGGAATGAAATTCATCGCTTTAAGTATTTACTTGCCAAGTGGAATTCTTTATACGTTGTAAATATGTTAAAAATATGAGAGCAACAGAGTTTACTTAATTTTCTTTTTCCAAATTTATTCTTTTTTGTAGTTTACGCTCGAGAGAACCATGTAGCTGCAACGACCATTTTTAATTAATTCTAGATTACTGATTCGGAAAACGATATTTTTTGAAACGATATTTTGTATTGCAAGAAATGAGTATTTTTAAAATTAAATTTAAAACGATATTTTTCTATTGCGAGAAATGAGTATTTACAGTTTGGTAATAATTTGCACTCGACGAGAATATATGCGCGCTTCCACGTTTCTTGAATCGCATTGAAATCAGTATCGGGAAGTAACGTCGCAATCGAGTATCGATTACAACAGCATACCCTTCCGCTTCTAAGTATTAGCATAGTCGCAATATACTAATACAGTGTATCGTCCTTGATACCCTTCGATCGCCTAAGCTCTACACTAGGAATGGAAAACTCGTGTCTTTTGTGTTTCGGTTGCTGCCATGTTACACATTTCGTTCATGGTGTGTCTTTGAAATTATATATTACGAAGGACGAAGGTTCCTAAGATGTTGTTAAACCTTAAAAATTTCATTCGAACGGTATTAACACGAGAACTACCAACGTTATATCTATCATCTTTAAATATACTGAATAGATAGGGGAGGGTGGGGCAAAGTGGGCCCCTTCAGCAAAAAATAGTCATATCTTTATTTTTTTGGGCTCCAAAATTTTAAGGGGCCCACTTTGCCCCACCCTCCCCTACTTTGTATACTCAAAATAAATACTGAGAAAACAGAAGGAAAAAAGGTGGTCACTTAAATTATTTAAGTGTTATAAGATAATCATGATAGAAGGCTCTTCTATCAGTTTCGAGAATTTTTGGATTAATATTTATTTAATGCATATTTAAATATAAGCAGCTTTAATCTGAATTAGAAAACTGAATTAGGAAGATAGAAAAAGAAAAGAAATTTTTGTATCTGTGACTTTAACAATGTATTTTGTGTACCAATTATTTCCAAGCATTTTCTTTCTCCATGATTCTTAAAGTATAGTTCTCTGTTTGTCATAGAGGAGATAAAATCCCCACAAGAAGATTTTGTTCAACCCAATTTGCCATAAAGAAAAAAAGCAGAATCATTGGACAATGTTTTCCGTAAAATTAGATTATTCTGTTATGAGAAAGAACTTCTATATTCCCGATGCTACAGCATCGATGAGTATACTCACGGAAATGGAACTACATGCATCTTTGGAATCATTTCTAAATTTATTACAAATAAGAAATTTATGCCGACAGTTTTCCATTCCTCCCTTTAGAAACTAACAATAAGAAGCTTATTTGTCCCTCCCGCTTTAACATCCTGGTGCTAAAGCATGGAGATGGCTCGTTTCGAAGTACAAAGTGATTTTATTAACAAAATCTCGTTTAAGTTTGATTCTAATTTTAACAAAAATACAAGTTTCAAATCTAACCAATCGAGGATTCGTTCAAAGTGTCAAACGAATTATTCTTCTTTTTGAACCTTTGGTTTTTTGCGAGTAAAAGACGAACGTGTTTCTCGTGGTTTAAAAGAGTGTGAAAAATCTAACCGATGGCACACGTTAAGGAGCTTTCACCGGCAGCAGGTGAATTCGTCAAAATGTCTTGCCACTTACACATAACATTGCAGGCAGCGAAGA
Source organism: Cerceris rybyensis (assembly GCA_910591515.1). Lineage (NCBI taxonomy): Eukaryota > Metazoa > Arthropoda > Insecta > Hymenoptera > Crabronidae > Cerceris > Cerceris rybyensis. Next base: position 4,505,980 of record OU342796.1, on the reverse strand, counting down.
ATACGTGCTATCGTACGAGGCAGTTCAGCAACTCACTATACAGTACACTCGTCCTGTTATTATCCTTGGTCCTCTCAAGGACCGCATCAACGACGACCTCATCTCGGAATTCCCCGACAAATTCGGCAGCTGCGTACCACGTGAGTAAAACCATTTATTCATCCTGTCTCTCGCTCTTAATTTATATTCTTTATCTGAGAATATCTGATGATCTCTGTTATACAGTCGGCAAAAGGTTACTCATTTTCAAATTTTTTTTTCCGTTGGACTTGTTATGATTTAACTTTTAATTAATCCGTTCAAATAATTATTTTAATAAAGGTAGAATTTTTAATTTTGCAAATATAAACGAAAAGCAGCAGGTTTAAAGGTGAAGTCAAATATTAATTTTATTGTCTGTACTAGTAATTGCTAACGAATAAAAGCAAATAATCTGGATGAAATTAATTTACGCAAGGTGAAAGAATTTTTATTTATTATTAAAAAAAATTTACGTTTTTTAATTCAAATTTTATTAATTCTTATAATTGTGCCGGCAATTGTTAGAGTAGTTTCGAAGTTAATTATTTCGTGTGGCACCAATGCGAATCATAATGTGATGGAATTACTTTGTAAAAATGTTAAAAAATTGAACCGCTTTATAGAGTTGACAGCTACCTCATTACTGAACTTGCACTTCGAAACAAAAGCAAAGAATAAATAAAATGTCATAATTACAAGCGCAACTGTGCAAACCTTTGATTTCTGAGTACTCCTGATCAAAGCCCAAAGTATGGACGGTTCATTGTTGTAATCACTAAGTAAAAATATTTTTTTATGTTTCACTTATGAATTTACATGTACTTATCTCATCATGTTTTTTACACACTTTATTTCTCTCTGCAGTTCAGTTAAATTGAAAAAATATATGTTACAATTGATATAATAAATCCGGTTTGTTTTAATAATAACCAGCCGCTATTAATAATATCCGTCTCCTTTAGTAAATATAAATATTAAATTGAAATAATTGTATATCTTATCAGGTTATAAATAATTTATTTATCTTCGTAAAAATTTGGATAGCACTTGGAATTACAAATGATTTTCAAGTTCTTATATTTGCAGCGATTTTAATTGCAATAGCCTGTACAATTACAGTATTCAATTCCTTGACAGCCGATATAGGAATTTAACCGCGCACATTTTCTCAAACTTACTTCATTATTCAAAACTTTGTTCATCGAAAGTAAGGGTTTCCTTAGAAGTACTAAATTAATTCCATGAATATATAGTTGATTTAGTGCGAAATATAGATTGTATTTTTCCACTCCTTTCCTTACATTCACAGAAAACATTAGATATGCCGGAAAAGAATGTCGTTTTTTTATCCAGCACGTGAAGACGTGAAAAAGGATTCATTGAACATTTTGAATCAAAATCCAGTGAATTTTATGAGCAAGGTATTAAAACTTTGCCACATCGATGGAAAAAGATTCTATCAAATTGTAGAAATTATATTTTACATCATTATTTGTAAAGTAAATTCCTATTGATATTCACATATTTTATTAATAAAAAAACATTCTTTCCCAGTACCCATAATATTTTCAGTGAATGTAAAGAACGAAGTGAAAAAGTACAATGCATATTCCACACTAAACCGACTGTATGCATGAAATCAGTTTAGTATTTTTAAGGAGTATTATTGTATACCGGGTTTATGTAATAAATTCTTTAAATTAATCGCTTTAATCTTTTTATTTCATTAACACTAATAATGGCCGACTGTTATTAACCCTTCCAGCAACGCATTATGTGGTTTGAGAAAAAATTTAATTATAAACATAACCCGATTAATTATTTCAACCGTAACATATACATGCAACAAAACTTCACACTGGTAATTTTTACCCACCACATATTGGAGCTTGAAATCAATGCCGATATCCTTTGTCGGATATACATAGATCTCGATATCTGTTAAAGTGTTAATTTATAGAAACATTCAAATATTTTGTCTCATTTAGATACGACGAGGAGTAGAAGAGAATACGAGGTGGACGGTCGCGATTACCACTTCGTGGCATCGAGAGAGCAGATGGAAAGGGACATTCAGAATCATTTGTTCATAGAGGCTGGACAGTATAACGACAATCTTTATGGGACCTCCGTGGCGTCCGTGCGAGAAGTTTCTGAAAAGGTACTAGAATGCACCGTGAGGATGCATAATACTTACACTAGTCAACGGAGGAATGAAGTGCTAAAAAAGTGTCTGTAACTTTACAGGGGAAACACTGCATCCTCGACGTAAGCGGAAATGCCATTAAGAGGTTACAAGTGGCGCAGTTGTATCCCATTGCCATCTTTATTAAACCGAAGTCCGTAGAGTCGGTTATGTGAGTGAAATAACTTATTTACAATACTTATTAAAAATTAAAAATTGCCTTTTTATTCCGATGTATTTGATCTATTTGTTTTTTCTTCGACAGTGCTAGATACAAGAATTTTCGATTTGGAAGATCTAATAGGCAGATAACTTTGAACTTTAGAATAAACATTACTTAATTTATTTCATTGCAAACTCTCATTTTTCACCGAGCTGATTTATTGTTGGTCTCAATTGTGACTGTCATGTGTAGAATTAAAAGGGTATAATCTCACGATGCTTTTGCTCTTTTTGTATGTCGTAAAGTCAAAGCATACAAGTCAGTTGTTCTGAGTTGACACGAAAACCCGCGCGACGTTAAAATTAAATTCCTCGACCCGCTTTTGCCTGCAGGGAAATGAACAAGAGAATGACGGAAGAACTGGCGAAGAAGACGTACGAACGTGCTCTGAAGATGGAGCAAGAATTCGGCGAATATTTCACTGGTAATATAATTCTCTTCGAAATTTACATGAAATTCTATCTATCCATCGAATGTCCCTTTCCACTTGAATCGTAATTAAACGATAAAATATTGAATTCTTCGCAGTAAAAACATACACACATAATAAGTTTAATTCCGTACTAATACTAAATTCCGTAGTAAGTTTTATTCCATACGACACAAATTTTCTCTACACTAATATACAATCGGACATTATAATCTCCCTTCTGTCAAGTTTTACATTTAATTTTACAATTTTCCGCCTTTATTAGCAGCTATTATTAATCACTACTCTCATTATCTTCTTCTCCTTTAGCTCTCTCACCTACCCCGTGCCATCCGCCTTTTCAGTTTCCACTTAGTTTCCACGAAATTTCGGAAGGTAAAACGCAATACCGCTTTTTCCCATTTTCAGCCGTCGTGCAAGGCGACACGCCGGAAGAAATCTATATTAAAGTGAAAGAAGTAATCGCCGAGCAATCAGGACCGAACATCTGGGTACCCTGTAGGGACCAGCAACTGTGACGTCCTGCCCCCCATGCTCAAGCAGGCCCGAACACTTGGACTCTACCGCCGAGACGTCAAGCTTAATTACTCTCAATAAAATAATCAAGTAACGCTCTAATGCCCTTCCCGTTCCCATCCCGACTTACTCCCGTCCCGATCCAATGTCCGTGTAGAACGATGTCCCGGTTAAGAAACACGAATCTCGGCCGATACATTAGTTTCGGGGTGGAAGTGCAGCCATTTTGGAGTCCAATGGTTCGGGAGGACTCAACGAGAGATTTCGAGTATGCGACTTTTCCTGTTACATTGGTCGCGTTTAGGATGATCCGTAGTATTAAGTGTCGAACGAAAGAGTCTCGTCGTGGATATTCCGTGAAGGTACATGAAGAGTTTATCCTGTAATTATTGACGAAGGAAAGGTATAACTTAAAGCAGGATATATGTAAGTTCGATCGGGGAGAAGAAATGATGAAGGTGCGACGCGTCGAATAAAAAACGTGTACCGTTGTTCAGTCGGCAGTGTCGTAAAAGTTTCTCGTATTTTTACGAAAACTGAAATCGTGTGGAAGACATCGCGTACTCGTCTCCGCGTTGATCTTGAGTAACGGAAAGCTAGAGGATACAAATATACGAGGAGTCGAAGCTCCACAATTGATGTCGCGGATATCTGTTTTTCCTGAGCGGAAACCACGAGGATGTTCGTGCACTCGTACTCGTTTTAACGTTATCCAACGACTCTAGGGAGTGACGAAGGTGTTGGGCCACGTCGAGCTGCGTTTGATAGATCCACTGCGTTGTACAGTAACGATCGCTTAGACAACACGCGAGAATGAGAAGACAAACGGAGAAGATGAAGAATCGTCGAAACGATCATATACTTGTCGCGATTATGTTAATAAGATGCGCACGGCACGCATAGTCGCTTAACTAAAGATATTCTCCACGCGAAAATCGCGACGAGGATAATTGAGCGAGAGTTCATAATAATGAAAAAAGAAAAAAAAACGTGTATAACTTCGCTTCACCGATTACTTATAATAGCTTGTCCGGTTCATTCTCAAGCGAAGTAGCGCGCGATGTTTTTTAATGTACTTAATTGCAATAAGACGAAGGCGGAGACATTTGCGTCGCACGAATCGACGTCGCTTTAAAAAAACAAGCAGAAAAGTAGGTCAAGCAGGGTGCGGCTGAGCTGGATATTCCTCGAGATAGAAGACGCGCTTTCGAATAGGTAAAGCAGAGAGAATTAACCAGCCGACGAGGGAGTTATTCCTCGTTCCCGGATGTTCCAGTACGAAATCGAGTAATATAAATATACATATACGTGTGTGTGTGTGTTTTTTTTGCGCGCGGGAAGGACAGAAAGAGAAGATAAGAAGAAGAAGAGAGAGGAAAAAACCGAGAATACCCGGACGCATGTTAAAACCTCACGATTCGTCAGACCTCACAGGACAAATCTCTAGATGCTAGAATAGCGATATATAATGTTTTGTACAGCTAGATTACTAAGCCAGTACTGGGTTATGTGCAACATTATATATAAATATATATAGGGCGAAGACGAGAGTGGCGATTGGAGAAAAGAATGAACACTATTGTAATTTAAATACCACTACTAAATTATTATTATTATTAATATAGTAGGTATGTATTATTGTAAATACCTGTACCCGGGTAATCGAGATGGATAAAACTATGAATCAAGCGAAAACAAAAAGAGAGTAAGAAAATGAACCCCCTTCGAGGTAACGAACAACGTTGTATTCGCTTCCTCGAGCAGATTCGAGGAGACTGATGAAAATTTGTCGCGCGAATTTGGAACACTCGAATGCGTCACTTGAAAATTTCCGTTTTTCACGATTGGTCCTTGCCAATCTATAAGAAAGCCGGAACTGATAGCCGAAAGTGCAAAATCATCTAGGGACGTTTAATCTTCCGTAAAATGGAAGAGACAAAAAAATTATTACCAAAAAATTCCACTCGCGCAATCTTTGTACTGTCACCTCGAAAGAATGCGTAATGATCTAACTGATATCGGAAGCACGAAACTCGAGGGAGATCGAAATTAATCTAAAGTCGAGAACGTCGCTGACGCGAACATAAGATCATCCACAGATAAAGGCTTTCTCGGAGAATAAAAGAACGGAAAGAATAGTATATCGGGAGGAAGATCGGTTTGTGAGTTTAATTGTAACATACCAAGGGTTAGTCATTCAGAACATTGATGGTCCATTTCATCGAAACGATCGAAATCGATGTTGAGTTTTTCTTGCTCGCGATTTATCTGCCTATTTTTCAGGAGTCTTCGACGATTCTCGAATTTTCGATTGCGTCGTTTGGATCAATTTCGAACGAAACTGAATTACAATTCTGATCGATCCATTGTATCAGCTTTGCGTCGTAACGATCTCTCACCGAGATTTTTCCGATCTCTTCGAGACATTTGGGGAACGCTTTCTTTGTCAAGGTGGATTTTAGTAACAGCGCTCAAGCCTTTTTCGTTTTCAACCCTTCGGCTTTCTCGGAACATTTTTTAATCTCGTCGTTATTTATGAAATTTTTTAAAATTCTGTCAGAATGATTTTTTATCCCCGTTATGAAACTGTCGTTTTACTAATTATCACATCGTCTTAAAGCATTGTTGATGATATTTTAAACGTTTTAAATAGCCGAAGAGTTAACATGAACGAACGAGCTAATTTTCATAGAATCATGTATGCCTTCGAAGTAAGTTTCTTTCTTTTTCTACGGAAAACAATGCGTTGCGAATATTGTAAACGCGCTCGAAGAAAGAAACCAGTAGTTTGAGATTGTGGTGAAACGCGTTGTAGCAATCCGCACAGATTGTGCCTGAAGACAGAGATTCAGGCTTCGCTACGTTTAAAATAAAGAATACAGAACGACGTCTGTCTCGATGTAAAGGAACGTATAAAGAGAATAATTACTACAGACACTTATTATACACCTCTATAGTCTATTTAATAATATTACTTATTGAATTGTCAATCTCATGTTCACCTTGTTTCATCGTTTTTAAATAGTTAATAAACGTTTTACCAATTTTAATTCCAGTCCACTCAAACCCGCGCTATTTCCACCCTCCTTAAACATTTCGCTGCCAAGGCTTAGAAAAAAAATGGAAGTATTTATAATGTCCGAAAGAAGTTAAATTAGTAACTTTGCAAATCGATGTACATAATTTACACAGGGCTATAATTAAAAAATTACTTTTATAACTCACGCTTTACGTCAATGTGTCATGTAAAATGATCGGGATATGACATATATGTAAAACTGGTAGTGAAAAGAGTTAGTCTTTTTATGTCAAAATTGTTGGATTTGCTGTAGATTTTGAGAAATTTCAAATTTAATCGTATTACACACGAACTGTCGTATAGAAAGAAAATCCACAGTTTGTGTCGGAAGAACCATGTTCCGTTTTTTGTAAGGCCAATGTCAAGCATACCGAAATGATATTTAAGTAAAAAGTTACGTTAATGATACTTTGTAACATTTTGTTTTATAACTTTTGAGCAACAGTAGTTACGGTGTTAAAAGTAATGTGACGGAATTTTAACGGTTTCAATACTGCAAGACTGGATAATACTCAAAACAGGTAAAATAACGTACGGTTTAGAATGTTCGATGTTATTAATTGTAATTCCTTGAAATTCATTGAAATGCAACCAGGGGATCGTCTGCCAATTGTAAAGATTTTTCTAAACGTTATTCTGCATTGCCATTTATTGAAGTGCTTATTGATATTGTATACAGAATCACTTAACATTATCACTTGGAATAACTGATTCGTTATCCGCCATATCAAAAAGCTTAGAAAGGAAAATAATAGTTTGGTTACAGCTAGGAACGAATCATTAAAAATGGAGAACCTAAAAAAACGTGCAAAAGCCTGACGGTATTACCACCGGGGAAAATGGTAATAAATGAACAAATGGTAATGAAAAACGAAAGTAAAGAAAGTACAGCAACAAATCGGTAAAAATACTTGCTTTTATTACATCAATAGGATAACTCGTTATTGTGTAGTTATTAGCGAAAAGAAAATCGCGAGTCGTTCTTTCATTTACGAAAATTTTTCGCCGGATCTATTGTGACTTGTTCGTAAAATAATAATAATGACAACGCTAATAATAATAATACTAAATAAAATAATTAATTAATAATATAATTAATTAGATAATAAAAATAATAATAATGATAACTCGTTTTCTTTAATTCCTTCTTTCGACGAATCACAGAGAAAATTCAATTTGTATCCTTTCGCGTCAACATTTCAATTGAAACTAAACTGAAATAATATTTATATATGTATATATATATATATATATATATATATATATATATATATGTACTCTCTTATGCATACATACATATATATATAGATGTAGGTATATATTTGTTCTTTCTCACATATAATTCAATTTTTTTGTTGTTATCTCGTAAAGCAACAGCATTTAACACATTTAAAAGTTACTCGAATACATAAATTACAATGAGGGAAACGTGTTGTTCTTTTTACGGCTAAGAAAATGTACATCGATAGTTAACTATTAAGTATATGTATATATATGTATACCGTACATTAAAAAAGCGGGTAGAGTCATCGATAGTAGTGTAGTAATGGTTGGTAATAGTAATAGTCATAGCGATAGTAGTAATAGTAACTTCTTTTTGTAATAGTAATGGTATAGTAGCAGTGATAATAGTACATAGTAATTAATAATAATAATAATAATAATAAAAATAATAATAATAATAGCAGTAGTGGCAGCAATAATCCTATTTCTTTTGCCGTAGTTATTTACATACAACGCGCCAGCGTATACACGGTCTCGGTGAAATTACAATTCTTTTTTTTTGCTATCACTGAAATCACAATAACGCCGATTATACCTTACACAATGCACGCAAATTACACGCTTATATACTTATGTCGAAATGTATAAATATATAAATATAAACATCACATTCTCAAATTTACATTTATATATTTATACATAAACAGGGAATAATTCGTGATACTTACATTTAAACATCGTTTCTACTTTACATTTAAAAGGTACATACAATACGCACATACATCTGTCTGTATATTATATACCTATTGTGATTCGCGCGTGTACTTCCACCGTAAATTTATCCCTTCTTTGCCTTCTTCCTTACTCCCCGAATCGCTAATTCATTGCAAATAGCAGGGGAAGGGGAATAGGACCATGTACATATATTATATATATGTATATGTTTGTATACATATATGTGTCAGGTGTAGAGACACATTCTGAAACGCGCTTTATCGAACATAGGTACGTACACGTAACTGCACTGTCCGCGTTAATAATTACTTAATTGTCAGCTAAATAAAATTAAAGCCAGACTGCTCGCCAATCGTCGTTCTCGTCGTGTTCATCGAGACTTGAATCGTCTGCGGCAAAGAACATCAAGAAGAGTGAGTGACAACAACGATAAGATTGCTTTTTAGCGACAATGAGCGAGACAGAAGCAATCTCGTTGACACGACGACCATGATGATCATGTGCGATTTTGTCCGGTGTGATACAACGTATATAGGTATCGAGAATACACATAGATTTCCCTGAGACTGATCATAACGATTGAAATTTGTTTATGGAAATTAAATGAAACGTACGGCAAGTTGTTTTACCGATCGATTTTGCGTAAGGTAGAAGCTTCTTGCGAATGAGGCTCCAGTGATTCCTTTCCCTCCTTTCTTTTCAATTATTCTACTTATTTCTTTGTAATCACTTTTAACCCCTTCGCTATCAACAGTGCTGTAGTTATCGTTCTAAGAAAATTTCACAAAAAAGAACATTGGAAAAACTGATTCAACAATTTATCAAACGTGATAAACAAAACGCATTGAAAAACATAAAAAGAAACGGAAAACAAATACGATTTAAACGATTTGAGGATTCTATTTTGCACTTATATCCCGCTACGTGGTACATTGATATTAAAACTATGCCGCAGCGAAAGGGTTAAGACACTCTATCGAAATACAGACACGGGCATAATGGTAAGTACGTGGATTTGTTTCCGTTAGACGTTCCACAGACACTTGCTTTTCTCCGTTTCTGTCTCCGCTTTCTTTAAATCTATCTTCAAGTTTCTTGGCTTAGGACGCACCGTGTCCGTGTGATACTTTTCATTGCAAATTTTTTTCTCCTTTTTCTTCTTTCTTTCTTTCGCGTTGCATTTAGCCTTTCTTTATTTTTCGCACGCTCGCATCGTTAGCTCTACTCAACTCCGCCGTATAATTGCCGGCTGGATAAAACGGAACACGGTAATAAATTCGAGAATAAGTTATCGGGGCTGAATTATTACAGTTATTGCACAGTGAATTTTTCTACGAGCCTCTGGATATTGCATCATATAATCAGGATTACGCTTCTCCTCTTATCCCGTTTTTTTCTTTTCTTTTGATCTCGGGACCACGTTATCTTGGGTCTGCAGTCTGCGTAACGAAAAAGACAACTGCAAGCTCGTAAAATTGCACTTCCCAAACTTAATAAATGCTCCGTAAATATATATATATTTATATAACTGCGACTAATTAACAGTTTTGACTTATCACCTATAAAACGCAAAGCCCGCGAAGAGCATAACTTAAGAGACGATTCGCTCGACATTCGCTATGTAATAATAAAGAGGAAGAACCGAAAAACGAGTAGAACTATAAAAATGGTAACGAAAAAGCAATAATAATTCGATGATATCTGCTCGGACGTCGGTTGTCTCCGTCTTGGACGCGGTTACGTAGAATCGAGAACGGAATTTCTAAGATGAGGGTTTAAAATGGGACACCTCTTCGAGTATCATCGGTCGTCTCGAACTATCGCGATGAAAATACAACGATCGCATCGAAAAGCACGCATCAAAATAGAGAATACATTTCCCCAGCTGGTCTTTGTCCCTCTTTCCCCAGCCTTACGACGTTCCGAGTTGCGAGAACGTTAATTCTTCCCACTCCCTTGCGATTGGAGTTCACGGTTTCTAATCATAGTCGAATCAAACATTAAATATCTAAAGTATATTAGTGTATCGTATGGTTTCCCATGTGCAAGGAAAACTATCGCGTTAACGCTACCAATCACTGCCTAAAAACGACGACTCTCATCTACACAAAAGCGTTGCACTTAAAAACGATCCGATTAAACACGACCAGCTTGTTACATTTAGTTATATTAATAAAATATCGTTTCGTGGGTGAGATGCGTATACATCGCCAATAAATACTGCTTACACGTAATGTCACATTGTCCGCTGTTTCTCCGTCGATCTTCTCCTCCTAGTCAGTCGCGTATATATAAACATCGATATTTCTAAAAGTCGAGAGAACTTGCCTTCGACACATCACATAACGCTTTCGCACCGTGTTAATTGCACGTCTAAATCTTTAAACTCGGTCCCTTCCACCGTTAAAATCAACGGAGACGAAATCGCGAAATTCGCATTTCGTCTGTCATAGTTATCGTTCAACCATTTTTTCCTTTTTGGCCGGCGAAACTCTCATTTACCCTGTCGCGTTCTAGCTTGCCTCTCGCGCTTTGCTGAAACCGCCATGTTCTTCTCGCTCTTTCTCGAGGTGTCCTTCGATGAGAGCGAAGTGGACGGCGTCGCCTGGGGAGACGATCGACCCCCCAGCGGTGCCTCCTGTCACCTGAGGGTAATCACTACTTTCTCGACGTTCAGCAGGGACTTGACTTTGTCGTTGTACTTGATCAAGGTCACCTTGGAGCCACGCACGTTGATCCTCTCGCCGCCACTGAGTAAGTGACAGCATCGGGACTGCTCGAGGAAGTCCGGAAGTTTAAGTTCTCGCATTACGTCGCGATGGGCGATTGCCGGTGGTCCAGCGTGCGCTTTTGGATTCACTTGACGTAGCAAGGCGTCCCGACTCTTTATTCTAAGCGCTGCCATCAAGTCCTGCAGTAGAACCCACTTGTCGGGATCATTTGTCAGGGAGAACAAGACTGGTAGATTCACATCGCTGACTTCCATGTCGACCTCCTCCAGTTCCGGTTCCGGGCTGTCCGACGGTGGGTCGTCGAGAGGTCTATACCCCGTCTCCTCCGTATCTGCGATTATTAAGAGGCACACAGTTTTTTAGACAATTCTGTCGGACGATTTTTATTAATATTATCCTACTATTGGGAATGACTATGGATACTCTTAACTGATTGTCCGCGTATATAGGCGGCACTTTTAATTTTAAATTACCATAACGGAAAAGTTAAATATCGAGAGTCAACGGCAACGAAGTTCCATTTTTTTTACCAAGTATTTGAATTTTCCAGCAAACTCACCGAAAATCGAAGACGGGCCACCGAAACACCAGGGCGTGCTAGTGCGACCTTGAATGTCGTCCAAGTGTTGCTCCAAGATGGAATAAGCGTCGGTGTCCGCTGCCAACATAAGCGGTGTCTGTCCGGAGTACGTGGCCAGTAGAGGATCAGCACCGTAAGAGAGCAACAAGCGTACAAGTTCCGTAGCACCGTTCTCCGCCGCTTCATGAAGTGGCCTGTCGAGCAAAAGATTTTAATTAATGGAGATTACGCCGATTAAAAATTGCAAAACGCATCGAAAGGGAAATTACCTTATTCCTCCATTCGCGCTTTCACTGGCATTTGCGCCATAAGCGAGCAGCAGCTTCGCAATCTCGAGATGACCCTTCGAGCATGCTTCGTGAAGCGGGGTGTATCCTGCGTTGTCCTTTGGACTCGGTGCACTGTTCAGTTTCTCCAAGCAATACGCAGTAACGTCCTGTAATGAAAATGAATGGGTTGAGTCAATCCAGATAGATGGAACAGAACCATTGGAAATCAAGGAAAAAGAATCTCACCGTGTAACCGAGTCTGGCGGCGCGATGAAGTATCGTTTCACCGACACCCTTCTTAATGACCCAAGTTCTAATCTCCGTTTGGATGTCGGCGACGCACTCTGGACTGGGCCTCGTAAGCACTTGCTGAAGAAGAATTTTTAATTCAGTGTCATTGTCAAAGAGATCAATTTACAATTTGAAAAGTCCAGGCCTTTTAGCGAGTTACTACCTACCCTTTTCTTTTCTTTAGGCAAGGCCTCGTCCTTCTTCAGAGGCTTCTTCTTCTTTCGAATATAGTCGAATCCAGAGCGGAATTTTCGGCGGCTGGTTCGAAGCTTCAGCTTCTTCTTGTTAGGAACCTCCGATTCGTTGGTCTCATCGTCGAGCTCGTTGTGCTCCGGTTGCTGGGTCTCGATCGTTTCTTCCTGGACGTCATTGACCTCCTCCTGCGCCGCTTCCTCTTCCGCTTCGGTCTTGACGAGTTGCAACTTCTTCTCGGCAAGAGACTTCAATAAATTCTTCCGTCTCTTGGCGATCAGAAGATGGCGCTTAGAGTTGATGATGGCCTTGTGACTTCGCAGAATGCCAACGCTTCGCAGGCGAGATACGACCTTCTGTTTTAAGGTTCGCACCTTGCTGAGGACATTCTCGCGTGTCTCGTTTTGCGAGTCATCGTCTTGTGAGGTGTCATCGTGATTCTGCATGGGTGGAGCAGAGGCTGGCCTATCCTCGCCGAACACCTCCCTGATAGTAGCCTGTTTCTTCAGGACTCGAGTCTCCGTCCTCGTCCTGCTCTTCAAGACGAATGTAGAGAACTCGTTCGGCAGAGCATGGTTGTTCTTGAACGTGTCTCTGAAGGTGTTAACGGTTTCCTTGCGGAAATATCCGAGGAGGAAGGAGCCAGTTGCTTTGATGGGTCTCAACAGTTTGGTCTCTCTCAACGGCGATTTGTCCTGCGATGATTTCGAGGGCTCTAACAGAGGTACCAGACTAGGCGTCGGTAGCAGTTCCGGTTCGTTGCTACTTCTCTGAAGGATCTTCTCGATCTTTTCCGCCTTTTCCTTCTCCCTCTGCTTCCTCCTTAGAAGTTGATCTCTTCTCGATCCGACCTTCTGAGCGAGAACATCCACGATGGAATTGTTTTCCCACCTCGAGTGTTTTGTACCCTTCGGCGGGCAGGAGATCGTCGTGGAGGATGTAGCTTCCTCGTCGTCGATTTTACTTCCACCTCCGAACCCGGTCGTGCTGAAGCTGTAGTTCGACTCCACGTCACTGTCGATAATCCTCTTTCTACCGAGACACATGTCAGAACTATCCATCGACACGGAGAGCGCCGGAGATCCTGGGTCTAGATCAGGCAGAGACGTGGATAGCCTGTGAAATCTCGATGGTCTCGATACCGTGATCAATCTTGGAGGCATTCTTAGGGATTTTTTGTAAACGTACACCTCCTCCTCCCATCCCGGTCGAAAATCACTGCCATCGCCGAACAGAGGCTTCGGTTTCGATTTCTGCGAACTCGAGCTTCTCGACGTCGAACCCGATTTACTATCTTTTTCCTTCGCTTTGTGCGGGGTCGTGTCTCTCGATCTCAGCTTCATTCCCTCAGATTCGACGCTGTGGTTTGCTGTCCGCTTTCGAGCTCGCAGTCTGTCTGCCACGGAGGAACCATGTCCAAATTCTGTACTAGCATCACTCTCCTCGCTGGACGATTCGCTTCCGCTCGATGATTCCAACTTGATTCTGCTACCGCGTCGTACTCGCCTCTTCCTGCATATTATCTCTTCCTCGCCGTCGCTGTCCTCCTTCTTAGGCTTCTTCTTGTTTGCACGTCGAATCAGCGGCACTTCGTCGGAATCATCGCCCGAGTTCTTATCAATTTCTTTTCGCTGGAGGGGTTCGCTCTTAACCTTCACCTTGGCCTCTTTGATCGGCGTAGTCTCCTTCTCTTTGCTGGTTTCGGGAGCATCTTCTTCTTTGTTATCCAGCACCGAATCACTGTCTTGCAACTCCGTCTTTATGTTCTCCGGCTTGATCTGAGAAACTGTGGGCTGTTCGGAGTCCTTTCTGCTGTCGTTGACAGTATCGATGAGTTTTGAAGTTACCGTGCTAGAAATTTTCTTCTTCCGACCGCGTCTCTTCGTAGCATCCCCCGTACGCAATTGTTCCATGAATTTGTCGCAAGTGGTGGTCCAAAATGCGTCTACCTCGGTGATCTTATCGTTCTCCTAAAAGAGATCGATTCTCTTTGCCTCTAATCTATAACCGGACTTAGTTTTCGGTGGAAACCGAAGTAAATTCACGAACGAGTCCAACGTATTAATCGATCCAATCTGACTTGTCTTTATGATTCTACTACGAAGAATTTTAACACTAACTACCTGTTTTTACTATAAGTGGCCAAATGACTCCTCATGCTATGCAAAGAATTTTTCTCGGGAAAAAATAAGCTAGGGGAAAAGTGGAAAGCAAGAAATATAATTACCGAATATTACAAGACTTTACAGAAAGGCAGATGATCGAAAAAAGTACAATAAATGTACGATTTTAACACTGAAACTACGGACATTAAATCTATTCTATTTTAATACATTGAATAAATACTTTAAAAAGCTCGGAATCGAAAGGCGGAGAAGGTGATTGGTCCAGTAATTTATATTTTATAAGATAGACATACAACATTTTCTCTATAGCTCTTCCATAAGCTTAAGAAAATTTTTAGAAAAAATAAGGACCGAGTCATTTTTACCACCTTGGTAGTTCTAGTGTTAAAGTAAATTTTGAAAGGGGTCATTTGATTCCACTTGGTACATTTAGTGTTAAAGCTAATCGATATGTTTGTGGACGAATATACTTGTGTATCCGCAAATACAAAGGACTCCGGAAGTTAAAAAACGTAATTAACTCTACATAACGTGTCGATAGTGTTGTCAAAGCAAACGCGATGTTTCTTTTGTACTCACCTTCAACTCGATCTTCACGAGATCCGTCGAAGATGCCATGCTCATGCAGACAGCATCGTTTAGAGGAACAGGTGGCTGCACTTTGGATAGTTGCTTCCTGTCCCTTCTCATCTCCTCCAGAGTTTGCCGCTCCAGAACAGGCATTTCACCTTCGGAGTCGCTCTCCCTGAAGTCGAAGACCGACGTTTCCGAAGAACTTCGGAAGCCACTCGCTCTCGGAGGTACTACCGATGCGACCGCGGGTGCAACTGCTGGCTGCGTAACAGTAGGTGCAACCGGTATATTCTCTTCTTCGGTTCTTGAGAACAAACGTCGCCTAGGGGGTAAGCAAGCGACTTTTTCGCGCGTTAATTTCGGCGGGCTACCCGTCGATGAGCCTGACTGTGGTGTGGATGTCGAAGCTGCGCTGTCGAATTCTGGAAGTAAATTACATAGGAGCGTGTCTTGATACCGAACAAAATATTAGGGAAGAATGTATTATTTGCTTGTTTAGTGCTACTAACGGCACCCACGATATATTTTATTACACATTATTGAATCATCGAAGACCAAATACAAATAGCTGTATTAATAATTTAACACGTTCCGTGCCGGATCATTTTTTAACATTTTCTGTTCAGGCCGCGTGAGGTGTATACGACCCACACTTTTACGATTAAATAAATTTGTTTGCAGTGTACTTGATATGAAGATACCTATGTTTAACTTTATAATATATTTTTCACGATAAAATTTTTTGTTTTGAATTGAGAAACGCAAGCAACCTGAATGGAAAATTTAGTGGGGGTCGTATACGCCCCACGCGGTTCGGAACGTGTTAAGGATAATTTCATTCCAAAATTCCATTGCGTTCCGAATCATTGATAAATCCTTGAGAAAAAATGGCTTGCGATGCAGATATCCGTATTCCTTTCATGAACAAAGAACTTCCATATACCGTAAAACTAACGGCGCGCATAATGTCCTTGCATTTCAGCAATCAAGTTTAATTAAAATCGACTGCCAACAAACAGAAACCAGTGAGATATACATAAATGCATTACCTTTCGGAGTGGACGACGCATCCTGTGACGGTATGGTGGAGGATTTTGTCGCGAACTGTCCAGTACCGACCTTAAAACGAAGCAGAAACATAAATTACATGTCTGATTAACACTCAGATCCAATTAATATGAAAGCACCACACATCGAGTAGAGAAAAAGAAGCACAAAAAAGAGAAGAAAAAAAAAGAAGACAATGGTCGTTTTTGCGCTACCTGCTTGAGTTCTGCTTTTGTTCTGATTTTCGCGGCTAATATCGCAGCTAGGCCGTCGTCTTTGTCACGGTGAATCTGATTCTCGGCTCCCCGAGGTCCCAGAAGAGCCTCCTTGCCAGGTAGCGTGGCGGATGAATTCACTCTCGAACTGTACAAGCTACGGGGGGCCTCTTGAGTGATCGAGTCTACCGCTCTCGGCACATGAAATTTGTAATGGGGTGGCGTGTTGCTATTTCGCTCTAGCAGACTCGCAGCTGTGAACGGTGACAGGTTGTGTCTCCCGATGTTCGTTTTAGGCTCGACCGGTGCGACGACCTGGGAATAGAAAATACCGACGTTAGTATAACGAGACAGGTTCCATTTCGACGGCTCTCCCGATCCGAGTGACATTCCGAGTTTCACGCGTCGCCGTTTATTAGCCCCTTCCGGTTGGCCTGGCATCAAGGTGCGAATCGCCCACACCGACCGGCAAATCTATCGCGTTTACCGGTTTGTCGCTTACGTGTATTCGACACTTACTGTAATTACTCCTTTGAGTAGCAATTTCGGGGTATTGATTTATTGTATTATAACTGGAATAATCAACGGGAGTAAATGAAACTCGGTTTGTTATCGTCATATCTGACGCAAAGTACAAGTGTCCGTTTCAAATATCGATAGTTTAGATCGTGGCTTATGTTTCACGTACTTAAAGTAATAAAAGAAAAAATTACCTTATTCTGGAAACTCTGCTGACTGTGATTCGCCAGAGTAGGTTGCTGACTGTTAAGCTGCTCCTCTCTTTGTTGTTTGTTCTCTAAGCTGTTTCTCAGTAAACTGAGAACTCGCTTGTCGGCTCCCGTGTTGCTTGGTGGCTCTACCGGCTGTCCACCGGAAGTGCCACTAGGAGGGCCAGGAAGAGCTGTTTTTTGGGCTTGCCGATAATTTGAGTATGCCAACTGCTGAGCCGAGCTCAACTGTTGCGGCAGCGAATGAACGTTGGCAGGCTTAGACACAATCGAATGTCCGTACGACGGTGAACTATGCGGAATTTTTGGCTCAGCGTAGCTCCTCTTATCGCAGTAAGCAGCTTGCTGATACCTCGATGATTCTGAGGGTGAGTAACCGCTGTCGCTTCTTTGCTCGTAGGTCGTCGATGATGTCGCGAGGACACCATTCGGTAGAGGCGCAGGTAGACTCATTTCTTGTCTTTTTTGCTGCTCGTGCAAAACTCTGGCTGACGAGAGTCTCTGCTGAATCTGCTTGTCAATCGCCAGTCGCCAGGTGTCAAGTCTCGGCTGTTTGTTCGGTCCACCATAAAGCGGCTCTCCGGATCTCTTTGTGGCAGGTCTTTCGCGCGAAGGCATGTGAGCGAACTTGTTTCTACCGTCGAGATAATATTTCGTGGACTCGGGCGAGTAGTCTTGTAGAGGAAACCCGCTAGGACCCATCCTGCCGGTAGGGTCCATCATAGGTGGTGGATATCTCGAAGGTCTCGATGGACTGGACTCGTTCGACGAGAGATACGAGGACGTAGGTGCCGGTGGAATTGACGCGGGCGAGTTTATACCATCGTACATTTGCGCTGTGGGCAGTGAAGACTTCTTGAACGTGGACATGTGGGGCAGTGGAGCGATATTGTTGGGATGCTGAGATGACATAGGTTGCGGAGGTGGGGCGTACAGCTGCTGAGTCGAACACCTTCGAAGAGTATTATCATGCGTCTGGTTGTGATGATGGCGCAACGGCGTAGAATTGAAGTCCGGAAGGAAATCGACTTTCGGTGCGCAGACCGTTTGCGGTGTCGATGTTCTTACACAAGTACCGGAAGACAAGTTTCGGGTTCCGTTGCTGGACAGTCTACCGTCAAAAGTGGCGTATGAAGTCGGCTGTGGTGGTTGCATCGAGGGCGGTTGCATACTTCTCGGTCCGTTGCTTCTCGACAAGGTCAAGGTGGAACTGCTGACGTGTTTGTCCATCGAGACCGCCTCGATATCATCCTGCGCGGTCGAATCTGCCGACGTTTTTACCGTCTTTACGGAGAGATCTAACGGTGATTCCCTCTTTCGCACTCCATTCGTCTGCGGTGGAGGAGGGGTGACTATAGTGGCAGCAGCCGTCGGCTGGCCGGTCGACGCTGCGGAGTCTTGGTATGGATATTCCTTGTAAATGTAGTCTTCGTTCGTTCTCGCTGGATGATGGTGATAAGAGGCAGCGCGACTTGTCTCGGTGGTCTGATAGGCGTGCATCGTGGTAGCCGGAACGGAAGATCTCGCTGTGGCGCCAATAGACGTAACTACGGTACTGCTGGAAGAATTGCTGGTCTGATAACTCGGTGCCATGGTGGTTGCGTAACTCGAGTATCCGTGCTGCCCAGCGTATCTGTCGGAGGAGGTGTTGGTTACGGTAGTTGTTCTACCATTCACCGACAGTGCGTGATTCACCACGGATGGCGTAACCGGGTACTCCGACATCCTCTGAGGTGCAGCCATCGAGGAAGCCGGTGGTGTCACGACGGACACTTTATTCGACGTGTTCGTAGAGTAAACCCGTTGCCGTTGCACCGACTGGGCTTTACTCGCGGATTCTCTCCTGTTTGAATGATAGGAGGAAAGAGCGGCAATTGGTGGCAAATTGTGCGTGTTGCTGTTTCTCTGAACGGACGTCAGGGAGGGTCGGTAGGATCCGTAGGGAATTCCAACTTCCATCGGATTTCTCTTGGAATCAATGCCGTTGTAGTTGGCCGACTTAGTCTGTTGATACCCTGTGACATTGTTGCTACTCGTTCCGGAGCACATCGATTGAGGGGGAACCGGCTGCATCGGTATCTGCTGAACGTACGGCTGACTCTGAGATCGAGCGGGTTGGGAGTAATAACTTGCCTGCGATTGTGGCGATTGCGGAGTTTTTTGGAAGGAATGATACGAAGACTGAGGCGGCAACGCGTAAGGATTCCCGACGTAACCGGTCGTCGGCTGATAATGTTGCGACGTTACAGGATGGCTGTACGAGTGCGGGGTAGAGGTGGCTGGAGGAATTGGAGGCGGAGGAGGAGGATAGGTCGGAGAGTGCGGTTGGAAGCTATTGTGCGGAGAGGGAGCGTGATGGGGTGAGGAAGTGTGTGGATTGTGAAGGGTGGACACGTGAGGGGACTGCCTGTGCGACGAGGGTGTAGCGTGATGAGGAACGTCATGTGGCGAAGCAACAGGATGATAACTGCTCAAGGCAGGAGGTGGTGGCGGCATTTGATTAGAAGAGGACGAAGAAGCGCCGGACGGTCCATGATGTGATACGACCATGCGGCCGCCATAAGAATTTCCACCGACCGAGTGCGCCGATGCGTTGTTTATTCGACTAGAAATCTGTTGCTGTTGTTGTTGCTGCTGCTGTCGCTGTTGCCGTTGCTGTTGCTGTTGCTGCAGTTGCGAGGACTGTTGACCATGGTGCAGCCCTGGAGTTGCCCCCACAGCTGGCAGATGTAGCGAAGGAATGTGCGCCGGAAGATTCTGAGATGGCGACGAAGGAATGTGACTCGAGATACCGCCGTGGCGTGGACTACACGGATTCACCGGCAAGCAGGACGACGACGAGGAGGCACAGGGCGTGTGCGTGACGGATCCTTCCGTGACATTCCCGTGCGACGCTATCCTGTCTGTCGTTGAGGATATGCTTAATCGGTTTTGCTGATGTTGCGCCGATCGGTAGGTTTGCGACGAGGGCGAGCCATAGGCGGAAGTTCCGTGAGAGCTCGTCGCTCGCTGCTCTTGAGAGAGACCTTGACTGGAAGTCGAATTGCTCTGTTCAACCGGCGTTGGTCTCGTTACCGGTTGAACGTTTCCCGAAGAAGAGCTGGCCGCCACGCTCGCAGACTGATAGATGGAATTCTGAGAAAACGGAGCCGGTGCACTTTTTGTTATGTCAGGATGATGGTATCGCGGATAGTACTGCGTTCTCTGTGCAACGACTGGGGCATTGGTTTGAGACTGTCGATCGTTGGCAGTCTGATAAGTCGACTGGTGGGAAGAAGCTAGTATGTCCGCAGTGGAGAAGGAGGACGCCCTGGAGACGGTGTTCAGCTGCTGGTAAACGGGCCCAGGAGAATGAGGCTGCGCCGGCGGTTGCATCTGATGGAGACGTGGAGAACTTGGCGTGCTAGCCATCGTCGTCGAATGCGAGTGACTTTGATGATGATCACTGGACGATGAAGTGGAAAGAAGCTTCTGAGGGAAGCCGGTCAACGAGCCGGACCGATTGCTCAACGGCTGCATCTCAGTTAAAGTGACGTTATTGGTGAAGGTGGAGCTAGGCTCCAAGGAGGAGCCTTCGTCCCCCGGCCTTGTGTCGGGAACTTCGACCTTGGTAGGTTGCGGAGGGTAAGGTTCGACGGATGGACTCCAGAAACTGCTGGAATTCGTCCCTCCAGGGTCCACCGAGGACGATCTGACTTCAGCGGAGTATCGGCTCGGTTCTTGATTGCTCGCAGCGTTGGTGGTCGACTGCGATGATAAAGCCGATTGCGACGACGTCGGCGGCGGCGATGTCGATGGTGGTGGTGGCGGCGGTGGTGCAGCAGACACAGGGGCCGATGGTTGCCCTGGCTGCACCGGCGATGGAGGAGCCACGCTGGACGAGGCGGTGCCATGGTCGTGTCCCGTTGAAGCAGATGGGACAGTACTCGCCGATGATGTTGCGAGATTCTGATCCGCGGAAGCAGCCGCACCGCCTGTACTAGGCACCGGTAGTCCCTGGAAGTACTGGCGAGCCCCCTCTAATACGTTCGTGAAGCTCACATCCATGTCACGCCGACTGCTGATCTGAAATCATTGTTGAGTGATATTGAGTAATGATTTTTGTCGAATACAATGAGCGGCGGATTTGTAGGGATGTTCATGATGCTGGAGCATCAGGCCTCAAAGAACTTCCGGGACCCGAAAATCTTGCTTTTTATTGAAACGAAACTTTTTTTACGGCACTGAGCGTAGAGAATGAATGAAAAAATTATTGACAAAAATTGTGGACGCTTGTAATGCAGCGGAAGCTGAGAGGAGAGGTGAGATATTTAAGGAGTCATTAGAGAGAGAGAGAGTGTGTGTGCTTGACCTTTTGATTATCCAGTTGTACCCGTTACCCAAAAATATTTAAGTTTCATTGAAATTGGTGATTGCCACCTTAGGAGATTCCCGTTTCATAATTTGTCCTCGTCTTACAATTAGGCAACCACCTACTCCCATTTCCATGATATACTATTTACCAGGGACCGTTGAAATGTAATTAGTATCAGCCCTCAGAAAGGCACTGTATGCGACTGGATACTATTAAGTAATATATTAATTAATTATTGCTAACACAATCGTTATTCGCAAACATGTCGAACAATATACTAGCTCATTCGACAGCTCATTTTGTACCATTAGCCACCAGGAAAAACTTAATTCCAGCACAATTGCACCAATATTGTAGAAATATGTTTTAGAGAAGAGTCCCCTTTTACGAAAACTTTACGTGGTATGAGGCAAAAGTATGGACGGAGCTTCAAAGTTACGTCTGAGACTGTATCAAAAATTATCTGAAAATTCCATGCTAATGGTAACGTTAATGGTCATGCGCAATGTTTGAGATAGCTTCCAAAACGTAATAACATCGAGCTTGTTCGGGTCGATGCATCTAATTCGGCTAATCGCACATTCTGGATCACCGTGCAATGTTGATAGGGAACAAAATGTGTCTCATCGCGGCCATACTCAACAACTAAGTCTGTCTGGAACGACATTGAGGCTTATTGTCAATTACGAATCGCATTTTTTCCTTACAAAATTCAATTTACTTAACAATTATTGCCAACTTACAGTACAAAGCGCTTGAATTATGGAAATCAGATGCTTCATTTGTCGGACAACAAACGTAACTTTTGAATGAAAATCACCATAAGAGTTTCTGCTTTAGAAAGATAGGATTTTAATAGAAAAAATATCACTTCAATAGAAGTTATAAAACTAGCGAAATGTCAGCGGCATTCATCGCTTTAAATAAATATCGCAAACCGAACTCGGTTTAATTATGTTTTTACTATTTTATAAGCATTTTACACATAATATTTACAGACAGCACACTCTGTACTCCATACAATTGTTCGTCCAATTTTGCAGAATACGCACAAGATACCTTACATTCTATTTTCTTGAAATCTTATAAATCGACGCCAAACATCTAAAGACCTTCGTAACGATATTTATCCTCAACACGAAGCATGGAGGCTTCTAATTGTAAGCTAACAAAAGATTTGCATAGCGTCCTTTTTCCGTCGCGAACATCGCGAGTCGAAGCTGCAAGACTTGATAGTAACCGCATAAACCAAGAAAAGAGGAGGGTGTCTCTAGAGATTACAGAGCCGACCGTTCGCACGGTACCGTCGCTCGACTACCAGAATGGCTAGAGAGGGGAATGAGGCCGAAACATTAATCTTCATTGTCTTGTATTTGTTGCGAGCCACCCTTCTTTATTCCCCCCTTCTTCCCCCTACTCTTCTCTCTCTCTCTCTCTCTCGCTTCCTCTCTAGCTAACGGCACTGACTAAGAGGCGGCCCGATCTCGCGTTATTAATCTCGTTGCCCCGCGTTGCTTCGTGAAAGATAAGATCATCGCGAGAAGCAACCTGTCGGTGTGGGGGAAAGGGCGGGGGGGGGGGGGGACGCCAGATTGCCCAGCGACAACGATGATGTTCGTTACAATTCCAAGCGATCGAGATTGATAAAACACCGTGGCACAATTGAACGTCAACGACCTCCCGTAAAAATGTGAGTTTTTAAACGGTTCGATTTTCCGTTCATTTGAGTATCACTTTTCGCACGTTACTAATTCAGTTCTACTCTATTTGTCTGATAAAAGTGTAGAATTAATAGAATGCTAATAATTTCCAATGATTCCCAGGAAAACCGAACAGTTCTCTGCTTCCGATAGAGCTGTTAAATAAGAATGTAAATGGAATAAAAGGGAGCGCAAAAAATTACAAGAACCCGAGCATACGATTAGTAATTTGCAACGATTCCCACAGAATTTTGCAACTGACATTAAAACACAGCAAAACTGGTCATCACAATTTTCTTTTGTACGTTAACGCGAAGAACCCTACACGGTAGTTAAGACAAATCGGCCGGCTCGACGATCGAAGAGCGCCGAAGATCTTATCCTCTCAGAGCAGGCACTCGACCAACGATCGTTATCGATTATCATGGCTAAGAAGAGAAAGAGATAGAAAAGGAGTCAGAGAGAAAACGAGACAGCAGTTCTATGGCCATAGAGAGTCGATCGTGTCGCGGCTCATTGAGACGTGCAAGGAGGCACACCGTCAACGGCTCGAACGATAGAAGGAGGGAAGTTAGATATCGGAAAGCTGTAAACGTATAACACGGGAAGCCATACGACGACGTGCAGGAGACAACTACCACCAGCACAGGCTTTACCATTGCCGACACCATCTCGACTACTACCACTGTACAGGTAGTAGTCGGTGGAAGCGGTAGGCGAGAATCAATATCGCGCACCCTTGCAGACCGAGCAACCTAAGGGGTTGGTTTGGTCCCCCTTCGCGCGCCAGTCAAAGGCCCTTCTGCCGAGTTCCGTCTCCCTCTTCCGTCCTTCTTCTTCTTCTTCTTTGTCCTGGCCTTCCTCCTTTCATTTCAGTCCGTTCCATTTCGTTCTGCTCCGTGTTTCCACCCCCTCGCACACGCGTGTAAACGCCTCGTTGGAAGCGTGTACGTGGAATCGTACGTGCAGAAGGGGCGGTTAACTGGAATTCTCACGATTTTAGGCATGGCACCGGTACTCGATAAGGCTCCGCCGGTCGGGTAATAAATATCCGGACTAAAGCAGCGGCCGATATGTGTCCCAACGAATCGCGGAAAAGGGGTGAGATAGAGAAAGAGAAGTAGAGAGACATCGAGGCAGAACGAGAGAAAGGGGGAAAGGGATAGCGAGTAAGGAGGCTTTCCGGCTGGATAGCTTCGAAACGAAGAGGTGACGCGATAAGATTCGCGATAAATACTCGTGTTGCACGAATTCACCTCATTCGCAGAAACACCGTGCGTGAATTTCGTGGTTGTGCGACTCTCGTTAATCTCTTGACTTCGGTTTTGCCGAACTGCGAGGAAGAATTCACCTTAATTACTGCCCTACCTTCTTCACGTTTACGATTTTTACATAAGATTGTATGCACATATTCATGGGGCATAATCAAAATCTGAGACCTTTGACTTGAACAGTGAAACGCTTCAATTGCAAGTTGATAATTAGCACAACGGATGGAACTCGAATAATCTTAAGAATATCTTCGGCCGAGAAGCCGTTATCATTGCATTGTAACACGCGGTAGAAAAATGAACGTAACGCGTTTTAGTGGTATGCGAGTTGTTTTCAAGGATATGTCCTCGTTTTATTGCGTCATCTGTTGGCGAAAGTCAATCGCCTCTGGTTCACGTGTCCACAGAAGGCATCATAAAATGTCTAAAACGGAACCCAGAGTAAGCTTCAATTGAATTTCGGCGTAAAGAAAGTTATAAATTATAATTTGATACAATTCGCTAAAAACATTCTTTATATTTCGTCGGCAGAAAGTAAGAGCAGCCTTCGTCTGATATATTAATCACTTCTTAATGAACGCATAAACATTCACTGATAAACTAGTAAAAAGGTTTCTTTTGCGATTTTGTATACGTATCATTTGAACTACAACGAATAGTAATTTCGAGGCATAGTGCTCGTAATTATTGTTTATTTTAGTTTTGTAACAGTGCACCGTGGAATCAAAATATATTTCCTTCGGTCTGGTGCATTGATGGCAATCATTTTATGAAAATCATCTAAAATTAGATCTTTGGGTTGTGCGGCTATAATCGAAGGTCATCGTTATATTCGACGGGAGGAAGCGATATTTTGTAGAAAACAAACATACGTGCAGCCAGGAAAGAAGGAAGTATCAAACCGTCCAAATTCTTGGACGTTTCTCAACCAATCTGATTCCCCCTTTTGCTTTGCCGGTCTCTGGAGAAATCAGACCCTGCCGGGAGCTGACTGGGAGAATTCTCGCTCGTTCAATTCAATGGAGGCACTTTCGAAATCCATCACTTTTCGAATAAACATGTATGCTCAAATCTCAAGCTGTGTTTGAAACTTGCAACGAATCAAAACACGACGATTAATTATCTGTATCCGTATCGTAGCTCTCTCTAAGATATCTCGCTGATGAATCGATTTATCTACATAGAATCGAACGTCGCAATTTTGTTGTCCTCCTTCGTTGGACCGGTCTCTGATCGTCGTGTGTGCTTCTTCGTTTGAAATCTCTGTTTCCACGGGTATGTGCACATGTGTATTATACACACCTTGCAGCCAAATATCGATTTTGGGGAAAAGTTTCGAATCCTAAACTCAAATGACCGTTTGTACAACTAGTTTCGATAATAGATGAAACCAGGATTACCAAGCCGAAGTCAA
This sequence comes from Cerceris rybyensis, assembly GCA_910591515.1. Classification (NCBI taxonomy): domain Eukaryota; kingdom Metazoa; phylum Arthropoda; class Insecta; order Hymenoptera; family Crabronidae; genus Cerceris; species Cerceris rybyensis. The sequence goes on along the minus strand of OU342796.1, from coordinate 4,480,075 downwards.
TTGTGACGGTGAACAATCAGTTAAGTAAATCCAATTTAATCTCGAATCGATTTTTATTGCTAAAGCATGTTCGTTAAGTACAGTATAAGAGATATTTAACACCTTGCACGTCGATTCGGTGATAATGCGAGATTTCAAATATATTTTATATGTCGAGGTTTCAATATATTCTGTCTTGAGAAAAACAGCAAAATGGGCGAAAAAGGCAGTATTATTTGGTTAAAATTGTGCATGCCTTAATGTATTTAATTTTCATACTGACCGAAATGGTAATATTATCAAATATAATAAATTTGGCCGCCGATATTTAACTGACACGCAATGCACTAATGAACATTAGCAAATACTGTTTCAATTTCATCCAAATTAATTTAATCTTCGGTACAGTCACGTTATCGATGGATTACGGTCAATGAAAACGGTCGAGGGACTTAATAAAAAACAAAAGATAATAACAGGACTTAAATTAGACTTTAATAGGACTTAAATAGATTTAAAGACAAAGTATCATTTTTTTATTTAACAGTTTAAAAAGCAAGCCAAACGATTACGATGAATACGTTAATTCCATAAACATCCACAAGTCTGAACATACAATTACTTAATCTACTTTCAACGTCAAAGTTTCCGAGTAACTATAAATGTCTCTTCAACCGTTATTCGAGTAAAAGACTCTACATTCGACTTTTCATTAATCACAGCTTCCAATCTCCATTCACCTCTTCTCCTATTTTCCAGACAAAAACAAATCACCGTACACAGCGATAAAGCAGTATAATCGAAGGTGGAAGTTTGTCTGGGCGTTTAATATCGGAATAACTGGCTCCATATAGCGCAATCACCGTAGCGACCTGGTATCGAGCATAAATGACGAGAGTTGGGAGTTTCGAGGCTGGCTGGAGATTCCGAGTGGAGATAATCCGTTGGCGCTCGATTAAAAGCCGCAGCGCGCGCGCAACGGTCCAGGAAAAGGGCCGGAAGTGTGAGGAGAACCGGGTAACGCTTTAAGCCGGGTTAAACCGAGGCTTAAATAGCTGCCACGCCACGAAAACTGCTTCCTACAAAGTCGCTGGACGCATCTAGCAAATCTCTCCATTTCTACTTTTATTTCTGCTTCCTTGAGTTTCATCCTTGATTTTTCATACGAACCGTATCAACTTTCCGCGTTGAGCGAAACTTCGACATCATCCTAAGAATGTTGCGAGAAATATGTAAGAAACATAAGTGTAAGTCAAGCTTTAGCCGTTAAAGTGAGATTCTTTCGATACTTTGAAACTTTCTTGTTTCGTCGACGAACAGCGGAGATATGAATCAACCTGTTGGTGAACGTTGATGCTACGAATTCCGTGAATTCGTTGGAGAAAACATATTTGAGGTAACTGAAAATAGTTAAATGTTAGGTGTTTCCGTCGGTAAAAGAACGGTTCAAAGCAGCCCTTCGTCACGAGCAATAAAACTAATGCGGGCATAGGCTCGTGTGCACTCCCAACCTCGCGTGTATCCATGCGAGGGAGCTGAACAAGAGGGTAGAGGAACCACGGAAAAGAGGCGAATGAGAAGAGAAAGAAGACACGCTTGGAGAAAGAGGGAAGGAAATGGAGAATTGACACAAAGAGAAAGAGCACGGAAAGAAAGGGACAGACAAAGAGACGAAGATAGCTGAATAGAAACAAGGGAGAAGAGAGAATGCGATGAACACGACTGACCCACTCCACCTTAGCGGAGCATTCTCTCTCATCCGTTCTCGTAACAAACGCATCCGTAGCTCAAACAAGCCTCCTACCAGGCCGACACCCTCTGGCACTTCACATTCGTTCGCACCGTGACGACTACCGGAGAGGTCTCTTCTTATATACCTCGTATCCTCTTTTAGGGCCATAGATTTGCACACATGCGGAACCACAAACATCTCATTGGTATTCGGGACAAAATGAAGGTGGAAGTGAAGATTACTTCGAGGATACCTGTCCGAGCTTGATCGCAAAGGAGGTGCATTCATTCTTTCTCAACCTTCCTTCGTCGCCGATTATTTATGAAAATTACATTCTCCGGGTTTTTTAGGGCAACAAGTTTATTCGCAAGGCCCTTTTGGACATAGGAAATAAAACGACTTTTGTTCCAAAAGTTTTGAGGTGATGGTCACGAATTATATCGATGCAACTGGTCATATGTAGGCTAGGAAGTTTATTTTTCTTGCGAACAACGTAGAATAATTACAGTCAATGTCAGTATAATGTAGTACATATTCTGATGGAATTAATAATTCTTTATGACAAAACGTCCTTGGACTCGTGTTTTCCTTTGGTCTTCACGCGGATTTGTCCAGAACAAAATATCCAAGAGGGAGGGGAAAGTTTTTCTGAGTTAAGCAGAGCAGGAGAAGTCCGATATTAATGCCTGTCGAATCGTTTTATTACTTGATCTTTGAACCGGGCCTCTCGATCTTTGACCTCAACACCTTTCTCCCTCGATTTGGGAGTCACGGAAAAACACGTGTTATTGTCCGCCACACTTTCAACGTTTATTCTATCGCACTTCCGATGCTGAGGACTTCTGACCGTAGAATCTCTTTTGTAACACCAACTGATGTATCCTGGAGCCCAGTAACATATATAGGTGTGCCATTCATAACGCTATATTAAATTCCTGCGGTTTACTCTTTACGACTTCCTTCAACGTTCCTAATAAGTAAGTTACCAGCAAAGTAATACAGTAACGTCATCGACCGCTCGAACTATGAAGCCCGTCTACCGTGAACGTCATTGAAATTTCGACTCACAAAAGGCAGAACTTCTGAGAAACACGGTATTAAAGTACAATAACAACGTAATTATTGCCAGAGAGAAGTTACTCGCGAAAGACTACATTAATCCACGCTTCTGTGGATAATGAAATTTGTTTCAAATAAATTGAGAAAATGGTTCCATCTAGAATAATTTGAGATGGAAGAATGGAGTTACAACATGGAATTTTTCAAAGTAGAGGGGGAAGATTTCTCTAATCTCACGTAAACTGTGGACGCTCTTGTGGTAAAGAATTGGTGTTGTAAATTCAGATTCGCGAACTTTAGTCCATTTCAGCCGGAATCCTATTCCCTGTTCTCACAAGAGGGTTAGAGCCTGCTCTGGCCACCCTACCGATCTCTCGTCCCTTTTCAGAGGTGAAGATTTATCTTGGAATTAAATACCGCGGACAAATGGCCCTCGACTTCGGAGAAGATCTTCTCCGGCTCCTTTTTTTATTTCTTCCCTCTTAACCTTGTTGGATACACTCTCGGTATCTGTTGCCTACTTAAAGAGATTTAAATCGACTTTCCTCGGTTCGTGTTTCATCTCGAGGAGTCAGCATTTCGACTCGATCCTCCATAGTTTCGTTCATTTTATCGCGAACAGCGATAAAATACAAAGATTTTCTCCGTCACCAGAAAAGTTCTTTGTTTTGATTGCGTCTTTCATCTTGACGTAAAAAGTTTAATTATACATAAAATCCAAAGAGTTAAGGATTTCGTAAGCAGATTTTCGTGATGTCCTTTATAATAGCACTATTGAAATGCTCGTTACTGTAAGACGCCCAGAAATGAAATGTTATCTTTCATAACACGCTTAATTGTTAATAATATCGCCGGGGGCATTAAAACATAAGGTGAGTGGGAAAGAATAGAAGTAAGAAATATGGCAAATAACTATCATGTGAGCAGCGAAATTTGGATAAGGTGGAAAAAGTCAAACCAGGGGGAAAACTACTTTGTCCTCGGACGAAGGAAAGTGAAGATTAATATCTAGGCTCAGAGAGAAATATGAAAAACATTTTATTATTTGTAAAGTTATATTTAATCCTTCCAAGTTTCCCAAAAGTAGATATTTTAAGAAAGCTATAATGGTTACAGGTACATACATAAAAGAGAATGAAGTTTAAGTTAACTCGTCGATTGTTCACGTCTGGGCTATTTCTTTCGTGCGATGTGTTGTAGTTTAGGTGATTCGTAATCCACTTAAAACGGTAAGCCGTCGGTGATACCAGATATAGCAGATATAGCAGAACAGGAGTAGTCGAAAATATATAAACAGTAATGAAACCGTTTAAATGAAATTGGAATATCAGAGAATAAAGACTAGATCTACGGAGATCGTCAAATTGACGGATTCCTACTTTTTTAGAAACGCCTTACAAGTTTGTATTAACATGTATCTTATACAAATTAATTAACAGATTATCTTCTTTGCTGGTTGTCTCTTTTTTTCGTTGCACTTATTTAATATATTTAAGTATAATCGATTCAGCGCCCGTAAATCTAGTGTTAAATATCTCGCCAGCTTCGAAATCTTCTCGCAATGATCTCCAAAAAATGCGTGTAATATGGGTATGACGGAACGGATTGTCCAAAGTTAATTTAAGATTTTGCTTGTACTAATTATTATTGTAATATGATGCTGCTTTCAAACTTAAAAACTAAAACGAGTAACTAGTAATCGCAGCGTTAATGGAAATCAATTGACACTTTTTTCAATCGCAAAACATCGCTCAGGGCGACTAACAAATGTAATCCTGGCAGCGTGGAAATTGAAAAGCGAAGAAAATCGAATCAATTACAGTCGTTGGTGTCTCAGCTGCCACTGGTAATTGGATATCGATTAATTTTCTACGGAGGAAACTCGTTGCAGTCCGTTTGCAAGTGGACGCCGCGAATCAAAAGCACCCAAGGGGAGAACGATCAAACGAATTGCTTTATTAGCACCGAGAACAATGTATCGTGAAGCGTTCGCAGAGACAAGTAATACTACTAGTAGAAACATGCAAATACCTACGAGCTGTCAGAAGTTCGTATAGACAGAAAACTATATCGAAGAGAGACGATTCTTCGATACACGCGTTTCGTGGATGAGTTCCATGGCAATAAAGGGTCTAGCCGGGTAAGGATGGAAAAAGTACCCCCAAAGCAGATTAATCTTGAGGCGCATTCTTCAATAGGCCTCTTAAAAGAAATCCTGCAAAGTATGAATCCACTACCGTCGAGGTAGTTACAGGGTGAAACAGATTTTGACCAATTTCTCCTATTTGACTTCATAGAAAATTCTTAAAAAAAAAAACACAAATATTGCACCCAGTGGTGGACATACTTTTGAATTTTATTTAAATTTTTTGGTTAGCAAATTGATTTTTAAAAATTAATAATGTTTAAAAACAGTAATTTTTTTGTTGAAAACATGAAATGACCGCTTTTATGTGTCTACAGTGTTTGCATTGTTACCTTTGGTCCATTCCTAAAATTCCATATTCTCTACAAATGTCCGAAGAGCGTATCATTATTACCAGTTTTCTAACATGGTGTACACCAGCTTCAGCCACACATTCAAGTAAGTGATACGAGACAACAGCAAGCCAGTAAGAGCGAAAATTTTGTCTGATAGATTTTGATTTATACTACTCGCGAGGATGCAAATTTTTCCGCAAAATTTTACAAGTGAGCAAGTAGTACGAGTCGCTGTTAAGTCAGACGGTGCTAAAGGTCGGTCTGAGATATTTTGGTTTACACTACTTGCGAGGTTGACAATTTTTCGACAAGATCTTGCAAGTTGACAAGTAGTACAATACGGTGATAAGTCAGACAGAGCATTCCTGTGCTCTATTATCGGTTTACTCTGCTTATGACCTGATGCTCATTTCAGAGAAATGGTCTAGGTCTATTCCTAATCCTCCAATAAACAATAATAATTAGTCATCCGTGCGGCAATAACTTACGTTAAAGAGAATAAATTAAAATTCACATTCAAACGCGACACTTGAAAGTGTGAATAATTATCGAGTATTCTCTGTTACCCATCATATTCTCCTTCCGTTAAATACTATGAGTTACGAAATTGTTTCCCCTCCGTACGATATCTATTGCTAGAGGAATAGCAACGAAATGCGAATATTTATAATAATATGTGACTTAATGAAGCTATGAGATCGGCTGGACACGGTCAAATATAATCACTATTTTCATAAGCCCCAAGTTAATTTATTATGGCGTGCAGCGGAACTACGAGGCGCAACTCGAAAGAACATTCAAAGTCCTTTCTATTCGCTTTTATTTTTTAATTCCACCCTAAAAAGTTTCCGTATCCTTGTGCATTGCGCGAAGGTCGCGAAATTTGTGATTGATCCTCCCAGGTACCCATATATCAAACTCAAGGCCGCCGTTGAAACTCGTACGAGCGAACACCGAAGCTCGTCTTGGAAGAGGCGTGATTCATCGAGGTGTGAATTTATACTGCTGTAGAGTCAACGTAAGTGGGAAGAGTGGTATTGGCGCGTTAAACTGCGTTTGCGGAACTGACGCAATCGAACGAAAGGGAGAGGCACACCGGACAGATGAAACGGAACGCTTTAACTGATCGAATTACCGACTACCCGCCCCAAAAGGGTACCTTTTACGCGATCCTCGTTATTCGTTCGAGCAACCCCCTGCTGGTTTCACTGCAAATACCTTCGAATTTGTACCGATTCCAGAGGAAAATGTAATTGCATTATCAGGACGAAGGATTCTTTGACGCGTCAATTGCTAGTTCGAGCGTAAACTGTCGACAGTTTTAGTGCTGTGGAAATTGTAAAACCCTATTAGGTATGTTCCACGGTAATTGGAGATGTCTTTGTGACAATGAAGATAGAATTTGGGTCTGTTAACCCCTTCCCGTGCCATTTCTTTTGTGACTGAATGTGCAATGACTTTGAATTAATTATGGAAATAACAATCTAATCCCTAATTTCGGATATAGTATATGACTTAATGTAATATTGAATAGCATAGAATTAATTTTATTTTATCAGGACCCACTGATATTTTTAATTTAATAATTTTTGGAGCATTACAAAATTGACTATTCCATTTATCGCGTCACGAGCAACACTCGTTATTGTACGGCAAGGGGTTAAATAGGTAAAACGTCAAATGTCGTACTTTCTGATATATTCCACGTATTTTGCTTTCATATCAATCCCTCTAAAATTCAGAATCTACGGCAAATTCCACTCAGAATCACGTCAATATTTCTCATCGCGGATTCAAGCAAAGTTTAATAACTTAATCGACAGATATTCCAATTAATTCGAAAATCTCGCTTAGCCGCAAGGGTAAACTTTCATCGTGCGCAGCTTGACGGTCGTTGCATCACAGCTGATAAATTAATTGGTACTGTAGACACAACGTATCTTGATTCTAGCAAGTGCAAGCACAAAAACCGTTTATAAAGTCGCGCTTAAATATTAATCGGTAGCAGTACCACTGAAGCCGGAGCGTAATAAATTTAGAAACGGCCGGCAAAAAGTTCCGTCAATTTTCGCAGACGAGTTCTACCATTTTATTCCGCTTCGGGGACAGGAAAAAAGTCCGAGTAAGTTCGCGGAAAAAAGAGGACCGCATATACACGGTGAACTTCGTGGGAATTCGTACGTAATTAAAAGTCCCCCGTGAAGGCATACAAAAAATGTGAAGCGTGTTGCTGTTTGATTTCAGCGCTTGGGAAATCCTCGAAAAAAGCTCCTTAAGCTGGCTTGTATAGGTATGTGGAAGCTTACGGATATCGGGGATGTTTCACAGAGAGCGTTATACATCCGGGAGGAAGAGAAAGAGGAGGAGGAGTAGGAAACGTGACCTCTATAAAAGGGGAGTTCACAGCGTACCGTTTACATTTGCTCGACGCTTAAGCCGTTTCTGCAGGTGCTTCCATGTCGGTGAATTTCCATGTAAACTCTTCTAGTTCAATTGCACCGAAGCCGGAAACGAAAATTTCATTTCCGCTAGGAGCCGCGCGGATTTTTAATTTTTACCAAACGATTTCTTCCCTGAACGACCAGGTAACGAATATCCGCTTGGAAATTATTATTAAACTATAAAACTTTATTGTATTTACCTCGTTTCGGTTTAACAATTTTTTTTCGATAATCGCTGTAAAATTATCTCAGGAGTCTACTTAAAAATTCACTGGTATGTTAAAAGTAGACAATATTCGAGATGCAAAATTTCCAAATAACTTGTCAAAAATATCTACTTTCGTTCGAAGGTGAGATTCCAAGGCAGCCAAAAACCCTGCGTGAAATCTCGAGCATCGTTAGCAAAGAAATATCGCCGGCTTTGCAATTGTCGTCCTCGTTATTATTTACCACTCTCGTAATTGTCGTTATTACCGTCATTAATAATGTCATTACCATCGTTGTTTTTCGCTGCAGAAGATCGTAATGCAAACACGAGGAACGGTCCCCCATCCGGCTTTGAACGAGACCGGCATTCGATCATCTCGGACTCTCTTTAGCCTCCTTTATTCGTAACGGTACACCTCGCGTTCGGCTCGCAGCAAGAAACTCGCCAGGATACTGCTGCCGATGTTCGCTTCTTTCTTTCACTCTTCAACTTCCACGTTCTCCTTACAGACACTTCGAAAGTCAGACAATTGGCGAGCACTCGAGAATTCCTCGAAACGCAGAAAGCCTCGCGAGAAACGCTCGGTCGTTATCGGTCGAGGACAAATTTAATTATTCATTTGCTTACGGCGTACAGCCGTTCTCCTGTTAGGATCCTCCGAGGAGAAGATTAATTGGCTCGCTTCTCGTTCTCCCGGTGAAGATTAACGGCGTTCTTAATGAGAGATGAGGAATTCGTTTTGGATAAGTCATTGATCTTCGCGAAGTCTTGCTGACCAAGATCGTCGACGTTCGATGATGGGTGGAAGCGATTTTTATGCTTGGTCGCTTTTCAAACATGTACTTATCTTGGGTGGAATGAAATTGAGAATAAAAGTGAAGAGAACAACTCGGTTCCCTTATTATTGTTCTGCGAATTATCATTAACACTAGATCTACAGAAGGAGACAAATTGACGGATTTCTCCTTTTTCTTTTAGAAATGTTTCTTAAGTTTATAGAGGAGGGGAACAATAGATATTTCTCGTGTATCTTACAATACACAAATTCTGCAATGTATCAACTTCGTTGCTGTTTGATCGTGTGGGGAAGGGCGTGCAGAAAACAGAAACGACGGTTTGAATCTTGTAACAGTAGTTATATTTTACACGTTACCCGTCCAGGTGTCGACCGTGGACTGCCCTTGGCCACGCGCAACGCATGCCGTAACGTCTTTTGTCCAAAACAAAAGACGATCGGCCGACTCTTACTTATCGCCCGTGACATTCGATGTTATACTTCGTCTTACGATTACCTACAGATGTCACAGTCGGTCTTACGCTACAATCGCTTCTTTTTCAAACTACGTATTTAACACTAGACTTGGACTTACGGAAGCCGTCAAATTGATCGTCTCCTACTTTTTTAAGAAGCACTTTTCAAATTTACAGAGTAGGAGTATAGTAGATATTTCACGCGTATTTTATTATACAATAATTATTTAACGAATTATCTAATGTTGTATGTAAATCTAATGTTAGGCAAATAGATTTACGGCCGTTAAATCTAGTACAATCAAATATATTAAATAAGTACTTTGCAAAACGATAGATCAAGCTGCAAAAAATACGATTAGTTAAGCAATTTGTGTAGTATAAAATAGACTTGAAATATCTACTGTACCGCTTCTCTATAAAATTGAGAAATGTTTTTAAAAAATTAGGTATTCGTCAATTTGATGGATACCGTAGATCTAGTGTTAATTAATACTTAAAGTCATGGAACGAAAACTAGTAGCGATATCTCATCGAAAATAATTCTAAAACTCCCTTCCGTAAATGTTTTTCAACTTCCGGCCATTTGCGTTAACCTGTTGCACGGAATTTTTACGGTGCGATCCACGTAATCGCAGTTGGTCTTATAAAATTCTAATTACCTATTGTCTCATTGCTTGTGCCTGACACGCTGTTCCCTCGGTCGACGAAAAACTGCTCTAGTTATCGTGATATACCGCTCGACGAAACACCGCAAAAACTTTCACAGTAATGTCGCGAAAAAGATATTTTATAATCCGTTCTTGAAACGACAGGAGAGAAAAAGAGTCGAGGAGACAAAGAGGTCGAAGGAGAGCCGATTTAAATGACATCAGCAGCGATAGTTTTGACGTTTTAATTACCGAGAAAGGAAATCGACTGTAGACGCTCGGTTCTTCTGCAAAGTGCAGTTTCCCTCTTCTCTTTCTCTCGACTTTTTGTCTGTCCTTCTTTCTCCTTTCCTCTCTTCCGCTCGTCATTGTCCTCTTGAGAGAACTTTGTAAAATTTCCGAGGTAAGATCCGGCAAGAGGAAAGCCAGAGTCGAGAGGGGCAAGATGGAGAGCCACGAAGACGGTTTATGAATGTCGACGGAGGTTAAGAGTCCGACCTTTTCTCAGTTACCGTCTTCTTCCTTCTTCTTCCATCGTTCATCGTTCATCGTTCATCGTCTATCACTCTCTCTTTTCCTTTCTCCCTGTCCTTCTCTTTTATTCGATTTCTAAGATTCGACTAACCTGCAAACTACGGCGGAAATAACAAGAATTCAAGAGCCACCGTATTAATCGGCCGCTTCGCGAGGGATTCGGTGAATTTATGTCCGACGATGGGGACGTAGTCCAGCCGCATACATACCAAATAACAATGAATTAATTATATTAAGAACGCGCTTTGGTAGGTAGTCATCCCATAAGATATCGTCGTTTATAACTCTGTGAAAATTTAAATTACCAAATAAATCATTTATACTGCACCAGATAAGAATCGAAAGTACGCGAAGAAGTAGACTATTTGAAATGTCTTTGTGGAAAATATTCGTTCAGGCGGACGCAAAAGCGATGAAAACACTAAATAATTTAAGGAGCAATACTTCTTTGTATCAATTTGTTTAGGAAATTAAAATTTTTTTTACAAGAAAGCTGTAATTTAAGTATGTAACTTATTGTTAAAAACCTACGAGAGAGGTACTTATAGAACGAATCATTAATTCGAGAATCATGGCAATGCAATAACGCACAATCCGTGGACTGAGGCTCTGGCATTACTGTTTGGTATTTTCAGTGAAATCAAGCGGAATCAATGTTTCTCAAACGTAAATAATGGCACTTAGATGTCGATGTTCGAGTGGTGTATCATGCTACGGCAGAACAGACACCTGTTATATCAAAGGGAGGATTTCTATAGCTGTATCAATATTTGACGCAACATATATTACCTGATCTTTTGCACATTACTTTCAATTTACCTCCATTTTTCCAGCGAGAACCACGCTGTTGAATTCAGCGAAATCACGTAATACTTTAAAATTTACAAATTTTCTAATACATTCAACATTTAGATATGGACGTTGAAAAGGTGCAGACCTTTTAACCGTACATCTATTTATGTCTCTCAGGTTTCTGCTCTATAAAAATGTGATTATAATGGAAAAACTTCAATAAAAATGATGAACCTAACGAAATACCGGCTGCGTACAACGTGTTAAAGATGAAGGTAGAAACGTTTTTGAAAATAATGCGGAATGCTGTATCGTACCAAGACAGGCAACATCCAGAGGTTAACAGTTTTTAAACCTAGAGAAATATTGGTTCAAATACAAAAAGGTGAGCTACCTCGCATAATAAAAGAAAAATCGTCTAAACAACTCGAGGGTAGCACGCCATTGGACATCGTCCGATAATCGTGGCAGAAATTTTCTCGAGGCGAGCGAATATTTTACCTGGCAGGTTCTACCTTTCCTTTCCCGGCTTCTGCATTCTTCTTCAGCGGGGAGAAAAATGAACAAGGGAAGAAGCGAGTGGTTGTGAGGGGAGACGGCTGTAGGAGGAGGGAAAACAGAAGCTTGTTAACATTCGCTGGACGATCCGCTTATAGAAGTGAAACGTAGAAACTCGATGGATCTCGGTGACCGGCTGTTTTTCGCAAATACGTTTAGCATTGAGACGTTTTTAACCCTTTGTACTTGGAAGATTTTTCTGATACACCTAATCGACACTTAAAACGTATTTTGCAAAATATGTGATGTTTCTATAAAAAGATGATTTGAAGTAAGAACCGTTATACTGTTGTGCAGATTTATTGAAAGTAAAAAATATTGTATTTTTATTTTGCATGATTACCTTACAACATGAAAAAAGGATTAAAGTATTGTATATTACAAAGGGGTGAACGATGTGCATTCCAGATTTTACAGAACGGATATCATGGTTTTGCGCATTTTATCTGTGTCCTTTGATTTTTCAATTTAAACGCACCGTGCAATCCTCTTTTTTCTTTCGAATGAATAGGAACAATTCCAAATAATTTCATATAAAAGCTAAAAACTCTTTAATATTCACGTGGCCCTATATATGGAAAATTGATCTCCCAGGCAACTGTTTCTATGCACTTTAATTTTTACATTTTCATCCGTTTCTCTTACAGTATAATAAACCGGAAAATTTGTGAAAAGTGTTGAAAAAATAGGATAAGTTTTTGGTGATTCTGATCTATCTATGGACCTGTATGTTTAAGGCTTTCGAAATCAAATATAAATGTGACTTGAAGCATTTCATTAACTTCCACCCTCCTCCTCCCATTTTTTTGAAATTCTCATCCCTTTTCTGTTATCACTTTCAATTCCTGGCACATATCGTGTTTTTGGCGGAATGATATTATTTTTATTACTTTCACTTTTGCTCGTTAAAGGTTAACAACTGATATCATTACTTACTCTTATTTCCACCGATATTTATAAAAATATCAAATTCCAAATCGTCAATACTGTTACCCATGCTGCCTCCAATATTACTACTCCATCCATTACAAGTCAATATAAAAAATATAGGATTACAAAAACAATCCAAAAAAACATTCCGTTATCGTTATCAGCAAACAGATAAGACATAACTGCACCAAATTTTCAATATTACAATACTACGTAAATATATTTTGAGAGCATAGGTGATTGGTAATCGATTATTTAGTAATAAATAAATATTTTTGTCTATCTAGTATTCACACCCAGACTGTACTTAGGGTACGCTAACGTTCCTAGGGTATACTTTACCTAGGAACAATCGTACTACTATAACTGTGATACCAAAATGCTCATATTATCACAATCCTTTATCGACAACATCCAAGTGCAGTAGGTTAAACATTAAACGACGTCAGATTAACTCAAAGGCGAAAAAAATGGAAAAACATATATATAAAAATATTAGCATCGTTCATGCTAAAACTCTTGAGCCCATCAAAAGAGGAACATAATGAAACTCTGACAAAGTTAAGGAATAAAGTAAGTGCAGCTTTTCTGTTAGCCTTCTTTATTTCTCCAGCGTTACATCTCCAAGAACATTAAGCTCCCGTATCAAGCTTCTTTTAACTTTGTCAGCACTCGCCCCTCACGCAAAAATCTATATTTCATCAAAATCGAGTGATCGTGTGTACAAATTTCTCGTACTGTGTCTACAGTGATGCACGTTACTACGAAGTATCTTTGCACATTGACATCACGGTATCACCAATGGAAAGATACTTCAACAGACATTTCAAAGCGAAGAAGCATTATACGAGGGAAAAAGAGACTCTAAAGAACGGAAGAATACTGGAAAATGCGGGAGTGTCGCATTCGTAAGTTAAATGCACTTTCGCATCCTGCTAATATTATTTCGTCGTAATTACTGGTTTGCTTTGACACCAGCTTTTCACGGCTGCCGGTGTGAGAAGCAACGATGAAACGCAACCAACGACCGGAGCTGCTGGTTGTTAAAGTACACCGAGAAGCGGAGACCGAGGGAAAGCTGAAATCTGATGAAACGATCCGTAAATGGACGAACCGCGTAAGCGAATGAATGAAGTTTGGATACACAGGTGGCCGCATAAGCAGGTTTGTCAAACTCGTGAATTTGCTGGCTATAGCTATACCATCGTTCGTCTCTCCTTCTGCCAGCTCGTTTCGCGCTGTGCTTCCAACCTTCGTCAAAAGACGAACGAGTCCCACCATACGTGGAGAATGATGGATGAAGAGGTGAAACGAACGACGCCGAAGTAACGAGAGAAAGAGAGTGAGAAGGAAGAGCTGGCAACAGGGAAGGCGACTAAATGGAATTAAAGCAGAATGGAGAAACGTTGCTGTGTGCAAAACTTGGTCCTTCCCAGCGGATAGAAATGTTCCTATGAGAGCACGAACCCAAGATTACGTCGCACTTCCGACCGCATGCGGATGATATCGTAATGAAAACTCTCAACTACGGTAACTTCTGTAGTTTTCAACTTGCTCCTGGTAAAGCTTTCCTTAAGGTTACTTAATACGGCGCAGGAACTCTTGAGATAAATGCAACCAGGACACGGCAAACCCGAATCTCCCCGACTGAGAATCTTTCCGGTTTTAAATTATCGGTCGAAGATATAATACAGTCATTGAGACGTAACGCATTATAGTAGCGATATTATTATTTTTAGATACAGGAAGAAGTGTCTGTTCTCTCGTCGCTAGACATTCTTTTCTATGCATTATTGTAGGAATTAAACACTCAAAAACAAAAAATTTGTTTAAATTATTAAAGAACAAAATACTATTGTGATACAACCGTAAATAACAACAAGAAACAACACAAACTACATAACGACGCGATTCTTAATACTACATTTACGGACGAGAAATCTGTTACACCGCAATATATTAAAGAAAGAGTTTGGAAATAGAGAAATCAACCGGCAAAGAAGATGATCAGTTAAGCAATTTGTATATTATAAGATACTTGTGAAACATCTACTATACCGTGTATCTATAAGTTTGGAAGGCGTTTCTAAAAAGGTAGGAATCCATCAATTTGACGGCTTCCATAAACTTACACTTAGTGTTCATTAAGCCATACGGATCACTCTCTTTTAAATCTCAAAGGAGTCGTTACAGGTCCCCAATTTGCAGATACACTTATGGCTTTCACACGGCATATTTGCACATCACTCGCACTCTCGCCATCAGCTGTTTGTCGTAGTGATCATCGACCGATAGCTCCGGGGTAATCGTCCTTTAAAATAATTGCCAATCTTATTCTTAAAGTTTCTTGACGATTCTACACATTCATGGCAAACAATTGATGCGCTGTATTCATAACTGAATAATCCATTCATACCACATTATCGTCACCGGGCAGAAATGCGATTTGAAAAATACGAAGAAAATAAAAATGTCGTCTGGAACGTTAGCGAAGAAAATACTACCGCGTGCTCGGCACGATAAGTCGATAATAAATTCGATAGACGAGAGGCATACTATTACTTAGGAAGAGCTTGCATCTAGATACTCAAGATTCGCAAACAGGCCACGTCCGTTCCTCCGTAGCTGATTGTGCAAACGTTGTAGAGAGAGAGAGAGAGAGAGAGAGAGAGAGAGAGAGAGAGAGAAAGAAGCAAAAGAACGATGGAGACGGAAGTCCCACTATGAAATGATCGGGGAGCGCGTTCTCTTAAGAATAAGAGAAAATTTACGGTTATTACGAACGGACAAATAAACGTAATCGCAGGAAGAATTACGAACTGGCGCGAGTGCCGACAGGGGATTTCACGAAATTCGAATCGATTCTGCCGTCTCCTGGTCGGCAAAGTTTAGACGCGTCTTCTCGATCGGACAATCTCGTCCTTATCCGTGTCTCGGTGAAAGTGGAAAAACGTCGTCGTACTTCTCCTCCTTCTTCTTCTTCTTCTCCTTTTCATCTTCGCAGTCGTTTTCCTCTTCCGTTCTCTTGAAAATGAATTCATGAATACCTTATGAATCCTCCCTCTGGATTTACTTATTAAATGCAGAAGTGTCCTTCTTACTTTGCGAGCAATTTACCAACGATTCAGTGGACCTTTTTACGTGAAGAACAATCCACCATCAATCGAAGGATTCAGGCTCGAAGGGCGTTCTCGCTTTCAAAAATAGCTCCTTTCATTGAGGAATATAGCAACTCGGAAAAAACAACTGGGAAAAATTGCAGGTGGAGGCTATGGTGGATATGGAGTTGAAGATCAAAGTACAAATCAATAACTTCGACTTTAAATCTTCTGCAATCTTTGAGAAATTTGTCCTACTAATACATCTATTGTATCCTCAGCAATTAAGAATCTACTTTTTGAATTCAACTACGTAATACTTCCCGAGACAATTTTTAAGGAAATAATAGGAAAGCAGAAAAAAAGGACAAACGAATCTCCTCTATTGGAATTCTTATTTCGATCGATATAGACACACGATTATTTGTGTCTTGTTGTTAGGGAAAGTCGCAGTTATATTTCCTTTTTATGCAGATTTAAAAGAGAATAATTTATTCGCGAGGCACATATCGCCGGTTTTGAAAAACATCGACACATTTGGTTTTGTGTCGTTATCGAGTTAATTACACAGGAAGAATCTACGTAAGCTTTATTCCATTGTGAATAAAGCTCATAATATGAGTATATAATGTAGTATCGCGTAATTTTAAGCATAGAATAAGCTAGCGTTAAGTTAGAATAAGGCGTAGAATGTAAGGACGGAGGACGGACGGTAACGGTTTATTTATTACAGTGACCATCTGACGAACGGCGACCGTGGACAGAAAGACGGAGACAACATCTTGAGGGAAATCGGTGCCCAACGGAAAAGTGCACGTGCCTTCCAGGCCCGGGAATTGTCGGGGGTGAGGCCCCGTTGCTGGGGGTGCGCGTGTACCAAGGAGAGGGTACCGTTTCCCCCAAGTCACGACGAAAGACAAGGACAGACAAACGTACCTGACGGTGTATATAGACGATACAGACGGGACAGACTTTCTTCTTTTTTACCAAGACTTTTGACAAGTACGGAGACTCACGGAGACTTAACGGCGATAGTTGAAACGGAGTATTATAGTTACGGCGATAGATTTTATTCGAACACTATCCGCGAATTAGCGATTAAAGCCGCACCAATATCCACATTTCTACAATAATACATAGTATAATACATATTTTATATGTTTATAGATATCAAAGGATAACAAAAAATAAAAAACTAAAAAGGACCTACTGTAAAACTGTCATTTTCGAAATGTGTCGTTATTCTAGAAAACCGGCGATATATCTTTCTGAATTTTTGGGGTTACTGCACCATTTTATATTTTGGTCATTTAATCAGTTAGCTGTGATTGACGAGTATACTCGTTATGGAGAAACGGCAGAATTTTATATATTGACGCCTATACTCGTCATGCGTAAAAGTTAGCGACCACTGGTTACTTAAATTGTAATTTTGACGAAAACTAAAATATATTCGTATATTTTAAGATGTTTGGAATATTTTGAGGCTATGCAGAAATAAAACGAATAATTAAAAAGTACAAACAATTTGAGATAGATTCATGCTCATTTCTCGATTTTCGTGACCCCCATAGGTGCGCATTCTCAAAAGAGGTCGCCAGAGTTAACTGGTTAAAACAGTAGGTTTTTGGCGCAATAGTCGTAGCAGTTAAGCCTGAAAAGCAAGGTACAACAAATGTTGGAATATTTTCTAAAATCCTACGTAAACGAAGAATCTTTGGATCTGTCAAATTGTATTCTATAAAAAATAATTGAAAATTTGCCAATCAGAATTCACAGTTTTCTCGGACATGAAATGAAGTTCCTTGCGATGTCGAATTCTTCAGCTATTTATCCAGTTGTTAAATTAGTTCCTCGTTTTCCGACGGAAGACACTGAACAATAATTGGAAAACAGTTTATGAGTTTTCACGGACTGCGTTTTCGTCGAACAATTTACAAAGAACGTACGGGTGTTGCGGGTGAACTGCGAGAATTTCATGGTAACGCAACTACAATGCTTCGCTTCGTCCACGTTTACAATGGCATGTAATGCGGCTGACCGAGCAGGAGTCGTCGTAAAATGCGGATCGCAGTACCGTTTGCAAATCGCACGTAAAACGGCCAACGTCAACGTCGAGAATATTTCGTCTTACCGATGGCCATTTCGAAATTGTAACCCAATGTCGGTGCTTCGCGGTTGGAAGTTTAAAAAAATGAATAACGGAATGCGTTAATATCGCGCTGTGAAAAATGAGACGGTGAAGTGCGCGAGATTTGCTACGAACCGGTTTGAAATTTTAATTAACGGGCAAACGTTACGGAAAATTCAAATTCGAATTTTACATCACTCTAAATTCCTAACGCTATCTCATCAGCTAATAGTACCGCCAAAACGGAGAAAATTTCTTTTATTCTAAACGATAACTATCGTCGTCAAATCCAAAGCAAAAATGGCATCATTGATCGTTTTTTGATCACCTTTCACGTTTGTTTGATCAATCGTGAAAAAAAAAGAACGCCAGTTGTCACACCGTAATGCAGTTTCCACGGGTTGTCGTACGATCGAGTAATAGCGTCGCTAAACCGTATGTACGCGTTCGTTCATTTAATTTCCTGCCACGGGCAGGGAAGACACTGAAGCAAATACGCAAAAACGACGTACAGGGAACAGATACTGCGGCGTAGCACGCTGCGATAACCTCTTCTACCGGAATAATTAGATTCAAGGCTGCACGGAATAATGCCTCGCCCACTTATAACCTGCCACGAGTCTTGGCCCGTTACACTTCGTCGTTTTACTTTATATCTCACAAGTAAAGTTCGCGCTTAGACATACGGACATTTCGTCTTACCATGTCTCTTTAAATAAGGACGATTTTCCTCTCTCGACAAAATTTTTATCTATGTCTCTGAGAAGGTGATTTCTATTATTTGAAGGAAAATCTGTTTTATGGGTAATTTACGAGCGACGTTTGATATTTTCGAAACCTTGAGAGATCGAGCAACGAGAAAGTATATCGTTGCATTAGTCGAAACAACTGATTTCTTGAATTCTTTCAAAATATGCCGACATATGCAAAGGTTTCGAATTTTTTTATCGTTTTTATTCCAATATATTTGTCGTTTCTTCATTTATGCATTCACGTTGTGAGTAAATAACGGTATGTACGAACAGCCTAAATTACTTATACAACATTCGTCGATTGAAAGGTAATATCACTCGTTGAAATACTGTTATACTTAGATTTCATGTAAAGAAATTTGATTGTAAAGATATATTTTTGACTTTGTTATATGATGAAAATGAGTTAATAGGCTTTTCAGTCCCAACGTTTTTGGGCTCTCAACTCATTAATCGGTGGATACAGTAATTAATAGATTATTATTTATCATTGCAGTTTACTGTGCCAAGGATTCAGTTACAAGAATTTGTAACTTTCGAAGAGATATCGGAATCAAGGAAGTATTTGCGGCCGACTGACCGGTCAGAAGTGGATGAATGTTAAGAAAATACCGGTCGTTAAATTGTTAAGAAACACAAAGCTATTTTATTTTTATTTTGTTATCACTCCCTGAGTCCCTCATAATTTTTAGAAGTATATTACCGAAAATTAAGATACAGAAAGTCTGGTGAATGCGTTATGTTCTTTGTAGATAATTACCAGATTTTTTTTAAAACGGTATCTGATTTTTTTAATGCCGTTTTGCGCAACGCAAATGAAATATTTTATTTATGTTTCGATTTATTGCTCACTGATCTGGCTACACAAAATTGTTTCTTTTTCAGAGGCGACAGCAATGGTCGCCTACAAAACGTACAGGTTGAATTAGATAACGGACAAATCTGGGTCAGATCTGGATTCCATTTCGATTAACTCTAAATTGCCTCGCTCATATAGCGTCATGCGCACAGAGAAGGATGGTATTTGTTAGTGTCCGAGGGTAGTCGCGATGTTTGAGCAATTTATTTCGATGCACTGCGCCACTTTTTTTAATACGAAGATATTCAAGCCATCCGATTTTCTATTTGGATATACAGAGTACGACACTATATATTCGCGATTCGACATTTCAAGTTCCGCATTTCACAAATCACGATCCAAGTTTTCACGCTTTGCGATTGGGGATCAGAAAAATTTTGAGATTTTAATTTACAAAATTGCAGAAATTTTGATAACTCATGCGTCTTTAGTTAATCTGCATTTTGCAGTCTAAATGAATTATTTAGTCCATGAGGCCTAGGAAAAAACAATTCACAAGAGACATTTCGAGATTAGACGGTGGAGATGATAAACTTGAGGTTTAAACGCAACAAAATTTTTAGATTTGAACTACAGAAATTGCAGAAAATTCGACAACTACATATTGTTGGATACCAACTCGATTCATGTTTTCTCAAACTCGCTATCTTCTCTGACAATAAGATATTAGCTCCAAATACTACTCAACGTGATTCAAGGTCCAAAAGGGAACTATTATACATCTTCCAATTGCGTCATCGCTTTTCCCTCAAAATATGTTTTTAAGACCTTTGGTCTTAGTGAAAGTCAATGGAAAAGCGATCGCCCTTTTGGAACCTTAGTCACGAGAAGTCGGGTCATCCAAACCTCCCACCACACTAGGTTAAGGTCTTTAAAAGGTCAGTCTTGTTCCCAAATCATAGAATTTTGTATCGAATCGCTGACGGCCGACATCTCGCGACGACGTCACCCTTGAACTGTTACAACTCCGAGCGCGCAATAGTTCTTTCCTTAATAAACTGTTGTTAACCACACACGGCATACAACATTAAAATCGGTGTCAGAAGTGGGATACAACAATATGTGTCCTCTGTTAATCTTCATGATGTAGTTTAAATGAATTATTTCCTGGATAGCGCCTAATGAAGGCAATTGATAAAAAGTATTTTTCTAAATCAAGGCAGCTCAGATCATAATTACATTAAACTAGGGATTGCAATACCGGTATACCGGAATACCGAATACCGGTATTTTGAGCCATTTGTACAATTTTGAAATACCGGTATTCACAAGTTTAAATACCGTTTTTTCGGTATTTACTAGAAATTTTTAAAATTTTCCACTATATGTTCAGGGGTCGCCAACATAGAAAAATAGTACCTATACGTTTTTGTGTACGATATGATCAAGTTTATAGTAAATTTTCTTAAAATTTTTTACCCACAAATCTATCTACATTCAGAACAATTCGGCACAGTTATCGAAGATGATGATGACACTAATGTCGATAGTGAAAAGGAATTGTCTCTTGAACAAAAATTAGATATAGCGATAACTAAAAAAACTTCAACAAACCAAAATACAATACAGAAATCAGTTATATTCAAAACCATTCGACAAGAAATCGATTTATTTGAAAATGAGGGATTTAGAGGTAAATACTTGGAAAAAGTACATCGCGCATTGCTGACAGTACCACCAACTAGCGTAGATGCATAATTACATTCCAGGCTTAATGACAGTACAATTGATGCATTATGTTTTTTAAGATCACATTTCAAAAATATGTAATAGTACCATAGACTGAATAGTGATATTTACACTTTTTTGTGATGTAAATACAGAAGATGTTCCTTGTTCCTTTACTTTTTTGTTATTCTTTATATACTGTTATAATTTATAAGTTACAAATGATTTTTTGTGATATTTATTATCTTTAATAAAACTGACAAATGAAACAATTCCTACTACCGGTATTAAAACCGGTATTCCGGTATTAAGATCTAAAAAATACCGAATACCGGTATTGAACTTTTGGCCCGATATTGCAATCCCTACATTAAACGCAGGCCTAAATATCTCATCTTTCACCACTTTGCGGGATTTTCCCTCCACGAATTTCTGTTCTTCGGAGACACGTAGTAAATCTTCCTACCATTGGAGCGAGTAAGACCGCAGAAAACATCTCGAAATAGAGACAGAATGGAAGGGAAAGGGAGAAAAGCCGAAAGAAGAGAAGAGAATCCGATCGCTCGAATCACCGACAAATATGAGCGCCTCGAGCATTCCGGAGGGAGTCATCGACCGCCCAGGATTTCTCAACTTTCGTCTCTTTCCTATCTGAATTCAACTACGTAATACCTTCCGAGACAAGTTTTAAGGAAATAATAGAAAAGCGGGAAAAAGCAACGAACGAATCTCCGCTATTGGAATTCTTATTTCAACCAATGGAGGATATAGACACACGATTGTGTCTCATTGTTGTTGAAAATCGCAATTGTATTTCATTTTTCGTACAAATTTAAAAAAGAATAATTTATTCACAAGGCAAATATATCTTTCAGAATTTTTGGGGCTACTATACCATTTTATATTTTGGTCATTTAAGCTATTCTTAACGCTAGATTTACGGATGTTAATTACATACCTATTTTTACTGGAGAGTTTGACTTGTAGAAGAAAATTTAAGTTTTTTGCAAAAAAGATAGTTAAAAATTAATTTTAATGAAAGATTTATTACTAAAAATTATCATTGAAAACATTTTTTACATATATCTCTGTTTTTGTAATACATTTTCCGCAACCATTTATATCGTTTCTATATTAATTGAATTTATATATTTATACTGAATATCCACAAGTTACCAGGTTGATATAACCCATAAATTTCATGTGTTATGCGATTAACTGTTAAATAATTTTATTAGTCAAATTAGCTCAGAATTGTAGAAATAGGTATACCATATTCGATAATGCGAAATGAAGGTATCTACGAGTGAGAGGAATCAACAATTACATATATTTCATAACGTAACTAAAAACCAACATATGTTTTTTTAAAAAATATTTATATATATACATATATATATATCGTAATCAAATTTTGAATGCGTCAAATTGGCTCAGTTCGTAAATCCAGTGTTAATGTTTCGAATTACCGAAACATTCCGACGAAAGCACTGTACTCCAGTATTTATAATTGATGCGTTTCGGAACGATTTTGTTACAAGCTTCAATTTTATATTTGCGTGCACCATTGTATGTACTTAAAATTGCAAAGTTATCGGTGTGTACGATAGAAATAAAAATTCACCGACAGAATTTATTCCTTGTATCCACGCAACGTTGCATTCTACGCGTCTTGATTCGCGATAAAATCCCACATCTCGTTATGTGTCTCGTGTCATAAAACAGTAGTCGAGGGGCTTATCTCTCTGCCTAGCTTATGTATCACCAGAATTCCCTATCCTCTCTCTTGTAATATGCATTCGACCCAGTGACGCCCGTAAACAGATCCCAAAGCCTGCTCTTCGATGTGGATCCCTATTTAGTTTAACGTCTAACAGTAGATTGTTTATGTCGTGTACATGAAAATGATGTGTCGTAATAGGAAACTTCAATGTAATAAACAATCTTGTAACGATGATGGTGCGCTTCTAGTACTTCGATAATACAGGAGCAAAGCGGTAGCTCAAATTTTCAAGCAAAACATCGTCACCACGATTAACTAACATTTATGTTTTTGTTTTTTTAAACTATTTGGCTTCGATTCTTTGCTCTACAATAGCATGTGTCACTCGAGGAGCGGAAATTGAATATAGTTTGCCAAACCTGTCAAATGAAAAATATTAACAGGTTGAACGCCATCGGTATTTCGCTAATTTCATCATTTTACTGAAGTCAGATTTTTATATTAAAATCACATCTTTTCAAAGTAGAAACCTTAAAGACAAAAATAAATATGTAGTCTGCAGCGTTTTATCTTTCCAATGCCAATAAATATTGAATGTATTTTCAATATTTTGTAAAATCCGTAACAATTTGTAACACAATTTTGTAACATTTATTATGTAAAATTCATGACTAATACAATTTTAAAGTCACACGAAATTGTATCGAATTCAACAGTGCCGGTTACAGGTGACTCCCATGACGTTCAGCGTGTCAATGGGATACGACATGTTATAACTACTTCTATGGTGTTAATTTTATGTTAAAGTACATCATATTAGACATTACAGATACATTTCTATTTCAATAATTTAATTCTGAATTATAGCAGTTACAAAAGAAATCGTAGGGCAAATAGTTAACTGCTGTGGTTATGCTGTCTAAGACTTACATTTTACTTAGTTTCCCAACCACTTACCCCATAATATTAGGGGCACCGAAAGGTAATAAAAATTGGAGAAGTGAAAATGTAATAGGAAACGTTTTTCAACAAAAAATCGAAGGATTTTTTAAAAAAGAGAATCGAACAACTACCTTCACGCTAGCAAAACCGTTAGAAAATTATGGAAATTATTTTGTTGATTAGTATTTAAGACTTCTTTAATAAATAAATGTTTTTCGCCAGCAAAAAATGGATTTTGATTACTTTTCAGTTCCCCTAATATATGAAATAATTCAGGAAAAATCTCTGAGAGCGGAGAGAAATTTGAACACTGAACTATAACTTTGGAATCTCAGCTTTTAACCTTTTTAACTTTTTACACTGTAATTAATGTCATTTGTAATCTATTATACTAAAGTTGACCGAAATTAAATCAATTTACAACATATTAACAAGAAATTTAACATTATGTAGTACGTGGAAACGGAGATAGGATGAAGTTTCACCCGAAGGAGACTATGCGGAAGCGTACCTCTCATCACTCTCTAAGATTCACTCTTCAATGGATCATGTAAAATGTCCTCGGTGCAAGAAGAAAACACTTTGGATCAGAGCAAAAAATAAAGGTTAATTCAATGTCGGTACGAAGATGAATATCCGTGATGCGTCGATATCCGTAGATTGAAAAGTGAGAAAACGCGAGGAAACGGAAAAGAATGAAAGCTGCAAAAAGGAGCAAGAAAGACGCGTCCATAACAAGCAGATACATCTTGAACTCGTCTCGATATAGACCTTTCAAAGAGAATTTTGTGTGTGAGTTATCGGAGCATCTACATATTATCGTAACGTTAGGAATATCGAGCCCGCGGTGTGCTCGTGATATACGATTGAACCCCAGTTTTCTCGTTGCAAGACAAACGACCACCACCGTGGAAGAAAGCCAGGAAGCTATGCAAATCGAGAAAACGACCGAGAGATGGATTAGCCGGATGTCAAGTGGACTAATGGATATTAGAATCCTACCGGGGATTACCAAGCGTTCCACCCTCCGCCGGATGCGCCCATGCTTTCGATCGATGGACTTCGTGAAATATTATATGTTGCCCGGAAGGTTCTCTTCCATTTTTAATTCAGCTTTACAGCCGTTTCTGTTATCGCTGACGATAACCATCGACAGGGATTGGAGACTCCAAATTTTGCGGATATCTTTCCAATTACATTAGCCGATCTTTCTTTTCTCGCCGTTTATCATGGCGTGATGCTTTCTTTCTCCTCTTACGAAGTCCTTTTTAACTCTTTCGCTGCGGAGTCCTTTTCCTCGAGTGTGCTAACACCGCATGGCGCAATCCCGACGAGGGAGCACTTATTTCGTTGTTAGTAAAGTAGGTATATCTTCTAACGGCTTGGGGCGTATAATAAACAATAAATTAAACGGTACAATGCATATAATATATGAAAACTAAAAACTTACGGCACTTAAAAAACATTCAATTAAAAAATACGATCAATTGATTAACATATTATTGACCGGAGACGTTATATGACGTCTTTCGATAGCCTAACATAATAGACTGGGTATTATACAATTTGATTACGGTTATATATGAGAGCAGAATCTGCTGCTCAAGAGAAGTACGCAGTGAAAGGCGATACATTTGCAATAAATGTTGCATCGTCCCCCCTCCACCCTCCACAGAGGTGCCTATTATATAGCCTATCACACTCTTAACAGATGTTAGAATACTTTAGTAACATATGTACACAGTTTCAGATAAATGCATTGTGTGATGAAAAAGTTGTTTATATTTAATCATACGTTGATTCTGTCTCGTTGACTTTTAGGAAAAAAACAAAAATTATTTACAAAAATCACCGGTCAAAAATGTATTAATATAAATATAACTTCTTGTGAAATTTTCATGGGTGACTGTAGTCGCCGCTCGTAGCGCAAGAGTTAAAGGTGTTTGATTTTTGATACATTTGTATTTTCGAATCACAGGTGAAGATACAAACTACGATAATATGAGAGAATATTTTTAAATGAATTTTGAACCAAGACTGTGATGGTATTGCCAACCCAATTTACTTAACCCAGTCACAGGCATTCCTCGTCGTACGTCCATTTCGATTTCAACGTACGAGTGACTAAAAAAGCCACATATTCGTTACGTTCATCACGTAAACGACGAAAGAATTGTTTTATTTTCGGTGGTCATTCGCCGATCTCAGGTTTCCAAGAATGATATGGTGAGCGTAGGCGGTGCGAGCGACACTCTCCCCTTACCCTGTGCTTCATAGCGTAAGCCATAATTACATTTATCCATGATAGATACTGATTGTAAGATAAAAGATAACAAGAGATATTATTTCAATTACATACTTCTAACGTGAAGGTCTTTTTATGCAAGCAATACAACTTTATACCTTAACACGTTTACTAACATGGGGGTCACAGGTGACGCGCTATTGAATTCAATAAAATTTCATATGACTTTTTAATTGTAATATTTACGAATTTTCTATCACATTCAGTGTTTAAATACTGGCATTCAAAATATAAAATTCTGTTGAATATATATCTATTTATGTCTTAAAGTTCTTGCTTTGCAAACATGGCAGTTGAATAACAAAAGTGTTAGTTCAGTAGATATGATAAAATGATCGACTCATGAGTAGTGATCAACGTGTTAATTATATTCTCTTTTGTAATGTTTGATTCCACTGTTTATAATTATACTGCTAAAATATCACAAATTACAAACTATCTACAATAGAAACGTTGCACAAAAGACAATTGCCACCGCCGACAGCAAGAAGCAGCGTAGATTTGAATTCTTATCCGAGTCTTTGTACTTGTCGCTGTCCGCAGTCTCTAAAAGTCCTGTCTCGTTTTTACAAGCGAAACAAGTAACATCGAAGAAATGCAACGAATAGGACGAGCAGAAAGAAAATTCAAGTAAAAGAAATATCGTCCGTCCAAGTAGGATGAAAATTGTCTGAAAACGACACTTTCTTACGCACTCTCGATTAATTCGAAAGCAGTCCGACGACTACACCGAGGCGCATCTACTTTCACTCGCAAGAAGTCGAGAAGAAATTACGACGTTTACCATATTCTGCCGGTGGGCATATGCGCTCGGTGGATTTAATTAAATATTTGCACTCGGCTTAATCTCAACTTCTTCTGTCGCTCCCTGTCTGCGCGTTTATCCGAATTTCTCCTTTTTTCTTTCCTCTTCTTCACCTTCTTCGTTTGCATGAGCTCTCTCTCTCTCTCTCTCCCCCTCTTTATCTTTGTTCGATCCCGGAATGAAATTGTCTTTCATGAACGATTGTAAATAATGCTTGACAATTTGCATGGAAATCATAGCACATTCGTTACGCTGACATTTGCAAATAGGAGCAGAAAGAGCGGACGATAATTCAGCGAGATGCAGTTTTGTGCAAAATTGGTGACTTTTGCGTACCTTCAAACGATGTCGGAATGGTCCTCTTTAGGACGTTCGCAAAATGATATTAAACATACCACTGATAATTTTGCACTTCGTGATTCTTATGCAAATGCAAATTTTCAATTTCATAAACATGTTACGAGTCTTGGGCACAATGAGGATGAAATACAAACGTTAATATATTACGGTACTTTACCCGAATGGATTCAGGATCAAGATGGTATTGTCAAGATTATTTCAGAGACCTCCATGAATTTACCTGAAACAAAAAACAGACAAACCTATTAGAAAAAAAACTTTCACCCTTTCAAAATGGAATTATAAGAATACTTCTTTATAAATTTCAAATTACGCATATATGACAGTTAAATCGAAAAATAAAACAAATTAAAATTCGAATCGCCAAAGTAACAGTCACCTATTGATAAAATTCCAACAACAATTTTCGCATAACCGTCCAACCTGAGATCGTATAATTCTCCATAGAGCTGGCCGTTTCTAGCGTAAAAGGAAAGAAATGACGAATCGTGCGAATCGAGTCGATTCGTTCCAGCCGAAGTTCGTGAACGTTGGGTCTGGATTTCCTTTAGACACGATTTCTCCCTACGATCCATTTAAACCGCTCGATCCAGAGGGAAAGAGCGAGCGGACAAGGAAGAGCAAAGTAAAGGAAGAGAAAGGGGAATTTAACGTCATCCCCATGTACACTTAAATATACAACTGTCGTTTGCTTTAGGCTGGACAAAATGCGATGTAATCCTCGCCATTATTACGGAATACTGGTCTCTATAAGCGCGTAGACGCGTCATTACGTAAATTCAAGCCTTCTATGACGCCCGCCTTAACAATGAAACGCTTCGAAAGTTCGATAACGATGGTAATTTGAAGCGATGTAAATCTGATAATTTCAGAACCGAAGACGAACGCCATTGTTGACGAGGAAAAACGTTGGAAATATCAAGCGTGCTCAATTTGAGGGAAATCATTGACTTTTTTATGACTGGATTTTTCCTGAGTCTCTCGACAACGGGAGAATCGACGAATTTTCTGACTTCTATAAGTCTCATCGACGAACAATGAACACCGGCGTAACTTCGGAGCTATCCCGATAAATCGTAAACATTTTTATTTCATCGAAAAAACCACGATAGCAATGGAAGAGAAAAAATCTTGAAATGTATAATAAAACAGTATTTACTGATGTTCCAGCTCGCTTTGCGAAATGTCGTTGTTTACGAGATACCATTGAAAGACTCAAATGGAACTATGCGGGGAGTAAGTCTGGTGACAAATGGGAGATGCAATTTTTAAAAGGCGTGAAAAGAGATTGCAGTATGCTTCCCCTGGTGTTGATATGAGATTCTGTATTCTCAGGAAGAAGAAATAAAACTATAAAAAAGGAGATATATATCAATGTGAAAGTGGTAGTAATTTAAAAAATCATCCCGAGTCGAAATATTGAACCTATTTTCATGGTATTTACTCCTATTTGAACCTAATATGATACTTTTCAATACAAAACTCCTAATTTAAACCTGTAACTCTCCGAGTTGAAATATTGGACCTCATTTGAACCTTTTACTACTCAACATTTAGGAATTAAAAGTACCTACAAAAATAGGTCTAAATTGGGTAGTAAAAGGTTCAAATGAGGTTCAATATTTCGACTCGGGACTGGATAAGATGTAAATCCTCAAGGGAGGTTGAAATTGACGTCCTATTTTGCGGCTTAAGATGACATAAAGGGAAAGTGCCACTTTTAGGCGCTAAATAGGATCTTATTTTAAATTGAATTTAGGCTTATTTTTGTACTTTTAATTCCTAAATGTTGGATAATAAAAGGTTCAAATGAGGTTCAATATTTCGACTCGGGATGGAACCATTGCGTTATCCAAGGTCGAAAAGAGGCAATCTTTTCGACATTGGATCGTTGTAAGGGGAAAAAGTATACGGAGAATCAAAAGGAGAATCGATGGGCAAATATGGATCCGGATTAAAAGTGTAAAAACGGAAAAAAGCAGACTCTGCTTTGCTCAAAAACCGAAATGCACGATGGTATCGGTTTTATTGAATTTGTCCACCAAGGCTCAACTTTGTTTGCCTTAACGGATGACTGGCAAAGGAAACGTGCACTGCAAGATTCGCTTTCCTACTCGCAGGCCCATTAAGACGATAATGGACGGCAATTAGGCGCAGCGAATTTACCTTTGAATTCAACAATTAACGAACGGAGTCCTCGAACGAGCGAGGAGAGAAACGAGGCCGCGAAGAAGGACGTAAAGTGGGAGAAGGGAGGACAGTTTTACACGCGGCAAATCCGTAGAAAAAGGACGGCACGTAACTCCACGAAGATTCGCGAAAGGAGCGAAATGTAATTTGGCACGAGGAAAGTTCCCGTGACGAGAAACGGTTGCGGCTCTTTCGCGTGTCCTCATCGTAGTTGACGCGAGAATAGGGCCAAGCAAATCTGACAGCGATATGCATGCGACCTGTGAGCTATGTGGCTACGGAAAAAGTATTCGCCAAATTGGACCAACGGCTATTGCAGATGTGTTGCTTTCACCGAGAGAAAAAGCTTTGATGTACGAATGGAAGTTCGGGAGATATTTGGAATGTGGTCGAAGAAGAACGGAGAATCCAGGTGGAACACAATCACGTTTAGCGTATATTACGCTGCATGTGTTCACCAAAATATTGACAAACCCTTTCGAACTATCAGATTTATGAAAAGTACTGAAAACTAAGAAATTTTACGAAATGTGTGACAAAACAGCTAGATTTATCGAATGATCACACAAGAGAAATGTAGTTGTAAATCGATGTACTGATGATGGGCATTCTCTAGTTTAGAAGCGGTTAGGTATTTTAACATTAGAACTGTGAAGCAAATCAAAATGATCGGTGCTTAATTTTTTCCAAAAATTCTCCACGTTTATAGAAAAGCTATACAGCAGATATTTTAACACATTGCGGACGGGGCTCCGCGCGTCAACACGCCCTCAAAGACCGCACATTTTCGAACGCTCCAAAAACATGCTTGGCAAGTAACAGGAAGCGAATACGCACATTTCTAATTTACATTTAGTATTCTTAAATAATACTATATATATATTGTTTATATATCTGTTTATAATATAAGTTTTTTTACATTTTAACTATTATTTATTTTACAAATTTGAATATTGCTTTAGAGTGTGATATTTGGTAAAGCATACTCCTTTGTGCAATGCTGTTTGTAATTATCAGTAACAGATTGAAAATATAGATGATACTTAAAAAACTGTTACCTTCCAAATTTAAAACACGAAATTTGAAATTCTAAAATGTACAGTAATAAAACACTTTATAAAATACGATACGTACGACGATCGGCACAGATCTACTGGCACTGGCTATAATGACCGATTATTTCTACATGCCAGGAATGATTCAATTGTTTCGCTTTTGTTTCGGAATGCGAGAGGCTTCGTTACCATCGTAACGTGACAGAAATATTTGCGGCTGGTGGCTTAGTTGCCGATTGAATAAAAAAAAACATGAAAACGAGATATCTCATGGCCCGTCCGTAACGTTCAGTTTGCTAAAAACGAGATATCTCGTGACCCGTCCGCAATGTGTTAAGTTGATCTTGTAAAACACAGATAAGTAAATCGATCACTATTCCTTCTTCAATCTTCTTTTTCCAAAGTACTTATTTAATATATTCAAATATAATAGATCTAACTTGCACACTTCTAGTTAAATACCGCACGTTTGAGTCCGGCTGTATAATACTGTTACGATTTATTATGATATAACGAAATTGTTACGAATTATTATATATAACGAAATTGCCTCCATTATACATGGCATCGATTACTAGAGTGATAGCAACAAGTTGCAAATGTTGATAATAACATGTCAAAGAGAGTTGTCTCTGAGCTGTGAGATTGGATTTTTTCAAATAGAATGGTTACTTTTATAATCTTTAAGTCGTTTTATTATGAAGCACCGCAGCAATACGTTGAACGTCGATTTAAAAATAACAATATTGAAAAATACGGTGATCGTTTACTGCGAGAACGTAAAAAAACTAAAGAGTACAAGAATCAAATGGTAATCAAGATCGCAAACTTGATCGCGCACGTTGTCAACGAACAAAACGAAACAATTATACGATTAGAAAGCAACGCCGTTGTGCAATGTCGAAGAGACGAAGCACAAGGAAGCCTTCTGAGTTCCGACATCCGCTTTAAACCACTTTGCTCTTGCAGAAAATCAGAACTGATATGTCTCGTTATGCTCGACACCTAAGATAAACTTTACATGGCAATTTAGTTCACACCGACGTTTCTCACTTCCACGTGTGTTAAAGTATACCACAGACTAGCTTCTACGCATTCCCTGCAACGACTGCTGCAACCTGTGTCACGTGCATCGTGCAAACCCTTTATGTTGGCGCGTTAAAGGCACTGTGATAAGAAAAATAAAAAATAAAAGCAGTTACGATAATCTCGTGGAAGTTGGTTTGATTTTTTGGACTACGTGATTACGAAATATTTCTCTCATTGTATAGCTACTAGAATATTATTAATTATATAAGAAATATTTAATTTTAGGTAGAAAAGCGATGCGACATCTGTTCATTCTCTGTCATCGGGGCCCTGCGTCGTTTCAACGTAAATAACGCAGGGTGGGCCTCTTAACCTTTTTGCTACGGCGCGTTTGTGACAAAATATGATCACTGTGAACGGAACGCATAACAGACTAGTCGACTCTGAGGTACGAAGTAATTACAAGCCGTTTCTTATTCTCTAAATTTTACAATGAAATTGAATATGCATAGTAATATCATTTTATTTTCTAAAATATAAAAATTTATAATTACATAACTTATTTTGTAAAATAAGCGCTTCGTACCCAAGCGCCCACTTTTCGAGAGCGTATATATACGCTCTTCGTACATGAATGTTCATTCTTGGAGGGCGTATAAATACGCCCTTCGGAGCGAAAGGGTTAAGAACGACGTCGTGGCGAGAAACAGTCAGATTGCAGCTTTCCTTTAGTAAGGAGCTGCCAGGGTTAAATTGTATCCATTGCAACTCCATTGTATAAGATTGTATTCAATTGTTTTTCTTTCCTATCTTTAATTTTAAATATATTATTTTTTATCACAGTAAACCCCACATAATAAAAGTGCGACAGCCTGTGTACTGATGTATTTTGATTTTATTCCGAGCAGTATTGAACTTTTAATTATTAAACTGTGAATTATTTCTGGTTGTTTCTTCGCAAATAAAGTAATTGGATTGTGTAGTATCTAGCAATTAAACATTGATTCGTCAGGTAGGCGAAATGATATCCGTCCGAATGACATTTAAAAATTACAAAGTATAAAAATTTAAAAGATAAATAATAAATTTTACACAGAACGCATTGAGTTGCCAATCAATTAAACGAATCAACAATTTCACTGGCGATAATTAAATACAGTACGTCAATATACTGTCGCATAAAATTGAACTCGTTGTATACAGTTATTTTCCATGAAGACACGATACAAAAAAATTCTCGTTTAAAGCATATCGCGATGACACGAACACTTTGAAAACTTGAAGCGACCCTGTCTCTCATTTATCCCATTTAATATTTTTTTCTTGAAGCTTTAGAAATTCGAAAGTACCCGATGAACTGTTCCCTCCGTGGTAGAAGGATCAAAATTCGATCGACCTCGGGCACGATCGTGCGAGGGACGTGTTCTGAAATTCAAAGAAGTATCACCGGGACAGATGCACCGCTCGTTTCCGTGCAACGGAACGATGCAAGATCATGCAATGAAATTCAGAAGGACCCCGAAAGGACGTATCCTCGAAAGGAGAGAAGTAACTCGTAAAAAAAGAAAGGGAAAAGGAAGAGAAGAAAGACTAGGGTGAACGAACAAACGGAAAAGCCGAAGGCAAAGGAAGAGAAGAAGGAAGAAGGGAAGAACAAAGCGAAAGAGGAAAAGAAAAAAACGGAGAGGAGAGGCGGAAATACAGGTGGCTGAAAATGTTCTCAAGCGTCTCGCAGATTTTGTTCCTTCCGAGGTCTTTCCTCTCGCGTCTCGAGAATCGTCGTAAAGCGGGTTACTCGTTTCGCGGAAAAGGAAGAAGCGGAAGAAGCCGAAAGACGAACCTGAAATGGGCTTGCCCGACGTTTTCTCTCTTTTACACAGAACACCGGGTTTACACCCCTCCGGACAAGTCGAGCGACCTTTCCCTCCGTGCTTTTTCTTCAGAAGCCTCTGAGACGAGAGGAAGCGAAGCTTCGGAAAGAGAGAACTGCGTGTTTGAGGAGACTCGAAGGTTGATCCCTCTGTAGATTGTTTCGAGAGTATTTGAATACAACGCGCGGCTGCAATTTCCTTTGTATAAACGCCTCGTGCGTTTTTGGCGATCTCCGCAAAGACAGATCGTTGAATGCGATTTTAATTGCTGCATCTTTCGCGATTTATTTATTCTTGGTTTTAAATATTCCTTGCTTTATACATTTCACTTTTTGAAAAATTCGAAAGATACGTTCCCACGCGAATATCACACGAGAAAATTTCATACGACAAGGTTCAGTGAAGAAAAATGTTCTTGAAAATATGGTACAAGGAAAATGGTGTCTGCAGCTTCTCTGCTCTCGTTCAATCGGACGATACTGTCGTTTCGCATACTTTTTCGGAAATATGCAAATTTTTTGACGAACGAGTCTTTCAAAATGTACCGTGCTACGTAAAACCACTTTGCCGCTTTGAGGCTTAGTTTAAGTGGAGATAAGTTTACAAGAAATGCGATGGCTTGCAAAACATTTCTTGACACACCGCTAACGATAGTGGTTCATGGTGGTTCCGTGAGTAACACTTACTCTGACTCCACACAGTGAAATAATTTGGGCAATTTAGAAGTGATATATCAAAAAATAGATATATTATAAATTCGCCTTAATTTGAAATGTTAATACAATTCAATGACAGCTATAATACGCGACTTTATAATCACATAAACGCAAAACCATATGTACAAAAGCTGTAAATCTTTATGGTCAAATATGAAATTACAAGTTTATTCCACTAATCATAAATTACGCTCAGAATTAATAATAATCGTATATCTTTTAAAATGTGCGATGCCATGGACTAAGCATTAAGTGATGCTTCAAAAACGATACTTCGAAGGACCAATCATGTCATCATCACTATCTTTCCGATAATAAGAATAACAAACAATCGTGAAAATTCGTTTTTCAACGACTTCTTCACACATCAAATTTAACCATTCAAGTACCGCAGATTTTTAAAAAAACACAATCGAAAAAAGCCAGAAGCCGCAATGGCGCTTTCTAAATGGGATGCGAAAAGACCCATGGCGCGTCGACATCACTCCTTTTATTTCATGTCGTGGAAAATCGCTCATAACGCTTATCTTAATCTATTTATATTATATAACAATGCTAATTTGGAATAGGTAACAATTAAATACAAAATATATTATTTGGATTACTTATACACAAAAAAAATAGCGATGCAAAAGAGATGCGTCTGAAATATTGAGCGCGTTTCATTACATTGATATAGTGTCATCCGTTGTCAGTATCGTTCAAATGCTCTGGGTTTTTTCGACATGAGCAAGAAAGCGGCGCGTGGAACTCAAACGGTTAATTAAAATTTTATCAGTCGATTAAAAAATCAGTCGGAGGAGGAATTTTATGAAGGCAGCATTTGGAATGAGAACAAATTACTGAACATACACAATAGCACGTGCAGCGAGTAACAGTGATTAGAGAATGGCTGAATTACATCGTACAGAATATTTTACCTCACGTGAAATCGCAAACGCAAATGAGAAGCAACATTTATGCACCTTGTTGCGACGTTCCTCCACATTCTACGGCGATGCACCGAGCGCCCCGAGCAAACGATTACCCAGATTGCACATACGAGTATGCAGTTCCTCGAGTGCAGTGACCGACCTTGTGATCCTCAACCCGCCTTTCCGGCTTACCGGTACGGTGCCCGGAATATTCATCGCCATCGTTGTTCCTCCTCTACGTATTTCCACAAAAATCGAGGAATCTCGAGTGGCAGTAAACGAGGAGGACCAAAGACTAGCAGAGAAAGCAGGGGTGAGTTTTATGGTAAAAGTTTATGGCGGTATAAGTGTCGTAAGAAAGGGTGTTTATCGGAGACGAAGTTTCCTGCTTTTAAAAGTCGTTTGATGCTCGACGAAAATACGCAACTCCGATGCATCAAATCGGCGTTTACTTTCTGTGTGAGTAGTTTTTGTGCCATTTTGACGATAGGATCGTAAGCTACGACGGAAACGAGAGAGTTTGAGAGTTTGTCGTTTAGGTAGACTCGTTTCATGGATAATCAAGTTCCGTGTTTCTTACGAGTTGGATTTCATATTTCTTGCACCAAGTGCTTTTCGTTTAGAAGACGATCTACGTGAACGGTATGTATTTCGAAATTCGTAACAAGTAATTGCGGAGTTGCTGTTTTTCGTAACAACTCTATTCATAGAGCAAAGTAATTGTAATAATACAAAGCATCGTGATCCCGCTTCTGGGTTCGTAACGCCTACACACTCTCATAAATAGGGCTCTTAAGTCTTTGCCAGTTTCGAACGTAAGGACATAAGGGTATTGGTGGAATTAAGGCAAACACTTAAAAAAATATCTATATGACTTTATTCCTCTTTGGTCGGGACCGGACTGCAACTCGGTCGACTATTTTACTAAAATATGGCAACGATTTTACAACGTCATAACGTCTACAACTTTTCAGTGAGCAATGGTGACGGATGGACGTTTTGGCGAAACTGTCGTCACCTATTGAACTTGCTGTCCTTGATCACCCGAGACTTCGATAACATACAGCAGCAGATCTACGTTTAGCGTATAATAATAAAATATTTAATACTGTGTATTCAGATGAGAATTTTCTGCAAAGTAAAGAGAACGATTGATAGAGTATTTCATACGCAACGGACAGCCACTTGATTAAAATATCACGAGGGAATTCCACCAGGCGAAGAACAAGCAACACGTTCAGATTCGTAGTTTCCCCAATCGGAAGGAATCGTCAATTAAATTCAGGTCCCTTCGATCGAAGTCCCGGCACGGAGAAACGTGTACGCACACGTAGCTATATTCACGTATATGTGGCAAGAGGGATGACAAACGTTCCAAGGGGGTGCAGTTTAATCCCAACATTCCCTCGCTCCCGTACGACGGAGGCGCGGTTCACAAAAGCCATCGTTAGTAACTTTGTCCCTCGTCCTCGAAACCCTTCTCTCCTTTTCTCTGCCGCTTTCTCTCTGCATTCGGTTTTTAACTTTGGATTCGATGCTGAAGAGGGGTTGAAGAGAGGAAAGAACGAGGGAGAAAGAAAATAACAGTTGCAACAATATAGATGGGATGAGTCGTTTCTGATCGTCGCTTGAGAACACCTTGACTTAACGTGGTGCACTTTCATTTGAATTTTAAGGTCGAAACGCAACGAATGAAACAAAGCTTCAACAAATGTGTTTTTAAATATGGTGTAGTTGAAGAGTTTTTGAATATAAAACGTACGATGACTGGTTCTCCGAGGTTTTATATAGCACTAATGGTACCATAGGTGACAAAATGAACCGTTCAATAATCAGCACCCGCTTATTCCCAACGCTCTTCGTTTTTTTGCGATATGTTAGCGAACGAGCTTTTTCTCTCCGAATGTCAAAGTAATCTGCCATAGAGAGACCTCTCTCAGCTAACTAGCACCATTTATCTGCTGTCTTATTGCAGCGATCCATAATCTGTAGCTCATTATCGGAGTTTTCAATAAAGATGTTTAAAAAAAGAGCGATTCAAGGAAATTGCAAAATATAATTTGTGGTACTATTAACACGTTGAACGCCATTGATACTTCGTTCGTTTTATTATGCCTATTCAAGTGACATTTTTCCTATTGAAATCTCGTCTTCGTAAAGCAGAAACTTTAAGGACACAAATAGACATATATTTAGCAGGATTTTATATTTTGAACGCCAGCATTTAACCCTTTGCAGACGGAGACATTTTAAATATTGAGAAAGAATTATTTATTTGGCAACGAAGAAACATTTTTTTACCGGAAAGTCAGATTATTAATACATAGAAGGTCAAATGACTATTTGTGTAGTAATATTTCAACAGTTATATTTCAATTTTTCAACTCAAACCATGTATACATGCATCAACAAACTATGTATAATCAAATTTTTTCGCAGACCGCATATATGCGCTCATCGTCCTCAAAGGGTTAAATACAAAATGTATTAGAGATTTTGTAAATACAGTAACTGAAATGCCATATGAACTTTCATTGAATTTAATAGCGCAGGTCAGCGTTGATCCCCATGGCAGTCAACGTGTTAAGTAAAAAACTGATTTGCTCGTACATTGTTTCCTATATTAGGACATAGTATGCGAATCACGTAAAAGTACGCTTTTCGAATACTGTGTATAGACTGTTTAAAAAATGACGGTTAGTGACATTAATCAATTGTCAAATTGGAAAATTAATGAAGCGTAAAATGAAATGAGGAACCAGAAATAGTGAGAAATATCTGACAATGAGATAAGGGGGAAACCGAGAGGTAAAGGGAGCTTAGAAAAGGAGAGAGCCATATTAACGACATCAATAGTAGATTGTTCCAATTAAATGTACGATGGCGCAGGATTATTCGGTTAGAAATTAAACACTAGAACTACTAAGCCAGTTAAAATGATTGATTACCAATTTTTTTCCATAAATTCGCCAAATTTATAGGGGAGTCGTAGAGTACACATTTTTTGTCTGTTTCATAAAACATGAATGACCGAATCGATCATATTTTCCACCTCCTGATTCCTCTTTTTCCAAAGTACCTACTTATTTAATATTATATATTGAAATATAAGAGATATAATGCCGGTAGTTTTAGTTTCTTCTAATTAACCCTTTGCGGACTACCGACGCATATGTCCGTTTGGCAAAAAACAATTGATAAGACCGAAAGACTCTATTATGTGTATCTCTTAAAGAAACGTTTCTGCTGAAACGTGCGCTGCTAATTTTAAGTGACTATCGCGGCAGCGGCTCGACCCCACGTTACGATTTGCTCAAAAGCGTCCCGCCCGCAAAGGGTTATGTTTTGTAACCTCCGGCGAGAGACAATTAACCGTGCATCCCTCTGCAAAATTAATTCAACTTGTCGGTGCATACAGAATACAATCGATTTTATGGCCAAAAAAAATGGGTTCTAATACCACTTAATTTAAAGAAAAATGTTAAGTACAAAAATTTCACCATTTCGAGAAAAGAATACATCGATCACATTATTATTATTATTCTTACTTTTATGCGTCTTCAAGGTTATATAAACATCAGCGTCGTTTCCGGTATAGATTTTGTGCGTACTAATTTTTTCGCTTACATGGTTATTAAATTAATGATTATACTTCTTACTAATCCGAACGAACATACAAATCCAAGATAAAATGTTGATATATCTGTTTCCTAACATTGTTTTTTCCACCTTGGATTATCGATTTCAGTTGTAGACTATGGCGAGGGAGTTTTTCTCCGCCTTCTAGCATTTGCAAAATATGTTGATGCAAACTCGCCTGGCAGAGCTTTAGCGGAATATCATAGCTGAAAGTGTTCGATTTATGATAGCTGAAAGGTCTGTTTATTTATGAGAAAAAATTATAATTTCAAGAGAGCGGTTTACCTTTCAAATACTACAAACAATCGAAATTGCTCGACAATCGAAATCGTCTATGAATTCGTAATAAAATCGGAAAGAGTGATCCAGCTCCGCTAGTGTCGTCGGAAAACGAAGAATCGCGGAAATTTTCTCACAATCGAGCAACGAACCGATCGATCATAGCTCTTGAATGGGCTTTCACGAACGAACGATTGCTTTTACAGGATACCCGTCGTCACGGTCGAGCGTGTTACATCGTAAAGAACAGCGCGAATAGTACGAAAGGAGAGAAGGGAGGAACGATTAGTCGAGAATCGATTAAACGTCCCGTCGGCATTGGAAAATAATTAAGCCACGATGCCAGTGAATCATCCAAGCGAAGTTCGGTGGACTCTAACGACTCTTTGAGATACTTCGATTGCTTGGCTAGAAACATTCGACAAATATATTCGTGATCTGCACGAACAAAAATAGCGGTCGTAAATCTGTCGGCGTTAAATTGTAACTCCTCTACTACACCCTTTGCCAGGGGAAATTCTCTTTTTTTTTTCTTCTCCCCGTCGCCCTTCGAGTTCCACGACATCGCGAATCCACCTTCCACTCAAGGCTTACGTGACGAACAACTTCAAAGATAGTTTTCCAATATCGGTGCCGTGAAATATGTGAAACTGAATTCCGTAAACCAAGGGGAATTTGTTGGGTGTGTAACTTCGTGACGAACCATTTTTATGAAATTCAAATTTCCCATCGTAAAAGAAAGTTCTGGTGAATTTGAAATTCACGGAAGGGGAAGGGTCATATCTGTATAAACCGGTTCGTCGACGAACGACAACGGATAGTCGGGAAATTCGAGAGATTCACAAAAATAAATTCCGTCGACGAAGTTACACTTCGACCTAATCACAATATCCCCTCTCACCGGTTTACCGGCTATCGTTTCTCCGGGGGCAATGAATTTAGTTAGAAGAACTGGCAATCGCACAATGGTACAAACTTCTTCGAGATCTAAATGCAGGGGAGAATCTCCAGTTAGTTTTAACTACGTGCGAAATGTATTGTAGTTTATTCAAGCACTTCCAGGTACTTCCAGGAGAATTATCTCTCTTTCTAGCAAGGTTCTAGCAAAATATTCTACGATTTTCTCTCGCTCACTCTGCTGCAGTGAGCTCTCTCTGGTTGCTCGATTATTTAATCTCTCAGGTTGAACTTCATTTAGATCTTTTACGATTCTAAACGTGATACCGTATTGCCATTGATGTAGAAAATCCAAGATTATTTTTATACGCACAAAATTTGCAGAACTAGCATGAGTAAGTAATAGTCTTCGTAACATTTTCTACGTTGAAAATCGATAAGTTTATATATTGTAGGAAAAATGTTTAGCTAAAACAGACAAATACCATATAAACATTATACTTTCATCAAATGTCATAAGTTTCTACAATTACAGACACAATCATGTTTGTGTCGAGTGTACAGCTATAGCTCGTACATTCTATGAAGTCATTTGGCATAAGGGCATACGGGGTAAGAAGAGACTGTTATTGTACCGCCTATTCTCGCATACAACTTTAACCCTTTTAGTGCCATCGACAATATATCGGCCCGCATCTTGTAGCGCTTTACTATTCGATTTGCGAGAGAACTCTATCTCAAAATAAATTTATAATACGTTATAAATGGTCTAATTTCATTACGAGAGAATTAAAAAAAAATAGTTTTTCAGTTTAACTTGTCCTTATATTCTATGCCGGTTGATGCCATATACCTTGGAGTTATTCTTTATTTTTGTTATGCAATATTATTTATTTTGTTATAAAATATATTGGAACTCTAAAGTATATGCTATCTAATAAATGGTCCATATCAAGTTATGATGGAAAGATGACTTTTCGTATGTGCAAATACGTTTTGTAAGAGAGAACTCAATTTTAATTTTTTTCGTGATCATTTATACCTTTGTTATTTATATAATTCTCAATGAATATAGAAAAGTTAGTTTCATTGTTTTATTCTCCATTTCGTCCTTAATACACTGCTTTTTGAATTATGTAAATATTATTTTTTGTTTGGTTTTTATGAGCTTTTTTCCAAACCCTAGTAAAATCGTGAAATTCGGCCGATTATGTTCGTATAGACATCTCGGTTTCGCCCGGCACTAAAGAATTGAATGTGTGATTGTTTCGGTCAATAGCGCGTTAAAATCGAAGATACGTAGGGACGAAGGATATTTCTTATCCGTCAGACAAATCGGAGCAAACCACTTATCAAGAAACTTCTTTTGGTATTCCAATGATATCACCGTGTAACCAATCTTTATAAAATCCATCGCCAAATTTGTCAAATTATCGTGCATGTTAGATATTAACCGTTTTCTACCGCGGCCGATATCTAGAATTATTTTTTAGTTCAGATTGCTCGGAGGTTCTGGGGTAAGTGCCGTGCGGTTCCTCACAGTCCGCTTACCAAGAGTCATTTCTAACTCTCCCACTCCGTGGCCAGATCCCGTAAAACAACCCCAACTTTTAAACAGACTATGTGGCACCATGACCTCGAGTCACACGCCACTTTTCCATAGTTCGGCCACGGGTCTAATTTATAGCTCCGGGCCCATCAATACTCTAAATAATCTGTTCCTTGGAATGCGACCGGGTGACGAGACATTTGCCAAACACCCGTCGCCTTCCAAGAACTCCACTCGAAACCGAGACAAACCCCAAGTACACTGGCGACGGTCCCACTACGGACCGAATCCATGCGCACTGCGGGGTATATTACCCTCATAAAACGCGCTAGCGCTAACACGGCCAGCCTGACATGCTTCGCGCTCTCGAGAAGCATCTAGAACAATGTACCATACATTCTTTCTTTCAAAACACAATTCAACTCCATGGTCTCAGATTCGCAATCAAACCATAAAACATAAAGTATCAAACACCACTGTATTTCAAACAGTCAAAACATAAACAGCAATGTCTACAGTCTCATTCACCTGCCTGACATCTCATTCGCACAGTGCATAGCAGCACTCAAAACACCGAACAGTACGTCTACAGTCTCACACACATAAAGTGTATCTGCCTGACGTCTCATTCGCACAGTGCACAGCGGCACTCAAAACACCGGACAGTACGCCTACAGTCTCACGCACATACAGTGCATCTGCCTGACGTCACTTCCGCACAGTGCATAGCAGCACTCAAAACACCGGACAGTACGCCTACAGTCTCACGCACATACAGTGCATCTGCCTGACGTCACTTCCGCACAGTGCACAGCGGCACTCAAAACATAGTGTTACATCAAGACCGTAACAGTATCTATTCCACGTACGTCATATGCTTTTCAACCGTCAATCTCGATTTTTCAATCAAGTCCGTACTACGGCAGTCATGGATCTCCATCCAAAGAGAGACGATATCTATTCTGCATACAACCTCTTACGCTTTTCAACTTGTTACTCTCGAACACTAAAAACCAGTGCATAACAGCACTCAAAACATAGTGTTACATCAAGACCGTAACAGTATCTATTCCACGTACGTCATATGCTTTTCAACCGTCAATCTCGATTCTTCAATCAAGTCCGTATCACGGCAGTCATGGATCTCCATCCAAAGAGAGACGGTATCTATTCTGCATACAACCTCTTACGCTTTTCAACTTGTTACTCTCGAACACTAAAAACCAGTGCATAACAGCACTCAACATGCAGCATCGTAACGTTATCCATTCCGTATACCACACCATATACTTTTCAAACGTTACTCTCACACACTGCACTCAACCATTCCACTTACAAGCGGCTCAGACAGATTCGTACCAACACTTGTACCCTTCTGCCACCACTCTCAACCACAATCAGCTGTTCAGTCACGTCACAATTTCCACGTGAACATCAAAACATTACAGACAATCAATGACATCACAATTCCATGCTCTCAACTAGCATCTCTCAAATGTCACGACACAAAATACAAGTAACGTTTTTATTCCATACTCTCCAGGTATCTTTCTAACATTACTCTTCAGTCAAATGATGTATAACATTTCCATACAAATCACAATCAGATCACACATTTAAACAATGTCTCAAACATTCAATTTCAAATTTTGATTTGGTCATTGCTACCAAATACTATTAAGTACAGCCTGAAATTCAAAACTGTCGATCTATCATTTTTCTACAATGGAATTGAAATTAAG
This sequence comes from Cerceris rybyensis, assembly GCA_910591515.1. Classification (NCBI taxonomy): domain Eukaryota; kingdom Metazoa; phylum Arthropoda; class Insecta; order Hymenoptera; family Crabronidae; genus Cerceris; species Cerceris rybyensis. The sequence continues at coordinate 4,436,936 of OU342796.1, read as the reverse complement.
TTAAACACGAAATAATGCTTGTTATTAAATCAAATATATTGTTACAGTAATTGAAATTATACGAAAGGAAATACAAGCGTTATATACTAAATGATAAAATAAGAGAAAAAGAAAGTATAAGAAGAGATAAAATAAAAGAACTAACAAATTAATATTTTATCGCTAACACGGTTCATCCGCGTCTCCGTTAGTCGCTTACCCGCAATTTCTCTATCCGTAACTAACAATAAATCAATTTGCTTGTTCGTATCTGGTAAACTCATTTCTGCGTGCACTGCATTACCGACGCTTCTTTCGATACCAAACAAGAAATAACTCGGTGAAAATGCCGTTAATTTCTATACAGTGGTATTTAAGGAAAACATCACCCTTGATAATATGCTCGGCCATTCTGCTAACTTTCTTTATCTCAGCGGTAAGCAAATTTGTTACTGTGGCAACATATCTTTCAGCCTGTCCATTTGCTCGAGGAGCACCCGTAACAATAAAATGTACATGGACACCATGTTTTTCGATAAACTGAACTAGTGGCTTATGCGAAAAAAACTAGTACCTCGATCAAATCCCGCGACTCTGGGAAAACCAAAGAGAGTCAGCCCTTCTTTACATTGTGGGAACAGTCCAACACAATCACTGTATATTATATCAAATGGTACTGATTCGTTTTTTTTTTACAGTAATTCCCTTTAAGGCGCGGAAATCAACACACATTCGCTTCTTGCCGTTCTTTTTTATTTTTACAAGAATTATTGGATTTGCAATCGGCGAAGAACTTTCGCATATAATCCCGTTGTCTAACAAATCAGAAACGATTTCACGTACCTTTTCTCTTTCCGAAACACCCAATCGGTAAGGACGATAATATACAACCTTATCCTGCGTCAGAGTAATTTTCAACTCGCCAGTATTCACGCATCGCAAATTACTCCCTCTCGCAATCATGTGGTCGTATCGCTGCAACAATTGTTCCACGGAAGCTCGTGCCTCGTTGTCAGCAACCCTGCTCACGCAGAATACAGCATTTGTCGTTTTCTCTGCATCGTCGGGAAGATTGGATGTACGTTGCAACTTCGTAACTCCGTTAGAATCCGTCACAATCTCCAGTCCTCCTTACGCCAATACATTTTTCCAAATTAAAACGTCGTACGTTATGGCCGTCTCAAAGACAACAAGGAGCTCCAGTTCGACTGCCACATCTTCTTCCCTAATGATTTTTCGATTTGCGATCGTCTTTATTTTCGCGGGACTCTCGCTGTTTTATCCAGCAGTTCGAAACATCGTGGCCCCGTTTTGAACAAAACGTGCACACAATAACACCATCCTTCGGCACTTCACGTTTTCCATCCACTTTATGCTTCTTAGGGCAATTCATCCGTAAATGCCCCGTTTCATTACAAGAGAAACACCTTTTCACTCCGCGCGAACTTGATTCAGGTGGTATATCAGTATCCTTGCGATCGCGCGATCTTGCAGGCTTCACATACTGCGTTATGCCACCCAAAAGTTCCGAGGTCGTTTCATATTTGGTGTTGACCATCGCCTGACGAACATTCGAGTCCATTATGGTGCTAACAATTAACTCGATCATTTCGGTCGGAGAAAACGAAACGCGTGTCTGCTGCAGGTACATCAGTTTAGTACGCGCATATTCCGCGTAACTATCGGCTGAATTGCTTGTGTACTGCAATGCGCGAAGAAGTCGTTCGTGTAATTTTCTTTCGGACACAAACACAGCGCACAAGTCTTCACGGAATTTGTCCCAAGTACACGGTTTCGCGTCCCATCTACGATACCATTTTTTAGCTGAACCTGTCAGTGCGTGCGTAGCAAGATTTAATCGCCGTTCATTAGTAATGTTTTTCGTTAAATCCTCCACTTTGTCGCACCATGCCTTAGCATCTTCACCCAGATCGTCACCACTAAATTCCGGCAGAGCGTTCACAAAATTATTTGAACCGGCAGTCGATGCATTTGCAACACATGCAGTAACACTACTACCGATTGATTCTAACACACGTCGAAGTAAATCCTCGACACTAGGCTGATTCACTTTATCACTAGCCATTTCGTGAAATAAATTTTTCGGGTGTTAGAGTCGTTATCCCACTTCTGATGTTAGATATTAACCGTTTTCTACCGCGGCCGATATCTAGAATTATTTTTTAGTTCAGATTGCTCGGAGGTTCTGGGGTAAGTGCCGTGCGGTTCCTCACAGTCCGCTTACCAAGAGTCATTTCTAACTCTCCCACTCCGTGGCCAGATCCCGTAAAACAACCCCAACTTTTAAACAGACTATGTGGCACCATGACCTCGAGTCACACGCCACTTTTCCATAGTTCGGCCACGGGTCTAATTTATAGCTCCGGGCCCATCAATACTCTAAATAATCTGTTCCTTGGAATGCGACCGGGTGACGAGACATTTGCCAAACACCCGTCGCCTTCCAAGAACTCCACTCGAAACCGAGACAAACCCCAAGTACACTGGCGACGGTCCCACTACGGACCGAATCCATGCGCACTGCGGGGTATATTACCCTCATAAAACGCGCTAGCGCTAACATGCAGATGGTAAAAATCGAGTGAAAGTAAAATTTCCAAGGGTAGTGCAGCATATCTCTCGAAAAGAGCCGGCTCGTTAAACATATGTAGATTGTTAGGTCCAACAAACGATAACATAGGATAACGGGTGTGGCAGATAATGCTGGAACGTATCACGAGGCTTATTTGCCACGGTTTATCGTATTTGTGATACACGCGAGCACTTTGTGTTCGATGTATGAGAGGCTGGAAGCTGGAGGTTCGAGGTTCGAGGTTCCAAACGCAGGCTTTGCCACGAGGCACAATGGAACGAGGCCGATAAACAGCCATTAAGATTTATCGATTCGGTATTACCACCAGGAAATGATACTGCGATGGAAGTTCACGTGCACGCTTCAGTCACGGAGATAATAATCTTTAAAGCCTGCAGTTTTTTTTTAAAAGTTCATCTAATTGTTCTACGATATCAATTGTTGCATATTGCAGATTACTATCGACAAATCTTCAAGCTTGAATTAACCAAGGAAATCAAGTGGTAAATTTTTTTTCTTTTTTCTTTTTACACGATTATCCCTTGCCATATTTTTTTTGTAACCGTGTCAATACCGAGCGGCGATTTTGCTCTTCTGTTTCGCTCAAAAAGTGTTAGCGCTCTAGGTTGTGAACCCAGGCAATCGCAACCTATTCGGTTACTGTCGATGCGTGACTTTATAAATGACTACGCATATAAGCAGAAAACAGTGCAATAGTGTTCCTTGATGTTTTTGATCGGTGTATAAAATAGGTGACAATCAAACAGTTAACCCTTTGCGGTCGGCAGATTTCGTACTTGGGAGTATCAGCAGGTCGGAGCATATTTAGCATGACGTAGTTATTTTTCCTTTAATACAACTTATAATACGTAAGCTGACTTCCACAAGGACTTGCGAATGTCCCCGCTACGGGGACACCGACTGCAAAGGGTTAAACCCATTGCCCTACAATGACGTCTGGCACTAATAACGTGGTATGTTAGGATATTTTCAAATTTTCCAAAAACTTTTAAATTGAAAATATCAGTGGATCAAGACATGTTGAAGTTAGATCTATGTTATTAATATTGCATTAAGTGAAACGATATACCAGAAATCAGTGATAAATTATTATTCAAACAAATAATTCTGAGTTATTGTACATTCAGGTCACAAAAGAAATCATAAAACCAGGGGTTAAGCACAAATAAATTCTGCACAATCTCTCAATCGGATAGAGAGCGCAGTATATAAAAATCTTTAACAAGGACAATATCGTAAATCTCATCGAGTACTCCAACTGCACTGCCCAATGTGCTATCAAATGCCAAAGTGGCTTCTCTCCTCTCGAAAACGAATAATGTTGAAGCTCCTCTGGCTGATCCACCCAAAAGATAACAGTAATCCTTATCGGTACACATATATTTACAACGTTCGCAGTACTCGCACGACACAAAGTCAGTCCTCGAAGAGGTCGAATCGGCTGAAGCCGGTTGAAACCAGGAAAGTTTGAAGGTTTGAGGTCCAAGCGCGGGTTTTGCGTTCAGGAGGCCACGGGATACAATGGAACGGTGCCGATAAACCGGGCATGGGATTTATCGGCGCCATATTTAGCCAGGAAATCGCACCGCACCGTGGAAATATATGGGCGTATATCCAGTGGACGTTGCCAGGCTCGGCCACGTTCCGCACACGTGGATACGTATGAATACACGTCGATGGACCCTCGCGAACCGTTCTCTTCCACCCTCTTCGTTTAACCGATTCTCCGTTTCTTTTTCTCTCTCGCAAAACGCTTTCCCTGTCCTTCCCTTTATCCCTCGGGAACCCGGTAGACCGAAGCACGCTCTCCGATAAATCACCGGTACTTTATTCGACGCGAATTAAAACTGTCGATGCTCCACGTGGCTGCTTCTAATCAAAATGGAAAGGTGAATATATATTCCGCTTTGTCTCTTTTTATCGATTCATTGCCAATGTTGAGCTCAATACGTACGATCTTGGACACGCGATTCAGGCTTTAACCCTATGCGGTCCAAATTATTTTCTTAATTTTGTAGTGAACTAAATGAAATCAATTTCACATTTTCTATCATTGCTGATTCATTTTCTTCAATGATATCAAAAACTATAGGTGCTCAAAGATATTGACGTGATATTACAAAATAATTATGAAATTAGAAAGTCGATGTTAAATTGTCAGAAAATGAAATCAAGTGAAAAACTATGTCGAGTGGTGCTTGACATAGGACCGCAAAAAATCGTACTAACTTCCGTCGATGATCAGTGTTTATCGTTTTGGAGTGAAATTAATGCTAAAATGTGTTTTCGAATAAAGCAAAGAAATCTAACTATCAATTGGACTTCTTTTCTGATCTTATCGCACAATATTCCATCCATCCTTTCGTGAAACGCTCTGAAATAACTCGGCAAAACTGCCTCGGCATCGATCGTCGCCTAATAATAGTCGTGGCATCGTTCTCATCGACTATTTTTAGCACTACCCAGTCAGCGTGACCTACAGCAGCGCGCTACGCGACTGACGATTTTCAATGGCAATCATTTAATATGAAACGCGACGCTTTCCTCATTTCGCGACACGATCCCTTCTAGTTGATTTTACGGGCAAGACCGAGACAAATCGCTCTCGATAAACGAAGTAATTGGGAACGTATAAAAATTGGTTTCAAATTTACGACCCTGTCAGCGAGTAGCGCGCGTATTTTCATTCGCTCGCACACTGACATCGGAGAACTTTATTTTAGAAAAAGTGCTCCAACTGGGATTGTTAAATGTTATCCGATCGTTTTAATTTGTTCAACGCTGGTATCTATCGCAATAGTTTTTTAAACTATAAATTCTGCAATTTCACTGACCAACTGCTATTTTTATATTTTCATGTACACATTTTTAACGGGTTGTTTACAAATCTTTGATATACAACAAAATTTACATACTGACTATCAATGGCGACGGTTTTTTACGATTATTTTGTTAACAATAAGTGATGAAATATGTCAAACAATAATTACACGTTGCCAGAAGATTCTAAAATGTATGCAAAGGCAGTTGATGCAACTAAATCGACACATGTCATTCTATCATCTCTTGCGTTGTTCAATCGTGGCTGACTTTCAACAATGGAGTTTTGGAGTGTTTGCACGTGGTTCAACAGCAAACTCTATTTTATAAACTCGGGCCAACCTCGCTGAAGGGAGGAAATAAAATGCGATACGTTTGACTACACGAACTGTTTGTTATTTTCGGTAGTACGTGATTCTAGCGAGAACATGCAATTTTTACAAGTAATAATACAGTTGCTATAGATGTCGGCCAAAATGCAACAAGAGGGAGAGAAAAGACTCAGAGGCATTTACGTTTAAGAGGGTGAAAAAGTATTTTCGACTCCAAGGAATTTACAATAAGTATATCTCTACACCTCGGACATTTGTCGGTCTCAGAAAGGAGGAGATCAAAAAATCATGGGGTTCATGCAGTTCGCAAACGAGTTAATCGAAACCTGCGCAGACATTGGCTCCAAGGCCACTTTGGCAAGGTCATAGAATACTATACGGCAGTTGCTGTTTAAACAGATTGTGAGAAAGAAACATATGAAACTCGTACACGCTGAATTTGATAAAATTTAGATGAAGTATACTTTTGAAACAAATATTTGACATCTATTTTTTTATGGATCATCGTGAATACTGAAAGGTCCATACTGATGGGGTTTAAATACAGTACAATGTTGAGGATTGAAAATATATTTTTTGGAATATCTCTGTAACTACAGGGCATACAAAAATAATATTTTTTAAAATATAAGTACGTGTTCGTTAACAGAGAATTTAGCTACATAAGCAAAAGTTGCAACGCAGAATGTCGATGTTTGCAATAAAATCAGCTTTGCTTTGAAAGAAATATGTTTCGGTTCGAAAATTTCGCACAACGCGAGAGAACGTTAAATATTAAATTAGTTACTTTTTCCCGTAACGTAAAAAAAGCAATAATTCGAAAAACACATATCTACTAATTTGTATCACAGTATATGTACGTAAATTTATTTGATAGCGGAAAATTTTTACGCAGAAAAAGAATTCAAAAATTCAATGTTTTTATATATTATTATTACAAAACTTTTTTTCTCTATTAGTTTTTCTGTTAAAGGACGCACAATTTAAAACAAATTAGTTTTTAAATCTAATCTAGTCTTCTAATTACAGAGATATTCCAAAAAACATATTTTCAACCCTCAACTTTGGAGAATATTCACCGCTTCCATATCGATGATGATTGATAAAAAACAATATATACGTATCAAATATTTTTTCAAGAACTACATTTCACATAAATTTCATATTTATCGGTGTGCACGGATTCCATATGTTCCCGTTTGATGAAAATGTAATGGCGAATGATTCTATTCGTGCTTTTGGATTCACCCAAACAAGAGAACTTTAACTTGATGTGCATTGTATTTAGATGTTACTTCATTCGAACAGCAATACAGTGTATAATGATAATGAGTTGGAATGAGAGACTGAGGCTGTGTATTGAGAAAAAGAGCGTTGAAAAGAATAATAAGTTCCGCTCAGAGTTGGCTGAAAGGAAAGCACGGTTTCTAAAGGAAAGGAGTGGGAGAAGAATGAAGATGTTTCGGATTCGAAAGGTCAGAGTAGAAAAGTAAGGATGTTTGTACTTTGAACGGTGATTTGGGAATGAGTAAGAATGTACTTGAATGATAGTCGAGTCACGGAGTCCACGCAGTAGGTACAAAATATTTGTAAAGATATCCTAGTCGGAGGCTCGGTACATCACAGAAATACAAAACGGAATTAAATTTAAAGTCAAGTATGTTCGGCGCAACCGTGAAGTTGTTGCGTCGTCTTGACGAAAAAATTAATTTTCACCAAGTAATTTAAGAGAGAGAGAGAGAGAGAGAGTTGTTGTAGTGTATAGTAGACCGGAGTTGTTCAGGTGTAACGTTTATTAAACTTTTGAAGGTTTAACAGTACAGGGTCTAGATACGTTCCTCGATATTTCGTTCCGATGACGTTGGTTACTATCGTTCGACAACCTCAAGAAGTCTCCTGAGCGGCGGAGCTTCTCGCTAAATACCACTTATTCGCAGCGTTTTTTTTATTTAATCCACCCTGCTCAGCCTCCTGAAGGAGGCACTTGACAAAGTCGTAACATTGAAATATCTTTATGACGCCCGGCGAATCAGATCCTGTCGAAACAGGCCTACCTCCGAGAAGACTTCTTGAGGTTGTCGCGTTATACCCTGATGACTGGTGTCAGACTATTGTCTTGTATATTAAAGCTTGAGGTGCCGATGCACCCCATCCGAACTCGATTCTCCAATCACATCGTAAAAGAAATTCGGGGGAACGCATCGACTCTTCCGCACAAGGGGGCAAGCGGAAACCCTTCGCGCCGCGCGGCCTGACCCTCGGTAAGGGGTACGCAAACGAGACCGCACTTGGAGTTGGTTATCGTCGCGTCGTAACAAGTATTAGGAGCAGTCAAGTCAAGGTTTGGCTCGACAGAGCCGTTTCTCGAGCTGCGCCGCCTCCTTCACCTACACATACAGCCGAGATGTCACTGATTCACAGGCACACCGGCGGCGTTACGGTCGTGCCTACTGGTACAAGCGTGGTAGCATGTGGCGGTATATTGGGGCGACATTTATATTTTAAAAATTTTGCGACAGCAAAATGCAAACTTGTTCGCCTCAAAGAATGTAGAATAATGTAAGAAGTTATTGGGGCGATACATTGTACAATGTTGTGTTGTCTTTTAACAGTGAAGAGGCAATATAGGTTTCCACATTACCCATGGAAATATGCAAATGCACTCTTTGTTACAAAGTTATCTTCTGAAAATCTATTCCACTGTATCAATGTCCTTTTCCGCTGAATCGTTGTCGAGAAATCGCATTAAAATATAAATGAAGAAAATGTTTTTTAACAATCATACAGATGAAAGAAACCGTTGAGATACATCTCTATATGTAAAATTGACAATACTTTGGCATTTTATTACAAAACAACATTGAAATTAAACGAGGCAGAACCACTCTTTGTTACTAAGAGCTTCTTATAATTAATTATGTTTTAATTGGTATATTAGAACTTTGCGTCGAGCATTTTGAGACGAATAAAGTTACTGAAAACATTTAAGACAACTGCGGCGGCAACAATGTGTTCTTTTACGCTGGGAAACCTAGCGTTCTATTATCGTGTAGTTACTTTTAACAATTTGCGCTAATAATTGATTTACAACTATTGGTGCTGGAACACAATACTATATTTAGTCGTAATGCATAACGTAGTGGTTAATTTCGGTAAAATCGTCGCCAGAAGCCCAAAAATATTAAAATATATTAATTGTACTTTATTTAACACATATTCGAGCATACTTTTTCACTAACAATACTTTTGTATTACCCTACATGCGATATAGTGCGGTGTGAAATTGTATTTCGACAAATAACCTTTATCGACGTGCCACGCACGACGTTCTGATCTCCGCGACTGACGCGCAAGGCACGACTTTTTCAGCGCGACTGATTGACTACGAATGTCGCCCCGAATACGCCCGTGCTCATGCCAATAGGTCCGCTACTATGAAGGGGAGGCAAAGTCAATCAGCGAGCTCTCGAGTGTATAGGAAGGAGTAGCAGGCGGAGCAGCTCGAGAAACGGCTCTGTCGAGCCAAACCTTGACTTGACTGATTAGGAGCATTGAAAGTCGTCAAGGACACTTCGATGTGCTGGCAACATTTTGTAATGCCTAATCCCTCACACCTTGCTGCTACTACGTTCCTGTAATGAATTTTGTAATATTAAGTTTGTAAGCCTTGACACTTGTCCCTACCTTTCCTACGTTTCCATTACCTTTACTACTTTCAATCAGTACACTCTGTCCCAGGATACAAAACTGCTATGACTATATTTCGTAAAAACTACGATTGAACTTTATGGCGTCACGTTCACGAACAGAACACCAGATTGTCGCTATCGATAAGCGGTGTCCTACACCGAAGGCTGTTCTCGGAAAACGGCAACAAAGTCAAGGCACGAGACCCGTTCCGAGGACAGTCGGCGAACGAAGTCAGTCGATTCCGTATCACCTACGCGAGCAGATCGCGACCGCGTTATGAGGCACGGCAACGACTGATTCTTTCCGGATAAAGTCTTTTTCGATTATAATCGCCAGAGAATTTATTCATCTGTACTCCCGCAAAGTCTAAGAACTTCAAATTCTCGGTTATTCTCCGAATAAGTCTCCGATTCCAAGCGAAAGAGTCAAACAAAATTAAGTCAACGTTCGATGTCTACGGTAGAATTTTATACAGTTCACGCATTCGATATGTACATATGTAGTTCATACACAATTCATTCAGAACTCTGTAACATCAGTTGTAGCAACTATCGTGCTATGTAGAATTGAACTCGGAAGTGTAGAATTTAATTTTTTCGAAGTGCCATGCGTGGTTTGGAAGAATGCGCATTTAATCAACATCTAGTACGACAAGGGTAAATGCTTCTGATGCATACAATCCAGACATAAGATGATCTTCAAAAGATGTTTTGGTACAAACAACATGGTGTCTGTGGTTCCCATAAAGTACACACAATTTTAACAGACATAGTGTCTGGGCATATCCGTTAAGATTATTAGATAATTTAAAGCAAACAGAACTTTAGATAATCTGCCACTGATAATACCAAAAGACTTTTTAAAAAGCAATTCTCCAAAGATCATTTCAAAATGTGAAAAAGTAGTACAGACCGTGAGCACGGTATTTCACGCGAGTATTTCGCGGTAACGAGTTTGCACGTCGGTACTTTCAACACGAGTGCAACGAGCAAAAAAGATTCCTCACAGGTGTATTTACGGCTTGACGGGGTTTCATGGCTGAACAGGAAGGAAGACGAGATTCGAGGCTCATGGATGCTTCGAAAAAGAAGGGGAAAGGGATGATGAAACGCAGAAAAAAAAGTGGTGAGAGTCAAACCTGAAATTCGGGTCGAATGGTTTTCTCTGCCGGAGCGGTCATGACGAAACAACCGCGGCTATCAATAACTATTTTGAAACTTGCTGGGTAATTGCAAATTCCAAAAAATCCAGAAATATCTGTCAGACTAATCGATATCGTTGAGATTACTCACGTGCTACTGACAGCAAACTTTTGTTGGCACTAGGAGGATAAATATTGTACTGCGAGAGAAACAGCCGAGTGTAGAGAATGATAAAATAATATTGCTCACGCCGCCTATTTCTACGATATCACTAGAAACCGGAAATCGACGAACACCAGTCGAAAACAAAACATTGCTTTCGTCGTTTCTATGTCAATGTAACGAGGGTTTTTGGGTTAATCGCGCATTCAAATCGAAAATGACGTTAGGAAGAGAGATGTCTCCATCCGTCTGGCGAATCGAAGCGAACCACTTGCCAAGTGACTTCTTATTTTTGCCGAATGGTAATGTAGAGACGGCAATAAATCAGATGGCACGCGGTAAGTTTTCGGATCTGATTCGTCATACATGAAGAGACATCCTTAATCTACATCAAAGCAAGTAAGAGAACGCTATGTGAACAACGAAAAAAGTGTTTTCTTTTTGATTGTTACTAGCCCAGCTTGAGGTTTCCAGGAATGATGTGACGAAAATAGAACGTGCGAGCAACAACCTCTCTTACCATACTAATCTACCGTACGCCATCAGGCTTGCTGCCGTCTGAATTTAGTTCCGCATTCGTGAATTTTATGTGTTCGTGCATTATTCAGATTTCGTTGTTGTACGTGTGTCTATGCGAAATAAATTATGTTTTGAAAACTGCCTGAAGTTTTGTATAGATTTGAGAATAAAAGAGGGCTAAAGAGACGTAAAATTCATTGGCATTAGATTCCTAATGACGTGGAAATCTTTTATTAATCAGTTATTTTCGTAATTATCAATTTATTTTCCCGTATACATATTATGAACAGCGTAAAATCCATTAATCGATTGAATTGAACCGCTTCTGCATAATTGAACTGGTGACATTAATTATGAGTACATATCTTTAATGGAATGCTAACAATTTCATCGATGGCAAGAAAAAAAAACACATGGCTCAGTTTGAATGATCCTTATCAGAAATATTTCCTTCTTATGTGCCAAAGATATCTCAGAACTTGAGAATATAAAAGTGTTCAATTAATTTTAATCATGTTCTTACAGAGAATACTATTATTTTATAAATCTGAGAGAAATACTTCAGGATGGGCGTTACAACTTCACACCTTTCGACAGTCCCTAGCTTTCAATTACAGAGATTAGAGTATGTATACCGATAATTATCTTGAAATCTCTTCCGTGGGTATCCTCGACTTTTTAATGCTTCCGGCAGACAGTATAAACACTCTCTCTCGCCAATGGACAAGCTAGACGTCCACGTGCGTCTCAGGTAGGTCTCGACTGAGAAAGCGTGTGGATCGTTGACCTCTGACCTTTGCCAACAACCTGGCTGACCTTGAGATCGGCAGTAAAGATCCGGTCCCGGTCTGGGCTCGATTCTCACTTTGAGACGTATGTGTGGATATACATATACACGTTATTTAGGTATGTATGAGTAAATATATGTATATATACTCTTTTCATACACATGCATATATAGTAAGTGCAGATATATAAATATAGATGCACGCACATACACACACACGCTCCCATATGCCGCATGCACGTTATATGTCATGTATGTATACCTACGTAGAACTCTATATATATAAAGTGTATATACACATTATATATATGTGTGTATGTACATATGCCATATAGTCCGCTAGCCAAAGAGTGACAGCACAGCTGCCGGGGCTGGATAGCACGCGGTGCAACAGGCCCGATGCACCGAGCGCGGAGCGTCGAGTACGTTGCCCCCATTCCGTAGCAGAGTGTCTACCTTCTATTTCTCTCTTCCTTTTCTCGATCTCTCTGAGGTGATAGCGGGATTTGAGCAAACGACTTCCTCGTGCTTGGATTTGTCCTTGAATTGCTTTTCGGTGAATTCTTGGAGGAATGTCGCGCCAAATGAATTAAGTTGAACGCGTCGCAATTTGCGAAAGAAGGAATTGGTAACCGGGTATATTGTTATTTCGATGTCTCGATGAAAACAGATAAACATAAACTTGTTGAAAACTAAATCTTATTCCGAGGAATATTCACAACGTATGACTCTGTCAGTGGTAGAAACAAATGGGCAAAAAACGGCAGGAAACGATGTAAAAGGTTACAAAGCAACCGAGATATGGACCGTTTATTTTGAAAGTGGTGTAAGTCCATTTTCTGTTGTTTCGAGAAAATTAAAGGTTAGCATATCTGTCAATTAATAAATATTGGTTACTTATGCCAAGTCCGATAATGTTTCTATCAATTTATCAATATGTAATCTGACTATACAAATTTTTTTTAGGCGAATTTAACTAAAATAATGTATATTTACGGGTTGCAAATGGACTTACACCACTTTCATAATTACTCAATTGTAAGAATCATTTAATTTCAATTTTGAAAACTCAAATATCATTTAAAATATATTTCATATTAATCCAATTTGGTTTATAGATAATAACAAGAAATAAAATAGAAATAGTATTTTTTATTTTGAACGTTAATTATATTTAAGTATATATTGTTAAACTCAACATAAGATATTGGTATTGTTCATTTATTCTCTGCTTGCAACAGTGTTTTGAAATTCTCAGTAACAATATCCTCAACTGATGAAGATTCTACCTCTATAATTCTTCTTTCTTTTTTACGCTTCACTAATTTGTTTTTCATAGTTGAATTATATTCATCCTCCGACCCCTCAGATTACTGTTTTGTTTATAGCCATGAGTTTTACTTCTGCCTGTATTTATTTAAAATTAAACAGAAATAAATATTTTTAATTGCCATAAAATTATGTCATTATAATATAATATTGATTTGTTACTTCTCCTTACCTATATCACTATTTGATTTTAATATGAAATTATTCATTTTTAGAGGAAAATCAAGGCAGTAACCTTAAATTGTAACTTTCAAAATGTTAAATGAAACAAATGTAGCCACCAGTGGTCACTGATCCCGCAACTTGTCTATGGAAATTGGACTTACACCACTTTCATAATTAATGTCTATGCAATTTCTTTTAGCGGTCAATTTTAAATTGAACAAAACAATAGCATTTTTTAAGATATTAAATATTAACTTGTAATTAATAAAAAGTTTACACTAAATTAAACATAAATTGCGTGATACTTCATTTTTTTTCAAAAATGGACTTACACCACTTTCAAAATAAACGGTCCATATAAAGGATGTTCTTAATCAAACAGTGTTGCGGACCAAAAGTACACCTGTGAAGGTTACAAATGTAGCTTCAAAATCATCTCCTAATTTCCCTTAATCCTTTAGTCTGTAACTACGTGTGGGACTCGTAGCACGGAAAATGGAATAGGAAATATTGAAGTCTTCCAAAAACTATTAAATTGACAATATCAGCTGGTCACGAAACCGTCTCATTAGTTCTATACTACTAATATTACACTAAGTTATACAAAATATCAGAAATCAGTGAATAATTTTAATTTCAAGAATTCATTTTGATTCTTTGCACGTCCCGTCAGAAAAGAGATCGTTGGTCAAGGGCATAATCGTTTACGTGTTCCTTAGACAAAATAGCAGTTAACTTTGTGTAAAAAGAGTAAAATACATTACTTTAGGATAAGACAAGTTGGACCTTTTTAATGCACGTACACTCCAGAGGTCCGTCAGAAACTAGGAGTTGGTATAAACTCATAAGGCGTGCTTTCGTAACAAACAAAAATATGGCCATGGAAAAATATTCCGGATATTGCTGTTAATGTGAAAAAAATTAGCGATGCAGGGCGAATTAGTTTGCAGACGAAATATCTTTAGAGAAGAACGAAAGAAACTACCGAAAAGTTAACGTCAGAATGCAGGAACCATTGACCATTTAACGAAATCTGCGTCACAGAGGAACCGGTGAACTTGAGGTGTGTTTTCACGAAAGAAAGCAAAATAACAGGCTAAAAAAGAGTCACATTATCGTTTTATCCCACCGCTCTATTCTGTGAACGCCTGTCGTCCTTCTTGTTGAGAAAGAATGGAAAACTGCGCGATATACATACCTCGCGCGATGCTTGCTGGAGAACGCTGCCGGAAACAAGGTAACTGCACTTCCGTGCGACACTTGTAAAAAATGCAGGCTCATTACCAAAGCGCGTAAACGGAGGAAAGAGCAGAAAGGAACATCGTCGATGCTCGCGATTGTTTCGTCGAAAGCTCCTTCGGGAAATCAAAATTTCTTCGAGAAAACGTTAAGAACATTGCACTATGTTAGTTCCAAAATTCAAATTATTACCTTGAAACCACCAAAGTCTACTATAATAGCAATTAAAGAACCGTATCTAAACGATTCCAGAATGCAAAAGAATTCTACACCGACTAAAGTCAAGCACAACTTTGAAGGATCCATTAAACGATACGTAGATCCGCGGTATCCCTTACTTCAACGAGGCTCCTATTTAGGCTTGGAAATCGCTGGCAGAACTCTCCGAAGGAAGGAGGAATAGGCCGCGAAGGTCCAGAATGCTGACAAGAGAATCATGTCCGTGTGCGCGTTGCACGCGTATTCAAAGAAACGATAGGACAGCTTGGGCGTGGTGGTTGATGGCGGCTCGCGTGGAACTGTATAATTAGATTAGGTACAAGGCAAATTAGCATGTCATACATATTCCATGAGACGCGGACTCTCGACATTGAGGTGGGAATCATATTGCATTCGGTGGTCATGGCGCGGTGCAGTCCTCTCGGTATTCGGGTAACGCTCGTTTTCACTTCTCCTTCTGTTTTCACGCTTTTCGCGCCGACTGTGTCCGTTATTCGTTCGTTAGTTGTTTTGGTCCCGTGGATCGCCGGCGTATGAGAATGAAACCAGATTTCAGAAGAGAAAAAACTAAATATTCCTGATACACTGACGATACTTGTTTTTTTACCGGGAAAATAACTGTGGTGAAGAAAGTCGGCTAACAATGAGTTCCGGAATTTACTTAACTTTGAGATGTGTTCCTTTCATTGCCATCTCTGCGTTTTGAGTGTTTATACGAAACTCGATGGTCGTTTAATATCCTATATGCGTTTAAATATGAAAAAATGTATTAATATCTTTTGTTTTATATATCACATTTAACAGATATTTAGTACTGCACTATCAAAACAGTTAATTAAACTGACTCCCACATTCTCCGAAAAATTTCCCATATTGGTGGAGGCGCCACTTAGTAAATACTCAACTTCTATCTAATAAAACCTAAACTACTTCATTAACACTAGAACTACCGGCCTCAAATCTATCATATTATAATATATTAAATAAGTACTTTGAAAAAGGGGGAATCAAGTTGCGGAAAATTTGATCGTTAGCGTGATTTATGTTTATTGATATAAACGTAGAATATTTATTCTATGACTCTTGTATAAACTTGGAGAATTTTTTGAAAAAATTGTGTACCAGTCATTTTGACTGGTTTGGTAGTTCTAGTGTTAATCATCCTTTTCAATTCTTGGCTACTCTTTTTTAAAAGTACTTACTAATATTTATATTAAATAATTATTTAATATTTATATTTAATATATTTAAATATAGTAGACATCATATTGGTTGTTCAAATATTATGGAGCAAAGCTAAACTAACAAATAGTTTATCTATATCGTTTTCACAGTCGTTGATTTAGCCTTGAGTTCACAAAAGACAAAAGATTAGCGAACGATAATTCTTTACTGATACAATAGATAGTGTTAAACAATTGGCACTCCAAGCGATTTTAATATCAGCTAAATTACATTCCCACATTATGTACCGTGCATGTTGTTGGTGCATTAACTGTAAAAGGTAAAAAAGGTCATCGAGAAAATTATAAAATACAGAACGTTCTAAATGCGAGCGTTCTTGCCTTGTATTGCGAATGCAGAAGAATGACAATGGATGAAGAATAGAAAACGGCATGGTACATCTGTGCCGTTGGAGCGTGAAATGAGAACGTACTGGAGTGTATACAAAGGATTGAGAGCTTCGAAAGCACGAGTAGGAACAATCGGGGCAAGGTCGTAACCGGCGTGTCGATGGCGCACCTTCTCTTTCCGTCGATCGTTTTGTTCCCGAGATCGTTCGTCTACAGGGACAATTTTCAATGCGCGCGCGCATACAAAGTGCATTTGTTGCACGATTCTAACAAGGACATATAAATCAAAATAATACGACAGTTATGCAACCAAGATGCATTTTCCATATCGAACGAATTACGTTCTACAAAAGTGATTGACCTTTGCGAATAGAATTCTTGGAGAGAAAATAACAACCTTGTTTGTCACAGGGACTGTAGAAGGAACGAAGTATTTGTGGAAGTAATTGAAGAAAGACGTACGATATGTAATGTCGAATAATTCAAGTTCAAAGAAGAAAGCACGATGTGTAAGCAATCATTGAGACAAATGTCGGTCGATGCAACGATAATGAAGCTAAGAATGTTTGCGTTCTGCATCGCGATTACACACAATTGGTTCAACCTAGACGAGCGATCAAACCGACATGCACGTTCCTATGTAATATTCATGGGCCGAATGCGTCTCAGTGCGTTATGCAATTTAGTGCATTTTTCTTGCGGCTTCTACCTTCGTGTTCCGACATCGCACGTGACTCCGGTACTGTTTATGAAAGTAGAAATTATTCGTATAAATCTAGTAAATACGGGAAATAATTCTTAAGACACAGAATTTGTACATATAACAAAAAGAAACGACATTAATAACGTTATGCTGTAATAACCATGACGAGCTATATGGAATTTTCTTTTTTGTCATTCAATCGGATGTCCCTGAAGAAAGAGGAATTTTTTTTCAGTATTCGAAGAAACGTGATATTTCTCTTTGAAACATCGCGACTTTTAATATCGAAATTTCTCACAGCAATGAATTATTCTTACATTTTAAACACGTTGAGATCAATTTATGTCAAGACAAGCCATCCTACATTTTTTATCTTTCCCGGATAAAATCAACATCTCAACGCACCCCTCGAAGACGTACAAAACGTTCGCGGTTGGGAAAGTTTTCGACCCCTTGGAGGAATCAGGAGGGATGAAAGAGAAAGACTGCGATGAAAAGAGCAGCTGAATCTCGAGCATCTGCAATGAGAAGGAGCGTCGTGAGACTACCAAGGAACATCGAGAAAAACGTCTCGACGAAATTTCCGCGCTCCTTTTCCTCCTGGACAAAGGAAAGTCACCCCGACGGATTCTTTTCCTCTCCCTTCGTTTTCTCACAAGTCGCAGTTTGAAATTATGAAGTTCGTTCTTGACAGAAAGATGTATTATGTATTTCTTATTAATCTTTTGTATTCAACACGTAAACGTGTAGAACTTTGAAAGGGTTTTTCAGAAAACCTTGACTCGATGGAGAGAAACTGAGAGAAACGTTTTGAGAAATGTGAACGTAACGGTTAACCGAATTATCCTTTGAGGGGAAAGAGAGTGCTTAAAATGTGTGTCACTTACGAAAAAATGAAGGGATGTCAAAAAAAAAATGAATCGCAAAATAACAGAAGGGTTACGCGTCAGGAAAGTTACGAGCGTTGAGTGAACCTTTTTTAGCAATACCATAGGCATTTTATTACTTTATCCCACGACTGCAGACATTGAAAACAACGGTATACAGACCCAGCGTAGACTAAATTTAAATTTGTGAAGTAAATGACCTAACAAATTATAATCTGACAACGTTTGACGCAGATCTTCAATTTTCATTAGCGAAAAATAAATGTATCCAATGTCTAACACGTCTACCGCCCTTTAACAAGCCTAAAAAACATATTTTGCTTTGTCATTTCTACTTATGGACTATATTCGTTACATAGTTACAAATTGACGATAGGCATAAGATAAACAGATGGTGGCAATAAATTTTAACACAATCGACAAAGTTATACGAAGGAACTTTCCATCCTCATCCAAGTAGACTTTTTCTCCTCTAATTGTCTCTCCACATCGGCCTCTGTTTTAATTGATTCCAACGATTAAATTCCGTTCGCGGGCATTCCGATCGAGTCCGGGTTAAATTTACGTGCTGCTTGAATAATTTCATTCCGGAACTGTCTGCCGTTCTTAATTAGATTCAGCCGGATAGTTTAATTGCTCGATACTGCAGGGAACCACCGTTAGGGAGGTCTCTATTTACGATACTTTCGGCCCACCTGTTACCGGCGACAAAACGGTTCACGTAATCGCCACGGTAATTTCGATTGATATTTTGCAATGCGATAAAATCAGTGACTTCGATTTCTAAGAATGATTTACGATATGCATCCTTTCGGCCACCTATACACTTCAATTTCTGCCGAAATAACATTTATTACCCTTCAGTATCAAATCGGCTCGTACTTACGTATCTTTCGTTCAAGTCATCAAGCCAGTCGCACGTTAGAATTGAAAATGATGTGCAAACGAGGTATGTCTCTATCCGTAAGGCGAATCAGAACAAAACACATGCCAGAGGAGAAACCTTTTTGGCGAACTTTATCAATGTACCATTTTTAAATTCAAATTACAAGCTTCATTTGCCAGTCTTGTCAATTCAACAACAGACAGAACTGTCCGGCAGCCCTAATAGTAAACTAAATTATTGACATATCATGTAAAATGGACTATAAGCTCAAACAATATCTAAGTACCGAGCATAAAAGAGTTTTGGTCTGTTTTGCTAGATGGATAAAAAGATCCCTCGTTCACACGTCATTTTTTATTCTAACGGGCTACTGGCCGAAAGAGCCGCAGATTCATTATGTTGTCATGTGAACGAAGAAAGAAGTGTTTTGTTTTCGGTCGTCATTGACCGATCTTCAGGTTTCCAAAAATGATATGGCGGTAGTAGGAGGTGCGAACGACGACTACTTTTGCCTTACTGATTTACTGCACCCCATCAGATCTTTCGCAGCCGGTAGCGAATCATCAACATGTTTTTCAAGAAAAAAAGGAAACTTACATGTGAATCTACTTTAAATGCAACAATTTTTTATGCCAACTTGGATCGAATCAGCAATCCAGTGTCCGACGATAAAGACATAAACTTTTTTATCTTTGAAGTCGGCCGTCGCGAAAGTAGCGATATCGGCAAACCGTATAAAAAGTTTACGATCAATGGCAAATGTTGCTATTGACGTTTGATGCTGCTTTATCTATGTAACATCGACGATGGGTAGAGTCAAAGGAAGCAATATAAGCTTCTGCGGATGTAATTAATGGAAGACGAGTACGAACGGGCAACATTATCCGTGAAACGAGAATGCCGGAAATCGATGACTTTCGTGTTCGTCGTTCAACTAGTATTTTCTGCGACGGTAAGCGAATTGGGACTGTCCTTATTTTCTTGCCCCGCGGGAAGAGAGTAGAACGTCGCTCGTTTTCCTCCGAACACAAGCTTCGCCTTTACGCCCGAAAAGTCAGGTCTTGGAGATTCGAGATAGGTCGTACCACTTGAAGCAGTCGATAAATCACGAAACCTTCCAGCACGAATCGCCTCCTTTTTGAATTTCATTCGGATTAAATCGACCACGACCACCCCGATGAATTCAGGTTTGATATTCCGTGAGCGAGTTAGTGCTGCCGAAATGCAAAAAATTCGAATGTGGACGAGACCCTTACAAGGGAATTTTCGCGATCTACAAGATCATTTTTGCAATGTAACGTAAGTGAAACATGAACTTAAAATGCGTTCTACAAAATTCACCTGGTCTATTTATCACAGCATTAATATCAATTCAACGTAGTTAATTCCTGAGCATTGGAATAGCTTGCGATATTGAAATTCACTTCAATTGAAAATCCAAAAATTCTGATGCAAGAGTCAAAAACTAAAATGTACTTCACTGTTTCAAAATCTTCGCCCTAATCTGAATCGCAAGCCGCGAAAGATCTCCCAGAAATGATAATATTGTCATTTAACTCCAGTATATTCTTAATCGATCGACCAAACCGGATCATCGATGGATGCGCTTGCCATTAATAATTAAACGTATCGAGATAAGTGACTCCCAGATCGATGACATTGAACGATCCAGGATCGATGATCCTTGAACTCCGTGTCGCAGACGGACATGACATTTCCGGCGTGTCCTCTCGCGATCGGACTACGATCGATCGCTGCTTAACCGACCAGCACCTTCCAGCAAGCATTGATAACCGTCGCCTGCCGGTTAATTAATTCACCAGGCAACGTAATTAGTTGGTGTCTGCGTCGACAGCCCGTACAGACATGCGTATGCGTATAAGTCTGTACACACGCGTGTTTCACGTCTGTTCCGTGTATACAGGGTGTTTCAAAAGTAGTTTTCATGACTTTCAGGGCTTGTTCTACACTTTTGGATCGACGGAGATTTTTGAAACAAACCAGCCGCAAAATTTGAAAAAGGGTAACAAACTTTTTTTTATTGACTCATTGCATTCATCTTCTTATGTAGGTAAAACGTCTGATTGTGAGCGAAACCATGGGTCAAAGAAAACCAGTCGCACGCAAATTAACTTTTAATTGTGTTTTTGCGACTGAATTTTAAATGAATAAGTCAGGCTTCCAGGTCGCTGACTTCTCGGAAAGAAACACACTAAATATCGTTACTAATGCGACACGAAATTAGAAAATGGAGGTCTCGGCCATTCAAATAATAAGGAAAGCGGGTCTGGTTTTCAAGATACATAGGAAAACACAAAGTTTAAGCCATTTTTGGGTCCGTTTTTCCTTTGAGCACTGCTTAAATATGTTTAAATGTTTATAACAATAAAGTAATATGCAACGTTATATTCCGGAGAGTTTAGAATCAATTTATGCAATAAACTAGACGTTCAGGACAAATTTTTATGGTAGGAAACGATAGAGCATATATATTTCTGTTTTACGAATACATTTTGTGTTTATAAGTTACTTTTAATGTTACAATAACGTTATTTGAAACAAATCACTGTATTTGTAACATTTGGTTAGATAAATAATATCGTTCAATTCCATTTACTATTTCAAGATTAATTGTGTGAGCAACGAGAGCAATTATTACCACTTCACTGACCAAGAAGTACAACGATCTGCGCGTGTTGTCAAAATATACTGGGTGGAGCTCGGCGACCGTAACCTTCAAGTATGCTTTTCGCGAATTTTAATAATAAGTCACTTCGATGATCGCCTCGCTATCAGTTCCCCCGCGACCGGCGACGAGGAATCAGTGCTGAGGTTCAACTATTTCCACCTATTAGAGCGAGTATAATACTTACGAAGACGAGATCCTATATCACCAAATACCTCTCTTTTCGTGGGCTACTTGATAATTCATCTGTGCAGTGTTATCAATTCTTAGTTGGCGCCCGTACGTCTGCTCTTAGTCACCAAAGCAAAGAATCAACACATTCCTCAGGTATGTACAATTTTTACTAATCGTAAGATTTTAGTAGGTTTGTTTTAAGTGTGATTACACATTTTGTTCTCAATGAAACAATCGCAAAGAGGAAATATCCTTACCCATAAGTAAGAAAGACTACTAGTAGAAAAGGTAAAACGAGGTGCCTAATTTTTCAGTACTCGCGCGCATATGGCTGCCAAATGTTTATTTAACAGTTTTAAAAAGTCCAGCATCCTGTAACAAAAGTAGGACGGACTTTCGCTTTTTTCCAAATTTCTCTTTCTTCCTAGATATCGTCTTCCTCTTCGCTGACCATCTTAATGCCAATTTTTGTTTAACATACCTGAGCGGTAGGTCTCGAAGAAATAATTAACACGTATTTTTTTATCGGTTTCTTTCTGTATTAACATGGTGAAAATGTCTCCCTTTGCAACGAAATCTATGTAATTTTTCGGAGGCTACGAAGATGTCAATGATCTGTGTGCGGTGTCAGGTTCGCTCAAGGGCGCTCCTGGGGAGAACAACGTAAACACTTGTGCTTTCCTTCCTGGTTCGGTGATACAGTCCTCTACTTTCTAATTTCGTGTAGCACCATGTAGTAAGGACACCTCATGTGTTTCTTTCCGAAAGGTCGGAGACCTGGAAGATTGACTTACTCAGTTAAAATTCAATTTCAAAGACACAATTAAATGTTAATTTGCGGGAGTACGTTTCGTCTCTGACTGATGGTTCCCCTTAGACATTTTACCTACGTAACAAGAAGAATGAAATGAGCCAATAAAAAAGAATTTCCTCCCTTTCGCGAATTTGGGAAGCGTCTTCTTTTTTTTCCATTGATCCAATGGTGTACAACAACCCCTAAATCCATAACAACTACTTTTGAAACACCCTGTACATACGTGCATGCTCGACATACGCTCTGACAACCCACATACGGCGGCTCTTCGCGTATTTATGTTCAAACGAGGATGTTCTTGTTTATTTCGATGCGGGTTAACGTAAACGTTGCCGCGAGCTAAGCATTTGAATTTCTGGAAAGGATTATTAGCAGTATGTATAATATCATGAATATAATCGGCGGAGGTACAAGAATTTATAAAATTGAGATACACCGCCCGTTTATTACAGGCATGGGTAGTTAGATGAATAATAAAATCTTGTGAACGAAACTTGAAGGGCAATGGCAGTACTATGGCTATTTCGGTTTGAAATTATCATTTTCTGGGAGTTTTAAAATATTATACCTGTGGCTTTATGTATGCGAGGAGAAAGTAAGGAAGTTTTGAGCGGAAGAACAAGAACATTAAAGAAGAAGTTGACTTTTCAGGTCGATGTCTTATTTTTTATAGGAAATTAGTATTTAGGGTATTTATTGTTATAATTGCATACTGTAAACTCTTTTACAACGAAGCTGATGGACGAACCGTAATAAATAAGAGCAAACCTGCACGTTCTCATTTGATTGTTGCTCAAGTAAGGATGACACAGAAGAAATACAAATGAGGAAACAAACGGACACATTTCCCTGCAGATGACGTAGCGGAATAAGTAATTGGAATGCAGTTTCAATCTCCCAAACTATATGCTCTTATTTCGGTGAAATTTTGCACGCAGTATGATATATCAAATGTGCAGTTATTCGAACTATCCCGCTGCAATATGCGCGCACATAAAATAATTAACCGATGAAACATGTAATATGCAACACTCAACACCGGCTACAAAATTAATAAAATTACAACTCCCAGGCAACGTCTATTTACAATTTCGAACCGCGATCGATTACTTCATCGCCAATGTATGTACTACAATATGCTTCAATACCTTCACCATTGATACCATTAAAATTCGTTTCAAACTGTAACGAAAATTTATTCCAGTCGTGTTCCCGAAATAACAGTCACAGTAATAAATAATACCGCGAGCCGTTTAACAGGAGGCACGCGGAACTCTGTTAATAATCTCAAATACAATAATATCGATGTGACACAATGGAGTCTAGTATCATTTACAAGCGCGTAACTGCCTCGATATTCGTGTTTCCATATCCGGTGGATTCGAGCGGGTCACCGAATTGCCGATAACTAGGAGTAGAGGACCTTCCGCGGTAATGCGATCGATATTCACCGAGGACGAGACACGTCGGGCGCGGGTAACAAGTTTATCGGCTGGAGACCCAGATTCCTGGTAAACCTGTCCGTGGGAAAATCCAGGTCGACCGAGAAAGCGAATTCCGAATGCGAGACGCAGAATTCGCTCGCGGCTCGCCGCTCGCTCGATCGTGACACCGGGAAACGTGCCGAGGGGAATTATTATCCTATGCTTGTCTCGAGACCTTCGACAGCCGAAAGCTCGCTTTCCATCGATTCTCGGTCACGTTTCGCAGGCTCAATAGACAAGATCGAGCTTTGATTACCACTGTCATTAGCTTTATATACATTTCTTAACACTAGAAGTAGCAAGTAAAAATGACTGGTTCCCCATTTTTTCCAAAAGTATTCAAGCTTATAGAAAAGCCATGTAGGAAATATTCTACATTGATCTTGTTAACCAGAAGTTACCGAATTTATAATCTGTTACACTTCTTTATTTCTCTTTTTCTAAAGTAGTTACTTAACGTATTGAAGTATAATAGATTTAACGCTGGTAGTTCTAGTCTTTAATACTTATCTCATACAATTTCTTAACGAAACTCTTTTGAAAGCAATATAATTATACTTGATTAACTTGTAAATAGAAGTATGAGATATATGAACCGTTTATTTTAAAAGTGGTGTAAGTCCATTCTTTAAAGAAATCAGGTATCACACAATTAATGCTTAATTTAGTGTAAACTGTTTGTTTATAACTAGTTAATGTTTAATGTCTTAAAAAAAGCCAATGATCTGTTCCATTTAAAATTTATCACTAAAAGAAATTGCATAGCTATTGATTATGAAGGCAGTGTAAGTTCAACTTCCATAGACAGATTGCGAGGTCAAAAGTGACAATTTTAGTTTACTTATTTGATTTTCCAAAAATAAGTATTTTCATATCAACATCAAATAGTGACATAGGTAAGAAGAAGTATGTAGTAAATCAATATCATATTATATCAATATTATTTTGTGACAATTAAAAATATTTATTTTATTTAATTTTAAATAAATACGTTGTGCACTACGACTTTAATTCACATACCGAATTTCGGTTTATCCTCTGATGTTTATTCCTTTTCAGCATCATCCTTTTCTTTTTATCACGTTCATATAAATTACTGTAGTAATGGTGTCATGAATGAATCCACTTTATTAGCATATTTGTTTACATTACGATCGCGTAAAATTGACAAACATTCGCAGAAATAGATCAAACATGTACATAATTTCAAAATTAGAACGCTTTAAAGAAAATGGATTTAAATATAAGTATGTCTTGCTAAATGAATAGAAACCAGTAGTAGTGGTAGAAGAAAAATGAAAACGGTTTCCGTTACTTTCCTTATGAATCTCGAAATGCATCAAAATTACGTGTCTCGCAAAACCTAATTAAAGCGGTGTTCTTTAATTCGATTAACTTGAAATGTTGGTCTAATAGAATTTTTGTGACGTTCTCTTGCGTCTAATGGCCTTTATCTATGGGTAGCTCGTTATAATCTTATAGCAACCATAACTGGGTAGTCATGTATCCACTTATTTGCACCATTTATTTGTAAACGTTAACGGGATCGCTATCATAATGAATTAACGACTGGTAGATGCAGGCAAACGAGAAAGTCTAACACGGAAACATATCGAACTCGAACACACCGATTTTGATGAAATTTACATCACAGGTAGTTCTCGAAAGAATATTTGACACGTATTTTTTTTTATCTGCAACAATTAACTCTAAAAGGGTGAAATACCCACCAAAGTTAAGGATAGAAAACACATTTTTGAGAATATCTCGGTTACCAGTGGTCATAAAAATATATATTTCTTTAGATTGTGCGATTTTCAACAATGAGTTTAATTTAATGAGAAAATTCGCAAAGAAATTATTTGTTTAAACGATTTATTTAGAAATTCATCTTTTTAAAAAAAAACATTCTGTCACAATCAAATAAATTTACGTACGCAAACTATGGCCGAAATTAACGAATGCGTGATTTTGGAATTTTTCGATTTTTGAGGATGACGGTCTTTGTTTCGTATTGTAACTTTTTCTTGCTCTGTGCTCGACTGTCAGACTGAAATGGACTTTTTTCAAAACAAAACTGATTTTATTGCAAATAGTATGCTAATAATCTATGCGAGAAAATATTAATCATCAAATAATAACGGTTAACGGTAAAGAAACAACAAATTCCAAAGATACGTATGCACTCATTTAGATAAGAGTTGATGTACATATTATTCGATAGCAAAATAATGCTTATCAGGGAAATGTTAACGAAAAAATTCCAATTTTTCATATAAGATTTATTTAAATAATATATTTGAATTTTGAATCTGGTATTAATTTTTCTCGGAAAGCATTATTCCGCTATCAAATAATATGTACGTAAACTGTGCTTTAATTTATATATATATTTGTACTTCTATAAAACCTCTAAAAGATGTGATTATAATAGAAAAATGTTTACCCTGATAGAAATGATGAAGCTAGCGAAATGCCGATGGCGTTTAAAGTGTTAATATATCAAAGATAGGGTTGTTTGAACCCCATTTCGCACTATAATTAGGAACGAAAATGAAGGGTATATATTTGTCTCCCAGCACATGATATCTCGTGACAAATGTTTTGTTCTTCTTTGCCTGACAGATACAGACATTCCTCGTTCACAAGAAATTTTCAATTCTAATGTTACGGCGTTATATGAACAACGCCAGATGTGTTTTGTTTTCGATTGTTATTGGCCGACCTTCAAGTTTCCAGGACCGATATGATGGAGATAAGCGGTGGAAGCGACACTTTCGCCTTTCTCCGTCTTTATGCGGCGAGTCATCTCAATTCTTGCCAGCGATAGTCGTTGATGAAGTCTACAGTAGGACTGGAAGTATCAACGAATAGATGTCAGAAAGTCAATGTGCGGTTCGCTCATAATTATTCTTTCCTTTAAGTCTGATGTGTAAAATTCTTGCATTCGAAAAATTCTTGTGAAAATGAGAATGTGATATTTTCCATAATTTTTAGAAAATATGATTTTATTGGTAAGAAGACGTAAGCACAGCGAATCAATAAATGAGGATTAAACAAAGGGAAATCCCTAATCGTTAAGTCACTGTCGTTGATTCGCCGAACGATAAACAAGGCCGAGTCGTTAGATATTCACTTAGAGACTTCTCTCCGCGAAAACGTGGGACGAGAGGAATTTGTCAAGGAATGCCGATAGAAATTCCAAGTATCACCGAAGAACGACGTAATCGTTTCTAATCGGTGTGCGTATCACGGTGTATATATCTTGCATAGAATACGGATTACCTGAGATCCCTGTTATCCGATTGATTCATAATGAGCTTCAGTTAGTTCCAGATTCATTCAGGAAGGATTTCGAAAATTTCCTTCGATATTTCAGGTGATCCTTATGTACACCGTGATTATATGAAACGTAGAATATCCCGTTTCAAAAGTAGCATTATTCCGAAATTTCTGAAAGTGGAATTAATAGAGGTGGTACTCCTACAACACAGTTTCGCTCCGACATGATAGGATAAATTGTGAGAACCTTCCTGCAACACTGTTTCTCTCTGGCGTGATAAGGAAATTGCGAAAATCTTTGTACAACACTGTACGTTTGACAGCACTGGATAACATGATTTTGGTTTAACATATTTAGAAATTAAATTACCTTAAAATAATGACGAGAAGGAATAATAAACTATGGTGCTTTTACATGAAAGTATATAAATAAATGATAATTTACTCATTTATGACTCTATTCCAATATATAACGGAATGTGTAAGTGACAATTTACGCACCATCTGCGGCGAAAGTTGCCGTCTCAAAGATATAATATTAAAAAAAAAAAGTTTATTTTCAGAAAGACTTTAAAATGAAACACGCTTTCATACAACACGGAATTTTCGAGAAACCTATCTACACACCGTGTTATAAAAGAGTTATCTATGCTCCAAAAATCATACAAAATTTTTATCTCGCCGATTGCATCACATAAATTTTTGTTTTATCATAACTTGTAACACCTTGCAGTAATGAAAAACATACATTTAACCCTTTGCACTCCGTTATCGCTGCAACAGTGACATTGTAGTAGAAGCTGACAACTCCGTTCTCAGATAAATCCCGTGTATTTTTATATTTTTGTAATATATAATATTACAATATAATTTCAAAGTAAGTTTTTCAATTTTTCATAGATGCGCACTCGCACCGTGTAAATAGTCCTAGACTAGCTGGTAGTTCATAGTAAAGGTTACTCGAAGTACCAAGTGTTAAAGATTCCAAAAGAATACAAATTGTCCAAGTATTACAACCATAATCCAAGCGTGACATTTTTGACGTCATCGCTCCATGAATAATTCAATGTACAAATCGAATCGCGCGTGATTCTCTGCGCAATTAATAAGGCATTACGGGGAAATATAAGAGAATGTGACGTCTCGGAAAACAATGTTTTAATCTGAAAATTGCCTCTTCGCACCGGCTCGCCGGTAGATGCATCTATTCAGTCATTAAGGAATCATGTCTGTTCGGGAATTGTTCGCAGCAGAAGCACGGAATTTCGGCGAATTGCGGGCATACCCCTCTCGAGTCCCTTTCCACGAATGGAATTCCCGAGGGAACGACGCCGAGCGTCGAGACAGCGTTTCGTAACAATGTAATCGCTTCTAATCTATGCACGATAATCTCCGCGGGATATACAAGCTTCCGGATTACTCTCTGGCTTCTTCCTCCGCGACGCCCTCGAGTAATCTTCTCCAGTCGTGCTCGTATTGCCGACTCAATAATCGTGGCACGCTTCAATATTGCGAAAGTAATGAATCAATGCAGTTGTCTCAATTTTTTACACATATTTCGTCGGGATTCAAGATCGTTAGTTTGAATATATGTAATTTAAAGACGAAAAGTCAGGTAGAGGAAGAAACCTATAGAAGTTGTGCAACGCGTGGAAGGTTTTTGACCGACGTTGTGTTACGCTGATTGGCCAATAGAAATCTAGATTTAAAATTTCACAAATTTATTTTACAAGCTGGTATTATTATTAGGGGGCCGGAAAGAAATGGCAAATTTTTTTTCATTAAATTCAAACAAATAAATTTGTAACAAATTTTTATTTTCTATTAACCCCTTAACCTACGATTTATTTTCTGACGATGAGTGCGAAGACTCAAAATTAATTCTTGAAATCAAAAGGTTTCACTGATTTTTGATATTTCGTATAACTAAACGTGATATTAATAGCGC
The DNA here is from genome assembly GCA_910591515.1 of Cerceris rybyensis. NCBI lineage: Eukaryota > Metazoa > Arthropoda > Insecta > Hymenoptera > Crabronidae > Cerceris > Cerceris rybyensis. Next base: position 4,407,501 of record OU342796.1, on the reverse strand, counting down.
AGAAATAATGAGACCGTTTCTTGGTCGACTCATATATTATCAATTTAATAGTTTTTGAAAGACTTCAAAATTTCCTATTCCATTTTCCGCGCTACGTGTCTCACACGTAGTTGTAGGCTAAGGGGTTAATGACATAATCGTCATCGTTATCAAAAATCCTTTTTCATCTAGTGTGAAAATTTTCAATGCCGAATCGATCAAAACTTAATTAGTTTTTGAGCAAAATATTTAGGGGAACGACGTTACTTTTCGGTCCCCCTAATAGAATTGAGCATGGATTTGTGGGGATGCTACTAACGTGAAAGAGAACACCGGTGCAGTTTCTCCTCGTTGTCAGATACGTCTGTCTATCAAGAGGGGTCTGCGATTTTTAGTTTGAATTTTTAACAACCAACGAATGACATATATATTTATACTAGTAATAGCGATTAGAGTACCTCATTTTCCACTTTAACGACCGCTGTCCGATTAATCGGTTTTTCAGAGGTCAACGTTTATAGATCAATAATCTATTAGTTATAACTACTAGAAAAAAAACAGAGGTAAAAAAAATATATAATAGTAGTTACAACCTACTATTATAAATGACAATAAAATGAAGTTACACTGCTTTGAAATAACTGTAATTACATTAAAATAACATTTTAATTTTAACGACGTAGAGTTTCGTAACGTGAGACGTATACTTCTGCACGGTGTCCAAAAACCGAGTGGCAAATAAGGTGTAAATAGTAGCTGCTGTAAATGTTGTCAATCTATAGCAAAGTGATATCCTGCGTTTAATTGGTCTGAATAGCTAACTTGTTCTGGATGTCTAAGCGTTCTGACTGTTTCAAATGTTCTAATTGTTCTAAGTGTTCTTGATCTCCTGACCTTGCGAAAGGACTCGCCCCTCTTTTCTGCGTCTCGTCTCTTTGTTATGTTGGTTGGCTTTAAGACGTGTGGTGCCGGCAGGAGCAACTGTGCTGTCAAGGTGCGAATGATCGTCCAGCTCACGTACTTAGATTTCTTGGAGTGGCTCAGAAAATTTCAAGACAATCAGAGCCCTTTGTTATGTGTTTCAACGGGGCACGAGCGAGGCACGCGTGCGAAGCACATCTGTGCGTCATCTTTGTTGGCTCGACAGCAAAGTAACCGTGGAGAGCCAAGTGAATTTAACCGTTCTAATGCTGGACGACGATATATCGTCGTTAGCATTGGGCATCGAAGGATTAATATTCAATTTGCAATACATCATCAGTAATTTAATGACAGATGATTGTAAATACACACTTTACGCTCTATATTGCACGTTCTATCTGAAATTATCGCCAAATGACAATTCTTTTTATTGGGAACTACATTTGTCATTAGTTCAATTAATGTTTTTGGTCGGAACTGAAAGGGTTAAAATAATCCTATTCTAAATTTTCTTCCTGTACACCTTATGTCGAAAATGAAGAAGCTTTGCTTTATCTCTTCCACCGCCGTTTTTTTCATGTTCGAAAACACGTCGGCATGCAAACTAAACCACGTCTCCTTCTTCAGTTAGAATAATCTTAGAAAACAGAGAAAGCAAAGAATCTAGTCATAGACTTATTGTTAGATATCTTTGGTAGACTAAACGAGATAAGCCGTTTGGTACTTGACGCTCCCTCCGTAACTCTCACGGGATAAACTGTCAATGGGTTAACTTCATGTATTTTCTGCGAACCGGTGCTCGAAACCTTGGAAGGTTATCTCTTCTTAATCTTTGACAAGTCTATTCATGTAAAAAATAAGACAAAGATTCATAACTCTTAGTTTTTTCACTTTCCTCTCGTAGTTCATTATTCACAGACGGCAGTAAGTGTGATAGTGCGGTATCGCACCGCCACATTTCGCCATATAGTTCCCCGAAACCTCAAGTTTGGCCAATAATAATAAAAAACAAAATAGTTCTTTCGTTTTTCATAGAACGTTCTGTCATTTGCTTTGACGCCGATCATTCATATCCTTTGTCATGCATTCGGATCTGAATATATAACTTTTTCATTCAGTATGTAGCGTGTTACAATCGAAAATACAAGTCAACGAGAAATGTTTCTATCTCCCTGACAAATCAGATGCGAACACTTTCCGCACTCCAGTAGACTCGTGTGGTCCCGCATAAGTAGCTACATTCGATTTATTTCAATTCAATTTATTTATGCAATTTATTTGCAAAAAAGGTTCAAACAAATTAACGACACATGTATTCAGAAAAGCATTGATACCTTGACCTCCTTTTCCTTTTAAAATGCGTGAGGATGCATAAATATTGGCTTCTGATGTAATTAACAGATCAAAGAAAAGCTCAATAGTTACTGTCTGTCTGAAAATGAGTCGCAATGCAAACAATGTATTCAGGAGCAGCCAACAAGGAAAGTTAATCGTTGAATTACATTTATACAGTCAGATTCATTCGAATCGATCAATGAATTTATAATGGTACACTCCAGAAACAATGGTCCTGCTATTGTTAAGCAGATCGAATGAAAATTTCATGTCACGCAGACCGCTTAAAACGAGCCAAATCGCTCCGCGCCAAAAAATATTTGTTACGAGAATACACATCGGGGTGAGATGCGATGTTATTCTCAGATTCTAAAACGCCGAGGGAAAGAGAAAAGGGAGAAGCAGCGAAGAAGGAAGTGAGACGGAAAAAAAAGAGACGGAATAGCAGCGAGATTCTCCGGCCCTCGACTGTGGCTTAAAAATAAACAGTATCCAAGAGGAAGGAAGAGAGTTCGTGGAGCAAAGGCGGAGAAGAGGGACAGTCTCTCTTTCTACCTGGCAATTTTATTACGAGCCACAAACGCCACCGCGAGAGGAAGAAAAAATGGAGGAGAGGAAAAACAGCGTTGAATGTAAAATGTCGTGCCGCCAGGCAGAAAAAAATGAGGTCTAGAAATCTAAATATTTAGAAGGGTGTAGAGCCGTGTTTAAATATTAAACAGCGGCTTACGGGATGTTACCTTACGTCTGTTATATCGTCTCGGTATGTTTTCCCCTTTATCTACCGAACTCTCCCTGAGCGAAATAAAAATGGACATGCGAATTTCGCGATTCAATTGCGGGTTGGCACATTTCGACGAGAATTGTGTGAGAAGGGAAGAATTGTTAGATTCTACTGAAGCACTCCGTCCGACTAGTTGAGTCTTTTTTAATGGATGTATTACTCGAATTCGAAAATTTGATTGTCAACACGTTTCGTTTTATCGTATTATTTTATATATTTATGAGTCAACACTAGTCTTAAATAAATGCCTTGGAAAAGAGGAATCAGGAGGTGGAAAATGTGACAGATTCGATAATCTGTGTTTCATAAGATTAACGTAGAACATCTGCTACATGACTTTCCTATAAACTTGGAGAATTTTTCGAAAAAAACTGGGAACCAGTCATTTTGACTTATTTGGTAATTCTAGTGTTAATAAATGATCTCAGGTACTGGTAATATAATGCCTTAAAGTGCTGAGATGTGCTGAATGCACATAAAATTATCTTCGCGAAGAAAAGTATACAGTTATACCTAGTCTGTGTCTCAAATTGATATTTTCTACATCTTTCTAGATCTTCTAGATCTTTCGAATTCCACGATAATCTTTCTAATAATGCGTTCTTGCATGTGCTTCCCAGCGAAAATTAAAAGTGGTTGAAATCATTCTTGGCGCATTTTCGAAGTAACAGCAACTGCCAGATTCATAGCAGGCGCGAAAAATACCAAAAGAAACGGAAAACCAAATAAAGCATTAAAAACTGGAATTGTCCGAGTCAAGTCTATACATTGGGAATTTTAGATATTAACAGATTTTCATTTTGCTTAAAGCGTATTGCATACTTAATTTTCACTTGCAGGGTCTTTCGTCTGCTTTATACATACATTAAAAAATATATATAATATAGCAATTTTTTATAGCTTTTATAGAATTTTTCTATAATAGCGGGTAATCAAATTTTCTATATTAAACGAGTAAAATATGGCTTAATGTATCATTTCCTTCTCACATATTGTACTCTTTTGAATGACGAGCAAAAAATTTGGAATTCGAGGGAAATCCGTGAAATGACGTTCAACGAAAACTTTATCATTAATCATTTTACGATTACTTTCAAAGAACACAGGAAAGAATTACATGCAAGAGGAGTATTTGTAGTGTCGAACAATTCAAGTTTCGGTTTCTATAATTCAACGTTGAAGTAATGTTATTACAAATATAAATAGTGATTCAATGTTTACTCCATTAATTTCGTAAACTGCTTGATCAAATTAATTTACGACTTCGCTAGGGCTCAATGAACGAAGGTTTGTAATTAGTGTTGCGGCAGGTCAGTCAAAAAGTGGTTTGTTCACGCACGCTTTCGACCCGATGACGAGATTATTCGTGAAATTAATTTTCGACAGTGAGTTTACATTAAGTTAAAGTAAATATAGCTCATGGTTATATTAAATAAATGGACTGTATATAAGCGTATAATTATTAGAGCATTCACTCTTTTACCACGTCGTTTGCTACCTGAGGAAGTAAAAAGAAACAGCACGGTATTTGAGTCTTTGCACTCGAAAAATGTTTTTCACAGCTTGACGGCATTAGTAGAATGTTAAGAGTGGAAAAAGAAACGAACTTTTGATACAGGAGTAAGTTAGTGTATTAAAAAAGGGTAGAATTATAGATACTTTTTATTATGTGTTGAACTGATGTATGTTAACGTATCTCAAAGTTCTGAAACATAATCAGACTGGAACTCTTGGGCATAGAGTAGAAATAGATGTAACTCTAATGTTAAACCGCGATTTTGCAGTCAGGTCAAAAATTCACGTCAGTTTTGAATATGTCCTAGAGTTCCATCTATTATACCTAAATATATTAATAAGATGAGAGACACGAGGGTCACCGGCTACTGGCGCTATGGAATTCAATGAAATTTTCTACGATTTAAAGTTCAAGCTTTAAACTGTAAGATTTACGAATTTTCTAATATACTAAATATTTAAATATTGGTACTAAAAAGGTACTACTTTATGGAGCTGCGATTTTAATAGAAAAAGTTTTACGTCAGTAATAATATTAAAAGTAGCGAAATATCGGTGGCATTCAACGTGTTAAATACTTTAAGCACTTAAGCGAAAATAGGATTAAGATGGTGAAAAAACAGATTAATTCAGAAAATTATGTTTTACAAGATGGATGTAAAATATTTAATGAATGGCTGCACTATAGATTTAGAAATTTTTTATAAAAAATGAAAAACGTCATTTCAACTGCCATGGTTGTTCTGATATTAAGACGTGCTACTCATTGTCAGCGTGAAAACGAATTTGTCGTAGCACTGGATGTCTAGTTAGAAGCTTAAAGTCTCAATTAGTAACAGGCAAGAATTTAGACATCCGTCATCTGTGACAGATTTTTTTAAAACTTCAATTTGATATATCATGGTCTTATTCGTTCATTATTAGGGTGGTTTTAAGCGAAATTATCATATCAGCTGAAATAAATAGATCCAAAAGGAAAAAAAAGATACAATGTACCAGTGGATCAATAATCTTAACTCACACAGTAGTTTTTCTGAGAGTGCAATATTGTTTCGTCATCCGTAGAATGTGTTTATCACCGTCGATTCGTTATTGGTCTGATTCAATACCGTACAACAAGGGGTTACAGAACGTTTGGAGAATATTGCGCATCCTCTATTTTCCGGAAAGTTTCATATTTTGAACTTTAGTAGAAACTGGTAAACATCGTTAGACAATGATCGTCTTACTCATATGTAATTAAGACTGGCAGTCAAACCTGCGCGAGATTGCCACGGTAATCGATACGGTGCCAGGAATAACAAAGACCCAGAAGATATTTCGAACGGTCTTAAAATGTCGACGCTAATTGGCAGTAAACTCAATTATCAATATATCATTTTTTCATTTTACACTTTAGAGTTTTGTCGTTATTCTCAGATATAAGGAACCTACTATTTTAAACTTCGACAATATTCGAGTTAAAGGATTTTTTCACTTGTCTTCGGCATATCAAAGCATTGGCGGTTTTTAATCCACTTAACACTAGATTTACGGAACACGTCAAATTGACGGGTTTCTACCTTTTTTATAAACGTTTCTCCCATTTACAGAGAAACACTACTGTAGATATTTCACGTGTATATTATAATACAAAAATTAGTTAATAAATTATCATCTTTGCCGTTTGATCCTTCTTTTTTCAAAGCCCTTATTTAATAAATTCCAATGTAATAGATTTTACGACCACAAATTTAGTATTAAAATAGTAGGCATTAGGCAAAATGGCCGTAAAAGGTAAAGTCGAAAAGAACATAAAAGAGAAAGGAGAAGAAAAAAAGACTTTTAGACGGAACAGTGAGGAAAATTGCAGTCGCTAGTTAGATAAAATCCTTCCGAAAAATATTCAGTTGTTTTTCATATTATTATATAACGATTAAACAAAACCATATCCAAGCCCGGAAGTTTTGTACTGTAATATTAAAAAATCGAAATAAATAGTTGAATAATATCGCAGTTAACTATTTCAGAGATGGGTATTCGAGGAAACTCGTACTGCGATAATTCTCTGGCCAAGAAAAACACGGTAGAAGATCGGGTAGTTTTGACGCTGATCCGGCAAAAACGAAATCGCAAAGGCGCGGGGAGTAAAAGTTTAGAAAGGTGCATTGAAGTGGCACGAAGAGAAAAACGATGAATGGTTGGTGAAAGAAAGGGAAGAAGCCATGAAAATTCGTTATCCAGAATGACCCCGCTTATAAAGACCGTTGAAAAGTCCGTGTTGTTCGATAATAGGGCGGAAGGAAGGAAAGTGGATGATGGGGGAGGATCGATGGAGAAGAGCGACGAAGAAAAGCCAAGGAAGATGAGGAACCGAGAGAGCAAGAGAGTAGAGGTGAAATGGTAAAAGGAAGGGAGAGGGAGAAAAAAGTTTTCTCGAGTGCATCAAAGGAAGTAGAAGTGAGTAAAAGAGAGAGTGGGTAAAAGAGGGGACCCGTCTATCAGGCTAGCTGTACTGAAAACACGAAACTTCTTGTATCGATGACCACTCGATTTTTCCTCGTCGAATCGTCTTGGTTAAACAGTAATTACAGTTGCGTGGAAAATAGAAGGAAGTGTGGCAATGACAAACAATGCTCGAGAAGAATATGCACTCCATTTTGAACGGAAGAGAAACCTGTTTCTTCGGTAAGCGGGAGATGTACTTGCCGGAATGTTGAACATTTTCTATTAAATATCCCATTATATTGGGTTGGCGGGAAAGTTCTGTCGTATTTTACTACTTGCAGGTAATTTTACCTTTTCGGTCAAAACAAGCAGGTAGAATGTGTCATGTGGGGTCTTATTATCTAGCGTACATTTCATAGCATATAAGGCAACTATTTTCAATACCCTTCATCAGTTAGTTACGAAGTACAGAGTGAAAAACATGACAGTGGATAAGGTGCATTTAAGACATTGCATTTTGTATGAGTTTCAGAGAGGAAGCAATGCGTTGGTTGCTTGTAAAAACCTATGTGACACATTCGGAAGTGTAGTTGTGAATGTACGGACCTGGCAAAGATGGTTTTCAAAATTTCGTTCAGGAGATTCCAGCCTCGAAGAAGATCGTCGATGTGGGCGGCCATCCAAGAAGGATAATGACATTTTACGGTCTATGTTGGAGAATAACCCATCTCTAACTGCCAGAGCAATTGCAAAAGAACTCGGAATACACCATTCGACAGCTGAGGAACACATAAAACAGCTTGGATTTGTCTTGAAGCAGAGTATTTGGGTTCCGCACGATTTGAGTGAAAAAAACTTAGCGGATCGTGTGAGAGTTTGTTCATCTTTGTTTATTAGGCATAATGTGGAGCCCTTTTTGGACAAACTCATTACGGGAGATGAAAAGTGGATCCTTTACGAGAATGTAAAGAGAAAAAAAGTTTACTGCAAACCTGGAACATCCAGCACAACTGTTGCTAAACCAAGCCTGCATCAACGGAAGGTAATGCTTTGTTTATGGTGGGATAGAAGAGGACCAATTTATTACGAGCTACTGAAACAAGGGCAAAGTATCAATGCAATCATTTACTGTAACCAGCTGGATAAACTGAATGCAGCTATCAAAGAAAAGCGACCTGTACTAGCGAACAGAAGAGGAATTCGAAGAATACGACAGAACTTTCCCGCCATCCCAATAATTTGTCATCGAACAAAGTATTCTTAATTGTTTATGCAACATCGTGTATGGTGAAGATTATATGAAGATCACACGAAAGATTATCCTAAAAAGTAAGAAAAATCTTGGCAAAGAAGCTCATAATAAAAGGGAATCTAAATCGTAAAGGGCTAGCTTCGGAAGGGTAACAAAAGGAAACCGTAAAGTACAGAATGAAGTGGTAACCACCAAAAGAGGAAACTAATTGAACTACTGTACTACGGATAATCGAGACGAGCAGATTCCTTGAATTTCTATGAAGTTACGCAAACTTACTTCGATTCCCGAGAATTCCGATAATTCAGACTACACTTGGCGACTCTAGAACAATGAAATCCCCGGTAACAAACTGAAGTGGATTGCGATTGGCGAGATCGTAGTCACTTCCTTAGTTTTCCCATAATTATTGACTTTTTCTCCTCTTAATTGCACGTTTGTCAAAAATCCAAAAATTAAAGTAACTATTCTTGCTTAACCGTTTTAGTGTCAGAGGTTTTCAAATATTCATGTTGGATAGTGCGATGCGACGCGTTATCGCTTCCATTATTTAATTGCGAATAATGTCGAGCAGAGCAATTTCGCTCCTCTTTTTCTTCGTGAACATATGCCGAACGACATATTCGTTTTATCGTCAATTAATAGTTTCCCTTAAACGCCGTAACTTTTACAATAGCACGTGAACAATACAATCACGTCGATGGCATTAAAACGTTAAATGTCCGACGATAACACGGCTCAACAAATTTGAACTTTTTTTACTTTTACCTACATCCACTGGGTGATCCTTACAGAATTGCTCATCTTAAACACGAATCCGCCAGCAGAATTGTTCCATTACCGTCACTTTTTTAATAAAATGAGTTTCAGTAAAAACACCCGATTTTGGCAAAAAATGAGGTATTACGCGAAAAATAAAAAGCTAGGAAGTTAAAATTAGTTTCAAAAGATAGAGGAAAACATACCGAATATTTTACACTAAAATATATAATAGTATAAATAACAATTCTGTCACCCATTGGATATTCGTGAAAGAAATCGTGTTGAACAGTGTAATCGAAGCTTTAACTGTAATACGAAAAATTCGGTAAATAGAATTTTTGAAAAATGATAACACGAATTGAAACGCTCTCAAAAGAAGCGAGCATCAGAAGGTCCTTTTCCCGAGAGAAAACATTCTATAACGCGTACACTCTTCGTGTTCATTCAGTCAAAAATACGTATGAACAGAATCCAAATGTTCTTTTCTAACCATGAATTTCTACCAGAGCAAAATCTCAAGGCGCGTATATATAAACGAGTACTTTCCACTTAAATAATTCTACCTGATGTCGTTGTATAATAAAATCCTATTTCCCTTATATTCCCTCAAACTTCCGTGATATTTTATCTCCCAATTCTTCCTCAACTTATGCGCAGAGTATGTATCTTTCAGAAGGAACTCCAAGTTCGGCGAACGTCGCAGTCTGGTTAATAATTCGCGAATCAAAGAGAAGGCAAGCTACGGTGGTCTTTTGTACCTTCGAGAGCGAAGGGATGTCGATCCGGGAGCATGACTGAAATCCTCGGAATTAGGTTGACACGAAAAGTCGAGCGGTAGCAAGGAAAAGTTTCCACCGCGTCGTTCTTCGACTCTGTTTTTCCTCTCTCTCCACTTCGGTCGAGACCATAACGACTTTAAAAACTTTCCTTTTTCCTTTTGCCCGAGAAAAGCCCTTTCTATCTCTTGGTATACTCACCGATTTGGTAAACTGCTTTCAAAGTTGAGGAAAGGAATTAAACGGGATGTCGATTGTTTCCAATCTGCGGTACAGTAGGCGGTAATTATTTAGCAGTACCAGATGTTATCACGTATTATAAAATTAGGTTTACGATCAAAAATCTTGGCACGCACTAATCGTGCATAATGTTCGTAATTTCATTTCTTCACTTATTTTATAAACGAAAAACTAGACCCTTAATGTCATACTCGTGATCATTGTTCTCCAATCATTCGGAATTTTCTATTCATCAGACTCATCACCTCAACTTCCAAGTTTCTGAACAAACTTTTCAATCATATAACTTCCTTGTTGTTTCGATATCCTTTGACTAATTATCGATGTTCACCTTTATTAATGAACTTATTTAGACGTGGAAATTCCTGGTGCGTCATAACCCAAAGATCCACCGTAGAAGAAACATTTTGTAACAATTTGAACTCCAGTAAACAATTAAAACTATGATCAGCCAATATTCTATTTCAATTTACAATCAATAATTAATCGATACTCTATCGTTAAAACTTGTTCTTGCAGAGTTCGTGCAACATTTCTGCCCCGCAATATATAAAACTCCGAAACATGTGCGAAAGCTCAAACATTAGGAATCATTGTGTATGAAAAATTGAGTGGATGTTAACACTAGATTTACCAACGTGAAATCTATTATATTAAAATATGTTAAATATATACCTTAAAACAAGAAAAATTAAGAAGTGGAAAAGATGATAGATTCGGTAATTTATGTTTTACGGAGCAATTAACAAAAATGAATGCGTGTAGTAATTTAAAATTCCAACTTGGTGTTGTAAATTGCACAAATTATTACAAACTTCTTGCACAGTCTAATTTTAGATCTTCTTTTTTAACTAACCAACAGTTTAACGATCAACTTTCTACGATCTTTAACGTATCAAAAAACTGCAGAGCTGTTCTTTTCGCAAACAAGAAAGAAAGTTGAATTGTTTGCCGCAAGAGGAATTGATCTCCAAGAGCACTTTTTCAGCGGAAGCCAAATGAGAAGGCTGAAGAACGAATATTCAAGAAATGAGAGTCCATGAGATAAATCTACTAGAAGGCTTTAAATCTATATCGTTGGAATTCAAAGATACCTAACTCACGGGGAAATCGTTAATGAAGTTCACTTTAAGGATTGCTTGAGAAAACTAGGTAAACTTCCCGACCGTACGACGATTTGGCGTCTTATTTTCCTCTGGGAGGAAAAGAAAAGGCAGGAGGCTCCCCGCGTTTCCCCAACTTCCATATTTGAGGCAGACTCCTCGCCAGACGAACTTTCGGCAAGTTTCAGCCTCTCTCGCCGTGTTCCCGGGCTTTTTAATGAATCGTCTCAACGAAGAATATTCGGTTGCTCTCAAGTTGTTGCCCTCTCGACAAGAGACGCGCGCCACGTAATTGCAATGAGTTTTTATCGAAGATATTTAAGGCGCGCGAAACTTCTCTTTTGACTTTTGATGAAATTGCATGCTCGAAATCATGGAGTCTTCTTGATAAATACGAAGTGGAATGAAGAAGATTTCAAAAAGAAATTAATATGGAAGAAGCATAGTAGATATACACTGACAGGAGAAATTTTGTTTTGACTTTCTTTAATATAAAGATAAATATTCGTAGATTTCAGTATCAATTTACTATTTTCTAATATTAAAATTAACACTTGGCATGCGGGTACACTTCGCCGTGGATTTATACGTGTAGCGGGCGTTTTTCGTGAATCTCGCGGGAGTTTGGTCATTCTCTAAAATCACAATAAATCGAAAACTACTTTGTTTTTTGAAACGAAACTTGTTTTATTTTACACTTAAATAATACTATATGATTATTTTAACAAAATACAATGACATTTTTACTAATTTACGAAAATAGATAATTTTTAAAGATTTATTAAATATTCGAAAATATTTTTTGAAGTACAGATAGCATTGATACAATTTTAATAATTCTTCACCGCATGGTACTGTTCAAAACATTTTCCTCTGTAGAGTGGAACACCGTAGAAGTTACATTCACGTAACAGTTACAAACATGTTTCACTCTGTATTTTTTTTTACTGCGCTCACGCGACATTGTCTTTGCAGATTTTTTTTCTTCCCGGCACCTACAATTTTCTCTAATATGTGTTTCCGCATATCCATTGATAATCTTCCAGGAGCAACAACATAAATCTGCTAAATACGTGTTTTTACGTGACCCACGCTCCACTGACGGACTGCAAAAAACGTAAAAGTACGTTGCCCGCATGCCAAGTGTTAGGGAATTGTCTATTTAAATATTGTAACGTCAGCAACTTCAAATTTTTCTTTCTCGCAAATAATCGAAACTACTGCTTCGCAAAATTTGAACTGCACGAGGACAAATATTCCAGCGTATAGTCCAGGCAAAACGAAACTTCGAATTATAAACGTATCAAATATATTCACGAATAATTCTCATCGCAAAGGGATGAAACGTAATCCTCAAAAATCTTTCATATCGTCACAGTGCTCGTTAAAGGATAAATTCGCGACGGAAATACGAGAGTATTCTTATCCGAATATAATTAAATACACGCCAGAGATAAAGCACGAAGAAAACAGAAGAAAAACGAGGCAACGAGAAACAGGGAAATGAAAAGGACGAGTTATTTAACCTCGGTAAAGCGCGCTCTTAATTGCAATTAGAACGGAGCCTCGTGCGCATGTTTACGAACGAATTTCGTCGTATCGCTCAAGTAAGCGGTTTGCATACGTGCTGCGGAACGAGGGAGGATAGGAAAGGAATAATCCGCCATACGTATAAATTCAAATGACTCGTTGCACCGTAAAGCGAGCCGTGAATATTCATTGGCCTTGGTGCTTTGCACTCCCCTCGAACCTGCGGACACTTGTCGTCAACTGCTCCGACACACGGTCAACGAGAAGCACCATACACGGTCACTTTGTTATTCGCAGATTTTTATCTCAAACGAACGAACGACTTTTAAGCTCTTTTCTTTTCTTTTTTAAATAACGGATATTTGATGGTATCAGATTTTTCAACAAGCAGTGAAAATTGGTCGAGGAAAAATCGACTTTTAATTATGCAAATCCTGAAGGTCTATAACGAGGCTGTTAAAAAGAGGTAATCGAATAAGAGGTCCGCAGGTGTTTGATGTAGCCGGAAATTAAACTCCGACGTTAAGCGAGCGCGCAAACTTCAATTTTAACGTACAATTCGAGCACGGTATCGGTTTGATTTCGACACGAGAAACTTTCCAGAGAGATCGTTTATCTAATAATTAATTTTCCCGAGAGTCGCTTACTAATGCAAGTGAAAACCGACTTGCAAACACTGTACACCGGTAAGTATGGATTCGCGTATACGTGTTCCTGTGCATGAGAGGGTAGAATGATATGTATATTCTAGAGCAGTGATGGCGAACCTTTTTGAGAAGTGGGTCAAAGATTGCTCAATATTTTTTTAAGTACTAGCGTGGGTCACTTTTTTTGCTTGTCAGTTAGCCAGTGTCTACTGGGAAACATTGTTTTATAAATTCGACATTATAGATATTATAGATTCGATGTATAGATTTGACCCGCGGGTCATAGGTTCGCCACCACTGCTCTAAACCTTTAACATCATACCATCTGCAGCAGCGATGACGAATCTTTTTGAGTGGTAGGTAAAATGTTGTTCATTATTTTTTTAGTAATAGTTTGTGGGTCACCGAGTCAATGGCATAACTTGGAAAGGAGGAGGGGAGGATACTTAAAAACTACTTTTTTTTTGGTTCTCAATCGGAAATATTTGTTATAAATTCGACATTGGATATATATACTTTACTTTTTTAGTATTTCTTATTGTCTTTTCTCTCTTTTATGATATAAAAAATAAGTTTATGAAAATCAATGCGTGGGTCAATTAAAAAGTATGCGTGGGTCAGTGTCTAACCTACGGGTCATAGGTTCGCCACCACTGTTCTAGAGGTTAGTAGCAAGAAAAACTATATACTTATATATTCACTGGATGAAATTCAACCGAAGTAGCCGGTATAGAGTTAAAATTTCATTGTTTTCACCGCAACCAGATTCCACCTCTTCCGCGGTTGGGAGTAAATTTCCTTCCATTTTATCTTCATGGTCAACGCACATACGTCCATATTCGCATGTTCGTTCGTACGTGCGAAATGCGCGCAAGCAAAAATCCTTTCGAGCAAGGAAAATCAACGCGACGAGGGAACTATCGAGTAAATTACAAAGTGGAAGCTGCGTGACAAGGTTTACGAATTATGGGGAAGGAAAAAAGTGGAACGACGCGATAATGAATCGCGTGTATTCCCAGATATTGTGGACCCTTTTTAGGCCACGAAATCACTGTGCAGGTTTGCATTAATTAATGCGATTCGTAGAATTAAATAAGCCTGAAATGTAATGGTGCAGCTGTGGAAAAGGAAAATCAAAACTCCTTTATTTGTAGCATGCCCTCAGAGAGTACAAAATCAATAGACAAATTCTTAATATCTTTTGGAGCTCTCCACGGTAGATTCGTTGATGGGGCAATAAAACAGGTGATGTGTACATGCAAACAGGCCCAGCTGAAGACCCGTTAAAGTTCACAAGAAGCTTGAAGTATCTCAGAGATTTCTGAATTGCGTCAGCAGAATCAGCCTACTGCCTTTCGCGCACCCCGTAATGAAAGAACAAAAAACTGTAAAGAAGAATCGAATCCTTCGCGCCCGTAGAATTCATTCTAACATTAAGCGTATTCAGTGAATCGAAAATTGCAATTAATCTTAGACAGCTTATTGCCAGAGACACGTTAAAGATACATAATATAGTCCGACAACGGAAAGATGGCTAGGGAGCAGCGGAACCTCTCGTTTTCAAGCGCCTATTCCCGACATTCTGTTTTTGAAATTCCAAAGCCCTGTCTTCCAAAGTGAACATTTCGCATAGTCGTTTACTTTGGGAAGCTGTATTTGGGGATTCTACAAACGAAATGGCGGGAATAGGCGGTTGGAAATGTAAGAGGTTCCGCCACCCCCTAGCCATGTTTCAATTGACGGACTGTGCAATTTAAACACAAAGCTCTCGTTTTATTAAACAAACAATTAAATGTTGTTATTCGATAAATGTGTATACATTGTTGATTGAACATAAATCACAAAAGCAGCACACTCCTTGTGAGACAATCATTGGTAAGAAACCTCACTTCAGCGTTATTTTAAGTCGTTTCCATTCAAAGCTTCTGCAAAAAGGACAGTGTTTTTGTAGAAACAGAATCGAAGAAGAAATTAATTGGCGAACATTAATAACAGTTAGTAATGTTTTAGAAGACAGGTATAGAAAAACCGGTTCTATTCGGACAGGAACAATTCATGACAGGATCGATCACGCGCGTCGAGTTAGTTAGAAGATAATATTTTCACAAAGCAGTGAAAGGTTGAGAATGGGGGGTAAAGAGGAGAAAATAGGGGTGAGAGAACAATTTGCCAATTTAAGCGTTAAACGCATTACAGTATAATACCCTCGAGGCGCGAACTTTCAGCCGACAGATGTTAATCATTTCCAAACACGCGTCAAAAATGATTGAAGATCAAATACAGACAAACGCGAATGACTCTGCAAATTCGCAAATTTCCCCACTTCCGTATACAAACGAACTTCAACGTTTCCAATGAATTCTCACCAAGCCGAAAATTACGTTACTTTCAACCAACCGAAACCATTAAAAATCCTCTTTATACAATCTTATATCATCAAAATATCAATATCTATATTCCGCACCAGTGTATGGTCAAGCTCACAAAGAAGTTTTCCATTCACATTGAATCGGCCACCGCTTCCCATTATTCCGTGCATTTTCCACGGTACGATTACGAGTTTACGAGGTCGTAAAAGGTTTCCACGAGTTTCCACTGAGACTCCACGAGGTTTTGCACCTTTAGCAAAATCACTGCGTGCGCATTTGCGTTTCTGGCTCACGCTTGCTCGTTCGCACGAAATGCGACGTATTCGCGCGGCCGGCTTCGACAAAACCGGTTTCATCGTGGACATAAAAGTGCTTTGGCGCGTTGCATGAACAGACGGTCTTCTGCACACGCTTCGTTTGGTTCACAGAACCGAGACAGGCTAGATTCGAGACACGAAAGAGAGAAAGAGCGCTAAACATTCGCCACGGAATTGGCGCGAGACTGACTCAAACACGTGCGTCCTATTTACCGGGATTCTAATGCTCGCGCGCGTATGCGAATTGCACGCGCGAGAGCCGTGCATTCGTGAGACCGCAAGTTCCTGGTTTAATGTCACCGATTAACCTCTCGTTAGTGACGACCTACGGATCGTGGTTTAATTTGACGATCAGTTTCGCGCTGTAAATTCATTATGTGCGCCGTTAATCGCTCTTCCGATTTTCCGGGCATCGCGTATCTCTGGCTTTCCCGGTAAATTGGCTTTAACGATTTTGGCGAGAGTGATTTTCTAATTGCCTGCAAATCGAGTTTTCGCTACGGCAATTTTACTACCTTAGTTTTTTTGAGAAGAAAATATCCTGAATTTTCACGACAAAGTATTTCTACATTCGATACAAGTGAAATATTTTCCATGGATTATGTTTCAAGAATTGTACGAAGTTTTACGGAATTTGGCAACCCAGGTCGCCAGCAAATCCTGTGGCACACTTGGTACACTCGACTTTGCGGAGCAGCGATAAAGAAAGAGTTGCCGATTAGATAGCAATTTCTTGTAAATATTTGTACTTGAAATATACAGTTGACCGATTTCTCTGTGAGCAGTTTTAAAAGCATTCGCAAGAGACGACGAGAAAATCGTACATACTTATCAGTGATACGCTTATTATTAGATACGTTGGCGTATATAACGTGAGTAGATTCGTCGAAATTGACGTCTCTCTTCCTCATCTTGCAAATTGCCAGACGAAACGTAAAATATTCTCGTGTCATCGTCGTGCTTTCAATCGTTAACCTCGTGAAACGATCGCTTTATTAATTTGCCAGTCGGAAAAATCCACGACGAATAGAATAGGCAATTATCGTCGCCCTGGATCGAGTTATCGTTGAACGATCTTTATAAATATCATCCACTGACCGATGTAAGGTAACCCCAATTTTTGTACCGTACAAGCAACAGTTTGTTCTTTACATTATCCACCCTCGCGCAACGCTTAATTAGCCAAAAGGGGATGTTGTTATCGTTACGATCGACGAACAGTAGCAGGACGACTATCCTCATCGAACCCTCGTTGAATACATGGGGACAACCCATAAATCGAAGCTTAGGGTGCATCGTTGCATTCGTGACACGCACATACGGCGATCGGAGAAAACCTGTATTGTCGCTTTTCACCCTACGAAACGACCCTTCCCGAATTAAATCAAAACCGCAATAAACATCAAATGGACCGTGAACGAAATTACCGATTGGACGTAAAGAGAACACACCAAACGAAACGATTTTCTTTTGCAATTTATCGGCCGTAACACGTTCGCAGTAAAAATTTTGGTGAGCTGCAAAAATAAACAGCCAAGGGTTTTGCTACTCGACGAATGAGATGATCATTACTTCAAAATGTATAATAATTGCAAAAAATTAAAGTCGTATAAAATTAAATGAATAGCAATTGGGTTTATCAGTTGATGCTATAGCACGCAATAGTATAAACGCTACAGCATTCACGTTCGTGAACGTTTTAACCCTTTACGATCGATGCCGCCATAGTAGTGGCATTCGCAAGTCGTCGTAGAAGTCGCACTTGCAACATAATGTCATTCATAATCGTCTGGCACGCGTCACTGCCAACGAAACTAGCCACTTTTTTCGGGACATGGAGATGTGCGTCATCAATGCATACATAAATACTGTGTATTTTAATACCCATATATTAATTTGAAATCTCGTACAGAGAAGAAAATGCGAATCGCTAAATTTGCTCCGATCTGTTGGTACTCAAATCAGCGAAATCTACCGATCACAAACGGCTAATAGGTGTAGTCAAAATCATCGCAGAGGATTTACAATTTTAGTCGAGTCCTAAGCAACCGAGCACATGATATGTTTGATAAAACGTTACAAACTCCAAGGGTTGACGAGAATTTAACCCTTTGTCACTTCTAACTTTATCTATTAGCAACTCAGGAGCACTTTACTATTTGCTATCTTGTGCCATCTTAATAGAACATTTGAGGTAAGCATACATTTCCCAACATATTACGGTGCAATAAATTTATCCTCTGTAATCATTAGTAAATTCAAACTTTCACGCAGAGGGGACAGTCGAGTGATATTGTAAATTTATGATGTCCTCTCAGGTGGAACGGCATTTAACCTTTTGCAATACTTTGATGAGTTTAACTGATCACAAGTTTCAACCGAGCATTAATAGCACGAGTTGGACTTGTGGTTATAATATCACGTGATACAAGAATATCACAAGTGAGACTCCTAATCGCATTTTCGGGTCGAATAAGATGAACACTAAAACTACCAAAGCAACAAGAATGGCAGTTTCTAAATTGTTCAAAAAATTCCACAAATTAATAGGGAAGTTATGCAGTATACATTCCATGTCTATCTCTCAAAACGACAATTAATTAGCTAATTTAAAGCTGGTAATTCTAAAATTGGTATCGAAAAATTCGCTATTCTCAAGCGACCCTTGAAAACAACACGGAAGAAATCGTATGCAACCAATTACGTTCTCACCGCCCGACAGATTGGGAACAATCGATTGGTAGTTTACGCGCGCTTCCACGGTGAACGGATTTCCCCTCTCGTTATAACTTACTCGATGGATTTACGAGCAGTTTCGTCGTTTCGTCACGATGGACGTAAATGCACACGTTGAAGTGCCGTGCGAGGTGTACCCGATCGCTTCGATCGATCGAAATGCGATGAATTATTTCACGCGATGTGGTGGAATTACATCCTCTGGGAGTATTTCTGGCCTCGAATTGGCCCAGAAAGATCCGTTGCTCAGGTACAAAAGAGAAAAGAAACTGACACCACTGTCCCAGTGATCGTGCGATCGATCAATTCTCTTCTCTATATCTGCGATTCCCAGAATGCTTTCGAGTATTTGCACGTCTCTGGGTAGACGTAATTTTATTGGCACCCATGTCGATAGTTCTCGATTCGCGCTAATGTCGCTGTTCATTATGGATACGAGATAACGATCGAAAGTTCCGATACTGACGTAACGCTGTCAGTGGAGTGCACTGCGAGCGGACGTCAATTCTGAAAACGAAGTTGAAGGTTTAAAACGAAGCGATGGAAAGGAGAACATTTCTGTTCGATTTTTTTTCAAGCTTCCAAAGTATCTTGATAAACCTATACTAAATTATCGATACTGTGACAAATCGAAAGAGATACTTTAATCTAGAGAATTAGAAGTTAATTCAATCGATGGTTGAACGATCAAAAGGAAAGTAACGATCAAACTCATTTATTTACTCGTGATGTTTTCTAGAACTTCTCGAGCAAGTTAATAAAATTTATCATCCAAATACAGTTCATGGAGCCTGACAACGACAGTGAATAACTGCTCGATCATTCAGCAGTGACGGAATCATTATGAACTGATAAAGTACAAGTGTTACCACATGCGGTTGCGATCCTTGTGAATTTTCAACCGCCGTACCATTGTTTTAACGCGAAATCGCTGCTCGAATTTTGTCATTAATTTCTGTAAATGACGCAAACAAATTAATATCGTCGAACGTGCGCACAGCACACTCACACAGCTCCGAAGATATACGTCGATGTTAGAGCATAAAAGCCACGCAAATGTGCTCCGCCACGTTTTGCATTATCGACTCGATATCGGAGTGCACGAATGACCCGTCTCGTAATCGGCTCCAACACACGTTACACGACGCGGCCCTCGACGCTGCATTTGTCGCTGCGACAGAGTGCATCGATGAACCTGTCGCGTATTCATTGATTCGAGAGAAATTGCACGCGATGAAAATTGTATTTGCGATTGATAACAGATATTTCGGATATACTTCTTCCATCTTCTTTTACCATTTCCAACACTCCTCCAAGCGTATTCCTTTTCAGTTCCATACATTTTTATATCGTTATTTTCGTTTTCATATTCGATCAATTGTAAGTGCAATGAAACTATCACGATTCGATATCATAATCGCACGGTTTTCTCCTTATTGTTAACCCCTTCTGGTGCAACTTAATCACGAAAAATTATACTCGAAATAATCATTTGATCCTTATTAAATATATTGAATATTACCTGGGTCACTGGTGACCCGCGCTTTTAAATTCAATGTAATTTCATATAACGTTAAAACTGTAATATTTATTAATTCTTTAATACATTCTAAATTTAGATATTGGTATTGAAAAAGTAAAGCCCCGCCGACTATATATCTATTTGAATTTTTAAGGCTTCTGTTTTATAAAGATGTGATTTTAATAGAAAAACTTGCATTTTTAGCAATATACTGATGCCGTTCAACGTGTTAAAAGGTCATGTTTAATTTTATAATTCATACTTATTGTTAACTACAAAATATTGTTAGATAAATTAATTATTACCATTTTCAATCATAACTGTAGTCACGTACAAGCTTGTTATTCTACGGTATGATATGATAAAACAAATGACGACTTACAATTAGTCTCGTCATTTTACAACAAGGTGTTAATTTCTTGCACGAAGAAAGCGATCACATTTAACAAGCAACTTCTGCGATATCCCGTTTAATCGTTTTTCAAGCCAGACGCTTTGCACTGTTTCAAACGTAAACACATTTTTTTCCTTCTCTCCGAAACTCTGCAACCGATACTCTCGATTTTTTCTACCAAAATACCCCTCATTTTTTCCGAGTTCCAATACGAGACGTATTGTAGCAGATGGTGAATAATTATTTAAACGATCCTCGACTCCGATGCGCGCGTTTGTAGATTGGTGTAGCACCCAATTAGGAGAATATTCAACTGCCGCTCGGATATTTATCTTATCTCCCAGAAGTTCCTAATGAGAAGCAATAACGGTGGCTTTAAAGCCCAAAGGTAGGGACGCAGAGATTGTGCTCCTAAAGCGACGTACACCATCGATTTGTTTTCGTCATCGAAGATTCGACGAGGACGTGGTAGAATGATTCGAGAAATTACGAAGCCAAGAGAGAACCACTTCCTGCGTCCCGATGGCGTAAATAATTGCAGCGAATCCCCACGTGTCAGCGACACGCACGTGTATTTGCCGTGGCGAATGCATCATCGATAACCCTGACAGCCCGCTCCTAACCACGACGGACCACCTGTGCTCGCCTGGGGTGCATTCGCTACCTCAAACCTCTCGGTTATCATCTGTTCATCGATTTCGCGTTCAATTACCACCCAGTGTCCATTATATGTTCGTGTGCAACTACATGGTTCGCTGAGTTGCCGAAGAAACTTGGAAAGTCTGCCGCTTTTCGGCATGACAGGTCTAGAGACATGGATGAGATCTAGTACTTTGATATTTTACGCCTCTGGTTTCGTGCGATGGACGTAGCCAGATTAACACTTTGACTGCCATGGAGGTCATCGGTGACCTGCGCTATTGAATTCAGGGAAATATCGTGTAACTTTTAAATTGTGATATTTATGAATTCTCGGACATACTGAATATTTAAATATCAACGTTAAAAAGATAAAGGTCTGCCGAATATTTATCTATCTGTATCTTTAAAATTTCTACTATGTAAAGATGTGAAGTTAATAGAAAAAGTTTTACTTCAGTGGAAATGATGAAACTTGCGAAATGCCGGTGACGCTCAACGTGTTAACGAGGATGTAGCGATTTTAGGTGGATTTTATATTACTGCATGGGTAACTGTTGTTTGATGGAGTAGTTAAGATTGTGAGAATGTTTCTATGAGCTTCTTTAGTGTTCATCTTAACAGTTTACCGACTAATAGCCTAGTAATAGGCTTTTCGGGCCCAACGCTTTTGGACTTTTAACTTATTAATCGGTTGCGACAGCAATTAGTAAATTGTTATTTATCATTGCGCTTTACTGCGCAAAGGACTCGGTGAAGAGAATTTGTAATTTTCAGAAACATATCGGTGTCGGAGAAGTATTTGCGGCCAAGTGATCGGTCAGAAGTCGATAGGATGTTTAAAAAATACCGGTCGCTAAAGTGTTAAGTCGTTGTATGCGATCGTAAGACCGAGAAGGTTTGTCATGCTAGATCGGAAGTTAATCGTTGTCGAGACAACTTAACACATTGAATATCGTACAGTAATCAGCGGTGATCGACGCTACTGAATTTAATAAAATTCCTTATGACTTTCAAATGATAATATCCAGAAATGTGCTACGATATTTAATATTTAACTATTGGCATTAAAAGTGCAGAGTGTTTCTCAATATATATTTATTAGTACCTTTGATATTTTCAGTCTGTAAAGATGTGATTTTAACATTTTACTGACCGGTATTCTTTCATCATCGTACCCACTTTTGAACGGTCACTTGGCCGCAAATATTTTCCTGATACCGATATCACTTCGAAAGCTACGAATTCTCGTCACTGAGTGCTTGGTACAGTAAACCGCAAAGATAAATAACAATGTATTAATAGCCGTGGCATCTGATTAATAAGTTAAAAGGCCAAAAGCATTGGGCCCGAAAAGCCTATTAACAGGCTACCAGTCGGTAAAATATTAATAGGAAAAGTTTCAGTTTAAGAGAAATGATGAATTTGCGAAATACGAGTAACATTTAACGTGATAAACAACGAGTGTACTTTAATTGCGATATAAACTCAATTGTGCTTCAAGCAGTTGTGGAATAATAAGTTTTCGGCCCTATCGCAAAACATCAGTTGCTTAAGTGCAGTCGGTTTTAATAAAATGAAGAAAATATTGAATAAAAAAGAATTTGATCTCTTCCGACTTCGGGCATTACTAGATCGCGCGGTATTACAGTTGCACCACTGATTTCACGGTAGCGTTTAGAAAACTCTGACTGTACAGAAATAACAGTAATAGTGGCGGATGTTTTAAGTGCTAACGCGAGAATAACAAGCGTGTTTGAAGTATCACTGCTTCCCAATGTTGTAACTGTATCAGCCACGAGCGATGGAGTGTACATATTGATATATATGTATCAAGTTGTATCGTGTATATGACTGTCTATACTCTATCTGTTACGATATGTCTTACTGTGTGGTGTGTATGTGTATCGCAATGCATACCAATTCTAACACCAACATGATCGGAAAGGCCTTGTTCATGATAGGCATGTAACGACTCTTCGCTCAATAGTTGCTTGTGAGAAGTAAATACAGTGTTACCACCGATTTCTCATTCTTTAATCCGTTATCAGAAGTATCCATTCAGTATCAACTTTGATAGTGGCGACACCAAGGTCAACGAACAGTTGTAATCGTAAGACGGACGGAATAGATTTAACGAGTTCAATAAAAGATATATTCCAGAGATGATGTTATTTCGAGATGAGGATTAGTTAGAAATTTGAAAGTTTGTATGTAGAGGCATACCACTCAATATAATGCGAAATGTTCGAAGAATTGATTGTTAATAAAATAGCAACTACAAGGACGAACTGAAATGTGGAAAGAAGAATTTAATCTATTGTTATTATTATCATTAAGTTAACTATTTATATCATCTTCGCCGTCGTCGTCAACAAAATTGATGATTTTCTCGTGCACATGAATTTAAATCGTCACATTTGCACTTTTGTTAACACATTGATCCCCGATGCTCCTTCTTTTTCTTCCCAATAAACTTAAACGAAGTTTGTGAGTTAACTATATGACAGCAAATAATGAACACGGTTGACAGTTCAATATAAATATTGCTCGAAATGCAAGCACCGCAGATTTGCATTCGTCGCGTGCATGAAACACGACAAAGAGACGTTTTAATGGCACGCGATAACGTTTGTGTATATACCGATTTTACAATTCATCGTTAATTACGTAACGCCTACGTGCGCGAGTACGGTATGCAAGTTTGCGTGAAAAACCATTTGACTGTCCGGAGATTGCAGAGAGGATATATTCGTTGGCATTTAATCACGATTATTTCACAGAATGACATCGAACGTTTTGCAAAACTTAATAACAGCGATACCGTAAACGGTGGGCAAGAAGAGGGGGCTTATCGTGCTGAGAATAGAATCTTACACTCGTTCTTTAACGTAATACATACACGAATTTCATTAGCAAATTTCTCTTATAGTACAAGAACCCCGTAATTTGAAATCTTTAAAAATAGTAAAAAAAAATTAATTAAAAAATTTAAAAAAATTATAATGCTCAGCCATACTAAAATAGTAAGAAATAAAATACTTTTGCAGACCAGATTTCACGAATTATAACACATTCCAATAAAATGTGATTGCCGCGATTTTCGATTTTTATCCTCATCACTGATAAAGAAAAGAGATTAACTTAATTAAACTGCACGCAGAGCGTAGCTGCATTAATTCATTGTAGCTGGTCAATTAGATCAGAATGTTCAGTGCGTCGTTCAACGGCCATTTATCGTTACCGTTATCACGAACTGTTACTGTCGATGTCGATCGCGTGCACGGGGACAAACTTATCTATAAATCGTCTTCTCGCTGCAGGCGACTGGCGTATGCTTTATTACCATGTGGTTTACTGCAAAAAGCAGCAGGTGTTACTGTGGCAACAAGCGATAGCGAGACCTCGAACAAACGAAGCATCCTTCTCAAGATCTTTCCTTGGAAGTAAAATCTGCCAAACTGGATTCTCCTCAATAATTTCCTTTTATCGCGATGATGGATAACAAGAAAAAAATCTGCGGCGCTTCACGCCGGAAAATGTATTGTTATGCCGCGGCATAATAAAATAACTTATGATTTATTTAACCTTTTGCATAATAACGAGTGACACTCGTGTTTCGATAAACGGAATAGTCATTTCTGAAAGGTTCCCATTAATATGACATTAAAAATATCACTGGATCACGACAAAATTATTCTATGCTATTTAATATTGCGTTAAGACATATGCTATATCAAAAATCAGGAATAGATTGTTATTTCTATCATTAATTCAGAGTTATTGCGCATTCAGTTACAAAAGAAATGGTATTAATCGTTAAGTAACTCGTTAAGTAAGATAACATATAGAGAAAAGACAGTTTCGTGCTCATAATAATTCGCTACATTATATTGAAGCGCATATTGCCGAAACGTGTCAGACCTACCGGAGGAAAAACATAGTGCTTTGTAAAGTAACAATAAAGGTTTAGGTCAGAAGATATAAGCTGGCGAGAAAGCTTATGCCCTTAATGTAACAATGTTTATTATACGGATCAAGGCACCGCTATGTTTGAAAGTTAATTTTGTGATACACTGAAGTTCACCTTTGGAACTCCTGTGGAATTAATTCAGTAAGAATTCCTCGTTCTGGAGTTTCTTTGAATCGTGATTACCATGCGATAAATCGCAGGAATTAGCAAGACGAGAGCTGTGCTATAGTCCGGACAAGCAAGCTTCTTTCAACGGATGGTTCGAACTGCACCGACCCAGGAAATTTCCCCTTCAAATGCTCGAACGAGGGTGAGTGAGTTGGTTTCGAGAATTTTCCATGGTTACCGATGCTCGTGCAACCCCCTTAAACGGAGACGACGTCGGAGGAAGAATTGGGTAAAAGCAACAATACCTTTTTCTCGTAACAAAAGCTAATCGTTCATGCATACAGATCATTAATTCTAAGGAAATGATTTTTCCGTGACTTGTGCATCCGCTTTTACGATCTAACTAGTACCATCAAATGTTATTATCGAATATCATCTTCTATCTTAACACTTAATCGACCACCGTGAAAAAAGAAAACAAACTGTGCGCTATACACGGCGCATTTTTTAACAGTAACGCAAATTTGTGAGGTAGAAATGGGAGATCTCCCCGTTTGGTTATCAACTGACTTTCTTTGAAACGGAAAAATCCCTCTATGTGGTCGACTAATTGTAAGTGTTAAAAATACAGTCCACTAATCATTCAGACAGTTCGATCGACTCAGATTAATCTCTCATTGAGCGAGGTACAATATTTTGATTTTACCGATTACACACCGTTGTAAGATCGAGAGTACACCACATAGTTGCAAATACTTCCTGCACATTGGATCAGCATGTAACAAGAACCGATGAAGTTTGGTGATAAAGTTGCAAAGTCGAAAAATGGAAATTTCTCCTTAATTTAAGTATAAAGGCCGTTGCCTAGATTTCCAAGAAAATGTCTCGCGCGGAATTAACATTCTTTGACATATTTCGTTTGTCGCTGTAAAACTTACTCAAAGCCTAGACAAAATCAATCAGAGACATAGCCATATCAATGCCACGAAGAAGACACAATGTGCAATTCTGTCCCCCCATCGTAAATAATGCCCTCTTGCACAAAGAAATCTTCAGAGCATTGTCCTTACTGTAACTTATATTTCCAAGCCTAAACACAATGAAGAGAAGTTTGAGGTTTATAAGAAAGTCTCAAAAAAATTCATCGCGAAATAGAGGTATGTATCTAGATCTCAACGCGATAAATTAACTGGTTGACTGGAAAAAGGGGAGAATGGGAGATAAAAATAAAGTCACAATTATCACAGGCTTAACGAGCGAACGTTCTGATTGTCAGCCGAAATAAATGTTTGCTCTCTTGGTAACGTATCGCGGTTCTCCTTTGCAGGACTAACAGACACAATCTCGATTTTGAACGCAACAAAAAATTCTTTCGTAAATGGCTATCAACGACGTCAGGCGTTGAGAAAGTCTCGGCTACGAATAGAACGGTGTCGTTGCGAAATCATGGTGGAAGGCGATTGAATATTCATGCAGAGAGGATTCTCTCTCTCCCCATTTCCCTTTCCCCTCACCCTTCCACTCTTCCATCGCTTCCCAACCCTCCTCGCGTTCCCTGAACACGAACCTCGCTTGAATCCTGACGTTGGCACCTGATACGGCCTATCCTCCAACTCGTGAAATGCGTTATCAAGGATCTCCCCGGGAACAAGATACGCCGTGACGTTGAATCTCTCTTGAGAGAGAATCGATGATTCTCGCAACGTTAACGTGTGCTTTTGTGACGCTCTAACTGAGAATAAGGTTGTTAACGATTCTGAGAAAATTGAATTTCTATGCGCGGCGATAATCGCCTTGAATTAATACAAGTAAAAGATATCACTTCGGATATAATAACTTTCTCGTCGGTAATTTAACACATTGAGTACCGGTTCCGCGATAATGCGGGTTTCTGGTTCTGAATCTACCGCTTGGTCGCCGATACCACGATGTTACGGTATTTTTTCTTTCTTTGCAATGAATAGTTCTACAACTCGCATATAAAAATTTGATGACCTTCAGAGATTTTTGAGTGACATAAAGAACAATAGAGTTGCTAGAATTATTTGGGTTAGAGAAAAACATTTTACGAATATGTGTAAAGTATTAAATATTTTCTTTAGCTGTTCATTGTTCAGAGACAAGCAAATGAAGCCGGTTTCTAACTTTAACATTTGCAGCGTTATAAACAAATAAATGCATTTGTCAAAGTTGTTCACTATCGACTATAAACGCATCTATCGGTTCTCAGGCAACTATTCAGTCTCTGCTATGAACGCAAAAAAAGATGCTCCAACATTTTGTGATAAATCAACAAAACCTCATCGGAAATTCCAAGCTGCCTTAAAAAGACCACCGAATCGTCCGCCGTCCGGAAATACGTGTTTCTTCAACGATCATGACGGAAACTCTCTGAAACTGACGTCACGTAAAATTTATCGAAGAGCAATCGATCGCGGAATCCTTCGTCGCAAGAAGTAGAAGTTCTCAGGGAAGAATTGTCCCCGCTGATTCAAGGGAGATGCCCACGCGTGCGTTTGTTTGCTCAAAGAGGGAGAAAGAATCTCTTCTCCCCTCAAGTCCCAACTTATTGCCGGAGTTTCCGAGTAATTTCGCACATGCCACGTACGTTGCTCCAAGCACACGAAGAGGAACGTTGTTTCTCGCCGATGCGCGAAACGAGAGCCGGAGAAAGAGAGAAAGGAGCCGGGAAACGAAACTTGGCAAGCTTTCAAGACGGAATTCCGGGTCTTCGTTCTGGTAGGACTTAAACGACGAAACGAGTCTTTCTCCTCTCTCCTCCTGGTATCTGAAAAGGCGACGAATCCCGAGGGTGGCAGAGACTTCCGAATTCATGGCACGAAACCGGGTAAGGTCCCTCTTCAACCAGAAACTCTCGTACGAAGCGCGAAAACACGAGAACAAGTTTTTCATGACTCTAAACGAACCATTCGATGTGCAGATTGAAAGTCTGATCGAAAAATTAAACTATGGATATCTGTGATTAAAGATCTCGATTAGTTTTATCTAAGTAATCCAGAGTAAATGAATCAAAAAAAGGCAAATCAAGAGTCACTTTTCTTCATAGACCTCGCGTTACTGAAAAGTAACTAAGAAACTAAAAAAAGAAACTAAGTGTTAACACGTTTGCATGACAGCGTCAAAACGTAGACAAAATTCCATTTATAAAGCTAAAAGACTTATAAAGAGCGCTTCGAGTTAACGGCGCTTAAATCATCGGAACTTTCGAGGCAACGCTTGCAATGTATAAACAAAGTTTATTTAAATGTGCTCGCGTTACACGAACTCCGTCGGAGAACGGATGCCACGTTTTTCCTTCTTTTCTTTACATTTTATGACCGGGCAAACGCGCGCGAAAACGTTCTGCACTTCGTAGCTGGCCGAAAATGCTAACACATTTATACCGCGACGCTTTTCAGCGGGACGTTTCAGTACCACTACAATTATCTAACTGTACAATTACCGGCAACGACAACACCCCGTAGATCTAGAAACGCGCTGCAATGGAAAGTGGTCGGTGTTTCCTATCTCGAGAAACACGTCACCCTTTCAACAAGCAGAGCAAAACGCAACAAAACGCGACAACGGCAGTTCGGAAAGTAGACGAGAAAAAGAAGAGGCAGGGGCGAAAAGTTCTGACTTTTTCTCTCATTTCTCTTTACTCACGCTTTCCGCCCGTTCATTTGGAAATGAGCTTCGCTTTGCTCGTGCTCGACGTCTCCTGGAATTCTCGTACATCGAACAATTTCACTTCAACTTCATCGCGTCCTATTGGTCAGTTGTTTGTGTACCAAGAAGACAATAAAAGATTCAATGTTTTTTTTTTTTTAAGAAAGAGGAATTGGTATTACTTATATGAAATTACTTGCATATGTTTACAATTCTGAAAGAAACGAAGTAGAGTTTCAAAAAATAGAATTATTTTTGCGAGAGAAAACTTGCAGAGTAAAGGTAGAAGTCTTTTACAGGGAACGATTTTGTTCACTTGGAAGTGAAGTTTAGATTTGTCAGATCTCTGTTACTTAGACCCCTAACATGCCAAAGTTTGTTATAGGGATACTGGTTCGTCTCGTTCAATTTTGATGGCATAAACTTAAACGTTCTGTATTCTCAATGAATCGTACTTGTCCGAAAATTAATTGCTGAAATCAATGCTGAAAAATAAAATATTATAACTTGTCGGCAAGTAAGACATCAATTTTTATTATGGACCTTAAATAGACTTTATGCTGTACAAAAAGTAACTGACCGAATTTGCAAATGTAGATCCACTGCTTGTTAAGATAACTTCTTCGTGAATTTTCCTCATACTATTTGTCGTCCAAAAAAGGGAATAGCGGTGCGAAAAGGAAGGACCATCTTAGACTCTATTTTTCCAGTTTGTAAAATATTGACGTCGTTAATCGTGATTAAGATACGAAAAATCTCCGTTAACGCGAATCAGCGCGGGTGCAAAAGGGCGTTTCACGCGAATCTTTCCCAGTAACCTTGGATGTGCCCTTAATCCCACCCTATGAAAATTCATTAACAGCATTTTCATGTCTTTTCAAATTTATAATAAACGTCATAACTTTTCTTTAGTCCCTTTTCACCGCTTAATTTCGACGTTTGTTGATATACATATGTACCTACATGTCAGCAGACAAAGAGAAAGTTCTTTTATAAACTTAGTTAATATCCTGACATACTTCGCCTTCAGACCTTTAGTAGATCTACTTCAGTAACAAATCCTCGCCCGTGAGTGTCATGTTTGCATGTTTGCTGATCGTTTTCACTTCAGTAATCGCCATGTAGGGAATCGGCAGCATTGACAAGGTGAACTTACTGTTAGTGCGGTTGTTCGCGCATGCCTTTGTCAGTGGGATTAAACTGCACAGATGGAGAGAATTCCTTGACCCTTTATTTGGATGCCGTTGTTCGATCAGGGGCGAGAGACTCGGCTATAGCCATGCTATTTCTCTCTTTCCCCTTCGAATTTGACGATAAGGGGAAATGGTTCATCGTTCTGCGTACAAAATGGAAATGTTTTTATTCGCGAGAAACGACATTCGGGTGGAGAAGTGAAGACGAGAGACAAGAGAAAGAAAAGAGTGAGGATCTCAACCCTTTCGATACTACCGGTGACTATAGCCACCCGCCGCCTGATATTGACTGGGTACTAGCGGTGACTATTGTCACCCGACAAAATTTCATCCGAAGAATTAATCATAAGATCATGTTTTGTACTTAAATATTTTTTAAATGCCATAAGTTCTTATGTTTCCTATATTATATGCGTTGTAACTTCGATAAAGAATTAATTATTTATATTACGTCATTAGTCATTAAAAGTTATTCGTCCGTGGCGGAATTGTTTCCTATCGTGTTAGCAAGCTTGCGGAAAAGTACTCCGTAGCAAAAGGGTTAAAGAATAAGTGAATGAAAATCAAAGAATGAATCTTGCAAAGATACTGCTATCTCGCGTTATGAGACAAAAGTAAAGGGGGGTTACTCGCACCACCTATGTCCATCAAATCGTTATGGAAACCTCAGATCAATGAATGATTACCGAAAACAAAGTAATTGTTTCGCCGTTCAAATAGCGACGTAACGAATGTGCGGCTTTTTCGACCAGTCGCGCGTTAAAGTCGAAAATGATGTGGAAACGATGGATGTTTCTATCCGTCAGGCGAATCAGAATATAATACTTGCCACGGACCATCGTGTGATCTGTCAACCATAGATTCGAAGAGAAAAACTTGCTTCTCTCGTCGGAAGGAGACTCCGGAATTTTTACGTTGCAATCTGAAAATCCACGGTGGACGAATGCTTAAAGTGTTTCGTAGCTGGGTTAAATCGGGGACCGTCCAATGTGCTTACACTTTAAGAGTAAACCGGCGTTGAAAAAAAGAGAAAAGAAGAAAGTAAGGAACACAAGTGCTTTTTCTACGTGCGCGCTCTTAACGTGGAATTTAATAAGAACGAAATTGTCGAGCTTTAATCTTTCCCTTTGGAAATCCTCCGTAGCGAAAAGCATGGTCGTCTAAATGTTAACTCGCTCACGGCGTGACACTTTTCATTAAGTTTAAACGTGCCGTAACTGTTTCAGCGTTCTGGGTGTTGCACGTTCGCTCAGCATCGTGGAGCTCCACGCACACCATCGTCTTTGCCACCAGCAACCCCTATCGTCATCCCCCAAACTGCCAGAAAAGAGGAAGAGGTTTCTCGCCCCGACCTCCAAAGGTACCTAACATTTTCATGCGTACAGCGGCTTGTTGGAACAACGAAAAGAAAAGGAGTGAGATTCGACAAGCTTTATCGGTCACGTTGCTTGTTTTTGCGCCAGGAAAACAATGGCGTGCACACTTTTTTTGACAATTGTAGAAACACTGAGCGATTTAACCGGTTGTATGAGATAATTGCTAGTAGCGCTCATTGGAACATAAAATGCACATAGTTGCATTTTATTCATCACTTGCAGGAAAACAATCATTTTTTATGATTGTCTCGCAATTCTTTATAAGGTGACGGAGTGTTCCTGTGTAAAAACTGCGTGCCATTTGTTTAAAGAATATCTTGAGGTATTTTCCGATATATTCCACATAGCTACGTATAATTCTTGTCACTTAAACTGCTTTGTAAAGATTCAAACAGATAACAGGCTGAAGGAACATAGTCTGGATAATAATATAGATACTAATAGACTTTATATATGGTTTCCTTCAAATTGTATAGTCTTTGTGGGAAATACCTGCTATTGTTAAAATAGAATATTGCATTTTTTCGATTATCTAGAATTGAACGCATTTACTGAATTCGTACGTTAAGTTCGATGAGCTGTTCGTTAGTCGATGCGATGCTTAGCTACTTGAAAGAATTTAAAAAAGATAAATGATTTTTTTGCAACCCACCAGACTGATAAAAAATGGTGTCAGTTACGTTACCGATACAAAAATGATTTTCATTTAAGGCATTCAAGTACAAAGATCACCGAAAAAAGGAGTTCAGCGTTCCTTCTTTCTGACAAAAAATTTAGCACTCATGTGCCGTATTTAGAAGTGAATCCAAGTGTCTTTACACAGCAGAATGCATTTATATTATCAGCACATAACTTCCGAAAATTACAATAATTTTGATCCTTGAATTATTTTCCACTAATGTCAGACTCGAATTTCGAGTTACACTTACTTATTTCCTGAGAAACGTGAAGGAAACGTTTTTCCTTAGCTCAGAGTTGTCGATCTACACCCTCATTGTAATTTACGATCGGTTCCGGATACTTAGGCGACGACAAAGTGGAAAGAGAAGAATCTTGCTCGCGCAGACCTTGTTACTACTCTTCGGTGCAAAGCCTCTAGGAAATATTTGAAAGGGGAATTTAGTTTTCCGGTTCTTGTTGTTGTAATATTAAATAATAATTATCTAGGCTTAAACTGCTGCTTTCCAAGTTAGACAAAATCTTGGCGAAGATTAACAGCTTTGGCGCGGCCATATTTGGAGAGCGTTAACAAATACGATTCCTACCCCTAATTAAAAAAATAAGTAAGTCTCTTCTACCTTTATTTAATCTACTTTTACCAAAATATGGTCACTTACATATTATCGTAGAGTTCAAGATATATGTACTTTGACCAGCAGCAGAACTAATACGTTGTCACACTGTTACTTTTAACGCCACAAAAAAAAACATTTAAAATTTTAAATGTTCTAAAACCTGTACAATTCACGTCGCAAATGACGCACTACAAGCGTGAATTATCCAGTAATATTACAATTATACATGGTCCATTTGTATAATGTAACCATCATCCACAAAGTGTGTAGTTTGTTAAATCTAAAATAACCGTTCAAAATTAATGTGGCGAGTGATTAATATGATACACTTGAAAGTGAGTGTGAACAAAAAATATTTTTTGACTGACGCGATGTAACGATGTTATTAATTATAACTATGGTGTATTATCTTGCTCAATGCGTGTGAAATTAACACACTGTTGACCGGTCATGAGTTAATTCGCGTTTTCATGCCCAAACATTGTTGACTGATAACGATCGACTCGTGTTTGCACTCACATTAGCTATTTTAATGTAGTCTAATATAGGATTTTGCTCCATCTTCCTTCTCAGTATGCAAACGCAAGAGACAGTGAAGGTACAGAACTTTTCGGTCAATTATATGCAAACATTTAATCTGATTATCCGTCTAATCTTAAAAGTATCTTGTAGTGATAATCAAATTAATAATTTATCGGATGAGAGTTATGAATCGGATATTAGTATAGGTGTTTAAAACTAAATCTGATACTGAAAGTGATCTTGAGGAAGAGTTAGTTGAAAATAATATTGGATCAACTTCTGACATACTTTTACTGATAAAAAGTCGAGAATATTTCACTTTTTATCCCTAGTCATCTCAATTAAGTCTGGAGCAAACACGACCTACCGTAAACGCAGAGCATTTTAATCCCCACAATCGAAATCGAATATGTCGAAATATCATTTTCATTTAGTATATTTACAATTCTGGTTCTGATTGGAATCTTTTTATTTTCTCAAAGACATAATAAATTATCTACAATAAAACTGAAATCTGCAAAACCAAATTATCTCCAATAATTGCAATATTAATAGGGAGTTACGAATCAAAATGTCCCATCTGCCCGATAACTTTCACCAATCTTCGTTCCAGTGAACATTATCAATAAAAAATTACCTCTTAAATTGACCGTCAATCACAGCATAACTTCTTAAACGATGCACAAAACATGGCTTCCACTTTCCGCGATGTAAATGGCAAACTTATTGCTAATAAAGATGGAACGTTGAGTGTTCTTTTACAGGGCTATAAAGTAACCTAACAGCTCACATTTATGTAGTCGAGTCTCAAGCAGCGACTCTAGTCAAAGCTACGATCACCTGCTGCCGATTACCGAGTTACCAGGTGCATATTATTTGCACCATTGAAACCCTACGATATCCTTCGTTTTGTCAACGAAGATACAAGTCTAACAATAAGGCACAAAAATACGAAAAGAGGATTCCGAGGACAACTAGGATGAAAGATCGAAGATTAAAATCGATTATATTCGCTCGTGGAATATACGAGAGTACTATCGGCAGGTTTCTGTGGCGGTGCTTGCTTTAAGGGCGATGAAACGTGAATAAATTTCTTCTCCTGTAGAGCGAAGAGTAGCTGACTAGCATGCAGTGTGAGAAAAATTGCACTCACGATCTCTCTGTCTCGCCCTTCTCCCTTTCTCTCTCCGCGGGTGGTAAAACTTTATCGCTCATTGCCGGGAAATACCAAGTCTTTCGTTCGCTCCGAATCCCTTGAACGATATAAGTATTGCCTACATGGAAATCTCCCCTATTTGTTCTCCTTCCAGCGAAACGTTGAGCCGTATTTTATTCCGGTTTCCTGAATTTCCACCGCCGTGAGATTGGAAAATCGCGTATCGGATTACACGGCAATTTGAAAAAACCCTTCTTCGTGAAAATGAGTTAGAAGATCGAAAGGGAGGAAGCTATGTTTTATCGTTCGAGATGTAAACTGTGTATTAAAAAAGTCTAGAAAATTCTCGTAGGAGGCGAACCAACGATAGTAGTCCAGAATTTGCCTCTCTCATTCGCGCTTCATTCTTGTTATTGTTAAGCAGCACGTATATCCGAAGGATAAGGAAGAAGGAAATGAAAATTAAATTGTTTCAAATTATTCTTGAAATTTCTTTTCCCAGATGGGACACCTCGACGTGGTTTTCTCTCCTTTTCTTGTACATTTTATGTCATATTATATCATTCTCCGCTGAACGAGAGACTGTACTTATTTCCTGTCTTTGTGTACTATCTGATTTTCTTCTTATTCTACCTGTTTCTCTTACTCTCAGTTTATAACTCATCTCTCATTCTGTTACCAAGTATTTACGTTTCATATAATCCTTTTTCGGAGCTTGCTTTCCCCGCTAAGTCGCTGCTACAAGCAATTCTACACTGTCAGAAGGGTGTAAAGACTTTATTCTATTCCAATTCCTTTTATTTTACGTGTTCTGCTGTCGCTCTCTCTCCGTCTCCCTTTTTTTCTCTCTAAAATATATTTTATTTCAGCAATCAACCCTTTACACTTGGAGGCATCTCTGACATTATTTATTAGCAACTTGGCGGCACTTTACTATTTGCTACCTTGTACCATTTTAATAGAAAGATTCAGGTAAACATACATTTCTTACATTGTTGCGATGCAATAATATCATCCTCTGTAAGCATTAATAAATTCGAAGGTCCCCTCAGAGGGACAACCGAGTGATATAGTAGAGTTACATGTCCCCTCAGGTGGCACATTCGAGTGCAAAGGATTAATTCCGAGTTATTGCGCAATAAAAAAAGAAGTCGTAGAACTTCTCGTCGAAGTAAAACAGTAATCATTGTCGACAATCTTGTGCATATATTTTGTCAATACATTTAGTTAATAAATGATTAAAGAAAAGAAAATACTCACACATTAATATAAATACTACTCCTTCCGGTAAAAAAAAATTCTTTACACACATGTATACATAGAAGGATATATATAATATATCGCAACCCTCGACACAGCACCGTTTTGCGGTGTGGATACGTGTGTGTGAAATTCCCAAGTTGATGGACCGTGCACATGCATCGTCGCACGTGGGACGTCCTACGATGCAAGTAGATTATCAGCGACCCAACCGGTTGCGGGAGCCGCATTCGATTGGGGGGAATCGATTGGAATTGCTAATTAAGCGCGTGTAAAATAATTGTAAATCGGCGGATAACTATTACCGTAAAGAGCATATCCTGACTGGGAATATTTCAACCTGATAGACGCGACTGGCACGATTCTAGTGTCTCTCTATACACTTGAGAACGAACTTTAAAGCGATTTTATAATTGGTAAAATAATGTATTACTGGTTTATTTTTACAATACATTCAAGTATCGTTGGTTAACATTATTACACGGTAATGTAAGATACTGGACATTTGTCGACATTGTTTATGAATAGCTATTCACTATCCGATGCAATTGCAGATGTATTTAAACAGTAACGTTTACTTTACTTGCAAATTATTTGCAAGGAAAATAATAGAGTGTATGGTGTGAGAGAATATCGAGTGAACATTTCAGAAGTTATAGACGGTATAAAACTTCTGGTTCTCGTGATTAATAGTTTGAAAAATTATTCCAGCAAATAAAACTTTCAAGGTGGATAGGAATTCTTGAGGAACACGGCTCGAAATTCTCGAATACATTTATCACAGAAGGTAAGTATAGCACGAGCATTCAGAAGACAAGGAAATCAGTAAATCCAAGTACATTCTTTTCTCCAATTTCGTGAGAGTCTATTTTTAATCAGGGAAATAAAGGGAAAAAAGCGAGAAAAAAATTTGCAATAGATGTTTCGGATGCTGCTATTGCACATTCTCAAACGTCTCATGAATAGAAATTCGCCAAGACACTAAGAAATGTTGAACGGTGAAACAGGACGTGTGTCCTTGATGTAGCGATAGCTTTAGAGAAAGAACACAACAGCGCAGACTCCACGTGCTCTGGCTGGAAATTACACCATGTCTCGTTCCGTTTCTCCAGAGGCTACAAATCGTTCGAGGATCTAGATCTCATGCAGTCCTTGCTCCACTTCAGCCGCTCGGTGACTTGCACATTTCAATTATCGGGCTTTCCTCGGGTTCTTTTCCACCGCCTTGCGCAGTTCGTTAAAAAAGAAGTTTCTGTTGGAGATCGTTAGTTGCCGATGAAAAATCGACAATATACTGAGAGGTATTTTATTTTACTCGGTTTCTTCAACGCAGGATACGTCATAGTTTTCAGTCAATTTTAATTCGATTAGACGTTTAAACGCTCTGTGAATTGCATTCTTTTGTACTAGGGTGCTACATACGAAATGCCCGATTTCCAATATATATTGCGAGTAATAAATTATTCATCATGACAACGCACCAGTTCAAGCATCTCGTATCGCGATGTCCAAAATCAATGAATGAAAGTTTGAATTGCTTCTATACGCACCCAATTCACCAGAATTAGTTCCCTCGGATTATGTCTACAAATTTTTAAAAAATGGCTCGGTGGTAAAATATTTGCCAACAATGAAAAGATAGAGTCTGCTGTTGATGGCTACTTTGAGGAGTTCGACGGTTCTTACTATAAACAGGGTATTGAAGCTATTGAACATCGGTTTGAAAAGTATGTCAAGCTAAAAGGAGACTTTGTAGAGAAATAAAGATATTTTTTCCCAAATTTGTTGTGTGTTCTTCGTTCGTTCGGGTACATTTGGGATTACCCTCGCATTTTAAGCGTGCCCGTGGGTGAAATATTTTGTATTCGTGCTGTCACTGAGGAGCATCTTAAATTTTGTCACTTGAACTATTTAATCGGATCGCCAATTTTTTCTGCTTACGTTTATAACATCGTTTTCATGCGCATCATCTTTCGATATGAAATAATACGACCTGCAAGTACCATTCAGCAGAAACAACAAGTCACTTCGTTCACTTCTCGAAAGATATTATTCCTGGACACCTGAGATCGACGAATAAAAATCGAAAAGAACACATTTCTTTCGCCATTCCTATGAAAATGTAACGAGCGTGACGCTTTTTTGGCCAGTCATGCATTCTAATTGAAAATGAAGTGAGAACGATGTCTCTATCCATCGGGCGAATTGGAGCAAACTACTTGCCAAGTGACTTCTTGTTTGTGTCGAATGGTACGTTTCTTATACAACTAAGAGATATTTGACAGAACATTTTGTCGTTATGGAAATTTTACAATTGTATGTAAAAATCTCTCGAATGCAAACCGTGGGAGATCACAAGCGATTCTGGTTAGTCAGGAACTTCAAAAATTCGTTGAACTATGTCCATACCATAAAGTGTGAAAAAATGTCAGAGTTATTCTTTTTTTTTATACAACGCCATAACTTCTAGCTCTTATCAGCAAAAAACTGAACCAAATGCAATTTTAGGCTATCATCACTAGTAAAAGTTTCAGCATTCAAAATGTTTTGGAAGATTCAAAATAAATGGTAATCCGATGGTGCCAGGTCAAGGTTATATGGGAGCCATCACATCACTTTCGAACTAATCTTTG
Source organism: Cerceris rybyensis (assembly GCA_910591515.1). Classification (NCBI taxonomy): domain Eukaryota; kingdom Metazoa; phylum Arthropoda; class Insecta; order Hymenoptera; family Crabronidae; genus Cerceris; species Cerceris rybyensis. The sequence goes on along the minus strand of OU342796.1, from coordinate 4,369,068 downwards.
CCTTTACTAAAAATAAAAAAGTATAATATGTAGGAAATGTTCATTTTTACACTTCATGTTAAAATTCACCCTAAGCAAACAATTACAAACAAAATAAAGCACAATTTCTTATTAAGCCAAGCCAAAAGTGATAATTTTCAATTATCAGAAGAAAAAAAACAATAATATTGTCAGAAGTCGTTCAGAACGAAACTAGTTCTAGCTCTAAGCGAAAACTGAAATCATCTTCTTGTCAACCCAATATTTATTAGCCCAAAAAATTCCACGGCTACATATATATGAAATGTATTTGTATTTAGTTACGAAAAAAAAGAAATCTGGTGACATCTAAGTACGTTCAAAGCGACGAGGAAGGATTGACAATGCTGGGGAGTGCTCGAAGAGGAAATACCTCGCGCCCCTTCCGGATAACGGTCCCCCTCTCGGCCAAGGCCGTTCAAGTCCACTGGCAAGAATGGCACGTACAAAAATCTTACGGCCAATTGGCCAATTCTCAGGGTTTACTACCCACAATCGTTATTAAAAACAGGTCGAAAACATGACAATATAGGTACTAAAATCACTACTCTAAATTTTTATCCAAGATTAGCCCACCGAATATCATATGTGCTTACTATAGAAAATGTTCAAGAATAGCTTCTTTCTTTGTTCATATCGTACACTATATAAAATTAAAGTTGTAAGCCTAAATAACGATCAATAAAGGACTCAAAGCGAATGAAAAATTAATATTCTACAACGGAATAAAACCACCCCCCGTTATCACCACCAGAGGCAATAATCAAATTGCGGAAGATATCGAGGCAAATTATAATCAACGTTCGACTACCGGTTGCGCCACACTGAGCGTGCAAATATCACCGTTGATTTTGATCTCTGTCTGCGAATTCATCGAGCCATGCCGTCGCATCTTCGTTCATAAATGCAATTCCATTTAATTAAACTTGCGAACAATACTGGAAAATAATCGTTGCCCATTCCCCTGATCCTGAAAAAGAACCCCGAGCTCTCGTTGATTCGCATAAATTTTATTTATGAAAACTCGTTTGTCCGTTGCACGTTTACCGGATCGAACATTGTACGCAAAATATTATCGTTTAACAAAAGCGACGTCTAATAACGTACAAAGAGCCAAAAAATAACGCGCACGTAAAACGTTTACTCGAAGCGGCGAAAAATAATCGGTTGCCGTTGCAGCGTAATGGAAAATTGTAGAACGATTTTCAGCTTTGTTCGTTGCAAGTATCGTCAAACATGGCACACCTTTGCGTATGTGCCGGCAAAGGGTATGCTCTCTCGTGAAATGACACGCGCGATGGCCGATGCATAAAAGAAGAAAAAACAAAGAATGCGTAAAGGGTGAGCGAAAGAGTAGTCGGTACCTGTTGTAGCTGTAGGGTGTCAGGGATGGGCTGCGCCGCTATTAGCCGGCTGTGCTTACGGGGCGCATAAGCGCAACCTCCACCTCCGAGCTACTCCGGCTTTGTCTCTGCATCCTGAAAAACCGAGAAATAGGAAAAATGAGTTTTATGCCGTCGAGAGTCCCGCGCTACTTAGGCAAACGCGTCAAATAACTTTTCTATACCATGCTTCCTTCTCTTTCTCTCTCATCTACCCCCTTTACATTGCTCTGCGATTTATCCGCAGTCATAAAGAGTCGCATGTAACGCATCGGATGCAATTGGATGAGAAATGAATTAACGGCATACAATTGATCCGTTAATATGTGTATATAAATCTCGGAGATTTAGTATTGAGATAATAGCAGCGTGCTAGTAAAAATTTACCTCGGTAGAAAGTCCTGTTTTAATAATGGGTTTCACACGGAGTGATACAATATAAAATATAATTTACGGCTGAGTACGAGGAATGTGTAATACGATAAAAATAAGTACTTCGATATAGTTAATTTCTCACCTCGTAAGTTACATCTAGGGATTGCAATACCGGTATACCGGGATACCGAATACCGGTATTTTGAGCCATTTGTACAATTTTGTAATACCGGTATTCACAAGATTAAATACCGTTTTTTCGGTATTTACTAGAAATTTTTTAAATTGTTTCCACTATATGTTCAGGGGTCGCCAACATAGAAAAATAGTATACGTTTTTGTGTACGATATGATCAAGTTTATAGTAAATTTTCTTAAAATTTTTTACCCACAAACCTATCTACATTCAGAACAATTCGGTACAGTTATCGAAGATGATGATGACACTAATGTCGATAGTGAAAAGGAATTGTCTCTTGAACAAAAATTAGAAATAGCGATAACTAAAAAAACTTCAACAAACCAAAATACAATACAGAAATCAGTTATATTCAAAACCATCCGACAAGAAATCGATTTATTTGAAAATGAGGGATTTAGAGGTAAATACTTGGAAAAAGTATATCGCGCATCGCTAACAGTACCACCAACTAGCGTAGATGCTGAAGAAGCGTTTTCGACAGCTGGTAATTTTTGCACATAATTACATTCCAGGCTTAATGACAGTACAATTGATGCATTATGTTTTTTAAGATCACATTTCAAAAATATGTAATAGTACCATAGACTGAATAGTGATATTTACACTTTTTGTTATTTAAATACAGAAGATGTTCCTTGTTCCTTTACTTTTTTGTTATTCTTTATATACTGTTATAATTTATAAGTTACAAATGATTTTTTGTGATATTTACTATCTTTAATAAAACTGGCAAATGAAACAATTCCTACTACCGGTATTAAAACCGGTATTCCGGTATTAAGATCTAAAAAATACCGAATACCGGTATTGAACTTTTGGCCCGATATTGCAATCCCTAGTTACATCGTTTACCTGCTAATTGGAGTATTTATCGCGAAATTAAATCTCCCTGTAACGATATTTCCTCACGTTACTGGAATTATATCGAATACAATTTACCTGTGAGCAAAAAGACCTCTATACAATTATTCCTTTTTTATTAAAATCACTTTGTTCTCCATCGCCCGATCGAGTTATTTATTTTCAAGTTTAATATTTAGGTACACGTATCATGACGTATTTTCGCATTAACGAAAATATTCGAGTTTTATAATAGAGCTGAAGAGAGCGGGCGACGAAACACATGTTTATCGTGGAGCACGAACGAACGAAGGGGAGGAGGGCAAAAGGGCAGGGCCAAACTACAGTTCGGTGGTTGCAGTCGTGAGAGAAGGGGTTAGCGCCGGCGCTACATGGGTGCATCGGTATGCGAACGGCATGTCTGATTGAACGTCGATATGCGCTCTACTCTTGCCCGCCCTTGGTTTCGTGCAGAGGTACGACCAACGTGGAAAAACGCGTGCAAACACACACCCATTGGCGTATGCATTTAACTAAATTCGTCCAACTGCCTGTTTCCGTATTGCGGGAACGAATTTTGATTTTTCCTCCCGTGATAAAGTTTTTAAAAAATAATATCCTCTGGAAATAAAAGGGGACAGAATTAAATTGTGTTTATTGCAGATGACGCATTACACTGCATAACGCGGTATTATAAATGAACAGCCATTTTTGGCGAGAGTATCTAGAAAATGTGGGAATAAAAAGAAGGACAGAACGATTAAATAAACTTCCTATTATGGCTGCATTTTCCAAGCGAGAGACATAGAAGATAATTAATAATAACGATAAATTTCCGTCCACGAAGCCCGTCAACTCGATTTAAAAGTCGACGCTCATGTGCAGCACACGCGCCTCTACTATCGTACTCATGGGCGATGCTGGAAAGAGAAAGGGCGAGCGTGGAGCTCGAGGAAAAGTTTATATTGGATTTCATATTTAATGCAACACACACTGCTTTGCCGCTGCGGGACTCGCCTCACGGATAAATTATTTATGTTGGAAAGCTTTGTCTCTTTGTCTGATAACGAGAAGAAGCGGGAAAGGGAGAGAAGGAGAGTAAAAAGAAAAGGGGGATGATCGTTGAGAGGCAGGCAATAAGCAACCGAACAAACGAAAAGCGTTGATCCTCGGGGGACGTTTACGACGAAATCTTGCTGTTTGGATGGACTATTATTACGGAAATGGACGATAAATTATCTACGATCAATAGAACGTTTTTTGAGTGCAAATTAAGGGTTGTAGTGTAGACATTTTTGATGCTTTGGCGCGTAATGTCGAATTACGATTGAGAGGCAAATGTCGAATGTTACAAGATGTAGCGACCGTTTTTGATACATCGTAATAAGCCTATCATTAAATGATCCTGCAGTGGCATTAAAACAATTCGTTTCAAAGCCGCGGACCTTGAGCAAATAAGGAGCTTCTTGACACGAAGTATCTAATACAGGTTTACCTGCATAGGACGTTACCGTCGCATTACCTTCTTGACTAATTACAAGCATGGAATGGCCACGTTTAACGAGAGCTAGGTAGACTCCCATGTACACAAACCATAACGTATATAAATTAAGGCAGAAATTGTAAGAACACAGTGTATCGAGAATACTGAGAACTAAAGGAACAACCCTCTCACTATATTAAAACTCTCGACTCTGGGAAACTCTACAAACTACAACTCCCCGCACTTGTATTTTTAGAAGATCGTAGAAAATGATGTTCGACTATAAATTGCAAATTACGTCTATGTTATCTTTATTTAAAAATTCCTCTGGTTTTTTAAATTATGAGGCAAAGAATCTATGCTGCAATAGACGTTGAAATAATTATGAGCGATTAAAAATTCAAGGTATTCGTCGTATGTATCTTAAAATAATTGTGATTATTAGGCTGCATTTCAAAAGTTTATAAAGCGGAGAGTGACTTGTCGAATTCAATAAGAGGAAGATGACTAAAAGGAAGCAGAACGATGCTGTGGCCGGTATTTTTTTATTATTTTCATGGTATTTACTCCTATCTGAACCTAATATGATACTTTTCAATACTAAAACTCCTAATTTAAACCTGTAACTCCCCAGAGTCGAAATATTGAACCTATTTTCATGGTATTTACTCCTATTTGAGCGTAATATGATACTTTTGCAATACTAAAACTCCTAATTTAAATCTGTAACTCCTTCTCAGTAAAATGATACTCCCGTTTTTGTACTTTTAATTCCTAAATGTTGGGTAGGAAATTGTCGGAGGTGGAAATTGACGTCCTATTTTGCGCCTTAAGATGGCATAAAGAGAAATATGTGCCACTTTTAGGCGCTAAATAAGATCTTATTTTACATTGAATTTAGGCCTATTTTTGTACTTTTAATTCCTAAATGTTGGGTAGTAAAAGGTTCAAATAAGGTTAATATTTCGACTCGGGTTGGTGGAAGTTCGAAGAGAACGTTTATGAATGTCTTCTTCGTTAACCTTTCAGATGACAATAAAAGATTTACATTCTCCAAAAGGAGCGAAAATTTCGTCGGTACTTTATCAACAGTTACCTGAACATTTACCTCGATGCCATAAATTCCGAGAAAATTGAATTCCTCGATTTTACCTGAGGCCTCGTATATTGTCCATTTTCATTATAATAAATAGCAATTTTTATAAACAGAAGCTTTATAAATGAAGCATGTTAATGTCACGGAATATACTTGCAAATGCAATTTAACATGTGATTCGATCGTTCCGTGACAAACGAGGTCAATGGCGGCATCTCGTGATAGCCTCGACCTGGTCTTGAGTTACATATGTTTCCCTACCGTTGCTTTTCAATTGAAACTCGATTGATCTACAAAACTACAAGAGTCGCAATGTCGATGCATGCTTCCTTGTGAATTTAACCCGGTATTTTCTCGTTCTCTTGACCAAATCGAAATATAAGAAATTTAGTTGTTCCATTTTCCAAATTCCGACGTCCAGTGCAATAGTCGTTCCACTTTGAACTTATGGGGCCAACTACGCTTTCGAGAAGCAAGGAAACATTGCAGATAAAAATGTATCGGTCTCCCGTGTACGATACTATATCTCCAAACACAACGGGACAAAATTACTTTTCGATAGCGATCGATGTACCGTGAATTTGTTTCCACGATACGTCGCGCTTTAACTTAACAAACCGCGACTGCTTGTTGTCTTTCTGGTTTATTTTATTAACAAAAATAATAATGAACTTTACAAATTCTAACTATGAAAATTTACAAAGTGTATTCTGTGGTTTTTTAAATTGTAATACAAGACTAGTTGTTGATGGATCGAATGATTGCTGATGATTGATGAAGTTCCACAAAATTTGGGAAAAATCTAAGATTCGTCTCCCTCCAAAGACTCTGATGCCACTTTCTTACTTTTTCGGTGGGGATGATAATTAGCCATTCCTGTTGCCCGTTGAGGAATTGGGCGTAACCATCCCCACCGAGAATTGCAAGCTAGAAGATTGACTTCCTTGGAGGGGAACCGCGGAATTTCCCAAATTCTGAGGTGTCGTCCGCGCTTGCCACCCCTCCAGCCAAGAAGGGCCCCGAGATAACGGGACTCGTCATGTGGTGACCACCTGGACGACTGAGTGCACCATCACCTCGCGTGTTCAGGCCGATTTCTTTGTCCTAGTCCTAGACAAAGAGGGAAGCAAACCCGGACGACGTACAAGGTTTATTGCACGTTGATTGTTATTGAGAAACACGTGTTGGAGTCTCGACAAACAAAAGGGACCTTTCGTCCACTTTCACTGAATTCTCGGAAGGAGAATTCAGCGAACCTTGCAAGTGTTCCTCAAAAATAACTACGACCAGGACATGCAATAAACCTTTTGAATGACTTCTTAGTACATTGAAGACAGATGTTTTGCTCACAACTTCGAGCCATAAAAATGCAATGAAATTTGGAATAATAATACAAAACTTAAAGATCAATGGACACAATATCTCTATAAACCGTCTTCAATCTACTAAGGTACATGTGAGAATCGAACAATCGATTAAGAGTGAAAAATTTCTATCGCGGTAAACGAGCCAAGTTTAATCAAATTTATAGAAGAAAATAGACTCTAAACGACAAATATACTTTTCAATTGAGATTCATTACAATGTAAATTTTCATGCAAGAATCTCTCGTTAATAAAGTGACTGTAACGAGTTTCTCGGCGAAATCTCGTTACGCGAATAGAGCACGATTCATGAGCGTCGAACAATTCTTCTCCGTACTTTTAATGAAATTTAGAGAAGAAGCTAGACTTTAAATACAATTAGAGTCACGAATTTTCGATCAAGCTGAAGATACCTCGTTAACAAACGTCTTCTCTCGGGAAACAGACACGTCTATATGCGTGTAAAGCATGACGAGTGATATGACGCGGTCAAACGAGCACGCAGATGTTTGCCGGCGAAGATAACAGCGTGTTGTTTTTCGGCAACGGAATCGATACGATACGGCCCAGCCGACTAGTAGTTTTAGTCCAATTATCGGCGTATATGCAGTGCAATAGCACGCTTGATTTATCGTGATCGAACCTATAAAATATAGTGATACATATTCCGAGCATTATCGAGAGTGTATCAAACATGTTAACGATTATACCCACTAATTTCAAAGCAACGATAAAGGTTTCGTGCCGCCGATGTTATTTATTTCCTCAATCGTTTTGTATTTTTCTCGCGAAGAGTTGCTACAAATAGAAACGAGGGAACAAAGAGGACTGTGTGACCTGTTGCGAGACCGAGTTCAAAAACTTTGTGGGGTCAGAATACACATTAAAATTCGATATTTTCATGTCAACATTTAATGTCAACACGTCGAATATTCAATCTTACTATATAGGGGGTCCTGCAAAATGGTTGATGAATTTTCGTACACTGCGGGGCCTTTGAAAATGCGGGCCCGGGTTGCCTCGCGCCGACCCTGCGAATAAACCTTGTATTCAATCTTGACCCCAGAACGATTTCAACGCATCGTACTATTTAATTATCCTCAATGTTTACCTTCTCTCTTCTTTCTCGTTCGAAGGTGTCGCGCAAAAAGAAGATAATGAAGTTATCGGTTGCGTGCCACAACAGAAGTTTTTAGTCTCGATGAGGAAACTCGTTTCGAAGAATATTATTACCCTTTCCTATAATCTTGATAGTCTTTCTAAAGTTATTCGCACACTGCGACCTTCATCCGCAAGTTGTGTAAAGGAAGCGGTACACTTCAGTCGCCGGGGGAGGAAAAAAACTTCAATTTCTATACTTAGCAAAACTAAAGATGATATCACAGCGTAAACTTGAGACAGAAGTATAATAATAACGGCAGCCCTGGCGCAGCGTATAATTAGTTTCGTCGTTGTACATATTTGCGTGTACGTAAGCTCGAGTGTTGCAAAAGTTTAGCGCATCGCAGGACGGTAGAAACGCAAAGTAATGCAAATATATACGTCTTTTTTTGTAATTTCACGCATTCTATTCTGACGGCTGGGCAATTTGCCGTAAACATTACGGTCGCGCCTCCCAGTTTCCCACTAAAACTGTCGGTTCACCCTGGGAGTACTATTTTAACAGTAGAAACGTCCGTTTTTACACGGGAACGTTATTTCCACTAATAAATAAGCACATTATTTTTAGATATTTAAATTCGAAAACGAGCGGAGGCGAAGTTCGTCGTCCTTTCGCAGAATCGCGAGAAAGTGATTCACCAAGGATATTTAAATTTATCCTTGGAGAGCATCATTCCATGACAGAGAGAACTAAAAAAATTCGAAAACAACGTCATCCGCGATCCATATCGTTCCATGCTCGACTTGGTATTCCTATCTGGATAGGAAATTTTCCAGTATAGGGAAATTTATAAATTAGGATACAATAAAACGTCAATTTTTTATCGCGGAACTCTGTCTCCATGCACTTTACAGAATGTAATTCCTCAAATTGTTCAAATCAACGATTAATAGATGTATCGTTCCATGTTCGTCTTGGTATTCCTACGTGGATAGGAAATTTCCCAGTGTAGGGAAATTTGTAAATTAAGATACAATAAAACGTTAATTTTTTATCAGGGTACGCTATCTCCATGCACTTTAGAGAATCTAATTCTTCCAATTGTCTAAGTCAACGATTAATAAACGTCGCTTTCATTTGAAGCTCTATAATAAAACAGGATGTTTTAATTACGTTTGTCGATGTTAATTTTTTATCTGAAAGTTGTCGACTTCGTGAAAATGTTAAGTACAAGAAAAATGCTGAAAGTGTTGAGAAATATAAAGTATACACTAGTGGAGACAAATTGATTTTTAAAGCGCCTCGAGCGAACACCCACGTATTGAACTTTGGAGATTAAGCAATTTTTTTCCTGTCTGCATTAAAGCGAATAAGGTAGTGGACGAGAAAGAAGGCGAGAAAAGAGAGAGGTTCGTTGAGGTACGGGGAACGGGGGAAATAGGTCACGGGGCAGAGGTCACGCGCAGAAAAGAAAACGGCCATGGCTGACTATGGTCTTCCTTTTCTATTCTCTTTCGTCAGTGAGACGAATGAAGATTCGAGCTCGATTTATCGTTCGAGATTCTCACGAAAATGGGAGATTGCACGTCCAAATAAGTCCGGTAAAAAACTTTACGCGATCGAAAGTAGATTAATTTCGCCGTTCCTCTGCAGCGTCTACAATGAGCGTGCATCTTTCGTACTGTGAAAAATAAATGAACCCAGTCTTTTCTTACAATTGGAGAACAACTAACGAATTTAGCGCTAATTATCGAAATTTACAGGATACAAATATACTTTGAAATAAATAGTAGAGCTTTCTTATGAACCATTTTCGTAGAAAGAACAAGAACGGGTGGAACAGTGATAAGACAATTTCCTGACAATTTCAAAGTCCGCTACTCGAACAACTTCAGAGTGCGAAAATCTACAAGGATAGGATAAAAGCTCTCAAGTCCCACGCGAAAATTCTATTCTAGAAATTTTTCCCTGCAATATGTATAAAGCACCTACCGACCTAAGGAACTTCAAACTGCGCGCCTCGACAACCACGGGGTGAGAATTTCCGATGGCAAAACTTTCGCTTGTACCTTTTGAAATTTTCATTCGACCCGGCCGGTAACGTTGCCTGTTATTAATTCATCCTCGAGCGCGTCTCGGCAAATAGCTGCCCGACTGTCGTCGCATTTTCGCTAATTATCGCGTCGTCGTTACGTTGTTTAATGCCCTGGATCTTCTCGCTAATTGGCGCGAGACTGCAGCACACTCCTCCCCTTCGACGAAAGCCGAGAAAACCTGGGTGGCACAGAGTCGTTTGAGCCGGCCACTTGCAGCCGTTCATCTCACTCCTTTAACTTTCAGGAAAAGAGACTTTACGCGAACTTAACTCGACGATAACGAACCCACCGTGCTCGTAAGTTCGACGATGCAGTACTACTAATTGGTTCGGCCGAAACCGAGCTACGAGAGAGTTGGGTTGTCCCCCAGCTGTGCTTTCGCTATCTTACAAATTTACATTTATTTTGTCGTTCCACTTTTGCCAAGCGGAATCGTATCTGTACTTCCGAGAAACTGTAAGTTCGAATCGTAGAGTCGACCTTTTGGATTCTGGAGTTCGCTCTTTCGCATGCAGAATTCTATTACAAAATTCCCTATCCACCCCATCCTCCTGCGCTGTTGTTGGCGGCGCTTGAGTAACGGGGATATTGCCAGTTAACGTCGTTGATTAATTTTTCATCCTATTTTTCCGCTGTTCTCCTTCCTCGTTTCGTGAACCAAGGTACAATTAAATTTTACATACTGATAAGAATTACTCTTGTACGAGAAAATTGTAGAATATCGTCAAGATATTCCGTTAAGATAGATAGAACGATGAAGGAGTAGAAATTGTAATGCGAATTGAATATGTTACATTTTGCATACATACCATGTAGAATGCTGGATAGACTATCTTCTCTAACAATAAGATACTAGCTCCAAAAAATACTCAACGTGATTCAACGTTCAAAAGGGAACTATTAGTCATCTTCAAATTCCGTCATCGCTTTCCCCTCAAAATATGTTTTCAAGACCTTTGGTTTTAGCGAAAGTCACTGGAAAGGCGATCGCCCTTTTGGAACCTTCGTCACGAGAAGTCAGAGTCATCCAAACCTCCCACCACACTAGGTTAAAATTTTTAAAAGGTCAATTCTGCCCCGAAATCAATGAATTTTGTGTAGAATCGCTGACAGTCCGTATCTCACGACGACGTTATCCTTAAATTGTTACAACTCCGAGCACGCAATAGTTCTTCCTAAATAAAGTGTTGTTAACCACACACGGCATACAACATAAAATTGGTGTCAGAAGTGGGATACAACACTGCTATCTGTGAATGGTCTATTATTATCAAAGGTAAAATATCGTGTATTTTCGTTGTCTTGCCTACCACTAATTTCCTGTGAATTGGGATGCAGTCTTCCTATTATCGTTAAATTATTCCTAATTATAGTTACACTCGACATTAATTTATATCTCAGGAACTCCTTTGTCGAGTCTTACTTGGAATTTTTTCAAGTCCAAAGTAATAGATGTAAACGCCCGAAAGCAAATCAAGATTGCATCCTAGACATTTTTTGAAGAGATACCATACACTTGCAAATGGCAAGATACAACAATAGTACAAATAAAGCAGATATTTAATTGAATTTTTTTCTTCCTTTATTTATTTAAACTGTCGCGTTTTTCAGTTCAATTAAATTTCAAACAGAATACTTAAAAGCGTTGGAAGCTTCTGGTAACAATATTGAAATATAATACAGAGGGCAAAGGGTTAATTAACACCAGAAAAGTTAATTCTTGAATCTTTCTCGGCGAACGTCTTTTAACACATTGTTGACTGCTCACGAGTTAACTCGTGTGTAATGTACCAACTCTCCTATCTATCATTAGTATGGAAGATAACATTAAGGAAGAACAAATATTATGTATCGCAGGGACACCATCACTCATCACCATCCTTAGTCATATCCGAATCATGGTCCAAGTCCAAAATCCTACTCCTTGTTTTGATTCTCAACTCCCCAACACAGTCACCATCCCTTACTCATCCCCGAGTCACCGTCAGAGTCCGAAATCCTACTTCCTACTTTGACCTTCGGCTTGCATCCACCATTATCACCACTCCCACTCTACCTCCAAAAACCTTTAAAAACCATCGTTGTCAAAGTTCATAATCATTATTGCTCAGTTCATAACTCTACCAGTTCAAAGACGTTCATTTCCAAATTCATCGTTACTCACGATTAACTAATTGTGAGAGTCATCTTCAAATTATAATCAAATTCTTAATTCTAACTCAAAACTCTCACAAGTCCTCACCATCGAATCAAATCATTCCGTGCATCACACCAAATCGCTCTTGGCACGAAACGAGTTATTTTAATTCCAAAGTTCAAAATCATAAGTTCTCTTTTATTTGGCGTATCCTGATTGCGAATCGCACAATTCGCCATTACACGTGTTTTCATGCCCAAACGTTGTTGACCGGTTACGAGGTAACTCGTGTTTTAACTTGCATTAGCTGTATTAATTTTATCACACCAAAAAAATTACTAAAATATATAATATGTATAAACTATAATATACAGCAAATATATACGAAATTTCATTTAAATTCATTATGCATAAATAAAATACAGCGAAGTTTAGTTAAATTCTTTTCATGTCATATTCGATTACGGAAAAAACAGCCGTTGACATGAGTTACCTTCTATGTAAAATTGTCGGTTAACAATGTGTTAAAAGCCGCGAAAGGAATTTCATTCTGGTAAACTTCAACGACATTAAGTATTACACGGCGTTTCTTTTTAAAATTGGCGCAACATACACTTCGGGCGTGTCGCAATAATCCCGAATTAGCGAATTACCACGATGTGAATGCAAGTGTAGAAGATTAAACACCGCAATGCGTGTACCAAGATTTATCTTTCGCCATTGACGCGAAAGAAGCCGACTTGTGTCGTGTCCCAATGCAGCTGTATGCATGCCCATGTGTGTGCTGATGCGTGACGATGCTTGGAATAACAACTCGTCCGTCGATGAGAATTCAATAAATCTTCGCAGCGCGGCCTTGGAAGCACGCCACTTCGGTCCTCCGACGACGTTTGGATCGGAGGTGTTCGATTTACATAGCCGTTCTCTTCGTATTATACTATCTACATAATAGGATTCGTGATCTCCTGCAATAACTCACTCGGGAAATTCGTCGTACGAGTGCCCATTCTTTTCTCGAGTTTGCACCGAGGAACATAAACAATCGACGAAATTGTACGTCGGAAAAGTTCGATGCAATATCTACGATTATTCGTAACGTTAACGAGCTCGTTCATGAAGTTCTCGACGGAACGATTTATGCGTTGTTCAAATATTATTAAAGTGCAGAATGGAAATAACACAATATTTTGAACATCACACTAACGTTTTTGGTATTTCGTGTCACGGCATAAACGGATACAAACATTCTTTGTATTAGTAAATGTCACCCATTTTTCAAAACAACGTATCTTCAAGTTAAATTAATCAATGGTGAAATTTATTATATTTTGATAACACCTACAAGTTTTGTTAATAATTCTATATCGATTCTATGGCAATTCATTTTTTACGATCGTTACTTTTATTATGTTTCCTAGATTCATTAAACATCGATACGATAATCGTTCGTAATTGAGAATACCTGACGGTCGATCATCTATAAACTGATTTCCGATGAAATTCATGTGTCAGCCTCGTTTGAGTGCCCCAGCGGTCGCCGTTCAAATATCGATTGCCGCGTCTATCTCGATTTAATTATCGAATATTTTCTGCTCGAAAAAGAGATTCAGAGGCCACACAGGGTCGTAGAGCCGCAAAGTTTCGATCTCGTAATCGCGTGCACTGAGCTTGCCGATAGCAAAGCCGTTACTAGTGATTTTAACATCTCGCTAATAACCCATAATGTGAAATTAACAGCGTTGCTATAGGTAATACCAAGATTGCAATCAAATTTTGTATCATGGAATCGACGAGATTCGTACGTAAAAGTAAAGCAAGAACGCTATGGCCGCGAAAGCCTCAAAAGAATTATTAAAGCAAGAACGGTTACTATCTCGCAATAGAAATAAAAAGTATAGGAAAAACAAAGCAAATTGTTGTACCGCAGATACATTCGTGGACCCATATTAGTGAAAACTTTCCCATAATTTTCAGGTATAGAATCTGAAAATCGGTCTTTACTTCAAATACACCCGGTACAATTACGCTCGCACTGTTCGGCATTAATGTTGAATATGATTTAGTCGGATCATATATCAAAATGCCCATCGGTGCAACCACGGCGGAGCCTATCCATGCCAGAAACTACCGCTTGATCGCTGCTCAACGATCCTCCAAAATTATGCTCGGAATTATCATTCTATCTTTGCACAGAGACGCCCCTTGCAAAGCTTCGCGAGTAAAAATTCCTTCAATGTTAGATTGTTAAATGTCATTTCTCGGACTATAATCTATCAAGTTGAACCGCAAATTACATATAGGTATGGAAGTCATAGCGAAAGTTATGTGAATTTTCGGCACGTGAACGTTGCACATATTGAAGCTTGCCGATCGGCGTTTTCGTAGCTCTTGCAATACATTTAATAATAATTTCTCATGGGTTTTCAACTTCTGGATTATTTTATTTAGTTAATGTGAATTATATATGACAAAAGTTAGATCTATCGATTTACTGATTAAAAAGAATATTGATTGACTTTAGTTTGAATCCTTTACTGGAGCTCAGAAATACTAAAATATTTTTTTCGGCGGTGGTTGACTGCGTTCAGAGATATTTCGAGTAATTCTGCTATGGTGAACTGTTAAATTTAAATCTTCTACTATACAAATAACTGTGTGCACAGATGGTTCAGTTGAAAGAGCTGATTATCGATAACTGACGAAAGAAAATAAAAATAGGGAGGAATTATAGGAAATGAGCTGATTTGCGTGGGCGCGGTAAGGAGGATAGATAAAGAACTATGAACAATAACTGAACGGTCACTGGCTTAGAGACCGAATGTATAATGTTTCGATTTGTCTTTCTTCAACGTCTTTATTGAGAGGACAAGTATGAACAATAAATCGAATTGGCCGCAATAATAGCAGATAGTTTACGCCGATTGGGTGAGGGAGATGGCAGGTTACCCTGCCATTCGGAGAGAAAACAGCGCGTTTGCTAGCGCAAGAACATGATTGGGAAAGGTGCGGGTGCTGAGTACAAACTAGGTGTGCTGTATATGAAGGTCACAAAAAGCAGATTTGCGGTCGGCCATTGAAAGAAGGGCAAATATAGATTTAACTAGAGTTTAGATATAATTAGAGTAAAAGGTCGAGAATTTGACCTGTACATTGCTAGTTCATGTCAAAAAATTTATTACAAGGTTTACCTTTATCGTAAGAAATACAAAACTTCTGTGGTAACAACAATGTATAATAAACATTGTGGTGACTGCCGATGATTTATTACATTTTATGATAACATTCCATACGTACGATAAGAATATATATCCATGTCAGATGTTGAAGTATAATAAGAGACTATAGTGGATATACGGTTAATGGCTTGTAAACTCCTAATGAACGGGCTTGAGATCAAAACTGCCGAGCCTTTGGCAGACTTTTGGTCAATTATTGTTCAAGATATCGTAGCCTCGGTAATTCAGAAGCAATTACTGAATAGCACAGAAGAGCGAAATAAAGAACAACAAGCTGTACGGAGGCAGAATCCCGTGAAACATGGACGATGGAGTCGGGAATTCTGCGAAAAATTATATTTTTAAGATGGAAGAACTACTGCAGTGAATTAACATTGCTATTAAATGAAATTGAAATATTTCGTGAGAGCATGAAACGGCACGAGGAAGAAAAATCATGGACAGGCGGTAATTGGAGAAAAACTCCGCTTGCTGTTCACAGACCAGGGAATACGTGTTACCCTGTAAATTTTACGAAGAAAATTCCGAATTGAGATATGAAATATTAAACAACGCAGTCGTTTGGTCTACTCGTGTTCGCGATGCGGAATTCGCTCACGGTATTTTACTCGCAATTTTATCTCTCGTGTATTCTCAATTATTTATATCCATAATTTCCCCACCTTCCTGCCGAACAGTGCCGGATACATCCAGCAGACAGAATTAAACGACGGAATTTAAATGGAATTAAATGGCAATCTGTAGCTATCGCGGTTGACCGACTAACAGTTTATTCTCTTTCTTTCCTCACGCTTTTCGACGAAAGCCGCTATTAAGCGAGAACACTTGATGGACGTTTAATCGTTAATTTTTAATGCTTAATTACAAGCTGCTGTAATCGAGTCTCGAGTGAAAAAGTAAAATACGGACGGTTGCGTTACACTCGAAGGAATCGCGGTCATGCCGTGCATCAATAAATTTAGATTCGATTCGCAAGCACTCTCGAAGATATATTTTATTGCGCCTGATACGATGATCCCTCCGGACGCCAGGTGGAATGAGATTTTCTTCCGTCGAGAGGACACGATACACAGTGGAAGAAGGAACGGAAGTTCTAGTCGAAAGTTAATGAGAAATTGTCGTCCATGTATACCTCGTTACATATGCAATTCCTTTGTGTATTAAGGAATGTTATTTAAAATCTGATCGTGAGAGAAACATATTACTTATTTGATTCCTTTCAAAAATAAGTTTGAAGTTGAAGTGGATTATTTGGTGGTTTATCCTGCATATAAAAAGTACGGTATATTTTTATCGTTATTCGATTTCAACGATTTAGACTGAAAGAGAAAGGACATTTCCTTTGCCCATCAAATTAGAATTATTAATATTTCCGAATTAGATACCGTCCCAATCACCTGCTTCCTGCTCGCAATAATGACCGCCCCGCCAAAATCTGACGGAAGTGCGTCTTCCCGGTCTTTCTAAACTTTAGTCCTCTACAAATCAAGAATCGAATACCATCAACCGTTCTCAATAAAATAAAGTGCCTTTTCTTACATCATTCCAACATACAAGACCTCTGTGCGTCACTCAAATCGGGTAAGCTTGCTGCATTCTCACTCCAAAGGTGCTGTCAGAATAGGACCTTTATAAAGATCGTCAAAAAGATGGGTTTTCAAAATGAAAGACAGGAATTTCTTCACTCTTCGTCATCTTCTAATTTTTCGGACACGCTGTGCGATAAAGTATCTCTGATTCTGGGACAAAATGCTAAATAAAAAAGAAGTTGCAAACTAAATAAATAATCTTAAACGCAATGCTACTTTACGAAGACTTACAATAGTAGACACTTTGAAATTCTAAACAAATGATTAAAATTTAAAAAATTTTTTCCTACTCCTTCTAAAGAGATATTTCTATAAATAGAAATAAGCGAGAATCCCAAAACTTCGACAACGATCGACGTTGAAGATTGGGAGCAGAAACGAGAAAAGAAGATGCGTCATCTACGAGGACGTATTTGCGCGGGAATTCAAGCTATTAAGTATTACCTAACCCATTAAGTGTTACCCTAGTTGCGTAGGCGTGTGTGCGTCGAGAAATAGAGAGCGGTAGAATCGGAGGCTGAGTGACCTCATAGTTTCGATCTACCCAAGTTCGTGGGCATGCAGCATGCTTTTTCTTCCCTCATTTTAGTTATGCAATCTGGAAATCATGAAAGAAAGTTAACTACCGTCGATTGTAACACTCAACCGTGACCTTTAATCCCCTGCACTAATTGACGGGTTTTACTTGTAACCAGAATTTCGGTCCGAGCATAAATATCATGAGTGAAACTCGTGGACACAATTGTGGAAATGAGTATCACAAATGAGATTTGTCGTTACAATTATTTATTTAGAAATTGCAAATTTTGGACATTCAAGGTTCAGTAGCATGGTGCTGAACCAGCTCCAAATTTTCACTTACAATAAGTGGATTTTAGAGGCTCATTTGCGATCTGTCATAGAAGTCCGCGGACCTGAGTTTGAGAAACACTAATCTATATATATCCGAAATATTGCAATCCAAAGATTCTCTCTGTTAGAAAAATTGTGTACAAGATTCATTCTATCACGCCTTAAACTCCTCGTCAAGTACAATTTGGTGCAATCTGATTACGCGTTAACTCCTTGCATTACCTTGACGGGTTTGACTCGTGGTCATACTTTCAAACCTAATTTCATTAACATGATGATAGTTTTCTAAGTTTCTCTTTGTATCGGAAAATTTTAAGGCTTAGAAAATTAGACGAGAAGTGTCGGCTGCTACCCTTGTTTCATTCAAAACTCATTGTCAGACGCATAAACATCGTGAGGGTTCCAAAGCCCGTGTTACACACCGAATTAACTTATTGTTAATGCAACTATTGCTGCATTTCTCTTCTAAGTAGTTTATTGGCTGACGGTTCACTATTTGATGGTTATAAGTATAAACTTGTGATATGGTATAAGATAACATAAAAAAGTATATACGTAGTGACGTGCATGTGATGCTCGTGAAAGTGTATCGATGTAACTGCTGAAAATAGTGCTGTATGGGTTCTTATATTTTATTTTCAAGAAAGGTGTTTGATAAACGTGCTCATGGGCGGATCTTGTAAATTTACTTATTGGGGAAAAAACACTCGCCCGCCCACGGGAACCGGTTGTACCTTCCTTAGGGGAAAAGCTAGGTACCGCTATGCACCCTGGCTGCTGATTCCAAGAATCCGGCCCTCGAAGTCCTGTTTTACTGATAATAATACATGAAGCTCGAGAAAGTTCGAAGATTCACTCTGAAACAATAAGAGCGATATCTCGGCCTTGTTTGGCCTCTGGCGTCCAGATGTGGGCCGTAGAGGGTGCGTAGGAGTACTCTCCCTCTGTTGTCGGTTTCTTTAGAAAATTCATGATTATGACGATGGGACAACCCTTCTGTTCCGGATTGCGGAAGGGTAAATGCTACGGCAAGGGGTTAACCGCGAGAAAAAAAGAGCAATGTATATTGTACAATTGCAACAACTCACAGAATGAGATGTAAAAACGTGAAAAACTTACCAATAAGATAGTATGAAAATGAACAACTTTAATTAACTACCGAGCTTTTGAAACAGAGATTTGATATTATAGATTTCTCAGCACGATAGATTTCTACAAGGAAATCGTTATAATATTTATAACATAAATAACATGTTTCGTCGAAGGAAAGCACGAAGATAGACGCAATAAAGCGAGTCCTTCCTGAGAAAAGTCAACATCGTCGACGAGGTCCAAACGAACAAATTGGCGGCACGCTGTTCGCGATAGTTTGTTCATGAGCGACTCCCATAAATCGCACAGATGTCCGAACATCCACGGCGATTATTTCTCGTGCTCAGCCAGGAACGCTGATTTCAAACGGCACCGTAAAGCCAAGGATTTCAGCGCTACGATCGTTAATCATCGCCCATTAGAGGATGTTAGCCGTATACCGTCCGTGTCCACAGTATTCTGCGATCGAATAATTGCACGTATACACGCAAAAATCATATGTATCTTTGCTAGTGTTAAAATAATCGATGTTCCTTCTCTGTTCCTCTATCTTCGAACCCAAACCGACCCGATGATTTCCCCAATTCACGTTCGGCATGAATCGTTTGAAACTTTGCAGCAGATATTCGTTTGAAAATAGTCTCTCTATTATCGGAAACATGAAAGGCATATGTGCGATAATAAACGAGAATTTCTGCGAGTGCAGGTTCAATTACCCGTTTGGAAAACTTGTTTATTGGAATCGAATTCTGTTTGTTGTAAAAAAGTTTGTAAAAAAACATTCAATAAATGGTTGTTGGCGAACATTCGGAATGGACATTTAGCTCGCACGAGTTTCAGCGTGCTTGTAAAAACACGTAACAATATAAATGAGAAATTTTACGAGCATCTGACCAATTACACCTTTGGAAAAAAGCGTTCGTCAGAATGAAAATATATTTAGTGTTGCAAAATGCAAGATTTCCGAATAGACAGAAGTGTTTCGATTCGTGATCGATGAAATGCTGTTTGGACTTTGATACTGTGCACATCAGGTGTCGACACTCTAATCGACTATCTACTCGAAGGACAACCCCCTGAGGGGGAAAACACGATAAAAACTATAACTGGATTAATTTACTCAATCACGCTTCCACATATACGAACCTGATTTACAACCAATATTTGCGACACTTCCGATACGCACATGTTGCAACGCTAGGTAGTTCGTGATGGTTACGCGTGTCTGTTTGGCTGCGTGTAACTGTCTACGCAAAGAAAATGAAAAGTATGAAAGTGTGACGTAAGGGCAAACGCTTGTCTCTTTTATACATTGGAGAGACGTCACTGTCTTCTCCCAACTCGTGCTTCAAGACTTCCTTACAGTACCTTGACGTTGGATGCACTCACGTCTCCGTTCAAGTAGATGCTAGAGCATCGCCAAAGTCGAAAAATTCCCCAATTCCAGTTCCTCGTCCACGTGCTACCTGCGATAGTCGAAGGGGAAGTAACAATTTTCTGGGTCAATGAAGCTCAGGCCCACTGATAGCGGTTTGCAAGGACAATTGCACTAGAGTAATCTTACCTATGCAATCCGGTTTACTAAACTGCTGTCGCTACTCTAACCCCTGACAAGTATTCGAATAAATTCTAAACTGCTAGCGATAATCGCCTGAAGTAGACCTACTGACAATGAGTGCTTAACCACGATATTCCGTTCATCTTGAAATTAATTAACTGTAGGATCCTGAAAAAGAGAGTCGCGGTAACCCATCCAAGCAGCGTACTCGGCCGGAGTAGCTTAACCAGTTAAGTCTGTTTGACGACTATATCCGTCATTGAGAAATGGCAGAATTTTGTGTTATGACGACTTTATCCGTCATGCGTAAAATGTTGTTACCATTTGCTATTTAAATTGTACTTTTAGCAAGAACTAAAATATATTCGTAAATTTTTATTTTTTTTAGAACCTTTAGAGGTCAAGACGAAATAAAACAAATAAATAAAAATTATAAATAAATTGAGATAGGTTCATGCATCCCCATACGTTCTAACTGGAACTGCTTATTATAACGCAAAAGTAAAAGCCGAAAAGTAATTATTCCAATGCTAAAACCTGAAACTGATTCGTGATTCATAATAGTATGTATTCCCTGTTTTCGTGAATACCATTCGAAAGAAGCAGTCTGAATTGTTAACTTCTATAAACTTTTGATTTGTCTGAGTTTGAATATTAATAAGGAAATTGTTCGTTTTATAAGATAACGTCGATTTTTTTGATCCATTAGTTTAACAGCGAGACTTACTCTGTGTTTGACGACAATACCCGTCATCACTTGATTTTCGCGACACACGTAAGTGCGCGCTTCAAAAATAGCGCGCCACAGCTGACTGGTTAACTTCGAAGATCACCTGGTTCTACCAATTCTTTTCCACGTCCTTTTCTCTTGATGTTCTTTTTTTAGGCGTGTTCCCGCGAGATCCCACGTAACGTTGAAAAAAATAGTAGCACCCGGTGTGCTTACATGATTCGTGGTCTGAGAAGTGCGGATTTTGAGTGTTGCATGCATTTTGAGTTGTTCTATGTTGTTTAATTACTTGTTTTATAATAAAATATTACAATAATAAACCTTGATATACTGAGGCCTCGACACAATTTGTCTGTTGACGTGGAATATAAATACTGTAATAAATGAGAAATATAGCGCGTGCAGGTTCAATTATTCGCTTGAAAAAGTCGTTTGTCAGAATAAACATTTGGACGATGCTGTAAAATGCTTGAAAAAAGTATATGCGATTAATGATCAATAGGGAATATTAGCACGTTGCGCATGCCGTAATTTGTTCCCAAATCCCGGATGTTTTTCGTGTAACGTTATATCATGTTCACATGCTCTAATTGCAGCATTTTGCAGTCTAGTCGGCGTAAACCATAAAATGTTGCAACAGAAGTCATTATTTTCAAATTTCCACGAGTATGGCACCGTTTACGTTCCAGTGGTTCGTTCCATTTATATTTATATTTATAGCCCGAAATTATGTACAATACTTCCACGGTCACTTCGCTTGATGTCTGTTGCTTTTGATTTGTTTCTTATTTCGCGAAAAAAGTACGCAACGAATATCAAAAGTATCAAAGCGACAAGATCTTAAAGTATAGAGATTTTATGTTATATTGTTGGATACCGACCTAATTATTTATGGTAAAATTGCCAAACATTATTAAACGTAATTGAGGTTCCAAACGGGAACTGTTACTTATCCTCAATTCCGTCATCGCTTTTCCTTCAAAATATGTTTAGAAGACGATTAATCTTAACGAAAGTGCCACCGGAAAAGCAATCGTTCTTTTGGAACCTTACTCACAAGAAGTCGGGGTCATCCGAACTTTCCACCACACTGTACAAAAACCCTTAAAGAGTCAGTCTTGTTTCCAAATCAGAATTAAAATAAAACTCCGAACGCGAAAGTAGTATCTTCAACAATAAAATGCTGTAAAACATTACACAGAATATAACAATATTATCTCTATTTTACTATAGCGATAAAATATTCAAAATATTAAAGATTCCAAAGATAATTACATAATAACTATACAATTATACTTTTTACTGTCTTTACAAAAGCATAAATTCTACCGAGAATAGATACTTTAGCCACGATCTCATGAACATCTCCCACATTACCGCTATTCTGTATCTCCATAAGAGCCACAAAATCTATCTCCCATCTCTCCGTTTCGCTTTGCATATAGGAACGGCAAGCGGAACCGATAAGACGGAAGCAAGTTCGATCGGGAAGAACCGATAGCGATAAACGGAGGACCAGGCAATCAGATGCAATAAGGGTTGAGTGTAGCCTCTCGAATTGCCATTGGTATTATCAACGGCGAACAGAGATACAGGGTAGAATCTTCCTTTCGGTCTCTATACCTACACTAGGGTGAAATCGATCGGTTCTGACTTTAATGGCGCTTCCACGGTCCGGAACGCGGAAAATCACGACGGTGAAAGCCGGAAAGATATGGTAGAAATCGTTCCATGCTGAATAAGCCCAGAATGCGCACTGGATTCTGCCTGTTCATAATTTTGTTTATTCGTCTCGATATCATAAATTAACCTTCGATGAATTTGCGACTCGGTCGCCTGTAAAAATAATCTTCAATATTAAACTCCACGAGATGAAATTGGACTCGTCTGCGATTTCGTTATTTGTTTAAAGTCGTAAGGTCACCTCTTTGGTGAAAGAAATACTTATTTCTATTAAATATACACGTTGAACGCGTGCGACACCCGTGACTCTGATATTTCCCGAGATTTTTCCTTCCATTCTTATCTTGCCGTCTTAATTAAGAGAGTTCACGTGAAGATGAATGGCACGATGTAATGCTCCGTTTTATCGCGAATCTAGCCGAGTTTCCTGGCTTCATTTCGCAAGAATGACCGCTTAAGGGCCTCGTCGTACCCCGTTTACCGAGAGTCTCCTATAAAATGCGTTAATTGCGCCGTTAAAGTTAACCTCGATCGCTGCAGTAACAGACTGTCGATCGCTGATTCCTTTTCCTCCTCGTTGAATTATTTTGTTTTACAAATTTTTCGACAGATAAACTTCGATGGTCCACGTTCATTGTGCGATGATGAATAACAAGAAGACCGGCCGATAGTCTATTTAACGATTGTTTCATTCTCTCCTTTCACTGCGAATTTGACTTTTAACTATTCGCGATTCTGTACAAATTGGAAACAGAAAGTGTGATCTCATACATAGAAAGATAAAGCAACGTTAAAACAACATTGGTACTTTAATGATAGCTTAATAAATATAGAAGATTAGTTTTTTCAATGGTGTCTCTCTGTGTTTCCATCTCTACAGATTTGTTCTCTTTCGACACTCCGAACAAAGTGCAACGACTCGTTATAAATCAGGAGTTAATTTTCAAGTAGCAAAAAATTGATGAACAAAAATTGCATTGTTTCTTTTTCTCTCTTCCCTCCGGCATGTATCAGCGAGAGGATAATCCACGAGTGGATCCGCAAGTAAACCACCTCCCGTATAAAGACCTGGTTCGAGCCACCCACGTTGACTCGTTGACTCTTGTTCCGCGTGGATTATGGTTTTTACCTTCGATCCCACGGACGACAATGCGTTTCTCGGTGAGCCGTGTCGTTGTCCTGGAAATTCACGAGCGCCGTTCTTATATTGCCGTCCGAAGATTACAACGTTGTTTCCCGTTAACGCAAACGAGAATAGCTACGAGAAGAAGACGTGGAAGACGATACGTTTGGAATTACATTCAATTTTCCGTCTATTTATTGCGTTACCTTTAAAATACGTTAAATGCAAGTTGTACCGTGCAGAAGAGATTTTCAGCAACACCGAAAGGAGGATAGTTTATTTCATCGCGGATGGAGAGAAAAAGAGAGAGCCTCTTTTTAATTTTGTTAATGATTGTTTTGTACGCTGTTGCCTGTATTAAGTTGAGAGTATCCTGTACTTCTTTAAAAACGGTATTATTGTTTTTTCATTGCCAATTACAGGATCTATTATGATAAGAATAAGTATTGATAAAGTTTCGGTACGGTTTGTATTAAAAAAACACAACTAACAACTAAAACAATGACTAACAACTAATAACTGCAACACTCCTTCAACTCACAACTCTTAACTGATTGTGAGAACTGAAAACTGCTATTCTTAAAATTGCGCCTATTTATATCCACCTACATTATTCATTAATGTGCGCATTCTGACGTTTGTGGTCTTTCGACGACAATAATGTAATATAAACAGACAGAGTATAAACCGCTTCCTAGGAATACTCTTGTCAAATGTATTTTCGTGAATAATAAGTTGTTATTCAAATCTGAACTTTTATCGTAGAATCTAAAATATTGGAGGGATTTATTTAACCCAGGCTCGTTCATTTTACGATCATTTCTCTTTTCTATTTCTATTAGTAAAATTAGTTCTATTAGTAAAATTTAGCTCTAAATTCGAAATGCAATTGATAACAATTGTATTCAGGAACCCTCACAATGTGTTGAAGATCGCAAGAGTGAATTTCATCAGGGTCCTTGTAAACAGTGAATATAGTGTTGAAAGTACTTCTCAACCTTCGGTCTGCTATTGAAAAGCGTAAATTGTTATCGTGATAATCTGTTGGGTAATTTGTTTAATATTGTAGGAGTGTGGAAGAGCGTTGCAGGGAACACTGTGAGAGAGACAATGACTCTATGTGAGTTTATGTGTGTTGGGTGCTGGGCCTTTATAAGGTCCAAAAAGTCAATGCATGAGGAGAAGGGCCAGTCATTCTTGTAACAGCGAATAGCGTATTTTTCAATGTTTTTATTAGCAACAGACAACGAATTTCGCAAAGTGTGTTTTCGAGTAGCGATAGAGCAATGATTTACGTGAATGTTAATAAGAATTGTTAGTTGTTTTGTATTTTATATTCCATAGTCTTGTATTTTAATAAACATTTCATTATTTTTCTATATTAAATAATAATTCTATATAAGTCTATATAATTCTATAATAAATTGATCCCCGCTCGAGAGGGATCCTTTTTATTGTTTTCTTTTTTTCATTCTACGCAGCTGTATTACGAAGAGACGGTGACTCTTCGGTTTCGTAATTTCGGTACTCGATGTCTTACACTACCTTCGGTTTGCGCACAAAGTTTCAACAAAGACGTCCATTGCGATGACTGGAGGATCATTGATTTTCCTGCAGCCAGACCACACGAAACTTTCACTACATCCACGAGCAAAAGTGACGTAGGACGAAATCTGTTTCAACTCCTGCTGAGTGACGTTAATCAACGAAAATTCAAACGCGAACCCTACCACTTGTGATACTTCGTTCTAGAATCGCCTCGCACGAGTGAAATTTAGCGATCGGAAAAATGTCGGCACGAATTTCATGAACGAGAATTCCAAGAGAGACGAGAATTGAATTTTACAGCGGAGACTCTAAAAAATCTATAAACTGTCTATAGTATCGGAAAATTATCAGCTTCACCACAGTTTTGTTAAATATATTTCATTGCCGTTTAAATTCATTCCACTTATAAATGTCGTTTCCCCAGCCAATCCCTACAAATTAAACCATCAGTCTCGTTATTTCCGCTATCACCGAAGCACACCAACGACCATTGAGTAAAGTGCTTAACAGACGACGGATAGGTGCGCAATCTCTTTCCGATCGTTAGATCAGGAAAAAGCCAAGAAGACATTATTAACGATCCCCGGATAGCAGTAAACCATTGGATTAAAGGTTAAAGAGACGGTAAACCGATTATGTGGCATTTTGCGGAACAGATCCGATGCACTACGATCCTGGAAAAAGGAGTTCGTGACGGAGGGTGGAAACGATCCACGATCTACGATAAAGTCAGATGGTTTAACGCGGCTGCAGGTCACTTTTCTCGTTTACAACGGCTAAACATCAGACTTGTGCATCGGTCCTAGAAAGCTAAATCGTTTTTGTTCATTTTTTATATCGCATACATCGAAATGCGTTCGAGACAAGATGGTAAATCTCCGACGTCGTGGTAGCGGTAGAAAAAAATTCCTCGTCTCGTCATTATGCAAGATCACGTCATGATAGTCAAATGCCTCGAATGCAAAGAAACACCCCGTTGAATTGGAGGCGTAGAAGTAGCAGGCTGTGAAAATCGTGCAGAGATTAAAAATGCCAGCTTACCACGTGCTCGGCAACTATGTTCGCTGTGTTTAAACGGAGTATTATTTCTGATGCATGTAAATAACGCTAACTAAACGCATTTATCGGCGGTTATCGTTAAAGAAAGAATTTAAGGGGATTATACTTGAATGCGTGAAAACCTCGTGGATTATCTACCATACGCGTAAAGGAGATTTATGGTAAAAACAATAAAATAGCTGAATATTGTATACATATATACGAGTTACACATACGAACCAAAATCTATCATCGATCTAAAATACGTGCGATCAATGACTACCATCAGAAAAGTTTCTACGGCATTTATGGAAAACGAGAGGGAAAGAGAGAGAGAGAAAGAGGAAAACGGCGCGGGATAACATGGAAGCCGTACAATACCGCGAAAATTTTGCACGAACGTCAATAAAGGTACCCGTGGTGGGTCTCGCTTTTGCTGCTTTTTCCAGAGCCGTCCACCCTCTGCTTTTCCTTTGCCACGACGTATACTCGGCCCGAGAGGGAAGCGTCGCGCGTTTTAACATCGGACAGCCGCACATTTGTTTTTTGCCCGTTGCTGTGCCGCTCGACGCTCGCCCGATTTTATCAAACTTGTCCGTTCGAAGCTCGTACACAAAGAGGGATGGCGAAAAAGGGGGAAGAAAAGAGAAAAAAAATGACTTTCGCCCATTTTAGTAATAGCAAACGGCAGTACCGCGCGAAAGAGCGCCGTCGAATCAACATGAACCGCGGACGATAAATTGCACTGTCAAATTGTTTCAGACGTTTCGTCGAGACAGCGAATCATCCGGATTTTTTATTTTATTTCACTGTCTTTTTCTACGCTAATATGTTGACGTTTATCGAGCTTTTCTTTTGTATTTTTAACGTGTCGTATAAAAGAATACCATTGAGGAATATTGCACCGATTTTAAGTTGTCGAGTTTGTGTCACGGATATGTGGACATTATTATGGCATAATGAAAACACAGGGCGATACTAAAATGTCATTAACAAGACCGCAGTTATGACGGGCAGTTTCCTCGCGCGATAGAACTTACAGGTAAGAAACTTGGTTGTTGCAAACACGGTGGCAAGTTTAATGTCGCCATAAACGTATTATCGTTCTAATGTTTGTGCCACGCACGGCTATAAGCTTAATACAGCCAAGTTTCCCGTAAGTGTATGGGTGTATGGTGCGATTGCAATGCGCAGCGCTTAGAGTGCACCGAGAGTTAGGCAGGCATGCAAGAACAGCTAAGAGAAAATAGCAGAATATAGAAGAGAAAAAATCATGTCGTACGGGTTTTTTTGTTCCTTTGTAAATACGTGTACACAGTTATCATTAAAGAAACATATTGGAACGAATGGGTATTGTATTCCCTGCTTACAGGACTTCATTTTTGAATATGCTACTTTCGCATTCGGAGTTTTAACAAACTTGAGGTAACGTTGTCAAAAGGTGCGGACTGTCAGCAATTTTGGGCAATTCTGTGAGTTCGGTAACAAAAATAATCTTTTAAGGGTTTTTGAACAGTGTGATGGGAAGTTTGGATGATCCCGACTCTTCGTGAGTGAGCTTCCAAAAGGAATTGGAGATAAGTAACAGTTCCCATTTGGACCCTGAATCATATTTAATAATATTTGACAATTTTATGGTAAAGTGTAAGATCGGTATCCACCAGAAAGTTAAATTTTAAAGATCCTTTCCTACATAGATAAATCGCATTCTTGCAACTTGATGGAACTTCTGAGAATAGTTGTTAAAATGCTCTGATCTCATCTGTTCTAAACTAGTTACAGTTCGAAACGGAATTCAAAACTTTCGTAGACAACGTATCCTTCCGTATGAAATCACAATGCTAATAATTGCTATCATTTGAAGGGGTAAATGGAACAACCTTCTTTCATTACTCGTAACATGTTGACGAATTACGACGTGTAATCCAAATTGCCGGGGCGATCATGTACCGTTTTGATATTGCAATAGTAAGTGTGTCGATAGATATTCCATTCACATATCGATAATCCGAAACTACTAAACATCCCCTCGGATGTTCTCGAATACGTAAACTACATCCCCGAAACTTCACGTTACACGTTTACGTCTATTTTGCGTGCTGGTTGGCGTACGTGTTCGCTGCATTCATACCGGTGAATGTAACGGTTTCACGTGCACCGGATATACAACTTTGTCGTATACACCTTGCCTCTCTGAAGTAATGGCAATGTGTAGGCGTTTCAAAAGGAAATGATCGAAGTGGTGGTAGCTGGAACTGGATCTGTGTTTCGGCTTACGAGGCCACTTCAATGATCTTTACGTGACTTTGGATATACCGGGAATTACCTGTGTTTCGTACCCTTATAAATGTATGACAGAAATTGCACATAGTATGTTATGTAGGATTTAATAATCAACAAGAAACTTTATTTTAGAATGAAGAAAACTAGAGGATATTAAACCATAATGGACGGTGAGTTTCTTGAATATTGCGTAT
This sequence comes from Cerceris rybyensis, assembly GCA_910591515.1. Taxonomy (NCBI): domain Eukaryota; kingdom Metazoa; phylum Arthropoda; class Insecta; order Hymenoptera; family Crabronidae; genus Cerceris; species Cerceris rybyensis. The sequence continues at coordinate 4,340,047 of OU342796.1, read as the reverse complement.
CCACATAAATCCACATACATGCGTCGCTAGTCCGTAATGTGTCAATAAGAACAACACAGAACAAAAATAGTATAATAATAAATAATGAAGCAACACAATCAATATTTTCTGAAAAATTACAGAACTCGATGAAATCTCGTGATTAGTCATTAGCTCTTTGTCATGTTGACTGCTCCTTGTTGGTCGTCGTGTAATTGTAAGACAATTGGAAATTGTGTTGCCAGAACTTTTCGATGCTTCTGTACATTCATGGCAAACGACAGATGCGGTCAACTCATACATAACAATTCATTCATACTACAGATGCATATACACTTCGGTCTTTCTTGCGCTCGTTTCATTATAACCTTTGCAAGCTGCAAGATACACGGTAGAGAGGAACTCGTTTATATGAATGATGAAAAAACGGTAGGAGTGGTGATTTCTCGAAAGGAATCTAAAGGGTGATCCTGAGAATTGTGACCACTAAAGCAAAAAATCAACGCATCTCTGAGGTATATGTAATTCTTCCTAATTCTAAGATTTTACTAGTTTTGTTTGAAATGTGATTACATATTCCGTTTTTAATTATATACGACCGCTAAGGATTAACATAAAGGTACTAGAAAGAGACCTTTTTTATTTGTGTTTTTTTTTCAATTTCGATGAACATACCGGAACAAAGAGAATTCAGTTTAACTGTACCACTGTAGATTTACTCTGTATTTGGACTATAATTGTTATAGTTATGTCGTTCAGGATTTACAGCTTTTTGCTAGTTGTGGTGTTTTGGAAATACATAATTAAGGAAAAGTCTTTCAAAGGTCTCTGAGATTTGTACTTGGACCAATTAATTTGGGATTATAAGGCTTCAGTCCCATGCCCTTCACTCTCTAGTTCTTCGTCCTAGCGCTTTTGCCACTAGTTACGATTATTAGAGTATTTTTTCGCAGTAACTATAAAGAATTTTGGAATGACACGTACATCTAGGAAAGATGCTCAGTGCTTAAGTTTATGATAGCTATATAATATTAATTCTACGAGTAGGGAGGGCAATTATTTCCACGTCACCGGCTCGGAAATACGAAGACTGTCGCTGTTTTGTTAAAATATACACGACAGGTCTCGGCGATCGTAACCTACAGGTGTCCGTATCGCGGAACCACTAACAATAAGTCACTTCGATGTTCGCCTCGCTATCAGTTTGCCTTCAACTACCGACAAGTAATCAATGCACTGTTATCGCGTTCAACTATTTGCACCTATTAGTGCGTATACAACACTTTCGAGACGTCATTCTCAATCGCCAAATACCTTCCTCTTTGTAGAAAACTTGGTAACTCATCCTTATAGTGGTATCAACCCTTAGTTAGCGGTCGCACGTCTATTTTTAGCCATCAAAGCACTTTCACCGTTGCCACTGTATGTCTACTTTCAGCCACCAGAGCTGAGAATCAACATATTTTTCAGATATGTATAATTTTTACTCAAGCTTTAGTAGCTTTATTTTCAGTACGATAACACATTTTGTTCTTAATGACACACGACGGCAAAGAGTTAAATTACAAATACAAAATCGAACCAGCGACCCAGCAATTATAGATCGACCGAACAAAAGAAATTTCTCCACAAAGCTTCAAACTCGTATACTTGAACCTTAATAATTCCTCTTCCTTAAGGCTGTCTCTTCTCGCATGCAGCTACAGGCACTATTTGCAAAAGCCGTGCAATAATATGCGCATCAAAATAGCGATATTAGAACAGCACCGTCGAAGTTTACTGGTTAAAGTTCGGTGTATAACCCCGTAACAGAAGGCTGGCTGTTTCCACGGGGCCGATATACTCGGGCCAAGGGAACACGTACCTACGTGCTATTGCTCCGGAGCATAGAGAAAATCGTCCTCGCCGTCTCTCTACCGGGTTCCTCGCGTCATCGGTTATTTATTCGTAGCGAAGTTGCGGCCGTTCTCGCCGGCTTCGCTCGCTCGACTAAAAATATTCTCGCCGCTTTTGCCTTTTTATCTCCTCGTTGTTTCACCATGGACGCGGCATACTCGCTGGAAAACTCTAGGATATTTAAGCTCGCCTTCGTATAAACAGCGATCCTGCGTGAACTTTAGAGACGTCGGCAGCCTTTCTCTCGCACGTCGCACGATATTGCACCCTTTAAAAGCATGACAATGGCTTCCTTTTTTTTATCGTTTATCCCCAGTGTACGACGGTTGAATGATGTACGCGCGAATTTGTACAGCGTGCGTTAGACATTTAATGTCTGCAAGAATTTTTCAGATGCAGATTTAAGTTTATTTTTTATGTTTTTATTACTACAGAAGTAACGCTCCCCGTGATGGCTTTCTAAACCAGACCTCTTTTTGAACACTTTTCGTTCAGGCCGCGTTGAGTGTATACCATAATTATCAAAACAGGGTTTGTACCTTTAATTACCAATATAAAAAGACCATAATATCCAAAAAGAGTGTATGCTCCAAGATACGATAAACGCTGTAAACATGATATTCAGATATCGATATTAGACTTCACAATCAATTTTCAAAAGCTTTTCGTTCGACCGCGTGGGGCGTGTATGGAAAAAAAACGTCAAAAATAATTTACCCGCAGAATGTGGTGTCTATTTGAGCGAACAATCCGCCACCCTGGAAGAAATTTTTGCTGTTTCAAAAATTGCAAACTCGAGGGTGGTAGGCGCATTTGCAGTTAGGAAACAGAGGGGCAAACATGAATCACTGTGTTCATGGCAATTCAAATATGCAGAGTCTAAGAATGACACAGAAGAAAATTTTTGTATGCACGTAGACGAGCGAACAGCTGAGAAAAGCGAATGGCCATGTGCAATAAAGTTTGTAAATGAGTGTAAACGTAATCGGTTTTGAGCCATTGTGCATGGATACATTTTCCAAAGTTCTAGAAGAATGTGAAATGTGTATATTTTTGTCTGCGTATATCGGATGTTCTAGAAAAATTTGGGTTCCTAGGGAGCGATTGTCTTTTGATGTAAATATGATTAAAGGAAGAGTGCGAAAGGGTTCGAAAGCAGTTTTTGTGAGTGAAGATGACAGCAAGTTTAACAGAGTAATCTAGGTACGCGTGAAATATTAAGATTTGTATATAGTATAAATGAACTTTTTTTCTAACAACAAGAATTCCATTTCCTATACAAATATTTTCCAACACTTGGTACCAAATTTTTTCTAAGAATTATCTAAGTTAATAGAATATCCATGAAATAAATATTCCACTTCTATCTTATAAAAACTAAATTAGTCAATTAATCGTCTTTTTCACCTCTTCATTTCTCTTTCTGAAGTAGTTACTAAGTATATTTAAATTTTAGTAAATGTAACGTCTATAGTTTTAATGTTAAAAAAATACTACAAAATGAAAGGTTTCCTGTAATAAGAGTGCATTAAAGATTGAGTCAAACAAGCAGTGCAACATCCGCTCTCTTTGATCTGCAAATCAACGTAACAGAGTGGCATATGGAAAATACAGAGGCGAATATTAACGATCTAGAAGAGAACTGGGAGACGAGAATAGAGAAGAGACAGACTCATAACGCCGTGGTACGTCTGCTAACGAGCTCGAATTAAGCCATTACTCCATCAGAATAATGTATCTCATTCCAGATCATCTTTATGCGTATGGAAATGCCATGACGCTGTCCGTCGTTGCGTTACGAAGCAACTTCGTGATCTTGTTTTTGCATACCGGTTCGCAAACCACCGCTCGAACCGCTTTTTCCCTCGTGTTGCGGCTCATTAGCGTGGAAAGAAAATATCAACGATTACCGCAAAGCCGGATAATAGAATCGATGAAGCGAAACGGTGTCGTATCGTTTAACCCGATTCCATTCGCAAATTGAATACGACGAAGGGAGACGTACTTGCGCGAACTGTAGGTCGCGTAGGACGATAAATTGCAGGATTCGCGGCAATCGAGTTGCCGGAAAGTAGTTGCACCGAAGAGTTTGCACGTTGTATAATTCGCGAGTATGTACTTGAGATATTTACTCGTTAATATGCGATATAGGAATTATGTAAAGTAATAAACTGTACAATTTACGAGCGAATCCTTGTTGATGGCATCTGTTGAACAATTAACACATTAAATGTCATGAAACTTCGTGGAAAATGAAAGTAAATCTTGGGAATTTCTTGCTACTTTCTCGACATAAAAATTTGAATCTCGATAATTCAATGGAACTTTAAAATTATAAAGTAACAGTAAAAATTCAGATGCGATGATGCAAAATATAAACTAGGAACAAAGACTAATTTTCACCGTCATGAAGCTGTTTATCCTTGCAAACTGCTACTTTAGTAGAGAAGTTTGACTAAAGAGCAACTAACCTGGAAGATTCGCTAGGTGAAACAGCTTCTTTAAACGCCGTGGGGCAACAACGAAGCTTTCACGATGCAAACAGCATCGTCATCGTTTGACCTTTTGCAATGTACGCGAATTTGTTGTAATAGTAATTTCTACTTAGATAAACGCTGCGTATATAGTACTTTTTAACCCTTTCGACCCTCTTGGCCTATATGTGTTCCGTCGAGAATTTAAAAATTCTCATAGGTATAAATATATCTCAGAAGTTGCAGCAACGTATCATACTTAAACATAAACGTTTCAAAAAATGTTTCTAGTAGTTTTTATGTACTGGTGGGATGTATATGTCCCATTTAATATTAGTGGGATTTATACGTCCCACCTGTCAATTTCAAAAGTCAAAATTTTTGAAACTGTACATCTTCTAGAAAATATATTTATGAAATATATTAATAAATTTTTTTGTTTTGAATCTTGCAATATTGAAAATAAAAAAGTGGGGTTGAAAGGGTTAATTTAAATTTTCGATAAAATCTAATCGAACGAACATAAAAAAACGAGCTGTTTCGAGATGATAACGGAACACGATAAATGTATCGATGGAACGTGAAATATTTTTCCTCGAATAAATTTCCATGGGATTCTTCGTTCCACCGTTTACCATGTAAAACTATGAATATGTATTTTCTCGGTGTTACTTCGAAGGTGCATTTATGCAGCGTGTCTTGACGAACGCACCCACTCGACACGCTTGTCTTCCGTCGGCCTCGAGGGATCGAGCGTAGGCACATGTGCTAGTGGCAAACACGTAATATCGATCCTGCTTCTCAGTGAGCGTTGACGCCACGCAATAAACTCACGCAATCTGCAGATCCTCGCGCAAACATTTCCTATTTTTATCTCCGACACGGACCGCGTCACCGTATGAATTTCTCCGAGCGATTTTTACGCAGATCGTTCGTGGATAGCTGCGATTACAGGAGCTGAGGATTGTCATTTAATTGCTACCTCTTTTATTTGTGATTACAATTTAATCTAAATCTTTGAACTTGGGGATGACAAAAAATTTGATTCGATCACATGATAAAATAACGACCGCAGAAAGTGTGCAAATGATCTGGGCCTAGACATTGATATGCTTTTCCCAGAAAATATCGTAGGTGTACAGATTCGAAGGGTATCACTAATGATTATCAGCTGTGGGCGAAAGTACAGAGTATTAATATACGTGTTAGCAGTGCAACTAATTTAATATAACGTAGCAAATATCCTATGTACTTTGCTCCCTAACGACATCTCGGCTTAAGCGCCAACTCCCTTTTTCTCAAATTAGCAACACTTATCCAACGTTCATTGTCTCCATTCGTACGTGCCACTAACTGCGAAAGCTGCATCCGAGAGGAATTACACTTGGTACCGTGTACGCGACCATCGATGTCGGACAGTAACGATTTATATTTTCTACAATTAAAAGTAGGTACAATGTTTTTCGGTACTTCGGTGATAGCAAACACATCAAAGTAATGCGTGTGCTCTTTTTTTCCATGCATCAGTCAACGAAGGTTACGCTATCGATCGGAAAGCCAATCATGGTAATTGAAATTTTAATATTAATTTACGAACGTAATTGTGCATCTCTGACTCATGGCTCCGTTCAAATATTTGTTCTAAGCCACGAGTGAAATAGTACGAGCTCATAAAAAAATTTAATTGTCAAGGTTTTTGAAAATTTCGCGTTTTTTTTCCAATGCCCATCAATTCAGAGATCGAAAATAATGCCCCGTAGGCCATGGTAAACAATTTTGAAACACCCTGTACAGTAGTCATCCTTGCGTAAATATTATTGAGGAAAATGCTTAAAACTGATGCGTCACCCAACACCTAATATTATACGTCATCCAATTCCTATCCACATTCTTTAAGGGTAATTAAATTAAGCTTGTTAACGTGGAAAAATCGCGAGAAATTCTCATCACATTTAGCGAATTTATTGCATTCTGGCTATTACATCGGCACGTCAATTGATATCTCGTTTCTCGGCGAAAGGATTGCCGGCGAAGGACGCACGTTAAGAACGGTTGGCTCACGGAAGAGAATCGTGTAATTGCCGTACTGCAAACGCGTTTGGTTGTCCCGTACTTTATAGGTGGAAGTATCGTGGCTGACATGCGATGTGTCAATAATGAGAATCATTAACGCTCACGAGCGTGACACTGCACGCGATCCCAGAAAATCAGAGGGCACCGGGTTTACCGTAACGCACGAAGATCGGCATACGTAAGATGTTAAAGCACAGGGTACGCTGATGATTACTCAAATATTTTCTACATTTTACCCAACTGTATATTTTTCTCATCGAATAGACTTAAAAATCAATAGGGTTTCACAAAAAGCAAATGAGCCACTTGTAACATAGTGACCTAGGCAGACAAGAATGAAAATTCAATTTATTAGAACGACATGTATCTTATGGGTGTAATGAATTGATATGAAATGCAACTATATGTGTACGATGAATAACGTGCAACCATTTATAATAGAATGGTAATATTTATGAAATATCTTTTGCAAATAATATTTTATCTTTTAACGAAGCAACATGGGTAAGATTTAGGATACGGGTTATCACAATTGCACTGTTTATGCAATTTCAGAAATCGTGAATTGATATAAATAATATATGTTTGACATAAAACTATTCTTACAACATTTGTGTAAAGAGGTGTAATTTTATCATGTCAAAGAATTACATTTGTAAATAACTTTGCTAATCTTCTAAAATCCCTTACACTGAACGATTTTGGCAACTGTTCGCCAATTCCGCCTTATACACACTCGTGATTGCTCTATCACTTTTTAGATTTTACTGTATAATTTTATCATCAGATAATTTCTAAAACAACGTTCTATAGAATAACAAAACTATTGATTACTTGTGACATGGTAAACTAGGTCACAATGAATGAAAATCCAGTTTACTAGACGTGATATATACCTTGCGTGTGTAACGAATCCGTGTGAAAAGTAACTGTGTGTGTATGATGGATAATATGCAACCATTAGAATGACTGCCAGAATGTAACTAAAGGAGCATGACGATGTCTTTCCTTTTATAGAATTTGAATTAAGACGTCGATGCCTCTCCCGTTCTCTTTCTACACCGTTCTTGGAAGTGGCCCATAAATAGTGAGATGCAATGACGCCTGCATTAAAGGGGATGAAGGAGCAATGACAACACTGAAAGACGTAGAAGGGCAGGATATTCGTGCCTTGTCATATTTCGCACTCAAAGGGAAAGGTTCAAAAAATTCGTGGACTGGTGCAATATACACGCTCTAGTGGAGAAACGTAATAACAAAGCGGCAAAGCCTGTTTGTCAATGGCCTAGATTACGGAAATTTCTGTTGAGGGTACGTCGAAAATAGGAAACGAAATCACTCTCAAAGTCGGAAATTAGGCGTCTTGAAGGTCGAAAAACAACTTGAACGCGTTGGAGAATATAATCGTCTGTTAGAAGTAGTCGTCTCTACATTCGTATAATAAACTTTACAATATTGTAAGGTCTAAACACAGTGGGTAGTGTAATGCATACGTGAAACTTTCATTCGTTACTAATCTGATTGCACTCAGGAAAGAATACTTTTTATTCAATCCTACTATGGGGGATCGTGCCATCGAGCGTTGTTTTTCCCGCTTCTTTTTGTTAACCGTTAGAACTGTCCGCGTTAAAAATATTATATGTAAATACATGAAATACGTACTTTGAAACAAGTCAGAGGGAGAAAAGATGATCGATTTCGTAATTTATGTTTTATGAGATGAGCGTAGAATATCTATTCTATGGTTCTCTTATAAACTCGGAGAATTTTTGTAGAAAAATTGGTGTACATATCAATGATTTCTAATCACTGCTTCACCAAAGCGGTAGTTCTAGTGTTAATAAATTGCAAATCAATGAGACTATTTGACTGAAAATTGTTCGTGACAAAATACATTGATTAAAAGTGAGAGATTTTTGATAACATGAATTGGAAAGCGGATAATTGAGACTCATTGGATGTGGAATTATTCGAAGCTTGCAAAGGAAGGGGAAGAATACTTTAGACGCTTCGAGAGGTTGAAATTTCAATTGATGTTACAAGAAACGCAGGAGTCGCGAAGACTCACAGCAAAGTGCAAAGATGAAACGTACAATGCCAAGAAAGATCGCATTTACAGAGCACACAAGAAAGTGCTCACAGCTTTTATATCTGGAATTAAATCTTTTTACTACCACTCTAGAAAGAAAGTTCGAGGGAAAAGGCTTTCTATACTAAAAATTCCTCCTATTCATATTGACAACCAATTTCAACCGGCAGATTCTTTTGTAGCGATATTCTGATAGAATTATCCATATAATCACTAAAGACGCGTTAACTCATTTCGACTATTAAAGACACGTTTCCAAACGAGTCCAACAGGTTAATTCTTCCTCAAAAGGAGTAGCAAGACGGAGATACCGTGCCAACAGTAGTGCAGTACCTTCTCGCAAATTTTTCAGTTAACTAATGTTACAATAATTTAAATAACATCATTTTAGAATAGCTTTACAGTGTGTCCCGATTTAAGGATCTTCAAGCGGAAATGATTAAAAATCTTCTACGCGTATCAATGAAAGCGTTTCTCATAAAAACGAGCGTCATTACATCTTCGCTATTTCCCGCGACGAAGGAGAAACGCGCGAGAAAGTCGTATAAAAGTAGAAGGTTCGTTAAGGAAAGAGTTATGCGGAATTTATCGGATTTAAAGTCGCGATAATTATGCCGCACGAAGGCGCCAACAGATATATGTACATCGTTCTATAATGTTCCATCGTTATAACCATGATGAGAGAGACCGACTGGTGCCTCCTCGTAGTTCGATCGTTCGATATCGATTTCCGGAAAGTATTCGTCCCGGAGATGCTCCCTCGGAATAGAATCTGAAATTTCCACGGTGTAAATGCTGCGACTGAACGTATTCCCTGAGATTCTCCTCCTTCTTCCTTCATCCTTTGTCCTGCATCGTATCTGCTCCTCTCACTTCCTCTCGGCCCCCTCTTCACCCTTTGTCCACCGTCTTCTACCTTTTCTCCCTTTTTCTCCGTCGTTCGTTTCCTTTTTTCCCGCTGTGCCGGTCGTCCCGACTGTTTTCAACGCGACGACGAGACGGCTTCGAAGTAAAAGTACAACGACCCCCGTTTCCCTCCTACGGTGACGCAGTTTATGCGAGAGTAGCTACGATTTATGGGCTTTTCGCAACCCTGCAAACACTTTAGTTATACACATTTTCCGCTCTTTTCCGTTTTCCTCGTGCAGGTGCGTTTTCTCAAAATGAAAGCAAGAAACTGCGATATTAATGGGAATCGATTCCCAAATTGGAACAATGAACAACACCGGCTTCAACGTAAAATTCATTGCGTCACAAAATTATTATAATGAAGGAGATAGGATTTGTATTCTGAAGAGCGCATCGAAATTTGTATTCTTCAAACACTTACAAATTTTTGCCGTATAATAGCCTCATTATGTTTGCATCACCTCGTGAGTCTACTGTATCTATCAATTCTGTCTGCCAAAGCAATGATTTAATCTCCATGCGTTTGTTTAAAAAATTAGTTTCTAGGATCTGTTTTTATTAGTAGTACATTTTTTTGTTAAGAAGAAATATGGTTTTGTCGTACTTTTGCTTTAGGTATAATAACTTTACATGGAATAATATACATTGGCTGCGTACAATTTGCCTCGATTCAGGCCAAATTAGATCGATTTGAACAAAGAGAATCCCAAGAATGGATCAAGGTTAAACATTGCTTTGCAGTGTCTTGACCCCTTCAGATTTAATTTTCTTTTAAAACGGAACAAATAGTTTTTTGAAATTTGTAGTTAATTTGACAAGCAATCTCACGATATTCCAAAAACTGCATTATTACGGTTTAAATTCTACCGCGAATTATTTTCTATGTCGGTTGTCAAATTTGAAGCTTTCTGCATGTATTATACAATACCTAAGTACGACTATGAAACGTATGGTGCGCAAACTGAGATACGGAACTTGATTGCTCAGGCCACGAGCAGCCGTTTTTCCCGTATTTTTCCCTAAAGACCATCCCTTTCTCAAGTTCCAACCATCCTCCTTGTTGAAATCCACCACTCTAACAAGGCCGAGAACATTCAATCGGCCTCTCGACCGTTCTTTGTGGCTATAAAATTCGATCAGACACCGTAACTGACACAAGTTCCCTGACGACTGCGTTCAGAAATCTATTGAATTCACTCAAATATTTTTAACTAAGAATCGAGCACAGGCTCTTTTACCTTGTGCTAACTGAGTGGTTATTCTAAATGTATTCACTATTTATTCTCCCAACTGGGCTTTTAAATTCACCATTTTGTAATCCGTACGCAAGCGGTGTCGTTACGTCAAAAGTATCTAAAGCCATCTTGATATATTTCATATATAACGCTATTTTTTAGTTAACAATGTTACAATGTCGCTTTAATTTTCTAACATAAAAAGTGTTGTATGAAAATTAGTTTTTAATAATTATTCCCAAAATAATTTCATTCAATCGCAAAGGTGTTACAAGACACTTCTGGTTGAAGTCGGAATATGCAAAACCTTCGTAGAAATAGTGCTAATGTCTTTCTACATTTTCTCAGAATGTCAAGTAATTAACATAAATTACAATAGATAAAGTTAGTACATAGTGTATGAATAGTGTATAAATAGTTACAGTGATAGTATAAATGTAAAAATCCACATATTAAAACATTAATATAGTGTACATACATTCTAATGTGCTTCCAGTCTGAATGGATTAAAATTCACCAAAATTGGCAGATATACCCAATATTCCGAAGCCCCTCATATATTCCTCCTTCTCTCACGAACAAGCGCAACGAACGAAGAATATGCAAAGCATCGTATAATAAAGCAAAATTCAATTCGACCCCATTCATCACAAGTAACTTTTAAATCGACAATTATGTTAATACGATAATAAATTATTTTAAAAACCGTTTAGCGCGAGGATGTTGGCCGTCGATTCTTTACAGAGCGACACGTTGCCGTCAGTTTTTCGCTCGGGCTGGATAGCAATGCTCAAAGGAGAATGTTCTAAGTATAGTGCATACAAGGCAGGCTGGTTTAGTTGAGCCTTATTATATCCAGTCACGAGCACGTGTAACGGCGAACTTAACCTTGTAATCTTGCGAAACACGCGACATCCAATCAAACTACCAGCGAGACTCTCGTTCCGCGGTGGTCGTTTTGCGGTCAATGCTGCCAGCAATCCGGCTACCGAAGAATCCTGGCTCAACAATTTATGTTTCACCCCTCACCTTTTTTTATTATGTAATTCTACGTTTCAATTTACAATTTTCGCCGTTTCAACTCTGCGGTCGAGTGTCCTTTAAACGCCGAATTAACTGCGTCTGCATATTGACATTAAATAGCGTACCTACTGTTGTGAGTTCTAAAAATAATTCATATTTATTTCAAATAAATTGAAAAAATGCCATGAGAAAATTAGAAGTGGAACACATTCATCTCGTAAAATCCATGAACGATAGAAAGAAAAGGAACGACGATAATTTTTCCGATGGAGAAAAACAAAGAGAAAAAAGCATTGGTATTGGCCGAGAGGATGATAAAACTTCATGTTGGCAGAAAAATAAGGTCGGGGATGCCACGGCAGAACACGCGGCGGAAAACACAGAGAGCACTGAAGACTAACGAGCGAAATTCCGATTTCTCGGCGGTTGGATTGCGGTTAATACCGTTGGTAGTCGGTGGAAGTACGCTTACCTCGACTCCACTCTGCAAATCGGCATTATTTTGAGAGCTGGCTTGCGGCCAGCCGCATTTTCTCAGATCGGCATTTTAATAAGCCCGTCACTGTCATTCCTATTTCGCGTTTTCCCGATTCCTCTCGTTTATAACGGAAAAGTGCGTCGCATTTCTGCCGTGGATAAGATTATTGCTAGTCACGTATGAAAGAGATCCTCCCATGGAGGAATGTAAACGAAATTCGTTTCGCAGATCGTTCGTAAATCGTCCTCGAATTAGCTCGCCAAAATCTCAGTCGTCGAGGTTCACGCGCGAATGCTTCTCAATTATAATTTGCGCTCGAACGAGCAAGGAACGACAGGGCAGCAGAAGGAGAACTTGTTGGAGAAATCGTGTTACGAGTTCGTAAAGGCAATCGAGTCTTCGAGGAAGTCGATTCTCTCCATGCGTCGTTTTAAAAGAAGATTTTTCGAACATCGAGCATTAATTCGACTTGCAAATTTTTCTGTTAAATCCTGTAGGATCAGTGCCGCCATAGAGGAATTTCAAATTTGCCTTGCTCTATGGCGGCATGATCTTTTTGTGTAAGTCATCATATGACAACTTATTTTGTTACAGCCATCAGTAATATTTGTTGTCCTTTAGTAATACCTTTTAGGGATTCTTGTGACATCATCAAATTTGTATTTTTTTTTGTTCCGATATCTGAGATATTTGTGCAGATTACATAAACAATTTGCAATAAGATTTAAACTGTAAAATTGGGTGGTATAAATTCAGAAATCTATCAATGAATTTCGAGTTACTCGGAGTGGTGATAGTGACTATGAATATGAATAGGCAATGAAAATGTGAATAATTCTAGTATAGTTACTGTTCTTCAACTTGATGATGTTGGCTGTATAAAATGACAATAGAAAACAGTAAAATTACCCCACTACCACATTTTTAATGTGTAAAATATGTAAATAAAGCGATGTAGTTGTTCACTCATTAGTAGGAAGAAATTTTCTTCCTAAAAACGACAAGGTCGTTTGAGAATTTCACAGTACTCCATGTACTACGCTCAGTATCTAAAAAGACTGTTCACTATTTTGTAACAGGAAAATACCAAGAAAAGGAAATATGAGACGATTCTATTTAGATATCGACATTCAAGCCTAAAAAAATTGTAATTTAATAAATTACAAACATTGAAATATTTTTATTTTGATATTCTGTATGCAGTATTCAACAAGGTATACTTACTTCAAAATAATTTGTGTTTTTAGCAGGGCCAAAATATTTATTGCTATATCACCCATGCAAAATAACTTTAAAAGTATAAACTTTCTCCAACTAATCGCCAATGCTATCATAGAAATTTGGCGATTAAGAAAGGTAAACCTCGGAAACGGCATATATCCGGAAACTTTTTGAGAAATTTCCATCCCCTTTTCCTTGTTGAAATAATAAACAATGCACTGATTCAATGTTTCACGGCGTGTACGCTTACGAAGGAGAACTGAAAATAATAGAAATCATCTAAATAAGCCTTCTTACGCAATAACGCCACACTACATAATTAATTGCGGAAACTTTACTACACGCAAAATGAGTTTCCGTCATAAGAACAAAAGTAAAATGATCATCCAAGAAACATCTACTATATCTCGACGAAAGAAAACCTAAGTAAATATACGTTTCCACGCATTTTCCACTCGCTCTAAAAATTACGAAGCCCCAGTTGAGGTATTCAGTGAAGCATAATACGTTTTCTTGAGTTTCGATCTTTCTCCTTCGCAAGTGCAAAATCGCCTTTCTTACTGGAAAGCAGAGAAAATCATCCCCTGCGAGCGAGGGAGTCGGAGCATCCCTCTCCGTTTTCTCCCTGCGCATCGTCGAGTAAACTGGGGGTAGAATTCACCGGGAGAGAATATAGATTTTCGCGTAGGAAGGGTACGAAATGAGCCCCGGCACGCGGCGAGAATAATATTAATCTCTTTCCTGGCAAATGTCAGATGTTTCTGCACGTTTTTCACGCGCTCGTTGCTTTCCTAGCGAAGTGTTATATATAGGTAATAATATATTTCGGATTTGTTTCTCGCTTAAGTAGCTCAAGGTGAATTGAACCTGGATAGCGAAAAAGAGAGGAGTGAATAGTAAAAGAGAGGACGGAGGAGAGGTGGGGAAGCAGAGAGAGAGAGAGAAAAAATAAAGAAAATTCCTATTGGACAATGGAAAAGAAAATCCTGGGACAAATGTGGCGATTTTCACAACTGATTTTTCGTCCTGTAGAAAATACCGAAGTATCGATTCCACGGATTTATCTTGCCCATCGTTATTGCCATTGTCCGGATTCAGTGGTATCAATGGATTCAATCGGAATTTGTGCCGCATTCGAGATATTTTTTTCACAGTAAACGAAATAAGCTGGTTGAAAATTACGGAGGAAGCGTGCCAACGGCATATATAATGCCAGAGCCTGGAAGTTCTCTCTCTCGCTTCTTCTCTCTGCTTTTATCTTCCTCCCTCTTCAGGTAGTTGCAACACGATATACACAGCAGAATGTATATCTATATACACACGTGCACACGTGCGTGAATATATGTGGCTAATAATGTGGCGAATAAGTGCTATATTCTGCGAAGAGTACTTCCCTGGCAAACATTTATTAATATTGGAAAATCTCCATCTTGTCGATCGTGACTAGCGAGGCTTGCCGTAAATTTAAAGTACATACCGAAGTTCATTGCTAGGAATAGTTTCTTCTCGCTCCTGCGACTAGTTTGTACATCGAAAAGTTCAAAGAAGCCCAATATTGCGGCCTGTGCGACAGTCCTCTACTTAAAATAAGTAGAACCGTTTTTTTTCGCAACAGTTTGCAACTTGAGCGATTCCCTACCGTGTAATTGTAGGGGGAGTGGTGGAGGAGAAGGAGGAGAAAAATGAAGTGGTGTAGGTACGTACATACCAAGATTAGATTTTCTTTTTACGATTCCATTTTCGTTTTTCCTTCCGACGTTTTCTGGAAAACAGTAAGATGATGTTCTTTCCGAGTTCGCGGTTGTCATTCCACACTTTCATTATAATTTAAA
This sequence comes from Cerceris rybyensis, assembly GCA_910591515.1. Classification (NCBI taxonomy): domain Eukaryota; kingdom Metazoa; phylum Arthropoda; class Insecta; order Hymenoptera; family Crabronidae; genus Cerceris; species Cerceris rybyensis. Next base: position 4,324,838 of record OU342796.1, on the reverse strand, counting down.
AGTAATCCCGGACACTTAGCTATTAACGAGGCGAACTTTAAAAGTTCTGCTTGCACATTCTTAGTTAGGCACTTCTGTTATAAAATCTTCCGGAAATAATCGAGAGATATAGTCCGCCTCTGGACTCCTCTCTCCTGGACTTCAAAATTTCCTATTATTCCTAACGAATGTCACACGTCGTTGCAGACTAAGGAGTTAATTAGTCATTTTCTCACCTCTTGACTTCTATTTTTCCAAGGTACTTGTTTAGCATATTTAGATATAATGGATATAACTCTGGTAGTTTTAATACCGTATCGAACTGTCACAGTGTTTGAAAAAATAGATCAATTAGACGGTAGTAGTTTTCGTCTTCGTGTCTTTTATTCAACACTTTTATATACGTAAATCTCAGGGCAATGAACAGCGCTGTGAGATTTTAACAGTCAAATATTAAAAGTCTATCGAAAAAATATCACTGTATTTCAATTGAAAAAGTATAAATAAAATATCAAAATATACTAATCTTCCCTGAATTGCAAGTCTCATTTGAGAGAAATATTTTTTATTTGTTACATTACGCTCACATAGGATATTGAACTTCCACGTACTATGAATTCGACTCGATGGGAAAATCGGGTCGAAATAATTAATCCAATTTCACCGGGAAACGAGGACGCAACAACGACAAAGGTCGATGGGGCACTGGAAATCCACCGCTCTACGTTCTACTGTCATTGATTACGTTTCGATTAGCGGCGCCATTTACTGGCTTTTCATGAAATTCACAAGTGCGCAGAGACTGATGGAGAGGAAAGGGGGTAGTGCGACAAAGAGGGCAAGGGCGGAATAGCAGGAGAGAGTAGGAGTGGGAAAGAGAAAGAGAGAAAACAAGAGAAAGGAGGAAAGAGTCGGTGCGTCGAATTGATGTGCCAGTCATAATGGAATTGCTCCTGCTATGTTGGCGCGCGATTTTCCATGTGATTCTACTTCTCCGTGATACACATTCTCACCATATAATACTCCGCTGTGTGTCAGACATCTTAAACCTCGGCAAAAAATATGAAATACCGTGAGAGATCGATCAATTTTTATTCTACGCTTCTCCTCAACGGTACTGATGCATCCTCGTCGATAATCGGTTTTCCTGACACTCTACTAACTTCTTATCTTTAAAATCGTGAATCAACAAACGAATTTTTATATGCACAAAAATTCTGACTACTTAAGGAACATTTAATACAATTTCTCGTATTTCTATTAAAAATTTAAAGAAATAATTATTGTACGCTGACAATGAGAAACATCTCAACAAACTTCTAGTAGAATATTATCAAATTTCTTAAATAAATTTCAACAAAAACCGTAGGAATGAAGTTCTTGGCTAACAATACTCTATTTGTCGTGCTGAATTCAAGAGGCAGAAACATCGAACTTTAATTAGTTTTTGGTATATTTCATTTATCGCACAATTCGCAACGCGATAAAAACGCAGCGAATTCAAGGAATCGTATCGAATCAAAAGCGGGCCATTTCCAAAAGTATTACGATCGGCGAGGCAGAAAAAAGCTGGCGTTCAACGAGTGGGAAAGATTGTCCGATAAATCGGTGGCACGGCTCAGCAAATAGGAACAGAGAAGTTCTCAAGCAAGGCCAGCCGGCTTCTATAAGCAGTTCGAGACAGGCTGCTAGCAGCGGCTCTTTGAAGGTTCGAGGAGGTGCTGTAAGAGGTTGTGTAAGATCGATGAAGCCACTTTGACGCCAACGGATGACACGTCCTACACGGGATATTGCAAATACCCGCGCGTACTCTCGATGGTCTGCAAACTTTCACGATCATCTCCTCTCCGTCTGCAGACAGAGATAGGGTGGGAAGAGTGGGACAGAGGTAGAGGAGGAGAACGGGTGTACCCAACTAATCGATACGTTTCACATCGCACAGTATTAGAAGAGGTATTTCAGTTGCTCGTTACTCTATCCACGAGCTTAATCGTTATGTGAATTTGACCAAAGACTTAATCGAACTAAGACTGACGTGGAGGAGATTCAGAAATCGATATCTGTGATCTCTACGCTAATAGGGAATATGCATTTGGTTTAAATTGAATTGATTTTTTTTCCCCGAATCTATATTGTCCTAACATTGTATTTAAACCATTATTTCCTTATTTAGTTTCTTTTTAATTGCATAAAATATTAATTAAAAAATGCAAAATAAACGAGCGAGATTCAAATTTGTGAAACGTATCACCATTGATCGAATCGAAACGTGACGTCACATACCACGTTTTCGGATTTATCGGCGTTGCTGTTATATGGTGTTTGAAAGAAAAATTGTTTTTATTTATATTGCTGTAGTGTTTTTCATTAGCTAGTGCAATTTATGGTAGCATAAAATCATCTAGGACGATGACTGAAAGTGGTTTTGTCAACGCACAATCGGAAAATCTACCAGAAATAGATACATTCATGATGACAGCATATTTTGCATCAAAACCAGATTTTACGTCCGCTGAGATCAAAGGAGGTTAATTTTTTTTAATTGTTATTTATACTACATGATATATCATAATTTATTATATAGGTTTCTATTCATAAATGCACCTAGCAGTAGTTACTTAAACATAACCTATAAATAATCATCGGACATTAAAGCTACTGCTCCTGCCATAATAATTTATAAGTAATTATACGTAATGTTAGTAACATTCGCCCAAACCAAATAGATCTTTCGTAAATTTTGAAAAAAAAAACAAATATTTGATAGAGAAGTAGATATCAATTTAGATGTTTTCGTGTTTTCGCATCTTTTGAAACAGGAAAAAACACTTTATCGGGTGTGCTTATAATAGTGTTCTTGCACATTGGTACACGATAATATCTATAAAACGGTTTTTTAGCTTTATTCATGGTCTGAATAGCTATTAAAATTAAAAATCTGTATAAAATAACCATAAGTAACTGTTCAACTTATAGTAAACAAACACTGGTCGTGGCTTGTGACGTCATTCAAGGCCCGCGAAAAATGGCGGCGTTCAAACAGATCAAATTTAAGGAAAGTTTTAAATATTATTAAAAAAAAAATGTAGCATTTATAACAGTATTTATATTTTTTACTATGTTATATTGATGTAAAAAGTGAATTAAAAATATAAAAAAAATACATGCATATTTCCTATTAATGTTTCGGGAACTTTGGATCGATTCGGATGGACCAGTATTGGTCACTTTTAAGCAGCTTAATGATTCGGAAACCATCGGCGTGGCCATGTACTTCGATACGAATTTTCGGGGAAATTTCAGCGGAATTAAACAGGAAGCATTTGCAAACGGTTGGTTCGTTTCGAGGCAGAACTTGCGAAGGTCGATGTTAATTGGTCCGTCGAGCTTACTCTGTTTGCAGTTTGCTTCGTTTCTAGGACGGCAAACGGGATGGAAAACCGTCAAGATCGAGTTTAGCTCAAAATCGCACTTAACTGTCACTGCGTCAGTCAGTTTCCGTGTTAATTGTCGGAACATCAAATTTTTTTAAAACTATTATAAAAATGCAAGAAACCATTGCTGAAAAGTTTTACAATTTTGCGTATCGTTTTTAATAAGAACATATACACTCGCAGAAACTTCAAAAACATTCGGTTCAATTCCACAAGAAACGCTAGCAGCATCGAGTTACAGATATTCGTATATTATTCAAGGAGTCAAATACCTTGTAAATATCAAAGCGATAAAAGTAGCAGGCGAATTTCCCGTGCGTCAGAGATGGATCGTTGACCGCTGAACGCAAAAACCGAAAAGGATAAATCATAGTACCGTTCCATCGTCTGTCGGCGAAAAGTCGAGAGTCTTTAGTAAAGGAATCAGGTGGAAGTTTGTCTGAAAAACTCGTGCACAAATTTTCTGAGCAGAGCTTCATTGCAGCATCGACGGTGTCGGGAAAAATATGACTTGGCCAATTACTCGGATCCTTCTTAAGCGTCCTCACCAGCCTCTTCCCTCGCCTCACCCTACAACCTCTTTTTCTTCGCTTTATTCTGGCTCAGGGCTTCTGGCTCGGGGCTTCATCGATTAGTCGTAAAATTCTACCTTAAGGCACTCCCATAGAAGACGGAAAATGTGATTTACTGGAAGAGTGGCGAAGTAAGAAGGTAGAACGGTAGAGAGAGATGTTATGAGGAAAATAGAAACGATTTATAAAAATCGTGTGTTGGTTATTTGTTTTCTTCCTGTAACGTAGGAAATGCCGACAATGCGTATAACTGTGTACAGGTAACAAATTATCGAACGTCATTCGAGCAAGATTTGCCGATCTGTCGATTTGACGTTGAAATAACGCGTGAATAGGCAAAGAAAAACGACAAGGCAATATGCATGTAAAATACGATTAACGTTGAAATTTTTGATTCATCGATTAATCTACGGCTGTAATCATTATACTTGGAAATATTAATAGCCGCGACAACGAGTTTCGCAACGATATTGAACGTCGACAATCGGCGGATAGGATTGCGACAAACAGAACAGTTCGAGCGACTGAAAACGTCGAGATTTCAAAGTTTGCGGCGAGAATTGGCCATAGCCGATGATACGAGCAGAGAGGGCTTAATGGAGCACATGATGAATATGGAATTCCCGATAAATTGGCTCGTCTCCAGAAGGCACTTTGCCCTTCGATCATCGCCTCGATGTTAATTAAAACGCTTTTAATTATCTGATGTCCCGAGCGAGAATACTATGAAGAGCCCACTTGTGAGCAAGTACGCACCTTATGCAGTCCGAAAATTCACACCATAATTCATTTGCATCTTCGTTTAGTTAGATTATTTGAATTTAAGGAACAAGTAAACTGGTCTGCTGCTCCATTTTTAGTAGCATACGTTCAATGCATATTTTTAGCATGACGTCTATATGTCACTTTTGAAAAGTACTATAGTATTAAAAAATTTCTATAATAAAAATCGAGAGGTATTATTTTTAAAAATCATTTAATTTTCTAATATATTGATGTTCATTTTCGAACATGCAACGAGCCTACACTGATAACAATTCCCTTCGACTTTTTTTTACAACAATTGCCGTGCAATAAATCGGGGACATTGCTAAAACGACTCTCCTCCGTGTAGATCTCTTTTACAGGTCTCGAGGTCTTGAAGTATCGTGCGGCACTTGGTTCCGGAAATGTTCGAGGGTTGTCGATACTCCTGCGACCTCCTTGAACAGGGGGAATCGGTAAGTCCCCACCAAGAATGTCTTCGAGGGAGAATTGGATGAAGGCAATAACGTCTTTTTAATATATAAAAAGCAAATTGAAATCTACCTCGATACGTTCCTATGTTACGCCTGACCTACGAACGGTCCAACAACTGAAATATGGCTACGAAACCATTTCATTTTTGGAATATAAAACCCAGTTTTCTAAAGTAACCATTTCACATAGTCGGTTACTTTATGAGGCTGGGTTTGGGGATTCCAAAAACGAAGTTGCAGGAATACGCGGTTGAAAACAAGAGGCTCTGCCTCTCCCTAGACATCTTTCAGCTGTCTGACTGTATATTTGCCATTGAGGTCACTTGGGTATAGCACAACTTTGTTGTCCGTTTACTTTTTGTCTCGAGTTTTCGCAAGAATTGCCATTCAAAGAGTTTTATCTCGTTAAAAATATCGTCCACTTATATTCAATGAAAATAGCTCGGCTCAGACTATTTTCTCAGCCAGAATGACGCAACATCTTGATCCTACGAACGATACATAGCTCTGGATCGAGAGTACTTCGAACACTCAGGTAAACAAATCGGAGCTCCGGTAGACAAAGAGAGAGAGAGAGAGGAGAGAGATAGAGAAACGGGCGAAGAGGGAAAGAATAAGCCATGAGGAAAAAAGTTAATTCCTTTAGCACGGCAAACACGATCGATAGAGGAGTCGATAACGCAGGGAAAGGTAGTAAAGTTAAATTTCCAGGTCGAGCAGCCGCGATGGTAGTTGCCGGTCGCGCATAGGCAAGCCCTTAATTGACTTTCGACTAAAAGCGAATTGCGGTTCCCGGGCAGCGGTACAGCCTTACACGATAAATTAATAAACGGGGACAGTTTTCCAGCCGCTACCACGTTGGGAAAGCTGGCCTCTCTCGTAATAGAGGATTCCTCGCAATTGCTTCTCGCGAGAGCGGTCGAAGCTTAACCGGCCCGGTTTTGATTACAAAAAATATTATTTACTTGTTTCTTTGCTATAGTCAGTTTAACGGATCTCAATGTCTTTCAAAGCTCCTGTTTAGCTGCGCAACTTTTAGCCTCGAGTTCCTACTATTTCCATGTATGCGATCCAAGTTTTGTAATACCTTCTACTACTCAGCATTCCATCACTTTTATTGTTCTACACGTCTGTTGCATCAAGTTCAAAAAGTCGACACTACGATGATCATATTTCCAAAAAATACGACAAAAGACCGTGCTTTTTTCATCATTGTCCAAGACAGGCACCAATCTTTAACCCCTTGCCTTACAATTTCTTTTGTGACGAAACTCGTAATATCTCAGACTTAATTGTTGGAATAATAATTTATCACTGATTTTGGACATACCGGTATAACTTAACACAATATTAATAGGATAGTACTAATTTCAACGTTTCCTGACCTAATGGTATTTCCAATTTAACAGTTTTTCGAAAACTTACAAATTTTCTACTCTATTTACCGTTTCACGTATGCACACACGTTAATGTAAGGCAAAGGGTTAATTAGAAAGTAGGATAGAAATTAGTGCTTGACTTGTATGGGATACAATCTTACGCAATACATACATAATCTTTTTCTAATACAGTTTATTTTATAAGATTAGTTATAATAAAAATTTTCTCCAAAGAATTTAGTTATATTTCGAAGAACCGTGATTAATTTGGGACGGGGACACGAGGACATTTCAATACGTAAACCGAGAGGACAACTTTCTATAATCAATATTATCGAAACTTGCTGTGACCTTTAGAGTACCGAGAGTATCGGTTCGATTAACCGCTTGTCAACATCTCTGTTTATACATTGGGCATATTGAACGACGAACGGTTTTAAGTTAACCTGCGCGACGCGTAAATGGTCGTTGAGCTGATCTGAATCCAGACATTTTTCCTTGGATAGTCATTCTACCGATTGAGATATCCAATCTGTTAATTTTTCTTTCATCAAAATAGAATTTGGGAGAAATAGTTTGTTGATTATTCAGTTGATGGTCTGTGCCACAGATTTCCACGATTTTTTAGTATGTTGTCAGCATTATGATTCTGAGTATCATTTTCTATATATGTGACGGTAGCTTGATTTTAGTTTCCCAGATATTGGAAAAAAACTTTTATTACTTTCACATTGACTCTTGCGTTGACATCCGTGGCAATATAGTCCAGTCAAATTAATCATTAAAATAGAAGTTAGGTTACAAAAATTCCCATAGAGCTAAAAATTGGTATGAATGTTCAGAATACTATTATAAATGAATTGTGAAAAGTCCCCATCAATCCCCCTTGTGCAAAAAATTTTATTGATGGTGAATGTTTGCAAAAATAGGTTTTTCGCGTTTTTCTGCTAAACGGTGAGTTTTACAGCAAAAATAGTTCAGAAAAAAATTGTAGATCATCTGATTCTCTACAAAAAATGTATCCACACTTTTTTTCATAAGTATTGCCATTTCCGTGATACAGCGGTTCAAAGAACTGAAAAAATTATTTTATTCGTAATATGCACGTTAATGTACTTTTATATACATTTTTGAACCGTTATACGAGTACAAATATGAGTCCCTATGTCTTATACATACAAATTATAAAATTCTTAGAATATAAATGAACGTCAAAAACTCCGCCCCTATTTTCATTTAGTCGCATGGCCTTGAGTAACATTTGTCTTCCATTCAATTGTCAGCGTGGCGATGCTCGTATACCTGCTCCGTTTCAAAGGTTTCATACTCAACAAAATACTGTTAGTCGTAAGCATTCCTTCGTAGTGACAACTCGTGGCTATCGCTTATATTTTGTAACAAAGTTTGTGCATTTTACTGTTTTTAAAAAAAAATGTCGCAATTCTGCTTTATTTGTAGTCAACCTTTGACTGAAAGTGGAGTTGTTACTGTTGATCTCGGCATGAAAGCATTAATTGATGCAAGTATTGAAAGAGGTGATGAGTTTTCGGAGTACCTGAAAGACCAGACATCTGTAAAAATTCATGTGCAGTTATAATCACTAATGGAATTCACTTTCTTCTTTCTATGTACGGAGCTCCAAAAAAAGTTACCTCCTTGGATAAACTCCGATACTTATCTCTTGCAAAAAAAAAACTTATAATAAAAAACAAGTGCAATTAGCTTGTCTTCCCCCAACCTCTGCTGCTGCTCAACAACATCTATTCCGGGTATATTATCAAGTTCAAGTGTGGCTTGGTAATAAAATGGATCCAGAAGACTGGGGTTGGAAGTTGGTTGACAATGCATTGGAACCAATTCATACGTTACTCCCACCTGCACCAGAAAAACTCCTTAACACCATCTTTTGCAATTGCAAAAAAGGTTGCAATGCTAAATGCGGCTGTAAAAAGGTTGGACTGTTTTGTTCTTTAGCATGTACCAATTGTCAAGGACAGTCGTGCTCCAATGTTGAATCGATACTAGATGAGGATAATTACGATATCAGTGATGAGACATATGATGTATCACTTTTAGAACATATTTGTATCCAGCAGGAAGATGAAGAAAACGAAGACAGTACACTAGAAGTTCCATTGGATTATTATGAATCCGACGAATAATTTTTCCAAATTATTTTTTCATTTATATATTACATAAATACACAGCTTTCATCATTTTCAATACTCAATTTGAATTCAATAGGATCACAATAGATCGTGGAATAGGCCTACCGGGGAAACCACGTTAAAAAAAAAGTGCCAAGCACACTACCTCATAGGTGGTGTGGAAACGTGTGCATATTACGAATAAAATAATTTTTTCAGTTCTTTGAACCGCTGTATCACGGAAATGGCAATACTTATGAAAAAAAGTGTGGATACATTTTTTGTAGAGAATCGGATGATCTACAATTTTTGTCTAAACTATTTTTGCTGTAAAACTCACCGTTTAGCAGAAAAACGCGAAAAACCTATTTTTGCAAACTTTCCCCATCAATAAAATTTTTTGCACAAGGGGGATTGATGGGGACTTTTCACAATTCATTTATAATAGTATTCTGAACATTCATACCAATTTTTAGCTCTATGGGAATTTTTGTAACCTTCAAAGTCTTATTTGACTGGACTAATATGTGGATCAGCACGATGTGATCGCATATCTGTTATTTATGTTAATTGTATATAATAGGGTACTTAAACTCGAAGAGTTTGACTTGTTAGTTTTAAAAAATACTATACATCGGAACAATATTTTTCGCGCATCCTTATAAGATATTCAATGAGTTCATTCGTTACAAAGGCTCTTTGCAAGCCGCTACAGAAACAGAAGATAAGCGAATCGTACTGACACATACATTACCATGAAAGTGCATGTATATCAAAATACAACGCAGCGTAGCAAAAGTTTTTTTACCAATATTTTAATAAAGAAAAGCCGAACGGAGGTCATATGTATAGGTAAAAGTTTCTTAGAATCATGATCCTGACAACATATTTAAAAATCATTGAAATCGATGGGACGGACCATCACCTGCATAATTATCAAAGTTCTTTGCCAATATCTCGAAAATAAAATATGAGCGAAAGTCACATGTATAGAAAGACGTTGCTCACAATCACGATCCTGACACCATATTCGAAAATCATTGAAATCGGTGGAACGGACCATTCTCTATAATTAGCAATAGTTTTACGAAACACACTTAGGTTCGACTCGTTTCGGGTTTCGAAGAGAATTGTTCCAGCTGCGACAGCAGGAACGTAAAGGCGTAAACCGCCCTTCTTACTGGTGCTTCAATATTCAAGTCCAATCTTGGAGGGCACAAATTATCTGTGGATAACAGCGATAAAGAGTATTCAATAATTCAGAGTAACCGGTGGAGTCCCTCCGCGAGATTCCAGGGCAACGGTTTTCGCTTCGTTTATAACGCGCCCCGGTGGAACCGGTGAGTTGCTCGTCAAGAGGAGAAACGACGAAGGAAAACAGGAGGAATGAAAGCCCTCCGAGGGATCGAGGCCGAACGAGAGAGAGGGACGAGGAAAGCTGCGATCGATGTCACGTTAACTCTCGACGCTGCTCCTAATCAAACTTCGCCGCTATTTCGTGCAAATCCCGTGAAAGGAGGTCTCGAGCTAACGATACTCTGCCTTCTTCTTTCTGCTGCCTCTAACTCCTTCTCTCTTGCACGCTCTCTTTACTGCCGGCTTTTGTTTTCTGGCGAGACAATACTTCTTCCGTAGCCCTCCCGCGGGGACGATATTATACCTCCGCGCCAATCTGAATTGCAAATTGACGAGGCGTTATAATTGGAGCACTAATCGCCAGCGTCCACCGAGATTTTTCCCTCGTTTTTCGAACTTCCGAAACTGTATTCGCGGTTTAATTGCAGGGAATTCTAACTCTTCTTTATTTGTGGTGCCTGTGTAGATTATACGTAATACTTATAAATAGTGTTACTTCGAGTGGATCAGAGGTTTTTTCTCTATAGCGACGCCATCCAGGTAGGTATTTCGAAGTTAATACAGAAACCTCAATGGGAGAATAAATGATTGAATATATTATACTTACAATTGCTATTGGCTAGGACAAGATACAAGGACCCTTGCTCCATTCTTATTATAATAATCTTGATTAATTTTAGCGCATTTTTGACGGCTCACGAATTAACTCGTGTTTTCTGATTATCTGATTATTGTTATATAATTAACAATTTTTAAAAATGACAAAAAAATGAAGTCCTTCATGGAGATTCGAACTCGCGACAAAAAAGTGTCCAGCGGTTCCGCAAGTAGACACGATAGCATCTCGACCAAATCGGTCAATTATGATGTATGGACGTGTGTAGAATGTGTCAGAATTTTTTCGCATTTTTTGCACCTCAATAAATAGGGAAAATACGACAAAATCCTGTTTTTTAATTTTCCCTATAACTATAATTCCAGTCAAGATACAGGGTAACATTTGATACGCAATGGTCACTGAGCATTATCTGTCAAACGAGACCACCTCCATAGAAATGGGTTGAAGGGCACCTTTGACCCCCTTTCCTGCCATACCCTTTGTTGAAAAACGCGGGAAAAATGTTTGCATGCCTGAGCGACAAGGTTCCGCAGCTTGGTCTGCCCGTCATACATTTTATGATCATAGCTACCATTCAACAGAAGCAAAAAGTCACTTGACAAGTCGTTTGCTCCGATTCACCCGAAGGATAGAGACATCCCTCGTTCTGACGTTATTTTCGATTTTAATGTATAACTGGCCGAAAAAAAACACATTCGTTACATTGTCATGGGAACGACGAAAGAAATTATTTCATTTCGATTGTCATTCGTCGATCTTTAGCTTCCAAGAGTGATATCATGGAGATAGGCGTTGCGAGCAACAATCTTTCACTACCCCGTAACCGAATCAAGTACTTCTTGTTTCTGCCGAATGGTACATAGATACAGGGTATGCAGAAGGTTTTACGATTGTCACTCCATTTTAAAATTAATTCGTGCCAGATTAAAACCACGACACTTATTTTTGAAACCAAGTCCAAAATCAGCATCGTTTCTCGGAATCGAAAATACAAATATTAAACCACATACTCAAAATTCCTAAGGGATGTCACGGAGCTTGCGAAACTCTCACAATCAGCATCAGGCACGATCACAACGAACACGTACGAAGCCCTCTCAACTAGTTTTTATAGAGAAACCAGTCGCATATTCGCTTACATAAAAGTCTTTGCACGTTCTCCGGTTGCTGTGCAAAAAGCTGCGAAGGATGATCGGTTTAACGGTGCTGCGAGACGGGGACTCTTAGCTTTGCTTCGACCGGCAGGTCTGCGAACGTCGGGAAGCTTCTTCGACGAAAAAGAGGAAAAAATTGCCCACGTGACGCAATTTCCGACATGGAAATTTCAATATCCCGTAAGACGGCTTCCATCTGCAAACTTCGAATTCCCTGAGATACCTTCGACATATGGAACGAAACAAATAAAGATCTTTCTCGGAAGACGTGGCGGAATGCGCTTAGAGATCGCGTTGAAACGTTTGCGCGAATTCTCGCCAACTCGTATGAATTCTGAAATAGACTATAAACGTGAGACGGATTTGCGTCTTCGTTTTTTTCATGATGCATGGAAGAGAAACATTTCTCAAAGTAGGACACCGATATTGCTCGTAAGTTATAGACACGTTTTACATAAATCTTGAATGATGGGTGAAACATTACGCCGTCTTTGAAGAGACGAATAATCAGAAACCATTCTTCAACTCCATTTCAACGAGTCGATGATCCGCTGACATATCGCAGTTTTACATAAACACGAAAAGTACCTCCTCCCTGGAATAGTCTCGTAAAACCCTGTAAAGTTATACGATCTTCGAAAAGTATCCAAATTCGATGAAAAACGATTCAATAATATTGCGATCAACTGTTATTTTGTTAAATCACAACGTTCTCAAGTAACAACATTCAAATCGCAATATTTTGATACTTGGAGCCAGATCTAGCAACTGTTCCGACAATTTCAATTTTGAAAATTCACTCGACGATTCCATTTCTTCGTTCGTTCGAATCAGTCCTTACGCTTTTCACGCCCCTCGCATCGAAAACCGGTAACCAATCGAAACATGAGAGCCTAGCCGCAGTAGATTCCGCAATGCGGAATCGAATATCCCACTGTCAGTCTCGTTAGCCAGGATGCGTCCTAGGCAGTTGTCACATTCTTAACCACAACCTCCCCTCAGGGAACGTACCGAGAGCTACGAGTCAAAGCGGTCAACGATACGCCCGATCGTTGGAATCGTCGATAACGACGACGACCCGTCGACTTCAATCGCGGAGCATCGTTCTATCGCTTCTTGCTCATTGCATCTCGATCGAATCATAACGCGAGACATGGCCATACCATGGATAGTTTCACAGAGCGGCGAACGTCCCGCTTCCGGGATGCTCGGAGCATGTAGCTGTGGTCCACCACGAGACGCCGTTGCTTCGGAGAGTTACATTGTAATTTGCCCCCAGTTTGCAGCTCGATTACCAACAGCGGCCGAGGTCGACGCGCCAAATCTGCGGCAACGTAACCTCGTTTGTACGGATAGGAATTACTGCTCGATCGACTACACTTTAGTGGCTGGGTAGAATGCTGAGTTGTGATCAAGATTTGGACGCCCGTTGCGGGTGTGGGGTCTAATTTCCGATAATCAGTAACGATGCGTTGAGCGACGATTCGAAGCCTTTGGCGAGAATATATTGTAATCCCACTTCTGAATTTGTAAAACCCTCACAAGCTCGTAAATAGAGCTCGTAATCTGTCCACAAGGACGTAAGGTTATTGGTGGAATTTGAGGCAAACTTTGAATAAAATATCGAGATGACGTTATTACACGATGATCAGAATCAGGCTGACTGTCGGTCGACTTTTTTGGACAGAAGGTAAGTTCTACAATTTTTCGTTTACAACGGCGATGGTTTGCTGTTGCGTTGAAACGTTTGACATCGATTGATCTCCCGGCCCTTGATTAGCCGACGTGATAAAGTGGAGGCTGTAAGGCTTACAGCGACGTAGGATTGCGAAAAATAAAGGGAGGCATGCGGTAACCCCTCCAAGCAACATACTGGACCTAAGTAGCTTAACCTTTTAGGTACGACGCGCCACTATAGTGGCTTTTGCGGATATCATCTTTCAGGACGACGCGCCACTATAGTGGCTTTCGTGTATGTCGTCTCTCTGAACATCGCGCCACTATAGTGGCTCACTCGCCCACCATTTGAATTGAATAACTGTGTTCATATGTATTGTTTAACTTTAACAATCATAAAATTAATCATCAAATACTTCATTTGAATGTACTCGTGCACAGAACGGCATTGCCCGTCACACTTTGCAGTGTTGTATCGTTTATACATCGTTCACGTCAGACTCTGCCGTTCAGGGAAATAGCCACACGCAGAATTCAGCCATACCTAAAAGGTTAACATCGGAGATCTCTTGGATCGACGCGGATCCAGTGCGTCAGCGTCCTTCTTCCTGATGACAATTTTTTTCACGTTCTTTCTCCCAAGTTGTTTATAGAAGTGCTCTCCGTCGGTCTCACATGTATTATATACTAGCTGAAAGCTCCCGTGCTTGGCTACGGTTTAATCGAAACTAAAATAAAAACCCTTAAAATTTAGAATTTTGAATAATCCTTTCTTAGTGGATGCTTATACACTAAAAGGAATGCTCATGCAAAATTTCAAGTTTCCAGGTCAAATAGTTTCGGTTCTGCGTTGATGAGTTTGGCCTATACTTTAACCCCCCAAAACCACCCCTAAAATTTCGAATTTATCAAAACCCTTTCTTAGTGAGCACCTACGACCCAAGGCAAAAGTATGTTCCAAATTTCATTGTAATCCGTTCTGTGGTTTTTGAGATTTCGTGATGAGTGGATGAATGAGTCAGTCAGTCAGTGGTATTTGAGCTTTATATAATAGATTGTTTGTGCCCAAGGTGAGATAGAATTTCAGAGCGTATTTCCTTAGGAGCCGTGGATATTTTTGTTAATAGAGGTTTTACAGGTTTGTATAGATAATTTGTTTGGCATGATATGGTAGGAGATTGTAAGTTTATCGATGTTGAAATTGATACTATTTTCGCTCCTTAAAAGTCGGTCCCACACATTGGAATCAAAGTAAAACTTTTCACATACAGCTAGTCCAATTGCAGCCAGGTTTTTTTTAAATTTAATCCTGCAATGTCGATAATGCCCGAAATAGAAAAATCCAAGCCAACACGGAAACGGTCCCAAACGTGTGCGTATTTGACCCTTAAGCTCTTAAAGAAACAGCAATATAAAGTATGCGATTATTTCAATGTAGAAACGATTGCAGCAAGATTTCACTTATAAGTGCTTGTAAGTATGTTGGTTTCAACAACATTTAATTCCACTATCTTGACGACAGAAAAGTAGAATGCGCGTACTCGGCTCCACACGTTAAGATCTAACAATAAGCTGACGCGACAACTTGGATTTAATTTCGGAACAAAGGTGATATCTTTACGACATTTGGATGATATAAAAATATTTCGTGGTGTCACGGCGATCTGAATATCGAATATCGGACTTTCCCCCTTGCACGGGTTGGCTGTTGGGAAATATCTAAAAATGTAAAATTTGACGTACGAGATCATCAGATATCGCGTATCTCGCAGCGACGTTGAAAGCAATAAATAAAACAATCGGTGATGCTTCGCCGTCGTTATGATAGAACGATACGAGAAATCGTTTTTGCGGTAAATCATCAACAGCCATTGAATTGCAATTTCATAATTTCGAAGGCTAAAAATCCAAGGTGCCAACGGAGAGAAACATCGAGAGAGCAACGCGACGCGGGTCAGTAGGTCAACGGGACGGCGGGAATATTTCGCGCGACAATAACGATTCGAAATTTTATCGCAAAACACGATCGAAGCTATTTATTCTGTAGAATACCAACCTATTAAAGTACAGTCTCCTTGAAAAGTGCCGTTTCATCGTCGATAACGGATTTCTGAAAATTCCACGGAATCCTTTGAGAGCACATCGATACGATCACGCGGGTTCTCGACGAAACGGCGGACGGATCCTGCGGAACTGGGAAAGAGGACGGAATACCCGGCACGAGAGTATCCTTCTACTTGGCAAACGACGGGAGGTTAGTGGGTCGAATCGTCGGCAACTCCGTCTCGACAAGGTGAATATATCGATCGCGCAACGGTGACCCAGTAAGAAGGTACGCGGCGGTCTGATGCAGCACGCAGGTGCAACGCATGAAATACGAAGGAGCAACGATTAGAGACATGCACCTGGACCAGAAGAATCACAAATAGATCGACAGTCATTCATATGACTGGATCTCGACATTAAGGTACGAGATTTTTTTTTCCGAGTTGACCTCGACCTCGAAAAGAGGATCGGGGGGGAATCGGTAGTTCCAGGGTCGTGCCTATACGTTGCTGTTACAAGTTTGTTATTCTGTTCTGTTCCGTTCCATTCAGTTTAACCCTTTGCAGACGACTGTCTTCGATCAACAGCCCAAACATTTTAACTATTTAGAAATAAGATCAACGATAGACCAATATATGATCAATCAATATAATCAACATGTTTATTTTTGCGTATTATCTCATCTTATTTTATCATATCTTGATCTGAAATGCTGAATTCGCACGTGAGGAATAGTCTTGTACGAATCTTTCGAAACAGCACATCTCTCATATTAAAGTTCAGGTTTACACGTAAAGTGAATTATATTTATATATTATCATTCGGATTATTATCTATCAAAATTACCTTTTGACGTATGATAAAGCCGTTAATAAAATACAGGGTTACGGCGTAAAATCGAAATTCGGGGCAAGGTAAAAAGGTCAACTATCGGTCGTTGAGGGCTGAGGATCCTAATAATTAGGTACGATTTGGCCGTCCATTATTCGGCAGAATTGTCGGCTTGTTGAAAGGCTACTCCATGTGGTACATTTAGCAGAGATTTGTTTATATACTATAAAATTTGTAAGTGTTACAAACAAATTTTCCTACGTGTACCATGTTTCCCACGCATAACTCCCCATCCAGGCAGACACTAGCGCGTCAGTGTCCCGTCCACAACGGGTTATTATTTTGCTTGAGGAATTAAAGGGCACGAAGAATGCTGTTTTCCAAATTGGTATTGAGGGTAACTCTTTATATCACAGGATGACGTTAATAATCTTTTAGAAATAACGCCACAAAAAAAGACGTTCGAGAGGCACAGGTCGCAGAAGAAAGGTTAGGAACTCGAAAGCTTTTACGGCATACTTCGTAAGATTCCTATCGAGGTATTCGTGGTACGAAGCATTTGACTAGCTAGCGAGTCTCGAGAGCAGAAACCAATTAAGCGGCGTTGCGTTTCCCGGAAAGCGTGGAGTCAGAGTTCCCAGTTATCCTCGAGTTCCCACAGTTTCTCTCTGTCTCTCTTTCCTTCTGTCTCTATTCGTATCACAGCTACGCCTCGCTCTCCTCGATCTTCCTTTCCTCCTCTCTCTTCCTCTCACGTCGATTGCATCGTTTCCTCTGCGTCTGACTCGATTAGCGCTCGTTCCTCTTCGTCACCGATTTAGAGCAGATCAGTGCCCGCACGTCGTGCCGAGGTAAGTTAACCGGCGGGAGAAGCTTGTTTGAATATAATGCTCGTCGTTACCGCGCCAAGGATGGTTAGCCGTCTTTCCGTACGAGCAGTCCCTCCTTCGTCCTCCGTAGCTCCGCAACAGTTTGCCACTTACGAGACACTGACGCTCGATTCGCCTCCTCTCATTACCGTCCGTTATTTCGCACTCGATATCCTATGGAGCCTTTCTTCTGCTTCCTCAACCTTCGCATCTTTCTCTTACAGCATATACTTCCATCTCTCCCTATATTCAGGTCCACAGGAGATACATACGTTTCAGTTTCAGCTCCATTATCAAAAGTATACGGTTTTTATAAAGTGTTGCAGTGTAAAAATAAAAAGTCGTCATAGATTATGTGCCAGCGTGCGCACGTTTCTTGTATTGTATACCGTGTAGTGCTTTACAACACTTTATTTATTGAAGAACTACTTTCGCAGTTGAAGTTTTAACAAAGTCAAAGAAACGTAGTAGCGAGCTGCAGACTGTCAGCGATTCTGTACAATTCTATGATTTTTTAAATACTTTTGAAATAATGGCGTTTTATAGATTTGAGAAAGTGTGGTGGGAGGTTCGGATGACTTAACTTATCGTGACGCAGGTCCCAAAAGGGCGATTGCTTTTCTAGTGACTCCGTAAAGACTAAAGGTCTTATAAATATTTTTGGAAGGAACAGCGATACGAAATCAGAAGTGAGTGACATTTCTTGTCTGAACCCGCAATCACGCTTATTGTTAGCAATATTTGAATGTAATATCTTGTCGAATTAGGTCGGTATCCAACACTTGGAAAAAATAATAAGTGCACTTTGAAGTTCATTAACAACTTCAAGATCAATGCGCCTTATGGGTCTATTGTCAGTAATATTTCTTCAAGAAAAGTTTTGTGCGCCAAGGAGTATTCCCAGCGTATTTTCTCCCCACGCGAATCGGTTTTTTTCCTGCACGTTTGAACAAGGGAGGCTCTTAAAGGAAATGTCCTTTGCCCATAGGTCAAAGATCAGAGATATTAATATTTGCAAGCTACAGAGCTTCCCAATCTGCTTGCAACAGCGATCACCCCGCCAAACTCTGACGTAGGTGCATCTTCACGTGCTTCAATTAGTCTTCTAAAAACCTAGAGTCGAGCAATATCAAGCAATCGCAATAGAAGCTCTGTCCGCGAGGTTCAAGGTCGGACGTAAATGGTTACAAAGTGCGTCTGATGAAATGAAAGTAAATGGTTAAATAACCATTTGGAGTCTTTTCGAAAATTGAGAAACAATCACTTATTTGGCAATCGAAAATAATCTTTTTATCGAAAAGTCATAGTATTAATGCATAGAATTTATAAATTACTATCTGCATAGTAAGTTTTTCGAAGTCTAACCATTTATACATGCACCGATAAATTCTAGTCATAGTTTTTTTTCAGGCCACAGATAAGCGACCGTCATCTTTGATGTGTTAAGAGTAGCTGAGTGAGAACGTTAGAAAGAACATTTAAAAGTAACGCGACCTAGAGAGATTTAAATGTTTTAAAAATCTTTTTTATGAGAGTCAGAGGGTCGAAGCGAATAAACATGCATGCGAAGAGCGACAGTCTAAAATAAAATGCATTTAAAACTCGGGGTTAGAAATTCACCGACCGGCCTTTCCCTTACCCTAAAGAGGGAAGTTTATTTCCACGATGCTGAACTTTGAAAAATAAACGTTAGGACATCGGCGACGATTAAATTCGAGGAATTCTTATCGGTCAAGATTAAAATAGAATAAAAAATAACGTAGTAGTACTGTATTGAACTGCTTCAGAATATCCTACCTAAACATATCCAGCAACCTCAAGGAACACCCCATACTTCTCCTTTTTCCCGCGGAACTGTCCAAAGAATCACCGAAAATTGCAGGATAACAGTCCAACTCTTTCCGTTTCACGTAGGTCGTGACGTTAAGTTGTCGTGCTGGTGCATCGTCGCCATGAAAAATCTCCGAGTACATTTGCAAGGATTGGAGTTTACGAGCAACGTTTCCATTTCCGTGGCTACGAAAGCGAACACGGCTGAGGGCAGGAAAGATTTTCCGGTGCCGTCCAATTTCCGCGTGGCGTTTCAATTTTACCGGCCCTCTTGCTATGGCCTGTTCGATCCTGACTCCTCTCTCTGTCCTATCCTCCACAGAAATTGGTTGCCTGTTCACCCATTTTTGCGATCGACGAACATTTTCAGATTCGAGCGAACGTATCGCGCTTTTATGCGAGACGTAAATAAATTGATTGCCGGGAAATGTAAAAGTGCAAAAGCGCACGGCCAGGGAGGTCGCGATATTTTTGTCAAGCTGGAAACGAACGAGGGGTTGAAAATTTTTGAAGGCGACAAATTCCGACAAAAGAGGGACGGAGCTGTTTTTCAAACGACGTCGTCGGCAACGGCACGCAGCACGGTGCACCAGTGCAACGATGCACGCATCGCCGATTGTAAAAGGGTTAAGAAGGGGAGCGAAAGAGAGAGATGGCGAGAGGAAAAAAGTTGCATTACGTTGTAACTCGTTATGACGACAAGCTGGAGATAAGCCAACGCTCGAGTTAACAAAGGCTTCCGTTGTTACCGTCCTGCGCGTTCTTTGGCGTTCTGCAGTCGTGTACTCTGCGCTTGCATCACTGGAATCCTCCAAATAACCTTGCCAAATGGAAACGAGCTTTATGCAGGAAATTACTCGGTCGCTGACTTTTGATTACTACAGTTTATTTCCGAAGGGATCAAAATTGAAACTACCATCGACTATTTTAGATCGAGGATGAATATTTGCAGGTGCTTAGGAAAATTCAATTATCGTTGGTGTAGGAAAAGTCACAGTAACAGGATTCGGATAAAAAAATCTGAGGAATGGAATTACGTACGATTTGCAGAACAATGAAAAGAGTTGCAGTGTATTCGCCAGCGCATCGGCGAGCGATCCTTGCTCCGGTTTGCGCTTTGTTAGCATAGATGCGTGCATAAATAGAAACTGCGCACGGGACGTGTGACTCGTGCATGCCTCGGAAATACCTGCGTCAAGTGTATCGCACACCGACAATTTCCGCACAAAGATTGCTCCAAATCGCACGAATAAGCGCGGATTGTTCCGTGCTCTGAAACAATTCCAGAAAGACTTCTTCTTAGCACTTGTCATTCAATAACTTCATTAAATCGTGTCTAATAGACTTCGAAAAAAAGTAACACAACTTACAAACTTTGACAAAACAACTAGCTCTTGTCTGGTTCTGCGAGATGAACAAAAATAGCAAGATTTTTAAATTTCAGTCATTCTGACATCAATATTCCAAGAAGATATTGTTAAATTTGGCATGTTGTGCACGATAAAAGTGTTCAAGCAGCGACATAAATTATTTAAGTACGAAAGCGGATGATAAGGCTTTTCGTTTAATGCAACCGTTTGATCAAACGCAACGGTGAAAATGTAAGTTGCATCGAAATCGTCAATGCCGTTAGGTGAAACGTCTTGTAGTGAGACGCAGCTCGATTCTCGCGAATACGAAGCGAGAGAGTGGAAACGCAATGCACTTACTTAAATAGAACGAGAAAAGTGTGCGCCCGAGTGTTACCTACGTTCAGCACGCTCTCGTGTTGCCAGTCGAGGAAAAAGTGTATCGTAAAACTGGATCGAAGACGAGTGGCCATTAAGCCACGATAAAAATCCGCCGCGCACGCCGCTAACCTTCGCGCTGGGCAAATAAATGCCCGAGCATCGACGATAATTTATCGGTTGCATAAGAAAGCCGCTCCTCTTCCCCTCTCGGAGGGAAGAACCTTGGACGAAAAAAAACCTGCCTGC
Organism: Cerceris rybyensis; assembly: GCA_910591515.1. NCBI lineage: Eukaryota > Metazoa > Arthropoda > Insecta > Hymenoptera > Crabronidae > Cerceris > Cerceris rybyensis. The sequence continues at coordinate 4,303,731 of OU342796.1, read as the reverse complement.
CGCTATTCTCTGTGCGTGCTTCCTTCGTTTCTTTTCCCTTTTAAGCCAATTTCCACGTGATTGCAATCGGCGGATTTCACGTTCGAATTATTTTATATTCTTTCCTCAAACTCTTATAATACTATTTTAGATGGGATTCCAAGGAGAGCAGTGTCGTAAAAAAAAATTTCTACGAGCAATGACTTAAAATCTGTACACGATTTTAGTATTGGAACTCCGAAGCTGTATTATAATAGAAATGAACCTTTTAAATATTGAAGTAATTATAGAACGTAGAATCTAATGAAATGCAATGCAGCCGCGGTATTTGTGCCTATAATGTTTTATTACAATTGAAGTAGATTTTTAACATACTGTTGCACCTGAAAGTTTTGCCACGCGACATTGTTTATTTATAAAAGATCCTTTAACGATAAATACTACAATATTCTAATAGAACAGGAATACGAGCTTCTTCTTCACGCAGTAGTCTCTTCTAGACTCTTCAATATCAAATTGTCCTGTTGTAATTTGTTGTTGTTGATACAATATTTGACTTCCAATAATCGATGTCTCGCAGAATCTCAATATTCGATGCAATCATTGAAAACAGCTTCGCTTCACCGTAACAATACTAAGGTGATTTTAGAACAGAGAGAAGCTAATAAAATGTTATATTAATCCTTTGAACTCCGATGCTTCACCTGAGATACATCGTAAGACTACCATATCACTCGGTTGCCTCCTTTAAGGGGACCTTTGAATTTATTAGTGATTACAGAGAATGAACTTATTGCACCGAAAGATAGTAAATAGTAAAGTGCTGCCAACTTGCTAATACATCACGTCAGAGATGGCTCCGAGTGCAAAGGGTTAAGAAGGAAAAAATAATAACATATCGAGCAACTCAATACTTCCCTATTTTCAGGCAATCAATTTCATGACATACGCCTCGTGCAATTTGCACAAATATGCGAAGACAAAATTCCTAACAACGTCGAGTAAAAATCAACCAAAGTCCTGCCATTTGGAAATTTAAAGCTTCATTTGAATCACCGGCACAGATTCTGCTTTGAAATTTACTTGCGCGAATATTTTGAACGAATCTTCAGTGGCCCAGTAACTCGTTCGTTTAATCTAACGCGAGGGTGGGTTCAATAACGCTACGAGGTATTTTCCGGTGGAATAGCGGGGTGTCGAGTCTTCGTTAGCCGCGGAGATAATGAGCGCACGGGTTTCGGCTAAAAGAGGGTAGAAATGCGAATTAAACGTCTGCGGCTTTAGCACGCTCTAACGATGGAAATGAGATCGGAGATTTGTGCAAGCGTTATCTGTTTATTCGAGGAAATCAAAATCCTTGATGGTCCATGATTCAACGGTGCTCGAATCTATGAGCAAATGGAAAATAATTTCTGCTTGTAAAATTACGACTCTTGCGAAACGAGGGAAATTCAGGTAGGTATTTACCTAAAACCTCCACCGATTATTCTCATTTAGAGAACCTCGGAATAATTTCTATTCGTCCATTCATTTCATGTTTCTCGGTATTCTCGAAAGCGATAACGATTTTTAAGGCTCATAAATAGAATCTTAACACTAAACGACCAAGCAGGGTCAAATGACTCCTTTCAAAATTTACTTTAAAATCATACACTCATTGTTATTTTTTCCGCTCGTCTAACTCTTTGTAAATTCTTATACTATCCGATTATAAAATTTCTCGCTTTCCATTTTACCTTTAGCCTATTTTTTACCGAGAAAAAATCTTCACATACCTTACGTAAATACTAAAAGGATTCATTTGACCCCTTATGATAAAATTATGTATATGCAAAGTGCAGGTATTAATTAACACAGTTTATTAAGCGCAGTATTAATAACATATTAATATCGTAATTTTAATGTGTGGACACAGTGGCAGTTAATTGTGAGAAGTTAATATATTTCCTAGCGTATCGAAGTAGCCTTTCGATTATTAATATGACTAATTCTTGACTTCGAGCTTTATTCCATTTCCTGTATTCTACGTACTCTCATTGTCAGTAGCAGCTGTCGTAGAGTAAACTAGTACATTGGCAAACTGGCTCGACACTATTGTCCCTGCAGATCTCGGTTGGCGTGTGCTAAAGCTCAAGTTGCAGGGATTCAAGGATTTCTTGACCTTCCCCTTTGAGTTCAACATGTGACAGAAGCGCGAGGGTCCTGCTTCTGCAACTTTCTCAGGGTTAACATTGTTCCTTCATCCCCTTGGACGCAGACCTCAATGCACCCTCACCATTTATGGGGCTTTTCCAAGTACGTCTTTGAAAGAGAAGAGGAAAGTTATCGCTATTCTTGTGTTATTGCATTTGAATCTAAAAGTTTTTTGTTAACAGCCAACTGCCGAGAAAAAAACAAACTATACACTACATATATGTCGCGCATTTTTCAGCAGTAACGCGAGCTAGCAAGGTAGCAATGGGAGATTTCCCCATTCAGCGATTAACCAACTTTCTTGGAAACGAGAAGACTTCACAGTCGGTTTGATAAGCGTCACGCACATGTCAGTGGTCCAGAGAATGAACAAGACTCTTAATAATGAAATTATTAATTTCATAAAAAAATAGAACAATTATTTAATTGTAATTTTATTCAATACTATAATAGTTATACATACTCTATTTTTGACGAGTATAATCCTCATCGCTTGTGTACCCAATTTAGGTATACACATTATGAAGAGATCGCCACATCTAACTATTTAAATCACAAAACGTGATGCACTGTCGAAAGCAACGTCTCTCGCGCCAAATCTATTTGACGATCCGACACCTTTGAATTCAAAATTACGCGGTAAGGAAGTTGAGAGGATAAAATTCGTAAAACATTACATCGAGGAAGAACATCATGAAGAACGATTCGCATCTCAGAAGTCCTCCGCGTAATCATCCGTTGCAAATAATGCATACGATCGGTAAATCGTTCCACAAATAACAACTGAATTAGAAGTAGGAATGAACGGCATATTCACCGATCGCCCGTGATTATCGTCCTATCGATCAATCGTCTATATCATATCGATACACAGTTTGCATTTACTGACCGTAATAAATGAAATAACAGTGGGTACAAGAAACCGGCTGAGTTTATTTAATCGAGCTGCGAGGAGCAAAATGAAAAGTCCATAATACAAGGCGCATAATACGAGATGATAAAAAGGAATCGAGCAACTGCAAGAACCGAAACCGGTACGCGATTACGCAATGTTTCTTCGTGGATTCGTGAGAAAGTTTGCGGCGGAACAACCGAGAGAAAAGGAGTAAAAATCCATGGCCATGATCAATTTGGTATAGGTAAACCGTTGTGTGCTGTAAAATCTCGCGATTGAAAGTAGCTTCGCGTATTACCGGAGAACGCAGATTGAAATCGGTGTTAGGACGGTTCGTCGTAACACTTGCCACGGTATAGAGAGGAGATAGAGCAAGGGTAGAGAGAGAGAAAGAGAAGAAGAAACAGCAAGATCGTTACCGTCGGCACCCTCACCGGCCGCTAAGTAACGACGTCGTATCTTCGACGTAGGTGTATACAACGTACGTTCTATGTAAGCCGGTACATGGCTGATTGCGCATGGAACCATTCACGCGAGGAAAGCAATCTGGCCTCGCGGCGACATTAAATTGTACGCGCAACTGATAGTCCCTACAACCAACCACCAATAACGTAAATAACGACGAGAGTTAGCGATTCTAATGCACGGGAAGTCCAAAGAAATTCTTACCCGTGCAACCGTACTATCCGGTCAGCGTATCGGTATTAACAAACTTTCTCCACTACAAAACATCGCGACACGTTTTACCGTAAATATTTCTCGGTTTACTATGTACTCGATAAATTACTCCGAGGAACATCTCATTTGTTTTTAACCCTTTAGCCTAGAATTAACGTGTATTTCGTAACGTGGTGAATGGAATAGAAAATTTTCAAGTTTTCTAAAATGTATTAAATGGAGAATATCAGACGATTATGAGATAGTCAAATAATTTCTGTAATACTAATATTGTAGCCAATTGTATGTACCCGAGTCGAAAAATTTCAGCCCAGAATCCTCCTAAATTACCAAATAACTTAGGATATTTAGGCTAAATATGGAAATATATGTTACATATACAAGAATGCAAATTTTAATTCTACAATCGCCCTAAACTTGTTAATTTTTGCCAGTTTTGCATAGTTTAGGATCAATTTAGGCTTAATACAGCCCAAAATAATCCTCAGCATTCTATAATGAGGAGTTTTAGAATTGGATTGGAATTGGAGTGGAATGATCTAAGTTCAAAAAAATTCTCAATATACTAAAAATTAATTTGATTTTAGGAGATTTAGAATTTATATAGAATAAAATGATAATTTAATTCCTACTTGCTCCTGAAAGCCCTATTTTTAGAATATGAGTCGACAGACTTGAAACTTCTGAATTATTTTTAGGGGATGTCAGATTAAATTGGAAGAAAAATTTTACCTGATCAGTCCATATAACTCCTAAAAATCATATTTACAGGACTTTGAGGCGCGTAGACACACTAGTTGACGATTTTGAGGTTCAAAATAGTACTTATACATAATTGAGCGGCAAATGAGAAATCAAAAGAATCTAGGATTTGAAGTTTCTTTTTAGGCTGGACTTTTCGACTCGGGTAATATCAGAAACCTGAGAGAAATTTTGATTTCGGGAATTTATTTTGAGTTATTGCTTACAAAGTCAAAATTGAACTATCGGTATCGGTGAGACAATACTAATAAGAGGATTGTTTTTTTTTTCACTTTTTTTTTCAGAATTCTGCTAACGTATTTGTGAGATTTTTTTATTAAAATGATGATATATTAGGTCGTCCCATAAGTTCGTGCCGCGGATATGTTTATACTTTCCGCGGTGTGTTGTATAAACATAGAGCGATAAGCGACCGATGGATTCAGCGTTTAATGATCGAGTTCAGTCTAAAGAAGGTATTCGAAAGAAACAGTTAGTGAACAGCAAGCATTTCGTCTTTTACATAGTGAAAAACTATGAGTGAGACACGTATTCATTTTCGGCATCTTATGCTGTACGAGTTTCGCAAAAAAAATACAGCAACGGTTGCCGCAAACAATATTTGTGCCGTTTACGGAGAAGGTGTTTTATCGTCCCGTACATGCAGAAAATGGTTTGATCGATTTCGTAAAGGAAATTTTGATCTTGAAGATCAAACACGTTCTGGACGACCAACTGAAGTAGACGAGGACAGAATTCGTAATCTAGTGGATGAAAGGCGAAGTTTATCTGTTCAACAGATGTCTGAAACCTTAAATATCCCGAAATCATCTATACACAGACACTTAAAGAAAATGGGAATGGTAACAAAGCTGGATGTATGGGTGCCACACCAGCTCACAGAACGGAACCGTTGTGATCGCGTAGCAACGTGCATATCTTTGCTTGCACGCAATGAAAAAGAACCATTTTTGAAACATTTAGTGACTGGGGATGAAAAATGGATTTCATACGACAATCCCCAAAGAAAACGAACGTGGACCAGAAGAGAAGATCCACCACAACGAATTGCGAAACCAGGTCTACACCCTCGCAAAGTTCTCCTTTCTGTCTGGTGGGATTGTCAAGGAATTTTGTATTTTGAGCTTCTTCCAGCCAACCAAACAATTAATTCAGAGAAGTACTGTGCTCAATTGGATAAATTGAAAGAAGCAATACAAATAAAACGACCAAAACTCGTAAATCGGAACAATGTGATGTTCCTCCACGATAATGCACGACCACACGTGGCACAAAATGTGCAAAAAAAATTACGTGAATTCGGTTGGCAACTTATATTACACCCACCATATTCTCCAGATATTGCTCCAACGGATTACCACCTATTTCGGTCAATGCAACATTTTTTAGCCGGAAACAAATATGATAATGTCGAAGCTATAAAAACAAACATTGACAAATATTTTAAAGAAAAACCAAAGAAATTTTATAGTGACGGTATAATGTCTTTACCACAAAGGTGGGAAGATGTTGTGGAAAGAGAGGGCGACTACATTTTTTCGTAAACTTTAAAGGTATGTTTCATACATTAATTTAAATAGTAGAACAATAAGCGGCACGAACTTATGGGACGACCTAATATTTACTTAATATCTAATATATGTACTTGCTATTGAGATAATTATTTAAACATATTGTGGTTGCATATTTTAATCAGAAAAATCTTACCAATACGTTAGCAAAGTTTTTAACCAAAAAAAAATCAAAAATGGAAGAGGCCAATCCTCCAATTAATATTGCGTCATCGATTAGTTCGGAATGACATCATGTTACATTGCTCCGTCGTCGAGCGTTGAGGTTCACGAAGAGGGAACCTCCTATGTGGAGGGGATACTCGTTGTGCATTTATCAAGTTAAACTATTTCTGCATTTATCCAGCTTTTACTGTAATGAAGTGTCTGCTCGTTCTACGAACGAGCATCCCTTTATTACGTAGTTAGAGGAGCATCGCTATCTACCCCTAATTCTCCTCCCGAGTCGTTTTTGGACGTCATTGTCGGTAGTGACGGTGCATCAACGCGACGCGTCGGTGCAATTTCCTGCTGGCGTGAAAATCGATTCAACGAAAGACGTACTTCAGTGTACCAAAAACTATTAGAACTTGAAAGTAACATCATTCGTCCAGATGTTTTTCTCAAAAACTAATCGATCTTTATCGATCCAGCATTGAAAATTTGCACGCTTGATGGAAAAGAATTGTGGATAACGAAAATGATTTCGTCATTCACTGAAGATAAAAACTTCTTACAAATTTATTCATTTGTATTTAAGGTAAAAAAACGACATTACTTTCTGGTCCTCCTAGTATAATTAAATTTTCAAAAACTGCTGCTTCTCGACCCGTATACAAAATTTCCACACGTATAGGGTGTGAAACCTTTTCAACGCCCCCTCTGCACAATCGCCGCAGTTCTTAGAACGTCAGATGCATTTCGAACGTCCGTCAAGAACCGGATGCTTCCACTTATGGTTCTAATTACTCTGTTCTCCGCTGGTCACTTCGGAATAATAGAGTGCCGTAAGTTTACGCGAAGGAAAGAGCTTCAATCTGGATAAGAAATAAAATTGCCGGGATTGCTGGAAATGAGAAACCAAAGAGTCTCGTCAACCGTCGGTGACCTTGCCATCGACCAAACAAAACGTGAACGTACTTCGACGAGCGAGGAGTATATGGAGCAGAGAATGCGTTTGCCTGCATGCGGAGGCTCAAGGTATACGTGGGTGGATGCGTACGTGCAAGCCCGTACACGCAGAAAAGCAATTACGCGGCACTGTGGCAATGATAATCCCCGGTTGTAACTACGGGGGTAACTATATCGCAGAGTTGGTGTATATACCGTGACAACTACACCACGGTTCGCGGGTGCAGTTTATGCAGCACTCGCTCGTATAACGTTTACGCCATGCCAGACACTCGCTCTCCACAGAATCCTGCGATATACCGTTCGCACGTATATTTCTCCTAGTATACGTAACCCTATCGTTTAAAACGCCCTCACAGTCTCACAAATGCGGCGAAACTTGATGCTGACAAATAAGTGCTTTGCGTGTCATTTAGTACAGTTAACTTTGCCGCTCTTTCTTCCGTGGCAATGTAACGAAAGAAGGTAAGTAAGAAGATTGATTTTTCAATTGGTGATTGTGAAATGTTTTGAGCAGAGTTGGAGTTTCGTTTCTTCTAGAATGAAGCTACCTGATACAAGATCGGCATAACTAGAGAACGACAGTAAATAGCGAGAGTACACAGCAAGAGTACACAGCGAGAAGTTGACAACGAGAAGTTAACAGTGAAGTGTATAGCGAGAATAGCGTATAGAGAACATTGCTTAGCGAAAGATACAGCGAGCAGTGTATTAGCAAGAAGCGTATTCGGCGTAGTTAAGACTGTATGATAATAAATAGTTATTTAAGGAACTTGAGAAAACAACTTTTGGGTTTAGACAGAAGTAGTGTGCTTACGGGAAATGGTTTTAGACAAAATGGCCTAAAGAGTGACTTGTATTTGAGAAAGTTTGTTCAACGGCTCCATAGAAATTGAATTATTTTGAGAAGCGTATCTACGATGGTAAATAATGACAAAGCTTCATCCTCTGCAATCGTGAGCTTCAAAGTTCTGCTACAGTAATTTATGGTGGCCCGTTTCTCCTCTCGTTGCCTTAATTGCAAGCGTCGATTTTTGACGCGGGAATCTCGTTGTTCTCTCATCGTGGAAACGAGTCACGTTTCACATTTTCTCTGTGAAAATCCGGCAAGAGTGCACCGCACGAAGAACGAGGCGAATGATGCAACGACAACGGGACACCCCAGTTAAACGACAATGGTAAAACGTCGCGATGTCGCTGCATTGTAATCGACGCTAGAATATTCATGAACGGGACACAACTCCGGAAACGACGAAACGGTAGCAACACGGGAAAACTGGGCAGCCTGGAAGAGGGAGATCGACCAAGAAAATCCGATAAAAGGCATCAGCCGTTTCGTCGTTTATACGAGCGATGTTATCTCGCGGAAACGCCCTTTTAACACTAACCATACTGACACTTTATGGATGCTTATTTATATCATAGCAGATCCTATGACCGGTTATGAAATAACAGTAATACCTTTCTGAAAGAATTGCAATGTTGGAATTTCGCTTCTAACAACAAATTTTAAATGATGTACCGTGGTACGGGTCCAACAATTCTATTATAGGGAAAAGAATCTAAGACTTTTTGGATACAGACAAGATAAGAAATGAAAGCCGACAGTATGACTTCGCAGTAGAATTGCAAATTAAAGCTGTCTTCTCTAAGAGCCTTATGCTGTCCTTTTAAGGACTCCAAATTAGTGTGATGGGAAGTTTGGAAACTCTGACCCTTGTGACTCAGAATTCGAAAAGACAGATGTTATTTCTATAATATAAAAAAAATAAGCAGTAAGTACATCCTATTTAAGATCAGAGTTACTTCGAAATACATCTTTTAAAAATATTTAAGATGAGTCGATATCCAACAAAAGAGTACTGTCAATTTAATATAGAAAATAATGTGCAAAGGTTTTACTTTACAGTAGAAAAAATTATATAATTTTACTTCATTGAGCCGGCCATTGGATCGTCTATGGTACAGTTAGTGTTAAAGGAAACACATCTGAGCCGATGTGAAACCCCGATTTGCTGGTGTTCCATGAATACGAGGATCTGTGAGGAATCCTATGGTGGACGATATTGAGCGCAGAAAAAGATGTCCTGGAAATACTTGAGAGACGCAATTCTTTGTCGCAAATCGAGCGTAACATTACGAAGCGTTGGGTCTTCTTCCAGCACGTCGATTGCGAATCAGGTATTCGATTTGATACATTTTGAACGGACTAAGACCTTTCCTTTGGAATTTCTGTGTAGTTACTCATGGACATTGAAATTTCCGTTTTCATTTCTTTTTTAGTTTGTTACCTTAGAAGGATCATCGTAATTGTGAATTATGCAACGAACTTGTAGAATTATTCATTTAACTTGTAGAACTATGCATCCCGTTCCTTCTTTTACAGATAGGGTATCGTATGTTATTCTCGGAAGTCGGTTCTTGTATACTTTATGTTTGTAGCAATATTATGAAAAGAGGTGAATAAAAAAAGGGCGCCTATAGGATAAACTAAAGCATCATCGACGATGAAAAAAACTGAAATAAGACTGAAAACAGGATATTAGAAGAATTTCGAAGGAAATAAGGCGAAACAAATAATTGCCACTGAAAATTATCTGGAAATGTACTGAAGACATATGCTATTGAGAAAGTTCAAACGGAATTGAGACTGAAACTAGACGGAAGAATTTTTCAGATGAAGCCGAGACGGAAGCCAGACTGAAAATTGTACATTGATTCAGCTCGATCGGAAAGCAAACTGATTATATATGATATAATATTTATTTCAGCCTGTTTTCCGTCTGAATTCAGTGCTTAATTTACGATTAGATTTTAGTTTAGTTTCTGGATATTTTCAGATCGTTTTCAGTTTTTTTTTCGCTTACGATTTTCCGACTTTTGTTCACTACCTCAGTTTTCTTTAAATAAAGTTTCCGACTGTATATTAATATAGAAAAATTACTCGAATTTTCAGTCTGTTTTCAGTTTCTTATCTTCACCCGGGGTGGCCGAAAAAATGCCGCCTTTGAACATTTATCGTCGTAGGCTGTATCCTAGCTAGTCTACTTAGAAATCCGCCGTTAATTACGAAACTAGAAGAATTATATAATACATGTCAAGAAATTATACCTCGTTGTCAAGAAAAGTGAATATTTATCTTCTCAAAAAAATTCATTTCTAAGAAATCGTTTCTCCAAAATTTTGCAAAACAGAAAGGAACATAGAAGAGTTCAGACAGAATGACGGGAAAATGCGCGTAACTGCGAATCCGATTTATTCCCCGTCGTAGCAACAAAAATCGGGCGTCCCGACGAAGAAGAATCGAAAAAGGATGTATCGAATGTAGCTTTATGCGAGAAGTCTCTCACGGAAATGTAACGGTAAACTATGGCAGCCGGTGTTCGTTCCATGCATACCGGCGTGGATAGCTGCTTTCTGCTGTTTCTTATTCTTGGATTCCGCTAGAGCTTATGCACCGCCAATACATCCAACATTCACGATAGAATAATATTTGCTTCCATTCCTTTCTCGTTCTGCGATTGAAATCGATTCGAGTATAACGAGCCATCTTTCAGGCAACTCGATCACATAGGTAGCGCGAAACTCTTTTAAACAAGGTTCTATCTCTTAAACCTTTTCGTACTATCACCAATCATTCTCGATATTCTTGCTTATTTCATTCTAAACTTTCTTACAGTCCAACGATAAATCGAAAAAATAGTATAACGTTAATAGACAAAATTCAACTTGAATCTCCAGGATCAGGTATATTTCACAGTTATTTATCCAAGTAGTTTTAAATAATATTAACTAACTTTTATATCAAGATTAATTAATACCCAGTGTGCAAATTAGCGCAAAAAGGAATAACCCAAAATTAAATTATTTTTCCAGTAAGGTCGCTATCCTTAAAAAGAACATTACTGAATACTTTTTGGACACAATACTATAATAATGCGTCAGTGTTTTTCTTCTAATTGTAAGACCGTCGAGTTACGTCGAAAGCAGGATGCCTTCTCCAGAGTCAAAGTACTCTTCTATTCTTAAGCCAACGGAAGCGCAGTATGAATATCTACCGCATTCACTTTTTTATTCGTTTTACAATAAATCCTCGTGACTCAATATCCGGAACGCGATGCTCTTTGATCCTCAATGTTAAAAAAAGATTCTCGTATCAACGGCAAGGCTGTACGTCGACGTTCCCGACGGTAATTATTTCCGTTGGATGATTTATAAAAAGACGGAATAAATGTCATCTCCCGTGAGAGACTTAAGATCACCGACGATAAATAGCCGAGCGAGACGACGAAATGAAAATCAAAGAAGGGAAATAAGCGGACCGTTCAAAGTGGATTGGACTATCGATAGTTCGTAGGTTATCCTTCGTAGGAATGATTCGGTTCGAGAAATTAGAGCGGGACCGAGTAATTCAGGGTGAATCTGGCGGGCATCTTTCAATGGCCGAGTGTATGAATCCAATTACGTCGACTTTTATTTACAGGCGGGACGCAATCAACGCTCACCCTCGTGGAGACCCTCCACTACGACCTCTTTCTGCCCCATCTCCCCGGTTTTACGTCTCCCTCATTCCTGCCTATGTAGGTACAGTATATCACCGCCTCTTTTTTCTCCTATAATGCCGCTTCTATCGGAACGGCAATCTCGTTGAACGCATTATCAAAATTCACAAATTCTGAGCGACTCCCGTTTAATGCACGATATGAATAATAAATTAAAAGCTTACAATTAGTTCGTTGCCCTGAAGGGACGGTACATGTAAAATGTGTCTTATGGCTATCTTATGTGTAACTATAGCAAATTAATGCTTTGAAGCTTGACCGTATTTTTTGTGCTTTATCACGTGAGAAACGGAACTTTCTCCATTCAAATTATGTATATCTTTATAGAGTAGAAAGACTAAAGGTCAAAATAATTATAAATTCGATGATACTTAACTTCGTTTACATCAGTAATTTTTGTAGTGAATATTTTATCAACTTCATGCGTATTATGAGTCAAAGCACCGGTAATCCATACACCATTGAGGACTTTAACACCTTGAATGCCATGAGAGTCACCGTAAACCGACATAATAGGATTCACTGATAATTCTTATGACTTTTAAATTATAATACTTCGGTATATGCTAATAGAAATGTAAAGTGAATGATTAAACAATCATTGTTGTTAAGAAAGTAAAGTACTGCGAAACATATAACTATTTTGACCTTTATCGTTATCATTCAATAAAGACGCGCTTTTAATAAAAAAAAGTTTCACTTCGATAGTAAGAAAATTATTTATCTATTTTCTTTAGAATAGATTAGGAAAAACGTGAAGATACTACTGCACGCTTTATTCCGAAGGTCATCTATGCTCTAACGCCAGAATACAAAAAAGTCTATTCCCTCGCACGAACACTTCTAATTTGAAAACTTACGAGCAACTAAAAAACTCAATGTCAAATGAAATCCTTCGCCGTTTAAATTTTCTAAATTCCTCACTCATCCAAAGTATTACATTTATAGCCAGCGGATCCTTGAAAGACGAAGGTCGAAGGCGCGTGGAAAAAGAGCTCTCTCGCGAGTTTGTACGATTCTCATGAAAGTTTATCCGAGAAATGCTCGAGTAATACCGGTAGAAAGTCTCTGGGCGGCGGTCGGTCTCGGAGTAGAGGAGCGCGATTTCACGTACGTGCGGCACTCGTCGACCTCCCTCCACGTGATATCTAGAGATTCGCCAGAGACCTTATTTAAAGCCTTTCCAAGGTTGCTGTATTTGGCTCGACATCTACAGGGTTATACTCCCCGCAGGGGGTCCCAGAGTGTACAATGGGTTTCTAACTGTTGTGCTCCGAGCGGAGAAACCGGCACTTTGATCCTCGACTTTGCCGGCTGTTCGACAGCGCGCTATCACACTCGCGTAGTTTCTTGAGCGAGAGCACATTTAGACGGTACCTTCGTCGCGAAGTTAATGGAAATTCATTCTCCCGGAATTTCTATGCTGGCTTTACTCTCTAATATTTACCGAATGCCATGAATCGTTGAACATTGTAGAAGAGGAGATCGAGAACCTTCCGGCTCGAAGAATAATGCACAACGAACGAACGAACGAGAGGGACAGAGAGTGAGAGAGAGGATACGAGTGACTTTATCGGTTTTTGCGAGGTAGAAAATTTGCATTTGATGAGCATTTCGTCGTTGAGTTAATTGAAATTCGTTTGGCCGAATTTGTACTTAGCCGTTATATCTGTGCTGACACTTAAATAATTTTTTTCATTGGTTCCTAATATAGAGGAAAAGTTGATTAACATACCTATGTTAAGAAATGTAGCAAAGAAATATCAACTTCCATTGATTCTGATTAAGGGACGATTGTTTCGTTCGACTCCTACCTTGATTTCCTCGAATGTTTGCACAGAAATAATATCGACGAGAGGTCGACGTTGAATGGGCTCGAGGTCGCTTGCAAACTTGGCTCATATCTCGTACATAGTTTGCTAGGATCTATCTAATTTACGACATAAACCGCCTCGTACTGCCAATCATCCGTGTAACTTCGCGTGGAAGTCGAGGTACATTCAGTGAGAGTCAACGGGACTCAAACCGGTTTCCCTCAGTCTCGGTTCGCGTCATTTCATCAGGTTCGTTCTTCTCTCTGCTTGTTCTCTCTTATTTCCTCCCCAAAAAAGGCGAAAGAGAAAGCTAGTTGAGCGACTGTTGCGCGCGAAAATCGTTATCGATTCGAGATTTAAAGATCGAGCCTTCACCAGAGACGAAGGACATATTGAAGAATCGAGATACAATGAAAGGATCGAGGAAATGAAACTCAAAGTCACGCGAAATCATTGACGACCAAGTTCATATTAAAAAGAAAAAATGAAGGGAATATCAATTGACGAGAAAAGGGGAAAAGGAAAGGAGGAAAATGCGGAGAAGCCTGTGCAGCAGCCCCGTCGTCGCCGTAGTTATCTTGCTTGCATTATGGGATTCGAGTAGTTTGCAAGCAGCTTGAAACTCGAGGCTGAACGGAGCGAAAGTCGGGAGAGTTGGGAGAGCAAGAGGAGCGAAGGAAGAAGGCACAAAGAGGGGAACAAGATTAATTAGATACCGATGACAAAGCGGCAGTCTTCACGGTCTGCTCGAGTCGACGTTCATAGCCGGATGAACTTTGAAATTTCGACAACGTCTCAACGCCCACGTAGAATCTGTTTTTCTTTCTCTCCGAGCGACGATAAAACTACTGATTTATTCAGAACCGTTCGACGAGAAAGCACGCAATCGGGAGTGAATTGTTTTCGAGGTTGCACTTTTCGCGCGCTAATTCTCCGTCGCTTTTCATGCCCGGTCTAAAAGATATTTTTTTCCATCGTTGTCGTTATTATCAAGATTAATGTTTCCCGCGTTATTAATGAAAAAGAATAAGTCAATGAAATTTTCTTGTTGGGAGATAAATCTAATGCGCAAAAATTGCTTGGATTTCGTTGACGTCAGAAGAGCCATATTTTGGTATAGTAAGTAAAAATAATGGCACGGGGTGTAAATCCGCTCGTAGACGAAGAAGGCATTAATGTTTGAGCCCGTGACAGAAGTTTGTCGCTCATCGATCCTCGACCGGGCTATGAAAGTCGAGAGGAAGAAGAAGAAATGACCCTTGACAAGAAACAACGACGTCGGGTCGGGTGAGCGATTCATATGGGATTCTCGAACCCCCGTAGAAAGTCAATCACGAAGGGTTCGCGCGACAAAATGACGAAACATAAAGAGGAATGCATGTTGTAACGCTGAACGTGTCATCGAAACAGAATTCCTCACTTCGATTATTGCATCATTCTGCGTTGCTTGGCTTCCAGAGGTACATTTTTAGTGTAGAAGGAAGAGAACGTATAACACTAGACCTATGGACGCTGTCAAATTGACGAGTTGCTATTTTTTTTATTAACATTTCTCTTATAGAAAAGTAGTATAGTAGATATGTCTCGTATATTTTGCAATACACAAATTATTATACTTAGCTGATCATCTCCTATGCCCCTTTTTTCGATGTACTTATTTACGATATTTAAGTATAACAGATTTGACGCCTGAAAATCAAGCGTGAAAGATCAATAACGGTAATTGAACTTTGAGAATTTATTTAAAAATAGTGTGCACAAAGTGCAAAAATTCTCCGAAGCCAGTTCTGTCTTTTCTTATGACAATAAATTTCTATGTAATAAAGGAGAGAAGTGACCAAAAGGTCGATCAACGAGAGATCAACACCATTTTTTGGGTTATTAATGTACAAGACACAATATAAATGTATCAAATGTCTGGAATTCGATAAATAGATCGCGACACATTTTTAACCAGTTAGCTGTGTTTGACGAGTATACTCGTCATGCGTAAAAGCTACCACTAGTTATTTAAATTGTAATTTTGATGAAAACTAAAATATATTCGTAAATTTCAAGATGTTCGAAATATTTTGAGGCCAAAAAAGAGAAACTTTCGCAATTTTCTTCCCCATTTCGAATCATCGCAGATTGTCAAATATATTAGTTGACATGTCTTCCACAAATTATTCCTCAATCACTGTGCGGTGGACGTCACAGAAATAAAAGCGAATATCGGCACTAAATTGCATCGATTTCATTTTGCGGGAGATCAAAGAACAGACCAAACCTCGCAGGAACAAGGAACTATTCAGTCCGTCCCACGGGAAAGGTGACTGATTTTATATTCGCGTAAATACTAATGCCGTTTGTGAACGGATGCATGAATTCACTAGCGTGCTATTTCGACTACCTCTTATTGTAAATTTAACAGCGTCGGCATGACAGACTTCTTGTAATAACCGAAACTCTAACAGTATGTTTTGAACCTCGGTCGTAAACAAAGCAATGAAGCACCGGTGCAGAAAAGCAAGAACGTATGCGATTTCTTGGCTTAAAAATGTATCATGGTGTTTCAAATCCTCCTTATTCGCCTGATTTGCTCCGTACGACATCTGGTTATTTCCATAACTGAAAATGGCAATGAAAGGAAAGCATTTCATACATCCAGAAGGCTACGACTATGGTACTGAACGTAATTTCAAAGGTTGAGTATCAGAATTATTTCAAATAATTTTGCAAACGATTCCATTTGGATATTGACTCACAAGGAGCCCATTTTGAATAAAAAATCATGTAAACTAAAAGTAAACAGCGTCTTATATTTTATTCTACATTAGCCACCTTTCCTATGAGCCGGACTGCATAAGAAGTCCCGAGAATAATAACTTCGGCATGTTCGTTTTCCGAACAACGAGGAAAAAGAATGAGCACCGCGGACGACAGGAAAGGGAGAAGACCGCTCACCGCAAGGTTCAATGTCCTCGTCCTTAACGGTCGTCATCCTGTCAGTCCTGCTTGCTCCCGTGCACCCGCGCCGTCGAGACCTCACGCGATCCTTATCGAAAGTCCACGAAGGACGCGGGGCAGAGACCTAAGAAGGCTCCATGTCGATGAATGGGAATACGCGCAGGAGAGGATCCTCCTACGAGAATGCCTTTTCCCCGGAAACTTCGGATTCCATCCACGTACAACGATTCTTTTCCGTTTTCTTCGATCGATCGGCGTGAACCCAGCAAAAAAGAACTCGGCCTATTCTCGTTCTATCGGGCGACACAGTATTAGAAACGTTGAAGGACGTCGATGAAAGAACCTGTCTCGACGCGGTCCAATGGTTATCCGAAATCGAAGGTCGACCGAGAGACAAAAACGGACTGCACGTCCGATGGATCGAGATTCGAGGTACTTTCGGTGGATTCACATTAAGTGGCTGCAAGAGGATCCGCGATTTTTACAATAGAAGGTAAGGATGCCTTCGGAGACAATGTCGAATAGAACATGATCGAAATATTGGCGCGAGTCGAGCGATTGCACTTTGTAGTCAACATCTTTGATTTTTCTGGATCTTAACCGTTATACACCGCTCAAAATTAGTTACATCAAGCCATCTCTTATGGTTTAATTAACGCTATTTGTCATCTACTGTACAACATTCCAATGTAATGAAATTAAGTTACAACATAGCATCGCTTGCACTGGAGTGACGTGCGGCGCACGACGATTGCCTTTAGAATATGAAATAAACAGGTAGTGAAATAATCGATGTTAAGGTATAATTTACAGCGCGGAACATTGCGAGAGTAATGTTTTGTATCTTTAAATTATTATAGATACGTATAGTTAAACATGGATAAAGCAAGTGTCTCGCTTTAGATTTTTCTAAAATGTAGATCGTTTCTCTTCGCGGTTCGTATAACGCTCGTCGCAAGTCGGACTTGTTCTAGCAAGAAATTTATTAGTTGTTATTAGCTGTCTTCGCAAAGACTTCAAAGGAAAGTGACAATGAGCACAGTGGCATCATGCATCAAGTTTCAAGAAGAAAATGACGAAAGACAAGCGAGGTGCTTTAACTTAATGTTAATCTTATCTTTACTTATTTTAATAGCTAGACTACTGCCACGCTATCACCTTAAAACTTTTGTAGAAATTAGTTCAAACAACAGCTAGCTACAAATTGCTTATGACGAGTTTGATATGGGTAGCTGCCTGCTAACCGTAGAATTACCGGTGGTGTATCTAATATATTTAAACATATATGAGATAAGAACATTGAAGAAAGAGGAATCAAAACGTGAAAAAGATGATCAATACTGTCATTTATATTTTACAAGATAACCGTGGAATATCTGTTGTCTGATTTCTCTAGAACCTTAGAAAATTATCATAAAAAATGTTGTACCAGTGTTTCTGACTGCTTTAAGAGTATTAGTGTTAATTACCAACTCAATTATGTAGTATCTGGAAACGAAGATTGGGTGAAAATTCACCCGGTGGAGGATATGAGGGTTACGAACAAATACGGCTTCTTTCAGGAGCAGGATACTGATTCGTTGGAAAGGATGCTGGGTTTGATCAAGGGACTCTTATAACTCATTACGACATTGGTTGTACGGTATCGTTGTCGAAAATACCGTAATAAAACATTACAAATCGTACCGCAATTGAATTACCAACACGATGCTTCCGTGCTTGTAACTCCTCGGACAATTCATGCGTGTAACAAATATCGTATTATGTTACTAATCCCTCAGTAAATACGTCGGTATCAAATCGACCTACAAACAGCGGGAAATACAATACCGTAGAGTATCAACCTGTACTAATATTTACAACTCCATATCGTTAACCCGATTAATGCGAGTAAATCCTCGGTAATGTTAGCTGCGAGGATTCCGAAATAATAAAATTACTTCGACGTTATTCCTGTTCGACGATTACTGCACGATATTTTGAGAGATAGCATAAAATGTATCGTAATCGTAGATTTACGAACATTTCTTATATACCTATCATCATTGATACGCTTCAGTCCGTACAGATTGACATACCACACAGAGAACTTAAAAATTAGAAAGCATTAAAGAACAGTAATCTGAATATATTGTTACGCGATGTAGTAAATAATAGACATAGTGAATAAGTCGACACTCTTTTACAAAACTGTTAACGTTTACTCTATTACACGCCCAATACCGAGGATATCCAACTGTAGAGTTTCTTTTCTAATATTTTATAACAATTGACGTATCCCGAAACCCAATGACATTAGTTCTATTGGGTCTTCCATGCGTAACAATATATTTGTCTCGTTAAATGAGTAGAAGTCAGTAAAGTAGTAGAAGAAAAGTAAACGGTTGCTGTTCTTCTTTTCATGAAATTCGGAGACCGTTCAAATGATGCAACCTTAAAACTGGTTTTACAGCACACGCAAACAAAACTATCATAACGTTTAAGACTTGAGATGTAAGAACGTGGAATATTCTCGACATGTTGAATACGTTGAACGTTCCACATATATACCTCTATAGTCCGAATTTTTTATGGTATCCAAAGAACAGTTTTATAATAGCGTAATTAGAAAATGATAAAATTAGAATTTGAAATAATAGATTAAACTTGATTCTTAAACACTGACTAGTAAAGAATTTCATGATTTTCATGAGTTAAATTATAGTATTTGGCAAAGTTGAAAGTTTAACTATGAAGAATAGAAGCTTGGACGAGTCTTGTGTTACCTCAAAGTCACAGGGGCCCATAGAGGGTTAAAAGGCTTTAACAGTTTCACTGCCAGTGTCTTGAACATGGGAGTCAGTCAGAAGCCAACTTTCTTTTTTGTTCATTTGTTTAAAAAAAATTCAAATGTTATTAATTAAGTACCATTTGCATATATAAGGTAATTAAAATAAAAAAATAAGAAATCAAAAATATCACGCACCGGCGCGAGACCGGCACTGCGAAAGGAATTCACCGTACAGGGTGTTTCAAAAATATTTGTCATGGCTTTCAGGGGTTGTTCTACACCTCTGGATCGATGGAGATTTGCGAAAAAAACTTGCCGCAAAATTCGGGAAAGGGTAGCAAATTTTTGTTATTGGCTCATCGTATTCGTCTTGTTACGTAGATAAAATAACTGAGAGGAACCATGGGTCAGAAACGAACCGTTCTCTCACAAATTAACTTTTAATTGGGCCTTACGATTAAAATTTCGCCCATACGACAGCCTTCGAGTCGCCGACCTGTCGAAAGGAAACATATGAGATACCCTTGCTAGCTCCAATAGTTGAAACAGAGGCAACATAATTGAAGAGAGAGAAAAAGACTAGAAAATATCAATGACCTGCGTTCGGTGTCGGGTTCACTCAAGGGCCCACCCGGGAAGAAGAGTATAAACACTTACACTTCTCTTCTGGTTCGGTGACACAGTGCCCTATTTTCTAGCTTCGTCTACGTAGCCTCTGCTTTAACTATCGGCGAAATTTTAATCGGAAGGCCCAATTAAAAGTTAATTTGCGAGAGAACGGTTCATTTCTGACCCATGGTTCCTCTCAGACATTTTACCTCCGTAACAAGACGAATAGGATGAGCCAATAAAAAAAATTTGCTACCCTTTCCCGAATTTTGCGGCAGGTTTTTTTCGCAAATCTCCATCGATCCAGAGGTGTAGAACAACCCCTGAAAGCCATGACAAATATTTTTGAAACACCCTGTACACCCCGCGTCTCGCGCCGGCGCGAGACCGGCAGCTAAGTTGTTAAATGAATTTTAATATATATTTGTATCGTTAAATGAGAAACAGTCAATAGAAGTGGGAAAAAAATATAAACGGTTATTGTTTTTTTCCCTCGAAGTCCGTTCAACTCATGCGTCCCGCAAAGCTGGTTTTAGCGCGAATACAAAGAAACGACGATAACCGTCAAGGCTTGAGATGTAAGAACGAGCATTGCCATTAAGATACTCCTTTCCTGCATGTCTTTTACCGTAAAAGAAATATCTAAATCGTGGCCCAGGTCAGTGGACGAGCAGATACGAGCGTGAACACGGAACAGGGAAGGCATGTGCGATCCCATTGACAATGGATTCGCATAAATCCGTGTAAGTTAGCCAGCGCAAGATGACCTGGGAGGAGAAAGCGAGGCGAAAGCGGCCACGAGGATCCCGTCGAAGCGTAAACGTTATTCGAGGGAGCGGAAGGCTGCTTTAATCTCTCGAGACACGGGGGCGTAACGCGTACGTGCGTGCATGCGTGTAGCAACAATATCGTACATCGTGGAACGGCACAATGATGCCTGCGCGTTTGACGTATCGGACTGCCGAGTGATGTAACAAGAAACATAGAGAATAGTCCTGCCTGTTTTCTGCCAATTAATGAAAGCATCAATTGAAAGAATCGACTGAATAGTGGACCTGACAGAATTCTAGGATTTGTATCGTGACGACTAAAACGGGGAGCGATCGCACAGTGAGGGATTATTTAGATAATGTTGAGTGGGTTGTTCTTACGGTTAATTACTTTTTGCTCTGCTTTGAATTTGAATGTGGCCCGTCACGGTTGTTGTTTGCAGTAAAATATTAATCTGACGATTTTCTTGATAAAGGTTGTACTTGTAATACATTGGTACAGCGGAGATAATATTTGCTACAAAATCTTCGCTATTCAATGTTAACTTATTGGTTTATTATTTCTGTTGCGACTGTCTCCACAATAATTCAGAGTTAAATTGGTAAACTAAAAATTGATAAACTAAAATTTAACATAATGTTAATATTATAAAAATAATTTGATAGGTTTAGCACAGCTTTAAAATTTCCCATCCAATTTACCGCATCAGGAATGTTGCTCGTGATAGTACGGCAAGGGGTTAAAAATGTAATCCTTATATCTACAACTTACGAGTATCCAGCTGCTATCGCAAGTACAAGAAGAATCGGTGGAAACTTACCTAAAACAAAGAAAAAGAATTTCATCAATAAAGTACAATAAGAACTCAACTACGCGATTAATTCGGTCCAGGAATTTCAGCGGTTAGTTTATAAACTGCGTGAGTCAAGTAGTGCTCTTAGCAAGGCTATGGATACAGAGTTTTGCACAGGGTGTTTTAAAATTATTTCTCATGGCTTTCAGGGGTTGTTCTATACCCTGGGGTCGATGGAAATTTGTGAAAAGAAAACGTTCGAAAAATTCAGGTCCGAAACGAGCTGTTCTTACGCACATTAACTTTTAATTGTGTCTTCGCGATTGAATTTTAGCCGTATAAGTCAGGCTTTTGTGTCTCCGACATTTCAGAAAGAAACGGCAATCCTTATATAAATAATATATAAATAAATAAATGCCTTTCTGGGCCCTTCTCGGGGGAACATAAACCCTTTTCCTTTTTTTCACTAGCTCGGTGATGTAGTCCTCCATTTTCTAATTTCACGTAGCACTAGTAAGGATGTCTCTTGTGTTTCTTTCCGAAAGGATGGAGACCTGGAAGCCTGACTTATTCAGCTAAAATTCAATCGCGAAAACACAATTACAAGTTAATTTGCGTGAGAACGGTTCGTTTCTGACCTATCGTTTCTCTCAGGCATTTTATTTACATAACAAGGCGCATACAGTGAGCAATAAAAAAAAACTGTTACTCTATCGTTTTTTGTTATAAATCTTCAACGATCCGAGAGTGTGGAACAACCCCTGAAAGTTATAACAACTACTTTCGAAACACCCTGTACAACTCAATGCACATAAATAGCTCAATGCCTACACTATACGCAAGCAAAACGCTTAATTTCGCTTTTGTCAGATATGTAGATATCGGCAAATTTCCTGTTCTAATATTTAAAAAATGAAATTTCTCATTTCCGAATTCATTTCTGTTTCACTTCTAAGAATCCGCGTAACTCGGAGACTTACTGTAGTTGAATTTAAAGTCCATTCGGACAAGTTCTTATGACTTCAGCAGACCCTAAGAGGGTGTGAAATTTTATTGGAAAGATAAAGCATCGGCCGACAACGTCGCTCAAGTTAATCTACGTATCAACGCTCCTCGATGGCACTCAAGGTGCCTAAGAGCCTCCGAAGGATGTAGCAAGATATCAAGACAGACGGTAGGCAGTAAAGGCAGAGACGGATGACTAAACGGGGAAAGAAAGTGAAGAGAAAGAGAAAGACAGAAACGGAAAACGTATATTCGACGAGAGCAGAGAGAAACGGAGGCTCACAAAGACGCTCACGAAGAGGCGCTTCCTCCCTCGGAGTTTCCGTGACCGCAATAATCCGACAGACTCGAACAAAGTGCTCGCACTCGAAGGAGATGAAGGGGAGCGAGGAAAGAAGAGTGGAAAGCGCGCGCCGTTTCCGAAATGAGAACGTTCCTAAGAAGAAAAAGGTTAGAGGAAACCGTGAAAGACGAAGACCGGTCGAAGGAGAAAGCTGAAGAGGATAATCGAAAGACGGAAAGAGGAAGGAAATGAAGAGAGAACGCGAACGGCACAATATCGCGAGATTTCAGCGTAGACGCAGGAACACGAAGCTAGATTCGGTCCTATGAACCGGAGAACGTTCACCGGGTCCACCACCATCGTCCTCGCGAGTAACCACTACTACCTTTGGCAACGTCATCGATGTTAACCTTACTCGTCACCGGAATACCTTGGAGAAACTGCCGGCGACGGTGTTCGTGATGGCAATGGTGTGGTGGTGTTTGCGTTATTACCTTACGTGCCTGCATGCCGACAAAGTAACTTGGAATACCATCCCAACTCGACCCTTTCCTCGACCTTCCCTCCCTTTGCCTTTAATTCAATGGACACGGACGCCGTAACGAAATTCCTTGAAAAGTCGAGCGAAATAGAGTTCGATCGACTTTCGAGGCGCCCTCGGGTAAAAACTTTCGGATATCTCGCTGATAGGTTAACCGTCCCAGAAGGAAGAGTATCTCGATTTTCAGACGTGTTTTATATTATCCTTGGGAAATACGATCTGCACAGCCGACAGACGGAGTTAAGTTACTACGAATGGTAATTACGTTATTTGTCTATCCTGTCTCTTCGTATTTTAACAATTAACAAACTAGTGTACGACAGCGTTATGCGCTTTTCATTCTCGCTGAATATTTTCCTATTTCCAAGAATGGCGACTCTGTGTTTTGGTTTGACAATTAGCAACAGGAAATAGCTACAAAACCCTCGGTCGACTATTTTCTTAGTCGACACTCGATATTCGAATTCGAATTCGTTGTTTCTATTGATTCGTAAAAGAAAGTCTCGATAAATTTCATGCTATCCTGGGTTAATAATTACACTTCGTTCGACCTGGTTTTGCTTGACGTAAGTTGAACGGGTCGCACGCGAAACTTCGTGCAGGATTTACTAAAGTTCCTTCGTATCCTCCGAGGGAGAAAGAAGCTAGGAAAATACGGCGTAAAAGATGGAGACGCGTAAACTCGCTACAAACGTTTCACGGCTCCTCGATCTTCGCTTTTAGTATTATGAAAATTCCGAAGAGAGAATATTTCAACGAGGGAAAGCACACTTTTTCCGTATTTACAATTTATCTCCACTCGTTGATCCCGTTTCCCACTTGGAAACCTTTATTCGCTCTGTAGATGCACTTACAAGTACTTTTCGACTTTCCCCGCGGATAATCGCTTTGCGGAGTACCAAAGTAATTCATGAAACTTCGAAAAAACTGTACAGCGTATTTTAAAATTTTGTGTACTTATTGACCAGGCATTGTTCTACATCTTCTCAAAGATAGACATTTGTGAAAGAACCGGACCGCAAAATCTAGAAAGGGGTGGAAAATTAAGGTCGATGATTTTATTAGCTTATAGCATTTGTCCCATTACGTAGGTCATAAAATATCTGAAGTGAGCCATGCGTCAGAAATGAACCCTTGTGCAAATTAGTGTTGATTGTAATCGACCTGTATAATCATTCGAATTTGAGGAATTTTAAAGGACAGAAGTTGATTTTACAACGCGTCGCGTTGGTTTAGTGATTCAGGCCAAGTCGTCCTAAAGATTCAACATTTTCGAGTTGCTTCTAAAGAATCGCTTTCGAACCATAAATCACGTTGGTCAGGGTTCACCTTTAGCATTTGGTCATCTCCGCCCTCTCTCTTCCATATTGAACAAAGGTCTTATTTCTAAAAGAAATATGTAGCCGATTGCTAAAGAATCAATACATCATTCTATATCTAAACTTCGGTGCAAAATCTCTGTCGAACTTACCACTTGTACAAACCGTCTTCGCTTTATCTAATTGTTGTATCCGTGTGAGTTTAATTGTTTCAATACATTAATAGAAGCCGGTATAAATACATAATACATTTATATAATTATATAATACGGTATATAACGATAATACTGTTCAATACGATTTGTATTTGACAATATTCATTACGTGATCGTTGCCCAGCTAGTTTTCCTGCGTTGCTTGCGTTTGACATGGACAATACCAGTGCCTAGTGTCAAACGCTAAGCATTGACCTACGGTTTTCGACAACGAGGTGCGGAAATCGCAACTGTTACAGAGGGTGCAGATAATAATCGCGAGAGAGTCGAGTCGCAATCGTCACAACTTAATAAACTTCTCGTTAGGGGCATTTTTATCACTGCCTCAGATTCTCAGATAATACATGTATGAAAACATGAAAGGCTGGGTATTATTGTTATGCCTACGACGTTGTCGTATTTTAAAAATTGTGTTCATTAGTCTCGCAGTAGTCGTGAGTATAACCACTGTTTTGTAGGCCGAATTATCTAGTGCATAACTTGTGTGAAAGTGAATTTACCTTAAGTTTGCAAAATGGCTGTAATACGTGGAAGTAAGTACAACATTTACTGATATAAAAAATTTTAATTCTTAATAGTTATGTTTTAAAACCACAACGCGAATAGTAAGAAACATGGGGTTAATCTTTATGCGCAAATGTTAAATATGTAAGTTTAAAGTTAATTGCTCCACTATGTTTCTGTGCATCCTTTCTACGAAACATTTGAGAGCACCAAATACAAAACTGACACGACCTTTCGTAGTAAAACCCCCGGCCGACAGTACTCGCAATTGCAGTCTTGCACCGCTAACCAGTTTCCTCCCTCGCCACTTCTTCCACGGTTGATGTTGCATTCTGCTAGCTCGAAGCATCTCGTCGGAATTTATCGCCCCTGACCTCGGCAGGTGCGACCACGTTTCTGCACCAATGCAGAAACACCTTGATCATTTGCCTCTGAATTTCAAGAGCCACTAGGGATATGGAATGTCTCTGCAAGCATCTATCTTTGCCAATCGATACGAATCGAGTATCGAGACTCTTATGTGGCGCAATGGACAACCATAATGTGGCTCCTTTCTCGAGACAATTACAAATTTTTATCCTCGACTGCATCTACGATATTCAAGGATTTCAAAGGCCCCGTTTATTTGAATTCCTCACACTTCATCGCCTTCTTTTTCATTGTTTCGTCGCGAGCTCGAAACAATGCTTCCTTGCGCGACCCAATCGTGAAATACTCGACGGGCTATTTTGTTTCAAATAAACTGAGTTTAAATACATATATTTATAAACACACGGCTTGCTGATTATATTTATATATAACGACTTTACAAACTGTTTGAATATCATGACTGTTAGAAATCTGCACGCGGATAGTTTTAAGTAGTAGAGTAACGTGAGTGTGAATTTCACGGCAAGAGGAAGATCGAGCAACTGCTCTCGACATTCTTATTCGGTGAATTGTAAGGAGAGGTCCCTAGACTCTCGAAAAAGGGGATGGAAAATTCGTGTAAAATACCCTCAGCTTGCATCGCTGGGTACCGTACTTAGGCTACATATCGTACGGCTTATGGCACTATTTATCATTAGCCCAGCAAAAAAAGTCACTTACTAAATGGTTTGCTCCGATTCGCCTGGCGGATAGAGACATCCGTTGTTCTGACGTTATTTTCAATTGTAATGCGTGGCTCGTTACGTTGTGGGAATGACGAAATAAGTATTATTTTTCGTTTGTCATTCGTTAATCTCAGGTATCAATGACCGATATGACGAAAATACGATATATTTGATATATACGATATGTACGAGAGACAATCTGCCCTTACCCCGTAATCGAACCAAATGATATCTTTGGCCTGAGCCATGACAAATGCAGGGCGTGCAGAAAGTCTCCTCGTTTAGCAGTCGAAATCCAAATCATTTTTTGCGATAATACACCGCGATAGCTTGCAATTGTATTATTCTACTTGTTATACACAAAGCTTAAAATTCGGACAAATCGAACAGATCCCGCACTCTTAGGCCAGAATATCAATGGGAAATATCGGTGCGAATTCGAGCTCGAACGCCCCTGGCAGAGCAAATGTTTGCGCCTGCATTAATTGACGATGTGCCTCTCCTTGTACCGTGACAGTGTGTACATTACCAGTCGATTCGTTCGGTCGGAAAGTTCCTCGAACGAGGAACTTCCGAGGGTAAGTTCTGAAAGTTACTGAGCGGCTCGAAGATCGTTTATCTAAATTAAGGGTCTACTTATGGAGACGCGCGTCTCGCTGCTGTTCCGCTAAATCAACGCGCCGACGAAAACTCTCGGCGAACACGTTTTTCCTTATCGACCATCTCTCTCCAAGTTTGTCCGTTATTTTCAAATGCCACGGCGAGATATGGAAATTTTTCACCGTAGCATAAATTCGATAACAACGCGGACTTTTCAACGGAGATAGGCATGATTGAACGCGTTTCCATGATACCGCTCTTAGTGTGTGTCTCGGATCGTTCGAGAAAACTTAATTAACGACCTGTCAATGTTATCGTTACAACGTGCAATTTTTCAAATTCCGTTTTATTTCCATCTAAAGCATATTAAAAAAGCCCTTGAATCTGACGAATTGTATTATTTTGTGAAATCTCAATCCAGCTGGGCCGCGACCGCTAAGCCTTGCCGTACATTTTTAATTCTTACCGAATTCCACCTCGAATATCGCTGAGGCTTGCACCCTCAATGTATCGAGGCTTATTATCGGGATCAAGAGGCCATTATTTTTTAAACTGTTAATTAATTCAAAGGTGCGCCAAAGACTGTCTTCCACGCCTTAGTGCGTCAAATCCAGAAATAATCCTTACCAACGAATTTGAGTGTATTCGCATGTATGTTAGGCTTTTCCACAGTTATTGTTGCATCGTAAACCAGGAGGCGTCGGCAAGACGGCCCTGGTGCTGTTATCCAGGGGGCCGCAGCCAGTAGGCCCTAAAAGTGCGTGGACCCAAGGTATCAGAACTTCCCCTTCGAGTACAATTGCTCGATCACAAGCGAAATATTTCATTCGGGAATTTTGTAATGTGGCCGGTGCTTGCGCACTCGCTGAACGGAGACGTCACTACACCCCCTGTAACCGTAAGATCTTTTCCATCGATCTTGGAGGGAAGGGTGAGAGAATGCAGTGACGTCTCTCACCGCATAAAAGAGCATGCGTTTACCCTTCGTCATTCACTCTCACTCTCTAACACTGATACATCATCACCCATACTAACATGAATACTGTCACGCTGCACGGTAATCGTGTAGTACGAAATGTCAAACCCTTCCACGCTCACACAGTCTGTGACTTTGAAACATCTTGCTCCATTAAAAAAGCTAATTCACAGACGTCTTAGTATTTTTCGCCTCCATAGGGGATTGGTCCTTCAATTTAAAATAGCCAATACATTGTCAACACCGTCTATCCAATATTACACTGTTCGGACGTCATTATCATTTGCCCGGTAAAAGAAGTCACTTTATTAGTTGTTTACTCCGATTCATGGAACACGTTCCACATTCTGATGTCACTTTCAATTCTAACGCATGATTAGAATTAGAGCCGCACATTCATTGCGTCATCATAAGAATGACCAAATAAGTATTAAGTTTTCGGTTGTCATTCGCTGAGCTTAGGATTTTGGAATTGGTATGATGAGAGCACTCTCTTAGATCGAACCAGTGGAATTTCACTGGTTCGCCAGTGGAAACTCACTTGTTTACCAATGACAGTCACTGGTTCCGCCAGTGATCTCGGCGGCAATCAAAATTCACTGGTTTACCAGTGAATCTCACTCGTCAGCATATTCAAAAATAAAACACAGCGCATGGCGGTGCGGCAGCGGACGCAAATTTCACTGGTTCGCCAGTGAGTTTTGTATTCACTGGTTGAACCAGTAAAATCTCACTGGTTCGATCTAAGAGAGCAGGCAGTGCGAGCGACAGTCTCTTCTTACCCCGCACCAGAAATCAAGTGACTTTTCTGTTTTCGCCGGCTGTAGGTGTCATATCATTGTGCCGCCGAAAGCAATCACTTGAGAAATGGTTTGCTCCGATTCGCCCAACGGATAAGAAACATCCTTCATCTTCACGTATTTTCGATTCTAACACGCTATAGATCGAAACAGTCACACATTTGAAGCTATAGATGGAAATAGGCGCGCGAGGACAGTCTTCCCTTACCCCGTACCACAAACCAAGTAACTTTTAGCTGGGCCATAATACATCGATCACGAGCCACAACAGCAACTTAACTCTTTAAGGCATGAGAATTCAGAAAATAAAATGACCCACCTTGCACAGATATTTCTTTTTTTCTAAATGAAACAAAGTTGAATTACTTTTATTAACAAAGCTATCAAACAAGAAAAATTGTCAAGGTGGGACAGAAAATGTTCCACCATGCATCTGTAGGTTTCAAATGGGTGGAAGACATTTGATTCTACCGTGCCTCAAAGAGTTAACAGGGAAATGATCAAATAAATGCAGCCCATACATAACTGTACCAACTTAACGTTAGTTTCATAACTTCATGAACTCCCTTTCGCCTCTTCGTTTCCCGAGCCGACAAGAGAACGACCCGACTACGGGATTACGGTGGCAACGTAATACTTATGATCAAACGGCAGATACGAAAAGGAGAATCAGCCGAAAGCACGTTCTCCGACACGAGTCTCTAAGTCACGGATACCCAGGCCACGGCCTTGACCCAATAACGCGAGAGAGATCTCTAGAAGCAGCCGAGAGAATTGCATGTAGGTATCTATCGTCGAAATGACTCGTTCGACGTGTGCCTCGACGACCATTAAAGCGGGTCACGCGACAGTGAGCGACGAGTTAATACCGTTAACCCTATCGCAAGATCCGCTTCCGGCCGGGTTCCTCTTCCCTCTCACACTCCACCCACACCGTTGGCTTTCTCCATAGACCGGCTTCCTTCTCCCTCTTCCTTTCTCATTCTAACGCGATCCTTAAGCGTTCGCGGGAGCTTGTTACTCAACGCTAGAATCAGCGGGTGTTACTTTAAATCTACAGTTAGCTAGCTAGCTGACGCGAACGCTAATTAGGGCCAAGTTGCCGAGTAGTTTCTAGCAACTCCAAGGATCCAACGACGTCGGAAACGTCGCGGTATTTGAGGAGGTGAAGTGATATGGCGATGTGGTATTGAAATGAGAATCCATGGATATTAAATTGAGAGCATCGAAGTCTTTGGATTTTAACACTAGGTTTACGAAAATCGTCAGTTTGACTGATTCCCACCTTTTTACAAAAGCCTCCTAAACTTATAGAGACGTGGTACAGTAGATATTTCACATATGTCTTATAATATACAAGTTACTCAATCAAATCTTCTTTGCCGCTTGATCCCCCAATTTCCAAAGTCTTTATTTAATATATTGCGGTGTAACAGATTGCACGTCCGTAAATCTAGTGTTAAGATGACGGTGGATTGAAGTATAAATGTGGTTAACCCTTTCTATTTTGCTATAGTAACTCATGAAAATTTCACAAGAAGTTATATCAATTTTAATTATTAGATCGTATTTTGTAATTCAATACTTTTTAAATTCCATGAGTTTTTAATGTTTATATTATATGCACTGTAACATTGAATTTTTTGTTTATATTGTGCTACAAGACGTTATGAGGCCTATTCTACTAGGAGCGAAATAAGCCCGCCCGCGCTGCGATTGTTCCGTTAGCACACACGCGCAAAAGAACTTCGTAGCGAAAGGATTGAACGCGAAAAATTTAAGTTTTCAATTCCGGTATAGAATCTTACGCAAGAGAGACTAGCCTCGGTAGATTCACAGTTTTCATCCACGTAAAATTTCTCTGAAGTATAATCGCCATAATAAATACCGTGTAAGTAGATTTAAAAACATAGAAGCCGGCTCTCGGTTCTTTAATATGCAAAACGTTAAAGGGAGATTCGCCATTACTCCTACGTAATTGCGTAATTATTTACGTGCCGTAACTAAGCACGTAACTGACCGTAATTATCGCAGCACAATAACCGGAATGCAGTTGTATGATAATGAGAGGAATAAAGATCTTGCAAATCTTGCGACCTTGCACCCGTATTTCGCAACAGTTCCCCACCGCGTGGTCTTAGCAGCGCAATACCAGCAAGCGTTCACGCGATGCTCGAACATCTTTTGCAATACACAGTATTCATGAAACAAAAAAAAAATTCGTGTGCAGTCGGATGTAAATTCGAACAGCAAAAGATTCACGGAAACTTCGCTTCTTCCGAATGTTGCGTTTCGTAGATTAAAATACTGTTGTCTCCAACACCACCTGCCCAAGGGTTGCGAAGTGATTAATTTAAAAGTCCACTTAGAAATATATGTGTATATTTACAGTCACCACTGTACTAACCACGAAATAAAGGAACTTTCTGTTTCATTCTTATTGAACAATATGGTAGTGAATTTCGCACTTGCAAAGAGAGACCCAATCGATGTCTTCGGCGTTTTTATGCGGAAGACTTCAAATACGAGGTTTGATGGAGAACAAGAAAGGGATGGTATTTCGCATAAAAACGCGGGAAAAACAGTCTACTTGCCCACGCACAGTGGTCCAGAGCGTGAATTTAGCTGTTCACGCACCTCGCGCAGTTTTCAATCTTTTTCAAATCGTCACCACGGGCTCAAAACACATCGGATTGAGTTAAAACTTGGTATTCTATTATTTTTTGGGTTGCTGATTACGAATCTGAACTCAAAAATTTTAAAAACAAAATGGCGGATTAAATATGGCGGACAGGTTTGTTTAAAAATTAATTGTTTTGCACAAAAATTAGTATTCTAATGTTTTTTGGGTCGCTGATTACGAATCTGAACTCAACAATTTTAAAAAGAAAGGGGCGGTTGATATATAGAGGGTAGCTATGTACATTAGCTTATTCAGCTTACATTGCTAACTTCAAAATGGAAAAAATAAAAACTACCACAAAGTAGCCTCTGAGACCATTGAAGATGTTTAGTTTAAACTATATAGAAATAGTTCCTGCTAAAATTTGCTTTATCTATCTGCACCTTTTCTTGATATTCCTTCCTAAGGTTTATGTAACCCAGACCTGCTGCATAGACCCAGTGGGACACGCGGTCAGTAAATTCCCGTGTTTCTTAAAGATACCGTGCAATAAAAACAAAATCTTATTGTCACTAACGAGGACGAAGACTTCTAAAGCATCACTTTTATTACTTAATTGCTTTATTGTTAGGATGCGAGCAAAGGTTATCCGATTGAAAGGAAATCCTAGTCTTCGCCGTGCAGGGTTCACTTAAAAATTAAATAACTTATAAGTATCGAATGATATTCGGCTAAAACTTTCCACATATATTCCTTAGACTATATAGAAGTTATTTCCGCAAATATTTCTTGCGTCTACCTGCGCCTTTCATTGTTATACCTATCGAAAGTTTACGAGACAGTCCGGCGGCAGCGCCTTGCCGAGGTGCGCGCGACTCTTTAAACAATAAAAATTCGTCCGAGGCGGATCCGGGCGGATTAGCTTTTTGCAGGATCGTTTAGGGGAAGGTTTACAGAAAAGGGTGGTGTTAATTAGATAGTGGGATTATGTGGGACTATGAAGATATTGACTGCAGAAGATAAAAAACTTCGACGATTTTCTTTCATGTTTTCAACATTAATTTTTGAATAAACTACAAACAGTAATTTTATGTTCGACACGTGAATTTTTATCGCAGAAGAATGCTCTTCAAATAGAAATAATAATTTTTAAAAAATATTGCATAGTTTCGCCAGAATGTTAGAAAGAAGACAACGTGGTTTTTCGATAGAAAAAGGCCTCTGGAAAAAGTTTCAACTTTAAGCGTTTGTTGTAACTACAATTTTTATCCGATTTCAAAAATCTTTTCGGTTCTGAGGTCGGTGGTTATTTAGGAATCGATATATGCAAAAAAAAAATCGAAATTCCAAAATCGACTTTTTGACTTTTGCGCGGCTAAATGCACATTCTGGACCACTGTGCCACGGCCTGAACAGGGAAAGTTCAGTCCCTAGAACTGCAATAGTATTATAGACAATACTACTTGCCTAGGCCGACGCAATACGTTTTATCGTCGTACCTACTGGTGGACACCTGAGAGTTGACAAACAAAAGAAATGAAGGTCTGTTTCACCAAACGGCCAAGAGCTATACCTCCACTAACATTTACTTTCAATTCTAGCGCGCTATTTGCTGAAGTACCTTAACACATTTAAATTTGGCGGGAATTGACGATGCGAAGGACATGCTACCTTTGCCCCTGAACTATCCCGATAAACTTCTCTGGTTTATTCCTATGCAGGCACAGGACATGCAGACAGTTTGAAATTGGAGAGTCTGGTTATAAATCGAATTCGCAGTGGCTTTAGAACACGAACGGTTGGGTGAACACGATCGAGAGAGTGATCTCGAGAAGATCCAACGATCGTCTCGATGCGCTCCTTCGATCCTTTTCAGAGAATTTTCGCGAAGCTCTCGAGTGCTATTACGCGAATCGTTTATGATCGTAGATAGACGAAGAACGGAGAGGAAAAGCTACGGCATTTTCACTCTGAGACGGAAGATCGGCGTAATTATGTGCATCGCGATGAAAAGCAGAACCTTGATAGTCGAGTCGGGCTCGTCGAATCGATAAAACTGGAGCAAAGTGGAACACGGAACACCTCTGGGTGGAATCAAGAATCTTTCGACTCCCATGAATGCATCCTTCGCAGAGATTGTTACGACTCGGTGGAGGAGTTTCGATTACGGGAAGTGTCACAACTTGGGAATAAAGTAAGTCGAAGAAATTAGAAAAACAACTTTACGACTTTCGAGATAACGACGTTTGAGTATCAGAAAATAATAGAGCGAGAAGTTTAAATGAAATTAAGAGAGCAGAAAAGTACGAAAAGAAGAAGCAGTTTACGAGGTCCGACGTGGGTGGAACGATTCAGTCGCCGGCGGGACAACTTTCTTCGCGAAAAGCATTATCGAGTTTCTCGTGATTGTTTTTTCAAAATTCGTAACAGCGAGAAAGCTAGAAGGATACAAATCCAATCAGTAAAATTCAGATTGCTTTCCTCTCAGTACTCGAATCTTATTTTCGACATTATTCATAGTAATTAGTATCTGTCGCAGATCTGTTCAAACTCGCAGTAATTACATTGGATTTTATAAAACAATATGAAATCGTTAGATATATACCGTACATTCACTGGCTCTAGGAAATAATCGAAATTAATAAGTTCGTCTCAGTGCACAATAAAGAAGCGATTGCTAATTATATTCGCAACTTATCGTATACATCGGAAGACTTGAAGATTCTTACTGTAGAATACAACATGAGACGAGCAATTGTGTATAGTTACCATCAAATGCTTTCTCTGGTCATTAAAATTTTTCCCGTTCCCTGAACAATGGATACGTTGGCTGTACTTAACCTTTCCAATTTCTATGCATAAACAATTTGAGTAGAGTCGTACTTCCCCGTGAGTGGGTTATTTCGAACATTGACGCGGAAAGAAAGCAGGAAAAATGGATAGAAAATAAGGAGAGTAACAGAATGCAGTAACAAAGAAGAGAAAGAAAACGAAACAAAACAATAAAAAGGCAGAGTGACTATTTAACAGCGATTATATCTGTTATGTTTAATAGTAATTATTAATAGTATATGGGCGATAGAAATTGCGCGGGCAGAAAATTCGAAGCTCTCCCACTAAAAATCTTTTACGAAAGAATATCTACTTTCGCCTTGCAATAGAGCGCGCAAGAGTAAAGATCGGCATTTAAAATATGATTCTTCTCGGGCGTCCAACCTCTTCTGTTCGTATTTCACAAATAGGAGATGAATGCACCGACGACGAGAGGCTGCAGTTAACCTCTCCAATTTAAACGGGGAGCCTCTTCTCGATTCTTAATGGCCGATAAATCGGTTCTCCCGATCATAGCCGAAGCCCATTCCGCAAGAGAATGGACAAAGACGAAAGAGGAGGAGCCCTTCAAACGAGAGAGGAAGACAGAACGAAAAAAAAAGACAGGGAACAGAATTCCCGAGGCGTATTCGAATCAAGCGAAATGAAAGAGAAGAGAAAGAAAAAAAAGAGAGGAAAAAAGAAGAGGGGCGTAAGAGTGGACGATGGAAGAGAGAAAAAGTCAAAACGGGTAGACAGAGAATTAATCTCCCTATTAGCGGTCGCTCGTCTCAATTTCCTTCATCCCCTTGACTTCTCCCTTTCGATCTTATTCCCTCTGCCTACTGCCACCTGTTTTGGCCATGGAATAAAAGCAGCCAGACCAAGCAACACCCACCAGCAGCAAAGTTTTGACGTCGTTCCCAAAATACTTTGCATGCGGATTTTATTACCAAAATAATTTCATTTTTATGCCAACTATCCAACATCCTCGGCCTTGCTCGTCCCTTCCAAGAATCTTCATGTTTATATTACGAGCTCAATCTTATATCATGGGCAAAACATATCTTGTCCTCTGGCAAGTGTTTTGTTCTGATTCACTTGACGGATAGAGACATTCCTCGTTCGCACGTCATTTTGGATTCTAACGCGCGACGGGCCGAAAAAGTCGCATCTATGTCATGTCGACGAAAGAAGTGTTTTGTTTTCGGTTTTTATTGGCTGAGCTTCAGGTTTCCAGGAACGATATGGTAATAAACGGTCTAAGCAATACTTTCCTCCTACCCCTGTATAATACGATCATGCGCTTTGTCATCGGCATTTGGTATGATAATAGAAGAAGCGTGTTCCTTCATACGGAAAAAAAGAGAAGTCGGAACGAAGCAAAAGTTTATTATCTTTATAATCGTGCATGATAATTAAGTTTTCAATTACTGTAGAGACCGCCTACATAGAGAGTTTTTCTACTCTCGTGTAAACGGTTGTCATGGCTTAGATATGTCAGTTGCTACAACACAGTTATTTTTGAAAGAAGTGCCTTTTGTGTTTAGTTTCACTTAGAGTTTTCTAGAATTCCTGCGCATTCTCAATAGCTTTTGTAAGTGCCACAAATTACGCGTTTCCCATGACCCTTCGAGTGCAGGCCCATCGACAAACTTGGGCCGCGCAAGAGGAAGCGGGGGCGCGGAGGAAATGCGTACGTGACCGACCCCTTCCCAGCGAAAACTTGCCGCCAAAACCTTCGGCTCTTTTCCCTAAAAAGCGCGCCAAGGGAGTAAGGAAAAGAGGGTGCAATCGGTTAATTTTCTCGTTTTCCGATTGGCTGAACGGCCACGGAAATTCGCCGGTTGCGTGGGAGCGGCTCGCTAAATAGATAGCTAAGTTAGACATTATATTTTGAGCGCTCGACTAGTTAATATACTACTTTTATTAAAACCTTGTTCACGGGAAACTGAAGTTTCAAAATATTTCATCAACTATACGTCTCGACATTACCAATAATCGCACCTCAGTAGAACCTCATTGGCTCAATCATTCAAGAATTAGATAACTTTTGATGTACATACATTATTTTTTTTAAATACATTTTACTGTTTGGCGGGTGGTGTCTAGGAATGTCGGAACCGAAGATCCAATGGTCAAACGCAAATTCACGGAAAGGGTGCAGTAACGGACCACATTCTTGTCATCAGATTGTGTCGATGGAACAAATTACGATTTTGGTTACTCATGTAGCTACGAGTCCAGTGTATTTGTTCATTCGTCCCTCTACTTTGAGCTTTAACGTATTCTGGCCATCGAAAAATCCCACTGATTGATTCGACGTTTGGTTAGTCATTATTACAAACCAAACGGGAACACTGAAGCCCACACTTTTTTAATTCTCTGATACTTTCATCACGATAACATTGGCGCAAATGCGCAGCTTTGCCGCTCTGTAATTACAATACCATCGACAGTAATTTCTCCTGTGGTATTTTCACGTTAATCACCTACATTTTTAATTTAGATCGTTGCACTGGTTTCTCATCAACGAATTTGTTGAATGACATTACACTGCATTCCATGTTGGTACTGAATTTTATGAAGCAGTTTTCTTTAGCACATTTCCTAATTATTTCGTCCAGTTTCCCAGCTGGATAATACATCATTTAATATTCCAGCTGGATGTAAAGCCAGGAGCTACAAAGTTATCAACGTTCTGCAATGAAACATTTTTGTTCGTTGCACAATTCATGTATACGCTTTTGTTGAGATGCATAACAACGATAGACGATTATTCATAAGTGTTGCCATAAACGTCCTAGGAGAATGGCCGAAGGCCAGCGACTCTCCTCCACTAAATTTATGGCGCCGGTTATAAGTTTGGAAAACCAAAGACCACCTTTCTGATAGATTTCCTTGCAGAGTTTTCCTTTGTTTTCCGTAAGGAGTCGAATTCATTCTGGAAGCCTAGACAGAACCATTCTAACTAAGGAGCAACATGACCCTTCTTTCTCTCACTATTATATTATTCTTGGAGTATGAACGGTGAGAGGAAAATATCGAAATGTAGACACGAAAGCTTTTCTCATCAGCCACCATTTTACATTGACATGTTTAACCGTTCGCGTACCACGAGCCACTTTCGCGCTCTTCAGTTTTTGTGTCGAAAAACCCCAGGACATGTTTTCAATGTTGACAATTAAAGGAAGATTTTGTTAAGAATGCATCACGTTTCTCTTTTATAATATAAAGTAATTCCAAATTAGGATACAAGCACGAGAAGATTGTTCTTGTTGTACACTACATAAAATAAAACAAAACTTTAGCTTATTTTGAAATAAAATCTCAAGAGCGCGAAAGTGGCTTTTATCGAAGTAATTTTTTAAAACCCTCCCGGTATTCAAACGGTTAAAGTCACAATTAATCTTCGATCTACATTCAAACACTGCAGAAACGGACACTATATATGTACATATCTACGTATTAAACGGATAAACCACATTTTATACAGCTATCTTTATTTAAATTAATTTTCAAGAAACTTTCTGTGACTCATTGATTTCGAGAATCAGCTCACAAAAAATTGCCCATCTTCAGTAATTCGCGAGCAGTCGAGGGCCGTTCTTTGAAGCACTAAACAATTTGTGTAAAATTTGCAAATACGTACAACATTCTCGTGAAAAAGAATATATTTAAAATTGACTAGCCGAGGAAGCCGCATTTTCGATTAGGAATCACCTAAATATGTCAAATGCACGTTGAATAATTCGATTCCCGTATATTCAGTGACGTACGTCCTACGTTCCCTCGGAGCTATCGATTTCGAGTAGTTCCTAACTCGGTATACGTGTACACCGTTCTATGGAAAATGGATGTGACCTACTGCTCTATTCGTATCCGCTGCGTTAGCACGTCCCACGGAAAAACGGTCTTTTAACCCTCGCTTGAGACGTTGAATTTGCGTCAAACGGCAGAAAAAAGGACAGTTTCAGCACTGCAATTTAGGAGCTCGAGGAACATTAATGCTTTTTGTAGCTGTAGACTGCATCAAGGACGCCAATTAATATTAGCTGGCAACGGAGAGCATCTCGTCGAAGGAACCCACAGGAGAGTAGGTATAATCCATTGTCGGCCATAACTAACAAGGAAGGTATTCGAAGTGCAACTCACGGATTCGAATAAAATTTTGTGGGTTTGTAGAGTGATCCAAGACAAGAAAAATGGTATACTCCATTCGTGCCCAATCGCCCTTTAAGGGCATGAAATTTAACCTCAAAGTGAAATCGACACTTGCACTTCCTCGCTTATATCTCCTAAAGTACAAAAGATAGAAAAAAATGTTTTAGGTAAAAGTTTAACGGTAAAAGGAGCGCTATAAATTTGCATTAACAAATTTTAAAAAACAACTTTCCTTCTTGGAAAAAAAATTTTTTTTGCGTTATATTAAACAATTTTGAAATCTTTTTGGTAATGAAAAATGTGGCATTTTTTATTCTGAATTCAACCATAACAATATTTTTGTTATACACCGCTAGGGTTACACAGATACACGACAAAACGTACTCCCTAGCGCTCGGAACCGCGCAATAGCGCGCTAACACGTATAAAGTTACATATTAAGAATGTTCATTTTCGTCGTAGGACATGCCTATGTGACGAAGATAGATGTGGTAACATAAAAATCGCAAATTATGAAATATTACGTAAAGATTAATGACTTATAATACAGATCGTACTATATCCCATATATACATACATAAATATTTTTTAAACGTTTATTTAACATTTTACTACATTGTAAGCACACGCGAATACATGTACCTACTTCACTCGACATAGTTTCGTAAAGTGAAAAAGACGAAATACTATCTTCATTAAAAAAGTGATCTACAAACAGATACTTTTTACACCAAGCACATCTTATAATAGCAGGCTTACCACATAATTCACAACGTGGCAGTTTATCTGCTTCAGGAAATTTAAAATAGAAATCTACCGGATTTTCAAACTGTTGTTGTAATCTTTCCTCTAGGTGTCCACTTTTATACCAAGAGTTCTTAAATATAATAATTCGCGGACTCTCGGAGATGAAAACTGATTCGATGTGAGAGATTGCAGTTTGATGATATTATTTCGTAGATGCAAATTTGTAAAAAGATTATATGGTAAAACTCAATTGGAACAAGTTCTCACAAAATTTTTTCATACCCAAAAATAAAAAAAAAGCTACGATTAACGGTGATAAGCCTGCTATTATAAGATGTGCTTGGTGCAAAAAGTGCCTATGCGTATATCATCGTTTTAACCATTTCACTACTGTGAGCGCCTATAGGCGCTTAGAAATTTTGCGCTAGTGATACCCAGGAGCGCCTATAGGCGCTTGACGCTGGCTGGCTCTCTGATACTGAAGGCGCTTAAAGATGCTCATTGTAATTTGGCTTTCTGACACGAAGAGTACTTTTAAATTTGTCATATTTGTAATTTGTCACATTTAAAAAATGTTTATTTGTGTATATATGCGATGTAGTACGATTTATATCATAAGTCATTAATCTTTATGTAATATTTCATAATTTGCGATTTTTATGTTACCACACCCATCTTCGTCACATAGTTATGTCCTGCAACGAAAATGAGCATTCTTAATATGTAACTTTATATGTTGTTAGCGCACTATTGCGCGGTACCACGCGCTAGGGAGTACGTTTTGTCGTGTATCTCTGTAACCCTAGCAGTGTATAATAAAAATATTGTTATGGTTGAATTCAGAATAAAAAGTGCCACATTTTTCATTACCAAAAAGATTTCAAAATTGTTTAAAATAACGCAAAAAAAAATTTTTTTTCCAAGAAGGAAAGTTGTTTTTAAAAATTTGTTAATGCAAATTTATAGCACTCCTTTTACCGTTAAACTTTTACCTAAAACATTTTCTTCTATCTTTTGTTCTTTAGGAGATATAAGCGAGGAAGTGCAAGTGTCGATTTCACTTTGAGGTTAAATTTCATGCCCTTAAAGGGCGATTGGGCACGAATGGAGTATACCATTTTTCTTGTCTTGGATCACTCTACAAACCCACAAAATTTTATTCGAATCCGTGAGTTGCACTTCGAATACCTTCCTTGTAAGTCAGTCGCGACTTTATCAAAACATAGAACGACGGATATTACAATGGAATTCTCCTTCACCGTTCACTGCATTTACAATCGATTTTTAATTCGCTCCATTTGACATTTATTATAAGTGAGTCCTTTTCGCGGTATTCAGAAAAATAACTAGAACGACATTATTCGGACGTTAGTTGACTTTGAATAAATATCGAACTCTGTGTAAATTGGATACCGTATTGGACCAACAATGACATTGAATATACCGAATGTGTAGTAAAAAAGTTAAAAAAAAAGGTATTATATTTAATCGCGAAGGAATATGAACTTGATCCAGTTAATTGATAGTCTGAGAATCTATCTGTGTATTCGTCGCAACGGCAGAGAGAAGCGCATCAACGAAATCAACAATGTGCAACTTAATCGATCGACATGTTTTGCGATATTCATTTGTCGATGTTATTAACTCTGAGGGAAAAGCGATGAGAAAGAAGGTATCGCTGCACTCTTCGCTGTGTCTCTCGACAAGATGGTCTTCAGCATGTTGGGGATACGTGGCACTCGACTTTGTTTATGGCGATTTTCTTGCCTCTGCCATCGTCTAGCCAGCCGCGGAAGCCTTATCGTCGTAGTCGATGTCGGCAACGTACGGTAAGTAAGTTTCTGACGGAAAATCGATATCTAAGCGCCATCCCGGCCAGGGGCTGCTACAATAGATCGTAGAAGTCGGTTACAAGGCACTGCACGTTATAACGCACCCCCGCTTGCATTTTTCTTTGGCTAGATCCTAAAGAATGACTGTGTTCCGTGGACACGTATATCTTGAAAAATTGCCTCACGACGATTCGTCTTGTATATTCTTGGGAAATCCGCGAAAAGTGACGCTCACATTACTTTTCTTTTTTTTTACATGGAGAAAAACTTCAAGCGGTTAAGATGAGAATGGAATTCAAAGATTGAACTTTTGATTGGAAGGATCGGGTTCAAATCTCTATCACTCTTGGAAGCTTTGTTGGAAATTATCGTTTATTGGCCTAATTTCATAGCTTCACTGGAGTGGAATCTACCTAAAATTGTAGGTTCTAGACGAAATGATTGCAGCAGTTAAGACCGAAAAATGTAAAATAAGAAGAGAGGAAAATAATCCGTATAGAATCTGCCGTGTTTCACTTTAGATAATGAAATGGTGCAATGAAAATCAAAAATATACCTAAAGAAATTAATTTTGCTTATAGTAAATAAACCCTCTCGTCGTTTCGCCCAACGGAAAATCTCTTCCATCGATCGTCCGTAGAACCAGGAGATTTTCCTGACTGATTGTAAGAACATATTGTAAGTCAGCATTCGCTTTTAGACCTATCGTTAATTCCGCGCGAATGTCGGTACGAGCGTTCTTATTAAAATATTGGTATCCGACGTCACGATTACGTATCACAATAATGCGATCGTCTTTAATGCATCGTCGATGTGGAACGAAATCGTTATCGCTTTTCTCTTATCTTATCGATTTTGGCTCATTAACCTCTTGCTGTATCGTGTTTCTCATGACGGAATGTGCAATAACTCTGAATTAATTGTTGAAGGAACGATCTATCTCTAACTTCACATATAGCATATGACTTAACGCAATATTGAAT
Organism: Cerceris rybyensis; assembly: GCA_910591515.1. Taxonomy (NCBI): domain Eukaryota; kingdom Metazoa; phylum Arthropoda; class Insecta; order Hymenoptera; family Crabronidae; genus Cerceris; species Cerceris rybyensis. The sequence continues at coordinate 4,261,778 of OU342796.1, read as the reverse complement.
AGCATAGAATTAATTTTATTTCATCGTGATACTTATATATTCTTTTCTCACTGATATTTTTAATTTAATAATTTTTGGAACACTCCAAAATTGACTATTCCATTTAACGCGTCACGAGTATCACTCGTTATTGTACGGCAAGTAGTTAAGAGTAAGCGCCGTGTGCAATATATTCAAACTACCAAATCAAGCGAATTTTATTCATTACAAGCCAGTACTAGCAAGTAGTACTCATTATACGATCACGCTTGCGCGACTATTTCGTTAAATTAATTAACAATTATAATAACTAAAAAATTAATACAACTTGCTCTTAACTATCAACAATACGCAATAGTAAAAAAAGCCGTTAGATATAACTTGCAACGTTTTCACGTTCACTCAATGATATTTTGCCCCATGTATTGCATTCTTCCTCCCACTCAAATAAACCACAATTTCGCAAATCATTGACATTTAGTTAATGCAGAGTTGGAACGCGTGAAAACTGGACAGAATCGAAATTAACGGTAGCAAGAGCATGTTATATATCTCGCTGTTAAAAATCACCAATTAATAAAACGGCTGGTCCAATGTTTGCGCATATTTGTCGTTGAGCGATCTGACACGCGTGATATTGGCCGGCGTGCGATGATTATGCAGAAAATGTGCGACGGGCAAAACAAAGTGTAATCGCTAAATACAGTCAATAAATGCGAACGATGCGTCGCGTTTTACATGGAACAACGCCCGTTTCAAATTAAATTGCTCCGTTTAGTCGCATATTTTCAGCACTTCCGGACAATCGTGACGTTTACAAGGAAACGTTATTACGTGCCATCCATCGCTTCGAAGCATCGCGCAACTCCGATTTTAATCGATTCGGGTGCGACTTAATTAAATTTCGCTAATGAAGCACCGCTGAAGCGCGACTCGCCGAAAATTCAGCCGGAAAACTGAATTCTCCCTTGTTCACCCCTTTCTGCTCTCGTTCTCCCGCGTAATCAGTATTGACAATATTTTTGGTCTAACATATGAGAACCGAATGCAATGCACCAGCATTTCCGGGTGTTATCACCCCTCGATCATCCATCACCGTGTGAAATATCGCTGTTCATAAATTTTAAAAGTCCTCAAAATTTCGACGCTTTTAACGCTTATCAATTTTTCACAAATTCGATTGGGAATAATGAAATCAATAAATTCTGAGTTCACCTAATTTAGAACGATATCGCGGGAGAAAAAATCAAAGCGAAAAATATAAACCATCGGAAATTCTGTCAGTAAGACTTCTCAAAACAGTTAAAAACTCTGCTTGAACATTCGGGTCAATTTCTTCGACCTTGTAATTTCTGCCATTGCATTAGAAATTCAACAGAGACATGTATATATCATAGAGAAATAACACACACTTCGGTGTTCATTTCGAAGGCTGGAAAGTAAGGGAAATCGCTTTAATCCGCAAAACTTCCTGGAAGATTAAACCCTATTCCGTCGGGGGCAAGAAACTTGTCGTCTTTTTAAATCGCTTTCAACCAAGGGAATTTAAAGTAGTCGAAGGACGAGGAACCCCCGATGGGAACGTTAATAATTTATCGGTGAGTTCCATGGCAGAACCACGGGGTCGTGGGTACAGCCGGCGAGGAAGTACGTCGCATTTTCAACGAAAAATATGGTCTGGCCGAGTGGATCTTACGGTTCGCCCGCTTTTACCCCGTGTTTCCGTCCGCGCACACTTCCAACACACCGATCTCTCGTTAAACTACCTGTATGTGTATACAAGCGTACACGCTTTATACGCGCGAAACGACAGAGAAAACGGGAGAGCAGAATCGGTGAGAGACGAGAAGAAGAAGAGACGAAAAAAACAAGGGAGACGGAAAAGCTGGAAAGAGCGGGAATACGTGCGCTAGAAAGAGAAGAAAAAAGAGTTACGAACAAAGGACAAAGAGGAAAAGGGACGATGTAGAAAACGGACGAAAGAGGGAGAGAAATGAAAAGAGAGAGAAGACACACACGCACACAAACGTGGGGGGCGTTTGTACCACGAACGTAATAAAACTAGTCACGGCAGTTTTATTAACTGCGATTACAGTTTTATTAAATGCGCGCCACGCCGTACCTCTCCATTTTTGTTTCCGAGGGAGGCTACGACCTATGAGCGCGAAAACTCATTATCGAGCACAATGCGTACCGTATATTGGATGGGCCCAAGTGAACTTTTCCATTTTTGCTCCTCGCCCTTTCCCCACGCCCTCCTTCTCCCACAAATTCCATCGGCAATAGGAATAATTCGACGCATGGCATATCGTTTCAGAAGGAAAAGTTATACGCGAGATATTGCGACTAGCGGCACGTATTTCGCTTTTGTCAAGAGTCAATGTAAAGTGGCGAATATCCGACGTAAAATCAGACACGGTCATTCGATATAAATGCGATTCGTTTTGAAGAAATAAATTGGATATTTGATATCGAATTGATTTTCCGCTGATACGCGCATAAGCCAGCGAAATGTATGCAGGCGTAACGAGCGTAATTGCGACGTGTGTACATACGAGAGCACGGTAAACGATGATCTTTCGTGCCACCGAATTTAGGTAAGTACTACATTATTGAGATTGGGAAAGTCATCGAATATTGCTACGTTTCGAACATTTGGCAGCCGCGAATTTGTGGAAATTCGTTCGTTACAGATATTCGGCATGCCGTCATTTCGATAATGAGTATCGATCGTATCGAATATCTGTTTATCAAACTTAAAATAAACCAGATGACGGACAACGAATATTATGAAATATCCAATCTCGTGGTTTTACAGTTCACACGAGACGGCCGTTAATGTTCCGATTTGCGTTCAATTCATCTATTTCCTTATTTTTTGTGAGAAAGCGATCGATCTACGTCTCGTTAGCTATGATTGGCACTTTGAGAATAAGAAACGTACGTGCTGGAGTGTTTTAGAATTCGTTAGCGCACTCCGCATATCCACGGTAGACTTTCGCATCCCGTTATCCATCTCCGTCGTTGTAGAACGATATAAGTGTATCGAGAGCGGGATTTTTTTGCCAGACGATTGCACGTCTTCCAAGCTCCGAATGTGTATCTCGAAAAGCACACGACCGACTTTATGGCGGCACGAAGGAAAGAAGGGAACGTGAAACGTCGAGCAAGTTCTGGCACGCTTTATTGCTATGGCTTCGCCGCCGATTCACCTCCACTTTCTACCGTCTCTTCCGTCTCTTTTTATTCCGCGGTACTCTTTGTCCTCTCTCCGTCTTTATCTCCTCATCGTCTCTTTCTCTCTTCCTCTCCTTCCTCGCCCCGTGGTGCTTCATTATGCAGCTGGCAGCTTCCTCGCGGAACTACTTCTTTTCGTCTACTACCTACGACCTTCCTATAGCAATATACGAGCGGAAACCTATAACCTCGCTGCAATCCTACCCTCACCAAGGTGTATGTATACAGCCGCGCTTTCCGCGCTGACCTGTGCAGGTTCATGCACGTATCACTGGTCAACAGAAAGAAGTCACTTTCTAACAATAAGTAGTTTCCTGCGATTCGCCCGACGGGTAGACATATTCCTCGTCCTCACTTAATTTTCGATTCTAATGCGTGACTGACTGGAAAAAGTGTTTAACGGCAAAATAACCGTTCAGTTTTCGGTTTTCGCTCGCTGGGCTTAAGTTTCAAGGGCGAATATGATGGGAATAGACGGTGCGAGGACAGTCTTCCCTTATTCTGCACCACATACGAAGTGACTTCTCTATTTTGGCCGGTAGGAGGTATTGTATCATGGGGCTACCGAAGCAAATCACTTGATTAGTGATTTGCTCCGATTCGCCTGACAAATAAGATATATTCCTCGTCCTCACGTATTTTTGATTGTAATGCGCTATTGAACGAAACAATCACAGATTTAAAATTGTAGGCGGGAATAGACGATACGAGGACAGTCTTCCCTTACCCTTAAACCGAGTGACTCCATAATATATAAGAGTTATACGTCCTTTCGGAAATACAGGTATGTCAAAGTTATCTGCACAATAGAAGATTCCCGGCCACGTGCTACTAAATTTGCTCCTCAGAACGAAGCGATCGACACGATTTACCTTTTCATCGCGTATAAAACGAAGAAGCATGGTTGAAAGAATCCACACGGCGGCGCCTTTGAAAAAAAAGAGTGCCGGGAGAAAGGACGGATCTCGAATTGGGATCTGCGAATCCACTCGTAATAAGAAAAATATTCCTCGGAGATGACGAAGTGGAACTTTTCCGTACAATACGGAAGTTTTGCACGGATGATACTCAGCAACTATGAGATCTTCCTCGTTCGATTTACCTGTAAAACGTTCCACGATAGCGGAAGAGAGTCGACGACCGTATCGAACGATGGGATTAACTCGAAGAATTAACTCGAAATATTTTAGAGCATACGTAAGTATAGTATATACGGAAAAGTCAATTCCTCGAGCAAGTATGAGTCAATTACAGATAGCGACGAGAGGCTCGTTCGAATCCTCTGAAGAGGAGAACTCGAAGTTAGATTGGTCTAGTAGATTGGAGGCCAATTATCCGATGTAATCCATCGAATCTATTAGCACTTTCTGCGCGGAAAGCTGACGCTCGTTACGTAAGCGTTACGCGATATACACTTTGTAGTAATTAGCTAATTATCCAATTCAATGAATATAAATTAGTGCAAATCGGGCGCGGAAACGTTGCAAGGCCGGTTTTACTCGCTATCGCTCGTATCCGTTCGATTAATTACGGGAAGACCGGGTCGTCAAAGTGATAGGATTTTCATCGCAAAAAAACAGCCGCTCGGGGGTCTATACTATACCAACAGGAAACTGACTTTCCTCTTGAAACTGCAGGAGTTCCGGGAGAACTCTCGTTCGAACCGAGGAGAAAAAGGTTGCACCGTCGAGACAGAAATTCACAAATCGAAAGAGAGCATTCAAGGTCGTCCAAGGTGGCAAGGTTACAACGACGAGTCGTAATTTGTACTTTCTCCTCTACAATGAGCACGACCCCTTTTCTCGTCGCGACCTCTTTTCACGAATTCACCGACGACGACGACGACAACGACGACGACGAAGAGAACGACGAGAGCTTGGCGGAACTGCAAAACCTCCGCCAGCTGGAATGGCTAATTAGTTACGGTAATTGGTTTGCGTTCGATAGTTGGCGGACTTTACGAGCTCAAAGCTCGGGCAAGTCTATGCGCCGTGGTAGCGATCGAGCACGGGATTTAATTACCGTCCGAAACTCGAGGACCGGGAATCAAAAGAGTCTGCGGGAGCGCGGCCGATGCCGGGGAGACCGGAGAACTTGCGGGATCGTTTCTCGATACCCGTTCTCTTTAATCAGGCCGGTCAAGCGAAGTGCCGTTTGCCTTGCGAAAGTAGACGACGACCATTCCTTTGTTTCCCGACGGGAGACGTTTGCGCGGGGCAAACGTGAAACGTTTTTATCCTTCTTGCTCCCGGGAGATTTATCGTCCGTGAGATAACGCTCCGCCCAGAACAACGAGAAACCTCCGTGCTTTTAAACGTTCCTGCTGAATGTTTTCGTTAAGTGTGAATAGTTAGCAATGAAATCGTCGTGTTACGTCGCTATTGAGCGTGATTAAGTGCGACATAATTATAAAAATTGTAAGCGTTGAAATTTGTAGCACAAAGAAACCATAAAAATATTTTTAACGAGAAGCGGTTTGAGAAGATAATGCAATCTACGAACAATGGTATTTTAAAGTTCGAAGTTCAAAGCATTTGGGAGAACCGGTCAGACAAACCAAGAATTTTTGAGCCTACCAGATCTGAATATTTTCAGAACTTTTTCACGTCAAACTACACAAAGTCAATTCAGACACATGGGGACAGACATATGCAATGGCTAATTTTTTAACGCATTTTTAACGCACTTTTTAACGCATGTTTTTCACGTACTAGGAAGAGTCCCGAAAATTAGGTACAGCGGCATAGCGACAGGTTCGGAAACTACTGAAAAATCGGTCCAGCTGCTTAGTAGGGCTAACCCTTATCACTCCAAGAATTTTCCAGAGTGAAATAAAAAAAATAAAAAAAGAAAAAAAATATTTCATTCGAAAATGACTGCAGATATTTCCACAGGTATGATTTGTATCATACTATACGCTGGCTTTCAATGAACTAAATGCAATAATCATAACATTGTAAAATTCTGGCAGCGACACTGCCGGTTAGAGTGATAAGGGTTAATATTATTCGAACAAAATAACATAGAATAGATCGGTATTTTTTCGATGTATTTAGTATATTCGCCACTAAACTTTTAAACGGGACAAAAACGGGTGGTCTCGTTGCACACAGAGGCGTGACACCTTACCGTACACGTTTGCACGAGACGAAAGTAAATATTTCGCTTTATTCGCAGGATCTATTCTGGTTGCAACGCGAAGCGGCACGATAACTGCCACTTCATTGAACAAATATTTACCGAGGAAAGCGCATGCCACAGGGTTTACTTTTGGATAGCATTCCGTTAAATGTAATATTAACTCTGGGAAAACCATCGAGTAAATCACCGCGCGCGAGAATGTCAGGGCGAAAGAACCGCGATAAACCAATTTGTCGGATAGGATTTAATCTACTTAGTTAAACGGCTGATCTCCAGCAAAACACGTTCTATCATCGGACTTGTTAGACGTGCCGTGTAAATTTTGATTGCTTTGTTTTGCGTCATTGGATTTTTCTAAAAATCAATTGACCAACATTCGATCACGTTTCTATTTGTAATAGTAAAATTCTATTTATAAGTGTATTTACTTTAACCATATTTATTTACTTAACATCGACACAATTCTTGGCTGGTGTTGTTCCACGAATTTCGTTTCTCTTTTAGATTAGCACGTCGCAGCCGGGACATTTTTACGCTTGCCTTTCTTGTACTAGATAGCTGACGGAAACGAAACGTTCGATGCGAATCGGGTAGCACGGTCATTAATTTAAAGGGGAATAAAAACGCTTTCAATCGAAAAAAAACGATGATACGCCGAGGATAAAACGACGGATTGGCGGAAAAGAAATTTTGTTGAAATTCAGGGAAGTTGGGGGTTCGAAAAGTCGGGAGGGGTTGGCGGGAAGAGTCGCCGAACGGCCATTTACCGTTTCGGCGCACGAGCGCGGCCGGATCGATGGCTGCGCCTCACTTTCACGATCGGCGGTTCTCTCTCTCTCTCTCTCTCTTTCTCTCTCTCTCTCTCTCTCTTGGTTACACGCGGTGCATCGAGTGCGTTCACCCTTGCGTCTCCCTCTGCCTCCCTGGCGAGCCGCTCACGCACACGCACGTGCGCCAGAGCGACGCTCTTCTCTCTTGTCCTCTCTACCTTTCTTTCTCCGCCGTATCTAGCTATGCACCCTCCTTCTCCTTTCTCCTTTCCTTTTCTCCCTGCTCCTACCCTCTCTCATTCTCTCCTTTGCCCTTTCCCTTTCTCATTTCCTCTCTCTGTGACGAACGCGCGCACTTGCACGAGCATACTTCGTTTCGACGACCCTCGCGGCGCAATCTTTTCCTTTGCGAACGGTAGGGGAGGCGAGCAGAACAGCCAACGGGGTGACTCGGAAGAAACGCATATTTTTCGTGCGATAGGCCCTCCGCGTGGTTCCGGGCCACGCGTTTGCGGAATTCTTCGTGGGGGCGCGGCTTCTCGAGAATTCGTCCAAATCGGGTTTCATTATTAAAATCTGCACCGTTCAACCCCCTTCTTCGCCATAGTGTTCGTGCAGTAGCTCTAAATAATGTTGGATACGGCATGAAATAACGCCGAAGAGAGTGTTTATATTAGTTCTCTTCTCATCAATGACTTTCACAAATGGTGTATCGTTTTTATGTTTTATGGTCAACCAACAATGTTATCAACAAGTAACGATGTTTAATCCTTTCATTACGTGTGCCGAGTATAGTCGACATGCATAAAACGACCTGGGTGTACGAGCACCAACTATAATTGGCACGCGACAAACTGTGTGTACATATAACACATACGAGCGCCGACTATAATCAGCAACGAATTATGCCGTGACTGTGGAGTATCTCTTGATTCTATTCATCTGCATTGGATTAATACTGCAGAAGTACATTTTGAATGCAGAAGTAAATTTCTCTTCGACAGTGGAATATTTGTGCTATACAAAAATGTTATAATAACAAACCTTTCCTAAACTGTGCACATTTTGTAGCGAGGAACCACGTTCAGTGACGGATCCCCAGCTGACTACCCTAACGAGTTAAACTGCAAAAGCGGGAATAACCATCCAGAACACGTGTCTCGTTTTCTTGAAGTGCTTTGGAAATCTTCGAGACACTCCAAGCCCTTTGTATACTTTAACGGAGCCTCAACTGAGCCGCTTGCCTTACGCATCTGCACGTTACCTGTTTTATTGCCTCGAGAGCGAACAGACCGTGGAATGATCCAAAAGACGTTTTTTCTGCCGAATTTTCACTCTATGCGGACGTGTAAAAAGGTACAAGCTTTTGTCTTGTCTCTTCCACGACCACGCCAAACGTGAATATGGGTTGATGGTTATAATTGGTAGGGAGTATTTTTCGGATAATTCCTTTATTTTTTAACGACCTAATTGTTATACTGTCCTACGTGTTCCTTATGGAATATAAACGGTTTAATTAGCTAGGTTTCTCCTAAGTAAGTATTACGTTCGTTTCTACGACTTGTAAGAACCCATTTTCTGTTATGTTGCAACCAAATCGATCACGTAGGCTACTACGCTTCGGCTCGAAGTATCAAGCAGCAATAATTTTTTTTAAACTTATTTTTTCATTGTTCCGGTTACCAGGCGTTACTGCGATCAGTCAACATTGTTGCATTAGATCGAGAAATTCTATTCGTCCGGACAAGCTCTCACATTTTAATTCATTTGATTTATTAATAAAATAGAGTTTCTCCTTTTCAACAAAGTATAAGAACTGTTTGCTTATCCGTGGTCCTACAGATTAAGAAATATTAGATAGCACATAAAAAATTCAGATAGTTGCATACTGTAATTCTCCTGCATAAGAGTTCGACTATTCCATCGATGGATGGGCCTTCTATCGAAATCGGGAAGAATGTCACACCGTATTCCGAAATGTTCAGTTTTCGTGAAAAATGATAGATCCCGGGACGCAAATCGGGGATAAAATCTAAACGATTCGTCGACGTGAATTTATACATCGCACGCGAACGGGGACTGGGGTGTGTATTGCACGTACGGGGTCACCCTTCTACTGGTTTCTCTCGTTTCGTTCGTTAGAGAGGCAAGCGCCACCCCGCTTCGTTTCACACTCGATCAAAGGAAGAGCCGCGTCGATCGTTCCTTTATGTGCCGTAAATTGCGTAGTAACCTGAACACCTGATCCGTGATATCGTTTACCAGATTTCACCGGCCATATTGGAAAAATCGCAATTTATCGTTCGTCCCGCACTTAACCTAATGTTGCATAAATCGTCGAGTGCTTTGAGTAACTTACAGCCGTTCAGTGCAACCAACTTCGCCCGTCGCAACACGTCGTTTGGCGAATTTCATCGTCAATTTTTTGCAAACTTCGTCAAATTACACCTTTGAGCATATCCAGTTTTGTTCTTAACATATAATGTATCTTCCAATTCACAATTACTGCGTTTTAACACGTTAAGTGGATGTTCTACACGTCAGTTAGTTGGTAGTCGATTAATACCCGTGATCTACTGTGTTAATTGGGCTGCAGTAATTCCGGACAATATCAAATACGAAATAAGGAATAGCCATTATAGAAATCAAGCAGAGGAATTTCACAACGCAGTCGATCTATTAACATCGTTAGCCCGTGGTTGAAACAATTGTAGAAAATGCCTGGATTTTACCGCGCAAAAACCTAGTTTGGAGCTGTTGTTATGAATTAGCTCGTTTAAATGGTCCTTTGAACTCCTAGCTTGTTCTAGAATACCCTTTTCCTTCTAAACATCTTTCCATATTTGTCTCCTCTAACGATGCGATAACAATCTCCGATAACGATCTTAGATATTATTTATATATAATACTCTGTTATACTTGCGTTAAAATTATATTCGTTGTTAAAAATTTTCTAAGATGCACAGTTACCATTGAAAACCTCCTCGTCACTGTAAAAGGTCGTAACATTTACTCGAAATCAGTATATACGCTTCTTCATAATTTTTCCGCAAAATTTTTACAATTAATATCGAGAACTTTACTCTGCAAGGTAAATTATTCTTTACCGTTATTTATTTCCTCTAAAATTTCCCGCGCTTTTTCATTGCCAAACACTCTCATCTATATGCGAGTTGAAGGTTACTACTTATTGTTAGAAAGCTACCGAAAGAAGAAGCACCAAGGTCTGCCAAGGTCGGAACCGTGACCGTACGAAGCAGCTGGAAACGCGCAAAATGTCCCAGTGAACCGTTGACGCGTCGACCGCGACAACAACTCATGTCCATTGTCGCTGAGATCTCTAATATCCTCAATCCCGTCGGAATTTGCACTTTGAGCAACACATAAGTCGCTTGCTCAGAAGCCAATGCGGTTAAGTACATATCTTGATATTTTTGATTTTCTAAATTTTAATGGAACAAACTTCATTCTATTAAAATTATAAAATGAAGAAAACATAAAAAAATCGATCTAACCGCACTGACTTCTGAGCGAGTCATATAATATATGCTGTAACCGCAGCATTAAAGTTAAGTCATTGAGGCAGCAGGAGCAAGAGGAGAACACGCTCGTAGGCAGAAAGATGAGCGAACATATGAGTCGTATAACGAGCTGCGTTATTTCGTTCTTCGACGTTCCGCGAAGGAAGCGAAGACCGCGTGTGCCCTTTACAAAGAGCTTCGGCAATTACTATTGACGGGACGAGCGTAACGGGTTCTGTTCCCATTCTAGCGTTTGAATCGCCGACGGCGACTTCCAAACAGACGAACGATAAAGCTTCTACAAGGTAGAATGAAAGCAGAGGAAGCGGAACAATCGTGAATGTTCAACGTTTCGCAAGATTAGTCTACCTTCAATTAATTGAAAGCGCCACAGGTATTAGTTTTAATTGTATTATCGAGACGACACCTTGGGGAATCGATAAACGGAGAAAGAAGAAAAAGATTAGCGAGTTTTCGCGGTTACGAAGAAAGACTTTTCGAACCGTTGGATCGATTTAAACGAGATACGATTGTCGGAGGAAAAATTATAAAAGCACAAGAGGGAGGGAGGGAGAGGGAAAGAGAGAAATGTAGAGATAGCGGAGTAGCTTCGAGCTTCAATTGGACTCTGGCAGGAAACGGGAACGCGTCGAGTCACCCGGCAGACATCATTAAGCAAACGGATACTCGGGAATTATGGAGAGCGGCTCGTTTACATACATGTTGGCCGAAGGAGCGAGCATATAACTCTCCGCACGATAACTGAGCGTACGTGCTCACGCACCCATTTCGCTCCTTCATACCTGGGGATTTATGCCTCTCTGCGTTTCAAACGAAACGATCGAATCTCCGCTCCCGCTGTGGGACCCTTTTTCGATGCCAAAGTCCCAGGTATTGCGTCTGTGCTTCAAATTTTTGCGATTAATTTTTACCTCGTTAAACGTCGATGTATCTGGTATTTTGATTCAATTTATTCGAATAAATTTTCTCCCTCGCTCAGATTTCGTTTCTTCGCACAGTGATCCACCTCGAAAGATTAGCTGTTCATATGGTAAAAAATGAATTTTCTCATCCTGATTTATATCAATTTCACATCGATTTCAAAAATGGATAAATTAAGGAAATTTAACAAAAATGATAGTTACAAGAAACAATTAAGGTGGAACTTTTTAGAATCATTTTCTATCGAAGAAACACGTTTTCTTTTTCATGGCATTCGGACGAAGCGATCTCACATTTTCTATTTACTCGTTTTCCTAATTGAAGAGCGTTCTACTATAAAATATTCATATGTTGAATATAAAATAAGCGTTTGCAGTTAATTAAGAACTTAATATTCAGTGAATGATAGAAGATCGCCAAAGTTTTCCATCACCGACAATGAATATCGTTTGAGAGTCAAATTGTGCCCCATTTTCACTTATTAAAACATTTTCTATATACCCTTTCTTCTATAATTATGCAAGAATCACTTCCCACAGCGGCCCGCATCATGAATTATTATTTTTTAACAAGTCACGTTTGCTTCAGCGGGAATCTGCCGCTAGGGTCAGTGCGCGATCTAAATAAACTCTTTTTATAAATTCATTGAATAAAAAGCCCGTAAAATATTAATCCTTTGCTGAAAAAGAGCATATGCACTTCCTGTCTACACGTAGCAGTCGCATGTAGACAGTCGAGAGCGTGGAAATCTGCAACATTGAAGCAAAGATCCTAAACATCTAAATCGCAGTTCTAGACCAGTGTACTTCGATCGAAATGTACGCGTTTCGGCGTTCGCGTTTTGGAAGGAGCACAGCGTTTCTTAATCTACTCGCAAAATATCGCACAAGCGGTCATGTAAAATTTCCTCGAATAAGCGGCTCGTATGGCGCGCCCGGAATAGCGATGCCCGCAAATAAACATGGAGCAAGAGAGATCCAGAGAGGAAAAGTGGGATAGGAAGAGGGGATTGAGTGTGAGAACAGAGGGAAAGAGGGGACAAGGGGCGGTACAGGACATCGTATAGACGGTCCGGTGCCCGTTTCGAGAAAATTACAAGACTGGGAGTGACAAGCGGCTCGTTTCGTTTCCACGAACGTGATTTCAGGCAGTCTCGTGCGTGCCGTGTGATTCTATCTTGGAGCAGCATCTGCGACTCTTCCTTCTCTTAACGTTGCCTTTTATCGTCAGCACGAATCTTCGTGCAGCCAGGGAAAAATTACCGACGTCGACGATATGCCAGCGTTTGTTCGCCGGGAGAAACAAAAGAAACAGCGACACGTCCGTGGAGGATACACTGAAATAATACGCTTTTAAAACTCGTCGGACCAGCAACGCACCGAAGTGCAACGCGCGGCATGCGACGCGGTTACAGGCGCCTTCGAGGTGCCAAAAGATCGTTACGTCCCCCTGCAGTCTCGCGGCGCGACTACGGAATTTCGCAGCCGGTTTAAAATTCAACGTTGCGCACCGTAGCTAAAGAGAGCCCGCCGGATGAAGTGAAAATAAACGAAGGAGTATGAAATTACGCTTTGTGTCGTTTTCGTCGAATTTTTTCCACTCAAACTCACTAATTGGGAGTCCGGACCTTTAATTCTATACTCGTTGCAACCTTGTTATCGTTATTGCTCCTGTTTATGCGTTTACAGGGCGACAATAAAGTTTTCTTCGATTCTCACGACCGACAGGATATGTAAGAGAATTCTACGATCGAACCATTGATTTCTGACAGATGATAGTACCGGTAACGGTAACGGTAGATAGGTAAGTAAGTAAGATAAACGGAAGGAGGAACGGATATCGCGAGAAGGAGCATGACGAGGAGAAACCTCGAGCAATTTGAAGGAGTCGGAGCTGCGGGTGCCACGAATCAACAGTTTATTCGGCTCTCCGTGACGTTCTCGCCACGTTTGATCGTAATGTTTGTTGAAAGTTCAGCGTTCGCCGGAGGGTTGTTACGGAATCGAGTCAACCCAGCTTCGCGAACGTGCGCGAGAAAGCGAGAGATGGAACGAAAGGAGAAGAGACAGAAAAAGGGGAAACGGAGAGAGAGAGAGAGAGAGAGGAAATCAGCACGACGGTTAACCACCAACGAACTCCGACTTTCGGACGATTCACAGCCTCGTCGAAAATTTCCAACTCCATTTTATCTCATCGATGTTGGCGTATTTTTAAAACTTATCCCGTTCGGTAGCTTGAAATTAATTTTCCAATAAGCGAAAAAAATTGAGTAGCAAGATTGTTAAGAATCGGTAGCGATTCGTAGTAAATATTTACGCTTTATAACATTTTCTTTCGAAAATGACGTGACTGAAAGGACGGTAAAAATGCAACGTCTCACACTCGAGACGGCCTTCCCATGTGCACAATGCAATCGTCGTTAAAGAATTCTCGAGTTTACATTTGCAACGAAGACACGGTCATGAGCGTTGCTCGATTCCTGTTCACCTTGCGCTTTATTGTTCGATAATTACTTCTATGTTCCTACTGCACGTGCTGGCAGTTAGATAGGTAAGTGCAGTTGGGTTTTAATAGTCTCTGATAACGTCCGACGGGAGATAAAAATACGTTGATTATGACACCATGCACGAACGCTCCTTCGCCACAAAGTTCTTTACTCTTCTCATCTGCAAGGGGAGAGAAAGAGCCGGAGAAAGGGAGAAAAAGGACTAGGGTGAATCGTAGATGCTTTGAAGAGAAGCCACCAATTAGACGAGGGAAAAACACGCGTTACTCGCGTCATTCACTGACTTACCTGCATCCTCGTTAAGCCAGACGGGCAAACGATTCAACAGGTGTTGCACAACGAACCGAGCGCCGGGAGCAAAATCTTAGCGTGGACTTTTCCCGCTTCCCGAATCAAGAAAACATCGGCAGTGGCAAAATATTATCGAAGATAAACTGCTCACACTACTCGATGTGGTCAGTGAAATAAGTATTGTGCGCTATCACGCTCCAATTCGAGCGATAAATTGTTGTCGATTGGTCGCTGTTTGATGGGCAATCGTCTTCGAATTGAAATTGTCCTGACTTTTGTTGATGGAGTAATGGATACGTAGTCGATAAGACTTTGCCTATAATTTTATAATTAAAACACGTACGTCTTTGTCTCATGTCAATTATGTCGCAACCTAAATCGTCGCGAAATATGGTTTGCAGGGACTATCAAAGAGAGACTCTTCCTACATGCCCTGTACATACCTAGGTAGGACCATAAACCTTATCTGGTACAAGGGGAAGTACTGCACGTGGTAACTCGGGCCGTGGGCATGCAAAATGAATTCCCGCTTTTCGGGAAGGTATCATCCTCGTCTCTAAGGGCGAACCACCTCTCTTTGATATTCCACTCATATAAAAGGGACGAGTCTATCGTCTCGATCTCACTCATTGTCAGTTAATTTTCTCCTCACATTGCATTTTTGCTCTCTTCGACGTTACGTTGACAGTCGACCCACAAGCGTCATCGGTCAAGATAAGCGTCGTTCTAGAGAAATTTTAAATAATGGAGAAATCCATGAAACTCGAGATATGAAGTTTTCGAATGAAAGAAAATAAATCTGTAACACGAAAAACAGCAACTACTGTGGCAAAATCTTGCACAGATTCTTTTGTACGATCGAGAAAACATCTCGTTATGATTTATGGCGTTACGGGGATAACAACGGAAGAGCGGAAGAAGGGAAACGATCGCGAAAAGTATCTCGTTAAATCACGGATAGCATTTGCGAGGCTTCGGGAGATACCTTGGGTCTACGGAGTATCGCGAAACTTTTAATTGGAATGTAAGCCGAGTTCCTCGAAGCAGCTCCGAGTAAAAATGTAATGCCGCTGGGTTCCGGCCAGACGTTCGAGAGATCGATACGAGACTCCGAAGAAACGATAAAGCCACATCGAGAAGACGAATCGAACGCGCACACCGTATACCTTGTTGCAAAATTAATAGTATGATTCGGCGATGCCGAGATAAGCAGCAAAAAGAAACTCATCGTCTCGAGTCTCATGCGCGTTCTGTCCCGTTTCGCGCTTCATACACCAGAGTCCGAAACCAGTTTATGGTTACATATACTTAAACGACCGTATATGTATTAATTACGACACCGCAAAGGGAGGAGAACGGCACCGTGAAGATTGAACAGATAGAAATCGTCGAGAGAAAAAGTTGCAATTGAGAAATCAATCCGTTCTCTCGAAGCGTAAATATATTTTCACCGAGGCGGCAAGTCGAGAAATTTTCCTTCTCCGACGATCTATCTTCTTAGAAATGTGTAAAATGTGCTAATTCCAAGGAGTTATACTTTGAAAATTAACAAGAAAGTGAAACTATTCGCCGTTTAAATTTGAAAAAATCGCAGCAACGACGATAAGATGGAATTACGTTTTAAAAAAGTAGCAAGTTTAAATCTCTGAAAAGAGAATATTTATGAAAAATTTCCTCTGAGAGACTCTGCGAAATCTCAGAGAGATTCAAAGTCGAGAAAGTACATCCTGATAATTAATTTCTACATCGATTACACCAATGACATTCTCGTGTTAACTACCAACCTCGAGAGATTTTCGAGTCTCGCCGTGAATGTTGAGGATGAATATGGGTTTCCTCGTGTAATACCATTAGCATACCAGCAACGACCGAACTGCCGGAAAGATGGACAGAGACGGATGTAAGGGAGATCGCGTAACATCGATTAATATCCCTCGGATACCGTCTCTCCTGGATCATTTACTACGCTCCATCCTGCTCGACGATTCCATTCACGCGCATGTTTCATCCGCCGTGATTGATAGACTGTATAGTGTTCAGGTAATTGAATTTCTCGTGCAAAAATGTCTTCGAATGTCCTCTGTCCAGAACGTCCTTGCAATTATCGTGCCGTCGCGCGAGTTTCGTCGAGCATTGTGTTTCCACCGTTTTAGCTTTTCTTGTGAGCGATGTGACACGCGATGCGTGTTAACCTTTCGAACACTGCAATCGCTTGTGGTCTTCGTAAGCTTCCCGATTGACCGTAGATTTCTTGCACGGCTAATTTTTCCACATTTTCTAAACTTTGTCAGTCTACTGCGATAAAAATGTGTGGTAACATTAATACTAGATATACGACCGTTAAATCTGGTACTTATATATAAATATATTAAAAAGGTATTTTGAAAAAAGATGGATCCAGCGGCAAAAAATACGATCAGTTAAGTAATTTGTGTGCTATAAGATACACTCGAAATGCTTACTGTACTGCTTCTCTATAAATTTGAGAATTTTTTTGGAAAAAATAGGAATCCGTCATTTTGATGGCTGTTGTAGACCTAGTGTCCAGTCTAGTCCAGTATAGCGAATAAGAGAATCGCGTGTTTGGGATTGAACGAATGGGAAATGTAGGAATGTGGCCAGAGAAAGTATGGTATGCTACGAGAGCATGGAGAAAAAGTGTGCGTATGGAGAGAGAGAGAGAGAGAGAGAGAAAAAAGGCCGCCAAAAGCGAACAACGACATCGCAACAGCGATAGTCGAAAAAAGAACAATAACCACGTTTGCCAGCAGGTAGAGTAATAAATTAAAGAAAATTTAAGACTTACATAAATTTAATAAGCAATTAAAAGAAATGTGCGGTGAGAAATTTCCTTAATGATTTTAAGAAATAAAAGTATTGAAAGGAATCGACATATATGAAATGGCAGTATCACGATGGGGAGGTGTGTCCCTGTCTAGAAACAATGGTAGAAAATAAATGTTTACCCACTTGCAGGATTCTATTTTTCTTCTACCTAGGAAATGAAACTGAAAAAAAGTCGATAGTGATAGAGAAAGTCTCATGTCTTCAAAATATCGAAGAAGTTTCTAATAGTACTTCGACATTTGTTGTTTTATATTATCATAATAAAAATACGACGATCCTAACAATCGTTTGTTTCCAGTACTTTTTCGCACAACATTTTTCGTCGCGAAATGGTCAATCTTTAATGAAAAATTTCCGACAATTGACGTACAAGGATGTAGGTGTCGCGTGCGATTTATAGAGCTCTATACTTATGAACAACCTTAGGGTAATAAACGGCCTCTTCCGTAGGCGCGCGATGGTGTAGTCTCGTTCACTCATTTGCAAGCTGCGTCGACGAGTCAATGGGACAAGCGGCGTGCATGAATAGCAAATAAGATTATTTTCTTGTTCCCGTTTCCACGGATGACTGCTGAGAGGAAGAAGGGAGGAGACTGTTAATTTATACTCAGCTACTTGGCACTCGACTCTGTCGTCTGCGTTTACTTTGCATTTTCGATCGAAGTTTGAAGAATAATGTTTCGATTCGTTCAACTTTGATAGCTGAACCTTAAATGAACTAAGTTTTCAGTGAATCGCGCTCGTTTAAAAATTAATTGGGGTAATTAGTGTTATAAAATTGTCGTTTGAACAGCTTGTTTCACTGTAATTTCCAAAAAAGGGTTCATAGCGAAAAGGAGGAAGAACTTGTGGCGCTTCAGCTTTTCCATTGATAATAGGTACCTCTTGATTAGCTCCGTTTGAATTTCGAGAAATTTTCATTCAAGAGAAAGAGGGAAATCCAAACAGAGCGTGTCGTGTAAATCTGTGCAATGACTTGCGTAACAGAAAATCAGGAAACGGTTGTTGCTCTGAGTTTTTTAAAATTTTCCTCACATGACGATAATATCTACCTTTGCTACTAAACCTGGCCCAGGCGTGCCGATTCGCTACAGCCTTTACGTAGGGCCACACATAATTCAGTTTCAAAAATTATTTTTAAAAAGAAGAGATCGGAAACCAGTTGGGCAGCTCTCGTCTAATAAGTCTCAACACAAGATTTTTCCATCGATCGTTAAGACTCTTTTTTACACTTTATCTCCATACTCATTGCATTACAAGGTGTTGTTCTTTCAACTAATTATTACGCTATAAGAATATCTAATTTGAATAATAATTTTTCAAACGTATGTTTTTTATCTCCATCAACACAATTCTATAAAACAGACTCGTACTTGGACTTGGCATCTAAATAGACAAGAACAAGTAAGACTATTTTTAATCGCCGCAAAGCGGATTAAAAGCATCGTGTTACCGTCTATTGAGGAAAATCGGTAAGAATCGATCTTTCAAGTCGTGCGATGCAGCCATCGGAAGCTTAATCAAATCGATCGATGCGAATCTATCGTGAGATATCCTTAATCGATTTCCACCTGAATAATATTGCTGCACGGTCTCTAGCCGTGCCATGAATCAAGATAGTATCACTCTCGGTCTCTCTCTTGCTCTCTTTCCTTCTGTGTCGTTGATAATTCAAAGCGATAACTCGGAAATCGCGTACGCGATACGAAAAAGAATGAATTCTTAATTGAGACCAAGACCGCCGGCATCGATCGCGGTGCGCGCCGATATTATACGGGCGGCCCTCGTCGTATCTCGAAAACGAGAACACGTTCAAGTTCAGCCACGCCAATAAAACCGGCGACCCAGATCGGTTACGCTTGTGTCTAAGTTTAGACGTCGGTTCTGTTAGCCACGGCGTCTCATTAAGCGTCGATCAAAGAGACAATGCCGTCGGATAAATTGGCGAGTTGAATCGCGCACACGGGTACTCTCGCTGTTCGTATAATTCTACGAATTCTATACAGAATTCTCTCGATTTTCAACCCTCGTTCGATTCGCGAAGCCAATTAAATATTCGTGCTGTACCGCGCCCGGACGTTTGTTCCGATGATTGAAAATTTCACGATGGTATTAAATCCTCGTCAATGGCGAGTATCCGGCGGGAAATACATACTTTATTTAAATCCATCGATTCCGATTGTGCGTTCGAAAAAAGAATGATATACTTTTCCGCTGTTTAAAAACGTATGACCCATCAAAAATACATTTTTCCGTAAAAGATCGACGCTGTTAAAAAACTATTGTGGGGGAGTCAAGTCAGGGAGTAGTAATAAAATAAAAATAAAATAACTTTGTCTTTCTTGAGAGTATAAATATATATAATAACTAAATATTCATTTTTTTACAGCTTCCTCTTACAGATCCGTCTCCTTCTGCACTTTCTGTCTTATTGCCTTTTTTTATTCTGCTGACGAGGCGTACCATCTTCTTCTCGTTCGTACACCTATCACTCTAGTCGCAGTCACTCAATTCCCTCTTTATGCTAACACATGTATACTTTCATACGCACAGCATTCTCAATCTTATAATTTCTTACACAATCTAGATTATTTCCATGCGAAAACAGATTAATGTGATTTTGTATGATCAAGTTTTATACAAGCTTGATCGTCATTTGCCTATTTTTATCTGGTTGACGTCGATTGAGCAAAATGTGGTGCTAAAAAAACGATCGTGTGTAATTGTTCATAGAACTGCAAAGGTAAGAGTATTCTCAAGTCGGTGAGCGTGTCGATGTTTTAAGCGAAGTATCCGAGAAGAATAGGCTGATGTAGACAAAGAAAAGTATGATGAATTTGTAATAAGAGAAACGCAATTCCTTTCAGATTCTAACGGGTAGGTCTACAAGTACATTTGCTCGTCGTGAACTTACATTTGCCCCGGAGACTTTTGCGAATCTGTAAATTCGCCTGAGTTACGGTATTCTACGAAGCAGTCGAAGGGACCGTTGCTCCGACATTCCCGAGACAAAAAGGTATCGATCGAGCGAGACGAGAGGAAACCCAGTGGTAATTGGTCGTCTCCCGGACAACAATTCATCGAGACGGGCGCAGCTACAGGGAAAGAGAGAGGGAGAGAGAAAGAGTGGGGCGACGTGGAAGGAAGAGAGGAACGGGGAGAGACCGTGAATCGTCGGGAGTAGTTATGCAACTGCAATCGAACAGAAATCGCGTTACCGTTGTTTCGTCGGGGAAACAATGGCCAAGCATAATAGCGAAAATACCGCTGTTATTAAAACACTCGATAATAAGGTGAATGCAGACATTATCGGCTGCTGTATTTTCTACGATTCTCTCTCGATGTTTGCTTCCAAATATCTACGTGCAGAATGCAAAAACAAAGTTCTGTCACCTTCTGAAATATAGAGAAGCCTACGCAGGTAAAACGGTTGATCGATACAATTTAAACTCAAAAAGATGGTGATCTTTAGAGGTCTTTTCCTTCAACTTTTCATCCTTATCGTTCCTTCGCCGATCCACAAGGCAAGAGTTGCTTTTCCGCCGTTTAAGGTTCTTTAATTCTCGCGAATACCGAGCCAAGGACGTTCCGGTTCGAGCTAACGAAAGATTTACGACGATCTGTGCTACTCGTAACTTCTGCACGATCCGCTATCGCGAGAAGCGATTATGGTAATTCTATTAGCCGTGTCGTGTATGCCCATAATTAATTTCCGTAATTACTTCTTGGCCGCGTTCGAGGTCATTTTTTCTCGATAACTCGCAAGGCCGCGGTGATTTAACATTCCCGGCGTACCTTTTCTCTCGTTTCCATGAGCCGCTATCGCAGCGGCATCGAATGGAATCGCTTCTCTCTTTTATTTAACTAAGGCTCTTACGTTTGAGTAATAAAACGGATACCATCGTATCTAGTTTCCTGCTGTCGTTCGTTCCTTTTTTGCTATGGAATCGAGAAGTGACGATCGATAATTCTTACGATCGAGTTACATCAACGGCTTGATCGCGAGCCAACGAGATTGAGAATCGCGTTCGAAGAATGAGCGCGCAAAATTCTTTTATGTATCGCACCATTTGGTAAATTAATTCCACCTTTCGTTACACCTAAATTCTCTATTCGCTTCTGTAATTCTCTCTTTCACAGTTCTTTCTTTCTTTTGGCCAAGTTATTGTTTCTTCGTTTTATCTCTCTTTTTCTCTTTTCTTTTCGTCTTATACTTGGAATCTCTTTCGCGGTCGATTGCAACGTCGAAGAAGGCACAAAGGAGGGAAAAGAAAAGAAAAGAGTCGAATGGACCGCGAACAGGCCAGACGGAACTTTCATTACTCCGAGAGGAGAGAAAAGGGTTCGCTTAATCGAGGCTACGGCGCAAAAATGCTCAGGGTTAAGGTTAGAGAGACGAAGTTCGCGGTACGAATCGATGAAATGAAACGCCGACCGACGCAGACTGCGGAGTAAGAGGGAAAGAGAGACGAAAACAGAGCGTTCTACTTCGTTCAAATAAACTTGGCTCGTTAAGCGCGAGAGTGGTTCTCCGAAAACGTGTATTATTTTCCATAGGCTTGAGCGCTTAATCGTTTCTCTTCTTCATTAGTTCCCTTCGTCGATTCTAGGCTTCTTCGTTGATCCCAAAATTGTGGTATCTTCGAACGATTGACGGTACGTTGTAATTGTGCAGGGTGTAAATACAATCGAAGGTTTTGAGAGAGGTAGAGATGAAGATAAAGAGAGAAACGTTTCGTCGCATAGAAATAAAGTTGGATCGTTAAATCTGATACCGAGTTCTCTGACACGAGCGCAATTTAATCCTTCGCGGCGTTATTATCTTTCGCGCGTGAGCAACACCGGAGCCTCGATTTATCTTTACGTGTATCTAAGAAGCGCACGTTTCATAAAATCGAAGCATTATCATCCAAGCTGCAACTTCTCCGCTCAAAATGATGCCCACGATTCGAAAGATTTTCCTTTATAACGGAAAATCCTGAAAATCTGGTTAACCGTTGAAGTTTAAATGATAACGTTCAGTGGTTTAATGTCTGAAAATGAGAAAAAAACGCACATAAACCCGCACGACAGTCGCTAACGATATCAAACACGTGAACTTACGCCTTTCGCGAGTTTCCAGAGCGACCGCGAAATATGCGAATCGATCAAACGATAGAAAATTTCTATCGCGTCCATGCTCAAACATCATTCCAATCCAGTGAAAAAATATTTTCGTCTACAAAAATTTGTAAATGAATATATTTGATAAAGTAAGGATAAGACTAAATAGTGTAACGTGTATTGAATAGAATTGTTTTGTCAAAGAAACAAAATACCGTTTCAAAAACTAATACCGAAATTCAACGATTTTGCAAATCAAGTGTGGTGATCACCAATAAAAATCATACCTCTACATAAAAATTTATTTTCTATAATGAAATATTTCTAAAATCTTATTATAATACCTAAATTAGTAATCACGACAACACGGAACCGCTTGCTATTTCAATGAAAATTCTTAAGTCATTTTTATTAGAAATATTACGTAATCTAATTGTTTTTGAGTCCATATCAGACATGTTCAACTATACGATATTGGCGCGAGTTGGTCGCAACTTCCTTTCGGTGCGTTGCTACCTTGAAAACATCGATATTCGGTGTCTCGGCTGTGAGCAATCCCGTGCCATCAATCTGCTATTTAGAAATGATTATGAAGTCGTTAGCCACCGCATTTCGTTCTAGATCTATTCGCGAATTTGTCAATAGGGCTGACTAAACGAGCCTTTCCCTAAACGCCGTGTTCCAATATCTACTTGCTGATCGATCGTATAGATGGAAACTGGTTACATACGTATGGGATACTTGCGAGCATCGCTGTTGCAGAGGACAGTTTACTCTAATGGTGGATGCTCGCTTTAGCCGAAGGTAATGACGATCAATGGATCGGTTGAGACGTAACGGATCGTTCCGCTACAACATTAATGTCAGGTAAGTGCAGTGGAGTTTCTATGACCTTTGGGTAGTTAAAGTAACCATCCTTTGGCTCGATAAAATGTATCTTTAGGGTCATTCTTTTGTGTAATAATTAAAATGGCTAAGAATACCCAGTTTTTGGCTATTTTGTGTATCGTAATTCTTGAAAGTGTACAAATATTCCTGTTTATTCATTTTGTTATCGATGAAATTGAAATTTTCTGCAATCGGCATCTGAAACATACTCTTTACCATTTGCGACCGCTAAATTACACAGTGAATCGTAGATTTTTTGCATTCGTTTAATTATTGATTTTTTTCAAGCTGTAGCCTTCCCACTTGACGAGAATGTATTAAAACTAGATTCATGTGGAAAAAGCACAGTTTTCCAATAGTCGAAGACCTTTTTATAATGCCGTGAGATAAATTCTTTTTATTTGTTGTTGTTGTTTTCAAAAATGTACGATTTATTTCAACCAGTCCTATTGTAATTATTACTCTGCCGTGCAGTTCTTTGAACTGCTGATTCTTCAACTTCTTTCAAAATAGTTTCCTTATTTTATTTTGGGAACTAATTTTGAAAATTTTTATTAATTATAATTTTATGTGTAACGTATACTTTTTCCTGTGCGTTTAATTTGGTACCAAATCTTACTTTATTTTATTTAATGTATTATCGTTCTGCATATATCTTTTAATCATATACTATATAGTACTTTCACTGTCTGCAAATTATTTTTGCTATTTCACTGTTTTTCCTTATTCATACACTTCAAAATAATAAATTCGCGCTCTTCGGTAAATGTTTGCTATTCTTACTATTTTTACTTATTTAACATAATACAATGACGTCCAATAATTAAAGTACTTGAGTACAGAAGGAAATAATGGGTAGCGACTTAAACGAAAGGACAGTTAATGCAAAGATGTCTGCTATTCCCAAACTGACAACTAATACAGTTTTCTCAATACGTGTGACTTGTACTGGCTGGTGATTTTCGATCTGTTTACAAAATTTAATTTGAATATTACAAATAAATATTTGTTTCATTGTCAAAGTACTTCAATGGAAGACACATGCAGTATCTATGCTTATCCCTATGTCACGTTATGTTTATTTGCATAATTTTATAATTGGAAATATTATATTTCCCACACCGAGCTGTAAAGCCGAAATTGTAAGTGACATGCAGTATATGTCTGCGTTATTTAATAATAAGAGTAACTTCGTTAACCCCTTTCCGTACAATAACGAGTGCTACTAGTGACAAGATAAATGGAATAATCAATTTTGAAATGCTCCAAAAATTATTTTATCAAAAATATCAGTAGGTCCTGATAAATTAAAATTAATTTTGTGATGTTCAATATCATTTACTATGCCCGAGATCAGGGGCTGGATTATTATTTTAGTAATGAATTCAGAGTCATTGCACATTTAATCACAAAAGAAATGGCACGGCAAGGGGATAAACAAGTCAATGTACTTTTTTATTATTGTACATTACTTTAAAAACTCAATCCTAACATCATTCCAAAGCACCGTAATTCCGATTTTCATTTATCGAACCATCAGAATCACGCCATTGTTCGGTCATCCTTAAAAATTAGTCTATTCGTTCGCGAAATCTAAGCACTGATAAACGCATATCAACGAACGGAAACGTCCGCGTGTCTATTTCTGTTTGCTCACGTTAAATTCAGCGCCGTTTTTCCCGGTGCTCGGGGTAAATATCCAGGGAGTATTATACCGGCGTTATACGGGCAATTAATCGCAGGATTTCCAGCGGAGCGCGCGTAGACGCAACAACGTTCCGTGTACGTGCGTCTGCATCCAGAATCGATATTCTCGCTTTCACGTTATGCGAGTAAACATTTCGCGGAATTCCCGCGTTTACCAGCTTCCCGTTGGATCCTCTAGCGTTCACAACCTCGCCCTCCTACGCCCACCATACTCTTCTCTCCGTTCTCGACAAAGGGACGATAGACGTATCGATACGCCCTGCCGTATCCTCGAGAGATTCCTATCATCTTTTTCTATCGCTACTACGATGCGGGGGAAAACGCCGGAGACAGTCTTGAAGCGGTGGTATCTCCGTTGCGTTTCTTGGTCCATTCTTTCTTTGCCTTTCACTCTTCACTTTTCTCTCCATCTTCTACGTCGTCTCCGCCGGTGTATCCTTCTTTCTTCCTCGCTTTTTCTCATTCTCTCTTACTTCGCACGCTGTGCTTCGTTTCACTCTTCTCGTATACCTTTTATTCAACATTGCCGTTCCTCCGTGGTTGCTCCCTCCGGGAGGCAAAGTTACCGAGAGAAATGTGGTCGGAGGTACGAAAGATTACGATGGTAAATACTGCACCGTTGGAATGCCGCTTAAACGCGACGATATATTTCAGATTACCGTACCGTCTTCGCAGCTATGGATGCCAGGCAAATATTTACAGCTACGATAATTGTTAACGCGCAACCAAGTTACTCGGTTCTTGCCATTTTTTTCTCGGTATTCCGTTGGGCGCTTTCTTGCAAACAGTTTTTCTATCGTCCCTTGTGCAATATCTAATTGCACTTATGTATTTGTATGGCGTCAAGGGAATAATGATAATCGATGGACAGGAGGCGGGAAAGAAAAATCAACCAAGAACGATTTGTTTTGCCAAGAAACGGGACGAGCAAATGTTCGAAACATCGATTCGTTTATGCTTGAAATTCTCTGACGAGATAATCCATGATGGTTGTATAACGCAGCGATCCACGATTCTCGAGTAGGATCGAACACAAAACCGGTCCTTCGACAATGGTTCAAGGCCCTCTCAGGACCTACACGGAAATGTCCTTTGCGATCCTGAAGCCCTTTCAATGATCACCTTCTCAAATACTTGGTAAAGTCACTACACTTCAAATCGATAAATTCTATCTCCCGGATACTCGACGTCGACATGCGAGCTGTACTTATTTTAGGCGACACGGAAACCTATTTCTCCCGGACTGCCAAATAAAGCGCGCCAAAACGGAAATTGTTCGACGGGGTTTTGCAATCAATACTTCTATACCGATCTTTTACGATGCTTGAGAAAACCTAGTTTATTGGATACCAGTTACCTACGTAGCAGGACGATGGCTCTATTGATTTATGTCATAGAAACATCGTGAAAACTTAAAAAATCGATTTATTGCTTTGGTAGACAGATGACGTTGTAAAGGATATGAACACAAAATCTTTTTATTAGTAAACAAACCCGTGTAGGGCCAAATTTTCTAGCAGGCGAGTTTCTTCAATTCATTGAACCTTTCTGCAATCACCTTGTTATTGCGATAGTAATACAGACGACGTATAAATGCCCAAGTCTGGCGGACTGCACTCACAATCAGGCAAGTTAGACTATACGATAAAGGGCATGATACATCTCGGAATTTTTTTGAGACACTCCATATTGGCAGCAAGATCACCTTTACAGTCATTGGCATGTCCTTGAACCAGGAAACGATACAAGGAAGGACGAATATATAAATAGAAACGAATCTTCCCACATGCCAGTCATAAATCGCATACAATACAGTTAAAACACATTCAGTCAGCTAGAAATCTCACACACACACCCGAAACAATTTAGGAGACTGAGCATTTAAATATGTGATTGTTACCTTAAATATTCTGCGTTGTACAATAGAATATTATACCGTTTGCTATCAGTTTATTGTTGATTCGTCTCAATCGCTGTTGCGATTCCTTTGACGTTATAAATAAAATCATTTATCTATTCGACATCGGTTTAATCGCCTCTTGTATAATATTATGAGGGAAAGAGAGGTTGCGCCAATTAAATTGATTTGTGTGCTGCCATTTCTTATCGGTAGGTTAACCGGAATTTCTTATGTCTCTACCGATACGGTTAGTAAGTAGACCACATAGAGAAATTCAAAATTCAAAATTCTTGAAGGAAAGGACTACAGGTATATTCGTATCGTTGTCAACGATTTCTCTAATTCTCCTCACGAAGTTCAACAGTGGTCTAAATGGCCCGCCCGGCAGAATTAGTGATAAGGAACAAGAAACTAGCGCGGAAAAAGTTATTGGAGATACAGGATCTGATCCATACAATTTTGCCACCACTTGCAGTGCCTTTTCTCTGCCAATAGAATTTCGCTTGAAATTGTAAGTGCCAGGAAAATTTCTCGCTTGGTATCAATGCCAGGAAGTTTTCCTTACAATTAGATTTAAATAGTTTCTTATAAATAGCAAATACAATGTTAACACCGTGTTTCTAGTGTTTAATCCATTATTGAAAATATCCGTTTTATATTAACTTTACAAGTGGCGTGGCCAACGTCAAGGATTGCAGAGTCAAGTGACGTCAGTGATAGTTAAATTAAATAACAGTTGACAATAGACTGGAATGATTTCTATGAAAAATTACGAACTCACTATTTAAATTGCCTTAGCTGCTTCGGCGTTAAATTTATCATAATTCTGATAATGAGTCATTCCTAAAGTTAACATTTTATAACGAGTCATCTAAAATACAAATTGTACGAACGAGAGTCGCAGTAACGCATAGATTACGATGGATATACCAATATTTTCTATGTAAAACGACGCATAAGTAAACTGCGGATATACAAAAATCATCAAACAATGTAGTAAATACCTGTATGAATAAGTATCGACGATCGCGCCTTACGATTGGACGACGAGCGGCGAACGGTTGCTGGACTTACCTAAAACAACAGAAAAACAGTAAACGTTAGTTCATTCGCAGCAATTTCAACGAGGAAGTTATTTATGGGCGGTGAGTTTTAATTTTTACTCTTTCCAATCAGATATAAAAGGCAAATAAAGCATCGCGGAAACGTGGATCGCGATATACGAGCCGGTGAAAAATAAATTTATACAAAAAATAATCGCGCATATTAACAACGTTCAACGCACCATCGGAGACGGACGGCATACAGTAAATCGAACGTTATCGCTCGAAACCATACTTCCAGCGTTTATTCGCCCAGGAATATTCGTAAAATTCGTCTGGATCGGGGATGCCTTCAAATCGGCAAATATTTTTTCAGCAACACAGTATCGTCATGGAAAAGAAACGAATTGCTCCATGAGGACGAATTTCACGTAGTATTTCTATCCGTGGGGGAAAACTGTTTCTTTTTAAAAGAAAAAACGGTAACGGCTTTTATTTTTGCACATTTTAGCAAGCACGCGGGCACGTTGTCCACTTGTGCATCTGTATATAAAAGACCATTGTTGACCTTTGTCTCGTGTAATATTCAATATTCTTCTTCTGAATGACCGAGCGCATTTACTTTTGTACGTCATTTACGCCGTATTCCGTAACTCGCGAATTTTTCGGACGCTCGTTGTGAAACTTCGAACGGGCTATTTCCACTCGTCCACCCGTGAACCAATAACTGTAACTTCTTTCTCTATTTCCTTGCGCTATTTGCCGTCTCCTTTCTCGCTTCCTTAAACGCTGAACGTAAACTACGCGAGTGGTTTCCGACCCGGTAATCGATCGAAACAGCGCGAAAGCGGAATAAAGATCAGATTCTTTTCTTTGTGCTCGATGCCATTGATTTTCTTCTTTCTCACGTAGTACTTAAAATGTGTCTTCCCGAATCTTAAACTAATTCAATGCTGGATAAACTACGACTTGCTGCAGAGTTTGACGCTTTTTATGCCGACCGGAAAGATTGATTGAATTACAAATTTTAATTAATGAAAACATAGTTTGACCCTTTGCACTCCGACTAATTTTTGTTATGACCCGAGACGAAATTTTAGGCCAGTCTTCGTCTTCAAAGTCCTCAATGAAGACTTTGAGACTTATCTAAGAATTCCTGGATCGGTAAATACATATAATTTAAAACCAGGTTTAGTCCTCAAAGTAGTAGTTACGCGCCGATTCCGCACTTTGAGGACTAGAACTGGCTTTACTAATTCATTTTTAATCCTCAAAAGCCTCAATACTTAAAATAAAATTAAACCCATAAAAGTTCTCAAAACCCTCTTAACTCTAAATAAATCCTCAAAATTCTCAACTATTTCAAGAGCATAGGAGAGGGGGAGAAAATTGCAAAAATGTGCCAGTTTTAAGTCTGTTTATCATAAAATGAAAAACAAATGACAAATAATATTCATTTAACATAAATAGCTATAACTGGTTACATCTAGTTATGTAGAATATACAAATGGATAATTATTGATGTCAAATGAATATTATTTATCGTTTTTCTTCACTTTATGATAAGCAGGCCTAAAACTGGTACATCCATGCAGAATTATAAATACTTAAAATAAATGTACAATTAAAACCGAAATAATTATTTAATTAGTTATAAATGTATATTATACTATTTTTACAATGATAAGTATGTGCGAGAACAATTACCATCGCTATAATGGACTATATTACTATGATCTTTAGGATTATTATGAACGTTGTGTCATTACAGTAAAACTGACGTTTTTATGCTGAGAATTTAAAGCACTTTAAATAAATTCTCAGGAATAATTGAAAAACAAGAACATATTTGCAATGGTTCATCCATACTATCTTATGATAGGACTATCAAGTTGAAAACTTGAGGCTTTTACGTGGATCGAATTATGTACGACTTTCTAATAATATCTTCAGAAACCTCATTGAGAATTTTGAGGTTTCTATTTGAATTAAAGTAATTGTTTAAATGTCGGTTTAGTCCTCAAAAAACTCATTGAGAATTTTGAGGTTTCTATTTGAATTAAAGTAATTGTTTAAATGTCGGTTTAGTCCTCAAAATCCTCATTGAGACTTTCTGAGAACTATATTCGCATTCAATTGTAGGCGGCAAATTTCTACATCAAAGAAATGAGGACTTTGGAAACTTAAAACTGTACTAATATTTCGTCTCGGGGAGTTACCAGGTACACACTCCAAGACTATTTAAACGGTACGAGCGCACATTCGTGGAAAATTGAAAATCTTGCTTTACTATTAAAAAGGAAGCGTATACATACTAAAATTTGGTTCACAATATAAAAAAATATTAAAATATACTGATTTTATCCGATAACGAAGTTCTCAGCTTCTATCACAACATCGCCGCTGCGGCGACAACGGAGTGCATAGGGTTAATGTAGAACATGTAGTATAAAGAATAAAGTGTGTATTTTGAATTATCTGCCTTAAAGTTATTAATGTCGTACCGCAAAGGTAAAATAACAATTCCATCATGCCAGACGACAGAACTATTGCTATACTACTACATACGAAGAATTTTTCGTAGAAATGAAAATATTTAATGAATTATACTGGCCTGGCAAATTTTTGTTTCTTTTTTTCTGTACAGCTCCGAAAAATTTGCCTATTACTGACTAACATATCAGGTTAACATGTGGAGCGAGGATCCCATTTCGCTTTGCTTTCCGTTAAGGTGACACACAGCAGTGATCACTTCGCACGATATGCAGTTATAAAGATCTTTCTAATCAAATAAGAGGGTATACCGATCGTTACAGAAAAGTATTCAGCTTTCCATATTTCGTTTTTCAAAACTGCTGTTCCCAATGCCTTGTTTATATTTTAATTGTAAGATATAGCAGGAAGAAAAATGTTAGGGACCGACGACTTCCTAAACGGAAAGTTCACTGTCAGTCCCCACGGCCTGACGCCGCTTAACGTGTTAAGACTACAACTGGTACTTCGGATAAAATAGAAATCAAGAAATGACAAAGACGATTAATTAACAAATTAACTTTTGTTCAAGTCGTTTCGCAATGGCAACATTTTTCTCGCAGTGAGATGTAACATTATCGCGCCCAAAATATTGTATACCATGCTAGAATTTAATGGATAAGAAGACATAAAATATAGTACTTTAAACATATTCAGTTTAAACGTTTTCATGCAAAAAAAAATCGTTATGCTCATTGGAATTGTCTTTCTGGGTCAAGTTAACAGATTAAGTAATTATAGATTCAG
Source organism: Cerceris rybyensis (assembly GCA_910591515.1). NCBI lineage: Eukaryota > Metazoa > Arthropoda > Insecta > Hymenoptera > Crabronidae > Cerceris > Cerceris rybyensis. The sequence continues at coordinate 4,230,624 of OU342796.1, read as the reverse complement.
TTTTATTAGGTTAAGTAATTTTGGTTTGACAGAATGGAAGTGAAATATTTATTACATGGTTCCCTTATAAATTTAACGCATTTTTCAGAGAAATTTGTCAACTATCATATCGACCGCCTCGATATAAGTATAAATACAGTTACCGCTCCAAAAACGACATACCATCCATAAAATTTCCATTTCGACGAAAGATTATTTAAATCTCGCGTCGAATCGTATTTACGACCGCGTATTGAACTTTGTTTTATCTCCGCTTTTTGCGATTCGTTTTTTTTCCGCGAACAGGGAGATGAACGCTTACGTGTGAGCAGAGTGTTCATGTCGACGACACACGTGAAACTGTCCCGGCGATGAAAAGGTCACGCACAACGCGATGTACCGAGGGCATCCCGGCTGAAATGTCAGCACAGAACTGCAGCGACGTCGAGCCAGCAATTACTCGCTCGACGAGTCGTACTTTCAGGATCGAACGACCGAGTTTTCAGGTGGTCGTTCCATTAACGAGGAAAATCGTTCACGTAATTGCCGGAGATGGAGGGAAAAGTTTAGGTATCCTCGGGTCTTCTTGCAGCACCGGGAAAACTTTCGGTGCGGGAAGAGAAGTCAAAGGGATAGGATGGCGGGAGATTTTCCGGAGGAAAGTTTTAACATCGGAGATTTGTATTATTCCCACGAAGACCCGGGAACGGGTATCGTCAAGCTACGGTGTTATCGCGATGCACTTCCGGTGGAAATTTTCTTTTCGAAAGAAATATCCCGCGGACGAAGGAAACTAATTATGGAGAATAGATTTGCTGTTTTATTTTACCGTGAAACTGGAAACACACGAGTAAACGAGAAAGCACGAACGGTATGCCGAGAAATAATTTAACTCCCTGATTATTTCCCCAGGAAATTTTATCACTGTCAGGCAAACGTCCGGAGAAAGAAATTACGCGAAATCGTGCTAAATTTCTTTCTACCCGCTGTCCACGGTGGATTAAATTGAGCGAGCCTTTACCGCATCTGTTTTTAACATATTTCTACCTCCAAAGTTGTAATACTATAAGCGACAGCTACAATAGCCAAATATTTACTTATATAAATGTAACTTAATATTTATCAAACTATTCTTTCTTCTTCGATATGTACATTTTCGTTATTACATTGCGTACGATACATCTCTACGGACAATAAAGAAAATCTACTGACATTAACAGACGTTGACTCGACTTAACTCGTTTTCCCGATTAAAACGTCAACAAAGCTGAAATCCAAACAAATTCATTCGGTTCCGACCTATCGGCGCGTGCATCAAACCGCACACCGCCCCGAACATCAAAGAGTACTCTCGATAGGGACTCGAAAATCAGCAGGCATAATTTCGCGAGCTCTTTTCAGTCTTCACTGGCAGGAAAGGCATAATGCGATAAGGGACTAATATAAGTGAAAACCGCGGTGTTAATATGTGGCACGGAACCGAGAAGAGAGACGCTTAATGGCCAACTAACACGCGATTTCCTCCGGCCCAAGCAGTTTTTTTTTCCTTCTAATTGTAGGTCTGTCTCCCCTCCTCCCTTCTCCTTCACCGCGTCTGACCTTCGTTCCGCTTCTACTTCGACATGAGCCTCCGCCTTCGTATTTATAATAGCCGCTAACTAAAATCCCTCCATAATTCGACAGAAAGTTCTGGTGCTAAGTTCGATTAAATAGGAACATTGTAATGTTCCGTTAGAAGGATTCTCGAATTTTTAATTTAACGAGCATAATTGAATTTTAATTACGACAACGCGTTGATCCAGGTGTCCGTTAAGTTTTGTAGTTCTTTAATGGTGAAGCGATTTGATCGGGTATTTAATCTGCACTTTGAAATGGCTTTGAGTTTATGATTTTTTGATCCGTTTTATCCATTATTGGAAATTAATTATTTAAATTATATTTATTAAGTGTAATAGAAAGTTCTTTCCGATGTGTTTAATTTGACTGTTATGTTTACATAGAAGTATAGATAACAAGAATAATAACAAAAAATACTGCGAAGGAGCATATTCAGCTTGTATGTACTACGGGACGCGTGTAGCCCAAGGGACAAAGGAAGTGATCTTGTCGTTAAAATGGAAAATTTTTCCACATGCGGCTCACTCATCAAATAAACACATTTCTGTCCGAGTTTTACAAGTCATCTCAAAGACAATCACCCAAAGAAAAATGTTAAAGTCAAATTGGATTTCGCATCTCGTAGCAGTTACACCGATAAGGAAGTTGCACTTTTATTAGTATCGATCATTTATCCGAGGACTTTGAGTATTGCGTCATTCAGACTGCTCGTCATAGCAGGATTATTACTAAAAAATTGTAGAGATACATGAAGCATTAACAATGCTACATTCGATTCCGTTATAATAACGTAGTAAGATTCGATTTATTTCCAGAAAATTTTTATCAAACCAAGCCATACGGTAAAATGGTATAAATTATTAACTGTTTTTATAAAGAGGGATTCTACTGGAGCTAGTTAGGAGAAGGTGATGATTCACCCCTTTCCGTACAATAGCGAGTGACATTCGTGTTGCGGTATATTGAATACGTGATTTTCAGATTTGCACAACTTGTCAAATTGAAAGTATCAGAAAAACACGACATGATAAAACTATTTTCATAATACGTATTACTTTCACGTTAAATTCTACGATGTACCAAGAATCACTGATCAATTTTTATTTCATCAATTCAATTTTGAATCATTGTGGAGCTCGTTACAAAAGAAATCGCACAGCAAGGAGTTAAGTATGAAATTGTAACTCAAATTGGATAGTTGACAAAGATGAAGTCGGAGACAGTGAGTTTTGATTGTAAAATTAGTCGGTCAAATGTTCTCGCTTCGGAATATTTCCTCGCACGGTGCATGGTCCTAACTAGTTCCGGGACCAGACAAAAGTTACTCGCAATTTCCTGCAAGAACGTCGAGCCGGCAGTCGAAATACGACGTAGAGTCTGCGTCTATGCGGCGAAGGACGATATTCCCCCGTTCTCGAAGAACCAAAATCCCTGCCAGAGGCAGCTCGAAATTTCTATGGCAAGACCAAACTACAGGGTTCGCGCTCGGCTGAATCTGATTTACTCGGGCCGAGTTTCTTAAAGCGGATGGAATCGTGACGGGTGGAGCGTCTTGGCGAACGGAGACACGCTGTTGCACCAGTTACCTGTTCCTTTGTGGGTCAACGCGTAAAGCCGAGAATTTACATGAGAATGCGTGCTCGTGGCGTCCACGTAACCCTATTGTCATAAACCTCTCTTCCACCTGGACATTTGCTATGGAAGAGTGCTTTTTTTTCTTTGTTCGCGGACTGCGAGCGAAAGCAAGACGTTTAAGGAATCGTTTCACGTTGCCCCGGTCGAAGATGACGGCTCCTCTCGGTCGAATCTGACGTTAAAGGGACAAAAACGACGAAACGACGGTCCATTTTTCACGAGATCCTTCAATCTACATTTTTCAAAAGCCCGTATTTTTCTTCCGCCCGGCTGAGGTTAGGCGTGTCTCGTTGGAAAATATCGGAGAGTTTGAAAGTACAAGGAATCTCTTAGGAAATCCAACTTCGTTCGTTGATGGGACATTAATATCCCTTTCGGTTACTCTCCGAGGAGGCTGCACATAAGAATACGAAGTGAACGCCAATCTGATCTTATCTACCACGACTACCGAGCTGACTAAAATTGAAGTCAAAGGGACGTTCGTTCAATCAGTATGTATGTATGTATTTTGGCGAACAAAATAGTCCTAATTGTTACGGATGCGAGCCTTACGAGTTGATACCTGTTCGTAGGTTTCATGCAGCGCTATGCTATTATTTCCAGGAACCATGTGTATGTAGAATTATAAGAAATTAAGAGTTGAGCTTGAAGGTACATCTATGAGTTTCAGAGAAGTATTTTTGCTTCGTACTAGTAACTCTTTTCCCATTTTTGATTCTCCTTTTTGCTCGGGCCACCGTGCAACCAGGACACGATCCACCGTGGAGCATAATCGCGATAGAGCACACTACAGCGGTTGTGGTTTTCGCAGCAAACATTTCATAATTAAAGAAGTCGAGTAACCGGCGTAACAGGTAATTACTCGCTTATGTAGGGTAAGGTTGCGTAAGTTGTACCACCGCTTAAATCGTACCTTCTAAATATTAGGCGTAATATCACGCCAACTGCGCCTTTTCCGAAAAAACGAGCTACTCCCTTGTCAATCATATTGTTTCACATTGTGTTCATCTACCGTAGAAATGCAATCTTAATTAAATACTTAAAATTAAGATACTGATTTCCTAAATCGTATAAAGTGCGATTTCATAAATTTTAGATATCAATTTCATCCAAAAGAGTAGTTTGCAATAAATTTTAATGTAATAAATATCAACAACGAAAACACATGATACTATTACTGTACATCATTTTTATTTTTTCCATAAATTTTACGATTTATACCTATTTTTTTTAAGGGCTACGATTAACGCAACCTTACCTTCATCCACTCAGAAACTCGTCAGTTCTCTCTCTCATTCTTCTTCCATTTTCATCGACTTTCGTCCCGCTAACGTGGAAGGTTTTGCCCTTTTCGCCGTTTTCTCGTTCATTTTTGATACTTTTTTCACCTCTCCCCCGGGAACACAGAAAAACTTCCAGTTCCTCGACACGGTAAAGTTCGCGTCGTCACCATTTTGGTGAAATTCTCGCTTTTTTTCCCACCGCCGGAGCAACCAAAGACCGTGCTCCATTCGCGGTCGGACGGAACATTTTTGCATACATCATTTCACCTTGAAATTTCCCTGACACGTTTTACATGCCACGAAAAAAGGATGCTTTTCCTGGGACGTATGAACGCATTCCATCATCAATGGGTACCGAACGGATTAATTGATTTCTCGGCCGGTGATCGCATCATCAACGTGCAGCAGACAATTATCACGCAAAATTGACGCGATGAGTCCAACTCGTGCAATAATAAAATCCGAAATATTCCGTGTTTCCATTGTTTCATGCGCCCGCGCCCTAATAGAGTCGACGGAAAATAGAGTTTCGAGATATCGAACGAGAGGCGCGCGGAGGCGCAGGCGCAGGCAAACTTTAGTCGTTAAATTGGTAAATTGATTCCGTATGCGTCGTCGAAAGGTTAATTGGGTACGCGTGTACCGAATGAGAAATTGAAGGCAATGAGCAGAGAGGGGAGGAATCTCGCGTTTTCCGTAAATGGAGCGTGTGCGTTTCGCGGCATAAACCTTGACATTTAGGTAACGAGAGCTCCAAGCGCTCTTTCCAATTTTCCGAACGAGGCCGCGCAGCTTCCAGGATGACATCCACCCACGATTCATCTTTCTCTCTTTAAGAGTACGTCGCAGACATCACAGAATCCTCGTCTCTGACTGTTATCCCTCCCGGCGAGAAGCGAAGATAAAGAACTGGTCAAAAACGATCACCGGCAAAAATCACCCACGGTGGATCGTAATTAGCACGATATCTCATTATAAGGATCTTTCAACAGTGTAAGTCCAACTTGTCGGACCAATTAAAACTTTTCCTCGATATCGAGAGACAGGGCTGCATACTTACAATTAGCAGAGAATTTTGCTTACCGTAATTGAGTTTCCGTTCCCATTATTCTTTAATCGTCGTACGATCTTATTTTTAAAGGAAGCGTCAAATAAATAACGGACCATTGAGGAAAGTCGATTGTATCCCTCTATATCAAGGTAAAGGGAGAATTTAAGGGTACAGACAAAGGTATTCCATCTTTGAGGGCTTGACGATTACTGCGCGACCGAACGTAAAACTCCTTTGCTCCAATTTACAGCTTACAGTCCAATAATTTTCACGGTGATCCGTTCAAAAGTTGCAAAAGCTGCACGGAATGTTTATCGCGGAAATTCAGCCGCGATACGATCGATGTTATCGAAAATCATAAAATCATGGAAACGATAATCCCAGATTTGCTCGGTGCCAGTATAGGTGAGAGATATAGAGTAGCAGAGACAGAGAGGGCAAGCGTATTACCCGGAAGCTGCTCGTAACTCCGCTTCGGGATGGAACAATGGGAGCAGTGGGCGCAGCAATCCCATGGAGACGGAGACCATGGAAACTAGGGAGCTCGCGATCGATATAGGCTTACCGTAGCCTACTGTCCTGGACCTGCTCAACATTCCGCGACGTGAGTTTCGCGTCCTTCGAGCAGGATTATAAATTTCTATCGTCAGACCTGGAATTTAAACGCGGCCGGTGCTCCGCGCGTCCCTCCTCGATCATTGGGATACAATTATCGATGCCGTTGCAAAATCGTGAAGGTAATGCGAAACAGTGCCTCGTATTTACCTCAGCCTTTACATTCGATTCGATGAAAGTCTGTCGTGAGAAAGAACAACGAGAAAGCTCCGCGTCTGGTTGTCTTTGCTCAAAAACATTTCCCTCGGGCGTCTAATTTTCTTTAAATTTCCTAATTCGTACTTGAAATCTTATACTTGTAATTCTATCTCGGCTCATTCTTGCACGTATCTGTTCACCAGCGAATATCATTCAAAGAAGGAATTCTCATCGTAGAACCGATTCTACCGATTCAACGTTTTCACGACGATAAAAAACCATAACCCTTTAATCGGTCCCATCCTCTCAAACTTCTCGACGTAAAAGCGGAAAAGTCTGCCGTAAAATGCAAATGCTTACGCGGTCCATAAAGTTCCTCCGACGGGAGTTGCCGGCGCTCGATATCTTTGGGAGGTGGAAATCGGCGCGACAGGTATCGCATCGCGTAAACCGAGCTTAAGGGTGACGCGTATGTCTGTGGGGTACGTAGCCATTCCCCGTGAGCATGCACCGTCGGCGCTTCCTTCTCCCACCCCAAGCACGATTCCAGCGGGGCCAGCAGCCAGGGGAAGGATGAACCTTCCCGATCAATGCAGCAGCCCCGACGCTCGACGATCCCGTCGGGTCTGCTATCCGACCACCGTGCTAGAGAGTAACCGAGAGAACGACGTGGAGAACGCGAATGCAGAGACCGACGGAGAAACGGTGCGAAGAAGAGGAACGGAGATACCGATATAAACAGACACGTGAATGCAGAGAGACAGAGAGAGGAGAGAGAAACTGATATACAGACGCACAAAGAGAGAAAGAGGAAGGGATTGAGTAAGGGAGGGAAAGAGATAGACTCGGGTTTACGTGTATGCACGTGCGTTTACGAGCTGATGCGCGACGCATGCACCGCCTCTGTGCGAATATTCCACCTGGCCCGCGTATGCGAGACCAGTTTAGCTCACGTGTAAATGCACACATTTTACGGATAAATTATTTATATTCCGAGCATTCGTAACCGCCGAGACTCGTGCGCAAATTAATTCGTACCTGCAAACGCGATAGTACTTCATAGATGCGCACCGTATTTTCACCGTGTGCTTATTATGTATAAATCGATGCGCCGTCAGCTCGTCCTCGCGGGAAATACCGGTTAAAAATCGATTTTACACGCCACCAGTAATTATTAATACTCGTCGGATAACGGGATCTTAGCTTTTCTTTAAAGCAATTTTTAATCGCCCCTTAAACATTTGCATTTTCGCTCGTGACGTCAGGAAATTACCTGTGCTCGCTTTGAATACGATCATTCAATAATTTAAGGCGCAAAGTTCGAGCAAAAATGCGATTAAACCAACCGGATGATGGAATAAGTTCCAAGTTTTCGGGAAAACACCTGCACGCCGTTTGTTATAAGTTTGGTGTTGCTACAGTAATTATTAACACCTTGGACTTCGAGTAATTTTTACTATTAGTTACCAGCTACTTCAGGATTATTCACACCAACGGTAGTCCGCTCATTTTTTAACCTTTACTGGTAGCAAAATTTCCTTACCGCCCACTGATTCTGCATTAACTTTATTTAGCGCAATTGCAGTGTTGGAAATTTCAGAATGAAAGTTAAGTAAAAATGTGTAGTTAAATTTATCTTTTTCTTTAAAGGTGAAATAAACACAATTTGAGTGATGGCCGGTGGTTAAAAAAAGAAAATAGCTTCAACACCGAATAAAATCCCTACCGTCCACCATAAAAGCTTCAATCGTTCACTACTGGGTGATGGAGACCAGGTTTACCACCCTTGATTTATACGGTTTGAGAGCACATTCATGGAACATTGAAATACTTCCTTTGTCACTAAAAGAGAAGCGTATATATTGGAAAATTTTTGTTTAACAATATAAAAAAAATATACCGGATTTACCTGACACTGTCGCCGCTGCGACGTCAACGGAGTGTTAAGGGTTAATATTTTGAAAAAAGTCGTCATTCCATTTGCCACGTCTCTTTCCGCGCGAGAGAATGCGATATATTTCCGTGGGTGTGAACGCACGTACGAACATGAATTACCACAGTCACTTACGATTAGTCATTTTCTTACGTACTCGTCGTAAGTATCTGCGTAGGCTTGGTTATATCGAAACAGAGATAAACATGGGCGTGCACAAAGAGCCGAAGGAGCGAGAGGAAGCGTTTGCTTCCGGTACACCATTGAAGCAGTCCCGTTGCACCCTCTCCCTCTCCCGGACCACGTGTAATGCGAACCGACCTCCTCGGGGTCAGGAATACCCACGTTCGATCGTTGACCTTTCTGCGTTTAGCCAGCCGTCGCGTAGATAGACGCATCGTTGACCCGCCCCGATATTCCGTGGACCAAACCTTCCCTCTTTATGGCCAATGAATTTTTTAATTCACCTTCTTCTTCATCATTCTATGCACAAATCTGCAATTCCAAGTTAATGTCGATCACTCGTGAGACGTTTCCAAAATTTTTCTCGACGATGTTGACTTCCTATTTTTAGCCCGTCTGAATCATTCTTGCGTTTGGGGTAAGTGGAAATATTGTGGAAATTACAGAAGATATTTATCGAAGGTACTAGGGTTACAAAATATTTTTTGAAAAATCCAAGTGCCATCTAGGGTGTGCACGAAGTAAAGTAAAGAAGAACATCGGGGTCTTTCGAAATAAAGTCTCGGTTGACTAACGAAGAGAGAGAGAGAGAGAGAGAGAGAGAGAGAGAGAGGAGCGACGTGGAGAAAGAAATTACGGAAGCAAAATGGTAAATCCGATACGATTGCCGGTATTAAGTCTGGCGATGTTGCTTGCTTGCGTTTCTGCGACGCTGGTACTCGGCTCAACGAACGACTCGTTTACTCGGTTCAAGGCTTATAATTACTCGGCCCGCAAGTGGGTCGCTTTCTCCTCGGCACTTTGCGCCACTGCGCAAAGACTCGTTCCAACCCGCCTTGCATGCTTTATTCCGCGGATCCTCGATTCGCCTAAGAAGCCTCGAAACATCGAGGAACGACTTAACGTCGTTCGAGGCCCGCGAGCATCGCCTTTTTCTACTCTCAAAGACGTATTTTTGGCGCGCTGCAGTGAGCTATCTCTTGTTATTTTCGAATCAGAGAGAAGTCCGTCCGCTGCTTTCTTGCGAAACGTTTCTATTCTTATTTTCGGAGTATTATGTTCTTCGGGGATAACCGGGACGAGTTTCCATGGAATATTAGAATGTCTCTGCTACCAGAAATTTCTCTCTCTCTCGTTTCTTGTACTCAAATTTCCAATTTCAGAGCGGAATCAGATTTTTTTTCAAGCTTTAATGCAAACAGGACGATGGAATTTTTTCTCATCGTATGATCCTGCCGGCAAAACGGAAATCGATTAAAGATAGCTTCGTTAAGCTCGAAAGCAAATAGTAAAAAATCATTGTTTATTAAATCCAACGAATGGAGCAAGAGGATTTTTTTTTACGATCATCGACCTCTCGATGAAGCCCTCCGACAAATGCAATTTCGTGGATCCTTTGACACGCAATTCGAGCCGAAATAAAAGAGAAACTGAGCCGCTAATTGACCAGTAATTTTTGCCAACCGCGATTCTCTGGCGCGGCGTACCTGCGGCTCGACGAAGATCCGGTAACGGTAGCGAGTACGTAATTACCTCGCTGGTAATACTAACCCGCAGGAAAATTGCCCACCGGAAGATCCCTGTTCTCGCCGCGTTTTCCTATCCATGTCGCATATTCCCGGCCATTCGCTCGTTCGATCGTGATCTATTCCCATCGGAGAGAGCATTTGTACGCTATTCAATCCGATCTGGTAAATAGGCGTTAACGCTTTCGAGTATCGAGCGCGATTATTTGAACCGCTTGAAATACGAGCGCAGCGTGCATGTTTGAAAGAAATTCCACGAATTCGTTGCTCATGTTCGGGTGGATAAAATGACAAAAGTAATTGAAATTTATATCCGATTCTCTGCGTACTCCGATGGCGTAGGTATTCCAGATTTTTAAAATAATTTTAATGAAAATTCTTTGATTCAAGACTTCCTCGAAAGTTTATTCGCTTCGATGAAAATTGAATAAACCAACGTCAATTTCGTATTAGCACCACGCGTTATTAACGCCTTGAACGTCAAGAAAAATAGCTAATGCTATCAAATGCAATGAAACTTCTTGCAAATGTTAAATGATAATACCGAAAAAGTGTTAATACAATCGGAATTAAAATATTAGTATAAAATAATTATCCTAGTCTACGTAACTGTTTTTGTGTCGTATATCTTTAGTTCTACGTGACATAAAGAGAGATGAGAAAGCCGAAATATTAAATCTACAAATTTTCTCTACAAAATTCCTAACTCTCCGCCCTCGCTTATTTTACGCTCAATGTCATAACTCATCCTGTTGCGTCATATCAAACCATAATGTGAAAGAAAACTTACAATTAGTGAAAATTTCTAAAAAAAACCTTGAGCCAATAATGCGTCGAAAAAGAATTCAACCCAGCCGTCTGTACGTGGAAGCACCCGAGTCTGATAGAGCTCACGTCTCGCACGCGTTGACGATTTCTAAGTATGGCGGGTTCCCACTGCTCGCAGGTTACCGGATACCTCGTACACACGCTGCCATGCACGCAGGTTTCCTGCATCGCGCATACCTTCAAACACACTCACACGGACGAACTTCGAACACTGCCTACGGGGGGATGCACAAGGTTGTGCACACCGCATATCTCTGCACACCTCGTACACCTCGCACACCTTCTACCGCAGCATAGCTCCGCTGTGTGTACCAATACGACCGCACTTTGCCACTGTAATTACACGCTCCTGCTAACAGGTATTTCGTCCGTGGTATTTATGCAAACTAAATCATTCGGGATCGACCGTGCACCCAGGGACCTTTTCCGCGATGGAAAACGGTATGAGATACGAGCCTTTATTTCCGGTAACTTTGATTCCTCGTTTTCTACTTAAAGAGAACGTTCTGTAAAGAGGAAAATTCCAGTGTCTCGAGTACGGTTCGTTTGATTCGTTGAATGGTCAAAGAGATAAACCGTGCTCGATTATAATCGTTTTACTTAATTCCTTTGAATACTTTTCGTCGATATCCTCTATGTATCTCGATGCAATCGTGTGTAATCGATCTCCGCATTGCTTTCGGATCTCTTGAGAAAGTGGAGGGATTGGAATTTTTTGCTGATCTTTTTCACGATTGAAAGTAAAATAGATGGCAGTTTCGGGATCTTGCTTTTCTGTTATCAGCTTCAACGTATCTCTGTTGTATTAAAAAAAGAACTTGCAAATTTTACCGAAGAAATTAATAAATACGCAAGGAAAATACTTTACAGCTTTAAAGATCCTGTCTTCACAGTTCTCCAATAGACATTCACTCAACGTTTTCCGTTTCTCCTTTCCACCGATACTCCATCTCGTTACGTCCTCGAAACTTACAGGTCCGATAACGATCGATCGCGAATGATAGAGCAGCGAACGATTACGAAGTACAGAGTTTTGCGATGTGGTATACCGAGGCTGGAGAGTCGAAGCGTGGGACGTAAATCTCAACGAACGAAAGTGTAATATGTCAAAACGGCGCGAGTAGCCATGTATGTATATACAGCCGACCATTGTGAACCGTTAAAGGCATTTAACTGGCAACTACGAGAGGAGAGAAGTATTTTCAAAAGTGTGGAGGCTTGTAGCTTCAACGTGTCAAGGTTTGTTCAACGATTTAAGTAATAATATTTGAAAAATTAATTAATTTCTAAGCACACCAGTGTCCGGAATCGGATTTTCGGAGGGCTTAATACCGTAACGATCTTCAATTCTGAATTTGACTCTATTTGCATATTTGCTTGCAAATAGAAATGACTTTTGCAATAGTAACTATAGTATACTAAAGCAAAGGCATTGGCAAAACGGCCTTTACGCTACTCCCCGTGCAGAGCTCTGTCAGACAACTCGTGCTGTACAGATTCAAAAAATACCTTGGCCCCCTCTTTGGATATAATATCGAGGGAAAAATGCTTGCTTTCAGAAATTCTTCAAGGCTACGATGCTTCTGCAACTCGCTCGAACAGAGACGACGGTGTGTCTTCCTCAATGACAAGACCCTTCAAGAAGTTTGGAGGGAGTATTAACGGAAACAGCGATGCATTTGGAACAATATAAGAAAGTGTGTTCACCCGTGGGACCCCACACGTGCATACATCGATAGAACACAGTAAGAAACACATGTTATAACGCGCAGGATATACGGCAAGAGACACAAGCATGAATCAAGAATAACACGCAAGTTGATACACACGTGCACTATCAGCCGCGCGTGACACAAGTTACAACATCAAGCAGCATTAATACATTTAACATATTATTTATTCCCGCCTATCGCTTTAAATCCACCACTGCACAATTCTTTTGTTAACCCCTCGCTGTACAATTTATTTTGTGATTGCTTCCGCAATAATTTGGGATTAAAATAGTAAGATAAAAATTGATCAGTGATACTTAATTCTTTTCTTTCTTGATTTTTTATTCTATGAAGTCGAACATGAAGAATCCACAAAAACGTTTAACGTGTTCAATCTGCCGAGAAAATTCCACGGTATATTATTCTCGCAAAACGGTCTTTAATCGCAATGATGGGAATAACATTCCGTGCAAAACAAACATCCAAACCGCCAGAAATGTTCACGACAAAAATTAATGGCGCTGAACGAGTCCACAAATAATAGGCAAATTTCAGCGAAACAAAAGAGCACCAAAGAAATAAACACATAGTTGGGGAATATCGAAATCCAATAGCGCTCGGAGTATTCCCATTCCCCGATTCGAGTCGAGTATCTCGGAAAAAGCATTAATAGTTCATCTCCGGCGTGTCAGTGGTCGATTTGTATTACTCGGTCCGGCAAACTAATTTCAAACTTTCAACGTCGATTATCGACTTACATCGCACTCGAACAGCACGATATATTAACGAGTTATCCTGGCACATGTAAAGTCGAGTTTCGGTGAATCCTGAGTTGTTTGTAGGCTTTAAAAAAGAAATACTTTGCAGATTTTCTTGGATCGAACAACACCGTCACGAAAGGTTTAATGGCATAACGTAACAGCTCGAGGCAGGGCTGAAGTTTTCCGCGAAAGGAAAGGTGCAAAGGGAAGGCGTAAAGGAAATCCGCACGGACGTTGTAGGAAAAAGGCAGAGGTGGTGGTACGCGGTCGGGAGCGGAAGTGAGAAATCACGAGTCTCGCCCTACGGGACTAATTTACCGCAGAAAATTACTCGCGGGAAGCGCCAGGTAAGAGTTTCTTGTAGCAACGCGTCAACGCGCTCTGCACTGGTATGTCGTAAAGAAATGTTCCGGGTATACTAATTGTAAGCGCAACGTTTAAAGACAAAGTCGAAGAATACGGTTGTCTGCGAAACTTTCATCTTCGCAAAATTATTTTTATAGCTCGCAAATAACCGGCGGAAAGTTAATGCAAATAGCGACCGGACTTGCGAGCGCATGTGGAGAGAGAACAATTAGAAAAAGACATTAGTACGATCTGTTGTAAGTAGGGTTTCTCAGTAATGCCTCCTCGTTATTACAGGCTGTAATTAGTTAATTATTATTTAACCACCAATTCGCACCGGTAAGAGGGAATACAATTCCGTTTTCCGATACTAAAGTAAATGGGTTTAATAAACTGCAGGGAGATTAATGTCGGCTAATTCAAAAGTGAGCAGAGTCAACGATTATGATATGCAAAAGTATCATGTGTACTTCACAATGCTCGTTTCTCTTTCATTTAGAATGGAACGATATTCTCTCCAATGATATTATTCGGTTGCTGTTCGAACACGACCGCCGACCTTGCTCGATTACGGCAATAAATTCCTACCGCGTATTCTTCAATATTAACTCAATTAACGAGTGGACGATGCACGAATTGAATTATTCATTATTGAACCACCGACCACATTATTCGATTCGTTAGTAAGAAACTCTCGGATAAAATTCCAGCGGCAGACGGAATGTCATTCGATAAACTGTAAAAAATCATTAGTCGCGGAAGTCAGTAATACCGTGGAGAATAAGTTCTTCGATAATCCTCAACGGCGGTTTGTGTAACGTGTAACAAGACACGTTCCACCGGATAAAAGAAGAAAAGAGAAAAAAACTCATTATCGAACTTGAAATTAATTTCCATCTCCCATGCGAATAAGCTTCGTGCAGTCATGGAGCATAGCCGAGAAACGAGAGTGACTTAAATCCAGCAGATTGGTTTCGCTTGCCTAGCCAGTTCTGGCGACGATCCAGCAACGGAGGATTTCATTGGTATATAATGCCATGAAATACCCCTTCGTGCACGAATTTTACCTTCGCCTTCCACTCTACCTCTTCTTCTCCTTTCTCTTCTCCTTCCATAACGTCGATTTAAACATCCGACACAGCAGAAGGATCCATAAACACAATCGAGCTTCGATTAAATTCCGCATTTGTAACAGACGATTATAATCCTTCCTTACAGATATCGGGACCATCTTTGTTCCGTATACAAGCCCAAGAAAGTAGAATCTACGCAATTTATTGATATCAACGTAAAACTTAAAGAAAAGAGCATAAACTCACAATCAGGCAAATTCAAACAAACTTAAACGCAAACTCCGATTGTCCTTTAATTTTTATCACCATTGGCGCACCGTGTTGCGGTAAGTTGCAACTAATGTTTATCAAATTTCTTTCCGGAATAGAGAACCGGTTGTATCTGCAGGATCTATCAAAGCAAAAAAACATTAAAATGATAGAGTAGATACCCTTCGCTCCCAAGTTTATAACGGAGACAAGACTCATGCTTAATATCGTTAGCGAACTCCGTTATACCGTCGTACCATCCAACCCCCACCCCTACTTCCCTCCCTCTACTTCCTCTAATGTACCCACAGCTGTATAGCGCCGCTATACAACACCCCTGACCTTTTTCACCCCCGAATCGACCACCTCGGCCACTCGATAATAACCCGGATAAAAGCAACCACGGTAAAAAGATTAAATCTCCGTCGTGAGCACGCTTTTTGTCGAATCTTGTAGATCCCTTGAACCGATTGTTGCAGTCATCCATAGCGAACGACAAAATTATTCAGGCCGGGCCTTGCACCTGAAAACACTGCATAAAACCACTTCCTTGCAATTACTTTTGTTTATCTTAATAAGGTCTGGGTCTGGCTTACTGGAAATGTGCACTCGGGGCGATGGTAATTCGCAAACATATGCGATATAAATTACGAGAGCTTTTGGTAAGGACCTTCTTTTCTTTTTAAGTCAACTTCGATCTTGAATTGGCCTGGAATTGGAACAGTAAGAGAATTTAGTGGTTTGAGAATGGAAATCGTGTTTGTAATTCAGAAAGGAAATCATGGAATCTCTTAGAGAGTTGAATTTTCTCGAGGCAGATTTCCATTACGAGTTAATTCGAGTGGAACTTCAGAGAATGATTTTGCAGAGGATTTCTAATTCTTGCAGACGTATTTTCCATCGTTTAAAAATAAAAGTAGGAAAGGACAACCGTACGTTTACGATGTAATGCGTCCCACTTGCGATTTTGAAACGTTAGAATATATTGAAAATTGTCGAGACAGTGTTACATTTTCGGCCCGCATATAATGTTTAATTACTATAATTGCGGTTGACTATAAAATAGCACGTATTTTAATAATAGATAAAGATAACGCGATGAAAACTTAACTGACAAATGACATCCTCGAAGTGTACATAAAACAAATGAATGTGTTTGAATGATCATTGAAACGTCAATATCGTTTGCCGAGGATTATAATGTCGAAACGTAAATAAACGTCGTATCATGAAAAAAAAAGTATAAATCGATGGCCGATGATATTTCCCGTAGTTTCCGAATACCAACCGCTATCAGAGCACGATGGATCAACGAAAACAATATATTCAGAATTTAGATTGCCTAATTCTTTAACGATGAAGAGTTTTGGCTGTTTTGGTAACCAAATGATCGAAAAGTGTTGATGAACATTTTAATTAAATTATCACGCTCTCCGTCCGTACAATCGAATAAGCTGTCCCCAAATGTCGTTATCATATCTGAGATTATATGAGATCGGTTGCGATTACGCACGGTTGCTTAAAGTTACTATTTTACACAGAAAAGTTATTTTGAAGAACGCGATTTCGCCGAAATGTGCGCTTTTGGAAGATTTCGTACAGCATTTTCCACGAAACTAGCACGTTGGCTCACGCTACCAATGCAACCTCAACGTAATTAGATTATATGGTACTACACTCCGACAAGTATACGATGTAACCGCGGTCTAAGAAACCAGATCATCGTATATAGTTTTGTGTACCCTGGGAGAACACAGTCGGGGACGTTCAAACAGGCGCATGCATCGAAACTTCGCTTAAGCATTTCTCGTGGCGCATGCAGCGCAATTGCGTTTACCAAGATAGAGTTTGCAAGAGAAACAACGACGATCTAACAATACAGTCTTGGTTATCTTTCGTGTAAAACTCCATGCAAATTTTAATCGTATTACCCTTCCTGCCGCTCTGGTACGTTCAGTACTTGAAGGCCGTTTACGCGGATTCAAGAAGACCGGAAGTTCCTAAATGCAACCCGGAATTTACGATTTGCGGTGATTGGGTTAAAATCGCAATAACTCTTGCGAAGAATGGCTGCTCGGTTGCTACAAACAGTTATATACATCTATTCTCACGATGGTATATTAAAATTCTTGCTCCAACCGGAATATTAATACACTTTTAAACCGCGGTTTTGGAGCAATATTTCAAACTGACAACTGTCAGTGTGCTCGTATTTTAATAGAAACGGATATAAGAAATATAGTTTGACGGGTCATGTTCACAATTAATAACATGACGCAAATTTATGTCAACGACAACAAGAAACAAAATTTGAAATGATTCAAATTCGTGTCGGTGTTAAACATCGTTGAAAAATTGTAACATTTGATCGATGAATACAAGTATTTTTATTTCGATGGCATCAGTTTGCTCCTATCTTTGGATCGTATTATGAATATTGCGTTCCATCGACAGCTGATACATTTTTGCACAAACACGCCAGAACGAATGGATTGGACACGTTACAATTTATTTAAGGTGCCTAATTAATGTGCTCAAATTTAAATCCTCGTTATGTTTGGAAGATTTTTCTTACATTATTATTTAATATATCATGGCCTCCGTAATTCAGAATCTACCTAAAAACCATACGTTCTTAGCTAAAAATGAAATACAATCAACAGCAACGATAGCAACGGAATAATTGGAAATTGTAAAACAAAGTCACATTTCCCGTTACCGTAAAAGCGGCGTTGTTTCACCTTCACTGGTAAATAACCAACGTGCATCTCGATGCAATCTCGCGCATCCTTCGTGGAGTCAGACCTTGACACACTGACGAGAATCGGGGCGAGAACGAGATGGCTTCGAGTCGACCGCACGTTGACAATGATCCTCGTTAAGAGAAACGTGATTGTCCGCGATTGCAGACGTACTTGCACCAATTATTTCCGATCCTGGTCATCTTGCACGTCATTTCACGTTGTCAGGGACATTGTTTGCCCTTGGACTTTTCAAATACAATTTTTTTGCAGATTTTCTTTTAACACTAGATCTACCAAAGTGGTAAAATCACTTGCTATGAATTTGTCGAAAATATTCCTGAAACTTTTCACGCTGTTTCTTTTCCAATTTTCTACTTCTATCTCGAAGACTGTAAACGATCGTATCGATCAAATTTTCTGTCTTCTTTATTTTATTGATTCAGATAAATATGTTTAACAAGTTTAAATATATTGAATAAATCGTCGATAGATTTACTGTTATGGAGAAATTATTTCCGTTTGGCGGAATCAACCGTGGATTTGTGGTTCTTAACAGCTTTCTATTATCTTTGAGTTAAAAAATCACTGCCTTTACTCATAATTTGTTTCTGTTTGTCATGGAATATTCTATTCTATATAAAAATTTAACAGGATCTTTCTCGACTAATTCGTTTTCGACATTGATCATTTTTCACTTAAGAGAAGCTCGCAGAACGACGCAAAAAGGAGCTCGCGAAGTATATGACTAATAAGCGAAACGAAGGAACGTCGATCGTATAAATAACAACAATGCGGCACACAGAACCTCTACCTACATGTATTCTGACCGATCGCCGTTCTACCAGCTGCACGTACAGCTACGTACGGTCCTCGAACTCCTTTTTCGTTCTCAAAGGACGGCCAACTCGACTTACAGGCATTCCAATCGTTCGAATAATTCAACTCGGCGTCGACGGAGAACATTCCTCGACACTCGCGAAGAATCTGACTTGCCGTAGAAATCCACGTGGTAGATGTGCAAAAATGTACCCTCTTGCAAGGAAAAAATTGGAAGAACGAATAAGAAAATTGCTAATAATCCTACAGCTCGTGAAAAATTTGCGTTTCTTGACGATACGCGATGGAAGAATAGAAATAAAAAATAAATGAAAAGCTGTACTTAAAAAAAAAAGAAAAAGAAAAACAGTTCTCTCCAGAATTTCTATTCGTGATTTCACGATTGACACACTTGCGCCGGCTGGCTGGCAAGGCGGTCGAAGAGAGCGAACACGGAGTCGCGCGATCGGCTCAACGTGCCTGTATTTCCATGTAAATGTATGCGGCCTTGACATCCCGGCCGGCAGCCCGATCGACCGGTATATCATATGCTAACTCGCCGGCGTTTCGTCGCCGCGATTGTGACTGTGACTGTTTCGCAACCAACACTTCGCTGCCAGCGTACTAACGTTACTTTGCTTCCGACCGCACTCGGACCAAAGGGATCTCGCTTTCTGCATCGAGGATTGCGTGAATTTCCCTGTTAACTGACTTACCAATCACCCGGTCCGTTTGTTTGGACAATTTTCGACTTTGACGGATATCTGAGCCCTTCATCGGCATGGGATTTTAGACGAACATTGCGTTTGTGGAGATAACAACGTTTCTGTTATCGTAGAAATACTCGTTACGAGAATTCGAACTGATAATGTAACTCGTTCTTTTTTTTCAGGAGAAAGACTTATATGATGCAGTGTGTCGGTTTAGTATGTCGAATTATTTTTATAAGAAAGAATACCATTTTAGATGAATTGTGATGAAGATTGCGATGTATATGAAAAATTGTACGCAAGTAGGGGCGAAGAGATTTCAAGTTAAGCCCACCATTTAGAGATGAAAACCCAATGGAGACACAATGGAGCTACATAGTTTCGTGGTCATTGCCGTTTTTAGAATCACGGAATTAGCATGGAAGGATCATACGGTCGGGTAAAGACCCTTTTCGCAAGGAACGTTCGAGCATTGGTTTAGTTGTCTTTCTATTGTTTTAAAACACCAATCGAAGAACGTTCAAATAAAATTCAGCACGTGACTAAATCATTGAGCAATTCTCCGAGTGGCACATCCAGATGCTTCATTTCCAGACCAAAGTTTCATGAATGGTGAGACTGAGAATGACGAGTCTATACGTCTGAAAATGACGCAACTATACGTCCAAAGCGTAGGATTTTCCAGTAAACTCGACGTAACGTCGGATCTAAAGCGGTCCAAAGTTCAAGACGAGAACGACGATAACGGGAAACTGGGAGAAGAATGCTCGAGCACAGATTTATGTTCTCTCCCGAGGCTTCTAATCTGATCCTTTTTCGTGCCGCTATATCGAGCGTCCTGTGCTGCGTGCTGAAACAACACTGACTACGCTGTTTCGTTAGTCTATGAGAAGCGAGGGAGAACGTCCAAGAAAAAGAAAGAGAGAGAAAAAAGGGGAGAAAGAGAGACAAATTGTAGAAAGCGTAACGAAGACGAACGAAGACAGGAGAGACGGCCGTCGTCGACTCGCACCGGATCTACCTGCAGATTATGGCCGACGGTACTCATGGTCAACCAGAAACGCGGCGCTCTCTCTTGAAGCCCCTCTTTCTCCCTCCAGTTTGCTCGTTCGCTCGATCGTTCGTTCGTTCGGTCGCTCGCCAGCTCTCTCCTGCCATCGCTCTCTTGAGTCGCCACTCTCTATGGTGGCCGAAAAAAGAGAGAGGACCGACGAAACTCAGGAACGACCGACGAGGCAGCGCGGGAGACGGGAAAGAGAAAGAACAGACAGTACCGAAATACCAACGACCGCGAAACAGGCGTCCACTTGTCGACCTCGCTCTCTCGTCGCCTCTTGCGAACACGTCCGAAAACCAGACGACGTTTTCTCTACGGGACTCATGATTTATGTCTACCAATTGCAGAGGTAGGACCATTACGCCACGAGCTGTACCCAATTTTTGTACCTTGGAAACCATCCGCTTCAAGATCGACAGTCACTTCGACGATCGAGACATCGAGAGCCAGCTCCCTCGCGAGACTCGTCGCGAAAGGATGAAAGATTGATTTCAAAAGAGAGAGGATAAATGAGAAGCCAGAGGAGCGAGGCTATCGTGGAGTGTTCGAAACTACCTAAGATTACGCTGCTGAATTTCAAACTTCCATGATGTTTGCAGAGGGTATGATACTCTCTGGATTTTCGAGCAATGAATAAAGAAGGTTGCTTCGCGAACGAAGAAATTTCTTGATCGATATTGTTAAAATAAATTGTAGTCCCAATAAGTTCTAGTCTAAACAGAGAATAGAGTATGAGAATAGGAAGTATATGACGTAGGGTAGTTACACGCCTGTTGTACAAAAATTACGTTTACACCAAACTGGACCAAGAAATACACCCTTCTGCGATTTCCCGCATTATTCATTTTTATCGTGCATAACTCGTTCCGAGGTTTCCTACTCTCTTAGATCGAACCAGTGATATTTCACTGGTTCAACCAGCGAAATTTGTGTCCGCTACCGCAGCGCCATGCGCCGTGTTTTATTTTTGAATATGCTGACGAGTGAGATTCACTGGTAAACCAGTGAACTTTGATGGCCGCCGAGATCACTGGCGGAACCAGTGAGTGTCATTGGTAAACAAGTGAAATTCCACTGGTCCGATCTAAGAGAGTAGGAAGTAAGTCGAAAGGTCGGCGTTAAATTGACCTACAGCACACTGGGAGCAGTTTCCAGCCCGGAATCACGTCGTCTCGGTAGAGACCCAAATCAATAACGAAGTATGACTATATCGATGGCGGTGCGTTATATCGTGTGTATGCGCGTATGTGTATATACGTGTACCCGCGATGTCGTCGACTCGAATTATCGGCCGACGATAATGGAGGCACATTATCTCTCGTTACTTTACCACGGTTGTTATTTGCCATCGTATGTGGGTCGCTCATTGTTTCTCATTCCTGCACTTCCACCTTGTCGCTCAACCTAGTCCTGCCTTTTCGCTGCTTCCTTCCATTCTTATTCTCTCTGAATTAGTGCATTTTCCTTCTGCATCATTCCTCTCTTTTTCTTTCTCTCCTTGATTCCTCTCATCGCCTGTTCTTTAAGCTGTGCGCGATCGGACTATCGGCCAAGTTTTGCGCTCCGTTTAAAAGCGGTTAGCTTAGGTATATATTTAACGACATTTGTGGAGCGGATGCTACTGCTGTTGGCCCGGGTCCAGCACAGAGTCCGGAGGATCGCGCAGAACGTCCGACGGACCCTCCTCCCTTTCTTCGCTCCGAAGCTGCTTCTTATTCTCTCCTTCGTCTTCCACCTTGCACCTCTTGCACCGTTTCGTATACTTGATGTTGTTCTCACTTTGCTTCCTCTCCTTCTCTCTGATATTATACTTTTCTTCTTTCTTTCCTCCTTTACTGCTGCTTCGAACCTATTGTTCCTTTACTCGGAGAATGAAATTGCGAAGTGGGTTTAGCCGGAGATAACGCTTTTATCCGAGTGACGCGCGCTCACTTTTTCGCGTTGTCACGATGGACTCGACCTACGGAGCGTTCAACTTTCTGCTTGAAAACGTTCATCGATACCGTTAATCTTCCAACGTCGAGATATCGACGGACCGCGCTGAGAATTCTAGCTTCTCGAAGCATCGACAAGTTTCCATTTTTATTATTATCTTCGTAGCGCACTCACCGTTTCCCGAGACGATTATCGTTTTTCATTTATCCTCGTAATTCGACAATATTTACCTTACGTTTCCAGTCCATTTTTGCTTCTTCGCTTAAAAGTTTCGTCCACTGAACTACATGTACTATTGGTCCAGCAAAAGAAGTCACTTGATAAGCAGTTTGCTCCAATTCGCCCGACGGATAGAGATATCCCTCGTTCTGACTTCGTTTTCTATTTGAATGCATGACTGACCATAAGAACCGCAAACTAGTTACATCGTCATGGAAATGACGAAATGATTGTTTAGTTTTTGCTTGTCATTCATCGTACTCAGGTTTCAAGGGCCGATGAGATGAGAATAGGCGGGAAACATACTCCGTTTATCCCGCATCACATACCAAGTTGCTTTTTTTGCCTGGAACACTTTACGTATTTTCTATATTTTGGGCAAAACTTACTCTTGACAATAATCGTAAAATCTTCATTCGAAATTGATCTTTATCCGCAAAGAAATATCGAAGTAATATCGAAGACGGCTCTGTTTCATGCGTCAGCAGCTTCCATCCTCCGTCCGTCCTTGGCGAGACGTTTCTGCACCATGATATGGGTCACGCACGTTCTATATCGCGCAACCACATCCTTAAACCATTCCCCGTAGATCGACCAGGCCGCGCAACCTTGGAGAAGCAGCAACTCGTAAAAGCATACGCATACCGTTCGGAAAATCCGCACGATGGAATGATAAATTTTCACCGCCCATTTAAAGCAATTTCGTGGGACGAGCAAGCGTTGGGAAGTGCCCTCGCCCGAAGAGGGTAATTTGCAGGATCCCGTCAACTGACGCGTCAGCGAAACGATCGATTTCCGATGTCGACCGCAGCCCCTCGCCTTAAGGTCGTTTCCGGCGGAAGGTACGATTCTGACATCGGGATATAGTACGTACGAGCACTTGGCAATCTTCTCCTGAGACCTTGAACTCGTCGATTCGACGATTACAGTGACGCCGGACAGATAGGAGACTTACGTTTCTATGCGTTTACATGCTCACGATTTGTTGGCGACACCTCTGGAGTGAGCGTACCTTTATTTGCACTTTGTACGCTATTAAAGTTACGTCCAGGTTTTAACCTCGCGAACGCAACTTCTTTTGGGATCGCTGGATGTTAGGTATTTGGTTCAGTGTTTGTAGAAGACTGAAAGTTTCTGAAGCGCGTTCTCACGCGCTTCCGTCACGATTTGGTGGGGGAGCGGTTATTGCTGCAGAGCGGGAACGTTGCTGACTGAGAGACTATTTATTTTTGCAAATATAAAATTTGTGATTGGTGGGCAAAGGAATCGTCCCTTGCCCATAGGTCAAGAGCTTCCCTCAACCTTCGGTGTCGTAGGAAAAACCCTGGCTCGCGTGAGGAACGAAGTCCCTGGTCAATACTTTTCACAGGACAAAAATTCCTGAAGAAGTTTTGACGACAATAGGCCCATAAAGCTCATTGATTTTGAAGTAATAAATAATTTGCAAGGCGCGACTGCTATTTGAGCAAAGAAACATCTGTGTGTCGAAAACTAATGAGAAACGAATTTTTAGCTACACCTGTAAGCCTCAGGGACGTATTTTTGCTCTGCAACAATACGAATATCGCGCAAACTCGTTCTGTTCAAACCTAACGTTTCCGTGGTACATAAATCTACAAGTTTAACCGAATTGCGTTGATTTGGAATTACCTCAAAGGCAAGAAATCGTTTCTCTTCTATTCCTCAATATTTTTCGATTGTTTCTTTCCTACCTTCGAGGTGTATCGTCGTACTGTGGCTATTATTCTCCCGAAAGTACAGTAACTTTTCATTGTGAGGATGATAGCAGGACAATTGCGTAAAACCGCAGAAGAGCAGTTTAATGCATCTGCGTCGTTCGCCGACAAGGCCGGTATCCGAAACGCGAGCCACCGCAGCGGCTGTTGCGATGAACGACCTCTGCCAGCTCTCTGGCGAATATATCACTGAATCACCGTATTAAGCGCTGCTCGCCCAGAACGAGCAAACATTCCGCAAATGCCAGTAAATAGAGAATTCCTGTCCGTATGGCCTTTCCTGCAGCAGGTTTGCGGAAAAGCGCCACGCTTCACGAGTCTACACAAAGGGAGTGGCGAATCGAATATGCTAAAGAGAAGAGCAAAGAAGTTACGCGCCACTTCGACGGCAAAAGTACGACGAAAGGTGAAGAGCACGTCTTCGCAGGGTAGCGATGAACGGCAAGGGCTGCAATGAACGACTACGAGAACGAGGAATGGAGAGAACAGCGAGAACGGGCAGAAGTGCGCGAAACAGCGACGATCGCCGATGCAAAGCAGCGAAGGGCGACACGGTGCTGTAACGAGGGAGCACGGGTCCCGAAGAGCGCCGCAAGGCAGCGGAAAGAGGCGCGCAAAGCTGGAAAGGACGGCTCAAAGCAACCAACTTGGACGGGTTGCACGCTGAGCGATCGACGCTGGAACCTAGGAATATTTCAAAGGAACGAGAAACTTAACGGACGAAATGATGATGCTTGGAAATAACGAGCACCTACTAGACGATCCATCCAAAGAGAGGGAAGACCACCGGTCAGATTGATGTGCAAAGAAAAATAAGCGAAATTCGTGTGATCCTCGGACGAAGTTTCAAAAGTATTATACAATAGACCACATAGATGTAGGAGGAATTCAGGCATCCGCGACAAAGTGGAAAAGGGAAGCGTGAACGAACAAAGGTCAATGGAAATATGGTCGGAGAAGAGAACGGGGGGTGAATGACGAAGCAGAAGCCAGGACTAAGCGCGATGCGAGCGGGAGGCCAGCGATGCTCGCTCCAATTCCCGCCTCGAATAAGCTATTAATATCGTGGGCCCGTCGCAAATCAAACCGGACGTAAAGTATGCCTGGAATGGTTGGCTGATTCTCTCCGCCTTCCCATCCTCTACGCTGCCTCTGCATCGGTGCTCCCACATTTGCTGATCCGGCTTGAATCCGTGAGAGAATCGACGTATGCGCATCGACACGAGTCTCTCTTTGTCTCGTGATCTTTCTTTCTCAGTCTTTCGTTCGATCGTACTAATTGTAAGTAGGATCGAACAAAACTATGGTTACATCGACTACTCTGTCCTATAGACTCGCTGGCTGACCGGCATGAGGATCTAAACATCGGCTTCGCTCTATGATTTGTCGTTACGACTGACTTCTTCCTTGACTTACGTTTGCCCTTGTACGCTCTGCCGACGATTGGACTTTGCTGATTCTCCTCGATTAAATGAGAAACCGTGGATTCTTTGACTCTTCACCGGAAATTAACACTTTCTTCTTATCTTTTGTGATTCTCTTTGAACGAAAGGACGGTATCAGGTTGCAAACTATCGATATTAAATATTACGCTGCTTCCGAGAAAGCCTCGATATTGCTTCAACGTTATATTAATGTCGAGAAGTACAACAGACATTCCTTTTAACGTTTGGAGCGAATGAAAAAGATTCGATACTCTGGCAAACCCAGATTTATCGACGTCAATTTCAAGAGAGAAGCGTTGCCATTATCGCTTTGATTTGTTCCCCGGTTGCGACGCATCGACGGTCAAATTACGAACGAAACAATTTGACGCGCAGCTGGCGGAACAAATATACCTTCACGGCTCATTGCGTTAACGTGTCTGCTTAAAGCTGGATTATACAGAAACGGAGAATCAATGTTTAGTTTACGAGAGAGAAGCAGTGTCTATCGATTTCCCTAGAGCGCGACGAATTCGCTTCTAAAGGGGCTAACCTGGTGGATTGGCCAACTTCCAGCGATATCTCGGCACAATTCCTGCGATGATTCGACTCCCACGATATACCGAACGATTCTGATACGTGTACCTGCTAACGTTGCTTCTGTAAACGATAAACAATCAAACTAAAGCAACAAAAGTGTACCTATATATCTATAAAAATCGTGCTTGCTCGAGAAACTTCGATGACTAACGTTAAATTTTTCTTTTCTCGCCTCGAGGAAAACACGTTGAAGCTCGTGGATATAAAAACGCCGATCGCGCGATCCGGAAATAGACGATACTCGTGCACCATCGACGGTCCTCCGCGTTTCGTCGCCCTCTGGAGGAAATATCGTGATAAAACGAGAGAATACACGGTTCACGGGAGAACGAGTGTTTAGGATCGATTCGCGATAAAGCGCGACCAAGGCTTCGTTCCGCGTTATTACACGGGAAACCGGTAGTACGTAACGGTTACGGCGTACCGGAGCACACCAGCACACCATTTGCTCGGAGTGTCCGAGTAAATTTCTCGCTCGAAAAATTCTTCGAGCATCGCCGAGAGGAGAGCCCGCCATTTTTCCGGCCGTCGAGAAACTTTCGCCAACTATCGACAGTTCTTTACGAACGAATAAAGATCTTACGATCGTTACCAGCGATATATCGACTGAATGAACTTTCCTATTGAAAGCGTCATAGAGATAAAAGTAATCGGTTCTTTGGCAAACGTCCATAAATCGGCAGTTTTTAAATGATCACTTTGAATTGGATCTTTTTCAATGTATTATGGAAAATTAAACACTATTGTTATCTCGGTAGAAAATTCAAAGTCTAGCCTGCTAGAAAGGCGGAGAAATTATAAACTGGCTGAAAATATGCTGGATGAGGTTTAAAAGGGATGAACCGCACAACATTTTTTTCAAAACTAGTAAGGAAGAAAATGATCCATTTACAATAATTTTTTTATTTTGGAAAAAGGAAGACCTAAAAACCACAACAAATTTACTATGTTGCCACTGTATAAAACTTCAAGACCTACAACAAAAGAGAAATACAACGATATGATGAGTTTACTGCCTTACATTTCCACCTGTTTACCATGAATACTTTACTATGCTAACTGTAAGGAGAACTAAGTTTAAAATACAAATTTTTTTATTTTTTGTTATCTTAACGAAGTAATTTACATTTTACACTTGTTTATTTATATCGCCTTTTTAATATACCTGAAATTAATTCTCAATGAACTGGGTTACTCGTGTATTTAAATGTCTTAATTTTAATTATTATTTTTTTCATAAAAAATCCATTTGAGTAAAGCTAATGTCTATAAAAATATAGACTTAAATTTACTGTTCTTTTTATTTCTCATAATATGTTATTTTGAAAGTGGTATAAGTCCATTTGGAGCTAAAAATATCGTTTATTTTTTTTAAATAATTTTAATAATTATCATTTCATAACAAAATTTAAAAGGTGTATAGTGTTAAAAACGTCACTCGAATAGATTAACTTAAATATCTCGATACATGAAAAAATGGACTTATACCACTTTGAATAACAGTCTCGCTCGAACACGCGCGTGTTTTTATATACCTTCTTATATAGATGTCACATCTGTGATAGGTAAAAACATGCTTCAACCAGTCTGAGCCATAGCAACGCGTGACCGGGTACAGCTAGTAAATAATAATTCGATAATTATCCGTTTCAGAGATAAGTTATATATACCTAAGTTTCATAATACCAAAGTGAGAATAAAATTGTAATATTTATTTTTTGTAACAATAGGCAGGAGTGAGAATGGACAAATAGGAGCCAGCGCAGAGGAGCACTAGACAAGACAAAGCACCGCAGGACAGCGCAGGATAGTGCAATACAGCCAGGACATCCACAGGACTGCCAGGACGTACACAAGATACCCAGAGCAGGATTTATTATATAAATAATTTATAGTGTTAGAACCACACAATTGTATTTGATGAATATTGTATCACATACGTTTATGTTGTGTGATACAAATGATGAATAAAGGATGTGTTAAACTGTTTACATTGTTTTTGTGTGAATTTGCTAAATGGAAACTTAAATGGACACTGTCAAACTTTTTTAGCCGCTGCCCTTGTTCTATTCTTAAAATTCCATATTCCTTGCAAATAACTAACAAGTGTATAATAACTATAAGTTCCTCTAATATGGTATACACCGGCTTCAGCCGCACAGTCAGGAAAGTAATACGAGTCAGTGATATGTCAGACAGATGTAGAAGTATCAGTTTTGATGGCTTCAATATAAAAACATTTCGTTTATTATTAATGAAATGAATTAAAACTTTATTCTGTGAATATACGAAGAAGGTACGTCCTTATTCTAGGAGTGAAAGTTGCAAAGCTTCGTTTTAAAAAGAATTTCGCTAGGTGTAAGGATCCTTTTCAGCTTGAACATAAACAGACATAGCTTTGCAGCTACAAGCTCTTAAGCATTATTAATATAATATGTTCGTAAAAGAGAAAACCACGAAAAAGTCCGTCTGAGACACTTTGTTTTATATTACTTGTATCATTGAACCTTTTTTCGCCCAAGTTTTGCAAATTGATAAGTAGTATGAGTGAGTGATAAATCAGTCAGAGAGAACAATTTGTCTAATTGTAAGATATTAGTTTACTCAGGACAGACAGGACTAGCAAGAGAGAGGCAGAACATGCAAGAAACTTTTAGGATAGGCAGAGAGGCAGGGCAGGTGCAGGACAACCAGGACAGGCACAGCGCAATCAGCACAATATTTATTAAATAAATAATTTGTAATCTTAAAACCGCACACTTGAGTTTTATAAATATTATATCATATAAGTATATTTCCTGTAATGCGAATGATGAATAAATAATTTTTTAAATTGAAAAGACTATTAATCTATATAAACAAAAATGTAAATGTTTATTTGTTTAGAAACTTACATCTCCGAAATTTCTTTACCGTTTGGCTTGAAATTTTGACCACAACGGATTGCGAGGCATTAACGTGACGTGTACGAATTTTTGTTATTAATTGATAAATTATATCCCTGCGATAAATTCATTCTTCCATGTATATATCGCACAAAATAGCATTATCCACGCGAAATAGTTTTAAAACTTCGTAAAACATCTTCATTAAATATCTTTAAATGGGAGTAATTGACGCAAGGGCAATTAGTCGGATATCGAGAAGACGATCGCAGTTCCGGAACGAGATACGCGAATCTGGCTCGTCGAAAGCAGATGGAAAGTTTTATTATCCGTCCAACCGTGCCAAGAACTCGAGCGATGACGCTGCACCAAGAATAAGTCACGCGGACTAATGACCCTGATCGAGTAGCTCGGGTAAAATACGATCACGGAATGGGATAAATCGATTAATTGCACGGTAATCGCCGTAAGAACAGTCCGAAAAGCCCTCAATGAGGATAACCTTTTCAGTCGACGTCCTGGCAATATTTGCATCCGGTAATTGGAAGGATACCACCGCTAGAGTTGGCAGAATGTAGGAGAAAGGTAGGAGACTCGAAGAAGACTGGAGAAGGTTGGAGACGATTAAGGAAGGCTGGAGAAGACTGGAGAAGGTGGAAAAGGCGGCAAACGTAGAGGCTCGTTCGAGCGGAGAATACGATGAGGCTGAAACACGTGTAGAAGATTCAACCTTCTGAGAAACCCTTCGAGTGGCCTTTCCGGTGTAAACGCCATAGTAAAACGTTCCAAGAAATTCCAGCTGGAGAAACGATTCCATCTGCTCGCTAAATTTTATCGAAAGTGGAATATCAACTTTACTTCGTTAGATCGGAATTTTAATCTACTATACTTACATAATAACATCTTTATAAAAAAAGATTGTAAATTGTCGACCAGTTTACAAATTTTCAAAATGATACGTGCAGGAAGAAAAGTATAACTGCGGATTCTGTCAAACTCGCTGCTTAAATATCGCGATTAAAAAGAACACACAATCGATAAATTTAAGCATTCCGGTTTTGATCGGGCCATAATTCATAACCGGTTATGCGAAGCTAAAATTAATGGTTGACCTCCGCATAGTTACCAATTCATTTCGAATGCGTGCGCATAATTAATTTAGAGTACGATTATTCATGGATCACCGGAATATAATGTAATATTAATAACGTTAATTTGACCCTGCACGAATATATGCATTATCGCCATAATTGTGGAAAATTCAAAGGAGCAAAAGATTCTGCAAAACGGCTCGTTCGAATTAAAAATGTAAATGGATATCATCGTTATGTTATCGTCCCGGCACTATTCAAAAATTCGAAAACATGAGAGAAAACTTACGGTGGTCCTTTGAAACGGTAATACAAAAAGCAGCGTCTAAAAGAAACCCGTTGTCGATCGTATCGTGGTACAACTTTCTTACATTTCTATATCTCCTCTGTGTCTCCAATACCGAACGGGTTTCCTTTCAAGAGGCAACGAGAGAGTAGCGAGGTTGAAAAATCCATGAAAAAGGAGGATCATCTAGAATCGAAAGCAACGTGCCTCGAAGGAAAAAAGGGGAATATCGAGCCGACGAGAAGCGTTACTCTCATCGCCTATTCTAAGGTTCGATCGATAACCATAAGATACGCAAAGAGAAAAGAAAGCTAACAATAAGTGGAAGATGATAGCTTATTTTGCCAAAATATACCTACTTTCGGGAAGAAAATGCAACAGGAATTTTGTCAGTTTCTCTTGAACGTTACTTTGTTGGATTTCGAGATTCAAAATTTGAAAAGTTTCATTACTAATATCTCTCGGAGAAAGAGAGGCTGGAGGAGAAAGAAAGAGGTTACCAAATCGCAGGAGAAAGGGGTAACCGAGGGAAACGGTACTGAAACCTATCTTTCCGGCGAACGGGTCGCCAAAACAAGGAATGTGAAAAAAGCACATTGTACACTATCCTGAGATAGGTCGGATCATATATCGATGATGGAAAACTGACGATTGCTTACGAGAATAATATATTTTCGTTAACAATGTTAAAGTTATCGCAACGATTGAATTCAGTGAGTCGATTCGTCATTTATTCCAGGGTAATAAAATCTGAAGTTTTATCGTCGAACCAGTCGGATGGACTTTCCTCTACCTCTTCGAATTTTCCTTTATTCGCAAAAGTATTTGGATTCGTTTCTCTATATTCTCGTAGTAACTCGATAGCCAGATTGACTTCGAAACGCGATTCACAAACTTCATATATTTCCTGTCAGTGTGCCCATTAGTGCTTTACGGGTCGTTTCGATCACTGGTGACCCGTGAGAGTTTTCCCTTCTTTTTCGCCGTCCCTTTTCCGTCTTCTTGCCGTTGACTTGTCATCGATTGGCAGAATCATGGTTAGCTTAGCGAGCAGCGTTGCCCATTAACCTGATCTGCCTCACCACCCCTCTGCGACCGAAACATACCCCATCAACGGGGACAATCACCCCTCGCTGAACCCTTGGCGTTAATGAATCCTAAGAACGTTTTTACAACCGAGTCTATTCTCATCGGATAAACAGCATGTAAAACATTAATTCGTGAAATATCTCGCCTCGGATAATTGGAGAATTTTGATGGCTCATTTTTACCGGTAACGTGTTTCGTTTGAAGTCTCATTGTCGATAAATATTTCGACTTGTTGTTAAGGGGGTAGTTCTGTGATATCGTGAGCAATTCTTAACGATCCGAACAAGAGACAAGAACATGGAAAATAGTAACTAAAAGGAGAATGTAGGTATAAGATGAAGCCTCAATCAGTTATGTTTTTGGAGTTGGGTGATATAAAAACAGTCCCACGTAAATATACTTGAATATGAACGGTAGGATAATTTTCATAGCACTGACAATGAGCAATCATGAACACGACTATGCTAATAGTGATTAATTATTCAAATAAATAAATTATTAATTTAGTTAATCGTTTTATTAGTATATATTGAATTGGTTGACACTTAAGAAAAAATGTATCCAAATTAGTACGTTGAATGCCACCGGCACTTTGTTAGTTTCTTCATTTCTACTCAAGTGAAACTCTCTCTATTAAAATGACATCTTAACAAAACAGAAACTTTAAAGACACACAGAGGCATATAAACAGCAGGGTTTTACTGTTTTTAGTGCAATACGTAAATATTGACTAAATTAACAAATTCGTAAATATTACAATTTTAAAATCATATGAAATTTCATTGAATTCAATGGCGCCGATCACCGGTGACCCTCATGGCATGCACCTTATTAAAACATATTGGTGAGGTATTGACAGCGCTGTGGAGAAGGTTAACATATTGAAAAAACGTGAACTCTTACTCTTTGCATCTTCCCGATTTTCAAAGAGTCAAGCAATTTGACCTAGGGATCAATATCTAATGAAATACCAATCATAGCAATAGACATCAATAAAAAGTAATCTGTTTAACAATCCTAGCCAGTAAATTTAGAAATTAATCCAGAAAGTTCAAGACGCGACGCAATATTCCATCCTCGAAATCCTCCTTGTTCAACGGGTTTTGAAGTATGTATTAAATAAAAAAAAATTGCGTTCCTTTTCTTCCTCCAGTCCTTTATTCGGAGAGAAAGGAAACAGGAGAGTACCGTGGAAACAATATCGCTCGCTCGAATATTAATTGTTCGCTTCCCGGTTCGTTCCCCCTATTTTTATCTATCGCGCGGCTTACTAAGCGATTCAAATCGAATCGAGCCAAGCCGGGGCGGAGAAACGCGTTCGTGGAAGAAGGAGCGGTCGTCGAGAATCCGAAGAAGGGAATCCTGCATGAATAATTGATTTCCGGGCCGTGAATGAAACCGAGGCAGGGTCGTGTTTGCGACGGTTATATAGCCGATCACGGGAAGCTCGACGGAATAAAGCTCGTAATAAATGCGAATGCCTCCGAGGGGCAAGAAAGACTGTCTTCCAGGTGAAATATCACGCCAGTCTGAATTCAAACTGATTTTTGGTTTACGTTGCCAACGATTAATGTCTACAGCGCGATGGAACTTTTACGCGGTGAAATCGCGAATAGACCGAAGGATACGATACTCGATTTTCGATGTGTTCATAAGACCGTGTTTATTTCGGAATCGGCAACTTCATCGACTATACATTAGGTAAGATTCAGAGAATTAATATCTGTTACCGCTAGAATTGCTGGCGTTAAATTTGTTGCATTTAAATATATTACTTTACAACAAGTCGTTTGAAACACGCAGAATTAACAGGAGGAGAAGATGATCGATTCGATAACTTATATTTCATGAGATGGACGTGCAGTATATATTCTATGATACTCTTATACCTACACTTTAAGAATTTAAACAAAAATTGTGTACTAGTAATTTTGACTGGCTTGGTAGACCTAGTGTTAATAGTATTAATGATTCGATATCTAATATCCAAGTAGCCATTACATTTCATTCTAATAGTGGCGTACCTAATTTTACTTTTAAATTTATGTTTATAAAAATTAAAAAATGTTGTTATAAAGTACTTATGAAGTAATGATAAATGTGCAAAACGAAACGTTCAGAAAAGATCTCAATTGCGAAATAATGGTTTCACGTCTAGATTATTTTTATTTATGTACCCAGTACGAGTACTTGTCACTTACAATTACAGTCAACTGACCAGTCTACTCTTCGAAATCATTATTTAACTCTTTGTGGACCGAGATATTCTGGAAAATCGGAAGTAATTATTCATATGACGATTGAAACTTGACTTTTTACCAGAAAGTCAAAGGGTGAAGGTGCGAAAACTGTAATCGTGCTACTTACATGATCATACCTTTTAACGATTACAGTTCAAAATTTTAACCCTAACTTCTTACACATACGGCGATAAGCTATGATGAGATTGTTTCTCAGCATACATAGGTATATATTACTCAAAGTAATAAGTTTGGGAGCTATTAGAACTTAATTCTTCAAAGTGATAAACATTTTTTGCAATAAAGTGCACACAAGCGATGCTAAATTCCCCATTTAAAATTGCCTTTTTATTATTTACTCATGCGCCATCGCGCAAGTAATTTTAACTCCAGTCCGTGACTTTTTCACAATAGTTTCTTGAATCGAACAACTTCATAAACCTACAAATTAATACGAAAGTTGCTGGGTAAAATCAACTCCACGGAAGCTACTACGCGATCCAAGCACCGAATCTAATTTTCCTCGGGCAAGAACGTTAACAACATAACAAATCGTAGATTAAGAATGTCTCGCATTCCGTAGCGAAGAAAACCGTCGGCGGGAGTAAAACCGACGGATATAAATGCAAGGTAACGAAGAAACGCAAGAACCAAGAGGGTCGGCCTAAGATTCCCCTCTCGGCATTCCGAATGAAATATCGCGCCACGTAGATCCAAACTGGTTCTTCGTGGGGGCGGACCAAGACATAGAAACGGAAAGCGGGTGAACGAGGGAACACGAAGCGAGAGAAGAGATAGATAGATAAATAGATAGATAGAGATAGTTAGATAGATAGAGAGATGTACACATGGAAGGAGGGAGAACGAGAGAAAGGGTGATGGAGAGAGAAAGCGAATTAGAAGGAGAGAAGGAGAAAGAGGGAACAAGACAGAGACGGCAAAAAGGGTTAATAGGAATTCCGAACATAGTGTCGGGATAGTTTCAATCGGACAAATTGAGGCAATCCATTTCTCGTCGTTGTCGATGTGTCACGGAAGGCTAGACTGACAATTCTGAATCAACGATCTCTAATTACGATTTCATTTCCTCGATTATAAACAAGTCAAGCGTGCTCAATGTTGCGCGGTGTACCGATCAGGTTATCTCGTTACACGAATCTCCCAAAGGACATCTTCGATCTCAATATATTTGTATGTTTTTTGGCAAAACTTCTCCAAAGCGCTTTAGTAAAACTAATTACGTAAAAATGATCAATTTCATGCCTACTTTTTAACCATTACAATTACATTTTAATATAAAACAGAAAGTAATTATTTTTGATTGTCCTTAGTTTTAAATTAGAAAACATTGGTCACTCATTAATAAATTTACATAAAATTTAATTAGAAGAATCCAAACGTGTATCACGATATCATAATTACGAATTGGGAAAATTTCAAATTCAAAAGTGCCATTGCACAAAGAGTCAGCTCGAAACGACGAACATAGGCGGGAACGGGAAATAAACGATCCATTCGATTCTTCGCTCATTAATTTGGCAATGTTTATTTACGTTTTCACCAGTTCCCATTTCTCGTTGGCATACCTGGCACTCTGTTCGTGCATTCACGCACGAAACTGTTAAATTGCACGCCCTCCCATACAAATGTTTGAACGTGCGAGTAAAAGACCATTCTGAATTTAGCAATAAGCTTTCTCCTTTTAAGTGGACTGTATACTTTTAAAACTTAACTGAAGTGAACAAGCCAGCGAACTACAACAGTGAAAACTTTTGGACAACCTGAATAAAAGATCTAAACAAGCTGCAGCTGAATTTACCGTGTAATTCTGCCTCTGCAGCACAGTACACTTCTTTTTAACACTAACCCTACCTGTTCCGGCACTTTATGTACACCTATTCTAACCGTAGCCTATCATTTGACCGGTTATGATATAATTGTTATATTTTTCCAAAAGAAACTCAGGAGACCGTTAATTGAATGTACGAAACAATGCAGAAAACAGCCTTTAGTTAGTAATGTAAAAAATGACACGTTTTTATTCCACTGAACATTTGACAGTTTATGGTTAATGTGAAAAACGGTGGAGATCGATATTTCTATCATTTTTTAAGAGGGTCAAGAAGCATCAGCAATGCTCGGAAGATCCGGAAACGGAAGTGCCCCGAGCCCCTTCCGGATAACGGTCCCATGGATGAGGCCCCTCATGCCCATTGGCCGAGGCAAACGCGTGTAACAGTCTTACAAGCGGATTACCAATGCTCAAGATTTGCTACAGGGTGATCGCTACTGAAACCACATTGTGTGTTGAACGTACAAAAGTATGAATCAAAGTTGCAGGTCAAGATTTTTACTGCCGATTATCTCATATGTCAAGATCGGAGACAGGGCGTCATGCGTTAACAATAATAAACTGTCAATAATAATATCCTCTACATTCGTATAATAAACTCTGTAATGTTAAGGTTGTAAGTCGTAACATTAAATCGTATTAAAGATTTATCCGATCGCCTCTCTTTGTCTGCCCCTTCTTCAGCGCATTTTGCTTGCCGCTTCATCCGCACTCGAGTGTTATCCGAGCTTATCTCGCGGAGATAGAAACTCGGTAAAGCCGATAATCAGTTCAGCAGACTATTTCAAGTTTCATCGAATATCCGCACCAACTTGTATTTCACAGTTGTACGTACTATCGTATGGTGAATGAGAGTGGTAATTTTGCGGAAAGAAAGAAGGAGAATATCTGTTTTGATCTTTGCTTTGGCGAATGGCGGTGTTTTAAGGGGGAGACGATGTTTTGGAGGACAGATAGTGGTGTTTTAGGAATATTGATACTTTAATTATTGAGGACTGTGTATGGTAAAATACACCGTGACGAAGATACGTTTGAAATAAATCTCGATATGAACATCTAGGATCAGAAGATGTACGTTGACCTTTGAACAAGACACCATCTTCTTTAGTTCGTAAAGTAGCAAAGGAAAATTGTCCATGCTGAGCCAATTGACCAAATGAGTGTAGATGACATATGCAGGACGACGTAATTTCTGCATACAGTGACTTCAGAGGTTAATCGAGAACTGATATCAAAATGTAGTCAACAATCGATTTAATCGTCTGATTGCCACGCCGTGCAATCACGCTTCTTATTTTCACTGCAGAGTTCATTTGCAGAGTTAATAATACGTTTTATATGAACAACAAAAATAGTTTAGTGATGTAAGTCACTTACAGTAATATCCTGTCTTTACATACAAAAATACAATGGTTACCGTTTCTAAAAAAAAAGCATCACAATTGAGGTTCCCGTCATTCTGTGAAGTGAACCAATAAAAATGCGATCACGCTCTTTATTGTTCTTCCAATAGATTTTCGTGAAAACCCATATACTCAATCGTTTAACTACATATATCTGTCGTGAATTTTGCAGTCTATGCTTTAAAACCTAACCGCACAAGATTCTTTTCACGAGTAGTATCATTGAAATTTTATTGATACACCAATGTATAAATATATTTACTTATTATTTTATGGCCACATTAATTTAACAATAATGTGTTTTATTTATACAGACAATTAAAGTTGACAATATTGTGTCCAGCTACAGTATTGATGTTTAGTGCAACGCTTCTCAAGTGCTTCAATGAAAAAAGCCAGGTAGACCATAAGCTGTACTGCTACAGCAAAGGGTTTAGCCAGAATTTGGGAAAAACGAGCTAGCCCATCTGGCCTAGGACCTCTAGACGAACCTGTTGCTCCTGGCGATTAACAACGAAACGGGGAAAAATAGGAAGGAGAAATAACAGAAGTGGGACACGGCGCGTTCGTTGCACTGAGTTTTTATGAAATCTCGCTTTCGGCGGGTCGAGAGTATAATAATCGAGATGAATAGGGAGCACGCGCATATTCGCCATGGAAACAGAGAGAGCAGAAAACCTGAAAAAGATAGACGACCAGGTATATGAGCAAACGAACCACGGGAGAGAGCAAGGGAGGGAAACTGGAAACATAAAAGAGACAGAGGAAACGTGTGTAGGATGTATACGATGAGAACACGCTACTCTGCAAGGCGTACCTGATATTACAGATCGTTACTCGATGTTTACGCTGAAAATTAACATCCATTTCGGTAAAGCAAATGAAAAACTCCAATATTACGCTGTAGGATAACTCGAAAGATCGCCTGATTGTGAGTTGACAAATTTAAATATGCGATTACGAGAGTGTAGAAGACCGAATTCGTATCCTTCTGGCACCGTGTGATCGACGCGAGAGGAAAGAAAATTATGCATATTTCTATAGTGCAGACATGAAAAAGTAAAAAACGGTAACATCGAGTGGCGATCACGAGCGCGAAATGCAAGCATCTATAGTACCTCGCTTGAATGTACGCATTTGTGGATTTAATTACGCAAATATTGCGGCGATTCACGTGCCACTCATGTTCGTAAATCATCTTCGCTTACCACGCAAATTGAACGTTACGTAAATTGTTACGATACGAATTACTGTATCATTCAGTAGCGTTATGATCTCGTCTCGAGAAATTAATTTCAGAAGTGAATGGCGCAAATCATCGACCGGAAGACTCGTGTCATTGAGCCGAAAGGTTTACCTTAAAAGATCAAGACGTTTATGTTATCAGTCACATTTTCAATAAAAAGGCTGTAATATATGATGAACCTTCTGAAACTTTCTCTACATGTTACTGTACATAACACCGCTGTTGTTTCAATTCTTTGTGGATAACAAAATCGTCATCTTGTTGAAGCAGCGCTTCATTCGACACTTTTACTCTTTAAAAGCGCAAGATCAAACTTAGTTTAAAAAAAATAATCTTTCACAGGCCCATAATGATCCCAATTAACCCTTTTGTTACGGAGTCCTTTTTTTGCGAGAGTGATACTCCGTACGGAGCAATCCCGGTGCAGGTGTACCATTTGGCAGAAACAAGAAGTCACTTGGCTTGTGGTACAAGGTAAAAGCGAAGAATGTCCCTTGCGCAGTCTATCTCTACCGTATGGTTCCTGGAAACCTGAGATCGACCAATGACAATCGAAAATATAACATTTTTTTCGTCGTTCCCATGACGATGTAACGAATGTGTAGCTCTTTCGGCCAGTCACGCATTAAAATTGAAATTGACGTCAGAAGGAGGGCTGTCCTTATCCGTAGGTCGAATCGGAGCAAACCACAATCCAAGCGATTTTTTATTTCTACCTAGTAGCACGTATTTCATTGCTAATAGAATGTACTCTATAACGGATGGTGGCGTTATAAACAATAAATTCAAAGTTACAATGATATATAAAAAAGTAAGAACTTGTGGTATTTGAAAAACATTTAATTATAAAATACGATCTAGTAATTAATATTGACATAACTTCTTGTGAAATGATCACAGGAGCGTCAGGCGTTGGGTGATTATACTCACCGCTCGTAGGGAAAAGGTTAAAGATTATTTGTTCGTCTTAATTCCACTTTACGTTAAACCAGCACAACGACTAGAAACCTTTGTAGGCGCCATGTTCACCGACTAAATTTAAAAATATGCAACGGTAAGTGCAAGATAACCCAACCGCATCCTCACACCGGAATGGCATCGTCACTCGCTTACCTGCCATGAATATGCAAAATAGCTTCCGCCGCTGATCACAGACCTGCTGGTTCACCTACTTTTTCGACTTACGCAAAACCTCAACTTTAAATTCGCATCTGGCTGTCGCGAAAGTTCGACACCATTGAGAATAGTGGCTCATAACGAGGAACGAGGAAGTTCCTCACCGACAGATAATTGCAGTCGCGCGCACGAAGCTCGAGGAAAATCGGAATCCGATTAATTTCACTGGTAGGCGGTTCTATGCGCTCTCCACGGTGCCAGCTAATTAGGTCGCCGATAAAAGACGCGTTATGCTCTCGTTATACCCCTCTCGGTTAACGTATGTACGTTCTTCGCTCGAATTAGTTTCACCTTACGGCGCAGAGGCACGCGCGCAAGAGAGAGAGAGAGAGAGTGAGAGGGAGGGGGAGAGGGAGAGAGAGAGCGATGGTGTAAAAGGGTGAGAGAGAAAGAGGAGAATTCGGAGCACGTAGACGGAGAACTTATGTCGAGATTTTCTATCTCCTCTGTTCTCGCTCAAAATTCCTCGGAAAAAGGCGTCTCGTGACGCACGCCGATACTTTTCTTTTTTCTTTCAATTTCCAGATACGATCGTTCTTGGCGTGTATCTCATCCCGTATTTTCCCACGATTAGTCGACCCAATGTATTGCCTCTCTTTCGGAGCACCATCTCCAGGATTGGATCTTTGACCTTTTCGATATCGAGGATGCGGACAGTTGCTCAAGAAAAACGATCGGAGCGAGCCATCGTAACGCTTTTGCGCAAGATATGCGTTATCTTTTTATACCGAGCATTTCAATGTGTCGAAAGCGAACATGCGATATTGCTTTCGCTGGATTCGAAAGATCATCCAATCTTCTCCGCGTACATTCGTCCGTGCAAGTTCGTATATGACGTCGTCATCAGATTACTCTCTCACCGGAAGAGTTTAAATCATTAATATCCAATTATGCTTTCCTTCTCACCAGTCTCTACACTTCTACCAGAGTTGTACCGCCTACGTTCTCTGTCACAAAAAACGGTGCCTCTTTCCGTAAATTTTATTTCCCCAAAGCTATTCCACCTCTTTCTTTGGTCCTATTGCAACAAATTTGTAACACGCGCGTGTTTTTTCTTCCCTACAGTGGGAAAACCTTTCATCAAACCGAAACTATTCGGACGAAAGCATCGTCTACGTTCTCCGCCAAACGGTAGCGTTTTTCGGGTAGTCGCTGCGCGCCGAAAGAATTAAAAGGGAAGAAAGCAAGAGGACCAAACGCGCGGACCAGAAAGCAGGCGTCGAGGAAGCGCGTGTAAACCTGGCGCAAAGAATCCCGTACATTTAGTTTTAACTCTGCCGATGGCGAACGCGAGCGCGTCTGCCCACGTACCGGCACGTACATGCGTATATACCTACATATCGTATGTACCTTCGTCTCTTCGTTCTCCATGCACGTAACACACAGCCACGATCGGTGCACGCTCGGTGCACGCGCAGCTCCATTGGCGCGCTTTCCTGCCGGTGAAACTGTACGTCCGTGTATGCGTTGCAACACGTTGCTGGGCATTATCGATCCTCGGTATCACGCACATGCCTGGACAGACCCTATCGCAGCGCGCGTACCGGTC
This sequence comes from Cerceris rybyensis, assembly GCA_910591515.1. NCBI lineage: Eukaryota > Metazoa > Arthropoda > Insecta > Hymenoptera > Crabronidae > Cerceris > Cerceris rybyensis. The sequence continues at coordinate 4,189,638 of OU342796.1, read as the reverse complement.
GGTTTCCTTTTTCTTCTCGCGACACTCTTTATTAACATTTACAACCTGGGCGCCCAAGTTCAATTCACTGTCACCACTGGAGAAATTTTTAATTTTTCTTACGTTATATGCATATTATGGCCTCGATGGATTTTAGAATTTGCTTGAAATAGTATGTGTTAGGCAAAGCCGAAATACAAAACATTATCTACGAAGAGTTACAACGGTAATTTTGCAAAGTTTGCTGTAGAGCTTGAGAAGGCAGCTATTTTTATTTGTTTCCTTCTTCGGATGTAGTTTTTTTTTTTCTTTATATGGCCGATGCGCATGGAAATTCCCGCGCCTGGCTTGACTTGATCTGGCAGGGTCGAGAGAGTGGACATACGGAAAACTTCCATTTCTTGTGTTCGTGAGCATGAAACGATTAACGAGAAAGAGTGCGAGATACGTCTTACTTTGAAAAGGTTGCCAGCGTTGCGAGGGCTTTCCCACCAATTTCTCCTTTTTATCCAGTTAGTCCACGATCGTTTTGAATTTTTCTTACGTGATATATTATGGCCTCGATGGGTTTGGAACTCCCTAAAATAGTAGGCACTAGGCAAAGCCGATATACAAAAGAGTAAGAAGGATTACGACCTTATTTTGTAAAGTCCTGCTATTGAAGGCATGATGACAGTTATTTTTGATTTTTCCTCCTTCTGATATTCGAGTGTCATTTCTTCTTTCTTTTTCTTTAAATGATAGATGCGCATGGAATTTCCCGTGTCTCTTAATTAATTGCACAGAATTGTGTAATTAGTTAATTGCACAGAAAACTGTATATCGCATTTGGACCTTTGATTCACATCAGGCAAGATTCTCGTCACGATACTCTACAAAGTTCCACACCTTTAGAAGTTTTAAAGTCTATAGTTCACTTTAAAAAAATACCAACCTACAGCTTGAAAGTACGAGCGTGCGTCACTCGTACGTTTGAACAATCATTCCGCCGATTTCGCGGAGTACGAGTCAGTTTCATTTTCAGATGTACACCTATGTACCTACACACGCGAGATGAAAGATGACGATCTGAGAGGTGCATGCTAAAATGCCGTTAACGAAAACGAAAATTGTGGACGACAGGATATTTGAAGCGCTGCGTAACGAGGCGAGGTTATTTTAAAAATGCACTTCTTCGAGTGGGACTTTGAGAAAAGATAACGTTGCTCCTCACGGAGACTCGTCTTGGCACTGCGGGAGAATTCTTCGGAACACAATCTTTCTCCATAAGAAAATCGAGCATCCGTATGGTTCAGTAGACGATTGGCGACTACCGGTTTAAACATTTCCGGTCGTTGAAGGACGACCAGCCGATCGATGTATCGATTTGATCTTCGAATTCGATATGTCTGAGGGAGCAGCATCAGTCTGCGTACCAACTTCATGTTGGTGAGAAAATATGGTTGCGGGGACCGTTGCGGTCATTTCTGCAGTTCAACTCCTAACAGTAAGTTGGTTCAACTCCTAACAGTCCACGGCGCCTTGATTGATATTAGTAAAGCGATTTCTCAAGGCAATTGCATTGTATCAAACAGAGCAGTCCGTACATTCTTTGGGGAAGAAACGGTGGCGAGTCGGCACCGTACGAAATTCTAATTAATGCAGTGTTTCCTGCTTGCGACCATAATCTGCACAACAAGGGTTAGTCGGTGTTACAAGACGAGGGGTCCACAACGTTCCGTACTCCGAAATCGATTTCACGTGACGCAGTCGGGTTGCGCGAATCATCGATGGCCCGTTAAATGTAACAACGTACAGTCTGAAACAACCGCGAAATTGCAATTACCGTTATCAATAACAGCTATCCACAGGATTTATTAACATGTTATAAATAGTAGATACTATTTCCATCAGTCAAATCGAAATACAAATATGTCAAACGGACAAAATTATTGTTGTTGAAACAACGCGGCATGCAATAACAAGTTACCTGATGAAAATCTCGTAACACGGGCAACGAGGAGGATGGAACATCTCGTCGTAGAGACATCTCGTCGCGCAACGAACCTGCTTGTACGTAGTATCGGATGCGGAACATCCGTTTACATATTTAACAGGCTGTTCACAGGCATGTCAAGATTCCGCTAAAAGATGGTGTTAATTACGCGCACAGCTGACGCTGTTAAAAACTTCCTAGAAAACTCCATCGAACACCTCTGCGAACTTTCGAGGGAGATAGGATAATCGTTATTAAGGGATGACAACCTCGGAATACGATCGTAAAGCGAAAAATTGCAGTTTATTCGAGACTGTTACCACCAACGTAGCGAAAAGTTTACGAGCGCGGTACCTCTCCCGCCCACAAACGTCTCTCTCCCTCTCTCTTATAGAGGAAACGAGAAGTTGTAAAGCGCCGGGAGAAACGATTTCGCTTCGAATTTTCTTACTCACGTCACGGTATTTCGCAATGGAAAGGTTTTGTGGAGGGAAAAAGGAGAAGAACCAGGTCTGTTTGATCGCCGGCCGGGTGACTCTTCCATTGTCGCTCAGAACGAAAGCGACGCGACGTCGAGAAAATTCTTAGGGGAGGAAGAAATAGCGGGCATAACGTGCAGAACGCGTCTAGTTAGAAATTTATCTTCGACGCAATATTGTACGACGATTTATTTGCGACGCGATGTCAGAAACGATACCGTGACGATGCTATCCAATTAGAGGCTCCTTCGATGCGAATTCTGCAATGAGGGAGGATCTTCGAATTATCAATACTAGTAGCGTTGGAAATATTTTTCTCGCGTAGGTCGCAAACACGAGAAAGAATTTTTCATTAGTAGCTCGAATGCGACGTTCTATCGAGCTGGAAGTATTACGCAACATCATGTAATTCCGAGAAGTTCACATCGTTAAATGAATCGCCGAGGTATTTATACGAGGGACCGATAAAATTTCTTGCCCGTGATCCAGTGGATTTTTAATCCAAAGAATTTCATCTCCCAATTGAAATCTGCACCTTCACCGATGGGATGCATGAGATATTTTGTGTCTTCATTTAATTCTCGTCTCGAACGTAATCGAAATAACTTCTGCAGACATCGCAGTCTTTTTAAAATCCATGGAACAATATTGCCGTAACGAGATTGACAAAATGAAAAATGTCGTTGTGATGAAAATACGAAGCACGATATTTCTCAAAAAAACGATGAATGAAACAGTATCGGAAAAAGAGGTTCGAAGGGGAGCAATTTGCGGAGAAGTCCGAGAGAGACTTTTGGGACGCGCGTCGAGTATTTTTGCAGAGTTTTTGAGCGGGGAACGAAAATAAACGTCGAAGTGGCTGAACGAGTCGGTGCGGCTGGTGCGGCTGGCGTCGACCGTTGCGGACGAGGCGAACGGGGTGCGCGTACCTAAACGCTTGCTCGGCCGCGCGATCGCAATGTCGGGGTTTATTGATTCATCTCGTTCCACCGACTATGTCGGTTTATCCCATCGTCGACGTATTTGCGGCGCGAGCATCTCGTGATTTGCGTTTTACGCTTTAATCGGTATCCGCTCGAGAGAACGGACGTGGCTCTCGCTTACGCTACTCCTGCGCGCACCTATGTATTGACAGCAATACCGTAATAGCAACGGCACCAGTAACGCTCGGCGGAAAACAAAAAGAGGGAAAAGGACGGAGGGTACACCGGCGACCGACCACCGATGAATTTGTACGAGCGTTGCCGATAATTGAAAAACGATTTCAGACGTACCAAGGTAAATTGTTTCTATTGCTCGTAAAATTTGCATTCGGCCGCGCTCTCGTTTCCTACGGGACGAGAAACGAGGGAATCTGTTTCGCGTAATCGAATTATCTCTCTCTCTCACTCTGTCTTTCTTCTTCTTTCTCTTTGCCAGTTTCGCCATCGACCGCCACGAAAGTGCCATTTTCCGCCTTGATATTGCCTCGCGACATCTCGCGCGCGCATTTTCTCCTGTTCATTACCCCTGGATAGTCGTATCATCCTGAGAAAGAAACGAGGTAAAAGAAGAGGCTATTGTGAATGGAAAAAGCAGAGAGATATATAAGACAAGACGGAAGATCTGTATTTTTCTTCGGTCCGCGAAAGATCGTAACCTACATATTTTACCTCAATTTCGCCCGGATCTCTCCGGCATCGGCGAAATCGCTCAACAAGAAGGTAACCGTGGGGTAAAACCGATCGATACGCGCACAGTATAACCCGACAGACACGATGAGTTTCGTTTCGTTAGAAAGGGGTCAGAGGTCGGATACGATGCGACGGCACGTACGGATTCTTCGCCTCCTCTCCGTCCTCTTCGCAATGAAAGCGCAATGAATTTACGCAGACGTTTACCCGACGTAACGATCTTTATTCAAAACGGATGGAAATTCCAACAAAAAAGCTTTATCCGATCGGCTTTCATAGACGCGGTCGTCGCTGCGGAAGTTAACTCGGAACGAGCTTCGTACCATCGAGGCTATCTTTTGTACACATAGGAGAAGTTTTCCAGAGGTAACGACAAAAGAGCATGCGAGAAGAGAACACGCGAGATACGAGTTCTCATCCGTAGAACGGAACGAAATCGTTGGAGCGACGAGGAGCCGGTTCTCGGTGGCGTTTAAACGAACACTGGCAACCGTCCAAGGATCTCTCGAACGAGGAGGCACTTTAATCCGTTAATGTACGACTTCATTGAGTGTTTCCTGGCTGGAGTATTTCGTGATTCAATTTAATTAGGGTATCGCGGAAGGATCGCTATCTCGACGCCTCCTCGAGAGAAACGCCATCACCGACGACGCTTCCCGCTATTCTTAACAATTATCTCCGACGGAGATATCGTGCCTCCAACGATTTCTATCTTTCTTTCTCAACGAACGAGACCCGCGATCGCCGTGAGGATTCTACCTCGAAATCTTATAGCCCCATTAACGTCGTCCCATCGATTCTTAACGGTGCCTGGGTTAATACGAAACACTAACGGTATCACCATTCGTCGGCTGTGAAACGGTCCGACGAAAGACTGCGACGGACGACGATAAAGGGAAATCGAAATCCCCGGAGAAATTGACGTTCGATATGGGAATCAATGAAAACGGTGCTACCGGAATTTTGTTCAAACGTTATTTCTTTTACTGAAGACATTTTCGAGGCGATTGATAAAACACTGAAGAGATTTCATCGCGCTTCTGATCGACAGTAGTCGATTCGAGCATAATTGTAGATAATTGCGCGCGGTAAATTAGTCATGGCGATAAATATATGGATTTGGACGTTTTCACGAACCGTAATCACCGATACCACACTATTTATCGTCGATACAAAAGGAATTGATTGGGTTACAATGTTACGCGAACATATTCAATTTGGATTGTTAATATCGCGCGAAAATGATAAACGCACGCCCAATCGCGATTCTTCGTCGCTCTAATGAGCTTCGCATTAATGAATATGAATGTTTCAGTGAAATTGAACGTTAACTCGACTGCAAGTACGACGACCGTATAATATTAATATTCAGAATAAACTGGGTAATTCTCTATTCACACTATCGCGAGCGACACGACACGAACGTCGTAAATGGTCCTAAACGATTACTGTCGATATCGCAATGTACGAGAGACTAACGACGAGCTAACTGCTTCTGAATCGCGTTACTCATTTTCAGACGGCCTCCGGAACGAACCGACGTCAATTACATCTCAAAAACCTGTTTCAAACTAACGACGACAAAATCGCATCAACGGCTATCGCGCGCAATAAACCAACTCGAGCGAAAGAAAGAGAAACGTATAACTGGCGAAAAAACGAAGCTGTTTTTGAGGAATAAAAGAAAAAGTCATCGGAGGTATGACGACGTAATATTTTCGAGACGGAGGAGTCTCGGTTATTTTTACACGGTAAACAGAACGCGCGAAACGTTTAACGAAATCATGGCCTTGGATAAACTGCTTATCGCAAACTTACAACCTTCGGATCATTATCGTGGGGAACAATCGAAGATACTTCTAACGCCATTAACGGTAACGTTCCTCGATAAATGGCTCCCCTTGAACGTTGATTCCCTTTTCAACCTATTTTCGCGGGGTAAACAAATCACGTGAAACGCTTAACGAAATCACGGTCTCGGTTAAACCGATTATCGCTCAACTTACAACCCCGAACCATTATCGCGGGAGACAATAGCGGGTACTTCTAACGGAATTAAACGGCAGCTTCTCGGAAAATTCGTGCTGTCGAATGATAGACTCTATCGCATATATTTCTCGGAGTTGCAAAGTGTTTGACAATAATAAGCAAAAGAGATTGATTCTAAGCGATTTGAACGTTCGTGCTCCCATGTAGGAATTAGACAATATCGCAGAAAAAGCAAGCTGTTTATTGAACGGTGTCACCTCATGAGATTTGTGATACACTAAATATTTCTCCGAAAATACTATATATTCATGATTTCACAAGCCTACATAAGTGTATATTTCTTAAATACGCGCCCACATCAAAATTGATTAATGTAATTTTAAAAAATTATTGTAATCAGAGTATGATATTCGTTACGGTCTGTAGATTAAATAAATTTGATTGAACAGCGTTAATGAACTCGGATATGTTTTTTTGTAGTTGTAAATATTGTTCCACTAAATGATCAGCCGTCACGGAGAACGTTTTCTCCAACGTGGAAAAAGATAAAATCATCTGGCGATTCAGCATACTGACTAGATAATTTAGATCTGCCTTCTTTCGTCCCATCTATTCTCCAACCAAATAGTTGATAACAAGCCAGACGAAATTCTTGCGGCGATGCTTTAAATGCTTCTTTCAGACGAGCGATCCTCATTTCACGAGTCTGTTTACGTTCGACTTAAAGTTAATTTAGACAGTAAGGGATTAGACAATATCTAATTTAAGCTCGGCATTGGAAAACATTATACTTCTATTCAAATATAAAATTCGCCCTTTGAACTCCGTTGTCGCAGCGGCGACATTGTAATAAAAACTGATAACCCCGTTGTCAGATAAATTTGGTGTATTTTTATATTGTAAAACATAACTTTAAAGTGTATACACTTCTGTGCACTCGTACCATATAAATACTCCTTGAGTAGCTGGTAACTCATAAAAATTACTCAGAGTGCAAAGGGTTAAAGTGTAACGTCCAAACAACAAACTCGTGGTATTTTAATTCCTAACGCAGCAAAAGAATTTATTAGCTCTAAAAGGCATTATTATCTTACAACACAGCAACTCTCCATTCAAGTTTACTGGAACGAAATTCATTTTACAGAGCCGAAACCACTTCCCGCTAAAGCGTATTCTGTTTACGTGCGAAGCGTAAAACTGCCAGCTCCGACTAACCCGATAATCGTCGAGTTTACAACCTCGCAGCATCATCGCGAGGGGGACAATCGATGATACTTTTAACGGCATTAATGGCAATGTTTCTCGGTAAACGTTCCCCTTCGGACTGCACGACTCTCGTTAGGCAGGGGGAAGAGCTAAGCGTTGACGCACCTCCCGACATTCTGCTCTAACTTGCTGGCGACATCGGCGCGAAGCGTGTCCTTGCTTTCTAATTGTCGTATAATTACGGCACGCGCGCAGCCAGAGAGCCTCCGCGTTCGCCGTGGCCGTCGTCGTCGTCGCTGTCGTCGTCGGTAATCTCGCCGGCAACATCGACGATGTCGTCCGTGAGGTACTCCGCGGTCTATCTATATTTATCTCGTCGTTTGAAATCACCACGACGTAGGATCGCGCGCTTTCTCGCCCGGTAGGCTGATCTGCCTCTAACCGTGAACACGTGAAAGAGCCTGGAAAAACGAGGAGGAGAAAAACGAGGAAGAAGTTCTTACCAATTGCGTAAGAACTAGTGGCACGTTGCGACGCGGAGACTTTCGAGCTTGCATCTTATTATTCCGAGTGGATTTTCATTCCGGGAAGGGGGATCCACGTGGAATGTATGCGACGTGAAAGTTTCGCGACGAAACCGTGGACGATTGGAGCGTATAGAATCGAGGTCAACTATTTAATACGATGAGGAAGAATGGCTTCGTTTATAAAACGGAAAATGACGGTGAACGATGGAAGTAAATCGTCCCGAAATATTGTTCGCAGGGACTATCAAAGAAACATACCTTCTGCATGTCCTGTACCTAGATAGGGCCATAAACCGTACCTGGTTACCCGTACAAGGCGAAGTATTGCGTTTTGTAACTTAAACCGTGGGCATGCAGAATATTTCTCACTTTTCGAAAAGGTAACTTCTCTAAGGGCGGACCACCTCTTTTTGACAGTCTACACATATAAAAGGGACAAGTACACCGTCTCTCACATGGTTCATTTCATTTACATCGCATTTTTGCTCTGTTCACCGTTAAGCTGCTGTTCGACCCACAAGCGGCATCGGTCAATCTCAGTTTCACTTATATTTTTGTGTTTACGATCATCTGCGAATCGCGCAAGTCGCGACTTGTTTTTTGGTGGTTAAATTTGTACATAATTTAATAGACGTTCAGTACTATCTCCCATTAAATTCTTTAAATTAACCATCTTGCAAACCCTATCGTGCGTGGTGTTGCAATTTATACGTACTGAGAGAATATATAGGTAAGGGTCCCACGGAGAAAATAAAGCGAGCCGTTTTAGGTAGAACCAGAAGAGGGAAAGTGATCGAAAGTAATGGTCGTGGGCAATTCGTTTGAAGTCTTAGATCGTCGAAACGATCGACGATAAAAGAGAAATAGCAATAAAGAGGACTTTTAAGTATTCCACGAACGATTACCGTGTGCACAGATTCGCGAGAATAGAGAAGAACAGAGGTGAGAGATGAACGAAGGTCGAAGTCGGCTAGCGCGAATTTAAGGGGCGAGGGATGAACGCCGAGGGCGTTAATGGTGGCAGGATTAGAGGGAAGGGCAGAAAGAAAAGAGGGGAAAAAAGAACGACACGTCCCATTGCGGGCAAGAGGAGGATAGCGTTGTGTCCCGGTTTCCTCGTTATTTCACCATCCAACCGTGGGGAGTCGTTAATACTCCCTCTAGAGCCCCTCCTCCTCGTATCGCCATGTCTCTCTGTTCAAATGGAATTCGATATTCGTCTCACGCTTCGCGAGTGGCCGGAGATTTTTAATTATTTCGCAAACAAGGAGGCGATCGAATGTCGCACGCGATATTTAACCACTCGAGCAGATACCTCTGGATCGTCCGGAATAATCTCCGCTCCGATTACAGACGGATTCTCCGCCGTTGAGAGGCTCCTATCCTCTCTTGTTAGGCGTTCCAACGCGATCCCGGTACAATTTCTAGCTGTCCTCTGTCGGCCGGAAAATTCGCAGAACGAAGGCTCCGATTGAAACGCAATTTTCATGACGAGCGCACGATTTCTGGCGTCTCGAGAGGGAAACTCGTAAACCTCCGGCGTACGAATAGTTGAATAGCTGTGCGCTGTGTATGTATTTTCAGAACCTCCAATGCCCTCGAAAATGTTCCCCCGGAGAAGTTCGGGTGAAAAACAGACGCGTAGGAGAGCGAGACGTGAATTGTCATTAACCAGTTAACTGTGGCGACTTCTTTTGAGAGTGCGCACTACGTGGATTACGAAAATCAAGAGATGACGAGTATATTCACCAGTTTCAGAGTAAGTTTTGCTGTTAGAATATTGGTTTAAAAATACGGTTTAATTTTATAAAATGAATAACTGTATTACTAATATTTACTTGTTCACTTAACATAAAACTATATTGCACACATAATAAACGACAAACGCAAGAAAAATCAACTGCTTAGAAAGTTAAAAATCATCGAGCATTTGTCCCGTCTCAAACCATCCTTAAAAGAATCTTAATATATGTCACTCTCAGGTTTTAGCGCTAGACTAGTTGCTTTTTGATTTGTTCTTTTGCGGAATTTACGTTAATATATGAAAAACATTATTGTTGCACATGTATAAACTGGTTATGCAAACTGATAAGCATCTACACGATGCATAAATCTATCTAAAATTATTTATTCTTTTCAGTTTATTCGTTTTATCTCGGCATGGACTCAAAACATTCGAAACATCTTGAAATTTACGAATATATTTTAGTTTTCGCCAAAATTACAATTTAAATTACCAATGAATGATCACTAACTTTTAGGTATGACGATTATACTCTTTAATACACACAATTCTGCCGTTCCTCCATGACGAGTATACTAGTCAATCACAGCTTACTGGTTAAAATTCGAGGAGTCGCGGTAAATTTATCCTAAGTCTCGATTCTACCGTGTGTAACTTCCGCAACTGCGACCGTTTGCCCCGTTTCCAGTTACATTTCCAGCAGTTGACTGAAAAAAAACATGCGACGTACATACAAGTATACAACAACGGTAACAACAACAGCACAATCAAATCTGTGTTACATGGCGCGATACAACTGGTTCAACTCGCCGCGTACCGCCGTGCAAACACCGCCGAGGCGTTTCGTTTTTCAGCAGAATAAAATCCAATTCACTTTTGTAATTTTTAATCCCGCCAGGCGCTCCCTCTCCGTCGATTGTTAACACTCAAACGGCGTTGTTTAAAAAGCACTGGCGTTGTTGACTTGCAAGTTTCTAAAAATTCCATCAAACAGTAACGTTCTCGCCATTGTTGTGAATCAAACTGCCGCGGTATGCTCTAGATAGTTCGGGTTACATTGGGTAGACTATAATCACAAACGAGTTCAATGAGTTTCATTGTGAGGAGCTTATTCTATCAACGTGTGACGAATTATCATTCGGCAGAAAAAAGAAATCACTTGGTTTGGTTACGGGCTCGACGACGACAATCGAAAATAAAACATTTCTTGCGTTGTTCCCATGACGGTGTAATGAGTTTGCGGCTTTTTCGGCCAGTCACGCATTAACACTTTGCGGTCGGCAGATTTCGCTCTTGGGAGTACCAGCAGGTCGGAGCATATTTAGGATAATGCAGTTTCTTTTCGTTTAATACTACTTGTAATATGAAAAAATAAAAGATTAATACGTAAAAACCACTTGACATTACTGTACCAGTTAAACGGAGCTTTAAGTTTAGAAGTTCATTAGAAAGCAAATTACTAGGCTGACTTCCACGGCTACTTAGAAATGTCCCCGCTACGGGTACACCGAACGTAAAGGGTTAAAATTGAAAGTGACGTCAAAACGTGGGATGTCTATCCGTCCGGTGAATCGGAACAAACCACTTGCCAAGTGATTTCTTTTTTCTGTCAAATGGTAGGTTTTTGCAGGAGTTACGGAAGAAATGGATCTTCCTCAAATAAGTTCTTTAACACTAGAACGACCAGCATTAAATCTATTATATTTCAGTATATTAAATAAGAAGTTTAAAGGAAGAGAAATTAAGTGGTGGGAAAATGAGCGATTCAGTAATCTGTATTTTATAAGATCAACATAGAATATTTGCTCTATGACTATTCTATAAATTTTGTGAACTTTTGGAAAAAATTGGGAACAAATCATTTTGAGTTGCTTGGTAGTTCCAGTGTTAATTATGATGCGAGAAGAGCTAAACGGGTAGGAGGATAGTCGAGTGTCGCGAATTGCCGGTTAATTAAATGGAAGTTCCACGACAGAACGAAACACTGTGGTGTCTACATCTAGGTACTCGAGTCTCCGGTACTCAGTGAGAAAAAGAATATTTGAAAATATGCAAAGGCAGAGAGTTTGTGCAGTGCACAGAAAAAGGTGACGGGCGGCAAAAAGGAGAGAGAGGTAGAGTGACTAAACCTTTAAGCGTTATCGACGTTCACGATAATGTTGCGAATTGCAATTTTTTTATTACGATCATCTGGAAAAGACTTTGATAGTTTGCCAATTTTATCGACACATATTGCCCTCTTTGTTTTTCTTCTTGCAGCGTTCACTGTCGTGATTTCTTACTCTTTGATCGTGCTGTGTTCGCGAATTTGAAATAGCGAAGGAAATCGTGATTCAATTAATTTACGCGGTAAAAATGCAAAAGAGGGGAAAGCTCATGCCGAATGAGGAAAGGAATCGCTCGACGACCTACTAGAAAGGAAACGCGATCCGCTAGATCGAAGAAGAAGTAGAATGAAAACAATGCCAACTATGCACCGTGATGTTACAACCACAACCGCGAGGATGTACAGGTGAATGTAACAAATACGAGCTGTACTTCCGTCGAACATCCGCACAAAATATAGGAATTCAAATGGCTTCGATGTAATAGCAAAATATTTCATCCAATTTTTTTCACTCAAATGATCAAAAGCCTCTTCTACCTTTCGTTTCTCTTTGTCCAAAATATGGGAAGCCCAAAATGTTTCAATTAACAGAGACCTACAAAACATGCGGGACGTTTCGGTGCTTTTGGTCCACCGCCAACTTATACAAACGCCGACCAAAAAATCATTTCACCGGAATGTAAATACAATCGACGTAAAACTGCGTCGTTTTACCCTGCCGGATTACTACAACCGTAGTTTGTTTTTCGACTATCCCCATCGCTCATATTCTTACTCCGACTACCGCAAAAGACGTCTCGGCTTCTCGGAGAATCGGCGTAATCGTAAACGCATCGTAAACAAGCAAAATGCAAATGGAACGTCTCAGAGACACGCGGTAGAAGATAAAATTAACCGAGCACTTCGAGTCGGCCATTCCGCGCGAATAGAACGTCCTTAACCACGTGCACACCATGGATACCACCATTACGACACGAGCTACGAGTTCCAGACAACAATTTGACTCTTACAATTAGTGACCTCTTTCACACGGTATTATTTTGTTGGAGTTGCTCCGCATAACGGCACATAGATTTACCGAGTTAGGCATCAAGGTTCTTTACAAATTGGAGAATGCAAAACGTCGACGGACGTCAATCAGAGATTTCTCGATTCGATCGGTCGTCCCGAATTCAACGATCGGCTCGTTGAAATTGGTGAAAACGGCGATAGTTCGATATTGAGTATTACGACGGCAAACGAATCGACGAGAAATTGTTCGCTCGTTATTGAAACGAGCGAATCTGAAACGGGACGGGGGTTATTATTCCAACGCATTCGACGATCGCGTTGCATGCACGAACGGGTCTGTTAGTTAATACATAAGAGGAAAAAAGTAAAATTTCATTTATCGAACGAACGGTCACAATTTATCACAAATCAAGCTTTTCATTACTGAAAAAAAAAACAGGGAGCAACGAATGCTACGCGTATCGGAATTTATTACAATTCCAGCGATAAAACAAACTAAAAGGGAAAAGGGAGCGGAGGGGAAGTACAAATATCCCTTTGCGCGCGTATTTATTCAAATTTATTTCATCGTTCTACCCGTGTTCGGTTGCTCGATAATACACAAATTTACGAACCCGTTTATAAATTTCCAGGATTTATTTACCTTCCGAATGCCACCCTCTCCTCCCTCCAAAAAAAACCTTTCATCTTCCGAATTTCATCGGGAAACCAGTACCTATATATACGTGTTTCAATGTGCACGTTTTTATTTGTATGTAGTACAAATAAAAGAATAGCAGTCCTGTTTTTAATTGATGCCCCATCATTGTTTCGAACGTGACCCAATAGGCAAACCTCGCGGCATTTTCATATGTTCCCGTATTTTGGTGATTGACTGATTAAATTATATCTGAAAATAAAGTCGAGAGCTGAAGAGTGTAAACACATGTGCCGAGATTGGGAATGAAATACGCTGATATTGTCAAAGCATTGGCGTAGAATCAGAGAAATCTTTAATTACTTGTACAGCAAACAAAGTATCGTCCAATGATACGAACATATCTGATACAATCTTAGCGTTCCGATAACGAAAAGGCGAAAGTGACAAAGGTAGTAGAAAACAGAACAAAGCGAATCTTCCTCCACTTCTATATCGATCCACTAAATTTCTTCTTACCTCTGAACAATATTATGTTTCTACGAGAAGGCTTGTTACACGAACACCATCTAATTCGTTTCGGGAATGTCGCATTACACCCTGCAGCCTTATATTTGCATTACTCGTTACACGCATTATGGCTGCCGAGACGTTGACAAATACACAATAATCAGAATGTCTTGTATCGACAAAATAGAAATTTCATTAATGGGAACAATCAAAGATACCTCATATTTTGTTAATTCAAGGACAATTCGGTATCATTGTCTGATAGATCATAAAACACACGTAATCTGTCATAGATTTGTGTCAGGATGTTACTGTACCAGCATAGGTCACCACGAGGTAGAAGGTAATGGACTTTCTATTTATTCAGTCAAAATATGGATGATTATAATATGAATTAAAAAGATCACGCAGGAGATCAGAGAAAGCTAGTAAACCGTTTCATGATTTTGTAGCTTTGCTTTGTTGACCTTAGGAACGTTCCTTCCCGAGTCGAAAAGTTCAGCCCAAAATCCTCCTAAATTACCAAATAACTTAGGATATTTAGGCTGAATATGGATAAATTTGTTACATATAAAAGAATGTAAATTTTAATTCCACAATCGCCCTAAACTTGTTCATTTTTGCCAGTTTTGCCTAGTTTAGGATCAATTTAGGCTTCATACAGCCCAAAATAATCCGCAGCATTCTTATTTAAAGAATTAATCTAACAATAAGCCCAATATTAAGTCAGACATTCTATAATGAGGAGTTTTAGAATTGGATTGGAATTGGAGTGATTTTAGGAGATTTAGAATTTATATGGAATAAAATGATAATTGAATTCCTACTTGCTCCTGAAAGCCCTATTTTTAGAATATGAGTCGACAGACTTGGAACTTCTGAAATATTTTTAGGGGATGTCAGATTAAATTGGAATAAAAATTTTACCTGATCAGTCCATATAACTCCTAAAAATCATGTTTACAGAACTTTGAGGCGCGTAGACACACTAGTTGAGGATTTTGAGGTTCAAAATGGTATACATAATTAAGCGGCAAATGAGAAATCAAAAGAATCTGGGATTTGAAGTTTCCTTTTAGGCTGGACATTTCGACTCGGGTTGACCAGGTTTCTTGCTAGACTGCCTGCCACGCTCAGCTCGAACAAAAAAGGACTGAATGTAGTAGACGACAGCGTGGATCGGTGAAAACCTTGGGTGCAGTTCGGAATATTCGCTTATCGGAACATCCCCAAGCTGTCAAAACATTGCAGTCACAACGCTATTAGTGTTAATAAAAAAGGTCTTCCGAAACAAGCAACCGCCCATTGGCCCTCCATCATCCCGCTGAACTCCTCATTTATGCAGAGTACTTAACACATTAAGCGCCCAATCCTAGAGACCGACACTACACTTTTACGCCCTTTTTTAGGAAAGATATATTTCTATTTGTTTTAATACACTACATTAATTTTTGATGAAATGTTTTATTTCTTACTTGAAATCATTTATTATGGTTTTATGAGGCGCCACTGAGTAGCCTAGGTAAAAAACTAATCGTTGATTTTCATTGATCAGCATGAACATGAACGAAAAATCAACGGCCGGCCCCTAGGGACCCGTGTAGCGTTTAACGTGTTAATCACTTGCTCCAAAAACGCGGATATCGCTCTTAAACCTTATGTTTCGTTTATTCATGTGCCTCGATAAATCAACGGAAAGATCATTCGTGGCTCAAAAACACTTCTAGAGAGACGCTCCTGGATGGTGCATGCCCAAGAATGTGCCCATTCGAAGCGAGTTCGTTCTGACCCCGTCCAGTTTCCTTCTGCGGAGCTTGGGTAAGAACACGCACAAAGACACTGGGTCCAATTTGGTGCGAATATTTATACCTTAACGATTTTAGAAAGTCGCCACGTGCATGGCAGATTCAGAGTAAATTCTAGCATGTTTAAATACCTCGACAGAAAGGCAGAAACGTATGTGGGTTAACCGTCGGGTGAGGACTGTTGCCATCGCGCGAGTTCTCGCTTTAAGGTCGATAAAGTTTCACGATTGTCATTAAGTCGCTCATAGAACCTGGGAAAACGGCACGGTCTATGAATCGACAGAATCGCGACTGGCGGAAGATGTACATCGGGGTAATCGATTTATAGCGCTTTCCAAAGGACCTTTATATTTTACGAGAGACGTACAATGAACAAAATTTACGAGAGGTTTTCAAACGATTTAAAAGACATTCTGTTGAATTTGATGTATGAAAGGATGCTCGAGATGTCGAGCAAGATTGCATAATAAAGATCGTCAAACGTTATGAGGTATTCTTACACATGCGGTTAAAGGGGAGGTATTTATCATCTACTCGAAGTAATAACGTGAAGATGGAGATACCGTAATATGTTTCAGAGGTGAAAATATACGCGGGATTCCCTGGATTATAAACCAAGTCGTTTATGAAGAAAAAGATTTATTAAAAATTGGAACAAAAAAAGAACTTACAGTTCTCATGAAAATAAAACGCTATCGGCGCTTGGGCCCCATATACTCGAACACAGCATCTCGCTTTAAACCCTACATATATTATAAATGTCGCAAGAAGAACGATAGTACACCACGAGTTTAAAGATTAATCCATCGTAATCCGTCGTGGCTAACGATCAACGTTACAGGAACGCGTGTCGCTTAAGTAATGGTAAGGACGGGAGGGTAAAAAGTGCCTCGTCTCTCACCGGCAGTTTCCAGCGAAGCTTCAAAAGACACGACGCAGAGGTTAAAACCGTCGTCGCAATAAAGTAACAAGATCGTAAGTGCAAAACTACTGCACGCTCGGCAAAATGTGCATCGTGTACGCGGCGAGGCGGCCAATCGAGGATAAGCCGGGTCGAGTGCACGCAAGCGCTCTGCCATGCGCCAGAGCGTGCCACATGGCCGCCACCTTGGCAATGCGTTGACCCTAAAGTAGCGCGCCACCACTACTATAAGCTTTCTCTCTCTCTCTCTCCCTCTCTGCTCTCTTTCTCTCTGCTTACAGCCTTTACTACGTGTTCAACTGTGCGCGCCACTCGTTTCGACGACGTATGCACTCGGCCGGAGCCACGAAGAGAAGCGAGAAGGACGGAGAGTGCACGCGGTTAGATCGTCGCCAATTTGAATGTTGCTCTTTTTGAAATACCGCGAACTGCCGCGCGACCTCGCCTGGCGAACGTTATTCTAAGATTAGGCTGCAAAATCCGTTACGTTCCGAACGAAAATATTGTTATTTTTCTCGCATATCTCGCGATGTAAGACGTACCCTGGCCGTTGAGACCGTAACGCGGATTTGGCTGAAAGTATTGCAAACTCCGGACGCTTTATATGTTCACCGTGGAATGCGAGAGACGAAACGGTATAGAGTTGCACCGATGACGTTTAACGTTGGAAAAAGTACCGCGAAATTGGTCGAGGACGTTCGATAAAATCGGATAAAACACGAATGTCACCTCTGAGGATTATCTTATCGAAAATCGTCGTCGTATCGGACGACGGGATTCGTCTACTGTGTTACGCCAAGAGATATGTCCTTTCGAATATCGTCGTTCAATCTCATCGACTTCATTCTATGGAGATGTTTATCGGACGGAGGAGGAAGATTTTGGCTTGCCGAGTTTTCAGTGACACTTTATCGGAGTCCACTCATTCGATGAAGATCCACTTTTGAGACTAATAGGTAGCTCGGTTCGCTAAACCACATAGATTCGATCACGATTCTGCACGGCATGCGCAACTATTACTTTTTGCGACCGATGAGAATTCAACCTAGGTGCGACGTGCGCCTAGAAAGAACAGGAGACAGATAGTTAGATAGACAGGTAAACAGATGAAGAGAGAAGCAAGGAAGGTAGAACGAAGCAAATCACCTGTAATCACTTATCCGTTGAAACTTATTTCTTCTATGTTTACAGATCGGGGATAAGATTACACCAGCAAGATAACGCGCCGAGAACGAACGCATTACTGAAGTATCGCCGTGTTCCTTCGCGCGCGGGTTCAAAGACGAGGGGGATATGCTCGTTAAGAGTCGCTTTCGATCTTATCCATGCCAAATTCCGATGCGCCAAATTCCGATGTTTTCGGTTATTTAGATGCAAAGATTGCTCTTGGCTCGAACACCGCAGTATCGTTGAAACAATAAGCCGTAGCATTTTAAGGGAAACAAGAAATCGCGCGTTTTGTGATAACATTTTTCCCTTAGTCTGGGTTAGGTCCGTGTCTGGAGATCAATTTCGTTCGTGTCCATTTGTACAGTCCGACAACTGAATAACAGTTAGGAAGTGATAAAAACCACTCACTTTTAAGCACATATCCTCGCCATTTCGTTTTTGGAATTTCCTAACCCAATCTCCTACAATAAAAACCACGCATAGTCGTTTAATTTAGGTGCTTATGTTCGGGGATTTCGAAAACGAAACGGCGGGGGTGGGCAATTACAAACGTAAGGTTTCGCCACTTCCTAGCCATCTTTCAGTTATCAGAAAGTACAGTGATCGGTTCTCACTCAAACTTGGATGATTCGGCACAACATGTACCATAAACGGCGGAACCGCCTTATCAGTTTGCCACAGCAGCACATCAGCTGCCACTTCATTACAGAATATTCTTTAAGTCGCACGATTTTTCGGGACCAAAGAGAGTTAGATGGTTTGTGCGACGAAAACTATGACATTAACCCTTTGCGCGTCCTCAGGTGCCATGCTCAGAGAGTGGCTGGACTGGTACAGGACTCGACGTACCCGAGGTACCGAAGCCATTCAATTCCTCAGGTTCTGCCAGTTCTTGGATGAACGTGATATAGCGATTCCGCGGTATCAAAGCTGCGGTTTTCTTTCAACGTTCTGCCAATTGATGGACGGAATGTGAAGTTTCCGTGGGGTTCCTATCCAAAAGTAAATGAGTGGGGCCTTCTCCTCGTGATATCCCGTGGTTGCGACCTCAAGGGTACCTTATATTCACTCTGGAATTCGTCAAGTTGTGCAAAACGGCCTCATTTTGGGTTTTTTCATCCCCCGTTCTGCCTGGTAGCAGCTCGAATACAATCGCAAGAAGGTGGATTCGAACGAAAGGGATATAATAATGTGTATGTACAGATTGCAGCAACGCCTAATTCAGACCCTACACTAGCTAACCCTTTGGCACATTGCCCTACTTAGATCGAATGTCGACGCTACAGTGACAGTTGAGTTATCTAAAATCATCTGTGCACACATTTATGAAGATGTATAATTGAGCAAGAAATTTTCAAGAAGCTAAAAAAATACTCGAAAAGTGCTGTTTTAGAAGTTCTCGACCGGAAAGGGTTGACTGCAACGTGTCACGAAGACGGGCTACGAATAGCGTACTAATTGTAAGTTTGACCAAAAAATCGCTTCGATCACCGGCAAGTTAAACGATGCAACAATTTTCTTCTTCTTGTTGAAAATATGATTTGAAAAATAAAATCGTATCCTGCATTAAATTGTCTTCGAGATAATTTCAGTGATGAGAGTGCATTCATCGTGCGTTTCAATTTCTCCATTACATTTTCCAAAACCAAGAAATCTTCCAAGAGTCTTTACAATATTATCTACGAAAGCATGTTGGCTCTTGTAACAATACGTGCACTCAGCCGATGCTTCGATACGAACCGTTAAAAAATTAGTAAACCAGCCGGACCGCGGGTCTTTCCATAAAGTCGATAACAAATGAAGTCGTTGCTCTCGTTGCGTCCTTCGCGGCCCACGCAGTTTCGCGGAACTTACATTGGTCCGTGTAAACGAGCACAGCCAGTCGGTGAAATAACTTTACACACTGATCCAACAATGACCGGTGTGAATGAGTATACACACGTTTCTCCTATATGCAGGTGGGTGGTACAAGCTCGCATATAATTGTGTAGCTCTAGGGCCTGAGTGTAAAACTCGCATAATGTCTTATAATTCCACGCGTGACACTCTCTTATATTTGTGTATTTTCGGCTTCTCTCGAACGATTGCTTCGCAATGATGTTTCTGTCCGTCCTTGGAATACCTCTAAAGTGAGTAGGTACAAATAGACTTTTAAAGTTGCAAATATTTGCCTTGCCTTCGTTTTGAGTTTACTATATGCAATATCGGAACGGAAATGGAGCTGCGGATTCCACAATAGCGCTTCCGAGCTCGAATCCTCTCATAATCGTCTCGGAAGAACATATCCGTTCAGTATATTTTACCCCTTGCACCACCGGCAAACTCGAAAGAATCCATGCCTAAACCGAAAGCCCGATATACGATATCTTGCGACTGACAAAGATTATCGCGCCAATATTTACTTCAGGCAATGGAGCTTTTGTGAAACTCAAATGAATTTCAATCAAAGTCTAAAATTCATAATCCTGCATGGGAACACACGATCTCATTCGAAATATTATTACTTGGCCCGAGTTTAAGACCACGAGTCATACTCGTGATATTCAAGTTTGGCTAAAAATTTTCATCGCGAGTCAGACTGGTGAAAATAGTGCAAATGGTTGAGATCCTCTCTCAAGAATCCACCTAAATTCAAGCTACATATGCCAAACTATCCACAGACTTCAAATTCGATGCTAACAAAACACCCATCCACTGCTTGATCAAAACGACCTCGAAACTAATCGTTGCACGGTTCAGAAATAGCTGGTAAATACTCGTGACGATGACTGTACAGGTTCGCATTCACGGACGCGTGCATACGAATAAGCGCTGCATAATTCGCGAACGCGATGTAGAGAGCCGATAGCGCGCGAAAAGAATCACGGTCGATCGATGTCGTGTTGCGAGCTCGTTGCGCAAATGAACGACCGACGGAACCAGCGAATGAACGAACGAAACTTAGAATCGGCACTATTAACTGTAAGAGTGGAACAAGCTTGCGCGGAGAATTCCAGCGATTTCTCCGCACGAGACTGTTGACCCGCGAATAGAGCTGACGTCGTCTAAACTGATCGCTTTGGAAAGATTTAAAAAAAGAACGAACGAGCAATAAGCAGAGAAGAGAAAGAAACGAAAGAAATATAGATATCAAAAAGTGCATCGAATGAGCATATTCGCTTGACACGTCGATCTCGTCGAATGCTTAGATATAATTACCGCCTGTTCTTCAACGACGATTCACCTCTTTTGTTTATCGGGCAGTCCCTGTGCCTCGCCGCATCACTGTTCGGCCCGTGCCTCGTATCTGCCGAGAGATAACTGCAAATCGTGTTTGTGTGCCCTCGTGACATCGTGTTAGCGCATTGCACCGGGATTTCTCGTAATACGCGTAATGCGACGTTAAGTGAAAGATAGTCGCCAACAACTGGACTGGCAATTACGGAAACCTCCGAAGCAGAGCCGGTAAATGGAGCATGGACCTCGCGATTCGATGGGAAGAGTATCGCGGGAAACGTCGTAAGGAGCTCGCAGACCTTTTGTGCGGAGATGTAACGTAATATTTGCAAACGATAAAAATCTAATCGGATTATGGACAACTGCTTCCCGATCGAAACTCAAACGTTGGATCTTACGTTTTAGTACTTCTCACGTGACATAGGAAATCCAGGCGAACTTTTCCACATCTTTTGAATCTAAGACCTGTGTGGAGATAAAGCACAAACGTCTCGTTGAAATTAAATATCCGATTTCAGAGTTGTACCGATGTCCAATTCAAAAAGGAATATGGTTTCGTACTTGCTGTTAGATGTTGGTCTTCTATTTTACGAATACAGAGCAGTGGAACATTAGAAAATCAATGCAGTGCGTTCGTGTTAAAGGCGAAAAGAGTCCTTAGACAATCACGAAATTCTTTTAGACCCTCTCTTTGTGATATTCACTCCTAGAGAGAGGATATACTCCTCTTCATATATTCATATAAAGTCTTAGTCTGTTTTATTAGTTGTAAACAATGTGTTTTATTCAATAAATCAATGTTAGAAACAAATGAATAAAGGATTATAAATAATACCAACTTCACAAGTCGTCTTTCATGCTTTGGAAAAACTTTCGAAAATTTGCCATTGCTTTGAAAGGTATAAATAAAATTTCCCAGAGATTGTTCCAATTTCAAATTGTTGCTGTCATTTGAGAATCTTCGACTTTATCGCAGCTTCGCGAATTCGCAGCCGGAAAGCTAGAGTTTTCTTATCAAAGATGCATAGCGTTAACAATGACTCCATTGTTACAAGAAAATTTGCTTAGTTTCCAAAAAATCGGGCCATTCCCGCGGAGTTAAACGAGTGCGCAGAAGCGATCGCAGGGATCAAGTGTGCGTCGCGGTGTAATCAGACGCTTCGTTATCAGCGGGTTATCGAGTTTCACGCGGGTATATCGCGATATCGTCGGTCCCCGATACGCCCGTCGTTTTGTTCTCTCGTACAGAGTATATAAGTAGCTCTATCTGTTTCTTTGTATTATCGCCAACACCTTACAACTTGTATGAAATAATAATGCTAATCACTGCGGTTACTAATGCCAGCTGCGATAACGATGGTATTTGCAACGATTCTGCTACTAATAGCAACCGTGATAGCATTAAACATAGTCCTAATAGTTGTCTGCTATCATAAAAAGAATTTTATGCAAGTTGTATCGTAAAAATGAAATTTTCGCATTGCAAGTAGATGCAACATTTGCATCAGCGATGTTACCATTATCAGTGACCGTGTGGAAATTGCTTTCGGCACTGCAACTTCGATGATGAGGAAACGAAGATATCTTGTCATATAGCGAAATGATCACGATGATAAATTGATCGATGTCCAGGGAAATGATTAGCGTTTTAAACGATCAAAGTAGATATTGGAAAGTTATACTTAACTGGCTAGTCGGTGGCACGTGAATGCGTTTTGAGAGAAGCAAGGGAAAATTATACAAAATTTGTATGGTAACGGAGATTGTCTTTGCTACTCGAACAAATTTGCAAAAATTGGAATTACTTCGTAGAAATATTGTAAACAAATATTTATCCATCTTCGGCGACTGAAGTGAAGTAAATGAAGAATAAAATGAAGAATATTGGATGCTCCTCGCAAATTCGAATACCTTGTATTCCAGCAAATCATCTCATCTTCAAACCAAATAACTTTTCTCGTTCGATCCGACGAAACTTTGTCTATAATTAGATCCGATGATTGTAACGGCATTAAAACGTCTCCGGTAATGCGTTAGAACGTCTCTCGCGCTATTGCACAAACGTACAGATACGATTTAAAAGGCCTAAGGTCAAATGCGACAACGCGTCGAATCGCGGATGAAACCTTTGTGACTGCGAGAAGAATCCATATGTCTCAATTATCCTGTTTAATCGTTTTTTTAGCCACGATTCCCAAAACGTTCGCCCAAGAAAAGTTCGTCTTTCTGAGATCTCCCGATTCATCTCGATAAATCGGTAGCAGCACCAATAATAAAAAAAAAAGGAATCGAAGGGAAATGACGTAATTTGAAAATCAACGAAGCGTTATTGTCGGCAAGGGGAAAGAGGATTTGAACTCTCTACGAACTAAAAGTTGTTCCCTCATTACGGGTAAGACTCGAGAGGAGGGAGTCTCGAGGACAATAGAGAGGAACGAGGAAAAAGAAGACGCCGCTCTTTCCGGTATCCGTCGCTTGTTTCTCACCCGAGTTCGCCTCATACCAGACATCATTTTCTCTTTCTCCATTTACCTTCACTTTTCCCTCGGGTTCACCTCTTCCACCTCCCTTTTCTCCTTCTATCCTAGACAAATTGTTGTACGACTCCCTTCGTAACGATGGCAACACAGTTGTACCGAGTATCGTTTGTTCTCGTGATATTTTATACCGTTTTCCACTTGCTGCGCGATATCGGACAAACGCAAGTGGGAGAAACATTTTCCAACACTGGACGACTCGGGCGACGAGAGTTTATACCGCGCATTTAATTAGTTCGACGTTCCTCGCTGCGCGAGTTTTAATGAATTTTTTCGAAGCGAATATCCCGCGGAAAAATGTCACATGGAAGGCTACTGTTATGTTTGGTTTTATCCATATTGAAACTGAATGTTTCATTTTTAACGAGTGTTTTAATCTCCTGCTGGCAGACTGCGTGCAACTATCGAAACTTTTTCGCTAAATATAATTCTTCGGGTTCAATTATTTCCATCGTTTCCGGGTTTCCATTACTCCTAATTCTCAACGGCAAATACTGGTCGAAAAGGATCTGTCGGCGCGCGGTAAATCGGAGTGTTAAAAGGGATTGTCGCTTTACGCCTTGTTTCCACCATATCGTCCCTGGAAACCGGAAACTTGGGCAATATCATCCGAAAACGAAACTCTTCTTTCATCGTTCACTTGACGATATAACGAATGTAGGACTGTTTGACATTCGAAAATTGTTGGAATGACATTCGAACACGAACTGTCTTCATCCGCCTGGCGAATAAGATTAAACATTTGTCATACGGTCAGATCACTTGCGTTCGGTATGTACCACAATTTCGATTTTCGATCGCAAAAAACTTCTTTCATTATGGATTGTAATAATATTAAAATGTTAAAATAACACTGCAAAAAAGTTGGTATAATATTTAATAATTCACGTTACACGCGCATTTATCGTTGCAAATAATTCGTATTTCAGAGAGTGCGTAACTCAGAAGCTTCGACGTTTCACCGAGCCAGTAGTACCGTTGTCATTGTACGATTGACCCACAAACGTTTTCGAAGAAGCTGATAAATCGTACGAAAAGCGCCGATATAATACCAGAGGCGTAGACAGGCACGTGCGAAGAGCTTCATAGATAGCGAAAAAACAATATTCGTCGACAAATGGCTTCTATCCTTACAAAAATTACAAGCATCGGATTCCGAGGGCACGGCAGGGGAGACGTCGGGTAAGACGGCTAAATTATGGAGCGTAACAGTGCTCCGAAGCGGCGCTGATATTTCAGAGCGGTGCCACGAGAGGAGGAAACGTTCCCTCGGATTTTACCGCCACGAATAGCGGATAAAACGACGCCGAAACGACTTGGCTTTATTGCTGTGCGGCATCGCCGCAATAACTTCTCGTTATCCTTATTAGATTCTGCGCCGGCGTCGAATTTAACGAAAGACGACCGTACGCCCGATTGCACCGAACCTGCACGATATACCGGCTCGATCCCGATAAGATCGATCGGCACTGTTTTACGGTCGGGACCCGCTTAAGGCACAATGGAATAAATAAAATTAAGGTAAGCCAAATTGAATCGGTATCTCATTCTTGCGAACAAATTGCCGATGAGGAAACGATCATGGACTTTCGGCGAGATTAGTCGAACGATTAAGAATTTTTATCGCGTGACTTATGTGCGTTGGAAAGTTTGCAGTACCTACCGTTGGAATTGTTGAGAAAAAAAATGTTCGTTGGAAATCCGGAATATGTCTGAAACTGTTTGTGTTAAACGGAAACGCCATAGAAAATAAAATAAAAAAGGTGTAGACGTAGTCGTTTACAAAGTTGAAACGAATGTATAAATTGTGACGGTTTCGATGATTTTAATAACACCTAAAGTTGCGTGTTCTATTTTTCGAAGCAAAGGGTTTTTAAAATAAACAAACATACAATGAAACACAGTACAGTTGGGACTGGAGAGTATTCGATATTTATTGGACGAAATAATTATCGGCTCATGGAAAGTGCATCACGTAGCACGCAACGTCGGTTCATCGATGACTCGGGTGCTACGTAAAACGACATTGCAGGATATCGCGTGACAACACGCTCGTTGAAAATTGTTGAAACATTTTGCCTGACGGCTACTTGGACGTCCATCGATTTCTTTTTCAAACCGCGAAGCGCCACCAGAAAACGGTTTGAATTATGTCCAAACAGCGAAATTTGTCTACTTCTGCGATATTAAAACTGTTGTGTAGGTTTTCAGGAAAGCAGTAGTAGCTACTTTTGCGGATTCCAGTTGCAGACACTAATTGTAAGCAATAGTTGGAAATGCGACCAACTACTTTTTGTTCAGTATCGAAATCTCTTAAAGTTCACAAATAACAGAAACTGGTGATTCGTTTGACAATCATGATATTTTAATGTTCAACACTCTGGTCTCATTGTCAGTCAACTTCCGGGCAAGTACGATTAATCGAGAACTCGGAGCGTTTCAGATTCCGATATCGAAATTGAACGAATCGAAATAGAATACATCTTTTTTTAATTCTCAGCGTATCATCAAGCTCTGCGATCACGTAAATTGTGGTCGATTTCACATTGAGCCGAAAAAAATACGCATCGCCGAAAGCAAATCCATCGAAATAATAAATGGTGTTCCAATCAGAACGTCGGATTTAATTTTCGAATTAAACACATTACTTACGCGAAAAATGATAATATTTTTATTTCATTGTAAAGTACATACATTCCGATTATATACAGAATAAAATATCACTGTAACCGTATTTCCAGCTTCATTTTCAAAGAAATACGCCCCAATGACCAGCACTAGGCCAACAAGATCGAGTAATTTGACACCATGCGACTACTTTCTATTGTTTTTTTCGAAGTCACATATATATGCTAATAAGCCACAAACAGTTACTGTTCTTAAACCGGAAATACAATGTGTTGTTGCTACAATCGGACAACAATTATCCAAGGACGTTATTTTAAATTTTATCAAATCAGCAATGATTTGCAATGAGACGGGGGTACATTTGCCTGATATTTTATCCCATACATAATCGAAACATTTGTACTTTACAATGAAATAAAGTATTATTACTCTTTACGTTAACCCTCTACAGTCCGAATTTTTCGTGGTATTCGAAGATCAGTTTCACAATAGTGTAATTAGAAAATCATAAAAGTACAATTTTAAACAATGGATTAAACCTGATTTTTAGACATTGAAACGTAAAGAATTTCATGGTATTCAGGAGTGAAATTATAAAATTTGGTATAATTAAAAACTTAACTTTAAAAAATAGAAGCTTAGACGTGTCTTGCGCTACCTCAAAGTCACAGGGGTCCACAGGGGGTTAAGTGAACGAATCGGCCCTGTATTTTGCATCTCCGATCGCGCAAATACAAAATGCGATCGCGAGGTTCGCGCTCAGCGTAAGAACCATGTTCCGACCAGTTCGTCTCACACCATCCAGAGTAAAGCACGTGTCACCACTCGCACCTATCTTTTATGTTATATTATAGTTCACTGCGATCCTACGTATTACATTTAAGTACATTCATAATTAATAAAAGTGATTTTGATTACAAAGAGACATTTTATCTTCCGATTTGTACACACTGAACACTTCAAGTAACTCATCTGTATAATTCAAAAATTAAATCCGGTGCTCTTATTGGGATGCTCTTTAGATCGCAAAAGCATTTATTTTTGCCGAGTGGCTCAACGTTATCTCTTTCTCCGGATTGTCGCAATTTAATTATCTTCCATAATCATTCATATTCCTATTGCGCGCAGCATTAAGCGAAAGGAAAGCTGGTATCCGCGAAGGAAACTGGAAACGCATAACGGCTAAAGAACCAGCAACGAGAAATAAATAACCAGATAAAACGAAGGAGAAACGATGCAGAGAAGCCGAAGGTGGAGGAGGATGAGGAGAATGAGTAGAATGAGGAGGAAGAGGAGGATGGTGGGAGTTTATCTCGGTTACGAAGCATGTAGTATATACAAGAGGTAAGAGGTAGAGAAGGTGGCGGAGAAGACCTTCGCTAAATCGATATTACCATCGCCATCGCCGGGGGCACGAACGTCCTCGCCTTTCGGAAGACCTGCTCTGAACCAGACCTTCGCGGGATAGTAGGTTGCCTCTGTCGATTATCATTAATTTCTTTTCTTCTCTCCTCGATAAAATCACCCCGGCTTCTCTCTCTTTTTCTCCCCTTCTTTCTTCTCCTACTTCCAAAACAAAGTTAACTTGCCTTTTTCAGTAATGAGGCCAAATCTGCTGTTACTTATCGGACCAACGTAGTTATTAATGTCATTCAGAATGGAAGGAACTCTCGGTATTTAAACTCAAAACTGACAAAACTACTGCTGTGAAATATCCTCTCGATATCTTCATCATTGAATTTGTTTTGTGCTTTGTTTTACAATATTTTTGCTCTATTTCTTGTCATATTAAATGTATCTTCGATGAATTGTAATTTTTAAAATTGAGAAAATTCCAATATTCCGTGATATCAAGAGCGACGATAAAATTAAACGAGACGAAAGATAATCACAATAATTCCTCAGACGTGTACATCACCAGCCGATCGATCTTTAAATCGTATTGCTCAAAGATAACATCCACTTGTGCAATTCATCTTAAAGCATCAACATTCGCTGCTAGTTTTACAAAATCTCTTGGCGCCAAGTCCTGTCTCGGGCGATTCCATCGAGATTCATCCGGATTCATCGACTTCCATTTTACGAGAGAACACCATAACCGCGTTGCTACGGTGCTCCAAAATGCGTTGAGCAATTTGCGGGTGTTTGGTTGTCCGCGCGGACATCCGTTCACGTTTGCGGGCATGGAGCGATAACGTAGACCGATAATCCAAACGGGGGATCAAATTAGAAAAATTGTGATCGGCATGATTTACGAGTCGCGGACGAATGGTCGCAAAGGCCGAGGGTAAAACGGTGTAAAGGGAGGGAAAAGGAGGGAGCGGGGAGATGGGGGAAGAAATTTATGACCCCGCAACAGATGCGTCCCCAAAGAACGATATATTCCTTTCCCTAAGAAATATAATACGGAAAGGTAGCGGATATACTGCCGGCGAAACGCGAGAAACGCATTACCCTCTTAGTTTTCTAATTTCTTCGATGAAAATCCCTCCTTTCAATTCCGTTGCTCGATCTGCCATTCATAAAAATACTCCGCGTTTATGCTACAAATTTCCACATTAGTGATCGATCGTAATGTGACCGATAAATATTTGACCTTGGATCGTCAATAACAAAGGTAATCCAAGATAGATTGAAGGCGGAACGAAACGGACGAAGGTATAAAGAAGAGAATCGTATACTCGCAAGGAAAGTTCAATTGAGAAACCGATTTTCTTCGGTCTAACAAGAAAAAGTACAGTAAGGAGTTTACTTTTGATTCGTTACGTCTCGTCGAATCGCAGGGAAACTCGAAATCGTAACTCTTCGTTCACGTCTTAGAGACTTCTTCCGCGACATTGGATTCTCGTAATTTTTCTTCTTCAAACGGAATAAACTTACGAGTTTTCACCCAATCGATTTAACTTCGTAAAACCGTGTGAATACTGCATGCAGGTACTCTTGAAAGATTATGTTGCGTGAAAGTAGACACTGGGTCGTTCTCCAAGGACAATTAAGCTTCAACATTTTTCAAATATTCCTTCAAGCAAGCTAGACGACGCGAGAATGGAAGGGAGCATCTCTTGAATGGTTTTTCTCTCTACTCTTTTCTCCGTCGCTCTTTTTTCGATCGACACTACTTATATATCTGTCCTTACTCTGGCTGGGTCTACGGGGTAGCCTCGAGTCGTAAACCTACCCCGAGATCCCTCTCATAAACGAGAAGCATTGTGCTCGACCTAAGTTCTGCGAACGACACACGCGTGCATCGAACACGAGACGAGAAAGAAGAGAGGACGAGGGATTGAAAAAAGAGAAGATGAAAAAGGTCGAGAAAGCCCTTGGCTCTATCTCTCCCCCGTGCTCTTCTTCTCGGCGTTCCTCTCTTGATCAACCGCTAAACTACGGGTCCTACATTCTTTTGCCTGGCTATGTTCTCGAAGGGAAGGCAGGTTTTTCGAGACCTATATATTACACCATTGTCCAACACATTTTGTGATGCAACTATGATTCTCGTGGATAAAACAACTTTTGCAACGAAAGTATAGTTCAGATACGACCATATTTTGTTAGCTTTGATTAAAATTATGGGTACTTTTCCGTTAGCCGGGCGCAAATGTCACCATCACATATATACATAAAAAAATATATATCTAGATATATAGATACTATATACACATATATATACATAAAAAATATCTATCTACATATATAGATACTATATACACATAAATATATACATAAATATATATATAGATATATAGATATATAGATACTATATACGGATAATACATACACATATACACACATATACATACATATATACACAGATACTCTCTTAGATCGAACCAGTGAGATTTCACTCGTTCAACCAGTGAATACAAACTCACTGGCGAACCAGTGAAATTTGCGTCCGCTGCCGCATCGCCATGCGCCGTGTTTTATTTTTGAATATGCTGACGAGTGAGATTCACTGGTAAACCAGTGAATTTTGATGGCCGCCGAGATCACTGGCGGAACCAGTGAGTGTCACTGGCGGAACCAGTGAGTGTCACTGGTAAACAAGTGAGTGTCACTGGTAAACAAGTGAGTTTCGACTGGCGAACCAGTGAAATTCCACTGGTTCGATCTAAGAGAGTAGATACAGTGCGCCCGGCTAACGGAAAAGTACCAAATTATGCTTGTGAGATTCTACGGTGAATGTGGAAGAGATGAAAGAATGAGAAATTGAAATTAGCTTGGATACAGAGTCAAAGGCTCGGACTTCCAATTAGGAAGACCGAATTGAAATCTCCGTAATATTCGGAAAATTCGTCTCGTAATACATATGCATCACAACCTGGGTAATTTGGATGCATAACTATACGTACTAGTCAAAGTCGCCGTGGTAGTTAAAACTAACAAATACAAAAAAGAAGGATGCGGAACATCTGTTTATCATTTCCGTATATCAAAAATCCAACGTATAGCTGTACTCTAAAATAACTGTAAAATAAAAAAAGCCGATTTATCGCCAAACTAGGATAAAATAAGAATGGTAATAAAACAATGCGAATCCTCCGAAGCGTACTCTTTAATCAGAAGAATCGTAACTCTTATTCAAATAAGCATCATATGCAGACTCCCGATCGCAAAAGCCAACAGTAATATCTATGATTCTTCGTTTATCCATCGTACACAAATTAAACGCGTATCGCTGGAAGAGAAAGTCGATAGTTACAATGATAATAGACAAGATAGTCAGAGACACATATATAGAAGCGCAATGGTAATTGCATGCGACGCGTATGACTGTATGCATTAATGCATACCAGCTAAACTCGAACTAACTCGAGCCTCGGTGACAAGTGCTCTCGTGGACGACGCAACTTCACACAGAGGACCGGTTATTACTTTCGTAGATAAACGCGACCTACACTTTCTATACTCCATCTACGCTCTTTTGATTTTACTACCTTAACCTCCGAATTTCTTTCTAAAATAGAGATTTAACGAAAAGTATTCTGCCATTCACATCGTGAATCATCGAATAAATAATTCTCTTCTTCCTTGGACACGAAAGCAAATACTTGACTGTGAACCTGGAAACGTTTCGTGATAGGGATACGATAAAATTAAGAAGACTTTGAAAACTGCAAGGGAATTTCAAAGTTAGATGAATATTGTACTTACGTTTAATCACTTCTGTGTCAAAGAACCGAAAAATAATTGTTCGTCTGCTGTAATAATCGACCGATCGAGGGAGTCGAGTAATGACTGGATGTCACGAAACGAAGAGCACTGCGGATACTTGAGGACGTTGTCCCTGCAGAACTATCGATCGTGGGATCTGAGGTACTTTTAGCAGTCGTCTCGATGTAAGAAGAGAAGGGGCGAAAATGGAGATTTACCTAGAACTATCTGTTGCCATTTTTGTCAGTCTTCCATTTTTCAAACCTATTTCAAATGAGAAAATCCATGACTTACTACGATATCTAGAAACATCAACCATTGACCTAACGTTATAAAAGTGTATTTGATTCGTTACATTAAATATGCCATTCCAGATATTTGGCGTATTTACAAGATAATCATATTAGAAATGAGATACACGTAACCATGACTGACATAACCCGCTCTCCGATTCTTTCTGCGGACCCTACAGGGCTATCCAATTGTATCAGCATTTCTCGCGCAAAAATTAACAGTCGAACGGTGTGCGGAAAGATATTTCTCCCCAAGAAACTCGTTTCAATTACCAGGTTTCGTGGCTGTTCTTATCCTAGCAAAAAGGAAAAGGCAAAGCAGCGTGCTTAGAGGAGGAAAACGGACCGACTGCAATGCATCAAGTGCAAATGGTAAAGCAACAGTCCCCGTGAGACGTAACAGGAACAATCGGGAATTACTTCGTGTTACGACTTGTTCCAACCTGCCAGATGCTGCTCCTCGTGGCAAAAACGTGGAGAAAAACGTAACGACAAAGTGTATGCGACTACATACACGGGCTTACATTATCGCATGGCGAACGTGCGCACCGACACGGCAACGGTTTGCTCTCGATTAAAATGAGAAAACCATGAGGTGCATGCAAGGTGGGTAAGATGAGACTTGAAAGTCGACGAACAATTATTTCGCGTACCGTTTATTAGTATGCTTATAGATGAAATATTAACATATAGTTGTATACCGAGTATTTGGGGTTTAGTAACACTAGATGTGCAAAGGTGGTCAAAATGACTTGTGGTGAATGTTTGCAAATGTTCCTAAACCTTCTAGCGTTGTTCCTTTCCAATTTTCTACTTCTACCTTGTCCAATACCAAGTATTTGGGGTTGAGTGACACTAGATGAACCAAGGTGGTCAAAATAACTTGTGCTAAATTTGCTATAAATATTCTTGAGATTTCTAATCTAGTTTCTTTCTAATTTGCTACGTCTACCTTGTGCAATATTGAGTATCTGGGATTGATTAACACTAAATTTACCAAGATGATCAAAATAACTCGTGCTAAATTTTTCTTCAACATTCCTGGAAGCGAGTCAATCGATTAAGTTTTTTCCTTCTCCATTTCTCTTATTCTAACGTATTCATCTATCATATTTAAATATATTAGATTGATTGTAGATAGAGGATAGTGTTAAAACATATTTATATCAAAGAAGACGTCCAACATTTATGGTTTTTACGAAACGAAAAACTTTATAAGGAGCATGAAGTATTTCAAAATAGTGTCCGGTTGGTAACATTATATTTGAATAAAAGTGTTCATTTATTCGAGAGGAACAATGTTAAAGATTCTCAGTAGCGAATAGCCGGTTTCATTACACACTCGCGTGTAATCCGTCTCAAATGGGTTAACGTTAAGGAAGAGATTGATTTCAATACATATTAAGAAACGTTTGGTATTTATTATTGGGACGCTCAGAATTATGGTAAATATTGCTGATACCTGTAGCGAATCTTTGTTATAAATATTCAAACGAGAGAACGGCAATGGCGACAAAATAATTTCATATGAAAAAGAAAACCTCTTACTATGTTTCCCTCAACGCAACCAGCTCGTTAATTATCTAATCGTCGTTGAACAGTGGACTAAAACAAGATCTCCAATTCCCTCCTGACGTGTATCGATTCATCGTGAAAATTCTATTCGCCCGATGTTCGACACTTATTCCCATGTATTTGAATAAATTCGTATCGATGCGAGTTTAACGAATAACTGGGACGCAGGCTGAAAAGGTATAATCAACGAAGTGCATTCGAATCGAGCGTGGATGGGATCTCCATTCGCGTTAATTAAGCGAAAAATGGATTATATTCACCGGGAAAAGTAAGCAGCGCACGATGCATGGTGGCAATAGAAGCCGTTTAAATTGAACGGATATTTTCTCTCTCCTTTTTACCACTCCCTCTCTCTCTCCCTTCCCAAATATCTACCTAGCTATTTATCGACTATCTATCGATCTATTTCATTAGAGGCAGTGATCGGACGAATTGGTGGGCACTGATAAAAAAAACACGCCGTTATTGGCCCGTTGACTTACTCAATCGTCGAAAAACCGGCGGAAATCGCTGCCCGTTCAACGATGGCAAAGAGCAACCAAGCGCACGTGCTAGAAAATGTTAACGATGTTTACGTCTCGAATCGAAGGAAATTCAAAGTGCTGCATTAACGAGGAAAACTTAACCAAGAAATTAAATGCAACCTGATGGATATCTTCCTGGTGTAGTTTGACGCCGATGGGAATTAATGAATTTGCAAAAGACGGCTTCTTTCCAGCAGGACTTCCTATTTTAATTTATGAAATACCACGTCCTATTTTTCCCGAACTTTTTAAAAGTTTAATTGGTATGTCGGTGTGCAGCCTTTGTCGTCTCGTTGCAACAAGATGCAAAGACCGTAGAAATATTTTGAAAATTCGCGATTAATGTTGCAATTTTCGGTGACGAGAAAAAAAAAACTGAGAGAGAAGGGATGGATGAAAAACGGCGAAGGTGGAAGAGGCAGGCGCAAAAAGAGGGAAATATACTATGTCGAGAACGACTCTATATTTTACTGGCTGAGAAGCACGAAAACGTACGAGCATTCGTGTGCATTTTACGAGGCACGCTAAGGCGCGTAAATTGCTTCCAGCAAAAAACTTATCGATCACATGATGCGTCGCTACAAATCGTCAGATATTTTCATCGTACATCCGATACGTTTCAACTTTCTCCTTCAGCCTGTTGCGTATGGAATGTCTGTTACAGAATTGTTGGAGTTTCAAAGGACGTACAAAAATCCGGGATAATCCGAATTAATTACTTTTCAAGCACGGAAAGAATTAATGACGATAAAATTTGAAATACTATCAAAGACCACGGAGACTTTTCATCTTTGAAATGGCGCGACGACTGAAAGTCGTTATTACGGCACACTGTTATGCCATTAATTGTCCAACTTACACGCAAACTCAATTTCTGCTCGCCGACAAAATTCCGTAGGTAAATTTCATTATCTTAAAACCGCGAAAATTGAAACGACTTTCTCTCTCGAGGCGGCGATTTGTATCTCCTCTCCTCCTCCTTTCCCTTCTCCACGTTTCTCCTCCCTTAGCTCTCCTGCAATGAAATCTCACTCCGTAAATTCTCGTTTCTAGTTTAACTTCCCCAAACGCCGGCGAGCGTCACGATCGGACGATCGATCGTTCCTTACGAGGAGCGACGAAAGCACTTTTCACGGTGATGCGTTTCCACGAAATTGGACCGGCTCAATCTCGATGCCTCTCTCGGAGCCTTTCTCGACTCTGGAGGCTCCGCGTCGCTCGATATGCAGGAATTCCTGGAGGCCCGTGCACCGAAACGCACGCGAGACAGGGAGAGACATGGAGGGATAAGGGATATAAAGGGACACGGAGGGACGAAGGTGGGCCCACCCATTGAGATCGAAATATCCTTTTCCTTCTAAATATATGACGTTTACATCGTCACTCCTGGCACGCGGTTATTTCCCTCCCTTTCTTTCCAAACCTCTTCCGTCGCTTCTCGTTCTCCGGTGTCCGATGAAACGGGTTTTGGTCCCAACCTCCACCTTTTGCTTCGACTTGCAGCGCGAGTTACCTTTTACTGTGTCTCCTCTTCGTCGTCTTTATACTCTTCTCTCTTTCTATTCCTCTTTTTCTCTCTCGGTTCCTCTCTCTCTCTCTCTCTCTATGAATATCAACGATGGCGCGTGCGGATGAAGATAATTGAGAATCTCCGACGCAAAAAACTATCGCGAATTCCTGGACAGGTGTAGCTCGTGCGAAGCACTTGATGTGGAACAGTAAAGCAGATTTTCTGAAGAATGAAATTAATCCGTCACGTTCCATGATCCGCATTTGGGAGTTAAGAAATTTTCTAAGTCTTTTACCATTCGATTTAGATATCTGACATGCTTCTGAGATTAAATGTGTTTAAAACAGTCTGTTCTAGTTGTGCTTTTAAGTATGAATTTTTGTAAATTATTTTTATTTTTACAATGTGACATTATTTCGTTTGTGTTTCTTCCAGAAACGATCAAACCAAGATAAATTTTGCAGGAAATGGGTTAAGATAGAGGCGATATTTCTTGAACTCTTGAGTTGTTGAAATTCGTAATGAGAAAACGCATTGAATAATTGAAATAGAAATCGTATAAAGGAAATATTAATCCTCATCGGACGTTAGCTTTGTATACACGATTCTCGCTAGGTTGTAGTTATTCTCAGCAAATACCTGAGAAATTCTTATTGTACGAACAACATTTTTGTTGGAACCTATCTATTTTTGGAAGGACCATGTATAAGTTTGAAATATTTCATCGTCACTGTTGTTTTCAATCTAATTATCACCTGAATTAAGAACATTTTCTCGCATATCCTTATCTTCTTCGCTTGAATATTGTATATGTATAACAACTTTTCTTCCGTTAGAGTGTAATAAGAAGTCAGTGCTAATCTCATTATCAGAATTAAAAACATGTACAGCATTGTCTTCAAAGAATTCACTGCCCCTATCGCTATCTAAATTCAAAATATTCAAATTTGATTAAAAAAGGCACTATTATATCACTGAACATGTTAATAACTCTGTTTTCACAGTTAAATTGATAAAGCAACTGTCCAAACATTCCACAAACAGCGAGTTTAGATTTGATTTACATCGCCACCTCACACATGCCATACGACTGCGGCGAAGAAGTATTGTTGTCACATCAAAGTTGACATACAACCGTTATGGTTAACTTTGAGGAGAGTCGATTTGTCGATCGAGAACAAAAAGTATCTGAAAAGCGTCAGTAATATTATGTTCCGCTGGCGTTAGAAAATTTGTTTTCTATTTCATGTTGGATTTAATTTACAATTAACAATTGCACCTGTTAGGAAAGAAATTTCCTCGTCGTCACCAGCGGACAGTGATATTTGAAGTAAAAAGATTTAAAGAACAGTTAACGGATTAAAAGGTACTACACAACGTAAAAGATACGAGAGCCAGGGAAGAAAAGAGCAAAAGAAAGATGAACCACCGAGTCAATCGATAAGTTTTCCACGAGAGAGGACACACATTTAACGTCTGAAGTAAAATGTGATTTATACTGCTTTTTCGCCGAGCAAAGGAGAGAGCACGAACGAGCAAGCGGAAGAAGACTCGACGATGGCATACGACGATAAAAGAATCAAGCAGAAGAAGTCTTTAATCCCATTGAGCGAAAACTCACAAAAGAAGAGTCGAGGCGACACAGTAACCTGCGGAAGTTTGAGGGATAACGTTCCTCTCCCGTTTCCTACTAACTTCCACCTTTGTCGCTTCGAGCAACTCGATCCAAACTTCTTCGTCGAAAACCGCCTCTATGAGGATTCAATCGAACTTGGCAAAGTAAACGTTAGAAAATGCAAAAGAACCCCTGATTTTGTTTTCCCCTGCGAAAATCATCGTTCTCTAATTTGCGCAAAAATATCATCTTGGATGGCGCTGAATGGAAGTGCAAGTTTTTTTTTTACACTTTCAATACACTCCATAAGTTTTACCTCGAAGAGACAAATAAAAATTACAATATGCAGGTAGGCCTCGGAGAACGCGTTACCTTTATAACGCGTTTTCACTCCAACACAGTTGGAAAAATGCGGAAATTTTCTTACAACAAAGTTTAGGAAGTGTGTCATATTCATTGTCATTAGTGCAAATTAACGACGTAATAGCTCCGTGACAGAGAGCACACAATCAAAGAAAAAACTTTGCTCATTTTCTCTGTTGAGCTTTTGCTTTTTGTTATTCGGGTTCCCCATTTCGACGCAGACAAGTAGAAGAAAATGCTTTTCATTGTGTAGGAACGGAATTTTTTAGAGACATGAAATAATTTATTATTATTGAGTGTAGATGGATTTTGTATAAGCGAGAGCGGATGTTTGGAAGGCCTGAGAGCGGAAATATTGAAAAGAAATCTTCAAAATTGCTTATCTTCATATCAAGAAATTTATAAAGGTTTGCAAAGCAAGAGCAAACAATCTCCAATGACAGATCTTTTAAAAACCTAAACCTAAACCTACCGGAGGTGCAGTGGAGCTTGCCGATGGAGCAAGCTCATTGTCAGATCTTGAAATAAGGCCAGTCAAACATTCTCGAACAACTATAATAACTGACGATTAAGAATAAATTTGTGGGCATAACATTACGTTTCTTTTTGATTTTTACTTGAATATCACAATCTTTTTAATTTTAATATGACATTGAATTTTATTCAAGTTTTTTATGAAATGTTTTATCCACATAATTAAAAAAAAGAATCGAATCGCAGTTTTTGTATTAACTCCTTGAAGTACCATTTCTTTCGTGACTGAATACGCAACAACTCTGAATTAATTGTTAAAACAACAATCTATCCCTAATTTCCGATATAGCATAAGTATGGCTGAACACAGTATTGAATAGCATAAAATTAATTTTACTTTATCGTGACCCACTGATATTTTTAATTTAATAATTTTTGGAGCACTTCAAAATTGACTATTTCACTTATCGCGTTACGAGTGTCGCTCGTTATTACCACAACGCGGTATTTTCAAGGAACGTTATCTACCGCGTTGTAGAAAACCTACCTGTACTACGTGAAATCTTTGGAAAACCCGAAATTCTAACGTTAAAACGATTGAAAAGTAGACCTCGGCGAGATACAACTGATAAGCGATAACTATGAAGCCGAATCACGAGAATAGAGATCGAAGAGGAATCAAGATTGCGGAAAATAACATCACAAAGAAGCACAGACGAAGCTATGCGAAAGAAACAACTCGAGTACCGGGGATCCGGCAAGTTTTCCTTTGAAGTAGTCGACTCCTCTAAGCAAACGTTAAAGGAACACGTTCCCTTATTCGTGAGTAGTTTGCAGGTAGTTCGTGAACTTTGACGGATACGGGGTTTTACAGAGGCACAAGAGCTTCGTCCACGGCAATGGACGATGGAAGTCGGCGCCCTGTTACACTGATCATCGATACCGTTTACCCGCTATATAACCTCCTACGGCTTATTCAGCAAACTTTCAGGAATAAGAAACTCGTCGAAATTGCATGCTCTTTCAGTACGTATTAGTGGTATATTTAACGTTTCTAACGATAAAAGGTAGAAATACTGTTTTATGATTAATAATTATTTCTATAACTAGAACTGCTTTTTCTTTCGTTAAAATACTTTTGGACAGGTGTTAATGTGTAGAATCGACCATCGATACATTTTACTTGCCGTAAAAGTTGCTATAGGAAATCCAATCAGCATTGTAGTATAAGAAACTCGTTTAAATTGCGAACCAGTTGCCGGTGAGGTGGTTGTAAATTTAAGTAGCTAACGATTAGAAATAGACTTTCTATGTTACGATAAATAATTACGTTTGTTGAAAATTAAGGCGTGTACTGGGATGTATTTGCAAATTTAGAGAAAGGACATCAATTGAAGATCCCGTAGGACTATTGCTGACAAATAATTGAAAAAACATGCATAGACGTAAGCCGGGATATTTTTTTAAAACTCTTCTCAACGAGTTTTGCCAAAACTAGTATTATATGAAATTCATGGCACACTGGCGTCAAACCGGCGAATTTGACTAATTCCGAAGGCTAATAAACAGAGCTATCGAATTACGAGAAAATCACATTACCAGGATTCAAACAACGAGTAATCTCGGCACACGAACGAGTGTTTGCGGACATTACGTGAAACGCGAGAGGGTCTCTGAAAATCCCGAGTATCAGGATTTTGCCAGAGACCGCGTGAAATTTACTATTGACGGTTCAAATAATTTTACGGCATCGGATGGCAATGGTTTTCACCGTTACGCATCACGCGCACTATCTGCCAATGCGATCTTTAATTAGAGGGACGTTTCGTAATTTCAGTGTATCTGCATCGACTGCCACTTTTATTGGCTCCGCAAAACGCTTATTGTTAGTCCATTTGTCGCGAATTTACCTACGGCCAACTTATTCACTTTTTGCGCGTTATCGTTTGACTACTTTATGAAAAACTCATTAGGTGCCTCGATTATGAAGTCGTTTTGTTTACACTTGCAAATGTTGAGTTTGTAACTTAGAATTGATGCACGAAAAATTCGCATCGCACGGCTAAATTCTCTGGTAATTGTAACGGGAAAATACAAATTTCAAATTCGTTCTGAAGACCTCAGATATTTCGTCGTTTTAATAGTTTTACAAGTGAATTTTACTTCTTGTTGTTAGTCTGCATCTTTGTTTTAACTGCTATGGCGATTATCTACAGATTTTATAGATTTCGTTTGGGGACTAAAGGAATTATTATGTTTTAACAGGTTCGCAATCACCGCAGATGTGCGGTGAGTGTTATTTATCAGTTTACGATTGCGTATTGAAACAAACTTGAAAATGAACAGTATTATTGCACCGGAAACAATAATGTAAATGAAGGACGTCCTTGGTCTAGAGATGATTAAATTTTCTAGTTCGTGGTGATTAATGTCAATAGAAGACAAATATTAACGCTCACTACGTCGATGAAGTACAAATAAGCAATTTTATGCATTACCAATTAACCAGTTAACTGTGGTGAAATTTCTTTTGAATTTTGGGTCACGAAAATCGAGAGATGAGCATAAATCTATTTTAAATTGTTTATAACCTTTAGTTATTCGTTTTATTTCGGCATAACCTCAAAATATTCCAAACATCTTGAAATTTACGAATATATTTTAGTTTTCGCCAAAATTACAATTTAAATAACCAGTGGTAGGTTTAACGCATAACGAGTATATTCGTCAAACACAGCTAACTGGTTAAAGACCGTTTTCTACCGCTGTTTCATATGTTGAAGTAAGATCTTCTGTATTTCTTTCGGTAAAATATTATTACTATTTTATAACCGGCCAAACAACCGGCTACTGTAAGAGTAGACATATATGAAGTACCGGTATGGTTAGTGTTGACAGGAAACATACTGGGCTATGGTGCCAGATGTTCTTTCCAGGCTTTCACAACGAATGTATTAAATGACAATTTAGCAAAAATCTGGTACAGGTTACAGTCTTTCGAACTCAGGACTACCAGTTAGGATTTCAAGTATTTAACTCCAGACACACCATAGCTCCCTTTAACATTTAGTTTCTCCTGATTCCAACTATTAATATTTTTAAGTAAATTTCAAATCGACATATTTTCAATTCCAACATCCTGCTATGAACTTCAAAATTCCATCCCCTTTGCAGTTGATCCTTTTTTGTATCTCTTATAGGTTTGCAATTCGGAGTATTAAAGAGATTAGAAATCTGAAGAAAAGTAATTATATTTTTGGAAAGATACAAGGATCGAAGATGCGTCTCACTAGCACCGCGAACACGTTATCTCCGTTCTAGCCATGGATAACTTGGTCGCGATAATACTTTGCAAAGAGAAGCACGAAGCTGGAAGAAAAGGCAGACGGTCCTTTAGCACGGAGGAATTTAAAGAGGACCTGGTAGACGTCGGGACGCCTAGAGAGACGAGCCGTATTTGCATTTACATTGGCGCGTTCAAATCGCCGGAAAGAAGTGAGCGGAATAAAAAAGGCAAACAGTGGTGAGAAAAGAACTTCATCACGCCGTCGAATCAATCCCTTCTTTACGGTACTTTCTTCTGCAATATTTTCTATACCTTGCGTGCTCTTAATTCGCTCTGCTAATGAGATTTGGATAAATTCGAAACACTATCGAAGTCGCTTAACATTACATCTAGCAAGGTCGTCTAAATAACTTGTTCTGCATTTTTGTGAAATTTCCCTCAATATTTTTAACAAAGTTTATTTTCCTGTTTCTTTCATCTATATTATAGACTGCGAGAGATTAAATTACGTGGATTAAATAACTTGTTCTGCATTTTTTGTAAATTCTCCCTAAAATTTGTAACGCTGTTTCTTTTCTTACTTCTTGCATCGATGTTGTAGACTGCGAGGTTGTTCTAGGTCTTTGCACCCTTCATTTATTTTCTGCTAACGTAATTATTTGACAATTTTAAGTATATAAGATTAATCTCCGGTAAATGTAGTGTTAACCCTTTGATTGCTATGGGCGCAAATATGCGCCCTGCGAATGCCATCGGTGGAGAGTCCGCAATCAAAGGGTTAAGTAACGAACGTAAAATAAAGTTAATATCACATGTTCAATAAAGACGTAAAAACGTGTGTCACAGGTAAAAATAAAGTGGTGACAAAACGACGAAGAAAGAAAGATATTCGACGAAAAAATCTGTAATGGAAACGGAATTGAAGGCTTGGGTTATAAAGTGGTGGACCTAATTAGGTCAAATCGTTATCAATTCTGGTAGACTTTAATTAAACTATCAATTGACACCTTGATGTCAAGAATTTACACTGGTAGACCAAGTACAAACGCGAGCGCCTAATGAATCTAACAATAAGGAGGGAAGATGGAACCTGCAGTTGCCGATTATAGTGAAATTTACGTGAGAAGTAGATTCGAAAAAATATTTGTTACGTATCATTTTTTATAGCCCATCGTTTATATCGAAGGAATAAAAATACCCCTCAAAGGTGAGGGCTGAAAATTCATTTTTTGAATTATCCCGGTAATTAGAGGATACATAAAATATC
Organism: Cerceris rybyensis; assembly: GCA_910591515.1. Lineage (NCBI taxonomy): Eukaryota > Metazoa > Arthropoda > Insecta > Hymenoptera > Crabronidae > Cerceris > Cerceris rybyensis. The sequence continues at coordinate 4,147,465 of OU342796.1, read as the reverse complement.
TTTTTAACTTATGTATTTATTACAAAAGAACTGATTGTGAGCCGAAGAAGAAAAATTGCTACGCAACGATGTTGCATGACATCTCTTGCAATGACATCAGTTTTATTTCGAAAGACGTCCATTTTGGTCGGATAGTTCCGCACGTCTCGAGTGAAAGTCAAAAAATCAATAATAATCATTACCATCAGACACTAAAAGATTTCAAAAACAGGTATCTATTAAATTTGAATTCTAGTTTATGTACGTAAACTTGCTCGATAGCGGAATAATGTTTATCAACAGAAATTAACAAAAAATATCAAATTTTTAATACGTTATTTAAATAAATAATGTTTGTGCAGTTTTTCTAATGTAGCTAAATTCTCTATTAAAAAATGTGCATTTTTAAAAAGGTGTTACTTTATGTCCGCCAATTGCAAAGACATTTCAAATATTTATTTTCATATTAACAGATCGAAAGATGAGACAGATCGTTGTAGTTGCTAAACTACTGTAAATTTTAATCACCTGTTTTCAGTTCTTCGCAATAAAACGTTTCTTAAGCAGTTAACTGTTTGACCTCTTTCGAAGATGTGTATCTAAATTGCGTCGCACAAATTAAGCGATGACGAGTATACTCGTTAAACACAGTATATACATAATTTGAAATTAAATTGTAATAAAATCACTTTTACTTTTTTCTTTTATTACTCAGATTCATTCGTTTACTTAAATTAACATAAATATTTTGCATATGAACGAAAAAAAAATTACTTACGAAACTCAGCAAGTTGAACACCAACATAACGATTTTTCCCGAATATTATTTTTATAGCAATATACACATCGTTGTATAGTATCATCTTTTGAATAACAAAAGATGTAATACACTTATGGGAGAAAAATCATACCATTACGCAGTTTTTTCGTAATAATAATGATTTATAAAATGTTATTTGTCCCTTTTACTTCCACTTGGCCTCAAAATACTTCCAATATCTTGCAGTTTACAAATAGATTTTAGTTGTCACTAAGATTGCTCAAACTGTATACTGTAATTACTTTTTATTCAGGACCACATTTACACTTTTTTCATAACAATTATACTGTTCAAAAGCAGCTACTTGGTTAAATAATATGTGTCCTATATATGTACAACCAATAATTCCCAAAAAACGTATTTTTACGTATCTCGTGAGTATGTCACAGTTTCGTTGGTTCAGGATCAAGCTAAAACTCGGAGTCCTAAGCAAGATAACTATAGGTAATAGTTAAAGCTGAAAGTACGCAACAGAAACGAAAGAAAATGGGATTTTCGCCACGTGAGTTCCCGCTGTTTGGCTTGCCTCCGTAAAAGGCCGATGACAAGGAATGAAGAAGGGTCGAGGGAGTGACGAAGATAAAGAAGGGAGAGAGAGAGAGAGAGAGAGAGAGAGAGAGAGAGAGAGAGAGAGAATAGAGGGAAGAATGGGTTTCGGGCCCCTCGAGGAGCGAACAAAGAAAAGCGGTGTGGAGGTACGAGGGTGGAGAAAGCAAAGGGAAGGGAGCAGGATTTCAGGTTCGAAACTGTGACTTCGTCAGGACGGTATAATGGCGGATGGTATGGGTCGTCAGGGCAACCAGGAAAGTGACTAGTGGAATTAAAAGCGAAAACGAAAAGTTCGGTGCATCTCCTTTTCCCTCCTTGTCATCCGCGCTCTCGCAGTCTGTCGATGGAATTAACTGTCAAGTGGTCACTTTATTTCGATAAGGCAATATATCGCGGTAAGCTTAACACATTGCATACAAGTGAGGAGATATCTTGTATTTAGCAGGCTGACCGTCATGGTCGGCTTACAAGATATCACATTTGTCATTTTTTCATATGCACGTAGTATTTACGACACAAGAAACTAAAAATAAATGAGACCTTGAATATTCTCATGACAAGTACTTAGCGAAATGAGTGTACATCGAATTTCCGAAAGAGTAGAAAATAAAAAGGTATATAAAATGTACCAAATCTCTGGAGTGCTTAACACGTCGCCGCAAATGACGGCTATAACCGTCCTATTTTTAGCGATATGTAGGCGAATGACGGCTATAGCCGTCCTGCACATTTCAATCAATAAAAAAAGAAACATCATTAGTACGAAGTGTACTAATACATTTATTTGTTAATTATTCAATAATACATTGAAAAAAAAGATGTAACATTCCAGATGACATATCAATTGTTTTTTGTATGATTTTTCATGCTTTAACAATATGGAATATTTTCCTGTGTATTTCTGAGCACGATCGTCAAATTAAAAGTGTGCGGCAACATGTTATAAATCTGAAGGCTCTGCAACCGCATGGAGTTCCGTACACGATGTGTTCCCGAGACGAAATATTAGTACAGTTTTAAGTCACCAAAGTCCTCATTTCTTTGATGTAGAAATTTGCCGCCTACAATTGAATGCGAATATAGTTCTCAGAAAGTCTCAATGAGGATTTTGAGGACTAAACCGACATTTAAACAATTACTTTAATTCAAATAGAAACCTCAAAATTCTCAATGAGTTTTTTGAGGGCTAAACCGACATTTAAACAATTACTTTAATTCAAATAGAAACCTCAAAATTCTCAATGAGGTTTCTGAAGATATTATTAGAAAGTCGTACATAATTCGATCCACGTAAAAGCCTCAAGTTTTCAACTTGATAGTCCTATCATAAGATAGTATGGATGAACCATTGCAAATATGTTCTTGTTTTTCAATTATTCCTGAGAATTTATTTAAAGTGCTTTAAATTCTCAGCATAAAAACGTCAGTTTTACTGTAATGACACAACGTTCATAATAATCCTAAAGATCATAGTAATATAGTCCATTATAGCGATGGTAATTGTTCTCGCACATACTTATCATTGTAAAAATAGTATAATATACATTTATAACTAATTAAATAATTATTTCGGTTTTAATTGTACATTTATATTAAGTATTTATAATTCTGCATGGATGTACCAGTTTTAGGCCTGCTTATCATAAAATGAAGAAAAACGATAAATAATATTCATTTGACATCAATAATTATCCATTTGTATATTCTACATAACTAGATGTAACCAGTTATAGCTTTTTATGTTAAATGAATATTATTTGTCATTTGTTTTTCATTTTATGATAAACAGACTTAAAACTGGTACATTTTTGCAATTTTCTCCCCCTCTCCTATGCTCTTGAAATAGTTGAGAATTTTGAGGATTTATTTAGAGTTAAGAGGGTTTTGAGAACTTTTATGGGTTTAATTTTATTTTAAGTATTGAGGCTTTTGAGGATTAAAAATGAATTAGTAAAGCCAGTTCTAGTCCTCAAAGTGCGGAATCGGCGCGTAACTACTACTTTGAGGACTAAACCTGGTTTTAAATTATATGTATTTACCGATCCAGGAATTCTTAGATAAGTCTCAAAGTCTTCATTGAGGACTTTGAAGACGAAGACTGGCCTAAAATTTCGTCTCGGGTTAACAATAAGACGTCAAAATGAACGTTGATGAAGTTTCTCCTTCCCCAATTTTGTAAATGCGACTATTGTGAAGAAGTCTCGAAAAATGTGCACAAATTTAACTCCTTGCCGTACAATAACGAGTGACATTCATGATACGGTAAATTGGAAATTTCCAAGTTCTGCAAAACCGAACAAATTGAAAATGTCAATGATACGCGATCAGCTTATTTCTATAATATTAATATTACCTTATCTATTAAGATATGTCACGAATTACCGATCAATTTTTATTCTACTAATTTAATTCTGAATGATTGCGAAGGTAGTCATAAAAGATATCGCATGGCAAAGAGTTCAATTATGAGCACTGTAATGAAATAGAACTTAAGATTCGACAATTTTTTTTCAAATTATTCGCGCTAAAGTATTGAAAATTGTAAGCGTGGAGCTGTCGCTCTATGTCGCCGAAACGTGGACGGTTTCGTCGCAACGTCGAGCCGTTGCCGTTTACAATCGAAAAAATTGAAAGACGTTACCACGTTGCAAAAATATGTCCACGTTGTGCAGAAGAATTACCGAAGGGAGTCTTGTCTCGACTACAAATAAATTTATTATTTTTAACAATTTGCCTGAATTTCAACTCATGTGTTTTTACGTTAGGAATTGAAAACATGAACATCCCTTGCGCAACAGTTCTTTAAAAAACTTCATATGGTTTTGATACAGAGTTTAGCTAATTACATTTGCAGATAGTTATAGAAAGGGATCAGAATGAAGTCACTTGGGGCGTAAGGGGAGACTGCTCTCGCACTACCTATCTCTATTCTATATGTCTGCGGTCCTCTTCATTCATAGTCGTAGGTATTCACATTCATTTAAGTAGATAAAATCGGTGTTTACCAATGTGATAATAAAAATATCGTGCGTACGTCAATGTTTCGATTTTCACGATCGATATCGTGCTGTCGCACTCAGTTCCACGACTTTTTCTTTTCTCTCTTTGCCTGGCAGAGCGATTCCCCCTCAAGTGACTTGTTTCTGATTCCTTGCAATAATATTATTCTGTGCTTTACAGTTTATATATTCCGGTTTGAAGTAAATCCGGCACATTAACTGTTAATTATCATTGTTATTATAGCATATAACAGTATTTAGATATATTACCAGTGCAGTTGCAGCGAAGAAATACCAAAATAAAATAGACTTCAGATAATCATGGCCATTGCCGTCGGCTCTCCGTACCCTACTTCTCCGCAAAACAAAATGTCCATCTGCTTACGCAACGCGAAAGAAGTTACTATCGGGAAACGCGTGGCGTGCGTGTTTCTCAATCGATTGCCGTTGATTAATCCCATTATCACGTTCACAGAACGATCGAAACGTCTCGATCTGGTTAAGAGGAAAAGTCGGTCGCTGCAAGAAAATGGAATACACGAGCAGGAATCGTGTAGCCGATCGATTCTCGACAATTCGTCGGGGATAGTCGGACAGCCTACTTCTCTCGAGCGGATTAATTGCTTCGATTTTCGTTGTGTTCCATAGAAATCGCGGGAAACACGAACGAAGGCTACGAAGGAATGCAACAGCCGATGTAATTATCTGCTGTTTACTTGTCACGAGACACGATTCGCTGATAACCGAGTTATCGGCTCGTCTTTGCCTAATGACGCCTGCGTTGCCGTTCCACCTGATTCTGGCGAAACGTTAATGAGCGAACTCGCGGCTCGATGGTTCGGAGTTCCACGTTCCTAAGCGTTTCACGGATCAACGAGCCTCGGAAGGCCGATGTGTGTTAATTAATATCATTGAGACACCAAACACATTTCGAACGTTCCGATAGCGTATCGAGCCTGCATTCGCTTTCATCGTAATACATTTAGCGGCGAATCGAAAATCTTTGATTCATAGTGGCTGATAATCGAAGAAATATGAAAAATTTTACCCATGATGATGTTAGTCGATTGTGAATTAAGAATTAAGAATTAATTCAAGAGACTAGTCGTAGGAAAGTTAAAAGTTGAACGCCATCGGAGACTAAGGAAAGTATTAAATTATTGACGGTACTTACCGGAAAAGAATGTTGTCTTTTTTTCGAACACACGACGACGTGAAAAATGACTCATAAATATTATGAATAAAAATCGAATGAATTTTATGAGTGGGGTATTAAAACTTTGCCAGACCGATGGAAAAAGATATATCCAACCGTGTAAATTATATTTTCGATTAACATTTGTAAATTAAATTCTTATAAGTATTCGCATCTTTTAGTTAACAAACGACTTTCCTTTTTGGTTCCCTCACATTAGGGGTGTGAATTAATTCGAGACGTTTTTGTTCTTCCAGTTAGTATGATACCCATTTTCCTTCTGTGTATACCTTTCCCATGGCTGCCAAACGGACAGAAATTGTTAATCGATCAACATTCAACAAACGCGGGAGCTCATGTTGCAACTGACACGGATTTTCACCGATTAGTGCCTGAAATTCCTTGCTTCCAAACTTTTCCAATTGACCTGAATGAGGTTTGTCATCGACACTGAAGCCATCAACTTTAAAATCATCGAAATCATTCTCTGCATGATTTATCGGTGGGAGCACTCTGACCATAGGCTTTTACAGTTTCTGCGGATTTCTTTAGATGAAAATAGAAAATGAGAATTTCCCACAAATGATACTTTGTCGGTTCAAATTTTGACATTTTCGAATTAGATAAACACGACGTTAAGATAAACACATGTTTACCAACGGAGTATTATTTCTAAATATCAACACAAAATCATCCAACCTTCTGCAAATATTAAAGGCTAGAAAATTCATTGATACAGCACTTGTCCGCCAAACGGGCTGAATTAATTCATACACCTAATAGTTATAAACGAGGTGTGAAAACATTCCGAACTAGTTTTAAACGAGCGTCAGAAGAGTCGCATGTACTTCATACATTAGTCCTGGGTCTACCTAATTACGGTAAGCCAACATCATCCGCGATAATATCGGTTAAGCCCTTTCAAACAATTTCGAGCAACAATGACGACACAGTTTTTCCTTTCTGACGACCGAACGTCTCTTTCAAACCTGGTCATTAACAGGCACATCGACATGAGTCACTAATAACCACGCGAGCCGTGCGTGATTCACCGTCAAGCAAACGTGTCGAGCAAAAATAATAGAAAACTGTACGAAACGGAGCAAACGGCAGCTCGTTAAACCAATTGCATGGGCATCGAAATGGACGAATTGGAGAAAAAGCGGACCGACAGGGACAAAGGAAAAAGGAAAGGAAAGGGAAAGGTAGGAAAGGGCGGTTGCGACGTGTTAGCGAGGAGAAAGTGACGAGCGTGAAAAGCAGGCAAAAAAGCGACCACTGAAGGGACTCGATCGTATGGCAAAGGCTGCTCGTTAATTCGAAAACCAAGCTGCGACACACGAGACTATTGGTCAGTGAAAATAATTATAAAACCTTCTCTCACTTGCTTCGATAATATCTTCACATGACATTTCAACCAATTAAGACAATTTTTTTCCTGTACTTCTTCGAGAAGCGAAGATAACGTTTAAGTTAACGGTCCGAATGAGGCGGTGCAGTTATTAAGTCTATAAGGGTTCGGTGGTCGGAAAGTCCACTAACCGCGATCCACTGAAATACCGCTTAATTCCAACAAATCGTTATTCCTCCCAGGCGAGTGCGAATATGGAGGAGGAAAGAATGAGGGAGAAACAGACCGTAAGATGGGTCGAGATAGCATGGAACAGGATGAGATGGGTTGTGACTCGTCGGAAGAATAACCTTATTTACCGAAGGACCAGCGATTATCGTCTCTCTTTCTCCCTTTCTCGACATCACGTTTTTATCCTCTTTCGTCTATTCCCTCCGTTAAGCGTGGTGATAAATTGCGGTGATATCAGAGACGTATAAACAAATCTCTCTGTCCTCTCTTCGTTCAACCCCACCCCTGTTCTTGCGCCTTTCCTCTTATCCCCACCTTTCACGTACCTTTCTTTCGCTTCTCCACCCTATTGGAACTCCGAACGATCGATCTTTCGAGTATTCAGCGTTAATTCATATTCCGTCTTCCTCGCTTTCGCTTTCCACAGCTCGACTTCCCTTTACGCCGACACACCGATCGGTTTTCTCGCGTGACGTCCTACGTGGGAAACTTTCCGCGTTAACGAGCGTACTCACCGATCGCAGAATTGAGAACAGAGACACGTATCGTCGATGGAAAAGACAACACGACTGAGGTTCTTTGAGTTACGATTTTTTTTCTTTTCGATATCCACATAAATGTACAGTATTTATGACAGTGATCATCTGTTCTTTTTTTCGAAATATTCGGACTTATCTGTTGGCTTTGGGTAGAGTACTAGGCAAAAATGGATAAATGCGACATAGTTTGGGACCCAACGCCGCTTTTATGAATTCGAGATATTAAATTTGTGTTTACATTGGGGCTCCAACAAAGCGGGAACTTAGAAAAGGACAGACTGTAGAAGGGACAAGGAGGTCCAAGCAAACAAAGCGAGCGTCCCAAAAGCATGGGTGAGACATTGTTAAGACAACAATAAGACTTTTTTAATTATTCATTTTTCTAAACGCAACTTTTATCAATGCATTTTGAGATTTCTCTAATTCAAATGATATAAAAAATGATATGTTTGAATTATGTTAAATAGTATGTGAATATATTAAATTGTAAGTAAATATATTTTAATCAATATATCGCGTTTGGTATCGTTTTAACGAAAAAAAAAAAAATCAAAAATGAAAAACTTTTATCCCTGAATTAGCTTACAATTAGTCGCACCCATATTCCTGGTGGCATTATGGTACACACGGCTTCCGCGTCCAGCGTCGAGGTTCGCCAAAAGGGATCCTATACGGGAGGAAATGGTCACGCCATATTTATCCAGCCAAACTTTTGCCTCATTTATCCAGTTTTTACTCTTTTGCAGAAAGAGAAGTATCAACTTCATTACGAAATTCAATTTTTTGTTACTGCTATAATTCAATTCGTTCATATTGTAATACATTGCATATTGTTGGAACACACAATAAGTGATAAATTCAAACTTTCAATTGTTTATTTCGAATAATTTCATAACTACTGATTAAAATATGTTATACGTTCTTGCAGTAAGTATTATGAAACAGAGTGAGATTAAGGGTAAAGGCAAGGTAAATTTGTAAAAAATAAATTGCAATAATGATGGAATTGTAATAAAAATTAGCTCTGACAAATTTCTTTCCACATTTCTTAGATACGTTCGTGTCACAGATTAAGATTAATTTCATGGAATGCCACTTTCCGCGGTGTCTTTTACGACTTGCTCGACACGAATTTTTCGGGGTTCACCATGGGACGGTGAAGAGGTTTTCCAGAGTCGACGAATCCTTTATTACCATGGTTAGTCCCGACCACCACCTTTCATCGGATCTTCGGTGACCCTCGACCGCTCTCGAAGAAGCGTCCGAAAAGCGAGATTTTACCACCGGAAATATCACTAGTCCCTCATTTATTCTACTGTTTAAACACCTGCCAAGGCACTTTATTCAGCGGCTTTCGGAAAACCCTATATATTCCATATCATTCCCATATCGACTCGTCGAGTTATGGAACAATAAATAGCCCTATGTTATTTCCCAGCTGTAACTTTATGGCGCGCAACACTTTAGATTTTACGTTGCTGCACTTGCTGTTTTCTTATTTTACAGAATTATTCTTACTTCGATATTCGTCAGCCTGCTATTGTCATACTTAAAGCTGTAACCGTGAAACCTAACTGAAAATTCTCACAAAACACCTTTAACCTCTTGGCGTGCAATAACGACTGGCACTCGTGATGCAGTAAATTAGGTGCCAAATTTTCTAACAAATTGGCAAATTTGTAAGTGTTCCAAAACCTATCAAATTGAAAATATTAGTGAGACGCAACACGATAAGATTACTTCTATAATCTTAAAGTTACATTAAATTGTACGATATATCAGGAAACACTAATGAATTTTTACTTTACCAAGTTAATTCTGAATTGTTGTAGAAACAGCCGCAGAGGAAATCGTACTGCAAGGTGTTAATCCCACAAGACCCGAATATTTTCAAAAATTTTTCACGTCAAACCACGCAAAGTCAATTCAAACGCATGGGAGCAGACATATACAATGGCTAACCATGCAATTTGACCACGATTAGTTAGTTATTTTTACTTCGTGACGCATTTTCTTCACGTACTAGACAAAGTAGGTATCAAAAATTAGGTAAAACGGTACACCGGCAGATTCGGAAATTACTGAAAATTCGGCACAGCGATTTGTTAGGTTTAATAGCAAACACATTAATTTTCCCGAATCTTCATCCCATTTCTTGGTCCCTACTCCCGTCCTGTCGAGCGTGAAACAGCGAGAAAATCGGTCGTAACAGGAAATCCTCGTTCGCCGCATAAAGACACCGATCACCGGGCAGCCCATTTTCCACCCGCATTAACGTTCACTTCCATTATCTCTTTCGATTTGCCGTCCAACTATCTTTCCAATAATCATTTCCGCGAGTCATCCACTTTTTGCCCGATACTCGCGACTCTCGGAAATCGTTCACGCCTCGAGAAAAGCGGAAGGAGGTGAGACCTCGTTTCCCGTCGCAAAGTTTCGCATTTTACACGTTGCGTGTTAGAAAACGTTCACGGGGCGATTTTTCAAGGCAGATCTGCGACGATAGACTGCGAATACATCAAGCCGAAGATAGCGGCTAGGCAAGCATTGTTCAACGTCAAACATCATGACCGAACATTCAGTCACTCCGGAGGGAATTTCAAGGATATATGGCGGCAGAACGTAGACGCACGCGCACCAGTCTGAATACGTGCCACGGGTTCCTTCGGTCTTGACGATAAATCTCCAAGTTCGATGTCTCCGTTTCTGAGACATTCCTGCAGGTCGTATACGTTTTATTTTACCATTATCCTGTATCCTTCGAAACTGATAGCGATATACGAGAGGTTTGAGCGCACAGTTCGATGACAATTCTTGAGGGGATTTTCGGTATATACGACAGCTATGGAAGGATTTTAGGTTGGAATTGTTTGCGATTTTAGTGAAGTCAGTGAATAGTTTGGCAAGAGAACAGATTAGACAACTATGTAGAAGGTGGACGAAATGCTTTCTAGAGGCTTAAGTTTTTTGGATATTTGCAAACGCGAAAAAATTTGAAAGTGAACATTATTGAGGGAAATGTGAAGTAGGAGTGTACATTTTATTATATATTTTATTGATAGTTAATACAATGCCAAAGGTAGCAAATTTGGAAAACCAAAACATATCTATGCTGAAGGTCGTAAAATATACATGACTCCCCCCCCCCCCCCCCCCTCTCCCAACAAATAGAATCTAACATATGCATGTCCAGGAAGAATAATCAGTGAAACATGGAATTATTCACCAGAGATTGGATATCGAAGAGAGAAAGCTAAGGCTGCTCTCTCGAAGATAGAAGAAGTGTGAGATAGGTCACGATTTGACCTTATCTATGAAAATCAGGCTACTGCTACACTTTCCTAGTACTGCTATATGCAGTCGAATCTCGAACTCTGACAAAAGTAGCTTGCAAGTAAATCGAAATCCCTGCAACGTGGTCACACTGACGCATTTTGAAAATTTAATGGATCAGTCGCAATTGATAAACAATTCACTCTAAACAGAATTAACAATGAAAAAACCTATCTTCGCCACGAAAACATGCAAATTGAAATATTTCAGACACACCAACACTATGAATTACTACAATTAATATAAATCCCTTTTATTTTTCACTTAAGGTTCCCCCAGAGGAACAAACCTTTAATATTACGATACTAGAGCTATTCAAGCTGCAGTTTATAAACTACGCAATTCTGTAGTGATTACTACCTATTCAAAATGGACTAGTACCGTGAGAAGAAGAATGTCGCAGCTTCAATTGTTTAGAGTCCACGCAAATAAAACTGTGGATTTTAAGCGAAATGATCAGATTAGATGCTTAGAATCGAAAGGCAGAGAAACATTAACTTGAAATTATGTTGAATAAAGTACATATATAACGAAATATGATATATATAAATTTCTTAAATATTGCAGAATTGCGAGAGCGTAATGGGATGAAAGTAGGAGAGTTGCGAGGATAACTAAGAGAGAGAGAGAGATAGATAGATAGATAGAGAGAGAGAGAGAGATACAGTGCTAGTGCTAGACGATCAGTGTGTGCATGTATCTATGTGCTTTTGTGCATGCAGAATGTAGGGCCTTCGGAGGAAAGTCTGCATAAGCAGGCCCAGTGTTTTTCTGAGCAGCAGAGTGGATTTCAGTGCATTTTTGTGATGTCGAGAGCGTATTATTGCATGTGAGTGTGAATGAGTCTTGTTCAATGTTATATGTATTTTATATTTTATATTTTTATCTATATTAATACAAATTTATTATTCTTTTACTTTAAATAATAATTGTACAACATGTACCATCTAAGAAAACAACAGATTACCATGTCTCTCCGAGATTTTCTGCCATGCGTGATTTCCTTTGAAACTTATTTGTTCCCAATGGTCACGGGAACTCGAGTCCGATTGTGAGAAACATGTGATTGTGCACCCAAAGAGGAATTCGCGCGAAGAGAGAGCGAGACGATTAATAGACCGACACGGTAGACTTCGACTGAATTAGCGGTTAGAAGTAATTTCTGAGCTATTTCCGGAGGATTGGCCGAGTTATAAATATCGAAACGCGTGACGCGAATTCTAACCGGCTAATTTTAAGCCGAACGTCCTCGCGGCAGCCGGATCTCAACTGAGAACGATCCACCGTGGAAGATCGAACGGTAATTTTCTCCGGAGCACGTTCGACTTTAACGTCCTGCTTATCTACTTTCCCCAGAACGCCAAAATTCATCGTCTTTCAAAATTTATCAGCATTTATCGAGAATCTTTGCTCGTGGAACGTTTACAACACTGTCGAGAGGACAATATTCCGAGGTCGAGTTATCTAGGAGTATCGAAAGGAAGAGAAGCAGACTGATAGAAAGATAGAGAGATAGAGATGGAAAGGGAGAGAAAGAGATATTCGTATGGAAATCTTTACTGGTCGTCGTTTCCTCGATCGTCCACAGCACGAAACACGAAGAAACGATTCTCTGCGGATCGGTTCCGTTCTCTCTCGACCCCCTTCCTTCGAAGCGGACCTCTCTACTCGAGCCTCCTCTATCCTTCTTGGGCTTTTTCTTGCCCGACTTTCGCGTAATAACCGGAAGCGAGAAGCGAGGGCAAAGTGGATCGCATCATAAATCTGCTCTGCGCTCAACAATGGAGCCTTCGTCTAGCGAGTACGATCAAAAGAAGTTTCGCGGAACTGGCTACCATTATGATAATCCGTCTAGTATCCCATAAAGATCGTAAGAAGCGACCCCACCGACTGGATTTTCAGCGCCGACGCTTCCCCTCTGTCCCACGGCCACAACGTTTAATTGCCGCGCCTTCGCGCCTCTAATTTATGGATTTGATAATTAGATTCTCTGCGATATACCGCTTATTTGCAATGTACAATACAATCTACTTTTGGATTTTTATTTCTTTCAAATAAATATCTCTCGGTACTTCTACAGCATAATGTTCACGTTATAACTTAACACTAGATCTACCGATGTTTAATTCAGTATATTTAAAATTGTAAATAAATATGTCCGAATGATATAAGTAAAGGAAGTAAAAAATTTAATTTATTCACTCTCCAACAGTCTTCAAGGTAAACGTAGGTAATTGGAAGAAGAAACAGCGTTACACATTTCTAGAAGATTTTCGACAAATTCAGGGAAAGTCATTTTGATCATCTTGGTAGATTTAGTGTTAAAGACAATTTAATTTTATTTTCAAATCGAAACGAAGCTATTGTGATGAAAATTTTAACTGAATTGAAGATCGTTTAGAACCTAAACTTATCTACACTTTAGATAAACAGTAAATTTTCAAAGATCCTCTTTGCAGAGTCTATTTCATGTTTAAACCTTACCGATTGGATTATCCCTTGCAAAACGAGGAACAAAATACCATCTATATTTTACACCGCTTGAATGCAGAAAAGACAACGTAACCGTACGCAACATGATCGTACACGAAATATCGAAGCGAATAAATATGCAATTACCGTCGAATATTTGCGCCACATTTTTATGCGTCACCGTATAAACGTGGGCACGTATTCGCGGAAAGTTTTGTGCATCGTCAGATTCTTCGCGCGAAAATTCATGGAGATGAGAGATGCGAGACATTAAGGAGGCGAAAATCCGGGGTTATATAGGAATACATTATTCTTCGGAAAACTTACCAACACTTGGAAATTTTTCGAAGAATACGGTATTCTTCTCGGAGCCTCGATGTCGCGCCATGAATCACCCCGTGGGTCAAAACTATTTTTCAAACTGGGTACAACCGAGAGAAAGAGAGAACTAATGCGCGCCTTTGACGCACGCAAGATCTAAAAAGAGCACGCCCGGGTACCACGTTTGAAAGAACTCGAAGAAACTGCAGAAACGAAAATCTCCAACTCTTGGCGCGTTAATTTCTGCCCAAAGAAAATCTCCCTTCTTTAAATTGTTACGAGGTAATATAGGAGTTGTTTAAAATTATCTTGCTAAGCAATAAACATCTAAATTTTCAGTTTTATTATACCTTCGTTCTATCAATCCAATTTGTATCTCATATACAATTCTCATATTTGTGTATTTCTATCAATCTAATTGCAAGACGAAGAAAGTTTCGATAAGAAGTATTTCAAATTTAGGAAATTTCGGAGTTCTCATTATGGTAATAATTTAACATCTAAAACTTGAAGAAGCTCCGCTAAAATATACCTGTGACACGATTATTAATTGTACCGGTGATTACGAGAATGCCTTAATTGTAAGTGAAAATGGCGAAATTTAAATTTGCCAGTAACTTGATGTTAAACTAATGCACGTAACAATATAGTGAGAGTACTTTGCAGAAGTGACAAGACGAACCGTTCAAAAAAATTGACAACTGCCTCGTTACACAAATGCTCAGCTCGTACTCCAAAGCCAAAATCGAAATGTCTCGAAGACAAGAGTAAATAACTTACACTTAGGTAGATCACTGTTACTATTGCTGGAGCAATTAGTAGAAACTTGTGTTTCAACGAAGCAATTAGATAACGAAGCTAAGAAATATAATTTAAGCTTTCTGGTGTACAATTTTGTTAATAATTTCTAGACTAGGATATTCGACTTCAAAATATCTCAGGTATATCAGGAGATAATATAAATATCGCTATCCTAGACTTCTCCATTGCTTTGTCGGCAGATACAAATGAAAATATAAACTCAAAAACTCCGCATAATTACAGGTTCTTCGTCACGGCCAATCTCAAAGTCATTCCAAGAAGTTCTGCACAACTCATTCTGGGTTAGGGCGTTTAAGCCGAAGATTTTTTCAGGTACTTATAGCCGAAGGAACTCTGCGGCTGAAACCGAGTCTATTGGCTCCAGGCGGATTAGCCGGATTCATTTACGCCAAACAGATCACGTAACCTTCGGGAGCCTGACAGCTACTCAAGGTCACCGGATAGAGTCAGAAGAGTCACTCCGATCTTCTTCGAATACCTTTCTACGACCACGTATCCTTTCCCGTTATGTTCGACGATCGGACTTTGATTCTTCTCAATACGTTCCACCAGAATTGAAACGTTTCGTTTTGCTTTCGTTAAAGTAAGCATATTTACAGGAAAGAGCAGGGAGTTATGGTGATGAGGTGGCAAAAGCTCAAACTCTCGATCAGTGAACCCGAGTTCAAGTTCCTCGTCAATGCTGGGAAATTTGAATCTTTTTCTGTGATACGTATATGATTAACACGTTGAACGTTACTGATATTTCGCTCGTTTTATCATTTCTACTGAAGTGATACTTTAAAAGTTCATCTTGTAAAACAGAGACTTTAACGACACAAATAGATACATATTCAGCAGAATTTTAGCTCTTGAACGCCAGTATTTAAACATTTAATGTATTCGAAAATTCGTAAATATTACAATTGTAAATCCATATGAAATCTCATTGAATTCAACAGCGCCGGCCATTGGTGACCTCTATAACAGTGTGCATTAATGCAATGTGTTTATTAAGTGACAGAAATTTTGTAAATATGTGAAATGGTTGTGTTGCGATATACGAGGGCAGAGTTTGTGTGAGATGAGTGTATGTGCGTATGTGAGAGAATGAGAGAGAGAGCGAGAGAGGGAGAGAGAGCTGGAGCCATTAATCTAAGAAAAATGTAGCTCACTAAGTGCAAAATAATAAGTAAGCTATGAGCACCTGTGAACGTATAGATCAATTACTTTATCGATTGAATACAATAAAATTGAAAAAACATGTAATATGTATACAACAACGATGGTTTGGAATCCACCTACAATTGTACATCCTCCTCGAGATGACAACAGCAGTGAAGCCAAAAAAATACAAAGACAAAAAGAAAACAAGAAAGAGCGAGTTTTTTGTTTGCAAATTATCAAAGTAACCACAGGTTTCCTCCAGTACTTGGCGTAGAAGAGAAAATGAAACGTAGACGGAGATGTACGCGACATGTATATTAATCCATGTCACAAGGGGAGAGCTTTTAAACTGTAAAATTACTTGTTTACATCTACTTAACACTTTTTCTACCCCTCCGTTTTCTTGATATTGTGCTAAAGTTTATATATCCACTTATAAAGCTTTATGAATTCAAAATTAAAATGTGAAATAATAATCATTATTGCATTGAGACTTCAGTTGTTTCAAGCAGTTTCAAAACAGTTCTATATTTGATAGAAGCTTAATATGACTTAGATACAAGCGATGTGACTCATGGAAAAATTTCCAAAGGTAAGGAGAATTTAGAAGTAACGACTACGAGTAACAAGAGGCCCAGTAATTGGCATTTCAAGTAGTTATTTGCATACCTATCATGACGCTCGATGAATTTTGTTTCGATTCTGTATAAGAGTAGTTCGACTAATAAAAAGATCTATTCGGCAAATCATCCGCGCTACTTCAGTCGCAGTTATCGCTTCTCTTTCTCGCTGGTTAGTCGTACAAATGAAATAATTTACATAATACCGCACAAATTCCTCGCGAAGAGTAATACCAGGGTATTATCCTGGAAGCAGTTTCTTAGGAAATAATAAGAACGGAATAATCGAGGGAAAGTACTTAAAACGAATATCTCGTAGATATTTCTGGAGTTTTAAAGATCGCGCGACTGTCGACGCAGTCAGAGTCGAATATTTTTACGATCTCAAAGCTATCTTCAATCGGAAGAGTTCTTCGGCTACGACTTTAAGTTAAATTTCCGATAAGGTTACGATTCCGAGTGATATCGCTCGGATCGGTTAATATTCCATCCTTCTCTCTTTCTTTCTTTTCCGAAGAACGTTGAGATAAAATGTGTAAAAGAAAAGGAAGGGAGAAACTTTTCAATTGCAAAGAATGTACATAATAAAAGGTTACCAGAAGTCAAGGGGCATTCGAGGAATTCCATTCTGTTTGGGAATGAGAGAAGAAGAAAAGAGGGATTTCCAGACAGTAAAGAAAAATGTCCTCGCAATCTGCGAGCAGGTGTCGAGAATGTGACCTGTACCTTTCCAAGCATATCTTCCACGCAAAACTCGTCTGGCTCACTACGTAAAATCCTCGACAAACTCTCTCTCGCAGTGAACGATCAATTTTTCATATTAAGCGAAAACCACCCGAAATTCAGTCACCTTGTAACCACACGAAGGAACAAAATGGTACTTTTATTGTTCTTGAGTACCTCTGATTCGTCACAAGAAATTCGTGATAAAAATACGAAATTCATGTTGCACGCGTTTTAAATATTAATGTGCGTTTTACGCGGGAAATTGTGAAATTTAACCCTCCATGGACCCCTGTGGCTTTGAGGTATCGCAAGACGTAACTAAGATTCTACTCTTCAAAGTCAAGTTATTAACTTTAATTAATATTATAATTCAGCTGTTAAAAATTATGAAATTCTTTCCAATTCAATATTTAAAATTCAGGTTTAATTCGTTATTTAAAATAGTATCTTTATCGTTTCTAAACTGTTGCATATAAATCTTCGGATACCACAAAAAATTCGGACTATAGAAGGTTAATATATCATGGATTTCGTAGTTCGAAAGTTATCTAATATTAGACAAAATGACAATAGCAATCGAAATCGAAGATATAAAACCGTAGCAATAATATTTCTCACGATTCAAATTCGTGTCCATGACTAAATATTAAAAAAATCCTTCCTCGCTGCAACAAGTTATAACGCGCAGTCGGTGGTCTCATTAATAATCCATCGCCGTAACGTCCTATTGAAAGAAATACGCCCCACTTCCCGCAAACGAGCGGGCAAATACGTATTTCCTTAATACCTTACGATGTACAAACATCAGAAAGGTACCCTTGCACGCATTTCAAATAATAAGTAGTGGTTAACGCGAGAAATTTTGAAATTTTTTAGTTATTTGGAAGTAACCTACAACAAAATAACCTAATTCCTATTAAACATCACAGATTGTACAACAAAAACAAAATATTTTCCTCCGATGAGTGAATTACAGACACTGTTAGACTCATAACGAGTAGATCGCAGTCCAAATTCCCGCTACTTCTAGAAGATTCTTTCTAACCGATCATTTAATATACTACAGACTTCGTTACTCGCAAAACCCCTAATATTACAGGTTCTAAGCAAAATGGCAATAGCAATCGAAGCCGAAAGGCAAAATAGCAATGACATTTCTCACGGGCAATAGAATTCAAATTCGTATCCATGACTGAATATTCAAAAATTCCTTCCTCTCTGCGACAAATTAGGATGTCGCAGACGGCGATCTACTTGATAATCCATTGCCGTAAATGAATAAATACGCTGTACTTCCCGTAGCGGACAAAGGGATATTTCGTTAATCTCTTAGGCACGGCTGAATTTCGCGCGGGACTGTTTCTCTGTACTGCAGAGTATGACGCCAATTATGTGTGAACGATACAGCACCTGAACATGTCACGTACAATGCTCTTTTCTACGCAAGTAGATTGGAATGAAGTTTTGGATAACTAAATTAGCATTTTTCTTAAAGATACGATACACACTTTAATTTTCATTCAAACGGTGAGCGAGTAAGCCACTATAATGGCGCGTCGTTCAGAAGACATCCGCGAAAGCCACTATAGTGGCGCACCGTTTAGAAAGATGACATCCGCGAAAGCCTCTATAGTGGCGTGTCGTGCCTAAGAGGTTAATACCTGACGATGAACAAACATCGAGGAGGACATCGTTGCACGATATTCACGAGCATCAAATGTTCGCTGAGAAACGCGCAAATCCTTCGGGCGCGAGAGTGGAAGACGACGGAACGAGAGAAACGAGTAACGAGGTTACCGGGGCGTCCCACAATTAATTTGCTTGCAAACGGCTACGCTTTGCGAATAATTATTCAAAGTCCGCCCTTCTGCCTGCGCCGCTGGCTCTGCAAAGTGCAGCCACTTACAATTAGAGGGGTGGATGACGCATCGACGATATCGCCTTTGAAATACCTACGTTCTTTCATGCCCGCTGGGGAAATTCACGATTGCATTTTAATATGAGAATAGTCGATTAAACGGACCTTAGTCAAAACAATTTTTTTTATTTCCGTGAAAGACGAGGACTGATAGCGATTGGCTTTTAAATTCTAAAAGACTTCGAAGAGTCTACTACAATTTGCTATCGCCGAGGAGATTAGTTTCGTTTCCCAAATGGATATTCGTGCTGGAAGAATTTTTGGGGACAATAGATCGAAGTATCCGACAATTTTCTACGCTGAGTTGAATTAAATTCAAATTCGGAGGAAAGTGTTCCGCGTGAATAGTTTCGCGAACAAAAAATTTTTGTCGTTTGAGGTTTCATTTAAATTTAGGTTTTATGAGATAAAAGTGAAATATTTGCTGCATTGATCCCCTATCAATTTGGGGAATTTTTCAATAAAATTGATAACCGATCATTTTGACCTCGATGGTAGCTTTATTATTAATGGCCCGCACTTCCAGAAATTTTCGAAAGGATCGTGCAGTTCGACGATTTCAACTCATTCATATAAGAGAATTTTCGATAGGTACTTGAATTTGCGATATCGTTGAGATTAATTTGGCTCACTTTTTATATGAATTTTATTATAGTTTTGAGGATGTAAGGTATTTATTTCGTTCCAAATAGTTAATTCGAAGAAAATATTAGAACAATTCCAGTATCACCGACATTGCAGTTCACTACAATTCTTGAACAGAAGCAAAACAAGCCGAAGTGTAACGGAGAAGACCGGTAGGACTTTCGATGCAAAGTTTCGTTCTTTCCACGAAGACATTCTCTTTTCTGATAAGATAGCATTACTGCTTGAAGAATTTTAAATAGATCAGGCGACGACAGTCGACGTTTATCGTTCGATTTGTTTCTGCACGGATATTTTTATTTCTTATTACTTTACGTCGTATTTGTGGCTAAATAATTAGTAACACTGAATTGTAATAACTGTTATATTTTGCATCATGAAACTAATACGAATAATGTTATGTGGTAAAGTAGGTTAGCAATGTTACGAATCCACAATATTTTCTATTAAACCTGTAATGTGTTACTCAAACTTGCAAAATATTTAAAACATTCTATTAATACTATATTTACCGGCGATTAATCCGATGTATTTGAAATTGTCAAATAAATTGGTTAGGGGAAAATAAATGAAGGGATCAACAAAATTGGGCGCCTAAATTTCTTGCAGTTCACAAGACAGACGGAGAAAACACAAAAAGAAACAGCGTTAAAAATATTGAGAAATCTTTCAAAACTTCAGAACAAGTCATTTTGACCATCTTGGTAGGTCTAGTGTTAAATATTAGAAGGAATAGCAGATGTTTTGTCCACGATAAAACTGACAATTTTTCCATCTTTAACATTCTGACGTAAACCGCATTAATATAAGTATGATAATTATTTTCAACTTCATAGAAACTCGTAGAACTATTTGTATTAGCATTACTCCCCAGAATTTTCGAGAGAGATACGTATCAAGGACTAATATGAATCTAGCGAACGAACGGGATGCGAACGGAAGAAGAGACGAAAACAGAAATCCGAAAACTTCGTGGAAGGACACCTGCCAAAAATTCTGGGAAAATGTGTTTGCAAACAGACTGGCCGGTCAAGACGCGCGAGAGAAGTTACCGGGACGGAATTTATAGCGATCGTCGAATATTCGAGTCCTATGAGCGCTGCCAACAACTGTACAAAGACTGCAAGCCAATTCAATTTCCTCCCGAAAATTGCTTTACTTTGTTATTTTATTTCCAGATTATCGATATCGTCGATTTAATATCAATTACCGTGTTTAACTTCTTCACGCTTCAATGTGCTATCTAATGCACGCAACGAAAATGGATAATGAGTTTTTACAATTTTATCATCATTTCGGTAGAATTTGCTGTATTTCAATGTTTAGAACATTTCAATAACCTGACACCGATTTGGAATGAAATAAACGAATACAATGTCATTATACGCAAGAAGGCGAAGCTTCTGGAAAGAACAAATACTTTATTCCGTAGGAGAGTCGAGATTTTGTTTCTAACATGGCGGAACGTTTCTCTTAAAAAAGTATTAAACTCCCGATAACGCGATTTTGGTGCGACGATTTCGTTAAAAGCCAATATCGAAAGAATAAATTCGATTTGTAGGTTAGGTTGGCCGTCGGATGTACGACGACGAACGATTCGTATGGAAAGAAGAAAATAAAGGCGATCGATCGTGAAAGCGATAAATTGTTAATGCGATCGGGAATTTCGCGAGTAACAACAAGATGGCAGCCAATTGAATGATAAGTATCGACTCACGAAGATAAATAGAAGTGTATAAAGTCTGATCGATCGAGATCACGGGATGAAAGCAGTAGATCGTTTTTACTCACATAGATTCCGAGCTGTGACGTTCCACTCCGTCGGCAGGTCGCAGAGTGCGGCGGTAGGATATCCAATAATCCACAGAGCAAAACGAACGTCGTACGTCACTGATAAAACTCTCACTATTTGTCGCGAAATATCGGCTTTCTCGAGGAATCACTGATTCGAATCACCAACAAAGCAGTCGCGCCAACAAGAGGTTTGGGCGAGCACACCTTTCACGAAGCACCCACGAGTGACACGAGGCCGCGTCAATGGAGAGTATTTGGCGCGGGCATCGCTCGTTGAACGGTACCGTGCCACGATATCTCGGAAGTCTCTACGCGTCTGCACTTATGTGCGCAGTTCGGTGTAGTCTGTGCGAGGCAGAACTCCTTGCTTCGAATCATGAAGGTTCGTTACTTTCGATCGCGCACACGAGAGACACTGCCGAACTGTCGTCCTCGCGACGGACGCGCGCCTCGCTCTCTGAACTTGGCCGGATCGAAGAGAGACGAATCGAATCAGGTTGACCGAAGCGCCAAAACCGAAATGCGGCGACCATTCGGAGCAATGGAGGCGAATACGAGAAAGCGGCGCGGGCACGAAATCTACGGTGGTACGATATCAAACGTAAATCACCGATCGGCCGACTCAATGGAGCACGAGCACTCAACAAGAACTCAACGTAGCCGTCGATGATCCGAAACTCTCGCTCACAACGAGAAAAACGAGAACGACAGAACCGGAGAAGGATCGCATACAGAGCGCACGCGCACGTTCTAACGCGCTTTCGTTACGTAAAAGAAGTGCGCGTCGGTTGAACGTCACCGCGTCGTCGGGACTGCACACACTCGCGAAGAACAAGCGACGTTGCAAATCGTAGCCGAAGCGGCCGTATTTCGCGGTGGACCGGCGAACGGTACCGTCCGTTAACCTACTTCTTCTTCTTCTTCCTCCTCTCCTCTCCCTTCCGTTGAGCGAAGACTTTTCTTCTCGCGTCGCCCAACGGCGGCGACGAGAATGACGATAGAACTCGCACAAGCAGGCTGGCGCGGAACACGCGGTTCGTCGTCGTTGTCTCTCCTCCACTCCTCGCGCGGTCCCACACCGTTCTTTTCTTCCTTCCGTCGACTTGGCTGTTTATGTCGTCGCGACACCGCGAAACCAAAAAACAAACAACTACCGTCGAGGACGCGCCTTGTTTGCACGAAAGCTCGACTCTTTTTCACTGGGCGGAACTCGTCGTTGCGGGGGTGAGGGGGGACACAGGGGGAGAACGAGGGTCGCACATACATACACTGGCGCGCGCGCGCGTGCCCACCGAGAGGGAACGAGAGGAAGAGAGAAGAGAGAGAGAGAGAAAGAGAGAGAAAAGAGCACAGACAGAGAGAAAGAGAGAAAGAGAGAGAAACGGTGCGGCAGAACGACACAATCCGAATACGACGGAGGTCCAACTCGAACTGAGCGCCGAGCGGCTGATCGAGGCCGACGTCGGACGACTCGGCCGAGCCGAGGCGCTCGCCGATAGCGCGCTCCTTCCCTCCCTCTCCTCTCCTAGCGCGATCCCCTCCACCCCGTCACTCCGCCGACCGCTTCTACACCTCCTCCTCCAACTCTTCCACCACCTTCTCCACCTCTAACCCACCCCTCTGACCCCTCGGAGCTCCGCTCGTGCCCTCAAACCGTCGGCCCACCTTCCCGCCGCTCGTTTTCCTCCCTCCCATCGTGCAGCTCTGCTCCGCCGCTGATCGCTAGCTCGCTCGCTCGCTTGCTCGCGCGTTCCCGCTCGCGCCCTACCGCGCGAGTATTCTCGTCTTGTTCTCTCCCTCCGCGCGCGCCGTTCGTCCCACTCCAAGTTTCCGACTCACCGGTAACTTATCGGAATTTACTCGTTACTCCGAATTCGTGAGCGACCGCGTGCGGCACGATAATACCGCGCGGAGCAACGATGGACGCGAAGAAAATACGATTACGACGAAAAGATCGATAGCATCACCGTGAAGGGGACAGTAGGACGAGGTAATTATTCAGTGGATTTAGTTGGACGTTTAGTCGTGCAAAGCAGAGTGCAATTAATTACCGAGAAAGCAGATGCTTATCTGTATCGTACAAGTCGATTGTTAGGTAAACAAGTGCGAGAGGTTTTTTTCTTCTTTCTCTCCCTCCATCTATCCCTCTCTCTTTCTCTCTCTTTCTTAGTTTCTTTAGATAGCTACTTCCGAAGTGTCTCAATTTAGATGCTAATTTTACGTGTCGCGCAGGATTACGCAGGTGTGCGACGGAAAACGAATTTTCGATACGAAATTTATCTTGTTAAGATACTTGGGAATTGCACTTGACTGATGCTGATTGACATTCGAAATGTCGATAGTAATGGTCACGTTGGCGGTAATATGAGCGGATTCCAGAGGAGAAATTTCTCCGAAAGATAACTGCGTCCTTATTCCAGATACTTCTTTGGAAAATCTGTAAAGAGTTAGTTAGTTAGCTACAAATACTAATGGTGCACCGGTTATACGTTCGTGTCTACCATTTGCGTTGGAATGATACGATAAACGATACAAGGCGGAGATAGGTTATTACACGGGTATATTATGAGATGCATGGTGTAACCGGGAGGAGGAGAAGAAAAGTGAGTAACGGAGCCGACAAAAGCCAAGCGTGCGCTGGCATATTGTGCTGCTGCTGGGTATACACGTACTTATTAAAGTACAAATACACCGTGGTGTAGCTATTCGTAGAGCAATGTAATCGCAGAATTGACCTTGTCGCCTGTCGCAAATAACTCAAGTATTCTATCACCATGAAGTCTCGGAATAGATTGATTGAACTTTATCGGTAATTCTACCGCCTCAAATTAAAGCACAATTTTTGTCTTTGAATGAAAAACGCAATTTTACATTCCAAAAATTACGAGAATTAACACTGGATGAGATGGACTTACTCTGAACTTTTTACAAATGCTGAATTTTATGACGCTTCATCCTGCTAAATTTTCTATATCTATTTCGAAAAGTGAAAGAGATTAAATTGATCAAATTCCTTGCGTCACCCGCCCTTTTCTTTCGAAGTACTTCTTTAGTATTTTCAAATACGTTGCATTAATCGTCGGTAGTTCGAATACATTAATTGTCAAGTAGACCCCAGGGAAAAACAATTTCAAGATTTAGAACAACGCGTTAATAACCGTAACGAACGTAAAATTCGAGTTTTCGTGAAAATAGCCGATGTTTTTGGGTAAGAGTAATATTTTATGATGCACCGTACGAATAATTATAGAAACGTTCGGTAAAATAAAAACTAGAAAATCAGGAAACATTGGATGGTTTCCAAAAAAAAAGAGATCATTACTTTTTCGTGGCTTCTACCTGCTCCGGAAGATATCCAGAAGAAGTGTAACGGACGACCAATGTTGGCTTTTCGTGTATTACGACCAACAGTCCCTCTCTTTGAAAGGCTTCAAACGAAATTAGTAGTATCGTATCGCTTTTTCCCGTGTAATATTAAATATCCTCTTTTCCATTCCTTCGCATCGACAGGAGAATAAATATAGCAGACTTCGCGGATAGTTTGACGTGATCGTTTGGCGGCACTTCAAAAAATATAATTAAAAGGAAACGAGCAATATCTGAAATCACATCGATATACGTTTCGTCTCTCTTCAACCATGTGGCAAATATCCATGCATAATTTCATCTGTATCGATTTTATCGAATTCGATAAATTAACACGTTGAGTGCGGTGCCGATCTTGCTAGAAGTACTTCTCACTCAGGCGGCAACGCGTAAGGTATTCACAAATTTCAGAAGAAAGAAAAAAAGGCGTATAAAGTTTCAAAATACTGTGCTGAATGTTATAGCACAAACACAAAAACATTCGGTCGTAAGTTCGCCAAAAAACTCACAAAACAAGATGTTACTTACAGTAATATGTGCAAATCTCAATCACATCTTTGCTTAAAATATTTTAATAACCTTCACTAAATTTTAACATAAAATTTTTAATTGTCATTAATAATTTTTCCCTTGACAATGCCGGTCTCATACACCAATATCGACCAAACAAAAAATTCGCTGTCAATCCCTAGGACAGGGGTGGGCAACACACGGCCCGCCTTGAACATTTTTCCGTACCGCGAGATTATCGTCAGTGTCATTATTATTGTATTATTTATGTTTACATGTAAGAATAATAGTAAACACAATAATAGTAACTCATTATATTTCAATTTTTCACTCAGAAAAAGTGCCTATAGTGAGTCTAAATCTAATATATGGGGATATATAATTTTATATGCGGCCCGCGGAGTTATGATGCATTTTCAAAGTCGCCCGCAAGATCATTTGGGTTGGCCACCCCTGCCCTAGGGACTGAGGCCGCCTGAACGGAAAGTTCACTGTCAGTGCCCCGGGACTGACGTATGTAGCACTCAGCGTGTTAAACAAACGAATCTGTATCGTAAGAGGTGAAACCGACATCAGAAAATTCTTAGACGCTTTGTCGAGACCTATGTACCTATGTACCAAGAGAAGCAAGAAGTCACTTGGCAAGTCGTTTGCTCCTATTCGCCCGATGGATAGAGACATCCCTAACGTAATTGTTTATTCGAATGCCTGACTGGCACTCGTCCCCTCGTCATGAGACAACGAAATAAGTGTTTAGTTCTTAAGATTCATCGAAAGAGCAATGATTTGCAGTGAGAGTCGTAGTACAGATTTACCTGACATTTTATTTCATACATGATCGAAATATTTGTACTTTACAATGAAATAAAAACATCATCACTTTTAAAGTAAATAATGTGTTTCTTTCAAAAACTAAATCCAGCGTTTTTATTGGGATACTATATACAGGTAATCCTCCTATAACACGGTGGATAATTTCCTAGAAAATGCCGTGTGAAACCGTGTTGTATGATACCCAGAGCCAGTACAAAAAGAGGGGTTACGTTCCGAAAACTTATTAAAAACAAATATTATTTTTTTAATTCTACATAAACAACTTAATTTTTGTTGAAAATTTAAATATATGTACAACACAGAAAAAAAAAGATTCATTTAATTTAATGCAACTATAATTTAATAAATTTCTTCATTGTCACTGCTCAATATAGAGGAGACCGGGGCAAAATGGTATAGCGGGGCAAAACGGTACCGGGGCAAAACGGTACTGAGGCATAATGGGATAGCAAAAAATGAAGTTTCTTGGGTGCTTGATTTGGGGAAAAATGGGATAGGGGCAAAATGGGACAGAGAGAAGTGGAATATCAACCCGTTTTGCCCCGGTCCCATTATGCCCCGCTATACCATTTTGCCCTGGTCTCCCCTAATCAGTCGATAACGTTTTTTTGGTAGAAAGACATCGCCTTCAATTTCAGAACTTTTTTCTTCATTTAAAGTTTTTGTATCTTCTTTCCTCTTTAAAAAATCTGTAGTTTTACTTTCCTTTCTGGTTTTTACCAGGTCAATGTTAATTTCTCCTTAATATCTTAAAGACCAAAAAGTTATTCTTTGACACACCGTGGCGCAACGCACACTGCCGATCAGCAGCGTGAAATAATTTTGTTTCCAAGCCACGGAGATGAAATCAAAATAGTTTACGCCACACTGTATCTTTAAGACGGTACCTAAGCCTCGCCGTGGCTGTAGAAGTACACTGTTGTATCAAGGTTTTCGCAATTTTCATATCATGTTACAACGAAACCGTGTTATAGAAGGTTTTCTGCAATTCATAAATCGTGTTATAGCGAAACCGTGTTATAGGATAACGTGTTATAGGATAACGTGTTATACGAGGGCTACCTGTATACACAATACTCCAAAGGCACAATAGTACTTATTATTGACCCACCAAAGGAAATCACTTGGTCAGTGGTTTGCTCCGATTCGCTCAACGGATAGAGGCATCCCTCGTTTTGACGTGTTTTTCGATTTCGATGCGTGACTGTCTGAAAAAGCTTCGTACTTGTTAAATTGTCACCGGAACGACGAAAGAAATGTTTTCTTTCCGTTTGTCATTCGTCGATCTCAGGTTTCCAAGAGTAATATCAGGGAGATAGGCGGTGCAAGCGACACTCTCCCCTTACCCCGTCATCGAACCGAGTAACTTCTTGTTTCTGCCGAATGATACAGAACACACATAGAGAGAAGTCACTTGATAAGTGATTTGTTCTAATTCGTCCGACGGGTGATAGACGTCCCTCGTCCTCCCGCACTTTTGATTCTATTGCGTGACTGGGCGAAAAAGCACTTAACCCTTTGCCTTCGATATCTTTTGTGACCGTACGCGCCATAACTCAGAATTAATAATTGAAATAATAATCTATCACTGATTTTCGGTATACCGATATAAATTAACGCGATATTAGTAGCATAGAACTAATTTCAACGTCTTCTGACCTACTGACATTTTTAATTTAACCGTTTTTGGGAAACTTACAAATTTTCCATTGCATTTACCGCGCCACGTGTCCTACACGTCCTTGTAAGACAAGGGGTTAATGACGAGATAAGAGTTTAGTTTTCGGTTGTTATTTGCCGAGCTCAGGTGTCAAGAGCCAATACGATAAGGTGGTGCGAAGACAGTCTCCCCTTAAACGGTACCTCATACCAAGTGACTTCTTACTAAATTCCTCCAGCATCTATCAAACGTGAGAAGTCAGACAGAACTCGGTCGTATAGACATGTAATCCCGTTAATATACGTGAGATAATCCCAAGTAAATCGGTTAATTATACGTTACACAGGCGTACGGAATTTTTTTCTACCATCTACGAAATCCAAGCAACGACGAGCGTATTTCCAACGAAACCTTGCAGACGCAGACTTACTAAAGACATTGAGCAACTTTCGTACGTGTCTAGTCACGACTTGCGCCAATGTCCAACAAGTTGTCGACATCGTGCTGGTAACTGCAGCAGTGAGCAGACAACGCGTAACATAAATCACGTAAAACGTCCGTCAATGGTAGGTATCGTCTTCGATCGCGCAGCGGTCTCAATCCCAAACAGCGTACACTTGTCGATACGTTTCATCGATGACGACTATGCATTCTCCAAAGTGCAAATATATAAAGGGAAGATTACCGGCGGAAGTGTACTCCGTATAGGATACATGTGTTGCTTTTCATTCGAGGTACCGTTTCAGCATGAGTCATTTCGTCGAAGCGAAACAGTCTTCAATTCGCCTCTATCCACGTCACAAATGAAGAGGGATAATTGCACGCCCTACACTTTGTTCTACAAGAGCGTATCGGTCGTGTTTTCTTGAAAAAGAAGAAAATGTTTATAATTAACACGTTCACGACGGGGCCTGAATTTAATGTTCCCACCATGGGGCGGTCGAGTCTTTTGTATTTTCTCCTATCTAGCGGCGTAGTAATGCAAAGAAAGGCGTTGATTTGGCTGAATAAATGTCATCTTATTGTAGCTACTTAAGAAAAACATTCCAATATAATATTATAGTATACTATATAAAGATGTAAATAAATTTACCAATTACAGCAATTAGTTCTTTAATTGCGCCAGCACCGGTGGCTCAGCTTGCCCGATGGGACTAACATGAATGCGCCACCGGTGGTCCAACCCATTGTAAACGTGTTAAACGCATGACGTCAAAATATAAACATTACACTACAATCCATTTACTTAATATGTTGTCTAGTCGTCATCAGTGTCAATTATAGTCTGGCACCGTTTAGGCTTACTTATAGAAAGATTTTCTGCTATTATTTCAGGGATAGACCGTTGTATTTGTCAGCGGACGTGATGTGTCAGCTGTTTGTCATTGAACACTTGATTTTCCCTAACCTTGACCGTCATTACTGCCCACACATTTTTCAATGGAAGTAGTGTCAGGCGGCTAAGAGGGCCAATCAAGTGTCCTGATCCCATTTTCACATTCTCACTCTATGCGCGCATAGCTCATGTTAGATTCTTCTTCTTGAATTTTATTATTAATTTTCTCAATTTCAAGGCAGATCAACCCAGATTACAAATTTAAATTCAAAGCATTGACGTTAAATGTTCAACAAATCGAAGTCACTGCATCTTAAATAAATGCATCATTTACGGACGAAATTACAAACGGCACGATCTGGTTGAATTAACAGTATTTGGACAATAAGTCCGGACATTAGGTAATTTCACCCCGAACTCGAAAGGACTCGTAAATAATACCATTTCAGTCGTTAAGATCATTAGAACACCGCGCAAAAGACAATAAAAGGAGTAAAGATAATTCTTCCTTCCCACAGCCCACCGGCGTCGTGTCCTTGATACCGTTCCAACTGTCGTTATCCGTGTACGGAAAAAGTACGGGTTTTGTCGCAATGTATTAACATCCAATACATAGATTGTCGCGTACTCTCCGCGGAATCCTAACGTCTCACTTCCGTTTTGGCAAACGAAGGTGTTACAAATTAATTCCAAAGTCTCAAGATTGTCGTTATGGCAGCGCGTATAAGTTGGTCGAACGGTCGAGACCAATTACAACGTTCGAGGATGTAGCAATGTGAGCAAGCAACTTGTGTGAGAGACGAAGGTGGAGAAAAAGATGGAAAAGTGCGAGAAAGAGAGGAATGCCGGACGAAATCTGGGTCACGACCTAAATCATTCTCCTCCGGCCTCCGTTTGGGATCTTTCGCAATGCATGAAAGTGCCCAAAGCGTTTCGAGAGCCCTCGTTCGAGTGAATACGCTGTTTCGCCCTGAGCTTTCCTCGTTTTCTTCAATTGAATCCCCAGCGAGTTTTCGAATAACCACAGAAGACAGGTATCAGACGTATTTCTAACCCCGTCTCAAATGTACAAGCTTCTTTCCAACGTATTCTGTAAAATATACACCCGAGTATTTCCTCTCAGATATCATAAGTGGCTACGGTGCTTTTTTTGCAATCTAATCTAATCTATGCCGTTATAGACGACACGCGGTCTCTCGAAGGACTCGCGTCGATGACGGCTCACATTTCTTCGACATTGATTGTGAGAAATTCATTCGTCAAAACCCTCGAGCATGAATATCGTTCAACGTTTTTAACGTTTAATATTTTTTTGGCTTCGACTCTAATCGTCAATTCGCCTAAGACCTACAGTTTTAAATGGGCTCCAGGACCACGTAGGCTATGGTATACATATTACTTGGGAAGAATTTTAAATTTCACAGAGGTGACGGGGGATTTGAACTCGGGCCCATCGATTTGGAGTTTGAGCCTCTACCTTATTCACCATAGCTTCTCGTCGTTTGACGTCAACCTCCGCGTGAAAAGTCCACGTTCTCAGGAGCTCGCGCCCATCTTGGAAGACTTTTGACGATTTTGATATATATTAAGCAATTTGAATGTGGATTCGATGAACACGGAATTTTAATGAAATTTTTGAATGTGGTACGGAACAAAAAAGTCACGGAATACATGCCGAAAAAATCTTCTCTTTCCAAGAAATCTTCGAATAAATTTGATACTACCAATTTTACCGTGGTAAACAGAAACGGATTTTTCGCAACGTAAAAACAAAAATACCAGCTTTAATGAACGTGTTAAAGATCCTCGATTCTCTTCTCGGTTATTTTTAATCTTTGCGCCTTACCGTTCGCTTAGTACCTACCAATTGCAAGCGCATTTATGATTTTTCGATACATAATTGCAAATTAGTTATAGATAAAATAATATATTATAGATTATTATTAGTATACTATAGATTAAATAATTCTATTCTAAGAATCAAATTGACTGTACATAAGGGGAGAAAGAAATACACTTTGCAGAAAAAGCACACATTCCGATCGATATCTTGTTGCATTTTCGGAAAATGTATGTTTCTGTGTTTACATTCGCGTGGAATGCAAGTTCAGTTTGCCCCCCGATTGAAGGGCTAATTACCCCGATAGTATCGTACCAATCGTATCAATTGATTTTGTCCGATCTTAAAAAGAAAGATTTACAGGAACACATGAAAAAAGACTAACAATAAGCAATCGCCGAGAAAGCTCTCGTCCACACTCGCCACATGCAATCAGTCACTCGATCGGCCGGCCTCTCGGACTCCAACATGGGCCACATTTACGCACACGCATACGACGAGAACGATCCACGCGTGCAGCCAGACCGTCCATCGGACCTCGCTGCAACGTTGCCTCGAGTGCAGCAGCGGGTGCACCAGCGGTACCGTGCGTTGTTGCCAAGCCATTGAACAAGCCGCATTCCCATGGAACTGCGTTCGCGGCCTTCGAACTTCGCCGGCTAGGCGGCAAGCCGGTGAATCGTCAAGTCGTGCTTCGAATTTTCTACTAATTTTCGTGCACTACCTTTAAATCATCGACTACTACTCCGATAATCGTAATTAGAAATAATATAGAAAATCGGGTTGCCATAAGTGCGGTGTAAAAAGTTACGTGCGTTTGAAATACTTTTTAGTGTTCCATCTTGATACGTGGTATGTGAGTAAATTTGTTCGTTGGTTTTCAAAACAAGTTAAATCTGTCTTACAGAGGTACAAAACGATATTCTTTTAGAAGAAATTGTACGAACAACGATACGTTATTTTAACTAATATACTTCATTGTAGAGGGTAAGAATATTTCATTTTCAACGTATAGTACGAGCTTATGTAAATCAAAAGGGCGTATTAAGTAATACGGCCTTACAGTGGAATTATACGTGGGAACGACAGCGAACGAATGCCTCTGCGGTAATCGGACGTGCTAAATGAACGCATAACTGTAATAACATCTGTAACGGTGTATTCCGTTTTGTTCTGTCCACTTATTGTTAGCTATGTCTTTCGTTTCAGGGCATCTATACCGTACGTTGCGACAAAACCGCTCCGAATTACGGTAAATATCTCATAAGTCGTTCGGGTCGGCAGTTCCGTTTCTTTTTTTCGTCCTTCAAATAAAATCCTAGTCGCAATAATTCGCTGGAATTGAATCGGGATACTCAGGTTCGAGAAGACAAAAAGACCTCGGCTGGAACTATTTTGGAACGACTCCGGACTCACGCAATAAATTCTACCGTGGAAACCGTTTCACGACCTACGACAGCCTCCGAAATTAAAATCGAAGATACCAACTGAAGATATAAATC
Source organism: Cerceris rybyensis (assembly GCA_910591515.1). Classification (NCBI taxonomy): domain Eukaryota; kingdom Metazoa; phylum Arthropoda; class Insecta; order Hymenoptera; family Crabronidae; genus Cerceris; species Cerceris rybyensis. Next base: position 4,114,957 of record OU342796.1, on the reverse strand, counting down.
ATTGACTTTTGTCACATATCTTATCTTAATGTTTACCAACGAAAAGATTCGAACGATTTCGATGAAATATCGTCGCGAGTCTCCGATCGATCTCAAGGACTAGCCGAGGGTAGGTCAGTACACCGGCGAACAGGCTGACGTAAATGCGCAGGCTTATTCGTGCTTCCTGACACGTCACGTGCCTTCCTTCTTAATTGTACATATCTGTCCCCAGACAATGCTGACGTCCGCAAAAAATTTGCGTCGAAATGGAAGTAAAATGAGAACTAGTCAACAAGGAGACTTCAAATCAAATTATTTTATTATATATTATAAATATTTCGATAAATAAAAGTGTAGTACACCTTTCCGGATCGTCTAGATCGCAAATACTTCGGCAGATTACCACTGTTCACGAGTTCCTAGAAGACATTTATGTATTCTCGCGAAGACGTCATTAATCATTTACTTTAACCGCGATGCAAATGAAACACGAGAACGATCGATTTCTCTGACGGCTCTTTAACAAGCGATTTCACGGCAATCAATGGTCAAAGTTCCATTAATAAGTCTGGGGTCGTTTAACGCTACTGTTCAGGTGTACACACCACGACGATGTAGATGGAGATATATCGACATCCGACAAGTTTCTACGATACGTTATCATGCAGTACGTTCGAGCGTGCGTGAGCGCAAGTATTTGTTTACTTTTCGAACGAGTGGCGTGGCATTGAGGAAGTTATCACCGGCTATTTTCAGTCGGGTTAACCTTTGGTTGACCTCGATTTACGCGTCGACGACTGCCAAAGAAATCGGGATTCTCCCGTTCTTTCGTCGAAATGTGCAAATACGGGACTGCTGTTTAAAGAGTAAAAACGTCGCGGCGTTCAAGGTCACCAAGGCCTTTGATGTGCATCAAATACGACCTTGATATATTCATAATATCTCCGTATTTTAGCAACACTATTACCCTTCATTAGTACTAGATCTACGGTACCTGTCAAATTGACGGGTTCCCACGTTTTTTAAAATATTTCTCAAATTTATAGAGAAGCAGGACAGTAGATATTTCACGCGTATCTTATAATACACACATTTTTTAAGTGACAGTATTTTTGCCGCTTGATTCATCTTTTCTCAAACTGCTTATGTAATATATTTAAATATACCAGAAAAAAAATAAATCTAAAAAAATTAATAATAGAGAAGAAGATTGCGAATTTGACGTTAATAGTATAATAGTGTTAGAATGTAGCGCAAAGATTATTTACAAAAGATAGCTATCGTCTTCCACCATTTATCGAGGAAAAGTAGTAAATCTTGTTATCAACAGTTTTCTGTTTGCATAACGTGAAAAATTAAAATATTTTGAAAGATCAACTTACAATTAGGGCATAGTGCATAAGTTTAAATTTTACTACCTACTATCAATCTACTATCTTCCTCGTCGCTTTATTGAAGAAACTGTTCATTAGTTGTTTACTATTTTTATGACGTAAGATCTTAGAATAGGTGAGTCCACGCTTTTATGTAGATTCCTTGGTCCATACACCAAGACGACAAGTTGTTTCGGCTCACACATAAAATACAATAACACTAATGAATACTTTGTAATATTATTAATGGTATTCTTAGTCACAAACTCATTAAATTTGTTATTTTACGATTTTTTGTCGAGCAGCACACGTATTTGCCCTATGCCGCATGCAATCCGTGGGTCGTGGGTTGAACAAGCCTGCTTTAGAGGAATGCTTACATCATTTAACATCATCCAGAAAAAGTTCGGAATGGTGCAATCGTGTAAAAACGTATGATTCAAGAAAATAGAGTTGACCAGAGAATTCCGAGAAAGCGATCTATTCTCCCTCAGTTTATATTCCGCTATTGTCGTCAAAGGGCCGTAGACGTCGCAAGGCAAACATTACGTGATTCTCGTTTCCAAGACTGCACTGAATAGATCTACGTCACGCTAAGGCGAAATAGGCTGTGGCGTTTGTCACGTATCGTCTATAGGTCTGAGATAATTCAATTTTAATCCTTTGCACTCCGAGTAATTTTGACTATGTGCTACCAACTACTCTGAGACTACTTATCCGTGGAAAATTGAAAATCTTGCTTTACCATTAAAAAAGAAGCGTATAAATATTGAAATTGTGTTTTATAATATAAAAAAAAATGTAAAAATACATCGGATTTACACGATAACGCAGTTCTCAGCTTCCATTACAATGTCGCCACTGCGGCGACAACGGAATGCAAATGGTTAAGTTTGAGCATTTGCTCAATCTCAAAAACACTTAGAGTTTAATGATAATTTTATCATTAATAATATTCTTATACAGCAAAAATTTTCCACGCACAGTAAATCTAAAAGAATAACAGTATTTTTTAAAACGAATATCTAGCAATTAAAAATGCTTTTTTGATATTAGCGCTCGAATTCAAGTATACTGCTTTAAAAAGCACAGGAATAATCGCATTCTGTGCCATCAGTATATTCGTAGAAAGTATTGTATATCTCCTCAATTTTTTCATTGACAAACAATAGAAAAGCTCCATTGAATTCCAGTGCGGCTGCAACCAACGCATAGAAAGCATTACACCGCAAAGACACGGAAACGCTGTAGGAACAAATGCCGGAGGAATGAGAGGAGAGAAGAGAGAGAAGAAGGGAGAAACAGAAAGAGATCGTAACACGCCGTCAGCTGTGAGTAGAGCGAGTGTTGGTCAAGGTAGGTCAAGTCACGTCTAAACCCGACACTCCGATCGCGATTGCAATCCTGAGAAGAGGTCGGTTCGAGTCGTGGAGGCCGTACAAGCACGTGGCCTTGAACCGTGCGCACGACCGTGACTTTATCAAAACAGAAAATATGGATTATTGCGGTATTTCTGTTGTTTACCGAGCACGCGCTTCTTCTTGAGTTTTACCTCTCCACTTTCCATACTTTCCTTCTTCGATGACCTCTTTTCAACTGATGCGACACGTGATACTATGCATATAGAATAGAGTGCATCGATAGAAGTATAACGTTTGAACGATCTTTCCGCATAATTGTACATTCTCGTCGGATGCACGTATTTTTTGCAACTTTCTTACATTACATAATCCGTTTGCCGGCATAGCACTAAAACGAGTCATCACTGACTACATTTATTTGCATACTTTTTCTGTTAGCAAGTAAGTAAATAAATTCTTACACTTTTTTTACCATTCTTAAACTTTTTACAGGTAATTATAACAGTGGCATAAGTCTGTAGTCCTTGACTTTGAGTTTTGATGTCCTTGTTTCATATGTGCGCTGAGGTCTGTGCAATGAAAAGCCATCTATCGTACGTCAGGCAGAAGAAGTCATTTAGCATGCGGTGCGGGGTAAGGGAAGCCTGTCCTTCGCACTTCCTATTCGCTCCATATCGACCCTTCAAACCTGAGCTCAGTGAATGACAACCGAAAACTAAATACTTATTTTGTCTCTCCCATGACGAGGTAACGAGTCTGTGTGTGCTTTCTTTGCGAGTCACGTATTCGTATCGAAAATTACGATAGAACGAGGGATGTCTCTTTCCATCGGGTGAATCGGAGCAAACCACATATCAAATGACTATTTTTTGATGGGTTAATAATAGGTACTATTGTACCTTTGGAGTATTGTGTACATATAGTATCCCAATAAAAACGCTGGATTTAATTTTTAAATGAAACAAATTACTCACTTTAAAAGTGATAATATTTTTATTTCAGTGTAAAGTACAAATGTTTCGATTACGTATGAAATAAAATGTAGTAAGTAAATCCGCACCATGGCTATCATTGCAAATCATTGCTCTTTCGATGAAGCTAAAGATATCATTCTTGCATAATTGTGGCTAGATTGTGTCAATGGCACGTTGAATCTCTGCTTTAAGCTGACTAATTGTTTGTGTCTTATTAGCAGGCACATGTGAGTTGGAAAAAGGCGACAGAAAGAAGTTAAATTGTCACATCTCAGGATTCTGCTGGTCTATTGCTGATTATTGGGCTACAGTACTTTGATAATGAAGCTTGAAATACGGTTACAGTGAATGGAGAACATTGTAGAACCAATTTCTTTTGGCCGCAATTGATTGATTTAGATCTTGAAGGTATCTGGTTTCAACTGGACGATAGAACATGTCACACTATGCGTAAAACTATTGACCATTTGGAAGGAAAATGGTGTAGTCGTGCAATTCCAAGAAGTGCGGATCAGACTTGGCTATCACGATCATGTGATTTGACACCATCCGACTTCTTTTTATGTGTTTTTTTTTTGAAGTCACATGTGTATGCTAATAAACCACACAAAATTACTGTACTTAAAGCGGAGATCAAACGAGTTATTGCAACAATCGAATCACAATTATGCAAGGATGTTATCTTACATTTCATTAAAAGAGCAATGGTTTGTAATGAGAGCCGGAGTGCGCATTTGCCTGACATTTTATTCCACGTATAACCCGACCATTTGTTCTTTACAATGAAATAAAAATATTATTACTTTTAAAGTAAATACAAATTTGTTTAACCCCTTGCCCGACGATTTCTTTTTTGACAGGGCGCGCAAAGACTTAAAATTAATTCTTGAAATCAAAAGTTTTCACTGATTCCTGATATTTCGTGTAACTGAATGTAAAATTGATAGTATAGAAACAATCAGACTGTTTCCTGACCATCTGATATTGTCAATTTCATAGTTTTTGAAAGATTTCAAAATTTCATATTCCATTTTTCGCGCTACGAGCCCCATACGTACTTGTAGGCTAAAGGATTAATTTAAAACGCAAATTCGGCGCTCTTATTGGAAATAAGAAAATTCTCGACGACTTCTCGACGAAATAAGCTATTCATTTTGGAGTGTTATCTTGCAATAAGTAGATCTAGAATGCGAATACTTTAGAGTAAAATCATACTAGATCTTGAGCGCAGGTGGTAGAGAAAAAAATATGTGTATGTGATTAGAGATTGTATGGAGACGAGCAAACAGATGAGAGAGGTGAGTGACTGTGTGCAGTGAAATTTGCAAACATCCGCCAATCTGATCGGTTGCAAGCCGGCGTGCATGAAGACGTTACCGAAAGATTTAGAAAAACGTGAGACATGACTGTATCAAATTTTCTAAAAAAATATGGCTTGCTAGGGACCAATTATCTTTTGATGCGAAAGTGAAAAAAGGAAGTGTGCAAAAGAAATCGGTAGCAGTTTTTAAGAGCAATTAAGACTGGAAATAATTTTGAATAAGAAATACGGCCATGTGCGAATTTTGAGAATTGTATATAGTGTAAAATAAATCTTTTTCCTACCAATAAATATTCCATTTCCTACAATACCAACATGGATTATTGCACACTTTCAACTTTTTCTTTATTTACAAACTATCAACAATCTTATTTCAGTACTGTGTACATTGCTACAAACTAAACCTAGTTTATGGTCTTCATACACACAGTGTGTAAGTAGTTATTTTTACAAATTACTTGCATTATACTTTAACGTACATCGGTGAAATGAAGAGCAAGTAGTAAGCTCGATTTTTCAAATTTTTTATTCTGCATCGGTTACATAATCAACAGTATTATTGTCATACGCGAAGTGGAATCTTCTCTCTATATTTGCATCAGGTAACGAACGAAGTATGCTCAAAATATTGGAATACCAAGGATAGAGATATTTCTGAATACCGAACGTAGAAGTCAACAATGACACTTTGAAGCGTCTTCCAGGTATGGAGCGTTATATCTTCACAGCCTCGACAATGGCATTGTAAAGAATTTCTCGATGAAAGAAAATTCCTCACCGAGCACCCAGCTATTTCATTATTTCGACACGCATTTTTACCCATGCACAAACGTCTCTCTGCGTGTAATAAGCTCCTCAAAGAGAAGAAATAAATCGTTATTCGGTGATCGACGATCGGTTTAGAGTTTATAGCCGAAGAGAGCATGGACTGACATGTTTTTGCGATACGTAAGAGTGAAAGCGGCGAAAACGACAAAAAAAGAATATGATGATAAGTATATTTTCGCTTTCGAAAGCGCCTAATCGTTGTTATCAAGTTCGAACTGAGTTGAAACATTGCATCACTGTTCTTCACATTATTCGTTTTCCGAAAGACATAAGGGCGAACTCAACTTTAATTAATATGTATTGTAAAATATGCAGATAATACTACTCCATTTTAATCGTTTGACTACCAGACAGTATCATCGTGCTTTTTCTGTTCAGTATTAAAAAGTGTCTAGGTGATCAACCTGTGGAATCTGCGACATTTCTTGAATGAATAATAAAGATAGCTTACTAATACTATCAGGTTACCACGGTATAGCTACGATATAGATAACATTTGTAACTGGTAAACAGAAAAATATTTACCGCTAATCAGCGCCACTTTCGGCAAATTACGATGTATAACAATCTCGATGATTGAAAATTCAATTATGCTTGTATCAAATCAGTAACGGAGTAGACCATGTCGAAATCGTAAACACGCTTAGATTTTTTAATTATGAGTTAAAAATTCGCATTTCTGTACCTACCTAATAAAATATAAGTAGTATAAGTGAGATAACAAAATAAACCGTACGATTCCTAGAACTACCAAACGAGTCAAAATGACTGGTATAGAATGTTTCCCAAAATTTTTTCGAGTTTATAGGAAAGTCATGGAATAGAAATTCTATGTTCATCTTACAAAACATTCATTATTAAGTGGATTGTCTTTTCCACCTCCGAATTCCCTCATAAAACACTAATTTATTATATTTAAATATAATAGATTTAATGCCGGTAGTTTTATCGTTAACAGAGCCTCGAAAAGGCTATATTTCCTCGAGGTTGATTATGGACAACAATTTTTCGAGTAAGATACAAGATACAAGATAATATCGTCCATTTCCTAAATTAATTAAAATTGTAAATTCTTGCTAAAATAACTATAAACATCGAAATTAATCAAAAAGTAAACAATTCGCGATCTTCGCGGCCAGCTTGATAAATGTTTATGAAGTGTCGTCTATTATTTGTGGAGATCGAAAACGAAACATTTCGTCTCACGGCGGCCAAGTCGATGTTCCTCGTTAGTATTTCATATTGCACGCAAAATCGCCATCTTATTTATGTAAAGTGCTTAGAAACTCCACGCGAAGTCCAAAGGATGGAGGTAAATAAGAAACCGAGGAAGCAAGAAGGAAAGAGAAAAATGAGAAGAGCGAAGCAGCCAGAGAAGGAGCGAGACTGAAACGGGTTGTAGATATTCAGGTCAAATAATCGGCGAAGTGAACGAGTTCTTCTTTTATGTTTACTTATCGATGTTTTGATTTTTGACGTTCGACAGAGAATTGCGAGGCTTATGCAAAACGATCGAACATTTCCGACTGCTTGTTCGATGTCTCAGACGTTAAATTAATTGTCGAACCTTCGTTTCATTAATTGAACGACGAAAGGTAAACTCTCAGCTTTTAACGAGCAGCATTTGTAATAACAAGAAATTGCGGATATGAAGAATGTGTAATATTTCCTTCTTGCGTAATAAATGAAAGTCTGAACGCTGACAATAATTGTAAACATCCTCTTTTGTGATAATGGGTATAAGAGATATGGAGATAAGACTTGAACTTCCACTTAACACATTGAGGGCTGGCTACATATCAGGCATTTTATGCCTAAACACCGGCTTCGTTTGTTTGCCTCTAAACGATGACTAGCTAAAGAAAATATTTAAGATCTTATACATTTTTAAAAATTTTGTTTACCCTGACCCAATGATCTTAGCAATTTTATGGTTCTTCACATCATCCGAAAGTGTCTGGGGGTGGTAGAATTTTGGTGTGCAAGGTGTAGAAATATCCATGTAAGGGAACAAAAAACCCGCAATATCGCTGGGCCGGCGCTCAATGTGTTTCGATTCAGCGATACGAGGTTTACGTCTCTGTCTCCTTTGGGAGGTTTTTCTTAAAAAATTACTTTTAAATGACTTATCATGACCGTTGCAATTCGGAACGCACCTAAAACTGTAGCTGTTAGGTCAAGTGATTGCAACTGTTCACACGTTAAGCACTACGTCGATTTCTAGGAATTGGTGCTGTACTCTCCGTTTAGGTCCTTTATTAGAAAAAATAATCTTTCTATCTGTTTCAGTGAACTACATTAACTTTTGATAAAATGTTATATTTACTACTTAAAAACACTAATTGGCTAGATCAAGGGCGAAAGCGTAGCTTAGGTAAGAAACTAACCGTTAATTTTCTTTGATCAGTGTCAACATAAACGAAAAATGAAGGGTAGTTTCCTAGTACCCTCTATCCCGCCTATATAATCCCTAGTAAGGTAGTACTTAACGTATTAATGTTAATAATTGCGAAAAAAAGAAATGAATAGCCTCTTCTAGGTAAACCAGCTGATCGACGTAGCAATTTATGAACAATCTGCAACCTATCGTTATTCGATGCTGGGTCCTGTCATATTCTGATTCTCCCCGCATTTCGTTTATTGCAGTACTGTGTCGGCTCTCTAGCTTATCGTAATCATTTCATCCGTTCATAACGGGTAGGTATATTTATGCTGCAATTAAGTCTCGTTAGCGAGAAGCCCATCAAGTACACGACTACACCGGTATATTAGCCGCACATTACCGCCGGCTGATTTCGTTGTGCTGGTACAATTCTCCGCACGAAATGAACGACATTAACCCTCCTCGAGAATTTATCCCGTCCCTCCACGTTGATCGATACTTTAAGCATTATATTATTTCATATTGCGCAAGAGTAATTATCCGATAAAAGAACGTGCACGATAATCTTTGGAAAACTGTTTCACGCTGTAAATAATCTTCCCACAAAGCTGGGGGAAATGCAAATCCTGCGATGGGTAGCGGTGACTTTTCCTCCGTCCTGTTTTCCCCTTATTTTCATTCTAGCTATATGTAATTCTAAGCCACAATCGGCGCGCTCTTAACGCCGTTCTCGCCTCGCTTATAGGACGAAATATAAGGGCGCGAAAAGTTGCTTAGCGAAACGGAAATGATGTACGGCATAGCCAGCCATGTAAGAGGATTTAAAGTTCGGTAAAATAAATCGGCCTTTATATCGTTCGTTTGCAACTTTTTTATGATTTTACCTCGCGAAGACTGTAAAGTGTTCTACGTCTAACCTACTTTGTCGATTGCGAATTTAAAGACTATACTTTTATAACATTGCCGCAAAAATTATGTCGTAGCCGTTTTCCGATAGTCTTGACCTTACCCACGTCGAGAGTTTGTGTTAAGAAAGAATTAACTGTCTTCTGCCTATAAAGCAATCTAAAATACATTCTCTTTTTCGATCGTTCGAGACTCTATCTCGGTAAAAACGCGCCACGACTCTATGACGATAAGAATAAATTTTCAAGCACAAAAACGTAAAACAAAAAGTAATAACCGTAACGTCGTCAAAATTTCCCGAAGTAAAGCATCATACATTTCAAGCACAACACCCAGCGCTGCAGAATGCCGAGTAATTAATAAAGACAAAGTAATGCGTGATTGTGTACACCCTACGAACTAGATGTGAGAGAGAAAAGTCGAAGAGAAAAACGGTGAAAATGACAACAACGGAGAAAGACAGAAGGTGATACACGGCAGAGAAGAAAGAGAGAACGGGCTTGTGCTTAGCACTGACTAACCCCATTTGGTAGCGAAGCGAGAGAAATCCATTCCAAGGCGCGGAACATTACCCAAACCATCGGCCGGGGCCCTGAAACCCAGCCATGGTTGCCATGGTGACCGCGTCCATCCCCCTCCGAGCACTTGCCTCGTGCAACCCTCTGTAGCCCATTTTCCACCCCTTGCTCTGCCGACGCCCACACTACCGCCATCAGCCTTGCTACCATCGCGAATATCCACCCCCTGCCCTCCCAACCCCTCTGCCCGCACACCCTCTCTCGATCCTCCATCCTCCTCTCTCGGAATTCTTCTCTTCCTCCGTTGTTCGTCCCGCATCGTTCTCAGGCCGTCTTCGCGGAGACAGTATCAACCGGTGATATCAATTACTCCCCGTTTGAGTATCGTGCAACGACAATCGGTATACTAGCATCTAGAGCAGGGGTGACCAAGTCGATTGCGATGCGATTTTTTATCGATTACGGGGAACAGGAGATGATTTCAGTACGAAACTCTCTTTCTCATTGTCATTTATTAGTATACAAGGCACAAGTTTAAAAGTGTTAAATGTCGTACAACGGTAGGTCTCCTACAACGCGGTATCTTTACAACGCGTTTTCGCTCCAACGCGATTGGAAAAATGCGGAAATTTTTTTAGAACGTGGTACTTGTATAACGCGGTTTAGGAAATGCGTCATATACATTGTGACGCACACTAGTTGCACATTAGTGTCGTAATAGCTTAATGACACAGAGCACGGTAAAAGAAAAGCTTTTCTCATTTCCTCTGTCGAGCCTTTGCTTCATGTTATTGGGGTTCCCCATTTTGATGCAGAAAAAGTAGAAGAAAACGCCTTTAATTGTGTGTGAAATGTTTTTATATTCAAATGTTACACTATAAAAGGCAGTTTTTTCTCTTTTTAGAATCGAATCCCACTTTTTTTTATTAAGTTAGTGTCTCCTATAACGCGATTTCCCACAATGCGGTACTTTCAAGGAACATATCGTGTTCTAGGAGGCCTACCTACCTAAAGTGGGCATGTTTAAATTAGAGAATGTATCCTTGATATGAAATTTTGGAAAGTTTCATTGAATGTACTTTGAAAATGTAGATTAATCGTAAGCCGATTTCGTTAAATCGAAAGGTGTAGAATAGACGACGAAGAGCTAAGACTGTTTCCCGCCCATTAGTAATGTCGTGTTACGACGTAAGACTTGCAAATACCTCATTTTCTTCCTGCCGTTGAGTCATATTTGGATGCACGTGTAAAAGGAGAAGTTTACACGTCGATGCACTTCGTCCCTTAATCGATATAAGAATGGGATCGCTCGTCGAGTACCCTACTACCTTCGATTCATTGGATTCTAATTCGATTTCGCATTGCATTGGGAGGCAATACGAAGTTCAGATATAAAGAGTTTTTGAATATTTGGGAATTTTTATTGAGATTAGAATTTTCGGGGGAGATTTCCTTATCAAACTTTGCCAAGTTTCAAGTCTGCCGCAAGTGAGACTAAACTAACCGGACCAGTTAATAAGCAGTTGACTTGGGAGAATAAAAAGGAAGGGGGAGGGGGAGGAAGAGAAGGGGAAGGAAAGAAGGAGGAGAACGTGAGCAAGAAAGTTTACATCGCGAACTTTCGACGCATAATTACGGACGCAACTACTACGAGAGAAATTTAATTCCAGAATCGGCAAACGAATTTGTAATTGAAGTGCCAATTACCGTAGTATTGCCTTCAAATTAGTTTTCCAGACGATCGCGTTTCTATGTATATACGTACAAACGGATTTTTTCCAATTGACATCTGACTGTAGACTTGCAAATGGCAGCGTAAAAATTAACTTCAACGCAATATTAAAATTCCAACCAATGCAATGTTGCACATCTTTTGCTCTCAAGAGTTTTAACGGTATTTCCCGCGACATCGAAGGAGCTCTCTGAAGAACAAGGGAATATTTTAACAGTTCCTCGTTATCCATCATCGTAAACTCTGATACCTGCCATTAAACCTTAACTTTAATTTGCTAGTTGCCACGTCAGCTATTTTTGCTTTTAAGAGGGCGGAAAGTTTCGTTTGCCCGAAAAGATACGATGTCTGATCTTAACCCTTTTAGTGCCGGACAACGATATATCGTCGTTAGTAATAGTGTTAACGGTGGGCATCGTAGCGTTATTACTTAGTTTCCAATACGATATCAGTATTTTTAAGAAAGATAATTGAAAATACATAACTCATGCACTATATTGCGTGTTCTATATCAAACTATGGCCAAATGACTATCATTTTTATTCGCAACGACATTTGTCATTAATTCAAACAATTTTTTCGGTCGGCACTAAAAGGGTTAAATGTATACTTCTAGATTTAAGACAGGCAGCGCAAGTGGCAAAAAAGTGATGGGTATAGTAGAAAAAGTACGAGCAGGAAGAGAACTTTTTTTATAATAAATAATAGCAGTAATCACGTTTTCTATAATAAATAAAAGAAAATTGTATGAAATATGTCTTCCATTATCTCGTTTTTAATTAAGTTAGTGGAGATTTGATATAAATATAACGTTCACAAAAATTCATCCGAGGGCATAGTGGTCCAGAATGAGCGATTATCCGCACTTTTATTATTTATTTTATTTATTTTGATATCGATTCCTAAATGTTTATCGATCTCAGAAATTGCAAAATTAGTGAAATTGGATAAAAATTGTAGCTGCTGCAAACGCTTAAAGTTGGACATTTTTTTGGAGACCACTTTCTATCGAAAAACACGTTGTCTTTTTCGTAACAATCTGAGGAAATTATGTAAAATTTTGTAATAATTTTTGTTCCTAATTGAAGAGCATTCTCCTACGTTAAAAATTCACATGCTAAATACAAAATTTGTGTTTGTAGCTTATTAAATCATTAGAGTTCAATGAACGGAAGAAAATCGTAAAAGTTTTTTATCATTTGCGATCAATATCGTTTTTGGCTTGTGTAGTCCCGTGCTTTTACCAATGAAAGTATTTTCTGTAAGCCTTCCCGTAAACAATCCTGCAAAAATCGAATTCAGCCGGCTCCGATTTTGTCATTTATTATTGTTTTTTAAAGAGTGGCGTGCACTTGGCAAGGCGCTGACGCCAAACTGTCTCGCGCCAACTTTCGGGAGGTATAACAATGAAGGGCACAGGTAATGCACGAAATATTTGCGGAAATAACTTCGATATAGTTTAAGGAATATAGGTGGAAAGTTATACCCGAGTACCGGTCCATACTTTTAAGTTATTCATTTTGAAGTGAACCCTATACCGCGGAGAGTAGGATTCCCTTTCACCCAGATAACCTGGTTCATTCCTCTTTGATCGCAACCTGACAATAAGAGTAATTAAGTAAAAAAAGTGATGCCTTAGAAGTATTCATCCTTGTTAATGTCAATAAGATTTTCTGATTATTCCGCGGTAACTTGAAGAAATGCGAAAATTTACTGACCGCATGCCCCAGTGGGTCTCGACAGCTGGTCTGTGTTGCACAAATTTTAGGAAGGGACAGCAACAATAGGTGCAGGTAGATGAAGCCAATTTTTGCAGGAATTATTTCTATATAGTTTAAACTAAACACCTTCAAAGTTTCCAGAGGATACTTTGTGGTAGCTTTAAGTTTTTCCATTTTGAAGTTAGCAATGTAAGCCGAAAAACGTGTATTTAAAAATCAATCAAAAATGGTTAAAGAAATAATTTTTCGAGAGATTAGTTATGGCTACTTCAACGTTAACTAATGGTGACTGCACAAAAAATAAAAAGTCTCGCAGAATTCTGAATTAATTTAATAGCATTTCCTTTTCAGGGAAATATTTGTATATTTTCACGCTTTTGAAGTTCGGTGTTTTTAAGCACTGATTTTTGCACTTACATGATTGCAGAATCAATTATCATTCCTGTTAGTGGTCCCAGAAAACATTTTAGGAGCTTCTTTACAAATTGGTTAAATTAAAAGAGGTTAAAAAGTCCTCGATACATCTGCCCGCTATATTGAATTCACCATTTTGTTTTTGGGAATTTTAAGTTCAGATTCGTAATCAGTGACCCAAAAAAATTATAATACTAATTTTTAGCTAAATGGAATGTAATTTATACTTTTGATAAGGATTTCAAAGTGATCGAAAACTGTACGAGGTGGTTGAACAGCTAAATTGAAGTTCTGGATCACTAGAGCGCTACGACTCCACCATGAACTACGCGATATCTTTTATCAAAATTCATCGTCAGTAAGACGCAAAATATCGCTGTATCCCCCCAAGTATCCGTACAAAAATATTCTTCTTATCAAACTGTACCTATCTTTAAAATCTAAACTAAGAAAGGTACCCACTTCTTCGTACCCAACGAAATTCAGATTCATCGACCTTCCTCCTAAACTCCAAATTCAGTCATACTCCCATTCCCCGCAAAATCTCAATACACTCTATGGAAGGTAAATTTTGACAATCTTCCATCTTCAACAAAACCCCAACTACTTCAACCAAGTATCAGCGTCCCCTCTTACGTGACAAAAGTTAAATAACTCCTTTGCCCTAACGTCGAGAGATTTCGGTGACGCAGTCAAGCCTGTTGGCACGGCGCGGCGGCCGTCGAGAATGGACTCGACGAGGCCGTTTAGTCGAAGTCGTCGAGGCAGTACCCAGGTAGGTAGACTGGGACAAGATTCTAACGGTACTCGCTCGATCGGTGCAGGATGGGATGGAATGGCACGGAGGTACAAGGCGGCGCGGGCGGTTCAGTGACCGACCGACCGACCGATCGACTACTCGCTACACCGCGCGAAAGAGGGAGAAGAAAAGGGTGGAGGAAGAGGCCAAAGAGAGGGATCGGCGAGCACTTCGTTTTAGAAGTGGTACTCGTCTTGCTACTTGCGGTCTCATAACTCGATTCTTAAGCGGATATATCGTTTCCAGCAGAACGTCGCGTCAATATCGATGAGAAATGATCGATCCGGTCGGTGGATTAACAACGACGATCCGTTGAGTTACTTGGACAACGGTAAACCACGCGCGCATATTATGATATGTTCGAGTTTCACCTTCTTGATCCCTTGTGTTATAATTGTCTTTTTGGTGGAAAGGATTTATATAGCACAATTGTTGTAATTCTTGGAACGAATATATTGTATTATCCTGTGGAATAGAGACAGGGGGAGATGATAGGGGGAGGGAGAAAAAAGAGAGTTCGAATCGAAAAGAAATTGAAAAAATCAAGAAATCGTAACTTGTTTGGTACCATGGAAACGAGTCTGAAGATTATGTTCCACAATTGCATTCGACTTCATCGTTTGTACGCGAACACCGCGGTGTTCTTTGTGTAATTTTCAAAGTCTCCCGTGGTTTTATCTGCGATATAAACGCCGGCGCCACTCTACTCTTACATCAGTCGATTCACCTACGCATGCACGCCAAATTACATTGGTCCCTTGCTTGGCAGAATAAATTACACAATTTCCCTTCCTTGTTGCTGATTCTCTTTCCTCTTATACTCGTCTAACTCTCCTCTGCTTCTTTGGCCCTTTTTACATTTTTTTTTCTTGAGCATTGCATTTCGTTCTTGGGAAATATACGACGGCGAATGGAAGCGACAGTCGAGTACACGGTGGCGATCGAATGGAATTCTCTTTACCTCCTTTCTGTACAACTTACGGCGAATAAACTCAACGTGGTACCATAAGCATTGAATTTGACTCGGAATACGTGGAGATTTGAAGCTATTGAAAGTTATGGGCCATCAAGCTATTGGATTAGCCAAATCTTCATACCTTCACTAGGCGAGAAATTATTAAAACGACGAAGACACAGTAGGCGAATTGTAAATATGAATTAGTCACGTGTCGAAGGTTATCGTCTTATGTATTTCGAAGTTATTTATTTTAAAAGGCTGTAAGGCTTACAATTAGACGCTTATAGATCTATGCCTTTTAGAGGTACTTTTGTGTTATCTAGCAAGAAATTGTATAGGTATATGAAATGGGCCATCGACACGATATACAAGATATCTGATGACGCGTAGCAAGTGCTTTGGTGTGATCCGCCAGCCGGATAAAAACATACACACGCATTTTCGATTTTAACGGGTTGCTGGCAGAAAAAGCAATACGTTCAAATTTGAACAGCATGCAAATGCAAGTGAGAGAAGATTATGTGCACTACAAAATACGTCTGTTTTTTTGGTTATTATTGACCAAGCCTGAAGTTTCCAAGTATGATATGGCAGAAATGGGAGGTGCGAGCGACAGGCATCTCTATCCGTGCAGATTTACGCGCGCCATCAAATTTTTTGCAGACGGTATGCACGCGTCGGTGAATCTGACGGTGGTCCAGGCAAACAATTAGAAGAATTAACTCTTTGACTGCGGACTCTTGTAAGTTGAAGCGTTTCACGTGAATGATATGCGACCTGCAGATACGATCGCTGGGGACTGAATACTTTATTGCACGGTATAAAATCTGGACTCTAGAGCGCGTATTTGCGTCCATAGTCTGTATCGACGGCTTTCGCAGAGTACGTATTTTGCCGTAGTCTTCATCGATAGATTTCGCAACGCGCACATATGCATCCATAGTATGCAAAGGGTTAAGCTTATCACTTAGTTCGCAGTGCATCAATGTATTATAGAAATGATAAACAAGTGAAAGCTTAACGATGCTTACAATTATCCCCTAATACATAACTCACCGCGCAGTCTAACACAAAAATTTAAATGTTATCAACATTGACAATATTTGAAACTGAACTACAAAGTGTATTATCAGCAACTAACTACACTGTCTTTTTATGCGATCCTAGAACATTGAAGTAACTGTACAACATTATGAATCAAAATGTTCTCTATAATTTTCTATCACCTTTGCCCATAATTTCATCTAGTAACAGATTCAGGGTTAACTTTTTAATACCGCTGGCTTACTGTAACACATTTTTAATTCAGAAAAAGTCAAAGAAGTAAAATCAGATCAAATCAAGCCACCCTTATAATGAATATTCCAGTATTGAATTTTTAAGTCCCAAAAGTTATTATTAAAACCAAAGTTACGATTAATAAAACATACATGCATCAGGGCGTTTTGCACGGTTAATAATTTAATTTTCTATCCTCTTTTAGACAATGAGACAGACGGAATTAGGTGATTAAAAAAAATTCCTTTGTAATAATTTTAACGTAATTGATGGGTAGGAGAGATGTCTATCGCGTTAAACAAACGTACCTCTACAGAGCACAAGGAAGGTCGGTCTATTAATAGAGCGTGTCGGGATCATCGGGTTCTCGACCATCGAAAGGCTCTATCGTTGTCTTACATAATGGAGTATTGCATCGGCCAGTTTAAGACGCATTTATCGTTCCTGCAAGAATACCGTATAAATCTCGGCGAATAGCCAGGAGATAACTTTTGAACGAAAGAGACGGAAGCTATCACCGATAAAATCGATTCAACCTCTATTTCCTCTTCAATTACATTCTCTGTTGTTCTCTCGGGTTTATCATAAAACGAGAAAAAGGATAAAGCATTGACAACGTTGAAGATAACACGACGTACCCTTTAACATTTTCCTCTCGAAAGTACGAAGAACCGTTTCATCGGGAATCTTCCGTAAGGTTTTAATTTTTCTATCCAGTGCTTGAGGGGATATTGAAATAACGATGGATTTAGAAATTGTTTTTCTCAACGTTCGCGTTCGCAAAGCGGAATGACATGCTGTCTTTCATTATTTACCCTTTTGCACTGTGCGCCTTCTCGACCGATAGTTGCTACCAATTCGACGGCACTTTGTCGTGAGAAAGACCTGGAAGGATTTCTGTCACATTACACAGTATAACGTTTGAACGTTAATATAATTGATATTTTTTGCAAAACAAGCAAAATTTCTTTTCTTACTATTGTCTACGGTCTAATGCAATTTAAAGCAATTCAGAATGTGGAGGACTTTTTGGGGGTGTTTACGTGGAGACGCATAAGAGTGTTGCGCACGGAAATTCGGGGACAAAATAGCTAAAATCGAGAGAAATAAATAAAAGGGAGACGAGCAGCGATAGAAAGACGCTTGAGCAATAAAATCAAAGCATATTGACAATAAGCGCGGCAGAAGTATAAGGAAAAATAACCCAAAAACAAAAAGTGAGGTTAGGACCAACGAAAGACCGGAAAACCAGGTAAAATGGCAGACGAAAAAAGCGCAAGAGGAAGACCAACGAGGGAAATGACAAATAGTAAGATGACAGCCAGGGACCAAAAGCAAACCAATTCAGAATGTGTATTGGAGGGTGGTTTGTACAAGTTTCGCAATTTTAAGTGGTTTAACGTCTTCCACCTGGAGTTTTTCTGTCAGAATAAACTATACAGTCTTGTTTCCTTTTTGTTACGTTGGAAATTTGCAGCTATTTGTTTT
This sequence comes from Cerceris rybyensis, assembly GCA_910591515.1. Taxonomy (NCBI): domain Eukaryota; kingdom Metazoa; phylum Arthropoda; class Insecta; order Hymenoptera; family Crabronidae; genus Cerceris; species Cerceris rybyensis. Next base: position 4,096,921 of record OU342796.1, on the reverse strand, counting down.
GTCTATTAACGGACGAAGATGACATTCTCGGCGAACGCACTTCGCACTTTCTCTTTCGACGTAAAACCTGCATATATTTTTTTATATATCTTGGTAATTGTACCATATTTTTATTTGCTTTCTTCTGCCGTATTAATAGAAAACTTTAGGTACCGTACATTTTTCAAAAAGTTGCGCTGGAATAAGTTGATGTCGCGTAATTACTAATAAACTTTGATGATCCATCAAAGGTAACATAAGAGTGCTATGCTAAATTTACGATCGTCATGAGAGGAAGTAGCCGAGCGCAAATGGTTAAAGTCATTTTGTGTCACTTTACACCCCTTAATAGTAATTGCGTAACTGTGGGAGTCCTTAAGAGTCAAAAATTACCAACTAGTTTACTCTCCTACTACTTATCTGCATTCGAATATTGAACATAACTGTTTAAATGGAACAAATCAATAAATGCAATATTGCAAATCATCTGATGCTACGTCGGGACAGAAAACAACGATAGTTGTAATATCGTAATTTAAATGTCGTTCCAATCTCAACGACAATTAATAGTTACCTTAAACGATACTCCCGCCAATAGAAAATAAATTATTTCTTTTCTTCAAGTGTTAATTATTTCATGTATTAATTATGCGTAAGAAAGTATCGAGACCTCTCACATCGCGACTACTTGATCCTATCATGCAATGCTTAAAGAAAGCGTAAGCGATAAATAGCCAGCAGGTAAGCAGAATGAAAGAAAATGAAGCGCGAATCTGTGCAGAGAGAACGAGAAAGAGCGAATAAGAGAGTGACAGACAGATACAGTAAGAATTAAACGTGAGCGAAGGGACAGCAGAGAATGCTGCAAGCAAACAGCCAACTTCGGTCGGTCGTGAAAGTGCCGTAAGTCACGTTTTAACAAGCGGCCGATTTATATCGTCGACGTTCCACTGACCTCGCGACGGCACATAGTCACACGCGGTCGAGCGCGCGCACGATAGTACAGATTCGTCTCGCGAAAATTCGTGAACCTGACGCGAATGAGCAAGAGCTTATCAAAGTGAACTCGACCGTTGAAGGTTAGGATGTTAGACCTTTGCGGTCTTATTTCATTAAAAACAAAATGTGTAATCACACGTAAAACAAACTTACTAACATTTTAGTCAAAATTATATATATGTTCTTCAGAAGCGTGTTGATTCCTTGCTTTGATGGCTGAAAATAATTATACAAAAGCAACGTTAAAAGTGCTTCGGTAACTGAGAGCAGACGTACTAAGGGCCAGCTAAGGGATAATATCACTGCGAAGATGAATTACCAAGTAGCCCGTAAAAAGACAGGTACATGTACGGTGATCCAGAATTTTGTCTTCGAAAGTATGCTTAATGATTATGCTTAGGATTAATGAGAAGAGTCGCCGCACGACATTCTTACTAAATACAACTTTATTTGTCCCAAATACAAGAAAGGGTAAACTATCGTTGCCGTTTCTCTACGCCGAGATCGTATCTGGATTCTACTCTCAACTATCTTGTTTCTTCTCGTCGTCCCCTGATACAATTTGCTATCTTCGATTATCGATGTCCTGTACAACGCACTCGTCACCAATCGACATATCGAAGGCAGCTTCACTTCTTCGTAACAGTATTATACACGCACTAATAGATGAAAAGAGTTGAACCCGCTCACGAAGCACTGATTGCTTGTCGGCGGCCTCGGGGGAACTGATAGCGAGCATCGAAATGAGTTATTATTAGGATTCGCGGAAAGGATACCTGTAGGTTACGGTCGCCGGGTTCCGCCAAGTATATTTTGACAACACACGGCAGTCGCACTTCTTGGTCAGTGAAGTGGAAATAATTGCTTTCGTTGCTCATGGAAATAATCTTAAAATTGTTAATGGGATTGAACGACATTATTTATTTATATAACAAAATGTTGCAAATAAAATTTTCTAACCTTTCATGAATTTTTTCTGCGTTTTCTTTTCACAAATCTCCATCGATCCAAAGGTGTAGAACAATTCTTGAAAGCCATAACAACTACTCTTAAAACACCCTGTACATGCACGAAGGAAACATTCAAATCTACAATCTCTTATTAGGAAAGTTAAGCATCTTTAAGATTTCGACACAGAATTATTTCTTACTTTAGTGGTTTAAATTTAAGTGAATTTTAAATCATCGAGGTTGAAACACATCTAAACTCGAAGGAGGCGTTGAGGAGATCTGATCTAATGATCATTAGATAGTAATACACATTTAATCAATAGATGTTCACGCACACATTATTAACGAGAGTCATTGTTTTCATTGGAACGATACTATGGCCACGGCACTTTAAACGTTTGTCTGCTGTGGGTCGTTGCAAGAATCTGGTCTAAAAGTTCCAAGCAGCACGATCGCCCTTCTTTCGATTCGTATCGAAGAATGCACAAAAGCACGATTTTTATGCTTTTTGCTCATAAACGGTATATATTGTTTTTGTTTGTCAGTTAAAGATATTACCTAAATTATACTTATACTGACGTAACCAGAATACATTATTAAATTATCTTAATTGTTCATTCGAAAAGTATTATTGACTTTTCAAGTCTATCAGCTTGGTACGTTTAGTACCGAACAGAAAAAATACGATGGAGCTGCCTAGATCTGAAATCGTTCAGCTTGCGCTAACGAACGTTTTTTAATTATACTTTCGGTATAACGAAAGCTAATAAATGTACGAAATGAATGAATATGATCATGATATAACTGTAGCAACGCTGCTGATGTTTGCTATTTTTGCGAGAAACTAAACGGAATGGAAATCAGGAAAACAATATTATGTTTATGAAAAGGAGAAGCAACATTTTCGACGTGGCAAACTAGGATGCTCGAACGAATGAGGCGGAAATTGAGAATCGCTCTCGGTTTCCGAAATATTGATTTTTAATTAGTCGATGGAGTCGTCGCTGACGTCCGGTGAGATTGTGGAACTATGCTTTCTAAGAACGTTATCTGATTTAGATGCTCGAGACTGCACGAGGAAACTTGGCGAGACCGTGACCTCGTGACCGAGAAATTCGCGAAGACGCAAATATGCGGCTAGAATTGCAACCCTTGGTCATTTCTGTGCACACGAATCTGTGCCACGGAGATGGGCGTAAGTACGGTTACATTTTGCCTGACGATCTTCTTTTAATAATGAATATACCTTCCTGGACTTAAGCTTCTAAAATCGTCGCAAAATTTTTCGTCAAAGGACAATCTGTCGGAAGAAACTCTGACGTCAATCATGAAAATCTATGTTTAAAACATTAAATTAATAAGCGGATTTCATAAAACGTTTCTCTTTTCTAAAAATTTCTATTAAAAGCGATCAAATTGACGGGTTCCTTCTTTTTTATAAACGACTTTCAACTTTACATAGACGTGTTACGATAGACATTCCGCGTATATCTTATAATGTACAAATTACTGAACTGATCATTATCTTTGCTGATTGATTCTTCTTTTTTTAAAGCAATTATTTAATCTATTTAATTATAACAAATTCATCGCCCGTAAATCTAATGTTAATATAATTAAAAGTAGTTCCAAAACTGAGAGACAAATTTCTAAAAAGGCAAAAGAAACTCTGGTAGATATCAACTAAAGAAGGCAATCCAAACAAATCAAACATTCGAATAATACAGCAAAAAATATCATCTATCCACCCAACAAAGAAGGTTTGCCGTAGCTTCGGAACAATTTACTTACATCTAATACCCTCAGAGAATCCCAAAGAGTCCTTATTTCTCAAGTATTAGTATGTTTAATTGTCTGTCATAAGCACATTATTAGCTGATTTCTGTCTAGATTTTATATCTTTCCGCGGTAACGTACATACGTCTTTGCGCGAGTTAGGCGCATTTACATTCGCGTATTTATGCGTTTCTTGGAACATTTCTGTTCATGCATACTTATGTGCATACATACATGCTTATATCACATGTACGTCTCCAAAGTAGTTGGTACGCGTTGTTAGGCCAACTACTAAATCGCGTTTCACGCTTACAGAGTGGTAGCCTTCTCTGCCGTAACAAGGTAACAAACTTTTAATGAACATATTCTACGCATTAGTCGTGGCAGCACACGACGTTACTGGTGTAGATGTAACAGGAACTTGTGTTTGAGTGATACGGTGTGCAGCAATGTGCACTGATTCAACGACCAATCAGAGTTTCGCAGTTAAAGGGCAGTCAAATAACGGAAACAATTTAGAAAGACATCACCGTTCTGTCGAGCTGACTGTTCGGTACTTGGGGCTAATTTGGATTTCTTGCTTTATCAAACTTGTTTTTCAAAATTGATTGAAAGGAAGGTCATTTTTAGCATGTTAAATATTAATAATAGAACTCATTTGAAAACGATTACAGAAACGTGAATTTTCGGGGAATTAAATGGTCTCATTTACCGCTAAGTTGTACAAAAAGAATATAATTCAAATCCAACACGTAATTCCGAATAATCGTTCTCGTAGGTTCGTATTATATTCCGACAGACTTGCGTTTCGACAGGGTCTCTATCGATTGAGCGTTTTTTTTTGTTCCTGATACAATAATTCTAGTATATATGTAAACTTTGGTAGATGATAGCGTACAAGTTTCATTTGGAAGTTTCAGCCGCATTTGCAATTGTGGCAAATCGATGGAAACATGAAAGTATAAATTTTGTGGGGCACAAGTAGCATCGGTTACGTAGGTATGTAAATACGTATGTTAGTATGCGCACCTGGAGCGAAAAGAAAATAATAATTCGCAAAATGATGATCTTGGCTCTCAACAGACCGATAACTGGGTTATTGGGGCAGGAGATTCGTAGTGTGACGGAGAAAGAAACAGAGGAGAAAAGATGACTGCCCCGTAGAAGGATACGAGAAACGGTGCTCTGTATAGGATAACCAAGTAGCTATAGTAACCTATCGTTTCCCTCCTCTGTGTCTCGTTCGTAAGACTATTTTGAAATGTACCATCGAAGATGCGAAGTACGTAGTAACTTGACATTTTATCGATACAATAAATATTTGAAGACAGCACAGTCGTCTAGGCGTAAAGGTTCAAGTCTGCATTCTCGTAAGAGGAAAGTTGATCGCTTGTTACACTTCACGAGAAGCAAACTTTGCGCGATCCCGATAACAGCATCGCGTGTTTAAACGTAGCGTTCGATCGTTACTTAGGTCGTTTAAAATAATAGAAGAAGGACGTACCGCATGGAATCTCCAGCATAATGAAACCGCGAAACTTGAACACTGATTTCACGAACTGGTAAAGAAATGATCTGGTTTACCGTGTTCTTAAAAAACATCAAATACAGCTCTACGGCGCCATCTGTCAGCGTAAGGAAAAAGTAATCGACTAATGCAGACTTGAGGACGATTGAATTTTTAACTTGACAATCGCGACAATTTGTCATTGTTCTATAACTCTAGAGGAAATATCAAGATTTTGATTGTGTTAAATTTTTAAGAATTTCTAAACCACGAAGACTGAAATATCTGCGCCGAAAGAACAGAATAATAGTATAACCCCCTCTCTAACGGAAGAGCGGTGGTTTTGAAAAATATCAATTGACACACTTGAAACATTAGATGGGTTAAGTTAGCGCCGGACTAGAAGCAATCTTAATGAATTATATCTCAAAAAATTGGTCGCAATTTGCTCATCAAGAATATAAAATTGCTCACTCGGCGCCGATTATTAAAAAAAAGTTATTAAACAATTTCGTAACAAACACTAATTTGACGAATTCTAAGTTATCCGAGTACGAACGGGATCTTTTCTGGGCTCAAAAGATTGCGATTAATTTGCTCATCACTGCCCTACCTTTTTATTCGCGTTTTATTAACGTTTTTTTTATTAAAATTTCGAAATTCGGAAATGTTTTTTCCGATTTGGATTGAGAACCGCTTTTACTATGTTACTTTCATGTTTGAAAACTAGCAGCGCTACTGTCGCTTTCCCAGGTCTTAAAACATCGAAAATTTAATTATTATTTTTAACTCAAAAAACGTTAATGAAACACAAATAAAAAGGTGGGGAACTGATGAGCAAATTAATCGCAATCTTTTGAGCCCAGAAAGGACCCCATTCGTACTAGGATAACTTAGAAATCGTCAAATTAGTATTTATTACGAAATTGTTTAATACCTTTTTTTTAATAATCGGCGCCGAGTGAGCAATTTTATATTCTTGATGAGCAAATTGCGAGCAATGTTTTGAGATATAATTCATTAAGATTGCTTCTAGTCCGGCGCTACTTAACCCATCTCCAAAGTTGAACACCAGAAGCCACGTACCATATCAGTGTCATTACCGACGTTATCGATAGAGCCATAAAATTGCTACTAACACTTCTCCAGGCCGCAATTAAAACTATATTTGAAAATAATTTAACACGTACTGTCATGGTAATTTTCAGAATCTAATTGAAAGTGAAATTCATTCAATTCGCAACGATGAATTTTTTATTATGCGATACATAATATCAATTATTGATTTAATTAACTCGATTCTCTTTAGTAAACGTAATGGTTGCATTGGAGGAAACACGAGAAATTATAAAATTAATATACTGTATCCAAAAAAGTAAAATATGTAACAGATACTAATCGCGTTTCAGTTAGAAATGAAAAAATCGTTTTTTATTTTTTTCCCACAATGATGCACCATATTGATAAATCTGAAAAAAGTGAAGGATAATATTCGTGGTATTACATTGCTAATGTAAAAAGGAATATGTTGAGATCGGAAGATTTAGACATGAAATCGACATTTTCTAAACTGTTTTGGTTTTACATTTTTGTAATCAGTTTTTAAAAGAGACAGAAAAAAATTCTCAATCATGTATTTTTGCATGTATAAAGCGAGAGAATTTTTGTCGAAATCAATGCACTTGAGTAAGTATGTCAAATCAGTTGAAATTTGGCACATAAGGTAAAAGCAGCAGTAGTTGACCATGTGCCAGTAGTTGACCATTTTTTAAAAAACATAAAAAAATAAGGTTTGCATAAGTTGTGCACTTTCGATGAAAGTGAATTTCAAATACCACAGCATCTGTCGATTATATTTTGAAACAATTACATGTAAAGTGAAGTATGTATACCTATTAACAGCGAACGTTTGAATTCAATAAGGCCAGTAATATGCCGTTATATCTCTACATATTTCCTTAACGTTTCTGTTAAGAATGGCTGTACGGTTCAGGTAAGAAATTCATAGATTGTGAAGATTTCGCAAATGAATTATTTACTGTTTAAGACCTTGCAACTTTTTATAAGTAATATATACAACGTTTTTATTATTTTAACCACAAAATGCAATAATTTCTTAATGGTCAACTTCTGGATACTGGTACCACAGACGAGGTATAGGGATAGACCGGACATTTAATGGGTCTTCGCGGCCCGGAAACTGAAATATCATAGTCATAATACAGCGCACTCTCCTTAAAATTGACGGTGAAAACCAGAAATTCTTAAAAAGAGATAGAAAATGCGACGTTGTGACATCTGACAATTTTCTATTTACATTGTTGTCATGTTACCTAAATAAATCTGGAGATGCTTTGTTGCGGCAAACTCGGGCCGTCGCCAATACGAAGGAAGGCAAAGATATCGCCACACTGAACTACGAAACAGTGACTCTGTCTCGCTTTTATGCCCGTTCTCCGGCCTATTCCAACGCGTTCAGTGTGACTGTAGCCTAAAACCGATTGGCGTGTAGAGTACGAATAAACTGTGACAAATTATCTGAGCCTTAATATTGAATGTTGTCTTGTATAAAAATATTATTCTTACATCCCGTTATATCAAAATGCTATTTATGCCATTTATAATATATTTCATATTAAATTGTATGCCTTCTTTCATCTTAGTTCCACTGTTACTTTTTAGTCAATGTATCTAATACTTGCAAAAAAGTAAACAGTGTTAACAGGGCGGGCCACGTGAAGGCGTGGAAGAAGGTCTTTGCCACCCCAGAAGATATTCAATGTTCATTTATTTAAGCGCATGAAAAATAATTTGATAAAATAACTTATTATTCAATCGTATCGTTAAACGGTAAATATATTAAATATTTGATAAAGTATGCGTAACACTGAATATGTTCAAAAAATAGCAAAAAAAGGAAGAGAAGTAAGCAACAATATACAAAGCATACAAAGCATACAAATCATGCAAAATGAACAAATATACAAAGCCTAAGGTACGTGCAATGAAAGCGAAGAAAATTAGAAAGAGAATTATATGCAATACTTATTTGCAAGATATGTACATAAAGCAGATTTAAGAATTAACTGCTGGAAAAAAATGACAACTTATTGTTTGATAAATCTTATTAAAAATGTTGCACCCGACGCAATTTAGATACTGCAGACCGATTATTTGTAATAATAATGAATGTAAGATAAGCATAGGTCAGCGTAAAACTTGGCACAAGTTAATGGGCACTTCGAAATGCTCTCGCTGTCGTTGTCGAAATAATACTGACGTTTCAGAGTTTTTGCAATGGCCTCGCAAAATCATCATAAGGGTTGTGTTCGCTTTCCTCATTGAGAACAGATGAACTGCAGTGGGAGTAAGTTAAGAGAGTGGTTCGGAAAATCATTGAAGCTAAGGGTTCAAGGTAAAACAAGATTTACAGCATTCGTATCTTGTGGAGCGTTCCCACCGGAAATATGGAGTTGACAGTGACCAGTTACAAACTCTGCATGTCCTTTTTCGAAAACGTTCCTCGTGAGGATAGGAATTGACAATAGAGAATGTGACCCTTATCCCAGCCCAATGCCTTCGCTTACTCCTGCAGAGTTGCAGATGTCAAAAAAGCATTCCCCTTTTTTATCTACTCTAAATTTTGATTCATATCCTCACGAGAAACGTTCTTCTTACGCGAATTTATAACTGGTTACCGTTAACTCCGAAGTTGTACTGAGATCGTGTCACGGAATGCGAGCGTTGTAAATGTTGTTGAAAAAATTACTTAATTCAGGCTTACATAGTTAAGGTCAACACCTTAACTACACCTTATTAGTTCGTCTGTCCCTTTAAACGTCGTGTTGTGTGAGTTTGAGATACGGGTGCACTCATATCCCAGGCTCACACAATACGACGTTTAAAGGGACAGCCAAACCCACCACCGTGCCAGGCCCCACCGTAAAAGTAAATGTCCAAGCGACAGCACAGTGGTGGGTTCATGCCTATACATGCAATATTTACCATTTAAACCGTATACCATTTTTTAACCAGTTTTCTTCGTCTGCAACATATGCTGCCTCTCATGTTTTCCTCTTTCTAGAGCACAGGCCATATTGATGTAGAAATGTTTTGATGTTAATTACTAATGTAGCAAAAACGTTTAGAAATGTTTATTGATCAAAAGGCGTAGGTTCGCTCCCACAAGCCGTTAATAAAGCCGTAAACGCTGTACATGCAATAACAATGAGTAAAGAGTATTTTGAGGATTCTTTATTAACTATTATACAATTTTATATATGATAAGTTACAATCGCATAGTAAGGCATGCAGGTCAATTACGTATTTCTAAGTTACAATCAAATGTAATCATTCTCAATCTGCTTAGAACAACAAATTGTAACAATCTCTTGTCTATCACCTCCATTCTTTCTTTCGCAGAAAGATTATATTGTATTCAAACATAGTTTTAATTCCGGCCAGCAGAAGCGATTGCAGCAATTTTATGGATCTATCGATAACGTTGGCTGTGACACTGAAATGGTACGGTGGCTCCTGAAGCCCCCCGATCACGGGCCGCGAAAATGCCTTGCGTGTCCGGTCTATCCTATACCTCGTCTGTGCTGGTACTCTACAATTTTCAGAAGTTGACAGGCATGGTTAATTATCGACATTACTCATTTAAATTTGTTTACTATTTATAATGTATCCGTTTTACATCTCACTTTATTAGAAATACAAAATGTAAATCGATATATTGTAGTATACTCAGTTTTAGTCGATGACACGGGTGTTACGTGCGGCGATGTATTTTCCGCGTGCCGTCCGCCGTCGAGCGGGTGCCGACGGACGGTATTCGCTCCGAGTGTGACTGCAGCGCCAGACCAAATATGAACTACGGGAGGCTGTCAGAGTATGTTTTTATATGTTTGTCAATAGTCAGAGATATGTGAGTAAGTCAAAACACGATTGTCGACACTTGTAGGAATATCTATTCGAAATTCAGTGAAATCGATTATGACCCTGGTGTTATTATAATCAGGTAGGAAACAATCAGGCATAGTTTCTTGTACTGTATCGATATCTGGCCAAAATACTAAATTTCTTGTCGCACTAGCAAGATGTTGCAGAATTTCATAAAAAATTGTTGAAATTGTTGTTCTGTGAACACTAAATAATACACCGAGTCCCGAAAATGTTAATCCAGTTTTAATTTTCATTAAAAAAATTAGTAGTCGGTCTTTTTTCGTAAATTGAAGGAAATATTGTTGGAATGTAGCTAGGACTCAACTTCTCTTCTGATTTTTTACCCCCAATAAAATGATCACTACAAATACAATCATATGGCTTGAGAACCCACGGTGATCCATCAACACTATAAAATTATATTTTTAATAAATTTTAGCACAGTATTAATAAAACTGTTTGCGAGATAAAAATTTTCTCACTGATAATTTTTCTTTTTCTTTTAATCATAAAATTTTTATAATATTAAAATTTATTCATTTATAAATTTTATTTTTGCTTTTTCGTTACAGAATTTCAAAAAAATTATTTACATTTACTGAACTTAACAATTTTACAAAGATTTACAATACTCCGAATTATTATTTTTAATAACAATAAGGTTATGGTACTACTTACTTTAGCCTTTTAACTGCAGCTATCCACTGATTCCGTTGATTTATTTTCCATGTAGCGGTCGGAAATTTATAAAATTTGCACTTACTTTTTCTGCTAGTATTTTTACAATTCACTACACAACAACTCTGGTGACTCATTTTTATTTTATTTATTAAAATCAAAACAAAAAAAATATTTTAACGAGTAGGTGCATTATGTCACTTCTACGATATTGGGGCCAGGGGGGGTGAGGTAAACGCCTCGCGAGGGGGGAGGTAAAACTTTTTCCCCTAGGATTGTAGGTGGGGGTATAGTTGGTGGGGGTGTGAAAAGTGGGCGTGTCTTTGGATTTTGTGTGGTGGGGGGATGTTGTGTTTCATTGTGTGTGTCGTTAGATGTCTCTGTCGTTTGGAGAGGAAAAAAAAAAATGTCGGTAAGAAAGATTTCGTGAAAGAAGTAGAGGGGCGCGGGGTTGGTAATTGTGTGGTTGGATGGTGTCGTGTTTGAAGGAAGAAAGAAGAAGAAGAAGAAGACAGAGGTCGGTAATGAGTTGTGGATCTATTGGGGGAGTTGTAGAATTATTATTATTATCCTATGTAGAATTCTTCTGTTATCCTGTGACATGATGATAATTGTGTAGAGTCGTAATGGTAAGTGGGTAGAAGTAGAATTATTATTATCATATGGTATAACGATAAAAAGTTTTTTCGTTGGGGATAGGTGGATGTAATAATTTTTCGCAACGCGCATGCGTCTCGATTAAAGTCGAATGTAGAGTCGTAATGGTAAGTGGGTAGAAGTAGAATTATTATTATCATATGGTATAACGATAAAAAGTTTTTTCGTTGGGGATAGGTGGGTGTAATTATTTTCGCAACGCGCATACGTCTCGATTAAAGTCAAATGTAGATTCGTAATGGTAAGTGGGTAGAAGTAGAATTATTATTATCTTATGGTATAACGATAAAGAAGTTTTTTCGTTGGGGATAGGTGGGTGTAATAATTTTCGCAACGCGCATGCGTCTCGATTAAAGTCGAATGTATGTATAATATATATATATATATATATATATTTTTTTTTTCTCGTTCGTTTACAGCATAGTATTTCTCTCTCTCTCTCTCTCTCTCCCTCTCTCTCTCTCACTTTTTGTTTTATAAAATCACTCTTATAATCGTGTTGTTGCTCGAAAACACGTATACACCCGCATTGACCATGAACATCGCGTAGTACTGCATATCATTTTCCACGATGTAGCGTACCATCCTCTCGGTCGCCCGGAAATCATGATGCGACAAATATCTCCATTCCGAGGGGTATTCGATGAGAATATTGTTGACCACCGCGTATAACGGCGAATTGGCTATTACTTGATTGTCGTTGGGTATATATTCTAATATTTGATCGTTGTCGGCAACGGTTTGATCGTTGCCTGCATCGGGTTCAATGTTGTTGGTAATATTGTTCGACGGAGTATTTTCCATTATTTGTAAGCTGAAGAAGAAGAAGAAGAAGAAGAAGATATGATTACCTCTTTACATGCATACGTATATTATTTTGCAAACTCGAAGAAGAAAGAAGATGCAATGTATGCTTGCCTTTTTGTATTATCTTTTCCCTTGAACGGCTTTGTCGCTGCTGGTAGCGATTTATGTACAGTGTCCTTAAACGAAGCTTTTATATGGAATGGATAGAAGGTTATGGAGGGGTAAATAAGATAATGCGCATACGTTATTTCCTTTAAGCAGTATCACTAAAACTATTTATCACTCGGTAATTATGTCCGCATTGATAAGTTTAGTGTTAATGTGATACACAATTTATTAGATCAATTTTCGTACAACATTAGTTAGCGGATTATATTCTACAATACGATCGTGTATTATTAAACAATATGCTGTAGTGTTAGGAGGAACATTTACAGAACATTCAAATTCAATTTTTACATCTACTGTTCCACTTTTGATGGACTCATTTTGTCTGGAGCAATCAATAACAGTTATAGGATAATCTTTGATAAACTCGTTGATGTGCAACAGTGGTGCAGTATGGTCTTCTTTCTTATAGTAAGACTTTACGAATCTAGTATACATTTCATATAATATAGCACATTGATTGTTATTGAAATTTAAATTCAATTTATCGTATGGATAAAATTCCGAGTTCAAATACAATTTTATATCACGTAAATTGCAATTATCAAATTTTGTGGAATTTTTTAAAAAATTGCTTCTTCTATCAGTTTGAAATGCGACTATAACATAACGAGGTTTTTCCAGAATTGTTGAAGCTTTGACTGACCATGTTTGATTTTGTGTTTCTGGTAATAGAGGATATTCATATAAATCCCATGATCGAAAAGCCATTGTTATCGATTTATCCTGATTAAGAATATGAAGATATTGTAATTTTGTCTGCTCGTTAAGCAATATGTGAGGCATTCTCCATTGTATTTTAGTTAAATCTATTTTTGCATTCTTGATATCGGGAGATGTAAAAAATAATGAATTTTTATCGTCCTTCGATCGTATAAGTATCAATTCATGTCGAGCATTCATGATAACTCGTTTGTAGTCTTCGAAAAAACCCATTAAAACGTTTAACGGCACGCAGTAATTAAATTCTATAACAGAATTCATAGACTGATGATCCCATGATGCTTTCTTCAACTCTCTACTTTTTTCAGAGTTTAATGAAATATAATTTTTTAGTGTAGTTGTAATACCAACATTTTTACATCGATCTATTTCTATGCCATTTAATTCGTAACGAATCTCGTTAAACATATACGCAATTCCGTTGCTTTCGAGAAACGCTTTATCCGTTGCAGCGTTTACGTTTGGTGCTTTTTCTACCTCTTTAATAATTCCCTCAATGTATAGAAAACTTTCACAAGGTAACACAATTAAATCTTGCTGTTGTATAGGAATTCTAATTTCATCGTTATACCCACTTACCATTACGACTCTACATTCGACTTTAATCGAGACGCATGCGCGTTGCGAAAAATTATTACATCCACCTATCCCCAACGAAAAAACTTTTTATCGTTATACCATATGATAATAATAATTCTACTTCTACCCACTTACCATTACGACTCTACACAATTATCATCATGTCACAGGATAACAGAAGAATTCTACATAGGATAATAATAATAATTCTACAACTCACCCAATAGATCCACAACTCATTACCGACCTCTGTCTTCTTCTTCTTCTTCTTTCTTCCTTCAAACACGACACCATCCAACCACACAATTACCAACCCCCCACCCCTCTTCTTCTTTCACGAAATCTTTCTTACCGACATTTTTTTTTTTCCTCTCCAAACGACAGAGACATCTAACGACACACACAATGAAACACAACATCCCCCCACCACACAAAATCCAAAGACACGCCCACTTTTCACATCCCCACCAACTATACCCCCACCTACAATCCTAGGGGAAAAAGTTTTACCTCCCCCCTCGCGAGGCGTTTACCTCACCCCCCTGGCCATAATATCGTAGAAGTGACATATTGCACCTACTTTAACGTGTTTTTGTTTACAATTTCGGTTATAATAGCCTCCCGTAATGCTCAAAGTGACCACTGCGAACGCTTCGGTCGATTTAACTTCCCCTACCATGCCTTCCCTCAGAGCGAATACTCCGCTCGTTCCAACTAATACGAAACGAATCGCACACGGGTTTCCGCGTTTAACTCTAATAAAATTTGGTACTCTCCCCAGCCTAAGGCGAGGAGAGGACAGGATGGATGGGTCGATCTGTCGAGACCAGTACAGGTCTATGTGAATCGAAATTTGATGTTTAGGATATGGATGTCTAGGTTTAATGAATTGAATTTAGACTTTCTTTAATTAGGTATGACAACAGAAAAATATATATATTCAAAATGTGTGCAGTTTAGTTTGAGTTGGAGGTTTCTGTACAAACGTTTGGATAATGAACAGGGGTGTTCAATACTACAAATTTTTGGGTGGTGAAACTGTCTCCTTGCAGTATCGGTTGGGTTTTTAGGGTATTGTCCCAAAACGAGAGACTCGTTAAAACCCGCCCTTAACAGGGAGGAGAGAATTTCCCATTTACAGAAATTATTGTATACTTCCGAAATCAGGGCTCGTCAGTGTAACAGAATTACCAAAAAGTCGTATTCGATTTAGGGAAAATCCCACGACCCAATGGATCAATCAGAATGCGACTAGCAAAATAAAATGTTTCATGTATATGGAACTCACCCTGATAGTTTTGATTATAAATATGTAGGCCGTTCCGTCCATTGTCGTTGTCCTAATCTGGCTGTGAACCGGATGCTGAGAGAAGGTTGGAAAGTTAGATTTCTCCTTACACTGTCGCGAACTCGCAAATGTTATATGACGAATTTAGATTTAAACTATATTTAATGATAAATTAGATTGAGTTTAGCTACAATTATAACGCGTGGTACTATAATAAAGGAAACAAAGAAATGAAAGAAATATTAATTTAACGTGAAAAACTAAGTCCTTCGGATCACAATATGTAACCGAACTATGCTTAACCCCTTCAGACCCGAATTTTTTTTCGTTTAAGAAAAAATTATTTTTATACTAAAATTAACTGAATTCATGTGAATGAAAGCAACAATATACTTTTTACAAAAATATTTATTTATTTATTTATAATTTGTAAATGTACATTTTAATGGACATGTGGTCCTTACGCAGAATTTGTAACATTGAGGAGATCCTGAGAAATATTTGTATAAAAAATCAAATTCATTAAGTGTTGAAACTAAGTTTAAACCTATACGTAATAAAATACAGCACGAAAAGTATTGTGTACATTACAATGTGCACAGGGCCCGAAGGGGTTAAATAGAGAATCTAAGATTAACTATATACGTTTTCACGGACTAACGTCTACACACCTCGTGACTGATCAGACAATAGTGGCGAGTCGAGCTCGTCTTTTGACTTTTATTAACTTTGGGTGTTTGGAGGTGGTAGACCCTGCTCGTGATCACGTTTTGCAGAGTTCGATTCTTGGAGATGTTTCGAAATTTTTCCATCCTTCTTTCCATGCGGGCCCACAGGTCAGTCGTTAATTCGCAAGTCGCAATTTCGCGGAACCGGATGGTCTGTATGACCACGAATCGAAACCTTATCCGCTGAGTTAATGTGTTTTGTTCAGATCGCTAGTTTCCAGCCGGCAGTAACGCCGTAGTCTTTTGTATTGTTGTCGGAATAGATAAGTTAAGTTAGCGCCGGACTAGAAGCAATCTTAATGAATTATATCTCAAATAATTGCTCGCAATTTGCTCATCAAGAATGTAAAATTGCTCACTCTGCGCCGATTATTAAAAAAAAGTTATTATGTAAACAATTTCGTAACAAACACTGATTTGACGATTTCTAAGTTATCCGAGTACGAACGGGATCCTTTCTGGGCTCAAAAGATTGCGATTAATTTGCTCATCACTGCCCCAGTGAAGTTAAGTTAGCGCCGGACTAGAAGCAATCTTAATGAATTATATCTCAAAAAATTGCTCGCAATTTGCTCATCAAGAATGTAAAATTGCTCACTCTGCGCCAATTATTAACAAAAAGTTATTAAACAATTTCGTAACAAACACTCATTTGACGATTTTTAAGAAATCCGAGTACGAACGGGATACTTTCTGGGCTCAAAAGATTGCGATTAATTTGCTCATCACTGCCCCACCTTTTTATTCGCGTTTTATTAACGTTTTATGAATTAAAATTTCGAAATTCGGAACTGTTATTTCCGATTTGGATTGAGGACCGCTTTTACTGGGTGTTAGTTCCATGTTTCAAAACTAGCGGCGCTACTGTCGTTTCCCAAGGTCTTAAAACATCGAAAATTTAATTATTATTTTTAACTCAAAAAACGTTAATAAAACTCAAATAACAAGGTGGGGCAGTGATGAGCAAATTAATCGCAATCTTTTGAGCACATAAAGGATCCCGTTCGTACTCGGATAACTTAGAAATCGTCAAATTAGTGTTTGTTACGAAATTGTTTAATAACTTTTTGTTAATAATTGGCGCAGAGTAAGCAATTTTACATTCTTGATGAGCAAATTGCGAGCAATTTTTTGAGATATAATTCATTAAGATTGCTTCTAGTCCGGCGCTAACTTAACCCATCTCACTGCCCCACCTTTTTATTTGCGTTTTTTTAACTAAAATTTCGAAATTCGGAACAGTTATTTCCGATTTGTATTGAGGACCGCTTTTACTGGGTGTTAGTTCTATGTTTCAAAACTTTCGGCGCTACTGTCGTTTTCCCAGGCGTGAAAACATCGAAAATTTCAGTATTATTTTTAACTCAAAAAACGTTAATAAAACACAAATAAAAATGTGGGGCAGTGATGAGCAAATTAATCGCAATCTTTTGAGCCCAGAATGGATCCCGTTCGTACTCGAATAACTTAGAAATCGTCAAATCAGTGTTTGTTACGAAATTGTTTAATAATTTTTTTTTAATAATTGGCGCAGAGTGAGCAATTTTACATTCTTGATGAGCAAATTGCGAGCAATTTTTTGAGATATAATTCATTAAGATTGCTTCTAGTCCGGCGCTAACTTAACCCATCTCACTGCCCCACCTTTTTATTTGCGTTTTTTTAACTAAAATTTCGAAATTCGGAACAGTTATTTCCGATTTGTATTGAGGACCGCTTTTACTGGGTGTTAGTTCTATGTTTCAAAACTTTCGGCGCTACTGTCGTTTTCCCAGGCGTGAAAACATCGAAAATTTCAGTATTATTTTTAACTCAAAAAACGTTAATAAAACACAAATAAAAATGTGGGGCAGTGATGAGCAAATTAATCGCAATCTTTTGAGCCCAGAATGGATCCCGTTCGTACTCGAATAACTTAGAAATCGTCAAATCAGTGTTTGTTACGAAATTGTTTAATAATTTTTTTTTAATAATTGGCGCAGAGTGAGCAATTTTACATTCTTGATGAGCAAATTGCGAGCAATTTTTTGAGATATAATTCATTAAGATTGCTTCTAGTCCGGCGCTAACTTAACTTCACTTGTCGGAATTCTCAGAATGCAGGAGCATTCTTGCATTAGCGGAATTTGGATTTTCTTTCTTCGACACACAATCGCTTAGGGGTAAATCCCAAAATACCGACGGTATTTGAAAATATAGAGTAGTAGAAGGAAATGAAAGAGAAATTAGATTTAAAGAAAAAGTAAGGAAAAAGATTCGGTTTCGGGACGTAACACGGTCAACTATTGACTGCATTCGCGGTCAATTATTGATCAGTGTCCAATGTCTACTCTGTTCTTCTTCTTCTTATATTATTTAATTATTAATGATAATTTGTACTGGTAACTGTTAAAATGAAACGATAATAAAGTGATTTTCAGCGTTAATGCTGTGACCCTGCTTCGAATATAAGCGGTCAACTACTAACGAAAAAGGTGGTCAATTACTAGTTTTATCGATCTCAAAAGTGGTCAACTACTAAAGCATTTGCCAAATTTTTAAATATATTTCTCAAATTTTTATAACTTATGTTTTTTTAAAAATTGGCGTTGGTACATAATCTAGAACAGGCTGTTGAATTAGTTACACGCCGCGAGCCTTTTCTGAGTCGCTCCGCCTGCTTCTCCCTCCCAACTATTTTACCCAACCAGGAATGACTTGCCAGACTCGGCGTATTACACGAGTATCGTGGCGCTTTAGGGCGCCATTCGCCTCTGTTCGCTCGCGCTGAAAAGACGCCGCGCACGCCGATTACGGGAAAAAAAATCGATGCGCGTATCCCGTCGACTGACGTTATTTGTCAACGAACAGTTTCAGATCGCGTCACATGGCGTTTAGGTTAAAACAAAAGTATTACTAGTAAAAAAGTATGCTCAGATATGTCTTGAATTAAATGCGATTAAGAGATTTTAATGTTTTTGGACTTCCGGCGGTGGTTTGGCAAATTCGGCAGAGAATAGTGACAGGAATAACATTGGAAAACTTATATTGTATCTCAAAATACCAATGGAAACATTGAGGGTCTTACGACCACCGATTACGTTTGCGTGAGTGAATCGCCGAGTGCTACCCGAACGATTGCTTCCGGTGGTGATAACTCAGTGGGAGGTGTTTCTTTTGAGGAAATTTTAGTAATTTATGTAAACTAAAACCTTGATTATTATTTAACTGTACAAATAGATACAAGTGAAAGTATGTTACAAAGTGAATATGTCGTTTTGAGAAGTCGACTCCGGATTCGAGCGATTCTGAATTTGTTTCGATTTTGCTTGTTTAGAGATTCTCACTAATTTTGCGCGGAATTTGCCTTTTTAACGCTTCGTCCCTTCCCTTCCTAAACACCCATGGGGGTGTTTTCGTTAAAGAAGGGGTTTGACCCAACCACTCATAGGCATGTAGGTGGATCTTTGATTTTGTAAGACTCCACCCATCCAGGTGACAAATTCGAGGTTTGGTGGGGTGGAAGTCGAGTGCTCTATGAGTGATTAGGCCAGGTAATAAAGCCGCGCGGTTTCTCGGAAATTTGACGGTGCACAGCTGTTGAGGTATGGAAGGTAAGAAATTGCCAGGCCCAGATGTTTTACAAGCCTACTAGTGTTCTGTTAAACACGTGGGCCCTTTTTCTTGACCTTCCAGAAAAACGGTGAAGTTACTTGTCATAAATAAAGTTTTGAAATTGGCTATTGAAAGGACAGCTGTGCACGTCGTTCGCATCGTAGTTACCGATTTTATCTTATTATTAAATACCGTTGCCTTTCGCGACGGAACATCCCGCCCGCCTTGAACAACTTCGTTCAATACTAATTAATGGTCGATCGCTGGGTCATCATCCAAAGGTAAAGGACACAACCTTTTGACGCTACGCTTAAGTGTGCCCGATGTCGTCTTAACGGTGACCACTCTGACGATGTCGTCCTCGCCTGGGTGCGTGTCGATGATGCGTCCCAGCATCCATCGCATAGGTGGTAGATTATCCTCCTTCAGGAGTACCAGCTCTCCCACCTTCAGCTGCCTTGTAGAATCCGTGCGCCATTTTGTTCTTAAAGTAATCTCATTTAAGTATTCCTTATGCCAACGAGTCCAGAAGTGTTGCTTGACCCGTTGGATGTGTTGCCATAAGGATAAGCGATTAACAGGTGTATCAGTAAAATTATGCTCCGGTAAGCTTGTTATTGATTCGCCTATGAGGAAATGAGAGGGAGTGAGAGCGTTAAGGTCGTTTGGATCCGAAGACAAAGGGATCAAAGGTCGGGAGTTTAAAATGGCTTCTACTTCTATGATATAACTGTTTAGCTGTTCGTAAGTAAACAGTGTATCGCCGATCGTCCTAATCATATGGTGTTTAAAGGATTTAACTGCCGCCTCCCATAATCCGCCGAAGTGAGGCGCCCGAGGCGGAGAAAAATGCCAATTAACGCTATTATTCGCTAAATAGTCCATGATACGCTCATTGTGTCCAGTAGAATTTAAACACGCCTGCAGTTCAATTAACTCATTTTTGGCTCCCGTAAAATTCGTCGCGTTGTCTGAATAAAGATTTTTAGATAGTCCTCGGCGTGCAAAAAATCTTTTAAGGCTGGATAGAAATGCTTCTGTTGTTAAATCGCTAACCAGTTCCAAATGAACGGCCTTTGTAGCAAAGCAGACAAATACCGCTACGTATACTTTTAGTCGGGCTTGATTACGGTAGCGCTTTTCTTTAACAAAAAAAGGACCGCAATAATCTATACCCGCGTTCTCGAAGGGTCGAAAGGCGTTAATTCGGTTTTTCGGTAAGTTCCCCATGCGATATGACGGTGCATCCTTAGGTTTGGCCTTGAAACATCTAAGGCAACGGTGTACTATAAAACGCGTAGTATTTTTGCCATCGATCGGCCAGTACCGTTGTCTTACGGCGTTAAGTGTGGCGTTAATTCCGGCGTGCATGTGTCGTATATGTTCCTTTCGAATAATTAATTGTGTAATGTAATGTGATCGCGGTAAAACTATTGGGTGTTTTTGGCTGTACATAATTGCTGCGTTACTTAAGCGTCCCCCTACGCGAATAATGCCTTCGGTGTCTATGAAAGGGTTAAGCATAGCGAGCTTACTGCTCTTAGATACGACCTTAGAATTTTTTAAATCGTTAACTTCGCGGTAAAAGGCTTCTGATTGAACGAGGATAATAATTGTTGTGTGAGCTCGCTGTAATTCCTTGCAGGTAAGAGGTCCTGTTTGTTTGTCTTTCTGGAGGGCGTTGTTTTTAAATCTTAACAGGTAAGCTACTACTCTTTGGAGAGTAGTAAAGGTCGAGAAGCGCCTTAGCAGGTAATCGTCTTCAATTCAGGTATGTCTACGCGAGGGAGTTGAATGTTAGGCCACTGTGCCTCTCCTTTTGCTAGCCAAGCCGGTCCCTTAAACCATTGCTGGTTATACCTGAATTCCGAGGGGAGCTGTCCCCTTGATACTACATCCGCGGGGTTTTCCGCGGAAGGTACGTGTGACCAATCCGCGGGATTGGAGTTACTTTGAATTTCCGAAACTCGATTCGCGACAAATGTTTTTAATGTGTGCGGCGGTGTATTGATCCAATGCAGGGTAATCATTGAATCTGACCAAAATCTAATCTTAGAAAAGGAAAGCTTTAATGCTGGCACGACGGTTTTATAAAGCTTAATTAGTAACAGCGCCGCGCATAATTCTAAGCGCGGTAAAGAAATTATCTTTAGTGGAGCTACGCGAGATTTCGCACACAATAAATGAGTAATAACTTCCCTTTTAGCATTGATTGAGCGTAGATAAATACAGGCCCCATAAGCCTTTTCGCTTGCGTCCGAGAATCCATGCAGTTGTATATCGATTGAGTTTGTATGAGTGACTGCACGCGGGATATGAATCTCGGTTACATTTGAGAGTTCTTTAACGTAGTTATTCCATCGCTCCTTTACACTCTCGGATACCTCTTCGTCCCATTTTAATTGGGATTTCCACAAGTCCTGCATGATTATTTTTGCCGTAATAACTACTGGTCCGAGTAACCCTAATGGATCAAATAGTTGCACTATTTTTGATAAAATTAATCTTTTTGTGGTAGGTCCTATTTGTGGAGTAAACTCAGCCGAGTAGCTAAATTCATCTTTCGATGGATGCCAATTAATTCCCAACGTCTTTTTAACCGTAGATGACTCTAAGCAAATATTATCGGAATTCGAACATGTTTTTAAATCTTCGATGAGCTGTGGTTGATTGGACGCCCATTGTCTCAAATTAAAGCCGCCCGCCTTAGCCAACGCTATAATTTCCGTTTTTAATTGTTTAGCTTCCGCGAGAGAGCATGCACCCGTTAGTAAATCGTCCATGTAAAAGTCTGTGAGAAATACTGAAGCGGCCTTGGGGAAGGAATCCCCTTCGTCTCGGGCTAATTGTTGTAACGCGCGGACTGACAAAAAAGGTGCCGACGCGGTACCATAAGTAACGGTATTTAATTTATAAGTTTTCACGGGCTCTCCCTTGTTCGGACGCCAGAGGATTTTTTGGAAATTTGCATCTTCCGGATGCACTAGAATTTGCCGAAACATCTTCTCTACATCCGCGGTGAACACCACTGCATGGGTTCGGAATCGAGCTAGAAGGGCGAATAATTCGTCTTGGATTTTAGGACCTACTAACAATGCGTCGTTTAACGCTACCCCGGTGGATGATTTAGCGGAGCCGTCGAAAACCACGCGTACTTTAGTCGTGAGACTTGTTTGTTTGAGCACCGCGTGATGGGGCAGGTAAAAACCCTCGCTTCGGTTCGTGTTGTTGGTAAGCGTCATATGGCCTAAACTTTCGTATTCTTCTAAGAACGCGGTATATTGTTTCCTTAAATCAGCATTTTTCTCTAGTTTTCTTTCCAGCGCGAAAAAACGTTTCAAAGCAATATCATAAGATTCTCCTAGCTGTGTTTTCCTTTCGTTAAACGGTAACCGAACTATGTACCGTCCGGTAGAATCGCGAGTCGTTTCCCTACTGAATTGCTCTTCACATTGTTGCTCTTCTTGAGACAAACAAGTCCGTGGTGCACATTCCTCTATTCTCCAAAAGTTTTCTAACTGCTGTTCTAACGGTATTTGTATAAAATGGCATTTATGTTCGAGTGGAGATACCTCTGCTACCTTTACCGAACCGGAAATAATCCAGCCTACCTTCGTTTTCTGTAGTATAGCAGTCTTATTACCGAGTTGCATTTGCCCTTCGCATAGTAATTTATAGAAGATTTGTTCTCCTAACAGGGCGTCAATTTCGTCTGGCTTGTGAAAATCAGGGTCAGCTAAGCTAATTTGGTTTGGGATTTTGAGAGATTCCCTATCTACGAATTGTGACGGAAGTAGTGACGTGATTCTAGGTAATATCAAGAACTCGGTTTGTTGCATAAATTTCGACTGCCTATCCTTAATGATTGTTTTAATTTTTCGCGATATTCTGGTCGCTTTCTGACCTAATCCTGTGGCAGGTATGTCGACCCTCGTGGTCGGTAGCCCTAGTTGCCTCGCGAAACCTTCCGTAATAAAATTAGACTGTGACCCGCTGTCTAGCAAGACTCGGCAGTCGTACTCTTCGTTTCCCTTGCCTAAAATGGTTATTTTCGCGGTCGATAGCAAAATTTCGTTCGAAACCTGTGCTGTAAGAGCTACAGGACAGGCCTTGCTCGTGGAAGGGGTGGGTTCGTTCTTGAAACTCTTAGCCTGCTCGTTAATCTGATAATTAAGGTGTAAGAGCGTGTGATGCCTACCCTGGCATTTTTGGCATGAACTAGACCGGCACTGTTTTTCCCAATGACCGGCGCGTAAACAATTTGTGCATAAATTAGCCTTTCTCGCGGCTACGTACCGTTCGTTCCCGTCTAAACGATTGAAAAGCTCGCACCTCGAGACGTAATGTATACCTTTACAAATCCCGCACTGCGGTTCGTGCGACGTACTAACGTACCCTTGCGTGAAGCGCTTGGGTTTACCTGGCGGCCTATTCTTTGAGTGCTGAGAATCGCGAGAATGATTCGAACTATTATGTGTAACTAGTTGTACCGGCTCAGAATCATTAGAATATTTCTGGAAAAACTCGAAAAGGTCTTCGGTCGTCGGTTTTTGCCCCTTGACTAAAGATTGTTCCCATAAATTCCGCGTCTCTTTGTCTAATTTGCTCGTTAATATGTATATAAGCATTTCGTGCCATTCAACGGGTTCGCCTTGAGATTTTAATGCCGTTACGTGTAACTGTGCCCTTACGGCTAACGAACGCATAGATATTGGAGAATTCTTCGAAGCTTCTTTTAATTCAAACAACGAGCGAATATGTGCTTCGATAATTTTACGCGGCTTGTTATACGTTTCCTTAAGCGATTCCCAAGCGACGCTATAATTTTCCTCCGAAGGGTTTAAGACACTGACCACGGCGAAAGCTTCCCCTTTAAGATGCGATTTCAATAACTCGAATTTTTGAACTGCGGGTATATTTTCATCTTCGTGAACGACGGATTTGAACGTATCATGAAAACTATTCCATTCCGCATAATTACCGTCAAAATCCTTAATTTTGACTCGCGGGGCAATCGACTGTGACTTTCCATTACAAGCGTTTCCACAAGAAGAAGAAGAAGACGGAGTGTTTTGCCGTTCTATTGAATTTGGTTGATGCGGTTCTAATACTTGGCAGATCAAACTAAAACATTCAAGCTGTAGTGTTTCGAATTGGTCTCTCTCCTTCTCGTGGTCAGCTGTTTCATCGATACCCTCTATCTCGAATTGTACTGTCTCGAATTCTTTGCGTAATTCGTTTAATCTCGTTCTACGCGCTTGCAATTCGCTTACATTAGGGGTTTCGTTACTCGTTAAGAACGTGCGAATGCGTGTACATTGTGCTTTGATATTGCCACGGGTTCTAATTAGGGTTCGGAGATCGGTTGCCATTTTGTAATCGAGATCGCGACTCAGAGGAGAGCGGAAAGACAAGGAAAGGCGAATCAATACGCTTACTTGGCTGATAACTGATGCTCTTCTGGTGTCTCCTTGAGGCGGATGCTGTGGCAGGCCGTTCCTTCCGATGCGTGTTTGCAGTCCGTCGTTTCTTCAGACGTCTGCTCGAACGAGTCCTCGAAGATACTGCGTCTGCTCCGGTTGCCGACGAAGACCTCGAAGGATGCTGTGCTTAGCCGTCTCTTTCGGCTAAGTTCCTCGGGATGGTGCAGCCGTGTTTTGAAGGCTGGCTGGTTGCTCGATCAAGTCGTTGCTTCTGCTTCTTGATACCGATGTCGATCGCGTCCGTGCTGTCGGTTGTAAGTCGACAGCCCCGTGGATCGTCGGTGTTTCCTTTTCACTTGCACTTTGCACGTCAGTTCTTTGTTCCTCACCACGAACACTTATCCGGCTCGAAGGACCAATCTTACGACCACCGATTACGTTTGCGTGAGTGAATCGCCGAGTGCTACCCGAACGATTGCTTCCGGTGGTGATAACTCAGTGGGAGGTGTTTCGTTTGAGGAAATTTTAGTAATTTATGTAAACTAAAACCTTGATTATTATTTAACTGTACAAATAGATACAAGTGAAAGTATGTTACAAAGTGAATATGTCGTTTTGAGAAGTCGACTCCGGATTCGAGCGATTCTGAATTTGTTTCGATTTTGCTTGTTTAGAGATTCTCACTAATTTTGCGCGGAATTTGCCTTTTTAACGCTTCGTCCCTTCCCTTCCTAAACACCCATGGGGGTGTTTTCGTTAAAGAAGGGGTTTGACCCAACCACTCATAGGCATGTAGGTGGATCTTTGATTTTGTAAGACTCCACCCATCCAGGTGACAAATTCGAGGTTTGGTGGGGTGGAAGTCGAGTGCTCTATGAGTGATTAGGCCAGGTAATAAAGCCGCGCGGTTTCTCGGAAATTTGACGGTGCACAGCTGTTGAGGTATGGAAGGTAAGAAATTGCCAGGCCCAGATGTTTTACAAGCCTACTAGTGTTCTGTTAAACACGTGGGCCCTTTTTCTTGACCTTCCAGAAAAACGGTGAAGTTACTTGTCATAAATAAAGTTTTGAAATTGGCTATTGAAAGGACAGCTGTGCACGTCGTTCGCATCGTAGTTACCGATTTTATCTTATTATTAAATACCGTTGCCTTTCGCGACGGAACAGAGGGTATCTAATTTAAACAACGTAAACATATATTTCTATTTGTGAATATATGTTTTCATTCAATGTATGTAACAATCAAATTTGGCGCGGTGAAATAAGATTCGCGTACAGCGCCTAGCGGTAGGACCCATTAGGTGCGCAGAGTCGCGAGCGGGCAACCGAACTGTACGCACGTAGGTACTATACCCTAATTATATTACCTTTATACATCATTATACATATATAATAAATCTGTAATATCTTTACATTATAAATCGCCCTGGAGTAAATACTTCTATACTTTTTCTTTTTTTTCAACAATAAATCAGAAGTGGGATTCGATAAGGTATATAATGGATAGTACGAGTTAAAATGCGCAGTTAGTAAAAATTAATACGCGGTCGGAGCGTGTGTGAGAACGACGTAAAGGTTGCTAAAACGTGGTTGGAACGTTATAATTGCGATTCCGGTGGTTGGAGCCGTATTGCCAATTGAATAGTGCGGTGATAGTCGTGGAAAGAGCGACAAAAGACTATAAAAATCGTATAATTACGAATATACGATTCTGGCACAACGAGGCGGTTAAACCGTTATGAACACGAGGAGCAAGGGGGGTGACGGAGGAACATTCCAGCAGCTCCCGAATACACCGAGAAGGAAGGCAAGTAAACAATCCGAGTGTGCAGTCAAAGGAGAGACGAACACAACGACAAGCAACACAGAGAGTCGACACGGAGGTAGTGTAAGAGAGTCGACACGGAGGCAGTGTCAGTGAGTTTAGTAACGACAACAACACCAATGCTGAGAGCGCTAGAGTTTGGTCGGATTCAGACGAAGGTGAGCGAACAGCAATAAATATGACTGATTTAAACGAAGGCAAGAGTTCGCAGGGAGGGCCGAACTGTAACAATCAAATTTTGCGCGGTGAAATAAGATTCGCGTACAGCGCCTAGCGGTAGGACACATTAGGTGCGCAGAGTCGCGAGCAAGCAACCGAACTGTACGCACGTACTATACCCTAATTATATTACCTTTATACATCATTATACAGGGTGTAAAAAAATTAATGGTCATGGCTTTAAGGGGTTGTTCTACACCTCTGGATCGATGGAGATTTGCGAAAAAAACCGGCCGCAAAATTCGGGAAAGGGTAGCAAATTTTTTTTATTGGCTCATCGTATTCGTCTTGTTACATACGTAAAATGTCTGAGAGGAACTATGGGTCAGAAACGAACCGTTCTCTCACAAATTAACTTTTAATTCGGCCTTCCGATCAAAACTTCGCCCATATGGCAGCCTTCGAGTCATCGACCTTTCGAAAGGAAACACATGAAATACCCTTGCTAGCTCCAATAGTTGAAGCAGAGGCAACATAAACGAAGATAGAAAATGACTAGAAAAATGTCATTGACCTGCGTTCGGTGTTGGGTTCGCTCAAGGGCCCACCCGGGGAAAAGAGCATAAACACATGCACTTCTCTTCTAGTACGGTGACACAGTGCCCCATTTTCTAACTCCGTTTAGGTCGCCTCTGCTTTAACTAATGGCGAAATTTTAATCGGAAGGCCCAATTAAAAGTTAATTTGTGAGAGAACGGTACGTATCTGACCCATGGTTCCTCTCAGACATTTTACGTATGTAACAAGACGAATACGATGAGCCAATAAAAAAAATTTGCTACCCTTTCCCGAATTTTGCGGCCGGTTTTTTTCGCAAATCTCCATCGATCCAGAGGTGTAGAACAACCCCTTAAAGCCATGACCATTAATTTTTTTACACCCTGTACATGTTAGCGCCAGCGCATTGTATGAGGGTAAGACACCCTGTAGAGCGGATGGGGTCGGTCCGCATTGGGACCGTCGCCACTGCGTTTGGAGTTTGTCTCGATTTCGAGTGGTGTTCTTGAAGGGCGACGGGTGTTTGGCATATGTCTAGACACCCTGTCGCATTCCAAGAAACAGTTTATGTATTTAGTAAAGTGGCCGATGACCCGACGTCATGGTGCTGCATAGATTTAAAAAGAAACAAATATATTCTTAAAGGATCTGGCCACGGAGTGGGGAAGGTATTGCATCTTCTGGTAAGAGGACTGTGAGGAACAGCACGGCACTTACCCCAGAACTTTAAAAGAATATACATCGTTCCCTTATATAACTTACAAAAATCTAACATACATATATAATAAATCTGTAATATCTTTACATTATAAATCGCCCTGGAGTAAATACTTCTATACTTTTTCTTTTCTTTCAACATGTAGATATATATTTCTGTACAAACAATGAAGTTTTCCTTCAAGTAAAGTTGAAGAAATAAATAAATAAAAAAATGAGTATTGCATCGATATTATCTCCACAATATTATGAAACTTTTATATATACATATAACATTTTCTTCTAAAATAAATGGTTCTACTGTGCATACATTTATACACACAACCATACATACAACAATCATAACGATAGTTTATTAAAATTATATCCAGTAATCTTTAATTTTTTACCTCTTGTTTCTTTAATTCATATGTATACTAAAGAAACAGCTGTGTTACGATCTAGCACGCGCACGTATAAATTAATTTCCAACGCAAATAATTTAAAAATACGGCGACAGCAAAACGTTAGCTATCGCGTCAAAGAATACATTGTTGCCGCCACGGTCAACTTAGCAATAGATTTTAACCGTTTGAGTGTCAAGCAGCGAAAACGCGCTTCTTTCGTTTTGTATCGATGAATGCAACAAAGTAAAATTTCAATGTTTTTCTGCTAACAATCTGTTAATCGCATTTAATTCAAGACATATCTGAGCATACTTTTTTACTAGTAATACTTTTGTTTTAACCTAAACGCCATGTGACGCGATCTGAAACTGTTCGTTGACAGATAACGTCAGTTGACGGGATGCGCGCATCAATTTTTTTCCCGTAATCGGCGTGCGCGGCGTCTTTCCAGCGCGAGCGAACAGAGGCGAATGGCGCCCTAAAGCGCCACTATACTCGTGTAATACGCCGAGTCTGGCAAGTCATTCCTGGTTGGGTAAAATAGTTGGGAGGGAGAAGCAGGCGGAGCGACTCAGAAAAGGCTCGCGGCGTGTAATCACAGACGAGGTATAGAATAGACCGGACACGCAAGGCATTTTCGCGGCCCGAGATCGGGGGGCTTCAGGAGCCCCCGTACCATTTCAGTGTCACAGCCGACGTTATCGATAGATCCATAAAATTGCTGCAATCGCTTCTGCTGGCCGGAATTAAAACTATGTTTGAATACAATGTAATCTTTCTGCGAAAGAAAGAATGGAGGTGATAGACAAGAGATTGTTACAATTTGTTGTTCTAAGCAGATTGAGAATGATTACATTTGATTGAAACTTAGAAATACGTAATTGACCTGCATGCCTTACTATGCGATTGTAACTTATCATATATAAAATTGTATAATAGTTAATAAAGAATCCTCAAAATACTCTTTAGTCATTGTTATTGCATGTACAGCGTTTACGGCTTTATTAACGGCTTGTGTGGGAGCGAACCTATGCCTTTTGATCAATAGACATTTCTAAGCGTTTTTGCTACATTAGTAATTAACATCAAAACATTTCTACATCAATATGGCCTGCGCTCTAGAAAGAGGAAAACATGAGAGACAGCATGTGTTGCAGACGAAGAAAACTGGTTAAAAAATGGTATACGGTTTAAATGGTAAGTAGTGCATGTATAGGCATGAACCCACCACTGTGCTGTCGCTTGGACATTTACTTTTACGGTGGGGCCTGGCACGGTGGAGGGTTTGTCTGTCCCTTTAAACGTCGTATTGTGTGAGTCTGGGATATGAGTGCACCCGTATCTCAAACTCACACAACACGACGTTTTTATCCCGAAATACGTAGCGAGACATACAGTTAGTCAAAAAAGTCTCCGTACACCGCAGAAGAATTTTTTTAAAGCTGCATAATTTTAAAGCAACTGGCAATAAATACATAATTCTTTTGCTATTATGTTCAAACATATAACATTAATTATTAGTGCAAAGGAAAAGATGTTACATGCATTTGTTTACAAATAAATGAACGAAATTGACAAGCATAACGAAAATGAGGCCAAAAAAGTCTCCGTACAGAGACTGTGAGCGTGTAAATTTATTAACTTTGTTAACGATTGAGGTGAATGACTACAAACAATTGTCAAGGAAACACTCTAAGATCAAAAATACAATCTAGTTGCTCGCCTGTTAAAGAAGAGGTATGATGTTTTCGCGAAATAATTTCTTCGAAATGGAAATACCACTTGCGACCCGAGATTTAATTATAAAATTAAGAGAAGATGGATTATCCATTCGAAAAATAGGTGAAACCGTAAAAAGGGCGAATTCTTCAGTGCAATATGTTCTTGAGAAATACGCAAAAACTAAATCTATCCAAAATCTGCAACGTACAGGTCGACCACAAAAATTAGATACTATTCATAAACGTGCAATTCTATGAACAATTCGTTGTGATCCACAAACGAGTGCACCAAAATTGACTAGTATGATAGAAAATGATTATAACATAAAAGTAGTGCCTGAAACTGTTCAAAATGTTATAAGAAAAGCTGGATACAATGGACGTACAGCCAGGAGAAAACCATTAATAAGTAAAGTTAATAAAAGAAAACGTTTTGAATTTGCAAAGGGACACGTTAATAAGGATCAAAGCTTTTGGAATAATGTTATATTTCCCGATGAATGTAAATTTACTATTTTTACTTCGGATGGAAATGTTAAAGTGTGGAGAAAACCAAATGAACAGATGAGGCCCAAAAATTTACTCCCAACGTTTAAACACGGACGCGGCAGCGTTATGGTTTGGGGGTGTATGAGTGCAGCAGAAGTGGGAAATTTAGTCTTTATTGATGGTGTAATGGATCAGTATAAATATTTGAACATTTTTAAAGAAAATTTGAAAAACAGTGCTAGAAAATTACATCTTGAAGAGTCATTTATCTTCCAACAAGATTACGATCCTAAGCACATGGCTAAGAAAGTGAAGGAATGGGTATTATATAATGTGCCGAAAAAGCTGCAGAGACCTCCACAATCTCCCGACATTAATGCAATCGAACATTTGTGGGCAGAAATAAAAAGAAATTTTAAAAAATGCACAATTAAAAACAAGGAAGACCTAAAATCTAAAATATTATTGGAATGGGAACATATTCTACCAAGCATAACGCAAAAATTAGTCGAAACAATCCCAAAGAGTATACAAGAAATTATAAAATTAAAAGGCGCTCCAACTGACCACTAATTAACAAATTATGATTGGCAATATTACATGTACGGAGACTTTTTTGATCTCGTTTTCGTTGAGTTCGAGTTTCGCCTTTATTTATTTGTTAACTAATAAATGTAACACAAATTTTTGTGCACAGTTAAAAACTCACTTGTTTGTGAATATAATAACGCAAGAAGTATTTATTTATTACCATTTGCTTTAAAATTATGCAACTTTAAAAAAATTCTTTTGCGGTGTACGGAGACTTTTTTGACTAACTGTACATATTGGATAAATTATTCCAAAAAATCGTAGAAGTAGTGCATGTTAGCTATTCAGAATGGTTTACCCAACATGAATGTGCTGCGCATCGAAAAGACATGGTATATTTTACCATGATTGTTAAAATTCACAAAGATACCGTTTGGCTCGGGCAACGTTTGAGATTCACAAATAATCGGTCTGCAGTATCTAAATTGCGTCGGGTGCAACATTTTTAATCAGATTTATCAAACAATAAGTTGTCATTTTTTTCCAGCAGTTAATTCTTAAATCTGCTTTATGTACATATCTTGCAAATAAGTATTGCATATAATTCTCTTTCTAATTTTCTTCGCTTTCATTGCACGTACCTTAGGCTTTGTATATTTGTACATTTTGCATGATTTGTATGCTTTGTATATTGTTGCTTACTTCTCTTCCTTTTTTGCTATTTTTTGAACATATTCAGTGTTACGCATACTTTATCAAATATTTAATTTATTTACCGTTTAACGATACAATTGAATAGTAAGTTATTTTACCAAATTATTTTTCATGCGCTTAAATAAATGAACATTGAATATCTTCTAGGGTGGCAAAGACCTTCTTCCACGCCTACACGTGGCCCGCCCTGTTAACACTGTTTACTTTTTTGCAAGTATTAGATATGTAATGTACCGACCTTCCGCTTAGTTAGTATATAAGATAACTGTAAGAATATTTTATAAGCGCAAATATTTTAGACGCCGCTAGACTAACTTCCGTCATCACCTCTGACTCACTACTCCAAATCCAAACCTCCTAGTTTTCCATTTCGACCTTTCAACTCCCTAACATCGTCACCGCTCCTTACTCATCTCCGAAATCACCGTTCTAAGTCCGAAATCCTACTTCTTACTTTGACCTTCGCCTTGCATCTATCATTATCACTACTCCCACTCCTTCTCCAAAAGTCCCTTAAAAACCCCGTATTCTCAATTTAAGAAGCTCACTTTCAAGAAGTTCATATTCAGGAGTTCATTCAGTTCACTCAGATCACTCATTCTTTTCACTAACTCTGTCATACGCAAAATCGCTGTCCGAACGCTGTCTGAACGAGAAAAGTTATTTTAATACACATACAAAAGTCCAAAAGGTTTATAAGTTCTCTTATTTGGCGGACCTTAAGTGCGGATCCCTCAATCCGCCATTACAGATACATTGACTAAAAAGTAACAGTGGAACTAAGATGAGAGAAGGCATACAATTTAATATGAAATATATTATAAATGGCATAAATAGCATTTTGATATAACGGGATGTAAGAATAATATTTTTATACAAGACAATATTCAGTATTAAGGCTCATTGTCAGATAGTTTGTCACAGTTTATTCGTACTCTACGCGCCAATCGGTTTTAGGCTACAGTCACACTGAACGCGTTGGAATAGGCCGGAGAACGGGCATAAAAGCGAGACAGAGTCACTGTTTCGTAGTTCAGTGTGGCGATAGCTTTGCCTTCCTTCATATCGGCGACGGCCCGAGTTTGCCGCAGCAAAGCATCTCCAGATTTATTTGGGTAACATGACAACAATGTAAATAGGAATTTGTCAGAAGTCACAACGTCGCATTTTCTATCTCTTTTTAAGAATTTCTGGTTTTCGCCGTCAATTTTAAGCAGAGTGCGCTGTATTATGACTATGATTTTTCAGTGTCGGTATTTCAGTTTCCGGGCCGCGAAGACCCATTAAATGTCCGGTCTATTCTATACCTCGTCTGTGCTATAACATAATGATAATTGTGGAGAGTCGGGTGGTAAATAGTAGAATTATTATTATCCTATAACATAATGATAAAGAAGTTTTTTTGGTTAAGGATAGAGTTTCGGTTTGAATAATAATTTCCGCAACACACACGCACTTATGAAAATTGTATATATGTTTTTTCTCCTTCGTTTACAGCATTTTTTTCTCTTTGTTTACAACATCACTTTTATAATCGTGTTATTATTTGAAAATGCATATACGTTTGATTTTTTTTTCTCCTTTGTTTACAGCATTTTTTCTCTATGTTTACAACATCACTTTTATAATCGTGTTATTATTTGAAAATGCATATACGTTTGATTTTTTCTCCTTTGTTTACAGCATTTTTTCTCTTTGTTAACAGCATCACTTTTATAATCGTGTTATTATTTGAAAATGCATATACGTTTGATTTTTTTTTCTCCTTTGTTTACAGCATTTTTTCTCTATGTTTACAACATCACTTTTATAATCGTGTTATTATTTGAAAATGCATATACGTTTGATTTTTTCTCCTTTGTTTACAGCATTTTTTCTCTTTGTTAACAGCATCACTTTTATAATCGTGTTATTATTTGAAAATGCATATACGTTTGCGTTAACCATGAACATTGCATAGAATTGCATATTATTTTCTACGATGTATTGTATCATTTTCTCCGTCATCTGGTAATCGGAAAGTGATAGGTATCTCCATTCCGTTGGATATTGAACAAGAATATTGTTGATCAGCACGTATAATGGTGTATCATTCATTGTTTGATTCTCGTTGGGTGGTATATATTCTGTTTCCTCATCGCTGTCGTTATCGATTCTAATGTTGCTCGTAATATCGTTCAGTGGAAGATTTTCCATTATATGCAAGCTGAAGAAGAAGATACGATTACCTTTTTTATATTATTTTACAAGCAGGTGAAAAAAATTCGCTTACCTCTTTGTATTATTTTCTCTCTTGAGCACTTTATCGCTACTGGCACTGATTTATGTACTAAAACGAGGCTTTTATATGGAATGGGTGGAAGTTTGTGGAGGGGCAAATAAGATAATGCGCGCATGCATTTTTCCTTTCAGTAGTAATGTGATAGATAATTTATTAGATTAATTTTTGTACAATATTAGTTAGTGGATTATATTCTACAATACGATCATGTAGTATTAAACAGTATGCTGTAGTGTTAGGGGGAACATTTACAGAACATTCAAATTCAATTTTTACATCTACTGTTCCACTTTTGATTGACTCATTTTGTCTGGAGCAATCAATAACAGTTATAGGATAATCTTTGATAAGCTCATTGATGTGCAACAGTGGTGCAGTATGGTCTTCATTCTTATAATAAGACTTTGCAAATCTAGTATACATATCATATAATATAACACATTGATTGTTATTGAAATTTAAATTCAATTTATCGTATGGATAAAATTCTGAGTTCAAATATAATTTTATATCACGTAAATTACAATGATCAAATTTTGTAGAATTTTTTTAGAAAATTGCTTCTTCTATTAGTTTGAAATGCAACTATAACATAACGAGGTTTTTCCAGAAATGTTGAAGCTTTGACTGACCATGTTTGATTTTGTGTTTCTGGTAATAGAGGATATTTATATAAATCCCATGATCGAAAAGTCATTGTTATCGATTTATCTTGATTAAGAATATGAAGATATTGTAATTTTGCTTGCTCGTTAAGCAATATGTGAGGCATTCTCCATTGTATTTTAGTTAAATCTATTTTTGCATTCTTAATATTAGGAGATGTAAAAAATAATAAATTTTTTCATCCTTCGATCGTATAAGTATCAATTCATGTCGGGCATTCATAATAACTCGTTTGTAATCTTCGAAAAAACCCATTAAAACGTTTAACGGCTCGCAGTAATTAAATTCTATAACAGAATTCATAGACTGATGATCCCATTATGCTTTCTTCAACTCTTTACTTTTTTCAGAGTTTAATGAAATATAATTTTTTAGTGTAGTTGTAATACCAGCATTTTTACATCGATCTATTTCTATGCCATTTAATTTGTAACGAATCTCATTAAACATGTATGCAATTCCATTGCTTTCGAGAAATGTTTTATCCGTTGCCGCGTTTACATTTGGTGCTGTTTCTACTTTTTTAATAACCCCCTCAACGTATAGAAAACTTTCACAAGGTAACACAATTAAATCTTGCTGTTGTATAGGAATTCTAATTTCATCGTTATACCCAAAAGATGTATTGATATATGGGTTATATCCATGAAATTCTACACTAGTTATACGATTATCATATCTCAACGGTTGAGTAACATTCAATGGATCGATAATATTCATTTTTGTTGTTTACCTCACAAGTTTTAAACCTAATGACTTTACAAAATTTTTATTTGCCGATGTTATTTTATGTCTTTGTCGATTCCAAGCACTTGTGGTATTAGTAGCAGCGTTTGCAGATTTGACACCGACTCTCGTATTTTTTCTTCCTTTCGGTGTATGCGAATATCCTTTTCATTCTCTTTTAGATGATAATACACTTGTTGGCGTTGATAATACTTTTGATGATTT
This sequence comes from Cerceris rybyensis, assembly GCA_910591515.1. Classification (NCBI taxonomy): domain Eukaryota; kingdom Metazoa; phylum Arthropoda; class Insecta; order Hymenoptera; family Crabronidae; genus Cerceris; species Cerceris rybyensis. Next base: position 4,061,120 of record OU342796.1, on the reverse strand, counting down.
CCGTCTTGAAGTAAAATTTTTACTGACGATATTATTACTGCGATTATCCATTTTATATAGGCCATCGGAATATGCACTACTATTTCCAATCCAATTGTTATATAGCAGCATTTTTCTTCTTTCGTATATGCAATCGTATAGTTATCTCTTCATCTCCAAAATCTACTAAGTTATTATCTTGATCAACTACACGTAAAGTTAAACGATCTACAACCGATGCAATGATTGGAAGGTAAATGACGTTGGATGGTACTTCTGAATTTTATATCCAGGCTCCACATTAGGGAAAAATTCATGAATTGTGTGTACAAGTTTACCATTACTATAAGCACCGGAAGTAATATTACAATCAATACGTAATATGTTTACTTTAATAATTTTCACAGGAATATCTGACTTATGCCAAACGTTTGGACCAAGAACTCTCTTTGAAAATGCAAGCACACTTCCAATGCTATCTGATTTAGAAAAATCTATATACCTAATATTTGCATTTAAGCTCACTTTTCAGCGCGTTTTGATTAGCTTGTAATAAAAATATATCTTCAGGTTCTTCAATGCTGTTTTGTATTAAACGTGTTTGTAGAAACGTGTTTATGACTTCAAGTTCGTATGCACCTGTTGGTATTTCGATTACCAGAGATTTATCCTTTAACTTTTCATCTTCATAATAATGAAATTTGTTGTTTGTTGAATCAATATTAGGTATCGTATGAAATGATTGAAAATCTACTAAACCTAATTCATATGATCCATCAGTAAGATCTAAAGGTGGAAAGAAATCTACAGTCAATTCTGAAGATCGTTTCGATAATGTTACAGTAAATGATGACATATTTTTTTTTAGATGCTGTCTTTCAGAAACTTTACACTCAACTGACCGCAATTACTCATTGCACCACTCTGAAAAACTTGATAATTATATGTTATTTCTACAGGATAATCTTTATTAAAGTATTTAATTAATTCTATTGGTGGTTGCAAATTACCATAAGAATCAAAGTAATCAATATTCTTATTATCTTTTTTATATGCAATCCAATGAGTACCAGGACCTTCGATATTGTCCAAATTTACAATAGCAGACTCTTTAGCTTTAATTGAATTCGGCAAATTATTTCTCATAAAAACACCTCTAAAATTTGGAATATTCTTGCATATATATTCTATTATAATTGAATATTTGTTGTTGGCCCGTTTCTCGCTAATTTTCATAATGTTTTTTTTTTCTTTTTTGTTTTTTTGCACTTACGAGTAGATTTTAGTCCCTGTCCTGATCGTTTGTATGGTTTTAAATAGAGACCTTTCTCCTTTAGTGCATTGTCATGATATCGTTTTAATTCTTCCAATTTTTGTCGTCCAACTTTAGCTTTATTTACGGCGTTTGCTACACTTGCTGCTCCACCAATAAGAGAACCTAACGCTCCAAGAATTGGTAACAGTGGCAGTATACCACCTCGCTTAGAAATACGTAATTTTCTCTTCTTATTTCCGGTGATTTTTTTCTTTTTGATTCCCATACCTAATTTTCTTTTAATATTCATAGTAGCCCAAGTTGCAGTTGCAGCAGTCTTTTCTCCAAACTTTGCATCCGAAGAAAAAACACGTCGTTTTGCTGCACTCGCTAATATTTTATCAGTCTTATGACTTTCTTCTCAACTTTTATCTTTTGAATATGCGATATCGTGTTCCCGACAGGAGAATTAATTCATCTAATGGATTAATTCCTTTATCGCCACGAGCCAATCTTTTCTTTAGCTTTGTACCAGGCCCACAAAATTGATAACCTGGAATGTGTAGCTGAATTGGAAGATTATTGATTGCCGAATTTATTAATCCACTGCCACTTTTTATATACCAGGTCTGTAAATATGAAACCGGAATTTGCCCATTTGTGGCTCTATCTAGTAGCGTAGTTACTGTCAGACCTCGTAATTGTCTCTATTCTTTGGTTTTGACATTGGATGAAGATTGTCAACTCATAGTCTTAAAAGTTTCAAACAACAACATAGTTTTTAATAGCATAAAACATGTCGATTTACATGCCTGGAAACTACGATTTGCGGACGGCGTTGATTTTCTGTTTCCATTTGAAGAAAACTGCTGCGGAATCGCATCGAATGCTTGTCGAAGCTTACGGTAAGCATGCCCTTGAAAAATCGCAGTGCATTGAGTGGTTTAAAAAATTGGAAAGTGGAAATCTTGATGTGAGGAACGAAGAACGTGGAAAACTGCCGAAAAAGTTTGAAGGCAGCGAATTGAAAGCATTGTTGGATGAGGATAAAGCTCAAACGCAACAACAGCTCGCAGACGAATTAAATTTGACACGAGAAGCCGTCTCCATACGTTTGAAAGCCATGGGAGAGACCGAAAAGTTGGGAAAAAGGGTTCCACATGAACTGACTGAAAGACAGCAAGAAAAGCAGAAAAGCACTTGCGAAATGCTGCTCGCAAGATACAACAGGAAGTCATTTCTCCATCGAATTGTGACTGGCAATGAGAAATGGATATATTTCGAAAATCCTAAGCGTAAAAGGTCATGGGTAACTCCAGGCGAACGTGTGACATCGACTGCAAGGCCAAATCGGTACGGACGGAAGGCAATGCTCTGTGTTTGGTGGGATCAGGAGGGCGTGATCTATTATGGGCTGCTAAAACCTGGCAGAATAGTTAATATTGAATGATACAGACAACAAATGATCGATTTGAATCAAGCGTTGCGTGATAAACGACCGCAATATCAAGAAAGGCAACACAAAGTGATTTTGCTTTACGATAATGCACCAGCACACACAGCAAAACCAGTCAAGGATACTATTGGAGCGAATAATTGGGAAATACTTTTGCATGCGGCTTACTCTCCAGATTTGGCTCCATTCGACTATTACTTATTTGCATCGATGGGATACGCACTTTCTGAGTAACCCTTCGTATCTTACGAAAATGTACGAAAATGGTTCGATGACTGGTTTGCCTCAAAAGAGGAACAGTTTTTTTGGCGAGGTATCCACAAATTGCCAAAGAGATGGGAAAAGTCTATAGCTTTCGATGGGCAATTCGTTGAATAATATATTTTGTGTCATTTTTATGCAATAAATATGTACCTTCTATACAAAAATTCCGGTTTCATATTTACATTCCTGGTACTTTCTATTTTTCACCATCACTACTTATACACTAATACAATTTTCAATTGTTCCAGTAATTTATATTACTTGATAAGATTGATAAAATTTAGTTGTACGCAAAATTTCTTCGATGTAAGAACGTAATATATATAGTGCATATACATACATACATAATGCAATTTAAAAAGCATCCTTTATCAATTCGAGTGCAAAGTAAAGATAATCTTTTCCAAAATGATAACAAAAAGTGTAGACACAGTTTATTACTACCCAACTCCATACGAAGTATTATTTGCGGACCATCTAATTGTGGTAAAACGAATTTATTGATAAATCTTATTGAAAGCCCAAATGGATTATGTTTTGAAAATATTTATATTTATTCTAAATCTTTGAATCAAGATAAATATGTTTATTTAAAGAAAATATTAACATTAGTTGATGGTGTTGGTTATTATACGTATTCAAATAATAGTGATGTAATACCAATTGATGAAGCTTTACCCAATTCTATTTTCATATTTGATGATATTGCATGTGATAAACAGCATACTGTAAGAGATTATTTTTCTATGGGTAGATATGGAAATATAGATTGTTTTTATTTATGCCAAACCTATGCTAAAATTCCAAAACATTTAATACGCGATAATTCAAATTTTATAATACTTTTTAAACAGGATAATATGAATTTACGTCATATTTATAATTATAAGACAATACCACTATGGAGGGGCGAGGGTCCAACAATAAATAGGATTGGTTTCTCTGAAAAGCAGAGAAACGACAATTAAAGCTATTTGCTGTCGATATTCTGCCTTCACGCCCGAGCTTCTACTGTTCTCTATGATTCTCTATTTGTTAAGATTATTAATGTTATGTTCGGCTCTTCGCACATGTGCTTCTCTTCTTTTTTCTCCTCTCTCTCTTCCCGATCCTCATCTCCGCCGTGGTAACTGGAGAAGGCGCCAACTTTTGAAAGATAGTGTGCTATCTTTATATCTCCCCCTCCTGCGGAGAGAGTACCGAAGGATTCTCTCGTGAAGTATATTTATTCTTCTTCGCTTGTATCTTCGTGTTTCCAAGGTATCAATTTGGAGATATGGAAAAGGCTTGTCTCCGATTTCTTATTATTACTATTCTTGATTTTATATATAGAGTTTGACACTTTTTCCACTATTTCAAATGGTCCAATCTTCAAACTATCCAACTTTTTCCGGTTTAGTTTGTTACCATTTTCAATATATACTATGTCACCTACCATGTAATTATAATGTTTTCTATTTTTATCATATACACTTTTATTGTAGTTGTGCGATCTTATTGATCTCTCTAAGGCTATTTCTCTGTCTTTTATCCAGTCGTCCTTGTCGATCTTTTTTTTTAGTTCTTCTGGTATATTTTTTGTGTCTGTACCGTTTAATAGATATTCCGGTGTAAAACCTGTGACTGTATGTTCCGTCTTATTGTATCTGTTAACACCTTCTCTAGCAATCGACGTCCATGCTCTCTTTTTTCCCTCTTCGTTTATCATGCATCTTATTTTATTGACTAGGGTTTGATTCAGTCTTTCGTTTAGCCCGTTGGAAAACGGAGCATTCACAGCCGTAAAGATCAGTTTAACATCTTTTCTTTGTAAGTATTCTTTAAATTCTTTCGAATTTATTCCCGGGTATTGATCGGCTAGGACTGTTCCGATTTTCTCTATTTCCAATACACTTTGAATGAGTTTAATAAAATCGGTGGCATTTTGAGTCTTCGACGTTGAGATAAATGCATATCTTGTGAAGTGATCGACCAGTAGATGCATATATCTTTTCGTTGATCTAGAACCGCCGAATCCTCCAATGGTATCTATCGACATGATCTCGAATGGCTTCTCCGCTGGTCCTAAATGCGACATTAGTCCAAATTTACTTTGACCTCTTGATTTATTTTTTATGCATACATCACATTCTTTGCATATTTTTTTTATGTTTTCCGTTAAATTTTTAGCTGTGTAATATGGGCATATCTTTCCCATTGTTTGTTTAACTCCTGTGTGGCACCATTCTGTGTGTGTATCTTTTATTAATTTCAGACTGAATTTTTCTGACAGTACGATTTTCTTCCTTTTTCTGACTTTTTTATAGAGTATTCCATTTTCTTCTATTAAACTTTCTTTTAATTTTTGTACCTGAGCATTTTCCTGTTGGTCTATTTTTATTCCGTCTACTGTCATTAGATTTACTATTTGTAGCTCCTCTTCTGAATTTGCTGTTGCCTCCAACACCGGGTTTCTGCTTAGGCAGTCTGCTTCGGCGTTTTCTTTTCCCGGGATATATTTTATCTTGAAATTATATTGGGATAAGTAGTACGTTAATTCCCCTAATTCTTCATCCGTTCTCGCTCTAATGTTTAGATTTTCTAATGGTTTGTGGTCGGAATATACTACGAAATATCTTCCGATTAACCAATGCTGCCAGTATTTTAGTGCCTCCTTAATTGCCAAACATTCCAGATATATCGCCTTTTTCCTTTTTTGGGTTTCACTTAGTTTTTTTGAAAAGTAAGCTACTGGCTTCTCTTTATTATCATGTTGTATTTGTTTTAATACAGCACCTATGCCTTCCAATGAAGCGTCTGTGTAAATCCTGATTGGGAGGTATTTATCAAAGATCTCCAGCACCGGTTGAGAGCATAATAATTCTTTAATTTTTGTAAAGGCTTTTTCGCAGCTTTCTGTCCATATGAATTTCTCATTCTTCCGTAACAGTTTGTGTAACGGGTCTAATAAAATTGAACTGTCTGGTATGTACTCGTGGTAAAAGTTTATCTTACCGAGAAACTGTCTAATATTTTTTTGATTTTTTGGAGTAGGAAAGTCCTTTATCGAGATTAGGTTGTCTTTTATAGGTCTGACTGTATTATTCCCTATGATATGTCCAAGGTATTTTACGGAACTTATAGCAAACGAGCATTTCCTGAACTTTAATCTAAATCCCTCTTGTATAATTGCTTCCAATACTTTTTTAATATGGGTTATGTGTTCTTCGAAAGTGTGTGAATAAATCAATATGTCGTCTATGTAGTTTTCTGTGAACTCCGTTAGATTGTGCTTTCTTAATATACTGCTTAGTATCCTTTGAAAAATCGCTGACGATGTTTTCAGTCCGAAAGGTAGACATGTCCACTGATAGTGTCCCTCCTGTGTTATAAATCCCGTCTTCTCTCTGTCTTTTATTCTAAGCGGGATTGACCAAAAGGCCGAATTTATATCCAATGTTGTGAAGAATTTGCAGTTTCTAGTTTTCATTATAAGATCTTCTATAAGCGGAAATGGTTGAGCTTGTGGAATGATGATTTTGTTTATTTCTCTAAAATCGATGCATAAACGAGACTTTCTTCCCTCGTCTTTTTTAAAAGCCAGTGTCACCGGCGCAGCAAAAGGGCTGTACGACTCTTCTATCAAATTCTTTTCAAGCAATTTTGCCACTTGGTTCTCAATTTCTTTTTTGTCCTCTATCGAGCATCGGTACGGTCTTTTACTACAATATTTATCTACTACTAAGTCGATCCTAGCTTCGTAATCCTTGACCGTGCCGATGTCGTACTTATCTTTTGCAAAAACTGTTTTGTAATTTTCAACTAGTTCTTCTATCTTTATCTTCTTTTCGCTGTCTAGATGATCTAACTTAATTTCAAATTCATCCTTTTTTACGTGTTCATTAAAATTTATTGAACGATATTTTATTTGTGTATCTATATTGTCTATCTTATTCTTTACTTTTTTTGTTTCTTTTCTTTGTGAAATTTCTAATTTTTCATTTAATCTTAGTTTGAATTGTTGTATCATATCTAGGCCGATAATGAAATCTTCAAAATCTTCTCTTTCTATTATAAAAACATCTACATACCTTTCGATATCCAAAATTTTTATTTTAATGGTTACAAGTCCTTTTGTTGTTCCCACACCATTAATCGATCTCAAATGTAATTTATTTACATCCTTTTTTTCTTCTTTTATCCTAATTAGTCTTGAATTTATTAGTGATATCTGAGATCCAGCATCATATGTGCCTTGTATTTCAACCTTGTCTTCTAATGTTACTTTTATTTTGATTAATGGTGTGTCTATTCGTTTTTTTTTTTACTCTGTAATTCCACATCTATTACCGACACATTGCCTACTGTGCTTTGTATGTTATTTCTTTTTTCTGGGCTCTTTATTTTAAACCAACACTTTTCCTCGGGGTGGTATCGTATGCCTTTGTTCATGGTTTCGCATGTTTTACATGGCTTCTTCTCGATACTTCTCTTTCTCTGATCTGATTTTTCATCCCTCATTGTGTAGTTTCTTCCGGTGATCATACTTTCATGTTTCCTAATTTCATGGAATAATTTAGTGGAGTCTGTGATTTGGTCCTTGTCTATTTTATCCGCTATAAAATTTGGCAATCCTGTAACTATGATGGCTACTATCGAAGCTGAATCCATCTCCTTATTCACGTCTAATAACAGTCTTTCCTTCTTAACCGCATAGTCAATCAGACGACCTTCTTTATATTTGAATGCTAGCGCATATCTCCATGAATTCCACCCTTTGTCTGCAAAGGTTTCTAAAAATCTCCTTTTCCATTCCATCCAGTTATCATTAATTCCTAGTTGTGTAACTGTACTATAGTACCAATCAGAACCTGCTTTGTCTAAAAATATTCTTAGTGTCTCGATTTTCATATTGTCTTCTTCTATATTAAACCTTGAACATTCTTTTTCGAATGTTATCATCCATTGTTTTACGTTTGGTGTCTTGTCTGCAAATTTTTCTAGCACAAACTTTTCCGCAATGGTTCTTACATTCCTTTTTTTATTCTTTTCTTCATTCGATATCACTAACTGTTCTAACAGTCTATTTAGTGTACTATCTTCGCCTTGATTCTTATCATCATCTCTTATTATATTCAACATCTGATCCCTAAATTGGATGTTACCTGTTTCATCCATGTACACAGTTTTCAATTCATTTGAAAGTACTATCCATGCTGCTCTTATATCATGTCTCTTAGCGTTTGTTTTTATTTTATTATATACCTCCGTTTTCCTCAGTTCCGTGTGGAGTATAATATTCTTATATTCGTCTGGCAGAGCGTATTTGTCTCCCTCTTCCGTTGTTATTGAGGTTATTATCATAGTGTTTGTCTTTGGTTCATCTTTTGCTGCTACTACTTTGAATTCGAAGCGTAATTTAACCATCTTTCCTTTTTTTTTTTGCAAAATTGTCGTTTTATAAGACAATACCACTATGGAGGGGCGAGGGTCCAACAATAAATAGGATTGGTTTCTCTGAAAAGCAGAGAAACGACAATTAAAGCTATTTGCTGTCGATATTCTGCCTTCACGCCCGAGCTTCTACTGTTCTCTATGATTCTCTATTTGTTAAGATTATTAATGTTATGTTCGGCTCTTCGCACATGTGCTTCTCTTCTTTTTTCTCCTCTCTCTCTTCCCGATCCTCATCTCCGCCGTGGTAACTGGAGAAGGCGCCAACATTTGAAAGATAGTGTGCTATCTTTATATAATGATTATGTTAATAGTGATATGAGTTATCAATCTTTTCTAAAATTATGTAATCATTGTTGGAAAGAGAAATATGGATTTATTTTAATAGATAAGGATAGCTCTATGCAAAATGGGCGTTATAGAAATGGGTTTAGCAACTTTGCAGTTTTATAAAACGTAATAAAAATATGACTTTTCGATAGTTAGATTTAGTAAACTTTAAGCGTTTGAAATAGACGGGGTGTTACGAAATGAGCACCACTTTGTCTTTCGAGTGAATTTATGTAATAAATAAACTCTTTGATATTGTGTTTATATATAAATATACTATATTTGTAGATCTGTATGTCTGTGTGCGTGTTTTTAAAGGTGTGTGTGTGCGGTTCGTGGAAAAGATAAGAATGGTAGTTGGTCTGATTGCTTGTGAGAGTAGAGTGGAAGTGCCAATTTTCAGGGAAGTCGTGGGTGCGGAAAATTAGGAGTTGTTAGGAGTGGGGATCAGGGGCCTCGGTAGGTGGGGATGAGGTTTGCGAGGAGTAGGATGGGCCCTTAGGAAAATCGGTATGGATATATGCGTGCGTGCGTGTGTGTGTATCTTACATAATGAACGTACATTTATAATAATAATACTAATAATAACAATAATAATAATAATAACAATAACAATAACAACAACAACAACAACAACAACAACAACAACAACAACAATAATAGTAATAATAATAATAATAATAATGGTGGTTAATATAATAAGGTTGGGGTTAGGACGTAACACGGGGCAAAGTTATCATTTCAATAATGTCTATGCAAAATAAAAACAAATTGGATAAAGTTAATCAAAGTAGACGTAAACGTAAAAGGGAAAATATTTGAGGAGAAATTGCTAAAACTAGTGATGCTATTAGAAAAAAGTATGAATCTTTAAAATTAAATAAATTTCAATCAAATGAAGTTTTGGAAGAGACATATAAGCCAATCACTACTTCGTTAAATCAATTAATCAATAATATTGATTTAAAAAAAGCTGATAAATATGCTGAAAAGAATAAACATGTTAAAAAGGAAAGAAATATTTCTTTAACCCTCGCGAGGCGATGGCGGTGTCTCTGGAGACTCAGCGTTTAGCGCACAGTGACACGCACACTAGCAAATATGTAATTTGAGAAACCACTTGGCGTCTCCGGAGCGATAACAAACACATTTACGATGTTGTGTTCGATACAACCTAAGAGTGTGTAAGTGACTCAGCAGCCAGCATTTGCTTTCGAGTCGCATCAGTTCTCTGCGGAGATTCATACAAGACGGTCGTAAGAAATAAATACTTCCGTGCTTGTTCTTTTTTCATTACCCATGTTGCAAGTATATGTTGCCTTATAATATATAAAAGAGTCGGTTAGATTGACGAGGTCTGGTTTGTACACGATGACCTATAACCTTTTTTATACATAATAAAAAAAATGTTTTTTTTCCTGCACATCTTCCAAAAAATCTTTTCGTATATTCATATAGGAATTGTTATAAAACATTACATAATTTATTTGTTGCCGATTTCATCAAAATTATTGTTAAAAATTTAGTAGTCCAACAGTTGTAGAGAACACAAGCAAAAAAATTATCTTCTCGCCTGCGAGGACAAGATGCGGTTGTATTAGTGGGATGTTTATGTCTCATGTTTCGACGCGAGCGAGCGCGTAATAGTATTAGTGAAAATAGATGTGGGTCTCTAGAGACACCGCCGCCGTCGGCGGTGCTAGAAGGTCCGTAGTCCGAGGGTTAAAAAAGATTAAATATAATGAGAGTGATAGTGAAACCTATAATTATGAAGAAACGGATGTAGGTTAAGATAAGAAAATGGATGTGGAATTACGCGAAAGAAATCGCTATCTTCAAAACCCGGTAAATACAGAAAAAGAAGTAACCGCACGAAGTTTTTTATCGCGAAAGGAAGAAGACAATTTCGTTTATAATCCAACGCACACTAATTCAGAACGTGAAATTGTAGTTACCCCACAAAGATTAGAATTGGCGTGATCAAAAAGAAGTCGTCCTTCAAGAACTTTTTCATGCGCCAGTTTCAACAAGTCTCCTCCCAGACAGAATGGAATATTGCAGCAATATTGCCGTGCAACATTAAACGTTGCAGGGAATATTGCCGCAACATTGCCGCAACATTGCTGCAATATTCCTATGTCCGCCTCTTTGTAGCTTGCAGGAATATTGCAGCAATATTGCGAACATTGCAGCAATATTGCAGCAATATTGCGAACGTTGCAGGAATATTGCGAACGTTGCGGGAATATTGCAGGAATATTGCGAACGTTGCAGGAATATTGCAGGAATATTGCGAACGTTGCGGGAATATTGCAGGAATATTGCGAACATTGCAGGAATATTGCGAACGTTGCGGGAATATTGCGAACGTTGTAGCAATATTGCTGGAATATTGGTTGGATGAACAAACATTTATTTGTGATAATTGCATTTATTCAATAGAAAAAAAAAAACATTTTGAATTAAAAAAAAAACGAAGTAATATTGATTTGTTACTGAGTTTACGCTTGATGTTAATAATTATATTATCTTGTTTATTTGTTCCGAATTGCCATCGGTGTCATCGGATAACTGGGATGTTCTTGAATTCTCGAACGATTTATTCTAGTTTTGGACTGGGAAGCCACTTTGCAATGGGATTTTTTTTTTCTTACCTTACTCCTACTTTTTTACCCACGATGGGATTCGAACCCTAGTCTTTTCCGTGCGAACCCAGAACGTTGCCGCTACGCTACGGCAGCTCTTGATGTTACGTTCTACAGTTCCACTTAAATATGGCAATGAAACTTTAATTGCAAATATCTTAAAAACCATTGAGTGTTTGCCCCTATAATGGGGTATATTCATCAATGTTGAGCATACATTTCAATATTGCCACTGCAATGTTGCTGCAATATTCCAGTCTGTCTGGGTAATTATGGTGAAAATCACGGTACACGGTCCACTTAAACATTGAATAACTAAAAAGTACCGAAAAGTACCTGGCTGAAACTTCGCAGGTATATTCCTTAGACTATGTAGAAGTAATTAACGCAAAGATTTTGTGCGCATATCTGTACAATTCTTTGTTATAGCTGTTGAATGTTTGCTGGACAGTCCGCCTATCGAAAAAGGCTTTTGTAGGATCTTGTTCATTAAATACCTTTTTAATATAAAGTCCAATAAGAAAATGTCTTATACAAAAGTTTCTTTATTTTTCCTGTACAATGAACGTCTATAAAAAAATCTACCGATTTTTGTATAAAACATTAAGTTGATCTTTAAATAACATTGAAGAAATATAAAAAAAAAATAGTATAACACCAATATTCTTTCCACGATATATTGAAATTTTTGTATAAAACATTTTTCTCTGAAATGAACGGTTGTCGAGTTATTATTTTTTTCCACCTAGATGGTCGATTCGTTCCACTGTGCAATGTTGCGGCAATGTTGCGGCAATGTTGCGCTGCAATATTGCCACTGCAATGTTGCAGCAACATTGCTGCAATGTTGCCAATATTGTGCAAGATTCGCAATATTGCTGCAATATTCCAGTCTGTCTGGGCTATGGAAAAATCAATTTGTGATTTGATTCAGAACCCCACTGGAAATGTGTCTGATTTATTTCAAGATAATTTGGGTCCATTATCACAAGATTACATTAAATTATTTTTTGCTGCCGATTCGGAGAAAAAGATTGACAATGTGTATGGAGTATATTTCAATAATAATAAACTTATGATTGGGGATACTAGCTCTAATCTTGATAAAGAACATAACATTTTTATTAATGACGTAAAATATCCTGGTACAAGAGGATTATTTAAACTAATTTTTATGAGTCATCCAAAAGAAAATTTATATAATGAAGATGATTTAAAACAATATAAAAACATTTTACTTAAATCTAACGCTCATCGTCAAGGTCATTTACCAACAAATCGTATTACTTCAAGTAAAGGATATAAATATAAAAAAATTATTGCACCATTATTCAATGATTCCTTCAAATTACCTGCTAAAAAAATTGGAAAAGGTGTATTACCACACAAAATGATTGTAAATAATATGCCTGTAGATTATATACATTGGGATGATCCAAACGAATTAATTGATAGATTGAAACTATTAATTTCATTTAAAACTGCAGGTCATACAGGACATAATAATGAGATAATGTCAATAATTGAGGAATTACTTGAAGCAAATATCATAATATAAATTGAATGTTATAAGCCGAATACTTTAGTATAAAAATGTCAGTTAACAAGTTTGGTGGTGGTGACAAGGATAATCTATTTTATCGTCAAACGGTAAAGAATTATAAAAGAAAGAAAAAGGATTCGGAATATTTAACATACTAAAATAATAAAATTATACAATTAAAAACTCCGGAAGCCTCTAGTGATGCTGTTACTAAACTTTACACTTTGATCAAACAACAACAATTTGATCAAAGTCTAAGACAGGGTGTTGAATTAGTTACACGCCGCGAGCCTTTTCTGAGTCGCTCCGCCTGCTTCTCCCTCCCAACTATTTTACCCAACCAGGAATGACTTGCCAGACTCGGCGTATTACACAAGTATAGTGGCGCTTTAGAGCGCCATTCGCCTCCAGGCCCGTGTAACTCTTAAGAAGGGTCCACAATAGAACATTAACCATAAGACTTTAGGAATAGGAATTGAACTTTAGTTTCTTCTTATGGAACGCCCATGGTTCTCTTCACAATAAAGGAATAGAACATTACGATTAAACATAGAAGAAACCTTAATGTTTTATGTGACGCATTTATGTTTAGTAGAAGGTTTTCCCTATTTATGGGATAAAAAGCATCGGGATTATATAAATCATGAGATGAAGGAAACATCCCGGGAAAAACGAATTAGATCTGAACAGATATAATTATATATGCTCAGATCTGATTATATCCGGTGAAGTTTTCAGCCTAGATATAGGGTGCTTTCCAACAAGAGACACAGGCGACACTGTGTAACACAGTGTCTAAATTGGTGCTTTCCAACTATGACACAGAGAGACACAGAGCGACACTGCAAGAACAGCTCAAACTTGAGTTTGGCCGTGTTGAACGTCAATAGTGCCAACACATCGAGCAAAGAAATAATTTTTTCAAGTGTGGTACCTTTAATATAGACTACATTTATAGGAATTCATATTACTGATCTTTCAAAGCTGTAAAAATACTTCTAGTTTGATTAAGACTTAATAAGTTTTTTCGCACAATTTTTAAGTTAACTTCGAAATTTCAGAGCGCCCAAACTGCTAATCGATAAAATTTTCACGATTTATCTAAAATATATTTTCCTATTAAGAATTATACAGGAAAAATAACTTACCATATTCGAAAATAATATACTTTTGTTTGTTGCGAAATAATTATCAATCCGAATCTTCTTCTTTACGGGTTTGGATTTTCTACAGACAGATTTGAATCTACGTTTTTTACTATGTTATACTCATTATAGTCTTTTACGCACACTAGTGACCGTATTTAGTAACTTATCTGTTCCAATTAGACTACAGAATTGTGTTTCACTGTGTCTCTCTGTGTTATACTGTGTCACACCCAAGCATGCTTGTTGGAAAGCACACATAGTTATATCTGATCAGATCTAATTCGTTTTTCCCGGGTCATTTTGTTCAAAATTAGTCTTATATGCTCTATATATCACAACACAGAAAAGACGAAAGAACACCTTCGTAACCTTACTGCACAAGATAGTGTTTAATGTTTAATCGTGAACGGATGCAGTGTTCTATGTTTATTTTTTAAGTCCAATTCCTAATTCCTGAGTTTAATGTTTAATGTGCTTGTTGTGGCTCCTCAATTATGGGACAACTCGGTCGTCGATTCGCATCGCTACCTGTTATCCGGGGATAAGAACTAACTCTGTATCTTCGATCATATTCTATGGCCAACAAGCTACACCGGCAATGATGATGGTGCAAATTACGAAATATAATAAATTATAAAGAACATTAAAAAAATAAAGGTTTTGTGTAATCCCTTCTGTTCCTAGTTCCCATCTAAACGTAGTTTAGCGTAAAAGATGCAGAGAAACGCGTGAAATTTACTCTTCCTCTACTTTTACTCTATCATTACTCTTACTCTTACTCTTGTTTTACTCTCGCCTCACTGTGGCCTATTCTAGTTATTAGTTTGCTTAATTTTACTCGATTCTACTTGACCTGACCCATATTGCATTATTACACCACATATTGGCTTCATTTTTCGTTATATTCTTACTTTACTCCCGCATTACTCTTGCCTTACTCCCGACTTACTCCCGTTCCATTCAGCCCTATTCTAACTGTTATTTTACTTATTTTCAATTGATTTTAGTCCACCTTACCATTATTTCGTCGTTATGTTTCATATTAACTGTGTTTTTATTGTATTTCAGCTTTACTCCCGCTTTACTCCCGCATTACTCTCGATTTACTCCCGACTTACTCCCGCTCCATTCAGCCCTATTCTAACTGTTATTTTACTTGTTTTCAATTGATTTTAGTCCACCTTACCATTATTTCGTCGTTATGTTTCATATTAACTGTGTTTTTAGTGTATTTCAGCTTTACTCCCGCTTTACTCCCGCATTACTCTCGATTTACTCCCGACTTACTCCCGCTCTATTCAGCCCTATTCTAACTGTTATTTTACTTGTTTTTGATTAATTTTAGTCCGCCTTACTATTATTTCGCCGTTATGTTTGATGTTAACTGTGGTTTTGCTGTATTTCAGCTTTACTCCCGATTTACTCCCGCTCTATTATTATATTCGGTGCACTGCGCTCTGGTGTGCCTATTGTGTCTCTTATTGAATTCCATTATCACTATACTTTTGCTTTACCCTTATGTTACTGTGACTTTATTTCTTTATTATGCCCGCACCCGTACACCGACCGCACTCATGGTCTATTCTTCCTTTACCGTCCTTGCACCGTTACCTACGTTTTATGTCGACCTGCCGTTACTATTGGATTACCTAAAACAACTATTACCATTTTTTTGCACAAACCTGAGCATAGTTTTACCGTTACTCTACTACTTTACTGTTCCCACATTGTTGCACATAATTTAATCATCATTTACTGTTGCATGTCTTACTCTTGCCGTATTCTGGCTATAATTTTATTTTTTATTTATGGTAAGGGCAGTACCGCTTGCTAGGATTTCAGTTTGTACATTGCAACTCGCGAATCCCTGTTCATTTGAGGCAATTTTTTGTACTGTAACCATTTACATGATCTCTTTTTACTTTCCTTTTGAACATCGAATTCGTCTCGACCCAATCTGTCGAAAGCTACTTCTGCTTTATAACACAGTGGTAGGGATACGTATCTACGGAGTCTACGCAGGCGCGATCAACTGCAGTAGGGCGATGGGGCACATAACCTTAACAGAAGATACTCGAATAATTAGGTATGTTTTCTGCCTACTCAGTTTTCCGTAGAGTATCAGTACCACTTTGTTCTTAAGACGTTTTTAAGATATTGACGAAATTAATCTTGTAACGCGTATTGTTACAGATCCCACATGTGGCATCCATGCAGATTGGTAATGTGCTTCCGAGGATGCGGATCATCAACAAAAAAGGTAATATAAATCCAAATCATTCATACTGTTCCTTATACCAATACTTTTTTTACTGTATTCTAATTTGTTTACTGTCTTCTGTTTCAGATAGCAATATGGATCAAGAACAAGTGTTATAAACAGTTCAGTGCAGTGTAAAAGTTACAACAATCGTAAATAAGTGTTAGTAGATGTATGTGTAAGTGTACATCCAAATCAAACGAAAATAAATCAATGTACATATATATTTTGCGTATTTTATTTTAACACCTAATGTGCGAAATTGTAAGCGAATTTTGCGCTTTCCGTGCGTCGATCGGGTTTCCAGAGACGGGCACGGTCGTGAGAAAAAAGTGTCTCACTGTCTTACTTTATCTTGATTTATTTACAAGAGAAAAAAAGGAAATTATAATGTTCGCCTTGCGCGGCGCCAATCTATGAGTGATTATAACAAATATGATGCGCTCAGAAAAGCGGTCAGAATCGTTCTGTTGGTGAAAACGTGGAAGAAAGATGAATATCGTACAAACAAAAGGCGATCGCCGCCAACGCGATAATAGGCGAAGACCACCGAGCTCGAACGATCACTCGCAGACGCGATCGTCAACAATTGTATCAGACCGCGAAATACAAATCGCGTACACCTAAATAAGAAAAAAATAACATTGTACGTTTAGAGGAACCGCCTGTATTTGAAGGACGGCCCCCTTGCCCCGTTCCCCTATTTAGTTATATGATCGTAATGCAGGTGGCGCTAGTTGCGCTGTAGTTCTTATCCCAGGATAACAGGCGGCGCTGCGGCGACGGCGACCAGAAGTTTTACATTGAGTTTCGCGGCCCTGTTCGCCTCTGATCGCTCGCGCTGGAAAGACGCCGCGCACGCCGATTACGGGAAAAAAAATCGAAGCGCGTGTCCCGTCGACTGACGTTATCTGTCAACGAACAGTTTCAGATCGCGTCACATCACGTAAGGTTAAAGCAAAAACATTACTAGTAAAAAAGTATGCTCAGATATGTCTTGAATTAAATGCGAAATTTTACTTTGTTGCATTCCTCGATACAAAACGAAAGAAGCGCGTTTTCGCTGCTTGACACTCAAACGGTTAAAATCTATTGATAAGTTGACCGTGGCGACAACAATGTATTCTTTGACGCAAGAGCTAACGTTTTGCTGTCGCCGAATTTTTCAATTATTTGCGTTGGAAATTAATTTATACGTGCGCGTGCTAGATCGTAACACAACTGTTTCTTTAGTATACGTATGAATTAAAGAAACAAGAGGTAAAAAATTAAAGATTACTGGATATACAATAATTTTAATAAACTGTCGTTATGATTGTTGTTTATATGGTTGTGTGTATAAATGTATGCACAGTAGAACCATTTATTTTAGAAGAAAATGTTATATGTATATATAAAAGTTTCATAATATTGTGGAGATAATATCGATGCAATACTAATTTTTTTATTTATTTATTTCTTCAACTTTACTTGAAGGAAAACTTCATTGTTTGTACAGAAATATATATCTACATTGAATGTAGACATATATTCACAAATAGAAATATATGTTTACATTGTTTAAATTAGATACCCTCAATGTTTCCATTGGTATTTTGAGATACAATATAAGTTTTTCAATGTTATTCCTGTCACTATTCTCTGCCGAATTTGCCAAAACCACCGCCGGAAATCCAAAAACATTAAAATCTCTTAATCGCATTTAATTCAAGACATATCTGAGCATACTTTTTTACTAGTAATACTTTTGTTTTAACCTAAACGCCATGTGACGCGATCTGAAACTGTTCGTTGACAGATAACGTCAGTCGACGGGATACGCGCATCGATTTTTTTTCCCGTAATCGGCGTGCGCGGCGTCTTTCCAGCGTGAGTGATCAGAGGCGAATGGCGCCCTAAAGCAGTGATGCCAGGCAGTGATGCCAGGACGTGGGATTTTCTCCCACGTGGGAGCCATCGTGCGCATGCGCATGCTGACGTCACAGCTCGACGGCAGTTGTTTCCATGGACGTATCTAGTAAAATGTCCTCTTCCTGTAATTTCTACCGTATTTCCATTGTCACAGGGGTCTAACGATACCCCATATTTGAGTGAAGTATATACGTTACTGAGAATTGGGTAGCGCGCACGGGTGGGAAAAATCCCACGTCCTGGCATCACTGAATGCCAGGACGTGGGATTTTCTCCCACGTGGGAGCCATCGTGCGCATGCGCATGCTGACGTCACAGCTCGACGGCAGTTGTTTCCATGGACGTATCTAGTAAAATGTCCTCTTCCTGTAATTTCTACCGTATTTCCATTGTCACAGGGGTCTAACGATACCCCATATTTCAGTGAAGTATATACGTTACTGAGAATTCGGTAGAGCACATGGGTGGGAAAAATCCCACGTCCTGGCATCACTGGCCAGGACATGGGATTTTCTCCCACGTGGGAACCATCGTGCGCATGCGCATGCTGACGTCACAGCTCGACAGCGGTTGTTTCCATGGACGTATCTAGTAAAATATCCTCTTTCTGTAATTTCTACCGTATTTCAATTGTCACAGGGGTCTAACGATACCCCATATTTGAGTGAAGTATATACGTTACTGAGAATTGGGTAGCGCGCACGGGTGGGAAAAATCCCACGTGGGACCCATCGTGCGCATGCGCCCTGTCGCCCTGAAAATAACATTTTTTTCTGAAATTAATGATTCTCGAATTATTCTTTTACGCCTAGAGATTATCGATTCGTTCCAACAATAAATTTGTTTATCTATTAATTTTTCTGAATGTAACTTTCCCCGACATATTTTTGAAAGTTTTTGGTTAACGTGATACCAAACATGGTTGAATTATGTAAATAGTAAGTAAATATATTACATATTAAGTAAATAAAATTCCAACTATGTCCTGCTCGAGTTTCGAATTTTGAAGTTTTAACTACATCGTATGTGAATTATATTTACTTTATATTAAATATCTTTACTTACCATTTACATAATTAAATCATTTCGTGTTTGATGTCATTTTAATCAGACAAATCTCAGAAATACGTTAGCAAAGGTTTCATATAAGAAAATCAAAAATGAAAACAGTCAGTCCTTCGACTAGTATCACCTTACCAATATGGCTGGGTGGTATATATCATACCGCTCCATTCTCGAGCGTCGAGGTTTGTCGACAGCTATTCCCCTATCTCCAACAGGTAGATGTTGCATTTATCCAGCGAAACTTTTGTTGTATTCATCCAGCTTTCACTTTCCTGTTTAGCCCTTATTGTGTGTAGTGCGGCGATTGCGCTGCAAGGAAATGCGATAAGGGCGCAGGATTACGTGTTCCGCAATTTCTAGGCGGACGTTGGGCTTCCACGGCGATAAATCCCCACCACTTGACGTCGAAGTATGCCTCGACCCGAACAGTCTCGAGCACTCTCGAGCACGCTCGGACAAACTCGAGCAGTTTCGGGCTGATCGTCACGGAGTTCGGTGTTGTTTTGAACGGAAGACTATTTTACTTTCTACGCAGTTGAAAATGTGCTTTTTGGTAAGTAGTCTTAACAAAATAATTTCTTTTCAGTAAGCAGTTATTGGCAGAGATCGTTGCTGCAAGAGGAAATTTGCTGAAGTATTATTTACTTATTTACCGTATCATATTCTTACTGTAGCCGGTTATTTGACCGGTTATAGGACAGCGCTAATGCTTTCCCGAAGGAAATGCAGAATATTGTGGATTTAATATAAGAAATAACGCGGACAATGATCTTTCTTCAAAAATTGAGGAGCTACATCTTTTCTGTTCTGTTGAACTTGGAATTTCCTTCTGCATAATTCGACAGAAAAAAAAAAACTAATTTTATTGCACGGACTAGAATTCTCAGCAGTTTTGAGAAATAATAATACAAAAAGATGTGAAAATGAATTGAAAAGTTTATTCTGTACAACATTATAAAGTTAGAATTTCATTAAATACAAATACTACATTTTTTTCATTGAACCTGGAATTTTCTGGTGCATAGTTTGGTTAGCGTTATGGAACGACAAATGTGGTTCCATTATGAAATAACCACACATCCATAAACCGTGATTCAAATTAATCAACACATAGTTCTGCAATTTTTTGATTTTTTATTGGTGTTATTATTATTTGGTGTCAAATTGTTTTTATTTGGTGGTCAAATTTTCCTTGCGCCAACCGGATTAAACTTTTTAAAAAAAAATAAGTTAATTTTATTGCGAGGTCTAGAATTCTCTGCAGTTTTACAAAATAGTAAATTGAGAAGGTATAAAAAAAGGAAGGGATAGTTCTAAAAGAAAAAAATTATAAAATTTATTCTATATAATTCTTGTATAATATCTTTTATAATATGGTTCTCAAGTTGTAATACTATGGAAGTGTGCCAAATGTAATTTTTGATTTATGCTAAAAATATTTAATTACGACGCCATTAGTATCAAAGCATTTCAATTTTTCCAATTCTGTGAAAAAGAATTAATAGAATTTTCAAATTTTTCAGGCAGTTCCTTGATAAAACCAGTCAAAACCCAACTGTATGAAGGATGTAGAATTCATGTGTAACCCAGAACTGATAAGCGGTGGTCATCGACTTGTGAGTGCATTATTATTATACTTTTTTTTTATATGTATAAATAAATATGTATTTAAAGTAAAGGTACCAGTAGTTGACACTTGAAGTAATTTTTTGTTTATTTATTTACATAATTCAGGCTACGTTCACTTTATGGAAAATTTATTATTATTAGTCACTGCGCAAACTATTCTTCTATTATATTATGACAAGTATTCATTCCTGATTTATTTCTAAGAGTTAATTTTGATTCAATAGTTGACACCCAGCAAAACCAAAAAATTTAGTAGTTGACATCCTTTTGTTTCAATAATTGACACGGAGAGAAAAATCAATTAATGAACTGGTTTTGGTAATGTTTGAATACAGAAATTTATTGAATGTTTAAAAAAGATTATTCTTGAGTAAGTTTACAAAAAAAATATTGAATAATTAGAAGTTACTTCCACAAAAAATCTAACTTATTGTTAGCTTGGTTGCTGAATACATATTTCTCGTTCTCTTCATTTTAATGGGTTCGTTGATATGAAATAGCACAGCTTCCCATTCATAATCTAGCTCATTCATTCTTTCCAGCCACTTCCACAGGCTACCATACTTTGCCATTGCTGAAATGGTTGCAGTTGCTTCAGACACAGCAATTATAACTTCAGGGAACAACTCTCTTCCTTAGGAAAATACAACATATTCACCCACTTTTCTTTCTAAGGGTAGATTGTTATGCTGCACCTGTAGATCTTTTCCGTTGCTTTCATCGTTTGAACCACTGCCATAAGAGATCTCATCATCAATGCTAGCGTCCAAAATGTTTTCACATCTGAGCACTCGATTGACTTTCTTTGTTCTACATTTCTGAAATTTATCGTGTTTTCCCTTTTCTTTTTCGTCTCTTTTCCGCCTTCTTTCGGCACTAGATTTCAATTTCCTTCTTTCTAATTCTTCTTTATTGGCCATCTTTCTTTTGAAATACTTCTGGCACAGATGTCATGAGACAGTAGAGGGTAGTTTTTCCTGGATGCCTCGTTTTTTCTTTGGCTCTTTGCTGTTCCTTTGATAGAATAAGTGTCTCTTAAACGGGCTGAAAATTTCTGCAGAGACTGAAGAAGGTTCAGCTGTACAAGAATCAGGAGCAGACTCATTGATTGCAAGAAGGGTGGATGTTTCAGTTTGCATATGATCCATATCCTCAAAACTCAGATTGGCAGATGGATTAGGGGAAAAAGAAATACTGTCAAATTGTTGCATCGTTATGGTAAAGGAACTTAAAGAAAAGTCAGGAATACCTGTGCTATGGACAATTTCTGGCGCACTGTAAGCTTGATGTTGCCGAAAATCTCTATGATAGTCCCGGTCGTTACATTGATAGTAGGGTTAATTTTCGACTCCGGATCTGCGGATGGTTTCTCAACCGCGTCTCCAATATCGTGCTCATTCGCTGCCGTGCACATCGCAATGACCGTCACAGCAAAAGTGACCATACCCGATGTCTTGAAGAATTTTATAACACACAATTGAAATAGCGACATATTCCTTTCTTCTAACTCGTTATTTGGTTTTCCGTTCTTAAATATATTAAGTTTCGTCTTGTCAATTATTTTCTTAACACGTTCAGTGTCGGATCATTTTTTAAGATTTTGTTCAGGCCTCGTGAGGCGTATATGACCCACACTTTTACTATTAAATAAATTTCTTTGCAGTATACATGATATTAAGATGCATATACTTAACTTTACAATATATTTTTCAAAATGAAATTCTTTGTTTTGCAATGACAAATGCAACGAAACTGAACGGAAAGTTTAGTGGGGGTCCCATACGCCCCACGCGGCACGGAACGTGTTAAGAAAGGAAAGTCCTGGTTCTAAAAAAATTTTTAGTTGCCTGGTATTAGCGACGGATAGGTTATTATTAAGTTCAAAGGGAAGTTTCATAGCTTCTGGGTTCCAAGGATAAAGGCCACACTTTCTGAACCCATTTTGTTGAATACTTGGACCTACATCATAAATCATTTCTTTTAAATGTTTTGGGAAAGATTTTTTCATTAATATGGGGTTCTCCAAATTTGACAACTCTTTTTGAAGTCTAGAAATCGCAAAATCCGTTGGCTGCAGGAGGTGGGTAGCATTAGGGTACAGGGCAATGAGGAGTATTCTATATTGTTCACAGAACTGGCTTACTTGTAAGAATAAATGAAACGCGTGCCCACCAACAAAAAGTATGATAGGCAAACGAACATTTTCTTTTTTTTAACCACGGCTGGAAAATATTCGCCACAAACTCGAAACTCGCCTCGCAGGTCATCCACCCTCACAAGGGAACATCCCGAGGTGTAAATCACCGACTTTGATGAAATTTTCGTATGATATAGCCCCCGCGAAAATATTTGACCCGAATTCTTTTATCGGCAACCGTATTTCGGTAATTCGCGTTAGTATAGCGGATAGGCTTGTATCAAACAATACAAGGCTACCGCCACTAACTATTGTAAGATTGTTGCAAACCCTAGAATTCTGGTTCTAAAATTACCCGTAACTTTCAATAATTTTATTCACTCCGAGCGGCTTGAGTGAATAAAGGGGAACGTTGCTCAGTTACAAGAAGATGAAAGGAAGTTAATAGAAAATAACTTTATCCTTGAATTTTGTATATTAAGTTATTTACTAAGAATTAAATTCAGAATGCAATTACAATTTTGTGATTTAATTCTATATGTTGGGCCGAGAATCACGCGTCGGTTCGCGGGGGTAAATCACCCTTTTACTTACAAGTTAAGCGAAGGAACTCGTCGTTACAATTCTAAAAATCGTCGTCGCGACTTACAGAGTAACGGCTTATAGAAGACTGAACCCAAAAGACCAAAGAGTGTCCTGCTTATATAGGGCCCAGTTTCGTGAAAATTAGGAAAAATTGAGTGGAGGTGGTAGGTCCTGGAAAAGAGATGAAAAATCAAGGAAGAAGGACGAAGAGTTTCGGTGGGGGTTGATTATTCGTTGGAGCCCTGTACTGCGGACCACGTGTCTCCGTAGTTCAAGTGCGTCACTTGAAGGTTTAGACTAAGTTTTGAAAAATTCCAGGGCCGCAGATATTTATTCAGGGCTGGATGTAACAGTCATAATACAGCGCACTCTCCTTAAAATTGACGGTGAAAACCAGAAATTCTTAAAAAGAGATAGAAAATGCGACGTTGTGACATCTGACAAATTCCTATTTACATTGTTGTCATGTTACCCAAATAAATCTGGAGATGCTTTGCTGCGGCAAACTCGGGCCGTCGCCGATACGAAGGAAGGCAAAGCTATCGCCACACTGAACTACGAAACAGTGAGTCTGTCT
The DNA here is from genome assembly GCA_910591515.1 of Cerceris rybyensis. NCBI lineage: Eukaryota > Metazoa > Arthropoda > Insecta > Hymenoptera > Crabronidae > Cerceris > Cerceris rybyensis. The sequence continues at coordinate 4,036,903 of OU342796.1, read as the reverse complement.
CGCTTTTATGCCCGTTCTCCGGCCTATTCCAACGCGTTCAGTGTGACTAGCCTAAAACCGATTGGCGCGTAGAGTACGAATAAACTGTGACAAATTATCTGAGCCTTAATACTGAATGTTGTCTTGTATAAAAATATTATTCTTACATCCCGTTATATCAAAATGCTATTTATGCCATTTATAATATATTTCATATTAAACTGTATGCCTTCTTTCATCTTAGTTCCACTGTTACTTTTTAGTCAATGTATCTAATACTTGCAAAAAAGTAAACAGTGTTAACAGGGCGGGCCACGTGAAGGCGTGGAAGAAGGTCTTTGCCACCCCAGAAGATATTCAATGTTCATTTATTTAAACGCATGAAAAATAATTTGGTAAAATAACTTACTATTCAATCGTATCGTTAAACGGTAAATAAATTAAATATTTGATAAAGTATGCGTATCACTGAATATGTTCAAAAAATAGCAAAAAAAGGAAGCGAAGTAAGCAACAATATACAAAGCATACAAATCATGCAAAATGTACAAATATACAAAGCCTAAGGTACGTGCAATGAAAGCGAAGAAAATTAGAAAGAGAATTATATGCAATACTTATTTGCAAGATATGTACATAAAGCAGATTTAAGAATTAAGGACGTTCCCAAAGACCAGTGGTTCTCAACCTACGAATACATTTTCCCTATATAAGTTACCCACTTGTACTGTAAGAATTAGTTGACCAGCAGTATGCTTTTTTGCCCCGCCTCTCAAAAAATATGTTTAACTTTGAAAATTTATATAAGTTAGTTAATATTGTTATAGAGAGGTAAGATAACATTACGAAAGTTATACATTTTTTATCACTTTATATAATTGTTTGTTCATTTATATTATTATCAGTCAATAAATATTTAATTCATTATCAATATAAAAAGTGTATTTTATTATTTATTATATTTTTTAAGCCTATGATTTACTTTAAACATTTTTTACAACAAAATAAATGCCGCTTCTTGTACCGATTTTGTATGGAAATGATTTATGTGAATATTATCTGCCGATTCTCGAAATTTTAAAAAAATTGTAAGAAAATTAAAATTGTTAGACACTAAAACCTACATGAATTAGTATGAAATGTGTAAATTAACATGCGTTCAAATAGAAATTAAAAATGCTAATATTATCAATTTTAGTACCGCAACATGGGTGGAAATTTTTCGTATGCGTTCAGAATACTGTAAAGAATTTAGAAATAAATTTTATAGATGATCGTAAGAAATTTTTTTTTTTGGGAACGTCCTTAACTGCTGGAAAAAAATGACAACTTATTGTTTGATAAATCTGATTAAAAATGTTGCACCCGACTCAATTTAGATACTGCAGACCGATTATTTGTGAATCTCAATCGTTGCCCGAGCCAAACGGTATCTTTGTGAATTTTAACAATCATGAAAAAATATACCATGTCTTTTCGATGCGCAGCACATTCATGTTGGTTAAACCATTCTGGATAGCTAACATGCACTAGTTCTACGATTTTTTGGAATAATTTATCCAATATGTATGTCTCGCTACGTATTTCGGGATAAAAACGGTCAAAAACTAAATTAATAATTCGAAAAATTGAAGAAAAATTGTTTGTTGGTACCAACAGGTGACCAAAGTCAATGGCTTCTTTTACAATATAAGCCCGAAAAGCTATCAATGTCTGCTCGTTACGACTGAGATTCGCATTATCACTAATAAAGTTTTCACGACATTTCTTACACTGTGACTTTTCTACACTTTTTTTAGCAACATATCCAGCGAAATATTCTATTGCACATAATTCTAAAGAGCACAATGATGTTGATAATTCGTTAATCTGTTCATGAATTTCGTTTAACATATTTATATTATCAACATCACTGTCTTCCTCTTCCATTATTACGTGTGGAACATCAGAATCCGACATGGCTTGTGAATTTCGCAGAGCGTATTCCTCGTGTAACAGCGTTGCGTCGCTATCCGGAATACAATTTCCGTTGTAGGAGCTACGATTTAAATTTAATATTATATTCTTCCTAATTGCAAGGCGCACCGCTTTTACAGAAGGATTCTGATTGTAATTGCCACCGTGCATTCGTAGAACAGAAAAAAAATTTTCTATCAAATCTGTATTTAATCTTGATGTCATTAAAAATGCCAAACCTTCTGCACGTACATCATTCCACAGTTACACCGTAGCATTTACAGACTGTCGTAATCCCAAAAAACAAGGTGGCGTTTTTAAAGTGTCTCCTACAATAACATGCCAGTTGGGCATATGAATTAATTGTTGTAATAAATTTTCTTCTACGTTTGGATGAAAATCTGAAAGTGCACACTTGTTTGGATTGGGATCGCGAGCGCATCTGCTATTTAAATTATCAAACAAATTATTTAAGGTTTCACAAAACATAGCTGTGTTTTGCACAGTACTTGTTTTTATGCACCCGGTTGCGCTTGCTGTAAACAAAGCAGAAGAAACTCTGTTACTAAATACTTGAAGAGCCAACTTACATTTCATTTTATCAAAAGAATTTGGCCTTATATGTTTATCTGATAAGTTGTAAGCTGCTCGCGTTCCTTTCGACTTTTCTAAATTCCATTAGGCTACAATGTCGCACCATGAAACTCTAAGACCGTTAATAAAAAAATCATTCTTTAATAGATTGTTTCTAATGCTTTTAAATAAGTGTAGTAGTAGTTAGTTTATTTTTAGCCTCTCGGCCATAAAAAGGTACATCAGTTTACATTTCCCTATATCTAATATTTTACATACATTTCACATTCGTCCATTCCTTCCATTCTTATCCCATCCGCCTTCACACTATTCTATCTTTGGCTCTTCTTACAATTCTCTATTGCACTATCACATCCTGACCCTTTCTCCTTTCTTCGAAGAGGAAGAATCACATGACAGGAGGTGTAAGTATTTAAGTAATTTATATAAAATATAAAATATTTATCGCGCAACAACAATTTGTGTAACGAAAGTAGTAGCCCCCCCCATTTTATCCTCTTGAACCACTACTTTAAAAAAACTATGTATTAAATGGTGAAGGGATTACAACCTTTTTTATAATAGGTTTTACAACTTTCTTATAAACTTCACTGTCATATAATATAATATGCATATATAGTTCAACACTATTTATATTTACTTAATTTTAGTTTGCATAACTTTCCTGACTATATTCTAACTCTTTTACTGCATCTTTTCTTTTCTTATCTATAAGCCTTAACCATTTAATCACGTTTTCCTCATTTTTCCCTTCTAATATATCCTCTAATTTTAGTTCAGTTCTTTCAATTTCCTCACAGTCTTCTTTTAAATGTTTCAAGGTATCTCTATTTCTGCCGCATAGTACACACCTCCTCTTTTCCTCCTCTAACCAGTATTTATTGTAACCCTCCATATTCCCGCATCTAACTCTAGCGATTAGTTTTTGGCTGCCTTTGGTCCCTGTTTCTGTTAAGTAGCGAGGAATTTCTTGGCTCTTGATATGCTTGTATATCTCATTGTATCTCGCTTCTTTTATCTTGCTCTCTTGGACTTGTTTCTGCACATCAGTGTCTCTTCCTTCTAATATTGACACAACATATATTCCTTCCTCTCTCATTTGGTGTATTCCAGCTGTTGAGTATCCATTCCTCCTTAGGTACTCCTCTCTTTCCTTGACACTTTTCATATTTTTAATGTGATCTTTTAAACTATCTTTTTCTTTCAGGCATTCTTTTAGCAGGTTTCTTCCTTGTCCCGTTCTAATTTTTTCTTCGAATTTCATTGCACCCTTTCCGGTTCTTATACTTATTTTCTTCCTCTTTGTCTCCTCCAGTACTATGTAGTTTGGTGTATATCTGTCCAGTCCCAAACACCATTTTATGTATTTTATCTGTATCCTTTCTATCTCCGTCCTTTCCTTCCATCCGAATACCTCCATCCCATAAGTTAGCACTCCCATTACTAAATAATCGAACATAAACATCCTTCTTTTAAAATCATCTGTGAAAAGCCTCTCACCTAAACCCCATATTTGTTTAATAATTATATTCGCCCTTTTAATTCTATCTCTAATATGTTTCTCCAGTCCTCCGTTTCTTTCCAATTTCACTCCTAAGTATGAGAATTCTTTCACGCTTTCCACCTCTTGACCATACCATCTCCACACTCTATACTTTTCTTTACCCCCTCCTTTCTTGAATACCATTACTTTTGATTTTTCCACATTTAATGTCAGTTTTTTCCTTTCTAAATATTTTCCCAGTCTTTTTATCATTTCCTGTAATCCTTCTTCTTTATCAGCGACTAGCACTAGATCATCAGCATAAGCCAATGTCCAGAACTTTTCCTTTCCAATTACCAGACCCCCATCCTGTCCCTTCCTCATAACTTCCTCAATATCGGCTATGAACACCGCTTTTAAATAAGTGTAAATAATCAAATAAAAAGAAAATCTTTTGGCCATTTCGTTCAAAATATGGTTTTTCTATTGAAACTCTTTCTCCTGCTATGTTTCTATTGCTTGCTGCCTGATCGGAAACAACAGCTCTGACTTTTAAACCAGTTTCATACAATGCATCTAAAATTTTATCAAGTATTTGTGATAACTCACGTTTATTTATACTAGGTCGAGACACAAAAAATGCCACTGGTTGTTTCCAATTAGTAAACAAGCCCCTTACCATAAAAACAAGTACTTGCGATCCTACTCCTACACTTCTACCTAAACAGCCCAAGTCTTCGAAACCCTCAATTATTTGTTTGCCTAGGTGGAAATCAAAACATTTCTTCACAGCCATTTCATCGAATAAGAGAACGCAATTGCGATCAGAAACTTCCATATGCGACGCTTTAACTTTGATTGCATTAACACTAAACCTACCGACAATTCTTGTATACCTATTCCTACCGCGCGCGGTCAAATTGACCGGTAATTAAAAAAGTTATCAATTTTATTATTCAATGCAAATAAGGTTGATTTATTGCTAAATGTATATAAAATAAAGAATTTTCATGAAGTTTCGTCCAAATTTATTTTTATATAATTTCAAAAATTCTTTATAAAATTTATTTAAATTTTTATACAGAATGTTATGCATACATACTTTATTCAGTTTCCTCACATTGTTTACAAATTATTTTTGTCTGAAATGTGCATTTGCCGCAAACATATTTTTCGCACTTCGAACAGATTTTTGTTGTTTTATAACCTTTACAAAATTTTATTTGACAAGTTTTTCGTACGGACAAGTCCGAACTTGTGGGCGGTGTTGGTAAAAGCTTTTTTTCTTGAGACTTTTTATATGCATCGCCGAGTTCTGAAGCTAACTGGAACAAAAATTCCTGCCTCGAAATGTTTTCGCCCGTCGTTTCTTTATACAAAATCCAGGCATTTATTCCAGCTAGGTCCAAAATGTTGAAAAATACCTGAAGTGGCCACCTACAACTTTTCGACTTCACGCTGTATTTCCTTGCCATCTGGTCTGCCACATCTACACCAAATTTTGTACTATTATAAAATCTAATAGTTTCCGGTATACGTTTGTTGCTTCTTTCTATTTCTATTGTGTTATGTTTGGAACTTAGGACAAGCACTTTTTTTTTCGGCTTACTTTTATACACTGTAAGAGTAATGTAATTTGATTTGTACAATTTGCTTGAAAATCTAGTCATTTTATCGTTTCTTTCTTTGGCTAACTTTGGCAACTTTTTTTTGTTTCCACGAATTGTTCCAACAATTGTAGTTTTTTTTGCAAGTAATTTCTTGGCTAATGATACACTCGTGAAAAAATTGTCTGTTGTTATGTTCCTTCCGCATCCTGTGAAAGGCTCCATCAGCTTTAGAACAACGAACTCCCCAAGTGGAATTGAACAATCTCTCCTTTCATCCTTTCCCAAATAGGGAAACCCATTTATTATATACTTACTATTGACGTCACACGCCAACCAGAACTTTAATCCAAATTTGTCTGGTTTGTTTGGCATATATTGTGTAAAGCTACACCTAGTCTTCGATGGAAACAACTGCTCATCAACAGCAATATATGCTCCAGGCTTATAACAATTTTGTGAATTCTCAATAAATCGATCCCATATTGTAGATATCATAGCAAATTTATTGGTCTGTAAACGCTGGCTTTTTTCGCTCTTATTATCAAATCGTATAAACTTCATAATTTCAGTGAAGTCGTTTCGGCTCATTGTTTGCGAAAAAAAAGCGGGTCCCCAATTTTTATTCCACAAATATGAGATATCAAAATTTTTTGCCTCATATGCGCCGCGAGCATATAGCAAAGAAATGAATGCGTCTAGTTTTGTTGCATTTAGCTTCCACTTAGTCCCCAACACCCTAAATGCTTCTTCTTCTGTACATTTTATAATATGATGCATTATACGCTGATCCATGATAAGAGTAAAAGCTGTCTTCATTTGTCCTTTCATTATATGTCGCTTAGCATATCCTGTTGGCCCTGACATATCCCTAAACATATTATGCACTGGTAACCTGCCAAGTTTGGGTCTTCCGTTTATTTCTTCCCAGACTGTTCCATCAGCAGCAGTTTCGATGCGTTGATCCTCTAAATCTGTCTCACTTTCGGATGTCAATAAAACTCTCTTTTTTTTCTGTCCTCGACGCTTATTTATAATATTCTCCACTTCACTATCGCTTTCTGATTCCAATTCACTTGTTGCAAATAGCTCTTTATCTGATTCCATGTTTTTTTCAATTCCAGAAATTTCTTTTTAGTGACGTGTACTTTTATTTTGTGTTATACAAGGCTTTGACTGAGATCGACTGGCGACTTAGTACTAAGTGTCTTTCCTCGGAGTTTTACCCCGGACTTTTTGGACCCCTCGCCGGTCCCCGCGCTCTGCGCTATCGATACTTCGAACTGATCGCAACAGTTCGAGGAGTGTTGACAGAAATAGACCACGCCGGGCCCGAGCGAGGGTGGTCCCATCCGGCACTCGGCACAGAGCGACGTCTGGAAAATAAACTAAATAATTTATTGTATTTAGAAGATCATCGCTCTGACCGAGAATGCTAGACTAAACTCTGAACAACGACGCACTCGAAAAGTGGCGACGAATGGTCGTGTCGCCACATTCTTGTTCATCAAATTCTGAAAACTCTTTTTCTATGTACGTTATACTTCTGTAAGACAAAACTAAAAACTCTATTATATGGGAGAAAATACAAGTCTATTCGATAATATTCGTTGTCACGGATAGATGCTTGCTACAGAAGGGCTCCGAATGGAATGCCCTCCTCGTCTCAAGTCGTCCCTTTCGTCCTCGGCAGGACGGTCCCTGGGCCTGAAGTGGTTTATGACTTGGAGGAGAGAGCAGTGTCAAAAGACAAACTCCAGACGTTCAGCCTCTCAAATATCCAAGTCTTACATTCGGCCTTCCTGCTACAGTGGTCGTCCTCGAACATTGCGACGATTTAGTACTAGGACAAAAATTCATGTTTGCATGTAAATCGCTGAATTAATGCATTTACTATAAACTAAACTAAACTTTGGATAGTTTTAGCTTTAATTAATTTCCATCGCAATACTTTCCTTTTGTCAAATCCCATCTATTTGGATACAACCAATTTTGTTTAGTCTTGATGTTTTACCTTTACCAATTATCAATTATTTGAATACATTCTTACGTTAGACGGATTACCCACGTCTGGACAGAAGTACTCAAGTCTCATTTCCTATGGTGACGGATTACCCTCGCCACCATGATAATGTAAAATGACGGATTACCCGCGTCATTTTCATGCAATGTTTCAACTACTCCACTACGTTAGACGGATTACCCTCGTCTTAACGAGAGTAGCCAAAATCTCATTTCGTATGGTGACGGATTACCCTCGTCACCATTATAATGTAAAATGACGGATTACCCGCGTCATTCTCATGCAATGATTCAACTACTCCACTACGTTAGACGGATTACCCTCGTCTTAACGTGAGTAGCCAAAATCTCATTTCATATGGTGACGGATTACCCTCGTCACCATTATAATGTAAAATGACGGATTACCCGCGTCATTCTCATGCAATGATTCAACTACTCCACTACGTTAGACGGATTACCCTCGTCTTAACGAGAGTAGTCAAAATCTCATTTCATATGGTGACGGATTACCCTCGTCACCATTATAACGTAAAATGACGGATTACCCGCGTCATTCTCATGCAATGATTCAACTACTCCACTACGTTAGACGGATTACCCTCGTCTTAACGAGAGTAGCCAAAATCATTTCGTATCATGATAGGTTGCCCACATCACTTTCTCAATAATTAATAAACATCGATTCTTAGGTTGACTCACCTGCACCGCGTTGGTGGCCACTTTCCTTTTTAAACAAAACTTTTCTAAATGTCCCTACTTTCTACAGGACCCGCAGGTATTTCGTGGCTCCGTGCATACCCGCGCAATGTGTCCTTCCTTTCCGCAATTAAAACATGTCACAGGTGATCGCCGGTTGTCCTGTGGTACCGTCGGCCGGTTCGCAGCATGTGGCCTATTGTTCGAGGGTCCCGGTAACGCTGCTTGTGATCGTTGCACCGCTGTTTTTTCCTGTGCCGATCCCAATGGCATCGACCCCATTTCCATCATGCATGCATATAACTCATGCACGTCGTGATACTTGTTCGATCGTATTGTTCGTTGGATCGTTTCGTCCTCGATACCTCCAATTACTGCATCCTCCAAATACGCATCGGGAATTTTCAATTTTAAGGCTCGCAACTTCGCAAGTTTTTCGAAACAATAATCGCCCAGTTTTTGACCCGGTTGAGCTGTATATGTCGCGGCTTCTCTCAATAACTTCGCGAACGGGAGAGGCTTCTTAAATTGTTTGAGCAGCATTCTTTTAAGTGAGCTCCACGTATGCTCATGTCTTTGCTCGTCGTCATAGAAGCGTCGGGCGTGACCCTCTAATTGTCGTGCAATCTTGCAGATTATATCATCGTCCGTCCAATAATAACGACGTGCGATGCGATCTACATCGCGTACCCACACTTCTATATCCGCATTATCCTTAGACGGATCGAATCGCGGCACTAAATGTTCTTCATTTCCTGGCCAACACCTCACAGATCTCAATTCGCGTTTCAAACGCTTGACCGTTCTCCGCACATCTTCCTCCGAGGAATCGTCCGCGGAACTCGATCGCGTATTTCGTCCTCGAGCTCGTACACGATGTTCGGGAATTCGTTCGCGCTCTCGCGGCGACGGAGTGCGCGTACGCGCACGCCTACATTTCTTCGCTCGCGAATCAGATCGATTACGTTTCCGTGAACGATCCCGCGAATCACTTCGCGTAAAATCGTCGGAGTAATCTCCCGAGGAATCCCGCCGATCTTCCTGTGATCGACTCCTCGAACGGTCCCTCGAACGACCCATAGTCCTTGCTTACTCGCTAAACACTGTATCGTACACTATACACTAATATCCGTCCAAATGTCTGCGGTAATAATATTTATTGTGTCTTTTATCGCACAGTTGCACCCGACGTTACACACGTGATTCACCGACACAGTAAATAGCACGCGGTATATCCCACTTCTGATTTGTAAGACAAAACTAAAAACTCTATTATATGGGAGAAAATACAAGTCTATTCGATAATATTCGTTGTCACGGATAGATGCTTGCTACAGAAGGGCTCCGAATGGAATGCCCTCCTCGTCTCAAGTCGTCCCTTTCGTCCTCGGCAGGACGGTCCCTGGGCCTGAAGTGGTTTATGACTTGGAGGAGAGAGCAGTGTCAAAAGACAAACTCCAGACGTTCAGCCTCTCAAATATCCAAGTCTTACACTTCTTATAGTCCAGTCAAATTAAACATTAAAATAGAAGTTAGGTTACAAAAATTCCCATAGAGCTAAAAATTGGTATGAATGTTCTGAATACTATTATAAATGAATTGTGAAAAGTCCCCATCAATCCCCCTTGTGCAAAAAATTTTATTGATGGGGAAAGTTTGCAAAAATAGGTTTTTCGCGTTTTTCTGCTAAACGGTGAGCTTTACAGCAAAAATAGTTTAGACAAAAATTGTAGATCATCCGATTCTCTACAAAAAATGTATCCACACTTTTTTTCATAAGTATTGCCATTTCCGTGATACAGCGGTTCAAAGAACTGAAAAAATTATTTTATTCGTAATATGCACGTTAATGTACTTTTATATACATTTTTTAACCGTTATACGAGTACAAATATGAGTCCCTATGTCTTATACACACAAATTATAAAATTCTTAGAATATAAATGAACGTCAAAAACTCCGCCCCTATTTTCATTTAGTCGCATGGCCTTGAGTAACATTTGTCTTCCATTCAATTGTCAGCGTGGCGATGCTCGTATACCTGCTCCGTTTCAAAGGTTTCATACTCAACAAAATACTGTTAGTCGTAAGCATTCCTTCGTAGTGACAACTCGTGGCTATCGCTTATATTTTGTAACAAAGTTTGTGCATTTTACTGTTTTTAAAAAAAAATGTCGCAATTCTGCTTTATTTGTAGTCAACCTTTGACTGAAAGTGGAGTTGTTACTGTTGATCACGGCATGAAAGCATTAATTGATGCAAGTATTGAAAGAGGTGATGAGTTTTCGGAGTACCTGAAAGACCAGACATCTGTAAAAATTCATGTGCAGTTATAATCACTAATGGAATTCACTTTCTTCTTTCTATGTACGGAGCTCCAAAAAAAGTTACCTGCTTGGATAAACTCCGATACTTATCTTTTGCAAAAAAAAAACTTATAATAAAAAACAAGTGCAATTAGCTTGTCTTCCCCCAACCTCTGCTGCTGCTCAACAACATCTATTCCGGGTATATTATCAAGTTCAAGTGTGGCTTGGTAATAAAATGGATCCAGAAGACTGGGGTTGGAAGTTGGTTGACAATGCATTGGAACCAATTCATACGTTACTCCCACCTGCACCAGAAAAACTCCTTAACACCATCTTTTGCAATTGCAAAAAAGGTTGCAATGCTAAATGCGGCTGTAAAAAGGTTGGACTGTTTTGTTCTTTAGTATGTACCAATTGTCAAGGACAGTCGTGCTCCAATGTTGAATCGATACTAGATGAGGATAGTTACGATATCAGTGATGAGACATATGATGTATCACTTTTAGAACATATTTGTATCCAACAGGAAGATGGAGAAAACGAAGACAGTACACTAGAAGTTCCATTGGATTATTATGAATCCGACGAATAATTTTTCCAAATTATTTTTTCATTTATATATTACATAAATACACAGCTTTCATCATTTTCAATACTCAATTTGAATTCAATAGGATCACAATAGATCGTGGAATAGGCCTACCGGGGAAACCACGTTAAAAAAAAAGTGCCAAGCACACTACCTCATAGGTGGTGTGGAAACGTGTGCATATTACGAATAAAATAATTTTTTCAGTTCTTTGAACCGCTGTATCACGGAAATGGCAATACTTATGAAAAAAAGTGTGGATACATTTTTTGTAGAGAATCGGATGATCTACAATTTTTGTCTAAACTATTTTTGCTGTAAAACTCACCGTTTAGCAGAAAAACGCGAAAAACCTATTTTTGCAAACTTTCCCCATCAATAAAATTTTTTGCACAAGGGGGATTGATGGGGACTTTTCACAATTCATTTATAATAGTATTCTGAACATTCATACCAATTTTTAGCTCTATGGGAATTTTTGTAACCTTCAAAGTCTTATTTGACTGGACTATTAGGTAATTTGTAATTTTCAAAAGCTTTGAAATTTTTAGGGTAAATATCTACAACAGATTATTACACTATGTAAGGAATAAGTAATTTACATCCAAGTTTTGATACTTTACTTTACCTCCTTCAAATAAACAATTGTAAAAAAATTGCATAAGAAACTCTTTAGAAGTGTCCTACTCGAGACTGTAATCAACACTATTGCTGTCTACTGTTTTTAATTGAAACCGACTCTGAGATAAATATAAAAAGTTTTACTCTGAGACAACCGTATAATACTTTTTCCCACCGGTCATATTGACCGACCGCGGTAGGTAGGCCACATGACAAATTTTTCTTGGAAAATAGAGAGAATAACTAGAAGTAAAAAATGAAGAAAATATTATATGCATATTCTAAGAATTGTCATATAGTTTGATAACGGTATTATAACGTTTAAAAATGTGTACGTGTTACAAAAGATTGAAAACGGTCAATTTGACCGGTCCTGGTAGGTTTAGTGTTAAATAAATTTTGGCAAATACCTGGCCAAATGTCGATTTTTCCGAACCATCGAATTATTGTGCGCGGACTTGGCAGATGAAAATTGAATTGATCACGCAGTTTATTATACAAAGCGGGCGAAGTGTAATGTAATGTTAAAGTTAACTGTTTTTCCTTCTCGGTGAATTTCTCGGCTTTTTTAATTTTAAATATCAACATTAAAATAAAAGTTAAAACAAATCCGCTAACTCTTCTTGCGATCGCTTTCTTTACGCAGTTATCGGTGATCTCCCCTAAAGAAAGTTTTTCTTTTATGCGATTGAGTACTTTACATTTAGCCCGTAGTTTCGATTGAAGGACACTGAATCTTTCTCTCTCTTGCACTAATTTTTTTTCAGCTTCCTTCAATCGCAACATCAAATCATTTCGCTCTCTTTCCAACGAAATAGCTGTAGCTTCAAAAGACCAATCAGATTCGGCGTTATCGTTATCGTCTTCATTTGGTGTAAATAACACTGGATTTGCATCTACTTTTAATCTAGTGGATATATGAAAACTACTACGCGCAAAATGCCGACTACAAATATATTTCTTTTTCAATTGTGTATCAGACATTTCCACCCAGTCGTCTAAGCCACAATTCACTAACCACGTCGTACATCTATCACTATCATTAACAGGAAAAGTGTGGAAACTAATAGTACTTGAACTATTACGATTTGTGTTTCCACAATTCGGATATTCACATTTTTTATAATGAGTTTTTCTATTCTGATGGTCCATTGTAATTCTTATTAAATTGCAATAGATGGAAATATTAGCGTAGAAATAAAAAAATTAGTTGCAATATAAAAGAAAGGATTACTAAAATATACCAAAATGCACACTACCGTAAAATGCTGCTGGAGCTTCTTCACGCATGATTGAGACAAACACTATCCCGCTGGTCGGGCTTTCTCGATCGTGTTTTTTTAAAATCCTCTGGCACACAAACGGATAAACACAACGCGGTTTCTATATAACGCGGTACAAATTAATTGCGTTATAGGAGAGTTGACTGTATACTATTGTAAGAATAATAATAATAATAATAATGAATGTAATAATAAATGTAATAATATGTATAATATGTATAATATGTGTAATAAGTATAATAATAAAATAATAATAATGATAAGCATAGGTTAGCGTAAAATTTGGCACAAGTTAATGGGCACTTTGAAATGCTCTCGCTGTCGTTGTCGAAATAATACTGACATTTCAGAGCTTTTGCAATGGCCTCGCAAAATTATCATAAGGGTTGTGTTCGCTTTCCTCATTGAGAACAGATGAACTTCAGTGGGAGTAAGTTAAGAGAGTGGTTCGGAAAATCATTGAAGCTATGGGTTCAAGGTAAAACAAGATTTACAGCATTCGTATCTTGTGGAGCGTTCCCACCGGAAATATGGAGTTGATAGTGACCAGTTACAAACTCTGCATGTCCTTTTTCGAAAACGTTCCTCGTGAGGATAGGAATTGACAATAGAGAATGTAACCTTGATCCCACCCAAATGTCTTCGCTTACTCCTGCAGAGTTGCAGATGTCAAAAAAGCATTCCCCTTTTTTATCTATTCCAAATTTGGATTCATATCCTCACGAGAAACGTTCTTCTTACGCGAATTTATAACTGGTTACCGTTAACTCCGAAGTTGTACTGAGATCGTGTCACGGAATGCGAGCGTTGTAAATTTTGTTGAAAAAATTACTTAATTGAGGCTTACATAGTTAAGGTCAACACCTTAACTACGCCTTATTAGTTCGTCTGTCCCTTTAAACGTCGTGTTGTGTGAGTTTGAGATACAGGTGCACTCATATCCCAGGCTCACACAATACGACGTTTAAAGGGACAGACAAACCCACCACCGTGCCAGGCCCCACCGTAAAAGTAAATTTCCAAGCGACAGCACAGTGGTGGGTTCATGCCTATACATGCACTACTTACCATTTAAACCGTATACCATTTTTTAACCAGTTTTCTTCGTCTGCAACACATGCTGTCTCTCATGTTTTCCTCTTTCTAGAGCGCAGGCCATATTGATGTAGAAATGTTTTGATGTTAATTACTAATGTAGCAAAAACGCTTAGAAATGTCTATTGATCAAAAGGCGTAGGTTCGCTCCCACACAAGCCGTTAATAAAGCCGTAAACGCTGTACATGCAATAACAATGACTAAAGAGTATTTTGAGGATTCTTTATTAACTATTATACAATTTTATATATGATAAGTTACAATCGCATAGTAAGGCATGCAGGTCAATTACGTATTTCTAAGTTTCAATCAAATGTAATCATTCTCAATCTGCTTAGAACAACAAATTGTAACAATCTCTTGTCTATCACCTCCATTCTTTCTTTCGCAGAAAGATTACATTGTATTCAAACATAGTTTTAATTCCGGCCAGCAGAAGCGATTGCAGCAATTTTATGGATCTATCGATAACGTCGGCTGTGACATTGAAATGGTACGGGGGCTCCTGAAGCCCCCCGATCTCGGGCCGCGAAAATGCCTTGCGTGTCCGGTCTATTCTATACCTCGTCTGTGATATTGGGATCTGACATGGGGGCGGGGCTTAATAAACGTGGCGACTACAAGATTGCATTATATACATATCTAGATAGGTTATTTGTGATAAAATTTAATTAAAATGATTAGAATAAAAGAAATATGTGATTGGGCGAAAACAAAGCCTTCTAATCGTAATTTTGTTGAAGCTGAAAGGATTTTAAAAGCGAAACATATTATAAATTATATAATATATAATACAATAATATATAATATAATAATCTTGGCATTTCTGGATGAACGTCGGCGTTCTCGGTCTTTTTTCAGTTTATTCTCACTGTGACCTAAATTGCATGATGGAACAGCTGTTTTCTTCAAAATTCTTTTTCTCGCTGAAATTTCTGGTAATATATAATCTTCCTTAGTGAAATGAAGTGAGCATATTCTTGCTGATGGAAAAGTATGTTTAACGTTCAGTACCTTCTTCCAAACTTCTAATTGATCAACTTGTTCTGATTCTCCAAAAATATTTGTCACAATAATAGGACGTTTGCCTTTCTCAGGAAATTTATGAAATCTTACATTTAAATTTACACTTGAACGACTTGTACAATTTTTCACGATACAACTTAATCTTGCTTTGGACTTTTTTCTGGGTGAGAATCGGACACTTTCCATCGCAAACAATTGCAATTTTTTTTAATCAACTAATACGCTGTAATGCACTGGATTGTATTTAATGCAATCTAAGATTACTTCTATCGTCCGCCACCAGAGGTCATGTCCGATTTTGTCAAATCCCAATAGCTAGCCGTCCGTCGTCGAGCGGTAACCGACGGTCGGTGAGGAGACGCTCGTTACAGCGGGAAATTATAAGAATTTGAAAGGTTATTAGAACGTCAATGGTTTGTTTAACGTGAAGTACCTGCCTCGCGGCTTAATCCTCACGGCCCCCATGGGCGCGGGATCGAGATACGCTCGATCAACGCGTACGTGCATAAGCAGCGTACTACCAGTCTTAACACGAAGATTGTGCGTCACACTGGTCGGAGCGGAGACTTTCTTAACTCCTACCGGCTCTGCAGGTCGGCACCCGAGATGGAAGGTTTACTGCATCTCACACAGCGACATCCGTAGCATAAGCCCGCCAATGTCTCGCCAGCATTTGGCTCTTGAAACTTTCGCCCCCACGATGGACCTACCCACGGCTGGGCCGGAGTGGGCTAAAACTCCGTGGGCAACCCAGCCCCCGTGGTACCAATACACCCTTGGTTTGGGAGCACTTGACTCAGGTCGGTGGGGTCGTTAAGCCCAGTGGGGTCTCCCAGGCCACAGAATGGGGACCCCACACCTTGCCGTAAGACAGCTCGGGGACCCCCGGGCGCGCGAATGCCCGTACCTACCCAGGTAACTGGGTAGGCCCCTGGGGGAACACTACTCGGGTCCGGTGGGGTCGTAAAGCCCAAAACCGGGGGACTAAACCACTCACGAAGCCCCCACGGCTCCCTGCCGATTGAAAGGTTATTATTAGGTCGTCCCATAAGTTCGTGCCGCTTATTGTTCTACTATTTAAATTAATGTATGAAACATACCTTTAAAGTTTACGAAAAAATGTAGTCGCCCTCTCTTTCCACAACATCTTCCCACCTTTGTGGTAAAGACATTATACCGTCACTATAAAATTTCTTTGGTTTTTCTTTAAAATATTTGT
This sequence comes from Cerceris rybyensis, assembly GCA_910591515.1. Taxonomy (NCBI): domain Eukaryota; kingdom Metazoa; phylum Arthropoda; class Insecta; order Hymenoptera; family Crabronidae; genus Cerceris; species Cerceris rybyensis. The sequence continues at coordinate 4,020,420 of OU342796.1, read as the reverse complement.
CAATGTTTGTTTTTATAGCTTCGACATTATCATATTTGTTTCCGGCTAAAAAATGTTGCATTGACCGAAATAGGTGGTAATCCGTTGGAGCAATATCTGGAGAATATGGTGGGTGTAATATAAGTTGCCAACCGAATTCACGTAATTTTTTTTGCACATTTTGTGCCACGTGTGGTCGTGCATTATCGTGGAGGAACTTCACATTGTTCCGATTTACGAGTTTTGGTCGTTTTATTTGTATTGCTTCTTTCAATTTATCCAATTGAGCACAGTACTTCTCTGAATTAATTGTTTGGTTGGCTGGAAGAAGCTCAAAATACAAAATTCCTTGACAATCCCACTATACAGAAAGGAGAACTTTGCGAGGGTGTAGACCTGGTTTCGCAATTCGTTGTGGTGGATCTTCTCTTCTGGTCCACGTTCGTTTTCTTTGGGGATTGTCGTATGAAATCCATTTTTCATCCCCAGTCACTAAATGTTTCAAAAATGGTTCTTTTTCATTACGTGCAAGCAAAGATATGCACGTTGCTACGCGATCACAACGGTTCCGTTCTGTGAGCTGATGTGGCACCCATACATCCAGCTTTGTTACCATTCCCATTTTCTTTAAGTGTCTGTGTATAGATGATTTCGGGATATTTAAGGTTTCAGACATCTGTTGAACAGATAAACTTCGCCTTTCATCCACTAGATTACGAATTCTGTCCTCGTCTACTTCAGTTGGTCGTCCAGAACGTGTTTGATCTTCAAGATCAAAATTTCCTTTACGAAATCGATCAAACCATTTTCTGCATGTACGGGACGATAAAACACCTTCTCCGTAAACGGCACAAATATTGTTTGCGGCAACCGTTGCTGTATTTTTTTTGCGAAACTCGTACAGCATAAGATGCCGAAAATGAATACGTGTCTCACTCATAGTTTTTCACTATGTAAAAGACGAAATGCTTGCTGTTCACTAACTGTTTCTTTCGAATACCTTCTTTAGACTGAACTCGATCATTAAACGCTGAATCCATCGGTCGCTTATCGCTCTATGTTTATACAACACACCGCGGAAAGTATAAACATATCCGCGGCACGAACTTATGGGACGACCTAATAGAACGTCATGATTTGTTTAACGTGGAGCACCTGCCTTGCGGCTTAATCCCCACGGCCCCCATGGGCGCGGGATCGAGATACGCTCGATCAACGCGTACGTGCCTAAGCAGCGTACTACCAGTCTTAACACGAAGCTTGTGCGTCACACTGGTCGGAGCGGAGACTTTCTTAACTCCTACCGGCTCTGCAGGCCGGCACCCGAGATGGAAGGTTTACTGCATCTCACACAGCGACATCCGTAGCATAAGCCCGCCAATGTCTCGCCAGCATTTGGCTCTTGAAACTTTCGCCCCCACGATGGACCTACCCACGACTGGGCCGGAGTGGGCTAAAACTCCGTGGGCAACCCAGCCCCCGTGGTACCAATACACCCTTGGTTTGGGAGCACTTGACTCAGGTCGGTGGGGTCGTTAAGCCCAGTAGGGTCGCCCAGGCCACAGAATGGGGACCCTACACCTTGCCGTAAGACAGCTCGGGGACCCCCGGGCGCGCGAATGCCCGTACCTACCCAGGTTAACTGGGTAGGCCCCTGGGGGAACACTACTCGGGTCCGGTGGGGTCGTAAAGCCCAAAGCCGGGGGACTAAACCACTCACGAAGCCCCCACGGCTCCCTGCCGATGGACGACCTAATAGATTGGGGATGTGAAAGAGGTAAAAGAATATATAGTTAAAATTATACTCTACTTAGCTTAAGGCTAGCAGAGGACAGGATGGATGGGCCGATCTGTTGAAACCCGTACAGGTTTATTGGAATCGAAATTTGAAGGAATAAAGATTTTAAATAATATTGGTTTCTAACAAAGATTGAACTGGTAAAATAAAGTATATTCAAACTGTGTTTAAGAAATTATACAACTCAGAGATTGATAGAGAGAAGCTTTGAAGTTATGAATTATCAAATATAAAATGACAATGTAGGGTGGTGAAACTTATTTGAAACGAAGTTCGAATGAATTTCCCATTCACAAATAATTAATTAATCCTTACTTTTGACGGTTCGTTTTAGGGCTAGTAGTCAATGAAATAACCAAGGAATATATTCACTATTAAACTTGTTAAAAAATTGGAACTCACCCTGGTTTTCCAGTAGCTGATACAATTATAAATTATAACATAGCGCTATGTGTGTGTGTGTGTGTGTTCTGCTAAAGATTTTCGGCTCTCGATGATACAATATTGAGTGTACGCTGGATTTACAAACTGTTTGGATATCTGTACAGAGAAAATTAATTAGGAGTTGCACTTTGGAATGAACGTGTGTTCACTTATGACTAACGGATTCAAATTTACGATTATATGATACAGATATTTGATGAACGATAATATATAAAAAAGAGATCGGATTTCAAAAAGGTGACAAAATCTCGCACGAAACACTGAGTCTTTCGGCACTATTTATCGTTACCGAACTTTCGCTCACTGAGAATCGAAGATTCTCGCTACGGTTTCGCTGGCTAACAATCACGCACTTCGCGACTTGACGATTGAAAGCGAAGAGATTTCTTAAGTTAACGAGGATATCAAAGTCCGTTACCGCGTATCAAACTATTGAAGTTATTCGCGGATAACTCGGCTTAACGACACCCCGGACTCAATGCCTACGCACCTCGCGACTTTCCAGACAAGAGTAACGAGTTAATCTCGCCCCGGGTCTCACGAAGGGTGGACCCATGGTGGAGGTGGTAGCCACGTTCCGTGGTCACGTTATGCTTAGGTTTTAATTCTGGGAATGCAACTCTTTATTCTTCTCTGTTCAGTTCTTACTAAATTCTTATCGATAGGTACGTGATGGAATGCGCTTAGGGCGCAACAGTCCTGTAACGCTTCTGATAAAACATTGTGGGAACGCGCTTACTAGAGAAATTACATCTGCTAGCCAAGATATAAGCGGAAATAATAATGAAAAATAATACGAGAAATGAACGAAAAAGAAAACGAAAAATTTAGTTCGGGACGTAACAATACCATTGAATTCGTGGTCGAAATACGTTAATTTTCAGTCCTTACGAAATTTTGGTATCTCTAATAGTTTCGGAGATATTCGATAAAATAGTTTTCGTTACCCCAACTTTGGGGGCGGTTTTCACCCCTTTAACGTGGACGGTTGCCGATAAAACAAATTAGGTGTCAAATATTTACACAAAATCCACCTTTTACTATAGTTCCTTAAGAATTGGTGATTTACAGTTGGGGGTAGCCATACATGGTATTGATGTGACTTTACAGCCGACAGACCTGAAAATTGAACAATTCTGGGGAGGTGTGCTTTATATATTTACAATTTTCAAACATAAACTGCTTTAACTGATATATAGCTGCTTTAGAATGCTCGTGGTGGTAGAAAATATTTGTTATGCCAATAACAATGAATACCACTATTGCAATAATTATTAAAAAGTATTTATTAATCAATCGCATTTTTTAAATGTATATTGTGACGGGCTCGAAGACTAAACAACGAGTCACCATGTTTTGACCGATGACCAAAAGTGCGTATATGGTCAAGGATAAAAACCCGCGATCATCGATGCGGAACATCATTTGTTCCAGTCTTTCGACCGACTCGTTTCAAGCTTGTCAAGAAGCCGACGCTAAGCCTTATTGTATTATTCCATCTAGACGAGAATACGAGAATATTGTAATAGTGTAATATCCTTAGTATTGTAGTGTAGAATAAAGTTTGTTTTTTTAAAAAGTCTAACTTACAAGGGAACATATCGAACTGTTAATCACCGATTTTTATGAAAATTGAGTATGATGTAGTCCTCGTTAAAATATTCGACTCGTATTTTTTTTTATCGGCAATCGTCGCCGTTTAAGGGGTAAAAACCACCCCCAAAGTTAGGATCTTTAAGTATATTTCGTCGATTATCTCGGAAACTATGAGAGATAGAGCATATGCGTACATTGACGAAATTTGCGTCTATTAACAATCAACACAATGGTAAAAATTATTTTGCAAAATCTCAATTTGTTTAAACAATACATGAAAAATTCGAATTTTTGTATCATTTTCTCCCCTTTAATGCCCATGAAGTTTCTTGAGTATTTGTTTATAGAAACTATATGTCCTTTACAAAAATACGGATAAATCGGAATTTTGATTTTTTCACCAGAAAAAAAGTTATTAAACTTGAAATTGTACCGTTCGACGCGCTAAATAGAGTGTCTACATGGGTCGTTCCTTGTTCATGAGTAGTTGATAGCTCTCAAAAGAACGAATACTATTGATTTATATTCGTTGCCGGTGAAAATGAAAGAATCTTCGCTTATTTTGAACCTTTTATTACGGCAGACTTTGATACGCACCGGCCGACCGCGGCCTTGGCCGTATCGTACGGTAAGAATTCAGTCCCGACGTATGTACACTGAGAACATCGAAGTTTTTCGTTAGGCATGCATTTCTGACGAAGTATATTAAAATATTCAAAACACTGAATTTTATTACATTAAAACAATATTATTTATTTGTAAATATCCTGCTTTAAATCGTTAGGGCACATACTAAAAAGTGATCATTAATTTTAAGCTTTTTTCACAATATTTAATAATCAAATTTAATAATATAATAACGTTTCATATATTTGAAAACATGGATGAATACATAATCCTACATTACATTTTTTGCATTCGGAATGTGTATCCTTACTCTTGTCATTTTTTGCACACACTACACATGTACGCTTTGCCCTTTCCCGAATTGCTGTATTGGTTTCATATGGAGACGGAAAATGCTTTTGTGACAAACGGAACTGCTCATTAGTAGGGTAGAAATGTAACTTCTACGATATTGTGGCCAGGGGGGCGTGAGGCAATCGTTGTTGCGGGGGGAGGAGGAACTTCAACGATAATGGGGCCAGAGGGGGTGAGGCAATCGTTGGTGGAGGGGAGTGTTGGGCGTTGGTGAAAAGTGGTGGGGATTTTTTGTGTTGTGGGGATGGAAAAAGTTGGGATGGGGATATATGTGTGTGTGTGTGTGGGAGGATGGTGTATATCAGTCGAGTCAAGGTCTTGCTCGACAGAGCCGTTTCTCGAGCTGCGCCGCCTCCTTCACCTACACATACAGCCGAGATGTCACTGATTCACAGGCGCGCCGGCGGCGTTACGGTCGTACCTACTGGTACAAGCGTGGTAGCATGTGGCGGTATATTGGGGCGACATTTATATTTTAAAAATTTTGCGACAGCAAAATGCCAAACTTGTTAGCCTCAAAGAATGTAGAATAATGTAAGAAGTTATTGGGGCGATACTTTGTACAATGTTGTGTTGCCTTTTAACAGTAAAACTGTCGCCAGAAGTCCAAAAGTATTAAAATATATTAATTGTACTTTATTTAACACATATCCGAGCATACTTTTTCACTAACAATACTTTTGTGTTACCTTACATGCGATATAGTGCGGTGTGAAATTGTATTTCGACAAATAACCTTAATCGACGTGCCTCGCACGACGTTCTGATCTCCGCGTCTGACGCGCAAGGCACGTCTTTTCAGCGCGACTGATTGACTACGAATGTCGCCCCGAATACGCCGGTGCTCATGCCAATAGGTCCGCTACTATTAAGGGGAGGCAAAGTCAATCAGCGAGTTCTCGAGTGTATAGGAAGGAGTAGCAGGCGGAGCAGCTCGAGAAACGGCTCTGTCGAGCAAGACCTTGACTCGACTGGTGTATATTGTGGATCGTTACATGTCTCTGGCATCGTGTTTGAAAAAAGAATAATGTCGGAAAGAAGGTTTCTGTTGTCGTGTTGGTAAAAGAAGAAGAAGCAGAAGGGGGAGGTCGGTAATGAGTTGTGGATCGATTGGTAAGTGGTAGAATTATTATTATCCTATGACATAATGATAATTGTGGAGAGTCGTGACGGTAAGTGGTAGAAGTAGAATTATTATCCCATGGCATAATGATAAAGAAGTTTTTCGTTTTGGCTAGGGGGGGTTTCGGTTTGGGGGGTGTAATAATTTTCGCAACGCGCATACATCTCGATGACAGTTGAATGTATGTATATACAGGGTGTCCCAGACCACCCGTCCACCCCTTTTAAAATCCAGGGAAATGGTTTTTTTGAAAAACCCAAAAAATTTTTATCACCAAATCGGGTATGCTCTATCTGATGATGGTATTTTCATCTTCCGGTTTCGATCGGAAATGGGTTATTCAGACAGGAACTTCGTTTTTTTAAATGGAACATGATATTTTTGATTACATATTCGGATTGTACGTAAAAAAATATGAATCTTTTGTACCAAACATTTTTTCGAAAAACGTCAACTTCGACCTTGAAATGACCTTACAACTAAATTGGTTTTGGCCAAAGCCGGTTTTGACCGGAAATGATGTTTTTGGGTTTTTTGTTTTTTCCGCCGCCCCCCCCCCCCCCCCCCGCCCCGGGTAAGAATGTATGACTACATTCGATTAGGTCTGCTGTTCGAAATGTGCACCGTTTGCTTGAATGCAAGCAAGTGTTCTTTTCCGAAAATTATTTGTTGCACTAAGAATTTCGTCAGCATCTAAAGAAACAATAGTGTCGCGTATTCTCTGGATCATATTGTCTCTTGTTGTAGGTTGTTCGCGGTATACCAAATCCTTCACTCTTCCCCACAAATAATAATCTAGAATAGTTAGGTCCGGTGATCGTGGTGGCCAATTGTATGGGCCATATTTGCCTATCCATTTATTTGGATACAGAATGTTTAATTGTTCACGAGCTACTCTAGATGTGTGCGCCGGGCATCCGTCTTGCTGAAACCACATGTTTAAACGCAATTGTAATGGAATATTTGCAAGTAATAGCGGGAGATCATTTTTAATGAAATTAGCGTACCGAATGCCGTTTAGGTTTTCTTCAAAAATAAACGGCCCAACGACATGTTTGTCAATAATGCCACACCAAACATTGACTTTCCAAACATGTTGATGGTCCATTTCTTGCAACCAGTGAGGATTTTCTTGTGCCCAATAACGAGAATTCCAAGTATTTACAGAATCGTTACTTTTGAATGTGCATTCATCAGAAAATAAAATTTTTTGGTGGAAGTTTGGCGGTTGATGACGCATCCAATTGCAAAATTCGAGTCTTTGTCTACAGTCATCCATCGTCAATGCTTGATGAAGACTCATTCTGTACGGATGTAGCTTATTTTCATGAAAAATTCGCGCGATTGAGTTACGACTAATACCAGAATCTTTTTCTGTACGCCTTAACCACTTAACGCTCATGCCCGTGACGTTCACGGGCACGCCAAACGGTCGAATTTGTGCATGCCCGTGACGTTCACGGGCATAGCTGATACGGCCGCTACTCTGCGGTTTGTTTGTCTTAGCCGCTGATATTTTAGAACTCAGATCTTTGACATCTTACACTGAAATGTATACATTCCCAAAAACTTTATACATTGTATATTGGAGGAATAAATACAGATAATCTCTCCGTCTTCTGCCGTTAGCTTTTGTCTGTTTCTTTAGTCTTTGAGCGATCAGTGTGCAGTATACGTCATCCTTGTAATATCTTTTACATCTTACGATTTTTAGTTTGTAGTTTGTTTATTTCTTACATTATTACTTTTGTGTTCTGCTTGTTATAATTAATTGTTGTTGTTAATGTTATTTGGTTATACAGGGTGTCTCATTTTAATCTTTACAGTCGAATATCTCGAAAACTATTGACTTTTCGAAAAAAATGTTTAGACGAAGCATACTCTATTCGAAGGGGGACAGACAATGGTGAACACCGTTTTTTTCTAGATGGAGGCGCCTCCGAGATATGAAGGTCACCTTTGTTTTTTTAAATGGAAACGTGGTTTTTTGTTATGGTAGATACATAGCTTAGCTCAAGACGAATTCACTGGCCTACATTATGTTGACCTTGAAATGTCATTCAAGGTCATTTCAATGAATTAAAGTTCTCTTACAACTGCGCGCCCAGAAAATGTTTCTCATCTTCTAAATTCAAATGGATGACCTTGAGCATCAATGCAGCACTGGATTCTGTTCCTAAATGACAGCTCCACTTGTTCTAAAGTTTGCCTGGTAACTTGACTGCAAGCATTTATTATTCGAGTCTTCATGTTTTCGGGTGTGGTTGGCTCTTCCACATAAACTTTATCTTTTATGTAACCCCACAAGTAAAAATCCAAAGGTGTTAAATCTGGCGACCTTGGTGGAAAGGGTGTCGGACTTCCTCTACCTATCCACTGGCCAGGAAACATTTCATGTAAGGTTTGTCGAACGCGGCGATCGTAATGAGCTGGAGCACCATCATGCTGGAACCACATCCGCACTCTGGTGGCCAGTGGAATGTCTTCCAAAAGGATTTGAAATTCGTTACGAAGAAAATTATTGTATCGTTCTCCAGTTAGTGTACCATTAAAAAAATACGGACCCACTAACGAGCCACCAACAATGCCACACCAAACATTTAGAGACCATTGATGTTGATGTTCAATTGCTCGATGCCGGTGAGGATTTTCATCACACCAATAGTGGAAATTGTGACGATTTACTTCTCCCGTGTTTTTAAAAGTTGCTTCGTCCGAAAAGAGCACGTAGGAGAAAAAGAAAGGATCACGCATTATCCTACGCATAGACCATTGGCAAAATCTCAATCTGGCACCATAATCGGCATCACTCAATGCTTGGTGTAACGAAATGTGATACGGGTGAAAACGATGTTGCCGAAGGATTCTGGACGCCGTAGATCGTGATACACCGATATTATTTTCTATGCACCTGGTACTGGTATGAGGATTTGCTGCTACTGCTGCCAGCGTTAAAATTTCTGATCTTTCTGAACGGCGCTGATGACGGCGTCGATGCAAAAATCCTTGCCGAGCCCGAATTTCGCAATTTCTAATGACGACTGCACTTGGGTGCCGGCGATTCGGAAATCTTTCCCGATACACTCGGGCAGCTGCCCTATAACTTTGCTGACATTCTCCCAAAATTAAAATCATGTCAACAATTTCATCAGGCGTATAATCAGCCATCGTGAAATTAATTGCTATCAAAAAGAACACTTGTACTACCTACTCACTGCTTCGAATCAACTTAAAGATATTCTGCTAGCAGGTATTCTGTGTTTGTAAACATTAATATCAATAGTGTTAATGCTCAAGAAGATGAGAAACATTTTCTGGGCGCGCAGTTGTAAGAGAACTTTAATTCATTGAAATGACCTTGAATGACATTTCAAGGTCAACATAATGTAGGCCAGTGAATTCGTCTTGAGCTAAGCTATGTATCTACCATAACAAAAAACCACGTTTCCATTTAAAAAAACAAAGGTGACCTTCATATCTCGGAGGCGCCTCCATCTAGAAAAAAACGGTGTTCACCATTGTCTGTCCCCCTTCGAATAGAGTATGCTTCGTCTAAACATTTTTTTCGAAAAGTCAATAGTTTTCGAGATATTCGACTGTAAAGATTAAAATGAGACACCCTGTATAAGTTATAGAAGGATTTCCCTTAGATAAACAGGTATGATGAAAAACTTGTTATTTTTCCGAAAAAAATAATTCGTATGCCACTAGGAGTACAAAAAACATTTTATAATATGCACAAGATGAGCATTCAGGCAAAAAAAAAAACTTGTGCGTTTTTGGACGGTCGATTCGAAAAAAACCTGAGCGTTAAGTGGTTAATGAATCGTGAGGATGTAATTGAGCGGATGCAAGAATCTCCGGTGTTCTTACATCCCTAATTGGCCGTTTAATTTGTTTACCTTTATTATGATCCGGTTGAATAATACCTTTATTGCTAATTCGCTTAGTTAAGCGAGAAAAGACTTTGCGGGAGTGAGGAGTGCGATCTGGGTATCGCTCTCGCCACAACCGTTCAGCTGTTTTAAATTGACCACCGCATTCACCTAAAATAAGCATCATATCCTTAGCTTCTGCGCTTGAATACGACATCGCTAGTCAATAAGAATTTGGTTGCTTCGAGAAATAAAGATTACTCGTCCGATATGCAGGTAGTCGCTATCGAGAATCCTCAAGTGTGGGGGACTAGGCGGCATAAGGAGAAACAGTGGGATAATGTGATGCCACGTAAGGATGGTGGAGGGGGAATCGTGGTGGCACCATCTGGCGACGGTGGTCCATATGCTGGCGTAGTTGCGGCACCGAGGAGATACAGCAGACCTAATCGAATGTAGTCATTACATTCTTACCCGGGGCGGGGGGGGGGGGGGGGGGGGGGGGGCAAAAAACCCAAAAACATCATTTCCGGTCAAAACCGGCTTTGGCCAAAACCAATTTAGTTGTAAGGTCATTTCAAGGTCGAAGTTGACGTTTTTCGAAAAAATGTTTGGTACAAAAGATTCATATTTTTTTACGTACAATCCGAATATGTAATCAAAAATATCATGTTCCATTTAAAAAAACGAAGTTCCTGTCTGAATAACCCATTTCCGATCGAAACCGGAAGATGAAAATACCATCATCAGATAGAGCATACCCGATTTGGTGATAAAAATTTTTTGGGTTTTTCAAAAAAACCATTTCCCTGGATTTTAAAAGGGGTGGACGGGTGGTCTGGGACACCCTGTATATTTTCTCGTTCGTTTACAGCATAGTATTTCTCTCTCTCTCTCTCTCTCTCTTTGTTTAAAACATCACTTTTGTAATTGTGTTATTGTTCGAAAACACGTATACGGTCCCATTGACCATGAACATCGCGTAGTATTGCATATTATTTTCCACTATGTAGCGTATCATCCTCTCGGTCGTCTGGAAATCGTAATGTGACAGATATCTCCATTCCGACGGGTATTCGACGAGAATATCGTTGACCAGCACGTATAACGGCGAATTGGCTATTACTTGATTGTCGTTGGGTATATATTCTAATCCCTCATCGTTGTCGCTCTCGCTCCCTGTAATGATGCCTGTAATAACGTTCAGTGGTTTTCCATTATGCTCGAGTGGTTTGCTTAAAAAGAAGAGGAAGAAAGAATGAAAAAGAAAGAAAAGGTAAGAAAAAAAGTTTGTTATAACATTTTTTATACGTTTTACCTTTTTTTATAGTTCTTATAAAATCATGTTCATTCTGATAGATACTTAATAATAATGTATATTCCACTCCCCTCGTTGCTCTCGCTCCATGTAATGATTCTCGTAATAACGATCAGTGGAAAAGTTTTCCATTATGCTCGAGTGGTTTGCTTAAAAAAGAAGAGTAAGAAAGAATGAAAAAGAAAGAAAAAGTTTGTTATAACGTTTTTATAGGTTTTACCTTTTTTATAGTTCTTATAAAATCGTGTTCATTCTGATTGATACTTAATAAGAATGTATATTCTATTCCCTCGTTGCTTTCGCTCAGTGTAATGATGTTTTTGCAATATCGTTCAGTGGAAAGTTTTCAATTTTCCTTATAATCTTTGTCTTATGTATTTCATATCAATTATTTTCATATGCGGAAATATATTAGTAAATAAGGAATTTTTAATTTATACAACTACTAATTATTTATAATTTAAAATGTACCAATTTCTAAACACTTGCACTTCCTCGAAAGGGTAATGTATGGTATTCCCTCTGAAATTTTTTTTTCTTTTATGCAAATAACAAACTGTTTTAACAATCTTATTATACGAGGGATTTGTAATAAGATCATCAAATTTTGGACAATTTAAATTTTCTAAATTAAAATTCTGAATCCCCAAGTTGTTTAAATATCGTCTTTCAACTGAACCCCCTTTATAACCAAAAACGCTAGATCCTCTATAATTTTGTTCACATTTTAATATAAAACTATTGACATCCGATTGTGTTTTATTTTCAAACATTAAATCTTTAAAAAGAATACCATGCACGTTATGAAATAGGTATACAGCACTTTTTTTATCTTTACAACTTAAATCCGAAAATGTTGATTCTAATAAAAATGTTTCATGGTTTATAAAACCATTTTCAATGTTAACCCCTTGACTGACGAATTAAATGGAATTTGATGCGACAAAAAAAAAAACTATTTAATTTCGCTTAATTGAACAGTTACGTGAAGACTGAGAAAGAGTACATTTTATTTTCAAATTTGGATTTTTATTAATCAGATTGACGTCACCAAAGAGCATCTAAATTACATTAAAAAATAATAATTTAATAGTTCTGCACAGTATGGAATATTTCGAAGCATTTTGGAACATGTAACGGGACTAAACATTTTTTGCACTGCCATGTTGTTTCACTTCTTATGTTGTTTTTTGCGCACACGCGGCATCTCTTTGTTGGTAGTTTCTTTTTCTCAGTCGAGGAAATATGTTCAGGGAAATGTGCCCAATGTTTGGCCTGTAACCGAGTCGGGCATTCACTTTGCGACGGTCTGCCACGTGCTGGATAGTCAGGAAGAGACAAATTATATAGCATGTCTTCTGCAATATTCAACCTAAAATTTACCATCGATTGCTTTGTTCGATTCGGCAACTTGGAATATAGCACATAAGCGTTATAGACAGCTATATCAAACATATAAAAGAACATTTTTTTGTATCCCTTGATACTCTTCCGCATTAGTGGGAAACTTGCAAGAAATTGGTCTTGCCTATCAACACCTCCCATTCCACGGTTGTACTCTATTACACAGCTGGGTTTTATAACATTTTCTTGCTCGCCTCCTTTCTTTCTTCTGATTTTTCCTGTGGTAACCATTTCTGCTCTTGAATGTTTGCTGCTCATTATATATACATCTTTCTTATCACGCCAGCGTAAGCACAGAATGCCTTTACATGATAACGTTGTTACATCTCCCCTTTTTAGTTTGTATGATGTAAGCTTCTTTGGCATATTCTTTCGATTTTTCCTAACCGTTCCAATAACATTTGTATTATTTCTATTCAAAATCTTGAATAATTCTGGTGAGGAATACCAATTGTCTAAAAACAAGGTATACCCTTCCCCTAAAATAGGTTCAGCCAGTTCCATTACTATACTTTGTGATACAGGTATATCAGTTCCTTCAATTTTATCCTGTCCCGTGTAAATTTTAAACCGAGAACAATATCCAGAAGTAGATTCACATAACTTGTAGAATTTGATTCCAAATCTCGCCCGTTTTGATGCAATAAACTGAACGTAATTCAGTCGCCCTCTAAATTTCATAAGAGATTCGTCTATGACAACATCTTCTTCTGGGACGTATAATTGTTGGAATTTGGTATTTAGATATTCGACCACGGGTCGAATTTTTCGTATTCTATCTTTTTTAGACATCGTCTCATTATTTACAAAATGGAGATAGTGCGTTATAGATAGGAAACGTTTATAAGGCATAATTTCCGAAAAGACAGGTGTTTGTATTATTCTGCGTTTAGACCAATACATTTCTAATTTGGATTTTTTTACTTGCGACATTATAATACATAACGCAAAATACGCCCTGATTTCATCATTCGTTACTGGAAACCAGTCTTTGCTCATTTTCGTAGTGTGTTCCATGTTCATCTGATCTGCATATCTATTTGTTTCCCGGACTATCATTTCAAAAAAGTCGTCAGATAAAATTTGTTTTAAAACACACAGAGGTGTTGAATCTGCTCCCAATGTTCGTAATACTAATGGATTGATACCGGGAGTTTCGGTAAATTCTTTTATGTTTACAATATTTTCGTCTTCTGTCCAATTCCATTCATCGTCTGCTACATCAGAATCATCACTGCTTGATATGGGTCTTACACGTTTACGAACATTTTGTAGAACGGAGCTTGCTTCACTTGATCTTGAACTATCACTTGTATAGTCAATGGTATGAACACTTCGATGACCGGTGTCAATCTCATCATCAGTACTAGAGTAACCAATTGCACCATCATCCCCACTTTCATATAATGCATCCGGCTTATACATGTTACGGGGATTATTTATAATCTTTACTAAACTCAAATATTGGCTAGTATAACATTCACCGTGCGAGACTTCTGCTAAACTGAACTCTTACTTTCAGTGTGCTTTTTTAAATGAGAATCGTCGAACGAGTGAAGCAACTATGTAATCTAATTGTAACTTCCACGGCGTCCGCCGAAAGAAGCGCTTGACGAGTCTGACTCGTCAAAGTCTGTGATGGCCCAGGAAATCAATGACGAGTCAGACTCGTCAAAGTCAGTCAAGGGGTTAATAATGGCCAAATCTTTACATAAAAATTCCCCATTAACCGTAAATCCGTCCATATCGATGATATGGGTGATATTTTCTCTATAACAAAGCAAATTTTGTGTAGAAATAATTTTTTTTTTAAATAAATAAATAAATAAGTAAAGTTTTATTATTATTATTATTGTATTTACGTTTCGTGTTTGTTACAGTAACTATTCATTTTAAAGTTCTTGTCGCAATTTAAATTTTGTACACTTTTTCTTTTTACTACACTGCTTTTTTACACGTCTTTCACTTGTTTCTTACTTATTTTCGTGTCATCCAGTAATCAGTGTGTGATAGGTTGCCTCATTTTATGTCTATTTATAATCCAAAGGTCATGAACGGAAATTCAAATAGGCCAAAAGGAGTGGTTATGGCCGCCTTTGGAATTTCCGCCTGATTGACCGGAATTTGCTGGTACGCCCTAACCAGGTCGATGGTAGAAAAGATTTTTGTTCCCTGCAGCAGATAGGTGTAGTCCTGTGTATGCGACAAGGGTAGCGATCCGGTGTAGTAGCGGCGTTGAGTGCCCGGTAATCACCGCATGGTCTCCAGTCGCCCTTCTTCTTGGGTGCTAAATGCAATGGGCTTGCCCAGGGGCTTTGAGAGGGTCGGCATAGTCCTTGATCCAACATGAACTGGAACTCGCGTGTTGCGACTTTGAGTTTTTCGGGTGATAGTTGCCTCGGGTGATGCCTAGGCAATCCTCGTGATAAGGAGTTACACAGTATGAGCACTGGATCCATTCAGCTAAATTTTTTTGTTTTATATCCTCAGAATACCACTTGCCGCATGATCCACACTGCCAGTCGTCATTTTTTGGAGCGGTTGTCTTCTTATTGGTTATCGATGTGGATGGTAATGGTGCTCTTGGTTGTGCTGCTGGGGATGCTGATCGTGAAGATACTGTTGATGGATATCATTTATTCGCAACACATTTTCCTTTTGTCCTGTCTGTAGCCTTTTTTACTTTAGTTGCTTTCACTTTAGAAGCACTTGGTATTATTGGTAGCATTGATGGCGTTATAAAAGGATCTCCTACAGATGTTAAGCATTTCGCACTTGAGTCCCTTTTTGGTTTTGTTTTAATAGTCTGCTTCTTTAATACTTTGGGGATTTTTAGAATTTGTTGAACTTCTGAAGTAGCTGCGACATTTGTAATTGATACTGGTAATGACAAGGGATTGTTGGTGATATCTTATGGCCTCAGTGCCTCTGCAGCGATTTCTTTTGGATTAAGGTAGTTCTATGCAAATATTTTTTACGACCAATTTTTTTTAAATTTTGGATATCCATGCAGTATTATATTCCAAAACAATTTGCGAAAGATCAATGAAATTAACCACATAGTTTATAAGAAAATTATTTTTACACGAATCTTATAGGGACAGCCATTTTCACATGCCTTGGAATGCATGTTTTTATTTTTTTTAACCGAAACGAGTCGACAAAAATCTTTATAAAAATAGTAGTGGCCTAATCAATTCTGTTAGAACCCGATGTAATTTTTCTATAATTATTTACCACGTACTTATGAAGAAAACTTCTATTAAAAGTTGAAAAATCTCATAGTATCGTGAGAGTACACGCGATGACTTACATTAGCAAAATAAAACTGGCGTATTCCAATCCTCTCTTCCTGGAATACTGATTTTGAATCTCTTCTCAAACAGATATCTTGGGAGGCAACGGTCACCTTCCTGCCCTAGAACATTCCGAAGATGCACCTCCCCTTTGAGAGCACTAGCGTGCCCCATATGGTACCCCTTCCATAGACCCAGCCATTTTAGCCTATAGGCTGCCCTACGAGCTTCGGCCCTTGCTCTCAAGTGCAAGGGCTCTAAGTTCAAAAGAACACTTAAGGCCAAGGCTGGTGTCGTACGAAGTGCTCTTGTTGCCCCCATAAGAGCAGCACGATGTACCTTGTTTAGCAGCTTTATGTTGAAGCCCTTCCTGGCAGAGTTCCACCAAACCAAAGCAGCATGTAAAATTTGTGGCTTTATAATTGCAGTATACAACCAGACCACCATTTTGGGTTTCAAACCCCATGTTGTGCCAAACATCCTTCTGCAGGCCCAGTAGGTACTGATAGCCCTTTGAGCCTGCTTCGTCAGATACCCAGACCAATTCAGCTTCCTGTCTAGAATTATTCCAAGTTATTTAACCTTATCCGAGCACTTCAGATGGACCCCAAAAATGGAAGGCTCCCTAAGTTTGAAGAGCCTCTTCCTTGTGAACAAAACCGTCTCTGTTTTGTCTGGATTGACAGACAGAGACCGCTCTACACACCAATCCTGTACAATATCCATAGCCCTCTGTATAGACATTGATAAGACCAGAGGCGACTTCCCAGTGACCGACACCACCAGTTCGCCCACATACCCCAGCGTATTGAAGCCCGCCTTGGTTAGCTTCCCTAGCAGTCCATCGATGTCCAGGCTCCACAGTAACGGTGATAAGACCCCTCCCTGCGGACAACCTTTGGCCACCTGAACCTGCACCACAGCTTCACCGAGGTTAGCCGTAGCAGTACGGGACATCAATATATTGTGAATCCAACGTACCAGAATGCGATCCATACCTACTCGTATGGCCGCTTCACATATCGAGTCGAACCCCGTGTTATCATAGGCTCCCTCGATATCCAGAAATATCCCCAGTAAAAAGAAGTTTTCGTTAAGGATAGGGTTTCGTTTGAATAATAATTTCCGCAACACGCACTTATGAAAATTGAATATATGTATATATTTTTTTTTCTCCTTTGTTTACAGTATCATTTTTACAAATAGTTTTTCTCTTTTGTTTACAGCATCACTTTTATAATCGTGTTATTATTTGAAAATGCATATACGTTTGCGTTAACCATGAACATTGCATAGAATTGCATATCATTTTCTACGATGTATTGCATCATTTTCTTTGTCATCTGGTAATCGGCATGTGATAGGTACCTGTATCTCCATTCCGATGGATATTGAACAAGAATATTGTTGAACAGCTTGTATAATGGTGTATTGTTCGTTGTTTGATTGTCGTTGGGCGGTATATATTCTATTCCCTCATCGCTGTTGCTATCGCTCCTTCTAATGTTGTTCGTAATATCGTTCAGCGGAAGGTTTTCCATTATGTGCAAGCTGATGGAGAAGATACCGTTACCTCTTTATATTATTTTCTCTTGAGCACTTTATCGCTACTGGCACTGATTTATGTATTAGGGGGACCGGAAAGTAATGTCGTTTTCTTACGCTAAATACAAACACATACATTTTTAACGAGTCTTTATTTTTAATCAATGATGTATTCCCCATCATTGTCAATAACCTTTTGCCATCTAGTGAGTAAATTTTCAATCCCTGATCGATAAAAATTAATTGGTTTTTCGGCAAAATATCTAGAGATGGCATTTTGGATATCATCCAAATTTGCAAATGTTTTGCCACTTAAAAAGTGTTGCAGCGCTCGGAATAAGTGGAAATCCGATGGTGCAACATCGGGCGAATATGGTGGATGAGGCAGCACCTCCCACCCCAATTCATTAATTTTTTCTAGAGTTCGCCTTGCGCAGTGCGGTCTTGCATTGTCATGTTGGAAAATGACGCCTTTTCGGTTGACAATCGCTGGCCACTTTTCAATTAAAGATTGATTGACTCGCTGCAATTGTTCGCTGTAGAGGTCTGCAGTAACAGTTTGTCCAGGTTTCAGTAATTCAAAATGAACAATGCCGCGAATACTCCACCAAACACACAAAAGCGCTTTTTTGGGGTGTAAACCTGGCTTAGCAGTACTCCGAGGGATTTCATTTGGAGAGAGCCACTGCCTTTTGCGTTTTGGGTTATCATACAGGACCCATTTCTCATCTCCTGTGATCAAGCGATCAAAAAACGCTTCTGTGTTGTGTCGTTGAAGCAATAAGTTGCATGTGATTGATCGGTTAGCCTTATTCTGTTCGGACAGATTATGCGGGACCCAAACACCTGCTCTGCTTACTTTCCCAATCTGCTTCAAATGTTCTTGGATGGTCGACCAAGGTTGGTTGAGACTGTTTGACAATTCCTCGATCGTCTGACACGGATTTGCTTCCACTTCCGCCCTTAACACGTCGTTGTCTAACGCTGATGGTCTTCTTGATCGATACGAGTCGGAAAGATCAAAATTACCCGATTTGAACTTGGAAAACCACCTTTGGCATTTACGAATGTCCAGTGCATTTGGATAAACATCGCAAATGTTTTTGGTAGCAACTGTTGCGTTATTTCCCTTGCGAAACTCAAAGAGCATGCAATGCCGGATGTGTACCTCTTCTGGTATTTGGCTGGCCATTTTACCAAAAATTACAAAAAAAAATTGTAATTCAATTGTCTATAAGTAAAGAAATCACTATAACCTCACAATGTCTTTGGTACGCCTCTGAACCAAACAATGAGCTGACAAATGACAATCAAGTATTGGCATGCGCAGAAACGACATTACTTTCCGGTCCCCCTAATACTAAAACGAGGCTTTTATATGGAATGGGTGGAAGTTTGTGGAGGGGCAAATAAGATAATGCGCGCATGCATTTTTTCTTTCAGTAGTAATGTGATAGATAATTTATTAGATTAATTTTCGTACAACATCAGTTAGTGGATTATATTCTACAATACGATCATGTATTATTAACCAGTATGCTGTAGTGTTAGGAGGAACATTTACAGAACATTCAAATTCAATTTTTACATCTACTGTTCCACTTTTGTTTGACTCATTTTGTCTGGAGCAATCAATAACAGTTATAGGATAATCTTTGATAAACTCGTTGATGTGCAACAGTGGTGCAGTATGGTCTTCATTCTGATAATAAGACTTTGTGAATCTAGTATACATATCATATAATATAACACAATGATTGTTATTGAAATTTAAATTCAATTTATCGTATGGATAAAATTCTGATTTATTCTCTAGCGGAAAATTATAAAATTCAATAATTGCATTTTCTATAACATTGCTACCATCATCATCATCTTCGTATATTATATTGTACATTAAATTGGCTACGCCATTCTCTAATTTACAAAATTCAAAACAGTGTGTGTAATAAAAATGTTGTTGATAAACAAATTTGTATTGTTTAATTAGTGATTTATCCTTTTCAATAAAATGAAAAATTTTATATCTTTTTTTATCTATTATTTCTAAAATCGTTGCCACTGGAACATTTTCCCATGGCTCTAGTTGTAACACATTGCTATTATCACGAGTATGAAAAAAAGATACATTATCTTTGTAATTATTTTTTATAAAATGTTTCAAAATACGCTTACCTCTTTGTATTATTTTCTCTTTTGAGCACTTTATCGCTACTGGCACTGATTTATGTACTAAAACGAGGCTTTTAATGGAATGGGTGGAAGTTTGTGGAGGGGCAAATAAGATAATGCGCGCATGCATTTTTTCTTTCAGTAGTAATGTGATAGATAATTTATTAGATTAATTTTCGTACAACAGTAGTTAGTGGATTATATTCTACAATACGATCATGTATTATTAACCAGTATGCTGTAGTGTTAGGAGGAACATTTACAGAACATTCAAATTCAATTTTTACATCTACTGTTCCACTTTTGATTGACTCATTTTGTCTGGAGCAATCAATAACAGTTATAGGATAATCTTTGATAAACTCGTTGATGTGCAACAGTGGTGCAGTATGGTCTTCATTCTTATAATAAGACTTTGTGAATCTAGTATACATATCATATAATATAACACAATGATTGTTATTGAAATTTAAATTCAATTTATCGTATGGATAAAATTCTGAGTTATTCTCTAGCGGAAAATTATAAAATTCAATAATTGCATTTTCTATAACATTGCTACCATCATCATCATCTTCGTATATTATATTGTACATTAAATTGGCTACGCCATTCTCTAATTTACAAAATTCAAAACAGTGTGTGTAATAAAAATGTTGTTGATAAACAAATTTGTATTGTTTAATTAGTGATTTATCCTTTTCAATAAAATGAAAAATTTTATATCTTTTTTTATCTATTATTTCTAAAATCGTTGCCACTGGAACATTTTCCCATGGCTCTAGTTGTAACACATTGCTATTATCACGAGTATGAAAAAAAGATACATTATCTTTGTAATTATTTTTTATAAAATGTTTCAAAATACACTTACCTCTTTGTATTATTTTCTCTTTTGAGCACTTTATCGCTACTGGCACTGATTTATGTACTAAAACGAGGCTTTTAATGGAATGGGTGGAAGTTTGTGGAGGGGCAAATAAGATAATGCGCGCATGCATTTTTCCTTTCAGTAGTAATGTGATAGATAATTTATTAGATTAATTTTCGTACAACATTAGTTAGTGGATTATATTCTACAATACGATCACGTATTATTAACCAGTATGCTGTAGTGTTAGGAGGAACATTTACAGAACATTCAAATTCAATTTTTACATCTACTGTTCCACTTTTGATTGACTCATTTTGTCTGGAGCAATCAATAACAGTTATAGGATAATCTTTGATAAACTCGTTGATGTGCAACAGTGGTGCAGTATGGTCTTCATTCTTATAATAAGACTTTGTGAATCTAGTATACATATCATATAATATAACACAATGATTGTTATTGAAATTTAAATTCAATTTATCGTATGGATAAAATTCTGAGTTATTCTCTAGCGGAAAATTATAAAATTCAATAATTGCATTTTCTATAACATTGCTACCATCATCATCATCTTCGTATATTATATTGTACATTAAATTGGCTACGCCATTCTCTAATTTACAAAATTCAAAACAGTGTGTGTAATAAAAATGTTGTTGATAAACAAATTTGTATTGTTTAATTAGTGATTTATCCTTTTCAATAAAATGAAAAATTTTATATCTTTTTTTATCTATTATTTCTAAAATCGTTGCCACTGGAACATTTTCCCATGGCTCTAGTTGTAACACATTGCTATTATCACGAGTATGAAAAAAAGATACATTATCTTTGTAATTATTTTTTATAAAATGTTTCAAAATACACTTACCTCTTTGTATTATTTTCTCTTTTGAGCACTTTATCGCTACTGGCACTGATTTATGTACTAAAACGAGGCTTTTAATGGAATGGGTGGAAGTTTGTGGAGGGGCAAATAAGATAATGCGCGCATGCATTTTTCCTTTCAGTAGTAATGTGATAGATAATTTATTAGATTAATTTTCGTACAACATTAGTTAGTGGATTATATTCTACAATACGATCATGTATTATTAACCAGTATGCTGTAGTGTTAGGAGGAACATTTACAGAACATTCAAATTCAATTTTTACATCTACTGTTCCACTTTTGATTGACTCATTTTGTCTGGAGCAATCAATAACAGTTATAGGATAATCTTTGATAAACTCATTGATGTGCAACAGTGGTGCAGTATGGTCTTCATTCTTATAATAAGACTTTGCAAATCTAGTATACATATCATATAATATAACACATTGATTGTTATTGAAATTTAAATTCAATTTATCGTATGGAAAAAATTCTGAGTTCAAATATAATTTTATATCACGTAAATTACAACGATCAAATTTTGTAGAATTTTTTAGAAAATTGCTTCTTCTATCAGTTTGAAATGCAACTATAACATAACGAGGTTTTTCCAGAAATGTTGAAGCTTTGACTGACCATGTTTGATTTTGTGTTTCTGGTAATTGAGGATATTCATATTGTGGCGTGAAGCCTAGAATTTTTGTACTCAAATAAAGAAATTCAACTCTAGCACCAGAATGTGAGGAGGGATGAGAATTGATTACCAGAAAATAAGAACTCACTGGAATCAAAAAATAAATAAGTGATTTTATTTATTTTACACTACTCAGTCTCTTGTTCTACTATCACACTTGATTTTGTCAGGAAAAAGCGCACTCAAAGAACAAAAATGGTTGACAAATGACACGTGCATTCAGGAGTCACTTCGAACCATCACACTCGATCTGCTATTGGTCACTCACTTCGCTTTAATTTGCGTAGAATTCCTCTAGTTGATGACGTCTCGAATGATGATTAGCTCGTCAAGTTACTAGATAGTGACTCGTATGCTAATTAGTGGAGGAGGAAATTGAAGGATAGAAACTGGAATTCAGAAATTTTCTACGGCACTACCCAGGGGGTGCTAACTCCCGTGCTTTAGTTTTCGACCGCAGATGTGTTGCCATCTAGAAACAACAGCGCTGGAAAACCGAACTAACTGTTATATATATAGCATACTATGCTATATATATCGTATATATAGCACTACCGCTTATTTGATTTAAAATAGTGGGGCAAAGGTATACTGAACTTGGTTTCACCATTGCGAAATTGCGAACTTCCCGAAAATATTAATTTTCCTATCATTACCTGATTAATTTCACAATTTCGCAATGATAAAACCAAGTTCAGTATACTTGTATATCGCAAGAGAAAATACAAATATACAATTTATTTTTTTACGTTTATTGAAATAAAAATGCACGGCCTTTTTTTACATATTTTCGTAAAAATACTTATACTAGAAGTGTAATATTAATTATTATACTCACCCTCCTCCTTTCTCAAACGGGCTTGGGACCGTCTATGGCGGAGTTATGCTTGTTACCCTAGCCAGGGACCCTTTGCTAGGTACTGACGGCCGGGTCAGCCGAGCCCAGGATTTTTAAAGAGGTGTATCTCCTCTCTCCTTTATTTTACATCATTGTATATGCAGCAAATCTTCGCCTGTAACCCCAGGCGGGGCCCTTTGCTGGGTACTGGCGGCCGGGCCAGCCGAGCCCAGGATTTTTTAAGAGGTTTATCTCCTCTCTCTTTATGGTCGTAATTTTCTTTTCAATCGTAAGTTGTATTTCTGTTGAGCTCTCTGCATTACAATACTCTTTGTTTTTCTACTGTCCTTCCCGCTCAACATTCTATTTACTCTCTCGCACCAGTTTTGGAGGAAAGCAGTAATGGCAGCATCAATAATAGCTTCCTTCAAGGATTCATGGTGGAAGCTGCATTCTATAAAATTGAAGCTTATTTTTTTTACGACCACTTTTCGCAATATGTCTGTAATATTGCGTTTGAAATAGATACCGTCAATCATCTTGTAAAGTGTTTTATTTATTCTTAAAATAACACTTGGAAAGGAAGTGTTCCTGCAAGTCGTTATACAATTGTTGCACTGTTTATGTATACTTTTGTGCAGGATTTGATTTATCAAGCACTTCCTGTTTATGTGTATATAGGATCCACTCGTGCCACTAGAAATTGTTCGATTTAAAATTTCCAATATTTCTGCGTCATTTTCTGTTTTCAACGTCATCTTGATTCAAATATTCCTTCAGCGTAAATAATAATTTTCCACTCCATATATTTTCGCAGTTTGCTTTATGACTCTGTTGAGACCATAAATTGTTAATTAGCAGTGTCTTATATGCTCCACTAAAACCAGTACATGTCGGGTTTGTATTCCTCCATCCCGTAGCTCTTATGCTACCAAAGAAATTTTCGAGTGGATCCTGATTGACGTATCTCGATTTTAAAAGACGGAAACCGTTGGATTGCAGGTCTTTCCAAAGTTCCTGGAAATTCTCGATGGTTTTTATCCATCTTTGTAAGCACCCTCATCCTGCCAATGCCTTTTTCGTTACTTGATGGACGTAACGCATATTTTTTAATTCGCGTACTGCGGTAGGCCAGAAACGGTGATGCTCACTCGTTTCTGTCACTACAGTACGCAAAGGTGCATCTTCTTTCAATAAATGTCCATTGACGGAGTCGAACAATTTATTGAAGAAGTATAGGACTTCACCCATTACTTTGCCCTCCTTTGTGGGTATCTCCATTGAACCTATGCTTGTAGGGAAGGATTCTGTAAATTACGAAGTTATGATTATAGCAAACATAATGCGAGACATATACAAGTACTTAATAATATTGTTAGGGAAATCTACTTACTGCCTAATGCTAAGATTTCGAGACATGTAGTTACTGTGTAACTAAAGACTTGAGTGGCACATTTCACTTTCATTTTACGTATCTTGTGCGGGATGATATGTTCGTCTGTTATTTTTCTCATTGTAGGACCACTTGCAAGTGAATGCGTATCTATTTTGTACGCAAGCTCTACCATTTTCCAGGATGCAAATTCTCGGTTTCCGTCTTTCTTTTCATTATTGACATTCCTTTCTAAGTCCTTGTTTAATAAATTGTTTCTGATGCTCTTCATTAAGTGCGGCGGATCATAAAATGGAATTATTTTATTTCCATCTAATTCAATTGTGTGTGTCCCTGCAATATATTTTATGTGTTAAGTAAAATTGTTAACCGCAGTTAAATTGCCTCTTTCACAATTGAAATAAAAAAATAATGTACTTACGGTGTTCTTCGCCTTGCTTCCATTTCTGTCTTCTTGTATCGTCGACAAGGCAATTTATTGCAGCGACATTGGAGGTGCCCTGATCACACACTGTAGCAACAACTTTAAAACCTGTTGCTGCTACATTACGAATTACATTCTTTATGCAGGACAGTAGTTGTGGCGTATTCGTTTGGCTTTCGCAGAAGCTGAATGAAATTGGAATTTTCCATCCGCTTACAAGTCCTCTCAACATAAACACCAATGCGTGATCCGCAAAGCGACTGGTTCTTCTGGTACCCCAGTCTTCGACACCAATAATTCTGTTTTCCTCTTGGTGAAAACTTATGTGTGGTTGAAGTGCCATTTCATCCCACATCAAGATACAGTACTTTTCCTTGTCTGGCAACTTCCCTGCTTCCTCAGATAGGTGTTTTATCATGAGGTCACAGATACCTGGCCTCAACTTAATATTGTGTAAAATTTTTTTTACTGTTGCAATACTTGGCATATTGCAAAGCTGTCGCAATAATTTATATGTCCGTGGGGACTGCTTATAAATTGTTAGAGACACAATTTTTTCATCAATTGTGTATCGTCTTCCCTAAAATCAAATGCATTATTAAATCAAAGTATTCCCACATAGGTATCATTTATTTTACTACTATTACTTATTTAGTTCTTTCTTTACCTGTGGAGCATTCTCTGAAGTCCGTAACTGCATATCAATTAATAGTTTCTGACTTTCAGATAACTGCGTATAACGCTGAAGGAATTGAGGCATTGATACTTTCTTCAGAAGCTTCAGTTTTTGTCTCAATGTTTTATTTTGTTTTTCTGCATATTTTTGTTTTTTGGCAATCTTTTTTATCTCCTTAAACAGGCGGAGACCTCTGGGTGTCAAGTCACTGTTTCTTGTGGTCCTTTTCCTTTCTCTTTTTATATCTCTGTTCGGTGTGCACATGGTGCAAAAACCAAGAGGGCTACCTGAGAGAACAAGTTTTCAATTAAATTTATAACACATATATATTTAATGTTCATTAAATGTTTCATTGCAATTGTATTAATTTGACTAATAATTACTTGAAATGTCTGGAGAATGTTCAGGGGCATTTCTTCTTGTATATAATATACCTCCATCATGATGTTCTTCTTCTAAAAATGAACATTATCTCTATAATATGTATCTATAATTCTAGTATATTATAATATTACTTTTAAATAGGCTTTTAATCCTTACGTTTGGCCTGTCCTGCTTCTGCTAAAATTTCAAAGTGTACCACATCACTTCTGGTTTGAGGCATTTCTCCCTCTGAAAAATCAAAAACACATGTTTGTGTAATTTCTGCATACTGCAATATTACTTTCAAATAGGTGTTCTTACGTGTTATATCTTCTGTTTTGATTTCGTAATGTGTTACATTGCTTCTGGCATCAAGCACTTCTCCTTCTGGAAAATTAAAAACACATGTTTCCATAATTTCTGTATACAATATTATTTTTAAACAAGTCTTTAATTCTTACGTTCTGTCTCTTCTCTTCTTTCAAATTCAATTCTTCCCATTTGAGAGCTGCCTGGTATGGGTGATTCCTCCATACCTCCTTCTTGAGCCTCAGGGAGATTTAAAGAAGGAATTACGGTAGGAAATAATCTCCTGCATTTTCCTACCATATAGGCACTCTCAGGGAAGTGTTTGTAACACACTTTATAAGTTTGTCTCTCCAACGTCGAAATCTGAAGAAGGGAATAATTCTGAATTGTTCTTTCCCACAATTCAGATCTTTCCACCGACTTGGGAAATCTGTGTCCAGGTGCTTCTCCTCCGGAACTGCAGCCAGGCACTGCACACAGCTTTCTCATTTTTCTAAAAAATAAAATCCTTCAAAACAAGTTAAGTTATAAATAAATGCAAATATATCCAAAAAATTCTATAAATAGTATTAACAGATTCTCAAAAATGAAAATTGATACCACTATTATAGAATGATTCGATATATTAAAATCTATGAAATATAGATTTAAATATGAATTTTGTTCGCCGCTAGATTCTCGCTATTCTCCGAGTGTACTTACAGTACTGAAGTTTTCCTGATTTTCTAAAATCCTGCCATCCTTCCAAAACTTTCTCTTTTTAGGAACATCTTGCAAACACATGTTTTCAAGTGTTTCAAGTGCACAGCCGATGCAGTCAAATGTTTGAATTGCATAGTGGGGATAGCGCGCCTCACCGATTTCCTTGGCAGGTAAATGTGTAAGTTTCTCACCGATTCGAACACCGTAGGTGTATTAGTTCTTATATGTAACGCCATCTAGAACGAGAAGCGGCAAGGGGAACTAAAACGGTTCCATGATCTGCCATCCCGAGGCGAAATAAGGTATTGGGCTGTTACATTGCTTACCTTGCTAAAGAGCAATGTAAGCAATGTTAAAATGATATAAATTAGGGATATTTTTCGTGGGTTAAAATTTACCTTGCATTCACATTGCTGACATTGGATATTTCACTTTTCAATATCAGCAATGTCAAAGCAATGTAGTCTCCACGATCCACAATATTAAATTGCTTCCATATTTCTTACCTTGCCTAGGCAAGGTAGTCATGGTTGGAGCAATGTACTATTTTATATCTGCATTATATTAATTGTTTAATAAAATAAAATAGAATAATTAAATGCTACAAAATATACTAATAAATTGTAATATGGACATATATTCATATATTACAATTTATTAGTATTTTGCAACATTTAATTATTCCATTTTATTTTATTGAACAATTAATATAATTGCAGATATAAAATAGTACATTGCTCCAAACACTACTGATTACAATATATTGAATTTTTTGATAAATAATGAACGTCATAGTCAATGACATTATAAATATATTATAAAAATATAAATAAAAGTTAACAATATAAACATCAAAATTATGTAACTAAAGATATTTTAAGTATTGAAAAAGATATAAATAAGTATTAAAAAACCTTATTATTATAAAACTTATAACTACACGTATATTATAACGCCTTCTTGGATTTTTTTTTGTTAAGGTAATTCCTCTTATTGACGATCACTGAATTAATATAATTAATGAGATCTGATTTACTTAGTGTTGGTTGTGTGTCAGTTAGCCATTCTGAAATATATAAAAAATCCATTTTACTATTTTTGTAAATTGAGTGACTTTATATACTAGAAAGCAGCTAACAGAGTACTATAGGATCTGCTACAAGGGTGGAATTCCTACATGTTTCTGAATGCAAAGTACACTATATGTATAACAATTACCTCGTAATCCGTTGAAGAGTTTGGAATTAATCCCGTTCTTTCTACCAGTGGCTGAAAAATGGATGATATGGTTTCCATACACATAAATTAATATGTCTTTGACGAAAACCTTCCAATCATTCCTCTCCCTATAGGACAATTGTATTAAATGCATGACACTTTCGGGAATGAAGAATCCACAGTTGGGATATATCTCCTTCTGTAAATTACACAAATAGTTCATGTATCACAGATGATTTGAGATATAAGTTAATATTGATTTTACCTGATTTTCCGAAGGCCTCAAGTAGTCATTGAGAACCTATTCATTCGATTGCATTAATAGTATACAAGCCAATAAAAAAAAAAAATTAAATATGTTACAATATAAACTGTAAAAATTTGCACCAAACTTTTGTAATTTTTTGTCATGTTACCTTAAATTTTGGATTAGGAGCTTCTTGGACTAATTTCCGTTCTGCATAATATCTTTGCTTGTAAGCTTTATAATTATATTTCATTATTTTGACGACATCCAGTGTTACTGGAATATATAAAAAACATGATTGAAGTGATCAAATATCATAAAAACTTAATTATTAAATGAGAATACTTTAGAAATTACCTCGTTTTACAGGCATGGATGAAACAATTTCATTAGATAAACCTGCCTCTTCATTATCTGAAGTATCGGTTGAGCTGCTTAAGCCTTCTTCATTACTTTGGTTTACAATTGACTGTTGTATGTTAGAAGGTGTATGAGTATGTCTAATCTCAGTTGATTTACTTGTATCATGTGGATGTATAACTTCTGAAGAGTCTAATCCAGTAGTTTGAGATCTTTCAGGTGCATATGTAACTTGTGAAGAGTCCAATAGAGTAGTTTGAGATCTTTCAGGTGCATATGTAACTTGTGAAGAGTCTAATCCAGTAGTTTGAGATCTTTCAGGTGCATATGTAACTTGTGAAGAGTCTAATCCAGTAGTTTGAGACCTTTCAGGTGCATATGTAACTTGTGAAGAGTCTAATCCAGTAGTTTGAGACCTTTCAGGTGCATATGTAACTTGTGAAGAGTCTAATCCAGTAGTTTGAGATCTTTCAGGTGCATATATAAATTGTGAAGAGTCCAATAGAGTAGTTTGAGACCTTTCAGGTGGATATGTAACTTCTGAAGAGTCTAATCCAGTAGTTTGAGATCTTTCACGTGGATATGTAACTTTTGAATTACAAGAATTACTTAAATCCAAAATGTTATACGAAGAAGTAGTTGGTATTTCCTGATCAGTATGAACTATATTTGCTCGACTTATATCATTATTAACATAATTCGGGGTAAAACTGCTATGGTTAATTTCTGGCATAGTAATACAAGTATTTGTATTTTGCACAAAAAGAGGGAGCATTGTTTCATGTTGATCATGAACGATGTTTGGTTGACTTATTTCTCTATTACTATGATTTGATGTGAAACTGGTTTGGTGACTTTCTGGCATAGCAAAACATGAAATTGTATTTGGATCAGAAGGAGGAAGCATTGCTTCATGTTGGTCATGGAAAACTTGGCTATATTCATTTATTTGGGGGATTTCATTATTAGGCTGTTGATCATTAGACTGTGTAGTTGGAAGTGGATTATTTGTGGTAGAATTAGGTAGCATATCATTTTGTAGAGAACGTTCTTGCAGAGGAGATGATTCATCTAAATTCGGATTTTGGGTATCAGGGGCTGTAACTGTTTCTGAGTGATTAGCCTTGCGAATTTTTTTATTGGTTATTATTGATTTCGCAGAACCTATTTCCAAACTTTTTTGGCGTTTGGCTGCTTTTCCCATTAAAGATTGAAATTTTTGTGAAATATTTCCTCCTGTACTCCCTAAAGAATTTACTCCTTGGTCGCCTTCTTTTGATGCAGTTGAAGAATTTGAAGTGTGTTGCGTATTTCTTGCATGTTGTTGTTCTATTTGATAATGTGTCATTCTATTGTGCAAGTAACTCATATCTTCTGTAAATACAAACAAATTTTTAATTTCAATAAATTGTACAGATCAACTTTTCAACTTAACCTTAATATGATAATAAAAATTAATTAGAATAGGAACGATTGAATTCACCAGCCACAATCTATTTTTAACACTGCATCGCGAATCGTGATTGACTTTACGGCAACAAAACTGGGAATCGATGATCGAGCGTATGAATCGCAATCTGGAGCTCTCCTTCGAGTCCCCACATAGCGATTTTTTTTTTTTTTAATTATTTCCCTAAACACATTTTGTAGCCTATACAAATAAGTTTTCTTATAATATAAACAAATACAGTCAAGATTTTAATTGCAATAAAGTTTAATAAAATATTGATATTACTACAAATTATTTTTTCGCAATAATTGTCCAGTTTCATCGTTTTTCTCGATATTTCCCTTCTTCCAAGACGGAGGCGTTCCAGATAAAATATCGTCCTATAACAAAAAAAATACAAAATCAGTCACGATTTCAGTTGTAATAAAGTTCAATGAAGTATTGATTTTAATAGAAACTTATCTTTTTTCGTAATAATGGTCTAGTTCCATTGTTCCTCTCGATACTTCCTTCCTTCCAAGACGGAGGCGTTCCAGATAAAATATCGTCCTATAACAAAAAAAAATACAAAATAAGTCACGATTTCAGTTGTAATAAAGTTCAATGAAGTATTGATTTTAATAGAAACTTATCTTTTTTCGTAATAATGGTCTAGTTCCATTGTTCCTCTCGATACTTCCTTCCTTCCAAGACGGAGGCGTTCCAGATAAAATATCGTCCTATAACAAAAAAAATACAAAATCAGTCACGATTTCAGTTGTAATAAAGTTGAATGAAGTATTGATTTTAATAGAAACTTATCTTTTTTCGTAATAATGGTCTAGTTCCATTGTTCCTCTCGATACTTCCTTCCTTCCAAGACGGAGGCATTCCAGATAAAATACTGTCCTATAACAAAAAAAATACAAAATCAGTCACGATTTCAGTTGTAATAAAGTTCAATGAAGTATTGATTTTAATATAAACTTACTTCTTTTTGTAATGGTGTTCTAATTTTTTATATTCCGGGAAAATTAGGATAAATTATATTTATTATATAAAATAATATAAATAACTATAAATTATAAAATACTATGAAAATATAATATAACAAATATAAAATACTATAAATTATTTAATTAATACTATGCTACTAAATTATGTACACTTATTATTAATATAATGGCACTGACACTACAAACAATACTTATACACTACTATTTTAAACACTATTAATCACAATCGCAAACACAATAACAAACACTAATACAGTCACAATCACAGATACACATTATACACAATCACAATCACAGATACACATTATACACAACCACAATCTATTTACAAGTTCGCCGTTGTGTGCAATGTCAACAGTTGCGTGTTTCGTGCACACGGCGAGCTTGCATATATAATAAGTTTGCTCCTGACATTAGTCTTAAATGTGTATCATCGATAGACATGGTGCAACCAGGGCCGTGCCTGGGTATATGGCCGCCTGCGTGCCAGTCTGTATGGCCGCCCCCAGGATAACATTAAAAAAAACTACTTTAATTTTTAATGTTTATTATTATACACAGGGCATCAAACCGGGAAAAAAATCAGTTTTTGGTTAACCGAAATCGAGAACGAAAAAAAATATTGGTTTTGTTTCCAAAACCGGTTTCTGAAAAGAAAAACCGGCTAAAAACCGGTTTTATGAGATTTATATGTTTGGATGAAATTTAAGAAAAAAAAATGCACAAAATAAACATTTTTTTATTTAAAATTTAAACAAAAATAATAACATGAAAAAAATTATGGTATTGGTTTTATAATCACAGACAAAATTATCAAACATAAAGAACAAGGAATAACCCTTAAATCTATACTAACATATTAGGATAACAAAGCTCAGTGGCCAATGGCAGATCTGGGCTGACTTGCAACTTGGGAGGTATACAAAATAGAATTAATTTACTTACTTTAATAATAACATGAAAAAAAGTAATTATGGTATTGGTATTATAATCACAGACAAAATTATCAAACATAAAGAACATAGGAATACGATAATTTAAAATCCTAGGTGTCGCTCAGTGACAATTTAAAATTATTTGATTTTAAAAAATCAAATCTTACGTATTATTTATTGATATTGAAAATAGTAAAGGTTTTTGGTTAATTAACCGGTTTCATAAAATTATTTCGGTTAGGTTACCGGTTAATTAGGGAAATCTTTCAATCTTTCAATTATCGCGATTGAAAGTGAAATTGCTGAATCTTCCCGAAGCAATTATTAAATAAAGTACATATTAAAAGTTAATCCTACGGGATTTTTTACTGACAAAATCGTCAATTGCTTCGTGAATATTTAAAGATTCAGCAATTTCACTTTCAATCGCGATAATTGAAAGATTGCTCATACGTTCTTGCGTCATGGAAGTACGTAGGTAATTTTTTATGATTTTCAATTTAGAAAAACTACGTTCTCCAGACGCAACTGATACAGGCATGGTCAATAATAGTTTTAAGCTTGTAGATACATTTGGAAATGAATTTTGTAAATTGTGTTTGTACAAATACTTTAGGAGTTCTTCGGGTTGTTTCCTATCTTTTATAATTATTTTCAATGAAATTAACTCTTCGTATAATTCTGCTCCGTTTATGTCGCACGATTCGCCATCCTTGAATTTATTATGAAAGTCGAAGCAACTTTTTTTTATGTCGTCCTCTCCTATTTCAACAAATTTATATAAAAATCCGAAAGACTGTTCGAAATTGGATAATGTTTCAAATCGGGTAGTAACAGATGAAATGGCTGTATCCAATATTACATAGAAAAAATTAATTTTGAAATTTTCTTTAGCAGTTAACTGAATATCCTCATCTCCTTCATAGTCAAATTGTTTTCGCTTATGGCGTCGACGTAGATTAATTTCAACAGGAAATTCCGGTTGTATTTCAAGTGATTCACATAATTCATCAGCAATTTTCAAATACTTTTCGAAATTTTCATCATTTCTAATACTTTGGAAAAAAATTAAAATATTATTAATAGATTCAGCACATGAAGTAAGATTCCAAGAAACGGTCTGCATCATTTTACTAATAATATTTACTTTTTCTAAGATTTCGTACCATATTACTGTGGAACAAATAAATTTGTACGATTTAATTTTCATTGCCAAACATTTAGCTTCATGTTGACCTATTGGTGTTGAACATTCTTCCGCTAGTTCTATTAGGCTGTCATAAATTTCACCTAATTCATGACGCAGTGGTCTAATCGCCTTAATCCTTGATTCCCACCGGGTTACGCTAACTTGTTTTACTGTTAACGATTTTACATGTTTTTTTAAAATTTGCCATCGAAAAGGTGATCCGGAAAAGTAATTGTATATTGCTGACACATTACTAAAAAAATCCACAGTTGAAAAAGAAACTTTCGCTGCATCATTGACGACCAAATTTAATGTATGCGCGTTGCATGGCATAAACAAAGCTCGTGGATAATTGTCCAAAATTCGTTTCTGCAATCCAATATGTTTTCCAGCCATATTTGATCCATTATCATACCCCTGGCCTCTCATATCGTTAACATTTAATTTAAGAGAGCTTAATTTTTCAATTAAAAAGTCGTAAAAAGCTTCTCCAGTACTTTTTTGAGCTGGGGAAAAACCAACGAAATTTTCTCTCACTTCTACTTCGTCATTTTGAATATGCACATATCTCAAAATTATTGTAATTTGCTCGACATGTCCCATGTCCGGCGTACAATCCAAAATTACTGAAAAATATTTGGCGTCTTTTATTGCTGACAAAATATATTTTTGAATTTGCGCTGCAAGGATACTAATTATTTCATTTTGGAAGCGATTTCCCGCATAATGTGGCATATGGTTCTTTAAAGCAACTGATTGTTGAATGCGATTTATGTGATCTGCCATAACATCATCAAATTTTCCTATCATTTCAATTGCTTTTAGAAAATTTCCATTATTGTTTTCATACAATCTGCTCGAGCTACCTCTAAACGCTAAACCCTGTACTGCCAGAAATTGTACCACAGATATCATGCGTACGACAATTTGATACCATCGTTTTTTCTCTGCGTCATAATACCGTTGCAAATTTTTATCAATTGTAGCTTTGTTTTTTAAATTTAATTCCAAATTTTTCCAATTGGTGCAATTTCCGATATGCAGCGATGTTTTTTCATGACGAGATAAATTATCAGATGTGTGTTGCCAATCATTGAAGCCTTCATTAACTAATTTTATTTCTTGTTTGCCAAATAATTTACAACAGAAGCAAAATATGGAATCCGTTTTTGGAGAATAGATTAACCACTCACGATTAAATTTTTCACCATTTGGCATTTTTCTATAGAAATAAGTTGATGAAAATGATCTTCCCAATTCATTAATTGGATATGTAGATTGTTTATTTTGTATGGGTCCTTTTTCGATTAATATATCCAATATTTTAGTGGTAATTGTTAAAGGCCAGCAAGCTGGATCATTTAAATCCATACACATAGCAAAATATGCTTTATCAATTTCAGCGGTATCGGTATTGTATAGATCGATATCCTTATTATCTTCTGTTTCCATTTCGTCGGTACTACTAGTATTGTCATTAGCCTTTTCATTTTCGACAGATAATTCATTTTCATTTTTATCGCAAAACAAATCATCAATTGGATTTAATTGGCTACTACAACTACTTTCCGGTTCTGGCGATTTTACTAAAAACTTTGTTAATGAGCCAAACATTTTTTTAGCTTCATTTTGCTTTTCCTCTCGCTTTCTTTTATATTGCGCTCCAGACAATCTTTTCGTTTTCCTTTCAGACATTCGTAGGCCTTTAAAAATGTTTAAAAAATAAAAAATTAAAAAAAAAAATTAAATAATAATTAAAATAAATAATAAAATAGCGCAATTTAATATTAAATTACTTAAAATCTATAATTAATGTATATTTTAATGCGCATAGGATGACATGATAAGAAAATCATTTATAAGCTTTTTAAGTAAAACATATTTTTAAACATAAATATGTCAAGATTTATTTTGAAAATGAAAACGGAGAGGAAAATTCAACCACATATAACTGTTTTCTAGTTCAATGTCAGGTAAATTTCTTCCATTTAATAACAATAACATTGCTATTATAAAAAGGAATCATAAGCTTAATTTAAAGAGTTGCTTTCGGCTACACAAGTTCAAATGCTTGATTTTCCATCGGCGGGTTGTGAGCGATTTAAACAGAGAATCTCGTATGCAAACAAACAACTTTTAATTATTATATAAATGCATTCAAAATGAGAAAGATATTCATTTTTTAGTATAAATTAAGGAAGATTTTAAGTAATTTAATATTAAATTGCACTATTTTATTATTTATTTTAATTATTATTTAATTTTTTTTTTTAAATTTTTTTTAATATTATTAAATATTTTTTAATATTTATTTAAGAATTTCATATCAAAAGGCCTTTTCCCTCCAAAAAGACCCGCCAAAATTTCCCGGGCCCAAAATTGAAAGTCTACCCAAATTTTACATTTTTTGTGTATTACCTTTTTCAGTCTTTGTCGAGTAAATAAACTTTTTATTAAATTTCACCACACGAACACACAACTAAAAGTTTTCAGGAATTAAGCAATTTATTTTTATTCGTTAAATCAGGGGTCGGCGCGACCGTGCACGATCGAGCTGATTTTCGAAAAGCTCCGCCTCCCACCACCCCCTTACGTTCTCACTTCCGCGCGATACCTACAAGCCTCCAGAGCCTCAAGAGCGTAGTCTTAACGTAGTGTAATGCGGGGCCTTCATATTACGAAAATATTATCTAAATTACAAAAATATTATTCAGTTTTAAATTTTAAACTATTGATTTTTAAATTTTAGATTTTGCTTTAAAATAATTGAATGAAATTTTTGTAATTTTGATAATATTTTCGTAATATGAAGGCCCCGCGTTACTCTACGTTAAGAGTACACTCTTGAGGCTCTGGAGGCTTGTAGGTATCGCGCGGAAGTGAGAACGTAAGGGGGTGGTGGGAGGCGGAGCTTTTCGAAAATCAGCTCGATCGTGCACGGTCGCGCCGACCCCTGCGTTAAATTAAAGACTTTAATAATATCGGATCACACACAGGACACAAATAACGATTTATCCTCGCTAGTCTATAGACCAGTCAAGTCAAGGTTTGGCTCGACAGAGCCGTTTCTCGAGCTGCTCCGCCTGCTACTCCTTCCTATACACTCGAGAGCTCGCTGATTGACTTTGCCTCCCCTTCATAGTAGCGAACCTATTGGCATGAGCACGGGCGTATTCGGGGCGACATTCGTAGTCAATCAGTCGCGCTGAAAAGTCGTGCCTTGCGCGTCAGTCGCGGAGATCAGAACGTCGTGCGTGGCACGTCGACTAAGGTTATTTGTCGAAATACAATTTCACACCGCACTATATCGCATGAAGGGTAACACAAAAGTATTGTTAGTGAAAAAGTATGCTCGAATATGTGTTAAATAAAGTACAATTAATATATTTTAATATTTTTGGGCTTCTGGCGACGATTTTACCGAAATTAACCACTACGTTATGCATTACGACTAAATATAGTATTGTGTTCCAGCGCCAATAGTTGTAAATCAATTATTAGCGCAAATTGTTAAAAGTAACTACACGATAATAGAACGCTAGGTTTCCCAGCGTAAAAGAACACATTGTTGCCGCCGCAGTTGTCTTGGCTATAGGTTTTGCAATACTGCCTATTCTCTCGTAAACTGAGTGATAAGTAATAGGTTTCCACATTACCCATGAGGTACTATTTTCAATGCGTTTTTTTTAAGTGGTATACAATTCATTGTGCCAGTCTTGAAAATGTTTTCAGTAACTTTATTCGTCTCAAAATGCTCGACGCAAAGCTCTAATATACCAATTAAAACATAATTAATTATAAGAAGCTCTTAGTAACAAAGAGTGGTTCTGCCTCATTTAATTTCAATGTTGTTTTGTAATAAAATGCCAAAGTATTGTCAATTTTACATATAGAGATGTATCTCAACGGTTTCTTTCATCTGTATGATTGTTAAAAAACATTTTCTTCATTTATATTTTAATGCGATTTCTCGACAACGATTCAGCGGAAAAGGACATTGATACAGTGGAATAGATTTTCAGAAGATAACTTTGTAACAAAGAGTGCATTTGCATATTTCCATGGGTAATGTGGAAACCTATATTACCTCTTTACTGTTAAAAGACAACACAACATTGTACAATGTATCGCCCCAATAACTTCTTACATTATTCTACATTCTTTGAGGCGAACAAGTTTACATTTTGCTGTCGCAAAATTTTTAAAATATAAATGTCGCCCCAATATACCGCCACATGCTACCACGCTTGTACCAGTAGGCACGACCGTAACGCCGCCGGTGTGCCTGTGAATCAGTGACATCTCGGCTGTATGTGTAGGTGAAGGAGGCGGCGCAGCTCGAGAAACAGCTCTGTCGAGCCAAACCTTGACTTGACTGCTATAGACTAATACGACTAATAAGACGAATAAGACCGCTTACGCGACGCCGGTCAATTGAAAAAACTATTTCGGCTCTTCGCTCGTGCAATGTTCGAAAAAATTCGGATTCGCTGCATGACTAGGTATATAAATACTACAACGACATAATCAGTTTTTATACATTTCTTATTTCTGAGAAACTCTTTTTAGATAGATTAGATTAGAGAAACTGTTTTTACTTCGTATCTTAATGAAAACAAACCGATTGTATTTTTGCCCAGTAAACAACTTGTAACGATTTGGCCGCCTCTTAATTTCGGCCGCCTGCGTGCGGTGCACGCAATGAACGCCCGTCAGGCACGGCCCTGGGTGCAACTAGACTCCTGTCTAGCTTTGAATGATGTGCGCACCACACAGATAAAATTTAGGAGATCAGCTCCTATTTTATTCCTTTTTTTCGACTTAATGTAAGGAAGCATGGAAAAAATTCTTTCTGCCTCGGCATTGGAGTGTGGCAGACATCGGACATTGCTCAACAGAGATGTTAAGTGTGGGAAAATAGGAAAATTCTCAGAATTTTTTTGCATGCCGATATCCATCCACATGCCGTCGAAAGAAAGAAGCGCCCAACGATCTTTTTGAGATTGGGATGTGCCAAAATACAGAATGTCCCACTCATTCTGTAAATCTTTGACACTGTAATTTCCCAATTTTTGGGCTACAGCAGCGACACTAAGGAACGAAGAATTCCTGTCGCTGCTGAAAAGTGCAATTGACGGCTTGAAAACCGTCAATTGCAAAAGAAAGGTATCGTCATGGGGCAGTCGAGATCTTATTTCATTGCTTACAGTGATATAAAACTGTAAGCAACGTTCCCGGAAGGAGATCACTTCTACTTCGGGCATCCCATGACGTAATGCTTCTTCCAAAAACTCCTCTGTTTCGGGCCCAAGGCGAACCTTATCTAGCGCGACTTGGTTTGATTTTGATGTAAAATCAATTTCCCGAATGTTTTGGGGAGTACTTATTAGGGGACATCTAATAAAATTTTGCAAAAAGAAACGCAGGAGTTTAGCAGAAGAAGGCTGCAACTCCTGTACTAGTGTTTCTTTTGCTTGGAAGAAGGCATTAAACTCGTTCAGAGCATTCAAGGCGTATTTAAAAAAAAAAGAAATATCCTTTCAGGTCGGATCTGCTAAGGAGAGAAGAAAAACTCTCAGCAGTTGCCGACCTTTCGGAAAACGCCTGCTCTATAAAAAATTGAACGAGATTGTCCCAACATTCTAAAAGCCGTTCGACACACTGGTATCTTGCGAGCCAGCGTGTCTCAGCTAGCTTTAGAATTTTTACAGGAGAGTTTTCATAACTCTCCTGAAATTGTCGAAAAATAGCAGCCCGTTTGGGGCTGCTATTTACAAAGGAAGCGACCCCGCGAAGCAAATCGTCGCATTCCCTCGGAAGCTTTCCGCAAGCAGCGCTTGCTGCTAACGCTGCGGAATGGCACACGCACGGCATAGTAATCGCGCTTGCATTTTTTTCGAGCAACTTGCTCTTAAATGAAGAGCGACAACCTGTCATAACGGACGCGTTGTCACAGCTAAGAGCAGCGACGTTTCTCAGCGGAATTTGCATTCTCAGCAAATGATGTTCAAAAGCTTTGAAAAGCTTCTCCGCTGAGCAGTCGCTTGCATCTAGGTGAATAAGCTGTAACAACTCTGTTCTTACAGACAAACGACATGGTTCCACGTACCTGACGGCAAGTGTAAGCCATTTGTCGTTTGTCGAATCCGTAGCCTCATCTTCGTAGCCAGAAAATTTACCACGCCGCACGTTGTCGGCTATACGTTCGGTTTCCCGAACGGATAGCACATTTGAAATTCTTTTGGCGCACTTTGTGCGGCCTAATTTCATGTCCCGTAGGACAGGGTGCCCTTCGCCTATATCTTGCATAAGCGCAAGTAATTTTGGCGCAAGCGAAATCGGGAGATTGTTTGCGACGATGAAAGCCGAACACTTTATCTCTCCGATTTTCACCTTATTGTCATGCTCATCGGAAGATGTTGATACCTCTTCATCAGGTTGCCCTGGATTCAGTTTCAACCAATTATTTTGGTGAACCTGCGAGGATGCATGCTTGCGTATTTGTGAAAGTCCGCAACAGAAGACTCTGTTGCAGATCTTACACACGCATTTTGATGCATCCGAAGGATGTTCCTCCAGCCAAACCTTTAAAGTACTATCAACATCGTACCAATGGCGTAGAAATCTTTTAGATTTCTTTTCACTTTGTGCATTTGCACTTGCCATCAC
Source organism: Cerceris rybyensis (assembly GCA_910591515.1). Taxonomy (NCBI): domain Eukaryota; kingdom Metazoa; phylum Arthropoda; class Insecta; order Hymenoptera; family Crabronidae; genus Cerceris; species Cerceris rybyensis. Next base: position 3,980,679 of record OU342796.1, on the reverse strand, counting down.
TAAATTTAAAATTCAAAGTCCACTAATAACAAAATCACTCTCACACTATAAAACGCTTCACAACCCACTGTCACTTATTCACAAAAAAGTTTTTATGCAAATTAGTCAAGATTTCACGTCCGTCAGATATGTGGCACGTGCCGTATAGGGTATAATCCCGCCAAGTGAACATCTATAACATTGATGCGCAGGTGCATCCCCACCAATGCAAAACAAAAAGCAGCGTATCGGTAAGCCAATACTAATGCAACAATGAAACTTCTTTGTATTTCATTCTTTCTGTATGTGACATTTTTCTGATTAAAATGATACCAAGTGTAAGACCCCACGACAGCAAGGCGCCGAGCGAGGGAGGAAGACGACCCTTACCCCTACGGGGCCTTTTCGAGGAAAAGGAGGTGAAAAGTGGCAGTCGATAGACAGTCGTTGTAGACTCGACATATAGAGTCGTCATCGATTCGTTAAAGGATCGACACAGAGTCGATATATAGTCGTTAGAGAGTCAATGCCTTGGACTCGTCGAGAGAACACTCTTAAAAGAGTGTCGTCGCGAAGACGTATTATATAATATTGTATTTATCAAAGAGTATTTATAAACGCCCATAATATATCATTATATTATTATATAAAAAAAAAGAGAAATAGTTGTTGTGTCTTACACAAGAATGACATAATACGGACTATAATTAACGAAGTTACATGAAAAATTTATTTGCATAATTTAACGCTAACTTTGTTAAAAATAGCCCGATTTATGTCATATTTGGTATCATTTTCATTGAAAAAACACAAGGAATCCATTGGTGTTACTTTCATATTGATACGACGAAAGGTAAACAATTTGATTTTTTAAAGAAATCGTGACTCATCGCTCGAGCGACCCAAGGCACACGCATCGCATGACGCTCGAAGATCAAGCGGTGCCGCGCAGTCAAGCGTATAATTTGTATTACTGCACATTAAAATTTCTATATTTTCTGTTAAATCGTTATAAAAATTATACCAATCAATTCCTTATGCTTTTCCGATGAAAATGATACTAAATATGACATAAATCGGACTATTTTTAATAAAACTAACTTTCAATTATGCAAATAAATTTTTCATGTAACAAATATACAGCAAGGTGAACTTTGAAAAAAAGACTTTATGCGTTTCGTGATCGTTCATCATCGCAAGTTACGAATATTTAAACTGAATATATTTATTGCATGCGAAAGATGTTAATGATAATTGTATTATAACCCAGAAATATTTAATGAAATAATAAAATATTGTTTTATAAATATTTTTGCATTAAGTAATTTAAAAATAACACTATAATACTCGGAAGAAATATATTTAGAATAAAATATGAAAAACTTTAAGGACAAAAAGTAAAAAACATTCGAGAGAAAGAATAAATAAAAGTTCCATAATCGAGTTTCGACCCGGAGACCCTGGACTACGAAGTCTAGACCCTAATCCCTACGCCAACCGCCGCTCTTGTAATTAAGGGTAAAATGCCAGTTATACAAGGTCCGTATGTCTAACCGTACGTCTTACCAATTATTGATACTATTTCAAAGTAACAGCTTATTATTGATTGCAATAGCAAAATTTTAAAAATGCGATCGCTACTCCTCTACGTAGGGGGATGTTCAATATTGTATTGTGGGGTTTACTACGATAGAAATAATATATTTAGAATTTTAAAAAAATACAAAAGGAAAAAAACAATACAATACGTTAAAATACAATGGGGGTTACAATCAAGATAATTTGAATCTGGCAGCTCCTTACTAAAGGAACGCTGCAATAAGACTGTTTCTCGCTACGACGTCGTTCTTAAAAGGGCCACCCTGCGTTATTTACGTCGAAACGACGCAGGGCCCCGATGACAGAGAAAGAACAGATGTCGCATCGCTTTTCTACCTACAGTATATTACGCAAAAAAAGATAATGAAACGTCAATATATTTTTAACTAATGCACATAAAAAATCCTGAAAATACCTTTTTTCTAATTTTTTCGAAATTGCACGGGAATAAAAATCTGAAAAAAATCATGCATATTACTAGTGATTATACCTTGTTACAAAATTAAATCCAGAGGTGTCATTCTGAAACTTCGCTATAAAATTAACATTTTTTCCTTTTTTTTCACGATTTTAATTTTTTATGCAAAACCGCACAAACTAAAAAATTTTCAAATACGTAATTCTATACCACGAATATGTGTGATTTTTTTCAATCACATTTTCCAATTTATATTAACTAGGAAAAAATGGTCAAAAACGGATTTTTCAATTTTTCCCAATAACTAGCCTTACAGAAGTGCCAGGGGGTTAAAACTTGGCATGAAGGGTTTTTTTTGGATAGGCTATCGAATGGCATATTCGCAGTCACGATCCAGCCAGTACAATATTATTTACATATTTGACAAATAATAAAGCGTTTGTTTAAAAAATTAATAAACACTTTCTGTATTTCCACATTTTAGAATTCGTCCAAATAAATGTCAACAATCAGTCCTTACGTACCAATTTTTAATAATGCAATTTTTACAGCAATTATACGTTTCTGTGGAAATTAAATATGTGTGCTTTAAGATAGTTTCTATATTTCACATTTTTCTAAAGGCTACAAAATGTGATTAGGAAAATAATTTTTAAAAATAATTTGTAGTAATATCAATATTTTATTAAACTTTATTGCAATTAAAATCTTGACTGTATTTGTTTATATTATAAGAAAACTTATTTGTATAGGCTACAAAATGTGTTTAGGGAAATAATTAAAAAAAAAAAAAATCGCTACGTGGGGACTCGAAGGAGAGCTCCAGATTGCGATTCATACGCTCGATCATCGATTCCCAGTTTTGTTGCCGTAAAGTCAATCACGATTCGCGATGCAGTGTTAAATATAGATTGTGGCTGGCGCAAGCGCATTAGCAGCGCACACGGACATGGTAGTTGTACGATAGTAGATGTAACGCGCGAGTGCACGGAAGAAGCCAGTCGGGGAATACAATAAGTCGGAGTGGTGGTATCACGCTTTCCCGCCAGTATGAGAAGCGCAAGTGCAGAAACAGCGCACACGGCAGAGTAGTGGTACGATAGTAGAGGTAACGCGCGTGTGAACGGAAGAAGCCAGTAGGGGAATACTGTAGATGAAAGAGGGGGTAAGAATCGGATCCGAGGATCCTCGTTCTGGCATCACTGCCTGGCACTACCTTAAGAACTTTGCGTAGTGCCGTGCCACAAAGAAACTGACTCGGGGGCCTCATCTAACCAGAGAGGTTAGAAAATCTGTCAGTCTGTTGACTGAACACATATAAATCCCATGATCGAAAAGCCATTGTTATCGATTTATCTTGATTAAGAATATGAAGATATTGTAATTTTGCTTGCTCGTTAAGCAATATGTGAGGCATTCTCCATTGTATTTTAGTTAAATCTATTTTTGCATTCTTAATATTAGGAGATGTAAAAAATAATGAATTTTCCTCACCACATTAAATTCCCATTTCTGTTTATATAGACAATCCTATCCTATCCTTTCCTCATTCCATATTATAGTACAGTTAAAGTTACAGTTTAAAGCTGCACTTAGAAATTAGTAAAATGACTCAATACAAGTTCATTTATGATTGTTATAAACATTTAATATTATTAGATGTTGACGTTCAAAATGATGTATTGCAATATTTTAAAACAAATGGCATACTGAATGATAATGCGTGTGAAAGAATTAGTAATTTTTCAATATGTCGTCAACATCAAGTATCTTGATTATTTACTTTACTTGAAAATGGCAGGTATGAAATAAATTATTATTATTATTATTATTCTAAAATAAAAGTTTTTATTAATTTGTAATTGTTTTATTCTTCTTGTTCTAGGCATAGCATTTTAGCATTTAAATGGTTCAAAGAGGCTATGCGTAGAATGTACCCATGGATTACTGAATGTATTGATTTCAAATTTTTTTTCCATATATTCCATAATGCGACAAAAATAAAAGAAAAGTATAATCCGCCAACATTGACTGAAATTTTAAGGCCTAAAATTTTTTATTTAAATCTTAAATATTTATATAAAGAGGAAATGGATGAAAATAAAAATGAAAATTTAATTATTTTGAAACATTTAATAAAAAATAATTACAAAGATAATGTATCTTTTTTTCATACTCGTGATAATAGCAATGTGTTACAACTATCATTATCATTATCATCATCAATATCACTGTTGTCACTGATATGCATAAAGATTAATTCCATTTTATTATATTTTGTTCCATGGTATAACATTTGCAATTTATCGACTTTGGCATGAAAATCTAAATCATTGTAATAGTCTTCATTTTGTAGTAAAAATGCGTGCAACCTCAATGGGACAAATATTGCAAATTCACTATACAAATGTTTAGTGATGTGTGGTTTTATTTCGAGACTCGTACAGAGCGATAGCTTAGGTTGGAAGGCGACTGATTACTGAGTGTCGTTCCTCGGAGTTTACCCCGAACCTTTTTGGACCCCTCGCCGGTCCCCGCGCTCTGCCTTCTCGATTCCTCGAACCGATCGCGATAGTTCGAGGACCGTTGACAGAAAACAGAACACGCCAGGCCCGAGCGAGGGTGGTCCCATCCGGCACTCGGCACAGAGCGACGTCGGGAAAATAAACTAAATAATTTATTGTATTTAGAAGATCGTCGCTCTGCCCGAGAATGCTAGACTAAACTCCGAAGAACGACGTACTCGAAAAGTGGCGACGAACGGTCGTGTCGCCACATCACCCCCCTAGCAGTAATTTAGGGTAAGGTAATATGCGTTAAAGCTTACATGCTAAATAATCTATAATAAAATTTCTAAGTTAATGTTAAGATCACAGCACTTAAACCCTAACATTACGAAAGAAAGAATAATAATACTAATCGCAAGTTACTGTCTAACGAATGAAATTAAGCAATACGAAATAATAATACAAATAACGATATGATATAAAACTATGCCATGAGCGGCAATAAATGTACGCGAATTAAGTACTACGAATTGGCATAAAATTATCGCTTATGTAAGATAAATCTATTGCGTCGATGTTTACAGTAAACGATAAAGAACTTACATTTAACGCACTCGCTTAATAATACTTTTTACTGTCTTTATTGAATCGACACCACGCGCACTTTCACTAAGATTGTCAATTGTATTTACGACTAAACGGTCGGGGAAATGTACTCGTCTACCCGAACGCGTTCTTCGTTCGGCACTTATAACAGGTGCCGGCACTTCGGTCCTTATGTCAGGAGCATTCCTAACACTTGGACGTATCGGATCGGCTGCACCCGGCACAAGGTCGCCCGAGAGCAGGTACGCGGGTTTTAACCGATCGACACTTATGGGTACGGTTCGTTGACCCACTCGCACTTTAAAGTACCGACCCCGTCGTTCGTTGACCTCGAAGGGTCCGTCGTAAGGCGGTTGAAATGCTGCCTTCGGAGCGTCGCGCCTGACAAATACATGCGACGCCGTTGCCAGGTCTTTAAAGACGAAAGTCTGTTTTTGGCCGTGACGAGTTACGGGAGACGGTCGCAAATTGAGGAAAGTTCGTCGTAGATTTGAGACGTATGTTTCCTCCGTCTCGTTGACCGCGCGCTTTGTAACGAGAAATTCGCCGGGCAGTCGAATCGTCTCTCCATACAGCATCTCCGCAACGGTCGCATTTAAATCCTCCCTCCAAGCCGCTCGAACCCCGAGGAGAACGGCAGGTAGAGACTCCGTCCATCGAGCATCTCCGTGGCACATAATCGCTGCCTTAAGTTGCCGATGGAACCTCTCAACCATACCGTTCGCCGCGGGATGATAGGCCGTCGTCCGGAGGTGATCCGACCCGAGGAGGTGCGAAAGATGCCTAAAGAGACCCGACTCGAACTGCCGTCCCTGATCCGTCGTAATTCGCAGGGGAGTTCCGAAACGCGCGATCCAACCGGCGAAAAAGGTTTCCGCGACCGTTTCCGCGGTGATATCCTCTATCGGCCACGCTTCTGGCCAACGGGAAAATCGGTCCACGCAGGTGAGACAGTATCGGAACCCTCGCGAAATCGGCAATGGACCAACGATATCCATATGGACGTGTTCGAAACGCGACGACGGAGTCGCGAATTGTCCGACGGGGGCCGATACATGCCTATGGACTTTTGCCCGTTGGCATTGTATGCACGCTCGTGCCCAGGATTTGCAATCCTTTCGGATACCTGGCCACACGAAACGTTCGCTAACAATTTTGACTGAGTTTTTGACCCCTGGATGTGCGAGGTCATGCAAAGAGTTGAAAACTTTCCTGCGAAACGCCTGAGTGACATACGGTCGTACCGTGGCCGTCGAGCAATCACAATACAGCTCCGTGTCGGTACCCGGTAGCTGCATTTTCTTTAAATCTAAGGCCGTAGGCGATCGCAGGAGCATCTTCAACTCCTCGTCATCCGTTTGAGATCGCGCGAGTTCGTCGAAATTCAACGCTCGCGACACTTCCGCCACTCTTGACAAGGCATCGGCGACTACGTTATCTTTACCTGACACGTGACGAATGTCAGTGGTAAATTGGCCTATCAAGTCTAAGTAGCGGAACTGTCGCGGCGTATGTTTCTCCGATTTCTGCTCGAAAACGAATGTCAGCGGCTTATGGTCCGTAAAAATCACACAACGACGGCCCTCGACCATATGTCGGAAATGTCTAATCGCTTTGTAAATGGCCAAAAGCTCCCGATCGTATGGACTATACTTCCGCTGAGCACCACTTAGCTTTTTGGTGAAGAAGGCAAGCGGCTTCCATCCTTCGCTGGAGGACTGCTGCAGCACAGCACCGACGGAAAAGTCTGACGCATCCGTGAAAATCGCAAACTGCGCAGCGACATCGGGATGCGCCAGAAGGGCAGCACGTGCTACGCTCTCCTTCGATGCGTCGAAAGCAACCTGCCTCTCTGCGGTCCACTCCACAGGGGTGCGTCCTTTAACGCCTCCTTGCAGCGCGTCGTTAAGTGGCGCCTGGACACTTGCGGCATCGGGAATAAAGCGGCGATAGAAATTAACCATACCCAGGAATTGTCTCAGCTCTTTCACTGTCGATGGTCGAGGAAAATTTCTAATCGCCTCCACTTTTTCGGGCAGCGGTCGAGTACCTGCTGCCGACACTGAATAACTGAGGAACCGCACCTCCGGAGCACCGAATACGCACTTGGAAGTGTTCACAAGCACTCCGAAACTGTCTAAGCGCTCGAACAGCTCTCGAAGATGCTGCGCGTGTTCCTCTTCCGATGCCGAAGCCACGAGAATATCGTCTATATACGCGTAACACCAATCGAGACCTCGGAGCACCTCATCCATGAACCTTTGGAACGTCTGCGCGGCGTTACGCAATCCGAAGGTCATGAATGGGAACTCAAAGAGACCGAAAGGTGTTATAATCGCGGTCTTCGGTATATCATCGGGATTTACCGGAATTTGGTTATAAGCGCGCACCAAATCGATAGTGGAAAACACCGATTTCCCGGCAAGTGTCTGCGCAAAGTCTTCTATATGCGGCACTGGATAACGATCCGGTATCGTTCTCGCGTTTAAGGCACGATAATCACCGCACGGACGCCAGTCTTGTCCTTTTTTTGGCACGAGGTGAAGGGCCGATGACCAACAGCTCTCGGATCTTCGAGCTATACCGTCCCTCACCATCGTGTCGAACTCCTTCTTCGCAATCTGAAGCTTGTCGGGGGCAAGGCGTCGCGGTTTGCAGGCTACTGGAGGTCCAGGAGTCGTCCGGATAAAATGACGCGTCGAGTGCTTCGGCGTCCGATGTCCTCCAGAAGGTCTCGTCACATCGGGGAATTCTGCGAGTATCGCGTGATATTGACTGTTTCCCACAATCGACTTAACACTTTCCGCACTGCACTTTGCGATTTCACCCACGACCGCGAGCGTTGTTTTATTGTCTATCAGTTTTTTGTTTCGCAGGTCTACCAATAGTCCAAAATGCGTCAAAAAATCGGCACCAATTATCGGCGTAGTAACGTCCGCAATAATAAAACGCCACCTGAAATCCCTGCGAAGCTTTAAATCGAGGGAAAATGTAACGTGACCGTATGTAGGAATTGTTGTGCCGTTTGCAGCGAACAATTCATAATCGGTCTGTTTCCGCGCACCACTCACACGCGATTTCGGGAAAACGCACAGGTCCGAACCCGTGTCGACCATAAACTTCGTTTTGGTCTTCCCGTCCGTGACGTATAAGCGGCTCGACAAGGGCGAGGCATCGTTTGCCGCCATTAACGATCGCCCTGAGCGTTTCCCGACGCGAACGTGCACGGATCGCGACACTTTTTCGCCGAAGCTCCGTATACTCGGTGATACCAACATAGGCCTGAAGCCGTGTCACCGTCGTCTCGTGGCGCGGAACGAGATCGCGATCGCGAAAAACGGCGCGAGCCTGGTCTCGTTCTCGACGACGATCGTCCACGTTGGTACCGAGTATCGACGCGCAACGCGGCAATTTCTCGCCGGAGTGCCGCGATCTCTTCTCTCCATCCGTCGCCGGGGCCGGAAGACGCAGCAGCAACCTGCTGTCTCGGTTCGATCTCAGCCATAGCGTCGGCGAGATCGGCCAGCTCGAGGAGACTGTCCTTCTTCCGTGTGGTCAAGACCGTCTGCACGCTGGGAGACAAACGCCTTAGCCACATCGTTTTGAGATATGACTCGGAAACCGCGTCGCCCGCTAGGTCTTGCAATCGGCGAAGAAAAACTGACGATTTTCTATCGCCGATCTCTTCTCCTTCCAGGAGCCTCCGCATCTTATGTTCCGCCGAGTCGGAAAGTCGACGAATTAATTCCGTCTTCAATGTCTCGTACATGTTCTCCATCGGCGGATTGTTGATGATGTCAATCACTACGTCAGCGAATTTATTATCCAAATTCGCACTGACGTAGTGATACTTTGTGGAGTCTTGAGTAATCCCAGCCAGAATGAACTGGGACTCCAATTGCCGGAACCATGTCGTCGGGTTCTTCTCCCAGAATGGCGGAATGCGCACGGCGATTCGAGCCACCGCAGGTGAAGGACCGTTGTCCCGTTCTGCAGATCCGTCAGCGGAGACGGCCGTTGGAGCACTCTGAGTATTTTGAGCCATCGTGACACAAAACCACAAACACTCACAATATGTCGCAAAAATTACGATAAAAAAATAAAAACTGCGATTCGCGCGTTAGATTTCGATGCGACACTTTCCCATCACGTCGGGGTCACCAATTTAGTGATGTGTGGTTTTATTTCGAGACTCGTACAGAGCGATAGCTTAGGTTGGAAGGCGACTGATTACTGAGTGTCGTTCCTCGGAGTTTACCCCGAACCTTTTTGGACCCCTCGCCGGTCCCCGCGCTCTGCCTTCTCGATTCCTCGAACCGATCGCGATAGTTCGAGGACCGTTGACAGAAAACAGAACACGCCAGGCCCGAGCGAGGGTGGTCCCATCCGGCACTCGGCACAGAGCGACGTCGGGAAAATAAACTAAATAATTTATTGTATTTAGAAGATCGTCGCTCTGCCCGAGAATGCTAGACTAAACTCCGAAGAACGACGTACTCGAAAAGTGGCGACGAACGGTCGTGTCGCCACAAAATGCAACATTATCTTTAATCCATATTTGGTATTTATTTTGTAAATCGCCGTAATACGATATACTTTATTTGTTTCCAAATTATTTTATTACGTGCCAGGGCCAGGAGCGTTGCGAGTGGCCGAGGTAAAAGAATAAGGTAGAGTGTTCGTTTGGATGTTGGTTTTTAGAAGTTGTTAGTACCGAACAATCTCGTGTATAGGAGACACGAGATAGCCGCAGGAAGTTGAATCACTTGTGGACAATCCGGTGTATGGTTACCACTAGATGCCACAGGAGGTTGGAATACTTGTAGACTATCTCGTGCGATTAACACGAAATGCTACGGGAGGTTGGAACACTCGTGGACAATCCCATGTATGATTGACACTAGATGCCACAGGAATATTAGTAAGACTGACGTAACTTTATAATTGTTGCAATACACCTCGAGCGGTAAAGATGGGGTCGCAGGCTGGAGATTTCTAATAGGTAGTCGTAAAGGATTTAAACCCGAAGTGATCAAAACTCGAACAAGTTATATTTTCGTATAAATGGCTGGTTACAGTTTAAGTGTACTGTATGTGTGTGGTACAAAGGTGTTACGTGGAGTCGTGTAATGTATTCACACGCACGTAGTTGCACTACTCTCTATTTTGACGCACTGAGGGAATGCGGGGTATTAGAACTAAAATGCCTATTAGATGTCGCGGACTTTGTGTGTATTCTATACGGTTACTTCGTAGCGAGAACTCTAAGTTTCGTCTAACGATAAGATCTATTCGCGTAGTTGAATCAATCTAACAACGTGACGATCTTACAGTGAACTAAACCCGTGACATGAACTGCAGTCGATCTTTTATAGGTCGAAAAAGTGGTGGGGTGTTTCTATTTCCAGGAATTTCCCGAGGGATGTAATAGAAAAGGTGTCTTATTGTTAAGAGGTCATTCGCCTGTTCGAGTTCCTATTTCCTAGCGTAATTATTTTAAGCAAACAGAGCGACTTCGGGTCTGATCGAGGGGTCTGCTGGCTGCACATGTGGTAGATTTCCGGCCCCGAGCTGGAGAGTCTAAATTTCTTAGACTCAGGGCCGTATGTAACAAGGAAAAAAAAATTAGAAAAGCAGAAAAGAAAATCACAGAGAAATTAAAAAAAAGTCACTGAACTATATTGGAAGTACAAAAAGGAACTGATTTTCTAGAAAAAAAAAGTTTGTTTATTGTTGATAGCATATTTGACATATTACAAATTGTAAAACTTATATTGCATATGAACTGCACTGATACGAATATACATAAATTGATTTAATAATTACAAATAATGGATTAAAATTGTTTGAGTTATATATAACGTGATCTTTACATAATAATTTCATTAATAAAATTCTAATATTGATTTTTTTGTAACTAACTAAATTGTTAGTTACAAAACTTAATTATAACTTATAAATAAACGATGTACAATTTATAGGCTTTACTTGGAAACACTTACAACTTTTTTTCCAATTCCTGATATTTTTTTATTACTAATGCTCTTTCTTCTTTAGTTGCTTCTTCACAGCTGTCTTTTGCAACTGATTCAACTATTGGTCCTACTATACGCTCATATTTTTTATAAGTTCCGGAACTCATATATGGAATATCCATAGTTTGAAATAGGTTATTCACTGCTATGTACCCTAGACCAGCATGTAAAGTACCTGCGATTCATATGCTTTAATAAAATTATTGTCTAGTTTTTTGATAAATAATTGAATGCAACTGATAAATTGAAAATGATGTAATGACTAACCTAAAATTGATTTATTATTGATGTCAAATACTTGTTTTTGTTGTTGACAAACACTGCTACTTCTTTGTCCTGAAGGCACACGATTAATTAGCAGGAAATGGTGACATCGAAGTGAAAATTTTGAGCCCAATCCTTGTCTATTTTCTTGTTCGATATAATTCAAGTCCAACAGTTGTTTACAGTCGTTGAAGTACATGTGTTTAGCCAAAAATTTTAATTCTATATGTCGTATTCCCTCTACAGCACATTGTGAAATTACAGTTTCACTTTTTCTTCGCTTTCTACCCGCTTCGACTTGTTTTAAACGTCTTTTATATTGTTTTTCTGTTACTATTTTTCCTTTCTATCTGAATTTCATTTCGCTATCTGACATTTTGTTGCATGAACTGATCACACTGTCACGAAGTTTTAACATGATTGCCAATGTAACAAATCTAAACAATTCACTTATATTGTTGCCAGATTTCATCACATGGTCCACGGGGTTAAAAAAAATAATTTCAAAGATAAATTAATAAAGTTCTGATTAGTTTTTGCAAATAGAAGACAATTAATAGAAAAATACTTTTTTTAATACACTTTAATTAATGACAGTTAGATTTCTAAAAACACAGAATTATTTCTTAGTGGTTGGCAGTGATCGTTTTAGCCTATTCAAAAGCATAGACTATTTCCCCTCACCTCGCATCCCTCTAACACAATGACCTACCACCTTAAGGTAGTCGGGTGATAACACTTGTTCCAAGATGAAAAGATGACAATTTTTATTTAAGTAAAGAAGCCTATGATGCGTTAGTTGTCGAAAGGAAAATTTTCACTGCGGTCTAGATACTGAGATATTAATTTTTAAAAAAATTTCTTTCCCCATTTACGAACATTGACAGTGTAGATGAATTCTTTGCTGTCAAAAGTTTTTGATTTTTTTTTATCAAGTATTCCCAATATTATAAGATAAAAAACCAGTTTCTAGGTTCACAAAACGATTTTGAATGCATCTATATGTTTGATCAGGAACATCATCGTTGGAATAAGGAAGAAAATATAAAAATTTTATGTGGAAAATACCTTGGAGTTCTTAAAAATGGCTGATGTAGCATATCAAAATATATGATGGGCGTGATATGGCAACGTTGTACACCCGCGAAACTTGAATTAGTCCACATTTTTTTATAAGTTAAAATTATTGGAGGTTACGTTAAAAAGAAAATAAAAAACTTTATATTAGGTTCGTTAGAAATAATGTTAGAATTTTTTTTTATTTTATCTTATTTATTTCTTATTTAATATTACAAATTTTTTGTAATCTCATTACAATGGCATCAATAATTCTTCCTGTTGTCGTCACTCGTGCTTGACTTCCAACATTTTGTCCAAGTAATAATTTTATTCCTTCGTTCTCAGAATTAATAAAAGTTTCTTTTAAATGTTCTATGGTAATTCCTGCCTGTACCATCTTCGAAATTATACCTGCAGAAATTCCTTCGGTTTTTGGCAATTTTACACGCCTTGCACCACATGTCTTCACCTAACCTAACAATGTCAATCTCTCTTCTTCCTTCAAAATATTTTTTATTCAATTTTTGACGCTTAGAATTTGCTGTTTCAATATTTTCTCTCCATTTTCTTTTATTAGTTTTACAAAAACGACCATCTTTATCTCGATAATTATTGTCACACATAATCAGAGAATCACTGTTAATAATTGTAGAGATTTATGTGTACTCAGCTGACTATCTAGAATTATGCAACGTTGCCAAACATTTTTCACAATATTTTAATACGTTACTCAAGTAACAAATATAAAATATTTTACCATAATATAATCGATAAAAATCAATAGTTGTATACGATAAATATTAATATAAATAGAACATTTTTATTTCAAAAATAATAATATGGATGAATAATCGGAAAAATTCTAAACATTCAACAAATCACGTAGCTGTCACCCGACTTCCTTAAACCTTTAAGCGGTCAATTATTTTACCAGAAATGCTTCTAAAAAAGGCATATTTTTTATTGCATATAATTAAGTATCATACTTAATAGAATAAGAATATCAAGAATTTTTTTTATTTTTTTTTCACTTTTAAGGCGGCCCTCTAGTTTCTCGGCTGTTTTTTTACGGCGTTTTCAATAATTTTTTACGGGCGAAGCATCGAAATAATCAATCTCATTCTTTTGCATAATCTTTCTTAACATTTAAATAAGCTTTACAAATTTTTTGAAGTTAAAATATATAATAGAATGAAAGTTATAGTGGCCGACAGGAAGACATAAAGTAAAAGAGGTGCTTGACGGTGACCAAGATTGCGGCTGTTCTACTTATCTGAAATCAAAAAACCAAACGGCATTTCAATCTTCATATTTAAGACTAGCGATTGAACTAGAATGAATTCTAAATTACAAAAATTGACTTTTTTATACACTTTTGAAAATTACATTCTATTTTTTACTTATTTTTTCTTAAGTTTTTCGCTCGTACAAAAAAAAACTATCGAAGCAATCATGATAATCCTAGTTCAATCGCTGGCTTATAAAATATTAAAGATGTTGTATAAATTTGAACAAGATCGGTGCAGTAGTTTCTGAAATATCGTGGTTACCGTTTCGAAGAATGGTGTTTCGAGGAAAACTCATTTGAAAGTTCGCGCATGTGATTTATACTAAAAATTTTATCTCACCGTCAATCTGCTATGCCTGGACCATACAATAGGCCTTCCTCTTCTTCTTGGAAGTCACGCAGAGCTGCTCCGTCTCTCCTTTTCGCGATTCGGGCCTGTTTTACAACATCACTCGTGCGCTTTTCTGAACGGTCGATCCGAGAGCTATCACGCTGTTGAATGCGTCACGCTCGTGCCTATTGGCACTGGCGCACAGTGGTCCAGAGCGTGAATTTAGCTGTTCACGCACCTCGCGCAGTTTTCAATCTTTTTCAAATCGTCACCACGGGCTCAAAACACACCGAATTTAGTTAAAAATTGGTATTCTATTATTTTTTGTGTTGCTGATTACGAATCTGAACTCAAAAATTTTAAAAACAAAATGGCGGATTAAATATGGCGGACAGGTTTGTTTAAAAATTAATTGTTTTTCACTAAAATTAGTATTCTAATGTTTTTTGGGTCGCTGATTGCGAATCTGAACTCAAAAATTTTAAAACCAAAATGGCGGTTGATATATAGAGGGTAGCTATGTACTTTAGCTTATTCAGCTTACATTACTAACTTAAAAATGGAAAAACTAAAAAGTACCACAAAGTAGTCTCCGAGAACTTTGAAGATGTTTAGTTTAAACTATATAGAAATAGTTCCTGCTAAAATTGGCTTTATCTATCTGCACCTTTTGTTGATATTCCTTCCTAAAGTTGATATAACCCAGACCAGCTGCATAGACCCAGTGGGACACGCGGTCAGTAAATTCCCAGGTTTCTTAAAGATACCGTGCAATAAAAACAAAATCTTATTGGCACTAACGAGGACGAAGACTTCTAAAGCATCACTTTTATTACTTAATTGCTTTATTGTTAGGATGCGAGCAAAGAGGAATGAGCTAGGTTATTCGATTGAAAGGAAATCCTAGTCTTCGCCATGCAGGGTTCACTTAAAAATTAAATAACTTATAAGTATCAAAAGATATTCGGCTAAAACTTTCCACATATATTCCTTAGACTATATAGAAGTTATTTCTGCAAATATTTCTTGCGTCTACCTGCGCCTTTCATTGTTATACCTATCGAAAGTTTACGAGACAGTCCGGCGGCAGCGCCTTGCCGAGGTGCGCGCGACTCTTTAAACAATAAAAATTCGTCCGAGGCGGATCCGGGCGGATTAGCTTTTTGCAGGATCGTTTAGGGGAAGGTTTACAGAAAAGGGTGGTGTTAATTAGAGAGTGGGATTATGTGGGACTATGAAGATATTGACTGCAAAAGATAAAAAACTTCGACGATTTTCTTTCATGTTTTCAACATTAATTTTTGAATAAACTGCAAATAGTAATTTTATGTTCGACACGTGAATTTTTATCGCGGAAGAATGCTCTTCAAATAGAAATAATAATTGTTAAAAAATATTGCATAGTTTCGCCAGAATTGTAGAAAGAAGACAACGTGGTTTTTCGATAGAAAAAGGCCTCCAGAAAAAGTTTCAACTTTAAGCGTTCGTTGTAACTACAATTTTTATCCGATTTCAAAAATCTTTTCGGTTCTGAGGTCGGTGGTTATTTAGGAATCAATATATGCAAAAAAAAATTCGAAATTCCAAAATCGACTTTTTGACTTTTGCGCGGCTAAATGCACATTCTGGACCACTGTGTGGCGTGGTGGCGCATTTGGGGCAACATTCGTAATTAATCGCTCGCGCTGGAAAGATGTGCCTCGCGCGTCAGTCGCGGAGATCAGAACGACGTGCGTGGCACGTCGACTCAGAATATTTGTTGAGGAACAGTTTCAGATGGCACTACGTCGCATGTAGGATAAGACAAAAGTATTGTTAGTGAAGAAGTATCCTCAAATATGTTTTAAATCAAATACAATTAATATATTTTAATGTTTTAGAACTTCTGGCGATGATTTTGCCGAAATGGACCACTTCATTAAGTCTTCCGGCATAAATATAGTATTGCGTTCCAGTACGCACATTTGTAAATTAATTACTAGCGCAAATTGTTAAAAATAACTATCCGATCCTAGAACGCTAGGCTTCCTCGTATTAATGCAGCTAAAAAATCACATGTTCACATTTTGTGCATACCACCGCATACATCACATAGAATTCAACCTTTAGACTTGACTTTTATGGCAGCATTGAAAAAATTCTACAGCCAACAATGTACAACATGGTTGAGAAACAATCCAGGTGTGACAATCAAAATAAAAAATATTGGAGAACTGTTTGGAAAAGCGTATATGGCTGCTGCTGTACCTCAAAACGCAATTAATGGTTTTAAGTCATCGGGTATTTGTCCTTTAGATGTAAATAAATTCAAAGAAGAAGATTTTGCTGCATCGTTAACTACTGGTATCGATACACCAGATGAATCAAAAATAAGTGATACTCGTGGAACTAATCCACCTTCACTTGATGAAGAATCACCTGATTGTCAAACATCAGTATTATTGAGCAATAAAGTAGGTGTTAAGACTAAAATTGATGAGGAACTAATTGTAAGTACTAGTCATACTGTTGTTTCATCAACTGAACTTTTAGTTCATGACGATGTACCCAAAGAAGAATCTTGCTGTAATGTTTTCAAGAATATTACTTCAAGAAAAATTAATTCTAAGACTGCGGCAGAGAAGACAAAATTAATAAAACCTTCTGATATTGTTCCTTTGCCAAAAGTGAAATATAATAAGAGAGTTAAAAAATCTGTCAAACGTAATGGCAAGGCTGCTATTATTACATCTGATGAATATAAAACAGAATTAGAACTACAAGTTCAACAAAAAATTATAAAAGTAGAAGCAGCTGATCACTTCGCTGTACCTGTCAATGATAATAATAAGATAAATAAAGTAGGTAAACGTAAACGAGAAAAAGAGAACATATCTGTTTCTAAGAAGAGGAAAGAAGACTGTAAATGTTTCGTTTGTGCTAAACTTTTTTCTGAATCTGCTTCTAGAGAGAAATGGATTCGATGCGAGCAATGTAAAAATTGGGCTCATGAAAACTGTGTTATTAATTCCATAAAATATGCTTATTTTTTGTGATAATTGTATTAACGAGGTTATGGAGAAATATGCAAAACAACCAAAGAAATAAAGTACAGTAAGACCCCGCTTAACGCGGGGGATACGTTCCAGTAAGGTCCAGCGCTAAACGAAACAGCGTTAAACGAGGTCATCTTAACACGTTAATAATAGGGATAAGTGAAACAGAACAGAGAATAGGAAAATTTATCTATTCTTTTTTTGTTTTATTTTGTAATATTTATTGTTCAATAGTTTTTTATTGCATCAATTATAGAATTATTTATTGTCAATATCCATTTTTATTTATGAAACATTCATGAAAATCAAAAAAAAGTTCGAGTAAACTTGTCATGTTTGTGACGAGGAAGGTTGTTTCTCATTTGATATTTTTTTTTTTTACATGATGAAGTCATCTAAAGACGTTTCTCATTTCCTATTCCGTTCAGCAAGCACTTGTCAATAGCACGACACCGCATAAATGACAATTCATCAATATCCTGCACATTTATATATAATCTTTATATTATAGCAATACTACCGCGTAATACTGAAACAGCGTTAAGCGGGGCAGCGTTAAGCGGGGTCTAACTGTATTTAATATTCGTTAGCTTAAGCATTTAAATGTTTTTATTTTCTGTTAAATGATATAAATAATATAATATTGAAAAATTAAAATGTTCGCATATTTGTATTTTCTGTGTTAAATAAATAAATAATTTAACAAGAATTTTTTAAAAAGAGTTATTGTAAAAATTCTAATTTCCTTTTTATATTATTGGAAAATGATTCCTAACCTTTGTAACCACTTTAAATGTGCCGACCACTTTATTGTTCTAAATAGATGTCGCTAGGAGAAGATTGCGCGTAAAACATGCGCAATAGATTTAATGCCCGTCTTGTCTGACACAAAGTGTGTTATAAGTTTTTATGAATTAATAGACTACAATTTCTTTCATATTTTGCAGTTATTTTAGTGTCTAATAACAGGAGAATATTGTACTTTTTCAAATAGAACAATTTCAATTGTATAAATAATGATATTCTAATATTTTTTCGCATGAATTCAATTTACCCCGATTCAAGTTCAATTTACCCCGGTTCTGGGGCAAATTGAACCTTTTCACATACTTCATTATAATTATCAATAATAATAATTTCCTCTTAGTCTGATTAATTATCATGACCGAATAGTGTTTACTAAAGATCAAAGTTTGTTTTAAAATTATTAAGGAAAGAATTGATTGTAAAAATTAATTATTTCATCAATTCAAACTTTTCATGGTTCAATTTACCCCGGTCTCCCCTACCTATGCAAGGGTCACTTCTTCTCTTCATCTTGACACAAAAATTGACAAATCCATAGCAAATTTAACTTCTTTCCTTAACCCTTTAAGCAGTTTGCCCGTACAGTGTACGTGCTACCCGAAATTGGCCTCATCTGGTTTGCCCGTACAGCGTACGGGCATCGATATTTTCTCCTTTCCTTTTCTGGTTTGCCCGCATTTTTCATTATTGAAAGAGACTATTTAGTATTATTATTTTTCAACAGATGGCGTGGCTTGTCCATGTAAATGAAATGCTTTTCATCCGGGTTTTTCTATGTAGCGGGAAAGCGGGAACTTTTCTTTGAAATTTTTGTTCTACTGTATGCCGTGCTTAAGAATCTTATGGAAATTATGGATGGAATAGACGACGAAAATACTTTCTTGTTAGATGATGAACTACATTCTGATACAGATACAGATATTTCTTCTAATTCTTTGGATTATTCCTCAGATGACTCGTGCAGTGAGCTCAGCTCTGATGAAGTTTTGAGTTCTGCAAGAATTTTTCCCGAGGTTGATGTGAAAAATCCACCTGTTCCGTGTCCTCGATTTAAATTTTCTGGTATTCCCTCTGTGCACGTACAATTTGACGACACTTCTGATGTTCTACAATTTTATGAAACCTTCATTGATTTTTCACTCATGAGTAAAATTGTGGAGGAGACAAATAAATATGCTAAACAGTGCATCCAATCCAGAGTTGCATGACAATTCTCAAAGAGTAAATTTTGGGTAGAAACTACTGTGGAAGAGTTGCATGTATTTTTCGCTCTCAATATACTTCAAGGAATTGTAAAGAAACCTGGAATTGATCATTATTGGAGCAAAAGATATTCAACTAATACACATTTTTTCTCTAAAATAATGTCTCATCGCCGATTCTGCCTTTTGCAACGCTACTTGCATTTTTCTGATAATGCAGCATTTGACCCACAAAATCACGAATGCCCAAAATTAGTAAAAGTTTGGCCAGTTCTGAAACATCTCAATGAGAAATTTAGTGAAACGGTGACACCAGAGCGAGATGTAACAATAGAAATTGTAAAATAAAAAATGTAAAAGCATTAAGGCGGTCCTCTAGTTTCTCGGGTCGAAAAAATCGATTTTTTTTTTTTCATAAATCACATCTACAACATGTATTGACAATGTGTGCCAAAGGATTTTTCGATATTCGAAGTGGTTCACAAGTTACGGCCCTCGAACGGAGCAGGTATACGGAGCGCGCGCCGGGATGCTCCGAAAGCCGAGCGGCGCTGACCATTGTATTGATATCCCTAAATCTAACTGCTACCTGCACCTTTTGTGAATTAGGCCCGAGTAAAGGGGAGCTGAGACCGTTGACAGACGCTTTCGAATATTGACTAAGACGCCGTGAAGCGTCGTTTAGTTCAGTTTTGCTGTGGCAGTTGCGAAGCGTACTATATTTTCTCTTGCGAGTCGCACACGTAGCTGATTTTTTGAAAATAATTTTCGAAATGTTAAAGAAAGGAAGTACAGACACCCCGGCTCGTTACGATCGACCTAAAAAGCGAAAATTCGCGGGCAACCGACACACTTTTGAACAAGACAAGTCGTTTACATCGGCGTCAGCGAAGCAACTTCGTCAAAATGAAAATTTTGAAGTGAACTTTGTGAGTGCATTTTCAACCATTTCTTCGGCTGTTATTTGTAAAGAGTGCAAAAGGACGGTGACTTTCCATCAACGTGATATACGAGGATTAGGCTTTAAAATTTCTATGGCGTGCAAGTGTGACTGGACTTTTGCTCCGAAGCACCTCCATTCTGGGCCAAAAGTGGTTGAAATCGCCACGTTTCTCGCTGTCATAATCTTCAACGAAGGATTCAAATCTATCCTGAAGACCTTGGAAACCATGGGAGTGAAAATCGGCCCACAACCTAAAGCAGCGACAAGAATATTCTGCACGCCAGAGCCGTCCTTCGAGAAACACCGCCTCCTTCACTCAACATACAGCCGAGATGTCACTGATTCACAGCCACTCTGTAGGCGTCACGCTCGTGTCAATTGACACAGGCGTGGTGCCGCATTTGGGGCGACATTCGTAGTTAATCGCTCGCGCTGGAAAGACGTGCCTCGCGCGTCTGTTGCGGAGATCAGAACGACGTGCGTGGCACATCGACTCAGAATATTTATTGAGGAACAGTTTCAGATAACACTACGTCGCATGGGCCGCAGCGACCGCGACGGCAACAATGTATTCTTTAACCACTTAACGCTCAGGTTTTTTTCGAATCGACCGTCCAAAAACGCACAAGTTTTTTTTGCCTGAATGCTTATCTTGTGCATATTATAAAATGTTTTTTGTACTCCTAGTGGCGAACGAATTATTTTTTTCGGAAAAATAACAAGTTTTTCATCATACCTGTTTATCTAAGGGAAATCCTTCTATAACTTATATAACCAAATAACATTAACATCAACAATTAATTATAACAAGCAGAACACAAAAGTAATAATATAAGAAATAAACACACTATAAACTAAAAATCGTAAGACGAAAAAGATATTACAAGGATGACGTATACTGCACACTGATCGCTCAAAGACTGAAGAAACAGACAAAAGCTAACGGCAGAAGACGGAGAGATTATCTGTATTTATTCCTCCAATATACAATGTATAAAATTTTTGGAAATGTATACATTTCAGTGTAAGATGTCAAAGAACTGAGTTCTAAAATATCAGCGGCTAAGATAAACAAACCGCAGAGTGGCGGCCGTATCAGCTATGCCCGTGAACGTCACGGGCATGCACAAATTCGACCGTTCGGTGTGCCCGTGAACGTCACGGGCATGAGCGTTAAGTGGTTAAGCGCTATTAAACATTACAGATCAGCATCAATATATTGTGTCCTTTTAAATATAAATATATCTACCTTAAATCGCTTAGGGAACTGTTAAATTAACTTTGCCGACACACGGACTTTAATGTTCTATTCAATAAAGCAACTCAACACGCTAGATGCTAACAGATTTTATTTAAGCCAATTCTAAGCACGTGGTTATCACTCTCTCTCAGGAAGAAGAATGCCACTCACACATACATGTTCGCGCATCTACCGCTCACGCATGCGCCATCCCTCGAGCATGCATTGGTTCTAACACGCCCCCTCAATGCATGCTTATTCGTTGTGCAATATCATATAGTTAATTTTTACTCGTACGCACTCATACTCATACCGTTAACACAAAAATTATGTTTGTTTTTACAAAGTGGTTTTGTCATTACATCCGCGATCATTTTTTCGGTTGGTAGATATTCTAAATTAAAAATCTTACATCGTACGTTTTCCCTAATGAAATGGTATCGCAAATCTATATGTTTTGAACGTGCATGAAACACATTATTATTTGCGAGCAAGTTTGCACTTTGATTATCATTATACAATATAATTTTCAATTCGATGCCTAGCTCTAACAATAGGTTCCTCAGGAATAATATTTCTTTCGCTGATTCCGAGATAGCCACATATTCTGCTTCTGCAGACGATAGAGCAACTGTCTTTTGCTTTTGTGTTTTCCACAGAATTGTTGAGCCTCCTAGTTTAAAAACATATCCTGTGAAAGATCTTCTATCAATAGTATTCGAACCCCAGTCCGCATCGACATATCCTGTAATGTTTAAATCAGACTTTTTATATATTAACCCAAGGTTTATCGTTTTCTTTAAGTACTTTACCACTCGTTTCGCCGCATTCCAATGTTCCTTCGAAAAACACGAGTTAAATTGCGAAAGGAATACTACCGTGTACATTATATCCGGTCTTGTTGCAACCGCTAGATATGTAAGTGATCCTATTAATTCCCTGTACATGTACGTTATATCAGTTTTTGTGTCGTTTTTCGATAAATTGTACAACACACTTGGATCACCGGGCGTTTCAACTACTTTCGCGTCTAGTAGACCAAATTTCTCTATAATTTTGTTAATTTGGTTCCTTTGGATTAAGTAAATATTATTATTTGATCTGATTATTTCTATACCTATACAATATTTGACTTTTCCTAAATCTTTTATCTCAAATTCGCGTTTTAGTTTATCTTTAATTTCATTTAGTTTGATCTCGTTATTATAAGCAATTAATATATCGTCCACGTATATGACGGCAATGATTATATGATCTTTGTTTATATCATGATACATACAGGGTTCAGTTTTTGAGACTTTCAAATTTAATTTTTTAAAAGTTTTATCAATTTTTGAATTCCAAATCCTACCTGCCTGCTTTAATCCGTATAAAGCTTTTCTTAATTTACAAACCTTGTTGCCTTCTTGGATCTGGTTTAACATATTTAACGCTTTAGCCTTAATGTCATTTTCATTATTATTCCCGTATTTAATTATTTCAACCAAAAATTTCTCGATTGCGTTTGGAAGCTTCATATAAACAGTTTCGTCTAATTCGCCATTTAAGTAGGCACCAGTCACATCCATTTGCGCAATCTCGAGATCTAGTTGAAGTGCAAGTGCTATTAAAATACGCATTGACTCTAGTCTCACTACTGGAGCAAATGTATCGAAGTAGTCAACGCCATATATTTGTGTGAACCCCCTAGCTACTAATCTTGCTTTCCGGGTTTTTACTACTCCCTCTTTGTCCAATTTGTATGTTAACACCAGTCTTGAATCGATAATGTTTCCTTCTTTTGGTTTTTCCGTGATGTTCCATGTATCATTTTTAATCAATTGTTTAAATTCTTGACGTATTACTTCATTCCATTCTTCACTATCTTCTGCTGTTAATGTGTCTTCATAGCTTAGATATGCATGGTTAACTTCCTCTTCTTCCTCTTCTTCTTCTATAAAATCATTGTCTTTTAGACCTTTTCTCGCTTCATTTTGTACGTTTTTAGATATTTCTGCTGAATTCTCTTTGTACACTTTTCTTGGTCTTCCTCTTCCACCCGTCCTCACTATCGACGGTCTTCCTCTTGATCTATTTCCCCGTTTATCTTCTTTCTTTTCTTCGCATCTACTGTCATCATCACTTGTAACGGGATTACTTATGTCAATCTCTACCTCTTGCAATATATTTTCATTTTCATTTTTAATGCTTTCTTGACTTCTTTTTATGTATAGATCTTCGTCTATAATTTTAACATCTCTCGATATCAATATTCGTCTTAAGTCAGGCACCCAAATTTGATATGCCTTCGATTCTTCTGAGAATCCTACTAATCTTCCTTCCATAGACTTGTTCGATAATTTATTTTTCTGTTTTTTATCTAATACATACACTCTTGCACCGAATGTCTTAATATGACTAATGTTTGGTAATTTTTGGTGCCATAATTTATATGGAATTCCGCCGTCTAGTCCCATGGTTGGGCACCTATTTCTAATATAATTCGCAGTCATTAATGCTTCACCCCAAAATGACGATGACATACCTGATTGTATTAGCATACATCTCGTCGCTTCCACTAGCGTGCGATTTTTACGTTCTGCTAGGCCGTTCTGTTGTGGCGTATAAGGTGCGCTAAGTCTTCGTAATATACCATGTTCCTTCAAATAAGTATCGAACTGCTCGTTACAATACTCTGTTCCATTGTCGCTTTGTATTTCTTTTATCCTTCTTCCTGTAAAATTCTCGACCATATTTTTGTATTCTTTGAATTTTTCAAGAACTTCGTTTTTACCTTTTAGTAAATATACTGTACACCACCTTGAATAATTATCGATAAAAGTAACAACGTATTTTGCCCCACCTATAGATGGTGTATTAAATGGTCCGCATACATCGGTATGTATTCTATCTAACAATCCTTCTGCCCTCTCGCTTCTGTGATCGAAAGGTTTTGCAGTTTGCTTTCCCATGGCACACACTTCGCATTTTGAGATATCTTCATTACCTTTGAGTTTTATATTTTCTGCTTCGAACATTATTTGTTTTAGGCTTCTCTCATTTAAATGGGCCATTCTAGCATGCCATAGTAATATCGAGTCATTTTTCTTTTCGGTTAGGAGATGTGAAGCATCTTCATATTTCTTTCTCAAATAAAATAGATTTCCAATTCTGTCAGCTATCATTTTGATTTTACTTTCACTATCTTTTACTATAGCTAATTTTTCTTTAAAGATTATGGTATTACCTTTATCAGTTATCTTAGCTACGGACATAAGATTTGATCTCAAGTCAGGTACGTATAGGGCGTTTTTAAGTTCTATATTTCTTTGTTCATTATTATCTGTACCGATTTGTATTCCTACAGTTCCCTTTCCTTTTACGCTCGTCGATGCATTACTTGCTAAATTCAAATTTTCACGTACCTCGGTTATGCTCACAAATTTGCTTTTGTCCTTACATAAGTGTGCTGTGCATCCGCTATCTAGAATCCATCTATCGTCTGATACAGGGTTGTTTCTATCGCCAATGAATGCATAATATGCATCATCCTCATTTGTCGCGGTATTGGCATCTTGTTTCTCTATCTTCCTAAATGGATACTTTGTTCTGCACTTTGCTGCTATATGTCCCCTTTTCTGACATCTGTAACATTTCACATCTAACCTTTTATAATAAGTTTTATTAGTGTCACCTCTTTGTTTCCATGCTTCGGTTTGGTTTCTTGAGTTTTCCTTTTCTTTCCTTTCGAAGCTCCTTTTACTTGTCGATGCGACCATGGCGTTAGGTTCCTTTTCCACTTTTTGTATCCTGGCCTCATATTCTTCCAGTATTTTTACCTTTAAAGTTTCAGGGTTTGGCAATAGATCTCTCGTTTCGATAGCACATCTAAAATTCTCGAACGAATCAGGCAAGCCGTATAATAATAATATTGACAGTAAATCTTCGTTTATTTCAACACTCATGCCTTTTAATTTGTCTACTATATCGAAGAATTTATTTATATGCTCTCTCACGTTTCCTCCGTCGGGTAATCTTTGTAACACGAGTTGTTTGAGAAGAGTCGCTTTACGAGCGGGACCTTTCGACGCGTATGTATTCTCTAATTTTAACCATACTGACCTTGACGTCTCGCATCCCTTTAATTGAATTAATTCGCTTGGACTCACACATAGAATGATATCCGCTTTGGCCTTCTTATCATTCTTGATCCATAACTCGAGTTTTGCCCTGTTCGCTTCTGTATCTTCTGGCTTTTCTATTTCGCCACTCACATATTGCCATAAATCATTTTTAATTAATACGGCCTCGATTTGCATCCTCCATGTATCATAATTGTCTTTGCTTAACGCTTCTATTCTTGTGATGCTATTCATTTTTCACAACTTTTTAGGTTAGGTTTCACTGCGACCACGTGCTTCACTTTTCACTCACAAAATATTACTTTGTTAATTATTATTTTCGCGACCTGGGCCCATAACCTGTTAAATTAACTTTGCCGACACACGGACTTTAATGTTCTATTCAATAAAGCAACGCAACACGCTAGATGCTAACAGATTTTATTTAAGCCAATTCTAAGCACGTGGTTATCACTCTCTCTCAGGAAGAAGAATGCCACTCACACATACATGTTCGCGCATCTACCGCTCACGCATGCGCCATCCCTCGAGCATGCATTGGTTCTAACAGGAACAGTGACTCCGAAAAGTTAAATTTGCGCCGACTAGCTGGTACTCCCAGCCGAAAAATCTGCCGACCGCAAAGGGTTAAAGAATACATTGTTGCCGTCGCGGCCGCTGCAGCCCATGCGACGTAGTGCCATTTGAAACTGTTCCTCAACAAATATTATGAGTCGACGTGCCACGTACGTCGTTCTTATCTCCGCGACTGACGCGCGAGGCACATCTTTCCAGCGCGAGCGATTAACTACGAATGTTGCCCCAAATGCGACACCACGGCAGTGCCAATAGGCACGACCGTGACGCCTACAGAGTGGTTGTGAATCAGTGACATCTCGGCTGTATGTTGGGTGAAGGAGGCGGTGTTTCTCAAAGAACGGCTCGGGCGTGCAAAATATTCTTGACGCTGGCCTAATATAACCAAGGATTTTGGTTAGAGACAATCAAACCAGTTTTAACAACTTTCAATTGAGTTACGTTTTTAAAACGATCTCTAGCAATTTTTTCATACTTTTTACCGTACTCTGTGTACTGACTTTTAAAATCTTTCGGTTGTAATAGTGACTTGAATTTTTTTGACCAATCGGGCTTTTTATTATTAACACTTTATCGACCGGTATTTTTTTAACATCCTACCCTCTTCTGAACGGTCACTTGGCCAAAAATACATCCTTGATACAGATATCTATTCGAAAATTACAAATTCTTATCACTGAGTCCTTGACACAGGTAACCGCAACAATAAATGGCAATTTATTAATTGTAGTGGCAACAGATTAATAAGTTAAAAGTTCAAAGGCGTTGGACCCGTAAAGCCTATGAATAGGCTTCCGGTCGATAAAGTGTTAATATAAGTGAAAATTTCATAACAAATAGAACCTGTTATTTTATAAGATCGTTCATGCTGCCACTCTATATACGAAGTCATTGTACTTTTACATAAACGTATGTAATCTGTTTGCGTTTTCAAATATTGTTGATAACAGCAATCTTACAGTTTCTTCATTTTAATACTTGCGATGTTTTCCATGAATTCACTTCTTTGGAGAGTAAATATAACTTCTATTGCACTTTCGTCAATATCAATATTAGAGCTTATTTCTGGTGGATTGTGTCTACCAAGCCTGAAATGACAGTTAAAAAATTATTTCTGAATGATAAATGAATGCTGCATTGTAATAATAATTATACAACTATACGTACTCTTGCTTCGCAAAGCTGATGTTGGCAAATCATGAATAATTTTCTTCTCAATGAGCTTGCATGATGCTACACTGTGTTGGTATTTTTTTGTCGTTTGAGATGAAAAACATTGATGTTGAAGTAATGGTGTAGCAACATATGTGGATAAAGTCTCTTTGTGGGTTTTTTTCCATACACACGCTTCATCAGAACATGAAAATTCATCTATTTCAGTTTCAGGAGTCCTTGAAATTGTAAAAATGAATTTATTAGGAGCAGAACTTTGTACAGTTTAAAGAAAAATACCTTCAACAAAATAGTAACAGCAAGTTTAGAGGTTAGACTTACCTGTTGCAGTGTAAAAGTGTCGCAACAATATGTTTGCACGTTTGCCCTAAGCCAGCTTTACAAGTACATTCTACAGAATTTATTTTCCCTTTGTCACTAATCTCTGCATTGATTTCGTGAGGTTCACCTTTTAAATCACTTCTTTGCATACAAAATGCAGTAATTTTTATTCTATTTGGCTCGACATTACTTGCTTGGCCATTTTCATTTTCAAAGAAGTACGGGCCAATTATGCTTCCAGCCCATAAACCACACCAAACAGTGATTCGCTGTGGATGCATTGGTTGCTCAAGGATCTCTTTTGGGTTTTCAGAACCCCAAACGCGACAATTTTGCTTATTGACAAAACCATTTAAATGGAAATGGGCCTCGTCACTGAAAATGATTTTTTTGCAGAAATCTTTATCCACTGCTTTGTTGTCAAGGACCCATTTCACAAATGCACGACGCTTCCCATGGTCTGTTGGTAATAAATGCTGAGTTAGCTGAATTTTGTAAGCATGTAGAGCCAAATCATTCTTTAAAATTCGCCATGTCGTAGTCCTCGAAATGTTTAATTGCTGCGATCGACGTGAGATTGACATGTGTGGAGTTTCACAAGGAGACATTACGACCGTGGACATGGGGATTTTAATGAGCTTCATATTAGGTGAAAGTACATTGAAAAATATTTGTCATGTCCGGGCGTTTTTGTGAATGGGCCCTCAATTTTGAGAAATCGCATTTTGAAAAACGCAATTTTTCTGTAATAAGTAATATACTCTTAAAGAGAACGGGTCTATCGAATAAGTGCGATGGCTCGGCGGATGCGTGCTTGGCTTATACTTTTGCACTCCGCCGCGCTTCAGGTTCGAATCCTGCCTGATGAATAATTTTTTTTTTTTCTTTTCTGTAATATTTCAATCCTCCTAAATATCATTTAATTGAAAATTTGTATATCGATAATATATTATAACTTTTAAGAAATGTTTACTACAAAATTACATTTCTTGGATGGAAGCAAATAAAAGGGCAACTGTTTTATTACCTGGTTCGCTATTCGTCACAACGAATATATTTACCGTTACGGTACCTGTGTTTTATTACTTTACCGTAAACTTTTTGTAACTTTTCAAGTGTTCGGTAAATATTTCAAAAGCATTCTTTCACAATTTTAACGTGATCATTAGTTTCCTTGCAACTACCGAAGTGAAAGGAAGCGTTATCCAGTCAAAGAATTTCTTTTGACTATCATAGTGTTATTTACATTGAACATTATTTAATCTTTCTGTAAAAATGCATTGGCACATAATCAATTATGTGCACCTGTTTTTGAAGACATGTTGAAATATGCTTGGTTTGCTTCAAAATTACTTTCAACTAGAAAAGTTTTTATGAACGTAAACCAAGCATGTTTTCCGTCTGAAATTTCTAGATCCAAATGTTCTTGTTCGGAAGCAGCGTTTATAAAATGTTCCTGATGCCGGAAATTTATATGTTTTGCCTGTTTTTATGAATCATTTCATCCGAACACTTGTGAAATCAGTAATTTGAATAGATAGATAAATATATTAGTTTTAATCATTTTGAATTTTGAAATCAGTTATTTAAAACGTTATCTACTAACAAAAAAAAAAAAAAATTATTCATCGGGCAGGATTCGAACCTGAAGCGCGGCGGAGTGCAAAAGTGTAATCCAAGCACGCATCCGCCGAGCCATCGCACTTATTCGATAGACCCGTTCTCTTTAAGAGTATATCACGTATTACAGAAAAATTGCGTTTTTCAAAATGCGATTTCTCAAAATTGAGGGCCCATTCACAAAAACGCCCGGACATGACACAAATATTTTTCGATGTACTTTCACCTAATATGAAGCTCATTAAAATCCCCATGTCCACGGTCGTAATGTCTCCTTGTCAGCCACACTTTCACGAACTGCATCAATGTTGTCGGACGTGCGAACTGGGCGAGTACGTGCTGGCGTCTTTACATCTTGCACAGATCCAGTTTCCTCAAATATCTTCAATAAACTGTGTATTGTTCTTTCCGATGGGCGGTTATGCGGACCAAAGAAATCGCGAATTTTACGAAACGTATTCCTTACGGAACATGAATTTTCGTAATAAGTCCTAACGATATAAACACGGTCTTTCACTGTATATCGCTCCATGATTAAAATTGTAATAGTCTACTAATAAGAGATGTCGCCACAAAACCTGAAAGTATATAACCATACCACAGGCAGATGCTAAAAACATTCGGAAGCTCTTGTTGAAAGACCCTTTATAACCACGCTGTTCCGGTCGATGCTTGTCGGTTCCGTACTAGCGGGAAAGCACCGTCTACGTACGGAGAGTGAGTCCGTCGGACGACAGCGCGAAAGTTGCAAAAGCGTTTGAGCGGTATTGAGCAGGTAATTCCTCACAGCCAATTCCACGTCTCAGGAGCAGGGACTTAATACCGGTATAATTTTTATACTGGTATCGCCCGCGTGACGTAATACCGGTATAGTCTTCATACCGGTATCACGGCACTTGAGATAGTACCGGTATAATCTAGATACCGACGATTAGACTGACAAAGCTATACCGGTAACCGAAATAATATACCGGTATTTTTTCGGTATTTCACTTATAGAGAGTATATGATAGATTAATCGCAAATTCGTTAATGACAAAGCAGGATTTTTTAACTTTTCTCAGAGGCAACATTGTAAATACTTACGGAGCAGGTGATATCTCATGGTCAAAATGACCCGGAGTTGCTGATGTCGCATACTGCGTCAAACCTTGGGCGAAAACTCTTTCCCCCCCCCCCCCCCCCCCCCCCCCCCCGCTCAGAAGAGAAAGCTAGCTACGGTCCTGATTTTTATGAGGACCCAAACGTTGGCCAGCACGCCTAGACAAAAGGGTGTGCTGGCAAATGTCAACCTCTCCCCCTCACTTAAGCCGAATAAGGAGTTTCCGTACTCGGTAAAAGTAGCACAAAATATAACATACAAAAATGTCCAGCAACAAATAAAATTCACTAGCTTTTTCTTCTGGACCATTCACAATATTTGGACTCAACCTATTGGTTTTTAACGCTTTAAATGAAAAGACTTTGATTAAAGTTAACTAGAATCTTTATTCTAGAATGTATGAGGAAGGCACGTCTTTCTGTTACGAGTGAAAGTCACAGAGTGAGGTTTTTAGGAAATTTAACCAGGTCTAAGGACCCTTTTCAGCTTGAGCATAAACACACTGCATAGCTCCACAGCTGCAACCTCTTAAGCATTCCAGGAAATATATACAATTGATTTTTGAAAGTTCCAATATACTCTCTTAGTAAAAGAGAAAAATCAACACAACCGGCATCTTTTATTTTTCTTAATCTTTTAAAGTTATATCATTAATTCATTAGTTTCCCTTTAAATTCCATATAAAACCATGATTCAAATACCACGAGAATCCTAATTTTGTGAATGAGATAAACCTAAAATAATTAAACGTATTAAATATGTATAAATAATTATAAGGAAATAGAAAGGAAAAACTCTGGAAAAGAAGGGATGCCCCTTCCTTACCAGAAAATACCAAGGGCCTACGAAAACCTGGGGCCAATCAGCGCCCACGCTGACCCAGGACCTTTGTATAAAAAGGCGAGGAAAACTCGCCTAAACGGTCATTTTGGTTTTTTCGCTCTTGGGTTATTTTCGTTTTTTTGCTCTTGGCTTACTTCAGTTTTTGTACTCGCGAAGTGTCAGAAGCGTTCAACTCATTCCTTCTATCCGACTTGCGCTCTCGCCATAGGGCGTTCTGTCATCCTTTTTTCTTTTTCCACAATTGACTTTTCCCGTACCTTGATTTTTCCATGGGCAAAACCCGAGCGGGAAAACAACGGCAAGCCCGGCGTTTGATTCGCGCGCTGCATCAGGCCCCCACGAAGGTTTTAGACGAGGGATTTTCCTCCCTTTTCGAAACCCTCTTGGAGAAGGTTCCTCCTCCGCAACCCCAACCCTTTCCGGAATCCCAAACCTACAAGGTCCTCCCGAAGTCGGACCCCAACCGACTTCGACTAAAAATCAA
The DNA here is from genome assembly GCA_910591515.1 of Cerceris rybyensis. Taxonomy (NCBI): domain Eukaryota; kingdom Metazoa; phylum Arthropoda; class Insecta; order Hymenoptera; family Crabronidae; genus Cerceris; species Cerceris rybyensis. The sequence goes on along the minus strand of OU342796.1, from coordinate 3,949,126 downwards.
ATACCTCTTCGGTTAATTTTTGGGCGGATCCCAGGGTAGGATCCCGTTGGTCCCGTAACCCAAAAGAGACTGCGGCTGCAACGCGACATATAAATTTTTGGTGACAGCGGTGGGATTTGACGTCTCACTCCGCCGATTTTCTTCGTCAATTTGTTTTAAAATCAAGTCACTATGCCGTTGCCACGATCACCATTGCCGCCAAACACCGATCCCCAGAATCAGAATGAATTGTCTACATCAGAGGCCGAGAGGCAACATCTGGACTGGGAACAGAGAGAGGTCGCAGAGTTGCAAAGGCGGCTTATTGAGCAGCTACGGCTACTCGAAGAACGACAAGAAAGGGTCTCCGAGCAGCAAAATATAAGGACAGGTAGTACGGAGAACATGAGTCATTTATACCAACTTACGTCGTTTAAAGACGCACTAGAGGTAATACCGGTATACGAGGGAAAAAATATGACCTTTGTTTATTTTGCGGAGGTTTGCGAGGAGACCGCAAGCATGGTACCAAGAGCGTACGAAGAAAATTTGGTAAAATCCGCGAGAAACAAATTAAGAGGGGACGCGCTCAGATCAATCTTAGGACTGCATTTTCAGACGATGGAAGAATTAGTGGAGCATTTACGAATACTTTTCGAACCGCAGGAAACAGTTTATGAGGTACAGGCCAAACTAATTTACGTCTGTCAACGGGCCGACGAATCGGTGATAACTTACGCGAACAAAGTCAGAGAACTTGAAAAAAGGATAATCGACGCGCAAAAACGGGTGACTCGCAACATAAGCTCAGAATTTCGCAATACAATTAGGGAGAATATTAAAGATAGTTTTATAAGAGGACTGAAACCCGAAATCGAGAGCCGGATACCGCGAGACGGAAACTTAAACGAAGTAATTGCAAAAGCTATCGACATCGAAAGAGAATTAGAAGCGATGTTAGGGATTCGGAGAAACGCGGAAAGACGAAATCCTCAAGCAAATGTAAATACAATATACGCAGAACCTCCACGCTGTCAGATCTGTAATAAAATCGGTCACACCGCGAACATATGTTGAAACTATCTGAGAAGTAATCACCAATCGTACGAAAACAATCGACCACCTTACAATTCACGTGTACAACCACCACCGCGTCAATATACGGAACGACCAAGTTATTCCCAACATAGGTCTAATCCTCCTTTTGAACAGCCTTATAGAAATAACGATAGACACCTAGAAAACCGAGCACAGCGAAACTTTCCGCAAACAAATAACTATAATACATCAAGATATCAGTCCTCAGTCCGCGAAAATTTCTTTCCCCAATACAATAGAGAAAATTTTTATGCTCCGCGGAACGAAACAACACATCGCGAAAATTTTCCTTTGCGACATAATCCGGAATATTTTAACAAATATCCAGATAGGCGCGATTTTCTCCCACCACGACCTACAGATGATAGTAGAATAGAATCACGACCCTTAAATCCTATAAATAATAATAAAAATAATCCGGGTACGAGCAGAAGTTGCAACCACTGTAGCATTATAGAAAATACAGAATGCGATCAGGGAAACTTAGAAACCTCCCCGCAAACGGGAGTGCAATGGGAGGAAGCCTCGAAAAAACGCCCGGAACAATAATTTCCGAAAGTAAAAAACAAACGCGTGACAGGGAAACAACGTACGGACAAACAGAAAAGTTAACGCACGGGATAAATAAGAAATTTAGAAAAATAATCGAAACGACCGTAAATTTGACCCAGGGCAGTAGTGTACCGACGATTAAGATTGATAGCGAGGATTTAAATAAACCAGCAGCATTAATGATAGACACGGGTTCGATGCCAAATCTTTTGAAGAAAGTTTCAGTAAATCCAAAAATTCCAGTGGATGAAAACTATATTCTGAAATTCGGTGGAATAACGGCGCAACATGTTCACACCTTAGGGCTAGTGTATGTTAACATTCTAGGATGTCGTACGGGATTCCATTTAGTTAATGATGAACTTCCTATACTACAAGACGGAATTATCGGATCTGATTTTTTCATTCAAAAACGGGCAAGGATAAATTACGACGAGTATAAACTAGAGTTCGATGAAATAACGGTCCCTTTTGAAATTCAAGACGAAGAAGTCATAATACCTGCGAGGTCAATTAATCAAATAACAGTTCGCGTATTAAACCCTGAGGTAGAAGAAGGGTATTTAGAGAGGTTAAAGACTAGTGACGGAATCTTTGTAGGGAACGCTGTACTAAAAGTAAATGGGAATAAAAGTTATTTACGCGTAATTAATACTACGGACTCTGAAGTTAAAATGAAAATACCACCGGTTAAATTAGAAGAATTTAAAGAAATAAATGAACTCAAGGAAAATAAATGTTTAACTATCTGCAAAGATCGCGAAAATAAAGAAGATAAAGTAAAAAATTTATTAAAATTAGATCATATGAATAAAGAAGAAAGGGAACACGTTAATAAATTATCAAAAGAAAATGTAGACAGATTTCATTTACCGGGAGAAGCATTAGAATATACTAATCTGGTTCAGCATGAAATTAATACAACGAGTGAACGACCAATTAATATACGGCAATATAGATACCCCAAAATACATAAAGCAGAAATAGACCGCCAGGTAAACGAACTCCGCGAAAATGATATAGTTAAGCCTTCAGATTCACCCTACAATACGCCGGTTTGGATAGTACCTAAAAAAATTAGATCCACACGGGGAAAAACGATGGCGCATGGTATTAGATTTTCGCGCACTAAATGAAAAGACAATAGGAGACGCTTACCCATTACCAAACATTACCGAAATACTTGATCAATTGGGTGGCGCGAAATACTTTTCAATATTCGATTTAGCTTCAGGTTTCCATCAGATCAAAATGGACCCAAAAGATAGTCATAAAACAGCGTTTTCAACGCCCCACGGTCACTTCGAGTTCAATAGAATGCCCTTCGGGCTTAAGAACGCTCCTGCTACCTTTCAGCGATTAATGGACAGAGTACTCACGGGTTTACAAGGAATAGAAATGTTTGTATATTTAGACGATATAGTCCTTTATTCGAGTTCTCTACGCGAACATGAAATAAAATTTAATAGATTGATGAATAGATTACGAGATGCCAATTTAAAACTGCAACCGGAGAAATGCGAATTTTTACGAAAGGAAGTCGTTTACCTTGGACACGTAATCTCGGAAAACGGTGTGCGCCCTGACCCTCGGAAAATAGAAGCCGTCAAACAGTTCCCATTACCGAAAAATCGAAAAAACATAAAACAATTTTTAGGATTAGCCGGGTACTATCGACGATTTATAGCAAATTTTTCTCGAATTGTAAAACCCCTAACACAACTATTAAAAAAGGATATCCCGTTTAACTGGACAAGCGAACAGCAGTTAGCCTTTGAAACATTGGTAAATCTATTATGCAACGAACCGATATTACAATACCCTGATTTTACAAAACCATTTATCGTAACAACCGTCGCGTCCGGGTTTGCAATAGGAGCCGTTCTTAGTCAGGGAACAATAGGAACCGACTTACCGATCGGTTACGCTTCACGAGTATTAAATCCTGCAGAGCAAAATTACTCTACAGTCGAAAAAGAATCGCTCGCAATAGTTTACGCAGTAAATCATTTCCGACCATATCTATATGGAAACCAATTTACGTTGGTTACCGACCATCGTCCGCTGATTTGGCTTCATACGGTGAAAGATCCTACCTCGCGTTTGATAAGATGGAGATTGAAACTCGCCGAATATGATTACAAAATAGTTTATAAAGCCGGGCGTATAAATAGTAATGCTGACGCGCTTTCCCGAAATCCAATAAAAGAACAACGAATTTACCCGATAGAACAATCATTAGACGAAATCCTAGAATACGCCGAAAACCAAGAACGAAATTTTACAATACAACCGGATCGGATTGCAAAAAACGTAACAATTAAAATAACAGAAGAACCAGAACCAACGGTTTCTCAAACCGAAACTCGAGGGTTGTCCGAAGGCGGAAGTGTACCTTTCACAAAAAAAGAATTGGCCGAACCTCCCTTCACCAAACACATCGTAAAAGCCGACGTTCACCGAGACCCTTCATCGGTCCACACGACTTTACAATAAATCAACGTGAAGAATCTGACCTCGAAACTGTCTCCGCGAAAATCGTACCCGAAAGTAAATCCGAAACCGAAGCCGAAGTTCATTCCGATAGCGAACAACAGCCTAAAACGTCCTCTACGAGTCAGCCACAACCCGTCCATATACCACCTCATTTACTCGACATTATAGACGATATCTTTTCAAAAAATCAGAACGAAACCGATACTGAAGAGTCAGAATCCTCAGAATCAGAAGAAAGCGATAATGAGGAACGCGAAATAGAACCGGAAATATCAGAAGGGGTAAAGACCAGATCGTTTAAACATAATATAATTAATACACGCGAACAATTATACCTAAAAAGGGACAACTACGCGTATTTTCTTACGGCTGAGGGTTTCGCTTGCGATGTAGGTTCTCAACAGCTGACTGACCGCCAAGAACTACCCCGGTTCAGTGACCTGACCATCGCGACGGTGAATGCCGTACGGAAAGGAAACAGGTATCATTTCGGACTCGTGTGTAAAGAGAAAACTAACCGCGTCACCGATCCCAATGTTTTAGCTTCTCTAATTAAATCCCTGCGTGACTCAATTTTACAGTACAATGTCACCTCTTTAACAATAGCTAAAACAGATCTAGACTCTATATCTTGGGATAGAATACTCGCAGAATTACGCTTGCGCCTCATCGGAACCCAATGTAAATTAACAATATGCCACTGCCAAGTACAGATACCCGATTTAGATAAGCGTGAAAAAATTATTGAAGAATACCACTCATCCACGCTTGGAGGTCATAAAGGGGTAACTAAAACCTATAATCGCATCCGTCAAAACTACTTTTGGGAAAACATGAAGACGGAAATACAAAATTACATTCGTACCTGCTTACAGTGCCAACTAAAAAAACTGGTAAATGTTAAAACTAAACAACCGATGATGATTACAGATACACCACATGCTGCTTTTGACAAGGTTTCAATGGACATAGTCGGACCATTGCCAACTACGACTAAAAACCACACATAGATACTGACGATCCAGGATCATTTGACAAAATTTTCTCTTGCTATCCCTTTACAGACAACTTCTGCGAAAAGCGTCGCTGACGCCTTAGTAAAAAATTTTATTTGTACATTCGGTGCACCAAAATCAGTATTAACGGATCAAGGTTCAAATTTTATGAGTAATCTTATACAGAGAATCAGTAAATTATTTAGAATAAAACAATATAAAACCACAGCCTTTCGACCGCAGTCAAACGGTGCACTGGAGAGATCCCATTTAGTGCTAATAGAATTTTTGAAACATTTCGTCAATAGATACTCAGAGTGGGATGACCTCTTACAACTTGCTGCATTTTCATGTAACACCAGCACGCATGAAGCGACTGGTTACACCTCGCACGAATTAGTATTCGGGAAAATTGCTCGACAACCATCGAGCGAAGATTTAGATCACCATTTAGAAAGCCCGACATATACAGATTACTTAACGGACTTAGTAACCAGTTTACACGAAATTAGAAGCATAGCCCGCTTAAATTTGATTAATTCCAAATTCAAAACTAAAGGATATTACGACCGCAAGGTCAATCCACAAAGTTTTAAAATAACAGATAAAGTATTCCTTCTCAAGGAACCGAAAAAGGGTAAACTTGCCGATCAGCATACCGGACCGCACGAAATAATAGAATGTCTCAGTAACGGTAATTTAAAGATCACTCACAAAGGGAAACACCGGATTGTTCACCCAAATAAGCTGAAGCACGCACATTTGCGCAATTTAAACGAATGAATAGGTCGCATTCATTTGTATAGAATAAAAAAATTAATGTAGCAACTAATATAGTAAACTTAGTAAATAATACCTAGTTGTGAATACATAGATGTAAGTACATATTACACATTCATTGTAACGCAAACATACATTACACACCTACACACACACATATATATGTAAGTTCTTTTCTTTTTCTCTCATTTATAAGAAATTATCAGCTCGTATTTAATGTAATAGAATGTCGGACCCGCTCCCACCTTTTTCCATCAAATGGGTAGTACTCTCTACACAAAAACATAGTATTTATACTATCGACATGTACTACAAAATTTTCTGAGCGATTGACCCAAACAAAAAGCGGAAATTGTTCAGTACTATGGCTATACATCGACTCTTGAGAAGCTGCCTTACAAATTCCTCGGCCATAACGTTTGAGAGAGGCATTACGGCAAATATCGTTGGAGATAATTATGGCGGATCAATTACTGATCCTTATAACCGAAACAGTGGAAAGGTCGGGAAGTGTCCTATTTTTGCCCAGGAGCTCGACAACAATGAGGCACGGTCCGGCGCAATCAACACATATTTGACCTTCCATAATATACCACCACCGGCACAACTATAAATATACGAATCCAGAGTCAGAAACGCCATAGAGAATGCTGTAAAAATAGTGCCGCTACATGGGTTCAATTCTCACCGGAAGTACACGACCGCGAGAGGAAACCCATCCAACTACGTTTCCAACACCCCCGCTAAATAAAGAGTCCGTACATATCTACGCGTATAAAAATGTATGCATATAGTAACGATGATGATGTTAATAATAATAATAATGATAATAATAATAATAATAATACAATTATATATATATGTGGGATCGGGGCGGAGGAGCCCTCCTATAAAGAACTTAGGCAGAAAAGGACGTGAAAAGAAATTGTCATCAGTGAGAGGTCGCTGGCGCAATGGTTTCGCGCCGACCCAGGCGATCGTCGACGTTCAGCTACTGTGGCCGAGTTCCTGCATTGGATGGGTTGCCGCGCGCCTCTCCTTTCTTTTTCACGATCCTACATATATATATATAATAATAAACACATTTATATGCCTAGAATGTAGTCTACACCGACACATTACCATTAGAATTCACCATAAGATAGACATAAAACATAAAAAGAAAGAAAAAATATATATATACAACATACAAAGACTAACGAACCTTCAAGGGAGCGACACCCTTGAATGTTCGTCTGTAAGGGGGAAGGTGTCGCATACTGCGTCAAACCTTGGGCGAAAACTACCCCCCCCCCCCCCCCCCCCAGAAGAGAAAGCTAGCTACGGTCCTGATTTTTATGAGGACCCAAACGTTGGCCAAGTATTCCTCCTCAAGGAACCGAAAAAGGGTAAACTTGCCGATCAGCATACCGGACCGCACGAAATAATAGAATGTCTCAGTAACGGTAATTTAAAGATCACTCACAAAGGGAAACACCGGATTGTTCACCCAAATAAGCTGTAGCACGCACATTTGCGCAATTTAAACGAATGAATAGGTCGCATTCATTTGTATAGAATAAAAAAATTAATGTAGCAACTAATATAGTAAACTTAGTAAATAATACCTAGTTGTGAATACATAGATGTAAGTACATATCACACATTCATTGTAACGCAAACATACATTACACACCTACACACACACATATATATGTAAGTTCTTTTCTTTTTCTCTCATTTATAAGAAATTATCAGCTCGTATTTAATGTAATAGAATGTCGGACCCGCTCCCACCTTTTTCCATCAAATGGGTAGTACTCTCTACACAAAAACATAGTATTTATACTATCGACATGTACTACAAAATTTTCTGAGCGATTGACCCAAACAAAAAGCGGAAATTGTTCAGTACTATGGCTATACATCGACTCTTGAGAAGCTGCCTTACAAATTCCTCGGCCATAACGTTTGAGAGAGGCATTACGGCAAATATCGTTGGAGATAATTATGGCGGATCAATTACTGATCCTTATAACCGAAACAGTGGAAAGGTCGGGAAGTGTCCTATTTTTGCCCAAGAGCTCGACAACAATGAGGCAGGGTCCGGCGCAATCAACACATATTTGACCTTCCATAATATACCACCACCGGCACAACTATAAATATACGAATCCAGAGTCAGAAACGCCATAGAGAATGCTGTAAAAATAGTGCCGCTACATGGGTTCAATTCTCACCGGAAGTACACGACCGCGAGAGGAAACCCATCCAACTACGTTTCCAACACCCCCGCTAAATAAAGAGTCCGTACATATCTACGCGTATAAAAATGTATGCATATAGTAACGATGATGATGTTAATAATAATAATAATGATAATAATAATAATAATAATACAATTATATATATATATGTGGGATCGGGGCGGAGGAGCCCTCCTATAAAGACCTTAGGCAGAAAAGGACGTGAAAAGAAATTGTCATCAGTGAGAGGTCGCTGGCGCAGTGGTTTCGCGCCGACCCAGGCGATCGTCGACGTTCAGCTACTGTGGCCGAGTTCCTGCATTGGATGGGTTGCCGCGCGCCTCTCCTTTCTTTTTCACGATCCTACATATATATATAATAATAAACACATTTATATGCCTAGAATGTAGTCTACACCGACACATTACCATTAGAATTCACCATAAGATAGACATAAAACATAAAAAGAAAGAAAAAATATATATATACAACATACAAAGACTAACGAACCTTCAAGGGAGCGACACCCTTGAATGTTCGTCTGTAAGGGGGAAGGTGTCGCATACTGCGTCAAACCTTGAGTGAAAAGTACCCCCCCCCCCCCCTCCCCCCCCCCCCCCCCCCAGAAGAGAAAGCTAGCTACGGTCCTGATTTTTTTGAGGACCCAAACGTTGGCCAGCACGCCTAGACAAAAGGGTGTGCTGGCAAATGTCAACCTCTCCCCCTCACTCAAGCCGAATAAGGAGTTTCCGTACTCGGTAAAAGTAGCACAAAATATAACATACAAAAATGTCCAGCAACAAATAAAATTCACTAGCTTTTTCTTCTGGACCATTCACAATATTTGGACTCAACCGGCATCTTTTATTTTTCTTAATCTTTTAAAGTTATATCATTAATTCATTAGTTTCCCTTTAAATTCCATATAAAACCATGATTCAAAAACCACGAGAATCCTAATTTTGTGAATGAGATAAACCTAAAATAATTAAACGTATTAAATATGTATAAATAATTATAAGGAAATAGAAAGGAAAAACTCTGGAAAAGAAGGGATGCCCCTTCCTTACCAGAAAATACCAAGGGCCTACGAAAACCTGGGGCCAATCAGCGCCCACGCTGACCCAGGACCTTTGTATAAAAAGGCGAGGAAACCTCGCCTAAACGGTCATTTTGGTTTTTTCGCTCTTGGGTTATTTTCGTTTTTTTGCTCTTGGCTTACTTCAGTTTTTGTACTCGCGAAGTGTCAGAATAGACTGCATTTTCCCAACTAAAATCTTGTCTCGTTTGTGTGTTTTTTTTTTAAAGTCGCGATAGATTTCCGTCCGGAGTTTTCTGTTTTTTCCCGGTCAACTCCTTTCGTTCCTTCCTGTCGTTCCCCAAACTTGCGCTCTCGCCATAGGGCGTTCAGTCATCCTTTTTTCTTTTTCCACAATTGACTTTTCCCGTACCTTGATTTTTCCATGGGCAAAACCCGAGCGGGAAAACAACGGCAAGCCCGGCGTTTGATTCGCGCGCTGCATCAGGCCCCCACGAAGGTTTCAGACGAGGGATTTTCCTCCCTTTTCGAAACCCTCTTGGAGAAGGTTCCTCCTCCGCAACCCCAACCCTTTCCGGAATCACAAACCTACAAGGTCCTCCCGAAGTCGGACCCCAACCGACTTCGACTAAAAATCAAATACCTCTTCGGTTAATTTTTGGGCGGATCCCAGGGTAAGACCCCGTTGGTCCCGTAACCCAAAAGAGACTGCGGCTGCGACGCGACACTGAAACGTCGTATTAAAAATTGCTCGGAGTGCAAAGGCTTAATTAAAATTTTGTACCTTTGCTAAAGTTAGTCAATTTTATTAATCATTATAAAGTATCTGTATTAAATGTAAATGTTAGTAACAATACAGTTTCTATTAAAGTTAATAAAATTATTAATTTCGAATTTACTTTACTAAAACGATTGAAAACTGTATTCATACAAATAAAAGACATGCAAAGTATTTAATTCGTGGTTGCGAAGCGGTTAACAGGTGAGATTAAAACGTATTTCCTTTCTTAACGCATTTTATGCGGGCCACGTAAAAATACGTTTTTTGGACTGTGCATAGACAGTTTAGAAAAGGCGAGTCGTGGCAGTAATTACTTAGACTTGAAAAGTTAAGTACATTTTCGAATTTAGAGAGAAAGCAGTTTCCAGCTTATATTAATTTTTTGTAAAAATCAAATTCGTAAAAAATTTTTCAACAAGTTTTCCGCTTGAGTCTTAATGAAGCGTTACAAAACACCCGCATATAATGTGTTAATAATAAAAAACAGTATAAAATATATGGTGTTATAGAAAACAAATAATATTTCGTAATCTCATAAATTTATAGATTTATAATTTATTGCACCTCATCACTTATATGTCATTAAGTATGTCGTCGGATAAATTGTATCTTAATGGTGATAAAATATATTTTAAAGAAGAAAATAATCTCTCAACACTGGCTTGAGTTGGTGGTACTGCTAATACAGTTTGAGCCAGCGAATACAACTCGGAATTACTGTTTTTCTGTTTGTTCCAAAATTCTAATATGTTTTCTTTAGAATTTAATCTAGGGAAATTTCTACATTTTTGCAATATAGAAATAATATCGAATGTATATATGGCATTATCATCGTCTCGTTTTTTGTTGTCCAGCTGTCTTAGCAACTTTTCAAAACTATCTCCGTCGTCTACTTCGTCTTCCACTGTATTTGATCCATTTAATGTGTTATTTGGGCATCCTCCACCACGATATTCAAAAACCTTTTTTTTATGCTTCCAAACACGTACAAGATGATTTATTGCGCGAACAACTTGTTCTTGACTTACAATTAGAACTACGGTAAAACGTACATCTAAGGACAAGCCAGTCAAAAATATATTATTATAATTAATATGTTATGAATATATCTATGTAAATGTAATGCAGTTAGCTGTTTATTGCAAATTATATTAAACCATATATCAAGAAACATACCTACCGAGAAACAATCATTATCAAATAAATTTATTTCGCGGATTCTCATAGCTTCCACGATTTTTTTTGCTAGTGGCGTATTTATTCTGCCTGTTTTTAGTACACACTGCGTCCATATTTTATAAAAATCTCCAATAAGAAGCTGCTCTTCTTGTAACAGTTTTGTTGCAACGCGAGATGGAGTTAATGAGTGTACAATGGCGCCAATTTCTAACCATGTCTGTGGATGTAAATAGTGGTCTTTGTTTTGTTCATCACAGCAGTCTTTCAAATCTAACAAGCGTTCAAGCATGTCCATTGTAGAATGCCATCGTGTAGGACGGTCTATGATTGGCTTTTTTTTTAGACATTGCCTTCAATAAGCTACTAATAATAAGTGTACGTAATTTCTTACAAACTTCTCGAGTTTGACATATTATTGCAGCGACAGCTTCATCTTTTAAAATGTCGGTCACTGCTAGTTGTAGTGTATGGGCAGCACAGCGTACCGATCTTACTTGGTATTTATCGTTTTCATTTGTATCACTTGATATTGAAAATTCGAGGTTCTGACTGCTGAAATTCTCATTTAATTCACCAATAGATAATGAATTTGAATTTGCACTGTCGCTCTCATTAGTTTCATTAAGTTCTTCGTCAACCTGATCATTACCTACTAATTCCCAAGTTTAATCATATTGGACCCATTATCAGTAGTTATCGAATAAATTTGTTGTACCGATATATCATAATCGGAAAGTACTTTTTTAAGGATTGTCAGTATCTTGAGTGCCGTATGTCGAATGTAAGTTTCTTTAACTGCCAAAGTGTTTAAACAAATTTTTTCTTCATCTATATACTGGACGTTGATGCCAATAAATGTGCGATCAATGCACGTTGCAGAATCGACTTTTATCGACAGTAATCTGTTTACAAAATTTTTTCCAAGGTGTTTTCGAAATATACCTGCCTTGTTCACAACATAATTTCTAACATCTTGCGACGTCATAGTTACATTTTAAATGGATGGTATCATTTTCAGAATATTTTGAAATGCCGTTTCATTTATTAAACTAAATCGCCGTCCATGAATTGTCACTAAATTGACACATTCATTCACCACTTTTTCCTTATTACTAATATTAATGCACGTTGAAGTTGTAGCACAAGTTTCTTCCTGTTTTCGTTTTTTATTCCGAAACATTACCAATGTAAATTCGTCTGGATGTGTCGAAGATAAATGCGATAAAAGATTAGTACCGTGATTTCCCTACAAATGCGTATTATATAAAATAATAATCAAATATATACATACATTAAAAACAGTTATAAATTACTTACGGTAACTTCGTGACTACAAGTACCAATTAAACACACTGACTTATTTTGTGCTGAATTGTACTCATAATATTCATATACAGCATTTGCCCTTTTTCGATCCATTTTTTACTAATATGTTAAAATTTAAAATAAGACTAACACTGACACTAATACTAATGCTTGGGTATGAGGTTGTGGAAGGAAGTGGAGCGTAAATTTCGAGACGTAATAATTGTTTTGCACCACTCGCGGAATCGCGTACGCATCTAACGTGTATGGCAAACTGTGATTCGAGTTTCGAGAATTAAGGTCTCTGCCCACTACAACGTATCATACTATGACCGTACTAGGAACGTATCAGACATGAAAAGCAACACGATACGCCCTGCTATGCCCACTGAAACGGATCGACGGCGTTCTGTGCCCGTATAAATCCCGTATGATGCACCTAGGCAAACCGTATGTTGCCCGTATGTTATCTGTATCATCATACAGATCTAAATCCACCAAAATAGATAGGAAACCGTTTCATTCTCGCATGCGTATCGATGTTGCGTGGACGTCTTGGGAGTGCTATCAAGTTTTTAAATAATAAAATAGGTATGCCTATTAAAAAATTAACTGTTAGACAACTGGCAATAATTGCCATAATATTGGATGAGGAAGAAGAAGAGAACCGAAAAAACACTCGACGCTACTGGATTCACCATTCTATAAAAGAACGAAAAACTGAAGGAGAACATTGGACGTTATTCAGGCTCTTATTTGATGATGAAGAAAAGTTCTTTCAGTATTTCCGAATGTCTACATTCCAATTTAATGTATTGCTGAAAAAAATTGAAAATGACATTGTCAGAAGAAACACCAACTTTAGAGAATGTCTGTCATCTACAGGAAGGCTTGCTGTGTGTTTACGGTAAGTAAAACAACTTTTAATATATTTTAAATCAAACTTTTAATCAAATTTCAAATATTCAGAATCAACTATCAAATTGTTACTCGTATGTACCTATTCAAAAATATTTTCTGACTCTGCCCACTACAACGTATTATTCCAAACGTTAGTAGACGTATCCCAAGTCTCAGGAGACGTAGGCATGGGTGTATCACTTCGTTGAACGCATGAAGAAGTCGATGCTGGAGATGGAGTGTATGCATTTTGAGGTGTAGTTGTTATAAAGCTAGGTGTTTCGAGCTGCTGTAACTCCATTTCGGAAACTAAAGTGAATATTTTATTTTTTGCCATTGCTTGTAGGTAAGGTGAAAACTTTTTTACTGTTTCTGAGATATTCAAAAAGAAACGATCTAGTTCATCGTGTTCCCGTTGTAGTGGAATAATACTTTGCTCGTCTAATAATCTAGACATCGACACAGCGGATGCTGACTCCATTGGTAGAACTTTAGCCCTCTTTCTTGCCTTTGCCTTTTTTGCTTGACTGTGTTGTGGTTGTGAGGATTTATTACGGACAATAGTGTCATCTTCGTTCCAAATTTCAGTGTCGTGAGAAGCAGCCACATCCACAGCATCGGTACTGTTGATCTCATTGTCGGTAGGGTTCTGGACTTCAGTTACTGCATCTTTCTTCTGAAACTCTTTATCGTTGCTTGTCAGCTCAACGGACTCTAAAGTTTTTTTTTTCGATAAAAAAAGGAATAACAAACGACATTTCATCCTCGTATTTCCATTTTTTAATTTTCATGGCTGCCTGTCCACCTTTGCCTTTTTTCTTATATAATGCTCTTCTGTATGCATCCCTTAGCCCTTGCCACCTTTGTTTACAAGCTGCAGTTGTAAAAAAAACAATAAGTATTAATAACTAATACATACATAATACGTATATTACGCACTCAAAACACACTATTAATAAATACATACCAGCCTTTCATACAGCAAAAAAATACATAATCATAAATACATAAAACATTACTAAATAATAATTAATTAATTAATATCTTGTTTCCAGGTACTTAGCAACTGGTGATTTGTTTACAACCATTGCTTTTAGCTATCGTATGGGAGTCAGTTCTGCAAGGCGTGCCGTGTTGGAAGTTTGTGATGCTATAATAAAAAATATATTGCGAGAAAGTATTCCCATGCCTGGCACAGAAGAATGGGAAAAAAATATAGAAGAATTCTGGAATAAATGGAATATTCCTAATTGTGTAGGTGCTATAGACGGAAAGCATATCATTATTGTAGCACCTTCAAACAGTGGTTCTTTGTATTTTAATTATAAAAAAACATTTTCTATTGTACTTTTGGCTTTGGTTGATGCTAATTATAACTTCATAGCCGTAAACGTCGGTGCTTTCGGCAAAGATAGTGATGGTGGTATTTTGTCAAAATCAAAAATGGGCAAAGCTATATTCGAGAATAAATTTAATATTCCAAGTACCAAATTTTTTCCGGGGAGTAATGTAAGTGCACCGTGTGTTACATTAGGAGATGAAGCTTTTCCTTTAAAAAATAATCTCCTAAGACCTCATCCATCACAACGATGATAAGAAATGCCACTTTAACTATCGCCTTTGCCGAGCACGAAGTGTAGTGGAAAATGCTTTTGGTATTTCCAGCCAAAAATTTCGTATTTATAATAGACGTTTGCATTTGAAGCCAGAATTTGCGGAAAAAAGTGTACTAACAACGTGCATTTTATATAATTTTATACGACGCGGAGTAACTGTAATTTTTACGGAAACAAATACTCCTGTACAGTTTAACAACTTAAGACACCAAGGAGGTAATGCAGTTTCTACCGCTTTTGAAGTACGCCATCAATTTGAGGATTTCTTTCAAACGACACAAGGCCAATTGGACTGGATACCCATGTAATTAAATTACTTATTCAAATAAACACAATAATTTTATAAACTTACCTGGTTGTTTTAGTTCCGAAATTTCCTTCCAAGCCATCTCTTTTTTCACAGTATCCATATATTTCGGTTGTTGTAGATTATATAAAAACTCATATTTACGTACACATTCTATTAATTTTTCATCCTCCATTTTACACCGTCTTTACGTGCACGCGCGTCTTGTTGAACTGGCAACAGATGACTAAGTAAAGGCGTTTACAACGCTTTTATAACTGAATGGATTCAGTCTTCTCAGGGTTTGCTTCAATCCCTCTCATCGTGAGGATGTGGCCCAAATATCGGATTTTGGGGCAGCAGAACTGACACTTCGACCTTTTCATTCGTAGCCCAAATAGCCGCATCCTATTGAATACTGCTACTAGATCATCCAAATGGTGCTCAAACGATGGAGATAGGATGAGGAGGTCGTCCAAATAAGCCATAACAGTTCGGTTGCCTAGTCCTCCGCGAAACCGGTCCATTAGCCTCTGGAAGGTAGCTGGAGCATTTTTAAGGCCGACGGGTGATTGTGATTCTATACATGCCGAAAGGAGTGATAAAGGCAGTCTGGTCCTGGTCTTCTTCTCGTACAGGTATCTGCCAATATCCCGGCCTGAGGTCCAGGGTCGTCATATATTTGGTGGAAAACGTGGAATGCAAGAGGTCATCAATCCGAGGTAGAGGGTAGGGGAGACCGGGTCTAGTTGACTAACTTTTAACATATTTAATTATTATAAATGAACCATTGTTATTTTATTCACTTATTGTATACCAATAGTTTACACATTTACTAAGGTATACAGTGTAATTTTTAAAGCCGCTTTGATTAAATCTAAGTTGTAGTTTTTATCACATTTATGCAAGTGTGAGCAATAAGTCAACAAACCCCGGCTTTGGGGTTAGTTGACTTGACATTTACTTTTAAGTTTTTAACAAAAACTAATAAATAAACAACATTTATTTTTTATACATATTAATTATAACGCCGAATTTTATTTATAAATCGTCATTTGAATTGCAATTTATACAAACGTAAAATATTTTATTTAAACCGATACACTTCTCGTGAGCCCATTTGCTGCAACGTGTGCATTGCCCCCACTTATCACCACGAACGCTCTTACTATACAGTTCGTCGCATATTAAACATTCAGTATTATCTTCTGATACTGAAATCGGATCTCTGTTGGATGATGTGGATGCTGTGGTACTTAATTTCCGAAAAAGAGATTTTCGTGAGCTTTTAGTCCTGTTTCTTACAATTATATTTCTTTCACGCGGGCATTTCTTTTCTTTAATTTTTTCTTCTTCTTGTTTCAGTGCTTCTTTTACCGGTATATCCGTCAAAATGGCACTGCGTCTCTTTATTCTCGGTTTTCTAGTAGTTTGTCGTGCAGCTGCTTTCGGAAATGGTCTTACTTCTTCTGGACTGAATGTTTTATTTCCTTCTTCGTTTTTATTGATTTTATTTTCATCTTCTTTCGCGACAGGTGGACATTCATTTACATTTGCGTTTACTGTAGGTAGCTCTTCAGTGTCAATTATCAATTCAGTATTTTCATTGATGGGAGCAGGTCTGTCTGTTACATATGACATTAAAAAATCACTATCAGAAAAAATGTTATCATTAAAAGGGCAAATTCTGGTTTTTTGAGAGCCAGCCATTATATTCACTGGTGTAGCAGCTAATGGTAAAACTGTTTTTATAATTCCAGGTATGCCATATATAGAAAATGTTTTACCAGGATTATTTACCATCCAATTATCAATAGCAAAATTGGTATATTTTTTTAGTGGTCCATAAACACTTCCATCTAATGGTTGGAATTTGTGCGAACAATGCGGTGGAAACGATAAAACCGTGATGCCATTTTCTTTACAAATATCTAAAGCAGTTATCGAAAGGTGAGAATCGTGATTAGCGAGCAACAAAAGGATGGGCCTTTCCTTTGTGCATTTCGTGTGACGAACAAAATGCTTAATAAAGGCTATAGGAGGATAAGTAAGATCCAGCGGCCTTAGCTCCGATCATGCTCGCTTTTTTTTTGTTAAAAAGGTTCCTACGTGAGTACTTATCACAGCAATTTTCAACCCTTAAAAATTCATCCCCAGGGAGTAATCGCTAAATAAACAAATTTTTTCAAAAATTCATAACTTGAGAACAACTATTTTGATTTTATTGAAATTTATTCAGGACGTACATATAACTAAGGTCTCTGATTTTAAAAAATTCCAGACTTGATGAATTGACATAACCTTAAAAAAAATTAAAACATTTTTCAATGACTACTATTGGTAGGTTATGTTTGAGGCACAACTACCAAACTTTTTTTATAGCTTTCTAACACCATTTTGCACCATATATAATTTTGGTATAATTTATTTCTTGGTGCGTCATATCCAAAAAAAATAAAAAGTCTAATTTTAATCATATTTAATTTTTTTTTAAATATGTTATAATTATGGCACACCCATCCTAATTTTTTTCTAGTTTTCTAACGTCATTTTGCACCACATATAATTTTGGTGTAATTTATTTCTTGGTGCGTCATATGCAAAAAGAATAAAAAGTATAATTTTAATCATTTTCAATTTTTTTCATTATGTTATCATTATAGCACAATCATCTTAATTTTTTTTTAGCTTCCTAACATTATTTTGCACCATGTATAATTTCGGTAGAATTTATTTTTCGGTGCGTCATATGCAAAATAAATGAAAAGTCTAATTTGAATCATCCTCAATTTTTTCCAATATGTTACCGTTATAGCACAATCATGTTATTTTTTTTAGTTTTCTAACATCGTTTTACTCTATCTATAATAATTTCTGAATTCATAATTCTCAGCGTGTTACATTGGAATCAATAAAAGTATACAGTTTTTCTATATTTCGGCAACTTCCAAAAAAAAAAACAACAAAAAGTCCATTTACTACAATGACGATGATAGCGAATATTTAATTTTGATTCGGCAGATCGACCTAACGTTCTAATGCAATTTTCGTCCGTTGCTAGTGCTGTTGTGGATAGATGTAGCGGGGATATGCGTTTTAGTGGTGGGTATAATGAGTTAGGTATCAAGTCTGTCGTTCGCGCGGGCCCGCATGAGCGGGCAAGAGCTACAGACGTATGGAGCTAATCTTGTCATTGTCTTTATTAGTTTTATAACTATTATAATCACTGTTTCTGTTGTTGTTGTTATTATTATTATGAATTATGAATTCAGAAATTATTATAGATAAAGTAAAACGATGTGAGGAAACCAAAAAAAATAACATGATTGTGCTATAACGGTAACATATTGGAAAAAATTGGGGATGATTCAAATTAGACTTTTCATTTATTTTGCATATGGATGGCATTATTTTGCATGATGGCACATTTGACCATCTTAACCGGCTATACCCTTTGAAAAAAACATTTCTACGTTTGTTTTATTAAATGAGGTGGCTCTTGATAAGCTTGTTGCTTGTGGGCATCTTAAAGATAAGCTATTGTTTCGTTTAATAAAAGAAGCATACCAATCTGGCCCTGCCATTTTATTCTTCGTCCAATTATTTGGAATTTGAAGTTTATTCTAAACTGCATATTCATAAGCAAATTTTCTAAATTGCTTCGGCGTCAATCCGTAATAAATATCCGATGCTTATTTTAAATAGTCAGATAAAAGATTCTCTGCTTCTTGAGAAAAACCTTGTCCCCCATTAAAATAACCAACACGGTTTAATGCAATTTCACCGGTTGTTAATTTCGCCTTTTTAACATAGCGTTCAAGCGTTTTTTGTGAAATTAAAAAATCTTTAGCGACGCTATTAATGCTTCTACATTCATTTATAACGATTTTGACTGCCCGCAAAATAATATATGTCGGTGTTTTTCCCTTATCAGTTTTTCGTTTGTAATTCCTCATGTTGATGCCTGAAAGAAATTGATAATTATAATGGGCAAAGCAAAATACAAATGAAACAAAAACAATATCCGGGGTTAGTTGACTAACAATAAGTCAAATAACCCGGAACATGATTAGTCAAATAGCCCCATTCGACATCTTTAACATTTTGGTTGCTTTATATCAATAACCTTTGCGCATTGAATAAAGTAAAAACTGCAAATTATAGCCAACATATCACACTTCTGTTAAATATTTATAAAAAAAATATTAAGCTGTACTTACTAGATAAAAATTTATAAATTGTCAGAAGGAAAATATTTACTTACAGCTATCGTTTTTGAATATTTCGCTCTCACTGATGTAAAATGCAAAATATTGTCACGGTAACAAACTACATGATGGTTTAGACATTCATATGTTTAAAAACATTGATTGCAGCCGCATGCATTTTACAATATAAAAATTAAAGGCAATTAGTCCACTAGCCCCGGTCTCCCCTACTCATCGGAAACTGCTATGGAGTTTAGCTTTCGATGTTCCACACATATTCGGACTCCTCCATCCTTTTTGCTCACCATCACCACTGGTGCACATTCCTCTATCACAGAGGTTCCCAAACTTTTTTCTCTCGTAGACCCCTTGTCATGTTTTTCAATTTTAGATAGATCCCCTGCTGTGGGTCTATCTAACTATATTGAAGTATATTTCCTAACATACAATCATATAACATACAATTTCTGTGTCTTCGTTAATCCAAACAACTCGAACAATCTGAATGAGGCCTGAGAATAAGATATACGGATTACAGGGGTTACACTGTAATACACAAAAATACACTAAATTTATGAGTTGATGCGATGAGTGGCTATTTTCGCGCGGCATAGTGAAAGCACCGATCGTTGTTTCTCTTTTAAAAGACTCACAGCTCTGTGGAGTGAGTAAAACGCACACTGTGGAGTGAGTGAGACGCTAAGTTAGGCGCGTACTATGGAGAGAATGAGACGCGTATAAAATATTCCGAGATCAAGTGAAAATAGTTTTAGACCGACGATATTAATTATATTAATAATATTATATTTTTGTAATTTTTTTAATGTCAAAGCTATATCAATTGTACTGTTTTTTGCAATTTTTGAAATTTCTTGCCATTGACCCCTATTTTCATTTCATAGACCCCCAATTTTTTTTTTCGCCCACGTAGACCACTTGCAGGTCTTCATCGACCCCTGGGGGTCGATATAGACCACTTTGGGAATCACTGCTCTATCATGTCTTCCTGTAGCATCGTTTCTAACTCGGTTTGTAGGGTGGCCTTCCTGAGGGGTGAGAGCCGATAGGGAGGCACTGCTACTGGAGCATGGTTGCCCGTATTAATCGTGTGTTCCGAAAAAGGTGGTTGGTTCTCGGCTCGTTTCAAACAACTTGCTATGTCGTTCGATGCAGTCTTTCAAATTCTGTCTTTGTTTCGGCTGTAATTCCACTGCCTCATTGTCTTGAAATGCCAAATCTACCATGGCCAATTCCATTGGGAAATGCTGGAAACATCGATCAAACAGTTGATCGATCAGATCGATCTGTTCGCTGGCTGACAGTTCTCTCTGAGTTCTTGCCCTGTCTATTAAGGGGGGAAATAGGTGTAGAGGTCTCAAAAAATAATTTTTTTTTTTTCATAATTCGATTCTACAACTATTCAATAACATAGCCTGAAAATTTCAAAGCAAAATCGAAGCCGTTTAAAAGTTATAAGCATTTGAGCGAGCGTTCTTCGGTCGACCGTCAGGAGCATTCGAAATGTTTTTCGATGGTGACTCAAAAACATTTACGGCAGTGCTTAAATTGAATCCTTATGGCGATGAATTGACAGTCGCAAAGAACGAATGCATAGGCCACGTACAAAAATGAATGGGAACGCGTCTTCGAAGTGTAAAGAAAGACAAAAAATTGGGAGGTAGGGGAAAGTTGACAGAAGCTTTAGTGAAAAAATTAAGTACATACTACGGCTGGGCGATTAGAAGAAATATTAATAGCGTCGAAGACATGAAAAAGGCAATAATGGCTACGTATGATCACATGACATCAACTGACGACGATCCGAATCATGACAATTGTCCAGTGGGCGCAGACAGCTGGTGTAAATGGAAAGAGGCTGAAGCTCTTGGAATAGAGCCTCCTGCGCATGCAAAACCACTGCATGATGATGTTCAAAAACCAGTCCTACCAATTTACAAAGAGCTTTCCAGGGATGATTTACTCGAGAGATGTTTAGGCGGGCATACACAAAATGCTAATGAAAGTTTTAATTCAACCGTTTGACGATTGGATCCCAAACATTTAAACTCTGGTTTAAGAATAGTTGAGGTCGCCGCATATTTGGCTGCATGCTTATTTAATGAAGGAAGTTCCAGTATTTTATCTGTTATGAACGAGCTTAACATTGTCGTGGGTAACCGAAGCTACAATTTTGCCCAAGAAGTAGATGATCGACGCATAATCCGACAAAATCGACGCAGCTCCATGAGTAGTAAAGAAACTCGACAAGCTCGAAAAGAAAAGCACAGAGCTGAAAATGATACATATGAAGCTGATGAAGGACTGCAATATGGTGCTGGAATAGCTGATTAATTCATAAGATGTTTAAATTGATTCATTACTGCCTTAAATTTACCTTCACTGCCACTCTTGTTTTCAAACGCGTTTTTCTCGCTATTACTTTTTTCGAATTTGTGTACACTCTAGCGCGAAGAGTTTTTGATCAATCCTTATCAAATTTAGCACACATTTTCTTTATATATATACCTTCTATTTGAACTAAAAACATAAACAATATTTTCATTTTTACTATCTTTTTATTGCACAAAACAGAACAAAAAAGCGGTCTAAAATCGTACTTAATTTTCACAGTCTAAAAAGAAATAGAAATTTTCGATTTTTTTGTGATAATTTTAGTTTAAATAGAAGAGACACTTATGAAAAAAGGAAATCTAAAAAAATTGTACTCAGATAAAAATTGTGACCTCCAGGATGTACACAAACTGCCGATGCGGGTGGCGACTTATAATGTGCAGCAGGTGATATTTCCGGGATTTTTCAAGAAAGATGTTTGAAACTGTCAGCAAATGTTCTTCAATATATCTATAAAATAACCTCAAAATCTTAATAAAATGTATCTATTTGTTATATGTTAAAAAAATTCATGAAAATTACTCTAAATACGCCGTTCTACACCTATTTCCCCCCTTAAGGCTGCGAAACTCTTTACTGTGTCTCGCGGCTGTTGTGTCCCGGGGGTGAAAATGAACAGGGGAAGAGGTAGAGTTTATGTTCTAGATTCACCTTGACAGGATAAAAATCGGTTTTTAGCCAATCCTACCTGGGTGGTGATCGGCTGGGACCCGATTTTAAATTGTTAACCCGTCCATAAACAGAGAGACTCTAGCACTGGATGCGAAGTAGAATATGCGCTTGGCTCACCGTTTGTTGCTCGCGTACAATGCGTTCGAGGAGGGAGATGCGGCGTTGATTGGTGACGTCAGCTCGGCTCGCAGTAGAATGACTTGGCGCGCAGCACCGTTACTGCACGATCAGCTGATGAGTCCGGGGGCCAGTGTACGACGATTTGGGACAGGTCAGCGCTCCGGTGACGTGTCACTCGAGGGTTATCACCTTGATCTCAGCTGTTGGGCAGTGGCGCTTCTTGTCGGATTTGGCTCCGTGTGTAAGAGGGACCAATACAGAGGTACACTCCGCAGTGATTCCCAGCCGTTGACGCTTTGCTTGTGTTTCACGAATCCACGGAATCAAATGTGATGAAACCACGTTACTATTGAACGGTTGAGCGCCGTGCTCTTCGATTAAAACTTCACGTCGACGATTTCGATATTTCGTGGCTCGTGGGTCAGCTTCCTGTACGTTCCGAGGAGGAAGGTCAGTGAAATAACGAGTGGTAGGAAGTAGCTTCCACGATAATTCAAGATCTACGTCTATAGTGGTAGGAACGATTACGGTGGATTTTTCTAGGTAGACGTTGAGTTTCGTGGGAATATCGGAGATGATTTTGGGTAGTGGGTAAGGCGTCCGTGAGTGGTTGATTACTGGCGGAACTTCTGACTTAGATTCAGATCCTAGGAGGTCTTGGTTGTAACTATCGGCGCTGTTGGGTTTGTAGAGAGCTCGCAAAAGACGGCGGAGTTGCTGACGTCTGCCGGCTCTACGTACGCGGCGTGGCATGAATGTTTTGGATGGAGTACGACAGGCAGGGTTGAGTGGTCAATCGTGTGCAGACCTAGTCCGCACCGCCGAAATACAAACGATCTTTGCCCTATGCGTAACTCTGGAACGATGGACCGTGAGGGAAGGTTCGGTGTGTCTGGTGTTGATCGGTATATTCTGTGTGCAGGTCTGACCCGCACCGCCAGAATAAGATCGTTCTAAGGAGGATTCGGCGTGATTCTAATAGTTAAGGGAGTCTCCGTGTGCGGATCTAGCCTGCACCGCCAGAGATATCGGGGTTAGGGGAACGTTGACTAAATAAGATGCGCGAATTCGTATGCTAGAGCTCGACGTTGAAGAATGGAAATTGGGAATTCACTTAGACGAAGATTCTGAACTCGACTCTATTAAGTAAAACTAAAAATATATATTTATTCAACACTTAGTATTACGCACAAAACAAGAAAAGAACGAAAGTATAAAATGAATTGAGATACTAAGAGTATTGATACACGTAAAATTAAACTAAGGATATAGAAATTACAGTCTAGTAAGGATTTAGTGAACGCTTCGCGAAATAGAACTTCCTTGCTCGGAGGGAACTAGAAGGTGACCGCTCTGGTCGAGATTTTGAATAAGACTCCCTTTCGAATGTCGCTGACTCTTCCTCATTAGGTCGGTTTGGTAGTGGGGGAAGCCAGGGTGTGAGTAAAGGTGGATCCAAAGTCCGCGGTTGGGTGACGTAATTGGACTCTACCCACTACTACTCACAGGAGTTGCTTATCGGGTGCAGAAGATGTTATTGCGAATTGGAAGGATGAGGAACGCATGGAGGTATGATGTGAAGAGGTGGAGCGGTTTCCCGCGCTTGGAATTAGAAGGAGTCTTGGTTCCGGCTGAGTTCCGGTGTGCCTAGTAATAGGAAAACATGACGTCATTCGTTCCTGGTGGTCGGAAGTTCTATTCCGTACTGTCGGAGTGTCAGGGGATTGATTTAACACGGGATGACATTGGTTCTACAATATCCCCTGACGCTCTGTCCTGTTATTAGCTTATTATTAAATTAGTTTAAACGAAAAAATAGAGGTCAAAATTACGGGGACGTAACACGGCACCTTTTCGCGAATGTCGAGTCGGAGTAGGGCGTACACCATATCCAACTCGATTTCTTCTGTGTGACGCACAGTGGTCCAGAATGTGCATTTAGCCGCGCAAAATGCAAAAAGTCGATTTCGGAATTTCGACTTTTTTTCTTGTGATATCGATTCTTAAATGTCCATAGACCTCAGATACAAAAAAATATTGAAATTGGATAAAAATTATAGTTACAACAAACGCTTAAAGTTGAAACTTTTTCTGAAGACGACTTTCTATCGAAAAAACACGTTGTCTTCTTCGTGACATTCTGGCGAAAGTATGCAATATTTTTTAATAATGATTGTTTCTACTTGAAAAGCATTCTTCGACGATAAAAATTCACGTACAGAATATAAAATTATTGTTTGTAGTTTATTCAAAAATTAATGTTAAATGAATGAAACAAAATCGGCAAAATTTTTTATCTTTTGCAGTCAAGTTCTTTCAAGTCCCAACGAGTCCCAGGCTCTAATTGCCACAGATGTTTTCTATAATCCTTCCCCTAAACGATCCTGTAAAAATCATGTCCGGCCGGATCCGGCTTCAATGAGTTTTTATTGTTTAAAGAGTCGCGCGCACCTCGGCAACGCGCTGCCGCCGGACTGTCTCGTAAACTTTCGGCAGGTATAACAATGAAGGGGGCAGGTAAACGCACGAAATATTTACAGAAATAACTTTTATATAGTCTAAGGAATATATGGGGAAAGTTTTAGCCGAGTACCTTTCGATACTTCTAAGTTATTAAATTTTTAAGAGAACCCTGCACGGCGAAGACTAGGATTTCCTTTCAATCGGATAACCTAGCTCATTCCTCTTTGCTTGCATCCTAACAATAAAGCAATTAAGTAATAACAGTGATGCTTTAGAAGTCTTCGTCCTCGTTAGTGCCAATAAGATTTTGTTTTTATTGCACGGTATCTTTAAGAAACCCGGGAATTTACCGATCGCGTGTCCCACTGGGTGTATGCAGCTGGTCTGGGTTACATAAACTTTAGGAAGGAATATCAACAAAAGGTGCAGATAGATAAAACCAATTTTAGCAGGAACTATTTCTATATAGTTTAAAATAAACATCTTCAAAGTTCTCAGAGGCTACTTTGTGGTACTTTTTAGTTTTTCCATTTTGAAGTTAGCAATGTAAGCTGAATAAGCTAACGTACAGGGTGTTTCAAAAATATTTGTCATGGCTTTAAGGGGTTGTTCTACACCTCTGGATCGATGGAGATTTGCGAAAAAACCTGCCGCAAAATTCGGGAAAGGGTAGCAAATTTTTTTTATTGGCTCATCGTATTCGTCTTGTTACGTAGGCAAAATGTCTGAGAGGAACCATGGGTCAGAAACGAACCGTTCTCTCGCAAATTAACTTTTAATTCGGCCTTCTCGATTAAAATTTCGCCAATGGTTGAAGCAGAGGCGACGTAGACAAAGTTAGAAAATGGGGCACTGTGTCACCGAACTCGAAGAGAAGCACAAGTGTTTATGTTCTTCTCCACGGGTGGGCCCTTGAGTGAACCCGACACCGAACGCAGGTCATTGACGTCTTCCTAGCCTCCGAAAAGTTACATCGGAAGATTTCGTCCGAAACCGAATCATTTTCACCAACTCGATACAGACAGACGGGTAAAAAATTACGCATTAAGTATTTCTTGATCTACCCATAAATAGGTAAATTTAATAAAAATCGGCGTTCAGATGGTCAACGAAGACGAAGGCGATATGACGGAAGAAAGACGTGTAGGGAGGACGGTTTACGATCCGATCTCCGCCATTGTTCGACTACGGACGGCCGAATCTGCTTTGTTAACTATTTTTAATTTAGCAAGTTTTTCGTGCTTCGGGTCTCGAAGGTCCAGAACTGTCCACAGTGGACAGGGGCCAGGTCGTCGGCCACCGAAAAAGAGAAACCCTATTGTCTGCGAGGGAACTTCGCTACGAGGCGGCTGTGCCTCGAGGAGTGTTCTCCAGATGCGAATTTTTTCATACCAATAGACCCCTATGGTTTACGGACGTCTCGGGGCAAGCTCAACAATTTTACGGGAACCGCTTAGACAAGGATAAAAGTTAAGTTTCCGTTACTCTCGAACAATGAGATTAGAGAGAGAAGAATTATTTGAAAGTGTAGGGACGACTGGCATTTTAAATGTCCTAACCCGGTCGACTTCCGGAATATTTCGTTTATGACCCCTTTGTTCCGCTAGTCGGCGATGATCGAAGAAACGCTCTCGCACCAATTTTCCAAAGACTCGTAGCAAGAGAGGTAATGCCAAATGCACAATTCTTCAATGCTCTCGCACTGTAGTCACTCGTTCGCATATGACTGCCAAATGTTGGCTTAACAGTTTACAAAATTGCAGTTCCCGCCAGCAGAAGAAGGACAAACTTTCGCTTACTTTACTTCCAAATGCCTTTTTAGTACTAGATATCCGGTCTTCGTCTTCGCTGACCATCTGGCAACGGATCATATCGAAGCTGCAGACGCCAATTTTTACGAGACTTTAGCGTGTTCATTTGAAGAATTAATAAAGACAAAAATATTAAAGCGAATGCTTTTTTCGAACCGCACTGCTACGTCTCTCGATGACAACTACGATTGTTTCTATCGTCCAGATGTATAAAATTTTATTGGAAATCTATAGTAGAATGTCCATAGAAACAGAAAATGTAAAACTTATTTGAAAAAATAATTTGCAATAGTTAATTAACAGTCCTCAAAGTTATACTTTCCGTAGATTGCTTTTACACGCTCCCATCATGCTCTAGACATTTTCGTCAATTGTTTTGTAACGAAAAGTTAGAATGGAATTTGCGTATATGTATTCTTATCTCCCTTATTTGGGATATGTTTAAAATTTTTGAAACTGTAACTGTTTTAAAATTGTAGATTCTAATCAGTGCAAATTTAACAGCATCTAGGTATCCGTTGGACCTCTCCCGCAAACAGCTGTGACAGGGTGTCCCGAATTGCTGCCGATCCCTTCTACTGCTCACCACTGCTGCTCACTGCTCATGTGTCATGTCCGTCGAACGAAGGGATACTACGTTTTTGATTCTGGTCTTCGTCCGATCTATCGTGTTCCAAACATTCTGCTAAAAAAACTCTCGCACTGCGTTTGTGTTATAAATCGGTGCACCGTCGTATATGAAATATAGCGAACGCCGTTCCTGACGTGGTATCTCTTCGCGCAATACATATTCTCGGAAGTTGCGATCGAAGAAATCGCAGGTATGTCGCACTTGTCATCCTTGCGGGCATAAAAATTGGTCCAATTATCGTGTGCCCAACGATTCTTGCCTAAACGTTGATTCTAAATCGTCCTTGCTGGAATTTTTACACTCCTGCATTCGGATTTTCAGTAGCCCAAATCCGGGCGTTTTGCCGATTCAAAATATTTGAACTTGAGAAAGAACTTTCGTCCGTGAACAACACATGTTCCAAAAATCGCGGGCTTCGTTGCACTTTCTGTAACATCCACTTGCAAAACTGTAATCGCGCACTGTAGTCCTGTGGTTGCAGTGCGTGGACGCGCTGTATTTTAAATGGTCGTAACCCTTCTCTAAGAATTATCCTTCGCACTGTGGAATGGCTAATACAAACTTCCCGAGCCATTCTTCGCAATCCCATTAGCGGAAAAGCACGTGCGAGTGCGATAACGCTTTCATCTTTCTATCAGTGAACGCGGAATGACCTGCACCTACAAGTTGTGTCATTCGTCCAGTAACTGTTTATTCCATCGCTGAATCGATGGACCATGCGCTTGAAAACGTATCTATCTGGAATTTCTATTCCTCGAAGTTGCCTGTCGATGATCCTCGTCTTATTCTTGTAAATTTCTCGCGCTCGCGTAGAATCCCTCGCTGCCTCGTCAATTGCCCGTAACATTTTCCGTGCGTTTAAATACTCTACAAGAAAATGTTTGTATTGTAAATATAATGAATAAAGGTGCAAAAAAATACCATACGAAGTATTTCGAAGTGACAAAATATATAACTCTGTCTGTATCGAGGTGGTGAAAATGACTCGGTTTCGGACCGAAATCTTCCGATGTAACTTTTCGGAGGCTAGGAAGACGTCAATGACCTGCGTTCGGTATCAGGTTCGCTCAAGGGCCCACCCGTGGAGAAGAGCATAAACACTTGTGCTTCTCTTCGAGTTTGGTGACACAGTGCCCCATTTTCTAACTTTGTCTACGTCGCCTCTGCTTCAACCACTGGCGAAATTTTAATAGAGAAGACCGAATTAAAAGTTAATTTGCGAGAGAACAGTTCATTTCTGACCCATGGTTCCTCTCAGACATTTTGCCTACGTAACAAGACGAATACGATGAGCCAATAAAAAAAATTTGCTACCCTTTCCCGAATTTTGCGGCAGGTTTTTTTCGCAAATCTCCATCGATCCAGAGGTGTAGAACAACCCCTTAAAGCCATGACAAATATTTTTGAAACACCCTGTACATAGCTACCCTCTATACAGGGTGGGGCAATAACTATTAGCACTTCAGATATTTT
This sequence comes from Cerceris rybyensis, assembly GCA_910591515.1. Taxonomy (NCBI): domain Eukaryota; kingdom Metazoa; phylum Arthropoda; class Insecta; order Hymenoptera; family Crabronidae; genus Cerceris; species Cerceris rybyensis. The sequence continues at coordinate 3,920,105 of OU342796.1, read as the reverse complement.
CGAAACTATAAGTTTCACAGAAATATTTGCTGAAATAAAATTGCACAGTACGAAGGGGGCGATCCGGTAGCGATAATAGTTTTTTTGCAGGTGGAAGTACTTCGAGCATTTGAAGGTCACCTTTATTTTTTTAAATGGATCGGTATGTTTTTGCTTCCGTATCATGATAGAGGATCTTAAAACGAGTTCAACGACCTATTATACAAGGTCATTCACGGTCATAGAAAGTAGAGAAAGGCGATAATACTTAGGTTTTTGTATTAAATGAAACATACGTTTATAGTAGGTGTTCGAAATGATGACCTTCACTGTCAATGCAACATTGGATTCTTTTTACGACTGATTGACTTGTAAGTCTTACAGCGTCAGAACTTATTGACGCACAGGCTGCAATAATTCGCTGTTGCATGTCGTAAGGTGTAGTTGGTACTTCTTTGTACACTTTCTCTTTCAGTCTTCCCCAAAGAAAGAAATCTAGTGGTGTTAAGTCTGATGAACGAGCTGGCCACGACATCGGACCGCCGCGGCGCGCCGCGTCCAATCCAACGATTTCGAAATTTTTTATCGAGTTCCCTTCGCGCAATCAATGAATAATGTGCTGGGCATCCATCATGTTGATACCACATGGTTTGTCGTGTAATTAAAGGTAACTCTTCTAGCAAAAGACCCAATGTATCCTTCATAAAATTAGCATAGATGTTGCCATTCAAATTTCCATTGATAAAATAAGGACCAATAATTTTATCACCTATGATACCGCACCATACATTCACAGACCATTGTTTTTGATGTTCAACCTGTCGCAGCCAATGTGGATTTTCCGCTGCCCATAAATGCATGTTATGCAAATTAGCATTCCCGTGATTTGTGAATGTTGCTTCATCAGTAAATAAGATGGTATTAAGAAAAAACTGATTGTTTTGAATCTGACGTTTAGCCCATCGACAAAACTCAAAGCCATTCTTGAAGTCGTTCCTATGCAATTCTTGGTGAAGACTAACATGGTACGGATGAAATTTGAAACGGTGCAAAATGCGAAGTACACTCCTCCTACTAATGCCAGATTCGCGTTCAATTTGTCGCGAACTAATATGAGGATTTCTAGACACAATTGCGAGCACACCGATTTCCATTTCTGCGTCAATTACTCGTTTCTGGCGTTCACTTTCACGAAGACTTAAACTACCGGTTTGCCTAACAATAAGTTTATCACACACATTTTTAAGTGTTTGACGCGAAGGCTGAGACCGACGTGGATATCGTTCAGCATTCAAGTTTTTCGCCCTTACAGAATTTTCTTGGCATTCGCCATAAATAAGAAGCATATCGACTTGCTCTTCAAACGGATACATCGTGCCGGATTGGCCGATTTATTGATACTAATGTGGGATGCAAGAAAGACAGAGAGAAAGACAAAAACAAAGAATGATCTATATCAGAGTGCGTAGAATAAATCTGACAATGATGCAAGCGTTTGTTTGTTTTTTAACGGCGAAGAGCCTAGCGCCAGTCGAGAATAAGCGATCAACGAAGTAAGGCGAAAGGAGAAAATTACTTTTAATTACGTTTTATAAATATTTTAATGTAAATAAAATAAATAATATTACTTAAATATACCTTTTATTTATCCTGGATTTTAATGAAACTTAGTGTTTGAAATGAAACCCTACACTAATCTTATCATGTTTATCTTATCCTGCAAACTTATTAAAGTGTCCTTCAAGAAGTGTTTACTCCCAGTGAAGTAAACGGTAAGCATTACGCCATACTCTACTGTTTACAATACGTATGTTTCATTTAATACAAAAACCTAAGCATTATCGCCTTTCTCTACTTTCTGTGACCGTGAATGACCTTGTATAATAGGTCGTTGAACTCGTTTTAAGATCCTATATCATGATACGGAAGCAAAAACATACCGATCCATTTAAAAAAATAAAGGTGACCTTCAAATGCCCGAAGTACTTCCACCTGCAAAAAAACTATTATCGCTACCGGATCGCCCCCTTCGTACTGTGCAATTTTATTTCAGCAAATATTTCTGTGAAACTTATAGTTTCGAAGATATCTGAGGTGCTAATAGTTATTGCCCCACCCTGTATATCAACCGCCATTTTGTTTTTAAAATTTCTGAGTTCAGATTCGTAATCAGCGACTCAAAAAACATTAGAATACTAATTTTTGTGCAAAACAATTAATTTTTAAACAAACCTGTCCGCTATATTTAATCCGCAATTTTGTTTTTAAAATTTTTGAGTTCAGATTCGTAATCAGTAACCCTAGAAATAATAGATTACCACTTTTTAACTAAATCCGATGTGTTTTGAGCCCCTGGTGATGATTTGAAAAAGATTGAAAACTGCGCGAGATGCGTGAACAGCTAAATTCACGCTCTGGACTACTGTGTGACGGTGCGGTAGTTCAGCCAAGAGCGCCCGCTTTTGCGACACGAATGCGTCCGTCATTGCGCTCGCTCCTTGCTTGGTGGTAAAGATTTCCGCGTAGATCGTCGGTGCGGACCTCCTCGGGGCGTAGGCGTCTCGTAGCAACTGTGTGGCTTGCTGCCACGTCCGAACACCTGCTTTTACCTCTTGCCACCAATTGGCTGCCTCTTCCTCGAGCAGCAACGGTAGGCCCCTGATGACGTTGTCGTCCGGTATCCTTGTAAATGGATATAGTGGATACGAAGTCCTCCAGCTTCGTCCGGTTCCGTGCTCCGTTAAAGCGAGCATTGCAGCGTGAAAAACTCCCTTGCCCAGGGGCTGGTGATGGGCTCCTTTGCGTAGTCACGGCGGCGAGTAGCCAGTGTAACTGATCTGCAGATAGCTGGACCGCCATTTTGTGCCGTGGGTTCCTTCTCGGTGACTCTCCTGCCCTCTTCTTCGACGCCGTCTTGTTCCTGATTCAGGCCTCGAGTTGGGCGCCAATTGTAACGGTCTATGCGACGCTCCGCGATTTCGCGACGTTACGGGGGAGGGTTTCCCGAAAAGCAGGCGTTCCTGGACAGGATCGAAAAGAGGAAGAGGAGAGAGTGGTGACTAGGGAAGGTGGGGTGCCGTTACTGCGAAGGCTACGTCTTCCCCTCTCTGTGGATGGGATTGGTATTGGTGGTGAAGGATGCAGAGAGAGGGAGAGGGAGAGGGAGAGAGAGAGAGAGAGAGGTGCCGTTACCGCGAAGGCTACGTCTTCCTCTTTCGGCTTCTCTGCTAAGGAAGGGGTGTTTGTTAGGTTGCGTCTCGTAGGAGTGCCGTTACCGCGGAGGCTACGTCTTCTCCGTACGAGGGCCACTGTCGCCGGTGTGGAGTCCAGGAAGTACTCTGCCGTTCTCCGGAAAAGGGCCTCCTTATATCCCTCTTTCCGCTTTCGGGCCTGACCAATCAGGGTCGCTCCCGGCGGTAAGAGGTCGGGTGGAGGGGCGCAGGACCACGGAGCAGAGTACCTGCCGCCCCGTCATAGTAGCTGATGTTCTTTTTTTCCTCGCGTCGCGTTACAATATATATAACTTTAAGTATAAAATGGCTATAATAATTATTTGAAGAACCTGGAAAGTGAAAGTAAATGAAACTAAAAAAAACTATATCAAAAATTAACTGTTTGAACCAAAACAATCTAGTTTTGTACATAGATTATCTATGATTTTTTGGCTTTTGGTGATACGAGGTTTTCCACCTACATCCTGTGCTAATAAAATTCTTATTAACAAAAATCCGACGACAAATGTGCGGTGTTAGTGTAATGATTTGGGCGGCGATTGGGTATTTTGGAAAGACTGATATAAAATTTATTGACGCAAGAATGACCAGTGCGAAATATTTAAGTTTAATAAAACATCAATTAAATAATCATGTATAACGTATTTCTGGACCAGGATTTATTTTTTAACGAGATAATGCAGCTGTTCACACTGCAAAACTCGTGTAATCTTACTTTAAGGACAACAATATATCTAGGTTTCCATGGTCAGCTCGCTCTCCGGACATTAATATTATTGAAAATTGTTGGGGACAGCTTTCCCAAAATGTATATAACAATGGAAAACAGTATAATAATATACAAGAATTAAAAAACAATATTGTAGAACAGAGGAATAAGTTAAGCCAGAAATACATTCAAAAACTTTACAAATCATTACCTAAGCGTATGATATATATAATAGAAACAAAAGGGGGATGTACCCATTATTAAATAAGCAGCGTTTTGTATATACCCATTGTTAATTAAAATAAATGTTTGTTATTATGGCACATGTGCTATCATTTCGCCTTTGGTATTCACCAGGTTTTTCACATTATTTACAAAATGTAGTGATGTTGTGTCTTATTTCTCGCAGTCCGCATATCCTGAGCTCGTAATTTTACAATATCATTGGTTGCAAACTCAAAAATATACTTGCGTTATTAAGAAATTAAAGATAGCACACGTGTGCTATCTTTTTGATTGGGACTGTACCTTCTTTTTGAACAGCTTTGTTACATTTTTTTGTTTTATTACTGAAGAGCTCCCTTCGGTGCTTTTTGAACTGGACTGTCTTTGCTTTTATTTTGCAACACCATGCGCTTTTATACCGTTATCCGAAGCTGTAAAAACGTTCGATCGTTGATTTTCATTTAAAATACGGAATTTATTTCTTTCGTTCGTCATATGACATGTGGCTGCACTATCTAAACACCATGTGTTAGATTTTTTAAGTTCTGCTTTACATGCCACTGCTGTCATCGCGTCATTTGACTTATAGTTCTAGCGTTTTTTACGAAAATAGCAATCTTTTCCGCGATGTCGATCGTGATTCGATAGCCACAGTAAAATTTTCATATTCTTCCGGTAGCGACCCCAACATCATAATCGATAATATGTCTTCCGGAATATTTATGCCTGCCTCTGCTAGTTGCTCGGCTTTTTGTGTAAATTCGTTTAGGTAATTGGCCATCGATGTTTCCGGATCCTTTTTCATCCTGTATAATTGTTTATATAGAGTTGCTTTCCTAACTAGTCCTTTTGACTCATATATTCTTTCTAATTCCGTCCACGCCTCGTATGATGTTTTGGCCTTTTTAATATGACTTAATTCACCACGTGTCATACTGAGCATAATCATTGCCAATGCTTTTTAGTCTTTCTTGTTCCATGCAGCCTGATTTTCTTCCGTTTTTAGTTCGTCGCTGTTTGCATAGGACCAAAGCTCTTTGCAGATAAGTACACTCCTCATCTGGAGCTTCCATGACTCGTAATTATCATCGTCTAGTTTCTCGATATTTTGCGCACCGTATAGTGTAGCCATTTTTGCCGATTTTCTAGACCACGTGCTTTTTGAGGTTAAGTCACGCGAATTTTATTCTGTATTCGATAATGCGTTACCTGGGCCCATAACCTGTCAGGTTATTTCATTGGGTTATTAGAAAATCACTGGAATACAGGAAGAACTTCTTAACAATAACTTCTATTCAGTAATTTAACAAGATACAACTCTATAAGGATGCGACACAACTCTATCCGCAATGCTATCTGTTACGTACACAGAACGCAACGGAGTAAATGGGACGTCGTGTAGAATTTAATATAAACTTTACTGGACAAATTAACAATCGCGTATTAACGATACAAAAAGAATAGAGCAATATAAAAGAACGGCGATAAATCCTTGCACAAAGAGGCAGATAATTAAAGGACGACGATACGATACTTGCACTTCTCGCTGGGGCATTCTACCCACACACACACAGACAGAGCTGCGTCTCTACCGGGTTACAAAGAAAACGAGTCACACGCAGGCGCGACGTCTACCGTCCACTCGATCTTACCCGAGCATCCACGAAGACGCCCGAAAAGATTCCATGTGGCGCCAATGTATGACGCTATTCCTTACATCCTCCCACCTTTTTTGAGAAGTGCCTTTACAAACAAACTATAATACTATGAAACACTTCTCAAAAAACAACGAAACATTTTAAACGACATTTCGATAAACTAAACAATACAAGTTAAATGTAAAAGATAATCAATAAACATTAAAACTAAATTACAAAGAAAATCGCTCAGGTTCTTTAACTATCCTTCCGCTTCTAGTGATATAATTAACTTTTCCCTTATTCTTTATAGTTCCCTTTTCTATCGGCTTACGAGAATCTTCAGCTACTTTAGCCTCAGCTACACTTTTCTCTACATCAGAATTTATCACCTCTTTAAATGAAACGTTCGATACTCCAAAATCGCTCTGTATTTCTAATGGATAAACTCTTTCTATTGCTCTGATTAATTCACCCGTAACCGTTTTTTCTTGATCCCCTAGCCGAAAGTACGATCTTCCTGGCCGCGCTTCCCTGCAGTCAGCTCGAGCTAACGCGTGTTCTGATTGGCTACAAGAATTTTGTGGCTCGCAGTCACAGCGCCATCGTTATGACGTGCGTAACCGTTCAACTATGCATCATATGATTAAAAAATGTCGTGCAAACTTCGTGTACATTTATGTTGTTGTGAATGTTTTTTCATTTGATAGTGTAACACGTGAAATATAAACTGTTAAAAATGGACGATTCCTCATTTGAAGATTCAATTGATGAAGAGGAGATATAGCAAAATTTTAGGTTAATAAAGTTTTACATTCAAACAATTTCGGTTTTTCCATTTTTTTTTCTTTTTTACATCTATTATATACGATTTTAACGCCCGCCCCGACCAGCAAAAACCTCGGCTTCGCCTCGGTTTTGCAAAAGTCGGCGGGCGATTCCCTACAATCAGCTAATCGAGAGTAGCAGAAGCCGGGCACACTGCGCTACGCTTCGCAAGGATGCCGAAAGAGCGCGCTGATGCCGGCCACAAAAATCAAACCTAATAGCTGTCAGCGTTCTCTTAACAATTAAAATTGATTATTTAACGTACTTTCGGCTGTAGATAAAGAAAAATAGTATACGACACACGGCCAGGAAGTTGGATGCCCTAACGTGCGTGATATAAAAGCCTCGGCTTCGCCTCGGCTTTGATATCACACACGCCAGTAAATCCAACTTTCTGGCCTTGGGTCGTAATATACTATTAGCTTTACAACGCTGACATTACCGGTTTTTCCTTTTATTAACTCTAGCTAAAGGCCAATTTAATCGCTTTGTATTATCACTCCCGACTAGTACAACATCTCCGACTTTTATCTTAAAATCTGCATTTCTTTTACACTTGTGGTGTAACATCATTTGGCCAAGATACTCACCCCTAAATCTTTGAAGTAAATTATCCTTTAAACTCTGTAAATATTTAAACCTTTTGATCAAATTACATCTATCTATCTTATCTAAATCCAAAACACCTATCTCTTTGGTTTCTTGTAGGAACATATTTGGCGTTAATACAGATAAATCGTTAGTTTCATTTGAAATATAACACAGAGGTCTGGCATTAACTATAGCTTCGCAATCACAAAGATTTGTTAATAATTCCTCATACGACAAACATGCTTTCGCCAATATTTTCTTCAATAACTGTTTTAAAGAACGAATTAGTCGCTCCCACCGACCTCCCCACCAGGCTGCGGTTGGTGGATTAAATTTCCAGTCTATCCTTTTTTCTATGCTCCATTCCTTACTTCTTCGTTCACCGTCAATTTTGATATCGGCCATTCCTTTTCTTCTAATCCTAACCACTTCGGACCCTTCCACCATTTCTTTTCTGTAATTGTCGTGAATTACATCCTCTTGAAGGGTGGTCCGCTGATTTGAACTCTCCCGGAATATGCCTCCAATTTCGCGGGTTGGTTAACTTTCTGATTTCTTGTACTCTATTTCCGACAAACGTACCCCATGGAGTGTCTCTTTGTATCCAAGTGAGCACCGTTGTAAAATCCGTCCACATGTAGCTTTCTATGTTTTCTCTTAGCTCAACGTTTAACACAGATTTTAATAACCGAGATCTAATCAGTGCCGCTAATAACTCCAATCTGGGTATCGTCATCTTTTTTTAACGGTGCTATCCTGGATTTGGAAGCAACCAACTGTACATCAGTTTTTCCGTCTTGTTCAGTTCTTACGTATAAAGCTGCCGCATACGCGGTTTTACTAGCATTGCAGAACGAGTGTAGGTTCAATTGCGATTCCTTCGTGCCAAATATCCAGCGAGGTATGTTCGATTCTCACATGTACCTTAGTAGATTGAAGACGGTTTATAGAGATATTGTGTCCATTGATCTTTAAGTTTTGTATTATTATTCCAAATTTCATTGCATTTTTATGGCTCGAAGTTGTGAGCAAAACATCTGTCTTCAATGTACTAAGAAGTCATTCAAAAGGTTTATTGCATGTCCTGGTCGTAGTTATTTTTGAGGAACACTTGCAAGGTTCGCTGAATTCTCCTTCCGAGAATTCAGTGAAAGTGGACGAAAGGTCCCTTTTGTTTGTCGAGACTCCAACACGTGTTTCTCAATAACAATCAACGTGCAATAAACCTTGTACGTCGTCCGAGTTTGCTTCCCTCCTTGTCTAGGACTAGGACAAAGAAATCGGCCTGAACACGCGAGGTGATGGTGCACTCAGTCGTCCAGGTGGTCACCACATGACGAGTCCCGTTATCTCGGGGCCCTTCTTGGCTGGAGGGGTGGCAAGCGCGGACGACACCTCAGAATTTGGGAAATTCCGCGGTTCCCCTCCAAGGAAGTCAATCTTCTAGCTTGCAATTCTCGGTGGGGATGGTTACGCCCAATTCCTCAACGGGCAACAGGAATGGCTAATTATCATCCCCACCGAGAAAGTAAGAAAGTGGCATCAGAGTCTTTGGAGGGAGACGAATCTTAGATTTTTCCCAAATTTTGTGGAACTTCATCAATCATCAGCAATCATTCGATCCATCAACAACTAGTCTTGTATTACAATTTAAAAAACCACAGAATACACTTTGTAAATTTTCATAGTTAGAATTTGTAAAGTTCATTATTATTTTTGTTAATAAAATAAACCAGAAAGACAACAAGCAGTCGCGGTTTGTTAAGTTAAAGCGCGACGTATCGTGGAAACAAATTCACGGTACATAAAATTGGTCCTTCGAGCCGGATTTGTGAAAATAGTGACATAAAGTTAAGTGAACAGTTCGTGTAAGGCACAGAAACCTCGTAATCATGGCAGACGAAAAACGTACTAAAATCTTAATTCAAAAACGTGCCGGAATCAAGACACAATTGACGGGTTTCGCTAAATTTATCGAACAAAATCAAGACGGAGAAGATCAACATAAACTTCGAATGCGGGTAAATCGGTTGAAGGAGGTTTTCGCAGACTTCAGCGACATCCAAGCAGAGTTAGAAGTCCTACAAGAAAACGTGGATCATACAAAGGAGAGGTGCGAAATGGAAGAAAGGTATATCGACCTGTTGACATCAGCAGAGGCTATCCTGTCACCATCAACCGGAACCAATCAGGTAGGCAACTGTGCCAGTCCAACGGCGCAAAATTCATTTTCCTCAACGACAAAATTGCCGAAATCAGAATTACCGCATTTCGACGGCAATTTCGAAGAATGGTTGTCGTTCAAAGATCGATTCGAATCTTTAATCGATAAGGAGGATACAATACCTGATGTTCAAAAATTACAATATCTTCAATCATCGCTTTCCGGAGAGGCCGCGGAAGTGATCCAATCAATACCTACAACTGGAGAGAATTATGCCCATGCATGGGCGATGCTCGTGGAAAGCTACGAAAACAAACGTCTCATCGTAACGAGACACGCGAATCTTTTAATTCAACCTCCCGTTATTGTCACCGAAACCGCTTCCAGTTTGCGCAAATATATTAATCACGTCAAACAACAACTTCGATCGCTCAAGTCCTTAAATGTTCCAGTAGAAAGTTGGGATACACTTCTATTAATAAACTTATTACCAAGAATAGATTCCAGGAACAGGATGGAATTCGAACGAACTCTGGATGACGACGAACTCCCGACTGTCGACAACCTTCTAGCATTTTTGAAACAGCGAATGCGATGTCTGGAAGTACAATATGCAACTCAACCGATCAACTCAAATGGTTCGACGAGCAAATCAAATTCCGCACGAATTACACAAAGAAACAACAACGTACAAAGGGCCCATGCCACCACAGTCGCACCTAGTTGCACGGCATGCAGAAGCACCGTTCACCTGATTTACCATTGCGAAGAATTCCACGCGCTTTCAGTGCTCGAACGCATTGAAAGGGCGAGACAAGAGTCTCTTTGCATGAATTGCTTGCGCAAGGGGCACCGTACTCAGCAATGTGGGTCCACACCGTGCAAGATATGTCAACAAAACCACCATACTCTCCTACATCTCCCAAGAAAGACATCGAATCCACCAGAAGAACAAGTATGACCGGCGGTCCGTCGCCCACATCGCCCCGACGAAACTCGACATCAGGCTACACTTCAACGGACATCGATAAGGATTCACACTGCGAAAGAGACTCAGGAGAGGACACAGAGGCGACGTTGCCACCAATCGAACTCAGAACCAGACGATCTTCCTTCCCTTGGGAACTCGCGCAGAACTATTTCCGCTGCTCCGTCCCACGGCCAACGGGCATCTCTCGCCGCCAATTCTTCAGTGGCCAGCGATCATTTCATCTCACACAACAAAAAGGTACGCAGCCAACATAAAACCACGACTGATAACAAAAATTCCAGGCACCGTGCAGAGTGCGAGGGTTCATTTACCAACGAGGACAATCCAGCATCCAAATGGACCACACTGTCTACTTCCGACATTCAGGTCGCAGGCGAAGAAGCACCAGACCAGTGCAACCCATCTCATCTTTCTCTTGCCGCCAACACTACCTCCAATGAATTAATGACGACAGCATCCGTCAAAATTCAAGGAAGCAACGGAACAGAGTTTCCGTGCCGGACCCTTCTGGATACTTGTTCCACGGCCAACTTTGTGACCCAACGACTGGCTTCCAAATTACAATTACCTCTTCGACGCTGTGCAACACCGGTCGGCGCTCTCAACTCAATGGAAACCATATGTAATCACGTTCTCACTGCGACGATTCAATCCATCCACAACAACTTCAGCAAGACCCTCGAATTTCTTGTAATTCCATCCATTGCAGACTATGTTCCTACAGAACACATTAATCGGAAAACCATCAACATTCCAGGCAACATCAAATTGGCCGATCCCGACTTCCACCAACCAGCCACCGTAGATCTTCTACTTGGAACCGGACCCACCTTGTCTCTCTTGTGTGTCGGTCAAATCGATCTAACACCTAAACAAGGGCCTCACCTCTTATTGCAGAAAACACGACTGGGTTGGATTATAGGTGGAAGCGTCCCATCACCAGGGATGACGTCAATAGTTCAGACACCACGTAATTGCCATCTCACACAAATTGAATTCGATCTCGCCAAATTCTGGGAAATCGAAGAAACATCTCTGCAACGCCATTTCTCAGAAGAAGAAAAGAAGTGCGAGGAACATTTTCAAGGCAACACCAGAAGAGATTCAAGCGGAAGGTATGTGGTGGCATTGCCGTTCAAACGGCCATCCATTCAACTGGGAGACACACGGGCCATAGCCCTGAAACGATTATATTCCCTGCAAAAACGACTGGACCGAAACCCAGAATTGAGACGAGCTTATACTGCGGTTCTAGAAGAATATTTGCAGCTGGGTCACATGACCGAAGTGGCGAACTCGGACAACGAAGGAGGCTGTTTTCTTCCCCATCACGCTGTATTGAAGGAAGGCAGCGCCACCACCAAGGTACGAGTAGTTTTTGATGGCTCGGCAAAGTCTACCAACGGCGTTTCGCTAAACGAAACGTTAATGGTCGGCCCTACCATCCAAGACGATCTTTTCCTCCACATCCTCCGATTTCGACGACATCAATATGTCCTCACCGGGGACATTGAAAAAATGTATCGGCAGTTTGTCGTACGGAAGGAAGACAGAAAATATCAACGAATTCTCTGGAACGACGATGACGGAAATCTCAAAACTTTTGAATTAAATACCGTTACATTTGGAATTTCTCCAGCTCCCTTTCTAGCCACTCGCTGTCTGCGGCAATTGGCGGATGACGAAGAAGCACAATTTCCTCGAGCAGCAGCAGTTCTGAAGAGAGATCTCTATGTTGACGATTTACTGACTGGCACCGATAATCTGGAAGAAGCGATACAGCTGCGAGACGAAATCACTCGCTTGCTTCTACGAGGAGGATTAAACATCCGTCAGTGGGCCTCAAACGTACCAGAACTTCTGCAAGAACTACCAGAAGAGAGTATTAATCTACAGCTCCAAAAACACGGCGATTCGACATTAAAGACTCTGGGAGTGTCATGGGACTCGCAACAGGACTGTATCAAGTACTCCGTCAAACCCATAACAGTAGGCTCTTCGATTACAAAAAGAAAAATTCTATCAGAAATCGCCAGAATCTTCGACCCTTTGGGACTATTAGGGCCGGTGATTTTAAAGGCCAAACTACTAATGCAAAGAATTTGGAAACAAAATCTGCACTGGGATGAATCTGTCCCTCAAAATATTTACACCGAATGGTCAAATTTTTGTGCCCAACTCAATCTGCTTAACGAATTGAGATTCCCACGCAAAATCTTACTCACCAATACAATTGAGCTCCAATTACACGGTTTCTGCGATGCAAGCGAAGCAGGATACGGAGCATGCATCTTTATCCGCACGACAGACGACAACAACCAAACACAATGCAGCCTCCTATGTTCGAAATCTCGAGTAGCTCCTCTCAAAACAGTGTCGATACCACGCTTGGAATTGTGTGGCGCCTTATTATTAGCACGATTGTACCAGAGTGTGCAGCAGGCACTAAAATTGGAACCCGAGAAAACCATTTTTTGGTGTGACTCAACAATAACTCTGCAATGGATTCAGACTCCACCACACTTACTAAAAACTTTTGTAGCAAACCGTGTTTCTGAAATTCAACAGACTACAATAGGATGCAATTGGAGACACATCGATTCTCAATCAAACCCAGCTGACGTCAACTCAAGAGGACAACTTCCCGAGGACTTTTCGAAAAACCACACGTGGGTTCACGGCCCACAGTGGCTATCACGAGAGGAAAATCTGTGGCCGAAATCAGTGACGCAATCGCTGACGGAGCTGCCTGAAACAAGGAAAACCATCTGCCTTCTCTCATTAGATCCATTCATTCCAAGGCTTTTGCAACGATTCTCGACTTTCGGCAAACTGCGAAGAGTCATCGCCTTCTGCCTCAGGTTCAAGACAGATCGATGCAAGGGACCGCTGAGGGCCGAGGAATTGCAGAAAGCAACGACCATCATCCTTAGGCTCATGCAAGGAATGGAATTCGCTAGAGAAATCGACGCATTGAAGAAACGAAATTGCGTTGATCGACGCAGCAAATTAACCACTCTGGATCCCTTTATTGATGAAGACGGGTTGCTGCGTGTTGGTGGAAGGCTCGGAAACGCAAATATTCCTTATGATCAACGTCATCAGATAATTTTACCAAAATCACACCACCTCACAACTCTACTGATTCAAGAACATCACCTGCAGAATCTTCATGCAGGAGCACAAGCGACTCTCTATTCTATTCGACAGAGATTCTGGCCTATTGACGGACGGAACCAAACTCGCAAGGTAATAAGACAATGCGTAAGATGTTTCCGTTCCAATCCACCTAACACCGAGTATAAGATGGGCAGCTTACCGAGAGAAAGAGTCACTGAAACGCGACCATTCTCCAACGTTGGAGTGGACTACTGCGGCCCCTTTTTCATCAAGGAAAAGAAGTTTCGCAACAAGAAACAAGTCAAAATATATGTCGCAGTTTTTGTCTGTCTCGCCATCAAGGCGATACATCTCGAGGTCGTTAGCGACATGACAACGGAAGGGTTCCTCGGAGCCTTACGACGATTCATTGGACGCCGCGGAAAATGTAAACTCATTTGGTCCGACAATGGTTCCAATTTCATCGGAGCCAAAAATGAATTGAACGAACTTCATAGTTTGTTTAACTCAAAGGAATACAAGGAAGGCGTCGGGAATTACTTGGGCGCAAACAACATCATCTGGAAGTTTATTCCACCCCGAGCACCACATGTCGGAGGATTATGGGAAGCTGCAGTAAGACTATTCAAACACCATCTCAAACGAGTAGTTGGAAAGGAATTGTTTACATTCGAAGAATTCAATACCCTGACCATCGAGATTGAGGCAATTCTCAATTCACGTCCCTTGACTCCCGTTTCTTCCGATGCAACCGACACGGAGGCCTTAACACCCGGCCATTTCTTGATTGGGGCACCTCTAAATTGTTTACCTGAGCATGATTTCAGATTAACTCCTTCCAACAGATTGTCAACCTGGCAACACATCCAGAAGGTGAAGAGAGATTTTTGGACCAGATGGCACAAGGAGTACCTAAACGAGCTTAATATTCGACAGAAGTGGACCCACGGAGGTCACAGCATCCGAGTAGGATCTTTGGTGGTGTTGAAGGAAGATAATCTTCCTCCACTACAATGGTCGCTGGGACGAGTGATTCAAACCCATCCAGGCAAAGACGGCATCGTCCGAACCGTCACGATCCAAACAACAAACGGTGTCATTGACCGCAACGTGAGGAAGCTGGCGCCATTACCCATCGAGACCACTGTCAACTGCCAAGATACAGCGACGTCACAAGACGCTTCTCTCAGTTGATCGCATCCTCTCAACGGGGGGAGTATGTTCGATTCTCACATGTACCTTAGTAGATTGAAGACGGTTTATAGAGATATTGTGTCCATTGATCTTTAAGTTTTGTATTATTATTCCAAATTTCATTGCATTTTTATGGCTCGAAGTTGTGAGCAAAACATCTGTCTTCAATGTACTAAGAAGTCATTCAAAAGGTTTATTGCATGTCCTGGTCGTAGTTATTTTTGAGGAACACTTGCAAGGTTCGCTGAATTCTCCTTCCGAGAATTCAGTGAAAGTGGACGAAAGGTCCCTTTTGTTTGTCGAGACTCCAACACGTGTTTCTCAATAACAATCAACGTGCAATAAACCTTGTACGTCGTCCGAGTTTGCTTCCCTCCTTGTCTAGGACTAGGACAAAGAAATCGGCCTGAACACGCGAGGTGATGGTGCACTCAGTCGTCCAGGTGGTCACCACATGACGAGTCCCGTTATCTCGGGGCCCTTCTTGGCTGGAGGGGTGGCAAGCGCGGACGACACCTCAGAATTTGGGAAATTCCGCGGTTCCCCTCCAAGGAAGTCAATCTTCTAGCTTGCAATTCTCGGTGGGGATGGTTACGCCCAATTCCTCAACGGGCAACAGGAATGGCTAATTATCATCCCCACCGAGAAAGTAAGAAAGTGGCATCAGAGTCTTTGGAGGGAGACGAATCTTAGATTTTTCCCAAATTTTGTGGAACTTCATCAATCATCAGCAATCATTCGATCCATCAACAACTAGTCTTGTATTACAATTTAAAAAACCACAGAATACACTTTGTAAATTTTCATAGTTAGAATTTGTAAAGTTCATTATTATTTTTGTTAATAAAATAAACCAGAAAGACAACAAGCAGTCGCGGTTTGTTAAGTTAAAGCGCGACGTATCGTGGAAACAAATTCACGGTACAAGGTACTTCTATTTTTTCTAATTCTTTTAAATCCTCTAACCAATTTACAAATTTCTTCTCAATTGCTTAACTAACAGGCGAATCCCAGTTTTTATTTACCAACCAACTCTCTTGCAAAAGCAACTTCGGTATAATCATAACTGGAGACACAATTCCAATGGGATCAAATACTTTGTGCGCAGCAGACAAAATGACTCTTTTCGTGACTTTCTCATTTTCGGTTTTGATCGTATTTTCTACATTTACGGATAAAGCGTCTCGTTGTTTATCCCATAACAGCCCAAGTACCATTGTCTTTTCAGATTCTTCTTTTTCCAAAGAGTATTCCCATCCTCTTAAGTCGAAGTGTCCTTGTCTCATTACGTCTTTAGAGTATTTTATGAATTGATGCAGTCTTTCTTCGGTGTCAATACTTGTCACACAATTGTCTACATAAAGACTTTTCTTTAATAAAACAATATTATCATTTAGAATCTTGTTATTCTCCTTCTGCATGTTTTCCTTGAGGCAATTGTCTAAATGAAACTCCAATATCGCCGCCAAAATAAAGGGACAGCATGTTACACCAAATACAACTCGTGCGTGTCTAAGGAATTGTAATTTTCCATCTTTCCACCAGAAGAATTTCAAAAAGTTTCTTTCTTGTTCTTTCAAACTTATCTGCAAAAAAGCTTGTTTTATGTCTGCTATTACTCCATATCTTGATTCTCTGAATCTCAGTAGAATATCTGGAATCATTTCTATTAAATTTGGTCCTTTCTCTAAACAATCATTCAACGATGGAAGATTCTTCATTTTCGCAGAAGCGTCAAATACTGGTCTGATTTTAGTAGTGCTCTGTTCCTTTATGACAGGACGATGCGGTAGGTAATGGCCAAAATTTTCGTTATCTTTTTCAGGTACTTCTTCTATAATGCCTTGTTCTAACCATTTCAGAAAAACTTCATCATATTGTTTATAATAATTGTCATTTTCTAACCTCTTTGTGACAGTGTACAGGGTGTAAAAAAATTAATGGTCATGGCTTTAAGGGGTTGTTCTACACCTCTGGATCGATGGAGATTTGCGAAGAAAACCGGCCGCAAAATTCGGGAAAGGGTAGCAAATTTTTTTTATTGGCTCATCGTATTCGTCTTGTTACGTAGGTAAAATGTCTGAGAGGAACCATGGGTCAGAAACGAACCGTTCTCTCACAAATTAACTTTTAATTGGGCCTTCCGATCAAAATTTCGCCATTAGTTAAAGCAGAGGCGACGTAAACGAAGTTAGAAAATGGGGCACTGTGTCACCGTACCAGAAGAGAAGTGCATGTGTTTATGCTCTTCTCCCCGGGTGGGCCCTTGAGCGAACCCAACACCGAACGCAGGTCAATGACATTTTTCTAGTCATTTTCTATCTTCGTTTATATTGCCTCTGCTTCAACTATTGGAGCTAGCAGGGGTATTTCATGTGTTTCCTTTCGAAAGGTCGGTGACTCGAAGGCTGCCATATGGGCGAAATTTTGATCGGAAGGCCGAATTAAAAGTTAATTTGTGAGAGAACGGTTCGTTTCTGACCCATGGTTCCTCTCAGACATTTTACCTACGTAACAAGACGAATACGATGAGCCAATAAAAAAATTTGCTACCCTTTCCCGAATTTTGCGGCCGGTTTTTTTCGCAAATCTCCATCGATCCAGAGGTGTAGAACAACCCCTTAAAGCCATGACCATTAATTTTTTTACACCCTGTACAATCGTTTTACTGCTACTTCTTTATTATCAGGCAAAACAGGATGTTCTTCTTTCCAAGGTAGCTGAAATGTATTTTTAACGTCTTGATTATGTTCATTCTTCGCCTTTCTTTCTATAGGATCACCTATTTCTATTACATCCAGATTCCATAAGTTACTTATCGAGACATTCGTTATATGCAAAGAATTCATCATCATCACATTACTTTTTCTTGTTTCTGTCTTTGGAATTTTTCCCATAAGTGTCCATCCGAGTTTAGTGCCCACTGCAACCAAGCCATTACTTAAAATCTTATGTTCTCCTGTCAAAATCTTATCCGCGACATCTGCTCCAATAAGCAATTGTATAGGTTCATGATCCTTTTTTGTATCGGTTATATTAATAGCCAATTCTTTTAGCTCCTCCCACCATGGCCCAACATCAATCGCAGGAATTTCACCACATATGACTTCCTGATCTAATACTTTAAAATTGCATCTATATTTCTTGTCTAGACTAACCAAATGAACTATTATGTTTTTGTGGTGCTGACTTCACTCCACCAAACAAGGAATGTATAATCAATTCTTCTTTAATACTGGTGTAGCCTATACTTTCGGCAGCTTCCTTTAAAATATATGACTGTTGTGAGCCTGTGTCAATAATAGCTCTTATTTCGAGCTCTTCTGAATCATTTAACAATTTGACACGTAGCGTCTGCAATAATACTGCCGGACCGCTTCCAACCGATAAGTTATTTTCTTTAGAAGTATTGGTCCGCTCATCGGACTTCACTGGTTTTTCCTGTTTTTCTAATTTCTTAGGACACATTAAAGTATTATGTTTTCTGGAGCATAAATTACATTTAATATAGTTCAATTTGCGACCTTTTGCCATATGTCCCGGTTTCAGACAATTAAAGCATTTATTTTCTTTAATCAACTTTGTTTTCGAATCTAAGTCTAAATTCTTTGCAGTCGCACATTTATAATTCTCATGACTTTCTTTACAAAATATACATGTACCGTGCGGCTCCACAGCCGTGTCACCTAGGAGGTAAGCCTGTTTTGGCAGAGCCTGATTCGCCAGGCGTCAAGCGTCATGCCTCTTGTCACATGTACACGAAGGCACTTGACGTTCCACCTCGCGATTCGTTAAAAGAGTTACACATACAAATCGAACTAAAAGGCGAAAAGAGAGAACGCTGCAGATCGAAGCAAGGGAGACAACGCGATTTGGGTGGCGACAGTGAGGACATCGGCGTAGGCACCAGATTTCTAACATCTCTATAGTGAAAACAGAATAAACTCCGGCAGAATTACCCCCACCACATGGGGAGATTCTCCTTGATGAAACGAAGCGCGCGACGAGACAACAATGTAATACAATGTCTCGCTCCTCCAGACAAACTAATAAGAATATTTGAATGCTACGACTTTGTCGGGTACCTCCTTTAAGAGGCTGAGCGAGTGGACTCCAATAAACAAAATGGTACGCATAGGCGGTTGAAAACGAGAAGCTCCGCCGCCCAGGTGACACGGCTGTGGAGCCGCACGGTACTTTTATTACTCACTTTTGAGGTTAGTAATCCCATTGCCGTTGGTGTGTTTTTATTGTCACTTCGCAGCTTGTGTTTCTTAACCTTTTCTTTTTCGTCGCTCATATCAAATCCTTCTATGGCCATGGCTATCCTTTCTTCATTTTCAACTTCACTTCTTAAAAATGACATTAATTCCTTTAGTCTTGCCTTCGGAACGTCTCTATTTACATTGCTATATCCGTTGCTTCGCTGCCATGTTCGGAGGATATCTTCCGGGAGTGACCACCAGTGATGCCAGAACGAGGATCCTCGGATCCGATTCTTACCCCCTCTTTCATCTACAGTATTCCCCTACTGGCTTCTTCCGTTCACACGCGCGTTACCTCTACTATCGTACCACTACTATCGTACCACTACTATCGTACCACTACTATGTCCGTGTGCGCTGTTTCTGCGCTTGCGCTTCTCATACTGGCGGGAAAGCGTGATACCACCACTCCGACTTATTGTATTCCCCGACTGGCTTCTTCCGTGCACTCGCGCGTTACATCTACTATCGTACAACTACCATCGTACAACTACCATGTCCGTGTGCGCTGCTAATGCGCTTGCGCCAGCCACAATCTATTTTTAACACTGCATCGCGAATCGTGATTGACTTTACGGCAACGAAACTGGGAATCGATGATCGAGCGTATGAATCGCAATCTGGAGCTCTCCTTCGAGTCCCCACATAGCGATTTTTTTTTTTTTTTTTAATTATTTCCCTAAACACATTTTGTAGCCTATACAAATAAGTTTTCTTATAATATAAACAAATGCAGTCAAGATTTTAATTGCAATAAAGTTTAATAAAATATTGATATTACTACAAATTATTTTTTCGCAATAATTGTCCAGTTTCATCGTTTTGCTCGATATTTCCCTTCTTCCAAGACGGAGGCGTTCCAGATAAAATATCGTCCTATAACAAAAAAAATACAAAATCAGTCACGATTTCAGTTGTAATAAAGTTCAATGAAGTATTGATTTTAATAGAAACTTATCTTTTTTCGTAATAATGGTCTAGTTCCATTGTTCCTCTCGATACTTCCTTCCTTCCAAGACGGAGGCGTTCCAGATAAAATATCGTCCTATAACAAAAAAAATACAAAATCAGTCACGATTTCAGTTGTAATAAAGTTCAATGAAGTATTGATTTTAATATAAACTTACTTCTTTTTGTAATGGTGTTCTAATTTTTTATATTCCGGGAAAATTAGGATAAATGATATTTATTATATAAAATAATATAAATAACTATAAATTATAAAATACTATGAAAATATAATATAACAAATATAAAATACTATAAATTATTTAATTAATACTATGCTACTAAATTATGTACACTTATTATTAATATAATGGCACTGACACTACAAACAATACTTATACACTACTATTTTAAACACTATTAATCACAATCGCAAACACAATAACAAACACTAATACAGTCACAATCACAGATACACATTATACACAATCACAATCACAGATACACATTATACACAATCACAATTTATTTACAAGTTCGCCGTTGTGTGCAATGTCAACAGTTGCGTGTTTCGTGCACACGGCGAACTTGCATATAAGTTTGCTCCTGACATTAGTCTTATATGTCTATCATCGATAGACATGGTGCAACTAGACTCCTGTCTAGCTTTGAATGATGTGCGCACCACACAGATGGAATTTAGGAGATCAGCTCCTATTTTATTCCTTTTTTTCGACTTAATGTCAGGAAGCATGGAAAAAATTCTTTCTGCCTCGGCATTGGAGTGTGGCAGACATCGGACATTGCTCAACAGAGATGTTAAGTGTGGGAAAATAGGAAAATTCTCAGAATTTTTTTGCATGCCGATATCCATCCACATGCCGTCGAAAGAAAGAAGCGCCCAACGATCTTTTTGAGATTGGGATGTGCCAAAATACAGAATGTCCCACTCATTCTGTAAATCTTTGACACTGTAATTTCCCAATTTTTGGGCTACAGCAGCGACGTCAATTGCAAAAGAAAGGTATCGTCATGGGGCAGTCGAGATCTTATTTCATTGCTTACAGTGATATAAAACTGTAAGCAACGTTCCCGGAAGGAGATCACTTCTACTTCGGGCATCCCATGACGTAATGCTTCTTCCAAAAACTCCTCTGTTTCGGGCCCAAGGCAAACCTTATCTAGCGCGACTTGGTTTGATTTTGATGTAAATTAATTTCCCGAATGTTTTGGGGAGTACTTATTAGGGGACATCTAATAAAATTTTGCAAAAAGAAACGCAGGAGTTTTGCAGAAGAAGGCTGCAACTCCTGTACTAGTGTTTCTTTTGCTTGGAAGAAGGCATTAAACTCGTTCAGAGCATTCAAGGCGTATTTAAAAAAAAAGAAATATCCTTTCAGGTCGGATCTGCTAAGGAGAGAAGAAAAACTCTCAGCAGTTGCCGACCTTTCGTAAAACGCCTGCTCTATACAAAATTGAACGAGATTGTCCCAACATTCTAAAAGCCGTTCGACACACTGGTATCTTGCGAGCCAGCGTGTCTCAGCTAGCTTTAGAATTTTTACAGGAGAGTTTTCATAACTCTCCTGAAATTGTCGAAAAATAGCAGCCCGTTTGGGGCTGCTATTTACAAAGGAAGCGACCCCGCGAAGCAAATCGTCGCATTCCCTCGGAAGCTTTCCGCAAGCAGCGCTTGCTGCTAACGCTGCGGAATGGCACACGCACGGCATAGTAATCGCGCTTGCATTTTTTTCGAGCAACTTGCTCTTAAATGAAGAGCGACAACCTGTCATAACGGACGCGTTGTCACAGCTAAGAGCAGCGACGTTTCTCAGCGGAATTTGCATTCTCAGCAAATGATGTTCAAAAGCTTTGAAAAGCTTCTCCGCTGAGCAATCGCTTGCATCTAGGTGAATAAGCTGTAACAACTCTGTTCTTACAGACAAACGACATGGTTCCACGTACCTGACGGCAAGTGTAAGCCATTTGTCGTTTGTCGAATCCGTAGCCTCATCTTCGTAGCCAGAAAATTTACCATGCCGCACGTTGTCGGCTATACGTTCGGTTTCCCGAACGGATAGCACATTTGAAATTCTTTTGGCGCACTTTGTGCGGCCTAATTTCATGTCCCGTAGGACAGGGTGCCCTTCGCCTATATCTTGCATAAGCGCAAGTAATTTTGGCGCAAGCGAAATCGGGAGATTGTTTGCGTCGATGAAAGCCGAACACTTTATCTCTCCGATTTTCACCTTATTGTCATGCTCATCGGAAGATGTTGATACCTCTTCATCAGGTTGCCCTGGATTCAGTTTCAACCAATTATTTTGGTGAACCTGCGAGGATGCATGCTTGCGTATTTGTGAAAGTCCGCAACAGAAGACTCTGTTGCAGATCTTACACACGCATTTTGATGCATCCGAAGGATGTTGCTCCAGCCAAACCTTTAAAGTACTATCAACATCGTACCAATGGCGTAGAAATCTTTTAGATTTCTTTTCACTTTGTGCATTTGCACTTGCCATCACTAAATTTAAAATTCAAAGTCCACTAATAACAAAATCACTCTCACACTATAAAACGCTTCACAACCCACTGTCACTTATTCACAAAAAAGTTTTTATGCAAATTAGTCAAGATTTCACGTCCGTCAGATATGTGGCACGTGCCGTATAGGGTATAATCCCGCCAAGTGAACATCTATAACATTGATGCGCAGGTGCATCCCCACCAATGCAAAACAAAAAGCAGGGTATCGGTGAGCCAATACTAATGCAACAATGAAACTTCTTTGTATTTCATTCTTTTTGTATGTGACATTTTTCTGATTAAAATGATACCAAGTGTAAGACCCCACGACAGCAAGGCGCCGAGCGAGGGAGGAAGACGACCCTTACCCCTACGGGGCCTTTTCGAGGAAAAGGAGGTGAAAAGTGGCAGTCGATAGACAGTCGTTGTAGACTCGACATATAGAGTCGTCATCGAATCGTTAAAGGATCGACACAGAGTCGATATATAGTCGTTAGAGAGTCAATGCCTTGGACTCGTCGAGAGAACACTCTTAAAAGAGTGTCGTCGCGAAGACGTATTATATAATATTGTATTTATCAAAGAGTATTTATAAACGCCCATAATATATCATTATAGATAGATAATCGTTTATTTTTAGCCTCCCGGCCACAAAAAGGATCTCGGTTTACAATAGCTTAACTAACTTAACTATTTTCATTCTCACTATTTACACTCCAGCACACAGCATATTCATTCACTCGTCCACACCTACTACTCTATTGCCCCTTTCTTTTGTTATCATAATGTCTTTGGTTTACTGACTACTTTTCTATTGCACGTTGTATGTTAATATTCCATGCTCGCTTCACCCTTCTCCTGCCTAATCCCCTAACCTCCGGCTATCCCTTTTTCTCCCTATCCTTTTCTTTCTTCATCTTCGCTACTTTCCTTATCCATTCCACCGCTCTATCATTCCCCTCCTCGCTCACCGCCTCGCGTATGCTTATCTCTCTTTCCAGTTTTGCGCAGTCCCTTATTAGGTGTTCCAGATTCCCAAATTTGTCCCCGCATTGCTCGCATCGTCGCTCCTCTTCTTTTTCCCAATATCTGTTCCACCTCTCCATCGAGCCGCACCTTGCCTGCGCTATGAGTTTCTGGCTTCCCTCCTTACCTTCCCTATCTAGGTACCGTGGTAGTTGTGGCGTCCTTATATATTTAAACCTTTGGCAGTACTGCGATGATTCTATTTTGTTGGTCTGTATTTGTATCTGGACCTCCCTGTCTCTGTTTGCCAATTCTTCTCCTACCTCTATTCCCCTCTGCCGTTTCTCCATCACTCCTATCTTGCTCATTCCATTCCTTCGCAGATAACTTTCCCTTTCATGCGTACTCTTCGTGCTCATAGTTTCTTTCTCATCTACACATTCCCTCAGCAAGCTTCTTCCTTCCCCCTTTCTCACTTTCTCTTCAAACCTCCATGCCCTTATCCCTGTCACGATTCTGATTCTCTCCCTCTTCGTCTCATCTAAAACTATGTAATCTGGCGTTTGTCTGCTCAGTCCTAGTACCCATTTGATATATCTCCCCTGTACTTTCTCTACCTCTTTCCATTCTTTAAAGCCCCACAGCTCTACTCCGTATAACAATACTCCCATCACCAACCTGTCGAACATCCACATCCTCAGTTTGAAATCGTCTCTGAATTTCCTCTCCCCGATGCCCCACACTTGGTTTAAAACCACATTTGCCTTTTTCATTCTCATTCCGACGTGTTTTGACAGATTTCCGTCACTTTGGAGGCATACTCCCAGGTACATAAACTCCCTCACGCTTTCTACTTTCTCCCTCTTCCAGTACCATTTGCCTTGTTTTGCCCTCCCCTTGCTCTTACTACAGACCATCACTTTCGACTTTTCCGCGTTCAGTTCTAACTGCTTTTCCTCCAGATATGTTTCCAGGTTCTTCATCATCTCCTTCAACTCCACTGCCTCTTTTGCAACCAGCGCAACGTTGTCTGCGTAGGCCAGCGACCAGAACTTCTCTCTTCCCACTTTTATTCCTCCTGTCCTGTTCTTTCTGAAATATTCCTCCATGTCTGCGATAAACAGAGTGAACAGTGTTGGGCTGAGAGGGCACCCTTGTCTTACCCCCTCACTGGTCCAAAATTCGTCCGTCTCTCCCTCCTCCGTTTTCACTGCGGTTCTCGTCTCCCAGTAAATCTCTTTGACCCTCTCTATTAGTCCTCTTCTTATCCCCAACTTGTCCATCTGCTGCCAGAGCTTGTCCCTGCTAACTGAGTCGAAGGCTGCTTTCAGATCTACAAAGAAGACATGTACTTTCCCTTTCTTTTTCTTCACCTCTCTCTCTATTACGTGTTGCAGGACGTATGCATTGTCTATTGCACCTCTGCCTTTTCGGAACCCTGCTTGCGTCTCCGGCAAAATCTTCTTTTCCTCCATTTCCCTTTGTAGCCTGCCGTTTAGTATTGACGCGTATATTTTATACGCTGTGCATAGAAGGCTGATTCCTCTGTAATTCGCCGCCACTTCCTGATCCCCTTTCTTATACAGCGTTGTTATTAGTGCTTTCCTCCACTCGTCTGGGAATCCTTTACCTGCCCATATTGCCTTTATCAATTCCTTTAGCCTCTTTCGCGTATTTCCTTCACAATACAACCATGCCTCGTTCTGTATCCTGTCTGTCCCTGTTGCCTTCTTCTTTTGCAGCTTCCTAATCTGCGCTTCCATTTCTTCATCTGTGACACCCGCTTCGTCATCCTTCTCCGCAGTCACTTCTCTCTTTTCCCCCCTCCTTTCCTCGTCTGAGCCCCCTAACAGCTTCTTGAAGTGTTCTCTCCATTCCTCCTTTCCAATATTATTGTCCTTCTTTGTCTTTCTCTTTCTTTCCTTGTTTATGTACGCCCAAATTTGGTTTTCCCCCTTTGCATTTTTGATTTCCAGCTTTTCCTTTTGCTTCATCATCTCTCTCTTCCTCTCGCATATCCTTTTGAACTCCCTCTTCCTCCCCAGATACGCCTGCCTCTGCACCTTGCCTGTTTTCCATTTCTTGTACATTCTTTTCACCTTCCTCTTCTCCCTGCTGCACTCCTTATCCCACCAGCTCACCTGCCCTATTCTCCATTTCCTCGACCTACGCTCCGTCTTTACTATACTTTCGTCTACCCCCTTCTTCAGCTCCTCCCAAATCTTCTCTATGTCCTCCTCTTCTCGGTACCTCTTCTCTCTTGTCTCTTCCTTGTACCTCTTTGTCGACTCCTCGCTCCAGCTGTTTATTCTTCTTATTGTCTCTTTTACCTTTTCCCTTACCCTTCCTCCTCTCACGCTGACTCTCAGACACAGTGGCTGGTGATCCGACTCTACTCTTTCTTCCACCCGCATTCTTTCTACCTTTTCCCATGCTTCCTCATTTACTACAATATAGTCGATCACCGACGCCCCCCTTTTTCCTATTTGCGTATACTCTCCCTCTTCATCTCCTTTCACGTTCCCGTTAAGCAGGAATAGACCCTCTTCCTCCATCCATTTGACCATTTTTTCCCCCTCCTTATTCCTTATTTTGTCTTTCGACTTTCGGTCCCCTTGCCCCTCCTGCTCCTCCTCTCCTCTGTATATGCTCGCTTCGCATCCAGTTCTAGCATTGAAATCTCCCCCAATTATCAGTACCTCGTCTCCTGCCTGTTCCCTTTCCTCCGTCAGTATCGGTGTGAGCCTGCTTACCTCTTGGTTACTGTAGATCGACCATATGTTCCACTGTTCTTCCTCCACCCTTACTTTTACTCCGATCAGCCCTTCTACACTACTTCTTTCCTCCTGTATTTCCCATCACTCTCTGACTCCTATTAAAATTCCTCCGCATGCTCTTCCTCTCTCCCTTTCCCTCCTTGCTGCCTGGTGCTTCCAAACATATCCCTGTGGTAGTCTCTCTTTCAGCTTCTCCCAACTTTTCTGTTCTACCCAAGTCTCTGTCAACCCTATGTAATCGTGCTGTTCCACATATTCCCAGAAGTCTCTATCCTTCCTGGCTAGCCCTGCCACATTCCAGAACAGTAGCTTTCCACTTCTTCTTCTGCCTTCGTCCCTTTCTCTCTTTTGCTTCCCCCCTGACCCTTCATTACAACTCCTTCCCTCTCCCACCTTTTTTTCTTTCTCCTTTTCACCCCGCGAGGCTAATGCCGGAAAAACTTCCTTTCCCTTATTCCTCCCTCTTCGTCACACCACTCAAACCATTTGCCCCCTATCACTATTTTTCTATATCTTACCCTAACCTCCCTGCCTTCAGCTCTTTCTCCTCTAGCTATTTCCCTCAGTCGCCTTTGCACTGCCCGTTCTTCTTCAGTTAGGTCATGGTCTATAAAAATATCCCTCAACCCCTTTTTGCCTTTCTTTCCCATTATTTCTTGCTTATTCTCCCAACTGTCTAATCTCACTATCGCCACCTGTTTCCCTTCCTCTCTCCCCTCAACTCTTACCTCCATCACCCCTTCTTTTATATTGAATTTATCCTTTAACAGTCTCCTCGCTTCCTCTCTCACCTCTGCGCCTCTTACTTTTAGTCCCTTAATTACAATGTTGTTCCTCCTCTCTAGTCTCTCCTGCCTTTCCAATTTCTTCTTAATTATAGCGATTTCTGTATCAGCTCTTGTACTTGCTCCTGCCCTGCCTTTTTCCTGATTCTCCACCAGGTCCCTCCTCACTTTTCCCACTACCTCTTCTACCATTTCTCTCTTCTCCTCTTGTCTCCTCTCTTGTTCCTTCTCCTCTCGTGCTTCACTCCTTCTTAGCATTCCCTCTACCCTCTTGAGTAGGTCCTCTTCCTTCCTTTTCCATTCTGCCTCCATCTTCTCTATCCTTCTTGACACTTCTTTCAGCTCTGACTCCACTTTTCTCTCCAGCTCCACTCTACCCCTGTTTATCTCCGTCATTAACCCTTCCATTCTGTTCGCCACTTTTTCAAACAGCCTCAGCTGCTCTGCCATCATCTTAATCATTTTTTCTTCCTTCCGCTCCTTTCCATCTTCTGTGTCCTTTTGTGGGGTTTTCTTCCTGTCTGTCTTCTTCCTGGGTTTGCCCTGCTCTTCCTCTTCCATCTCCCTTTCCTCTTCCCCTGAACTTTCCTTCCAGATCTCTGTTAGCCTCCTATTACTACTGCTTTCCCTTCTCCAGCTCTCTTCCCCACTAGGCCTTCCTCTTTTCCTTCTCTCAATTTTTTCTCCATCTTCTTGCATCTTTTCTGCTAGTCCGTTCTCGGCCATTTCCTTCTTTTTCTGCCTCTCTCTGAGACTCAAGCCTATCCTATCTGTGGTTTAACACGTGTTCTTGTTTACGCGTCCTACCAATCTAACCTCACTTTTTACGTTTCCTCCTTTTCTTTCCGTATCTCGTAATTTAACTACTGGCTTTTCTTTTCCCTGCCTTCCTTTTTACTTCCTACCCCCTTTTTATTTCTTCTTTTCAACTTCTCTGCCCTATTTTCCTATTTTTTCAACTAATTCCTCGACCACACTCGCACTTCTCTCCACTCTCACCCACGCCCTCTACCGGAATCTCAATATATCATTATATTATTATATAAAAAAAAAAGAGAAATCGTTGTTGTGTCTTACACAAGAATGACATAATACGGACTATAATTAACGAAGTTACATGAAAAATTTATTTGCATAATTTAACGCTAACTTTGTTAAAAATAGCCCGATTTATGTCATATTTGGTATCATTTTCATTGAAAAAACACAAGGAATCCATTGGTGTTACTTTCATATTGATACGACGAAAGGTAAACAATTTGATTTTTTAAAGAAATCGTGACTCATCGCTCGAGCGACCCAAGGCACACGCATCGCATGACGCTCGAAGATCAAGCGGTGCCGCGCAGTCAAGCGTATAATTTGTATTACTGCACATTAAAATTTCTATATTTTCTGTTAAATCGTTATAAAAATTATACCAATCAATTCCTTATGCTTTTCCGATGAAAATGATACTAAATATGACATAAATCGGACTATTTTTAATAAAACTAACTTTCAATTATGCAAATAAATTTTTCATGTAACAAATATACAGCAAGGTGAACTTTGAAAAAAAGACTTTATGCGTTTCGTGATCGTTCATCATCGCAAGTTACGAATATTTAAACTGAATATATTTATTGCATGCGAAAGATGTTAATGATAATTGTATTATAACCCAGAAATATTTAATGAAATAATAAAATATTGTTTTATAAATATTTTTGCATTAAGTAATTTAAAAACAACACTATAATACTCGGAAGAAATATATTTAGAATAAAATATGAAAAACTTTAAGGACAAAAAGTAAAAAACATTCGAGAGAAAGAATAAATAAAAGTTCCATAATCGAGTTTCGACCCGGAGACCCTGGACTACGAAGTCTAGACCCTAATCCCTACGCCAACCGCCGCTCTTGTAATTAAGGGTAAAATGCCAGTTATACAAGGTCCGTATGTCTAACCGTACGTCTTACCAATTATTGATACTATTTCAAAGTAACAGCTTATTATTGATTGCAATAGCAAAATTTTAAAAATGCGATCGCTACTCCTCTACGTAGGGGGATGTTCAATATTGTATTGTGGGGTTTACTACGATAGAAATAATATATTTAGAATTTTAAACAAATACAAAAGGAAAAAAACAATACAATACGTTAAAATACAATGGGGGTTACAATCAAGATAATTTGAATCTGGCAGCTCCTTACTAAAGGAACGCTGCAATAAGACTGTTTCTCGCTACGACGTCGTTCTTAAAAGGGCCACCCTGCGTTATTTACGTCGAAACGACGCAGGGCCCCGATGACAGAGAAAGAACAGATGTCGCATCGCTTTTCTACCTACAGTATATTACGCAAAAAAAGATAATGAAACGTCAATATATTTTTAACTAATGCACATAAAAAATCCTGAAAATACCTTTTTTCTAATTTTTTCGAAATTGCACGGGAATAAAAATCTGAAAAAAATCATGCATATTACTAGTGATTATACCTTGTTACAAAATTAAATCCAGAGGTGTCATTCTGAAACTTCGCTATAAAATTAACATTTTTTCCTTTTTTTTTTCACGATTTTAATTTTTTATGCAAAACCGCACAAACTAAAAAATTTTCAAATACGTAATTCTATACCACGAATATGTGTGATTTTTTTCAATCACATTTTCCAATTTATATTAACTAGGAAAAAATGGTCAAAAACGGATTTTTCAATTTTTCCCCATAACTAGCCTTACAGAAGTGCCAGGGGGTTAAAACTTGGCATGAAGGGTTTTTTTTGGATAGGCTATCGAATGGCATATTCGCAGTCACGATCCAGCCAGTACAATATTATTTACATATTTGACAAATAATAAAGCGTTTGTTTAAAAAATTAATAAACACTTTCTGTATTTCCACATTTTAGAATTCGTCCAAATAAATGTCAACAATCAGTTCTTACGTACCAATTTTTAATAATGCAATTTTTACAGCAATTATACCTTTCTGTGGAAATTAAATATGTGTGCTTTAAGATAGTTTCTATATTTCACATTTTTCTAAAGGCTACAAAATGTGATTAGGAAAATAATTTTTAAAAATAATTTGTAGTAATATCAATATTTTATTAAACTTTATTGCAATTAAAATCTTGACTACATTTGTTTATATTATAAGAAAACTTATTTGTATAGGCTACAAAATGTGTTTAGGGAAATAATTAAAAAAAAAAAAAAAAATCGCTATGTGGGGACTCGAAGGAGAGCTCCAGATTGCGATTCATACGCTCGATCATCGATTCCCAGTTTCGTTGCCGTAAAGTCAATCACGATTCGCGATGCAGTGTTAAAAATAGATTGTGGCTGGCGCAAGCGCATTAGCAGCGCACACGGACATGGTAGTTGTACGATAGTAGATGTAACGCGCGAGTGCACGGAAGAAGCCAGTTGGGGAATACAATAAGTCGGAGTGGTGGTATCACGCTTTCCCGCCAGTATGAGAAGCGCAAGCGAAGAAACAGCGCACACGGACATAGTAGTGGTACGATAGTAGAGGTAACGCGCGTGTGAACGGAAGAAGCCAGTAGGGGAATACTGTAGATGAAAGAGGGGGTAAGAATCGGATCCGAGGATCCTCGTTCTGGCATCACTGGTGACCACTCGAGCAAAGGATACAACATGGCCGCACACGTGTCTGCTGCTACGCCGAGCGACTCGAGCGCCCTCAACTGAGTTTCCAACTTATCGTATAATTATGGCGTCGTTTCCGCCACGTGCTCTTCGAGATCCTTGTTTATTTACTAGATCCTTTGAACAAGTTTATTCTTACTTGCTATAGAGGTAATGACTGAATCCAATTAACGTACGGAACATATATTTTAATAACAGTCGTAATAATAATACAAAACTAACAAAAAGTATATATTGTTAAATACACGACACGTCTTCGCTCTTTGGCGTATAGGAACTGAATGGTGATACAGGAAACTGGGGATTTTATTTCCCTAGCCGCTCTTCTCTTTCGTTGCTCCTTCTGGACCAGTTCCGCCACATCACTCCCTCTCCAGTAACTCGTTACGAATTTCGAAATGAACTTTTCGACTTCCTTTTGGGCTCCGCCGACGAGATGTCGATTCGAGTAGTTCTCGTGTTCGAAGATCGTCCAAATCCCTGGAGAGCGATGCGTCGTCCACCTCCTCCATGAAGGCGGGCTTCAGTCTTTCTATGTCGATTGTTTCTGGTCGACCTTTGTAATTAACTTTGTACTGGAAATTAGAGATTCTCTCTAATATTTGAAATGGTCCCTCATATGGCGGTTCTAGAGATCCTCTAAGGCGATCCACACGGACAAAAACGTGTGTTGCTTCGTCTAAGTTCTTGTTGGTAAATGTTTTTACCCTTGTATGGTGTGCTGTAGGTGAACCTCGGACTTTCCTCATGCGTTCGCGCAAGACTTCTGCGAACATCTGTGGTACTCCGATTGGATCTTCGTGCGTAAAATACTCTCCCGGTAACGTGAGCGTAGTACCGAAGACTAGTTCTGCTGCGGAGGTTTTGATGTCTTCTTTGTAACCAGCACGTAGACCTAGCAGTACCATTGGTAGCACCTCTGTCCACTCCTGTGTCTGATGACATTTGATTGCTGATTTGAGCGATCGATGCCATCTTTCTATCATCCCATTCGACTGAGGGTGATAAGCTGTTGTTCGGATTCTCGTGCCGCCTATCAGTTTTACTAGAGCGTCGAAAAGAGCGGATTCGAACTGCGCTCCCCTGTCGGTGCTTATGGTGGCGGCAGCTCCGTATCTTGAGATCCACGTATTGAAAAATGTGTTCGTCACTGTATCCGCTGAGCAATCTCGTATAGGCGTTGCTTCCGGCCATCTCGTAGTCCTGTCTATCATGGTGAGACAGTATTTGAACCCGTTGGAAGGTGGTAATGGTCCAACGATGTCGATAAAATTTATCGTCCGGTACAGGTATTTGTTCCGGGGGACGTACGTTGTGTCTGTGTATCTTAGCTTTCTGACAGGCTACGCAAATTTTCGCCCAGTAGGTAATATCTTTTCGCATGCTGGGCCAAACGAATCTTTGTGAAATCATTTTTCTCGTAGCGCGGCTACTAGGATGAGAAGTTCTGTGCGTGACGTCGAATATTCTTCTCCGCAAAACTGTCGGAACGTATATTCTAATGTGATCAGAGACATCGCAGTAAATGGTTTTGTTACCGTCGTCCAATCGCAATTTCTTCAATGAGAGAGCGGTTCCAGAGTTGAGTAAGTTTCGAAGCTCGTCATCTTTCTGTTGCTCTTCGTACAGTTCATCCGTAGTGACTATAGTTGGAAAATCGATGGTTTCGATTCGGGATAGTGTATCGGCTACGATGTTCTTGTCTCCGGGAACGTAGATTATCTGACAAGGGAACATACCGAGGTGTCCCCCTCCGATTTTGATGAAATTTGGCACAGTTGTTCAGTACGCGAGAATAATCGATACGTATTTTTTTATATCTGCTAAGTCGCACGTTTAGGGGGTGAAACCACCCTTCAAAGTTTCGGATTTTTTTCTTTTTTTGCTTATAACTTTGAAACGGTTAATGATAGACATTTTTGATAAATGTACGAAATATTTGTTTTTTCGTCTACTAAAGGCCTGCGGAACTTAAAATTTGATTTAACGATTTTTTGTTAATTTTTTATTAAAAAATAACGTTTTTTTCGTTATATCTTTAAAGTTTACGATCCGATTTTAACCAAACTTTTTTTAAATGGTAGAGAAATCAAAAATAAAAGTTACGTGTTTTTGCGTTTTTCCATAATCTACTCTGGAGTCGTGAAATTAACCCTTTTCTTTTTTAGGGTTTTGGCACTTTACGTTACTATATCTGATCAACGAATGATGATGGGAAAAATGTATTATGCAACAAATACTTCTTTTCTCATCTACTATATTATTGTTTTTGTAAAAAATCAAAATTTGCAAATTTTTTGTTTTGCTTTATAATATTTAGGCTGCGCACATCCGCCAGGACGCGTCAATCACAAACTATCGTAGATATCATAAAATTTCATAAGGGAAAGTTTCATGGATTTTTACATATAAAATAATATATTTATAATTTATTTAAATCACAATTTATTTATAACAAAAAAAATAATTTAATTTATGAATTTAATATACATATACTATTACAGCTTCTATGAAACATATAGTTCGCAAAAATGATATTCTTCTCTGCGATTCTTTATTAATTCTTGTTATCTCTATTATCTTTATTTGATATTAATCTTACCTAAATGAACCCTAACTAAACTAAATTAATCATGTGTGCTGTTTTGTATATAACGTAAATGGTTAACGACAAAAAGTAAATTTATGGAACACAACCTGCCATTATAACATGTGCGTGGTGTAAAAAATCACTTTGTTTTGAACATTTCTTCGTGTAGTACCATTTTTGTGGACTATATGTTCCATAGAAACCATGATAGTTTATGTATATTAAATAAATAAATTAAATTATTTTTTTGTTATAAATAAATTGTGATTTAAATAAATTATAAATATATTCTTTTTATATGTAAAAATCCATGAAACTTTCCCTTATGAAATTGTATGATATCTACGATAGTTTGTGATTGACGCGTCTTGGCGGATGTGCGCAGCCTAAATATTATAAAGCAAAACAAAAAATTTTCAAATTTTGATTTTTTACAAAAACAATAATATAGTAGATGAGAAAGGAAGTATTTGTTGCATAATACATTTTTCCCATCATCATTCGTTGATCAGATATAGTAACGTAAAGTGCCAAAACCCTAAAAAAGAAAAGGGTTAATTTCACGACTCCAGAGTAGATTATGGAAAAACGCAAAAACACGTAACTTTTATTTTTGATTTCTCTACCATTTAAAAAAAGTTTGGTTAAAATCGGATCGTAAACTTTAAAGATATAACGAAAAAAACGTTATTTTTTAATAAAAAATTAACAAAAAATCGTTAAATCAAATTTTAAGTTCCGCAGGCCTTTAGTAGACGAAAAAACAAATATTTCGTACATTTATCAAAAATGTCTATCATTAACCGTTTCAAAGTTATAAGCAAAAAAAGAAAAAAATCCGAAACTTTGAAGGGTGGTTTCACCCCCTAAACGTGCGACTTAGCAGATATAAAAAAATACGTATCGATTATTCTCGCGTACTGAACAACTGTGCCAAATTTCATCAAAATCGGAGGGGGACACCTCGGTATGTTCCCTTGTGAGTAGTGATCTCACTAATGAAACTTAGTTGTCTCCTTTGGCTCTCAGATGCCTTGTCCAGCGGTTGTCGAAACGCGTACTGAAGAGGTTTATGATCCGTGAAGATTTCCAAAGTCTCGACCTTCGACCATGTATCTGAAAAACTTTAAAGCAGAGTAAATTGCCTGGAGTTCGCGATCGTATGTACTGTATCGCTGTTGTGTGTCGGATAGTTTCTTGGAGAAAAATCCGAGAGGTTTCCAATGGCCGTTTTGGAATTGTTCTAATACGGCCCCTATAGCGTTGTCTGAAGCATCGGTCTTCATTATCAGCTTGGCGTTTTCGAGAGGATGCGACAATGACGTTGCCTTCGCGAAACGCTTCTTGCTTTCGTGAAATGCTGTTTCCGTCTCCGAAGTCCAGACGATAGGTTGTGTGTCTTTTTTCTTTCTTCCCGCTGTGTATTGGTTTAACGGTGCCAAAACGGGTGCGATCTTCTCGATGAAACGATGATAGAAGTTTATCATTCCCAAGTATCTTCGTAGCTCGGCGGTGTTGCTAGGTAGTTTGTAATTCGTTATAGCTGCTACTCGTTCTTCTAAGGGTCTGATTCCATCTCTGCTAACTCGGTAGCCTAAGTATTCCACTTCGCTTTCCGCGAACTTGGATTTAGCTACGTTGATGGATAGACCGTGTTTCTCTAAACGTTTGCATACCTCTTCTAGATGGAGTCGATGTTCTGCTTCGTCCTTTGATGCGATCAAGAGATCATCTATGTAAGCGTAACAGAATTTGAACCCACGCAGCACGGTGTCAATGAATCTTTGGAATGACTGAGCTGCGTTACGTAAGCCAAACGGCATACGATTGAACTCGAATAGCCCGAACGGTGTGGTAATGGCTGTTTTATGTTTGTCTTCCTCTGCTACAGGAATTTGATAATATGCCTTGACCAAATCGATTTTACTGAATACTGTACAACCAGCAAGATAATATGTGAAATCCTGTATATGTGGAAGTGGGTATCTATCAGGTACGGTAACGCTATTCAACTTGCGGTAGTCTCCGCAAGGTCTCCATGAACCGTCTTTTTTCTTGACCAAATGTAACGGGCTTGCCCATTGTGAAGAGGATGGTTGACAGATGCCTTGTTCGACCATTATTTGAAATTCCTTTTTTGCGGCTCTGTATTTTTCAGGAGGTAATCTGCGTAATCGTTCTGCCAACGGAGCACCGTTAGTGGCAATGTAATGACGTACGTTATGCTCCACTCTGATCAACGCCGAAGGACGTGTTATCGTGACGTATCGTTGTAGTAAATTTTTAATTTTACAGTCGGTGTTGACGGTTGTCAACGAAACTTGTGCCACCATTTTAGATTGTACCTTAACTGTTAAAGTAGCTTGTTCGTCAATCAACTTACGGTTCTTGAGGTCTGGTAAGATACCATGATGTGCAAGGAAGTCGGCTCCTATTATGGGTTGTTTAACGTCAGCAATCACAAAACTCCATTGAAATGGTTGGCGAAGGCCTAAATTCAGTGTACGTGTTTGGGCACCATAAGTACGTATTGCCGTGTTGTTGGCTGCAAAAAGTTGAAAATCTGTTGTTTTGCTAGCTCCGCGCACCATATGTCTAGGAATAACGGAGATATCTGCTCCTGTATCAATGAGGTAGATTGTGCCGTCCCTCCTGTCACGTATAATCAGGCGTTTGTTAAATGGAGGACCACCACCAGCGACTGCCTGACATCGTTGTGGCGAATCTAGTTTCCCCGTGAGATTTCGTGTTTCCATTCGCATGGGCTAGTACATTTCTTGGCGTTTTTACCAAATCTGCGGTGATAAAAACATACATTGTCATTGCGGTCTCTGCTTTGGAACCTTTTTTTTTTTTTTTTTTTTGTGGAGGAGGGGAAATGCATTTACGCACACCCCCAGCATGTAATGCCAGGGGTAGTGTGGGACTCGCCGGGAGTTCGACCTCCCGGAATACCCACTAAAACCCCTCCTCTGGGTTCCTGTCTTGTGGAACCAAGGGTTGGGCGGCACAACTCTGGGTAATACTTCGCCCAACCCTCTTTAATTTCTACCCGTGTCATACTTTCTTTTAACTATTTAGTTTCTGTTCGTTTCATTTCTGTTCTTTTTCTCCTCTCTTCTTTCTGTATCTTCTTTCTGTCTAATTATTTTAACTATAAATCTTTGTCCGATTTTCCAATTTTCTTCATTTACTAACATTTTTTCAATTATTTTATGTAATTCTAATTTACCTTTTATTTTCAGTCCGTTGTTAAGCTCCAGTCTGTGTTCTTCGAACCTACAACAAGCCAAAAAGGTATGTTCCACCGAGTCCTCTACATTACAATCGTACCAACACTTGTCTTCCGGCGATCTGCCTATCCATTTAAGGTATCTTTTAAAACACCCGTGGCCAGACAGGGCCTGTGTCATACAGTAATCAATAGCTCCAAATTTCCGATTTCTCCAATTTTCAATATTTCTAATCCAACTGTACGTTATATTTCCTTCTTTACTTATATTCCACTCATTTTGCCATTCATTTCTGCTTTTCATTTCTAGATCTTTAATTACCTTTTCTATTTCTTCACTTTTATCTTCTTCTTTGATTCTTTTGTTTTTTTTAATCGATTCTATTTTCTCAAAACAATTTTGCCTTTCTTTTAGTTTTATATGTATTGGAAGCATCCCCGTAATTACACATAATTTACTATATGACACAGTATTATAGGCCCTGGCCACCCGATTTAATGCGACTCTTTGCGCGGACTTAATTTTTCTCCTATTCCTGGCAAATTTTAGCTCTGCTTTGGGACCTACCTCGTGCTGGCGTTCCGCTACGTTGTCTATAATTTCCACTGCGAGATCTGCCCCTCGGTTGTTTGTACAAGGCAGCTACTTGTTGCGTCAAGCTAGCTATTTGAGCAGTGAGTTTGCTGATCCGGTCCGACTCTGTGTCGACAGCTTGCAGTGTAGGTGCGGCTGGCCTGCTCAGTTCCAATACTTTGTCGGCTTGGTGAGCTAGCTTATTCAAGTCCGTTACTTCGCTTATAGCTAGTATCGCTCGTACACTTTCCGGGAGTTGCTCCATGAAGATGGTACGAAGGACTTTATCGGTAATCTGGCCGTTTGCCAAATTGCGTAATCGTTGCAGAAAGATGGACGGTTTGTCAGTGCCGAGTTCATTTGATGCCAAGAGTCTTCGTAAGCGTGTTTCGCTGGTTTCTCCAAATGTCTCAACGAGACGTTCTTTTAGTTCCCGGTACCTGTCTTTCTCTGGGGGTAGGTTAATAATATCTGCTACCAATGGAAGAACGTTAGTATCGAGGTGTAGCACGACGTATCTGAATTTGGTATTGTCACTCGTAATTCTGTGGATGCCAAAAGCAGCTTCTACTTGCGCGAACCAAAGATGTGGATTCTCTCGCCAGAATGGTGGAAGGCGTACCGAATGCGCCGACGCTGCATCTACGCCGACTCTTGCTGTTATCGTAGTTGACTCGCCTGGCTCTCGACCAGAAGTAGTAGCTTGATCGGTTGCTGTCGTAGCACTAGTTCTCGTAGGCGAGTGAGTTACCGACATTTTGACCTCTGTTTCGTAAACTTGTTCTTTCTGGATCACGTCGGGGTCACCAGTTATGGCGTCGTTACCGCCACGTGCTCTTCGAGATCCTTGTTTATTTACTAGATCCTTTGAACAAGTTTATTCTTACTTGCTATAGAGGTAATGACTGAATCCAATTAACGTACGGAACATATATTTTAATAACAGTCGTAATAATAATACAAAACTAACAAAAAGTATATATTGTTAAATACACGACACGTCTTCGCTCTTTGGCGTATAGGAACTGAATGGTGATACAGGAAACTGGGGATTTTATTTCCCTAGCCGTTCTTCTCTTTCGTTGCTCCTTCTGGACCAGTTCCGCCACAATAATTGGCATAATTTCTTACCTTCTTTTGTCTTCGCCGCGTTATTGAGTACCAGCCTTAAAAGCTCTCTTATGTATACCTCTACTAATAGCTCTTTTCGGCCGAATCTATTTTCTAAACTTTTCACCACGTTTTCATAATTTTCACCACTTGGTGGATAACTCAATACCAATTTGTTTGCTCGGCTTCCGGGTACGGTGGCTTGTATTAAGTATTGAAACTTATCCTCTCTCGGCAAGGCAGCGTCTTCATGAATTTTCTTAAACTGCCCCCGAAAATTCAGCCATTCTCTTACATCACCCGAAAAACGTGGCAACTCTATTTTTGGCGATCTGAAATTTCTTTTCGATTCACTTTCGTTCGACACAATCTGTTGCGGCACATGTTCACCAGGGCTTTTCAATAATTGTTCCCATTTCACTTTGCACGTAATAAATTTCCTTTTGTACTCGTCCGCCGCATCCGATTCTTTATCAATTTCTGCCTCATCCGCCGCCATTTCAATGAGCGATTGAAAACTTTTCTTCTGCGGCTATTAACTCAAAATATTTCGTTTCTAACATCTGAAAACTTACATGTCCATCATCTATTTCTGGATCTTCTCCACTAATTATTTCTTCAAAATGCTTATAAGCCTTCGTAAATGCCGTTCTCACGGCGGTTCTCGCTCTCTTTGCTTTCTCCATCTTGGATTCAGCCACGACGTCCTGTCACGGTCGCCAGAAAATGTTACGTACACAGAACGCAACGGAGTAAATGGGACGTCGTGTAGAATTTAATATAAACTTTATTGGACAAATTAACAATCGCGTATTAACGATACAAAAAGAATAGAGCAATATAAAAGAACGGCGATAAATCCTTGCACAAAGAGGCAGATAATTAAACGACGACTATACGAGACTTGCACTTCTCGCTGGGGCATTCTACCCACGCACACACACACAGACAGAGCTGCTTCTCTACCGGGTTACAAAGAAAACGAGTTACGCGCAGGCGCAACGTCTACCGTCCACTCGATCTTACCCGGGTATCCACGAAGACGCCCGAAAAGATTCCGTATTGGCGCCAATGTATGACGCTATTCCTTACACTATCTATTTTATTCTACATTATCGACACGACTGCGCATTTATCGATCTTCCTAACAACTCCAGACCATACCCTTCTTTCTCAATCGTTGCTTCTCTCTCTGCTATCAAATTTTCTAAGCAGCTTTCATCAGGTAGTGATTCAATAGCGACACCAACTTTTTTCTCATGACACTTGAAAACTGTTGAATACATGACTGGAACTTCAGCTGCTGTTAAAGTCTTGTTGAGGTACGAGTATTTCCAATACCACTCTCGATAACACCATTGATAATCTTAGAGTTGATGGTATAAGTTGGTATGGTTGCTGAATTTTTTTCTGTGGTTGATGTATTGACAAGAAAAAACTTGTTGCAATTTGTACATTTTATTAGGTTGGTAAGAAATTAATGTCGGTTTCCGTGCTTTCAAACTTTGGCGCTTAATCTTAAGATATCCATTTACTTCAATCGTTTATCTTGTAATATAGTTTTATAGTGCAGATGTTACTCTACACGGTGATAGGTATGTTTTTATTTTTATTGTTAATTTGTGCTATTTTCACGATACTGCGTTTAAGATGGACAGCGAGAAAATTCGCGAAATATTCTTATACGAGTATAAACTAGGTCGTAAAGCTGCAAAAGCTACCCGTAATATCAACGCTGCATTTGGGGAAAATACTGTGAATGAACGATTAGTGTAACGTTGGTTCGAAAAATTTCGTAATGGGAATGAGAGTCTTGAAGATGAAGATGGCCGTGGACGCCCTTCGGTCGTTGACAACGATCACTTGAAGGCTTTGGTCGAAGCTAAACCACATACGACAGTTCGACAACTTCTACAGGAGGTAGGTGTAAGACATTCAACTATTATTGACTACCTAAAACAGCTGGGAAAGTCGAAGAAACTCGATGAATGGGTGCCGCACGACTTAACGGAAGATCAAACCAATCGTCGTTATGAAATTTGCTCTGCGTTGCTTCCACACAATAAAAATGAACCATTTCTGCATCGTATCGTAATATGCAACGCGAAGTGGATGCTGTACGATAACTGTCGGCGATCTGCCCAATGATTGGATCATAATGAACGGAAAAAAAAATTTTCCCAAGCCGAAACTGCATCAAAAGATCATGGTGACGGTTTGGTGGTCGGTTGTGGGAATTATACATTATAATTTCTTAAAGCTGGGAGAAATTATCACAGCAGAGAAGTATTGTCAAGAAATTGATCAAATGCACCAGAAATTGCTACGATTAAATCTGACATTGGTCAATCGACGGAGCCCAAATCTTCTGCATGATAATGCTCGCCCGCAAGTCGCGACGTTGCGGCGCGTTGCATGATGAACGCTACGAAAGTTGAATAAATTGGGCTATGAAACTTTGTCTCATCTAGGATATTCACTGGACCTGTCACCAACCGATTACCATTGCCAACCTAATATATGAAATGTACTTGCTAATCTATTTTTTGATTCATCGATTGAATTCCGTAAAGCTAAAGCTTGTTGACAAAAGTCACGTAGTCATTTCGTTACTTTTGTTAATTAAATAAATAATATTTAACAATTTTTGGATTAGATATGTTATTATAAATTGAGATAATGAATTTTTATTACTATTACAAGAATTGAGATTACAGAAAAATTCAATTATTATTTTGAGTCATTAGTTACGCTCGAACTTCCTTAAGAAATCTCGCAAAAAATGAAACCTGATATCTGTATGTTTGGTTCGCGGGTGAACGATTGAATTTTTCGCTAGCAACTGTGCTCCAATATTATCGCCATAAATAGACATCTTTGCGAATTCATCCAATCCAAGTTCTTTCAAAATCTCTTGTAGATAAAGTCCACCTTTTGCTGCCTCGGCCAGTGCCAAATATTCTGTGTCGGTGGAGGACAATGCCATTGTGCGTTGTTTTTGCGATTTCCAGGTTACTGGACCTTGCGAAAATTTAATTACGTAGCCCGTGTACGATTTTCTATTAACCTGGCACCTTCCCCAATCGGCATCCACGTATACAGATGCACCCTCGTCTGAAATCCTAAAAACAATGCCATGATTAAGAGTACCTTTCAAATATCGGAGAACCCTTTTCGCAACAGCCGAATGCTCTTCTCCGTAACAGTCGTTAAACTGTACAAGAGTGCTGACAGCATGCGCAATATCCGGTCGGGTAGCGACCACCAGATACATGAGGGCACCGACTAATTCGCGATACGGCCTCCTCTTGTTTACATCACCCTGTGCTTTATTTAAAATGGCGTTTTTGTCCATGGGTGTGGCCACCGGATTGCAGTCAGATAAACCATATTTCTCGAGTGGGTCCATTATATATCTTCTTTGAGACAAACTTATCTCTTGTGCATCCTGCCGAATTTCGATACCTAGGCAATAACTTACTCGACCAAGATCCTTAATATCGAATTCCTTTGCCAATTCTTCTTTAACTTTCTTTATCCACCCTTTATTATTGGATACGATCAGCATGTCGTCCACGTATATAACAATATACAGCCAATCTTTCCCACACATTCCGTGGTATAAATAAGTGTCTGCAACCGTCGCTTGGAACCCCAGGTTTCTTAGTTTTTGACTAAGTTTCTCGTGCCATTGTCTTCCTGCTTGTCGTAAGCCGTAGATTGCCTTCGTCAACCGACACACTCCATTGTTGCTGCGATCCATCTCTCCCAGTAATTTTTGGGCGTTTTCCCTTATCTTCGTGTCTTCTTTTTTATCTTTCACAATTTCTCCTAAACAGTTTTCCAACTGGTCAGGCATTTCCATGAATATTTCTTCTTGGAGGTTCCCATTCAGGTATGCCCCTGTTACATCGACCTGTTCCACGGTCATATTCATCTTGACCGCCAAGGCTAACAACAATCTAATGGTTTCCAACCTAGCCATAGGCGCAAACGTTTCGTCGAAATCTACTCCTGGCCGTTGGGCGAATCCTCTCGCTACAACCCTGGCCTTGCGTTTTTCCAAGGATCCATCCGTTTTGTTCCTTTTTGAAGTACTGTTCTTGATCCTATAACCCAGCTATTCCAGCAGCTTGCTGCAAAACTAAATTTTCCTCTTGATCTTCCGTTTCAACTGGTTGATCTTCGGCCTCAAATTCTCCGGTATCCGCAGAACTGCTCTCATCTCCGTCCCTTTCTGCGGTATCCGCTCCTTCTTCGTTGGGCGCCCCTATTCGCATTTGGTACAATTTTCTGGGACGACCTCTTCGGCCGGTTCGGATCACTCTTGGTCTTCCCGGAGCTCGGCACTGGTTTTCACGTATT
Organism: Cerceris rybyensis; assembly: GCA_910591515.1. NCBI lineage: Eukaryota > Metazoa > Arthropoda > Insecta > Hymenoptera > Crabronidae > Cerceris > Cerceris rybyensis. The sequence goes on along the minus strand of OU342796.1, from coordinate 3,877,633 downwards.
CCCGTAGGTTCTTCTTCTGGCTCCGCCTCTTCTATACTTGGTGTTTCAGGAATCTCTATAACTCCACTTTTGTCTTGTTCTTGACTATACCGTTGATTATCTCGATTAAGTTCCATTTGGTCATCCAGCCTCTCCTCGGACCTTGCTCCATCCACTTTCGCTTCGCATCAGTTTTTAGCGAATCCCTCTTCTAGGAACTTCACGTCTCGTGCTACTATAACCTTGTGCTCGGTTGGCACCTATATGCGATAGCCCTTTCATTCACGTGGATAACCCACAAATATACCCTTCTTAGATCTCGCTGCAAACTTATCCTTGGTCGGAGTTTTATCTAGAAAGTATACTTCCGTTCCAAAAATCCTTAGATAATCGATTTTTAATTTCTTCCCGGTCCATTTTTCATATGGAATTTCACCATTTAAACTACTGGTCGGACATCGATTTCTAATATGGCACGAGGTTGCGACGGCTTCAGCCCAAAAAGACGTTGACATCTTCGAATCCATTAACATACATCTAGCCATCTCCTAAAGAGTACGATTCATCCTCTCTGCTACGCCATTTTGCTGCGGGGTATGTGCTATAGTGAGTCTTCTTTCAATGCCAGAGTTTCTGAGAAAACAATCAAATTCGTTGTTACAATATTCACGACCGTTATCAGATTGTAAATATTTGATTTTCTTTCCTGTCTGGTTCTGAATAAGGTTGCTGAAATCTTTGAATGCTTCGAGTACACCATTTTTGTGCTTTAAGAAATAAACGGTGCACCATCTCGTGCTGTCATCTATAAATGTTGCCAAGAATCTTGCACCTCCCTTCGATGCAATTCTCATAAGACCAACTACATCCGAATGTATTATTTTCAATACTTCATTACATGGAATACTTCCCGTTGGAAAAGGAGTACTTACTTGTCATTTTTCCTTTCCAACATACTTCACACGTGGGTAATTCCTTCGTTTCTCTCATTTCCTTGGCATCCAATCCCACTTTCTTCATTACCCTCAATAAGTCTCTATTATTCAAATGTCCCAAGCGACTGTGCCACCTATTAGTGTCAAGGCATTTTCTTGTATCCGCAACCTTTGCATGCTCAACCTTTTCTTGAACATAATACAGATCTGTTCGCTATCAGTTTGGCGTTTCCGCTACAATCTGTCACAACAGCTGACTCACTCTTAAAAGTCGCTTTATAGCCTTTCTCAGTGATTTTTGATACAGAGATTAAATTTACTCTTAAATCTGGGACGTACAATGCATCATTAAATTCTACTGACCTTACTATGTCCTTGTCCTGCATTGCAATTTTTACAAGGCCTTTCCCTGCTATTGTAGTAGATGGCGAACTTGCCAGGTTAACCTTTCCTTTCTTGGATTCATCCATTTCGCTCAACTGTTGTATATTTTCACAAAGGTGAGAAGTACAACCACTGTCCAGTATCCATGGTCGATTTGCATTGTTGCTTCTGACTTCATCCTTTGGTATCATTGACATTGCTTCTTCAGCATAGAATCCAACCGAGGTTTCTTCTATCTTATTGACATGTTCCTTGCTCTTATCTAATTTAGTTCTGCAGTCCGATGCCTTATGGCCCATCTTATAACATTTAAAACCAAACTTGCCCGTTTCTTGTTTCTTTACATTGTTCTTATCAGACCACCTCTTATTGAACTTCCATTTTGAATGATTTGCAATCATCGCTCCTTGAACGTTCAGTTTACTTGCCTGCACACGTGCACCACTCTCCTCTATAATCTTTATTCTGAGAGTTTCTGGACTTGGAAGTTCATCTCTGGATTCAATCGCACAATCTGAAATTTTCAAACGCCGCGGGAAGGCTATACAGAAGCATAATGGCGAGTAAATCTTGATTTATATCCACGTTCATGGCTTCCAACTTATCTACTATATCGAAGAATTTTGATGTGTGATCTCTAATGTTATCTTCCTCCTTCATACGGTGTAGCGTTAATTGCTTTAATAGAGTAGCCTTTCGTGCTGGCACTTTCGATGCATATATAGATTCTAATTTTAGCAATACCTCTCTCGCCGTTGTGCAATTTTTCACCTACTTCAGCTGCGATGGATTGATTGAGAGAATCAGGAGGCCCTAATCGGGAGGCCCAATTAAAAGTTAATTTGCGAGAAAACGGTTCGTTTCTGACCCATGGCTCCTCTCAGACATTTTGCCTACGTAACAAGACAAATACGATGAGCCAATACAAAAATTTGCTACCCTTTCCCGAATTTTGCGGCAGGTTTTTTTCGCAAATCTCCATTGATCCAGAGGTATAGGACAACCCCTGAAAGCCATGACAAATATTTTTGGAACATCCTGTACTTTGAAATTCTAGAAGGAAACGTTGAGTACATCTGGATTTTGTAGTTTTGCAGCAGCAGATTTCGCTTTATTGTTAGCAGCAGTCTTAACCCCTTAACCCATTGACTGCCAACTACGAGATATCTCGCAGTAAGCGTCTGTACCAAAACTGCCAGCTGCAAGATATCTCGTAGTGTGTGCTGCAAGTTTAGATTGGCTACAAATTGCCGTGGCGTCCAGGGCAAGAAGCGGTAAATTTGCGTGGCAGTCAATGGGTTAACCAAAACTACGGGCATAGCCCGTAGTAGATGATCGGACCAAACGTAAATATTACGGGCATAACCCGTATTGCGATGATCGAGCCAAATATAAATATTAGCGGCGGCGCCCTCTTAAAATTATAAATATTTGTGGAATATTTGATAAGTAATTACAATCTGATGCAATTATTGTGGTAGATGCAAGTACTACAAAAAGTTTATTTATACAAAAATCAGTAGGGTAGGGCGAGGCTAGTTGAGCAATTTTTCACTTGAGCGGATATAGCTCCTCAATGATAAGTCTCAATGAGTTGTTATGCGGCTTGATGGATTAGTAATTTATCCCTTATCAAAAGTGTCCCTAGTAGTTTTTTTGTAACAAGTCGAATTTAAGAGCTACAGCTGTTTGTGCAGAAAGTCAAGTACGCTCAATGTACCCCATAGGTGAGGTAAGTTGAGCAAGGGTATGGGGAAAGTTTAGCACTAAGAATGTCTAACCAAACCATGCGTTCAATGTTGACTAGAGATGAAGTAAAATATGTGTTTGACAATCAGCTCTTTATTTATAGTCTTTTAGTGACAGAACAACAAAACTTAAAGTAATTTTCTTTGAATAATAACCAAAACTAGAATCAACAAAACATTAACGTATCTTAAGATTAACTTCAGCATTAGATTCAGTCTTTCTGTTTAAAATCAGACTTAAATATCTTAAAAAAATATATTAATAAGATCTTAGCAACTTAATCGTCGTTGACACTGTTGCAATTGACACAAACGAAAGTAAGACCAGCACCTGGAACACATTCTGTATGTGCCTATTCCCTGCAAGCTTGACACTGGATCCAATTTTCTCCTGGTAAACTTTCAGCATAGCCTTCGCAACAAATCAGACAGGAATAATCATCATCGTCACTTTCCTCACTTGACTGGAGTATTTTTTTACAGACACCCTTCTTCCTTTTTTTATCCATGTTCTTCTTTGGCTTCTTAACATTTTTTGTGGTTTTATTTTGCTGTTCTTTTAAAGCGTTCTTTTCGGGAGTGTCTGTTAGTATTGCAGCTTTCCTCTTTCTTCTGTTAGTTTTAGCTGCTTTTCTAGGGCCAGCCTTTGGGTATGGTCGTACAATTTCCGGGGAAAATACTCGTATTAGGTCGATCGTCTCGTTTTCTTTGTTGCTTGGACCAGGTTCGGGTTCAGCTTGGCTGGTGGAGGCAGAAGGATTGGGATTAGGTTCAGTGCTGGACATCACAGCTTGCTCTGGATGATCTTTTTCCGGCTCGATAGTTTCTGGTTCAGGACGATCGGTTACAAATGATGGTGAAAACTCATCCTCACCAAAAATGTTTGCATTATACGGGAAGATGCCTGTCTTTCGGAAACCGTTAACAATATTTATAAAGGGTTTTCCAATAAGGACTTGACAACTTTTTTTCAAAATAAAATGAAAACCATTTGAGATATTTCCAAAACTTTATTATCGGGTTGAAGTACATTCAAAACATTTATGAATGGAACTCGACTTCGCTCATATGGCCACGGCGGGCACGTTTGCAGCGGTCGATTCGTTGGACCCAATTTTCCATGACTCGGCCACACATTTCGGCCGAAACGGCTGCTATTTCGCGTTCAATGTTGGCTTTGAGCTCTTCCAACGTCGTCGGCTTATTAGCATAGACCAATGACTTGACGTAGCCCCAAAGAAAAAAATCTAGAGGCGTTAAATCGCACGAACTAGGAGGCCAATCGACTGGTCCATTTTTTGAGATAACACGCTCATCAAACTTGTTCTTCAATAAATCGATTGTAACGTGTGCTGTGTGGCTTGTGGCGCCGTCCTGTTGAAACCACATGCTGTCCAAGTCTATATATTCCAATTCGGGCCAAAAATAATCGATAATCATGGCGCGATAACGATCACCATTCACAGTAATGTGGCGACCACTATCGTCGACGAAAAAATATGGCCCTATGACGCCGCCGGCATGCAAACCGCACCAAACAGTTATCTTTTGTGGATGAAGTGGTTTTTCATTAAGAACATGTGGATTTTCACCCGCCCAATACCGCATATTTTGTTTATTGACAAATCCATTGAGCCAGAAATGAGCTTCGTCACCGAAGATAATTTTGCGATGAAATTGATCATCTTGGCGCATCTTTTCCAGAGCCCAATCGGAGAACGTACAGGGTGTTTCAAAAATATTTGTCATGGCTTTCAGGGGTTGTTCTACACCTCTGGATCGATGGAGATTTGCGAAAAAAACTTGCCGCAAAATTCGAGAAAGAGTAGCAAATTTTTTTTATTCGCTCATTGTATTCGTCTTGTTACGTAGGCAAAATGTCTGAAAGGAACCATGGGTGAGAAACGAACCGTTCTCTTGCAAATTAACTTTTAATTGGGCCTTCCGATTAAAATTTCACCGATAGTTGAAGCAGAGGCGACGTAAACGAAGCCAGAAAATAGGGCACTGTGTCACCGAACCAGAAGAGAAGTGTAAGTGTTTATACTCTTCTTCCCGGGTGGGGCCTTGAGTGAACCCGACACCGAACTCTGGTCATTGACATTTTCTAGTCTTTTTCTCTCTCTTCAATTATGTTGCCTCTGTTTCAACTATTGGAGCTAGCAAGGGTATCTCATGTGTTTCCTTTCGAAAGGTCGGTGACTCGTAGGCTGCCATATGGGCGAAATATTGATCGGAAGGCCCAATTAAAAGTTAATTTGTGAGAGAACGGTTCGTTTCTGACCCATGGTTCCTCTCAGACATTTTACCTACGTAACAAGACGAATACGATGAGCCAATAAAAAAAATTTGCTACCCTTTCCCGAATTTTGCGGCCGGTTTTTTTCGCAAATCTCCATCGATCCAGAGGTGTAGAACAACCCCTGAAAGCCATGACAAATATTTTTGAAACACCCTGTACGTCGCTTCGAATGGTCCATCGGCTTCAATTCTTGAGTGAGCCTGATCTTGTATGGGTGTAAAGTAAGATCCTTACACAAAATTCGCCATAAAGTTGTCTTGGCGATGCCCAACTCTTGAGAACGCCGTGGAATTGACTGATTTGGATCATTTGCTACGGACGTTTCAACGGCAGCGATATTTTCGACACTTCGACCAACCCGTAGTCTCACTGGCACGGCAACATGACACAACGAATATGTAGACTCAAACTTTTTCACTAAACTTGTTACTGCTTGTCTACTAGAGCGAGAATTACGACCGAAAATCGGAGTTAACGCTCTTAAAGTAGCGGCCACCGACTCCGAATTTCTGTAGTAAATTTTTAAGATTTGCAGACGTTGTTCGTTCGTGTACTTCACCATGATCAAAAGGTTATGTCTACTGAATAAACTGACAGTGACAGTTCGATGTTAAGTGAAAAGGTGCGTTCACAAACTAAATTCAAAATTGTCAAGTCCCTATTGGAAAACCCTATACTTGTCTGAGCAAACGGCAACGAATCAGCGACTATTTTTGGTATATCATAAATAGTAAGTGTTTTCCCCGGGTTGTTTCGTAGCCATGCATGTTGAGCAGCAGCGCAATACTATTTGAACGGTCCAAAGACTGACACATCCAACGGTTGCAATTTATGGCTACAATGCGGTGGAAAGGACAGCATTACAACTCCGTTCTCTTTGGCCAAAGTTAGTGTCTTCACGTTCAAGTGAGAGGAGTGATTATCCAACACTAATAAAACAGGGCGCTCCATGGACGGTTTCACATGTTTTATAAAATGTTGCATAAACTGGTAGAATTCTTCGCCTGTAACCCATCCACTGACATTGCCTGCTCCTATACATTCAGGGGGACCACCGTTAAGAAAGTGTGTCTTAAACTGTTTTCTCGGAAATACAAACATAGGAGGTACAGCATTTCCAACAGCAGATACAGCAGTTACTACTGTAACGTTAGTCCCTCGTTCCCCAGAAGTCATTGCGCCGACGTTGCGCTTACCTTTGGCAGCTACAATTTTATTTGGCTTCATGTTAGGATTTTATTTTGAAGAGGGGTAGAAAATCACCTTTTTATGGTAAGTATTTATATATATTTTTGTACTTTACATAAAAGAATATCGAAGCGGTCAGCAATGGTGCGCACATAGGTAACTACTGAATAAAAGGGAACTAACTAGAGAGAGAGATAGAACGTCTGCGTCCTATCAAGGACCACGCTTACCGCGGTGGATACAAACATACCAACACCCCCTCTCAACGCGGACTCTAATGACGTTAAGTGTCATTTACAAGTGTAATGCCTAATTCTTCAATAAGTCTTGTGTGACTAGGTTTGCTTAAACTTTTTGTTAATACGTCCGCTAACATATTTGTAGTAGGTACATATTCGATATCTATATCACCTCTTTGGTATATTTCGCGTGTGTAATGATACCGTATATCTATGTGTTTCGTTTTAGCATGATGTGTGGGATTTTTAAGTAACTTTTGAGCTCCTTGGCTATCGCAGTATAATAAAGTTCCTTGATCATCCTTTTGTAACATTCCTACGTCTTTTAACAAATTTCGTAGGTATACAGCCTCCTTTGCGGCTTCAGAAAGTGCTACGTATTCGGCCTCGACGCTCGATAGAGCGACGCATTTCTGTTTCCTGGATTCCCATGTGATTGGTGCGTTGCTTAATTTAAAGACGTATCCTGTATGTGATACTCTGTCGTCGATGTTGCTACCCCAATCCGAGTCGACAAAACCATACAGCTTTTGATGGGACTTTCTGAAAACAATTCCATGAGACATTGTTCCTTTTAAATATCTTAATGTACGTTTGGCTGCAATCCAATGATCCTGGCCGGGATTTTCATTGAATCTACTTAATACGCTGACGCTGTATGCTATATCCGGTCTGGTGCAAACTGCTGCATACATTAGTGAACCCACAAGTGACCTGTACGGTATCGACTTCATTTCAAGTCGTTCGCTTTCAGTTTTCGGCTCCATTTCCCTGCTTAGTTTGGCCTTGGGTTCCAAGGGTGTGGGCGCCGTCCTTGCCTCAGTCATCCTAAACCGACGCAAAATGTCTGAAATATATTTTTGCTGAAACATAGAGACTGTGTTGTTATTAGTGTCTTGTATAAATTCCACTCCCAGACAATATCTGAGTGGCCCCAATTCTTTGATTTGAAATTGAAGGCCCAATTCTTCTTTTAATTCATTATACGCCTCTATTTGATTTGTTGCAATGATTATGTCGTCTACATATATGCAAACTAATAGTATGCATTTGTGAGACTTCTTTATATATAGGCATTTATCTGCATCCATTTGTTTTAGCTTCATGGACCTTAATTTGCCGTCTAGCTTCGCGAACCATTGCCTTCCCGATTGCTTGAGACCATAAAGCGCCTTTTTCAAAAGTAAGACTGTTCCTGTGTTTTCCTGGAAGCCTTCCGGTTGTTCCATGTAAATTTCTTCTAGTAAATCGCCGTTAATATAGGCCATTTCAACATCTAACTGAAATAGTGATAATTGCCATTCTACTGCAAGTGCCATGACTATTCTTATGGTGCTCATGCGGGCTACCGGTGCGTACGTTTCGATGAAGTCTATGCCCGGTTGCTGGGCGTAGCCCTTTGCCACTAATCGTGCTTTCCGTTTTTCGATAGTTCCATCTGAACGATATTTCGTTCTTAACACCCATTTACAGCCTATTATATTTTTTTTTGCCGGTCTTTTGACCGAAGTCCATGCACCTACGCTTACCAGAGCATTATATTCTTGTTCCATGGCTTTCGTCCACTCGCTTGAGTAGGGTCCATTTAAAGCCTCTTCTATTGTTGGGTATTCTTCGCATATCATATTTGCTTCGTGTTCGATCGGTATTAAGTTATACTGTTTCCTAGGGGCTCCCTTTTTGCCTGTACGAACAAGTTTTGGTCTTCCGCGTCCCCTTTTTACGTTTTGTACTGGCTGACTTTTATCTTCGTCCGAATCACTTTCGTTTGTCTTATCGGATTTTTCGGCGAGTTCTTTGTCTTCAAGTGGTGTGATTTCCTCACTTGGGAGTGTTATTTTCAAAATGTTACTGTCGGTTTCCTTGTGTGGAAACTTTTCAATGAATTTCACATCTCTGCTTTTTATTAATTTGTGCGATTCATTATTCCAGAGTCGATACGCTTTGGAATCATCTGCGTAGCCCAGGAAAGTACATGGCTGAGATTTTGGTAACAATTTGTCTCGGCCTGGTGTCTTGTCTAGAGCATACGCCTTGCATCCGAAGATTTTTAAGTGCGAGACATTTGGCTTTCTTCCATGCCACAATTCGTATGGTGTAGCATTTGTTAATGCTTTGGATGGAGATCGATTTCTAATGTACGTAGCTGTATGTATTGCCTCTGCCCAGAATTTTTTTGGTAAGTTTGCTTCTATCAACATACACCTCGCCATTTCAACGAGCGTCCTATTTGATCGCTCGGCGACACCGTGTTGTTGGGGCGTGTATGCAACCGATCGTTCGCGCTTGATTCCCATTCACCCATTTGCTTACTGAATTCCTTTCCGCAGTATTCGAGTCCGTTATCAGTTCTCAGCACTTTGATTTTTCTTCCTGTTTCATTCTCAACAATAGCTTTGTATTTTCTGAACGCATCTTTTACCTCATCTTTCGATTTGAGGAAATACGTTGTGGTCCATCGAGTTTTATCATCTATGAAGCTGGCGAAGTACTTTGCTCCACCTATGGACTCAGTGCGCATGGGTCCGCAAACATCCGAATGTACTAATTCGAGTGCCTGCTTGCTTCTAGTTTTTGATGGAATAAAAGGGGCTGTAGTTTGCTTCCCTTTTATGCAGGTTTCGCAGATAGGTAGTTCACTTTGCGGGTTTATTGTCAAACCTTCTACCATCCCCTTTTTTGCTAACAACTTTAAATCTGCTGCGTTCAGGTGTCCGTATTTTAAGTGCCATGCTACACTCGTGGATTCATTAGAGCATGTCATTAGAGCATTTGGGTAAGTTGCGCTGGATGAAACTTTTAGAAAATACAGATTTCTTATCTTGTGTGCCACTGCGACCACCTCTTCTTTTGCATTCTTTATTATTGCTTTGTCTTGCAGGAATATAATCCTTTTTCCATTTTGAGTTACCTTTGATACAGAAAGTAAGTTAGTTTTTAATTGAGGAACATATAACGTATTTTCGCACAGTATGTTTTTTGTTGTTTTTCCAACAGTCAGCATGAGACTTACTGTCCCTGTGCCTTTTACTTCTACAGTTTGATTTACTGCCAGTCCTACATTTTGACCCATAATTGGCTCCATTTTTGTGAACAAGGACTTGTCATGGCACATATGAGATGTAGCACCACTGTCTAGACACCATTCATTTTTATTGACGGTGACCGCATGCATGGCTTCTTGACATCTGTTTTGTTTATGGACCATAAAAACTTCGTTATCTTTTTCAGAATGACGTACTTGGTGTCGCCTGTTCGCTTGTCTGTGCCAGCAATCATTTGTTTTGTGACCTTGTTTGTGGCAATAATTACATTTATAGTATTTGTATTTATTTTCGGTACCTTCGTGCGTTTCCTTTTTAAAAACTTTCTTCTCAGTGGCATAATTTTTACTTGTATACCTTGGTTTCGTTGAATTTCCATGCTTTGTGAAGAAGGCGTCGTCGTGTACATCTTCGCTTTCGCCACGTCTTCTCTTTGCTTCAGCTTCCTCTAAAAGCTTTATTTTTAAGGATTGTGGATCGGGCAGCGTGTCTCTAGTTTCGATTGCACATCTGAAACCTTCATAATTATTCGGTATGCTGTACAGAATTATGATAGATAAAAGATCATGTGCTATTTCGATATTCATTTCTATCAACTTATCTACTATGTGGAATAATTTGTTTAAATGGTCTGCCATATTTCCATTTTCTGTAAGTTTTGTGAAAAGTAATTGCTTCAAAAGCGTTGCCTTTTTTGCAGGTCCTTTAGAAGCATATATTCTTTCCAGCGCAGTCCATGCGTCTTTCGACGTTTCGCAATGTTTGATATGACATAATTCGGATGGACTTACCGAGAGTACGATGTCAGCTTTTGCCTTTTTATCCGATCTAATCCATGTGGCTATATCGGCGGCATTATTCTCATTTTCGGCAGGTTTCGGCTTTGAGCCGTCCACATAGCACCATAAATCGTTTTTTACAAGAATTGCTTCTACGTGCAACTTCCATGTGTCATAATTATCCTTGGTTAATTTCTCGATTTGCACGCTTTGCATTGCGCTCATAATTGTATTTTCCGTTTGATTTCACACACTGGTCACACGAAGGAGAAAACACGCGACACGTGGTAATTGTATATTTATAGGTTATCTTAGCACGTGGCGATTGTATGTTTATAGGTTATTTCAGCACGTGGCTTTACTTAGTTTTAACTTTTCATCGACTAAGGACCAACTGGGCCCATAACCTGTTAGGATTTTATTTTGAAGAGGGGTAGAAAATCACCTTTTTATGGTAAGTATTTATATATATTTTTGTACTTTACATAAAAGAATATCGAAGCGGTCAGCAATGGTGCGCACATAGGTAACTACTGAATAAAAGGGAACTAACTAGAGAGAGAGATAGAACGTCTGCGTCCTATCAAGGACCACGCTTACCGCGGTGGATACAAACATACCAACACTTCAGCACAGTGGTTACTCCTGTCTCATCTATATTCCAAATGTCTGCCGCAGTAAATCCATATCTATCCATTACTTTCGCTAATTTCTAAAAAAAAACTTTAACATTCTGCACATTAACCCTCCGTTTACGGACTTTGTAACGCCGCTGCCGGTGCCGGTGCGTCGAGTGACTCACATCGATTTTCACTAAACTATTACGCGGCCGCTCGACCCGAAACATGAGACATAAACATCTCACTAATACAATCGCATGTTGTTCGTGCGGGCAAGAACATATATTCTTTGCTTGTATTCTCTACACTATTGGACTACTGAATTCTTAACAATAATTTTCGTGAAATCAACGATAAATGAATTGTGCAATGTTTTGTAACAATTTAAGAAATGAATATTCGAAAAGGTTTTGTGGAAGATGAGGAAAAGAGGTAGCATCAAATATTTTTTTTTATAATGTACAAACAAATTACATTTATTCTCTGGTTGCATGGCAATTATTACATTTTATAATTTTTTTTGTGAGGAATGGTTTTGACAAATGTGTCTTTTACAATCGTCACATGTTCTGGTGTATTTGTTATTGCTTCCGACGCAAATATAACACCTGGATCGTTTTTGACCAACTATGGCTAATTTTTGTTTTACTATAATCCTTCCTGTCGCTTGTATTGCGTTTATGACATTGGCATGAAAATAAATTCTATGATTTTCGAAATCGGAAGCCCGCCTATCTATATTTCGTTCTGTTAGTAATTTACCTAATGACTCAATAAAAATTTTTCTCCGTGTTTTTATTTGATTTTGACTTTGCCATTCCGGATGTTTTATTTGCCAGATAATAAACGCATTATAGGCTGCAATGTCTAAGACGTGCATAAACAGTGACAAGCTCCAACGGCGAGTACTCCGTCTACACGAATATTCGCGACTCAATTTATCGAGTGCGTCTACGCCGCTTTTCGTTCTATTGTAAAAAGTAATGATATTCGGTTTATAATTATTTTCCGCCGTTGATATATCGTGAGTATGGTGTAGCGTGGAAAGCATCACTACGCACTTTTTGGGTTTCGGTACGTAAGATACTAGTGTCACATCTTTAGTAAATAAATATTGGGACGAATAAACAGCACGATTTCGCGATTCTATGGTGGTTTTCGGCAAATCGCGCCTATTTTTCCGCAAAGTACCGATTAAATATGTTAGAAATTTACTGATTTCTATTACGGCCGATATACTGAATTATTTTTTAGTTAAGCTTGCTCGGAGGTTCTGGGGTAAGTGCCGTGCGGTTCCTCACAGTCCGCTTACCAAGAGTCATTTTTAACTCTCCCACTCCGTGGCCAGATCCCGTAAAACAACCCCAACTTTTAAACAGACTATGTGGCACCATGACCTCGAGTCACACGCCACTTTTCCATAGTTCAGCCACGGGTCTAATTTATAGCCCCGGGCCCATCAATACTCTAAATAATCTGTTCCTTGGAATGCGACAGGGTGACGAGACATTTGCCAAACACCCATCGCCTTCCAAGAACTCCACTCGAAACCGAGACAAACCCCAAGTACACTGGCGACGGTCCCACTACGGACCGAATCCATGCGCACTGCGGGGTATATTACCCTCATAAAACGCGCTAGCGCTAACAAATAAATTTTATTTTGCAGTAATTCTTCTGCCAATCTAATGTCCGTAAAAAAATTATCAGTGGTGATTGAACGGTTTGAATTATTCCACATTTCCGATAGCTGCTTCAACACACGTTGTCCTTGTTGTCTCTCTGGTCTTCCATCTAATTTTCCCAAGTACACGTCCATATTGCAGCTGTAGAACGTTGTTGAATCGCAGAGCGTCCATATTTTTATGCCATATTTACCCGGTTTACTGGGCATATAAACTTTGAAACGACAACGCCCTCGAAATGTAACAAGCTGCTCATCAATACAGCCGACATTTGCAGCATAATAACTAGCTTTGCAATTGTTGTTGAAGAGATCAGCTATTTCCCTCAGTGGGGCAAACTTATCACCCTGTCTTCTTTCTTCGCGTGTCGCATAATCATCGAAGCGAATATACTTCAGTATATCGGTGAACCGATCTCGCGACATTGTTGCACAATAGTAGGGTCTCGAGAATGCATTATCCTGCTTCCATAGATCCGATTTTCTTTCCCGAGATTCTCTGAAGCGTCCTATCAAAAGTAGCAAACCAAAGAACGCGTTTATTTCTATGCGATCTATTGGCTTCCACGTTTCATTTGGTGGCATACTTTCTTCGGCCTTCCCATTAGTATATAAAATTATTTTATCCACAATTTCGTCACTTATAAATAAATGGAAGCAATCGGCAATATTCTCAACTCCTTCACTCTTCGCCGTTAGAGAGTCAATGATTTGTTTAACGTGAAGCCCCTGCCTTGCGGCTTATCCTCACGGCACCCATGGGCGCGGGGTCGAGATACGCTCGATCAACGCGTACGAACGGCGTACTACCAGTCTTAGCACGAAGATTGTGCGTCACATTGGTGGGAGCGGAGACTTTCTTAACTCCTACCGGCTATGCAGGTCGGTACCCGAGGTGGAAGGTTTACTGCACCTCACACAGCGACATCCGTAGCATGAAAACCCGCCAATGTCTCGCCAGCATATGGCTCTTGAAACTTTCGCCCCCGCGATGGTCCTACCCACGGCTGGGCCGGAGTCGACTAAAATCTCCGTGGGCAACCCAGCCCCCGCGGTACCAATACACCCTTGGTTTGGGAGCACTTGACTCAGGTCGGTGGGATCGTTAAGCCCAGTGGGGTCACCCAGGCCGCAGAATGGGGACCCCACACCTTGCCGTAAGACAGCTCGGGGACCCTCGGGCGCACGAATGCCCGTACCTCCCAGCAAGCTGGGCAGGCCCCTGGGGGTACACTACTCGGGTCCGGTGGGGTCCTAAAGCCCAAAGGCGGGGGACTAAACCACTCTTCGCCGTTAGAGTCGGTTCCCAGGTAACATTTTGCGAAACAGTATCACTGGATGGTGCAATATATTTCCATGTGCGACCCGCAAAAGTAAAATCTCGCGGATCCACTTCTTCATTGGATGCGTCCATATAGAATTCATCCAATTCACGTTCTTGTAATTCGGGCTCACTATCTCTCTCCGCTCACTATTCCTCCGCAACCAATTGCTGGAAAACAGATTCTTGAAACGTTGCCATCTCAGGATTTTGAATATTGTAGAAAAACGTAATGAAATATGCTCTAAACGTGCTTCCTTGTACGACGATTCGACTAAAAATGACCATCGTCGCCGCCGAAATATACTTTTCTAGACCCAGGCCGTTGCAATTGGGAAAGGGAATAATTTTATGACCTTTTATGACTGTTGACGAAATCGAAATGAAAGAAACACGCAGGTAATCGAACCTACGGCAGGTCATCGTGTTCAAATAAGACTTCGTCATGCTTACTGACTCCTTTATATATTCTTAGTCAAGACAGACTTGCAACGCAGGTAATGAAATAACAACTAGCACGGAAAAAATTTATTCGTTACGAACGTTGTGCTTGTACGAATTTCCACAACCAACTGATGCGACTCGAAAAGAACTGCTGGCTGCTGAGTCACATACACACTATTGGGTTGTATCGAACACAAAATTGTACATGTGTTTGTTATCGCTGCGAAGTCGTCGAGTGGTTTCTCAAATTACACATTTGCTAGTATGCGTGTCACTGTGCGCTAAACGCTGAGTCTCCAGAGACACCACCATCGTAAAGCGAGGGTTAAATGATGTTGCCCTACCAAGGCTGGTGGATTCTGGTTTTCGTATGGATAGCTCCGGATTTCGTTTTAAAAACATCGTAAGCCATTCTTTTCCGGCCATCTTATTTGCGGTCCAGCTGGGTGGAATTTTGAATGGCAAGTTTAGCAGCACATTCGTAGGCAAGGCGACGGATGTCTTTTGGAGAATATCCATAGAAGATTGATGCCATTTGTAGCAAGTATTTTTTCAGAGAGTCTTCATGTGTAGGAGAAAATACTTGCCTCGGTGTTGCATAGCCCATGGATGAATCACCACCTTCATTTAATTCCTTCAAAAATCTTGTCAAAGTCATCCGATTGATACCGAATTCTTTAGCGGCGGCATTAACACTTTTTCCTTCATCGTTGACAGCATTTTTTAAATCTTCAGTAGTGTAAGAATATCTTGTAGTCTTCCTCTTGTAAGTCCGCATCATAACAAAAAATAAAACATTCATTACTTTAGTTGTTTGAGTCGTGGGGTAAGTTGAGCAACTATAGCTCAACTAACCCCAACCCGGAATTTTAAAACAAAAGCGCGGTTATAAAAAAATCGTAAGAATTATACCCAGAACCTCTCTACATATCAAAAGTACAATAATTCTCTGGAAGAATACAGACGAAAACTTGCGATAAACGACGTTTTTACTTTTTCGTCACAAAATAAACAAAACGCCGGCCGCTTCACTCGCTCGTCCAGCCGCCACTAGTGAACGCGTGATGATTACCCCACCCGCGACTCCTTCTTTCCGCTATACGATGCCTATGCGTACGGTGAATAGTTTTCGACATATTTCGATTGCCCAACTTGCCCCTATGCTCAACTAGCTCCGCCCTACCCTAACGCAAAATTAATAATTTACAATGGTGTGATACAATTCGAAACATTCTGGTAGATGTAAGGCAACTTTGCACTTCTTACACTCCCACGTTGTTTCTCTACGTTTTTTATTTTTTTGGCAAACTCTACAAGGTTTTGACTGTCTTAATTTTGATGCTGTTGGGTCAAAGTATTTTGGAAAATAAGCCCATTGCTTCGCGTGCAGTCTCTCTGGCATATCTCCGGAAGATAATTGTCCTCGTTCTCTATAATTCGGTTTTGGTATGTTCTTCAATAGTGATTCGGCTATGTTGATCCTACAGTTAACGTAACATTGTTTCTTCCCGTTATTTATTTTGTTGCATAAAATGTATGAATTAAAAAGACGACCGTAGGCAAGTACCGTCGGTTAACCCTTTTAGTGCCGGACGACGATATATCGTCGTTAGCAGTAGTCCTAACCCTGGGCATAGAAGGTTTAATATTCAGTTTCCAATACAATATCAGTTATTTTATGACAGATAATTGTAAATACACAGTTTATGCTCTATATTGCGTGTTCTACTTAAACTATCGCCAAATGCTAATTCTTTTAATTCGCAATTACATTTGCCATAAACTCAATCAATTTTTTCGGTCGGCACTAAAAGGGTTAAGGGGTTAAGTAGGTTTTGGAAGTACAATATGGGTAGCCTCTGTAGGAGGCTGAATGCTCGTTTTCTTGGCAATTGGCACAGGTTAATTGAGATTTATCAGCATCAGCACTCAATTCACATTTATCAGGCTCGTGTGATTTAGCGCATTTAACGAATCTGAAGTCGAGGTTACAGCATTTACTGATGTGGTTGACACGTTGGCATTTTCTACATTGTATTAGATTATTGTGCTTAAGCACCTCCCAGTAGGCTTTTTGATAAGCAATAGATTTGATCTGGATAAGTTGCTTGCAGTCACTGTCATAAGATAGTTGGATTAAGAAGTGTTCATTATCAACATAAGCATTATTGCTGAGTTTTACTGATGCAACTTTCAGAATATTTAACTTCGCTATTTGTAGACTGTTGATTTCAGCAGCTATTTCATCTGCCGTAACGTCCTTGACACCTTTTAGGATATAGTTTTTAGGTTTAAGAGAACTTGGAGTATAAGTAAAGAATTTGATATTATCTTTTCTTAACGCTTTAGTTGAGCTGTAGAATTTATTAAGATTGTCACAATTAATGGTTAGGTTGTCTTTATCTTTAACACTAATTTTAAAAGCGTCTGTATTAATATTATTCTTGAGAAGAATTTGAACTATAGCTTTTAAGCTATTGTTTTACACATGAATTGACGAAGGTTGAGTTGCTTAACCTTACTATCGGTATTTAGAGAATCATCAGTTTCTTCTATATTTGCATCTACCTCGATTTCCTCAGAGATAGGGTTATGATCTTGATCGATTAGCGTATCGAAGGAATTAGCGGTCGATAAGGAGCCAGCAGTGGATTTATCATCAGACGGGATGCCCTTATTCTTAACCCTTTTAGTGCCGAACGACGATATATCGTCGTTTGATACACTTGCGAAAAGTGCTAACGACGATATATCGTCGTTCATGCGTTGGCGTTGTGTTATACGCATCAGAAGAGGTATATACCAATAAATAATTTTATAAAACTTTAAATTGATTGAAATTCGATGGATTACAATTGAAAAAATGTTTATTAGTTTGTTATATCTTATGTTCATCAGTGCCGAAGCTCTGTATATGTTAGAGCGATAAAGTAGAAACGAGACACGGGATTATTTGAGATCGATTACGGTTCCCAAGAAACTTTCTTGGGAAGCGTAATCGCAATCTTTGTGTTCATGATAGTTATCAAACAGTTCAAATTACACGTCGTCGTGCATCGACACGGCGAAACTAAAATCTTTCTTTCAGTCTTTCTTGGTCCGTCTAATGAGTAGTCAGTGTTCGAAAACCGTCAGTAGTTGAGTTAGTAGCAAAAAGTTTTGTGAATTTTGGTGCTACGATTTTATAAAAATTACACCCTATTACTGACATGGATGACGCAGAATTGGTCCGAATTGTTGACGCGTTAGATATAAATGAAGAAGAGGTCGACAGTGATGAGGAATTATTTCCACCAAGCCGTCGCCGTGCGGCGCTTGCCATGTACCTTCGAGTTATTTTTTATGTTTGTTATGTAATATTATTTATCTTGTTACAAAATATATCGGAAATGTAAAGTATATACTTTGTAATAAATGTTCTATATAAGATTATGATAAAAAGGTGACTTTTTGTATATGCAAATACGTTTTGTAAGAGAGAACTGGACTTTTACTTTCTTCATGATCTTTTATACCTTTGTTACTTATAAAATTTTCAATGGATATAGAAAAACTAGTGTCATTGTTTTGTTCTCTATTTCGTCCTTAACATACTGCTTTTTGAATCATGTAAATATTGTTTCTGGTTTGGTTTTTATGAGCATTTTCCCAAACCCTAGTAAAACCGTGAAATTCGGCCGGTTATTCTCGCATAGGTACCTCTTATTGCGCGGCACTAAAAGGGTTAAAAGTTTGCTTGGGAAATTTCCAGTCACCATCTTCTTTATGTTGAACGGCTACTTGGCCATCTTGTTTGTTGGACGGCCTATGGTGTTTAATGCCGCCATTATTGTCATCCGACGCCGCACATTTTCTGCGAGCTTGGAGATTTTGAACGACTTGAGACTTTCCACCAATCTTTACACTACCACCCAAATCTCTAATTTGTTTAATTAGATACTTTTCTATTAATAGCGGATTTCAGCTGCGGATATCATTAACTATGAAACTATTTTTTGTCACACTTAGTCCTTTTTTTCTAACAGCACCTCTGCTTACGGCGTCACCAGCCTTACGGCTATCAGTTTTTCCTTTAAGTTTATGTTAATCTCACTCATTCTTTTTAATAATAAGATGAACAGTTCTGAACAATTAAAATATTAGGGTGTCCCATAAGTTCCTTTCCTTTTTCTAATGTGAAATGAATACACAATATTTATTGTTTAAGATATGATTTATTTTGTTATATAAGAACCCTTTTGGTCTATTACTTTCTTCCATCTCTCAGGAAGACTCATAATGCCATTTTTCCAATATTGTTGTCTTTTGGACAAGAAATAGTCCTGGAGGTACGTTTTTATTTCGTTGATGGATTTAAAGCGCTTATCCCGAAGAGAAATTTTAAAGACAGAAAGAAGTAGTAATCTGGTAGAGGGAGCTCTGGAGAGTATGCAGGATGCGGTAAAACATCCCAATCGAACTGTAAGAGCTTTTCTCTTACCGCTAATGCAATATGTGGTCTCGCGTTATCATGGTGAAAAACATACGCCTCATCGGTTCATTAATTCTAGCCGTTTTTTTGCTATGGCAGCTTTCAATTGATCCAGTTGATCACAGTATTTCGTAGAATTTATTGTTTCGCCTTGAGGAAGGAGCTCGTAGAAAATTACGCCTTTCCAATCCCACCAAATGGATAAAAGAACTTTTTTGGGGTGTAGTCCCGCCTTTGCGACAGTTACAGGCTTATTGTCCTTACACCAAGTGCGTTTTCTATGCATATTCTCATACAAGATCCACGTTTCGTCTCCTGTGACAAGCCTCTTCCAAAACGGATCCTTTTCATGTCGCTGGAGAAGCAAATCGCACGTAGAGATGCGATTCACAAGGTTGGTCTCCGTTAGTAAGTGCGGAACTCAAATTTCGCAGCGATTAACATATCCCATCCTGGTTAGGTGATTGTGCACTGTTGTTTTTGGAATTCTAGTGGCATTAACTATCTCCAGCACATTATATCGCGGATTTTCATCAAGCATGGCCTTAATATGGTCCGTATCCGTCGTTTTTGGGCGGCCGCTGCGGTCTTCATCTTCCAGATTAAAATTTCCCCCTCTAAATCTTTTGAATCAATTGCGAACGGTTGTAATAGTTATAGCACCATCCCCGTACATGGTGCTAATCTCGTCGACAGTATTCTTTACACTATCTCCTTTTTTGAAACAATGAAGCATAACATGCCGTAAATGTCGCCTTTCGCTGCTCATGTTTAACGCTGTGGATGAAAGTTTTAAAAGAGACTGCAGCACAAACGAAACGTACTGTAAAAGAGCTCTGGGACGACTCCAACCGATGACATAGACGCCTAATAGATAAGCCTGCATGTTTACACAAGAAGAGCCGTTTAAGGAAGTTCGAGTGAATCTAATGTAAAAAAACTTTTTCCAACTTTAAGCTTTGAAACTCTGTATACATGTAATTAAATACTCGATTGATATATCCTAAAAATTTTCAAACGATCCTCCGTCTAGTTTCTTTGAAAAAAAATGTTAAAAATTACATTTTTTAAGTCCTTATACACAGGCTCTTATGGCTGACTAGCTGTACTCGCGTCTTTTTCGATTTTTTTCGATATTAACCTCCCAACTTTAAGGAAAACAAAACTATGTGTAATAAACTTGAATAATTGTAGAATAAGATTAGATTTCAATAATATAACCTTACCGATGTAGTTTCGGTGATAATTTAACATAAACTTTATTTGTTACTCATGCTTATTGGTAGCCGTACACGTTACTGAACGTTTGGCAACGTTGCGATAATAGCTGAGAAAAGTATAAGGATAGAAAAAGAGATAGAGAGAAAGAGAGAAGATAGAAAATTTATTTTGTCACCTTAGTTCAAAAATTGTAGTTTGAAGCAAATTAGAATAATTTTAGTTCTTGAATAAATGAATGAATAAAATATATAAAGTTATAAATTAATGAAAATAATATCACAATAATTATATTATAAAGAAAATCAACTGTGTTTATGTTTTTAAAAACTAAAATATTCGATGTCAGTATGAAAACGGGAGTATAACCTCAAATTAAATAAAAATGTAAATAATTACCTATACATTTTTTTTCTTTTCTTTTACAATAATTGCAATTTTTGATTTTGAAATTATTGTTCCTGCAACCAATCCGAGCTTTATTACTCTTGATAACATTTTGTCTCCATTTCATAATATTTTTTTTTTTAAATCTACCTTAAATCTGTGCATTTTTGCAAATTATTTCCATGCACTCATGGACTAAAACACTTAAATTTGATAATGCTCTCTCCGTGCTCTCTAACTATAGTACATAGGAATAACAATATGCTGTTGCCAGATCTTCTTATTCAAACGGATGAGTCAAAAGTCACGTAGTCATTTCGTTACTTTTGTTAATTAAATAAATAATATTTAACAATTTTTGGATTAGATATGTTATTATAAATTGAAATAAGGAATTTTTATTACTATTACAAGAATTGAAAATACAGAAAAATTCAATTACTATTTTGAGTCATTAGTTACGCTCGAACTTCCTTAAGGCCACTCATAGCGCGAAGAGAAAGAAACTTTTGGGACACCCTAATACTTTATCGAAAACTTTTTTTACGATTTCACCAAAGGAGAAAATAGCGGAAACCTTAGATTAGCTGGACAACAGCCGCCACGATGTGCACAGCTCGGAAGCCATGGCTCAACTCCAGGCAGACACTCTAGCCACTGCGCCATTAGTCCTTTTGAAAGAACGGTTAAAATTCTAGTTTATGAGGTTAATTAACACCTGTATATTTCTGTGCAGAAACATTGAAAGTCACAAAATGAACATATTGTATTAACACTAAACCTACCGAGAATTCTTGTATACCGATTCCTACCGCGCGCGGTCAAATTGACCGGTAATTAAAAAAGTTATCAATTTTATTATTCAATGCAAATAAGGTTGATTTATTGGTAAATGTATATAAAATAAAGAATTTTCATGAAGTTTCGTCCAAATTTATTTTTATATAATTTCAAAAATTCTTTAAATAAAAGCAAATAAAATTAAATTTTTATACAGAATGTTATGCATACATACTTTATTCGGTTTCCTCATATTGTTTACAAATTATTTTAGTTTGAAATGTGCATTTGCCGCAAACATATTTTTCGCACTTCGAACAGATTTTTGTTGTTTTATAACCTATACAAAATTTTATTTGAAAAGTTTTTCGTACAGACAAATCGGAACTTGTGGGCGGTGTTGGTAAAAGCTTTTTTTCTTGAGATTTTTTTATATGCATCGCCAAGTTCTGAAGCTAACTGGAACAAAAATTCCTGCCTCGAAATGTTTTCGCCCGTCGCACAGTGGTTCATTTGGCCGAAAACCTGGCCAAAACCCCAAGGAGTTTTTCAATTTAGCTGAAAATTGGTGTATTAGTATTATTTGGGTCACTGATTAAGAATCTGAACTCAAAATTTCGAAAAACAAAATGGCAGCTTCAATATGGCGGATGCGAGTATTGAAAAATTGTCGGATCGGCATGAAAATCAGTAGTCTTATGTTTTTCCGGTCGCTGATTAAGAATCCGAACTCAGAATTTCCAAAAACAAAATGGCGGCTCTAATATGGCGGGTGCGAGTATCGAAAAATTGTCGGATCGGCATGAAAATCAGTAGTCTTATGATTTTCTGGTAGCTGATTAAGAATCCGAACTCAGAATTTCCAAAAACAAAATGGCGGCTCTAATATGGCAGGTGCGAGTATCGAAAAATTGTCGGATCGGCATGAAAATCAGTAATCTTATGATAGCCCGGCCCTATGTCATAAATGCACTTCCCCAAGCATGGCGCGCGCGACAAACAAATAACAATAACTCGAAGAATCGCAAAAAGTCGCAAGAAAACTCAACGAGGTCTTCTTCGGGAAGCTTCAAAGTTTAATTTAAAAAAAAAAAAAATGTTATTCCACGGACTTCTGCAGTTTTAATGATATTTACTGCAGCAGCCGCTGTATCTTAATACAAACATGTCATTGCTGTTCCATCTCCGAATTTCCCTTTGTTTAATAAAAATTTCGGTCGAAGGAGAAAGATGTTACATTATAAGGAACAAATATTTCCCTCATACCTGCAACTAGCCAGATTTTCATTAGAATCGTCAAAGATCTTTCGATTTATGACGGTAAGCGGTCGAGGTAGCCGCGGCTATGTATAGTTGCCTCGAAACAATAGGCCACCAGCTTGTTTAAACTAATTTCGATTTTTAACCCCATAGAATAAACATATTATTTCGTTAATTGCCAGGTAGATCTTAGAGAAGGATTAGCAGTATTCATTAGATAAAGCACGATAGCCCGGCTCTATGTCATAAATGCATTTCCCCGAGCATGGCGCGTGCGACAAACAAATAAGAATATCGTGTACAACTGCAAAAAGTCGCAAAATTTTACAACGGGGACTTCTTCGGGAAGCTTTAAAGTTTAATTTAAAAAAAAATATATTCTGATATTCCTTTTCCTTCAAAAGTTACAATGATATTTATTGCAACAGTCACTGTATCTTAATACCAGCATATCACAGCTACTCCATCTTCGAATTTTCCATTGTTTAATAAAAATCTCGACTGAAAGAGATTGATAGAACATTGTGAGAAACAAATATAGCCCTCATACCTGCAACTAGACAGATTTTTAGCCGAAACGTCAAACATCTTTCGGTTTATAACGGTAAGCGGTCGAGGTGATCGCGGCTATCTATTGTTGCTTTGGAACAAAAGGCCACCAGCTTGCTTAAAATTATTTTAATTTTTAACCCGAACGAAATAAATATAGCGTTACGTTAATTACAAGGGTAACCTTAGTGAAGGATTAGTCTTTCGATGCCACCGTGATTTTAAAAAGGCGAAATTCCTTTCCTCGTCGCGATGGTTGCTCAGTGGTGGGTGAGGAGTAATAAAAAACAAATGAGGCGATGTGAATTGATTTCAAGAACAATTTAATAAGTTATATATCGTCAGTCGTCAACAGTGTCTTATGGTGGTCTCAGAGCTTCTGGTCGTTAAGCTTCAAAAACTTAGTCTCCCCCCTCAAGCATGAGGGGCAAACGGGTGTCGCGGACATTGACTTCGCAGCCCAAGAGGTGGCAAAATACGGAGAACATCTTCAGGAGATGGGGGAAGGGGGCCCAGCTGGCCGACTCGCAGCTAAACTCGGTGACCGAGTATCGGGTAGCCGGGTTCCAGGAAAATGGTAATAAATTACCGCAATTCCCCATCTCCTAAAGAGCCTGTCAGTGTATGGCAAAAAAAAAAAAATACTTAGACGAAAACTGCGCCCATTCGCGACGTAACATCCCGCCCGCCTTGAACAATTTTGTTCAATCCAGAGTAAAACATGTAAAGTATAAATGGATATTCTTATAACTAACATATGGGATATGATAACGAATAAATATAATACAGAAATAAGGAATTAGTTTAAATAGCGGGGTCGCGAGGTAAAGGGCACAGCTTCAGGATACTGCGCTTGTAGGTTCCACTCATTGTTTTGACGGATACAACCCGCAAAATTCCGTCCTCTCCTGGGTGAGTGGCTGTGATGCGTCCCAACATCCAGCGCAGCGGTGGGATGTTATCTTCCTTCAGCAGTACTAGATCTCCCACTTGGAGCTGAATTGTGGAACCCGTTCGCCACTTGGATCTTAAACTTACTTCATTGAGATATTCTTTATGCCAACGGGCCCAGGAATGCTGCTTGACCCGTTGGATATGCTGCCAATGTGATAATCTGTTGCTCGGCATATCGCTCAAGTCATGCTCAGGCATGGTTGTGATGGACTCACCGATCAGGAAGTGTGCTGGTGTTAGGGCGGCTAGGTCGTTTGGATCAGAGGAGAGTGGAGTTAACGGACGTGAATTCAGGATAGCCTCTACCTCAATTACATACGTATTCAGCTGCTCGAAAGTAAACAGTGCGTCACCAATTGTTCTAATAAAATGATGTTTAAATGATTTTACTGCGGCTTCCCATAAACCGCCGAAATGAGGTGCTCTGGGCGGTGAAAAATGCCATTTTATATTATCAATCAAAAGTTTTTGCGAGACTATTTCATTGTGTTTGGCCGAATTAAGTAGAAATTTTAATTCTTCCAATTCTTTCTTTGCTCCCGTAAAGTTAGTAGCATTATCGGAATAAATATTCGTTGCTAAGCCTCTACGTGCAAAGAACCGCTTGAGACAACCGAGAAAGGCTTCTGTGGTCAAATCACTGACCAGCTCTAAATGGATTGCTTTGGTAGCGAAGCAAACAAAAACTGCTACGTAAGCCTTCAATTTTCGTTGATTTCGATGGCGTTTTTCCTTTATAAAAAATGGGCCACAATAATCGACGCCCACGTTTTTAAAGGGACGAATGGATGTTACCCTATCCTTGGGCAGAATTCCCATTATATATTGATCGGTAGTGCGTGGCCTTGTTTTAAAACAACGCAGACATTGGTGAATGATAAATTTAGTAATGTTCTTCCCATCGATTGGCCAGCAACGCTGTCTTACATCGTTTAGTGTAGCTATGGTTCCCGCATGCATATTCCTAATGTGAGCTGCCTGAATGATAATACGGGTTACGTGGTGTGAACGTGGCAGAATTATTGGAAATTTTTGATTATACGTGATTGATGCGTTGCGTAACCGTCCACCAACGCGAATAATACCCCCTTCGTCGAGAAACGGGTTCAACATAAAGAGTTTACTACTCTTGTGCACCGTATTATTTTTTCCTAAATCCTGGATCTCACGAGGAAACGCCTCCAACTGCACAAGTGTTATGATTCGCATGTGTGCAAACTGTAATTCCTCGCATGTTAGACGACCCGACAGATTCCGCTTCCGGGATGCGTTAGTGATAAAGCGGAGAATATATGCCATTATTCCCTGTAATTTGACAAAAGAGGAGAAACGCGTCAAAATTTCGTTTGGCTCCATTCTATTAATCAGGGTAATAACTCTTTTATCCGGAACTTCCACGTGAGAGAGGTGGAATTTAGGCCAATCGTCTTCCTGCCCTGCTAACCAGAACGGGCCTTGAAACCAATGTTGGCCTTCTCGGAAATCGGAAGGAGACTGCCCTCGCGAGATCAAATCTGCCGGGTTATCCGCGGATTGTACATGGTACCAGTCGGAAGGATGCGTGTGTGATTGTATGCTGCTAATTCGATTCGCCACAAAAGTTTTTAGGGTGTGGGAAGAAGAATTTACCCAATGCAAAACTATCATTGAATCAGTCCAAAATCTTTTTTTGGAAAATGTTAACCTTAGAGCGGGTTCTATAGCCCTGTATAATTTTACTAGTAGAAGAGCAGCACACAATTCCAGCCGGGGAAGTGATATCACCTTTAATGGTGCTACGCGTGACTTGGCGCACACAAGCTGAGTCTTAATCTCGCCCTTAGAGTTGACCGAACGTAAATAAATACATGCCCCATATGCCTTTTCACTTGCATCCGAAAATCCATGGATTTGTAAATCGGTAGCCTTTTCTATAACGATCTTACGAGGTATGCAAATGTTTGTTAGTATAGGTAATTTGGTAATAAAATCATTCCATTTTACATGTATGCTTGGAGGAACCTCCTCGTCCCAACCCAACTTAGACTTCCAAAGCGTTTGCATCATTATTTTAGCGGTAATTATAACTGGCCCCAATAGACCCAATGGGTCAAATAATTGTGCGATTTTCGATAAAATGATTCTTTTTGTTACACCTTTTTGTTCGTCATACATATGGATGGAATAGCTAAGTGTGTCGCTACCCGGGTGCCAATTGATGCCGAGAATCTTTTTGACCGGTGCTAACTCCGAGTCTAAACAGACATGCTCGCGATCCCTGTCTTGATTCCGAATGTCCTTAACTAACTCCACTTCGTTCGAGGCCCACTGTCTTAGGTTAAAACCACCTGATCTGGCTAAGGCTATGACTTCGTCTCTTAATAATTTGGCTTCTTCGCGCGAATGTGTTCCGGTTATTAAGTCGTTCATATAGAAGTCATTTAGGAATATTGTCGCCGCGCGAGGAAAAGAATCTGCTCCGTCTTGAGCTAGTTGTTGCAAGCATCGTACTGCGAGAAAAGGAGCTGAGGTTGTGCCATAGGTTATGGTATTTAATCGAAAAGTTTGAATTGGGTCTTGCGTACCCTTGCGCCATAATATTTTTTGATATATTGCATCATCTGGATGCACCTGAATCTGCCTGAACATTTTCTCAATGTCGGCCGTGAAAACGTACGCGTGTACACGAAAACGAGCGAGGAGTGAGAAAAGGTCTTCTTGTATCTTGGGCCCTACCAACAGAGTGTCATTCAATGATATTCCAGACATCGATTTGGCTGAACCGTCGAAAACTACTCTAATTTTCGTCGTAACACTCGACAATTTACAAACCGCATGGTGAGGCAGATAAAAACCCTCATGTCGATTTGTATCCGGTATAGCGGTCATATGACCTAGCTCTTCGTATTCCTTTAAAAAAGATGAATACGGCTCGCGTAGGGTTGGTTCCCTATTCAACCTGCGTTCCAGGGACAAGAAACGTTTCCGTGCTAAATTATATGACACTCCTAGCTGCTTCTTTTTCTCATTAAACGGCAGTCGAACTATATACCGTCCAGTGTGGTCTCGCGTTGTTTCCGTACGAAACCTACGTTCGCATTCTTCTTCTTCATGCGAGAATTCTTTCTTTGAAGGGCATTCTTCTATTTCCCAAAATTTTGTTATCTGCTCTTCTAATGGTAATTGAACTAAATGACTGATGGGTATGTTCGTAGAAGAATTAATGCTTTCGGCAGAACCAGAGACAATCCAACCTAGCTTAGTTTTCTGTAGGATGGTGGTTTTATTACTGAGCCTTATTTGCCCGTAACTTAATAAATTATAAAATAGTTGCTCTCCTAGCAAAGCATCTATTTCCGCGGGCTCATGAAAGTGCGGATCAGCAAGCGATAGATTACTTGGAATATTATGTGCAAGGCGATTAACTGTTTGCGATGGTAGATGTGTTGTTATATTTGTTATTACCATAAATTCGACTCTTTGTGAAAAGAATGAATTACGGGATCTAATCTCGGTTTTGACTTTATGGCAAATCTTTGTCGCCTTCTGGCCTATACCAAACGCAGGTAGATCGACTCGAGCTTTAGGCAATTTTAAATGATTCGCGAAGCGCTCGGTTATGAAGTTCGTTTGTGAACCGCTGTCTAGTAGGACTCTACATTCGTGCTCCTTGTTGAGATTGTCTATGATTTTTATTCTTGCGGTAGATAATAGAATCTCGGACCTTGTTACTGCTGTAAGAGTCGCGGAACAATTCTGACTTGTGGATGGCGCGGATGCATCCTCTGCGATATTTGGACTTTCCTTAGTCGCGGAATCTGAGTGCAACAATGTGTGGTGCCTACCCTGACATCTCCGACATGAACTTGATCGACATTGAGCACCCCAATGACCTGCGCGGAGGCAATTAATACAGAGACTGGCATTTCTGGCCGCGGAGTACCTACCACTCGGATTTAATGCAAGAAACTTAGGACAACATGCTACTTGATGTGCACCCTTACAAATTACACATTGGGGCTCATGTGATGTGCTCACATAGCCCTGGGTGGTACGTGTAGGCTTGAACGAGGCTGAAAACTTTTCTTTCTTGGTGGTGCGGTGTGTCTGATTTTCCGAGTGGGTAACGAGATTTACCGGTTCTGCATCGCACGCGTATTTACTCAAAAATGTAAATAAATCCTTTGTGGTTGGCCTAATGCCATTTTCTAACGACTGTTCCCAAATAGTGCGCGTGTCTTTATCTAACTTACTTGTTAATATATAAATCAGCATTTCGTGCCAATCGACGGGTTCTCCTAGAGACTGCAATGCCTTAACGTGAGTTTTTGATTTTGTTAGCAACATTCGCATTGAGACTGGAGAACTTTTCGAAGCAGTTTTCAATTCGAAGAGAGCGCGAATGTGTGCCTCAATGATTTTTCTCGGTTTGTTAAACTCTTCATTTAGTGATTCCCACGCGAGAAGGTAATTTTCTTCTGATGAATTTAAGACGCTGATTACTGCGGCCGCATCACCCTGAAGGTGCGACTTTAGAAGTTGAAACTTATGCACTACGGGCATCCTTTCATCATCGTGTATTACGGATTTAACCCTCGCGAGGCGATGGCGGTGTCTCTGGAGACTCAGCGTTTAGCGCACAGTGACACGCACACTAGCAAATATGTAATTTGAGAAACCACTTGGCGTCTCCGGAGCGATAACAAACACATTTACGATGTTGTGTTCGATACAACCTAAGAGTGTGTAAGTGACTCAGCAGCCAGCATTTGCTTTCGAGTCGCATCAGTTCTCTGCGGAGATTCATACAAGACGGTCGTAAGAAATAAATACTTCCGTGCTTGTTCTTTTTTCATTACCCATGTTGCAAGTATATGTTGCCTTATAATATATAAAAGAGTCGGTTAGATTGACGAGGTCTGGTTTGTACACGATGACCTATAACCTATAACCTTTTTTATACATAATAAAAAAAATGTTTTTTTTCCTGCACATCTTCCAAAAAACCTTTTCGTATATTCATATAGGAATTGTTATAAAACATTACATAATTTATTTGTTGCCGATTTCATCAAAATTATTGTTAAAAATTTAGTAGTCCAACAGTTGTAGAGAACACAAGCAAAAAAATTATCTTCTCGCCTGCGAGGACAAGATGCGGTTGTATTAGTGGGATGTTTATGTCTCATGTTTCGACGCGAGCGAGCGCGTAATAGTATTAGTGAAAATAGATGTGGGTCTCTAGAGACACCGCCGCCGTCGGCGGTGCTAGAAGGTCCGTAGTCCGAGGGTTAAAAGCATCATGGAAGTCATTCCATTCTGCGAAATTGCCATCGAAATCCTTTATTTTTATTTTGGGAACAATTGAATGTACATGCCCACTACACGCGTTTGAATTTGATTGAGAAGGTGAATCATTTCGTCGGTCTACAGGAATTGGAACTACAGATCTCAAAATACTTTCGATTTCACCGCAGCATTCAAAATAAAGCTCCTCGAATTCAATTCTCACGTTTACCTGTTCCTCGGATTCGTCTAAACATTCGATTCTAAATTGAACGGTTTCAAATTCCTTGATCAATTCCTGGAGCCTCGTCTTACGTATTTCCAAATCTGTTAAACGCGGATTACTTCCTACTTTACTTAAATATGTTTCAATGCGAGTGAGTTGAGCCTTAATGACACCGCGTTGTTTAATTAAGGTTTTGAGATCGGACGCCATTATCGCGTATTTGAGGTAGAAACTGAATAGGGAGCGAAAAGAGTAAGGAAAGGTGAATCCACCAGCCTACCTGAACGTTGACTGCGATGCCTCTCGCGATGTCTCCCTGATGTGGATGCTGCTGCGTCTGGATGCTCAGCAAGCCTTTGTTGGAGTCCGATGCTGCTTGGGATGTACTGATCTGCACGAATCTCGTTGCTGCTCTGGACCTTGCTGCAGGCGATGTCCTCGATGATACTTCTGCCGTGTATTGTAGGCAGAGTTCTCAGGATGCTGCGTCTGGTCTCGAGTACAGGCGTAGTCTTCTGATATGCTCTGAACGATCTGGGAATGGTGATCGCGTCCGTGGCTGACGGTTGTAAATCGGCAGCTCCGTGGATCCTCAATGTGTCTTCTGAATTGCACTTCTAGCACCTCAGCTGCTCACACTCCTCACCGCGAAAATATACTATCCGGCTTCAATCCGGCTCGAAGGACCAATCTTTCGATGCCACCGTGATTTTAAAAAGGCGAAATTCCTTTCCTCGTCGCGATGGTTGCTCAGTGGTGGGTGAGGAGTAATAAAAAACAAATGAGGCGATGTGAATTGATTTCAAGAACAATTTAATAAGTTATATATCGTCAGTCGTCAACAGTGTCTTATGGTGGTCTCAGAGCTTCTGGTCGTTAAGCTTCAAAAACTTAGTCTCCCCCCTCAAGCATGAGGGGCAAACGGGTGTCGCGGACATTGACTTCGCAGCCCAAGAGGTGGCAAAATACGGAGAACATCTTCAGGAGATGGGGGAAGGGGGCCCAGCTGGCCGACTCGCAGCTAAACTCGGTGACCGAGTATCGGGTAGCCGGGTTCCAGGAAAATGGTAATAAATTACCGCAATTCCCCATCTCCTAAAGAGCCTGTCAGTGTATGGCAAACAAAAAAAATACTTAGACGAAAACTGCGCCCATTCGCGACGTAACAATTAGCATTATTCGTTTGTCCAAGGCACGATAGCCTGGCAGTATGTCATAAACGTATTTCCCCGAGCATGGCGCGTGCGACAAACAAATAAGAATATCTCGTAAAATCGCAATAAGTCGCAAAATTTTACAACGGGGACTTCTTCGGGAAGCTTCAAAGTTTAATTTAAAAAAAAAAGTCGCGTTGTACTTTTGCGTACTTCACAACTATTTCCTCTGCAAAAGGAAAAAAATGTATGGGATTTGCAATCTGTGCCATCGCAGTTGTAAAATATTAAATAAAAAAATGAAACCAAGGTACTTATAATTTAAAAGTATGACGAATAGCTACGAATACTTACAAAGTTGATTGTAGGGTAGGGCGGGGCTAGTTGAGCATAGGGGCAAGTTGGGCAATCGAAATATCTCGCAAACTATTCACCGTACGCATAGGCATCGTATGGCGGAAAAAAGGAGTCGCGGGAGGGGTAATGACCACGCGTTCGCTAATGGCGGCTAGACAAACAAGTGAAGCGCCCGTGCATTTTGTTTATTTTGTGACCAGAAAGTAAAAACGTCGTTTATCGCAATTTTTCGCCTGTATTAGTCAATTGTTATCTGTTTTCAATCAGGTAAGTGTTAATCTTCCAGAGAATTATTGTACTTTTGATATGTAGAGAGGTTCTGGGTATAATTCTTACGATTTCTTTATAACCTCGCTTTTGTTTTAAAATTCCGTGTTGGGGTTAGTTGAGCTATAGTTGCTCAACTTACCCCACGACTCAAACAACTAAAGTAATGAATATTTTATTTTTTGTTAGGATGCGGACTTACAAGAGGAAGACTACAAGATGTTCCTACACTACTGAAGATTTAAAAAATGCTGCAAAGGCTGTCAACGATGAAGGAAAAAGTGTTAATGCCGCCGCTAAAGAATTCGGTATCAAACGGATGACTTTGACAAGATTTTTGAAGAAGTTAAATGAAGGTGGTGATTCATCCATGGGCTATGCAACACCGAGGCAAGTATTTTCTACTACACAGGAAGACTCTCTGAAAAAATACTTGCTACAAATGGCATCAATCTTCTATGGATATTCCCCAAAAGACGTCCGTCGCCTTGCCTACGAATGTGCTGCTAAATTTGGCATTGAAATTCCACCCAGCTGGACTGAAAATAAGATGGCCGGAAAAGAATGGCTTACGATGTTTTTAAAACGAAATCCGGAGCTATCCATACGAAAACCAGAATCCACCAGCCTTGGTAGGGCAACATCATTTAATGCGCAGAATGTTAAAGTTTTCTTTGAGAAATTAGCGGAAGTAATGGATAGATATGGAGTTACTGCGGCAGACATTTGGAATGTAGATGAGACAGGAGTATCCACTGTGCTGAAGCCAAATAAAATTGTTGCTGCCAAAGGTAAGCGCAACGTCGGCGCAATGACTTCTGGGGAACGAGGGACTAACGTTACAGTAGTAACTGCTGTATCTGCTCTTGGAAATGCTGTACCTCCTATGTTTGTATTTCCGAGAAAACAGTTTAAGACACACTTTCTTAACGGTGGTCCCCATGAATGTATAGGAGCAGGCAATGCCAGTGGATGGGTTACAGACGAAGAATTTTATCAGTTTATGCAACATTTTATAAAACATGTGAAACCATCCATGGAGCGCCCTGTTTTGTTAGTGTTGGATAATCACTCCTCTCACTTGAACGTGAAGACACTAACTTTGGCCAAAGAGAACGGAGTTGTAATGTTGTCCTTTCCACCGCATTGTAGCCATAAATTACAACCGTTGGATGTGTCAGTCTTTGGACCGTTCAAAAAGTATTGCGCTGCTGCTCAACATTCATGGCTACGAAACAACCCGGGGAAAACCCTTACTATTTATGATATACCAAAAATAGTCGCTGATTCGTTGCCGTTTGCTCAGACAAGCATAAATATTGTTAACGGTTTCCGAAAGACAGGCATCTTCCCGTATGATGCAAACATTTTTGGTGAGGATGAGTTTTCACCATCATTTGTAACCGATCGTCCTGAACCAGAATCTATCGAGCCGGAAAAAGATCATCCAGAGCAAGCTGTGATGTCCAGCACTGAGCCTAATCCCACTCCTTCTGCCTCCACCAGCCAAGCTGAACCCGAACCTGGTCCAAGCAACAAAGAAAACGAGACAACCGACCTAATACGAGTATTTTCCCCGGAAATTGTACGACCATACCTAAAGGCTGACCCTAGAAAAGCAACTAAAACTAACAGAAGAAAGAGGAAAGCTGCAATACTAACAGACACTCCCGAAAAGAACGCTTTAGAAGAACAGCAAAATAAAACCACCAAAAAAGTTAAGAAGCCAAAGAAGAACATGGATAAGAAAAGGAAGAAGGGTGTCTGTAAAAAAATACTCCAGTCAAGTGAGGAAAGTGATGATGATGATTATTCCTGTCTGATTTGTTGCGAAGGCTATGCGGAAAGTTTACCAGGAGAAAATTGGATCCAGTGTCAAGCTTGCAGGGAATGGGCACATACAAAATGTGTTCCAGGTGCTGGTCTTACTTTCGTTTGTGTCAATTGCAACAGTGACAACGACGATTAAGTTCCTCAGATCTTATTAATATATTTTTTTAAGATATTTAAGTCTGATTTTAAACAGAAAGACTGAATCTAATGCTGAAGTTAATCTTAAGATACGTTAATGTTTTGTTGATTCTAGTTTTTGTTAATTATATTCAAAGAAAATTACTTTAAGTTTTATTGTTCTGTCACTAAAAGACTATAAATAAAGAGCTGATTGTCAAACACATATTTTACTTCGTCTCTAGTCAACATTGAACCCATGGTTTGGTTAGACATTCTTAGTGCTCAACTTGCCCCATACCCTTGCTCAACTTACCTCACCTATGGGGTACATTGAGCGTACTTGACTTTCTGCATTTAAACAGCTGTAGCTCTTAAATTCGACTTGTTACAAAAACATTACTATGGACACTTTTTATAAGGGATAGATTACTAATCCATCAAGCCGCATAACAACTCATTGAGACTTATCATTGAGGAGCTATATCCGCTCAAGTGAAAAATTGCTCAACTAGCCCCGCCCTACCCTACTATTATTTCACATTGAAAACGTATTCTGAATTTCGATGTGAATACGTTACATTATTCAAGTGCCAACTTTGACATTGCATATCTCTAAGAGCGTTGTTCAATAAAAACTTTTATTAATGGAAACCGATGCTCTGATATGTTACAAATCAAACGGAATTGCTAAGTTTTGAAAATCGCGAAAAAAATTGTTGGCTTTTTGGCCAGGTTTTCGGCCAAATGAACCACTGTGCGTCGTTTCTTTACACAAAATCCAGGCATTTATTCTGGCTAGGTCCAAAATGTTGAAAAATACCTGAAGTGGCCACCTACAACTTTTCAACTTCACGCTGTATTTCCTTGCCATCTGGTCTGCCACATCTACACCAAATTTTGTACTATTATAAAATCTAATAGTTTCCGGTATACGTTTGTTGCTTTTTTCTATTTCTATTGAGTTATGTTTGGAACTTAGGACAAGCACTTCTTTTTCGGTTTACTTTTATACACTGTAAGAGTAATGTAACTTGATTTATACAAGTTACTTGAAAATCTAGCCATTTTATCTTTTCTTTCTTTGGCTAACTTTGGCAACTCTTTTTTGTTTCCACGAATTGTTCCAACAATTGTAGTTTTTTTTGCAAGTAATTTCTTGGCTAATGATACACTCGTGAAAAATTGTCTGTTGTTATGTTCCTTCCGCATCCTGTGAAAGGATCCATCAGCTTTAGAACAACGAGCTCCCCAAGTGGAATTGAACAATCTCTCCTTTCATCCTTTCCCAAATAGGGAAACCCATTTATTATATACTTACTACTGACGTCACACGCCAACCAGAACTTTATTCCTTTGTCTGGTTTGTTTGGCATATATTGTGTAAATCTACACCTAGTCTTCGATGGAAACAACTGCTCATTAACAGCAATATATGCACCAGGTTTATAACAATTTTGTGAATTCTCAATAAATCGATCCCATATTGTAGATATCATAGCAAATTTATTGGTCTGTAAACGCTGGCTTCTTTCGCTCTTCTTATCAAATCGTATAAACTTCATAATTTCAGTAAAGTCGTTTCGGCTCATTGTTTGCGAAAAAAAAGCGGGTCCCCAATTTTTATTCCACAAATATGAGATATCCAAATTTGTTGTCTCATATGCGCCGCGAGCATATAGCAAAGAAATGGATGCGTCTAGTTTTGTTGTATTTAGCTTCCACTTAGTCCCCAACACCCTAAATGCTTCTTCTTCTGTACATTTTATAATATGATGCATTATACGCTGATCCATGATAAGAGTAAAAGCTGTCTTCATTTGTCCTTTCATTATATGTCGCTTAGCATATCCTGTTGGCCCTGACATATCCCTAAACATATTATGCACTGGTAACCTGCCAGGTTTGGGTCTTCCGTTTATTTCTTCCCAGACTGTTCCATCAGCAGCAGTTTCGATGCGTTGATCCTCTAAATCTGTCTCACTTTCGGATGTCAATAAAACTCTCTTTCTTTTCTGTCCTGGACGCTAATTTATAATATTCTCCACTTCACTATCGCTTTCTGATTCCAATTCACTTGTTGTAAATAGCTTTTTATCTGTTTCCATGTTTTTTTCAATTTCAGAAATTTCTTTTTAGTGACGTGTACTTTTATTTTGTGTTATACAAGGCTTTGACTGAGATCGACTGGCGACTGAGTACTGAGTGTCGTTCCTCGGAGTTTTACCCCGGACTTTTTGGACCCCTCGCCGGTCCCCGCGCTCTGCGCTATCGATACTTCGAACTGACCGAGGATCAACAGTTCGAGGAGTGTTGACAGAAATAGACCACGCCGGGCCCGAGCGAGGGTGGTCCCATCCTGCACTCGGCACAGAGCGACGTCGGGAAAATAAACTAAATCATTTATTGTATTTCGAAGATCATCGCTCTGCCCGAGAATGCTAGACTAAACTCCGAAGAACGACTCACTCGAAAAGTGGCGACGAATGGTCGTGTCGCCACATTCTTGTTCATCATATTTTGAAAACTCTTCTTCTATGTCCGTTATACAGTAGAATCCCTCTAATGTTGACACTTCCTTCTATCCCCACTTTTCATGACTTATTTTCCCCTATGCGCATAAGCATGCGCAGAATTGAAACTTGAGCGAAGGATCATGTAAACATCCATAACCTACATGACGCGCCACGAAACTAAAATTCTATTGGGCAATAAGAAGTACAAGTGGGGGAAAATACAAGTAACAGTAACGGGAGTATCCTGTCAACATTAGCGAGAGAGCAACCTTAGAGGGAGCAACATTAGAGGGATTCTACTGTACTTCTTAGGTAATTTGTAATTTTCAAATGCTTTGACATTTTTAGGGTAAATATCTACAACAGATTATTACACTATGTAAAGAATAAAAAATTTACATTGATGTTTTGATACTTTACTTTATCTGCTTCAAATAAACAAATGTAAATAATTGCACAAGAAAATCTTTAGAAGTGTCCTACTCGAGACTGTATTCAACACTATTGCTGTCTATTCTTTTTAATTGAAACCGACTCTGAAATAAATATAAAAAATTTTACTCTGAGACAACCGTATAATATTTTTTCCCACCGATCATATTGACCGACCGCGGTAGCTAGGCTACATAACAAATTTTTCTTGGAAAATAGAGAGAATAACTAGAAGTAAAGACTGAAGAAAATATATGCATATTCTAAGAATTGTCATATAGTTTGATAACGGTATTATAACGTTTAAAAATTTGTACGTTTTACAAAAGTTTGAAAACGTTCAATTTGACCGGTACTGGTAGGTTTAGTGTTAAAATTGAAGGAACCGGCGTGGCTCGGGCCGGCCGCAGTTCCTGACTGGGCCCATCCACACCCAGTTGAGAGGGCACCGGCTGAGTTCGGTGTCTCGGCTGCGGCCGGTCCGGCGGAGAGTCCTTCTGTTCCTAGGAACGTCAATGGTTTGTTTAACGTGGAGTACCTGCCTTGCGGCTTAATCCCCACGGCCCCCATGGGCGCGGGATCGAGATACGCTCGATCAACGCGTACGTGCATAAGCAGCGTACTACCAGTCTTAACACGAAGATTGTGCGTCACACTGGTCGGAGCGGAGACTTTCTTAACTCCTACCGGCTCTGCAGGCCGGCACCCGAGATGGAAGGTTTACTGCATCTCACACAGCGACATCCGTAGCATAAGCCCGCCAATGTCTCGCCAGCATTTGGCTCTTGAAACTTTCGCCCCCACGATGGACCTACCCACGGCTGGGCCGGAGTGGGCTAAAACTCCGTGGGCAACCCAGCCCCCGTGGTACCAATACACCCTTGGTTTGGGAGCACTTGACTCAGGTCGGTGGGGTCGTTAAGCCCAGTGGGGTCGCCCAGGCCACAGAATGGGGACCCCACACCTTGCCGTAAGACAGCTCGGGGACCCCCGGGCGCGCGAATGCCCGTACCTACCCAGGTTAACTGGGTAGGCCCCTGGGGGAACACTACTCGGGTCCGGTGGGGTCGTAAAGCCCAAAGCCGGGGGACTAAACCACTCACGAAGCCCCCACGGCTCCCTGCCGATTCTGTTCCTAGGAAAGGGTTAAATGGTAGTTAGCGTGCGCTGCGTTTCATCCTGGGCCTGTTCGTGGACTCGTCAGTATGGCTGACCGAACAGGCCCTGCCCTAGAAGCTGTGCCCCGGATGGGACGTCGGTGTCTGTCGGTGGTCGGTATGTATAGACACCGATTGCCGGTGGTGTGGTAGCGAGAAGATCCCATCGAAGGAGACACGGTCTAGCGGCCGATCCTTAAACTAGAGGCGTAGGAGTAATGGCGGCCGATAGATCCCTAGCGGCGAGCGAGAGATCGTACCGCTACAAAATCATGTAAGAATGGCAAATACTTTGAGTGTTTCAGTCCAAAATGGTTCACAGAAGTCGGTTTTTGATTTTTCCGACCGTTATGCACCGTACTCAAAAAATCTGAAAAAATTAGGGTATAACAATAACATTAGGCAACTACTGCAAAAAGGAAAAAGTTGTGTTCGGAAGATTTCAATACGAAATCGATGTTTAAAAATTTTTTTTTTTGGTTTTTTATTTTTCGTGCGTAGAACTTGTAAAGGAGAAATCTGAAAAAAATCCTTAATGTGTGCATTCCTGTTTACAATGTGTCAGAATTTTTGCACCCCATTAAGTGGGGAAAATGAGGTAAAAATTGACTTTTTGATTTTACCCTATAACTACCCTCTCGGTGAAGGTATCGGATTAAAAATTAGTGTACAATGGGTTTTCATGATCACCTATTGCAGATGTGGAAATTTTTTGCACGCCAGAGCCGTCCTTGGAGAAACACCGCCTCCTTCATGTATTTACATACAGCCGAGATGTCACTGATTCACAGACACTCTGTTGGCGTCACGGTCGGGCCTAGTGGTACTGGCGTGATGGTGCGTGACGGCGCGTTGGGGCGACATTTATATTTTAAAAATTTTGCGACAGTAGAATGCCAGGCCTTCTCGCCTCAAAGAAAGTAATCAGGGCGAGACGTTGTACAATGTAGAGTCTCGCCAGTAAAGAGTTAATAGCTTTCCACATTACCCATGGACCAATACACTTTTTTGCAGTGTTATCTTCTGAAGATCCGTCCCACTATATCGATGTCCTTTTCCGCTGAATCGTTGGCGAGAAATCGCATAAAAAACATAAATTAAGAAAATATTTTTCAACAATTATACAGATGATAGTCTATCGCTTTCAATGATTTCCTGATATGACTTCGACAACGTATATGAAAATCATTGAAATTAGTGAGGTGCATTCTCATATGTAAACCTGCCAATATTTTGGCCCTTTATTACAAATCCAAATTGAAAATGAACGCAGCAGAACCACTCTTTGTCACTAATAGGTTCTTATAGCTGCCTTCAGTTTAGTTATTATATTAGTTAGTTATTATTATACAGTTAGTTATTATATTAGAATTCTGCGCCGAGCATTTTGGAGGGAATAAAATTGTACAAAACGTTTTCAAGATTGGTACAATGGACAGGATTGCAAAATATATCGCCAAGATGGCCGTGGCAGCAACAATGTATTTTTTAGCGCGAGGAAGCCTGGCGTTCTGGTATCGTATAGTTATTTCTAACAATTTGCGCTAGTAATTAATATACAAATGTGCGTATTGAAACGCAATACTATATTTAGCCGTAAGACGTAACTAAGTGGTCAATTTCGGCAAAACCATCGCCAGAAGTTCAAAAACATTAAAATATATTAATTGTATTTGATTTAAGTCATATCTGAGGTTACTTGTTCACTAACAATACTTTTGTTTTACCCTCTATGCGACGTTGTGCGATCTGAAACTGTTCTTTACCACATATTCTGACAATGAGTCGACGTGCCACGCACGTCGTGATTTCCGCAACTGACGGGCGAGGCACGTCTTTTCAGCACAAGTGACTAACTACGGATATTGCCCCAATGCTCCGCCACGCCAGTGATGCCAGGACGTGGGATTTTTCCCACCCATGCGTACTACCTAATCCTCAGTAACGTATATACTTCACTCAAATATGGGGTATCGTTAGACCTCTGTGACAATTGAAATTCGCTAGAAATTACAGGAAGAGTACATTTTACTAGATACGTCCATGGAAACAACCGCCGCCGACCTGTGACGTCAGCATGCGCATGCGCACGACGGCTCCCACGTGGGAGAAAATCCCACGTCCTGGCATCACTGCGCCACGCCACACAGTGGGCCAGATCGAAAAATTGAGTGACATTTCTATATAACTTCTGTTCGATGATGTAATTCTTGCAGCGGACATGTATGGATCTGAAGTCAACAATAATTTGTTGAATACATCTTCTTTTGTAGACACTCTTGAAGATTTTCTGCTATTACACCTCCGAAACTTTTTTAAATCTTTGTGCCTGGCTTCCTGAGCCTCTTCTGACAGTTGGCCAATTAGTAATAAAGCGGATTTTATTATTTCGGTGCCATGTATTAATAATTTGTGTACTGTCGCTGGAATGTAGTACCATCCATAAAGATTAACGTATTCTTGTGCCGTGTCTTGAGTGTATTGTTGAAATTTTTGTAGATCTATTTTATTTGTAGATGATATAACTTGTAATATAGTATGAAATCTTTTTATTAATTTTACGTCAATTTCCGTAATTTCAGCGGAGATTTCTGCATTTAAGAAAAATTGTCTCGCAGTATTTCCGTCGTTCGATGAGCCCCAACCTTGTTTAACACAATCAACGAGAAGCCCTAATTTTTCTCTAAATTGTCCTTGAACCCATTTCTTTCTATTGTTTTTAATTCTTTTTAAATCCGGTGTATTTGCAGACCATTTTTTAAAAGGCATGTTGTATGAAATATAAGCAGACATTCGAAAGATCTGATCCATGCATGTAACGGTGAAATTCCAAAAGAATAATTATCAGTATTGCATGTTTTAATATTAATTTGTTTTAAATCGTTCATTTTTGTAGGCTTTGCATTGCAAATGTACCAGCACATTGCAGATTTATTATGAGTAAGAGAATTGCATATCTTATTATCTGCCATTGTTAACATCATTACATAGTCTATTTCTAAGTTATCTATTACTAGAGGCTTTAAATCTTTTATCTCATTTCGAACCCTGTTCACCTCTTGCTTAGAAACTTCTGTTGACTTCTTCACAAATTCAAATTTAATAGGTCGGCAAAACCAAGACGACGAAGTCCGTGGATTTTCCCATAAAATGTCACCAGTTACCTTCTCGTAAAGTTTCAACGGTACCAAAGATGGTACGAAAACAGTGTCATCGTCTATATTTTTATTTGTATATCGTATTTGTTTATATTTTTGTTGTCCTGATGCTCCATCGCACCCCCATTTGCATGAAAGGACTAAGGACTGTTTCTTATCCACCGTGATATTTAAGGTTTTCAGAATTCGCTTTGCTGTGTGATTTAATAAACTTTGTAATTTTACTTTCGCATACATTTCTGTTACCTCCATTGTATCTTTGGATGGATAACAATTATTTGTTTCTTTTAATAATTTATTGTATGAGGGCCACACGTTATTATTACATTTTATCGCTTCATTTCTAATTGTTATGTACTGAAATTTCGATAAGTCTGCCGTGATAAAGTTATTTAAAGCTTTTTCGATGGTAAACAATCCCTTTTTTAGCATGCATGTCTTTTTAAGAAACAATTTTATATCGTCGCTACATCGGTTATCTTCTAAGTATTGGATGAAACGTGCCTTTTTATGCATGCCAGATTTTCTTAAGCTCATTTTCGTTGCTTTCAACAATTCTTGCAACGAGAATGTGTTATCAAAGACCGGGCTCTTCGAATTTTTTCCCGGGTGCTACATTGCGAAAACGGTTTTGTTCCTTTATGTATATTAACATTGGATAACTGTCGTCTTGACGTGGTACTTGATGATTGTTTGCTACTTGTGGATGGTATTGCTGATGATATGTCAGTTGGGTAAGAAAAATTTCTACTAAGCCATTGCTTATTTCTCGTTATAAAGTTGGCTTCAGCGTAGCGAGACTGTGCCCACTTCTGCTTCAATTTACAAGTAAATATTTTCAATTTCTTTTTTAATACATCCAAATTCTCAAAAGAGATATTTATCTCCTTGCATATTGCCTCATACAGGAATGTATAATCATTTATGTCTCTAAAACTATTTCGCAAAACACGGAAGGCCCAATTAAAAGTTAATTTGCGAGAGAACGGTTCGTTTCTGACCCATGGTTCCTCTCATTGTTAGATATTTTGCCTACGTAACAAGACGAATACGATGAGCCAATAAAAAAAATTTGCTACCCTTTCCCGAATTTTGCGGCAAGTTTTTTTCGCAAATCTCCATCGATCCAGAGGTGTAGAACAACCCCTGAAAGCCATGACAAATATTTATGAAACACCCTGTACATCTATGTATACCTATGTATGTAAATTATAATTCTTTTTTATTGTAAACATTAATAAAAAATTGTTAATTGAAACATAACGTTATTTTCATTTAAAAATAAAATTATAAAGAAAA
Source organism: Cerceris rybyensis (assembly GCA_910591515.1). Lineage (NCBI taxonomy): Eukaryota > Metazoa > Arthropoda > Insecta > Hymenoptera > Crabronidae > Cerceris > Cerceris rybyensis. Next base: position 3,835,566 of record OU342796.1, on the reverse strand, counting down.
CAAGGCAAGCTCTTAAATACAGCCATTAAGTATACATTAATATAGATAGGAATGCTAATCAAAAATTTATGCCTTTAATTCGTTCCCGTGAATACAAGCGGCGCTGTTTCCAGTCCTCCTTCATAACACGGCAGCTTGCCTATCCTGAATGAGACGTGACCGTTTTCTATCTATTCTTAAGTTTTTACATTTTTCGGACAATACCACAGCCAGAACTGAAGATCGGTTGCAAAAAAATCGAGACCTTATTGAAGCAATTGTGGATACCTTTCAAGAGTTCTATTAAACCTGGCAAAAATATCGTTATCGATGGAAGTATAGTTCCATGGAGAGGACGCCTAGGTTTTCGTCAATACATCCCAGGCAAGCGACGCGACGTTAGTATGGTATAAAAGCATACAAATTGTGTTTGCCTGAAGGCTGCACTTATAATATCGAAATTTATGCCGGGAAAAATGGAACGATCATTGAAAAATCACATTCTCATGATGTAGTTATGAGATTATTAAGTGGCTTATTATTTGAGGGCCGCATACTATTTATTGATAGTTATTATACAAGTGTCCCTTTGGGTGAAGAACTTTTAGAGAACAATACATTTTTTTGTGGTACTGTAAAAGTAAACAAAAAATGTCTATCACCGCAGATAAAAAACAAACAAAAACGTGGTGAAATGATGAGTTTCGAAAATCGTAGCGGTGTAAAATTTTTGAAATAGACTGACAAAAGACGGGTTGCATGTTAACTACCTCAAAGAATCACCGGTGTAAATTTGTGCAAGGAACAAATAGCCAAGTAAAGCCCGATGTTGTGTTTGATTACAATATTGCAAAAAAAGGTGTTGATTTATCGGATCAACTATCGACGTATTACAGTTGTTTACGAAAAACCATTAAATGGTACCGAAAAGTAATAATACAATTATCACGTTCCCTGCCAAACCGTTTTTTGAAGACTTCCCGTTCAGGCCGCGTGGGGCGTATGCGCCCCACGTTTTACAATTGTATTATTTTGTTTCTGGCGCATGCCATACAATAATTAAAATAGTGCAAAAATCATAATTATCAAGGAAATGTTGTATAGTTTAACATGCATAACACAACAAACCAGTAAATTTATTTTTCTAGGAATTATAACAAATACAAATACCTGGCTGAACATTACTATGCCAAGCGAGTTGCATCCTCACATATATTTTTTTTTATCATGCCTATATCAGTTTAAAATATAACATTTTAGTTAAATTCAAATTTGTATGCAATTACAAAGGGATGTTACGATGAACTTTTAAAACATGGCAAACATAAGTGTGGTTTATCCACACAACTATCGCAGAATGTTGCAACTTTTACAGTACAGTTTCTTGCCGATTGGGAACCTAAATTTTTAACATTTCTTTCGTAACAAATTTTGCAGTGCCTTCTTATCGAATTAAGGTATTTCTAGCACTTGACCAAAGTCTGCAAATAAATTTAATGTTAAAATATGATGTTCTTGAGATTGTCACGAACAAGTTACAAGCAAAAATAGCTCAGTTATCGGGCATTTCGATGAAAAAATCGAATTTAAAAATACAGTTTCATACATTGACGTAAATGAGAGTGAGAGAGTTTTGCAACTTGCAAAACCCTGCGCACGACCTCCGTTCTCCGGGCCGAGGAGCTACTCAGCCCGTACCGATCCGCTCCCCCCGTGCCAGTCGGCAGCCGTAGCGAAGAGCAACTCGCTAGCTGACAGCCTAGGCACGGCCTCCGAAACCCGGTAATCCTACCCGCTCATTTCCCACCAACGCGTTGCAACGGCGAGGAGCAACTCGGAGCGACCGTTAATCTCCCACCGTTCCGTCCCGCGAGCCAGGAAGCAACCGCGAGGTGCGACTCGCAGGTTGCCACCTTGGTGCGCCCAACCAACCGACACCCACCGTACCGGCAGTGATGCCAGGACGTGGGATTTTTCCCACCTGTGCGCGCTACCCAATTCTCAGTAACGTATATACTTCACTCAAATATGGGGTATCGTTAGACCTCTGTGACAATTGAAATACGGTAGAAATTACAGAAAGAGGATATTTTACTAGACACGTCGATGGAAACAACCGCTGTCGAGCTGTGCCGTCAGCATGCGCATGCGCACGATGGCTCCCACGTGGGAGAAAATCCCACGTCCTGGCATCACTGCGTACCGGTCCGAAACCGTCATCGGCGAGACACCGCTCGCCGAAGAAGCCCGAACGCACCCGAAGCGATTTCGGCCTGAGACCGCCGACCGAAATAAGCCGGCCGTACCCACTCCGACTTCAGGAGATACCGCTCCCGAGCCTTACCGAGAGCGACCGAACGCGACCGTGCGTCACCGAACGCAGCCGACCGCGACCGAGCGTTGGCGACCCAGGAAGTGGCGCCGTAACCGAGCCCCGTAACCAATCGGTAGTAATAAGGACCGTAGCAATAAGTTAGTATAAGAACGAGTAAACCAGCGTAATCAATCGGTAGTATTAAGGACCGTAGACATAAGTTAGTATAGTTAGTATAAGTAAACCAGCGCTAGTCATAGACTAAGATAGATTAGAGAAATAATAAATAGTCCTAAAACGAACTGGTTGGCACATCACTTACACGACCCCTCCCGTCGCGAACCTTGGATTTTACGACCGACTGAACGGGCACGGCGAGGGAGCCCCTCACACTCCACCGCGTGAGGCAGATACAGTCCAACCGACCCCTCCTCCTCCGCAGCGGAGGCACGAGAGGAAGAAGGTATTTTAAAGTTATTCGCGGATAACTCGGCTTAACGACACCCCGGACTCAATGCCTACGCACCTCGCGACTTTCCAGACAAGAGTGACGAGTTAATCTCGCCCCGGGTCCAGTGATGCCAGGACGTGGAATTTTCTCCCACGTGGGGGCCATCGTGCGCATGCGCATGCTGACGTCACAGCTCGACAGCGGTTGTTTCCATGGACGTATCTAGTAAAATATCCTCTTTCTGTAATTTCTACCGTATTTCAATTGTCACAGGGGTCTGACGATACCCCATATTTGAGTGAAGTATATACGTTACTGAGAATTGGGTAGCGCGCACGGGTGGGAAAAATCCCACGTCCTGGCATCACTGCCCGGGTCTCACGACGCACAGTGGTCGATTTCGCCGAAATCCTGGCCAAAAATATAAGGAGTTTTTCAATTTAGCTGAAAATTGGTATATTAGTATTATTTTGGTCGCTGATTAAGAATCCGAACTCAGAATTTCCAAAAACAAAATGGCGGCTCTAATATGGCGGGTGCGAGTATCGAAAAATTGTCGGATCGGCACGAAAATCAGTAGTCTTATGTTTTTCCGGTCGCTGATTAAGAATCCAAACTCAGAATTTTCAAAAACAAAATGGCGGCTTTAATATGTTGGGTGCGAGTATCGAAAAATTGCCGGATCGGCACGAAAATCAGTAGTCTTATGTTTTTCTGGTCGCTGATTAAGAATCCGAACTCAGAATTTCCAAAAACAAAATGGCGGCTTTAATATGGTGGGTGCGAGTATCGAAAAATTGTCGGATCGGCACGAAAATCAGTAGTCTTATGTTTTTCTGGTCGCTGATTAAGAATCCGAAATCAGAATTTCCAAAAACAAAATGGCGGCTTTAATATGGTGGGTGCGAGTATCGAAAAATTGTCGGATCGGCTCGAAAATCACTAGTCTTATGATAGCCCGGCCCTATGTCATAAATGCTCTTCCCCAGCATGGCGCGCGCGACAAACAAATAACAATAACTCGAAGAATCGCAAAAAGTCGCAAGAAAACTCAACGAGGTCTTCTTCGGGAAGCTTCAAAGTTTAATTTAAAAAAAAATATATTATGTTATTCCACGGACTTCTGCAGTTTTAATGATATTTATTGCAGCAGTCCCTGTATCCTAATACAAGCATGTCATTGCTGTTCCATCTCCGAATTTCCCTTTGCTTAATAAAAATTTCGGTCGAAGGAGAAAGATGAAACATTATAAGGAACAAATATTTCCCTCATACCTGCAACTAGCCAGATTTTCATTAGAATCGTCAAAGATCTTTCGGTTTATGACGGTAAGCGGTCGAGGTAGCCGCGGCTATCTATTGTTGCCTCGGAACAATAGGCCACCAGCTTGTTTAAACTCATTCCGATTTTTAACCCCGTGAAATAAACATATTATTTCGTTAATTGCCAGGTTGATCTTAGAGAAGGATTAGCAGTATTCATTAGGTAAAGCACGATAGCCCGGCTCTATGTCATAAATGCACTTCCCCGAGCATGGCGCGCGCGACAAACAAATAACAATTACTCGAAGAATCGCAAAAAGTCGCAAGAAAACTCAACGAGGTCTTCTTCGGGAAGCTTCAAAGTTTAATTTAAAAAAAAAATTATTATGTTATTCCACGGACTTCTGCAGTTTTAATGATATTTATTGCAGCAGTCCCTGTATCCTAATACAAGCATGTCATTGCTGTTCCATCTCCGAATTTCCCTTTGCTTAATAAAAATTTCGGTCGAAGGAGAAAGATGAAACATTATAAGGAACAAATATTTCCCTCATACCTGCAACTAGCCAGATTTTCATTAGAATCGTCAAAGATCTTTCGGTTTATGACGGTAAGCGGTCGAGGTAGCCGCGGCTATCTATTGTTGCCTCGGAACAATAGGCCACCAGCTTGTTTAAACTCATTCCGATTTTTAACCCCGTGAAATAAACATATTATTTCGTTAATTGCCAGGTTGATCTTAGAGAAGGATTAGCAGTATTCATTAGGTAAAGCACGATAGCCCGGCTCTATGTCATAAATGCACTTCCCCGAGCATGGCGCGCGCGACAAACAAATAACAATTACTCGAAGAATCGCAAAAAGTCGCAAGAAAACTCAACGAGGTCTTCTTCGGGAAGCTTCAAAGTTTAATTTAAAAAAAAAATTATTATGTTATTCCACGGATTTCTGCAGTTTTAATGATATTTATTGCAGCAGTCGCTGTATCTTAATACAAGCATGTCATTGCTGTTCCATCTCCGAATTTCCCTTTGTTTAATAAAAATTTCGGTCGAAGGAGAAAGATGAGACATTGTAAGGGACAAATATTTCCCTCATACCTGCAACTAGCCGGATTTTCATTAGAATCGTCAAAGATCTTTCGGTTTATGACGGTAAGCGGTCGAGGTAGCCGCGGCTATCTATTGTTGCCTCGGAACAATAGGCCACCAGCTTGTTTAAACTCATTCCGATTTTTAACCCCATGAAACAAACATATTATTTCGTTAATTGCCAGGTTGTTCTTAGAGAAGGATTAGCAGTATTCATTAGGTAAAGCACGATAGCCCGGCTCTATGTCATAAATGCACTTCCCCGAGCATGGCGCGCGCGACAAACAAATAACAATTACTCGAAGAATCGCAAAAAGTCGCAAGAAAACTCAACGGGGTCTTCTTCGGGAAGCTTCAAAGTTTAATTTAAAAAAAAAATTAGCTTGGATGGTTTTGGAATTCACAACTATTTCACTAGCAGAAGGAAAAAAATATATAGGATTTACATTCTGTGCCATCACAGTTGTAAAATATTAAATAAAAAAATGAAACCAAGATATTTATAAATTAAAAGTATAATAAATAGCTACCAATACTGAAAAAGTGGATCAAACTTTAATTTCACATTGAAAACGTATTCTCAATTTCGACGTGAAAACGTTACATTATTTAAGTGCCAACTTTGACATTGCATATCTCTAAGAGTATTGTTCAATAAAAATTTTTATTAATGGAAAACAATGATCTGATATGTTACAAATCAAACGCAATTGCTAAATTTTGAAAATTCTAAAAAAAAATTTTGGGGTTTTGGCCAGGATTTCGGCGAAATCGACCACTGTGCGACGGGTGGACCCATGGTGGAGGTGGTAGCCACGTTCCGTGGTCATGTTATGCTTAGGTTTTAATTCTGGGAATGCAACTCTTTATTCTTCTTCTCTGTTCAGTTCTTACTAAATTCTTATCGATAGGTACGTGATGGAATGCGCTTAGGGCGCAACAGTCCTGTAACGCTTCTGATAAAACATTGTGGGCACGCGCTTACTAGAGAAATTACATCTGCTAACCAAGATATAAGCGGAAATAATAATGAAAAATAATACGAGAAATGAACGAAAAAGAAAACGAAAATTTTTGGTTCGGGACGTAACATACGCATACATCAAATTTACAATTTTTTAAATTATAATTATTATTTAGAATTATTGAAAACAAAACAACTTTGTTTAAATTGAAAGATTCTTTAAGAAAAATTTTTATTACTGAAAACATCAATTTATGATTTTAAAAAACTTATGATAAATTTTCAGGTACTTTTTGATTTATTAACCCTTTGCGGTCGTATTAAATTTGGACATGGGTATCGTACTGGTCGGAATTAATTTCCGTCGAAAGAACAGGGATACATAACATGCAAGATTACGAAGTATAAACAAGATTTAGTAGTTTTTTTTTTTTTTTTTTTTTATTAAGCATTTCAGATCTCATCTGAGATCTATTTCTGCTGTACCTACATAGAAATTTTACATTAATTACATATCCTTACAGACTATATCAAATCAAATTAAATTCGTAAATTACAGTCTTTAAGAAAATTAAAGACGAGCAAGCAGGCTTTAATGTTAGGTCGGGCGATTAACATTTCCAAACATAAAGGTAATTGGAGACCAATTTTTCGCAGTTGGTAAACCAGCCTAGCACGCTGCCAGTCGAAGAGGTCACATTGCCAAACAATATGATTAATGTCCTGACTGATGTGACCACACTCACACGTCGGGTCACCAATAATTCCTACACGAAACAAAGAAGCTTTAAGGCCATAATGATCAGCTCTGCACCGATTAATAGATACAATAAATTCTCGTGAAAGATTTTCATGTTTAAACCATGGCTCAGACCTTCCTGTATAATAATGGTTGAAAAATATTTTCCCTTTTATCAAACCTTGTTCTTTCATGATTTTTTCGGTTTGTATATGCGCATTCTTTTTGAACTCCTCATACAAATCCGTAAATGGAATTGTCAGTGTTTGGACGTTATAGGCTTCTGTAGCTGATTTAGCTAAACTATCCGCAAGTTCGTTGCCATGAATGCCCTTATGGGAGGGTATCCAATAAAATTTAATGCCATTACCATTCCGATTATTTTTTAACAAAATATTATATTTCCTTTTAATCTCGAGTACGATGTTGTTTGTTTTGACTCTCATTTTACAGCTATTCAGACTTTGTAAAACACTTAGTGAGTCAGAAAAAATTACAAATTTACGATCCATATTTTTAATAGCAATATCTATAGCGTCATTTATCGCGGTACATTCGGCAGTAAAAATGGAAGCTCTTTTGCTTAGATTCCTCTTGACTTCCACATTTAAATCAGGACAAATACACGCTGTACCCACAAACTCTCTGTCAGAAATTTTACTACCATCTGTATATACAGCTGTGGCATTATTTTTTAACAGCTCTTCTTCTAGCTTATGATTCGGACAGTTTTCTTTGATCAATGTTTTGCCGAATTCTATATTTATTGGAATTGATGTCATTATGGTTTTAAAATCGTGACTAAACACATTGAAGCAATCATGTGCTTCAATCACCTTAGCAGACTTTAGAAGGTCTTCAACACACACTGCCAAAATTCGTTTGCGTCTAGCTCCATTTTTCTTACATACTCTGTAATACCGCATTATAGCCCTGAAGCTTGACGAGTTCTTGTTTGATAATACTTTACTTAAATAACAATAAGATAAGTGTTTCATACGTTCGTGAATCAATGGTAAACCCGACTCAGCCAGCAATATGTTTGTGGGTGTGGTAATTCTATAACCCATGGCCTTTCTTATTACACAAAACTGTATTTTTTCCAGTTTTTCAATTGCAGTCTTACGAGTTGGAAAGTAAACGAAGCCAGCATAATCCATAATTGAACGGACATAGCTTTTGTACAAAATAATCAGAATATTAGGATCAGAGCCCCACCACGTACCGCATAGGAATTTAACAATATTTAGAGCTCTAGTACATCTTTTATGTATATTATTTATGTGTAAATCAAATGATAACTTGTAATCAAATATAACACCTAGAAAACAAGCTGATTCACTAGATTTGATTACAGTATCTCCAATTTTGATTTGAGCTTTTCCTGGTTGTATATTTTTTTTGTTAAAATGTATTAAAGTTGTCTTATGAGGAGCTAGCTCCAAACCTATATCTAACAGATTGTTGTTCATAACATTCACTGCTCTTTCAACTAGCTTACATCCTTTTTCTGTTTTTGAAGTTATTGTGTAAACTGCAGTATCATCTGCGAACTTTGACACTGTGACATTTTTTGGAAGATTTTGTATGATACTGGTCGCGTAAATTATATAAAGAAGTGGGCTGAGAACTCCACCCTGAGGAACTCCCTTACAAACCAATCTATAGCGATTTTTAAGTGTATCAGCATAAATGTATCTCTCGTGTATTAAAAATTTAACAAAGGCTATAGGAGGATAAGTATGATCCAGCGGCCTTAGCTCCGATCATGCTCGCTTTTTTTTGTTAAATTAGTACCTATGTGAGTACTTATCACAGCAATTTTCAACCCTTAAAAATTCATCCCCAGGGAGTAATCGTTAAATAAACAAATTTTTTCAAAAATTCATAACTTGAGAACGACTACTTTGATTTTATTGAAATTTATTCAGGACGTACATATAACTAAGGTCTCTGATTAAAAAAAATTCCAGACTTGATGAATTGACATAACCTTAGAAAAAAAATTAAAACATTTTTCAATTACTACTATTGGTAGGTTATGTTTGAGGCACAACTACCAAACTTTTTTTATAGCTTTCTAACACCATTTTGCACCATATATAATTTTGGTATAATTTATTTCTTGGTGCGTCATATCCAAAAAAAATAAAAAGTATAATTTTAATCATTTTCAATTTTTTTCATTATGTTATCATTATAGCACAATCATCTTAATTTTTTTTTAGCTTCCTAACATTTTTTGCACCATGTGTAATTTCGGTAGAATTTATTTTTGGGTGCGTCATATGCAAAATAAATGAAAAGTCTAATTTGAATCATCCTCAATTTTTTTCAATATGTTACCGTTATAGCACAATCATGTTATTTCTTTTGGTTTCCTCACATCGTTTTACTCTATCTATAATAATTTCTGAATTCATAATTCATAATAATAATAATAACAATAATAATAATAATAACAACAACAACAACAACAGAAACAATGATTATAATAGTTATAAAAGTAATAAAGACAATGGCAAGATTAGCTCCATACGTCTGTAGCTCTTGCCCGCTCATGCGGGCCCGCGCGAACGGCAGACTTGATATGTACCTAACTCATTATACCCACCACTAAAACGCATATCCCCGCTACATCTATCCACCACAGCACTAGCAACGGACGAAAATTGCATTAGAACGTTAGGTCGATCTGCCGAATCAAAACTAAATATTCGCTATCATCGTCATTGTAGTAAATGGACTTTTTGTTGTTTTTTTTTGGAAGTTGCCAAAATATAGGAAAACTGTATACTTTTATTGATTCCAATGTAACACGCTGAGAATTATAAATTCAGAAATTATTATAGATAGAGTAAAACGATGTGAGGAAACCAAAAGAAATAACATGATTGTGCTATAACGGTAACATATTGAAAAAAATTGAGGATGATTCAAATTAGACTTTTCATTTATTTTGCATATGACGCACCCAAAAATAAATTCTACCGAAATTACACATGGTGCAAAAAATGTTAGGAAGCTAAAAAAAAATTAAGATGATTGTGCTATAATGATAACATAATGAAAAAAATTGAAAATGATTAAAATTATACTTTTTATTCTTTTTGCATATGACGCACCAAGAAATAAATTATACCAAAATTATATATGGTGCAAAATGACGTTAGAAAACTAGAAAAAAATTAGGATGGGTGTGCCATAATTATAACATATTTAAAAAAATTAAATATGATTAAAATTAGACTTTTTATTTTTTTTGGATATGACGCACCAAGAAATAAATTATACCAAAATTATATATGGTGCAAAATGGTGTTAGAAAGCTATAAAAAAAGTTTGGTAGTTGTGCCTCAAACATAACCTACCAATAGTAGTAATTGAAAAATGTTTTAATTTTTTTTCTAAGGTTATGTCAATTCATCAAGTCTGGAATTTTTTTTAATCAGAGACCTTAGTTATATGTACGTCCTGAATAAATTTCAATAAAATCAATGTAGTCGTTCTCAAGTTATGAATTTTTGAAAAAATTTGTTTATTTAACGATTACTCCCTGGGGATGAATTTTTAAGGGTTGAAAATTGCTGTGATAAGTACTCACATAGGTACTAATTTAACAAAAAAAAGCGAGCATGATCGGAGCTAAGGCCGCTGGATCATACTTATCCTCCTATAGCCTTTAATCAACTTCAAAGAACAACCTATCATTGCCATTTTGGAAAGTAATACTTCAGTATTGACATTATCGAAGGCACCGCGAACATCCAGGAAATCTGCCAGGACCTCTTTTTTGTTTATCATAGCCTCGTCTACTTGCAATGATAAATTCACTAAATTATCCACACATGATCTACCTTTTCGAAACCCGCTTTGTTCTATAGGTAACAGATTATTGTGCTCAACCCACCACATCAGCCTGTTCTTTATCATAGCTTCAAATAACTTACACAGACACGATGTCAAAGAAATAGGCCGGACACTCTCGCCATCAGACTTGTTTATGAAGTGCACAAAAGACTGTTTCCATGGTAAAGGGTAATCCCTTGTTTCGATCATTTGATTATAAATATCCAGAAGTAGCAACTTGAACTTGATTGGGATTTTCTTAATGATATCGTAATCAATTCCGTCCATACCAGGTGAAGATTTATCCTTCGTCGAGGTCAATGCAACATTAAACTCAGTATAATCGAATGGCATATCAAAAAATTCGTTTTCAGGACACTGGGGAAACCATTCAGGATCAGTACAGACCCATGAAGGACTTAGTTTGTTAATAGCCTCACATATTACTTTGTCCGATTGTTTATAATCTGATACATGCTTCGGGTTAATTTTTATCCATTTATTTTTGAAAATTCTACACTTATTCCATATGTAAGAAGCGTCCATTTGAGAATTAATATTTTCTGCAAAATCTTGAAAACATTTTTTTTTCTTTTTTTTTAAAATCTTTGTCGCCAAGGCACACATCTTTTTATATTCAATTAAGTCCTGCATATTGCCAGTGTGTAGCCATTTTTTGTAGGATGCCTTTCTTAATCGTTTAACTTTGTCACATTCAATATCCCACCAAGGGACCGGATTCTTCCTTTTCCCTGAGCTTAAATTTATATTTTTTTTCTTAGGTGTGATAGACTTTATTGCCTTAGTTATGCTGTTAACAAAGAACTCATATTTTTTGCTAGAAGATAGTTGATCATAATCACTATTGAGGAAAAGTTCATATTCACTTTGCAAAACTGACTCCAAACGCGACCAGTCAGTGCGAATAGATTTAATTTTAAATGACTTTTTCTTGTAATATTCCTTATCCGTATCTACTAATATACAAATCGGGTAATGGTCAGAACCTCGGGTCTCATCTCCCACCTCCACTCGAATTTGATCCGCGATGCTCATTGTGGACAAAACAAGATCTATATTGGATTTTGTACTTCTATATAAATCAATATGTGTAAAAGAGTTTTCATTATGTAAAAACAGGTTTCCATTATCAATAGCATTGCCAAGTCTCAAACCATTCGCATCAGAATTGTAACAATTCCAGTTCTTATTGTGAGCATTAAAGTCACCAATTAGAATGCCGTTTTGATTTGAGTCCATATTGCCAATGATACTATTCCATTCAGATTGGGTAAGTGTGAAACCCGGGGCCCTGTAACAAACCAAAAGATCCAAAACCGGCTTGACATTATTAATTTTTATTCCACATATCTCTACGCATTGATGAGGGGACGTAATGTTCCTTAACTCTATAAAAGCAAAACTCCTTCGAACCAAAATTAACATCCCGCCACCTCTAGAGTAGTTTCTGTCCTTCCTGAAAGGCACAAAACCCGCTATTTGAAAGTCGTCATCCGCACTAAGCCATGTTTCCACAGCAATAAACACATCGAAGTCTTTAATAATACTTTCTATCTCTAATCTTCTTCTTTGAATACTTCTGGTGTTCCAAAAGAGAATTCTTAATTTCAAAGGCACCAATGACATGGAGTATAATTTATTAATTTTCTTCTAAATGAATAAAATAAATTACCGAATATAATTTTAAGGTATTTGTGACGCAGATGAGTCATTGAAGAAGATATATCCATTTTTAGTAGAACGAGTTGTCAGACGATTGGGATTGATCAGAATCCAATGCAGGGTCACCAGCAGATTGCAGTAGAAGTTTTTTTTTAATTCTGGAACATCTTGCCTTAAGAGATCGGTCTTCCAGTTGAAGTCTTACTACGTCGATCATTTTAATCAAACCTACTACATCGTTTGTGAATTCCTGTGCAATATTTAACAGGTTGTGTTGTCCCAAAGTTTTGACTAGGAATCGTTTGAATTGATTATAGTCTAGGACTAAAGACGAAGAAGGTTGTTCAAATAGATCTTTTGCTGGTAGTAACGTTTCTTCTAGATTCGGTAACTTTTCTTCTGAAGAAGGAACGCTGTGACAAGTAGCGTCTATTCTCTTTGGTTTTTTGGCCTTGGGTTTTAAAAAGTCTGTTTTAATTAATTTTTCCGGATTAAGTGAAGATCTGTTTTCATCATGATTTAAAGATGGACCATTCGATGATGGTTCGTCAATAGTGTTATCAGAGGAGGTTGACGGTGGGGCATTTCTTTTTACTCCTGTATTCGAGTGATTCATGTTGATTTCTGGAATCTGAGACACTGAGTCCTTGGAAACCTCGGCGTTATTGACCATACTTGTAGGAATGTCAACAGTCGATTTCTCTGTAGTATTAGGACATACCTTAGCAATGTGCCCTTTCTGTTTACATACAAAGCAACTTGTAGAGTCTGTACTTAAATATATCCAGTAATTTGTATCTTCATAGCATATTTGTAGAGATTCGGGTAGGAGATGCTCGTCTTCTTCCTTGATGAAAACTTGCCGTCGAAACGATAATATATGAGATCGACCCGGTTTATTTAATCCTGCCCTAATGTAGCTGATTTGAGAGGCTAATGTTAATCCTTTGCTTTTTAATAAATCAGCTATAAAATCATTTGGTATGACAGGGCTGACATTGGATATTACCACTCTTTTGTTTTTTTCCATTAACGGTCTAATTTTCAGTGAGAGACTACCTATTTGAATAGCCTTATTGGATATCTTCTCCACTAAGGAGACACTGGATAGAAATACACATACCCTTCCGCCAGAGATTTTGGAGATAAACATTATGTTACTGGGGTTGATTAGTTGCTCCAGACCGTCTATATATTCATCGTTAGAGAGACCGTCTATGGAATCAAGTACAATGGCCTGGTCTTTCCTTGGAATTGAACTGTTAGCCGCTACTTTTGCATACGTCTTATTAACTGAGGATTGAGGAGAACTTTGATTATCGATGGATATGTGACCCCTGTTGTCAGAGGCCATCATGTGAGATTTTTAGACACTTGTGGATTTTAAATCACACACTGTAACAGATATAAGGAATTCACTTTATACACTACACGTGGAATTTACCGGTTATTCGAGCACTACCTAGATGGAGCGTAAATAAACACGTCTGCTCGCGATGACTGCTCTCCCAAGACTCAGATTTAGTAGTTCTTTTGTGAACTTTAGATGTATGTTTAGTCAATGAAGTGATCTAATGTCACGTTTTTGTATAAAAATTATATTTTATAGTTTTCCATCGTGTGGTATTTTTCGAACCAATCTCCAACATGCAGGCCTGGTTTTCGATTGCATGTATCGCAAAAATAATTAGTTTGGCGCCTTCCGCCCTTAATCTTTCTGTTTGAACATACTGGGCAATCTTTACTTTTTACGTCTTCACAATTCCACAATATGTGCAGTTTTCCATTCAGTCTTTCCTCCTTATCTGAGGTCGATGGTTTTCTTAGTTTTGAATGTGCTCCATCACGATAACCATCAACCAGTTGTCCCACCAATTTTCGGAAAAAACATAAAATGTGTCATAGGCGTCCTGTTCTCTCTTCTAGCTGACGCCTTATATCCAGAGTCTGTATTGAAGGGGTCAAAATAAAACTCTTCATCGCTATTTTCAGTTTCACAGAACACTTCTTGCGGTAACTTTCTTTTTGCCATTTCGGAGTATTATTTTGAAATATTTTAACAAGCGAGAATGTCTTATTACTGTTAAACACAATTTATACAATATTCTTTGGAATTCTACAAAGTATCGCCGAACGTTGTCGATTTCTTTACGCTCAAAAGGCGACTGACTCGCCACAGCGCAGCATCTTGCATGGCGAGTGCGGGGTACCAGCTTTTGTTTAGATTGGATTTCGTTATCTCCAATTGATAGAAGTACCGAATTGGTTCGTGAATAGGTTCCTTAGGCATTTAGGTTCGTCTAGAGAAAGTGTAAACTGATAAATGAATGAATACAGTATAGGATTTGCATGGTTCCTTGCTGTGGTGGCTGAGAGAAGACATACGACCGGAACGGTAAAAAAGCTTTGGTGGCTGAGAGAAGACATACGACCGCAAAGGGTTAAATAAAAAAATGATAAAATTAGAAACAAAAAAAACATCTTAAGATACAGAATTTATTGTTTGTAACTTATTTACTATACCATTTCTTCACTTTCTTTTTTTCTTGTAAGAGCTTTTTTTTCACGAATAGCCTCAATAAAACTTTTTTCTGCCACTTCCTCAACAGCAGGCATAATAAAACGTTCATGGCGTTTCAATAAAGGAGTAGAAATTGCTGGTATGTTTAACCCTGACAGAAATGTGTTCACTTCCGCTTCACCAAGTCCTGAGTTCACCATTGCTATGATGAAAATTCATGACTAATAATCATTTTTTCACACCAGGTTCTGATGAATAACATATGAATTATAACATATTTACCTAGAGCAGCTCTACAATTGTTACTACACAGTTTTGAACCTGTTACTGTTTTAGATGTTGACACGTCGTATTTTTTATGACATTTGTCACAGACAATTGTGAAGACTGACGCTACTCCATTTCTTCGTTCATTACAAAGGTTTTTTAATGATAAAGACAAATTGCACTCATTACACCACATATCCTCTTTCCAAGTCTCCAAATCAATTATTCGATTTCCAGCTGATTTCAAAATCTGAGACGAGTCTAACCTAAGTTGATTTCTTTCTTCACGTTTCTTCTTGCACGCAGCACTTAACTTTTCTCTTGCTTGTTTTTTTTCACTGATGTAAATTGTCCTTTATTTTTTCCTCGTTCACTCCTAATATTGTATCTTGGAGACATTTTCATAATATTTTAATAACTTATCAGTGTAGCTGACACCAAACACGACGTAGCTGTCTTTTTTTATCCTAAAACTTTACGGTACTAACCACATGGAGTCACTAGTGATTCTTCACAGCGTTGCCAAACTTTTAACAGGAACGTATCAAATACATATAAAAGTTACCTTTAAAATCGATTATCATATTTATAGTATTAATTAATAAAAAATTTTGTAATTTATCCAGTAATTATTTTAATCAGTACTTCAATAAATTATCATTCGTTTTATAGAAATTCAATGGGGCCTATGCATAGCACCTATAAAATCCGCTCCTATGTGAAAGAACTACCTTAAAGTGGCCTTCCTTTTTTTTTAAATTTCGTGTCGATTTCTTCTTGGTCCAATTCGTGGAGAATTATTATTATTATTACACGATACCAGATTCATTGCTAATTTTTTTCGGAATTCGATGCTTGTTATTTTTCGGTTTGTAAGACTGTTATATATTGGGTCGTCCGGAAAGTTCGTGGCCGATTTTCGGTAGGCGGCAGCTGGAGAGGTCTGAATATATCAGGATGATTGAAAACAAATGGCATGCGTACATATTCTAAAAGACGGTTCTTCAGGCATATTTGGAAAAAATTTTGGTTAGCATACGTCATTTTTTGTTACGTTTATACGTCTTTGAATGTGGACGCAAACAAAGTGCATTATAGGCATCAAATGCTTTTCTTTTACCGGAAAGGCAAAAATGCCACACAAGCGGCCAACAAGATGTTTGCTGTATATGGTGAAGCTGCTGTAGCCGAAAGAACTGTGCGGAAGTGGTTTCCTAAGTTTAAAGCTGGTGATTCCAGCCTTAAAGATCAAGAACGCCCGGGTAGGCCCTCCAGCACGGATGAAGACCAGATTAAAACATTTATCGAGAATAACCCACGCTATACAACACTTACATTAGCAGAAATGTCAAAAATTTCAAAATCAACCATCCACGAGTATTTTACAAAGCTTGATTACGAAGCCGTTTTGATGTGTGGGTTCCCCACGATTTAACGGAGAACAATCTGATAGATCGCATTTCCATTTGCGTCTCACCCTATGAACGCTATGAAGAGACACCATTTTTGAAGCAAGTAATGACAGGGGATAAAAAAAGGATCATTTATAATAATATTGAGCGAAAAAGATTTCGGGGAAAGCAGAATGAACCACCTTTAGCCACCCCAAAAGCCGGTCTCCATCCGAAGAAGGTCATGCTCTGTATCTAGTGGGATTGGAAAGGAATCTTGCATTATGAGCTGTTACCAAACAACGAGACCATAAATTCCGAAAAGTATTGTTCCCAATTAAACAAATTAAAAACAGCAATTGAACAGAAACGTCCAGAAATAGCGAATCGGATGGGCGTCATGCTTCATCAAGACAATGCGCGGCCTCATGTGGCTTTGAGAACTCGACAAAAGTTGTTGGAGCTCGGCTGGGATGTTTTATCACATCCACCATATTCACCAGACCTCGCACCATCAGATTTTCACCCATTTCGATCATTACAAAATTCCCTTAATGGAAAAAACTTCAATTCTTTGATCGACATAAAAAATCATATTGAAAAGTTTTTCTTAGAAAAACCTGAAAAGTTCTGGAAAGACGGAATTTTCAAGTTGCCTGAAAGATGGAGAAAGATTGTGGAGCAGAATGGCACCTATATAATTTAATAAATGTATACCAAAATTTATATATGCTGTGTTTCAATTCACCTTTAAAATCGGCACGAACTTTCCGGACAACCCAATATAATCCATGAATTCACTACAGCTGTATTCAGGCAAAGTTCAAATACAATTTTTTTATACCACTTTACTGATTTTCGTAGAGGATTGCAATATGAAGCCATTTGATCGGAGATATCTACAGAAGACTTCCCTTCATTATAATCCACAACAACCTTCGGTTTTGTAACAATATTCCCCCTTTTCTGCATAGCCGCAGTTTCATTAGAGTGTTTCCTTGATAATAGAAGGACATCACGCTTGTCCTTCCATTTCAGTATTGTCAAACCATCATTGCTTTCTTTGGCGATATATTCATATCTCTGTAATTTTTTTGAAAGTAGGTCTTTTGGAATTCCACGGCGATTTGATCGTATTGTTCCAACCAGATGAGTGTTTTGAGCAACTAGCTTTTTGGCTAATTCGATACTGGTGTACCAATTATCGTTACATATTGTATGACCTTTACCAAATATACTTTTGCACAATGACAGAACAACATTGGTAGGCGTTGTTTTCTCTATATCCGTTTTTTTCCCACAATAAATTTTGAAGGCGAGCGTGTATCCCGATGCTGAACATAATTTGATTATTTTGATACCGTACTTATGTCTTTTTTGTTTTATATATTGTTTGAAGACAGTGCGACCTCGAAAAGGAATCAGAGATTCGTCTACACAAACAATTTCGCCTGGTTCCAAACACTATTCAAAATTTTCATTCAAAATATCAATGACTGTTTTAATTTTATATAAGCGGTCGTTTACATTTTCCTTGTCATTGTCGTTAAAATGCAACATTCGTAGCAAAAGTTCGAACCGATTTCTTGACATTATTGAAGATGGAAGATTCTGCGAATATGCTGGATCTTTAGACCAATACAAACTTATTACTGGAAGCTTTACAATTCCCATCCACATAATAAGTCCAAAAAAACGTTTTATCTCGTTTTTGTCTGTTGCTATCCATTTATCTAATCGAGATGATGTTTGTTCAGATAGACATTGCTGCGCATACCGATTCGTTTCTATAACGTCAAGATCGAAGAATTCATCACTCAGAACCAAAAAATAAATATCTTCCGGTTTTTCGTAAGTTTGATTAAATATTTTGAAACCCGGTGTACCAACGAAAGGCGTAAGGCGCGGTTGGTTTCCAATGGGATCAGCCCAATCTATATGCGAAGTAGTTATATTGTTTATAGAAGGTTTAGCATCTTCTTCTTCACTACTGGATAAAATGCGAGTGCCGCGTGTGGAAAGGCGATGAAAAGGTATGATTTCCTCTGAACTGTCTGAAGAATCATCAGAAAGGTTTCCTCGTGCAATCCTACGGCGTTTTGTTAGAATTTCTGCGAGTGGCACGTCAGAATCATCACTAGAAAAACTGTTGCTGTGTAATGCCATATCTGCTTATAAGGAGTAATTATTGTAAAATTTGGAAAAGGTCTGAGGTAGAGAAGGCGGGAAAAATTGTAAACATTTTTAAGTGCAAATATCCGAATTTATAACACTGAAATAATATGTACGTACCGTATTTCCTTCGTTTAACACACTGAAGAAACACACTGAACTATAAATCAATCGCAGCTTCAGTGAAGCAGTAAGTATTGTACTATGAACTATGAACTATGAACTTTGATCGAGTACATGCCTATAAGACTATATCCGCGTTATTGCAAATTGTTATCTTCGTCTGCAAATATGCAACCGGATAGAATGTGCTCTTCTTGTACAGGCGCAAATAATCCTTTGATGCAGATAGAAG
The DNA here is from genome assembly GCA_910591515.1 of Cerceris rybyensis. NCBI lineage: Eukaryota > Metazoa > Arthropoda > Insecta > Hymenoptera > Crabronidae > Cerceris > Cerceris rybyensis. Next base: position 3,816,527 of record OU342796.1, on the reverse strand, counting down.
TAGTTCTCTCAATGCATAAGCATTTCTGTATCATCAGAATTGAAGTATCCTTTGTTCTATACATATTTGCTTAGGAAAAAATTCTGAAATATCGTTGGTATTGGCAGATACGATAGAGAACAAAAAGAAGATAGGGAAAGAAATAAAAATAAAAGTTCAAGAAATTTGGCCCTCGCGACATAACAAAAAAATGTAGTACTATAAATATAATGTAAATTAATAATAAATTTCTTTTAAATATTTATTTGAGGTATAACAATTTTTAGAATGGATTAGAATTAATATGTATCTACAGTCCGCGACACTTGATTAAACGCAACACGTTTTTTCTTATATTAATCGCGATTCATTTTCCAATTAAGAAAGTCTATTTTTTTAATTTCATGTATCCGATTTAATGAAAATTTACGTACTTAGTTTGAGCGACCACTTGTATAATTTAAAAGTATTCATGTTTTATGGAAAATGAAGCAATAACTCTTGCGTCACGTAAATAAACGCGTTTAAAATAAAACATGAAAAACAATATTATACAGTGTGTCTATATAAGAATTTGGTATGGTTTCCCACTTGGTCTCGATAGCATTTATAAAATCTTCCTGTCACAAATACTGACGATTGTTTGCGTAAACTCGTCTCGATAAGTATCCCCATACATTTTCAATGATATTCAAATCCGGTGATATTGTTGGTCAATCAAAACACCTTATTTCTTGCTCCTTATGCTAGTCCTTAGTTAACTTAGCTGTATGTATAGCAGCGTTATCATGCTGAAATATCCATTGATTACTTCGCATTGTATTAAAAATCTTAGTCTTAGCTGACTTCAATATCTCAAGATATTTGTTTGCATCCTGCCGTCCTCTCATAATTTTGATATCGGCAACGCCTTTGAAGCTTATGGCTCCCCAAATCATTACTGATCCTACACCATGTTGTCTGCATGGCAAAATCTTTTCTTCCTTTCTTAAATCATGATAAGAAGATGAGTATCCATCAGGGCCATCCAAATTAGATTTTTTTCATCGGTGAAGACTACACTTGTCCATTCGGTTGTCTAAATCATATGGCTTCTCGCAAATTCAAGCCTAGCCCTTTTATGCCGGTCTTTCATACACGGTTTTTTTCAATGATTTTCGTTGAATTGTTGGTGCTTTTAGTAAAAACCGCTGCACAGGTCGCACGGAAGCCGAAACATTAACTTGTTTTCTAATTTGTTTTGCATTATAGCCGAAATCCGAAGCTATACGAAAGATCTTTCTCTTGTCTCTGGGCGATACAGCCGTTTTACTTCTTCCTTTATACAATTCTCCATAATTTTCCTGATTTTTTAAGTATGAATGAAGTTATTGATAACTTCTGGCGTACTGCAAGTGGGATGTTCCCAAAAAGTTCGGTAATGGTTCGAGTCGTTATGTTAACAGTTGGATTAACCTTAGGTTCAAATTCGGCGAACGCCTTCACATCCGCGTTCCCTGCAATACAGTGCCCAAAATTTCTATAAAGCCGCCACATTTTTTTGGTAATACAATATCTTATAATTATTCTGCACTTATGATAAATTTTAGTACGATTTCATTTTAGACGTATTAAAGACACACATATATCGATTTAAATAATAGAAATAATATTTATATAAAAAAATAAGCCTAATTATATAATTTTATATAAAATTTACTGCGAAATTTCTATAAAGCCATATATTTTTTGAATAAGTAGGCTCAAAATTAACAATTAATTAGTTTTCATTTCTATATTAATAATTAGTAGAACTGCCATTTCTTCGAATAACTTCGAAAATACGATGAGGCATTGACAAAATCAAAGTTTGATGTGTGTTTTCTTGAATAGATGCCCATGCTTCGTTCACTGCTTTCCATAATTCATTAACACTACTGTATTGCTTACAATTGTCGTAAACTTTCCTTGCGAGTATCCCCCAAAGATTTTCTATTGGGTTTAAATCTAGGGAACAAGCTGGCCATGTCAAGACCCTGATATTTTTTTTATACAACCAATGCTTCGTGTAATTTGATGCATGGATAGCAGCGTTATCGTGTTGATAAATGAAGTTGTCGTGCGCAATATCTTCAATGAATGGTATTAAGATTGTGTCTAGTAATTTTGTCTATTTTTCAGAATTCATTTTAGGAGTAATGCGACAGATCGATGTCTTGGCGTCTGCTCTAAATGCAGCCCAGATCATTAATGTACCACCACCAAAGTTACGTCTCATTGTTATTTCTTTTAATTTCCTTAAATCGTGCCAATAATATTTAAAACCATCTGGTCCGTCGAAATTGAGTTTCTTTTCAACACTAAAAATAACAGATTTCTATTCTTTGGACTCAGACACGTGTGTTTTGGCTAAATCAAGACGAGCCTGTTTGTGTTGTGCTTTGAGTACTAGTTTCTGCACCATTTTTGTCCACTGAAATCGTTTGGAACTTTTCAAAATTTGTTGGACGTGACTCTAAGTTACGGGTAAATCTAGTTCAACGCGAAGTTGTGCTGCACTTCTCATTTCCTTTGATGCAGATCTCATTAACAATGAATGCTGTATCCTGGTCAGCTTTTGATTTCCCCCTTTAGCGTGGTTTTTGTCATAATCTTTTCCCAAATTGATGTAATTATTTACAACGATACGTGACCGATTAATTTGTTCTCCAATTATGCGATTAGAACATCCCATATCCCTATAAGCATTAATGGATGCGTTTTCTTCGCTGGTCAACAATTGTCCTCGTGGCATCTCACTAATAAGAAATTAAAATACATTACGATGTCAATAAATTTACAGATCTATTTTTACACAAATACTTACCTTTCAATTGCAGTTACACTTCTTTTATTTTGCCTAGCTGAACTTATCCACTCAGAATTTAAGCACAAACTGAGTGGCTTTATAGAAATTTCGCAGTTACACTTCGCTTCGTGCAGCAACAATGTAAACACACTGTTATGCCGTGTGAAGTGATAATTCGTTCGCTTCTTTTAAACGCGTTTATTTATTTCGGGATATCCAGAAATAGTCCAGTCAAATAAGACTTTGAAGGTTACAAAAATTCCCATAGAGCTAAAAATTGGTATGAATGTTCAGAATGCTATTATAAATGAATTGTGAAAAGTCCCCATCAATCCCCCTTGTGCAAAAAATTTTATTGATGGTGAAAGTTTGCAAAAATAGGTTTTTCGCGTTTTTCAGCTAAACGGTGAGTTTTACAGCAAAAATAGTTCAGACAAAAATTGTAGATCATTCGATTCTCTACAAAAAATGTATCCACACTTTTTTTCATAAGTATTGCCATTTCCGTGATACAGCGGTTAAAAGAACTGAAAAAATTATTTTATTCGTAATATGCACACGTTTCCACACCACCTATGAGGTAGTGTGCTTGGTGCTGTTTTTTTTAACGTGGTTTCCCCAGTAGGCCTATTCCACGATCTATTGTGATTCTATTGAATTCAAAGTGAGTATTGAAAATGATGAAAGCTGTGTAAATTATGTAATATATAAATGAAAAAATAATTTGGAAAAATTATTCGTCGGATTCATAATAATCCAATGGAACTTCTAGTGTACTGTCTTCGTTTTCTTCATCTTCTTTTTCTTCATCTTCCTGCTGGATACAAATATGTTCTAAAAGTGATACATCATATGTCTCATCACTGATATCGTAATTATCCTCATCTAGTATCGATTCAACATTGGAACACGACTGTCCTTGACAATTGGTACATACTAAAGAACAAAACAGTCCAACCTTTTTACAGCCGCATTTAGCATTGCAACCTTTATTGCAATTGCAAAAGATGGTGTTAAGGAGTTTTTCTGGTGCAGGTGGGAGTAACGTATGAATTGGTTCCAATGCATTGTCAACTAACTTCCAACCCCAGTCTTCTGGATCCATTTTATTACCAAGCCACACTTGAACTTGATAATATACCCGGAATAGATGTTGTTGAGCAGCAGCAGAGGTTGGGGGAAGACAAGCTAATTGCACTTGTTTTTTATTATAAGTTTTTTTTTGCAAAAGATAAGTATCGGAGTTTATACAAGCAGGTAACTTTTTAAGAAGCTCCGTACATAGAAAGAAGAAAGTGAATTCCATTAGTGATTATAACTGCACATGAATTTTTACAGATGTCTGGTCTTTCACGTACTCCGAAAACTCATCACCTCTTTCAATACTTACATCAATTAATGTTTAATGCCGCGATCAACAGTAACAACTCCACTTTCAGTCAAAGGTTGACTACAAATAAAGCAGAATTGCGACATTTTTTTTTAATAACAGTAAAATGCACAAACTTTGTTACAAAATATAAGCGATAGCCACGAGTTGTCACTACGAAGGAATGCTTACGACTAACAGTATTTTGTTGAGTATGAGACCTTTGAAACGGAGCAGGTATACGAGCATCGCCACGCTGACAATTGAATGGAAGACAAATGTTACTCAAGGCCATGCGACTAAATGAAAATAGGGGCGGAGTTTTTGACGTTCATTTATATTCTAAGAATTTTATAATTTGTATGTATAAGACATAGGGACTCATATTTTTACTTGTATAACGGTTCAAAAATGTATATAAAAGTACATTACGTGCATATTACGAATAAAATAATTTTTTCAGTTCTTTGAACCGCTGTATCACGGAAATGGCAATACTTATGAAAAAAAGTGTAGATACATTTTTTGTAGAGAATCGGATGATCTACAATTTTTGTCTGAACTATTTTTGCTGTAAAACTCACCGTTTAGCTGAAAAACGCGAAAAACCTATTTTTGCAAACTTTCACCATCAATAAAATTTTTTGCACAAGGGGGATTGATGGGGACTTTTCACAATTCATTTATAATAGTATTCTGAACAATCATACCAATTTTTAGCTCTATGGGAATTTTTGTAACCTTACTTCTATTTTAAGGATTAATTTGACTGGACTAAAAGAAAGGACACCAAATGCAAAACTTACAAGGAGAGGACCCCAACTGTCCGACTTCGATTTTAACGAGGCTTTGCAAGATGATACCATGTAGGTCCCTAATGATATGTGTAAAATATTAGCCGTAGTTATGCAGTAGTTTTAAAAATATAAGCGATTAAAGTTCGTACCTGTTTGTATACTATAAATGTGAATCTGGTTACAACAACTGTGGTGGCGCAGTGACTGCGGTTTAAGGCTCACGAGCCGAACATCTTGCGTTCGAGTCCCCGTGACGGACAATTTTTTTTTCTATTTTAATTTGATGAAATTGCGCACGAAACACATGGTTTCCAGACTTATATTCTACGCTCGCTGCATGGCAATCGCTATTGAAAGTACATCGAAAATACGGAATTAAATCAAACTGCAGGGTAAGGATTCCAGAGACCTAGGCCATTAAAAGTAAAGAAAAGTGGCACCCGCGTGGCTGCAAAAACGGAAACTTTCCGAAACAGATGCTTTCTCGGACTGTGCAGTAAGCCTTGTAAAATTAAGATTGTACGCCTTAAAAAACGCACGACTAATGCTTCCTCCAACGGTTTAAAATTAACTAACTTTTATTTAGCTAGCTATACAGTTCGAATTGTCATCAAGGACTTTGAAGAGTAAATATTTCGAGAAGCTGTAAAAAACAGTTTGCGAGGTCCGAAACGTACATAATGTAAATGTATACATTGCAAGTGTACGATAATTGTTATTCTGCATTGTGTGCAATTTTATCAAATTAAAATAGAAAAAAAAAATTACCCGTCATGGGGGACTCAAACGTACGACGTTCGGGTCGTAAGCCTTAAACCGCTGCCACTGACCCAACACAGCTGTTATAATCCAATTTACATTTATAGTATATCAAGACGGATGAACTTTAATCGCTTATATCTTTAAAACTACTGCATAACTACGGCTAATATTTTACACATATCATTAGGGAACTACATGCTATCGTCTTGCAAAGCCTCGTTAAAATCGAAGTCGGACAGTTGGGGTCCTCTCCTTGTTAGAATTATATTTTAATTAAAAGAGTCGCACGTCTTTGCAGTTTGGTCGTCGAGACGAGAGTGTGCAACCGTGAGCCTCCTCGCCCCGATTCGGTGCCGCGCTTTTAGTTCCAGGAAAAGTTTACCGCTAAGTAGACTAATTGTAAGCTAAATTGTCGCATGAGAATGTTATCCGAGATTCATCATCTGGCATTCATGGAAGTACCTAACAACACGCAAATGGTAAACATTTCCGAACAGATACTCGTAGGCCTATTATTAGTATCAACTAAATATAATTGTGGAAGAGAAAAAGTAGTTAACTTGATAAATTTTTTAAAAAATACGTCAAAATAGAGGTCGCTTTATGATTATTTCGGGAACTGTAGCTACCTCTACAGAGGAGACCACACCCCGATGTCTTAAAAAATTGTGCTGAGGAGTACATACATACCACTGATAATTGTCTTCTTATTTTACATGTCTATAGGAACTTGTTAAATTCTGCTGACAAGTACTCTCTCGCAAGACGTTGAATTTTACGTATACTAAGTAATTAACCATGGATTGCGTTCAAGATACAATTACATGTGAGGGGTTCAGGGAGTGGCACGAGCAGAGTAACTAATAAATGAATAAAACAGTCTCTTACTATTATTATGAGCTATATATTTTAAATGTAATACTTCCGTCCGTCTCTTAGCGCGCTTTCATACATACTGACTTCCAAACTCTTCTCCAGTGCTTGGTCCTAAGGACCACACGCAAACATGAACATACATATCACTCTAGTCGCAGTCACTCAATCGCTTGTATACTTTATCACATGCATACCTTCATACATACAGCATACACCTTCACTCTTATAATTCCTTACATACAGAAATTAATACTTAAACTATTAGAGTTAATGTTGGTCGAACATCACGCGTTGGTTCGCGGGTGTTTCCACTTCTTGTACTTACAAATTAAATGTAGAATTTGCAGTAATTATCTCACAGAATGTCGTCAATCTGACTGACAGCGAGATCTTCATTTGTAGACTAATCCCGAAAAGCGAGGGAGTGTCCTGCTGATATAGGGCTCTGTTTCGGAAAAATTAAGGAGAAAATGAGTAGAGGTGGTAGGACTTTGAAAAAGAGAGAGAAGTACCGAGGATTAAGGAAGAAAATTCTTAGGCTTGATAATCTGTTGTTCTTTCCAGCAATCAAATGGTTAAAACACGGTATGAAAACAAAAGGTTGATAGTGCACACGCATTTGAAGGCGATAACAGATGTGCCTTCAATGAGCAAAGAAAATCGCACCGCGTTTCGGCATCTTTTCGACGGGATGCTAAAGCACTCGAGAGCTCTTAAAGCTATGGGGCGGCCAGTTGACCAATGGGATGATTGGCTAGTCCATCCAATATCGGGAAGATTGCACCCGATAATGTGCAAGGAATAGTATTCTATTTATTCTCTGGTAGCAATCGTTTAAGTAAAAATAACCACAGTATCAATAATATTTCCTTTAGTATGCTAAATGTTCGGTTCATTTAATTGGCCCATAATCAACTTTTTTTATGATTATATTTCTCAATAAGTGACGTATATTACTTTTAAAATGTGTATCTTCAACCCTTTTTCTTATACCTACATATTTTTAGATATATTTTAATTGATGTCCGCGAGAAATGTGCTTGTACAGCTAAATATGCAATCTCTGCGCTGTTTATGTCTATTTTTTCTTAAAATTTCGTCTATTAAACATTTTTTACGTGTATAAATATACGATCTACTTGTGTCACTGGACATGGATTTGCTTGTCATCTCTCAATCAGATGTATCTTTCTCATTTTCCATTTTTCGTGTGGCCACTTTGCTCAAACATTCTTTTAATGTAAATAGCAACTTCCCGTTGTATAAATCGTTCCAATTTATCTTTCCGCTGTGTTGCACTGATAAATTATTGATCAATAATGTTTTATATGCCCCTGTGAATCCTGTCCACGTAGGGTTCGTATTCCATCAGCCACTGGCTCTTATGTTTCCAAACAAGTTCTCGAGTGGATCTTGGTTTATTTACCTTGGTTTCAAAATATGAAAACTTTCTCTATATAATGATTCCCATAGTTCTTTATTTTCTAATGTATATATCTAGGAATGCAGATGAAATGAGTGAGTGAGAGAGTGAATGAATGACAGAGCAAACGAGATGATGAAGTGAGAAAAAAACAAAAGACAGGGCAGAGAACACGAAACGACAGTGAAGAACGAAACGTGAAAGTGAAAAGAGGCGATAACTGCTACTGCTTACTTTTATTAGTTTTTAAGTGTTTGTTATTGTTATTTTTATTGGGTTGGCAACTAAGTAATTGCCGATTTGTTCAATGAAATAAAAGATTTTTTTTTTGCTTGGAATGAAGTTTAATCTATAATGTATTTTCCATTTTGTTCGATGACCTTTTGCCATCTCTCTGACAACTTGAAAATTCCACGCTCGTAGAAAGTCTGATCCTTTTCGACCAAAAACTGAGTTAAGTGAGATTTTACAGCGTCATCATCATTGAAAGTTTTACCACGAAGGAAGTTGTCCAGGGATCGAAATAAGTGGTAATCCGATGGCGTGAGATCAGGGCTATATGGTGCGTGTAACATCAATTCTCAACCAATATCCATCAATTTTTGCCGATTGGCCAAAGGCGTGTGCGACCTAGCAGTGTTGTTTCAATGAGCGATTGAAAACTTTTCTTCTGCGGCTATTAACTCAAAATATTTCGTTTCTAACATCTGAAAACTTACATGTCCATCATCTATTTCGGGATCTTCTCCACTAATTATTTCTTCAAAATGCTTATAAGCCTTCGTAAATGCCGTTCTCACGGCGGTTCTCGCTCTCTTTGCTTTCTCCATCTTGGATTCAGCCACGACGTCCTGTCACGGTCGCCAGAAAATGTTACGTACACAGAACGCAACGGAGTAAATGGGACGTCGTGTAGAATTTAATATAAACTTTATTGGACAAATTAACAATCGCGTATTAACGATACAAAAAGAATAGAGCAATATAAAAGAACGGCGATAAATCCTTGCACAAAGAGGCAGATAATTAAACGACGACGATACAATACTTGCACTTCTCGCTGGGGCATTCTACCCACACACACAGACAGAGCTGCTTCTCTACCGGGTTACAAAGAAAACGAGTCACGCGCAGGCGCGACGTCTACCGTCCACTCGATCTTACCCGAGCATCCACGAAGACGCCCGAAAGGATTCCGTATTGGCGCCAATGTATGACGCTATTCCTTACAATTGTCCTGGTGAAAAATGGCACCTTTACGATTGACCAATTCTGGTCGCTTTTCCTTGACCGCTGTATTCAATTTGTCCAGTTGCAGACAGTAGACCTCCGAATTAATGGTTTGGTTCCTTGGAAGCAGTTTAAAATGCACCGGACCTTTCCAATCCCACCAAATTGACAGCAAAATCTTCTTTTGTTGGATATATGCCTTTGAAGTGGATTGCGATGACTCATGTTGCGTGACGGGCGGCGGAGGTGGATAAAGGGTTTTGAAATAGGAAAGGACGAGTTATAGAATAGGCTCTAATGATTTTAATAATGATAAATTTCGGTAGCGGTTAGGTAGTCGAGCTTAAGGGAACTCTTCCGTCGCGTCAAAAGGAAAACTCGTTCGATGTTTTATTATCGAACGATTAATTATTTATGTGGGTAGTGCTGTGCTGGAAATCCTCTACAGGATCCACCAATTTCGTTTACAGTGGGAATGGATACGCTAACAAAGGTGATTCAAAGAATCCAATGATTAGATTTGAACAAAGATTAGTTTTATATTAAACTCAAGAAATTAGATTTTACAATTAATCTGAATCTATGTTTACAACTGAATTTTTATATGAAAACTTGTTTACAATTATTGACTCTGGTTTACATATGTTTCTGTTTGTTCGATATATAATAGATATATAATTGGTAAAGAATATATATATATATAGAAATAACAATGTTGTTATGATAGTTTTATAATAATTATAATGATAGAACAATAGTGAACAATAAAAAGAATATTCAATGATAGCATTACACATTTGGTATCCTCAGAGTGATTGCTCACTGTGCAATACTACTTTTCAAAAACATAAAGAAAATTATATTTACGCTTAGTCGATTCCAGACACAACAATTCGGCTGGGTTTTCGCTGATTTCTCTGTACGGGCAGAAAACACCAATCTCGTTATCAGAATCGCTGCGATGACAACCTTTTTGTAATCTATGACTTAAAATAAAATATGTTAACATTTGGTCGGTTTATCTTTTAATGAAAATAATAAATTGAATTCGGAATGTAATACAACGAAGATATAAATATGACGAAGATAATAATTAACATTGGTTTGAATAGAATTATATTGAATTTTTCTCGATGGCTTTTGGTATGTATTGTCGCGTCACTAATGAAGATTTTCACGAACAATGTCACTCTTCAACCACCGTTGTTTAACGAGGGATCAAGTCTATTATCGCGTCACTTTGAGAGATATTCGCGGATAAATTAGCTTAACATCAAGATCCTCGGACCAGCGTCTTACGTACCTCACGATTTTTAATAATAGCACTGTACTTAACTTTGAATACTTTGTATTTGCTAAACGTTTATCGAACTGTTCTCGATGCCTTCCAAGATGCAAGTCGATGCGTTCACGGTGCTTCCAAGACGCTAAGTGATGTGTTCACAGTGCTTTCCGAGACGCTAGTGATGTGTTCACGGTGCTTTCCGAGACGCTAGTGATGTGTTCACGGTGCTTTCCGAGACGCTAGTGATTCGCAAGTTTGAATTTTTCGGGGATGTGAAGACGCTCGACCGATGCATGACGTTTAAAGTGCGCGAAAAATTGACCAATTAGGACTATTGAAATTTAAAGGTTGTCACAGGATTCGTCAACGCGAGTGACGCTTTCTGTTTCTTTGGAGGGGCACGATGCTCGCACCCTCCCTACTCTGATTTTTACAAGGGGTCTATTTCCTAGAATTTTCTGACGGCCGTCGCTGCGACGACGAATATCGTCCTCGAAACGACGTTACAATTCGGATTCATCGTCTGAGAATGTTTCAAGAATAAGATAACGCTAAAAATCAATAAGTCCAGGGACTTATTCGAATGAACTATCTGCTTATTCCAGACTAATGCGTAGCCAGAATTGACAGCGTTATAACTTCTATTGGATAGATAAATTGAATAAATGAATTAAATAAACTGCAACCAATGATTCCTTACTATAAAGTATGTTGTATTGTGAAAAATAATAGTTTGCTAGAGAAAGTTGTAGCAAATATGGTCAACATGTGTGACTGTACGGTTGCGATGCATCCAAGGAGATATGTGCTACGTAGGTCTGTTTTGTGTCCCGTTAAGCGTTTCTACGTCTTAGCTCAAGGGTAGGCTTTTGTTACAATGTCATAAAGCAATGGTAAAAATAATATACCGGGTGGTTCGTTAGAAAAAGGTAGAATAAAAATTGTGAAATTTGTGTACGGGACGTAACACTCATTAGGCGTGCACCACGATCGTTCTCGATTGACATTGTTGTTCACAATCTACTTTTCGTCTCCAGTAATGATACGTTTTAAAAACGGATCGAATTCATTGCCTTTAAGCAATAATTCGCAAGCGTTGATGCGCTTTGTCAGATGAATTTCTTTCAAATCGTGCGGATCCCAAATATCCAGCTTCTTAACGAGACCGACACGTTTTAAATGCTTCTCAATGGCTGTATGTGAAACATTTAACTTCTCTACAATTTCCCGTGTAGTTACGTGACGATCCGCTTCGATGATGGTTTTGATTTAATTCTCATTAAGCTCAACTGGCCGACCTGAACGTTGGTCATCTTTAAGAGAAAAATCTCCAGAGCGGAATTTTTAAAACCAATTTCGGCATTGCCTTTCTTTAAGGGCTTCATTACCATACACATCACGGAACTTTTTGGCGGCTTGCACTGCGTTCTTTCCTTTACGGAAATAATAAAGCAAAATATGGCGAAAACGTTCGTTTTTGCACTCCATATTAACCCTTTGCCCTCGAGGCCTTTTTCGCTCGGGCGAACCGGCAACTCGAGACGATTTCGGCTATATTAGGGGAGCGTCTTACAGGCACTTCGAAATCATTTTATACTCAAACAAACTTATACAAATAATACAATTTTGCCAATTTATTTAGTTTTACATGGAATACAACGAAATCTGTTCAATATTATAATCTGTAATTAGATTTTGTGTGATATTTAGAGAAACGATCCCCAAGATGCATCCTCGGTTTGTTAGGACACGTATCACAATAATACGAGGTTTCTCGTCTACCGCCAGGCTTGTTACGGTCAGAACAAACCTTGCAGTCCCTTTTTGGTCCTTTTAGCACAATATGGAGCTTTCCGTTTAATCGGGGTTCATCGGTCGACGCCGACGTCGATGCTTGCTCACGATGGTGGCGATAGGGTCCTCTCAATTGCTCCACAAGCGTTTTTAGAAAGCGCAAATGATTGTGTGGTCTTTCCCCTTTTTTCTTTTTTTCTAGTTTATACAGTATGTAGGAATTGATTAGGCAAATTTCCATGCCCCAGAAAAAAAGCTTTCGTCACCATTTTACCGATTTTCGGAGAAAACAATATGTCGATGCATATTGGTCTGCCCAATCAACGCCACCCATATATTTTATATAATTCAATATAATATTCGGTTTCTTGATCATCATTTCCACACCACCTCGTGTAATCCTTCTGACAGTCTCCATTCCTGTGTCACCTCTAGTAGTTAAACAAGTGACGGGCCTTTAGTCCTTCCACGCTAAAAGTAAGGTGTTGTTTCGTCGGTAAGATACCGTGGATTTTTGTACAAACTTTGGTTTTTGTATTTCACTGGGCAATTCTTTTCTGTTCGTTAGAATCGTTCCGGTAATATGGCATTTCAGTTTGGCTAGTTCTTGAGCCAAGACATAACTAGTGTAGTAGCGGTCGGTGTACATGTGGTGCCCCTGAGCACCAGGAATTTTCTCCAGCAACATTTTATATAGATGTAACGGAATTCTTGAGGACACGGGTAAGTCAGGTCTGACCAACAGTTCGGTTGTGAGTGATCCATAGTACGGTAAAATGGAACAAACATAGCCAGTATTTGAGTCCGTTAGAGTATAAATTCTGATACCCCATTTCGTCGGTTTTTTGGGATTATAAGTAATAAATGAAATTCGGCCCTTGAATTTCACAGTAGACTCGTTCACACATATTTGCTCGCCCGGTATAAAATAATCCAAGAATTTTGAATTTATATAGTCTAAAAAGGAACTTACTCGTTGCAGTCGTGTTCTCGGATTCGTATTGTTTGTTGGAATGGTCGTTAGATGTAGCATCCAGAATATTTGGTTGAATCTGTCTCTTGTAAAGGTTTCTGAATAGAAATGGATATAGCTAACATTACTTCTTGACCAATATTATTTTAAATTGGCCAACTGCATTGTACCCATATTGATTACAACAGCAATAAATGCCCAAAATTCTGCCTTCTCCACATCACGCCAACTTCGCCAAATCTAATTTGCGGATAGTGTCCGCCCTTCCAATTTCTTTTTCGCATATCTATTCGTTTCATAAATTATTTTTTCAACGATAACATCAGTGAAAAATAGTTTTAAAAAATCGACCGGTTCTGTTATATTTGAAGATATGCGTGGACCGGTGGGATGTTCGCCAGATATAAATTGTACTCTTTGCGGCACTTCTTCGTATTCTCCGCAAAGTGTCCATTCTGAACTGCTTGCATCGTTCGCAGCTTCACTTTCGGTTTCACTTCCACTATCTATAATTCTAATTTTGTGTCGTCTCACACCTCTCACTTCGTCACTATCTTCCCCACTTGATTCGTTCGTTTCGAAGCGTAATTCATCGTGAATCGGTGAAATTTGCTCGTTCAAAGTCGAGAAATCGAATTCGTCTGAACTTGAGCTGATTTGATCTTTATTCATATTTATAGGGCTCAAAAACTTTTAAACTGCAATTCTCACTCTCAAGACTGTTCTAGGCGAATGCTAAGCTGATACTAAGTAAGCTAAGCTGAGAATTGTCTAAGAACGCAGGCTGAACCTGGTCCACGAAAGTAGTTGCGAGAAGAATATCTTATCGCACATCGGAAATAAACATTTCGAGTTCCAAAACGCCGGATCGCTCATACGGTGCACTTCGAGTGAACGCATCAAACCGCACGGGCGCCGTAGCAGCGCCGCTCGAGTGGACACTTCAAACCGCACGGACGCCGTAGCGAAGCCGCTCGAGTGCAAAGGGTTAATATTGAGGTAAAAAAAAACATTAAGAAAATATCAACGCAATGAACTTGTAAAGCTAGGTAAGGATGACAGCTAACATATTGTTGGATTTCGGTATTGGTTTCTGTTACGGTTTCGTAGGGAAAGATATTTGGAATGGACCTTGTACTATTGAATGTAGCTGTATTTTCGGCTATTCTACAACGACTGGGCTGTTCGTCACTTTCGAGGTGTCGCTCGCCGTTCCTGCCCCCCCCCCCCCCGTAAATAATAAGAATGCATATGAATTCCAACGCGGGGTAGTTAATGGCTGAAATATTGGCCCAAACATATTGGGGGTTTTCTATCGCGGAAAGGCAACACGCGTCGGGTGTTTCCCGTCGGAATCTCGCTGTTTAATGATGTTGCAGCTTCTGGAGTTTGAGCTTGTACTTGTTCCTCTATAATTATCGGATCTTCGTCATGTACCGTAACGTCCTGCGCCTCGTCTATGTCCGGAGGTGGAGGACGATATTGTGTACAATTCATCTTTGAGTTAGGAACCGTATCCGCAATTTTCCGCAATTGATTGACATGACGCTTAACAATTTTCTTATTATCCAGTTCTATACTGTAATGTAACGATCCTACGCGACTTATAATTCTACCGAATAGCCATTTCTTGTTGCCTATGTAATTTCTCGCACTCACTCTCTCTCCTCGCTGGAATTCTTTTGAACATTTGTCTTGGCGAATGCGCTCCTTATACGCAAAGTATTTAGGATGAGCTAAGTCTAGTGTACAATTGATTTTTCGGCCAAACATGAGTTCCGCGGGAGACTTTCCTGTGTGCGAATGTTCGAAGGTTCTATATTGGTGTAGTAATTTTTGTAAATTGGCGTGAATGTCATTACTTTCTGTACATAATTTTTTTAACCCGTTCTTAATTGTTTGTACCATTCACTCTGCTTGCCCATTCGTGGCTGGATGGTAAGGTACAATTAATCTATGTGTACATCCTATTTCTTTTAAGAATTGCTCGAATTCGTTTGAAATAAAAGTTCTACCGTTGTCTGTAACAAGTATCTTAGGAAACCCAAATTCGCTGAATATTTCTCGGCACAATTTAATTGTGCTGTGTGTAGTTAAGTCACCTGTAATTTTAACGATTGGGTATTTCGAAAATGCGTCTACTAGGATTAGAAAATTTTTCCCTAGGAATGGACCTGCGAAGTCTACGTGTACCCTTTCGAACGGCTCCGCAGGTTCCTCCCAAATATGTGTCGAGATTTTTGGTGGGTTGTTCTTATACGTATTACAAACTACACATGATTTTGCACAATTTTCAATGTCTTTATCCATATGTTGCCACCACATTAATTTCCTCGCCAAACTTTTCATTTTAGCCGCACCAAAATGCCCGGAATGCAATTCTTTTAAAATTTTAGCTCATAACTCTTGAGGAATAACTACTCTATCGTTGCGTAATAGAACATTATCGTGTATTGAAAATTCTTGTATGCTTATATTATCAAATTTCTTATTCGGCGTACCTAATTTAACCATATTTAGTAGTTCACACAAGCTTGCATCTTTTTGTGGACTTGTAGCTATTTCTTTAGTTGTAACTGGTAACGTATGTATCGTGTGTACGTGTAGCATGTCTATAACATCGTGTTCGCAGGAGTTTTTATCTAATGGCAACCTGGATAGTCCGTCTGCGTTCGCGTGATCTTCGAATTTCCTGTATTGTATTTCATAATTATAAGCTCTTAAAAACAGCGCGTAGTGCTGCATACGTAGTGTTGTGAAGGTCGGTAAGGTTTTGCTAGGTGCTAAAATTTGGCTTAAAGGACGGTGATCAGTCACTAAAGTAAATTTCGCTCCGTATAGGTATTGGTGAAATTTTTTTATTCCGTAAATTATCGCGTATGCCTCTTTGTCAATCTGCGCGTATTTCCGTTGCGTATCGCTAAGTGTTTGCGAGGCGCATTGAATAATTCTTTCTGTACCGTGCGGTAGTTTATGCGAAAGTACAGCCCCGACCCCGTACTGACTTGCATCAGTTGCCAGCACGAGCGGTAGTGTAGGATCGTAATGTGATAATATTTTATTGTCCGTAAATTCTTGAATTGCGCGCCTAAACGCATGATCATAGTCCTTTGTCCAGCGAAATTGTACTGTTTTCTTAAGTAGATTATTTAACGGGTACAATATCGTACTTAAGTTTTTTATAAAACGTCCGTAATAATTCATGAAACCCACAAACGGACGCGCCTCTGAAACATTTCGAGGTTAGACATTTTTGTGATCGCGTCTACCTTTGCAGGGTCTTTCAGTATACCTTTTTCGTTAATAATGTAACAGCAGTACTGTATATTGGACTCGAAGAATTCGCATTTTTCTAAATTAATTTTTACGTTCGTATCATGTAACCTTTTGAAAACTTCTTCGAGTTTACTCACGCGTTCTTCTTTTGTTGTGCTTGCAACTTTAATATCATCCAAGAATACCGATAAGTTCTCAATCCCCTGCAAGATAGTCTCGATCGTACGCTGCCAAATCGCTGGGGCGGACGCAATGCCGTACATTAGGCGCGTCACCTTGTATAGGCCGCAATGTGTCGCAATTGTAAGTAAATGTTGGTCTTCCGATACCAGTTGCAGCTGAAAATACGCATTCTTTAGATCAATTTTTGAAAAATATTTCATACTTGATATACTTGGTGCCAGCTCATCAAATGTCGGGAGTGAATGCTGATCTATTACAATATTTTTATTTAACGTGACGCTATAATCTCCGCAGATACGGATTTCACCGTTCTTTTTGAGAACCGGTACAATAGGTGTAGCCCACTCGGAAGAAGGGACTGGTATTAAAACTCCTTTTCGTACTAAATTTCCAATTTCATTTTCCACAGCTTTCTGTAATTTAAAAGGTATTTTGCGATGTTTTAGAAAGATTGGCCTGACGTCACTTTTCAGCTTAAGTTTTGTGTAGAATCCCTTGATAGATTCGTCAACCTGCTTTGTAATATTTTCGTATTCGTATCGGGCGGGTTCTCCGCCGCGGTACTTCTGCTGAACGGAGCGCCGCGACATCACTGCACGCTACGCGACGCCGCGGCGCGCCGTTCGTCAGCGAGAGTACCGCGGCGGAGAATCCAAGCTGCTTGAATGTTTTCGGACGAAAAAATTTTTCTCCAAAGGGTATTTATAAATAAAGAGTATTCCAGGGTATTTATAACGTCTTAGTATGCGCTCTTTAATTTATAATATGAGAGGAAGTAACATTATGCAATATATTATAATATAATAAAACAATATAACATATTATAACACAATTCTACAAATAATACAAATAATACAACATAATATAATACAATTCTAACAATGTAACTGCGTATGATATTTTTCAAAGCATGGTGTTACACACAGGCCAACATTGCAAATTTCGCATTGGTATCGCGATCTCTTTCTCTTGTCATTTCTTGAACAAACTACACACGTACACAGCTGATTTTTCCGTCTTGGATTTTCGTTTGTGTATATTTGTGTTATTTCGGTTGTCAGCAACAAATGATGCAAAAAAAACACTATCAGTGCATGCCCAGAGTCAGAAACTTATGCAAAACGGTTGGCCGCAATAGCTCAGTGGCATTTTGCGGAGAGCCGCTATAGTAGCCCGTAGTACCTCGGTGGCATCTTGTGAAAGGCCACTATAGTGGCCCGTAGTAGCGAAAGGGTTAAGACACGTGCCTCAATATATATGACGCCTCGTACGCTTATTGTTAGTTCTATCTTATCGCTTGCTTATACAAAAGGACAAAGGACAGTTTCTCGGTACCGAAGTATTTATTTTCTCGATCTCACACTATTGGAGCTAGAAAGGGTATTTTGGGTTTTCCTTTCGAAAGGTCAGGGACACGAAGTCTGCCTTATGGACAACATTTTAATCGGGGAGGCCCAATTAAAAGTTAATTTCCGAGAGAACGGTTCGCCTCTGACCCATGGTTCCTCTTACAAGGGAACATACCGAGGTGTCCCCCTCCGATTTTGATGAAATTTGGCACAGTTGTTCAGTACGCGAGAATAATCGATACGTATTTTTTTATATCTGCTAAGTCGCACGTTTAGGGGGTGAAACCACCCTTCAAAGTTTCGGATTTTTTTCTTTTTTTGCTTATAACTTTGAAACGGTTAATGATAGACATTTTTGATAAATGTACGAAATATTTGTTTTTTCGTCTACTAAAGGCCTGCGGAACTTAAAATTTGATTTAACGATTTTTTGTTAATTTTTTATTAAAAAATAACGTGTTATTCGTTATATCTTTAAAGTTTACGATCCGATTTTAACCAAACTTTTTTTAAATGGTAGAGAAATCAAAAATAAAAGTTACGTGTTTTTGCGTTTTTCCATAATCTACTCTGGAGTCGTGAAATTAACCCTTTTCTTTTTTAGGGTTTTGGCACTTTACGTTACTATATCTGATCAACGAATGATGATGTGAAAAATGTATTATGCAACAAATACTTCTTTTCTCATCTACTATATTATTGTTTTTGTAAAAAATCAAAATTTGAAAATTTTTTGTTTTCTTTATAATATTTAGGCTGCGCACATCCGCCAGGACGCATCAATCACAAACTATCGTAGATATCATAAAATTTCATAAGGGAAAGTTTCATGGATTTTTACATATAAAATAATATATTTATAATTTATTTAAATCACAATTTATTTATAACAAAAAAAAATAATTTAATTTATGAATTTAATATACATATACTATTACAGCTTCTATGAAACATATAGTTCGCAAAAATGATATTCTTCTCTGCGATTCTTTATTAATTCTTGTTATCTCTATTATCTTTATTTGATATTAATCTTACCTAAATGAACCCTAACTAAACTAAATTAATCATGTGTGCTGTTTTGTATATAACGTAAATGGTTAACGACAAAAAGTAAATTTATGGAACACAACCTGCCATTATAACATGTGCGTGCTGTAAAAAATCACTTCGTTTTGAACATTTCTTCGTGGAGTACCATTTTTGTGGACTATATGTTTCATAGAAGCTGTAATAGTATATGTACATTAAATTCATAAATTAAATTATTTTTTTTTGTTATAAATAAATTGTGATTTAAATAAATTATAAATATATTATTTTATATGTAAAAATCCATGAAACTTTCCCTTATGAAATTTTATGATATCTACGATAGTTTGTGATTGACGCGTCCTGGCGGATGTGCGCAGCCTAAATATTATAAAGAAAACAAAAAATTTTCAAATTTTGATTTTTTACAAAAACAATAATATAGTAGATGAGAAAAGAAGTATTTGTTGCATAATACATTTTTCACATCATCATTCGTTGATCAGATATAGTAACGTAAAGTGCCAAAACCCTAAAAAAGAAAAGGGTTAATTTCACGACTCCAGAGTAGATTATGGAAAAACGCAAAAACACGTAACTTTTATTTTTGATTTCTCTACCATTTAAAAAAAGTTTGGTTAAAATCGGATCGTAAACTTTAAAGATATAACGAATAACACGTTATTTTTTAATAAAAAATTAACAAAAAATCGTTAAATCAAATTTTAAGTTCCGCAGGCCTTTAGTAGACGAAAAAACAAATATTTCGTACATTTATCAAAAATGTCTATCATTAACCGTTTCAAAGTAATAAGCAAAAAAAGAAAAAAATCCGAAACTTTGAAGGGTGGTTTCACCCCCTAAACGTGCGACTTAGCAGATATAAAAAAATACGTATCGATTATTCTCGCGTACTGAACAACTATGCCAAATTTCATCAAATTCGGAGGGGGACACCTCGGTATGTTCCCTTGTTAGACATTTTGCCTTCGCAACAAGACGAATACGATGAGCTAATAAAAAAATTTGCTACCCTTTCCCGAATTTTGCCGGTTTTTTTCGCAAATCTCCATTGATCCAGACGTGTAGAGCAACCACTGAGAGCCATAACCATTAGTTTTTTTACACCCTGTACTTTACAGTTTTTGCCCGATTTCTCCTGTTTGGCTTGATAGGAAATTCTAAAAAAAATCACATATATTATACCCAATGGTGTGCATGTTCACGACGATATTGAACTGTCGCGAACTGCGTGCGACCTTTCACCGGGACGCGGTATAAGAGTAACCGATCCACGCGGGTCGTAAATCCGCGATACGATAATCGTCGGTGTTGGCCGGACGCGATTCTGTATACGATTTCTCGCGACAGAATTGATTTCGCTCGTTGTTTAAGAGTAAATGGGAACACGTTGAGGTTTACTAGATATCTCTTTATATATTAAAACTCTGTATATATACACTTATTCGAGAAAATACTGATAGTGGTCTGTGTGGGTAAGAATGTCGGTGCTGTTGTTCGAAGTGTATGTTGTCGCGATTTGTGTTCAAGTGAGTTCCCGGGCAAGAGATCGGAAGGACGACGAGTCGGAAGTTCGACAGGGGAGGGAACTGGCGAATCGGAGAATTTTGTATTAACTTGACTTCTAATAGGTCGAAAGTTCGACCTATTAGAAGTCGAAGGTTGGAAGAAGGAAATTCAGAAGTTAAGGAAGAGAGGGAAACGGTCAAAAAGTGCACGTGTCAGGTTCGGATAGTCGAGGAACGGTCGGAAGAGAAAGATTTACGATAGGAAAGTCGAGGAAGGTAATGAAAGTTGAGGTACGTGACTAAAAAATATGGACAAGGATTAAGCAGAAGTAGTGAATTTTTGAGAAGGCCAAGTGACGAATCTGGAAGATGATTTACAGGGTGAAAGTAGGCAGATGGGAAGTCTGGAAAGATTTAAGAAAGAAATATGACAGGAGAAGGACTGTGAGCAGGGTATAGGAATAGTGATTCGTAACATCCTCCCCCCGTTGAGAGGGTTTATCCGTTCAAATGCCCTGGTTAATGTGAGTGTGACGTGAGTGTAGAGTTAGGTTATGTTGTATGTTTCAATTTGTTGTCGACGACGTCTGTTCCTCTCCGGGTTGAATTGGTAAAGGTGCCAGTCCCTTGACGCTCCGGTCCAGGGTTCCGGAAGCTGTTCTCACGGTGACCGTGCAGGTTACTCCGTCGGCGCCAGGTAAGAGTTTGAGAATGCGGCCCATTGGCCACTGCATTGGTGGCGTTTTATCATCTCGCAACAGAACCAATGTTCCTTCCTTGATGGAATGGCTGCCTCGATTCCACTTATTGCGGTTTATTAGTTCGTTGAGGTATTCTCGGTGCCAACGAGTCCAGAAATGTTGCTTCAATTGCTGGAGGTGTTGCCATTTTGATAAGCGGTTATCTGGAACATCCCTGTAATCTCGCTCTCGCAGACTCATTAATGAGTCGCCGATAAGGAAGTGACCCGGAGTGAGGACAAGGAGATCGTGTGGATCGGAAGAGAGAGGTGTGAGAGGACGTGAATTGAGAACGGCTTCAATTTCTATTATTAAAGTATTCAGCTCTTCGAAAGTGAATAGGGTGTTTCCTGCCACGCGTCTCAGGTGATGCTTGAAAGATTTCACGGCAGCTTCCCAAAGACCACCAAAGTGTGGAGTATAGGGTGGAATAAAATGCCACGTGATGGCCTTGGTTGCTAACGCGTTCTTGATCTTTTCAACGTGGTCGTCGTTTCGGAGTAGATGACGAAGTTCCTGTAGTTGATTATTTGCACCGACGAAATTCGATCCGTTATCGGAATACAGGTCGGTACATAATCCTCTTCGGGAGATGAAACGTCGAAGAGCCGCGATGAAGGCTTCGCTGGTCATGTCGCTCACCAATTCCAAGTGCACGGCTTTGGTGGAGAAACATACGAAGACGGCAACGTAAACCTTAATCTTCGTCCGGTTGCGATACTTTTTTTCTTTAATGAAGAAGGGTCCACAGTAATCGACGCCGACCTTAATGAATGGGCGTGATTCTGTGACCCGTGCTTTCGGTAAGTTTCCCATTATATACTCTACTGACGGTGGTTGAAATCTGCAGCATTTTATGCATGACTTGATTGCCTTCCAAATTTGACTGCGCCCGTCAATGGGCCAATATTGTAGACGGACTGCATATAAAGTTGTTTGTATCCCGGCGTGTAGTTGGTTTAAGTGTTCGTTATCGATGATAAGTCTCGTGATGTGGGATTTCGGCAGTATAATTGGATGTTTTTGGTTAAATGGCAATGTAGAATGTTTCAATCTGCCGCCGACGCGTAGTATGCCATCTTTGTCCAAAAAAGGGTTTAATCTGTTAAGCTTGCTTTTCGGTTCCAGAGGTTTCCCGTCGCTGAGGCGCTTCAGATCATTTTGAAAATAACCTTGTTGCGTCTGTTTGAGGATTATCTTCCGTGCTCTGAGCATCTCTTGGACGGTAATAGGTCCTGTAGTTCTTTTCTTGTCTCTCCATCGGAGGCAGTATGCAATAATGCGTTGCAATTTCGGCCATGTTGAGAATCGAAGGAATAATTCTGGTTCTGCGGTTATCGTAGTTAAGCATGTGACCTTTCGTTCGTCTGGAGTATTTACTGGTGTAATTAATTTATATTTAGGCCACTGATCTTCGCTGTGTCTGAGCCATTAAGGGCCGCGGTGCCAAATGGATGTTTTTAAAAATTCTAGGGGGGTTAGACCGCGAGAAATAAGGTCCGCCGGGTTGTCCGCTGTCCGCACGTGTCGCCAATTGGTAACATCGGTTTTTGACTGAATTTCGGCGACTCTGTTGGCAACGAATGTTTTGAGGAGGTGTGGTGATGTATTTAACCAGTGTAGTACTATTGTTGAATCTGTCCAAAGTGTGGTGCGGTTTATTTTAATATGTAGTGCAGCTTGTACCGTGGATATTAGGGATGTCAAGAGTAACGCTCCACACAGTTCTAAACGTGGTATTGTCTGTTGTTTAAGCGGAGCTACCCTCGATTTAGCTATTAGTAATTGCGTATCGGTTATTTGTTCATGATTTGTGGATCTTATGTAGACACACGCTCCGTATGCTCTCTCGCTTGCGTCATAAAATCCGTGTAGTTCTACCTCTGTTGCTGCGTTAATTAATGTGAGCCTTGGGAAAGATATGTTATTAAGCAACGGGAGTTGCTTGTAAAATTCGGTCCACTCCGAATGTATGTTGATCGGAAGTGATTCGTCCCAGTCCACCTTCAAGGTCCATATCTTCTGAAGTAGGATTTTTGCGTTGACAATCACCGGTCCTAGTAGACCGAGCGGGTCGTATATTTTCGCAATCTCTGGGCCAATCAAGCGTTTGGAGATGTGTGTCGGAGGAACTGAGACTCGAACGGTGTAGTGGATAGAATCGTCCGTGGAATTCCACATGATTCCCAAGGTCTTCAAGGAAGATTGGTCGCCAAGTTGAAGATGTCGGTTGATGGTGTGATCTGGTAAACCGTCCAATAACGATTTCTCATTGGAGGCCCATTGTCTGATGTGTAAGCCAGCGAGGCTAAGAAGGTGTGTAATTTCGTTTCGGATCTTCACGCCCTCCTGCTGCGTCGTAGTTCCGGTGAGCAGGTCGTCGACGTAAAAATCGCGTTGTACAATAGTCGCTGCATTGGGAAATCGGTGCCCTTCGTCTCGTGCGAGTTGCGTGAGGCATCTTATCGTTAAGTAAGGTGCAGCTGATAATCCAAATGTGACGGTGTTGAGTTGATAGGTTTTAAGAGGACCTCCTGGATTGCGCCATATCACTCGTTGATATTTCCTGTCTTCTGGTCGGACGAGGAATTGACGGTACATTTTTTCTATGTCCCCTGTAAGGACGTAGCGGTGTAAGCGGAATCGAAGCAGGATGTAAAGCAGGTCGTCTTGAATCTTCGGTCCGATGGACAGTGTGTCGTTGAGAGAGATTCCGGAAGAAGATTCCGCGGACGCATCGAATACTACTCTTAATTTCGTCGTGAGGCTGCTCGTTTTCGTAACTCCGTGGTGTGGCAGGTAATATCCGTGGTCGTTCGTCTCCTCTTCGTTCAATTCCGACATGTGTCCGAGATTCAAGTATTCCTGCATGATGTTTGTGTATTGTTTTTGTAATTCGGGCTCTCTTGTAAATTTGCGCTCGAGTGCGTTGAATCGCTTGATAGCTTGAGTACGTGAATCACCTAATTGTGTCAGTTTTTTATTAAACGGTAGGGCTACGACGTATCGTCCGTCAGCGTCTCTCGATACGTTTTCCTGAAAATGAGTTTCTGCGGCTATTTCTTCTGTGGACAGGTGTTTTATTTGCGGACCGTCTTCAAGTTCCCAGAACTTTGACAGGTCATGCACCACGGTGTTACTGTAACACGACTCCGGTTGTTCGACTGGCGAAGAATGAGCTGCAGGTATGCTCCCCCCGATGACCCACCCGAGTTTCGTCTTCTGCAGGTAAAGGTCCGGGCAGTTAACGGTGGATAAATTTATCTGTCCGACGCATAAGACAGATAATGCTATTCCCGATCCGAGTAGCATATCGATGGCGGCTGGTCGGTGAAAGTTCGGATCGGCTAGTTTGATATTGCGAGGTATTTTTATGTGTGTACGGTCGATCGTTTGATCTGGGATTTGTGTGGCGATTTGCGGTATGATCAAAAACTGGACTGTCTTCTTGAAGATTCCGGTGTGTGATTCTATTGTGGCTTCAATAATATGTTTTGACATGGTGTTAAGGGAATTAACGGCGCCGATGGCCACGCGACATGGATTCATTTTCAAACCGAGGCTCCTGGCGAAACTCTCTGTCATAAAATTAGCCGATGCGCAGGTATCCACGAGGGCTCGACCGCAGACAGGTTGTCGAGTGCTATTTGTAACATTAAGGAGTGCGGTAACGACCAATTGATTTATAGACGTATCTGCCACAAAAACCGACCGTACACTTGTTTCGGACCTTTGTTCCACGTGTAGTCATACCGTCCT
Organism: Cerceris rybyensis; assembly: GCA_910591515.1. Taxonomy (NCBI): domain Eukaryota; kingdom Metazoa; phylum Arthropoda; class Insecta; order Hymenoptera; family Crabronidae; genus Cerceris; species Cerceris rybyensis. The sequence continues at coordinate 3,791,344 of OU342796.1, read as the reverse complement.
ATCTTAAGTGTCTCTCTCCTTGTCTTCGGTGGGTAGCGACCGCTCGTTGTCCTCGCTGATTGACGCCCCGTGCAGGTACGTGTGATGTCGATTGTTACATACCCGGCACGAGGTCGATCGGCAATTTTTGTTTATATGACCGGCGCTAAGACAATTGCTGCATAACATAGCTCTATTTACTGCCGCGTACCGTTCATTGATGGACAATCCTCTAAACTTTTCACAGCTCCAAATTTTGTGGACTTCTTTACATATAGGACAGGGTTGCGTAATTGTCACGAAACTCTGTTTCCGAACGGTGGGCCGTAATTGCCGACGCATCTCGTTTCTGTCTGCGTTATTTGAATATTCTGGTGTATCTAAGGATGTGCAGTTAGATCTTTTTTCTAAGAATTCGATCAAGTGTGTATAGGAGGGCATATCGTTGTCCTTCAGAGTGATTTCCCATTGGTAAATAAGATCGGGGTTCAGCTTCGATAAGATTATAGAGATGATAGGTGTGTTCCAAGATGCTATTGGCTCCCCCAAATTTTCTAATCCGCTGAGATGTTGAGTTATCATGTCAACGAATTCTCCTAATCCTTGTGCAGTGTTTCTCTGAATTTTAGGAAGGTTGGTGATGGCGTCGAAATATCGTAAAAGTATTTTTCGTTTGCAGTCGAATTTCTTTTTCAGTTTTTGTAACGCGGTGAAGTAATTCTCGTCGGTTATTGGGGTTTCCTTAATACAGGCCATCGCACGGCCGGTCACGGACGACATCAGGTAGTTTAATTTTTGTACCGGCGGCAAAGCTTCGTTACGATCCACTACTGATAAAAATTGCTGGTAGAAAGATGTCCAATTTTCGTATGACCCGTCGAACTTCGGAAGGTTGATTTCTGGTAATTTAGCTGGTGTGGCGCCATTGTTCGGTGTCGGAGAACTGTTAGTAGTCAAGGATCCTTGCATCGTTATTGTCCCTTCTCGTAAATATGCGCGTGCGCGTGCGATAACCGCGTAATAGTTGCTCTGAATTTCGTATCGGCGCGGTTCTTCCGTACTGTCGAGTTCTTCAATTTCGAATTGAAGGTCGTCGAAACGCTTCCATTGCTCTACGAGAGCGTCGTGCATTACTTGCAATAGGTCGACGTTTCGTCCCGATTCCCCGTAGAAGCCGATAAATTTTTTAAACGATGTTATTTGACCGATAATGGATCCACGACGACGCCGTAGGGTGGAGAGGGAGTCAGTGGAGCGATCGGCTTGCGACATGATTTAGTCGGAGGATAATGTAAAGGGAAATCGGCGAAACAAAGAATGAGCCTACCTTAATAGAGCGGAGATACTGAAATCCTGGAGTGATGTTCTTCCAGTGGCGTCTGGGATGTGGCTGAAGATGTCCTTGCTGGTGGGTGATTGCGCTCGTTCAGTTGTAGTGGACGAAAGGGTGTTTCTCGACAGTCACTCACTTGCACTTATTGTTCGTCAGTCTCAGATATCCGACTCGAAGGACCAAAAATGTTCACGACGATATTGAACTGTCGCGAACTGCGTGCGACCTTTCACCGGGACGCGGTATAAGAGTAACCGATCCACGCGGGTCGTAAATCCGCGATACGATAATCGTCGGTGTTGGCCGGACGCGATTCTGTATACGATTTCTCGTGACAGAATTGATTTCGCTCGTTGTTTAAGAGTAAATGGGAACACGTTGAGGTTTACTAGATATCTCTTTATATATTAAAACTCTGTATATATACACTTATTCGAGAAAATACTGATAGTGGTCTGTGTGGGTAAGAATGTCGGTGCTGTTGTTCGAAGTGTATGTTGTCGCGATTTGTGTTCAAGTGAGTTCCCCGGCAAGAGATCGGAAGGACGACGAGTCGGAAGTTCGACAGGGGAGGGAACTGGCGAATCGGAGAATTTTGTATTAACTTGACTTCTAATAGGTCGAAAGTTCGACCTATTAGAAGTCGAAGGTTGGAAGAAGGAAATTCAGAAGTTAAGGAAGAGAGGGAAACGGTCAAAAAGTGCACGTGTCAGGTTCGGATAGTCGAGGAACGGTCGGAAGAGAAAGATTTACGATAGGAAAGTCGAGGAAGGTAATGAAAGTTGAGGTACGTGACTAAAAAATATGGACAAGGATTAAGCAGAAGTAGTGAATTTTTGAGAAGGCCAAGTGACGAATCTGGAAGATGATTTACAGGGTGAAAGTAGGCAGATGGGAAGTCTGGAAAGATTTAAGAAAGAAATATGACAGGAGAAGGACTGTGAGCAGGGTATAGGAATAGTGATTCGTAACAGTGCATACTTTGCAATTTTTACAGAATTTTGGAGTGGCAAATCTAATATAAAAATTTAACAAATTTTAAAACATTAATTTTTTTATTGAAAATATGAAATGACCACATCCATTGTACCGGGTAAAAGGGAAAGCATCGAAGTTTCAAAACAAACATAAAGTCATTCCTACAATTACGTAATACTGAAAATACATTCTATTCTCATTCATGTTTTTGTTTCAAAGTACTTAAGGATAATTTGTTGGTATATTAAAAGCGATGAGAATCCTATGAAAAAATTATATATTATTCTTATAAGTCTTCTGAAACGCCTCAAAAAATTAGAAATTTGTTCACAAGCTCGTTCAAAAGTTATAACATTTTTACATTATAACAAATTTACACGTACTTAAATTGAAAAAATGTTATCAGGAGAAGTTAAAATAAAAAAAATCATTGAAAATACGATTCGAAAAATCTACAAAATTGTAAACTAGTAGATTAAATATCTACGAAGCACATAAGCAATTAACATTTAGTGGTTTCAATATTACTTATAGAGAAAAATAATAAACATGAGTGATATTTATGGTCTAATTGAATGCAGAGCGTAATTCACAGAGAAAACATGGCAACCTTGCAAACAGCTACGGGAAATAAAATTAAACTCGACTATAGCAAATTAAAAATATGCTATAGGCTATGTTACCGTGAATTTAAATGTTAATAAAATGCGTGGAAAAGTTAGAGCGAACAAAATCGAATCACTCACGACCACCAACTATTAAAATGTTGCGATGTTGTCACGTTTCACCAGATAAAAATTTAACTTAAATAAATTAAATAAAATATTTATTTAAATAAAATCAAATTTATGATTTTCTGTGGTATATGTCTGTTTTCTAATTTTTATTTAAATACGTTGAGAAAATTTGTGTTAGTGTTTTTTGATGTAAAAAATTTACGTATTTTTTTATAAAGTTAAATTCTGGGTACAGCCACTATCAAAAGTCTTTTCATGATTGTGACAAATATCAAAAATTTCATTGAAAAACTAATTAAATTCAAATGAATTTCCATTTTATTACAAATTTGATATTAAAAATAGGCTTGGGAACAAAAGATATTTTGTTGAAATGCCATGTTTTAAAAGATTTTGATAGATATTGGTTTAATCAAAATTTCACATACTCATGTCTCCGATTGTATCTACAAATCATCCTTAATATCACAATCGAAGCGAATAAGCTATTCAATCAAGTATAAACACTAAATATAAGACTGAAAAACTTTTATTCGTCTGTAGAGGAAACTCATGCCTTCTAAAGAGCCTTCATGGTTTTTTGTACTGCAAATCCTTCATTTCGTCTTTTATTTTCGAAACATTCTTGTGAGACGTATAACTGGTAGACATAAAAAAAATATTTTTTTGTTCTCTAGAACAAGTATTGATGGTTATCGTCATTCGCCTACGAACTGACTGCAGGTATAAGAGACATTCAGCCAGATGTTATATAACGTCCTAATTTTTTTCAGCATTTACATAAGCATTGAACAACTATAGTAAAATGTTGTGGTAGCTGAGCAACACAATTGTTCTCAGAGAGGTGTAGGTATCATCTGCATCGTAATTCCTTTATATTTGTAATGACGAAAAACGTTGATGTGCGTAATTCTTGAGTCGATTGCTGTCTCGAGTCGACAAACAGTCTCCGCAAATTATGAAGAATTGGAACCTTGTTTCTTTTGAGAGTAGAATCTCAGGCACAGTTATAAGTGAAGTTATTTCCAACATTTCACGGATAAAAAAAAACAAAAAAAATGCATCTCGACTTTTACTGCAATTAAACGACGATAATATCATCTTTTCGTTTCCATTTATCCTCAACATTCCCAAAAGAGAACTGAAAGTGAGCAATTTCATTTTTAATTTAAATAGTTTCACGAATTTTGTAATTCCTCTAACATCTGCCGAATGGTCCCTACTTCTATAAAAACAAGTTGCACACAACCTTGATCGTATAGTTTGTTGGTGATTCGCCAACAAAAAAAACGGAAACAGATAAGCCAATGTTCTCACAAATCGATTTGGATAATCAGATCAAAATCATTGGCTTTTTATTACGTGCATGCAAACGCAAGACCACTTCTACGTAATCAGTAAGAGGAAAGAAAAATCTTTCCCTATTAAAGAATCCAATTTGGAATCTTTTTCATGAAAAAAAGATAAAGAAGTTTGGTCAGAGCAGCGAGACCCTGGCAGGTTAGAGAGACGATCGTTCACCTCGGTGTTCGAATCAAAAAGAGAAGATCTCCGATAAGCAAAGAGTGGAATGAATAATTAACTTAAATCCTTCAAGAAACCTGATGCAACTAAAAAGAGTTGATCCCATCTTTTGTCTTCCAGAAGTAACGAAAACTTGTTATTGTTGTTTTAGACATTCACAGGGTTACTGACCTAACAGAAATTTTGTACTAACAAATGAACTTAATATGGTCGAGACACAGACCGATTACTTCACAAATTTTCACAATTACTGACAACTTTTCCTCTCCTAATAAACAGCGTTGCAGTTCTTCATTAAAAACATAAGCATACTTCGCTAGAAATTAGCTCCTCTGTGTAAGCTCTAGCGATACTGAAGTAGTAGAGGGTTCTACCCTTTGCTGTCAAATCATTGTCAGCTGAAACGAAGCTCAAGAGATAGAAATGAAATAATAAGGAATGACAACGCCCTTCTTCTTGATGATAATGCATACCTCTGGAACAATTGTTGATCGAATTTCTTACATGTTTGGTAGAGCCGCTTGTAGTTGAACAATAGCAACCTTTCATTTTCAAGGACTTGCTTTACCTTGCAAAGACATTTGGCGGAGCTATGATACATATAGAGGTAAAAGTTCAGACTCACAATCACTTGTGATGAGTGAGTTCGAGTTTAAATCTCTCGGTATCACGAGACTTTTTTTCTAGCACTATCATTTAATGTGTCATAGCATCAGTGGATCACGATTCACGTTATGCAATTATGGCTCGTAGGCGATATGACTACAGCAATAGAAAGTGAAAATCTAGATGTGAAAGAAAAGGAAATCTGGTTATAGAGCTATTGCGGTCATGACAGTAAAGGGTCAGAATGGCAATCTGTGGACCTGAGTTCCTCATTCCTTCTCGCACGTAGGAGATTTGTCCTATCTGATGTATAATATATATCATAACCTCGATGGCTGTATAGCCATATTAAAGTTTTGATTCTCCCTAGTATTTACTAGGCGAAATGAAGGTAGGAAGTTGAACTCGAGGAGCTGCAAGAGAAAGAAAGAAGACGTTTGGATCAATTCGACACGATGCACGGTGGTCCAGAATGTGCATTTAGCCGGACAAAAGTCAAAAAGTCGATTTTGGAGTTTCGATTTTTTTTGTATATATCGATTCCTAAATGTCCACCGACCTCAGAAACGAAAAAATTTTTGAAATCGGATAAAAATTGTAGTTACAACAAACGTTTAAAGTTGAAACTTTTTCTGGAGGCCTTTTTCTATCGAAAAACCACGTTGTCTTCTCTCTAACATTCTGGCGAAACTATGCAATATTTTTTAATAATTATTGTTTCTATTTGAAGAGCATTCTTCCACGATAAAAATTCACGTGCCAAACATAAAATTATTGTTTGTAGTTTATTCAAAAATTAATGTTGAAGAAATGAAAGAAAATCGTCGAAGTTTTTTATCTTTTGCAGAGAATATCTAAAATGTGCTACATACTTACACTATCTAATTAACACCATTCTTTTCTGTAATCCTTCCCCTAAACGATCCTGCAAAAATATCATCCGCCCGGATCCGCCTCGGACGCATTTTTATTGTTTAAAGAGTCGCGCGCACCTCGGCAAGGCGCTGACGCGGGACTGTCTCATAAACTTTTGGCAGATATAACAATGAAGAACGCAGGTAGACGCACGAAATTTTTGCAGAAATAACTTCTATGTAGTCTAAGGAATATACGTGGAAAGTTTTAGGCGAATATCTTTGGATACTTATAAGTTATTTAATTTTTAAGTGAACCCAGCACGGCGAAAACTAGGATTTCCTTTCAATCGGATAACCTAGCTCATTCCTCTTTGCTCGCATGCTAACAACAAAGCAATTAAGTAATAAAAGTGATGCTTTAGAAGTCTTCGGCCTCGTTAGTGTCAATAAGATTTTGTTTTTATTGCACGGTATCTTTAAGAAACCCGGGAATTTACTAATCGCGTGTCCCACTGGGTCTTTGCAGCTGGTCTGGGTTACATAAACTTTAGGAAGAAATATCAACAAAAGGTACAGATAGATGATAAAGCCAATTTTAGCAGGAACTATTTCTATATAGTTTAAACTAAACATCTTCAAAGTTCTCAGAGGCTACTTTGTGGTACTTTTTAGTTTTTCCATTTTGAAGTTAGCAATGTAAGCTGAATAAGCTAATGTACATAGCTACCCTCTATATATCAACCGCCATTTTGGTTTTAAAATTTTTGAGTTCAGATTCGTAATCAGCGACCCAAAAAACATCCTAATTCTAATTTTTGTGCAAAACAATTAATTTTTAAACAAACCTGTCCACCATATTTAATCCGCCATTTTGTTTTAAAAATTTTAGTTCAGATTCGTAATCAGCGACCCAAAAAATAATAGAATACCAATTTTTAACTAAATCCGATGTGTTTTGAGCCCGTGGTGACGATTTAAAAAGATTGAAAACTGCGCGAGGTGCGTGACCGGCTAAATTCACGCTGTGGACCACTGTTTGATGCCTCGATATATAGTTTCTGAAGATTTGATCCAAATGAAAACGTTCTGCGACTAATCCATTCGCAGACAATATCGGCAATACATGAGGTTCTCCAAGATTCAGTTCCTTTTTTCACACTATTTGAAGTTTTCGTGCATGGTTGTTCCTCAGTCTCATTTTTGTACAACTACCTTATTTGTACATGATACTGTAGATTTTTCATTTTTGTGCATTTCTCCCACCGTAGGTGGGAAGTTTGAGCGTTCTGTGACAAATTCTTAAACTTTTCACATTACGTAAAGCTGGGAATGAACTCTGAGAAGAAGAAGGTTATTTTCTAGTAGATGAGGAACGCAAGTTCTACGATATACGGGGATGTGGCGGTGTGGGTACAGTAAAACCTGGATAAATGCACAGAATGCGTTGCTAAACCAGTGCAGTTACGAAGTAGTGGTTTCTATTTTGTGTTTAGGTTCTGGCTCCAGCCGAGCGCGAACTTGGAAAAGAACAGACAATAGAAGAGAAAGAGGTACAATCTACAGGGGGACCGGCCCTAACGTCTCGGTAAGGCAATACTAATCGGAGGATTGAACTTTTCCGTTTTTGATTTTTTTTGTTAGAAACTTCGCTAGTGTATTTGTGACATTTTTCTGATTAAAATGATACCAAACACGACATAGTTTGAGCAATATTTAAATAATATTTAATTCGTTTACTTGCTATTTAGATACTTCAAACCCATCGTGTTTGGTATTATTTTAATCAGAAAAATCTCGCAAATACGTTAGCGAAGTTTTCAAAAAAGAAAAATTAAAAATGGAGAAGTTGAATCATCCGACTAGTATTTTGCCTCACCGATAGGTTCAGGCCGGTCCCCCTGAACATTGGGCCTCTCTGTCTTTTTCTAAGCTCGGCGCTCGACTGGGGCCGTAACGTAAACACAGTCCCAACAATCAGCAGCGACCTGTGCATTTAAGTCTTGAACAGGGATCCATTTAAAGTTAACACATTTAATGTTACTCCCTCTAAAGTTGCTTTCTCGGTAATGTTGACAGGACACTCCCGTTACTGTTACTTGTATTTTCCACCACTTGGACTTTTTATTGCCCAATAGAATTTTAGTTTCGTGGCGCCTTATTTAAATCCTTAAGGATAAATAGTTTTTGTAAAAACACCAAATTTTGGCAGTAAAGGAGGTATTACGCGAAAAGTATAAACGCTACGAGGTTGAAATTCGTCTTAAAAGATAGAGGAAAACATGCCGAATATTTTAGTGTATATACAGTAGAGTTCCGCTAAGAGCGTATCCGCTAAGAGCGCCTTCCCCTCAATGCGTGCGAAGAGTGTCCCCCACTCTCAACCATTTAAAAGTACAAACCTTATGTGCTCTTAAGAGACACTCGGGTAACAATTCGAGCTAGTGCGGTAGTGGGGACAGAAATTTCTCGGAATTATTTCCCCTACAGCCCCTAGGCGGCGCTCTTAACGGAACTCTACTGTAGTTATTAAAATTGTTTGTTGTAAAAATGACCGTCAAAGTTTAAAAAAGTGCGGATGCCCGAACTTGCTACGTTCTATTTTTACATTTTTATGAAAAGTTATTTATCTAGCACGATGTTGCTATACTGGATCGTATTCCTTAGACATTTCTGAAGAGAAAACTGCCCCCAAAAGTTTCGGGAACTGTTTTCAATCCCGACGGGTCGAAAAAATATCCGTCAGGAACGTGTAATCGGCGTTCGACGCCATGCTGCTATTCTACGCGGGCCGCCAGTGAGACAGTGCCGTAACTACGCGTTGTCGACGCCGATCTGACAGTACCATCTGAAGGGCTCTCAACTCTGATAAATATAAATGATCAATTATTTTTCATTAATTTTTGTTTAAAAATATTATTTTTAATTTGGTCACCGCAAATGCTATTAACGGTGATATACTTCGTCGTTGCGATTTTGGTACCACCTCTCCACAAACATAACAGAAAGAGTCTGGCTGATTTTTGCACTCGCGAAACATTGCAGTAAACGACACACACTTAAGACTTGATACAAAACAATTTCCACTTGACACTTAGTATGAACCACTTGCCACGTAAATCTGCCTATACATATACACGAAAAGTTTCTCCTATAAAGTTTAAATATAATTTGTTATTAATTTATTATTTTAGAATCAAGTGTATAAATAAAATAAGATGAATATCGATATATATATGTCGATACTTATGTAGGATTGTGGGGTGGTGGAGGCGTAAAAGGAATTTAAATACTTTTTATTGACAAAAAGAAACTATATTTAAATGAAAACGATAAACTAAGGTCTAGAACTAAAACAAAATTAAATTGAACGAATCCGTATCTTAAAACTCTCGTCGCAAAACTCGTCTTTAAATTATACGTCTTACAAAATAGTGCGTCTGAAAATTCGCCACGTTCTCTGTTCACGTCTTATCGTCTTCTCGACTTAGCTTCAACTGCCTCGTCCGTCGCATCTCTTTAAAAAACTTCGATGTTGCGTTAGCAAACGCAACGTTCGCTCGAGTGACGCATCGCCTCGAGTAGGCTACGTTAGGTCCCTCGAACCCGAAAACATTTCGCGGACCACACGCGGTCATCCTGACAAACGCATACGTCCTCGGGTGCCTCTGCGTTCTGACTCTCACAATCACTATCACTAACACAGTTATCGCTGAGGTCGTCGATCCACGGTTTTAAAGAATCGACAGCTGTGGATGTTTGTTGTGGTCCCTCGCCTTTTCCAATCCGACGTACAATGTAGCGATCGTTGCGTAGAGCTTTTATTATTTAGTATGGCCCAAGATATTTTTGTGCAAATTTTAGGCCTGGACCCAACTGCGTTCTGCGAATAGCCACCAAGTCGTCTTCCATATAGCGTCTGGCGCTTTTCCTTTTCGCATCATATGCCTTTTTATTGGCTTGTTGTAATTTTAGAATGTTTTCTTTCGCTTGTTGTCGTAGTTCATTACGATCTTCGTTAAACATAAGCTCCCATTCGCGCTCTATCATTTCTCGCACTTGTGGATCATCTTTAAATCGTGGTTTCGTCCCGAACAATAAATTAAATGGTGTCGCACCTGTACTCCGGTTCGGTGTAGCATTCAGATATTGCTGAGCCAATGTCAGATATCTATACCACTCATGCGGCCTTGGAGCGGATAGTTTCGTTAACAAGGGTATAAGCGTCCTGTTAATGCGTTCTATTTGCCCATTTGCCCTAGGTATACCTGTTGTAGTCAAAACATGTTGCATTCTTTCTTCTTTGCAGTAATTTTCGAAGTCGGAGGATGTAAAGGCCGTTCCTCGATCGGAAATTATTCGTCTTGGATTTCCAAACAGTGCTCCTTGTTTCTTCAGCCAATTTATCACTTCGCTAGTGCTGGTCGTCTTTGTCGCGTATAGCCATACGAATTTTGTAAATGCATCTATAACAGCAAAGATGTACTTATAATTCTTCCGAGTTGACGGGATAGGGCCCAGATGGTCAATGTGAAAGGTGTCCAACGGATGGTCCCCTTTATCAAGTGGATTTAAAAACCCCTCTTGTTTGCCTTGTTTTTTCTCTGCCAAGATACAATTTATACAATTTCGAATAATGTTTTCTATTTTGTTTCGCATATTTCGAAACCAATAATCTCGTCTTATTAATGCTTCCGTCTTATTCACCGAAAAGTGTCCTTTTTCGTGCGCATTTCTGACGACTGTCGATTGCATCGATTTTGGAACAACAACTAACATATCACCATCCACTACTTTAAACAATAAATCATCTTTTATAAGATACTCGTTTGTTCCACCTGTTCGTACGAGATCAACAATGTTTCGCAATTCAACGTCTTTACTCTGAGCCGCTCGCAATCGGGCGATTACACTCTCGTCACTCTCACACACATACATACACGCATCTGTGTGCAATTCCGTTTCTGCGCCGAGTTTATAAATTTTTACAACGGGTCCGCTACATAATATACCTTTTAAATGTTCGAACGCTTGTTCCTCATCAGGCCCAAAATTAAATTTAACATTCGCTCTCAATAAATCAGTTAACGGTCTCGCAATAACGGAATATCTGTTCACAAATTTTCTAAAGTATCTGGTTAAGCCGAGAAAGCTTTGTAAGCTCTTAACATTTGTCGGCTTTGGAAAACGCATGACGGCATCTGTTTTCTGCCCCGACGGGTATATATTACCACTTTCGACTATATGGCCGAGGTATTCGACTTTTGTCTGCATAAAACGACATTTACTCCAATTAATAAGAAGTCCAAATTTACTCGCGGTGTCTAACACGTTTTCAAGGTTTTCTAATCCGGTCGAATGATCTTCGGATGGTATTATAAGATCGTCCATACAAACCAATACTCCTTTCGCGGCTATCTGATCTCTGAATACGTAATTAATAAATTTTTGGAAAATGGCTGGAGAATTACATAATCCAAATGGTACTTTTAGAAACTCATACTGGCCGTCGGGTACTATAAAGGCTGTATATTTCATACTGTCTGCGTCTACGTCAACATGAAAAAATCCGTTTCGCAAATGTAAGGTGGTGAAAACTGTCGCTCCTTGTAGAAGATCCAACTGATCTTCTATAAGGGGTAGGGGGAAACGATCCTTAACTATTTTTTTATTCAACAGTCTATAGTCGACGCATATCCTAGTTTGACCGTTTTTCTTTTTTACTAGAACAATAGGACTCGCGTATTCTGACAATGATGGTCGGATTATTCCTTCGGATAACCATTCTTTAATTTGTGATTGTACTATCTCTTTATCAGACTGTGATAATCGCCTAGCTCTTTGATAAACCGGTTCGTCATCTTTCAAAATAATTTTCATCTTTATTCCTGCCTCGAGTTCTTTTATCGGATTATAACTTGCAATAAGGTTTTCAACGGCGAGTCTACTATCAATATTTGTAATATATGATGTATCTATTTCATGAACGTCGTGAATTGCATCTATCGCTAGAATTTCCGACTCGGTGGTATTGGGAGAATTAACTTCGCGTTTGCTAATTGATACTTCGCCTGTCCTCAGAATAGTATCAACTGTATCCATAAATGTTCGACCGATAATAAACGCGCGCGGCGATGAATGAATTGGTACGACGTGTATTACTATCGGATATAAATCGCCGTCTATTATAATTTCTGTAGAAAATTCGCCTAACGTTTCATTCACGCCAGAACCGACGCCACGGAATCGAATTCGGTTATCTTGTAACGGTGGCATGCCAATTTTTTGGTAAACATCCATCCGCATCAAACAAAACTCGCTGCCTGTGTCTATAAGTGCCGTTACATTATGTCCTGCTATAGTTACCTCTTTACAATATCTTCCACGAGGAAGCGCTTCGACAGTGTACGCTGTTTTCTCCACGTCTGCTTTCATTGTACAATTTGGAGCAATGTGCCCATGCTTATTGCATTTGAAGCACTTTAAGCCCTTGTCTTTCTTAGGGCAATCCGCGCTGACGTGATTTGGTCGCCCGCAATTAAAACAACGCTTTACTTCGGAGGTCGTGGAATGCACTCGTTTCTTTATCTCACTTCCCGACTGCTTCTTTATCTTCATTTTATTCTTTACCTCTTCATAAACTTCTAATTTTTTCTTGAATTCGACTATGCTCGTTGCTCCATACAGCATGGTCTTGTTCATTTCTTCATCGCGAATACCGTCAATCACATATCGCATCACTGAGTCGACATCTACGTCTGCTTGGGAGGATATATCCAACATTTTGTAAAGATACTCCTGATACGTTTCGTCGTCGCGTTTTATCCTTTGCCTCAGCTCGCAATGGACTTTATGACTGCTGACTTTATTTCCAAATTCACTGCTCAAGGAGCGCTTCAGAGTTTTCCAATTCTTGCTGCACTTTTCGAATCTGACAAATAATTTTGCTGAGCCTTGCAAAAGCCGCTTGGCGTACATCACTTTTTGGATGTCCGCCCATTGGCACATTTTAGCGGTTTCTTCAAATTCCTCGATCCACAGATTAATATTCCGCTTATCGTCGCCAGAAAATCTCGTCAGTGATTCTTCTACGTCTTTAAAACTAGGTACATACTTCGCACGCCGACGAACGTTTTGAAAAGACGTGGATTTCACGGCATATAATTTAACGTATTTAGTAAACGCGTCGATGACAACAAAAATGTATTTCTTTGGACATGCCACAGGTACTATAGGTCCACAATGGTCAACGTGTATGGTTTCAAATGGAACATTTCCCTTTTCAGGTATATGCAAGAATCCTTCTCTTCTCCCAGCAGAGGGAGAAAATGCAATGCACTTTAAGCAGCTTTTAACACGCTCTTTAACTTTTTCAGTCAGGTTAGGGAACCAGTAGTGTTGCTTAATATTCTCGCAAACTTTATCCACGCCAACGTGACCCAATTGATCGTGATATCTAACTAAGACATTACATTCCATACTTTGGGGAACATAAAATAATAAGCTACCATTTCGTTTCCGGTATATTAATCCGTTATGCATTTCAAAGAGTTTATCCTCGGTTTTTTCTAATTTCTTACGGAGTTCATTCAATACTGGATCCTGATTCTGACATACAGATAAATTATGTTCTAAAGAGTTGTCTTCAACTACACATATATTGGATCTACTTAATCCATCCACGTGACCCATGTGTGTGCCCGTCCTATGCTCAATTGTATAATCGTAGTTTTGGAGTTCCATTACCCATCGAGCAATTCCAGGGTTTACATCTCTTTTATTTAACGTTAGTGTAAGCGAACTGCAATCAGTAATAATTTTAAATTTGATGCCATATCATATTTATTATTTTTATTATTTATTATTTTATTATTATTTTTCAATTTCTCAAACGCTTGTAGCTCCACAGTTCCAAACTGAAATACTGCATTTTTGCGCAATAGCTGATACAAGGGAGCAGCGATAATCGAAAAGTTTTCTATGAATTTTCGAAAGTATGAACTCAATCCCAAAAAGCTGTGTACATCTCGTGTGTTTCGTGGTACAGGAAATTTCAAAACAGCCTCGATTCCGCCGCGTGTAGGACTCACTCCGTCTTCTGAAATTGCATAGCCTAAATATTCTATCTTATTGTATAAAAATTTACACTTATCTATTCTTAATTCTAATTTGTTGTCTACTAACAACTTAAAAACCTTCTTAAGCACCAAAAAGTGATGTTCCAGAGTTTGAGTTGCGATCAAAAAGTCGTCAATGTATGCAACTACGTCACCGGTTTCTATCAGCGGTTTTAAAATGTCATTTACAAATCTTTGGAATCGAGTCGGAGCAGTTTTTAGGCCAAAGGGCAATCGTAAATATTCGTATTGACCAAATGGTGTTACAAAGGATGTTAATTTTATAGATTCATCAGCTATTCTAATGTGATAAAATCCGTCTTTCAGGTCTAATGAGGTAAAATATTTCTTTTTGTTGAGAACGTCTAGTTGATCCTCGATCAGTGGCAAAGGGTAGTTGTCTTTTTTGAGTGCTTTATTTAAGGTTCGAAAATCAACACACATGCGAAAATCGTTATTTTTTTTTTCTAACTAGAACTATAGGTGACGCATTTCCAGTCGAGGACAATCCCCTGCTGCGCAAGATCTCTTTTAAATCGGCCACCGAGCAATCTGCAATTGCCTTTGCAGCTTCCGTCGACATGATGATTCACGTTTTCAATGCACACGCGGGCAGACAAACGGTTAATTTTCTTCGAAGGCGAACACGCGGAACACAGTGACGATCGAGGAGGAATTCGGCGGTTTCGCACACAGCAGAAAACACAATTTCTCACTCTTTTGAATTAATTCGCGTTAGAGATAACGTGTTCGCACACAGCAGAAGCACGCTAGCGATAATTCTCTATCGATCGGTCCCACTTCTGATCTGTAAGGATGCCTTATTCTTTATTTAATATATAAAGATACAAAATAAAACGTGCTCGCTTCATAACCTCTCGCTATCGACTGACTCTCGCCACGTTTCGCCTTCGCAACTGCGGTCGCGATCGTTGCTTGTTTCTCGCCTCGTGGACGACATACAAACCTTCCAGAATTTTCCGGAAGCAGCTGGAATGCCACTCTTACAAAAGTATCAGATCAGGTATAAAAGAAGACATTTATTTTCTAAATGTATTTGTTACATTAAAAAGTTAAGAAAGTAGAGAATGTAGCTTATAGTTCCCAATGCTTAATATTTAAGCTTTTTAAAAACAACAGTCTGTCAAGTCTACTGGGATCCAAGCGGTTCCGCTTATCACTTGCGATGTTCCCGGCAATTGAAAAAAGGCGCTCACAAGGAACAGATGATCCCACGATACTCATATACATCATGGCTATTGAGTGAACGTGGTGATAAACAGAGTTTTTTTGTACTTGCCAGTAAAGTATAGGATCATAGTTTAGGTGCACAACTGCCTGGGATAAATAGTGTTTAAATTCTTCGTTTAAGCCCTGACTTTCCAGTGCAAGTGCATTATATAAAGAGAGTTGCTTTTTCACAAGCAACTTATGAAAATCCCAAATTCCTTTTTCCATATCAATCCCTTCTATTGCGTCGACTTCTTCACTATTATTATGTGGTAATTATTGCTGTGATTTAATATCTAAAATGGAAGTATTTATTCTATTTATTGCTCGAGAACAGGCTACATGGTCAGCAAAATGAATTTTTTAAAATCTAGGATCTAAAATTGTCGCAGCAGCTAACAAATGTACTTGTTCGACACTTCCAAATCTTTTCTGTAAGCCGTCCACAATCAACGTTCTTATTTTAGCATCCATATCAGATGAAGTTTTCATTGTATTATATGTTTTAGTTAGTCAGACAAGATACGATTGGTATAATTTTACTGGCTGTAACATAGTTTTCTCTCGATATTTCTTTAGTTATTACTTCTAATGGTCTCAATATATTTATAAGATCTTTTATGATTTCTAATTGCTGTGCAGTTAGCATTGTCGGCGCTTTAGGATACTTGAGTAATATTGGCGCAATTATTTCGGATAACTCAATAAATCGTTCTAACTGATAAAAAACAGAATTCCATCTGGTACATACAGACTGAATCAGTCCCAAAGGCTTTGTTTGGTGATCCTGAGCTTTCTTTAAGGGGGATTCCCATTTCAAGTGTTGAAAAATCGTGTTTTTTTAGGAATTTTTATTAAGGAAACCGTTAGATAAATCTTTGCCATATTTCACACGTATATTTATTATGTATTCAGTGAACTACAGTTCAACTTTTAATTGATTATCTTGAAAATTTTGGCTTTGACGTTGTTTGAGGTGGGACGCCTCCTGAAAATTCCCGGTCGCTGGCTGACACGATAATTGATCTTCAAGTTGTTTGAAACAAAAAATTCAAATGGCAATTTACTCCTTATGAATGTAGTTCTGGTATGAACTACGGACAATTTTTTTTTCCAAAAACTAACGAAACTGCGACGATTGGAAAACAAAAATTGTTTTTTTCGCAAAAAATTTCGTCAGACGTATGTTTATAAAAGACAAAGTTGTGCATGGATATGTTTTTTCGTAGTTCATACTGAAGACAGATGTTTTTTCGAGAATTGTGCCAAATTTGAAGGCAATCGACTGAATCAGTCGAGTCAAGGTCTTGCTCGACAGAGCCGTTTCTCGAGCTGCGCCGCCTCCTTCACCTACACATGCAGCCGAGATGTCACTGATTCACAGACACTCCGGCGGCGTTACGGTCGTGCCTACTGGTACAAGCGTGGTAGCATGTGGCGGTATATTGGGGCGACATTTATATTTTAAAAATTTTGCGACAGCAAAATGCCAAACTTGTTCGCCTCAAAGAATGTAGAATGTAGGATAATGTAAGAAGTTATTGGGGCGATACATTGTACAATGTTGTGTTGTCTTTTAACAGTAAAGAGGTAATATAGGTTTCCACATTACCCATGGAAATATGCAAATGCACTCTTTGTTACAAAGTTATCTTCTGAAAATCTATTCCACTGTATCAATGTCCTTCTCCGCTGAATCGTCGTCGACAAATCGCATTAAAATATTAATGAAGAAAATGTTTTTTAACAATCATACAGATGAAAGAAACCGTTGAGATTCATCTCTATATGTAAAATTGACAATACTTTGGCATTTTATTAACAAACAACATTGAAATTAACCCTTTCACAGTTTGGTTAAATTACGAATTCTGGTCCAAAAAATGTCTAGTTTTTTTATGTTCAGAAATACTTCGGCATGTAATAAAAAATGTAAAAAAACATGTTTTATATGTATCTTGTTAGTAATTAGTTCGTGTATGATAGATTTTCAAACACGAGATACATAAGCCGACGTCACAATCCGGGCAGTAATATCTTGTGTCTTCTTCAGTTAAAATAATCTTAGAAAACAGAGGAAGTAAAGAATCTAGCCATAGTCTTACAATTAGATATCTTTGGTAAAATAAACAGTTTGAACGCCTTACCCTGCCCGTGCGTTGCACGCGAAAAGCTCAATGGTATTTGACGCTATGCCCGTGACTGTCACGGGATAAACCGTTTGGTACTTGACGCTCTGCCCGTGACTGTCACGGGATAAACTGTTAATGGGTTAAACGAGGCAAAACCACTCTTTGTTACTACGAGCTTCTTATAATTAATTATGTTTTAATTGGTTTATTAGAACTTTGCGTCAAGCATTTTGGGACGAATAAAGTTGCTGAAAACATTTTCAAGACTGGCACAATAAATTGTATACCACTTAAAAAAACGCATTGAAAATAGTACCTCATGGGTAATGTGGAAACCTATTACTTATCACTTAGTTCACGAGAGAATAGGCAGTATTGCAAAACATATAGCCAAGACAACTGCGGCGGCAACAATGTGTTCTTTTACGCTGGGAAACCTAGCGTTCTATTATCGTGTAGTTACTTTTAACAATTTGCGCTAATAATTGATTTACAACTATTGGTGCTGGAACACAATACTATATTTGGTCGTAATGCATAACGTAGTGGTTAATTTCGGTAAAACCGTCGCCAGAAGCCCAAAAATATTAAAATATATTAATTGTACTTTATTTAACACATATTCGAGCATACTTTTTCACTAACAATACTTTTGTGTTGCCCTACATGCGATATAGTGCGGTGTGAAATTGTATTTCGACAAATAACCTTAATCGACGTGCCACGCACGACATCCTGATCTCCGCGACTGACGCGTAAGGCACGTCTTTTCAGCGCGACTGATTGACTACGAATGTCGCCCCGAATGCGCCCGTGCTCATGCCAATAGGTCCGCTATTATTAAGGGGAGGCAAAGTCAATCAGCGAGCTCTCTAGTGTATAGGAAGGAGTAGCAGGCGGAGCAGCTCGAGAAACGGCTCTGTCGAGCAAGACGTTGACTCAACTGGACTGAATAGTTCCGGAGATGTCATGTCAACCGTACAGAAAAAACCTGTTTCGACAAAAACGCGTTTGAAGTTTTACGTACAGTTTTCATTTGTAAAAAAAATGTATATATCTAGTACTTACAGCATATTCTTGTTAATCAGCTATGCCAGGTCCATACAGTACACCTTCTTCCTTTTCAAAATATTCATTTTGTAACATTTGCTGATTTAATTCCAAAATTCGCGCCTCTTTCGTTGCGCTATACGTGGACGCCGAGTTCGTTCTTGACTCATAACTTTGTCAATTCAACGAATTTCGGATTGAAATTTTGCACATTGTTTCTCAAGAGTATGAACTACAATAATATTAAAAAAAAAATTTTTTTTTGAAGCCGTGAAATGGGAATCCCCCTTTAAAGAGTCAGCAGCATTTGTATTATGCTTAAAATATGTAGTAATATTTTTGACAACTGTTAGTAAATTCTTGGCTTTTTCCAGTCCATCCTTATTGTCAAATGGTTTTGATGCTACTAAGTTTAATGTGTGGGCAAAACATGGCATGTGTTTATTTTTGCCATAAACATTTGTGACAGCTTTAACAATATTTGCGCCATTGTCCGTGATAAACGCTACCACTTTGTTACTTGTAATGCCCCATTTTTCTGTCATATCAACAACTACTTGTGCTAAGTAGTCAGCATTGTGTGGTTCTGTTAGAGCAGTCATTAATTTATTTTCATAAATACAATGACCAGTTAAGCCTAAGTAGATTTGACTATTATGCGAGTCGGTCCAAACATCTGCCGTTAAAGATAGTGCTTCTACTTCTTGTAGTTTTAATTTAAGTTGTGTCGAAAGAATGTCATATTTCTCGTCAATCATGTGGGTAATAGTTTTTCTGGCTGGAACTTTATATAGTGGTGCCACTACTTTCATTAAATAATTAAATCCTGTTTTTTCCACAGTATTCAGAGGCAAGCCATCCTTTGCTATCATGAAGACTATTGCATTGGTTATTTGACCATGCTTAACACCATTATCTCAAAATTAATAAAAAAAATCATAATTATCGATCCTGTCTGCATCTCATTTTTATGAAAATTAATTCAAAAAGGATTTCAGTTTCATGTCTTACCTCCAAATGATTTTATATTTGTTAAGCAAGAAGTCAATGTTTGCTGTTTTAAGACTGGTACTGAGGCAGTAGAAGAAGCCACGCTTTCAGTATCCGAATTATCAACATTTTGCAAACCTGGACCCGGCACGATGTCTAACGTTGTATTATCAACAACCTAAAAAAAAGAAAACATAGTTATTTTTATTAATTGAACATTGATTCTTATTTTTTTCAAACTCGGTACATTGGAAAACAAAGAATGTCACATAAGGAATACAGGTTTTACTGACTTGCTCATTTCCACCACCATTTTGTGCATTACCACATTTACCACCACCACTTTCACTCTTCTTTGTGAGACTTACGGTCTTAATTGTTGGATGTCGTCTTAATAAATGATTACGCAAGTTTGTTGTGTTTCCCTTAGTTTTTACTTCCTGGTGACAATATTTGCATGTGCCTCCTAAGTCTTTTTTTATGAAATGATTCCATAGATCACTTTTACCCGACATGCTGAAGAAATACCTTTGTTCTTCATTAAACTTGATAAACAATAAAATTTGTAGTAATTAGTTACTAGTTTTAAGTAATATTTAAAATCCTATCAGCATCAATTCATTTAATTTAAAAGAATAGTTTAACATTTTATGCATAAAAAATTAACCTTTACGGCGCGCAGGTTAAAAAATAATAGCATCAAAGTAAAAAATAAGAAGCGCTTTACTTTCCTTCAATTACTTATTATTCCGTAACAAACACTACATAACAAAAGTATTTATTTCGCTAATCAGTGATTAGTGAATTAGTAATCACAGTATGTATATTACGACAGTCAGTCAATCAAGGCATACATAAAGAAATGAATGACGCAATATTAATCAACAGATACAAAAAGTCAAAGATTACAAACGTAACTTTTTTTTATTAAAAAGAGGCGAAGGAAACTAAACACAGTCATCTCGCGAGTTTTTGAGTAATTAACCCTCTAACCGGCAACACCGAAATATTACGGGTACATTCAACTAATTGAAAATAATTTTATGGTTTTTACCAAAACACAAAAAATCGAATGTCGATTTTCAAGGGTGAAATATCGATTCACTGAATCGATTGAGTACTACATATGGATTTAAAAAACGATTTTTTTGGCCCGAGAAATCGATTCTTCGATTAATCGATCTCAGATCGCCATCCCTACTGCACAGTTGATCGTGTAAGGTCCTATGGCACAGAAGTGTGCTTCAACGAAATCTGCGTCTAGATATTCAGTTGTAGGAAAAAAGCAGTCGTCGCAGATTCTTTTAAAGCCTGGGCGTAGATAGATTTCTACGATTTCTCCTTTAAAGCATCTGAATTTGTCAGTACCCAAGTAATCTTCTTGTTCGTTTATATCTTCGTTGCATAGGAGGCTTTCTTCAGCTGTTGGTTTGTGCGGGTGGCAACACATCTGGAACATACCAGGTTTTATACATTTGGTAGTCTACTCCTTTTGTATTTCCTGTGATGCGCAAAAGATGGGGCATCGCTGTTATTGTCATCAAATGTTCCGGAGTACGTTCGTATGGGTTCCAGACTTATTGTTAGTCCTGTTTCTTGGTTTCTTCTTAAGTTTTCATGAACGGTTTCTTCCGTACTGGAATTGGGTCCGAAAGTACAGTGATTGTAGATCACTGTACATGGTCTGAGGAAATATCCAAGACATCTTGTCATTCTAGGGCAACAATCGGCGTTATATATTAGATATAGGAGACTTCCTATTAATATCGAATATCCTGCGTACGTGAAATATTTTGTGATCTTTTCTGTCCAGGTAAGAGTCCTTTTGAGTGACAGTTCTTCTATTTGTTTATTTAGTTCTTCGACCGTAGTTCCTAGTGCATTCAATTGTGCGGGATTTAGAGAATCTTCGTTTAACACGTTCGTCGCCCAGCGCGATTTGTTTGCGTTTCTCGTGGGGCCCAAATCCGACTATTGCACAGTTGAAAATAATAGTAACTCTAGAACCATTGATTTTAGAGAAAAATTTTATATACGAAAATTTCATAGTATCGCGGAGAGAATATCGGAGCAATATTAATTTTTTATTTGTTATATTTCTTCAATGTCATTTAAAGGTCAACTTCATTTTTTTATAGGATAATTTATATCTTTCTTTGCAGATTTTCATTCTATAAAAGAAATAAAGAAACTTTTGTATAAGTCATTTTCTTGTTGGACGTTATGTTAAAAAGATATTTAATGAAAAAGAGCCTACTGAAGCTTTTGTCCATATGCTATGGACAAAATGGCATACCACATACGGACTAAATGACATACACGGCAAAAGTTATAAAATTAAAAGCAAAGCTCGCAAATGAACCGCTTGGTTCGTTTAGAAACGTCCGCGCAAGAAGCGTGGGCCCAATGCGAACATTTTAAACACCGCAACCAGTCTTCTCCAGGTTTTGATCGTGAATAAAGATCGTTGCAATATATGCATACGCAATCCTATTCGTCATCTTGAGTGTAATTTGGTCAATTTTCTTCTTCGCTGTCTTCATGGAATATGGTTTTGGTAACCTTTCGTCTTTTCTTCTCTGAAGGAGCTTTAGGCTCATTTTTTGCCTTAATTTCGTTCATATTTGGAGTGGAAGTCAAAACTAAAGAGGTTTGGTGTTTCTTTGGCTTACGTTTGCCTTGGCCACTTACGTAAAGTCCTTTTGGGACAGGAGATAAAACTTCAATAGGCACTGCTAAAGTAGGGGATGAGGGATGTAATTCATTACCAATAGATGGGCGATTTTGATTTGCAGCAGGTAAAATAAGGTCTTGACCAGTGTTTGCTGTTGAATTGTCAGCTGGTTCAGTAGAGTCGGTTGTTTGAACTGTTGTGTCATTATTGTCAGGTGTTACGGCGCGGATTATTTGTTGCTGAGTTTTAGAAGCTTGGAGATCGGTCGTTCCAGGAAGTGACATTAAATCGTCTAGCTGTTGTGTGGAGGGTCCTGCTATGGGAACTGGAATAGGACCTATTTGCTGATGAAATTGCATATTGGTGGTGTCTTCCAGTGGTGGTATGTTTGTAGTCTCTGCAGGTTCGTACATATAATCGGGAAATATTTCAGGGTTTAGAGGCCAAATCCCAGTGCTCTTAAATCCGTTACAACCATTTTGCACTGTAGCTGCCTTACCATAAGCTTCTTTGAACAGGCCAGCAATTTGAAATTGTGTAACAACACGCCCTGGGTGTTGTTTAAGCCATTTGGATGTCTCTTGGTTGAAATATGTCTTCAAAGGCGCGAAAAATGAGACATCCAAAGGCTGGAGACGATGAGTGCAATGTGGAGGTAGACACAGAATAATAATGCCGTTTTGTTTCGCATATTCTAAAGTTTCAAGCCCTTTGTGGCTTACATGCCCGTCGACAATCAATATAACTTTATCGTCAATAGATGATTTAACAAAACTTTGAAAGTGTTTGAGCCATTTCAGAAATAAATCCCTTGTCATCCATCCTGATGGTTGAGCTACACCTAAAGTGCCAGGAGGTGCTTCATCGACCAATTCCTTTTTCATATTTTTCCTTGAAAATATCATCATCGGCGGAACAAAGGTACCAATAGCATTAACACAACAAACAACAGTGGTGTTAATTCCACGTTCTGCGCTAGTTATTACGCCAACTTGCTTCCTACCAGTAGTAGCCAATATCTTTTGGGGTTTTTGTACAGTAGACAGGCTTGATTCGTCAGTATTATAAATTCTGTGTGGCCCAATTTTCTCAGATTCCAGCAGATGTCCGTAAATCTCAAAAAAAATTTTGACTTGAGGTCGATTAAAAGCCTGAGCACGAGCAGCTGAAGTAGCTTCTGGTTTGCGTAAAGAAATATCTTTATTTCGTCTCAAAAACCCTTCTAACCATTCTTGTCCAGCTTTTCGTTTTTGCGGGTTAAATTTGTGAGCAACACCGTTTTTTTCAGCCAACTCAAAAGCTAATTATTGAACAGACGTTCGCATCAGTCCAAACAAACGAGATTCAAGTAATTTCAAATGCTCAACTAATTTTTTTTCCACATCAGGTGTAAAAGTAGCTTTCCAACATCCTAGACCCTTTGCAGACGACTCCAAAGTTTTGTTACTATTCGAAGCATGTCTTCTTAGTGTTGCTTGTGGGACTCCAAATGTCTTCGACGCCAAAAGCCAGCCCATTTTATTACTGCGAACTGCTTCTACAGCTTTACGCATTGATTCCTCACTCCAGGATTGACGATCAGTCGTACGCTTATAATTACGTGGCATTTTGGTATCAGCTGTTAATATCTGTAAAGAAATTAACAGCTAATTAACGCGAAACAGGTATTGGGTACCTACAATTAACTTATTGAGTTCTTATGGACAAAACGACATACCTATGTCATTTTGTCCGTTACATATGTATGTCATTTTGTCCGTTACATATGTATGTCATTTTGTCCATAAAGCGTTATAAAAAATCAAAATTCAACAATAAATGCAAAATGATTATTATATACAGAAAAAACTATTTGAAGGCAACAATAAGTACTTAAGGAATGTAACAAATGTAAACACAAGATAATATTATGAAAAACATAATATTAATACACAAAACTCCCTGCAGTTAAAAAAAAATTCGTAACTTACCAATGTTTGTCGTCAGACATGACACCCAAACGAAAGACTGGCGCGAGTTCACGTTTTGACAGGTTAGTATTACCGGCTAGAGTCATGTGATGTAGTTATCTATGGCGGGCTAGAAGCGGCAGAATTTGGAATATGATGCCTGTGTCATTTTGTCCGTATATATGTCATTTTGTACGTACTTCCCCTATTTGTATATCGTGTACCATATATCCTTTTATCATTGAATAGACTGGTATAGGTATTGCATGATATAATACATAATCCAAAGGTTCTATCAGTGGTATATGAAATGTATATAGTAATTTTCCTTGATTCATTGAGATTGTCAAGTCCCTTATCTCAATTATTGTTGGATAGTATTCTTCCGACAGTGGTGTTGGAAAGAATTGTTCTTGTGAGGTATTTTTAAGGGTCCTCATGAGTTGTTCGGGTGAGAGGATATACGAATGTATTATTCCTTTCTTTCCATCTATTAAAGCGTTTAAAAGCTGTTGTAGATCTTCTCTGGTTTCAGAATACATTAAGATATGGTCGACGTATAATTCATCTATTTGCTGGTTTAATAGTACCTTCTCGCTTTCATTCTTAAGAACTTGGAAATTCTCGTTTAAGAAATGCGTTTGTTTTTGTAGTTGGTTAAATGTTCCAAGATTACTTTTAAGATGATTCAATAAGAAAGTCGTCTGGTTTCTTACTAAATGTGCGATTTGTAAATTGTCTTCTCTTAATTTATCGATCTCTTGATTGTAATAATCGGCGTCAGAAGTGCTAGATTTCCGAAGAGGATTTTTATTCCTTCTCCAATAGCGTTTAGTAGGCCTCTTTTGTTTCTTTTTCCAATGAAATGTAGAAGTGTATTTCTATCTTCTTTTAAGCGAATCATTCTTCTTTGCTGTGCTTCAATTCTGTGTTTCGATGAGCATATTTGAGGTTGCATTTTTATAATGCATAGTTTTAATATTTGTGCGAGATTCGCGTCGAGTTCGTCTATTGATTGTAGTACTGGTTCATAATTAATTCTTATTATCAGGTTCCATGTTGCATGATATAGTTGAGTAGGTCCTAAGTTTTCAAGATACACTGCTTGATTAGGATCCAGTTCAGATACGTGTATATGATCATCCTCTTGTTCCTTGCCTTTCTGTTTCATCTGCATTATTTTTGATTTGTAGGATTAAAATTAGTAGAAGAGGTTTGACGTTCATTTTCTTCATGTTCTCTCTCCTCCGTTCCTGCAACAAATGGTTTTATGTCGTTAAAGTGCTAAGTGACTTCTTTAAGTCCTTTCTTTATTCCCGGGAAAAACGAATTAGATCTGAACAGATATAATTATATCTGCTCAGATCTGATTATATCTAGTCAGATCTATTTATATCTGGTCTGATATGACACTGTAGATATAATCAGATCTGATTATATCTGGCCAGATCTTATCAGATATAATTATATCTGGACAGAAAACTGCACCAGATATAATCAGATCTGGTTATATCTGGCCAGATCTGATCAGATATAACTATATCTAGACTGAAAACTGCACCAGATATAATCAGATCTGGTTATATCTGGCCAGATCTGATCAGATATAACTATATCTGGACTGAAAACTTCACCAGATACGATCAGATCTAATCACGTCTGGCCAGATATAACCATATCTGGGCTGTCAACAGCATCAGATCCGATCAGATCTGATTATGTATACTCTATAGAGTCATGCATAGCTATCAAAAAGCACAAATAACAATTGTTCTCAAATTCTTATCATTTATTTATTGAGAAATTTATTTATTATATATTTTTTACAGTCTAGGTATTTTCAACAAGCTTTTGATTGACAAAATTTTTTGGCCAATGTTTATTGTAGTAAACTTTACTGACACACACACATAATTTGGCCAGAACCGACAAAAGCTTTATTCATAAGGATTTGATACATAAAGTTAATGCGTCCTCTCGCTAGCTGGTACGAAACGCGTCTCTTCTCGCACGTTCCTAGCGACGCTTCTTCTTCCGCGATTCGTGCTGCGCAATTGGTTCTTCGCTACGCACTCAGCACTCGTACTGTTGCCAACCGCTGTGGTGCCTAATTTGAATTTGTCTTACACTAGTTCTTTTTTTTACTTTTGAACTGACCACCATAATTCGGCCATCCTGACCCTAGGATTGCCCTCAATCCATTACGTTACCAAACTCATACGCACTTCGTACATAAATCCCACTACCATATTGTAGCAATACACATAATACATAAGTTCACGCATAAGTACAGAAAGCATAAGATTGATATCCATAAGGTACACTCTTAAATGAAACGTAAAGACACATAAAGATTCCTAAGTGCAAAAACTGGTCATTAATCGCGATTCTTTGTTGGCCTGTTCTCTCTCTTTTCTCCACTCTAACTATGTACAGTTCACTTATATCTATGAAGTGTGCTATTTACACGAGTATTTACAAAAGGACGGTAAATTAGTTACAAAGCCATGGTTTCATGTTCTCGACTGAACTAACACCTTCGAAAGGTCTTTGGGTCAATTGCTGTCCATCTGGATCGGCAATCACATATCGGTCCTTATCCAATACACGTTTGACCACATACGGTCCTCGATACTTTGGTAATAATTTCTTATTTACACCTGCACTCACGTCTACATTCTTTATCATGACGTAATCGCCCTCATTGTATTTAGTAGGTTCTTCTTTATGCTTCTTATCATAATATCTAGTATTGTACGCATTACAAGTCTGAATATTTTTAACAGCCTTATCCCGAACACTCTTTAACACGTTCGCGACGGGGTCTGAATTCACTGGCCGCACCGTGGGACGGGCTTGTTTTTCGTGCTCGATCCCATCGGGCGGGCTGAGCTCCCTGCACATATATAGTACACGAACCATTGCCGCGTATAGCAATTGACACGTTTGCGTCGAGCCTGTATTTAGTGGCTCCGCCATGGGATGGCGCTGTTTTTCGTGCTTTCTCCCATTTGACGACGCTGATTTGAAATAAATCATTTGGTACGAGAACATAAAACGATCGAAATAGAAAAGCAAATTTTTGTTTCTGCCGAAGCTACACCCAACTATTGTTGGTAAATCAAAAGGTATAACAAAATTAACATTCTGCTATAATAACTTATATAATATTTTTGCTCTGAGGTAGTGTTCTATACATATCTCAATATTTAGTTGGAATACTTTCGAAGTAATCCAACGTCAGTATATGTATTCTAACCTAATTCCAAACGGAATTTCAGCCAAAAATATTACCCCCCCGGGAAAAACGAATTAGATCTGACCATATATAATAAGATCTGGCCAGATCTGCCTTCCAGATCTGGCCAGATCTTTAAATTGTCTCTATCTGACGAGATCTGATCAGGTATAATCAGATCTGACCAGATATAACCCAAAGAAAAAACAGATCAGATCTGATCAGATCTGGGCAGATCTTTAAATTGTCTCTATCTGATCAGATCTGATCAGATCTGGGCAGATCTTTAAATTGTCTCTATCTGATAAGATCTGATCAGATCTGGGCAGATCTTTAAATTGTCTCTATCTGATAAGATCTGGTCAGGTCTGATCAGATCTGGCCAGATATTTAAATTGTCTCTATCTGATAAGATCTGGCCAGGTCTGATCAGATCTTTAAATTGTCTCTATCTGATAAGATCTGATCAGACATAATCAGATCTGACCAGATATAGCCGATAATTGTTTACATCAGATATAACCAGATCTGATCAGATATCACCAGATAAACCAAAGCAAAAAATCTACTCGATGTTGACGAATCTGACTAGATAAACTTAGATCTTCAAATTGTTGTTATTATTGTTACCATCATACTGGATAAATTGTGAATGTACATGTATAAAATCCGGGTACTATTCTGAAATAATTAAGAAAGATAATTATTGATAATAAGATTTGTTCTGTAATATTTACTGTACGATTAAAATAAAACTTTTAAACATAGATTTATGAATATTAAATACACATTTTTTTAAATTTATCTTATTTTTTTTTATTTTTCTTTTTAAATGATAATTATATAATAACGAAAGTTATTCATGGCGGTGGTGCGAGTGGAGCTGTAGATGCTGACATTTGTCTCTTTATTTCTCCAACTCGCTGAGACATTTGAGCAGCTATAAAACTCCTATTTGGAATTTGAAATTGCCTTGATTCGCCTCGTTGAATAGCAAAATCTGTTTGAAGGAAACATAATTAAAGTTATCATAGTAAATATAAATACTCAATGTTTATTAAGTAATAAATTGAAAAGGAAAAATTATTAACAAACCTATAATAGCGTTTTTTGCACTATCGTTTAATGGCGAAACCGGAATTACTTGGCGCCGTTTTCCTTGCGCTCTGGGAGGCTGGCCTGTAAAAGTGCTATTTGCTATTGCATCTTTGGTAAAAATACCATCGATCAACCGACGAGCTATGTGGGTGACTTTCTTGCCACCTAATGCATATTGGTAAATATCGCTAATACAATAAACTCCCGAATTGCCTAGCTCAGTCATCTAAATAATTAAATAATCAATATTTAATATTCATATTAATAAACTTTTTAACAATGTAATTTTGCAATAAAACTTACTGGTTTTAAATAATTTTTACCAAATAATTGATTTGGTGCTGGATCTTCATCAGTATCGTCTTTCTTTTTTTTAGCCGGTGTGTCCTCTCTATCTATCTTTTCTTTTCCTTCCGATGGCACATTTTCCTGAATATCACACGGCAAATGCGACTGTGCACAATCGGTTGATGTCGAAGGGTTTGAGCTTATAAGAGCAGTACGCAGCCTTTTTAACTCAGCCTTCAATTCATCTTTAGATGGACTTTTTTCTTCGCTATCTGATGACTCCGAACTGGACACGACTTTTCTCTTACTGTTGTTTATAATATGTGCAACTTCTATCAGAGTTTCTACATTATTTTTTGTTGAAGAAACCTAGCAGAACAAAATGAACGTCATTTCATAATTGATCTCAAGTAAAAAATTCTAATAATAATGTAACTTATTTAAATGATAAAATTATAAAAATAATAACTACCTTCTCATGATTTTTTTTATCCTTTTTTACCTTTTCTTTCAAATTTGATTCTTTCTTCAAATTTCTTCTAGTTTTGATCGGAGATACGATTACATTTTCCGACTCCTTGCTAGAATTACTCTGCTTTTTCTTGTAATCATTTAGCAGTTCTTTCTGCTTAGCCTTCAATGGCCCTTCATCATCTTAAGTAATTATGTTAGTGTTAATTTTTCAGTTAATATAATCAAAATTAATTTTTAATTTTAATAAAATATTTGCTTACCTCCACGTCCCTTAACGTAACCTGAAAAACTTTTTTTACCAATGAAAAATGTCACCAATTCGTCATCTTGGACTTCAGTGGTTTCATTAAATATTACATTTGCATCCTCAACGATTGTTAAGGAATTATCTGCTTCGCACTCAATCAGAAACATTTTTATAAAAAAATCACTTCACTGAACTGACACCAAAAATATCACTCAGATAATGTGAAAAAAAAACAATTTATCGATAATCACTTAGAAGAACGATTTCGTATAGAAGATTGTTGCGACTCTGCATTTGTTTTGGTCAATGCCCTCCGCAGCTGATCACCTCTCCTTAACTCTTGTCACTCCTCCTTTCCTCTATCCCAGTGATTCCCAAAGTGGTCTATATCGACCCCCAGGGGTATAATCCGTAATATCTTATTCTCAGGCCTCATTCAGATTGGTCGAGTTGTTTTGATTAACGAAGACACAGAAATTGCATGTTATGTGATTGTATGTTAGGAAATATACTTCAATATAGTTAGATAGACCCACAGCTGGGGGTCTATCTAAAATTGAAAAACATGACAAGGGGTCTACGAGAGAAAAAAGTTTGGGAACCTCTGCTCTATCCTGAAAACATTAATATCGAGTCCAATTCCCCATCGTCCCCACCACCGATCACACTCCCATCCCTCCGCCGAGGTAGAGTGCCGAGAAGAAAACAGGTGAAGCGAGAAACAAACACACACTACACATTATTACGCAACAGAATAAAAAAATTAAATAAATAACGAAAGAGTAAGTAAATAAAATAAATAACCATTAATAAATAAATAAATATACTTGTTGGGTTATAACTTTTACCGTTTTTAGAAATGTCTTTAGAAGGAAATGAACATTTTACTGCTTGTCATCCAGTGAGAAAAAAATATAAATTATGGAAAGATAGTGATCAGGAGGTAATCATTTAAATTTAATATGATGCTTCATTAGATTTTTCAATGTCATATGATTAATAACCTACTTTATTACATTTATGAACTCTGCTGGTTATTTGTAAGAAAACAAAGAATGTGACAAGTATTTGACTCCTCTTGCTTTAAATACACAAATTAAATACTTGTTAATTAACAATGGAGACGACTGTGAATCTCGAATAGGCATGAACTAATTTTAAAAATAGTCACAATAAGAATAATATTAAGTATTTATTTAAAAAAAAATGCATAATTAGAAAATTGAAAAACTTGTAAGTGCATTTTTTTATTTATCATTTTTAAATAGTAACTATTTGTTCATTTATTTTTAATTTGAAAAATTTACATTTGTCTGCTTAATTTACAGTCACACAATAGGGTAGTACATCATTATTATTTTCTAAATAATTAACAAAAAATTTATTGTTTGCAATATTTTCTCATTTTAAAGTCAAAATAATTTGTAATAACATTGTTTTCTTTCAATTTAATTGCATTGAAATTTTCAAACAATCGAAGAATTATAATTAATATTTAATATTATGTATAATTCTTCATCTTTTAGATTCCTTTAAAGACACAACAAAGATGGAAAAAACGCATAGAAAATTACCATGCTTTAGAGGTTCGTGTTGGTTCAAACGAACAATTAAAGGATTCAGATGCGAATTTAGATACTGATTTAGATACGGATCCAGACGCTGATTCAAATGCAGACTCAGATATAGATTCAAATGTCGACTCAGATGTAGACTCAAATGTGGATTTACATGCAGACTCAGATCATGAAGAAAATATTGTAAATGGCCCTGATGATAAGGAGAATGATTCTAATAGATGTGAAGAAGTAAATCAGCAAACTTTTGAAATGTTGTACGATGGTAGTGATATAAATGTTCCTAAAGCTATTTCTTATTTAATGGATTTATACATTCAAAAAAAACTAACAAAAACAGCATTGCAACAAATATTGGAAACGTTGCAACATCTTTTGCCGAAACCTAATTATATGCCCACTTCAACTCATAACTTATTTAAATTTGTGAAAGACAAAGCTCCTCAATATAAAATAATAAAACATTATTATTGTGACCAATGCTTAAAATACTATGGTCCATTGGATATTGGCAAGAATGTAGATCCGGATGAATCACTTTGTAAAATATGTTTGAATGGTAAAATTGCGTCATATTTTTACGAATATGATGTTGAAGATGCAATAAAATTTCTTTTTGAACATCGAAACTTAGCGGAAAAGTTAAAACAATTTAATCATAATCGTGGAAACCGTATTATCGAAGATATTGTCGATGGAACGGAGTATATTAGAGTGAACTCTAGAAAAAATAGAAATATCTATGATCTAACATTAATACTCAATACGGATGGTATTTCAATATCGAAAAGTTCAAAATTAAATTGTTGGCCCTTGATGTTCACGATAGCTGAACTCCCAGAGCATCTACGAGAATCACATTTAGTAATAATTGGTTTTTGGTGTGACTCAAACAATAAACCATCGATGAACACTTTTCTCCGCCCTTTCTGTGAAAAATTGGTAGAGTGTTACACAAAGGGAATAAAATGGATTAATCCTATTACGCGTAAGGAATGTATTTCTAAAATAGTAGCACCCTTATTCGTTGCTGATGCACCAGCAAGGGCTGAAATACAAAATATTCAATATTTTAGTGGAAAATATGGGTGCAATATCTGTGAAATAAAAAAAAACAATGTAAACCTGTTGTTGGGAAAAAAACTATTCGTATTTATAAATTTACTGATAAAAGAATAAAACTGCGTAATGGATTAAGGATGTACAATCAAGCTGAACAACTTATTGAGAAGCCAGAAAAACTCATTAAAGGTGTCAAAGGTTTATCAGTAGTCAATGCACTGCCTTTCTTAGATTTAGCTACGTGTGTTATGCCAGAGTACATGCACTCGGTCTTACTGGGCGTTGGCAAGCAATTCATTAACATTTATTTTTGTAAAAAAGGCGACTGGAATATTTCTAAACATTTAAATGCAATTGACAAAATGTTATTGAAAATTTGTCCTCCGCATTCTTTTCACAGATTACCACGAAAACTTTCTCTACATGCTCACTACAAAGCTTATGAAATTTATAATTGGATTCTATACTACTCCATACCGATTTTGTCGCTTTTTTTACGAAGAAAATATTTGGAGCATTGGTTATTATTCGTGAAGTCCATACACATTCTGCTTCAAAGTAGTATTGTTGAAGATGATCTTAAGGTGGCAGAAAAATGCTTACAAATTTTTGTAAAAAATATCGAGGAGTTATATGGTGATAGAGAATACACATACAATGTACACCAACTTTTACATCTCGTATTATGTGTTCGACGGTGGGGCCCACTTTGGGCAACGTCTGCATTTTCTTTCGAAAACGCCAATGGTTTCATAGTTTCTCAAATTCATGGAACTAAAAATATCGGTTCCGAAATAACAAATAATATAGCGATTTATCAAGGAGCTATAATTCTAAAGAATCAAGTTAATTTTAATACAGAATTGACTCGTGTTGATTATGAAATAAACAGATTTAAAGTAAGTGGTGTCGTCAAAGAACATGACTTTTTAAATGAGTTTGAGATACAAACTTTCCTGAATATGGGTCTTAACCATAAAAACGTATTAATTTACGCAAAAGCTAACATAAATAAACAAACAATTTTTACCTCTCAAATTTTTCAAAAAACTAAAAACGACAGTTCCAATGTTATTATTACTACCGATAATAATAAAGTTATATATGGTTCTATACGATGTTTTTTCGTTATTAATAATAACTTGTATTTTTTTTTACAGTATTATCGCGTTGTCCATGTACAAATATTTTTTAATCACAATTGTAAAGAGAAACTAAATCATCTAACACCAGTTGAGTTACGAAACGAATTCTGTTTTATTAAATTACAAGATATTAAATCGATGAATATTGTTATAAAAGTTGAAAACTATTTATGTCAAGCTCCAAATAACTTCAACAAAATTTTTTGAGGTATTATAAATAATAGTCAAAAAATTTTGTCAATCAAAAGCTTGGTGAAAATACCTAGACTGTAAAAAATATGTAATAAATAAATTTCTCAATAAATAAATGATAACAATTTGAGAACTATTGTTATTTGTGCTTTTTGATAGCTATGCATGACTCTATAGAGTATACATAATCAGATCTGATCGGATCTGATGCTGTTGACAGCCCAGATATGGTTATATCTGATCAGATATAACCGGATCTGATTATATCTGGTGCAGTTTTCAGTCCAGATCTTGTTATATCTGATCAGATCTGGCCAGATTTAACCGGATCTGATTATATCTGGTGCAGTTTTCAGTCCAGATCTTGTTATATCTGATCAGATCTGGCCAGATATAACCGGATCTGATCATATCTGGTGCAGTTTTCAGTCCAGATCTTGTTATATCTGATCAGATCTGACCAGGTTTAACCAGATCTGATTATATCTGGTGCAGTTTTCAGTCCAGATCTTGTTATATCTGCTCAGATCTGACCAGATTTAACCAGATCTGATTATATCTGAAATGTCATATCAGACCAGATATAAATAGATCTGACTAGATATAATCATATCTGAGCAGATATGATTATATCTGTTCAGATCTGATTCGTTTTTCCCGGGCCCATATATATATATATAAAAAATATTACACCCATGGGATGTCACGAAGGAAATTTGATGATTCATCAGATGAATCTGATATACAATGTTATCAAAGAAAAAGACCACGACCTATTTGCTATATTTCAGATGACAGTATATCAGAGCAACAATTTAGTATCGACAACTCATGCGTTAGGCTTTCTAATTTACATTTGTCTCCGAATACAATGATCCAAGAAACAGAATGGCAAACAATTCCAACGATACAAGCGGAAAAAGAAGTGGCAGAACCAGATCGTGGGCAAGACGCGGAACTTCTAATCGAAAATATCAATTGCAATGATCCGTTCGAAATATATAAACTATTCGTAACCGACAGCATACTTCTACTTATGGTCGAATAAACAAACAAATATGCCATACAAATGGGCACTGCTAATAAAACAAAAAAACATCAGAGCTCCTGGGTACCTGTTTCAGTAGGCGAAATGAAGTCCTTTCTCGGTATACTATTAATTATGGGTGTCGTCCAAATGCCGGATATTAAGTTATATTGGGCTGAGAATAGTATGTACGGCAACGATTGTATAAAGCGGATCATGAAGCGTGATCGTTTCTTGTCCATTCTAAAGCATTTACATTTTGTCGATAATGAAACATGCAGAGTTGAGGATCCCTTGCATAAAATTAGAGACTTTATGAAAGAAATTCTTTTAGCATTCAAAAGTACTGTCAAACCGGGGAAAACTGTTGTCATAGATGAGAGTATGATTTTATGGCGTGGACGCTTACGGTTCCGCCAATACATAAAAGGGAAACGCCATAAATATGGGATCAAACTATACAAGTTGTGTTTACCTAACGGTTACACGTACGATTTAGATGTATATAGCGGAAAAAGCACAATAACTTCAACAAATGGACATTCATATGATGTTGTAGAAAAACTAATGAATGGCTTATTATTTGAAGACCGAATTTTGTATACCGATAGCTATTATACGAGCGTTCCCTTAACAAAATCACTTCTACAAAGACGAACGTACTTTTGTGGTACAGTGCAGCAAACACGAAAATTTTTGCCGGTAGAAGCAAAAAAAAGCAAAAACGTGGCCAAATTCTGGCCATGGAAAATAGTTCCGGCATAAAATTCGTCAAATGGACCGATAAAAGAACTGTTTCCATGTTAACATGGATGTTTCACATCCAATTGCGTAGCGTCCTTCTCACTATTTCTCGGCGCAGATACACGTGGCGTTCTATACAGCGTCCTGCGTGCCACTTCTTCAGCGTCTCGTTTGCATGGTATTTTCCGTCTTTCGACACTTCTCACCCACTTATGTGCTTTGGATTTGAATCCCACTTCTGATACTGTAGTAAACTTTACTGACACACAAACATAATTTGGCCAGAACCGACAAAAGCTTTATTCATAAGGATTTGATACATAAAGTTAATGCGCCCTCTCGCTAGCTGGTACGAAACGCGTCTCGTCTCTCACGCAACCTTATGCCGCATCGACAATTACATTTTAAGCACGATACATAGCATCCCTTTCCTTCTCCCTTTTTATGCCTAAGACTAGATTACAATTTTGGTATACAATCTCTTAAGTGTAGGCCTCATGTGTAAAACGTTCGGGAGGCTTTACCACTCGACCACATCTCGTAGTGACATGCTGTTGTTCTGCATTACTCCGCGCCTCTGCACTTGGACCACTTCCGCTGTCAAGACTAAATCTGACTCTGGGTTTTTCTCCATGACGCGGAACCCGTAAATCCGAAAATTTATCCTCTCAGTTGTTACTTCCACCAGTTTGGGGTTGGGGACATTTTCTTACTTGAGACGCGTGCACTTTTCTTACATGACCATTTTGATGTACATAAACCAAATAGACAGACGGGCTTAAAATTAACTTAACAACAGCTCTAACCCATTTAACAGGACCTGGACTATTTTTAAACGAAACATACACTTCCTGACCGATCTTAAAACTAGACACTGTTTTGACATTTTTCAGACTATGCCTCCTTCCCTCCTCTCTTTTTACAAGCATTGAGAGTGGTGTGCATGGGTTAAACTTAACCTAACGGTTACACGTACGATTTAGATGTATATAGCGGAAAAAGCACAATAACTTCAACAAATGGACATTCACATGATGTTGTAGAAAAACTAATGAATGGCTTATTAACAAAATCACATCTACAAAGACGAACGTACTTTTGTGGTACAGTGCAGCAAACACGAAAATTTTTGCCGGTAGAAGCAAAAAAAAGCAAAAACGTGGCCAAATTCTGGCCATGGAAAATAGTTCCGGCATAAAATTCGTCAAATGGACCGATAAAAGAACTGTTTCCATGTTAACAACTTGTAAAAACCATAAATGTATACTAATTGAAGGAAAACCAGGAAAAATGAAACCAGATCTTGTTTTTGATTATAACAAGGCAAAAAAAGGTGTTGATTTGTCAGATCAAATGGCATCTTATTACAGTTGCTTGAGAAAAACAGTGAAATGGTATAGGAAAATTGCAATACAGCTACTTTGTGGGACAGCAATAGTAAATGCATATTACATACACAAAACATGGGGCAGTGGTCAAATGAGCATTCTCAAATTTAGGGAAAAAATTATTGATAAATTGTTAACAACTGAAGAAATGTCAGTAAGGCAAATAAAGGATAGCAACCTTCATTTTATGAAAAGATATCCGGGCATTGCAAGAAATGGTCGTAAGCGCTGCAGGGGATGTTATAGAAAATTGTCAGAACGCGTGGGCAGCATCATAGCCGCACAAAAAGCCAAGCGCGTTACTACATTTTGCCCTCTTTGGGACAATCAGCCGGCTTTGTGTATACAATGTTTTGAAGAAATTCACAAAATGAAATAGTTCTCTTATGTTTATAAATATGTAAATAAATTTGTTAATTACAATAAACACCTTTTTATTAGATTGACACCAGCGTGTACCATCGGTGGCTCATCCCGCCCAAAGGGACAATTCTGTGTGTACCACCGGTGGCTCATCCCGTCCCATAGGACAGACAAGAATGTACCACCGGTGGTACACCCCGTCGCGAACGTGTTAAATCACGATCCTCCGTCGCTCGCTCTTCTAACAAATCTCGCAAGGGATCGGCAATGCCTCCCACTTGATTTACGCCAAACAAAAGCCTAGCTGGACTTTCGCCAGTCGCTCTATTTACAGTATTATTCAACGCAAATTCAACATCATGTATGATTTTATCCCAATTATTTACACTACTTGTTAACTTTGCGATCATTGGTGTTAAAGAACGATTAATACGCTCGATTTGTCCATTCGCGTGAGGTGTCGCCGTAGCAATCAGAGTATGCTGTACACCATACTGAGCCATAAATTCTTTGAACTTTTCTGAGGTAAATGCTGTACCTCTGTCCGAAACAATTTTTCGAGGCCTACTATAGGCAACAAAATAGTTTTTTAAATGTCGTATGACTTCGGCGGTACCAGTAGTAACAACATGGTAGAGCTTCACAAACTTAGTGAACCCGTCAATTATCTCGAATAAATATTTCTGTCGGTGACCTGATCGTTCTAATGGTCCATAATGATCAATATGCAAACAGTAAAATGGAGTATTCCCTTTATCCGGGCAATGTAATCTACCCTCGACTCTATTGGCTATTGTTGAGTAAGTAATGCATTTAAGGCAATTGGCTATATATTTCTGTACACGAGATTTCATTTTTGGAAACCAATATATACGTAAAAGGTATTCACAAGTTTTGTTAACGCCCTGTTGTCCCACTCCTTCATGATTAGTTTGAATGACATTATCTATCATTGAAGAAGGAAATAAATCATTTCGTATTTGAGTAATTTCAACATGACGATCTTGCAAAATCTGTAAGTTTCGCTCAAAAGTATTTTCTGTAATGATCAGAATACTATAATTCCTACTTAATGCATCTGCATGCTGTAACTTCTCTCCAGGTCTATGTTCTAACGTATAATTATAATTCCGCAATATTAATGACCATCTTAAGATACGAGGATTTACCTCCTTTCTTTCCAATGTAAGGTTCAAACTATTACAATCAGTCACGATTTTAAATGGGATACCGTGTAGGTACTCGAATACTCGAAAATGTTCCAACGAATTAACTATGGCAAGTGCTTCAAGCTTAAAACTACGATAAGCTGATTCTGCTTTCGTCGTTCTTCTACTGAAATAGCTGATTGGGTGAAATTTGCCATCTTTTTGCTTCTGTAGTAACACAGAGCCAAATCCATGCATACTAGCGTCGCAATGCAACTCTGTCTCCGCAGATGGAGAGCATATAGCTAAAACTGGTTCAGCAATCAATGTACTCTTTAATTTTTCAAAGCATTGAGATGCTTCTTCATCCCATTTAAACTCGGCCTTTGACTTTAGCATATCATATAGTACCTTCGCCATTAACGCAAAGTTTTTAATAAATTTACGGAAGTATGAAACAAACCCTAAGAAGCTTTGTAATTCACGATGGTTCCTTGACATAGGATAATCGATCACAGCTCTAACATTTTCCCTACTAGGTCTTATTCCGTTAGCGTCAATAGAATATCCAAGATAAATTATTTCAGATAATAGAAAAGCACATTTTTCTAATTTCAAGTCCAAATGATTTTTAGTTACTACATCTAAGACTTCTGCCAAAATGGTTAAATTTTCTTCTATAGTCTCAGTAGCAATAATCATATCATCTACATAAATTAAAATCTTTTGTTGGTTAAGTAGATCACTACAAGCAGCATAGATATATCTAGTAAAGAATGCTGGTCCATTCATTAAACCAAATGGCATGTGTAAATATTCATATTGTCCCATATAAGTAATAAAAGAAGTATATGGTGCAGACTTACAAGGAGAGTGCACGATCGTCACGACACGGATTTAGTTCAAACTTTGTAGGATGGTAGATTTTGTTCCCCTGTTGATGAATATATATGGTTATAGGCGCCACAACTCAATAGTTTTTTAGATATTTGCAATTGAATGTAAGTCACTCGTTACCTTAACTTCAGTTCTGTAGCAAACGATTGCACATAACCTACTTAGCGTAGCTGCAACGGATCGGTGTTGGTAGTCGGTGGGTGCCTGGTTCGAGTCCGTGGCGGGAGAATATTTTTTTTTATGTGTATTTTTACATATAAATAAACACAATGGAACCTGAGCGAGAAATATCAACCAGGGAAGATGCAATTAAAATGCATTCCCTCATCCACAACCAGTTGTATGCACCAATTTTCGTGCCGATATTGAAGTATGCCTAGTTTGCATCAGGTTTTTCGACGGAAAGAGAGGTATTTGAGAATGTCAACGAAGTCTGCTTTCCACAAGAAATACAAAGCAGCCAATGCCTATGCAACAATGCTGCACTAATTCGATGCGCGAGATGCTTTTCGAAATTATGTTTCATTTGCTTTTATGACAAGTTTCACAATTGTACGGACAATGAGGGGTAAAAAGCTAATCATATTTTTATACTAATTCTGTTAACCTGATAAATGTTTTATTTATTATTTCCTTTCACAATGTATTGTTTCCAGGTACGATTAACCAGCAGTTAAAGGGCTTTTCTCCTGTTCTTTTTGCGAAATGCTTTTATTGTTTACTTATACTTATACGAATACGTTACTTATACGAATGATTTAAAAATGTATTTAAACTCCATTGTGTTTATTTATATGTAAAAATACACATAAAAAAAAAATTATTCTCTCGCCACGGACTCGAACCCGGCTCCCACCAACTACGAACACCGATCCGTTGTAGCTACGCTAAATAGGTTATGTGCAATCGTTTGCTACAGAACTGAAGTTACCGAGTGACTTACATTCAATTGCAAATATCTGAAAAACTATTGAGTTGTGGCGCCTATAACCATATATATTCATCAACAGGGGAACAAAATCTACCATCCTACAAAGTTTGAACTAAATCCGTGTCGTGACGATCGTGCACTCTCCTTGTAAGACCTCCTCTTATCCCTCTCTCAATAAATAATACCATATCTATATCAGTTAATAATTCTAAAGTAACTTTAGTCATTTTTAACATAGCATCCCATGCTAACCCCGGAATAGTAAAATATTGTGCAGGATCTAATCCATATGCCGAAAGACATTTTAATCGAAAATTTTCAAAAACATCAGCTAATAAAAGAACATCAATTTTTAAATATAAATCACTGTATTCACCTAACGTTTTTATTTTAAAAGTATGCCAAACATTGCATGCATGTTGATATTCTTCTAAAGTAATATTAGACTTATACATTGAATTATAAAAATCTTTATACAATGGTAATGATGTTTCATTTAATTTGTCCCAATTATTTACGTAATCATATGGAAATACTCCTTTTCGTGTTAATAAATGAAATGATTCATCATTTCAATTTTGAAAATTGTAACGTAAAATTTCCATATCTTTAATGTCTAATATCTTGGCGGCATTACTTAAACTTGTATTAATAAATTTAAAAGTATCAATAAAATTAATATGAATAAAATTGCGATTTATCATTACCTTGCAAATAAATGCAATATACTTTTCAGATGACGTAGCAATTAAATGTAATATTTACTATTTTTAATTTTTGTTATCTCTTCTATTAAAAAATGTGAATCGTAATTAGTATTTATTTATTTATTTATTCGAACCATCCATACATATATACAATGTTTTTGGATATTAACATACAGCGTATCCCTCCTATACGTTCGCCTCTTGTTACTTCCACCCAAATCACCACTACAATAGATCCTTATTACCATAAATTATACCTTTAAACTCAACAATTATAAATTCTTTAATATTATTAACGTATATTTAATAATCTACTTGTTCTGGTTATATACTATCTACTACTTTCATCTATTTTATCCTAAATTTCTCCCTTTCATATCTCCTCACATATTCGCATATCTCTAAGTCAATTTCACCTCTCAATATTTCTTCTAGTTCTTCATCTATGTTTTTTGCTTTCCCTAGTTTCTGTATTCTCTCATATACTTCCTTTTTTACTAATGCTTTCATTTCTTCACAGCTGAACATATGTGTCATTATCCTGTCGTCTGCCCCACACAGCTTACATTTTTCGCTACTCTTATTTCCAAACCCATCCTTATCCACGTTCCCGCATCTCATACGGGCCCATTGCTCCTTGTCTCTTCCTTTATATTTCTTATCTTTCCAGTATTTTTCCTCACCTATTTCTGTTTTCCTCCTTTTGTACTCACTACAATACGTTGATCTCTCAATTCTGCTCCATTTTTCTTGAATCTCTTGCTCAACTTCTGTCCTTACTCCCTGTTGTAATCTTTCCTCGATTTTCTTTACCTCCTCCCTGTCCCAGATCCAGTTTAATACTTCTCCATCTCCCACCTGCTCTAGTGCTTTTCTCACTGCTTTTATCCAGTTTGACTCTTTCTTGTTCCTCATTTCTCTCACCTCCTCCCTTAAACACACTTTAGGCCACCTATGATCCTCCATTTCCAAAATTCTCAGTAAGTATTTACACGCTCTTTTTCTTGCTTCTATTCCTATGTTTTCTCTTCCCGCCTCCATCTGATAAATATATGTTGGAGTATTTTTGTTCAACCCCATACTCATTTTCATGTACCTATTTTGTGTTCTTTCTAATTCTGGGAATTTCATCTATCCCCAGATTTCTGCAGCATATAGTAGTCCTGATCTAACTAGGGTATCCATTAGATAGGTTCTTCTCTCTAACGTATTGATTCTTGCTCTCATCATTATTCCCCATGTAGCATTGATTGCTTTTTGACATCTCCCCATTTGATTCATTACGTTCTTCTTGAAGTTGTTCGTCCTGGTAAACCAAACCCCCAAGTATTTGTATTCCTTCACCACTTCCAGTTCCTTTCTTTCCCATTCCCATTTTCCTTCTTCTCTTTTTCTTCTTCCTCTTCCAAATATTAATATTTTTGTTTTGTCTGTATTTACTTCTAATTTATTGACTCTCACATATTTTTCCATTCTTTTCAGCATCTCTCTTAACCCCTGTTCCTCATCCGCCACAACCGCTACGTCGTCCGCAAATTTTAGAGCGTATATTTTAGTCTTTCCTATAACTGAACCTCCTATATTTCCTTTTTCCCAATCTTCTTCAATATCGCTCACAAATATATTAAATAGAGTCGGGCTCAATGGACACCCTTGTTTCACGCGATTTTTTGTTATAAACTTATCCGTCACTTCTTCTCCTATCCTTATTCTATTGGTTGTTTTTCTGTAAATTTCCCTTAACATATCCAACATCCTTCCTGCTATCCCTATTTTCTCTAATTTTTCCATCAGTATCTGCCTGTCAATTTTATCAAATGCAGCTCTGAAGTCGATGAAAGCCACAAACAATTTTCCTTTTTTCTTCTTCAATTTGTTATTTATCAATGTGTTTAGTACAAATATGTGATCTATTGTACCCCTCTTCATTCGAAATCCTGCTTGGCTTTCCTTTAGTTTTTTGTTAGCTTCAAGCCAGTTCCTTAACCTCCTGTTCAATATTGTTGCTAATATTTTGTATCCAATGTTGAGTAATGAAACCCCCCTGTAGTTTTTTACTTCCTCCTCGTTCCCATTTTTATATATCGGGCATATTATTGCTTCTTCCCATCCTCTTACCATTTTACCTTCTTTCCATATTAGATTCAAAATCTCTGTCCACTCTTTAATTAATTCTTCTGGTAGTCCTTGGAAATGTTCGATTCTCAGCCCATCTATTCCTGGAGCTTTGTTTCTCTTTATCGCTCTCATCGCCGATTTTATCTCTTCCACTCCGAAATCTTCATCCCATTCTGATACCTGTTTTTCATCAGTCCCCTGTCCATTTTGTCTTTTATTCTCATAGCCTTCTTCCTTCTCATTATCCTCCTCACTTTTTCCCTGTATCTCTCCATTCAACAGCTTTTGAAAATGCTTTAACCATGCCTCATTCTTGATATTTGTACTTATACTCTTCTTCTTCTTCCTGAATGTTTTCAGCTCTTCCCAAAATTCCGCCATATTTCTGCTATTCATTATTTTTGACCATTTTCTCTCTTTCCATTCCTCAATTTTTTGTTTCTGCAGTTTCTTTAATCCTTTCCTTCTTCTTTTCAGCATTGACCAATCTTCGATCTTCCTGCTTCTCTGGTATATCTTAACCATTTTTCTCACCTTCCTTTTTTTTTCCTTATATTCTTCATCCATATAAAAGCCCATTCTTTTTCCTTTTGAAATCATTCCCGCTTTGTATGCTGCTTCTTTTATAGCCTTAATGAGATTTTTATATCTGTCTTCTCTTCTCCCTCCTCTTTCTTTATTTCCTTCCCAGATCTCAATCAGCTCTTCTTTATATTCTTCCTTCTTTCCCTCTATCCACCCTACTTTTCCTATTTCTTCTTTGTTCATTCTAGGTTCATGGATTCTTCTTAGCTTTATTTCCAGTGGTTGGTGGTCCGATTCTTCCCTTGTCCCTATTCTCATTTCTTGTATCGTTTCTTCTTCTTTTCCTACCACATAATCTATAACTGATCCTCCTCTTGGTCCTAGATAGGTTAATTTTCCTTCCTCATCCCCATATATCCTTCCGTTCAGTACTGTTAGGCCAAATTCTTCCCAGAAATTTGACATTCTTTTTCCTTCCAAATTTATGGTTTTGTCCTCTGAGTTTCTTTCCCATTCCTCCGCATTTTCCACTTCATTCCTTGCTTGATTTACTCTAATTCTCGCATTCCAATCGCCCATAATTAATAGATTTTCATTTTCTTTAATCGCTTCTTCTACTATATAGTCCAATTCCTTCCTCACTTCCAACATACCCACATTATTGTATATAGATAATATTTTGATTTTATATTTCCTTGCTTTCTCTTTTAAAATCACTCCATACTTCCATTCTCCTATCTCAAATTCATTCTTGTCCTTCCTTATTCCGATTATTTGACCCCCCTTTGCTCTTCCCATTTTTTCCTCTCTTGTTGCACTTTTTATATACCACTCATAGCCACTGTCCAAGCTC
Organism: Cerceris rybyensis; assembly: GCA_910591515.1. NCBI lineage: Eukaryota > Metazoa > Arthropoda > Insecta > Hymenoptera > Crabronidae > Cerceris > Cerceris rybyensis. The sequence goes on along the minus strand of OU342796.1, from coordinate 3,747,169 downwards.
GATTTCACTTTACTTATATTCTTTTCTTCTACCCACGTTTCTAATAAAATTATGATATTAAAGTTTTCCAGATGATCCCACGCCTCTATTACATTATTTACTCCCGCTATATTCCAGCATACTATACTCTTCTCTCCTTCCCCCCTCCCATTCCCTCTCTCCCTCTCTCTCGAAAATTTACTTTTTTAAATTCTTCTTTTTCTTCTATCCACTTATTCCATGTTCCATTTATCTGTACTTTCTGGTATCCTACTCTTGCCTTGTTTCCTCTATTTATTTCTTCCTTCGCTCTTTCTCTCATTAATTTCTGTATCCTTCTCTCTTCTCTTGTGCAATCGTCGTCCACAAATATTTTTGTTCCTCTTAGGAATTTCCTGTTATTCATTATTTCTCTCTTTATCTCCATACTAGATAATTTTACAACTACTCCGCTTCCACCGTTATCGTTTTTTCCTTTCAGATTATCTAATATCACTACTTTTGTGTCTACTTTTAGTTTCTCTTTTACAAATTTTTCCACTTCCTCAACCTCCCACCTTTCGTTTTTTCCCTCCATGTTCCGTATTACAATGTTTGGTCTTCTTTCTTTCCTTTCCTTGTTTTCTATTATCTTTTTCAGTGTTTTTATTTCTCCCGCTTCCCTGCTATTGTGCTTCATTTTACTCCCTTCTGCAGCCTCTAGTCTTAGTTCCATTTCCTCCTTCCACTCTTCCTGTTTTGTTTCGTTCCCTTTTTCTTTCTCTTCTATCCTTCTTATTCTTCTGTAGAATTCCATTTTCTCATTTTCCCATTTTTCCTCCTTCCTCCCTATCTCTTCCCTCAACCTGTCGATTTCTTCTTTTAATTTTTCGTTTTGGCTGCTTATCTCTTTCCTAACCTCGTCCAATATTATTATGCTTTGATTCTCTATGCACTTCAGTATTCTTTCCTCCATGCTCTCATTCTCATCTTTTTCCATACTTTCCCTTAGCTCCATCCATACTTCTTTATCCCTCGCGTCACTCACCTCATTATTCACATTCTTGGCCTTTGTGTCAGAGTTAAACTTCTCTTTTCGGTTTTGTCTCGTGTCTAGGGAAATTCCTCCTGTATCGCTAACTCTTATTTTTCTGTCTTTACTGTCACTTTCAGCAAGCTTTTTCATTTTCTCACTGATGGTAGGTCTTCCTACCTTCCCGCCTCTACTGTTGTCTTTTGGCGCCATTTCTCGTCGTTACCACTGAGACGGCTGTCGCCACTGTCGCTCACTCGTTTCTCTTTCCTATCTAGCGCTTCCTTAACCTCTTCTATTACCTTCACTTTTCGTTAATCGTAATCGTAATTAGTAAAATTATGGAAAAAAACAGGAATTTTTTTTGTTTTTTTAAGTTGTACATTACAAAGATAATGTGCAGCTCCTCGATATTTACCTGTATAATGGCAATGATCACAAACTTTCTTATCATTTGGAAGAAATTTTTTTTCACAAATAAAGCAAAATGTAGCATTATAAAAATCCTTTTTTTCTTCGTTTGTTAAATTATTCATTGGTTTGTTCATTTGATAAAATTTTTCTAATTGAGAAACTATATCTATAAGATTATTAATAAACCATGTTGCGGCATTTTCCCCTCTGTACGATAAATATTTAGATTTATCATTATCATATCCACAATGAAGATAAAATCCTACACTATATGGTTGATGTTTCTGATACGCTCCAATATTCGCATTCGTATCCGTTTTCACCAGCATGCACTCAAAATCTGCATATATTGCAAATGGTAATGGCAACATCTTTTGAATATTTTTAAATGATACCCATTTAGTTTTATGCGTAGGCAATTCAATCCGGGTATCATTTGTTTCAAAACATATTTCATAATGTTTATTTAAAGTAGCTTCATCATAAAAATGTGTTAAGCATCTAAAACAAAAAAAACATCTGCATATATTTATAATAAAATTATTATGAAAATAGTAATTTTGATATGTAAAATAACAATTTTATTATGTAAAATGTACTATACCTGTTACATATAAATAATTTTCTTTTAGATTTGTTTATTTGAGAATTAATTAATCGTGAAAAATGCTTTATCCACATAAAATGGGATTTATTATCTTTTTTAATTAAAAGCAAATTGATATGTTTGCGATAATCAATTGATTTTTTTGTCAATCGAAGAGGTGATATTTCATATAATAATTTATTTTGGTTTTGTTTCTTTTTCTTTTCAAACATAAACACGTTAATTGATAAATTGTTATTATCCTCAAATTTTGTTATTTGTTTTAACGTTATAGGAAATTTTATTCCTGTTAAATTAAGAACATTATTATAATGAGGATATGAAGAACATTTATTATAGTTATTTTTTACTGGATATAATGCTGATACAACAGCCCATGCAAAACAGTAATCATCATTAGTTTTTATATTGATAACTGCATATTTTTTAATAATTTCAATAGGCAGTGGTATATATGATCCTACTTTTAGAAGATCACATTTATTGATATTAATAATTAAACATTCTATTTTTAAAAGAGCCCAACCACTGTCTTTTTCCTGAAAATCTTCCATTGATGTAATAATAGAATCTATTATATCATTAGAATACCACTCTTGAAAAGATGTAGATTTTAGTAACACAACATTCTTAGTTGTAAAACTTTTAATACTTGTATTATCTTTTAAAATATCATTATCATCATCCTTTTTTAATATTTTATTTAAAGTATATTCTGCATTAAATATTGCATTGACTTTTATACATTTAAATTTTTGTATATATTCTTTCACGTGTCTAATTACAATATGCTTTGAATCTTCTAAGAACTGTTTTGGTTATATATGTTGTAAATTTACTATTATTCCAGTAGTAATTCTATTTTGAAATGCGGAGTTCACCGTTCTCCATCGCAACTTTTCCTTTTTTGTAGTTGATAGTCCTGCACCTTGTTTAACAGATGTATTTAATAAACACTTTAATCGAATAGTTTGAGCCAACAGTTTTTGCTTTGCAGCAATTTGTAAATTTGTATTAGCTTTATACACTTGTTCCAGTAATTTTAAACACATTTTACAATCACGAATCCATTTTCGATGCTCATTATCAGTTTTCGTTAATAAAAATTACTTTTTTAAATTTTCCACAATATTGGGGATTAAATCTACACTATTTGATTCCATACTTGAAAGCATGTAAGCATCTGCATGGCATTTATACGAATGGAGAAAAACAAGAAATTTTATTGGTTAAAATACCGAAGCACGCACCACAAGTAGGTTCATATTATAGCTGTACATGTTATATACATATGTATGTATATGTATACGCATCGCATAATGTATCTTATCTTATCTTTAAACAGAGAAACTTCTAACAATAAGCATATATTTTTTCAAATCCTCAAATGTAGAAAACTCATTTACATTCGTATCGATTAAATTATTTTCTTCCTTAATATAATCTACATTAATTTTATCTTCATTACTTTTTTGATAAATAGATATTATCTTAGTAAAAAGATTATGTAATTTACTTAATATGCTATCTGTTACACATGTAATTCCAAATAGTGAAATATCAAATTTCCCTGTTTTTAAAATATTAGCTCTATACTCATCATATTCATAAAAAAGCTGATTTTGTTTTATTATATATAATTTACCATCTAAATTTTTAAATACAGTAAAGTTTTCAGAATTAGAAAACGTAATTCCGTTAAATAATTCTGAAATTAATATAAATTTTTCTGGTGCAAAAGTACAATCATTCAATTTTATTACATATGCTCCTCTATAAAATATATATGTTTTTCCTTTAGTTGTTAATACTGCCGATTTAACCCCCTCATGCTGAAAATTTCTCCCAAATACATTCTGATACGATTTAGGCCAACCTGGTTCTAATTGCAGTGTATCAGGATTAAATATATAGATAGTATTATCACTGAAAATGACAATATGACCTGAAGGCTTTTCATATATACCTACAATTTCACTAAAATTTGTAGGTAAAAATTTTAACCAATCTCTTATCAATTGTGGTTTTTCGTTCTTAATACTATTTGACGAATCCAAATCAAATGGCCATACCCATTTTTTATAAAATATATAAAATCGTTTTCTGAATATGAAAAATTTCATATAATCAGTATTTAATTTACATATATCACTATTCTCCAATACATCATTTGTTTCATCATCAGGATTTATTACTGATTTTGAAGTAGTTTTTGGTAATACACTTATACTTGTGGACATCGTGGTTGTTATTGTTGATGGTGTTGTTATTACTGCATCATCATCATCATTTTCATCATTAAGATCGTCATATAAATTTTTAATTGCAATAATATCACTATTATCAAGCTCAATATCATTGGTGCTATTGAAACTTTGATAATAAGGGTACATAATAGATGTTACTATTGGTGAATGTTCTAATGCTAATATATGTCCAATTTCATGAACTAAGACGGCATAAAGACTATAGCGATCGCGTATATCACCAAGATTCATTACCCATGGTAAAGCTTTTGCTATATGTATCTCTCTAGAAGTATCAAAAAGTCCTGGAAGATAGGCATGAGCTAAAGTATTATTCCCAAGTATACTTCGACATTGCACATTTTCTCTAATAAAATTATGTGTTGGATTTGAAAATGATAATATAATATCAGCTTTCATTTTATCATTAATCATAATAAAATTTTTTCTTGATGAGCTTTGCCATAGCTCAAAAGCTCTTTTTGCCGTATGTAATTGTACATTAGTTGCAGCATATAAATACCAATATAAATTCTTCTTTCTCCATCTGGCATGATTTTCTTGAAAATCTAATACGCTATCACTAACACCACAACGTTTAGTTTCAATTAATTTTTTAGTTTCCGGATTTAATTTGCCATCTGCGGGAATATTCCAATATTTTTGAAAAATACGCAAAGCTTCAGATAACGATTCCTTGCTAATAGATGATAGATCGGAAGTTGCCGTAAAATTTTTTTTTAAATATCCATATTGGTATAAAAAATTAATCGTATTACGTGTTTCACTATTTAGTTTTAAACTTCTCTTTTCGGAATGTATGTATGTATGTATATATATATTTGTTCCCTTTCGGGGTACAAAGCGGGCCCCGCTCCGCTTACAATCTTAATCTACTTACATACTAACTTATTCTACATAATAACTACCCTAACCTAACTCCTAAACCAGGTAGCGAGAGAGAGAGAGCCATTCACGTACGCTTACATTTGCACGCTTACATCTAATCGCCAGTACGCACTTATGCACGCTTCGCTGTGCCTCCGCTTCCGCCGCTCTTTCTTTATACCCTCACCCTCTCCCTTCCCATTTTTCTTTTCCTATCCTTTCTCCCTATCCTCCCCCTTCATTTCTCCACTCATTCAATTCCTTCATCCACATCCATCCTTCCCCATTTTCCCTCATTATCTCACGCACCCTATCACTCACACTCCTTCCACCCTCCTCATTCATCCCCATCTTGCATTCTTCCAACACATGTTCCCAACTTTCCCTCCTCCATCCACACATTCTACATTTTCTCCTCTCTTCATTCTCCCAATACCTCCCCTCCTTCATCTCGTTCCCCATTCTAAACCTCGCTATCATTCTCCACTTCTCTTCCTTCCATCCTTCTTTCATATACCTCGGCATACCTTCCACTCTCACAAACTTGTACCATCTATTATATTTCGACTCCCTAATTTTCTTCTCAATTTCCTGTCTTTGCCTCATTCTCTCTTTCCTCTCCATTCTCTCCCATAACTCATTCCTCTCGTCCGCTGTTCCCTCTTTTACTTCTCTTACACTCACTCCCATGCTCACTAAACACTCCGCCCTTTCTTTCTCCCATTTCGACCACTCACTCCTTCTTCCACTTCTTTCATCCATCTCTTTCACACACTCTCTTGCCCACCAGTTCCCTTTCCCTTCTCTCAGCCTCATTTCATACTTCCACGCCCTTTTCACACACCTCATTCTCATTTTCTCTCTGCCCAACTCATCCCTAACCATATACCCAGGCGTTACCCCATCCACTCCCAGCACCCATCTTATAAATCTTTCATGCATTCTTTCGCACCTTTTCCTCTCCTTCCATCCCCAAATCTCTACACCATACGCTGCTACCGGCCATACCATCACATCATACATCCATAACCTTCTCCCTCCATCCTTTCCAAACATTCTCTTTCCCATCCCCCATACTTCCCTCATCGCTACACACGCTTTTCTCATTCTCTCATCCACTTGCCCTTCTTGCATACCATTTCTTCTAAACACATACCCTAAATACTTATACTCATTCACTTCCACCACTTCATCCTCTCCCCACTTCCATACTGTTCTGCCACTCACCCTCCTCCCAAATCTCATTACCTTTGTTTTCCTCACATTTATACTTAATCCTTTCTCCCTCACATACATTCTCATTTCCTCCATCATCATACTCATTCCCCTCTCATCGCTTGCGATCAACACTATGTCATCAGCATACATCATACAATACAATTTCTTCCCTCTTACTCTCACCCCTCCTTTCGCTCTCTTCTCCATTCTCTCCTCCATGTCCGCTAAGTACAACGTGAATAACCTTGCACTCAGCGGACATCCTTGTCTCACACCCCTTGCCGTCCAGAAAGGCTCACTCACTTCTCCATTCGCTCTCACCTTGCATACTGTTTCCCCATATATTTCTCTTATTCTCTCAATCAGCCCCACACTCACTCCTTTCTTCTCTAGCACGCCCCACATCTTTCCTCTATCAACCGTATCAAATGCTGCTTTCAAATCTATAAAACACACTACCATTCTTGCACCCTTCATTCCAATCTCTCTATTCACTACATAGTTCAACACGTACACATTATCCATTGCACTCATACCCACTCTAAACCCTGTTTGGCATTCCGGTAGCATCTTCTTCTCATTCACTTCCACATTCAGCCTTCTTTCTAAAATCTTCACATACACCTTGCACATTGTCTCCATTAATGTCACTCCTCTATACTCACTCACGCTTTTTCCACTCCCACTCTTTTTTACTGGCACAATCATACCCACCTTCCATTCCTCCGGCCACCCTTCCCCCTTCCACACTCTGTTGCATACTTCCCATACTAATTCATTCACTCTCTTTCCTCCATACTTCCATACCTCATTCCCCAACCCACTTTCTCCTGCTGCTTTTCCATCCTTCAGTTTCTTTACCACACACTCTATTTCTTCTATGCTTAATCCCTCCCCTTCTTCATACCTTTCCCTTCTTCCTCCTTGCCTTACTCTCCTTTCCACCCCTCCTAATAGTCCCATGAAATATCCTCTCCATTCTTCCATACTTATTTCCCCTGCTCCTCCCCTCCCCGTCCCATACTTTTTAATTACCTTCCAAACATCCGCTTCAGTCCTTGCTTCTCCTATCTCTCTTATAATCTCCTCCTTCCTTTCCTCCTTTTTCTTAGCACACAATTCTCTATATTCCTTCTTTGCTTTTCTGTACTCTTCCTCCCCTTTCCCCATCTCTCTCCACTTCCTTAGCATCTTCCTCATCTCCCCCCTCATTTTCTTACATTCCATGTCCCACCATCTTTCTCCTCCCCTTCTTCCTTCTCTTTCCTCTTCACATTCCTTATTACATCTCCTTACCATTTCCTTCACCCTTCTCATTTTTTCCTCCCAGCCTTCCTCCTTTCCCTTCCGCCCCTCTACTTCCCGTCCAAACTTCTCCACCATCTCCCTATCCCACACCACTTTCCTCCCCATTTTCCTCTCCCCACTTCCCTCCTTCCTTCTACCCACTTCTCCTTTCATTCTCACCACTACTGGCATGTGATCTGCCTCTTCTCCATCCCCCACTTCCAATCTCTCTATCCCCTCTTTCACTCCCCTCCCTCCTATCACATAATCTATCACTGACTTCCCCCTTTCACCCACATATGTATATTCTCCTCTTTCATCCCCCTTTTCCCCTCCATTCATTATCCCCATCCCCATTTCCTTTAAAAGCTCCAATAGTCTCCTTCCCTCTTTATTTATCTTCCTATCTTCTGATCTCCTCCCCTCTCTTTTCGCAATGATTAATCGCGTCTCCAAGGTATAGAATATTTAATAGTAAAACTAATGTGAAAAATGATTGACACATATTTACACTTCTAACGTTTACTTAGAACAGTATGCACAAAGATCAGAGTAATACTATTCGTTTAAAATATGTTTCTAGCATTTTATTAGAAATAAAATAGAAATCGGATTAGATAATATAATACATTTTTATTGGTTAAATGAATATTAAGAATACATTATCAAAGTACATACATACATACATACGTATATTTTAATAAACATAGTATATGTTAGATAAATACAACTACATACATATGTATATGTGTGTATATAAAACCTATATTATGGCTACAAAGTCGGATGTCCATGAATCATTTCATATCGCTCATATTACGTCTTAAACCAATTTATAATCTTTAAAATCTGTAAAAAGAAATATTAATCATCAATACATTTCAAATATTAATCATCAATACATTTCAAATATTAACAATACATTTCAAATATTATCAATACATTTAAACTTACTACAATTGAAATTTTATTTTTTTCATCGATACAGGTTTTACTATTTCATCATCTATATTTTTTTCTTGCTCCAGTAATTCTACTTCGTTTTCTTCTTCTTCTTCTTCTTCTTCATCATCATCATCATCATCTTTTTCCTCTACTTTTTCTTCTACTTCTAGACCCCTCTTTTTTTTCTTATTTTTCAGTTTATTTAAACTTTTATTATTTTTATTTTTATTATCTTTATTTTTTAAAATATTCTCTTTTATTTTACCATCATTATCATCATCATCATCATCAATATCACTGTTATCACTAACATCCATAAAGATTAATTCAATCTTATTATATTTTGTTCCATGGTACAACATTTGTAATTTATCGGTTTTGGAATATTGATCCAAATCGTTATAATAATCTTCATTTTGCAGCAAAAATGCGTTCAGTCTCAATGGAAGAAATATTGCAAATTCGTTGTTCAAATGCAACATTATCTTTAATCCATATTTGGTATTTATTTTGTAAATCGATGTAACATGGTATATCTTGTTTGTTTCCAAATTATTTAATGATATTACCGGTAATTTGTTTTTTATCATCCCCAATTTGTTAATTATTGAAACTCGACCTTTTAAAGATATTGAGGACATATTACACACTGATTATATGAAACTGCACTACACACTTCGGTTGTTAGAAATTAATGTAGAAGATTGACATCAACTGCACGTAGTGCCTGCGACTCGCTAAAGCAGGGTTTATAAAGAAAACGAGGTAGAACAAGAAGAATGGGTGGGGAGGAGGAGGAGTTTGATTTAATCTTAATAAGGAAAAACAAAGCTAAAAGAAGGAGAAAAGAAATGGAGGGGTTATATTATAAATAGGGATAAAAAATGAGACAGTCTATCAGACAGTAATTATTACATGACGTGACAAAATACATAAAGTAAGGAAAAGCGAAAGATACGTACATACATACATACATGGGGCGTTCTACTTTTCTACCGACAATGACGTGTCTTCTCTTGAAAAAAAATCGGTATTCGTCCAAAATTGCAGTTTCTCAAATTTTATTTTCACAAGATTTTTTTGGACCATACAGAGATTATAATAATACTAAAATACCGTTTTTATTTTTTTTGCTTTTTACAAAATCATTGTGACATAGTATTCGAAATGTGTGACAGAGGTGTTTTACATACAAATAAAATGTGTCTCTTTGCGCCGCCTAATGTTACAACATGATCTCGCTTAAAAAAATCATATAGAACCCTTTAGTATAAAATTATTTATCGAACTTCTGAAATATTATCATTAAATTAATGAGAATATAATAAACGTAAAGGTTCATACTATTAAACAAAAAAATATTTTATCGTTGGGTCCGGCTATGCATGTTTTTTCTTGCTATCTTCCGTCACGCATTTCGCAAAACAAAAAACGCTTCTGAGTTGTTTGATTTTCAACACTAAGCATCAGTACGGTTTCCTCTTCGCCCTTGGCCTCACCCCTTGAGGCCCCACCTGCGAGCGAGCCTAGTTATTCGCTGGCAGAAAGTGAATAGAGGTGCGTGTGTTTATTCGGCGACCGCTCTGTCACGTAAGTTACTACTTTTAAATTTTATTGTAATCCACGTTTATATATGTAATATTATTATTTCTCAGTAAATCTGTCATGTTCACCCATTTTTACGAACAAGTCGTAATTTCGTGAACGCTAAAATCCTCGAACACTGTTATTTTACACTTCTGTCACGAGACACCTCTGTCACAAATATAGGGGAGGGTGGGGCAAAGTGGGCCCCTTCAGCAAAAAATAGTCATATCTTTATTTTTTTTATTCGTTATAGGGGAGAGGGGTGCAAAGTGGGCCCCTTCAGCAAAAAATAGTCATATCTTTATTGTTTTGGGCTCCAAAATTGTAAGGGGCCCACTTTGCCCCCAGGGGCCCACTTTGCCCCACCCTCCCCTATATATATATATAGATATATACCGTGAAAAATATATATATATATATATATGTTTTGTGACTGACAATGAGGTGTTTATTTTTTCTTACTCTTCCGATAAAACTTAAAATAAATAAAAGCTATAAAATAAAACTTCGATGCATTATACGTTTCGAAAATCTTCGATAACTGGACAATAATTTAAAAATACATTTTATAAAAGAAATACACTTTTATTTTTTTTCAAAATCAAAAAATTTGTCACTCATATTGTCGGTAGAAAAGTAGAACGCCCCACATATGTAAAAGCAGTGCAGTAAAAGAAAAAGTGCGCAAATTCAAATTACCGCAAGAACTTTAAAAAAATGAATAGTTGCTGCAACAAACATGAAACGTAAATATAATAATACTATACTTATTTTAAAAAAATTTATTTCTACATAAAATTTTGTTTTGTCATAGAAAAAATATCACCCATATCATTGATATGGATGGATTTATGGTTAATGGGGAATTTTTATGTAAAGATTTGGCCATTATTAACACTGAAAATGGTTTTATAAACCATGAAACATTTTTATTAGAATCGACATTTTCGGATTTAAGTTATAAAGATAAAAAAAGTGCTATATACCTATTTCATAACGTGCACGGTATTCTTTTTAAAGATTTAATGTTTGAAAATAAAAGACAATCGGATGTCAATAGTTATATATTAAAATGTGATCAAAATTATAGAGGATCTACCGTTTTTGGATATAAGGGGGGTTCAGTTGAAAGACGATATTTGAATAACTTGGGGATTCGGAATTTTAATTTAGAAAATTTAAATTGTCCTAAATTTGATAATCTTATTATAAATCCTTCGTATAATAAGATTGTTAAAACAGTTTGTTATTTGCATAAAAGAAAAAAAACTTTCAAAGGGAATACCATACATTGTCCTTTCGAGGAAGTGCAAGTGTTTAGAAATTGGTACATTTTAAATCATAAATAGTTAGTAGTTGTATAAATTAAAAATTCCTTATTTACTAATTATATTTCCACATATGAAAATAATTGATATGAAATCCATAAGACAAAGATTGTAACGAAAATTGGAAACTTTCCACTGAACGATATTGCAAAAACATCATTAGATCGAACGAAAGCAACGAAGGAATAGAATACCATTCTTATTAAGTATCAATCGGAATGAACACAATTTTTATAAGAACTGTAAAAAAAGGTAAAACGTATAAAAAATGTTATAACAAACTTTTTCCTCCCCTCTTTTATTTGTTTTTCATTCTTTCTTCCTCTTCTTTTCAAGCAAACCACTCGATCTGATTTCCGGACGACTGAGAGGATAATGTATGTACATATGTATGTATTTATGTATGTATGTATGTACATGTTTTCGAACAATAACAGAATTATAAAAGTGATTTTATAAAACAAAGAGAGAGAAAGAGAGAGAGTGTTCGGTTTCATTTAGAATTTCATCTTTTCATTTACAGTCTACTTAATCCGCAAGGCGTCGAGCGCAGGAGTTTAATTATTTCGCGGAATCCTTCTTGTAAAAACAGACAATGCATGTCCAGGAAATCTTCGAATTCAAAGGCTGACAAAATCACCGGTTCCGTTAGCCTTCATTACCTTCACCCAATATTCATCTTAGTATTTTTCCGTACAATAGAATAAACTTTACCCTGGCATGCAGCTGTCCGGTTCCGCGCAAATAATAGGCTTAAGGTACGAGCGACTTGGCTATTTTTGAGGAACACTAAAATAACTTCAACATGTGCTCACCAGACCTTTAACCATCAAGAGGAGTGAGGGTCTTAAGACTAAGTTCGCACTCTCACTCCTCTTTTCCTCAATAGCAATAGCCGTATCATAAACCTTCGCCTGCGCCGACGATTCACCCCGTGCCACCCTACACAGGCACGTAGGCTTTCCGCCGAGGGTCAACCTGAACCGTGCCACCCTGGGTCCGGACCGCTGTCCCCTCCACCAGTCCAAGCAAACGCAGAGCGATCCCGCCAAAGTGTTCGCGCGTTCTCGGAATTCCCTAGCAAAATTATTTTATTTTGCATAGAGACTTCACCACTTCCGAGGGCGCGTGAATCACATTCTTGGGGGCGTAACTGGTCGGTGGAGGGGAACATTCGGCTCATGGAGGGCTCTTCCAATTTTTGTGAGGACATTCACAGTTTCAACCTTGACAAGTCAACTATCATCTTGTACGATCAACGAGTTTCAACAATACCTTTAGTTGCGATTAATCAAGTACCAGTCTTGTTCGATTCGTCGTCATTGTTTTTTGTTCATAATCATTTTCGTCTATGTTCACTGTTATATTGTTTCTAAGTTTTATCTTTGTTATTTAAAATAAACAGTTAAAACAAGTCACGGATTATTAATTTAAACCGTGACGTATCGGGAAGGTTAACTTCACGGTACAGAGAGAGAAATACTATGCTTTTAAGAACATTCAGTATGTATGTGAATCAGTACCAGTAGCGACAAAGCGTTCAAGAGAAAAAATAATACAAAAAGGCAAGCATACATATCTTCTTTCTTCATCGAGTTTGTAAAATAATATACGTATGTGTGTAAAGAGGTAATCATATCTTCTTCTTCTTCAGCTTACAAATAATGGAAAATACTCCGCTGAACAATATTACCAACAGCATTGTACCCGATGCAGGCAACGATCAAAGATTAGAATATATACCCGACGGTAATCAAGCAATAGCCAATTCACCGTTATACGTGGTGGTCAACAATATTCTCATCGAATACCCCTTGGAATGGAGATATTTGTCGCATTACGATTTCCAGACGACCGAGAGGATGGTACGCTACATTGTGGAAAATAATATGCAGTACTACGCGATGTTCATGGTCAATGCGAGCGTATACGTGTTTTCGAACAATAACACAATTATAAAAGTGATTTTATAAAACAAAGAGAGAGAGAGAGAGAGAGAGAGAGAGAGAGAGAGAGAGAGAGAAATACTATGCTGTAAACGAACGAGAAAAATATACATATATTATACATACATTCAACTTTAATCGAGATGTATGCGCGTTGCGAAAATTATTACACCCCTCCAAACCGAAAACCCACCTATCCCCAACGAAAAAACTTCTTTATCGTTATACCATAGGATAATAATAATTCTACTTCTACCCACTTACCATCACGACTCTACACAATTATCATCATGTCACAGGATAATAATAATTCTACCACTTACCAATCGATCCACAACTCATTACCGACCTCTCTCTTCTTCTTCTTCTTTCTTCCTTCAAACACGACACCATCCAACCACACAATTCCAACCAACCCCACCCTCTTCTTCTTCTTTCAACAACCACGAAATCTTTCTTACCGACATTTCTTCCTCTCCAAACGACAGAGACATCTAACGACACACACAATTAACTACAACATCCCCACCACACAAAAATCCAAAGACACGCCCACTTTTCACATCCCCACCAACTATACCCCCACCTACAATCCTAGGGGAAAAGTTTTGCCTCCCCCCTCGCGATGCGTTTACCTCACCCCCTCTGGCCCCATTATCGCAGTAGTGACGTATTGCACCTACTCACGGCCGTCACTTCCTTGGAGGAGGTACTGTTCCCAAAAGGGATGGCGTCCTGACCGGAGATCCGCATTTCCCTCTTCCGGAAATCCAACTGGGCTCCATGTTTATGTAAGAAATCGAAGCCCAGTATGCAATCCTCTGTCATTCGGATGAGAATGAAATCTTTTCTGGATTGGAATCCTCCGATCGTCACCAAAACCCGTGTCTTCCCAAGAACAGGAAGTTCTTCTCCGGCGACTGCGAACACTTTGATTCCTGTTCCCGCCGTGCCGGAATCCTCTCTGCGGGCGAATCTATTTGCACTCAGAAGATTCACCCGCGAGCCCGCGTCCAAAACTATTTGGCACTCCTCTTCTTCTAGGCGTCCCACGACGGATGTTGCGTCTTGAGGGGAACACCTCCTTATCACGACGGGAGTCTGTAGGTTACGAGCCGATGGTCCCCGTTCTACGTCGGCTCGGTGGCGTTTCCCTCATTCCTCTTCCGTTTCGGACAATTCCGGCCGATGTGTCCCTTCTTGCCACAGGTCCAGCATTCTACGGGCTGCCTCGCCGAACGGTCGCTGGAAGGTCTGTCCCTCTCTTCCTGTGATCTCGCCGTCCTCGTACTTTCCGTCTTCCTCGGGGAGAATCTGTCGAAAGACGGGGGAGGACGAGTCTGGATTCTACTAAGCATCGCGGGGGTTACCGACATCGACTCCACGGCTTCAATCTCCAGGGCTCTAACTACCGCGGCCCTCAGATTATTGAAACCGCCAAGTCGCAAAATCTTTTTCATCTCCTCGTTGGTCAGGAAGGCAATAAACTGTGAAGCTGCCAACCGGTCCCGCGTTTCTACAGGACAGTCGCCGAATGCGGCCAGGGCCAACCGCTCTACTTCCGTGGCCAACTGAGAGATCGTTTGTCCCTTCTGCTGCCGACAAGCCTGGAAGAGCGAATAATTTAAGTTCGAAAGGTTGTGAGCTCCATATCGAGCTTGAAGGGCCGAAACCAAAGGCTCATAGTCCAGCCGGCCCGCAACAGAGAGGGGTACCAATACACTCCGTGCCGGTCCCTCCAATGAAGCCACCAAGGCAAGCGCCCTCTTCGAAGGATCCCAACGATTGGCGGAAGCCACAGCTTCAAACTGTATTTTGTATTCCTCCCAGGAGGAATTTCCCGCAAACACTGGGGGCTTTAATGCATACCCCAACTCGGAACGCGGAGGGACCGCCAGGGGGACTGCCTGAGGAACAAGGGGAGCCGCGATCCTTGAATCCCCCATAGGAATCGGATCACGAATCGCCGAAGAATTCAACGGGGCCGAGCCGGCCCACAGTGGAACGAAATGGGTAATCTAGGTGGAAAAAAATCAAGTCTGGGATTTGAATTTTAATAACCTTATCTTAATCTAGAATGTTTGCTGAGACCAGTGATAGCAATAATAATCGATTTCGCAATTAACTAAATGCAAAAATCAGCGCTTAAAAACAACAAATTTCAACAGCGCGAGAACGTACAAATACTTCTCTAAAATTAAGATACTGTTAGAGGCATTAATAATTATGCGAGACTTTTTATTTTTTGCACAGTTTATCATCATTGGTTAATCTTGAAGTACCCAAAACGATTTTTCGAAAAATTATTTTTTAAAGAAGTTATACAAGTTTTTTTAGACACATGTTTTACGGAGGAATTTGTAAACTTTAGCAGAGAAAAACTTATATTGTTCCCCAAAGTTCCACCTTGAAATTTTGAGGGTAATTAGTTTGAACCTTGTAGTAACAGCTTCTGCAAAGATCGGCTGCGCCTACCTGCGCCTTTTGTTGTTATAACTTTCTAAAGTTTATGTGACACAGCACGGCTGGCGACTTCCCGTGGAGCACGCGGTCACAAAATGCCCAGATGTCGTCGACGTAAATATCGTTCAGCAATTATAACATCTCATTGGCAACATTAAGAATGGAGACTTCTGAAATATCACTTTTATTGCTTAATTGCTCTTATTGTTAGTTTGCCATTAGAGACTAACAAGCTAGGTAATTAGGGTGAAAATCACGGTACACGGATCACTTAAACATTGAATAACTAAAAAGTACCGAAAAGTACCGGGTTGAAACTTTACATATATATTCCTCAGATTATATAGAAGTAAATTAACGCAAAGATTTTGTGCGCATATCTGTGCAATTCTTTGTTATAGCTGCTGAATGTTTGTTGGGCCGTCCGCCTATCGAAAAAGGCTTTAGTAGGATCTTTTTCATTAAATATCTTTTTAATATAAAGTCCAACAAGAAAATGTCTTATACAAAAGTTTCAATATTTCTCCTGTACAATGGACGTCTATAAACATATCTACCGATTTTTGTATAAACAATTAAGTTGACCTTTAAATAACATTGAAGAAATCTAAAAAATAAAAAATTAGTATTACACCAATATTCTTTCCCCGATATTATGCAACTTTTGTATAAAACATTTTTCTCTAAAATGAACGGTTTTCGAGTTATTATTTTTTTCCACCTAGATGGTCGATTCGTTCCACTGTGCGGCCGTACGCTGGCCGAACTCGGCGGTGAGCGCTCGGAGTTGGGCCTCGAGCGCTCGAAACTTTTCTTCCAGGGCAGCTTTCTCAGCCGCCCGGGCTGCCGCTTCTTCATTCTGCCTCTGCAGCTGTGCGGTCATCATCTCGATTATTGTGTCCATTCGACTTGATTCCACTGCCGCCGAGACGATCGAAGTTCGCTCGCGATCTACCCAAGCTCCCGACGCGGATGCACTCGCGTCGCGCTCAGAAGTGGATATCCCACTTCTGACACCAATGTTACGGCTGGCGGAGGGTCTACCGCGTTTTGGCATTCTTTATTTACAATTAACTTTTTAGTACAGAATATCGAACGTGTGTCTACTTTGACTGCTCGGTAGCGACTTCCTGGTAAACGTTTCCGGTCGTCAAGCAACGATCGGCTGATCGATCCATAGACTTCGATTCGATACTCGAATCCAGCGGGTTCGAGGGAACAGCTTCGTTGTATACGCCAATATGCAGTTGGCGTAACAATATTGTGATAACCAAAGCGCTGTACAGCTATCAAAAAATAATGTCTTTCATCGCAAGAGCAAGCACATCGATCTTCGCTATCATTATACGAGAGAGCAACAAGAGACTGGCGAAATAAACGTGCAATTTCGAGGTTCGAATGAAATGATTGCTGATGTATTAACGAAATCGTTACCAAAAATAAAGTTATTGAACTGCGTAGGCTTAATGCGCCTAAGAGAACACATGTAGATAACGTTAATAGAGCGAACATCTCGAACAGGGGGAGTGTTAAATAAAAGGTTCGAGACGTCCGCTTAGGTCGTGCACATGCGCGCGCGCGGCGCCTTTTCTTTTCTTACCCTTTTCCCCCCGTCTAGACAGACGCGTCTGCCTCGAGCCTGCCATGCGAGAACGAGTGTTAAGTGTTGTTGGTTTATTACATGGTTGGTGCAATAAGGGTGTAGGGCGGACTAAATAAGATAACAGTGTCTTAGTTAAAAATAAGAATTAAACACTTATTTTACTTTTACGTGAACGCTTGCACTACGTATGCCGCCTCTAACAATCCACCTTGGCGTAACTTCCGGCAGCCTTCATTTCTATGTGTCGATGACTTATAATTAAATATGAACTGTTTTTCCCAATAAGTGTAGAAGTAATAAATCCAAGTTAAATGTGAACAATCTAACGAGTTTATTGTCACCAACCACACATACCTCCTACGAAGCAACTTATCCAAAGTTCAACAATTTCTTGGTGCGTCATATGCAGAAAAAATAAAAAGTCTATTTTTAATCATATTTATTTTTTTTAATATGTTATAATTATAGCACATCCATCCTAATTTTTTCTAGTTTTCTAACGACATTTTGCACCATATATAATTTTGATATAATTTATTTCTTGGTGCGTCATATGTAAAAATAAATAAAAAGTCTAATTTTAAACATTTTCAATTTTTTTCATTATGTTATCATTATAGCACAATCATGTAGGATTTTATATAAATGATGGAATTATATATATAGTTTATTATAATAAAAATAGATAAAATATAACAAATATGAGTACACAAATAAAAAGAAACTGAAATAAAATAATAACTCTTAACAATTCAATGCGCGTCGTACTTCTTAACTTCTTCGTAACAGATCGGAAACTGATTTCTCCGTTGCCATCCGCATCTCTACCGTCACCGATCGTCATTCTTTCATCGCATCATTCGAACAGTCTTATCTCACTCATACATCCTCGCAAGCTCACACACATCACACTCACACCCATACTCATTCTTCACATACTACACTCGGCCGTCCTGACAAAAAATATCTGTCCTCAGATATCACTATTCACTTTCTTCAAAATCATCGGAACTGTCTTTCGCCCATGATTTCACGGACTCTTCCACGGTGTATATTTCCTTTCCTCTTCATCGATAGGCAAATACCACAGTTTCGTACCACTTCTTCGGCAACGTATCTCACTTCTTCAAACCAATAATCCCTTCTCACTAATTTCACTGTCTTATCTGCCGCACTATGTTCTCTCTCATGCATTCGACACACAATCTCTCTTTGCAACATCTTAGGAATTACAGCTAACATCTTATCGCTCTTTTCTTTATACAAAATATCGTTTTTTAATACATAACCGTCTAACTCTTTCTGTTTAACTTTATCTATAATCGCACGCACCTGAGAATCTTTGCGTTGCGCCCTTTTCAATTTCACGATAAAATCGTTTTTCCGTACACTCGAAAATTTCGACCTCGTATCGTTAGTCACCGCGTCGCTTTCATCTTTAAATACAATGTTCGTTTCAAAACTTTCGTCGGGTATCTTGCATTGTCGCTTTTTGGTTACAATGTTTTCAACACGTCTAGTTTTCGTGCTCGTCACGCCTGAAGAATCGGTTTGTTTAATTTCAGTGGGCTCTCGAAACGCGTCAATTTTTAATATTTGCGGTAAATCGGATTCCGCTTTCGTTTGCTTTTCTACTTTTGTAATTGTAACTTTTCCGTCATTAATACATACGTCTACATTATTCAAAATATCTGTACCAATTAGCAAATTGTTTTGTAACAAATTTTCGGAGACAACATGCAACGTTATCGGATACGTTTCGTCGTCAATCTTTACCGTCGTTTCTATCGTACCATACGTACTATTCTCTTTAGAACCTATGCCGCGAAATTTTAAATTGCTCTTACTTACAGCTGGTGCGCCAATCTTAAAATATTCGTCCGCTCTAATTAAACTAATATCACTTCCCGTGTCAATTACAGCTTGCACTGTATCTTCACCTAGGTTTACTTCTTTAAAACACTTTCCTTGCGCTCCCGTGTTTACACTGCAACTCTCCCTCGGTGCGTCGGTCTGCGTCGAATTCTTCCGGCAATTCTTCGAGATGTGTCCAAACTCGTTGCAGGTGAAACATCTTGCTCCTTTGGACTTAGATGGACAATCCATACTCAAATGACTGCGTGCACCGCAATTGTAACACCGCGTATTACCCGTTTCCGTAAATGAACCGCGTGCTTCTTCTCCTTTCTCCTTATTGTCGTACTTCTTCGTTTTTCTCGACATACTTTCTCTCATCGTCTCGTACAGCACAAATTTCTTCTTTAATTCCCGTATCGTACTTGCGCCGTAAAGAATGGTTTTATTTACTGCCTCGTCTTGAACTCCGTCTATTATATATTGAATTACACTCTTCGTTTCAATATCCGCTTGCGCCGCAATGTCACACATTTTGTAAATGTATTCGTGATAAGTTTCGTCGTTTTTCTTCACGCGTTTTATAAGCATCCGATGGACTTGATGCGAGCTTACAGTCTCGGAAAATTCTTCTTTTAACGCGTACTTTAGCAGCTTCCACGTCTTACCACATTTCTCGTGCCGCACAAATAATTTTGCTGACCCGCGTAGCAACCGTTTACAATACAACACCTTTTGTATGTCCGACCACGCACATAATTCTGCTAGTTCTTCGAACTCTTGTAGCCAGTCTTTTACATTCGACATGTTACCACCACTGAAGGTTTGAATCGAATCCTCCACATCTCTGAAAGAAAGCATTTCTTTCCGTCGCCTCGGCATCTCGTCGTCGCTTGCCTCTTCCTCTTCACTATCAGTCTCTTCCTCACTGTCACATACTTCTTTTCCATCTGTAAAAGCGCGTTGCAAACGCTCCGCCAATTCTGCTTTACGGCCTTTCGTGCTTAGACCCATCTTTTCTAATTGACTTCTCAGTTCCTTGATCTTCATGCTCGTAACCCTCTTGTCACTTGCTTCCACGATCGTAGCGGAGAGATCGTCTTGCGTTTCATTCACTTTATCCACTTCAGACATCGTGGCACTGTTAACTTCACTAACGTTACTATTTATTCGTATTTAGTCTTTAGGTAATCCCGGACGAGCCCCCAAAAATGTTGGATTTTATATAAATGATGGAATTATATATATAGTTTATTATAATAAAAATAGATAAAATATAACAAATATGAGTACACAAATAAAAAGAAACTGAAATAAAATAATAACTCTTAACAATTCAATGCGCGTCGTACTTCTTAACTTCTTCGTAGCAGATCGGAAACTGATTTCTCCGTTGCCATCCGCATCTCTACCGTCAGCGATCGTCATTCTTTCATCGCATCATTCGAACAGTCTTATCTCACTCATACATCCTCGCAAGCTCACACACATCACACTCACACCCATACTCATTCTTCACATACTACAATCATTTTAATTTTTTTGAGCTTCCTAACATTATTTTGCAACATGTATAATTTCGGTAGAATTTAGTTTTCAGTGCGTCATATGCAAAATAAATGAAAAGTCTAATTTTAATAATTTTCAATTTTTTTCAATATGTTACCATTATAGCACAATCATGTTATTTTTTTTTAGTTTTCTAACATCGTTTTACTCTATCTATAATAATTTCTGAATTCATAATTTTCAGTGTGTTACATTAGAATCAATAAAAGTATTCAGTTTTTCTATATTTCGGGAACTTCCAAAAAAAAGTCCATTTACTACAATGACGATGATAGCGAATATTTAATTTTGATTCGGCAGATCGACCTGACGTTCTAATGCAATTTTCGTCCGTTGCTAGTGCTGTGGTAGATACATGTAGTGGGGATATGCGTTTTAGTGGTGGGGATAATGAATTAGATATCAAGTCTGTCGTTCGCGCGGGCAAGAGCTACAGACGTATCGAGCTAATCGTACCATTGTCTTTATTACTTTTTTTACTTTTATAATTATTATAATCACGGTTTCTGTTATTATTATTATTATTTCTTTCCCTTTTATTATTATTATTATTATTATTATTATTATTATTATTATATTGACCCATTATCAATAATTATTTAGTAATGGATTCTTCTAATGTAGGGAAGGAGAAATGTGCTGGTTGCGACGGCGTGCTCAGAAAAATATCTGGCACCCGGAAAATAATCGAGACGGAAGATGATGTAGGATGATGATGTAATATATTGTGCCCTTGCGGGGTACACGCGAACCTCCGCTCCGCTTACAAATCTATTTCCGCTTTTGTAGCCTAATCCGCACTTAGTCTATTCTTATACTACCTTATCAACTAGCAACTCATACAAATCATACGAGAGAGAGAGAGATCATCCCATCTGACCTCCGTTTCCGCCGCTTTGTTCTACACTCTATAAACATACCCTTTTTTGACCTCCCTCCCCTCAACTCCCCTCCCCTCTCCCCCTTTCCCTCCACTCATCCAACCTTCTCATCCACTCCCATCCACACCCGTCACCGCTCAAAATCCCTTTCACCCTCTCTATCACCGACTCGCATTCTTTCCCATTCTTCTCCCTCATACACTCCTCCAAAACGTGATCCCAACTTTCACACTCCCATCCACACCTTCTGCACTTCCTCCCATTCTCACTCTCCCAGTATCTACTCTCTCTCATTTCATTTCCCATCCTATAGGTACCTCGCAACCCTTCTCCATTCACCCTCCTTCCATCCTTTCCTCATGTACTCCGCCATCCCATCCACTCTCACATGCTTATACCATTTGTTATATCTTGCCTCCACTATTCTCCTATCCGTCTCCCTTCCTATTTCCATCCTCTCCTCGTCTTCTATTCTCTTCCACAGCTCCTCCCCCCTCATCTCCCCTCCCTCTCCTTCCTTCCTCGTCCTTACTCCCCTTTTCTCCATCCATGATCCCCTCTCCCTTTCCCATCCATACCACAAACTTTTTCTCCCTCAAACCCTCCTCGTACTTCCACGCCCTCTTCATGTACCTCACACGCATCATCTCTTTTCCACATTCATCCCTCACCATGTACCCTGGTGTGACCCTGTCCACTCCCAACACCCACCTCAAATACCTCTCATGCACTCCCTCCACTTTCTTCCGTTCATACCACCCCCACACTTCCGCCCCATATACCAACACCGGCCATATCAACACGTCAAACAACCAAAACCTCCTCACCACATCCTTCCCAAACACTCTCTTTCCCAAACCCCACACCTCTCTCATCACCACATTCGCTTTTTTCTCCCTTTCATTCACATGCCTCTCCTGACCCCCTCCCCTCCCAAATACATATCCTAAATACTTAAACTCTTTCACCTCCTCGATTTCATCCTTCCCCCACACCCATTTTTCCTTCCCATGCACCCTCTTTCCACATCTCATCACCTTCGTTTTCTTCACATTCAATACCAGCCCTTTCTCTCTTACATAATCTCTCATTTCATCAATCATTAACCTCATCCCACTCTCATTTTCAGCCATTAACACAATATCATCCGCATACAACATACAATACAACCTCTTACCCCCCACATTAACTCCCCCTTTCCCTCTCTTCACTAGCCTTTCCTCAATATCCGCCAAGTACAGCGTAAATAACTTTGCACTTAGCGGACATCCCTGCCTCACCCCCCTTCCAGTCCAAAAAGGTTCACTCAACTCACCATTCACTCTTACCTTGCACACCGTCTCCTCATACATTTCCTTTATCCTCTCTCTTAAACCTTCACTCACTCCTCTCTCATTCAGAATTCTCCATAACTTACTTCTATCCACCATATCAAACGCTGCCTTCATATCCATAAAACACACTACCATCCTTCCTCCTTTCACCCCTATCATTCTAGCAATCAGATAATTCAACACGTACACATTTTCCATCACACCCATCCCTCTCCTAAAACCCGTCTGACATTCTGGCAACATTCTCCTCTCATACTTTCCTCTCCCAGTCTTCTCTCCACCACCATCACGTAAATTTTACTCATTGTTCCCATCAGGGTCACACCTCTGTAATCGTTCACACCTTTCACCATACTTCCATACCTCATTCTCCAAACCATCCTCCCCCGCCGCCTTCCCATTCTTCAGTTTCCCTATCACACTTTCAATCTCTTCCCACATTATTTCCCCATCCGTTCTTTTCCTCTTCTCACCACATCCATATCTAACTCTCATTCTCACTCCCCCTAACAATCCCATGAAATATTCCACCCACTCTTCCATTTTTATATCCGATCCCAACCTTCCTCCTCTCCCTCTCAATTTCTTTATTACTTCCCACACTTCCCCTTCCGTCCTGGCCGCCCCTATCATTCTTATTATCCCCTCCGTTCTTTCCTGCCTTTTTTTCTCGCACATTTCCTCATACTCTTTTTTCTTCCTCCTATAACATTCTATCCCTTCCTTCCCTTTTTTCCATTCCCTCATTACCCTCCTCACCTCCTTTCTTTTTTCTCTGCAATCTCTATCCCACCATCCCTTCGCCTTCCCTTTCCCCTTCTTTTCCTTTTGTACCTCCTCCCTACATTTCTCCACTATTTCCTTCACTTCCCCAACCCCATTTCCACACCCCTCATTCACTCCTTCCCACACGCTCATTTTCCTCTTATATCTTTCTATCATACCATCATCCCATTTCACCCTCCTTTGTCTCCTTCTAATCTCTGCTCCTTCCGCACTTCTCCTCACGCTCCCTCTACACTCTACCACTACTATACCGGCATATGGTCAGACTCAATCATACATTCGACCTCCAATCTCTCTATCTCATTCACCACATCCACTCCACACACCACATAATCAATCACTGTGCACGCCCTCGCTCCCACATACGTATACTCTCCGCACTCATCTCCACTCACACTGCCATTCATTATCCCCATTCCCACTACGGAAGATGATGTATGATTTTTCGCTATCGGAACTCAAAGAATGCTCAACATTGATGATATTATATGTAGTCGATGCCGTGTGCAGTCATATAAACGACAAAAAACGGAGGAAGAATCAAATAATAGTGATGATATACAGAACTTATGTACTTCTTTGTCACAAAGTTCATTTGAAAGCGAATCATTATCACAACTAAGTACTAGTGATCCAACATTTTTTTTTAACCACGTGCTGATAGAACCGATAAAGTAACTGAATGTGTAGAAGTTCCTGTATTACGGACGATATCAACACACGCTTATTGTTGCCTTTGTAATAATAAACAGACATTGGTTGTTGTTCCTACTCAAGCTCGCATTCAAAGTTACGTGAAACGCAAAATATATATTCCGCTTGGAAATCGATGTTGCCCAGACCATTTGATCGGTAACCTTTTTTATGATGAAGAACTACAACTTCTTAAAGTTTATTCTAGCTACTCTACTATGACGTTTGAAGAAGTAAAAGAAATGTTAAACTCGGTGTCAGATACTTGTAGTTTAACTTTATTTGATAAATTAAGTAATTACAATTTATCTGAAGAACAGATACATATTTTTACTGGTCTAAGTTGGCAAAATATTGAAGAATTACGAACGATGTTTGTATCAATGCGAGACACTGCAGGACGAACAGTAACTCAAGCTATTATTGTGTTTTTGATGAAGCTCCGCACGGGTAATTCAAACAAAATGATTTCCTGAATATTGCAATTAGAAAATGAACAGCTAGTATCTCACTATTCATCATCAGTTATTGAAGCATTTGAGAAAGATATACTGTCCTCTAGATTTGGATTAAGTGTTATATCTCGGGATGATCTTATTAATAATCATACAGCTACAATCGCTGCCGATCTTTTCGGTTTTCATGATAAACTCATTCTTATATGTGATGGAACATATGCTTATCGCCAAAAAAGTTCCTACAATGAATATCAAAGAAAGTCGTATTCGGGACATAAAAAATTGCCATTATGTAAACCCTTTACAATTTGCACGACAAACGGTTATGTAGTGGATATGTTAGGGCCATATTTAGCAAATATGAATGATGCTGAAATTATGCGACGTATTATTGATGAGTCTAGCGGTTTATGCAATTTAATGCAGAAGAATGACGTATTTATTTTAGATCGCGCTTTTCGGGATGTGAAGAGTCATTTAGAGGATATTGGGTATCAGGTACTAATGCCAGCTTTAAAAGGATCTCAAAAACAACTAAGTACTAAAAATTAGAACGATGGTATGCTAAAAAAAATAAACTTTGTAACGGGGCGAAATAAAGAGAATTTAAATTAACGGTTTCGTCTGTTCCCCTCCCTTCCAATCCCGACGCGACCGCCGCGGTGGGGGAAGCCCGACAGGGTATAAAAGCCGCGGCCGGAGCGCAATTCGAGAGACCGAGTCGAGCAAGCGAATACGCAACAGGGCGAGAGCGAGCAGTACTCAGGCGCAACTGAAATACGAGCTCAGTAGAGGAGCAACTCTAGGCTCTCTGTTTTCACGAGGCGCAACTCGTGAAAACCACCGGCAAGGCGCAACTTGCAACCCTGCGCTCGACCTCCGCTCTCCGGGCCGAGGAGCTACTCAGCCCGAACCGATCCTTTCCCCCCGTGCCAGCCTACGACGAATCGAGGCGCAACTCGTTCCCGAGTAGACCCGGCACGGCCTCCCGGAAAACCCGAATTTCCTACCCGCTCATTTCCCGACCAACGGCGAGGAGCAACTCTCCGTCCACACCCCAGCTTCACCGCTACCGAGGCGCAACTCGGGGCAATCCCAACACCGTTCCTTTCCCGTTCCCCGAGCCAGGAGGAAACCGCGTGGTGCCACTCGTGGTAGCCATCTTGGCGATCCCACCAATCAGCAACCGTTCCGGCAAGAACCTCTTGCCGGCCGATCACCGCCGAACGCGACCGACTACCGCCGAGCGAAATCGTGCGCGACCGCACACCGATCACCGCCGAGCGCAACCGAGCGCAACCGATTACCGCCGACCGAACCGCGCGCCGAGCGCGACCGAACCGGACCGAGCGCAACCGATCACCGCCGACCAGACAGCGCGCCGAGCGCGACCGAGCGGAGTGGCGACCCACCACGTGGCACCCTCACCCGCGCAACCTGCGATTAATATAAGTAAGTAGATTTAAGTCATTAGGAAGTAAGCGTAGTATTAAGCATAGAAATAAGGCCCGCGTTAGGATTAAGTTAGAAGTAAGACAGATTTAATAAATTATTTATTTATTCACAACCCGGCTGAAACATCACTTTCGCGATCCCTCCCGTCACGAACCCCGGCGCGAAAACCGACTGAACGGACACGGCGAGGGAGTCCCTCCCAATCCACCGAGGGAGGGCTCCCAAACCAAGGGTGTATTGGTACCACGGGGGCTGGGTTGCCCACGGAGTTTTAGCCCACTCCGGCCCAGCCGTGGGTAGGTCCATCGTGGGGGCGAAAGTTTCAAGAGCCAAATGCTGGCGAGACATTGGCGGGCTTATGCTACGGATGTCGCTGTGTGAGATGCAGTAAACCTTCCATCTCGAGTGCCGACCTGCAGAGCCGGTAGGAGTTAAGAAAGTCTCCGCTCCGACCAGTGTGACGCACAATCTTCGTGTTAAGACTGGTAGTACGCTGCTTATGCACGTACGCGTTGATCGAGCGTATCTCGATCTCGCGCCCATGGGGGCCGTGAGGATTAAGCCGCGAGGCAGGTACTTCACGTTAAACAAACCATTGACGTTCCACCGAGGGAGGAAAATACGGTCAAACAACCGTAACTTCTCCTCAGCAAGCGGAGCCGAGGAGAAGGTAGAACCGTTTTAACTTTTAGACCAGAAGTTTGACAACAAAATGTTGTCAAAAGTAGGAGTATATTATCGAATTGCTGCATTTCTTCTCAATCAATTTGGAAAACGACTGAATTCAGACACTGAAATCTCATCAGAACTTATGCAACAGATGATTTCTAGGAAAGATATGGAAAACACCTTAGGTGATTTAGTAGAAGCAAAAGGCTGGTTTCGAAAGAAACGGCCCTTTGAAAAGATTACTTCGACACATTTATGCGATTTTCCACAATT
The DNA here is from genome assembly GCA_910591515.1 of Cerceris rybyensis. NCBI lineage: Eukaryota > Metazoa > Arthropoda > Insecta > Hymenoptera > Crabronidae > Cerceris > Cerceris rybyensis. The sequence continues at coordinate 3,719,674 of OU342796.1, read as the reverse complement.
AACAGAACGAGAGCTTAAAATTTTGTTCACTGGAACTTATCAATACTCGCAAGCAATATCATACTTAAGTGAAATCATACGTGACGATGGCACCATAAGTTTACAATTTCTTAAGGATGATTCAAATATTCTAAAACTTCAGGTGCAATCTCGTCATATTTCTCGAAAAATCTATTGATGTTTTGTAGAGTACATACCTAATAGCACTAGTAGATCTGGAATTTCGAGATACTTTTGTGAATGTGCTAATGGTCGAAGAACCGTTGGTTGCTGTTAACATATTGCTGCCATTATATACTATTTGTCGTATGCCCGATACATAGCAAAAATTCTTCGACCAGCTCAGCAGTTATCAAAGATATTCGAAGCAACTGATATGACTCCCGTCGTTGGTGACGATAGTGATGACGATTAGGCTACACATATTTTTTTTTAAACATCAGGCATAAGATAGATAGTATATAATAGCAACGATACGTTGGAAGCAACCAATGGATTGTGGATAATTAGCCAAATATAGTTTCGGCGTATCTATGTACGGAATTGTTAGTCCTGTTAATTGAAAAAGGGTATATACCTACAATAATATTTTTTTGAGTCCGAATACGACTTTTTTCGACATTCATCGTTGACTATTTTTGAAGTTTTAGAAAAACTGAATATTTTCATTGATTCCAATATAACACGCTGAGAATTATGAATTCAGAAATTATTATAGATAGGGTAAAACGATGTTCGAAAACTAAAAAAAAAATAACATGATTGTGCTATAATGGTAACATATTGAAAAAAATTGAAAATGATTAAAATTAGACTTTTCATTTATTTTGTATATGACGCACTGAAAAATAAATTCTACCGAAATTATACATGTTGCAAAATAATGTTAGGAAGCTAAAAAAAATTAAAATGATTGTGCTATAATGATAACATAACGAAAAAAATGGAAAATGATTAAAATTAGACTATTTATTTTTTTTTACATATGACGCACCAAGAAATAAATTATACCAAAATTATATATGGTGCAAAATGACGTTAGAAAACTAGGAAAAAATTAGGATGGGTGTGCTATAATTAATAATAATAATAATAGTTTATTTCTTGCCTTTCGGCCTTGAAAGGAGGTGACACGTGATGTGTCTACATAGAATATATAATGATATTTTATAAAAACATAGAAATACATATTTAACTTATATGGAACACACATATATAACTTTAACTTTTATCTTTGGGTACTATTATGCTAATTATGTGCTTACATCTACTCTATTTCTTTCTCTTTCTTTTTCTCTTCTTTTTTGTATTATCTTTCTCATCCAGTTTGCCCCTTCTTCTTTTCCCATAAGCACCTTCCAGCCATTCAGCTCTTCTTCCCGGTCTACCTCCTTACAATCTTTTATTAAATGTTCTATCGCAGGCTGTTGAATTAGTTACACGCCGCGAGCCTTTTCCGAGTCGCTCCGCCTGCTTCTCCCTCCCAACTATTTTACCCAACCAGGAATGACTTGCCAGACTCGGCGTATTACACGAGTATAGTGGCGCTTTAGGGCGCCATTCGCCTCTGTTCGCTCGCGCTGGAAAGACGCCGCGCACGCCGATTGCGGGAAAAAAAATCGATGCGCGTATCCCGTCGACTGACGTTATCTGTCAACGCACAGTTTCAGATCGCGTCACATGGCGTTTAGGTTAAAACAAAAGTATTACTAGTAAAAAAGTATGCTCAGATATGTCTTGAATTAAATGTGATTAACAGATTGTTAGCAGAAAAACATTGAAATTTTACTTTTTTGCATTCTTCGATACAAAATGAAAGAAGCGCGTTTTCGCTGCTTGACACTCAACCGGTTAAAATCTCTTGCTAAGTCGACCATGGCGGCAACAATGTATTCTTTGACGCGAGAGCTAACGTTTTGCTGTCGCCGTATTTTTAAATTATTTGCGTTGGACATTAATTTATACGTGCGCGTGCTAGATCGTAACACAACTGTTTCTTTAGTATACATATGAATTAAAGAAACAACAGGTAACAAATTCAAGATTACTGGATATAATTTTAATAAACTATCGTTATGATTGTTGTATGTATGGTTGTGTGTATAAATGTATGCACAGTAGAACCATTTATTTTAGAAGAAAATGTTATATGTATATATAAAAGTTTCATAATATTGTGGAGATAATATCGATGCAATACTAATTTTTTTATTTATTTATTTCTTCAACTTTACGTGAAGGAAAACTTCACTGTTTGTACAGAAATATATATCTACATTGAATGAAAACATATATTCACAACTAGAAATATATGTTTACGTTGTTTAAATTAGATACCCTCAATGTTTCCATTGGTATTTTGAGATACAATATAAGTTTTTCAATGTTATTCCTGTCACTATTCTCTGCCGAATTTGCCAAACCACCGCCGGAAGTCCAAAAACATTAAAATCTCTTAATCGCATTTAATTCAAGACATATCTGAGCATACTTTTTTACTAGTAATACTTTTGTTTTAAACTAAACGCCATGTGACGCGATCTGAAACTGTTCGTTGACAGATAACGTCAGTCGACGGGATACGCGCATCGATTTTTTTCCCGTAATCGGCGTGCGCGGCGTCTTTCCAGCGCGAGCGAACATAGGCGACTGGCGCCCTAAAGCGCCACTATACTCGTGTCATACGCCGAGTCTGGCAAGTCATTCCTGGTTGAGTAAAATAGTTGGGAGGGAGAAGCAGGCGGAGCGACTCAGAAAAGGCTCGCGGCGTGTAACTAATTCAACAGCCTGATGTAGATGCTTACAGAGTGTCACACAGCTTTTTGACATTTCCAATCACTAGTTTTTTCTCTTCCTCAGCTGCTCGTTTGCAGCTATCTTTGGCTTTTGATTCTATTGCTTGTCCAACAATATTTTCATACTGTTTGTACATATAATCACTTATACGTGGTAAATTAGCACAAGCTAGAATCTTATTTAAACCAGTGTTTCCAACACCTGCATGAACAGCACCTAGGAAATTCAAAAAATAGTTTCAACAACATTCGAAATTATATTATTTGTTTAGGTATAACCATAAACTATATCATCAATTTCAAAACTTACCTAATATTACGGATGTGTTAATATCAGAAACATTATTGTTCATAGCTCCTGTATTAACTATATTCGATTTATCACAACTATCACATCGTACTGTAAACTTCACACGAAGTCCTTGTCTATTGAACTCAGTCAATTTTTCCATGTCTAAAAGGCTTCTACAGTTGGTGCATTTTAAATTTTTCGCCAATTCTCGGAATGAAATTCTTAACGCAGAGTGCCGCAGACAACAGACAGAGGCGCGTCCGAATAAGAACAATCGCAGTTCCTCCCGCGGCGCCACCGTTACAATGACGCAATGTTAGACCCCGGATCGCACGCTCCCTATACGGCCTAACACTTCCCCTCGAGACGGGGTCGGTCCCTCAACTGGGCTCGGTGTTGTACATTCCCAGCATCTTCAGACAGTTTCGATGCTTGGGTCGCCCTAGACCTTTCGTAAGAACGTCAGCAGCCATCTCGCTCGTAGCTGCGTATTTCACCTCCAGAAGCCCACCGACCACTGCTTCCCGAACGAAGTGGTGACGCACATCTATGTGCTTCGTTCTGCTGTGGTACACCGGATTTTCCGCCAGCTTCTGAGCCCCATTGCTGTCGCAATATACACATGTCTTCGTCAACTCGTCGACGCCGAGCTCGAGAAGAAATCGGCGTAGGTAGATGGCCTCTTTCGTTGTCTCGCTGAGGGCCATGTACTCAGCCTCGGTCGACGATAAGGCTACCGTCTTCTGCTTTTTGGATTCCCAGGATATGCTGCTGCCTGCAAGTAGAAAAGCATAACCGGTATAAGACTTCCTGTCGTTAGGACAGTTTGCCCAATTCGCGTCGACATATCCAATCAATGGCCGGTTAGTCTTCCTGAAGAGAAGTCCTGCGGATTGTGTGGCCTTCAGATATTTCAGGACTCGTCGAGCTGCGTTCCAGTGGTCCGTACTGTAGCAGTTGCTGAACTGCCCTAAGTAACTCGCGGCGTGAGCAACATCCGGCCTAGTGCACACGGCGAGGTACATCAGACCTCCAACCAGCTCCTTGAAGGGTATCCTGCGATCTTCCGCGCTAATGTCCTTGCTCGTCTTAGTCAACCTCGAGTTGATCTCCATCGGAGTGGCTACAGCCTTTGATCCGGACATTCCAAAGCGACGAAGGAGATCGTTAATGTATCCCTTCTGATTCACGATGATCCCATCCTGGCTCCGTGAAAATTCCATTCCGAGACAATATTTTATCTCGCCAAGGTCTTTTATTTCAAAGACACGCGTCCAAGATTGTTTCAACTTATTTATCTCTACGCTGTTCCGTGAAGCGATGATCATGTCGTCCACGTAGATCGCCACTACAAGTGCTTCTGCTCCTCGACCCTTACGAAAAACGCAAGGATCAGCAGAGGTTCGCACGAGACCAGTTTTCTTCAGTTCGCTGCTCAGTTTCTCGTGCCAGCTCCGTCCAGCCTGACGCAGACCGTATAGCGCTTTCTTTAGCAGGCACACTTTGTCGTTTCCATTTAATTCGCCCAGCATCGCCTCAGCTTTTCGTCTAATTTCGCTGGACTTCCGTTCCGTACGAATGACCTCTTCTAAAATCTCAGCCATAAACCTAGGGACTTCCATGTAAACGGTTTCCTTTAGTTCACCATTCAAGTAAGCCGTTGCAATGTCGAGGTGATTTACGGTTAAGTCATATTCGGCAGCCAAGGCCATCACTGTACGTACCGATGCTAAACGGGCTACTGGTGCGAAGGTCTCATTGAAGTCCACGCCTGAACGCTGCGTGAATCCTCTGGCAACGATTCGGGCCTTCCTTCGCTCGGTTGTGCCATCGGGAGAGTACTTATTCCGCAACACGATACAGCTTCTGACAACGCTTCGATCTTCGGGACGATCAACAAGAACCCAAGTATTGTTCTTGATTATGGATATTACCTCCGCAGCCATAGCTGCTAACCAATCTGAGTAATCAGGCCCAGACACAGCTTCCTCCAACGGGACTTCAGCGATATACCCGAATTCCTCGAACTCTTCGGTGTAGCCGGCGACGTGATATTCCTTCCTCGGTCTTCCCCTCAATCCCGTACGCACTATTCGAGGTCTTCCGCGAATTCTGCGCGGACCATCTAAGTGCCGGATCTCTTCAACCTGAGTTGTATCCCCGTCGATCGGGGTTCCGTCGTCGTCCGTTGGAAGGTCGTCCAGTAGAGTTCCATCTTCCACGCTGTGTTCCTGATCGGACCTTTCGTCCCCGAGATCTGCCGTTCTGTCTCGCGTCTCTTGGTTCGACGCAGATCCTCTGAGAAGCTCAACTTCTCTGCCGCTCGCGTTCTCTGCATCCTCAAGAAGATGCCTCTCTTGGCTATCCTCAGCCTGCCTTTTCGACTCTTCGACGAATTTTACGTCACGAGCAATGTCAACTCGTCTTTCCTCGGGGATCCAAATTCTATATGCTTTGGACTGTTCTGAGTAGCCTACGAAAATTCCTCGTTTAGATCGTGGGTTAAGCTGTAACCGTTCATTGATGGTTGGATAGGGGCTCACGGTCGCCAGGTAATTTTATCGTCAAAATTACCAAAATTTCTCCACTTTTTAGGATTTGTGATTTTATGGAATAGGTTGACTGTGATGCTTACCGTTGGCTGACTCCTATACTGCTGCCCGGTCGCAATATCTACCCCTTATTCCGATGGCCTATCCTTAGCGCAGATCAGTTGGATGATGGGCAGACAAATAATCCAACTCGAATTTTTGTGTGAACAACAATACCGCACTTTATTTCGGGTACTCTGCTTTTACACTCCCGCACTTAACTGCTAATCCTAATCCTAAACCTAATTCTTACATGTATGTATATATATATATATATATATCTATGTAGCTAACTATTCCTAATTATAATACTGAAAAATTGCTTATCAACTTGATATCCAAAATAATAAAAAATAGCTCAGCTGCTTCTCACTGATCGGCTGGCTTTTGTTTGGCTGCGTTACTTATGGCATCGGGGATGGCTGGGACGCCAGCCCTGAATCCTCCGAGTCCAGGGTGGTCCGGCTTTGTCCCGGCGTGCTCGTATACGGCATACCCTGCCGCATGGGGGTTGTGGCGCCTAGCAGATCCACGCCTGATTGGATCTCCGTGATTCGCAGACCCGAGCGCTGTGGCGACGGTGTTTTGGGCTGCAGGCTCCAGCCCGCTGGCGATCCGAAGTTGTCGCTCTATAGGTGTATTAGAGAATGTCCCTTTACGAGGCTGTTATATGAACGGTCTCAAAGCTTCCCCTTGTTGGGACCTCTGTCCAGGGTATAAGCAGTACAGCCAAAGATTTTAAGATAACTTACGTCCGGTATCCTTCCGCTCCACATCTCGTAGGGCGTCTTACCGTTCAAACTGCTCGAAGGACACCTATTCCTTAAGTAGTTCGCAGTATTAACTGCTTCTCCCCAAAAAGAGTCTGGCAGGCCGGATTGTAGAAGTAGACATCTCGCCATGTCGACAAGGGTACGATTCCGGCGCTCCGCCACTCCGTTCTGTTCCGGAGTGTATGTCACGGATAATCTCCGTTCGATGCCGCACGTCTTCAAGAACCGGTCGAAGTCGTGATTACAATATTCCCTGCCGTTGTCGGACTGCAGGTATTTGATCTTCCTTCCCGTTTGGTTTTCGACGAGTGCTCTGAATTCCTTGAATGCTTCAAGTACGCCTTGCTTCCCCTTGAGCATGCGGACTTCGCACCACCTGGAATAGTCGTCAATAAAAGTAACGAAATATCTCGCTTTTCTATTTGATTCCGTGCGCATCGGACCGCACACGTCCGAATGCACAATTTCCAGCAGTTCCGAGGAGCGTTTCGACGTTTGCATATATCGCAATTCGGCGTGTCGTTTCGACCTTCCAGGCGCATTCCCTTCACGCGTCGGTTGCGGGCGCACGTCACAAGGTCTTTTATGTTCAGATGTCCCATGCGGCGATGCCATAGTTCCGTCGGACTGATCTCTCCCAGTGATGCCAGGACGTGGGATTTTCTCCCACGTGGGAGCCATCGTACGCATGCGCATGCTGACGTCACAGCTCGACGGCGGTTGTTTCCATGGACGTATCTAGTAAAATGTCCTCTTCCTGTAATTTCTACCGTATTTTAATTGTCACAGGGATCTAACGATACCCCATATTTGAGTGAAGTATATACGTTACTGAGAATTGGGTAGCGCGCACGGGTGGGAAAAATCCCACGTCCTGGTATCACTGATCTCTCCATCCTCGACGAGATGTGCACCAACGCCGCCTTCACCTGAGCTCAAAAAGTATAGACCGTTTACTCGTTCGCACGTCAATACTTCTCCCCCATCGCTCCCAATGATCTTGGCCGATTTCCGGTCGAATATGACTTTAAAGCCCTTATCGGTTATCCTCGCGACCGACAGTAGATTAGTTCGTAAATCGGGAACGTGTAACGTGTCATGTATATTCACGGTTTTTGGTTTTCCGTTCGACTGCGTAACGAGAGATACGGTTCCTCTAGCTCGGATTTCCGTTGTATCGCTGTTCGCGAGATTTAGCGTTCCGTACTTCTTTTCCGTGATCTCCACGAACTTGTCGCTGCTGTTGCATAGGTGGGCAGTGCAACCGCTATCGATGCACCATCTATCGCTTCGCATATCGTTCGTGCCGAAAATTTCCGCCGCTCGCGCATTGTCCGTTACGGCGTATAGGCTTACGTCATCCGCCCTGTTTGAATTTTCGCGTCGCTTCGTTCCATCTTTACATTCCGAAGCCTTATGCCCGATTTTTCGACAACGATGGCATTTGAATCGAAATGCTTCACCCTTCGACTTGCTTTCACCCTTTCCGTATCGCCGCTTCTCGAAACGCTTATTCGCGTACATCGCGTCAGGCGTGTTCTCGCGCGCGTCGCCCTTTCTCGCGACACTTTCTTCCGCGATCTTTATGCGTAACGTCTCTGGCGATGGTAGCTCGTCGCGTGATTCTATAGCGCAACGAAAATTCTCGAAGCTTGATGGAAGGCTATATAAGAGCAGAATTGCCAACATATCCGGGTGTATCTCGATTTCCATCTCGTGCAATTTGTCGACCGTGTCGAAAAACTTTCCGAGATGTTCCCGTATGTCATCGTTCTCGGACATTTTATGTAACGTCAGTCTTTTCAAAAGTGTGGCCTTTCGGGCAGGCCCTTTCGACTGATAAATTTCATGTAGCTTGAGCCATACCTGTCTCGACGTGACGCATCCTTTCGTTTGCTTCAATTCCGAAGGATTAATGGATAAAATAATGTCGGACTTAGCTTTCCGGTCTTCCGTTTCCCAGATCCTGGCCGCTGCCGCGGAGTTCTCGTCTCCGCCTAAGATTTCCGGCTTTATCTTCTCGCCGTTTACGTATCCCCATGCGTCGTTCTTGACGAGTAATGCTTCCATATGGATCTTCCAGGGGTCGAAGTTTTCTTTGTTTAAAAGTTCGACCCTCGTCGAAGTCGCCATGGTTTCTTCCGATTCGTGACGATGCTTCACACGCGAGTTGTAAGAGAAAAAACCAACTTCGCGTTTACTTTCGTCGTAAAAACGTTTCAGCTTCTACACAGGATTTTGCGGATACCGTTCGGTGCCTGGGCCCATAACCTCTTAACGCAGAGTGCCGCAGACAACAGACAGAGGCGCGTCCGAATAAGAACAATCGCAGTTCCTACCGCGGCGCCACCGTTACAATGACGCAATGTTAGACCCCGGATCGCACGCTCCCTATACGGCCTAACAGAAATGATACCATTTTCATCTGGAATGTTTGACTGAGTATCTTCAACAAGTTTTACAGCACTAACAACACTTTTTTGATTAGGAGTTTGGGTTGGAGCTTTCTGATTCAATATTGTTCTGACTCCTTTTTTTTAGCATTCGCCATAGCTGCTAATGCTTTATTTATTTTATTGACATTTTTTTTCTTGGCGAACCTACCATTTTTAACTCGCGATAACATTTTTTTTTAATCAAAAATATTTTTCTAACCTCAAGAAATCTACTCTAAAACACCAAATTGCACCTTGATCAGTTCGAGACGATACAAATATGAGACGTTGCCGAGTCGAGTGAAGCGACGCAGTAGGTCAATTTTTAGGCTTATGCGCATGGGAGGCGAGGCAAAAGAGCGTACTGCTGGTCAACTAATTCTTACAGTACAAATGGGTAACTTATATAGGGAAAATGTATTCGTAGGTTGAGAATAACTGGTCTTTGGGAACGTCCTTAATACTTATTTTCTTTCATCCATTAAGGACAAGCCGTTTCAAGAGTCAATCAAAGCATCGCACATAACACCATAAACTTTAATATTATACACTGCCTTGTTTCTCGAAACACAGTTCACCTTTGACACTTGGGCGCAACTCTGCGTCGTGTTCAGGTGATTGTATTGCATCGCGATTTTTTCACTTTCGTTGGGATATCTCTTCTCGTTTTTACTTCTTGTTTCTTCTCGTGGTATATTTTGAGCTGGGACTTGTCTTTCATTCTGTCATAAATTTCCAAATTCGTTTTGAGTTCTTTTATTGTACGTGATTGATATAAAATGGCTTTATTATTATAAGTTGAAGGTTGTTTTGTTCGGTCGGTGACGTCAAATGTGACAGGTTGTGTATTTTTCTTCGTAATGAAGGACGGCTGTTTGTCGACCGGAGTTTAGAATAATTGACTTCTTGTTCAAATTTTGCGAGACGTTTCGGTAACTGTATGATACCCTCTTCAGTCGTAAAATTTATTCTATTATACATGGAAGGGTAAGGTTTAAGGTTTAACAGGTTTATCGGTCACTCAGCCCTCCTTGGGGCCATTGTGACCGAGCCTCCACATTATAGGCTTGGTGGCATCAGCCAGATATGGGTATGTGAGCCCTGTGTACACTAGCCCCTTTGGCGAACCTCAGTAGCCAGTCCACCCCAAGTTCCATGCAGTCCCTTGTTTTAAGCGTTTGTTCGCTAGAAGTTCTGTGTCTGAGACACGCCCACCTATCACACTCAAGGACTATGTGAAGTGTCGTTTCCTCCACCCCACAAACGTCACATGAGGGACTGTCTGCCAGCCCCATGGTGAACAGGTGTTTTTTCACCAGCCAATGCCCTGTCACGAGTCCCGCTACCAGACGTAGGTCCTCTCTGTCGAGGAGCAGAGAAATCTTCCACGCCTAGCCGAAGTTCTCGATATCCAGTGCCTTGACTGCCTCATACCCTGAGATTCAGTCCATAGTCGACTAAATTCAGCATTGAGCAACTTGCCTACCTCTGCCTTAAGCAGTCCTGGAGACGTCCCAATTCTTTATGGAAGGGTAAAGTAGTTATAAATCTTATGAAAATTAAAATAATAGTTAATATTAAGTAAACGCTTAATATTAAATTTAAATTAAGTGTGAAATATATAATGAACTTGAAACTAATTGTTAGCGCGAAAGAATATTAAATAAATATACTAATAGGGAGCGCTGCACGCTGTATAGCACTGTGTAACTAGTGTGGGATTCCGGCCTACGTGCCTTCTTGTTTCGTACGGCTCTTAGTCTCTTTTCTTCTTCTTGATTGTGTATACGTAATATAAAATGGATAAGTTAATAGTGGATAAGTTAGTTGTAGATTGTTAATGTAAACTACACAATAAAACCAAAGTTACTACAGGTTATGGGCCCAGGTTTTCCGAAGCGCTGTGCACGGAAATAAGTAATTATCTGAACACGTGGTGAAAGGTTTAGAGATGTTATCTTAGCACGTGCTAAAAAGGTTTAGAGAGGTTATCTGAACACGTGGTTCGAGATCGAAGGAACAAGTGTGTTTAAAATAGAGCCCTTAAAGAAGGATAATTACGAAACATGGAGAATACACATGCAATCACTGCTTATAAAAAACAGAACCTGGAAATATGTGAATGGCTCGTGCAAGAGACCAAGATTCGATACTGAAACCGACGCAGCAAGAAAAGAAGTGGAAGTATGGAACGATATGGATGCAATGGCTCGAGCAGATCTTCTTCTAGCTATACATGGATCAGAGTTGTACTAATTGTAAGTAAGAAATTTGGAAACTTCACACGAGGTATGGTGCAAATTAGAATATATATATATAAGTCAAAAGGTCCTGTAAAGAAAGCTACATTATTTCAAAGACTAGTAATACACAGGATTGAAGAAACAGATAATATAAAGGTTCATATTAACGAATTCTTCGAAACTATAGATAAACTTATTGTTAGAGAAATGGATATTGAAATAAATGATGAGCTGCTGTCATATCTTCTGTTGGTTAGCTTACCTGAAAGTTTTAAAGCTTTTCGTTATGCAATGCAGTCGAGAGATGACTTGCCTAAATCGGAAGCACTTAAAATTAAGATTTTTGAAGAAGTGGATTCTAGAAAGTCAGAGATAAAAGATAACCAGGGTGTGATGGTTGTACATAAATATAAGTTCAAACATGTAAAAGAAGCAGGACCATCTAGCAGTACAGTTAGAAAACCTGTCCAGTATAGATGTTATAGGTGCAATGAAATGGGGCACAAGATTAGTGAATGTCGTATGCAAGGAAAATTCCAAAGGCAACCAAGAAGAGAAGAAAATTTTTTAGCCACGCAGGATAATCCGCAAGAGGAAACGGGTATGAATGTTACAATGACAAACAAATTTGATATGTGGTGTCTAGATAGCGGGTGTACGTCTCATATGTGTTCCATGAGAAATAAATTTGAAGATTTTGATAGCTCAAGAAAAACCAAATTAAACTTGGCTACAAAGGAGGTAGCTGAAGTTAAAGGTAGTGGAAAGGTAAAAGTTGCCATTAAACAATATGGTGAGATTAGAAACTTTAATCTAAACAACACATTATATGTTCCTGACTTAAGAATTAACTTGTTGTCAATATCAAAAATCACAGATAAGGGTTACAAATTAATCTTCGACAAAGAGAAGGCTGTTGTATTAAATGGAAAAGGTGAAGTTAGAATGAGAGAAATTCGTATGGATGGACTCTATTATTTAAAGGAAAATGAAGAGCATGCAGGACATGCAAATTGGTTAAGTAGATCTCAATTATCACTGTGGCATTGCCGTCTAGGTCATTTAAATGAACAATATTTGAGAAAATTAATAAACAATTTAATAAATGTTAAGCTGAGACCAAATGAAACTCTTGGCCCTTGCAAAGTTTGTTTGACAGGAAAAATGACGAGGCTAACTTTTCCCCTTAAATCGTCAAGAAGTACTAGCACTTTGGAAATAGTGCATATGGATCTATGTGGACCAATCAAGACTGAATCAAATGGCAGAGCAAAGTACTTTGCTACTTTCATAGACGATTCAACACGGTGGTGAGAAGTCAAATTTCTGAGAAGGAAAGATCAAGTATTTTCCAGGTTTAAAGAATTGAAATCTATGGCCGAAAACTTCACGGGAAGAAGGATAAAATACATACAAACAGATAATGGAAAGGAATACTGCAACAGAGAATTCGACAATTATTTGAAGGAAAATGGAATACAAAGAAGAACCACAGTACCATATACCCCCCAGCAAAATGGAGTTGCTGAGCGGAAAAACTGTACATTGTTGGACACTGCTCGTTGTTTACTTTTGGAGGCAAATCTGTCACCCTCGTTCTGGGCAGAAGCAGTGAACACTGCCAACTATATAAAAAACCGATGTCCTTCGCGAGCGCTAGATGGAAGTATACCCTTCGAAAAATGGACTGGAAAGGAGACAAATGTATCCTATTTCAAACGGTTTGGCTGCAAAGCGTATGTTTTTGATACCGGACCGAATAAAGCAAAATTTGGACCTCGTTCAAATGAAGGGATATTAGTTGGTTATTCCGAAACGTCCAAAGGATATCGAATCTGGATGAAAGATCAGAAAAAGATTACTGTAACGAGAGATGTAAAATTTTTGGATCATGTTTTCTACGAGGATAGTGACAAGTCGTTTAGAGAAAATGGAAGTTTTGAAGACGTAAGTAAAGAAATTAAAGACTGCGACTTGATTGAAGTAGAACCTCATCGGCTGCCCTTCACAGAAGATGGAAGCACACAAAGAAATACCGCGGATGATCAGGATGAAGAGGACGAAGCCACAGATGAAATGGAAGATAAAGATGAAGCAAAATGTACCGAATCAGTTTCACCAAAAAGAGGTCCTGGTAGGCCCACGTACTTATACACAGGAAAAAAGGGAAGACCACGAAAATTGTACAATACAATTGAAGAGAGACAAGAGACTAGTTGAACTGATTCAATGGAAGCAGAACAGAATGCAGGTGTTGCAGAAGTTCCAATGGTAAAGGCGATATCTGGAACTGAATCCTCCCAATGGAAGAAGGCTATCAGCACAGAATATAAAGCACTCCTAAAGAATAATACATGGATTCTGGTAAACAGACCGAAGGATAAAAATGTAATCGGATCGCGTGTGGTCCTCACTCATAAAACGGATCAGGATGGATCATTGAAGAAAAAGGCAAGATTGGTCGCCAAAGGGTATTCACAGAAGTACGGAGTGGATTTTAATGAAGTGTTCTCTCCTGTTGTAAGACTAAGCTCGATACGGGCTATGATGGCACTTGCCGCACAGCACGGATTAAAGGTGCATCACTTGGATGTGTCTACAGCTTTCTTAAATGGGGACTTAGAAGAGGACATTCATATGGAAATGCCGGAATTATATGAAGATGTACTTCAAGAAATCATTAAAGCAGAAAAAGAAGACGAAGATTACGAAGTGATTAAGAAAGCCAAAGTGGAATTAGAGTTATTACAGAGTGGCGATAAAGTTTGCTTACTTAGAAAGGCTTTATATGGCTTGAAACAGTCAGGTCGTCAATGGAACCAAAAATTTGATGACATATTGCGCAAAATTGGATTAATTCCGACAAAAACTCTGTAATGTTTAAATGAAAATAAAGAAAAATATTATGTGGTGGCTCAGTGTCGCCCCCGTAAGCTTGGCTTACGACGGCCCTGAGCGTCACGTGATCGCTGGTTGCAAGCCCCAGCCACGCAGTTAGAACGAGCACGTGGTCGCGAGCGAATAAACGTTCTTTTTGCTACACATCCTTTAAGAGTCTTATGTCTTTTGTCTTTTCTTATGTCGTGTTTAAGTTTATTATTATTATTACAATTCTAAGTTTTGCACTTAGCATCCTTTCTTTCTGGATATCCCGACATAAATCAATGCGTTTAAAAGAAGCGAACGCATTTTCACTTCACACGGCATAACAGTACGATGGAACGGAGTCACTACCGAGTTTTACAGGCGACAACAAAGTATCAATCGACGAATGGATACAGGAATTCGAAGATATGAGCACATTGTTACATTGGAACAAATTACAGATGCTAATTTACGGAAAACGTATGCTGCAGGTATCCGCGAAAAAATGTATAGCAACTGAAAGAGGGATCACTTCGTGGAGAAAAATTATGTGAGAAATTACGGGAAGAATTTAGAGTTCAACCTAACAGCGCACGCCTACATTCTCAGCTATGAGAAAGAAAACGACAACCCCACGAAACCGGACAACAATACGTCTACGAGATGTGTGAAATTGCAAATGAAGGTACCGTGGAAGAAAATGCTTTGATTCAATATATCATCAACGGAATTCAGGATAGATAATACAATAAAGCCATTTTGTGACAGGTTGTGTATTTCTCTTCGTAATGAAGGACGGCTGTTTGTCAACCGGAGTTTAAATAATTGACTTCTTGTTCAAATTTTGCGAGACGTTTCGATAACTGTATGTTACCCTCTTCAGTCATAAAATTTATTCTTTTATACATGGAAGGGTAAAGTAGGTATAAATCTTATGAAAATTAAAATAATAGTTAATATTAAGTAAAAGCTTAATATTAAATTAAAATTAAGTGTGAAATATATAATGGACTTGAAACTAATTAAAAGAATTAGTATACTCAAAATAAAAATTGAAGAAATTGAAAGAACACTACTTACTAAAGAAGACCTAGGATATTTTTCTGTTCGAAGTGGGCCTAGGTGCCTTTATCTCAGATGTTGGAAGGAGACTAACTAAATTCGTTGAAAATTTAAAGGACAAAACTCGTGGTGAGAAAAGGAACCAAAATATTTTAATATGTGTGAGGCAGTGTGTGTGTGTAGAGTGACTGAGTGCTATAATTAGGACGGTCATGTATGTGTGTTCGAAAAGATATGTGAGATATGTAGTCTATTGCGTTAAGTGTTTATTGGTACTTAGATATAAGATCTCGGTCGATAATCTGTTAAACGGTAAAGAATAGTCCAAGAGGGCGTTTAAATCGATGTCACGCATCATTCATTCAGAAGGAAGCAGGCGAAGAAGCACGTGGATCCATAAATCACAAAAGCAAACCGAATCCAATGTAAAAGGCAGCACGAAGTCATAAATATTATAAATTGGGATATTAACTATTGAAATCTAAAAGTGAAACTTGTGTGGGAGTGAGTATTCGGTTATTTTAAAACTTAGTTAATTAAATTTATAAGGTCTGCATAATAGGATGAAATGTTGGTAGCTTCGAACTTCCTATTTACACTGTTTTCCTTTCAAATATAGAGCGATTCGGCTACAGTCCTCCTCCAATGACTAGTTTCCCTGTGCAGAATCGTGGATTCGTCGAAGTTGAAACTGTGGCCAAATTCTGTCACATGTTCAACCAGTGCGGTTCTGTTACACACATTGCTAAGACTATATTTATGTTGATATAATCTGTGTTGTAGCAAATTGTGTGTTTGGCCGACGTAACACTCTTCACAGCCTTTGCAAGGGATTTTATAAACAACATTGGTAAATTTAGTTAGAGGTAACTTATCCTTACCCCTGTTAAATAATCTACAATCATTGTAAGGAATCCTGTATGCAGTTCTTGAATTGTGATTTCGTAGGATTGGATCCAAGTGAAAATCATGAATGTAGGGTAAAATAATGAGCGGACGATTGATGGAGGAGTTCGAGAGGGCTAGCCTTTCTAATTCGACTTTATTGGGGTGGAATATTCGGTCCACTCTTCTCTTGATTAAGGAAGTTCGATAGCCGTTATTATTGAGAGTCTTAATAGTGAGATTGAGGTTGTCCTCTCAAAAGCGGGGATGTGCCAGCTTTATCGCTCTGTCAAGTAATCCAACAATGAGGCCTACTTTCTACTTGTACGGATGACACGAATTGAAATTGATGTATCTGCCAGACAAAGTATCTTTTCTGTACCAATTTGTAAGAATGTGGTTGTTTTCTCTCACAACGAGTGTGTCTAAGAAGCTAATTCTGTTGTTACTTTCAAGTTCATAAGTGAACTTAATTCTATGGTGGAAAGAGTTAAATACGTCCAGAACCTGTTCTATTGCATCGGAAGGGATACAAGTGATAATATCATTCACATATCTAATGAAGAAGGGGAGACTGAAATTTAGTATGTCAATGCAGCTTTCTTGCAAGTGTTCCATAACCAATTCTGCGGCTACCGGTGAGAGCGAAGAGCCCATAGCGGCACCATAGATCTGTTTGTAGAATTTGTTGTTAAACACAATTATCTTATAAAAGGCAAAAGCTCCTTGGCCAGAAA
Source organism: Cerceris rybyensis (assembly GCA_910591515.1). NCBI lineage: Eukaryota > Metazoa > Arthropoda > Insecta > Hymenoptera > Crabronidae > Cerceris > Cerceris rybyensis. Next base: position 3,702,996 of record OU342796.1, on the reverse strand, counting down.
AGTTAAACATAGGGAGTAATGTAGAAGTGTTATACAGGCTATAGCCGCACTTATGACTTTCTTTTGTGAATATATAACTAAAAGCTGCAGGTGGTGGGAATATTCTAGATGCCTGTCTGGTCGTCACTATCAGAGCTATATCTGCAATCAAGCTGATCAAGGGCCTTACTTTCGTGGGTTCCTTTTCCTTCAACACCTGCACCACCGTGTCGAAGTCTGGAAAATGAGCAAAAGCCCGCTTAACTGCATTGGCCCATTTTTGGGAATATCTTCGGTCTGCTTTAACCTTTAATTACACGCGCCCAAAAATATTGCATAATTACACGCGTGGTGCTTTTTATATACCAGCTGAAAAATTACTTCTAAGATGTTAATCTGCTAGGTTTAGGTACACAAACTAACTCACAAATAATAGTCTTTATTATTAAGAGTAAACAAAACAAAATAAAAATTCAACTTATTGGATATAAAATATTTTTAACTCAACCTAAAAAAATTCAAGTTTTTATCTAGTCATCGCTATTTATTGCTTGATCTTCTCGTTTTTGCAGTCCCGACAAGTAATCACAGCACTTGAATGTTCTTTGCACACCGACTTTTTGCATGTAGAACAAGTAATTGTTGTCACTCGATTTTTTTTTCGTCCACAAAAGAAACACCTTTTACGAAATTTGGGTTGCGGTTCTTCGGTTTGTTCATCTTCTTGGTTTGGGTTGTATCTTTTCAAAAAAAGGTGAATATCTGTGGGCAGGCTTTGAAGAATGGATCTTTCAGCAAGGTATGGTTTCATCAGGGAAAGCGACAAATTTTTTAAAAAAATTCTTCGATATTTTGTAGGATCATTAACATGCGCAGCATTGTATAATATCTGACTATTTATACTGCCAATATTTATTAGTTGAAAGAATATTACTAACGGATAGCGCCTAGTTCTTCCTGATACTGAATAAGTAGCACACATCTTATCGATGGTATCAACGCCACCCTTGTTGGCATTATAGTCTAAAATTATTGTAGGTTTCTTGGTTTCAGGATCTATATGACCATCATCGTGCATTGTAGAAATTAACACCACTGCTCTGTTTTTTTTAGGAACATACGATACAATGGTAGCATCGTTTTGGTACCCAAAAATACACGAACTGACCTCCCTTACCTTATTTGGTAAAAACTCTGGCGGAAGTTCCCTTTTATTTTTTTTTATTCTTCCAACCATCGTAATTTTTTCTTTTAGCAAGCCAAGCGCTAGCGGATAACTGCTATACCAATTGTCACATGTGAAATTTCTGTTTTGTCCTTTCCATTGCTTTATTAGCCTATGCGTAATGTCATCTGGTTTGTTAGAAACTCTGTAAGGACCTTCAGGCCGTTGACCACAGTAGACCTCGAAATCGCTAACATAGAAGGTTTTAGAATCGCACAGTACGAAAGCTTTGATCCCATATTTGGCGGGCTTATTCGGGATATATTGAATAAAACTACATCTCCCTCTAAATGGTATTAACATTTCATTTATGGTCACATTAGTGCCAAGACAGTAATTTTGTTTACAGTTCTGTACGAAATGGTCCAAGGTAAACCGAATTGCAGCAAGTTTTTCGGTTTTCTGCCTTTCAGGTCGACTAGTCTTATCGTCAAACCTAATAGCAGACAGCAAAAATACGAATCTATTACAACCTATACAAGCTCTAAATATTTCCGACCCTGTTCCGTCAGTTGCCCACAGCTCTAGAAAATTTGTATGATTTTGCTTTTTTACTCCAGCTAAAAGAAGTAACCCTATAAAAGCTATAATTTCAGTTTTGGTCGTGTTTTTCGCATCGCGTTGTCTTGAAAAATTTGGACGCATTCTCTCAATTTCCAAGTTAGTACATTTTACAATATTGTCAATGATGGTATCGGTAAAAAAAATTTCAAACGCACTTCGTTCGTCTGTAATTTCTCGTGAATGGGTAGTCGGTCCAGAAAATATCCGTACAATATTTTTTTTTCTGGTCTTGCTAAACCTACTTGCGATTGGTTCCTTACACCATTTAGTCTTTTTATCTTTGCCTAAAAAATATTCCAAATTTCTTTCTTCAAGATCTTCATCAGCTTTAGCTTGCAAATCGTCATCACTTTCTTGTTCTTCCGACTCTGAATCATGTTCACTATAAATTATAACTTCGTCCTCCGATGTATCTGGATCTCCTCCGACTTCCTCTTCAGAATCTTCATCAAATATAGCTTGCGCCGTATCTTCGAGTTCAGTCTGGCTGTGATTTTTTGAATCCCTGACTTTTACACGCTTCCTGAAAATACAAAATTTATAAAAAACCACATAAAGAATAACACATTTTTTAAGCAAAACTTAATTTACATCGTTCAAATTTACTTACATTATTACACGCCTGGTGTATTTTCTGCACCGCAAAGTAACACCGAAAATTATTTAAAGAAATAACAACACACTTTTCACTGCAGCTGCGACGTAACTGATGGCACTTGAGCTAGATATGCTAAAGAAAGGTTAGAAAGCGCGGGCAGAGTGGAACAAGAATTTAAACGGAAATGCTGATAGCTTTTGTTAAAATGGTGACTTTTATACACCGGCGCGTGTAGTTAAAGGTTAAGATAACATAATAACGCAGTTAGTGGGCCCAATGTTTGTGGCATAAAAGCTCTCTTCTCTGGTGGGAAAGATATCCCTTCGCAAAGCGGATGATGGACACCATATATCCCATATTGAGACAAGTTTATATCTTTTTGTTGACCATTCTTTTTCTCGATGGGCATGTAATGATGACCAAGTCTGAGTTCGTTCTTTCTTAAGGCGAATCCAGAAAAGAAGTTAAGCAATGGATTAGCAATACCATACCAATTTTTTGAGTCACGTTGCTCAAACCGTCCAAAGGGAATCCCTTGTCTTTGTGCTTCATTAGCCACAATTATTTTTATGTCTTCCCTTCCTTTACTGTATTCGTTGTTCGCATAAGTGATTTTAAAGTCTGTATCTCCAATTCTGTTTTCAAGTGTTCCACCGGTTTGGTTGTAATGTTGACGCAAAATAGTATACGTAGTGAATTTGATCTCCAAGGTTTAAATCCATGAGTTCAGGCTTCTCAAAAAAAGCATATAAAATTCTTGCATGAGTACTAGCGATAAATCTTATTACTTTCATCTTCTTTTCTATTTCCTGAGGCACCTAAACTTTCTTTGCTGATATCACCTCTATATTTGGGTTGTTTGCATCTACAATTATTCGTCTTGGAGCTCCGTCTTGGATTGAGGTGCTGGCATCAGTTTCCATGCTCGTTTGCGAAGTACTCTCCATTGTTTTGAAATATAGTTGCCAACTGTTTTCAAATCACGTTCTGAGATTTAAGGGTCTGTTGATACTTCTCTTCAACAAATCGTACGAAATCACAATTTAAGAACTGCATACAGGGTTCCTTACAATGATTGTAGATTATTTAACAGGGGTAAGGATAAGTTACCTCTAACTAAATTTACCAATGTTGTTTATAAAATCCCTTGCAAAGGCTGTGAAGAGTGTTACGTCGGCCAAACACACAATTTGCTACAACACAGATTATATCAACATAAATATAGTCTTAGCAATGTGTGTAACAGAACTGCACTGGTTGAACATGTGACAGAATTTGGCCACAGTTTCAACTTCGATGAATCCACGATTCTGCACAGGGAAACTAGTCATTGGAGGAGGACTGTAGCCGAATCGCTCTATATTTGAAAGGAAAACAGTGTAAATAGGAAGTTCGAAGCTACCAACATTTCATCCTATTATGCAGATCTTATAAATTTAATTAACACGTTAAGCGCCACGCCGAATTCATGTGCCGTTCCGTTCAGGCCACAGTTAGCCGTCAGGCGGGCCCCGCCAGGCCGCTCGCCGAATTTAGTTAGTCTCCTTCCAACATTTGAGACAAAGGCACCTAGGCCCACTTCGAACAGGAAAATATCCTAAGTCTTCTTTAGTAAGTAGTGTTCTTTCAAGTTCTTCAATTTTTATTTTGAGTATACTAATTCTTTTAATTAGTTTCAAGTTCATTATATATTTCACACTTAATTTTAATTTAATTTTAAGCTTTTACTTAATATTAACTATTGTAGGAATCGGGGTTTAGAATGTTATTAATTAAAAATGCTTCCTATAAATAAAGGACAAAAATGTATATATATTTAAAAGAATAGTTATTCGCTTCTGATCCAACCTCTAATACGTATCGTCTTCGACTGACTTCTTTTTCGGCTCAGCATTCGTACAAAGAACACGCATACATTCATTCGCACCTCACGCATTGATCATTCATACACTCACACAGTCCTGCCACGTGCCTCGCAAAAGCGTTCGAACAAGCGATATCAATACTGAGAATCGCCTGTACCAAATATTGCGTTTCTTAAGAACCTACACTCGGCCATTCTGCAGGGATATCTGTCCTCAGATATTTACACTAAGTTTCACTCTCACTACACGAATCACTCATATCATCGATCCAAGGCTTCATGAATTCGGCCGCCGTGGACGTTTCTTGAGGCCCCTCGTGACAGCCGACTTTGTGAACGACGTACCGATCGTTACGTAGAACTCTAGCGATACGATATGGACCTAAATATTTCGAGTGGAACTTGAGACCTGGCCCAAGCTGCGTCCTCCGAATAGCGACTAAGTCATCTTCTTGGTATCGCTGCGCTTCCTTTCGTCTCTTATTGTACCCACGTCGATTCTCTTCTTGGATTTTTAGAATCTTTTCTTTAGCTTCACGGCGTATATCGTTTCTATTATCGTTAAACATTTCGATGCACTCTTTGTTAATAACCTCGCGAATTTCCGGATTTTCTTTCACTCGCATGTGTGTTCCGAATAAAATTTCGAAAGGTGTCTTCCCGATACTTCTATGAAGCGTGGAATTTAGAAATTTCTGTGCTACTCCCAAATGTTTAAACCATTCGTCCGGCTTCGGTGCAGATAATTTCGTCAACAGAGGAATTACCGTCCGGTTAACCCTCTCCACTTGACCGTTAGCTCGCGGGACTCCAGTTGTGATGAGACTGTGGTTTATGCCTTCGGATTTGCAATAATCTTCAAAGTCGCCAAATGTAAAGGCCGTACCCCTATCTGATATTATTTTTCGCGGGTTCCCGAAAATCACGGATTGTTTTCTCAAACGATCAAGAACCTCCGCGGTACTAGTGGTCCTCGTAGCGTAAAGCCATACAAACTTAGCGAAGGCGTCTACTACCACGAATATATAACGATATTGTTTACGCGTAGACGGGAGCGGTCCTAGGTGATCGATGTGATAAATATCGAGTGGAATTTCTCCCTTGTCAATAGGATATAATAAACCTGCCGGTTTACCATGCTGTTTTTCGGCTAAAATGCAGGGAATGCAATTTCTTACAACCCTTTCAACTTTAGATTTCATATCTTGAAACCAATAATCTTTTTTCAGGAGCGCTTCCGTCTTGACGCTAGAGAAATGTCCATTCTCATGTGCCTGCCGTATTACTTGTGTTTGCATCGCACGCGGAACTACTAATAAAATGTCATCGTCACATTCTTTAAATAAAAGTCCGTTCTTCATCGCGTAACCCTTAAGTTGCTTATTTTCTAACGCACTAAAAATATTTTTCAAAGCATCGTCGCTATGCTGAGCCTTACGCAATCGCGCCATAATACTTGCTTTACACTCTTTTACTATCATACAAGCGGGGAGTGGATTACGACTCAACGCATCGACATGACCCATACTTCTGCCCTGGCGGTGCTCAACCGTGTAATCGAACTCCTCGAGTAACAGAGCCCACCTCGCGACTCGCACACACAAATCTTTCTTGCTCATGGTCAGCGTGAACGCTTTACAATCCGTCACGATCTTAAATGCAATCCCTATTAAATATACGCGAAATTTCCGTAATGCTTTTACTATGGCCAAAACCTCGAGTTCGTAGCTTGTATATTTTTCTTCGGCTGCGGACGTCTTTCCGCTAGAATAATGTATCGGATGTAACGCATGATCCCCGTCGTCGCGCTGTAATAATATCGCGCCGAACCCGTACATGGATGCATCTGTGTGCAACTCGGTATACGCGCCTATCTTATAAAGTTTCAATACTGGACGATTACTCAACGCTGCTTTCAACCGATTAAATGCGCACCTTTCTTCCTCGCCGAAACGAAAAGTTACTCCGGATCTCAAGATATTTGTCAGAGGCCTTGCAATTACCGAATAGTGCATAACAAACTTACGGAAGTAGCCCGTTAATCCCAAAAAGCTTTGCACTTGTTTTATGTTAGTCGGCTCAGGAAATTTCATGACGGAATCGGTCTTACGCGTTGACGGTTTTACCATCCCATCTTCAATAACGTGCCCTAAAAATTCTACCTTTTTTTGCAAAAATTGACACTTTTCCCACTTAATTATTAAGCCCACTTTACTCGCTACGTCTAAGACTGTTCGTAGTTTTTCCAAACCACTCTCAAAATCTATCGACGGTATTATTAAATCATCCAGATAAGTCAGAACTACTCCTCTGTTAATAAGGTCTCTAAATGCCGCGTTTATAAATTTTTGGAATACAGCCGGAGAATTGCACAATCCGAATGGAACTTTTAAAAATTCGAATTGCCCGTCTGGGACGATAAACGACGTGTATTTCCGGCTATCCTCATCAACGGCAACGTGGAAAAATCCATTCCGTAAATCTAAGGTGCTAAAAACCCGAGCGCCCTGCAATCGATCTAGCTGGTCTTCAATAAGCGGTAACGGATAGCGGTCCTTCACGATTTTACGATTCAACTTTCGATAATCTACACAGAGGCGAACAGAATCATCTTTTTTCTTTACTAACACCACGGGACTCGCGTAATCCGACAAAGATGGCTGGACTATCCCGTCGCGCAGCCACTCGCTTATCTGCGTGTTTACCTTATCTCTCTCCAAAGGCGCGAGCCGTCTTGCCCTTTGATAAACGGGTTCGTCATCCTTCAGAACTATTGTCATTTTTACATTCACGCAACACTCTTCCTTAGGAACATACGACTCTGTCATCGCTTTTATCTCGTGTTTATACTCATCCGCGACATGAGAAACATCGACTTTATTTACTTCGCGCACGCAGTCTATTTTAAATATATCCGGCCTATCGTCGTTCGTTTCGCTCTCATCTTTTGGTTTATTAATCAAGATTTTACCCTCTTTCATTATTATCTCGACAGCATTTAAGAAATCGGTTCCAATTAGTAATTCATGCTGCATCAACGCGTCGGAAACTACGTGTATCGTCATCTCATAGGGATTACCATCTATCGTTACTTCCGCACGAAATTCACCCAAGGTTTTATTGCTACCCGATCCGACACCTCGAAAACATACCTCTTTTCCTTTTAAAGGCGGGGCGCCGATGCGAATGTATTTGTCCGCTCGCATTAACACGTTGACGCCGGCGCGGATATTCGCGGTCCGTTCCGTGTGGCGGCGCTTCAACTAGCGGTCCGCTGCATGGGGCGGCGTGGCACCAAATTATACTGTTTAATGCTTGCGCTCTAATACCCACTACCGGATTCGAATAGACCGAATTTCCAAAATTCTGACGTGGCCCGCGGGTGGTCTAACCTGCTGATAGGACCCGCAGTGGCCAGTCGCTTGAATTGGGGAAAAACCCTAATTCGTTTTTTATGGCCATAAGCCCGGTCGACGGGCAAACGATGTATATGGTCAATGTCGTACTAGGAAAAAGAAATAGTCGTGCGTATAGGAATTGACGTTAACTCGCGTTATGCAAACTTTATTAATTTTCACCGAACTACAAAACTCTGAGGTACAATCTGTCTTTGTGGCTCGACTCGGAAATACGTAAAAAGCAACCTTGGGAGGGCCGTGCGTAGTTCTTATAAACCCTCGGTCTGCCTACTCCTTCCCGTAAATCCTCGTTGTCCTCTCATCTCACAAGTTGGAGTGAGAGAGACGGAAGGATTCCTGTCTTCGTCCAGGCGGGTACGAAAATTGTTAACGTCGCCCCGAGACGCCCGAAGGCCACGGAGGTGTTCCGATATGGAAAATCCCCACATCTGTTGAACACCCCCTAAGGCCTCGGCCGCCTCAAGGCGACGCGCCCACCTAAACAATGGACTTGCCATAAACGACGGCTCGCAACCCGGCCCCCGTCTACCTCGGACGGTCCTAGACCCGCGAGGTCCCAAAGTGCTTGCACGTGCTGACTAATTGCACGTAGCAAATGGGCCCAGTGCAGAGTCGGCCATCCGAAGCAGATACAATGGCGGAGACCGGATCGTAAACCGTCACCCCTACATGCGTTTGTCGTAAATTATGTTGAGTGCGAGCGGCGATTTCGTCGAAGCTACGACTGACGATTTCCAGGCGGCCAGGCACTCGAGGCCCCAATAGTATTTGGTTTCTGGGCCGCTGACAAAAGATATATATTGCCGGGCTAAGTGGCCGAGGACTGTCGCGTGGTTTTTCAAAGATCGGTTTGTTTTTCCTTTGGAAAATCGTGGGCCTCGGGGTGGGCTTTAGTTGGGCGAGCATTGACCCGCCTCTCGATCTTCGGCGGCCCAATTAGAAGTACAGAACCGCTCACGCATAGTGGAGAAAATCTGTGACTTTTGGGGAAATGAATACGCCCCAGTCGACACTTTTTGAATATATAGTGCGTGACCTAGTAATGAGGGACCATTATCGAACATTTAGACGACGACGTGAGTTTTACTGAGTTAAAATTGACGGCAAGAGAGAAAGAGTACTGTTAGCGTGCAAGTATTCTGTGTGAAGTGTCTGTGAAGTGCGAGGTCAGTAGAGTTCTGACATAACGAATTATCTGAGCACACATTTCTTCCGGTAAGTGTAACGGTAGTAAAAAGTTTCTTTCCTTCTAAAAAGGCGGTTAGCATTTTTTACTTTTAATTTTTGCCCATCTAAATAGATACAATGGATATGGAATTCAGTGATTCGTCTGATGAATCCGTATCTGGAATCATGCGAAAGAGACGAAGAACTAGAATACCTTCATCATCATCATCGGACACGGCAACTAATAGAAATACCACGGAGGAAGAAGATTGGGAGTCTGATGTAGAGGACCAAGATGATGACGCGGAATGGCGGGAAATAGCGGAAAGATCTGCATCAGAGGAAGAGTATTCGGAAGAAGAAGAGCTACTGATCGAAGAGACGGACTGCGACGATCCTGTTGCATTGTATAAATTATTCTTCACGGACGAGATATTGGAGATCATCGTTGAAGAGACGAATAGATACGCTGTACAGTGCATAGTGAATGCGGCATATGGCAGGAGACAACATCATCAAGCATGGAAACCCGTTACAAAAAGTGAATTGAATACGTTTATTGGTATCTTGCTTATTATGGGTGTAGTACAAGTACCCGAAATTCGATTATATTGGTCCAAAAAGCCGATGTATGCGAATGCGCGTATACAGAAAGCAATGAAACGCGATAGATTCTTAGCAATATTAAAATACTTGCATTTTTCCGATAATAATACGGCTAGAACCGAGGATCGGTTACATAAACTTCGAAATGTAGTTGATAAAATTGTTCGTACATTCAAAGATGCAGTAAAACCCGGAAAAAATATAGTAATTGACGAAAGCATGGTTCCGTGGAAAGGACGCCTTAGTTTTCGTCAATATATACCAGGTAAGCGGCACAAGTACGGAATAAAACTGTACAAACTCTGCCTTCCGGACGGATATACATACAATGTGCATATTTATTCCGGTAAAAATGAAACGAGAATTGTTAAAACACATTCTCATGATGTAGTCATGAGATTGATAGGAGATCTATTATTCGAGGGCCGGATTTTATTTACCGACAATTTTTATACAAGTATTCCTTTAGCCGAAGATCTTCTCACTAAGAGAACATATATTTGCGGTACAGTGAAAATGAACAGAAAATTTCTACCGCCGCAAGCAAAACAAAAACAGAAACGGGGAGACATTATATCTCTTGAAAATCGGAACGGCGTGAAATTTTTGAAGTGGACCGACAAAAGACCCCTGTGCATGTTAACCACTTCGAAATCTCACAATTGCGCTATTATTCGTGGCAAAGGTGATAAATTAAAACCAGATACCGTTTTTTCTTACAATAGTGCGAAAAAGGGAGTTGATATATCTGATCAGATGTGTTCCTATTATAAATGTTTACGGAAAACAGTAAAATGGTATCGAAAAGTTGTCATGGAGCTAATATGCGGGACCTCTTTAGTAAATGCGTGGTACATCCACAAAAAGTGGGGAACCAAACGTTACAAAATTTTAAAATTTAGAGAAAAAATTATTGATTTTCTATTGGAAAGTGTTGAGAATCCCCCTAGTGAAGAACTAATAGCAAGGAGACGGAAAAAACATTTTTTAAGTTCATACCAAGGATCCGCGAGGAAGATGAGGAAAAGATGTAAAGAGTGTTACAAACGCTTAACAAACTTAAAAGGAATACAGTATGCCACAAACAAAACAAAAAAAGTAATGACCTTTTGTAGCAGTTGTCCGAATAAGCCGGCACTTTGTTTGAAATGTTTTAAGAAATTGCATCGAAAACATAAATAGATATTTTAAATGTATTGCTTAAATTATAAGTTGTGTATCTTGTGTTCAATGTTTGATTATAAGGTAGAAATGTTAATGTATAATGTTAAATCAATAAAATTACATTTTGTACTACGTATTTTTTGATATACAAACGTGGCCCACCGGTGGGTCAGGCCGCCCCATGGGACAGTCTAGCATGGGCCACCGGTGGGTCAGGCCGCCCCATGGAACAGACAAGCATGGGCCACCGGTGGCCCATGCCGGCGTCAACGTGTTAAACATAGATCACTACCTGTATCTATAAGTGCCGTTACATTGTTGTCACCGATTTTAATTTCCTTACAGCTTTTCCCGGGCGCATTGCTAGAAACTGCACTGCTATTCGCTACGCCCACGCTATCACTTTGTCGCTTTCGCGGACACTTCGATGCAAAGTGACCTCGCTCATTACACTTGTAACACTTCACACTTTCCATTTTCGTAGGACAATTAGCGGTGACGTGATCCTCCTTGCCGCAGTTGTAGCACCGTCTCGGCGTCTGCGACACATCCTTTGTTTCTTTAATCTCCCTGTACCGCTGCTCGAAGCCCTTGCCGGTCCTCTTATCGCTACCGTACCTTGACTGCATCCTTTCCTTCAGCGATACGTGCTCGAACGCTTCCAAAAGATCCTTTATCGTCCGAAACCGATGTAATCGTGCTTGGTCCTTTAAGAAGGTATCGGGTATGCCGTCCACTATATAATCGATAATTTCATCTTCTGGAACCGGTACCCGATTCGCCAAAATTATTTTCTGATGCACATACTCGTTAAATGTTTCGTCCTTCTTCCAGACTCGTTCCTCGAATCTTCTCTTTAAAATTAGCTTACTTGGACGATGATCATACGTCTGCTTCATTTTCGCAAGAAGCTCTTCTACCGGTATCTGCAGGAATTCTACTTTGGACCGAAGCCATTCGCTCGCTCTTCCTTTCAGTCCAAGGTTAATTAGAAGTCTTGCCTCATTATCGCTCAGCTGATATGTAGCTGTGAGGAGCCTTATTTGTTTTTCCCAAACCTCATAAGCCTCACAGCTTCCGTCGAATCGATTCACAAGATCCGCAATTAATTGTATGTTCGTTCTGGACTGCATTCGTTGCACCGACACCGACGATCCACTAATATCGGTACTCCCTACCGATTGGCCCACTGTATCGTCTCTTGAACGTGGCGGTCTTCTCAACAATTCGATCTCTCGGCGCGCAAGTTCGAGCTCACGCTCAACGAGTTCCTTTTCTCGTCGTATTAATGAAATTTCCCTCAGTTGCTGGGACATTTCCTCAACTGGTATCGTCGAAGCATTCGACACATTCGAAGGCTCAGCGGTCACTTCTTCCCGTGACATGGCTGTGTCGGTCATCCATGTACCCGTTGGATCCGCTTCCATCATTCTCAAGAATAATTCCGCTTTCACACCAGACGTGCTTAAGCCCAATTCTTTCAATTTGTCCTTTAAAATATTCACCGTGAAATCGCCAACAGTTTTCCTTGTGGCCATCGTCTTCCCAACTGTATACAAAAGTCTTCTCACGCCGAAAGAGTCCAATCCAGGTACTCTCACGTACTTTACACGACTTTAGCTAGTTAATCCCCGATGTCACATACGTAAACTCTATCACACGTTCTCACGAAACTTGACACCGTTTAACCACTTAACGCTCAGGTTTTTTTCGAATCGACCGTCCAAAAACGCACAAGTTTTTTTTTGCCTGAATGCTTATCTTGTGCATATTATAAAATGTTTTTTGTACTCCTAGTGGCGAACGAATTATTTTTTTCGGAAAAATAACAAGTTTTTCATCATACCTGTTTATCTAAGGGAAATCCTTCTATAACTTATATAACCAAATAACATTAACAGCAACAATTAATTATAACAAGCAGAACACAAAAGTAATAATATAAGAAATAAACACACTATAAACTAAAAATCGTAAGACGAAAAGGATATTACAAGGATGACGTATACTGCACACTGATCGCTCAAAGACTGAAGAGACAGACAAAAGCTAATGGCAGAAGACGGAGAGATTATCTGTATTTATTCCTCCAATATACAATGTATGAAATTTTTGGAAATGTATACATTTCAGTGTAAGATGTCAAAGAACTGAGTTCTAAAATATCAGCGGCTAAGATAAACAAACCGCAGAGTGGCAGCCGTATCAGCTATGCCCGTGAACGTCACGGGCATGCACAAATTCGACCGTTCGGCGTGCCCGTGAACGTCACGGGCATGAGCGTTAAGTGGTTAATCAATAACACTCAACGATTCCTAAATTCGACTAAATCCCGGCTGAGCCCCCAAAATTGTAGGAATCGGGGTTTAGAATGTTATTAATTAAAAATGCTTCCTATAAATAAAGGACAAAAATGTATATATATTTAAAAGAATAGTTATTCGCTTCTGATCCAACCTCTAATACGTATCGTCTTCGACTGACTTCTTTTTCGGCTCAGCATTCGTACAAAGAACACGCATACATTCATTCGCACCTCACGCATTGATCATTCATACACTCACACAGTCCTGCCACGTGCCTCGCAAAAGCGTTCGAACAAGCGATATCAATACTGACAAGGGGAGGACCAGACCCGGGGGTCACCGATTTTGATGAAATTTGGTACACCTGTTCTACTTGGAAAATCATTCGACCCATGTTTTGCCAAAAGTGTAGATAAGTCAAAATTTTTGAAAAAATCAAGGTCAAAAAAAAATTTTTTTCCGATCGACTTGAAACTTTGTAGACATGTTCTACGAGCAAAATTAAGGTATACGTATTGTTTTATTTCGCTGTAAAAACATTTTGAAAATTACTAGGTACGATTAGTACCTTAGAGATAAAACTGTTCTCAACAAAGCGGCGTAGCTGAGCGGATGAGGTAGCGTACTGTGGGTACTATGGACGTAGGATCGATTCCCGCATGGTGTTTTTTGTATTTTTTTTTTAATTTTTTATCTCTCTACAAATACATGTAAATTATTTCTAGACAATATTTTAAAACCGTATGTACAAAAGAACAAGTTCTGTTTACTAACTGACTCCTGGACCGGCCAAACTGATGGTAGCATGTACGACGAAAGATTTCATAATGACCGTATGGAGTGCACTTTTCAGCTAAAAATTGTACAACCGCAATGCACATCCACCTGTCAACCGTGCGATGTCTATTTTTATCGGCAGGTAAAAATTTTACTGAAGCAAATACAGAACGCCCCGTCAGTGATACAAGAAAAAAGGTCCTTGCATAAAAGAGCTGATGCAATTAAAATACATGCAATAATCCATAACCAACTATCTGCTCCGATATTTACAAACATGATACAATATGCGTGGTATGCATCGAAATTAACACATACACGTACCATATTTCTTAACGTTAACCAAGTTTGTTTTCCAAAGTCGGATGTTAATAAGAAATGTACTTGCAACGCCGTATCCTTTATCACAGTTCTTGGTGTGAATATCGTTTATGTTTTCAATGTTTCTACGACGAGTACCACCCGCACAAGTGTGTAGTTTTTAATGAGAAATAAATTATTTTTATTAAAATACAAAATTGTGAACTTCATAGTAATCATAACAAGAAATCCATAAATAAAATAGAACATAACGCGCAATTTAAAATGTATAAATTAAATACTAGACCATATTAAAATAAATAAAACATGTGACGTATGGAAAACGATGATTGAGATAAAAAATTAAAAAAAAAAAAAAAAATACAAAAAACACCATGCGGGAATCGATCCTGCGTCCATAGTACCCACAGTACGCTACCTCATTCGCTCAGCTACGCCGCTTTGTTGAGAACAGTTTTATCTCTAAGGTACTAATCGTACCTAGTAATTTTCAAAATGTTTTTACAGCGAAATAAAACAATACGTATACCTTAATTTTGCTCGTAGAACATGTCTACAAACTTTCAAGTCGATCGGAAAAAATTTTTTTTTTGACCTTAATTTTTTCAAAAATTTGGACTTATCTACACTTTTGGCAAAACATGGGTCGAATGATTTTCCAAGTAGAACACGTGTACCAAATTTCATCAAAATCGGTGACCCCCGGGTCTGGTCCTCCCCTTGTGAGAATCGCCTGTACCAAATATTGCGTTTCTTAAGAACCTACACTATTATTTTAATTTTCATAAGATTTATAACTACTTTACCCTTCCATGTATAATAGAATAAATTTTATGACTGAAGAGGGTAACATACAGTTATCGAAACGTCTCGAAAATTTGAACAAGAAGTCAATTATTTAAACTCCGGTTGACAAACAGCCGTCCTTCATTACGAAGAGAAATACACAACCTGTCACAAAATGGCTTTATTGTATTATCTATCCTGAATTCCGTTGATGATATATTGAATCAAAGCATTTTCTTCCACGTTACCTTCATTTGCAATTTCACACATCTCGTAGACGTATTGTTGTCCGGTTTCGTGGGGTTGTCGTTTTCTTTCTCATAGCTGAGAATGTATGCGTGCGCTGTTAGGTTGGACTCTAAATTCTTCCCGTAATTTCTCACATAATTTTTCTCCACGAAGTGATCCCTCTTTCAGTTGCTATACATTTTTTCGCGGATACCAGCAGCATACGTTTTCCGTAAATTAGCATCTGTAATTTGTTCCAATGTAACTGTTCTATATACCCCGAATTTCCGGGATCTCCCACGTGGGGTTAGGTGGGTAAGAAACACCAAAAGAGAAAACTTACTGTGGAAGGTTATCTTTATGACACTACAACGTAGTCGCGCCTTCGTTTCTTACAGAATGCCCCTTCACGCTAGCACGTTCTCTCCACTTCCTTTTACAATGCCACCGGACATACGTCACGCGTCGGACCCGTCGATAAAAGCGGGCTCGACAGGGTTCGCAATGATATTTTCTCGACATCCTCCCACCTTTTGAGTCAGAGACTCAAAACGAACAGCAACAGTCAGTATCAGGGTATTGTTTTCGACAACCCAATGTCTTACAACTATACAAAAAAGTAGTACAATGAGAACTTAAAACTAATCGAATTATACATTGCATCCAAATCACCACGCCTACTCATAAAATGTTGGTCTTTTGACTAAGCGCCCGCTTCGCGTTTTTGTCTCCGGGTGGGTATCCGAGTCATTACACATTTTCGTTGGAACAGACCGCACGCAATCCTTGCTTCCTTCCTCGCTTAATCTTTTTTCTTCTATCTTTTCCCGTAAAATTGTTGTCTCTTTTGTTTGATTACCAATTTCTAGCGGATAGACTCGCTGTATCGGACGCAAGAATTTTCCGTCTGTCGTTTTAAGTTCGACGACGCGTACTTTGCCGTCTCTCCCTGCGATCAGTTTCTCTATACGCGCCAAAGGCCAATTAATTCGTTTGTGATTATCATTTCCCACGATTACTACATCACCGATTTGAATTTTTCTTAATTCTTTTTTATTACCTTTTAAGATCAATCGACTCAAATATTCTTTACGGAATCTATTTCTCAGATGTTCCATGACTTCTTGTCTGCGTTTAAAACTACTTCTTAAATCTATCTTGTTTACTATATCAATATCGGGAGTCTCGATCGTTCTAATATCGCACAAAAACATCGAAGGTGTAAGAGCTTTCAAATCGTTCGGATCGTCCGAAGTACAAGTTAGTGGTCGGGAATTGAGAGTAAGTTCACAATCGCACAATATTGTGCACATTCCTTCATAGTCAAGACAGGCTCTACCTAAAACTTTACGCACAATTACTTTCAACATCCCGATCAACCGCTCCCACCATCCTCCCCACCAGGGTGCGCTAGGAGGGCTGAAACGCCAGTCAATTCGTTTCGTCGTACTATATTTTGCGATCACATCCCAGTTTAAAAACGCGAACGCGTTATCGGCTCCAACAAAATTTTTCCCGTTGTCGCTGTAAATTATCTCGGGTCTACCGCGTCGACTTATAAACCGCCGTAAACTCTCTAGAAATGCGTTTGTGGACATCGACGAAACGAGCTCTAAATGTACGGCTCTGTAAACCGCGCATGTGTATAAACAAATCCAGGCTTTTTTCTCGCCTTTTAGGAAAACTGGCCCCGCGAAATCGACTCCAACAATTTCAAACACATGTGCATCTCTTACACGATTCAGCGGTAAAGGAGGTACTTCCTCTTCCATTCTTTGAGCGCTAAATCGTTTACATATCACACACTTAAAAATTACCGATCTTACAGCTCTACGCATCGATAATATCCAAAATCGTTCTCGTAAATGACACATGACTGTTTGAACTCCGGCATGACAATTACGCTCGTGGGCATCTCGAATCAGTAACTCAACTGCTTTGTTTTTGCGATCTAATATTATCGGGTATAAAAATGCAAAGTGGTCATCTCTTTGAACAATTTTAGTTTTTAAACGAATTAGCCCATCTTTATCTATAAAAATAGTTAAATTTATTAATCGTTCATCTTTTTCGCAAAACATTTTTGACTGTAAATATTTCAGAAATTTTATTTCGGTTCTCTTTATTTCTTCGCATGTTAGTCTGTTACCATTGTACTCTCTTTTAAGTTTAAAATTCTTAAACTTCGATATTATTGTCAAAAATCTAATCAATTTCTCATAGGATGAAAACCTTTCAATTATGTCGTTTTCCGGATCATCCTTTAAATTCACCAAAGAAATTTGTTTGGTTCTTTTTACTTCCGCATTGACCAAACTTTCGTCAGTTGATTCGAGCGCGTTCGGCCACCTTTCCGGATCCTCGCGAAGCCACCTAGGGCCCTCCCACCAACGCGACTCAAGCAACTGTCGCGCTTGGCAACCTCGCGAAGGTAGATCCGCCGGATTCAGCTCGCCCGGTACATACTTCCAGGTGCCCGTCGCGGTCAGCTGTCTTATTTCGCGTACTCGATTCCATACGAATATGGACCATTGTACGTCCCGTTTTATCCAAGCTAACGCCGTTGACGAATCAGACCAATAATAGATCGGTATTTTTTCGTAATTTAATGCTGTAATGATTTCGTTAGTTTGTCGACTCGCAATGCATGCCGCTAATAGTTCCAATCTCGGAATTGAGGTATTTTCCGGAGCAACTCTCGATTTCGCAGCTAAAAACTTCAATTCGACTTCTTTCTCTTTTTCAACGCGTAAAAAGGACACGGTCGCGTATGCACGTTGACTAGCGTCGCAGAATGTATGAATTGAAATATCTCCCGTCCCAAATGCTCGATCTATTTCTATTCCCTTTAAATAACCTAACTGCGAATGCCATTGCAAAAATTCGAATTTTAATTTTTCATCCACAGGTTCGTCCCAACCGATTTTTTGGTTATGTAATTGTCTTAAAAGTAACTTCGGTAGTAGTGTAACCGGGCTCGTAAATCCTACTGGATCGAAGATTTTGTGAGCCGCAGACAGAATTATTCTTTTCGTTACAATTTCTAAGCATTGCTCCTTTAACACGGATGGATTAATCAATAAAGTATCACGCAGTTTGTTAAATGAAATACCTAATACGAGGGTCGTCGGTTTCTCTGCAAAATCCCGAGAGAACTCCCAGCCTCTTAAATCAAAACCTCCTGCAGCCATTATTTCGGTCGTTTGCGAAATAAAGGAATTCAATTCTTCGAGTGATTTTACGCTAGTTGTACAATTGTCAACGTAAAATGACTTCATTAGCCTTTTCACAATGTCTCGAGACCATCTCGTTTCATTTAATGCGTTAAGCGTATGTAATTCAATAACTGCTTCAAGCAGAAAGGGACTACACGTAAGTCCGAAGACGACTCTTTTATGTCGAAGTACAATTAACTCGCCGTCGGAAATCCATAAAAATCGTAGAAAGTCTCTATCCTTTTTATTTATTTCAATTTGCAAGAACGCCTTTCTTATGTCCGCGATTACTGCGATTTCATTTTCTCGGAATCTTAACAACGCCGAGGGTATAAGCTCGATCAAATTTGGCCCTTTTTCGAGACATTGATTTAAAGACGGGAAGCCTCGTTCACTCGCTGACGCAGAGGTTCCCAAACTTTTTTCTTTCGTAGACCCCTTGTCATGTTTTTCAATTTTAGATAGACCCCCCGCTGTGGGTCTATCTAACTATATTGAAGTATATTTCCTAACATACAATTTTTGTGTCTTCGTTAATCCAAACAACTCGAACAATCTGAGTGAGGCCTGAGAATAAGATATACGGATTACAGGGGTTACACTGTAATACACAAAATGTATGAGTCGATGCGATGTGTGGCTATTTTTACGTGGCCTTAGTGAAAGCACCGATCGTTGGTTCTCTTTTAGAAGACTCACAGCTCTGTGGAGTGAGTAAAACGCACACTGTGGAGTGAGTGAGACGCTAAGTTAGGCACATACTATGGATAGAGTGAAACGCGTATAAAATGCTCCGAGATCAAGTGAAAATAGGTTTAGACCGACGATATTAATTATATTAATAATATTAAATTTTTGTAATTTCTTTTAATGTCAAAGTTATATCAATTATACTGTTTCTTGCAATTTTTGAAATTTCTTGCCATTGACCCCCCATTTTCATTTCATAGACCCCCAATTTCTTTTTTCGCCCACGTAGACCACTTGCAGGTCTTCATCGACCCCTGGGGGTCGATATAGACCACTTTGGGAATCACTGCGCTGACGCATCGAAGACCGGTCTTAGTTTAGTAGTACTACCTATTTTTACTACGTGTCGGTGTGGCAGATAATGAGAAAATGCATTTAACTCTATTTCAGGTACTACTTCAATAATATCTTCTTTGATCCACTCTTGGAATGTCTCATTATACTCTCCATATAATCCTTCGTTATTTAATTTAGTTATAGTTTTTTCCAACCGTCTCTTGGCTAACTCGAAATTCCGCGAAATTGGTGCGTGATCTTTAACCCATGGTAAATCTACGGTATAACGCCCGCTCTCGGTTCTTATAACAGTCTCTAGAAAATGGTCTTTAACATTTCTACTCTCTAAAAGACGATTAGTTTTTTCAACCGGTTCTCTAATCCCGAGTACGTCCAAGTCCCATAAATCGCTAAGCTTTGCGTCAATTACAAAATTCGCAAACGTTTTAGTGGCAAAGTCTTTGTGCTTACTGAGCGGCGTCTTTCCCATTACCGTCCAACCTAACGTAGTCTGCATGAGCACGAGTCCATTGCTCAAATTGTGTTTCCTGCCTGTCATGAGCTTACCTGCGACATCAGCACCTAACAATAGTTCAATTTTGTCGTCGAATACATTTGTATTCGTATCTACGTCGTTCAGTACAATATTGTTCTCCGTTAATTCATTGAACCACTCTGCCTTTTTAACACTCGGTATGTCAGCACAAATAATTTCTTTATTTATAGCTCGGAAATTGCACGCATAATCGCTATCAATATTTTTCATACGCACGAGATAAATATTATGTGGTTGACTCTTCGTGTTCACGCCACCGAATAAAGAGTGTGAAATTTCCATATTATCTATCGGCTCATAACCTAGATAACCAGCGACATCGGATTTTATGTACGACCGCTGCGAGCCACTGTCAATTAATGCACGCACAACTCGTTCACGATTGTCCGAATATAAAACCACGCGTAAGGTTTGCAGGTATACATCAGGTACATTACAAAAACTCGCTAAATTATGTTCGTGTAATTTCTTTTCTGTTAATATTTCAATTTTATTCGACTCAGTGCCGCGTTTATTCGGCGGTCCGTTGCAGATCAAAAACGCGTGTCGGTTGCCGCACGAACTACAGGTTACTTTAACCTTGCAATCTCGCGATAGATGACCGCGCTTCAAACATCTGAAACAACATCCGTTCTCTTTGAGCACATTTTTTCGTGATCCCAGAGACATGGTTCCTGCTTTCTCACACGCGGCATTCTCGTGATTTTCGCGACAAAATACGCAGTGTTTACGTTTGTTTTCGGTCGATAACAAAGCGCTGGCTGAGGCTACTTCTTGATCTGCCTCTATCTTCGTCTTACCTTCACCTTTAGTGCTTGCTTTCTTTTCGTTCGATCGCGTAGTAAATCCTTGAACTGCCATGCTGATGCGCTCTTCATTCTCGACTTCTGATTCTAGGAATTACAGTAGCCTCGGCAAACGGTCGCTGTTTTCTTCTCCTTCGATTGATTCGTTCGACATAGTCGAGCGTTGCCACGTTCTTAGAATCTCCTCAGGAAGCGAAGATTCCACTAATGGGTACAGCATTATAGCACATTTATCCGTCGTAACTCCCAACGTTTCTAGTGCGCGTATGTGGGCTGAGACTTTGTCGTAGACTTCAGCCACACTCGATCTCTTTCCTTTATTCGTAGCATTTTGCAGCACTAACGAAAGTAATTCGCGCGTATAATATTCAACTAATAACTCGTCGCGGCCAAATCTGTTCTTCAAACTAGCGTATGCCTTTTTATAGTTTTCAGCGGTTGTTGGGAATCCTTGCACAACAGCCTCAGCTCTCGACCCCTTCTCTACGGCTTGTTTTAAGTATTCTAGCTTGTCTTCATCCGTAATACTCGCGTCGTTGTGTATCTTCTTGAAATGTGACCAGAACTGAAGCCAATTGCCGACACCGCCACCAAATTTTGGTATTTCTAATGTCGGCCGTTTGAAAGGTTTAGTTTCGTTACGTGCAGTGATCACATTTTCAGCAATTCTCTCTTCTCGATTTTCCATCTGGGCATTCATCAGTAATTTGGCTCGTAAAAATTCTAACTTATTGTTCTCATGTGACTCCATATCAATTTCTATATCTTTTTCTTCGGTCGTTGATGCAATCAAGAACTCTATGTATTTCGTATTTGCTTCCTCAAGTTGATGCAGCTTCGATTCTAATAACTGGAATGCAATTGTTTTTTCTATTTGAGTCACATCTGCACTAGCACATTTCCCTTTAAAACTGTTCAAGCACTTTGTAAATGACGCACGTTGCACCGACCTCGCTTTCTTCGCAACTTCCATTTTTTCAGGTTAACTTTCGTACAGTACAATCTTACCCACGTCCTGTCACGGTCGCCAGAATGTTCTATATACCCCGAATTTCCGGGATCTCCCACGTGGGGGTAGGTGGGTAAGAAACACCAAAAGAGAAAACTTACTGTGGAAGGTTATCTTTATGACACTACAACGTAGTCGCGCCTTCGTTTCTTACAGAATGCCCCTTCACGCTAGCACGTTCTCTCCACTTCTTTTTACAATGCCACCGGACATACGTCACGCGTCGGACCCGTCGATAAAAGCGGGCTCGACAGGGTTCGCAATGATATTTTCTCGACAGTAACAATGTGCTCATATCTTCGAATTCCTGTATCCATTCGTCGATTGATACTTTGTTGTCGCCTGTAAAACTCGGTAGTGACTCCGTTCCATCGTACTGTTATGCCGTGTGACGTGAAAATGCGTTCGCTTCTTTTAAACGCATTGATTTATGTCGGGATATCCAGAAAGAAAGGACGCTAAGTGCAAAACTTAGAATTGTAATAATAATAATAAACTTAAACGTGACATAAGAAAAGACAAAAGACATAAGACTCTTAAAGGATGTGTAGCAAAAAGAACGTTTATTCGTTCGCGACCACGTGCTCGTTCTAACTGCGTGGCTGGAGCAGTGATGCCAGGACGTGGGATTTTCTCCCACGTGGGAGTCATCGTGCGCATGCGCATGGTGACGTCACAGCTCGACAGCGGTTGTTTCCATGGACGTATCTAGTAAAATGTCCTCTTCCTGTAATTTCTACCGTATTTCAATTGTCACAGGGGTCTGACGATACCCCATATTTGAGTGAAGTATATACGTTACTGAGAATTGGGTAGCGCGCACGGGTGGGAAAAATCCCACGTCCTGGCATCACTGGGCTGGGGCTTGCAACCAGCGATCACGTGACGCTCAGGGCCGTCGTAAGCCTAGCTTACGGGGGCGACACTGAACCACCACATAATATTTTTCTTTATTTTCATTTAAACATTATAATTCGGCCAGTCCTGACGAATGTCCGACCTCGGACACTTTAACAAATAATAGTACTAACCCATCACTCGAACATAACCATTAAACATATCATTTCCCTCTATCGTCTTACAAACTTAAACCAGTGAAGACTTACGAACTAGTAATAAGTAA
The DNA here is from genome assembly GCA_910591515.1 of Cerceris rybyensis. Lineage (NCBI taxonomy): Eukaryota > Metazoa > Arthropoda > Insecta > Hymenoptera > Crabronidae > Cerceris > Cerceris rybyensis. The sequence goes on along the minus strand of OU342796.1, from coordinate 3,680,257 downwards.
TATTAACTTTATTCGTTAATTGACGCAGCTTTACGTACATATAAGAAATAGTTTGAAGAATCACTTAAACATATGAATAAACTGTTCAAAATAACGGTAAGTAGTTAAACTTATATATAATGCTTAAAATTAATCTTTCCACTTCCGCATGTTACACGACTCCCATACTCCTTTATAAGGTTTCTGAGAGGATTGAAATTCTTCGATATCTGCAATAACGTATCGGTCGTTTCTCAATTTCTTAATGACTCTATACAGTCGAAATTTTTAATCATAACATAGTCATCTACATTAAATTGATGAGCATCTATATGCTTACTGTCATAATACTTCTTATTATAATTTTGCGACCGTTCAATCTTTTCCTCGGCCTTAGTCCTATTAGTCTTTAAATCTCGCGGATTGTCTTTGGTGATTGTTTCTAAATACGAACGAATTTCATCTGAGATATGCCCACGCTGTGTAATGCCGAGCATTAATTGACTAGGGGCCTGTCCAGTAGCAGTGTTAATCGTATTATTTAGGATATATTCAACGCTAGGCAAAATCTTATACCAGTACCTTCCAACGGATGGATCGGCTAATTTAGATATCATAGAAGCAATGGTTCTATTGTATCTTTCTATCTGGCCATTGGCTTTAGGAGATCCTGTTGCAATCTTAACGTGAGTGATTTCCTCATCGGACATAAAATTTGCAAATTCCTGCGAGGTGAAACAGGTACCCCGGTCGGAAATAAGCATTTTCGGTCGACTGTAATTTGAGAAATATTGTTTTAGACAATTTACTGCTTCTCTACTGTTCGTCGTTTTAGTCGCATATAGCTTAATAAATTTAGTAAATGCATCGATAATTAGAAAAATATGCAATTTGGCCGGATGCTGTTTGTCAACTGGTCCGAAATGGTCAACGTGGACAGTCTGGAAGGGAACGTTACTTTTAGGTAGGTTATATAAACATCCTTCAGGCCTACCTGAATTAGGCGAATACGAAATGAATTTTAAGCAATTTTGGATGTGAGAAGCTACTTTATGTCGTAATTTCGGAAACCAATCATTCTCCAAAATAGTTTTACACGTTTTATCAATTCCTAAATGTCCCATCTCATCGTGGTATTTATAAATGACGTTAGTCTCCATACTCTCGGGTACATAAAATTGTAAATTATCTTCCTGCTTGCAATAAACTAAACCATTCTTTAATTCGTAATATTTATCTTCACTAGCTTCTAGTTTAGAACGTAACTCGCAAATTTTAGAGTCTTTATTCTGACATAATACAAGGCTTAACTCAAAAGGATTATCCTCGATGACGAGTACATTAATTGATCTGCTAAGAGCATCGACGTGATGCATCCTAGTACCTGATCGGTGCTCCAGCACATAATCATAATTCTGTAGTTCCAAAGCCCAACGGGCGATCCTAGGGTTCATATCCTTTTTGTTCAAGATCAGCGTAAGTGAGTTACAATCGGTCACTATATTGAATTGAATTCCTTGCACATAAATTCGGAATCGTTGCAATGCGTAAATGATCGCTAAGGTCTCGAGTTCAAAACTGTGGTATTTGCTTTCCGTATTAGTGGTTCGTCTAGAAAAATAAAATACCGGATGCAGCCTGCGATCAGATTTCTTTTGCATTAATACAGCGCCAAAACCAATGGAGCTGGCGTCGCAATGCAACTCAGTTGAATCGTGAGGATTGTAGATCGATAAGACTGGAGCGTTGATTAATTTTTCTTTAAGAGAACTAAAAGCATGAAACTGTTCCGGACCAAACGTAAATACAGCATTTTTCTTAGTTAGGTCATAAAGCGGTTTTGCAATAATAGAGAACCCTTCAATAAATTTTCGAAAATAAGGACACAAACCAATAAATCTTTGTACGTCACGGCAGTTTTGAGGCGTTGGAAAATCTCGAATGGCGCTCACGCCATGTCTTGTAGGCTTTATACCACCTTTAGTTATTAAATACCCTAAATATTCTATTTCAGTAAACATAAATTTGCACTTATCTATCTTAAGTTTTAATTTGTTTTCCGTTAATAATTTAAAAACTCCTTTTAACACTCTCAGATGGTGATCTAGTGTTTCAGTGGCAACTAAAAAGTCGTCAAAATATACGACAATATCTCCTGACGTTATATACTTATCCAAAATCCCGTTAACGTACGATTGGAATTTCAGCGGTGCTGTTTTTAGTCCGAAAGGCATTCGCAGATATTCGAACTGCCCTAAAGGCGTGACGAATAAAGTATATTTAATAGAATCTGGCGACATAAGTACGTGGTGGAATCCGTCCTTCAAATCAAGAATTGTGAAGTAATTCTTTCCATTCAGAACGTCGAGTTGGTCTTCAACTAACGGCAATGGGTAATGACCGCGAATCGTTAATTTATTTTGTAACCGATAGACATCCTATTGTCTATATGTGCTGTTTATCACGAAGATGCGACGCATGACTACGCACCAGCTACAAATCGAATACGCATCACGCCAATATAAAAGCGCAAACGACGACGAAGATCATTCATTACCAATCCTCATCAGTACCAGTTAGTATCGATCAACGTATTAGCTTATAAGCCTTTCTGTATTCTTTGAATATTCTAGTAGTGTAGTAAGATTTGTAGTTTGTTAAAAGTAGAGTTTAAGAGGACGAATAAATTCCCTTTTTAAAAACTCGAATCTTTGGACCTCGCCGGTAACAATTTAAAGCGCGATAGTCTACGCACATTCGAATTCCTCCGGTTTTCTTTTTAACTGAGACCACTGATGACGCGTATTCGGATTCACTACGTCGTATTATATTGCGTTCAAGTAAGTCATCTAATAATTCTCGTACCTGATTCTTTTCTGCAAATGATAGCCTACGAGGTGCAAAATGGAAAGGTTCGTGTTCGTGTAATTTTAGATTTAATTCAGACTTGATTTTTGGCTCATCGGGACGTGAGGTAAACAAGTAATCACGTTCAAAAATCTTCTTAAGTTCCGATTGTCTATCGCGTGACATTTCGGGATTAATAACGAGATTATCGGTCTTAACGGTTTCGCTTTCACATACATTAATATTCATAATATCTAAAACAGTTTGTTTCAAGTCTTCCTCCTCGGTATGTAATTTTCTTAATCCTAAATCGCATTTTTTCAATGAATCTCTTCCCAGAACAACAGAACTTGACATTGTTTTATCCGGTACAATCAGCAACACTAAATTATCCAACATAATTTCATCGAACGAGACGCGTACGGTAACAGTGCCTAAAACGACTAATTGACTGTTATTAATACCACAATACCGGTTAGTTAATTGAAAATCTCGCTTAATAAATTTAGCCGGTACAAAGTTTTGCTTGATAAAACTAACAGGACTTCCGGAATCTAACAACGTATCCAACCAACAATAATGATCTTCGTCCTCGTGATTCATTACATTACGTACTCAATAAATTTCAGAAAGTCGTTTTCTTCGACGGGTGCCGCAGTTACATTGTTGACTTGAGGCTTCGCTGCCTTACAATCTTTATGGTAGTACCCTCGCCAGAGGCGTTTTCTTAGGATTGTTTTTAAATTTTGGCAGATTAATATTTATATAATTCTGCATCAATTGGCGCAAATTGAAATTTTTTGACTATCTAGTTTCAGAGATATTTAATTTCAAAGTTGAAGTTTTTGAGGCTCTTATACATTACGGTATACGCGATATCTCAGAGTTTACTTACAAACATTTTTATATCTCAGAAACTTTTCTTAGGATATTTTTAAAAAACTAAAGTAACGTTAACTCACAACTAAACAATTTTTTAAAAATAGTGTCATTAATAATTACTATACAGTTTCGGAGATATTTATTAATAAGTAATGTAAAATTTACTGGATTTTAACAGAGGAAGGGATACGTGAATTATGATGTGGCAACAGTGTAGGTTTTTTAAGCCGCGAAAGAAGTATAAAGCACGCATGCGCTGAAAAATTTAAAAACTTTAATTTACGTAAGGTGTAACATTATAGGTGCAAATTTTATTTATTAAAAAAAATAACTAAGATTATTTTGGGAAATCAAATATTTTTTTTAATTTATTAAAAATCTATAAAATTTATAGTTTAAATATAATATTATATGTTAATCTTAAGTAAGTTATATAAATAACAATCAAATGAAAACAGTAAAATTTAAAATTTTATATTATTTTCTGTTCGTATAGCTATCATTTTATACGAAAAACAAAATATTTAAAATATAATATAAATTTCATTGCTATTAATATAAATATTCATCTATGAAAACAAGTTTGAAGTATAATTATCTGTATAAAAATATAACTATGTAGCAACCCACATAAAGCGGTGGACAAATAGGTATCAGGAAGAGAGGGGGGTGCGAGTCGAACGTACGCACCCTACCCCCACTACCGGAAGCCGACCAATGAGGAGCGAGGCCCCTCGGATAAAAAGGGCCTCGATTAACCAAAAGGTCGGAGTTGTGAGCGGGTGGTCAAGGGCTTCGGACTAGGCAGTCGGAGGAACCACTGGTATCCAGTCGAAGCCTTGACCGCCACCCGCTGGAGACACTCCGAAGTATTGGTGGACGGACGCAAACCCTCAATTCCAGTCAGCGACGGAGGTGGTTACTCGGATGATCCAGGACCACCGATCCTAGCTGACTTGCGGAGGGTTGTGGTCCTCCCCGATATCAGGAGCTGTTTTCCAACTCCCAAGTAGCGGCGTACCCAACGACGGAGCGAACTCCGGTGACTCTTGGCGATCCAGAGTCCGGACGACGCGAAGTGAACGTCGCGGGGGAAGGCCGTTACATATTGGCGCCCAACGTGGGGCCCGAACGACGACCGCCGTTACAACTAATGATTTTTTTTGAAAAATAGAATAATACTGTCAATTATTTTTTTTCTATTAGTTAATCTAGGCTTATCGTTTACTTTTTCAGACAAAAAATGACTAAATCCGGCTTCACCTTTTTCAATAAAAATTTTTTTTAAATCATCATAAGTTAGTTTAGCTACAGCCATTTTTTTAATAATATTATCCGAAACACAATTTTTTAAAACGTCCGGCGTTCCTGCGATTTGAGCAATTTCACGTGTTCCTGCTATATCGTTGATAACTTTTTTAAGTCCTTTGGCGTTAATTATTAAATCCTTAGTGACAATATTAGAAGATACCAGCTCTTCTAATATTTCTACATCAAACATTGCTTCATGAAAATTGTCAGTCTTTCTGTGAGGTAATAAATCTTTGGCAAGATGCGACAATTTAAATAATCCCTTCCCTTTTCTGTCAGGGAATTGTTTTTTAAATAATACTAATGTATCAGCGAATCCTCTTATAATTGATTTAAAATCATTAATCATATTACATCGAATAATGGCTTGGACCAAGTGCTTAGCATCAAACTTAGCGTTATGAGCGACTAAAATAGACGGCTTTGGTGAAACACGAAGAAATTTAAGAAAATTTTCTAGAGATTCTTTTAACGATATAGTTTGTACTTTCACGTTGTTGAGGTACAATTCATTGTCAATAACCGTTAAGCCAGTAACAGTAGAAGCTGCAGAAACTACAGGTTGAGTAGGTTGAATGTAGACTGAAAATTTCCGTCTGTTTTTATATCTGACTGTTTTTAGCGCATACTGCACTTGCCAATCTATAATCTGAAGATTCGCTTAAACTATAGCAGGTATTCTTTGATGCTTTATGTGCCATGATATTATTCAAACTTTCATTTGCCTGACTATTAGCAGCAATTAAAAATTTTGATGAATTTGCGGCATATTTACAGAAATGATTCTTCAATGACTCATACAACTGTTGATCTTTAAGGAGAATCGTCTGTTTTCTATCTTTTCTTAAATGATCAGGGTGATGGTGACACCAAGAACCACAATTTTCATGTGCACCAAATACATGGTCTGGAATCACAGCAATAGTTTTTGCAAGTTTTACACTATTGCCTTTATTTTGCGCAACAGCATAATTAAAACATTTTTTCAAATGCGGTATAACATTCTTTCTCTTCATTTCTTTGTATTCTGTTTGCAGCTAATCTTGTCATTGTCTTTATTACTTTTATAACTATTATAATCACTGTTTCTTTTGTTGTTGTTGTTGTTATTATTATTATGAGTTATGAATTCAGAAATTATTATAGATAAAGTAAAACCATGTGAGGAAACCAAAAAAAATAACATGATTGTGCTATAACGGTAACATATTGGAAAAAATTGAGGATGATTCAAATTAGTCTTTTCATTTATTTTGCATATGACGCACCGAAAAATAAATTCTGCCGAAATTATACATGGTGCAAAATAATGTTAGGAAGCTAAAAAAAATTAAGATGATTGTGCTATAATGATAACATAATGAAAAAATTGAAAATGATTAAAATTATACTTCTTATTTTTTTTGCATATGACGCACCAAGAAATAAATTATACCAAAATTATATATGGTGCAAAATGGTGTTAGAAAGCTATAAAAAAAGTTTGGTAGTTGTGCCTCAAACATAACCTACCAATAGTAGTCATTGAAAAATGTTTTAATTTTTTTTCTAAGGTTATGTCAATTCATCAAGTCTGAAATTTTTTTTAATCAGAGACCTTAGTTATATGTACGTCCTGAATAAATTTCAATAAAATCAAAATAGTTGTTCTCAAGTCATGAATTTTTGAAAAAATTTGTTTATTTAACGATTACTCCCTGGGGATGAATTTTTAAGGGTTGAAAATTGCTGTGATAAGTACTCACATAGGAACCTTTTTAACAAAAAAAAGCGAGCATGATCGGAGCTAAGGCCGCTGGATCATACTTATCCTCCTACAGCCTTTGTTATGAAATTTCCTCAGGCCTAATAAGAGAAAAATAAAGTTGTGGTATTATTTAATATTAAAATAATTTAGGCTCAGAATTTTTATTTACATATTTTATTGATTCAAACATAGATGGACAACTTGTGGTATTTATCTTTAAATTCTCAGAGTATCCATGACAAAAAAAAATAAATAATAATAAAAATAATAATAATAATAAACAAGATAATAACTTTAAAAAACTATTAATTGAATAGTATCGTTGTTATAGTTTTAGGTTATTTTTTACGAAATCATTATTTTCACGGTTGTAGTTTGTAAGCCTAAATACATAATTAAATATTCTGAAATTAGTATGTGTATACACTTCTTTATAAAGAAAAAATTTTTTACAAATATTTCACTTATTTACAATAATCGAGCCTGAAAAGTAATAACGTTTAACTTAGTATTATTATTCGTCGGAATTAAAATTATTTACAATTTTTTTCATATTTACAATTTTTTTGGTAAATTATTATTCATACAGGATTAATCCAATTATAATCATAATTATTATTATTATTATTAACATTATTATTATCGCTATTGTTGACGCGTGACAGCGCAACAGCAATAAACAATACGCTTAAGAAATCGGTGGCCTCGCGAAGCGATCATCGGGGCTGCATCGCGTACCGTTAGGCGCGACCTGGCTGGTCATTGTTCGGCAGGATTACCAAAAATACAGAAATCGACAGGCCCATCTGGCTGCCAGATGCTCCAAGTTCAGTCGTCTGGTTTATGACTCAAGTCATAAACCTAGGCGACTGAAAATATTAATTAACACTCGTTCGTACATCATTTCTTAGAACTGAACCACCGGTTCTTGGAATCCTGCCGCCTACAGTGACCAGCCAATCACAAAATTCGATACCTGTGACCGACGTCACTTCCGTTCTATCTGCCAATCAGAAAATCGCATTCTGAGAAATACCGAACCCTCCAATCGGAAATTTTCCAACTTTGCATACCACCCCTTCTCACTACGAACAGTGAGAAGGAGGGGGCCGATTGGAGGGCGATTCGGACTTTGGCGGATAGAGCGGAATCAGAACTGTTTTGGCAACCACGCACATTATATCTTTTCAACTAAAAATTAACACGAACGGCTTTTCTAACAAACGCAGTACATCATCATTCTCGACTGAGAAATTAATTAATCCACGTGTAACATACATCTCGACCAAGAGATAAAATAGTTTAAGTGTCGTTGTTTTGATTGTTATTTCGTTTTAATTGTGAATAAATTACGCCTACGTTAAATCAAGATCAACAATTAATTCGGGAGACCCAAAATAACTAGGTTGCGGCACTTTAATTAATCCCGCGCCATCACGTCAACTTCTCAATCAAGAGAAAGAGACGTGCGACTCAACATTTTGGTCCTTCGAGCCGGATCCAGCGACTGCATCCGATTGTCTCCCGAGTTGCAACAGCAACAAAACTTAAACACGACACTGGTTGCGCTCGAGCAAGAGGCAACCCAAGCAACGACAGAAATCCACCCACGGATTTTCATCATACCGACGCAAAGTTGCGCTCAAACAAGAGGCAACCCCAGCATCGCAGAAATCCACTCACGGATTTACATCAACAACTCAGAAATCCACTCACGGATTTACATCAACAATTCAGAAATCCACTCACGGATTTATAAGCCGCAACCAAGCGGAGCCAAGCAGTGCAAACCGGAGCCAAGCAGTGCCAACCGGAACACAGCAGAGCCGAGCAGTTCTCAGCATCACGCAGCCAAGCAGTGCAAAACCGAAGCCAAGCAGTGCCAACCGGATCAACTGAGAGATTCTCCAGCATCACGTGGCCAAGCAGTTCTCGCAGCTAAAGCATCATCGGCAGTCGTCAAACAAGAAACAAGGTCAGATCGTACGCTTATTAGTCGCATCACCATCCTTTTATTAATCCAACCACGTTGCGCAATATCCTTGAGCGCCGATAATGTCATTCCCTGTTGAATCCAACATGACTACCGAGCAAATAGCCAATACCCTTCGTAACAAACGCACGAGTCTAAAGGGGAAACTGACCCTTTTTAAAAAGTTTTTAGACGGTTGCGATGAAAACACAGATCGCATAATTATTCGAAACAAACTAAACCGCATTACCCAACATTTCACAGACGTTTCTAAGTTACATTTAGAATTAACATGCGGTAACGATACGATCGATTGCGCGGATGAAGAAAATCAATTAGAAGACGAATTTGATCTCTTAGACTGCCGAGCACAGCATTTAATCATCACCGCGACTACAACAACGACGTCGACTCACGGCGCGATTTCTCCGCGAAGCGAAAATACCAGTAACATGGGTGAGGGCGATATCAAATTGCCACGAATAAACCTACCATCGTTTAATGGTCAGTACGAAGACTGGCCAGGTTTTTCCGAACAATTCATCTCCTCGGTCCACGAAAATAACACAATCCCGGACCATAAAAAACTTACATATTTACAGTCGTGCTTGACCGGTGAGGCGGCAAAGGAAATACAGTCTCTCGGGAACTCAGCAGACAAGTATCAAATCGCGTGGTCCATGCTGAAGAAGGCCTTTGACCGACCATCCATTCTGGTTGACAACCATATCAGAGCACTAGTGTCATTATCAACCAAGAGCAAAACACAAAACATTCCTTTAAATCGGTTTCTCTCGGAAGCCGCAGCACACTATCGTTCTTTACAAACGTCGGGGCATTTAACTGTCGATACGATATTAATACACTTGTTAACATCTCATCTTGACAACGACTTATTAACAAAATGGAAAGAATCGAAGGGGACAGAATTCCCGGACATCGATAGATTTTTCGAATTCCTTCGCGAGCGGTGCGATATCATAACGTCGGTAAACGGAAAAGCCGCTGCACAACAAACGCCGCGAAATCATAATCAGAATACGCGTTCAAATCCTCACGCACTGCAACACGTTGTATACCGCGAAAAACCGCGCAACACTTACGTAACCCGAACAAGGGAACATTGCAACATTTGCCAGAATGCTCATTATACGCAAAACTGCGACCGACTCACTCAGACGAATCATCGCGAACGTATTAAGTTAATCGAACGGTTAAATTTATGCACTAACTGTCTGCGCACCGGGCATAGAATCGACGAATGCACCGCCTCGTCGTGTAAACGATGCAATCGCCGGCATCACACGCTTCTCCATTGCGAGCCTGACGGGATTAAACCTTCGCCGCAGACTGAAAAAATTCTTGATAGCGAATCATCGTCGTCGCAAGTTCTAACAACTTGTCTTAAGTCCTCGACACAAGCTGAAGCATTACTATTTACAGCGGTAATTGATATCACAGACCGAAAGGGAAGGGCTCACTCTTGTAGAGTCCTCTTAGATTCGTGCGCGCAATCTAATTTCATGACGAAAGAACTAGCAAAAAAATTAAACTTAACACGGTCCAAAATCGATATTCCGGTAAGCGGCATTAATCAAGTAGAATCACGCGTAAAACACAAGGTACGTACAAACATCGCTTCACGAAACGCTACATTTACTCAAGAACTAACATTCTTAGTCATACCGAAAATCAGCGAGACGCTTCCATCGCGTTACGTAGATCGCGGATCGCTACAACTACCGCGAAATATTAAACTGGCCGATCCAGGTTTCCATAAACCCGCCAACATCGACGGTCTAATTGGCGCTGAATTATTCAGCCGATTACTGTGCGTCGGACAGATCACTTTGAACAATGGAGCAGTCACACTCCAAAAAACGAAGTTCGGTTGGGTCGTGTCGGGCACACCGCATCCGAACACAGTCATTCACACTACAAGGTGTCACTTATCGACAACCGGGCAATGTAGAAGTAACGCGAAGATCGTGAAGCGCAAGGAGTACAGCGAGCAACAGCTCTTAACTCCAAGGAGTCAAGCGTACGAAACACATCACGCAATGCACACCAGCCGCGCCAAAATTCCAAGGCGATACGTAATAAATTCATCTACTATGAAATCGAATTGCAGTAGCGGAAACTTTTACACCGTCGCGAAGAAACTCCAGTCGGCAACCAAGTCGTTGGATTTCGGTCGCGAAATCGGTCCAGCACGACCGTACGAGTCCAAGGGATTCCAAAACGCGGTCAACCATAGCGCTAAACATAATCATCCCATACTATTTCACAGACTCTTTCACTCCAGGCAAAATACATTTTCTAACTGCGCGAAGAATCAATCGATAAACGTAGAAGACTATCAACACTAGCAGCATTTTTTTTAACAATCATAGCATCATCAGAGTGGGAGGTCGGATCAAACGTACCAGTATAGCACCAACGCCATCCGATAGCTTTGCCTTCTCTGTATAATTTTTAACTACCGTTCTCATCCACGAAATTCACATGAATCGTTATCATGCCGGAGCATCCACAATATTGAGCGCCATGCGCCAGACGAATTAGGCATTAAACGGTGGAAAACAGCGGAAACATCATTATTTACGCAATCGTAGTCGCTGTGCTAGGCAACGAATATCTAACACATGTCGTGTAAATTTGAGGCGATTTTGAACTCGCGGCAGCTCATTCCAATTTCCCATAATCATAACGAATCCTGGTCCTCTCCTAATCGGTGATGCGACAACAAGCACATCAAATGGAGATCTGCGACCTACGACAATTGCGAGCTTGTCTCGTTCATCACTACTAGCAGTGAGCGAAAACAACCATCGCGATGGAGTGAAAACTAGCGCGAGTGTCCGAGAAGCATCCGGGTACCAATACTGTCCTTCGCGTTATTGCATACGTTCGGCAACAAGCGAATAAGCACAGCGTAAATTTAATATCACCGCTTCTGTTAGATATAGAAAACGAATAACCACGAGCGCGTTTTATCTTCTATTAATCATTATGTTCACATATTATCTGTAGCTCAATCATATAGATTATGTAAATCATCAATTCTATATCATTCAGTAAGTTTGCATATTACTCGTAGCTCTATCGTATAGCGTATGTAAATCGTCTTCTTATAATCACATAACTATCGTATAATCATCTTATATTAACCATTAGCATTATCATATAACACGGCATGCTAAATGCTACGAATTTCCGAGGGCGTAATCTTCCCTAGCAAATCTTGGCGCATTTATACAAGCACGTATATCACATTGAACGCAAGCCGTTCAAGGGGGGGAGTATGTTGACGCGTGATAGCGCAACAAAGACAAACGATCCGCCTAAGAAATCGGTGGCCTCGCGAAGCGGTCACCGGGGGCTGCATCGCGTACCGTTAGGCGCGACCTGGCTGGTCATTGTTCGGCAGGATTACCAAAAATACAGAAATCGACAGGCCCATCTGGCTGCCAGATGCTCCAAGTTCAGTCGTCTGGTTTATGACTCAAGTCATAAACCTAGGCGACTGAAAATATTAATTAACACTCGTTCGTACATCATTTCTTAGAACTGAACCACCGGTTCTTGGAATCCTGCCGCCTACAGTGACCAGCCAATCACAAAATTCGATACCTGTGACCGATGTCACTTCCGTTCTATCTGCCAATCAGAAAATCGCATTCTGAGAAATACCGAACCCTCCAATCGGAAATTTTCCAACTTTGCATACCACCCCTTCTCACTACGAACAGTGAGAAGGAGGGGGCCGATTGGAGGGCGATTCGGACTTTGGCGGATAGAGCGGAATCAGAACTGTTTTGGCAACCACGCACATTATATCTTTTCAACTAAAAATTAACACGAACGGCTTTTCTAACAAACGCAGTACATCATCATTCTCGACTGAGAAATTAATTAATCCACGTGTAACATACATCTCGACCAAGAGATAAAATAGTTTAAGTGTCGTTGTTTTGATTGTTATTTCGTTTTAATTGTGAATAAATTACGCCTACGTTAAATCAAGATCAACAATTAATTCGGGAGACCCAAAATAACTAGGTTGCGGCACTTTAATTAATCCCGCGCCATCACGTCAACTTCTCAATCAAGAGAAAGAGACGTGCGACTCAACAGCTATTGTTTATTATTAATTACTGTAGTAGTATCAGTATGCCATTAATAGATCCACATAATTGGATAATATTCATCAATAACCAAAATAACGAAAATTAGAAATTTTTAAAATGTCTTACAGCTCGTTGCATAACTTTTCGATGTTTTCTATAACTAAACCACGCTCTTCTTCTGCAGCTCGCTTGCACCTATCCTTGGCAACTTCTTCTATGACAGGCCCAACCTCTCGTTCATATCTTTTGTATAGAGCTTGTGATAATTGTGGTTCATCAGTGCAAGCCAAAATTTTGCTCAAGCAAGTGTATCCCACCCCAGCATGTACTGCACCTGAAATAACGTTTTCTAATTACTATTTTTACATATATATTTATATAATATGATTATTTTTTTAAGAATTAAAATTTGCTAAATATATACTAACTTGTTTGATTGTTTACAATCAATTGCTTTTTAAAAACTTGAACATACCTAACACAATTTTTGTATTGATGTCACTGCAAACTACACCATCTTTAGAAGTGTGTTTTTTACTGGTTCTCACGTTAGTTAATGTAGAGCAATTTTCACATTTGATAGAAAAAACTGAACTTACACCAAATTTCGTTTCATTCACAATATTTTTTAAAAAGATATTATTTTTACATTGACAGCAGATTAAGTTTTCCATACGTTCATCCACATCAACTATTCTAGTACCGATACGCTTAGGAATTTGTTTTTGTTTTTTGGCTTCTGCCATTGCTGCTAATGCTTTCTGTCTTTTTTCAAGGACTTTTTTTTAAATAATTCGTCCTTTATAAGTTACCCTTTCAGACATTTTATTAATATTTCTGACTAAATATATGTACGTCAATAAATAAATACATGCATCAAAATATAGATTAGTCTACAGCTGGTACTAAACACTACAGTATAACTAGTATAACATATACAATTAAATATCTTAACGCTCATGCAGTGTTGCCAGATTTTTCAAATGGACAGTTTCTCGTTCAGGATTGGCTTAAATAAGTACATAAACAGCAAAAAGTCTTAGGCTTCTCAATAACGACTTTCAAGTATATGTACTGTACACTCTAGAATAAAATTTTTGCTACGACTGTCGCGAGGGTACTACCTTAATACGATGTCCAAATTCTCCGAATTTGTAGCAAGATCCACGCTCCCTTTTCGGACGAGTACAATTCTTCGCAAGATGACCTTGTTCATTGCAGTTATAACACTTAATTACATCAGGGCCCTGCTTCGTAAACTTCTCCTTGCATGTGTTCGGGTTCGTATTTGAAGTTGAACTGGCACGCAGTTTGCTTTCCTGGCGAAGGGACACTCTTCCGAAAGCTTCCAGCAACGCGGACGGTAACGTAAAATTCTGAATACGAGCCTGATCTCTTAAACGAATATCATTTATGCCCTCGATAAGATATTCGATAATTTTGTCCTCGGGTATCGGTATACGATTCGCAAGGATAACCTTCTCGTGATAATAATCGTTAAAAGACTCGTTCGCGCGCCACTTTCGATCCTCAAAATGTCGTCTTAACGTGATCTTATTTTGTCGATGATCGAACATAGTCTTAATTTTCGATAATAAATCGTCTGACGAACACTTAAGATGATTAGTGTTGGATCGTGGAGGAAAAAAGGGAAATAGAGATACACTCTTTTAATAAACAGCAATAATATATTTTAAGATTGAACTGGATTTCAACACTCGTTCAGCACTCTTCCACTCTTTCTCTTTGTTCTCCATAACTCTTACCGCACCATGCTCTCTTCTCCTCACTCATACACTCACGCCATCTCCCGTTCACTCAGCTCCTGTTCCTTTTTAAAAAGATTCCACATACAGACATACACATATATGATAAAAACAACCACACACCAACACACTCCCCTCTTGTTTTTATCGATAATTAATAAACATAATGTTTTTCACGTTCATCAACAATTTCGGACCACTCAGTCCCTTGGTCAAGCAATCTGCAAGCATATCTTCACTCCGTACATGAGATAAACGAATATCGTGATTTTTAACACATTCCCTCACATAACAGCATCTCCTATTTAACAATTTAGACCGAGCCTTAAAATTACCCCCGCTCGCTAACTTAACGACATTTAAACTGTCACACTTAATTTCAGACACAATATCTAATTCACCTGTAATTTCTTTTTCTAATTGGTCCAGCCACACGACTTCTTTTACTCCTTCAATCACTGCTTCTAATTCACTCTCTGTAGAAGATAGAGATACAATAGATTGTTTCTTACTTCGCCATTGGACCAAATCTCCGTTTCTATAAACCAACAAACCAGTAAATGATTTCGCATCTTTAGTAGCATCCCACGATGCATCCGTATAACATTCTATTTTATTTTTATTGATTTTTCCCCCGTAACATAAGCGGTATTCCAGCGTACCTTTCAAATATCTTAACACTCTTTTTAAAGCATTTAAATGTATATCTCTAGGGTTGTTATTAAATTGTGACAGGCAACTCATGGCATACGCTATATCTGGTCGTGTATTAACGCTAAGAAACATTAATCTACCAATAAGTTCCTGATAATCTTTTTCATCACACCTATTAGAACATTCATCATTGTCCATTTTTATATTAACATCAATAGGGGTTAACACACTATTACATTCACTCAATCCATACATCATTAACAACTTAATTATATAGTCTCTTTGGTGCACATAAATCTGACCATTTTCATGTTCCACTTGTAATCCTAATACATTTTTTGCCACACCCATGTTCTTTACATCTATTTTTTCACTTATTCTCTTCATATATTTTTGTTCGAATTCGTCATCACTCGACACCACCACCATGTCATCCACATGTATACAACAATACATGAAACGTTGTTTATCTCTTATATAAAAAACACATGGATCGTCTTTGGCTTGATACAGTCCAGATTTGATCAATTCTGTCGTCATAAAATCGTACCAACGCTTCCCTGCTTGTTTCAAACCATAAATGCTTTTCTTTAATTTGCAAACAGTGTTTTTTCCAAATTTGTATCCTGGAGGCGTTTTCATATAAATCTCGTTTTCCAATTTTCCATGCAAGAAAGCAGTCTTTACATCATAGGTTTGTATCTTTTTCTTCTTTTCTGCAGCAATACTAAAAATCAGTCTCATTGATTCTGCTCTGGCAACTGGTGCGAAGGTCTCATCGAAATCATAACCTGGACGTTGTGCACACCCAATCGCTACCAGACGGGCCTTATATCTAGATTGTCCCGTATTAGGATCTTTCTTAATGTCGTATATCCACTTACAATTAATTACACTCCCTTTTTCCGGTCTTTGTACTATATCCCACACTCCATGTTTGGTCATGCAACTCAATTCTTCGTCCATCGCTCTTTTCCAGTGGATCCAGTCTTCCGAATTCCTTGTTTCTTCTATATTTCTTGGGATTTCTTTGTCCATCACAAACATCGCTGCATCATTATTTCGGATTCTAAGTGATCTCCTCACATTTGCTTCTTCATCCCTCTTCTTCCTTTCTTCTCTGTCCAGACGCTCACGTTCCTGAATTACATCTTTTGTTGTACCGAATGGTCTCCCTCTCCCTCGTGGTATCTCTTCTTCTCTGCTATTTTCTGGTTCTCTGTCACTCACAGCATCTTGCACAATTATGTTATTCTCATCCCTCCCTTCTTCATTTTCTGCTTCATTCCCGTCATCATCGCTATCAACACCTATGAATATTAGACCTGTTAATTCTATTCCATCTCGGTTCTCCTCTAACACCTCTTTCTTATTTAATATTTCAATCCCGTTTCTATCTTCGTCAAACTTGACATCGCAATCGCATCTGATTGAATTTGTTAGCGGCATGTAAATTCTATATGTGTTGTTATCAGCATACCCCACAAAAATTCCTCTAGTTGTGTTAGGTTCAAATTTACTCTTCTTAATACCCTTTTTTAATACGTGAGCTACACATCCAAATCTTCTAAAATATTTTATATTGGGTTTCCTTCCTTTCCATAATTCGTATGGAGTCCTCCCGTGTACCGATGTCTTAATCCTGTTTTTAATATGCACTGCTGTGCATACTGCTTCTCCCCAGAAGCCCATGGGTATTTTCGAGTCCGCAATCATCGATCTTGTGATCTCTATAAGACTTCTATTCATTCTCTCTACCAATCCATTGCACTGTGGGGTCCATGGTGGGCTAAATTCGTGTTTAACCACTTAACGCTCATGCCCGTGACGTTCACGGGCACGCCAAACGGTCGAATTTGTGCATGCCCGTGACGTTCACGGGCATAGCTGATACGGCCGCCACTCTGCGGTTTGTTTAACTTAGTCGCTGATATTTTAGAACTCAGTCCTTTGACATCTTACACTGAAATGTATACATTTCCAAAAACTTTATACATTGTATATTGGAGGAATAAATACAGATAATCTCTCCGTCTTCTGCCGTTAGCTTTGGTCTGTTTCTTCAGTCTTTGAGCGATCAGTGTGCAGTATACGTCAGCCTTGTAATATCTTTTTCGTCTTACGATTTTTAGTTTATAGTGTGTTTATTTCTTATGTTATTACTTTTGTGTTCTGCTTGTTATAATTAATTTTTGTTGTTAATGTTATTTGGTTATATAAGTAATAGAAGGATTTCCCTTAGATAAACAGGTATGATGAAAAACTTGTTATTTTTACGAAAAAAATAATTCCTTCGCCACTAGGAGTACAAAAAACATTTTATAATATGCACAAGATAAGCATTCAAGCAAAAAAAAACTTGTGCGTTTTTGGACGGTCGATTCGAAAAAAACCTGAGCGTTAAGTGGTTAATCCCCTTCTCTTCAATCCATTTTCTTAGGCTGTGATCTACAAATTCCCCACCATTGTCTGAACGTATAGCTTTCAATCTCATTCCTGTTTCGTTTTCCTTCTGTAAAATAAGTTTCTTTAATTTATCTTTTGTTTCACCTTTTTCTTGCAGCAGTTCAACAAAAGTAAATCTGGAGTGATCATCAACCACTGTCATGATATACAGCTTTCCTCCCATAGTAGCTGGTTTAACTGGGCCAACCAGATCTATATGCCATAGGTCCATTATTCCATTTGATCTTGCACTCTTTAGACTATAGTGTGTCTTTCTGCATGCCTTACCTTCGATACACGAGTCACACTGCTTATTTATTTTGTCAGTCTCTTCTATTCCGACAACCAAATCCTCATTCTTCATTTCTTGAATTAGTCTTTCAGGGGCATGTCCGAGTCTTCTGTGCCATACACGTTGCTCTTTGGTAGTAGCAGCCATTTCATCTCTCACTATATTGCCTTGTACATAGTACTCGTTTCCATCCCGTACGGCTTCCATTTGTACTTCACTGTTTCCTTTAAAAACGATCGCACCGTTCCTATCAAATTGTACTTTAAAACCGTGATCTGTTAGCTTTGCAACTGATAATAAATTTGAATTCAAGTCTGGAACACACAAAACATTAGTCAACCTAATTCTACCCTTCACATTTGTATGGTCTAGTACCACATCTCCTACCCCGCTCGATACAATCTTTCTCCCCTCTTTGTCTGCCACAGTTATTTCCCTACAATCGCTTTTTAGTGTTTTGAAAATGCTAGCCTCACTCGCCATGTGGCTTGTCGAGCCTGAATCTAATAGCCACTCACAATATGTACTGTCACATCTCATTCCCTCTTTTTTATTATCAGACTTCCTATCTGTATCACTCGCACACACATTCTCACTCTTATAAACACCCTCTCTCACACACATCACAGTCTCATTTGTTTTCGTTGTCATCTCTCTTCTCGCATTTGCTCTTCCTGCGTTGTACCCATGGTAATTTCCTCTATAGTTTCTTCCTCTTCCCTGTGGAATTTGTTTTTGTCTTTTACATTCTTCAGCGATATGACCATGTCCATTGCAGTTAAAGCATTTTTTCTTCGCATGACATTGATCCGCGAAATGCCCTCGCCTTCCACAATTAAAGCAGTTTATCTCATTTCTAGGTTTTTCTCGTACTCTCCGTACATTCTCTCTTTCCCACGTCACTCTTTCTTCTCGTCTCTTGTCTTTCCTCATTTCCTCCTGTTTGAGAGCATACCTCATGTCGTTTATCGACACATGAGGCTGACTTTCCAGTATTCGAACGTTTTGTTCGAATTCTATTCTTAATCCTTTTAATATAAACATTTTTAATTCGCAGTCTTCTATATCTTTACCCAATTGTTTGCACTGATTCCGTAGTCCTTCCGCTCGGTTTATAAATTCGTCCACGTGCTCTTCCTTTTTCATTTTTAGGTTAGTTAACTCGCTCAAGGACCTTGTCTTCAACTGTTCCGTTTCCGACGCCATATTATGCTTTACTAAATTCCATAATTTCTCCGCATTTCTCTCGAAACTATATCTTAATAATTGGTCTTCACTCATCGTGTTGATCATAATTGTTCGAGCAGTATAATTGTCATCGTCCCACTCATTCCATTGTCGGTATTTCTCAGCATACTGTGTATCCCCTTCACACGGTTTTTCAGGCGGTTTCACATCCATTATTTTTTTCCATAATCTCTTTGACCTTAGAATTCCTTCTATCTTCTCTCGCCACACAAAATAATTTGTGTCGGTCAGTTTTTCTATCGCGGCAATGTTCCAATTATCGGCCATCGCGTAGCACGTGTTCGTCACACTTAACCTCTCTTCTTTAATATCACTTTCTTTCTAATCCACAATTCTCCAACCACGCTCTGCTACCACTTGTTGGATCGTGGAGGAAAAAAGGGAAATAGAGATACACTCTTTTAATAAACAGCAATAATATATTTTAAGATTGAACTGGATTTCAACACTCGTTCAGCACTCTTTCACTCTTTCTCTTTGTTCTCCATAACTCTTACCGCACCATGCTCTCTTCTCCTCACTCATACACTCACGCCATCTCCCGTTCACTCAGCTCCTGTTCCTTTCTAAAAAGATTCCACATACAGACATACACATATATGATAAAAACAACCAC
The DNA here is from genome assembly GCA_910591515.1 of Cerceris rybyensis. NCBI lineage: Eukaryota > Metazoa > Arthropoda > Insecta > Hymenoptera > Crabronidae > Cerceris > Cerceris rybyensis. Next base: position 3,660,368 of record OU342796.1, on the reverse strand, counting down.
ACACCAACAATTAGGTTTAGTGTGAAACCATTGAAGCGCTCTTCCTTTCAATTTAGAGCTCATAATAATTCTCATCGAATTGTCGTCAAGCTCATAAGTTTGTCTAATTAAGGTTATTCGCCCTTTAGAGCAATGTATAGATAAAATTCTAGAATTTTGATATGTTATTTATAGACAGCTCATACGTTTTACTGATTTTTTTGAAAAATATTGGCCGTACAGTTTTTGAATAATTAAATATTAAAAATGCGACTTTTAACACATGGTAAATGGGAGAACTTGCCGGAAATGTCCTATTTATTGAAATTTCACATAATTGGCTATTCCAAAATGTTCAAAAAACTTATTATTCAAAACTTTAACCGTTTTAATTACTATAAAAATTATAAAACATATACATTCACGTGTAATTTTAGACCAATATTTATTCAAAGTAATGAAAACCTATTGAGACAACCATCAGCCATGGCAGAGACTTGGTTCATATTTGACTGCAAAGAAATGTGGCAATGCTGCATAAAAAGCGCGAAATTAAAAAATTAACTACATATAGTTTATCTACGACTGAGCGTGATAACATATAATTGCGTTTATAATAATATTTATTTTTCATTCTATGGTTGTAAAAAAATTTGACAAGGAAATAAAAATAAAACGATATTATTGCAATAAGCTATTGTTTAAATTATGTTTATAATTGAAGAAATTATAAGTGATTTATAATTTTTTTCAATACAGAAATTAATATATTCTTTTCATAACAATATAAAAGAATAATAGTAATCATACATTAAATAATTTTTTATAGTAGTTCTTTCAATATATATTTTTCTTATTTAAATAAGATTAATTAACATAATATACATATAACAAATTACTCATACTTAACTTTAAGTATTAGGGTAATATTTAAGTATTAACATTTATTACTACATTAGATATTTTTTCATAAAACAAATTTATGTAGGAACGATAACCGATTAGGTTGAATAATTTTTAGCAAATGTCTGCCTCTGATACATCATTTATTTTTTCTAATTCTTGCAGTCTTTCGTAAATAGCTAAAATTATTTTTTCTGTTGTTGTCACACGAGGATGATTCCCCACACTCTGACTCAAAAGAATTTTCAATCCACCATATCCAGATTCATTGTAGATATTTTTCAACTGCTCAATAGTTATGCCAGATTTTGCTATTTTTGTGATCATATTTGGTGAAATTCCTTTTTGAATTATATTCGAATCCGAATCTTTTTGAATTTGTAAAACTTTTAAAGAGTTTCTAATTATTTTTTGTGAATACTTTTTTTTCACTGAGAAATAAGTTTAATGTTTTACCAGATTCTATTAAATCTTTTGAGGAAACGTTTATATCCTGGTGTTTTAAAAGTTGCTGTAAAACAGTCACATCAGCCAAAGCATCATGAGCTTCTTCTTCGTTAAAATTTTCACGTAAATAATCAGATGCCAGTGACGTTTGCGAAAAGCTTTTTTTTTATTTTCGTCGATCACACAATTTTTGTTTCAGAAGTTGAAGAGTATCAGAAAAGCCAATAATGTGTTACGTCCTAACCCCAACCTTATTATATTAACCATCACTATTATTATTATTGCTGCTATTATCACCAGTATTATTGTTATTATAATTATTATTATTATCATCATTATTATTATTGTTATTATTATTATTATTATTGTTATTATTAGTATTATTATTGTAAATGTACGTTCATCATGTAAGATACACACACACGCACGCACACATGCACATATACACCGATTTTCCTAAGGGCCCATCCTACTCCTCGTGTACCTCATCCCCACCTACCAAGGCCCCTGATCCCCACTCCTAACATCTCCTAATTTTCCGCAGCCACGACTTCCCTGAAAATTGGCACTTCCATTCTACTCTTAAAAGCAACCAGACAAACTTCCATTTTTCACGAATCACACGCACACACCTTTAAAACTACACACATACTACTTATTACAATACTCGGAGAAGTACAGAGAATGGACTGAAGGCCTTGTGACGTTGATCCGCTTCTTAGGCTTGACTTCTGACTTCTGCATGTCGTTCCTTCGTTGGCCGCTCTTTTATACTGGAGATGATGAATAAGTCCCTTGTTTACAAATAATGATTATGGGCTTATCTTATCTCTCGTAGACTGACGGTTACATTCCTCCCTTGGGTGGAAAAGTTCCGTCCCGGAACGTCGTTTTATGGTATGACCACGTCATCGACGATGTAGAGAACGCTTCTTCCTAGTTCTTCATGTAATCTTCTGGTGTAGATCTCCATGCATTCGGCGCATACTTCTATTCTTTGGGAGAATAGTAAAGGAACGTTACAATCTTCACAATTCATCGTATAATGTCCGATGGCACATATGTGTGCTTCAACGAAATCTGCGTCAAGATATTCGGTAGTAGGAAAGAAACAATCATCGCAGATTCTTTTAAAGCCTGGTTGTAGATATACTTCTACAATTTCTCCTTTGAAGCATCTAAATCTATCGGTACCCAAGTAATCTTCTTGTTCATTTATATTTTCGTCGCACAGAAGGCTTTCTTCAGCCGTTGGTTTGTGCGGGTAGCAACACATCTGTAACATACCAGTTTTTATATATTTTGTTGTCTACTCCTTTTGTATTTTCTGTGTTGCGCAAAAGATGGGGTATCGCTATCGTTGTCATCAAATGTTCCAGAATACGTTCGTATAGGTTCTAAGCTTAGTTCTGTTCCTTGGTTTCTTCTCGAATTTTCATGAACATTTTCTTCTGTGCTTGAATTAGGTCCAAAAGTACAGTGATTGTAGACTATGGTGCATGGTCTAAAGAAATATCCAAGGCATCGTGTCATTCTAGGACAGCAATCGGCTTTATATATCAAATATAGGAGACTTCCTATTAATGTAGAATAACCAGCGTATGTGAGATACTTCGTAATCTTTTCTGACCATGTAAGAGTTCTTCTTTTAAGTGACAGTTCTTCTATTTGTTTATTTAATTCTTCAACTGTAGTTCCTAAAGCATTCAATTGCGCTGGATTTAGAGAGTCTTCGTTTAAGAGTTCTAGTTGTAATTCGGAGGAAGAAATATTCATCTTCTGTAATTTCTTTATTATTTTCAGTTCGTCGATACTTCCTCTTAGCATCATATCTACTGATTTGTCGTTTACTGTTTCACTTGCTTTTAGTACTGTCCTGGATGTAGTAGCCATACATCCTTTAGGCAGGTGTACTATACTCGTTTTTTCTATCTTCAGAAATATCGGTTGATTTTCTGAACAAACCGCATGTAAGCTTTCTTCATGAGGTGGTATTATGATCCAGTCTTGATTAGTTCTTAATTGAACGTACAGAGTATTCTGTAATTGTATATAGTGATAAGAACATTGTGATCCTTTGGAAAGAATTAGCTCAATGAGACAGGCATCTGAATCCTTAGTAGAATAATCAGGATGCGATCTTTTTATAAGATTTGTGTTGATCACCTTCTTTATTCTCATTTGTTCTTCTGTTTCTATGGGAACGAATTTCGTTTTGTCATGGTTTAGTAGAATATATGGTATTTGTATATCATGTATCATGTACCCTTTTATCATTGAATAAACTGGAATTGGTATTGCATGATACAATACATAATCCAAAGGTTCAATTAATGGTACATGGAATGTGTACAGTAATTTTCCTTTATTCATTGAAATTGTTAAATCGCTTATCTCAATTATCGTTGGATAATATTCTTCCGACAGTGGAGTTGGAAAGAATTGTTCTTGCGATGTATTTTTAAGAGTTTTTATAAGTTGTTCAGGTGAAAGGATATATGGATGTATTATTCCTTTCTTTCCGTCTATTAAAGCGTTCAAAAGTTGTTGTAAATCTTCTCTTGTTTCAGAATACATCAGTATATGATCAGCATACAATTCGTCTATCTGCTGATTTAGTAGTACTTTCTCGCTTTCGTCCTTAAGAATTTGGAAATTCTCATTTAAGAAATGTGTTTGTTTTTGTAGTTGATTAAATGTTCCAAGATTACTTTTGAGATGATTTAGTAAGAAAGTCGTCTGATTTCTTACTAAGTGTGCAATTTGTAAATTATCTTCTCTTAATTTGTCGATCTCTTGATTATAATAATCGGCGTCAGAGGCTGCTAAGTTTCCGAAGAGGATTTTTATTCCTTCTCCAATAGCGTTCAATAAGCCTCTTTTGTTTCTTTTCCCGATGAAATGTAGAAGCGTATTTCTATCTTCTTTTAGACGAATCATTCTTTTTTGTTGTGCTTCGATTCTATGCTTTGATGAGCATATTTGAGGTTGCATTTTCACAACGCACAATTTTAGTATTTGTGCGAGATTCGCGTCAAGTTCATCTATTGATTGTAATACTGGTTCGTAATTGATTCCTATTATTAGATTCCATGTTGCATGATATAACTGTGTAGGTCCTAAATTTTCAAGATATACTGCTTGATTAGGATCTAGTTTAGTTACGTGTATGTGATCATTCTCTTGTTCCTTGTCTTTCTGTTTCATATAAATTATTTTGATCTGTAGGATCAAAACTAGTAGCAGAGGTATGAGGTTCATTCTCTTCATGTTCTCTCTCTCTCTCCTCTGTTCCTGCAACAAATGGTTTTATGTCATTAAAATGATAGGTGACTTCTTTAAGTCCCTTTTTTATTGTTGCGGCTTGATTATTTATAATCTTTATGATTTCGTAGGGTCCTTCCCATGGGGCATGTAGTCGTGAATCTTGTGGTTGATGTCTCCTGACAAAAACTTGTTGTCCCTTTTTGAGATTATCCGTGACCCTAGCTCTTTCTTTGATTTGTATTTTTCTCCTTCTTTGTAGTCTTTCGGAGATTTGTCTTTTGATATTCTTTCTTCTTCTTATTAAAGAATCATATTTTTCTTTACTTGTCATCGACAATTCTTCTATGTCGAAGGGTATATTTGGTTTGTATCCAAACATGTATTCTATCGGAGTATGTAATTTGTAAAGTTTCGTTGGTAGTTGTATTATGAGCAATTGTAGCTCCAATGAGTTGCTCTGTCCAGTTATTGGATTCTCCGATATAACTTCTGAGGTAGTTCAATACCTCTCTATGGGATCTTTCATTTTTCCCGTTTGATTGCGGATGATACACCGCTGTTGAGGTCATTTTTACTCTCAGTTTATCTTGCATAACCTCTAGAAATTTTCCTTGGAATTCTAGCCCATTGTCGGTGACGATTTCCTTTAGCTTCTTTTGTTCTTAGAGGGGCTAGTTGTATATATCTTGTAAGATAATCTTGTATTACCAAGATATATCTGTAACCTTTATCAATTGGCAGAGGACCTATTGTGTCTAATGAAACTTTTTCATTAGGATCGTTAGGGATATCTGGTTTCCCCATTGGTGGTTTATTTGCAACGTATCTCAGACGTTCAAATTGGCACTTTTTAATGACATTCTCAGTGTCTCTGACCATTCCAGGCCAGTTATAAGCAGTGCGTAATTTTTCTATGGTTTTCTCTGTACCATAGTGTCCACCTAATGTGCTTTCGTGCACTTCTTTAATGATCCTCTCTTTTTCTTCCTTTGTTTGCGGATCTTTTGTATCATTGATTTTTACAATGAGATCCTTTTCTGGAGTCTTTTTCATATGGACGTAAGAAGTCATTTTTATAATTAGTTCTCTGACATTCAAGTCAGTAATTCTGACTTCTACTTCTGAGCATTCCGGAATCTCAGTCCGTATGCTTGCGTACCATATACTTTCGTCGTCATAAGGATCAATGTGGAGTCCTTGTTCCTCATTGATGGTTGTTATGACCAATCCTTTTCTCGTGGTTCTTCCCTTTTGTATCATCAAATAAGGGGATCCGAGAAAGGTGTCTTTTTCTTCTTGAAATTCTTCGTACGTAGGTGAAGCTTCATTCATTAGATCCTCTAACAATAAGACTTCTTCAGCTATGTCTCTAGAGTCTTCTTCACCTTCTGTTTCTAAGGCATTAATTCTCGATAATGCATCGACATTGGAGTTTTGTCTTCCTTTTTTATATTGTATCTCGTAATCATATTCTTCAAGTTTTAATCGCCATCGCATCAATCGTGACGTTGGATCTTTGACATTCTGTAACCATACTAATGGTCTGTGATCAGTTATGATCATAAATTTTCTTCCATATAAGTAGGGGCGGAAGTGTTTCGTAGCCCATACTATGGCTAATAATTCTTTTTCCGTTGTTGAATAGTTAGTTTCGGCTTTATTCAACGTTCTGGACGCATATGCTATCGGTTTATCCTGTACAACTATTCCTTGCGATAGTATAGCACCTATTGCTTGGTTACTTGCGTCCGTTGTTAATATAAAAGGTTTTTTCCAATCTGGGAATTGCAATATGGGTTCTTTTGTTAATGCTTGTCTTAGAGATTCGAATGATTCTTGTTGTTTTATGTCCCATTCCCATGATTTTTCTTTTCTCAATAGTTCTGTCAAAGGTCGTGGCTTTTTTGCAAAGTCTTTTATAAATTTTCTATAATATCCTACGAGACCTAGGAATTGTTTTATTTCTTTTTGATTTTTAGGTGTTGGATACTTTGTTATTTTCTCTATCCTTTCTTCATTAGGTTTAACTCCTTCTTTAGAGATTTTGTGACCCAAATAAGCTAGTTCCGGCTTTAAATATTCGCATTTATCTGGTTGGAGTTTTAGGCCAACTTCTCTAAGTCTGTTAAAAAGCGTAATTAGATTTTTATTATGTTCTTCCAATGTGGAGCCAAAAACAATAATGTCATCCATGTATACGAAACAAGTGGTTCCTGTTAATCCTTTTAATCCTTTGTCCATCATCCTTTGAAAGGTTGGTGGAGCATTCTTTAATCCGAATGGCATACGATTAAATTCAAAGTGTCCATTTGGTGTTGAAAATGCTGTTTTAGCTTTGTCTTCTTCTTTCATTCCGATTTGATGAAAACCTGATGCTAGGTCGAATGCGGAAAAATATTGTGAATTTCCTAGTTTATCAAGTATGTCTTCTATATTGGGCAATGGATAAGAATCTAGAAGAGTTCTTTCGTTTAATTTTCTGTAGTCTATGACTATTCGCCATTTCTTTTTACCTGATGCGTCTGTTTTCTTCGGGACTACCCATAAAGGAGAATTGAAAGGGGAGTCGCTTTCTCTAATAATTCCTTTTTCAAACATTTCTTTTATTTGCTTTTTTATTTCTTCTTGGTGTATAGGTGGATACCTATATTGTTTAATATTTATTGGTGTTTCATCTTTCATTTGTATCGAATGTTCTGTCAATTTTGTGATTGGTAGTGGATCTCCGGGAAGTACAAATATGTCGTGATAACTTTGTATTATTTCCCATAGTTCTTCTTTTCCTTCTTTTAAGTGTTGTAATCGAATGTTTTCTTTAAGAAGTTTTCTTCTATTCTCTTTTAAAGGTACGAATTTTCTTTCTAATTCTTCTATATTTGCAGGTTCTGCTTGTAAAGGGTTCTTCGGTAGTTTTTCTTCGTTCGTTAAATTAAAATGTGGAAGTGTTGTTTTACCTTCTTTTACCATTGTTAACACGGTAAAGTCGTCAAATTCTATCAAGGCAGGTCCATTATTGACACCTTGTACTGTATATTTTAATGTTGTTATGGTTCTTGGTGATGCTTTCAAATTTTCTCGTTTCTTTTCTTCATATCTAAATTTCATATCTTTTAATTGGACTTCGTTTTCTTTAACATTCCAAATGCAATCTAGTGATCTCAAGGCATCAATCAAAAGGCCAAGTATTCCGTCTTCGTCTAATCTTATACCATTTGGGACGACAGTTAATTTTATTTCTCTTCCTAATATTTTTGTATTAATAGTACCCTTTGTTCTTAAGATTTCTCCGGTGACTGTTTTTATTTTCTCCATTGGTTCCTTTTTTATTAATCGTCTGTTTTTGATATTTCTCTCTTTTATTAGTGATAGTGAAGAGCCTGTATCTAGTAAAAATGTTGTCTTTTTGCAATCTAATGGCTCGAGGAGGATGTTAACAAGTTGATTGTTGATTCCTTGTATGGTACCAACGTTCCCTTTAGAGTATTTGTTTGTTCTGGAGGGCCATTGTTTGTAGGTTGGACCTTTTGAAAATTTCTTTGTTCATGGTATCTTTTAGTTCGGCATTCCTCAATTGAATGTCCTAATCTCTTGCAGTAATTGCATTTAATCATTCTTGGTTTCTTGAATTCTTTTGAGTTCTTTGTATATAATCTTGCGTGTGATTTTCTCTCGGTTGGAGAATTTTGTACATTCGGACGTTTTGTCTTCGCCGTAATTTCAGCTTGTAGGGCTGCTTGAGTAGCTGAGTGGACATCTTTAGGCATAGTCGTTTTGACATCTAGTCTCAATTCTCTTTCAAGACCTTCTATGTCAGGCTGTTGAAATAGTTACACGCCGCGAGCCTTTTCTGAGTCGCTCCGCCTGCTTCTCCTTCCCAACTATTTTACCCAACCAGGAATGACTTGCCAGACTCGGCGTATTACACGAGTATAGTGGCGCTTTAGGGCGCCATTCGCCTCTGTTCGCTCGCGCTGGAAAGACGCCGCGCACGCCGATTACGGGAAAAAAAATCGATGCGCGTATCCCGTCGACTGACGTTATCTGTCAACGAACAGTTTCAGATCGCGTCACATGCCGTTTAGGTTAAAACAAAAGTATTACTAGTAAAAAAGTATGCTCAGATATGCCTTGAATTAAATGTGATTAACAGATTGTTAGCAGAAAAACATTGAAATTTTACTTTGTTGCATTCTTCGATACAAAATGAAAGAAGCGCGTTTTCGCTGCTTGACACTCAACCGGTTAAAATCTCTTGCTAAGTCGACCGTGACGGCAACAATGTATTCTTTGACGCGAGAGCTAACGTTTTGCTGTCGCCGTATTTTTAAATTATTTGCGTTGGAAATTAATTTATACGTGCGCGTGCTAGATCGTAACACAACTGTTTCTTTAGTATACATATGAATTAAAGAAACAAGAGGTAAAAAATTAAAGACTACTGGATATAATTTTAATAAACTGTCGTTATGATTGTTGTATGTATGGTTGTGTGTATAAATGTCTGCACAGTAGAACCATTTATTTTAGAAGAAAATGCTATATGTATATATAAAAGTTTCATAATATTGTGGAGATAATATCGATGCAATACTAATTTTTTTATTTATTTATTTCTTCAACTTTACTTGAAGGAAAACTTCATTGTTTGTACAGAAATATATATCTACATTGAATGAAAACATATATTCACAAATAGAAATATATGTTTACGTTGTTTAAATTAGATACCGTCAATGTTTCCATTGGTATTTTGAGATACAATATAAGTTTTTCAATGTTATTCCTGTCACTATTCTCTGCCGAATTTGCCAAACCACCGCCGGAAGTCCAAAAACATTAAAATCTCTTAATCGCATTTAATTCAAGACATATCTGAGCATACTTTTTTACTAGTAATACTTTTGTTTTAACCTAAACGCCATGTGACGCGATCTGAAACTGTTCGTTGACAGATAACGTCAGTCGACGGGATACGCGCATCGATTTTTTTTCCCGTAATCGGCGTGCGCGGCGTCTTTCCAGCGCGAGCGAACAGAGGCGAATGGCGCCTTAAAGCGCCACTATACTCGTGTAATACGCCGAGTCTGGCAAGTCATTCCTGGTTGGGTAAAATAGTTGGGAAGGAGAAGCAGGCGGAGCGACTCAGAAAAGGCTCGCGGCGTGTAACTAATTCAACAGCCTGTTCTATGTAGTCGTATACACCTCTTTTTCTTTCGATATCTATTATAATATAGACTTTGTTGCTTCTGGAGCTTCTTGAGTAGTTATCGCTCTTATAGCGGCTTCATGGATTTTCATAAATCTCTTTGTATATTCAAGGATTGTTTCTTTGTATCCTTGTCTTATATTATTCCTTTGTATTTGATGCGTTTGTAAGTCTTGTTGATTACCGAAGTGTTGTCTCAGTTGTTTCCTGAGATCGGCGAAATTTCTGATGGCTTCAGCTCTTATGAAACTGCTTGCTTTTCCTTTGATTTTTGTTCCCAATATACAGGATAGTAGAAGAGCTCTTTGGCTGCTTCGTATATTGTCTTTTGCAGTATCGACTTGATATATGAATGATTCAACATTTTCTCCGTTGAATTCTGCTATAGTTAACAGGAGGTCTCTTAATGAGAAGTCGCTTGTATCTCCTGTACTAATATCTGAATATTCTGTTTCGTCGTCAGTTATGATATCTTTTTCTTCTGTTGTGTTATGTGTTTTTCTTTTTGTAGGTTTTCTCTCTTTTTTGAGATTTTCTACTTCGATTGCTAGATTCTCTATTATTTTTGTAAGAGATTCTATTTGATGTTGTGTGGTTTCAGCCATCTCTGATACTCACCTTTCAGTGGTCTCGACGAGATTGTTTTTCGTGTGTAGATTTATAGTAGTTGTTCCTCTGGATCGCGGGCTCGTATCGTGGATACCGTTTTGCAGCAACTTGTCCCTTCTGCTCAGAGAATCGGGTCTTCAAGTGCTCTCGTCTCAGCGAGTTCCTCTTCCAAGGATGCCGGTATCCCACCGCTGCCACCAATTTTTAATGTTACCGGCGAGGTCCAGGAATTCGAGTTTTTAAAAAGGATTTTTATTGCGTCTTCTTAAACTCTACTTCTACAAACTACTCAATCTTACAACACTACTTATTACAATACTCGGAGAAGTACAGAGAATGGACTGAAGGCCTTGTGACGTTGATCCGCTCCTTAGGCTTGACTTCTGACTTCTGCATGTCGTTCCTTCGTTGGCCGCTCTTTTATACTGGAGATGATGAATAAGTCCCTTGTTTACAAATAATGATTATGGGCTTATCTTATCTCTCGTAGACTGACGGTCACAATATATATATATATATAATCCAAGAGTTTATTTACTACATAAATTCACTCAAAAAAACAAAGTGGTGCTCATTTCGTAACAAATGACAGAATGAAACTCTTTAAACATGTTAGCTTCTTCAGCTAATTGTATAATTCTTGGTAAATCGAATGACAGAATATTATGACCAACTAGAACTATCGTATCACCAACATTTCGAAGGAATTCTAAGAATTTTTTTACAGCAACATCAAATGGAACTGTCTTTTGAAATTTAGATTTTTGATAAAGTTTCCCTCCTTGAATTGTGAATCCATTGATACTTGATACTTGCTCTGAAGTTTCGCAGGTTGGCAGAATGTATATATTAAATTGTAATTCGTTACTTATAGCTGCAATTTGAATAATTTGATCAGTTTTCTTAAATCCTGTTGTTTCAATATCAAAAATAACTATTTGAGTCATGTCATTAGCACGTGAGCTTAGAGGTAGATTTGATTCTTCCACAACATTAATAGCAACGTCCATTTCACTATTTGAATGATAAGTGATGCCCTCGCGAGCTTCCAATGATGAATTTTCTTTTTGACAATTCCTAAAAAGGATACGACGTCTTTTTTTAAAATTCAATTGCTTTTATTCTTAAATTAGTCTTCTGTCTGTAATCATCTTTTTTCAACCGGAAATGTAATGCTTTTTTCTTTAAAGGAGATAAGGCTAATTTAGAATTGACTTGTCCCATATAAATTCTGCCAAGATTAATTTGACAAACCCCAGCAGCAACTTGAAAATCACTAGATGCTGAACTGCTATAATGCCTGGATTTACTGGCGTTGGAAGTGATAATGGCATTACCATTTTCATTAATTTGACTTGAGCCACATGGTGCAAGTTTTTCTGCTTTTTCTGCAAATCGTTTGAAAATTCTACATAAACTAGTTTTCAAAGAATCACCAGTTAATGGTTTACCATGAGGAAGATACTTATGCTTAATGTTCTTTGGATCTTTTTTGTAAGTACACCATGAGGCACAATAATCATGTTCACCAAAAACATGTGGTATTATTTGCAAAATAGCAGCTCTTGTAGACTCTACATCCCCTTTATTAGTATGAATTGAAGAAATAAAACAATGACGAAAATAGTTAATAGCTGACTTTGGAAGCGACTTCATTTGATATAACAATTTTGTTAAGTTTTTGGTGGCATGATTAATATCAGTCCATTTCTCTATTGGTCGATGTGATACTCTTCGTAAACTAGCGATTGTGCATGAATCTTCATCTCCAATTACCGTTTTTAACTCAACATTTTCTTCATCGAACTGTTTATTTTTTAATAAAATATCAACAGCAATATCTGCTTCCATGGATTTAGAGCTACCTTTGAAATTACAACGACAATCATGGTTTCTTTATTTTTTACCAACACAACGCCTACAGGTTTTATTTCTGGTTCCAAATGCAACACACTTGCGACTATAATGACCATAAGCAGTCCCATATCCTTGTTTACTGTTATAACATTTTCCTGATCCTTTTTTTAACCATGCTGCATCGTATGATAAATTCAAACCAAGCTTCTTCTTTTTTCTAGAATTTAACGTTGTATCTTCTTTTTTCTTTTTTTGTACACCATCACATTCAGCAATACTGTTATTAATTTCTGTATCTTTATTATAAAAACTTTTATCATCATGAATATAATCTAAATCAACATCTGCTATGCGATTTTCCACCTCTTCAAAATCATAACCATTTTCAGTATTATTATTATTTAAATCCCTATCTTTAGTATATAACTTTTTATTGGCATTAAAATCCTCATCTAGTTCCAAAAAATTATCTAATTCTTCTAAATCATGATCTGCTTCAATATCATAAATTCTATCTTCTTCTACACTACAGAAACTACTATTAATATTTAAGCAGTCAACATCACCTCTGTAAGATAAATTTTCTAAATTAATTTTCATCTTCCTCTCAGCTTGGATATATGTGTAAAATTAGATAAAGAAACATAAATCTTAACTATTCAATTTCAATCTTTATCAATTTACTTTTTGTTAAGGGTTTTATTGAACAAAGTACTATTAATTTGGTAATACAATATCGATGATTACAAAGATGAGAAAAGAAATAAAAAGGTTCACTTATTGTTAGAGGCTTTCTGTACAAGTACGGCAATGAGACTGAGACGGAAATCGGGCCTCACGCGCCCTCTCTGCTTCGTTCGTCTCTTTGGTGTAAGGGCGCGAATAATGAATTCCTTACACCCCCACTTCGTTATTCGCCCCATGGTATTACTCCTAGTCTCTCTGTCGCTTGTCCGTGGAGTCCCCTTGCCAGCGATTTGGTCAATATATCTGCCAGATTCTCCGTAGTGGGAATATATTTCAACGACATTAAACCTTGGTCAATCGCCGCGCGTACGTAATGATATGCAACGTCTATGTGTTTTGTCCTCGACCTCTCCATGCGATTACGTGCGAAATCTATTGCCGAGCGATTATCGCGCCAGATCGTATAAGGTACGTATTGGAAATGGGTGTTTAAATAATTCAATATACTTTATAATTAAAATTAACTTTTATTGTAAGGCTTGGAAGAAACGTCTTTATATAGCTTTGGTTTAGAATGAACTAACTGAACTGAACGAACTGAACTGTGGATGCCCAAAAGACGAGCTCGGGCCCACTTAGTAATATAAACTGTTTATGTTACTCTCCCCTACACTGCAGAGAGAATCTCCTGTTTGGAATAGGAATTCCTAGAACGTAGAGTCGTTTTTGAACTCATTGATTATTACTTTGTTAAGAATAATCCAACAGTACGTTTATTAATTCGCTCAATCCTATTTCTTGAACGAACGATTTCGTCCAGGTTGCCTCCTTCGCCACCGTCGATATGGCAACATACTCTGCTTCCATGGTGGACGTGGAAATGCATTTTTGTTTCGAGGCTCTCCAGTCGACCAAATTGTTTCCGATACTCATTGCCATCCCGCTGAATGAATGCCGGTCATCGCGGTTTATAGTCCGTGCAAAGACAAGCTCCTATTTTTGCAGGTCCTGGAGGACCTCTTCGCGCAATTGCGCCTTGTAAACGATACAAATTATTACGTGATCACAGGCGACCTGAACGCCAAACATACTTCGTGGCTGAATACAGTCAATAACGGCAAGGGCCTCGCCCTTGTCGAATGGCTTCGTTTGCAAGGCGAAATTTTTCGAGCCTCCTTGTTGTTTTCGGAAACACCAACTTATCATCCTGCTAACTCCAACTTAGATATCGCATTAGTCGACGAGAGACTAGTCGACCTAGTAAACAGGGGTATTCGGAGATTGGAGGTCTTGCCCTATGAGAGTGATCACTGGGCAACTGTGATCGGGTTGGCGCTCGGCGAGTGGAGCGCATCCATTGAGCGTGCACCGAGAGAAAAGAGATTTTCGTACAATTTGACTAACTGGAGAGAGTTTCGACTAGAAATCCATAATTTCATCAACTCTTTAAACCACGAGCTGCTTTTAAACGCTACGGTCGAGAGGATTAACACTTCCATCGAGGCCCTCGAGGATAACATCTCCACTACCCTGAGGAGATGTACTCCATTGATCGCGATAATAAAAAGCCCGAAGGATTATGACGACCATAGAATCCGCAAGCTTCAAAATCTAAAGTCTAAAGTTCTCTCCAGATATTTTAAATTGCACAGAAACAAGTCAACGAATCTATCATCCGTTTTTACTACGGTCTATTAAAGTCAATAAATTGTGGGCTTCGGAAACTCTTTACAGTGGTATCCAACAAATTTTGGAACGATAGACTCTCCAAACTAGACGCAAGAGAGCCTTCGAAGCTCTTCCCATTCATAAATCGTATAATCAACCCGAAAAACGTGGATGCGCTCCCCCCGCTGAGGGGGCCGATAGACGATTTACATTTGTGGTCGGAGACGGGCATTGATACCAGTGTCTTACAAAAAGTTGAGAAGAGCTTGGTCGTGGTCGATCTTAACGACAGGTTGCTCCTACTCGGCGCACATTTCGCACGCGTTCATATTAAAAATCTCGTGCCGGCTACAGAAAGTGATACCCGGTGCGAAAATGAGATGAGATCCGCGTACGAGGCCATTCGCTCGACCTTCCAATCGAGCGAGAGGACCTTCGAGTCGTTGCGGGATCAACTCTGGCCGATCGAACAAGCCGATTATTTTGTAACACCAAGTATGTTACACAAAGCAATCAAAGCTCTCAAAAACAAAAAATCTTTTTCGTTCGATGGTATTCCGAACATAGCCGTCAAACATCTTCCGGGATCGGCAATCAACTACCTGACACTGGTGTTCAATGCCTGTCTCCGGATCGCTTATTTCCCAACGAAGTGGAAAACAGCCAAACTCATCCCACTTCTGAAGAAGGGCAAGCCTCCCAACGAATTAAACAGTTACCGTCCGATTAGCTTGCTGCCTAACATAGGCAAACTCTTCGAGATAATGGTTAATATCAGATTAAACACAGTCGTTCGAGCGCATCGATTGATCCCCGACCATCAATTCGGCTTCAAATTTGCACACTCAACGATACATGCGATCGCTAAACTAACTCGCGACATTGCGGAATCTCTGAATGCCCGGTTAATGACCGGTGCAATCTTAATAGATCTCGAGAAGGCCTTCGACACAGTATGGACTGTCGGGTTAATAGTAAAGCTGTCGAAAATGAATTTACCCACCCATCTACTAGCCATGGTGGACGATATGGTTACAGGACGTTCCTTCAAAACTTTTCATAACAATAGTTTTTCTTCTACTACCTTCCTCATTAAGAACGGATTGCAACAGGGTGCGGTGAATTCCCCCCTGTTGTTCAATCTGTACTTCTCCGATATTTTAAAAAACTTTAATAAACCTAACTCGCCGTGCAAGGCTCTTGCTTTTGCCGACGACCTAATTGTTTATGAATCTGGCACTGATCCATCTTTAATTCAATCTCATTTACAAAATGCATTTAACAAGATAATAACGTCCTGTAACCATAAAAAGATTCGGGTGAATCTGCTGAAATATGAGGCTATATTGTTTCGGGGGCCTTCTCATCGGATCAGCAAGAAGCAACGGAGGCTTGCGAGGGGGTTCTCCATCCATGCACCGAATGGGCATGATACAGTAATTCCTAGAGCTAATAAAGTAAAATACTTGGGAGTAATTTTAAACGAGAGAGTTAATTATAATGAGCACGCTAATTACTGCTTGGAGAAAGCTAAGGGAAGTGCCGCGAAATTAGCGAGACTGTTTTACTCCAAGCATCTGGGGGAAAATGTAAAGCTCCTCTTGTGCAAGCTCTACGTTCGTTCAATTCTTTCTTATGCTTTTCCGGTCTGGTTCCCGGTGGCTTCCTACGTTATGGAACGTATTCGTACTGTTAGGTACTTCCGTGAATGCCGGATGAGGAATATCGGATAGCATTCTCATGCGACACTTTAGTTTAGTCTCCTTAGCGATAAACCTTTCTTAGAATAAAAAGGGCGGCACCGAATCGGCGCAACGAGGCTCACGATTGAGCACTCTCGTCTCGACGACCAAACTGTAAAGACGCGCGACTCTTTTAATTAAACTATAATTCTAAGTTTTGCACTTGGTGTCTTTTTCTTTCTGGATATCCTGAAATAAATCAATGCGTTTAAAAGAAGCGAACGCATTTTCACTTCACACGGCATAACAGTACGTTCGAAAGAAAGATCTTCCGAGCGATCACGGGGCTTTTGATGCCGCGTTTAATGCAGGACGGTACCAAAAGACGAATTCACAATTTAACCATTTATAGCAGGTTGAACTGCTCGCGATTTGATATATACGCGCTCAAAATCACTCGCTTGTTTTTGCTCAAGTCAATGCAGTCCATTTCAGGAAACCCATTGATAACAACCCTGCACGAATTGCCCGATGTTGAAGCGAGGAGAGCGAGGGATAGCGGATTTCTTTCCGTCTCGGTTTTCCCCTACCTCGATAAACATGGATTCATACAGAATCCAAACACTAGGATTCCTATCATTTATCATACCAGCAGAAAGAAAGCATCGTTAGCGCTGCTATACGATCCTGAAAGGATCTCCGCAGATGCTACGCAACTGAAATTTTCAACCTACCTCCCCCCCCCCCCCCCCCCTCGATACGGATCATAGAAACTATAAATATCTTAACAAACTTCCATGGTTGGCTCAATCTGCTCCTCCTGCGCCCCGCTAACGCGGGGCGTTCCTCGCTCGTGGTTGTTCTTACGCACAATACGTAATTCTTCCTCCCTTACCCTCTTATGGGTCACGCGTTACTACACTTTTAAATCCAAGTAGACTTAATTGCTTACTATTATGTTACTGTATAGCAAATTATCTTCACTGTGTATCTAGTTTTAAGACTTTCACTTTGCTGTCTTTATTGCTGCCAACTACCCTTGGCTGTACTGCCTTAAATGGCAAATCCTATTAAGTTTTTTCATTGTACTGGTATCGCCATCGTACTGAAAGACTCGCTATGCGAGACTTTGTAGTCTAAAACTACATTTAGATTCTTCTCTCTTTATTTAATTCTTCCCCGTCTTCATATCTGACCGACGATCGTTGCTATTTTTCATTCAATTGGTCAAGATATCTCAAGCTGTTTCTGTTTTAATTAACCGTCAGAGCTTCTCTCCGCTAGTTTGGCGTTGCCTATTCTTTTTCTCCCCCTTCCCTTGTAATTGTCTTGTCCGTCCTGGTACCTGTGTGTCGCGAAAATGCCATTTTTTCATACTGCCATTACAGTTTTTTTTTGTGGCTTGTTCACTTATTCGTTTACGTTCAATTACGATAACGGAATTAAATTTTTGTTTATTTCTCCGTGCCCTTCTCCCACGAGAAGTCGCGTAGCGACCATGTAGGAGTAATTAATTTCTGTAACTACCGCTCTTCGAGCATCCATGTAAAGAATTTTGGACTCAATAAATAAAAAAAAAAAAAAAATGCCGGTCATCGAGATCTCCGGCCCAGTCCGCATCTGACCAGAATTGTATTTTCGCATCTGTCCTTTCGTAAATTAGCCCATGTCCCGCCGTGCCGCTTAAGTATCTCAATACTCTTTTCGCTTCTATCCAGTGTACCTTTCCCGGATTAGAAGAGAATTGCGACAATTTTACTACCGCGTAGGATATATCCGGCCTAGTACTCTGTGCGATATACATTAACGAGCCTATTAGTTCACGATAAGGAACATCCTTCATAGTCGCTTCGTCCTCGTGATCTATCGATGCGCCTTCTTTAGTCAATTTTATTCCCGCTTCCAGTGGCGTATGGGATGGGCGACACTCTTCCATCCCGTATTTTTTCAAGCATGGATTTTACATACGCCTGCTGGTTCAATACGATTTTGTCCGGAGTTTGGTATACGCCTATTCCTAAAAAATACGACAATTTGCCAAGATCTCGTATCTCGTATTCCTGGCCTATCATTTTAGTAATTCTGTTCAGTTCCTCATCGTCTCTGGAAAAAATAATAATATCATCTACATAAAGAACTATTATTGCACGATAGCCTAAACGATATACACATGCCGACGACGACATTCTCGAAAAACCTATTTTTGTGAGATAATTGTTCAAAGTGGTGTTACAGTTATAGCCGCTTTGCTTTAGTCCGTAGATTGGTCGTTTGAGTCTGACTGTACGGATTTGATTATTATTAACAGTCTCTATCGTCATATAAATCTCTTCCTTGAGATCCCCATTTAAATATGCCGATTTTACGTCGATATGTCGATTTTTCCATCCTAACTGCATCGAGATTGCCAGTAGAAATCGAATCACTCCGACACGAACAACTGGAGCGTACGTCTTGTCATAATCAACTCCTTCCTTCTGTCCGAATCCTCGGGCGACTAATCTAGCTTTATATCGTGCTATCTGTCCATTCTCGTCACGTTTGATTTTAAACACCCATTTGCTGCTTATGCATGTTTTGCCGGGGCTCACTTTTGCGTCTTCCCATGTTTTCAGTCGTTCTAGGTTCTCGACTTCTTCAGCAATCGCTTCCTCCCAATTCTTCGCTTGTGACGACGATAACGCTTCTTTCAGGTTATTTGGTTCGGCAATCTCCGTATTATTAAGTTCGAACTTTTCCTTTGGTTTCCCGGACCGTCCATAGGGGTTTCTCACGATTTTCTTTGGTCTCCCGCGCCTTTTTGCGGTTTGCGGGGTAGATTCGCCTATAGCCCCCACTATCTTCGTGTCTCGTTCATTGTGTTCGATATCTGTATCGCTTGCTTCAGAATTTTCACTTGATTCGTTTGACGATAACTCTAGTTGGTCGATTGCCCTTTCAGTTTTAGTAGCGTTCGGACTACTCTGGAAATCATAATAACAGGATGTAGTATTTCCTCTTACGTATTCATAGCCTACCTTGCTTTCGTCGAAGCGTACGTGCTTGGTGTGCACTATGTCCTTTATTGACGGGTCCCATAATCTGTAGCCTTTTGTCCTGTTCGAATATCCAACGAACACGCAGGCTTTCGCGCGTGCTTCTAATTTCTTTCTTCCCTGGCTTGGGAGATGCGCGTAGGCTAAACACCCGAAAACTCTTAAATGCCTGATGCTGGGCCGCTTTCCAACCCAGATCCCCTCTGGGACTCCGCCTTGTACGTTGCTATGAATTGTCCTGTTTCGAACGTAGGCCGCAGTTGCCACTGCTTCAGCCCAAAATGTTTGTGGTAGCTTCGCTGACAGTAGCATCGACCTGACCATGTCCAGCAGCGTCCGATTTGCCCTTTCGGCTACTCCGTTCATCTGCGGCGTCTCTACGCAGGTTCTCTCGTGCTTTATGCCTCGTTCTGTAAAAAATTCTTCTAAATTTTTGTTACAGTATTCTAAACGATTGTCCGAACGAAAGCGTTTAACTTTGTTATTTTTATATCTCTACACTCTATTGATGTATTCTTTTATTTTATTTACGGCTTCGTCTTTCGATTTTAGAAACAATACGTGAATCTTCCTTGAATAATCATCTATAATGGTCATGAAATATTTTGATCCTCCTTCTGAGCTTACAGGCATTGGCCCACACACGTCTGAGTGAAGTAACTCTACGATGCTGTTAGATGACTTTTCGTTTAATTTTTTACATGGTATTTTGGTGGACTTACCCATGCGGCAACCATGGCACTGATCCATGACGGTCATGTTGTCGGTCAACCCTGACACGTATTCCCTTTTGGCTAACTCAATTATGGCTTTATTATTCACGTGGCAGAATCTGTGGTGCCATACCTTGGGCTCCGTGATGGTTACGGGGTATAACCTCTTGTCATCCCGTAGTGGAATCATGACGTCAGCTTGTAATACATACAAGTTTTCGGAGCGATGGGCTTGAGCGATGACCTTCTTAGTTTTGTTATTTATAATGTCGGTCTTTCCCTTTTTCTCCACCTGAGCTACTGAAAGTAAATTTCTCTTGCATCTGGGAACATAATATACATCATGTAGCGTTATTTCATATTCAATGCCGTCGCTCTTAGTTTTCAGTACTATATTCCGAACGCCCTCTGCCATGATAGTTGCTCCGCCATCCTTCACAGCCGTCTCTGCCGTACCTACAGGCTCTGGTTGTATTCTGTGTAAATTTTTGAACCATGATTCGTTGCGACATACGTGGTGGGTTGCCGCACTGTCCACCAGCCATACATCCTCAAGTGCCACATTATTAACATTTATGGACAATACAAAAGATTCTTTTGGGTTACCTTTCATATTATCTCGTCTTTTGTGACAATCCTTTATGAAGTGTCCACTTCTGCCTCAATTATAGCATTTTCTGTCCACCTTTTTGCTTTCCTTTGCATAGCTACCCTTATTTACTCGTTTGCTCACTTGGTAGGCAGACACTCCGGCCCTTGCTTCATGGTCCTCCTCTCTCGACAGCCTCCTTTCGTATTCCATTAGTAGTGCCTTTTTCACCTCTGCACTGGTAAATCGATTATCTTCCAAATTGGCTAAAGACATGGTTAAGGAATCGTATGAATCTGGTAGCCCTGATAGCATTGCATAGGCTAAATCTTCATCCTTCATCTCTGACCCTGCGTCTTGCAAATAATCTGCTACTATCTTTAACCTGGATAGGTAAGACTCCATCGTCTCCCCTTCCTTGAGCCTTAATCTGACATATTCTCTTTTGAGCTGCATTATTCTTTGCCTAGACTTGGGCTCGTAAACTTGTTGCAGCACGTTCCAAGCCTCAGCTGCAGTCTTACAGTCAATAATGTGAATCTGCTGATCCCCTTTAATAGCTAGGGCGATCGTGGCTAGCGCCTTTTCAACTTTATTATTATATCGCTGTTTTTCCTTACCTGTTGCACCATCTTTTAAAACTGCGTCGCCATTAACGTACGGCCATAGATCCTTTTGAATTAGGTACATTTTCGCCGCAAATTTCCATGTTCTATAGTTTTGCCCATTTAGTCTATCTATTTTTCCGGCCTTTGATACGGTCGACATTTTGCACTTTTTACGTTTTAGTTGTAACGTCGCACAAATTACCAACTCTCTTAAAATACCTTAAAGTATTTGCCGGGACCACGTGGCGACTCACCGTCTCGCCTTTATCATTACGAGAATTTTATAATAGCACTAATCTCGCCGCGAGACTGGGCCCATAACCTTGTTAAGGGTTTTATTGAACAAAGTACTATTAATTTGGTAATACAATATCGATGATTACAAAGATGAGAAAAGAAATAAAAAGGTTCACTTATTGTTAGAGGCTTTCTGTACGAGTACGGCAATGAGACTGAGACGGAAATCGGGCCTCACGCGCCCTCTCTGCTTCGTTCGTCTCTTTGGTGTAAGGGCGCGAATAATGAATTCCTTACACTTTTTTTCAAGAAAATGCTAAAAAAATCAATAGTACAAAAAAAATTGCTTATATTATAATATATACAAATTTGAATATTTATTGAATATCGTATATTTCATGATTGTAAATATACAGTATAATTGATGAATCCTTTACGATTATTAAAAACTCCATATTATACATAATTATATATTGTTCCTTGAAATTTATTTCCTTCATCAAAATTCAGAAATAAAATATGATTTTCACCCTTCATGAGTAATAGTTAACTGTTTTTCAATTTTCAAAGCTTCATGACAGCTTTCCCTTGCCACTGTTTCAATACGTGGTCCTACAATTTCTTCATGTCTTTTCAGTAGATTATGATTTATAGTCGGAATGTTCAATGCTGATAACATCACATTCAAATGTGTTTCACCAATACCGGCATCCAGAATTGCTATAAAAAAACGTACATTTTTATTTTACAATAACAATCTTTTTTCATGTTAATCAAATATAAAAACCTAGAGCAGCTTTGAGGTTAACTGCATATTGGGATCTTGAATGATGACTCTGATATGCTGAACTATGTATTTGGTATATGATTTCACATTTCGGGCATTGTATATGAAATACGCTGGCAAGTTCAATGATATCTTCTTTCACGAGAAAACGAAAACAAAGTGGATAATCACATGTTTTACACCACATTTCTTCTGTGATATTATCGATATCGATAATCCGACGTCCAGATAAATGTTCAAATTTAGGCTTTTCGTGTTTCTTTTTCATAGCCTCGCTTATCTTTTTTCTCCATTCTACTTTTCTTTTTTTAACAAATTTGCAATTGTGGCGAAATTGTTCATTTTTAGTTTCCATTATTCACAATATTTGAGTACAATACACTAATTATGGATGAATATAATATATATGCATATACTTCTCCATGCGTTGTTGCCAAATTTATTACATGACACATAATACGATCATCGAGTAGCATTTAATTTTTAATTATTAATAGTGTGAAAAATTTAATGAAATATTATTCACTTTTGTGTAAAAATTAAAAAAAATAATTTTCAAACTCGAGATCTTTTTTTTCCATTAAAAAAAATACAAACCGTTAACAACTAATACGGTTCTAGGCCAATAACCTTAATCGAACTTGTTTTTCCCAGACTTCGAACGTGCTCATCGTACCATCAAAATTATTCAGTAAATCCGAAATGGCAGTAATAGGCAGAGAAGATCGCGCTCTCTGGACAGGGACGGAAACCGGTGGCGTCGTCGTCCTAAGGAGGTTATTTTCTCGCTGCACAATCTATAACTCTCTTTGCAAGAGATTTCTCTCCCTTTCCAAAAGCTCAATCTCTCTCATCGTACCTGATTTCGTATTTGAGCCTGCCGGTGTCTCGTCCATAATACCAGTATCCTGAGATTCGGCAATTTGACCTACCGTCGAAAGCCACGAATTCGAAGGATCTACTTCCTGTAATCTGGTTAATAATTCAGCTTTGCTGCCTACCGGAGACAGCTTCATACTACGGAGAGCCTCCTTGAGCTGCGCGACAGTACACCCTTGAGGCGTCGACATTTTGTTGAGTTCGTAAACGTTGCTACGATCTTCGTAATTAGTAGAAAGGGCAACACATAAAGAGGACAATCGACTTCACTCACGTAAAAGTCACAAAGAAACATTTTCTTTTCTTGTAAACATAAAGATTTCTCGAAATTCAAAAATGTAGACGCGAGAGATTCAGAAGTTTCTAGATGTAATTCGTCTCAAAATCGCTTGTTCGTAACGTTCATAAATAATGTTCCATAAAGTTCCACAATGGATATTCCGTAAGGTTTCATAAGTCCACACATAACACACTTAAAATGTCCTCTTTTCGATCCTGATCCCACTTATGAAGTTTTGTAATAATAATAATAAACTTAAACACGACATAAGAAAAGACAAAAGACATAAGACTCTTAAAGAATGTGTAGCAAAAAGAACGTTTATTCGCTCGCGACCACGTGCTCGTTCTAACTGCGTGGCTGGGGCCTGCAACCAGCGATCACGTGACGCTCAGGGCCGTCGCAAGCCAAGCTTACGGGGGCGACACTGAGCCACGACATAATATTTTTCTTTATTTTCATTTAAACATTACACAATTATACTTTATTTAAAAGGGCGAGGCATCGTTTGCCGCTATTAACGATCGCCTTGTGCGTTTCCCGACGAGAACATGCACGGATCGCGACACTTTTTCGCCGAAGCTCCGTATACTCGGTGATACCAACACAGACCTGAAGCCGTGTTACCGTCGTCTCGTTGGGCGGAACGAGATCGCGATCGCGAAAAGCGGCGCGAGCCTTGTGTTGTTCTCGACGACGATCGTCCACGTTGGTACCGAGTATCGACGCGCAACGCGCGAATTTCTCGCCGGAGTGCCGCGATTTCTTCTCTCCATCCGTCACCGGGGCCGGAAGACGCAGCAACCACCTGCTGTCTCGGTTCGATCTCGGCCATAGCGTCGGCAAGATCGGCCAGCTCGAGGAGGCTGTGCTTCTTGCGTGTGGTCAAAACCGTCTGCACGCTGGGAGACAAACGTCTTAGCCACATCGTTTTCAGGTACGATTCCGAAACAGCGTCTCCTGCGAGGTCCTGCAATCGGCGAAGAAAAACTGATGGCTTTCTATCGCCAATCTCTTCTCCTTCCAGGAGTTTCCGGATCTTATGTTCCGCCGAGTCGGAAAGTCGACGAATCAATTCTTTAACGTGTCGTACATGTTTTCCTTCGGCGGATTGTTGATAATATCAATCACTACGTCAGCGAATTTATTATCCAAATTCGCACTGACGTAGTAATACTTCGTGGAATCTTGAGTAATTCCAGCCAGAATGAACTGAGACACCAATTGCCGGAACCATGTGGTTGGGTTCTTCTCCCAGAACGGCGGAATGCGCACGGTGACTCGAGCCACCGCAGGTGAAGGACCGTTTTCCTGTTCTGCAGATCCGCCAACGGAGACGGCCGTTGGAGCACTCAGAGTGTTTTGAGCCATCGCGAACAAAACCACAAAACACTTACGATGTGTCGCAAAAATTGAGGTGAAAAAAAAAGAAATTAAGACTGTGATCCGCGCGTTGAAACTTCGATGCGGCACTTTCCGATCACGTCGGGGTCACCAATTTAGTGAAGTGTGATTTTATTTTGACTCGTACAGAGCTGTGGCTGAGATCGACTGACGACTGAGTACTGAGTGTCGTTCCTCGGAGTTTACCCAGGACTTTTGGACCCCTCGCCAGTCCCCGCGCTCTGCGCCATCGATTCCTCGAACTGATCGCAACAGTTCGAGGAGTGTTGACAGAAACAGACCACGCCGGGCCCGAGCAAAGGTGGTCCCATCCGCCACTCGGCACAGAGCGACGTCGGGAAAATAAACTAAATACAGTGGTACCTCGATATACGAGTGCCCTAATATACGAGTGTTTTGAGATACGAGCCGCCGAGCGAGCGATATTTTGCTTTGAGATGAGAGCAAGATTTGAGATACGAGGAATCGCACACTACACCGCTGCACACGACCCCAACATGCGGGGTGCAGTCTGTGCCTCAGTCTGTGTGCTTGTTTCTGTCGTTTTCGAAGCATTTTTGATAAGTTGCGTTCGCGTTTTTTGCTTTTTGTACAGGGTGTTTCAAAAATATTTGTCATGGCTTTAAGGGGTTGTTCTACACCTCTGGATCGATGGAGATTTGCGAAAAAAACCGGCCGCAATATTCGGGAATCTCCATCGATCCAGAGGTGTAGAACAACCCCTGAAAGCCATGACAAATATTTTTGAAACACCCTGTACATTTACAAAACATTATCATATTTATTTTTATAACCATGGGTCCGAAGAAGAAGATGATGTCTATTGAATTAAAGCGTGAAATCATAGAAAAACATGAGCAAGGTGTGCGAGTAATTGACTTGGCGAGGATGTACGGGCGTAGCACATCAATGATATGTACTGTGCTTAAACAGAAGGAGTTGATAAAGGATATAACGCCAGCCAAGGGCGTTACAATAATTTCTAAGCTCCGGACCTCTCTCCATGAAAAGATGGAGAAACTACTGATGGTGTGGGTGACAGAGAAGCAGCTGCAAGGAGGAACCTCAACACAAAGGTCGGGGCTGGTTTGACAACTTTAGGAAAAGGACCGGCCTTCACTCCGTCGCCAGGCATGGTAAGGCAGCAAGTTCGGATGTGAAGGCAGCTGAGGTTTACAATAAAATGTTTTCCGAACTGATAGAAGCCAAAGGATACATCCCCCAGCAAGTCTTCAACTGTGACGAGACAGGGCTTTTCTGGAAAAGGATGCCGAATAGGACTTACATAACGGGAGAGGAGAAGACGATGCTCGGTCACGAACCCATGAAGGATAGATTAACTTTAGCACTTTGCGCCATAATGCGAGTGGCGACTGCAAAATCAAGCCTCTGCTAGTATACCATTCGGAAAATCCCAGAGCCTGTAAGTCACATAAGATTTTAAAAGAAAAACTGCAAGTTATGTTGAGGGCAAATCCGAAGGCGTGGGTCACCAAGAAATTCTTTGTGGAGTGGATAAACCTGGTGTTTGGCCCTTCTGTTAAAAAATATCTACAGGAAAACAACCTACCCATGCAAGCCCTTCTCGTCCTCGACAATTCCCCTGCTCATCCACCAAATCTTGAAGATGATTTACTCGAAGAGTTCAAGTTTATAGAGGTTCTCTACCTACCCCCAACACCACTACTATCCTGCAGCCCATGGATCAGCAGGTGATTTCTGATTTTAAGAAGTTGTACACCAAGCACATTTTTCGGCGCTGCTTTGAGGTGACGGAGAACACAAACCTTACCTTTCGAGAGTTCTAGAAGGACCACTTTAACATCGTAATATGCTTAAGAATTATTGAGCAGGCCTGGTTGGGTATTACAACGAGGACCTTAACCTCTGCATGGAAGAAGCTGTGGCCTGAGGCTGTAGCTGAAAGGGCCTTCGAAGGATTGGAACCCGAAGTGTCAGTGGTAGAGGAGATTGTTTCTCTGGGAAAATCCATGGGTCTGGAGGAACAGTCTCAGGAGCTGACAACCGAGGAGTTACACGATCTACATTCGCAGCAGCATACGGTGGTTCAAGGAAACATTAGTTTTGAAGAGGAGCTCGAGATGGAGGAGGTTATCTCTACAAGAGATATACAGTCAGTTCAACAAGAGCGTGTCGTTCATAGCTTTGTCAGTAGATGGCGCATTTATTCAATATTTGTTTCCTTCAATTGTTTAAATATTTGGCTTCAATGATTTGAGGTTATATCAATAGTTTGGGCTGTTATCTGCATTGAAAGTGAAAAAATTAACAATGAGTGCAGCATACGCTAGTCGCTTCGAAGCGGTGTTTCTTTGTACCCATCCAAAAGGACCCAAAATGTCGTTCGCAGCGGCCAGCAGCTACATGGGCAAGTCAGTGTCCTTTATTAAGAAGTAGGTGAAACGGTATGAGGACGTTAAAAATGTTGATGTTTTGTCCAAACGTGGCAAGCGTCGCTCAACGTTAGAGAAGGACGACAAAGCAATTTTAAATATCTATGAAAAGAATCCTGGATGTTCTCTACGAAAAGCCAAGTTAAGTTTGGCGAAAAAGGGTGTAGACGTTAGCCTGAATACTATTCGACGTCGGTTACATGATGCTAAATATGGATGGCGATGCACAAAATTGAAACCGTTTTTGAGCGAAAAACATGTCGAAAAGCGTCTGCTGTGGGTGAGGGCTAATATCGACCGCGATTTTTCCAACGTCATTTTCACGGATGAATCCTCTTTTTGGGCTTGGGGTACAAGAAGGCATGCATGGTCACGTCGTCCAGTTTCCGTTATTCAGCGTACAGTGAAGCACTTAGTAAAGGTACATGTCTGGGGTTGCTTCTGTAAACGAGGATTTGGAGCTTTGTACTTGTTTACGGACAATCTTAATGCTCAAAAGATGATTAAAATATATCAGCGTTGTTTATTGGAGTCTGCTCGAAAATGGTTTAACTCAAATTACAACTTGTGGGTGCTTCAAGAGGATAACGACCCCAAACATCGAAGTCGTGCATGCACAGAGTGGAAACGCGAAAATGGCATCAAAACACTGGATTGGCCTTCTCAGTCTCCTGATGCTAATCCTATCGAAAACGTGTGGGCAGCAATGAAGGTCAAGCTTCGGGAAAAGCGAGTTCACACTTTGAAACAACTGGCACGTCACATCCGCCAAATATGGATGTCTCTACCCGAAACAATGGCCGAAAATCTTGCAGAAAGTATGCCTAAACGGTGCCAGGCTATAATCGACAATGATGGCGACTGGACTACATATTAACCCTTTCGCGACGACGCACGGTGGTCCAGAATGTGCATTTAGCCGCGCAAAAGTCAAAAAGTCGATTTTGGAATTTCGACTTTTTTTCTTGTAATATCGATTCTTAAATGTCCATGGACCCCAGATATAAAAAATTATTGAAATTGGATAAAAATTGTAGTTACAACAAACGCTTAAAGTTGAAACTTTTTCTGGAGGCCTTTTTCTATCGAAAAACCACGTTGTCTTCTTTCTAACATTCTGACGAAACTATGCAATATTTTTTAATAATTATTGTTTCTATTTGAAGAGCATTCTTCCACGATAAAAATTCACGTGTCGAACATAAAATTATTGTTTGTAGTTTATTCAAAAATTAATGTTGAAAACATGAAAGAAAATCGTCGAAGTTTTTTATCTTTTGCGGACAAAAACTAAAAAGTCCCACTAGATCCCACCCTCTGATTAACAACACTGTTTTCTGTGATCCTTCCCCTAAACGATCCTGTAAAAAGCTAATCCACCCGGATCCACCTTCGACGCATTTTTATTGTTTAAAGAGTCGCGGGCACCTCGGCCAGGCGGTGCCGCGGGACTATCTCATAAACTTTTGGCAGATATAACAATGAAGAACGCAGGTAGACGCACAAAATCTTTGCAGAAATAACTTCTATATAGTCTACGGAATATATGTGGAAAGTTTTAGCTGAATATCTTTCGATACTTATAAGTTATTTAATTTTTAAGTGAACCCTGCACGGCGAAGACTAGGATTTCCTTTCAATCGGATAACCTAGCTCATTCCTCTTTGCTCACATGCTAACAATAAAGCAATTAAGTAATAAAAGTGATGTTTTAGAAGTCTTCGTCCTCGTTAGTGCCAATAAGATTTTGTTTTTATTGCTCGGTATCTTTAAGAAACCCGGGAATTTACTGACCGCGTGTCCCACTGGGTCTATGCAGCTGGTCTGGGTTACATAAAATTTAGGAAGGAATATCAACAAAAGGTGCAGATAGATAAAGCCAATTTTAGCAGGAACTATTTCTATACAGTTTGAACTAAACATCTTCAAAGTTTTCAGAGACTACTTTGTGGTACTTTTTAGTTTTTCCATTGTTAAGTTAGCAATGTAACCTGAAGAAGCTAATGTACATAGCTACCCTTTATATATCAACCGCCATTTTGTTTTAAAAATTTTTGAGTTCAGATTCGTAATCAGCGACCCAAAAAACATTAGAATACTAATTTTTGTGCAAAACAATTAATTTTTAAACAAACCTATCCGCCATATTTAATCTGCCATTTTGTTTTTAAAAATGTTGAGTTCAGATTTGTAATCAGCGACCCAAAAAATAATAGAATACCAATTTTTAACTAAATCCGTTGTGTTTTGAGCCCGTGGTGACGATTTGAAAAAGATTGAAAACTACGCGACGTGCGCGACCGGCTAAATTCACGCTCTGGACCACTGTGCGGCGCACAGTAATCGATTTCGCCGAAATCCTGGCCAAAACCCCAAGGAGTTTTTCAATTTAGCTGAAAATTGGTATATTAGTATTATTTCGGTCGCTGATTAAGAATCCGAACTCAGAATTTCCAAAATCAAAATGGCGGCTCTAATATGGCGGGTGCGAGTATCGAAAAATTGTCGGATCGGCATGAAAATCAGTAGTCTTATGTTTTTCCGGTCGCTGATTAAGAATCCGAACTCAGAATTTCCAAAAACAAAATGGCGGCTCTAATATGGCAGGTGCGAGTATCGAAAAATTGTCGGATCGGCACGAAAATCAGTAGTCTTTTGTTTTTCCGGTCGCTGATTAAGAATCCGAACTCAGAATTTCCAAAAACAAAATGGCGGCTCTAATATGGCAGGTACTAGTATCGAAAAATTGTCGAATCGGCACGAAAATCAGTAGTATTATGATAGCCCGGCCCTATGTCATAAATGCACTTCCCCGAGCATGGCGCGCGCGACAAACAAATAACAATAACTCGAAGAATCGCAAAAAGTCGCAAGAAAACTCAACGAGGTCTTCTTCGGGAAGCTTCAAAGTTTAATTTAAAAAAAAATATATATTATGTTATTCCACGGTCTTCTAAAGTTTTAATGATATTTATTGCAACAGTCGCTGTATCTTAATACAAGCATGTCATTGCTGTTCCATCTCCGAATTTCCCTTTGTTTAATAAAAATTTCGGTCGAAGGAGAAAGATGAAACATTGTAAGGAACAAATATTTCCCTCATACCTGCAACTAGCCAGATTTTCATTAGAATCGTCAAAGATCTTTCGGTTTATGACGGTAAGCGGTCGAGGTAGCCGCGGCTATCTATTGTTGCCTCGAAACAATAGGCCACCAGCTTGTTTAAACTCATTCCGATTTTTAACCCCATGAAATAAACATATTATTTCGTTAATTGCCAGGTTGATCTTAGAGAAGGATTAGCAGTATTCATTAGTTAAAGCACGATAGCCCGACTCTATGTCATAAATGCACTTCCCCGAGCATGGCGCGCGCGACAAACAAATAACAATTACTCGAAGAATCGCAAAAAGTCGCAAGAAAACTCAACGAGGTCTTCTTCGGGAAGCTTCACAGTTTAATTTAAACAAAAATCACGGTGGCATTTTGCAGCATTCACAACTATTTCATTAGCAAAAGGAAAAAAATGTTTAGGTTTTACGTTCTGTACCAACACAGTTGTAAAACATTAAATAAAAAAATGAAACCAAGATATTTATAAATTAAAAGTATGATAAATAGCTACCAATACTGGAAAAGTGGATCAAACTTTAATTTCACATTGAAAACGTATTCTCAATTTCGACGTGAAAACGTTACATTATTCAAGTGCCAACTTTGACATTTCATATCTCTAAGAGCGTTGTTCAATAAAAACTTTTATTAATGGAAACCGATGCTCTGATATGTTACAAATCAAACGCAATTGCTAAATTTTGAAAATCGCGAAAAAAATTTTTGGCTTTTTGGCCAGGTTTTCGGCCAAATGAACCACTGTGCGGCGGTTCGCTCCGCGTGAGCGACTCCACTGAACGGGGCGCTGCGCCGAAAATCTACACAGAACACGATCACAGTCTCATACGATGAAATTCGTGAATTCAATGGCAGCAGATACATGGGTGTTTACATGAAAGAATGAATCTAAAGTAACTGATCGGCTGCGACCGTTACTTTCATCAAACCAAGTAAATTGTAACGATGAATAAATAATTATGCAAAATATGAGATGAAAGGAAGTTCCGGTACTCTATTTTTTTATCACTTGGTTTAAGAGGAAAGTAAAGAAATGATTAAAACGGGTCTGGACTGATAGGTTCCTGAGCAGAGATTACGAAAACGATAACGTAGGAAAATGGGTCTGTAGACTCGACATGTTCAAGGTGTCAATAACAAAAGGGAAACATTATAAAAATCATTATACATATAAAGTAATTTAATAGATATAAATAATAATTTAATTAATAACGTTGCCGCTGCTAAGCAGAAAACTGTTCGCAACGGCCACGGCCATTGCCGGCGCTGGGCCCGGCGATCGTTTCATGCTCGCCGGATATATCCGGCGGTAGGCCCTGGCGATCGTTTCATGCTCGCCGGATTTATCCGGCGGTAGGCTCTGGCGGTCGCTTCGCGCGCGCCGGATATATCCGGCGATAGTCGCGAAAGGGTTAAATGAGCTACCTTCGAATAATAACTCACGTCAAGCCGATTTATAATGATATCCCGAACATCATATTTTTGATTTTCTCTCGTGGTTTCATCTAATTCTCTACTCGCTTTAACGTTTGAGTCAATCACATGCAATAATTTCTTAGCTCTCAATTCAGAAGATAAGTAATCATAAAAATGTTCAAACTTCGTTCGATCTGTCATTTTATAATCTCGTCGTGTACCCGATTCTTTATTTAATATTTGAATCGCTTCTTTCACTTCGTTATTTACACGATTTTTGTCATTCTGCTGTTGAACTTGCTTATCTAACCCGAGACCACTTAGTTCTTGTCGTAACAAACTAATTATTTGATCTTTCCATTCATTTTTAAAGTTACAATTACACTCATCATTTGCCTGAGATCCGTCGCTCTCGTTGCATGGCTGATCACGCTCTTGCACTAAATTTTCAAATCTCTCGTTTAGGTTATTTATTTCCTGTTGTTGAGCTTTTAACTCTTGTATTATCTCTCTCTGATGCTTTTCAATACTTTTAATATTAGTGATAGCATCTATCCATATTTGATTGTGCTTCTTCATAATATTATTTGTGCCTTCAAAATATTGTTTTACAGCTCTCATTAACTTACTCATTCTTTTATCATCCTCGTCTAACATTACTTTCAATGGTTCTGAAGAAGCATTAATTTTGGATTTGGAGATATCAGAATTATTCTCTCTGAGAGGTCTAGTTAAATTAAATTTATCTAGCGATAATTGTACCGATTTTATGTTGGTGATATTTGGTCGACCTTTATCTGAGCCACTTGCTTCCGTTTTAGTCGTTACATCTCGTTTTCCCTCGTCAACTCTCGTCTCGTCACTCATCTCATCTATCTTCAACTCGTCACTCATTTCTTCGTTCTCAAACATCTGCACGTTCTCACTCGTCGGCTCGTTCTCACCCAGTAGCTCACTTTCATGTAGAACCTCCCCAGCTCCCAGTTGGCTTTTGGTCCGAGGCATCAAAGACTTTTCGCCCTTTTCCTGACACTTATTTAACCATTTATTTAGAAGCATCCACTCTTCACTTGTCATTGTTATTTTGTCTGAAAATTAATATTTACCCATTAATTTAAAATTCAAACTGATGCCTTGGACTTTGCCTCTAACCCGGCTAACCGAACAACAAGTATCACCGAGTTGAGACGAGCCTATATTTATGCATCCGAACATCAAGATTACACACATACAGACCCTAGTCCCTCGCACAACTACTTGATGCACAGCACCAATCGTCATACGAGTGACCCAACCTTTGGCTGTTCTTTACTCAAAACCAATATTTCCAGATATAGATATTAAGAGACAGATTACCATTTCAATTCAATTAGCAGCATCCATATGTCAAGATCCATGGGTTGATCAACTGTCGTTCACTCGTAAAAAAAAACCCAACCCCACCTGCTTTACACTCTATATTCAATTTTTGAGTTTTGAAGATCAGGTTATTTCCTCAGATTGTTACAATGATCTCTTCATCTGGATGGTTTTGATTTAGTTTGAATATATCTTCAAATTTGTTTATTAAACTCTCAAATATCAGGTTGTCATACATTAAATCCATTGTTTCAGCTTCTAGCGCTGTGGGCATTAAGTCTTAATTAAAATACATATAAATTAAATGTTAATTAAATATTAATTAGATATTACTGATCAGTTTTCCGTCGATTAAGTATTTTAATCATTTAAAGCATACTTGCTACATCTTAATGTCGCGCAAGGAAATCTAAAATCTAACATTCGTACTTCATTGCCTTAATTTATGCTAGCATATCTCTCTTTAAAAAAAATTTCCAAGAAAGGAAAAAGGTTATCTCTCGTCTCTCTCTTTACATGTATACATGCGTGTATTTTTTCAAAACATTTGAAAACGTCGAAGTCCACTACTCTCGACCGAGAACAAAGACTTCCACTCTTTTATTTCTATTCTTTGTTTGTTTACTTCGTGAATCTAATGATTCTCAGAATCTGATGCTTTAGGCTTTTCACCTTAAACATCTTATTGCGCGCTGCGTTTTTCTTTCAACAAACTCGTTCAAACTCGTTTTATCGCTTCGTTATTTCCGCGAAATCCTTCGTTATGGCCATCACTAAATTTACGCGTTGTAAAAGTGATCTCATCATAATTTGTTTTTCATGAAATGAACAATAGACGATAGGCTACTTATGCAAACTATTGCAAATATCTTCTCTTTAATCTCCTCTCTATAGTTTATACTTACTTGATGATTCCGCAAAACTCATCGCTTCTTCTGTACTAGACATCGATGTTGATGCCTTTCTTTCCATCTTCCCGCTCGTTTCTTTTTTTTAAACCTCTTCGTCTTTCTTCTTTCTTTTTAGTTCTCACTTAATCACTTAACACGCGCAGTTAATGCGTGGGTGAGTCCATAACCAGTTAGTTTTTATGAGGTTTTATAAATTCACTTTCGTTACAAGAGAAACACACACTTTTTAATCTGCGAACACCGTTGTCGAACCGAGGCAAAAAGTTCTCATGTGCCACACAGAAGAAAACAAACGAAAGGGGAAGGGGAGCGATTAGCGACCTCTGGCTTGACAAGGCCCAAATGAGGTATAGACGCCATAGTTTAAATCCAACAATAACATACACCGCAGTGTTCATTACCTCAGCCCACAGAAATTCAGGAAGTTCCGGTTTGAAGTGTATCAGTGAACGCGCCGCTTCTACAATTGTACCATTTTCGCGTTCAGCTGTTCCATTTCGCTCTGGCGTGTACGGCACTGCTACAGTATGTTTAATTTCTAAATCACTCAATAGATTATTTATATCTTTCTTAATATATTCAGTACCTCCATCGCTATGAATTTCTTTCACATATTTACCAAAAAGGTTTTCGGTTTCCGCACAGAACAGCTGAAGTGTTTCCTGAACTTCTACCTTGTTTTGCAAAAAGAAAATGCTCTTACCTAATTGTTGAATTGTGCGCCACAGCAACATTTAGCACATAACGTGTTGGTAGCCTTGTTTTTTCTTTCATTTTTCTTTAGATGGCACCCCAGTGACCACTCTACCACAAGATGTCCGAGTGTCCCGTGAAGACAGCACGTGTGCAATATTGAAGCTTGATATATTCATTTAAAATCATTAGCAGTTAAGATATCTTTCTGTATTACCATTTAAATAAAAAGCTCAAACAGGTTATGGGCCCAGTGGCATAACTGAGTGGCTGGTGAAAAATTGATTGAATTTAGCTGCAAACCTACTTGTGGTTCTTCGTTCTCATACATACGCCGGAGAGAAGATGGATAAGTTAACGGTCAGCAAATTCAACGGACATGATTTCGCTGTGTGGAAATTCCAGATGATGGGCTTTCTGGAATACCACGGGTTGCTCGAGATAGTGGACGGTACTAGAGAAAGACCGAAATCCGGAAATACAGAAGAATGGGACAAGTTAGATAAAAAAGCACGTTTTTACATCGGACTATCGCTGGAGCCTGCTCAGGTACGACAAGTAATGAATCTGAAAACCTCTACAGAAATGTGGTGTAGACTTGAATCTCTGTATGAACTGAAGAATGCTGCTTCTAAACACCTGTTGTTGCAAAGATTCTTTGAATATAAAATGGATAATAACACTAGTGTTGCACAGCATGTCGCCAAAGTTGAAGAAATGGCAAAGCAACTGGAAGACCTTGGTCACAAGCAGGATGAAGTAACGTTGGTAACAAAAGTATTGCATAGCTTACCATCTTCATTCAGAAACTTGATTTCAGCATGGGATTCAGTGCCTGAAGAGAAGCAAACAATGGAAAATTTGCTGCCACGACTCATGAAAGAGGAGTTATTAAACAAAGGGCTGACTGGATTAAGTCTAGCTGATGCTGATACAGGTAGTGCCTTATATACTAAAAGTAATCGTCACCAAGATAGTTATAAGAATTCTAACCAGAATAATTTCAAGAAATATCAAAATAAAGATCAAAGTAGTCGAAATAAGTTTAAGGGCAGATGTCTTAACTGTGGTAAGATTGGTCACAAGCGTTCTGAATGCTATTCTACTAAGAAGGTACATAATGACAATCAAACGAATTTGGCAGTATCAACAAAGGAATCGCAAGCATTTACAGCATCTGAGTGCCTGGTCTCTACAAACTGGAAAAATGTTTGGCTGGCAGATAGTGGTGCAAGCTATCACATGACAGCAAATAAAGAATGGTTTTCAATATTAGAATCACTTCCAAAAGGGAAAATAATGATTAGATTTGGAAATGGTGATCTCGTTAGTGCTCAAGGCATTGGTCAAATCAACACAAAGTCAATCATACATGGTCAAGTGGAGACACACACTTTACATGACGTATTGTTCATTCCTGAAATTACACGGAACCTCTTTAGTATAGGAGCTGCAGCAAGCCACGGTGTGAAGGCTGAATTTACGGAGGACACGCTATTACTGAAAAACAATGGCAAAGTGAAAGCAATTGGAAAACGAATTGCTGATCGAATGTATCAATTGGATATCCAAGTAGTTAACAATGCAACTGAAGTAAATGTTGCAATGGGTGAAGAAAAACCATTGGAATTATGGCATGCTCGTCTTGGACATACAAATATGAAGACTGTTCGAGAGATGGCTAAAGGTAACTCTGTGATAGGTATACGATGCAGTAATATGTCTGATCTTACTCAAGCGGATCACTGTGAGGCCTGCATATTGGGAAAACAGTGTCGCAAATCATTTCCACCGTCAACAACTCGTGCAAAAAGACCAGGTGAGCTCATTCACTTTGACATATGTGGACCAATGAGTATTCATAGTATAGGTGGATCAAGCGTGATGGCTGTCTTTGTTGACGACTGTAGCGGAATGGTATTTGCGAAACCAATGAAATCAAAGGCTCATATCATAGACGCAATTCAAGATATGATCATGAAAACATCAGCAGCAGGACACAGAATAAGAAGATTGAGGTCTGATAATGCCAAAGAGTTTAAATCCGCAGATGTTAATCTACTTATGCGTAAGTACAACATTGTGCAAGAATATTCAACTGAATATTGTCCCCAACAAAATGGACGCGTGGAACGCCAAAACAGAACCGTTGTTGAAATGGCGCGTACCATGCTAGCAGCAGCAAACCTACCGCTGAATCTATGGGGTGAGGCATCAAACACGGCAGCTTTTATTCGAAGTTTCATACCTCTGGATCGACTGGACGGACGTACTCCGTATGAAATATGGTTTGACAGGAAGCCTGACATCAGCTTCTTACGTGTGTTTGGTAGTAAGGCATACGCTTTAATAGAAGGTCAACAGCGCAACAAGTTTGCACATAAATCGGAACAATTAATTCTAGTTGGATTTGAACCACAACAAAAGGCCTATCGTCTATGGGAACCCGGAACTCGAAGAGTTGTTGTTCGCAGACATGTTGAGATAATTGAGCCTGTCTGTAGACAATCGGTAATGGTTCTTGGAGAACAACCTGAATTAAATTTACCAAAAGCAACGCTCGAAGATAAGGTAGAGTTTACAAGCGAAGATCACGAGGAGGAATCGAATGAAAACGATGACAAGCGCGAGTCAACTCAGGACAATATACAACGTCGTAAGTATGGAAGACGCATTTGGATTCAAGATCCAGCCGGCATTGCAACCAGGACACGAAACAAGACTGTAAGCATTGAAATGGAAAATGAGAGTGGACAGTCAGGTCTTGCACTGATGGCCGATAATTATTCTCTTAGCTTCGATGAAGTGTTAAACTCGCCAGACGCAAAACAGTGGGAGGAAGCTATGAATGAAGAAATAAGATCCCTCATTAAAAACAAAACCTGGGACTTAGTAGATTTACCGCCAGATCGCCGTGCAATTAAAAATAAATGGATTTATCGACTCAAGACTAAAACAGATGGAAGTATAAGTCGCTATAAAGCCAGGCTAGTCGTAAAAGGGTGCTCGCAAAAAGCAAACATTGACTACTCCGAAACGTTCTCACCTGTAGCTAAATTTGAGTCAATCCGAATCCTGATGTCAATTGCATGTGCAAATGATTACGAAATTTATCAATTTGACATAAAGACTGCGTTCTTATATGGAGATCTTAAGGAAGATATCTTCATGGAACAACCTGAAGGTTTTAACGACGGAAGCAACAAGGTTTGCAAGTTACGCAAAAGTCTGTATGGCCTAAAGCAAGCGCCGAGGCAATGGAACGCAAAGTTCAACGAATTTTTAGAGAAATTCGGCTTGGTCGCATCGCAATATGATGCATGTGTCTACTCTGCACCCACGGAATCATTATATCTAGCGTTGTATGTGGATGACGGATTGGTCGTTGGTAAATCACGAGAAACAATCAACAAATTCTTAAATAAAATGAAGAAAGAGTTCGAGACAACCTACTCAGAAGCACAGTGTTATTTAGGTATCGAAATTGAACGTGATCGAAAGATGCAGAAGTTGAGGTTACACCAATCAGCGTATATTCAAACGGTCTTGAAGAAATTTAAGATGGAGAATTGCAATTCAGTGGGAGTACCTTCGGATCCTCATCAAACGTTAGCACGGAATATAGACAAAGATGGAAATCCTGGCCCAATTACTGACGCACCATATCGGCAATTGATTGGATCTCTAATGTATCTAGCAATTGCTACACGAGCAGACATCTCATTTGCAGTTAGCGTGCTAAGCCAGTTCCTAGAAAATCCATCAGAACTGCACTGGAAAACTGCAAAGCACGTATTGAGATACATTGCTGGAACATGCAATATGGGAATTGAGTACAACTCATCAAAAATACCTAATGTTTTAACAGCATATTCAGATGCGGATTACGGATCTTGCATTGACACACGAAAGTCAGTCAGTGGTGTGATACTGACACTAAATGGCGGTCCAGTGATATGGTTTTCACGGAAGCAAGGAGTCGTCGCAACTTCAACGACAGATGCGGAATATATAGCCGCATATGATGCTACAAGGGAAATAGTATGGACACGCAGAATTTTAGAAGAGTTAGGACTACGTCAACATGAGCCAACTGTGTTACACTGTGATAATGCAGCAGCCGAACAATTAATAAAAAATCCAGTGTTTCACCGACGTACGAAACACATAGATATTAAGTACCATTACACTCGTGAAATCATGAAGCAAGGACTCTTGACGGTACAACACGTTACCAGTAACGAACAATTGGCGGATATGTTAACAAAGCCGCTTACACGAAAAAAATTGGAAATAAATCGTTTAAAGATTAATTTAATCTGAGCACACTCAAGTTAGACCATATTTGTAACTGGATAATTGCTGTTACTGTTGCGAGTGGGAGTGTTGAATTGTGCGCCACAGCAACATTTAGCACATAACGTGTTGGTAGCCTTGTTTTTTCTTTCATTTTTCTTTAGATGGCACCCCAGTGACCACTCTACCACAAGATGTCCGAGTGTCCCGTGAAGACAGCACGTGTGCAATATTGAAGCTTGATATATTCATTTAAAATCATTAGCAGTTAAGATATCTTTCTGTATTACCATTTAAATAAAAAGCTCAAACACTAATGATTCCACATTCATTGGACCGCATACGTCCGTATGAATAACTTCGCGAATTTCGCTTGCCTGAATTACCCTTCCCTCAAAGGTCAATCTGTGGTGTTTGCCGTAAGCGCAGCCATCACAGAAATCATTATCAACAGATACTCCTATCCCTAAATCTTTGAGAAAATTAGTTACATGCCTCTTATTTTGATGACATAATCGTTCGTGCCATAACTGAAGAGTATCCACTCTATTACCAATACAACATTCTTTCGGAAACACAACGCGCAAGTTGATTTTATAAAGTTTAAAAATATCTTTACCAGTTGCGATAATTCTATTGTTACGTTTAAAAGTACAGTCTTGACCGTTATTTGTTATAGAAAAATCTACGCCCTTTTGTGCAGCTACTTTAACAAAAAACAAATTGTGTTTCATTTTCGGTACATACAAGACATCGCTTAATATACCTGGAATCCACTTGCCGTTTACATTTGTCTCGATTTCTATATTACCTTGTCCATACGCGCGAATTTCTTCGCCATTTCCAATCCGAATTTTTGTAGGTTTGGTAAATTCCTGATAATTCTGGAATCAGCCACAGTTACGTGCCATATGATCGGATGCGCCCGAGTCAGTTAACCAGTAGTCCTCAGTATTCTTCATCTCGCTCTCGCTAACACAAGCCTCCTTTTTCGTTGAGTAACCGTGCGTTGCTTTTGTTTCACCTTTTATTTCATTCCTCTTCGGACAGTCCTTTTTTATATTATATGTTCTCTCGAACCGCATACGAAACATCCTGAGCAATTCTGCTTCTTGTGATCCCTCATGCCGCACGTGTAACAGCCATTTTGTCTTTTCATTTTCCACGCATCAAATGCCTCGCCTTTCTTCTTATGAAAATGTCCTTTTGTTTTCGTACTTGTTACCAGAGCTACGGTTTATTCCTCGACGCTTTCCTTTTATTGCAAGCGGTGTTCCTCCACCATCAGTCTTGTAACGAGATTATCAAATGTTTTTCTAACGTCCTCCATAGAGTCCCATGCGCTATGAAAATGATTGAATTTTGCCGATAGAGTGGACAAAACTCGCGTTAACAGCATCGTTTTTGAAATTTCCCCGCCGAGATTTTTCATCTTTGTCTTTAGTTGTTCTAAAGTAGACACATTTTGCGCGACGCTTTCATTCGAATCCCACTTAAAATCAAAAAATTGTTTTTGAATTATGGATAAATTTTCATCAGATTTCATATCGTAGAAATTATTCAACTTTGTCCACATTCCTCTTGCGGTTGTACAATTTAGAATAAGATCCAATGGTTTTCTCTCAATCGTGGTGACGATCAATTTTCTTGCTGCTTTGTCAGCCCTTACAAACGCCGAATAATTTTCGGTATTTTCCTCTGGTTTTATAAATGTGCCCTCGCACACTTTCAGCGTATCTTCATCTTCTTCCATCAGCGTGCGTATAATAAACCGCCATTGATGCCAGTTATCTTTATCACGCAGCTTTTCGATTTTGAAATGTCCGATTTCCATTTTGTTAGAAGAACGCAACACTGGTACCCTTTGTTACACAATGAACACAGCCTGTGTTCACAAAAAAAACAACCTGTACCGCACTTTTAAACAAAAACGACACTTCCCTGCTCGCAACCGGCCGAGCCACCGTCTATCTCCTGTTATATCTTAGAACTTAGAATTACTAGGGTAGACTGGGTACGGTTGAAACATTTTAGCGTTTATCGTCCATTGCATCGGGAATAGTTAAGCAAGCGATGAAAGAAATATATTAAATAAAAGACCATATATCTGTTTACTAATAGGCAATGTTATTTGAGATCACTGTATTGTATTTTATGTGTAAAATCAAATTAAAAAAAAAGTGTAATTTGTTTCAACCGTCCCAATGCTAGGGTCGGTTGAAACAGTGCATGGGGTCAATTGAAACACATGCAAATAATACAAAATATAATAAATGAACATGTTTTATTAATCGTCTAATAACATTTTACGACTCATAATGGCACAGTTGAACATCACAAATAGTTTTTTATTAATATTCAAGTCTTTCACGATACTTATAATCTAACAATATTTTTAATCAGCCTTCAAAGATTAATATTAAGTACAACTTAAATTAATTAATCAGATGTTGGTGACGATTATTTTTTTTGTAATGTTTGTATACTACTTGTTAATTTGTTTCTCAGAATTCAACAGCATTAATTATTAACTAGATTTTATCACTCCAGCTAACAAAACACTTTGAGTAAAACTTCAAAACATTATTTCTAAAAACATCTACATTTTGATGCATAGATAAACAAATGACAAAACAAAACTTCAATACTTTTTGTTTAAGAGAATAAAATTTAACAGTTTTAATTAAAACTTTAGCACTTCAGCTATAAAATAGGGTAAGAAAAAACTAAAGACTTATTATTTCTATAAAAATCAATTGTTGTGACGCACTAGTCGTCGCGGTTTTTTTTAATGGGTTATGAACCTTTACCGCTCCCATATGCCGAGTCAACATTATGTAGGATCATGAATGAATTGCTACTGTAAATTAACTTTATTCCAAAAAGCACACTAAGTATTTACAAGGGTTACAACGTACCATATCGACTCCTTGAATGCGTGATCCCGAGTGAGTGTCTGACTGTTTGAGCTTTGAAACGTGTGTCGTATTGGAAAGAAGAGAGGGCTTAGCCAATGAGAGTGAGTTGCTATGTATAGAATTCGGCGTTGATTGATGTACGGTACAACACAGACTTTAGATAGCAGCGCAGATAACAGAATGAGTGCCAATATCGAATAACAGTGGATGGTTGGCTATGTGTGCAGATGTATGGATGTATGTATGTGTGTATAAATGTATGTGTCGTCAAAAATGAGTGCGATGATCTTTAGCCTGTATGAGTTACAGACGCATGTGCCGCAACATCAATATATTCAACAATAATTCTTAAGTGGTTACATAACTAAGGCTACCTTCTGTGCACTCTTCATGCGTCCATATTTTACATTCTGTGCATTGTATCCATTTTTCCTTCGGTCTGCTTTCTGAATATGCTGACATATAAACAAGGCAGTAGCACTCCTCTCCTTCTGATGATGATGATGATTCATATTACATGTTAGTTTTTTTCCTGTTTGTAGCATTTCTTTTAGTCTTTCCTACATGTAATCTTGTCTTAACTTGCTTAGCTTTGATTCGTTTCTATCTGTTTTCATGTTCTCTTCTTTTTCAGGTGTATCTGTGTAGATTGTAGATTTCCTGGTTTTTCGCCCCCTGTTTGTTAATTTCCTTGGAGGAGCTTTTGGTAGTGGTCGTACTGCTTCCGGCGAAAACATAAGTGGTGTACTCGAAGTCGCGATATTTTCCGTTTGATTTGTCAACACAGGAACGGATTGAGAACTTGTAGAGGGTTTGGGTGAAATTTGCTGAACACTACCAGTACTTTGATGTCCGGGTAGTGTAACCGAAGGTTCTGGATCTGCAATGATGTTTTCTTGTTCTCTGTCTGGGACTTGTGAACACTGTGGAAGTGACAATGTTTACAGTCGGTTTTTGCACAAAAAGAGCTGCATTAGAATGCTCCTCCGATGCTTCTGGTGGTTCCAGATTTAAAATAGAAGGTGATGGTCTTGGCATTTTATCCTCAAGTGTACTAGTATTTTTAATAGGCCCCTCGGTTTCCCCGATTGTATTTACAGGATTTGGCCTATCTGTCACAAATGCAGGTGCAAAATCGAGTTCACTAAACAAATGCCGATTAAATGGAACAATCCCAGTTGTGCGAAAGCCAGCTTGAATATTGGACTGTGTAAGAGCAAGCGGCATAGCAGTAGCTAAAATCCTTGGGATGTTGTATATTGAAATTGTCTTGCCGGGGTGGCTTCGCATCCATCCATCACAGGCCGAATTTCCAGCTTTCTTCAGCGGACCGAATACATCCCTGATGAAGTGATCTTGGTATCGCACTCGCGGAAAGACGAAAAATGGAGGAATAGCATTTCCGATGGCTTTGACAGCAAAGGCTACTGTGACCTAGGTACCCCTCTCGGCTGAAGTCACTGAACCTACTTGACGAGCACCACGTCTAGCTATTATTCTGTCGGGTTTTTGCACAGTTGTTATGCCGGTCTCATCAGCATTATATATATTTTGGGATTCAAATTTATAACGGTCCATGACAGTAGCCAAGTTGTCGTAGAAAGCATCTACGTTATTTCTATTAAAGCTAGTCGCCCTAGAAAGACTTGTAGCCTGTGCTGCGCGCACTGGCAGTTCCGGATTTCTTCTCATAAACATGCGAAACCATTCTTCGCCAGCCATTTCGTTGTCATCCCAAGTCCGGGGTCGTGATAAGTCGTACTTGACGGTTAGTTCGTATGCCAATTTCATAACATCCTTTTTAGTTAGGCCAAAATATATTTCTGCACATCTAATTAAATATTTAGATAGCTCACGCTCTTGTTCCTGGTTAAACACTCGATTGTGAGACATATAATCCATTTCTTGATTTTCATCGCCACCAGTCACATCTCGTTTACGTACATAGCTCAACAGGGAACAGTGATTCAGTCCATTCTTTTCTGCCGCTGTTCTTAACGAAGGTCCGGCTTTCACATCTTCATAGGCTTGTTTATACTTTGATAAGTCAGCCTGACTTTTCGTAGTCTTCCTTTGGCGTACCCTTGGCATCTAAGAAACAAGAAAATTAAATAAATAAACTGTTGCAACCGTACCCACAAAAAATGTTTCAACTGTTCCCAACCCCCTTCTAGGTATAAAACGGTTCACAGTAAGAATGATAACAAATTTGAATAAAAACTAATCATACAGCCATATTCTACAAACTTCAATTAAAACGATACACAACTCTCAATATTCTAACTTTAATAAAACTATAATAATTGCAAAAATGTACGAACAAAAAATACTTACTTTTCCGTCAAAAAACACAATGAGGCCTTCTATACATAAACACAGCGCGCGAAGAGCGACGCAACACTTAAATTCGTGCTTCGATTTGTCGCCCGCATCGTTGTCCCCTTGTACCCCTCAACTCATCACGTACGGTGTCGAGATACAGTATTCCCTGGTTATATGCACAAGGAGGGGACTCGATAACTGCATCGCGACCATCCCCACCACATAGGG
This sequence comes from Cerceris rybyensis, assembly GCA_910591515.1. NCBI lineage: Eukaryota > Metazoa > Arthropoda > Insecta > Hymenoptera > Crabronidae > Cerceris > Cerceris rybyensis. The sequence continues at coordinate 3,615,842 of OU342796.1, read as the reverse complement.
GGATCCCCCTCGGCGAGCCGCCACATTCAGCGACGGGGAAGTGGAACATGATACTTTCGGATCGTGTCCATGAGCCAATACTAATCGAAGGACTGAACTTTTCCGTTTTTGATTATTTTTCGTTAAAAACTTCGCTACCGTGTTTGTGACAATTTTGTGATTAAAATGATACCAAACACGACATAATTTGAGCAACATTTACTTAATATTTAAATCGCTTATTTGCTATATAGATAATTAAAACATGTCGTGTTTGGTATCATTTTAATCAGAAAAAACTCACAAATACGTTAACGAAGTTTCCAAAACAAAAAAATTGAAAATGGAAAAGTTCAATCCTCCAATTAGTATTAACTCAGCGATAGGTTCGGGCCGGTCCCCCTGTACGTTGGGCCTCTCTGTCTCTTCTACTATCTGTCTTTTTCTAAGCTCGGCACTCGGCTCGAGCCGTGACATAAACACAGTGTTGACATTCAGCTACGACCAGTGCATATAAGTTTTGCACAGGGACTCTATAGCAGTGCATATATAGAGTTTGGTAACTATTCAATGTTTACGAATTTAGAAAGGGGTAAGCAATGGGACAACGTCCTCCCCCCCCCCCCTCCTCTAGAAGATGAAGGGGTTGATGGAACCGAGACTCGTCTTCGATGCACACGCGATTGACGGCGATGAGTCCGTTTCTACGAACGCTTTAAGGTGCAATTCTTTGCTCCATGCACGAGCTGATGAAACTAATTTTTACGATGCCTAAAGTTCATTAAATGCCTGTGCTATGGAGAGACACGTTCCTCAAAACGTTTGTACATACATACGAACAGAGTCATCGCTGTCACAGTTTTTATCCTTTATCCTTTGCATCTTCGACGAGGTGGTTTTTCACTGTTTTCCGCTTTTTAAATTCGCGGTCAACTTGAGCTGTATGAAAATACCGAATTGTTATTCACGTCAATAAAAGCACAGCAGTGTCGACAGGTGTGCAATGTTTAAATGCACTGTGCTGTGTTTACGTCGTTGCTCCAATTGAGCGCCGAACTTAGAAAAGACAGTAAGTATAATTCAAAGCATATCGTATTGGGTATCATCTTAATCAGAAAAATTTCACAAGTACGTTATCGAAATTTGCGAAAAAGAAATATCAAAAATGGAAAAGTTTTATCCTCCGGTTTGTGAAATTTTTCAGATTAAGATGATACCCAACACGATATGGTTTGAATTATACTTACTGTCTTTTCTAAGTTCGGCGCTCAATTGGAGCAGCGACGTAAACACAGCACAGTGCATTTAAACATTGCACACCTGTCGACACTGCTGTGCTTTTATTGACGTGAATGACAATTCGGTATTTTCATACAGCTCAAGTTGACCGCGAATTTAAAAAGCGGAAAACAGTGAAAAACCACCCCGTCGAAGATGCAAAGGATAAAGGATAAAAACTGTGACTTATTTGTAATACACGTGCAATGTATTCGCATTAACAGCGATGACTCTGTTCGTACAAACGTTTTGAGGAGCGTGTCTCTCCATAGCAGAGGCATCTAACAAACTTTAGGCATCGTAAAAATTTATTTCATCAGCTCGTGCATGGAGCAAAGAATGCTCCTTAAAACGTTCGTAGAAACGGACTCATCGCCGTCAATCGCGTGTGCATCGAAGACGAGTCTCGGTTCCATCAACCCCTTCATCTTCTAGAGGAGGGGGGGGGGGGGGGGGGAGGAGGACGTTGTCCCACTGCTTACCTCTTTCTAAATTCGTAAACATTGAATAGTTACCAAACTCTATATATGCACTGCTATAGAGTCCCTGTGCAAAACTTATATGCACTGGTCGTAGCTGAATGTCAACACTGTGTTTATGTCACGGCTCGAGCTGAGTGCCGAGCTTAGAAAAAGACAGATAGTAGAAGAGACAGAGAGGCCCAACATACAGGGGGACCGGCCCGAACCTATCGCTGAGTTAACACTAATTGGAGGATTGAACTTTTCCATTTTCAATTTTTTTGTTTTGGAAACTTCGTTAACGTATTTGTGAGTTTTTTCTGATTAAAATGAAACCAAACACGACATGTTTGAATTATCTATATAGCAAATAAGCGATTTAAATATTAAGTAAATGTTGCTCAAATTATGTCGTGTTTGGTATCATTTTAATCACAAAATTGTCACAAACACGATAGCGAAGTTTTTAACGAAAAATAATCGAAAACGGAAAAGTTCAGTCCTTCGATTAGTATTGGCTCATCGACACGACCGGGCCGGTCCCCCTATAGCTTAGATCTCTCTGTCTCTTCTACTGTCTGTTCTTTTCTAAGTTCACGCTCGGCTGGAGCCAGAACGTAAACACAAAATAGAAACCACCACTTCGTAACTCCACAGTTTCGGTCCCGAATTCTGTGCATATATCCAGGGTTTACTGTATATGCTTTGTTTCAATCGTCCCCCGTTTCAACCGTACCTAGTCTACCCTAATAACGTGGCCTGGGCCCATAACCTGTTTTAACACGTTGCGTGCTGGACTTCCTTTGGAGTTGAGTCTTTTCGATCACCATCTGGATTCTTCTGCGAGAAGGCCGGTTTTAGGCGATCTATTGATATTCTCCTGAATGTTCCCTTAATCGCGATGTCGAAGTACTTGGCGTTCCGTTTGAATACTTAGAAGGGTCCATCGTACAGTAGAACTCCTATATCTTCGAACACTTTAAGTTCGACTTCTCCTATCCCTACTTCCCCTACTCCTTGCCATCTGTCTGCGCAGTGTCACGTAGTGTGATATCCCCTCTACGACTAGTAAGAAGCGTAAGAGAGAGAGACAGCTATTTCTGTCTCACTCAGAATCGAGTGGAGGGGGTATCCTATAAGTTCTAATTCTCAGAATTCTGGTCCCGTAGCTTCGAACTTATAGGAGTTCTACTGTACTGTGATTGGAGAGGTTTACTGGCGGCGTCGTGGCGGATGAAGACGTGGCTGCACTTGTGCAGTTCCGGCTGTACGAACAAGTTTTTTGTTCCGTGTCTTGTTGTATTTGTGGGGCGTAATTGTTGCATGTGGCGTTGCAGTTTGGCCAGGAGTTCGGGTTCGGTCACCGTTGAGGATTCGGTGAAAAATTCGCCTGGTAGCCGGAGACCTTCGCCGTATACTAGTTGCGCCGGTGAGGCGTTTAGGTCGTTCTTGATGGAAGACCTAAGGCCGAAGAGGACCAGAGGGAGTGCATCCACCCAGTTGCGGTTGTCTTGTAGGTGGCACGTGAGGGCGGCCTTAAGACTGCGATGTTGTCTTCCGATTAGGCCGTTTGCCTCGGGATGGTAGCTGGTGGTGGTGGCGGCCTCGATCCAGAACATTTTGCGAAAGGCCGCGAAAAGGCTGCTTTCAAACTGTCTTCCCTGGTCGGTGGTGATTCTTTGTGGTACTCCGTAGCGGGCTATCCAGCCGTTGTGGAGAGCTTTTGCCACTGTGTCCGCCTGCTGGTTTTCGATCGGTAGGGCCTCGATCCATCTAGAAAAACGATCGACTATGGTTAGTAAGTACTTGTAGTTTTGGTATAATGGCAATGGCCCTACAAGGTCGGCGTGTAGGTGTTGAAAACGTCGATTCGGCATTGTGAAATCCGCTAGTGGTGCCTTAGTGTGGCGATTTATTTTGGTGCGTTGACATTGCTGGCAGTTTTGAGCCCATTATTGTAGGTTTTTCCTCATGCCAGGCCAGATTACTTTCTTGGCGATTAAGTTGGCAGTTGCCTTCCTTCCTGGGTGCGACAGGTTGTGCCATTTTTTAAATGTTTGCTCTCTTAGACTCTTTGGAATGTAGGGCCGGACGTATCCTGCAGAGGCGTCGCAGTAAATTTGCTCTTGTTGGTTCGGGGTGTTGATGCGGACCATTTTGACGACGTTGCTGTTCAAGAGCAGAGGGAGTTCCTCGTCTTTTGTTTTTGTGCCAATTCTGCGTAGTCCAAAGGTCATGAACGGAAATTCAAATTGGCCAAAAGGAGTGGTTATGGCCGTCTTTGGAATTTCCGCCTGATTGACCGGAATTTGCTGGTACGCCCAAACCAGGTCGATGGTAGAAAAGATTTTTGTGCCCTGCAGCAGATAGGTGTAGTCCTGTGTATGCGACAAGGGTAGCGATCCGGTATAGTAGCGGCGTTGAGTGCCCGGTAATCACCGCATGGTCTCCAGTCGCCCTTCTTCTTGGGTCCTAAATGCAATGGGCTTGCCCAGGGGCTTTGAGAGGGTAGGCATAGTCCTTGATCCAACATGAACTGGAACTCGCGTGTTGCGACTTTGAGTTTTTCGGGTGATAGTTGCCTCGGGTGATGCCTAGGCAATCCTCGTCATAAGGAGTTACACAGTATGAGCACTGGCTCCATTCAGCTCAATTTTTTTGTTTTACATCCTCAGAATACCACTTGCCGCATGATCCACACTGCCAGTCGTCATTTTTTGGAGCGGTTATCTTCTTATTGGTTAGCGATGTGTTTTGTTTTAATAGTCTGCTTCTTTAATACTTTGGGGGTTTTTAGAATTTCTTGAATTTCTGAAGTAGCTACAACATTTGTAATTGATACTGGTAATAGCAAGGGATTGTTGGTGAGAACTTATAGCCTCAGTGCCTCTGCAGCGATTTCTTTTGGATTAAGGTAGTTCTATGCAAATATTTTTTACGACCAATTTTTTTTAAATTTTGGATATCCATGCAGTATTATATTCCAAAACAATTTGCGAAAGATCAATGAAATTAACCACATAGTTTATAAGAAAATTATTTTTACACGAATCTTATAGGGACAGCCATTTTCACATGCCTTGGAATGCATGTTTTTATTTTTTTTAACCGAAACGAGTCGACAAAAATCTTTATAAAAATAGTAGTGGCCTAATCAATTCTGTTAGAACCCGATGTCATTTTTCTATCATTATTTACCACGTACTTATGAAGAAAACTTCTATTAAAAGTTGAAAAATCTCATAGTATCGTGAGAGTACACGCGATGACTTACATTAGCAAAATAAAGCTGGCAACGTTGCTTACGTCACTTAACATGATTTTTACCGCCAAATTTTCAAATCTTCGTCTTATCAACTCTAAATTGAAATCGTTTTTTAAAGAAAAATAATAAATAAATAAAATTATTAAAAGAAAAGGATTTTTGAAAATTTAATTTTATTAATAAACGAGATCAGGGAACGGGAAGAGGGGAGGCGATAGAGTGGAGACGGATGGAGTACGAAGTACTGGAGAGGAGAGACGGGGAAAGACAAAGGAAGGAGAGATGGGAGAGAATAGAGAGATCAGAAAGTAACAGATGGTATAAAATGGTAAAAGGAGAAGGAGTGCCAGGTTACCTGGAAAGAGGATGGGTGGAAAACAGATGGAGGAGGGTGATAAGATTTAGACTGGGGAATGAGGTGAAAGAGTCAAGGTACTGGGAAGAGGATGACAAAAAATTATGCAGGGTGTGCGGATCGGAGGTAGAAACATGGGAACACGTGTGGGAAAGGTGCAGCAGGAAGATGGAGGAAAAGGAAGGATGGCAGGATAGTGTGAAGACGATACTGGGGGAAGAAGGGGAGGGTGAAGGGTGGATGAAAGAGATAGAAAGTGAAAGGAAGAAGAGAAGGGAGGGAGAGAAGGAGAGAGAAAAAGAAGAAATGAGAGATTGGGGGGAGGGAGAAGAGCAAGGAGAGACAAAGGCAGATGAGTGGACGGGATAGTTTTAAGTTAAGTTAAGCAAGACATGTAAATATGTAAATAGATAAGAAGTGGGAGGATCTTGTGACCCCAAGGGGAAACAATAAATCATACATACAATAAACGAGATCAAATTAAAATTGGCTCAACTTGGTCTTTTAATTCTTAGCATTTTAAACATTATTAATAGATAATGTATAAGAAAAACAGGAATCAGTAAAATTCTTTTTAGAAAACATATATATTTTGCTTTGGAATTTCTATCATATTAATGAATTTTAAGTTATAATATGTAGTATATTTTATAAAGTTAGCTATGCCGTCGTAGCGAGATACGTCTGGATATTGGAATGTTATGGTGTTTAGATTAGTGACGTCACGATGTGCAGCGTGCGGCCGCGGATGGGCCTAAGAGCAGAACGTGCTCTGCGACGATCGAGTGCGGACGTTTTATGAGTTTATGTATTTCTTATGGTCTTATGTTCATTTATGTTATTTATGTTTGATTCGTTTTTGTTGTTAAGAGTTATTAAGTTAATTAGTGTTGTTTTAATTATATTTCTTATTGCTATTCTTTAACTTAATTTAATAAATATATATCTTAAATTTTAATACGCCCAGAAATAATTAACGAACGGCCAACATCCTCCTGCTACAAATAATATAATAAAAGTTTAAAAAATGTAATAATAACAATGGTTCTCAAATTCAATAATTAAATATTATATAGATTAATACTTTCCTCTGGATTTTGGATTTGGATTTAACAAGTTTATCGGTCACTCAGCCCTCCTTGGGGCCATTGTGACCGAGCCTCCACATTATGGGCTTGGTGGCATCAGCCAGATATGGGTATGTGTACCCTGTGTAGACTAGCCCCTTTGGCGAACCTCAGTAGCCAGTCCACACCAAGTTCCATACAGTCCCCTGTTTTAAGCGTTTGTTCGCTAGAAGTTCTGTGTCTGAGACACGCCCACCTATCACACTCAAGGACTATGTGAAGTGTCGTTTCCTCCACCCCACAAACGTCAGATGAGGGACTATCTGCCAGCCCCATGGTGAACAGGTGTTTTTCACCAGCCAATGCCCTGTCACGAGTCCCACTACCAGACGTAGGTCCTCTCTGTCGAGCGAGCAGAGAAATCTTCCACGCCTACCCCTTCCATAGACTCAGTCATTTTAGCCTATAGGCTGCCGTACGAGTTTCGGTCCTTGCTCTCAAGTGCAAGGGCTCTAAGTTCAAAAGAACACTTAAGGCCAAGGCTGGTGTTGTACGAAGTGCTCCTTTTGCCCCCATAAGAGCAACACGATGTACCTTGTTTAGCAGCTTTATGTTGATGCCCTTCCTGGTAGAGTTCCACCAAACCGTAGCAGTACGGGACATCAACATACTGTGAATCCAACGTACCAGAGTGCGATCCATACCTACTCGTATGACCGCTTCACATATCGAGTCGAACCCCGTGTTATCAAAGGCTCCCTCGATATCCAGAAATATCCCCAGTACAGACTCTCCATGTGAGAAAGCCCTTTCCACCTCAGGAGTGAAGTAGTGTAGAGCCGTCTCCACAGATCTGCCTGCTCTATAGGCATGTAGAGAGACATGTAAGGGATTGGTCTCATTAACTGTGTCCTTAATATATCTTTCGATCAGTCTTTCCATACTTTTCAATATGAAAGACATCAGACTAATGGGTCTGTAAGATTTGGGCTTATCGTATGTATCCCTACCTAATTTAGGTATCAACACTACTCTCACCCTCCTCCAGATTCTGGGTATATAGCCCGCGGCAAGACAGGCCGGCAGTACTTGAGCCAGGCGCCTGTACAGTTCCTCTCCTCCCTCTTGTAACAGAGCTGGACAGATCCCGTCCAGGCCCGGACTCTTGAACCTGCCAAATGTGCCAATTGCCCACTTAAGCCTATCCCTCGTAACCACACTGGTGGCTATTCTCCATTCCTTTCTAGAGGGTTTCCTGGTCTAGGTCCCCTCTATCTTGGAATTTCCTTCCACACTGCCCGATCCTGGGAAGTGTGTGTGCAGCAGGTATGACAGAATATCTTCCTTGCTCTCTGACATCCTGCCGTCTGCCAACCTCATTCCATCCAATTGAGACGAAGGTCCCGTGCCCAACGCTCTCCGAAGCCTTGCTATCAACGGCAGGGCCTCCATGCTACAGCAAAAGTCCCTCCAGCTGTCTCTTTTGGATTTCCTTATGGCTTTTTTGTACTCTTTCTGAGTTTGCTTATAGCATCCCCAGTCTTCTGTAGTATTACTCCTCAAGGCCCTGTTAAGTAGCCTTCTTGATTGTTTGCGGAGCTTGTTTATCTCCGCATTCCACCATGGGGTCTTATTGTTTCCCTTTGATATCTTGATGGGACAGGCTTTCTCAAAAGCCTTGCTCATAGTGGACTGGAGTTTCATAACTTCATCTTCAATCCACCTTTCTGAGCCCTGCCTTTTACAGAAACCCCTGAGTCCTTCGGTCACCTCATTAGTATAAAGTGACCAGTCAGTATCTCTGGGATTTCTATAGACCTGTCCATTTTCTTTGCATCCACCCGAGATCCTGAATTTTATGAGTCGATGGTCCGATAGAGTGTCATCCTCTGTGACGTGCCAATCACTCACCTTAGAAGCCAAGCTAAAAGAGCACATAGTTACATCCAGGACTTTTTGGCTAATGGATGTAACGAAAGTTGGGGTCGTGCCTGTGTTAAGAATCTCCATTTCCTTACTGTTGATATATTCAAACAGGGCTTCCCCTCTTTTATTGACATTTGTACTCCCCCATACTGTATGGTGTGCATTTGCATCACAACCTACAATCAAGAGATGCCCAAGCCTCCTGCAGAAGTCCACAAGGTTCATGAGCTCCCTCGTCCGGGGAGGATCAACACTATCATATGGCAGATAAGCCGAGCATATCACTATGCTAGCCTTCCGTCCATCTATGTTTAATTGCACTCTTGCGGCCGCCAGATCTCTTGTGCAGAAATCCATCAGCCTCAAGGTTTCTATCCCCTTCCTGACATACACGCAGGCCCTGGGGTATAGGTCGCTGCTCGCCTATATAAGCGAGCCTCCAGCCAGCTTTAACCCATCAACCCGACCATCCTTGAGAATCCAAGGTTCCTGGATTAGTACGGCATCTGTGTGCCCCATTGCAATGCTACGGCTTACGAATGCCGCCGCTGTTATGCAATGCTGCAAATTAATCTGCGAGAATTTATAGCCGGAAGTATCCATTAAAAGAATACCCCACGTTCCTCCTCGCGTAAGGAGTTCGGTTAAGGAGGCCCGTTATTGCGAGCCTCCTCCTCCTAGCCCCTTGACTTCCGATCCACCCTTTACAGGCTTCTCTTCCGCCTTTGAACCCTCCAGTCCCTTGAAGAAAAGTCCGAGTCTTCTCCTCTCGGCAGCCGGCACTGCTAATGCGGTGCTTACCGCCTTGAAGGGCGTACCCGTCCTCTTCTCCTTAGCATCCTGCCACCTTCCTGCAGTTTGCGTTTCCGTTCCCTGCGTTTCAGTGCGGATGCTGGTGCTCGGGATCCCCTCCGGCCCAGAGGAAGTACCAGAAGTCTGCCCCTTAGGAGCTTCCTTCTTTTCCTCCCCCCTAGCCTTAGGTTCCCCCGTACCCGACTTAGTCGACTCACTTGTGGTTGTGCTCTGAGTTCTCCTGAAGAGAACCCTCAACAGCCCCACATGTGCCACAAAGTTTTGGCTTTCTAGCTACGCATGTGATTCAAGATCCACCCCTAGAACCATATGCACCGAGAGCCCCTCCGTCCTTCTGGAACAGACCCTCCACCTTTCGGTGAACAGGTTCTGGTTCTGAAGCCCGAATCTTCTGAGGATTATCGGTGTGTCCTCGGGTGGACCCGATATCATCACCGACAATTTCTTCAGCCTAGGCAGTCTATCTCCCTCCAAGATTTGAAGGGAGGCACCCTCCCAAGGCTTACGATTGACAAGCTCCGCCTTCAGCCAATCCTTTGATGCCACATTACTGCACAGGACAGTCAGCACCCCACCGCCCGTGCGAGAGCCATCGAATAGTGGGACCGTCGCTCCCTTTTGAAGAGCGTCTATCCCCCTACCAATGGCCCTCATAATGAGCACCCCGTGCTCCTCCGTGAGCGTCTCCTTAGGAAAGCCGCTCAGGGTTACTGCCACACGACAGTCTCCCGAAGCAGCCTCCCTGTAGGAGCACGGGGGAGGAAGTGGCCTCATCTTCTTTGACTCTTTCCCCCCGCCCGGCGGTGTGTTGCCGTCAGACTTGGGGCGCTTCCTCCCCTTGTCTGAGGCCTCACACGCGCCGACCGAAGTAATCGAGTCCCTGACGCTCGCCCCTGTATGCTCAGCAGCTGAGCCTCCAGGTTCGTCGTCAGTTGCCGGTACAGAGACCGCTGCCGTTTCCGCTAGTTTCCTAGCTCTTCGCGCCAGCTTCCTCTGATGACCGCTTTTTCCCTTCCTCTTCTTCGTTACAGAAGCCGTCTTACCGACTATCTCTGTTCCCACCGAGGAAGTGTTGTAGGAGTTTCCAACCATGACCAAGTCCACAGGGTCAGGATCCTGGATTTCCAATCTTTTTTGAGAAGCCTTAGTTTCCACCGAAGCCTCTCTTCCCTCCTCAACGACACCTAGATTTATTAATTTATTGTTCAAGTCGTCCATTGTCGTCCCACGAGTAATAGGGAAAAGAGGTCCACCCCCGCAGAGCCCCTATACGAGGGTAAGGCACTTATAGAATGGGGGTTGCCAGTCCCCCCAAGGGCATTCGTTAGCGACACTACTCCCCCAGTGCCATGCAGCCTTCGGCACGAATGGCTCTACATCTTGGCTTGGAGAGTTGGTCCACGGTAGGACTTTCGATTCACCACATACGGGTTTTACACCGCAGGTTTCACTTATGGTACCACTGGCCAGCAGTACTGAGAGTCCTCGTCCCCTTTCGGGTAAGGTCCTCCCTTCCTACTGGTCCTCCTCCTATCCGCCACCTGGAGACGCACCCGATAGGGATCTCACCCTGGCTGTGTAACCAGCCAACGACTTACACACCCGCTCTCGTCTATAGAGATTAGGTGAACGCGCCACGGGATACTTTCCTTTTAAGACTTTCATAAAATATTGAATAACAGTAAGAAAATTAAAATTTCAGCTCAAAACGAAAATGACTAATTTTTTTTTTAAATTCAATTATTTTTCTTAAAATTTTTTTATTCTTAGTAACCAAAGTTGTCCCATCTTTATTTTTTTTAGATAATAGGTCTATGATAGCATTTTCTCCATCCTGTAGATAAATTTTTTTCAGTTTATTGTAATTTATCCCAGCTTGTGAGATTTTTTTAATCATCCCATACGAAATAATATTTTGAAGAGGTTGTAAAGTTTTTTTAAACAGTTTTCATTTTGTAATCTCATAATAGATTGCAAAGTAGCTCTAAATGATACCGCTGTATCGAAAACCTCAGTTTTAGAAATTAGTAATAAGCTTAACTGCTGTAATACATTTGCGTCGTACACTGCATCGTGAAAATTCTCGTTAGAATTTTCAGGTAGAAAATCATTCGCTAATGCAGATAACTTGAATGCTCCTGGTCCTTTTCGATCAGAATACTTTTTTTTTAAATATTTAAAGAATCTGAAAATCCAATAATCACATTTACAAATTCAGATATTAATAAATGTTTTTGAATTGCTCGAACTATATAATGAGAATCAAATGTAACTTTATGGGCTGCAAGGAGAATAGGTGTTGGCAATGAAGCTAATTAATTTTTAAAGTCTAACAAAGCTTGGTGTATCGGTATGGAAGATACTTTTTTACCATGTAAAAATAATTCATCATGAACATTTTCTAACCCAGTAACTGCTGATGCAGAGACTGTGACAGGCTTTGATGGATTTATATAAGTAGAAAATACGGATTCTTGACCAACAGCTGCGATTTGTAAAATATCCGCTGATCTGCCAAATCCTGAAGTTTCTAGATCAAAATAAATGATGGTGTACTCATTTACTGTTTTCAAAAGACAAGATGATCTTTCATCTTCTTCATTAACATTATTTTCAGCAGATAAATCAGTTGTTAATTCGAGACCACAATTAGATTCGTACATAGTTCCTTCTGACTTCTCGTTTTTTCTTCTCAAATCTACTCTTTGTTGTCGCAAATGTACCCTTCTCTATTTTGCTTCTGGTAAAGAAGCTGTTTTTGCACGTTTAAGTCTTTTTTCATCTAGTTGACTTGAAAAAGATGCGGTTCTTTTGCCTGGACTCATATTCAACTGCTTTTCTACTTTAGATAAATACAAAATACCTTCATTTTTTGTACATACAGCACTAGCTGTTCTAAAATCACTAGCCTCACTAGAATGACAATCTTTTTTCGGATTCTTATGTGCAACCATATTGTGAAAGCTTTCATTACTTTGACTGGATGCTCCAGTTGAAAACTTCGATGCATTATTTGCATACTTTTGAAAAATTGTTGACAACTCTTTGAAGAGCTCTGGATCGTGAAGTAAAATACTTTGTAATTCGGTACTGTTATTAGAATCAGCAGAATCTCGATGACACACAGTGGTCCAGAGCGTGAATTTAGCTGTTCACGCACCTCGCGCAGTTTTCAATCTTTTTCAAATCGTCACCACGGACTCAAAAAACATCGGATTTAGTTAAAAATTGGTATTCTAGTATTTTTTGGGTTGCTGATTACGAATATGAACTCACAAATTTTAAAAACAAAATGGCGGATTAAATATGGCGGACAGGTTTGTTTAAAAATTAATTCCTTTGTACAAAAATTAGTATTCTAATGTTTTTTGGGTCGCTGATTACGAATCTGAACTCAAAGATTTTAAAAACAAAATGGCGGTTGATGTATAGAGGGTAGTTATGTCAAATACCCATTTACAACAAGGGATTAACTTTTTGCCTTCTTCTAATTCAGCGTCGGGAGATGTTTGCACGCCCGAGCAGTCCTTCGAGAAACACCGCCTCATTCACCCAACATACAGCCGAGATGTCACTGATTCACAACTACTCTGTAGGCGTCACGGTCGTGCCTATTGACACTGGCGTGGTGCCGCATTTGGGGCGACATTCGTAGTTAATCACTCGCGTTGGAAAGACTTGCCTCGCGCGTCAGTCGCGGAGATCAGAACGACGTGCGTCGCACGTCGACTCAGAATATTTGTTGAGGAACAGTTTCAGATGCGCGACTCTTTAAACAATAAAAATGCGTCAGAGGCGGATCCGGGCGGATTAATTTTTTACAGGATCGTTTAGGGGAAGGATCACAGAAAACAGTGTCGTTAATTAGAGAGTGGGATCTAGTGGGACTTTTTAGTTTTTGTCTGCAAAAGATAAAAAACTTCGACGATTTTCTTTCATGTTTTCAACATTAATTTTTGAATAAACTACAAACAATAATTTTATGTTTAACACCTGAATTTTTATCGTGGAGGATTGCTCTTCAAATAGAAACAATAATTATTAAAAAATATTGCATAGTTTCGTTAAAATGTTTGAAAGAAGACAACGTGGTTTCTCGATAGAAAAAGGCCTCCAGAAAAAGTTTCAACTTTAAGCGTTTGTTGTAACTACAATTTTTATCTAATTTCAAACATTTTTTTATTTCTGAGGTCGGTGGACATTTAGGAATCGATATATGCAAAAAAATCGAAATTCCAAAATCGACTTTTTAACTTTTGCGCGGCTAAATGCACATTCTGGACCGCTGTGTGACACCAAGAATCGCAATTTTCGTGTCGACCATAAACATGATCTGGAATAGATCGAAGTGTAGATGCTAATTTTGCTGTTTGCCCTTTATTTTGAGCTACGGTATATCCAAAGCACTTCTTCAAATGCGGAATTACGCTCTTATGTGCCATTTCTCTATATTTGTTTTTTAAAGAATACAAATCACTAACAAAGTGTTTACGAAGATGATTATAGTCAGCAAGCTTCACAATACTATGTGTACTATTCTTGCGTACTGAAGATATTGTTGCACTATCTTCATCTCCAATTAAGACTCGAATTTTAACGTTTGCTTCTTTTAAAATCGAGCTATCATTAACAAGAGCAGAACCAAGATCAGCCTTCATAGCTTTGGCAGATCCTTGAAAGTTTTTGCGACAGTCATGTTTTTTGTCAGCGTTTTTTCCACACTGGCGGCATTTTCTGTTTCGTGTTCCATAATCGATTATTTTTTTGGTTAGAAATCCAATTATTGCGCCATAGCCGCCCTGGTGGAAATATATCTACAACTAACTACAATTCTCTACAACATATTGCTACAACTGGCTACAACATTGAACAATTTTCTACAACTTGACCCTATCTTCACTGTGTTTAATTTCTACAAATTTCTACAACAAAGTACGCGGATTGGGACAGTATTGTAGAATTTCGTGAATAGTTGTAGAAAGTTGTAGAATTTTGTAGTATTCTATAAGATACTACAACAAACTACGCGCTAGACTTTTGAAGGCTATTTTCTAAATTTTTAGATAGAACATTAAAAGTTGTAGAATTTTGTAGTATTGTATAAAATACTACACAAACTACGCGAGCCGTGTTTTAATAGAGATCATTCTTTCAAGTTCCATTTGTCTTAGAGTAGCAAGTTGTAATTTGTTGTAAAAATTTGTAGTGCTCTACAACTTACTACAATTTATTACGTAAGAGAATCGAGTAAGTTGTAGTGAGACGTTGAATGACGTAGAATATTGTAGTTACGAGCTACAATTTTCTACAATTTTCTACAACCACGCAAAATGTTGTAGAAAATTGTAATTTGTTGTAGAGTCGCGTAAAAAGTTGTAGATATATTTCCACCAGGGCGTTGAAGCTATCGTAGCTATTTCCTGCACCTCTTTTGGACCAAGCCATGTCGTAGGAAACTATGATGTTTACGATGTTGTGTACTGCCACATCAAATTCTTCAGTATGGTCTTCACTTGACATGCTGGTATCACGATCTAATTTATATAACTGGGGGTAAACCTGCTTCACCACTTCATCGGGGCTATTACAATAAAAGAAAATCAAAAAATTACATTAAAATTTATCGAAATAAACGAATATATTATAAGGAAAAACTAGAAATCTATTATATGAGAGAAAATACAAAGTCTGATAGATAATATTCGCTGTGGCTGATCGATGCTTGCTACAGAAGGGCTCCAAACGGAATGCTCTCCTCGTCTCAAGTCGTCCCCTTTGTCCCCGGCAGGACGGTCCCTGGGCCCGAGGTGGTTTATGACTTGGAGGAGAGAGTAGTGTCAAAGGACAAACTTCAGACGTTCAGCCTCTCAAATATCCAAGTCTTACAATATTTGCTGAAAATACTTCATGGAAGCTACATAGAAAATTGAATTTTTATTGTATATTGATTACAATATATCGTTTGTAGTATGCTAGCGAATGAATTTGAAATATCATTGCATATAGCTGGTAACACAGGCGAGAGGTTGGTACGCCTGCCATGTCAGGCGTCCGGAAAACAGAGAAGAGACCATGCGGTCGCGGCTAGTTAGTTATGTTATGTGAGCTAGAGCGAACAAATGTTCCGAAGTGGGTGACTGACTCTCTTATGTATTTCTTTCTTTTTTTTATGTACTTACTATTCTTTCCACTATTTGTCAAATAAAGACTATTTTCCAAAACTGTAAAAGTGACTACACATTTGAATTCCTTCAAATTAAAAATTGATTTCATTACATATTTTCTCCAAAAAAGAGTTATATTCACAATTAAAACAATTACTATATACCATAAACCATAAACTGATTGGTAAAAAATTAGCTTACAGGTCTTCACATAATTTCGTAACATTTTCAACAACAAGACGTCTTTCCTCTTCTGCAGCTTCTCTACAACTATCTTTGGCAGTTTTTTCAATAGCCAATCCAACTTCTCGCTCAAATTTTTTATATAATGCTGGATAAATTATTCGACAATTCACACAAGCTAACAATTTATTCAAAGCAGTACACCCAATCCCACTGTGTATGGCACCTGTAATATTAATTTCACCTTAATCATAAAATGAGAACTTGTAATTAATCACAAATAAATGATCATCATTCTAAATTGTACTTACCAAGAATTAATCTTGTATTAACATCACTTTTCATTGTTTTTTTTTTTCACTTGGCAAGTGTGATTTGCTGGTGTATACTTCTTTGGCAGCTTGACATTCAGTGCATGTAACTAATAAATTAACTCGTTGACCAACCAATTTTTCTTCTTTCGTATTTTTTAAATGCAATAATTGACCACATTTTTCACACTGTAAATTTTCACTTAAAACTTGTAAATCTATGAAACGCATGCCCTCACACACACCATACTTCATGCTACTTGAGATTACTTTTGGATGTTCAGCTTCTCCACTAGAATGAGTTAAATTTCTGATTTGTTTTTTAGTTTCCCTTTATTGAGAATATCCACTGCTTTCAAATTTCTTTCGAGAGTTTTTTTTTTCACACATTTGCCCTTATATCTTGTTTTTTCTATGATGAACAACGTCTCAACTCTAATAACTGTCAAATTCTCATTTGTATTTATAGGTTAGAGTACGTTGAATGATGCGGTGTTGCCACGATGTATTTGTCATAGTGTACGTCAAAAAATTCTCTCCATGTACAGGGTGTAAAAAAATTAATGGTCATGGCTTGGAGGGGTTGTTCTACACCTCTGAATCGATGGAGATTTGCGAAAAAAAACCGTCCGCAAAATTCGGGAAAGGGGAGCAAATTTTTTTTATTGGCTCATCGTATTCGTCTTGTTACGTAGGTAAAATGTCTGAGAGGAACCATGGGTCAGAAATGAACCGTTCTCTCACAAATTAACTTTTAATTCGGCCTTCCGATTAAAATTTCGCCCATATGGCAGCCTTCGAGTCACCGACCTTTCGAAAGGAATCACATAAAATACCCTTGCTAGCTCCAATAGTTGAAGCAGAGGCAAAATAAATGAAGATAGAAAATGACTAGAAAAATGTCATTGACCTGCGTTCAGTGTTGGGTTCGCTCAAGGGCCCACCCGGGGAGAAGAGCATAAACACATGCACTTCTCTTCTGGTACGATGACACAGTGCCCCATTTTCTAACTTCATTTACGGCGCCTCTGCTTTAACTAATGGCGAAATTTTAATCGGAAGGTCCAATTAAAAGTTAATTTGTGAGAGAACGGTTCGTTTCTGACCCATGGTTCTTCTCGGACATTTTACCTATGTAACAAGACGAATACGATGAGCCAATAAAAAAAATTTGCTACCCTTTCCCGATTTTTGCGGCAGGTTTTTTTCGCAAATCTTCATCGATCCAGAGGTGTAGAACAACCCTTTAAAGCCATGACCATTCATTTTTTTACACCCTGTACACACCTTTTTATCTGTAGTAGGTACTGTATCGACAAAAGTTTGATTTAAAATAAACAAATTAGAATTACTTAGCATATTTAAACAATTATTTTTCTCTTTATAAACATTTACTATGATGATTATAATAGAATAGTAGAAGTATTTTTACCAATTTTTGTGAAAAAATGATATAAAAAAAATTAAAATCTGAAAACATAAAAATAAATTTTTTATTCAGAATATGCATAGAACTTCCTTAAAGGGGCAAACACCTGTTGTTTTAAATGAATTTATAATATTTTTTGAACTGAAACTTTTAATAAAAGCAAGATTTAAAACACCATGAAAGTTTGATCTTTTACGAGGATTTGAAGGATTTTCAGTTATATAGTCATTCATGCTTTGCCTCCACTGACTTTTTAGAGGCTTGAAGATACCAACATCAAGTGGTTGTAATATGTGAGTGCAATGCGCAGGGAAAGTCATTAAATAAATCTCATTAGCCTTTGCAGTGTCAAGAACTTCGAGCCCAATATGTGCAGCGTGTGAATCCATCAAGAGAACCAAAGGACGTTGAGGTGGAATTGAGGAGATGAAAAATCTGAACCACTCTAAAAACAGTTCAGAGCTAATCCATCCTTTAGGAGATAATTTTACTAAGGAATTTGGAAGGGCATCTAATTTCAATGAATTATGCCATCTGACACCTTAACATCTGACAGACTTAATGATGTGGTCGATTTCGGCAAAACCATCGCCAGAAGTTCAAAAACATTAAAATATGTTAACTGTATTTGAATTAAAACATATCTGAGGATACATACGACGTAATGCCATCTGAAACTGTTCCTTAACCAGTTAACTGTGGCGCCCTCGTTTGAGAGCGCGCACCGTTCTGTGTCGTCAGAATCGAGCCATGACGAGTATACTCGTCAATCACAGAGTAAGTTGCGCTGGTAAGATATTGAATAAAAAAAAATGGGTTTATATTATAAAATTGACACTTTAATTACTAATGTATATTTATTTGGTTACCTTAAACATATATTACATACTTATTAGACGAAAAACGCAAGAAAAATTAAATACACATGATACCAAGAATTTAAACTCCTGCTGTGGCATGGTATTCAGCAAAACAGGGTGTTACACATAATCGACTTTTGCTTTTGCCCCTTTTACGCTCACATCTTCAAAACGTTGTCATCGCACATAAATAAATTCGTTATGCGAACTGGTAAGCTGTTTCAGCCGGTGCATGCGGGGATGCATGAGTTCATCTCAAATTATTTCTATTTTTTATTTGTTTGTTTTATTCTGGCATGGCCTCAAAATATTCTAAACATCTTGAAAGGGTATAGCAGGATAAGGTGGTCAAAAGTGCCCTTGAACCGATTTCAATGAGGGTAGTCTCATTCGATAGATAATGCTCGGCGATCATTGTGTACCAAATTTTAACCCTTTATCTTGATCGGAAGGGTAGTTATGGGGAAAATTAAAAAAACAGGTTTTTGGCCCTTTTCCCCCATTTATTGAGGTGTAAAAAATCCGAAAAAATTCTGGCATATTCTACACGGTACCGGACATGTTGGAGAAGTTTTTCAGATTTTTCCGTCGAAGTACCTAAGCGTGAAAAATGGGCAAAGTAAAAAAAAACGGGAAAAAGAAGATTTCGTATCGAAATCTTCGAGGTACAACTTTTTCTTTTATATAGTAACAATCTAACACCTACGATTGTTATCCCCAATCTTTTTCAGATTTTTAAACCACCTGCGTCATTATGAAAAAAATCGAAAACCGATTTTCGGGACGTATTTTGATCTAAAACGCAAGAAGTAATTGTTATTTTTCCGTTATTTTCATAGAGTATGTTCATTTTGTGGTTTTTAATGTTTTACCATTACAGATAATTTCATAACAATAAAAGGAATTGAGATAACTCACTTATCTGTAAACTATGTGTTACATTATGTGCCATAATTTTGAACGTTCTTTCAACAGCAGCAGTGGCGACGCGTCTAGAGTGTCTGCTCTGGAACCGCTATGAACTTTTTGTCGCGGGTTCGCGTCCCGGAAGGTATATTTTTTTTTCTTTTTTTTTAATCTGTAAATGCATAAAAATAATCAATAATCATTTTTAACAGCTATTGCGATAATCCTAAATGCATAAAAAATGTATATCGTATAGAAAATAGTTTTAGAGCATATCTGTTGTTTTGCCGGCTCTCTCTAGCAATATGTTATCCCATGGTTACGGATATTTTTAAACATTTAAATTACGGAAATGTTAACTTATTATGGTATATAAAAATGTATATTCGGCACTAAAGGAACGGAGTATATACCTTGACAAATTCCTGCCGAAGTCATGTTGAATGAAAACAAAAGTTCCTTTCTTTTGGTAGATTATTATTTTTCGCCATAAGTACTAGTTTGTTATTTGTTCCGAAATCATATAGAATAAATAATACGTTTGAGGGCCATAACTGTACAATAGATACATTCGTTAAAATTGCTTTATTGTTATATACGAATTTACTTCTTAAGCTTTTAGATATCTTACTGATGAGCATTTGTATCGCTTTCAAAATACCTTTAAGAAATAGAGGCATATAATTTAGTTTGCAGGACTTTATTATTTTATTGCGCCTGCTCCAATATCACACGAACCCTTCCTGTCCGTAAGCCTTCACCAATGACCTGCTGGCATTGAAGGTTTGG
This sequence comes from Cerceris rybyensis, assembly GCA_910591515.1. Classification (NCBI taxonomy): domain Eukaryota; kingdom Metazoa; phylum Arthropoda; class Insecta; order Hymenoptera; family Crabronidae; genus Cerceris; species Cerceris rybyensis. The sequence goes on along the minus strand of OU342796.1, from coordinate 3,596,056 downwards.
CGCAGGTACTAAGCTAATCCCCTATAGGTATTTATGTTATATTGGTCAATTCACTGTTAAATGGTTTCTGTCTCTACCTAGTCACATGGAACTGTACATACTTAAAAAAGTACAAATATTCATAAATGGTAACATACCCAGCATTAAATCGGTTTGACACATTCGAGACAATAGCAGAGACCCAACCATAAACTGTCTTCCCTACGCTCATTTCAGAATTAACAAATTAAAAATGGCAATGTAATACAAACCACTAGAAATTAATATTTTCCAAGTTTCGAGCATATCCCCTCCATGTCAACGATTCTTCTTTGAATATAAGGGAAAGAAACATGCGAGTAAAGTAATCATTACGTTCATATACTCTGTTAGTGCAAGTGTTGTGATCTTTGGTGCCGAATATACATTTTTATATACCATAATAAGTTAACATTTCCGTAATTTAAATGTTTAAAAATATCCGTAACCATGGGATAACATATTGCTAGAGAGAGCCGGCAAAACAACAGATATGCTCTAAAACTATTTTCTATACGATATACATTTTTTATGCATTTAGGATTATCGCAATAGCTGTTAAAAATTATTATTGATTATTTTTATGCATTTACAGATTAAAAAAAAAGAAAAAAAAAATATACCTTCCGGGACGCGAACCCGCGACAAAAAGTTCATAGCGGTTCCAGAGCAGACACTCTAGACGCGTCGCCACTGCTGCTGTTGAAAGAACGTTCAAAATTATGGCACATAATGTAACACATAGTTTACAGATAAGTGAGTTATCTCAATTCCTTTTATTGTTATGAAATTATCTGTAATGGTAAAACATTAAAAACCACAAAATGAACATACTCTATGAAAATAACGGAAAAATAACAATTACTTCTTGCGTTTTAGATCAAAATACGTCCCGAAAATCGGTTTTCGATTTTTTTCATAATGACGCAGGTGGTTTAAAAATCTGAAAAAAATTGGGGATAACAATCGTAGGTGTTAGATTGCTACTATATAAAACAAAAAGTTGTACCTCGAAGATTTCGATACGAAATCTTCTTTTTTCCGTTTTTTTTGACTTTGCCCATTTTTCACGCTTAGGTACTTCGACGGAAAAATCTGAAAAAATTCTCCAACATGTCCGGTACAGTGTAGAATATGCCAGAATTTTTTCGGATTTTTTACCCCTCAATAAATGGGGGAAAAGGGCCAAAAACCTGTTTTTTTAATTTTCCCCATAACTACCCTTCCGATCAAGATAAAGGGTTAAAATTTGGTACACAATGATCGCCGAGCATTATCTATCGAATGAGACTACCCCCATTGAAATCGGTTCAAGGGCACTTTTGACCACCTTATCCTGTTATACCCTTTGAGAATATGTTTTGTTTTTCTCAAAAATTACAATTTAAACAGCCAATGGTCACTACTTTATATGCATGACGAGTATACTCGTCAATACACAAAATCGTGCCACTTCTCCATGACGAGTATACTCGTCAATCACATTTAACTGGTTAACAAATATTCTGAGTCGACGTGCCACGCACGTCGTTCTGATCTCCGCGACTGACGCGCGAGGCACGTCTTTCCAGCGCGAGTGATTAACTACGAATGTCGCCCCAATGCGCCACCACGCCGGTGCCAATAGGCACGACCGTGACGCCTACAGAGTGGCTGTGAATCAGTGACATCTCGGCTGTATGTGGGTGAAGGAGGCGGTGTTTCTCGAAGGACGGCTCTGGCGTGCAAAACATTCTCGTCACTGCCCTAGTTCAAGGATCGTCCGCTAGACATCGTGTCCACCGAAGGATCTGTGGCGGGCCTATCGCATTTCCGCCCAGCATCATTCGTCATACTTCCGGTTGGAAAAACACACATCCGGCGAGCAAAGGAACTCTCTTCTTTTTCCGGAGTGCTCGGCGAGCGGACGTGCTTTGGCCGTGTGGAGAACAGATCTATCTCAAATTCTCGTTTTTTCTACATTTGTTGCGACGCGATATCGGACCGCTACAGTGCTCCACCCAGTGTTTCGCGCATTTCACCAGGGATACCTGAAATATATTTTGTTATTTTGTTGGTTTAAACCGAAGTGGAATCTGTGTAGTTTCTCGCCTCTCCATTACATTTCCCACGTTCCTCCAAGAGGTTGACTGCTTTACCGACGGCAACGAGGATAGGATCGGCGCGCGTGCGCGTCGATTGTGGGGTGCCTCCTATTGCCGCCTTAGCGCTACGGTTGCAAGCGTTATATCCTCTCGCGCTGCGTAACAGCGACGACCGAGGAGGACTCAATAGAGTAGCAAGAACCCCATAGTTGGTGACCCCGAACAAGAACAGTCAACGTTTCGGAAGTGTACTAACCGAGCTAATCCGTCCGAATTATGGCCAGCGAGGGCGGTTCTGACGGCGCCGTGCACGCGGGTCGCTCAACCGACCACGTGTCATACGAGCAGGCGATGACGATCGGTCGCGTAAGCGTGAGAGCAATCCCATTCTGGCGTGAGAACCCGGAATTATGGTTTTTCAACATGGAGGGACAATTTCGTCGCGCAAGAATCACACAGGATACCACGAAGTGCGATTATATTGCCGAAGGCTTGGCCGAGAGTGATGTCGTGCAAGTCGGCGACATCCTGCTGGAGCACCCGGACGAGGGTAAGTACGACGCGTTGAAGGCGCGCCTCATTAAGTGCTTTAGCGACAGTGCGGAGACGAAGCTCCGGCGGTTGTTGGTCGAAGTGGAGCTCGGTGACCGTCGCCCTTCGCAATTCCTACGTCACATGCGTGACTTGGCCAAGAAGCGCTTACCAGACGATGTACTTAAGTCTCTGTGGCTACAGCGGTTACCGCGTCAGACGCAGGCGATCCTCTCAGGGAGAAAGGATCCGCTGGACGAGTTGGCGACCCTCGCGGACCAGCTCGCAGAGATACAGGCTCCGACGGTAAACAGCATCGCCGGGCCGCCGCAACCTCTGCCTGTCAATCAAGTCACGGAGCAGCTTAACGAGATAGTCAGAAGACTTGAGCGTCTCGAAACTCGCGGTGCGTATGTTCCTGATCGTAACCGCCGAATGCAACGACGTTCAAGGTCGACTTCCCGTAACCGTAACAACAACAGTGTTTGTTGGTATCACGCGCGTTTTGGAAATAAGGCAAACAAGTGCACACAACCTTGCTCTTGGGTGAAAACTCATCCGGAAAACTAACCCCCTCGGTATCCAAGGCGACGGGACCACCGAGTGTCACACAGCGTCGCCTCTTAGTCGTCGACAGGAACACCGGACTGCAATTTCTGGTGGACACAGGAGCCGACGTCTCTGTCATTCCTGCAGAACGTGCGGATCGTAGGAACAAGTCCGATTTATATTTGTACGGGGCCAACGCGACCAAGATTGCAACTTACGGACGTAGATTAATTCGCATGGATTTTGGTCTGCGTCGTCCCATGCACTGGCCGTTCATCGTTGCGGATGTGCAACAACCTTTATTGGGTATGGACATACTGTCGCATTACAAATTAAACATAGACGTGGTTCGACGTCGCTTGATCGATTCAACCACCTCGTTAAACACCGTGTGTTTGTTGAGTAAGCATCCGAGCAGCAGCCTACGCGCCTCCTCTCTGGACAGTTCTTTTACAGAATTACTGCAGGAATTTCCTGATTTGACACGCGCCAACATTGTGCCCAAGTGCAGGCCGCACAACGTGGAGCACTGCATCGAGACAAAGGGTCCGCCTGTCAACGCGCGCGCCAGACGTTTGGCACCGGACAAATTAAGAGCAGCCAAGGAGGAATTCGATTTTATGCTCCAGCATGGACTTTGCCGTCCCTCTAAGAGTCCATAGGCCAGCCCACTACATCTCGTACCGAAGAAAAACAACGACTGGAGGCCGTGCGGCGACTATAGACGTTTAAACGACGCGACTGTTCCAGATCGTTATCCAATTCCGTACCTGCAGGATTCTACACAGTTTCTTAACGGAAAATCCGTCTTCTCCACAATCGATCTCGTTCGCGCTTACCAGCAAATACCGATGCGCGAGTGCGACATACCAAAGACGGCGATTATTACACCGTTCGGTCTTTTCGAATTTCCGTACATGACTTTTGGACTTCGAAATGCCGCTCAGACTTTCCAACGCTTCATCAACGAGGCGATTTCTGGTCTCGACTTTTGTTTTGCCTACATAGACGATATCCTGGTGGCATCCAGGGACATCGAGGAGCATCGTCAACATTTGCGACAACTATTCACTCGTCTCAGCCAGTATGGAATGGTTATCAACCCAAGCAAGTGTGTTTTCGGAGAACGAATCGTCAACTTCCTGGGACACACCATTTCTGCCGATGGACTTTTTCCATCTCCTGCCAAAGTCCAAATTATCCTGGATTACCCAAGGCCTGAGACAGTCAAGGACCTTCGGAGATTCCTCGGTATGACAAATTTTTACCACAGGTTTCTCAAAGACATTGCTCGTTTACAGACTCCTTTATACTCGCTCACCGCGGGTCATACCAAGGGCAGTGCTGTCAAAATCAGCTGGACGTCTCAACTTGAGCAGACTTTCAATGACGTCAAGCAAGCACTAGCAAAAGCCACCATTCTCAGCTATCCTTCTAGCGACGCCAAATTGTTCCTACAAACAGACGCCTCAGACACAGCAATGGGGGCTGTTCTCCAACAGGAGCTCAATGGAATAGTACAACCACTAAGCTTTTTCTCACGAAAGCTCACACCAACACAGCAGCGCTACAGTACGTACGACCGCGAGTTGCTGGGTGTTTATGCAGCCATCAAACATTTTCGTTTCATGCTAGGAGGAAGGCAATTTTACGTGCTTACGGATCACAAGCCGTTAACCTACGCTTTTCGGAAGAAGATCGATGAAATGTCTCCTAGACAAGTAAGACAATTAGCATTCATTTCCGAATTCACCACGGATCTACGGCATGTTTCAGGAGAGGAAAATTCCGTGGCAGACGCCTTATCGCGCATAGGCTCAATAACTATGCCGTATTCTATCAGCACAGAGGAAATTGCCGCAGCACAACAAGCAGATGACGACTTCCAGCAGTTCGTCCAGGCCAATCCAACGTCGCTCCAGCTTGAACCATTCATACTCACAGGTTCTAACTCCACGTTATATTGTGACTGTTCTGGCAGCAGCACTCGCCCCATCATTCCAGCATCCCTGCGTCGACGCATTTTCGACATGGTGCACAGCCCGTCTCACTCTGGAGGACGCGGCACACTGCAGCAAATCAAGCAGAAGTTCGTTTCGCCGAGCATGGCCAAGGATATCAAGGAGTGGGCCAGAGCGTGTTTGGCTTGCCAGAGAGCCAAGGTACACCGTCACAACCAGCTCCTGCCCGACAGAATCTCTGTCCCACAATGCAGATTTGAACATATTCACCTGGACATTGTTGGACCGTTGCCGCTTTCTCGAGATTATAGGTACGTGCTCACCATGATCGACCGTTTTACACGCTGGCCGGAGGCCAGTCCCTTGCAGGACGTCACGGCCGACACTGTGGCAGCAGCCTTCTTCGCTAACTGGGTGGCTCGTTTCGGTTCTCCCAGCACCATTACTACGGACCAAGGAACACAATTTGAGTCCGCCCTGTTCTCTGCATTAACCAGATTGGTTGGTGCACATCGTGCCAGGACAACAGCGTACCACCCTCAGAGCAATGGGCTTGTTGAGCGGTGGCACCGTACTTTCAAAGCAGCCTTAATGTGTCACGAGACACAGGACTGGGTCAAAGTGCTGCCAGTCGTTCTTCTCGGCCTAAGAAACGCATTTAAGGAGGACCTCGGTCATTCACCTGCCATGGCAGTCTATGGCTCAGCTCTCTGCTTACCCGGAGAATTCTTCGACTCCGAAGAGGTTCCTCACGACCCTCAGATCTTCATCGAGGATTTCCGAGTAATCATGAGAAAACTACGTTCACACCGTCCCGTGCACCACAACAAAACGAACTTGTTTTTGCACAAACGTATTCACGATTGCACACATGTGTTTCTTCGTCAAGACGGAGTGAGACAGTCTCTCGAACCGCCGTATTCAGGTCCACACGCAGTATTAGAACGTTTAATAGACAAAGTGTTCGCTATTGATCTCAACGGTAATCGCGTGAACGTTTCCGTAGAGCGATTAAAACCCGCATTCGTGGTCAACACTGACGACGTATTGCAAACGTCTCGCGCCAGCGATTTACCGAAAGTTTATTCAGGACCGTCTAGTCGTTTGCCTGAGACTGTTAAAATCAAAAAGACTGTGAAATTTAACGATCCTAATTAAGTGTTATTATGTGTATCGTCATATTTTATAACATGTTCTCATATTTTCTTACAGTTTATACTCTTATATTTTCTGTATCGTTTCACTAGGAGGGGAGTACTGTGGCGGGCCTATCGCATTTCCGCCCAGCATCATTCGTCATACTTCCGGTTGGAAAAACACACATCCGGCGAGCAAAGGAACTCTCTTCTTTTTCCGGAGTGCTCGGCGAGCGGACGTGCTTTGGCCGTGTGGAGAACAGATCTATCTCAAATTCTCGTTTTTTCTACATTTGTTGCGACGCGATATCGGACCGCTACAGTGCTCCACCCACTGTTTCACGCATTTCACCAAGGATACCTGAAATATATTTTGTTGGTTTAAACCGAAGTGGAATCTGTGTAGTTTCTCGCCTCTCCATTACATTTCCCACGTGGCTCCAAGAGGTTGACTGCTTTACCGACGGCAACGAGGTTAGGATCGGCGCGCGTGCGCGTCGATTGTGGGGTGCCTCCTATTGCCGCCTTAGCGCTACGGTTGCAAGCGTTATATCCCCTCGCGCTGCGTAACAGCGACGACCGAGGAGGACTCAATAGAGTAGCAAGAACCCCATAGATCGCTCTCGCGAGTCCTCCAACGACGATCGGTATCTATATATACGATCAACCGGCAGATACCAGGGGGAGGTAACTCCCATGCTTTAAATTTCGACCGCGGACGTACTGCCATCTGAACGGGAAAGCTTTTTCTGGTACTAATTTCTATATATATATATATATATATATATATATACCATACTGTTCTATATATACCATATATATAGTACTACAGCTTTCAACTTTAGAATGATTAGAAAGGTATGAGTATACCAAATTCTATTTTCCAATAGTTTGTGATTTTTTTCACGCTATTGTGAAATATAATTTAGTATACTTTTTATATAAAATATATCAAGGGAATACATTAAGTTACAACTTATTTATTTCTACAATAGTATAAATTTAAAATAGATTTGTTTACATTGGTCACTTATAGCTACTTATCTTATAATTACATTATTCACTTTTTTATATACTATCCCTCCTCCTTTCTCAAACGGGCTTGGGACCGTCTATGGCGGAGTTAGGCCTGGTGCACCAGCCAGGGACCCTTTGATAAGTACTGACAGCCGGGTCAGCCGAGACCAGGATTTTTAAAGAGGTGTATCTCCTCTCTTCACTGTCGCAATCTTCTCTTCAAACGAAGATTGTACTTTTCTTGAGCTTTCCTCATGACAGTGTTATTCGATTTTTTCGAATATTTTCCGTTCAACCCCATATTAATTTTGTCGCACCAGTTCTTTAAATGAATGTTGATGAGTGACTTAATAATTGTCTCTTTAAGTGTCTCATTGTCAGTGTGAGTACTGCATTCAATAAAATCAAATGTTATATTTTCGTAAAGTATTTTTGATAATACTTTCGATATATTATGTTTGAAATATGATCGATTAATTCTTCTATTCAACATTTTCTTCATTTTGGGGATGGCGTTCTTTAAGAATGCATCATTTCTGCAAGTCATTATACAGTTGTTGCATTGTTTATGTGGATCTTTTTCTAATATCCGTTTTGTTATACAATTATTGTCATTATGTATATACGATACATCCGTGCCAGAACTTACGTGGGATACATTCAAAATATCTGGTACCATCTCTTGTTCATTTGCATTTTCTTGCATCTCTTGGTCCAGATGTTTGTCAAATGTGAACAATAATTTTTCAGTATCAAAACATTCACAGTTTTGTCCAGTGCTGCTTCGTGACGATAAATTGTTAATTAACAATGTTTTATAAGCACCACTGAATCCAATGCATGTTGGGTTATTATTTCTCCAACCAGTGGCCCTTATGCTTCCGAAAAAATTTTCGAGGGGATCTTGATTCACGAAGCGCGTCTTCAAATATTCGAAACCGTGGTGCGACAATTCTTTCCAAAGCTCTTGAAAATTTTCGATCGTTTTGATCCAGTTATTTAAACATGACGATCTTGAGCTTGGTTCTTTTGTGACTGGGTGCACGTAGCGCATCTTTTTTATTCGCGGTATTGCCGCAGCCCAAAATTCGTGGTGCTCGCTTCCTTCTGATAAAATAACTCGTAAAGGTGCATCCTGTTTGAAGGAATGACCGTTTACGGAATTAAATAATTTGTCAAAAAAATTTAGTGTAGCGGCTATCACCATCCCATCATCTCTTAGTACTTTCCACGATTCCGGGATAGTATCGTAAGTACCTGTAAAAGGTATAGTACTAATTGAAATATATGTAAATGCCAAGAATGTGCAAATACATAGCGATACTGTTATAAAAGTTAACTTACATTGTGAATAATGTTCTACGGCCGCAGCCACTGTAGTGCTAAATACAATCAGCATCAATATTCATTTCCTCTGTTCCTAAAGCAATACAAAAATACATTGCATTTACAAACTCTCTACAATACCTAATTTACTTATAAATATTTTCTTAATACTTACTTGGTGCTACATGTAGAACTTGCTGGCTTTGTACCTCATATGAAGTGCTAGGTGCACTATCCATTGTTTCTGCACTTTCCATTTCCATTGGCAGATTCAAAACCGGAATTGCATCTGAACGCAATTGGCGGTACTTCCCGGCCAGATAAGCATTTTCATGAAAGTGCTTATAACATACTTTGTATGTTTGCCGCTGTTGTGCACTAATTTTCATGAGCTCGATGTTCCCTATTGCCTGCACCCATAAATTAGATTTTTCCGCATTTTTGGGAAATTTATGGCCTGGAGCCTCTCCACCTGAACAGCATCCTGGAACTGCGCACAGTCTCCTCGTGTTTATCTATTAAAAAGTAACACAGAATGAACACTGCAAATGCAATATATAATTGAGAAACAAAAAAAAGAATAAATGTTAAATTAATAAGTGAAAAAAAAGTAATATATATATAATAGTATATATAAAATAATGAATAAAATAATATAAATAATAGTATATATATAAGACAATACCACTATGAGGGGCGAGGGTCCAGCAATAAATAGAATTGGTTTCTCTGAAAGCAGAGGTTATGTTTTTTTATTATTTACACTATTTACATACTTATGTACATTCCTACCTGAAAGCAGAGAAACGACAATTAAAGCTATTTACTGTCGGTTTTCTGCCTTAACGCCCGAGCTTTTACCGTTCTCTATAATTCTCTATTTTTCACGATTATTAGTTTTATGTTCGGCTCTTCGCACATGTGCTTCTTTCTTTTACTCTTATATCTCTCCCCGATTCTCATCTCCGTACCCGCCGTGGTAACCGGAGAACGCGCCAAGTTTTGAAAGATAATGTGCTATCGTATGTTATCTTTACATATATAAAATATTGAATAAAACAATATAAATAATAGTAAAATGTAAAATAGTAAAATGATATGCGATAATAATTCTAGTTTCTGGTAGTATCCGCTCGTGGTTATGTATCACAAATGGTCGTTGCCAAAAATGATGGAGGCGGAATTGCGCGGGATTACAGGAATTGGAGAAGTAGTAAATGTGTAAGTTCCTCACAGATTACAGAAACTGTATGTGTGTGAGTTTTCATACGTGCTGCCATCTGAACGAGAAAGCATTTTCTGAAACTAACGTGGTCGAAGAATCTCCATAAGAGTTTCCTCCCCCTGGGCAGATACCATCGTCCCATCCGGGGCACAGCATCTAGGGCGGGGCCTGTTCGGTCAGCCCTACTGACGAGTCCACGAGCAGGCTCAGGACGAAACGCAGCGCGCTAACAACCATCTTTACCCTTTCCTAGGAACAGAAGGACACCCGCCGGACCGGTCGCAGCAGAGTCACCGAAACCAGCCGGTGGCCTCTCAACCTTAGGCGTGGATGGGCGGCCCAATCTGGAGCTGCAGCCGGCCCGAGTACGTGGTTCCTTTAACATATTCCTTTCTGGCAATACTTGCCTCAGTGAATAACAAAAAATTAACAAGATTGTCAGCGCATGAGCGGCCTTTTCTAAAGCCTGATTGTTATGCTGGAATAATTTGGTTATATTCATACCACCACTGGAGTCTGTTTTTCAACATTCGTTCAAATACTTTACCTATACAAGATGTTAACGATATTGGTCAGTATTTAGCTCCACCCGCTTTCTTGATTAATAGAATATTGCTTGTAACCCAATCTTTCGGTAGTGTATGAGAACTATATCTATCATTATAAAGATCAAGTAAAAGTAGTCTGCATCTGACTGAAATATGAATCAACATATTGTAATTCATGTTGCCAAGACCAGGCGAGGAGCTTGAGTTAACCATGGTTCAACTCAAGTAACGAGAAGGGCTCATCTATAAATGGATTATTTTGGAATACCAGATTTAAGGTTGGATTAACTGGGACCCAGGGTGGACACATTTGATCCATAGCTATATTTTTTAGTTTAATAATCTGATCCGGGTTGACACAAGAGTATGATGTTTTTGTCCATTTGTTTTTTAGTATGTTAGTAGTGTTCCAAAAGTGAGAGATATTGGTATTCATATTTAGCTTGGTTACAAAGTTCCGAAAAGAATCTTTTTTCTTAGTTCTAAGTTGTTTTTTGGTAGTAGCCACTTGTTTTTTATAATTAAACCAGTCACAAAAGGAGCCTGTGTGCTTCCATTTTTTAAAATGTGCTTTCCTAATTCTGATTGCCCTATCGCAGTCCTTGTCTGTTATGTCTGGTCCTAATATTTAGAAATAAGTAAGCCGTCAACTCTATTTGTTAGACTCTTTATTTATTCACACGAGGCACACCGGTCACCATCCTCTATGAGGGCGCTACCGTCTCTCCTTATCTCTATTGATACATAGATGGGTATACTACATTGTCCCACCAGACAATTGGATTATGGTGAGTAGAACCCATGACGATTGTATATTTAGGAGTGTGAACAGATACAGCTTCTTTGACTATAGCAACAAAGTTATTGTATCTGTCTAAAAACGGAAGTTATGAAGACTGTTCTCTGACTATACAGTCGTACCGATTATCCAAATATTGTTTAGTTTTAATCCAATCAGTCCTTTTTGACGAGATCCTGTAGCTTTGTCTTCTACATATATATTGGCTTGTGCATATTTTAGTGAGCAAAGGAAAGTGGCCATAGGGTCTTGTAATTGTTCTACCGAAGAATAACCAGTAAGCTGAGGTTAAAAAAGAAATAAGTCAATGTTGCTATCATTGTTAGGATTTAGTAAATTGATGTGAGATTTGGTATTAATATTATGAATTGATAAATCATATTTGTCTACGATCTTATGCAGCATTTCACCATTTGCATCTGATCTGTTACAATTCCAACTGGTATGATGAGCATTAAAATCTCCTGCTATTAGAAAAGGTCAAGTCCATGTAATCTGTCGACAAAAGAATTCCATTTTTGATAGGATAAACTTTTACTTAAGTTGAGTAATTGTATTGTACAAGATTCCACCGTGGGGTCTTCAATGAGAAGATTTTCAATAATTTCATATTTCAGAAAACGTTTAACAAGTATTAAAATTCCTTCACCTTTCCTATCTGTTCTGTCCTTCCTGCTATAAGCAAAGCCAGTGAAATGTAATTTTATATATGGTTTCAGCCATGTTTCAACACAGATGACAATATCATTGTCTCTGCATAGTAAGAGAACTTCATCTCTTTTGTTATTAATACCTCTGCAGTTCCAAAAAATTATACTTAGATCCTTGTTAAGTACTTTCCTTACCTGGACCTTTGTATGCTCTAATATTGGTTGTACTGCCATTTATCGCCATGATATTTTTTTCTTTAAGAATACTGGTTTTATGTTTGAGATGAGTGATCACACCTTGATCTGGTTTACTTTTATTATCCTGCTGTTGTGCCGAAGTTATAGATTTGCTTTCTTTACTATTAGATGGCATCGGAGCAACTTTGTTTTTGTTGATAACAATGCCATGATTTTCTTTCTTTATATTCTTCACTTTATAATCAGCAATGATTTTGGAGTGTTGTTTCTTCAGTAGCTCTTCTTTTTCACTTACTCTGATAGCTGATTTTTTTTAATTGTAATCCATTTTGGTATGACCTCTATTCCATATAGAATTCGGCTTAGAAGAATCATCTTGACTACCTCCAATCCTTTTGAGATCTAGTTGCTTCTCCGCAGATACTTCCTTTAGTATGGGAAAGTTATCAGCCTTATTTTTGAAAATAGCCATAGAATTATTACTTCTTTTTTTAACCACAAAGTATTTCTCTTTGGCCTGCTCGACAGCTTCATAAATACTAATGTTATTAGTTGCCATGAGATATTTTACCCCTGATTGTATTGCAACACCTTGCAAGATTTACTAAAAGTCGGGTCATTTTCATGACAATGAACACATATGAGAGAGTTACGTTTTGCACAACTACCTGCATCCGAGTGATAGACATCACCACAACTTTTGCAAAGTCTTTCTTTTTTACAGAATTTCAGTGAGTGCCCAAAACCGTAACAATTGAAACATACTCTTACCGGTTGTATATATACATCGACCTTCATGTTTAAAGACCATATACTTGAATATTTTCAGGTAATATTGGCCTTTCGAAGGTTAGTAATAATGTTTCACTGGGAACCCAAGTGTATCTTCCCTCGTCTTGAACGAAAATTTTTCTATCGAGTCTTTTAACATTTAGGATTTTTGCCGGCGAATGTGAGAATTTAATAATGTCCTGTTCGTCATATTGTAGTAAATATAATTTTATTATAACAAATTATTTAAGAAATATTATAAGTGTAATATGTAGCGATGCGATCTCTTTTACGGTTTGTATCGGAATGCCGGCTTTGGCACCTCGAACCGTTCTCTAACGTCTCCATGTGATGCCTTCCACGACCCTCTTGTATATCTTAAGCCCGTAATGGTTTAAACCATCGCTAAATTGACATCGGCTCCGACGACTCAACGGTTCATTTCAAAATTCCATTACAATATTCAACACTAAATCTTTTTCAGAGTCCCTTTCGTTCAACTTTATATTTGGAAATAAAAGCCATAATTTTTTTATAGTTTATTATTGTTTCCGACAAGATGAAAGCAGTAGCTTCCTCCTTGCTTCTAAAATATACTTCTGCTTTCGAATTACCTCTCGGACGCAAATCATATGCCCCTGAGTTTAAAGAAGTAATAGTCTTGGCTAGCAAGATTTGATTGTGTGTGTTTTTTTTTGTTTCTTCTGGTAATCTTATCTCTACCGACGCTGAGCCCTTGTGAGAGGCAGGATATAGCCTTGTAGCATGTTGAGAGGCGATAGTATTAGGTTTAGTCTCACTGATTAGCTTTTTATGTTTGTCCTCCATCATAATGTCAATATCAAAATTTTTGCCGTTCTCTTGATCTATCATGAGTTAATTCAACGGGTTCATTGGCTATGCAGGATTCATTTGGCAACTGATTACACTGTTTAACAAATTTGAAGCTGTTTTCTGTTTTCCTATAGCCACTATATAATTCTTATAGAGTTCGTCGTCCTGAACACGAATCCGGCAACCAAATTTCTGGATCACCCTCTGTTTTCGAAAAAAATCAGCATTTGTAAAAACGGTCGTTTTCGGTAAAGAAGCTGGTATTACGTGAAAACTAAGAAACGTAGGTTGTTGTTTTTGGTCTCAAAAAATAGAGGAGTGTTTCTCGAGTATGTATATATAAGCATATTATAATGTTCCGTATTGATTAATAGCAGTAAATCACTGTCAAAGTTAAAAAACGAGCGGATTTGCGAATGTTTTACGCATTCACTTTGCATTTTCACGTAGAGGACTGTTGCTAGCACAAATTTACTGTACACCATTGGATTCTACGTACATTTCTGAATAAAAAACTATCAGCGAAAAATGTCATAACTGTTTTCGTTTCGGCACAATTTAAGAAAATATCCATCCCGACCGTTTTGTCACTACGACGCCATCGCTCCCAGTAAGCGCCGCACAGTGGTTCATTTGGCCGAAAACCTGGCCAAAAAGCCAAAAATTTTTTTCGCGATTTTCAAAATTTAGCAATTGCGTTTTATTTGTAACATATAAGAGCATCGGTTTTCATTAATAAAAGTTTTTATTGAACAACGCTCTTAGAGATATGCAGTGTCAAAGTTGGCACTTGAATAATGTAACGTTTTCACGTCGAAATTCAGAATACGTTTTCAATGTGAAATAATAGTACAGTCAACTTTGTAAGTATTTGTAGCTATTCGTCATACTTTTAAATTATAAGTACCTTGGCTTCATTTTTTTATTTAATATTTTACAACTGCGATGGCACAGATTGCAAAACCCATACATTTTTTTCCTTTTGCAGAGGAAATAGTTGTGAAGTACGCAAAAGTACAACGCGAATTTTTTTTTAAATTAAACTTTGAAGCTTCCCGAAGAAGTCCCCGTTGTAAAATTTTGCGACTTTTTGCGATTCTACGAGATATTCTTATTTGTTTGTCGCACGCGCCATGCTCGGGGAAATACGTTTATGACATACTGCCAGGCTATCGTGCCTTGGACAAACGAATAATGCTAATCCTTCACTAAGGTTACCCTTGTAATTAACGAAACGCTATATTTATTTCGTTCGGGTTAAAAATCAAAATAATTTTAAGCAAGCTGGTGGCCTTTTGTTCCAAAGCAACAATAGATAGCCGCGATCACCTCGACCGCTTACCGTTATAAACCGAAAGATATTTGACGTTTCGGCTGAAAATTTGTCTAGTTGCAGGTATGAGGGCTATATTTGTTTCTCGCAATGTTCTATCAATCTCTTTCAGTCGAGATTTTTATTAAACAATGGTAAATTCGAAGATGGAATAGCTGTGATATGCTGGTATTAAGATACAGTGACTGTTGCAATAAATATCATTATAACTTTTGAAGGAAAAGGAATATCAGAATATATTTTTTTTAAAATTAAACTTTAAAGCTTCCCGAAGAAGTCCCCGTTGTAAAATTTTGCGACTTTTTGCAATTGTACGCGATATTCTTATTTGTTTGTCGCACGCGCCATGCTCGGGGAAGTGCATTTATGACATAGAGCCGGGCTGTCGTGCTTTACTTAATGAATACTGCTAATCCTTCTCTAAGATCAACCTGGCAATTAACGAAATAATATGTTTATTTCATGGGGTTAAAAATCGGAATGAGTTTAAACAAGCTGGTGGCCTATTGTTTCGAGGCAACTATAAATAGCCGCGGCTACCTCGACCGCTTACCGTCATAAACTGAAAGATCTTTGACGATTCTAATGAAAATCTGGCTAGTTGCAGGTATGAGGGAAATATTTGTTCCTTACAATGTTTCATCTTTCTCCTTCGACCGAAATTTTTATTAAACAAAGGGAAATTCGGAGATGGAACAGCAATGACATGCTTGTATTAAGATACAGCGGCTGCTGCAGTAAATATCATTAAAACTGCAGAAGTCCATGGAATAACATAATATATTTTTTTTTAAATTAAACTTTGAAGCTTCCCGAAGAAGACCTCGTTGAGTTTTCTTGCGACTTTTTGCGATTCTTCGAGTTATTGTTATTTGTTTGTCGCGCGCGCCATGCTTCGGGATGTGCATTTATGACATAGGGCCGGGCTATCATAAGACTATTGATTTTCGTGCCGATCCGACAATTTTTCGATACTCGCACCTGCCATATTAGAGCCGCCATTTTGTTTTTGGAAATTCTGAGTTCGGATTCTTAATCAGCGACCGGAAAATCATAAGACTACTGATTTTCATGCCGATCCGACAATTTTTCGATACTCGCTCCCGCCATATTAGAGCCGCCATTTTGTTTTTGGAAATTCTGAGTTCGGATTCTTAATCAGCGACCGGAAAAACATAAGACTACTGATTTTCATGCCGGTCCGACAATTTTTCAATACTCGCATCCGCCATATTGAAGCCGCCATTTTGTTTTTCGAAATTTTGAGTTCAGATTCTTAATCAGCGACCCAAATAATAGTAATACACCAATTTTCAGCTAAATTGAAAAACTCCTTGAGTTTTGGCCAGGTTTTCGGCCAAATGAACCACTGTGCGCCGTAGCTACGTGTAATACTTTCACGGGCCCCGCGCATCGATACATTCCGTTGAGGTAGAATTCTCTACCCCTTTACTGAAGTGTAAGATAATAATTATTTATATTTTTTTTTCTTTTTTTTTATAGAGGGGAAATGCTTCACGCACACTTGCAAATGCTTAGATTGCGGATAGTGTGGAACTCCGTAGGCTTATTGCTTTCGTATATGCTCTGAAATCCTTTCTGCTTCATTCTGCTTTTCTCTTTAATTTAACTAATCAAACAATACTCGCCTTAAAAAATGAACGAAAATCATTTTATATGGGATAACGGCAATAAATCGTTATTCTCATAAATGTTAAACACCAGGAAAAAATCGAAGGGGAGAAAGTTGGAGTATTCTTTGCTAGCAAAAGATGATAACGAAATTTTTTGTTTACTTTAAGTTAACAGCGAAAATTTTATGGATTTCTATATTCATAAATAAAAGTGATAAATGTAATATTTCGCAATATAGGCTAAGAAAAATGTATTTAACTGCACTGGAATATGATCTACAGACGACAGGCGAAGAAAATGGATTTGTAAAAGAATATAAAATAACAGATTTTCGGCTGTTAGCATATCGGCGAAATTAATTACTTTTTCAGTATTGTTACTTTACTTTGTTCTTTATTCAGGCTGTTAGTGACACATTTTACCATCGTTTTTCTCGTAAATGGCAAGCATTACATAGAAACCAAAGGGGTGAAAATCCAACAAAATTTAACAATTTTTTCTTTATTCATAACAATATATAATCTTATGACTATAAAATACTCGTAAATACTATATTATAACATGTTCCACATATTTCTTTCATTTCAAATATTCTAAGTAAAGAAAATTTCGCTATCGTATTCCTACCAAATATACGACAACATTCTCCCCTTTGATTTTTTTCTTTTGTTTAATATTTATGAATATAATTATGATAAGATTTATCGCGTACATATAAAATAATTCTTATTCATTGAATAATAAGCCGTATTAATATATCATTGAATAGTAGCCCGTATAAAATAATTCTTATTCATTGTTTGAAGCCAGTATTGTTTGATTAGTTAAATTAAAGAGCAAAGCAGAGTGTAGCAGAGAGGGGTTTTAGTGGGTATACGAAAACAATATGCCTGCGGAGTCCCACACTATCCGCAAACTAAGCAATTTGCGGGTGTGCGTAAAGCATTTCCCCTCTATAAAAAAAAAAAAAAAAAAAAAAATATGAATAATTATTATCTTACACTTTAGTAAAGGGGTAACGACTTCTTCCTCAACGGAATGTATTGATGCGCGCGGCCCGTGAAAGTATTACGCGTAGCTACGGCGCTCACAGGGAGCGATGACGTCGTAGCGGCAAAACGGTCAGAACACGCTCTCGATGGATATGTTCTTAAATTGTGCCGAAACGAAAACAGTTATGACATTTTTCGCTGATAGTTTTTATTCAGAAATGTACGTAGAATCCAATGGTGTACAGTAAATTTGTGCTAGCAACAGTCCTCTACGTGAAAATGCAAAGTGAATGCGTAAAAAATTCGCAAATCCGTTCGTTTTTTAACTTTGACAGTGATTTACTGCTATTAATCAATACGGAACATTATAATATGCTTATATATACATACTCGGGAAACACTCCTCTATTTTTTGAGACCAAAAACAACAACCTACGTTTCTTAGTTTTCACGTAATACCAGCTTCTTTACCGAAAACGACCGTTTTTACAAATGCTGATTTTTTTCGAAAACAGAGGGTGATCCAGAAATTTGGTTGCCGGATTCGTGTTTAGGACGACGAACTCGATAAGAATTATATAGTGGCTATAGGAAAACAGAAAACAGCTTCAAATTTGTTGAACAGTGTTATTTACATTTTTCCCCTACGCCTCCATGGGTTAGGGGAGTACACTGAGGGGCTCCCCGCCACCAAGCGTGTTAACACAAGAACAAAGGAGGTTATGGCTTCTCTCAAAAGTCTCCAGTATCCCGTAAATAAATCAAATAACAGATAAACTTTACTGTATCCACTCCAGGAAAATATCACATTGTAGATTTACATCAGATCAATTACAGTTTAATGTTTAAAGCAAGTTTAAGATACTGTAAAAAATTTCTCCGGAATCCGGCCCCGCATCTTGAGAGGCCCCGCGGTCTATGAAAATTACCCAATTAAAAAACGCCACGTTTTGATTAACTTTTTACACAATGATGATACCATTAACAGATGCAAGACATTTTTTTAGTAGCGATGATTCAGTTTAAAAGAATGACAAAAATCATCAAAGTTCAGTGTAACTCTATAAAGTCGTCATATCCTGGAAATTACTTTAGATAGAAAAATCCAGACGCTTTCAAAGAAATGTACTTTATTACTTGGATTTGTTTACAAAACTGCTTAAAAAAATAGAGATAAGACTTGTTGAGGGGTAGGTAATTTACAGCACGGGACTTGGGGCTGTGAAAATCAAGCCTGTCATAAATGTAGCAACTCGTCCAAGCCTTGATCACTCTCGTAGCCACCCAGGCCCGCTCTCTGCCTGGGCCTTCGGTGGATTTTGGCAAAACGAATCCGAATTCTGCATTTTGGTAACCACCCACGAATCCCAGGCAGAACCAATGACATCACATAACATTTTGGGCCCAGCATCCTCCTCCCTACCAAGACACCACTTCCTCCTCGCAAGGGTTGGCGACAGAGGAAAGCGTGCTTGGAAAAACGATAAAAGGACTAAAACGCGTCCTAACGAAGACTTTTTTCATTGATGACGAGAACTGTGATCGTTACCGGCGACGTCTCGTTGCTGAAATTTATCCTTCCCAGAAGATTTGTCCAGGAAATGGACATTGACACCAAATCTTCGCAGATGTCTAACATCTGGGCGTCTGCCAGTCCAGATTTCGTGAGGAGTCTTTGTTCCCAGTATTTTGGTGATACATCTGTTCCTCACATAACAAACTGTGGCAATTGCCTCTTCTCAGAATGAGCGTGGCAATCCAGAATCATTGAGCATGGTGCGAGCAGTCTCAACGAGCGTCCTATTTTTCCGCTCAGCCACCCCGTTCTGTTGAGGCGTATAAGGGCTGGTTAACCTATGCTTTATACCGGATTGCATCAAAATCTGGTCCATGGCTGCGTAGCAAAATTCTGTTCCATTGTCAGTTTGGAGTGCCTTAATCTTCTTGGCAGTATGTGTCTCTGCAAAGCTTTTATATTCAATAAATTTAGTTTTAACTTCAGATTTTACCCGAAGAAGATAAATCTCTGTCCAGAGGCTGTAGTCGTCAGTGAATGTTAGGAGATAGCATGCCCCGCCCTATGACTGTGTCCTCATAGGGCCGCAAATGTCAGCATGTACAATCTCCAGTAGTGAGGAAGTACCCTTGCTGCGCTTTGGGAATGTACCAGCGGCTAGCTTGCCTGCAGCAAAGATTCACATAAGAGGGTATCAGCACCTGCTCTGAAACTTAAGCCGGTTACAGATTTTTCCTTGAGCATTAGACACATGTCCTTCCAGTTCAAATGGCCTAATCGTCCATGTCATTCATAAGCACTGTCTTTTACACTTTCACATCACGCACGAAAAATAGAACACCTTCACGTTCGGCGGTGAATCTTATCGTTCCACTTATCGTCTTTTACAAAGGTGCGATGTTTCGTGAATAAGAGGGAATATTTATTGTCGACTATTTTGGCGACTGACAACAAATTCGATCAGAAATTTGGCACAAGCAATATGTTCCTAAGCAGGAGCGACTTCTCCCGTCCACCGTTTGTTGTTCTTATGCGTACGTTTCCTGTTGCAGTAACGTGTGCGGTCGCGCCGCTAGCGAGTCTTATCTCGCTACTAGTCGCATACGAGTCTTCAAAGGATTGCGAGTCTTTGCAAAGATGCGTAGTGCACTCACTATCCAAACACCATTTTTGGCTGGAAGTTGCATTGAACGCTGAATCGCCCAGCTTCGTGAGATCGTCACTCGCGAAGAGGAATTCATCAGATGCGTTGGCACTCTGTTATTCTGAACGTTTCCTCCTGAAACATCTTGAGGTGGTGTGCCCTTTCTGCATACAGAAACTGCATGAAACGCTCTTCCGCTGATTTGATGTACCAGCAGCTCCCTCGTCTCCGTGATTTCGCACGTTTGTATTGGACGATGTCTTCGTTGCACCGGAGCGCTGTCTCGCGAGAATAGCGTTCGTTTCCTTCTCGCCGTATTTGTGATTCCTAGCGTAACTTTCCTCGATAATCTTTTCAAATACCTTATCTGTTTCTGGTAGGGCATCACGGGATTTTATAGCACAGGAAAAATTGTTGCAACTACTTGGTAGGCTATGAAGTAACATCACTGTTAACAAATCACCGTTAATATCGACGTCCATCTGCTGCAGTTTGTCAACGGTGTCCATGAATCGCGATAAGTAGTCTCTCGTATCATCTCCTTCGTGCATCCGCAGCAATAGCAATTGTTCGAGCAATGGTGCTTTTCCTGTGGGACCGCTTGATGCGCATATAGACTCAAGTCTTGTCCAAACTTCGCGGGATGTCTCACAATTGCGAATGTGTTTTAATTGCGATGCGCTCATTGCAAGGATGAGGTCTGATCTGGCCATCCGGTCTTCTTTCGTCCATGCCTCTATGGCGTTTTGCGATGCGACGCGTGCGTCGCCTTTGCCTTGTAGACTCGGCTTCGATTTGCTTTCAGAAACGTATCACCAAGTTTTGTTCTTGGTCAAGAAAGCCTCAACTTTATTTTTCCAAGTGTCGTAAGTATTCTTGATTGACGGCTCGATTCGCACTGAATTGTATGCGTTTGATTGAGCCATGATTGAACGTTTGTGTTCACGTTGACTCCTATACGCTTAACCCTTTTAGCACCGAGCGCGGAGAGCGTGCTTAGGCGAAGAATACCGGGCCGAATCGACGAATTTGTAGAGGTTTGCGAAACTGTTCGTAAAAACCAAAGTAGGCGTGATATTTACAAAATTGAAAAAGCAGCTTATTGCGAGATGAATGGAGAATAAATTCATACCAATAGAGTTTCGATATTTATTAAAAATCATATGAATAACATAAGTATAAGACATCATGAAAATCGTACAAAGTAATTTCTCTTTTTCAAAACGTAACTGCATATAGAAAAAAAATTTTTTTGGTCATCGCTTTATATATATCTAGTAGTATAATGTGTAAACATTGCATTTTGTAATCATTTGCAATGAAACAGTTGGTATCCGATACCAAAAGGAAAAGATAACGCTATGATGCACGGCAAGCGCCCGACAAATCTAATACCCAAGTGGATCGTGCAACTGGTAATACATACGTCACTAAAAAAATATAAGAGTTATTATAGATATTTACAGTTAGTTCTCTGTCCACTAAAAATGTGTAATATTTCCTTATTTTTACTTACAGAAGCCATTTATTCGCATTGATGCGTACTCATGCATACACCATGCAACCCTTTGTTGCACTTATTGCAAATTGTGCGCGATCTTCGCACAGGCCCTCCATCCATCCTACTGCAAACAACGCAGACCTTTTCCTTCCTTCCAGGTAGTTTACGGATACCTGGGACTGTGGAATCTGTCGACGCATGACCCGATGAACTTTCTGGATTCGTATTTTTTTCAGCCGTCCATTCTTTCGTGATTGACTGAATGATACTTTTTATAAAATCGAGTCGAGTCATAACGTTTCCTTGTGTATTATGTTTATATAATATATATGCGTTCAACACCATGCGAGAAAAAACAGAAAATACCACTTTCTTCCAATATTTTACTGTTCTCCTCTCGTCCAAATATGAGTAAATCATCATGTCTGACACATCAATGCCACCCATATATTTGTTATAATCGCTGACGAGTGCTGGTTTATCAACTTCTGTATCCTGCCTCCCTCTTCGAATTATAGTTGTTTTATTTGCCGCTGTTCCGTGCGTTGACAACAGTAATACATTTTTTTTCTGGGATTTCTTTTCTCTATAAGCTAAAAGAAGTATTTCCCGATTTCTCATGTACTTAGATTCGCCCACTTCCAATTTTTGTTTCAGCTGCGATGGAATATTTTTCCTATTACTACGTATGGTACCGGTTAAAAATGTATTCTTCTTATACAGAGATCTTGCTAAGGAGATGCTTGTAAAAAAATTGTCGACAGTTATATGGTATCCTTTCATAAAGAAGTTACTCATACTGAATAATTTATCTATTACAACTTGAGCGAGACCTTTTTCTTTTATTTCTCTTTTGTCTCGTTGATCCTTGGCTCCCCGATAACAAAAAAATGACAGGCAATAGTGTGTGACCGCATCGGCCAGCATCCAAAATTTTATGCCCCATTTATGGTGCTTCTTATTTGGCAAATACTGGGTCAGTACAGATCTGCTTTTGGTGCCTACTAACGATTCATCCACGCTCAAGTGCTGATTTGGCGAATAATAAAATTTGAATTTACTATTTGCATGAGCAACGACAGGTTGAAATTTTGCTGTTGGGTCGTATTCATTGCTATCACGTCTTGCTAATGTGCTATTGTCCACAGTGTGAAAAAATTTGCAGAGTAACTGGAATCTATTTCGAGAAAACATTTGACCAAACCAAGGTATGTATCGATGATTTCGTGACCAGTAACTAAACAATGTTGGCCTACGGGTTATTCCCATTTCAAGTAGAACGGCTATGAATGCTTTCAACTCTTTGACTGTCGTTTTCTTCCAGGAGAATGGTGTAGATCTATTTGCTGGTCCAGCATTCTCGAAAAATTGTTGTGCGTATCGATTTGTTTCTACTCTCAGCATGTTCAGAAATTGGTATGTAAAAAATAAATCGAAATACTCTATTGGTTCGGATATGTTTGGTGGCAAATGTTTAGGGCCTGATATTTCCGAAAATAACGGGCGCGGGTTATGTTGGCTATCGTTTTCCACATTTACTTCCTTGAAATTCGTGAGAGATTCCACACTACCACTCTCGCTATCTTCATCTTCCAATTCATCTTCGCTGGATTCACTGTCGCTGTATATCCTGCGATCACACCGACGGCTTGGCGCAAATAATTCATCACTGTCAACTTGTTCTTCAACTATTTCTAATTTGTCAATAATTCGCACTAATTCTGCTTCATCCATGTTCGTAACAGAGTATAATTTTTCGAAAAAGGTAGCAACAAAATTTACAATATTTTCTGCTGCTACTTGTGTTTCTATGAAAACTTTTTCGATGCCACCGTGATTTCAAAAAGGCGAAATTTAATAAGTTATATATCGTCAGTGGTCAACAGTGTCTTATGGTGGTCTCAGAGCTTCTGCTCGTTAAGCTTCAAAAACTTAGTCACCCCCCTCAAGCATGAGGGGCAGACGGGTGTCACGGACATTGACTTCGCAGCCCAAGAGGTGGGAAAATAAGGAGAACATCTTCAGGAGATGGGGGAAGGGGGCCCAGCTGGCCGACTCGCAGCTAAACTCGGTGACCGAGTATCGGGTAGCCGGGTTCCAGGAAAATGGCAATAAATTACCGCAATTCCCCATCTCCTAAAGAGCCCGTCAGTGTATGTCAAACAAAAAATAATACTTAGAAGAAAACTGCGCCCATTCGCGACGTAACAAAAACGTTGACGGCTTTTGAACACTGACTGCACGTTCAACAGATCAAGAAAAACTAAAAGAGATTTTAGGCTCGCAGTGTCGATGCACGGATACCAATTGACTTTTCTAATACGTATTGAAAACATTGTAAAGATTGCGATTACGGTCCAAAAAAACTGTACCATGTCGACGAATATCCCGTGTCACGTTTCTATCTCATCTTATCTCTATTCCAGCGTGGTCCAAGCTTTGCGCGACGCGAAAAAACAGTTCCCCCACTCGATCTAGTTTGTTCCACAATATGTGGTTTTTCTATAGTTCACGCGACAATGTAGTCAAAAGAATCGTATATACATCTTCCATATACGGTTTTATTAGACACACACACGCATGGCGCATTGTCGCGTGAAACAGTTTAGTGGAAGATAGCGCATGAGGGGCCCCACCTGTGGACCACGCTGCTCTATTCTATTCTACCTTACCTCGGCACGAAACAACATAGGATATAACAAAAAGTTGATATAATATACATTTTTTCACTTGTGTTGCATCGAATATGAACCATTTTAACATTTTATAAAGTTATACTTAAACACAGATCTCTTGTGATAAGTATAATAAGGCTCTAACGGAGGCGCAACGATATATCGTCGTTGGTATTTTTGGCGAGTGCACCGAACGACGATATATCGTCGTTCGGTACTAAAAGGGTTAATGGCGGATGGTGAAAAGAAACGTGGCATACGTGGCTTCATGACGCACAGTGGTTCATTTGGCCGAAAACCTGGCGAAAACTCAAGGAGTTTTTCAATTTAGCTGAAAATTGGTGTATTAGTATTATTTGGGTCGCTGATTAAGAATCTGAATTCAAAATTTCGAAAAACAAAATGGCGGCTTCAATATGGCGGATGCGAGTATTGAAAAATTGTCGGACCGGCATGAAAATCAGTAGTCTTATGTTTTTCCGGTCGCTGATTAAGAATCCGAACTCAGAATTTCCAAAAACAAAATGGCGGCTCTAATATGGCGGGTGCGAGTATCGAAAAATTGTCGGATCGGCACGAAAATCAGTAGTCTTATGTTTTTCCGGTCGCTGATTAAGAATCCAAACTCAGAATTTTCAAAAACAAAATGGCGGCTTTAATATATCGGGTGCGAGTATCGAAAAATTGTCGGATCGGCACGAAAATCGGTAGTCTTATGTTTTTCTGGACGCTGATTAAGAATCCGAACTCAGAATTTCCAAAAACAAAATGGTAGACACACATAATTGAAAATTAATAATTTATTTGGTTATTACAATAAATGTATTGATAATAACGAATTATAGTCATCTTATAAGAAGGTGTTAAATATTACAAAGAAACGTAACAATTACCTTACAACAAATGTATTATAATGAATTGATTAATTATTTTTAAAAAATATCTTTTCCTTAAAAGAATCCAAAAAAATAACAATAACTCGAAGAATCGCAAAAAGTCGCAAGAAAACTCAACGAGGTCTTCTTCGGGAAGCTTCAAAGTTTAATTTAAAAAAAAATATATTATGTTATTCCTTGGACTTCTGCAGTTTTAATGATATTTATTGCAGCAGTCGCTGTATCTTAATACAAGCATGTCATTGCTGTTCCATCTCCGAATTTCCCTTTGTTTAATAAAAATTTCGGTCGAAGGAGAAAGATGAGACATTGTAAGAGACAAATATTTCCCTCGTACCTGCAACTAGCCGGATTTTCAATAGAATCGTCAAAGATCTTTCGGTTTATGACGGTAAGCGGTCGAGGTACCCGCGGCTATCTATTGTTGCCTCCAAACAATAGGCCACCAGCTTGTTTAAACTCATCCCGATTTTTAACCCCATGAAATAAACATATTATTTTGTTAATTGCCAGGTTGATCTTAGAGAAGGATTAGCAGTATTCATTAGGTAAAGCACGATAGCCGGGCTCTATGTCATAAATGCACTTCCCCGAGCATGGCGCGCGCGACAAACAAATAACAATTACTCGAAGAATCGCAAAAAGTCGCAAGAAAACTCAACGAGGTCTTCTTCGGGAAGCTTCAAAGTTTAATTTAAAAAAAAAATTGGCTTGGATGGTTTTGGAATTCACAACTATTTCACTAGCAGAAGGAAAAAAATGTATAGGATTTACATTCTGTGCCATCACAGTTGTAAAATATTAAATAAAAAAATGAAACCAAGATATTTATAAATTAAAAGTATAATAAATAGCTACCAATACTGAAAAAGTGGATCAAACTTTAATTTCACATTGAAAACGTATTCTCAATTTCGACGTGAAAACGTTACATTATTTAAGTGCCAACTTTGACATTGCATGTCTCTAAGAGTATTGTTAAAAAAAAATTTTTATTAATGGAAAACAATGCTCTGATATGTTACAAATCAAACGCAATTGCTAAATTTTGAAAATTCTAAAAAAAAATTTTGGGGATTTGGCCAGGATTTCGGCGAAATCGACCACTGTGCGCCGCGAGCCTTTTCTGAGTCGCTCCGCCTGCTTCTCCCTACCAACTGTTTTACCCAACCAAGCTTCTCTTTCCAATCATCTGCCAGGCTCGGCGTATTGCACGAGTATAGTCACAGTACGCGACGCGAGCTCGTAGCGACAACATCTCTCAGTGCTCGTACGCGACATAAACAAAATTCTTAAGTGCCTATACCAGGCTGTTGAATTAGTTACACGCCGCGAGCCTTTTCTGAGTCGCTCCACCTGCTTCTCCCTCCCAACTATTTTACCCAACCAGGAATGACTTGCCAGACTCGGCGTATTACACGAGTATAGTGGCGCTTTAGGGCGCCATTCGCCTCTGTTCGCTCGCGCTGGAAAGACGCCGCGCACGCCGATTACGGGAAAAAAAATCGATGCGCGTATCCCGTCGACTGACGTTATCTGTCAACGAACAGTTTCAGATCGCGTCACATGGCGTTTAGGTTAAAACAAAAGTATTACTAGTAAAAAAGTATGCTGAGATATGTCTTGAATTAAATGTGATTAACAGATTGTTAGCAGAAAAACATTGAAATTTTACTTTGTTGCATTCTTCGATACAAAATGAAAGAAGCGCGTTTTCGCTGCTTGACACTCAACCGGTTAAAATCTCTTCCTAAGTTGACCGTGGCGGCAACAATGTATTCTTTGACGCGAGAGCTAACGTTTTGCTGTCGCCGTCTTTTTAAATTATTTGCGTTGGAAATTAATTTATACGTGCGCGTGCTAGATCGTAACACAACTGTTTCTTTAGTATACATATGAATTAAAGAAACAAGAGGTAACAAATTCAAGATTACTGGATATAATTTTAATAAACTATCGTTATGATTGTTGTATGTATGGTTGTGTGTATAAATGTATGCACAGTAGAACCATTTATTTTAGAAGAAAATGTTATATGTATATATAAAAGTTTCATAATATTGTGGAGATAATATCGATGCAATACTAATTTTTTTATTTATTTATTTCTTCAACTTTACTTGAAGGAAAACTTCATTGTTTGTACAGAAATATATATCTACATTGAATGAAAACATATATTCACAAATAGAAATATATGTTTACGTTGTTTAAATTAGATACCTTCAATGTTTCCATTGGTATTTTGAGATACAATATAAATTTTTCAATGTTATTCCTGTCACTATTCTCTGCCGAATTTGCCAAACCACCGCCGGAAGTCCAAAAACATTAAAATCTCTTATAGTCCAGTCAAGTTAAGCCTGAAATGGCAATTTTTCAACCTCGGTAAAACTTGGCTGAAATATTCCTAGGCATACTAGATTTGACTAGGGATAGTTTTAAGGTTGTTGCGAACTCAGCGTCAGGGTGAAAAAGGGGTGAAATTGCTCCAAAAGCCATTTTTTCGCATTTTTCGCGTAAACCATAATAAATATAGAGAAATATTTCAAACAAAAGTTGTAGAGAATATTAAGATCTACAACTTTTGTATAAATCATTTTTTTGCATCTATTGCAGTTTTCGCGAAAAGTCAATTTAAACATCGAAATCTTTGAAATAAAAATTTTTTTTTTCATAAAATTATCAAATATGAAATTTAAAAATAAAAAGTCCTTAGCCATTTTTTGCGATTTTGCGAATTATAGAAGTTGGGAAAAGTTGGGGTGTTGTGGGCCCGGCACTGAGCGCGAGAGAGACAGCGTATCGGACGCACTCTTCGCACTCATTGCCGCATTTGCTACGATTAAAAGAGAAGGGCAGATGTTGTGAATGCGTGCAACAGAAAAGGATGGATGAAGAAAGTGAAGAGCGCTGTCAGCCATTTGTCGGAAAGAGAAGGGACGCGTATAGACATGCGTAAGATTAAGAAAGACAGATGCTTTCTATTCTTTAGTGTTCTCACTGCGTATATGATACCTGATGCCATCATTCTTATTATTCTCGCATATGTATAGATAGATAAATGTTATTTTTCAGAGCAAATAAAATATAAATAAATTAAAATTTTTTTTATTATTATTCATTTTTAATTAATCATAATAAAATAATTACAAATAATAATAATAATTAATATTTTCTTTATTATTAATTAATTTTTTATTAGCAAATAAAATATAAATAAATATAAATAAATTTTTTATTTGTTATTTTCATTCGTTATTTTTATTAGAAAATGAAATACAAAATTTTATATGCAACACATTTTAACGATAAGAAAAGACGTTGTGGATCATTACTCCACATTTTCATACATTTGTCAATTACATTTCATGTTTTTATTCACTCCTATCTACATCCATCTCATCTGTGCCTTGCTCTTCTTCCTCCTCTTCCTCCTCTTCTTGTTCTTCTCCCTGTTGACTACTTTCATGTGTGAAGTCTTCAGGATTATCTTCATCTCCACTTTCATGGAGATCAATATCCATTGGAACGGCGATCTTGTGCGGATTCGAACAGCTTTCACCATTACAATGTTTGCACAATTGAGTGCAATTTAACCCAATTTTCGCGCAACTACATGGTACAGTTGAGCAGTCCCCAGTGCACGCACAGTTGATCATAGTCAATAAATCCTGAGGCGTTGGATCTTTTGGTGTTAATATTGGGACAAACATCATTTGCGTTCGTGTCCATCCCCACAACTCTGGATTTAAATTGTTGCCTATCCACAATTGAATTTGATAGTAGACACGTTTGACGTGTTCCGTTAAAGCAGCTTTAGTCGGTGGAAGTGATGCTAATGATATTTTTTTCTTAGATTTACTAATTAACCGTTTGAATGTTTCATACCTAAGTGTATCCATTTTAGTTATTTTCTTATCATTTTTGCTATACAATTGTATAACAATATCTTCCGCAACCGCGTACAATTGCGTAATTGAGGCGTCGGACTTGTAAAATATTTTTGCGGCGTTTTCTATTTTTCTATTTGTCTCTAATAACTTGATGATACTTTTTTTCCCTTTTTGGAAAAAGGCACTGGTCGTGTCACATCCCCCAAATGCATGGGCGAATAATATAAATGATTTCAGCTTCTGTTGGTTATATGTTGAGTACAATATGTTTTTTGTTTTTCCACCAGCTATTTTATAAAAATAGAATCCTATATTTGTTGGTGCTAATGCAACTAACAATATGAGTAAGTCCACGTCATTACCAACAACGGTAACAGGGTTTGACGATGTCGTGGAAAGTGTCAATGCAGTGTTAATTATCAATCCATCAGCATCTTCTGTGGCTATATGAACTGTGATGTTTTTTTTTACAAGATATGACTGCAGCTTCTCCACAAATTTCACTTTATTTTCAATGTTCGATAAAAATTTCTTTTGATTCATTGTAACAATATGGTCTTCATTAATACATATATCTGCAGCTACTGTGCTCTCATTTCGACGATACCGTTCGTAGGATTTATCTCCGATTACATTATTGTTGTAACCGTCAAATACTACAGTTACATGACTTCCAAAATGATTTTGTATATACGAATAGTATAAATTAAATATTTCTGAGAAAGATCTACTATGCGGCCAGACGACTTGATGCAACAACCATCCACCATCGACAACAATCAATGAATTACGTATTAATGAATCGGAGTGAGCATAAGGTGTGAATACTTTATACAGCTCAGCTTTATTTGATTTTCTCATAAGACCATCATCATCGAACAAGCTTAGTGGATAAGGCGAAAGTTCATATTGAAATGCTTTGCGCATTTTTTTTGCATCACCTTGGATGATTATGGAGATTCGTTAAAACAACAACAATGGATCAATAATTGACATTCTTCCACTGATATGTAAATTTTTTGCCTGTGTTGAATTTTTGACTTTATATAATTTAGTGAGAGATGCTTCAGGTGTCTTTCCAATTAATGTCATCATGCCATTACTGCCAATTTCAAATGCTCTATGGCAATTAATCTCGGAACCACCTATTACTCCAGTCGACAATGAAAGTAAGCATGGGCGAAAACTAAACGGAGTGTGTCCCTTAAGCCAGATAATTAACCTAGAGATATCCAAATTATCTCTCTTCAATCTGCTAGCGCCTAGGTCAACATGCTGCTCACTGTTATTTGATGAGATCTTTAAATATTCTTCCACGTTCTCCATAACGTTGAATGCTGCTGGCATACCCAACAAATAGCGTGCTACAACACTTGGTGTAACACCTCTTCCATGCTTTAAATCTGTGCCAAAAAAGCGGTTTAGAGTTTGTTCAATAGTCATATCTGACCAAATTCCGGACCATGCTTTATAACTACGATGAATTGTGAAGTATCCTTCTCGTGTATATTTATCATACTCAATTGGATCCATTGTTAACTCCAGTTGCATCATGTCTTGTAAATATATCTGCGCACTTTTCGCATAAGCGAAATGGCCAGAAGCGTGAA
This sequence comes from Cerceris rybyensis, assembly GCA_910591515.1. Lineage (NCBI taxonomy): Eukaryota > Metazoa > Arthropoda > Insecta > Hymenoptera > Crabronidae > Cerceris > Cerceris rybyensis. The sequence continues at coordinate 3,565,211 of OU342796.1, read as the reverse complement.
AGAGCGGTAGCATACTTTTGATACTTGCCAAGTGTAAAGACCAGTTACCTAATCTTTCGGCTTCCACAAATTGAAGTGCAATGGAGACAGCTTTAAAATATTGCACCCATAATTGCGCAGTTGGATTTTTGTCGCTTACTTTTTTAAAATAATCTTCAATCATTCTTGTGACTTTTACAGCGGCGTTATTCTCTTGAAGTTCACATAGTTGAGGTGGACTTTCATGCCAATTTAAGGATAAAGATCTGATTGTTTCCTTCGCTTCGTTGTATTCATTATATCGTTCATTAGCTTCCTCATCAGCATTTTTTGTAGACTCCAATTCATCAGCAATATTTTCACAGACTAGTATTCCAAGTGCAGTAAAGGTCAGAATGTGTGCTCGCAAAGACCTACTGAAAGCATGGCCAGACATCATTTTTTTTATTGATAATGTTGCATACATCTGTGACCATAAGTCTTCTAATCCACTACCGGCCATTATGTGGCCTATGGCGCCCAGGTATGACATCAATAGATGAAATCCGCCTAATCGAACAATGATATTTTTAAATGTCGAGTCTTCCATGTGAGAAACAATGGAACGTGCTTTTAAATATAACGGCTGGTCGTAGGTTACAAAGCAAGTCTTTTGTTTTAAATTATTTGTTCTGTTTAATGCGTAATGCAGCGAAGTGTTGATGGTCGTTAGATTGGATGGAGGCTCATTAATAAATGGCAAACAAGTGATGTGAGAAACCGTGAAGTCCACACTACTGGAAATCACTTCCATATATCCTTTCCAAGTTGGTACTTCAGGGATGGCCATTTGTTTAGCTAGTAAATACGTTGTATAATAATTCCTGAGCAAAGGTACATCTGGATTGTCCATGCTATTTGTTGATGTGAATTTGATTTTCTGCAGTGTTGGTTTACTGTGGCTAACGAAGGGTATTGTTCTAATTTGTTTTTGTTTTGCTAATTCTCCAGCAGACGGCATCTTACCTAATTTTTTGGTATCACCATTATATTGAACGTTACACCCTGGAGTATATACGGATATACCACCGAGGCAATGAAACGTCTCACGACCATCCAAGGTATTGACATTATGGTCGGTGTTATCGAATACGAATTGAACAAAAGCATCATTACTTACAAACTTCGGTGGGTCCATTATCGTTGAAGCTTCATACAATTGAATTGTCGCATATGGTGAAGAAATACCTAATTTAGATAATAATTGAATTATCAATTTTGATCCAGTCTTCCTGTAGATATATGTTCCAACAGCCAGTTGTAAAGTCGAAATAAATGACTTCGGGCGTAATATTGAAATAGCAATATGTGCTATCATGTCACGTTTTGCAGTACTATCTTCAGCAAATGTATCGGTAGTGCATAACCAATTTCCTAAAAAATTAGTTAATCGGCGTGGAATATTTTCACTGACATTGTCTAAAAAACGATCAGAAGGCGGATAAGATGTATTATTATATGAATATTTCATTATTTCATCTTGAAGTATGCCAGCTGCAACTTTTAAGATCGTATCCTTCGCTGATTCACTTATGTTGTTTTTCTCAAAGTGCCAATCTGCACAAATTTGTCCGATGTCTGCCTTTTTGTATAAATATGTAGGTGGTTTCCCCCGGGCATGAACGATGTTTAGATCATTGCCAAAATGTTTTTTTAGTCCTGTAAACAATGTATCGTTCGATCGAAAATGATCTCCCATAATCTCTTTTAATTCTTGTTGAGTATATTTGTGTTTGTTCGATACTTCAATAAAATTAATGACTTCCTTCATAGCTGCTTCATATCCTTTGTCAACTTTTTTGGCCTTTGTGGGATACATAGCTTGGGCAAGCCTAGTATAACATATTTTATGATATGCAGCTTGAGCGTTTACTAATGAATCAACGCTATTCAGACGATGAATTATTTGACGAGTTTTAAAATCATCGTTTTTTTCGCAAATGAGTATAAACCGTTGTTTGGTCTTATCCTCATGAGTAATATTTTGCACAACTTTATTTTTTCGATTTAATTTTTCACTGCAAATGAAGCAGAGGTCTTTGAAGTTGAATGTGTTCGATGAACTTGAAGCATTATCCATTTTCGGAATGCAGTAAAGCTGCAAAATAAAATATGTAAACAGCTAATCATGCAATAATGAATTTACCCGTAAGAATAAATAAACGTTCATAAGTTTGTGACATAAGTTTGTGCTCACCCACAATAGTGTATCGAAAGAGAGTGTTTAAAAAACGACGAAATAGTGGAAAAGATAATGCCACAAACTAGCTGACTCCAATTGTAAGGACTGTAACTGATGAAAAAAAATGTTCGCTCCAAAACTTGAAATAAAGGCTTTCTATCATTATATCGCCCTCTAACCGGCCCCCTCCTCCTCACTGATGTTGGTGAGAAGGGGTGGTGTGCAAATTAGAAAATTTCCAATTGGAGGGTTCGGTATTTCTCAGAATACGATTTTCTGATTGGCAGATAGAACGGAAGTAACGTCGGTCACAGGAATCGAATTTAGTGATTGGCTGGTCATTGTAGGCGGCAGGATTCCAAGAACCGGTGGTTCGGTCCCAAGAAATGATGTACGCTACATTTTAATTAATATTTTCAGTCGCCTAGGTTTATGACGAGTCATAAACCAGACGACTGACTTTGGGACATTTGGCAGCCAGATGGGCCTGCCGATTTCTGAATTTTCGATAATCCTGCCGAACAATGACCAGCCAGGTCGCGCCTAACGGTAGGTGACGGCTTCGCGAGGCCACTGATTTTTTAAGCGTATCGTTTATCGCTGGTACGCTGTCACGCGTCAACAATACTATATATACATTTTTAATTATTAATTATTATTATTTTTTTTAATTGGCCATATTTTCCAATAATTATTCCGGAATATTATATTCCAGAATATTATATTATATATTATTACAACATTTTATAACTCATTATAGGTGTAACAAGTAATGTATTTTCTTCAGTTTGTTTAAAATTATATTCCCGACAGTATTTAATAATCTGAAACAGTATATTTCAGATTATACAGTATTTTAAGCTATTGACTCTTGTACCAATGCCCACAATCGAAAGAATAAAAAAACAAAGAACGAGCGAAAAATCAATTATTGACGAGATTTTCTTAAAGTTCTTGCGCCATCCCGGCATTGGCAGTAATGTATAATGATAGTTTCCTTCGACATCAATATAGAGAGAAACGAAAATATTCACACAAAGGATACACACAAAAATTCTCTTACAAACGATAGGCCTTCACGACACGGCAACAAAAATAAAACTAATAATTATCCGATTTTAGTCTTGTTAAAAGAAGTGTGTATACAAAACGAGGAATGTTAAAACATATCAACATCTCATCAATATTTGATTTTCTGTGTTTTTTTTATTCCTTCGGTTGTGGGTATTGGTACAAGAGTCAATAGCTACGCTTCGGAAAAAATTAAAATACTGTATAATCTGAAATATATTGTTTCAGATGATTAAATACTGTTGTAAATATAATTTTAAACAAACTGAAAAAAATACATTACGTGTTACGTCTATAATGAGCTATAAAATATTATAAAATAAGCAACATAAGCATTTCGGCATACTTAGTTATTGGAAAATATGGCCAATTAAAAAAAATAATAATGATTAATAATTAAAAAAATATGTATAGTATAGATATAATGATAGAAAGCCTTTATTTCAAGTTTTGGAGCGAATATATTTTTTTTCATCCGTTATAGTCCTTACAATTGGAGTCAGCTAGTTTGTGGCATTATTTTTCAACTATTTCGTTGATTTTTAAACGATTTTCTTTCGATATACTATTGTGGGTGAGTACAAACTTATGTCACAAACTTATGAATATTTATTTATTCTTACGGGTAAAGTCATTATTGCATGGTTAGCTGTTTGCACATTTTATTTTGCAGCTTTACTGCATTCCGAAAATGGATAATGCTTCAATTTCATCGAACACATTCAGCTTCAAAGATCTCTGCTTCATTTGCAATGAAAAATTAAATCGGAAAAATAAAGTTGTGCAATTTGGGCGAAGAGTTGGCAGCACGCCTCAACTTCTACTCACATTTTACTTTATAACTCAAAAACGAATAATTTCCCCAAGATTTGGCAAACACCATTCGAAAGGGCATAAAACGCACTATTATTGCAGCGTTGTTGGTTGGAATCAATTGATACTTTTTGGGGGAATTGCCATTTTTCTGCATTTTTTCCACATTGAAAAACGGGAAAGATATGAAAAAAGTATGTGTTCAATAAATAAATTACATAAACCTATATACCGTTGCACAGTGGAACGAATCGACCATCTAGGTGGAAAAAAATAATAACTCGAAAACCGTTCATTTTAGAGAAAAATGTTTTATACAATGTTATTTAAAGGTCAACTTAACTTTTTTTACAAAAATCGGCACATTTTTTTATAGACGTTCATTGTACAGGAAAAATAAAGAAACTTTTGTATAAGACATTTTCTTGTTGGACTTTATATTAAAAAGATATTTAATGAAAAAGATCCTACTAAAGCCTTTTTCGATAGGCGGACTGCCCAACAAACATTCAACAGGTAGAACAAAGAATTGCATAGATATGCGCACAAAATCTTTATGTTAATCATTTCTTCAATTTTTAAGTGAACCGCGTGCCCCGTTGCGAATCGACAATCGAACTGTCTCGCTAACTTTCAGCAGGTATAACAATAAAAAGCGCAGCTGCACGTACGAAATTTTTCCGCTAATTACTTCTACACAATCTAAGGAATATATAGACGGTGTTTCAAAGAGGTACATTTCGTTCTTTGTTAGTTATTTATTGTTTAATGGGACCGCGCGCCACGGTGAAATTCGACTGCCGAGTCGCACCCCTACCTTTAATCAGGTAAAACTAAAAAGGGCGCAAGTGGATCCATGAAATTTTTCCACAAATTACTTCTACACAGTCTAAGGAATATATAGACGGAGTTTCAAAGAGGTACATTTCGTTGTTTGTTAGTTGTAGACATCTGGTCCTTTTGTGACCGCGTGCTCCGCAGGGTGTCGGCAGCCGTACTATGTCATAAACTTGAGAAAGGAATAACAAAAAAAGGCGGCAGAAAGCGCAGCCTTTTTTTGCAGGAGCTGCTTCTACAAGGTTTAAACTAAATACCCTCAAAATTTCCAGGTAGTATTTTGATATACATTATAAGTTTTTCTCTGCTAAATTTCGCCCAAGAACATGTGTCTAAACAAGGTTCCATAAAATGTTTAAAAATTAATTTGTCGAAAAATCGTTTATGGGCATTCCAAGGTTAACTAACAGTGATAAACTGTACAAAAAATAAAAAGTCTCGCAAAATTCTTAATGCCTCTATCAGTATCTTCTTTTCAGAGAAGTATTTGGAAGTTTTCGCGCTGTTGAAATTTCTTATTTTTAAGTACTGATTTTTACATTTAGATGATTGCAAAATTAATTATTATTGCTATCACTGGCCTCAGCAAACATTTTACATTAAGATAGCATTATTAAATTTCAAATCCCAGACTTGATTTTTTTCCACCTAGATTACCCATTTCGTTCCACTGTGCGTTGGGAAGCTTGATTTTTTAATGATTTTTTAGTGCCAGTCTCGGGACGATATCTTGTTTTCTGAAAAAGTTGCAGCACATAATAGATTCGGCCAAATACGTACTGTGACCCCCACCCCTTAACCGTGAAGTTCAGCGAAATTATTAATTATAATTCATAATTAATATTTAATATATAAAATTGTATAAATAAAACGAAAAAAAATTGATTTATTTATATTTTATTTGCTCTGAAAAATAACATTTATCTATCTATACATATGCGAGAATAATGTGAATGATATCATCAGGTATCATATACGCAGTGAGAACACTAATTGTAAAGAATAGAAAGCATCTGTCTTTCTTAATCTTACGCATGTCTGTATGCGTCCCTTCTCTTTCCGACAAATGGCTGACAGCGCTCTTCACTTTCTTCATCCATCCTTTTCTGTTGCACGCATTCACAACATCTGCCCTTCTCTTTTAATCGTAGCAAATGCGGCAATGAGTGCGAAGAGTGCGTCCGATACGCTGTCTCTCTCGCGCTCAGTGCCGGGCCCACAACACCCCAACTTTTCCCAACTTCTATAATTCGCAAAATCGCAAAAATGGCTAAGGACTTTTTATTTTTAAATTTCATATTTGATAATTTTATGAAAAAAAAAATTTTTATTTCAAAGATTTCGATGTTTAAATTGACTTTTCGCGAAAACTGCAATAGATGCAAAAAAATGATTTATACAAAAGTTGTAGATCGTAATATTCTCTACAACTTTTGTTTGAAATATTTCTCTATATTTATTATGGTTTACGCGAAAAATGCGAAAAAATGGCTTTTGGAGCAATTTCACCCCTTTTTCACCCTGACGCTGAGTTCGCAACAACCTTAAAACTATCCCTAGTCAAATCTAGTATGCCTAGGAATATTTCAGCCAAGTTTTACCGAGGTTGAAAAATTGCCATTTCAGGCTTAACTTGACTGGACTATTAATCGCATTTAATTCAAGACATATCTGAGTATACTTTTTTACTAGTAATACTTTTGTTTTAACCTATACGCGATGTGACGCGATCTGAAACTGTTCGTTGACAGATAACGTCAGTCGACGGGATACGCGCATCGATTTTTTTTCCCGTAATCGGCGTGCGCGGCGTCTTTCCAGCGCGAGCGAACAGAGGCGAATGGCGCCCTAAAGCGCCACTATACTCGTGTAATACGCCGAGTCTGGCAAGTCATTCCTGGTTGGGTAAAATAATAGGGAGGGAGAAGCAGGCGGAGCGACTCAGAAAAGGCTCGCGGCGTGTAACTAATTCAACAGCCTGGCCTATACAGAGTGTCATTCATACTGTGAAAGTGTATCTTGTTATACTCCAAGTGATCAGCTAATTTTCGTTACTATTATTGGGGCTTGCTTTCGCAAGTCCCAATACAGTTCTTCATTTTTTTTCATTTTTGACCGTCCATTTTTATGGAACATCATATTGCACACATAGACGCTAGCAACTCTTCCGCATCGGTGGCGGCCGATGCCTATAATACGGACGAAAATTTTGCATCCCTTGAGACTGCTAGCCAGGGATCGCTATCTTTGTCTCTAAAAAGACATAAATCATCTAATCCGTCTTCATCCGAGGACATTCAAATGAAAAAATCGCGCAAAATTTCCGCTTCACGCGCAGCCGCACGGCAATCTGCCGACGCTAAAATCGCTCCAGCTAACACCATGGACAGTGACATGGGATTGAAATCGCTCGATCAACAATCCAGCGATGCGATGTCAACAACATCATCCAAACAAGGCGCTGAAGCATCTTGTAACAAAGATACTCTAATACGCGAAAATAAAAGACTTTTAAACGAAATAAAATTGCTCAAAGAGCAAATCCAATCGCTCGCTGGACCCTCTACATCTGCTCGGACCATTGAATCGCCAACATCGGAATGGATCACCATTGGATCCCGTAGACCCGCAGGACGACACGTGCCTTCTCCGACGCCGACGCTGGACAAACCTCCCACCGCCAACCGTTTTCAGGCCTTCGCCGAGCCCAACGCTCTACCGGAGGTGTCCAGGGACCAGCCTCCCACCTTCAGGCATCCGACCCCGCCGCAGCAAAATATCAGACAAGATAAGTCGAACAAACCACCACCGCTGATCGTGCATGTGGCTTCACCACAACTAATAATAAACATAACCAAGAATGCCCTTCAAAAGGCATCCTTCACTATAAAAAGAAGTGGCTCGAAAAGCCACGTCATATACCCAAATTCTCTCGAAGCTTATTCGAAAATCAAAGACATTATGATGAAAAACCAGATCAAGTTCTTCACTTATACGCCGAAGAACGAAAAACCAGTCACGATGCTTCTCAAGGGTATCGATCCAAACACCGACAAGAATGAGCTGTTATCGGAAATTAATTCCATCACCGCACCTAAAGCTAAGGCTACTCGTATTTCCAATTTTGTAACCGCGAAATCGAAACAATCCGGCTTGCCCCTGCCTATGTTCGTAGTGCAATTTGACGCCAATACAGATATCAAATTTGTTCAATCGATCAATGTTTTAAATTATCAACGCGTCAGATGGGAGAAATTGCATAGGCAGGATCTTTTACAATGTTTTAACTATCAACGTATAGGCCATGCATCCGCTAACTGTCATCTAGATTTTAGATGTGTTAAATGTAATTTATCTCACGAGCGTGGGAAGTGCTCGGTCACAGAAGCAACCAAACACGACGCAATTTACTGCGTCAACTGTGAGAAGTTCGGCCACCCCGCGTCATACCGAGGTTGCCCGAAATTCAAGGAGAGAAGAGCCGTTGCCGCCCCTACGAGCAACAGAGCTCCCCAGCCAGCCGCAACCAGGAGACTTCCATCTCCCCTCGTCAATCCGATGACGCTATACAGTAGTGTTGCGAGTGGAGTGGGGGGCCTAGTAGGTAAGGCCGCGCATGCATATTCATCGCCTACGTTGAACAGAGTATCAGTCCCTCTCGATGCTGCGTCCATCGAACAACAGGTCGACTTAAAAAACATATTTTCGGCCATCAAAAGTATAGCCGATCAATTACCAATTATTTTTCAACGCATCGGCGAAAATACCGATAAAATTAATTTCCTCCTTCAATCTTTTATAGATGATAATCATGCTCAATCTGTTGATTACAATGGACGTACCACGAGAGGCATTCGAAATGATTTCCCGCAGTAATGGCCACCACCGATCAAAACAGTATCCCGTTGGTCAATCTCCGAATCATTACTGTCAACGTCAACTCTGTTATAAATCTTCACAAACGTGCATATTTGCAGCAATTTTTAAATTCTCATCGGCCCGACGTATGTGGTCTCATTGAAACGAAGCTAAATCCGAGACATAATTTGGAGGTTCCACCACAATTTGTAATAATACGCAAAGACAGAGCAAACAACCGTTTCGGCGGCGGTGTCGCTATGGTTATTAATAGAAGATACAAATTCACTCGTATAGAACTCTCCACTTCTCACGAAAAATCTTTAGAAGCCATTGCGATCCGCTTGGATCTTTCGGCTGGTAGAAGCCTCGTGATCGCGGCGGTGTATAGCCCTTTCAATGATAAAATCGTGTTCCTTCGTGACCTCGATGATGTATGTACTCAGTTGCGAGTTGCAAATGACTCGAATCACTTTGTGATCGCGGGCGATCTTAACGCCAAACACACATCATGGCGTAATACAGTCAACAACAGCAAGGGGTTAGCTCTTTTTGACTGGCTACAGTTACAGGGTGCTATCTTCCGCGCTTCCCTTCTATATTCGGAAATACCGACTTATCATCCGGCTAGCTCGAACTTGGACATTGCTTTGGTGGACAGCAGGCTGATCGATCGTATTAACGATGGAACGCAAAGGCTGGGTCTGCTGCCCTATGATAGCGATCATTGGGCAATAACGATTAATCTCTCTCTCCTCGGTTGGAATACATACGTAGAACGAGCCCCCAGAGTACTGAGACTAAATTATCGTTTGACCAAATGGAAAGAATACAAACTCAAACTCCATAATTATATCAACAGCCTAAATCTCCCATCGCTACTTAATGCGTCGATCGAAACGATTAATTCTTCAATAGAGGCCCTCGAGGAAAATATTTCCGTAATTCTGACGAGCTGTACACCTACTGTGGAAACTCTGAACTGCCCGAGAGAATATGACGACCGACGCATTAATAAGCTCAAAAAATTTAAATCCAAACTTATCACCAGATTATTTCGTTTATTGCGCCTTCGCGACAATTTAACTCCAATACAGTCTAACATGATCAAATTTTATATATCAATAATTCAGCGTACCAATTACAGACTCAAAAAACTCTACTCTGCAGTTGCAAATAAATTCTGGAACGACAGACTGTCCAAACTAGATACTCGTGATGCCATTAAGCTACACCCTTTTATAAACAGAATTATAAATCCAAAAAACATTGACTCAATTCCGCCACTAAGAGGCGCGATAAACGACGATTTTCTTTGGTCTGAATCCGGAATAGATACATCGACACTCCAGAAAATTGATAATAACTTTGTAGTATCAAGCACTGACGATCGTTTGACCTTACTTGGGGTGAACTTTGCAAGAGTACATACAAAAAATCTGACTCCTACAACCGAGGAAGAGAGGAATCAAGAGCACGAGGTAAAGCAGACTTACGATCGAATACGGGATTCGCGTGAAAATATCAATTGGCAATTCGCTTCGCTACACGAACAGATCTGGCCTTCAATTCACACAAACTATCTAATAACTCCCACAATGATCTTACGAGCCATCAAATATCTTAAAAACAAAAGATCCACCTCGTTCGACGGCATACCAAACGTCGCCATCAAACGCCTTCCAGGCTCCGTTATTGAATATCTCACGCTAATTTTTAACGCATGTTTACGTCTGTCTTACTTTCCCATTCGTTGGAAAACGGCCAAGCTCATCCCATTGCACAAAAAAGGGAAAAACCTTTCCGACTTAAATAATTACCGGCCGATCAGTCTGCTGCCAAACCTGGGCAAATTGTTCGAGATCATGATTAACATACGTTTGAATCATTTTGTGCGGTCCAATAAATTAATTTCTGATTATCAATTTGGTTTCAAACACTCGCACTCTACGGTTCATGCTATTGCCAAATTGACTCGCGACATTGCCGACTCGCTCAACAGCTCAGCTGTGACTGGGGCTTGTTTAATTGACCTCGACAAAGCATTTGATACTGTTTGGACTACGGGATTGATAGTTAAATTACACAAAATGAATTTCCCCCCCGAGTTGTTGCTTCTAACTGAGAACATGATCACTGGCCGCGCTTTTAAAACTTTTCACAATAATACTTTTTCCGTTCGTACTTTCAATATTTTGAATTGTCTGCAGCAGGGCGCCGTAAATTCTCCTTTGCTATTCAACTTATACTTCTCTGATATTTTAAACAATTTTAACAAAAGTAACGATACTTGCAAAGCTTTGGCCTTTGCGGATGATTTAATCATATATAAATCCGGCATTGATCCGATCGACATTCAGTCACACTTGCAGAGGGCTTTCGATTTTGTTGTCTCGGCGTGTAACATGAAGAAGGTGAGAGTAAATATGCTCAAATGCGAGACTATTCTATTCATTAGGCCCACGTCCCAAATTAGCAAAAAACAATACAGGCTCTCAAAAAATTTTTCGATTCACGCGACGGAAAGATTTGACCTTTTAATCCCTCGGCTGAAAAAGGTCAAATATTTGGGTGTAATTCTCAACGAACACTTAAACTGTAATGAACACGCCAACTATTGTCTCGGGAAAGGAAAAGGTATAGCATCTAAATTGGCTCGCCTCTTCTACTCTAAACACCTCGGTGAGAATATCAAACTACTCCTTTACAAGCTTTATGTCAGGTCAGTACTATCTTATGCGATCCCAATCTGGTTCTCAATTTCGCCTTATGTGATGGAGCGCATTCGCACCTTCGAGAGGAAAATATTCTGGGCGATCACGGGTCTTCTCATGCCCAGACGTATGTCGGATGGTACCAAGCGACACTTCCACAATCAAACAATTTATAGCAGGGTTGACTGTTCGCGATTTGATATTTTTGCTCTTAAAATCACCAGAATGTTTATCCTTAAATCTTTGCACTCAAACTCTGACAATCCTCTCATCACCTCGTTACATACAATGTCGGACGTGGAGGCTAGGAAGGCTCGCGAAAATGGGTTTCTCTCTACTGCTGCCTTTCCCTATCTCGACAGAGAAGGATACATTCAGGATTTTCGCTCCAAAATTCCCATCATATACCATACGCATAGAAAAAGGGCCTCGCTTGCTCTTCGATACGATCCTTTGGTAGTTTCTGCCGATCTAACACAACTGCAACATTCTCTATCTCTCCCTCCACGGGATACTGTTCAAAAGCATTACAATTATCTCGATAAATTACCATGGCTTAAATCTTGACCGATCGTCGTACTCTGAACCGAGCACTTCCATTATCTTAGTTTAAACTCTGTATATACTCTTTAGTCCATAACATAGTTAGATTAGTATATCTACTTTAAGTTACTTTAAGAATATCGTTGATGTCAACAACATCCTTTACTATCCTCTTGATTCGTATGGAACGTTATTCAGTATAATTTCATGCCACTTGTATTCGCAAGCACGGTAATTTTTCTTTATCATGGATTTCTTTACTTATTTAATTCTTCCATCGTCTAATTCTTGACCACTAATCCGTGCAATTTTTCTTATTTATTTTGGTCAAGATCTCATTATTGTTCATTTTGTTTTACTTAGTATATTGGCCGTGCCAATATCTTCTCCCCCCCCTTTTTTATAATTGTTAATTGTTTTGTCAGTCCTGGTACCTCTCTGTAACGAAGATGCCTTTTTTGATAATCATATCAAATCTTTTGGGGCGTAATACTAATCGTTTAACTTTATCATACAGCGCAAATTGATTCTTTCTTGTATTGTATAATTTCCGTTCTCCTGCGAGAAGTCGCTAATGTGCGACCATACAGGAGTTATATAATTGTATGTTTATGCTATCCTAGCATCATGTATATATGTATGATTGAATAAAGGAACTGTTCCATGCACGAGTATAGTGGCGCTTTAGGGCGCCATTCGCCTCTGATCGCTCGCGCTGGAAAGACGCCGCGCACGCCGATTACGGGAAAAAAAATCGATGCGCGTATCCCGTCGACTGACGTTATCTGTCAACGAACAGTTTCAGATCGCGTCACATGGCGTTTAGGTTAAAACAAAAGTATTACTAGTAAAAAAGTATGCTCAGATATGTCTTGAATTAAATGCGATTAAGAGATTTTAATGTTTTTGGACTTCCGGCGGTGGTTTGGCAAATTCGGCAGAGCATAGTGACAGGAATAGCATTGAAAAACTTATATTGTATCTGAAAATACCAATGGAAACATTGAGGGTATCTAATTTAAACAACGTAAACATATATTTCTATTTGTGAATATATGTTTTCATTCAATGTAGATATATATTTCTGTACAAACAATGAAGTTTTCCTTCACGTAAAGTTGAAGAAATAAATAAATAAAAAAATTAGTATTGCATCGATATTATCTCCACAATATTATGAAACTTTTATATATACATATAACATTTTCTTCTAAAGTAAATGGTTCTACTGTGCATACATTTATACACACAACCATATAAACAACAATCGTAACGACAGTTTATTAAAATTATATCCAGTAATCTTTAATTTTTTACCTCTTGTTTCTTTAATTCATATGTATACTAAAGAAACAGTTGTGTTACGATCTAGCATGCGCACGTATAAATTAATTTCCAACGCAAATAATTTAAAAATTCGGCGACAGCAAAACGTTAGCTCTTGCGTCAAAGAATACATTGTTGCCGCCACGGTCAACTTAGCAATAGATTTTAACCGTTTGAGTGTCAAGCAGCGAAAACGCGCTTCTTTCGTTTTGTATCAAGGAATGCAACAAAGTAAAATTTCAATGTTTTTCTGCTAACAATCTGTTAATCGCATTTAATTCAAGACATATCTGAGCATACTTTTTACTAGTAATATTTTTGCTTTAACCTATACGCGATGTGACGCGATCTGAAACTGTTCGTTGACAGATAACGTCAGTCGACGGGACACGCGCATCGATTTTTTTTCCTGTTATCGGCGTGCGCGGCGTCTTTCCAGCGCGAGCGATCAGAGGCGAATGGCGCCCTAAAGCGCCACTATACTCGTGTAATACGCCGAGCCTGGCGAGTCATTCCTGGTTGGGGAAAATAGTTGGGAAGGAGAAGCAGGCGGAGCGACTCAGAAAAGGCTCGCGGCGTGTAACTAATTCAACACCCTAGTCCAGCGGCGGGCGATTATTGCACGCCCGAGCCGTCCTTCGAGAAACACCGCCTCATTCACCCAAACATACAGCCGAGATGTCACTGATTCACAACCACTCTGTAGGCGTCACGCTCGTGCCTATTGGCACTGGCGTGGTGCCGCATTTGGGGCGACATTCGTAGTTAATCGCTCGCGCTGGAAGGACGTGCCTCGCGCGTCAGTCGCGGAGATCAGAACGACGTGCGTGGCACGTCGATTCACAATATTTGTTGAGGAACAGTTTCAGATGGCACTACGTCGCATGGACCGCAGCGGCCGCGACGGCAACAATGTATTCTTTAATACGAGGAAGCCTAGCGTTCTAGTATCGGATAGTTATTTTTAACAATTTACGCTAGTAATTAATTTACAAATGTGCGTACTGAAACGCAATACTATATTTGTGCCGTAAGACTTAATGAAGTGGTCAATTTCGGCAAAACCATCGCCAAAAGTTCAAAAACATTAAAATATATTAATTGTATTTGATTTAAAACATATCTGAGGATACTTTATCACTAACAATTCTTTTGTCTTATCCTACATGCGACGTAGTGCCATCTGAAACTGTTCCTCAACAAATATTCTGAGTCGACGTGCCACGCACGACGTTCTTATCTCCGCGACTGACACGCGAGGCACGTCTTTCCAGCGCGAGCGATTAAGTACGAATGTCGCCCCAAATGCGGCACCACGCCAGTGCCAATAGGCACGAGCGTGACGCCTACAGAGCGGTTGTGAATCAGTGACATCTCGGCTGTATGTTTGGGTGAATGAGGCGGTGTTTCTCGAAGGACGGCTCGGGCGTGCAATAATTGCCCGCCGCTGCCCTGGCCTATGTAATGTATCGGCAGCCGGTATACGCGCGGCAAGGAGTGGGGAACCTCAGAGAGCGATACGGGACTGTTGCGTCGCGAGCGAGTTAGTATTAGGCAAGTTGTGAGACAAGATTGTTGGTACTTTTGATGGAAAGAATCGGAAGATTATAATATATAATATATTTATTGAGATATATTCCTATGATTCATATAAAAAGTATAAGTAGATTTCGTAATCGTTCATTCGTTCTCTCTTTTCGCATCTCCTCTACTACCACGCCACCTACCGTTCTTCTCTAGACCTTTCTCGATTATCACACACACACACATACAATAAAAACAACTACGTTCATACACACACACACTCCCCCCATGTTTTTATTGGGTATACACATCTATAATATTTTTGACACAATTCGGCAACTTCGGTCCACTCAAAGCTTTGGTCAAACAATCCGCTCGCATGTTCTCGTTACGCACATGTGTCAACCGTATGTTATATTTCCGTACATTTTCCCTTACAAAATAACATCTTCGATTTAAAAGTTTAGACCTTGCCTTAAAACTACCACCGTTCGCCAGTTTCACTACATTCATACTATCACACTGAATTTTGGTCATAACATTTACATTTCCCGTTACTTCCTTTGTCAACCTTTCTAGCCACACAACCTCTTTCACACCCTCAGTCATTGCTTTCAGTTCGCTTTCTGTAGAGGATAAAGCTACTATAGATTGCTTTCTACTCCTCCACTGAATCAGGTCTTGGTTTCTATATACCAGTAAACCAGTAAAAGCTTTTGCATCTCTCGTTGCGTCCTAGGAAGCATCTGTATCACACTATATTTTATTTCATACACTCTTTTTACCAAAACACAATCTATAACCAATTGTTCCTTTTGTAAGGGGAGAAAAGGATTTCTTCACTTTACCAATACGTTCTTTATTACTAGCTGCCTCACGATAAACTGAACCTCGACGCTCATCTTGTCGTCGAACCGCACAAGACGATTTGAGTTTGTATATTTTATTTTAAAAAAACAGTAAAGTAATACAATATACTGATACAAGTTTCAAAGGGGTACAGTGACGGCAGGACGAATCGTGTTATTAGTGTGTCGTTCCTCCAAAAAATCCCTTTTTATATTAGTATTAACAGTGGGAGTAGGGATGGTTTTAGGGGAGGAAAAGCTAGAGGTGGACAGTTGGAGAGGGAACTTAGCTAGGACCCTTTCGATAGTGATCCAGCATTCGGCGATTGTCGATAGGAGAAAAGGTCCATCCGGTTTCGAACATGGAAAGCGAATTAGAATAATGGGATAGATGGAATTCGGGAGATAAAGATAAGGATGTGGATAGATTTATTATTATGTAGTGGTCCTTGGGAAAGTCGGTTTGGACCGGAAAAGGGCCTCCTAGTATTGGAAGGAATGCTAATGGGAAATTTTCCTAGGAGGATATTTACGACAAACTCACCCGGTTCATGCCTATCACCATACACACCCATACAAACATACAAAAACGCACTCAGGCACACCACACACACACGCGCGCGCGCGCGCGCAAGCACGCATACCGCATCTCTTCCGTCGAAGTCAGCGATACGTTTTAAAGTAACACCAACTTCGGAGAATCCCTTCCACTCGACCGTTTACACCGGATCGCTTACACTTTTAAATAACTTAATACTCTTTTTAACCCATTCATGTGTATTTTTCTAGGATTATTATTGAACTGAGACAGGCAACTCATCGCATATGCGATATCCGGTCGTGTATTCACACTTAAAAACATTAATTTGTCTACAAGTTCTTGGTAGTCTCTCACATCACACGCAACAGAATTATCATCATTGTCCACTTTTATATTGGCATCTATCGGAGTCGAAACACTATTACATTCATTCATTCCATAGATGACTAACAATTTTTCAATGTAATCTCTTTGATATACATAAATCATCTCATCCTTATGCTCTACTTGAAAACCTAAAATGTATTTTGCAAAACCCATATCCTTAACATCTATCTTTTTACCAATTTTTTTCCATATATTGCTTCTCTATGTCGTCGTCACTAGATACCACCATTATATCGTCCACATGAACACAGCAAAATAAATAACGTTGCGCGTCTCTCTTGTAAAATACACACGGGTCTTCTTTTGCTTGGCACAATCCAGCTTTTGTCAGTTCCTCCGTCATAAACTGATTCCAACATTTTCCGGCTTGTTTAAGTCCATAAAGACTATTCTTCAACTTGCAAACGGTGTCCTTTCCATAATAGTATCCAGCAGGCGTTTTCATGTAGATTTCATTACTTAGTTTTCCATGTAAAAAAGCAGTCCTCACGTCGTATGTTTTAACTGTTCTTCCCTTCTCTGCAGCTATACTAAATATTAATCTTATTGATTCTGTTCGCGCTACCGGTGCAAATGTTTCGTCAAAGTCGTATCCCGGAAGTTCAGTACATCCTACCGCTACTAGACGCGCCTTATATCTTAAAACTTTTGTGGTTGGGTCTTCTTTAATGCTGAATATCCATTTATTGTTTATTACATTTCTGTTCCCTGGTTGTTGCACTATTTCCCATACTCCATGTTTTTTCATACACTCCATTTCCTCATCCATGGCCTTTTTCCAATTTATCCACTGATCCGAATTCTTTGCTTCTTCCACATTCCTAGGTACCTCTTCCTCCAACACAAGCATAGCCGAATTTTTGTTTTTAATCCTCAACGATCTTCTCACGTTGGCATCTTCTGTTCTTCTCTCTGGTTCATCTCTTTCAAACTGCTTGCGAGCCAGTATATTTTCCTTTGTTGATCCTTTAGGTCTTCCTACTTTACGTTGTATCTCTTCTATCCTTCTCTCTTGCACTTCTTCTTCATCCCTAACTTCTTCTATTCTAACATCATCTTGATCTCTTTCCTTTTAATTTTCTTCTTCGTTATTCTCATTTAAATCCTCCAATTCAATTGTATTATCATTCTCTCTTATATTCTCGTGTCTCTCATTTTCAATATTCCTTTCTATCTCATTTTCTTCGTCAGTATTTTCATCATCTATTCCTGTGAACATCAAATTTATCGTTGTTAGTTCATTTCTAGCTACATTTCCCATCTCATTTCCGTTTAATAAATTAATTCTATTATTTTCCTCATCAAATTTCACATCACAATCACATACAATTTTGTTTGTATGTGGTATGTAAACCCTGTAACTATTGTTGGACGCATACCTTACAAAAATACCTTTCATAGTTTTTGATTCGAATTACCCTTTTCTCAATCCTTTCTCCAGTACATAAGCAACGCACCCAAATCTTTTCATATATTTTATATTCGGTTTTCTTCCTTTCCATATTTCATATGGCGTTCTGTCATGAACTGACGATTTTATTCTGTTCTTAATGTGGGCAGCTGTACACACTGCTTCTCCCCAGAATCCTAAGGGCATCTTCGAATCTGAGATGATCGACCTTGTCATCTCCACAATGGTCCTATTCGTTCTTTCAACTAATCCGTTACATTGTGGCGTCCATGGTGGGCTAAATTCATGTCTTACCCTTTTCTCCTCTAACCATCCGTTGAGGCTTCTGTCCACAAATTCTGCACCATTATCCGTTCGTATAGGTTTCAGTTTCTTCCTAGTCTCATTTTCTTTCTGAACAATTTTCTTTTGTTTCAGTCTTCTCGTTCAATAACTCCACGAATACAAATCTTGAGTGGTCATCTACCACAGTCAAGATATATATTTTGCCTCCCACCATAGATGGTCCTACTGGCCTTTAGATGTTATGTTCTTTATTCACTGTTCGGTGATATTCTGTACAAAGTGATTCGAACAATCTTTCGAGCGCTTCCAAGTCAACTTCCCTGGAGGACCGCGTGTCACCCTTTTTGACACCTCGGTCCTCCCTACTCCTTTAGGTGAATTTGTCTCCCTACCCTTGTCGTTCGAGAGTAGGAGAACATTAACTTTTGTCCTTGTCTAGGTGGGTCCCGAAAAATTGTTAGGATTGCCTCAAGACGTCCGTAGACCATGGGGGTGCTGCTGGTATGGAAAAATTCCACATCTGGCAAACACCCCTCAAGGCCCGGCCGCCTCAAGGCAAAACACCCACCTAGACAATAGCACTTCGTTCCGACGGCTCACGACCCTGCTCCCCCCGTCTGTCACGGACGGTCGCAGACCCGCGGAACCTGAAGCTTGGAAATTTCGTAAAATTCTTAATAGCTAACAGGCCCCGCACACGGTCAACCGCCCAAAGCCGAACAATGGCGAATACCGGATCGTAAACCGTCGTCCCTACAGGCCCAATCAAGGCTGCATGCCACAGATCCAATATATCAGTTGTTCTATCTGTTTTTAGCCAAATGGTGTGTTTTTCGACAGGCCTTTCCTTCAACACATGAGTCACACTGCCTGTTGAACTTCTTTGTCTCTTCCATTCCTTTAACCAGATCTTCAGCTCTCATATCTTGTATTATTTTTCCGTTGGCATGTCCAAGTCTCTTGTGCTATACATATGTTTCTTTGGTATTAGCTGCTTTTTCATCGCTCACAATGTTCCCTTCTACATAATATTCATTATCTCTCCGCACAGCCCTCATTTGTATTCTACTATTTTCTTTGTAGACAATTGCACGATCTCTTTCAAATCGCATTTTGAATCTTCGATCCGTAAACTCCGCAACCGACAGTAAATTTGAATTCAATCTGGAACACAGAATGCATTTGATAACCTAATCCTACTACTTACATCTCTTTGGTCAAACACTACTTCTCCTATCCCTCTTGAAACAAGTTTTCTCCCCTCTTTATCCACCACTGTTATTTCTCTGTTATCCCTCTTTAACCTCTCAAAAATGCCAATATCTCTAGCCATGTAGCTTGTTGAGCCTGACTCCAAAAGCCATTCACTACATGTATTATCACTGTCTTTTTTATATTTTCTATTACTACATTCCCTATAGTTATCACTCAAATATACGTTTTCACTCTCGCACACACTCTCTGTCACATTCATTACAGTCTCATTCGTTCTTGTCGCTGTTTCTCTTCTCGAATTTCCTCTTCCTCTGTAGTTCATATGATAATTTCCTCTATATCCTCTTCCCCTTCCTTGTGTCGCCTGTTTTTGCGTCCTACACTCTTCAGCGATGTGTCCATATCCATTACAATTAAAACATTTCTGTTTTGCATTGCACTGATCTGCAAAATGACCTTGTTTTCCACAATTAAAGCAATTTATCTCGCTTCTTGGTCTCTCTTTTACTCTTCGTACGTTCTCTTTGTCCCAGAGAACTCTTTCCCCTCATTTCTTGTCCTTGCGCATTTCCTCTTGCTTGAGAGCATACCTTATGTCATTTATGGAAACATTGGACTGGCTTTCCAATATGCTTACATTCTGCTCAAATTCCACTCTCAATCCCTTTAATAAGAACATTTTTAACTCAAAATCTTCAATATTCTTACCCAATTGGTTACGTCTGTTTCGTAGTCCTTCGGCTCTATTTATGTAATCGTCCACGTGTTCCTCCTTTTTCATTCTGAGGTTGGTCAGTTCACTCAAGGACTTCGTTATTAATTGTTCCGTCTCTGCCGCCATATTAAATTTCACCGGGTTCCACAGCGTCTCGGCGTTTCTTTCGTGGCTGTATTTTAGCAATTAAGCGTCACTCATAGTATTAATCATTATAGTACGTGCCGTATAGTTATCGTCGTCCCACTCTTTCCATTGACGGAATTTTTTTTTCATACACCTTATCATTCCTGTCCGGTTTTTCCGGTGCTTCCACATCCATTATTTTTTTTCCAAATTTTCTTAGATCTTAGAATTCCCTCAATCCTTTCCTTCCACACGAAGTAATTCGTGTCCGTTAATTTCTCAACCATAGCGATATTCCAATTATCAGCCATTGTTAAAGGTGTGCAAGCTGTGCCATGTGCCGGGTACCCGACGCACAGTGGTCGATTTCGCCGAAATCCTGGCCAAAACCCCAAGGAGTTTTTCAATTTAGCTGAAAATTAGTATATTAGTATTATTTCGATCGCTGATTAAGAATCCGAACTCAGAATTTCCAAAAACAAAATGGCGGCTCTAATATAGCGGGTGCGAGTATCGAAAAATTGTCGGATCGGCACGAAAATCAGTAGCCTTATGTTTTTCCGGTCGCTGATTAAGAATCCGAACACAGAATTTCCAAAAACAAAATGGCGGCTCTAATATAGCAGGTGCGAGTATCGAAAAATTGTCGGATCGGCACGAAAATCAGTAGTCTTATGTTTTTCCGGTCGCTGATTAAGAATCCGAACATCGAATTTCCAAAAACAAAATGGCGGCTCTAATATGGCAGGTGCGAGTATCGAAAAATTGTCGGATCGGCCCGGAAATCAGTAGTCTTATGATAGCCTGGCCCTATGTCATAAATGCACTTCCCCGGGCATGGCGCGCGCGGCAAACAAATAACAATAACTCGAAGAATCGCAAAAAGTCGCAAGAAAACTCAACGAGGTCTTCTTCGGGAAGCTTCAAACTTTAATTTAAAAAAGAATATATTATGTTATTCCACGGACTTCTGCAGTTTTAATGATATTTATTGCAGCAGTCACTGTATCCTAATACAAGCATGCCATTGCTGTTCCATCTCCGAATTTCCCTTTGTTTAATAAAAATTTCGGTCGAAGGAGAAAGATGAAACATTGTAAGGAACAAATATTTCCCTCATACCTGCAACTAGCCAGATTTTCATTAGAATCGTCAAAGATCTTTCGGTTTATGACGGTAAGCGGTCGAGGTAGCCGCGGCTATTTATTGTTGCCTCGAAACAATAGGCCACCAGCTTGTTTAAACTCATTCCGATTTTTAACCCCATGAAATAAACATATTATTTCGTTAATTGCCAGGTTGATTAGAGAAGGATTAGCAGTATTCGTTAGGTAAAGCACGATAGCCCGTCTCTATGTCATAAATGCACATCCCCGAGCATGGCGCGCGCGACAAACAGATAACAATTACTCGAACAATCGCAAAAAGTCGCAAGAAAACTCAAAGAGGTCTTCTTCGGGAAGCTTCAAAGTTTAATTTAAAAAAAAAATTACGACGGCATTTTGCAGCGTTCACAACTATTTCATTAGCAAAAGGAAAAAAATATATAGGATTTACATTCTGTACCATCACAGTTGTAAAATATTAAATAAAAAAATGAAACCAAGATATTTATAAATTAAAAGTATGATAAATAGCTACCAATACTGAAAAAGTGGATCAAACTTTAATTTCACATTGAAAACGTATTCTCAATTTCGACGTGAAAACGTTACATTATTTAAGTGCCAACTTTGACATTGCATATCTCTAAAAGTATTGTTCAATAAAAATTTTTATTAATGGAAAACAATGCTCTGATGTGTTACAAATCAAACGCAATTGCTAAATTTTGAAAATTGTGAAAAAAAATTTTGGGGTTTTGGCCAGGATTTCGGCGAAATCGACCACTGTGCGTCGGGTCGATGAGAATTTAAAAATTGCTGCAAATATGCACGTTTGTGAATAGACTAAGAGCCAGCGCCTGCCAGACCTACGTTAAAGTATAAAAGCTGAAAATTTGTTTGCGTGTTCTTACTGGTGTAGGGAACAATGTTTAGGGGCTAAAAACCTTGACTAACGGTGCCTTCGGCAGGTAACAGGTAATTTAGGGTGCAGTACATGACCTCTGGCACGTTATAGTATAAAAGCTGAAATTTACACAGAGTCTTCAAATGACCATTCTTAGTCAATATTTAAAATGACAGACCTATCCGAAGGGTCTAACACTCCCCCAGACGCGATAGAAGGGCAAATGCACTGACAATGAGAGAGCATTGCTCAGGTATATGAATGCATTTAAGAGAGTATTCGTGCAGTTTAAATTTTATAATTAATGAAAATTATATGTGAATATTACTTAAAAATTATCATACAATAATTTTCAAATAACCAGACATATTCGAAGGGTTAAACACCCCCTTAGACTGAATAAAGGCCAGCTAGAACTATATATGAGAGAGCATCAGAAAACTGTTAAGTTAAGTGAACTTGATGCGAAGAAAATTATTTATTCAGTACATAGACATTAAATTTAGATTGTTTATTTATTAATATAAGTGTGGCAAGCGAGAAAGAGAGAAAGTGAGTAAAATGGGAAGAAAGGAAGAAAGAGAGAAAGTGAGTGAAATGGGAAGAAAGGAAGAAAGAGAGAAAGTGAGTGAAATGGGAAGAAAGGAAGAGAGAGAGAGAGAGAGAGAGAGAGAGAGAGAGAGAGAGAGAGAGAGAGAGAACAGTACAAGAGAAGTGCGAATGTGATCACGTGTGAATTATGAGCGAATTAGAATGCGTAAATTATCGTATGATTGGTTTCGACGAATGAGGTGCGAAAGGTAAGTGTGAGAGAGGAATGCACGAAACGAACGAGAATCGGCTCCACGAGGCAGAACGTTCCGCGAGCGCAGAAAAGAGCGATCTGTGGCTCAAAATACATTATAATTAGTTAATAAAATTTATTTAGTTTTCGAAGTTGTTTTTCTGTGCTACATAAGTAAATAAATTAAATTATCTTAATGTTAAGTAGTAAATACACATATATATATCTTATTCAAATAGACCTAAGTGTTTGAATATTATTGCAAAATAATTCTCAAGAAAATATATAAAATACAATAATATATTAAAATATTATATTCATATTTCGTTAAATATTATTAAATTATTCTAAATTTTTTTAGTTATGTCATGATTATTGAATAGTACATATCTACTTATATATATTTTATATTATTTTAAAACTCTACAAATTAATTCCAAAATACTGACTAATATTATTTTCCATTTATTCATATACATAAGTAACGCTCTATCGATGCATTTGACTTTATACCGCTAATATACAATAATATTTTATATAGTAATATTTTATAATATAATAATATTTTATATTATTTTGAAACGCTACTAATTAATTCCAAACGAATATTTTTTTCCATTTATTCACATACATAAGTTACGATCTATCGATGCATTTGACTTTTTACCGCTAATTAATATTAAGCTAAATTTAATTTATTTACTTATATTAATAAATAAACAATCTAAAATTAATGTCTATGTACTGAATAAATAATTTTCTTCGCATCAAGTTCACTTAACTTAACAGTTTTCTGATGCTCTCTCATATATAGTTCTAGCTGGCCTTTATTCAGTCTAAGGGGGTGTTTAACCCTTCGAATATGTCTGGTTATTTGAATATTATTGTATGATAATTTTTAAGTAATATTCACATATAATTTTCATTAATTATAAAATTTAAACTGCACGAATACTCTCTTAAATGCATTCATATACCTGAGCAATGCTCTCTCATTGTCAGTGCATTTGCCCTTCTATCGCGTCTGGGGGAGTGTTAGACCCTTCGGATAGGTCTGTCATTTTAAATATTGACTAAGAATGGTCATTTGAAGACTCTGTGTAAATTTCAGCTTTTATACTATAACGTGCCAGAGGTCATGTACTGCACCCTAAATTACCTGTTACCTGCCGAAGGCACCGTTAGTCAAGGTTTGTAGCCCCTAAACATTGTTCCCTACACCAGTAAGAACACGCAAACAAATTTTCAGCTTTTATACTTTAACGTAGGTCTGGCAGGCGCTGGCTCTTAGTCTAGAAGATTTATAACAGAGTTAACGTTGACAGTAATGATTCGGAGATTGACCAACGGGATACTGTTTTGATCGGTAGGGGCCATTATTGCGGGAAATCATTTCGAACGCCTCTCGTGGTACGTCCATGGTAATCAACAGATTGAGCATGATTATCATCTATAAAAGATTGCAGGAGGAAATTAATTTTTTCGGTATTTTCGCCGATGCGTTGAAAAATAATTGGTAATTGATCGGCTATACTTTTGATGGCCAAAAAAATGGTTTTTAAGTCGACCTGTTGCTCGTTGGACGTAGCATCGAGAGGGACTGATCCTCTGTTCAACGTAGTCGATGAATATGCATGCGCGCAGTGATGCCAGGACGTGGGATTTTCTCCCACGTGGGAGTCATCGTGCGCATGCGCATGCTGACGTCACAGCTCGACAGCGGTTGTTTCCATGGACGTATCTAGTAAAATGGTCTCTTCCTGTAATTTCTACCGTATTTCAATTGTCACAGGGGTCTGACGATACAGTCGAATCTCTCATAATGTAACCTCTCAAAGTGAAACCTCTCTCAAAATGTAACATGGTCATCTCTCATAATGAAACTTCTCCTATCCCCACCAGTTAAATGCTACTAACCAATTAAATTTGAGATGTAT
The DNA here is from genome assembly GCA_910591515.1 of Cerceris rybyensis. Lineage (NCBI taxonomy): Eukaryota > Metazoa > Arthropoda > Insecta > Hymenoptera > Crabronidae > Cerceris > Cerceris rybyensis. The sequence continues at coordinate 3,540,066 of OU342796.1, read as the reverse complement.
GACGCGACATATTATTTGAAAAGATTTAAATGTTTGTATGGAAAGGTTATGTTCACTTTTTCCTTCTGCGCATTTCTTTGCGCCGACGAAGATAGGTACTATATGAGAAAGATAGACTATATAATCAAGAAGTGGGGATGAATATGACTGTAGGGGAATGTTGCATTTTGAGAGAGCGTCCGGTCCCGAAGTGTTCCATTATGAGAGATTCGACTGTACCCCATATTTGAGTGAAGTATATACGTTACTGAGAATTGGGTAACGCGCACTGGTGGGAAAAATCCCACGTCCTGGCATCACTGCATGCGCGGCCTTACCTACTAGACCCCCCACTCCACTCGCAACACTACTGTATAGCGTCATCGGATTGACGAGGGGAGATGGAAGTCTTCTGGTTGCGGCTGGCTGGGTAGCTCTGTTGCTCGTAGGGGCGGCAACGGCTCTTCTCTCCTGGAATTTCGGGCAACCTCGGTATGACGCGGGGTGGCCGAATTTCTCACAGTTGACGCAGTAAATTGCGTCGTGTGTGGTTGCTTCTGTGACCGAGCACTTCCCACGCTCGTGAGATAAATTGCATTTAACACATCTAAAATCTAGATGACAGTTAGCGGATGCATGGCCTATACGTTGACAGTTAAAACATTGTAAAAGATCCTGCCTATGCAATTTCTCCCATCTGACGCGTTGATAATTTAAAACATTGATCGATTGAACAAATTTGATATCTGTATTGGCGTCAAATTGCACTACGAACATAGGCAGGGGCAAGCCGGATTGTTTCGATTTCGCGGTTACAAAATTGGAAATACGAGTGGCTTTAGCTTTAGGTGCGGTGATGGAATTATTTTCCGACAACAGCTCATTCTTGTCGGTGTTTGGATCGATACCTTTGAGAAGCATCGTCAATGGTTTTTCGTTCTTCGGCGTATAAGTGAAGAACTTGAGCTGGTTTTTCATCATAATATCTTTGATCTTCGAATAAGCTCCGAGAGAATTCGGGTATATGACGTGACTTTTCGAGCCACTTCTTTTTATAGTGAAGGATGCCCTTTGAAGGGCATTCTTGGTTATGTTTATTATTAACTGCGGTGAAGCCACATGCACGATCAGCGGTGGTGGTTTGTTCGACTTATCTTGTCTGGTAGTTTGCTGTGGCGGGGTCGGATGTCTGAAGGTGGGAGGCTGGTCCCTGGACACCTCCGGTAGAGCGTTGGGCTCGGCGAAGGCCTGAATACGGTTGGCGGTGGGAGGTTTGTCCAGCGTCGGCGTCGGAGAAGGCGCGTGTCGTCCTGCGGGTCTACGGGATCCAATGGTGATCCATTCCGATGCTGGCGATTCAATGGTCCGAGCAGATGTAGAGGGTCCTGCGAGCGATTGGATATGCTCTTTGAGCAATTTTATTTCGTTTAAAAGTCTTTTATTTTCGCGTATTAGAGTATCTTTGTTACAAGATGCTTCAGCGCCTTGTTTGGATGATGTTGTTGACATCGCATCGCTGGATTGTTGATCGAGCGATTTCAATCCCATGTCACTGTCCATGGTGTTAGCTGGAGCCTTTTTAGCGTCGGCAGATTGCCGTGCGGCTGCGCGTGAAGCGGAAATTTTGCGCGATTTTTTCATTTGAATGTCCTCGGATGAAGACGGATTAGATGATTTATGTCTTTTTAGAGACAGAGATAGCGATCCCTGGCTAGCAGTCTCAAGGGATGCAAAATTTTCGTCCGAATTATAGGCATCGGCCGCCACCGATGCGGAAGAGTTATTAGCGTCTATGCGTGTAATATGATGTTCCATAAAAATGGACGGTCAGAATGAAGAAAAAAAAAAAATGAAGAACTGTATTGGGACTTTCGGAAGCAAGCCCCAATAATAGTAACGAAATTAGCCGATCACTTGGAGTATAACAAGATACACTTTCACAGTACGAATGACTCTCTGTATAGGCACTTAGGAATTTTGTTTACGTCGCGTACGAGCACTGAGATGTTGTCGCTACGAGCTCGCGTCGCGTACTGAGAACGTCAAGTGCATGGAACAGTTCCTTTATTCAATCATACATGTAGGAACGAAAAAGAGAAAAAACGTTTGAGGATGGCGAATTTGCGACAGGCAAGAACCTGCGTTGCCTAGCAACGAGATAAGCGCTCGTTTGTGTGTGTGTGTGAGAGCGAAAAAAACAAAGCGACCGCCGGGAGAAGCAGTTCGACCTTAGAGAGTGACGAGTCGTAAGTTGTTGTCCGAGACGTGCAGTAGTCGCGACACGATTTTTCCCTGCTGACCAAAGTTATTACCCTTAAATCCATTCACTTTTGTATTTTCTTTAATAAACAATATATTTTACTATATATTTTGGGGGCTCAGCCGCGATTTAAACCCAGTAACTCTCGCAGTTGGCAGTTGGAAATTGGAATTGAATCGATTATCGACGAGTACCTGTTCATCTGAGTGATTTACAGTGATTTACGCCATTCCTTTCGATCTGAGTGATCGGTGTTACCTGTGATCTGAGTGATCTACGGTGTGTGTGACCGTCTTCGAACTGAGTGATCGGTGCGGTTTACAAACTGAAAGACTGGTTGGCGTACACGTGATTTGACGAAGACTGAGTTGATTGCGCGATTTGACGATCTGAGTGATCTAATAATCGATATTTTGAGCGGCTTGATACTGCGCGTCGCGTGTGATTTGAAATTTTTATTGTCTCGAAGAACGACGAAGTGATTCTCAATTCGAAAATGACAGAAATGACGCAAAAGAATTCAGCAACGACAGAGGCTGGTACGTCTACGAATGAAGAAAGAAGCGTGCCTCAATCGATCGATATTAATACCTTGTCGGTAGAAAGTCTCAAGGCAGAGCTGAAAAAATTAAATTTGAAGACTTACGGCAAAAAAGCAGAGTTGCATGCACGTTTGAAATCTGCGTTGCAATGTAAAGAACGAAAGGATGAAGACAAGAAGATGCGTGCAAAACGAGACAAAAATAAAACCAACGATGATGAAGAAGAAGATGACGAAAATGAAGATGATACAAGCGAAGAAGAGACAGAAGATGATTCAAGTGAAGAAGAGGAAGAAGAAAGACGAAATAAAAGAACAGTGATGCAGCATCCGTTATCATTTCGTGATGTCGAAGACTCGATTGAATCGTTTAGTGGTGACGGCAAACAAAATGTTCGAAAATGGATTAAGGAATTCGAAGAAATAAGTGAAATCTGCTTATGGTCTGAAGCACAAAAAGTGGTTTACGCAAAAAAGCTTTTACGAGGATCTGCCAGGTTATTCGTTTCGTACGAGAATTGCGGCAATACGTGGAAAAAGATGAAGAAATCCCTAATTGCAGAATTCGGCGAATCTTTAGACAGCGGACAAGTTCACAAAGAGCTGGCGAACGCGAAGAAAAAAAGAGACGAATCCTACCAAGAATACATGTATCGCATGTTAGATATTGCGAGTCATGCGAACATAGAATTAAAAGCAAAAATTCGATACATTATCGAAGGAATTGAAGACGAAGTTTTTAATAAAACTATACTCTACAGTGCTCGCAGCATAAAAGATTTACGTATGAGATTGAAGGAGTACGAAGAAATGAAAGGTCTTCGAAATAAACTGATCCAGAAAGCATCATTTTCACGTTCGAAATCGACAAAGGAAGCAACTGCAAAGACGTCAACGGGAGAGCAGTCAAAGAAACAAGAACGGCGTTGCTATAATTGCGGCGAGAAGAACCACGTGAGTCCTGACTGCCCATCCAAGAAGAAAGGGAAAAAATGTTTTCAGTGCGGACAATTTGGACACGTTTCGGCGAAGTGCGATAAGAAGGAAGACACGAACCGTGTAAATCGATGTAATACGGTAACGAAAAATTGCTCTAGAGTTTGTAAGACAGTCTTCATTGACGGTAAGGAAATCTTAGCATTATTTGATACCGGAAGTGATTTGCATCTTGTATCCGCGGAGCAATATATGTATAAAATTAGGATCGCCTCGTCTAACGGGTTCAGAATTAATTTGCAAAGGAGTAGGACCGAATAATATATCGACATTAGGTTCTTTTTCGATTGCCGTGAAAATTGATAATGATGATTATGAACTCGAAATACATGTCGTGTCAGATAATTATTTGAATTACGGTTTACTTTTAGGATCTGATCTTTTAAAACGTGCAAACGTACATTTAGATGGTACTTCAGTTGTGGTTTCAAAGCGCGAAAATGAGTCGAATATTGCGTGTGTCAGTAGCGAAGATATTCCCGAAATATTTCGAATAGAAATGATAGATTCCGATCTTGACGATAAACATGATGCGAATTTAGATAATATAAAAGATGAGAAGTTGAAATGCGAATTAAAAGAACTTATTAAAAATTACGAACCGCAACAAACTAAGCAAGTAGAAATTAAAATGGAAATTGTTTTAAAGGATGACATACCGGTATATGAGCGACCGCGAAGACTTGCTCCAGTAGATAGAGATCGCGTAAACGAACACATTCAAGAATGGTTGCGTGATGGTATCGTGAGACCAAGTACGTCGGAATACGCGAGTCCGGTCGTGCTAGTGCGAAAGAAAGACGGTAAAACACGCTTGTGCATTGATTATCGTAAATTAAATCAAAAGATAGTAAAAGATAGATACCCTTTACCATTGATCGAGGATCAAGTAGATCGATTGCAGGGATCTACATGGTTTAGCGTGCTCGATTTGACACACGGCTTTTTTCATGTGCCCGTGAGCGAAAACAGTTGCAAGTACACCGCGTTTATCGTACCCGACGGTCATTACGAATTTTTAAGAACGCCTTTTGGTCTGTGCAACTCACCGGCCGTATTTCAGAAGTTTATCAATGCGAGTTTTCGACAATTGATTGCAGACGGTAAAGTATTGACGTATATGGACGATCTCATAGTTTATTCGCGACTTGAAAAAGACGGTATTGAAAATTTGCGTGAAGTATTGATAGCCGCTAGTGAGTATGGTCTGAATTTGAATTGGAGAAAATGTAATTTTTTGCAAACTCGAATAGAATATCTTGGACATATTGTTGAAAATGGTTCAGTTAAGCCATCGGAACAGAAAGTATCTGCTGTTATGAATTTTCCAAAACCGAAGTGTATTCGAGATGTTCAAAGTTTTTTAGGCCTGACTGGTTATTTTAGAAATTTTATACCCCAGTATTCTATTTTAGCTCGACCATTGTCCGATTTATTGAAAAACAACACTGCGTTTCGTTTCGAAGATGAGCAAGAGAGTGCCTTTAATATGTTAAAACAAATTTTGAGTCGAGAACCAGTTTTGAAGCTTTATCGTATCGAAGCTGAGACTGAGTTATGTACTGATGCATCTGCACGAGGTTATGGTGCGATTTTATCTCAAAGAAATTCTGACGATCAAAAATTTCACCCTGTGTACTACGCGAGTTGGAAAACGACGGAAGCAGAGTCAAAATATTCAAGTTATGAATTGGAAGTTCTGGCAATAATCAAATCATTGAGAAAATTTCGTGTTTATCTTTTAGGCATTCCGTTTAGAATAGTTACCGATTGCCGTGCCTTCGCATTAACAATGAATAAAAAAGATTTATGTGTGCGCGTTGCGCGATGGGCTTTGTTACTTGAAGAGTTTAACTATACGATCGAACATCGACCAGGAAAGTCAATGCAACATGTAGACGCGCTCAGTAGAAATCCACAGATTATGTTACTTGAGGAAGATTCTTCTAGTTTAATTGCGCGAATTTCGAGAGCACAGCGCGAAGACGATGAATTGAAGATAATTTTTGAGAAATTGGATCACGACGGTTATAATGATTTCATGTTACAAAATGATATACTATATCGTAAATATCACGATGATTTATTACTCGTATTACCGAAATCCATGCAATATGATTTAATTAGACAAACCCATGAAAAGGGTCACTTTTCTGTCGCGAAGGTAGAGCAAATGTTAAAGAAAGAATTTTGGTTTACACAAATGAGGCAAAAAGTTGAAAAGGTCGTAAAAAACTGTTTAACCCTTTTAGTGCCGGACGACGATATATCGTCGTTCGCTACAATTGCCAAAAGTGCCAACGACGATATATCGTTGTGCGTGTAATACCGCCTTATTCTTCGCATTGCGAGAAAGTTTTATCTCAAAATAAATTAATAAATGATCTAATTAGATTGTAAATGATCGAATTTCGTTGCAAAAGAATTTAGAAACCAGTTTGGCTGTGACTTTTTACACATTTTTTACTGGTGAGTACCGAGACTCTGTTTACGCTGAAGCGATACGATGGAGACTCGACACCAAACAATTTCCTAGCACCGAAATCGAAATGTTTATGATATTTATCTGAGAGTTCGTATGCCACGCCGTGCATCGAGGCTAAAATCTTTCTTTTCAGTCTTTGCTTGACTTTTATAAAGAGCAATTCTAAGCAGTGTTCGAAATATCGAGCAATACCGGAGGCCCAAGTATTCGCAAACTTCCTGGAAGAAGAGAAAAAGTTTACGTTGTTTGTAGTAGGAAGGGCGGTGGGCCTATGCGAAGATCACACACAATTTGTATTCATTGCTCTAAAGGGTTACACGGTGTATGCATCAGTAAGCATCAATGCTAAGTAAATGATTTGGGGGAGTTATAATAAGGAAATGTTACACATTTGCAATATCCAGATACCTAAATAGCAATATTTATAATAATAAATAATATACAAAATTATATCATAAATATATTTATAATCATAACATATATTTATGATAATAAAATTTTGTTTCAGCAATATTGTATTACCTACACCAACCACTTGTCTTGTAGCAGATAAAAACCGTTTGTCGCCCGCACTGTACCATCGAGTTATCTTTTATTTTTGTGTGTGAAATGTCATAAATTTTTTTACAAAATAAATTGGAAATGTAAATTATACGTTGCGTACTAAGTGGTTTATATAAAGTTATGATGAAAGAATGCCTTTCCCTATGTGTAAAAACGATTTGAAAGAGAAAACTCAATTTTTATATTCTTTATAATAATTTATAATTGTATTATTCATATTATTTTCAATTGATATTGAAGAATTAGTATCACTCCTTTATTCTCTATTTCGTCCTGAATCCGTTGCTTTTTTAATCATGTAAATATCATTTGTAGTTTGGTTTTTATAAGCGTTTTTCCAAATCTTTGTATATTTGTCAAATTCGGCCGGTTATCTTCGCATAGGCACTCGTTTTTCGCCCGGCACTAAAAGGGTTAAATTGTATCTTGGCTGAACGTAAGCAAGGTAAACAGGAAGGCATGTTACATAGCATACCTAAGGGCGAAGCACCACTTGATACTTATCATGTCGACCATCTTGGTCCAATTCGAAGCACAAAGAAAAATTATGTGCATTTGTTTGTTGTCGTGGATAGTTTTACAAAGTATGTGTGGCTTTATCCTACCCGATCGACGACTACCGCAGAAGTTATATCTCGATTATCCAAACAGTCTGTTGTATTCGGAAATCCTCGACGGATTATAACAGATAGAGGTACCGCGTTTACCTCGAGCGACTTTGCGAACTATTGTACAAATGAAAAGATCGAACATGTGTTAATTACCACAGGTGTACCACGTAGTAATGGGCAGGTCGAGAGGATGAATCGAATACTCATTCCTATTTTTACGAAACTTGCAGCACCTCGCCCCGAAAATTGGTACAAATATGTTGATCGAGTTCAACAATGTATAAATTCGACTCCTACTAGAAGCACCGGATTATCTCCTTTCGAATTATTAATTGGTCAGACAATGCGTTTACGTGACGATTTAGAATTAAAAAGATTGATTGACGAAGATGCGATTACCTCGATACAAAAAAACCGATGTGATTTGCGCAAGCGAGCGAAAGCTGCTATAGAAAAAATTCAGAGCGAAAATCGTGAATATTACAACCGGAAGCGTAAAAAGGCAAGCATTTATAAGATTGGAGACCTTGTTGCGATTAAACGTACACAAGTCGCGCCCGGAAGTAAATTTTGTGCTAAATTCTTAGGACCGTATGAGATTGTAAAAACATTGCGCGGAGATCGTTATGTTGTATCTAAAATCGGCGAGCATGAGGGACCGCAATCCACAAGTACATCCGTGGATCATATGAAACGATGGATATCACCTGAATGTATGAGTGAGGATGACGATAGCGAAACGTAAATTCAATGTCAGTGTGACATCGAGGTCGATGAAGAGAGCAGGACGGCCGAGATGTAGGAACGAAAAAGAGAAAAAACGTTTGAGGATGGCGAATTTGCGACAGGCAAGAAACTGCGTTGCCTAGCAACGAGATAAGCGCTCGTTTGTGTGTGTGTGTGAGAGCGAAAAAAACAAAGCGACCGCCGGGAGAAGCAGTTCGACCTTAGAGCAGTGATGCCAGGACGTGGGATTTTTCCCACCCGTGCGCGCTACCCAATTCTCAGTAACGTATATACTTCACTCAAATATGGGGTATCGTTAGACCCCTGTGACAATGGAAATACGGTAGAAATTACAGGAAGAGGACATTTTACTAGATACGTCCATGGAAACAACTGCCGTCGAGCTGTGACGTCAGCATGCGCATGCGCACGATGGCTCCCACGTGGGAGAAAATCCCACGTCCTGGCATCACTGCCTTAGAGAGTGACGAGTCGTAAGTTGTTGTCCGAGACGTGCAGTAGTCGCGACACGATTTTTCCCTGCTGACCAAAGTTATTACCCTTAAATCCATTCACTTTCGTATTTTCTTTAATAAACAATATATTTTACTATATACATATATACATGATGCTAGGATAGCATAAACATACAATTATATAACTCCTGTATGGTCGCACATTAGCGACTTCTCGCAGGAGAACGGAAATTATACAATACAAGAAAGAATCAATTTGCGCTGTATGATAAAGTTAAACGATTAGTATTACGCCCCAAAAGATTTGATATGATCATCAAAAAAGGCATCTTCGTTACAAAGAGGTACCAGGACTGACAAAACAATTAACAATTATAAAAAGGGGGGGAGAATATATTGGCACGGCCAATATACTAAGTAATACAAAATGAACAATAATGAGATCTTGACCAAAATAAATAAGAAAAATTGCACGGATTAGTGGTCAAGAATTAGACGATAGAAGAATTAAATAAGTAAAGAAATCCATGATAAAGAAAAATTACCGTGCTTTGCGAATACAAGTGGCATGAAATTATACTGAATAACGTTCCATACGAATCAAGAGGATAGTAAAGGATGTTGTTGATATCAACGATATTCTTAAAGTAACTTAAAGTAGATATACTAATCTAACTATGTTATGGACTAAAGAGTATATACAGAGTTTAAACTAAGATAATGGAAGTGCTCGGTTCAGAGTACGACGATCGGTCAAGATTTAAGCCATGGTAATTTATCGAGATAATTGTAATGCTTTTGGACAGTATCCCGTGGAGGAAGAGATACAGAATGTTGCAGTTGTGATACATCGGCAGAAACTACCATAGGATCGTATCGAAGAGCAAGCGAGGCCCTTTTTCTATGCGTATGGTATATGATGGGAATTTTGGAGCGAAAATCCTGAATGTATCCATCTCTGTCGAGATAGGGAAAGGCAGCAGTTGAGAGAAACCCATTTTCGCGAGCCTTCCTAGCCTCCTCGTCCGACATTGTATGCAACGAGGTGATGAGAGGATTGTCAGAGCTTGAGTGCAAAGATTTAAGGATAAACATTCTGGTGATTTTAAGTGCAAAAATATCAAACCGCGAACAGTCAACCCTGCCATAAATTGTTTGATTGCGGAAGTGTCGCTTGGTACCATCCGACATACATCTGGGCATGAGAAGACCCGTGATCGCCCGGAATATTTTCCTCTCGAAGGTGCGAATGCGCTCCATCACATAAGGCGAAATTGAGAACCAGATTGGGATCGCATAAGATAGTACTGACCTGACATAAAGCTTGTAAAGGAGTAGTTTGACATTCTCACCGAGGTGTTTTGAGTAGAAGAGGCGAGCCAATTTAGATGCTATACCTTTTGCTTTCCCGAGACAGTAGTTGGCGTGTTCATTATAGTTTAAGTGTTCGTTGAGAATTACACCCAAATATTTGACCTTTTTCAGCCGAGGGATTAAAAGGTCAAATCTTTCCGTCGCGTGAATCGAAAAATTTTTTGAGAGCCTGTATTGTTTTTTGCTAATTTGGGACGTGGGCCTAATGAATAGAATAGTTTCACATTTAAGCATATTTACTCTCACCTTCTTCATGTTACACGCCGAAACAACAAAATCGAAAGCCCTCTGCAAGTGTGACTGAATGTCGAGAGGATCAACGCCGGATTTATATATGATTAAATCATCCGCAAAGGCCAAAGCTTTGCAAGTATCGTTACTTTTGTTAAAATTGTTTAAAATATCGGAGAAGTATAAGTTGAATAGTAGAGGAGAATTTACGGCGCGCTGCTGCAGACCATTTAAAATATTGAAAGTACGAACGGAAAAAGTATTATTGTGAAAAGTTTTAAAAGCGTGGCCAGTGATCATGTTCTCAGTTAGAAGCAACAACTCGGGGGGGAAATTCATTTTGTGTAATTTAACTATCAATCCCGTAGTCCAAACAGTATCAAATGCTTTCTCGAGGTCAATTAAACAAGCCCCAGTCACAGCTGAGCTGTTGAGCGAGTCGGCAATGTCGCGAGTCAATTTCGCAATAGCATGAACCGTAGAGTGCGAGTGTTTGAAACCAAATTGATAATCAGAAATTAATTTATTGGACCGCACAAAATGATTCAAACGTATGTTAATCATGATCTCGAACAATTTGCCCAGGTTTGGCAGCAGACTGATCGGCCGGTAATTATTTAAGTCGTAAAGGTTTTTCCCTTTTTTGTGCAATGGGATGAGCTTGGCCGTTTTCCAACGAATGGGAAAGTAAGACAGACGTAAACATGCGTTAAAAATTAGCGTGAGATATTCAATAACGGAGTCTGGCAGGCGTTTGATGGCGACGTTTGGTATGCCGTCGAACGAGGTGGATCTTTTGTTTTTAAGATATTTGATGGCTCGTAAGATCATTGTGGGAGTTATTAGATAGTTTGTGTGAATTGAAGACCAGATCTGTTCGTGTAGCGAAGCGAATTGCCAATTGATATTTTCACGCGAATCCCGTATTCGATCGTAAGTCTGCTTTACCTCGTGCTCGTGATTCCTCTCTTCCTCGGTTGTAGGAGTCAGATTTTTTGTATGTACTCTTGCAAAGTGCACCCCAAGTAAGGTCAAACGATCGTCAGTGCTTGACACTACATAGTTATTATCTATTTTCTGGAGTGTCGATGTATCTATTCCGGATTCAGACCAAAGAAAATCGTCGTTTATCGCGCCTCTTAGGGGCGGAATTGAGTCAATGTTTTTTGGATTTATAATTCTGTTTATAAAAGGGTGTAGCTTAATGGAATCACGAGTATCTAGTTTGGACAGTCTGTCGTTCCAGAATTTATTTGCAACTGCAGAGTAGAGGTTTTTGAGTCTGTAATTGGTACGCTGAATTATTGATTTATAAAATTTGATCATGTTAGACTGTATTGGAGTTAAATTGTCGCGAAGGCGCAATAAACGAAATAATCTGGTGATAAGTTTGGATTTAAATTTTTTGAGCTTATTAATGCGTCGGTCGTCATATTCTCTCGGGCAGTTCAGAGCCTCCACGGTAGGTGTACAGCTCGTCAGAATTACGGAAATATTTTCCTCGAGGGCCTCTATTGAAGCATTAATCATTTCGATCGACGCATTAAGTAACGATGGGAGATTTAGGCTGTTGATATAATTATGGAGTTTGAGTTTGTATTCTTTCCATTTGGTCAAACGATAATTTAGTCTCAGTACTCTGGGGGCTCGTTCTACGTATGTATTCCAACCGAGGAGAGAGAGATTAATCGTTATGGCCCAATGATCGCTATCATAGGGCAGCAGACCGGAACGTCAAGTGCATGGAACAGTTCCTTTATTCAATCATACATATATACATGATGCTAGGATAGCATAAACATACAACAATATAATTCCTGTATGGTCGCACATGAGCGACTTCTCGCAGGAAAACGGAAATTATACAATACAAGAAAAGAATCAAATTGCGCTCTATGATAAAGTTAAGCAATTAGTATTACGCCCCAAAAGATTTGATATGATCATCAAAAAAGGCATCTTCGTTACAGAGAGGTACCAGGACTGACAAAACAATTAACAATTATAAAAAGGGGGGGGGGGAGATATTGGCACGGCCAATATACTAAGTAAAACAAAATGAACAATAATGAGATCTCGACCAAAATAGATAAGAAAAATTGCACGGATTAGTGGTCAAGAATTAGACGATGGAAGAATTAAATAAGTAAAGAAATCCATGATAAAGAAAATTACCGTGCTTGCGATGTCAAGTGGCATAAAATTATACTGAATAACGTGCCATATGAATCAAGAGGATAGTAAAGGATGTTGTTGACATCAACGATATTCTTAAAGTAACTTAAAGTAAATATACTAATCTAACTATGTTATGGACTAAAGCGTATATATACAGAGTTTAAACTAAGATAATGGAAGTGCTCGGTTCAGAGTACGACGATCGGTCAAGATTTAAGCCATGGTAATTTATCGAGATAATTGTAATGCTTTTGGACAGTATCCCGTGTAGGAAGAGATACAGAATGTTGCAGTTGTGATGGATCGGCAGAAACTACCAAAGGATCGTATCGAAGAGCAAGCGAGGCCCTTTTTCTATGCGTATGGTATATGATGGGAATTTTGGAGCGAAAATCCTGAATGTATCCTTCTCTGTCGAGATAGGGAAAGGCAGCAGTAGAGAGAAACCCATTTTCGCGAGCCTTCCTAGCCTCCTCGTCCGACATTGTATGTAGCGAGGTGATGAGAGGATTGTCAGAGTTTGAGTGCAAAGATTTACGGATAAACATTCTGGTGATTTTAAGTGCAAAAATATCAAACCGCGAACAGTCAACCCTGCTATAAATTGTTTGATTGTGGAAGTGTCGCTTGGTACCATCCGACATACGTCTGGGCATGAGAAGACCCGTGATCGCCCGGAATATTTTCCTCTCGAAGGTGCGAATGCGCTCCATCACATAAGGCGAAATTGAGAACCAGATTGGGATCGCATAAGATAGTACTGACCTGACATAAAGCTTGTAAAGGAGTAGTTTGACATTCTCACCGAGGTGTTTTGAGTAGAAGAGGCGAGCCAATTTAGATGCTATACCTTTTGCTTTCCCGAGACAGTAGTTGGCGTGTTCATTATAGTTTAAGTGTTCGTTGAGAATTACACCCAAATATTTGACCTTTTTCAGCCGAGGGATTAAAAGGTCATATCTTTCCGTCGCGTGAATCGAAAAATTTTTTGAGAGCCTGTATTGTTTTTTGCTAATTTGGGACGTGGGCCTAATGAATAGAATAGTCTCGCATTTGAGCATATTTACTCTCACCTTCTTCATGTTACACGCCGAGACAACAAAATCGAAAGCCCTCTGCAAGTGTGACTGAATGTCGAGAGGATCAACGCCGGATTTATAGATGATTAAATCATCAGCAAAGGCCAAAGCTTTGCAAGTATCGTTACTTTTGTTAAAATTGTTTAAAATATCAGAGAAGTATAAGTTGAATAGTAGAGGAGAATTTACGGCGCCCTGCTGCAGACCATTTAAAATATTGAAAGTACGAACGGAAAAAGTATTATTGTGAAAAGTTTTAAAAGCGCGGCCAGTGATCATGTTCTCAGTTAGAAGCAACAACTCGGGGGGGAAATTCATTTTGTGTAATTTAACTATCAATCCCGTAGTCCAAACAGTATCAAATGCTTTCTCGAGGTCAATTAAACAAGCCCCAGTCACAGCTGAGCTGTTGAGCGAGTCGGCAATGTCGCGAGTCAATTTGGCAATAGCATGAACCGTAGAGTGCGAGTGTTTGAAACCAAATTGATAATCAGAAATTAATTTATTGGACCGCACAAAATGATTCAAACGTATGTTAATCATGATCTCGAACAATTTGCCCAGGTTTGGCAGCAGACTGATCGGCCGGTAATTATTTAAGTCGTAAAGGTTTTTCCCTTTTTTGTGCAATGGGATGAGCTTGGCCGTTTTCCAACGAATGGGAAAGTAAGATAAACGTAAACATGCGTTAAAAATTAGCGTGAGATATTCAATAACGGAGCCTGGAAGGCGTTTGATGGCGACGTTTGGTATGCCGTCGAACGAGGTGGATTTTTTGTTTTTAAGATATTTGATGGCTCGTAAAATCATTGTGGGAGTTATTAGATAGGTTGTGTGAATTGAAGGCCAGATCTGTTCGTGTAGCGAAGCGAATTGCCAATTGATATTTTCACGCGAATCCCGTATTCGATCGTAAGTCTGCTTTACCTCGTGCTCGTGATTCCTCTCTTCCTCGGTTGTAGGAGTCAGATTTTTTGTATGTACTCTTGCAAAGTGCACCCCAAGTAAGGTCAAACGATCGTCAGTGCTTGATACTACAAAGTTATTATCTATTTTCTGGAGTGTCGATGTATCTATTCCGGATTCAGACCAAAGAAAATCGTCGTTTATCGCGCCTCTTAGTGGCGGAATTGAGTCAATGTTTTTTGGATTTATAATTCTGTTTATAAAAGGGTGTAGCTTAATGGGATCACGAGTATCTAGTTTGGACAGTCTGTGGAACGTCAAGTGCCTTCGTGTACGTGTGACAAGAGCCATGACGCTTGACGCCTGGCGAATCAGACTCTGCCGAAACAGGATTACCTCCTAGGTGACAGGTCTGACGAGCCGCACGGTAAAAGAATATCGTTTCGACGACGAAACATAGATTCACCTTTTTTTTAAATTTGCATTTTGTAAACATGCAGGAAGGCCTCTATGTTTACGTATAGTACCACAACTTCTGAATCCATTTTGTAACAAGACTTGACTCGTATCGGCACTATTATAATAATTGTCCATGTAGACGTGGTGCCACAAGTTTTTATACGGCTGTAGGAGGTGTAGAATTGTCTCCTGAAGTCGATTTTCTTCATCATGATATATTCGGAAATTGCATATATATTCTGTTTTTGCTTCACATACCATTCGAATAAGAATCCCATATTTGGTGATTTTGGAAGCATTATACACCTTGAATGATAGACGACCTCTCCAGGGCAGGATGCTTTCATCTAATGAGAGCTCTCTTTGAGGCTCATATACTTGTAAGCGACAATTTAAAGAGTTTAAATGGAGTGAAGTTTTGGGTAAGAATCAACGCACATATGATGCAGTAAACAACTGTAATATTAATAATATGTACAAATTAGCGAAGTCCAGAAATATTATTGTAAACGAGTAAGCTTAAAACTAACCTGAATCAATACAATTGCCGATAGCAAACCTTTGTATACATCAATACAATAACATTGATGCTAACTGCTCGGAGTCTTGTAACATACTGATTCTCACGCGCGTGTCGACAAGCGACGAAGCCAAGCTTGATTACGCACAGGCTTACATCCCCCCTTTTTAAGACCGAGGGTCCGCTCCATCGGTGTAAGGAACAATCTTACTAGCATGAAAAATATTTGACTCATTTTTCCTTAATCTACTATCTAACAAGAACATTACATCAGAAATTTTCTCTTTAATTTTAAAAGGACCTATTCTAATTGGATCTATTTTATTTTTATTCAGTTTATTAACGTTTTGTACATAAACTAAATCTCCTACCTTGTAATTTATCTGTTTTACATTTCTATCATAATATTTTTTATTCTGATTGTGATTTTCTTTTGATTTCTTGAAAGCTATTTCTCTATTGTTGACTAAATTTGTCAAATTATTGTCGTTCACTTCATCAGGTAAATATGAATGGTTTACTCCTGTTAGCAAATAATTAGGAGTAAATCCGGTCGAACTGTGAATTGTGTTGTTGTAATCCTTTACACATTCCTCTGCTACCTGAGGCCATGATTTATTTTTATTTTCATAAATTTTACATCGTATTCTGTTTACCAAAGTCTGATTTGTCCTCTCGTTCAATCCGTTAGAAAACGCACAATCCACTGCTGTAAAAACCAATGCTACTTTCTGTTTATTTAAATATTGTTTAAACTGTGCTGAATTTATACCAGGATACTGATCTGATAAAACTAATTTAATACTTCCATTTTTTTCTACTTTCTTGATTAGATTTATAAAATCTTTTGCAACTTGAGTCTTTGAGGTTATTATGTATGCAAATCTTGTAAAATGATCCACCGCCAAATGTAAATATTTTTTTGTACTTTTATTACCTTTGAAACCTCCTATTGTGTCTATAGACACTATTTCGAAAGGTTCCTTTGCTGGACCAAGTTGAGGTAAAGGGGCTTTAAAGATACCTATTCTCGATTTATTTTTAATGCAAGTTTCACAAGATCTACAAGTCAATCTTATGTGCTTATATATATTTTTGAAATAAAATTTTTGGCCAAAGGTTAAAATTAACTGTTTTGTGCCTATATGACCCTGATCAACGTGTACCTCGGTGATAAGAAACTTTCCGAATTCTTCAGTAATCCATATTTTCTCTCTATTATTTAGAATTTTATAAATTATATCATCTTTAATAATGCATTTATCATCAACTTTTAACAATTTCTGATTTTCTTTGATATCATTCAATTTCAGTAAATTTGAAGTTTTAATCACAGAATCACTGTTTGTATCCTCATGTGAGTCCAAAACTGGATTTCTAGACAAGCAATCAGCTTCAGTATTTTCTTTACCCGGATTATATACCATTTCAAAATCAAAATGTGAAATATAATTCAAAATCTGAACCAATTCCATATCATTACTTTTCTTTATATTGAAATTTTCCAATGGTCTATGATCCGTAAATACAACGAACTTCTTTCCTATCAAATGAAATTGCCAGTATAAAATGGCTTCTTTAATGGCTAAACATTCTATGAAAATAGCTTTCTTCCTTTTCTGAGCTTCTGTCAACTTTCTAGAAAAGAAAAACACCGACTTCAAGGAGTTATCTTCCTGTGGTTGCTTCAATATTGCTCCAACTCCTTCGATACTTGCGTCAGTGAAAATAAATATTGGGGCCTCTGGATCAAAAATTGCCAAGGCAGGAACTGTGCACAAGTATTCTTTTGTTAAATTAAAACTGTTCATACACTCTTCAGACCAATCGAAGGATACATTTTTCCTTAACAAATTTCTTAAAGGATCCAGTAAAGCTACGTGATTTGGTATAAACTCCAAATAAAAATTAATCTTGCCTAAAAACTGTCTGATTTGAGTTTTTGTTGTAGGTGTTGGAAACTTCTTAATAGCCACTAAATTATCGTTTATTGGTTTAATCATATTGTTTCCAATTTCGTGTCCCAAATATGTTATCTTTTCTTGGACGAACTGACATTTATTTTTATTCAGTTTGAAACCTTGTTCATATAATGCTTGCAGAACCCGCTCTACATGATATAAATGTTCTTTGTAAGTTTTAGAGAATACCAATATATCATCTATATAATTTACTGTGAAAGAATCCAATTTATTTTTTCTTATCACGCTTGCTAAAATTCTTTGAAAGATGGCGGGAGCAGATTTCAAACCAAAAGGTAAACATCTCCACTGCCAGTGGCCATGATGGGTTACAAAGGCCAGCTTATATCTATCTTTTGCACGCACCCGAATCGACCAAAACGCCGAGTTCACATCGAATTTTGAAAAAAACTTACAATTTCTGGCGCGTACCGTAAGATCATCTATCCTTGGAAAAGGCTGACTTTCTGGCACTACTATTTTGTTGAGCTCTTTAAAATCGATACACAAGCGTGATCTTTTCCCTTCTTCTCTCTTAAAAACCATGGTTACAGGAGCTGCATAAGGACTGCTTGACTCCTCTATTAAACCTGCATTCAACAAATCCTCCACTTGTTTCTCAATTTCTGATTTATCTTGAAAAGAGCATCTGTAAGGTTTCTTTGAAATATATCTATTTTCTGTCAGTTTCACTGTGGCTTCATAATCCTTTACTGTTCCTATATCAAACTTTGATTTGGCAAAAATTATTTCATTTTTTTTTATAATATCTTCTATACTATTAGTGCTTATTTCACTAATGTTACTTTGCTTATCTAAATTTTTATTTTTCTGTTGTTTCTGTGATATCCTCAAATTTTCATCCTGGCAGAGCTTGAATTTTGTTATTGAATCTAGTCCTAATAGAAAATCACAATCAATACCTTCCTTAACTATGAAAAACGGAAAATCCTTTTCTAAGTTACCAATTTTAGTACGTATTATTGCAATCCCCTCCGTTTTCGCCGTTCCAGCTACACATTTAATAGTATCTCTCCCACCTATTATTTGTTTAATATTTTTATTATCGTTCATAAAGGTACTATTAACCATAGAAATATTGGATCCCGAGTCATATAAACCAATTGCTGGACAACCATTTGCAAAAAGCTTAATTTTTATAAGTGGGAGAGTTATTCGTTTTTTTGCCTCCTCATAACTTGCTACTACTTCCTGTAATTCGTTATTATTTGTAACCTTGATATTTTCATTTTTAAAATATTTAATTTGCCTATCTTTATTACGGCATATACTTTCTGAATGCAATCTATTTTTGAAACCTAACTTATCACAAATACTACATGGTCTTTTTTCATTTAGCGTTCTCTTATTTACATTGTCATCTTTCGAATCGTTAATTTTACCGAATTATTTTAATTTTGACATTAAATTTTCTATATTTATGATGGATTTTCTATCTAACTTATTTTGAATAAATTTTGGTAAACTAATTACAATCATGTTAATTTGTGTGTTTGTAGACAAGCTATCGTCCGCTTCTATCAATAATCTTCTTTTCTTTAAAGCATATTCTAGTAGCGAGTAGTTATAGAATTTAAAATTGTAAGCATACGCTATATCTGTCCAGGACTGTGCAGAGAAGGTGTCAATAAAGGCGTTATTCCATGCCTCCCAATTTAACAGAGAGTTCTGCTTTACAAAAACATTATACCAATCTATTGCGGGTTTCTCTAGAAACAATCGTAATACTTCCGCGTATTTATTTTGGGCAATCCCCACTCTGTCACACTCCTGCACAAATAAATTAATCCAAACACTCGCATTTATATTTTCAGTATCGAACTTTTCAATCACTATATCCTTTATCAAGGCACTTGTTTTTCTTTCAATTGTGATTGTTGACTGTTCGTTTGGCCTTGACTCTTGCTCTGTAGTAGTCTCTTCCAGATATTCGTCATACAACACAACGTTACCTTCTGTATCCAGGTAAATTTTCTCAAGGCCTCCAGATAACCTCAACACCACATTGCGAAATTTATTGCGAACTTTCAAACTTTTAACTACGTTTTTAACGATAGGATTTTCAAAAAGCTTTCCATGTTGAGCACTCGTCTGCTTATCTGCTGGAAACAAAAAACTTTCCTCTTGACCAAGCAGCTGAATTCTTTTCACTTTAACTACGGTGCTTTTCGTATCTGCACCAGCCTCCGAGACAAAATAAAACTTTGCCTTAAACTCCATTGTATTGATTTGTAAGCGACAATTTAAAGAGTTTAAATGGAGCGAAGTTTTGGGTAAGAATCAACGCACATATGATGCAGTAAACAACTGTAATATTAATAATATGTACAAATTAGCGAAGTCCAGAAATATTATTGTAAACGAGTAAGCTTAAAACTAACCTGAATCAATACAATTGCCGATAGCAAACCTTTGTATACATCAATACAATAACATTGATGCTAACTGCTCGGAGTCTTGTAACATACTGATTCTCACGCGCGTGTCGACAAGCGACGAAGCCAAGCTTGATTACGCTCAGGCTTACATACTTATTGGTCTGTCGACCAATATTCATCCCTACTTTCTTTACGAACTTTGCCCATAAGTAAAAGTAATCCCAACATTTGTTTCAATTCTACTGCGGACACGGTTTTCCATTTCACAGATTTTGCACTGTCTTTAAACCTATCAACATTTTGTGAACGATAACGATTAGTTTCTTCTGCCATGTAGTCGAAGAAATCGTTCCCTATGAAAAGTTGAACCACTTCATCCACACTTTCTGAATTATTTGGCACCTCAACAACGCCACTTTGTCCCAAAAATTGTTCAGTAATTGGAGGATTATCATGTTCTGAGTACTCCACTACTTCATTCTCACTTTTTTCAGAATCTCTAGACTGTATTGGTAAAACTCTACGTCTTCTAGGATGAAAGAAGTCTTCATCACTTTCGCACTCACTCTCGAATACAGCAATATCGAAATCGCTGGAAATTTGCGATAAATTATCTGCGTAAACTTCACTATCACTATCAGAAGCCATTATTATTATAATAAAAAAATTGTTACGTTTTATATATTTCATTGATAGCCCTCATTTCACTGCAAATCCAAGTGTGTTATTTTAAAACACATAAACGTATTATTTCCTTGTAGTCACTTTTTAGACGTTTCCCGGTGTGTTATTATTTAACACAGTACACGTGTGTTATTTTTCAGCATGTAGGTGCGTTATTTTTAAAATACATAAATGGGTTATTTTAAAATATAAATATATATGCGAGAAGAATATTTTATTAGAACAAAACGACTAAACGATTAGAACAATAAATACAATACAAATCAGATCAACTCTAACACAAAATCGACTTCTTCACACCACTGCTCAATCACGACTCTATTTACAAATGTTACCGCCGCTTGTTCGAATATTCCAATCATACATGTAAGGAGATTGCTTTTCTGATGGTGCCCACAGTCTTCTTGCTATTAATTAACATTTATTAAAAAGATAAATAAAACCAACAATAACTATAATATGCACTTAGAAACTAATAAAAATAAGCAGTAACAGTTATGGCGTCTTTTCGCTTTCACGTTTCGTTCTTCACTGCTGTTTTGCAACTGTTTTGTTTCTTCTGCCCTGTCTTTTGTTTCTCACGTCATTATCTCGTTCTCTCTGTCATTCATTCACTTTCTCCCTCACTCATTTCATCTGCCTTCTTACATATTTATAGTTAAATTAATTACATATTCACAGAATTGAATAAAATTATATTAAATATTATTATGATTGTTCAATATTTTAAAGGAGTGCAGGAACTCCGGTATTAATATGCAACCGACCACATTCAAGAATTGTTAGAGATTCCTTTTAATCCGCACAATTCCTTCCTTTTCTCCAAATTCCTTTCACTTTCCCTAATCTGTTTCTTGCTTTCCATCGAACAGCTGATTCGAAATCAGCCGTTCGATATTGTCTCTCTGCCTGCCTCTCTTCTCTCCTCGCTCCTTCAACATGTTTACACCTCAGTTCATCGCTCCCCACTCACCATCCTTGTCTTCTGCTCGTCGTTCCCTGTCGCTCTTATCCTTCACCTTATCCCAGTTTTTCTACCCTAATTTAAACTCCCAACCGAACTCTTCCAGAATATTCCTTACCGGTTTCCTAATCCCCACCCTCTTCCTTTTTCCTCTTTCTATAAAACTACTCCGCTCCCCCTGCTCGCTCTATTTCGCGGTTTGCTTTCGCTGTTCTGCTCGCCTTGTCGCTCTCTCAGCCGAAATTCACGCTTCTCATCACGTGCAATCATAATTTATCTCTGTTATTTCTTGCTGCTACGCGGACTTTATTATTAACCATTGTACCTTTTAAGTTAAGTTTTGAATATTTGTGAACTGTTTAAATAAACTTAGTTTTAAATTAAAGACATTTTGGTCCTTCGAGCCGGATTAAATAACGTGGTTTTCGATAGCTAGTGACTGTGAAACCTTGTGCAAATCAGTGCTTTCGTGATTATCATGGCGCCAACACCAGAGCTCTTTCTCGTGCAATTCGATCTCAAGAAGCGGATCTCTCGCGCTTATTCGAACCTGAAGAAGCTTGGAGCGTCGAAAATCACGAAGGAGCTCCTCCAAACTCGGGTGGCCATGTTGGATTCGAATTGGAACTCGTTTCAAAACAATCACGACGCGCTCCTCATGACCTTCTCTAAACCACCGCTTCACGAATACTTCGAACGGGACGTATTCTTCGAAACCGAGGAAGAATACGCAAACCAGAGGACGAAGTTCGTCACTGATCTTGCCGCACTGACCCATGTCGACGAGAAGCCCGTTGTCGATCCACATCAAGCGCCGCTTCCCACTTCATCCCAACATATTTCGACGCTACCCCGAATGGACCTTCCTACTTTTTCGGGAGACTATACCGAGTGGAGTGAGTTCGCGGAATTATTCTCATCCTTGGTGCTGGAGAACAAGTCTCTTTCGAAGGTGGAGAAGCTGCGTTACCTCTTGCGCCACCTTTCCGGGGAAGCTGCTGCCCTCTTGAAAAATGCGGGACAAAGCGGGAACAATCTCGAGGCAGCTTGGACTAAGCTAAATAGTCGCTATGATAATCTTCGGCTACTCGCTCACTCTCAGCTTCAGACCCTTACATCAATTCCGAAGATGAAGGAAAATTCATCGGCTGAACTCAAACGTCTGTTGGACGAGACTACTAATGCGCTCTCCGCCTTGGAAGCCCTCAAGCGACCTATCGTCACGGACACGGCGCCTGGAGCTAACGATCTACTGGTTTACTTGACCACTCAAAAACTTGACCTCGAAAATCTCCGCGCTTGGGAAACTCTCATCGGCGCTTCGAAGGAACCTCCTTCGTTCGACCAACTTACAACTTTTCTGCTAACTCGTATACAAGTTTGCTGCGCAATCGAGGCGAAGCTCACGGCCGAAAAGGAACCGACACCTCGAAGGGCGCCTGCTCCAGCTAAGAAGACCGCCCTCAGCCACCATTCGGCTACGGATGCCAAGCCTCGGGCTCAACGACAATGTGACCTTTGTCGAGGGGACCATTTCCTTCTCTTCTGCAAGGCGTTCGTGGACAAGACACCGTCGGAAAAGCACCACATGGTAACGACTAACAATCTTTGTCTCAATTGTTTAGGTCGACATTCGTCCAAAGTTTGCCGATCGCTAAAACGGTGTCAGAAATGCGCTGGGAAACACCACACGGTGCTCCATGACGTCGCTGCTACGAGCTTGCCGAACGCTAACACGGTCACGACCTCGAGAGTCACACATGCCACCTCCACGTACTGCTCACACGCTGAAGTCACCTTGCTGGCCACCGCCCGTGTCCAAGTTACACGGCCTCATGGGGACTCAGAGACAGTGCGCGCTCTCATCGACCCCTGCTCCGAGGTTTCTCTGGTCGCAGAATCTTTGGTCCAGCGCTTTCGAATGCCGCGAACCGCCGCCAGAGTTCCAATTTCCGGTGTGGGTGACTCCACGGCCAATATGAGTCGAGGTAAGGTGACCTTTGAATTCACCTCACTGATTAATTCCACTGACGCATACCAGGTCTCTGCTTACGTGCTGCCTCGACTCACGGCCTACCGACCACGCTGTCGTGCGACGCGGTCGAACTGGCCCCATCTCGATGGATTGACACTCGCCGATGCGAGGTATCATTCGAGCGACCCCATTGAGCTGCTACTCGGAGCCGACATCTACGCCTTAATAATTCGGGACGGTCTACGAACCGGTGAACCCATGACGCCGATAGCGCAGAATACCTCACTCGGTTGGATCCTCACTGGCATCACCTCATCTACCTCCGAGGACACTCATCTTCGCAACAGCCTACAATGCTCCGTTGACTATGAACTCTCAACACTACTGCAGCGGTTTTGGGAACAAGAGGAGGAACCTCGGCCAGTATCACACCTTACTGAGGAAGAGATCCAATGCGAGAAGCATTTCGCCGACACGGTCCAACGACTTGTCTCCGGTCGCTTCGTTGTACGGTTACCGTTTAAGTCACCTCCTACCTCTTTAGGGGAGACTCGCCGACGCGCTCTCGGCGCTCTCTTCTCCATGGAAAGGAAATTTCAACGGGATAGCGTCCTTGGAGAAGCCTACTGCCGATTCATGGAGGAGTATCACACGCTGAAACACATGAGTCCGGCCAACCCTCTCGGAGACCGCCGTCCTCATGCCTTTCTTCCACATCATGGAGTCTGGAAAACCGCACATGCGTCTGCGAAAATCCGTGTGGTTTTTAACGGCTCTGCGAAAAGTTCTTCCAACATTTCGCTCAACGACATTCTTCATATCGGTCCTCGGCTACAACCCGAGATCAATTCTATTCTCACCCGTTGGCGTACTTACAGATATGGTCTCTGCGCGGACGTAGAAAAGATGTACCGCCAGATCCTGGTTGCCGAAGAAGATCAGGACTATCAACGTATTCTCTGGCGACGTACTCCCGATTCTCCGGTGGAGGAGTACCGGTTGAAAACCGTCACTTACGGTCTTTCGTGCGCTCCTTTTCTAGCACTCCGCACTCTCAAGCAACTCGCCTACGAAGAAGCTCATCGATTCCCGCTCGGATCCAAGGTTCTTCTTACGAACACGTACGTCGACGATATCCTGACTGGAGCGCATACTGCTGAAGAGCTTCCAACAGTCCGCTCGGAATTAGAAGGAATTTGCACGGCGGGCGGTTTTACTTTAGCCAAGTGGTCCAGCAGCGACGCTCAAAGTTCAGCCTCCTTCAATTTGCGCTCCGATCGCTCGGACAGTCTTATTTTATCCAGCTGCCAACCCGGAGTACTCGGTCTACGCTGGAATACGACCGACGATACACTATCGATTGAAATGAAATCTTGTATCGATTCCACTCCGCTCACTAAGCGTTTAATTTTAGGTCACATTGCTCAGATTTTCGATCCATTGGGTTGGCTCTCCCCTGTCATCGTCGCTGTGAAGATAATTTTACAATCGTTGTGGCTGCTGACCATCGGTTGGGACGACGAGTTACCCGCTCCTGCCGTCAAAGCCTGGAAATCTCTTCGCCAAGACTGGGAATCTCTGAGCTCCATCCGGATCCCTCGATGGATCGGATACTCCGCAAGCTCCGCTGCCGTAGACTTGCATGGATTTTGGGACGCCTCAGAACGGGCGTTTGCTGCCGTACTATACTCGCGCACTGTTGCGGAAAATGGGGAAATTCGCATCGCTTTCCTGACAGCTAAAACCAAGGTCGCGCCGTTGAAACAAATCGCGCTTCCTCGTCTCGAGCTTTGCGGGGCGACTCTTCTGTCCAAGCTCGCTTCACATTTTCTCCAAACCACGGAGCTGCCCGTTCGTCAAACGCATTTCTGGACGGATTCCACCGTTACACTTGGTTGGATCCAGGGGCACCCCAGTCGCTGGAAAACTTTCATCGCCAATCGGGTGTCTCTAATCCAAACCACGTTTCCAAACGCACTTTGGCATCATGTTCCCGGGAGCTGCAACCCCGCGGACTGTGCGTCCAGAGGAATCGGCGCAACGGATTTGGCCTCGCATCCGCTCTGGTGGTCTGGACCCCCATGGCTCAAACTCGTCGAATCGGCCTGGCCACAGCCCTCATCGAAGGTAGACCTCTCGCACGAGCTAGAAGCACGGCACACGCACCACCTCAAGGTTTCTAACGATAATGAGATCTGGGATCTGGTTTACCGCTACTCGTCCTGGATTCGCTTGAGCCGCGTGACCGCCTGGTGCCAACGATGGCGGGTTCTGCACAAAGCCCGGCGCAATCAACAACGGTTACCCTCCATTCTTATGCCGCTCGACCTTACGAAAGCGCAAGAATACTGGTTTGCGGCAATACAGAGCTCTTCTTTTCCCGCTGAGCTCTCCGCTCTCCGCTCCGGTCAACTCATCGCATCTACAAGCTCCTTAATAAAGCTTCATCCATTCCTGGATGAGCGAGGTCTCCTTCGAGTTGGCGGACGCCTCGCCCATTCCATCTTACCATACGACGCCAAGCATCCTGTCATATTGCCCCGATCGTCACCACTTACTTCTCTCCTAATTGATTATTTTCATCAGCGCCAGCTGCACGGAGGCATTCAACAAACCTTGGCCGCTATCCGACAAAAATTCTGGATTATACAAGGACGCCGAGAAGTCAAGGCTCACATCCATCGCTGCCTGACCTGTATCAAGTGGCGGTCTAGAACTGCGACGCAACTCATGGGCGACTTGCCATCCCGACGAGCGAGACCATCGCGCCCATTCACCCACGTTGGACTCGATTACGCTGGACCTATTAACTTTAAACTCCATCATGGGCGCGGTCGGCGATCCCAGAAAGGCTTCATCGCCATCTTCGTCTGTAACAGCACCCGGGCGGTCCACATTGAATTCGTTTCAGACTACACCACTCAGGCCTTTCTCGCTGCCTTTAAGCGCTTCGTTGCCCGCCGTGGAGTCTGTGCTACCATCACCTCGGACTGCGGTACCAATTTCATCGGCGCCGATGCCGAACTCCGTCGGCTCCTTCTAGCCAGTAGTGCAACGACTCGCGAGATTGCTACTATTCTCGCTAAGGAGGGTACTTCCTGGATATTCAATCCTCCCGCCGCTCCGCATATGAACGGTCTCGCCGAAGCCGCGGTCAAATCGATTAAATACCACATTCGTCGCGTGCTCGGAGACACCCTTCTCACGTTTGAAGAGCTTACGACCTTCCTCACCCAGGTGGAAGCGTGTCTCAACTCACGCCCCCTGATGGCTATATCAGATGACCCCGAGGAGCTGGACCCGTTGACGCCTGGTCACTTTCTCGTCGGCGAACCTCTAAACCTCGTGCCCGAACCTAATCTTGCTGAGATCCCAATGAACCGTCTCACTCGTTGGCAAAAAACTCGACAACTTACTGAGCATTTTTGGAATCGGTGGTCCCGAGAATATGTTCACTCGTTACAATCGAGAGGAAAGTGGACCAGGAGTCAGCGGAATCTGCAGGTTGGCGACCTTTGCTTGATCCGCTCTGAGATCACTCCACCGAGCAAGTGGCCTTTGGGACGCATAACGCAGTTATTTCCAGGCGCCGATGGATGCGTGAGGGTCGCAGAGTTAAGAACGCAGAAATCTAATCTTAAAAGGCCTGTAACTAAGCTAGTAGTACTTCTCCCATGCGAATCTTCTATCTCGTAACTCTTTTGTTCTTTGGTTTCTTTTTCGTCGACCGACGAAGGCGGGCGGAATGTTAGAGATTCCTTTTAATCCGCACAATTCCTTCCTTTTCTCCAAATTCCTTTCACTTTCCCTAATCTGTTTCTTGCTTTTCATCGAACAGCTGATTCGAAATCAGCCGTTCGATATTGTCTCTCTGCCTGCCTCTCTTCTCTCCTCGCTCCTTCAACATGTTTACACCTCAGTTCATCGCTCCCCACTCACCATCCTTGTCTTCTGCTCGTCGTTCCCTGTCGCTCTTATCCTTCACCTTATCCCAGTTTTTCTACCCTAATTTAAACTCCCAACCGAACTCTTCCAGAATATTCCTTACCGGTTTCCTAATCCCCACCCTCTTCCTTTTTCCTCTTTCTATAAAACTACTCCGCTCCCCCTGCTCGCTCTATTTCGCGGTTTGCTTTCGCTGTTCTGCTCGCCTTGTCGCTCTCTCAGCCGAAATTCACGCTTCTCATCACGTGCAATCATAATTTATCTCTGTTATTTCTTGCTGCTACGCGGACTTTATTATTAACCATTGTACCTTTTAAGTTAAGTTTTGAATATTTGTGAACTGTTTAAATAAACTTAGTTTTAAATTAAAGACAAGAATATTTCGATATATTATAGATGAGAATGATTGGTTAACGTGTCAAATGATGCGAACCAATAATGCAAAAATTACAGTTATTGTTTTTCTACTCTTTTAAGTGGTAATAATAGCTGATACATATCTGGTCAGTAAATACATAAAAAACAAACGGCTAACACGTAAAAACGTATAATTCTAACGAAATGTGTAATATTAATACACTTTTGTGCATAAAAGTAAAGTGTGTTTAAATTTAACATACAAAAAAAATGCATTATTTATTTACTCGGATAAAACGTGTAAAATAACGCATTAGATGTGCTAAAACTTCACGTTAATTTTTTCAAGTGTTTTATTTTAGTGCACATAATTGCATTTAGACGTGTTAATGAAGTGTGCTTACACATTTTGGTGCATTTAAATAACCCACTTTTAACACACTTGGATTTGCAGTGTTGGGTACAAATAGTTATAATGTAAGGTATAATGAATAACGTTGCAAACAAAAATAAACTGTAAACTTTGGTAAATTAATATCACGCTGGAGCCACATGGCTAGCAAGGAAGAGAATACGGAAGTGAAGACGCACTTCAGGCGGCGCTATACGAATGCCATTTTGAACGTTTTGTGGCAATCTCTATCAATTTCCCCGCTTGACCAAAACGTTCTATATTCTACACTTATTTTAAATTTTACATAATCTTAGCTTCTCTAAATGGTTTAACATTACATTACATGCTACTGTTTTGGTGAATATATCGGCTACGGTATCGCCAGAAGAAACATATTTGAAATTAATTAACCCGTCCTCACATTTTTCGCGAGTAATGTGATACGCTATGTCTATGTGTTTAGATCTCGATCTCTCTACCCTATTTTTCGTGAATTCAATAGCTGACTTATTGTCGCATCTGATAGTATATGGCTCATAAGGTTATCGATACTAATTAGTTTCTGCAATTCCTTAAATAACATATTCAACCACAT
The DNA here is from genome assembly GCA_910591515.1 of Cerceris rybyensis. Lineage (NCBI taxonomy): Eukaryota > Metazoa > Arthropoda > Insecta > Hymenoptera > Crabronidae > Cerceris > Cerceris rybyensis. The sequence continues at coordinate 3,511,407 of OU342796.1, read as the reverse complement.
TGCTTCTTTTACTGCATTTTCCAAAGCAACATACTCCGCTTCCATAGTTGAGGTTGAAATCGATCTCTACACTGCAAATCCAAGTGCGTTATTTTAAAACACATAAACGTATTATTTCCTTGTAGTCACTATTTAGACGTTTCCCGGTGTGTTATTTTAAAACACATAAATGTGTTATTTTAAAATGTAAATATAAATACACACACACACACATAGGTAAATCAATTATTCACAGAACTGAATAAAATTATATTAAATATTATTATTATATTTGTTCAATATTTTAAAAACATATTATATATATCATATATATTATTATATATACTATTAAATAACACAGTCGTGTAAACCGCACGATGAGGAGTATATCAGATATTAAACTGATAAGAACAGGTACTACACATTTTGATCTTACAATTAGTCAAAAAGCCGGGAAGCAATCCAATTCCTGAATTTTATTCGTCTTTTATTCGCCAGAATATATAAAATAAACTTCGAGAAATTCGGGCGACACCTCGTGGTGAAATTTCAGTACGAAGCGTCCAGCGATTGTACAAACATAATGCATATAAATACATAAAATACAGACGCCTAACGCACAAAACGTATAATTCTAACGAAACGTTTAATTTTAATACACTTTTGTGCATAAAAATGAAGTGAGTTTAAAATGAAACACACAAAAAAATGCATTATTTATTTACTCGGATAAAACGAGTAGATGTGTTAAAACTGCACGTTACTTTTTTTCAAGTATTTTATTTTAATGCACATAATTGCATTTACACGTTTAGACGTGTTTATGAAGTGTGCTCACACATTTTGGTGCATTTAAATAACACGCTTTTAACACACTTGGATTTGCAGTGTGCTTGTTTGACTTCCATGAAATTGCATTTCCTCCCAGAAATGTTACCATTCCACTATATGAATGTCTGTCATCAGCATCTGTTGCCCACTCCACATCAGTAAAAATTTCCACCTCATTGTTACCAGGTGAATATATTAGGACTTTATCCTTCGTCGCGTATAAATACCTCAATGCCCTTTTCGCTTGCATCCAGTGTGCTCTACCCGGATTCGATACAAACTGCGCTAACTTTGATACAGTATACATTATATCTGGCCGCGTTCCTATAGCTAAATACATTAATGATCCAATTAGTCGTCTATATGGTATATTTTCCATCTCTTCCTTTTCGATTTCGTTCGAAGGACTATCGCGGGTTGATAATTTTTGACCTAATTCCATAGGCGTATTAACTATTTTACAATCATTCATGCCGTATTCATCTATTAGCCTTAGTATATATAATTCTTGCGAAAGTTTCATGTGGTTTTCATCATAGTTTATACTTATGCCTAACAGATATGTCGCCATTCCTAAATCTCTTATTTCATACTTCGACATTAACAGCGCTATGATTTGCTCTACTCTATCTATATCCTTACCAATTAACAAAATATCATCCACATATATGGCTAAAATTACATCACTGTTACATGTATAAATACAATTATTTGCCTTTAGTCTCTGAAATCCATTTTTGGTTAAAAACGCGTCTATCGCATTATTCCAATTCCTGCCCGACTGCTTGAGTCCATAAATTGGTTTTCTCAGTTTTGGTACTTTATTATCTACATCTTCGTAACCTGGTGGCAATTTCATATATATTTCTTCGCTTAACTCTCCATATAAATAAGCGCATTTAACATCGAGGTGATATACTTTCCAGTCATTAGAAACCGACATTGCTAATAAAAGTCTGATTGTTGAAATATTTGCAACTGGAGCATAGGATTCAAAGTAATCTATATCTTTCTTCTGCCCAAAGCCTTGCGCTACTAGCCTCGCTTTATATCTAACAACCTTACCATTATTATCTGTTTTGACTTTATAGACCCATCTACTTCCTATGCACTTCATACTCTCGACCTTATCTATCACTTCTCATGTATTTCTATCTTCCAAGCTTTACATTTCTTGATCCATAGCCGCTTTCCATTGCTTACGTGTGGTGATGACATTGCCTGATCAAAACTTGTTGGTTCTACTATTTCCGTTAGGTTTATTTCATTATCTTTAGGTTTCCCCGCACGACCCCACGGGTTTTTAATCACCTTTCCACGTCGTGTATTAGTGTTAATTGAGTCTAGATCTGTTTTTTGTAGACTACTGGGGCTTATGTCCTCTTTTGAGCTACCAATTTCAATATCCCCCTTTTCTACCGTTCGCGAATTATCTACATCTTCATTTTCGTCCCGATCCGTTTCTACCTTTATTTCTTCCACTATTGTTTTATCTAAACTTTCTTCTTCAAAAACGGGAATCCTATACGTTTTTCTTTTATAAATATGTTCGAAACCACATACATTCTCTACAAATTTTACGTGTTTGCTTTGTATTATATCATCCCTAACCGGGTCCCATAATCTATACCCCTTGGTTTGGTTAGAATATCCTACTAAAATACATTCCTTTGACCTTGGTTTCAGCCTATGATTGCCTTGTTTTACAATGTGTACATACGCTAAGCATCCGTATGCTCTTAAATGTCTAACACTAGGTTTGTTCCCAGTCCAGATGCTCTCTGGAACATCGTTTGTTGCAGAATGTATAATTCTATTTTTAATGTAACATGCAGCTAATAATGCCTCTGCCGAAAATCTCTCCGGCAATTTTGACGTTTTTAGCATCGCGCGTACGAGATCTATTAATGTCCTATTGACTCTTTCTGATACACCATTCATTTGTGGTGTATAAGCATTTGTCCGCTCATGTTTTATGCCTAAACTATCGAGTATATTTGTTATTTCTTTGTTACAAAATTCGAGGCCATTGTCAGTCCTTATTCTCTTTATCTTTTTATCAGTTTCTCTTTCTACCCTAGCTATATACTTTTTCAGATAGCTTGTTACTTCATCTTTGGTTTTCAAACAGTATACAGTTATTTTTCTTGAGTAATTATCAGTAACGGTAAGAAAATACTTTGATCCACCTATTGATTTAACAGGTAAAGGTCCACATAAATCAGAATGAACTAAACCTAATACAAATTTTGTCTGCCTAGTTCCTATGCTTTTACATGGCGCTTTTGTAGACGTTCCAATGTTGCAACCATCGCAATGTACATTGTTAATATTTAAGTCTTCCAATCCCCTGACTAAATTCTTATTTGCTAATTCTCTAATTGTTCCCACATTCACGTGGCAAAATCTTTGATGCCATTTTACAGTATCATCTAATTTGTCATTATGAGCAATATGTGTTTGAACTTGATCCGACTTATTTTTAGCGACTCTACCTCTAACGACATATAGTCCACCCCTGTCGAAAGCTTCGCCCACAATCATTTTAGTTCTTTTATTTATAATACTTAATTTATTATTATCAATTACTAATCGCTTATTCTTACTTTCTATCTGTGAAGCTAATAACAAATTTCTTCTTACATTAGGAACATGATACACGTTATGCATAGTTATACTAAATGTGTTGTTATTTACATAAGTTTCAATATTGATATCGCCAATGTCTACTGCTTTTAAATTGTTTTGTGTATCTTCGTTAGCTGAATATATAATTTCATCTCCTATGAACCTATAGTTTATGAACCAGTCTTTGTGTTATTTATAAAATTTCGTTTATTGAGCGTGACAATTGGTACAATGAGAGGCCCGATAAACGGCGGGCAGTTTTAACTATATAATATACATGAAACGTGGCAGTAGAGGCTGCAACTCGAGTCATAAAATACCTTTGTAATGATAATGAATTTGTTACGCTGGAAAATGTGATGATACAGTTTAAGAGTGTACGTTATGAGGATGATATAGTTGTCAGAAAAAGAAAGGTGAGACGCTTATGTGAAAAAACTGACAAACGGTATGACTTATAAACTAACTTAGAACTAAAACTAAAACTAACTTAACTTAAATTGAAATACATCAAATGGGGTGAAGTGATAGTGAAGATGAGGATGATAATGAGATGAATGCGAAATGACGATGAGTGAATGAATAGAAAAGCAGGAGTAAACTCGCTTACCAAATATGTTTTGCAAACAGCAGAAATAAGAAATATATTGGATTTGACTATTACACATATATAGGGGACATGAGCAGGTTAGCTCATGTAACGATATGGAGGCGATTGCGGGGAATCAGCATTGCACGACACGGAACGAAGCCATGGCAGCCTGGAGAGGTATTTGTACTTTCGGGGATCACGATCCACTGGAGGTAATAAGGTGGAGAAAACAAGTCTCCCCGGATCATCACGCAGGATGAGAGGTGAATAGTCTAGTGCGACTGATCTCTGTTTACGTTTGACGTGATAGATTATAGGAATCTTCGATAAAGGATCTTAAAGGAAGTTATTTGTATCAAGGTAGAGGAATGCGTCAAAGGAAATGTGGCCGGAGAGTCTGGATTTCTCAGCATAATCAAGGCAAACGCAAATCATACCATCAATCACTGAATTATTGGAGCGATTATTAAAAAGTTTCAGCGCGTGTAGCCGGAGAAGTTTTAAAGCGAATATATCGATTCGGGAGGCATTCACCCTCGCGTACGTCCTGGCGTTAGATAGGTACTTAACGATATTGGCCATCGGGTTGCAACGTTGAAGGTTTAAAACCACCAATCGCTCGATAGATTCGTCTCTCTGGTGCACGAAACATTTCCATGATATATGGAGAAATCGAGAACCACGTGGGAAACGCATAGGTCAGAATAGATCTTATGTATAGTTTGTAGATTAATAATTTGATTGACGTATGGACATGTTTGGAGTGTAGTTCCTGCTATCTTAGCTGTCGCTCCTCGCGCTTTTTTCAGGAGATATTTCGCATGCTCGTTATAATTCAGCCTTTCGTTAAGCATTACACCGAGATATTTTACCGATTTTTTGTGAGGTACCATCGCCGATGCGTCCGCCGGATCTTTTATAGTAAAGTTTTTAGCCAGAGAACGCGCCTTTTTGCTGGTCTTATGTGAAGTTTCGGTGAATAGGATTGCTTCGCATTTGTTGGAATTTAATTTGATTTTTAGGCTATTGCAATATTGAAAAATCTGATCGAGTGTTCGCTGAAGTTTGCTTTGGATTTCACGTGGATCTTCGTGTCTCGCGTAGATAATAAGGTCATCCGCGAACGCGAGAGCACTGCACCCGCAATCAGAATTTAAGGCGAATTTTTTTAATATGTCTGAAAAATAAAGGCCAAAAAGAACGGGCGAATTAACGGCCCCCTGTTGAAGTCCGTTCTCGATTGAGTGTGTTACGCTCGCTGATGAGCCCTCTAAACTCACACAGAATTTCCTATTCGTAATCATGCTGAAGATTAATTGCAGTAAGTTCGCTGAGAATTTTAGATCGTTTAATTTAACAATTAGACCGGCGGTCCAAACCGTGTCGAATGCTTTTTCCATGTCTAGGAGACAGGCTCCTACCGACATTTTGCCGTTCAGTGCCCACGTTATGTCGGAAATGAGTTTAGAGATAGCATGGACCGTTGAATGTCCGAAACGAAAACCAAATTGATGGTCTGGTATTAACTCGTTTTCGCGAATGTGCGATGAAATGCGATTATTAACAATAATTTCAAAAATTTTGCCTATGTTAGGCAGCAGGCTAATTGGCCGATAGCTATTTACATCGTGCTGGTTTTTACCCTTCTTCAGCAGCGGAAGCAACCTAGCCGTTTTCCAGCGATTAGGGAAATAGCGCAGGTTGAGGCAAGCGTTAAAAATTTCGGTTAATAGATTGATAAAGTTCGATGGTAGCTTCTTAAGCACAGCAGTAGAAATGCCGACGAAGGAGAATGATTTTTTTTTTCAGTGCTTTTATGGCTCTGCGTACTTCTTCAGGGTTCGTGAAGTAACTGATCGCGTCAAGTGCGTTGGAGGGTTGTCTAAGCTCGCGTCTGTCAGTAAAGTTATGTAATCGTGTGTTAGCGGTATTGAATTCTTGTAATATAGTCCTGTATGAGATCTCAGTGCCTAAGATGAGAGCATTTGTCTCGTGATTTAACTGTGAGTTATGCGTATCAAAATAGTTAGATTTATGGACCCTAAAGAAATGTGTGCCAATTATGTTTAATTTATCGATAAGGTTCGTTACTATGTAATCGTTGTTATCGCTCTCAAGCGTTGCTGTGTTAATATCACTATCAGCGAAAAGACTAGCATGGAGCTTCCCAATCCTAAGAGCTGGAAGAGACAGATCGCTGGACCGATTTAATGCTCTTTTCAGAAACGGGAATAATTTTCAAGGTTTTTTTATATAAAGATTACTTAGACTGTTATTCCAATAATTTTGCGTTATTTCGGTGAATTTCCTGCGAAGCCTATAGTTGACTCTTTTGATACAATTTCTTAGAAAAACGGCCAGGCTATTGCAGGCGTTGTTGGGAAGGTTGCTGTTTCTCGAAATTGCAAATAGCTTAGTTAGAAGTTTCGATTTAATCTTTTTGAGTTTTTTTATATCATTATCCGAGTAGTCGCATGAATGTACTATAATTTTCGCAGAGCGCGTAACTTTCTTAAGGGCCCAGAGTATTTTGTCTTCTAGCTGACTAATAATGGCGTCTATTTGAATTTCGTCGAAATTAACAATGTTATCTATATCGTCTGGCAAGACGTTAGCCAGGAGATTTTTGAATTCGACCCAATCCGCTTTGTAGATTTGCAGACGATTAGCCTGAACGAAACGCGGCATGGCTGTGACTCAGTCACGATTTTTAAAACTGATTCTGATGGCCCAGTGATCGCTGTCATATGGAAGGACTTGTAATCTTTCTGAGTTATTATTTGCAAGCTCAGTCAGCCTGTCGTCCAACAGGATAAGATCGAGATTTGAGGATGATCTGTGGAATGTGGGTGTATCGGAGAAAAAAAAGTTTCGTACGGTATACGGTGCCGCGGAAATCGAGCCACTCGTGAAGGGCAATCCCTCGCGCATTGTTTTAAGCGTTTAGCCAGGACGTATGTTTGGCGTTAAAATCGCCCGAGACGACATATAAATTTCGTTTGTCACGTAAGCGGAGTTTGGTAAAAATGCGTTCAAGTTGGGACATGAACGCATTTCCTTTGCGATTTGAACTATAAATCGACACGATGATTAGCTTCGTCTCACTTCCCAAATCGATAGAAATCGCGCAGACTTCGACCAGTGGGTTTGACGGGAGACCGAGATCTAATCTCACGAAGGGAATGCTTTCTTTAATTAGGAGGATGGCGGTACCGCCACCGAAGCTGGTCCCACCCCATCTGTCTTGACGTATAATACTATAGCCGCCCAATAACTCGAGTCTATGTTTGCGGTTTAATTTTGTTTTACACAGACAGCAGAAATCTGGTGTGTCGCGCGCGAGAAAGGACTGTAGATAATTTCTTTTGTGGAGATTGATAATCGAATTCACGTTTACTCCGATTACAGAGAACTCACTTAGAGATAAATTCCGTGAGGCCGCCACTTCCAGGTGGTCAACGATTGCTTCGCCCGCGTCGAGCGCTGGCTGATCTCCTATCAGATTGAGGGACCGTATGTTCGCCTATTAAAAGTGAAAACAAAACATTAATTTTTTCTGAATTGTCGTTTACTCTACTAAACAGAATAGGAATTTGAGTAAGGAGCTGGGTGAGCGAGTCTTTGATCGCCACCAACTCGGAACCTGGCTGGAGTTGAAGCGAAGTAGTAGGCGGAGAAACGACTGGTGCAGAACTTCCAGTAGTCAAGAGTGGACGTTGATGCTGCTGCCCAATTGGGAAAGTAGCGGATGCGGTAGAAGATGCAGTCATGATTGGTGACGCATTTGAGTTTAACGCCGCAACACGGCTGAAGGACAGACCGGCAGTAACTTGACGTGAAGGTTGCCTGGCCGTTGGGCGAGGCTGGCGGGAAGCGGCGTTAGCGGACGCCGATCTTGGTGTATTTGCAGCTGCGATTATCTTCTTCAGGGCGGGGAACCCACGGTATGAGGCTGGGTGGCCGTAATCTTTGCAGTTTACGCAGTAAATAGCCGCTTTTAACGTATTAGCCTCGATTTTGCAAGCACCCTTGGCATGGGTTTCTTTGCATTTAACACATCGATGCTCCAACATACAGTTTATGGAAGAGTGACCAATTCTTTGACAATTGTGACATTGTATACGTTCAGGGCGTTGGAATTTTTCCCAGCGGATCCTCTGGTAGTTAATTACTTTGATGTTATTAATGAAATTTAAGTCCGAGTTGTGCGTAAATTGTACCAATAACATTGGCAGTTGAATGCCTGCTTGTTTGGAACGCGAAGTCGTGAAGTTGACAACACGAATTGCTTTGACTTTGCCCACGCCGAGTGAGTTAATCTCCTCAAGAATTTCTTGTGTATCTGCGCTTGGGTCGATGCCTTTGAGCAGCATAACAACTTGTTTTTCAGATTTCGGAGTAAACGTGTAGTATGCTGCGTTCTCCTCCAAGAAAATATTTTTGATTATTCGGAAATTTTCAATATTTTTGGGATAAACGATGTACCTAGAGTTGCTACTGCGTTTGATTGAAAATTCCGCAGAAGTAGCGGACTTTTTTATTGAATTAATAAAAGATTGTGTACTACTTGCGTGTACTATTAAGGGCGAGGAGCGTGTTCCTCCACCTTGGCCTTCTGTAAAAGGCGTTTCAGGCGCAGTGTCAGTACTTTTGTCTGTCTGCATGCTGACATCCGGCTGGGCCAACGAAGCAAATCGCTTCGATAAAGAGATGGGTGAATCCGCAGTAGAAATAGCATTTACATGGGAGCCCTTTTTGATCCGTGGCACTTTTGCAGATGAGGAGGAGGAGTTGGTCTTAGACGAGGAACTCCCTGGAGTTGTTTGGCTATTTAGCCTCTGGTATACTTTAATTTGGGTCTCTAGCCGGGCAATGATCTCGGCCTGCTTTTTGATGACTTCGGATGGATCATCAGTTGTCCTCCACGCTGATGACGAATGAGTGGATGACATTGTAGTGATGCCTGCCTTATTCTGAATAGATGAGGGCGAAGAGAGGTCCTCCCTCTTTTCGGATTCGGAAGCGAGGCTCATGAAAATGGCATCCCGCGGCGAGCGGGTGCCGGCTGATTTATGCACTTTACCTAGATTGGCATCTAGATTTTCCGCGTTCATTTCACTTATCTCGCGTTTATGCAGCGGTAAAAACTAATAATGGACTGTTTAATAACTTGTATCCGAGAACTAGAACTCGTAGCGTGAGGTAAATAATACTTTCTTTCTTGTAGCTGAATTAATATTAATAGTCAAACGAATATTTCTGGATTCACTAGCGTTGAGCGCGTCGACTGCTCCCAACGAAGGTCTAGCCAGAACTGACCAGTCTTTGTGTTTACATATATGATGGGTTGCACCACTATCTATTAACCAACAGTCGTCTAACTGAACATTGTTTAATTCTAATAAAAATGTATCTTTATGCTTACGCTGATATAACGTACTGGGTTTCCCATTTGTCTTTACGCTTTGTACCTTTGACCGACAGTTTTTAGCTAAATGTCCTTGCTTCCCACATTTGAAACATTTCCTTTCCTCCTTGCTATAACCGCCTGCCTGGTGTAATACGTTTTTGGTTTGGTGATATGCCTCTTTACGGTCTTTGGTATGGTTACCCTCCTTCGATGCTCGTCTCTCGTATTCGCTCATCAATATCCCTTTTATTTCAGATGACTTGAACTTTGTGTCGTCTAAATTTGCTAATGACATGATAATTCCTTCATAACTATCCGGCAAACCACATAGCATTGTGTAAGCCAAGTCGTCGTCCTTTATTTCATGGCCAGCTTCCTTGAGACTGTCACTGCAGGTCTTGATTCTCGTTAAATAAGATGTCATGGTCTCATCTGCTTCGAGTTTTATGGAAACAATTTGTTTTTTGAGATGCAATATCCTTAGTCGTTATTTCGGTTCAAATATTCTCTTTAATGCTTCCCACGCTTCACTTGCTTTAGTACAATCCATTATATGTATTTGGGGCTGTGGGAAGCTCAGCGAACAACCTTATCTCACGCCCGAGCGAATCGGGATGGTGCTCGTATACCCCTCGGCCAACCGAACACGCGTCATATAGCCTTCGTACATCGCCTTCCACGTATTGTGGAGGCGGGGGAGCACGCCGGAGCTCTCGAGGGCATTGCTGATAGTTGCGTGCGGGATCGATACAAAAACATTGGACAGATCCAGCCACGCAACCACCGCCTGTTTCCCCGGTCTGCGCGCGTCCGTCAGGATCTCCCCCAGCACGTAGTTGTGCTCGTAACACCCCTCGCACCGGAAGAAACCCTTCTGACCCCAGCTCAGTCTCCCGTTCGCTACCGCCCAGCCGGTCAAGCGATCACCGATCAGGGCCGCGTAGAGCTTTGACGCGGTATTTCCGAGCGCGAGTGGACGCCAGTTCGATAGGTCGTCCCTATCTCCCTTCTTGTACACCAAAACCGTGTTGGAGGTCTTCCAGGTCGTTGGAACCGACTCCAGGCGGTAGCATGCATTGAATACCGCGGTCAGCAATCGACAGCCCAGGTCAGCCATTCGGAGATCGGCGTAGGTGATGCCATCCGGCCCAGGCGCAGAGTTATTCATACGCCTGAGTTGGCCCTCCACCTCCTCCTCTGTGAATGGCGGAGCCAAGTCCTCAGTCCCGACTCCTGGAGCCACCGGAGTCCGTGTAGGAGAGAGACCGGGCAGGTCATTTCCTCCTCCATACACGTCCTCGAAGTACCGCTGCACCTCCTCCTTCCGCACCTGGCAGAAAGGAGAGGTCCCACCGAATACTTCTCGGACTGCTCGGCTTCGGTTCAGCCTGTATAGCCTCTGTATCCACGCGGCGTCCCGCACGAAGTTCCAACGGCCTTCTCCCTGTGAGGGGGTGGGACGACTGGCTCGTCCCGTGTGCCCGGTATCGCGCCGCACTCCCGCAGCATTCCGACCGCCAGCCGTAGGACGCCCCGGGCAGCCCCAGGCGGCCATACCTCGGGCGGTCGTGCCGCGAATCTCTCCACAGCTTTGGAAGTATATAGCAACTTCCGCCGCCATACACTCCAACTCTTCCTTGCAGGAGGTAAAGTTCGCGATCTCCAGGAGGAGTTCCCTCTGCTAGAGCTCCTCCCGAGTCGCGCGGCGTTTTGCAGCGCCTACACGACCGGAGTCGCCGCCCCCTGGGACGCCCACTCCGCAGCCGCTGTGGGGTCGCGGCCCGGTCGCCCTTGGTTCGGCCAGAACGGTGAGACGAGCAAGGGGTCAGCGTACTCGCCGCATAGCCCCGGCCCACCTCGGCTGGTTCCGCCGGCGGGCACACGAGTCGCGGAGCAACGACGCACCAGGGTGGTAGATGTTATGCCGGCAGCTTCCAGAGACCCCACGCTGGGTGGGCCGCCATCATCCTCTCGCTCGCTCCAGGCCCTGAAAAGTTTATCAGAATCAATATTCTTATTGGTTCTCCCCTTTCTGGTTGGGGGGGGGGGGGGCACCGGGTTCGCGCCGGATCCTCCGGGGGAGAATGCAGCGGCGGCGTCTTCCGCGCTTTTCTCCCCTCTCTCGCTGTCTTCCATCTTCCTTTCCACAGCAAGGGGTGGCTGGTGGTTGGCCGTTGTCTTCTTTGAGGTCGGCCTCAGAAGCACCACCTCGGGCCCTACCGACTGCGCCCTTTCCGCAGGACGATCCCCTTGGATCGGGCGCACCGGCCCGGAGACGCTGGCCGAAATCAGCGGCGCTCCACAGCACGAGGTCGTGATTGTTGCCATAGTGAGTGGCTACGGAGGCTACTACTACTACTACTACTACTACGGAGGCGGCCGACGTGCAGACGCGGGTATTATTGCCGGCGACCCTCGCCGGACTCCTGGGATAAGGGAGTCCCGTGGCCGCCGGCAACCGCATAGGTGACGAATGCACGACGGCTGGTGCCTCCACGGGCAGTATCGGCTATACCCCCCCCCCCCCCCCCTCCCCCAGTGGGAGAACAGCTCAGTCCAGAACTCTTCCGTTCAATGGTGGCTGCGGGTCGCGGGGATAACGTCCCGAGCGGTTTGACCCGCAGCGCACCTGTTGCTGAACCGGTCACTACCGGTCGAGTGACGGTTTTCGTTCGAGGAGGTAGGTTCCTCCACCGGCACGCTCACAGCCCTTCTGGATCGTAAAACGGGCGGCGATACTCTCTCTCCCCCTTCTTTTCCTTTGCGTCCCCCCAAACTACGGGGGGCACAAGTAGATGAAGGGGTGACTCGTCCCTCACTGGATCTTCGTCCCCCCACGACTCGGGGGACCCTCCTATCGATGCGTCCTTTCCCCCGACTCTCGGGGGCGGACAGCCCCTGGAGGGGTTGTTCCAGTACTATTCCTACCCCCGACGTGCCAGTGGTTGCTTCTGCGGCGGGGGGGGGGGGGGGGGGGGGTTGATGGTGGTGGACACCCTCGCACTTCTAGCAGCCGCGGCCCGCATTGGCGCCTTTCCTTGCGCGGGCCTAGAGATGATGGAGGCAGATGTCAAGGAGGTAGTGGTCCTCGAAGGAGAGAGATTTGCGTTTGATTTGCGCGCCGGTGGCCTACCCTCGCCACTCAGCCGGCGGGTTTCCGAAGTTCCCGCAGTACGGAAGGCGGCCTCGTTCGGTAGCCGTGGTTTCGAGGCCCGCATGATGCCGTCGTGGGTCGCTTGAGCCACCATCACGGCGGCAGATGGCGGTGCCGCGGTGACGGCAGCGTAAGTCGTCGCGGGTTGCCGCACCGTGGATTTCAAATACTTCTCCCTATGGAAGACCGGCGAGACCAGGGGGAGGTAACTCCCATGCTATAAATTTCGGCCGCGGACATACTGTCTTCTGAACGGGAAAGCTTTTTTGGGAACTAATTTCTATATATATATATACCATACTGATCTATATATACTATATATTTAGTACTACAGCTTTCAACTTTAGAATGATTAGAAAGGTATGAGTATACCAAATTCTATTTCCCAATAGTTTGTGATTTTCCTCACGCTATTGTGAAATAGAATTTAGTATACTTTTTATATAAAATATATCAAGGGAATACATTAAGTTACAACTTATTTATTTCTACAATAGTATAAATTTAAAATACATTTGTTTACATTGGTCACTTATAGCTACTTATCTTATAATTACATTATTCACTTTTTTATATACATACTATCCCTCCTCCTTTCTCAAACGGGCTTGGGACTATCTATGGCGGAGTTAGGCCTGGTGCCCCAGCCAGGGACCCTTTGCTAAGTACTGACGGCCTGGTCAACCGAGACCAGGATTTTTAAAGAGGTGTATCTCCTCTCTCCACTGTCGCAATCTTCAAACGAAGATTGTACTTTTGTTGAGCTCTCCTCATGAGAGTGTTATTCGATTTTTTCGAATATTTTCCGCTCAACCCCATATTCATTTTGTCACACCAGCTCTTTAAATGAATGTTGATGAGTGACTTAATAATTGTCTCTTTAAGTGTCTCAGTGTGAGTACTGCATTCCATAAAATCAAATGTTATATTTTCGTAAAGTATTTTTGATAATACTTTCGATATATTATATTTGAAATATGAACGATTAATTGTTCTATTCAACATTTTCTTCATTTTGGGGATAGCGTTCTTTAAGAATGCATCATTTCTGCAAGTCATTATGCAGTTGTTGCGTTGTTTATGCGGATCTTTTTCTAATATCCGTTTTATTATACAATTATTGTCACTATGTATATACGATAGATCCGTGCCAGAACTTACGTGGGATACATTCAAAATATCTGGTACCATCTCTTGTTCATTTGCATTTTCTTGCATCTCTTTGTCCAGATATTTGTCAAATGTGAACAATAATTTTCCAGTATCAAAACATTCACAGTTTTGTCCAGTGCTGCTTCGTGGTGATAAATTGTTAATTAACAATATTTTATACGCACCACTGAATCCAATGCATGTTGGGTTATTATTTCTCCAACCAGTGGCCCTTATGCTTCCGAAAAAATTTTCGAGGGGATCTTGATTCACGAAGCGCGTCTTCAAATATTCGAAACCGTGGTGCGACAATTCTTTCCAAAGCTCTTGAAAATTTTCGATCGTTTTGATCCAGTTATTTAAACATGACGATCTTGAGCTTGGTTCTTTTGTGACTGGGTGCACGTAGCGCATCTTTTTTATTCGCGGTATTGCCGCAGCCCAAAATTCGTGGTGCTTGCTTCCTTCTGATAAAATAACTCGTAAAGGTGCATTCTGTTTGAAGGAATGACCGTTTACGGAATTAAATAATTTGTCAAAAAAATTTAGTGTAGCGGCTGTCACCATCCCATCATCTTTTGGTACTTTCCACGATTCCTGGGTTTTATCGTAAGTATCGTTCGACAACCTCAAGAAGTCTCCTGAGCGGCGGAACTTCTCGCTAAATACCGCTTATTCGCACCGTTTTTTAAATTTAATCCACCCTGCTCAGCCTCCTGAAGGAGGCACTTGACAAAGTCGTAACACTAAAATATTTTTATGATGCCTGGCGAATCAGATCCTGCCGAAAGAGGCCTACCTCCGAGGAGACTTCTTGAGCTTGTCGCGTTATACCTGTAAAAGGTATAGTACTAATTGAAATATATGTAAATGCCAAGAATGTGCAAATACATAGCGATACTGTTATAAAAGTTAACTTACATTGTGAATAATGTTCTACGACCGTAGCCACTGTAGTGCTAAATACTTCTGTTGCGTATTTCACATTCATTTTCTTTATTTTATGCGGGATTACATGTTGATCCGTAATTTTCCGCATTAACCGATTAATCCGGTTTGCATAAATATCTATATTGTAAATATTTTCTAAGATGCGCCACGTTATAAATTCTCTTTTTCCTGTCCCAGTAGAGACATTTACTTCTAAGTCTTTGTTTAGTAAATTATTGCGCACTGCTTTTATTAGGTGGGGCGGGTCGTAAAAAGGAATAATTTTTGTGCCACCTAATTCGAAAGTGTAGGCTCCTAGAAATTAAATTTTTTGCTTTTAGTAAAACCGTATATGTGAAAGATATTTCACGCTGTATAACCGAAAAAAGAAACAACTTATACTTACGGTGTTCTTCACCTCGCTTCCATTTTTCTTTTCTCGTATCTTCTACGAGACGATTGATAGCAGCTACATTACTGGTGCCTTGATCGCACACAGTTGCAACCATTTTCAATCCCGTTGCAGACACTTTCCTTATAACGTCTTTGATGCAGCATAGCAATTGAGTTGACGTTGTTTGGCTTTCGCAAAAGTTATAAGCAACTGAAATTTTCCATCCAGTTCTCAAGCCTCTCAACATAAATACCAACGCATGGTCCGCAAAATTAGCAGTGCGTCTTTGTCCCCAGTCTTCAACACCCACAATACAGTCTTGCCCTGCGTTGTAATCTACATGGGGCTCCAGCGCCATTTCGTCCCACACCAGAATGCAGTACTTTTCTTTCCTCGTTAATTTCCTTACATTTTCACCGAGGTGCTGCATCATAAAATCACAGACACCTGGTTTTAATTTTAGTTGTTTTATTATATCTTTTAATAATTTCATGCTCGGCATATTGTACATTTGCCTCAATAGTCGATATGCCTTGGGCGACTGTTTATATATCGTCAGGGACATTATTTTCTCTTCTTTAGTGTAGCGTCTCCCCTAAAATAAAATTTATCATTAGTTCAGAATATTTTAATGTAAATATTATTAAATAGCTTCTTCAAAGTCACATATATATCACAAGATAACTTTAGTAACAACATTAGCACTATTAATTAGTCAGTTTTTTATTTACCTGCGGTGCATATTCTGAAGTCCGCATCTGCATACGTATCAACATCTTTTGGCCTGCTGATAACCCTTTATATTCTTCTAGGAACTGGGTTACAGGGGGTGTTCCTGATGCTTTATGATGGCCTTTTATTCGAATTTGTTTTAATTTCTGGCGCAATGATTTGTTGCATTTCATTGCATACCTCTGTCTTTTTAATAGTTTTTGCAAGGTATTACTTGTTGCTTGTCCCCTCGGTGTAAAAGCATCAGTGTTGCTCGTACAAACATTGGCCATACATTTTGTCCCTCTTCCTGATGTACTACATACGGTACATTGATAAAGTGCACCATCTAAAAGAAACAAATAAAAATTGTCAATAATATGTAATATTTAATTTTCATGGTTTTATCAAATCTTTAATAACACTGTTCAACAAATTTGAACTTTTTTTATTTTCTCAAATATCCAATGGGTCATCCTCGTAGAGTTAGTCATCCTAAACACGAATCCGTCGGCAGAATTGCTCCATCACCCTCAGTTTTTTAGTAAAATGAGTTTTTGTAAAAACACCAAATTTTGGCAGAAAATGAGGTATTACGCGAAAAGTATAAACGATGCGAAGTTGAAATTGGTCTTAACACTATTCCTACCGACATTTCGCATATACCTATTCCTACCGCGACCGGTCAAGTGACCGGTCTTTAGCAAAACTTATATTTTTTAATATAGAATGAAAATAACATCCAATTTGACAGTATAGATATATAGTGTCTTTTATTCAGTAGTATATAATGTACATATTATTCGTTTTCACCGGATTTTTTGCAAATCGGCATCTCTATTATACATTTTCCACATACGTAGTTTTCACATTTTAGATAGACTTTGTTAGGCTTATTATCTTTACAATGTCTTAGCTGATATGTTTTTAGTTTACGGAAACCTGTAATTGCATTTGTGACGGGTGTTGGTTGATTCTTTTTTGCTTAGCTGTAGCAGTTTTATGATATTCGATGGAAAGTTCTGCTGATTGAAGTAAAACTTCTTGTCTCGAAATATCTTCTCCCGTGGTTTCTTTATATAAAACCCATGCATTTTATTCAACTGATAAAATAAAAACTAAAATATAAAAATGTAAATCAAAATGGATAAAAAATGAATAAAAGATGAAATATGAAACTCACTACGAAGTATTGTTGGTTTTGTTCACTTTATTGAAAATTACACTTATAACACGTAATACAGTATAAAATGAGAGTAGAATAGTACTAACAGAATAAAAATAAAAATTAACAAGTTACAAAATTTACTGATTTGAATTGGAGAGAAGACACACACACACACACACACAGACACACACACCCTCCAAGGCATCCCCTTCCGCTATTTTATTTATTTCACGATCATAGTAGTAAAGACGGTATAAGAAAATCTACGGTTCTTGACCAATTCGGATACCAATGAGGCAAATAAGCACCGCAAGGCCGATTGGTGAGCGAGAACTCTAAACACTTGGAAGTGCTGTAAAAGAGTTCCTGGAAGGCACTTTTTGAATAAAATCATGTCACAACTGCATTACCTTTCATTTGAAACGAATCTATCGTTTCAGAATTGAATCTTTGAGAGAATACTATTATAAAAAGATACATATCGTTCAACCGGTCAAATGACCGGTCGTGGTAGGCAAGGCAGACTACAAATTTTTCTCAGAAAATAAACAATAAAAAAAGAAGTGAATATTGAAAAATGTATTACACGTATGTTTCAGGAAAAGTCGTAAAGTTTAAAGGCGATTGAATTACGTTGTATATAGGAAATTCGAATCGAAATTTTAAAAATGGTCATTTGACCGGTCGCGGTAGGAATAGTGTTAAACGATAGAGGAAATCATGCCGAATATTTTAGTGTATATATTTATTAAAATTGGTTGTTGCAAATAGTAACAAATGACCGTCAAAGTTTAAAAAAGTGCGGATGCGCGAACTTACTATGCTATACTTTTACATTTTTATGAAAAGTTATTTATCTAGCACGAATTTGCTATACTGGATCGCATTCCTTAGACATTTCTGAAGAGAAAACTGCCCCCAAAAGTTTCGGGAACTGTTTTCAATCCCGACGGGTAGAAAAAATATTCGTCGGGAACGTGTAATCGGCGCACAGTGGTTCATTTGGCCGAAAACCTGGCCAAAACTCAAGGAGTTTTTCAATTTAGCTGAAAATTGGTGTATTAGTATTATTTGGGTCGCTGATTAAGAATCTGAACTCAGAATTTCCAAAAACAAAATGGCGGCTTCAATATGGCTGATGCGAGTATTGAAAAATTGTCGAATCGGCACAAAAATCAGTATTATTTTGATTTTTAACCTGAACGAAATAAATATTGCGTTTCGTTAATTACAAGGGTAACCTTAGTGAAGCATTAGCATTATTCGTTTGTCCAAGGCACGATAGCCTGGCCGTATGTCATAAACGTATTTCCCCGAGCATGGCGCGTGCGACAAACAAATAAGAATATCTCGTAGAATCGCAAAAAGTCGCAAAATTTTACAACGGGGACTTCTTCGGGAAGCTTCAAAGTTTAATTTAAAAAAAAATTCGCTTTGTACTTTTGCGTACTTCACAACTATTTCCTCTGCAAAAGGAAAAAAATGTATGGGTTTTGCAATCTGTGCCATCGCAGTTGTAAAATATTAAATAAAAAAATGAAACCAAGGTACTTATAATTTAAAAGTATGACGAATAGCAACAAATACTTGCAAAGTTGATTGTACCATTATTTCACATTGAAAACGTATTCTGAATTTCGACGTGAAAACGTTACATTATTCAAGTGCCAACTTTGACACTGCATATCTCTAAGAGTATTGTTCAATAAAAATTTTTATTAATGGAAAACGATGCTCTGATGTGTTACAAATCAAACGCAATTGCTAAATTTTGAAAATCGCGAAACAAATTTTTGGCTTTTTGGCCAGGTTTTCGGCCAAATGAACCACTGTGCGGCGTTCGGCGCCATGCTGCTATTCTACGCGGGCCGCCAGTGAGACAGTGCCGCAAATGTGCGTACTGGAACGCAATACTATACTTATGCCGTAAGACTTAATGAAGTGGTCGATTTCGGCAAAACCATCGCCAGAAGTTCAAAAACATTAAAATATATTAATCGTATTTGATTTAAAACATATCTGAGGATACTTTTTCACTAACAATACTTTTGTCTTATCCTACATGCGACGTAGTGCCATCTGAAACTGTTCCTCAACAAATATTCTGACTCGACGTGCCACGCACGTCGTTCTTATCTCCGCGACTGACGCGCGAGGCACGTCTTTCCAGCGCGAGCGATTAACTACGAATGTCGCCCCAAATGCGGCACCACGCCAGTGCCGATAGGCACGAGTGTGACGCCTACAGAGTGGTTGTGAATCAGTAACATCTCGACTGTATGTTGGGTCAATGAGGCGGTGTTTCTCGAAGGACGGCTCGATCGTGCAATAATCGCCCGCCGCTGGTCTAAACCGTTTGTGCCTGGAGCTGAACGAGTGTTTCTTTTTTTGAGAGCAATGTTAAACTCAGTAAAGCCAAAAAGTGAGCTAAGAAATTGATTGTCCTTACAAGTAGGCAGTTAATCTGGATCATCAGAAACCCATGATGGACTAATTTTGTCTAAAGCTTCCCTAATTTTGGTTTCGGACTGGTGATTTTCAGGAGTGTGACACGGTGTAACTTTGATCCAGTTGTTCTTTAAGATTTTACTGCGATTCCAAACATATTTTTTGCTCGTGCCAAAATTGATGCTTTTTGCGAAATCTCTAAAATTGTCTTTCTTCTTTTTTTTTAAAAGTTTTTCTAGCCAGAGCAGAACATTTTTTATATTCTATGTAATCATTATAATTTTTAGTGAATTGCCATTTTTTAAAGGTTGCTTTTCTAAGCCTTTTGACCTTGTCATACTCTGAATCTCACCATGGTAACGGATTTCGATGAATTTTGTCATTAACAGTTCTTTTTCTCGGAGTGTTTGATGCAACAGCATTTATGAGTGTATTGGTAAAAATAGAATATTTTTCACTTGTGATTAGAAGGTCATATTCTGTTGCAAGAAATTGATTATAATTTTCTTCTAACAAGGGAACATATCGAACTCGAACACACCGATTTTGATGAAATTTATGTCAGAGTTAGTCCTCGTAAGAATATTAGACACGTATTTTTTTTTATCGGCAACCATCCACTCTGAAGGGGTGAAAACACCCCTCAAAGTTGAGGGCAGAAAACACATTTTTAGGAATATCTCGGTAACCAGGGGTCAAAAAAATTTGAATTTTTTTTCAAATTGTTTGTTTTTCGACCAGGAATTTAACTGTGTAAGAAAAGTTGCGTAAAAGTTATTTGTTTAAAAAATATATTAAAAAATTAATTTATTTTGTTAATATTTCCCAGAAAACATTCGCAATAAATTAAATAAATTTATGTACACTAACTAATGTCCAAATTAGCGGATACGTGTTTTTGGATTTTTTCAATTTTTGACGATAAGGGTCATTATTATATGTTTATATGGGAACATATGTTCCCTTGTAAGTTGATAGATACTTCTTCCCAGTTTTAGTCCGGGAGGCAGCGTAAATTTTTTCGGATCATTTCAGTTCAAATGATTTTTATCTTAAATGATTCCTCTAGGGTCTTTGTTTAATGATTTCAATGTCAGTCGTCTAAATATTGGTGGATGTGGTAAGGAGAACATTTGTATGATGTTAAAAAAAAATTATCTAAAAAGTATTTCAGATCATTTGAAACTTTGCATAATGAATGTTTATTTAAGGAAAAGGATTTTAGAAACGTCAGCAATGTGGATAACGGGGGATTAAACGTCAGTCGGATATATAAACATGTTTCTACAACAATTAATTAAAAATTATTTCAGGTTCAATGAAACTTACATCCCTGATTCTTTATATTATTAAAAATATAAAAACAATCGTCAGCTACTTTTTTAAGCGGGGTAAGATCGTCAGCTGAGGGATTATAAGTGCTGAGTGAGCATTTGACACGCGCGGATTATCATATACCTAATTGATAATCTAACTGACGGTCTCTCCCCTCCTATCTTTATAGCTGACGTATATTTTTATTTAATTTAATGTTTAAATAACTCATTGTAGCAATTTCAAGTGACTTGAAATTAATTCTGAACTTCTTTCATTATTTTTTATTTATTTTCAGTCGTAATTATGATACGCTTCCCGATTACAACTCAACTGACGATCTTTTCCCTTCGATATTTTTAACTGACGTATTTTTTCATTCAATGTCATGTTTAAATAGGGTGTAACAAAAACTTCAAATGACTTACATCTAATTCAAGCTATATTTTGCAGTTTATTCATAACGAAAATATACCCTTTGCCCAAACACAAACAACTAACAAGGGAACATCCTGTTGGGAGTAATTATTGTTCTCTTGTTTTTTTTATGAGGACTGAGCTTGAGGCGAAATGTGTCCCGCGCTGTGCTCCGTATTTGCCGCCTTGTTTCTTTTGTCTCAGTCTGGAAATTATCATTACTCTCTTTTGTTTGTCCGAAAGAGAAAAGCATTACATTTTTATTTTATCTTAATTTCTTTGTATTAACGTTGGAAGCCCACTGAAGATTAACAGGCGGAGGGTCAAATAAAGAAAACTTCATTCATGCAAAAACACCTGCAAATTGCATTTTTATTTCTCATCAGGTTATGGGCCCAGGCGTGAGCCATTGCATGAATTTGAGGTTAAGTCAGAAAAAAAGACCTGGATCGAGTAAACCGGACGAATAAGTCAGTACAAGTCAGTAAAGTCAGGATAAAATAAGTTAATACAAATAAGTCAGGATGGAAGCCGTACGATCTCAATTAGAATGTTTGACGGAAGACGCTCAAGGAAATGTGAACTACGAGTCATGGAGGTTCAAGTTAAATCTAACTTTAAAAGGTAAAAAAATTTGTTATGTTGCTATCGGAGTTACAGTAAAGCCTGAAGGTAGAGATGACACTCTGAATGTATCGACATGGATAGCAAAAGACCTGGAAGCTCAAGCTCTCATTGGTCTAAACTGCAGTAGCTTCATTGCCATGAAGATATCAAAGTGCACATCGGCCCACAGTATGTTATTAAAACTTGATACCCTGTATGGAAAAAGGTCAGATGTATCTATTGAAGGTTTGCAAAGACAATTCTTTGGGTACAAGTATGATGACAGTAAGTCTGTCGTAGAAAACTGTATGCAGATTCAGCAATTGGCTGATAGTCTGGATGCAGAAGGTGAACACATAAAGGAGACATGGATAATGCAGAGAATCTTCGGCATATTACCACCAAAACTTCATCACTTCCGAATGGCCTGGGACAATGTCAGTGGGGTAGATAAGAGTTTGAGCAATCTATTTGATCGGCTGAGGTTAGGAGAGAACAGACAAAAAGAGAGCCAGTCAACAAGCAGGCCTACAAGTCAAAATGCTTTCATATCGAAGCATAGAAGTAAGTTAGATAAGTCAACTAGAAGTCAGAAAAATAACTCAGTAGAATGCTTCAAATGTGGGAAGTCTGGCCATTTTAAGTCACAATGACAGGAAAAACCGTCTGCAAAGTACCTAGAATATTGTAAGAATAAATATGGCTGTAATAAGTGTAAATGTAAGGGACATTTTGCCAAAGACTGCCCAAACGCAGATTCTAGTCAACAGGAAGACAAATCAAGTAAAAACTATAGTAAAAATACCAGTAATAGACGTGCCCTTGTAACAGTAAGTCCGTCGTCGATGAGTTCGCTTAATAACGGTTCAGAAGACTGCTGGTACCAAGACTGTGCCGCAACTCAACATATGAGTTCACATAAGGAGTGGTTCAAGAACTATGTTACTCTTGATCAACCATCAATGATTATCATTGGTGATGCAACTGAACTAGAAGGTATTGGCATAGGCGATATTGAGCTCGAAGCTTTTGACGGTCAGGCCTGGCAAAAGATAGTTTTGAAAGAAGTGTTATGCACTCCAAAGATGCCATTTAATCTCTTCTCAGTAAGTTCTGTGTTGGACAAAGGATATAAACAGTCAGCAGATGCAGATAAGTCAGTTTTCAAGGATTGCAATGAAAATGTTGGTGCAATAGCAGTCAGAGAAGGTAAACTATATAAAATGAAATTTCGTACAGAGTCTGAAAAGTGTCTTGTAAACATCTCTTTAAGAAAATGGCACGAAAAGCTTGCACACCAAAACGTTGCACATGTGCGAGATGTACTAACTAGAAATGGAATCAAAGGGTATAGCAGGATAAGGTGGTCAAAAGTGCCCTTGAACCGATTTCAATGGGGGTAGTCTCATTCGATAGATAATGCTCGGCGATCATTGTGTACCAAATTTTAACCCTTTATCTTGATCGGAAGGGTATTTATGTGGAAAATTAAAAAAACAGGTTTTTGGCCCTTTTCCCCCATTTATTGAGGTGTAAAAAATCCGAAAAAATTCTCGCATATTCTACACGGTACCGGACATGTTGGAGAATTTTTTCAGATTTTTCCGTCGAAGTACCTAAGCGTGGAAAA
Source organism: Cerceris rybyensis (assembly GCA_910591515.1). NCBI lineage: Eukaryota > Metazoa > Arthropoda > Insecta > Hymenoptera > Crabronidae > Cerceris > Cerceris rybyensis. The sequence continues at coordinate 3,488,043 of OU342796.1, read as the reverse complement.
TGGGCAAAGTAAAAAAAAAACGGAAAAAAGAAGATTTCGTATCGAAATCTTCGAGGTACAACTTTTTGTTTTATATAGTAACAATCTAACACCTACGATTGTTATCCCCAATTTTTTTCAGATTTTTAAACCACCTGCGTCATTATGAAAAAAATTGAAAACCGATTTTCGGGACGTATTTTGATCTAAAACGCAAGAAGTAATTGTTATTTTTCCGTTATTTTCATAGAGTATGTTCATTTTGTGGTTTTTAATGTTTTACCATTACAGATAATTTCATAACAATAAAAGGAATTGAGATAACTCACTTATCTGTAAACTATGTGTTACATTCCCGGGAAAAAAATTTTTTATATAATTATATAAAATTATGTATAGTTGACCATATATAATTATATAAAATTATATCTCAATTTTGGCATGATATAATTTTATCTCATAATATATAGAAATGTATAATTTTATATAATTATATATGACTTAATATATATAAAAAAATTCTGTAGAATTTTTCTTTTATTGCTGCTCATTTTAAATTTTATTGCTTAAAATACATTTCGAATTTTTATTTTTTAACAACCATACAAATAGCTTATTTAATAACAATACAAATAGCTTATTTTATAGAAAAGAAGGTAACTTATGTTTCATTATTATAACAATCCTACAGGTGTATTATTATGAGGCTAGAATAATAATATATTTTTTTATATCTTCATAATGTACTAATTATAATTATAAAATTAGTCTTTTTTATATTAAATATATAACGAAGCTATAAGTTAAATATTTATTCAAAAAATACCAGTTTAATTTTTTTTCTATCAGAATAAGTTATGAATGATTTTATCAATATTGTTCTAAGAACATATTGTAAGGGATGGCTTGGGCGGAGGCAGGGATAAGGCAGAAATGCTAAGACGTTGGTTTTCGAGATTACTTTTAATGCGTCCACCTCCTATGACGGGCTTGACGAGACAGTGATGCCAGGACGTGGGATTTTCTCCCACGTGGGAGCGATCGTGCGCATGCGCATGCTGACGTCACAGCTCGACGGCGGTTGTTTCCATGGACGTATCTAGTAAAATGTCCTCTTCCTGTAATTTCTACCGTATTTCAATTATTACAGGGGTCTAACGATACCCCATATTTGAGTCAAGTATATACGTTACTGAGGATTAGGTAGTGCGCATGGGTGGGAAAAATCCCACGTCCTGGCATCACTGTGACGAGACTGCTGCTCGTTCGATGAGCAGCGGTGTTCGTCTTTTTCGCCGCCGGTATTCGGAGAAAAGATTCTGCGAACCGGGCGGCGCGATATCAGACGCGATACAATACACGCGCAACGGCTCGCGGCACGGCGTTTGATGGCTCACTACTTACAATATTGGTAATATTATTTTAAGAAGACATTGGTAATACTATTTGACTAGGAAAATTTTTTTTTATTATAAATAATTACATGTCGTTATAGAATTGGTTTCATCACAAATAATAGGGCAATGAAATTAAATATTCATTTAACCAAGTTATAAAAAAAAACTATCTAGTCAAAATGTTGATAAGGTCTGAGAAAATTCTATAAAAAAAAAAGATTATTTTTAACTTCCAGGAGAAAGATCATATAAGTCACACAGGATAAATTATGAAAAATTTAAGAATGATATGCCCTTTAGTTATTTAGCTGTTTTAGATCATATGTTAAAATTATTTTTTCTTAAACTCAACATTTTTTTGGTGAGCCCTTTTGATGTCTCCTATCTTCTGAGTCATAGCTTGCTGTAAGTCACGCCACTTGTAGGGAGCTCTATCATTTTTATATATATTTATATACAATAATATAAAAATTTATAAAATTTTATATATTTTAATCTAAGAAATCCAATAAAGTTTTATATATTTTTATAAAAAAATACAAAATATATAAATTTTTATATTTTTATATATATTTATATATCATAATATATAAGTCTACAGTTTAGGATTTTCTGATTGATACATAATAATATATAATTATATAAAATTTTATAAAATTTATATAGTTTTATAAAATTATATAAAAATTAATAAAATTTAATATAAGAATCTAGATATAATCATACAAAATTATATAAAATAAGATACAATTTTATATAATTTTATATACTTATATATAACTTTATATAATTTTTTTTTCCCGGGTTATGTACCATAATTTTGAACGTTCTTTCATCAGCCGCAGTGGCGACGCGTCTAGAGTGTCTGCTCTGGAACCGCTATGAACTTTTTGTCGCGGGTTCGCGTCCCGGAAGGTATATCTTTTTTTCTTTTTTTTTAAATCTGTAAATGCATAAAAATAATCAATAATCATTTTTAACAGCAATTGCGATAATCCTAAATGCATAAAAAATGTATATCGTATAGAAAATAGTTTTAGAGCATATCTGTCGTTTTGCCGGCTCTCTCTAGCAATATGTTATCCCATGGTTACGGATATTTTTAAACATTTAAATTACGGAAATGTTAACTTATTATGGTATATAAAAATGTATATTCGGCACTAAAGGAACGGAGTTTATACCTTGACAAATTCCTGCCGAAGTCATGTTGAATGAAAACAAAAGTTCCTTTCTTTTGGTAGATTATTATCTTTCGCCATAAGTACTAGTTTGTTATTTCTTCCGAAATCATATAGAATAAATAATACGTTTGAGGGCCATAACTGTACAATAGATACATTCGTTAAAATAGCTTTATTGTTATATACGAATTTACTTCTTAAGCTTTTAGATGTCTTACTGATGAGCATTTGTATCGCTTTCAAAATACCTTTAAGAAATAGAGGCATATAATTTAGTTTGCAGGATTTTATTATTTTATTGCGCCTGCTCTAATATCACACGAACCCTTCCTGTCCGTAAGCCTTCACCAATGACCTGCTGGCATTGAAGGTTTGGCGCAGATACTAAGCTAATCCCCTAAAGGTATTTATGTTATATTGGTCAATTCACTGTTAAATGGTTTCTGTCTCTACCTAGTCACATGGAACTGTACATACTTAAAAAAGTACAAATATTCATAAATGGTAACATACCCAGCATTAAATCGGTTTGACACATTCGAGACAATAGCGGAGACCCAACCATAAACTGTCTTCCCTACGCTCATTTCAGAATTAACAAATTAAAAATGGCAATATAATACAAACCAATAGAAATTCATATTTTCCAAGTTTCGAGCATATCCCCTCCATGTCAACGATTCTTCTTTGAATATAAGGGAAAGAAACATGCAAGTAAAGTAATCATTACGTGCATATACTCTGTTAGTGCAAGTGTTGTGATCTTTGGTGCCGAATATACATTTTTATATACCATAATAAGTTAACATTTCCGTAATTTAAATGTTTAAAAATATCCGTAACCATGGGATAACATATTGCTAGAGAGAGCCGGCAAAACGACAGATATACTCTAAAACTATTTTCTATACGATATACATTTTTTATGCATTTAGGATTATCGCAATAGCTGTTAAAAATGATTATTGATTATTTTTATGCATTTAGAGATTTAAAAAAAAAAGAAAAAAAAATATACCTTCCGGGACGCGAACCCGCGATAAAAAGTTCATAGCGATTCCAGAGCAGACACTCTAGACGCGTCGCCACTGCGGCTGTTGAAAGACCGTTCAAAATTATGGTACATATTGTAACACATAGTTTACAGATAAGTGAGTTATCTCAATTCCTTTTATTGTTATGAAATTATCTGTAATGGTAAAACATTAAAAACCACAAAATGAACATACTCTATGAAAATAACGGAAAAATAACAATTACTTCTTGCGTTTTAGATCAAAATACGTCCCGAAAATCGGTTTTCGATTTTTTTCATAATGACGCAGGTGGTTTAAAAATCTGAAAAAAATTGGGGATAACAATCGTAGGTGTTAGATTGTTACTATATAAAACAAAAAGTTGTACCTCGAAGATTTCGATACGAAATCTTCTTTTTTCCGTTTTTTTTTACTTTGCCCATTTTTCACGCTTAGGTACTTCGACGGAAAAATCTGAAAAAATTCTCCAACATGTCCGGTACCGTGTAGAATATGCCAGAATTTTTTCGGATTTTTTACACCTCAATAAATGGGGGAAAAGGGCCAAAAACCTGTTTTTTTAATTTTCCCCATAACTACCCTTCCGATCAAGATAAAGGGTTAAAATTTGGTACACAATGATCGCCGAGCATTATCTATCGAATGAGACTACCCCCATTGAAATCGGTTCAAGGGCACTTTTGACCACCTTATCCTGCTATACCCTTTCAAGAGGATTGGAATGAGTATGTATGTCCAGGATGTACTTATGGCAAGCAACATAAGGCATCACACCCTTTAAATCCAAAGACAGCATCAAGGCAACTTGATTTAATACATGTAGATCTCTGTGAGATGCATAGCTACTCTCTCGGAGGAGCAAAGTATTTTTTACTTTTCAAGGACGACTACTCACATTTTAGAACTGTGTACTTCTTGAGTCATAAAAATGAGACTGCAGCGAAGCTGGAGACATTTTTGAGGTTAGTCGAGAATCAATTTGACAGGAAAGTCAAGGTACTGCGGTCAGACAATGGGACTGAAATAAAAAACCGTGACACACAACGAATCTTGGACGATCTTGGTGTTTTTTCATAGCAAGTCGAGTGCTTATACGCCACAACAAAATGGGCGTATTGAAAGAGAAATGAGAACCATAGTCGAGGTTGCTAGAACAGTCATACATGCGCGAGGTCTGGATGAAAGGCTGTGGGGTGAAGCAGTCAACTATGCCGTATTTACAATCAATCACACCGGTACAAGCACGGTAAAAGGCAAAAGTCCAGCTGATCTGTGGTTTGGAAGGAAAATGGACGTCAGCAAATTAAAGTCATTTGGATGTGATTGTTATGTAATGAAAGAAGACAATAAAAGAAGTAAAACTGGGCGAAAGTCAACAAAAGGCGTATTTGTTGGCTACGATATAGACTCTCCAGGTTTTAGGGTGTTTGTCAAGGAAATTAATGATGTTGTAAGCTCAAGTAATGTTGTATTCGATGACAGGATTGGAACTGAAAGCTTTACTGAGCTGGAAATGTCACCGTCTGAGACAAACACTGAGACATCTGACAATGAAGAGCTAGACTTAAGCTCTAAATATTAAAGTTTTGACACTGAAGATGAAGATCGGGGTCAAGGTCGAGAAAAGGACAGCCAATACGATAACTCAGACCATCCAAAAGCAGTTCTTGGAAAAAGAAATCTGCGAAACCGTCGCGAAATAAGAGCACCAGCAAGATTCAAAGATTATGTAACGGATACAGCATTGATGGTACAAGATTTTGAGACTATTATAACCGGTGAAAAAAGTGATATTCCTATTACCGAAGCTCTCAAAGACAAAAATTGGAAAACGGCTATGTCAGAAGAATTTAAGTCACTGGTAAAGATGAAAACATGGGTTTTAACTGAAAAACCCGATGACATTACGCCTCTAACCTGTCGCTGGGTGCTACGCAGAAAAGAAAATGGGAAGTATAAGGCTAGGCTTGTTGTCAGAGATTTTGAACAAAAGGTAGGCAAAGATTACTTTGAAGTTTTTAGTCCCGTCGCTCGTCATATGTCAATCAGATTAATCTTGAGTATAGGTGCGTCTGAAAATATGGAAATAGTGACATTTGACATCAAGACTGCCTTCTTACATGGTAAGTTAGATGAAAGAATTTTTATGTATCAACCAGAAGGGTTTAATGATGAGTCAGGCCGCATATGTGAATTGAAGAGGAGTCTCTATGGGTTAAAACAAGCACCCAAGATCTGGAATGCAACGTTCACAAGCTTCTTGATCTCAATATACTTTCAGTCTACAGATGACGATCCCTGCGTCTACTACAACAAGGACAAAAGTATTATAATCACCCTACACGTTGACGATGGTCTCATGATTGGCAAGCATAGAGATGAAATGCTTGGAGTCTTGAAGAAATTGGATCACAGGTTCAAAATTACGAATGATACTGGAAAGGAAAACTGCTTCTCATATCTCGGCATGCAAATCAGAAGGTATGAAGATGGAATTTTTATAAATCAGTCTAAATATGCTGGAAGAATTGTAGAACATTTCGAGTTCGGAGATATAAATCCAGTGTATACTCCTATTGAAAGAGGGATGGTCACAGATCTCGAAAATTTTGTAAATGACAGTCCCTTGGACAAATCAAAGCCATACCGAGAAGCAATTGGCAGTCTATTATACCTTGCTACTATATCACGCCCAGACATTAGTTTCATAGTCAACTATCTCAGTCGATTCAACAACAAACCTATGGTCAGTCACTGGAGAATGATTAGACGTGTCTTTCAGTACGTAAAAGCAACTACAAAGTTTGGAATATTTTTCGCTGGAAGTAAAAATTTGTCAGTGTATAGTGATTCCGATTATGGTGGTGATTCAGAGACTGGACATTCTACGAGTGGAGTTATACTGCTGCGTGGAGGCCCTGTCATATGGTTCACACAAAAACAGAATACTGTATCGAACTCGACAGCTAAAGCTGAATATCGAGCTGCAATATCAGCTATCGATGAAACCTGTTGGATACTTACAAGGGAACCTCCCGAGGTGATAATCACCGATTTTGATAAAATTTTAGTATGATATAGTACTCGTGAAAATATTCGACACGTATTTTTTTTTATCGGCAATCGTTCAGGTTTAAGGGGTGAAAACCGCCCTCAAAGTTGGGGTGCTAAAGTATATTTCCTTGATTATCTCGGAAACTATGAGAGATAGAGTAATTGCGTAAATTGACGAAATTAGCGCCTTTCCATCACGAATCTAACGGTATACTTTTTTTTGCAAAACCTTCATTTGTTTAAACAATATGTTAAAAAATAACACATTTTTGGCAGTTTCACCAACTTAATGTTGATCAATTTTCATGAAATTTTTTTTATATAAACTAGATATCCAATGGAAAATTACGGATAAATAGGAATTACGATTTTTTTATTAACAAAAAAGTTATTGCACATGAGATTTTATCGTCCGCCGCGCGAAATAGAGTCCCTACATGAGTCGGTTCTTGCTCATAATCAATTGGTAGTTCGTAAATGAGTTGATTTTACAGTTAATTATTGGTTACTAACAAAAAGAAGGAATTGCTTCCTGTTCATCCTCCGAAGTACACCCGGCTGGTGCAGGATCTGGGAGCTCGCCCGATATCGAAGATGAGGAAAGATCTCATCCTGCCGAAGTAGGTTTAGAATATAAAGAAAATGTCATCAATTTTTGGAAGAGTGGAAAAAGGAAAAGATTATCGGTCGAAACAGTGAGAGGATGGTATAAAAAGGTGAAGAACCTGAAGCAATTGTATAGATGGGAGAAACAACTAGCCGCAGGCGGATCTTATGCTGATAAGATGAAAAAAATTACAACAAATACTTACCTTAAACAGATTCGTAGAGGCAAGAAATAGAAAAGTATTGGTTCATGATATTGACATTCGGAGATGGTCTCTACAAGAAAATAAAAAATGGAATTTAGATGGGTTTCGAGCATCACCGCATTGGTTACATAATTTCAAAACGAGATATGGCATTGTTTCAAGAAAGATGACAAAATTTATAACTCGAAATTATACGGAAAATTTATCAGAAATAACGGCAACAGCAACCAATTTACGCAAGGGACAATATAATAAAATTGCAGTCACTGATTCACAATCAGCTGTCCTCTCCGAGATATGAAGACATGTTTAGATATGCATGGTTTCGCTGCGGCTACACAGAGAATAGACCAAACGATTTTATAAATCCCGTTACATTTTGTTTCACCGATTTACAAATTGATATTAACAATTGTTTCGACTGTGACGACGTAGTTGCATTGAGGTGCTCATGGTGTAAAAATCATTTGTGTTTTCAACACTTTTTTCAAGAGTATCATTATTGCCAAAATTATATACAATAACACATATTATTTGCAGCTCCATCATTAATTTAAAAGCACCAATACATATACATTCATAAAATCAGCTCTTTTAAGAACTACCAAGTGATTATGAACAAGGAACAACTCATATAGGGACTCTATTTCGCGCGGCGGACGATAAAATCTCATGTGCAATAACTTTTTTGTTAATAAAAAAATCGAAATTCCTATTTATCCGTAATTTTCCATTGGATATCTAGTTTATATAAAAAAAATTTCATGAAAATTGATCAACATTAAGTTGGTGAAACTGCCAAAAATGTGTTATTTTTTAACATATTGTTTAAACAAATGAAGGTTTTGCAAAAAAAAGTATACCGTTAGATTCGTGATGGAAAGGCGCTAATTTCGTCAATTTACGCAATTACTCTATCTCTCATAGTTTCCGAGATAATCAAGGAAATATACTTTAACACCCCAACTTTGAGGGCGGTTTTCACCCCTTAAACCTGAACGATTGCCGATAAAAAAAAATACGTGTCGAATATTTTCACGAGTACTACAACATACTCAAATTTTATCAAAATCGGTGATTATCACCTCGGGAGGTTCCCTTGTTAGACTTGCTAAAGAACTAAGACAGCTAGACATAAGTCAACCCACACCTCACTACATCGATAACCAGTCTGCTATTCATATGCTAAACAACACTCATGAAGGAAAAATCACCAAAGGAAAGAAACACATTGGGATATCAAGGAAGTTCATTCAGCAGCATATTGGTTCTACAGTAAAGCCAGTTCACGTCAAGAGTGAGGACCAACTTGCCGATATTTTAACGAAGCCTTTGTCGCGCAAAAATTTTGAAAATTTAAGATGTAAAATAATTAAGGAGGAGTGTTGGGAGTAATTATTTTTCTCTTGTTTTTTTTATGAGGACTGAGCTTGAGGCGAAATGTGTCCCGCGCATGTGCTCCGTATTTACCGCCTTGTTTCTTTTGTCTCAGTCTGGAAATTATCATTACTGTCTTTTGTTTGTCCGAAAGAGAAAAGCATTCCATTTTTATTTTATTTTAATTTCTTTGTATTAACATTGGAAGCCCACTGAAGATTAACAGGCGGAGGGTCAAATAAAGAAAACTTCATTCATGCAAAAACACCTGCAAATTGCATTTTTATTTCTCATCACATCCCGAGGTGTAAATCACCGATTTTTATGAAATTTTAGTATGATATAGTCCTCGCAAAAATATTTGACACGTGCTTTTTTTATCGGCAACAATCCACGCTAAAGGAGTGAAAACCACCCTCAATGTTGGGGTCCTGAAACTTCTTTGTCGAATATCTCGAAAACTATTAGAGATACGAAAATTTCGTAGAGAGTAAAAATTAATGCCTTCGGATTTTGAATCCAATGGTATAATCATTTTTTTTAAAAATCCATTTGTTTAAATAATATGCTAAAAAATACCACCTTTTTCATCATTTTGTCAGTTAAAGGGTATAGCCGGATAAGGATGGCAAAAGTGCCCCCAAAGGTAATTAACTTTGAGGAATACCCTTCGATAGGGCTCTTTGGAAAAACCCTTCCTGCAATGTATAAACCCGGTACCCCTACCGTAGGGGTAGTTATAGGGTGAAACGTACTTTATGGTTTTTGCTCGATTTCTCCCGTTCGGCTTGATAGAAAATTCTGAAAAAAATCACACATATTATACCCAATGGTGTGCATAGTCTGAAATTTTTTCAGATTTTTTGGTTGGAAAATCGATTTTTAAAAAATTAAAAAAGTTTATAAACATTAATTTTTTTATTGAAAATATGAAGTGACCACTTTTATATTTTTACAGTACCTGCATAGTAGCCTAATTATTAATGTATAATTTTTTCAGATTTTTACGAGTAGTGGACGGCAGTTAAAAAAATTAAAAACCAACAATTGTTTATATTTTTTGCTAAATTATTGATGTGACCACGTTTATATTTTCACAGTTTCTCAAGTTTGCTATAAACAATTGACTGTAATTTTTTCAGATTTTTTGCAACAGTGTATCATACCAAAGAAAATAAAAAACCGGTGTTTTTTGGAATGCGTATTTTATGTCAGTTTGTTTATAATAATCCACAGCTATACCAATTCCTAATTATTAGAACTTATTGGAAGATTTGGAACTTGTCTCGTATCCAAATAAAATTGTAATAGATGTTTCATAAACCTGTAGCCATTCGAGTCTTACGGCTGGAACTAGCCGGTAACAGCTCTCCTCTGTAGACTTTGCCCTAAGGAGGCTAATAAGTATATATGTACATTGCCTATTACCAATTTTTAATTTTCATGCATTAAGTAAGAATTTGGAGTTTCTCTAACATTTAAATAGCAATTGACGTATTATAAACATTAAATAAATAAATAAATAAATATTTTATATTTGTAAAATATATTTACAAATGTAAAAGTATCTAATAATTCATACCTAACTCGCAATATTTTTTATATTTAAACGAGGATAATTTATGTATTTTCCTTGGTGAATGCTTAAATTCGATAATACAGTGAGAACGGTGGAGACGGAACTTATGCGCCTCACGGTCCTGAGTCCAAAAATTAGAAAAGGTAAAACACATTCAGTAAAATTAATTTTTCAAAGGTAAAAATATTTAATAATGAAGTATATTAGTTTATTTCATGTGAAATAGTGGGTATTACGTATAATTTTCGATCATCCAAGTCTACACTTATTTGTGTATTGGTCATGAGTGAACATCGGTTTTTTATTTTCTTTGGTATGATACACTGTTGCAAAAAATCTGAAAAAATTACAGTCAATTGTTTATAGCAAACTTGAGAAACTGTGAAAATATAAACGTGGTCACATCAATAATTTAGCAAAAAATATAAACAATTGTTGGTTTTTAATTTTTTTAACTGCCGTCCACTACTCGTAAAAATCTGAAAAAATTATACATTAATAATTAGGCTACTATGCAGGTACTGTAAAAATATAAAAGTGGTCACTTCATATTTTCAATAAAAAATTAATGTTCATAAACTTTTTTAATTTTTTAAAAATCGATTTTCCAACCAAAAAATCTTTCAAAATATTTCAGACTATGCACACCATTGGGTATAATATGTGTGATTTTTTTCAGAATTTTCTATCAAGCCGAACGGGAGAAATCGAGCAAAAACCATAAAGTACGTTTCACCCTATAACTACCCCTACGGTAGGGGTACCGGGTTTATACTTTGCAGGAAGGGTTTTTCCAAAGAGCCGTATCGAATGGTATGCCTCAAAGTTAATTACCTTTGGGGGCACTTTTGCCATCCTTATCCGGCTATACCCTTTCAATCAATTTTTTTGAATATTTGTTTGTGAATACTATATATCGAAACACAAAATACGGATAAATTGAAAATTTGATATTTGTATTACAAAGAAAGTTATTGCATTTTCAATTTTTACGCTTGCGTACTTGTCAAGTTATTCTTTCGTATATACATGTATGACTGCTCTGAAAGGTCAGATTTTATTGTCAGTCACCCATATTGCTTTTATATAAATTTAAAAAATGCGATTGGTTAGTAAATAATTTTTAATAATTATTGCAATAGTGGTATTCATTGTTATTGGCATAACAAATATTTTCTACCACCACGAGCATTCTAAAGCAGCTATATATCAGTTGAAGTAGTTTATGTTTGAAAATTGTTGTTGGAGATAATAACGCTCGCACGCGCTCTGCGCGCCCCTGCTAATCCGAAAATTGTACCCCCTCTGCCATTATTCCGTGCGACATACTGCTGTGTAGTTCAAAGTGTATCTCCAAAATATATTAACGATCAAAATTGCTTCTTGACTACTCATTAACTATAATCCATAGTCCCTGCTAATCTCCCACAATTGTAAATATATAAAGCACACCTCCCCAGAATTGTTCAATTTTTCAGGTCAGTCGGCTGTAGAGTCACATCAATACCATGTATGACTATCCCCAACTGTAAATCACCAATTCTTATGAAACTATAGTAAAAGGTGGATTTTGTGTAAATATTTGACACCTAATTTGTTTTATCGGCAACCGTCCACGTTAAAGGGGTGAAAACCGCCCCCCAAGTTGGGGTAACGAAAACTATTTTATCGAATATCTCCGAAACTAATAGAGATACGAAAATTTCGTAAGGACAGAAAATTAATGTATTTCGACCACGAATCCAATGGTATAAACATTTTTTAAAAAACCGATTTGTTTAAACAATATGATAAAATATACTTTTTTTCAACTTTGAGGGTGGTTTTCACCCCTTTAACGTGGACGGTTGCCAGCAAAAAAAATACGTGTCAAATATTTTGACGAGATCTATATCATACTAAAAGGCTATAGGAGGATAAGTATGATCCAGCGGCCTTAGCTCCGATCATGCTCGTTTTTTTTTGTTAAAAAGGTTCCTATGTGAGTACTTATCACAGCAATTTTCAACCCTTAAAAATTCATCCCCAGGGAGTAATCGTTAAATAAACAAATTTTTTCAAAAATTCATAACTTGAGAACAACTATTTTGATTTTATTGAAATTTATTTAAGACGAACATATAACTAAGGTCTCTGATTTAAAAAAATTCCAGGCTTGATGAATTGACATAACCTTAGAAAAAAAATTAAAACATTTTTCAATGACTACTATTGGTAGGTTATGTTTGAGGCACAACTACCAAACTTTTTTTATAGCTTTCTAACACCATTTTGCACTATATATAATTTTGGTATAATTTATTTCTTGGTGCGTCATATCCAAAAAAAATAAAAAGTCTAATTTTAATCATATTTAATTTTTTCAAATATGTTATAATTATGGCACACCAATCCTAATTTTTTTCTAGTTTTCTAACGTCACACAGTGGTTCGTTTGGCCGAAAACCTGGCCAAAACTCAAGGAGTTTTTCAATTTAGCTGAAAATTGGTGTATTAGTATTATTTGGGTCGCTGATTAAGAATCTGAACTCAAAATTTCGAAAAAAAAAATGGCGGCTTCAATATGGCGGATGCGAGTATTGAAAAATTGTCGGACCGGCATGAAAATCAGTAGTCTTATGTTTTTCCGGTCGCTGATTAAGAATCCGAACTCAGAATTTCCAAAAACAAAATGGTGGCTCTAATATGGCGGGTGCGAGTATCGAAAAATTGTCGGATCGGCATGAAAATTGGTAGTCTTATGATTTTCCGGTCGCTGATTAAGAATCCGAATTCAGAATTTCCAAAAACAAAATGGCGGCTCTAATATGGCAGGTGCGAGTATCGAAAAATTGTCGGATCGGCACGAAAATCAATAGTCTTATGATAGCCCGGCCCTATGTCATAAATGCACTTCCCGAAGCATGGCGCGCGCGACAAACAAATAACAATAACTCGAAGAATCGCAAAAAGTCGCAAGAAAACTCAACGAGGTCTTCTTCGGGAATCTTCAAAGTTTAATTTAAAAAAAAATATATTGTTACTCCATGGACTTCTGCAGTTTTAATGATATTTACTGCAGCAGCCGCTGTATCTTAATACAAGCATGTCATTGCTGTTCCATCTCCGAATTTCCCTTTGTTTAATAAAAATTTCGGTCGAAGGAGAAAGATGAAACATTGTAAGGAACAAATATTTCCCTCATACCTGCAACTAGCCAGATTTTCATTAGAATCGTCAAAGATCTTTCAGTTTATGACGGTAAGCGGTCGAGGTAGCCGCGGCTATTTATAGTTGCCTCGAAACAATAGGCTACCAGCTTGTTTAAACTCATTCCGATTTTTAACCCCATGAAATAAACATATTATTTCGTTAATTGCCAGGTTGATCTTAGAGAAGGATTAGCAGTATTCATTAGGTAAAGCACGACAGCCCGGCTCTATGTCATAAATGCACTTCCCCGAGCATGGCGCGTGCGACAAACAAATAAGAATATCGCGTACAATTGCAAAAAGTCGCAAAATTTTACAACGGGGACTTCTTCGGGAAGCTTTAAAGTTTAATTTAAAAAAAAATATATTCTGATATTCCTTTTCCTTCAAAAGTTATAATGATATTTATTGCAACAGTCACTGTATCTTAATACCAGCATATCACAGCTATTCCATCTTCGAATTTACCATTGTTTAATAAAAATCTCGACTGAAAGAGATTGATAGAACATTGTGAGAAACAAATATAGCCCTCATACCTGCAACTAGACAGATTTTCAGCCAAAACGTCAAAGATCTTTCGGTTTATAACGGTACGCGGTCGAGGTGATCGCGGCTATCTATTGTTGCTTTGGAACAAAAGGCCACCAGCTTGCTTAAAATTATTTTGATTTTTAACCCGAACGAAATAAATATAGCGTTTCGTTAATTACAAGGGTAACCTTAGTGAAGGATTAGCATTATTCGTTTGTCCAAGGCACGATAGCCTGGCTGTATGTCATAAACGTATTTCCCCGAGCATGGCGCGTGCGACAAACAAATAAGAATATCTCGTAGAATCGCAAAAAGTCGCAAAATTTTACAACGGGGACTTCTTCGGGAAGCTTCAAAGTTTAATTTAAAAAAAAATTCGCGTTGTACTTTTGCGTACTTCACAACTATTTCCTCTGCAAAAGGAAAAAAATGTATGGGTTTTGCAATCTGTGCCATCGCAGTTGTAAAATATTAAATAAAAAAATGAAACCAAGGTACTTATAATTTAAAAGTATGACGAATAGCTACAAATACTTACAAAGTTGACTGTACTATTATTTCACATTGAAAACGTATTCTGAATTTCGACGTGAATACGTTACATTATTCAAGTGCCAACTTTGACATTGCATATCTCTAAGAGCGTTGTTCAATAAAAACTTTTATTAATGGAAACCGATGCTCTGATATGTTACAAATAAAACGCAATTGCTAAATTTTGAAAATCGCGAAGAAAATTTTTGGCTTTTTGGCCAGGTTTTCAGCCAAATGAACCACTGTGCGTCATTTTGCACCATATATAATTTTGGTATTGTAGCGGTACGATCTCTCGCTCGCCGCTAGGGATCTATCGGCCGCCATTACTCCTACGCCTCTAGTTTAAGGATCGGCCGCTAGACCGTGTCTCCTTCGATGGGATTTTCGCGCTGGTACACCATCGGCAATCGGTGTCTATATATACCAATCACCGACAGACACCGACGTCCCATCCGGGACACAGCGTCTAGGGCAGGGCCTGTTCGGTCAGCCCTACTGACGAGTCCACGAACAGGCCCAGGACGAAACGCAGCGCGCTAACTACCATTTCACCCTTTCCTAGGAACAGAAGGACCCTCCGCCGGACCGGCCCACAGTGGAACGAAATGGGTAATCTAGGTGGAAAAAAATCAAGTCTGGGATTTGAATTTTAATAATCTTATCTTAATCTAGAATGTTTGCTGAGACCAGTGATAGCAATAATAATCGATTTTGCAATTAACTAAATGCAAAAATCAGCGCTTAAAAACAACAAATTTCAACAGCGCGAGAACGTACAAATACTTCTCTGAAATTAAGATACTGTTAGAGGCATTAATAATTATGCGAGACTTTTTATTTTTTGCACAGTTTATCATCATTGGTTAATCTTGAAGTACCCAAAACGATTTTTCGAAAAATTATTTTTTAAAGAAGTTATGTAAGTTTTTTTAGACACATGTTTTACGGAGGAATTTGTAAACTTTAGCAGAGAAAAACTTATATTGTTCCTCCTAGTTCCACCTTGAAATTTTGAGGGTAATTAGTTTGAACCTTGTAGTAACAGCTTCTACAAAAATCGGCTGCGCCTACCTGCGCCTTTTGTTGTTATAACTTTCTAAAGTTTATGTGACACAGCACGGCTGGCGACTTCCCGTGGAGCACGCGGTCACAAAATGCCCAGATGTCGTCGACGTAAATATCGTTCAGCAATTATAACATCTTATTGGCAACATTAAGAATGGAGACTTCTGAAATTTCACTTTTATTGCTTAATTGCTCTTATTGTTAGTTTGCCATTAGAGACTAACAAGCTAGGTAGTTAGGGTGAAAATCACGGTACACGGATAACTTAAACATTGAACAACTAAAAAGTACCGAAAAGAACCGGGCTGAAACTTTACATATATATTCCTTAGACTATGTAGAAGTATTTAACGCAAAAATTTCATGCGCGTACCTGCGCCCTTTTATGTTATACCTGTCGAAAGTGAGGGATACGGTTCGGCTGTTGAATTTCACCGTGGCGCGCGATCCACTTAAACAATGAATAACTAAAAAGTACCGAAAAGAACCGGGCTGAAACTTTACATATATATTCCTTAGACTATGTAGAAGTATTTAACGCAAAAATTTCATGCGCGTACCTGCGCCCTTTTATGTTATACCTGTCGAAAGTGAGGGATACGGTTCGGCTGTTGAATTTCACCGTGGCGCGCGATCCACTTAAACAATGAATAACTAAAAAGTACCGAAAAGGACCGGGCTGAAACTTTACATATATATTCCTTAGACTATGTAGAAGTATTTAACGCAAAAATTTCATGCGCACACCTGCGCTCTTCTTTGTTATACCTGCTGAAAGTGAGCGAGGCAGTTCGGCTGTTGAATTTCACCGTGGCGCGCGGTTGACTTAAACATTGAATAACTAAAAAGTACCGAAAAGTACCGGGCTGAAACTTTACATATATATTCTTTATACTATGTAGAAGTAATTAACGCAAAAATTCCGTACGCAAACCTGCGCTCTTCTTTGTTATACCTGCTGAAAGTTAGCGAGGCAGTTCGGCTGTTGATTCTCAACGGGGCACGCGGTACACTTAAAAATTGAATAACAAAAAAATACCGTAAAGTACCGGGTTGAAACTTTACATATATATTCCTCAGATTATATAGAAGTAAATTAACGCAAAGATTTTGTGCACATATCTGTGCAATTCTTTGTTATAGCTGCTGAATGTTTGTTGGGCCGTCCGCCTATCGAAAAAGGCTTTAGTAGGATCTTTTTCATTAAATATCTTTTTAATATAAAGTCCAACAAGAAAATGTCTTATACAAAAGTTTCAATATTTCTCCTGTACAATGGACGTCTATAAACATATCTACCGATTTTTGTATAAACAATTAAGTTGACCTTTAAATAACATTGAAGAAATCTAAAAACTAAAAAATTAGTATTACACCAATATTCTTTCCCCGATATTATGCAACTTTTGTATAAAACATTTTTCTCTAAAATGAACGGTTTTCGAGTTATTATTTTTTTCCACCTAGATGGTCGATTCGTTCCACTGTGCGGCCGCAGCCGATGCACCGAACTCAGCCGGTGCCCTCTCAACTGGGTGTGGATGGGCCCAGTCTGGAACTGCGGCCGGCCCGAGCCACGACGCCTCCTTCAGTATAATTTATTTCTTGGTGCGTCATATGCAAAAAAAATAAAAAGTATAATTTTAATCACCCTCAATTTTTTTCAATATGTTACCGTTATAGCACAATCATGTTATTTTTTTGGTTTTCTAACATCGTTTTACTCTATCTATAATAATTTCTGAATTCATTATTCTCAGCGTGTTACATTGGAATCAATAAAAGTTTTTCTATATTTCGGCAACTTCCAAGAAAAACAACAAAAAGTCCATTTACTACAATGACGATGATAGCGCATATTTAATTTTGATTCGGCAGATCGACCTAACGTTCTTATGCAATTTTCGTCCGTTGCTAGTGCTGTGGTGGATAGATGTCGCGGGGATATGCGTTTTAGTGGTGGGTATAATGAGTAGTATATAATGAGTAGTATATGAGTAGTATAGGTATCAAGTCTGTCGTTCGCGCGGGCCCGCATGAGCGGGCAAGAGCTACAGACGTATGGAGCTAATCTTGCCATTGTCTTTATTACTTTTATAACTATTATAATCACTGTTTCTGTTGTTGTTGTTGTTGTTGTTGTTATTATTATTATTGTGAATTATGAATTATGAATTCAGAAATTATTATAGATAAAGTAAAACGATGTGAGGAAACCAAAAAAAATAACATGATTGTGCTATAGCGGTAACATATTGAAAAAAATTGAGGATGATTAAAATTATACTTTTTATTTTTTTTGCATATGATGCACCAAGAAATAAATTATACCAAAATTATATATGGTGCAAAATGACGTTAGAAAACTAGAAAAAAATTAGGATGGATGTGCCATAATTATAACACATTTAAAAAAATTAAATATGATTAAAATTAGACTTTTTACTTTTTTTGGATATGACGCACCAAGAAATAAATTATACCAAAATTATATATGGTGCAAAATGGTGTTAGAAAGCTATAAAAAAAAGTTTGGTAGTTGTGCCTCAAACATAATCTACCAATAGTAGTCATTGAAAAATGTTTTAATTTTTTTTCTAAGGTTATGTCAATTCATCAAGCCTGGAATTTTTTTAAATCAGAGAACTTAGTTATATGTACGTCCTGAATAAATTTCAATAAAATCAAAATAGTTGTTCTCAAGTTATGAATTTTTGAAATAATTTGTTTATTTAACGATTACTCCCTGGGGATGAATTTTTAAGGGTTGAAAATTGCTGTGATAAGTACTCACACAGGAACCTTTTTAACAAAGAAAAAGCGAGCATGATCGGAGCTAAGGCCGCTGGATCATACTTATCCTCCTATAGCCTTTCATCAGAATCTGTGACTTACACCTCGGGATGTTCCCTTGTTAGATGTATTCTGAAGAGACCTAAGAACCCCAGTGAGGGCTCAGATAATTAACACTTTATCGACCGGTATTTTTTTTACATCCTAGTCACTTCTGAGCGGTCACTTGGCCGCAAATACTTTCCTGATACCGATATCTCTTCGAAAATTATAAATTCTCGTCACAGAATCCTTGGCACAGTTAACCGCAATGATAAACAATAATTTATTAACCGCTATGGTAACTAATTAATTAGTCAAAACTCGAAAAGCGTTGGGCCTGAAAAGCCTATTAATAGGCTACCGGTCAATAAAGTGTTAACATAGAAACGCACAGGTGGTAAAGGTAGACAATTGTCTGCTTTTGTGTTGGTAGAAATTCTACGTAAATGGAAATACAAATGAAAAATATATATACTCTTAGTTGTTTGTGTTTAGGCAAAAGTGTATATTTTCGTTATGAATAAACTGTAAAATATAGCTTGAATTAGATGTAAGTCACTTGAAATTTTTGTTACACCCTATTTAAACATGACATTGAATGAAAAAATACGTCAGTTAAAAATATCGAAGGGAAAAGATCATCAGTTGAGTTGTAATCGGGAAGCGTATCATAATTACGACTGAAAATAAATAAAAAATAATGAAAGAAGTTCAGAATTAATTTCAAGTCACTTGAAATTGCTACAATGAGTTATTTAAACATTAAATTAAATAAAAATATACGTCAGCTATAAAGATAGGAGGGGAGAGACCGTCAGTTAGATCATCAATTAGGTATATGATAATCCGCGCGTGTCAAATGCTCACTCAGCACTTATAATCCCTCAGCTGACGATCTTACCCCGCTTAAAAATGTAGCTGACGATTGTTTTTATATTTTTAATAATATAAAGAATCAGGGATGTAAGTTTCATTGAACCTGAAATAATTTTTAATTAATTGTTGTTGAAACATGTTTATATATCCGACTGACGTTTAATCCACCGTTATCCGTATAGCTGACGTTTCTCATATTCTTTTTTATTATATAAACATTCATTATGCAAAGTTTCAAATGATCTGAAATAATTTTTAGATAATTTTTTTTTAACATCATACAAATGTTCTCCTTACCACATCCACCAATATTTAGACGACTGACGTTGAAATCATTAAACAACGACCCTAGAGGAATCATTTAAGATAAAAATCATTTGACTGAAATGACTCGAAAAAATTAACGCTGCCTCCCGGACTATTTGTTCTTAAAGATTTTAGTCTAAAGGATTTCTTGCGATATATACTTTTTTTAGTAGATACTGTTGTAAATAAGGGATAAAGAGCAGAGCCCAAAGTTTCGTCATTTACTTCTACATTGACTTTATAAGCTATGTTTGCTGAAGAGAATATGAGATCTAAATTGGACCTAATACCATTATGAAATTGAACATATGTAATAGATTTTGGGTTGTGAAGAAATAAATCAGATTTGTTATAACTATTGAAAAGTCTTACGCCGTTAGTATCATTGTTTTTGCAATTCCAACTTGTATGGTGAGCGTTGAAGTCGCCCATCAAAATTGCATATTGGCTTTTATCTACCTGGGCGAATATGTCGTCCCAATGAGATTGTGAAAGTGTCGAATGGGGAGCTCTATAACATACGAATATATCTGTAGGAGGGTAAATATTAGCAATTTTGATGCCAGCCAGTTCTCCAGATTGATCAGGACACTTTAGATTTTGGAGTTCAATGTAAGCAAAACTATTGCGAATTAAAATAAGGATACCACCCCCTCTGGAGTGCAGACGGTCTGCAGACGTATGTGTTTCTTCTGAGAGCCAAGATTCCACGCATATAAAGATGTCCAGATTGATGAGGATCTTGGGGAGTTCTTCTTTTTTACTTAGGATGCTTCTTCGGTTCCAAAACAGTATCTTTAAATCCTTATGGTGATAGGTGGTCATGATTGAATTTGATAGTATGTTCTTCTATTAAAGGTTAGGTCTTTCGGTTGAATCTTCTGTTAAGGGGTAGTTCGAGTCTAATAATTTATCGGATAGTCGAGATTGATCGGAGTCTTGTTCAGAGTCAGATATACTTTGTAAAAGGAGTCTCTTTTTAATTTTTGTGCATCTTGATTTTAGACTTCGATCTTAGATATGTCGATGAACTGTGTTGACCATTTCAATTAAACCATCAATGTTTTTGGTAAATTCCTCAGCAACTTCTAATGAGTTTTGTTGACCTCGAGACTTTTCCAGAAACATTTTAAATTGGGTGTAGTCCAGAACAAAAAGGTCAGGAGATTGCTCCAAGATGTCTTTATTTGAGGAAAGAATTTCATCCATGTCCTTTGTAATATTTTCTGAGGTGTTTCCACCAGAAAATTTTGTTTTTTTGGTGAGCGGTTTCTTGAATTTGTGATCCTTCGCCGGTGGACGGGAAGAGGGTGAGCTTCTTTCTTCATAAGGTACATTCGTCACTTCGTTTACCATGGGATACTGGTTTTCGTAAAGGCCCTCCGTTGACGCAGCGGAAAAAGAAACAGGTCTTTTAATACCTTTTTTCTCTTTAATTGAGTCATGTGAACTTGAGGGAACACCTGATATGTTGTCAATACAATCTTCGTTAGTACGCCTCGATTCAATAGAGGTTGGCCTTTCGTGAATTTGTTTCGGGCATGACTTTGCCACGTGTCCGTTCTGTTTACAGATGAAGCAGCACGTTGTGTCCGTGCTCAAGTATATCCAGTATGTTGTGTTGTCGTAGGTTATTTGTAACGAGTCAGGGAGAAGATGCTCGTCCTCTTCTTTGATATATATTTGGCGACGGAATGAAAGGATATGTGAGCGACCAGGTTTGGTTAGCCCTGCTCTAATATAATTCATTTGGGAAGCCAATCTTATGCCTTTATTTTTTATAATATCGACTACTAATTCGTGTGGTATGATCGGGTTTACATTGGAGATGACAACTCTCTTATTTTTTTCCACTAGAGGTCTAATTATTAATATGTGGTCCTTTACTTGCACTGATTTATTTGTTAGACTTTCTGCTAAGGATCTACTGGATAGAAAAGCACAACCTCTACCTCCTGAGATTTTAGATATAAACATGATGTTTCTAACGTCCATTATTTTTTCCAGACCATCTATATACTCATCATTAGTAATACCTTCGATTGAGTCCATTATTATGGCCTGGTCTTTCTTTGGTTGTGTGCTGTGTGCTGTCACTTTAGCGTAGGTTTGCATTACGGATGGTTGAATTGGACTTTGATTTTCTATATTATTATGACCCCTGTTGTCAGAAGCCATAATATCAACTTATTAGAATTTTTTTGACTGCAAATGCAGTTCAAAACGTAGGATACAATAATACCACTTAAGGAATTTTGCTATATATAGACGAATTCACACGTAGTCGTGAACTTGTTTACTCCGAGAGCGGGACACGGAACACGTCTGCTCGCTACAATGTTTCGAGAGGAACTCATCTTTTGTATTTGTGTGAGTAATTAAATTTATTATTGTTACCAAATGTGTTAGTGATTCTGCCTCAATCAATCCTTTATTGATCCCACATATTTTCTCCATCAAAATGCGTTATTAAATGTAATTCTTCGCGTAATCGACGATGTCGAATTGAAACATTCGATTCATCTCCTGATGATTCGTGTTCTGTTATTGATGCTATATTTCTGTTTGAATCTTCCGGCGCCTGTTCAGATCTGTTTAATTCTAAACGTTCGAGTCTTTGAAACATTTACTGATTCTGTTGTAAAATAAGTTGCAAAGTTTCGTTCAATTCCGCGTTAGCCATAATGATATATTATCAACAAGTCTATTCACAGAGTTTTCAATGCGTCCACTATTTTCCTCAAATCAAAAATATGTGTTATACAGTAAGTAGAAAATAGTCTACTTACCCCAGAATAAACATTTCTCTCTCAACTGACAGAAAGCTGCTGTATATTGAACCTCGGCACACAGACACAGGGCTAATATCTCAGGACCCTCCGTTTTCGTTCACCTCAGTGAATTCTTCCTCGAAAGATACTTCCAAACTATTTAAATCTTTCTGAAATATCCCACCGCTGCCACCAAAATATTTTCACTGTTATGCCGTATGAAGTGAAAATGCGTTCACTTCTTTTAAACGCATTGATTTATTTCAGGATATCCAGAAAGAAAAAGACACCAAGTGCAAAACTTAGAATTATAGTTTAATTAAAAGAGTCGCACGTCTTTACAGTTTGGTCGTCGAGACGAGAGTG
Organism: Cerceris rybyensis; assembly: GCA_910591515.1. NCBI lineage: Eukaryota > Metazoa > Arthropoda > Insecta > Hymenoptera > Crabronidae > Cerceris > Cerceris rybyensis. The sequence goes on along the minus strand of OU342796.1, from coordinate 3,465,143 downwards.
TGCAACCGTAAGCCTCCTCGCGTCGATTCGGCGCCGCTCTTTTAGTTCTAACAATAAGAAAAGTTTATCGCTAAGTAGACTAAACTAAATTGTCGCATGAGAATGTAATCCGAGATTCATCATCCGGTATTCACGGAAGTACCTAACAACGCGAAGCGCTTCGGCTCAGAGTATTCAGCTGTCAAAGGGTTAATATTTAATTTGTATACTTGCTATTTAGATACAAATTGTAGTTCAAAAATATCGTGTTTATTTATAGCAGTGAAGCTGAACAGTGTCTTACAATGACATGTGTGTTAGCGCTAGCGCGTTTTATGAGGGTAATATACCCCGCAGTGCGCATGGATTCGGTCCGTAGTGGGACCGTCGCCAGTGTACTTGGGGTTTGTCTCGGTTTCGAGTGGAGTTCTTGGAAGGCGATGGGTGTTTGGCAAATGTCTCGTCACCCTGTCGCATTCCAAGGAACAGATTATTTAGAGTATTGATGGGCCCGGGGCTATAAATTAGACCCGTGGCTGAACTATGGAAAAGTGGCGTGTGACTCGAGGTCATGGTGCCACATAGTCTGTTTAAAAGTTGGGGTTGTTTTACGGGATCTGGCCACGGAGTGGGAGAGTTAGAAATGACTCCTGGGAAGCGGACTGTGAGGAACCGCACGGCACTTACCCCAGAACCTCCGAGCAAGCTTAACTAAAAAATAATTCAGTATATCGGCCGTAATAGAAATCAGTAAATTTCTAACATGTGTACTCTGATAGAAAACATTACAATGGTGTTATAACCAACAATTTAATGGCCAACACCGTTAGAATTCGTATACCGCATTCAAAAAATCGCACAAAAATGATCCCACAGAAAAGAACTGGACAAAAACAAGTTTGACTGTACGCGAAAGAGAATTGTGGATGTTGGTTATTAATTAACCAATACATTCATATAAGAATTAACATATAATATTTAATAAATCTTCGTTTCAAACTATACTAGGCTGGGTTAGGTCTTGGTTAAGTCGCTCAGCAAAATGTGTATGTGTTGATAATTGTTTTCATTAACAGTAATAAATGTGATATCTATTAAAAAAGTGGAAGATTGTAAAAATAAAGAATGTGTACAGAGTGAAGTTTATTTACGATTTTGCTTAACGACGATAACTTGGCGGCTAGTATAATTTGTAACGAAGATTTGTTAATAAATACATATATGTTAATTCTTATATGAATGCATTAATTAACACCGTGACCTAGCATTTCATTTCTGACTGAATGCGCAATAGTTGAAAATTGATTGGTGAAATAAAAAATTACCACTGATTTCTGGTTTAACGTAGAACTTACAATTAGCGCAATACTACTAGTATAGAAATAATATGGTTGCCTTTAGATTGTAAGCGTAAAGCGGCCGATCACAGCGATGCTAGATTCGGTAACAACAGCAAACAATTGCCGTCGTAGATAAAAAGAGAGAAAAAGAACTGATTGTGAGTGTCGCGAAGATGTCGTTGTAACGTGACGACGTTCACGAAAAATCTTTCGGTGCAGTCACGATTACCATTCAACAGAGTCGACAAGCTGTAATGGGCTCAGCGGTTCCCAGTTACGCCCCGCGCATCCTTCAGGTGGCGATAGTGATGCTACTAAATACATGCACAGTGAAATGATGAATTTCAACTACACTCGCAACAGAGAATCGGTGTCATTCTGTTACCGCCAGAGCGGAACAGTCAGATTCATCACATCAAATATCTGTACACTGTTTCAACGAAATTGAAATTCCTTCATTTACCGTCCTCGAACGCGTACTGAAGTTACTGACAAACATTTCACAATTTTCTCGTTAAAGGTCACGTGAAGGTCAACATGTTGCACCTCGTTGGATTCGTTTTTCTATAAACAATAAGACTGTCAAAGCGAAAGTATACATTCCCATATAAAAAAAATACGATGACCTTGAAATTTTGAAAACAATGACCTTGAGAAAAGAATTCGGCCCATCACCGTATTGGCGCCTTCAAACAGATTATTTTCTCTCTCTAACATTTTTTTCTATCATTCAAAATAAGCGATATATTTAAGGTGGTCAAGTTAGGTGAAATACCCTGTACATATATGAAATATCGCGACATTTTCCACAAGCCTTAGAAACTCTACAACGGTTTTATGAATGTTTTTTTTTTTTTTATTAATTTATTTAATGTCGCATCAGCCATTGGCCTTTAGTGACAACACTATCTTACATAGGTACACATGTGCATATAATAGTATTGGTAAAGATGTAACATAAGTGCTACTTTACAGCGAATAATACTAATAGAATAAACTTATAACATAAGACTAACAGTGGAAGCTTAAGGTATCACTAGTTACATTATTGGATAACAGGGTTATTTTACAAGAAGTGGTAGGAACTTTGCTGGATTTTCTACAGTTATTGTAGGTTGTTCTTTTCATGTTGGTGTATCTAGCATAGAAACCATTTACGTTCCATTGTACTATTTGTCCGGGCGACATAATTAAATCGCTTATTTCATTAAGTTTTCTACTCTTTGACGTTTTCAATTTTTTTAATTATTCTACTGAATTGATTTTTTATGGATCGATTAATAAGGAGTGGATATAGTTCCCGCATCATTTTTGTTAATACAAGAGTATCGTCTATATATTCGTTAGCAATTTCCCCGGCAAGGGGATTTGCTATTGCTGCGTCTAGAAAACTTCTGAAGTTTATGAACGATATGGGAAAGGGTCTAGCCGAATAAGGGGGTCAAAAGTGCCCTTGAGCCGATTTTATTCGACGATGGGTCATTCGATAGGTGATGATGAAAAACCATTGCACACAAATTTTTAATCCGATACCTTCACCGGGAGGGTAGTTATAGGGTAAAATCGAAAAATCAGTTTTTGCCTCATTTTCCCCAATTAATGTGGTGCAAAAATTCCAAAAAAATTCTCACACATTCTAAACATGAATGTACAGTAGGGTGGTCCTTAGCTATAGGGGTAAAATAATTTTTCTCAGTTTTGTTTTGTCTTACCCTCTCAAATTTTGACTTGTGATAAGAAAACTATGTTCCCAAAATTTCAACGAGATCGGATATCAGGAACACGTGCCGCATTTAAGGAGAAGTTTTACAATTTTTATTATATACACCGATTTCAATATAAATGTCATTTACAGTTTTAAAGTAGTCCTTAAAATATTCAAAGAAAATATTTTTTACATCTACATCGTATTATTTAAGCTAAATCTATAACTATTTAATAAAATTATAAATAATAAAACTTATAAATTAATGGACGCAAGTCAATAGATGCCGACTTTCATTACGGTTGATTTCTTCGCATCGGGATAACACCGACGATAATCTTCTACTACTTGAAAAATGAATTGTTTGTCATCTTCATTTTTCGTAAGCAAACTATTGTAATCCGTAATCAGCTTCACTCCACGTTCTGCAGTGTCATTCACAACTTTTAAATTCATTATTATTTGTAAGGCATCTTTATAAGTTTGATCACTGTCCCAAACTGAAGGGTCTTTTTGTAAAAAGTCTGTACAAATATTAAATCTAGAGAAAAAGTTGTGGCTTTGTATTGAAATAAAATTTTCTATGCCTATATTAATATAGTCTTTTACGTCTTTTAAAATAATCCTTTTATAGGGTGTTTCAGTTTTATTAGAATTCAAATTCTGCAGCATACGCCTCTTTATATCATATGATATTTGTTTACTAAATAAGGCTAGAATTGCACATTCTGGAATCAAGTACCACAAATGCCCACTAAATTTGTGTATTGCTACTTCGCTTATACTTTTGCTCACTTCTCTGTATTTATACAGGGTGGTCCACACAACGTGTGCACCGTTAAAAACTACCAAAATATGCGTTGCACAAAAAAGTTTTTATATAGAAGTTGCATGGTCTGAAGGGGCACATTATATAGTGTAGTTATTTTTTTTATAGGTGGAGGCGTTTCGGAGATTTGAAGGTCAACTTTGTTTTTTTAAATGGAATGCTATATTTTTTATATCAAAATATGGAAGAATGTCGAATTCTAAGTAAAACAGTATTGACATTTATTTGCCCTAAACCTAATAACTAACGAGTAATTTCACTTTATTTCCTGAAAATTTTCTTCGCGTAATATCAAGTTAGAAATTCGACCTTATCACAGATTTCCGCAGGACAGCGATGTTTACATGACAGTGTTTATCAACACAACATCTATCATGATTCGCAATCGCCTTCATATTCGTAATCCAGTATTGAAGTTACCTTCGGTGTTGTGTGTATTTAACAGACAGATAAAACTAAAAATGAAATTTTGTAATAGCGAAAAAGTTGATATGCTTTTAGTTTATGGTGAGTGCCATAAAAATGCAATAAGAGCCAAAGCCATCTATGCCGAAAGGTATCCTGAACGAAATCAGCCATCTCGAGCCATATTTGAGAGAATGTGTCAATCGCTTCGACGAACCGGAAGTCTTAATGTTACTAAACGTAACTTAACGAAAACTGCTACTTCTGATGCAAATGCTATTGCGGTCCTAGCAGCGGTAACAGAAAACCCCCATATTAGTACACGACAGATTTCACGAGGATCTGGAATTAGCAAAACAAGTGTACTACGCATTCTTCATAATGAAAAACATCGTCCCTATCACCTAGCACTTCATCAGGAGCTCCATGGAACGGATTATGAAAACCGCGTTCGGTTCTGCCAGTGGTTGCTGCATCAAATGAACAGTGATAATTATTTTTTACAAAAAGTTTTGTTCACTGATGAAGCAACGTTTACTAATCGCAGGCAGATTAATTTGAAAAATATGCATTATTGGGCACCAGAAAATTCTCACTGGATGAGAGAAGTCGACCACCAACGTCAATGGAGCGTTAATGTGTGGTGTGGAATACTGGGCAACCAATTGATTGGGCCATATTTTATTAATGATCGACTAACAGGACAAAAATATACTAACTTTTTGAGCGACACTTTACCATCTTTATTGGAAAATGTACCTTTAAATATCCTTACACAAATCTGGTATCAATATGATGGTTGTCCTGCAGATTACGCGCGTAATGTAAGGCAAGTACTGGATAGAAAATTTCCTAATCGATGGATTGGTCGTGGCGGACGATTTATGTGGCCTCCACGCTCACCGGACCTTACTCCTTTAGACTATTTTCTGTGGGGCACATTAAAAGACACAGTGTATCGTGAACCACCAACAACATCTGACAATGAGAATATGAAACATCGTATTCGTGAAGCATGCATTACACTCAGTGCGGATATGATTCAGAATGCAGTTTCTTCATTAGTTAATAGATTGCATCACTGTATTAATGCCAATGGATATCACTTTGAACATTTACATTAGTTGCGTTAAGCCACTAGGTCACTCATATTAGTAAACACTGTCACGTAAACATCGCTGTCCTGCGGAAATCTGTGATAAGGTCGAATTTCTAACTTGATATTACGCGAAGAAAATTTTCAGGAAATAAAGTGAAATTACTCGTTAGTTATTAGGTTTAGGGCAAATAAATGTCAATACTTTTTTACTCAGAATTCGACATTCTTCCATATTTTGATATAAAAAATATAGCATTCCATTTAAAAAAACAAAGTTGACCTTCAAATCTCCGAAACGCCTCCACCTATAAAAAAAATAACTACACTATATAATGTGCCCCTTCAGACCATGCAACTTCTATATAAAAACTTTTTTGTGCAACGCATATTTTGGTAGTTTTTAACGGTGCACACGTTGTGTGGACCACCCTGTATAGATGTTGCAAAAATAGCAAATCTTGATTTGGAGCATCTGCAGCAATTGGTGCATTAAACCATGCTTTAATATATATATTAGCCACAAATAAGCAAATGTCTTTAATTCCTATAATCTCTTCACTACTTAGTACAAACTGATTACGAAATAAATAAATTTTTAATACGTAAATTGCTTTTGCCATCCATCTGGCATGATGGAAAGCTCCTGGAACTTTAAATGAATTTCCTTTTGGTAACGTTCCGCCAAGGAATATAATCATTAGTTCCAAAAATTCAATATAATCGTCCCTTGGATAAGTTTGATTGATTAAATTTAAACAAAAATCTAATACGAGATCCATATCTTGAAGTTTTTCGCAAATATAGCTATCCTCGAGGCACGATTGATAACTAGATTTATTTATTGTTGACCAACATTTTTGGAACTTTCTAAATATTGGAATATCAGGTGCTGACGATTTTGACATTTTCAATTCAAATACACTTTTTAAAACAATTTCATATATATGGTGCCGACAAGGAAAATATAATAAATCTCGCCCGAGTATCTGCTCTAAGGTCACGCAGGCACCTTTAAGTCGTCCCATATTTGTAGATGTTGTGTCGCAACATATTGCTTTAACACTATCTGTCAATTCCCAATTTTCTAATAATTCTGCTACTGCTAGTGATTGTTCTTTTCCACTGCATTTTGCAATCGCAGGGATTCCTAAAAGTTTTTCTTTTCCCTGGTACGTTACAATGACTGGTAATCTCTCAACGTATTCCTTACCAGTTAATCGTGGCAGTAGTTTTCCATCCCAATGAACTGTAGTAATTTTCGGTAAATTTTCTTTAAATGTGTCATGTATCAGTTTACTTCTCTCTTCTCGCAATTGGTAGCGGTAGCGCCTGATCGAAGACCGATTGACTATTAAGTCATCTAAATAATGTCCTAATGCTTCAGCAACAGCAAGTATGATGCGAACTGCATCTCTATCTGTTACTTTACAATTATCTAGTGTTGCAACCAGTTTTGCGTTTATAACTTTTTGCTTCCCTCTTGACTTTTTTGGCTGGCTCGGCCCCGCTTCGTCAAGTATTTCGGGTTCTTCTAACACAGTATCTTCAAGTTCAAATTGTGATGAAATATCCTGTTCACCATGAGATGAAGTTGACTCTAATTGTATAAATTCTGTAATGTACGAGGAAATTTACATTAAATTCAGACATTTTCAAGAACACATTCAGAATTAGAAATGTATTTAACCAATATTTACCTTCTGTTTTTGCTATTGCACCATGTCGTTTCTTCCGTGACTCTTCTTTTTCTATTCTAATTGCTCTCCGAAGCTCTTTTTTCATTAAACTCATATCGGTTCCTATCATTGAGCCTTCTCTTCCCTTTTTCCTTTGATTTAAAAGGAAAAGTCTGTCTTCTTCAATGTTGATACTGTTTAATGCATCTTCATGAGCGATGTCAAAAAGATCATCAATCGATTCAAGAAATTCTTGTTCTCTCTTTTTTTGCAACTCACTTCGACGTTTGTTAGAGCGTTGTAACTTTCGCCAGTTCTGATATAATCCTATTAGTTTTTTAATACTATTGTGTGTATGTCTTTGGGGAATACGTGCCTTATCCCAAAAGACTTCCACCTCCTTTATTACAATCGCGGCACTCGATCGAAGGTCTAAATTTATTTTACGTAAGTTGTAAAAGAGTACACGTAAAGCTTGACCATTACTAGGAAGCTTCGTTCCAATAATTTGACTTTCACTATGACCTAATAGTTATATTTCATCAGCACTTCTAGTTTCCATATTCTTACTATTTCAATTGATATTGCTCTTCGAAACACAAACTTTCAGCTCTCAGTAAGAACTAAAGGAGAAGCACTAGCGTTTATGTTGACTCGTGTGCTTCAAGATAACAATGAAGATTTAACAAAAAATAACAAGTAAAAAGATATAACAAGCGCGAAGTATGTAGTGTAATGGTATTAAAAAATGTAATGCTCCTCCGGCCTGGTCTTCGTTCCCTTTATCAGTTTTTTCAAAAACCCCTTCCTCCGTCGACATACCGTGGGAGGAGGACTTATTGTTAGTAACATGCTAGGAGGAAGGAAGTTGGGCCTGCGATCGAATATTATTGATTCTGCCTGGGCTTCGTGGGTGGTAACCAAAAAATGCAAGGCTTGCATTGGTACTTGCCAAAACCCGTCGAAGGCCCAGGCAGAGGGTGGGGGCCTTGAACTACGAGATTGAAGTGGATTTAGGAAACGCTAAATTTATGACATATGTCATTTTACCTTGCAAGAACGTGCCGTGCAAATCTGGTGGCCACGTGCAACCGTGCGGTCATCAATGGGTTTTTGCCAAATAGGCCCGCTCTGCACGACTGCGAAAATACATAAAAATGATGACACGCTATGACTCTCGTAACCTTAAGGCCCATGTTATAAATTACACCTAAATAACAACTTTCTTTCGAAACAACCTGGAACCGACGTGTACCGCACGTGTACCGTCGTTGGCGATTTTGAGACAAAAGCATTACGACGTGCGCGCACTCGGTCTTTCAAGCGCAAGCGGTTAAATGTTAAAACTTTGTCACAGATGCGGCACGGGTTCCCGTTGTCCGATTTCGCTGAAATTTGGCACATATCATTTTTTCATTAAGTGTCATAATTTGAAAGGGTAAGACCAGAAAAAATCAAAAGTTGAAAAATAAGGACCACCCTAATGTACAGGGTGTAAAAAAATTAATGGTCATGGCTTTAAGGGGTTGTTCTACACCTCTGGATCGATGGAGATTTGCGAAAAAAACCGGCCGCAAAATTCGGGAAAGGGTAGCAAATTTTTTTTATTAGCTCATCGTATTCGTCTTGTTACGTAGGTAAAATGCCTGAGAGGAACCATGGGTCAGAAACGAACCGTTCTCTCACAAATTAACTTTCTAATTCGGCCTTCCGATAAAAATTTCGCCCATATGGCAGCTTTCGAGTCACCGACCTTTCGAAAGGAAACACATGAAATACCCCTGCTAGCGCCAATAGTTGAAACAGAGGCAACATAATTGAAGAGAGAGAAAAAGACTAGAAAATGTCAATGACCTGCGTTCGGTGGCGGGTTCACTCAAGGGCCCACCCGGGAAGAAGAGTATAAACACTTACACTTCTCTTCTGGTTCGGTGACACAGTGCCCTATTTTCTAGCTTCGTTTACGTCGCCTCTGCTTTAACTATCAGCGAAATTTTAATCGGAAGGCCGAATTAAAAGTTAATTTGTGAGAGAACGGTTCGTTTCTGACCCATGGTTCCTCTCAGACATTTTGCCTACGTAACAAGACGAATCCAATGAGCCAATAAAAAAAATTTGCTACCCTTTCCCGAATTTTGCGGCCGTTTTTTTTTGCAAATCTCCATCGATCCAGAGGTGTAGAACAACCAATTAAAGCCATGACCATTAATTTTTTTACACCCTGTACAGGTTAGGGATTTTTTTCAGATTTTTCCTTTGCAAGTTCCACTCACGAAAAATGAAAAACCAAAAAAAAAATTTTTAAACATCGATTTCGTATTGAAATCTTCCGAGCACAACTTTTTCCTTTCTACAGTAGTTGCGTAATGTTATCATTGTTATACCCTAATTTTTTCAGATTTTTTGAGTACGGTGCATCACGGTCGGAAAAATCAAAAACCGATTTCTGAGACACATTTTGGGCTGGAACTCGCCCATTATCTGCCATTCTTGAATGATTTTAATACAGTATGTTCATATTGTGACCTTCAATGTTTCTGCATAGAAATATGTAGATGTTAAAGAACAATATCGGGATAATTAAATAAATTGCTGATTGTATGGTCTTTATAACCTAGAATTTGAACCGTTCTTTCAAAAGCATTAATGGCGCAGTGGCTATGGTGTCTGCCTGTGGAATCGCTGGACACTTTTTTGTCGCGGGTTCGAATCTCCATGTGGGACTTAAGTTTTTTTCTGCCATTTTTTTTTTCTTTTTATTAAAGACATAACAATATTCAATAGTAGCTTTAAAATGTTTCACAGATACTTCTAAAAATAATTATACAGTATACTTATTTCTTCATCGACTCTTTCCAGTCATGTCACGATTTACAATTACAAGTACTTTTTTACATTCTGTACATTGAATTTTATATTTCTTTCATACTTAAAATATATTTTCATACATTGCAATAAACCAAAATCTATGAACAATATAAAATGTTTGAGAATACTTATAATTGCAAAACGTTGCATATCTAACTATAAGAAAAGCATGTTTTACGATTATTCTTCTATAGGTTTTATATTGTTGAAAGGCATAACAATATCTGTGAAACATTTTAAAGCTACTATTGAATATTGTTATGTCTTTAATAAAAAAAAAAAAAAAATAGCAGAAAAAAACTTAAGTTCCACACGGAGATTCGAACCCGCGACAAAAAAGTGTCCAGCGATTCCACAGGCAGACACCATAGCCACTGCGCCATTAATGCTTTTGAAAGAACGGTTCAAATTCTAGGTTATAAAGACCATACAATCAGCAATTTATTTAATTATCCCGATATTGTTCTTTAACATCTACATATTTCTATGCAGAAACATTGAAGGTCACAATATGAACATACTGTATTAAAATCATTCAAGAATGGCAGATAATGGGCGAGTTTCAGCCCAAAATGTGTCTCAGAAATCGGTTTTTGATTTTTCCGACCGTGATGCACCGTACTCAAAAAATCTGAAAAAATTAGGGTATAACAATGATAACATTACGCAACTACTGTAGAAAGGAAAAAGTTGTGCTCGGAAGATTTCAATACGAAATCGATGTTTAAAAATTTTTTTTTGGGTTTTTCATTTTTCGTGAGTGGAACTTGCAAAGGAAAAATCTGAAAAATATCCCTAACCTGTACATTCATGTTTAGAATGTGTGAGAATTTTTTTGGAATTTTTGCACCACATTAATTGGGGAAAATGAGGCAAAAACTGATTTTTCGATTTTACCCTATAACTACCCTCCCGGTGAAGGTATCGGATTAAAAAGTTGTGTGCAATGGTTCTTCATCATCACCTATCGAATGACCCATCGTCGAATAAAATCGGCTCAAGGGCACTTTTGACCCCCTTATTCGGCTAGACCCTTTGTCCTGCTGTCCAATCATTACTTTTTCCACTGGGATTAGTAAATTGTCTAGGTTCTCCTTCACTATTGACTGTGAGATCTTAGGTTTGTTAGTGCACCTGTTTTTAGGGTTTTCCTTACTTGTATTTCTTTATCGATTATTTCCTGGTGAGAATAAGGAATCTATACTGCTTTCTGAGTCAGAGTAGTCGTCGTGTAGGATGTCTGTCAATGAAACTGTTTCCGAAGACGTTGACATCATCCTTTTATTTCCAGTTTGCTTAGTTGGTTGCGGTTTTTCATAGTTTTCAAGTGCCAATGGGGGAGTGGTGTGTTTGAATTTACTTGTTTTAGGTACTGAGGATTGATTTTCATTTGTACATGTGTCGACAGGTTCATGTTGTATGACTTGTAGAGCTTCGGTTTCTCGGGATTGAATTTGGACAGGTTGTGTTTGTGAATTAGAGCCAGAAGGGCAATGCTTCGCTAAGTGCCCTTCCTTCTCACATGTGAAGCAAATAGGAGAGTCTGTTGACAAGAAGATCCAATAATTAGACTCTTCATATTCTATTTGCAGTGTATCAGGAATTTTTGTTATGTCGCCAGGATGGATGTATACTTGTCTTCGGAAGCTTAAAATGTGTGATCAACCTGGCTCGCTGAAACCCGCTTTAATAAAGGAAATATTTGATTCAAGTCTGATTTTAAGATTTTTTCAATACTGTCGTGTGGAATAATAGGACATACGTTAGACAGTATTATCCTTTTAGCTCTGGATATTAGCGGTCGTATTTGTATCTTGTTATTTCCAATATTTATAGTCTTGAATTTGTCGACTAATTCATTTACTATATCTTTGGTATTAAGATATATGCAGATTCGGTTGTTAGATATTCGTGATACAAACCAGACATTAGCTGGATTTGTCAACTTTGTTATTTCTTTAACATAGTCCTTAACGGTTAGTCCTTCTAAGGCGTCCATGATGATGGCTTGATCTTTCTTAGGGAATAGCGGATTTCTTGCAACCTTGGCGTAGTCCATTCTTTTCTCTTCTGGATAAATTTGGTTACTTGAGGTTTGCATTTTGGCGTTGGAAAAATTGTTGTTACTCCTGCTGTACTCAGCAGGAGGCGGAGGAGTAAGACTCACTTTAGTGATTTGTCGGAGATTTTACTGTACACTTTATTGGCACTTTCAACTTCGATTACACTGTATATCATACAAATTCGGCTATTACTATGTTATACTCGTGGAACGAGCTCCGCACTATTTACAAATACGTCTGTACTTGACGATGGCACAGAGCGAACTGATGAATGTTTTGATTTCCCCGTTTTTGCGATTCTTTCCAACTGTGTGTTGTCATGTCAACTGAAAGTCTATAAGGACGATCAAGGTATCTCTTTGAGATAGCGAGATTTTTAACGAGAGCGCCTAATGTTACCAAATTCAGAAACAGAAATTGCAGGACATGAGTTCACGTCAGCGGCAACTAAGAATAGAACTTAAAATGTGAATTCACGTCAGCGCACAGTGAAACGAATCGACCATCTAGGTGGAAAAAGATAATAACTCGAAAACCGTTTATTTTAGAGAAAAATGTTTGATACAAAAATTTCATAATATCGTGGAAAGAATATTGGTGTAATACTAAATTTTTATTTTTTATATTTCTTCAATGTTATTTAAAGGTCAACTTAATTTTTTATACAGAAATCGATAGATTTTTTCATAGACGTTCATTGTACAGGAAAAATAAAAAAACTTTAGTATGAGACATTTTCTTGTTGGACTTTATATTAAAAAGATATTTAATGAAAAAGATCCTACTAAAGCCTTTTTCGATAGGCGGACTGTCCAACAAACATTCAGCAGCTATAACAAAGAATTGCACAGATATGCGCACAAAATCTTTGCGTTAATTACTTCTACATAGTCTAAGGAATATACCTGCGAAGTTTCAACCAGGTACTTTTCCGTGCTGTTTATTTATTCAATGTTTAAGTGGACCGTGTACCCTGATTTTCACCCTAATTACCTAGCTTGTTAGTCTCAAATGGCAAACTAACAATAAGAGCAATTAAGTAATAAAAGTGATATTTCAGAAGTCTCCATTCTTATTAATGCCAATGAGATGTTATAATTGCTGAACGATATTTATGTCGTAGACACTGGGCATTTTGTGACCGCGTGCTCCACGGGAACTCGCCACCCGTGCTGTGTCACATAAACTTTAGAAAGGCGTAAAAACAAAAGGCGCAGGTAGGCGCAGCCGATCTTTGCAGGAGCTGCTTCTACATTGTTCAAACTAAATACCCTCAAAATTTCCAGGGGGTACTTTGGGGTACAATATAAGTTTTTCTCTACAAAGTTTGCAAATTTCGCCGAAAAACATGTGTCTAAAAAAACTTGCATAACTTGTTTCAAAAAAAATTTTTCGAAAAATCATTTTTGGGTACTTCAAGGTTAACTAATGGTGATAAACTGTGCAAAAAATAAAAAGTCTTGCATAATTGTTAATGCCTCTAACAGTATCTTCTTTTCAGAGAAGTATTTGTACGTTCTCGCGCTGTTGAAAATAGTTGTTCTTAAGCGCTGATTTTTGCATTTAGATGATTGCAAAATCAATTATTATCGCTATCACTGGTCTCAGCAAACATTCTAGATTAAGATAAAATTATTAAAATTCAAATTCCAGGCTTGATTTTTTTCCACTTACAATTAGATTACCCATTTCGTTCCACTGTGCAGCGGTCGCGAATGTGTTACCATAAAGTCCAACAAGAAAATTACTTAAACAAAAGTTCTTTTAAATTTTATTTCTTCTGTAGAATAAAGATCTACAAAGGGAGTTAAATATACAGTGGATAACAGAAGTAAGTAAACATGCAGATTCTGCTACATTAAAGCACCACTGTGTCAAAAGCGAACGACGTTATTCTGTTCATGTTTACATAAGTATATTCAAGATTGCGTTCTTCTAATGCATTGTAAGTATTTAGTTTTGTCTGGTTCGTTTGAGTGGTGACGTTAAACGCGTTCATTTTGTTGTGGCATCTAAATAAACATCACAAAAGTATGTAAACGGTTACAGTTTTTTAAGTATTTGTTACATGTAATGCATTATTTTCATGTGTATTCATAAAATACTGTTAACATTATTGTATTTAAATATCTTAAAGCAAAAAATGCGTGAAAATTTGCATTTATATGTATTTTAGTGCATATTTTAAATCGAAGATATGCTACTGCCGTATTTATTATATTTATTTGATTTTATAATAGAAAAATGACACAAGTTAAGCAACTGAAATTTGAAGAACGCAGAATTATTATTGAGATGCACAAAGAAGGAGATTCCTACCGGAAAATAGCAAAATTTTTTATAAAAACACCAGCTGCTGTTTTGAAAGTAGTAACTGCTTATGAAAGAGACGGTCGAATTTCTGTATCACATAGATCAGGACGCCCGAGGATTACTACAAATCGTACAGATAAGCGAATTACAAATATTTCGATGTCCTCTCCACACTTATTGGCACCAAAGATACGAGCAAAATTAATAGAAGAAGGTAAGAGTGTTCCGTCAACGCAAACTATTAGAAGAAGATTACACAAAGCGGGAAGGCATGGTTGTGTTGCAAGAAAATTGCCATACCTAAATAAAGTAAATTTGAAAAAACGTATCCAGTTTTGTGAAACACATGTGTTTAAATCAGATGACTTACGGAAAAGAATATTATGGACTGACGAATCCATGATTCGTATGAGACATAGTCATGGTAGGATGTATGTGCGGAGGAAACACGACGAGGCGTTATTGTATGATTGTGTAAGACCATCATTAAAATCTATGGATCAAGGTGTAATGGTCTGGGGATGCTTTTCGGCATGTGGTATTGGAAAAATTATTCCACTGTCTGGAAGGATAAATTCAAAAGTTTATTTAAAGTTATTGCAGCAAGTTATAATACCGGAAGAAAAACGTTTAATAGGGGACAACTTTATCCTTCAGCAGGATAACGCCCCCATTCACAAGGCCAAAATTGTGATGAATTCTATTAAAAATAATAATATTAATCTATTGGATTGGCCACCACATAGTCCCGACCTATCACCAATAGAAAATATGTGGGCTTTACTTAAACTAAAAATAGCTGAAAGGAAACCAAAAAATATTCAGGAACTGAAACATTATATAATGAAAACTTGGCAAAATTTTTCTGTAGAAGAATATAGAAAATATGCTCTTTCTCTTCTAGACAGAATTTCTAGAATGTCACAAAGAAAAGGCTATCATTGTGGATATTAAACTGCGTGTTTACTTACTTTTGTACTGTGTAATTTTGTATAATAGCTATTTAAAAGACAATATTTTGTTTAAATTTTCAAACATTGCAAAAAATGCAATTACTTCTGTTTTATATATAATTATTAGTTATGTTAATAAACTCTTTATTTGAAAAAATGTATAAATCTTCCACTTATCATCATTTTATTCCTGGAAAGTTCAGTGTTTACTTACTTTTGTTATCCACTGTATGTAGATTTTCGTGTAAAAATGAAGTCGTCCTTTAAATACCATTTTTTTCTGAAATTAATGATTCTCGAATTATTCTTTTACGCCTAGAGATTATCGATTCGTTCTAACAATAAATTTTTTTATCTGTTAATTTTTCTGAATGTAACTTTCCCCGACATATTTTTGAAACTTTTTGGTTAACGTGATACCAAACATGCTTGAATTATGTAAATAGTAAGTAAATATATTACATATTAAGTAAATAAAATTCCAACTATGTCCTGCTCGAGTTTCGAATTTTGAAGTTTTAACTACATCGTATGTGAATTATATTTACTTTATATTAAATATCTTTACTTACCATTTACATAATTCAATCATTTCGTGTTTGATGTCATTTTAATCAGACATATCTCAGAAATACGTTAGCAAAGGTTTCAAATAAGAAAATCAAAAATGAAAACGGCCAGTCTTTCGACTAGTATCACCTTACCAACACGTCTGGGTGGTATATGTATATGTCATACCGTTCCATTCTCGAGCGTCGAGGGTTGCCGAGAGCTATTCCCCTATCTCCAACAGGCAGATGTTGCATTTATCCAGCGAAACTTTTGTTGCATTCATCCACCTTTCACTTTCCTCTTTAGGCCTTATTGTGTTGTAGTGCAGCGATTGCGCTATGAGGAAGTGCGATGAGGGCGCAGGATTACGTGTTCCGCGATTTCTAGGCGGACGTTGGGCTTCCACGGCGATAAATCCCCACCACTTGACGTCGAGGTATGCGTCGAACCCGAACAGTCTCGAGCACTCTTGAGCACGCTCGGACAGACTCGAGCAGTTTCGGGCTAATCGTCACGGAGTTCGGTGTTGTTTTGAACTGAAGACTATTTTACTTTCTACGCAGTTGAACATGTGCTTTTTGGTAAGTAGTCTTAACAAAATAATTTCTTTTAAGTAAGTAGTTATTAACAGAGATCGTTGCTGCAAGAGGAAATTTGCTGAAGTATTATTTACTTACTTACCGTATCATATTCTTACTGTAGCCGGTTATTTGACCGGTTATAGGACAGCGCTAATGCTTTCCCGAAGGAAATGCAGAATATTGTTGATTTAATATAAGAAATAACGCGGAAAATGATCTCTCTTCAAAAATAGAGGAGCTACATCTTTTTTGTTCTGTTGAACTTGGAATTTCCTTCTGCATAATTCGAAAGAAAAAAAAAGATAATATTATTGCAAGGACTAGAATTCTCAGCAGTTTTAAAAAATAATAATACAAAAAGATGTGAAAATGAATTGAAAAGTTTATTCTGTGCAACGTTATAAAGTTAGAATTTCATTAAATACAAATACTACATTTTTTTCATTGAACCTGGAATTTTCTGGTGCATAGTTTGGTTAGCGTTATGGAACGACAAATGTGGTTCCATTATGAAATAACCACACATCCATAAACCGTGAGTCAAATTAATCAACACGTAGTTCTGCAATTTTTTTATTTTTTATTGGTGTTATTATTATTTGGTGGTCAAATTTTCCTTGCGCCAACCGGATTAAACTTGTCTAAAAAAAATAAGCTAATTTTATTGCGATTTCTAGATTTCTCTGCAGTTTTGCAAAATAGTAAATTGAGAAGGTATAAAAAAGGGAAGGGATAGTTCTAAAAGAAAAAAATTATATAATTTATTCTGTATAATTCTTGTATAATATCTTGTATAATATGGTTCACAAGGTGTAATACTACGGAAATGTGCCAAATGTAAATTTTGATTTATGCGAAAAACATTTAATTACAACGCCATTAGTATGAAAGCATTTCAAATTTTCCAATTCTGTGAAAAAGAATTAATAGAATTTCCAAATTTCTCAGGCAGTTCCTTGATAAAACCAGTCAAAACCCAACTATACGAAGGATCTAGAATTCATGTGTAACCCAGAACTGATAACCGGTGGTCATCGACTTGTGAGTGCATTATTATTATACTTTTTTTTTATATGTATAAATAAATATGTATTTAAAGTAAAGGTACCAGTAGTTGACACTTGAAGTACTTTTTTGTTTATTTATTCACATAACTCAGGCTACGTCCACTTTATGGAAAATTTGTGATTATTAGTCGCTGCGCAAACTATTCTTCTATTATATTACGACAAGTATTCATTCCTGATGGCGGTTGTAAAAAAATTTTTTATTTCTAAGAGTTAATTTTGATTCAATAGTTGACACCCAGCAAAAACAAAAAATTTAGTAGTTGACATCTTTTTGTTTCAGTAGTTGACACGGAGAGAAAAATCAATTAATGAACTAGTTTTGGTAATGTTTGAATACAGAAATTTATTGAATGTTTAAAAAAGATTATTCTTGAGTAAGTTTACAAAAAAATATTGAATAATTAGAAGTTACTTCCACAAATAATCTAACTTATTGTTAGCTTGGTTGCTGAATACATATTTCTTGTTCTGTTCATTTTAATGGGTTCGTTGATATGAAATAGCACAGCTTCCCATTTATAATCTAGCTTATTCATTCTTTCCAGCCACTTCCACAGGCTACCATACTTTGCCATTGCTGAAATGGTTGCAGTCGCTTCAGACACAGCAATTACAGCACCCACTTTTCTTTCTAGGGGTAGATTGTTATGCTGCACGTGTAGATCTTTTCCGTTGCTTTCATCGTTTGAACCACTGCCATAAGAGATCTCATCATCAATGCTAGAGTCCAAACTCTCTTCATATCTGAGTACTCGATTGACTTTCTTTGTTCTACGTTTCTGAGATTTATTGTGTTTTCCCTTTTCTTTTTCGTCTCTTTTGCGCCTTCTTTCGGCACTAGATTTCAATTTCCTTCTTTCTAATTCATCTTTATTGGCCATCTTTCTTTTGAAATACTCCTGGCACAGATGTCCTGAGACAGTAGAGGGTAGTTTTTTCTTGGTGCCTCGTTTTTTCTTTGGCTCTTTGCTGTTCCTTTGATAGAATAAGTGTCTCTTAAACGGGCTGGAAATTTCTGCAGAGACTGAAGAAGGTACAGCTTTACAAGAATCAGGAGCAGACTCATTGATTGCAACAAGAGTGGAAGTTTAAGTTTGCATATGATCCATATCCTCAAAACTCTGATTGGCAGATGGATTAGGGGAAAAAGAAATACTGTGAAATTGTTGCATCGTTATAGTTAAAGAACTTAAAGAAAGGTCAGGAATACCTGTGGCATGGACAATTTCTGGCGTACTGTGAGCTTGATATTGCCGAAAATCTCTACGATGCAGTAGACATGATATACATGATATTAAGATGCCTATATTTAACTTTACAATATATTTTTCACAATAAAATTCTTTGTTTTGCAATGAGAAATGCAAGGAAACTGAACGGATAGTTTAGTGGGGGTCGCATACGCCCCACGCGGCACGGAACGTGTTAAGAAAGGAAAGCCCTGGTTCTAAAAAAATTTGTTGTTCTCTGGTATTAGCGACGGATAGGTTATTATTAAGTTCAAAGGGAAGTTTCATAGCTTCTGGGTTCTAAGGATAAAGGTCACACTTCCTGAACCCATTTTGTAGAATACTTGGACCTACATCATCAATCACTTCTTTTAAAAGTTTTGGGAAAGATCTTTTCTTTAATATTGGGTTCTCCAAATTAACCAAATCGCAAAATCTGTTGGCTGAAGGAGATGGGTAGCATTAGGGTACAGGGCAATGAGGGTTATCCTATTTTGTTCACAGAACTGGCTTACTTGTAAGAATAAATGAAACACGTGCCCACCGACAAAAAGTATGACAGGCAAACGAACATTTTCTTTTTTTTAACCACGGCTGGAAAATATTCGCCACAAACTCGAAAATCGCCTCGTATGTCATCCACCCTCACAAGGGAACATCCCGAGGTGTAAATCACCGATTTTGGTTGAAATTTTCGTATGATATAGCCCCCGCGAAAATATTTGACCCGAATTTTTTTTATCGGCAACCGTTCACATTAAAGGGGTGAAAACCACCCTCAAAGATGAAAAAAAATTTTTTTTTATCATATTGTTTAAACAAATGGGTTTAAAAAAAATGTTTATATCATTGGATTCGTGGTCGAAATGCGTTAATTTTCAGTCCTTACGAAATTTTTGTATCTCTAATAGTTTCGGAGATATTCGATAAAATAGTTTTCGTTACCCCAACTTTGGGGGCGGTTTTCACCCCTTTAACGTGGACGGTTGCCGATAAAACAAATTAGGTGTCAAGTGTTTACACAAAATCCACCTTTTACTATAGTTCCTTAAGAATTGGTGATTTACAGTTGGGGATAGTCATACATGGTATTGATGTGACTCTACAGCCGACAGACCTGAAAAATTGAACAATTTTGGGGAGGTGTGTATTGGAAATGGGTGTTTAAATAATTGAATATACTTTATAATTAATATTAACTTTTATTATAAGGCTTGGAAGAAACGTCTTTATATAGCTGTAGTTTAGAATGCACTAACTGAACTGAACTGTGGATGCTCAAAAGACGAGCTCGGGCCCACTCAGTAATATAAACTGTTTATGTTAGTCTCCCCTACACTGCAGAGAGAGTCTCCTGTTTGGAATAGGAATTCCTAGAACGTAGAGTCGTTTTTGAACTCATTGATTATTACTTTGTTAAGAATAATTCAACACGCCCTCTCAAAAATGAATCTGAAGTAATGTGTAGGCGAGAGTGTTCAGAACCGAGGTTTATTGAAATGCGAGAGTTGTTCCTTGAATTCTGATTACACCCTGGTCTTTACAATTATTTGCCTTATTATATATATGGTTCAGTTGTGTGCGTCGGAGTGGGGGGCGTCTACCTATGTCTCGCTAGACGAGTCCCTCCGACGCTTGCAATTGGTCAAGGAGGTAATGCGGGGGTAAGGCCCTAAGCAGGTACGTCTATATTAGGAACCTCGTGTCATGAAGTTCCTCATTTGCTTGTTATCCGCGGCTGTGAGTTTACTGTACTAAATACATTCATTAATAATTATTAAAAATAGTTGTTATGATTTTCTGAACTTCATGACACGGCCGCCACAAATCAATCGTTCTAGAACAAAGTAGATAAACAGTACATATATCCTTATTTAATATTATAAGAATTAATATCTAATTTAACAATAATACTCAACACAAATATAATATATGTATATAAAAGACATTCCCATCATTGCCTTTACTGTGGGGAATACAAATGGTCCAACATTTGTTGCAAAGGATTAGGAAAACCCAGAAAACATAATCAGACCATATCAAAATCTTATATATATATAAAAAAATAATATATTTATTATATATTTATTTTCTGGTCATTATATATGTTCCTTAATTCAGGCCCATCCTTGTCCTGAATTCCATAAATTTAGGTGCTGGCAGTGGTTTTGTAAGCACATCAGCTATCTGGCTTTCTGTAGAAACAAATTCAAGTTTAATAACCTTTTTCTCTATTTGCTCTCTTGAAAAATGATATTTGATATCTATGTGTTTTGATTTCTTGTGATTGCTTGGATTGTTTGCAATATTTATACAGCCATTATTATCTTCGTATATTATTATTGGCTTTACAATGTCTATATTAATACTAACTGCAAAAGACTTTAACAATAAAGCTTCTCTTACGGCTTTGAAAAGTGCCATATGTTCTGCTTCCGTAGACGAAGCAGCTACCGATGCTTGTCTTTTTGTCGACCAACAAATTGTGCATCGCTCGAACAATTTAAACAAGTACCCCGTTGTACTTCTTCTATTATTTTCATCATGACCTCCCCAATCAGAATTAACATAACCGCTTATTATATCATTATAGTCACCTTTTTCATAACTTAATTTAATATGACTTGAACCTTTCAAATATCTCAAAACTCGCTTTAAATTTTGCCAAAGTTCTTTATTATTGTTATTTGTATATCTACTCAAAATATTAACTGCAGTACTTAAATCAGGCCTTGTACATATCATTATGTACAGGGTGTTTCAAAAATATTTGTCATGGCTTTCAGGGGTTGTTCTACACCTCTGGATCGATGGAGATTTGCGAAAAAAACCTGCCGCAAAATTCGGGAAAGGGTAGCAAATTTTTTTATTGGCTCATCGTATTCGTCTCGTTACGTAGGTAAAATGTCTGAAAGGAACCATAGGTCAGAAACGAACCGTTCTCTCGCAAATTATCGTTTAATTGGGCCTCCCGATTAAATTTTCGCCCATACGACAGCCTTCGAGTCGCCGACCTTTCGAAAGGAAACAGATGAGATACCCTTGCTAGCTCCAATAGTTGAAACAGAGGCAACACAATTGAAGAGAGAGAAAAAGACTAGAAAATGTCAATGACCTGCGTTCGGTGTCGGGTTCACTCAAGGGCCCACCCGGGAAGAAGAGTATAAACACTTACACTTCTCTTCTGGTTCGGTGGCACAGTGCCCTATTTTCTAGCTTCGTTTACGTCGCCTCTGCTTTAACTATCGGCGAAATTTTAATCGGAAGGCCCAATTAAAAGTTAATTTACGAGAGAACGGTTCATTTCTGACCCATGGTTCCTCTCAGACATTTTGCCTACGTAACAAGACGAATAGGATGAGCCAATATAAAAATTTGCTACCCTTTCCCGAATTTTGCGGCAGGTTTTTTTCGCAAATCTCCATCAATCCAGAGGTGTAGAACAACCCCTGAAAGCCATGACAAATATTTTTGAAACACCCTGTATGTAAACATTAAAAATTTTCTCACCACAAACAGCTCTAATTTGTAAAATGTGAGCATTAGCTGAAAGTCCAGTGGTTTCAATATCAAAATAAACGATTTTTGTTGGAAATTCATTTGGATCAATGGTTTCATTTATTTTTATCGTTGAAGTATTCATGCCATAATTACTTTTGTATGTAAATAACACCTTCTACTTTTTCTCCCTTTTTTCGAAGAAGTTCCCTTTTCTTTTTTAATTCAATTCGTCTTATTTTTTTTGCTTTCGTCTGACTTTGTTCCAATCTTTTCAGTCGTTTCGAATCAGTGCGTTCCACATACTCGAGTGTACAGGATCCAATTGGAATGTTCATTTTTTTTAAATATTTAAAATACTGGCCTCACCATCATTTTTAGAACAAACAGCATCAGCTGCTCTAATATCACAAGCAGCACTTGTGCTCAAGCACTTATTCTTGTGTGCTTTATTTGCAACAATGTTGTTGAAACTTTCATTTGCTTGACTCGAAGCTGCAATTGAAAATTTATGCGCGTTTAGGGATACTGCGTACGTGAAACATTTTTTGCTGTGAGGAGTTGCTGCCTTTTTATTTAATTCACTAAAAGCAGTTCGCATTTTATATAGCTGGTTAGAAAAGTTTTTTGCTAAATGATTTTTGTCTGCCAATTTATGAAATTTTTTATCTGGTTCATTTGCTCGTACAGCAGCAATCATTGAGCTATCCTCGTCTCCAATAATTACTCGTACTTGTAGTCCAGTTTCTTATAAAATTTTGCTATGATTGATGAGCTGGACTCCTGCATCGCGTTCCATTGCCTTGGCGCTCCTATAGAAGTTCAACCAACAGTCATGATCCTTCTTATCATAACCTAAATCACATTTTCTGCACTTGCGGTTTCGTGTAGCATAATTAAAAATCACACGAACTTACCTTAAGTGATGTTCGATTGTAATTATATAAGAGTCTCGTTCGGGATGATTACATCGTAGTACCGCTACTTCGACTAGTTTTGACCACAAGTTTTAGAGAATGAATCTTAAAATTCTTAGCTTCCCGCCACCTGTTCCTATGCCGCACCCTAGCGGGTAATCGTCATATAGTTTAAACTTGACTACATATTATGGAATTAAGCTGTACCTAAACTCTTTAATTTAAGGGTGGGAAGATATTTTTTAGGAGAAAAATTTTGGGTGGGATGTAATCATCTCGAACGAGACTCTTATATAATTACAATCGAACATCACATAAGGTAAGTTCGTTTGATTTTTAATTATATTACGAGTCTTGTTCTTCGAGATTACATCGTAGATGTTTAGAGCAAACCAACTTAATCTTTATTTCTTAATTACCTGTTACAGAGCTTAATGCCATAATAATACTTCTCAAATCTAAACTTAATATACGTCTTATGCACTTTCTTCATCAAATAGAACCTCTACAAACGACTCTTTCCTTGGCTCTATTGGAAGTTTGTAGAACTTTGCGAACACCTGTGAGCTGGCTGACCATCCTGCTGTATTCTTTATGATGTTTACATCTAAACCCTTTGCCTCTGCAGCAGACGTGGCTGCGTGTCTCGTACTGTGAGCAGTGTACTTGGGATCTATCCCGGCTTCCACAAGACAGCACCTTATCCAGCGGTTTATTGACTGAGGAGTTGCCCTACGGTGGGACCCCTTAAATGTAATAAATAGGTAGTCTTCTTTACCTCTCAGATCTTTGGTTCTTTTTATGTATTTCAACAATACCGTAGCGATGCAAGCGCTCTTTCGCTCTTTAAAGAATGGTAGACTAAAAGAAGGTTGTGCAACTCCGACTCTGGACGTTTTAATTTGATCGGATATTTTTATGATGACATTGGTCTTAGAAATTATTATGTCGCTTAATTTAATTAAGGACAATGTTTGAACCCTATGCGCTGTAGCTAAGGGTAATAAAGATACCAGTTTAAAGGTGAGAGATTTTAGGCCCAGGGCTTTCAACGGTCCGAGTGCTTCCGCCCAGTTCAGAACTGCCTCCGTGTTCCAGGTGGTATCATATTTAGGCTTGGGTGGTCTGTTTTTAAAAACTCCTTTGAAAAAACGACTAATTGAAGGATCATTACCCAAGTCTATCGTGCGTATCAGGTTAATCGCTGATCTTTCTGAGTTAAGCGTGCCGTATGATGCATCTTGATCGAATCGAAATGCTAAATATTTTAGTACTAGGTAGATATCTGGTTGTAGAGGGTCTCTATTGATACTCTGACAATAACTCCGCCAGCTTTTAAGCGCTGTGTTGTATTGTTTGAGTGTAGAAGCCGTTAGTGAAGAGATTAGAATCTCTATTGCTTCTGCTGGCACTAGTTTTTGTTGATACGGGCACCGGAGAGCTTCCCTGCAACCAGGGAAAAATGATTCGCTAACGGATGAATTAGGGACCTACCGGGAGATAATAGTAGATTAGATGAAGGTGAGAAATACAACGGCTCTTCTAATAGCATTGACTTAACCCTTTCGCTACGGGCGGGTTCTCCGCCGCGGTACTTCTGCTGAACGGAGCGCCGCGACATCACTGCACGCTACGCGACGCCAATCGTCAGCGAGAGTACCGCGGCGGAGAACCCAAGCTGCTTGAATGTTTTTGGACGAAAAAATTTTTCTCCAAAGGGTATTTATAAATAAAGAGTATTCCAGGGTATTTATAACGTCTTAGTATGCGCTCTTTAATTTATAATATGAGAGGAAGTAACATTATGCAATATAATATAATATAATAAAACAATATAACATATTATAACACAATTCTACAAATAATACAACATAATATAATACAATTCTAATAATGTAACTGCGTATGATATTTTTTAAAGCATGGTGTTACACACAGGCCAACATTGCAAATTTCGCATTGATATCGCGATCTCTTTCTCTTGTCATTTCTTGAACAAACTACACACTTTCGCAGCCAATTTTTCCGGATTGGATTTTCATTTGTGTATATTTGTGTTATTTCGGTTCTCAGCAACAAATGATGCAAAAAAAAACACTATCAGTGCATGCCCAGAGTCAGAAACTTATGCAAAACGGTTGGCCGCAATAGCTCAGTGGCATCTTGGGGAGAGCCACTATAGTGGCCCGTAGTACCTCAGTGGCATTTTGCGGAGAGCTACTATAGTGGCCCGTAGTACCTCGGTGGCATCTTGTGAAAGGCCACTATAGTGGCCCGTAGTAGCGAAAGGGTTAAATAAGGGAAACCAAGGCTGGGTAGGCCAGTGAGGAACCACCACTATTCCCTGACAAGGGAACATCCCGAGGTGCTACACGCCGATTTTGATGAAATTTTAGTATGATGTAGTACTCGTTAGAATATTCGACACGTATTTTTTTATATCGGCAATCGTCTACGTTAAAGGGGTGAAAACCGCCCCCAAAGTTGGGGTCCAAAAGTGTATTTCGTTGAATATCTTGGAAACTATGAGAGATAGAGCATTTGCGTAAATTGATGAAATTAGCGCCTTTGCATTACGAATTTAATGGCATAAGTTTTTTTGCAAAATCTCCATTTGTTTAAACAATATGTTGAAAAATAACATATTTTCGGCAGTTTTACCACGTTAATGTTATTCAATTTTCTTGAATATTTTTTTGTGAAAACTACATTTCCTATACAAAATTACGGATAAATAGGAATTTCGATTTTTTCATCAACAAAAATGTTATTACGTATGAGATTTTATCGTTCGACGCGCGAAATAGAGTCCCTACGCGAGTCGTTGCTTGTTCATAAATGCTTGGTAGCTCGTAAAAGAGCTGATTTTATTAATATATAACCGTTGGTGCTTTCAAATAAATGGTAGAGCTGTAATTAATATGTTATTCTATATAATTTTGGCAGTAATGATATTCTTTAAAAAAATGTTTTGTTACGGGCTTGATTAATTTCTTGAATTATCCCGTCTAAATTTTGCACGTATGTGCCTGTCTAGATACTTCTCGAAGGACCACCCCGTTTTATTGTAAAAAATGGGGAAAAAATGAATAAACATTTTGACTTGCTGTGTGTGGAATCTATTGAATAGTTGAATGATTCTCTGAGTGAATTCTGAATGTGTTCTATATGAGTTCTGTATGAGTTCTGTATGAGTTCTGTTGGTACAATTTGAAAAGTGTTCTGTGGTAAACTGTGATGCGCCCCTCCCTTGAAGTCGTGTATGAAATCTCTGACTTCAATGGGGGTGAGGTCTTTGAAGAATAAGTAACTATTGGTTGATGAATAATTCTCTCTCTCTCTCTCTCTCTCTCTCTCTCTCTCTCTCTCTCTCTCTCTCTCTCTCTCCCCCCCTCCCCTCGAGGACTTCAAGAGAGAGAAGACAACGACATGCTCTCAACACCTGATGGAGGATTTCGAGCAAGTCCAAAGTCCCGTTAGGGTCATCGGCGGGTACGCACAAAATTTCCTTATACTAATTATTTACAAATGACAAACAGATGTGCGCACCCTGACCGAGCCCCAATCGCACGTATAGGTTTATTGCCGAAGACAGCTGTCGACAAAATGTTTGCCGCTCCACCAGGTCCTAAGGTTTATGACTCCTTAACATGTTTAAAACATAAGTGATTTTTACACCATGAACACTTCAAAGCAACTACATCGTCGCAGTCGGAACAGTCGGTAATTTCAAATTGCAAATCTGTGAAACAAAATGCAACGGGATTTGCAAATTCGTTTGGTCTGCTCTCTATGTAGCCGCAGCGGAACCATGCATATCTAAACATGTTTTTGTATTTTCAATAAAATTGTTTGCTGCTTCTGTTATTCCTGATAAGTTTTCAGCATAGTTTCGAGTTATCAATTTTGTAGTTTTCCTCGAAACAATGCCATGTCTTATTTTAAAATTGAGTAACCAATGAGGTGATGCTCGAAATCCCTCTAAATTCCATTTTCTATTCTCTTGTAGAGACCACCGCCGAATATCAACATCATGTACTAATACTTTTCTATTTCTTGCCTCTACGAATCTGGTCAAAGTATTTTTTATAATTTTCTCCATCTTATCAGCATATGATCCACCTGCAGCCACTTGTTGCTCCCATCTGTACAACTGCTTACGGACCTTCACCTTTTTATATCGTCTTCTCACTGTTTCGACTGATAATCTTTTCCTTTTTCCACTCTTCCAGAAAGGGTATAGCAGGATAAGGTGGTCAAAAGTGCCCTTGAACCGATTTCAATGAGGGTAGTCTCATTCGATAGATAATGCTCGGCGATCATTGTGTACCAAATATTAACCCTTTATCTTGATCGGAAGGGTAGTTATGGGGAAAATTAAAAAAACAGGTTTTTGGCCCTTTTCCCCCATTTATTGAGGTGTAAAAAATCCGAAAAAATTCTGGCATATTCTACACGGTACCGGACATGTTGGAGAATTTTTTCAGATTTTTCCGTCGAAGTACCTAAGCGTGAAAAATGGGCAAAGTCAAAAAAAACGGAAAAAAGAAGATTTCGTATCGAAATCTTCGAGGTACAACTTTTTGTTTTATATAGTAACAATCTAACACCTACGATTGTTATCCCCAATTTTTTTCAGATTTTTAAACCACCTGCGTCATTATGAAAAAAATCGAAAACCGATTTTCGGGACGTATTTTGATCTAAAACGCAAGAAGTAATTGTTATTTTTCCATTATTTTCATAGAGTATGTTCATTTTGTGGTTTTTAATGTTTTACCATTACAGATAATTTCATAACAATAAAAGGAATTGAGATAACTCACTTATCTGTAAACTATGTGTTACATTATGTACCATAATTTTGAACGTTCTTTCAACAGCAGCAGTGGCCACGCGTCTAGAGTGTCTGCTCTGGAACCGCTATGAACTTTTTGTCGCGGGTTCGCGTCCCGGAAGGTATATTTTTTTTTTCTTTTTTTTTTAATCTGTAAATGCATAAAAATAATCAATAATCATTTTTAACAGCTATTGCGATAATCCTAAATGCATAAAAAATGTATATCGTATAGAAAATAGTTTTAGAGCATATCTGTTGTTTTGCCGGCTCTCTCTAGCAATATGTTATCCCATGGTTACGGATATTTTTAAACATTTAAATTACGGAAATGTTAACTTATTATGGTATATAAAAATGTATATTCGGCACTAAAGGAACGGAGTTTATACCTTGACAAATTCCTGCCGAAATCATGTTGAATGAAAACAAAAGTTCCTTTCTTTTGGTAGATTATTATTGTTCGCCATAAGTACTAGTTTGTTATTTGTTCCGAAATCATATAGAATAAATAATACGTTTGAGGGCCATAACTGTACAATAGATACAATCGTTAAAATTGCTTTATTGTTATATACGAATTTACTTCTTAAGCTTTTAGATATCTTACTGATGAGCATTTGTATCGCTGTCAAAATACCTTTAAGAAATAGAGGCATATAATTTAATTTGCAGGATTTTATTATTTTATTGCGCCTGCTCCAACATCACACGAACCCTTCCTGTCCGTAAGCCTTCACCAATGGCCTGCTGGCATTGAAGGTTTGGCGCAGATACTAAGCTAATCCCCTATAGGTATTTATGTTATATTGGTCAATTCACTGTTAAATGGTTTCTGTCTCTACCTAGTCACATGGAACTGTACATACTTAAAAAAGTACAAATATTCATAAATGGTAACATACCCAGCATTAAATCGGTTTGACACATTCGAGACAATAGCGGAGACCCAACCATAAACTGTCTTCCCTACGCTTATTTCAGAATTAACAAATTAAAAATGGCAATATAATACAAACCAATAGAAATTAATATTTTCCAAGTTTCGAGCATATCCCCTCCATGTCAACGATTCTTCTTTGAATATAAGGGAAAGAAACATGCAAGTAAAGTAATCATTACGTGCATATACTCTGTTAGTGCAAGTATTGTGATCTTTGGTGCCGAATATACATTTTTATATACCATAATAAGTTAACATTTCCGTAATTTAAAAGTTTAAAAATATCCGTAACCATGGGATAACATATTGCTAGAGAGAGCCGGCAAAGCAACAGATATGCTCTAAAACTATTTTCTATACGATATACATTTTTTATGCATTTAGGATTATCGCAATAGCTGTTAAAAATGATTATTGATTATTTTTATGCATTTACAGATTAAAAAAAAAAAGAAAAAAAAAATATACCTTCCGGGACGCGAACCCGCGACAAAAAGTTCATAGCGGTTCCAGAGCAGACACTCTAGACGCGTGGCCACTGCTGCTGTTGAAAGAACGTTCAAAATTATGGTACATAATGTAACACACAGTTTACAGATAAGTGAGTTATCTCAATTCCTTTTATTGTTATGAAATTATCTGTAATGGTAAAACATTAAAAACCACAAAATGAACATACTCTATGAAAATAATGGAAAAATAACAATTACTTCTTGCGTTTTAGATCAAAATACGTCCCGAAAATCGGTTTTCGATTTTTTTCATAATGACGCAGGTGGTTTAAAAATCTGAAAAAAATTGGGGATAACAATCGTAGGTGTTAGATTGTTACTATATAAAACAAAAAGTTGTACCTCGAAGATTTCGATACGAAATCTTCTTTTTTCCGTTTTTTTTGACTTTGCCCATTTTTCACGCTTAGGTACTTCGACGGAAAAATCTGAAAAAATTCTCCAACATGCCCGGTACCGTGTAGAATATGCCAGAATTTTTTCGGATTTTT
This sequence comes from Cerceris rybyensis, assembly GCA_910591515.1. Taxonomy (NCBI): domain Eukaryota; kingdom Metazoa; phylum Arthropoda; class Insecta; order Hymenoptera; family Crabronidae; genus Cerceris; species Cerceris rybyensis. Next base: position 3,435,283 of record OU342796.1, on the reverse strand, counting down.
TGCACCTCAATAAATGGGGGAAAAGGGCCAAAAACCTGTTTTTTTAATTTTCCCCATAACTACCCTTCCGATCAAGATAAAGGGTTAAAATTTGGTACACAATGATCGCCGAGCATTATCTATCGAATGAGACTACCCCCATTGAAATCGGTTCAAGGGCACTTTTGACCACCTTATCCTGCTATACCCTTTATTACAGTTTGTTTGTACTCTAAACCCACTTCGGCAGGATCAGATCTTTCGTCATCTTCAATATCGGGCGAACTCCCAGATCCTGCATCAGCTATGTGCACCTCGGAGGATGAGCAGGAAGCAATTCCTTCTATATCGTCATCATCACATGGTGTAGACATTGAATCGTCCATTTCATCGTCGAATAGCAATTCTTGCTCTGTTTCCACTTCTATATATCCACTAACCTTATACCTGTTAATTAAATCTATAATCGTGTTCGCTAATTCAATGTCCATAGCACTTACCGGCAATGTTCTTTCGTCATTACTACAATTATAAGTTTCAATTAAAATATTGATAATATTCATAGGATTTACTGCTATGACTGCAAATCTAAGCTGCTTTAATTTTGCAATGAACAATGTAAAATAATAAAGAATAGCAGAAAAATTGCAATTTTGGTTTTTAACAAAGATACTTTGTAAATTATTACCGCAAGAAACCCGAGTCGAAATTTTCAGATCTGCAGCAGGTTTGCAGGGGTCTGCAGACACAATTATTCTCTGCACCACGTCTGCACTAGATATTCACTCGCCCGAGTCGAAATTTTCGGATCTGCAGCAGGTTTGCAGGGGTCTGTAGACACACTTATTCTCTGCACCACGTCTGCACTAGATATGCACTCAATAATTACATTTTTTAGGGCTTAACATACGCTTGCACCAGAACTATGATGTTTACGTTCGTTTGCACTGCATCTGCAGCATGTCCGTTACAGATTGTACGCGATTTGTATTTCGCGGTCGGACACAAGTGTTCACGATCGCGTCTGCGAGCGATCGTTCGAGTTCGGTGGTCTTCGCCTATCATCGCGTTGGCGGCGATCGCCCTTTTTTTTACGAGACTCATTTTTTCTTCCACGTTTTCACCAACAGAACGATTCTGACCGCTTTTCTGAGCACATCACATTTGTTACAATCAATCATAGATTGGCGCCGCGCAAGGCGAACATTATAATTTCCTGCTTCTTTTGAAAATAAATCGAGATAATATTAAGACAGTGAGACACCTTTTTTTTCTCACGACCGTGCCCGTCTCTGGAATTCCGATCGACGCACGGAAAGCGAAAAATCGCTTACAATTTCGCACACAGATAAAAAAATTATATAGTGTAAGACTCAGCGTCAGCGAGGCGTCGAGCTAGGCGTTTACACGCCTGGCTTTCGTCAAGAGGACAATTCCTCCAGCGAGGGAGGAAAATGACCCTCACCCCTACCGGGCCTTTTCGAGGAAAAGGAGGTCCTCGAAGGACCCAGCAATAACAACGAGGGATAGCAAGGCAGTCGTTACGGAGTCGACGCCTTGCACTCATCGAGGGAACACTCTTACAAGAGTGACGTCGCGATCAAGCATTATTAATAAATATAAATTTATATTTGTATTATTGGCGGGAAACGACTTTATTGTATATTGTATTTGTCGGCTTAAATATTTATAAACGCCCGTATTGTATTATATATATATAAAAGGAGAAAGCGGTGACTTACAATAGTTTTCGTGAAATTGACAATCAGAACCAACATGAACAATCAGATTCGGATGAATCAAAAATTCTAACTCGGAAAAAAAATGTGTTCGCCAATCTCCAAGAGCTGAAGGAGCAATATCACCTGGACTATTAATACAGGCAGCTTCATCATCAATACCTAGCCCAATAACACCTAATAACATATTAGCTGAAGAAGAAAATAGTTCATCAAGTCCATTAATACAGAAAAATACACCATCAAAAACGAAGGATAATACATTGGCTGGATAAAAAATCCTTCATCAGGTCTATTAATAGAGAAAAATACACCATTTAAACCGAAAGACATTGAATTAGTTGGACAAGAAAATATTTCACCAGGATCGTCAATACAGAGAAATTTACTACCAAAACCAAAAGACAACGTATCATCTCTACTAAATCTCTACCAATCGTCTACATATTTTCCAAACAATTATATATATGTTTGCGAAGGATTACCAAATTGTAGAAAGTATTGAGGTTGTTGATATGGGGATTAGTATTGGCTTTGATTATTATGATAGTGTTGATATTGTCCATATGGTGGATGATAATTAGGTTGATTGTATATATATAGGTATATCTATCTAGGGGTCATTTATAAGCTGTTTTTATTTTATTTTAATTGAGTATGTATATAGGTGTATCTATCTAGGGGTCATTTATAAGCTGTTTTATTTAGTTTAATTATATATATATTGTAATAATTTTTATAAACAATTAATTACAAATAAGTTAAAGAATATGTATTGTAATTTCATATTTTTAATAACCCTATACAAACGTGCTATGCATGCATGCAGACACGCTGCAGATCAAGTGCAAACGTGCTATGGATGCATGCAGACACGCTGCAGATCCAGTACAAACGCGCAACAGAGCTATACGGATGATTTTTACATCTTGTGCGGTTGTGCTGCTGGCCTTTTTCTAATGTGCTGCAAACGCATTTGTTCACTTTGCAAATGTAGTGCAGACGTAGTACAAACTTTCGATGCAAACGCAGTACAAACGCAGTGCGGTCGTCTAAAATTGTGTCTAATATTTCGACTCGGGAAACTATTAACGCTTTCCAAAATCTTCGCAATAGCAAAAACTCTTTCGTCAGCATACGAATGTTGATGCGAATAGAATTCGACAAATATTAAATACTCACTATTATATATACCTTAAAGACGATGACGTATCGACTTTACCATGTCTGTCATTGGTTATTAGTATAATAGTTAAACCCCACCCTCTTTTTACTCGCGAAGAGGAAATTTCCGAAGTATGTTGTAAAAATGGGAAAGATCCCTGAAATTTGTCATCAGGCAAAAGCCTGTGATTTTAGTAACGCATAGACAAAGAGTTATAATCTTTGACATTTCCAACAATAAGCAGGCCGAAGATGTAGATTTGTGAAGTGCGATTGACATACACCTCGGCTACTTCTCATTGTTGGTGAGCGGTCACTACTTTTTCTATAAGCATTTTACACTCCTTTCCTGTTGTTTCATTTATTATTCATTTAACTGAAAATATTTAGGCACCATAAAAGGAAATTATTTGTTTGGCTTCGTGCATTTGTAGCAAACCGTAATTAGCATCCGCAATTTATAACATCATCGAATTCACTGAGCGAACCGTCCGAGGGTTAATCAGCAACCGTCGATGGCAATTACGAGTCGAACACTTTTCAAAAATTCATTTCACCATTCTTTACGACTGCTATTGTTAGTGCGTGAACAGGTCGAACTTGTTCACACCATGCCGACCTGGGAATGTCCCTCCATACACCGCGCGCAGTGCGGTAGCCGAAAATTATATCGCATTAAAGTAACGAAAAATTCTTTTCTTTTTGTTAGGAACGAATGGTTATCGGTAAAATAAATTTATTTACAAATTACCGGGGAGTTATGAACAAGGAACGACTCGCGTAGGGACTCTATTTCGCGCGTCGAACGATAAAATCTCATATGTAATAACTTTTTTGTTGATGAAAAAATCGAAATTCCAATTTATCCGTAATTTTGTATAAGAAATGTAGTTTTCACAAAAAAATATTCAAGAAAATTGAATAACATTAAAGTGGTAAAACTGCCGAAAATATGTTATTTTTCAACATATTGTTTAAACAAATGGAGATTTTGCAAAAAAAATTATGCCGTCAAATTCGTAATGCAAAGGCGCTAATTTCGTCAATTTACGCAAATGCTCTATCTCTCAGTTTCCAAGATTTTCAACGAAATACACTTTTGGATCTCAACTTTGGGGGCGGTTTTCACCCCTTCAACGTGGACGATTGCCGATATAAAAAAATACGTGTCGAATATTCTAACGAGTACTACATCATACTAAAATTTCATCAAAATCGGCGTGTGGCACCTCGGGATGTTCCCTTGTAAGTGTTTATTAGAGATTATACACAGTGACGTGTGCGGTCCGATGCGAACGTCGTCGAACGGTGGTACCGATACTTCGTTACGTTTATAGACGATTATTCGGGTTGGTGTAAGATACGCTTTATAAAATCGAAAGATCAGGTATTCGATGCGTTCAAGGAATTTAAAGCGTATATCGAAAAACAAACGGGCTGTAAAATTAAGAAATTTCAGTCGGACAACGGCAAGGAATATGTAAATGCACGTTTCGATAGTTTCCTGAAAGATCACGGGATAGAGCGTAGACTGGCGGTCGCGTGTAATCCGCAACAGAACGGCGTGGCGGAAAGAAGGAATCGGACGTTATTAGATATCGCGCGATGCCTACTTATACAGTCCGAATTACCTCCATCGTTCTGGGCGGAGGCCGTATTAACGGCGAATTACATACGCAATCGGTGCACGTCAAGAATACTGGAAGGAAAGTCTCCTTTCGAAATTATGCGAAAAAAGCTACCGTGTCTAAATTATTTTAGGGACTTCGGATGCATTGTATATGCGTTGGATAACAACCCGAATAAGGGGAAGTTTGAACCCCGATCGCAAAAAGGTATTTTTGTGGGATACGCGGAAAATTCGAAGGGTTACCGTATATGGCTGCCGGAAAAGAGGCGTGTCGCAATAGCTAGGGACGTTAAATTTATAGAAAAATTCGGTGCGGTCCCGGAAAGAAAGCGTGATAATTTTCGACACGGAATTATAACAGGCAGGGAAGATAAAGATGATTATCGTGACTAGAACGGTATTTTAATCGATTTGACAACTCCGTATGGAAATCGGGAGGAAATCGAGAGCGATGATATTCGCGAGCGCGTCGAGGAAAGCATCGAGTCCAGTAACGACGAAATCGAAGCAGACGCGGAAAACGAGAATCGCGAAATCGTGGAGACAAGAAGGGGTCGCGGTAGGCCTCGAAAGGTACATACGGGAATGAGGGAAGACCTCGAAAATTGTTTAATATGGTACCAATTGGAAATTTGGTTGAGGTCGAGCAGGCGTTTGCAGCCGAAATTCCCCTAAAACAGGCCATTACGGGTTCAGACGCGAATGTATGGCACGAAGCCATTGCGTGCGAGCTAAGATCCATTATTAAAAACGATACGTGGGAGCTCGTGGAAAGACCGAAAAGCGGAAAAGTTATCGGAAGTCGACTAGTTTTGCGAAATAAGTTTGGTCCGAACGGAAAACTAGAGAGACGGAAGGCTAGGATAGTAGCGCGAGGATTTTCGCAGCGTTACGGAATAGATTTCAACGAAACTTTTGCCCCCGTGTCGCGATTGGAGTCTATTAGAATTTTAGCCGCTCTCAGTGCGCAGTATAATATGACTATACACCAAATTGATATAACGTCCGCGTATTTAAATGGTTATCTCGAGGAAGAGATATTAACACTAGAACTACCGGCATGAAATCTACTATATTTCAATATATTAAATTATATACTTTGGACAATGAGAAATCAAGAGGTGGAATAGATGATCAATTCGGTAATCTGTATTTTATGAGATCAACGTAGAATATCTGCTCTATGACTATTCTATAAACTTGGAGAACTTTTGGAAAAAATTGAGGACCAGTCAGTTTGACTTGCTTGGTAGTTCTAGTGTTAATGGAAGTTCCCGATCATGTTAGTGTACCATTAAAATTACTTATCAAAAGGGAAAAAAGTAAAGATATAAAAGCGAAAGCGCTCGAGATGCAACGCGCCTTGAGTCAAGGAGACAAAGTTTGTCGGATGCGGAAAGCTCTCTATGGTTTAAAGCAAGCCGGTCGTAGTTGGCATCGTAGACTGGACGGCGAATTAAAAAAATATGGTTTGATCTCGAGCGGGGCCGATCCATGCGTGTACTATCAGGGGCAAGGAAAAGATGTTTTAATTGCGTTAGTCTACGTGGACGATATTCTTATTGCCTCGCGTCACCCTGATAAGGTCGAACTATTAAAAAATCACCTGAAAAGCGTTTTCGAGGTGAAGGATCTCGGCAGCGTTAAATGTTGTTTAGGCATTGAATTTCAACAGTCGGAAGGCGTAACTAAGATACACCAGCGAGGATATGTGGAAGATATTCTCAGTCGTTACGGAATGTTGGATTGTAAGCCTGACTCGACGCCGTTGGAATTAAATGCCAAGCTGCGAAAGAGCGAGAGAGATCCGAAGGAAGAAGACAAAAATCTCCCGTTTAGAGAATTGATAGGATCACTCATGTATCTCGCGATCGCCACAAGGCCTGATATAGCACATGCGGTGAGTGTATTGAGCCAATTCAATAATTGTTATGACCGTACTCACTGGGCTAGTGCGAAGCGTATCTTGCGTTACTGAGGGGCACGAGCGATTTAGGCTTACAATTAGTGTATAAGGCGAGCGAAAAACAGGTGAAAGGATTCGTCGATGCGGATTGGGCTAATTGCACCATCGACAGGAAATCTTTCACGGGTTATTGTTTCCTATTGGGAGGAGCTGCTATCTCCTGGGAGTCGAAGAAACAAAAAACGGTCGCGTTATCTTCCGTGGAGGCCGAATATATGGGCCTGAGCGAAGCCGCAAAGGCGGCGATATATTTGCGACGCTTCCTTACCGACATAGGTTTCGGGGACTTGTCGAGCGTGGTGCTGCATTGTGATAATCAGGGTGCGATAAGACTCGCGAAGAACCCGGTTTTCCACAATCGTACCAAGCATTTTGACGTAAGGCATCATTTCGTGCGTACTTCTTTAGAGGCTGGCGATTTTATTTTGGAATATTTGCCAACGGCAGAAATGATTGCGGATGTACTTACGAAGGGCGTACCGGGCCCGAGACACATAAATTTGTCGAACGCGCTTGGATTGTGTAATACGCGGCATAAAGATGCAACCCGTTCGATCTCGAGGGGAAGTGTTGAAAGCAAACGGGCATTACCGACGTAGGGCTTTCTTAAAGCGATAACGAACGGTAGGTGGGGCCCGTGACGTTTGTCGTTTTGACCCAGGGGGTGGAAACTCCCATGTTAAAAAATTTGGACTAATTCTGCCACAAATGTGCTGCCGTCTAGCGAAGAACCCGTGAGTTGAAACTAATAATTATATATATAGCATACTATGCCATATAGTCCAGGATCCCAGTATGCAATTTTATCATTTATTACTAACAAGCTAATTTTTTGTAAGTAGCTTCATTTTGATGAGACGCCCAACTTTGTCCATTACATCAAATATCCATCGTGGTAGCTAACAGAGATAGCAGGGATTGAATATGTCGATTTGACGAGTCTCAAAAATTTATTACTAACAGTGGGTTTTTTATGAAATCCTAAGAAAATAATTTACATTATTGAAAAAAATATTTGTCCTACAAAATTTATGGTTTCATCAAAGAGTCCCCTCCTTCCAACATGTATCGATTACGAGGTCATCGAAATTGTTTACTAACCAGCTGTTTTTTTTACTGTTGCTTAGTTACAATTTATATAATTTAACAGCCACATTGTCCTACAGATTGCGTGGTATGTTATCCCAGTCCTACGCTCCAAAGTTGTTAATACTACACGACTATTTTACTTATTACTAACAGTAGGACAAAATGTGACATAATTAGGTTAGTGCATTCTCTGTACAAATGAAACAATGTCCTACAAAAAAACAGGCGAGTATCACTAGTCCGACAAGAATTGTCATTTTTATTTTTCGATTTGTAACATAAAGCGAAATCTTTTTTGAAATTTAAATAGCTTTATTTATAGTAAACTACGTACAACAAATAGTATTATTCGATATAATAAAAAATTAAGCTGAATCAGATTCATCTGATAAATCTTCGTCGCTACTACCATCACTTCCATCTTCATCTACTTCATTTTCCTCATATGTGATATCTGACTCTGTAATAATATGAGAAAATTAAATAAATTGGCAAATAATCAATAAATAAGAATAGTATTAGTATTAATAGGGCACCTTGTAAGTCAGGAGATAATTCTTCGAAAGATGGACTATGGGGACCATCAAACCAATAATATTCATATTTGCCATCAATTATTGTCCATCCATAATTTTCTGGCAATTTTTCTGTGGTGCACCGCATGTGTGCATTACACCATACATTAGATATGAATACAGTTCTTTTGATTTGTTGCAACAATTCTTGTTTTGTTGGTGGCAAACTGGAAGGATCATATCCTACGATTTTTTTTTCTAAAATTTCTTCATTTTCATTTTTTGATCTATAACCTTTTTCAAATAATTCGTAACGTCCTTTGTTGATGTCATTTTTTGTTTTTAATGAGTACACTCTACATACATACTCTTCAATAATTTGAACTACCTTCTTTGTTGATGTTAATGTTGTATGTTCACTTTGTAGGAGTTCAATAAAAGCCTCTTGAAAATTTTTATTTTTATATAAAATACTGAATGGTCTCTTTTTTCCTTTACGAAAAAAAGCAGGATTGTAATCATTACCGGTAAAAATATGACATATGGCGAGTGAACAAGATAATTGATCTCCAAGCTTGGCATAAATTTCATTTATGTTTAGGTACATTTCTTTTTTACTTGTGCTCAAGTTAATTATTATCTCAATTTCACTTTTTAAGTATTTGAAATTTGCCAACATTATTACTGGTATATCAGAATCTGTACAATGTACCTGCACATGATAATTATTATTAAATTGACAAATGTGGTACACGATTTTCGTGTCAGCCTCTTCATGATAACAAGAGAGGTTATAATCAATGACTCTCTTTATTTTATTTTCACTAGACACCTCATAAGTGTAACATTGATCATAATTAAGCTTAACAGTCTTTCCTGTGATCAATAGAACAAATTCGTCTCTTGTCCAATCTTCAATTAAAAATTCTACGAATTTTTCTTTAAAATTCTTACTCCTCAATAATTTGCAGAAATCTGCGGGACGATTATTGTCTTTACGTATAACGTCATACTGTGTGTCCTCTTCACCTCTCAGGTCATGTTCATAATCTTTAATACTTGGTTTTTTGTACTTGTCAAATATAACATGTACTTCTTTTCTATCATATGTAAGTATTTTTAATATATGCTTCGAGATTTTATCATATCTGTTTGGAAGGTTCTTCAACGTATGTAACAAATAAAACCCATCAACTAAGTGAATGTCTGCTTCTGGAGGATTTACGATTTCAGTTTGATATTGTAGTAATTCACTAATAACCACAGATTTCGGAGTCTTGCAAATTGTTCCATCTGTATGACAGAATGAAAATGGAATAGGGGCTAGAGGATAACTTAATGCTTTTTCTATATCAATTTTATTTTTCAGTGATGCATAAAGTAGACGACCAAAAACATCTCTTTGTATCTTAACTTCTTTCACTTTTCCATTAATTCTGACTTTTTGCGTATTCTTGTACTCAAAATTAATTATTTTATTTTTGTTAATAGGTTTATCAAATCTATCTGTTATTACTCGCGTCTCAGCAATGAAATTCTTATGTTGTTTTTCACCCTCGATTTCAACTGATGATAAAAATTTATAACTTCATCGTTCACCGACTGACCTTTCGATATATTGTAAAGATGATCTTCTGGCAGTTCTAATGCAAATGGGTTGGTGTACTGCTTTATTTGTAGCATCAGTAGTTCTAAGTTTTTGGTAGATTTATTAATTGTCGATTTCTTTAAATCTTTCGTTATATCATCTGTTAATTGAATATCACAAAACTTCATCACTTTTGATATAACACTCGTACGTAGTGAATGAGTAATTGACCATTTTTGTCTTGCAGAAAATGAGTTTGTAATGTTAATAATTCCACAACCTTTAGAAGCAGCATCAGCATTTATTGTTTGCTCAAGTGTTAAATCAACCGGGATTCTTGAAAACGGTTTCATTGTTCTTCGTACGCCCAAGAAACAATGTTTACAATCATCAAGCAATCCAGGATGTGTACTTTCAATATTCATCAACTTATCCCAATAAATAGACATATACCTTGCATAATTATGATGGTTCATTGAAAAAAAAACATTTGTTATTTTCGGTAAAATGTGTACAAACAAATTGAAGTCACCCATACGAATACTATATTCTAATTGAAGATAATATTCAACTAATCTTGTGTACATTAAATAAATTTGAGGTGTTTTACCGTGCTTTCCATTTAAAGTTTCATTTTTATATTTTTCATATTTTACAAATAAGTTTTTAAAATTCTCATTGGTTATTTGTGGCTCATCATTCTGTTGTTCATTAAATATTTCTAAGTATTCTTGAATATTTTCCAGATTATGATCATGTTGTTGTAAAAATCTTTCCAAATGCAAAATGTGCAAAGCAAGAGAGAGTATAGGATGAATCTTTCTACACCGATTAAAGTTTTTTCCACTTAAAAACGAATTGATAGAACCAGTGGCCAAAATTTCACTATCTACAATAATATTTGTTAACCCAGATCCACTTATAAATTTTCCGATAGCTTTCATGAATGATAACATTATGTGGAAAGGTCCAAAATGAATGAAAAGTTTTTGAAATTCATCCTCGGCACTCTATCCGTAAAGCAATCTTGGCCATGGCCAAATCGTAAGTAACGCTGAAGAAATTTTTCTGGCATTCTGAAGCGATTTGCAAACTTCTTCGCATCGTCTCTTTTACAACTGCTGGATTCGTGGGCGAATTATTAATTTGCGTTAGATACTCAACCTTTTGAATTCTACTGTCATCTTTTAAAATTTTGGCATTATATCCTACCCACATTGGCGTGTTTGAAATTTGTAACTTATGGGAAAGTATCCATGTAAAATATCGATGTTGAAAATTAATTAAAGTTTGTGGATCTTCAGATGATGCTACACTACTATGCCAAAATTCTGGACGACGTTGCTTCGCGAGCTGTAAATTTTCAAATGACTCTGGCTCAAACGTACGTTTTCTACGACCAGACACATCACGAACATTAATTGATAAATTTTGTTGAGGTTCTGTAGATGCATCGTTACTTTTGATGATGTTCAACTCTTCTTCTGTAGGGATATTTTGATAAATGATACCCACTGTATCATGCAAGGTATTTTTACCAGAGCTTGTCTCTACAAATCTGTCGTAATTATCCCATGCCACTCCAGATGATAATATAGAAGTTGGTGGAATGCCGGAAGGACATAACCGATTATTAGAAGTACAAGAGTATGCAGCAGACGTCTCCAATTCCAGTATACATGGATAGGTGATGCAGTAACCTTGCCTGCTTAATATATCCACGATTTTTTTGCTTCCTGTGAGGCTTTTTATGGTCATACCCAATAAAATGTGCTTTTGCGGTTTGATATAACCTCTTGTGATGCTGTAGATAGAGTCCTGCGAATAACATAAAGACAATCTCCGAACTCGATTAGAGCTGTTTGTCCAAACACCGTTCAAGGCAGTAGTCCAAAATATATCTAACCATTTAGGAACATCGCACTCTCCTTTATTTAATACTTCAGTATCGATAAAATCTGTTAGAGGTTTTTTTTTTATTTTCAATATATTTTTTCGATATTTCAAGGCGAAATCTTGTGCTTCTTGTTCGAATAATATATTTTCGATCTCTTCATCATCGATTGTTTCAATATCTATTTCAGTTGATATAAAAAATAGTTTATTTGAAATATTAACCAATGAAACTGTATGTTTCAATCGACTTTGTATATAGTCTTTAAGAGCTCGAGTACTGAATGCGCTAGCTTCTAAATTTGCGTTTTCATATATTTCTTTTATAAATTCAGCATAACAATTTTTCAAGTGAGCTAATGACATCACTCGACGATTTTTAATAACTTCTTCTTGAATATAATTAATCAATCGTTCTCTGGCAATTTTCTGGCTATCGCGTTTCGTGGCCCAATCATTAGTTGGAGGTGGGTTCATTTGCCTGTGGTATTTGGCAAAATAATTTACAGGGTTAGGCGATTGAACTGTTACCTATTCAAACGGCCATATTTTTTTTGGATGAAATTATTTTTTATTGATTCAAATTACAAAAATGTTTGGAAATAATAAAAATTTTAGAATTCATTCACTTTAGCTCGATGTGGCCACCTTTTGCCTTGACTATGGCCTTCAAACGGTTTAAAAATGAGTTGCATGCTGCACGAATATGATCTTGCGGTATTTTGGCCCATTCCCGTACAATGGCTTTCTTCAACGCATCCATACTGGCATATTTTTTAGTCCTCACCTTGCTCTCCAAAATGGCCCAGATGGAATAGTCCATCGGATTTGCATCTGGCGAATTCGAAAGCCATTGTGTGGACGAAATGAAGTGTGGAACATGGTTTTTTAACCATTCTTGGTTCACACGAGCTTTATGAGACGGTGCCGAGTCTTGTTGGAACGTCCATGGTGTACGACCGAAATGTTTGCATGCCCACGGCTTTAAAGCAGCTTCCAAAACATTTTTCCGATAATAAGTCGCATTGATTTTGACACCCGCATCGATGAAAACGATTGGACAGCGTCCATCGGCGGTCACAGCTGCCCATACCATTACTTGACATGGAAAATTACTTCGGGTTGTTGTCCGTAGGTTCAAATTTTCGTAAGTGCGTTCAGTTAAGTAAACTCGATCATTGTGAGAGTTTATGAACTGCTCAATAGGGAAATTTTTCTCATCAGAGAACACAATGTTTGGAAATTCGCCACGTTCGTGCAAGCGTAACAACTCCTTTGCTCTTTCTAGTCTAACTTTTTTTTGCTTTGGTGTAAGATCATGTGCCTTTTGGAACTTGTAAGGCTTTACCTTGAGCTCATTTTGGAATATGCGTCGGATGCTTCGCTGGGATATTTTCAGTTCTTTGGCCATTTGTTTACCACTACGGCGTGGATTTCGTTCAAGTCGAGCCTTCACTTTCCGAACCATTTCAGGTGATGTTGCTGTTTTTTTTCGTCCACCACCATAGCGTTTGGCAATGCTGCCTGTATCATTATAACGATTTATGGTGCGATACACAAACATTTTATTCACTTGGAGATGCCTCAGATCACGAACAATAGCTGGTTGTGATTTTCCACTCAAATATAACGCAATCACACTGTTACGTTTGACTTCCATTTCGAATAACTTTTGTTCTATAAAACTTAGACGCAAATGCTTTTGGTAGCATGTAAACAATATAAACAGATGTCAATAGTGTGAATTTGACATAGTTACCAATATCGCGTTGCCAGGTATACCGATTTGAAGTTGGTAACACTTCAATTGCCTAACCCTGTATACTACAGTGGTTATGATACGCCAAAAAAGTATCATTAACAGAGTTAATTTCTTCTGTAATTTTCTGTAACGTATCTATATCGCCCAGTTTGGTAGCATAATTTTTAATTTTTTCCAGAAAGGGTAATTTATTTTTAATTTTACGACAGTATATTTGTCGCCCTTTACGTTTTATGTTAACTTTCATACAAAAGAAGCACATTCTTGCCGACTCATCATCTCCAAAACTTTGTATATCCGTATCACAATCTACATTGTCCTCCTCATCAGTATTATGCAAATCTTCAATATTACTGGTTTCATCATTAAGTAATATCGAGCTCTGGTCAACATTTCTGTACATGATGAAATGCAAAGAAATTATATAATTAAAAAATAAAAAAATAATTGTTGGAGATTTGTATTTGGACGGAAACAATAATTAAAAAAAAAAATTTTAATGGCATCATATCAAAAACAGTGGATTCAGATGAACTTGTTCTGAAAGATTAACGATAACTAAAAAATACAATAAATTATTTAAGTAACTAACCGTGAAGTGCTTGGCAATGGGTTCGGTTCGATATTTGTAGCAGACGTTACGTATAACGAGGGATCGATGATTTCAGTAGATAAAGACGCTGATGATGTCAAAGCTGGCTCAGTGCTGTGTATTAGAAATTATTAAAAAATAAGTTTTATTTATTTTTTTTAATTGCAAAAAATTGGGAACTAGACTTCAACGTTATTTTAAATAATTTCGATTTTTAAAAATTGTTCTTTGCGATTTTATCAAATTTGTTTTAATCCTGAACATTTACGGGCAACTGAATATATTTATTGATAAATACATATACGAATTGAGAGTTTTTTTTATTGCAGAAGTTAAATTTTAACAAATATTTTCATTTAACCCTTTGTGGACGGGACACTCCGACGCGCGAGTGTCCGCCTGGACGGGGAGGCTGGAAGCATTTCGTGGGACACGAGTATATAAGATTGGTTTGTAACAATTATATATTTCGTACTACATAAACAAAAATGTTTGTTAAACGATTTATAACGTGCCTAATAGACTTTTTATTGATAATTTCAATTTTATATTTTAAAATCTTCTATAGTGTGATATTTCAGAAAACGGTCAGAATAAGAATTTTCCAAAAATTCACTGTCAGTTGACTCCACATAAAACTCAGACAGCCGTCCGCAAAGGGTTAATAGATTTTTTTTAAATTTAAAATACCAGTAGTTTATTTAATATTGAATAATTATTTGAAAACTTTTTTTTTTAATGAATGAATGAATTTCGATTGAGTAAATTTGAAATATGCAGTAAAATTTAATATTGAATTAAATACATTTATATTATACCCAAAATTTATTAAGAAAATATGTAAAATATAATATACATCCTAAAATTATTGTTTAAAGAATGCAACAATAATTTCCTAATACTCAATTTTTTTGCAGAATTACGTGAAAATATGAACTTGATAAATTATTTTTCATTTATTTTAAAATTAGAGTGAAAAAATATGCGATCAACTTACCTTTCATAAGACAAATATTTAGATTTCACTCGAAATTCCTTGTAGCAAGAAGAATGATAACCTATTACGGTGTCATTCCAACGGTCAGGCAATACAACATCTCCATATTTGTGTCGATGATGCTTTCGAGCAGATAAAAAAGTTTTGCAAGCAAGCCAAATGTCCTTATTAAATTTCTTGACGCCTTCTCTTTTCTCTCGAAAAGTAGGATTTTCACTAAATAAATTACACAAAAAACACTCCATGTGGTACGGGCTCGATTAAATTATTAAAACTTGTCCCGTCTGAATTTTGCACGTATGTGCCTGTCTAGGTATTCTCGAAGGACCACTATACCGTGAGCTTGATTACGTCGCGGTGCGTTACGTTTCGAATTAACGAGACGTAACTTGTTTTTAGTGTTTTTATTAGAACAAACAGAAAACTATTTAAATATATGTACAAAACTTAACAATTCGGGTTGAGAAGATATAAGCACTTGAAAACTGTTATGAAGGACTGATCGTGATGATGAAGTAATACTGAAGAAAGTAGCCAAAAAAATGAAAAAAGCAGAAAGTTCTCCAAGGAATTTGGAAAACGAGGGCCTCAGGTCTCATGGTAGGGCGAGTAATTCGCCAATCGTCGCATATCGCGACGACGGAAGGGCGGTTACCACCATCGCGACGCCTTTTGAGTGGCGGAAAAATTCCTTGGAGGGAAGAATGTCCGCGGAAATCCCGGTGGATGAGACATCGTCCAAATCCGCCCCCTCCTGAAGGTGCAGAGGTCGAAAGTAATGGGACTCACCACGTGTTTACCCCGTGAGTAACCGCGACGTGTTCGCCCCTACGAACGACCCGGCGACGTTCTTTGTTCACGCGTGGTGAAAAAGGGCACGCTTGGACGACGTTCAAGGTTTATTGCACGGCCATGCTATTTAATTGAAATGGAAGATAAAATTTCTAAATGTCGAAACACCAGTTGGGTCCGGTCGAGTTCCTGGAAAAGGACTCGTTGAAAATTAAACTTTTTTCTTGTCAAGAATAGCCATGGGTCTGCTCGTGCAATAAACCTTTTGAAAGGTCCTTAACACATTGAAGACGAACTGCGTACTGGGCATCGGATTTGAAATGTAATTAAGAAATTCAATGAAAAGGACAGCTCTGTCAAAGTTAATAAAATAAATTTGAAAGGCGTCTTTAAAAAAATGAATAAACACTTTGAACTGGTGTGTGTGGACTGACTTATATTGAATGTTTTCTCTGAAGGTTTCTGATTGATTTCTGTTTGTGTTCTGTTTGTATGTACAGGGTGTTTCAAAAATATTTGTCATGGCTTTCAGGGGTTGTTCTACACCTCCGGATTGATGGAGATTTGCGAAAAAAACCTGCCGCAAAATTTGGGAAAGGGTAGCAAATTTTTTTTTATTGGCTCATCGTATTCGTCTTCTTACGTAGGTAAAATGTCTGAGAGGAACCATGAGTCAGAAACGAACCGTTTTCTCGCAAATCAACTTTTAATTGGGCCTCCCGATTAAAATTTCGCCGATAGTTAAAGCAGAGGCGATGTAGACGAAGCTAGAAAATAGGGCACTGTGTCACCGAACCAGAAGAAAAGTGTAAGTGTTTATACTCTTCTTCCCGGGTGGGACCTTCAGCGTACCTGACACCGAACGCAGGGCATTGACATTTTCTAGTCATTTTTTCTCTCTTCAATCGACTCGAAGGCTGCCGTATGGGCGAAATTTTAATCGGAAGGCCCAATTAAAAGTTGATTTGTGAGAAAACGGTTCGTTTCTGACCCATGGTTCCTCTCATACATTTTACCTACGTAAGAAGACGAATACGATGAGCCAATAAAAAAAATTTGCTACCCTTTCCCAAATTTTGCGGCAGGTTTTTTTCGCAAATCTCCATCAATCCAGAGGTGTAGAACAATCCCTGAAAGCCATGACAAATATTTTTGATACACCCTGTACAAATTGAAAAGTGTTCCGTGGTAAACTGTGATGCGCCCCTCTCTTGAAGTCGTGTATGAAATCTCTGACTTCGATTGATGTGGAGTCTTTGAAAATTAAGTAACTATTGGTTGATGAATAATTTTCTCCACCCCCTCGAGGGCTTCAAGAGAGGGAAGGCGGCAACATGCTTTCAACACCCGATAGAGGATTTCGAACCTACTAGCCGTCTCCGAGCAAGTCCAAAGTCCCGTTAGGGTCATCGGCGGGTACGCACAAAAATTACTTATACTAATTATTTACAAATGATAAACAGATGTGCGCACCCTGACCGGGCCCCAATCGTACCTACAGGTTTATTGCCGAAGACAGCTGTCGACAAAATGTTTGCCGCTCCACCAGGTTTATGACTCCTTAACACCATAATTATATTAAAATATAAGAATATTTCTCACAATTTCTTCTCGAAAGACAAACACGTGGTCGACTGAAAAATGTTGTCATTCTTATGGCCGACACTAACGTGATATACCTAAGCATAGTAAGCAATCCTCTGCGTATGTGTACATGATGGAAGGGGGACTCGTTGATGAAACCATACATTTTGTAGGACACATATTTTTTTCAGTAATGTAATTATTTTCCTAAGATTTGATAAAAAACCAACAGTTATTAATAAATTTATAAGAATCGTCAAAGCGTCTCATCGAAACGAAGCTATTCACGAAGATTCAGCTTGATAGTAATTTTTACATCAGGGATCTGTACTACAACTTTGGAGCGTAGGACCGGGAATAACATACCACGCAATCTGTAGGACAATGTGGCTGTTAAATTATATAAATTGTAACTAAGCAACAGTAAAAAAAACAGCTGGTTAGTAAACAATTTCGATGACCTCGTAATCGATACATGTTGGAAGGAGGGGACTCTTTGATGAAACCATAAATTTTGTAGGACAAATATTTTTTTCAATAATGTAAATTATTTTCTTAAGATTTCATAAAAAACCCACTGTTAGTAATAAATTTTTGAGACTCGTCAAATCGACATATTCAATCCCTGCTATCTCTGTTAGCTACCTTAAACAAAAATTTTCGTATAGAAAATAGTTGGGCGTCTCATCGAAACGAAGCTATTCACAAAGATTCAGCTTGATAGTAATCATTTTTACATCAGGGATTTGTACTACAACTTTGGAGCGTAGGACGGGGATAACATACCACGCAATCTGTAGGACAATGTGGCTGTTAAATTATATAAATTGTAACTAAGCAACAGTAAAAAAAACAGCTGGTTAGTAAACAATTTCGATGACCTCGTAATCGATACATGTTGGAAGGAGGGGACTCTTTGATGAAACCATAAATTTTGTAGGACAAATATTTTTTTCAATAATGTAAATTATTTTCTTAGGATTTCATAAAAAACCCACTGTTAGTAATAAATTTTTGAGACTCGTCAAATCGACATATTCAATCCCTGCTATCTCTGTTAGCTACCACGATGGATATTTGATGTAATGGACAAAGTTGGGCGTCTCATCAAAATGAAGCTACTTACAAAAAATTAGCTTGTTAGTAATAAATGATAAAATTGCATACTGGGATCCTGGACTAATATATATACAGGGTGGTCCACACAACGTGTGCACCGTTAAAAACTACCAAAATATGCGTTGCACAAAAAAGTTTTTATATAGAAGTTGCATGGTCTGAAGGGGCACATTATATAGTGTAGTTATTTTTTTTTATAGGTGGAGGCGTTTCGGAGATTTGAAGGTCAACTTTGTTTTTTTAAATGGAATGCTATATTTTTTATATCAAAATATGGAAGAATGTCGAATTCTGAGTAAAAAAGTATTAACATTTATTTGCCCTAAACCTAATAACTAACGAGTAATTTCACTTTATTTCCTGAAAATTTTCTTCGCGTAATATCAAGTTAGAAATTCGACCTTATCACAGATTTCCGCAGGACAGCGATGTTTACGTGACAGTGTTTATCAACACAACATCTATCATGATTCGCAATCGTCTTCATATTCGTAATCCAGTATTGAAGTTACCTTCGGTGTTGTGTGTATTTACCAGACAGATAAAAGTAAAAATGAAATTTTGTAATAGCGAAAAAGTTGATATGCTTTTAGTTTATGGTGAGTGCCATAAAAATACAATAAGAGCCAAAGCCATCTATGCCGAAAGGTATCCTGAACGAAATCAGCCATCTCGAGCCATATTTGAGAGAATGTGTCAATCGCTTCGACGAACCGGAAGTCTTAATGTTACTAAACGTAACTTAACGAAAACTGCTACTTCTGATGCAAATGCTATTGCGGTCCTAGCAGCGGTAACAGAAAACCCCCATATTAGTACACGACAGATTTCACGAGGATCTGGAATTAGCAAAACAAGTGTACTACGCATTCTTCATAATGAAAAACATCGTCCCTATCACGTAGCACTTCATCAGGAGCTCCATGGAACGGATTATGAAAACCGCGTTCGGTTCTGCCAGTGGTTCCTGCATGAAATGAACAGTGATAATTATTTTTTACAAAAAGTTTTGTTCACTGATGAAGCAACGTTTACTAATCGCAGGCAGATTAATTTGAAAAATATGCATTATGGGGCACCAGAAAATCCTCACTGGATGAGAGAAGTCGACCACCAACGTCAATGGAGCGTTAATGTGTAGTGTGGAATACTGGGCAACCAATTGATTGGGCCATATTTTATTAATGATCGGCTAACAGGACAAAAATATGCTAACTTTTTGAATGACACTTTACCATCTTTATTGGAAAATGTACCTTTAAATATCCTTACACAAATCTTGTATCAACATGATGGTTGTCCTGCACATTACGCGCGTAATGTAAGGCAAGTACTGGATAGAAAATTTCCTAATCGATGGATTGGTCGTGGCGGACGATTTATGTGGCCTCCACGCTCACCGGACCTTACTCCTTTAGACTATTTTCTGTGGGGCACATTAAAAGACACAGTGTATCGTGAACCACCAACAACATCTGAGAATATGAAACATCGTATTCGTGAAGCATGCATTACACTCAGTGCCGATATGATTCAGAATGCAGTTTCTTCATTAGTTAATAGATTGCATCACTGTATTAATGCCAATGGATATCACTTTGAACATTTACATTAGTTGCGTTAAGCCACTAGGTCACTCATATTAGTAAACACTGTCATGTAAACATCGCTGTCCTGCGGAAATCTGTGATAAGGTCGAATTTCTAACTTGATATTACGCGAAGAAAATTTTCAGGAAATAAAGTGAAATTACTCGTTAGTTATTAGGTTTAGGGCAAATAAATGTCAATACTTTTTTACTCAGAATTCGACATTCTTCCATATTTTGATATAAAAAATATAGCATTCCATTTAAAAAAACAAAGTTGACCTTCAAATCTCCGAAACGCCTCCACCTATAAAAAAAATAACTACACTATATAATGTGCCCCTTCAGACCATGCAACTTCTATATAAAAACTTTTTTGTGCAACGCATATTTTGGTAGTTTTTAACGGTGCACACATTGTGTGGACCACCCTGTATATGCATTATTGCTTTTAAACTTTGAAATAATGAAGAAGCATATTGAGCTCAGGTTTACCATTGTGAAATTTCATAAATTTTAATCAATTTCACAATGGTAAAACTGAGCTCAATATACTTATACAATATTTTGACGGAAGAGGTAAACTTGAGTCTACTTAATTAAATTTATTAAATTTGGAAACATACAATCTTTTTATTACATATTTACTTATAACTACTTATTTTAAATTGTAATATTTATTATTATATTAATTATTCTACTAACCCTCCTCCTTTCTCAAACGGGCTTGGGACCGTCTATGGCGGAGTTATGGCAGTTACCCAGCCAGGGACCCTTTGCTAGGTACTGACGGCCGGGTCAGCCGAGCCCAGGTTTTTTATAGAGGTGCTGCTCCTCTCTTTTCGTGATATGTAATGCTACTAATTTACGTAGCAAATCTTCACCTGTACCCTAGGCAGGGGCCCTTTGCTGGGTACTGACGGCCGGGCCAGCCGAGCCCAGGTTTTTTTAAGAGGTTTATCTCCTCTCTTCTTACTGTCGTAATTTTCTCTTTAATCGCAGATGGTATTTCTGTTGAGCTTTTTTCATTATTACATTTTGTGTCTTAATTGTATTTTTTCCACTCAACATTTTGTTGATTCGTTCGCACCAGCTCGCAAGAAAATTATTGATGGCAGCATTCAGGATTGCATCTTTCAATGATTCAAAATGATCACTACATTGAATAAAATCGAATGTGATCCTTTTCTTTACAGCTTCTTTTAATAATTTTGATATTTTAAATTTGTAATACACGTCATTTATTGTCCGGTATAATATCTTATTCATTTTTAAGACAGCTTTTCTAAATGATGCATGTCTGCAACTCAACATGCAAATGTTGCATTCTCTGTTAACATATTTTTGAAGAACTTGCTTTAATATACAGTTCTTCATGACGTGTATGTAAGATGCACTGGTACCGGTTGAAGTTGATATTGTTATATTTAACACATCTGCGATTTCATCTTCATTTTCCGTGTTTTCGAAGACACATTGTTCCAGATATGACTTCAAAGTGAACAATAATTCCCCGTCGCATACATTTTCGCAGTTCCCTTTATTGCTGCGTCCAGATGATAGATTATTAATCAATAATGTTTTGTAAGCGCCATTAAATCCAGTGCAAGTGGGATTGATGTTTCTGCAACCTGTAGCTCTTATGCTGCCAAAAAAATTTTCCAGTGCATCTTGATTTATATAACGGGATTTTAATTTACGAAACCCGTGAGAATTTAGATCCTTCCATAGTTCTTCAAAATTTTGTATTGTCTTAATCCAGTTCTTTAAACATGCTGACCCTCCAGATGCTTCCTTAGTCGCCGAATTCACGAATCGCATGTTTTTCAATTGAAGAACTGCATTTGTCCAAAAATTGTGGTGCGAACTTTTTTCTGTCACCATACTTCGTAACGGTTTGTTTTCTTCCAATTGGTGACCGTTTACGGAATCAAACAGATTGTCAAAAAAATTTAAAAGTTTAGCAGTTGTCTCTGCTTCATTCGGCATTGCTAGTGGTCCAATGTCCGTACGATAGGTATCTATAAATTTTAGTTATAATAAATATATATGTATATTGAAAAGATTCATGGAAATATGTAGTAAAAAGTTATCAATATTAACTTACCAGCTCGTGCAAGATACTGTAATGTTACAAAGACCGTATCGCTAAAAACTTGAGTGGCGTACTTCACTTTCATTTTTTTAATCTTTTGTGGGATTACATGCTCATCTGTTAGTTTTTTCATCATTCGGGAGAAGCTACATATGTGTGATTCCATTTTATATGCTAATTCTATATGTTTCCAGGATCCAAACTCCCGTTTTCCGTCCGTATTGTTAACATTTACTTCCAAGTCTTTGGTCAGTAAATTGTTTCGGACGGTTTTCAATAAATGTGGCGGATCGTAAAACGGGATTATTTTCTCATCGTCCAACTCGAAGGTGTAGGTTCCTAAAAAGCATATTTTTTGGTTTTAGTAAAGTATTAACAAACAGTAAAACATTGACGAATATATTGCGTCTTATAAGTTTTTAAAAGTTATACTTACGATGCTCTTCGCCTCGTTTCCATTTTGTTCTTGTTGTTTCATCTAGGAGGCGATTGATGGCTGCTACATTACTTGTGCCTTGATCGCACACTGTAGCAACCACTTTGAATCCTGTTGCTGTTATATTTTGTATGATATCTTTAATACAATATAGTAGCTGAGGTGTGGTGGTTTGATTTTCACAGAAATGGTATGCGACGGGTACTTTCCATCCAGTTTCTAATCCTTTTAACATAAAAACCAACGCATGATCCGCAAAATTGCCAGTTCTTCTTTTGCCCCAGTCTTCTACTCCAATGATTCGGTTTTGAATCTTATCATAAAATAAGTGAGGCTGTAGGGCCATTTCATCCCACATCAGTACGCAATATTTTTGTCTTTCTGACAACTTGGTAGCTTCTTCTGCCAAATGCTTTAGCATTATATTGCACGTGCCGGTACTTAGCTTGATGCTTTGCAACATACTTTTCAATGTGCGTGTACTCGGCATGTTACATAATTTCTGTAACAATTTGTATGTCCTTGGCGACTGTTTGAAAATGGTTAATGACAATATTTTTTCATCGTCTGTATAACGTCTTCCCTGAAATCAAATTAATTATTAGCTTAACATATCTGAATTTGAAAATTGTTATATATTTTGTACAGTTATACAACAATGTTATTGTAAAAAATACTTTGTTATTATTAAATGTTTAACTTTCCTACCTGTGGTGCATATTCTGAAGTCCGTAACTGCATGTCGATTAATGTTCTTTGAGTTGCAGACAATGCATCATACTGATTTAAGAGCTGCTGTCGTGACCTTTTCTGGAGGGTTCTGAGTTTTTGCCTCAGAGTTTTATTTTCTTTTTCGGCATATTTTTGCCGTGCCATTAACTTTTTTATATCTGTGAACACCTTTAGACCTTTAGGTGTAAACGCAGTACTTTTTGTAATGATATTGTGATTCCTTCTTCTCGTTATGTTCGAAGAACTGCATGCAGTGCACAAACCCAATGGACTGTCTATAAGACAAAGTTAAAAATAACAATTATTAATGTTTCATATTAGTAGTTGTATTACATTTGTAATAAATAGACCAAGAATTACTTGAAAGACGTGGTACATCCTCTGGTATAATGTATGGAACACTTGATGATGTGCCTTGTTGATTTTCAATATATTCAACTGGAGCCTCTTCTATGTGTACTTCTGCTTCTAAAGAAACAAAAACGTGTTCTATGTATATAAATTGTATACTTTGTATTACATTTCTCAAACACATTTTTAATTCTTACCTTGTACTTCTTCTGCAATTTCAAAGTGTGCCACATTTTCAATTATTCTTTCATTACTCTCCTCAACATTTTCCACCGCCATTTGAGTCGGTAGATTCAGAGAAGGAATCACGTCGGGAAATAATTTTCTATATGCTCCTACCCTATAGGCACTGTCAGGAAAATGTTTGTAGCACACTTTATACTGTTGCCTCGCTGAGGTAGAAACATTTAACAGGTCCAGATTCCCTATTGCCTTGACCCACTCCTCCGATATTGCAGCCACCTTAGGAAATTTGTGACCAGGCGCTTCTTGGCCTGAACCAGAACCAGGAACGCAGCATACCTTCCGCATCCTGATATACTAAAAAACAGTAAAATAAATTAAAAAAGCGAATTACGAAAATTTATGAAATAATAAATAAAACTGGAAGTAATTGTAGAATTAGCGCTTAAACAATTGGACAAATTCCAACTGAAAGCGCTAATACAACAATATAAATTAAGATGAAATGAATAAAAGTATTGTATGTTATTTGAATTTGAATTCAAATTTTTTCTTTCGTCAGAGATATATCTCGTTCGAATGTACATACAGTACTGAAGTTTTCCTGATTTTCTGAAATCCTGCCATCCTTCCAAAACTTTCTCTTCTTAAGATCATCTTGCAGCCACATGTTTTCAAGTGCTTTCACGTGTTTCAAGTGCATCCGATGCCGATGCAGTCAAATGTTGCTTTGAATAGTGGGGGCAGCGCGCCTCACGGATAGTCTAAGGAGTGAATGTGTAGGTTTCTCATGGATTCTACAATTGTACGTGTATTAGTTTAGCATACGTGGCGCCGTCTGAACAAGAACCCGTGAACGAGAGTTAAAACGGCTCGAAGTTTTTCAATAAGAGTTTCACCCCCCTGTTTTGACCTCTGCGTCTATACAGCGTCGTGCGAGAATTTAGTCCTAAGCAACCCACCGTACCAAACGCATCGTATATATTTCAATAAACATATTTAGTCAGGAATAGCCGTCTTCTTCTAATTCCATTCCTTGTCCACGCCCTGCTAACAGGTTCTTATAACTTTTTTTCCAATACTGTCTTTTTTTGCAACATTTCAATCACTAGCTTTCTCCCTATTTTGAACATATTTTGTAGATTAATATAATTTATTCCTTCAAAGGCCATTCTTTTTATTATCATGTCAGATAGAACAGTTCTTAAAGGTTACAATGATTCCAAATCATTAGATTTGAATCAAATCTATCAAAGATTAAAATCTTTGGCATGTTTCAGTTGAGAACGCGTTTTTTTCAATAAATTCCGTCTTTTCTTGAATTCTGGTTGATTAGCTTTATTAGTTCGGGTATTATGTAATTTACCAGTTCTTTGAATATGTTTAACTAAAAAAGATCCAGAATTTATGTCCACTTTTTGTAGAGTGTTTTGAACATACTAATGTCTTATATTTTTTTTGAGCAACTGAACAAGCATATCTATAATCGGCTGATTCAGAACGACTATAGCAGATTGATCTAGGTGCTTTTCGTGACATTATCCCGTTTTGATTTTCATTCGATTGTGTTGAAGCCATTGTAGCAAATTTATTAAAATTATCAGCTATTTGATTAAAAAACTTGATCAATTCCTTACGAAGATGTGGATTATAAAATTTTTCAGGTAGAGCTGTTGTTTGTGTATAGTTTTGTGGATCTTTTAAGTAGCCACACCATTCTCCGCATTGAGCATGTTGATTATATACATGGTTAGGAATATTTCGGATAGCTCTTGCCAATTTTGTTCACAGAACTGGCTTACTTGTAAACATAAATGAGACGCATGCCCATCGACAAAAAGAATAACAGGCAAACGAACATTTTCTTTTTTTAACCACGGGTGGAAAATATCTGCCACAAACTCGAAAAACGCCTCGCAGGTCATCCACCCGGAGTCTGTTTTACCCAGACCCAATTCTTCAGGGAAGTTTTCGGCAATTTCCTGTGGTATTCTTTTATATTTAAACAAAACTGTTGGTGGCGGTACAGCACCTGCAGCACTGCCTGTGACAAGGACGGTCAGGCATTCCTTTTCATCGGCATTAACTTGCTGATATATTGTTTTGTCCCCCCTTTTCGCCAAAACCTTACCGCCCTTCGGATTTAAAAAAAAGCTGATTCATCGGTATTAAAAATTCTACTAGGATCCTATAAAACAGCGTCAAGAATTTTTTGCACGCCAGAGCCGTCCTTCGAGAAACAGCCTCATTCACCCAAACATACAGCCGAGATGTCACTGATTCACAACCACTCTGTTGGCGTCACGGTCGTGCCTATTGGCACTGGCGTGGTGGCGCATTTGGCGCGACATTCGTAGTTAATCGCTCGTGCTGGAAAGACGTGTCTCGCGCGTCAGTCGCGGAGATAAGAACGACGTGCGTGGCACGTCGACTCAGAATATTTGTTGAGGAGCAGTTTCAGATGGCACTACGTAGCATGTAGGATAAGACAAAAGTATTGTTAGTGAAAAAGTATACTCAGGTATGTTTTAAATCAAATACAATTAATATATTTTAATGTTTTTGAACTTCTGGCGATGGTTTTGCCGAAATCGACCACTTCATTAAGTCTTACGGCATAAATATAGTATTGCGTTCCAGTACGCACATTTGTAATTACTAGCGCAAATTGTTAAAAATAACTATCCGATACTAGAACGCTAGGCTTCCTCGTATTAAAGAATACATTGTTGCCGTCGCGGCCGCTGCGGCCCATGCGACGTAGTGCCATCTGAAACTTTTCCCCAACAAATATTCTGAGTCAGCGGCGGGCGAATATTGCACGACCGAGCCGTCCTTCGAGAAACACCGCCTCATTCACCCAAACATACAGCAGAGATGTCACTGATTCACAACCACTATGTAGGCGTCACGCTCGTGCCTATTGGCACTGGCGTGGTGCCGCATTTGGGGCGACATTCGTAGTTAATTGCTCGCGCTGGAAAGACGTGCCTCGCGCGTCAGTCGCGGAGATCAGAACGACGTGCGTGTTACGTCGACTCAGAATATTTGTGAGGAACAGTTTCAGATGGCACTACATCGCATGGATCGCAGTGGCCGCGACGGCAACAATGTATTCTTTAATACGAGGAAGCCTAGCGTTCTAGTATCGGATAGTTATTTTAACAATTTGCGCTAGTAATTAATTTACACATGTGCGTACTGGAACGCAATACTATATTTATGCCGTAAGACTTAATGAAGTGGTCGATTTCGGCAAAACCATCGCCAGAAGTTCAAAAACATTAAAATATATTAATTGTATTTGATTTAAAACATACCTGAGTATACTTTTTCACTAACAATACTTTTGTCTTATCCTACATGCGACGTAGTGCCATCTGAAACTGTTCCTCAACAAATATTCTGAGTCGACGTGCCACGCACGTCGTTCTGATCTCCGCAACTGACGCGCGAGGCACGTCTTTCTAGCGTGAACGATTAACTACGAATGTCGCCCCAAATGCGGCACCACGCCAGTGCCAATAGGCACGACCGTGACGCCTACAGAGTGGCAGTGAATCAGTGACATCTCGGCTGTATGTTTGAGTGAAGGACGCGGTGTTTCTCGAAGGACGACTCTGGCGTGCAAAAAATTCTTGACGCTGCTATAAAATATCCCCGTTACCGCTTTCAGTAATATATGTCTTAACTTCATGAAACCAATTTAAAAGACTTTCTTTGGAAATACCAGCTCTTATTTTTGTCAGGTTCTGATACATCCTAACAGAAATATCAGGGTGATGTTTCATAAACCCTTTAACCCATGACCTTCCTGGACGATCGTCTTTAACCCATTTGCATCACACAGAAAAGTGAAAAATTCGTTCTTATCACCAAAATTTTTTTTGATTGTATTTAAATGAAAATGTTTTTAAATGTTAAAAATAAAAGCAATATTACATAAATAAAGAATTTTTATTTCATAATAGATTCATAATTATAAGAGGAATAAAATCTAATTATTTTGCACAACATGATAATGTTTGAAATGGTCAAGGCATAATGCCACATGGCAGTTATCACATTGATAAAATGTATCTTTTCTTTTTTCTTCTGATAAACAAACTACACAGCGTTTGTGGGTTTTCTTTGATGAATTCGTTTCAATAAGGATTGGAAAATGTTGACCCCTAAATCTTCCTGGTAATGATAAACATGGTGTAATTGTCCTTTTTGTTTGTTGGGTATTGATTTTACGTATATTTTTTTCAAGTATTTCTTCCGCTAATTTTTGTTTGAAAACGTGAAAGGCTCTGTCCATATAAATTGTTTTGTAAACAATATAACTGTTCAAAAGAATCATGTCGAGACAATAAAAAAACTCTTTTTTATACACCTTGTGATAACGTCGCATAGTGTGAAATTTACTGAGAAGTTGATCTCCTCCGTCAACTCCACCCATGTTTTTATTGTAGTCTAAAACAACTGTTGGCTTTACAATCTTTTCTTTAGTTTTGTAATTTTGTTTCCCAGAATCAGAAAATTCTAGATTATGCATTGTTGATAGCATGTTCACATCTTTTTTATCTTTCCACTTTATTGCGGAAATATTTTTACATTGTAGTATAGCTGCTTCACCTCGTTTTAATTTTTTACTTTCTAAGGCTTTAGGCATATGTTTTCTATTGGTTCTCACCGTGCCACATACATTTGTTTTTAATTTATACAATTTATTATATAAATCAGGTGAGCTATACCAGTTATCAATATATAAACAATGGCCTTTTCCTAACAAGTTACTTTCCTTCATCATATCTAGAACAATTTTCGTGCTAGCTAGCTCCTTTTGACACTTATCCTTTCCTACATAAACGCTGAAATTATGTATATATTTTTTCCTAGAATCGCACAGCTTGTAGTATTTTATTCCAAATCGGGCTCTCTTTGTTTTGTTATATTGAATGTAAGAAATTCTGCTTCTACATTTCACCAAGGATTCATCCAAGGAAATGTCTCTGTTTGGCGTGAATACTTCTTTGAATCTTTTGTTGATCATATCCAGTATTGGTCTAATTTTACGTAAGGGATCATCAGGCTGCAAACGTTCATTATCAACAAAGTGTAATTTTTTTGAAATTGCCATGAATCTATTTCGAGACATCACTGTTTTGAAGTACGGCGTTTCAACGCTCTTGTCCGTACTCCAATAACTTTGCAGTGTAGGTTTTTGCACCATAGACATCAATATAAAGAGGGCAAAATAAACTTCTAATTCCTCTACAGAAATTTCTTTGAAACTTGGATCATCTCCACCAAATCGATTAGTCTCAGTCACAATATGTTCAAGAATGTCGTTTGTTAAAAAAAGGTGATATACGTTCTGTCTAGTAAAATTGTTGATGTTTTCATTTACACCACCAACAGATGTAAATTTATGAAATTTAAGTTTATCATTTTTTTCCTCCCACTCAAAATCACTCTCACTCTGATTACTATCACTACTATCAGAAGAAATCGCCATAGAACGTCTACATTTTCTAAATCTAATTACCTCTTCACTGCTGTCGGAAATATAACCATCCATTTTTTTTTATTTTTCTAAGTTATTTTACCCTGAAACTATTCGCGATCACCTATTGTCATTGACTGAGAGCCAAATACGCATGGGTATAATATACGTTCTGGTAATAAATGCCCGAGTGGAATATGCGCATATATGCGCGCTCTGGTGATAGTGGCCAGGCAAAATGCGCGCATATATGCGCTTATGATGCAAACGGGTTAAAAGGGTTGGGCCGGTTCAGGTCTTTGATGATACATTGGACGGTGAAGGTGACCTGTTCGGTTGTTACAGGAAAGCCTGCCTGGGCCATTTCGAAAATCCAGTTTTTAATTGCATCCTCTTCTCCTTCAGACAATATTCTGGTTGGACCCATTTTTCTTTTAAGTGGATGTTTACCCTCCACTTTGTATTTCAAAGTTACTCTAGGAACATTAAATTTCCTAGCTGCCGTTTTATATGGGGTTTTACGAAGCCGGACATCCTCCACAGCCGCTTGCATAGCCTCTTCTGTATAATTCCTAAAGTTGTCCTTTGTAGGAGGCATCTCAAAATTGACAGAAGAATAAAGTGAGTAGTTGACACTTACTAATTTTATAGTTGACACCCCATGTCAACTACTGAATAATCGATAATTACGACTTTCAGTAGTTGACACGGGGTGAATTTAAACAGTTTACCATTATTTCTTGTCAATATTAATAAATAAACCCCTCTTAAGTTTGAAACAACATAAACGAATACCTTTTTTAACTGCAATGATTAAACAATACAAACTTGCAATACTTACATTTGAAACAAGTCCTTAGCAATCCAGGTAAGAAAAATCGCTAAATTCGTAAGAGTCACGCACAGGTTAGATTAACTGATCGTTATCGCACGTCTCTATGGTGAACTATGCGCAATTTTTCCCAATTCAGCCACTGAAAGGCGACACTATACAGACTAACAAGGTTTCGATGTATTTCAGCTTCTGGTTTCTTTGTTTATTAACTTTTTTTGAAGAAGTGTCAAGTACTGGTACAGTGTCAACTACTGGTGCTTTTACCTTAATTGGTAATGATTGAATTGTATCTATTTGGTGTACATCTACTACGTCGTACGTATTTTCATTTTGATTTGACGTTGGTAATCTAGATAAGCAATCCGCATTGCTATATAACTTTGTATTTTTGTATTTTATCGTGTAATCAAAACCTCGTAAGAATAATGCATAATGCTGCATACGCATTGCGCTGTACATTGGTAAACTTTTCGAAGGCGAAAATATATGTACTAATGGCTTATGGTCTGTGTACAATGTAAATTTGTTACCATAGAGATACTGGTGAAATTTCTTTATCTCGAAGATTATGCTGTAAGCTTCCTTATCAATTTGCGCGTATTTTTTTGTGTATCATTTAGTGTTGTACTCGAAGCGTATTGTATTGCTCTTTCGCTCCCATCGGGATAAACATGAGACAGAACTGCCCCTACACCGTAAGAACTTGCATCCGTAGCTAATATTAAAGGTTGTTTAGGATCGTAATGAGCCAGTACCTCATTGCTTTGAAAAGTTTACTTTGCGTTTGTAAACGCGTGTTCGCATTCGTTTGACCATACGAATTTAGTTTCCTTGTGTAACAATCTATTCAAAGGGTATAAAATTGAACTGAGATTCTTAATGAATCTCCCGTAATAGTTCACGAAACCAATGAATGCTCGAACTTCTGATACGTTTCGGGGTGTAGGCATTTTTTCTATAGCTTCTATCTTTTTACGGTCTTTATTGTAGGATCGGTTGGGGTTGACGGACCAATATATATATATATATATATATATATATAGGGTAATTCCGGGGGAGATGGCCGTACGGGAGAGATGGCCAATAGAAAAAACTTCAAGTAATAATTCATAAATGGCAGTACTTTAATTTAGTATCGATTCGTTTTGGCACGGGCAAGAATTGTTAGTGGATTTTTTTGCGAAACAATTACGGAAAGGTGAGAAATTTGACTTTGTTTTTTATTAACACGTTCGATCTAAGCTAAGCGGTTGACATATTAAATGGTCACAAAGAAGTTTTGAAAGTTTTGTCCGTTTTCATGCTTCCTATGTGAAGTAAACAAACTTTCTCGTGTTCTAACTTCAAAATTAACTACAAAATTGAGAAGTTGCTTTAATTAAGTAATGTGGCCATCACTCCCGGACACTCTGGGAGAGATGGCCAGTCCTAGTTTTTTTTAAAAGTTTAAAATTACATTGTTTGCGTTCTTTAAAGTAATTTATCGTTAATGTTTGATAAGAGTAATAAATAAAGTTTATGTTCTACATTAATTCAATGTTTTATTCGTCATAATTCCTTCACAATAGAGTCTTAAAGTTACTAGGGCCATCTCCCCCGGACTTACCCTATATATATTGGGACAATATAATAAAGTTTATTATAGAAGTCTAATTTCTAATCTAAACTATTAAAGATATTAATAACGACGCGACAAAATAAACAGTAATGACTAACGACTACGACTTTATTCGCCCCGACAATGACAGGCTCACGACTGAGCACACTTTCGACTGACGACTTTATTCGACTACGACTCAACGACGACTGCCCAGCGACGACCGGCTTCATCGCTTTTGTCTCCCGAAAAATCGGTAACGGTGTTCGACGTACGACGCAACGGCCTAACGACGAAGCCGTTGTTCGTTTTTCTTCGTAAGGCCGGTGTCATACTTGGCCGACATGTCGTATGCCGCAAAGTCGTACACGATTTTGCAGGACAGAGTCTACGGTGTCACACTATCCTGTGCAGCGGTTGCCGCAATAATCAACTGAGAATGTTGTCAGTCTCCCTACAGCTACGGAGGCCAGCGGACATAATGTTATCAAAAATTAAATATGTTTGTGCTCTTGAAGCTTGTGATTTGTTAAGTCCTCCTAGGCAAAGACGTTATTGGGTACACCCTTTTCATCGTGGTGAAGACATATCTGAGCATACTTTTTTACTAGTAATATTTTTGCTTTAACCTATACGCGATGTGACGCGATCTGAAACTGTTCGTTGACAGATAACGTCAGTCGACGGGACACGCGCATCGATTTTTTTCCCGTAATCGGCGTGCGCGGCGTCTTTCCAGCGCGAGCGAACAGAGGCGAATGGCGCCCTAAAGCGCCATTATACTCGTGTAATACGCCGAGTCTGGCAAGTCATTCCTGGTTGGGTAAAATAGTTGGGAGGGAGAAGCAGGCGGAGCGACTCAGAAAAGGCTCGCGGCGTGTAACTAATTCAACAGCCTGGTTTAAGATGATCCACCGATGTGAACGTTTCTTGCGGTCCATTGTGCTCACACATTTTTCTTACAACGTACCTATTGTTCCGCAAAATTTTAATTATCTCATATGGCCCATAATATTTTGCCGCAAACTTCGAGCCAGGTGTTACTTGTGTCCTCTTTATCGCAACAAGCTCGCCCTCGCGGTATCGTTTAACCTTTTTGCGCTTATGGACAAAATTACGCTTATTTTCGACTTGAATTTTCCGAATATTTTCCTTCGCCCGTTTTCTTAACTCGTCTCGCTCTTCATTGAACATGCTAATCCATTCGCTTTCGACTAACTCTCTTATCTTCGGATCCTCTTTTATCCGCGCGTGTACGCCAAACAACAGATTAAAGGGAGTTGTACCTATGCTTCTATTTGGCGTAACATTCAAATATTTTTGGCAGAGATCTAAATATTTATGCCATTCGCTTGGATTCGGTGCGGACAATTTCGTTAACAATGGAGTAAGGGTACGATTTACACGCTCGACCTGTCCGTTCGCCCTGGGCACACCCGTCGTGATTAACCCCTTGGGTACGGATTTATTTGAGAAAATATTTGCATGTGGAACGGATTTAATTTTTGGTTGCTTGGAGTAGTATATGTAAAAGCAGTACATTTTACATAAGAATTCATTTATTTCTAAAATATTAGTGACATAAGTAGCATTAAGATTACTTCAGGTAATTAAAATTGCAAAACAAAAATAAATTAATAATAACAAAACTAAATGAAATAAATTCAAGTTATACTAAAAAATCAATTACAAATAATTATGAAGATTGTGGTATTTTTCAAAGCAAGTAGGTAAATGCAGTGCTAGTTTGCATTGTTTGCACTGCCAGGTAGTCTCTAAGCTTTCATTTCATCAGAACTTACAGGAAACCACCTTTGGTTTTTTTTGTTACAGAACCTTCTTTTTCTATCACTTGTCTGGCATATCTACTCGTCTCTTCTACTATAGTGTCCCAAAAATCTTCATTCAAGACTTCTTTCAAAACATCTAAAGGCGTAGGACTATCACCTAGTCTACGCAGGCTCAAAGGGTTAATTTCAGGTATTTCAAAAAAATTTTTATATCGGCTATATTTTCTTTTTCTTCCCAAATCCATTCCCCTGATAATGGTTCACGAGAAGATTCACTACCACTGCTCGAAAGACGTCTTGTGCGTCTTTGAAACCTTGGTATTATATCACAATTGTCACCATTTTCTAGTTCACTATCGTCTTCATCACCTTCACTTTGTATTTCATTGTAATTGCCAATTTCAGAATCACTAAACAATTCTTCTTCAGATTTCTCAAAGTTACTATCATTAAAACTTTCGTTACCACTATCATAAAATATATTCCTTATTTCTGACATAATGCGGCAGTGTATCGCAAATAATGTTCACCGAAATACTGTAATTGCCTCTTCTATTATGACTGATACAAGCTACGATGATATGAACAGAATTGTGCGTGTTAAATATTGTAAACTCAAATGACGTCTTATTATTAGACACGTCATCCGCTCCTGGGGCAAACAAGTGCATGACGTGTCTAAGACGTCAAACGTACCCAAGGGGTTAAGCATTTGTGCTCTCTTAGATCAAACCAGTGGAATTTCACTGGTTCGCCAGTGGAAACTCACTTGTTTACCAATGACACTCACTGGTTCCACCAGTGATCTCGGCGGCCATCAAAGTTCACTGGTTTACCAGTGAATCTCACTCGTCAGCATATTCAAAAATAAAACACGGCGCATGGGCGCAGCGGCAGCGGGCGCAAATTTCACTGGTTCGCCAGTGAGATTTGTATTCACTGGTTGAACCAGTGAAATCTCACTGGTTCGATCTAAGAGAGTGCTTTACTCGCGATTGTTACCGCTGCACCGCTGTCTACTTCGAATTTTTAAATTTTATCGTTTACCCGTAATTTTGTAAAGAATTTACGGCGGTGTTCTGTTTGTTCCTGTTGTCATAAATTGGTACGCACTCCCGCATGCATGATTTCCTCTATTTGGTTTGCGTGTCCTTTAGTTTTAAAGCATACTGATCTCAGGTGTCCTCGGATTCCACATTGCACTTTTCGATCCAAGGTACATTGTGTAGTTAAATGCCCTTTACCACATCTGAAACAAGCAATATTTTTAACATCGGTAGGTTTTGTGTTATTATTTTTGTTATAATTATTAAAATGTGTAAATGTACAGTAATCCCAGGATAAATGCACAAGAGATTTCCCTGGATAAATGCATCGCGGCCATCCCCTCCACATAGGGGGATCCCCCTCGGTCGAACCTCGACGTTCGGCGACGAGGCAGTGTAATATGATATTATCGGAACGTGTCGGTGACGCAATACTTACAGTCGTATCTCTCATAATGTAACCTCTCAAAGTGAAACCTCTCTCAAAATGTAACATGGTCATCTCTCATAATGAAACTTCTCCTATCCCCACCAGTTAAATGCTATTAACCAATCACATTTGAGATGTATGACGCGACATATTATTTGAAAAGATTTAAACGTTTGTATGGAAAGGTTATGTTCACTTTTTACTTCTGCGCATTTCTTTGCGCCGACGAAGATAGGTACTATATGAGAAAGATAGACTATATAATCAAGAAGTGGGGATGAATATGACTGTAGGGGAATGTTGCATTTTGAGAGAGCGTCCGGTCCCGAAGTGTTCCATTATGAGAGATTCGACTGTATTGGATACTGGAACGTTTCCATTTTTTACTTTTTTGTTTTGAAAACTTCACTAACGTATTTGTGACAATTTTCTGATTAAAATGATACCAAACACGATATGTTTGAGTTATCTAAATAGCAAGTAAACGAATTAAATATTAAGTAAATATTGCTCAAACTATGTCGTATTTGGTATCATTTTAATCAGAAAATTGTCACAAATACGTTAGCGAAGTTTTCAAAACAAAAAAATAAATAATGGAAAAGTTCAAGTCTCCAATTAGTATTGCGTCACCGACACGTTCGGGCCGGTCCCCCTGTAGCTTGGACCTCTCTGTCCCTTCTACTGTCTGTTCTTTTCTAAGTTCACGCTCGGCTGGAGCCCGAACGTAAACACAAAATAGAAACCACCACTTCGTAACTGTACTGTTTCGGTCCCGAATTCAGTGCATTTATCCAGGATTTACTGTATTTGTGGAACGTGTATTTTGCGCCGTTCTCGCCGTCGGCCTTGGCTGGCCTGTAGAGGGACGCTTCTGGAATCTTCTCGACGTGTCGGCAACTTGTATTGCTGCCGTGGCTCCTTGTAGTTGATCCATGTGCTTTTCCGACATTTCCATGCTCGTTGCCAGCTCAATCGCCTTGTCGAATGTCAGATGCCTTGTTTCCAGCAACCTTTGACCGTAGCCTGGTGCTCGTCACTCCGAAAACGAATTGATTTCGTAGCGCTGTCTTCAAGTAGGTACCGAAGTTGCAATTTAGGCTTAACTTTTGTAAAGACGCCACGTACTGTAGTATATTTTCACTCCCTCTCTGCCGGCGTTGGCGAAAACGAAAATTCTCAGCGATTTCCAGTGGTGCCGGAGCGTAGAATTCTCCTAGCTTCTCGATCAAGCTCTTGTATGTCGACTCGTACGGATCACTGGGCGCACATTTGTTGCTGATTACATTGAAAGCTGTCGCACCGATGTAGTGTAGTAGGTACAGAACTTCTTCTGCTTTCGGTAACATAAAAAGTTTGAAAGCTCCTTCCAAGCGCATTACCCATCTTGTCCAATTCATAGATGGTTTGAACGGTTCGATGTTGAACGTGGCTTGTAGACGTGGTTCCGCCATTTTATGTGTGTAATTGGTATATTTTCTTGAATATTTCCGTTCAAATAATTCTCGTCGCCATTTCTTTTGTTATGTATCGAAAGTAACGGGTACGTAGTTACAATGAAAACCACTTTATTTGTTTATACAACTTATAATAAAACACTTTATTAAGTATTGCGCTTTTCTCACTCTCGTATACCGTTCATACTCTCTGCCGTCCGTACAGCTCGAAAGCCCAGGGAAGAAGAAGGAACCGGAAAAGTAAAACGGAAAGGAAGAAAAGTGCGCTCGGTAATGGCGCCTACAATGCCATCATCGAGTGTCGATTTGTACCCGGCGTTGTAGTCGGCCGTGGCGCGGCCGTACGAAATCATGTCTCTATAACAGCTTTAAATACTATCTTACCTTCTTTTTCTTTTATAAGTGCATAATTTCTACTAAAACTTACTGTATATCCATATTTCGTAATTTGTGGAACTGATATTAAATTATGTCTTAAGTTAGGTACATACATCACATCACAAAGTCTAATACTATCTACTGTATTTGTATAATTTGCTAATTTTAGTCTGACGTCACTAATACCCCTACATTGAACATGTTGTTTGGTAGCAGTATATACAGGGTGTTCGGTAACTGGTGGTACAACCGAAAAGGGGGTGATTCTGCATGAAAAAATAGGTCGAAAATACAGAATAAAATTTTTTCATACGAGGCTTTGTTTTCGAGAAAATTGACTTTGAATATTCGCCGGGTACGCGTGCACTTGGCGCGGTCTCGGTATAACGGATCTCACTGTAGCTCATAGTCTTTATTATTATCTCTATATTATTCGTAACAATCTTTCTCTTCTATCTCTTATTCACTCTCCTCTGTCTCTCTAATCTTCTATTAGTCTTATCAGTGCCACCTAGCGCAGGTGAAGTGCCCAATCTGAATTGAAGAAAGTATTCTTTTTTTACATATACATTAATGCTTGTATGTTGCTTCATATTAATGAAATTATTGCTGTACTTACACATGTGTCGTGTAGCACCGCTGTCTAAGCACCATTCATTCAAATCTTCTATTGTTGGATTTGTATTCTGCGTAATGGCATTCATTGCTTTTTGTCTTGTGTGTTGATTATTATGCTTATTTCTGAACCAGCATACTACTGCTTTATGTCCGATTTTGCCGCAGACAGTACATTTTATCTCTATTTTATTCAATTTCTATTATACTTACTACGTGCGTTATCATAGTTAAGTTTTGGTTTGGTTTTTGTTAATAGTGCGTTATTATTTTCTTCAGATTTATTATATGTACTTTTTTCTTCGAACCTTGCTTCTAATTCGATTAATTTTAATTTCAAAATGTCTATACATACTTGGTAAGTCGTTGTTGTGAAGTATAGCAGTGATTCACATGCATCACGCTTTTTGTAATAATAAAGCGTGACACCCAGTATTCGTTGGTGACTTAACCACCTCAACGTAATAGTCGCAAGATCCTTGTTAATGGTGTGAAGTATAACATTGCTTCACATGTCTCACGCTCTGAGCTTAATGCAGGGAGAGGTAACTCCCATGCTTTAAATTTCGATCGCGGACGTACTGCCATCTGAACGAGAAAGCTTTTTCTGGAACTAATTTCTATATATATATATATATACAGTAAAAGCTCTTTATTCGCGGGGTATATGTTCCGTAAATATGCCGCGAATACAGAAACCGTGAATATGGAATGGTAATTTATATGGGATTATAGGGGATATGTTCCTAGGTGACAAAATAAAAAACAAATATATAAAAAAATCAATTTGATTGAAGTTTTTGACCATATTGATTAATTATTACCTTCAGGCTTAGGCAATGGTTTAAAGAATTTAGTAATTTTTTCTTGCTTGGCAGTTTTTAAAAGCTCCTTCAATTCAGACTGATATTCAGCAGTGGCATTAGCAATTTGCCTCTTAAAAATAAGACTTCGTTCCATAGACGGATCAATTTTCATAAAGAAATCATAAAGCTCATTTGCCATTCTTAAACCTTCGCTGAGATTTTTCTCTAATAAAGTGTAATGTTCAGTAAATTGATCCTCTTTCCGAATAATCTTTTAATTCGACAAAAACCCTGTCACCAAAGGACGGAACGTCTAATAGGTGGCAGCATTTAAAAATATACTTTATGCATTGAGTAATAAGGTTGCTTTCATTCTGTTTGTTTACATTCTCCAAAACACCGACCGCGGCGAAGGCGGCTTATGTCAAAGGCCGAACCAATACAGCAGCGATATCATTTAACAACATACTTCAGGCATAGTTGCAATAAGGTCTATTTTACTTTTTTAGTAGTCCATTTGACGACGCGTTTACAAAGGATATTGGGTTGGATACCTATTGGAATCTTTTTTATTAATATGTATGTACCGATTAGATCCGCGAATAAAGAAATCTTTAGCCGCGAATATAGGAATTGGGTCGCATTTTTTTGATCCGCGAATAGTGAAAACGCGAATGAAGGAAGCGCGAATAAGGAGCTTTTACTGTATATATATATATATATATACACCATACTGTTCTATATATACCATATATATAGTACTACAGCTTTCAACTTTAGAATGATTAGAAAGGTATGAGTATACCAAATTCTATTTCCCAATAAGTTGTGATTTTTTTCACGCTATTGTGAAATAGAATTTAGTATACTTTTTATATAAAATATATCAAGGGAATACATTAAGTTACAACTTATTTATTTCTACAATAGTATAAATTTAAAATAGATTTGTTTACATTGGTCACTTATAGCTACTTATCTTATAATTACATTATTCACTTTTTTATATACTATCCCTCCTCCTTTCTCAAACGGGCTTGGGACCGTCTATGGCGGAGTTAGGCCTGGTGCACCAGCCAGGGACCCTTTGATAAGTACTGACGGCCGGGTCAGCCGAGACCAGGATTTTTAAAGAGGTGTATCTCCTCTCTTCACTGTCGCAATCTTCTCTTCAAACGAAGATTGTACTTTTGTTGAGGTTTCCTCATGACAGTGTTATTCGATTTTTTCGAATATTTTCCGTTCAACCCCATATTAATTTTGTCGCACCAGTTCTTTAAATGAATGTTGATGAGTGACTTAATAATTGTCTCTTTAAGTGTCTCAGTGTGAGTACTGCATTCAATAAAATCAGATGTTATATTTTCGTAAAGTATTTTTGATAATACTTTCGATATATTATGTTTGAAATATGATCGATTAATTCTTCTATTCAACATTTTCTTCATTTTGGGGATGGCGTTCTTTAAGAATGCATCATTTCTGCAAGTCATTTTACAGTTGTTGCATTGTTTATGTGGATCTTTTTCTAATATCCGTTTTGTTATACAATTATTGTCATTATGTATATACGATACATCCGTGCCAGAACTTACGTGGGATAGATTCAAAATATCTGGTACCATCTCTTGTTCATTTGCATTTTCTTGCATCTCTTGGTCCAGATGTTTGTCAAATGTGAACAATAATTTTTCAGTATCAAAACATTCACAGTTTTGTCCAGTGCTGCTTCGTGACGATAAATTGTTAATTAACAATGTTTTATAAGCACCACTGAATCCAATGCATGTTGGGTTATTATTTCTCCAACCAGTGGCCCTTATGCTTCCGAAAAAATTTTCGAGGGGATCTTGATTCACGAAGCGCGTCTTCAAATATTCGAAACCGTGGTGCGACAATTCTTTCCAAAGCTCTTGAAAATTTTCGATCGTTTTGATCCAGTTATTTAAACATGACGATCTTGAGCTTGGTTCTTTTGTGACTGGGTGCACGTAGCGCATCTTTTTTATTCGCGGTATTGGCGCAGTCCAAAATTCGTGGTGCTCGCTTCCTTCTGATAAAATAACTCGTAAAGGTGCATCCTGTTTGAAGGAATGACCGTTTACGGAATTAAATAATTTGTCAAAAAAATGTAGTGTAGCGGCTATCACCATCCCATCATCTCTTGGTACTTTCCACGATTCCGGGGTAGTATCGTAAGTACCTGTAAAAGGTATAGTACTAATTGAAATATATGTAAATGCCAAGAATGTGCAAATACATAGCGATACTGTTATAAAAGTTAACTTACATTGTGAATAATGTTCTACGGCCGCAGCCACTGTAGTGCTAAATACAATCAGCATCAATATTCATTTCCTCTGTTCCTAAAGCAATACAAAAATACATTGCATTTACAAACTCTCTATAATACCTAATTTACTTATAAATATTTTCTTAATACTTACTTGGTGCTACATGTAGAACTTGCTGGCTTTGTACCTCATATGAAGTGCTAGGTGCACTATCCATTGTTTCTGCACTTTCCATTTCCATTGGCAGATTCAAAACCGGAATTGCATCTGAACGCAATTGGCGGTACTTCCCGGCCAGATAAGCATTTTCATGAAAGTGCTTATATATTACTTTGTATGTTTGCCGCTGTTGTGCACTAATTTTCATGAGCTCGATGTTCCCTATTGCCTGCACCCATAAATTAGATTTTTCCGCATTTTTTGGGAAATTTATGGCCTGGAGCCTCTCCACCTGAACAGCATCCTGGAACGGCGCACAGTCTCCTCATGTTTATCTATTAAAAAGTAACACAGAATGAACACTGCAAATGCAATATATAATTGAGAAACAAAAAAAAGAATAAATGTTAAATTAATAAGTGAAAAAAAAGTAATATATATATATATAATAGTATATATAAAATAAGGAATAAAATAATATAAATAATAGTATATATAAAATATTGAATAAAACAATATAAATAATAGTAAAATGTAAAATAGTAAAATGATATGCGATAATAATTCTAGTTTCTGGTAGTATCCGCTCGTGGTTATGTATCACAAATGGTCGTTACCAGAAATGATGGAGGCGGAATTGCGCTGATTACACGAATTGGAGAAGTAGTAAATGTGTAAGTTCCTCACAGATTACAGAAACTGTATGTGTGTGAGTTTTCATACGTGCCGCCATCTGAACGAGAAAGCTTTTTCTGAAACTAACGTGGTCGAAGAATCTCCATAAGAGTTTCCTCCCCCTGGCTTAATGGCTGACCAAAGAGAATAGCTCCTACGCATTGCCGCTCAAACCAAGAAAAAATATGAGGCACAAAAAATCCCCAGCCCGGCCGCGCGCGTCGCCAGTCGCGCCAACACAAAAATCACGGCCTCCAAGTGGTGGATTTCGTGAGCGACGTAACATACTCCCCCGTTGAGGGATTCACTTAATAACTGTTCACAATGAAGTCGCGAACTCACATTCTTCCATTTAGTGCCACATGATCGTCGTGGGCTTGCATTCATTACAATCATAGTATTGTGAACACGATGAGCTTAAATATGCTTGTTAATAGAAGTATATAAAAAGAAATCGGAGACCTTAGCACTAAAGAGTTTACACAAATATAAACTATACGCAATAAAGATATATTATATTACTATACAGGGTGGGGCAATAACTATTAGCACCTCAGATATCTTCGAAACTATAAGTTTCACAGAAATATTTGCTGAAATAAAATTGCACAGTACGGAGAGGGCGATCCGGTAGCGATAATAGTTTTTTTGCAGGTGGAAGTACTTCGGGCATGTGAAGGTCACCTTTATTTTTTTTAAATGGATCGGTATGTTTTTGCTTCCGTATCATGATAGAGGATCTTAAAACGAGTTCAACGACCTATTATACAAGGTCATTCACGGTCATAGAAAGTAGAGAAAGGCGATAATACTTAGGTTTTGGTAGTTAAATGAAACATACGTATTGTAAACAGTAGAGAAAGGCGTAATGCTTACCGTTTACTTCACTGGGAGTAAACACTGCTTGAAGGACACTTCATTAAGTTTGCAGGATAAGATAAACATGATAAGATTAGTGTAGGGTTTCATTTTAAACACTAACAAGGGAGGTTTCCCAAGTGTCAATTCCCGATTTTAATGAAATTTACAGGGTATATACAATTCGATAAAATATTTGACACGTATTTTTTTTTATCTGCTGACGTTCATATCTAGGGGGTGAAATCAGCCCTCAAAGTTGGGGACTAAAAAGTTATTTTTTAAATAACTCGGAAACTATTTGGTGTAGATCAAAAATAAAAAATGCAAATTGTTCGTTTTTCAAAGACGGATTTAGTGGGAAAAGTAAAATTGCTTCAAATTTATTTATTTAAAAAATATATTAAAAAATCACATATTTTTTAATTTTTTTTTAGTAAAACGTAGAGTTACTTTTGTCATGCATTGCAAGAAGAAACTATGGACCAAACCCAAGAATGCGGATAAATCAGAATTTTTAGTTTCACCAGCATAATGGATATTTTCGTTCCACAAATTATAAGTCGAGAACTCGCCTTCTGGCATATGATTGCTTCTACGTGCAATCGTTTGATGCTTCACTAATTATATTACATTACGTATAATAATTGTCCCTTGATAACTGTATAAAAAATAAAAATGTTTTTGCGATAATCCCTGCCATTCCATGGGTATTGCAGGTATGTAAGTACAGTGACTCACGAAAATATTCGGACACTAAGGTATATCGAAATTCATCGCTGTGTATCTCGATTATTTGTGAGGGAATCATCTTCGTTAATTTTTCTGGTATTGAGTTATTAACTAAGGT
The DNA here is from genome assembly GCA_910591515.1 of Cerceris rybyensis. Classification (NCBI taxonomy): domain Eukaryota; kingdom Metazoa; phylum Arthropoda; class Insecta; order Hymenoptera; family Crabronidae; genus Cerceris; species Cerceris rybyensis. The sequence continues at coordinate 3,392,208 of OU342796.1, read as the reverse complement.
TAATAAAAACATATGATTTATTTGATAATTTATTATATATTGTAATATAATAAATGATTAATGAAATGGTAGCTTATTTTTAAGTCACAAAAATATTCGGACACGCAATGTATTTCCCGAGTATTTACTTTTGGAAACTTAGCGTTCTGAGGAATGACCGCTACATGTTGATAAACATAGTTGTAGAGGTCGATGTCACTGCATTATTCGTTAGTAATACTTCAGAAACTCGTCAGAATGGGACGCAAGAAGAAGAATACGTCGTTCGATCAGAGGCAACTCGTAATTTCCCACCGCGAGAAGGGAAAATCATATCGCGAAATTAGTGCCATGCTTCGTATTAGCAAGAGCACTATCGCGGACATTATCCGACGATTTAATATCGAGAACCGCATCGAATCCATTCCGCAAACTGGTCGGCCAGCTGCTTTAAACAATAGGGAGAAAAGAAGACTCGTGCGAAAAATTAAAGGAAACCCTCTTCTAAGTGCTCCAAGATTAGCAAGAGAGCTGTTAGAAGAAAGGGGCAAGAAAGTTCATCCAAAAACAATCCGAAGAACACTAAGACAACATGGGTACAACGGTCGAATCGCTAGGAGAAAGCCGTTCATCTACGAGGCCAACAGGAGGGAACGAATTAACTTCGCTAAGGAGCTTGTTTCTAAGGACGAATCATGGTGGACTGACGTTATATTTGCTGACGAAAGCAAATTTAACATTTATAATTCTGATGGAAGAACTACGGTTTGGCGTAAGCCAAATACACAGTTCCATATCAGACATACACGAGGTACGGTGAAGCACGGAGGAGGCAGCGTAATGGTTTGGGAAACCTCCCTTGTAAGTTTTATTAAAATCCAGGATAAATAAAAGGTATATTTAAGTAATATTATTTATTCTATTTAAATTAAAATATTTATAAAACGTAATTAAAAGTAATTTTCTCCTTTCGCCTTACTTCGTTGATCGCTTATTCTCGACTGGCGCTCGGCTCTTCGCCGTTACAAAACAAACAAACGCTTGCACTCATTGTCAGATTTATTCGACCCACTCTGATATAGATCATTCTTTGTTTCTGTCTTTCTCTCTGTCGTTCTCGCGTCCCACATTAGTATCGATAAATCGGCCAATCCGTCACGATGCACAGTGGTTCATTTGGCCGAAAACCTGGCCAAAAAACCAAAAATTTTTTTCGCGATTTTCAAAATTTAGCAATTGCGTTTTATTTGTAACATATCAGAGCATCGGTTTCCATTAATAAAAGTTTTTATTGAACAACGCTCTTAGAGATATGCAATGTCAAAGTTGGCACTTGAATAATGTAACGTATTCACGTCGAAATTCAGAATACGTTTTCAATGTGAAATAATAGTACAGTCAACTTTGTAAGTATTTGTAGCTATTCGTCATACTTTTAAATTATAAGTACCTTGGTTTCATTTTTTTATTTAATATTTTACAACTGCGATGGCACAGATTGCAAAACCCATACATTTTTTTCCTTTTGCAGAGGAAATAGTTGTGAAGTACGCAAAAGTACAACGCGAATTTTTTTAAAAATTAAACTTTGAAGCTTCCCGAAGAAGTCCCCGTTGTAAAATTTTGCGACTTTTTGCGATTCTACGAGATATTCTTATTTGTTTGTCGCACGCGCCATGCTCGGGGAAATACGTTTATGACATACAGCCAGGCTATCGTGCCTTGGACAAACGAATAATGCTAATCCTTCACTAAGGTTACCCTTGTAATTAACGAAACGCTATATTTATTTCGTTCGGGTTAAAAATCAAAATAATTTTAAGCAAGCTGGTGGCCTTTTGTTCCAAAGCAACAATAGATAGCCGCGATCACCTCGACCGCGTACCGTTATAAACCGAAAGATCTTTGACGTTTTGGCTGAAAATCTGTCTAGTTGCAGGTATGAGGGCTATATTTGTTTCTCACAATGTTCTATCAATCTCTTTCAGTCGAGATTTTTATTAAACAATGGTAAATTCGAAGATGTAATAGCTGTGATATGCTGGTATTAAGATACAGTGACTGTTGCAATAAATATCATTATAACTTTTGAAGGAAAAGGAATATCAGAATATATTTTTTTTTAAATTAAACTTTAAAGCTTCCCGAAGAAGTCCCCGTTGTAAAATTTTGCGACTTTTTGCAATTGTACGCGATATTCTTATTTGTTTGTCGCACGCGCCATGCTCGGGGAAGTGCATTTATGACATAGAGCCGGGCTGTCGTGCTTTACCTAATGAATACTGCTAATCCTTCTCTAAGATCAACCTGGCAATTAACGAAATAATATGTTTATTTCATGGGGTTAAAAATCGGAATGAGTTTAAACAAGCTGGTAGCCTATTGTTTCGAGGCAACTATAAATAGCCGCGGCTACCTCGACCGCTTACCGTCATAAACTGAAAGATCTTTGACGATTCTAATGAAAATCTGGCTAGTTGCAGGTATGAGGGAAATATTTGTTCCTTACAATGTTTGATCTTTCTCCTTCGACCGAAATTTTTATTAAACAAAGGGAAATTCGGAGATGGAACAGCAATGACATGCTTGTATTAAGATACAGCGGCTGCTGCAGTAAATATCATTAAAACTGCAGAAGTCCATGGAATAACATAATATATTTTTTTTTTAAATTAAACTTTGAAGCTTCCCGAAGAAGACCTCGTTGAGTTTTCTTGCGACTTTTTGCGATTCTTCGAGTTATTGTTATTTGTTTGTCGCGCGCACCATGCTTCGGGATGTGCATTTATGACATAGGGCCGGGCTATCATAAGACTATTGATTTTCGTGCCGATCCGACAATTTTTCAATACTCGCATCCGCCATATTGAAGCCGCCATTTTGTTTTTCGAAATTTTGAGTTCAGATTCTTAATCAGCGACCCAAATAATACTAATACACCAATTTTCAGCTAAATTGAAAAACTCCTTGAGTTTTGGCCAGGTTTTCGGCCAAATGAACCACTGTGCGATGTATCCGTTTGAAGAGCAAGTCGATATGTTTCTTATTTATGGCGAATGTCAACAAAATACTGTAAGGGCGAAAAACTTGTATGCTGAACGATATCCACATCGGTCTCAGCCTTCGCGTCAAACATTTAAAAATGTGTGCGATAAACTTAGGCAAACCGGTAATTTAAGTGTTCGTGAAAGTGAACGCCAGAAACGAGTAATTATCGCAGAAATGGAAATCGGTATGCTCGCAATTGTGTCTAGAAATCCTCATATTAGTTCGCGACAAATTGAACGCGAATCTGGCATTAGTAGGAGGAGTGTACTTCGCATTTTGCACCGTTTCAAATTTCATCCGTACCATGTTAGTCTTCACCAAGAATTGCATGGGAACGACTTCATGAATCGCTTTGAGTTTTGTCGATGGGCTAAACGTCAGATTCAAAACAATCAATTTTTCTTAATACCGCCTTATTTACTGATGAAGCAACATTCACAAATCACGGGAATGTTAATTTGCATAACATGCATTTATGGGCAGCGGAAAATCGACATTGGCTGCGACAGGTTGAACATCAAAAACAATGGTCTGTGAATGTATGGTGCGGTATCATAGGTGATCAAATTATTGGTCCTTACTTTATCAATGGAAATTTGAATGGCAACATCTATGCTAATTTTATAAAGATACATTGGGTCTTTTGCAAGAAGAGTTACCTTTACTTACACGACAAACCATGTGGTATCAACATGATCGATGCCCAGCACATTATTCATTGATTGCGCGAAGGGAACTCGATGAAAACTTTCGAAATCGTTGGATTGGACGCGGCGGTCCAATATCGTGGCCAGCTCGTTCACCAGACTTAACACCACTAGATTTCTTTCTTTGGGGAACACTGAAAGAGAAAGTGTACAAAGAAGTACCGACTACACCTTACGACATGCAACAGCGAATTACTGCAGCCTGTGCGTCAATAAGTTCTGACGCTGTAAGACTTACAAGTCAATCAATCGTAAAAAGAATCCAATGTTGCATTGACAGTGATGGTCATCATTTCGAACACCTAATATAAACGTATGTTTCATTAAATACAAAAACCTAAGTAATTATCGCCTTTCTCTACTTTCTATGACCGTGAATGACCTTGTATAATAGGTCGTTGAACTCGTTTTAAGATCCTCTATCATGATACGGAAGCAAAAACATACCGATCCATTTAAAAAAAATAAAGGTGACCTTCACATGCCCGAAGTACTTCCACCTGCAAAAAAACTATTATCGCTACCGGATCGCCCCCTTCGTACTGTGCAATTTTATTTCAGCAAATATTTCTGTGAAACTTATAGTTGTAGCCATAATTTAGGGGATTTGAGGAACTTCGGGTCGTGGTAAGGATCTCGTCCTCTCTCTCGGCGCAGAAGAAGAATTCTGTAGCGTTGCAAGCCCTAATTTATACCCGCTCGTTGCTACCCTTGATCGTGAAAATCAACAGTCGCGTTGTCAAGCTTGCTCTCGCGGATCGCGCCTCGTTCCTCGCGACTCCCTTCCGCGGTCCATTGCCGATCTCCGAAGCTTCTCGATGCTTCTCGATGCTTCTCGATCCTTCCCGAAGCTTCCAGAAGCTTCTCGATGCTTCTAGATGCTTCTCGATGCGTCTCGATGCGTCTCGATGCCTCCCGAGGCCTCTTGAAACCTCCCGAAGCTCGTCGCTTCGAGCCTTTATAATATTCGCCATGTTACATAGTTTCGAAGATATCTAAGGTGCTAATAGTTATTGCCCCACCCTGTATATTATGTATGCTATACTATATTATATTGTATCGTAAAGTAAAGTAAGCAAATAACTATAAATTTCAAAATAATGAAAAGGTATAACATTCGTTTACGCAGCAGGATTTTGTTCGGGTGAATCATGTATAGGCAGCGGTGCCAAGCTCCTAACATTGCGCTTAACAATATTATTAGGGGTCTTCACCGTTACTGCCCGCACGATGCCATCAGTTCCAGGGTGAACGTCGACTATTCTGCCCAAACTCCACTGTAGAGGTGGCAGATGGTCTTCCTTCATAACGACAACGGTGTCCACCGTTAGATTTTGTCCTTGTTTGGTCCACTTCCGCCGTACATTTAATTCATTTAAATACTCCTTGTACCATCGGACCCAGAAATGTTGTTTAATCTTCTGGATGTGTTGCCAACTCGACAGTCTGTTTGATGCTAGATCACGGTAATCGTGGTCTGGCAAGCTCGTTAAAGAATCGCCAATTAAGAAATGACCTGGAGTGAGGACTATAGGATCATTAGGATCAGATGACACAGGAAAGAGCGGTCGCGAATTCAGTATCGCTTCTACCTCAATGACAAATGTATTTAGGTCTTCGAACGTAAACAACTCATCTCCGACAACGCGCCTCATATGGTGTTTGTATGATTTAACCCCCGCTTCCCACAACCCGCCGAAATTTGGAGAATGAGGTGGTATAAAATGTCAACACACTCCGATATCCGACAGGTAACGATGAACTTGTTGTTGATGGCCCTGATCACGCAATAAAGCCGCAATATCTTTAAGTTCTCGATCTGCACCGACAAAATTAGAACCGTTGTCGGAGTAAATATTTTTACATTTGCCTCTTCGAGCAATGAATCGCCTCAATGCTGTTATGAAAGCTTCGGTTGTGAGATCGCTGACAAGCTCGAGATGCATGGCTTTTATGGCAAGACAAATAAATACTGCTACATATACCTTAATACGCGCACGGTTTCGATTACGTCGTTCCTTAATAAAAAAGGGCCACAAAAATCAACACCCACGTTCTGAAAGGGTCTCGCTTCAGATACGCGAACCTTCGGAAGATCTCCCGTGACACAACTTGTTCTTGGAGGATTTAGACGAAAACACCTAACACATTGTCGGATTATCATTCGCACCTGACTGCGCCCATCGATGAGCCAATACTTTCGTCTCAAAGCATACAGTGTAGTTTGAATTCCGGCATGCAAATTTTTTAAATGTTCGCGACGAATAATCATGTTCGTCACGTGGTGTGACTTCGGAATAACGATTGGATGACGCTGGCTAAAAGGAATCTTTGCTTGCTCTAGGCGGCCACCAACGCGTATTAATCCGTCCTTATCGATAAAAGGATTGAGAGTTCTTAATTTACTACCTGCATTGACCTGTTTGGTTTTACGCAAAACTGCTACCTCTTCCGAAAAGGCTTCTCCCTGAACAATCCTCAGAATACACAATTCTGCGGCTTCCAATTCATTGACCGTAATGAAATTTTTAGTTTCATTTTTGAATCTTAAACATAGCGAGACGATACGTTTTAATTTGTTAAAATCATAAAACTTCTCGAAAAAATCATTTTTTAATGATGAAGTAGAAAAACATAAGGTTTTCTTCATATCTGGAATTTCAGAATGTAAAGAAATATCTAATATTGGCCATTCTGATTCAGTTTTTGACAACCACGGAGGACCAGTTCTCCATAGCGAATTTGCTATAAACTCACAAGGGGAGGACCAGACCCGGGAGTCACCGATTTTGATGAAATTTGGTACACGTCTTCTACTTGGAAAATCATTCGACCCATGTTTTGCCAAAAGTGTAGATAAGTCCAAATTTTTGAAAAAATCAAGGTAAAAAAAAAATTTTTTTCCGATCGACTTGAAACTTTGTAGACATGTTCTACGAGCAAAATTAAGGTATACGTATTGTTTTATTTCGCTGTAAAAACATTTTGAAAATTACTAGGTACGATTAGTACCTTAGAGATAAAACTGTTCTCAACAAAGTGGCGTAGCTTAGCGGATGAGGTAGCGTACTGTGGGTACTATGGACGCAGGATCGATTCCCGCATGGTGTTTTTTGTATTTTTTTTTTAAATTTTTTATCTCTCTACAAATACATATAAATTATTTCAAGACAATATTGTAAAACCGTATGTACAAAATAACAAGTTCTGTTTACTAACTGACTCCTGGACCGGCCAAACTGATGGTAGCATGTACGACGAAAGATTTCATAATGACCGTATGGAGTGCACTTTTCAGCTAAAAATTGTACCACCGCAATGCACATCCATCTGTCAACCGTGCGATGTCTATTTTTATCGGCAGGTAAAAATTTTACTGAAGCAAATACAGAACGCCCCGTCTGAGAGAATGAACTGTGCGAAATATTTAAATTTAATAAAAGATTAACTAAATAATCATGCAGAACGTATTTCTGGACCAGGATTTATTTTTCAACGGGATAATGCAGCTGTTCACACTGCAAAACTCGTGCAATCTTACTTTAAGGACAACAATATATCTAGTTTTCCATGGTCAGCTCGCTCTGAGGACATTAATATTATTGAAAATTGTTGGGGACAGCTTTCCCAAAATGTATCTAACAATGGAAAACAATATAATAATATACAAGAATTAAAAAACAGTATTGTAGTACAGGGGAATAAGTTAATCCAGAAATACATTCAAAAACTTTATAAATCATTACCTAAGCGTATGATAGAGATAATAGAAACAAAAGGGAGATGTACCCATTATTAAATAAGCAGCGTTTTGTATATACCCATTGTTAATTAAAATAAATGTTTGTTACTATGGCACATGTGCTATCATTTCGTCTTTGGTATTCACCAGGTTTTTCACATTGTTTACAAAATGTTGTGATTTTGTGTCTTATTTCTCGTAGTCCGCATATCCTGAGCTCGTAATTTTATAATATCATTGGTTGCAAACTCAAAAATATACTTGCGTTATTAAGAAATTAAAGATAGCACACGCGTGCTATCTTTTTGATGGGGACTGTAAGACTACTGATTTTCATGCCGATCCGACAATTTTTCAATACTCGCATCCGCCATATAGAAGCCGCCATTTTGTTTTTGGAAATTTTGAGTTCAGATTCTTAATCAGCGACCCAAATAATACTAATACACCAATTTTCAGTTAAATTGAAAAACTCCTTGGGGTTTTGGCCAGGTTTTCGGCCAAATGAACCACTGTGCGACGTGACACTGGCAAACGTCAAGTATGGCGCCACTACGGTGATTGTAGCCATCTCCGACAATTCGTAATAATAAGCCTCATCGCCATGGAATTCCACTTTATCGGCATCGACGCATTTCATAGACTAATTATAAATAATAACCTCAGCATCTTTTGGCTTGAATCTGATCTCATATACCAATTTGGGCTGGCTCCATTTCACAGTCGTCTCAAAGAAATCTGGCGATATATCATTTGGTTTTAACCCTCGGAGTACGGACCTTCTAGCACCGCCGACGGCGGCGGGGTCTCTAGAGACACACATCTATTTTCACTAATACTATTACGCGCTCGCTCGCGTCGAAACACGAGACATAAACATCCCACTAATACAACCGCATCTTATCCTCGCCGGCGAGAAGAAAAATTTGTTTGCTTGTGTTCTCTACAACTATAGGAGTACTAAATTTTTAACAATAATTTTGATGAAATCGGCAATAAATAAATGATGTAACGTTTTCTAACTATTCCTATATGAATATACGAAAAGGTTTTTTGGAAGATGTGCAGGAAAAAAAAATTTTTTTTATTATGTATAAATAACTTACATTTATTCTATATTTCTTTGACAGTTATTACATTTAACAATTTTTTGTTGCGTCGAGTGATTGTGACAAATGTGTCTTTTGCAGTTGTCACATGATGCAGTATATTTATTATTGTTTCCGATGCAAATGTAACATCTAGATCGTTTCTTTCCAGCTATTGTAACGTTCTCTTTTACAATTTTCCTACCCGTCGCTTCTATTGCGTTTACAGTATTCGCATGGAATGTAATATTGTGTTTTTCAAATTCTGAAGCCCGCCTATCTATATTTTTTCGGCTAATAATTTGCCTAGCGATTCTATAAACATTTTCCTTTTGGTTTTCATTTTATGATGATTTTGCCAATCCGGATTTTTGAGTTGCCAAATAACAAACGCGTTATATGCTGCGATATCCAAGTAATGCATAAATATTGACAAACTCCAACGGCGAGTACAACGTCTACATGAATATTCCCTAATTAATTTATCTAATGTATCTACGCCGCTTTTCGTGTTATTATAAAAGTTAATTATATCCGGTTTAAATTTTTTTTCCGGCGCTGATATATTGTGCTCGTGGTGTAGCGTCGAGAGCATCACTACACACTTTCGTGCTGTTGGATGACCAACCTATGTTATCTACATACAACGCGCTGCGTTGCCTTAGTGACTCAATGTCCTAAGCGCCTCTTAGAGAGTCACCTTCGAACCCTGATTCACGCTGGTCAGGGTTCACTCCTAGGATTTGGTCATCCTCGCCCTCTCCCTTCTTTGTTATCACAAATCTTAAGGTATATAACAGTCAAGTCAAGGTTTGGCTCGACAGAGCCGTTTCTCGAGCTGCTCCGCCTGCTACTCCTTCCTATACACTCGAGAGCTCGCTGATTGACTTTGCCTCCCCTTCATAGTAGCGGACCTATTGGCATGAGCACGGGCGTATTCGGGGCGACATTCGTAGTCAATCAGTCGCGCTGAAAAAGTCGTGCCTTGCGCGTCAGTCGCGGAGATCAGAACGTCGTGCGTGGCACGTCGATAAAGGTTATTTGTCGAAATACAATTTCACACCGCACTATATCGCATGTAGGGTAATACAAAAGTATTGTTAGTGAAAAAGTATGCTCGAATATGTGTTAAATAAAGTACAATTAATATATTTTAATATTTTTGGGCTTCTGGCGACGATTTTACCGAAATTAACCACTACGTTATACATTATGACTAAATATAGTATTGTGTTCCAGCACCAATAGTTGTAAATCACTTATTAGCGCAAATTGTTAAAAGTAACTACACGATAATAGAACGCTAGGTTTCCCAGCGTAAAAGAACACATTGTTGCCGCCGCAGTTGTCTTGGCTATATGTTTTGCAATACTGCCTATTCTCTCGTAAACTGAGTGATAAGTAATAGGTTTCCACATTACCCATGAGGTACTATTTTCAATGCGTTTTTTTTTTATGTGGTATCCCCCGTAGGCCTATTCCACTGTATCAATGTCATTTTCCGTTTGATTTATAAGAAAGCTGCGTAAAAGGCGTTGATTTAAAATTGCCCAAAATTATCCAAGACCAATTTCCTTGAAACTTTGCATACTAGTTCGTTTGAGTCTATTATCGAATCCACGCTATAACTGTGTCGCCAAACATCATTGTTAGGAAAGGAGGAGGGGGAGCGAAGGGTCAAAGCAGGTATTCGGCCAAATATATTATTTGTTGTATCTTTCTCACAAAACAAAATATCGATCCCAGACAGGCAACAAAAATTCATAAAAAAAACAACTTCCCAACGGTATACAAGTTTATGTAATTTATTTACTCCACACAGTCTTTTCGATCGCCATTTTTCACATTGAAAAATTAGAGAAATGGGGAAGAGTGTGTGGAGTAAATAAATTACATAAACTTGTATACCGTTGGGAAGTTGTTTTTTTTATGAATTTTTGTTGCCTGTCTGGGATCGATATTTTGTTTTGTGAGAAAGATACAGCAAATAATATATTTGGCCGAATACCTGCTTTGACCCTTCGCTCCCCCTCCTCCTTTCCTAACAATGATGTTTGGCGACACAGTTATAGCGTGGATTCGATAATAGACTCAAACAACTACTAGTATGCAAAGTTTCAAGGAAATTGGTCTTGGATAATTTTGGGCAATTTTAAATCAACGCCTTTAACATTTTGGAGTTTTAGATGTTCGTGCGCGTTTGTATCTGTGTGATACATCCGCTACACAAACAGGAATGTTAGATGTTCCTAATCGTATCGATGACATGAGCGAAGAATTATCCAATTTTGTGCGATGTTCTGTTTTAATGCTACGCATTTTTGAAAACGAACATTCACATAAATATGTCGAACCGAACATAGAAAAAATACGAAGACCAAAATCTTTAATGTTCGGGTATATCGAATGGTTTAGTAATTTAAAAAATTCGGCACCTTTTTTTTCCGTCGTTTTCAATGAACTATCGTGCTGAAGAACACACAATTCGTTCTGATACTGGACGGCTTGTTCTTCGATTCTCACGGTGAGGGGATTCTCATAGAGAAGTAGATCAGTTCTGAGCGAATCGAAGTCGGTGAAACGCTTATTGAACTGATCTATCACCGAACGAAGAATATGAAAATGGTCTTTAAAATTACATTCAGTGCCGAATTCTTCTAAAATTATCCTACAAGATGGGAATAGAAAGAAGCTATTAGCAGTAATTAAATTTAAATAAAATGTAAGCCTTTTTCGAAAATGCTCTATGTGATTGCATAATTGTGAAATACATTGGCTAGGTTTCTGTAACTTAAGATTTAATTCATTTAAGTGATTACTAATATCTACTACAAATGCAAGTTCGCAAAGAAAATTAACATCGGTTAGAAATGAAATGTAATTCTCTGAATCATTAATCGGGTTTTCTTGTAAAAATTGTACTATCTCTTTTCTTATTGAAAAAAATTTTGTCAAACACTGTGCTGCACTAAGCCAACGTACTTCACAATATAAAGGTACATCAGTGTAAGAAGCATTATGCGTTTCGAGAAACTCTACGAATTTTCTATGTGACGCAAATCTATTTCCTCCTTTAATGGATGTTACTATTTTTGTTATTTTCTTCAAAGCAAAAGACAATTTTACATCTTTCCCGCATAACACTTCTTGATGTATAATGCAATGCAACATAGGAACATTTATTCCGCGGCTTGTAAACTGCCCGCGTAGCCCTATTTTTGTACAGGGTGTAAAAAAATTAATGGTCATGGCTTTAAGGGGTTGTTCTACACCTCTGGATCGATGGAGATTTGCGAAAAAAACCTGCCGCAAAATTCGGGAAAGGGTAGCAAATTTTTTTTACTGGCTCATCGTATTCGACTTTTTACGTAGGTAAAATGTCTGAGAGGAACCATGGGTCAGAAACGAACCGTTCTCTTACAAATTAACTTTTAATTCGGCCTTCCGATCAAAATTTCGCCCATATGGCAGCCTTCGAGTCACCGACCTTTCGAAAGGAAACACATGAAATACCCTTGCTAGCTCCAATAGTTGAAGCAGAGGCAACGTAAACGAAGATAGAAAATGACTAGAAAAATGTCATTGACCTGCGTTCGGTGTTGGGTTCGCTCAAGGGCCCACCCGGGGAGAAGAGCATAAACACATACACTTCTCTACTGGTACGGTGACACAGTGCCCCATTTTCTAACTTCGTTTACGTCGCCTCTGCTTTAACTAATGGCGAAATTTTTATCAGAAGGCCCAATTAAAAGTTAATTTGTGAGAGAACGGTACGTTTCTGACCCATGGTTCCTCTCAGACAGTTTGCCTACGTAAAAAGTCGAATACGATGAGCCAATAAAAAAAATTTGCTACCCTTTCAGAGATTTTGCGGCCGGTTTTTTTCGCAAATCTCCATCGATCCAGAGGTGTAGAACAACCCCTTAAAGCCATGACCATTAATTTTTTTACACCCTGTACCTGTCATTGCTTTCGCGCCGTCAGTTACAATAACAGAGCATTTCAATAAATTTACCCGAAACTTTTGAAGAACGTTTTGCATTGCATTGAAAATACTCGCACCTGTTGTCTCGCGAAGGGGAACAAAATCTAAAAGTTCTTCAAAGAAAGAAAAATCGTGCTGTACTATTCTAACAAAAATGCTTAACTGACTTTTGTGACTTCTGTCGGTACTTTCATCTAACGCTAAAGAAAAATAACTGCAGGTATTTAACAATGCAATTAACTTCTCTTCAAGAGATTCGTTAATATCCGAAATGCGGGCAGCTACTGTATTTCTGCTCAAGCTAATGCTCGCAATGTCTTCCGCTGTTATAGGCCTACCAAAAGAATTTGCTACATCCAAAAGACATTTCTTTATGAAATCACCCTCCGTGAATGGTTTTCCTGCCTTCGCAATCCGATGCGAAACAGCGTAAGAAGCAATGCGAGCTTTTTCAGAAGCAGAAATTTCAGTAAAGTCAGTACGACTTTCCTTATATACTAATTTGAGCCCTTCAACTAAATCGAATTTTTCTTTGTCATTATACGACATGTAATTATTCGCGTGATGAGTTTTAAAGTGTCGTTGGATATTGTATTTTTTCACAACTGCAGGCTCAAATCCGCAGAGAAGGCAAATCGTACTGAAACCGATCTTCACAAAATAAAATTGTTCCCATACCTCACTGTATTCCTGGTGATAAAATTGATCGCACATACTTATTTTCACTGTAAGTCGAGAGGAACTATTCTCAACGAAAGATCGTCAAGAAATGACTGCCACAGAAAAATCTGTAAGACGTGATTTTCTCATGGAAAAGGACATGAGTATCTACTTTCTTCCTCCCACACAATGAAAAGTCGTAATTTATGGCTCCTTGGCTAGGTCCTTTAAAGGACTTCTTTAGCGAACGAGGAGCAAGGGTTGTCTTTCTCTATTGCTGGAGAAAGTTCTCTTGGCCAAAAAAGCCAGATGTGAAAATGTTCGGTTCGGGACTTCGCTAATACGGAGTTTTACAATTCATTATGCCAGTCTTGAAAATGTTTTCAGTGACTTTATTCGTCTCAAAATGCTCGACGCAAAGTTCTAATATACCAATTAAAACATAATTAATTATAAGAAGCTCTTAGTAACAAAGAGTGGTTCTGCCTCGTTTAATTTCAATGTTGTTTTGCAATAAAATGCCAAAGTATTATCAATTTTACATATAGAGATGTATCTCAACGGTTTCTGTCATCTGTATGATTGTTAGAAAACATTTTCTTCATTTATATTTTAATGCGATTTCTCGACAACGATTCAGCGGAAAAGGACATTGATACAGTGGAATAGATTTTCAGAAGATAACTTTGTAACAAAGAGTGCATTTGCATATTTCCATGGGTAATGTGGAAACCTATATTACCTCTTTACTGTTAAAAGACAACACAACATTGTACAATGTATCGCCCCAATAACTTCTTACATTATTCTACATTCTTTGAGGCGAACAAGTTTATGTTTTGCTGTCGCAAAATTTTTAAAATATAAATGTCGCCCCAATATACCGCCACATGCTACCACGCTTGTACCAGCAGGTACGACCGTAACGCCGCCGGAGGGCCTGTGAATCAGTGACATCTCGGCTGTATGTGTAGGTGAAGGAGGCGGCGCAGCTCGAGAAACGGCTCTGTCGAGCCAAACCTTGACTTGACTGGTATATAAGAAACCGCGCGCGAAGAACGACACTACACACACTACACAACACACATAATTCTCGACTCATTTCTCAAGTTAGTGCCGAAACTCTGTCGGACTCCGCGGTTATACATTCGGTCTTCGAAATTATATCAGTTGTAACAACCGTGCCACTGTAAGCCGTCTCGCTTATCCACGGGATACAACAGTGCTTTTGGCACGTAAGACACCAATGTTATTTTGTTAGTAAATAAATATTCTGACGAATATTGCGCGCGATTTCTGGTTTCTACGAGAGCTTTCGGTAAGTCACGCCTATTTTTCCTCATTGTTCCGACTAAAAAAATTTTGTTTTCCAAAAGATGTTCTGCCAAGCCAATGTCTGGAAAAAAATTGTCCGTGGTAATTGACCGATGCAAGTCCCACCAGATTTCAGACAATTCTTTCACCACACGCTGTCCTTGCTGCTTCTCGGGTGTGTTATCCAATTTACCAAGATAAACATCCATGTTGCAGCAGTAAAAAGTTCTTGAATCACAGAGTGTCCATATTTTTACACCATACTTTCCCGGTTTACTGGGCATGTAAACCTTGAATCGACAACGCCCCCGAAACGTCATCAGCTGTTCGTCGATGCATCCAACATTTGACGCATTGTAACAATTTTTGCAATTGTTAACGAATATTTCCGTAATTTCCCTTAGTGGGGCTAACTTATCATTCTCCCTTCTTATTTCGCGCGTTGTATAATCGTTAAAGCGAATATACCTCAATATATCGGTGAATCGATCACGAGACATTGATGCAGCATAAAAAGGTCTTGAGAATGCATAGTCCTGCTTCCAAAGATCGGTTTTTTTTCTCGCGATTCTCTGAAACGTCCTATCAAAAGTAAGACACCAAAGAACGCGTCAATTTCTGTACGATCTATCTCCTTCCACGTTTTATTTAGCGGCATACTTTGCTTAGCCTTCAGATTTGTATATAAAATTATTTTATCAATGATTTCTTCATCGATAAATAAATGAAAGCAATCGGCTATACTTTCTGCTCCTTCACTCTTCGCCGTTAGAGATGGTTCGAAAGTTACTTGTGCAGCGGTATTATTGGACGGTGCAATATATTTCCACGTGCGATCCACAAAAGTAAAATCTCGCGGATCCACTTCTTCATTGGATACTTCCATGTCGAATTCATCCAGTTCGCGTTCTTGCAATTCCGGTTCACTGTCACTATCCGATACATTCGATGCACCGTCGGATGAAACATTGCAATTATGTGTATCTTCCTCTGCGATAAATTGCTCAAAAAGAGATTGTTGAGACGTTGACATTTTAAATTTCACAGTAAAATGAAACGTAAGGAGATATTTTCTACACGTGCTTTCTTGTACGACGGTTCGACTAAAAATGACCATCGTCGCCGCCAAAATATACTTTTCTAGACCCATTCCGTTGTTATTGGGAAAAGCCATAATTTTATGACAGTCTACGACTTTTTCGACCCTTCGACGGCATGTTGACGAAATGGAAATGAAAGGATCGCGCAGGTAATCGAACCTACGGCAGGTCATCGTGTACAAACCAGACCTCGTCAAGCTAACCGACTCTTTTATATATTATAAGTCAACATGTACTTGCAACACGGGTAATGAAAAAAAAACAAGCACGGAAATATTTATTTCTTACGAACGTCTTGTATGAATCTCCGCAGAGAACTGATGCGACTCGAAAGCAAATGCTTGCTGCTGAGTCACTTACACACTATTAGGTTGTATTGAAGACAACATCGTAAATGTGTTCGTTATCGCTCCGGAGGCGCCAAGTGGTTTCTCAAATTACATATTTGCTAGTGTGTGTGTCACTGTGCGCTAAACGCTGAGTCTCCAGAGACACAGCCATCGCCTCGCGAGGGTTAGCAATGTTGTCGACCCACACTTATCTGACAGCTCAACATTGACCATGCCGCAAAAATGCAAAGCTCCCCTCTTGACTATCGTGGAGTATACGCCACGTTGATGTAATAATGCTGCCTCAAGTGAAGTTCCTTACACTTTCTCTCCTTCTATGAGGGTTAAAAGCTTTCATTCCCCATCTCCGGATAGCAACACATGCCCTTTGATCAATATCACTGGGTCATTACTTATATGTCGGTAGAAACGGCACTGGCTACCGTCTTCATCGATAGAAAAGCAAAGGTCTTGTCTAAGCAGTAAACCTTCCCAGAATGCTGCACAGCCACTTCCGGCGAAAGCAGGAACCTTCTCCTGGTTGGTTTTCATTATTCCTTGGCTACACGTGCCGGCACAAGTATTGTTTGAAGCAGATAGCTCCCTCATACTGCCTCCCAAGCACCCCTAGTTTATGTTAGGACATGTAAGTTTCGACTTAAACGGTACGGTCTTCTCGAAGCGATAAAAGTGCCTTTTCCCGATGAAGTATATTTTGAGTATGCCTCTGATTATGGCGACACAGTGACCCGGTCGAACATCAAATGTTTCTTTGAATGATCCCACGGTGGCTACTCTATCAAGCACTGACTCCGTTGCCACGATGTTATCGACACTGTATGCTGCTCGAACTAATAAGAAATGGTATGCCCTCCAATCAGTAAAAGTAATACCAGTAAGAAACGGATTGATTAACATCAAGAAAACTCAAATCATTGGGGCTGTATACCCAGTCGACATCCGTGACGCCAATGCCAGCGTATCATGCAAAAGACTACTTACAATTAGACTCATATAACTCCGCCTGTCTCCCATTGTGTAAGCGCAGTATTTGTCAATGAAATGTTTTTCTCCTTTGACGGCAGGTCCTCTCCCACCACAACAGTCCATAAAGCTCCAAGCATTGTGGCAATTGTACAAATCATTGCATTGGGTCTGTATTGGGATAGCTTGACTCTTATGAGTATCCGGTACACATGTTATGTCCCAAAGAATATTTAAATATGGCGTTGTGCAAGACATGCATCTGGGCTGATTGGTCATTGTCTCATAAACCTCGGATATATGAAAGCATTCAAAATTACAGGATACGTCCCCAGTGTTGGTAGGGAGCGCATAAATGCCGACTCCGTGGCGCGAAAGTTCCTATGGCCAATCCGGCAAGGACTTGCATTGCCATTTACGTTCACTGATACGTCGTTGTTACATTGCTTGGTGTTAAAGTCGAAGCCTGACACCAATCCAGTCGTGCATGGTCCGTCCTTCCCATCAACGAGATAACCCCATTCCTTCCAGTTTCCCCGAAGCAGACGACCATTAGCGTCTGTTGCCTCGGCCTATCTCCTAAAAAATGATCATGCGCCTCGTGGCCCTTTTCTATTGTGGCTCGCCAAATTTTGATGTCTTCAAGTTTTTCGTTGCACTGGTCGTATGTTGCATCATCCAACCTTTTTCCATTACGATCGTGATTTTGTTGTTTCAATGACGAGATGAAAAGTCTGTGTTCGTCCATACATTTCAAAATTGGTTGCACAAACGCTGTGACTGTACTCTTTTGCAAATACAATGTCTGCAATAGTTTACTCGTAGAGCCGTCGCAAGCTTGGGCGTGCTTGATATATTGTTTCACTTCTGTTAGTTATTTTATAACCGCCCACATATTTTCTATGGGGGATAAGTTGGGACTCTGTGGAGGCCACGCCAGTAGATTAATATTATTATTTTTTAAATAGTTCACAACAATTTTAGCCTCATGAATTGGTGAATTGCATTGTGTAGTACGAATATTATTATTTTTTTCAACAATTTCAAGTAAACTTGTGAGTTCACTTTCGATGTAATGGAACAATTTTACCAATGCCATTTGCAGAAAAGTACCCTCAAACCATAATTCCTTATTCTATAGCTTTTAATGTCGGTCTGTTGCAATCGTAGGATAATGATTCACCCGGTTTTCTCCACACGTACAGTTTCCCGTGCGAATGTGGCTTGCGGATCATCGAATCATCAGTCTATAATATTTTTTTCTAAAATTCTACTGGCTTCAGGACATGTGTTTCATAATATCTCATACGTTTTTTCAAATTAGTTTTGCTTACATAGGCAATTTGCGTGCCACATGACGGCGTCTTCCTTGAGCGTACAATCTTTTCCTTATCGTGTGTGCTTTAATAGAGTGTCTTTCCCTTCTTCTATTAACTTCTCTCTAATTTTAGGAGCTGATAATTTTGGTTGAGAAATAGAAATACTGTTTAATTCTTTTATCCACGCGATCGGTAGTAACTTTTGGCCGTCCCGGTTTAGGCAGTACTGCAATTCGCCCTTCTTTTTTCTACGCAGGTACTATTTTCAAAATGGCGGCTGGTGCTTTTCGAAATAACTTGCTATTTTTCTGAATGAATTGCGATCTTTGTACATTTTGATAACAATGCTGCGCTCTTCATTTGTTCAACGTTTTAATTGTGGCATTTTTCATTTATGAAACCTAATAAATGTAAGACAAAATGAAAAAACGTAGTACATAGTATGATCTATACATAAAATGTACATTGTAACCGAGTTGTTCGCGGAATTTGAGTTTTTAAAAAGAAAACTTAATTACTCGCTACAATACTACAATGCTACTGCTCAAACTAGGATTACAACAATTGAATTGCTCGACTGAGGTTGAACGCGTAACGAAGTATGAACTGGATTGACTCTCGATCTGAATTGACTTGGACTGATTGACGTGTGTGGGTGGTTGCTCTTTTATACGAGCAATCTGCGTTTCTGGAGTTATCCTTGAGACGCGATCCGAGATGTTTGGTCTTTGTACCCGTCATAACAATTCTCTGTACCAGTCACAACATAAATAACCATTTTTGCACATATCTTGTTTGAGTCGGTTCAAATACAGTAATTCTTACAATATAAAATATAATATAATATAAATCTTACATATAAAAACAGTGTAACGTATATAATACAATTTAGGAAAAATATGACTGTTAACTTACTATTGGAACATTCACTAAAAGCAAATTTTGAAGAGAATGTTTATTTGATGTTCATAGCTGCAGAGATTCAGTGAGACTAAGCAGTCTCAGTTAACGAGTATATCATATCTCTGACTAAGATATGCAAATATAAATAAAAACTTCTCCGTTTTCTCAAAACTGTATATGTATATATCAAAACTGTTATTCACTGTACGTCTTCCAGTTTTGCCCATGCTTCTTGCGCCGTTTTGCAGTGTTTTACATGGCATAATTCCAAAGGACATTGTTGCAAGAATAATGTCAGCTTTTACTTTTCTATCTTGATTTTGCCATGTCGTAATTTCTGCTTGGTGAGTCTCAGGCTTTACTCTGGAACTATCTACATAGCCCCGCAAATCGTTTTTAACAAGTATCATTTCTACTAAATCATTTTTCTTAAATAATTTGTTCTAATTTTATAATATATAAATTTAAAAAATTTGAATACCGCGCTTATGATGCGAATTCTTATTGGTTGGTATTTTTTTTTGGTGGAGGGCGGGGAAGTTGACTACGGTGAAAGCGTTTAGTTGGCTACAGGAAAATGTTGCCTACAGCAGGGTTGATTACAGCGGGCTTCTACTGTATTTGTTGGAAATCGAGATCACCCATCGCGATATTCTTGTGGCGCGCCCTATGATGTAACGAAAGCTGTTTTTACTCTCTTCCGTTTTTGTATTTTTATGTTTAGTCAGTCCCTTTTTTGTCCTCTTCTCTTGAGGAGGGGAAATGCGTTTACGCACACCCCCAGCTTAAATGCCGGGGGTAGTGTGGGACTCGCCGGGAGTTTGACCTCCCGGAACACCCACTAAAACCCCTACTCGTCTCCTCATCCATGACTTCCCCCATACCGGAATCCGCACTTAAGCATTCATCGGTACGGGGTACTATGATGACCTACACCATACATATAATAAATAACATATATGACGTCACACATTGCACATACACAACTACACCTCACTTCCGTTCATTCACTCTCACACGTCCGCACACACACACACATCCATTCAGTCACCCCCATCCTCTCCTCATCCCACAAATAGTCGATCCAGCCAAATGGTAACTCTGGCTGGCCGCTATTCCTTTTTCTATGCACAGGTAGCACGGAGTGTGTTTTATACACTCCGTGAACCTGTGCCCCCTCTCCCCACATCTCCTACAAATCGTCACCCCTTTTTCCATCTTCGTGCAGCTGTAGCTCAAGTGCCCAAGGTCATGGCATCTAAAGCATCTTGTCATCCATGGGACTCTTTTCACCCTACAGACTGCCTACCCCACCCTTAGCCTGTCTAATTCTACCCCCCCCCCCCCCCCCCATCTTCCTTCCCTTTGATCTCCACTCGCGCCCTCTTCAATCCCCCTACCGTCCACCTAGTACTCCACACTTTCACTTTCCCCTCCGCCTTGATCTTAAAGTTTCTTTTCACTGCTTCCTCCACTTCCTCGGCCTCCACCAACGGATCCAAATCGTGGATATCGTAGATCAGTCAAGTCAAGGTCTTGCTCGACAGAGCCGTTTCTCGAGCTGCGCCGCCTCCTTCACCTACACATACAGCCGAGATGTCACTGATTCACAGGCCCTCCGGCGGCGTTACGGTCGTACCTGCTGGTACAAGCGTGGTAGCATGTGGCGGTATATTGGGGCGACATTTATATTTTAAAAATTTTGCGACTGCAAAATGCCAAACTTGTTCGCCTCAAAGAATGTAGAATAATGTAAGAAGTTATTGGGGCGATACATTGTACAATGTTGTGTTGTCTTTTAACAGTAAAGAGGTAATGTAGGTTTCCACATTACCCATGGAAATATGCAAATGCACTCTTTGTTACAAACTTATCTTCTGAAAATCTATTCCACTGTATCAATGTCCTTTTCCGCTGAATCGTTGTCGAGAAATCGCATTAAAATATAAATGAAGAAAATGTTTTTTAACAATCATACAGATGAAAGAAATCGTTGAGATGCATCTCTATATGTAAAATTGACAATACTTTCGCATTTTATTACAAAACAACATTCAAATTAAACGAGGCAAAACCACTCTTTATTACTAATTGTAAGAGCTTCTTATAATTAATTTTTTTTAATTGGTATATTAGAACTTTGCGTCGAGCATTTTGAGACGAATAAAGTTACTGAAAACATTTTCAAGACTGGCACAATGAATTGTATACCACTTTAAAAAAAACGCATTGAAAATAGTACCTCATCGGTAATGTGGAAACCTATTACTTATCACTTAGTTTACGAGAGAATAGGCAGTATTGCAACACATATAGCCAAGACAACCGCGGCGGCAACAATGTTTTCTTTTACGCTGGGAAACCTAGCGTTCTATTATCGTATAGTTACTTTTAACAATTTGCGCTAATAATTGATTTACAACTATTGGTGCTGGAACATAATACTATATTTAGTCGTAATGCACAACGTAGTGGTTAATTTCAGTAAAACCGTCGCCAGAAGCCCAAAAATATTAAAATATATTAATTGTACTTCATTTAACACATATTCGAGTATACGTTTTCACTAACAATACTTTTGTGTTACCGTACATGCGATATAGTGCGGTGTGAAATTGTATTTCGACAAATAACCTTAATCGACGTGCCACGCACGACGTTCTGATCTCCGCGACTGACGCGCAAGGCACGACTTTTCAGCGCGACTGATTGACTACGAATGTCGCCCCGAATACGCCCGTGCTCATGCCAATAGGTCCGCTACTATTAATGGGAGGCAAAGTCAATCAGCGAGCTCTCGAGTGTATAGGAAGGAGTAGCAGGCGGAGCAGCTCGAGAAACGGCTCTGTCGAGCAAGACCTTGACTTGACTGTCGTAGATGGAGGCGGGTCTCTTTTCCTCTATCTTGATTCCCCCTCCTAGGATTTCTTTTATTTCTCCTACCAACTTTTTTAGATCTCCCTCCTTATCTAGTTCTAAGATGGTGTCCCCTCCCCTCGTTCTTCTCACCATCTTAATTCCCTTCAACCCTTCCCCCTTCTTTTCCTTCAATTCCCCAAACATCTGTAGTCCTGTTTTGGACTCCGTCCCTTTAAGAATTGTAGGATATTGATAGCAATATATTTAAAATAAATTATATACAAGTGGAAACTTAAAATTATCGTAAAATATTGGGATCGCACACTCTAATATATATATATATACATACACACACACAAATATAACAAAATATAAACTATACTGTAAAATCCGTCTAGTCGTCTATAGTCTACTGTTCGTCTATCGTCTATAATTCGTCAAACTCGTCTATCGTCTACTCTATGCGTCTACCGTCTATAACTCGTCTGTCGTCTATAATTCGTCTATCGTCTACAGTTCGTCTAATCGTCTATCCTCTACTTCGTCTACTCTATTACTCGTCTATCGTCAAACACGTCTATAGTCGATCTCGTCTACTGTCGATCTGTTCGCTCGTCCTCGTGTCGTCCTCGTGCCGTCCACGTTTCGTCGTCGATCGTCTTTTCGTCAGTCAACTGTCTCATGGCAGGTCTGTCCAAACGCGCGGGATTTATAAAATCCCCACAGAATTATAGCCTCCCCTTTCTTAAATTCTTTCTCCTTCCTCTCCTCTGTCTTCCTCTTCTCTCTCCTTCCAAACACCCTACTCCACAACTCCCTTTCCTTTACTACCCTTCCCCCCTTTTCCTGTCCCCCTCTGTCTCTGTTCGTTCGTGCGTGTCGGTTTCTATATCTGTCCCCAGTGTCCTAGTTTTTTTCATTTTCTTTCCCGTTGGTGGCGTTATGTCCTTCCTTTTTTGTATTCTGTCTCTGTCGGCGCCTGTTTGTTCGTGCGTCTTGTCCCTGTCCTCTTGTCCTTGTCGCAGTGATGCCAGGACGTGGGATTTTTCCCACCCATGCGCACTACCTAATCCTCAGTAACGTATATACTTCACTCAAATATGGGGTATCGTTAGACCCCTGTGACAATTGAAATACGGTAGAAATTACAGGAAGAGGACATTTTACTAGATACGTCCATGGAAACAACCGTCGTCGAGCTGTGACGTCAGCATGCACATGCGCACGAAGACTCCCACGTGGGAGAAAATCCCACGTCCTGGCATCACTGCCTTGTCGTCGTATCGTCCCTCTGTCTGTGTGTGTCCGTCCGTCACGTTCCGTATTTCTGTCTGTGTATAGTCCTCTGTCAGGTATTTCTTATTTATCGTCGTCTTAGGTTTGTCCGTCTGCGTATTTACGTCCTAAGTCTTTGCCCGTCTCCCCTTCTCCCTAGCCTGGTCCGTCTGTACGTTCTTGTGTCTAACCGGGGAAATAATCTTTAGTTTCCCCTTTTCGTCCTCCCCCCTCGTAGCCATCCTCCATGCACTCATCATAAAGTAAGTGCCCTCCTTTAGCCTCCTTACCTTATCCCCTAACAGCCGCATTTTTTGTTTATAATCCACCCTTACGTTCCTGATGCCCTCTACATACTCCTCCATTTCCTCCAGATCTTCTATTAATTCTGGCATCTGCCCCTCTAACTCCTCCACCGTTATCCTGACCATTTTCCCGCTCATCCACAGTTCCATGTCCGAGTCACTATCCCTATCACACACACACACACACCCGAATCCATCTTCTTTCCCATCCTTCAGTCCCTATTTCCCTAGTTATAACTCATCTTTCTCCTCTTTCCCTGCTCCTGTCCCTTCCCGATTCCCCTGACTCACTAAGTCTCCCTCTTCTTCCTCCAGTAGTCATTGTTATCGGCGGGGCCTGGTTTACCACCCCGCTCGACTCACGGTTCCTCGATAACGATACGCCAGGGCCCGCTCCACCACCTCTGGACGCACCGGTATCCCTCCTCTGCACCGTAAACGTTTTTCCCTTTTCGTCGTTCAGCCATAAATTTATTTTATAAAAATTTTGCCGGTCCGTCAACAATTATTCCGTCCTTCTATGAATGAAAGAATGAGTGAATGAGTGAATAAATGAATGATTGAATGAATGAATGAATGAATGAATGAATGAATGAATGAATGAACGAATGAATGAATATGACTTAGTGGATCTTAACAGAACCACGCCACGAGGAGGTGTCCACCATCGCAGCCCATGTTTAGTCAGTCCTGATATGTGTTAAACAAAGTTATCAAGTTTAATCGAGCTTTGTGAGTGAATTTGATTGCAACAGGTTATGGGCCCAGACAGGAAAATTTACTGAATATTTCAAAATTATATTAAAATTAAGTAAATCGAAAATTATATTATAGATTAAATAGATTGAAGTTTCGCCTACCCAACAGTTTTTAAATCACGTGCACTTACGCTTGATAGCTGAAATGTGTTCGAGTCATAGTGTTAATACCCGGGAAAAACGAATTAGATCTGGCCATATACAGGGTGGTCCACACAACGTGTGCACCGTTAAAAACTACCAAAATATGCGTTGCACAAAAAAGTTTTTATATAGAAGTTGCATGGTCTGAAGGGGCACATTATATAGTGTAGTTATTTTTTTTATAGGTGGAGGCGTTTCGGAGATTTGAAGGTCAACTTTGTTTTTTTAAATGGAATGCTATATTTTTTATATTAAAATATGGAAGAATGTCGAATTCTGAGTAAAAAAGTATTGACATTTATTTGCCCTAAACCTAATAACTAACGAGTAATTTCACTTTATTTCCTGAAAATTTTCTTCGCGTAATATCAAGTTAGAAATTCGACCTTATCACAGATTTCCACAGGACAGCGATGTTTACGTGACAGTGTTTATCAACACAACATCTATCATGATTCGCAATCGTCTTCATATTCGTAATCCAGTATTGAAGTTACCTTCGGTGTTGTGTGTATTTACCAGACAGATAAAAGTAAAAATGAAATTTTGTAATAGCGAAAAAGTTGATATGCTTTTAGTTTATGGTGAGTGCCATAAAAATGCAATAAGAGCCAAAGCCATCTATGCCGAAAGGTATCCTGAACGAAATCAGCCATCTCGAGCCATATTTGAGAGAATGTGTCAATCGCTTCGACGAACCGGAAGTCTTAATGTTACTAAACGTAACTTAACGAAAACTGCTACTTCTGATGCAAATGCTATTGCGGTCCTGGCAGCGGTAACAGAAAACCCCCATATTAGTACACGACAGATTTCACGAGGATCTGGAATTAGCAAAACAAGTGTACTACGCATTCTTCATAATGAAAAACATCGTCCCTATCACCTAGCACTTCATCAGGAGCTCCATGGAACGGATTATGAAAACCGCGTTCGGTTCTGCCAGTGGTTCCTGCATCAAATGAACAGTGATAATTATTTTTTACAAAAAGTTTTGTTCACTGATGAAGCAACGTTTACTAATCGCAGGCAGATTAATTTGAAAAATATGCATTATTGGGCACCAGAAAATCCTCACTGGATGAGAGAAGTCGACCACCAACGACAATGGAGCGTTAATGTGTGGTGTGGAATACTGGGCAACCAATTGATTGGGCCATATTTTATTATTGATCGACTAACAGGACAAAAATATGCTAACTTTTTGAATGACACTTTACCATCTTTATTGGAAAATGTACCTTTAAATATCCTTACACAAATCTGGTATCAACATGATGGTTGTCCTGCACATTACGCGCGTAATGTAAGGCAAGTACTGGATAGAAAATTTCCTAATCGATGGATTGGTCGTGGCGGACGATTTATGTGGCCTCCACGCTCACCGGACCTTACTCCTTTAGACTATTTTCTGTGGGGCACATTAAAAGACACAGTGTATCGTGAACCACCAACAACATCTGAGAATATGAACATGAAAATGGCTTGCACCATTTAGGTACGCCTAATCGTTTCCACATTCGGCCCGCATTTATCTTTGGGCATGCCTACTTGAAATTCTAGTCGGGCAGTTTCTTCATTAGTTAATAGATTGCATCACTGTATTAATGCCAATGGATATCACTTTGAACATTTACATTAGTTGCGTTAAGCCACTAGGTCACTCATATTAGTAAACACTGTCAACATCGCTGTCCTGCGGAAATCTGTGATAAGGTCGAATTTCTAACTTGATATTACGCGAAGAAAATTTTCAGGAAATAAAGTGAAATTACTCGTTAGTTATTAGGTTTAGGGCAAATAAATGTCAATACTTTTTTACTCAGAATTCGACATTCTTCCATATTTTGATATAAAAAATATAGCATTCCATTTAAAAAAACAAAGTTGACCTTCAAATCTCCGAAACGCCTCCACCTATAAAAAAAATAACTACACTATATAATGTGCCCCTTCAGACCATGCAACTTCTATATAAAAACTTTTTTGTGCAACGCATATTTTGGTAGTTTTTAACGGTGCACACGTTGTGTGGACCACCCTGTATAATAAGCCTTAGCAGATCTGGCCAGATCTTTAAATTGTCTCTATCTGACGAGATCTGATCAGATCTAATTCGTTTTTCCCGGGTATTGATAAACTTACGAAAGAAAGTAGAAGCATTTTCCAATACAATCCTGTTTCGTCACAATTATAAACTCCATCAGGTTCAATTCCTGATGACAATTTTTGTCATATAACCCAGTAAGTTCTCCATTGGAACCGTATTATCAGGGTAAGCCCCAGGAGGAAAGGGATTCCAGACCTTAAATTGCCTGGTGCGGTTTTGTTCGAGAGTGCCCTCAACCAATCGTGATGTAACGTATGGTGAAACGTAACACTCATAAACGTTGTTGTTTTCCGCAGTAACCACATTAAATGTGCCTGTTGGTAGGGCGGGCGTACCTTCTGCTGCAGGAATTGACAGCTGGGGAACCGCGATATGTGGCACGTTCACACGGACTAAGTTACCCTGTGAAGTCACAGTATTCGCAATACTCTTGATGTATTCACCAATGTCTGTTGGCGATATAAAATCCGGCGAAAATAAATTTAACGGTGATTCCTCGTTAGGGTGCCGATCCTCAGCATTGACAAAGCTAATATGGTGTATCAATGATGCATTTAACGCGGTTGTCATTACATGTTGGAACATACAAAAGCGCATTTCCCTCCGGATGCGCGGATTGATGGTTTCGAGGTTCAAGTATGACCGCTCGCACAAAAGCGGAAATGTAGAGAAATCGAGGTTGTGGTGATTCACCTGTCTCTTCGGCTGCGTTCCTGAATAAGGTCCGACTGACCAAAGAGGTTCGTCCAATAACTTCTCCGTCGTCGCCTTCCTCACAGCGGGCTTCTCTCGTTTTTCATCGGGGCCCGCAATCGCTGGGGGTTTCGCCACTGCCTTCTTTTTCCAGGCAGTTGTTCTAGCCGTGGGCTTTCTGGCCTTTGGCGGGCTAAGTTCCGGATATTGTTCCGCGTTTGTAATGTCATCCCAGTCGCCTTTTTCGTCTGCTTTCCGGTTGTTGCATTCAAACATCCGGCGTTGGTTCCGGTTCATCACTGGTCTTCTAGCGGGATTGATATTTCTCTTCTCAGCCATTCCGACTTGTTTACGATCAATATCAAATAGAAAGAAAAGAAATAAAGATATAAGTGGTAAAGATTACTCTTTTCTATATGTATTCGCCTATTTAAAACGGCAAGTTGCAGACCATTTTTCACACTGTATGGACAAACTTCGGATTCCATGTCTATTTTGAAATCGATGAAGCCAACCATCACTGGCTTTGATATCATCAGAACCATAATGCATCAAATGAAATTGTCGAGCTTTTTGTTGAAGGATTATTCCTGTGATTGGTGCTCTTGTTTCTCTTCGTTGGATAAACCACTTATACAGAACTTTCAGCACTGGTGACTCTTCTACACCTCTAAATCTTTTCAACTTCATATTACCAACACAGCTTTTTAAGACGTTTTCACTTTCTTTTAAAGTCTCTTCCTTTTTTTTTAAATTTTTGATATTGTAGACTTGTGTACATTAAATAGTTCTGCTAACTGAGATCCTCGTTTGCCTTTCTTCAGTTCTTCCAATATTTTCAGTCGTTCTTCTAGTGTCAACAGATTTTTTTTTTTTACAAGTGTGTAACCGATCTCGCGATCGGTTACTTGCGGCAGTAGCCGGCCGGTCGGCGGAAGGTAGGAGTGTCAGACTGACCGTAGTCAGTCGCTTTCGGCAGCGGGTGCCGGTCGGCGGGAGAGGTTCGGGGTTTCTCGACTCGGATGTAGCCGACGTCGTCGGCTACCTCGGCGGATGCGCCGGAGAGGATGCCGAAGGTGGAAGAAGATCGGGTAATAAAACCACGCTGCTTCGGTCGATGCTTGTCGGTTCCGTACTAGCGGGAAAGCACCGTCTACGTACGGAGAGTGAGTCCGTCGGACGACAGCGGGAAAGTTGCAAAAGCGTTTGAGCGGTATTGGGCAGCATAGTCTTCATACCGGTATCACGGCACTTGAGATAATACCAGTATAATCTAGATACCGGTATTAGACTGACAAAGCTATGCCGGTAACCGAAATAATATACAGTAGAACTCCTATAAGTTCGAAGCTACGGGACCAGAATTCTGAGAATTAGAACTTATAGGATACCCCCTCCACTCGATTCTGAGTGAGACAGAAATAGCTGTCTCTCTCTCTTACGCTTCTTACTAGTCGTAGAGGGGATATCACACTACGTGACACTGCGCAGACAGATGGCAAGGAGTAGGGGAAGTAGGGATAGGAGAAGTCGAACTTAAAGTGTTCGAAGATATAGGAGTTCTACTGTACCGGTATTTTTTCGGTATTTCACTTATAGAGAGTAAAGGATAGATTAATCGCAAATTCGTTAATAACCAAGCAGGGTTTTTTAACCTTTCTCAGAGGCAACATTGTAAATACTTGCGGAGCAGGTGATATCTCATGGTCAAAATGACCCGGAGTTGCTGAAACGTCGTGTTAAAAATTGCTCGGAGTGAAAAGGCTTAATTAAAATTTTGTATGTTTCCTAAAGTTAGTCAATTTTATTAATCATTATAAAGTATCTGTATTAAATGTAAATGTTAGTGTTCCAAATCCACGCTCTTTTCGAGCCGGATTGTGAGCGTGTAGCGCCTGTGGAATGATTACCGATGTAATTAGGCAACCGCTCCCCGGAGCGTCTCGTCTTCGAGCGTACCCGCGTCCTGCCTCCCGCCTCACTCGCAAGGTGAGGACCCTTTCGATCGTTCGCGAAATCGAACCGTCTGGATGCCGGTTTTTCTAGCATGTTTGTCTAGACGGTTCGGGAGCGTTCGGCAAGGCAGACAATATAAATAACAGCTGATCCGTCTGTCAGTCAGTCGATTACATCTGTTTACTACGTGCGTACGCGTAACGTTCACTGTTCCAGTGATTTCATATCTGTGCATTCTCAGATCTTTCTTCAGTCAAAAGTCTTGCTTTCATCATAATTGTGTGTTTGTGAAATAAAACTGTGGTGTCGTAAAACCCGTTGTTGTTCAGCTTAAACTTTACCTTGTGCAAACTCAACATTTGGTCCTTCGAGCCGGATTCTTGTCGCGAACCCGGATACTTATCGTAAACGGTCCTTTTCCGCATCGCGTGTTGCACCGACACTTTAGAGGAGGCTCACTAATAAAGGGAAATTGCAAGCATGGAAGAGCTGATCTCGTCACAACTCGAACTCCACGGACGAATCTCTCGCACGTGGGAGAATTTGAAGAAGGTGGGTCAAAAAAACATAACGATTGATCTGGTGCGTACCACTCTATCACTGCTGGAGTCCAAGTGGACTCGCTTCGAAGAGCAGCATGCTACTCTCATGCGCACCCATCGCTCCTCTCTCAAGGACCACGAATACATCACTGGGGACTTCATGACCAACGTTGAGATGCAATATGCATCTCAACGGGCTCAGCTTCTGCATCTCGAGAGACAGTTTTCGGCAACTGCAACCAGCGATGCGTCCAATCCAACGGCTTCCGCAGTGACAGCCCCTGTGCAAGCGCCGTCGTATCCTCGCATCGACCTGCCGAAATTTAGCGGGAGGTTTGAGGATTGGCCTGAATTCCGGGATTTATTCTCGTCTATGGTCATTGAGGAACGCTCTCTTCCTAACGTGCGCAAACTTCACTATCTTAAGACAAGCGTACTGGGTGAAGCCAAGAGCCTCTTAAAAAATCTGCCGACCATCGAAGAAAATTTTCAACGGGCGTGGTCACTTATAAAGAATCACTACGAAAATAAAAGACTAATAGTGCGGTCATACCTTAACACCTTCACATCGCTACCAAAAATGAGACCAAACTCCATGTCAGATTTGCGACGAATTTTTCATGGAGTCATGACCACAGTCGGAGCGCTGGAGGGCATCGGTCGCCCCATCACCTCCAGTGAAGATTTGTTCGTACATTTCACAGTCAATCTACTGGATCAAGCTACAAGGCGTGAATGGGATAAGGCATTACGTAAGTCAGTAGAACCTCCCACATTTGACGATTTGCACACATTCCTTAAGGAGCAAGTAACGTCGGAGGAAGCCCTGGCGGAAACTCAACCTGAGTCAATCGTGAAGCAGCCACTTCGCAACGGGCGCTCCGTTCGCGTCGCGCAGCAGCGATTGAAATCATCGAATCCCGGACGCTCATGTCCCATTTGCAACGGAGACCATTTTTTCGCAGCGTGCGAGCAATATGTGAGAAAGACGCCGCAAGGACGCAAGGAGCTAGTTGTGATCCACAACCGCTGTTCTAATTGCTTAGGACGTCACTTGATAAGCGCATGCACCACAACAAAAACCTGTGTCAAATGCTCTGGTCGGCACCATACTTCTTTACACGATGCATTTGCGACTGCCACTTCGGCCGCTAGCGAGGCAACTTCTGTGCACGTTGCCAAGAAATCACCCGTGCAACCCTCTGCTGTGCTCCTGGCCACCGTTCGAGTGTGGGTGACTGATGTAGTGGGGCGAGAGCACCCTGTCCGCGCCCTCATCGATCCAGGATCGGAAACATCTCTCATCTCCGAGTCGCTCGCCCAACGACTTCGTTTGCCGAGAACTCCTACTTCGGTAGCAATTTATGGTATTGGTGGGCAGCAGTCAGGGGTGGCGCGCGGTCGCGTCACTCTTACGCTCTCGGCGCGCGACAAAAGCTATGCTCTCACTCTGTCGTCGCTGGTTCTTCCGCGATTATCTTCTTACAGCGGATCCGTCTCGTCGAGCCACCGCTCATGGCCTCATGTGCAGGGTATTCAGCTCGCAGATCCTGAATTTATCGCTCGCGATCCGGTGGAACTGCTTTTGGGAGCTGAAGTGTACGCATCCATCGTAATGAGCGGTTTGCGCAGAGGAAGTGAGCAAGATCCTGTGGCACAACAAACCCGATTGGGCTGGATCCTGCTTGGAGGTCAAGGCGTCGCTCAGCCAAGGCACGCACTGACGACTCTACATTGCACCCACGAGGAGGACATTGCATCAGCACTGCGTCGGTTCTGGGAATGGGAGGAGCCAGCATCGGTGTCTCTGCCGGCCACAGAAGAAGAGAAGCAGTGCGAAGCTCATTTTTGCGCCACTCACACAAGGCTGCCGAGTGGTCGATTTCAAGTGCGCCTTCCCTTTCGCACTACGCCGTCCTCGCAACTTGCATCAACTCGTAGGGCTGCCCAACGAACGCTAGATGCGATGGAGCGACGATTTGCGCGCGATAGCGTCTTCCACTCTCATTACAGGGAATTCATGGAGGAATACCTCCAACTACAGCACATGTCTCCAGCTCCCCAGACTCCACTCTCACAGGATGGTCATCTATGCTATTTACCGCACCATGGAGTACTAAAGTCTAGTGGAGACACCCAGAAACTGCGCGTGGTTTTCAACGGCTCCACTCACACAGCTGCAGGTGTGAGTCTCAACGACCATCTGTTTACAGGATCCAATTTGTTACCATCACTGCCAGATGTAATACTTCGATGGCGTCGTCATCGGTACGCATTCATCGCAGATATTGAGAAAATGTACCGCCAAATTGAGGTCCATCAGGCAGACCGAGACTACCAACGAATTCTGTGGAGGCAAGATGGGTCACTCAGGGAGTTTCAATTAAACACTCTTACCTACGGTACTGCGTGCGCTCCTTTTCTTGCCATAAGAGTCCTACATCAATTGGCAGTAGAGGAAGAGAAAAATTATCCATCCGGAGCCGCAGCGTTGCAGCAGGACGCTTACGTCGATGACATCCTATCGGGATCGTCCACGTTAGAGGCTGGCACCCGTAAGCAGCAAGAGTTGTCAGCGCTCTGCATGGCGGGCGGTTTTCCGCTAAGGAAATGGGCTGCTAACCATCCGGGAATACTTCAGGGAGTACCAACGTCGCATCGGCAAACTCCGACAGTGAGTACGGAACTCCCCCTCACAGAACATTCCGTCCTAGGGTTACATTGGCGCCCCAATGAAGACTCATTGACAATCAATGTCAATATTGCTCCAGAGAATACCCCTACTAAAAGAATAGTACTTTCGCAGGTGGCTCGTCTCTTTGATCCATTAGGGTGGTTGGCACCGGTCGTTATACGAGCAAAAATTCTTATTCAGACTACCTGGCTCAAACAACTCGAGTGGGACACTCCTTTGCCCCCTCCGGAGGCCACGATCTGGCAACAGCTGGTAAAAGAACTCTCCAGCATAGGGAATTTATGCATTCCAAGATGGTTCACCGGATTTTCCGAGGGCAATCAAGTCGAGCTTCATGGATTCGCAGATGCATCGGAGCTAGCGTACGGCGCTGTCATTTATCTGCGAACTGTGGAGGACGAAAGGGTGCATGTCTCCTTGGTGCAAGCCAAGTCCAAGGTGGCACCACTTAAGAGAGTATCTTTGCCTAGACTCGAATTGTGCGCCGCAGCTCTACTCTCAAAACTCTCGACTCACATTCGAAACGCTCTTGGAATCTCGCATGCACAAACTTATCACTGGTGCGATTCTACCGTGGCCCTTGCCTGGATACGGGCGCATCCAGCCAAATGGACCACCTTCGTGGCCAACCGCGTTGCAGAAATCCAACGCGAGAGCCTCTCTGTGCAGTGGCGTCACGTGCCGGGCAAGGATAACCCAGCTGATTGTGTGTCGCGGGGACTCTTTCCACAAGAACTTGCCGACCACTCCCTTTGGTGGAATGGGCCCTCCTTCCTTCAAAGGAGTTCCTCATCATGGCCGGACACAGAGGAACCATTGGAAGGTACCGTACCAGAAGAAAGGCCCGTAAAGTGCTTGACCGTCAACCGAGAAGACGCTGAACCGCCAGAGCTGACTCGATTTTCAAATTTGCAACGGTTACTCCGAATTACCTGGTGGATGCTGCGGTGGAAGGCTCCCAACCGCCGAAAGGAGGACCTATCAGTCCCACGCGACAATTTAATTCTGCAACCAGAAGAGTTGGAGGCCGCTCTCGCTGTGTGGGTGCGAGTCGCTCAGTACAATGCTTTCTCAAGAGAGTTGAGAGAAATTCAAGAAAGGCGGGCGGTGCATCGCCAAAGCCCGCTACGAAAATTAACTCCTTTCGTTGATCAAGACGGAATCCTTCGCGTCGGAGGCCGACTAACGCACGCGCTACTGGATGTGGACCAACGCCACCCCGTCATTCTCCCACCAACGTCACACCTGAGTCGCCTGATCGTGGAATCTCATCATCTCAGAACTTTGCATGGCGGAACTCAAATGACACTCTCATCCATTCGCCAACGTTTTTGGATCCCAAGGGGTCGCCAACTGGTTAAGGCATGGATTCACCGCTGCCCTCGATGCATTCGGTGGAGAGCAGCGACTCCTCAGCCCATCATGAGCGACCTCCCAGCATCCAGGGTGACCCGCAGTCGACCTTTCCTCCACACCGGTGTCGACTTTGCGGGACCTATAAGGCTGCGTACAACGAGGGGACGAGGTCACCGTTCCTATAAGGCGTTTATTTGCGTCTTCATTTGTTTCAGTACTCGGGCCGTCCATCTCGAAGTAGTCAGTGACTACACCGCTGACGCCTTCCTCGCTGCCTTTCGCCGTTTCACATCACGCAGAGGTCTCTGCGCAGCAATTTATAGCGACCGTGGGACAAATTTTGTAGGAGCCGACTCAGAGCTGCGCGAGCTCTTCTCTCGAGCTTCTCCTGACGCCCGACGCATCGCCGGACGCCTCGCCGACCAAGGAATTCGGTGGGTTTTTAACCCTCCTGCAGCACCTCACTTCGGGGGTCTTTGGGAAGCCGCTGTTAAATCCGTAAAACATCACATCCGAAGAGTTATCGGCGAAGCGACGCTCACGTATGAAGAGATGTCTACATTGCTGGCGGAAATTGAGGCGTGCCTCAATTCACGCCCCCTTCATGCAATGAGTGACGACCCCGAGGATTTAACTGCCTTGACTCCAGGCCACTTTCTGGTGGGCGAGCCAATCAATGCAATCCCGGAACCGTCGTTGCTGAATATTTCACCGAACAAGGTAACACGGTGGAAAATGCTGCAAAGCATGAGGGATCACCTCTGGTCCAGATGGGCGCAAGAATACCTGCAACATCTCGCCCCGCGCGCAAAATGGTGGAAGAAAACGGGAGGACTGCGGGAAGGACAGCTTTGCATCATAAAAGATAGCCTTACTTCTCCTACGCGATGGCCCCTTGCACGAGTTCTACGTCTCCATCACGGAAAGGACGGCCAAGCTCGTGTGGCAGAAGTGAGGACCGAGTCCGGGCTACTCACTCGACCAATAGTGAAGCTTGTACCACTGCCTGGTACTGCTTCCGAAGACTGAGAAAATTTCAATGTATGTTACTCACATTTCCAATTCTCTGTACGGTCAACGCTATTCGATTTCATACATCCTTGTATTCTTGTATGTACTTTGCCACTTTGTAATTTGTAGCCATGGGCGTGGCACGCTCACTATTCCTCCTTATCTCATAATTTCGTCGCTTCTCGACAAGGCGGGCGGGATGTTCCAAATCCACGCTCTTTTCGAGCCGGATTGTGAGCGTGTAGCGCCTGTGGAATGATTACCGATGTAATTAGGCAACCGCTCCCCGGAGCGTCTCGTCTTCGAGCGTACCCGCGTCCTGCCTCCCGCCTCACTCGCAAGGTGAGGACCCTTTCGATCGTTCGCGAAATCGAACCGTCTGGATGCCGGTTTTTCTAGCATGTTTGTCTAGACGGTTCGGGAGCGTTCGGCAAGGCAGACAATATAAATAACAGCTGATCCGTCTGTCAGTCAGTCGATTACATCTGTTTACTACGTGCGTACGCGTAACGTTCACTGTTCCAGTGATTTCATATCTGTGCATTCTCAGATCTTTCTTCAGTCAAAAGTCTTGCTTTCATCATAATTGTGTGTTTGTGAAATAAAACTGTGGTGTCGTAAAACCCGTTGTTGTTCAGCTTAAACTTTACCTTGTGCAAACTCAACAGTTAGTAACAATACAGTTTCTATTAAAGTTAATAAAATTATTAATTTTGAATTTACTTTACTAAAACGATTGAAAACTGTATTCATACAAATAAAAGACATGCAAAGTATTTAATTCGTGGTTGCGAAATTATATTAAACCATATATCAAGAAACATACCTGCCAAGAAACAATCATTATCAAATAAATTTATTTCGCGGATTCTCATAGCTTCCACGAGTTTTTTGCTAGTGGCTTATTTATTCTGCCTGTTTTTAGTACACACTGCGTCCATATTTTATAAAAATCTCCAATAAGAAGCTGCTCTTCTTGTAACAGTTTTGTTGCAACGCGAGATGGAATTAAAGAGTGTACAATGGCGTCAGTTTCTAACCATGTCTGTGGATGTAAATAGTGGTCTTTGTTTTGTTCATCACAGCAGCCTTGCAAATCTAACAAGCGTTCAAGCATGTCCAGTGTAGAATGCCACCGTGTAGGACAGTCTATGATTGGCTTTTTTTTAGACATTACCTTCAATAAGCTTCTAATAATAGGTGTACGTAACTTCTTACAGACTTCTCGAGCTTGACATATTATTGCAGCGACAGCTTCGTCTTTTAAAATGTCTGTCACTGCTAGTCGTAGTGTGTGGGCAGCACAGCGTACCGATCTTACTTGGTATTTATCGTTTTCATTTGTATCACTTGATATTGAAAATTCAAGGTTCTGACTGCTGAAATTCTCATTTAATTCACCAATAGATAATGAATTTGAATTTCCACTGTCGCTCTCATTAGTTTCATTAAGTGCTTAGTCTACCTGATCATTACCTATTAATTCCCCAATTTTAATCATATTGGACCCATTATCAGTAGTTATCGAATAAATTTGTTGTACCGATATATCATAATCGGAAAGTACTTTTTTAAAGATTGTCAGTATGTTGAGTGCCGTATGTCGAATGTAAGATTCTTTGACTGTCAAAGTGTTTAAACAAATTTTTTCTTCATCCATATACTGGACGTTAATGTCAATAAATGTGCGATCCATGCACGTTGCAGAATCGACTTTTATCGACAACAATCTGTTTTAAAATTTTTTTCCAAGGTGTTTTCGAAATTTATCTGCCTTGTTCACAACATAATTTTTAACATCTTGAGACGAAATAGTTACATTTGAAATGGATGGTATCATTTTTAGAATATTTTGAAATGCCGTGTCATTTATTGAACTAAATCGCTGTCCATGAATTGTCACTAAATTGGCACATTCATTCACCACTTTTTCCTTATTACTAATATTAATGCACGTTGAAGTTGTAGCACACGTTTCTTCCTGTTTTCGTTTTTTGTTCTGAAACATTACCAATGTAAATTCGTCTGGATGTGTCGAAGATAAATGCGATAAAAGATTAGTACCGTGATTTCCCAAAAAATGCGTATCATATAAAATAGTAATCAAATATATACATACATTAAAAACAGTTATAAATTACTTACGGTAACTTCGTGACTACAAGTACCAATTAATCACACTGACTTATTTTGTGCTGAATTGTACTCATAATATTCATATACAGCATTTGCCCTTTTTCGACCCATTTTTTTACTAATATGTTACAATTTTAAATAAGACTAACACTGACACTAATACTAATACTTGGGTATGAGGTTGTGGAAGGAAGTGGAGCGTAAATTTCGAAACGTAATAATTGTTTTGCACCACTCGCGGAATCGCGTACGTATCTAACGCGTATGGCAAATTGTGATTCGAGTTTCGAGAATTAATGTCTCGGAAGATATTTGTCCCGAAACCTCTCGACGATGTTGTGGGCCGGACATCCCCGCTTGCTGAATTTTTGCGACGTTTCAGCAGGCGGGTTTTTTCGGATTTTCCGGGCGGTGTGAGATGTTAATTGGTTGCACCTTCTTTCCGGAAAGAGTGACCACCCCCATGAGGCCCTCGATGAGAGAGTGTAACCGTTCCGTATACGGCGTGACGTGTAGCCACGGTCGCCAGGCAGTTTGTATTTATTAAAACGGTCAAATTTTTTTATTTCCCGACAGTACTGGCGATAGTAGCGATATATATGTATATATGCCTAACTTACCTTTGCGTTGACTGTCGGTAACGTCACTACCCTTGCTAATGACCACGCTGCTAATCTTATGCTGGTGGGCCGCAGAGGATAGGTGGTACTTTGGGTTGCAGAGAATACTCCACAAGTTAAACTTAAGGTTGTTTAGAAGAAAATCACGAGTAATGAGAAAAAAACGGAAATTAATACAGTAATAGTCGACTATTCAAGCCATGTCTCTGTGAAATTTCAAGACGATTCGGGGCTTATTAACGGAGTAAAAAAATCGTAAAGTTACGTAATTTTAACCGCTTAACTACAGTGTAAATGGAGAGAGTTAGGCGTGATCGCAATTAACTCGCGATAACTCTTTTCGTACCATTGAACTTTTCTTGAAAAAATAGGGACGAATTCTTTGAAATATTCCGCGTTGATCAATACCGAAATCATCAACTTTTGGAGATTTCTGAGCAAGATATTTCAACGTAAAGATAGAAAATCGCGTCAAAATTTACTTCGAGTGAGTAAGTGCCTGACAGACACGGCAACGCCGCACTTTCAAGCCAAAAGGGAGGGGCGGAATACATGGGACTGAGCGCTACTCGTGCATTCCCGCGCCAAATTTAAAAGAACATAGGTACCACTTTAGAACCAAATATTCATTACATCACCCAGTAAATACTTATTTCCTTTTTTTCATAAATTCTTCTTTTAGTTAATTATTTTATAAATATTTTCCACATTTTATTTCAATTTAATAATATGTAAAAAAGTAAAATCGAATTGGTATTATCAAATATCTATATTTTCTGTATTCTCTACATTTATCATATCAATAACACTTTTCAAAAAATAAATTATATTATTTATAATTCTCATATCTTTGGTCACATTAGGTTTGCCGTTGACTGATTTTGATAAAAGCACAATAATGCCTGGTTCGCCTTCATCAATAAATACTTCAATGAACTTATCATGTGTAATAGAAGCCTTTATCAATTTATCGCATATTTTTTTTGAAATCACATTGTGCAGTGGTCTTAATGTTCTTGCTGTCAGCATCGCATTACGTTTCTTGCTAGTAGCCGATTGATTCAATAAACCCATACCGGATTTATATGTAGTACCTTCTACATTTTCTTTTTTTTTTCCTCAAAATCGTACGATATTTTTTCAGAAGATTTCGTCGAGCTTTGAACTTAGCTGTCGCTACTTTTTGTTTACGATTCCGCGCGTGTCTTTCTCGTCCTTCAACGTATGCATTCATATGAGGACCAGGTGTCAAATTTAGTTCCAGTAACACTTCAATTAGGCATCGGTTCCCAAGATTTTTACTCGCAATAGCAAGGGCAACACGATGATGAAGCGAAGCTGTCAAGCCGTAGAATCGCGATTTGGGAGCTTTGCTAACAATCATGGCATTCAAGTTCTCGTTAGGTTGACTTGAGCTTGCAGTAACGAATTTATCAACGTTTTCTGCTAATTTGTTGAAAAATTTGGACAAATCTTCATATAATGCCAAATTCTTCAGACCTCCAGGTATCGTTGAATGGTCGTAGTTTTCTTTATCTTCCTCGAAATTGCACCAGTCTCCACAGCGCTCATGGTTGTTGAAAGAATGATCTACGATTTGCTTTATCGTCTCCTTCATGGCATCTTTATCATTTTTATTTTGAGCAACTGCGTATGTAAAACATCTGTGAAGATGAATGATGGCATTTTTCTTGAGTTCACGATGATTTTTACTCATAGACCATAACGTTTTTTTAACGTTCTTTGAAGCGTGATTGATGTCAGAAAATTTTATAATTTGATGATGGGATTCCTGGCGCACTGCAGAGATGGTTGAGCTGTCATCGTCCCCAACGAGAACTCCGATTTCAATCTTGGCTTCCTTCAGAATGGTGCTATAGTAACTAAGTCTGCTGCGAGAGCTGGCTCCATGCTCTTTGCACTCCCTGCAGAGTTCCTTTTACATTTATGGTCGCTGCAGGAATGCCCCTCATCACATTGCTTGCACTTTCGATTCTTAGTGTCATAATCGAGTACCTGGCCGCATTGAACGCCAATGAGAGCTCCGTAACCGCTGAGGCTGTCATAATCTCTTCCTGTTCCTCGAGTAGACCACCCCATATCGTATGATGCCATAACACGAACAATCCAACTGCAGGAAATAGCAGTTAGATCACCAGACAATATTTGTTTTTTTCGTTCATCAGTTATATCAGGAATAACGAAATCTTCAGGGAAGTCACGGGCGGCAGACTCAATAGCAGACAATATTACTTTTACCTGCTCCTCTGTCAAGTTAGGCAATAGAAAATTCTCCGGTGTTCCTTCTGGCCTGTTAATGAAAAATGATCAAACAAGAGTCATGAAAAGAAGAACTGAATGGAACATTTTTACAATCAAATTCATTGCTATTAAAACGGAAAAAACAAAAACAGAAAAAAACCTACAAGGATTTTTTTATGGATAGGAATTTCTCAAGAGTCAAATGTCTTTCTAACGCAGCAGCAGTTTTGCAACTCCTTTCGGCAACCTGTGTCACAGCTTTTCCAACCAGCTCTTCATGCATCTTGAGCAAGTGATTATTGAAAGGTGGCATATCCAAAACCCCTAATAGTTTATTGAGATGTGTCCAACCTATACCAGCATCGATAAGTCCTGAAATAATATAAAATTTTCAATTTATAGAAATTGATTTCATTTACTTCTTGACAAAAACATATTTTTTCAAACTTACCTAATGCGATTCGTGCATTAATCTCATACATTGTTCTGCCATCTTGTGCCGTAAATGTTTTATCCGTGGTGATTGAATTTTCAAACAAACATTCTTCACAACGGATTATCAGGACTGAAGCTAGTCCATGGCGTTTATCTTCAATGATGTTCGCTAAAGATAAGATCTGCCCGCATTCTTTACACCGATCATTCTGAGCCCATACATCTAGATCAATTATTCTGTATCCAAATGCAATTTTCTGTTTTTTAGAAGCAGCTTCGAATTCAGGCGGCAGATCCTCACTCGTTGATTTTTTTCGTTTCCCAAAGTTTTGTTGCTGTTTCAATCGTAGATTGTATACAGCTTCTGTCACACATTTATTTTTCCACATGAAACGCTTCTTTCTCCTAGTATCTTTATCATTATTATCACTACTTGTTTTTGCACTTTCCTCACGATTCATAATGCTTAATGGGACTAAAAACAGAGGTTACGTTACTTTTCCCACGAGTTTTGAGTCTACGCTACTAGACACGGGTGACTAGAGGGCCCACAACGTTGCCGCGATTATTCCTTACTTCTCTTTTTTTTATTATTAAAATTTGTAATCATCTAAAAATAATCGGGAGTAAAATATGATTATAACTTCGATAAAGGCTCCATCTTATACAAATTTCAATCATATTTATCGAGTAAAAAAAATTTTAATATAACTGGGCAGTTGACAGGGCGAAAAAAAATATATCTACAACGCCCAATGTATAAGCATAGGGAAATCTCCCCCACTCTCATGCATCCCCACCCTACTCCTAAACAACCTTAACTGACACTTTATTCGGGGTGCTCTGCTTTTTAACACTCCCGCACTTATTCAATCTAACTATGTACATTATTTTTACGACTATCCGCACGCTGATAGAAATACTAAGCGCAATTCTAATTCTAATCCCGCACGCATGTAAAGAAAACTTAAACCAAACGAAAAAATATAATCATACTAAACGCAATTCTAATCCTAGTCCCGCACGCATGTAAAGGAATATTAAAGCAAAACAAAAAATTATAACCCGTAAATGATAAAATCAAGTACGTTGTATCTTTGCTCTGATACTTGTCCCGAATTGCGCGATTCTCTATATCACGCGTGGAATCACGGCGGCTGTCACGCCTCACGACTTTGGAACGACTCGCGATTTCCCGCCAACTCTTGTCGGTTGTGTCCGATTTGTAGAATGAAAATCTGACTAATTGCGGGCGCTTGCGTTCTCGCTTTTATAGGTAATGGTACCGCTGACGTCATGCGCCTGCGCAGTAGGCGTATGTTATGTTTTTTCGACTAGTTGTCGGAACTTTTATCATCGCATTTTCTATTTCCTGCGATGATAAGCCTTTTTTACACTTTGCGGTCCGCCGACGGCACGATGCCGTCGCGCTTATTTCGACGTTGCGGTCCGCCGACGGCATCGTGCCGTCGCGATCCAGCAGCAGTTATTTTAATTTTTTTAGCAGCAGTTGAAAGACAGTTTATAAGAAAAATACCACCGACGGATGCTGACAAGTACCCTGCAAGCAGATGTAAAGTTTGTGCTGATAAAGGGAAGGCACAAATGGGAATTGCATTAAGGTAGTTGTCTCGTGATTCGAAATAAACAAGAAGTTGTTCAAACTTGAATTGTAGAGTCGTTCGGGTCAAGTGTGCGCACTTAAGGATTTAAACTCATGTCAAAATTAAACAGTAAGGAATAAAGACAAAAGAACCCATGCATATGATAAACTATTTATTGAACTAATAATTAAATTAAGTAATAACACATAGAACTTTGGCATTAAAAAAAAAATGGTTAATGAGAAAAATTCAAAATGCGCACACTTGACCCGCTTTGCGGGTAGGTGTGCGCATTGTCTTTTAATAGTTATAAACTTTTTAATAAAGAATTATCTTGAAGACTAGATAATTAAATAATGAGAGATCGACTTATAAAAATAAAATCACGTAAAATCAGATGACTAAATTGAACTTAAAAGAACTTTTAAGTAAGTAATAATAATATAATTAAGACCACGAGTCAGACTCGTGATATTCATGTTCAGCCTGAAATGTCGAGTACGAGTCAGGCTCGTGATATTCATGTTTGGTCTGGAACTGAACAACGAGCCCGACTCGTGACGTCCATGTTTGGCCTAAACTTTTCATCACGAGTCAGACTCGTGAAAATAGTGCAAGGGGTTAATCAATTTTTTTAGCAACAACTTAATTACTTTCGCACATAAAACAACGGGGGTAAGTGTGCGAACGCGCACACTTACCCGCGCACACTTGCCCCAAACTGAGATTTTTGATAGATGCTCACATAACTTTACTCATACAGAACATAATCTCAAATCATGTACAGAATAGTCAACTTAAATAAATCATTAATATACAAAAAATTGATTTACCTTGGTAATTATGTTCAGTTTAATGTGACAATCTTTGTCAAGATGACAAAAGTTATAGTTTAAACGCCTGTAACGCTCGGTGCGACGCTCCGCGATTCCGCGACGTTACGGGGGGGGGTTTCCCGAAAACAGGCTTTCCTGGACAGGATCGAAGAGAGGAAGAGGAGAGGGTGGTCACTAGGGAAGTCAGGGAAGGAGGGGTGCCGTTACCGCGAAGGCTACGTCTTCCCCTCTTTGTGGATGGGCTTGGTGAAGGATGTGGAGAGAGAGAGGTGCCGTTACCGCGAAGGCTACGTCTTCCTCTCTCGGTGGATGGAATTTGTATCGGGGTTGAAGGATGCAGAGAGAGAGAGAGGTGCCGTTACCGCGAAGGCTACGTCTTCCTCTCTCGACTTCTCTGCTAAGGAAGGGCTGTTTTGCGAGGTCGCGTCTCGTAGGAGTGCCGTTACCGCGGAGGCTACGTCTTCTCCGTACGAGAGCTACTGTCGCAGGTGTGGAGTCCAGGAAGAACTCTGCTTGATTCCGGAAAAAGGGCCTCCTTATATTCCTCTTTCCGCTTCGGGCCTGACCAATCAGGGTCGCTCCCGGCGGAAAGAGGGTAAGAGGCCGGGTGGAGGGGCGCAGGACCTCCGGGCGAGGTACCTGCCGCTCCTCAGTGGTAGGCTAAATTCGCGTCGCGTTACACGCCGAATTCTATTTATTTTTATTTAAAAATAAATGGACGAGACGATGTCGCAATCTTGTAGATGAATTAAGTCCTTATCATCATACCTTTCAGTTCCCTACGCATATCACAACTTTCCCCTCTGCCCTTCGTAGATAGAAAGGGTGCGCACACTTACCCACTGCGCACGGTTACCCCTAATGATTCTATATAAATAGATGTGTAATACATATGATAGTGAAATTTGATGACCGTTCACCACGTTATACGCTAAATAATTGCAATTAAAAATATAGGATTTTTTCTTTGGAAACGCAATGTGATGGAAAGGAGGTTTTAATCACTCGTTAACTTCACTAATAAAACTGTTTAATAAGAATGATTTTCTAATGGATATACAAATAGAATTAAAATGAAATTAAAAATAAACGTCTTAAGAATATACGTCTTGAAACTCTCGTCTTTTCACATTCGCTGATCTCTACGCACTATTTAAATATTCGTCATTCGAAAACATCATCAGCTCATTCGCACACTCACTCACCCAATACAAACGCACATTCACACTTTTTCGAACGTCGTCAAGAACGATTCCTACAAAAATGATACTTT
The DNA here is from genome assembly GCA_910591515.1 of Cerceris rybyensis. Lineage (NCBI taxonomy): Eukaryota > Metazoa > Arthropoda > Insecta > Hymenoptera > Crabronidae > Cerceris > Cerceris rybyensis. The sequence goes on along the minus strand of OU342796.1, from coordinate 3,348,180 downwards.
TGTACACACTGCATTGGAAAAGCGTGGGAAAGCAGTATATATTAATTTTTATTGTGGCGAAAATAAACAACGTTGAAACGAAAAACTACAGTGTAATAGAATAATATATTCTGAATCATTTAGAAAAAAAAAAACATGCTGTTATATACCAGTTAGTTTTTCATAAATATGGAAAAATAAAGTCTTTGCTTCATAATTATTAGTAGAGGAGGCGATATTACTATAGATACCATATGACAGTATACCTATGTACAGGTTAAACAGATAACTAAAATGCGAAGGTGCCAAGTCCTCGTCACAAATAAATGGATGGTTATGTACGTGTGTACATATACGGAATAAGCACAATGTGTGTTTCAATAACGTAGCATAATTAAAGTGCAGATTTAAAAATTTTTTAAAAGTTGCATTATGATTAATTTTGGATTTTAGTTTTATTTTAATATCAAAAATTCTAAAATGAAATATTTTATATTTTGGAACAACTTCCTAATACATCCCGTAGAAAATACTAATTTTATTTCTATGGGGGGATGAACCCGATCTAGCGACGGTACCTGCGTGAAGCAACTACCTTAAGAAAAGAAACTTCGTACTATTGTCCACAGTGCATTGCAGCGTTATGCCTTTATATTTGTTTTGAAAAATACGATACTGAACAAATATATATATATATATATATAAATTCTATAAAAAAATGTCTCATATTCTTTTATTGTGCATTTTTATATCACTTATACGCAGAGAAAACTCGATTATATCAATATTTGACTTTTTTCCAGCTCAAAATAGACCACGACTTTAATTGTCTTTCATAACGTAACTTTTACATAAAAGTTAATATTTATCGTGTTTAATAATACAAAAAGAAATGAACTTCACGTCAAAAAATTCCCCGAGGTGTTAGATTCAGTAGTTTTTTAAATATCAGGATTTGTATAAGAAGAAAATCAGTCAAATAAGCGTGGCCAGTTGCGAACTGCGCTTCCCCCAGACTGAAAGGCGTAAGGCAAATGTCTTCGAGCGAGTCGCAGACCGCAAAGTGTTAAAACCCATACACCCGTACTCCGCAACCGGTTGTTTAAAAAGTCATAATCTGTTTGTTATCTAATTCGTTAACCCGGCTAGTTATTAACAACTAACTGCCATCATTATGCTTTTTAGGAATTATTAACTCTCCTATATCCTGCGCTGTAGTTGCAGCGGCTCTAGGAGTTATTTTAGTATTTATTAATCCGCTGGACCTTATTAAGCAACTGTGTCGGAACTCGGGTATTTGTTGTCGCTGTCCCTTTGTGACTTTCGGAGTCGAATTTGTCTGACGTTCGTCCTCCGACTTGCATTTCCATTTTTGGTCATCTTTTGTTCACTTCGTTTGTCAAAGTCAAATTTTTACCTCCCAAGTCGGATGATTGTTGTTAACCAATTTGTGCTTTATTCAATGATTCGTTACCATCGGCGGTGTTGGTACGTTTCCGTCGATGCCTATTCAAATTTTAGTCTTTTGCAACCTGGTTGAATTTGTTTATTTATGAATTTATCTTGATTTTGAGGTATGCATGATTGTTAATCATGTCTTTCCGGCATATGTACGTACTGTCATTGTTCTAACTCTTTAGGTTCTAGTGTTTATCAATTGTTTAAACAAATCAATTTGTTAATTAACCGTTCGCGGCTGAAAACCCTTAAGTTATTTCCCAGCGACGCATTCTGGTTTTAATATTAATATTTTTGCCCAAGTCGAGATGGCCCTACTTGATTCGGGACTAGTTTGGTAAACTCCCTTGAGTTTCCTTTCTCCTGCCAGCGTCATTCATGATCCTGATGGCGCTGGTAGCTTCTCCTTTACGAAACTTCACATTCTGAAGTTTTTATTTTATTTATCCAAGCAGTTGGGTCGGTTGAAATCAATTATACGCAGATTCAAAAGAAACTAAATATTTATTGAATATGTATTCACTTTGTACTTATCGGCATCACAATGTTGTTGTAGCGACACGCGGTTTACTGTTTCTCGGAATTCCTTAAGCCGACTTGGAACTGCCGAGGGTCAAAACAATGATCCTCAAAAGTAGTTACAAGTCGCAGATGTTTTTGACGACAATGGACAATAAATAAATAAATTCTTGCTCGCGTACGGTTGTGTCTAGCCATCTGCTGACCACCTGGAATGCACCGTCATAAACCGCGGGTCGCGAGGAAGCCAAAAATCCTCGGCCACGGCGTGACTCACCGCCGGCCAGGTTTTCCCCAAAAACGTCCTCTCTTTTCCAGTCACCACCTTCAAAGTGGAGGGAGTTTTTCTCTACCAATCAGGTTAATTAACCAATCAAACTGTAATAGAGAAAAACTCCCAAAACTTAGCTCCGCCTACAAGAAGTCTACGTCGGTGGAAAATTCGCACCCACTAGACACTTGATCGCGAGCAGTCACACAGAACTTCTGAAATAAACGGTGTAGAAGTACTCACCTTCCACCTCAACCAACCAGTACTTTAATCTACACTTCGTATCCACAAATTGGTGACCCGTCGACGTGATTACTTCCGTGATCGTGGAAACGCGAAGTAGTGTTAAAGTTTTTTTTTGGTTTTATCCGGTCAACCAGTGCGCGAAGAAAATGGCGAAAAGTGTCGAAACAACCGCGCCGGAAGTCAGTGCCGTCTCTATCCAAGTGCCGCCCTTCTGGCCAGAGAAACCGCATCTATGGTTTCTCAACGTGGAAGCACATTTCGCGCACCACCATATTACGGCCGACGCACGCAAGTACAATTTCGTACTGATGCAGTTGGATCTCAAATATATCGACGAAGTGGAGGATGTTATTACTAATCCCCCAAAAGTCGATATGTACGAGACGCTCAAGTCTGAGCTCATAAGACGCCTTTCGACGTCACAGGAGAAACGCATCCGGACTCTCTTAAAAAACGAGGAGATGGGCGATCGAACGCCTTCTCAGTTTCTCCGTCATTTGCGCCAGCTCGCAGGAAAAACGGTAAACGACCAGTTTCTGCAGACGATGTGGTTGAGCCGTTTGCCCGAAGCTATGAGCGGGATTCTTTCAACGATAGAAGGTGCTCCGCTCGACAAACTGGCGAAACTGGCCGACAAATACGCCGAGTCGACCTCGCGCCAACATTGCTCGGCCGTCTCCAGCGATCAGCAATTAGACCGCTTCGAGGCGCTCGTACAAGCCTTCGAAAGCATGGCGAAGCGCATTGAGCGGATCGAACAGCGAGGCCACTACGTCCCCCAGCAGCAGCGACAAAATCGACGGAGGAGCCGTTCCCGCGGTCGAGCGAGATCCAAGTCCCGGGAAGCGGACGAAACCGGCGTATGCGGTTACCACCGCACCTACGGCGCCCTGGCGAAACGCTGCCTCCTGCCTTGCAAGTGGCAGGGAAACGGATCAGATCGACCGTAAGCGCGGCTACCGACGTCGATCCCTCTACATGCCGCCTGTACGTTACCGACAGAGCCAGTAAGGTACAGTACCTCGTCGATACAGGCGCCGATTTATGCGTGTACCCGTTCACGCTTCTCAAGACCCGGCCGCCGAAATCTTCGTACACCCTGTACGCAGCGAACGAGTCGACCATCTCGACGTATGGCGACATCCTGCTGCAACTAGATTTCGGCCTGCGCCGAGCATTCAAATGGAGATTCGTCATAGCCGACGTCTCGAAGCCGATCATCGGTGCTGATTTTCTCCGGTTTTACGGATTGCTCGTCGACATACGCAACCAGCGTTTAGTCGACAGCAATACGACGATTTCAGCCATCGGACGAGTCCTTCAGTCGAACGAGTCGGTGAAAACTGTAGTAGGAGCATCGCCTTATCATGCCTTACTAACAGAATTCATCGACATTACTCGTCCCGGTGCGCTGCGTCCGACCGCGAAACATAAAATCACGCACCACATCGAGACGACACCCGGACCTCCAATTTACGCGAAGCCAAGGAGGCTCGCACCGGACCGCCTGAAAGCCGCTCGGACGGAGTTCGAGCATCTTCTCCAGGAAGGGTCCATTCGCCCGTCAAAGAGCCCATGGGCGTCTCCGCTCCATCTCGTACAGAAGAAGGACAACGGATGGCGACCTTGCGGCGACTACCGGGCGCTCAACGCTCGAACCGTGCCGGACCGGTACCCATTGCCGCATATCGAGGATTTCTCGCAGATGCTGCATGGGAAATCGATCTTCAGCACGGTCGACTTGGTACGAGCGTATCATCAAATCCCAGTGGAGCCGAGCGACGTGGAGAAAACTGCCATCACCACTCCATTCGGACTGTTCGAGTATCCTGTTATGCCGTTTGGACTTCGGAATGCTGCCCAGACGTTTCAACGATTCATCGATGAGGTATTACGTGGATTAACGTTCACATATGCTTATCTCGATGATATCATTATAGCGTCCGAGAACGAGCAGCAGCATTTGGATCACCTACGGCAGGTATTCGAACGCCTGAAGGAGTATGGCATCGTGGTTAATCCAGGGAAGTGCGTCTTCGGAAAGGAGGAGATAACTTTCCTGGGTTACACCGTGACGAAGCAGGGAACAACGCCGGACGCCGGGAAAGTCGCAGCCATTGCGCAATTCCCGAAACCGGCCACCATCAAGGACCTGCGCCGTTTCCTCGGTATGGTCAATTTCTACCGCCGCTTCGTACCACGTGCCGCAACACTGCTGGCACCACTCACCGACCTGTTCCGAGGACTACCTGCCCGAGGTAACCCGCCGGTTACCTGGACTCCTGCGGCAGAGAAAGCCTTCGAGCAGACGAAGGACGAATTGGCAAGGGCCACACTGCTAGCTCACCCCGTTCCCGGCGCTCCACTGTCAATCGTGGTCGACGCGTCGGATTACGCAATGGGCGCGGCCTTACAACAGAAGGTCAACGACACCTGGCAGCCCCTTGCCTTCTACACGAAGACGTTTTCTTCGGCCCAGCGGAAATACAGCGCGTACGACCGTGAATTGCTGGCCGCCTATTCGGCAGTCCGCCGTTTCCAGTACGCCGTCGAGGGACATCGTTTTGTGATCTTCACGGATCACAAACCGTTGACGTTTGCTTTTAAGCAAAATTCGGAGCGATGTACCCCACGACAGTTCCGGCATCTGGACTACATCGGCCAGTTCACGACCGACATACGCCATATTTCCGGCGAGGAAAACGTCGTAGCTGACGCTCTCTCGAGGATCGAGAGCATTGGAACGACAGTCGTCGACCTGAAAGCTCTTGCAGTTTCACAATCGGCTGACGAGGAGCTCCAACGTCTCCTTCAGTCGGAGTCATCGCTGAAACTGCAGCGCAAGAGCCTTCCGACAGCATCCGGCCCCGTAGAAATCATCTGCGATTTCTCCACGGAACGAGCACGTCCGTACGTCACAGGACCGTTCCGGAAAAGGATATTCGAGGCGCTGCACAATCTGTCTCACCCTGGCATTCGGGCAACGAGGAAGCTCGTCAGCGACCGTTTCGTCTGGCAATCCATCAACAAGGATTGCGGCCTCTGGGCGAAGGCTTGCGTGGAGTGCCAGCGAAATAAGGTAACGCGACATGTTACAGCGCCGATCGGAAACTTCGAAACGCCGACTAGCAGGTTCGAGCATATCCACATCGACATCGTGGGACCTCTGCCGATCTCGAAAGGTTCGAGGTACTGCTTGACCTGCGTCGACCGCTTCACCCGATGGCCCGAGGCGATCCCTATGGACGATATCACCGCCGAAACGGTAGCAGCAACCCTCCTGCGCGGCTGGATCTCACGATTCGGCGTGCCCGCGAGGATCACGACGGATCAAGGACGGCAATTTGAGTCGCAGTTGTTCAAGGAGCTAACGCGCCTTACAGGCGCCACCCACATCCGGACAACTGCGTACCATCCTGCCGCCAACGGTCTCGTCGAACGGTTTCATCGGCAGCTGAAGGCTGCGATCAAATGCCACGCGACCGCGCAATGGACCGAGGCACTGCCACTGGTGATGCTGGGAATCCGCACCGCCTACAAGCCGGAACTTCAGGGAACCTCAGCCGAGGCCGTCTACGGGACGAACCTCAGGCTCCCTGGGGAATTCTTCGTCACGGATCCGGACGACCTCACCTCCGACTTCGTGGACCAACTGCGAAGGAAGATGCGGGACATCCGTCCCGTTCCAGCATCTCGACACGGTACGAGGACCGCCTTCGTGCACTCAGACCTGGCGTCTTCGACGCACGTCTTTGTGAGGCACGATGCCGTCCGGAAGCCCCTACAATCTCCGTACGATGGACCGTACGAAGTTATCCGACGAGGTGAGAAAACTTTCATTGTTCGAATCGGGGACCGAGAGGTCACAATCTCGATCGATCGACTGAAACCCGCTCACCTCCTCTCGGATAACTCTCTCCAACCGCTCGCGCAACCACGAACAATCGTCGTGTATAATAAAAACGCGAGTGCCTCCGCTAACACGAGTGCCGCCGCCAACGCGAGTGCTGCCTCCAGCGCGAGTAACTTTTTCAACGCGAGTGCCGCCTCGAACGCGAGTTCCGAATCCGCGAATTCCGCGACAAACACGAGTGCCGCCTCCAGGACACCTTCCGCGAGAAACGCGAGCTCCGCGATCCCCGCGAGACCCGTTGCCGCGAGAAACCCGAGCACTCCGTCAAACGGGCAAGTGATAACGCGTTCCGGTCGCAGAGTGCGCTTTACGGAGCGTTATCAAGCCTAATCGACGGCAGGCTTCTTGTACATATTACACATACAAAATGTTAACACAATTTTTTTTGTAAATAGTAGCTTTAAGTATTGTATATGTTTTGTAAATACCATATCGTTACACTGGAAAGGGGGTGATGTAGCGACACGCGGTTTACTGTTTCTCGGAATTCCTTAAGCCGACTTGGAACTGCCGAGGGTCAAAACAATGATCCTCAAAAGTAGTTACAAGTCGCAGATGTTTTTGACGACAATGGACAATAAATAAATAAATTCTTGCTCGCGTACGGTTGTGTCTAGCCATCTGCTGACCACCTGGAATGCACCGTCATAAACCGCGGGTCGCGAGGAAGCCAAAAATCCTCGGCCACGGCGTGACTCACCGCCGGCCAGGTTTTCCCCAAAAACGTCCTCTCTTTTCCAGTCACCACCTTCAAAGTGGAGGGAGTTTTTCTCTACCAATCAGGTTAATTAACCAATCAAACTGTAATAGAGAAAAACTCCCAAAACTTAGCTCCGCCTAGAAGAAGTCTACGTCGGTGGAAAATTCGCACCCACTAGACACTTGATCGCGAGCAGTCACACAGAACTTCTGAAATAAACGGTGTAGAAGTACTCACCTTCCACCTCAACCAACCAGTACTTTAATCTACACTTCGTATCCACATTGTCATAATACAGACACATGTCTACGCATGGATATATATTTGTATATTCGTATAAACTTGTATATATATAAAAATATAACATTGTAGAAAAGAAAAAACAAACTAAACAAAAGAGAAAATATTATTTGGTCTTTATCACATTATTCAGTCTTTGGTGATCATGGGGTACTTAACCTCAACTATTACTTTTGGCGTTTTGGTTTTGTTCCTTCATATTTATACATATACATATTTATATGACTCTAAATCAGAAAATTAATAAGTCCTTTTTAGAAAATAATACTGAAAAAATAAAAAATATCACTAACTTGTGAGTATTACTACTTATATATATATATATATATATATAAGACAATGGTCTTATTTTCTTTTTTGTTAATTAATATTAAGGATTTTCTCCCTCTTTTTTTTCTTTTTAAAGAAAAACCAAAATTTTGTTGCTCTGTAATAAGAGAAACGACAATTAAAGTTTTTTTCCCTCTATCTATCTTTTAATTCTAATGCTTTTGTGTAATAGCTATCGCACGTGTTTCTTACGTAACTTTCACTTTCTTCGTAACAAGCTGCCAACTAGATTACTCGCATAAGAAGCGCGGCCCATTCAAATGAAGAAAGTACACTTTCTTTACATCTCCCACCCCGAGAATGAAAATCCTTGGCATTTGTCCCTGTTTTTTTGTGTTATACATTTTCTTCTACCTCTTCTTCATCTATTTCTTCTTCTTCCGTTATTGGAACCAGTTTGGTTACATGAAATAGGCTTGATTCCATCTTTCTCTTCTCTATGTTAACTTTATAAATAGAATTTGAAATTTTCTCTATTATTTCTAATGGGCCGATCATTAATTCGTCCAATTTTTTTCTATTAAGTTTGTTGCCATTTTTTATATATACTTTATCTCCTATGCTGAATATATGTTGTTTTCGATTTTTGTCGAATAATTTCTTATTGTAATTGTGTGATTTTATAGTGTTTTCATATGCTAATCTTCTATCTCTGGTCCACTCTTCTCTATCAGTTGTTCTCTTTAATTCTTCTGGTAAGGCCTTTACATTCGTGCCGTCCAATAAATACTTTGGTGAAAATCCGGTGACCGTGTGTTCTGTCTCATTGTACAGGGTGTTTCAAAAATATTTGTCATGGCTTTCAGGGGTTGTTCTACACCTCTGGATCGATGGAGATTTGCGAAAAAAACTTGCCGCAAAATTCGGGAAAGGGTAGCAAATTTTTTTTATTGGCTCATCGTATTCGTCTTGTTACGTAGGCAAAATGTCTGAGAGGAACCATGGGTCAGAAACGAACCGTTCTCTCACAAATTAACTTTTAATTGGGCCTTACATGAGAAACACATGAGATACCCTTGCTAACTCCAATAGTTGAAACAGAGGCAACATAATTGAAGAGAGAGAAAAAGACTAGAAAATGTCAATGACCTGCGTTCGGTGTCGGGTTCACTCAAGGTGACACTTGCACTTCTCTTCTGGTTCGGTGACACAGTGCCCTATTTTCTAGCTTCGTTTACGTCGCCTCTGCTTTAACTATTGGCGAAATTTTAATCGGAAGGCCCAATTAAAAGTTAATTTGCGAGAGAACGGTTCGTTTCTGACCCATGGTTCCTCTCAGACATTTTACCTACGTAACAAGACGAATACGATGAGCCAATAAAAAAAATTTGCTACCCTTTCCCGAATTTTGCGGCAGGTTTTTTTCGCAAATCTCCATCGATCCAGAGGTGTAGAACAACCCCTGTAAGCCATGACAAATATTTTTGAAACACCCTGTACATGTCTACACATTCTCTTGCAACTGTTGTCCAGGCCTTTTTCTTTTCTATTTCATTTATTCTACATCTAATTTTGTTTACCAGCGTCTGATTGAGTCTTTCATTTAAACCATTAGAAAAAGGTGTATCTACTGCTGTAAAAATCAGTTTTATTTTGTTTTGTTCTAGAAACTCTTTAAACTCTTATTTTTTCTTTTTTCCCCGCTTTTTTGAAAAATATACCATTCTTTTTTATCAGATTATTTCCTTTTAATTCATTATTCTCTTGATCTGTTTTTATGTCATCTATTTTTATTAAGTTTACTATTTTCAAAATATCTTCTTTATTTTCCTCTGGTTCTAATACCGGGTTCCTGCTCAAGCAGTCTGCTTCCAAGTTCTCATTTCCTGGGACATATTTTATTTCGAAGTCATATTGTGACAAGTAGTAAGTTAGATCTCCTAATTCCTCGTCTGTTCTAGCCTTGATATTCATGTTTTCTAAAGGCTTATGGTCCAAGTATACCGTGAACTTCTTTCCGATAAGCCAGTGTTGCCAATATTTTATTGCTTCTTTTATAGCAAAACATTCTAAATGTATTGCTTTTTTTCTTCTCTGAGCTTCATTTAATTTTTTTGAAAAGTATGCCACTGGTTTATCTGTTCCGTTTGGTTGCTCTTGTTTTAATATGGCACCAATGCCCTCTAATGATGCATCTGTTTAAATTTTTATTTTTATCTGTAAATTATTGTCAAATATTTCTAATATTGGCTGGGAACAAAGAAGTTTTTTTATTTTCTTGAATGACTCTTCACATTGCTCCGTCCATTCAAATTTTTCATTTTTCTTTAATAGTTTATGTAATGGATTTAAAATTATTGCACTATTTGGTATATATTGGTGATAAAAGTTTATTTTCCCCAAAAATTGTCTTATGTTTTTTATTGTTTTTGGAGTAGGGAATTCTCTAATAGCAGCTAAGTTATCTTTAATTGGTCTAACCGAGTTATTCTGGATTATATGGCCCAGGTATTTTATCGAATCAGAGGCAAATGTGCATTTTTAAAATTTTAATCTGAATCCTTCTTTTACTATCGCTTCTAGTACTTTTTTAATATGCTCTATATGTTTTTCGAAGGATGGTGAATATATTAGTATATCGTCTATATAATTTACGGAGAATTCTGTAAGTTCATGTTTTCTTAGGATGTTGCTTAAAATTCTCTGGAATATCGCTGGCGATGTTTTCAATCCGAATGGTAAGCATGTCCATTGAAAATGTCCATTCTGTGTAACGAATGCAGTTTTTCTTCTGTCTTCAATGCGTAATGGAATCGACCAGAAAGCAGAGTTTATATCTAATGTTGTAAAATATTTGCAATCTCTTGTCTTTACTATTAAGTCATCTATCAAAGGGAATGGTTGAGCTTGTGGCACTATAATCTTATTCAAGTCTCTGAAATCTATACACAGTCTGGACCTCTTATTCTCATCTCTTTTAAACGCCAGCGTCACTGGAGCTGCAAAAGGACTATACGACTCTTCCACTAAATTTTTTTCTAGTAATTTTGAAACTTGGTGTTCTATTTCTTTTTTATCATCTATTGTGCATCTGTACGGTCTTTTACTGCAGTACTTGTCGACTAGTAAGTCTATATGTGCTTCGTAATCTTTTACCGTTCCAATATCATACTTATCTTTTGCGAAGACTGTCTTATATTCCTCTATTAATCTTTCTATCCTACCTCTTTTTTCGTTATCTAGATGATGTAATTTGATTTGAAATTCGTCTTCTTTTATGTGTTCGTTAAAATTTACGGAGTAGATATTCGTCTTATTTTCTGTACATTTCTCTTTTACATTTTCTTTCTTTTGTGAAATTTTTAAATTTTCATTTTGAACTAATTTAAATTTTTTTATTATGTCTAATCCTATAATGAAATTTTCAAAGTCCTCTCCTTCAACTATATGTACATCTGTCTCTTCTTCAGTGTCAAAAATTTTTATTTTAATAGTTATTAAACCCTTTGTTCTTTTCACACCATTAGCTGTTCTTAAGTATATTCTATTACTGTTTGCTTCTTCCACTATTTTGACTAGTTTTGCATTTATTAGTGAGATCTGCGACCCTGAGTCGTAAGTCCCTTCTATTTCTAATTTATTTTCCAGTAATACTTTGACTTTGACTAATGGTGTGATTTCTAGTTTTTTTTCTCTGTGTTCAATTCTACTTCTATGACTGAATTATTTCCAACCACCCTAGAGTTCTTACTCTTTTCTTTTTCATTCTCTTTTTCTCTAAACCAACATAAATCCTCTGGATGATATCTGGTACCTTTATTTAAGTTTTCACATATATTGCATGGCTTTTTCCACATGTTATTCTTTTTGTATTCCGGCCTTTCCTCCCTTTTCTTCGGAAAAAAATTTTTACTTACTAGACTTTCATATTTTCTAATTTCGTTGAATAGATCTGATGTATTTTCAATGTCTTCTCTATCTATTTTGTTCATAACGAATTCTGGTAATCCTGTTGCAATTAGAGCAATTAATGTTTCTGTGTCTATATTTTTGTTCATATCCAGTAATAATTTCTCTTTCCTCATAGCGTACTCGATAAATGTTCCTTCTTTGTATTTAAATGTAAAGGCATACGCAATCGTTTTCCAACTTGTAAAAGCAAATGCTTGCAAAAACATTTTTTTCCAATCCTTCCAGGCAGAATTGACTGTTAGTTTCGTGATCATTGAGCAGTACCAATCCAAGCAGCCTTTTTCTAAGAATAGTCTTAATATTTCTATTTTTGTTTCATCTTCACTTATGTCAAATCTTGTACACTCTTTTTCGAAATCTTCCATCCACTGTGTTGCGTTAGAATTTTTACTATTAAACTTTTCTATTATGAATTTTTCTGTGATGTGTTTTAAGTTTTGTCGATTTTCTGTTTTTTGTGTAGCTTCCACCAACTTTTCTAATATTTTATTCAAACTATCATTTTGTTCTTTTTCCTCTATAATTTCTTCTAAATATTTATCCATAAATTGTAAATTACCATCTTCGTCTATATAAATATTCATTAGTTCCTTAGTTAGTGAAATCCAGACTTTTCTCTTTTGATGTCTCTTTTTCAAACTGTTCTTTGCTTTGTTGTAATTTTCTGTTTTCATTAATTCTCTATGATTATCGATATATCTATCCTCTTCTTGTAGTGTGTATCGGTTTCCATCCTCTGTTGTAATCGAGGTTATGGCTATAACGCTCGATTTTGGGTCTTTTAACGATGCCACTAATGCAAATTCAAATTGCAACTTCATGGCCATTGCTATATGAAAATTGTCGTTTTATAAGACAATGGTCTTATTTTCTTTTTTGTTAATTAATATTAAGGATTTTCTCCCTCTTTTTAAAGAAAAACCAAAATTTTGTTGCTCTGTAATAAGAGAAACGACAATTAAAGTGTTTTTCCCTCTATCTATCTTTTAATTCTAATGCTTTTGTGTAATAGCTATCGCACGTGTTACTTACGTAACTTTCACTTTCTTCGTAACAAGGTGCCAACTAGATTACTCGCATAAGAAGCGCGGCCTATTCAAATGAAGAAAGTACACTTTCTTTACATATATGTAGTGAGTGGAAATTCAAGTGGTGTGATACGTAAGGATGAGTGTGATGTGTACGGGCGTGCGAGAACGTATGAGTGAGGTATGGCTGTATGTATGGGCTGATGAAAGAATGACGATCGGTAACGAAGAAGGCGCGGATAGCAGCGAGAGAGTTTAGTTTTTGGATGGCAACGAGACAGCAAAGAAGTACGACGCTTGTGTTATTTTGTTTCTTTTTTTTATATTCTATTATTATATTTTAATAAACAATTCAATATTTTACTACATATATATACATATGTATATCTATGAATGTATACTTATTCTAATCTTATACCTATTATTAATTAAACAACAACAAAAAATATAAATGTATGTAGATAAAAAACAAAATAAAATAAAACAGAATATCAAATAGTCAAAATTTAACATAATTGACTAACGTTGACCTAACCCAGACTAACGGTGGGTAGCCGAGCTCGGTCCTGGCCTAGGAGATTGAACAGTAGATTTTTCCGATGACTCTGCTACCGTTTTGTTACTCCCTGGAGTGCTGGTCACCACGATTCCACCTCTCGTGGGAGTTTTGTTCTCCAGTGATTCTGGGCTTGCTTGGATCTCCGTGATCCTCAGGCTGTTGCCCGGAGTCGGCGGGTAACGCCTGGAGAAGGTCCAATTTGCTGGGTTTCCGTATGTTTCTCCCTGGAGGAAATGAATATATTGAACCGCCCACTCATTGGTCGGCTTCAAGAGGACCCACGGAGGCGAAGTCTCACCCCCTGCGACGACGTGGTGGAGGAAAGTACAACCACATGTTCCCAAAAAATCCTAGTCCGGCCGATCGGCAGAATCTCCCTTCGAGGGCGCGTTTTATGACCGATTTGTCATCGCGAGTCAGCGGTGGTCGATGGGACCGTTCGGGCCGAAGTCCCCGTTTACCACCCGCAGACAGAGCACGATTGATTAACGAAAACGGTCAGTCAAAACGAAGACTGCCTAATTCCTCAAGGATCGGAGTTTTGGTCGCCCTGGCGCGTGATGGTTGTCAAATGTTAGTGAATAATGAAAAATTTGGCAACCAGATCCGGACCCCAAGGAATGGCAAACTTTCGTTTTGTCTCGATTGTGCTTTTGTCCCCGTACGACGCACAGTGGTCGATTTCGCCGAAATCCTGGCCAAAACCCCAAGGAGTTTTTCAATTTAGCTGAAAATTGGTATATTAGTATTATTTCGGTCGTTGATTAAGAATCCAAACTCAGAATTTCCAAAAACAAAATGGCGGCTCTAATATGGCGGGTGCGAGTATCGAAAAATTGTCGGATCGGCACGAAAATCAGTAGTCTTATGTTTTTCCGGATTTTAAGAATTGGTGAGTTACACCTCGGGATAGTCATTTATGATATCAATGTGAATCCGCCGACAGGCCAAATAAATAAATTAATTCTCGGCAGGTATGCGTTATATATTTACTATTTTCTAACGTTATATGCTTGAATTGATTATAGGGATGCTTTAGAATGCTCATGGTGTAAGAAACTATTGGTTATAAGAATAACAATGAATACCATTATTACAATAATTGTTACAAATTATTAATTAATCAATCAAATTTTTTTTAATTTATATAAAGACGATATGTGTGTCTGGCAATGAAATCTGGCCTTTTAAAGCATTCATACATGTATATACGAAGGCATAACTTAACAAGAACGTAAGAGAAAAAATTAAAAATGCAATAACTTTTTTTACAAAAAAAAATTTCAAATTTCCATTTTATCCCTATTTTGTGTTTCGGTATATGGTATTCTCAGAAAAATATTCATGAAAATTTATTGAAATTTGACTTACAAAATCATTAAAAAAGTTGTATTTTTAAGCATATTATTCAAACAAACGATTTGAAAAAATATATATTTATATCATCAGATTTGTGGTCGAAATACGTTAATTTTCTCTCTTTAGGAAATTTTCGTATCTCTAATAGTTTTCCAGATATTCAATAAATAAGTTTCAGGGTGCCAACTTTGAGGGTGGTTTTCACCCCTTTAACGTGGACGATTGCCGATAAAAAAAAATACCTGTCGAATATTTTTGCGAGGACTATATCATACTAAAATTTCATCAAAATCGGTGATTTACACCTCGGGATGTTCCCTTGTTAGAGAAGGATTAGCAGTATTCATTAAGTAAAGCACGATAGCCCGGCCCTATGTCATAAATGCTCTTTCCGAGGATGACGCGCGCGACAAACAAATAACAATAATTCGAAGAATCGCAAAAAGTCGCAAGAAAACTCAACGAGGTCTTCTTCGGGAAGCTTCAAAGTTTAATTTAAAAAAAAATTATCTTGGACTTTTGTGGACTTCACAACTATTTCATTAGCAAAAGGAAAAAAATATATAGGATTTACATTCTGCACCATCACAGTTGTAACATATTAAATAAAAAAATGGAACCAAGATATTTATATATTAAAAGTATGATAAATAGCTACCAATACTGGAAAAGTGGATCGTACTTTAATTTCACATTGAAAACGTATTCTCAATTTCGACGTGAAAACGTTATATTATTCAAGTGCCAACTTTGATATTGCATATCTCTAAGAGTATTGTTCAATAAAAATTTTTATTAATGGAAAACGATGCTCTGATGTGTTACAAATCAAACCCAATAGCTAAATTTTGAAAATCGTGAAAAAAAATTTTGGGATTTTGCCAGGATTTCGGCGAAATCGACCACTGTGCGACGTAACAATAATAATGCTTAAGGAGTCCTTAATAGTGACTGGGATGTAAGGACTAAAGTATAAACTAAAAGTTGTAACTAAAAATAAATTATAACTAATTGTAAGAATAATAATAAATTAAATGTATAAACTAAAAAATGATAATCGCAAAAGCTGTAGTCGATATACTTTTCTCTACGGTTTGTGGAAGACTACTCTGGCAGATATACAGGGTGGGGCAATAACTATTAGCACCTCAGATATCTTCGAAACTATAAGTTGCACAGTACGAAGGGGGCGATCCGGTAGCGATAATAGTTTTTTTGCAGATGGAAGTACTTCGAGCATTTGAAGGTCACCTTTATTTTTTTAAATGGATCGGTATGTTTTTGCTTCCGTATCATGATAGAGGATCTTAAAACGAGTTCAACGACCTATTAGACAAGGTCATTTACGGTCATAGAAAATAGAGAAAGGCGTTAATGCTTAGGTTTTTGTATTAAATGAAACATACGTATTGTTTTTTTTTTTTTTTTTTTATTCATAAGTCTTTACATAATAGATTAGATTATAGCCATGGGCAATATTACAATTCTTGATTCCTCCATGGTCGCACTGCGACTTCTCAAAGGAAAAATTTAACTGGTCGTTGAAAATATACATTTGAGTGCACAATTTAAATTAAATGATTAAATGACGATAATATAATGAATTGCCTCAAAATAATTGTCAGACAATTAAAAAAAGGCTTCCTCGCTACACGGACACAAGGACGGACAAAACAGTTACGAAGAAAAAGAAAAAGGTGTTAAGGTACACCAACGTATCGGGAGTAAAGCTCCTTGAGTAATATAAACGTCGTTTGAACATAGATTGTCTTGGCCCGAGTTGAAGTATACAGAAGTAAAAACTGAGTTGAAAAAACGGCCAGACATACTTATAAGAAAAATTAAATAATTAAAGAACAGTCTGATAACTGAAACAGTATCCTTTTTCGCATAAGTGCGCTAATAATCTTAATTGTTAGTATAATGAATGATATTAATGCCTCTGATAAGAGGAATACTTATTACTAGGTAGGTCTTAATTATAAATATATACTGATGTATGAAAAGTATGTACAAATGAGGGATGAATGCATATACTATGCATTTATGATAAAACGCCTGTCGTGACGGGGCGCGAGGGGCAGTCAAACCATCCATGGCAATTTTTGTAGATATTTGTAGTTTTTATGGTCCGTGTCTCGCGGGGGAAGAGAAACGGAGAATTGTAGATGAGAAGGATTGGATACTATGAATTCAGGATCGTAAAGCAGAGCCGCTGACCCTTTTTTACGGATAATGTGATAGATGATTGGAATTTTTGATTGATGGTTTTGGATGTAGCCCTTTTTATCGAGATATGGAAACGCCGAAATGGACAAATAACCAGTGTCTTTAGCTTTATCCGCCTCGAGGTCGGGCATAATATGTAATGATTTGATGAGAGGATTATTTGATGGGGATTGGATTGCTTTTAAGATGAACATAAGCGTTGTTTTCACGGCGAAAATGTCGAATCTGGAGCAATTTAGCTTGTTGTAAATTGTTTGATTGTGTATGTGTTTGTAGATTCCGCTAGGCGTTCTGCGCGGTGCCAGAAGTCCCGTGATCGCCCGGAATAGCTTTCTCTCAAAAATGCGAATGCGCTCCATTACATAAGGGGCAATGGGATACCATATGGGTATCGCATATGATAAAATAGACCGTACATAAAGTTTGTATAGTAATAGTTTAATTTTTTCTCCTAGATATTTAGAGTAAAACAGCCTTGCAAGTCTGGATGCGCTACCTTTTGCTTTTTCCAGGCAATAGTTAGCATGCTCGTTATAGTTGAGCCTTTCGCTCAGAATGACTCCTAAATATTTAACTTTTTTGGCACGCGGTAAGACTATATCGCGATTGTCAGGTGAATGTATGACAAACTCTTTTGCCAATTTTTGGCGTCTTCTGCTTATTAAGCGTGCTTGTCGCGTAAATAAGATGGTCTCGCACTTGTGCATATTAACTCTAACCTTCCTGAAATCGCATTCTTTAACCACGAGGTTGAACGCATTTTGGAGCCGGTTTTGAACTGCAAGTGGATCTGGGTCGGATTCATATATAATGAGATCGTCGGCAAAAGCTATTGCTTTACATGTTGAGTTAGCATTGTTAAAGTTATTTAAAATTTCTGAGAAGTATAGATTAAAGAGGAGAGGTGAGTTTACAGCTCCTTGCTGTAAGCCATTTTGAATAAAGAAGGATTGTGACGCGTATTGACCGTTATGGAATACTCTAAAGGATCTGTTAGAAATTAAATTTTCAATGAAGCGTAATAAATGGATTGGTATGTTCGTTTTTGCGAGTTTTACCACCAGCCCCGTGGTCCAGACGGTATCAAATGCTTTCTCAAGATCGATCAGAACAGCTCCAGTCATGAGAGAATTATTTAGGGAATCGGCAATGTCTCTGGTAAATTTAGCTACTTCATGAATTGTAGAGTGAGAGTGTTTGAATCCAAACTGATGGTCTGGTATCATCTTATTGGACTGCACAAATGCGTTCAATCTTATATTTATCATGATTTCAAAGAGCTTTCCTAGATTCGGTAGCAGGCTGCTCGGACGATAGCTATTGAGATCGCTAGCTTTTTTGCCTTTTTTCAAGAGTGGTATGAGTTTAGCGTTTTTCCATCTGGATGGAAAGTATGATAAGCGCAAGGAGGCGTTAAAGATCAAAGTAAGGAATTTCAAAGCTGAACCGGGTAGATGTTTTACCGCGACGTTAGGAATGCCGTCAGTAGAAGCGGAATACTTGTTTTTTAAAGTTTTTATTGCTCTATTTAAGATAGCTGGGTTTATAAAGTAATCATCGTGAGTTGAGGGCCATATTTGATCGTCAACCGAATTAAAGTACCATTCAACGGATCTGTTTGAGGTATGGATGGCTTCGTATTCAGCTTTCACCGACTGTTCATGACGTTTTGAATCATGGTCAGTAGTAATAAGATTTTTTATATGTACTCTGGCAAAGTGAGCACCCAGCAAGAGGAGTTTTTCGTTAAGATCCGTGACGATGAAGTCATTGTCGATCTTTTGTAGTACCGTTATATCTATACCCGTTTCAGCCCACAGGTGCCCATCGTCAACGGAGCCCCTCAGCGGGGGGAGCGCATCCCCGGATCTGGGTTTCATAATTCTATTTATGAGTGAAAATAATTTTTTGGGTTCTCTTGTATCTAGTTTTGAAAGTCTATCGTTCCAGAATTTATTAGCAGTTGCAGTGTATAGTTTACGAAGCCTGTAGTTTATGCGTTTAAGGATCTGTTTATAAAATTTTATTAAGTTTCGATTAGCTGTATTAACGTTATTGTACCTGAGTAAGTTAAATAATTTTGTGATGGTTTTCGATTTTAATTTTTTCAGTCTAATAATGCTCCAGTGATCATAATCTTTAGGGCTATTTAATGATTCGATGATTGGAGTACATCGATTCAGAGTGGAGGAGATATTATCCTCGAGATTTTCAATAGCTGTATTAATCATTTCAACTGGGACATTTAAAAGTGAGTTGAGATTTTGTTCATCAATGAATTTATGTATCGAGAGTCTGTACTCTTTCCAATTTGTTTGCTTATATGAGAGACGGATAGGTCTTGGAACGCTTTCGAGGGATGCACTCCATCCGTCGAGGGACAGGTCGACCAAAGTGGCCCAATGGTCACTTTCATAGGGCAACACCTCGAGTCTTTGTGTACCGTTGTTAATTCTATCTGCCAATCTATCGTCCGCCAACGCGATATCGAGATTCGAATTAGCCGGATGAAAAGTTGGAGTTTCTGTGTATAATAAAGTGGCTCTATAATTTGCGCCCTGCAGACGCAGCCATTCGTACAAGGCTAAACCTTTACCGTTATTTACCGAATTCAGCCAGGATGAGTGTTTGGCATTTAAATCGACGGAGATAATATAATAGTTAGCGTCATTTGCGAGACGTAGTTGATTAAAAAGATCATCGAGATCCCGTAAAAAGAGAGTCTTATCCTTGGTAGGACTATAAACCGAAGCAATCACGAGACTTCTGTTTTCTGATAATTCAAGTCTGATGGCCACTGCCTCGATGGACCTTTCGCTGGAAAACGAAAGCTCAATCCTAGTAAAGGGTATAGCAGGATAAGGTGGTCAAAAGTGCCCTTGAACCGATTTCAATGGGGGTAGTCTCATTCGATAGATAATGCTCGGCGATCATTGTGTACCAAATTTTAACCCTTTATCTTGATGGGAAGGGTAGTTATGGGGAAAATTAAAAAAACAGGTTTTTGGCCCTTTTCCCCCATTTATTGAGGTGTAAAAAATCGGAAAAAATTCTGGCATATTCTACACGGTACCGGGCATGTTCGAGAATTTTTTCAGATTTTTCCGTCGAAGTACCTAAGCGTGAAAAATGGGCAAAGTCAAAAAAAACGGAAAAAAGAAGATTTCGTATCGAAATCTTCGAGGTACAACTTTTTGTTTTATATAGTAACAATCTAACACCTACGATTGTTATCCCCAATTTTTTTCAGATTTTTAAACCACCTGCGTCATTATGAAAAAAATCGAAAACCGATTTTCGGGACGTATTTTGATCTAAAACGCAAGAAGTAATTGTTATTTTTCCATTATTTTCATAGAGTATGTTCATTTTGTGGTTTTTAATGTTTTACCATTACAGATAATTTCATAACAATAAAAGGAATTGAGATAACTCACTTATCTGTAAACTATGTGTTACATTATGTACCATAATTTTGAACGTTCTTTCAACAGCAGCAGTGGCCACGCGTCTAGAGTGTCTGCTCTGGAACCGCTATGAACTTTTTGTCGCGGGTTCGCGTCCCGGAAGGTATATTTTTTTTTCTTTTTTTTTAATCTGTAAATGCATAAAAATAATCAATAATCATTTTTAACAGCTATTGCGATAATCCTAAATGCATAAAAAATGTATATCGTATAGAAAATAGTTTTAGAGCATATCTGTTGCTTTGCCGGCTCTCTCTAGCAATATGTTATCCCATGGTTACGGATATTTTTAAACTTTTAAATTACGGAAATGTTAACTTATTATGGTATATAAAAATGTATATTCGGCACCAAAGATCACAACACTTGCACTAACAGAGTATATGCACGTAATGATTACTTTACTTGCATGTTTCTTTCCCTTATATTCAAAGAAGAATCGTTGACATGGAGGGGATATGCTCGAAACTTGGAAAATATTAATTTCTATTGGTTTGTATTATATTGCCATTTTTAATTTGTTAATTCTGAAATGAGCGTAGGGAAGACAGTTTATGGTTGGGTCTCCGCTATTGTCTCCAATGTGTCAAACCGATTTAATGCTGGGTATGTTACCATTTATGAATATTTGTACTTTTTTAAGTATGTACAGTTCCATGTGACTAGGTAGAGACAGAAACCATTTAACAGTGAATTGACCAATATAACATAAATACCTATAGGGGATTAGCTTAGTATCTGCGCCAAACCTTCAATGCCAGCAAGCCATTGGTGAAGGCTTACGGAAAGGAAGGGTTCGTGTGATGTTGGAGCAGGCGCAATAAAATAATAAAATCCTGCAAACTAAATTATATGCCTCTATTTCTTAAAGGTATTTTGACAGCGATACAAATGCTCATCAGTAAGATATCTAAAAGCTTAAGAAGTAAATTCGTATATAACAATAAAGCAATTTTAACGATTGTATCTATTGTACAGTTATGGCCCTCAAACGTATTATTTATTCTATATGATTTCGGAACAAATAACAAACTAGTACTTATGGCGAAAAATAATAATCTACCAAAAGAAAGGAACTTTTGTTTTCATTCAACATGATTTCGGCAGGAATTTGTCAAGGTATAAACTCCGTTCCTTTAGTGCCGAATATACATTTTTATATACCATAATAAGTTAACATTTCCGTAATTTAAATGTTTAAAAATATCCGTAACCATGGGATAACATATTGCTAGAGAGAGCCGGCAAAACAACAGATATGCTCTAAAACTATTTTCTATACGATATACATTTTTTATGCATTTAGGATTATCGCAATAGCTGTTAAAAATGATTATTGATTATTTTTATGCATTTACACATTAAAAAAAAAAGAAAAAAAAAATATACCTTCCGGGACGCGAACCCGCGACAAAAAGTTCATAGCGGTTCCAGAGCAGACACTCTAGACGCGTGGCCACTGCTGCTGTTGAAAGAACGTTCAAAATTATGGTACATAATGTAACACATAGTTTACAGATAAGTGAGTTATCTCAATTCCTTTTATTGTTATGAAATTATCTGTAATGGTAAAACATTAAAAACCACAAAATGAACATACTCTATGAAAATAATGGAAAAATAACAATTACTTCTTGCGTTTTAGATCAAAATACGTCCCGAAAATCGGTTTTCGATTTTTTTCATAATGACGCAGGTGGTTTAAAAATCTGAAAAAAATTGGGGATAACAATCGTAGGTGTTAGATTGTTACTATATAAAACAAAAAGTTGTACCTCGAAGATTTCGATACGAAATCTTTTTTTTTCCGTTTTTTTTGACTTTGCCCATTTTTCACGCTTAGGTACTTCGACGGAAAAATCTGAAAAAATTCTCGAACATGCCCGGTACCGTGTAGAATATGCCAGAATTTTTTCCGATTTTTTACACCTCAATAAATGGGGGAAAAGGGCCAAAAACCTGTTTTTTTAATTTTCCCCATAACTACCCTTCCCATCAAGATAAAGGGTTAAAATTTGGTACACAATGATCGCCGAGCATTATCTATCGAATGAGACTACCCCCATTGAAATCGGTTCAAGGGCACTTTTGACCACCTTATCCTGCTATACCCTTTATATGTGTTTTTTATTACTATGGCGACGCCACCGCCAAAACGATTATTCATTCTGTCCCTGCGAATCATTATATATTCGGGAGGTAATTCAACAACATATCTAGGATTAAGCTTTGTCTCAACGAGACAGCAAACATCAGGGTGATTTCTTACGAGAAACTGTTGTAAGTAGGCTCTTTTATGCAAGTTGGTTATGGAATTGACATTCGCCGTGATGATACGGATGTTCTCGAGCAGTATAGGTTGATTTGTGATTGGTGCTATTGTTTCACTGGTGGGTGGTTTGTCTGCCTCTCGCGCTCCGCCCTTGATAGGTGGTATGTTGTGTATCCTCATCTATAAAGGATTGAAAGAGGAAGTTAATTTTTTCCGAATTTTCGTTAATTCTTTGGAAGATAAGTGGAATTTGATCGGCAATGCTTTTGATGGCTGCTAGTAATGAATTTAAATTAATTTGTTGATCGGCCTGATCATTTGCCGATTGCAACGGTCGATTTGTCGTTGTTGGTACGGCGGTGTTCGAGGAGGGGAGGGCGGCTGCTGCTCCTGCTGCGACTCGGCTGTATGAAAGGCCAGTGAAAACCGACGAGTGACCGATTCTTTGGCAGTTGAAACACTGCAAGAGGTCTTGTCTTCGGAATTTTTCCCATTTTACTCTTTGGTAGTTTAAGATATTTAAATTTTGAATAAACTTGAAATCCGAGTTAGCGGTGAATTGAATAATAAACATTGGCAGAGGTATGCCTGATTGTTTGGATTTCAAGGTTGAGAATTTCGTGCCGCGGATGGCCTTGGCCTTAGAAGCGGCAATGGAATTTATTTCCGATAACAGTTCGTCTATTTGTGTATTAGGATCAATGCCTTTCAAAAGAAGCGTAAGCGGTTTTTCATCCTTCGGTGTATAAGTGAAGAATTTGATTTCATTGTTTGTAAGTATAACCTTCAGTTTAGTGAAGATTTCATTGGAATTCGCGTGTATTACGTGACTTTTGTTGCTGGCTCGCTTAATAGTAAAAGCTGCTTTTGGCAGCGAATTTCTTGAAATATTAATAATGATTTGCGGTGATGCCGCGTGTACTACGATTGGAGGAGGTTTTCCTGTCCTTTTTGCAGTTGTCTCTGGCTGCACTGTTGGATGGACTTCGCTGTCCTGTCGCTTGGATTGCCGTGGTCGATCCAGGTCTGAGAGGGCCAGGAAGCGGTTTGAAGGCTTTTCCATCGTCGGTTGATGCGGACGTTGTGTAGGCGATCTTCTTCCTGTAGGGGGAGACTTACTCACTTGAGTCCATCCCGAGGTGGATGGATTTTCCTCGGACCTCACTGAAGGTGTAGGCGGTGCGGTTTTAAGCTGCGCTTCCAATAGGTTGATCCTGTTAAGCAGATGTATATTTTCCTGCTGGAGCGCTGTTAGGGTTTGATTTGGTGTCTCCCCTTCCTGCCTGGCTGATGGAATGGACATCGTAACGCTGGCTGCGTCCTTATTCGATCCGTTGTTATCCTCCATTGTAGCGGGAGAGTTGTCGCGTGAGGTTGATGTACCACGTGAGGAAGCACGCTTCGTCGCCGTCTTCTTTGTCTTTTTGGGTAGCATATTTTCCGTCGATGTAGAAATTTGATCGACGGTTGATCTTTTTAGAGATCTGGCTCTTGGTCTTGGTGCCGGTGATGCAATCGGTGCATCATCGGCGTCTTTTCCGCTGTGTGTGCCTTTTTGCACTAATTTTGCTTGGTCTTTGAGAGAGGAATGTTTTTCCATACACTTCACTCACTTAATAGAAAAAGTAAAAATTCGAAAAAAGGGGGACTTGCGCGGGCAAGCCCAGCAGTAGAAGACGGAAGAAAATGACTTATAATAGTTAGGTTTTTGATTCAAACACTTAAGCTGAACTTTGAATTTCACAGTGTAGTACGTATAGTCGCGAAATGGGAGCTCTCAGAGGCACGTCTTATCTCTTCGAGCGCTCGGCGCAGAGTGGCATACGTATTGTAAACAGTAGAGTATGGCGTAATGCTTATTACGCCATAAAAGAATGATCTATATCAGAAACAAAGAATGATCTATAGCAGAGTGCGTAGAATAAATCTGACAATGAGTGCAAGCGTTTGTTTGTTTTGTAACGGCGAAGAGCCTAGCGCCAGTCGAGAATAAACGATCAACGAAGTAAGGCGTAAATTACTTATAATTACGTTTTATAAATATTTTAATGTAAATAAAATAAATAATATTACTTAAATATACCTTTTATTTATCCTGGATTTTAATAAAACTTACAAGGAGACATTACGACCGTGGACATGGGGATTTTAATGAGCTTCATATTAGGTGAAAGTACATCGAAAAATATTTGTGTCATGTCCGGGCGTTTTTGTGAATGGGCCCTCAATTTTGAGAAATCGCATTTTGAAAAACGCAATTTTTCTGTAATAAGTAATATACTCTTAAAGAGAACGGGTCTATCGAATAAGTGCGATGGCTCGGCGGATGCGTGCTTGGCTTATACTTTTGCACTCCGCCGCGCTTCAGGTTCGAATCCTGCCTGATGAATAATTTTTTTTTTTTTCTTTTCTGTAATATTTCAATCCTCCTAAATGTCATTTAATTGAAAATTTGTATATCGATAATATATTATAACTTTTAAGAAATGTTTACTACAAAATTACATTTCTTGGATGCAAGCAAATAAAAGGGCAACTGTTTTATTACCTGGTTCGCTATTCGTCACAACGAATATATTTACCGTTACGGTACCTGTGTTTTATTACTTTACCGTAAACTTTTTGTAACTTTTCAAGTGTTCGGTAAATATTTCAAAAGCATTCTTTCACAATTTTAACGTGATCATTAGTTTCCTTGCAACTACCGAAGTGAAAGGAAGCGTTATCCAGTCAAAGAATTTCTTTTGACTATCATAGTGTTATTTACATTGAACATTATTTAATCTTTCTGTAAAAATGCATTGGCACATAATCAATTATGTGTACGTGTTTTTGAAGACATGTTGAAATATGCTTGGTTTGCTTCAAAATTACTTTCAACTAGAAAAGTTTTTATGAACGTAAACCAAGCATGTTTTCCGTCTGAAACTTCTAGATCCAAATGTTCTTGTTCGGAAGCAGCGTTTATAAAATGTTCCTGGTGCCGGAAATTTATATGTTTTGCCTGTTTTTATGAATCATTTCATCCGAACACTTGTGAAATCAGTAATTTGAATAGATAGATAAATATATTAGTTTTAATCCCTTTTGAAATCAGTTATTTAAAACGTTATCTACTAACAAAAAGAAAGAAAAATTATTCATCGGGCAGGATTCGAACCTGAAGCGCGGCGGAATGCAAAAGTATAAACCAAGCACGCATCCGCCGAGCCATCGCACTTATTCGATAGACCCGTTCTCTTTAAGAGTATATCACTTATTACAGAAAAATTGCGTTTTTCAAAATGCGATTTCTCAAAATTGAGGGCCCATTCACAAAAACGCCCGGACATGACACAAATATTTTTCGATGTACTTTCACCTAATATGAAGCTCATTAAAATCCCCATGTCCACGGTCGTAATGTCTCCTTGTTAGTGTTTGAAATGAAACCCTACACTAATCTTATCATGTTTATCTTATCCTGCAAACTTATTAAAGTGTCCTTCAAGCAGTGTTTACTCCCAGTGAAGTAAACGGTAAGCATTACGCCATACTGTACTGTTTACAATACGTATGTTTCATTTAATACAAAAACCTAAGCATTATCGCCTTTCTCTACTTTCTATGACCGTGAATGACCTTGTATAATAGGTCGTTGAACTCGTTTTAAGATCCTCTATCATGATACGGAAGCAAAAACATACCGATCCATTCAAAAAAATAAAGGTGACCTTCAAATGCCCGAAGTACTTACACCTGCAAAAAAAACTATTATCGCTACCGGATCGCCCCGTTCGTACTGTGCAATTTTATTTCAGCAAATATTTCTGTGAAACTTATAGTTTCGAAGATATCTGAGGTGCTAATAGTTATTGCCCCACCCTGTATAGCGGGCACAAACATAATAATGAGTAGCTAAAATACAATGTATCCCGAGCTTGTTAACGTCAACGTATTTCAGTATTTCAGAAGAAGTAAAATTATTTCAAACGCGAAAGAAACGGTCGCTTTAGGATCGTCGCCACTGCGCGCAGTGGTCCAGCGCGAAAAATTAACCATTCATCAGTACTGAAATAGGACGAGGAATTGTAATAAAATAACAAATCCACAAAAATTACCGCTGCTACACTCATTATTAAATTTCAGTACAAATTCCTGATACCAGTAATATTACAGTGCCGGACAAAATGATAGGACGTTTAATGTATTTGTATATTTCACTTAACATAACAAAATATTTGTACATTTTGCACACCTTATGTATTAGATATGTCCTCCAAGGTATATATATAGAATTGTATTTTTGCATCTTGTATACGAAAGAAGTTAGAGAAAATAATATAAACATGTATTGTTCAAGAGCGGACAAAATGATAGAACATTATTTAAAAAACACAACTATTTGAACAAAAATATTGTTCGTAATTCCATATTAGTATTTAGTGAAACCGCCTTTTCGCTGTATCACATCTAGTAAGCGATTGGGAATTGACTTAAACAATTTTTTAATGCGTTTTTGTCTTAAAAGACTCCAATGCGTAACAATACTTTGTTTTAATTCCATGACATTTGTGTATTGCTTCCCATTGTCATAAACGGTTCTTGAAAGTTCTGCCCATACATTTTCAATAATATTACGGTCGGGTGAACGGGCTGGCCACTCGAGACATGTCACATTTTTAGAATTAAAATAAGCTTTAACGCACTTTGCAGTATGTATTGCAGCATTATCTTGTTGAAAAATAAACTTACTACCTGCAATACGAATCGCGTGCTTATTTAACTGATCGTTTATTAATTTAATATATTTTTCACTATTTAGACGACCTGATATCAAATTTATATCAGTTTTTCCATGGTATCCTACACCGGCCCATACCATGACACTACCGCCACCCATTTGTCGACGGCTTAAACATTGTTTTTCTTTCCTTAAATCGTGGAAATAGTAATTCCAGTCATCAGGACCGTCGAAATTAAATTTTTTTTCATCGCTAAATATCACATTTCTCCACTACTTCTTCCACAAAACATGATCGCGAGCAAACTTTAAACGAGCTTCCTTATGTTGCTCAGTTAGAGGAGGCTTTCCGTTCAATTTCTTCCGTTTAATTTGTTTACTGCTTTGCAGAATACGTCGCACAGTTCTTACATTAGCTGAAACGCCTGCTTCTTCTGCGATTCTTCTTGCAGTTCCCTTATAATTGGAAGCCACACGTAGTATAGCACGTCTACCGCGTTCTGTTATAGCACGAGGTCTGCCAGTACTTTTCTTTTTTCCGTAGATTTTCGGATTTTTTAAAAAGTTATATATAACGTGACGACTTCTATTTAACAATTTTGCAATTTTCGTTATAGTTTGGTTTTGTGACCGCAATAACACGATACGGTCAATTTCACTCTTATTTAATTGCTTTCCTCGACCCATTTTAATTTTAATGAAGCAAATGTATTAAATAAGTGAATAATTTAGACATCTGCTTCTAGTCACTACTGATAGAGTACTGCCAGAGTACATGAGAATGACTAATATTAAACGCGTTCTATCATTTTGACCGAGTAAGTTATAGACTGAAAGCCAGCGCCTGCCAGACATACGTTAAAGTATAAAAGCTGAAAATTTTTTTGCGTGTTCTCACTGGTGTAGGGAACAATGTTTAGGGGCTACAAACGTTGACTAACGGTGCCTTCGGCAGGTATCAGATAATTTAGGGGTGCAGTACATGAGCTCTCTTACGTTATATTATAAAAGCTGAAATTTACACAGAATCTTGAAATGACCATTCTTAGTCAATATTTAAAAGGCCAGACCTATCCGAAGGGTCTAACACTCCCCCAGACGCGATAGAAGGGCAAATGCACTGACAATGAGAGAGCATTGCTCAGGTATATGAATGCATTTAAGAGAGTATTCGTGCAGTTAATAATAATAATAATAATAATCTATTTTATTCTCTTTGCGGGGTACATACTGTGGACCTCCGCTCCACTCACAAATCCCTTTCTTTTTTTCTTTATAAATCCACATCATCGTTATACAAACACAATTATCCCCTTAACACACTTCCTCACACTTATTCTACAATTACTTAATCCGCTTAATTGACAGAATATCATGCTTACGAGAGAGAGAGAGATCGGTCACCATCCATCCTTCCATTCCACTCACATTCATTCTCTTGACCTCCGCTTCCGCTGCTCGCTCTTTCTCTCATCTCTTCTATTCTTCTCATCCATACTTCCCCTCCCCCCTCTTCGTCCAACACCTCTTCCACCATTTCCTGCCAACCTTTACTCGTTCCCCAATCGGTACACTCTTCCCATATATGTTTCCACGTTTCTACCCCCCTCCTACATACTCTGCATCTCTTATTCTCTATTTTATCCCAATACCGTCCTCCTCTCATTTTACTGCCTAACCTATAACCCGCCACCAACTGCCATCTCCTTTCCTCCCATCCCTTCATCAAGTACCTCGGCACTCCCTCTCCTTTTACTCTCTTATACCACTCATTATATCTTGAGACCATTATGTTTCTCCACCTCTCCTCCCTTTGTAATTCTTTCTCTTTCCTTACTATCACCTCCCCCCTGAGTCTCCCCTCCTCCCTCATCTCTTCTACCTCCTCCAAACTCCATCCCCTTCCTTCATAAAACCCCTTCCTCTCTTCTTCCCATCCCCCCAATACCTTTCCTTTCTTCGCTCTTTCCCTCATTTACAACTAACACTGAATTGCTAAATAACCCCTCTTCCCTTCACTCAACCTCCTTTCATAACTCCATGCCCTCATACCGGCCCTTCCTTTAAGTAAATCCCTCTTCATCTCCTCCCTTATCATGTACCCCGGGACACTCCTTTCTACTCCCAACACCCATCTCAAAAAACTATCCTGTATTCTTTCCAACTTTATCCTTTCCTTCCATCCCCAGATTTCTACTCCGTACCCCATCACCGCCCACACTAATCTGTCAAATAACCATACCCTCCTGCCCCAATCTTTCCCAAATTTCCTTTTCCCTAACCCCCATACCTTCCTCATTGTCACCATCCCTTTTCTCGCTCTCTCTGACACATGTTCCTCTTGACTACCGTTCGCCGTCACTATATATCCCAAATACTTCCACCTCTTCACTTCTTCTATCCTTTCTCCCTTCCACCACCACTTACTCTTTCTCTTTCCCCCTCCGCCCCTCTTACACCTCATTAGCTTCGTCTTCCCCACATTAACTTCTAATTTCTTCTCTCCCAAGTACCTCTCCAACCTTGCTAACATCCCTCTCATTCCTTCTTGATCTTCTGCGATTAACACTATATCATCGGCGTATGCCAATGTATAAATCCTCTCTGACCCTACTTTCACTCCTCCCCATCTACCCTTCTTCATTTCTTCTTCCAAATCCGCTAGTACCAACGTGAAAAGTGTCGGACTCAGCGGGCACCCCTGTCTCACCCCTTTGACTGTCCAAAAACACTCTCCTTCCTCTTTTCCAATCCTTACCTTACCCTTCGTCCCTTTCAATACCTCCATGCATCTCTCCACCAACCCTTGCCTTATCCCCCCCTTCCTCATCGACTCCGCCAAAACTTCTCCGTCCACCGAATCAAACGCAGCCTTCATGTCTATAAATAGGCATAGCATTTTTCCCCCCTTCCTTGCCACCTGTCTATTTATTAAATAGTTCAGAACGTAAATGTTGTCGATCGTCCCCATTTCTTTCCTAAACCCTGTTTGATTCGGTGGCAGTATCCCTTTCTCCTCTATATCCTTTTTCACTCTTTCCGCTAGCATTGATGCATATATTTTATACGCCGATTGCGTTAATGTGACACCCCTGTACTCTTCCACTCTGTTTCCCCGACCTTTCTTCACTATCGGTATTACCACCCCCTCCGACCACTCCTCTGGCCATCCCTCCCCTCTCCATATCCTTCTACATATGTTCCATATCCTTTCCTTCACCTTACCTCCCCCGTATTTCCAAACCTCGTTTGGAATCCCGTCCCCTCCCGTCGCTTTTCTCTCTTTCAACTTGCTGATCACCTTTTCAATTTCCTCTCTCCTCAACTCTTCCTCTGCATCTTCCCCCCTGAACCCTCTTTCTCCCACTCCTCTTACCCTCCAGTTAACTCCTCCTAACACCCCTCTAAAGAAACTTTCCCATTCGTCCATCTCTATCCCTTCATTTACCCTCTTTCTGTCCTTCCTTCCCCTATTCACTACCCTCCAAGCGTCTCTTTCTGTCCTCACACCTGCTATCTCCCTTTCCCATTTCTCTTTTTCTTTTCTCTTTTTGTCTTTACATATTCTACCCAGCTCGTCTCTTTCCTTCCTGTAACTCTCTCCACTTCCCACTCCTGCCCTCCATCTCCCTAGCTCTTCTTCTACTTCTCTCTTTTTCGTTCTACATTCCTCGTCCCACCAGCCCGTTTTGTAATCTTTCCTCCCCCCCCCCCCCCCCCACCATCGTCCTTTCCATCACCTCTACCACATCTCTTCTTAACAATTTCCAATCCTCCTCCACCCCCCTTCCTTCGCCCCCTCTATTCCCCATTTCCCTTATAAATTCCTCCCTCCTGTCCATCACCCATCTACCTTTTTTCCTCCCCCCCCCCCCCCACTCTCATACATACCTCTTCCACTTTCTCCCCTCTTATCCAAACCACCACTGGCTGGTGATCTGACTCCACTCTTGCTTCTACCACCATCCTTACTATTTTTTCCCTCATCTCCCCCTCCCCTAATATATAATCAATTACTGATTGTCCATTTCCTACATACGTAAATTCCCCTTCTTCATCCCCTTCAATTCCCCCATTTAGTATCTCCCACCCCACTTCTCCTAAGAACTCGCATAATCTTCTTCCCTGTCTATTCACTCTTATGTCCTTCGATCTTCTGCTTTCTTCCTCTTCTTCTTCCCCCTCCTCAATCACTCTCCCCCCTAACCTGCCTGTCCTCGCATTGAAATCACCCCCTATGACTACCCTTACTCCAGTTTCCCTTTCTTCCATCCATTCTTTCAATATTTCCAACTTCTTATCCAAATCATTATTAACATATATTCCTATTATTCTCCACCAATCCTTCCCCAGCCTAATTTTTTTAACAATCAAACCCTCTTTCTCCTCTTCTCTTTTTTCGTCTGTTATTTTTATCCCCTTCCTCACTCCAAATACCATCCCTCCTATTGCCCTTCCTCTTTTTCCTCTCTTCTCTGCGAACTGAATATCCCATACATATCCTTCCGTCATCTTGCTCTTCACTCCCTCCCATTCTTTCTTTCCCACCCACGTCTCGCACATAACCACCACATCCCATTCTTTCACACCTTCCCAAAACCCTCTATCTTTATTTTTCATCCCCGCTACATTCCAAAAAGCTACCTTGTAAATCTTCCTTTCTTCCCTCCACCCCCTCTTTTCCACTCTCTCTACTCTCCTCTCACCCTTTCCCTCTTCTGTACCCCTGCTCAGTTTCCCTGCTCTTCTACCCACCTCTCCCCTATTTCATCCCACCTTTTTATTTTATTGTTTACCCACAATTTCATATACCCAATCTGCAATCTTTTTCCCTCCCTTCTCTCCTTAGCTGCTTCTTCTTCTATTCTCCACCTTGCCCTTCTTTCCTCTACCGTTAAATCGTCCTCAATTCTTTCCTGCCTCCCTCTCAACCCTTTTTTCGCGATCATTATCTTCCTTTTCCCTTCCATATCCCCCATCCTAACTAGGATCCTGCTTCTACCTTCCCCATCTACCTTCCCCACTCTTCTCACCTCCTCTACCTTCTCCTTCACTCCTATTTTTTCCCATATTTCTTCCACTGCTTTAATCACTTCATTACCATCTACTTTCACTCTTTTTATAATTATATTTCTTCTTCTCTCTTCTCTTTCTTTTCTATCCATTTTTATCTCTATTTCTCTCATCTTCCTCTCCACTAACTTCCTCCTCTCCTCCGTCTCACCCCCTCCTTTACTATCCTCCTCTTTTAACTCCAATCTCTCTACTTTTTTCTCCAATACTTCAATCTTTTCCAGCAACTCCAATCTCTCCCTCTCCCAACTATCTCTCATTTCGCTTAATTGCCTAACCACTTCCTCTCTCCCTTCTTCCATCTTCCTCCCTATCTTTTTTATCTCCTCTCCGATCTCATTCCTCAATTCTGTAAACATCCCTCTCATCATTTTCTCTACCTCTATCCTCCCCATTACGATTTTCTCTGGCGTCCTCTCGATTTTCCTGCTCTTTTTAAAAATTTCTTCCTTACCCTCTCCCTCCTCTTCCCCCTCTGTCACCCTTTCCTTCCTTTTTCCTTTCCCTAATAACTTCTCTATACTTCCACAACTCCCCCTCCGCTCTCTAGCGAACTGCTCTGCCTTTGTCGGTCTCCCCCCTTTCTTCCCCTCTTCTACTTCCACGTCACTGCTCTCTCTCCTCCCCCCCCCCCCCCATACTGACTCTTCTCTCTATCCATCCTATTCTATCTATTCTCTCTGTCCCCCTTGCCTTTTTCAACTCTTCGCGCGTCCTACCTACTTTTTCAGTTGCTCACTGCGCGTCACCACCTGTTTTCCCTGTTGCTCAGGGTAGGCACGCTGCCGTGTATGAAAAAGGTCCGCAAACAGCGCCGCTTTTAGCTGAGCGGCGAACTAAAGGCATAAATTTATGTACAGCATGCCCATCTATATTAATGTGTATACAGTGGTTGTATTCTAGAGTAAACCTTGTTTTCTTTACAATTTTATTTTTAAATTAAAATAACAACGTTATGTTTCAATTAACTATTTTTTATTAACATTCACAATAAAAAAGAATTATAATATACATAGGTGTACATAGGAACACATATACTTTCTAACCTCTGTTTTCTTTTCAGAAAATAACCGAATGTTTCTTCCTTTGTTTCATACTTAAAAAAAGGAAACAACTTAAATTATAACAGTATTTTAATAATTATAGTAAGTATAAGAACTATGAAATAAATAATAATTATGTCTAGAATTCTTTTGGCTACACGTTTTCGTCTTGAGCGATTTACTCTTAAATAAGTACCCACAACGGCGGTTCGGAATGTTCGGAAGGTTCGGAACAAAATCGACTGTTCAGTTCTGGCGGTAACAGAATCACAACGATTTCCTCTCGCAAATGCCGTTGAAATTCTTCAATTCGGTGTGCATGCGTGAGTAGCGTCACTATCGCCACCTGCTAGCTGAGCGGGGCGTAACTCGGAACCGCTGAGCCCATTACAGCTTGTCGACCCTGCTGTTGCTACCTACTCGCGCTTTCCCGCCACCTAACCTTAACCTCTACTTGCTGAACACTCACTCTTCCCACAACTCTCCCAACCTTGTTCCTCTAACACTCTTGCACTTTCTTTTCTCCTCCTACGCTATCTTATCTCCTCTACCTCCCTCTATATTTTCTTCTCTCACTACCCGCCTTTTTCACCAAAAAATTCAGCAATCTAATCCTCACACCTTTCACACCTTTCTCTCACTCTGTCACCGGAAACGGAAGTCCGTATTCGTGCAGTTTAAATTTTATAATTAATGAAAGTTATATGTGAATATTACTTAAAAATTATCATACAATAATTTTCAAATAATCAGACAGATTCGAAGGGTTAAACACTTCCTTAGACTGAATAAAGGCCAGCTAGAACTATATATGAGAGAGCATCAGAAAACTGTTAAGTTAAGTTAAGTGAATTTGATGCGAAGAAAATTATTGTTTATTAATATAAGTTTAATTTGTTACCGGCGAGGTCCAGAGATTCGAGTTTTTAAAAAGGGAATTTATTCGTCCTCTTAAACTCTACTTTTAACAAACTACAAATCTTACTACACTACTAGAATACTCAAAGAATACAGAAAGGCTTATAAGCTAATACGTTGATCGATGTTAACTCGTACTGATGAGGATTGGTAATGCTCGCTCTTCATCGTCGTTCGCGCTTTTATATTGGCGTGATGCGTATTCGATGCGTCTTTGAATTGTAGGTGGTGCGTAGACATACGTCGCATCTTCGTGTCTATCAGTTACATTGCTTATTTGATGCGCAAGCTGGTGCGTGGACACGCGTCGCATCTTCGTAATAAACAGCACATAAAGATAGTAGGACGTCTATCGGTTACATTAGATAACAGGATGTCTATCGGTTACAAATTAAATAATATTGTTTATTAATATAAGGAAATAAATTAAATTTAGCTTAACGTTAAGTAGTAAATGCACACACACACATATATATATTATTCAAATAGACCTAAGTGTTCGAATATTATTGCAAAATAATTCTCAAGAAAAATATATAAAATATTATATTCATATTTCGTTAAATATTATTAAATTATTCTAATTTTTTTTAGTTATGTCATGATTATTGAATAGTACATATCTACTTCTATATATTTTATATTATTTTAAAACTCTACAAATTAATTCCAAAATACTGACTAATATTATTTTCCATTTATTCATATACATAAGTAACGCTCTATCGATGCATTTGACTTTATACCGCTAATATACAATAATATTTTATATTATATTGAAACTCTACTAATTAATTCCAAACGAATATTTTTTTCCATTTATTCATACACATAAGTTACGATCTATCGATGCATTTGACTTTATACCGCTAATTAATATTAAGCTAAATTTAATTTATTTACTTATATTAATAAACAAACAATTTAAATTTAATGTCTACGTACCGAATAAATAATTTTCTTCGTATCAAATTCACTTAACTTATCTTAATAGTTTTCTGATGCTCTCTCATATATACACTGGACAGCAAATAAACCGGGCCACCCGCTACTTTTGAACTCTAGTCCGATTTTCTCAAAAAGTATAATACTTACAACTGTCAAAGTCATACCTATAGAAAGTGCGTTTCATGACGATTATAATTAATGGAAACACATTATGATTTATCAATCAATTAAGTGTTTATTAAGAATTTTACAAAGATGAGTTTGTTATCACCAAGTAAAAAACAAATTAAAGCCGGAAACAAAGAAAAAAATTGAAAAAAAGTTTATGATTAGTATTCAGTGTTCCCTCCTCTTGCTCTGATAACTGATAGCATCCTCGTATTCATAGATCTCACGAGCCTGACGATGAAATCTTGGAGAATTGCATTCCACTCCTCTTCAATTGCGATTCGCAGCTCTGGAAGCCTTGTTGGAGCAGGTACCCGGGCTCGTACCCGACGTTTGAGCTCATCCCATAAGTGTTCTATAGGGTTCAAGTCCGGGCTTCGAGCTGGCCAGTCCATCGTACGGATGCCAACGTCGTGTGGATATTGGGTCACCACATGAGCAACGTGAGGCCATGCATTATCATGCATCAACTGCATATCCTGCCCGATATATCCTGCGTAAGGTACCACATGATCTGCGAGGATTTCAGAAATGTAGCGATGAGAAGTCAATCCACGTGTACGGCCCGTCGGTTCAATGAAAACTAAAGCTGTATGTGCAGTTAATGAGATGCCGCCCCACACCATTACAGATCCTCCTCCATAAGCAACAGTTTCTTCGATGCAACACTGAGAATAACGTTCTCCAGGGCGTCGATATACTCTCTGACGTCGATCACTTCCATGTAGACTCGCCCTTGTCTCATCAGTGAAGAGTACTTTACTCCACTGCTCCAACATCCAATCTCTATGCTCTTGAGCAAATTCAAGTCGTGCTCGACGGTGGGCTACCGTTAATGCTGGGCCTGTTGCCGCTTTTTTTGGAGTCAGGCCCCATTCAGCAAGTCTCCTTCTAACTGTATCTGAACTTATGACCACTTGGCGTTCATCACGCAGACTTTGTTGGACTTGAACTGCGTTGTGTCGACGATTTCGCAGAACAGTAAGTTGGATGTAACGATCATCTGCTGCTGATGTAGCCCTAGGTCTGCCCGTACCTGGACGGCGATCGAATGCTCCAGTCTCTAAGTATCGTCTGTAGTATCGTTGCACTGAAGATCTGCTAATTCGAAGTCTTCGAGCGACCTCACGTTGTCCGTGGTCTGCTTGAAGTAATGCTACAGCTTGTGCGGCTTCCTGAGGAGTTGTATCCATTATTAACTCAAAAAAGTTACAAAAATACACGCGTCTATGCAAATGATGGAAAACATTTAAAGAAATGATAAGAAATATCGGACTACCCTCACTGTAGAAGAAAGAACGCTGAGCGCGAATTCTAGCCAAAACAGAGCAAATCGTAAGCATTCTGTTTGTTGCTTGATTGCAATGTAAGATGAGGGTACTTTAGATTAAATTTTAGTCATTTTGATCGTCATGAAACGCACTTTTTATAGGTATGACTTTGGCAGTTGTAAATTTTATACTTTTTGAGACAATCGGATTAGAGTTCAAAAGTAGCGGGTGGCCCGGTTTATTTGCTGTCCAGTGTAGTTCTAGCTGGCCTTTATTCAGTCTAAGGGGGTGTTTAACCCTTCGAATATGTCTGGTTTTTTGAAAATTATTGTATGATAATTTTTAAGTAATATTCACATATAATTTTCATTAATTATAAAATTTAAACTGCACGAATACTCTCTTAAATGCATTCATATACCTGAGCAATGCTCTCTCAGTGCATTTGCCCTTCTATCACGTCTGGGGGAGTGTTAGACCCTTCGGATAGGTCTGGCCTTTTAAATATTGACTAAGAATGGTCATTTGAAGACTCTGTGTAAAGGGTCTAGCCGAATAAGGGGGTCAGAAGTGCCCTTGAGCCGATTTTATTCAACGATGGTTGATTTATTGAGTAAAATCGAAAAACCAGTTTTTGCCTCATTTTCCATAATTAATGTGGAGCAAAAATTCCAAAAAAATTCTAACACATTCTAAACATGAATGTACACGTTAGTGATTTTTTTCAGATTTTTCCTTTGCAAGTTACATTCACGAAAAATGAAAAACCGAAAAAAAATTTTTTAAACATCGATTTCGTATTGAAATCTTCCGAGCACAACTTTTTCCTTTTTACAGTACTTGCATAATGTTATCATTGTTATACCCTAATTTTTTCAGATTTTTTGAGTACGGTGCATCACGTTCGGAAAAATCAAAAACCGATTTCTGGGACACATTGTGGGCTGAAACTCGCCCATTATCTGCCATTCTTGCATGATTTTAATACAGTATGTTCATATTGTGACCTTCAATGTTTCTGCATAGAAATATGTAGATGTTAAAGAACAATATCGGGATAATTAAATAAATTGCTGATTGTATGGTCTTTATAACCTAGAATTTTAACCGTTCTTTCAAAAGCATTAATGGCGCAGTGGCTATGGTGTCTGCCTGTGGAATCGCTAGACACTTTTTTGTCGCGGGTTCGAATCTCCATGTGGGACTTAAGTTTTTTTCTGTAATTTTTTTTTTTTATTATTAAAGACATAACAATATTCAGTAGTAGCTTTAAAATGTTTCACGCCTAACCTGCCTCCCGGTGAAGGTATCGGATTAAAAATTTGTGTGCAATGGTTTTTCATCATCACCTATCGAATGACCCATCGTCGAATAAAATCGGCTCAAGGGCACTTTTGACCCCCTTATTCGGCTAGACCCTTTCAGCTTTTATAATTTAACGTGAGAGAGCTCATGTACTGCACCCCTAAATTAGCTGATACCTGCCGAAGGCACCGTTAGTCAAGGTTTGTAGCCCCTAAACATTGTTCCCTACACCAGTGAGAACACACATAAAAATTTTCAGCTTTTATACTTTAACGTACAGGGTGTTTCAAAAATATTTGTCATGGCTTTCAGGGGTTGTTCTACACCTCTGGATCGATGGAGATTTGCGAAAAAAACTTGCCGCAAAATTCGGGAAAGGGTAGCAAATTTTTTTTATTGGCTTATCGTATTCGTCTTGTTACATAGGCAAAATGTCTGAGAGGAACCATGGGTCAGAAACGAACCGTTCTCTTACAAATTAACTTTTAATTGGGCCTTACGATTAAAATTTCGCCCATACGACAGCCTTCGAGTCGCCGACCTTTCGAAAGGAAACCCATGAGATACCCTTGCTAGCTCCAATAGTTGAAACAGAGGCAACATAATTGAAGAGAGAGAAAAAGACTAGAAAATGTCAATGACCTGCGTTCGGTGTCGGGTTCACTCAAGGGCCCACCCGGGAAGAAGAGTATAAACACTTACACTTCTCTTCTGGTTCCGTGACACAGTGCTCTATTTTCTAGCTTCGTTTACGTCGCCTCTGCTTTAACTATCGGCGAAATTTTAATCGGAAGGCCCAATTAAAAGTTAATTTGCGAGAGAACGATTCATTTCTGACCCATGGTTCCTCTCAGACATTTTACCTACGTAACAAGACGAATACGATGAGCCAATAAAAAAAATTTGCTACCCTTTCCCGAATTTTGCGGCAGGTTTTTTTCGCAAATCTCCATCGATCCAGAGGTGTAGAACAACCCCTGAAAGCCATGACAAATATTTTTGAAACACCCTGTATGTCTGGCAGGCGCTGGCTCTTAGTCTACAATATTAAGCCTATGTTTACACTTCTTCCTCTAACTTTTTGCATATACAAGGTGAGAACATGCAATTCTATATGTATACGTTAGAGGATATATCGAATACATAGGGTGTACAAAATGTACATATATCTTATTATGTTATGCGACATATACAAATACATCAAACGTCCTATCATTTTGTCCGGCACTGTACATGCTGGTATTTCGGTTTCGACAAAAGATGTAAAACTATAACCGAAAATTACCGATACCATACCGGTATTTTCCATTTCGGTACAAGTCTCCGATACCGGTATTATCATTTAACGGTATGACGTCATACCGGTATTTCGATATTTCGGTATCTATAACGGTTATGAAGGTCTAACCGAAAAATACCGGTATTTTTCATACCGGTACAAGTCCCTGCTCAGGAGTGAGAGGTGATCTCCCCGATGCCATGCCGCGGCCCCGATCTCTTGCGAGAAAGAGGTGCGCCACCTGGCGGAAGAGTAACGAAGCAGTGCTATATGCGGGAATAACCGGCCGAATTTCACGGTTTTACTAGGGTTTGGGAAAATGCTCATAAAAACCAAACGAGAAACAATATTTACATGATTCAAAAAGCAGTATATTAAGGACGAAATAGAGAACAAAACAATGATACTAGTTTTTCTATATTCATTGAAAATTATATAAATAACAAAGGTATAAAAGATCATGAAGAAAGTAAAAGTCCAGTTTTCTCTTACAAAACGTATTTGCACATACAAAAAGTCACCTTTTCATCATAATCTTATATAGAACATTTATTACAAAGTATATGCTTTGCATTTCCGATATATTTTGTAACAAGATAAATAATATTACATAACAAACATAAAAAATAACTCGAAGGTACATGGTAAGCGCCGGACGGATTATCTCTTCCGAAATACGTAATTGTTATAGGTAATATAACATTACTGAAACAAAATTATGTTGTCATAAATATATTTGTGATATAATTTTGCATAATACTTCATTATAATAACATAAATATTTATATTTATATTTATTATTGTAAATGTGTAAAATTTTGTTATTATGACTCACCCAAATAATTTATTTAGCATTCGTGGCTACTAATGCACACACCATGCAATCCTTTATTGCACCTATTGCAAATTGTGCGTGATTTTCGTTTAGGCCTGCCATCCTTTCTGCTGCACGCCACGCAAGCTCTTTCCAGTTTTCCTGGAAGTTTTTGTACGCCTATATGGGATACATTTGTGGATGTTTCAGCCAATGGTCTGTCGTTTGCTATCCTCTTCACTGTCATCCATTCTCTCGTTATCGACTGAATAATATCGGTTATAAATTCGAGTCTTGTTTTGGTTCCGCCGTCTGTATTTTGCTGATATCTATAAAATGTAGGCATTCGACACCATTCGGGAGAAAATGGAGAAAACTACTTTCTTCCAATACTTGGGAGCTCTCCTTTCATCCAAATACGAATATAACGTGATGTCTGATGTGTCTAAGCCTCCCATATGTTTATTATATTCACTCACAATTGCTGGTTTTTCGACGTGTGTCTGTTCCTTTCTTCTTCTAGTTGTAGTTGATTTATTTTGAGCTTTTTCGTATGTGAATAATAGTAAAACATTCTTCTTCTGTGATTTTTTCTCCCGGCATGCTAGTAGTAATATTTCGTTGTTTCGGGCGTACTTACAAGGGGAGGACCAGACCCGGGGTCACCGATTTTGATGAAATTTGGTACACGTCTTCTACTTGGAAAATCATTAGACCCATGTTTTGCCAAAAGTGTAGATAAGTCAAAATTTTTGAAAAAATCAAGGTAAAAAAAAAATTTTTTTCTGTTCGACTTGAAACTTTGTAGACATGTTCTACGAGCAAAATTAAGGTTTACGTATTGTTTTATTTCGCTGTAAAAACATTTTGAAAATTTCTAGGTACTATTAGTACCTTAGAGATAAAATTGTTCTCAACGAAGTGAGCGGATGAGGTAGCGTACTACGAGTACTATGGACGCAGGATCGATTCCCGCATGGTGTTTTTTGTATTTTTTTTTTTTAATTTTTTATCTCTCTACAAATACATATAAATTATTTCTAGACAATATTTTAAAACCGTATGTACAAAATAACAAGTTCTGTTTACTAATTGACTCATGGACCGGCCAAACTGATGGTAGCATGTACGACGAAAGATTTCATAATGACCGTATGGAGTGCACTTGTCAGCTAAAAATTGTACCACCGCAATGCATATCCATCTGTCAACCTTTCGATGTCTATTTTTATCGGTAGGTAAAATTTTTACTGAAGCAAATACAGAACGCCCCGTCAGTGATACAAGAAAAAAGGTCCTTGCATAAAAGAGCTGATGCAATTAAAATACATGCAATAATCCATAACCAACTATCTGCTCCGATATTTACAAACATGATACAATATGCGTGGTATGCATCGAAATTAACACGTACCATATTTGTTAACGTTAACCAAGTTTGTTTTCCAAAGTCGGATATTAATAAGAAATGTACTAGCAACGCCGTATTCTTTATCACATGTTCTTGGTGTGAATATCGTTTATGTTTTCAATGTTTCTACGACGAGTACCACCCGCACAAGTGTGTAGTTTTTAATGAGAAATAAATTATTTTTATTAAAATACAAAATTGTGAACTTCATAGTAATCCTAACAAGAAATCCGCAAATAAAATAGAACATAACGCGCAATTTAAAATGTATAAATTAAATACTAGGCCATATTAAAATAAATAAAACATGTGACGTAAGAAAAACGATGATTGAAAAAATTAAGAAAAAAAATACAAAAAACACCATGCTGGAATCGATCCTGCGTCCATAGTACCCACCGTACGCTATCTCATCCGCTTCGTTGAGAACAGTTTTATCTCTAAGGTACTAATCGTACCTAGTAATTTTCAAAATGTTTTTACAGCGAAAGAAAACAATACGTATACCTTAATTTTGCTCGTAGAACATGTCTACAAAGTTTCAAGTTAATCGGAAAAATTTTTTTTTTTACCTTGATTTTTTCAAAAATTTTGACTTATCTACACTTTTGGCAAAACATGGGTCTAATGATTTTCCAAGTAGAAGACGTGTACCAAATTTCATCAAAATCGGTGACCCCCGGGTCTGGTCCTCCCCTTGATAGATGCGCCCTCTTGCAATTTCTGCTTCATAAACGGTGGAATATATTTTCTGTTTCTGCGGATCGTGCCAGTCAGGTATGTCTGTTTTTCGATCAATGATCTTTCTAAGGAAATATTTGTAAAAAAATTGTCGGCCACCACATGATACCCCTTCATAAAATAATTGCTCATATGCAATAATTTATGTACTACGACGTAGCTAAGACCGTTTTTTCTTATTTCTTCTTTATTTGTTTGATCTGTGGCTCCATTATAACAAAAAAATTATAAGCAGTACTGGTTAACTGCATCCGTGAGCATCCAAAATTTTATTCCCCATTTGTGATGTTTCTTATTTGGAAGATACTGAGTTAACGACGTTCTACATTTCGTGCCGACTAATGATTCGTCAATAGTCAAATGTTGATGAGGCGAATAGTGATATTTGAATTTATTATTTGCGTGGGTAACAACTGGTTCAAATTTTGCTGTAGCGTCATATCCTTGGCTATCATGTGCTGCTAGTTTGTCATTGTCTACGATATGGAAAAATATGCAAATTAATTGAAAGCGATTTCGGCTAAACATTTGGCCAAACCATCCTGATGGTACATCGATTTAACACGTTCGTCGCCGCGTCACCCATATCTGGGTGACGGGTATACTTCCGCTGAGGCCCCGTCACCCAAATATGGGTGACGCTTTTCTTGTTCAAGTTAAATAGGATTTTCAGTTGAATTTTTAAAAGGAATTTAATAGAATCAACATTGAAATATAAATATAGGATCCAGAACATAAATAAATTAAAAATCACTTTTATTACTAAATTGTTTTTATTTTTGACGGGAGACAGTCCGCCTATCGAAAAAAGCTTCAGTAGGCTGTTTTCCATTAAGGAAGTACCCTCGATAAATAAATTAACAACCAGAAAATTACAAAAATTTGCAGATATGTCGAAACCTTTTCAAAAATGACTCAGTCAAACTTTTATGATTTTTGGTTGACTTTAAAAAAATATATTGATAATTTGATTTTGTTGCACTTAACATGAAGTGTTATGGGAATCTGTAATTTTGGGGCACTCTATCTTTTATCACGTTGGAATTGACAAACAGATTTTGATAAAATTTTGAGAAAATGTAAACGAATAGTCTATGAAAATTTTTCTTTTTTTAAAACGTATAAAGCTTGCTTATGTTAATGGAAATAACTAAAACAAATCCGAGATTTTTTAGCAATTCATAAACGTGGCAACACCGCAATAC
The DNA here is from genome assembly GCA_910591515.1 of Cerceris rybyensis. Lineage (NCBI taxonomy): Eukaryota > Metazoa > Arthropoda > Insecta > Hymenoptera > Crabronidae > Cerceris > Cerceris rybyensis. Next base: position 3,304,739 of record OU342796.1, on the reverse strand, counting down.
TAAAGGTCAGCGTCAAGAATATTTTGCACGCCCGAGCCGTCCTTCGAGAAACACCGCCTCCTTCACCCAAACATACAGCCGAGATGTCACTGATTCACAACCACTCTGTAGGCGTCACGCTCGTGCCTATCGGCACTGGCGTGGTGCCGCATTTGGCGCGACATTCTTAGTTAATCGCTCGCGCTGGAAAGACGTGCCTCGCGCGTCAGACGCGGAGATAAGAACGACGTGCGTGGCACGTCGACTCAGAATATTTGTTGAGGAACAATTTCAGACGGCACTACGTCGTATGTAGGATAAGACAAAAGTATTGTTAGTGAAAAAGTATCCTGAGATATGTTTTAAATCAAATACATTTAATATATTTTAATGTTTTTGAACTTCTGGCGATGGTTTTGCCGAAATCGACAACTTCATTAAATCTTACGACATAAATATAGTATTGCGTTCCAGTACGCACATTTGTAAATTAATTACTAGCGCAAATTGTTAAAAATAACTATCCGATACTAGAACGCTAGGCTTCCTCGTATTAAAGAATACATTGTTGCCGTCGCGGCCGCTGCAGCCCATGCGACGTAGTGCCATTTGAAACTGTTCCTCAACAAATATTATGAGTCGACGTGCCACGCACGTCGTTCTTATCTCCGCGACTGACGCGCGAGGCACGTCTTCCCAGCGCGAGCGATTAACTACGAATGTCGCCCCAAATGCGGCACCACGCCAGTGCCGATAGACACGAGCGTGACGCCTACAGAGAGGTTGTGAATCAGTGACATCTCGGCTGTATGTTTAGGTGAAGGAGGCGGTGTTTCTCGAAGGACGGCTCGGGCGTGCAAAATATTCTTGACGCTGCTATAGGTTATGGCGCTTCAGTCAAAGATAAGTCACGTAAGAACATATGTAAATTGAGTAAATGCTAAAAGCATAATATTCAAAAAAAAAATGATAGTATCTTATTATTTCCGAAATGACAGGAGTAAAGAAAAACAATAAAAAGAGAAAAACAAGAGAATTAAGAATAATTAAACTCTATTATCAATTTACATTACATATATTGTCGTTAAACATTTGATAAAATATTTTGGAAATTGATAACGTACATCTTCAATAACCATATAGAGTCGTTCGGGTCAAGTGTGCGCACTCAAGGATTTAAACTCATGTCAAAATTAAAGAGTAAGGAATAAAGACAAAAGAACCCATGCATATGATAAACTATTTATTGAACTAATAATTAAATTAAGTAATAACACATAGAACTTTGGCATTAAAAAAAAATGGTTAATGAGAAAAATTCAAAATGCGCACACTTGACCCGCTTTGCGGGTAAGTGTGCGCATTGTCTTTTAATAGTTATAAACTTTTTAATAAAGAATTATCTTGAAGACTAGATAATTAAATAATGAGAGATCGATTTATAAATATAAAATCAGATGACTAAATTGAACTTAAAAGAAATTTTAGAACTTTAAAAGAAACTTTAAAATTAGTTATTAATTTTACGAAGAATATTCGTGGCACCGATCACATTCAAAACTACCTCCTTCATAAAAGGTACATTGTTCATGCCACCAATCCATGCATTTAATACATTGTGTTAAATGTTAACAGATCTGTGTTAACAAAACCACTGTCAGATACCATACGAACGCGCACACTTACCCGCGCACACTTGCCCCAAACTGAGATTTTTGATAGATGCTCACATAACTTTACTCATACAGAACATAACCTCAAATCATATACAGAATAGTAAACTTAAATAAATCATTAATATACAAAAAATTGATTTACCTTGGTAATTATGTTCAGTTTGATGCGACAATCTTTGTCAAGATGACAAAAGTTATAGTTTAAACGGCGAATTCTATTTATTTTTATTTAAAAATAAATGGACGAGACGATGTCGCAATCTTGTAGATGAATTAAGTCCTTATCACCATATCTTTCAGTTCCCTACGCATATCACAACTTTCCCATCTGCCCTTCGTAGATAGAAAGGGTGCGCACACTTACCCACTGCGCACGGTTACCCCTAATGACTCTATATAAAATATGTTTTGATATATAAATCTATATATTGCGCTCTATATATCTTAATAAGCCAACTTTATTTTTAAATAATTAGCTATCTTTTGTAAACAGTTAGCATTTTTGGTCACTGCTATCCTTCCATTTTCATCTTTGCCTAATAATATTGACAATCCTTTGATTCCTCCCTCTTTGTAAGCTTCTAATATCATGTCATATGTGATGTCTGAAAGAATCATTTTTTGTCTAATACCAATAGAAGTACAATCTTTTAACGTATCCAACGATTTAATCTTCACAGATAAATCTTTCTTTTTTATAGCTTCGCCCCAAGTCAAAGTTGATTCGATAATATTCTTATCAACAATATTGAGTTTCTTTAAAATTTCCTCCAAGATCCGCACATCATGTACAGCATCGTGTACTTGGGAAGCTTCAATACCGAACTTATTGGCCAAAGATTCCAATTTATTGTTTCCTTTTCCTTTCAATTTGGTGCATTTTTTTATCAATGGTAGTGTATCGGCGAATCCCAGAACAACAGATTGAAAGTGATTTTCCATGTACACTTCCTTTGCAGCAGCCATGATTCGAGGATAATCAAAGTTACAGTTGTGCGCTGTTAGAATACATTTTCTGTTGAAACCGTACAAAAACTGATAGAAAGATATCATCGCATCCAACAGTGAGGATGTTATTAATATCTTCCCGTGCAACTGCAAATTTCCATCGATATATCGTAGACCGTTAACCATGCTCGCATCTTCTCTGATCTTCATCGTAGGTTTTATATATATGCAAAACTCATATTCTTCATATTTGGCTGCTATTTGTAATATATTAGCTCTTGCACTAAAGCCACCTGTTTCCAAATCGAAAAAAACAATAATCGACGATAACTCGGTGTTGATATCCGCGAGTGGAATCGGAATATCCAAAGCATTGAACAATCCTATGTCAGTCTTATAAGTGGTTCCTTCCGAAAACTCGTTTTTCATTCGTAATTAACTTTTCTTTTTTTTTAATAAGATACGACTGCTTTTAAACTTTGGAGTTACTGATTTCTTGTAACACTTCATAGCAATTTCATCTATTTTTCTGCAATACTTTGAGGTATTTTTGCCTGGAGATACGAACAATGTATCTGCCAACCCAATTATAGACTGTTCGCCTTCATTTTTTTGGTTTAATGCAAGTGAAACTCGAAAATTATACGATGATGACGTACCGTATAGCCGGCTTTTGGGGGCTTTGCTCGCTATGCTTTCATTGAAACTTTCGTTTGGATTACTCGAGGCTCCTCCACAAAATCTAATCGATTTGTCGCCGATATCATTGAATATATTTTGTAAAGCAATGTATAATTCTTGTTCATGCAGACCATCACCGATGACCGAGTGCTTGTAAGTGTTAGGATTTTTACGAAATCCACACCATTCGCCGCAATTTTGGTGGTTATTGAAACAATGAGCTGGAATATTTTTTATAGCAGCAGACATTGATTCGCTGTTACCCACATTCTGAGCAATACAGTAATTGAAACATTTTCCCAGATATTGAATTACTGTGTTGTTCAGCTCCTTGAATTTGGACTTAATTTTGTACAATGTCGAAGTGACACCCTTGCTTGTGTGGTTGGTATCATCTACCTTGATTACTTCATAATTAACAGCATTCCTTACAGCTGCAATGGCACTGCTATCATTGTCTGATATGAAAATAGCCACTTCGACTTTACATTTGGTTAAGATTGGATTGTCTTTGATTACTCTGACCGCTGCGGCAGACTCCATAGACTTAGAGCTTCCTTCATAGTTTAATCTGCAGTCGTGTGTTTCTTTAGAATGTCCTTTTTCGCACATTCGGCATTTTCTATTTAACACAACTATTGAGAGCACTTTCTTGGTAAAATAACCAATCAATTCGCCTGTTCCAGAAAGGCTATCAGAAGTCCTTCCGCTTCTTTTAGTTGGCCAACCCATGTCGAACGAGGCTGCTATCCGTACGACATTATCATCAGAAATTGTACCTCTTCTTTCCTGTTCGGCTGACACATCCGGAAAATATACCCTTTCTGTAAGTGACTGGGTCTAAATAAAAAAAAAGAAAAACAAACGAATTCGAACGTTGACATTTTTTATTAATTGAATATAATTGATTTCGTGCAATAAACATTTACGATAATTTCATTTTATTTATTCTGAATTTATGTATATTTATTTATTTACAATAAAAAAATTGTAAATAAACCCTGAACATTGTCCCCTTCAAGAACTGCTTTTTATGGTAATTGTTCGCTATTATGTACAATTATGATATACGTTATGAAACAAATACAGAATGTATGAGTACAAATGTGCCTACATAATGGTACAAGTTTGAAAACAATTTTTGACGAGTGAGGGTTTAGAGGACTCATCAGAAAAAGTTTTTTAGCCGAGTATCATACAACATTTTATTTTAGAAGGTGTGAAAATTAGGGTTTTATACACATTCTGCATGTGCGTACAAAATCCATTATCATACCGAGTAAAATAAACAATAATTGGAAAACTAGAACTTACAATAATTTTTTTAATTTTTCGTGATTATTTATGGTAAGCTCTTCGATAGCCTTCGATAGCCTTTCCAACTTCTTTCTCGTGGGTTTTGAAGGTGTTCCAATGCATTTCGGGAATATTTAGAGCACTTAGAAATTTATTCAAATTGGTGTGCCCCATACCTCCATTCAAAACACCTGAAAACCACATTTTTATTATCAAAAAACATATTTATTTGTATTTAATACAAATTTAAAGATCTAAATAAACGTTAGTTTTATCAACAGAATTCATATAATTATCTCACATGCATTAAGTTTATAAATAATAAAAGGATTATATCTAGATATAGATTAAACTAATCGTTATGATTATTCAAAACTATACTGACCTAATACGGCTTTTGTGTTTGTATCAAAATGCGTTCTACATCCAGCTCCCTTGTGATTTTTGGAGGTGTGCACATCATTTAACAATTGACTATTTTTACAAGTGATGTAAAAAATTGAAGCCAGTCCAGATCTCTTCTCTTCAGAAATATTCTCCAAGGAAAGTACTGATGAACACTTTTTGCATCGCAATTGATGAGCAAATGTTTTTATGTGCACAACACGACAGCCGTCAATTTCATCATTTTTAAAATCTTCTTTGAGGTTAGAAATGTTTCTCTTCCCGTAAACGCTTCGAATAGATTTACCCACTTTACTTTGTCTTACTCGATTATCATACACTTTTTTAGAAACTTTTTTCCCTTCCAATATTATCTTTTTTCGCTCATTTTCGTAAATTAATGCTAATTTGACAAATACACCGCGTACTGACTATTCTATGCTGCATACATAAGCATTATACTTGGACGTGAACACGTACACTACAGCAAGAAATACGGTGTTGCCAAATTATATACTACGCTACCCAAATAGAAGACTGAAATCCTTTGACCTACTGCGTACCGAGGGTACTTCCTTAAATATCTTTTTAACATAACGTCCAACAAGAAAATGACTTATACAAAAGTTTCTTTATTTCTTTTATAGAATGAAAATCTGCAAAGAAAGATATAAATTATCCTATAAAAAAATTAAGTTAACCTTTAAATAACATTGAGGAAATATAACACATAAAAAATTAATATTGCTCCGATATTCTCTCCGCGATACTATGAAACTTTCGTATATAAAATTTTTCTCTAAAATCAATGGTTCTAGAGTTACTATCTTTTTCAACTGTGCGATAGTCGGATTTGAGCCCCACGAGAAACTCAACCAACTCGCGCTGGGTGACGAACGTGTTAAAGGAACCACGTGCCGGGGCCGGCCGCGGCTTCAGATTGGGCCCACCCACGCCCAAGTTTGGAGGTCAACGGCTGGTCTCAGTGATACTGCTGCGGCCGGTCCGGCGGGTGTCCCTCTGTTCCTAGGAAAGGGTAAAGATGTTGATTAGCGCGCTGCCTTTCGTCTAGGGCCTGCTCGTGGACTCGTCAGTAGGGCTGACCGAACAGGCCCTGCCCTAGACGCTGTGCCCCGGATGGGACGATGGTATCTGCCGGTTGGTCGTATATATTGATACCGATCGTCGTTGGAGAACCCGCGAGAGCGATCCTTCAGTGGACACGATGTCTAGATGACGATCCTTGAACTAAGGGTGGCGTAGGAGTAATGGCGGTCGTAGATCGGTCGTGGTACTCGAGCGTGCTGCCGCCACAGATTCTATCCAGAAACTGCCTGGCATATCCATTTGTTTCATTCCTCAATAAGCTCAAAAGTGCTTCAGTAAAAAATAAATCCAAATACTCTCTCGGTGTGGAAGTTCTTGGTGGCACATGTTTAGGCCCAGCAATTTCCATAAATTGTGGGTGAGGATTATGTTCGCTGTCATTGGCCACGGTAACTTCACGGAAATTTTTCAGTGCTTCCTCACTATCGTTTTCCTCAAGATCTGGTTCGCTATCACTCGCTTCACTATCACTATATATTCTATGTGGATGCCGACTACTTGATGCCACGATTTCTTCATCGTCACTATGTAGTAGATCCATCTGGTCAACCATTCGGACTAATTCCGCTTCATCCATGACGGTATATTTTTTATTAAAAGGTTGGTGGCAAAATTTTAGTAATCCTGTCTTGCTAATTGTTGGTTTGTCAAAAACAAAAATGTTTGACACAAGCGGAAAACAACGGCGACAATAAAAATGACGCTTTCAGACTGACAATGAGACAAAACGAAATGTACTGCTCACGACAACGATCGAAAAAAACTAACTAATCCTACGTCTCGCCGCGGCAACTCGAACTTATTTCGTGAGAGTCTTCAAACAGTTGTTTATAAAACGCGGTCGACATGTTCCGATTAGGGCTCAACGCCACGGCGATTCACGACGCAGATCGGATGTCGCCTGAGCGGCGACCATCGGTGTTTATGTTAGATTTCGTTAACTCCAAGCGATAGGAAAAAATCGTCGTCCACAAAGAGTTAAAACAAAAAACTATTTTTTTTTAATTCTCTCGTAATGAAATTAGACCATTTATAACGTATTATAAATTTATTTTGAGATAGAGTTCTCCCGCAATGCGAATAGTAAAGCGCTATAAGGCGCGGGCCGATATATCGGCTCTGGCACTTCTCGCCAGTGCAGCAAGAGCCGATATATCGGCCTCCGGCACTAAAAGGGTTAAATTAAAATTAAAATTATACATTGATCGTGTATCGGTGGGTCGGTACATTATTCGGACTTGAACCTAACTTAGCCTAACTTATAATCTAAGTCTTAACCTAACTTGTCCTAGTTGCAGGGGGTCGCCCCGGGCGGAGATGGTCAGGAGGACGCCCCCTGCCGCGTCCACGTCGACGGCCAGGGCGTGGTGGTCGTCGTACAGTCGCAGCTGGCTGCCCGCCTGCAGCATGCTGGCTGGTATCGCGAATTGACTGTTGCGGCTGACGGCGACCATCCACGGCTGTGTGGCGTTCGGTCGGCGGGGAACCGAAAGGGTCCAGTACGCTCGTCCGGAGTGGTTTGGGGCGTAGTAGCAACCTCGTCGTCGCTGGGGCGCGATCCCCTGCTGTGTGGCCGGGTCCGGCTGGGGAAACCGGCGCGGCAGGCAGTGGCCCCTCTGGTAGTTTTATCCCGGTGGGATCGGCAGGGACTGTCCGTGACTGGATAGTCCCCGGTCGGTTCGGGCAGCGGTGTGTCGGACTGACGGACGCTTGGCGCCCGCCGGACCCGTACCTCTGCTAACTTCCGGGCGGTTGGCGTCAGGCGCGCTCGCCCCAGCTGCAGCGGGAGGTAGGGAATGTGTAGTTCCCTGATAGAAAACCTGTCATTCTTGTTGAGAATGAACTTTAGTATTTTAGATTGTATGGTTTGTGCCATGTTCCTGGAGGTTTTGAAGAGAATCTTCCACCATATGACCGAACCATAAGTGAGGACCGGCCTGAGACACATAGTGTATGTTAAAATACGTAAGTAGGAGTAGTAAGGAGTGATAAATTGGAGCGCGCAGAAATATAAATAGATAAGGCACAAAAGGCTCCAAGAGTCTTCGCGATACGATCTATAAGAGTATGATTCCAAGTTAATCTGAAGTCCAGAATGACGCCGAGGTACTTGACTCGAGATGACCAAGCTACAGACTCACCATCAACTTGAAGGACGTTATTATTCATGAAGTTGTTTAGAGCAGAAGATTGCGCTTTAGAGAAAAATATAGCCTTGGTTTTGGAAGGACTGTCGATAATTTGTTTTCCGTGAAGCACCTGCCTCGCGGCCTTATCCTCACGGCCCCCATGGGCGCGGAATCGAGATACGCTCGATCAACGCGTACGAACGGCGTACTTCCAGTCTTAGCACGAAGATTGTGCGTCACACTGGTGGGAGCGGAGACATTCTTAACTCCTACCGGCTATGCAGGTCGGTACCCGAGGTGGAAGTTTCACTGCACCTCACACAGCGACATCCGTAGCATAAAGCTCGCCAATGTCTCGCCAGCATTTGGCTCTTGAAACTTTCGCCCCCACGATGGTCCTACCCACGGCTGGGCCGGAGTGGGCTAAAACTCCGTGGGCAACCCAGCTCCCGTGGTACCAATACACCCTTGGTTTGGGAGCACTTGACTCAGGTCGGTGGGGTCGTTAAACCCAGTGGGGTCTCCCAGGCCACAGAATGGGGACCCCACACCTTGCCGTAAGACAGCTCGGGGACCCCCGGGCGCGCGAATGCCCGTACCTACCCAGCGTGCTGGGTAGGCCCCTGGGGGAACACTACTCGGGTCCGGTGGGGTCGTAAAGCCCAAAGCCGGGGAACTAAACCACTCACGAAGTCCCCACGGCTCCCTGCCGAAGGTTTTGGAAGGAGAGATCCAATGATTTGTTTAACGTGAAGCCCCTGCCTTTCGGCTTATCCTCACGGCCCCCATGGGCGCGGGATCGAGATACGCTCGATCAACGCGTACGAACGGCGTACTACCAGTCTTAGCACGAAGATTGTGCGTCACACTGGTGGGAGCGGAGACTTTCTTAACTCCTACCGGCTCTGCAGGTCGGTACCCGAGATGGAAGTTTTACTGCATCTCACACAGCGACATCCGTAGCATAAAGCCCGCCAATGTCTCGCCAGCATTTGGCTCTTGAAACTTTCGCCCCCACGATGGACCTACCCACGGCTGGGCCGGAGTGGGCTAAAACTCCGTGGGCAACCCAGCTCCCGTGGTACCAATACACCCTTGGTTTGGGAGCACTTGACTCAGGTCGGTGGGGTCGTTAAACCCAGTGGGGTCTCCCAGGCCACAGAATGGGGACCCCACACCTTGCCGTAAGACAGCTCGGGGACCCCCGGGCGCGCGAATGCCCGTACCTACCCAGCGTGCTGGGTAGGCCCCTGGGGGAACACTACTCGGGTCCGGTGGGGTCGTAAAACCCAAAGCCGGGGAACTAAACCACTCACGAAGTCCCCACGGCTCCCTGCCGAAGGTTTTGGAAGGAGAGATCCAATGATTTGTTTAACGTGAAGCCCCTGCCTTTCGGCTTATCCTCACGGCCCCCATGGGCGCGGGATCGAGATACGCTCGATCAACGCGTACGAACGGCGTACTACCAGTCTTAGCACGAAGATTGTGCGTCACACTGGTGGGAGCGGAGACTTTCTTAACTCCTACCGGCTCTGCAGGTCGGTACCCGAGATGGAAGTTTTACTGCATCTCACACAGCGACATCCGCAGCATAAAGCCCGCCAATGTCTCGCCAGCATTTGGCTCTTGAAACTTTCGCCCCCACGATGGACCTACCCACGGCTGGGCCGGAGTGGGCTAAAACTCCGTGGGCAACCCAGCCCCCGTGGTACCAATACACCCTTGGTTTGGGAGCACTTGACTCAGGTCGGTGGGGTCGTTAAGCCCAGTGGGGTCGTCCAGGCCACAAAATGGGGACCCCACACCTTGCCGTAAGACAGCTCGGGGACCCCCGGGCGCGCGAATGCCCGTACCTACCCAGGTTAACTGGGTAGGCCCCTGGGGGAACACTACTCGGGTCCGGTGGGGTCGTAAAGCCCAAAGCCGGGGAACTAAACCACTCACGAAGTCCCCACGGCTCCCTGCCGATAAAAGGTTTTGGAAGGACTAGCCACAATATCTTTAACGTGCAGTTCCCACCTAGCGGTCTAACCTGCACGGTCCCCATGGACACGGGATCAGGATACGCCTGATCAACGCGTGTGCAGAAGCTGCACACTACCAGACACTCTCTGGTTGGAGCGGGGCCTCCCTAAACCCCTACCAACTCTGCAGGCTGGCACCCGAGCTGAGTATGCAGCTCACCCACCGACCCCCGCGGCCACTGCACGACAGAGTCACCTGCCGCACAGTGGTTCGCCGAGGGCCTCGCCTGCATTAGGCTCATGAAACACTGCCCCAGCGATGGACCTTCCCATGGTTGGGCGGAGCGGAAGATGCTCCGGGGCTCCCCAACTCCCGCGGTACCAATTGACCCTTGGTGAGGGTTTCGTAGCAATTTGCTACTTCCAGTTGGCAAGCCGACACTGGTGAGCCAACTGGGAACGTGGGGGCGTCACTCCCCAAGGCTCTCCCCCTTACGGGCTCGAGCCCCCCTGCGCCCCTAACACTCTGCACACTCACATTCACACCCTCGTACTCCTCCTCACACGCTCACTAAACACCCTACTCGCAAACACACTGAAACTTACATACCTTTCTTCCGTCGCTAACACTCCACTAACATCCACATCACCATTCGCACTAACAGTCACACCTAACTAATCCAGATTTCTAAATTCATTATACAATTCACACTCAACCAACACATGCTTCCAGTCCTCTACAGCCGCACCACACTCACACCCCTCACAGTCAACTATTCCACATCTCTTCAAATACGCATTAAACATTCCATGGCCAGTCAAAAACGCACACACACTAAAACTCGGATCAAACTTCACACTCATACCTGCAAACTTGACATCCCTGATGAATTCATATGTAACCCTTCCCTTATCACTATCATTCCACCTCACCTGCCACCTCTCATACAAACGTTCATCAATCACCCTCCTGCACTCCTTATAATCCATCACCACCACTTCATCATCCGTCAATACCGCCAAAACACTCATACTAATCTTCCTTTTATACTTAAAGCAAGTCGCACGTCTCAAACATTCCAGATCCCACGGAAGCCCACCCATCAACACCTGCATCGCTTCCGTGGAGACCGTACGACAAACATTCATACTCGCATAGCACACAATCCTTTGCACTCTATTAATCGCTTCTCGTCCATACGCAAACTTCATACACTCACTCCAGACACTCGCTCCATACATCGCACATGACAAAAACAGCATCTTATACCACATCCTCGCCGTTCTCCTATTTACACCCCAATCTCTCCTAAGTACACGCCGCAAACCCGCAGTCATCCTCAACACTTTCACACGCACACTCTCTAAATGCACTCTATAATTCATACGCTCACTCATACTCACACCCAAGTACCTCGTTTCGCTCCTATATTTAATCACTTTCTCACCCATCTTCACACACGGACCCCTCGCCAACTTCCCTTTCAACAACATTGTCACCGTTTTACTATCAGACACCTCCACACCCACACGCTCACCCCAACTCATCACACACGCCATCCATTCCGTTCCTTTCTCCTCTATCTCTCGCCTCGTATTCGCATCCACCAATATCAATAAGTCATCTGCAAACGCAATAACCAAGCATCCTTTTTCCACTAACAGCCACAACAACTCATCCATCATTATATTCCATATCACTGGACCACACACCGAACCCTGCGGACACCCTCTCTCCACACTCCTCCACACACAGTCATTCGCTCCAATCATACACACCTTCCTATCATTAAAATAATCCCTCCATAACTTCATCTCCTCACATCCCAACTCATTCAGCCTCCCAATCACTCTGCTCCACTCCAGATTGTCAAACGCACCCTTAAAATCCACAAATATTCCCAGCACATACTTCTTATCACACCCATTCACCCACTCTCTCATACAACTCAACGCATCCTCCGTCGACCTATTCTTCCTAAAACCGTACTGCCTGTCACTCATACACTCATTTACTCTCTCATTCAACCTTCTCACCATCACTCTTTCACACAACTTACCCATTTCCGACAGCAGGGAAATGGGCCTGTACGACCTCGGGTCTGTCCTCACTTTATCACTCGCCTTCAATAGCACAACCACTCTCGCCGTCTTCCATACCTTGGGAAAGCACCCCTCTCGCATACACGTATCGTACATCATCCTCACAAACTCTGGTACCGCTCTCCAAACATACTTCAGCATTTCTCCACTCACACCATCCAGCCCAGGCGCCTTCCTCCTCTTGATTCCCCTCACAGCCAAATCCAACTCATCCCACTCTATCATCCTCACCTCACAGCTCCTATCCTCTCTATCACACTCACTACTACTCACAGACGTACGCGGAAAAAACTCATTCATAAGCACATTCACACTTTCATTCCATGTCCTAATCCTTACTCCATTCACAACCATGCCCGACAGATCTTCACGTCTCCTCTTCCCCCTACAGACCTTATATACACCACCCCACGGATCCCTGTTTCCTTCCTCACTCACAAACTTACGCCATCCCTCCTTCTTGACATCTACTATCTCCTTCCTGTACCTCCTAGACTCATCCCTGAACTCTCCCCATAACAACCCCACATTATCCTCCCCTCTCCTCCTCGCCGCCTGATAACGCTTCCTCTTCCTTCTCACACTCCGCCTCATCCACGCTAACTTCTTACTCCACCAATTTGGTCTCTTCTCATTCACACACTTCTTCCGTTTGGACATCCTATCATTCACCAACTCAATCCATCCAGTCACACAACTCGCCATTTCAGCCCCATTCATCTCCATGAATCTACCCATACCGCAACCCTCAGCTTCCATCCTAATGCACCTCATATACTCCGTCCAATCAACCTCACCAACACACCATCCCTTCACATCATCCGCTACATCTCCCTTCTCCTCTTCAAACACCATACGCACACTTATTACATTATGATCACTCATACTCCAATCAGGCACAACTTCCCATTCAAACGCAAACTTATCACACACATCATTTATCATAGTCACATCCACATCGCTATCACCCGGGGCACCCGAAAAAGTAAACCACTCACTCGGCTCATTTAACACAATCATACCATTCTGCAGCATCCATTCCTCAAGCACCCTACCACGCCTATCACGCTCCCTACCACAGTCCTCATTCTTACTATACCAAAAGGGGGATGTCGCATTCCCATCCATACCAATCAGCAAGGCACTATCACTCACCCTCTCACGCACACTCTCCAGACACTCAATACACGGCTCAAAATCCCCCTCCGGCGCACAATATACAGACAACACATACAACACCCCAAAGACTCCCTGCACACTTACACACACTCCACATTCACCCACACCAACATCCACCCCTATAGCATCCATATCAACATCATTCACAACTACCGCCGCCTTCTTATCCACACTCAGAAACACCCTCATACCACTCGACAAACCACGCACACACCCACCTGACACATACGGTTCTTGCAATATCGCCAAACTCACCCTCCTCTCACTCATAACTACGCCCAGCTCACACATCACACCATACGACTTCTGACAATTCAACTGTACAATACTAATATCGCGTTTAATCATTACTGAATCTCTCTTTCATTCTAACCACTGCTTTCTTGTACTCCGGACATTCTGACGACATCACACTATGGCTAGACTTATTCCCATTCACACAACAATTTCTACACGACACTTCTTTTTTACAGGCACTCGAAATATGACCACTCATACAGCAATTTCTACACAGTTTCTCCTTCAATGGACACGCACGCGACATATGCCCAAATCCAAAACATCCATAACACCTCAACACACTATCAAACTCACGCACCTTGAAACAACTCCACTTAACATACACCCTCCCTTGCTGCACCATCTTCCTCTTTGCACTCATACTGACTTCCAAAATTACATTCCCACTCACCGCACCCTTCTTACTATTTCTACTCAAAATTCTCACTCTCTCCTTAAATTCCTCCACACTCATTTCGTCCTCCAGGTTCTTCTCATACAGCTCACTCAGAAAACAGTCACTCGACAACTCATTCTCTACGTCAAACACAATCACCTTAGGACCCACTTTCCTCGGCAACTCGACCTTCATTCCTAAATCCTTAAATTTCTCGCACTTCTTCAGTTTCCTCACCTCCTTCTCACTCACCGTCTCAATCACTACCCCACCAGCTCTCGTCTTCCTCACCGCTTTCACCCTGACATTCACCAATCCACTCACCTCTTTCATCACCTTTTCTTTCACCTCTTCACTACTCACTTTCACTGATTCATCTGCAGGCTTGACCACCACCGCAAAACTCCTCTCCTTCGTACCAGCTACGTCCTCACCACTCGCTCTAACATTCTCACCAGACATTTTCACCACAGACGCATACGAACTCACAACCGGAACACTCGCTCTCTCCATCAGCCTCCCTTGCAATCTCTCATTCTTCGCTATCAACTTCATCATACTCTCCTCATACTCAGACACTCTAGCTAATATGAACTCACACGCGGACTTACTCACTTTATTACCTTCGGCTAATATGAAACTTCTCATCCTATCTCCAATCATTCTCACACTCTCAATTTCCTCATTCGCACCTCCACACACACTCACTCCTTCTCCTACTTCACCTCCTATCTCCTGTCTCCTCCTCTTCGCCGCCTGACTCACACTACTCACCCCACTTGCCTGACTACTAACCGAGCCACTCCTAGAGTGACCCGGCCGCCTCACTCTCCCCTCACTCACCTCTCCCTCAACCACCTCCATCTCTCCAACCTCCCTTCCTAACTCCTTTTCCTCCTCTCCTCTCCCCTTCCCTCTCGGTTTTAAAAATTGTGGCATCATTTTTGTTCCCACGAGTACGGACGATCAAACATCACCCAGGCCGTACGCCCCCTAGACCTGGGAAGGCTCATACACCTAAGGTTCGCCAGAGTCCTTAGGGTTGGTCGCTAATGGCTGGACTATCTGCCAGCCATCCATCCCATCGCCGCGCACCATAACTTAGGATTAGGGATTTTTTATAGAGGTTTACTCCTCGCAGCCCGGGCGATTAAGCCAAGGCTCCCGTTCTCTCCGCCTGCAACGTACCACTACTACGCCCTGTAGCGGTTGTTGAAGCAGACGGAGAGGTTACGGTATTAGGAAACGGATGGCGTTCATCCGTTTCCAGCTCAGGCACCCCGGGTTCGCCAAACCCGTACCTGCCCAGCAAGCTGGACAGGCCCCTGGGGGGAGGTTTTGGAAGGAACTATCTCCTTAGTTTAGCGTGCGGTTCCCGTCTATCGACTCTACCACACGGTCCCATATAGGGCCAGGATACGCCTGGCAGCGCGTGTGCGTAGGCACACTCCCAGTTCGACTCTGCGGCAAAAGGCCTCAGAGTCCCCACTGGTGAGGGCGGGGCCCTTCTTCACCCCTTACCAGCTGAGCAGGCTGGCTCCCGAGGCGTACTGCGCCTCACGCAGCGACGACCGCGGCCACCCCTGCTGGATGGCAGAGGGTGGTTCGCCGATCATCTCGCCAGCTTTGGCTACTGAAACTCTGCCCCCGCGAGGCCTAACCCATGGCTGGGCCGGAGTCAACTGACTCCGTGGACGCCCCAGCCCCCGCGGTACCGATTAACCCTCGGTGGGGGTTCCGTAGACAAAACAAAACAAAACAAAACAAAAGAAAAGAAAAAGAAAAACAATGAAGGATGAGAGGAGGTGAATGGGTAAGGACAAGGATAAGTGGAAGGGGAATGAAATGAAATGAAATGAAATGAAAAACGGGTCTACTCCCAGTTTTAGCACTTACGGATGTTATTGGTGCAGGGCACTGGTGGGCCCAATCCTCAAGACACCATTCATTCAATTAATCATTCACACAGACTCTCGCATTCCGACTATCAAACACTCGCGCAGCAAACTCACTAACACACAAATACCTTTCAACTGACTCAAGCACACCGCTCACACTCACAACACCATTCTCACACACAGTCACACCAAAACCACTCATATCTCTAAACGACTCATACAGTTTACATTCAATCAACACATGTTTCCAATCCTCACACGCAGCACCACAATCACACGACTCGGAATCAGACATACCATACTTATACAAATACGCATTCATTCTTCCATGTCCCGTTAACAGGTAGTTGAGGGGTCTGCTCGGGTTAAACATGGCGCTCTCAGAAAATCTCACATTCTTAATAAACTCATACGTCACACGTCCATTCACCGATTCATTCCACCTCTGCTGCCAGATTTCATACACACGCTCCTCAATCACACGTTTACATTCGCTCATCGTCATATCTTTCATATCACAGTCACTCACAACACCCACATCATTCACAGACATACCTCTCCTAAGCTTAAACATTGTCGCACGTCTCAGACATTCTAAATCCCACGGCAGGCATCCCATCAGAACCTGCATCGCATCAGTAGACACAGTCCTACACACATTCAAACACGCACAACATACAATCCTTTGCGCTCTGTTTATCAAGTCCCTTGCATACTGAAAACACATACAGTCATACCAAACACTCGCACCATACATTCCACACGCAACAAACAAGGATTTATACAGCACCACAATCGTTCGCTTTTTCAATCCCCATTCTTTCCTTAACACTCTTCTAAAGCCACCAATCACACGCATTATCTTCTTACGCACACTCACTAGATGTTCTTTAAAATTCATACCTTCACTCACAGTCACACCCAGATATTTCACACTCGCAACAAACTTCAGATTTTTACCATTCACATTCACACACGGACCTCTTTTTAACTTCCCTTTCAACAACATGCACACAGTCTTGCTCTCTGATATACTTACACCCACTCTTTCACCCCATTGCACAACATGACTCATCCATTCAGTTCCCAATCTCTCTAGTTCACTCCTATTGTTCCCTTCCACACATATCAACAAATCGTCCGCATACGCAATCACTTTACATCCCAAACTTACAAGCAGGCACAACAACTCATCCATCATCAAATTCCATACAAACGGTCCGCAGATAGAGCCCTGCGGACAGCCACGCATAACATCTCTACTCACTATTTCATTCACACCATAAACACTCGCTCTTCTCTCTCTAAAATAACTCATCCACACACCAATTTCCATACATCCAAGCTCATTCAGTCTCTCAATCACTCTAGGCCATCTCAAATAATCAAACGCTCCTTTGAAATCAACAAATATACCTAACACATAACTCTTCTCAGACAGACGCACCCATTCCTTCAGACAATTCCACGCATCCTCCGTCGATCTACCTTTCACAAACCCATATTGCCTATCGCTCATACTGTCACGCACTCTCTCATTCATTCTGGCTACAAGCACACGCTCAAACACCTTTCCCACCTCAGACAACAGGGAGATCGGACGGAAGGACCGGGGATCGCTCCTAATTCTGTCTGGCGACTTCAGAAGGATGACGACCCTTGCACACTTCCATTCATTCGGGAAATAAGACTCATTCATACATTTATCATACATCATTCTCACACACTGGGGGATAGCTCTCCACACACACCGCATCATTCTTCCTGTTATCCCATCTATACCAGGCGCACGTCCAATCTTAACTTTCCTCACAGCACTCTCCACTTCATCCCATTCAATATCACGTACACACTCATTCCTAACATATTCATTCGTTCCGTTATTCTCATCCACAGGGAAAAATTCATTCATCAAAGCATTCACACTTTCAGACCAGGTCTTCATTTGCACACCATTCACACGTATAGCACTCAACACATTTCTTCTCCTTTTACCCGTACAGATCTTATAGACAGTTCCCCATGGATTCCTGTTCCCTTCATCCGCAACAAAATTCCTCCATTCACTCTCTTTCGCACTCAACACACTCATCCTGTACTCTCTTGCACTATCCCTGAATTCCTGCCACAACTCACACGCATCCTCTCTTCCACGCTTCCTCGCTCTCTGATACTTTCTTCTCTTCGCTCTCACACTCTGTCTCATTTCCCGTAACTCATCCGTCCACCATCCAACCTTAACATTCTTCACACTCTTTTTCTTACGCAGCATACCGTCATTCACAGCAACAATCCATTCATCCATCTTCTCAACCATATCGCTCGCACACAAACTCATGAACTCACTCATACCATACTCATCAGCTTTCATTCTCAGCCTGCATTCATACTCATCCCAATCAACATCTCTATCATTCCAACTCCTCTCATTCACACTTTCTTCGCTGGCACACACACTCTCATACTGCATATCCACGCAAATCACATTGTGATCACTCACACTCCAGTCATGCTTTATTTCCCATTCAAACCGAAACACATCACATTCAGTATTAATCAATGACACATCAATATCACTCTCACCACGCGCACCAGAAAAAGTATACCATTCACTCGGTTCATTCAGCACAGTCATACCATTCGCAAGCACCCATTCTTCCAACATACGTCCGCGTTTATCTCTCTCTCTCTCCCGCAATCCTCATTCTTACTAAACCACAGGGGAGACACGGCATTCGCATCCATACCAACAAACACACGACATGCACTCAGTTTCTCCATGACATTCTGCAAGTACAACACATACGGTTCAAACACACATCCAGGCCTACAATACAAAGACACAAAGTACATCTCCCCAAAGTCACCTTTCATCCACACACACACACCAAAATCACTCACACATTCCTCAACAAGCATAGCATTTACACGGACATCATTCACAACAACAGCAGCACTCATACCACGACTAGCAAATACACTCATACCACTAGGCACACCGCACACACATCCATTCCTCACATACGGTTCCTGAATTAACGCTACATTCACACGTTTTTCATTCAACAACACACCCAGCTCACACATCACACCATACGATCTCTGGCAATTAACCTGGACAATTCTAATTATATCAATCACTGCTAATACGTTCCCTCATTCTTGCTAACACACGCACATACTCTGGACACTCAACACTCAAGACACTATGATTTGCATTCTTACCCGACACTTTACAATTCCTACACACTTCACTCCTCTTACAATCCTTCACCAAATGACCACTCTCACAACACTTTCTACACAACTTTTCTTTCACTGAACATTCACGCATCATATGACCATACGCAAAACAATTATGGCACCGGACAACACTCTCAAAATCTCTTATCTTATAGGCACTCCAGTTTACATACACACGACCATCTTTCATCAACGCATTCCTCATATTCATACTCACTTCTACAATAACATTTCCACAACTTGCATCCTTCTTATTATTCCGACTCACCACTTTCACTCTATCATAAAACTCTTCCACACTCGCTATCTTACTCAGATTCTTAATATAAAACTGTTCCATAAACACCTCATTACTCATCTCATTCGGCACATCATATACTATCAACTTCGGTCCTATCTTTCTCGGTAGTTCCACCTTCATGCCAATCTCCTGAAACTTCTCGCACTTCGCAATCTTTCGTAACTCCCTTGCACTCGTCGTCTCAATCACCACGCCACCACTCCTAATCTTTCTCAACGCACGCACTCTCACGTTTAAACTTGCACTCACTTCTTTCATGACCTTCTCCTTCACAACATCACTCGATACTTTCGCATTCTCATCAGCAGGC
Source organism: Cerceris rybyensis (assembly GCA_910591515.1). Classification (NCBI taxonomy): domain Eukaryota; kingdom Metazoa; phylum Arthropoda; class Insecta; order Hymenoptera; family Crabronidae; genus Cerceris; species Cerceris rybyensis. The sequence goes on along the minus strand of OU342796.1, from coordinate 3,284,865 downwards.
TTAACAACGACAGCATAACTTTTGGGGCGGACATCATTCACACTCTTGACAGGCATACTCACACCACTACTACCACTCACAACACTCTTACCAACAGCAGACGCATACGATTGCACAGGAACATTCACTCTCTCCTCTAGCTTGCCATTCAGCCTCTCATTTTTCGCAATCATCTTGACAATACACTCTTCATACTCTGCCGCTCTCGCTAATATAAACTCGCACGCATTCTTATTAATCTTGTTCGCATCCGAAAACACAAACTTACGCAACTGATCACTTATACTTCTCATACGCTCTATATCATTCGCACTAGACTCATCAGCATTAACACAATCATCATTCACACTGTCAGCATCCACACTATCTTCGTCATTCACACGCTTCCTCTTCGCTCTTACACTACTCTGACTGGTAACACTCATCCTACTGCACACACTTCCACTCCTAGACTCTCTCCGACTTCCGCCTAACTCCTCATCATCACCCCCCCCCTACACTCAGAAACTCCCCTCCTCTCCCTTCACTCCTATCCCTCACCAAACTCCTCTCCCTCATTCCACCCTCCTTACTCTTAGGTTTAGTAAAATTTGTAGAACTCATTTTGATTCCCACGAGCTCGAACGATCTAAAAGTCACCCGGGCCGTACGTCCGTCTAGACCCAGGAAGGCTTAAACTCTCAAGGGGTCGCCAGGTACCTTGAGGAGGTCGCTAGGAACCGGTCTACCCTCCGGCCACGCATCCCTTCGCCGCGCACCATAGCTTAAGATTAGGGGATTTTTTATAGAGGTTTACTCCTCGCAGCCCGGGCGATTAAGCCAAGGCCCCCGTTCTCTCCGCCTGCAACGTACCACTGCTACGCCCTGCAGCGGTTGTTGAAGCAGACGGAGAGGTTACGGTATTAGGAAACGGATGGCGTTCATCCGTTCCCAGCTCAGGCACCCCGGGTTCGCCAAACCCGTACCTGCCCAGCAAGCTGGACAGGCCCCTGGGGGGGGGTTTTGGAAGGATTGGGAATCAGCTTCCAACTTTTAAATTAATGAGTGATGCAGTCTAGATATTTCTGGATTCTCGTGAACAATGTCATGCGAGAACGCCGGGTGGATGCAGAATAAATAGCAGTATCATCAGCATATACCGCAACTTCACGTGATTGCATAGAAGGTATATCATTGATATTGTGGGAGATGGGTTTATCAGGTTAGATCTATTTATATAAAGATACAGATATATTTTAATGGTTAAGGCGATACATCAATGACGCGTGCCGTTGACTGACTGACTTCTTCTTTTCGCATTCATCCCCACTATCGATGCCATCCCGCCGAACTGCGTTACAATATGGCGGTGTAAGGACAAAAGACTGCGCTAATTCCCTACAATATGTAAGAGTGTTAATACTTATATAAATGTAACACCGAGTATGTTCGTCGCCGCTGCGACGACTGACTCGCGTTAGCTTGTCGTCCGGAACGACGAACAGCATTTTTTATAAATATTGAGTTAGTTGTTAAGAGAGACCAGAAGCGACCGGATATAAAAGTTTTACGAGAGATATTTAATTTATGATTTATGTTTTAAAAAATATTTATGTGTTTAAGTGTTGCCTTATGTTATTAATTTATTAAAATAATTGATTAAAATAATAGTTTTTCCTCTCTTACAAATATATAATATAAATAAAAATGGTCCGAGGACAGATCCCTGTAGAACACCAGTTTGACGGTTGTATAACCCTTTTAGTGCCAAGCGTTTTATGGAGTACATGCGAAAAATGCCACGGGCCGATTTGATATACGCGCTCATATAAATAGCTTTATAAGGAGCAAAATTCCAATTTCCTGGAGGACAATTTTAGTATTTATTCTTCTGAAACTTAAAGGATATGGACTATACTGTTGTGCAGCAAAATTTTTAGCTATAAAATATGTTTAATTATAAAATTGATATATATTTACAAACTGTAAACTTAACACGCAACATAATATTTTACTAATTACATTTATGTTGTGGAAAGCATGCAACATGCAGACTAGCGTGGTCCTTATTCTTAAGAAAAAAAATTTTTTTTTTTTAATTTCGCGGGGCACCACGTAATTTGATTATATACCATAAGAAAGTATTTCAGTATTTTTTTTGAATTTTTTAAATGACATTTAGAGGTCGATACCAAGGTTTGAAGTTTAAATAAAAACTCAAAATCTGTATTTGTTAGATTCTTTTATTTTTATAGCCAGGACATAAAAAATATTACAAAATTATTGTTGTTGTTATGAATTAAGATATTATGTAGATATTTAAATCATCTATTTTTAAGATACAAGGGCTGACTTGTTAGTATTAGGGTACTTTTTCCTGTACTCGTTTACCAACAAAAGCAAATATTGCTTTTGTTCTTCGTTGGTTGTAATTAATTTATTATATTCTCCCATTACAGCAACACCGCGCTCAGCTATGTCGTTCACTACTCGCAAAGAATGAACGATATTTTTGGCAGCTACATAATCAGTGTCTTCGTCCCAAGTTTCCACGTCTTTTTTCAAAAAATTTGATGAGATACTTAGGATCTGGAAGAATCTTAAGGAATTACTACTCACGAAGTTTTCTATATTTTTTTCGTGGATATGTGTGATATCAAGGTTTATTCTTTTTAAGCAATCTTCTGTGCCATCAATTTTCAGTGCTTCTACCATTTTTTTCTTCTCTTGAACTGAAAGTTCGTCATCGAAAAAGGCAAGCGAAACTAGCTCTTCCGACAAATACCACAAATGATTTAGAATCTTTTTCAGCGCAACAGTAGTTATATTTTTGTTAAACCTTTCAAAGGCTTTAAGGTCTTTCAATAATTGTAAGTCGTTTCTTGGTGCTGACCATCCGGTAGAGGCTTGAAACCAATATTTAACATAAATCATCACCGTGAAAATGCATATTTCTCTCACAGCCTTTTCGTCCATCTTCGTTAGCTTAAACTGATGCTTACATAAATAAATTTTCAAACAGTACAAGGCTCTTGCCATCCATCTAGCTCGATGTAGACCAGCAGGTCTCCTAAATAAAACGCCTTTTTCAGGAACACCTCCTAAGGAAATGATAGTGAGATTCAACAGTTCTCTGTAGTCATCTCGAGGTTGATGTACTTGTAGTTGCTTTTTGGCAAAAGAAATCCTGTCTGCGGCCACTTCTGCAAGAATATTTGCCTCAGCATCATCTGTTATTGTTTTGAAGTCGATTTGGTCAATAGTGTTCCAATTGTTCTTAAATCTTTTAAATAATTGTATATCAGGACTACTAGATGGGGCAAGCGGTTGATCCACTACAGCTGACAACATAATTTCCATTATGTGGTAACGACAAGCAAGCCAAAGCATATTTTTATCCATTTTTCGCTCCAAAAGAACGCATACCCCACTTCTTAAGCCGGTATTTACAGCAGTAGTGTCAAAACACAAACATTTTACCTTATCGCTCAAATTCCATGAATTTATAGCTTCGTAGACAGCTGATGCATATGCTTCGCTCGTTCCACGCTCCAATTTTGGAACTGCGAGTAGTTGATCAACTCCATGTCCTGCTACCAAAATTGGCAGCCGATCTATAGTTTCGTGTCCAGTAATATCTTCTATAAGTTTACCGTCCCAATGGATTGTTAATGACGAATTAGGTTTAAGGGGGGAAATAGGTGTAGAACAGCGTATTTAGAGTAATTTTCATGAATTTTTTTAACATATAACAAATAGATACGTTTTATTAAGATTTTGAGGTTATTTTATAGATATATTGAAGAACATTTGCTGACAGTTTCAAACATTTTTCTTGAAAAATCCCGGAGATATCACCTGCTGCACATTATAAGTCGCCACCCGCATCGGCAGTTTGTGTACATCCTGGAGGTCACAATTTTTATCTCAGTACAATTTTTTTAAAAGATTTACTTTCTTCATAAGTGTCTCTTCTATTTGAACTAAAATTATCATAAAAAAATTGAAAATTTCTATTTCTTTTTAGACTGTGAAAATTAAGTACGATTTTAGACCGCTTCTTTGTTCTGTTTTGTGCAATTAAAAGATAGTAAAAATGAAAATATTGTTTATGTTTTTAGTTCAAATAGAAGGTATATATATAAAGAAAATGTGTGCTAAATTTGATAAGGATTGATCAAAAACTCTTCGCGCTAGAGTGTACACAAATTCGAAAAAAGTAATATCGAGAAAAACGCGTTTGAAAACAAGAGTGGCAGTGAAGGTAAATTTAAGGCAGTAATGAATCAATTTAAACATCTTATGAATTAATCAGCTATGCCAGCACCATATTGCAGTCCTCCATCAGCTTCATATGTATCATTTTCAGCTCTGTGCTTTTCTTTTCGAGCTTCTCGAGCTTCTTTACTACTCATGGAGCTGCGTCGATTTTGTCGGATTATGCGTCGATCATCTACTTCTTGGGCCAAATTGTAGCTTCGGTTACCCACGACAATGTTAAGCTCCTTCATAACAGATAAAATACTGGAACTTCCTTCATTAAATAAGCATGCAGCCAAATATGCGGCGACCTCAACTATTCTTAAACCAGAGTTTAAATGTTTGGGATCCAATCGTCAAACGGTTGAATTAAAACTTTCATTAGCATTTTGTGTATGCCCGCCTAAACATCTCTCGAGTAAATCATCCCTCGAAAGTTCTTTGTAAATTGGTAGGACTGGTTTTTGAACATCATCATGCAGTGGTTTTGGATGCGCAGGAGGCTCTGTTCCAAGAGCTTCAGCCTCTTTCCATTTACACCAGCTGTCTGCGCCCACTGGACAATTGTCATGATTCGGATCGTCGTCAGTTGATGTCATGTGATCATACGTAGCCATTATTGCCTTTTTCATGTCTTCGACGCTATTAATATTTCTTCTAATCGCCCAGCCGTAGTATGTACTTAATTTTTTCACTAAAGCTTCTGTCAACTTTCCCCTACCTCCCAATTTGTTGTCTTTCTTTACACTTCGAAGACGCGTTCCCATTCATTTTTGTACGTGGCCTATGCATTCGTTCTTTGCGACTGTCAATTCATCGCCATAAGGATTCAATTTAAGCACCGCCGAAAATATTTTTGAGTCACCATCGAAATACATTTCGAATGCTCCTGACGGTCGACCGAAGAACGCTCGCTCAAATGCTTATAACTTTTAAACGGCTTCGAATTTTGCTTTGAAATTTTTAGGCTATGTTATTGAATAGTTGTAGAATCGAATCATGAAAAAAAAAATTATTTTTTGAGACCTCTACACCTATTTCCCCCCTTAAACTCGAATTTGAGAGACTCTGCAACAGCTTTGTGATTTTTCACACGCTGCCGACGAATAGAAGATCTATTGACATTAAATTCTGATGGATCACAGCCTGCACTTTTCAAAGTAGATGTCACGACCATAGTTGCTTGTCTGTCACTCAATTTAGAGACATCAAGACTGGAAGCTAATTGGCTGTTAATAATGTCTTTTCGAGCTCGTTTCTGCGGTGGTTGCATTTCGGACAATTCTGATATGCATTCGGAGTCAGATGATGTTGCTTCTTTACTGGTGGGGGTAGACGACGACGAAAGAAATGATAATGAAGAAATAGAGCACTTTTCTGTTAAAGCCGAGATATCTTTGTTTTCACGCTCGCGCAATTTTTCAAGGCCTTCTCCTTGCTCTTTTGTTTTCTTACATTTGTTTAAACTTTTTCTGTCCACTGAACCAATTAAAAATTGGCGTCGATTTTGTCGCACTGCTAATAAAAACTGCTTGTCTTCTTCTAAAGTCATAATATTTAAAGCATCACGATGAGCAATATCAAATAAATCTTCTAATTTTTGTTGCTAGTTTTGTTCTTTTTTCTTTAATGCTTCTGAACGTTTTTTCTTGTTTTCTTTATTTTTTTTAGTTTCTGCCATTCTTTGAATAGTTTTTCAATTTTACTGATGACATGTTTTTTTAATTGAATTGGTATACTAGCTTTTTCCCACAAATTTATAACTCCGCAAGCCGTCAAAGTCGCAGATTCACGTATACTTTTCTTTTCTTCATTTTTGTAGTAAAAAAAAAAACGCAAAACTTCACTGATGGATGGCAACGTTGATTGGCTTAATTGGGATAATAATTGACCGATAAGCCAAACTTTACTTTGATTTCTAGTAGCTTTACTGAGTCCGCTACTTGTAGACGCCATTGCAAGTTGAAACACGTTACTATGCCTTTTACAAATAAAACACGTGCGCTCTCGTTAATGACTTATTAGAACTGAAGTGCGTGGCGGGCTAAGGGTGTTCAAACAATCAAAAACATAAGCCGTAATACGTACAATTTAAGACGTACGCATGCGCACAAACCAATTTTTAACTTATTATGAAGTTAGTGCGTACGCGTACGTCTTAAATTGTACGTCTTACGTCTTATGTTTTTGATTTTGTGAACGCTCTAAATCTCGACGCGTCGGTACAGAAAAGAGGTGCGGGGAGGAAGGGGATAAGAAGCGATTGGCTATGCGAGTTTCACTTGCACGTAAAATGTGATATAAACACCTAAATGAAACATTAATGAAACCATCATTTAAGCTGTCCTTCAACGCTTTTTGTAAAAATTTTGACTGTTGGTAGCGACCTCTAAATCTTAACAAAAAAAAAACAAAAAAAACTTAATTCATATTTAGAGGTATATAATCACATGAGAAAGTGCCCCGGGGATAATTCAAAAGTCGAAAAATAAGGACCACCCTAATGCAGACCCTTCTTGCAAGTTGAACATATCGTTCGTGATCTTCTTCGCTTTCCGCCGTCACTTTTATTCCTCGTACTGCGTACACAGCAGTCTTTCTCCTTTTTTCTGGTAATTTTTCCAATTTGTTGGATTCCGTACCGCTGGTTTTCTTCGCACTTTCCCATTCTTTGGCAAGGGTTTCCACAATACTAATCATAAAACGGAACCGGATGATAGGCTTTTTCTCAGAGGGGAGACTTTCTTTGTAAATGATGTGGCTGTTGAGTATCATTCTCGAAAATACATTGAAGCATACTTTTTTCCAGTGTTTTACTGTCCGTCTTTCATCGAGATAAGTATATAACATCATATCGGATGTATCGATTCCGCCCATGTAATTATTATAGCATTCTACAGCAAATGGTTTTACCGTTTCTTCGGTTTTGCCTCTACGTGTGCGGAAATGTGTCGTACCTTCTGCCTTAGATTTAGAGGATAATAAAATGACTGGAACACGTTGGGACTTCTTTTCCCTGTAACCAATGGTGAGGATAGGGCCCTGTCGAAAATATTTCGTTATGCCTACACCAAATTTTTCAGTGAGCGGTTTGGGTAGAAATTTTCGGTTTCGGCGAATCGTTCCAGTAGGTGCCCAGCTCGTACAAAGCCTTTGCTAGAGGTATTGATGTGAAGAAGTTGTCGACAAAAATATGATAACCTTTTGAGAAGTAATTTCCCATTGTCAATAATTTCATGACTACGGTATGTGCTAAGCCATTCTGTTGAATTGCCAATCTGTCTGCAGCACTTTGTGCTCCTCGGTATATGTAAAAAGCCAAACAATACTTCGAGACAGAGTCGCATAACATCCACAGTTTTATTCCCCACCGGTGATGATGTTTATTAGGAAGGTACTGCAACAGTTCTGTATGGTTTGTGGTTCCCACTAACATCGTTAAAATTACATTTTATAAAATATTTAACAAAACTACATTTTACTAGTTTTCACCTTTACAAATGACAGGATGATATTCATCATAAAAACACGGAAAACAATATGCTACTCTACATCGCGCACATTGCATAAACGCAGAATTCTTACAAATACACGCTTTCTTTAAACTTTCTGTAGAAAAACAAATTTCATTAACATTCATAAATATATCTCTTTCATCGCATAATTTCGAGGCGTACCACGCATATCGAATCATATCGGCAAAAATTGGGGAAGACAACTCATGATGCACAATTGACTGTATTCTCATATAATCTTCTCTTGAATTAATTTCTCGTTTGTTTTCGATTAGGAATGCATAATTTTGCAAGCGTTTAATTAAATATTTGACCTGGCGGTAAAAATATACATCGCACGGCTGAACTAATGGTGTGCATTTTGGAGAAATAACTTTGAGAGTGCACGTTGGTAATCTCTCTTCATTTTTAAATATTTCGTCATAAAGAGACGGATTACTCTGTCCTCCCCAAGAATCGACCAGAAGTAAAAAGTTTTGTCGTTCCACATAGGACTTTAATACATTTTGTAAAAATTGAGTATATACATATAGTTTCATCGTTAATTTCCCGGATTTCGACGATGTAACGACGACATTTAGATATTTTTTAAGGTATTTCTCTGCGTTTTTTTGCACTCTGGGACCAAATGAACCGGTTGTCTCTTGCAGACAGATGAAAACGAACGGTAGCAATTTCTCAGATAATGTCAGCGCATATTGTGCAGTGTATGAATGTGTTAACTTATGCAAATCCTGTCGTTGGACCAAGACCATCTTCGTTCCTTGAGTCTCCAGGGTTGTCATAAGAGTATTGGTATTGGCAGCCTGGAACACATGTAGTAAAAATGTAATATAATAAAAGGATACAAAATACTTTCGTCAGTGATGAAGAATTACACAATTTCGTTATATACCTGTTTGATCTGTATTAATCACGAGATCCTTATTGAATTGGGGAATTATCTCTCGAGTCTGCAATCGAAAATCTTCGGCAGCAGCAAGCGTCTTTGAAATCAAAATTTCTAAACTGTCTTGCAGCTCTTAAGGCCCACTGTCGCAAGTTTCTGGTTGTAACTCCCTGATTTTGCTCTCGAGCTTCCCTAAATCTATCGTAAGTCCACGATTCGATGACTGCATATTTATCAGTCAGAGTTCCACCATTTTTTACTTGTTGCTCCCATTTTGTAACATCTTCTTTACGTTTAAGGCGGTGGCAACCTTTAGTCTGCAAGCTCTTTAAGGACCAATATGGATGTGCTTTCGCTATATTGATGGCTTTAACTTTGTAATCCAGTGAAATGTGATCCTTGTACGTTCTTCCTTTTCTTTTTTCGGGTTCGTAGCTATCTTCATCGTGCAAACCGTCACCTTGAACTTCTTCGAACACATCATTTGTGTCAATTTCGTTCGCCATAATTAAATAATTGAACTTACTTAATATTTGGTGTGCATGCCTTTGGCCTTAATTACGGCCTGTAATCGATTAGGTATTGTTCTTGTTTAACAAAGTTTATTTTAACGAGAATAACACTTATACATGTAACTAAAATATTAACAAAGTTATTTAATATGTTACGATTCGCAAGCGGTGAAAGCACACATAATAGCGATGATAAATTTAGCGTTAGCAGCAAGCACGTGGTCAATGCAAGTAGCGCGAACTCAGCGAATATAAGGAAATAGCGAAAAGAGAGCGAGTATTTGGAGCGCAGGGGTTTTATAGGACGAGAAAAGGGGGAATAAGTGGGGATAAAGACAACGGAATGGAATATTCGGGAAAGGAGAAACTGTTGGGAGAGGTAATTTTAAACTGAGGGTAATGAGCGGGGACAAGTGTAGGGAATAGGAGAGATAGAAAGGAAAGCAGGTGAGAAGGAGACAGTAAGAGGAGCGTTGAGCTGTAAGAAAGGCATTGGAATAGAGGGAGATAGACGAATAACAGTAGACAGCTGATTTTAAAACTCAGCCGTTGTGAGGTGACGGAGAACAACAAATCCGAGGATTAGGAACAGTCGAGAAAGAACGGGAAAATTGAGGAAGGAATCTCCAACAGGTATCGATTTGACAAGTTTTTGCGTCATTTCCGATGAAATGTTATACCACTCTCCTAAAAGCGTTGCTTTTAGGTCATTTTTACTCTTATTTTTCTTTCTTCGAATTTTTAAATCTGAAATATGCCAAAGATTTTATATCGGGTTAATATGCGGCGATTGAGGTGGTGTAGGGAGTTGTTTTGGTACGTTATACAATAACCATTCCCTTGTTTTCCTTGCCGTGGTGCTTCGGGTCATTGTCTTGTTGGAAGCGAGACGTTTCGTTTATGCCCATTTTTGTTGTACTCCGTAACAAATTACTTCGCAACACGTCGATATAGGCACCTGCATTCATTGTACCGTCAATAAAAGTCTTTCCTAGTCCATGGTATGGCATACAGGCCCATACCATGATATGACCACCACCGAGTTTGACCGTAGGAATAATATTCTTTTGATTTAATTCGGTGTTCGGTTTCCTCCATACACATATTTTTCCATCAGAGCCGAAAAGATTAAACTTGCTCTCATGTGAGAAAATAACCGTCTTCCAAAATTTCATTGTCTTACGTATATATATCTTTGCAAACCCGATCCGTTTCTCCTTACCCGGGAAAAAAAGATCATGCATAATCATGTTCAATTATACATGGTTATACATAAAACATTCATGCATGGACATGTATCAAATTTGTCTCTGCTTGAACATGTACAATTACGTATAATCATGCATGATAAAGTTACGAAAAAACATCATACATGGGTTGACATGATCATGTATTCTTATGTATGATCATACGGGATTAATACGGGATTAAAATGGAGTAAAGGATCATGTATGATTCGACATGATTATATGCATTACAAGTCATGATTATACATAATAACGTATACGCATACACTGCAAATCCAAGTGTGTTATTTTAAAACACATAAACGTCTTATTTCCTTGTAGTCACTTTTTAAACGTTTCCCGGTGTGTTATTATTTAACACAGTACACGTGTGTTATTTTGACCCATGTAGGTGCGTTATTTTTAAGACACATAATGTGTTATTTTAAAATATAAATATATATGTAGTATCGCGTAATTTTAAGCATAGAATAAGCTAGCGTTAAGTTAGAATAAGGCGTAAAATGTAAGGACGGAGGACCGAGGACGGACGGTAACGGTTTATTTATTACAGTGACCATCTGACGAACGGCGACCGTGGACAGAAAGACGGAGACAACATCTTGAGGGAAATCGGTGCCCAACGGAAAAGTGCACGTGCCTTCCAGGCCCGGGAATTGTCGGGGATGAGGCCCCGTTGCTGGGGGTGCGCGTGTACCAAGGAGAGGGTACCGTTTCCCCCAAGTCACGGCGAAAGACAAGGACAGACAAACGTACCTGACGGTGTATATAGACGATGCAGACGGGACAGATTCTCTTCTTTTACTAAGACTTTTGACAAGTACGGAGACTCACGGAGACTTAACGGCGATAACTTTATTTAACGGAGTATTATAGTTACGGCGATAGATTCTATTCAAACACTATCCGCGAATTAGCGATTAAAGCCGCACCAACTATCCACATTTCTACATAATTTTGGGGGCTCAGCCGGGATTTGGCAAGACAATTAGTCGTTTAATTCGTGGAATTTTGTGTTAAACGGTGATTTGCAACCATGAGTGGTGACGAAGGAAGGCCGTGCACGAGTGGTGAGGAAGTGATTGACGTGCGAGGCATGGAAAGAATGAGTCTTTCCGAATTAAAGGCGGAATTGAAGAAGAAAGGGTTGCGCACGAGCGGAAGAAAGGAGGAATTACGGCGCCGGTTGAAGGCGGCTTTGACGGGGACGGTTGTGCGGTCGGACGAAAGTGACAACGAAGGGGACTCCGAAGCACGGCGTAACTTTTCGAGAAATCGAGGACACAATGACTACATTCTGCGGCGACGACGGCAGAAGCGTGAAGCGTTGGTTGGAGGAATTTGAGGAAGACGCGGAAGTATATGAATGGAGCGAACGGCAGAAAATCGTGTACGCTCGAAGACTTTTACGTGGATCGGCGAAGCTGTTCGTCGGTTACGAAAGTTGCACGTGGACGTGGAATCTGCTCAAAAAGTCGCTGCTATGCGAATTCGGACAAGCTGTGAGCAGCCATAAAGTCCATACGGAGTTGGCCCGAACAAAAAAGAAGAACGACGAAACGTACAAACAGTACGTTTACCGAATGGCCGATCTTGCATCACAGGCGAACGTTGAAACGGAGGCGGTGATCCAGTATATCATCGATGGAATCGAAGATGACGAATTTAATAAGGCCATTTTATACGAAGCATCGAGTATTCGGGAGCTTCGAGGAAAACTGGATGTGTACGAGAAAATGAGACAAAGGAAGAAGGACCAGACTAGGAACACTGGAGAACGGAGAATGGCGACGAGCGACGGTAGCAGACGATGCTACAATTGCGGATCGCAGGATCATCTGAGGACGTCGTGCCCGAAAATCGGCGAGGGAACGAAGTGTTACAATTGTAACAAATACGGTCACATTTCGCCAAGATGCCCTGAACGAAAGGAGAGGAGCGCCTGCAGTATCGAGAAGGTCACCGATAGGAAGCAATTAAAAGAGGTAAAAATTGCGGGTCATGACGTAATAGCCTTGGTCGATACGGGGAGCGATCTATCGTTAATGCGTACGGACCGGTATTACGAAATAGGTGCACCTGGGGCGTTCTACTTTTCTACCGACAATAAGTGACAAATTTTTTGATTTTGAAAAAAAATAAAAGTGTATTTCTTTTATAAAATGTATTTTTAAATTATTGTCCAGTTATCGAAGATTTTAGAAACGTATAATGTATCGAAGTTTTATTTTATAGCTTTTATTTATTTTAAGTTTTATCGGAAGAGTAAGAAAAAATAAACACCTCAGTCACAAAAAAAATATATTTATTAGTTATTATGTAAAATCAAATTTTCAGTTTTTCTTTAACTTTGCTTAACTAGAATGCAAGCATTTATTATTATCTAACTCGATTTATCGGAATTCTTATTACAAATATATGAAAAATGACATTTAATATCACTCTGTCACATTTTTGCTCGTTAAGACAACAAACTTTGAAATATTTTGCAAATAATTGAAATAAACATAGTTGAAATTCTGTTAATATCTTGTATGGTCAATATGTAATAATATAATACGTTATTTTAGTGTATATGTTTTAAATAAACTGAATTATATGCTACTTTGACGTTTAATTACAAGAGGGACAAAATTGTGACAGAGTGTGACAGAGTGGTAGATATTAATAAGCCAATATTTGAACTTAATCCTTTACCATTTTTAAAGTTTTTATAACGATAACAAAACATGACGCTTCTCTTATAATGCTACATAATATATTATTTCTTGGTAGAACCATTCTTTGGTACACGTAAAATCAGACTAATCTTCTCTTTTCTCTTATTCTACTTTTCAAATACTTCTATTGGTTTATCAAATTCGTAATAAACACGCCTTCCTCTTTTGACTTCTTTAGGACTTGGAATTATTTTTAATAAGTTTTCAAACATCACATCTGATACATCTGATTTTACTAATTTGAATATTTTTCCAGTGTCATCAACAGTTTTATAAAACATCACCTAAACATCTCCATCTTCATCCACACAACTTTTTGCAACTCCTAAGTAGGTGTACTCGACTTTGTTTTTACTGGGTACTTTTACTAACATATGTGTACCATTTTTTATTAATAATGGGTGGATGTTGTCTACAGACAGGTCGTATGAAGTACCCAGTTTTATGTGCACAGTTTTTTTCTGATTATCAAGAGGCTGATCATCTTCATCTTCTGAAGTATAAACAGTCTCATAAAATCTCTTTGTAGGAGCTCTAATTATGTTGGTTATATCAACCAGTGGTTCTTTGAAATCTGGGGTTGGACTGTCGTTAACTTCCATCTCATGTTCAGGCAATGGGCGATAAGTCTTCAAATTGTAACAATCACAAAATTTGTCGCAAAAACAACTCAATGTTCGGTAGCTCAGCACTCCAGGTTGCTGAGCAATTAGTTGGTGGACGTTCATAGTACCTTTCAGCGGAATAATTTCACTTGGAATTTCCATTAAAATCTGGGCAATATCGTCTTTGTCAACAAGAAATAGCTTTATCTTACTGCGGTCTTTAAGTGCTTGATAAAATTGTAAAGCGTCAATAATGTCGTGTCCACTGGCGACGAAATGGTCAGCTAGACGTTTAATAGACCTTCCTATACCGTCAGCTGCTCCCTCGCCGTGACCGGACTCAAAAAAATTCCAGGTTGAACTTTCAAATCTGTATTGTTTAAAACATCTTGTTGCAAAAAGATACAAATTATTTTTTTGTTTGTACTGTGTTGCTGGTCCATCAGAAAAAAAGTGGACTGTCTTAATATGGGGTAATTCTTTTTGAACCCAATCAAGTACCGGATGTAGGTGGGCCCAAATAGCTGCAGGGCCATGATTAAGATCAGAAGACACAGTACAAAAAGAAGTGATATGTTTGTCCTTTGTAGAAGTCCAGTAATACATTACTGCGGTATGCAAAGTCACTTGGTTTCACGATCCACCGAAATGCACTGATTGAATTTCTTCGTGGTACTTACAGGCGTAATTTTCACTATAATCAATATGTAAAGCAATTTCGGTTTCAGTCAATTCATTTATACATTGGCGATATGATTTATATTGATTTCTAATATTAAATATATGTGATTTGAAAACTATTAATTCTTCTTCAAATTTACTAATCAAAATTGCAATTGTAACTTGTTCGGTCTGTTTTATGTTTTTACTGATTTTAACTTTTTTTCCGTTCTTCTCAATAATATCCGTTTTTCTAATCCATTGTACCAATTCAACCAGTTTCTCATGGTCGATCATATTACCATAATTGAGTTTCTTTGCTTCACATTCAGTGCATTTCCCTTTCATACAAGTTGAGGTAGTTGTCTCATGATTCGAAATAAACAAGAAGTTGTTCAAACTTGAACTATATATAAGTAGATATGTAATACATATGATAGTGAAATTTGATGACCGTTCACCACGTTATACGCTAAATAATTGCAATTAAAAATGATACTTTTGTACACACTGCATTGGAAAAGCGTGGGAAAGTAGTATATATTAATTTTTATTGTGGCAAAAATAAACAACGTTGAAACGAAAAACTACAGTGTAATAGAATAATATATTCTGAATCATTTAGAAAAAAAAAAACATGCTGTTACCAGTTAGTTTTTCATAAATATGGAAAAATAAAGTCTTCGTTTCATAATTATTAGTAGAGGAGGGGATATTACTATAGATACCATATTAGTCCAGGATCCCAGTATGCAATTTTATCATTTATTACTAACAAGCTAATTTTTTGTAAGTAGCTTCATTTTGATGAGACGCCCAACTTTGTCCATTACATCAAATATCCATCGTGGTAGCTAACAGAGATAGCAGGGATTGAATATGTCGATTTGACGAGTCTCAAAAATTTATTACTAACAGTGGGTTTTTTATGAAATCCTAAGAAAATAATTTACATTATTGAAAAAAATATTTGTCCTACAATATTTATGGTTTCATCAAAGAGTCCCCTCCTTCCAACATGTATCGATTACGAGGTCATCGAAAATGTTTACTAACTAGCTGTTTTTTTTACTGTTGCTTAGTTACAATTTATATAATTTAACAGCCACATTGTCCTACAGATTGCGTGGTATGTTATTCCCGGTCCTACGCTCCAAAGTTGTTAATACTACAAGACTATTTTTCTTATTACTAACTGTAGGACAAAATGTGACATAATTAGGTTAGTGCATTCTCTGTACAAATGAATCAATGTCCTACAAGAAAACAGGCGAGTATCACTAGTCCGACAAGAATTGTCATTTTTATTTTTCGATTTGTAACGATAACGCTATCGTATATTCAAAAGAGTTCATAGCTCATTTGGTAGCGTGCTGGTCTGGTAACCGATAGGTCGCTGGGTCGAATCTCGCTGCGTGCAACTTTTTTTCGCCCCCCTTTGTTCTTTGCTTTCTATATGTATTTCCAATAAAATTATTGGAATGGGAATTTTATTTTACTTTAGATAATAAAATAAATACACAGTTTTACGTACTCGTATACTTCGTAGCGACTGTTGTTACAACTTTATTACAATTACATTTTATAAAACATTTAACAAAACTACATTTTACTAATTTTCAACTTTTCAAGTGCTTGGATGATATTCATCATAAAAACAGGGAAAACAATATGTTATTCGACATCGCGCACATTTTATAAATCTCCTTACCACACGTTTTATTGCCGGGAAAACGTTTAATTTTCATTACTGAAAAGTTCGTAGGTATGCGCAGGGAACAAAACGTTTGGCATGCGATAAAATCCTTACGGTATATAACAATAAGGAGATTTAACAACCAGTGCGACGCGACAGTCGCTACAAAGTATACGAGTACCTACGTAAAACTGTGTATTATAGTAAGCAATCCTCTGCGTATGTGTACATGATGGAAGAGGGACTTGTGATGAAACCATACATTTTGTAGGACAAATATTTTTTTCAATAATGTAAATTATTTTCTTAGGATTTCATAAAAAACCCACTGTTAGTAATAAATTTTTGAAACTCGTCAAATCGACATATTCAATCCCTGCTATCTCTGTTAGCTACCTTAAACAAAAATTTTCGTATAGGAAATAGTTGGGCGTCTCATCGAAACGAAGCTATTCACAAAGATTCAGCTTGATAGTAATAATTTTTACATCAGGCATTTGTACTACAACTTTGGAGCGTAGGACCGGGAATAACATACCACGCAATCTGTAGGACAATGTGGCTGTTAAATTATATAAATTGTAACTAAGCAACAGTAAAAAAAACAGCTAGTTAGTAAACATTTTCGATGACATCGTAATCGATACATGTTGGAAGGAGGGGACTCTTTGATGAAACCATAAATTTTTTAGGACAAATATTTTTTTCAATGTAAATTATTTTCTTAGGATTTCATAAAAAACCCACTGTTAGTAATAAATTTTTGAGACTCGTCAAATCGACATATTCAATCCCTGCTATCTCTGTTAGCTACCACGATGGATATTTGATGTAATGGACAAAGTTGGGCGTCTCATCAAAATGAAGCTACTTATAAAAAATTAGCTTGTTAGTAATAAATGATAAAATTGCATACTGGGATCCTGGACTATATGACAGTATATCAGACAGATACATATGTACAGGTTAAACAGATAACCTGATAACCAGTGTACGTGTATACATATACGGAATAAGCACAATGTGTGTTTCAATAACGTAGCATAATTAAAGTGCAGATTTAAAAATTTTTTTCAAGTTGCATTATGATTAATTTTGGATTTTAGTTTTATTTTAATATCAAAAACTCTAAAATGAAATATTTTATATTTTGGAACAACTTCCTAATACATTCCGTAGAAAATACTAATTTTATTTCTATGGGGGGATGAACCCGATCTAGCGACGGTACCTGCGTGGAGCAACTACCTTAATGAATTTACATCGCATACAATGTGTGAAATTATCAGATTCATGTCATTTGTTTTGACAACTTTGTTTTTATAAAGAGCAACTTTCATAAACGTAATATTTGCGTGCAGCTTGCACATGCAGGTTTCGCGGCCATCAATACGAGGTGGTACGACATAAAACGGTTTATGTCTCGAAAAATAACTGTAGTGACATTTAACGTCCGGATTTTCTTTTCGAAACGATAAGTATAGATTTTTCCTTGTGTCCAACAAAATCCGTTTCTGCACCTTTTTTTTATGAAAAGTTACAGTCTCGTTTCTCCCAGCTGTAGCTCGTGACACATCATCCCTGAGATAAAATGTATGAATTTTCGCTTTCAATGAAATATTTATTGGTCTTAATGTATAGTTTTCTGATGTTCTTTTTATTCCCAAAGTCTGTTGAAACAGTTTAAGTGTTAGTCCCGAACGGTTAATTGTTGTGTCTTCAAGGATTGTTTTAAAGTAGCGTTTTGTTTTATAGTCTTTAATTTTTTTGTAATATTCCTTAATGGCACTTGTCAAAATATTATATTTTCTTTTTACTTCTTCGGCGCCTTTAATTTTATCTTCATTTTTTTTCCAGTTTTGGTTATATTATGTAATAAGTTATCTTTTTTATGTTTTTGACGTTGAAGTCTTTTCTTGTATTTTCGTATTTTTTTCTGTAATTCTTTTACATTGTCTTGAAGTTTCATATTTTGCCTATAAATTTTCGATCTGTCTCGTCTAACTTTTTCTCTACCTCTTGCTCTAGCAGTGGATGAGATTGTAGTTAGTGAACGAGATCTAGGACTTAAAGAAAGTAACCTGGGGCTTGAAGGAACAGGTGTGGAAGCTGGAGTATTCATTAGAACGCTCTGCAAAACTTTCTGTTGTTCTCTTCTCTTCTTATTTCTAACTTGCCATTTTCTTTTCATTTGTCTGTGTTCTCTTGGTGTCATATCTTTGACTAGCTTTTTGCGAGCATGGCATCTTTCTAAATCTTTTCTTTTCACTTCTGCAACTTTTTCGGGGTCTTGCTTCCTTTTTTCACGACAACGTCGCTGCCTTTCCGCCGCAGATAACGCCATTTTTTAATCACCCCGATGATAATACCTTAAATGAATAAAATAATTGATAATGTAATATATAGAACACAAAAAAAATAATTAGCTATTGTGAAAATCAATCAATGCAAAGTTCCAGACAAAAATTACCACTCCGTCACGAGTTATGCCACTCTGTCACAGTTTATTTGTGACAGAGGTGTCTCGTGACAGAAGTGTAAAATAACAGTGTTCGAGGATTTTAGCGTTCACGGAATTACGACTTGTTCGTAAAAATGGGTGAACATGACAGATTTACTGAGAAATAATAATATTACATATATAAATGTGAATTACAATAAAATTTAAAAGTAGTAACTTACGTGACAGAGCGGTCGCCGAATAAACACACGCACCTCTATTCACTTTCTGCGAGCGAATAACTAGGCTCCGTCGCTGGTGTGGCCTCAAGGGGTGAGACCAAGGGGGAAGAGGAAACCGTACTGTTGCTTAGTGTTGAAAATCAAACAACTCAGAAGCGTTTTTTGTTTTGCGAAATGCGTGACGGAAGATAGCAAGAAAAAACATACATAGCCGGACCCAACGATAAAATATTTTTTTGTTTAATAGTATGAACCTTTACGTTTATTATATTCTCATTAATTTAATGATAATATTTCAGATGTTCGATAAATAATTTTATACTAAAGGGTTCTATATGATTTTTTTAACCGAGATCATTTTGTAACATTAGGTGGCGCAAAGAGACACATTTTATTTGTATGTAAAACACCCCTGTCACACATTTCGAATACTATGTCACAATGATTTTGTAAAAAGCAAAAAAAATAAAAACGGTATTTTAGTATTATTATAATCTCTGTATGGTCCACAACAATCTTGTGAAAATAAAATTTGAGAAACTGCAATTTTGGACGAATACCGATTTTTTTTCAAGAGAGGACACGTCATTGTCGGTAGAAAAGTAGAACGCCCCACCTCCCTTGCTACGCAGAGAAATACGATTTCGGGGCGTGGGATCGAAGCAAAATACGACTTTCGGCGAGTTTCGGACAGAGATTTCTGTAGACGGCGACACGTACCCCATAACAATTCGTATCATTCCCGATCATTTAATGCGTCACGGAATGTTGATTGGAGTAGATTTTCTGAGCACCGTGAATGTACAATTATCAAAGGGGAAATGTTTTATATCAAGGCCAGAAACCACGGCTGATCGCGTTTTTACCGAGCTTCCGAATATCGACGTCGCGCCCGAGGCTTACAACGTGGACATTTCATATTATATGTCACGGATCATCGCAGCCGAGCGGTCTTGCACGAAATGATTGAAAATTACGTTCCAAATAAAGCACGCGAGGTCGGCATACGCATGAATTTAATTTTAAAAGACGAGGAACCCGTATATAGCAGGGCAAGGAGGTTATCGCCGCGAGACAAGGGGGAGGTTGATTTGCAGATCGGCAAATGGTTGAAAGAAGGGATAATACAACCGTCCGTTTCCGAGTACGCGAGTCCGGTTCTCCTGGTCAAGAAGCGAAATGGGTCGACTAGAATCTGCGTAGATTATAGGGATCTAAACGAAAAAGTTGTAAAGGATCGGTATCCTCTACCCCTCATAGAGGACCAGCTCGATGCCTTGCAGGGGGCAAAAGTCTTTAGCACGGTCGATTTGAAGGACGGATTTTTCCATGTACCGTTGGGCGAGAAAAGCCGGAAATATACCGCGTTTATAGTACCGGGGGGCCATTACGAATTTCTAAGGGTCCCGTTCGGGTTGTGCAACTCTCCGGCGGTGTTCCAAAAATTCATAAACGCCGTATTCCGTGATCTGATTGCCGCAAACGTAGTTTTGACATACATGGACGATTTGATAGTACCTTCGTCGGATGAAGAAACGGGGTTGGAAAATTTGAAGGCAGTATTTAACCACTTAACGCTCATGCCGGTGACGTTCACGGGCACGTCAAACGGTCGAATTTGTGCATGCCCGTGACGTTCACGGGCATAGCTGATACGGCCGCCACTCTGCGGTTTGTTTATCTTAGCCGCTGATATTTTAGAACTCAGTTCTTTGACATCTTACACTGAAATGTATATATTTCCAAAAACTTTATACATTGTATATTCGAGGAATAAATACAGATAATCTCTCCGTCTTCTGCCGTTACCTTTTGTCTGTTTCTTCAGTCTTTGAGCGATCAGTGTGCAGTATACGTCATCCTTGTAATATCTTTTTCGTCTTACGATTTTTAGTTTATAGTGTGTTTATTTCTTATATTATTACTTTCGTGTTCTGCTTGTTATAATTAATTGTTGCTGTTAATGTTATTTGGTTATATAAGTTATAGAAGGATTTCCCTTAGATAAACAGGTATGATGAAAAACTTGTTATATTTCCGAAAAAAATAATTCGTTCGCCACTAGGAGTACAAAAAACATTTTATAATATGCACAAGATAAGCATTCAGGCAAAAAAAAACTTGTGCGTTTTTGGACGGTCGATTCGAAAAAAACCTGAGCGTTAAGTGGTTAATACTGCGAGTTAATTTGGCCTCTCGATCAGTTGGGACAAGTGCCGATTTCTGCAACGAAGGGTGGAGTATTTAGGGCATATCGTAGAGGACGGGAGAATTCAGCCATCCGAATACAAAACGGAGGCCGTAGCGAAATTTCCGGTGCCTACGAATGTCAAGTCCGTTCAAAGCTTTCTCGGTCTAACGCGGTATTTTCGAAAATTCATTCCGGACTATTCTGTTGTCGCACGCCCGTTATCGAATCTACTCCGGGCGGATACGGAGTTTGTGTTCGGTCCGAAGCAACAACGCGCGTTCGAACTTCTAAAAACGGCGCTGATAAATAAGCCTGCATTAAATTTATATCGAACCGGAGCGGAGACGGAGTTGCATACCGATGCTTCTTCACTAGGGTACGGTGCGGTGCTCTTGCAAAAAGGGGCTGACGACGGTATGTTCCATCCCGTGTATTACGCGAGCGGCAAGACGACCCCCGCGGAGGAAAAATATACCAGCTACGAGCTCGAGGTTCTAGCAATCGTATAGTCCTTGGCAAGGTTTAGGGTTTACCTGTTGGGGATACCGTTTAAGATCGTTACCGATTGCCAGGCATTCGCCATGACCATGCGAAAAAGGGACCTCTGTGTACGGGTGGCTAGGTGGGCGCTCCTGCTCGAGGAATTTGATTACGTGGTTGAGCACCGGCTAGGCAGGTATATGACTCACGTAGACGCACTAAGCCGAAATCCCTTACCTGCAGCAATGCTGATAGAAGAGGAGCACGAGGGATTTATCGCCAGGCTGAGGGAGGCACAATACAAGGACGATGACCTACGAGCTATCATGGAATCGACGAGGCCGACACCGGAGGACTTCATTTTGAAAAACGGAATCCTTCATAGGAAAGTAGGGGACGAGATTCTCCTGGTTGCACCGAAAGCCATGCAGCCAAGTATCATCCGCAAGGCGCACGAAATGGGACACTTCGCCATCACCAAAACGAAGCAGCTTGTCAAGCGCGATTATTGGTTTCGCGATATGAGGATAAAGGTCGAAAGGGTCGTGCGGAACTGTATTGACTGCATTTTGGCCGAGAGGAAGCACGGCAAGCAGGAGGGGATGCTGCACGCTCTTGACAAAGGAGAAGTCCCGCTTGATACGTTTCACGTGGATCATCTTGGGCCGATCCAGTCGACAAAGAAGCAATATCGCCACATATTTGTCGTCGTGGACGCATTCACGAAGTTCGTCTGGCTCTACCCGACAAAATCTACGGATGCAGCGGAGGTGGTGGATCGCTTGCAAAAACAATCCGGCATCTTTGGAAACCCCCGGCGAATTATATCCGATCGCGGCTCGGCGTTTACGTCCAATATGTTCGAGGAGTATTGCAAGGGAGAAGGCATCCAACATATCCTCGTCACGACCGGAGTGCCAAGAGGAAACGGGCAGGTAGAGAGGGTCAACCGGACGGTAATACCGCTCTTAACGAAGCTGTCTGCACCGCGTCCGGACAGATGGTACCAGCACGTAGGGACGGCCCAAAAATACCTGAATGCAACCCCGCACCGGAGCATTGGGACGACGCCATTTAACCTGCTTTTCGGAGCACACATGAAAATGAAGAACGATCCGGGGGTGAGGGGCGTAGTCGAGAGAGAGTGGGCGGTAATGTTTCAGGAGGACCGAGACGAGATGCGGAACAGCGCGAAAGAGAAGATGCGGCAAATACAGGAGCAGAATCAGAGAGAGTTTAATAAAAGGCGAAAGGCTGCCGCACAGTATACGGAGGGCGATCTTGTGGCGATCCGGAGGACGCAGGCAGGGCCCGGTCTCAAATTGTGCCTGAAATATTTGGGGCCGTATCGGGTGGTCAAGGAAGTGCAAAAGGAAGGAGAACACGAGGGACCGCGTACCACCTCGACTGCGGCCGACAGCATGAAACCCTGGATTGATGAAGACAACGAGGATTTTCTTTGACGAGGACACCGGCACGGATATCTGAGGGCAGATATCTCTGTCAGGAGGGCCGATTGTAGTATCGCGTAATTTTAAGCATAGAATAAGCTAGCGTTAAGTTAGAATAAGGCGTACAATGTAAGGACGGAGGACGGAGGACGGACGGTAACGGTTTATTGTTACAGTGACCATCTGACGAACGGCGACCGTGGACAGAAAGACGGAGACAACATCTGGAGGGAAATCGGTGCCCAACGGAAAAGTGCACGTGCCTTCCAGGCCCGGGAATTGTCGGGGGTGAGGCCCCGTTGCTGGGGGTGCGCGTGTACCAAGGAGAGGGTACCGTTTCCCCCAAGTCACGGCGAAAGACAAGGACAGACAAACGTACCTGACGGTGTATATAGACGATGCAGACAGGACAGACTCTCTTCTTTTACTAAGACTTTTGACAAGTACGGAGACTCACGGAGACTTAACGGCGATAACTTTATTTAACGGAGTATTATAGTTACGGCGATAGATTCTATTCAAACACTATCCGCGAATTAGCGATTAAAGCCGCACCAACTATCCACATTTCTACATATATATGTTTAGGTAAATCAATGATTCACAGTACTGAATAAAATTGTATTAAATATTATTTTTATAATTGTTCAATATTTTAAAAACATATTATATATATCATATATATTATTATATAACTATTAAATAACACAGTTGTGTACTACTCTGTTATAACATTTTTAATTGAAACTTATAATAAGAAATAATTATTACGTACTTAAATAATTTTAATCTCGCTATTTTTATTATTATTAATGAAATAATACATGAGTTATTTATGATTTATTAAAATGATATTGAGATATTAAAATTAAATTTAAAGTATAATATAAACAAACACAAAATTATATTAATAATGTCTTCAACAATTCAATTTTCTTATAAATTTAGATACTACCAAATTAAATTTTTTTTGTGGTGCATCCAAAATAACGTGGTCCAGATACTGTAAAAGACTTCGGTATCTACTTGGGAAATTCCTATGCCATACATAATAACAGGCTAAAACTCCGGCCAACATATTATATACATATATCCGGATTTGGTATTCCCATTTTAATAGCATGATCTGCTACAATAAAAGCGGATATAATTTGTTGATCTAGGGTATATATCACACATCTAGGTGCTTCACCTTCTACCGTTTCTAAATCTTCCGTAGACTTTAAAGCCTTCAAACAGTGTCGAAAAATGTAAAAATAAAAAAGATTCATATTTATCATACTGAAAATATATATCACATCATGAATCCATACTTGTTTAATGAAAATCAAGTTTTTCATTCCATGTTTAATTTTTTTATTGCCAAGTTCCTTGATCAAATACTCAAGTACTTTAATTGACTTGTTGTGAGTTTCTGACAAACTACAAAATTTTGCCAGTTTACCAAGGCAAATGTCGATTTTCTTGACTATATCTTCAAAAGTTATATCTCTCAGAATTAAAGATTCATGAAACATCTGTAATTTTAAAAAATTCAATGAGTGAAATACATAAAATAATATATGTATACATATACACACATAAAGACATTAATTAAAAATTTACCATTTCATAAGAAATTAAGCATGGGTACTTTGATATAATATCAACAGGTCGAGTCGCTTCGTTCTCTATCCAAGGTCTACGTGAGCTCAAAGTTATTTTCAGCAATTTTTTTAAATGGGTTGTACTGATTCCTTCTCTGTAATTTTTACTCAATTCTTTGAGAGATTTTCCAATATCGCTAGAAATATTAAGAAAAAGTCAATATTTCATCAAATGTAACCAATGATGTAATGTATACGGAAAAAAAAATATTAATTTTTACTATTTAAAACTGTAATTCTCTACATTTAAATAGTACTTTTCAGCAAATAAATTTTAAAGTTTAGCGTTTAAAAAATAAATATCAATAATCACATATTAAAACCATGATTTTACTACTCAAAATTATTATATGTAGCAACTGTACTATTGCTTATTAAAAATCATTTTCTTCCGTGTAGAAATTATAAGTCATTAACAATCAGGAAGTTAAATTTTAAAACTATTTTAATAATTACTCATTAGTTTCCACAAAAACTGCTTGAGTTACTGGAAGCTTGCTATTTCCATCGTGGTCTCTTTTTTTACTAGCAGCCTTTTTCAACCCAACACGATGATTTCGAATCCAAATGCTTAACTGAGTCTTAACAATTCCCTGAAAAGTTTAAGCTTGATAATAAAATAATGAAAATTGACATGTAATAATCATAAATAATACTAACACACTCATTAGCCCCTCCTTTCAGATCTGGATAAGCCTGAACGATACTTGTCGCTAGATTTTGATAATCAAATTTTGTAGGTTTAGTATCTGTAGTTTCCCACAAATATGAAGCCCAGAAGCTAATTAAATATTTCTGTGCTTTCAAAATACCATCCTCGTCTAATTTTTTTTGTAAGTCCAATGTCAGCGATGGTAGCGGAGAGTTAGGTGATATAAATCTTTGTTGACGCTCAGAATTTTTTGGCGTTGGTAGAGCAGGATCAATACTATTGACGTTAAAGAAATACTGTTCATGTGTTGCATTATTTTTATTCAAATCGTGCTCTCGGGGAATCTAAATTAAACATAAATTTTTTTTTATTTACACTTAGAGTTTTAAATTTTTTGCATATGAAAATTATGTAATGGGTCGTCAAGTTCAGGATGCAATAAAGGAAATACACCGGGAGTTGTATTAAAAATTAGGAAAGGTGAAATGTACATACAGGGTGTGTAAAAAAATTAGTGGTCATGGCTTTAAGGGGTTGTTCTACACCTCTGGATCGATGGAGATTTGCGAAAAATCAGGCCGCAAAATTCGGGAAAAGGTAGCCAATTTTTTTATTGGCTCATCTTATTCGTCTTGTTACGTAGGCAAAATGTCCCGGGGAACCATGGGTCAGAAACGAACCGTTTTCTCGCAAATTAACTTTTAATTCGGTCTCTCCGATTAAAATTTCGCCAATAATTTGTGAGAAAACGGTTCGTTTCTGACCCATGGTTCCTGTCAGACATTTTACCTACGTAACAAGGCGAATACGATGAGCCAATAAAACAAATTTGCTACCCATTCCCGCATTTTGCGGCCGGTTCTTTTCGTAAATCTTCATTGATCCAGAGGTGTAGAATATCCTGTACAATACGTATGCTAGTTACGATAATACGAGACTGTCTCGTGCAGCGGTCAATGCATCTTCGCAGCTCAATAAACAATTGCACGTCGACGGCGCAATCGGCGACAAATACATTGTATTTACCTGCTGTTGCATACATTCTCTTACAATTGTAAATATAGTTTCAAATAATTTTAATTTATTTATTAGAAAAACTAACCCGAAAAATTTTAAGATTTTTTATTTAATAATACATTTATATTTATGATACTTAAATTGACAGACATCTGATGATTTTTAGTATATTTTTTTAAATAAAATAATTATAAAAAAAGTTTTTAACAAAATTCTACATGTGTACATTCAAAGTAATATATGAATGGAATTTGTCAAAAATATTTTGTTACTAGTAATTTATTTTTTAAATAAAATAAATAATTTATCAGGTATCTGCTGATTTCAGTTTCATTTATATTTAATAACAAATATATAATTTTATTTATTACTAGATATACATAAGAAAACTTACTTGATTATTTGTACTCGGCAACACATTGCTATTATCAATAGCCATCACTGAATGCTCAGTTGTTGACATTTCTAATGTAGGTTCAACTAAACTTACATTAACATTTGTAGTACCAGACACATTTTCCGAAAAAACTATCGGTAGGGAATTAAGATCGATGTCTGTTAATGAAGAAGGTGATGGTATTAGAAGTACGTGGACATCGCTTTTATCAGGAATGACGTCATCTTGTTCAATATCGCACAATTGATTGTTTCGATCCGGATCTTTACTTTGCAAAATAATTGATTTGCCCGAAGTCATCATCTTCAAAACTACGTCTTTATTGATAAGCTCCATCAATTTTTTCATTATAGATTCATAATCCGTAGTTTTTTCATCCAGCACATATTTTAAACACTTCCACCGTCCTTCGATCAGGCAATAAACTTTTTTTTCCATTGCTTTTTGTCCGTTGATGACAATTGAGTTTCAAGTAATACGTATACGGGTTTAGTAAAGACAGAAGAGTTATTAGATCCCGTAGCGATGGGCAACTCGAGTTATTTTAATCGAGTAACTCGATTTACACTGTGAACGAGTCGACTCGAGTTGCTTTTTCCTCAACCCGAGTGAACTCGGTCGGTTTAACCAATCCGCTCTGGCCGCGGAGCGCGTAGGCGAGTTGGACAATGCATCGTCCAATCGCCTGCGTGCGCAGGTTGCCTGGATTGCTACTCGTTGGCGCTGTAATCGAAGACGGCCCTCAATACCTCCGAGTTGCGGGAAAAGATTTAAATAAGGGTACATTGAGTAATACGGGGTGTTAAAGATCTTATAGTGAATAAGAAAAATACAGTTTTTGTATTTAAAGAGTGGCGTGTCGCGTAATTAACTAAATAATTTAGGAGTTAAAGTGACACTTATGTCATAACCTTGATCTGAAAAGATTTTGTTTGTTGTTGACCACCAACTTTTGTTTTACTGCCAAAAAATGGCGCCCGGAAATAAAAAAAGCGCGGCATGGGAATTCTTTTCCAAAAATTCGGACAATACCAGGGTTACTTGTAAACTCTGTGCCTGCTCTTATAAGTTTGTAGGAAACACAACTACATTAATTAATCATGTAAAGAAAAAACATGTAGTACAGTATAGCGAAGCCACTGGACATAATTTAAATTTAGCTTGTGACGTAAATGAAAATTTTAATCGTGACATCGGGAATATTGGACACAATCACAACTATACAAATTCTTCGCTAATAAGTCGCCCGTTAACAAGTCAAAATACTGTCATTGTGCCACCCTCGCAAACATCGAATGTCCCAGCAATTAGTGAACCAATGCCGAAGCGATTGAAGCAAATGCGTTTAACTGCCCCTACCAAAATCAACCAAAAAGCTGGTGACGAAGCATTATTAGACATGATTGTTTTAGATATGCAACCGTTACAAATAATAGAAAACGAAGGCTTTAGAAAATATTCCAATAAATTAAATCCAGATTATGTATTACCTTCACGAAAAAAATTGACTCAAATGCTGGAAGAAAGATATGAAACATGTAGTGGAGAATTGAAAGAGAAATTGCAAAATGTACAGACCATTGCTTTGACAACTGATATCTGGAATTCAGATAGTCAAAAGAGCTTTATTAGTGTAACCGCGCATTTTATCAAAGGTCCGAAATTACGCGCTTTAGTGATTTCAACGACTGAACTATGTGAAAATCATACTTCGCTTAACATCGCAAATGCTCTGCGAGTCATATTGACTGAATGGCAAATTTTTGATAAAATAGTAACTATCGTGACTGATAATGCTTCAGGCATGAAAAAAGCTGTGAACGACTATCTAAGCAAAAGGAACCATCTGTGTGTTGCACACACATTAAATCTTGCTGTGAAAGTCTGCATTAGTAGAGACAATGATAATGTCCAAACTACTCATTTGAAAAATGATGAAGTTCTAGATGTTATTACAAAAAGTCGTGCGATAGTTGCCCACTTTAAACAGAGTATAAAATCATCTAACATACTGAGAGACATGCAGAACCAAATGAACTTAGAAGTCATCAAAGTGAAACAAGAAGTACAAACGAGATGGAATTCAACCTTCTACATGTTTGAAAGACTACTGAGAATCAAAATTCCTATATCAGCAACGTTATCTATACTCGATTCGGCTCCTCCAAACTTGAATCCAGCCGAATGGTCCATACTGGAAGATTGTGTTGCCGTTTTACAGCCATTAGAAAAAGTCACAACGATGTTATCTGGAGATTCCTACCCAACTTTATCGTGTATTATTCCAATCGTAAGAGGACTGCAAAGTTCCATATTGAAAAAAAAACCGAACACCGTAGCGGGGAAGCATCTACAACGATCGCTGATGGAAGTGGTAGATAAAAGATTAGGTGTCTATGAAACGAACAGGACCGCAGCAAAGGCAACTATTCTTGACCCACGCTTCAAGAAAAAAGCATTTGGCGTGGAAAGTACTGCGGAAAATGCAGTAAAATATGTTCTCGAAGAATTAGCTCAGATTCAGCCCCCATCAATCGCGAGACAAGATGAACCTACTGTAGCTATAACTTGTCAAGCTTCTTTAAATGACGACGACGAACTCTGGGAGAACTTTGACAGAAGAATAATAGTCCAGTCAAGTTAAGCCTGAAATGGCAATTTTTCAACCTCGGTAAAACTTGGCTGAAATATTCCTAGGCATACTAGACTTGACTAGGGATAGTTTTAAGGTTGTTGCGAACTCAGCGTCAGGGTGAAAAAGGGGTGAAATTGCTCCAAAAGCCATTTTTTCGCATTTTTCGCGTAAACCATAATAAATATAGAGAAATGTTTCAAACAAAAGTTGTAGAGCATATTAAGATCTACAACTTTTGTATAAATCATTTTTTTGCATCTATTGCAGTTTTCGCGAAAAGTCAATTTAAACATCGAAATCTTTGAAATAAATTTTTTTTTTCATAAAATTTTCAAATATGAAATTTAAAAATAAAAAGTCCTTAGCCATTTTTTGTGATTTTGCGAATTATAGAAGTTGGGAAAAGTTGGGGTGCTGTGGGCCCGGCACTGAGCGCGAGAGAGACAGCGTATCGGACGCACTCTTCGCACTCATTGCCGCATTTGCTACGATTAAAAGAGAAGGGCGGATGTTGTTAATGCGTGCAACAGAAAAGGATGGATGAAGAAAGTGAAGAGCGCTGTCAACCATTTGTCGGAAACAGAAGGGACGCGTATAGACATGCGTAAGATTAAGAAAGACAGATGCTTACTATTCTTTAGTGTTCTCACTGCGTATATGATACCTGATGCCATCATTCTTATTATTCTCGCATATGTATAGATAGATAAATGTTATTTTTCAGAGCAAATAAAATATAAATAAATTAAAATTTTTTTTATTATTATTCATTTTTAATTAATCATTATAAAATAATTACAAATAATAATAATAATTAATATTTTCTTTATTATTAATTAATTTTTTATTAGCAAATAAAATATAAATAAATATAAATAAATTTTTTATTTGTTATTTTCATTCGTTATTTTTATTAGAAAATGAAATACAAAATTTTATATGCAACACATTTTAACGATAAGAAAAGACGTTGTGGATCATTACTCCACATTTTCATACATTTGTCAATTACATTTCATGTTTTTATTCACTCCTATCTACATCCATCTCATCTGTGCCTTGCTCTTCTTCCTCCTCTTCCTCCTCTTCTTGTTCTTCTCCCTGTTGACTACTTTCATGTGTGAAGTCTTCAGGATTATCTTCATCTCCACTTTCATGGAGATCAATATCCATTGGAACGGCGATCTTGTGTGGATTCGAACAGCTTTCACCATTACAATGTTTGCACAATTGAGTGCAATTTAACCCAATTTTCGCGCAACTACATCGTACAGTTGAGCAGTCCCCAGTGCACGCACAGTTGATCATAGTCAATAAATCCTGAGGCGCTGGATCTTCTGGTGTTAATATTGGGACAAACATCATTTGCGTTCGTGTCCATCCCCAAAACTCTGGATTTAAATTGTTGCCTATCCACAATTGAATTTGATAGTAGACACGTTTGACGTGTTCCGTTAAAGCAGCTTTAGTCGGTGGAAGTGATGCTAATGATATTTTTTTCTTAGATTTACTAATTAACCGTTTGAATGTTTCATACCTAAGTGTATCCATTTTAGTTATTTTCTTATCATTTTTGCTATACAATTGTATAACAATATCTTCCGCAACCGCGTACAATTGCGTAATTGAGGCGTCGGACTTGTAAAATATTTTTGCGGCGTTTTCTATTTTTCTATTTGTCTCTAATAACTTGATGATACTTTTTTTCCCTTTTTGGAAAAAGGCACTGGTCGTGTCACATCCCCCAAATGCATGGGCGAATAATATAAATGATTTCAGCTTCTGTTGGTTATATGTTGAGTACAATATGTCTTTTGTTTTTCCACCAGCTATTTTATAAAAATAGAATCCTATATTTGTTGGTGCTAATGCAACTAACAATATGAGTAAGTCCACGTCATTACCAACAACGGTAACAGGGTTTGACGATGTCGTGGAAAGTGTCAATGCAGTGTTAATTATCAATCCATCAGCATCTTCTGTGGCTATATGAACTGTGATGTTTTTTTTTACAAGATATGACTGCAGCTTCTCCACAAATTTCACTTTATTTTCAATGTTCAATAAAAATTTCTTTTGATTCATTGTAACAATATGGTCTTCATTAATACATATATCTGCAGCTACTGTGCTCTCATTTCGACGATACCGTTCGTAGGATTTATCTCCGATTACATTATTATTGTAACCGTCAAATACTACAGTTACATGACTTCCAAAATGATTTTGTATATACGAATAGTATAAATTAAATATTTCTGAGAAAGATCTACTATGCGGCCAGACGACTTGATGCAGCAACCATCCACCATCGACAACAATCAATGAATTACGTATTAATGAATCGGAGTGAGCATAAGGTGTGAATACTTTATACAGCTCAGCTTTATTTGATTTTCTCATAAGACCATCATCATCGAACAAGCTTAGTGAATAAGGCGAAAGTTCATATTGAAATGCTTTGCGCATTTTTTTTGCATCACCTTGGATGACTATGGAGATTCGTTAAAACAACAACAATGGATCAATAATTGACATTCTTCCACTGATATGTAAATTTTTCGCCTGTGTTGAATTTTTGACTTTATATAATTTAGTGAGAGATGCTTCAGGTGTCTTTCCAATTAATGTCATCATGCCATTACTGCCAATTTCAAATGCTCTATGGCAATTAATCTCGGAACCACCTATTACTCCAGTCGACAATGAAAGTAAGCATGGGCGAAAACTAAACGGAGTGTGTCCCTTAAGCCAGATAATTAACCTAGAGATATCCAAATTATCTCTCTTCAATCTGCTAGCGCCTAGGTCAACATGCTGCTCACTGTTATTTGATGAGATCTTTAAATATTCTTCCACGTTCTCCATAACGTTGAATGCTGCTGGCATACCCAACAAATAGCGTGCTACAACACTTGGTGTAACACCTCTTCCATGCTTTAAATCTGTGCCAAAAAAGCGGTTTAGAGTTTGTTCAATAGTCATATCTGACCAAATTCCGGACCATGCTTTATAACTACGATGAATTGTGAAGTATCCTTCTCGTGTATATTTATCATACTCAATTGGATCCACTGTTAACTCCAGTTGCATCATGTCTTGTAAATATATCTGCGCACTTTTCGCATAAGCGAAATGGCCAGAAGCGTGAAAGAGCGGTAGCATACTTTTGATACTTGCCAAGTGTAAAGACCAGTTACCTAATCTTTCGGCTTCCACAAATTGAAGTGCAATGGAGACAGCTTTAAAATATTGCACCCATAATTGCGCAGTTGGATTTTTGTCGCTTACTTTTTTAAAATAATCTTCAATCATTCTTGTGACTTTTACAGCGGCGTTATTCTCTTGAAGTTCACATAGTTGAGGTGGACTTTCATGCCAATTTAAGGATAAAGATCTGATTGTTTCCTTCGCTTCGTTGTATTCATTATATCGTTCATTAGCTTCCTCATCAGCATTTTTTGTAGACTCCAATTCATCAGCAATATTTTCACAGACTAGTATTCCAAGTGCAGTAAAGGTCAGAATGTGTGCTCGCAAAGACCTACTGAAAGCATGGCCAGACATCATTTTTTTTATTGATAATGTTGCATACATCTGTGACCATAAGTCTTCTAATCCACTACCGGCCATTATGTGGCCTATGGCGCCCAGGTATGACATCAATAGATGAAATCCGCCTAATCGAACAATGATATTTTTAAATGTCGAGTCTTCCATGTGAGAAACAATGGAACGTGCTTTTAAATATAACGGCTGGTCGTAGGTTACAAAGCAAGTCTTTTGTTTTAAATTATTTGTTCTGTTTAATGCGTAATGCAGCGATGTGTTGATGGTCGTTAGATTGGATGGAGGCTCATTAATAAATGGCAAACAAGTGATGTGAGAAACCGTGAAGTCCACACTACTGGAAATCACTTCCATATATCCTTTCCAAGTTGGTACTTCAGGGATGGCCATTTGTTTAGCTAGTAAATACGTTGTATAATAATTCCTGAGCAAAGGTACATCTGGATTGTCCATGCTATTTGTTGATGTGAATTTGATTTTCTGCAGTGTTGGTTTACTGTGGCTAACGAAGGGTATTGTTCTAATTTGTTTTTGTTTTGCTAATTCTCCAGCAGACGGCATCTTACCTAATTTGTTGGTATCACCATTATATTGAACGTTACACCCTGGAGTATATACGAATATACCACCGAGGCAATGAAACGTCTCACGACCATCCAAGGTATTGACATTATGGTCGGTGTTATCGAATACGAATTGAACAAAAGCATCATTACTTACAAACTTCGGTGGGTCCATTATCGTTGAAGCTTCATACAATTGAATTGTCGCATATGGTGAAGAAATACCTAATTTAGATAATAATTGAATTATCAATTTTGATCCAGTCTTCCTGTAGATATATGTTCCAACAGCCAGTTGTAAAGTCGAAATAAATGACTTCGGGCGTAATATTGAAATAGCAATATGTGCTATCATGTCACGTTTTGCAGTACTATCTTCAGCAAATGTATCGGTAGTGCATAACCAATTTCCTAAAAAATTAGTTAATCGGCGTGGAATATTTTCACTGACATTGTCTAAAAAACGATCAGAAGGCGGATAAGATGTATTATTATATGAATATTTCATTATTTCATCTTGAAGTATGCCAGCTGCAACTTTTAAGATCGTATCCTTCGCTGATTCACTTATGTTGTTTTTCTCAAAGTGCCAATCTGCACAGATTTGTCCGATGTCTGCCTTTTTGTATAAATATGTAGGTAGTTTCCCCCGGGCATGAACGATGTTTAGATCATTGCCAAAATGTTTTTTTAGTCCTGTAAACAATGTATCGTTCGATCGAAAATGATCTCCCATAATCTCTTTTAATTCTTGTTGAGTATATTTGTGTTTGTTCGATACTTCAATAAAATTAATGACTTCCTTCATAGCTGCTTCATATCCTTTGCCAACTTTTTTGGCCTTTGTGAGATACATAGCTTGGGCAAGCCTAGTATAACATATTTTATGATATGCAGCTTGAGCGTTTACTAATGAATCAACGCTATTCAGACGATGAATTATTTGACGAGTTTTAAAATCATCGTTTTTTTCGCAAATGAGTATAAACCGTTGTTTGGTCTTATCCTCATTAGTAATATTTTGCACAACTTTATTTTTTCGATTTAATTTTTCACTGCAAATGAAGCAGAGGTCTTTGAAGTTGAATGTGTTCGATGAACTTGAAGCATTATCCATTTTCGGAATGCAGTAAAGCTGCAAAATAAAATATGTAAACAGCTAATCATGCAATAATGAATTTACCCGTAAGAATAAATAAACGTTCATAAGTTTGTGACATAAGTTTGTGCTCACCCACAATAGTGTATCGAAAGAGAGTGTTTAAAAAACGACGAAATAGTGGAAAAGATAATGCCACAAACTAGCTGACTCCAATTGTAAGGACTGTAACTGATGAAAAAAAATGTTCGCTCCAAAACTTGAAATAAAGGCTTTCTATCATTATATCGCCCTCTAACCGGCCCCCTCCTCCTCACTGATGTTGGTGAGAAGGGGTGGTGTGCAAATTAGAAAATTTCCAATTGGAGGGTTCGGTATTTCTCAGAATACGATTTTCTGATTGGCAGATAGAACGGAAGTAACGTCGGTCACAGGAATCGAATTTAGTGATTGGCTGGTCATTGTAGGCGGCAGGATTCCAAGAACCGGTGGTTCGGTCCCAAGAAATGATGTACCCTACATTTTAATTAATATTTTCAGTCGCCTAGGTTTATGACGAGTCATAAACCAGACGACTGACTTTGGGACATTTGGCAGCCAGATGGGCCTGCCGATTTCTGAATTTTCGATAATCCTGCCGAACAATGACCAGCCAGGTCGCGCCTAACGGTAGGTGACGGCTTCGCGAGGCCACTGATTTTTTAAGCGTATCGTTTATCGCTGGTACGCTGTCACGCGTCAACAATACTATATATACATTTTTAATTATTAATTATTATTATTTTTTTTAATTGGCCATATTTTCCAATAATTATTCCGGAATATTATATTCCAGAATATTATATTATATATTATTACAACATTTTATAACTCATTATAGGTGTAACAAGTAATGTATTTTCTTCAGTTTGTTTAAAATTATATTCCCGACAGTATTTAATAATCTGAAACAGTATATTTCAGATTATACAGTATTTTAAGCTATTGACTCTTGTACCAATGCCCGCAATCGAAAGAATAAAAAAATAAAGAACGAGCGAAAAATCAATTATTGACGAGATTTTCTTAAAGTTCTTGCGCCATCCCGGCATTGGCAGTAATGTATAATGATAGTTTCCTTCGACATCAATATAGAGAGAAACGAAAATATTCACACAAAGGATACACACAAAAATTCTCTTACAAACGATAGGCCTTCACGACACGGCAACAAAAATAAAACTAATAATTATCCGATTTTAGTCTTGTTAAAAGAAGTGTGTATACAAAACGAGGAATGTTAAAACATATCAACATCTCATCAATATTTGATTTTCTGTGTTTTTTTTATTCCTTCGGTTGTGGGTATTGGTACAAGAGTCAATAGCTACGCTTCGGAAAAAATTAAAATACTGTATAATCTGAAATATATTGTTTCAGATTATTAAATACTGTTGTAAATATAATTTTAAACAAACTGAAAAAAATACATTACGTGTTACGTCTATAATGAGCTATAAAATATTATAAAATAAGCAACATAAGCATTTCGGCATACTTAGTTATTGGAAAATATGGCCAATTAAAAAAAATAATAATGATTAATAATTAAAAAAATATGTATAGTATAGATATAATGATAGAAAGCCTTTATTTCAAGTTTTGGAGCGAATATATTTTTTTTCATCCGTTATAGTCCTTGCAATTGGAGTCAGCTAGTTTGTGGCATTATTTTTCAACTATTTCGTTGATTTTTAAACGATTTTCTTTCGATATACTATTGTGGGTGAGTACAAACTTATGTCACAAACTTATGAATATTTATTTATTCTTACGGGTAAAGTCATTATTGCATGGTTAGCTGTTTGCACATTTTATTTTGCAGCTTTACTGCATTCCGAAAATGGATAATGCTTCAATTTCATCGAACACATTCAGCTTCAAAGATCTCTGCTTCATTTGCAATGAAAAATTAAATCGGAAAAATAAAGTTGTGCAATTTGGGCGAAGAGTTGGCAGCACGCCTCAACTTCTACTCACATTTTACTTTATAACTCAAAAACGAATAATTTCCCCAAGATTTGGCAAACACCATTCGAAAGGGCATAAAACGCACTATTATTGCAGCGTTGTTGGTTGGAATCAATTGATACTTTTTGGGGGAATTGCCATTTTTCTGCATTTTTTCCACATTGAAAAACGGGAAAAATATGAAAAAAGTATGTGTTCAATAAATAAATTACATAAACCTATATACCGTTGCACAGTGGAACGAATCGACCATCTAGGTGGAAAAAAATAATAACTCGAAAACCGTTCATTTTAGAGAAAAATGTTTTATACAATGTTATTTAAAGGTCAACTTAACTTTTTTTACAAAAATCGGTACATTTTTTTATAGACGTTCATTGTACAGGAAAAATAAAGAAACTTTTGTATAAGACATTTTCTTGTTGGACTTTATATTAACCCCTTGTAACCCAGATCATAAATTCTAAAATAAATAAAAACCGAACTATCAGAATTAATTTGCAGTAATATACTAATTAGCGGCATCTCTGCGTAAGGTGGTGTATTGTTTCGATAGTATGGTATGTAGCAGTGATGATACAATGAGTTAAAAGGGAATAAATATGGTCCGTATGGAATTTGTAGAATCTTTTTTAGTTTGTTACAGAAATGTCACAAGGGGCTACAAGGGGTTAAAAAGATATTTAATGAAAAAGATCCTACTAAAGCCTTTTTCGATAGGCGGACTGCCCAACAAACATTCAACAGGTAGAACAAAGAATTGCATAGATATGCGCAAAAAATCTTTATGTTAATTATTTCTTCAATTTTTAAGTGAACTGCGTGCCCCGTTGCGAATCGACAATCGAACTGTCTCGCTAACTTTCAGCAGGTATAACAATAAAAAGCGCAGCTGCACGTACGAAATTTTTCCGCTAATTACTTCTACACAATCTAAGGAATATATAGACGGTGTTTCAAAGAGGTACATTTCGTTCTTTGTTAGTTATTTATTGTTTAATGGGACCGCGCGCCACGGTGAAATTCGACTGCCGAGTCGCATCCCTACCTTTAATCAGGTAAAACTAAAAAGGGCGCAAGTGGATCCATGAAATTTTTCCACAAATTACTTCTACACAGTCTAAGGAATATATAGACGGAGTTTCAAAGAGGTACATTTCGTTGTTTGTTAGTTGTAGACATCTGGTCCTTTTGTGACCGCGTGCTCCGCAGGGAGTCGGCAGCCGTACTATGTCATAAACTTGAGAAAGGAATAACAAAAAAAGGCGGCAGAAAGCGCAGCCCTTTTTTGCAGGAGCTGCTTCTACAAGGTTTAAACTAAATACCCTCAAAATTTCCAGGTAGTATTTTGATATACATTATAAGTTTTTCTCTGCTAAATTTCGCCCAAGAACATGTGTCTAAACAAGGTTCCATAAAATGTTTAAAAATTAATTTGTCGAAAAATCGTTTATGGGCATTCCAAGGTTAACTAACAGTGATAAACTGTACAAAAAATAAAAAGTCTCGCAAAATTCTTAATGCCTCTATCAGTATCTTCTTTTCAGAGCAGTATTTGGAAGTTTTCGCGCTGTTGAAATTTCTTATTTTTAAGTACTGATTTTTACATTTAGATGACTGCAAAATTAATTATTATTGCTATCACTGGCCACAGCAAACATTTTACATTAAGATAGCATTATTAAATTTCAAATCCCAGACTTGATTTTTTTCCACCTAGATTACCCATTTCGTTCCACTGTGCGTTGGGAAGCTTGATTTTTTAATGATTTTTTAGTGCCAGTCTCGGGACGATATCTTGTTTTCTGAAAAAGTTGCAGCACATAATAGATTCGGCCAAATACGTACTGTGACCCCCACCCCTTAACCGTGAAGTTCAGCGAAATTATTAATTATAATTCATAATTAATATTTAATATATAAAATTATATAAATAAAACGAAAAAAAATTGATTTATTTATATTTTATTTGCTCTGAAAAATAACATTTATCTATCTATACATATGCGAGAATAATGTGAATGATATCATCAGGTATCATATACGCAGTGAGAACACTAATTGTAAAGAATAGAAAGCATCTGTCTTTCTTAATCTTACGCATGTCTGTATGCGTCCCTTCTCTTTCCGACAAATGGCTGACAGCGCTCTTCACTTTTTTCATCCATCCTTTTCTGTTGCACGCATTCACAACATCTGCCCTTCTCTTTTAATCGTAGCAAATGCGGCAATGAGTGCGAAGAGTGCGTCCGATACGCTGTCTCTCTCGCGCTCAGTGCCGGGCCCACAAGACCCCAACTTTTCCCAACTTCTATAATTCGCAAAATCGCAAAAAATGGCTAAGGACTTTTTATTTTTAAATTTCATATTTGATAATTTTATGAAAAAAAAATTTTTTATTTCAAAGATTTCGATGTTTAAATTGACTTTTCGCGAAAACTGCAATAGATGCAAAAAAATGATTTATACAAAAGTTGTAGATCTTAATATTCTCTACAACTTTTGTTTGAAATATTTCTCTATATTTATTATGGTTTACGCGAAAAATGCGAAAAAATGGCTTTTGGAGCAATTTCACCCCTTTTTCACCCTGACGCTGAGTTCGCAACAACCTTAAAACTATCCCTAGTCAAATCTAGTATGCCTAGGAATATTTCAGCCAAGTTTTACCGAGGTTGAAAAATTGCCATTTCAGGCTTAACTTGACTGGACTATAAGTGAAAGTGTTAGGCAGCAGACGCCAATATCGTCTGCTTCATTTGTATTAAAACAGTACCTAGATCTGCCATATTTAGATCGAAAACAAGATCCGCTTGTGTTTTGGGAACAACGGAAACATATATTTCCATCTTTATACCAAATGGCAAACAAATATTTGTGCATACCCGCTTCGTCGGTGCCGTCAGAGCGATTATTTTCTAAAGCCGGGTTCGTTACAAACCAAAGAAGAAATAGGCTCCTGCCAAAAAAAGTAGATCAAATATTATTTCTTAATTCGTACTGTATAGAAAAAAACAAAATGTTAAACTAAAATAACTGCTTCATATTTTTTAATGTTGATTTGTTAACAGTTTATATTTATATTTACCTTTCTATTACATTATTATATATAATTTGTTATATATTACATTTTATATTTAAATTTAAAGTGCAAAGCAGATCACTCTTAAAATATTATATAGCCTATCTAAGAACTGAAATGTGATGCCAATAATAGGTATTTAAATACCTCCAATGTTGTTCCTTTATTAATATTAAGTATAGTTTCTAACAATAAGATTGTTTTTGCTACAGTGTCAATTATAGTTATTCATAGTAGCTGATTATTTACTGTAATATTATAATAAAACTTGATACTATTGTTTAAAATGAGCCAATTAAATTTTGTATCGATCCCGCATTAAAAATTTGACCTCTGTGAAGTTAGCCCCTGCACAAATTCTCACGAGGTTTTTTCAATATTAATCTATTGAGAATCGTTTAAGAGAGTTTGAGAGTACATACAAAAAGAACGTTTGAGAGTTGATAGTTTTTTTGAAAAATTCAATTGAAAATTTAGCGTAAAGTTGGCCCCCACTTTTTCTAAATCTCTGAAAACGAAACGTACGGATCCTTTTTTTTAATCGACTTGAATTCATTTGAGAGAGTTCGAGAGTACATTAAAAACTTCTAACGAGGTTTATTTCAATAGAAAAAAATGAAAAATGTGGTGGGTTGTACGTGCACATATGGTGTGCATTTTTCAGTCTGCCGTATCAACCGAGTTGGGCATAGGCGCGTCTTCTCATATATATACTCTTCTCATTGTCAGTATATATATATATATACTAGGCCCAACAATTACGAGTCGATTCGATTACCACAGCGTGGCGCATCGGTCGAGTGAAGCGAGTCGAATAATCTAGTAACTCTCATCGGATCAACTCCCCGTATGTACATCGACTCGAGTTACGACTCGAGTCAACAACCATTTGTACTCGAGTTACTCGAGTTAAAGAAAATGCGACTCGTCCCATCCCTAAGATCCCGCCAACACGCAAGTTCCAGAATATGGCAGCTTTTTTTCATTGTTTGTTCGTTACTTAGCAACACAAGACGATCCACGGCTACCGTACGGCTCACAAGTATCGTGATTTATCGAAAGAGTGCGTTGCGAAAAAAGTTTTGAAAAAAGACAAAAATATATGGTTAGACTTTATTTTATTTTTTATACTGTATTTGTCTATGAAATAATAATTGTAAAGGTGAAACTAGTGCAGTTAATGTAGAGAAATAAATTCGACAATGGACATCTCCTGCTCAATGTGCTTTTTTCAATGTAATTCCCCGGACTATTTAATGCAACACATTATACGTCACCATCAACATGATCCAAAATTTAAAGTTCAATGTAAACAAATCGGATGTGGACGTAGTTTTACGAAATGGAAATCTTTTCGCCAACATTTATTTCGAAAACACCCAACAGTACAAGCTCCCTGTAATAATCAAGTTAAAGATCACAGAAATAATAACTTATTTAATGGTCAAGATATACTCTTAACCCTTTTAGTGCCGAACGACGATATATCGTCGTTTGATACACTTGCGAAAAGTGCCAACGACGATATATCGTCGTTCATGCGTTGGCGTTGTGTTATACGGATCAGAAGAGGTATATACCAATAAATAATTTTATAAAACGTTAAATTGATTGAAATTCGATGGACTACAATTGAAAAAATGTTTATTAGTTTGTTATATCTTATGTTCATCAGTGCCGAAGCTCTGTATATGTTAGAGCAATAAAGTAGAAACGAGACACAGGGTTATTTGAGATCGATTACGGTTCCCAAGAAACTTTCGTGGGAAGCGTAATCGCAATCTTTGTGTTTATGATAGTTATCAAACAGTTCAAATTACACGTCGTCGTGCATCGACACGGCGAAACTAAAATCTTTCTTTCAGTCTTTCTTGGTCCGTCTAATGAGTAGTCAGTGTTCGAAAACCGTCAGTAGTTGAATTAGTAGCAAAAAGTTTTGTGAATTTTGGTGCTACGATTTTATAAAAATTACACCCTATTACTGACATGGATGACGCAGTATTGGTCCGAATTGTTGACGCGTTAGATATAAATGAAGAAGAGGTCGACAGTGATGAGGAATTATTTCTACCAAGCCGTCGCCGTGCGGCGCTTACCATGTACCTTCGAGTTATTTTTTATGTTTGTTATGTAATATTATTTATCTTGTTACAAAATATATCGGAAATGCAAAGTATATACTTTGTAATAAATGTTCTATATAAGATTATGATGAAAAGGTGACTTTTTGTATATGCAAATACGTTTTGTAAGAGAGAACTGGACTTTTACTTTCTTCATGATCTTTTATACCTTTGTTACTTATAAAATTTTCAATGGATATAGAAAAACTAGTGTCACTGTTTTGTTCTCTATTTCGTCCTTAACTTAATGCTTTTTGAATTATGTAAATATTGTTTCTGGTTTGGTATTTATGAGCATTTTCCCAAACCCTAGTAAAACCGTGAAATTCGGCCGGTTATTCTCGCATAGGCACCTCTTTTTGCGCGGCACTAAAAGGGTTAAATAATGTGATCTATGCTCCAGTCGATAATGAAGGCAAGAAATAAAAATGAACCGTTATTTATGTAATTATATATCATTTGCTTTATTTATTTTTTTATACTACATTATAGATGATTTTAAAGAGATAAATTCAACACCAGAGGAAATTTTAGAGCTAAAGTCAGCTCAATTCGCTGTTAATATTCGAGAAAATTGTAAAGTCTCTCAGAAAGCTATGGAAACTATGATGGAAGGAGTAACTAATTTAGTGGATGATTATTTAGCAATCCTAATGGTATAAAATGTATATTTAAATTTTTAGACCGTCATAATAATTATATTTTTTATATTTTAGGGAGAAATACACAAACGTGAAGATGTTGCTGATGAAACAGTAAAGTTGACAGATATAAGGAATGTATGTACAGAAATGTATCCACCATCGGCAATATTTTCCACGGTACGATCTAAAAAATCTCTCGACAAAGTATTAAAGGAAAAATTTAATATGGTCTGCGCAGAGAAAATTGTAATTGGCTCAAAACTCATGTGGAAAAAAAACGTTTGGTTCGAGAATTTCTGCTCAGATTCGAAAAGTTAATTATGACGCATATTACATACCTTTTTCGGAAAATTTTAAAAATCTTGTCTCAAACCCTGAAGTCTATACTAATATAAAGAGTCGCACTAATAATTTAGACAATGTATATCGTACTGTACTGGATGGCTCTTTTTATAAAAATAATGATTTTTTTAAAAATAATCAAGATGCTTTAGCCATCATCTTTTACTATGATGACCTTGTAGTTGGTAATCCGCTAGGCGTTGCAGCAAAGAAACACAAACTGTCAATGTTTTATTGGATTTTAGCTAATATAAAACCAGAAGTTCGATCATCATTAAATACCATTCAACTATTTATTTTAATAACAGAGTTAGTTTAAACAATGTATTAAATAAAAAAAAGGGTCAGCAGAATATTTGAGGGTGGAATAATTGTCAGCAAATTATTACATTTGATTGCCTTTTACTGAGATTGAATGGCTACTTAGCAGCTTTTACCCCCCTGCTGACAATCTTACCCCCATCGAATAGTTTGCTGACATTTTTTTTTATTAATTTATTGATAAAAAGAGTGTTGTGTATTAGTTTTAGTCGACCTGAAATGAATCAAACGAAATTTTTTTTAAATCAGGTGTATATCGGCTGCTGACGTGTAACCCACCGTTATCTATGCTGCTGACTATTTTTGTAACTTTTTCTATTATGTAAACAATCACTCAACAAATTATTAAGCGACCTAAACACGCTTTTGGATTCTTTTTTTTCTACATAATCGAAAATTTTTATCCCGCCCGTCCACCTTGGGTGTGCCTGCTGAATCATTATTCGATTATTATCTTCATCTATACTATCAATAAAATCTAAA
This sequence comes from Cerceris rybyensis, assembly GCA_910591515.1. NCBI lineage: Eukaryota > Metazoa > Arthropoda > Insecta > Hymenoptera > Crabronidae > Cerceris > Cerceris rybyensis. The sequence continues at coordinate 3,241,394 of OU342796.1, read as the reverse complement.
ATTGATCAGCCTGAAATCACCATGAAAAATGCAACGCTACCTCCCGAACTATGAAATTTGGTACAGTTGTTCAGGAGGCGAAAATAATCGATACGTATTTTTTATATCTGCTAAGTCGCATGTTTAGGGGGTGAAACCACCCTTCAAAGTTCCCGATTTTTTTTCTTTTTTCGCTTATAACTTTAAAACAGTTAATGATAGACAGTTTTGATAAATGTACGAAATGTTTGTTTCGGCGCCTACTAAAGGTCTATGGAATTGAAAATTTGATTTAACGACTTTGTGTTAATTTTGTATAAAAAAATTACATTTTTTTCGTCATATCTTTAAAGTTTATGATCCGATTTTAACCACACTTTTTTTAAATGATAGATAAATCAAATTTAAAAATTACGTGTTTTTGCGTTTTTCCCTAATTTACTCTGGAGTCGTGAAATAAACCCTTTCCTTTTTTCGTTTTTGTCACTTTACGTCACTATATCTGATAAACCAGTGATGATGGGATAAATTGTATTATGTAACAAATATTTCCCTCCTCATCTAGAATATTATTGTATTTGTAAAAAATCAAAATTAAAAAATTTTTCGTTTTTTTTACAATACTCAAGCTGCGCGGATACGGCAAGACTGCAGCAATCACAAACTGTCGTAGATATCATAAAATGTCATAAGGGAAAATTTTGTTGTTTTTTACGTATGAAAAGAATATGTTTATAAATAATTTAAAACATAATTTATTTATAACCAAAAAAATAATTTAAGTTATGAATTTAATATACATATACTATTATCGTTTCTATGAAACATATAGTTCACAAAAATGATACTGTAACGCGGCGAAATAAAAGAAATTCGAATTAACGGTGTTCGTCTGTTTCCCTCCCCTCCAATCCCGACGCGACCGCCGCGGTGGGGGAAGCCCGACCGGGTATAAAAGCCGCGGCCGGAGCGCAATTTGAGAGACGAGCCCGAGCACGCTACTTAGCAACAGGGACCGAAAGAGAGAGAGCGATCTGTCAGGTGCTACTGAACGACCGACTCGCCAGAGGTGCAACTCGTGGAAAACCGCGGCAAGGAGCAACTTGCCGACCCTGCGCTCGAACTCCGCTCTCCGAGTCGAGGAGCTACTCGACCCGAACCGATCCGTTCCCCCCGTGCCAGCCTACGACGAATCGAGGTGCAACTCGTTCCCGAGTAGACCCGGCACGGCCTCCCGGAAAACCCGAATTCCTACCCGCTCATTTCCCGACCAACGGCGAGGAGCAACTCTCCGTCCGCACCCCACCTCCTCCGCTACCGAGGCGCAACTCGGGGCAATCCCAACACCGTTCCCTTCCCGTTCCCCGAGCCAGGAGGAAACCGCGAGGTGCCACTCGTGGTAGCCATCTTGGCGATCCTGCCAATCGGCGTAATTCGGCAACCGCCGACCGAACCGCTTGCCGACCGATCACCGCCGAGCGCGACCGAGCGCAACCGATTACCGCCGATCAAACCGCGCGCCGAGCGCGACCGAACCGGACCGAGCGCAACCGATCACCGCCGACCAGACCGCGCGCCGAGCGCAACCGAACCGAACCGAGCGCGACCGAGCGGAGTGGCGACCCACCACGTGGCGCCCTCACCCGCGAAACCTGCGATTAATATAGACCGCGTAGAATTAAGTCATTAGAAAGTAAGCGTAGTGTTAAGACATAGAGATAAGGCCCGCGTTAGGATTAAGTTAGAAGTAAGAGAGATTTTAATAAATTATTTATTCACAACGAGGCTGAGACATCACTTTCGCGATCCCTCCCGTCACGAACCCCGGCGCGAAAACCGACTGAACGGGCACGGCGAGGGAGTCCCTCCCAATCCACCGAGGGAGGAAAATACGGCCAAACAACCGTAACTTCTCCTCAGCAAGCGGAGCCGAGGAGAAGGCAGAACCGTTTTAATACTCTTCGAAGAAATGTCTGCTTATGGATTATGATGTTAATCTTCATTTGAGAGATAACATCATAAAGTTACAATCGCCCGCACATAATCAGTTTTCATTACCGAGGTTTATAAATCTTTTTAAATATGCTTGGTTTAAGAGTGGGTATATAGAAGAGAGGCCATCGGAATTTGAAAATTCTATACAATTCTGTTTCCAAACAAACGCAAAACCTACGTGCAGTATATGTGGCAAACCTGCCATTATTAAATGTGCATGGTGTAAAAAATCACTTTGCTTTGAACATTTCTTCGAAGAGTATAATTTTTGTGAACTATATGTTTCATAGCAACTATAATAGTATATGTATATTAAATTCATAAATTAAATTATTTTTGTTTGTTATAAATAAATTATGTTTTAAATTATTTATAAACATCTTCTTTTCATACGTAAAAAACAACAAATTTTTCCCTTATGACATTTTATGATATCTACGACAGTTTGTGATTGCTGCGTCTTGCCGTATCCGCGCAGCTTGAGTATTGTAAAAAAAACGAAAAATTTTTTAATTTTGATTTTTTACAAATACAATAATATTCTAGATGAGGAGGGAAGTATTTGTTGCATAATACATTTTATCCCATCATCACTCGTTTATTAGATATAGTGACGTAAAGTGCCAAAACCGAAAAAAGGAAAGGGTTAATTTCACGACTCCAGAGTAAATTAGGGAAAAACGCAAAAACACGTAACTTTTATTTTTGGTTTCTCTATCATTTAAAAAAAGTTTGGTTAAAATCGGATCATAAACTTTAAAGATATGACGAAAAAAATGTCATTTTTTTATAAAAGTCAAATTTTCAATTCCATAGACCTTTAGTAGGCGCCGAAACAAACATTTCGTACATTTATCAAAAATGTCTATCATTAACTGTTTTAAAGTTATAAGCGAAAAAAGAAAAAAATCGGGAACTTTGAAGCGTGGTTTCACCCCCTAAACATGCGACTTCGCAGATATAAAAAAATACGTATCGATTATTTTCGCGTCCTGAACAACTGTACTTTTATCAAAATCGGCGTCGGACACCTCGTGTAGTTCGCTTGTAAGAGAAAGAATGAAAGAAAGAAAGAGAGAGATGGTTAAATGAATTGCGCGAGAGAGATGATTGAACAAATGAGTGAGAGAGAGACGATTGATTGAAGGAGTGAGAGAACCGATTAAAACAAAAGAGCGTTTGGGAGAGGTAGAAAAAATTGCGAAGCATGAGGGTAAAATTTCTGTGCTTCATCCTGAAATTCCTACATTTATTATCGTATTACTTAATTACGTTAATTTTTCGTTTCTAGTAATATTGTCTATTGAACGACCTGTAATGGAGCAGCCATCAGGATCAGCGTCGAACTTCATCTTTAATTTTAAGGAATTGTGCTTCATTTGTGGTGAAAAACTCGATAAGAAACATAAAAAATTGATCAAGGTACCTAACGATGACCAGTCACGAGACAGACTTCTGGATATTTGTGATCGAGCTGCTACTGCTGCAAGTGATGAAATAAAAAAGCGTATACGAAGTGTGCCTTCATTGGTTAATGCTGGAGCGCATTATCATCCAGCATGTTATAATAATTTTAGTCGAGTCCTGTATCCAGAAAAATATAAAAGCACAGATCCTCAGTACGAAGCTGCACTTGAAAAAGTATACCAATATATAATTGATGAAAATAAAAGGAAGTACACTCTTCAAGAATTAAAAAATGTTATGGGCGATAAATTTCGCAACCCCAATGCATTATATACTGGATTAAAAACACACTTTAATAATGACATCCATATAGTTCCAATAAAAGATGAATCACCTGTATTTACTTATACGCCAAAGAATATAGCATCGATTTGTGTCGATTGGCAATATGATAAAAAAAACATCAGCACTGCAGCACAACATACTATTTTAAAAGTCGCAGCCGGTATTTTACAGTCTCAAATAAAAGATACTAAGTATGAGCTGTCTTCATACCCTCCAGCCAATCAATTTTTAGATAATGTGACCGTAGATGTACCATCACTGTTGACATATTTTTTGGATGAGTTACTTCCTTACGACAACGAAAGTAATAATGAAGGACATACGCTGAAAAAGAATTCAATTGCACATTCAATTATAAGTGCTTCTAGACCACGATCATTTATTTCAACTCTCCAATTAGCTGTTGGAACATATATCTATAGAAAAAGTGGATCTAAATTAATAATCGAGTTGCTGGCTAAACTAGGAGTAAGCGCAACTTATAAAACACTTCAACTCTACGAAGCATCAACCATCATGAATCCTGCCACATTTGATCCTCAAAATGCTTTCGTTCAATTCGTTTTTGATAACACAGATCACAACGTAGAAACCTTGGATGGCAAAGAAACTTTTCATTGCCTTGGTGGTATTGGTGTGTACACTCCATATCATGAGATATGTTATCAGGGCAGTACAAAAAGATTAAAAAAGATGCCAACTGCATCAACACTAGCACAACAAAAACAAATACAAACGATTCCATATGCATTCACTAATAAACCAAGTTTATGCAGCATTGAATACGTCTCAGTTCCACATTTGGCTCTTTCCTCACCACCATTACTATCACGACACTATGGCGCCTATTTATGGTCTAAATTTTTGCAAATTCCAAAAATACCATCCTGGAGAGGATTTATGGAGACTATAACAAGTCATATGGATTACAATGTGTCCCATATACAGTAAACCGTGGATATATGCACAGAATTCGGGACCGAAACTGTGGAGTTACGAAGTGGTGGTTTCTATTTTGTGTTTACGTTCTGGCTCCAGCCGAGCGTGAACTTAGAAAAGAACAGACAGTAGAAGAGACAGAGAGATCTAAGCTATAGGGGGACCGGCCCGATCGTGTCCATGAGCCAATACTAATCGAAGGACTGAACTTTTCCGTTTTTGATTATTTTTCGTTAAAAACTTCGCTATCGTGTTTGTGACAATTTTGTGATTAAAATGATACCAAACACGACATAATTTGAGCAACATTTACTTAATATTTAAATCGCTTATTTGCTATATAGATAATTCAAACATGTCGTGTTTGGTATCATTTTAATCAGAAAATTGTCACAAATACGTTAACGAAGTTTCCAAAACGAAAAAATTGAAAATGGAAAAGTTCAATCCTCCAATTAGTATTGACACAGCGATATGTTCGGGCCGGTCCCCCTGTACGTTGGGCCTCTCTGTCTCTTCTACTATCTGTCTTTTTCTAAGCTCGGCACTCGGCTCGAGCCGTGAGATAAACACAGTGTTGACATTCAGCTACGACCAGTGCATATAAGTTTTGCACAGGGACTCTATAGCAGTGCATATATAGAGTTTGGTAACTATTCAATGTTTACGAATTTAGAAAGGGGTAAGCAATGGGACAACGTCCTCCCCCCCTCCAGAAGATGAAGGGGTTGATGGAACCGAGACTCGCCTTCGATGCACACGCGATTGACGGCGATGAGTCCGTTTCTACGAACGTTTTAAGAAGCATTCTTTGCACCATGCACGAGCTGATGAAACAAATTTTTACGATGCCTACAGTTTGTTAAATGCCTGTGCTATGGAGAGACACGTTCCTCAAAACGTTTGTACATACATACGAACAGAGTCATCGCTGTCACAGTTTTTATCCTTTATCCTTTGCATCTTCGACGGGGTGGTTTTTCACTGTTTTCCGCTTTTTAAATTCGCGGTCAACTTGAGCTGTATGAAAATACCGAATTGTTATTCACGTCAATAGAAGCACAGCAGTGTCGACAGGTGTGCAATGTTTAAATGCACTGTGCTGTGTTTACGTCGCTGCTCCAATTGAGCGCCGAACTTAGAAAAGACAGTAAGTATAATTCAAAGCATATGGTATTGGGTATCATCTTAATCAGAAAAATTTCACAAATACGTTATCGAAATTTGCGAAAAAATGGAATATCAAAAATGGAAAAGTTTTATCCTCCGGTTTGTGAAATTTTTCTGATTAAGATGATACCCAACACGATATGGTTTGAATTATACTTACTGTCTTTTCTAAGTTCGGCGCACAATTGGAGCAGCGACGTAAACACAGCACAGTGCATTTAAACATTGCACACCTGTCGACACTGCTGTGCTTTTATTGACGTGAATAACAATTCGGTATTTTCATACAGCTCAAGTTGACCGCGAATTTAAAAAGCGGAAAACAGTGAAAAACCACCCCGTCGAAGATGCAAAGGATAAAGGATAAAAACTGTGACAGCGATGACTCTGTTCGTATGTATGTACAAACCTTTTGAGGAACGTGTCTCTCCATAGCACAGGCATTTAACAAACTGTAGGCATCGTAAAAATTTGTTTCATCAGCTCGTGCATGGTGCAAAGAATGCTTCTTAAAACGTTCGTAGAAACGGACTCATCGCCGTCAATCGCGTGTGCATCGAAGGCGAGTCTCGGTTCCATCAACCCCTTCATCTTCTGGAGGGGGGGAGGACGTTGTCCCATTGCTTACCCCTTTCTAAATTCGTAAACATTGAATAGTTACCAAACTCTATATATGCACTGCTATAGAGTCCCTGTGCAAAACTTATATGCACTGGTCGTAGCTGAATGTCAACACTGTGTTTATCTCACGGCTCGAGCCGAGTGCCGAGCTTAGAAAAAGACAGATAGTAGAAGAGACAGAGAGGCCCAACGTACAGGGGGACCGGCCCGAACATATCGCTGTGTCAATACTAATTGGAGGATTGAACTTTTCCATTTTCAATTTTTTCGTTTTGGAAACTTCGTTAACGTATTTGTGACAATTTTCTGATTAAAATGATACCAAACACGACATGTTTGAATTATCTATATAGCAAATAAGCGATTTAAATATTAAGTAAATGTTGCTCAAATTATGTCGTGTTTGGTATCATTTTAATCACAAAATTGTCACAAACACGATAGCGAAGTTTTTAACGAAAAATAATCAAAAACGGAAAAGTTCAGTCCTTCGATTAGTATTGGCTCATGGACACGATCCGAAAGTATCATGTTACACTTCCCCGTCGCTGAATGTGGCGGCTCGCCGAGGGGGATCCCCCTATGTGGTGGGGATGGTCGCGATGCAGTTATCGAGGGCCCCTCCTTGTGCATATAACCAGGGAATACTGTACTTTGCTTGCCATTTATTAATGAACCACCATAGAATTTAACAACTATTAACCCACCTCTTCATTATGCACTTGAAGAATGTTCTAAGCAAAACCAAAAAACGTGTTTTGTGACTTTCGATCAACCACTGTATTTAAAAGCTCGTTCAATACTAGCAGAATCGACTGACGAAAAATATCAGAAAATAGTTGTTCGATTAGGTGGTTTTCACATTCTAATGTCCTATCTTGGAGCAATAGGACACATCATGGCAGGAAGTGGTTTGGAAGATTTATGGTCAAGGATTTATGCAGAACAATCGACAAAAAAAATGATGTCTGGTCATGCCTACAGTCGAGCGATAAGAGCTCATATCCTAACGTTTACAGCTGTTGGTATGCTGGTTTGTGAAGCAATCCATTCTACAAAAGAATCGGCGAAAGAAAAAGACCAAGAATCTCGTTACAAATTCGGAGAGTACACACAATGGACAGATGGAGTAAAATCACTTTTTGCTAGTTTTGATACCCAGCCACCAATTTTAGAAGACATACGAAGTGATGAAAACGTAAAAAGATTAACTGAAGAATTCACTACATATTTGACCAAAACATCTGTGGAAAATCCAACAGCTAAATTGTGGCATCAGTATTTAGAGGCAGTTTCTACAGCTCTTCAATTCATCGAGGCAGAGAGATTAGGCAATTGGCAGTTGCACTTAAAAAGTGTGAAAAAAATGCTACCATTATTTCACGCATCTGGGCACTTCGCATATGCAAAAGGTGCGCAAATTTATTTGCAAGATATGCTCAACTTGGACCAAAAAATGGACCCTGATGAATATCAAAAATTTGCGGAGCAAGGTTATTTTACAATTCGACGAAGTCATAAAGCTTGGTCAGGTGTTTGGTCTGACATGACCATAGAACAAACCTTGGATCGTTTCTTCGCAACCGATCTAAAACATGGACGAGGAGTTACTGCAAGTGTCGTCGCACGTTACCTATTAGGAATGCCAGCAGCTTATCAAATTATGGATAATTTAGAAACATATTTAAACATCACATCGGCAAATAGTGAACAACATACAGACTTATCACACAGTAAAATGGTAACAGATGCAGAACATATTACAATATTAGGACAATGGTTACATGAGCATAATCCTTTCAAGCCGTGTATGAAATTACTCTCATTGTCTACTGGTGTTATAGGCAATACATTAACAAATTGTCACAAAGCCTATGAAGTTGGCGAAGAAGGTATGAAAACAATGGTTGGAAAAACTTGTAACCGATCTTGCGATCGGTCACTTGCGGCAGTATCCGGTCGGACGATGGAAGGAAGGGTTAAGAACCATGCTGGTGTTCGATGCTTGTCGGTCCCGAACTAGCGGGAAAGCACCGTCAACGTACGGAGAGTTAGTCCGTCGGGATGGCAGCGGGCGAGAGTTTGCAAAAGCGGTTGAGGCGGTATCGGACGGGTATTCCTACCCAGCCAATAGCACGTCTCTGGAGGGAGAGTTAATCTACCTGCTGCCATGCCGCGGCGCCGGTTTTATAGGTGACGGCGGTCGCGATCTCTTGCGAGAAAGCGGCGCGCCACCTGGCGGAGGAGTAACGAAGTAGCGCTTCGTTACAAACTCCTGAATTTTCGTTAACAAGAATGTACAAAGTGAAGAACTTACTTGAAGCAAAAACTCTTCATATTAAAGATGACTGCATTTCTATTGATCCACTGATGTTATTTCAGAGAATTTCATTAATCATTCATGGTAAAAAAAATAAAATGCTTGAAGCCTTTAGATATGAATTATCACCATACCCACTGAGTCTGTTTGACGAAGAAGGTTTCATGAGAAAATCCGCTAAGTCTCAACTGTACAGCATTTTTAAATCCTATGTTATACCTGACGTCATAGACAAGAAATTGCCCATCGTGATAGATGGTGGGTGGTTGTTACATCACGTTGTTTGGCCACATTCTCGGACCTTTGGCGAAATTTTTCTTCAATATTACACTTTCATAACAAACCATTATGGTAGCGATAACGTGACTGTTGTTTTTGATGGATATTATAGTAATGTACTGGGAGTAAAATCGTATGGGAGGTATAGACGAAAGCAAATAAATGTACCTGCTGATATTGCTATTAGTGCAGAAAACATCAACACGTTATCGCAAACAAAATTTCTCTCCAACATTGGAAATAAAGTAAAACTAGTCGATGCACTCTTGTCTTATCTAAGAGAAAAAGGAATAAAAGCTAAAGTAGCAGCAGAAGATGCTGATAGTCTAATTGTCTGGGAAGCCGTGCAGTTATCACAAGCAACAAACACACCAATAACGATCGTATGAAGTGATGTTGACTTGTTAATTCTCTTAATTGGACTAGCTCCAGAAGATAAACAATTTTATTTCCAGAAAATCGCTAGTGGGAAATCAAAGAGAAATGTATATTACTCCAGAGATCAAAAACATCTGAAGCAGTTTATATTATTCGCACATGCATTCGCCGGATGTGACACTACTAGCGCTTTCTATAAGAAAGGAAAAAAACAAATAATTAAAGTGTTGCAGTCAAATCTTGCCCTTCAACAAAAAACCAAAATTTATTATGAAAAAAATCAAAATATAGAACATCTATATCCAGTGGCAGAAGAAATCGTGCGTCATTTATACCAACCTAATAAAAAGCAGTTATCTCCCATGAAAGATTTGCGGTATGAATGTTTTAAAAAAGCCGTTGCTTCATCAAAAAAGGACATCTCAATTGCAACGTTACCCCCAACAAAAGCAGCATTGATGGAACATACCAAACGCGTGTACTATCAAATCCAATTTTGGCTTGGGAACGCGTTAAATGCAAACCAATGGGGATGGACAAGAACTGAATCGTTGTTCATACCAATATTAAATACAGAACAACCAGCACCCGACGACCTCCTCAAAATTATCAATTGCGCTTGTACGGGCAATTGTGCTACAAGGCACTGCGCTGTAAAAAAATGGGTTTAAAATGTAACCAATTGGGCCGTCAGTGTAACGGCGAAACGTGTGCGAATCGTCAAACTAGGAGACTCATTGAAAACGAAGAAGAAAGTGATAATGAAGATGATCCAGCACCAGTAATAATTGAAGAAGAAAAAAGCGAAAAAAGTGAAGAAGAAGAGAACAATCAAGAAAGGGATGAAGAAAATAATAGAGAAGCAGAAATGGAAGATGATGCAGACAGAGAAATGAACGAAGATGATGAAACCATAAGACATGAAGATGAAAAAATGGATGTGGATGACAGTGATGAAGGAGAATAAAAAAAATTGTAATAATAAAATATTGTAAACAGACATTTCAGGCAGTGCACAATTGCTATATAATAAGTTTGTCAATAAAATAAACTTTTTTTTACAACGAATATCTACCTTCACAACCCCTTAAAATTTTTGAGAAATGAAGAACACCATTTTAATCGACTCCGCTTAAGATACTGACTAGAAAGATATATATTGATTGAAACATTTTTCAAGATAAAAGAATCATTGAACCCCCAGTCACCCCTGTGTGACTTTTTAAAAAATGGAAAAATCTTTATATTTTAATCGACTTAATTTTTCATGCTGAGTCGAAATATATATACTTTAACAATCATTTTTTGAAATGTGAATTATCATTAAACCCCCCAGTCACCCCTGTGTGACTTTTTCAAAAAATGGAAAAAAAAATTATATTTTAATCAACTCAGTTTTCCATGCTGAATCGAGCGATATATTTTTAAAAATAAATTTAATAATTTTAATTTTATTTTTTGGGTTGCTTTAAATGTTATTTCTAATCACGGTTAATTGTAAAAATAAAATATTCGAGTATTAATTAGACGAAAACGCGGACCTTGTGTCGTCTGCGACTTCCTTTCCTGCCTAAATACATATTATGTTATGATCGCTCTCTTTCTTACTCATTTATTTCTGCCTGTTTTCTTTTCTAGCGTGCATGCTTTCGATGCTTACGTTCGCTCCATAAGTGGAACAGGCGCGGATATATCTGTTCGTCTCTCTTGCATTAGCGGTGCTCTGTCGCTTGAAAACGACTGATTTTAGGCCTTCCTACCTTTGAGCTCACTTTGCGGCTAAACTATTAGAGATACAGGTACATGTGATGTATACTTTTTTGTGTAGAATTTTTAGATCTACAAGTACGTCTCATAATTTTCTCTCTATCTCTAATAGTTCTCGAGATATTTGAAAAACAAGTTTTTAAGGGGTTGTTCCTACCCTTTGCCGGGGTCGGAGCACTTTTTCCTTTGGAGGGATTGTTTATGGTCAACTCCTGAACAATCCCTCAAATTTTCAGCCATTTGCATTTTTTCAAAGTAAAATCCCTAAATGCACTGGACTATATGCAATTGTGCGAACGGAACATTTGAAGCAACCAAATGGAATAACTAAAATTCTACAACCATTTGTCGCCGATATTGTCAAATTACAAACAGTCGGTGTCAATATCGATGTAAATGGACAAGTCAAAAATTTAAAAGGCTCTGTTATATTTTGCGCTGGTGATACTCCTGCATCTGCTATGTTGGGAGGATTCAAAGAATCTGTTGCAGCTTATCGACCATGCCGAACTTGTATGGCGACAAAGGATGAATGGTGCAAAAACTTTTCATCTGATAATTTTATTTTACGAAATAAAACTGATCACCAGTAGTATGTAGATGTAGCGTCTGACCCATCTATGACGAAAGTAGCACAAGAATTTTGGAAAACACAATATGGTATAAATAAACGAAGTCCTCTAGCAGGTATCTCTTTTTTTGATGCGACAAAATGTTTTCCCCAAGATGTTATGCACGTTTTAATTGATGGAGTCGGGGAGATTGTATGTCGAACATTCCACCGTTACTGTATTTCCGTAAAAAAAATATTTACACTTGACGATTTAAATGAACGTCTAGAAAATTTTGATTTTAAACACTTTCAGAATGACAAGCCAGCTTTAATATTGAGTGCTCATCTTACTGAAGAAGCTCACCTTCGACAAAGTGCAGCACAATTTCTAGTTCTGTTTTATACTCTACCATTTTTAATAAGAGACTGGCTTATGGAAAGTGACGACAGCGAGCTAGAAGAACAAAATTCTAGTTATATGCAAATGTTGGATATTATTAAGGTTTCTTGAGCTTATGAGATTCATGAAGATACAGTTGATTACTTAAACCGAATGATACAAGTATTTCTAACTAATTTCAATAGACTGTACCCAAATGTTGCTGTTCCGAAATTTCACTTTATGATACACATTCCATACTACATTAAACTATTTGGACCTGCAAGAGAGCAATGGTGTTTTAGATTTGAAGCTGCACATGCTTACTTTAAAGGACTTGTTACTGTTATTCGAAGTTTTAAAAACCTGGCAGTAACATTATCATATCGTCATCAATCAAAATTATGCTCAAGGCTTTGTTCTCCACCAGGAATGCCAGCAAAAAAATTTTTGTACCAAGATGATTATGTGAGTGCAGGAACTCCGGTATTAATATGCAACCTACCACGTTCAAGAATATTTCGAAATATTATAGATGAGAATGATTGGTTAACGTGTCAAATGATGCGAACCAATAAAATCATAATCCTCGGAACTTCATATCATTCAGGAGCAATAATATTAATAGAATGTAAGGATGACGCCCTGCCCAAGTTTGGTCATGTTGATGAAATATTTATTTACAATGACTTGAAATTTATTGTTTATTCTACATTACGTACTTTGTGGTTTGAACGAAAACTGAATGCTTACCGTGTGATAAAATTCGCTACAGATAATGAAGAAAAAATTATTGAAGCAAAAGATTTAATATTTCCTCATCCTCTTTCTACTTTTCATGCTATGAACAACACATATGTTCCTTTCATCAATCATGAACGAACAGAGTTTGAAATTTTGTAATATATTTAAAGGCTAAAAATATATAATCATATTTTTGTGAAAGCTTTAGAGTTATTGTTTTTCTTCTCTTTCAAGTGGTATATAATAATAACTGATAAACATCTGATCAGTAAATATAATGCATTTAAATGCATCAAAAACAAACGGCTAACACGCAAAAACGTATAATTCTAACGAAATGTGTAATTTTAATACACTTTTGTGCATAAAAGAGAAGTGAGTTTAAATTTAACAGATAAAAAAAATGCATTATTTATTTACTTGGATAAAACGTGTAAAATAACGCATTAGATGTGTTAAAACTTCACGTTAATTTTTTCAAGTGTTTTATTTTAATGCACATAATTGCATTTACACGTTTAGACGTGTTAATGAAGTGTGCTTACACATTTTGGTGCATTTAAATAACCCGATTTTAACACACTTGGATTTGCAGTGTATTCATGCATAATCATGTCAAATCATTTTAAATTATTTTAATACATCAATATTTTTAATACAAACGCTTTTTATTTAAGATACTATTTAAGTTATTACAGGTACATGTTGCAATACTGCTCGTGATATCTTAAAATTTTAAATTAGAATAATAATATTAATATGGGTATTACGTTTGATATACATTTAAGATTTTTTAAGAATAGAATTATTATTTTTTTGTTACTGAGGAAAAGATAATTTGACAAACAAATTCTAATTTTATAAATGATCGTGTATGTCATTCAGAACATTTTTTGGATTTGGGTTGGATTTAACAAGTTTATCGTTCACTCAGCCCTCCTTGGGGCCATTGTGACCGAGCCTCCACATTATGGGCTTGGTGGCATCAACCAGATATGGGTATGTGGACCCTGTGTAGACTAGCCCCTTTGGCGAACCTCAGTGGCCAGTCCATACCAAGTTCCATACAGTCCCCTGTTTTAAGCGTTTGTTCGCTAGAAGTTCTGTGTCTGAGACACGCCCACCTATCACACTCAAGGACTATGTGAAGTGTCGTTTCCTCCACCCCACAAACGTCACATGAGGGACTATCTGCCAGCCCCATGGTGAACAGGTGTTTTTTCACCAGCCAATGCCTTGTCACGAGTCCCACTACCAGACGTAGGTCCTCTCCGTCAAGCGAGCAGAGAAATCTTCCACGCCTAGCCGAAGTTCCCGATATCTAGTGCCTTGACTGCCTCATACCCTGAGATTCACTCCATAGTCGACTAAATTCAGCATTGAGCAACTTGTCTACCTCTGCCTTAAGCAGTCCTGGAGACGTCCCAATTCTTTCCTTTGGTCCGTCTTTCCGTTCCGCTCCAGCTCTGGCCAACTCGTGTGCCCTCTCGTTCCCCAGGATCCCTGCATGCCCCGGTACCCTGAGAAGCTTAACCCTGTTCCTCCTACCTGACAGTTCCTCAAGCTTCTCTCTGCACTCATTTACGAGTGTGGAAATAGTTCCATGTGACTCCAGCGCTTTTAAGGCCGCCTGGCTATCACTACATATGTAAATATGTTTATTACTGAAACCTCTCCTGAGATTGATTTCAGCACAAGCCTTGATCGCGAAGATCTCCGCCTGAAAAACTGATGCATTATCGCTCAGTCCAATTGAAGTCGCCATTTTAGGTCCAGCACTCCATATGCCGGACCCGACTCCATCTGTTGTTTTTGACCCGTCCGTATACCAGACCAAGCCTTGTGGTTTGATCAGGTTCTCAATCGTATTCCAATCCTCTCTTCTTGGAATACTGATTTTGAATCTCTTCTCAAACAGATATCTTTGGAGGCAGCGGTCCCCTTCCTGCCCTAGAACATTCCGAAGATGCACCTCCCCTTTTAGAACACTAGCCTGCCCCATATGGTACCCCTTCCACAGACCCAGCCATTTTAGCCTATAGGCTGTCCTACGAGTTTCGGCCCTTGCTCTCAAGTGTAAGGGCTCTAAGTTCAAAAGAACACTTAAGGCCAAGGCTGGTGTCGTACGAAGTGCTCCTGTTGCCCCCATAAGAGCAACACGATGTACAGGGTGTTTCAAAAATATTTGTCATGGCTTTAAGGGGTTGTTCTACACCTCTGGATCGATGGAGATTTGCGAAAAAAACCTGCCGCAAAATTCGGGAAAGGGTACCAAATTTTTTTTATCGGCTCATCGTATTCGTCTTGTTACGTAGGCAAAATGTCTGAGAGGAACCATGGGTCAGAAACGAACCGTTCTCTCGCAAATTAACTTTTAATTCGGCCTTCTCGAATAAAATTTCGCCAATGGTTGAAGCAGAGGCGACGTAGACAAAGTTAGAAAATGGGGCACTGTGTCACCGAACTCGAAGAGAAGCACAAGTGTTTATGTTCTTCTCCACGGGTGGGCCCTTGAGTGAACCCGACACGGAACGCAGGTCATTGACGTCTTCCTAGCCTCCGAAAAGTTACATCGGAAGATTTCGTCCGAAACCGAGTCATTTTCACCACCTCGATACAGACAGACGGGTAAAAAAATACGCATTAAGTATTTCTTGATCTACCTATAAATAGGTAAAGGGTATAGCCGGTTAAGATGGTCAAATGTGCCCTTGAACCGAATTCAAATCGCGATGAGTCATTCGAAAGCTTATAAAAAAAGAATGATTTCTGCCAAGTTTCAACTTTGTATCTCGACCCGGGGGGTAGTAAAGGGTAAAAATGGAAAATCAGGTTTTTGCCGAATTTCTCCTATACCAGCGGATGAAAAATTTTGAGAAAATTCAGAGGCATTTCTGTTGTCAGGGCACATATTAGAGAATTGTTTCAGATTTTTAAATTGAAAAACCAAACTGTGAAAAATAAAAAACGCCAAAAAATGCTGAAAAATGCCGATTGTGTATCGAAGCAGTCTTGGCACTATAATTATATTTTTACTGTAAGTACGTATCATTGTTACTATTGTCCTGAATTTTTTTCAGATTTTTCAATTTGGTGCGCCGCAGTTAAAAAAATTAAAAACCGATTTTTTCGTCGTTTTTTCCGTGTCAGAGTAACTTATACGTCGAATTGCTTAATGAAATAGGTATTTTATGTGATCTTCTATGTTTATACGTACAACAAAACATCACAGGAATTAATGAAACTGAAAAAAACCGAATCATTTGAAACTGTTATGCGCCTTATATTGTAAAGTATCTACCGTATTTTCCAACGGCGTCAGTGGCGCAGCGCTAGAGTGTCGAGCTGCTATACCGCTGCGAACTTTTTGAACGTAGGTTCTAGCCTCGAACTTCCAAGTCCCTTAGGCTGTTTTTTTTTTTTTTTGTTAATTATATATATTTCCGAACTTTACGACACAACGATCAATATTTATTATCAAATGTTTTAAGAATATTTGAAAAACATATTAACCTGAAATATACGTAAATATGAGTTTCGACTGCTTGTTATGCCGCCGTTTATCCTGTCAATTACGGTATTGTTTGAAATTGGTTTTCAAATCTCTTACCTTTAACAATTATGGATGGATGGCAACAAAAATCGTGTTGTTGTTTTTCTACTATTTAGCCTTTTCGTCTATTCGAATTAGATCATACAATTCTAGTCTCTCTTTTATTCAAAATGTATGTTAGAATTTCTGTCACGGGTTCAATGCATGAAAGGTAAGAGATTTGAAAACCAATTTCAACCAATTTCAAACAATACCGTAATTGACAGGATAAACGGCGGCATAACAAGCAGTCCAAACTCATATTTACGTATATTTCAGGTTAATATGTTTTTCAAATATTCTTAAAATATTTGATAATAAATATTGATCGTTGTGTCGTAAAGTTCGGAAATATATATAATTAACAAAAAAAAAAAAAAAAAAAAACAGCCTAAGGGACTTGGAAGTTCGAGGCTCGAACCTACGTTCAAAAAGTTCGCAGCGGTATAGCAGCTCGACACTCTACCGCTGCGCCACCGACGCCGTTGGAAAATACGGTAGATACTTTACAATATAAGGCGCATAACAGTTTCAAATGATTCGGTTTTTTCAGTTTCTTTAATTCTTGTGATGTTTTGCTGTACGTATAAACATAGAAGATCACATAAAATACCTATTTCATTAAGCAATTCGACGTATAAGTTACTCTGACACGGAAAAAACGACGAAAAAATCGGTTTTTAATTTTTTTAACTGCGGCGCACCAAATTGAAAAATCTGAAAAAAATTCAAGACAATAGTAACAATGATACGTACTTACAGTAAAAATATAATTATAGTGCCAAGACTGCTTCGATACACAATCGGCATTTTTCAGCATTTTTTGGCGTTTTTTATTTTTCACACCTTGGTTTTTCAATTTAAAAATCTGGAACAATTCTCTAATATGTGCCCTGATAACAGAAATGCCTCTGAATTTTTTCAAAATTTTTCATCCGTTGATATAGAAGAAATTCGGCAAAAACCTGATTTTCTATTTTTACCCTTTGCTACCCCCCGGGTCGAGATACAAAGTTGAAACTTGGCAGAAATTATTCTTTTTTTATAAGCTTTCGAATGACTCATTGCGATTTGAATTCGGTTCAAGGGCACATTTGACCATCTTAACCGGCTATACCCTTTAATAAAAATCGGCGTTCAGATGGTCAACGAAGACGAAGGCGATATCACGGAAGAAAGAGGTGTAGGGACGACGGTTTACGATCCGGTCTCCGCCATTGTTCGACTACGGACGGCCGACTCTGCTTTGTTAACTATTTTTAATTTAGCAAGTTTTTCGTGCTTCGGGTCTCGAAGGTCTAGAATTGTCCACGGTGGACAGGGGCCAGGTCGTCGGCCACCGAAAAAGAGAAACCCTATTGTCTGCGAGGGAACTTCGCTACGAGGCGGCTGTGCCTCGAGGAGTGTTCTCCAGATGCGAATTTTTTCATACCAATAGACCCCTATGGTTTACGGACGTCTCGGGGCAAGCACAACAATTTTACGGGAACTGCTTAGACAAGGATAAAAGTTATGTTTCCGTTACTCTCGAACAATGAGATTAGAGAGAGAAGAATTATTTGAAAGTGTAGGGACGACTGACATTTTAAATGTCCTAACCAGGTCGACTTCCGGAATCTTTCGTTTATGGCCCCTTTGTTCCGCTAGTTGGCGATGATCGAAGAAACACTCTCGCACCAATTTTCCAAAGACTCGTAGCAAGAGAGGTAATGCCAAATGCACAATTCTTCAATGCTCTCGCACTGTAGTCACTCGTTCGCATATGGCTGCCAAATGTTGGCTTAACAGTTTACAAAATTGCAGCGCCCGCCAGCAGAAGAAGGACAAACTTTCGCTTACTTTACTTCCAAATGCCTTTTTACTACTAGATATCCGGTCTTCGTCTTCGCTGACCATCTGGCAACGGATCATATCGAAGCTGCAGACGCCAATTTTTACGAGACTTTAGCGTGTTCATTTAAAGAATTAATAAAGACAAAAATATTAAAGCGAATGCTTTTTTCGAACTGCACTGCTACGTCTCTCGATGACAACTACCATTGTTTCTATCGTCCAGATGTATAAAATTCTATTGGAAATCTATAGTAGAATGTCCATAGAAACAGAAAATGTAAAACTTATTTGAAAAAATAATTTGCAATAGTTAATTAACAGTCTTCAAAGTTATACTTTCCGTAGATTGCTTTTACACGCTCCCATCATGCTCTAGACATTTTCGTCAATTGTTTTGTAACGAAAAGTTAGAATGGAATTTGCGTATATGTATTCTTATCTCCACTTATTTGGGATATGTTTAAAATTTTTTATTTTTCTAAACGACCTTTCATCACCATTTTAATCCACTTTAACAATTAACATGTAATTTAAGTTCAGTTCCGAGATTTATGTAGACTTTTAACATATATTACTATTTATTACACTTTTGCAATTTTGTGTGCTTAAAGCTAAAAGTATTACAATTGAACATGCAAAGTGCCGTTTCAGACAAATGCTGACATCTGTTACCTTTTTATTGTTTTATTACGTCCCTACCGGGCGGGAGCGACGTCTTACATTTTTCTTGTGTCTTCTGAGCGAACGAAACTAAGTAAATGCCTGGCGGAAGTTTTTAAATATTTCAGCCGAAAATAAAATTTACATTGCAATTTTCTTTTGCTTTTCTCAAGAAAAATATCTGCCCTATCGCCTCCTGCTATTAGATTTTTCCCTGGATGTTTAATTTTTAGAGTAAGTCGGAAACTACTCATAAATATTGCGGCATTTTGGACGTTGCTCCGCTTTGAACATTGTTTAAACATATTTAAATCTTTACAACATTAAAATGATATGCATCGTTGCAATTGGTAGAGTTTGCAGAACCATTTTACACAAAGAAAAATTAAAATAAGTCTTAAGATTAAATTACAGCAAGTTTTTAAAGTTGAGGGTCTGTTATTTTACGTATAAATTTTAAATAACCATTGAAATATGTATTATTCTTAACCCTAAATATAACAATATGTTGTTTACTAGTAGAAATGTCAGTAAAAGTAACGAAAACCATAATTTCTTTCAAAAAATAGTTTTGTCCAGCTAGAACGCTGAAATTGCACACTGTGCGTCGGTTCTTTTCCCATCGTGCGCCGGGTTAGGTCAAGTAATAAAACAATTAGATGCTCACATGCATCGGAGTTCTTTCGGCATATTCTAACTTGGAAAACCTTTCTCCCCTCTCGGGTATTTTTCACGCGCTGCACGAATCCGTAGAATCCAAAGAAAAACGCAGGTATATAAGACGACAAATTTTCGATCGCAAGCATTTGGTATCTCAGTGTAGCGATAGACACAGTCCTACCGAAGTATTTATTAATATTTAAAATGGTGGCCGAAAAATATTTGAACGTACGGAAAATGTTACGGGCAATTGACGTGGCAGCGGGGGACTATACGCGAGCGCGAGAAATTTACAAAAATACGACGAGGATCAACGGCAGGCCACTTCGAGGAAGAGAAATTCCAGATCGGCGGGATTTCCAGCGTATGGATCACAGATTCAGCGATGGTGATACAGTTGCTGCAGGAATGATACAACTTGTGGGAGCAGGTCGACCACGCGGTCACTGGCGGAAAGAAGAACGCGTTATCGCACTCCCACGTGCTTTTCCGCTAATGGGATTGCGAAGAATAGCTCGGGAATTTTCTATTAGCCATTCCACAGTGCGAAGGATAATTCTTAGAGAAGGGTTACGACCATTTAAAATACAGCGCGTTCACGCACTGCACCCACAGGACTACAGTGCGCGATTACAGTTTTGCAAGTGGATGTTACAGAAAGTGCAACGAAGCCCGCGATTTTTGGAACATGTGTTGTTCACGGACGAAAGTTCTTTCTCAAGTTCAAATATTTTGAATCGGCAAAACGCCCGGATTTGGGCTAATGAAAATCCAAACGCAGTGGTGAAAAAATTCCAGCAAGGACGATTTAGTATCAACGTTTGGGCAGGAATCGTTGGAGACACGATAATTGGACCAATTTGTATGCCCGCAAGGATGACGAGAGCGACATACCTGCGATTTCTTCGATCGCAACTTCTAAGAATATTGCGCGAAGAGATACCACTTCAGGAACGGCGTTCACTATATTTCATGCACGACGGTGCACCGATTCATAGCACAAACGCAGTGCGAAATTTTTTAAATAGAATGTTTGGAACACGATGGATCGGACGAAGACCAGCGCCGAAAGTGTGGCCGCCTCGTTCGCCGGACTTGACACCGATGGACTTTTTTTTATGGGGAGCGGTGAAGGATATGATGTATAAATCGGGACATCCTTTTACCAGCGTGGAAATGCTGAAAGCAGCAATCGAAGATGCATTCGCCCGCATGCGCGGTTTAAACGTAGGGCAGCGATTGCGGCTTAATTTGGAGCATCGTTTGCGGGAGTGCGTGGAACGAAACGGAGGGCATATCCAAACTATAAAACAGGCACGATTAATACGGTATATTGGGAAAGACGGAGGAATACTTTGGATTCCACGACGGCATGGAAGACAAAGAAAGTAAGTATATTAAAAGTCTGAAACATTTACGTAGAACATGTTAATACAATATTGTAGATTCTAATCAGTGCAAATTTAACAGCATCTAGGAATCCGTTGGACCTCTCCCGCAAACAGCTGTGACAGGATGTCCCGAATTGCTGCCGATCCCTTCTACTGCTCCCCACTGCTGCGAACTGCCCACCACTGCTTTCCTCTGCTCTCCAGTCGTGTCATGTCCGGCGAACGACGGGATTCTACGTTTTTGATTGTCGTCTTCGTCCGATCCATCGTGTTTCAAACATTCTGCTAAAAAAACTCTCGCACTGCGTTTGTGTTATAAATCGGTGCACCGTCGTGTATGAAATATAGCGAACGCTGTTCCTGACGTGGTATCTCTTCGCGCATACATATTTTCGGAAGTTGCAATCGAAGAAATCGCAGGTATGTCGCACTTGTCGTCCTTGCGGGCATAAAAATTGGTCCAATTATCGTGTCCCCAACGATTCCTGCCTAAACGTTGATACTAAATCGTCCTTGCTGGAATTTTTACACTCCTGCATTCGGATTTTCAGTAGCCCAAATCCGGGCGTTTTGCCGATTCAAAATATTTGAACTTGAGAAAGAACTTTCGTCCGTGAACAACACATGTTCCAAAAATCGCGGGCTTCGTTGCCCTTCTGTAACATCCACTTGCAAAACTGTAATCGCGCACTGCAGTCCTATGCATGCAGTGTGTGGACGCGCTGTATTTTAAATGGTCATAACCCTTCTCTAAGAATTATCCTTCGCACTGTGGAATGGCTAATACAAACTTCCCGAGCCATTCTTCGCAATCCCATTAGCGGAAAAGCACGTGCGAGTGCGATAACGCTTTCATCTTTCTATCAGTGAACGCGGAATGACCTGCACCTACAAGTTGTGTCATTCGTCCAGTAACTGTTTATTCCATCGCTGAATTGATGGACCATGCGCTTGAAATCGTATCTATCTGGAATTTCTATTCCTCGAAGTTGCCTGTCGATAATCCTCAACTTATTCTTGTAAATTTCTCGCGCTCGCGTAGAATCCCTCGCTGCCTCGTCAATTGCCCGTAACATTTTCCGTGCGTTTAAATACTCTATAAGAGAAATGTTTGTATTGTAAATATAATGAATAAAGGTGCAAAAAAATAGCATACGAAGTATTTCGAAGTGACAAAATATATAACTCTGTCTGTATCTTCCGATGTAACTTTTCGGAGGCTAGGAAGACGTCAATGACCTGCGTTCGGTGTCGGGTTCACTCAAGGGCCCACCCGTGGAGAAGAACATAAACACTTGTGCTTCTCTTCGAGTTCGGTGACACAGTGCCCCATTTTCTAACTTTGTCTACGTCGCCTCTGCTTCAACCATTGGCGAAATTTTAATCGGGAAGGCCGAATTAAAAGTTAATTTGCGAGAGAACGGTTCGTTTCTGACCCATGGTTCCTCTCAGACATTTTTCCTACGTAACAAGACGAATACGATGAGCCAATAAAAAAAATTTGCTACCCTTTTCCGAATTTTGCGGCAAGTTTTTTTCGCAAATCTCCATCGATCCAGATGTGTAGAACAACCCCTTAAAGCCATGACAAATATTTTTGAAACACCCTGTACCTTGTTTAGCAGCTTTACGTTGATGCCCTTCCTGGTAGAGTTCCACCAAACCAAAACAGCATATAAAATTACTCCAAGGTATTTAACCTTATCCGAGCACTTCAGATGGACGCCAAAAATGGAAGGCTCCCTAAGTTTGAAGAGCCTCTTCCTTGTGAACAACACCATCTCTGTTTTGTCTGGATTGACAGACAGAGACCGCTTTACACACCAATCCTGTAAAATATCCATAGCCCTCTGTATAGACATTGATAAGACCAGGGGCGACTTCCCAGTGACCGACACCACCAGGTCGTCCGCATACCCCAGCGTATTGAAGCCCACCTTGGTTAGCTTATCTAGCAGTCCATCGATGACCAGGCTCCACAGTAACGGTGACAAGACACCTCCCTGCGGACAACCTTCGGCCACCTGAACCTGCACCACAGCTTCACCGAGGTTAGCCGTAGCAGTACGGGACATCAACATATTGTGAATCCAACGTACCAGAGTGCGAGCCATACCTACTCGTATGGCCGCTTCACATATCGAGTCGAACCCCGTGTTATCAAAGGCTCCCTCGATATCCAGAAATATCCCCAGTACAGACTCTCCATGTGAGAAAGCCTTTTCCACCTCAGGAGTGAAGTAGTGTAGAGCCGTCTCCACAGATCTGCCTGCTCTATAGGCATGTAGAGAGACATGTAAGGGATTGGTCTCAATAACTGTGTCCTTAATATATCTCTCGATCAGTCTTTCCATACTTTTCAATATGAAAGACATCAGACTAATGGGTCTGTAAGATTTGGGCTTATCGTATGTATCCCTACCTAATTTAGGTATGAACACTACTCTTACCCTCCTCCAGATTATGGGTATATAGCCCGCGGCAAGACAGGCCTGCAGTACTTGAGCCAGGCGCCTGTACAGTTCCTCCCCTCCCTCTTGTAACAGAGCTGGAAAGATCCCATCCAGGCCCGGACTCTTGAACCTGCCAAATGTGCCAACTTAAGCCTATCCCTCGTAACCACACTGGTGGCTATTCTCCATTCCTTTCTAGAGCGTTTCCTGGTCTAGGTCCCCTCTCTCTTGGAATTTCCTTCCACACTGCCCGATCCTGGGAAGTGTGTGTGCAGCAGGTATGCCAGAATATCTTCCTTGCTCTCTGACATCCTGCCGTCTGCCAACCTCATTCCATCCAATTGAGACGAAGGTCCCGTGCCCAACACTCTCCGAAGCCTTGCTATCAACGGCAGGGCCTCCATGCCACAGCAAAAGTCCCTCCAGCTGTCTCTTTTGGATTTCCTTATGGCTTTTTTGTACTCTTTCTGAGTCTGCTTATAGCATCCCCAGTCTTATGTACTATTACTCCTCAAGGCCGTGTTAAGTAGCCTTCTTGATAGTTTGCGGAGCTTGTTTATCTCCGCATTCCACCATGGGGGCTTATTGTTCCCCTTTGATATCTTGATGGGACAGGCTTTCTCAAAAGCCTTGCTCATAGTGGACTGGAGTTTCATAACTTCATCTTCAATCCACCTTTCTGAGCCCTGCCTTTTACAGAAACCCCTGAGTCCTTCGGTCACCTCATTAGTATAAAGTGACCAGTCAGTATCCCTGGGATTTCTATAGACCTGTCCATTTTCTTTGGATCCACCCGAGATCCTGAATTTTATGAGTCGATGGTCCGATAGAGTGTCATCCTCTGTGACGTGCCAATCACTGACCTTAGAAGCCAAGCTAAAAGAGCACATAGTTACATCCAGGACTTTTTGTCTAATGGATGTAACGAAAGTTGGGGTCGTGCCTCTGTTAAGAATCTCCATTTCCTTACTGTTGATATATTCAAACAGGGCTTCCCCTCCTTTATTTACATTTGTACTCCCCCATACTGTATGGTGTGCATTTGCATC
Source organism: Cerceris rybyensis (assembly GCA_910591515.1). Taxonomy (NCBI): domain Eukaryota; kingdom Metazoa; phylum Arthropoda; class Insecta; order Hymenoptera; family Crabronidae; genus Cerceris; species Cerceris rybyensis. The sequence continues at coordinate 3,216,880 of OU342796.1, read as the reverse complement.
ACAACATACAATCAAGAGATGCCCAAGCCTCCTGCAGAAGTCCACAAGGTTCATGAGCTCCCTCGTCGGGGGAGGATCAACACTATCATATGGCAGATAAGCCGAGCATATCACTATGCTATCCTTCCGTCCATCTATGTTTAATTGCACTCTTGCGGCCGCCAGATCTCTTGTGCAGAAATCCATCAGCCTCAAGGTTTCTATCCCCTTCCTGACATACACGCAGGCCCTGGGTTATAGGTCGCTGCTCGCCTGTATTAGCGAGCCTCCAGCCAGCTTTAACCCATCAACCCGACCATCCTTGAGAATCCAAGGTTCCTGGATTAGTATGGTATCTGTGTGCCCCATGGCAATGCTACGGCTTACGAGTGCCGCCGGTGCTATGCAATGCTGCAAATTAATCTGCGAGAATTTATAGCCGGAAGTATCCATTAAAAGAATACCCCACGTTCCTCCTCGCGTAAGGAGTTCGGTTAAGGAGGCCCGTTATTGCGAGCCTCCTCCTCCTAGCCCCTTGACTTCCGATCCACCCTTTACAGGCTTCTCTTCCGCCTTTGAACCCTCCAGTCCCTTGAAGAAAAGTCCGAGTCTTCTCCTCTCAGCAGCCGGCACTGCTAATGCGGTGTTTACCGCCTTGAAGGGCCTACCCGTCCTCTTCTCCTTAGCATCCTGCCACCTTCCTGCAGTTTGCGTTTCCGCTCCCTGCGTTTCAGTGCGGATGCTGGTGCTCGGGATCCCCTCCGACCCAGAGGAAGTACCAGAAGTCTGCCCCTTAGGAGCCTCCTTCTTTTCCTCCCCCCTAGCCTTAGGTTCCCCCGTACCCGATTTAGTCGACTCACTTGTGGTTGTGCTCTGAGTTCTCCTGAAGAGAATCCTCAACAGCCCCCCATGTGCCACAAAGTTTTGGCTTTCTAGCTGCGCATGTGATTCAGGATCCACCCCTAGAACTATATGCACCGAGAGCCCCTCCGTCCTTCTGGTTCTGAAGGCCGAATCTTCTGAGGATTATCGGTGTGTCCTCGGGTGGACCCGATATCATCACCGACAATTTCCTCAGCCTAGGCAGTCTATCTCCCTCCAAGATTTGAAGGGAGGCACCCTCCCAAGGCTTAAGATTGGGAAGCTCCGCCTTCAGCCAATCCTTTGATGCCACATTACTGCACAGGACAGTCAGCACCCCACCGCCCGTGCGAGAGCCATCGAATAGTGGGACCGTCGCTCCCTTTTGAGGAGCGTCTATCCCCCTACCGATGGCCCTCATAATGAGCACCCCCTGTTCCTCCGTGAGCGTCTCCTTAGGAAAGCCGCTCAGGGCTACTGCCACACGACAGTCTCCCGAAGCAGCCTCCCTGTAGGAGCACGGGGGAGGAAGAAGCCTCATCTTCTTAAACTCTTTCCCCACGCCCGGCGGTGTGTTGCCGTCCGACTTGGGGCGTTTCTTCCCTTTGTCCGAGGCCTCACCCTAACCGACCGGAGTAGTCGAGTCCCTGACGCTCGCCCTTGTTTGCTCAGTAACTGAGATCCCAGGCTCATCGCCAGTTGACGGTACAGAGGCCGCTGCCGTTTCCGCTAGTTCCCTAGCTCTTCGCGCCAGCTTCCTCTGATGACCGCTTTTTCCCTTCCTCTTCTTGGTTAAAGAAGCCGTCTTACCGACTACCTCTGTTCCCACCGTGGAAGTGCTGTAGGAGTTTCCATCCATGACCAAGTCCACAGGGACAGGATCCTGGGTTTCAACTCCTTTTTGAGAAGCCTCAGTTTCCTCCGAAGCCTCTCTCCCCTCCTCAACGACACCTAGGTTTACAAGTTTAAGATTCAAATTATCCATTGTCGTCCCACGAGTAACGGGGAAAAGAGGTCCACCCCCGCAGAGCCCCTATACGAGGGTAAGGCACTTATACAATGGGGGTTGCCAGTCACCCAAAGGGCATTCGTTAACGACACTGCTCCCCCAGTGTCATGCAGCCCTCGACACGAATGGCTCTACACCTTGGCTTGGAGAGTTGGTCCACGGTAGAACTTTCGATCCACCACATACGGGTTTCACACCGCGGGCTTCACTTATGGTCACCACTGGCCAGCAGTACTAAGAGTCCTCGTCCCCTTTCGGGTGAGGTCCTCCATTCCTACTGGTCTTCCTCCTATCCGCCACCTGGAGACGCACCCGATAGGGATCTCACCCTGGCTGTGTAACCAGCCAGCGACTTACACACCCGCTCCCGTCAATGGAGATTAGGTGTACGCGCCACGGGCATTCAGAACATTGAAACTATTTTTATTAGTCCTCTATGTATTCGAACCGCAGATATTATTTAAAAAAAAATTGTATAAAATGTAAGTATCTATCCTTCAATATATTCTAGTTTATAAAAAATATAAAATCTTACAACTTTTTTTAAAATATAAATATCTTTCAATCATGTTAACTTTATATGTATCTGAAGAGAACAGTATTTTTATAAAGACCTCATTGACGAGTAGTTCTCGCTCTTTTATCCCTTTTAATTTCGCCCATTCTCTGAGACATTGCCTTCTCTATTATATTCCGAGAGACAGGTTCCCATATTTTTTCTTTCTCTTTTTGAAGAGCTTTATCTGTAATTATACAAAATGAAATTATGATGAAATTCTACACAAAACTAAGACACTTATGTGAAACTTATAATGTATCACCACACATTCATTTGAAATTGACATACCAATTATTGCATTCTTCGCTACATCATGCAAACATCCTACTTTCTGTAAAAGTCTTTCTCTACCTTGAGATCGTACAGACTGCCCACTGTAAGTACAGTTGAGCAGAGCTTCTTCTGTAAATACTCCATCTAATAGTTTTCTGGCCATTTGAGTTGCTCTATGAGAATTACTTTTTGCGTAATTGTAAACATATAATTTACAATAAATATTTTGGCCTATATGAATCATCTGCAATACAAAACATGGCAATAATAAATTAAAAAAGAATTTTAATACTTTCTATAAAATGCTGAATAAATGTGTTTATGTTTTCATCAATTATTGAACTCTAAGGTCGTATAAATTTAACATAAAAAACGCTTCTTGAGAATAATTTTTATATAAATAATCAATAACCTGTATTAACCCTTTGCACTCCGGGCGATTTTTGAGATGAGGTTCCAGCAACTCCGGGTCATTTTGACCATGAACTACCACCTGCTACGAAAGTATTTACAGTAAACCCTGGATATATGCACAGAATTCGGGACCGAAACTGTGGAGTTACGAAGTGGTGGTTTCTATTTTGTGTTTACGTTCTGGCTCCAGCCGAGCGTGAACTTAGAAAAGAACAGACAGTAGAAGAGACAGAGAGATCTAAGCTATAGGGGGACCGGCCCGATCGTGTCCATGAGCCAATACTAATCGAAGGACTGAACTTTTCCGTTTTTGATTATTTTTCGTTAAAAACTTCGCTATCGTGTTTGTGACAATTTTGTGATTAAAATGATACCAAACACGACATAATTTGAGCAACATTTACTTAATATTTAAATCGCTTATTTGCTATATAGATAATTCAAACATGTCGTGTTTGGTATCATTTTAATCAGAAAATTGTCACAAATACGTTAACGAAGTTTCCAAAACGAAAAAATTGAAAATGGAAAAGTTCAATCCTCCAATTAGTATTGACACAGCGATATGTTCGGGCCGGTCCCCCTGTACGTTGGGCCTCTCTGTCTCTTCTACTATCTGTCTTTTTCTAAGCTCGGCACTCGGCTCGAGCCGTGAGATAAACACAGTGTTGACATTCAGCTACGACCAGTGCATATAAGTTTTGCACAGGGACTCTATAGCAGTGCATATATAGAGTTTGGTAACTATTCAATGTTTACGAATTTAGAAAGAGGTAAGCAATGGGACAACGTCCTCCTCCTCCTCCTCCCCCCCCCCCCCCCCCCCCCCCTAGAAGATGAAGGGGTTGATGGAACCGAGGCTCGTCTTCGATGCACACGCGATTGACGGCGATGAGTCCGTTTCTACGAACGTTTTAAGGAGCATTCTTTGCTCTATGCACGAGCTGATGAAATAAATTTTTACGATGCCTAAAGTTTGTTAGATGTCTGTGCTATGGAGAGAAGACACGTTCCTCAAAACGTTTGTACATACATACGAACAGAGTCATCGCTGTCACAGTTTTTATCCTTTATCCTTTGCATCTTTGACGGGGTGGTTTTTCACTGTTTTCCGCTTTTTAAATTCACGGTCAACTTGAGCTGTATGCAAATACCGAATTGTCATTCACGTCAATAAAAGCACAGCAGTGTCGAGAGGTGTGCAATGTTTAAATGCACTGTTCTGTGTTTACGTCGCTGCTCCAATTGAGCGCCGAACTTAGAAAAGACAGTAAGTATAATTCAAACCATATCGTGTTGGGTATCATCTTAATCAGAAAAATTTCACAAATACGTTATCGAAATTTGCAAAAAAGAAATATCAAAAATGGAAAAGTTTTATCCTCCGATTAGTATGTATTAAATTAGTCAAAGAGAAGACATGACTAAGCGACGGACACATGATATAATTGAGACATGAATTTAAGGCAAACATTTAAGTCTAATTAACTTTAACATAGTATTTTTAAAAAATACATGGCATGAGCAAACGTTGGGGATGAGAAGCAAGAGGAAATAATAGGTGAGGACGAGCTGTTCGAGAAAGAAGATACTTCTTTTAGTAATAAGAAATTATAATATTAAATCTTGTTGAACAACAGTGATAGCAACAACGACAACAATAACAGTGGCAGCAATACTCTTAATAATAATAATGTCGGCGATGATGATGATGATGATGATGGTTATGATAAAAGCTGTGGTGATGATGCTTATGTAATATGTGCAACATGATGACTGAGGCTTAGTCGAACATTTCAGTTTGGGTCATCGGCAGCTAAAAAATAAAATTTAAGTATTAAAATGAAAGTTCTATTTATAACTTTTGTGAAAGTATATAATTGTACTTGTGATGTTATCTGTACAAACCTAAAATGTGTTTTTTTAAAACATTCACCATGTCTTTGACAACTGGTGCGTCCCTTGAAACGAGCTGCTCCAAACGCTCGAACACATCCAGTGCCTCACTTCTTTCATAAGAATGCGGCATACATTCCTCGTTGGTGTTTTGCGTTTCAACTTCTTCACACGTTATGACTTCTTCCGCGTTACACTCGTTGATGAACTGTGAAACTTCGTTTTGAGTGTACGTATCCCCTGTTACGTTCATCATATTAATTCGAAGAGCACGTTCTAACGTCCGATTCGGTGACATGAGTTTATTCCAGGAGTTCGAAATATTGTCTTCTGTCACTTCCATCCAGGAAGCATAAAGCATTTCGATGGAATCTTTGATTGTGAATTTTATATAAAATTCATTCAATCCTCCCTCGTAGCTGGCAACTTTCTGGATCATTTTGTGCCGGTATACATTTTTAAATTTGGCAATTACGCCTTGATCCATGGGTTGTATTAGGCTTGTGGTATTTGCCGGTAAAAATATTATTTTGAAATTTTCTTCATTTTGGAATACTTCCGGTAACTTATGCCCTGCGCAATTGTCAACAATTAAAATTATTTTTCCGGTCAGTCCTTTTTGAAGTTGATGTTCTCGTATGCTGGGTTTAAAATAATTTTGATACCACTCTATAAATAATTCCCGGGTCATCCAGGCGTTTTTCTGTGATTTGAAAATCACAGGAAGGTTTGGTTTGATATGTTTTAACGCCCTAGGATTTTCGTATCTATTAATGACAAAAGGCGTTAGCTTGTGCGTTCCAGAGGCGTTCGCACATAATGCCACCGTTATGCGCTCTTTACGGTTTTTCAGCCCTTTTATATTGTGCTCTTCTCGGAGTGTTAATGTTTTGCACGGGAGCGCTTTCCATAGAAGGCCCGTCTCGTCCATGTTGTAAATATTATCTTCTTGCACGTCGTCAACGCCAATATCGTTTAATAAATTTTGAAAGTCCTGGCAAAATTTTTCTGCCGCAGTGGTATCTGCGCTGGCTGTTTCTCCATGTAATTTGGTTAAACGTATTTCGTGTCTCTTCTTAAAACCTTCCAGCCAGCCTTTGCTAATTTTGAAACTTGATGGCAACCCGAGGGTGTTCTTTAGTTGGGCTGCCTTTTCTACCAGTACAGCGTCTGTTATGATATCTCCGAAAGTCCGTCTTTGGACGAACCATTCCAACAAACGCTCCTCCAATTCTTCATATTTCGGTAGCTTTATCCTCTGCCGTTGCTGTTGCACTTTTCCCTTGTCAGAAAACTTTGTAATGTCCTGTGCGTTATTTTTTATTCTAATAATGGTTGTCCGATGCACATTATATTTTTTGGCAAGAATTGCAACACTGAAGGTTTCTAACTCTTCTAACACTTTCAATCGGTCTTTCATACACAAGGTAACTCTTCTTTTACTGGCCATATCCAATACTTAAAGCACTTAAATCACAAAATATAACAAAATAAAATTAAATATAACTAAATATAACTAAAATATAGCACTAATATCTAACGCTAAAAACTAACACTGTATATATGTATATATATTACTAGTCTACACGAAAACTAAACTGAGTAAAAATAACACACTTAAAAAAGAAAGACTAATGAAAACTAATAAGCTTAAAGTATTAGATATTTTAGTATTCGAAACGCTGTGTAAGAAGGCTTTGGGAAAAATGTCATGCTGCCTGCTATGGTCCTCTTTTATAGAAAATGCAACGTTTTCCCCACCCCGGAACCAGATTCTATGGCACCCTCCGCACGCCACAAGCACTTTGTACAATCCACACTTTAGAATAAAAATTTGAACTTGACAATTCTTGAAATGCAACAATGGTTTATTAGCTATTTTGCATTTAAAATTATATCCTTGCTTTGTATATCGCATAAATATTATTGTTAATCAAAATCGATCTATAACTATTCAATATTATTTCTCTATTTTTGGTTTTACATCAAAATTTTTCATCAGTCCATCATATCGCTTGCTCATGCAGTTGTTATATGTATCGAAAGCTATTTGTGAAATACACATCATGTATTTCTTATCAAAAAATTTTTTTATAATTTCAACGGTCAATAAATTCTTGGTTCGAGTATGTATTTATTTTATAATCGACTTTGTAAATTCTTAAAGTATTATACCAAGTAAAGAAAATAAATTGCTATTTTTACAAATGGACGCAATCCATTATTCATATTCCAATATGCGTACAGTGTTTGGGAAATTCGAAAGCATCGCTTGAGAATTGTACCCACGTGCCTAGACGGTTGTATGAAGCAAGCAGGTCAGTGGCTCCGAAAATAGAATGCGAAGACTCATAGTTTAACCCTGCAACCCTGAAAAGTTTTCGAATACGATTGTGAAAGTACTTTTCTCGTGCATAGAAGATTAATTAAGGTTACAGTACACGTATAAATTTTTAATTTTTTTAAGATCTCTGTGACAAAATTCAATACTATAATATTGAATTTTAATATTGAATAATATATTATTCACTTTCGTAAAAAAAAACATTAACCCTTTATACTTCTTAATTTTTTGTTACCTACTAACAAGTCCTTAATTAATTTGCAAAATATATAAAACAAGACTTCAGTAACAACTAGTATTGCAACAGGAATTATTATTATATTGTTATTATTATACAATTTTTTTAGAAATTGTGTTGTGCAAAGTGGAATCTAATTCGACATCAATGTTGACGTCCTCCTTACAGCCATGGATTTTCTATACAGCATTATTTTCTCGGAGTTTTCCTAACTGTATTTCTGGCCCGATAATCAACAAACTGTTTGTCCTCAATGTACATATTCAGAACCTTTTCAAAGATTTATTGTATGAGCAATCCCATGACTATTTCAAGGAAAACAGCTTTAATTCGAAATACAAATTTTTAATTATTTTGTACCAATAGCATACCCATGTAATAAACCCTGGACAACATCTAATTGTAAGTTTGCTTTTATTCGTTCGTGAATGGAAAAAAGAACATACCTGAAAATGTTCTTAGGGACGGAACTGTCGCGGTTAATCACGTGTCTATCACGTGACGAGCCTCGTTACGTTTAACTGTTGTATCTTCGAGGGGGTGGTTTTTCATTCTCTGTCCCTCTCTAAATTTACACTCGGCTGGAGCCGCGTGAAAACTGTGAACGGTTACGGGACTCGATATAAATGCTCAGCTGTATCGAAACCTATGCAAGGTTTAAATGCACAAGCAGCGGTTCAATTTTAGGTCTGTGTTTACGACCCTAGCTGAGTTTGTCGTTGTTGCTATCACTATTATTCAACAAGATTTAATATTATAATTTGTTATTACTAAAAGAAGCATCTTCCTTCTCAAACATCTCGTCCTCACTTATTATTTCCTCTTTAGTAGATATGTTCTAAATTGCATTTGAGTGACTTTATTTACAGGTACACAGTTTACTTATCCTACTCTCTAGGGCGCTTTCAAATTTATCTGCAGGAGGACCACGTCTCACCCTTTTTGTCACCTCGGTCGTCCCTACATTGTTGGTAGATTTATTTTCCTACGAGAGTAGGGAGATGGTAACGTTTGTCCTTGTCTAGGTGGATTCTGAGGAAAGTTGTTAAAATTGCCCTGAGAGGCCCGTAGACCATAGTGGTGTCCCTGGTATGGAAGGTTCCACATCTGGTAAACACCCGCCAACGTGCGACCGTCTCGAGGCAAGGTATCAACCTAGACAATGGGACTTCTTTTCGACGGCTCACGCTCCGGCCCCTGTCCACCACGGGCAGTCGTAGACCCGCGAGACCCGAAGCCTGGAAATTTAGTTAAATTTTTACTAGCTAACAGGCCCCGCACATGGTCGATCCACCGGAGCTGAACAATGGCGAAGACCGAATCGTAAACCGTGGTTCCTGCACCTCTTGTTTCTCATCCCCAACGTTTGCTCATGCCATGTATTTTTTAAAAATACTATGTTAAAGTTAATTAGACTTAAGTGTTTGCCTTACATTCATGTCTCAATTATGTCATGTGTCCGTCGCTTCGTCACGTCTTCTCTTTGACTAATTTAATACATACTAATCGGAGTGTGGATACGAAGTGTAGGTTAAAATTCTAGTTGGTTGAGGTGGAAGGTTAGTACTTCTACACCGTTTATTTAAGAATTTCTGTATGACTGCTCGCGATCAAGTGTCTAGTCGGTGAGAATTTTCCACCGACGTAGACTTCTTGTAGGCGGAGCGAAGTTTTGGGAGTTTTTCTCTATTACAGTTTGATTGCTTAATTAACCTGATTGGTAGAGAAAACTCACTCCACTTTGAAGGTGGTGACTGGAAAAGAGATGACGTTTTTGGGGAAAACCTGGCCGGCGCGCCGTGGCGAGTGAGTCACGCCGTGGCCGAGGATTTTTGGCTTCCTCGCGACCCGCGGTTTATGACGGTGCATTCCAGGTGGTCAGCAGATGGCTAGACACAACCGTACGCGAACAAGAATTTATTTATTTATTATCCATTGTCGTCAAAAACATCTGCGACTTGTAACTACTTTTGAGGATCATTGTTTTGAGCCTCGGCAGTTCCAAGTCGGCTTAAGGAATTCCGAGAAACAGTAAACCGCGTGTCGCTACAGGAGGATAAAACTTTTCCATTTTTGATATTTCTTTTTTGCAAATTTCGATAACGTATTTGTGAAATTTTTCTGATTAAGATGATACCCAACACGATATGGTTTGAATTATACTTACTGTCTTTTCTAAGTTCGGCGCTCAATTGGAGCAGCGACGTAAACACAGCACAGTGCATTTAAACATTGCACACCTGTCGACACTGCTGTGCTTTTATTGACGTGAATGACAATTCGGTATTTGCATACAGCTCAAGTTGACCGTGAATTTAAAAAGCGGAAAACAGTGAAAAACCACCCCGTCAAAGATGCAAAGGATAAAGGATAAAAACTGTGACAGCGATGACTCTGTTCGTATGTATGTACAAACGTTTTGAGGAACGTGTCTTCTCTCCATAGCACAGACATCTAACAAACTTTAGGCATCGTAAAAATTTATTTCATCAGCTCGTGCATAGAGCAAAGAATGCTCCTTAAAACGTTCGTAGAAACGGACTCATCGCCGTCAATCGCGTGTGCATCGAAGACGAGTCTCGGTTCCATCAGCCCCTTCATCTTCTGGGGGGGGGGGGGGGGGGGGGGGGGGGAGGAGGAGGAGGAGGACGTTGTCCCATTGCTTACCTCTTTCTAAATTCGTAAACATTGAATAGTTACCAAACTCTATATATGCACTGCTATAGAGTCCCTGTGCAAAACTTATATGCACTGGTCGTAGCTGAATGTCAACACTCTGTTTATCTCACGGCTCGAGCCGAGTGCCGAGCTTAGAAAAAGACAGATAGTAGAAGAGACAGAGAGGCCCAACGTATAGGGGGACCGGCCCGAACATATCGCTGTGTCAATACTAATTGGAGGATTGAACTTTTCCATTTTCAATTTTTTCGTTTTGGAAACTTCGTTAACGTATTTGTGACAATTTTCTGATTAAAATGATACCAAACACGACATGTTTGAATTATCTATATAGCAAATAAGCGATTTAAATATTAAGTAAATGTTGCTCAAATTATGTCGTGTTTGGTATCATTTTAATCACAAAATTGTCACAAACACGATAGCGAAGTTTTTAACGAAAAATAATCAAAAACGGAAAAGTTCAGTCCTTCGATTAGTATTGGCTCATGGACACGATCCGAAAGTATCATGTTACACTTCCCCGTCGCTGAATGTGGTGGCTCGCCGAGGGGGATCCCCCTATGTGGTGGGCATGGTCGCGATGCAGTTATCGAGGGCCCCTCCTTGTGCATATAACCAGGGAATACTGTACAATGTTGCGAGCTCCGGGTGATTTTAACCATGACCTATCCGGTAATCTGATAGTATTTACAATGTTGCGACCGCGCTTCTGAGAAAGGTCAAAAACCCTTCCTTGTTATTAAAGAAAGCTTGTATACATTTGAAAGTTTTGTTTTATTAACTAAATTATAATATAAAGAATATAACAATACAAAAGTACAAGAATCTACAAAAATAACAATTATTTTTTGAAATTTGTTATCGAATGGTATCGTGAAAAACAATCCCCAAGATGCATTCTAGGTTTACCAGGACAGGTATCGCAGTATTCGCTGGTTTCGTGTCTTTCGCCCTTCTTCTGCCTGTTGGAGCACACAACGTAATCTGTTTTTTTCCCCCTCCGCATTTCGTGAAGCTTCCCGTTCAGCCTTACTTCAGCAGACGCAGACGAGGAAGTTGACGCTCTCGACCTTTCTTGCCGGAAATTGTTAATCAGTTTGAAGGAGCCGTCGTGGCTCGGGCCGGCCGCAGTTCTAGACTGGGCCCATCCACGCCCAGTTGAGAGGACACCGGCAGAGTTCGGTGCCTCGGCTGCGGCCGGTCCGGCGGAGGGTCCTTCTGTTCCTAGGAGAGGGTGAAATGGTAGTTAGCGCGCTGCGTTTCGTCCTGGGCCTGTTCGTGGACTCGTCAGTAGGGCTGACCGAACAGGCCCTGCCCTAGACGCTGTGCCCCGGATGGGACGTCGGTGTCTGTCGATGGTCGGTATATATAGACACCGATTGCCGATGGTGTAGCAGCGAGAAGATCCCATCGAAGGAGACACGGTCTAGCGGCCGTAGATAAAACTAGGGGCGTAGGAGTAATGGTGGCCGATAGATCCCTAGCGGCGAGCGAGAGATCGTACCGCTACAAGTTCATCGACCAGTAATTTGACGTATTTTAGGTGCGTCAACGGTTTCTCACTTCGTTTTTTTTTTACAGTTTTGTATAAAATATAGGAGTTAATCACAGACACTTCCATGCCCCAGAAAAACATCTTTCTCCACCACTTAAGGGATTTCCGTAAAAAACAATACGTGAATGCGTATTGATCGGTTCGATCAACGCCGCCCATAGAAGCTGTGTAGCTGATAATTGCACTAGGCTTCCTAATGTTAACCTCTTTCCCTCCTCGTAGAATTCTTGCTGAATCCACCATTCCAGCATCATTCCACGTGCTCAAGAGGGAGACGATTCTTTTGTCTTTCCAGGCTAGGAACATGACATTCCCTTTTTTGCTAGCGATGGTTTTTTCTTCTGAAAACTTATTTTTTTTGGGAGCGATGGAATACCTTTCCTGTTGGCTTTTATAGTACCAGTTAAGTGGCATTTCATTTTCATGAGCTCTTCTGCCAAAGGTATGCTGGTATAGTATCTATCAGTAAACATATAACAACCCTGTGCTTCGGGAATATTATTTAAGAGTTTTTGGTACAGATGCAGCGGAATCCTGGTGGTAACTGGTAGATCTGGACGAACAAGATTTTGTGATGTGAGACTTCCATAGTAAGGTAAAATGGTGTAAATGTATCCTGTTTCCGAGTCCGCCATCGAATAAATTCTTATACCCCACTTCGTTGGCTTAATAGGGTATAAGTAATAAAAGAGATTTTCCCTTTGAATTGGACTATGGATTCGCCCACACAGATATTTTGTCCAGGGATAAAATGTTTGAAAAATTTTGCATCCAGATATTCCAAAAAAATGCTGACCCGTTGTATGCGTGTGTTCAGATCCGTGCTGTTAGAGTCGGGTGTTTTTAAGCGGAGCATCCAAAATATTTGATGGAATCGAGCTCTGGTGAATATACTCGAAAAGAATGGGATTCTACTATTATGTCTCGTACACCAATATTCCTGCATATTAGCCACAGGCATTGTACCCATATTCAGGACGACTCCAATGAATGCCCAGAATTCATCTGTATCAACATCATGCCACGTGTGCAATACAGAGTCTTTGCTAAGATTTTTTGATCCGATGGAAAAATTTACTCTATGGGGCCTGTACCCATCCTCCGTAACGTCGACCCAGTCATCATTTTCCATTGAGGTGCTTGCGTTATCATCGGTATCGGATTCGATACGCCGTACCTTTCGTCTTCGGTGAACTATTACATCGCTGTCGTCACTATCGTTCTCATTGTCAGTATCACTGTATCCATCACTTTCAACCAAATTATTTCCGTATATCGTGGGTTCTAATTCATCTTCACTTTCCGAAAATCCACTCTTTCCGTAACTATTATTTCCTGCCATTTTACGATAAAGAAATATTCTAGCGCGAAAGACTTTGAAAATGAAGGATTGGTTTGGCACTGGGCAAACGTGTGTCGCAGAGGAAACTTTTCAGAGATTACACTAACAATAAGCGTATTCCGAACATCTTCCTACCTACATAAAGATACAATGTTGCCTCTAGATGCTGGCGCGCCGTGTCGCTTGAGCGGCGACAACGGAGTGCTAAGGGTTAATTGAATTTTATTTTATTCTGTTATGTTACTATTTTGTTATTAATTTTTTATTTTTATTTTATTTAATTTTTATGTTATTTACTATTGAAGTATATTCTGTTACATCCTGTTATATTTGTAGTCAATATTAGTCTGAATGATCCTGTTATTTATTTTTTTTTTAATTTATTTTTCTTTATTTTGTACTGCGAATTTTTATTTATCTGAATTTCATTTTATTTTGACATGTTACTGTTTTATTATTAATTTCTTTATTTTATTTTATTTAATTGAAGTATATTCTTTTACATTTTGTTATATTTATATTCTGTGTTCTATATTTTTTTTAAATAAATGTAATAGAATATAATTTACTGAATTGTAATATCAACAATGAGGACAATAACAATGATGATTGATAGTAAATGCCAATAATAATTAACAAATAAATGGTATTTCAATTAAAAATCCATCATCTCCTATTGAAAACAAGTGCATAAGTCATTTCGTATATTGATAATAATATAAAAACATTATATGTAAATAATAAAAACCGTAGATTATATGTACGCCGTTTATTTGAATGATGCGCATGCCCGCGCATTGCTGTATTGTAAAGTCGAGCAGTTGGTAAACTGCGATATCGATAAATTCGATCGCTTAGGTCAGCGTCAAGAATATTTTGCACGCCCGAGCCGTCCTTCGAGAAACACCGCCTCCTTCACCCAAACATACAGCCGAGATGTCACTGATTCACAACCACTCTGTAGGCGTCACGCTCGTGCCTATCGGCACTGGCGTGGTGCCGCATTTGGCGCGACATTCTTAGTTAATCGCTCGCGCTGGAAAGACGTGCCTCGCGCGTCAGTCGCGGAGATAAGAACGACGTGCGTGGCACGTCGACTCAGAATATTTGTTGAGGAACAATTTCAGACGGCACTACGTCGTATGTAGGATAAGACAGAAGTATTGTTAGTGAAAAAGTATCCTGAGATATGTTTTAAATCAAATACATTTAATATATTTTAATGTTTTTGAACTTCTGGCGATGGTTTTGCCGAAATCGACCACTTCATTAAATCTTACGACATAAATATAGTATTGCGTTCCAGTACGCACATTTGTAAATTAATTACTAGCGCAAATTGTTAAAAATAACTATCCGATACTAGAACGCTAGGCTTCCTCGTATTAAAGAATACATTGTTGCCGTCGCGGCCGCTGCAGCCCATGCGACGTAGTGCCATTTGAAACTGTTCCTCAACAAATATTATGAGTCGACGTGCCACGCACGTCGTTCTTATCTCCGCGACTGACGCGCGAGGCACGTCTTTCCAGCGCGAGCGATTAACTACGAATGTCGCCCCAAATGCGGCACCACGCCAGTGCCGATAGACACGAGCGTGACGCCTACAGAGAGGTTGTGAATCAGTGACATGTCGGCTGTATGTTGGGTGAAGGAGGCGGTGTTTCTCGAAGGACGGCTCGGGCGTGCAAAATATTCTTGACGCTGGCTTAGGTAATTGTAATACCAACAAATTCGCGTGGTAACTGAAAAATTGTTAGCACGCTCTTTTTTATCTTTTGAGATCGAATATCTCAAAAACTAAGTAATAAATAAAAAAAGTGAGGTGACAGAAAGTTTTATTAGATGGTAAGGAACAAAAAATGTCCTATCAATCATAGTCGATTTCTGCATAGTTAAAAAGTTATAAACGAAAATGTGCGGGCTCGAGCAGGCAAAAATTGATTATAACAAAAAAACACAATGACGCGTACACTTTTTTTGCCTGCGAATGGTTTTTTTAGAATCCTCGTGCAATTTTACACAAAAATAACCTTGTTCTAAAAGTGGAGGTTCGATTTTCTAATTAAATTGCATTTTTACTGGACTAAACGGTTGGGAGAAGCAGGCGGAGTTGCTCGAAGGACCCAGAAATGATCAAGTAGCTAGACTCACTGCCCTAAAAGTATACTTAAGTCAGCTTTCCTATCCCATTTATCATGTCTTTTGACTTCTGGGGTTCTTACAAAAACTCTACTCCCATACAGTCTTAAGTTACTAATATCTGGTTTTTCTCCCATCATTATTTCATATGGAGTTTTATTTTCTAATGTATTCGCCAAAGTTCTATTTTTCAAATATACTGCTGTTTTAACTACTTCTGGCCAAAATCTTTTATCTATCTTTGCTTCTGCTAACAGACACCTAGCTGTATCCATAACTGATCTATTGTACCTCTCTGCAGTTCCATTTAATTGGTGAACATATGGTGGGCATGGCTCGATAAAAATACCCTTTTGTTTAGCTAGCTTATAAATGTTTTGGTTCATATACTCCTTCCCATTGTCACATCTTAATCTTTTAACCCTTTCCCGGTTAGATTTTCAACCTGATTTAGGTATTCAACAAAACAATCATATACTCCAATTTTAGACCTAATCGTATACACTTTTGCTATCTTGCTATAGTCATCGATGAATGACAAAAAATATTTTTCTCCCATGAAACCTGTAGTACTGTGTGGCCCATTCAAATCGGTGTGGATAATTTCTAGTACATCTCTGGATCTATGTCTATTATTTTTAAAAGTTACGTTATGCATTTTATTTTATACGCATGTTCCCCATTTCAAATATTCGCCTTCAAGTTTATCTGGTATACCCTCGACTAATTTGTTTTTACACAAAATGCTTAGAATTAAAGTTTACATGGCCTAGCATCCTATGAAATTTTTCATTCAATGTCATATTCTTACTTTCGTTTACAGTCATATAAGTTTCCTTCTTTTCTACAACACTACTCATTTTGTACATATTGTTTACTTTATATATTGCCAGAGGTTTGCACGTTGGTGCATTCGATTGGAAATGCCCCGGCTTACCACATTTATAACATGTTCTCTCCTTCTTCTTTTCGATTTTAACCCTAGATCACTAACCTTCGTCGATTCGACGACACGAATTTAATAAGTATGCCATATTAGTTAACGTTATCGTAATAAATAAATACCTATTTTTAATAATAGAAAAAAACATGTTTAAATTTTATTGAAATAATACCCTTTAACCTCTTTTATAAACACCGTAGTCGCAGAGACGAAGGTTAGTGTTAAGCGTCGAAAAATAAGGTTAGTGATCTAGGGTTAAAGGCATTTGAACTCGCACCACAACTTTGCCACCTCCATTCTCTTCTCTCTCCTTTATTTTGTACATTTTAATTTTATTTTTGACAAAGTCTACTGTCTGGTCTTCTTCTTTCAAAACATCGATAAGATCACCAATATAACTTAAAGATGTTTGGGAGGTACAATCGGAGACAAAAGTACATGAAATTAGAAATTCGCGATAAATTAGGCTTTACAGCATATCATGAGGGAAATAAACACTATTTATACTAAATAAAAAGTATATGGTTTGAGAGAAAATTTGAAATTTTATCAAAAACTTTGAAAAAAATGAGAAATAACAAATAATGTGGAAAATTTGTAAGTAACTTTTGGCAGTGAATATGCTTCGATTTCAACTTAGAAACAAAAAAATATTAAGTTTCAATCTTTATTAATAATGAGCGTATAACTTTTTAATATGTTTAAATAATAATTAAAACTTTAAATTCGTATTTATTTAATACAATTATAAATTTAAAAAAATTAAAAAATGAATAATTGCACTCTATACAGCACGAAGTAAACGTGACAACACTGTAGCATTTTTACGTTGGCAGCGCTGGTATGTCTTACTCTTACATGATAAAGAGAGAAAAATCCTACACTTACAATTAGTATAGGTTATCCTTTGCAATCGCGCACACTACAATATATAGACAGACACGTTTTTGGAAAAACATTTTTAGTATTGAAGAAAAAAATTCATTAATATATGAAATGACCTAACCTAGACAGACTTATGCTTCTCCGTTACCTAACTGTTTTACCACTGATGATACAATAGATAAAACTATATGTAGCTCTCAGCTGACTACAGTGTTGCCGCACTTCCTCATACACTTATTAAGATATCGAGTAAAAGGCAGATTTTCAGCTAATTTTTTATTTTTTACTCGATAACCGTTTAGTGAATTTGAATAAATTTATGCTTAATTGATTCTCCAGAGTTCAAGTTACTTATTATAAAAGTTTGAAATTACTGGTAGCTTTTTTTCTGTTAATAAAAATAAATTTAATCTGTTCGGTTAACGAATCTCCATAAGATTACGTGTAAAATTTCAGTTTTTTAAAATTGTAATAACTTTTTAACGGTTTAGTGAATCGATTTGTAATTTTAACAGGAGCTTTAGAATTGAATGAGGAACGTTCTCCTAAATTTTCATTTGACTGGTAGCATTTTGACATACCTCCCAAACATCCTTAACCTACTTGGTAAGGTCCTTATTAAATAATTTACTTTTTCTTTTTCCGTAACTTGTGCTCCGGCATTTTTTAGTTCAATTACTAACTTTTCAAAGTCGCTAAAAAAGTCGCTAGGTTCGCCATAATCTTGCAATTTTATTTTCTCTAATTTGTTTCTCACACAAACCTGTAATGCTGTCGATTCTCTCAAATATATTTTGCCCAGTTTTTCTAATATTTTAAAAGCCCTTTCTTCATCATTAATAAATTCCATTTGCCTGTTAGAAAGAGCACTGTATATATAATTTACCGCTCTCAGGTCTTGTTCATTCCAGTCAGCTTCCTTGTCCGCCTGTATTTTCTCTCGTTTACAAACAACGTCACACTTTTTCAGCGTTAAGAACGTCAACAGCCTTTTCTTCCGCGTGCTGTATTATTTTCCATCGAACACCGGTATCTTAATTTCGTCGGCCATCTCGTCTCTTTTCTTCACGCGAACTTTCTCGAATATTTTCTCTTATGGCCACGTGTTGCTATAACCAAACTTTCCGAGCCTCTACCTTACGGCTACCATTCCGTTAAACCATAAAACCGTACAACCACTGAATCTTACTGAAGAGCATAGTTCTTGTTAAACCACTCTCTGCTACCATGTTAAAATAATTACGTCCATCTCCTATATTAAATTACTTTATTTTAATTTATACAATGTCTACACTATGCGAAAACGAGACTCTCACTTCTACACGTTCTTTTTTTCTTATGTTTCACTCGTCTGCCATAGATGACGCTTCCATCGTTACCGGGAGAATAAGATATTTTAAATTTACTTATTTCAACAGTCCTTTTGAAAGAACAGTTAAAATTCTAGTTTATGAGGTTCATCAAATCAGCAATTTATTTAATTATCCCGATCCTGTTCTTTAACACCTGTATATTTCTGTGCAGAAACATTGAAAGTTACAAAATGAACATATTGTATTAACACTAAACCTACCGACAATTCTTGTATACCTATTCCTACCGCGCGCTGTCAAATTGACCGGTAATTAACAAAGCTATGAATTTTATTATTCAATGCAAATAAGGTTGATTTATTGGCAAATGTATATAAAATAAAGAATTTTCATGAAGTTTCATCGAAAGGGTATAGCAGGATAAGGTGGTCAAAAGTGCCCTTCAACCGATTTCAATGGGGGTGGTCTCATTCGATAGATAATGCTCGGCGATCATTGTGTACCAAATTTTAACCCTTTATCTTGATCGGCAGGGTAGTTATGGGGAAAATTTAAAAAACAGGTTTTTGGCCCATTTTCCACATTTATTGAGTTGTAAAAAATCTGAAAAAATTCTGGCATATTCTACACGGTACCGGACATGTTGGAAAATTTTTTAAGATTTTTCCGTCGAAGTAACTAAGCGTGAAAAATGGGCAAAGTTAAAAAAAAAACGGAAAAAAGAAGATTTCGTATCGAAATCTTCGAGGTACAACTTTTTGTTTTATATAGTAACAATCTAACACCTACGATTGTTATCCCCAATTTTTTTCAGAATTTTAAACCACCTGCGTCATTATGAAAAAAATCGAAAACCGATTTTCGGGAGGTATTTTGATCTAAAACGCAAGAAGTAATTGTTATTTTTCCGTTATTTTGATAGAGTATGTTCATTTTGTGGTTTTTAATGTTTTACCATTACAGATAATTTTATAACAATAAAAGGAATTGTGATAACTCACTTATCTGTAAACTGTGTGTTTCATTATGTACTATAATTTTGGACGTTCTTTCAACAGCAGCAGTGGCGACGCGTCTAGAGCAGGCTGTTGAATTAGTTACACGCCGCGAGCCTTTTCTGAGTCGCTCCGCCTGCTTCTCCCTCCTAACTATTTTACCCAACCAGGAATGACTTGCCAGACTCGGCGTATTACACGAGTATAGTGGCGCTTTAAGGCGCCATTCGCCTCTGTTCGCTCGCGCTGGAAAGACGCCGCGCACGCCGATTACGGGAAAAAAAATCGATGCGCGTATCCCGTCGACGGACGTTATCTGTCACCGAACAGTTTCAGATCGCGTCACATGGCGTTTAGGTTAAAACAAAAGTATTACTGGTAAAAAAGTATGCTCAGATATGTCTTGAATTAAATGCGATTAAGAGATTTTAATGTTTTTGGATTTCCGGCGGTGGTTTGGCAAATTCGGCAGAGAATAGTGACAGGAATAACATTGAAAAACTTATGTTGTATCTCAAAATACCAATGGAAACATTGAGGGTATCTAATTTAAACAACGTAAATATATATTTCTATTTGTGAATATATGTTTTCATTCAATGTAGATATTGTTACGCCGACATGAAGTTGGCGAACCGATGAAGTTGTCCCTTCCGCCTGATTCGAGAATCGAAGTCGATGGATCGATCGGCCGGTCGTTGCTTGACGACCGGAAACGTTTACACAAGAAGTCGCTACCGAGCAGTCAAAGTAGACAGACGTTCGATATTGTGTACTAGAAAGTTAATTGTGAAATAAAGTATGCCAAAACGCGGTAGACTCTCCGCCAGCCGTAACATTGGTGTCAGAAGTGGGATGTCCACTTCTGAGCGCAACGCGAGTGCATCCGCGTCGGGAGCTTGGGTAGATCGCGAGCGAACTTCGATCGTCTCGGCGGCAGAGGAATCAAGTCGAATGGACACAATAATCGAGATGATGACCGCACAGCTGCAGAGGCAGAATGAAGAAGCGGCAGCCCGGGCGGCTGAGAAAGCTGCCCTGGAAGAGAAGTTTCGAGCGCTCGAGGCCCAACTCCGAACGCTGACCGCCGAGTTCGGCCAGCGTACGGCCGGCTCGGCCCCGTTGAATTCTTCGGGGAGTCGTGATCCGATTCCTATGGGAGATTCAAGGATCGCGGCTCCCCTTGTTCCTCAGGCAGTCCCCCTGGCGGTCCCTCCGCGTTCCGAGTTGGGGTATGCATTAAAACCCCCAATGTTTAATGGAAAATCTTCTTGGGAGGAATATAAAATTCAATTCAAAGCTGTAGCTTCTGCTAATAATTGGGACTCCTCGAAGAAGGCTCTGGCTTTGATGGCTTCGTTGGAGGGACCGGCACGTAGCGTTTTGGTTCCCCTTTCTCTTGCCGGGCAACTTGAGTACGAGCCATTGGTTTCGGCCCTTCAAACTCGATTTGGAGCTCACAATCTTTTAAATTTAAATTACTCGCTCTTCCAGGCTTGCAAACAACAGAAAGGGCAAACGATTACCGATTTGGCCACGGAGGTAGAGAGATTAGCACTGGCCGCGTTTGGTGACTGCCCTGCGGAAACGCGGGACAGATTGGCGGCCTCACAATTTGTTGCCTCCCTGGTCGATGAAGAGATGAAAAGAACGTTAAGACTCGGCGGTTTCAACAATCTTAGAGGTACGGTAGTCAGAGCTCTAGAGATAGAAGCCGTAGAGTCCATTTCTGTTGCTGCGTCTCAAAGTAGGACCCAGACTCGGCCTTGTTCGTCTTTTAATAGATCTTTCAACACGACTGAGAGAAGGTCGACGGAGCCGTACGTCAAGAGGGATAGACCTTCCAACAACAACTTGCTGAGGCAGCCAATAGAGTGCTGGTCCTGCGGAAGGAAAGGACATGTGGAAAGGAACTGTCCCAACAACAAGAAGAAACAAGAGGGAAACGGCAAAGGGTCGACGTAAAGGGGGAATCGTCGATCTCGTCTGATCTGGCCCCCGTCGTGATTGGGAGTTGCTCCACTGAGGATTCCACAACCACCGTGGGACGTTTAAACGATTTAGAATGTTCGATAGTTCTTGACACGGGCTCACGGGCGAATCTCCTAAACGCCGATAAGTTTACATGTGGAGAATCCAGCGCGGCGGGAGAAAGAACAAAAATATTTGCTGTATCTGGACAGGAGTTACCGGTTCTCGGAAGGGGATGTTTCTCGGTATCCATCGGAGAATTTCATTCAAAAGAAGAGTTTGTTCTCCTTCGAATGGTTGAAGACTGCATTCTGGGTTCCGATTTTCTTCGCAAACATGCGGCCCAGATGGATTTCTGTACTAACGAATTGCGGATTCCCGGACAAGATGCAATTCCCTTTGGAAGAAGAAACTCTAACAGATTAACAACTTTGAATGTCAAGAGCAAAGAAGCAGTTCCTCTCCATCTACAAGACCTCTTTTCGCGTTGTTCCGAGACCCTGGATGATGAACAACGTGGGAAATTCCTTACTCTTCTTCAGGAATACCAGGACGTTTTTGCTTCCAGTTCGGACCAAGTTGGAAAATGTGACCTGGTTCAACATCGAATTAATACGGAAGGTCACTTACCAATCAAGCAAGCTCCACGTCGCGTGCCTTTTCATCGTCGAACGGAGGTTGTAGAATTGATAGCCCAGATGGAGAAACAAGGAGTGATTGAAGAATCTCACAGTCCTTGGTCGTCTCCGATCGTTTTGGTAAAGAAGAAAGACGACAGTACACGTTTCTGTATAGATTACCGCCGTCTCAACGACATAACGAAGAAGGATTCCTATCCATTACCAAGAATAGAAGACACGTTAGATGCACTGGTTGGTTCTTCTTGGTTTTCTACGGTGGATCTGCAAAGTGGTTATTGGCAGATCACCGTAGATGAAGAGGATAAGGAAAAGACTGCCTTTTCGGTCGGGAATGGGCTTTGGCAATTTAAAGTTATGCCTTTTGGTTTGTGCAACGCTCCTGCTACGTTTGAAAGATTGATGGAGAAAGTCCTGTCAAGCTTGATTTGGAAAATTTGCCTGGTATACCTGGATGACATAATCATTTATGGAAAAACTTTTGAAGAGGAGTTAAAGAATTTGGAAGTTGTATTCTCTCGCCTACGCCGTGCTGGTTTATTGATGAGCCCGAAGAAGTGTCATTTCTTCCGGCGGGAGGTGAAATACTTAGGACATGTGGTTTCCGAACAAGGGGTGAAAACGGACCCCGAGAAGATCTCAGCGGTTCAAAATTGGCCCGTTCCGGAGAATAAGACGCAATTTCGAAGCTTCCTGGGTCTTTGTACTTACTACAGGAAGTTCGTGAAGAATTTCTCCACCATCGCGAAGCCACTGCATCGCTTGACTGAAACGAAACAAGATTTCTGTTGGACGCAAGATTGTCAGGAAGCCTTTCAACTACTAAAAAGCCGATTGGCGGAAACACCGGTCTTAGCGTATCCTTCGCCCGATGCAGACTTCATCCTGGATACCGATGCCTCCAACTTTGCAATAGGAGCAGTACTTTCACAGGTTCGGGATGGCACAGAAAGGGTCATTGCGTATTTTTCTAAAACTCTTGGAAAAAGTGAGAGAAATTATTGCGTGACCCGAAAAGAATTGTTAGCTATAGTGAAGTCTGTAGAGCATTTTCACCATTATCTATACGGGCGAAGATTTTTAATACGGACTGACCATGCCGCTTTGAGATGGCTTCTTTCTTTCAAGAATCCGGAAGGACAAACGGCTCGTTGGATTGAACGGCTCCAACAGTATAATTTTGAAATTAAACATCGAGAAGGGAAGATGCATGGAAACGCTGACGGCTTGTCAAGACGACCGTGCGATGTTCAATGTAAGCGATGCTCCCGCCTGGAAGTTAAGGAAGAAAAATCAGACACTGTTTTAAGAACTATCTGTGAAGGCACGGATGGAGAAGATTGGCGAAGAGCACAAGAAGAGGATGAAGAGATTGGAATTATTTTAAAGAAAAAGACGGAAGGTGTAAAACCTACCTGGGAGGAAGTTGCCGCTTATCCTCCGATGATAAAATTTTTCTGGAAAATTTGGGATTCACTGGAAATACGAAAAGGAATACTTTTCCGGAGGTGGGAATCTGTGAGTGGTGAGAATGCAAGTTATTTGCTCCTGGTCCCTAAAAGCAAGATAGAAGAAGCGCTGCGCGAAAGTCATCAGGCTCCTGCTGGAGGACACTTCGGCATGCGCAAAACACTTGCTAAGGTTCGTCAGAGGTTCTTCTGGCTTAATCACCGAGCTGATGTCGAACAATGGTGTCGAAGTTGTTACGCTTGCACGGCGAGGAAGGGTCCGAAGGAGAAGGGGAGAGGACCTCTGAAGATTTATAATGTCGGGGCACCATTTGAGAGGGTGGCGCTCGACATCGTAGGACCCTTGCCGAAGTCTTCAAGCGGTAACAGATTCGCGTTGGTGGTCGTAGATTATTTTTCGAAATGGCCGGAGGTTATTCCGTTGCCAGACCAACGCGCAACGACCATTGCCGAAGCTCTTCTGAAAGAGGTGATAAGTCGTCATGGTGTACCTCTAGAGCTCCACTCTGATCAGGATCGAAATTTTGAGTCGGCTGTCTTCAAGAAACTAATGCAGCTGCTTGGAATCAAGAAGACGAGGACAACGCCGCTTCACCCTCAGTCGGACGGGCTCGTAGAGAGGATGATTAGAACTCTCCTGCAGTATTTGTCCCTCTACATCGCGGACAACCAAAAGGATTGGGACCAGTGGATTCCACTATTTCTCCTGGCGTACCGATCTTCTCGGCATGAGACGACGCAGTATACACCAGCTACCTTGCTTTATGGCCACGATCTACGTCTTCCTCTTGATCTTTTGAGAGGGTCGGCTCCCTCGACAGTAGAAGATACCACCTTTGTGGGAGAGACAAAGAGAAGACTCGAAAAAATACATCGATTTGTGCGCCAACGTATGCGTCTCTGCAGCGAGAAGATGAAGAGCTGGTACGACTGCCATTCCCGTCCAATTTCCTTCGTGCCCGGCGAGCAAGTTTGGTTATATTACCCGAGGCGCACGAACGGGAAATGTCCAAAACTACAATCTAGTTGGGAAGGCCCATATCTGGTAAAGAAAAGATTAAACGAATTAATTTATAGAATTGTTCGTTCGCCGAAAACAAAGCCAAAGGTGGTGCATGTGAATCGGCTTGCTCGATTCATTGACACTCGCACGCCTTTGAAAGAGAAAAATTTGCCCGATGATGTCGTGGAAGATCCGAAGAGGAGAAATTGCAAGATCTCGCAAGAGGATCTGAGAAAGAAGAAGAGGAAGAACACCGCACTTTGACGGCGAAGGAATGCCGACGTCTCGTTCAAGGTTTTTGGGTGGTTTTCCCTTGAGCCGGAGGACGAATGTCGAGACGTTGAAGTCTGATCAGGGCCACTCGAGTAGACGAGTTTGTTCCTTGTTGTCTACTTCCTTTTCAGACTGAGGCACTGGATTCAGAAATAGTTGCACCAAGGTTATGAAATCGAACTGGAGTTGCAACTGACCGAGGTTATGGGAATCGACTGAAGATGTTGCCGGTAAGCTGCTCGTTCGGAAATTGCCGCGGTCGAGGCGACCGCTTCTTCGAGAGGAGGGGGCAGTGTTACGCCGACATGAAGTTGGCGAACCGATGAAGTTGTCCGTTCCGCCTGATTCGAGAATCGAAGTCGATGGATCGATCGGCCGGTCGTTGCTTGACGACCGGAAACGTTTACACAGGAAGTCGCTACCGAGCAGTCAAAGTAGACAGACGTTCGATATTGTGTAGTAGAAAGTTAATTGTGAAATAAAGTATGCCAAAACGCGGTAGACCCTCCGCCAGCCGTAACAATATATATTTCTGTACAAACAATGAACTTTTGCTTCAAGTAAAGTTGAAGAAATAAATAAATAAAAAAATTAGTATTGCATCGATATTATCTCCACAATATTATGAAACTTTTATATATACATATAACATTTTCTTCTAAAATAAATGGTTCTACTGTGCATACATTTATACATACAACCATATAAACAACAATCATAACGACAGTTTATTAAAATTATATCCAGTAATCTTTAATTTTTTACCTCTTGTTTCTTTAATTCATATGTATACTAAAGAAACAGTTGTGTTACGATCTAGCATGCGCACGTATATATTAATTTCCAACGCAGATAATTTAAAAATTCGGCGACAGCAAAACGTTAGCTCTTGCGTCAAAGAATACATTGTTGCCGCCACGGTCAACTTAGCAATAGATTTTAACCGTTTGAGTGTCAAGCAGCGAAAACGTGCTTCTTTCGTTTTGTATCGAGGAATACAACAAAGTAAAATTTCAATGTTTTTCTGCTAACAATCTGTTAAACGCATTTAATTCAAGATATATCTGAGCATACATTTTTACTAGTAATATTTTTGCTTTAACCTATACGCGATGTGACTCGATCTGAAACTGTTCGTTGACAGATAACGTCAGTCGACGGGATACGCGCATCGATTTTTTTTCCCGTAATCGGCGTGCGCGGCGTCTTTCCACCGCGAGCGAACAGAGGCGAATGGCGCCCTAAAGCGCCACTATACTCGTGTAATACGCCGAGTCTGGCAAGTCATTCCTGGTTGGGTAAAATAGTTGAGAGGGAGAAGCAGGCGGAGCGACTCAGAAAAGGCTCGCGGCGTGTAACTAATTCAACAGCCTGATCTACGGTATCGCACAGTGGTCCAGAGCGTGAATTTAGCTGTTCACGCACCTCGTGCAGTTTTCAATCTTTTTCAAATCGTCACCACGGGCTCAAAACACATCGGATTTAGTTAAAAATTGGTATTCTATTATTTTTTTGGGTTGCTGATTACGAATCTGAACTCAAAAATTTTAAAAACAAAATGGCGGTTGATATATAGAGAGTAGCTATGTACATTAGCTTATTCAGCTTACATTGCTAACTTCAAAATGGAAAAACTAAAAAGTACCACAATGTAGCCTCTGAGAACTTTGAAGATATTTAGTTTAAACTATATAGAAATAGTTCCTGCTAAAATTGGCTTTATTCCAATTTTGGCATAGACCCAGTGGGACCCGCGGTCAGTAAATTCCCGGGTTTCTTAAAGATACCGTGCAATAAAAACAAAATCTTAGTGGCACTAACGAGGACGAAGACTTCTAAAGCATTACTTTTATTACTTAATTGCTTTATTGTTAGCATGTGAGCAAAGAGGAATGAGCTAGGTTATCCGATTGAAAGGAAATCCTAGTCTTCGCCGTGCAAGGTTCACTCAAAAATTAAATAACTTATAAGTATCGAAAGATATTCGGCTAAAACTTTCCACATATATTCCTTAGACTATATAGAAGTTATTTCTGCAAAGATTTTGTGCGTCTACCTGCGTTCTTCATTGTTATATCTGCCAAAAGTTTATGAGACAGTCCCGCGGCACCGCCTGGCCGAGGTGCGCGCGACTCTTTAAACAATAAAAATGCGTCGAAGGTGGATCCGGGTGGATTAGCTTTTTACAGGATCGTTTAGGGGAAGGATCACAGAAAACAGTGTTGTTAATCAGAGAGTGGGCTCTAGTAGGACTTTTTAGTTTTTGTCTGCAAAAGATAA
Source organism: Cerceris rybyensis (assembly GCA_910591515.1). NCBI lineage: Eukaryota > Metazoa > Arthropoda > Insecta > Hymenoptera > Crabronidae > Cerceris > Cerceris rybyensis. Next base: position 3,189,816 of record OU342796.1, on the reverse strand, counting down.
AAAACTTCGACGATTTTCTTTCATGTTTTCAACATTAATTTTTGAATAAACTACAAACAATAATTTTATGTTTGACACGTGAATTTTTATCGTGGAAGAATGCTCTTCAAGTAGAAACAATAATTATTAAAAAATATTGCATAGTTTCGGCAGAATGTTAGAAAGAAGATAACGTGGTTTCTCGATAGAAGAAGGCCTCCAGAAAAAGTTTCAACTTTAAGCGTTTGTTGTAACTACAATTTTTATCCAATTTCAAAAATTTTTTGATTTCTGAGGTCGTTGGACATTTAGGAATCGATATATGCAAAAAAGAAATCGCAATTCCGAAATCGAGTTTTTGACTTTTGCGCGGCTAAATGCACATTCTGGACCACCGTGCATCGGGGCGAAAATTCACGGAAAAAGATTGTAGGTTCCCAGTCCCTCCACTGACAATGAGCGTCACTCAGTGGAGGGGCCTGAGCGACGCTCAGTGGAGGGGAGCTTTAAAAAAGGACAGAAAACTCTTCACATTTCTTTCTTCCTCTCACTCTTTTCTGCTAACTTTTATATAAAAGTTTTACGTTTTTAACTAATTTTTGAATAAATAACGGTAGAAATAGAATAAATAACCATTTAAACACATGTTATTATTTTAAGTCTTCTTCTATTTATTATTTAATTACACCAGTACATATTAAACAATTGAACACATAGCTCTTAAAAGTAGGAAAATTTGTTAATTTAAAACATGAACATTTTTAAAATAATTTTATATTTTTAATATAATATATCTTTTATTTTCAACAAGCGTACTTCCTTTATTCTATTAAAAAAATTTACTTTTTTTAAAATAAAACATTTTTTTTTTCAAATTGACTATTTGTTTTCAACACTTTTTTTTTAAACATTCAAAGCATCAATATCATCTTTAGTACAGTCAGCTTTAAGAAAATCACTTAAATATTTTAAACAACGCTTAGCATCTTCTTTTCTTATCACATTTTCGGTAATCCTACTGTTCTCTTTATCAGTCTTAATATTCAAACTGACTAGGCAAACGTTATTGTTTATAATATCTGACTCATTCGAGGCCTCTTGATCAATACTAATATCAACTAGACTAGTATGATCACTGGTCAAATTTGACTCTTCCTCCACTTTATTTATATGAAGATTTTCATTAGCCTCTTCAACTCCATTTTCGTTCCCAATAACTTGAACAATTTCATCATCAGTGAACCATTCCTGTGCGTTTTCATGAGCAGATAGAAGCCATTGTTGTATGTCTTGTATATTCAAATCCTTAAATTCGGATAAGTTAAGTAGTAAAGTACTAAATTGTTGGAATAATTCATGTGTTGCTGCTTTCGGATCCAAATTAGTTGATATTACAGATCTATGTTCCCAGGGCCAAACCTAACAAAAATTTATCGTATTTAAATAGTAAAATATTAGAAAATATTCAGAATTATTAATTACAAATACAAATATGATGTTTCATATTAATTCTATGCCAAGATTTTTTAATAGTTTCCATAGAAACGTTGTTCCAAGCAGCAGCTGACCAATCAATGCAGTGTTTAATTGTAATTTTCTTAATAACATTGAGTAAAGAATTTCTTTTTTCAATTCCATCAACTATAAACTGCATTAGATGCTGTTTATATAATAACTTAAAATTTTGAAGACACCCTTGGTCCATTGGTTGAAGAAGAGCAGTAGTATTTGCAGGAATAAACATTATACGAATATTATTATTAGCCTTATTTTCAATGTAATGAGATGAACAATTGTCCATGACAAGTAGAGCTTTGCAAGGCAGGTTAACAGCTTGGAGAAATTGTTCAACATGTGGGACAAATTCATCATTGAACCGAGCAGCAAATATAGCTTTGGTCATCCATGCTTTATTTTGACTTTTGTACGAAACTGGCAGTGATTGCGATTTTTTCAGTGCACGTAGTTTTGCAGATTTGCCAACTATAACCAATGGCAATTTGCAAGATCCAGAGGCATTACAGCAAGCCATTGCCGTAAATCCCTCTTTACCTCCTTTCAAACCAGACGGACATGGCTCAGATTTTGAACACAAACTTTTTTTTGGTAATTTTTTATAATATAATCGAGTTTCATCAACATTAAAAACTTGATGAACACTTAGATTTTCAGCCTTTACATATTCTAAAAAGGCTATAGGAGGATAAGTATGAACCAGCGGCCTTAGCTCCGATCATGCTCGCTTTTTTTTGTTAAATTAGTACCTATGTGAGTATTTATCACAGCAATTTTCAACCCTTAAAAATTCATCCCCAGGGAGTAATCGTTAAATAAACAAATTTTTTCAAAAATTCATAACTTGAGAACGACTACTTTGATTTTATTGAAATTTATTGAGGACGTACATATAACTAAGGTCTCTGATTTAAAAAAAATTCCAGACTTGATGAATTGATATAACCTTAGAAAAAAAATTAAAACATTTTTCAATGACTACTATTGGTAGGGTATGTTTGAGGCACAACTACCAAACTTTTTTTATAGCTTTCTAACACCATTTTGCACCATATATAATTTTGGTATAATTTATTTCTTGGTGCGTCATATCCAAAAAAAATAAAAAGTCTAATTTTAATCATATTTAATTTTTTTAAATATGTTATAATTATGGCACACCCATCCTAATTTTTGTATAGCTTTCTAACGTCATTTTGCACCATATATAATTTTGGTATAATTTATTTCTTGGTGCGTCATATAAAAAAAAATAAAAAGTATAATTTTAATCAGTTTCAATTTTTTTCATTATGTTAACATTATAGCACAATCATCTTAATTTTTGTTAGCTTCCTAACATTATTTTGCACCATGTATAATTTCGGTAGAATTTATTTTTCGGTGCGTCAAATGCAAAATAAATGAAAAATCTAATTTTAATCATCCTCAATTTTTTTCAATATGTTACCGTTATAGCACAATCATGTTACTTTTTTTGGTTTCCTCACATCGTTTTACTTTATCTATAATAATTTCTGAATTCATAATTCATAATAATAATAATAACAATAATAATAACAACAACAACAACAACAGAAACAGTGATTATAATAGTTATAAAAGTAATAAAGACAATGGCAAGATTAGCTCCATACGTCTGTTTTCTCTCTTGCCCGCTCATGCGGGCCCGCGCGAACGACAGACTTGATACCTAACTCATTATACCCACCACTAAAACGCATATCCCCGCTTACATCTATCTACCACAGCACTAGCAACGGACGAAAATTGCATTAGAACGTTAGGTCGATCTGCCGAATCAAAATTAAATATAAGCTATCATCGTCATTGTAGTACTTAAATGGACTTTTTTTTTTTTTTTTTTTTTTTTTTTTTGGAAGTTGCCGAAATATAGAAAAACTGTATACTTTTATTGATTCCGATGTAACACGCTGAGAATTATGAATTCAGAAATTATTATAGATAGAGTAAAACGATGTGAGGAAACCAAAAAAAATAACATGATTGTGCTATAACGGTAACATATTGAAAAAAATTGAGGATGATTAAAATTAGACTTTTCATTTATTTTGCATATGACGCACCGAAAAATAAATTCTACCGAAATTATACATGGTGCAAAATAATGTTAGGAAGCTAAAAAAAATTAAGATGATTGTGCTATAATATTAACATGATGAAAAAAATTGAAACTGATTAAAATTATACTTTTTATTTTTTTTTATATGACGCACCAAGAAATAAATTATACCAAAATTATATATGGTGCAAAATGACGTTAGAAAGCTATAAAAAAATTAGGATGGGTGTGCCATAATTATAGCATATTTAAAAAAATTAAATATGATTAAAATTAGACTTCTCATTTTTTTTGGATATGACGCACCAAGAAATAAATTATACCAAAATTATGTATGGTGCAAAATGGTGTTAGAAAGCTATAAAAAAAGTTTGGTAGTTGTGCCTCAAACATACCCTACCAATAGTAGTCATTGAAAAATGTTTTAATTTTTTTTCTAAGGTTATGTCAATTCATCAAGTCTGGAATTTTTTAAAATCAGAGACCTTAGTTATATGTACGTCCTGAATAAATTTCAATAAAATCAAAATAGTCGTTCTCAAGTTATGAATTTTTGAAAAAATTTGTTTATTTAACGATTACTCCCTGGGGATGAATTTTTAAGGTTTGAAAATTGCTGTGATAAGTACTCACATAGGAACCTTTTTAACAAAAAAAAGCGAGCATGATCGGAGCTAAGGCCGCTGGATCATACTTATCCTCCTATAGCCTTTATCTTTGAAAGGATCAACTGCATTTGTATCCGCTGAAAGCTTTTCGCCACACACATTTAATGCTCGAACACCATGACGCTACTTCCAACTCCTCAACCACCCTTTACTAGCTACAAAGTCCTCCTGTCCACCAAAATTTTTATGAAATTTTAACGCTTGGGTCTGAATCATTGGTCCAGTAATAGAAACACCAGAAGCACGTTTTTGCTGAAACCAAATCCATAGCGCTCTGTTGACATCATACATAACCACTTTGTTCAAACGTTTTCGATTTTTCATATAATCCAACTCAAATCGACTATTCCACTTCATTATTGTATCTTTTTTCTTTTGCCACAATTTAATAATTGTTCTATGAACATCTAATTCTTCAACAATTACATCAAGAGGAGTCCCTTTATCAATTTCTACCAAAGCATTCCTCTTTATGTTTAAAGGCACTTCGTTGTACTTTCTCTTTAGGTTGTTTACTTTACGGGGCAACATATTATATATTAATGACTAATTAATAAAATAAAATTAATTATAAGTATTTATTACACACTATGCATATCACAATTAATAATCACATGAAATTTAATGTGGAAATCACAGAAAATGGAGCCATGTGGGTCTACAATTTTTAGGTTACATTTTTAGCGCATGCGCGGTTAGCCGAAAAAAGCGGGGAAGTAAAAAAAGTGGTGGTAACTAATTCTCCGCCCAAAGAGGGGAATGAGATTCTAGGTTCCTCGATTGCCCAGGAGTCCTAGTGTACTTTTTCACTAACAATACTTTTGTTTTACCCTCTATGTGACGTTGTGCGATCTGAAACTGTTCTTTACCAAATATTCTGACAATGAGTCGACGTGCCACGCACGTTGTTGTGATTTCCGCAACTGACGCGCGAGGCACGTCTTTTCAGCACGAGTGACTAACTACGGATGTCGCCCCAATGCTCCGCCCAGTGATGCCAGGACGTGGGATTTTTCCCACCCTTGCGCACTTCCCAATCCTCAGTAACGTATATACTTCACTCAAATATGGGGTATCGTTAGACCCCTGTGACAATTGAAATACGGTAGAAATTACAGGAAGAGTACATTTTACTAGATACGTCCATGGAAACAACCGCCGCCGACCTGTGACGTCAGCATGCGCATGCGCACGACGACTCCCACGTGGGAGAAAATCCCACGTCCTGGCATCACTGCGCCACTCCAGTGCCAATAGGCCCGGCAAAGGGGGTCCAGCCTCCGTGTTAATTTTTCGGACACGATTTAGTCGAATCATTTATTATAGATGTCGCTATTTTTGCGCGATTGTAGCGCCTCTTTTGACGATGTTGTGAACAATGCATATATATATAGCATATACTAGGCGCGCGCGTGTTCACATATACGCGAGCACACACATGTATACTGTGCTCGCACACAGTCAACTACCCACATGGACATGCTGGGACATTTCCTCCCTTACCATTAATACTTATTTTTATTTTTTTCCAAGGAAAAATAAGACAACAAAATTAAAATTATTAATTATAAATATTTATTTCGAAACTATATGTATTACCGTATAAAGGTTAAACAAATTAATATATATAACGTCTGCATAATATACATGTATAATATTCATATCGTCTATTGTAAAGTTATGACAATATTAATTTTTATTCATATTACTGTATTAGATGGTGTAAGTTGCTACATCGTCTTCGATGAATTCTCTAACATGGTACATAACCTGTTATCTGAACACCTTGCAGCATCTAATATTCGGTTCTTATAAGTTAAGGTCCTTTTTTTCAATCTTCTTACTTCTGATGTCATGGAGCAGAATACCACGCAGAAAGTTTCGAAGCACGTTATTATATACAGTTACTCTCATTAATATTCGGACACTATACTATCTCTATAATTATTGTTATGTGTAGGAGGAAATGATTAAGATATCATGTTGTTTATTTAACAAAAAGAAAAAAACATTTATTGTAAATTGAAAACATATACACAACTTACTTTTAACATTAACATTTATTTGTGTAAGACATTTTAAACAGAAACTGTCACATTTTCACGTCACATTAATATTCGGACAGTAACGAAAAGTAAATATTTTATATATTTAATTCATAAAACAGTTGTTATATTAATATTTTGTCGCATGTCCGTTTTGTTTAATGACCTCTTGTAACCTTTTGGGCATATTAAAAATAATTTTTTTCAGATGTTCTGCAGAAATAATTGCCCATTCTTCTTTTAACCTTGTTTGCAATTCAATTTTTTATCTTATTGGTGTTTTTCTAATTTGTTGGTCTAAATAATTCCATAGATTCTCTATAGCATTTAAGTCTGGAGATTGCAGAGGTGGATGTAGTACTTTGGGACAATTATATAGCAAATATTCTTGTACTATTCTTGCCTTATGCTTTGGATCGTTGTCCTGATAAAACTTGAAAGTATTTTGTATTCCCAAATTATTTGCATTTTTTGGAAGATTACTTTTTAAGAGGTCCAAATATCTATTCTTATCTAATATCTCTTCAATAAATACCAGTTCACCCACACCGGCAGTCGCAATACATCCCCACACAATCACAGAACCTCCTCCGTGTTTTAAAGTAGATTTTAAATTTTTGGTCTTCAGTGCTACATTTACTCTCTGCCATACTCTACTTCTTCTATCTGAACCAAAATGCAATATTTGCTCTCGTCGGCGAATATCACATCAACCCACCAATTTTGAGGTTTTTGAATATACCCTTTAGCGAAAGCCAATCTCTTCTTCCTATTAATTTCGTTTATGTATGGCTTTCTTCTTGCTACTCGACCATTAAACCCATTGCTTCTCATTATTCGGTGTACTGTTTCAGCACTGACTATTTTCCCAGTTTCGTGCAAAATCTCCGCGGTCATCTGTGGAGCACTACAATGCGGATTTTCTTTAACTCTCCGCATTATTCTTCTTTCATCTCTTGCACTAAACGTTCGAGGCCGTCCTCTTTTGGCTCTTAAATTCGATACGATCTTCTTCTTTATATCTTCTAATAATATCAGCAACTGTGCTCTTCTTCATCATTAATATTTCTGTAATTTCACAATAACTTTTACCTTTTTCTCTATGATAAATAACAAGTTGTCTTTTATCAAAAGTGTTATTCCGTCCTTTTCGTGGCATGTTCTAAATATTCTGGATGTTAGCACTTCGGAATATTACTTTGTACTGACAAGGGAACATACCGAGGTGTCCCCCTCCGATTTTGATGAAATTTGGCACAATTGTTCAGTACGCGAGAATAATCGATACGTATTTTTTTATATCTGCTAAGTCGCACGTTTAGAGAGTGAAACCACCCTTCAAAGTTTCGGATTTTTTTCTTTTTTGTTTATAACTTTGAAACGGTTAATGATAGACATTTTTGATAAATGTACGAAATATTTGTTTTTTCGTCTACTAAAGGCCTACGGAACTTAAAATTTGATTTAACGATTTTTTGTTAATTTTTTATTAAAAAATAACGTGTTTTTCGTTATATCTTTAAAGTTTACGATCCGATTTTAACCAAACTTTTTTTAAATGGTAGAGAAATCAAAAATAAAAGTTACGTGTTTTTGCGTTTTTCCATAAACTACTCTGGAGTCGTGAAATTAACCCTTTTCTTTTTTAGGGTTTTGGCACTTTACGTTACTATATCTGATCAACGAATGATGATGGGAAAAATGTATTATGCAACAAATACTTCCTTTCTCATCTACTATATTATTGTTTTTGTAAAAAATCAAAATTTGAAAATTTTTTGTTTTGCATTATAATATTTAGGCTGCGCACATCCGCCAGGACGCGTCAATCACAAACTATCGTAGATATCATAAAATTTCATAAGGGACAGTTTCATGGATTTTTACATATAAAAAGAATATATTTATAATTTATTTAAATCACAATTTATTTATAATAAAAAATTAATTGCGTAATTAATTGCGTGACATATGGTGAGCTGCAGAGTTGCCATAAACATGTTATTGTTTTATAAATATACATGTTATCGTAACATATCGAACAACAAACATGATTAATCTTATTTACTCAAGCCACTTTGAAAAGGATATACTTCGTGTTGTATAAGATTAACAATAAGATTGAACATAACAGAGATAATAAAGTATTTATGAACACACACGACAATATACTTATCTTTAAACGCCTTTATAAACGGAGTACCAAGTGTCAGACTGCAATCTTGAAACAATTTGCAAGTGCTATTGAAGTGACATCGAACGAGCAAAAGTACATCTTATGGCAAAGATCAATGCTATAAACGTAATTAATCTGCTATTGGCCACTTTTTGTAGCGATGGTATGCCTGACACTCCAATTACAGATCTGGAAATACAGGTAAAGGATGTTTTGGCAAATATTCTGTATAGCGCAATTGAAGACAGTTCATTTGAAACGGAAGAATCTACACAGTTAGACTTCGATTGTAACATTGGAGTCCCCGATGTGTCCATAGTTGAAGATAACGACATAGAAGTTGACGAAGGTGCATTGTCGTCTTCCTCTATATGTGAACAGAATGAAGATTTGGTAGATTTTGATTATAAAAAAGACGGTGTTGAACACTGGACGAGTGGAAAAACTGGAAGACGTACTTTAACGTCAGTGAAAAACCGTTTTAGAAAAGTTAAATCTGTACGGCAGTTACGTCGATGGATGAAACAAGTACAACATGGCGGGTCTCGGACGGATAAGTTATTACGTGTAAGCGCTTACACATTGCAAACTTTTTCTGAGGCCATAGATAAACAATTAATAGTACATGATGTAGACTTACAACGTTGCGCTTTAGACGCCCAAAGAATAATTGGACTTGAAGGATTTGTAGCATCCACTCATTGGTTGTTAAATTTTAAACGTATACACGGAATTGTATCACGCAAAATTACAAAATTCGTTACAAAACAGGGAATTCATCGACAAGAAGAACAGAAGATCAAAAGTGCGCTGCTTGTCGACGATATAAACTCAATTAACAGTGTATGGTTCAGAAAATATATACAATTTTGATCAAAGTGGGTTTAACTTGGAACTACACTCAGGTCGTACGTTAGCCCGACACGGTTGTAGAAAGGTCGAAAGTGTGGTACAGTCGATACCATCGACAAAACATAGTTATACAATTCAACCTACGATATCTGCTAGTGGCAAATTACTATCACCTCTTCTACTTGTACTCAAGGAAGTCACTGGAGAATTCGGTCCACGAGTAAAAGAGACTATGTTTAAGGCGGAGAACATATTCACTTTGGCCTCAAAATCAGGAAAGTTGACAGCAGCACACACCAAAACTTGGTTACAAGAAGTATTTCTTCCCAATGTTGGACCTGTAAGCGTATTACTATTAGATTCATGTGGAGGATACTGCTCCAGAACAATTTCTGAAGCAACACCAGAAGGTAAAGAAGTAAAGCATGTCGTGATACCAAAAGGCACAACAGGAAATATTCAACCTTTGGACGTATATGGATTTCGTGTATGGAAAAATTTCATAAAACGTTTCTCGGACATGGTTTTGCTTATGGATTATGATGTTAATCTCCATTTGAGAGATAACATAATAAAGTTACAATCGCTCGCATATAATCAGTTTTCATCGCCGAGATTTATAAATCTTTTTAAATATGCTTGGTTTAAGAGCGGGTATATAGAAGAGAGGCCATCGAAATTTGAAAATCCTGTGCAATTCTGTTTCCAAACAAACGCAAAACCTACATGTAGTATATGTGGTAAACCTGCCATTATAACATGTGCGTGGTGTAAAAAATCACTTTGTTTTGAACATTTCTTCGTGGAGTACCATTTTTGTGGACTATATGTTCCATAGAAACCATAATAGTTTATGTATATTAAATTAATAAATGAAATTATTTTTTTTGTTATAAATAAATTGTGATTTAAATAAATTATAAATATATTCTTTTTATATGTAAAAATCCATGAAACTTTCCCTTATGAAATTTTATGATATCTACGATAGTTTGTGATTGACGCGTCCTGGCGGATGTGCGCAGCCTAAATATTATAATGCAAAACAAAAAATTTTCAAATTTTGATTTTTTACAAAAACAATAATATAGTAGATGAGAAAGGAAGTATTTGTTGCATAATACATTTTTCCCATCATCATTCGTTGATCAGATATAGTAACGTAAAGTGCCAAAACCCTAAAAAAGAAAAGGGTTAATTTCACGACTCCAGAGTAGTTTATGGAAAAACGCAAAAACACGTAACTTTTATTTTTGATTTCTCTACCATTTAAAACAAGTTTGGTTAAAATCGGATCGTAAACTTTAAAGATATAACGAAAAACACGTTATTTTTTAATAAAAAATTAACAAAAAATCGTTAAATCAAATTTTAAGTTCCGTAGGCCTTTAGTAGACGAAAAAACAAATATTTCGTACATTTATCAAAAATGTCTATCATTAACCGTTTCAAAGTTATAAGCAAAAAAAGAAAAAAATCCGAAACTTTGAAGGGTGGTTTCACCCCCTAAACGTGCGACTTAGCAGATATAAAAAAATACGTATCAATTATTCTCGCGTACTGAACAACTGTGCCAAATTTCATCAAAATCGGAGGGGGACACCTCGGTATTTTCCCTTGTGAGACAAACGTGAAATATCTTGTACTGACTGCGAGAATGACATTGGAGCAGTTTGTATACAAATGAAATCGGTTTTGTAGTTCGAATGGTTTCTAAGAACTATTAGATTGCAGAACATATCATAGTGTCCGAATATTAATGTGACGTGTAAATGTGACAATTTCTGTTTAAAATGTCTTATACAATTAAATGTTAATGTTAAAATTAAGTTGTTTATATATTTTCAATTTACAATAAATAGTTTTTCTTTTTGTAAAATAAACAACATAATATCTTAATTATTTCCTCCTACACATAACAATAATTATAGAGATAGTGTAGTGTCCGAATATTAATGCGAGTAACTGTATAAGACACTTTAGTAGACAATGCTGCAAAATGATATATAAAAGCGTAATGCAGTCCAGTTGCAAAGACGTATAGAACAATATGGAAGCCCACCAGACACTCGGCATCTCAAATTCATTATAGATGGCACTGACGTTGCCGAAACTACTGCCACCAATAATATGTCCCTCAACTATTTCTTCAAACATTGTGACCCCCACTCCCATATAAGCTTGGTCCCCCTGGCCCGGCTGTGACGCCGATAGAGTGACTGTGAATCAGTGACATCTCGGCTGTATATGAATGCTTCACTTGCCAAATCGATTAACTCCATTTTCTGAATTTCATTACATTTCAGTATCAAATTAGTTAATTGGCTCCTAGCTGTATACATATATTCAAAACAAATGTCTCTAATAACAAGTGTTAACACCACTAAATAACAAAATTTTTGTAGCCAATGAATAATAAATAAATTATTTCAGAAGCCAATCTGATTAACTCCATTCTATAATGTATTTAAATCATAATAAAAATCTAGTTAACACACTGCACTCTTTTTCGTCTGCTACGGAGATATCTGAAAGTTGTTCTTTTAATTTCATTGTATCCGTTAGACGAGAACTGTTATCGCTCACACGAATCAAGTACGAGAAATATAAATTATAAATCAATTGTATTCGAATTACCGCAGAAGTAAGTAGTTATAAATTTCAATCTTAGCATGTGTTGTTTTTTAAGAAAAAAAATTAAACCATTATAATATTAAAATGGACGATGTTAATAAGAATTATTCGAATAAGGAAAATAATGAATGGATAGTTCTTCAACACAACTTATTGACAGAAAGCAGGGCTCTAGAAAACGATTTCGTATTTATTCGAATTTGTGATCTGATCACAGCAATGAAGAAATTCCACAAAATAATTCGATTGGACGACAAAGAAGCTGTAATCACTCTGAATGGGGCCTAAATGTCCAAAAGCATAAAATAATAAAAAGTTTAAGATACAGAAATAGAAATGGGCATTTAATATGGGAAAAAACATTTGTAAATCTGCCATGTCGATGTTTTCAGAAGTACGATGAAAAAATCATTTCGGGTGAAAGGAACGCTGCCATGGAGGAATTTTATCAGTTAGAGACCCAACTTGAACAAAATTTGTGGGATTGTTGGGATATGTGAGAGTATTGGTGTCAGATATGCTAAAGGTGTAATTGTTCAGCAGAAAAGCAATTGAGTAGTATAATTGACTCTATTAAATATTTACGTCAGTAACAGAACAGTTGTTATTCATTTTTGCTAAAATCCTTAATAAAACATATATTTATATAAGGAAGTTTCTCTGTAATAAAAAAATTATTCGAAGACTGAATTTGAATTAATAATTTTCTTTCACTTGCCAAAACGATTACCTCCCTTCATCACACAAAAATTGTAGTAATAATAATAATTACTCTAAGAATGTTCTATCTCATACTTTCCATATGTTGTTAGATAAAAGATGCATATGCCGTAATACAGTCTACATCGTATTTTTGAATTTTTAATTTGAGAAGAATTTTAAAAAACAATATATACTATTTTACCATTTTTCTCAACTTCTTGTTTTATGGAGTTAATCGGTTTGGCAAGTGAAGCATCCATATATAGGTGAAGGAGGCGGTGTTTATCCAAGGACGGCTCTGGAGTTCAAAAATTTTCACCTCTGATCTATCGAATGACCCATCGTCGAATAAAATCGGCTGAACGGCACTTTTGACCCCCTTATCCTGCTAGACCCTTTAACACATTCACGCCGGGGCCCATTTTCAATCGTTTTACTTTGAGGCAGCGCACAGTGTGTAATTTTAGGGTTCTAGCTGGACAAAAGTCAATTTTCGTAATTGTCCAAATGTATAAAATTTTATTGGAAATCGATAGTAGAATGTCCATAGAAACAGAAAATATAAAAATTATTTGAAAAAATAATCTGCAATAGTTAATGAACAGGCCTCAAAGTTATACTTTCCGTAGATTGCTTTTACACGTTCCCATCATGCCCTAGACATTTGCGTCAATTGTTTTGTAACGAAAGGTTAGAATGGAATTTGCGTATATGTATCGTTATCTCCACTTATTTGGGATACATTTACAATTCTTTATTTTTCTAAAAGACCTTTCATTACCATTTTAATCCGCTTTAACAATTAACATGTAATTTAAGTTCCGTTCCAAAATGTATGTAGACTTTTAACATATATTACTATTTATTACACTTTTGCAATTTTGTGTTCTTAAAGCTAAAAGTATAACAATTGAACATGCAAAGTGCCGCTTTAGACAAATGATGACATCTGTTACTTTTTTATTGTTTTATTCCGCGCGGACGCTGAATTTCGCTTCCCTTCGGAATGTTATTTAAGTTTTGACAAAGTATACCGTTTATTACACTTTTGCAATTTTGCATGTTCGAAGCTAAAGATATAAACAATTGAAAATGCAGAGAGCCATTTCAGACAAATGATGACATCTGTTACTTTTTTATTGTTTTATTCCGCGCGGACGCTGAATTTCGCTTCCCTTCGGAATGTTATTTAAGTTTTGACAAAGTATACCGTTTATTACACTTTTGCAATTTTGCATGTTCGAAGCTAAAGATATAAACAATTGAAAATGCAGAGAGCCATTTCAGACAAATGATGACATCTGTTACTTTTTTATTGTTTTATTCCGCGCGGACGCTGAATTTCGCTTCCCTTCGGAATGTTATTTAAGTTTTGACAAAGTATACCGTTTATTACACTTTTGCAATTTTGCATGTTCGAAGCTAAAGATATAAACAATTGAAAATGCAAAGAGCCATTTCAGACAAATGATGACATCTGTTACTTTTTTATTGTTTTATTCCGCGCGGACGCTGAATTTCGCTTCCCTTCGGAATGTTATTTAAGTTTTGACAAAGTCTACCGTTTATTACACTTTTGCAATTTTGCATGTTCGAAGCTAAAGATATAAACAATTGAAAATGCAAAGAGCCATTTCAGACAAATGATGACATCTGTTACTTTTTTATTGTTTTATTACGTCCCTAACGGACGGGAGCGACGTCTCACAGTGGTCTATTTTGCCGAAATCCTGGCCAGAACCCCAAAGAGTGGCGAGGCATTCACTTAGTTTCGTTCGCTCAGAAGACACAAGAAAAATGCCTCGCGGAAGTTTTTAAATTTTTCAGCCAAAAATAAAATTTATATTGCAATTTTTTTTGCTTTTTCCAAGAAAAATGTCTGCCCTATCGCCACCTGCTATTAGATTTTTTCCTGGATTTTTAATTTTTAGAGTAAATCGGAAACATATTTTTAAAACATATGTTGAAACATATTTAAATCTTTACTACATTAAAATGATATGCATCGTTGCAATTGGTAGAGTTTTGCAGAGTCATTTTACACAAAACAATATTAAAATAAGCCTTAAGATTAAGTTACAGCAAATTCTTAAAGTTGATAGTCTCTTATTTTACGTATAAATGTTAAATAACTATTGAAATATATATTATTATTAACTTTAAGTATAACAGTATGTTGTTTACTAGTAGAAAAGTCAGTAAAAGGAACGAAAATCATAATTTCTTTCAAAAAATAGTTTTGTCCAGCTAGAACCCTAAAATTACACACTGTGCGGCGCTCGAATTAATGCCTCTCTTTATCTGCCGGCGCGTGATTATGACCTGTTCAGACCTGCACACGCGTTGTTTGTTTGCTCAGTAGTACAGTGAGTGCTTATTGTGTAACTTGTGTAACTCGTGCCGTTTTTTCATCCTGACCACACATTTCTGCCAGTAAGTATAACTAGAAAGGTGATTAGAATGTTTTTTTAATTTTTGCCCTTATAAAAAATAGATAACATGGATATGGAAATAAGTGATTCTGATGAATCTATAATTAGAAGCAGGAGAAAGGCATCAAGATTACAGATACTTTCTTCCTCTTCAGACGAGGATTTTGTTAATGTAAACAATGAAGTGAACGAATGTTCCACGGAGGAAGAAGATTTGGTGTCTAAATCAGAGAACGAGGATCACGATGAACAATGGCAGGAAGTAAAAGAAAGTACTTTAGTAATAAATGAGTATTCGGAAGAAGAGGAATTTTTATATGAAAACATTGACTGTAATGACCCTTTTGCTTTATACAAACAATTCTTCACGGATTACATACTAGAGAAGATAGTTGAAGAAACAAATAAATATGCTACACAAAGTATAAATAATTCTTCATCTAGCAGTAGAATGCACCAACAGGCCTGGCAGTCTGTTACAAGAGATGAAACCAGTACTTTCATTGGCATATTGCTTATTATGGGTGTAGCGCCATTACCCGAAATTAGATTGTAGGGGTGAGTGGGGTAATTGCGAACACTTAAGGGAAAACTGAAATTGAACAAAACCAGATTAAGTTACGAATGTCATTTATTACTAAAAGTTTACTTTAACTAATCAACCTTAAGTTTTGATAAGCAACGTAGATAAATTTTCAATATAAAATCAAATATTAATAAGAAAACAAAACCGTGGGGTTCAGCACGTGGGGTAATTACGGATGGTGTGTGGGGTAATCACGGATATAATCTAATCATCACATAAATCACAGATAAATCCTTTTGATGTACTTTCACCACTCGTACACATTTCATGGGCCCATAAATTACATTTGTGGCATTTTATCCAATCTTCATGGGGAGGATCTTCATATTTTTCATTACAAATTAGGCAAAAATACTCATTTTCTTTCGCATCTCCTTCATTGGCCTTTTTTTTCTTGTGCGGTACGTCCTTTCCTTGAACCTTTGTCTTAATATTAGTATCTGCAAATGCTTGAAGATTCTTTACACCTTTCTTGGAACGTTTAGTGGAACTAACAGCCTTTTCACTCCCTTTCATGTGCTCCTTATTTTTCTTTCTTTCTTCTTTTTCTTCTAAAATATCTTTCACAGGTGTACTGGTTATTATAGCTGAATGTTTTCTTCTGAAAGTTTGTTTACTTTTCAGTTGTGGCAGTTTGGGAACATTAACGATATCCTCAAGTGGAATGGATTTGTCTAACACAACTTCAGGGGTTACTGGTCTTTGCTGCACATAATTTAATGTCGATGCTATATGTGAATCAGGTGTTACTCCTTGTTCGATATTTGATGTTGATGCTATCCGTGCATCAGGTGTCAATGCTATGTCAGTTTGCAAATTGACAATGGAATTTTCAGGTGGTGATGTTGCATCTACAAAATGTTCATCAAATTTGGTTGGATCTATTGGCCAAATACCAGCTGCCCGGAAACCGTTTACTGCTTTCTCTATATTGCTGATGCGATTGACAGCTTTCGTGAAAAGTTCGACAACTTCATACTGGATAATTTTTCGACCTACATTTGAAGCCATTTACAAGTCGCATTCTCTGTTGTATGAAATCTTGAGAGGTCCAAAATAAGTCAAGTCCAGTGATTGTATTCGATGTGATGTGTGCGGTGGAAGGGATAACAATATTATTCCGTTTCGACGACAAAGTAGATAGCAAGCAAGACTAACGTGACTTTCATGATTGTCTAGAATTAGTAGAATCGGTTCTGCAACAGTTGGCTTAGCATAAGAAATGAAGTGGTGTAACCAATCTACGAATAGGTTTTCGTTGATCCAACCCGAATCGCTAACGGCTGCTATCATATTAGCATTGCCTCCACGCAACAATTGAGCATTCATTCACTTCCGCTTAAAAATAAAAAATGGAGGAATATACTTCCCGGAAGCACTAAATGCGCAAACAACTGTTGTTGTAGAGCCCTTTTCACCACTTGTTGCCATGCCGACTTGTTTTTGGCCTTTTGGCGCTAAAATTTTAGAATTTCTTTGAACATTAGATATGCCTGTCTCGTCAACATTGTAAATATGATTAGGATCAAAGTGGTGTTTTGCTTGCAAAGCTCCCAAATTGTTGAAGAACATTTTCACTTCTGTTTCATTAAAAGCTGTAATTCTATTGATAGACGTGGACTCAGGTTTACGTAGCGAAATATTAGGATGCCTTTTCTTAAATCCGTAGAACCAATCCTTTCCTGCCATTTGGGATGTTTTGACAAAATTGTGCTTCAAATGATTTACTTCGGCAAATTTAAAAGCTATTTTCCGGACCATTTCTATGGTCAAACCATAAAATAGCTTACTGCGTTTTATGATATGTTCTTCTAATTCTTTTTCCTGTTCTTCAGAAAATATAGCCTTTCTTCCAGTTTTTGGTTCTTTTATAATTTCTTTCTTGAGATGGTCGTAAATAGTACTTTTTGGAACAGAATAAGTAACAGCTGCTTTTCCCAGTGAAAGTTTTTTGTTCTTGACTTCCTGAATGGCTCTTTCTAAGTCTTCTAATTTGTATTTGGTCTCCGTCTTTCTTTGGTAAGTTCGTTGCATCTGAAACATACTTGACTAGGTCTAAATAAGTCCGTGAAGGTACAGGGTTGAAAGCAGAAAAACATACAAACAAACTTCCACAAATGTATTTAATCTAAATTCATCATCATTATCATCAGCCCACAGTAGTCGACTGCTGAGCATAACTTATAAAATAAAAAACAATAATTTGATTGTTTAGGGGTAATTACGAACGGTCGGGATTACCCCACAGAAATCGTCCGCCATTAGCCAACAGACACAGTAACACAAAACTATATTTTTTTTTGGTTGGATTCGCGTGATGCACGCAGCAAGTCCTTAAAAACATTCTTGAATTAGACGTTAATTCATAAAACAGATACCGGATTTCTATGTTATACCTAAAATATTATATACCTATTCAATTTTACTCGAAAATTATATGGCATTGTTGAAAAAATACAAAATTAACATACCTTGTACACCGAGCGCATTGTTACTTCACCAATCTTTGTTTGGCACTATGTTCGGGATCGACTCACGATTGCATCACTCGGAATAACTTCTTCTGTTTTCTACATAGCCAAATGAACGTATCCGCGATTACTCCGCGTCCGTGATTCCCCCACTCTCCCCTATTGGTCTAACAACGACATGTATGCGAACGCACGCATAAAAAAGGCAATGAGACGTGACCGTTTTCTATCTATTCTTAAGTTTTTACATTTTTCGGACAATACCACAGCCAGAACTAAAGATCGATTGCACAAAATTCGAGACATTATTGAAGCAATTGTGGATACCTTCAAGAGTTCTATTAAACCTGGCAAAAATATCGTTATCGATGAAAGTATGGTTCCATGGAGAGGACGTCTAGGTTTTCGTCAAAATATCCCAGGCAAGCGACGTAAGTATGGCATAAAAGCATACAAATTGTGTTTGCCTGAAGGCTACACTTATAATATCGAAAGGGTATAGCCGGTTAAGGTGGTCAAATGTGCCCTTGAACCGAATTCAAATCGCGATGAGTCATTCGAAAGCTTATAAAAAAAGAATGATTTCTGCCAAGTTTCAACTTTGAATCTCGACCCGGGGGGTAGTAAAGGGTAAAAATAGAAAATCAGGTTTTTGCCGAATTTCTCCTATACCAGCGGATGAAAAATTTTGAAAAAATTCAGAGGCACTTCTGTTATCAGGGCACATATTAGAGAATTTTTTCAGATTTTTAAATTGAAAAAACAAGCTGTGAAAAATAAAAAACGCTAAAAAATGATGAAAAATGCCGATCGTGTATCGAAGCAGTCTTGGCACTATAATTATATTTTTACTGTAAGTACGTATCATTGTTACTATTGTCCTGAATTTTTTTCAGATTTTTCAATTTGGTACGCCGCAGTTAAAAAAATTAAAAACCGATTTTTTCGTCGTTTTTTCCGTGTCAGAGTAACTTATACGTCGAATTGCTTCATGAAATAGGTATTTTATGCGATCTTCTATGTTTATACGTACAGCAAAACATCACAGGAATTAAAGAAACTGAAAAAACCGAATCATTTGAAACTGTTATGCGCCTTATATTGTAAAGTATCTACCGTATTTTCCAACGGCGTCGGTGGCGCAGCGGTAGAGTGTCGAGCTGCTATACCGCTGCGAACTTTTTGAACGTAGGTTCGAGCCTCGAACTTCCAAGTCCCTTAGGCTAAGTTTTTTTTTTTTCGTTAATTACATATATTTCCTAACTTTACGACACAACGATCAATATTTATTATCAAATCTTTTAAGAATATTTGAAAAACATATTAACCTGAAATATATGTAAATATAAGTTTGGACTGCTTGTTATGCCGCCGTTTATCCTGTCAATTACGGCATTGTTTGAAATTGGTTTTCAAATCTCTTACCTTTAACAGTTATGGATGGATGGCAACAAAAATCGTGTTGTTGTTTTTCTACTATTTAGCCTTTTCGTCTATTCGAATTAGATCATACAATTCTATTCTCTCTTTTATTCAAAATGTATGTTAGAATTTCTGTCACGGGTTCAATGCATGAAAGGTAAGAGATTTGAAAACCAATTTCAACCAATTTCAAACAATGCCGTAATTGACAGGATAAACGGCGGCATAACAAGCAGTCCAAAGTCATATTTACGTATATTTCAGGTTAATATGTTTTTCAAATATTCTTAAAACATTTGAAAGTAAATATTGTTCGTTGTGTCGTAAAGTTAGGAAATATATGTAATTAACGAAAAAAAAAAAACTTAGCCTAAGGGACTTGGAAGTTCGAGGCTCGAACCTACGTTCAAAAAGTTCGCAGCGGTATAGCAGCTCGACACTCTACCGCTGCGCCACCGACGCCGTTGGAAAATACGGTAGATACTTTACAATATAAGGCGCATAACAGTTTCAAATGATTCGGTTTTTTCAGTTTCTTTAATTCCTGTGATGTTTTGCTGTACGTATAAACATAGAAGATCGCATAAAATACCTATTTCATGAAGCAATTCGACGTATAAGTTACTCTGACACGGAAAAAACGACGAAAAAATCGGTTTTTAATTTTTTTAACTGCGGCGCACCAAATTGAAAAATCTGAAAAAAATTCAGGACAATAGTAACAATGATACGTACTTACAGTAAAAATATAATTATAGTGCCAAGACTGCTTCGATACACAATCGGCATTTTTCATCATTTTTTAGCGCTTTTTATTTTTCACAGCTT
The DNA here is from genome assembly GCA_910591515.1 of Cerceris rybyensis. Classification (NCBI taxonomy): domain Eukaryota; kingdom Metazoa; phylum Arthropoda; class Insecta; order Hymenoptera; family Crabronidae; genus Cerceris; species Cerceris rybyensis. The sequence continues at coordinate 3,169,423 of OU342796.1, read as the reverse complement.
GTTTTTTCAATTTAAAAATCTGAAAAAATTCTCTAATATGTGCCCTGATAACAGAAGTGCCTCTGAATTTTTTCAAAATTTTTTATCCGCTGGTATAGGAGAAATTCGGCAAAAACCTGATTTTCTATTTTTACCCTTTACTACCCCCCGGGTCGAGATTCAAAGTTGAAACTTGGCAGAAATCATTCTTTTTTTATAAGCTTTCGAATGACTCATCGCGATTTGAATTCGGTTCAAGGGCACATTTGACCATCTTAACCGGCTATACCCTTTATGCCGGGAAAAATGGAATGATCATTGAAAAATCACATTCTCATGATGTAGTAATGAGATTATTAAGTGGCTTATTATTTGAGGACCGCATACTATTTATTGATAGTTATTATTAGACTGCGGATGTTTATGCAAATTTCGAGTTTCACAAATGCAGGTGAGACAGGAAAACCTATCTAGGGATTTGTTGCACTTAATAAATATTACAACAAATAACATACTTTGGATATTTTAGATATATTTTTATATTATGTTCTTTTTGTATATTTTAGCCGTATTAAATTTGTCATAAATGCATAAAAATCCGCAGTCTAGTTATTATACAAGTGTCCCTTTGGGTGAAGAACTTTTAGAGAACAATACATTTTTTTGTGGTACTGTAAAAGTAAACAAATATGTCTACCACCGCAGATAAAAACACAAACAAAAACGTGGTGAAATGACGAGTTTCAAAAATCGTAGCGGTGTAAAATTTCTGAAATGGACTGACAAGAGACCAGTTTGCATGTTAACTACCTCAAAGAATCATGTAAATTTGTGCAAGGAACAAATGGCCAAGTAAAGCCCGATGCTGTGTTTGATTACAATATTGCAAAAAAAGGTGTTGATTTATCAGATCAACTATCGACGTATTACAGTTGTTTACGAAAAAACATTAAATGGTACCGAAAAGTAATAATACAGTTATCACGTTCCCTGCCAAACCGTTTTGTGAAGACTTCCCGTTCAGGCCGCGTGGGGCGTATGCGCCCCACGTTTTACAATTGTATTACAGTTAGACCCCGCTTAACCACTTGCGCTGGCAAAAAATGCACCGACGCGTGTACCAGAATCGTCCAGTGTAACTCGCAGGGAAGAGTCACGCAGTGTTCGCTGTTATTGACCTAGGACTCATAATAGTTTTTTTTAAGGAAATATAGAGCATCGATTGATAATAAAGTTACACAAATATAAACATTAACCGTTTGAATACCGGGAGGGTTTTAAAAAATTACTTCGAAAAAAGTCAAAAGCCACTTTCGCGCTCTTGAGATTTTATTTCAAAATAAGCTAAAGTTGGTGTTTTATTTTATGTAGTGCACAACAAGAACAATCTTCTCGTGATTGTATTCTAATTTGGAATTACTTTATACTATAAAAGAGAAAGCTGATGCATTCTTAACACAATATCTTAACAAAGTCTTCCTTCAATTGTCAACATTCAAAAAATGTCCTGGGGTTTTTCGACACAAAAACTGAAGAGCGCGAAAGTGGCTCGTGGTACGCAAACGGTTAAATTTGTTTATCAATAAGAATGCTCTGGCAAACAATCCCACCCGACGTGCAATACACGTTGTTTTTGTTTCTCTGACAATCGCATAACGACGTGCATACCACGTCGTTGGCGATTCTGCGACAAACGCATTACGACGTGCGTGGCACGTCTTTCCAGCGCAAGTGGTTAAGGGGGTTCTTCCCTAAATCGTGTTTTCATAAGAATTTATTGAAACTTGTACATTTCAATTATAGTGATGTGAACTACACCGTGTCCAAAAATGAAAAGAATTGCCCGCATAGATTATGAGATATTGTTAATAAAAGTTTTTCACTTTAGCATGGCTCTTATGGAGAAAAAATCGAAAACTCACTGTTTTGGCTACGTTTTCATCTATAACTAAAAAACTAGTCATAGGAAGTGTCTAAATTTTTAGTATCTTATTCATGAATGAATATTAAGAAGCCTTGTTAAAATCTAGAAACCTTACCGGCACAGTTTTCGAGTTATTTTAATCCAAACTTTAGAATGTTCTTATGGCTCTTATTAGTCACAAATTGTGTAGCGGGGAATCAGACGTTGACATTAGACAACGTCGCACAGAGCAGTACGACGCGCGTGCGCATGAATATCCGTAATACACATTCATTAAACATAATATTAGTTTATTAATAAAAATATATTCTTCAATTTAAATTGTTACCGACGAGGTCCAGGAATTCGAGTTTTTAAAAAGGAATTTTATTTCGTCTTCTTAAACTCTACTTTTACAATCTACTTAATCTTACTACACTACTATTACAATACTCGGAGAATACAGAGAATGGACTGAAGCCTTTCTGACGTTGATCTGCTCCTTAGGCTTGACTATCGAGTAATGCATGCTGCTCCTTCGTTGCGGCTGCTCTTTTATATTGGAGATGATGAATAAGTCCCTTGTTTACAAATAACGATTATGTGTCTGGGGCTTATCTGTAGGAGCCTGACGGTCACAAAATAAATAAAATAATATTCTTCTATTAGAGTAAAGTAATTAAAAAATTTTTCTTCGATTGGAAACTGAAAATAGCGAAAATATAATAAAAATAATATTTTGATCGCAATTTCTTTATTTATTACTAAGAACACAAAATTTTATATCCATGTAGAAACTTCTTCATTACAATAACAATTATATTTTTCTAAATATATCTTTTATATTTATAAAATATTTAAACATTATTTTAGTATCAAACATTAAAACATACTTTATATTAATATATTAACACTAGATTTACGGATGTTGATATACCTATTTTTCTAAAGTGAGCCAATTTAAATCATACTAGAAAATTGAAACTTTTTGCAAAGAAAATGGTTCCCAATCAATTGAAATGAAAGATTCATTATTAAAAAACTAAACAACCAATATATTATGTATGTAGTAATCAAATTTTGAATGAGTCAAATTGGCTCCGTAAATCTAGTGTTAAATATTCTATTTTATAAACTTTTTAAGAAATTATAATTTTTTCTTTAACTTTTTGATTATTGATAATCAATGGTTTGTTTGAATCGTCTTTTTCGATAATAATAATTTAATACTTTTTTCACCTCCTTCTCTATATGTTTTTATTAAATCATTTGTTGTTAAATTAGCTAGAGCAAATTTACCGATTATATTTCTGGATACTCTTGGCTTGAGTTGTATCAATTCCGCGCTAGATATTTTTCTATTTTTTTCTATTCGTAAATAAATATTTTCGACAGATTGAGACATTTCCACAAGTTTTTCTTCTTTTGTCATTAAATTTAGAAGTTTTCGTAATACGATAACATCAAATAAAGCTTCATGGAACCCAACAGCATTTTTATCAATCTTTAAACACTCTTGAGCCAAATTAGATAAACAAAAAGAGCCACTTCCTTTCTTATCGGGATATATTTTTTTCATCAAGCTAAGAGAATCAGAGAATCCTTTTATTGCTGGGAATTCCTTCATTAAACCCATTGCTGCGATAGCAACCAATAATCTTGGAAAATCAAAACGATTACCGTTATGAGCAACTAAAATACAAGAATCTGATAGCAAACAGAGGAATTGAGAAAACGCATTTAAAGCTTCATATAAATTAACAGCAATGACGTGTTTGTTTTTAAAAAAAAGTTCTCCATCTATTTCGGTTAATCCATTCACTTTAGATGCCCCAGAAGGGATAGGGTGACTAGGTAAAATATAAACATTAAATTGTGTATCATCGCATACAGCCGCAATTTGCAAAATATCGTCTTTCATAGATAAACCAGCAGTTTCTAAATCAAAATACACTATTTTGTATTTTCCAATCGATGATTTGTTGAATTTGTCAATACATTTCTGTTGAACGTTCAAGGAGAAATTGATTCCACAATTACTTTGATATGTAATACCTTCAGATCACTCTTTCATTTTTCGCATATTTTTTCGATTTTCCGCAAGTTTCATTCGTTTATGTTTTTCAATTTTTGATTTTTTCTTTAGAGATTTAACTTTTCGATGTTGATCAATATTTTTGACGAATTTATTCGTAAATTTGCCCGGACTGCAAGAAAGCTTCTCTTTCAACTGTATTATACTAGAATCACCTTCATTTTTTGTAAGAATACTTAATCCAACTTTAAAATCCATCGATTCACTCTTGCTGTAGCATCTTGACTTTGGAGCTAAACTACAAATTTTACTATTTAGACTTTCATTACATTGACTTAAAGCAGCCACCCTAAATTTAGCAGCATTATTTGCATATTTTGTAAAAATTTCTTCGAGATGTGGGCGTAAACTTTCATTTTTCAACAAAACTGTTTGATTTGTTGCATCATTCGTTTTGCTTCGAACACACCATTCTGTACAATTTTCATGAGAATTATATAAATGATCTGGAATATTTTTCAAAGTTGAAGCTAAATTTTTTGTATCACATTTGTTTTGAGCTATGGCATAGGCAAATAATTTTTTATATGTATTGGTTTGGATAGTAAAAATACTCGATTTACGCGGATACGAACCAACTTTATTTTGCACGAGGCACTTACACTTACGTTCGCTCGGAATACCTTTTGATACATAGAATTTAGGTACATAGAGTTACAACTCATTAACGTAATAACTGACCGCTAGATTGCGGTGGAATACATAGATCAGGCTGTTGAATTAGTTACACGCCGCGAGCCTTTTCTGAGTCGCTCCGCCTGCTTCTCCCTCCCAACTATTTTACCCAACCAGCAATGACTTGCCAGGCTCGGCGTATTGCACGAGTATAGTGGCGCTTTAGGGCGCCATTCGCCTCTGATCGCTCGCGCTGGAAAGATGCCGCGCACGCTGATTACGGGAAAAAAAGTCGATGCGCGTGTCCCGTCGACTGACGTTATCTGTCAACGAACAGTTTCAGATCGCGTCACATCGCGTATAGGTTAAAGCAACAATATTACTAGTAAAAAAGTATGCTCAGATATGTCTTCAATTAAATGTGATTAACAGATTGTTAGCAGAAAAACATTGAAATTTTACTTTGTTGCATTCTTCGATACAAAATGAAAGAAGCGCGTTTTCGCTGCTTGACACTCAAACGGTTAAAATCTATTGCTAAGTTGACCGTGGCGGCAACAATGTATTCTTTGACGCAAGAGCTAACGTTTTGCTGTCGGCGAATTTTTAAATTATTTGCGTTGGAAATTAATTTATACGTGCGCGTGCTAGATCGTAACACAACTGTTTCTTTAGTATACATATGAATTAAAGAAACAAGAGGTAAAAAATTAAAGATTACTGGATATAATTTGTGTGTATAAATGTGTGCACAGTAGAACCATTTATTTTAGAAGAAAATGTTATATGTATATATAAAGTTTCATAATATTGTGGAGATAATATCGATGCAATACTAATTTTTTTATTTATTTATTTCTTCAACTTTACTTGAAGGAAAACTTCATTGTGTGTACAGAAATATATATCTACATTGAATGTAGACATATATTCACAAATAGAAATATATGTTTACATTGTTTAAATTAGATACCCTCAATGTTTCCATTGGTATTTTGAGATACAATATAAGTTTTTCAATGTTATTCCTGTCACTATTCTCTGCCGAATTTGCCAAAACCATCGCTGAAAGTCCAAAAACATTAAAATCTCTTAATCGCATTTAATTCAAGCCATATCTGAGCATAATTTTTTACTAGTAATACTTTTGTTTTAACCTAAACGCCATGTGACGCGATCTGATACTGTTCGTTGACAGATAACGTCAGTCGACGGGATACGCGCATCGATTTTTTTTCCCGTAATCGGCGTGCGCTGCGTTTTTCCAACGCGAGCGAACAGAGACGAATGGCGCCCTAAAGCGCCACTATACTCGTGCAATGGTTGGTTGGGTACAACAGTTGGTAGGGAGAAGCAGGCGGAGCGACTCAGAAAAGGCTCGCGGCGTGTAACTAATTCAACAGCTTGACATAGATTACCAACACGCCCCCTCAACGCAAACTAGCGCACGCACTTAAGCCTACTTCCGACAGGCATTTTCGGTGAGACGGTGAGAACAACCCCTTCGTCAATACATCGGCTGTCATATCCTCGCTTGGGATATATTTAACGTCTAATTTTCCAAGTTCAAACACCTGACGGACATAATGTGTTCGAATGTCGATGTGCTTAGTCCGGAAATGATGTACCGGGTTTCTTACAATCTGTTGTGCGCCCTGATTGTCGCAGTAGACTACTGTTGCTTCGGAGTTATCGCTCATGACCCCTAATTCTGTCAGCAAATTGCGCATGTATACAATTTCTTTCGCGACTTCCGACAATGCAACGTATTCGGCTTCGCAACTGGATAAGCTCACAGACTTTTGCTTGCGCGATTCCCAAGATATGGCGCAGTTCGCCAATTTCAGAATGTATCCGGTGTACGATCGCCTATCGTCAGGGTCACCGCCCCAATCAGCGTCTACAAATCCCACTAAGGGCTTACCTGTTCCTGAGAAACGCAAGGCTAACGATCGTGTACCTTGGAGATACCGCAATACACGCTTGGCTGAAACTAAATGAACTTTTCTGGGATCATTGTTAAATTGACTTAGCTTGCTTACCGCATGTGCGATATCTGGCCTGGTAGCTATGCTGAGGTACATTAACGACCCAATTAACGATTTGTACAGCGTGCTGTCGACCTTTTCATCCTCCTCGGCCTTGCTCAATTTCGAATTGGCGTCCATGGGAGTACTTACCGGTTTGCAGTTCCCCATACCATATTTTTTTAATATATCTTGTATATATTTGCCCTGGTGCATGGAGACCGATTTTCCAGATTTATCGCGTTCGAACTCGATTCCTAAACAATAGCTCAACGGGCCCAGGTCCTTTATTTTAAATACTTGCAACAGCCCCGCTTTAACCCTTTCGAATAATTTGTCTGAATTCGTAGCAATGACTAAATCGTCTACGTAAACTAGTAAATAAAGTATATCGCTATTCTCACTTATTATATATATACATTTGTCAGTGTTTAGTTGCTTAAGGCCTATAGTCTTTAGTCTCTGATCTAGAGTCTTTGACCACTGTCTACCTGACTGCTTTAAACCGTAAATCGACTTATGTAATTTATGTACCACACTTTCATCTGGTACCTCGAATCCTTTTGCTTGTTGCATGTAGATCACTTCGTCCAATTCGCCGTACGTATAGGCCATGGTCACGTCGAGGTGATGCAGAGACAGTCTCCGTTCCGTCGCTACCGCTATCAAGGTTCTCAGAGAATTCATTCTGGCCACAGGAGAGAACGTTTCATCGTAGTCCTCTTTGTATTTCTGTGTGAATCCTCTTGCCACCAGCCTTGCCTTTCGACGATCGATCGTGCCATCTTCATGATACTTTGTTTTTAGTACCCATTTCGAGCCAATCACGTTCTTGTTGGTTGGTCTTTTGACCAATTCCCATACGTTGTTTTGCTTTAGACCGTTGAATTCCTTTTTCATGGCTTCCCACCATTCATCCGCATTTGGACCGTTTACGGCTTCTTCGAAGGTAGGGTTATCTTCTTCTGGTCCAGCTAAGTCGGCTTCGTGAAGTTTTGGGTCGTTGAGGTAGTGGTGCAGTTTCTTTGGTCGACCTCTCATGCCAGTCCTTTGAATTTTCGGTCGTCCTGGCCCTTTTTTCGGTGGACATTGCGACGTGCAAGGAGTTTCCCTATTTTCGTCTTTGTTGACTCCTTCCAAGTCGCTTTCACTGTCAGTATTGACTTCTTCAGCGGTGTCATCATCAGCTTTTCTCGACGTTGACTCTTCGCCTTCTGATTCTTCCTCTTCTTCGTGACCGTTCAGATCCACGCTTATTTCATTCATTCTATTTGATGAGGGCACGCTTTCTTCGAACTTGACGTCTCGAGACACGATTATTCTCCTTGCTTCGGGATCCCATAGTCGATACGCCTTAGATTCTCTGGAATAGCCTACAAAGATGCATTGCTTAGCTTTTGCTTCAAGTTTGTTCTGACCTGGTTTCTTCTGTAGTGCATATGCCCTGCAGCCGAAAACTTTTAAGTATGCGACGCTCGGCTTCCATCCGTGCCATAGCTCAAATGGTGTCTTCTCGTCCAGTTTCTTGCTGGGGCACCTGTTCCTCAAATAAGCTGCAGTGGATACGGCCTCCGCCCAGAACTGTTTCGACAGATCTACAAAATTTATCATAGTTCTGGCCATTTCGACCAGGGTTCTGTTCATGCGTTCTGCGGTGCCGTTTTGCTGCGGAGTATAAGGTACGGACAGTTCCCTCCGTATTCCGTTTTTTTTTAAGACTTCGTCAAAAGCGGCAGAACAGTATTCGAGACCGTTATCGGTACGTAAACATTTTATTTTTCTGTTTGTTTGGTTTTCTACCATAGCTTTGTACTTACAGAAGATGTCCACTGCTTCGCCTTTGGACTTCATGAAGTACACTTCCACCCAATTCGAGTAATCATCGATGAAAGTGATGAAGTAGCGTGATCCTGCGTGAGAAATGTTCTGCAACGGCCCACAGATATCCGAATGTACGAGGTCAAGGAGTCCTGAGCTCTTCTTATGATTCCCTTTTGGAAACGGCGCTGTGGTCAGTTTGCATTCCGCACAGCTTTTGCAGAACGGCATCCGTCCTTTTTCGCCGAATTTCAGTCCTGTCACCATCCTTTTGGACTCTAGTTTTCTCAGGTCCGCTTCGTTTAGGTGACCGTACCTCATGTGCCAGATGAACAAGTCGTATGACGTCAGAGTGGTTATTGCCGCCTCATGTGGCTCCTCAGCTTCTGCGTAATATAGATTTCCCTGCTTTCTGGCGTTGAATAACGTTGTACCTGTTTGACTTACAAGGAAGGTATTCGAAGTGCAACTCACGGATTCGAATAAAATTTTGTGGGTTTGTAGAGTGATCCAAGACAAGAAAAATGGTATATTCCATTCGTGCCCAATCGCCCTTTAACCCTCGCAGTACTCCGCTCGGGTTCGCTCGGACCCCGATGTAAGATGCAACTTCGACCAATATATCTTTCGACTTGCGGCGTTCGTTTTGATCGCTAGCATTCTGTTCCTCGCGGCATCATTTGTTTATTTTGTAGAGATAAGAGACGAATATCTCTCGTAGCATACAATGTATATAGGAGTGGAAGCCTACCGAAGCAGGAGAGGGGCAAGGAGGGTATCCCTCTAGCGCGCCTTCATCATTTTACTTTCAGCAGTGTCCAAAGTGACTTTGCGGTGGAAGGACTGACTCTTTGCGGAACACTAATTCCGTCCATTATTTCGGTCCATTTATTATCCATTTTTAATTTTTAATATAAAGTATCAAACGCACCTGATGTTAAATTGTAATAGATAGTCATTCCCGAATTAAAATTTTTATTCCACTGGAAACAGAACGTTCCAAATAAATGCTTGAGATTAGAAAATATTCTATGTAGTATCGCAAACTTTGGGTCTTTTTAGAAGTTTGCTGTGAAATAGCTTTAGTTGTTAAGGGCAAGGGATGGAATATTTATGACTTCCTTCTAATTAGAAGACACATAGACATGCCAAAGATTTTCATTTATGTGTAACATTTGCATTTTTCAATTACACTATTTCTATGATAAAAGCAGATGAGAAATTGAAAATAGAATAAATGCAATACTGGATTTTGTTGCTGGAGAAGGAGAAGCTGCCAAATAATATTGCTTGTAGTAGCTCGATCATATTTAAATACACAGTGATAGGCATAGTGGCGGCTTCTCCTTTGAAACCTCCAATGAGAACGCGCTATGGGTCCGAGCGACCCCGAGCGACGGCCGTGCCGCTGCTTCTACCGTCAGTACTCCGAGGGTTAAGGGCATGAAATTTAACCTCAAAGTGAAATCGACACTTGCACTTCCTCGCTTATATCTCCTAAAGTACAAAAGATAGAAAAAAATGTTTTAGTTAAAAGTTTAACGGTAAAAGGAGCGTTATAAATTGGCATTAACAAATTTTTAAAAACAACTTTCCTTCTTAAAGAAAAAAATTTTTTTTGCGTTATTTTACACAATTTTTAAATCTTTGTGGTAATGAAAAATGTGTCATTTTTTATTCTGAATTCAACCATAACCATATTTTTATTATACACCGCTAGGGTTACAGAGATGCACGACAAAACGTACCCCCAGCGCGCGGTACCGCGCAATAGCGCGCTAACAACACATAGAGTTACACGCTCATTTTTGTTGCGGGACATAACTATGTGACGAAGATGGGTGTGGTAACATAAAAACCGCAAATTATGAAATATTACATAAAGATTAACAACTTATGATATAGATCGTACTATATCGCATATATACACAAATAAACATTTTTTAAATATGACAAATTACAAATATACTACAAATATGGCAAATTTAAAAGTACCCTTCGTGTCAGAAAGCCAAATTACAATGAACACCTTTAAGCGCCTTCAGTATCAGAAAGCCAGCTAGCGTCAAGCGCCTATAGGCGCTCCTGGGTGTCACTAGCGCAAAATTTCTAAGCGCCTATAGGCGCTCAGAGTAGTGAAATGGTTAAAAAGATGATATACGCATAGGCACTTTTTGCACCAAATACGTCTTATAATAGCAGGCTTATCACCGTTAATCGTTGCTTTTTTTGATTCTTGGGTATGAAAAAAATTTGTGAGAACTTGTTCCAATCGAGTTTTACCATATAATCTTTTTACAAATTTGCATATACGAAATAATATCATCAAATTGCAATCTCTCACATTGAACCGCTTGTCATCTCCGAGAGTCCGCGAATTATTTAAGAACTCTGGGTATAAAAGTGGATACCTAGAGGAAAGGTTACAACAACAGTTTGAAAATCCGGTAGATTTCTGTTTTAAATTTTCTGAAGCAGATAAACTGCCATGTTGTGAATTATGTGATAAGCCTGCTATTATAAGACGTGCTTGGTGTAAAAAGTATCTGTGTGTACATCACTTTTTTAATGAAGATAGTATTTCGTCTTTTTCACTTTGCGAAAACTATGTCGAGTGAAGAACATGTATTGACGTATGCTTACAATGTAGTAAAATGTTAAATAAGCGTTTAAAAAATATTTATGTATGTATATATGGGATATAATACGATCTGTATTATAAGTCATTAATCTTTACGTAATATTTCATGATTTGCGATTTTTATGTTACCACACCCATCTTCGTCACATAGTTATGCCCTGCAACGAAAATGAACATTCTTAATATGTAACTCTATGTGTTGTTAGCGCGCTATTGCGCGGTACCGCCCGCTGGGGGCACGTTTTGTCGTGTATCTCTATAACTCTAGCGGTGTATAATAAAAATATGGTTATGGTTGAATTCAGAATAAAAAATACCACATTTTTCATTACCACAAAGATTTAAAAATTGTTTAAAATAACGCAAAAAAAATTTTTTTCTTCAAGAAGGAAAGTTGTTTTTAAAAATTTGTTAATGCCGATTTATAGCGCTCCTTTTACCGTTAAACCTTTACCTAAAACATTTTTTTCTATCTTTTGTACTTTAGGAGATATAAGCGAGGAAGTGCAAGTGTCGATTTCACTTTGAGGTTAAATTTCAAGCCCTTAAAGGGCGATTGGGCACGAATGGAGTATACCATTTTTCTTGTCTTGGATCACTCTACAAACCCACAAAATTTTATTCGAATCCGTGAGTTGCACTTCGAATACCTTCCTTGTTAGTACCTTTGCTTGACTTTCTCCAAATACAGCCTGTCTTCCCTTTGACGTGGCCTTTGGGACTGATATCAGATTAGTTCTCAGGTGAGATACGTATAAGGTGTTTTGAAGGTGTATCGTGGTGAATCTTCCATCACCTCTTAGTTTTAAGGTAACGGTTCCCGTTCCACTTACTGTTGCTTCTTTGTTTACTGCTAATCTTATGGTCTGATTAGGTGTGGGCTTCAAATCATTGAACAGAGATTTGTCGTGACACATGTGAGAAGAAGCTCCGCTATCCAGGCACCATCTGTTGTCCTTCACATCACTCCCTATTGTAGTTGATGTTAGGGCATCGTCGGTCCTGTCCTTCGGTTTTTGTTTTCTGCTCCTAATCTCCATTTCTGGTTGTGTTAGAAGGCTTACTTCTGCTTGAGCAGTATTGTTTCGCAGCTGTGGATGTTTCTTCCAACACTCTGAAATTTGGTGACCAATTTTTCTGCAGTAATTACACCTTTTTCCTCCCTTGAGGTTTTCCTTTCTGGATGGGTCTTTTTTTTTTTTTTTTTTTCTTATTGGAGGAGGGGAAATGCCTTTACGCACACCCCGGCACCATATGTACCGGGGTAGTGTGGGACTCGCCGGGAGTTCGACCTCCCGGAATACCCACTAAAACCCCTCCTCCTACTCCCAACCCTGTACAAGTGCCGCAGGCGGGACAGCAGGTACTACTTCACCTGCGGCATTTTGCATCTCATTCCTTTATTTATTTATCCTAACCCATTGGTGTTTTTTCTCTTCTTCTTTCTTCCTTCATCTTTTCTTCCATTACAAATCCTATAAATTTCTCAATTTTTTCCCATTTTTCCTTAGATTCCATCATTTCTTTCCCCAACTTTCCCGCGCTAAATCTGCCATTCCAATTCAATTCCGTTTTTAATTCCTCTCTTTTTACCTCCCATCTCAAACATTCTTCCAGTGTATGTTGTGCCGTATCTTGTGTTTCGCATCCGAACCAACATTTTCCGTCCGTTTGTCTTCCTATCTTCTTCCTGTACGCATTAAAAGATCCGTTTCCGCTTATCATTTGTACCAACTTAAAATTTAATTCTCCATGTTTCCTATCTTTCCATTTCTTTAAATTTCTTATCCATTTATACGTCCAATCATTTTCATCCATGCTATCCCAATCATTCTGCCATTCATATTCTATTTTTTCGCATTCTTCTTTAGTTATTAAAATAATTTTTTCTCTCTTTTCTTCCTCATTTAGATATTTATTTTTATTAATCTTTTCTTTTTTCTTAAAAATTTCCGCTCTCTCTCTTATTTTTAGTTCGATTGGTATGATTCCACCGATCGCGCACATTTTCTTTAGCGACACATTTTTGTAGGCTCTTATCACCCTACTAATGCAGATTCTTTGTGCCATTCTTATTTTTCTTCTATTTCTATTGAGTTTCAGAGCATCCGCCCATATTGGAGCCCCATAGAGTGTAGCCGATTCCCATACATTATAATATAGCATCCTGCCTTTATTAGTAGCTCCTCCTAAATTTGGCATTATTCTATTTAAAGCAGCTATCAATTTTATGCCCCTTTCGGTATTATAATCGAAGTGTTTGTAGTATTTTTGCCCTTTATCGATATATATACCCAGATATTTAATGGTATCGCAAATTTCTATTTCATGTTCTTTAATTTTTATTTTATTAAAGTCTAATCTTTTGTTGTTTAGTGATATTATTTTAGTTTTATTAGTTTGTAGTTCCAATCCTTTATCTTTTAATATTTCCGTAATCTCTGTCATTTCTTTGTTTATTTTACTAGTTATTTCGTTAATTTTGTTTCCAGTAAAAATGATTGCCACATCATCTGCGTATCCTATTATATTACATTCTTTTTCGCATTTTTTGTTTATTAACTCATCATAAGTGATATTCCATAACAGGGGTCCTAATATGGATCCCTGTGGAACACCTCTTTCTACTACTTTTGTGTGTGATTTTCCTTCGTATGTATATTCAATTTTTCTATTAGTAAAATAATCCTTTATAATTTCTATCAAATATTGTGGGTATTTTCTTTCTATTAGTTTTTCTATAATTTTGTTCCATTTAACCGAATTAAAAGCGTTTTTTATATCAATAGTGATCATTATGCAGTATTTTCCTTTAATTTTAGCAGTTTCTATTATATATTTAAGTCTATCTAAGGCTTGTAAAGTACCTTTTCCTTTCGAGAATCCGAATTGATTTATTGCAAAAGTTTCCTCTTGGTATATATTCATGATTCTATGTTTGATCAGAAGCTCTAAAATCTTTGCCCATGTATCCAATACACAAATTGGTCTGTATGCATTAGGTTGACTTAAATCTTTGTCTGTTTTAGGAACCAAAACTAATTTTTGTGTTTTCCATCTATCCGGTATATTTCCTGTTTGGAAACATATATTCATAATTGTGGCTATTCTTTCTGGGTCTTCATCTATGATCTTTTTAACTATGAATGCAGGAATTTCATCTAACCCCGGAGCTTTATTTATCTTTAACTTATTTGCTGCTTCTTTGATTTCTGTTATTGTGATTGGATCAATATTTTCAAAAAATCTGTTTCTTTTAATTTTTTCTAATATCGGTACGTTTTTGTTCGTGTCTTTTGGGAATAGTTTGTTTATAATTTCTTCCATTTGTTCTTTTTCTAAGTATATCTGTTTATATTTATTTTTTAGTCTGTTTATGAGGTCTTTATAAGGTTTACCCCAGGGGTCAGATTTTATTTGTTCTATATATTTTTTATATACTTGTTCTTTTGCTGTTAAAATGTTGTTATGTAATTCTTTTCTTTTTTGTATATATCTTTCTTGATCTCTCTCAAATTCTATCTTCCTGTTTCTTTTTCTTTGATATATCCTTCTTAATTTATTCACTTCTTTCCTTAGATCCTCTATATCCTTATTCCACCAGATGTTAGCCTTTCTTGAACCTGCATATCCCTTCCTTCTCTCCATCGTTTTCTCGCATATATCCTTTGTTGTCTCTACTAGTTTTTCTAAATATTCTTTTCTAGGTTTAACTCTAATTTTTTCCATTCTGGGTAGTTTTCCTATTGTTTCAGGTACTGCGTTGACAAAAGCGTCCTCAAGGTAAGTATTTACTTTGTATCCTTTTATGCTATTTTTATTTATTTTATATTTTTTAATTCTGTGTAGTAGGTAGTAATGGTCTGATGCTGTATACTCATTTAGTACTTTACTTTCTACAATATTATTGTAAATTTTTTGTGTGCATGTCAAGAAATCTATTTTTGAATATTTACCGTTTCTGCTAAAAGTATATCTGCCTAAAGTCTTTACTGGTATTAAATTGTTTTCGTTCATAAGTTTTATCATAATTTCTCCTCTTTTATTTGTAGTTTTACTGCCCCACATACTACTCTTTGCATTGAAATCTCCTGCTATTATTTTTTCTCCTTTTAGTTTCTTAATTTCTTCGTTCATGTTTTCTAAATATAAATTATAGTCTTTAATTGTAATGTTAGGTGATATATATCCGGATACTACGAAAACATCTTTAATTTTAACGATTGCAAAACCTTTTCCTTTTTTGTTCCTATTACTATATGCATGTATATTGTTTAATTGTGTGATCCAAATAGCAGCTTTATTATCTATGTCTGTGATCCAATATCGGGGACATTTATACGGTTCAGAGATAATAACCACATCTACTTTTAGATTTTTCGCTGTTATCTCCATCATTTCTTGTGCCAGTTTACAATGATTCAAATTAATTTGGAGTATTTTTAAATTATCCATTGTAGTATAGAGCTTGTCTATTCATTACGCATCTAAAGGATCCTGGTAAGTGTTTTATATTAAATTCGTCCAAACCATCTTTTTCGCATATATAACATCTTGTCTTTTCTATGCAATCTCTTATTTCATGTCCCTTTTTACCACAATTCCTACAAATCTTTCCTCTATCTTTAAATCTACAGAAGTAGCTTAAGTGTCCCACTTCATGACAAACATAACATCTAGTAATTTTTGGTGCCTCTCTTATACGGCAGATAGCCCATCCTATTTTTATTTTATTTTCGTATTTAATTTTATTTCTCCAATACATCGGGACAGTTATAACAGCTCTTTTCGTACCAATTCTTGTTTCTCTTAATATCTTTATCCTTACCTCTTTGGTTACATCCTGTCCAAATTCTCTACTTAGTTCTTGCAGGAACTCCTCTTCATTTACGTATGGTTCAATCCCATCTATCTCAATATCTATAGATGGGACTTTGGCCACTATTTCCGCTCTTCCATTTGCAATTTGATTTATATAATCCCTAAATTCATGTGGGTTTGTCTTTTTCGTAATTTCAATTATATGATGTCCATTTTTGGCTTTTCTTATCATTTTTACCATTTCTCTTGCGTTTGAGTGTCTATTTTTAAAATCTCTCAATATCTGTTCTTCTGTTTCACCATCCTTACCTTTTATTAATATAACATCTCCCCTTACTACTCCACCAACTTTCCTTCTTTCCAAACTAATGTTTCTCACTCTCTGTTGTTGTTCTGTTTGTATGTTTTCTGTTCCTATGTTGTTATATCTCCTTCCTCTTCTATTCACCTCTTGCCATTCATGATTTCCGTATTCTTTCTGCACAGCCATACTATAAGTTTGTCTCATCCTTTCCTGTCTTCTTCTCTCGAATTCTCCCTTTATTATTCTATCCATACTTCTTTCTTGTTGTTCTTTTTCTATCTCCAACTCTTCCTTTCTTCTTCTCTCCTGTTCTAATCTTCTATTATCTTCATCCTTTTCTTCTTCTAAATACTTATAGTATTCAGCCATTTCTATAGTTTTATTTTTAATTCCATTAGATATCGTATAGATAGTTTTTATGTCGTAGGTCATCCTTTCAGCTTTATCTTTTAATTTGTCACTACAATATTTATTATTTTTTATCTCATTATATATTTCATTTTGAATGTTCATCATCATAGTTAGTTTTTCGGTTAAGTTGCTTAAAAATTTCTCTGCATCTTCAACTCTCTCTCTTTTGTCCCTGTCCGACATTTCCGTCTCCATTTCCATATGTTCTTCTCCTTTTTTATCTGTATCTAAGTCCAATCTTCTCCTTTTTTCCACACTTACTCCTCTCACTCTTTTTCCTTCTTCACTTCCTTTTCCTGCCGTTTCCCTATCTTCTATTTCTTCCCTCCTTTTCTCCTTCTCCTCTACCTTACTATCTCCCCTCTTCCTTACGTCTAACATAGCTAATGATATAGGTGAGCAATCCCTTTCTAGCGGTGGGCATATGATCTTTCTTCCGGTTGGGTCTGATATGAACCTTTCTTTGTTAGTTAATCTTCTATCCTTAATTATTGTAGGTTTCTTTCTTATCCTTTCAGATGTCCCAGATGCCAAAGTAGACGAGGATGCCTGGTCAACCACACCCAACGTCTCGCAGTCATTGGTTGACGATGAGTCACGGCCTGCTCGAACACCGTGGGTCTCACCGGTACTGAGACTACCGAGCGTCTCTGCACCGTAAGTTTTTTCCGTGAGTTTTCGTTCTTCCATATTTATTTGTGTGTTTTGTTTCCAGGTCCATCATAGGTAAGTCCAATCCAGTGATGATTAGTGTTTGTCCAGTGTACGTCGATAAGTGTATAAGGTAAGTATGATTATTATAAGTCCGCGTTGGTCCGTCCGTCTGTTCGTCTATGATAATGAAGTGTGTATGTGTATTGTGCTCTTGTGTGCTTGTATGTCAATGTGAGTGTAAATGAATGAGTGTGTTGGTGGGTCTTCGCAGGACCAGGCAGTAGGTTCACTCCTAAAACGTGATCCCACCGCCCGGTCCTCCCGGGCCACACCGCGAGGAGGTGCCCACCATCGCGGCCCTTCTGGATGGGTCTACTCTTGGATTTGGCCTTTTAGCCTTTGTATACAATGCTTGACATGGATCACTGCTGACATTCTTCTCCTTTCTGGAATTTGCCTCTTGTATTAATTTTAATTTCAGCACTTCTGGCTTCAAGACGTCATCCCTTGTTTCAACGGCACACCTAAAGGGCTCGTAGCTTTCTGGAATGCTGTACAGTAATAATATAGCTAGTACATCATCAGGCACTGCGACTCCTATTTCATTGAGTTTGTCATTTACGCCGAAGAATCTATTGAGGTGTTCAGTCATGTTACCTCCTTCTGTCATTTTTGTGAACAGTAGTTGTTTGAGAAGAGTTGCTTTTCGCGCAGGGCCTGTTGACTCGTATACTTCTCTTAGTTTTAACCATACCTCGTTTGAAGTCTGACAATGTTTGACGTAACACAGTTCCGAAGCGCTGATAGCTAGGATGATGTTTGCCTTGGCCTTGCGGTCGTTTGTTGCCCATGCGGCTGCTTCGTCCTCGTTGGCGGGCCGCGGTAATTCACCGGTGACATATTCCAACTGGTAATTTTGTACGAGCATCGCTTCTACATGGACTTTCCACGAACCGTAGTTTTGTTTATTCAGCTTCTCTATCCGCGTCGTTGTTGGGGACATCTTGATTATTTTATTCCCTATTTCGTTTCACAGAAAGATGCTTTTACCGACACGCCGGCGTGACACGTGCTCGTTTTTAGGTTAGGTTCACTCACTAGCACTCTTCCGCATAATCTCTCCGGTTACTCGCAAAATATAGTTCAATTTATTTATGTGCGGTGGAACTCGGCGATTCTGGGCCCATAACCTATTGGTTTGGATAGTAAAAATACTCGATTTACGCGGATGCGAACCAACTTTATTTTGCACGAGGCACTTACACTTACGTTCGCTCGGAATACCTTTTGATACATAGAATTTAGGTACATAGAGTTACAACTCATTAACGTAATAACTGACCGCTAGATTGCGGTGGAATACATAGATTACCAACAACATGAAGTATTACTCCTAGTTTTTTCAGTTCACTAAAAGTATTTGAAATTGTATATAGGTCACTGACAAAATGTTTAACGAGATGATTATTATCAGATAATTTGTGAATGGTTTCGCTTTTATTATTACGAATCGCAGCAATAGTGCTGCTATCTTCATTACCAAAAATAACTCGAACATTTAAATTAGCATCTTTCAAAAGTTTACTATTATTAACTAACTGATCACCGACACTAGCTTCCATTGATTTAGCACTACCATCATGATTTTTTCTACAATCATGATCATTGCTGGAGTGCCCCTTATCACATAAGTAACATTGTCGACTTCTAGTGGCATAATCAATTACTTTGCCACTTAAAAAACCAATGATTACACCGTATCCATTTGAGCTATCGTAGCTGTGACCATTGCCGCGTTTTGACCAGCCCATATCATAAGAAACAATGATATTAATAATATCACTGCAAGCTTGATTGAATTCAGTACTATGTTCTCCATAAGTATTGAGGATTTGAAGTTGAGGATAAAGGTCTTGGACAATATTAGTCGGTCTGAAAAGAGGATAACAAAAAAATACGTTGGAAAATTATCTATATACATATACTGTTCGAGTTTTGAAAGAGATTTATTCAATTGAATAAGAGAACAATAAATTGGCCAAAGAACAAAAGAGAAAGAAAGGCTTAATAAACATTATATCACAAAGAGTGCACATGTGGTCGCACCATGACGCAGAGTGATCGGCGGAAGCAACCGCCGGAAGAGACCGCGTAGTCAAATTATACTTGGCAGCCATCTAGAAAGTGAGATCGGCAACACTCAATTCTCAACACCTCCTCTTGTTGTCGACGTCATCTTTAGTTGAGTAAGATGCTGGGAAATCGTGGGCCAACTTAAAGGTTTAGTAAGCAAGTCCGCCGCTTGGTTACTCGATGGTACATAGTTGACATCAATGTTACCAGCCTCCTGTTCCTGTCTGACACGATGAAATCGAACCCCAATATGTTTCGTTCTTTTGTGAAATTCTGGGTTCTTAGACATAGCGATGGCTGCTTGGTTATCCACCTTCAATTCAGTCGGTTTTATTTGCTTCAAACCGAAAGATTCCAAAAGTGGACGAAGCCAAAGAACCTCTTTTAATGCTTCAGAAATCGCCATATATTCAGCTTCCGATGACGACAAAGCGGTAACTCGTTGCAGACCTGATGACCACGCAACTGGTCCTCCATAAAGCAAGAATATATAACCAGAGGTTGATTTTCTCTCTTTTAGTTCGCCAGCGTAGTCGGAGTCGCAGTAGCCAATGAGCTCATCATGTGACTCTCCCTGAAAGTACAATGCCATATCAATGATACCTTTAAGATATTTCATGACACGCTTTACCGCCTTCCAGTGACGTTCCTGTGCATTATTTGCATAACCAGCAAGCCTGTTTACAGAGAACGTTATATCGGGCCTTGAAATTATGGCAATATAATTAAGACATCCGATCGCTTCTCTGTAGGGAAAACGTTCCTCTCCACTCTCCTCATCATCGAATTTGAATAATTCAATCGAAGGGTCCATTGGAGATTTCACAGGTTTTGAATCTTCCATTCCAAACCGACGCAGCATGCGAGAAATATACCCTCGTTGATTAATACAAATTGTCCTCGATTTTCGATCTCGAGTTATTTCCATACCAACATAACATGACGGCTCATGAAATGTAATCTCGAATTCTGAGCTGAGCAGAGAAATAAAGTGATCCAAGTTTTCCTTTTGTTTACACGCTATAAGTCCGTCATCGACATACAGAGATAATATCGTCCAATCATCTGTATTAGCACTTTTTACAAAGACACATGGATCGGACTCGGATTGTTTAAATCCGTGAGACATAGCAAACTTGCTAAATTTGTCATTCCAATTTCTGGGTGCTTGCTTAAGCCCATAAATACCTTTCTTTAAATGACAAACACGATCGGATCCATCTTCATAGCCTTCTGGCTGTTGCATATAAATATCCTCTTTAAGACAACTATTCAAAAATGCTGTCTTCACATCAAATTGTGCCAGTTCCATATCATGTTTAGCTGCCACAGCCAAAACCATTCTTACTGATTCATAACGTACTACAGGCGAAAACGTCTCAAAATAGTTTATACCCTGGGTTTGACTAAAACCACGGGCTACCAGTCTTGCCTTGTGACGTTTGATTGTACCATCTGGCTCCAATTTTGATTTATATATCCACCGACACGAGATTACAGATTGTTTATTAGGTGGGGTTTCAAGATCCCACGTATTATTGTTAAGAAGAGATGTCATTTCTTCATCCATTGCCTGCTTCCAAAGATCAGCATCGGCTCTTGAAATTGCATCTGCATAAGATACCGGATCCAAGGACACTTTCATAGCTGCAATATTAGCTGACTTATTTATTTTGTCTCGTAGCACTCGATCTGTTTGAGGAATTGGATTTTGATAAGATTTCGACCCTAGAGGTCGTCCTCTCTTCTTCTGTGACGCTGTTGAGTCTTGTAGCTCTTCAGTGATGACTTCATCAAAATCCTCCTCTTGTTCTTCAGACGGTAGAGGAAAAAGCACCTGATCGACTGTATTTGTTACATCCTCGATCGTAACATCTGCTACTCTCTCCACAATCTTCTTCTCCAGATCAAAGACTCGATACACTTTGTCCGTATATCGATCATAGCCAACAAATATGGTTTTCTTTGCCTTGGGATCCATCTTCTGCCTCATTGAATCAGGAATACGTACAAAAGCTTTTGCTCCAAAAACTCGTAAATGCTTAACATTCGGTTTCTTTCCATACCATTCGTTGTATGGAGTGGTATTAGTACTTCCTCGATTTGGCACACGATTACGTAGATATGCTGCTGTTCCAACAGCTTCTGTCCACAGCAATTTCCGATCTGCCTTTGTTATGTCCGCATTGAAAAGCAATGACCTAGCAGTGTCACATAATGTTCTATTTTCTCGTTCGGCCATGCCATTGCACTGCTTTACATTAGGTGGTGCTAATTCATGTGTGATTTTCAGTTCCTTGAGAACTTCTTGAACTTTAGCATTTACATACTCAGTTCCGTTATCAGTTCTCAATGAAACTGCTTTTCTTCCAGTTTCTTTCTCTGCTTCCGAGAAGAACTCTTTAAGAATATTTGATACTTCCTCCTTTGATTTCATGAAGTAGACTCTGCGATAGCCACTTGCTTCATCTTTCAGCGTAAGAAAGTATTTACATTTATTCCAGGACATTACTGAAACATGACAAACATCTGAGTGAAAACGCTGGCCAGGTAAACACTTACGTCTTTCTCGAGTAGGATGCGAACTGATTGTCTGTTTTCCTAAATGGCACGAGTCACAGTCATCTCTCTTCACTGTAATAACGTCAATGCCGTCAACAAGATTATTTCTTGTCATAGTTCGTATCATATTATCACTAATATGCCCTAGACGTTGATGCCATAATTCCATGGACTGCGCAACTTTTGCAGAAAATGATGGTTTTATAACTCGGATATATGGTACATACTGATCATCAACTCTTTTACCGCCAAGTACTGTCTTCTCGCCATCCATCAACCGCATAATTCCATTTCCATGATAGAATCCATAGCCTTTCGTCTTTTCCATGAACGTTGTTGAGAAAAGAGATTCAGTGCTCATATTTTCACAGTAATATACAGATTCCCATGTTCTTTTTTCCCAGTCTCGACCGTTGATTGACTTCTCAATCTGAATATCACCAACATGAGTTGCTTTTAGTGTTTTACCATCAGCAATATTCAGTACCAGAGGCGAAGCCATCTTCCGAAGTGATGAATACCACTCAATGTTACCAGTGAGATGAACACTAGCACCAGAATCTGCAATGATACCTCCTCCAGCATTTAATTTAAAGACAGATGATGCTGATAAACCTTTTCCTGTTTCCACATCCTTTGATTCCTTAGTTTCTTTCTTTGAATCTAATTTCTTGTATTTATCTATTTTTGACCAACAGTCGCGTTTTAAATGTCCCATTTTGCCACATTTGTGACATTTCACTTTCTTTTTTGTAGCATTCATGGTTTGACCACCCATTGAGATTGATTGTGACTTGTATGCCTCATTCGATACAACATCCAATCGTCCTTCAAGAGTTCTTTCAGCATTAGAAAGTTTTTCCAGGAATGATTCTAAAGACATTTCTTCGGACAACAATGACCAGCTTGTAACAAAACTGTCAAATTCTTTTGGTAAACATCCCAGAATCTTTGCCATTAGAAGCTTTTCATTGAATCTATTTCCAAAATCTTCTGATTCTAAAGCTTCAATTTTTCTAGCAATGACTTTCAATCCTGCCACAAACGTACCAACTGTATCGTCTGTTTTCCATGAATAGCTAAAGAACTCACGCAGTAATTCCAACAGAACATTCAATGTTTTAGGTTCATAAAAAGCTTTAATTCTTTTTATAATATCAGCTGATGTCTCGCAGTCACATACCTGATCAAACGTTGTGTCATCTAACGTCGATCTAATGACTGACCGTCCTTTACTGTCCCTTGCTTTCCAGTCATCAATTTCCTTGGCATTTGTAACAATGCCATCCTTGCTTTTCACTTCATGCGGTTTCACCGTATTTCCAGAAGCGATATCCCATATTCGATGACTCTCAAGAACATCACGAATTTCGATTCTCCAACGACTATAAGTCGCTTTCGTGAGCCTTGTTACTCGGACATCTCTAAATGACCCTTCGTCACTCATTTTCTCAGCCTTGCTCAACCTTGCACTTCTTTCCACTAACCTCAAAATCTCTTCACCACAATTAGTGTCTCTTATTTTAAATTGACACACGCGTAAGTCTCATAATCTGTTCGAGTTTTGAAAGAGATTTATTCAATTGAATAAGAGAACAATAAATTGGCCAAAGAACAAAAGAGAAAGAAAGGCTTAATAAACATTATATCACAAAGAGTGCACATGTGGTCGCACCATGACGCAGAGTGATCGGCGGAAGCAACCGCCGGAAGAGACCGCGTAGTCAAATTATACTTGGCAGCCATCTAGAAAGTGAGATCAGCAACACTCAATTCTCAACATATACAATGTTTGGTAATGATCATATTATAATTGAATTTCGAATATATAATTTTTATAACAATCCTGTCATAATGTTATAATAAAATTAAATTTTTACATGATTTAATTCATGAAATGTACAATTTGTGAACTTTCAAAATTTTAATAACTCATATGAAATAATATGGATTTTGAAGCAGACTCTTGTATCATTAAAAAAACAACCTAAATGTATTTTTAGTATTTGCATGATCGAATTAATATTAAACATATATAATACAAATTATTAATGAAATTGATGTAACATATGAGATGCTTACAACGAGTCACAAAGCTTCTTCAAAGGGTATAGCAGGATAAGGTGGTCAAAAGTGCCCTTGAACCTATTGCAATGGGGGTGGTCTCATTCGATAGATAATGCTCGGCGATCATTGTGTACAAATTTTTAACCCTGTATCTTGACCGGAAGGGTAGTTATGGGGAAATTTCAAAAAATGGGTTTTTGCCCCATTTTGCCTATTTATTGAGGTGCAAAAAATTCGAAAAAATTCTGACATATTCTACACGGTACCATACATGTTTGAGATTCTTTTCAGATTTTTCCATTGAAGAACCTAACAAGGAGAGGACCCCAACTGTCCGACTTCGATTTTAACGAGGCTTTGCAAGACGATAGCATGTAGGTCCCTAATGATATGTGTAAAATATTAGCCGTAGTTATACAGTAGTTTTAAAGATATAAGCGATTAAAGTTCATCCCTCTTCATATACTATAAATGTAAATTGAGTTACAACAGCTGTGTTGGGTCAGTGGCAGCGGTTTAAGGCTCACGACCCAAACGTCGTACGTTCGCAAGTCCTCCCATGACGGGTAATGTTTTTTTCTATTTTAATTTGATAAAATTGCACACAATGCAGAATAACAATTATCGTACACTTGCAATGTATACATTTACATTATGTACGTTTCGGACCTCGCAAACTGTCTTTTTACAGCTTTCCGAAATATTTAATCTTCAAAGTCCTCGAAGACAATTCAAACTGTATAACTAGCTAAATAAAAGTTAGTTAATTTTAAACCGTTGGAGGAAGCATTAGTCGTGCGTTTTTTAAGGCGTACAATCTTAATTTTATAAGCCTTACTGCACAGTCCGAGAAAGCATTTGTTTCGGAAAGTTTCCGTTTTTTCAGCCACGCGGGTGCCACTTTTCTTTACTTTTAATGTCCTAGGTCTCTGGAATCGTTACCCTGCAGTTTGATTTAATTCCGTATTGTCGATGTACTTTCAACAGCGATTGCCATGCAGCGAGCCTAGAATATAAGTCTGGAAACCATATGTTTCGTGCGCAATTTCATCAAATTAAAATAGAAAAAAAAAATTGTCCGTCACGGGGACTCGAACGCAAGATGTTCGGCTCGTGAACCTTAAACCGCAGTCACTGCGTCACCACAGCTGTTATAACCAGATTCACATTTATAGTATACAAACAGGTATGAACTTTAATCGCTTATATTTTTAAAACTACTGCATAACTACGGCTAATATTTTACACATATCATTAGGGACCTACATGCTATCATCTTGCAAAGCCTCGTTAAAATCGAAGTCGGACAGTTGGCGTCCTCTCCTTGTAAGTGTAACAAATGAGGAAACGCAAAAAAAAACAGAAAAATGTAGATTTCATATCAAGATCTTCGAGTGACAACTTTTTGAAAATTACAGTAACAATCCAACACTCATGATGGTTACCTCCAATTTTGTTCAGATTTTTAAACCGCCTGCGTCATTGTGAAAAAAATCGAAAGCCGATTTGCGTGACGCATTTCGATGTGAAACACCATGATCCAGTTATTATTTCCTCATTCTTCGATTACAGTATGTTCATTTTGTGACTTTCAGTGTTGCTGCCACGAAGAAATTACATGTTACTATAGAGAATCCAATTAATTAAATCAATTGTGAACAATGATGGTTCTTTATCTGCAAGAATTTTTAAGGTCTTTTCAAGTGAGTCATTTGGCCCAGTTGGTAGTACCACTATGGCCTCCGTAGAGTGCACATCGTGCCAGCTAAAGTCCATCTAACCTAAAAAAAAAAAACTTTCTTTTTTTCTTTCCACCACCCCATGAGGGAAACAGTGGGAAAATTCACAAAGTGTTATTAACATATTAACAAGAATGAGTAAGAACAGTTTGAGTGATACAAGTTTAAATATAAGCAGTATGGCTAGTTATAGTGGAGCAAGAAGTGCAGCGAAAACCAAAAATGAAAATGGATCTAAAACTAAAACTAATAATAGTGATATCCGAGGACTGAATCCTCTCTTATTAGAAAAGGATATCATTAAGCAAATTAAAAATCTAGGAGGCCATGTAAAATCAAGCAGGCCTCAAATAACGCCAAATCTGCAAGCCTGCAGGAAAAGATCGGCTTCGGATACGAACAATGGCGGTAATAAACGATGCAGCCCGCCAAATATCCAAGATGGCCAAGATACCGCCCAATCCATGGATGACGACGACTGGAAAGTTCCTAAAAGAACTTCGAAGATTAATACAGTGATGCCAGGACGTGGGATTTTCTCCCACGTGGGAGCCATCGTGCGCATGCGCATGCTGACGTCACAGTTTGTCGGCGGTTGTTTCCATGGACGTATCTAGTAAAATGTCCTCTTCCTGTAATTTCTACCGTATTTCAATTGTCACAGGGGTCTAACGATACCCCATATTTGAGTGAAGTATATACGTTACTGAGGATTAGGTAGTCCGCATGGGTGGGAAACAGTGGGAAAAATCCCACGTCCTGGCATCACTGGATTAATAGCCCCCTGTCGGCAGATAAGCCCATCACCGGCATCAGTACTTGCAACTCCTACGAAATGTTAGCTGAACAAGACGCTAACGCCACCACAGAGCAAGCCAATAATAGTGCCGTTCTAGAAGATACTGAAGACACAACGAATACAATTAAGATTAAGAACGCTAAACCTCCACCAATCCACATTCAAAACAACTCACTGAAGTCAATAGTACAAATATTGTTAAAAAATAATATTAAGAACAATGCTTTTAATATTAACGTTAAAAACAAAGACAACTTGACAATCAATTGCAATATCCTCAAAGATTTTTACTGCATTACGGAAGCACTAAAAACTGAGAAGGTCAAATTTTTTACTTATACCCCTAATTGCCTAAAACCAAAGAATTATATTCTTAAAGGTATCAAGGATGTAACTGCAGATGAAATAGCTTCAGAAATTAATAACCTAAAAATATCGAAATTACAAATACTGAAAGTGGCAGCAGTAAAACTCGGTAGCAGGGCTGACTCAAACAATGAACACTACATAATCCAACTATCACATGACAGTGATAGTAAAGCACTAGCACAAATAAAATCAATAGGTTACCAAAAAGCATACTGGGAGACACTCAGGCATAACAAGCTAACCCAATGCAGAAGATGCCAAAGGGTCAACCATATAAGCAAATACTGCAACCTTGACTATAGATGTGTCAAATGCGCCAAATCCCACGAACCAGGCAACTGTGAGCTTGATGCTAACACAGATAAATCACAATTAACTTGTGCCAACTGCCAACAAAAAAGGCACCCGGCATCTCATAGAGGTTGCCAGTATTTAGTATACTTCCACAACTTACTAAAGGCCGTTAGTGTTGACAAAGATAAAGCAAAGACAACAAATAACTTCAAGACACTGACTCAAAATAAGACAGCACCACCCAAATCCAGAGTGGAAACTCCTTCCACAACTAGAAGGCCACCAAGGAC
The DNA here is from genome assembly GCA_910591515.1 of Cerceris rybyensis. Lineage (NCBI taxonomy): Eukaryota > Metazoa > Arthropoda > Insecta > Hymenoptera > Crabronidae > Cerceris > Cerceris rybyensis. The sequence continues at coordinate 3,141,902 of OU342796.1, read as the reverse complement.
TATGGCTTCGTATGCAGAGATAACCCAAGGACGACCCTCGAGCAACCCAAGGTTGACAAGTATTCAACACCAACCCATCAATCTTCCGTCGCATGATAAACAAGAATTTAATATGGTTAAGTATATCGATAACACCCTAAATGCGAAAATCTACGATAAACTCAACCTAATAGTTAATTCAATTACTGACTCAGTCAGCTCTCAAATCACACAAGCATTAATTCCCCAATTTGAAAATATTAATACACAACTTGCGGATCACGATAAAAAAATAAAATTCATCCTAGAAAGGATAAACTATAATAGCAACGAAAATTAGCAATGGCCAACTCGCTAAATCCCATTGCAAACAAAAATAACATTAGAGATTATACCTCTCCAATTAATGACAACAACACTCACAATAGCTCATTTCCTATTAATGGTACAAACAATCATATTTTCACCAACTCTTCTAAAACACAAAGCTTAAGAATAGCTGCTATAAATGCTAATTCTATTGGTGCAATATATAGAAGAGATTGTATTTATAACTTCATAACTAACAATAACTGTGATATTTTGTTAACAAGTGAGACCAAGCTTAGAATATCACACAAAGTCTCGTTTGCTAATTATAATATAATTAGAAATGATAGGGGATCCAAAGGCGGGGGAACAGCCATCCTAATTAAAAGATCCCTTGACTATTCAGAGCTTGATTTCATCGATAGAAATAAATTCAACATCTTAGAATTTTCAGCCATAAAATAAGTCAATATAGAATTAAAAAACCTATAGATAATTAGTATATACGCCCCACACAATAATAGTGTAGAGTTCACGAGGGAGCTCTCAGAACTATTTACAATACTTAACTTACAAGGGAACATATCGAACTCGAACACACTGATTTTGATGAAATTTATGTCAGAGGTAGTCCTCGTAAGAATATTAGACACGTATTTTTTTTATCGGCAACCATCCACTCTGAAGGGATGAAAACACCCCTCAAAGTTGAGGGCAGGAAACACATTTTTGGGAATATCTCGGTAACCAGGGGTCAAAAAAATTTGAATTTTTTTTCAAATTGTTTGTCTTTCGATCAGGAATTTAACTGTGTAAGAAAAGTTGCGTAAAAGTTATTTGTTTAAAAAATATATTAAAAAATTAATTTTTTTTGTTAATATCTCCCAGAAAACATTCGCAATAAATTAAATAAATTTATGTACACAAACTAATGTCCAAATCAGCGGATGCGTGTTTTTGGATTTTTTCAATTTTTGACGATAAGAGTCACTATTTCGCGTTTAACTTTTCACGCTCCTTGCGGGACTGGCCGGTCGAAATGGACTTTTTTCATAACAAAGCTGATTTTATTGCAGACTTGTTTTCCATGTAGTTCTACATCGTAACAATCCGGAAGTATATAAATGAAATCATAAAAATTAGTCTATATAGTCCCCGTTACTGAAAAACTTATTTCGATATGCGTGGTTCAGTTGTGGCTATATAGATGAACGACCTGAAGCATTCGAACATCCTGTGGACTTTTCTTTCATGCAATTAGAAAATATGAAATGTTTCCAGTACAATTGTGTGATCACACTTAAATGTTCTTGGTGCAAAGTACATTTATGTTTAACACACTTCTTCGTACAATACCATTACTGTGAACGCTATACAGAATAAAGTTTTTTATTTTTATTTTATACTTTTCCGATTTTTCCTTTTGTCATATACGTAAAATGTTAGTCCTTACAACTACATCAGTTTTGTTTTGAAAGGAGTACATTTTCGTTTAATTTCTCTGTGCGGAACTGCCCAGTCGAAGTGGACTTCTTTCAGGATACAGATGTTCTTATGGCAAAGACCAGAATTTTAATAATCTTGTTAAAACATCAAATACTAACGATTAGCGTCAAAACTCAAAAAATTAAAAAATCACGTATCCACTGATTCAGGTCATAGTTTTTGTACATGTTATACGATAGCAGAATAACACTTATCAGGGAAAATTAACGAAAAAATTCAAATTTAAATATATCATTTAAACAAATCGTGTATTAAAAAATTGAATTTTTGCGTTGATTTTATCTTATCAGATATCAGCCTTATTCCGCTATCGAATAGTAGGTATGTACGTTAACTATGATCTAAATCATAGTTCTAAATCATAATTTTTTGGTTTTTAACACTAGCCGTTCTTATTTTATGTTTAACATTCTTTCACATAAATTATTAGAATACTAGTCTTGGCAATAAAATCAGCTTTGTTATGAAAAAAGTCCATTTCGACCGACCAGTCCCGCACGGAGTGTGAAAAGTTAAACGCGAAATAATGACCCTTATCGTCAAAAATTGAAAAAATCCAAAAACACGTATCCGCTAATTTGGACCATAGTTTGTGTACATAAAGGCTATAGGAGGATAAGTATGATCCAGCGGCCTTAGCTCCGATCATGCTCGCTTTTTTTTGTTAAAAAGGTTCCTATGTGAGTACTTATCACAGCAATTTTCAAACCTTAAAAATTCATCCCCAGGGAGTAATCGTTAAATAAACAAATTTTTTCAAAAATTCATAACTTGAGAACGACTATTTTGATTTTATTGAAATTTATTCAGGACGTACATATAACTAAGGTCTCTGATTTTAAAAAATTCCAGACTTGATGAATTGACATAACCTTAGAAAAAAAATTAAAACATTTTTCAATGACTACTATTGGTAGGGTATGTTTGAGGCACAACTACCAAACTTTTTTTATAGCTTTCTAACACCATTTTGCACCATACATAATTTTGGTATAATTTATTTCTTGGTGCGTCATATCCAAAAAAAATGAGAAGTCTAATTTTAATCATATTTAATTTTTTTAAATATGCTATAATTATGGCACACCCATCCTAATTTTTTTATAGCTTTCTAACGTCATTTTGCACCATATATAATTTTGGTATAATTTATTTCTTGGTGCGTCATATAAAAAAAAATAAAAAGTATAATTTTAATCAGTTTCAATTTTTTTCATCATGTTAATATTATAGCACAATCATCTTAATTTTTTTTAGCTTCCTAACATTATTTTGCACCATGTATAATTTCGGTAGAATTTATTTTTCGGTGCGTCATATGCAAAATAAATGAAAAGTCTAATTTTAATCATCCTCAATTTTTTTCAATATGTTACCGTTATAGCACAATCATGTTATTTTTTTTGGTTTTCTAACATCGTTTTACTCTATCTATAATAATTTCTGAATTCATAATTCTCAGCGTGTTACATCGGAATCAATAAAAGTATACAGTTTTTCTATATTTCGGCAACTTCCAAAAAAAAAAAAAAAAAAAAAAGTCCATTTAAGTACTACAATGACGATGATAGCTTATATTTAATTTTGATTCGGCAGATCGACCTAACGTTCTAATGCAATTTTCGTCCGTTGCTAGTGCTGTGGTAGATAGATGTAAGCGGGGATATGCGTTTTAGTGGTGGGTATAATGAGTTAGGTATCAAGTCTGTCGTTCGCGCGGGCCCGCATGAGCGGGCAAGAGAGAAAACAGACGTATGGAGCTAATCTTGCCATTGTCTTTATTACTTTTATAACTATTATAATCACTGTTTCTGTTGTTGTTGTTGTTGTTATTATTATTGTTATTATTATTATTATGAATTATGAATTCAGAAATTATTATAGATAAAGTAAAACGATGTGAGGAAACCAAAAAAAGTAACATGATTGTGCTATAACGGTAACATATTGAAAAAAATTGAGGATGATTAAAATTAGATTTTTCATTTATTTTGCATTTGACGCACCGAAAAATAAATTCTACCGAAATTATACATGGTGCAAAATAATGTTAGGAAGCTAAAAAAAATTAAGATGATTGTGCTATAATGTTAACATAATGAAAAAAATTGAAACTGATTAAAATTATACTTTTTATTTTTTTTTATATGACGCACCAAGAAATAAATTATACCAAAATTATATATGGTGCAAAATGACGTTAGAAAGCTATACAAAAATTAGGATGGGTGTGCCATAATTATAACATATTTAAAAAAATTAAATATGATTAAAATTAGACTTTTTATTTTTTTTGGATATGACGCACCAAGAAATAAATTATACCAAAATTATATATGGTGCAAAATGGTGTTAGAAAGCTATAAAAAAAGTTTGGTAGTTGTGCCTCAAACATACCCTACCAATAGTAGTCATTGAAAAATGTTTTAATTTTTTTTCTAAGGTTATATCAATTCATCAAGTCTGGAATTTTTTTTAAATCAGAGACCTTAGTTATATGTACGTCCTCAATAAATTTCAATAAAATCAAAGTAGTCGTTCTCAAGTTATGAATTTTTGAAAAAATTTGTTTATTTAACGATTACTCCCTGGGGATGAATTTTTAAGGGTTGAAAATTGCTGTGATAAATACTCACATAGGTACTAATTTAACAAAAAAAAGCGAGCATGATCGGAGCCAAGGCCGCTGGTTCATACTTATCCTCCTATAGCCTTTATTTAATTTATTGCGAATGTTTTCTGGGAGATATTAACAAAAAAAATTAATTTTTTAATATATTTTTTAAACATATAACTTTTACGCAACTTTTCTTACACAGTTAAATTCCTGGTCGAAAAACAAACAATTTGAAAAAAAATTCAAATTTTTTTGACCCCTGGTTACCGAGATATTCCCAAAAATGTGTTTCCTGCCCTCAACTTTGAGGGGTGTTTTCACCCCTTCAGAGTGGATGGTTGCCGATAAAAAAAAATAAGTGTCTAATATTCTTACGAGGACTACCTCTGACATAAATTTCATCAAAATCGGTGTGTTCGAGTTCGATATGTTCCCTTGTTAGACAATAATAACAATTTTTACCTGATTGGAGGTGACCTAAATGGTAGAAGAACAGATTGGGGAGATACGGTAGATAACGTTAGGGGAAGAATGTTATTTAACTGGGAAAAAGATAACGGTTTTGAATTCAAAGCTAAATTTATCCCTCCGGAATCTCCTACATTTCCGTCCTCAGGATCGTATCTGGACTGCTTCATTATAGATAGCAGATTAACAATCACAGAGAACAAAAAAGTTGCAACTGTCATTCCTTATGATAGTGACCACAATGCCATCCTAATTAATATTAATCTTAACCCCAACCTCTTCAAATTTAAGGCACCCATTAAGAACCACAAATACAATTTCAAGGCCTCTGACTGGAGTAGGTTCGAAGCTTATTTAGAGCAGAACTTCATAGATGAAATTCCAGAGAATAGAAACTTAACGTTAACAGAAATCGACCATCACTTAGATATAATTGGTCTTTATTTTCAGTTAATGTTCCCCCAGAGGAACAAACCCCTCTGGGGGTAGGTACATTAAAGTATTCTGCGCAGTGCGCGGCAAATATTATTATACTATTTGAGTCGCCCGGGTAGCTGCCCGAAGCGACAGCAGTTTTTTTATATAAATTTCTCCGGGGCATTATTGCCCGCTGGGACTGCGATTTTTGGCCAGTATATATATTTCTGAGCGGCATTCAACGCATAGAAAAAAAAGATAAATAAATAAATAGGCATATAAGTATATAAATGAATAAATAGATAGATAAATAGGACGAGCGGAACAAATAAATATATGAATAGTTAAATAGGTAAAACGGACGAATACAACGAGGTAAAATTAACACATATATATAGAGAATATTAGGTTCCAGCTCGTTCCGCCGCACATGTTCACGCCGTCGCATAAAATAAGATAATATAAAGGATAAAATTCACGATAAAACGATAGTATAAAACATGACATAAAATAATATAGGATAAAACAAAACCGCTCGTGTAAAAGGCGAGCATAAAATCATACGATCCATACAACGGAATAAAATCGTATAAAATAAAATAGGAAATAAATAACATATTATCAATAAAATAAATAAAGTAGAGTAAAAGAAAAGCGTATAAATTAGCATTAAAATCAAATCACCGAGGTGGACTGTAAATAACATGAAGTAAAATAAAATAAGACGAGATGTCCACCACGGGATTGGGCAATAGCCCCGCGACATTCATACCTCCCTCCGGTGCATTGCATCGCACAAATAAAGATCACACAGGATCATTCGACGCACCGGAGGGCCACATGCACTCAACTCGCTCTTTCACACACGGGGCGAGTCCCCGTTGCCTCCTCCGCATCGCCCGAGGCTTCGATGCCGTTCTGCAAGGGCCCTTCAGGAGCAGCCGGTTGGCCGACAGCACTTTCCGAGGAGGGATCTTCGTACTGTCGGACACCCGACACGTGCCCCACGTAAATGTCCCTCGACCAGCGGATGGTATCCTAAATCATGAGACGGCGCATCATGGCTGCGTACCGCTCGCTAACGCGAAGCAGTCTCAGCACCGCCTCATTTTTCGGACACCACGAGCCGAGAGCGCCGACGAGGAAAGCGTCTACGTAGACGCGGTAACCATCCCGTGCAAGCCTCTCAGCCAAGGGAGCGTATTTAGCGAGTTTACGCTCCCTCGCTTCCTTGAAGGCTTCCGCTCGGTTTTCCAACGGGATGGCTACGTCGACCATCACTATCGTCCGGGAGGCCTCGTGGCGAACCACGAGATCCGGACGGAGCGAGGCCAACTCCCCGTCAACCCCCTCGATCCGCTGGTTTACCCGAAGTACGCCAGGTAACCGGGAAGCATTTTTAAGGCGGTCCAGTACGGCGTTATGCCGCAGCTGGATTGCAGCCGAATGGGGTCCACAATGGCAGAGTACGTGGGGTAAGGTCTCGAGACCTCCCCCGCATCGCCGGCAACGCTTATCTCCTTCGCCCCAGCGCCTGTTGCCGTTCAAAGGAACGACGTCAAGCCTGTAAAGATGTACAACCTGCGACCTCGACCGCGGAGTCAAGATCACAGGACGCCCATTCGACCCACGGAGCCTCGGGGACAGCTCCTCCCTCTCCGACGTCCACTGCCACCGGATCTGCAGCTTCTCTTCCTGCCTGCGGGCGGCGTTTCTCGCGTTGGCCCAAATTCCCGGGGACGTGGCATCCCTTTGCAGCCGTCCCTGTCGGGAACCGGAGAGGTAGGCCGCAAGGTCCACATTGGAGGGAGACAGCCCGGTCTTGCGAAGCGTGGCCTCCCGCAGCGACGCCCACGCCAACGCTCTCACCGGCGCGTAAGGAGACGTAAGCATCCTGAACGCGTGTGCAATGGTGAGAGCATCCGCGAGGTCCGCGAGCGGAATGAGTCCGGCTCCCCCCCGGCTGGGAGGGAGAAAGACGACCTCCGCGCTCGCGCGCTGGGGGAGGTTCATCCACGACTTTGCAAGCCGTTTTATAAACTTATCTACCTCCTTTAACCCTTTCGCTACGGGCGGGTTCTCCGCCGCGGTACTTCTGCTGAACGGAGCGCCGCGACATCACTGCACGCTACGCGACGCCGATCGTCAGCGAGAGTACCGCGGCGGAGAACCCAAGCTGCTTGAATGTTTTCGGACGAAAAAATTTTTCTCCAAAGGGTATTTATAAATAAAGAGTATTCCAGGGTATTTATAACGTCTTAGTATGCGCTCTTTAATTTATAATATGAGAGGAAGTAACATTATGCAATATAATATAATATAATAAAACAATATAACATATTATAACACAATTCTACAAATAATACAACATAATATAATACAATTCTAATAATGTAACTGCGTATGATATTTTTAAAAGCATGGTGTTACACACAGGCCAACATTGCAAATTTCGCATTGGTATCGCGATCTCTTTCTCTTGCCATTTCTTAAACAAACTACACACTTTCGCAGCTGATTTTTCCGTCTTGGATTTTCATTTGTGTATATTTGTGTTATTTCGGTTGTCAGCAACAAATGGTGAAAAAAAAAACACTATCAGTGCATGCCCAGAGTCAGAAACTTATGCAAAACGGTTGGCCGCAATAGCTCAGTGGCATCTTGCGGAGAGCCACTATAGTGGCCCGTAGTACCTCAGTGGCATTTTGCGGAGAGCCACTATAGTGGCCCGTAGTACCTCGGTGGCATCTTGTGAAAGGCCACTATAGTGGCCCGTAGTAGCGAAAGGGTTAACGGTCCCCGGAGTATCTTCGCCCCGCGAAGCAAGAAGTCGAGCCGGGGAAGTATAAATACCGCCACCGACTCGAGCTTCTGCCACGGAGTCAATTTCGATGCATCGACCGCACGCAGGCATTCGATTAGCTGTTCCAAAGTGGCAATAGGCGTCTGCTGCACCCTGAAGCCCGTGGGGATGCCAAGATGTTCGTACGGCTCCCCGGCTCCCAACGCTCGGATTGGGACATCCTGAAGGACGAACTCGGAGGGCAGGACCCTGCCGCCGTTCCCTCCGATGACGTGGAGGGAGGCACATTTGGCAGGGTTGAACCGTAACCCTATCCTCCTCGCTTCGTCCTCCACTGCACGAAGCAGATCCCGCATTCCCTCGGGCGTTTCCGCGACGAGAGCAAGGTCGTCCGCATACGCTAAGATATTAAAGCGTTGGCCGTGCAGTGTATACCCCGCTCTCGTGCCGATTACCTTTCGGACAACCGACTCGATCGCGAGGTTGAACACGATTGGGCTCAACGGGCAACCTTGCTTCACGCCCGAGCGAATCGGGATGGGGCTCGTGTACCCCTCTGCAGCACGAACACGCGTCGAGCAACCTGTATACATCGCCTTCCACGTAGCGTGGAGGCGGGGGTGTACACCGGCAGCCTCGAGGGCATTGCTGATAGTCGAGTGCGGGATTGATCCAAAAGCATTGGATAAATCCAGCCAAGCGACTACCGCCTGTTTCCTCGGTCTGGGCGCATCCGCAAGGATCTCCCCGAGTACGAAGTTGTGCTCGTAGCACCCCTCGCATCGAAGGAAACCCTTCTGGCTCCAGCTGAGCCTCCCGTTCGCAACCGCCCAGTCGGTCAAGCGGTCAGCGAGCAGGGCAGCGTAGAGTTTTGACGCGGTATTACCGAGCGCCAACGGTCGCCAGTTCGAGAGGTCGTCCTTATTCCCCTTCTTAAACACCAAAACTGTGTTGGAGGTCTTCCAGGGCGTAGGAACCGACTCCAGGCGGTAACAAGCATTGAATACCGCCGTCAGCAGCCGAGAGCCCGGATCAGCCATTCGAAGGTCGGCGTACGAGACGCCGTCCGGCCCAGGCGCAGAGCTACTCATACGCCCGAGCCGGCGCTCGACCTCCTTTTCGGTGAATGGCTGAGCCAGGTCCTCCGCGCCGACTTCTGAAGCCACCGTATTCCGTGCAGGAGTAAGACCGGATAGGTCATTCCCTCCACCATACACTTCCTCGAAGTATCTTTGGATCTTCTCTCTCTGCACCTGGCAGAAGGGTGAGGATCCTCCGAAAACTTCTCGGATTGCACGGCTTCGGTTCAGCCTATACAATCTTTGAAGCCTTGCGGCCTCCCGCACAGGATTCCTACGTCCTTCTCCCTGTGAGGGGGTAGGACGACTGGGTCGACCTGCACGACCGGTATCGCGCCCGGATCCATCGCGCCGCGCTCCCGCGGCACCCGCATCACGAACCGCCGAGCGGCCGGGACGGCTTGCAACAGCGTCGCTTCGAGCGGTCGAGCCTCGATTTTCCCCACAGCCCTGGAAATATATAGCGACTTCCGTCGCCATACACTCCAGATCTTCTATACAGGAGACGGAGTTCGCGATTTCCAGGAGGAGATCCCGCTGCTGCAGTTCCTCGCGAGTCGCGCGGCTCGGATTGCTGCCAGCCGGGTTCCCCCCGGGACGCTCGCTCCGTCCCCGCTACGAGGTCGTGACCCGACCGCTGTCCGGTCGGCCTGAACGGGGAGGCACGCTGGAAGCCTGCGGACCCGCCGCATAGCTCCGGCTTACCCCGGTTGACATCGGCGCGCGCCCGCGCCTTTCGGCGGGCACACGAGTCGCAGGGCAACGGCGTGTCGGGGTGGCAGTTCTTACACCTGCAGCCTCCGGAGGTCCCTCGTCGGTCCGGCTGTCAGATCCCCTTCGCTCGTTCAGGGCCCTAAAAGAGTTTCCAGTATCAGATTTCTTTCTATTTAATTTTCATTTTTCAAACATTCATTACTCTGCTTCCCGGCGGAGGAAGCAAGGGGAAATCCGCCTCCGTAACGGGTGGAGGCGGCGGCGACACGCAAATCGGCGGCGAAAAACCGGATCGCGCCGGCATTTCCGGGGGAGATTGCGGCGGCGGCGTCCTCCGCGCTCTTCTCCCTGCGACGACCTTCCACGGCTGCTCCTCTCCTTCGCTGTCCATCGTCTCCTTTACCTCGGCGAGGGGTGGCTGTTGGTCGGCCGGAGTCCTCTTCTTCGACGCCGGCCTCAAAATCACAACCGGCAGCGCCCTTTCCGCCGGACGATCCCCTTGGATCGGACGCGCCGGTGCGGACACGGTTGCCGAGACAACCGGGGCTCCGCAGCACGAAGTGGCAATTGTAGCCGTAGTGAGTGCTACGGAGGCGGCCGACGTGCAGGGGCGGGTATTATTGACGGCGACCCCCACCGGACTCCTGGAAAAAGGGAGTCCCGTGGTCGCCGGCAACCGTAAAGGTGAAAAGCGCACGTCCCGCAGTGCCTCCACGGGCACTTTCGGCAATTTCCCTTCTCCAATAGTGGGAGGAGAGCTCGGTCCAGTATTTTTCCGTTCAACGGTGGCCGCGGGCCGCGGGGGTGACGTTCCGAGCGGTTTAACCCGCGGCGCACCTTTCACTGGACCGGTCACCACCGATCGAGTGGCAGTTTTCGTTCGAGACGGTAGTTTTACTACCACCGGCACGTTCGCTGCCCTGCGTGATCGTCGTAGGACGGGCGGCGATGCTCTCTCTCCTCCCTCCATTCCTTTTCGTCCCCCCGGGCCGCGGGGGGCACAGGCAGTCAAAGGGTTGGTGTGTCCTTCACTGGATCTGCGTCCCCCCGCGGCTCGGGGGGCCCTCCTGTCGTCCGGCGGTGCCGTTCCGGCCCGACGCGTCCGTTCCCCCGACAGTCGGGGGCGGACAGCCCCTGGAGGGATTGGTCCAGTACTGCTCCTACCCCCGACGTGCCGGTGGCTGCTTCTGCGGCTGCTGGGGCGGGGGGGATGGTGGTGGAAGATCCCTTCGCTCTTCCAGCAGCCGCGACCCTCGATGGCGCATTTCCCTGCGCGGGCCTGGAGGTGGTGGAGGCAGATGTTGTGGGAGGAGAGAGTTTCTTCGTTAAAATGCGCGCCGGTGGCCTACCCTCGCCACTCGGTCGGCGGGATGCCGAAATTCCCGCACTACGGGAGGCGGCCTCTTTCGGCAGCCGTGGTTTTGTAGCCCGCTGGATTGCCGCGCGGGTTGCCTGTACCGCCATTGCTGCGGCCGATGGCGGCGTAGGTCGTCGCGGGTTGCCGCGCCGACGAAGTTAAATATTTCTCCCGCCGGACCGCCGGCGAGATCCGCTCCGCAACGCTTGTTATTGTTGTCGCAGCGGTCACTGAAACCGTTGCGGTTGTAAGCGCCGCTGCGACCGTTGAAATTGTCGGCGACCCCCGAGCGGAAGGGGGGGGGGGGGTCACATCCGTCGTTTCGACGTTAATAATGCCGGCCGAATTCGCGGAGTCGCCGACCCGTCCACCCGATTCGGACGATGCAGAGTGACCGGGAGCCAACGGCACCATAGCCGATGCATCTATGCGGGAGCACTTCCGCGGAGGAGTCACGGGAATCGGTCCGTGAGCACTAGCATAATGCAACTTCACCGCCTTGACAGGATACCTGCCTTCGCCGGTGAAGTCGCACTCACTGCATTTGTAACCCACGGATTCGGCACCGTGAATCCTTTTCAGATGCTTTGCGAGCTCGCCTCTACCCGCATAGACTCCACCTCGCAGCAGGCGCGGATCCACACCCGATGTGGAACAAATCGGACAGGGATATCCGCCGACCGATGCATAGGATATTAATATCCTCTCCATTTTCCGCACGCGAGTTGAGCGGAACAAGAGTTGGATGGGAAATTGAAAATTTTGCCGTAGAAGGCACAGCGAAAGAATGAATTTCCTAACGCTTTCCCGACCGCCGAAATCGAAATTTCTCGCGAAACCGACACTCGCCGGCCAGGGAAACGAAGGGGGAGGAACTTAAATTGGAAAGGAACAAGGTTCGTAGGAAGAGGGTTACCGGCCCAGAAGGAACCGGGGGAGATTTTAAATTAGGCAGATAGAAGGTAGAAGAAAGCGATAGAAGTAATTGCCTTAGTTACACTTGGCAACTGTCGAGAAATTATCATTGCGAACCCTGTCGAGCCCGCCTTTATCGACGGGTCCGACGCGTGACGTATGTCCGGTGGCATTATAAAGAAAGTGAGGAGGCATTCTGGAAGAAACGAAGGCGCGATTACGTTGTAGTGTCAGAAATATAACCTTTCGCAGTAAGCTTTCTCCTTTTTTGGTGTTTCTTACCCACCTACCCCCACGTGGGAGATCCCGGAAATTCGGGGTATATAGAATATTCTGGCGACCGTGACAGGACGTGGGTAAGATTGTACTGTACGAAAGTTAACCTGAAAAAATGGAAGTTGCGAAGAAAGCGAGGTCGGTGCAACGTGCGTCATTTACAAAGTGCTTGAACGGTTTTAAAGGGAAATGTGCTAGTGCAGATGTGACTCAAATAGAAAAAACAATTGCATTCCAGTTATTAGAATCGAAGCTGCATCAACTTGAGGAAGCAAATACGAAATACATAGAGCTCTTGATTGCATCAACGACCGAAGAAAAAGATATAGAAATTGATATGGAGTCACATGAGAACTATAAGTTAGAATTTTTACGAGCCAAATTACTGATGAATGCCCAGATGGAAAATCGAGAAGAGAGAATTGCTGAAAATGTGATCACTGCACGTAACGAAACTAAACCTTTCAAACGGCCGACATTAGAAATACCAAAATTTGGTGGCGGTGTCGGCAATTGGCTTCAGTTCTGGTCACATTTCAAAAAGATACACAACGACGCGAGTATTACGGATGAAGACAAGCTAGAATACTTAAAACAAGCCGTAGAGAAGGGATCGAGAGCTGAGGCTGTTGTGCAAGGATTCCCAACAACCGCTGAAAACTATAAAAAGGCATACGCTAGTTTGAAGAACAGATTTGGCCGCGACGAGTTATTAGTTGAATATTATACGCGCGAATTACTTTCGTTAGTACTGCTAAATGCTACGAATAAAGGAAAGAGATCGAGTGTGGCTGAAGTCTACGACAAAGTCTCAGCCCACATACGCGCACTAGAAACGTTGGGAGTTACGACGGATAAATGTGCTATAATGCTGTACCCATTAGTGGAATCTTCGCTTCCTGAGGAGATTCTAAGAACGTGGCAACGCTCGACTATGTCGAACGAATCAATCGAAGGAGAAGAAAACAGCGACCGTTTGACGAGGCTACTGCAATTCCTAGAATCAGAAGTCGAGAATGAAGAGCGCATCAGCATGGCAGTTCAAGGATTTACTACGCGATCGAACGAAAAGAAAGCAAGCACTAAAGGTGAAGGTAAGACGAAGATAGAGGCAGATCAAGAAGTAGCCTCAGCCAGCGCTTTGTTATCGACCGAAAACAAACGTAAACACTGCGTATTTTGTCGCGAAAATCACGAGAATGCCGCGTGTGAGAAAGCAGGAACCATGTCTCTGGGATCACGAAAAAATGTGCTCAAAGAGAACGGATGTTGTTTCAGATGTTTGAAGCGCGGTCATCTATCGCGAGATTGCAAGGTTAAAGTAACCTGTAGTTCGTGCGGCAACCGACACGCGTTTCTGATCTGCAACGGACCGCCGAATAAACGCGGCACTGAGTCGAATAAAATTGAAATATTAACAGAAAAGAAATTACACGAACATAATTTAGCGAGTTTTTGTAATGTACCTGATGTATACCTGCAAACCTTACGCGTGGTTTTATATTCGGACAATCGTGAACGAGTTGTGCGTGCATTAATTGACAGTGGCTCGCAGCGGTCGTACATAAAATCCGATGTCGCTGGTTATCTAGGTTATGAGCCGATAGATAATATGGAAATTTCACACTCTTTATTCGGTGGCGTGAACACGAAGAGTCAACCACATAATATTTATCTCGTGCGTATGAAAAATATTGACAGCGATTATGCGTGCAATTTCCGAGCTATAAATAAAGAAATTATTTGTGCTGACATACCGAGTGTTAAAAGGGCAGAGTGGTTCAATGAATTAACGGAGAACAATATTGTACTGAACGACGTAGATACGAATACAAATGTATTCGACGACAAAATTGAACTATTGTTAGGTGCTGATGTCGCAGGTAAGCTCATGACAGGCAGGAAACACAATTTGAGCAATGGACTCGTGCTCATGCAGACTACGTTAGGTTGGACGGTAATGGGAAAGACGCCGCTCAGTAAGCACAAAGACTTTGCCACTAAAACGTTTGCGAATTTTGTAATTGACGCAAAGCTTAGCGATTTATGGGACTTGGACGTACTCGGGATTAGAGAACCGGTTGAAAAAACTAATCGTCTTTTAGAGAGTAGAAATGTTAAAGACCATTTTCTAGAGACTGTTATAAGAACCGAGAGCGGGCGTTATTCCGTAGATTTACCATGGGTTAAAGATCACGCACCAATTTCGCGGAATTTCGAGTTAGCCAAGAGACGGTTGGAAAAAACTATAACTAAATTAAATAACGAAGGATTATATGGAGAGTATAATGAGACATTCCAAGAGTGGATCAAAGAAGATATTATTGAAGTAGTACCTGAAATAGAGTTAAATGCATTTTCTCATTATCTGCCACACCGACACGTAGTAAAAATAGGTAGTACTACTAAACTAAGACCGGTCTTCGATGCGTCAGCGAGTGAACGAGGCTTCCCGTCTTTAAATCAATGTCTCGAAAAAGGGCCAAATTTGATCGAGCTTATACCCTCGGCGTTGTTAAGATTCCGAGAAAATGAAATCGCAGTAATCGCGGACATAAGAAAGGCGTTCTTGCAAATTGAAATAAATAAAAAGGATAGAGACTTTCTACGATTTTTATGGATTTCCGACGGCGAGTTAATTGTGCTTCGACATAAAAGAGTCGTCTTCGGACTTACGTGTAGTCCCTTTCTGCTTGAAGCAGTTATTGAATTACATACGCTTAACGCATTAAATGAAACGAGATGGTCTCGAGACATTGTGAAAAGGCTAATGAAGTCATTTTACGTTGACAATTGTACAACTAGCGTAAAATCACTCGAAGAATTGAATTCCTTTATTTCGCAAACGACCGAAATAATGGCTGCAGGAGGTTTTGATTTAAGAGGCTGGGAGTTCTCTCGGGATTTTGCAGAGAAACCAACGACCCTCGTATTAGGTATTTCATTTAACAAACTGCGTGATACTTTATTGATTAATCCATCCGTGTTAAAGGAGCAATGCTTAGAAATTGTAACGAAAAGAATAATTCTGTCTGCGGCTCACAAAATCTTCGATCCAGTAGGATTTACGAGCCCGGTTACACTACTACCGAAGTTACTTTTAAGACAATTACATAACCAAAAAATCGGTTGGGACGAACCTGTGGATGAAAAATTAAAATTCGAATTTTTGCAATGGCATTCGCAGTTAGGTTATTTAAAGGAAATAGAAATAGATCGAGCATTTGGGACGGGAGATATTTCAATTCATACATTCTGCGACGCTAGTCAACGTGCATACGCGACCGTGTCCTTTTTACGCGTTGAAAAAGAGAAAGAAGTCGAATTGAAGTTTTTAGCTGCGAAATCGAGAGTTGCTCCGGAAAATACCTCAATTCCGAGATTGGAACTATTAGCGGCATGCATTGCGAGTCGACAAACTAACGAAATCATTACAGCATTAAATTACGAAAAAATACCGATCTATTATTGGTCTGATTCGTCAACGGCGTTAGCTTGGATAAAACGGGACGTACAATGGTCCATATTCGTATGGAATCGAGTACGCGAAATAAGACAGCTGACCGCGACGGGCACCTGGAAGTATGTACCGGGCGAGCTGAATCCGGCGGATCTACCTTCGCGAGGTTGCCAAGCGCGACAGTTGCTTGAGTCGCGTTGGTGGGAGGGCCCTAGGTGGCTTCGCGAGGATCCGGAAAGGTGGCCGAACGCGCTCGAATCAACTGACGAAAGTTTGGTCAATGCGGAAGTAAAAAGAACCAAACAAATTTCTTTGGTGAATTTAAAGGATGATCCGGAAAACGACATAATTGAAAGGTTTTCATCCTATGAGAAATTGATTAGATTTTTGACAATAATATCGAAGTTTAAGAATTTTAAACTTAAAAGAGAGTACAATGGTAACAGACTAACATGCGAAGAAATAAAGAGAACCGAAATAAAATTTCTGAAATATTTACAGTCAAAAATGTTTTGCGAAAAAGATGAACGATTAACAAATTTAACTATTTTTATAGATAAAGATGGGCTAATTCGTTTAAAAACTAAAATTGTTCAAAGAGATGACCACTTTGCATTTTTATACCCGATAATATTAGATCGCAAAAACAAAGCAGTTGAGTTACTGATTCGAGATGCCCACGAGCGTAATTGTCATGCCGGAGTTCAAACAGTCATGTGTCATTTACGAGAACGATTTTGGATATTATCGATGCGTAGAGCTGTAAGATCGGTAATTTTTAAGTGTGTGATATGTAAACGATTTAGCGCTCAAAGAATGGAAGAGGAAGTACCTCCTTTACCGCTGAATCGTGTAAGAGATGCACATGTGTTTGAAATTGTTGGGGTCGATTTCGCGGGGCCAGTTTTCCTAAAAGGCGAGAAAAAAGCCTGGATTTGTTTATACACATGCGCGGTTTACAGAGCCGTACATTTAGAGCTCGTTTCGTCGATGTCCACAAACGCATTTCTAGAGAGTTTACGGCGGTTTATAAGTCGACGCGGTAGACCCGAGATAATTTACAGCGACAACGGGAAAAATTTTGTTGGAGCCGATAACGCGTTCGCGTTTTTAAACTGGGATGTGATCGCAAAATATAGTACGACGAAACGAATTGACTGGCGTTTCAGCCCTCCTAGCGCACCCTGGTGGGGAGGATGGTGGGAGCGGTTGATCGGGATGTTGAAAGTAATTTTGCGTAAAGTTTTAGGTAGAGCCTGTCTTGACTATGAAGGAATGTGCACAATATTGTGCGATTGTGAACTTACTCTCAATTCCCGACCACTAACTTGTACTTCGGACGATCCGAACGATTTGAAAGCTCTTACACCTTCGATGTTTTTGTGCGATATTAGAACGATCGAGACTCCCGATATTGATATAGTAAACAAGATAGATTTAAGAAGTAGTTTTAAACGCAGACAAGAAGTCATGGAACATCTGAGAAATAGATTCCGTAAAGAATATTTGAGTCGATTGATCTTAAAAGGTAATAAAAAAGAATTAAGAAAAATTCAAATCGGTGATGTAGTAATCGTGGGAAATGATAATCACAAACGAATTAATTGGCCTTTGGCGCGTATAGAGAAACTGATCGCAGGGAGAGACGGCAAAGTACGCGTCGTCGAACTTAAAACGAAAGACGGAAAATTCTTGCGTCCGATACAGCGAGTCTATCCGCTAGAAATTGGTAATCAAACAAAAGAGACAACAGTTTTACGGGAAAAGATAGAAGAAAAAAGATTAAGCGAGAAAGGAAGCAGGGATTGCGTGCGGTCTGTTCCAACGAAAATGTGTAATGACTCGGATACCCACCCGGAGACAAAAACGCGAAGCGGGCGCTTAGTCAAAAGACCAACATTTTATGAGTAAGCGTGGTGATTTGGATGCAATGTATAATTCGATTAGTTTTAAGTTCTCATTGTACTACATTTTTGTATAGTTGTAAGACATTGGGTTGTCGAAAACAATACCCTGATACTGACTGTTGCTGTTCGTTTTGAGTCTCTGACTCAAAAGGTGGGAGGATGTCGAGAAATTATCATTGCGAACCCTGTCGAGCCCGCCTTTATCGACGGGTCCGACGCGTGACGTATGTCCGGTGGCATTATAAAGAAAGTGAGGAGGCATTCTGGAAGAAACGAAGGCGCGATTACGTTGTAGTGTCAGAAATATAACCTTTCGCAGTAAGCTTTCTCCTTTTTTGGTGTTTCTTACCCACCTACCCCCACGTGGGAGATCCCGGAAATTCGGGGTATATAGAATAGCAACGAACGCTGCTTTCCTCGCGAAAAGCAACGCACGAGCGTTCGCGTAACAAAGGAGGAGGATTTAAATTTGGAAAGGAAAACAAGGGTTAAGGACAAGGTGATGCCAACTCAGAAGGAGTTGGAGGTGATAGAATCAAAAGGAAAGAAAGCGGTTGGGAAGTACGCGGCAGTTAAGTAGAATTAAACACTCGCGTACCTTGTTCGCTCGCGTTCGGGATCGGCGAATCCCCACGTCGCACGGTGGTCCAGAATGTGCATTTAGCCGCGCAAAAGTCAAAAAGTCGATTTTGGAATTTCGACTTTTTTTCTTGTAATATCGATTCTTAAATGTCCATGGACCTCAGGTATAAAAAATTATTGAAATTGGATAAAAATTGTAGATACAATAAACGCTTAAAGTTGAAACTTTTTCTGGAGGCCTTTTTCTATCGAAAAACCACATTGTCTTCTTTCTAACATTCTGACGAAACTATGCAATATTTTTTAATAATTATTGTTTCTATTTGAAGAGCATTCTTCCACGATAAAAATTCACGTGTCGAACATAAAATTATTGTTTATAGTTTATTCAAAAATTAATGTTGAAAACATGAAAGAAAATCGTCGAAGTTTTTTATCTTTTGCAGACAAAAACTAAAAAGTCCCACTAGATCCCACTCTCTGATTAACAACACTGTTTTTTGTGATCCTTCCCCTAAACGATCCTGTAAAAAGCTAATCCACCCGGATCCACCTCCGACGCATTTTTATTGTTTAAAAAGTCGCGCGCATCTCGGCCAGGCGGTGCCGCGGGACTGTCTCATAAACTTTTGGCAGATATAACAATGAAGAAGGCAGGTAGACGCACAAAATCTTTGCAGAAATAACTTCTATATAGTCTAAGGAATATATGTGGAAAGTTTAACCCGAATATCTTTCGATACTTATAAGTTATTTAATTTTTAAGTGAACCCTGCACGGCGAAGACTAGGATTTCCTTTCAATCGGATAACCTAGCTCATTCCTCTTTGCTCACATGCTAACAATAAAGCAATTAAGTAATAAAAGTGATGCTTTAGAAGTCTTCGTCCTCGTTAGTGCCAATAAGATTTTGTTTTTATTGCACGGTATCTTTAAGAAACCCGGGAATTTACTGACCGCGTGTCCCACTGGGTCTATGCAGCTGGTCTGGGTTACATAAACTTTAGGAAGGAATATCAACAAAAGGTGCAGATAGATAAAGCCAATTTTAGCAGGAACTATTTCTATATAGTTTAAACTAAACATCTTCAAAGTTCTCAGAGGCTACTTTGTGGTACTTTTTAGTTTTTCCATTTTGAAGTTAGCAATGTAAGCTGAATAAGCTAATGTACATAGCTACCCTTTATATATCAACCGCCATTTTGTTTTTAAAATTTTTGAGTTCAGATTCGTAATTAGCGACGCAAAAAACATTAGAATACTAATTTTTGTGCAAAACAATCAATTTGTAAACAAACCTGGCCGCCATATTGAATCCGCCATTTTGTTTTTAAAATTTTTGAGTTTAGATTCGTAATCAGCAACCCAAACAATAATAGAATACCAATTTTTAACTAAATCCGGTGTGTCTTGAGCCCGTGGTGACGATTTGAAAAAGATTGAAAACTGCGCGAGGTGCGTGAACAGCTAAATTCACGCTCTGGACCACTGTGCGTCGTCCCGCGGCTGCCGCTTCGGTGTCCCTCGGTGACTGGAGCAGTTGCCTCCCGTTGTGGAAATCGCCTTTGCTCCTCGGCCACGCTGGACTATCCCTCGCGGCTTCCACACACGGTCCAGTAAAATTTCGGGATGTCCAGCGATGCGTCGTTTTAAAATTTCCGGCAGCTGCTGGCTTGAAGTTTGGGCTGAAAAACACAAGCAGAACCAGCAGACTGCCTCGCGCGAAATATGTGTAAAAATAATATAAATGATAAAGGCATTGAAAAAATTATTCCTATATACAAAATCAATGACAACATTCTTAAATACTATAACACAAAAATTCTTCATCTCAAAAAAACCAAAGCTCACCTGATTAGAGAAATCTTTGACATTAGAAAATATGATCCTAAACTCATAGGTTTGTACTCTACACTAGTCAAACTCAACCTTAAATACATAAAAAAAAGAACTAAAGAAGGAATTCACCAAAGCGGTCATTAATTATTGGGAACACCAAATTAAGAGTATCGACCATCATGACCCCTTTAACTTCTTTTCAAAAATTAACAGATTCCTCCGTCCTAGGAAAAATAATGAAATTAAAAACCTTAATTATAAGCCCTCTCACAATTCAGATCTCCCATTCAACGGATTTTCTATAAATTCAGCCACCCATAACACTGATGGTTCAGTAACCATAACGAATCCTATCGATAAACTAAATTACATTGGTCATACCTTTGAAAAGATCAACACACCAAAATATTTTGAAGAAGCCAATATTAACAAAAGAAAAATTGACCCTATTTTCTCATATTACAAAGAGACACTAAAAATTCATAATTCAACCAACACAACAATGACCTACTTCTCTTATAACAACAAAGCCTCCTGCCCTACCATAGATGAAGAACAAGAACTAAATTTCTGCAATGTCACAGACTTAAAACAAATATTAAGGAAACTACCGAACAAATCCTCTTCATGAACAGATGGTATTCCACCTATAGTCTGCAAGCACCTGCCACTTAATATTATTATAGCCCTTACTAAGTTATTCAACAATATGATAAATTCTCACTACTTCCCCTCAGCATGGAAAACAGCCAAAGTAATTCCACTGCAAAAACCAGGAAAAGATCTCTCTGACCCTAGAAACTATAGGCCAATCAGTCTTACTGCCAGCCTAAGTAAAGTATTTGAAGTGGTCATTAACAAACACATATTAAAAGTCTGTACTAATAAAAACATTATTCCATTAAATCAATATGGATTCAGGAGAAAGCACTCCACAGTGAATGCCATTAACAAATTAGTCTCTGATATTGCAAAAACAGTTTTGGAAGGTAAGGTTGTCCCAGCAATTTTATTAGACTTAGAAAAAGCCTTCGATTCAATCTGGATTGACGCCTTAATCTATAAATTGCATACATACGGCTTCCCCAAAAACCTCATTTTACTGATTCTGGATATGATCTCCAACAAATCCTTCACTACTTGGGATGGTACCCACTACTCATCTCAAGAGTTTAAAATCATGAACGGTCTCCAACAAGGAACTGTTAACTCTCCCATACTATTTAATATTTACACAGCGGATTTGATGAAAGAATTCAATTTCAGTGAGGAAAACGGAGACGGTCCTCTAGCAATTGCCTTCGCCGATGATATTATTATTTACTGGCCTGGGAATAACCTAAATGAATTAAATACTTCCCTAAATGGAGTGGTTAACGACGTTAATAAATACTATGCTTCATGGAAACTTAAAATAAATCCTGGTAAATGTGAAAGCATTGTATTCCGCAGGACAACCAAAGATCTCTCCAAAACCAATAAAAGAAAAATTCATGAATTCAAAATCTGCATATCTGAAACGGGAACCAATATAACAGTGGAAGTTCCTCACAAGAAAGCAGTAAGATATTTAGGTTTTTACTTAGATCATCTATTAAGACTCGCTTCTCATATGAAAATCCAACTGGAAAAAGCCAAAGAGGCTTTTAGGGCCAACTCGAGAATCTTCTTTAGCAAAGATCTCAACTCAAAAGTCAAAGTACATAATATGCTACCTACTCCTAGTTAGACCAATAATAACTTATGCGGCCCCAATGATCTGGAATACCAGTGCCCATACTATGGAAAAGGTCAGATCCTTTGAAAGAAGCTGCCTTACAAGGGAACATCCCGAGGTGTAAATCACCGATTTTGATGAAATTTTAGTATGATGTAGTCCTCGCGAAAATATTTGACACGTATTTTTTTTTATCGGCAATCGTCCACGTTAAAGGGGTGAAAACCACCCCCAAAGTTCAGATAACGAAAACTGTTTTATCGAATATCTCGGAAACTATTAGAGATACGAAAATTTCCTAAGGAGTGAAAATTAACGTATTTCAATCACGAATCCAATGCTATAAACATTTTTTTAAAAAACCCGTTTGTTGAAACAATATGTTAAAAAATACTTTTTTTTCATAATATTTTCAGTTAAAATTCTTTCAATTTTCTTAAATAATAGTTGGTATACACTATATAGTCAAACAAAAAATACGGATCAATTAGAAGTTTCATATTTGTGTTACAAAAAAAGTTATTGCATTCTCAATTCTTAAGCTTGATGAACTTGTTAAGTTTTTCCTTCGTATATACATAGTTAGTTGCTCTGAAAAGAGCAGATTTTATTGTCAGTCACTCATATCGTTTTTGTATCGATTTAAGAGATGCAACCAATTAATTAATTACTCGAAATAATTTTCGCAATAATGGTATTCCTGAAAGAAATGTTTGAAACACAAGTTCCTCGTACACCACAAACATTTCAAAGTAACTACATCATCGCAGTTGAAACAGGTTATATTATCTAACTGTAAATCTGTGAAGCAGAACTGTACCGGATTGTCAAATTGTTGAGGCCTATTGGTAATATAGCCACATCGGAACCATGCGTACTTGAACATTTCTTGACATCGTGGAGAGGATAGTTGATTATTTATTAGTGACTGTAATTTAAGAATATTATCTCGCGTATATAAGGTAACATTGATATTTAAATTGATTATTAAATATGAAATTTTTCTCGCGAAATTCTTCCAAATTCGAAACCCGTAAACATCTAATGGTTGAATGAGGCTGGTTGCACCTTGAGGTATTTTTAATAATTTTACTGTTTTGCCTTCTGGAATTTTCTTTTTCATTAATTGTTCGTCATATCCGCTCCACGAATCGTACAACAAGATTGCAGTATCCGATGTATTCGGAAGAAAGACATTCGAAAACCATGTCTTTAATAACTCTTTACTCATCTTTCCAGAGGTAGTTGCTCCAACTGCTATGTTAGGAGCTGTGAACATTGTTCGTTGTACACGTGGTCCTATCTTCCCGGACGCTTCTTTCAAAACAAGATGACCTTCAAACAAAAATTGCCTTCCCTGAATATTTGTACCCCTCCCATGATGGAAGCCAGTACGAATATCCGTATTGTTATAATTGTCATGACAAATTTCTTTGTCTTCTGTGTCTTTTTACCTTTCGATGATTATAACCCATCACGAGTCACCCATCCTACAATCAGAAGGATTCTATCGATATACGTTTATTACTCCCACATTTTCCGGCTAAACAACAACAGGTCAAGTAATTTAATTGTACAAATAGTTTCTGCTATGAAGATACTATCGTTCAAACTTGTGAAAGTGGAATTTTACTTCGGTCGCATATACAAATATATTCCATTTCACGCAACAAGCGTAAGAATTGAGAATGCAATAACTTTTTTTGTAACACAAATATGAAACTTCTAATTGATCCGTATTTTTTGTTTGACTATATAGTGTATACAAACTCTTATTTAAGAAAATTGATAGAATTTTAACTGAAAATATTATGAAAAAAAAGTATTTTTTAACATATTGTTTAAACAAACGGGTTTTTTAAAAAAATGTTTACAGCATTGGATTCGTGAGTGAAATACGTTAATTTTCACTCCTTAGGAAATTTTCGTATCTCTAATAGTTTCCGAGATATTCGATAAAACAGTTTTCGTTATCCGAACTTTGGGGGTGGTTTTCACCCCTTTAACGTGGACGATTGCCGATAAATGAAAGTAGATATTAAATATTTCCACGAAAAGCACCTTATACTATAGTTTCATAAGAATTGGTGATTTACACCTCGGGATAGTCATTTATGATATCAATGTGAATCCGCCGACAGGCCAAATAAATTAATTAATTCTCGGGAGGTATGCGTTATATATTTACTATTTTCGGACGTTATATGCTTGAATTGATTATAGGGATGCTTTAGAATGCTCATGGTGTAAGAAAATATTGGTTATAAGAATAACAATGAATACCATTATTACAATAATTGTTACAAATTATTAATTAATCAATCAAATTTTTTTAATTTATATAAAGACGATATGTGTGTCTGGCAATGAAATCTGGCCTTTTAAAGCAGTCATACATGTATATACGAAGGTATAACTTAACAAGAACGTAAGAGAAAAAATTAAAAATGCAATAACTTTTTTTACAAAAAAAATTTCAAATTTCCATTTTATCCTTATTTTGTGTTTCGGTATATGGTATTCTCAGAAAAATATTCATGAAAATTTATTGAAATTTGACTTACAAAATCATTAAAAAAGTTGTATTTTTAAGCATATTATTTAAACAAACGAGTTTAAAAAAAAATATATTTATATCATTAGATTTGTGGTCGAAATACGTTAATTTTCTCTCTTTACGAAATTTTCGTATCGCTAATAGTTTTCCAGATATTCAATAAATAAGTTTCAGGGTGCCAACTTTGAGGGTGATTTTCACCCCTTTAACGTGGACGATTGCCGATTAAAAAAAATACGTGCCAAATATTTTCGCGAGGACTATATCATACTAAAATTTCATCAAAATCGGTGATTTGCACCTCGGGATGTTCCCTTGTTAGACCTTGCTTATTTATGTATAGATCACATCACTCTAATTTCCAAAGAAGAACTAGTAACAAGGCACTATACAACAGAGCTAACATTTCAAGAATCGATAACTTCATCTTAAAACTAACAAGGAAATATTTTGCAACAGCTAAGACTAGTTCCAACCCCATGATTGTTAGTCTCAGCCATTTTGACCCAGCTACGGTTCTGAGGCAATGTAAGGAAGGCTATATCCAACCACAAACATTCACCTATGTTGACAAAGCCAACCTACTTCAAAACGATAATAACATCCCCCTAATATATCATTGGAGACGCAACAAAGCCGACAATAGAACCAATCTAAATGAAATGGAGGCTAACAACCCAAGAAACCTAGTTTATTCAACCGCCATTCCATTCGTCGATTGACCTCTCACATCCTGACCTATTAGCCATCGCTAACAGGAAAAAGAATTACCCTTTCAGGGGGAACATTAACAGTAATTACAATAACTAAAATCTTTAACTTAACCTCAATTTATTAAAGAATCTTATACAAATAACCCTACCCTACGGGACTCTTCCAATCAGGTGACGCAGTACAAACTATTATTATTAGTATTAATATTAGTATTATTGCTATAAGTCACTACTCCTTTTTCTCCTAATACATATCAACTTAGTTTAATTATAAGCAAACAAAAAGTATTATATAGATAATTAATTATTTATTATTCAGATTCATATCTGAAAGTTAATTAAATTTAAAAGCGCAACGAAATACAAATATAGCTATTCACAACATCGCCAGTGAATAGCTCACGCTCCATTAACACACACTAGTATAAATTACTTCGGAGGGTTTTTTATTATTTTCTCTCTTTCTATACGATAATACACATTATAAATTTTTCCCTCCTCCATTCCTCATAAATTAAACATATAAGTTTACCTGGAGCAGATAACTGATAATTGACAAATAAACTTAAATAGTTTATGATATACCAAAGACTCGAGTGCTGAGAAGTGCAGCCATAAGTCTTAGAAAATAGTGATCGCACAATATTAACATAAGGTATAATAGTTAGTAAGTTAAATTTGTTGAACCTATTATATATGTATATTTTGTTGTATTTTTCAATAAAAAACTTTTTATAAAAAGAAAAAAAAAATTTGGTCCAGTTGGTAGGGCGTCTGTCTGCTGAACCGCTGGACAATTTTTGTCGTAGGTTCGAATCCCCATGGGGACTTGAGATTTTTTTTGTCATTTTTTAAAAATTGTCAACTACATAACAATAATTAGTTGCTATTTTCAGACATTTTAAAGTATTTCTAAGGACGCGAAAAATATAAATTAATTACGGAACATACTTTTTGCTTTGTCGGATTTTTCTAATCATACTCCTGTTCTGCGACTACGGGTATTATTAAACACTGTAACATTGAATAGACATCGGTTCTTCTACGGTGTATGAAGGTGTATGTTAATCAGTAAAGGTTGCAGGGAAAGTTCTTATCTCCGGAAAAACAGAAACTCTGCATTCCTTTGGACACTCATCGTTACAAGTAATCAAGATATTATAATAATATTATGACTTTTTAGTAAGTAACATATGTCTTCAAATATCGTATTAAATCTAGTGTTACAATATTTATTAATATCCGTAATCACAGAAGATAGTATGACTAGAAAAATTCGATAAAGCAAAAAGTATGTTCTGGGTTAATTTATATTTTTCTGGTTCTTAAAAACACTTTTAAATGTTTCAAACTAGCAACTAATTATTGTTATGTAGTTGACAATTGTGGGATGAATTTACCAAATAATGCAATTTCTTATTAACCACATTTATTTTATATTAACAAAATACGTAAAACATAAACAACATACAAAAACTCCATTACAATACACCGCTCCAGCTATCTAGTTTTAGCACACACTCTAACTCTGGAACCGGAAATCTCCCCCTCTCTCTCTCAATGCACCGATCTCACCACGCTAGTAAAAACAACTTCTCACATACCTTCCCCTTGTTTTTACAGGTCATTAACATTCATACATCTTTTTAGATTATTCAATAGCATCACTCTCGCCAGTGGCTTAGTTAAAAAGTCAGCAGTCATTTTCGTATTAGGAACATGCATAACATCAATTTTTTGTTCTTTTACAGTCTCTCTTACATAATGGCATTTTCTATTTAATATTTTTGATTTTGTCTTAAAGTTTCCACCGTTGGCTAATTTTACACTATTTAAATTATCACATTTTATTTCTTTCTTACAAAATTTCGACATACCTATTTCTTTTAGTAACCTATCACTCCAAATAATCTCTTTCACTCCTTCTACCATAGCCTCCAACTCACTCTCAGTAGATGAAAGAGCTACTCTAGGTTGCTTCTTGCTCCGCATAACCACATAAGTGTATTAAGTCACCGTTCCTATATAGTAGCAGTCCACTAAATGATTTTGCATCAGCAGTTCGGTCCCATGATGCATCAGTTTCGCACACAATTTCATTGACCGAACCTTCCTTTCCAAACCCTAAACTGTAATCAATCGTACCCTTTAAATATCTTCATATTCTTTTCAACGCATTTAAATGTATGTTTTTCGGTTTATGATTATATTGAGATAAATTGCTTAATGCAAAAGAAATATCAGGTCTTGTTGCAACACTTAAATACATAAGTTTCCCAAGTAGTTCCTGATATGCTTTGATATCACATTCGTCGCTATTCTCATGTACATCCAATTGTTGATTTATATCCATTGGCGATCCAACAGCACTACAATCATTCATCCCATATAAAGTTAATAATTTCTTAATATAATTGTTCTGGTGTACATATATCCTTCTCCTTTTCTGCTCCATTTCCATTCCCAGGATGGATTCTCCTTCACCTAGTTCCTTTAAATCAATTTGTTTCTTTACCTTATCAATATAACGTTTTTCATACTTATCACTACTTGATACAGTCACCATATCATCTACATGTACAGCACAGTATAAGAAATCATTCCCTTCTTTGGTATAGAAGAGACATGGATCTTCCTTTGACTGTTTCAAACCGTTACTCAGGAAAACATCTGTCATATATTCATTCCAACATCTACTGGCTTGTTTCAGCCCGTATATACTTTTGTTTAATTTACATAAGTACCTGATCTTCGCGATTTTCATATCCATCAGGTAATTCCATAAAAACTTCTTCATTCAACTGCCCATGCAGAAATGCAGTCTTCACATCATACACCTTCATCTTCCTATTCATTTCTGCACTTATACTAAATAGTAATCTTATCGTCTCTATTCTTACCGTCGGTGTAAATGTTTCTACATAATCAAAACCCGGTCGTTGTCCGCAACCCATGGCAACCAACCTAGCCTTATATTGTCGTTTCTCTGCTTCACCACTTCCTTTCAAACTAAAAATCCACTTACTTTTTATCACCCTTTTGTCTTTTGGACGTGATACCAAGTCCCAAACTCTGTGTCTCTTCATGGATATCAGTTCTTTTTCGATTGCCAGATTCCATTCCGTTGCATCCATAGATCTTCTTGCTTCTGCTATTGTTTTTGGAATTTCTTCACTTACTTTCATTGCCTGTTGACTTCTAATCCTTTCCGATCTTCTTACAGCCAGATTCTCATATCTTATTTTCCTTTCTTCCTGTTCGTTCTGTTCTCTGATCTTCATTGCCGCTTTCGTTGATCCTCTTGGTCTTCCAGGCCTTGTCTGCTCAATTACCTCTTCTTGGTTTTCCACTTCTTCTTCTCTCTCATCACTGTCATGGTTCAAAGTTTCTTCCATTATTTCATTTTCACTGTCAATCCCTGCTTGAGTGTTGTCTGTTGGTTCACTTTCTTCTTCAATATTGTATTCATCATTTGGTTCATTTTCATCATATTCTTCATCAATATCTAGACCAAATGTCACCACGTTTTCATTGTTTACCTCACTTTCTTGTCCTTCATTATGTATTAATGCACATCCATTCCTGTTTTCATCAAATTGGACATCACAGTCACACCTAATTATATTTAACTCTGGAACATAAACACGGTAAGTATTGTTATCCGCATAACCTATAAAAATTCCTTTGATTGTTTTAGGTGCAAATTTCTTGTTTGATCTTTCCTTTATTAATAAATATGCAATGCATCCAAATCTTTTCATATGTGATATGTTAGGTTTTCTTCTGTACCACATTTCATACGGAGTTGCATCGTGTACCTTTGACATCACTCTATTTCTTATGTACGCAGCCGTACAAGCAGCTTCTGCCCAGAAATCCAATGATAAGTTTGAGTCAGATAACATGGTTCTTACAGTTTCAATGATTGATTTATTTGCCCTTTCCGCTACTCCATTACATTGTGGTGTTCTCGGTGGACTCAGTTCATGCTTTATCCCCTTTTTCTGTAACCATACTTTTAAATTATTAGATAAAAACTCCTTACCATTGTCCGATCTCAAGGCCCTTAATTTCATTCCTGTTTGCGTCTCTTTCAATATAATCAGGTTCTTTAATTCTTCTTCTGTTTCACTCTTAACTTCTAATATTCGAACAAATAATAATCTTGAATAATCGTCAATTATTGTAAAAATATATCTCTTTCGACCTCGTGACTTCGGATTTATGGGTCCTATAAGGTCCATATGCCATAATTGCATAATTTGGGTTGTTCTTCTGTTTTCTAACCTATAGTGCGTCTTTTTATGTGACTTCCCTTCCACACACGGTTCACATCTATCATTCATTCGAGGTGTTTTCATCCCTAGCGCGATGCCGTCTTTTTTCATATCTTCGACAACTTTCATGTTGGCATGACCCAGTCTTTTATGCCAAATTTCTATCTCTTCTGCCGTTTTTGCCTGTTCTTCTTTTTGTATGAACGGTCTCACATAATACGTGTTTCCTACTCGAGCTGCAGTCATTTTCACATCATCTGGTTCTCTGTAAATTATAGCACCATATTTATTAAATTTAACATTATACCCATTGTCCGTAATTTTGGCAACAGATAACAAATTTGTGTTGAGTTGAGGGACACATAAGACATTTTTAAGTCTCAAATTGCCTTTACTAGATGACTGTTTCATTAGTATGTCACCAATCCCACTAGAAGACAACTTCTTTCCTTCTTTGTCAGCCAAACTAATTTCTCTCTCTTCCTCTTCTAAATTTTGGAACAATTTTATATCATCTGTCATATGGCTTGTTGATCCTGA
Source organism: Cerceris rybyensis (assembly GCA_910591515.1). Classification (NCBI taxonomy): domain Eukaryota; kingdom Metazoa; phylum Arthropoda; class Insecta; order Hymenoptera; family Crabronidae; genus Cerceris; species Cerceris rybyensis. The sequence goes on along the minus strand of OU342796.1, from coordinate 3,111,870 downwards.
GTCCAACAACCATATTTCTTCGGTATTACCTTTTTCCTCTGCTACATCTGCAACTGACACTATTTCTACTTTTGAACTATCCCTTACGGTAAATATTGCTTCATCTGTTGTTCTCATGCTGATATCTCGTTTTTCGTGTGCTTTATTCATTATTCTATTACGGTAGCTTGCCGGTGTATTTCCGTTATTGTATCTTCCCTGCGAGGTTGACCCTCTGAAATCTTTACATACAGCTGCATTATGATTAGGCCCATTACTATTAAAATTTCTTTGTCTACTGTAACACTCATATGAAAAATGTCCTCTCTTTCCACAGGTGTAACATTGTAAACCATTTTTATTTCTATCACTGACACTTCTTACACTTTCCTTATTTCTTAGTCTTTCTTCATATCTTGTCTCGTTCCTTAATTCTTCTTGTTTCAAAGCGTATCTTATATCGTTGATTGATGTATCCTTCTGTATTTCTAGAACTCTCACGTTTTTATCAAACTCTTGCCTCAAACCTTTTAGGATATACATTCTTAATTCAAAATGTTCAATGTGTTTTCCTAATTGCACACACTGATTTCTCAAAGCTTCTGCTCTATTTATATAGTCATCTACCCTTTCACATTTTTTCATCCTTAAGTTTGTTAATTCACTTAATGATCTTGCCTTTAACTGTTCTGATCCAGCTGCCATATTCTGCTTTATCATTTTCCATAACGTGTCAGCCTTCTTTACATGCGTGTACTTTAATAACTGTGCCTTGTGCATTGTATTCATTATGATTGCTCTAGCCGTTGCATTATTGTCATCCCATTCATTCCAGGCTTTCAATTTTTGTTCGTAGTTAGCTTCCTGCACCTCAGGCTTTACCACAGGCGCCACTTCCATTACTTTCTTCCATAACCTCTTTGCTCTAAGTATACCTTCAATTTTTTCACTCCACAGGAAATAATTGGAGTCATCCAGTGGTTCAATTGAAGCCAAATTCCAGCCGTCACCCATTTTGTTTTGTTATATATTTATTTCTTTTTAATCTTCTCAGTATACCACGTGCTTTTGGTCTATAGCCACGTACTCTTGGTTTACAGCCACGTGCTCTTGGTTATATCTACTTTTATCTTTTTAATCCTCCGAACCACGCTCTGCTACCATATTGTGGGATGAATTTACCAAATAATGCAATTTCTTATTAACCACATTTATTTTATATTAACAAAATACGTAAAACATAAACAACATACAAAAACTCCATTACAATACACCGCTCCAGCTATCTAGTTTTAGCACACACTCTAACTCTGGAACCGGAAATCTCCCCCTCTCTCTCTCAATGCACCGATCTCACCACGCTAGTAAAAACAACTTCTCACAACAATTTTAAAAAATGACAATAAAAAATCTCAAGTCCCCATGGGCATTCGAACCTACGACAAAAAGTGTCCAGCGGTTCAGCAGACAGACGCCCTACCAACTGGGCCAAATCACTCACTTGAAAAGACCTTAAAAATTCTTGCAGATAAAGAACCATCATTGTTCACAAATGATTTAATTAATTGGATTCTCTATATTAAGATGTAATTTCTTCGTGGCAGCAACACTGAAAGTCACAAAATGAACATACTGTAATCGAAGAATGAGGAAATAATAACTGGATCATGGTGTTTCACATCGAAATGCGTCGCGCAAATCGGTTTTTGATTTTTTTCACAATGACGCAGGCGGTTTAAAAATCTGAAAAAATTGGAAATAACAATCATGAGTGTTGGATTGTTACTGTACTATGCAAAATGTTGTCACTCGAAGATCTCGATACGAAATCTATTTTCTTCCGTTTTTTTTGCGTTTGCTCATTTTTTACACTTAGGTTCTTCAATGGAAAAATCTGAAAAAAATCTCAAACATGTATGGTACCGTGTAGAATTTGTCAGAATTTTTTCGAATTTTTTGAACCTTAATAACTAGGCAAAATGGGGCAAAAACCCGTTTTTTGAATTTTCCCCATAACTACCCTTCCGGTCAAGATACAGGGTTAAAAATAGGTACGCAATGATCGCCGAGCATTATCTATCGAATGAGACTACCCCCATTGAAATCGGTTCAAGGGCACTTTTGACCACCTTATCCTGCTGTACCCTTTATAGCAAATTTTTCCAACCTTGCCCCACGTTGGGCTCCAAATGAGACAGCCGACCTTCCGATTGTTTAAAAATTTCGACAATTTAAGTTTATTACAATCGAAAGGGGCCACCCGGCGCGGCCTGAGTCAGTGGCTGCCGGGGCTCTGAAGAAATTCCGGGCAAACTTAGTGGAAGATTTTACAAATTAGCAAATGTTGGGCGCCAGTTGGTTTCACGAACCAACAACAAACTTTCATTAATAAAATAAGGCTAGTTGAGTCAGCGGTAGGTACGAAGTTCTCACAGGGGAGGGTAGGTCGGATGACCCGAAAGGTAAAACACAAGAAATAGAATGTTGAATATGGAAGACAATATAATTTACTTCGGGTAAGTAGTTTCCACTTACTTGACAAATTCGCTCCTTATCACTAATTTAACAATTGTCTTAAAGTCTCGGCGTAGGCCGCTGCCTTCACAAATTAAATCGGCGCAATAGCGTGCGCAACCACGTTTAAATTATCTGGACGGAAACCTCTACGTCCTTTCCTTTTGACTATCCGGCACAGAAGTCCCTCTGGATCCTGACTGATCCTTACTATTCGGCTCACGGGGACAGAGTGTCGCATGTTCGATCGACGATCGAACGCGAAAGATGTTCGCCCTCTGCTGGCCCTTTAACTATTACAATTAGTGGCGCTATTTTCCTGCGAGGGAATTTCGAATGTGAGCCGGTAATGCTCTCGCTTGTCCGGAGCCAGATCCCCGACGATGTTGAGCGGGTTCTGATAGTTTACTTTCCTGTCACAGCTTATATAGGGCTCCGTTTCGGGAAGGATTTGGAAAAATGAGTGGAGGTGGTAGGACTCTGGCAGGGATGTAAGGGTACCAAGGACATATGGAAGGCATCTGGCCAAAGTGTAAAGTGCCATGGTTTGTATAAATTTAGATAAGTGGAAAGCAGCCCTGTAAAGCGAGGAACACTTGCTTTTAAACCTTTCGTTTTCGAGAGCGGCTGACTGGCATGGAATGAAGAATTTTTAAAATTCTCAGGGTCGAATGTAACACAGATATAAAACTAATAATATTCCCCAGAACCGAAGTATATAAACTACTGGTTTTGTTATCTTATGTTAGTAAATATAAAAGGACTAGTGCATAGTCCAAAAGGAAGACATAAAAACTGGTATAGCCTCCCCTTGTATCTAAACCTTAAAAATTTTCTTAGAGTAGCATGAATTGGAACGAGTAAATATGCATCTTGGAGATCCAAGGTTCCTCGATAATCACCTGGAGATATTAGTCCCAAAGCCGACCTAATATCTTCTAGTTTAAAGTGTTGAGGATCAATGAATTTATTTAATTCTTTCAGATTAAAACTAAAGCGATTTGAATCATCCGGTTTTGGAATCAGAACATGTGGAGAGATAAATTGGTCATCGCACTCTTCACATTCTTCAATTGCGCCTTTACATAGTAATTTACTTATCTCTATTTGAATTTTCTCTGTCTCTTCGACAGAAAATTTTCTTTCCTTAGGAGGAAACCTTTGCAATGGTATTTGTGTAAATGGAATTTTATATCCATTTATATAGCATAAAATAGTTTTGTCGGTAGTGATTTCTTTCCAGTTGATCTCAAAGAAACGCAACCGACCTGCTATTTTCTTTACCTTTTTTACTTCTTTGATGACGACTGGCTCGTCGTCCTGGATGTTGATTTTGACTGGTGCGGATATGTTTTGTGTGACTTTGGCTTGAATCTCAATGGCCGAAATCTCTGGTTCTGGCCCACCTGACGGTACACTGCAGGTGAGCGTCTCCAGTTTCCCTGGTCTCGAGATTTGGATGGCACCTTTGGTGGATGCTTCTCTTTAATGCCTGCACAAGCTCTTTCTACCTCCTTGACATCCTTAACCTTGTCTTTTAGGTCATCACCATAAAGCCATTCGTTTGATAGCATCGAATCGACCATTGGTTTGATGTTCTTATTTAGTTGAGGAGTAATGTAAGATTTTCTTGCTACAGATTGTTGATAAAACACATCTGAGAGAATTTGGCCCGCATGACTTATGTAATCAATAAGTGAGTCTTCATCAACACCTTCTTCGGGTTGATCTAGCAATATAGAAACCGCGGCACCTAGAGCAGACAAAGCCGTGCCAACACAATTTTGTGTCTCAGCAAAATGGTCATCCCTTTTTTTGGCTATGTCATTGAGCAGCGGGACTATCTCCAGGTTCAATTTGGGAGCTTCAGTGTAGAATTCACCTTTTCTTTTATAAGCTTCCAAGATTTCTTTTTTATTCCTTTCTGGAAGACCCTCGATCTTCCATTTTGACCAGGTATTGTTTAATTGTGGGTGGTATTTTATGTCCTTGTAAATACCTTCATCCGGATCCATCCCCAAGACCTTTAGAGTATTATCTTTGCATGAGTCTTGCTCAGCTTGGATCTCTCCCTCTTCATCCACTTGGCCAGTGACTGATGTATCATTTGCACCCATATCAGGATTGTACTCATTCTTTTTATTGCCTTTCTCAGCATATGAGAAATAAGCGAAAACAACAGAAAAGAAAAAAAAATTAATGAATAGGCACTTTTTGTGCACTTGTGGTCTTTATATTCTTGTTGAATTGTCGTATAGACCTGGTGATGCCGTGTGGGCAAACACCTCTCAACTTTCGTATGGAAAGTTGAGATGATTTTTGCATATTGTATGTAGTTGGTCTTACTTTTATGAGTATTCGCAGTGCATGAATCTTTATTAGAATTAGTCGGTAATATTTGTTCTTGTTGAACTTTTACCAATTTCTCAACGATTTTTGTGAGGTTATTAATCTGCGACTGCATTTTTTCCTACTTGTCACTCTTCCGACGCCTCGATTCTCTTGACCGGGATCGTAATCGAGACCTAGAGCGCTTTTTTCCCATGTCGAGATTTTATTTAATAATTGATATTAATTGAACTTTTCTCAACTGTGCGTAAAAGACGTGTTGCTGTTTCGGCAAAACGAAACAATATAAATACAGAGGGCGCATGTCGAAGGAAGTGAGCGGAGAGCGCCAAGATATTTTAAATTTAAGCGTTAAACGTTGTGGATTGAAGCATGACAAGCATGACTACATTATACTATCATCGAGAACGAGACACGTAATATAATCTCAATCGATGCTGTTACGCCGTAGAAGGTGCTTCTTGGCGTTCCGATCGCGGATGCTCGATCGGTAGTTAATTAAATAAGTCCACTGAGTTGAATGGGTTATATTTACAAAATTTAACACTACTGTACAAATGGTGACAATGTCTGGATAAATGTGATGTATAACGTGACGTTTCTGCTGAGCTTGCTTGTGTGAGAGAGAGGCCGAGCCGATGCGCTCGGTTCCTTTTATAGCAAGGTTTTTAAGGAGAAGTATTCATAAGTCAGGAGAAAGGGTACAAATGTTCTGCCAAACGTGGAAACATTTGGTCACCACTTGGTGAGGATTCTGCCGATTTTTGCCTTGCTGGTTTGCGCCTAGGTATGGTTTATGACAGTACCTAGGTACAGGCTCTACAGAAAGTTTCCACGTTTGACAGTCGGAGTAAAAAGTTATTTCGCGACGATGCGCCGCGACATACCGCCGCCCTTGAACGGTTATGTTCAATAATATGATAGGTACGCTAATGAAAGATTGCATGAATTACATTGATATTAATTGTGTTCGTGTGTGTAGAGTTGATTATGTTTACGATGCTTAAACTATTTCCATTCCGGTACGGATGGGCCTGGGTGTGTATGTGTGTGTGTGTGTGTGTGGTACTGTTAAGGGACGGTTTCGGCTTCAGGAGGAAGGGGCGCAGGTCTTGATGGGCTCGTAGATGCTCGAGCAGGGTTTGACGATGGCCTCTCGTCTGCTGCCATGGATGTGGTTCGGCAATCCTTCCAAGCCTCCGTTGGACCGTAGATGTGCTGTCCTCCTTGATCAGTACCGTTGTGAATATTGTCTAGTGCGTTCCTCGGTTTCCCCATGTACTATTTACTGCAAGAGTGCAATACGTACAGTAGTCCTGTTTCCAGCGGGTCCAAAGGTGTTGTTGCGCCTTCAGGATCTGTTGCCGCTGAGATGATTGATTAATAGGCACGTTTCTGAGATTGGGGTCGTATACGTTCCTCATATTATCGCCTATGAGGTAATGTTTGGGGAGAGGATAATGCGGACGTTGGGATCGACAAAAGTTGGTAGGGAATTCAAGATGGCCTCTTCTTGAACGCGAATAACGGCTTGGACGTTGCGAAATATTGTAAGACCCCTCGACATTATGTGGTTTCGTTTCAATGCTACCTCGCGTTGTAGCTACCCGTGTTTTCGGTACCTGCTTCGGAGGTTCGCGGCACGTGTTTAGCAGGTATTGGACTTCGGTCTTCGCTTGTTGGTCGGGCTTAGAAAATGAATTGACCGTTTCCTTGCCCTTCCCGAATTTCCACGGCTCTTGTTCCACGCTCGTCTGAGCCAGAAAACAATGACCGACCATCTCATCGTGACTTTCCCGTGACGTATGTATTGCCTTTACTTCATTCGTTTCTTGCGTATGTAATAACGTACTATGCCCTTTTCCGCATTTCTTGCAGCCGGAACTAAGGCATTCGCTTGCTGAATGACCCGGTTTTAAGCAGTTGATGCAGATCCGTGCCTGCTGTACTGCTTCGTAACGTTTCCCGACGGTCATTTTTAAAAACTGTGCGCACTTCCATATTTTGTGTTTGTTGTTGCAAACAACGCAGGCTACGTTTGGTGCGACTGCTACGTACGTTTGCGCCTCACGCGTACCTGGACTGTAATCCCTGTAATTGCCCTTGTCGCCCGCCGACGATGGTTTACTTGATTTAGATACCGGCTCTACGTCATCGGTTCGCGAATATTCCTTTAAAAACGTCATGAGCTGCGGGAACGATGGACGGTCTGAGTCTTCTAAGCCGCGGTCCCAAACTCTGCGCGTGACTCGATCTAGTTTTCTAGCTATTAAAAAGACCAGTATGTCATCCCATTGTTCGACTGGGACGTTGAGACCTTTTAATGCTCTTACTCGCGCATCGACTACGCGGGTTAGTTTCCCTAGAGCGATCGGGCAATCTTGCGTTAATTTCGTTAAATCTACTAGAGCCTTTAGATGGGCGTGTATCTCGAGTCGGGGTTTGCTGCATTCTTCGTTTAATATTTCCCATGCGACGTAATAATTTTCCTCGGTGGCTGGTAGCTCGGCCATCACCGAGGCTATTGGCCCGCACAAGTGTGATTTTAATACGTGAAATTTGTGTACCGCGGGTGTAGATTCGTCGTCGTGTATGACTGATTTGAAAGTGTCGTGGAACTTGGCCCACTTGTCGTATTCTCCGGAGAACATCGGTATCTTTACTCGCGACAGTAGACTGTGTGGTGCCCCCTTTGGAGTTTCGCTTCGCGAAGCCGTTCGAACCCCTGCTGCGGTCGGGTCGTATTCGGTGAGTTTTCGGTGGATGTTAACCGTGGTCTTATGTATTTTTGTTTCTAATTCTGCACGCGTGGATTCGTGGTCGGATGATTGATCCAAACCCTCAATTTCGAATTGTACCGAGTCAAATTGTGTTTCTAATTGTTTTAGTGTGTCGAGACGACTCTTGAGTCCGACGGAGTCATTTGTATCGTCGACCGTTTTGATTAATCGCGTTAGCTTACCCTTAATTACGGCGCGTTGACGCTCGAGGGTTTTGAGATCGATAGCCATCTTGAACGATTTGGAAATGATCTAGGAAGACGATAATACGACTCACGTGACCGATGACTGGATGTTGCTGGTCTCGGCGATGCTGCTCTCTTTTCGTTGCTCAGCTTGTCTGGGTTGTTTCGAGTACGTTGTTTCTTGTAGTTGCGTTGATGTTTCCGTTGATGCACGGATGGTGTTGCTTCTCAGTAGACTCGGATCAGTGGGCTGCAGTTCCAGTAGACCACTGAATCCGGCTCGAAGGACCAAATGTTACGCCGTAGAAGGTGCTTCTTGGCGTTCCGATCGCGGATGCTCGATCGGTAGTTAATTAAATAAGTCCACTGAGTTGAATGGGTTATATTTACAAAATTTAACACTACTGTACAAATGGTGACAATGTCTGGATAAATGTGATGTATAACGTGACGTTTCTGCTGAGCTTGCTTGTTTGAGAGAGAGGCCGAGCCGATGCGCTCGGTTCCTTTTATAGCAAGGTTTTTAAGGAGAAGTATTCATAAGTCAGGAGAAGGGGTACAAATGTTCTGCCAAACGTGGAAACATTTGGTCACCACTTGGTGAGGATTCTGCCGATTTTTGCCTTGCTGGTTTGCGCCTAGGTACGGTTTATGACAGTACCTAGGTACAGGCTCTACAGAAAGTTTCCACGTTTGACAGTCGGAGTAAAAAGTTATTTCGCGACGATGCGCCGCGACAGATGCGTCACGCGCATCGATTTGTTTACTGTCGTCGGCGAGCGCGGCACCTCTTTCCAGCGCGAGCGTGCCAATAGATCCGAACCTGCAGTACGCGACGCGAGCTCGTAGCGACAACATCTCAGTGCTCGTACGCGACGTAAACAAAATTCCTAAGTGCCCATACAGAGAGTCATTCATACTGTGGAAGTGTATCTTGTTATACTCCAAGTGATCGGCTAATTTTCGTTACTATTATTGGGGCTTGCTTTCGCAAGTCCCAATACAGTTCTTCATTTTTTTTTCATTTTTGACCGTCCATTTTTATGGAACATCATATTGCGCACATAGACGCTAGCAACTCTTCCGCATCGGTGGCGGCCGATGCCTATAATACGGACGAAAATTGTGCATCCCTTCAGACTGCTAGCCAGGGATCTCTATCTCTGTCTCTAAAAAGACATAAATCATCTAATCCGTCTTCATCCGAGGACATTTAAATGAAGAAGTCACGCAAAATTTCCGCTTCACGCACAGCCGCACGGCAATCTGCCGACGCTAAAACGGATCCAGTTAACACCATGGACAATGACACAGGATTGAAATCGCTCGATCAACAATCCAGCGATGCGATGTCCACAGCATCATCCAAACAAGGCGCTCAAGCATCTTATAACAAAGACAATCTAATACGTGAAAATAAAAGACTCTTAAACGAAATAAAATTGCTCAAAGAGCAAATCCAAGCGCTCGCTGGACCCTCTACATCTACTCGGACCATTGAATCGCCAACGTCGGAATGGATCACCATTGGATCCCGTAGACCTGCAGGACGACACGCGCCTTCTCCGACGCCGACGCTGGACAAACCTCCCACCGCCAACCGTTTTCAGGCCTTTGCCGAGCCCAACGCTCTACCGGAGGTGTCAAGGGACCAGCCTCCCACCTTGAGGCAGCCGACCCCACCACAGAAAACTATTAGACAAGATAAGTTTAACAAACCACCACCGTTGATAGTGCATGTGGCTTCACCACAATTAATAATAAATATAACTAAGAATGCCCTTCAAAAGGCATCCTTCACCATAAAAAGAAGTGGCTCGAAAAGCCACGTCATATACCCGAATTCTCTCGAAGCTTATTCAAAGATCAAAGACATTATGATGAAAAACCAGCTCAAGTTCTTCACTTATACGCCGAAGAACGAAAAACCAGTGACGATGCTTCTCAAGGGTATCGACCCAAACACCGACAAGAATGAGCTGTTGTCGGAAATCAATTCCATCACCGCACCTAAAGCTAAAGCCACTCGTATTTCCAATTTTGTAACCGCGAAATCGAAACAATCCGGCTTGCCCCTGCCTATGTTCGTAGTGCAATTTGACGCCAATACAGATATCAAATTTGTTCAATCAATCAATGTTTTAAATTATCAACGCGTCAGATGGGAGAAATTGCATAGGCAGGATCTTTTACAATGTTTTAACTGTCAACGTATAGGCCATGCATCCGCTAACTGTCATCTAGATTTTAGATGTGTTAAATGTAATTTATCTCACGAGCGTGGTTAGTGCTCGGTCACAGAAGCAACCAAACACGACGCAATTTACTGCGTCAACTGTGAGAAGTTCGGCCACCCCGCGTCATATCGAGGCTGCCCGAAATTCAAGGAGAGAAGAGCCGTTGCCGCCCCTACGAGCAACAGAGCTCCCCAGCCAGCCGCATCCAGAAGACTTCCATCTCCCCTCGTCAATCCGATGACGCTATACAGTAGTGTTGCGAGTGGAGTGGGGGGCCTAGTACCGTGCGGCTCCGCAGCCGTGTCACCTGGGCGGCGGAGCTTCTCGTTTTCAACCGCCTATTCGTACCCTTTTGTTTCTTGGAGTCCACTCGCTCAGCCTCTTAAAGGAAGCACCCGACAAAGTCGTAGCATTCAAATATTCTTATTAGTTTGTCTGGAGGAGCGAGACATTGTATTACATTGTTGTCTCGTCGCGCGCTTCGTTTCATCAAGGAGAATCTCCCCATGTGGTGGGGGTAATTCTGCCGGAGTTTATTCTGTTTTCACTATAGAGATGTTAGAAATCTGGTGCCTACGCCGATGTCCTCACTGTCGCCACCCAAATCGCGTTGTCTCCCTTGCTTCGATCTGCAGCGTTCTCTCTTTTCGTCTTTTAGTTCGATTTGTTTGTGTAGCTCTTTTAACGAATCGCGAGGTAGAACGTCAAGTGCCTTCGTGTACATGTGACAAGAGGCATGACGCTTGACGCCTGGCGAATCAGGCTCTGCCAAAACAGGCTTACCTCCTAGGTGACACGGCTGTGGAGCCGCACGGTAGGTAAGGCCGCGCATGCATATTCATCGAATACGTTGAACAGAGGATCAGTCCCTCTCGATGCTACGTCCAACGAGCAACAGGTCGATTTAAAAAACTTATTTTCGGCCATCAAAAGTATAGCCGATCAATTACCAATTATTTTTCAACGCATCGGCGAAAATACCGAAAAAATTAATTTCCTCCTTCAATCTTTTATAGATGATAATCATGCTCAATCTGTTGATTACCATGGACGTACCACGAGAGGCATTCGAAATGATTTCCCGCAATAATGGCCACTACCGATCAAAACAGTATCCCGTTGGTCAATCTCCGAATCATTACTGTCAACGTCAACTCTGTTATAAATCTTCACAAACGTGCATATTTGCAGCAATTTTTAAATTCTCATCGACCCGACGTATGTGGTCTCATTGAAACGAAGCTAAATTCGAGACATAATTTGGAGGTTCCACCACAATTTGTAATAATACGCAAAGACAGAGAAAACAACCGTTTCGGCGGCGGTGTCGCTATGGTTATTAATAGAAGATACAAATTCACTCGTATAGAACTCTCCACTTCTCACGAAAAATCTTTAGAAGCCATTGCGATCCGCTTGGATCTTTCGGCTGGTAGAAGCCTCGTGATCGCAGCGGTGTATAGCCCTTTCAATGATAAAATCGTATTCCTTCGTGACCTCGATGATCTATGTACTCAGTTGCGAGTTGCAAATGACTCGAATCACTTTGTGATCGCGGGCGATCTTAACGCCAAACACACATCATGGCGTAATACAGTCAACAACAGCAAGGGGTTAGCTCTTTTTGACTGGCTACAGTTACAGGGTGCTATCTTCCGCGCTTCCCTTCTATATTCGGAAATACCGACTTATCATCCGGCTAACTCGAACTTGGACATTGCTTTGGTGGACAGCAGGCTGATCGATCGTATTAACGATGGAACGCAAAGGCTGGGTCTGCTGCCCTATGATAGCGATCATTGGGCCATAACGATTAATCTCTCTCTCCTCGGTTGAAATACATACGTAGAACGAGCCCCCAGAGTACTGAGACTAAATTATCGTTTGACCAAATGGAAAGAATACAAACTCAAACTCCATAATTATATCAACAGCCTAAATCTCCCATCGTTACTTAATGCGTCGATCGAAACGATTAATTCTTCAATAGAGGCCCTCGAGGAAAATATTTCCGTAATTCTGATGAGCTGTACACCTACCGTGGAGGCTCTGAACTGCCCGAGAGAATATGACGACCGACGCATTAATAAGCTCAAAAAATTTAAATCCAAACTTATCACCAGATTATTTCGTTTATTGCGCCTTCGCGACAATTTAACTCCAATACAGTCTAACATGATCAAATTTTATAAATCAATAATTCAGCGTACCAATTACAGACTCAAAAAACTCTACTCTGCAGTTGCAAATAAATTCTGGAACGACAGACTGTCCAAACTAGATACTCGTGATCCCATTAAGCTACACCCTTTTTTAAACAGAATTATAAATCCAAAAAACATTGACTCAATTCCGCCACTAAGAGGCGCGATAAACGACGATTTTCTTTGGTCTGAATCCGGAATAGATACATCGACACTCCAGAAAATAGATAATAACTTTGTAGTGTCAAGCACTGACGATCGTTTGACCTTACTTGGGGTGCACTTTGCCAGAGTACATACAAAAAATCTGACTCCTACAACCGAGGAAGAGAGGAATCACGAGCACGAGGTAAAGCAGACTTACGATCGAATACGAGATTCGCGTGAAAATATCAATTGGCAATTCGCTTCGCTACACGAACAGATATGGCCTTCAATTCACACAAACTATCTAATAACTCCCACAATGATCTTACGAGCCATCAAATATCTTAAAAACAAAAAATCCACATCGTTCGACGGCATACCAAACGTCGCCATCAAACGCCTTCCAGGCTCTGTTATTGAATATCTCACGCTAATTTTTAATGCATGTTTACGTCTATCTTACTTTCCCATTCGTTGGAAAACGGCCAAGCTCGTCCCATTGCACAAAAAAGGGAAAAACCTTTGCAACTTAAATAATTACCGGCCGATCAGTCTGCTGCCAAACCTGGGCAAATTGTTCGAGATCATGATTAACATACGTTTGAATCATTTTGTGCGGTCCAATAAATTAATTTCTGATTATCAATTTGGTTTCAAACACTCGCACTCCACGGTTCATGCTATTGCCAAATTGACTCGCGACATTGCCGACTCGCTCAACAGCTCAGCTGTGACTGGGGCTTGTTTAATTGACCTCGAGAAAGCATTTGATACTGTTTGGACTACGGGATTGATAGTTAAATTACACAAAATGAATTTCCCCCCCGAGTTGTTGCTTCTAACTGAGAACATGATCACTGGCCGCGCTTTTAAAACTTTTCACAATAATACTTTTTCCGTTCGTACTTTCAATATTTTAAATGGTCTGCAGCAGGGCGCCGTAAATTCTCCTCTACTATTCAACTTATACTTCTCTGATATTTTAAACAATTTTAACAAAAGTAACGATACTTGCAAAGCTTTGGCCTTTGCGGATGATTTAATCATATATAAATCCGGCGTTGATCCTCTCGACATTCAGTCACACTTGCAGAGGGCTTTCGATTTTGTTGTCTCGGCGTGTAACATGAAGAAGGTGAGAGTAAATATGCTCAAATGCGAGACTATTTTATTCATTAGGCCCACGTCCCAAATTAGCAAAAAACAGTACAGGCTCTCAAAAAATTTTTCGATTCACGCGACGGAAAGATTTGACCTTTTAATCCCTCGGCTGAAAAAGGTCAAATATTTAGGTGTAACTCTCAACGAACACTTAAACTATAATGAACACGCCAACTACTGTCTCGGGAAAGCAAAAGGTATAGCATCTAAATTGGCTCGCCTCTTCTACTCAAAACACCTCGGTGAGAATGTCAAACTACTCCTTTACAAGCTTTATGTCAGGTCAGTACTATCTTATGCAATCCCAATCTGGTTCTCAATTTCGCCTTATGTGATGGAGCGCATTCGCACCTTCGAGAGGAAAATGTTCCGGGCGATCACGGGTCTTCTCATGCCCAGACGTATGTCGGATGGTACCAAGCGACACTTCCGCAATCAAACAATTTATAGCAGGGTTGACTGTTCGCGGTTTGATATTTTTGCACTTAAAATCACCAGAATGTTTATCCTTAAATCTTTGCACTCAAACTCTGACAATCCTCTCATCACCTCGTTACATACAATGTCGGACGAGGAGGCTAGGAAGGCTCGCGAAAATGGGTTTCTCTCTACTGCTGCCTTTCCCTATCTCGATAGAGAAGGATACATTCAGGATTTTCGCTCCAAAATTCCCATCATATACCATACGCATAGAAAAAGGGCCTCGCTTGCTCTTCGATACGATCCTTTGGTAGTTTCTGCCGATCTATCACAACTGCAACATTCTATATCTCTTCATCCACGGGATACTGTCCAAAAGCATTACAATTATCTCGATAAATTACCATGGCTTAAATCTTGACCGATCGTCGTACTCTGAACCGAGCACTTCCATTATCTTAGTTTAAACTCTGTATATACTCTTTAGTCCATAACATAGTTAGATTAGTATATCTACTTTAAGTTACTTTAAGAATATCGTTGATGTCAACAACATCCTTTACTATCCTCTTGATTCGTATGGAACGTTATTCAGTATAATTTCATGCCACTTGTATTCGTAAGCACGGTAATTTTTCTTTATCATGGATTTCTTTACTTATTTAATTCTTCCATCGTCTAATTCTTGACCACTGATCCGTGCAATTTTTCTTATTTATTTTGGTCAAGATCTCATTATTGTTCGTTTTGTTTTACTCAGTATATTGGCCGTGCCAATATCTTCTCCCCCCCCCCCCCCCCCCTTTTTTATAATTGTTAATTGTTTTGTCAGTCCTGGTACCTCTCTGTAACGAAGATGCCTTTTTTGATGATCATATCAAATCTTTTGGGGCGTAATACTAATTGCTTAACTCTATCATACAGCGCAATTTGATTCTTTTTTTGTATTGTATAATTTCCGTTCTCCTGCGAGAAGTCGCTAATGTGCGACCATACAGGAGTTACATAATTGTATGTTTATGCTATCCTAGCATCATGTATATATGTATGATTGAATAAAGGAACTGTTCCATGCAGATCCGAACCTGCGAGGTGAAAGGCAAGGCAAGCTTGGTTGGCCGAAACAGAACGGTTGGGAGAAGCAGGCGGAGTTGCTCGAAGGACCCAGAAATGATCAAATAGCTACACTCCCTGACTTACATAATCGGCAATTGCACTTTTAGAACGATTTAATTGCTTCGCAATGTAACCGTACCCCTTGCCGTCGATGCGAAAAGCATCGATCATGGCTTTTTCTTTTTCCGACAATTCTTTTCCACGAGGCATTTCACTTTCTAACCTTCCTAACTGAATTGTATGATGCTCAAACACAACAAATACGAAAAAAAGGAGGTCACATAATGAATATGTTTTCTGATAAGGCACGATTGATGCCAACTGTTGTAGAAAAGAAAAGTCAGTTTATTCACAACTATGATATGTACAGTGATGGTGAAACTCAGTAAAGATTGTAATATTAATGAGCAGTACTTCGTGAATTATAGCAAATTGCACTAATGAGACGCCGATGAGAACAATTACCACGTGGTGGCGGCGAACCGGCCGCGTGGTGAGAACGCGAAGAAAAATTGCGATTGTATCCGAGTGGTCTAGTTTTAAATTTTTCACTTTCCTTCGCGCATCGATGAGCAGTAGCACAAAACTTCTTTAGTTCACAATTCCAATCACAAACTTGAAGAAAATGCACGCACGATGAGCCGAACGAACTTTGTTCGAAAAGTCTCGAAAGAACAATGGTGAGCGGATGTCACGTGTTTTTCGCGAGCAAGCGTGGCGGCATGGCAGCGTGATTGCACGCTGCTGTCCAGCAAGTGCTGCCAGCTCGTGAGCACACTCAAGGCAGGATGAGCATTCTTTCTCGAACACCAACGTAAGGTAGATATTAAAAGTTGGTATATTTATGAAATGTCTGAAAATCAGATTTTATGTGATCTAACAATAATTTGGTATTTTTATTAAAAAAGCCAAGTTTGTGTTGTATAACTTATTTTTTGCGTGCTACGAATTAGTATTTGAAGAATATATGTCGTAATTTCCCCCATAATCTTAGATTATTAGAAATATTGGGGGGTTGGTATATTTATGCAACGCACTGTATAAAAGTTACCTTTAAAATTAATTATCAAATTTATAGTATTAATTAACAAAAAATTTTGTAATTTATCCAGTAATTACTTTAATCAATACTTCAATAAATTATCATTCGTTTGAGACAACCACCTTTCGTAGATTGTTTAAAAGTCTGAAAATTTATATTTATTTCAATCGAAAGGCGTCACCCGGCGCGGCCTGGGTCAATTGCTGCTGGGGCTCTGACGAAATTTTGGGCAAACTATTGGAAAATTATATGAAATTATATTTGTTAGCCGCCAGTTGGTTCTATTAACCAACACAAGTTTTATTTAACAAAATAAGGCTAGTTGAGCCGGCGGTAGGTGAGGCCCTCTCAGGGGAGGGTAGGTCGGATGACCCAAAGGTGAAATACAAGAAATGGAATGCCGAATATATGAGACAAAATTATTTACTTCAGATAAATTGTTCCCACTTACTTGACAATATTTGTTGCTTAACACTAGTTTGTCGACAGTATAAACTTATGAATTAGAGCCGTCGCCTTTACAATTTTGTATCGCAAAATGTACTCTTAATATAGCCACTCTTTATTCTCTTCGGCTTATGGGACGGGAATTCCCTCTCGAACTTCACCAGTCGATTCCCCGGGACAGAGTGTCGCATGCTCGATCGGCGATCGAACCCGAAAGATGTTCGCCCTCTGCTGGCCCTTTGTCTATTACAGTTAACGGCGCCATTTCCCTGCGAGGGAATTTCGAACGCGAGTCGGTAATATTCTCGTTTATCTGGAGTCAGATCCCCGATGATGTTGAGTTGGTTTGACAATTTTACTTTCCTGTCACATTCTCCCCCCTCAAACCTCAACGTCGGAGAGGGATGATCTCAGCGAAGCTGCGAAACGGTCTCTCTACAATAAGAGTTAGTTAACAATCTTATAAATTTTAAAATAGGCTTTAGCAAGTTGAGAACTAGTGTCTTACCTGAAGTATTCCACGACATAAATTGAAAAAATCTCATCTTCATAATTTCCTCACTCCATTTCCTGTGGAAGGAAGGGATTATCGGAAACACACACACAGACACGACATTTTACTATTGAACATTTATTGAGTAGTATGGGGTATGTTGATTAGACAAAGACGAACACAAAAGGTTTCTTATGATTAGAAAGTTATTCTCGCGCTGGCATCGTCCAGTTGAGAGGTTGTCGACGGTAGAACGGGGTCCCTACTGATTTTTGTTAAGAGTCTTCTTAAACTTTGATGGGACGATGACCGTGACTTCCTCGTCTCCGCTAAGTTCCGGACGCTCCTTCATTATCTCGTCCAGGGTCTTCTCTGATAAAGGCGTGTACAAGGCACACATTGCTTGTCGACGTTTTTCATCAGATAACTGAGTGGCCCCTTTTGCCGCAGGGTTGGCCAGAAACTCTGCTGTAGCTAAGGCCTTCTCTCGAATCAAAAATCGTCGATTCTGGTTGGCCTCGTGCTTGGGGTCGTCAAATCTGATCTTGTATTTCCTTTTTAGGGTGGTCTCGCCCTGGCCAACCATTACCTGGTGGTCAATTGGGATAAACCACGTTGGCCACGTGGCGTAATTCAGGCGCAGCCAATCAGTTATGCCCGCGTAGCGAATGTTACAGTCGGGGCACTCCGGGCAATATAAGCTTAAATCCCTTGAGCACCCTGGGCATCTTCCTAGCAGGCGTTCGTGTTCAACCCCATGGGGGTAGATGCAGTCTTCCGTATCGAATCCGTCGGCCCCACAAATTTGGCAAAATCCCGGCCTGTAGGGTAGTTTGCAGTATTTAAAGTGGTGGTCGGTGGATCGACAATTCACGCACCCGGCCACGTACTGCTTTCCAACTTGGGTCACATACGTTTGAGTGCTCTTCTGGACCCTTTTCGCCTCCATCCGGGCCACTAGGGTCTCTGCTCTCTTTCGGATGATATCCTTCAACATTCGTTCCGATATTATCCGGCAGTCGGCGAAATATAGTTTCGGCTGTCCCTCGGCGGTGTTGAACCCGGGAACGTCGAGCTCCTTCAGGATCTCGTTGAAAGTGGGCTCCCGTGTTGGTGGTGCCGGCTCGACTGCTACCGACGGTGCAACTTCTGCAGTCGGGTTGTCCGTCGATCGGAGTGGCCTCTTGTTCTTCGTCGAGGTCTGGAGCGGGTGTGATCTGCTGTCTACCCGTTTCCGTAACAAGTTCTCCTGGTGGAGGTCTGTTTCCGTTACAACAATTGTCGAAGTCGGTAATTTGGCAGGCAGTTTATCGCGTATTTTCTTCAACAAGGCGTGGGTTTCCCCAGGTGCTTCTGCCTTGGTGATTGTCGCCGACTGATGCTTGCCAACTTTCGGTATGGCTCCCAGCCTTCTGGAAGCGGGTTCATCCCTCGTGATGGTTGTCTTTTCGTCGAACAGGCACGCTAGGGCGGTCTCCTCATCGTCCGATGCTGCATCGAAGGAGCTGTCGCTGTCTTCCGGAGTCTGAAGATTTATAAGCTCCTTCGTCAAGTTGGCGAGCCGTTGTCGAATCGCCTGCTTCATCTTCTCGATTTCTTCCGCTTTTAACAATTTAGGCTTTGCGGGATTCATTCTGGTGAGGTAGTTCACGCTCCACGCTAGGATAAGACAAACATAAGGGTGACGAAAAGGACATCTACAGGGGAGTGTTCGGATTTCTAAGACTACGACGGGGAATCTTTAGATCTGTTAGATAGTATTTACCAATGAGTTTGTTGTCTTGGTCTACCAGTTCCACAGTCATGGGTCCTAATACCCTTCTTATTTTAGCTGGCCCAAGATATTTGTGTGCCAGCTTAGCATTGTAACCCTCTGCTTTATTACTAAGTTTTTTATTAGGATAATAGACTTGCATCCCTTCCTTTACCCTAATTTGTGTTACCTTGTCTTTATTAAGCTTGGCGAGACGTTCGTCCGAATATTTCTTTAATTGCATTTCAATTTTATGCCGTAACTCATCGATGTTATTCATTCTCTCTACCCAAAGGTTTATTGCGTCGTTGGAAACACACGATGCATTTTCTGAGCCACTGACATGTCGAAAAATTGCTTCTCGCCCGTGGTTTAGGAAAAATGGCGATATTCGCGTTCCTGCATGTGGTACCGTGTTATACGAAAACTGGAGTTTGGACAAGTATTGATCCCACTCGTTCTGCTTGTCTTTAACGAATGCAGCTATCATTGGTTTTATTGTCCGGTTAACACGCTCTACCGGATTTCCTTGTGGATGCGCTAACGGAGTGGTAATATGTTTTACTCCTCTCGCGGCTAAGAAATTGCTAACATCCCTATTAAGGTACTCTTTGCCGTTGTCGGAGATAATCGATTGAGGTGTACCCCATCTATCGAAAACAGCGTCCAGTGATCCAACTACCGTTTTACCCTTCTTATCGCGAGTCGCGAACAATTCTATGTATTTTGTCGACAGGTCTTGGATGACAATTATATGGGAGTTACCTTTCTTCGAACGAGTAGTCATATCGGCCGTATCAACGGCGATTTGCATCCAGGGTGCCTGTAATGATCGAGTTACCAACGGTCTTTTAACCGGCTTTTGATTATCTTTTACCCCAATGCAAATGTCACACCCGTCGACTAATAGTCTAACGTCTTGTGTCATTTCCGGCCAATAATAATTTTGTCGAATACGTTCTAACGTCTTATCGCGGCCTAAATGTCCTGCCTGCGGGATTTCGTGATTTTCGCGCATTATTCTGATAATTTCATCGGGTTTTACCACCATTTTCCAAGGATGTTCGTCGTCTATTATCGCCTTAGCATAATCGGGCCTATGATACATGAGTTTACCGTTCTCTACTTTCCAGTCGGGAAACCTACCCGGGTATTTGCTTACAAGTTCGAATTTCGTGTCATACCAATTTTGGTCACAAATAGAATTTAGCGGAATCCGATTCCGAATGGTTTCCTCAACTACTTCTTCCCAACCCGCGGAGTCTACATCTATGTCAAACATACGCGAGAGAGCGTCGGGCGCTTCGTTCAGCGTACCGCGTTTATGCTCGACGGTCATATTATGTTGGAGGAGATAAATAGCCCATCGCGCAATGCGACCTACCGGGTTCTTGATCCCGTGTAGCCAACGTAATGCCTGGTGGTCTGTGACGACTTTAAATGGCATACCCTCTAGGTAACAACGAAGTTTTTCGACTGCCCATACTACCGCTAGGCATTCCTTCTCCGTAGTCGTGTAGTGGAGCTCTGCCCCCCTTAATGGTCTACTGAGGGCCTCGATTAAGAGTTCTTTATCGGAATCAGCATCTTTTTGTACCAAAATCGCGCCTAGACCAAAGTCGCTTGCGTCGGTATACAAGATGAAAGGTTGTCCCGGTATGGGAATATATAATCGCGGTGCATCGACTAAGGCTTGCTTAACTTCGTCAAAGGCCTTTTGTTCTATTTCGGTCCAATGCCAAGGAACCTTAGGACTGGTCAATTTATTAAGAGGTCCCTGTTTACGCGCTATATTTTTCAAATGTCGATGATACCAGTTTACCAACCCATTAAATTGACGCAATTGTGTACGATCCCTCGGTACCGGATACTCGAGAATTGGTTGTATTTTCTCCGGGTTCGGTCGCATCCCGAACTCGTTGATAATGTAACCGAGATACTTAACGCTCTTACACGCGAAGCTACTCTTTTCGCGATTGATTGTTAATTTAGCCTCTCTCAAGACTTCAAAAAGTATTGACAACAGGGTTAAGTGTTCGTCCAGCTTTTGGCTTACGACGATCCAATCGTCGAGGTAAACAAATAACTGGTCGATCCAACGATTCGGTAGATTACGTTCCATTATAATCTCTTTCACGCGTCTCTTGAGAGTATCCATCAACCGTTGAAATGTCGATGGTGCTCCCGTTAATCCGTAGGGCATCCTAACCCATTCGAGAAGACCTTTTCCTTCTACTACGAAAACGGTATACTTTCGACTTTCCTCGTCCATAGAAATTTGGTGAAAAGCTTCACTCATATCTAAAGTCGAGATGATTTTCGCGTGGTGTAACTGAGATAGTATGGAGCCCATTTGTGGGAGTGGGTACGCGGGTTTTTTCGTTTTTCTATTTAATTCCCTATAGTCGATACAGAACCGTAATCCGCCGTTGGCTTTCGGTGCTACGACCGGTGAACTAGCCCAATTACTGTTACTCCAAGTGATATACCCCTTTTCCAACAAACGATCTACTTCCTGATTAATAAAATTCCGTAATCGCTCACTACGTCTGTAAGGTTTTTGTCTATGCGGGGTAGTATCCTCTAATTCGATTACGTGTGTTATTAGGTTTGTCGCGCCGGAGCAATCTTTGTCGAATTTAGCGAATTCTTTATCTAGGAAATCTTTTAGCTTTCGCGTTTGATCCGTAGATAGGACTTTCAGTTCCGTAGGGAAAATAAAACGATGGGAGAGATTATAAGAATATTGACTACCCGCCAACGTCCAAGTTCTTTTGTACGGGTCAACTTGTACTTTAAATGATAACCAAAAGTCCATTCCCAGTATTAAATCTCCTGACAGACCCGGCAGAATGCTAAACCACTGAGGACCGTATACGTCTCCTACATCGATAACGAAGCACGTACCCCCGATGGATTTAACTACGGAGCTATCACCCAGACGTACAGGGTCTGTCCGGAAAGTAATGAGCCTCATTTTTTTTTACAAAGTTTATTGATCGGGCTGGTACAACAACTTAATATTCCTCAAAATAGGACCCTTGAGCATCAATACATTTTTGCCAGCGAGATTTCCATGCTGCATAAGCTCCCTGGAACTCCTCGACCGGAATGCTGTTCAGTAAGGTCGTCGTGGTAGCTTGGATGTTGTCCAGGGTGCCCAGATGACGTCCTTTGAGCTCCCTTTTCAGCCGAGGAAACAAAAAGAAGTCTGCCGGGGCTAGGTCGGGACTGTAGGGTGGCTGGGGAATCGTTGTAACACCGATCCGGGTCAGGTAGGAGCTGACAACAAAGGCGGTGTGAGACGGCGCATTGTCATGGTGCAGTTTCCATGAAGCTCGAATCTCGTTTCGGACGCGGGTGACCCTGCGATTCAGCCTTCCCTGAACGTCCTGTGCCACTTCTTTGCCTGCGAATAGGACATGCAAGCATCCCCGAAAGCTTCATTAAGCATGTCCCATGTTTCCTTCGGCGTCTTGTTGAGTTTAACACAAAACTTCACCGCATAACGCTGCTCTAAAGTTTTTTCCATCGTAACCACGACGAGGTCACTGTACAGACGTTCACGTGGCAGCGCGTCCTAACCCTCCCAGAGCTCGGAGGCGACTCCCCGCGGGATCGCTAGAAAGCTAAAGGTTCCCCCCATTTTTCCCCACCGGTCGCAGCGCTGTGCGTTGTATAGTCGCGTCACAAAAAAATGAGGCTCATTACTTTCCGGACAGACCCTGTATACCTACTGTTGATGTTGAATCTGGTTCTATCTCGTGTAATTGATATTGTTCTACACGTTTATATGCCTCAGTACTCAAATAGGATCTTTCGCTACCACTATCTAGAATGCCTACAATCTTTTCACCGGAAATTATTATTTCTGCCGGAATTCTCAACACTTTAGAAGGTTCTCTGACGTTGTCATTGCCGCGATATATTCGCCGTTGAGGTAATCCCTTCGGTTTCCAATTATTTAATGAATCGGCATTATTCGATTGGCTCAAATTCAATGTGGTAACCTGGTCTGATTTGTTTCCCGAAATTGTCAAAAGTTCGACTGGATCTATTAATTTACTGGGAGTTGTTACATCTGATTCACTATCCGTAGGATCTAACTCGTCGTCTGTTCCCTCTTTTATTTCCCATAGAAAGGTTGTGGTTTTATTTTCAATTAATTGCGAGTTGTCCCCTACATAGTGCAAAGTTTGTACCACGGGGTTATTAGACTTTTGGTCAAGATCTTTTACCTGGTTAATTCTTATTCCCGTATTTTTATTATCCTTATTAGTACAATTATTTCCCTCGGTTACGCCCTGTCGTCCAGTAACTGAAGGAGGAGCTACTGAGGGCCTTTCGGGTTTCCCTGAAATGATGGGCAATCCTTATTAGTGTGCCCCTTTTTTCTGCAGATAAAGCACACTTCTTGTCTTTCCACGGAGCACGAACGCGCTAGGTGTCCCCATTCACCGCAATTATAGCAAAATACTTTACTCCAATCTCGCGGTGTATTAGGCCATACTTTCGGTGAGGTATCGTCCGGTTTAGACGAAACATCACTCCGTTTGGTTTTCTTGTCAAAATTGGATAGGTTTTGTTCTAGCCGTTGGTGCGTTAGCGACTTGGAATTGGATATGATTTCTCTATTAGTTGTATTCGACCGGCGATTTTTCGGCTGAAAGGCATTCAAGTTCGCGGCGGTATCGCAATCTTCGTCCGCGCTATTTTGAGAGATTTCGGAATCTTCTTCGCTTGAACTTTCCCCTTGTAGTTGTCGCAGATCCACCCTTTCTTTCCTGGTCCGCGTTTCCCGATTGCTTTCGATCGAACGATTATAGATGTAATATCTTTCATTTACATAATGTAAGAAATCTTCATAATTAGTAATCGGCAAATTTAAAATTTCTAAAGTTAGCCGCGGATTGAATTTTACTAAGATCTGTTTTAATTGATCTTTAAACGATGGTGGACGTTTCATTTTTTCGAATATGAAGCGGGCTCTACAAGTGAACGACGCGAGACTCTCGCCCCTTTCTACTTTTAAATCTCGGATTTCAGCAAAAAGATCGCCGTCAGCTTTCCTAACTCCCCATTGGTATCGGAAGGCTCTTGTGAACTCTCTCCAAGTACGCCAGTGTCTTTTGTTAATCAGGTACCAACTTCTATAAGCACCTTCGAATATATTTGACAAACACGGAACAAATAGATCTTTATTGACTCCGCTTGTATTTAGGAGATCTTTCAAAATTAATAGGAAATGGTCCGGATCCTTTTCCGTGCGTGGGAAATTAATTTTCCATCCGGCTACTATTCTACCTATTTTAAGAGCTAAATTAGAATCCGAAGTGCTTGTACTAGTAGGTGAATTACTCGTTCGTCTACCGCGTACGGACGAAAATAACGAGGATTGTCTAATTCTATTGTTGTAAAAGTCTCTATCCGAGCTGTTTATCCCGTCGCTGTTGCCGGATTCACTGGTTCGCCAGTAGAACGCGCCCCTTCTAGTCGATCTTCTGCGACGATCTAGAAAATTTCGCAAAGGTGGTAGGTCATCGGTAATACCAGAACTTTCGTTACTAAAACGACGCGTTACTAACCGTGAATTTCTCTGGCTTGATCTATGAAGCGAGGAATTATAGTTATTATCGATTAATTCGTCTAATCGGGATATTCGGCGATATTCATCGGCTGTTACGAAATTTTCTTCGAACACCCTTTTTCCGTTCGGTAGATAATAAACCGTTTTAATTTTCTGTGGTTCGTTAAGAGAACTTCGTTCCGATATGGTTCGCCTCTGACCATCTTGTGCTATAAAAATTGGGTTATCGAAGTGCACTCTTCGAAATCCCCTTTCGACCGATTCTTCGGCCCTTCCACGAAACGTAGGAACATTAATATCTTGATTTATAAAATTTTGGGGATAAGATTCAAGACTGCCTGCTCGAATCCTATCACTGACAGGGTTATTATCTAACAATAATCTCTGACTTCCCTGACTAAGACACGGATTTACTATTTACCGATTTTCATAAACGAAGTTATCAGTTCGAACTTCAGACGGTTCTCCCCGACTCTCATTAATTAATTGCGAATTATCGCTACGGACCATAGACGATCCTTCTCTATTTGCCATATATCTCTTTGAAAAATTATTTTTATTTACTTTACACCCGGGTTCGACAACAGACGGTTTCCCCCGAGTTCCATTATTTGCTCGTTCCGAAGTAGAGGCCCCCCTTCGCCGATTCCTACGACGCGAGGTTCCCGGATCCCTCTCTTCGTTACTATATTCACTGAGGGAGGGGGAATTCGACCCCTCCGCTGCTCGTGATGGCAACCCTGACGCGTCTCCCCCCTCAGACCGGTGGTTATAACGCGACGAACTATTATTGCCTAATATATTGACATAAGTTTCCAAGTTATGTCCCTGACTCTGTCCCATTAAGCCTTGCACTGCATTTATTATTCTATTCTGAAATTCATTTAATTTAGCGTCTAGCTCAGCCCGTAGACCTGTCAACTGAGCATCTTCGACGCACGTTACTAACGTCTCGTGGGGAGTGGGGGTATTCCTTCTCCTTTCCCCTTCAACTAATACCGGAGTCCCTATCCGAACAGACGCGGAAGGTGGCCCGATAGTATTATTATTTGACATACCTGTTTCTTTATTCTGAACAGTTTCAATGTCGACCGTTGCCTTAGCATTTCGCGGATTCCTATCGGTTTGACTTTGAACGCTACTTGCGACAGATTCCTCTCCCGATACAGTAAAACCTCGATAAATGCCGAAGAAGTTTGTACCGATAAATGCATCGCGACTATCCCCTCCACATAGGGGGATCCCCCTCGGTCGAACCTCGACGTTCGGCGACGAGGCAGTGTAACACGATACTATCGGAACCATCGGAACGTATCCATGTGATAATGCTAATCCGAGACTTGAACTTTTCCATTTTTGATTTTTTTTGTTGAAAACTTCGCTAACGTATTTGTGACAAGTTTCTGATTAAAATGATACCAAACACGACATAGTTTGAGCAATATTTACTTAATATTTAATTCGTTTACTTGCTATTTACATAACTAAAACATATCGTGTTTGGTATCATTTTAATCATAAAAATGTCACAAATACGTTAGCGAAGTTTTCAAAACAAAAAAATCAAAAATGGAAAAGTTCCATCCTTCGCTTAGTATTGCGTCATCCATGCGTTAGGGCCGGTCCCCCTGTACGTTGGGCCTCTCTGTCTTTTCTACTGTCTGTCCTTTTCTAAGCTCGGCACTCGCTGGAGCCTCAACGTAAACAGTCCTGACATACAGCAGCGTCCTATGCATTTGAGTTTCGCACAGGGAACCATTTAGCAGTGCAGTTAACGGTACAGGTAACTATTCTATGTTTTCATCTGACTCCAGCTGACCACGAATCTAGAAAGGGGTAAGCAATGGGAAACCGCCCCCTCGAAGATGATAGGGTTAAAGGAACCGGGACTCGGTTGCGGTGCACACGCGTTGACGGCGATGCGTTCATCTTTGCTCCAATCACGAGCTAATGGACTACATTTTGACGATGCTCAAAGTTTGTTAGATATCTATGCTATTGAGAGAAACGTTCCTCAATACGTTCGTACGAACGTTTTGAGGAACGTTTCTCTCAATAGCATAGATATCTAACAAACTTTGAGCATCGTCAAAATGAACTCCATTAGCTCGTGAATGGAGCAAAGATGAACGCATCGCCGTCAATCGCGTGTGCACCGCAACCGAGTCCCGGTTCCTTTAACCCTATCATCTTCGAGGGGGCGGTTTCCCATTGCTTACCCCTTTCTAGATTCGTGGTCAGCTGGAGTCAGATGAAAACATAGAATAGTTACCTGTACCGTTAACTGCACTGCTAAATGGTTCCCTGTGCGAAACTCAAATGCATAGGACGCTGCTGTATGTCAGGACTGTTTACGTTGAGGCTCCAGCGAGCGCCGAGCTTAGAAAAGGACAGACAGTAGAAAAGACAGAGAGGCCCAACGTACAGGGGGACCGGCCCTAACGCATGGATGACGCAATACTAAGCGAAGGATGGAACTTTTCCATTTTTGATTTTTTTGTTTTGAAAACTTCGCTAACGTATTTGTGACATTTTTATGATTAAAATGATACCAAACACGATATGTTTGAGTTATCTAAATAGCAAGTAAACGAATTAAATATTAAGTAAATATTGCTCAAACTATGTCGAGTTTGGTATCATTTTAATCAGAAACTTGTCACAAATACGTTAGCGAAGTTTTCAACCAAAAAAAATAAAAAATGGAAAAGTTCAAGTCTCGGATTAGTATTGTCACATGGATACGTTCGGGCCGGTCCCCCTGTAGGTTGGACCTCTTTGTCTCTTCTACTGTCTGTTCTTTTCTCTAAGCTCACGCTCGGCTGGAGCCTGAACGTAAACACAAAATAGAAACCACTGCTTCGTAACTGCACTGATTCGGTCCCGAATTCTCTGCATTTATCGAGGTTTTACTGTATATCTCCTCCTAGCGAAGCTGTATTCGGCATTTCAAGCGAGGTCGATTCTTTGCCCTTTTTCGTATTACCCCTCGCATTCCGCGGCGCCGTTCCTTTCGGCTTCCGCGGGGGAGAAAGAAATAATGAAGTCATTAAATAATATTTCGGAGAACGAATCGCCAAGTAAATAAATGTTATGGCACTCGCTACTAGTACACACAAATAATATTTCATTTAATGTTCATCAATAATAACATCCATAATATTCAATATTCACAAATAATATCTCAATCAATATTCATCAATAACATCTATAATATTCAATATTCACAAATAATATTTCAATCAATATTCATCAATAACATCCATAATATTCAATATTCACAAATAATATTTCAATCAATATTCATCAATAACATTTTGCATAATTATTCAGTGTTCACAAATAATTTTCATAATAAGTAATATTCATCAATAATAATTTGCATAATATTCAACATTCACAAATAATATTCATAATAAGCAATATTCATCAATAATAATTTGCATGATATTCAATGTTCACAAATAATATTCATAATTAATAATATTCATCAATAGTAATTTGCATGGTATTCAAACAATTTTATAACGGTTACTAGTAGACCAAGATTCCAAGGAAAAATTTTTTATAACTGTTACCAACAGACCAAGATTCCAAGGAATTTGAAACGTATATAGCAAATGAAAGTAAGAGGAAGAAAGCCCTTGTGAAGATAACGCTCAACGTAAACAACTCGACTAACAAGGGGAGGACCAGACCCGGGGGTCACCGATTTTGATGAAATTTGGTACACGTGTTCTACTTGGAAAATCATTCGACCCATGTTTTGCCAAAAGTGTAGATAAGTCAAAATTTTTGAAAAAATTAAGGTCAAAAAAAAAATTTTTTCCGATCGACTTGAAAGTTTGTAGACATGTTCTACGAGCAAAATTAAGGTATACGTATTGTTTTATTTCGCTGTAAAAACATTTTGAAAATTACTAGGTACGATTAGTACCTTAGAGATAAAACTGTTCTCAACAAAGCGGCGTAGCTGAGCGAATGAGGTAGCGTACTGTGGGTACTATGGACGCAGGATCGATTCCCGCATGGTGTTTTTTGTATTTTTTTTTTTTTTTAATTTTTTATCTCAATCATCGTTTTCCATACGTCACATGTTTTATTTATTTTAATATGGTCTAGTATTTAATTTATACATTTTAAATTGCGCGTTATGTTCTATTTTATTTATGGATTTCTTGTTATGATTACTATGAAGTTCACAATTTTGTATTTTAATAAAAATAATTTATTTCTCATTAAAAACTACACACTTGTGCGGGTGGTACTCGTCGTAGAAACATTGAAAACATAAACGATATTCACACCAAGAACTGTGATAAAGGATACAGCGTTGCAAGTACATTTCTTATTAACATCCGACTTTGGAAAACAAACTTGGTTAACGTTAAGAAATATGGTACGTGTATGTGTTAATTTCGATGCGTACCACGCATATTGTATCATGTTTGTAAATATCGGAGCAGATAGTTGGTTATGGATTATTGCATGTATTTTAATTGCATCAGCTCTTTTATGCAAGGACCTTTTTTCTTGTATCACTGACGGGGCGTTCTGTATTTGCTTCAGTAAAATTTTTACCTGCCGATAAAAATAGACATCGCACGGTTGACAGGTGGATGTGCATTGCGGTTGTACAATTTTTAGCTGAAAAGTGCACTCCATACGGTCATTATGAAATCTTTCGTCGTACATGCTACCATCAGTTTGGCCGGTCCAGGAGTCAGTTAGTAAACAGAACTTGTTCTTTTGTACATACGGTTTTAAAATATTGTCTAGAAATAATTTACATGTATTTGTAGAGAGATAAAAAATAAAAAAAAAAAATACAAAAAACACCATGCGGGAATCGATCCTACGTCCATAGTACCCACAGTACGCTACCTCATCCGCTCAGCTACGCCGCTTTGTTGAGAACAGTTTTATCTCTAAGGTACTAATCGTACCTAGTAATTTTCAAAATGTTTTTACAGCGAAATAAAACAATACGTATACCTTAATTTTGCTCGTAGAACATGTCTACAAAGTTTCAAGTCGATCGGAAAAAATTTTTTTTTTGACCTTGATTTTTTCAAAAATTTGGACTTATCTACACTTTTGGCAAAACATGGGTCGAATGATTTTCCAAGTAGAACACGTGTACCAAATTTCATCAAAATCGGTGACCCCCGGGTCTGGTCCTCCCCTTGTAAGCCCAAACAAGGTCGCTGCGACCGGACGTTTCTTATATGAAACGGTCGTTCGCTCTACGAAAATATTTTAACCGTAATTCAATGAATTTACCAGAACTTTACATTTACTTCGAATTTTAAGCATTTAATATCAATAATATAATTCCAAAATTTGCCCAGACAACAATATTAAATGAAATACTAAATTTTATAGCAAAATTTTCCAACCTGGCCCCACGTTGGGCGCCAAATGAGACAACCACCTTTCGTAGATTGTTTAAAAGTCTGAAAATTTATATTTATTTCAATCGAAAGGCGTCACCCGGCGCGGCCTGGGTCAATTGCTGCCGGGGCTCTGACGAAATTTTGGGCAAACTATTGGAAAATTATATGAAATTATATTTGTTGGGCGCCAGTTGGTTCTATTAACCAACACAAGTTTTATTTAACAAAATAAGGCTAGTTGAGCCGGCGGTAGGTGAGGCCCTCTCAGGGGAGGGTAGGTCGGATGACCCAAAGGTGAAATACAAGAAATGGAATGCCGAATATATGAGACAAAATTATTTACTTCAGATAAATAGTTCCCACTTACTTGACAATATTTGTTGCTTAACACTAGTTTGTCGACAGTATAAACTTATGAATTAGAGCCGTCGCCTTTACAATTTTGTATCGCAAAATGTACTCTTAAGGAAGTTCGAGCGTAACTAATGACTCAAAATAGTAATTGAATTTTTCTGTATTTTCAATTCTTGTAATAGTAATAAAAATTCATTATTTCAATTTATAATAACATATCTAATCCAAAAATTGTTAAATATTATTTATTTAATTAACAAAAGTAACGAAATGACTACGTGACTTTTGACTCATCCGCTTGAATAAGAAGATCTGGCAACAGCGTATTGTTATTCCTATGTACTATAGTTAGAGAGCACGGAGAGAGCATTATCAAATTTAAGTGTTTTAGTCCATGAATGAATGGAAATAATTTGCAAAAATGCACAGATTTAACGGTCGATTTAAAAAAAAAAATATTGTGAAATGGAGACAAAATGTTATCAAGAGTAACAAAGCTCGGATTGATTGCAGGAACAATAATTTCAAAATCAAAAATTGCAATTATTGTAAAAGAAAAGAAAAAAAATGTATAGGTAATTATTTACATTTTTATTTAATTTGAGGTTATACTCTCGTTTTCATACTGACATCGAATATTTTAGTTTTTAAAAACAAAAACACAGTTGATTTTCTTTATAATATAATTATTGTGATATTATTTTCATTAATTTATAACTTTATATATTTTATTCATTCATTTATTCAAGAACTAAAATTATTCTAATTTGCTTCAAACTACAATTTTTGAACTAAGGTGACAAAATAAATTTTCTATCTTCTCTCTTTCTCTCTATCTCTTTTTCTATCCTTATACTTTTCTCAGCTGTTCTCGCAACGTTGCCAAACGTTCAGTAACGTGTACGGCTACCAATAAGCATGAGTAACAAATAAAGTTTATGTTAAATTATCAACGAAACTACATCGGTAAGGTTATATTATTGAAATCTAATCTTATTCTACAATTATTCAAGTTTATTACACATAGTTTTGTTTTCCTTAAAGTTGGGAGGTTAATATCGAAAAAAATCGAAAAAGACGCGAGTACAGCTTGTCAGCCATAAGAGCCTGTGTATAAGGACTTAAAAAATGTAATTTTTAACATTTTTTTTCAAAGAAACTAGACGGAGGATCGTTTCAAAATTTTTAGGATATATCAATCGACTATTTAATTACATGTATACAGAGTTTCAAAGCTTAAAGTTGGAAAAAGTTTTTTTACATTAGATTCGCTCGAACTTCCTTAATATAGCCACTCTTTATTCTCTTCGGCTTATGGGACGGGAATTCCCTCTCGAACTTCACCAGTCGATTCCCCGGGACCAGGGGGACCAAGCTTATATGGGAGTAGGGGTCACAATGTTTGAAGAAATAGTTGAGTGGAGTATTCTTGGTGGCAGTAGTGTCGGCAACGTCAGTGCCATCTATAATGAGTTTGAGATGCCGAGTGTCTGATGGGCTTCCATATTGTTTTATATGTCGTATACGTCTTTGCAACTGGACTGCATTACGCTTTTATATATTATTTTGTAGCATCTTCTATTAAAGTGTCTTTTATATAATAACGTGCTTCGAAACTTTCTGCGTGGTATCCTGCTCCATGACATCAGAAGTAAGAAGATTGAAAAAAAAGGACCTTAACTTATAAGAACCGAATATTAGATGCTGCAAGGTGTTCAGATAACAGGTTATGTACCATGTTAGAGAATTCATCGAAGACGATGTAGCAACTTACACCATCTAATACAGTAATATGAATAAAAATTAATATTGTCATAACTTTACAATAGACGATATGAATATTATACATGTACATTATGCAGGCGTTATATATATTAATTTGTTTAACCTTTATACGGTAATACATATAATTTCGAAATAAATATTTATAATTAATAAATTTAATTTTGTTGTCTTATTTTTCCTTGGAAAAAAATAAAAATAAGTATTAATTGTAAGGGAGGAAATGTCCCGGCATATTCATGTGGGTAGTTGACTGTGTGCGAGCATAGTATACATGTGTGCGTCGCGTACATGTGAACACGCGCGCGCCTAGTATATGCATTGTTCACAACATCGTCAAAAGAGGCGCTACAATCGCGCGAAAGTAGCGACATCAAGAATACTCCACTCAACTAAATCGTGTCCGAAAAATTAACACGGAGGCTTGGACCCCCTGCCCGGGACAGAGTGTCGCATGCTCGATCGGCGATCGAACCCGAAAGATGTTCGCCCTCTGCTGGCCCTTTGTCTATTACAGTTAACGGCGCCATTTCCCTGCGAGGGAATTTCGAACGCGAGTCGGTAATATTCTCGTTTATCTGGAGTCAGATCCCCGATGATGTTGAGTTGGTTTGACAATTTTACTTTCCTGTCACACGTTTTATAGAAATTCAATGGGGCCCATTCATAGCAGCCATAAAATCCGCTCCTATGTGAAAGAACTACA
This sequence comes from Cerceris rybyensis, assembly GCA_910591515.1. Lineage (NCBI taxonomy): Eukaryota > Metazoa > Arthropoda > Insecta > Hymenoptera > Crabronidae > Cerceris > Cerceris rybyensis. The sequence goes on along the minus strand of OU342796.1, from coordinate 3,079,218 downwards.
TTAAAGTGGCCTTCCATTTTTTTAAATTTCGTGTCGATTTCTTCTTGGTCCAATTCGTGGAGAATTATTATTATTATTACACGACATCAGATTCATTGCTAATTTTTTTCGGAATTCGATGCTTGTTATTTTTCGGTTTGTAAGACTGTTATATACAGGGTGGTCCACGCAACTTGCGCACCTCGAATAACTTTTAAAGTATGCGTTGCACGAAAGAATGTTATATACAAAAGTTACACGGTTTCAAAGGGTACACTATATAGTGTGTTAATTTTTTTTATAGGTGGAGGCGTTTCGGAGATTTGAAGGTCAACTTTGTTTTTTTAAACGGAATACTATATTTTTTATTCCAAAATATGGTAGAGTATCGAATTGTAAGCAAAAAAGTATTGATCATTATTAGCCTTAAACCTAATAGGTTACGAGTAATTTCACTTTGTTACTTGACAATTTTCTTCGCGTAATATCAAGTTGGAGATTCAACCTTATCACAGATTTCCGCAGGATAGCGATGTTTACGTGACAGTGTTTACTAATTGAGTGACCTAGTGACTTAACGCAACTAACGTAAGTATTCAATGTGATATCCATTGGCGTTAATACATTGATGCAATCAATCAACTAATGAAGAAACCGCATTCTGAATCATATCCGCACTGAGTGTAATGCATGCTTCACGAATACGATGTTTCATATTCTCAGGTGTTGTTGGTGGTTCACGATACACTGTGTCTTTTAATACGCCCCACAGAAAATAGTCTAAAGGAGTAAGGTCTGGTGATATCCCATCGCTGTCCTGCGGAAATCTGTGATAAAGTTGAATCTCCAACTTGATATTACGCGAAGAAAATTGTCAAGTAATAAAGTGAAATTACTCGTAACCTATTAGGTTTAAGGCTAATAATGGTCAATACTTTTTTGCTTACAATTCGATACTCTACCATATTTTGGAATAAAAAATATAGTATTCCGTTTAAAAAAACAAAGTTGACCTTCAAATCTCCGAAACGCCTCCACCTATAAAAAAAATAACACACTATATAGTGTACCCTTTGAAACCGTGTAACTTTTGTATATAACATTCTTTTGTACAACGCATACTTTAAAAGTTATTCGAGGTGCGCAAGTTATGTGGACCACCCTGTATAATCCATAAATTCACTACAGCTGTATTCAGGCAAAGTTCAAATACAATTTTTTTATACCACTTTACTGATTTTCGTAGAGGACTGCAATATGAAGCCATTTGATCGGAGATATCTAGAGAAGACTTCACTTCATTATAATCCACAACAACCTTCGGTTTTGTAACAATATTCCCCCTTTTCTGCATAGCCGCAGTTTCATTAGAGTGTTTCGTAGATAACACTGTTCAATACGATTTTTTTTCTCAAATATCCAATGGGTGATCCTCGTAGAGTTAGTCGTCCTAAACACGAATCCGTCGGCAGAATTGCTCCATCACCCTCAGTTTTTTAGTAAAATGAGTTTTTGTAAAAACACCAAATTTTGGCAGAAAATGAGGTATTACGCGAAAAGTATAAACGATGCGAAGTTGAAATTGGTCTTAAAAGATAGAGGAAATCATGCCGAATATTTTAGTGTATATATTTATTAAAATTGGTTGTTGCAAATAGTAACAAATGACCGTCAAAGTTTAAAAAAGTGCGGATGCGCGAACTTACTATGCTATACTTTTACATTTTTATGAAAAGTTATTTATCTAGCACGAATTTGCTATACTGGATCGCATTCCTTAGACATTTCTGAAGAGAAAACTGCCCCAAAAGTTTGGGATTGAAAACTGTTTCCAGTTTTACAATTCCCATCCACATAATAAGTCCAAAAAAACGTTTTATCTCGTTTTTGTCTCTTGCTATCCATTTATCTAATCGAGATGATGTTTGTTCAGATAGACATTGCTGCGCATACCGATTCGTTTCTATAACGTTAAGATCGAAGAATTCATCACTCAGAACCAAAAAATAAATATCTTCCGGTTTTTCGTAAGTTTGATTAAATATTTTGAAACCCGATGTACCAACGAAAGGCGTAAGGCGCGGTTGGTTTCCAATGGGATCAGCCCAATCTATATGCGAAGTAGTTATATTGTTTATAGAAGGTTTAGCATCTTCTTCTTCACTACTGGATAAAATGCGAGTGCCGCGTGTGGAAAGGCGATGAAAAGGTATGATTTCCTCTGAACTGTCTGAAGAATCATCAGAAAGGTTTCCTCGTGCAATCCTACGGCGTTTTGTTAGAATTTCTGCGAGTGGCACGTCAGAATCATCACTAGAAAAACTGTTGCTGTGTGATGCCATATCTGCTTATAAGGAGTAATTATTGTAAAATTTGGAAAACGTCTGAGGTAGAGAAGGCGGGAAAAATTGCAAACATTTTTAAGTGCAAATATCCGAATTTATAACACTGAAATAATATGTACGTACCGTATTTCCTTCGTTTAACACACTGAAGAAACACACTGAACTATAAATCAATCGCAGCTTCAGTGAAGCAGTAAGTATTGTACTATGAACTATGAACTATGAACTTTGATCGAGTACATGCCTATAAGACTATATCCGCGTTATTGCAAATTGTTATCTTCGTCAGCAAATATGCAACCGGATAGAATGTGCTCTTCTTGTACAGGCGCAAATAATCCATTGATGCAGATAGAAGTAGTTCTCTCAATGCATAAGCATTTCTGTATCTTCAGAATTGAAGTATCCTTTGTTCTATACATATTTGCTTAGGAAAAAATTCTGAAATATCGTTGGTATTGGCAGATACGGTAGAGAACAAAAAGAAGAAAGGGAAAGAAATAACAATAAAAGTTCAAGAAATTTGGCCCTCGCGACATAACAAAAAAATGTAGTACTATAAATATAATGTAAATTAATAATAAATTTCTTTTAAATATTTATTTGAGGTATAACAATTTTTAGAATGGATTAGAATTAATATGTATCTACAGTCCGCGACACTTGATTAAACGCAACACGTTTTTTCTTATATTAATCGCGATTCATTTTCCAATTAAGAAAGTCTATTTTTTTAATTTCATGTATCCGATTTAATGAAAATTTACGTACTTAGTTTGAGCGACCACTTGTATAATTTAAAAGTATTCATGTTTTATGGAAAATGAAGCAATCACTCTTGCGTCACGTAAATAAACGCGTTTAAAATAAAACATGAAAAACAATATTATACAGTGTGTCTATATAAGAATTTGGTATGGTTTCCCACTTGGTCTCGATAGCATTTATAAAATCTTCCTGTCACAAATACTGACGATTGTTTGCGTAAACTTGTCTCGATAAGTATCCCCATACATTTTCAATGATATTCAAATCCGGTGATATTGTTGGTCAATCAAAACACCTTATTTCTTGCTCCTTATGCTAGTCCTTAGTTAACTTACAAGGAGAGTGCACGATCGTCACGACACGGATTTAGTTCAAACTTTGTAGGATGGTAGATTTTGGTCCCCTGTTGATGAATATATATGGTTATAGGCGCCACAACTCAATAGTTTTTTAGATATTTGCAATTGAATGTCAGTCACTCTTTAACTCCAGTTCTGTAGCAGACGATTACACATAACCTATTTAGCGTAGCTGCAAGGGATCGGTGTTCGTAGTCGGTGGGTGCCGCGTTCGAGTCCGTGGCGGAAGAATAATTTTTTTTTTTTATGTGTATTTTTACATATAAATAAACACAATGGAGTTTAAATATATTTTTAAATCATTCGTATAAGTATAAGTAAACAATAAAAGTATTTCGCAAGAAGAACAGGAGAAAAGCCTTTTAACTGCTGGTTAATCGTACCTGGAAACGATACATTGTGAAAGGAAATAATAAATAAAACATTTATCAGGTTAACAGAATTAGTATAAAAATATGATTAGCTTCTTACCCCTCATTGTCCGTACAATTGTGAAACTTGTCATAAAAGGAAATGAAACATAATTACTTCCCGAAATTCTATAAGCCGATTTGGAACTGCCGAGGGCCAAACTGATGATCTTCAAAAGCAATTACATGTCGCAGTTTTTCTACAATGGACAATAAACAAATAAATTCTTGCTCGCGTACGGTCGCGCCAAACATCTGCTGCCGACCTGAAATGCACCGCCATGAACCGCGGGTCGCGAGGAGGACAAAATACTCGGCCACGGCGTGATTGACCGCCGGCCAGGTATTTCCTGAAAAAAATATCATCACCTTTCCGAACACTCCTTCAAAGTACTCTACCAATCAGGTTAATTTCCCAATGAAATTGTAGTAAAGAAAAACTCCGGAAACTTCGCGCCGTCTACAAAAAGTCTACGTCGATGGAAAATTTTACAATTATTGTCAGTCACAATTAGTCTTATTATCAGAGTCAAACGTAACAAAATTAGAATGGATCCACAGCCTTCAACTTCACAATTAGTTAATATTTCCGGTACGAGTGCTTGTGAGCTTAACAAACAATTGTGTGATAAGCAGCTATTAAAAGATGCTTTAGTTCATGCTGAACGGTGCCTTCGCAGTCAAAATTCAATTACTGATGAAGCATCTACGGTACTTTCTGATTTGGCAATAATAGTAGGCGAAAAAATTGCTGAAAATATAATGGGCATGCTAAATGAATATGAAGTAGTAACAGAGGAGTGTTTCATTCATGATGATGAATCAGATCATGTGAACCTATATGAAGGAGTAACTCACGAGGATTCTGTGGACGATGAATGGTACGAACCGGAGGAGAAAAAACGACGGCGAAAAATTGCATTAGATTGTAAAATTAAAGTAGTTAATCTGGCACGTCGGTATCCCTCTTGGAGTATAGAATCATTACAATCATTCATGTGGAACTTAAGTTTTTTTTCTGTAATTTTTTTTTTGAAACATTTTAAAGCTACTACTGAATATTGTTATGTTTTTTATAAAAAAAAAAAAAAAATACAGAAAAAAAACTTAAGTTCCACATGGAAATTCGAACCCGCGACAAAAAAGTGTCCAGCGATTCCACAGGCAGACACCATAGCCACTGCGCCATTGATGCTTTTGAAAGAACGGTTAAAATTCTAGGTTATAAAGACCATACAATCAGCAATTTATTTAATTATCCCGATATTGTTCTTTAACATCTACATATTTCTATGCAGAAACATTGAAAGTCACAATATGAACATATTGTATTAAAATCATGCAAGAATGGCAGATAATGGGCGAGTTTCAGCCCAAAATGTGTCCCAGAAATCGGTTTTTGATTTTTCCGACCGTGATGCACCGTACTCAAAAAATCTGAAAAAATTAGGGTATAACAATGATAATATTATGCAACTACTGTAAAAAGGAAAAAGTTGTGCTCGGAAGATTTCAATACGAAATCGATGTTTAACAATTTTTTTTTCGGTTTTTCATTTTTCATGAGTGTTACTTGCAAAGGAAAAATCTGAAAAAAATCCCTAACGTGTACATTCATGTTTAGAATGTGTTCGAATTTTTTTGGAATTTTTGCTCCACATTAATTGGGGAAAATGAGGCAAAAACTGGTTTTCCGATTTTACCCTATAACTACCCTCCTGGTGAAGGTATTGGATTAAAAATTTGTGTGCAATGGTTTTTCATCATCACCTATCGAATGACCCATCGTCGAATAAAGTCGGCTCAAGGGCACTTTTCACCCCCTTATTCGGCTAGACCCTTTTAGTACGATTTCATTTTAGACGTATTAAAGACACACATATATCGATTTAAATAATAGAAATAATATTTATATAAAAAAATAAGCCTAATTATATAATTTTATATAAAATTTACTGCGAAATTTCTATAAAGCCATATATTTTTTGAATAAGTAGGCTCAAAATTAACAATTAATTAGTTTTCATTTCTATATCAATAATTAGTAGAACTGCCATTTCTTCGAATAACTTCGAAAATACGATGAGGCATTGACAAAATCAAAGTTTGATGTGTGTTTTCTTGAATAGATGCCCATGCTTCGTTCACTGCTTTCCATAATTCATTAACACTACTGTATTGCTTACAATTGTCGTAAACTTTCCTTGCGAGTATCCCCCAAAGATTTTCTATTGGGTTTAAATCTAGGGAACAAGCTGGCCATGTCAAGACCCTGATATTTTTTTTATACAACCAATGCTTCGTGTAATTTGATGCATGGATGGCAGCGTTATCGTGTTGATAAATGAAGTTGTCGTGCCCAATATCTTCAATGAATGGTATTAAGATTGTGTCTAGTAATTTTGTCTATTTTTCAGAATTCATTTTAGGAGTAATGCGACAGATCGGTGTCTTGGCGTCTGCTCTAAATGCAGCCCAGATCATTAACACTAGAACTACCAAACCAGTCAAAATGACTGGTACACCATTTTTTCAAAAAATTCTCCAAGTTTACACAAGAGTCATAGTATAAATATTCTACGTCCATATCAATAAACATAAATCACCCAATAGATCAAATTTTCCGCCGCTCAATTCCCCCTTTTTCAAAATACTTATTTCATTTATTAAAATATGATAGATTTGAGGCCGGTAGTTCTAGTGTTAATGTACCACCACCAAAGTTACGTCTCATTGTTATTTCTTTTAATTTCCTTAAATCGTGCCAATAATATTTAAAACCATCTGGTCCGCCGAAATTGAGTTTCTTTTCAACACTAAAAATAACAGATTTCTATTCTTTGGACTCAGACACGTGTGTTTTGGCTAAATCAAGACGAGCCTGTTTGTGTTGTGCTTTGAGTACTAGTTTCTGCACCATTTTTGTCCACTGAAATCGTTTGGAACTTTTTAAAATTTGTTGGACGTGACTCTTAGTTACGGGTAAATCTAGTTCAACGCGAAGTTGTGCTGCACTTCTCATTTCCTTTGATGCAGATCTCATTAACAATGAATGCTGTCTCCTGGTCAGCTTTTGATTTCCCCCTTTAGCGTGGTTTTTGTCATAATCTTTTCCCAAATTGATGTAATTATTTACAACGATACTTGACCGATTAATTTGTTCTCCAATTATGCGATTAGAACATCCCATATCCCTATAAGCATCAATGGATGCCTTTTCTTCGCTGGTCAACAATTGTCCTCGTGGCATCTTACTAATAAGAAATTAAAATATAACACATTACGATGTCAATAAATTTACAGATCTATTTTTACACAAATACTTACCTTTCAATTGCAGTTACACTTCTTTTATTTTGCCTAGCTGAACTTATCCACTCAGAATTTAAGCACAAACTGAGTGGCTTTATAGAAAGGGTCTAGCCGAATAAGGGGGTCAAAAGTGCCCTTGAGCCGATTTTATTCGACGATGGGTCATTCGATAGGTGATGATGAAAAACCATTGCACACAAATTTTTAATCCGATACCTTCACCGGGAGGGTAGTTATAGGGTAAAATCGAAAAACCAGTTTTTGCCTCATTTTCCCCAATTAATGTGGAGCAAAAATTCCCAAAAAATTCTAACACATTCTAAACATGAATGTACACGTTGGGGATTTTTTTCAGATTTTTCCTGTGCAAGTTACACTCACGAAAAATGAAAAACCGAAAAAAAAATTTTTAAACATCGATTTCGTATTGAAATCTTCCGAGCACAACTTTTTCCTTTTTACAGTAGTTGCATAATGTTATCATTGTTATACCCTAATTTTTTCAGATTTTTTGAGTACGGTGCATCACGGTCGGAAAAATCAAAAACCGATTTCTGGGACACATTTTGGGCTGAAACTCGCCCATTATCTGCCATTCTTGCATGATTTTAATACAGTATGTTCATATTGTGACCTTCAATGTTTCTGCATAGAAATATGTAGCTGTTACAGAACAATATCGGGATAATTAAATAAATTGCTGATTGTGTGGTCTTTATAACCTAGAATTTTAACCGTTCTTTCAAAAGCATCAATGGCGCAGTGGCTATGGTGTCTGCCTGTGGAATCGCTGGACACTTTTTTGTCGCGCGTTCGAATCTCCATGTGAGACTTAAGTTTTTTTTCTGTCATTTTTTTTTTTATTAAAGATTATGTCTTAGTAATATTCAGTAGTAGCTTTAAAATGTTTCACAGATACTTCTAAAAATAATTATACAGTATACTTTTTTCTTCATCGACTCTTTTCAGTCATGTCACGATTTACAATTACAAGTACTTTCTTACATTCTGTACAATGAATTTTATGTTTCTTTCATATTTAAAATATATTTTCATACATTGCAATAAACCAATATCTATGAACAATATAAAATGTTTGAGAATACTTATAATTGCAAAACGTTGCATGTCTAATTGTAAGAAAAGCATGTTTTACGATTATTTTTTTATAGGTTTTATATTGTTGCAAGGCATAAAAATATCTGTGAAACATTTTAAAGCTACTACTGAATATTACTAAGACATAATCTTTAATAAAAAAAAAAAATGACAGAAAAAAAACTTAAGTCCCACATGGAGATTCGAACCCGCGACGAAAAAGTGTCCAGCGATTCCACAGGCAGACACCATAGCCACTGCGCCATTGATGCTTTTGAAAGAACGGTTAAAATTCTAGGTTATAAAGACCACACAATCAGCAATTTATTTAATTATCCCGATATTGTTCTGTAACATCTACATATTTCTATGCAGAAACATTGAAGGTCACAATATGAACATACTGTATTAAAATCATGCAAGAATGGCAGATAATGGGCGAGTTTCAGCCCAAAATGTGTCCCAGAAATCGGTTTTTGATTTTTCCGACCGTGATGCACCGTACTCAAAAATCTGAAAAAATTAGGGTATAACAATGATAACATTATGCAACTACTGTAAAAAGGAAAAAGTTGTGCTCGGAAGATTTCAATACGAAATCGATGTTTAAAAATTTTTTTTTCGGTTTTTCATTTTTCGTGAGTGTAACTTGCAAAGGAAAAATCTGAAAAAAATCCCCAACGTGTACATTCATGTTTAGAATGTGTTCGAATTTTTTGGTAATTTTTGCTCCACATTAATTAGGGCAAATGAGGCAAAAACTGGTTTTTCGATTTTACCCTATAACTACCCTCCCGGTGAAGGTATCGGATTAAAAATTTGTGTGCAATGGTTTTTCATCATCACCTATCGAATGACCCATCGTCGAATAAAATCGGCTCAAGGGCACTTTTGACCCCCTTATTCGGCTAGACCCTTTCGCAGTTACACTTCGCTTCGTGCAGCAACAATGTAAACACACTGTTATGCCGTGTGAAGTGATAATTCGTTCGCTTCTTTTAAACGCATTGATTTATTTCGGGATATCGAGAAAGAAAGGACACCAAATGCAAAACTTAGAATTATATTTTAATTAAAAAAGTCGCACGTCTTTACAGTTTGGTCGTCGAGACGAGAGTGTGCAACCGTGAGCCTCCTCGCCCCGATTCGGTGCCGCGCTTTTAGTTCCAGGAAAAGTTTATCGCTAAGTAGACTAATTGTAAGCTAAATTGTCGCATGAGAATGTTATCCGAGATTCATCATCTGGCATTCATGGAAGTACCTAACAACACGCAAATGGTAAACATTTCCGAACAGATACTCGTAGGCCTATTATTAGTATCAACTAAATATAATTGTGGAAGAGAAAAAGTAGTTAACTTGATACATTTTTTTTAAAATACGTCAAAATAGAGGTCGCTTTATGGTTATCTCGGGAACTGTAGCTGCCTCTACAGAGGAGACCACACCCCGACGTCTTAAAGAATTGAGCTGATTAAATACATACCACTGATAATTGTCTTCTTATTTTACATGTCTATAGGAACTTGTTAAATTCTGCTGACAAGTACTCTCTCGCAAGACGTTGAATTTTACGTATACTAAGTAATTAACCATGGATTGCGTTCAAGATACAATTACATGTGAGGGGTTCAGGGAGTGGCACGAGCAGAGTAACTAATAAATGAATAAAACAGTCTCTTACTATTATTATGAGCTATATATTTTAAATGTAATACTTTCGTCCGTCTCTTAGCGCGCTTTCATACATACTGACTTCCAAACTCTTCTCCAGTGCTTGGTCCTAATGACCACACGCAACATGAACATACATATCACTCTAGGCACAGTCACTCAATCGCTTGTCTACTTTATCACATGCATACCTTCATACATACAGCATACACCTTCACTCTTATAATTCCTTACATACAGAAATTAATACTTAAACTATTAGAGTTAAAGTTGGTCGAACATCACGCGTTGGTTCGCGGGTGTTTCCACTTCTTGTACTTACAAATTAAATGTAGAATTTGCAGTAATTATCTCACAGAATGTCGTCAATCTGACTGACAGCGAGAGCTTCATTTGTAGACTAATCCCGAAAAGCGAGGGAGTGTCCTGCTGATATAGGGCTCTGTTTCGGAAAAATTAAGGAAAAAATGAGTCGAGGTGGTAGGACTTTGAAAAAGAGAGAGAAGTACCGAGGATTAAGGAAGAAAATTCTTAGGCTTGATAATCTGTTGTTCTTTCCAGCAATCAAATGGTTAAAACACGGTATGAAAACAAAAGGTTGATAGTGCACACGCATTTGAAGGCGATAACAGATGTGTCTTCAATGAGCAAAGAAAATCGCACCGCGTTTCGGCATCTTTTCGACGGGATGCTAAAGCACTCGAGAGCTCTTAAAGCTATGGGGCGGCCAGTTGACCAATGGGATGATTGGCTAGTCCATCCAATATCGGGAAGATTGGACCCGATAATGTGCAAGGAATAGTATTCTATTTATTCTCTGGTACCAATCGTTTAAGTAAAAATAATCACAGTATCAATAATATTTCGTTTAGTATCAATCAATATATATTTATGTTCCCTTTCGGGGTACATGCGGACCCCGTTCCGCTTACATTCCTTTCTTTCTCTTATTCTAATTATTTTTATCCTATTTCTTACTACTTAACGCTTATTCCTAACTATCCTATACCCTATCCTTTCCACAATTATTCCATCCAATTGTATCCGCTAGCGCGATATAGAGAGAGAATGGCGCCTTATGGACCTCCGCTTCCGCCGTTCTATTTTATTTACTTTATATTTCTATTCCCTTTTTTTTTCCCATTCACTTCCTCTCCCTTTCCTTCCTCCATTTATTCAATTTCTCCATCCATTCTATCCCTCTACCATCCTCATTCAGAATTTCTCTCATCCTTTCTTGCAATCCTATCTCTTCCATTCTTTCCTCTTCCCTTCCGCACCTATCAAAGACATGCTGCCAGCTTTCTTGTTCCCATCCACACACCCTGCATTTTCTCTTTTCCTCACTCTCCCAGTATCTCCCTTCCCTCATTTCGTTTCCTAGTCTGTACCTAGCTACAGTTATCCATTTCCTTTCTTTCCATCCTTTTTTCAGATACTCTGGTATCCCTACCTTCCTTATCAGTCCGTACCATTTGTTATATTTTGTCTTTTCTACCTTTTCTCTTATTTCTATTTCCTGTAATCTTTTTTCCTCTTTTTCCGCTCTTTCCCAAATTCGCTCCCTTCTCCCTTCATCTGCCCCTCTTACATCTTCTATACCTATGTTTCTTTTCTCCATCCATCCCGCCCTTTCTTTTTCCCATCCAGACATCCTTCTTTTTCTTCCCATTCTTTCATCAATCTCTCTCAAGCACTCTCTCGCCCATACATTTCCTCCTCCTTCTCTCAGTTTCGCTTCATATTTCCATGCTCGCTTTGCGTACCGTTCTCTTAACTTCGTTCTTCCACCTTCATCCCTCACCATGTACCCTGGTGTGACCCAGTCGACTCCAAGCACCCATCTCACATATTGTTAAAGTAAATACACTCATTTGTATTTGCTACAAACTACATTTATTTAAGAGAAAAATAATAAGAACACACAAATATATATTTTACACGTGGCTTGCTTACTTTCTACGCCCTCTCGTGGTAGACCCTTTTATGGTCATAATTCATGCGTATTCCCCATTCTAACACGCTTCCTTACGCTTGTATTATGCGCTTCCTTAATCCTGTCAGTTTCTATTCTATAATGCTTAACATATCCCTAAACTTAACAAATTTAACTCTACCTAGCGACTTTGTAAGTAGGTCCGCTACATTTTCCTCTGAATCTATCTTTATAATATCTATGGTTTTGTTCACATAATTCTCGTTTATAAAATGAAAATGTACTTCTATGTATTTGGATTTCTTTGTCAAATTCCCGTTTTTCGCAATTACTATCGCACTAGAATTGTCCTCATATATTTTGATGGGAGTCACTAAGTCAATTTTGAAAGTTTTTAAGATTCCTTTTATAGTCTTCACTTCTGTTACGGCCTCAGATAACGCAATGTACTCTGCAAAGGTTGAAGACTTCGCGACAGAATTCTGTTTGTGTGATCTCCAAAATATCACATTTCCATACACACGTATAACTAATCCGGACGTAGATTTCCTATCTACACTGTCTCCTGCCCAGTCTGCATCTACGTAACAATCGACAACCTCAGCATTACAGTCTTTTCTATACACTAATTTCAAATTTTTTGTTTTATATAGATACTTCAGTATTCTCAAAGCATACTTAAAATGTGTCTGATCAAAACAGTTCTGAAACCTGCTTAGATAACTCACACTAAACGCTATATCCGGTCTCGTGCCGGAACCAATATATAACAGAGCACCTATAAGATTACGATACATTATATTAGGATTTATTTCTTTGGCTGGTTCTAATTTCAAATTAGTTTCCATCGGCGTGTTATATAACTTAGCGTTTTCAACCCCGTACTTCTTTACTAATGACTTTATATAGCTCTTTTGACTTAGAGTCATCACATTTTCGCTTGAATAATTATAGTCGATATCTATTCCTATATAGTTCTTGACTTTACCCAGATCCTTAATTTTAAATTTACTTGCTAATTTAGTTTTAATATTACAAATCACTTTCCTATCTTTGGCACAAATGAGTAAATCGTCAACATACAATAAAACATAGGCCTGTGCATTATTAATCACTTTGGTATAAATACAATAGTCATATTCATTTCTCTTGAAACCTAATCCTCTAATATAATCGTCAAAACATTCATACCAAGCTCGAGGACTACCTTTTAGGCCATACAAAGCTTTATGTAACCTATATACCTTCTCATCACTGTTTTGATATCCTAATGGTTGCTTAACATACACCTCCGAGGTAATCTTACCATTTAAAAACGCAGCTTCAACATCCATTTGTTCCACCAGCAAACCATTGTGGCAGCAATAGGACAGCAGTAGTTTTAGTGTCTGCATCCTCGTTACAGGGGAATAAATGTTTTCTAGTTCTCCCTCCTGTTGGAAACCTTTGACAACCAACCTTGCCTTGTAGAGTCCTCCTGATTTCCTCGCATATACCCACTTAACATCTAATGCTTTCTTGTCAGTTGCATGTACCAGTTCCCATGTTCCATTTGTTTCTATGTTTTCCAATTCCTTTCCCATTGCCTTTTTCCAATACTCTGCCTCGTTGCAATTCATCGCTTCCTGAAACGTACTAGGTACACTTAGGTCAGTATAGTTTGCATAAATGTATGGGTCCCCAAATCTCTCAGGGGGTTTACGACTTCTTTGTGACTTCCTTAGTATTATCTCTTCATCCTCGAATTTAGGTTTTACTATTTCTCGAGTTTCATCTTCCTCTTCTATTCCGCTCGCTTCATCTGAATCTTCTGCTTGTTCTCCTGTATCTTTTATATCTTCTTCCGCTTCTTCTCTTATTCCTACACACTTTACATCCTCTTCTACCACATCTACGTGCCTCGCTACAATTACTTTATCATCAATTAGAACTCTATAGCCGACTTCGGTGTATCCCAATAAAATTCCTAACTTGGCTTTCTTATCCCATTTCGAAATTCTTCTGGCCTCTGGGATTCGTACAAAAATTTTACTTCCATACAGACGCAAGTTTTTAACTGATGGCTTCATCTTAAAGACTATTTCATAGGGAGTTTTCTTAATTGTTGTGTTAGCCAGTGTTCGATTCTTCAAATATGCCGCAGTTTTTATACATTCGGGCCAAAATTTCTTGCTTACCTTTGCTTCACTTAATAGACACCTCGCCATGTCCATGATCGAACGGTTGAATCTCTCAGCTGTTCCATTCAGCTCGTGTACATACGGCGGACACGGATTAATACATATTCCCTTTTCTCTGGCAAAGTGAATGATCCGTGAATTCATATATTCTCTACCATTGTCGCTTCTTAGGTACTTTACTCTTTTTCCAGTTAAATTTTCCATCTGATTTACATATTCTACAAAGCAGTCATATACCTCATCCTTGGACCGGATGCAGTATACTTTCCCTAACTTACTGAAATCATCAATAAAAGACAGAAAATATTTTTCTCCACAGTTTCCAGTTGTATTGTGAGGATCATTCAGATCAGTATGTATTATCTCTAGAATATCTCTGGCTTTGCTCCTATTATTTCGAAATGGTACATTACACATTTTATTCTCTATACATACAGCACATTTTAGATACTCTGATCCCAACTCAGTAGGCAACCCGCTCAGTAACTCATTTTTGCTTAGTATATTTAAATAATTAAAATTTATATGTCCAAGAATTCTGTGCCACTTTTCCTTTAGTGGGAGTGTTACCTTTCCATTGTCACTGATCATGTTAGCGTAAGCCTCACTCCTATGATTAAGTACTTTACATCTCATTTTATATAGATTTCCCTCCTTAAAAGCTATTGCTATCAACTTGTTTTTTTGATTATACAGGGTATTTCACCTAACTTGACCACCTTAAATATATCGCTTATTTCGTAAGATAGAAAAAAATGTCAGAGGGAGAAAATATTCTGTTCGAAGGCGCCAATACGGTGATGGGCCGAATTTTTTTTTAATGTCATTTTTTTCGAGATTTCAAGGTCATCGTATTTTTTTTAAATGGGACCGCATATTTTCACTACAACATGCTCATAGCTTATAAAAAAACGAATCCAACGAGGTGCAATATGTTGACCTTCACGTGACCTTTAGCGAGAATATTTTGAAATGTTTGTCAGTAACTTCAGTACGCGCTCGGGGATGGTAAATGAAGGAATGTCAATTTCATTGAACCAGTCTTAAGTTAAATCTTTATTTTAGAAGGTGTTCAAAATGTGCACCATGAACCTGGATACATTTTTGAAGGCGGTAAATAAATTCTTGCCGTACATTTTTAAGTTGTTGTACAGTAATTGATCTACATTCATGTAGAACCCTTTGTCGCATGTTTTCTGCTGTTGTGGGAACGTCATTGTAAACTTTACTTTTTAGATGTCCCCACAGAAAGAAATCAAGTGGCGTAAGATCCGGCGATCGAGCTGGCCAACAAATTCGTGCGCCACGTCCTATCCAACGATCGGGAAAAATTCTGTCTAGTACATTTCGTGCGACGAGTGCATTATGAGCTGGGCAGCCGTCATGCTGAAACCACATTCTTGACCGATATTGTAACGGAACGTCTTCTAGCAATATGGATAATTCATTTGTTAAAAAATCTGCATAGTTTCGACCATTTAATGTTCCTTCGATACAGAATGGGCCAATAACTCAGTGGTTGATGATACCGCACCACACATTTACCCTCCATGGACGCTGATTCTGAACTTGCCTCAGCCAATGTGGATTTTCCACAGACCAATAATGCATATTGTGCTTATTTATTTGCCCGTTATTAGTAAATGAGGCCTCGTCAGTAAATAACACATTATTAAAAAAATGTTGGTTATGGTACTGTACTTGATTCAATGCCCAGTTACAGAAGACACGTCGTTTTTCAAAATCGTTATCATCAAGTGCTTGATGTAACGAAACGCGGTATGGATGGAATTGGTTGTGATTCAAAATTCGCCACACGCTTGTACAAGACAAGGCAGACTCAGATGCAATCTGTGAGCAACTAACATGAGGATTTGCTTGTACTGCAGCCAAAACTGTGATTTCAGCTTCTTCGTTTGTTTTAGTTTTAGTACGATTTCTTTTAGGTAAAACGACACTGCCTGTTTCAGTAAATAATTTTAATATACGGTCAAAATTTCGCCTGCAAGGAACGCGACGATCGGGATGTCTTTCTTCATACAACCGTTGTGCATGCGTTGAGTTCCTTCCTGCTTCTCCGTAGATTAAAATCATTTCAACTTTTTCTGCTGTACTGTACATGATGGATAAGCTTATTGCACTGATACCGACACCGTAGCTTGTTGTGCTGATACTAATTGTAAGGAGATAATCTTCTGCTAAGATTAACGCTTTGATAATAATGTGTAGCGCCATAGCAACGCCTTTGTAAATGATACATTGTAGCCGCGCGCCGCTGTAACATCCTGATAGAGGATCCGGCGAATAGCAACGACGATCACGCCAAAAATGCTTGTAAACATACTTCAACCGATGAAAGGTGAATACGAATGTCTGTTTACAAGCACCAGGGACAATTACACGGTACACTGTTTCAATGAAATTGACATTCCTTCATTTACCATCCCCGAGCGCGTACTGAAGTTACTGACAAACATTTCAAAATATTCTCGCTAAAGGTCACGTGAAGGTCAACATATTGCACCTCGTTGGATTCGTTTTTTTATAAGCTATGAGCCTGTTGTAGTGAAAATATGCGGTCCCATTTAAAAAAAATACGATGACCTTGAAATCTCCAAAAAAATGACCTTAAGAAAAAAATTCGGCCCATCACCGTATTGGCGCCTTCGAACAAAATATTTTCTCCCTCTGACATTTTTTTCTATCTTACGAAATAAGCGATATATTAAAGGTGGTCAAGTTAGGTGAAATACCCTGTATATTCTGGAGGTATTCTCTTTTGATACAATTCTATTCCTTTCTGTAATCTTTGAGTAACTTAACAAATTTACGTGCATATCTCTGACAAAAAATACGTTTGGAATTGTTACCTTTGACGTTTCATCTTTTACTCGGAACAGAGCTGTTATTCGCCCAACCTTAGTTGCCTGCAGCACTCGCCCATCTCCAATCTTGACATTTATTGGAGACTTTAGCATGATACACTCATCATACCGTTTGTCTTCGTTTACAATATGGTCAGTGCATCCACTATCCAATAACCAAACCATTTCCTTTGCTTTCGTTGCCCCTTCTTCCGTGATCTCAGATGTATTTACCTGTACTATGAAGCTACTTCCCTCACGTGTCGATGTTTCATTTTGCATTCCATTCTTGTAGCTGTTGTACGCTCCACGCTGAATTCCTCTGGTTCTGTACAACCGTCCATAGTTTTGCTGTGGACGTCCTCTTCCACGCCCATATTGCCCAGACTTCCAATGTGTCTGCTCATAACCAGCATTTGCTTGACGACAGTATTTTTGTATGTGGCCTGTTCTACCACACCCAAAGCACTTTGTGTATTGTTTATTTGCCCCTGCACTTGATTGTATCGCAGAGAATGCATTCGTTTTATCTACTTGCACACTTTCCTCTGGTTTATTTAATCCTTCTTTAAATTTCATCTTCAATTTTCCTTTTAGATATTCTACATTCCTTTCGTCTTCAGGTATCACGTCTATGAGATCCCCAATGTAGCTATATGACTGTGGCAGTGCTTTAATCATATAGTTTAACTTTTCCTGTTCTGTTATATTTGCACCAGCTGACTTCAATTCATTTACAGCTTTTTCGAACTCATCAAAAAAGGTTGTTACATCTTGATAATCCTTTAATTTTATATTCTCCACATTATTTCTACACACAATCTGTAGAGCAGTAGATTCTTTCAGATACATTTCGTCAAATTTACTTATTACTTCAAAGGCAGTATCTAAGTTACTTATATATTCTAATTGTTTGTTTGTTATTGCACTATATATATAGTTTACTGCTTTTATGTCCATATCATTCCACGTGTTCAAATCATCGGTCGTATCCCTTTACCTTTCTACTACCTGATTACACTTTTTATATTTTAAAAAGGTCATTATCCGTTTTTTCCAATTTTTATAGTCCGCTCCATCGAAAATAGGTATAATGATATCATCGCATTTCATGTGTGCCATCTCGAATTTTTCTCTATTTCTCACCGTTCTAACCTTTTATATTTTGTCGAAATTTCTAGAACTTTCCACTGTTCTAACCTAGAATACCTTCTTTTTATTCTTTGCAGTTTTTCTTTTCTCCTTCGTAATTTGTTTTCAAATTATCAACCACTAATCGCAAACCATTCTCTGCTACCATGTTAAAGTAAATACACTCATTTGTATTTGCTACAAACTACATTTATTTAAGAGAAAAATAATAAGAACACACAAATATATATTTTACACGTGCCTTGCTTACTTTCTACGCCCTCTCGTGGTAGACCCTTTTATGGTCATAATTCATGCGTATTCCCCATTCTAACACATATCTCTCATGCATTCTCTCTATCTTACTTCTTTCACTCCATCCCCATATTTCCGCACCATAGCCTATTACCGGCCATACTAACACGTCGAACAGCCACAATCTTCTTCTCACATCATTCCCAAATACTCTTTTTCCTATTCCCCATACTTCCCTTATTACCACCCCTGCTTTCTTTATTCTCTCATCTATCTGCTTCTCTTGCCTCCCATTCGTACCGAACATATATCCCAAGAATTTGAATTCTCTCACTTCCTCAATCTTTTCCTCTCCCCACTTCCATTCTTTTTCTCCATTCGCTCTCCTTCCAAACCTCATCACTTTCGTTTTCTTTACATTCAGTACCATTCCTTTTTCTTTCATATACATTCTTACTTCTTCCAGCATCATCCGCATCCCCCTTTCATCCTTTGCCAATATCACAATATCATCCGCATACATCATACAGTACAATCTCTTGCTTCCTACTTTCACCCCTCCTTTTCCTCTTTTCTCCATTCTTTCTTCCATATCAGCCAAGTATAAGGTGAAAAGCCTTGCGCTTAGCGGACACCCCTGTCGCACACCTCTCGCAGTCCAAAACGGTTCGCTCAATTCCCCATTCGCTCTCACCTTGCATACTGTTTCTCTGTACATCTCTATCATTCTGTCTCTCAATTCATCACTCACTCCTCTTTTCTCAATCATATCCCACATTTTCTTCCTGTCTACCATGTCAAAAGCGGCCTTCAGGTCCATGAAGCATGCTATCAATTTCCCACCTTTCTCACTTACTTCTCTATTCACTATGTAATTCAAAACATATATATTCTCCATCGCGCTCATCCTTTCCCTAAAGCCGGTTTGACATTCTGGTAACATTCCTATATCATTCACTTCCTCATTCAGTCTCCACTCCATTATCATCGCATATATCTTGCATACTGTCTCCATTAGGGTCACACCTCTAAAATCATTTACACTCCTTCCACTCCCACTTTTTCTCACTGGCACTATCACTCCTACCTTCCATTCTTCCGGCCATCCTTCTCTCTTCCATACCTTATTACATACTTCCCATACTAACTCTTTCACTCCTTTTCCTCCATATTTCCATATCTCGTTTTGCATACCACTCTCTCCCGCTCCTTTTCCGCACTTCAACCTTCTGATAACCCTCTCGATCTCTTCCATGCTTATTCCCCCATCGTCCCTTCTTTCCAAACTCCCTGCCCCTTGAACTACCTTTCTTTCCACTCCCCCTAATAAGCTTATAAAGTATTCTTTCCATTCCTTTATATCTATTCCTTTCTGTCCCCCCTTCCCTTTTTTTCTATACTTTTTTATTATCCTCCATACCTCTCCTTCTGTTCTCGCTTCGGCCACCTCCCTTATCACCTCCTCCTTCCTTTCCTGCTTCTTCCTTTCGCACAACTCCTTATATTCTTTCTTTTTCCTTTTGTACTCCTCTTCCCCGTTCCCTTCTCTTTTCCACTTCCTTAGCACTCTCCTCAACTCTACCCTCCTTTCTCTGCATTCATTGTGCCACCAATTCTCCTCCTTACTTCCTCTTGTCTCTTCCCTTCTTATCTCTTCCCCACATCTCATCACTATACCCTTTATCTCCCTCATTTCTTCCCTCCACTCTTCTTTCTTTCTTTCCCATTTCTTTATCTCTTCTTCATATTTCCTTATCATCTTTTCTCCCCACTTTACCCTTCCTATCGTCTTCTTTTCACTCCGTTCCTTCCCTTTTCTTTCCCCATTCCTCCTTCCTTCTATTGTGACCACTACCGGCAGGTGATCCGAGTCGATTCTTTCCTCTATTTGCATTCCTTTTATCATTTCCTTCGCTTCCCAATTTCCTATTGCATAATCTATTACTGACTTTCCGTTTTCTCCTATATATGTCCACTCTCCTTCCTCATCCCCCTCTATCCCCCCATTTAGTATTCCTATTCCTGTCTCCCTCATGAATCCAATCAGCTTCTTGCCCTCCTTATTCACCTTTTCGTCTTTACTACATCTTTTCCCTCTTTCCTCTTCTTCCCTCTCTTCCCCTTCCTCTAAACCACCTTCCTTTCCCGTTCTTGCGTTAAAATCCCCACCTATCAGTATTCTATTTTCTCCTCCTCTATCGATCATTTCCCTCAAGCTTGCTAGTTTCCCTTCAATTCCTCCCTGTATATAAACTCCCATTATTACCCATCTATACCCCTCAATCTCTATTTCAACTTCCATTATCCCTTCTTCTCTTTCGCTTATCGCCACCTTCCCTTCTTCCACTATCTCCCTCCTTACCCCCACTAACATTCCGCCCTTCGCCCTACCCTTTTTATGTTCCCTCTTTGCTACTTGCCACTTCCATTCGTACCCTTCTGTTATCACACCTTTCCTCTTCTCTATCTCCTTTTCCTCTACCCATGTTTCCGTCATGAATACTATGTCCCATTCTTTTATTTCCTCCCAGAATACCCTTTCCTTATTTTTTGCTCCTCCTATGTTCCAGAAAGCCACCCTGTGCCCTCCTCCCCCTTTCTCCTTCCTTTTCTCCTTTCTCGCTCTTTTTCTTCCGTCAGTACTAATCCCCTACTCTCACTTTCCCCTCTCTCTTTTCGTCTCGCACTCTTCTCTCCCCCTACACTTCCTTCCTCCTTCCAAACCCCTTTCCTTCTTCTCCCTTCACTACCTCCGCTTCCTCCCTCTCCTTTTTTCTTCCTCTTCCCATATCATCCACAAAATCTTCTTCCCATTCACTCCATCTCCATACTTTTCCGTCTATCCAGAATTTCCCATGCCCCAGTTTGCCTTTTCTGCCCTTCTTCTTTTCTTCCTCTACCTCTTTTCTCATCATCCATTCCACTCTCCTCTCATTCCACGTCAGATCATCATATATCCATTCTTTTCTATCCTTTCCCAACTTCCTTTTACTTTCCATTAATTTTTTCTTCTCCTCTACGCTTCCCAATCTCGCCCATAATATACTTTCTCTATTACCTCCTCCTTTCTTTCCCTTTTCCCTAGCTTCCTTTACCTCTACTTCTACTCCTATCTCTTTCACCAAATCTCTTATTATTCTCTCCGCTCCCACTTCTTCTATCTCTTTCTGTCTTATCCCCTTCACTATAATGTTCATCTTTCTTTTTTCTCTTTCCTTCCTTTCCATCTCTATTTCCACCCTTTTCAGCTTTCTTTCCCATTCTCTTTCTCTTTCCTTCTCTCTTTCTCCTCCATTGCTTTCTACCTCTGTCAGTCTTTTTTCCATCTCTCTCCATTTTCTTTCCTCTATCTCTACCCTTTCCAATCTTACCTCCAGTTCTTTCATCTTCTCCTTTTCCTCCCTCTTCTCCTCTTCCCATTTCACCTTCATCTCTTCCATGAATTCCCTTATTTTCTTACTCTCCTCTCTTTCTCTTTCCATTCCGTCACTTAACCTTCTCATTTCCATCCTCATTTCCTTCATTATTTCTATCATCTCTTCTTCCTTACCTTTATCTCTTACCGGTGATCTCTTGGTCTTTCCCGACCTCTCAAACACTTCCCATTCTTCTTTCTCTTCTCCTTCCTCTGCTACTATCTTTCTTTTCTTTCCCAGCAAATCCTCTATATTTCCTGAGAAGCTACCGCTTCTTGGTCTGTTCAGTCTCTCCAGATTTGTGGGCCTCCCTCTTTTCTTCTCTTCCGTTCTACCTTCATTCCCTTTTTCCTTCCCGTTCCCTTCCTCCCTATTTTCCATCCTTATCCCCTTCCTACTGTCTACCTACCTACTGCTATTACTCCCTTCTGCCCTGCAATCCCCTCTCCTTTTGCCTTGTGCAGTTTCCTACCTTACCTTCCCTCTTATTCTCTCACCTCTTCTAGATGTCGCCACTCCCGCTCCCACTCACACCTTTACTCTCTCACCTGTTTTCTTTCTCGCCTTCTACCTAACCTCACAATCTCACTCACTTTCGCACCACTTTCCTACTTTCCTCTCTTTTCCCTTTTCCCTTTTCCCTTTCACTCGTCCCTTTTATTCTCCACTTTCTCCTTTCTCTCCTTTACACCCTCCCTCAATCTTATCCCTTTATATCCTCTCTAATTACTTCTCTTCGTTCACTAACAATTCGTCCCACGCTACTCTACTGTCGCCGGAAACGGAAGTCCTTATTTCGTTTAGAATGCTAAATGTTCGGTTCATTTAATTGGCCCATAATCAACTTTTTTTATGATTATATTTCTCAATAAGTGACGTATATTACTTTTAAAATGTGTATCTTCAACCCTTTTTCTTATACATATTTTTAGATATATTTTAAATGATGTCCGCGAGAAATGTGCTTGTGCAGTTAAATATGCAATCTCTGCACTGTTTATGTCTATTTTTTCTTAATATTTCGTCTATTAAACATTTTTTACGTGTGTAAATATACGATCTACTTGTGTCACTGGACATGGATTTGCTTGTCATCTCTCAATCAGATGCATCTTCCTCATTTTCAATTGTTCGTGTGGCCTCTTTGCTCAAACATTCTTTTAATGTAAATAGCAACTTCCCGTTGTATAAATCGTTCCAATTTATCTTTCCGCTGTGTTGCACTGATAAATTATTGATCAATAATGTTTTATATGCCCCTGTGAATCCTGTCCACGTAGGGTTCGTATTCCATCAGCCAGTGGCTCTTATGTTTCCAAACAAGTTCTCAAGTGGATCTTGGTTTATTTGCCTTGGTTTCAAAATACGAAAACCTTCTCTATATAATGATTCCCATAGTTCTTTATTTTCTAATGTATATGATAGGAGTAAGCAGGGTGGCGTATAATAAACAGTAGACCGATTTAAGAATCTATTAACTGTATTTCAAAAGTAACGAGTAATGAAGTTGTTTCCGCGTAGAGCGTATAGATGCGACTGGTTAAAAAGGACTGGGCGCCTGCGACACTTAAGATCTCTAACGTAAACCAAATTCCTGGTCGCAGGGCCGCATGACACAAGATGTGTCTCTCGCATATTCTAACAGTATATATCTAGGAATGCAGATGAAATGAGTGAGTGAGAGAGTGAATGAATGACAGAGAAAACGAGATGATGAAGTGAGAAAAAAACAAAAGACAGAGCAGAGAACACGAAACGACAGTGAAGAACGAAACGTGAAAGTGAAAAGAGGCGATAACTGCTACTGCTTACTTTTATTAGTTTTTAAGTGTTTGTTATAGTTATTTTTATTGGGTTGGCAACTAAGTAATTGCCGATTTGTTCAATGAAATAAAAGATTTTTTTTTTGCTTGGAATGAAGTTTAATCTATAATGTATTTTCCATTTTGTTCGATGACCTTTTGCCATCTCTCTGACAACTTGAAAATTCCACGCTCGTAGAAAGTCTGATCCTTTCGGCCAAAAACTGAGTTAAGTGAGATTTTACAGCGTCATCATCATTGAAAGTTTTACCACGAAGGAAGTTGTCCAGGGATCGAAATAAGTGGTAATCCGATGGCGTGAGATCAGGGCTATATGGTGCGTGTAACATCAATTCTCAACCAATATCCATCAATTTTTGCCGATTGGCCAAAGGCGTGTGCGACCTAGCAGTGTTGTTACGTACACAGAACGCAACGTAATAAATGGGACGTCGTGTAGAATTTAATATAAACTTTATTGGACAAATTAACAATCGCGTATTAACGATACAAAAAGAATAGAGCAATATAAAAGAACGGCGATAAATCCTTGCACAAAGAGGCAGATAATTAAACGACGACGATACAATACTTGCACTTCTCGCTGGGGCATTCTACCCACACACACAGACAGAGCTGCTTCTCTACCGGGTTACAAAGAAAACGAGTCACGCGCAGGCGCGACGTCTACCGTCCACTCGATCTTACACGAGCAACCACGAAGACGCCCGAAAGGATTCCGTATTGGCGCCAATGTATGACGCTATTCCTTACAATTGTCCTGGTGAAAAATGGCACCTTTACGATTGACCAATTCTGGTCGCTTTTTGTTGACCGCTGTATTCAATTTGTCCAGTTGCAGACAGTAGACCTCCGAATTAATGGTTTGGTTCATTGGAAGCAGTTTAAAATACACCGGACCTTTCCAATCCCACCAAATTGACAGCAAAATCTTCTTTTGTTGGATATATGCCTTTGAAGTGGTTTGCGATGACTCATTAGGCGTGCACCACGATCGTTCTCGATTGACATTATTGTTCACAATCCACTTTTCGTCTCCAGTAATGATTCGTTTTAAAAACGGATCGAATTCATTGCGTTTAAGCAATAATTCGCAAGCGTTGATGCGCTTTGTCAGATGAATTTCTTTTAAATCGTGCAGATCCCAAATATCCAGCTTCTTAACGAGACCGACACGTTTTAAATGTTTCTCAATGGCTGTATGTGAAACATTTAACTTCTCTACAATTTCCCGTGTAGTTACGTGACGATCCGCTTCGATGATGGTTTTGATTTAATTCTCATTAACACTTTAACGACCACACGTCTGCGCAGTCAAACATCGCCAGGGGCCGGCAGTACTTTTGAAGAATTAATTTAAAAGAACTTTATTAAATTCATGAAAAAGGTTCCAGAAAACAAAAAACAACAACAATTTAACAACGAATTTAATATTTCTCCTTTGTATGATAATTATTAAAGCAATCACCTACATGTAATGGTATTTTGCATGTCTTACACATAAAATATGTAGGTTTTCTAATTTTATTTGCATAGCAAACATGGCAATCCCTTCGTACATCCTTTTTTATCGTCGATATTTGAACTAATTGATGCTTTATTCCTCCAGTTAATCTTTCCACCGGATTGGAATGAACGACGCGGGATGTAGTACGATCACCATCATTAGTTTTAATCCACGCAATTGCTAATTTAAGTAAAAAATCGTGATAATTTAATTTCTGAATGTGTTCCTTATTTAAATGTCGATATATACAGAACGAGTTGAATATGGCACAATTTATGAAATATAAAGCAACTTTCTTGGTCCACTTTTTGGTTTTTCTATAAATGGGGTAATAACTCATGTACTGGTCCGCGCGGTCGACCCCTTTCATATACTGGTTATAGTCTATAATGCATTTTGGCTTGAAGATTGCATTACCATTTTTATCCTTTTTCGCGGTTTCACAAATATCTGCATTATGAATAGTTGATATCATTCTAATGTCCCTTTTTTTATTAGTTTTATATAGCTGCAGCAATATTTCACCTTGACGAGCAAAT
Organism: Cerceris rybyensis; assembly: GCA_910591515.1. Taxonomy (NCBI): domain Eukaryota; kingdom Metazoa; phylum Arthropoda; class Insecta; order Hymenoptera; family Crabronidae; genus Cerceris; species Cerceris rybyensis. Next base: position 3,053,622 of record OU342796.1, on the reverse strand, counting down.
ATGGTTTCCATCACTTTTAATTTAGCTTTTTTTAAGAATTCTGGTAAACCTCGATGTACCCTAATTGTTCCACATACCCTAATTTTATATAAAATTAATTTTTTTGCCAAATTTACACTATTATATAAATTGTCCATATATACGTGATGTCATTTATTGAAGTAGTTTTTTAACAAATCCATTTACAGTTTTTTTTATTTTTTGTCCCGTACCGGAATATAATTTGAAGCCCAATATGTAACCAGTAACAGAATCACACGCCATTCTGACAAGTAAACCGTATTTAGTTATTTTGCTTGGATTGTATACTTTGAAATTGAGTCGCCCGCGCCACGGTATCATGCCCTCATCGATGGATATATTCTGTCTGGGAGAAAAGTTCTCTTCAAATTTTTTCGAGAAGTAATCGAGAAGATATTGCACTTTCTACAACCTATCAGCGTTTGGAGGTATTTTTTCGTTGTCAGAAAAATGTAAAAATGTTAGAATTTCTCGAAACCTATTGCGGCTCATGGTTTTTGAAAAAATTGGTGTTTCAATGATGGGGTTAGTGGACCAATAGTCGCTAATTCTTGCTTTTTTAACTAACCCCATAATTATTACTAAACCCAAAAATTTTTTTTGTTGAGATATCGTAACATCACGCCACATTCCGCATTTTTTCCCTCTTTTAAATTTCCTGTAATTCTGGGCATGATATTTATTCGTTTCTACCACGATGAACTCTAGAAGATCATCTCCGAGGAAACAATTTACCACATTTTCAACCCGATCACAGTGACTGACGCTGACACGTGATCCCGCGGTACCTTCGAAAAATTCCTGATCACGTAGTTCATCAATGTTAGAGCAGCTAATTGTGTCTTCCTTGTTTTCCTCTTCGTCACTGCCGTTGGATATACGAAGTCGACGGAGTTTTCTTCTTGGGGGCGAGAAAGGATTCTCCTTTTCTTCTTCTTCCTCACTGCTATTAGGTATACGAAGTACACGGCGATTTTTTCTTGGTGGGGGCAAAGGATCCTCAGCGCTTTCTTCATCGTCACTGCTGCTTGATATCCATACAGGGCGATTTCTTCTTAGTTGTGGGAAAGAATCTTCCTCTTCCTCGCTTTCAACACTTTTGCCACCATTACTACCGCTGCCTTCATTGTCCTCGGCATCAGTGGGAACGTCAGAAAAATTATCTGCGTATTCTTCTTGAAACACTTCGTCTTACATTCTAAACGAAATTTCGAGGGGTTTCGCAAGGTTTCGAGGAGTTGATAAATGCGAAAGTTCCGATTCAATTTGCTTCTCTAAAAGATGCAATATCAGATAAATTACCCGCACATTCGTCTTGTAAGCTTACCTTTTTCTTCGTAGAATGATTTAACTTTAAATAATCGTCGAAATATCTACACCAAACTTGCCAAAATAAAACTTGGTAGGTACTATTGTCGTATTGTACTTATTGTTGTCATCTTGTATTTATTGTTACTTATTGTTGCTTCAACAAAACACAAGCGGGACTAGTGCTTGCACAAAACACCAACTCCATGGCACAATTCGTCATAGAAACACAACCTATTTCAACATTTTGAATTAGAAAACGCGCGCGACACTAGCGCATGTACGGTACCTTAGCGTACTACATCAACGTAGAGTGCTTGCTCCGACATTTGCTCCATAATTTATGTGGAGCATCACTCTAGTGTAAAATCTAAAATTAAAAATAGGCAACAATTGCCTAAAATCAAAAACATGGCGATGAAGTACGAAGCCAATAGCAATATCCACACTTGTTTACATTTATAAATTATCACACACGGGGTGTGGTACTGGCCGACAACCTTTGGCGGTAGCATCACACACATGTTGTGTGAGCGGTCGTTAAAGTGTTAAGCTCAACTGGCCGACCTGAACGTTGGTCATCTTTAAGAGAAAAATCTCCAGAACGGAATTTTTCAAACCAATTTCGGCATTGCCTTTCTTTAAGGGCTTCATTACCATACACATCACGGAACTTTTTGGCGGCTTGCACCGCGTTCTTTCCTTTACGGAAATAATAAAGCAAAATATGGCGAAAATGTTCGTTTTTGCACTGCATATTAATATTGAGGTAAAAAAAACATTAAGGTAATATCAACGCAATGAACTTGTAAAGCTAGGTAAAGATGACAGCTAACATATTATTGGATTTCGGTATTGGTTTCTGTTACGGTTTCGTAGGGAAAGATATTTGGAATGGATCTTGTACTATTGAATGTAGCTTTATTTTCGGCTATTCTACAACGACTGGGCTGTTCGTTACTTTCGATGACTCGCTCGCCGTTCCTGCCCCCCCCCCCCCCACACACACACACTCTCATCAACGCGACACTCGCGCTATTCTCATTAGAGCGCTCACATAACAGTTTCAAATAACTGATTTTATTTCTTACCAACTTCTCTACACGAAATCCTACACTAGGACAATAGTTCCAGACTACTTCTAAACGTTGATTATCACAATTTTGTTGATACCTTCGAACCGAAAGTTAAGCGGTCTTATGACCAAAAAGCTGGCGTCTCTACTGAGGACATATATTTATATCTTATTATGGAGTAGTGGGGGGTTGGAAGCATCCAGTGGAAATTTTGGGGTCTTAGCTGGAAGTCTAGACGTCTATGAGTAAGGGCTCAAGGGTGATGTTTATGAACTTACTTATCTTAGCTATATGAAACATTATACAAATAATTTGAACTTTTAAGTGATGAACAATATATAGGAAGAGAAAGATCATAACATTTACGGATATCATAAAAATGGGAGTGAGAGACATCTATAACTGAAATCGGCAATTACTTAGTTGTCAACCCAATAGTTTTATGCAGGCCTGTCAAGGTCTTGATGGCCAGAGCCGTGTTTCGAGCTGCTCCGCCTGCTACTCCTTCCTATACACTCGAGAGCTCGCTGATTGACTTTGCCTCCCCTTAATAGGAGCGGACCTATTGGCATGAGCACGGGCGCATTCGGGGCGACATTCGTAGTTAATCAGTCGCGCTGAAAAGACGTGCCTTGCGCGTCGTTTGCGGAAATCAGAACGTCGTGCGTGGCACGTCGATTAAGGTTATTTGTCGAAATACAATTTCACACCGCACTATATCACATGTAGGGTAACACAAAAGTATTGTTAGTGAAAAAGTATGCTCGAATATGTGTTAAATAAAGTAGAATTAATATATTTTAACATTTTTGGGCTTCTGGCGACGGTTTTACCGAAATTAACCACTACGTTATGCATTACGACTAAATATGGTACAGTATTCCCTGGTTATATGCACAAGGAGGGGCCCTCGATAACTGCATCGCGACCATCCCCACCACATAGGGGGATCCCCCTCGGCGAGCCGCCACATTCAGCGACGGGGAAGTGTAACATGATACTTTCGGATCGTGTCCATGAGCCAATACTAATCGAAGGACTGAACTTTTCCGTTTTTGATTATTTTTCGTTAAAAACTTCGCTATCGTGTTTGTGACAATTTTGTGATTAAAATGATACCAAACACGACATAATTTGAGCAACATTTACTTAATATTTAAATCGCTTATTTGCTATATAGATAATTCAAACATGTCGTGTTTGGTATCATTTTAATCAGAAAATTGTCACAAATACGTTAACGAAGTTTCCAAAACGAAAAAATTGAAAATGGAAAAGTTCAATCCTCCAATTAGTATTGACACAGCGATATGTTCGGGCCAGTCCCCCTGTACGTTGGGCCTCTCTGTCTCTTCTACTATCTGTCTTTTTCTAAGCTCGGCATTCGGCTCGAGCCGTGAGATAAACACAGTGTTGACATTCAGCTACGACCAGTGCATATAAGTTTTGCACAGGGACTCTATAGCAGTGCATATATAGAGTTTGGTAACTATTCAATGTTTACGAATTTAGAAAGGGGTAAGCAATGGGACAACGTCCTCCCCCCCTCCAGAAGATGAAGGGGTTGATGGAACCGAGACTCGCCTTCGATGCACACGCGATTGACGGCGATGAGTCCGTTTCTACGAACGTTTTAAGGAGCATTCTTTGCTCCATGCACGAGCTGATGAAACAAATTTTTACGATGCCTAAAGTTTGTTAAATGCCTGTGCTATGGAGAGACACGTTCCTCAAAACGTTTGTACATACATACGAACAGGGTCATCGCTGTCACAGTTTTTATCCTTTATCCTTTGCATCTTCGACGGGGTGGTTTTTCACTGTTTTCCGCTTTTTAAATTCGCGGTCAACTTGAGCTGTATGAAAATACCGAATTGTTATTCACGTCAATAGAAGCACAGCAGTGTCGACAGGTGTGCAATGTTTAAATGCACTGTGCTGTGTTTACGTCGCTGCTCCAATTGAGCGCCGAACTTAGAAAAGACAGTAAGTATAATTCAAAGCATATGGTATTGGGTATCATCTTAATCAGAAAAATTTCACAAATACGTTATCGAAATTTGCGAAAAAATGGAATATCAAAAATGGAAAAGTTTTATCCTCCGGTTTGTGAAATTTTTCTGATTAAGATGATACCCAACACGATATGGTTTGAATTATACTTACTGTCTTTTCTAAGTTCGGCGCTCAATTGGAGCATATGATATTTACACAGCACAGTGCATTTAAACATTGCACACCTGTCGACACTGCTGTGCTTCTATTGACGTGAATAACAATTCGGTATTTTCATACAGCTCAAGTTGACCGCGAATTTAAAAAGCGGAAAACAGTGAAAAACCACCCCGTCGAAGATGCAAAGGATAAAGGATAAAAACTGTGACAGCGATGACTCTGTTCGTATGTATGTACAAACGTTTTGAGGAACGTGTCTCTCCATAGCACAGGCATTTAACAAACTTTAGGCATCGTAAAAATTTGTTTCATCAGCTCGTGCATGGAGCAAAGAATGCTCCTTAAAACGTTCGTAGAAACGGACTCATCGCCGTCAATCGCGTGTGCATCGAAGGCGAGTCTCGGTTCCATCAACCCCTTCATCTTCTGGAGGGGGGGAGGACGTTGTCCCATTGCTTACCCCTTTCTAAATTCGTAAACATTGAATAGTTACCAAACTCTATATATGCACTGCTATAGAGTCCCTGTGCAAAACTTATATGCACTGGTCGTAGCTGAATGTCAACACTGTGTTTATCTCACGGCTCGAGCCGAGTGCCGAGCTTAGAAAAAGACAGATAGTAGAAGAGACAGAGAGGCCCAACGTACAGGGGGACCGGCCCGAACATATCGCTGTGTCAATACTAATTGGAGGATTGAACTTTTCCATTTTCAATTTTTTCGTTTTGGAAACTTCGTTAACGTATTTGTGACAATTTTCTGATTAAAATGATACCAAACACGACATGTTTGAATTATCTATATAGCAAATAAGCGATTTAAATATTAAGTAAATGTTGCTCAAATTATGTCGTGTTTGGTATCATTTTAATCACAAAATTGTCACAAACACGATAGCGAAGTTTTTAACGAAAAATAATCAAAAACGGAAAAGTTCAGTCCTTCGATTAGTATTATCTCATGGACACGATCGGGCCGGTCCCCCTATAGCTTAGATCTCTCTGTCTCTTCTACTGTCTGTTCTTTTCTAAGTTCACGCTCGGCTGGAGCCAGAACGTAAACACAAAATAGAAACCACCACTTCGTAACTCCACAGTTTCGGTCCCGAATTCTGTGCATATATCCAGGGTTTACTGTATTGTGTTCCAGCACCAATAGTTGTAAATCAATTACACTGTTCAACAAATTTTAACTTTTTTTATTTTCTCCAATATCCAATGGGTGATCCTCGTAGAGTTAGTCATCCTAAACACGAATCCGTCGGCAGAATTGCTCCATCACGCTCAGTTTTTTAGTAAAATGAGTTTTTGTAAAAACACCAAATTTTGGCAGAAGATGAGGTATTACGCGAAAAGTATAAACGCTACGAAGTTGAAATTGGTCTCAAAAGATAGAGGAAATCGTGCCGAATATTTTAGTGTATATATTTATTAAAATTGGTTGTTGCAAATAGTAACAAATGACCGTCAAAGTTTAAAAAAGTGCGGATGCGCGATTTTACTATGCTATACTTTTACATTTTTATGAAAAGTTATTTATCTAGCACGAATTTGCTATAGTGGATCGTATTCCTTAGACATTTCTGAAGAGAAAACTGCCCCCCAGAAGTTTCGGGAACAGTTTTCAATCCCGACGGGTCGAAAAAATATCCGTCGAGAACGTGTAATCGGCGTTCGACGCCATGCTGCTATTCTACGCGGGCCGCCAGTGAGACAATGCCGTAACTACGCGTTGTCGACGCCGATCTGACAGTACCATCCGAAGGGCGCTCAACTCTGACAAATATAAATAAATGATTGTTTTTTTTTATGTTTTAGTTAGAACTCTGATCTGTTCTTAAAGTTGTTTAAGTTTTTCATGCTATGCAATTAAATATAAATAATATAAAAAATAAGCATATAAATAAAATAAGTATCGACATATCTATATATACAGGGTGTCCCGTAACTGGTGGTACAACCGAGCGTGGGGTGATTCTACGTGAAAAACTGAATCAAAAATATAGAATAAAATTTTTTCATATGACGCTTCGTTTTTGAGAAAAATAAGTTTGAAAATTTATCGAGTACACGGGCACTGGATCCACGTTTCAGCTCGACGGATTTCGCTATCTTACTTTTACGAGTAGAAGAGCATTTCTGTATTTCGTGCAGTGTTTACAAACATTGTCAGGATGATGATACCTCTTGTATCAGTTCTACGATCTCCTTATACTGATCGAGCAAGGACCTTTAGTTTCCGAAATACTGTGAGTATATATAATACTCGATAAATTTTCAAACTTATTTTTCTCAAAAACGAAGCGTCATATGAAAAAATTTTATTCTATATTTTTGATTCAGTTTTTCACGTAGAATCACCCCACGCTCGGTTGTACCACCAGTTACGGGACACCCTGTATATAAATTGTAGTGCCCCTTTAAGAAGGAAAAAAATTCTTTCCAGTCGAAGGAGCAAAGTAGGCTCGAGCGAGATATCTTAAGTTTACATTTAATCTAAACAACTGTGCTAGCGACCGTCGTTGGAGTTCGTTTTAGGCAGTTCGTTTTGAGCATCTATTCGAGTCGGATGCGAAACGCTTATTAATACCTTTATTCACCATTATTAATACCATTATTATTATTACTATTATAACCATTATTATATTATATTACTCAATATTCTCATCTATCTAAATATATATACTCTAGTTTTGTTTTTGTGAATTGGTGAAGTGCATTTATTGACTATTTAATACCCCCCTTACTACAATATATATATATCGATATTCATCTTATTTTATTTATACACTTGATTCTAAAATAATAAATTAATAACAAATTATATTTAAACTTTATAGGAGAAACTTTTTGTGTATATGTATAGGCAGATTTAAGTAGCAAGTGGTTCATACTAAGTGTGAAGTGGTAATCGTTTTGTATCAAGTCTTAAGTGTGTGTCGTTTACTGCAATGTTTCGCAAGTGCAAAAATCAGCCAGACTCGTTTTGTTATGTCTGTGGAGAAGTGGTACCAAAATCGCAACGACGAACTATATCACCGTTAATAACATTTGCGGTGATCAAATTATAAATAATATTTTTAAACAAAAATTAATGAAAAATAATTGATCATTTATATTTATCAGAGTTGAGCGCCCTTCAGATGGTACTGTCAGATCGGCGTCGATAACGCGTAGTTATGGCATTGTCTCACTGGCGGCCCGCGTAGAATAGCAGCATGGCGTCGAACGCCGATTACACGTTCTCGACGGATATTTTTTCGACCGGTCGGGATTGAAAACTGTTCCCGAAACTTCTGGGGGGCAGTTTTCTCTTCAGAAATGTCTAAGGAATACGATCCAGTATAGCAAATTCGTGCTAGATAAATAACTTTTCATAAAAATGTAAAAGTATAGCATAGTAAAATCGCGCATCCGCACTTTTTTAACTTTGACGGTCATTTGTTACTATTTGCAACAACCAATTTTAATAAATATATACACTAAAATATTCGGCACGATTTCCTCTATCTTTTGAGACCAATTTCAACTTCGTAGCGTTTATACCTTTCGCGTAATACCTCATCTTCTGCCAAAATTTGGTGTTTTTACAAAAACTCATTTTACTAAAAAACTGAGCGTGATGGAGCAATTCTGCCGACGGATTCGTGTTTAGGATGACTAACTCTACGAGGATCACCCATTGGATATTGGAGAAAAAAAATCGTGTTGAACAGTGTTATTAGCGCAAATTGTTAAAAGTAACTATACGATAATAGAACGCTAGGTTTCCCAGCGTAAAAGAACACATTGTTGTCGCCGCGGTTGTTTTTTTTTTAAAGTATGTTTTTTTTATCCACTCAAAATACAGAACATATGGTTGTTAAGTTTAAAAACTACAATAAAAAACTTAGATGGTAACTTATAAATATTGATACATAATTGGCCGCTCATGTCGGATCTTATTATGGTACGGTATAGTAATTTGAAATATTTAGAATGGCAAGAGTAAATAATAATATTTTTATAACAGTTCTCTGTTAATAACTATAGGTTATAGGGAGATGTAGAAACTGTGGAAGTAAAAAATACATCTGTCTTTTTGGGAGGGGAAGGGGGGGGGGGCGGAGTAAGGATTGGATAGGAGAGGTAAGTGGGGTATTATATACATATGTACATATATACAGACGATATATTAAGTATAAACTAATATTATTTTTCAGGTACGCTGAAGCTGTCGTCTTGATGATGATACGACCTGGGCTTAAAGTTCCCAGTATGTTCTGCGCCGGATCTCGTCTACGTGAATTGCGTTGTTTTGCAGCCACCAGTAGTTCTTTGACAGCCGACTTCTGTCTCGGGTGTCCACAGTGGAGAAGATTAGATTCGTAAACGAATTATGGTCTGTATTAAATCTTTTGTTTGTGCAATGCCGTTTCTCGTGATAGATAAGGGGCAGGTTGGTCTCATTTTGAAGTAGACCTTTCTTGTCGCAGAATGTGAATAGTTCAGGCATCACATACTCTGAGAGGCAGTGGCTCTCGCAAGCTTCGTCATCTGGGCAAGTCAGCTTGGCCATTATTGGGTTATCAATATTTTGGTAGCTAGCGTAATAATTTCTGCAGAGTTTTAGGTAGAAGCAATCTATCCTAGTTAAATTGGCCAGGTTGTATATTTCAGAGTTGCTAATGCGCTCTACGTAACCCGTTTCCGCTATACGATGGCGTCTCACACAAAACCGGAGAGCTGAGCGTTCCAGTCTTCGGAGTTTTTCCATGGTGGATGGACCCATGTTCCGCAGCATTGGGGCTGCATACGTGAGCAGAGGACGTATGAGCAGCTGGTAACATATCAGCTTCGCTTTGGCAGTCAGGTTCTTATTATAAAATATTCTAGAATTGCATTTTATTGCATTTCTGGCTTTGCTAAGCTGAATATGGTGGTGGTTCGTCATGTGGATAAGGTGGTGGAATGTGACTCCCAGGTATTTGACCTGTTTCTTTATTGGAATCTCAGTAACCCGGCCCAGATGGTCCGTGATCGTGATTTTAGCTGCTTTCACCCTATTGTATTGTGACACCTTGAAGTGGTTACAAGGTCGTCTAAAGAAGATAATCTCGCTCTTGGTCCCGTTAATTTTCAGGTTCCAGTTTAGGTAGTGACGGTTAATTTTATTAACTCTGTCCTGCAGTCTATGCGTGATGGTGTCCACGTTCGCGTTAGCTACATACGAGGGCGGTCCGATAAGTGCTTAGCCTACAAATGAAAAACGAAAATTTTGGAAAAGTGGCGATTTATTTCTCCACATAATCTCCTTTCAGCTCGATACACTTGACCCAGCGATGCTCCAACTTTTTTAACCCATCTGAAAAATGCGTTTTCTGGAGGTCTGCAAAGTAGGCCTCCGTGGCGGCGATAACCTCCTCATTCGATTCAAATTTCTGCCCGGCGAGTGACTTTTTCAAGTTTGGAAACAAAAAGAAGTCGCACGGGGCCAAATCTGGAGAATACGGTGGATGGGGCAGCAGTTCGTAGCCTAATTCGACCAATTTGGCCGTGGCGACGGCGGAGGTGTGAGCCGGTGCGTTGTCATGGTGGAACAGCACTTTTTTCTTCGCCAAATGGGGCCGTTTTTTCTGCAATTCGGCGTCGAATCGGCCCAATAATCCAGCATAGTAGAGCCCTGTGACCGTTTTGCCCTTGTCCAGGTAGTCGATGTAGATCACACCTTTTGAATCCCAAAAAACGGTGGCCATCACCTTTCCGGCCGATAGGACAGTCTTCGCCTTCTTCGGAGCACGTTCGCCGGGTGAAGTCCACTGTTTCGACTGTTCCTTGGTCTCTGGTGTGTACCAGTGGATCCATGTTTCATCGACGGTCACGAAACGACGCAGAAACTCCTTCGGATTGCGCCTAAACAGCATCAAACACTGCTCTGAAGTGGTCTCACGGTTGCGCTTGTTGTCCGGAGTAAGCAAACGCGGCACCCATCGCGCCGACAGCTTTCTCATGCCCAATATTTCATGCAGGATATGACCCACGCGGTCTTTTGAGATGCCTACTGTCTCAGCTATCTCGCGCACCTTCAATCGTCGGTCTGCTAATACGAGATCGTGAATTTTTTTCACGTTATCCGCCGTGGTAGCCGTTTTCGGGGCGCCTGAACGTGGCTCATCAAAAACCGACGTGCGACCACGTTGAAACTTGTTAAACCAATTTTTGACGGTCGCCATCGAAGGAGAAGAGTCACCGTACACAGCATCCAAGCGCTCTTTGATTTTGCTGCGCGATTTCCCTTCCAAAAACAAGAATCGAATCACCGACCGATATTGCTCTTTTTCCATTTTTCTAAAATACGCGGACACACCCGCTTCCACATGCGGTCAAAACAAAACTACGAGTCCGATTCGGCTGAAATTCTGACATTAGCTGTCTACAACAATGTACTACAAAATAGTAAATTTCTCTTGCGATCGTGGCGATATCAGGTGGTGAGGCTAAGTACTTATCGGACCGCCCTCGTAGATGACCCTGTCGTCAGCAAACGAGTTGGAGCTTGCTTCCTCAGTGTCGATTTCCGCGGCTTCGTTGGTGATGCTGTCATATATGTTGAATAATATTGGCGATAGGGCTCTGCCTTGTTGCAGCCCTTCGATGATGTAGAAGATGACAGTGGACAGAGTTAGGCCGTCCCAGGTGTAAAAATAATTGCCAATTAGCATATCTATTATTAGGAATATGAGGCCCAAGGGGAAGTTCTTTTGCACCAGTACGTAGATTAGGCCATCGATCCATACGGAGTCGAAGGCTTTCTTTAAGTCCAGAAACGCAGCTCCGATTATCAGATTGTCATGGAGGTATCTGATGATGTCCGAAAGGAACTTGTTGATTGCATGGGTCGTGGCGTGCCTTCTGCGGAACCCGAACTGGTTGTTCGGTATTATTTTCTTGTTGGTTATGATGATATCGAGTTGCTTTTTAATTAATCTTTCAAAGACGTTGCTAACACTCATGGTGAGACTAATCGGTCGGTAACTCTGCGGCAACTCCGGGTTCTTATCTTTCTTCGGAATGGGTAAAACTTTTGCGGCTTTCCACCTGCGTGGGTAGTCGGCCAAGTTGATGGCATTATTGAACAGAATAGTGTAGTCTTTGATGACGGTTTCTGGCAGGTTTTTAAGCACTATTGTAGGGATATTATCTAAGCCAGCGGAAGTTTTGTTTTTAAGCTCTTTGAGTATTAGCAGGACTTCGATGTAACTAAACATGAATTTTGGGTCGTCTTCGTGTCGTACTGGATAGTTAGCTGGATTTTCTTTGGAGAACTGGATAAAGGTCAGGTTGCGCGTAGTCATATTGTCTTTCATCTTCTTGGTTTCTTCGGCTACTTTGTTAACTTTAGCTTTCGTAGTAGTTCCGATGTTGGTATATCTCGGGGCATTGATGCTCTCGAGATATTTGCCTATTATATACAGTTTAGAGTCTGGGTCAGTAGCGACGATTTCGTTATTGGCGATCAGCTCCGGTAGTTTTTCACAGCAGTGAATACTGAGGGCGCTGTTATCAACTGGGATTTTAAGCGTATTGATGCTGATGTCTTTTCTAGGCCTGAGCATCCTGTATATTTTTGGAAAGAATTCGTCAGCACTTTTGTAATTGATGTTCTTGACTTGGGCTTCCCAATATGCGGTGACGGTTCTTTTGAATTCCTTGTGCAGTAATTTCTTGATTCTCTTGATGGTAAGTTTGATTCTGCACCTTTCCTGGGTGCTGATATGAATGTTGTCAAACAGCCTTCTGATGAGGTAGGTTTTATAGGCGTGTAGTCTTTTGATGGTCTTATTGTTGTATTTGAGAAAATAATCGTCCTGCTTTTTGATCACTGGGATTTTGACCTTGATGGAGTTGGTTACTTTGCGTTCCAGTTGGGTAATACAGTTGTCTATTCCTTCCGCAGATAAATTTCTATTGTATGGGATATTGATATCTTCGGTGTAGCTGTCCAGCAGGTGTTTTCTGAATTTTTACCAGTCAGTCTTTTTGTAGTTGAATGTTTTTGGTTTATTGACCGGATTCTCGAGAAGTCCTGTGGAATGATCATCCAGCGAGATAGTTAGTGTGATAGCCAGGTGGTCACTATCGTACGGGAGAGTTTGTAGTTTGCCCGTCACCAGATTATCTACTTCAAGTCTTAGATCAATGAGGCAGTGGTCTAGATAGGATTTCCCTTTGGGGAAGGATGGCTCCTTGGTTGAAAGGAGCGCGGTTTTGTACTCCATGTAGTTGCCGTCCAGCCAGTCGACTAGCTGCTCGCCTCGGTCGTTAGCTTTGGCGTCACCCCAGGTTGTGCTTTTGGCGTTAAGGTCACCTGCAATTAAGAAATAGTTTCTGGTGCTATCTAATTTGAATTCTTTTATAAGTTTCCTTAGTTCTTGGATGAATTTTTGCCCAGTACACTGTGTAGCATATATGCTAATTATTATCAGGTTGACGTTGCGCCTTGTCTTGAGCTTAACTGCTGTGAACTGTATAACTTCATTTTTCAAAGAATTTGGATAATGAATGGTTGAGAATTTAAATTTACTGTGGATAGCTATGGCTGTCCCTCCGCCTTTAGTGGAGTTAGGTCTGTCTGTCCTAATGATTTGGTGGTTAGAAAGTTGAACTTTGTGTTTTGGGTTCAATTTAGTTTCGGATATGAGGCATATGTCGATATTGTATTGCTCGATAAAGGTTTGCAGATCGTGTCTGCGTTTTAAGGTGCCAATGGAATTGGTGTTGATAGCCGCTATTTTAATTTTATTTGAAGTAGCTTCGTCCATTATTCGACGGTGACGAAGGCGCCCATTATTTGGTCGATTCTATCTGAGTTGTGCGTGATTCTGACGTGCAGCTGCTTGATTTCTCCGAGGATATCATTTTTGAACTTGTTTAGAAGTCCTTCCAGGGTTCCTAGGCTCCCCAGGTTGGAACTTTGGTCCGGTATCCGGTTTTGTGTTGTTGTGTAAGGGCTCGCGCCAAGTCGACTAGGCTGCGAGTTAGACGTCTGCTTTGTACTAGGCAGCGGTGGAAAATGCATGGGATTCTTGCCTCCCACCATGCTGGCGAAAGACACTCCCGGGTCTACGTAGTTGCTGATGGCCTTCGTCAGCGCTTTTTTCTTTTCGATTCTGGTTTGTCTGATTTGTTTTTCCCACTTAGTTGCCATTTTTAGGGCCGGACAGCCCCAGTAATTGGCCGGGTGACCAGTTCCGCGACAATTTATGCACTTAAGGTTGTCCTTGTCGGTTTTCTCCTTAATGGAGCAGTCTTTAGTTTCGTGCTGTCCTGCACACTTGACACAGTTAGGTGTAAGCTGGCAGTTGGCGCTGGAATGCCCGGTCTGCTGGCAGCGCTTGCAAATAAATATTAGCGGCTTTCTTAGTCTTTCCCATCGGATAGTCTGGGCTAAAAGCTTTTTGACGCGGGTGAGCGCTGCTGTCTTGCTGTCATGCGACACCGATACCAGGAAGTGGTATAAGTGTGGCTTAGTTTTATCGAAAACCAGTTTACTCACTTTAGTTAACCTGACATCCACGAGGTTGAGGCTGGTGATAGCTTCATGTACGTCTTTCTCGTCGTATCCTCCGCGAACTCCTTTCAGCACTACCGTTTTGACTTTGAGATGCTTAGGCGTGTAGGTAAAGTGCTCCGTCGACTCCGCTTTCAACAGTTCTATCACTGCACTGTGCGTCTCCATGTTGCTGGGATATACTCGGGTGAGCGACTCGTTGCATTCTCTTACGAGAAAGTTTTTGGTGTCTATTCCCTTTGAATTTAGGAAAGCAACCGTGGGTTTAATTCCTGCAATACTTATAAAGATAGGCGGTGGCCGGAGTTTTGGAGTGGATTTATGCGCATTTCCACTATGATTTTTTGCGTTAGATGCATGTGCTGCCGACTCTTCCTTTGAGGTGTTTTTTATTTTCCTACTTGTAATTGTAGTGTCAGCATTTGAGGCTTCGTCGTCGGTCAGCTGTGAGTATTTGTTGGCGGTGGGCACCAGGGGGTGCTAACTCCCGTGCTTTAGTTTTCGACCGCAGATGTGCTGCCATCTAGAAACAACAGCGCTGGAAAACCGAACTAACTGTTATATATATATAGCATACTATGCTATATACAGTGGCTCACAAAAGTGTTCGAACACTGGTAAGTAAAAACTAAAACAAAAGATACATGTATGTTAAACTTAAGTCTCGAAGGTAGTACTGTAACTACTGTGAGACACAACTATCAGGATAGTGCATATAAAATTTCAAGACAATCGAATAATGTATGTAGGAATTATGAAGCCTTTATTACATAGATGTACTGTAACAGAGTCACAAAAGTGTTCGAACGGTCGAAATTATTTATATCTTACTCTATATTAATATTTAGTTGGACCTCCTGTAGCCTTCATTACGTCCGTAAGACGTCTTCCCATACTATGTACCAAGTTTTCGGTTACTTGGGGCTCAATGGAGTTCCATACTTCTAAAATTTTTTGTTTCAATTGTTCTTTTGAAGTAATGTCAAAATTGTTTAATCTTCTCCCTATTTCCGCCCACAAATGTTCAATCGGATTAATATCCGGACTTTGAGCTGGTGTATGCAGCATATGTGGTGTATTGTATAGTAACCACTCTTGTACAATCCTAGCCTTATGCTTAGGATCGTTATCCTGCTGAAAGTAAAAATTGTTTAATAGGCCTAATTTTGAGGCGCTTTCTCTCAAATTGTTTTTTAAAATTTGTAAATATTTGAATTTATCTAAAGTGCCTTCTATAAAGACAAGATTTCCTGTGCCACTTGCTGCCATACATCCCCAAAGCATCACCGAACCACCTCCGTGCTTTACTGTTGGGCGTAAATTATGCATATCTAGTTCAGTGTTCGGTTTCCTCCACACATAATGTTGTCCATCTGACCCAAATACATTGAATTTGCTTTCGTCAGAAAAAATAACTGAGTTCCAAAAATTATTGTCCTTATTTTTATATTCTTTTACAAATTTTAATCGTTTCACTTTATTCGTTTTACTTATGAATGGCTTCTTTCTTCGTACTCTACCATGAAAATTATTCTTCCGGAGTATTCTGCGACATAATTCGGGATGAACACATTTTCCAAAGTAGTTATTGATCATTTTTGCAAGTTTTGTTGCCGAAGTATTCGGATCTTTTTTTATTTCGCGAACAACAAACTTTTCTTCCCTTACACTTAACTTCGTCGGTCGACCTGTACGCACTTTGTTTCTTATTGTACCTTCAGTTTTCCATTTTTTTACAATGTAATGCACTGTGGACACACTTCTACCTATACAATTAGCAATTTGCCTATAGGATTTTCCGTCTTTATGCATTTTCAGTATAATCTGTCTCTCGCACATTTGTGTTTCTGTTCTTCTTGAATTCGTTGCCATTATAAACACGGTGATAAACAATTAACAACATAGAACTTACTACACGATGTCTAGAGACTAACTGAAGCTACACATCGTTTGTTTCATCCAAGAAATGCACATCTTTTGTTTCATAACATTGTTTCTCCTACTGATTTCTACACGTTCGAACACTTTTGTGACTCTGTTACAGTACATCTATGTAATAAAGGCTTCATAATTCCTACATACATTATTCGATTGTCTTGAAATTTTATATGCACTATCCTGATAGTTGTGTCTGACAGTAGTTACAGTACTACCTTCGAGACTTAAGTTTAACATACATGTATCTATTGTTTTTGTTTTTACTTACACGCGTTCGAACACTTTTGTGAGCCACTGTATATCGTATATATAGCACTACCGCTTATTTGATTTAAAATAGTGGGGCAAAGGTATACTGAACTTGGTTTCACCATTGCGAAATTGCGAACTTCCCGAAAATTTTAATTTTCCTATCATTACCTGATTAATTTCACAATTTCGCAATGATAAAACTAAGTTCAGTATACTTGTATATCGCAAGAGAAAATACAAATATACAATTTATTTTTTTACGTTTATTAAAATAAAAATGCACGGCCTTTTTTTACATATTTTCGTAAAAATACTTATACTAGAAGTGTAATATTAATTATTATACTCACCCTCCTCCTTTCTCAAACGGGCTTGGGACCGTCTATGGCGGAGTTCTGCTTGTTACCCTAGCCAGGTACCCTTTGCTAGGTACTGACGGCCGGGTCAGCCGAGCCCAGGATTTTTAAAGAGGTGTATCTCCTCTCTCCTTTATTTTACATCATTGTATATGCAGCAAATCTTCGCCTGTAACCCCAGGCGGGGGCCCTTTGCTGGGTACTGGCGGCCGGGCCAGCCGAGCCCAGGATTTTTTAAGAGGTTTATCTTAAAGGAACCCGCGTGCTCGGGCCGGCCGCGGCTGTAGATTGGGCCCATCCGCGCCCAAAGGTTGGAGGTCACCGGCTGGTCTCGGTGATGATGCTGCGGCCGGGTCCTGCGGGTGTCCTTCTGTTCCTAGGAAAGGGTAAAGGTGTTGGTTAGCGCGCTGCGTTTCGTCCTGGGCCTGCTCGTGGACTCGTCAGTAGGGCTGACCGAACAGGCCCTGCCCTAGACGCTGTGCCCCGGATGGGACGATGGTATCTGCCGGTTGATCGTATATATAGATACCGATCGTCGTTGGAGAACTTGCGAGAGCGATCCTTCGATGGACACGATGTCTAGCGGACGATCCTTGAACTAGGGGTGGCGTAGGCGTAATGGCGGTCGTAGATCGGTGGTGGCACTCGATCGTGCTGCCGCCACAGTACCCCCTTGCCAGTGATAACGCTAGAATATTTACAACTATGTACATAGTTCGTTGGATGGAGACGAGATGTTCGGATCCTGGTGACTTCTGCTGGTGGATGGCCTCTGGTAGCTGTTTAACTCCGCGCATAGGTCGTCGAGCATTTGCGATCGGCTGCGAGCGCTGCGATATCCGAGGATTGTGTGCCGTCGAGGATAGAGCGAGTCGGCTGCGATCGAAGTTGCTGTAGAACGCTAAGTACGGAGCGCGAGCGAGAGTGAGAAGTCTTCGGATGTTGTCCAGGATTGTCGTCTGTCGCTGCTGTTGCTACCGCTTTCCTAGGAACTACTTAATACTAAACTATTTACACGTTCGGGGTCACCACTAAAGGAACCCGCGTGCTCGGGCCGGCCGCGGCTGTAGATTGGGCCCATCCGCGCCCAAAGGTTGGAGGTCACCGGCTGGTCTCGGTGATGATGCTGCGGCCGGGTCCTGCGGGTGTCCTTCTGTTCCTAGGAAAGGGTAAAGGTGTTGGTTAGCGCGCTGCGTTTCGTCCTGGGCCTGCTCGTGGACTCGTCAGTAGGGCTGACCGAACAGGCCCTGCCCTAGACGCTGTGCCCCGGATGGGACGATGGTATCTGCCGGTTGATCGTATATATAGATACCGATCGTCGTTGGAGAACTTGCGAGAGCGATCCTTCGATGGACACGATGTCTAGCGGACGATCCTTGAACTAGGGGTGGCGTAGGCGTAATGGCGGTCGTAGATCGGTGGTGGCACTCGATCGTGCTGCCGCCACAATCTCCTCTCTCTTTATGGTCGTAATTTTCTTTTCAATGGTAAGTTGTATTTCTGTTGAACTCTCTGCATTACAATACTCTTTGTTTTTCTACTGTCCTTCCCGCTCAACATTCTATTTACTCTCTCGCACCAATTTCGGAGGAAAGCAGTAATGGCAGCATCAATAATAGCTTCCTTCAAGGATTCATGGTGGAAGCTGCATTCTATAAAATTGAAGCTTATTTTTTTTACGACCACTTTTCGCAATATGTCTGTAATATTGCGTTTGAAATAGATACCGTCAATCATCTTGTAAAGTGTTTTATTTATTCTTAAAATAACACTGGGAAAGGAAGTGTTCCTGCAAGTCGTTATACAATTGTTGCACTGTTTATGTATACTTTTGTGCAGGATTTGATTTATCAAGCACTTCCTGTTTATGTGTACATAGGATCCACTCGTTCCACTAGAAATTGTTCGATTTAAAATTTCCAATATTTCCGCGTCATTTTCTATGTTTTCAACGTCATCTTGATTCAAATATTCCTTCAGCGTAAATAATAATTTTCCACTGCATATATTTTCGCAGTTTGCTTTATGACTCTGTTGAGACCATAAATTGTTAATTAGCAGTGTCTTATATGCTCCACTAAAACCAGTACATGTCGGGTTTGTATTCCTCCATCCCGTAGCTCTTATGCTACCAAAGAAAGGGTATAGCAGCATAAGGTGGTCAAAAGTGCCCTTGAACCGATTTCAATGGGGGTGGTCTCATTCGATAGATAATGCTCGGCGATCATTGCGTACCAATTTTTAACCCTATATCTTCACCGGAAGGGTAGTTATGGGGAAAATTCAAAAAACGGGTTTTTGCCCCATTTTACCTAGTTATTGAGGTGTAAAAAATTCTGACATATTCTACAAGGTACCATACACGTTTGAGATTTTTTTCAGATTTTTCCATTGAAGAACCTAAGTGTAAAAAATGAGCAAACGCAAAAAAAAACGGAAAAAAGTAGATTTCGTATCGAGATCTTCGAGGGACAACTTTTTGCAAATTACAGTAACAATCCAACACTCATGATTGTTATCTCCAATTTTTTTCAAATTTTTAAACTGCCTGCGTCATTGTGAAAAAAATCAAAAACCGATTTGCGCGACGCATTTCGATGTGAAACACCACGATCCAGCTTGCCCTCCTTTGTGGGTATCTCCATTGAACCTATGCTTGTAGGGAAGGATTCTGTAAATTACGAAGTTATGATTATAGCAAACATAATGCGAGACATATACAAGTACTTAATAATATTGTTAGGGAAATCTACTTACTGCCTAATGCTAAGATTTCGAGACATGTAGCTACTGTGTAACTAAAGACTTGAGTGGCACATTTCACTTTCATTTTACGTATCTTGTGTGGGATGATATGTTCGTCTGTTATTTTTCTCATTATAGGACCACTTGCAAGTGAATGCGTATCTATTTTTGTTGATGTTCAACGATACTTTGTATTGCTTTTGGATGGCTTGGCGAGGAAGCGATGACGACACTTCGGAGAATTTTATCTGAAGGCAGAGGCGCTCCTCGTGCATTGGGTCTTTCGCCCTCAGTTCTTAAGTTAAAGTCACACGGAGAAGACGGAAGTCATATATTTTTTCCTATAATATTATATTGTAGTTTCTTGTATTTTTTTTGTAACTCCCAAATATATTAATTGTAACAAGATTTCATCAGGTTATGGGCCCAGGTCACAGTAAATCAATAAAGTAAAAATGGCAAACGGTGGGACAGAAAATTTTGTTATACAAAAGTTGAACAGTGAAAATTATTCAGTGTGGAGTTACAAACTAGAGTTACTCCTGATTAAAGAAAAATTGTGGCATGTAATAAGTAACGAAAAACCGAGTCCTATAACTTCCACCTGGACGGAGAAGGATAGTGAGGCACGTGCTACTATTGGATTATTGGTAGAAGATAATCAATTGCAGCATATAAGAAATGCCACATCTGCACGGGAAGCATGGGATTCTCTAAAGGGATATCACCAAAAGGCAACATTGACCAGTAAAGTACTTTTACTAAAACGTTTATGCAGAACAGTGTTGCAAGAAAATGGTGATATGGAAGAACACATTACCACAATGGCAAGTTATTTTCAAGATCTTACGGCTCTCGGACAGGAATTACCAGATAATTTGAAAGCAGCAATGCTACTTGGTAGTCTTCCAGAATCGTATGAAACACTTGTAACGGCCTTGGAAAGTAGGCCCGAAAGTGAACTAACATTAAATCTCGTCAAAGGGAAATTAGTAGACGAATACAAAAGGCGTAAAGGGACAAAAGATACAAGGCAATTTTTTCAAGACTCTGAAGCGGCTATGAAGACAGAACTCAAATATGCAGCTGGAAAACTTCCTGAAAAGACATGTTTTTTCTGTAAAGAAACCGGTCATTTCAAGAGTGACTGTTTGAAGTATATGTCATGGAAGAAGAAAAGAGAAAAAGCTAATGCAGTTTTGGAAAGTAAAGCCTTGTCGACCAATGATTTTTGTTTCCATGCTACAGTCGTAAAAGAAATTTTGGAAGAAGCATGTCTTAGTAGTAAAGAAAAAAAGGATAATTCATGGATTGTCGACTCGGGAGCAACAAGTCATATGGCAGCATCGAAGATATTTTTCGACGAATTTAATCCCGAAAGAAAAGGCCAAGTATGTCTCGCTGACGAGAAAAAGACGGCTGAGGTGCAAGGGGTAGGCTCAGGCGTGATAAACTGTAAGATAGGCTCGCAACAGACCGCCGAACTTAAGATAAACAACGTACTCTACGTGCCTACGTTCGGATCAAATTTGCTGTCGGTAAAAAGATTAGTGAGTGATGGCTATAAAGTAACCTTCGAAAAAGACAGCTGTACAATTTCGAAGAATGGCGAATTAAAGGCAATAGCAAAGTTATCATCAGATCTATTTGAGCTAACATCAATAGGAAAAGCCTGCACAGTAAGTAATGTTATACACTTAAAGCATACAAAAAATTGTCAGCATGCATGGCATAGACGTTTCGGCCATCGAGACCCAACCGCAATTAAAGATTTAGTCACTAAGGATTTAGCGAAAGGTATTGTAATAAAAGATTGTGGACAACGAGTAACTTGTGAATGCTGCGTAATAGGTAAGATGGCACGCATACCTTTCCCAAAAGAATCAGAAAACAGGTCCAATGCAATTCTCGATTTAATTCATACGGATGTTTGTGGACCAATGCAAACAATTACGCCAGGTAATAAAAGATATATTTTAACGATTATTGATGATTTTTCTCGATATACAAGAATTTATTTGATGAGTCATAAAAGTGAAGCAGCGTCACATATTAAAGAATTCATAGAAATGATGAAAACACAATATTGCACAAAACCAAAAAAGGTAAGGTCCGATCGAGGAAGGGAATATGTAAATGAAAATTTGCAAAACTATCTGAAACAGGAAGGGATACAGGTCCAGTATACAGCGCCTTACTCTCCACAGCAGAACGGTGTTGCAGAGCGGAAGAATAGATCACTACTCGAAATGGCAAGGTGTATGTTGCTGGATGCACACATGGATAAAAGGTATTGGGGGGAAGCAGTTAATACTGCAAATTATTTGCAAAATAGATTACCTTCGAGGACAATTCGAAAAACCCCATACGAATTATGGCACTCAAGAAAGCCGGACGTCAGAAATTTACATACTTTTGGATGTGATGCATATGCTTACATTCATAAAGAACAAAGAAAGAAATTAGATGATAAAGCCGAAAAATTTACTTTTGTTGGGTATTCAGAAGAGTCAAAAGCATTTCGTTTGTTGGATACAAAAACAAATAAAATAAAAATCAGTCGCGATGTAGTATTCTGCGAAGAATTAAATGAAAATGAGCTGATCAATGAGATCTTAATTCCAGCTACTACAAAGCAAAATACAGAAAATCAAGAAATCACTGAAGACGATGGATCCGAGGGAGAATCAATCGCATCTGAAAACGACTCCATCTACGAAACAGACCATGCAGACAGTGATTTTACTCCAGATTTTAGAGATGAGGATATCAGGTCGGAACAATGTAGACGATCAGAGAGGTCAAATAAAGGCGTCCCACCGGACAGATACGTCGCATCTCTGCATATGGCTATAGGTGAGGAAAATGAACCCAGAAATGTAAAGGAAGCATTATCAGGACCCAATAAGCATGAGTGGCAGAAAGCCATGGACGAAGAGATGAAATCCTTAAAGGAAAATGGTACATGGGATCTTGTGCCCAAACCGAATGACAGAGACATTGTTACCTGTAAGTGGATATTTAAATTAAAGAAAAATGGTGAAGGTAACATTAATAAGTTTAAGGCTAGGCTTGTCGCTCGAGGTTTCTCGCAGAAGTTTGGAACTGACTACGACGAAGTTTTTGCACCTGTAGTACGACAAACTACTTTCAGGATTTTTTTGACGCTAGCAGGACAAAAGGGTATGCAGGTTAAACATTTTGATGTAAAAACGGCTTTTCTGAATGGAATACTAACAGAAACTATTTTCATGAAACAACCAGAATCATATATTGTACCCGGAAAAGAACATTATGTTTGCAGTTTAAAGAGAGGCATTTATGGCTTAAAACAGGCTGCAAAGGTATGGAACGATCAATTAACTGATTTATTAAAACAATATGGTTTCAGACAGAGTCAAGTAGACCACTGCTTTTACATAAAGGACGAAGATAGCGAAGAACGACAAGTTTATCTCATCGTTTACGTTGATGATATTCTAATTGCCGCAAACGAAGTGGACACGATTGACGAAGTGGCTAATTTTTTGAAGGGTCATTTTCAACTTAGCGATCTTGGTTTTTTACAACAGTATTTGGGCATGGAGATTAGAAGAAATGACGAAGGATTTTTCTGTATTAAACAAGAAAAATATATAAAGAAAATTTTACATCGTTTTTGCCTTCAGGATGCAAAGGTTTCTAGTATACCGTTAAATGAAGGATATGTAAGGTATAGAGTCGATGAACCAGCAATGCCAGAAAATTCAAAATATCAACAGTTGATCGGTGCCCTGTTATACTTGGCAGTAAATACAAGACCTGACATAGCAGCAAGCGTTGGAATTTTGAGCCAATATAATAAACAACCCACAACAGCTGACTGGACTGAGGTGAAAAGGATTGCTCGCTATCTAAAGGAAACAATGGGATATGAATTAAGGCTTGGTAAGCGAAACTGCAAAAAAGAATTGATTGGTTTTGCGGATGCTGATTGGGCTCAAGATACGACTGATAGAAAATCACATAGTGGATACTTATTTCAATTTATTGGAGCACCTATAAGTTGGGGATGCCGAAAACAAACTAGTGTTGCACTCTCTTCAACCGAAGCAGAATATATAGCTCTTGCTGAAGCAACACAGGAAGGATTGTGGATCCGCCGCCTATTGGAAGATTTTGGCGAAACAGTACAAAATGGAATAGTCATTTTCGAAGATAATCAAAGTTGTCTGAAAATTGTATCTAATAACAAATTTAGCAACAGGACGAAACATATTGATACCAAGTTTCATTTTGTAAAGGATTTAAAGAGTCAGGGAATTATAGATTACAAATATTGCCCTACAGATCAAATGCCTGCAGATATGCTGACAAAACCGCTCGGGAAATTAAAATTAAAGTATATGGCTGAAAAATGTGGTCTGATTAATCAGTAATTTTTTGTTTGTTTTTTTTTATTTTTTTAGAATTATTATCGTTGAGAAAGGGTGTTGATGTTCAACGATACTTTGTATTGCTTTTGGATGGCTTGGCGAGGAAGCGATGACGACACTTCGGAGAATTTTATCTGAAGGCAGAGGCGCTCCTCGTGCATTGGGTCTTTCGCCCTCAGTTCTTAAGTTAAAGTCACACGGAGAAGACGGAAGTCATATATTTTTTCCTATAATATTATATTGTAGTTTCTTGTATTTTTTTTGTAACTCCCAAATATATTAATTGTAACAAGATTTCATCAATTTTGTACGCAAGCTCTACCATTTTCCAGGATGCAAATTCTCGGTTTCCGTCTTTCTTTTCATTATTGACATTCCTTTCTAAGTCCATGTTTAATAAATTGTTTCTGATGCTCTTCATTAAGTGCGGCGGATCATAAAATGGAATTATTTTATTTCCATCTAATTCAATTGTGTGTGTCCCTGCAATATATTTTATGTGTTAAGTAAAATTGTTAACCAAAGTTAAATTGCCTCTTTCACAATTGAAATAAAAAAATAATGTACTTACGGTGTTCTTCGCCTTGCTTCCATTTCTGTCTTCTTGTATCGTCGACAAGGCAATTTATTGCAGCGACATTGGAGGTGCCCTGATCACACACTGTAGCAACAACTTTAAAACCTGTTGCTGCTACATTACGAATTACATTCTTTATGCAGGACAGTAGTTGTGGCGTATTCGTTTGGCTTTCGCAGAAGCTGAATGAAATTGGAATCTTCCATCCGCTTACAAGTCCTCTCAACATAAACACCAATGCGTGATCCGCAAAGCGACTGGTTCTTCTGGTATCCCAGTCGTCGACACCAATAATTCTGTTTTCCTCTTGGTGAAAACTTATGTGTGGTTGAAGTGCCATTTCATCCCACATCAAGATACAGTACTTTTCCTTGTCTGGCAACTTCCCTGCTTCCTCAGATAGGTGTTTTATCATGAGGTCACAGATACCTGGCCTCAACTTAATATTGTGTAAAATTTTTTTTACTGTTGCAATACTTGGCATATTGCAAAGCTGTCGCAATAATTTATAAGTCCGTGGGGACTGCTTATAAATTGTTAGAGACACAATTTTTTCATCCATTGTGTATCATCTTCCCTAAAATCAAATGCATTATTAAATCAAAGTATTCCCACATAGGTATCGTTTATTTTACTACTATTACTTATTTAGTTCTTTCTTTATTTAGTTCTTGTGGAGCATTCTCTGAAGTCCGTAACTGCATATCAGTTAATAGTTTCTGACTTTCAGATAACTGTGTATAACGCTGAAGGAATTGAGGCCTTGATACTTTCTTCAGAAGCTTCAGTTTTTGTCTCAATGTTTTATTTTGTTTTTCTGCATATTTTTGTTTTTTGGCAATCTTTTTTATCTCCTTAAACAGGCGGAGACCTCTGGGTGTCAAGTCACTGTTTCTTGTGGTCCTTTTCCTTTCTCTTTCTATATCTCTGTTCAATGTACACATGGTGCAAAAACCAAGAGGGCTACCTGAGAGAACAAATTTTCAATTAAATTTACAACACATATATATTTAATTTTCATTAAATGTTTCATTGCAATTGTATTAATTTGACTAATAATTACTTGAAATGTCTGGAGAATGTTCAGGGGCATTTCTTCTTGTATATAATATACCTCCATCATGATGTTCTTCTTCTAAAAATGAACATTATCTCTATAATATGTATCTATAATTCTAGTATATTATAATATTACTTTTAAATAGGCTTTTAATCCTTACGTTTGGCCTGTCCTGCTTCTGCTAAAATTTCAAAGTGTACCACATCACTTCTGGTTTGAGGCATTTCTCCGTCTGAAAAATCAAAAACACATGTTTGTGTAATTTCTGCCTACTGCAATATTACTTTCAAATAGGTGTTCTTCTCCTTCTCTCCTTCTGGAAAATTAGAAACACATGTTTCCATAATTTCTGTATACAACAATATTATTTTTAAACAAGTCTTTAATTCTTACGTTCTGTCTCTTCTCTTCTTTCAAATTCAATTCCTCCCATTTGAGAGCTGCCTGGTATGGGTGATTCCACCAAACCTCCTTCTTGAGCCTCAGGGAGATTTAAAGAAGGAATTATGGTAGGAAATAATCTCCTGCAATTTCCTACCATATAGGCACTCTCAGGGAAGTGTTTGTAACACACTTTATAAGTTTGTCTCTCCAACGTCGAAATCTGAAGAAGGGAATAATTCTGAATTGTTCTTGCCCACAATTCAGATCTTTCCACCGACTTGGGAAATCTGTGTCCAGGTGCTTCTCCTCCGGAACTGCAGCCAGGCACTGCACACAGCTTTCTCATTTTTCTAAAAAATAAAATCCTTCAAAACAAGTTAAGTTATAAATAAATACAAATATATCCAAAAAATTCTATAAATAGTATTAACAGATTCTCAAAAATGAAAACTGATACCACTATTATAGAATGATTCGATATATTAAAATCTATGAAATATAGATTTAAATATGAATTTTGTTCGCCGCTAGATTTTCGCTGTTCTGCTCGAGTGTACTCACAGTACTGAAGTTTTCCTGATTTTCTGAAATCCTGCCATCCTTCCAAAACTTTCTCTTTTTAGGAACATCTTGCAAACACATGTTTTCAAGTGTTTCAAGTGCACAGCCGATGCAGTCAAATGTTTGAATTGCATAGTGGGGATAGCGCGCTTCACCGATTTCCTTGGCAGGTAAATGTGTAAGTTTCTCACCGATTCGAACACCGTAGGTGTATTAGTTCTTATATGTAACGCCATCTAGAACGAGAAGCGGCAAGAGGAACTAAAACGGTTCCATGATCTGCCATAAGAGTTGATCCCCCCTGGTGGGCACGCCTGCACTGCCGCCAATTTTACGCGCTTTAGCTGGCTTGCGCGGTAATACAAAATCCCGGTCGGTGCCGCCATCTAGAGGTCCGCTTTCGGACTCCGACGACGTCCGGCTGCGCGTATGCTTAAGTTTAGGCTTATGTTGAACCACGTTGTTTTGATTATTAATTTTTAATAATTCACGTGCAAGAATTTTGGTTTCTTTAGCATATTTCTTGTAGCCCTCATGTGCCACTCGGCTGTTGTAATCCACTTTCGTGGTCCGTTTAGTCCCTGGAGGGACCGCAGTCGAACACGACGGGGCTGATTGCCCATCGTCTAGGTCAGCGTCAAGAATTTTTTGCACGCCAGAGCCGTCTTTCGAGAAACACCGCCTCCTTCACTCAAACATACAGCCGAGATGTCACTGATTCACGACCACTCTGTAGGCGTCACGCTCGTGCCTATTGGCACTGGCGTGGTGGCGCATTTGGGGCGACAGTCGTAGTTAATCGCTCGCGCTGGAAAGACGTGCCTCACTTGTCAGTCGCGGAGATCAGAACGACGTGCGTGGCACGTCGACTCATTGTCAGAATATTTGTTGAGGAACAGTTTCAGATGGCACTACGTCGCATGTAGGATAAGACAAAAGTATTGTTAGTGAAAATGTATCCTCTGATATATTTTAAATTAAATACAATTAATATATTTTAATGTTTTTGAACTTCTGGCGATGGTTTTGCCGAAATGGACCACTTCATTAAGTCTTACGGCACAAATATAGTATTGCGTTCCAGTACGCACATTTGTAAATTAATTACTAGCGCTAATTGTTAAAAATAATTATCCGATACTAGAACGCTAGGCTTCCTCCTATTAAAGAATACATTGTTGCCGTCGCGGTCGCTGTGGCCCATGCGACGTAGTGTTATCTGAAACTGTTCCTCAACAAAGGGTATAGCCGGTTAAGATGGTCAAATGTGCCCTTGAACCGAATTCAAATCGCGATGAGTCATTCGAAAGCTTATAAAAAAAGAATGATTTCTGCCAAGTTTCAACTTTGTATCTCGACCCGGGGGGTAGTAAAGGGTAAAACTGGAAAATCAGGTTTTTGCCGAATTTTTCCTATACCAGCGGTTGAAAAATTTTGAAAAAATTCAGAGGCATTTCTGTTATCAGGGCACATATTAGAGAATTGTTCCAGATTTTTAAATTGAAAAACCAAGCTGTGAAAAATAAAAAACGCCAAAAAATGCTGATAAATGCCGATTGTGTATCGAAGCAGTCTTGGCACTATAATTATATTTTTACTGTAAGTACGTATCATTGTTACTATTGTCCTGAATTTTTTTTCAGATTTTTCAATTTGGTGCGCCGCAGTTAAAAAAATTAAAAACCGATTTTTTCGTCGTTTTTTCCGTGTCAGAGTAACTTATACGTCGAATTGCTTCATGAAATAGGTATTTTATGTGATCTTCTATGTTTATACGTACAGCAAAACATCACAAGAATTAAAGAAACTGAAAAAACCGAATCATTTGAAACTGTTATGCGCCTTATATTGTAAAGTATCTACCGTATTTTCCAACGGCGTCGGTGGCGCAGCGGTAGAGTGTCGAGCTGCTATACCGCTGCGAACTTTTTGAACGTAGGTTCGAGCCTCGAACTTCCAAGTCCCTTAGGCTGTTTTTTTTTTTTTTGTTAATTATATATATTTCCGAACTTTACGACACAACGATCAATATTTATTATCAAATATTTTAAGAATATTTGAAAAACATATTAACCTGAAATATACGTAAATATAAGTTTGGACTGCTTGTTATGCCGCCGTTTATCCTGTCAATTACGGTATTGTTTGAAATTGGTTTTCAAATCTCTTACCTTTCATGCATTGAACCCGTGACAGAAATTCTAACATACATTTTGAATAAAAGAGAGAATAGAATTGTATGATCTAATTCGAATAGACGAAAAGGCTAAATAGTAGAAAAACAACAACACGATTTTTGTTGCCATCCATCCATAATTGTTAAAGGTAAGATATTTGAAAACCAATTTCAAACAATACCGTAATTGACAGGATAAACGGCGGCATAACAAGCAGTCCAAACTCATATTTACGTATATTTCAGGTTAATATGTTTTTCAAATATTCTTAAAACATTTGATAATAAATATTGATCGTTGTGTCGTAAAGTTCGGAAATATATATAATTAACAAAAAAAAAAAAACAGCCTAAGGGACTTGGAAGTTCGAGGCTCGAACCTACGTTCAAAAAGTTCGCAGCGGTATAGCAGCTCGACACTCTACCGCTGCGCCACCGACGCCGTTGGAAAATACGGTAGATACTTTACAATATAAGGCGCATAACAGTTTCAAATGATTCGGTTTTTTCAGTTTCTTTAATTCCTGTGATGTTTTTCTGTACGTATAAACATAGAAGATCACATAAAATACCTATTTCATGAAGCAATTCGACGTATAAGTTACTCTGACACGGAAAAAACGACGAAAAAATCGGTTTTTAATTTTTTTAACTGCGGCGCACCAAATTGAAAAATCTGAAAAAAATTTAGGACAATAGTAACAATGATACGTACTTACAGTAAAAATATAATTATAGTGCCAAGACTGCTTCGATACACAATCGGCATTTTTCAGCATTTTTTGGCGTTTTTTATTTTTCACAGCTTGGTTTTTCAATTTAAAAATCTGGAACAATTCTCTAATATGTGTCCTGATAACAGATATGCCTCTGAATTTTTTCAAAATTTTTCATCCGCTGGTATAGGAGAAATTCGGCAAAAACCTGATTTTCCATTTTTACCCTTTACTACCCCCCGGGCCGAGATACAAAGTTGAAACTTGGCAGAAATCATTCTTTTTTTATAAGCTTTCGAATGACTCATCGCGATTTGAATTCGGTTCAAGGGAACATTTGACCATCTTAACCGGCTATACCCTTTTCTGATTGTGAGTCGACGTGCCACGCACGTCGTTCTGATCTCCGCAACTGACGCGCGAGGCACGTCTTTCCAGCGCGAGCGATTAACTACGAATGTCGCCCCAAATGCGGCACCACTCCTGTGTCAATAGGCACGACCGTGACGCCTACAGAGTGGCTGTAAATCAGTGACATCTCGGCTGTATGTTTGAGTGAAGGAGGCGGTGTTTCTCGAAGGACGGCTCTGGCGTGCAAAATATTCTTGACGCTGGTCTAGGTTATCCATGTGTTGCTGGTCCAGGGTTTATTTATTAGATACATAAAGGCATCCCGGGGCCGCGAACACAATAAAAAATTATCACTTTTATACAGCACGTCAATAAAAGCAAGAATTTGCACTATGTAGTCGCTCAATAGTAGTCGTATTCGATAAATTCACGCTCGTAGCGCACACGATCTTACTCGCACCAACATCTGATGTCGCCGCGGTTGTCTTGGCTATATGTTTTGCAATACTGCCTATTCTCTTGTAAACTAAGTGATAAGTAATAGGTTTCTACATTACCCATGAGGTACTATTCTCAATGCGTTTTTTTAAAGTGGTATCCCCTGTAGGCCTATTCCACTGTATCAATGTCATTTTCCGTTCGATTTATAAGAAAGCTGGGTAGAAGGCGTTGATTTAATATTGGCCAAAATTATCCAAGACCAATTTCCTTGAAACTTTGCATACTAGTAGTTGTTTGAGTCTATTATCGAATCCACGCTATTACTGTGTCGCCAAACATCATTGTTAGGAAAGGAGAAGGGGGAGCGAAGGGTCAAAGCAGGTATTCGGCCAAATATATTATTTGCTGTATCTTTCTCACAAAACAAAATATCGATCCGAGACAGACAATAAAAGTTCATAAAAAAACGAACTTCCCAACGGTATATAGGCTTATGTAATTTATTTACTCCACACGTTCTTTTCGCTCGCCATTTTTCACATTGAAAAATTAGAAAAATGGGGAAGAGTGTGTGGAGTAAATAAATGACATAAATCTATATACCGTTGGGAAGTTCTTTTTTTTATGATTTTTTGCTGCCAGTTTTGGATAGATATTTTGTTTTTTGAGAAAGATGCAGCAAATAATATGTTTGGCCGAATATGTACCTGCTTTGACCCTTCGCTCCCCCTCCCCCCTTCCTAACAATGAAGTTTGGTGACACAGTTATAGCGTAGATTCGATAATGGACTCAACCAACTACTAGTACGTAAAGTTTCAAGGAAATTGGTCTTGAATAATTTTGTCCAATTTTGAATCAACGCCTTTAACATTTTGGAGTATTAGATGGTCGTGCGCATTTGTACCTGTGTGATACATCCGCTACACAAACAGGAATGTTAGATGTTCCTAACCGTATCGATGACATGAGCGAAGAATTATACATAGTCCAGTCAAATTTGAAAAAATAGAAACATTAACCGGTAAAGATCTGGATTTTTGTATACAAGCTTATTAGGGCTTCCGGATGAACATACCAAATTGCCCAATCGACACCTGTCCCGCTCGAGCCGCCATCTTGGAAAAAAGGTACACTTTTTTAGTTTTTCGCCTGTATCACGGGAACTATCGATGATATCGAAAAAATAGTTCACATGAAAAAGATCGTTTTTTAAATTTAGTATAAAAAAGCTCCTATACATTTCTTCTCTGTCGCTAATACTTCGGCGGTAATTTGCCGTTGAATCCAGAGGAAAGTCATCTGTGCCCGCTAGATCGACGTGTAAGTTCTTATTAGACGTCTTTGGGCAGGTTCGTTACCTGTAAAAGTCATGAGCGGATGAAAAATCATTGAATTGATTAGGAATTGTGGCAGGATTTTTCAGATATGCGAAGTTTCGTGTATTTTTACCAATTAAAACCGTTGCATGCGACTCGTGCTAGGGACAGAATTCACTGAAGAACCAACTTCTGACGGAGGGGGTGGGTCATCGATGTCAGGTTTTTCAAGATTGTCATCCTCAGCTTGGCTGTGACGCATGATATAAGGTTCATCGTCGAGCTCTCTTTCGACAGAACCCTCTCTTTCGGACTCGAGACTTATAAGAGTTGAAACACGCGGTACCTTGACAGTGTCCATAAATCGCTGCGCATTTTAGACCCGCTTTCCGACATCCACAAGATGAGGTACATCCCTTTTTACAATTACATGACACTAATGTCAGTACAGAATCAGGAGCAGGAGCCTTCAGTGTTCGAACAGGTTGAAGGGAATTGCCAACTTTTTTCCAACCCCAGAGCTCGGGAGATTTTTCATAACCACGCCATTTCTGGATTTGGTGGTAAACGCGAAACGAGTGCTGCTGAGCCGCTGCAGCCGTTGGGGGTAACGTTGCTAGATTTGGTTTACTCTTGTACGCGGATTTCTTGAACATTTTGTAACGATGTTGGTTCAATGACCTCTCACCAGCAGGCGCATTATAAACGGCAAGGAAAAATAGTTCTCCAGCCAGAGCGATTTCTTCGTGAGTGGAACTTGTGTCGTTAAAAATTTGTACGATGTCTTGCAAATCATCTCGCTGCTCCAACAATTTCAAAAATTTTAGTTTACCTTTTCCGAAAAGACATGACGTGGTGTCACATCCACTGAAGGCATGTGCAAACAAAATCACGTCCTGTAGTCCTTTATGCGATTGTAGGAGATGCGAAGAGTAGATTTTTCGCTCAGTTTTTCCTAACCCTGGTTTCATGAAGAAAATATTCCTCTCCTGTGGTGCCAATGCAGTTAATAAAACGAGGAGATCGATGTCTTGGCTAACGATGACGACTTGTGCAGACAAAGATAATTCCACCGCTGTCGTGGCGATAAGGGTATCAGCATCGTCTTGGGCTTGCCTAACCTCAAACCCTTCATTTTGAAATCTCTCTGTTAACATTGAAATCAATCGGGTTTTGTTTTTGTCGTTGGACAAGAACTTGTGTTGTGTTACTGTGGCAACCATCGTAGCGTCGAAAAGAATATCAGTGCTCGAATGTTTCGTAGAACGACGATACTGTTCGATTTTCTTGGAGCTGATGTAACAGCTATCGATATAGCCATCAAAGACGATTACGGATCCAGCGCCGAAATTTTTTTCCGCGTAACTCAAATATGCTGCACAAATGGATTCGTACGTCTGATTCTGATGCCATACTACGCGATGTAGAAGATATCCCCCATCGATGACGTGTGTACAATCCATGTGATTGAGGTTTTCTCTTAATTCTTCAAAAATCGCGTACAACGCCGATTTCTGAGTTTTTCGCATACCTGCCTCGTCGAAAAGAGCGAGTGGAAATGGAGCTAATTCGTACTCCATGTATTCGATGAATTCGGTTACATTTTTATTCGCAATAGCAATCCTTTGGAATAGCATTAACGGGTCGATAGGCACCTCCACATCGTACAGCTTGATTGCGGAATTCATTGTGGCCAGAGGACGAACTCGTTTGTCACGCTTCATCGTCACGTCCTTGAAATTTTGTCCAACGATAGCCTCGACCGCTTTTGTTCCGATTTCAACTGCATTGTGACAGTTTATTTTGTCATTACCAACTACCCCTGTGCTGATCGACATGATTTTGTCGCTAGTCGGAAATGGATCGTGGCAAACAAGCCAGTTTTCCAGTCGCTTCACGTCTTGGTTATCCCTTTCTATCCTAGATTCTCGGGAATCGACATGCTGTTCTCCGCTGACAAAAGCTATACCACAGTATTCTTCTAACGATTCACAGATTTGATGAAGAGCAGTCATCGCTATAACCCATTTAGAGAGTGAACTATCAGTGAACCCTCGACCTATAAGACCACCCGAGACTTTCGTGGCTCGCATGAGATCTTGCTCTATCACCATATCCAACCAAGTTCCCGACCAGTATTTATCCGATCGCCTTATCGTAAAGTAGCCGTCGTCCACAAACTTTCGGTATTCGTCGATCTCCATGTGAGACTGCAGATTCAACATATCGTGGAGATACATGTGACATGCTTTGGTGTACGGGTAGTGGCCACCTTCGTGGAAAAATGGTAGCATTTGTTGTATAGTTTGTAGGTGACCGCTCCAGTTACCTTCTCTTTCTGCCTGTATAAATTGTTTTATCAACGTGACCATGTGGAAATACTGCATCCACAATTTCGCAGTCGGACCGTTTATGCCCACCTCCTGTAACTGGGTCCTTAGTTTGCTGCACATCTCTTCAATCACAGTGTCTTCCACGATGGTTTCCACAGTCGGAGGATTGTAACCGAAATCGCGCAGGATATTCTCAGCAGCCTCACGTTCTGCGATGTCAAAAATCATCTTTGCCAGAGTCAACAGAGTTAGCAGATGTGCCTTGATGGCTCGTGCGTAAGCATGTCCCCCTAAAAGATTTTCAGCCGATAAAGGAGCGTAAATCACACTCAATAAGTCCTTCAAGCCACTTCCCGCCATAATAAATCCGATGCAACCCAAAAAGGACATGAGGAGATGAAAGCATCCAAGTCTTACGACGACGTTAGACAAATCTGAATCGGGACCCACAGCAGATACTATATCTCCTGCCTTTACGTAAAGCGGTTGATCAAAGGTGACAAAAGTAGTCTTCAACCCTACTTTTCGAGATTCCTCAACAGCCTTGCATAACACG
The DNA here is from genome assembly GCA_910591515.1 of Cerceris rybyensis. Lineage (NCBI taxonomy): Eukaryota > Metazoa > Arthropoda > Insecta > Hymenoptera > Crabronidae > Cerceris > Cerceris rybyensis. Next base: position 3,019,315 of record OU342796.1, on the reverse strand, counting down.
GTGTAGATGGTGTCGTAGTGAGATCCAATGATTTGTTTAACGTGAAGCCCCTGCCTTTCGGCTTATCCTCACGGCCCCCATGGGCGCGGGATCGAGATACGCTCGATCAACGCGTACGAACGGCGTACTACCAGTCTTAGCACGAAGATTGTGCATCACACTGGTGGGAGCGGAGACTTTCTTAACTCCTACCGGCTCTGCAGGTCGGTACCCGAGATGGAAGTTTTACTGCATCTCACACAGCGACATCCGTAGCATAAAGCCCGCCAATGTCTCGCCAGCATTTGGCTCTTGAAACTTTCGCCCCCACGATGGTCCTACCCACGGCTGGGCCGGAGTGGGCTAAAACTCCGTGGGCAACCCAGCCCCCGTGGTACCAATACACCCTTGGTTTGGGAGCACTTGACTCAGGTCGGTGGGGTCGTTAAGCCCAGTGGGGTCTCCCAGGCCACAGAATGGGGACCCCACACCTTGCCGTAAGACAGCTCGGGGACCCCCGGGCGCGCGAATGCCCGTACCTACCCAGGTAACTGGGTAGGCCCCTGGGGGAACACTACTCGGGTCCGGTGGGGTCGTAAAGCCCAAAGCCGGGGAACTAAACCACTCACGAAGTCCCCACGGCTCCCTGCCGATGGTGTCGTAGTGAGTCGGCGGTGAATTGACGAAGGGTAAGCACAGTACTTTAGTTCGCTCAAACTCTTTTCCGGCAGTCAAAATCTCCATGAATCCCCGCCAGCCAGGTATATTGGCAACTTCGAAGAACTTTCCACACATCCAAAGTAGATCAGTCGTTGCTGGCATTTACACATTTCTTTTTGACGCCTCCAAACACGGCAAAGTTTCAATCGCAATATTTTTCAGTCCTCTTCCACTAAGATTTTCAAATGTTTTCAATTGCAAAACACCTCGACTTACTATACTCTTTTCTGTTGGTGCTTTCGTGATTTTTTCAATCGGCTGAGCTGGAACATGTGCACTTTTTGGCTTCAAACACTCAATGCCGCCCATACAATGAAATGTATTCAAACCAGGCTGTTGAATTAGTTACACGCCGCGAGCCTTTTCTGAGTCGCTCCGCCTGCTCCTCCCTTCCAACTATTTTACCCAACCAGGAATGACTTGCCAGACTCGGCGTATTACACGAGTATAGTGGCGCTTTAGGGCGCCATTCGCCTCTGTTCGCTCGCGCTGGAAAGACGCCGCGCACGCCAATTACGGGAAAAAAAATCGATGCGCGTATCCCGTCGACTGACGTTATCTGTCAACGAACAGTTTCAGATCGCGTCACATGGCGTTTAGGTTAAAACAAAAGTATTACTGGTAAAAAAGTATGCTCAGATATGTCTTGAATTAAATGCGATTAAGAGATTTTAATGTTTTTGGACTTCGGGCGGTGGTTTGGCAAATTCGGCAGAGAATAGTGACAGGAATTACATTGAAAAACTTATATTGTATCTCAAAATACCAATGGAAACATTGAGGGTATCTAATTTAAACAACGTAAACATATATTTCTATTTGTGAATATATGTTTTCATTCAATGTAGATATATATTTCTGTACAAACAATGAAGTTTTCCTTCAAGTAAAGTTGAAGAAATAAATAAATAAAAAAATTAGTATTGCATCGATATTATCTCCACAATATTATGAAACTTTTATATATATATATATAACATTTTCTTTTAAAATAAATGGTTGTACTGTGCATACATTTATACGCACAACCATATAAACAACAATCATAACGACAGTTTATTAAAATTATATCCAGTAATCTTTAATTTTTTACCTCTTGTTTCTTTAATTCATATGTATACTAAAGAAACAGTTGTGTTACGATCTAGCATGCGCACGTATAAATTAATTTCCAACGTAAATAATTTAAAAATTCGACGACAGCAAAACGTTAGCTCTTGCGTCAAAGAATACATTGTTGCCGCCACGGTCAACTTAGCAATAGATTTTAACCGTTTGAGTGTCAAGCCGCGAAAACGTGCTTCTTTCGTTTTGTATCGAGGAATGCAACAAAGTAAAATTTCAATGTTTTTCTGCTAACAATCTGTTAATCGCATTTAATTCAAGACATATCTGAGCATACTTTTTTACTAGTAATATTTTTGCTTTAACCTATACGCGATGTGACGCGATCTGAAACTGTTCGTTGACAGATAACGTCAGTCGACGGGACACGCGCATCGATTTTTTTCCCGTAATCGGCGTGCGCGGCGTCTTTCCAGCGCGAGCAAACAGAGGCGAATGGCGCCCTAAAGCGCCACTATACTCGTGTAATACGCCGAGTCTGGCAAATCATTCCTGGTTGGGTAAAATAGTTGGGAGGGAGAAGCAGGCGGAGCGACTCAGAAAAGGCTCGCGGCGTGTAACTAATTCAACAGCCTGATTCAAACCATCCAGCGTACTAATGTTGAAATCAACGTTATCAAACACGAATTGACAAAACGCTCCAGGTGTGATTTCTAGCTCAGGTTGAAGAGTTGCTGAAGCTTCCAATAGTTGCGCCTCGTTGTATGATGCACTGAAGCCCAAATTTGATAGTAGAGTCAACAGATTTCTAGACCCAAATTTCCGGTATAAGAACACAGCGACGCCGATTTGTAGCGGGGACAAGAAGGACCGTGGTTTAGTCGCTGATATAATGGCGTGTGCAATAGAAGAGCATTTCCGTTCGAGCTGTTCAACCTTACATTTCCTACCCTTTGTTATGACATTTTTCAGAAAAACATCGAGAGATTCCGGAAGGCAACTGTTGACATCTTTTAAAAAATCATCGCTCGGAGGATATGATGAAGTTTCGTAAACCTGTGTCCTAATATCTTCTCGGATTATCGCCGCGGCAGCTCTAATTATTCGAAGCCGTTCCTGGCCTGCGTCGGCTGCTCTTTGCGTATACCAATGATCCGACAAAATTTTGTATCCAGTTCTCCGGAAACAAAGAACTGAAACTTTTTTCTGGTTCTTCGTAATGATTATATCGTCGCCGTATTTTTCTTCAAGTGTTATTTTTAATGTTCGCTCATCGGGAACATAGCCTTCGATTAAATTGATCAAATCAGGCACTGCAAACTGGCACTCATCGCTCTTCTCAATAAAATCGTAGATCGTCTCCATTGCAGTTTTGATATCGTCGATCGGCGGACGTCCACCTTTTTTGCCTGTTGCTGGATCCTTGAAAAAAATTGATGTAACAGCGTTCATGATATAAAGCTTCAGCCGCGACCAAGTCTGCAACAGTTTCTATTCGGTATGTCACTTCCCGACCCCATCTGTCGTTTCTTTTTTTGGCTGCCTGCAAGACACTTTCTTTGACCAATAAGCTACGAACGTTGTGCACTTTCGTCCGTTTATTGGCATACTTTTTTTTCTCGCTCATAAAACGTCGAATCTATTTTTTCTGCACAATAAAAACACGTATCTTTGAATTCAAAGTTTGATACAGATGACCTAAGCTTGGATTTTATTGGTGAAGTAGTCGGTACTGCTTCATTAGCAGATTTTTTTTTAGTGAAGCAGTAATGCTGTGTTCCCGGGTATATTCCTTTCTGCATGGGTCATGTACCGTCACTTCACACAATCCCTCCAATTTTTCTTTTTTACCGTCGCCTCTTCGGTCACTTGCTTTTCTAAAACTATTCAGTCCTCTCGCCTTGACAGTAATAGTTTCTTTAATTAAAAGACTTTCCTCACAGATGAAACATTTTTCGTTGCCAGACATATTTAACCCTTTCGCTACTATGGGCGACTATAGTCGCTCTACACAAGATGCCACTGAGGTACTACGGGCGACTATAGTCGCTCTATACAAAATGCCACTGAGGTACTACAGGCGACTACAGTCGCTCTACATAACATGCGACGATCGGTCTTCCATAACGTGCAACTTTTTTTTGCCTAAAATACATTGTACCACTATTTGGAACGTACGGGAATGTGTAAAGGCGGATCGAGGGCAAAATATGAATTATTCTACTGTTCAACACAGGGTTACAGCTGAAATATCACAGATAGAGAAAAAATGTATAGAAGCTTTTTTATAGTAAATTTAATAAACGATCTTTTTCATCTGAACTATTTTTTCAATATCATCGATAGTTCCCGAGATACAGGCGAAAAACTAAAAAAGTGTACCTTTTTTCCAAGATGGCGATTCGAGCGCGACAGGTGTCGATTGGGCAATTTGGTATGTTCATCCGGAAGCCCTAATAAGCTTGTATAAAAAAATCCAGATCTTTACCGGTTAATGTTTTTATTTGCCGAAAATTCGTCTAATATGACTGGCCTAACAATTTTGTGCGATGTTCTGTTTTAATGCTACGCATTTTTGAAAACGAACATCACATAAATATGTCGAACCGAATATAGAAAAAATTCTAAGACCAAAACCTTTAATGTTCGGGTATATCGACTTGATGAGTAATTTAAAAAATTCGATGTATAAGATTATTTTCCTTTCAACCGTGTTTTGTTAATGTTGAGGAAGTACGAAAAAAATCGTAAATTTTTGAACACTTAGGTCGCGCTTCCTAATTGAATGAGTGGGGATGCCTCGTGCCGATTCGCGCTCGATCTTTCGCGAAGAGTCAGTCCGGTGTGAACACTCGAGAGAGAGAGGCGTCTTGTAACAAATATTTATCGATTATAATAAACCAGTTATATTTTTGTGTTATATTCTCGAAAACCTTAACAGTTAATTGTAGAAGTGTATGAATAAATTGCCCTTTTATTGGTTGTATTTTGACTATGCAAATATATTTAACTCGACATGTTTCGAAACCACTCAGGGTTTCCTCTTCCGGAGTCTATAAATTATATTCCATAAATTAATATTTTTGTGTATTAATCTATATAAACTAAACTATGGGTGGTTACAAAATGTTATAAGATTATAAATTATGTGAATTTTTATCTCGAGTGTTAGTTCTGATTACTCACTTGCCTATTGCATATGTGTTCCTATGTTTTAGGTCCGGTTTATTCCTGTTATTACTGTGTTATATATCTTTTTCCTCTTTCTCTTCTTCATTTTTCACTTTCTGTTTTTTGATAGATACTAGGTGTTCGTGTGCTCCGCGTTCGTTGTGCTTTCTCCGATGGTTAGATTGGGAATGGTCGTTATAATTTCTCATTTCGAAGCTCAAGTGAAACGTGTGAGAGGTCGAGGAGTTGTTTTGAAGTGTACATGTGTTCTTGCGTTTATGGTTGTGTATGTGTGTGTGCTTGACAATGTGTTTATCTTATTTCCTATGTTTGGTTATGTCCTTAGTTTATATCAGGAGAGTACCATTCGCCCCTCGTTACCTGTTCTTTTGTATCGATGAGCGCTTGTTACCCGTAGAAATTATTCTACACCTCCTTACTGTTCTTCACGTTTTCATGAAGATCTAAGCTTACAAACTATGACTCTAAGTTTTTCTTTTACAAAAAGTTGTACCATGGGTGTCACTATCTCCTCCCAATAAATTTTATTTTATTGGGGGGAGGTAGGATAAAACAGTAATCCTGTCACTCTCCTGTCCGGTATCTATTATGAAATCTATCATTATTTTTAAACAGAAAGCTTATATCTAAAGTAACATTTGTGTATACAGGGCAAAATTGGTGGTGAATTTAACAATATAATATGAGCGGCGGAGGGAGAACCAGAACCACTGTTATAATTGAGACAAAATTTGTGTTGTGTGCGTAGGGTGTGTCACTATATGTCGAGATAAAAATTCACATAATTTATTATCTTACAACATTTTGTAACCACCCATAGTTTAGTTTATATATATTAATACACAAAAATATTAATTTATGTAATATAATTTAAAAAATTCGGCACCTTTTTTTCTGTCGTTTTCAATGAACTACACTGCAAAACCAAGTGCGTTATTCTAAAACACATAAACGTATTATTTCCTTGTAGTCACTTTTTAGACGTTTCCCGGTGTGTTATTATTTAACACAGTACATGTGTGTTGTTTTGAAGCATGTAGGTGTGTTATTTTAAAATATAAATATAACACACATATACTGTGTTAAATAATAATACACCGGGACATGTCTAAAAAGTGACTACAAGGAAATAATACGTTTATGTGTTTTAACCCTTTATGGGCCGAATTTTTTTTTGAATCCAAAAAAATTTTGGGAACAAAAAATCAGCAATTATAAACCTACATATGCAAATGAAAAAAAATTCCGTTTAAACAATTTTATTGCTATATATTCACTATGTGACTTTCAAGTCACAGCGGCCTATAATGTTCGCACTTCTGTGTATGAAAATAAAAATAATAAATTAAGCGTGGAATTGCACAAAACAGTTCGCACTTGGCGTTAAACATAAATAAACATTGCATTTGGAACATTTAATTTTCGGAACTCCTGTAATGGCGGATTGAGGGATCCGCACTTAAGGTCCGCCAAATAAGAGAACTTGTAAACCTTTTGGACTTTTGTGTGTGTATTAAAATAACTTGACTCGTTCGGACAGCGATTCGGCGTATAATAGAGTTAGTGAAAAGAATATGTCGTGAATGATCTGTGTGAACTGAATGAACTCCTGCAATGAACTTCTTGAATGTGAGCTTACGGGGTTTTTAAGGGACTTTTGGAGAAGGAGTGGGAGTAGTGATAATGATAGATGCAAAGCGAAGGTCAAAGTAAGAAGTAGGATTTCGGACTTAGAACGGTGATTTCGGAGATGAGTAAGGAGCGGTGACGATGCTGGGGAGTTGAAAGGTCGGAATGGAAAACTAGGAAGTTTGGATTTGGAGTAGTGAGTCAGAGGTGATGACGGAAGTTAGTTTAGCTGCGTATGAAATATTTGCGCTTATAAAATATTCTTATAGTTATCTTATATACTAACTAAGCGGAGGGTCGGTACATTACACTCCTGTACATCCGGGCTTTTTGCAACGTCCTCTGTTATCCGAAAAAATTGGCCAATGTGCCACTTCGTCTTTTCGCACGTCTTCCACAGGCAGCGTTGTATTTGGTCTCCTTTTTCTTTTATTTTGCAATTGTTTATGTACCTCATTTGAAGTAGGACGACCTCTTTTTTTCTGGGTTCCTTTATGTTCCTGACATAAACAAGATGCAATGTCAGTTTTAAATTTCACTAAACTATACTGACGGCCGGGGCTTACAGAATGTGATAAGCAATCTCGCTTATATAAGAGCCAAGCATTGACCACCGTCAAATCTAAGAGGTGAAACATAATGCGGTGGTACCACTTCTTTGGTCGAATTTTTATTCGATACAACGCTATCAACGAATCAACCAAATCAACTCCACCCATGTGTTGGTTGTATGTTTTTACTATATTTGGTCGTTGTACATCGATAAATCTGTTTATTTTTTTGTCCCACCTTTTCACTATGTCTACTGGTTCAACTTCACAAAACGTACTCATCAAATGAACAGCCTTATTATCGTACCACTTTACCGCATTTATGGTGACCCTGTCAATAGACGTAGAAAGTATCTCATAACTTCCTCGACCCTTAGTCTTCATGACTTTATCGGTCGAAAACTCACAGTTTTTTAGTCGGTTTGACCGCACAGTTGCAATACTTTGTATTCCTAATTTTTCTAATTCAGTTATTAAAGGCAACGTCGAAAACCAATTGTCGAAACAAATTTTGTAAAACAATTGCTTGGGTATAATTTTTGCCAAACGTACTACAACATTATAGTCCAGGATCCCCGTATGCAATTTTAACATTTATTACTATCAAGTTAATTTTTTGTAAGTAGCTTCATTTTGATGAGACGCCCAACTTTGTCTATTACATCAAATATCCATCGTGGTAGCTAAGAGAGATAGCAGGGATTGAATATGTCGATTTTACGATTCTCAAAAATTTATTACTAACAGTGGGTTTTTTATGAAATCCTAAGAAAATAATTTACATTATTGAAAAAAATATTTGTCCTACAAAATTTATGGTTTCATCAAAGAGTCCCCTCCTTCCAACATGTATCGATTACGAAGTCATCGAAAATGTTTACTAACTAGCTGTTTTTTTTTACTGTTGCTTAGTTACAATTTATATAATTTAACAGCCACATTGTCCTACAGATTGCGTGGTATGTTATCCCCGTCCTACGCTCCAAAGTTGTTAATACTACAAGACTATTTTTCTTATTACTAACTGTAGGACAAAATGTGACATAATTAGGTTAGTGCATTCTCTGTACAAATGAAACAATGTCCTACAAGAAAACAGGCGTGTATCACTAGTCCGACAAGAATTGTCATTTTTATTTTTCGATTTGTACCGATAACGCTATCGTATATTCAAAAGAGTTCATAGCTCATTTGGTAGTGTGCTGGTCTGGTAACCGATAGGTCACTGGGTTGAATCTCGCTGCGTGCAACTTTTTTTCTCCCCCCTTTGTTCTTTGCTTTCTATATGTATTTCCAATAAAATTATTGGAATGGGAATTTTATTTTACTTTAGATCAGCGTCAAGAATATTTTGCACGCCTGAGCCGTCCTTCGAGAAACACCGCCTCCTTCACCCAACATACAGCCGAGATGTCACTGATTCACAACCACTCTGTAGGCGTCACGGTCGTGCCTATTGGCACTGGCGTGGTGCCGCATTTGGGCCGACATTCGTAGTTAATCGCTCGCGCTGGAAAGATGTGTCTCGCGCGTCAGTCGCGGAGATAAGAACGACGTACGTGGCACGTCGACTCATAATATTTGTTGAGGAACAGTTTCAAATGGCACTACATCGCATGGGCTGCAGCGGCCGCGGCGGCAACAATGTGTTCTTTAATACGAGGAAGCCTAGCGTTCTAGTATCGGATAGTTATTTTTAAGAATTTGCGCTAGTAATTAATTTACAAATGTGCGTACTGGAACGCAATACTATATTTATGCCGTAAGATTTAATTAAGTGGTCGATTTCGGCAAAACCATCGCCAGAAGTACAAAAACATTAAAATATATTAAATGTATTTGATTTAAAACATATCTGAGGATACTTTTTCACTAACAATACTTTTGTCTTATCCTACATGCGACGTAGTGCCATCTAAAATTGTTCCTCAACAAATATTCTGAGTCGACGTCGTTCTTATCTCCGCGACTGACGCGCGAGGCACGTCTTTCCAGCACGAGCGATTAACTACGAATGTCGCCCCAAATGCGGCACCGCGCCACTGCCGATAGGCACGAGCGTGACGCCTACAGAGTGGTTGTGAATCAGTGACATCTCGGCTGTATGTTGGGTGAAGAAGGCGGTGTTTCTTGAAGGACGGCTCGGGCGTGCAAAATATTCTTGACGCTGCTTTAGATAATAAAATAAATACACAGTTTTACGTACTCGTATACTTCGTAGCGACTGTCGTTACAACTTTATTAAAATTACATTTTATAAAACATTTAACAAAATTACATTTTACTAATTTTCAACTTTACAAGTGCTTGGATGATATTCATCATAAAAACAGGGAAAACAATATGTTATTCGACATCGCGCACATTTTATAAATCTCCTTACCACACGTTTTATTGCCAGGAAAACGTTTAATTTTCATTACTGAAAAGTTCGTAGGTATGCGCAGGGAACAAAACGTTTGGCATGCGATAAAATCCTTACGGTATATAACAATAAGGAGATTTAACAACCAGTGCGACGCGACAGTCGCTACAAAGTATACGAGTACCTACGTAAAACTGTGTATTATAGTAAGCAATCCTCTGCGTATGTGTACATGATGGAAGGGGGACTTGTTGATGAAACCATAAATTTTGTAGGACAAATATTTTTTTCAATAATGTAAATTATTTTCTTAGGATTTCATAAAAAACCCACTTTTAGTAATAAATTTTTGAGAATCGTCAAATCGACATATTCAATCCCTGCTATCTCTGTTAGCTACCACGATGGATATTTGATGTAATAGACAAAGTTGGGCGTCTCATCAAAATGAAGCTACTTACAAAAAATTAGCTTGATAGTAATAAATGTTAAAATTGCATACGGGGATCCTGGACTATTACCACTACTTCCGACATTAGGTAATTCGGAATCATGTATCACCTTGCCGGTGTAAATTTCGAAATTATATATGAGTCCTGATGTGTCGCACAGTAAAAAAGCTTTGTAGCCCCATTTTTTAGGTTTTTTAGGCATATAGTTTTTTAGCCTATGTCAGCGCCGGGCGATTATTGCACGATCGAGCCGTCCTTCGAGAAACACCGCCTCATTTACCCATACATACAGCCGAGATATCACTGATTCACAACCACTCTGTAGGTGTCACGCTCGTGCCTATAGGCACTGACGTTGTGCCATATCTGGGGCGACATTCGTACCCGAGTCGAAATATTTGGTATTACATTGACATTGATTACATTGGTATCATCTTTTTTTCACATTAAATACATTAGTTTTACCTTCTTTTCACATTGAATACATTGGTTGAAATTAATTCTCAAAATTCTTAATATTAACTTCACCTTAATTACATTGCTATGGATTTTTACTTTTCATAGCAATGTGGTCAATGTGAAGTTAATATCAATCAAGAAAACCATAGAAATGTAGTCAATGTGAAGTTAATATTAAAAATAAATTGGAAACATTAATGCAATCAATGCAACTATAAGATTTGGTGTACAGGAATATTAATTAATCATGACTTATGTGAAATTAATGTAGTTAATAGTTAATGTTAGGGTTTTTGGGTGAAAATTTAGGTATGAAATTAGAATGCGTTTATTTAAGCAACGTTTAATTAATAGTAATATATAATTGGAAAGGTACACACGTGCGCAACCGTGGCGCTTCAACTTAGAACTACGTTACGTCGTTACAAAAAAAAACAAAAGAAAGTTACTGCCGTTACGGAACCTTTCGCAGTATTTCCAACGATGGCAGCACGCGGTTAAGACACCACGATGTATTCTCACATCCTCCCTATCGATGCGTGTCTAACCCGTTCCTTCTCTCTTTCTCTCTGTCGCGCTATGCCTAAACAATACACGCTACATAAGCTATATCTTACAACTACGTAATACAACATAACGCGATTTCTTATTCGCTTTAACGCAGTAGTTTTAATCTAGTCTTAACATTTTTACCGCATTTTCGTGTTTATTTTTTGGCAACGATTTCGTAAACATATCTGCGAGCATTGAATTTGTGTCGACGTAGGCAATTTTCATTTCGCCTTTTTCTAACAGTTCTCTCGTAAAATGATACTTAATGTCTATATGCTTGCTTCTCTTATGGAACACTGCATTTTTGGCAAGCTCAATAGCACTTTGATTGTCACAATTCACTAACGTTGGGTTCTCTGCAAGGTCATGATATTGCATATGGTGCAACAATCTTTTTATATATATAATTTCTCTTGATACTTCCGAGAGCGCGACGTACTCTGCTTCCATCGTCGACAACGCATCTGTTTGCTGCTTTTTGGATTTCCAGCTGATCGGTCCGCCGGCTAGAATCAACACGCTTCCTGAGTGTGATTTTCTATCCTCTACGTCAGGGTAGCTCAGTTCTTTTGGAATGGCATCCATAAAGGGTCTAGCCGAATAAGGGGGTCAAAAGTGCCCTTGAGCCGATTTTATTCGACGATGGGTCATTCGATAGGTGATGATGAAAAACCATTGCACACAAATTTTAAATCCGATACCTTCACCGGGAGGGTAGTTATAGGGTAAAATCGAAAAATCAGTTTTTGCCTCATTTTTCCCAATTAATTTAGTGCAAAAATTCCCCCAAAATTCTGACACATTCTAAACATGAATGCACACGTTAGGGATTTTTTTCAGATTTTTTATTTGCAAGTTCCACTCACGAAAAATGAAAAACCGAAAAAAAATTTTTTAAACATCGATTTTGTATTGAAATCTTCCGAGCACAACTTTTTCCTTTTTACAGTAGTTGCCTAATGTTATCATTGTTATACCCTAATTTTTTCAGATTTTTTGAGTACGGTGCATCACGGTCGGAAAAATCAAAAACCGATTTCTGGGACACATTTTGAGCTGAAACTCGCACATTATCTGCCATTCTAGCATGATTTTAATACAGTATGCTCATATTGTGACCTTCAATGTTTCTGCATAGAAATATGTAGATGTTAAAGAACAATATTGGGATAATTAAATAAATTGCTGATTGTATGGTCGTTATAACCTAGAACAGGCTGTTGAATTAGTTACACGCCGCGAGCCTTTTCTGAGTCGCTCCGCCTGCTTCTCCCTCCCAACTATTTTAACCAACCAGGAATGACTTGCCAGACTCGGCGTATTACACGAGTATAGTGGCGCTTTAGGGCGCCATTCGCCTCTATTCGCTCGCGCTGGAAAGACGCCGCGCACGCCGATTACGGGAAAGAAAATCGGTGCGTGTATCCCGTCGACTGACGTTATCTGTCAACGAACAGTTTCAGATCGCGTCACATGGCGTTTAGGTTAAAACAAAAGTATTACTAGTAAAAAAGTATGCTCAGATATGTCTTGAATTAAATGTGATTAACAGATTGTTAGCAGAAAAACATTGAAATTTTACTTTGTTGCATTCTTCGATACAAAAGTAAGAAGCGCGTTTTCGCTGCTTGACACTCAACCGGTTAAAATCTCTTGCTAAGTCGACCGTGGCGGCAACAATGTATTCTTTGACACGAGAGCTAACGTTTTGCTGTCGCCGTATTTTTAAATTATTTGCGTTGGAAATTAATTTATACGTGCGCGTGCTAGATCGTAACACAACTGTTTCTTTAGTATACATATGAATTAAAGAAACAAGAGGTAACAAATTCAAGATTACTGGATATAATTTTAATAAACTATCGTTATGATTGTTGTATGTATGGTTGTGTGTATAAATGTATGCACAGTAGAACCATTTATTTTAGAAGAAAATGTTATATGTATATATAAAAGTTTCGTAATATTGTGGAGATAATATCGATGCAATGCTAATTTTTTTATTTATTTATTTCTTCAACTTTACTTGAAGGAAAACTTCATTGTTTGTACAGAAATATATATCTACATTGAATGAAAACATATATTCACAAATAGAAATATATGTTTACGTTGTTTAAATTAGATACCCTCAATGTTTCCATTGGTATTTTGAGATACAATATAAGTTTTTCAATGTTATTCCTGTCACTATTCTCTGCCGAATTTGCCAAACCACCGCCGGAAGTCCAAAAACATTAAAATCTCTTAATCGCATTTAATTCAAGACATATCTGAGCATACTTTTTTACTAGTAATACTTTTGTTTTAACCTAAACGCCATGTGACGCGATCTAAAACTGTTCATTATTTATTTATTTTTAATGAACAGAACAAAATAATCTAAATCTTTCACTTTTTGTAAAAATCTCAATTTAAATGGCTCTATGCAGGATGTTTTTCTCCTGTTACAGTCATCAAACGTATTCCATGACGAGTTTTGAAGCGTTCCAACCATCCTTTACTAGCCACAAAGTCATCTTTTTTTGTTATCTCTGTCGCAAAACGGCCGGTTATAGCGAGAACGGCCGATTGCGGCGATCCTGGATTCCGTAGCAACGGCGAACAATTGCCGACGCGAAAAAAGGGAGAGAGAAGAACAACTGAGCGTCGCGGCGTGTAGCAACGTGACGACGTTCGCGAAGAAAACGAGCAGTCCAGTCCCGACCACGTTTTAATAAAGATCGATTTATATTTTTTATGCAGGAGAGTTTACTTCCACCCACCCCCTTATGTTAATTTGAAGATTATGTCCGGTGGAAGCTTATAATTTATCAGAAGTGGGATCTGAATCGGAAAGTGATTTAATTGAAGTGTGGTCGAGGAAGTGGTCTCAGGCGGAATTGTGCGCATTAGTGAGTGGGAAAGTTAACGAATTATGGACTTGACTGTCGTGGAACTAAAAGAGTTTCTTCGTGCTCACTCGCTGCCTACTAGTGGAAACAAAGCAGAATTAGTGAGAAGACTACAGGTCGCAGATCCATTAGAATCGTGGAGGAACGCTGGAATCGAGGGAACCGCTAATATGTCGCAGAACGAGGCAAGTACGACACCGACGCACAGTGGAACGAAACGACAATCTAGCTGGAAAAAAATAATAACTCGAGAACCGTTCATTTTAGAGAAAAATGTTTTATACAAAAGTTTCATAATATTGTGAAAAGAATGTCACTGCATCGTTAATTTTTTTTTAATATTTTTTAATTGTTATTTAAAGGTTAACATAATTTTTTATGCGAAGGTCTATAAATTTCTTTACGGACTTTTATTCTACGAAAGAAATAAAGAAACTTTTGTATAAGTCATTTTCTCATTGTACTTTATGTTAAAAAGATATTTAATGCAAAATATCCTACTGACGTCTTTCTCTTCCTACTGCAGAGGATGCGAAGTCAACTGATACTGTTTAAGTTGGTCGATTACTTATTCAAACGCATTCCTACCTTCAAACAGGTAAAACTAAAAAGGGCGCAAGTGGATCCTTGAAATTTTTCCACTAATTACTTCTACACAATCTAAAGAATATATAGACGGAATTTCAAAGATATACATTTCCTTGTTTGTCAGTTATTCATTGTTTAATGGGACCGCGCGCCGCGGTGAAATTAGACTGCCGAATCGCATCCCTACCTTTAAGCAGGTAAAACTAAAAATGACGCAAGTGGATCCTTGAAATTTTTCCACTAATTACTTCTACACAATCTAAAGAATATATAGACGGAGTTTCAAAGATATACATTTAATTATTTGTTAGTTATAGACATCTGGTCCTTTTGTGACCGCGTGCTCCGCAGGGAGTCGGCAGCCGTACTATGTCATAAACTTTAGAAAGGAATAACAACAAAAGGCGGCAGAAAGCGCAGACTTTTTTTGCAGGAGCTGCTTCTACAAGGTTTAAACTAAATACCCTCAAAATTTCGAGGTAATATTTTGATATACATTATAAGTTTTTCTCTGTTAAAGTTTGCTAATTTCTGCGAAAAACATGTGTCTAAAGAAAGTTCCATAAATTGTTTAAAAATTAATTTTTCGAAAAATCGTTTATGGGCATTACAAGGTTAACTAACAGTGATAAACTGTACAAAAAATAAAAAGTCTCGCAAAATTCTTAATGCCCCTAACAGTATCTTCTTTTCAGAGAAGTATTTGTACGTTTTCGCGCTGTTGAAATTTGTTGTTTTTAAGCGCTGTTTTTTACATTTAGATGATTGCAAAATCAATTAATATTGCTATCACTGGTCTCAGCAAACATTCTAGATTAAGATAAGATTATTAAAATTCAAATCCCAGACTTGATTTTTTTCCACCTAAATTACCCATTTCGTTCCACTGTGCGACGGTGGTAGAGCCTTCTGTATCGGCTCAGATGACCAGTGAAGTTGCGAGCTATTCGACGGTATCAGCTGAATTCGAATTGGAATGGTTACGCCGAAAACGGGCCTTGATGCAACGCGAAATAGAAATTCTCAAAAGAGAAAATGCAGTGCAGCAAAGAGAGTCGCCGTCATTATCCGTCACCGACAGCGTAAGATCTGCTTCCATCAAAACGGCGAGTACCTTATTAAACGAATTTGAAGGAAATACAGATGCTTTCCAATTATGGTATCAGCAACTTATGTTATTGCGGAGACACCATAATTTAGAAGAAGACGCGGTACGAACACTGATAGTGCAAAAGCTGAAGGGAAAGGCACTTAAGTGGTTTTATTCCAAAACGAGACATTTCGAGTGTAGTGTCGACGAGTTGCTGAACGATATGAAGATTATGTACGATCGACGTGAAAATAAAAGACTGTTACGAAAAGCATTCGAAGAGCGTACGTGGCGTAGTGGGGAGACCTTCGACGACTATGTGCACGAAAAGATTATTATGGCGAATAAAATAGCGATAGACGAGGACGAACTTATGGATTGTGTCATTGATGGAATAACCGACATGCAATTACGAAATCAAACGCGGTTACAAAATTTCAAGTCTATGACTCTGTTACGTGAATCTTTTGAATGCATATCGCGACCGAGTGAATCAAAAGGGTCGATCGCAAATCGACCGATTAACAAAAAGCCGGTTGTGCCGCAAGAAGGACCGAAGAAATATCCGCCGAGAAGTATCAGGTGTTTCAACTGCAACGGAGAGGGCCACGTTGCGACAGAGTGCAAACAGCCGAAGAGAGAAAAGTGTTCGTGCTACAAATGTGGCAAATTTGGGCACTTTTCTAAGGATTGCAACCCGCAGAAGGAGCAGATTAACCATATCGCATCTGACCAGGAGGAAGAAGATTCCCGAAAACTCGTATCGTACCAGATAAGTTATGCAGATAAGACAGATTTATTAACTTTAGATACCTTATTCGACACTGGAAGTCTGGGTTAGGTATTAGTTTTATTAAAGAAAAGTTTGTTCCGAGGAAAGTCATCTTAGAGAACGTGGTTGACGGTAAAACTAATCATTATGGTGTAAATCAGAGTCCTTTAGTTAAGTTAGGAAAAATAGTCGTTAGTATAGAAACCAAAGATGCTCAGTGCAAAGACGTAGAATTATTTGTGGTACCGAATAATACAATGTTCACTCCTGTCGTCATAGGAAGAGATATTTTACGGAAATTAAATTACGTTTTAAAGAAAATAGAAGTCGCAAATTCGGAACCTGAAAATTATGACATTCTGTCCATTAACGTAGAGGAATTGCAATCTGAATCCGCAGATTTGTTAAATATCAATTCGGAAATACCAATCGAGACACAAAATATATTAAGGACGACATTTGAGAAGGATTACGTCCGAGCGGAACGACCTGTCGAACCAACGATCAAAGCGGAACTACAGATAAAATTACGGGACCACCAGCCTTTTCATTTTGCGCCGCGTCGATTATCTATTTTTGAAAAGAATCAGGTCCAAGAAATTATAGATGATTGGCTCGAAAGGAAAATTATTCGTCCCAGCGAATCGGAATACGCTTCGCCTATTGTTTTGGTTAGAAAAAAGAATGGGAAAGTACGCATGTGCGTTGACTATCGTTCACTTAACAAGTTTATTATTAGGGATAACTATCTTTTATCGGTGATAGAAGATCAGATCGACATTTTAGCTAATAAAAGATATTTTTCGTTATTGGATTTACAAGACGGTTTCCACCATGTCAATATTGCAGACGAATCAATTAAGTACACGTCATTCGTAACACCTCTAGGGCAGTTTGAATATCTGAGGATGCCCTTCGGTTTAAAAACCGCGCCTCTGAAATTTCAGAAGCTCGTAAATGATGTTCTACGAGAATTCATTACAGCCGGAGACGTGGCCGTTTATTTGGACGACTTTTTGATTGCCACGGAAACACTTGATCATCATTTTGCCGTTTTGAAAAAAATCTTTAGAGCCTTAGTTGAGAACAAGATGACGTTACGCGTGGATAAGTGTAAGTTTTTATATACTGAAATAGAATATTTAGGCTACATCGTTTCAGCGAATGGTATTAAGCCAACGAAATCCGGAATAGATGCGGTTGAAAATTTCTCCGTACCCCGAAATGTGCACAACGTACGACGATTTTTAGGACTATGTGCTTACTTCCGAAAATTTGTGGAACGTTTCTCGATTACGGCTAAACCCCTTTACGATTTATTAAAGAAAGATAGAACGTTCAACTTTGGTGAGGAACAGTTAAATGCATTTATGAAATTAAAATCAAATTTAACAGAACCTCCTATTTTATCCATTGACGATTCCCGGCATGAAACTGAATTACATTGTGACGCGAGTAGTTTAGGTTTTGATGCAGTACTGCTACAGCGGAAAGCAGATCAAAAACTACACCCTGTATTTTATTTCTTAAAGCGTGCATCATGTACCAAAAGTAATTACCACAGTTATGAGCTCGAGACATTAGCCACCATTTATGCTCTGAGACGTTTTAGAATATATTTGTACGGTATTAAGTTTACGATTATTACGGACTGTAATTCGCTCAAGCTTACAATGGATAAAAAAGATATAAATCCGCGAATATCTCGATGGGTTCTTGAGTTGCAACAGTATGATTATGTTATGCAACATCGTTCCAGTACACGAATGGTTCACGGAGATGCACTGAGCCGAACAAACCAAATACTCATCGTCGAAGACAATCCGTTCGAAATTAGTTTAGCAATAAGTCAGAATCAGGATAGTACAATTAAAGCATTGAAAGAAAGATTACAGGAAACAGAAGATAAGTTATTTGAGATGAGGAATGGCGTAGTGTATAGAAAAAGCAATAATGATATTTTATTTTATGTATAAGAAGGAATGGAGCAAAATATTTTGTTTAAGTACCACGACGAGATGGGCCACTTAGGAAGAGACAAAGTTTGCGATTTAATTCAAAGAACATATTGGTTTCCCAGGTCAAGAGACAAAGTCAATTGCCATATACAAAATTGTTTGAAATGTATTGCGTTTTCCGGAAATACGGGCAAGCAACCAGGCCGCTTACATAATATGCCCAAGGGGAATGTGCCGTTTTCTGTTGTATATATTGATCATTTTGGGCCTGTAGATAGATCACATACCGTGAAGTTATACATCTTTTTAGTTATCGATGCATTTACGAAATTTATTAAATTGTATGCTACCAAAACTACTAAAACTAGGGAGGTTGTCAATCATTTACAACAATATTTTAAAGCATATAGTAAACCAGATAGCATTATATCAGATAGAGGTAGTTGTTTTACATCAAAGGAATTTGCAGATTTTATGTCGGAGTCTGAAATAAACCATATTAAAATCGCGACAGCGTCACCTCAGGCTAACGGCCAAGTGGAAAGGTTTATTCGAACCATTATACCGATGTTAGCGAAGTTAACCGACAACGCGAAGGGTCGTCATTGGTACCAAGTTTTAGGCGAAATAGAATATGCACTAACTAATTCGGTTAACGCGGCGACAAAAGAAATACCTAGTGTATTACTTTTCGGAGTAATGCAGAAAGGCAAAGTTATTGATAAGCTTCGTGAGTTTTTAGAAGATAATGTATGCGTTAAGTCTAGGAATTTAGAAAACATTAGACGTAAGGCCAAAACTAATATTAAAGCTGCGCAAGATTATAATAAGACATATTACGATAGGAAACATAAGGTCCCATGTAAATATAAGATCGGTGACTATGTCATGGTGAAAAATTTCGAAAGCACTCCCGGTGTTACTAAAAAACTTTTGCCCAAATGGAGAGGCCCGTATGAAATTGTTAAGGAATTACGTAATGATAGGTATGTCGTTGCAGATATTGAAGGTCACCAGCTGTCCCAAAGACCGTATCAAGGTGTGTGGAAATCTGCAAACATGCGGTTTTGGAAAAAAGACTCTGATCACGGTGTCGACAATGAATGATTGTATTCCTTCAATAGACTTTATGTTTGATATTGTAACGTTTATACGATATTCCATAACAGACATTTTAATTCTAAGCTTAATCTTAAAGCTTTTCCTAGCATTTACGAACAAATGTATGTATTTTTCCTTTCGTTTTCTTTTTTTTCGTGTTTTATTGCTGTTCGTTTTATTTTAAATTATTATTTCTGCTTTGTAAATAGTGCGAACCCTAAGATCCCGTGTGATCCGATATGTTAAGCGTTTTCGTGTGCAGTTTAAAATTGATATGTGTGTGTGTGATTTTGAGTTGTATGTCCAGGAACGGACATATGTCAGGATTGGCCGAAATTTTAGCGTAAAACGGCCGGTTATAGCGAGAACGGCCGATTGCGGCGATCCCGGATTCCGTAGCAACGGCGAACAATTGCCGACGCGAAAAAAGGGAGAGAGAAGAACAACTGAGCGTCGCGGCGTGTAGCAACGTGACGACGTTCGCGAAGAAAACGAGCAGTCCAGTCCCGACCACGTTTTAACACGTTGAACGCCACGTCACCCATATCTGGGTGACGGCTATGTTTCCGCAGGGGCCTCGTCACCCGTAAACGGGTGACACTATTATTCGTCCAATTAAATCAGGATTTTGGCAGTAATTTATAGCAATTTTATTTATAACATAGTTATGACGAGTATAGACAATATAAAGTAAACTATAAAGTAAATAAACTATAAAGTAAACAAAAAAAAACATTGCAAATATACTTATATTTAAATTTGTTTTTAAGGTATTATAACGTTTTATTACTGGCTATGGTTTTCGTTAAAACATTGCAAACATAATTGAGGTGATCGTGGACACTGAGGACAATACGTTATAGTCTTCTGCACATTTTTTCTTGCGTCCTGGCGTTCGAGAGTTTGCCTCTGTTTTGCGTAACACCGAACGCACATCCTTCTTATAGATTTGCCCTGAGGATTTTTACGAATTTGCAGGTGGTGAGACGCCTTCTTTTTTACTTGGGGCCTTGCGTTTTCGGATTCCAACCATTCCCGAACTATAAGCTCTCGGAATTTCCTTATTTGTATTTTCTGGTTCGTTGCTTTTTGATAAACAATGTGTGCATTCACTACAGAAGTACCTATCAGGAAATGAATTGCTAGTTTCCAATACCATTTGATGCTCTTGCGAATTGTCGTTGCATATGATACCATTTGGTCACTTCTGTCAATGCCAGACTTTCCAGTATTGTATGCTATGACTGCTAATGGTTTTATTTTTGGAGGACGTCCGCGAGGAGTGGACGATTCTGAAATTGGTACCATTGTTACATCCGACCCTGAGAATTTTAAAAATTCTTCATTCGATGCCAGTCAGCCGCTCTTGAAAACGAAAGGTTTAAACACAAGTTCCTCGCTCTACAGGGCTCCTTCCCACTTATCTAAACTTATACAAACCATGGCACTTTACACTATGGCCAGATGCATCCCATATGTCCTTGGTACCCTTACATCCCTGCCAGAGTCCTACCACCTCCACTCATTTTTCCAAATCCTTCCCGAAACGGAGCCCTATATAAGCGAGACACTTTTCTGCCTCTGCGGGTCATTTCTTTCATAGAACGTCACGCTGTCAGTCAGACAGGTGAATTTCCAAAGTCTACGGGATTTGGAAAACCCCCGCGTTCCGACGCGTGACATTCGGTTAAAATACATTATAACATATAAAATTAAATCACAAAATTGTAATTGCATTCTGAATTTAATTCTTAGTAAATAACTTAATATACAAAATTCAACGATAAAGTTATTTTCTATTAACTTCCTTTCATCTTCTTGTAACTGAGCAACGTTCCCCTTTATTCACTCAAACCGCTCGGAGTGAATAAAATTATTGAAAGTTACGGGTAATTTTAGAACCAGAATTCTAGAGTTTGCAACAATCTTACAATAGTTAGTGGCAGTAGCCTTGTACTATTTGGTACATCCCGATCTGCTATACTAACGCGAATTACCGAAAGGTTTTTCGTTATTAACGGACTACCAGCAACTCTATAGTATTCCTATAGATTAGTCTGGTTTCCGGAGTTTTATACTTAGTTAGTGGCAGTAACCTTGTATTGTTTGATACATGCCTATCTGCTATACTAACGCGAAAGAGCTGCAAGGTTCCTTTCGTTATTAACGGGCGATCAGCAACTCTATAGTATTCCTATAGATTAGTCTGGTTCCCGGAGTTTTACCAGTTAGTGGCGGTAACCTTGTATTGTTTGATACAAGCCTATCCGCTATACTAACGCGAAATACCGAAAGGTTTTTCGTTATTAACGGGTAAACGGCAACCTTATAGTTCTGCTATAAGTTAGTCCGTTTCTCGGAACAGCCTTCATTGTATTGTTGCAATTCTTGGATTCACGGGTAAAATATTTAATTACGCATCACGGTCGCGTTTTTTCTGCCACTCGCCCGGCTCGTAACACCATAATAGGTGCATGTTTCGATGATAATACTCTGATATCACGGACATCTTTCCATTTCAGCACCACAATGCCATTATCGTCTTCCCGTGCTATTATTTCACCTCTCTTCAATTTGTGAAGCATAACATCTTTTGGCATAAATTTCTTATTGTGGCGTACCGTTCCAACAACATGAGTTTTGAAATTTAACAATTTTACTGCCAATTCATAGCTTGTATAAAAATTGTCAATAAACAAGGTACGCCCTTCGTTCAAAAGTTTGTCGATGAGTTCGATGCAAACGTTTTCGGCTATGCCAACTTGCCTGACACCGCTGGAATCGCGTCCAGCATATATTTTAGTGGACCACGTATATCCTTCTGTAGAACACAATTTGAAGAGTTTTATGCCGTACTTGTGCGACTTTGTCGGTATATATTGTCTAAATATGAGCCTTCCTCTCCAGGGAACCATAGTCTCATCAACTACAATTTCTGGGCCGGATAAAAATATTTTTTGATAATTATCTGTAAGTATCTGCACTAATGGTGACACTTTCCCAAGTCGATTGTTATGTTCTATGCCTTCGTTGTTTGCGAAATGTAAATTTGACAACAATATCTCGAATCGATTTCGAGACATTTTATTACGGGGAAACGGAAAATTATAAAGAGAATCTGTTGACCAATATTTGGCTAATGGTGCTTGCACTAAACCCATCCAAAGCAACAGTCCAATAAAAATTTTGATTTCTTCGGAATTCGTGGGTTTCCATCTGTTTATTCGAGCGTGTTCGCTGCTTGTATTGTGATCCAGTTGTCTTTCTGCATACCTGTTCGTTTCAGTCACCAAAAGGTCTAACACTTGTTCATTTAGAAAGAGAGAAAGAACTTCACCCGCTGTAATATTGGAAGGTAGTTCCACGTGAAGTCCACTTTTACCGGTGAATTCAAATGATTTTTGTTTTCCGGTGAACTCTCTCCACTGAATATCGTCAGATGAACCGGCAATATCAGTCTGATCATCTTCTTCTTCTATAGCCAGGTTTTCTAACATTTCTTCGAAATCTTCACTCTCATATAAATCGTCATTTTCCGAACTTGATTCAATAACATTTCTAACTTTTCTTGGAAAACGGAATACTTCTTCATCACTACTCGGCTCACTTTCATCTACACTTTTGCGCTGTCTAACAGACATTTTACGGATGAAGAATGTAAGACGCAGAAAACGTGGATGCGATACTATGTATAAAAAAACTCTTTTTTGTCTATCTTAGCAGCGGTCTAGGCGACAGAGATACGCGCGGTTGTACAGTTTTTAGACTTATTGGCCGGCGCTCGACATCGCAGTTATATATATTCGGTGTCCCTTCGTCCAGGGCATCCTCTGGGCCTCTTTCTTGAAGGGTGAGGGGGGGGGGGGGGGGTGGGGGTGTTGTATGAGGGTTGTCCTTCTTACCTCGTCGAAAGATGTGCCCTTAATGTTTTCCAGATGTGCGAATGCCCGGCTCGATGTCTCGCTGACGCAAAGTCTTACAAGTAATAAAGACGTTACGGAAAATGTACGAAAAATACTGCCCGACTGAACGAAAATTCTGGTATAAATGCAGTGTGAGCTCTAATAGTGATCTTTTCTCGAAATGTTTTCCCAACTCCATAGCCTGCACCACTTCGAGACCCTTCATTCTTTGTACTACAAACTTATCTTCTAAATACTCCCGTCTAAACAAAGATCTGAACGACGAAAGATCTAAAGCACGTATTGCATCGTATCGCTCTCTTAGCTAATCGCGCTGTTTACGCTACGAGTCTCAGATTTGGGCCCCGGGAGAAACTCCACTGATTCACGCTGGGCGTTCAACGTGTTAATAAAGATCGATTTATCTTTTTTATGCAGGAGAGTTTACTTCCACCCACCCCCTTATGTTAATTTGAAGATTATGTCCGGTGGAAGCTTATATCTCCTTGTAAAAAAACTTAGCTTTCATGGCCAATATGGGCCCAGAAATGGGCGTATGCCTGTTTCTTTCCTGAAGAAACCACATATACAAAGCTTCTTCCACCTCTGGATGTTCAGGCTTCTTGAGTGTCTGCCTCTTGCCTGGCCCACTGTTAGTAGTTGACACGAACTTTTTGAATGTTCTCGCGGTTCTTTTTGATGTCATAAATTGTGGATCGGCCCACGCCGTATTCACTTGCCAAACTACTGAATGATTCATTACGATTTAAGCGGTCCAAAATATCATTTTTTTCCTTAATTGTTAGTGTTTTGTGCTTTCGCTTTTGGGTTTGCGAAGACATTACGAAATTTGCTACACAATTAATAACGAAACAGTATATAATGAACGCTGAGATAACGAAAACTGAGACAATCCGCATGAAACAAAATTCGTGTTGGCGCGAACTACATAGTTACAATTTGTTTCTCCAAGCATTCGCGAAGCCCCCCCCCCCCTTGTGGCAGATTCATAACGTAACTCGACTGTACCTATATGTTATTGGCATGTCGGATTACAGGGGGTGACGGATTTGACAGGGGCCGGATTACCGGGGGTCGACTGTACTTCGTTTCACAATTAGTGGATTCGTGTTTGATCAATATATTAGTTAAACAATTGTCTTGAAAGCGCGTAGTGTAATCCTTAGCATGACCATGGCCGTTAAGTAGGTATGTTACAGCAATCATAAGATTCTCGTTACATTTCCTCATCTAAAATTCATTGTGAACGAGATTTAAATAACTTAACATTTGTCCTATGATGAGTAACTGGTTTTCCGCTGTCATTGACCTTGATCGAATGATCATTAACTATTTCCGTGACTACGAACGGTCCTCGCCATCTTTCTTCCAATGGTTTAGAATTATAATTTCGAATAAGGACCAGGTCACCTTTCTGTATTCTTTCGAGATGCTTATAAGCTGTGGAGGGTTGTTGCGATTGGAGGTACTCAAATGTTTCTATTAGGGTAGACTGGGTACGGTTGAAACATTTTAGCGTTTATCGTCCATTGCATCGGGAATAGTTAAGCAAGCGATGAAGGAAATATATTAAATAAAAGACCATATATATGTTTACTAATAGGCAATGTTATTTGAGATCGCTGTATTGTATTTTATGTGTAAAATCAAATTTAAAAAAAAAATGTAATTTGTTTCAACCGTCCCAATTCCAGGGTCGGTTGAAATAGTGCCTTGGGTCAATTGAAACACATGCAAATAATACAAAATATAATAAATGAACATGTTTTATTAATCGTCTAATAACATTTTACGACTCATAATGGCACATTTGAAGATCACAAATATTTTTTTATTAATATTCAAGTCTTTCACGATACTTATAATCTAACATTATTTTTAATCAGCCTTCAAAGAATAATATTAAGTACAACTTAAATTTATTAATCAGATGTTGGTGATGATTATTTTTTTTTTGTAATGTTGGTATACTACTTGCTATTATATTTCTCAGAATTCAACAGCATTAATTATTAACTAGATTTTAGCACTCCAGCTAACAAAACACTTTTTCAATACTTTTTGTTTAAGACAATAAAATTTAACAGTTTTAATTAAAACTTTAGCACTTCAACTATAAAATAGGGTAAAAAAACTAAAGACTTATTATTTCTATAAAAATAAATATTTTCAACAAAAATACTTAAGTGGTTACGACATCATTCGGATGTCACAATTGTGGCAAACATAACTAACAAGGGAGGTTTCCCAAGTGTTAATTTCCGATTGTAATGAAATTTACAGGGTATGTACAATTCGATGAAATATTTGACACGTATTTTTTTTATCGGCCATCGTTCATATCTAGAGGGTGAAAACAACCCTCAAAGTTGGGTATCAAAAAGCTATTTTTTTAAATATCTCAGAAACTACTTGGTGTAAATAAAAAATTAAAAATGCAAATTGTTCGTTTTTCAATGGCGGATTTAATGGGAAAAATAAGATTTCTTCCAATTTATTTATTTAAAAAATATATTGTAGCCATTGTTCGATCGTGGATGTAGGAATGCAGGATAAAGCACGAAAGGATTTCTGTGAAAAAATTTCATTTTATTCATTACCTCTCTTTCGAGGAAGATGGATAATATACAGATAGGATCGGTAGAGCGGACAATAAGGTTTTAACGAAAAACGAACAAACATAATAGATTTAGAATCGACCGGAAAATCGACTAGGCTTGACTATGAAAATGATTCTGTCCAAATATAACCTTTCGCGATTCCACCCGTGACTCTAATTGCGCGGCTCTATTTTACCGACGGGCGTCCAGAATATGCTCTGTACTCTCTCGTTCGGTAGGCGTCCAGGAAAAGCATCCGTACTCTCCATACCGAAACGAGGACCCAGGAACACTCCCGTACTCTCCCGTGTCGTCACTGTATTTGGGCGTCCAGGATATGCTCTGTACTCTCTCGATCGGTAGGCGTCCAGGAAAAGCATCCATACTCTCCATACCGAATCGAGGACCCAGGAACAATCCCGTACTCTCCCGTTTTCCCTCTAGCAGGCGTCCAGGAAAAGCGTCCGTACTCTCCTGCCAGAGGTCCCTATTCTGCATACCGAGAGCGACCGTGGATTACCTCGTTCTCTCTCTCGGAGCAGAAGAAGTATTCTGTCGTGTCGTGCACCTTCTTTTATACTGGACCGTTGCTACCCTCGGTCTCCGAAATCAACAACCCCGTCGTCAAGCCTGGTCTCGCGGTCTCGCGCTTCGCGCTTCCACTCCCTTCCACGGTCCATTGCCGATCTCCGAAGCTTCTCGATGCTTCTCGCTGCTTCTCGATGTTTCCCGAAGCTTCCAGAAGCTTCTCGGTGCTTCTAGATGCTTCTCGATGCGTCTCGATGCGTCTCGAGGCCTCCAGAGGCCTCTCGAAACCTTCCGAAGCTCGTCGCTTCGAGCCTTTATGATTTTCGCCACGCTACAATATTAACCAGTTAAGCGTGTTTGACGGATATATCCGTCATGGAGATGTGGCAGAATTTTGTGTCATGACGGATATATCCGTCATGCGTACAATTTTGTTACAATTTGATATTTAAATTGTAATTTTGGCGAAAACTAAATTATATTCGTAAATTTTAATATATTTAAAATGTTTAGAGGTCAAGACGGAATGAAAAAAGTAAATAAAAATTATAAATAATTTGAGTTGGTTTCATAATAACCGATGAAGAGAGAAATCCTGAGAGCTAACTCGTAAACAGTGCAGTAACACTGGATCTTTGATTATCCCGATTTTCATTTTGATGTTTCAAAACCAAAAAAAGTATATTAGATTCTTTATTTATCTCTAGTATATTAGATTCCTGGAAAGAGTCCATGTGCGCGGTATCTCACTTCTTTTTCTTTTACTGGTCTTTCGTGTAAACAGTTGCCAAGCATTCCAAAGCATGTTTACTTCGGAGCAGGCAATTTTTGTTGCTATGCAGCGCAGTTCTAGGACTCATCGGGGATGGAGAGGAATGGGTTGGTTTTGTTTAGTTTTCGGAGAATTGGATTTTCGCGTTGCGAGGGGACACGCCTGAGGCGCGAGCCGCGATTAGAAGCCCCCCACATAGGTTCGCGGAAAGCCGCGATGTCCGGTCATTGGCTCTTACGCGGGGTACTGGAACCCCCTCACTTTTTTCGTTTGCTTTTTGAAATACAGTGATTTCAGTGTGTATGAAATAGTCAGTGAATCGTACCAAGTTACGTAAAGTGCAATGTAAGTATTTCAAGTGCCTAATTATTATAAAGTTATCCAGAAAAGTTTCGTAAACCACTATTATTTTTATTCTTAGCTTATTTTATCTTAAAAATGAGTGCTTACTCCAGTGACGATGACATTGTTTCACCTGCAATGAAGCGAAAACGGTTACATATAGTTTCATCGTCTTCCGAGGATGTTAGCGATGAAACCGTCGAGCCTGATAGTGAAACCGACCGCTATGAATCTGATGACATTTATTCCGAGGACAATGAAAACGACAAGGAAAATCAAGATACAAATAAGTGGACGAGTACAGGAGGTAACAGAAAACCATTTGAATTTGTTGCCAACCATGGTCAGCAGGAAATTATACCAGGAAGATTCCGATTCAAGTGTTCATTTTATATAGAAAAATATTTAGACGATCATCTTATTAGCATTATAGTGAAAGAAACAAATTTATATGCGGATCAATTTTTGCAAAGTCACCCGAACTTAAAACCGCGATCAAGAATGAGAAAATGGTATTCAACAACTAACAATGAGATTAGATGTTTTATCGCGATGTTGACTTTGCAAGGTATTGTAAAGAAGCCAGCATTCCATATGTATTTTTCGAAAAGGGAAAGCATTAGTACACCGTTCTTTGGCAAAATTTTCTCTGCGGATCGATTTTTACTATTATGCAAATTTTTACACTTTGAAAATAACGAACACCACAATGATATGCCATCAAAAAAGCTTTGTAAAATTAAAACTGTTTTGGAATATGTGGTAAATAAATGTAAATCTTTGTATATTCCAAAAATGGATATCTGCATTGACGAATCTTTGCTAATGTGGAAAGGGCGGTTATCATGGAAGCAGTATATACCTTCAAAAAGAAATCGGTTTGGGATCAAATTTTTCGTCCTATGCGAAAGTGAATCGGGTTAAATCTGGAATTTTTATGTATATACAGGAAAAGAAACCTATTATGATCCACGGTATTTAGAATTTAACATTTCAGCTCGTATTGTCCTTCAATTATGTGATGAACTTTTAGAACGTGGATATAGACTTTATTTAGATAATTGGTACACCAGTGTTCCACTCATAGAGAAACTGTGTGCACATAAAACGTCTCACAAGGAGAGGTCGCGAAGTGTCACACACCGAATGAGTCGAAATTTTGTGTGTGAGTTCACATAGGTGTAAGGTTAAAAAGTGTAAAAGCTTTTTTTCCAGCGGGCTTTTGTTTATGAGAAATAAATTTTTACATTTCCACGGCGATTATGTATCTATTTGTTTTCGTGAGTACGCAACGAGTGCCGTGGCACAGTTGATAAGGTTCCGCGGTCGAAATGCTGAGGTTCGTAGTTCGAGTCCCCCTTATATGTCGAATTTTTTTTATTTCATATAGAAATATTTAATATTTTATTAATGAAAATTTGGTTAACAGTGTCATCATTTTTCTTTATTTTCACAACAAAAAATGTTTTTTTAAATTCCAAAGAAAACTGACGAGACAGATGCAGGAAGAGGAAGGGAAATTTATCAAAAACAAAAGAATTTCAGCGCAGCAGGGAGCAATACCTACAATATTCGTTTCGTACATTTGTTTTCTATAACTTTCTAATTTCCCTTAACAATCCTGTCATAAACGTTCAGGTGTTGTGAAAATAAAGAAAAATTATGACACTGTAAACCAAATTTTCATTAATAAAATATTAAATATTTCTATATGAAATAAAAAAAAATTCAATCTATAAGGGGACTCGAACTACGGACCTCAGCATTTCGACCGCGGAGCCTTATCAACTGCGCCACGGCACTCGTTGAGTAATCACGAAAACAAATAGATACATATTTGGCCGTGGAAATGTAAAAATTTATTTCTCATAAACAAAAGCCCGCTGGAAAAAAAGCTTTTACACTTTTTAACCTTACACCTATGTGAACTCACACACAAAAATTCTACTCATTTGGTGTGTGACACTTCGCGACCTCTCCTTGTCAGTCAATAATCTCAGTCAACGACATCTCATGTTTCGCGCTTGATCGAAAAACATTTCCCGGATTACATACCAGACAGTTCAACAACAAAAAATCCTTCGCGGAGATGTTTTATTTGTTATAAAACAAAGATTAGAAAAGAATCGCGGTATTGGTGTCCGACGTGCAAAGTTTCGCTATGCGTTACTCCTTGTTTTCGTGAATATCACACGACAGCAAGAGTTTAAATTTTTAACTTATATAAATATTCGATTTCTTTTCATTTCTTATGTTCATTACGTTATTACGTATAAATATATGTTTATATTAAGCGACTATGTAAATGTTACTAATAAAATTATTCATTTTCTAAAATAAAGTCGTCTTTTTGACCCAATATTTCTACAGCGCCACTTACTCTGTGTTTGACGGCTATTTCCGTCATCGCATGTTTACCGCGACACACACTGGTGCGCGCTTTATCAAAAGGTCGCCACGCTTAACTGGTTAAAAATTCACATATTTTTGTATTTTTTTTTTTTTCAGTAAAACGTTAAGTTATTTTTGTCTCATATTGCAAGAAAATATTATAGACCAAACCCAAGATTTATACCAGTTTTATAATCGCGAGTGGCTTGCATTAGTGCTACAGAATGCTGCAAATAAAGACAGAAGA
Organism: Cerceris rybyensis; assembly: GCA_910591515.1. Taxonomy (NCBI): domain Eukaryota; kingdom Metazoa; phylum Arthropoda; class Insecta; order Hymenoptera; family Crabronidae; genus Cerceris; species Cerceris rybyensis. The sequence continues at coordinate 2,989,145 of OU342796.1, read as the reverse complement.
GTGAGTGTTGCAACCACCTGCGACAAATTATCAGCGCATATTCGTGCACTGGAATCTCTCGGCGTCACGAAAAACAATTGTGCCACAATTTTGTATCCGCTCGTCGAGTCGTCGTTATCGGAAGAGATTCTACGAACGTGGCAGCGTTCCTTGACCAGCGGTGAGGTAGCGGGGGAGGGCGTGGCGGCAGCGGATCGACTGTCAAAGTTGCTCGAATTCTTAGCAGCGGAGGTTGAAAACGAAGAACGGATCGTTATGGCTGTGAAAGGATTTGCGCCCCAAACAGAGATAGAAAAGCGAGAGAAACCCAGGGGGCCAAAGACGAAGATTAATTCAGCGAATGAGATACCGACGGCCAGCGCTCTGTTTTCAACCGAAGATAAGCGTAAGAAATGTATATTTTGTAAAGAGAACCACGAAAATACGGCATGCGAGAAAGCAAAAAGAATACCAATACTGTCGTCGAAGCCCTCTATAGTCAACTCCGCTATAATCAAGTGCTCGCTATAATCAAGTTGGCAAGTCCCCTATAGTCAAGAAAAGTATCCCCACTGTGACTGAACCGGAAAGAGTGCACGCGCCATAATTAAAGAGAAATTAGCGCGATATTTAAATACCATTAACGTTATGTTTCTATTTATTTATTCATAAAATGAACAAAATTAATGTGGTAATGGATGTGCATTTTTTAGCTTCAATTATGAACGCAATCGTAATTATTTATGCACCAATTAAATAAAATAATACTTGGGATATGAAATAAAAAATATAACAACAAATTTAAAATGATCAGTATCTTTTTTTAATCATATTTTTGGCACTTTGGTGTTTTCTTAATACATAGAAAGTTTAACAAAATCAATATTAGGAACGTGACTTATTATAATTGGAAAATAATTAGTATAATAAATTTGAACATATTAAATTGAATAAACATTAATATAAAATAAAAATATAATAATAAATGTAATAATAATGTCGTACTTCGGGTACACCACCCAATAATTTTAACTTATAACAGAAAATTATTATTTACTGAACGTGTCCGTTCTCTCTCGATGGCCGGAAGCTACTACTTCTACTCGTCGCGTGTCGCGGTTCGCACGCCCGGCCGATACTACTCTAATCAAGCGAACGCTTTTGGCGATTATTTCGCCACAATAATAAAAGTGATACTTAAAATTCCTTTTCTTTGGACATTGTGGTAAATGTTTCGCTATTGCACAAAAATATAATAATATAAATCACATTAACAATAGAGAAATTATATATCATTTTCGTAATTCTTCTTGAATTATCTTATCTGTAATAAATATACTTAAATCATCTACTTCAGATCTCAGTGTGAGAAATGAACGATCCGCACAAGTTTGGGTCCATTTTTGAATTTTCTTTATCGATTCATAAACTTGTTGCAGCGGAATGGGTTCATTACTCTCTTGACTGGCTTCATTATTCTCCTCTTCTTCATTGTCGTCACTTTCAGGTGAAGCTGCATTATTTTCTTTGTTAACATCTAATGAAAATTCCCAGCACTGCTCATATTGGTCACTATCTAACCATTCATTAGTTTCCGTTAGTGATACGCCCTGCTGATTCGTTAACATTAACAATAAAAATTGCACTTCGTGGGTGTCTGGTACTTCAATGATTGGTGTCAAATGCTGTTCACTGTCTTTTAATAGTATTAATGCTTTCCAGCAATTCCTAATATTTGTCGGTGTGATGTAATTCCAAGCTTGGCTACAGAAATTGAAGCAATTTGTTAATTGAAGCGATTGGTATGCTTCTGCAAAACCAACTGTGGACTTGTCTATTAATAAATTTTTCACTAATATTTGTTTGTGCATTCTTTTAAATTGCTCTATTATGCCTTGATCACAGGGTTGAATGAGTGACGTCGTATTTGGCGGAAGATAAATAATTGTGCAAAAAGAATTAATTCTGTGTAATTCTTCAGATGGTGGATGGCATGAAGCATTGTCCATCAATAAAATTATTTTTAAATCATTGTTTGTGGAAAAATTATGATAACTTTTTACTGCAGGTATGAAACAAGTCTCATACCAGTTGAAGAACAGCTGTTTTTCCATCCAAGCGTTACGTTGGGACACATAACGCACTGGAAGATGTTTTTCGTTTCTTAAACAACATGGTTGCTTAGATTTCCCAATGACATATAGAGGTATTTTGTGATTACCAGATGCATTTGTTACGTGCGGTGCTATATTATATATAGCGAGCCGTCCGTCGTCGAGCGGTAACCCACGGTCGGTGAGGAGACGCTCGTTACAGCGGGAAATTATAAGAATTTGAAAGGTTATTGGAACGTCATGATTTGTTTAACGTGGAGCACCTGCCTTGCGGCTTAATCCCCACGGCCCCCATGGGCGCGGGATCGAGATACGCTCGATCAACGCGTACGTGCCTAAGCAGCGTACTACCAGTCTTAACACGAAGCTTGTGCGTCACACTGGTCGGAGCGGAGACTTTCTTAACTCCTACCGGCTCTGCAGGCCGGCACCCGAGATGGAAGGTTTACTGCATCTCACACAGCGACATCCGTAGCATAAGCCCGCCAATGTCTCGCCAGCATTTGGCTCTTGAAACTTTCGCCCCCACGATGGACCTACCCACGGCTGGGCCGGAGTGGGCTAAAACTCCGTGGGCAATCCAGCCCCCGTGGTACCAATACACCCTTGGTTTGGGAGCACTTGACTCAGGTCGGTGGGGTCGTTAAGCCCAGTAGGGTCGCCCAGGCCACAGAATGGGGACCCTACACCTTGCCGTAAGACAGCTCGGGGACCCCCGGGCGCGCGAATGCCCGTACCTACCCAGGTTAACTGGGTAGGCCCCTGGGGGAACACTACTCGGGTCCGGTGGGGTCGTAAAGCCCAAAGCCGGGGGACTAAACCACTCACGAAGCCCCCACGGCTCCCTGCCGATGAAAGGTTATTGGATTGGGGATGTTAAAGAGGTAAAAGAATATATAGTTAAAATTATACTCTACTTAGCTTAAGGCTAGCAGAGGACAGGATGGATGGGCCGATCTGTTGAAACCCGTACAGGTTTATTGGAATCGAAATTTGAAAGAATAAGGATTTTAAATAATATTGTTTTTGAACAAAGATTGAACTGGTAAAATAAAGTATATTCAAACTGTGTTTAAGAAATTATACAACTCAAAGATTGATAGAGAGAAGCTTTGGAGTTATGAATTATCAAATATAAAATGACAATGTAGGGGTGGTGAAACTTATTCGAAACGGAGTTCGAATGAATTTCCCATTCACAAATAATTAATTAATCTTTACTTTTGACGGTTCGTTTCAGAGCTCGTAGTCAATGAATTAATTAAAGAAAATATTCAATAATAAATTTGGTAAAAATTGGAACTCACCCTGGTTTCCTGTAGTTGTTACAATAATAACTTATAACAAAGCGCTACGTGTGTGTATGTGTAAGTTCTGCTTATAACTTTTCGGCTCCCGAATACAATGTTAGGTGTACGCTGGTTTGTAGACTATTTGAATATCTGTACAGAGAAAATGATTTAAGAGTTGCACTTTGGTATGAAGGTATGTTCACTTATGACTAACGGATTAAAATTTATGATTATTTGATACAGATATTCGATTTACGATAATATATATATATATATATATAGTGATCGGATTTCAAAAGGGTGATAAAATTTAGATAGAATATCTCGCACGAAACACTGAGTCTTTCGGCACTATTTATCGTTACCGAATTTTCGCTCACTGAGAATCGAAGATTCTCCCTACGGTTTCGCGGGCTAACAATCACGCACTTCGCGACTTGACGATTGAAAGCCAAGAGATTTCTAAGTTAACTAAGATATTCAATTAGAATGTTTGACGAGGAAATCAAAGTCCGTTACCGCGTATCAAACTATTGAAGTTATTCGCGGATAACTTGGCTTAACGACACCCCGGACTCAATGCCTACGCACCTCGCGACTTTCCAGACAAGAGTGACGAGTTAATCTCGCCCCGGGTCTCACGAAGGGTGGACCCATGGTGGAGGTGGTAGCCACGTTCCGTGGTCACGTTATGCTTAGGTTTTAATTCTGGGAATGCAACTCTTTATTCTTCTTCTCTGTTCAGTTCTTACTAAATTCTTATCGATAGGTACGTGATGGAATGCGCCTAGGGCGCAACAGTCCTGTAACGCTTCTGATAAAACATTGTGGGAACGCGCTTACTAGAGAAATTACATCTGCTAGCCAAGATATAAGCGGAAATAATAATGAAAAACAATACAAGAAATGAACGAAAAAGAAAACGAAAAATTTAGTTCGGGACGTAACACATTTGTACATACCATAACTGTTAATCGACTTTTTTGCTGCTTTCTTCCTGAAACATTTTGCTCTCCTTGGGAGATAAATGTCTTGTTGGGTAATAACTTCCAATATAGACTTGTCTCGTCACAATTGTAAATTTTATCTAAACTATCCACCCCAGAAAGTGCCATGAGGCTTAGAAACTCATTTCTGAATTTTTCAGCAGCTTCTGGGTTACTAGATAATTTATCACCATTCACATTTACCCAACACAAGCTGTTAAGGACTTTGTTGGAGGTTTATGGCACGGATGTTTCAATCAGCACCATTTTTCGGCACCTTATATTGTGTTACCAAATATTCTCTTTCAAGAATCGAGGCTGGAGAGATGATGCAGAACTAGAGTTCTGTGAACTCTGTTATCTCGCCAGTTCTCAATAATCCGACGTGCCTTAAACTATTCCAACCATACCAGATCTCCACCCCTCTTCCGGGTAAAAATTCTGTCACCATCGAAGATCGTGGAAGAGGGGTGGTTAAACCAATTACCCCCACCTTGGAAGAGACATATATAAAATCATGCCTCGGGACCGAGGATCAGATACGTTCGAGACCATAGAAACATTCGAGACAAGACCCAACTTTCTTTTGTATCACAGACTTCTTTTTTTTCTAATTATAGTATCAAATAAACTAAGCAAATATTCGTGTGGAAGTGGAAGTGAACCAGCCATATTTGTTAACCTTCCCACCACAAGCTATGGCGGTCTTTAAATGGCCGTAACCAACCGTCACTGGCTTTAAAATTAGATGGCCCCGGTGGATTTTCACTGACTTGCAATGCCACAGTTTTTAAAACAGGGCCAGTGATAGGTGCACCCAAATGTCTCTTGTCACAGAACCATTTTTAAACTTTTTCGTCAACCTGGGTCTCCTTAGGCTGCCGGAACTTCTTAATATTCAAGCTGCATTCACTTGACGTTAGCTCTTCCTTTTTCATCAAGATTTCCTCCTGGTTCTTCTTAATCTTAGAAATAGTTGATATGGATATCCCTACTCTTCAGCCAAATTAATGCCTTTTTCACCCTCATTCAGTCGTTTTAACACTATTCCTACCGACACTTCACGTATACCTATTCCTACCGCGGCCGATCAAATGACCGGTCTTTCACAACTTATATTTTTCAATATTAAAAGCAGACCAATAGCCAGCTTACCAGTATAAAAATATATTTTCTTTTATTCAAGAGTACATAATCTACATTTTATTCTTTTTCGTCACATTTTTTACAAATGGGCTTCTCAACTGTACATTTTCCGCATACGTACTTTTTACATTTTATACAGATTTTGTTCGTCTTATTATCTTTACAATACCTTATCTGACATGTTTTCCGTTCACGGGAACCTGTACTTGTACTTGCGATGGGTATTGGTTGATTTTCTTTGACGAGCTCTTGTTGGTATTCGATGGCAAGTTCTTCTGCCAATTGGAATATAAATTCCTGCCTTGTAATTTCTCCTCCCGTAGTTTCTTTATATAACACCCATGCATTTATCCCGGCTAAATACAAGATATTAAAAAATACTTGCAAAGGCCATCTCCGAGATTTAGATTTTACCGAATAATTTAATAAAAAAAAAATGACAGAAAAAACTTAAGTCCCACATGGAGATTCGAACCCACCAAAAAGTGTCCAGCGATTCCACAGGCAGACACCATAGCCACTGCGCCATTAATGCTTTTGAAAGAACGGTTAAAATTCTAGGTTATAAAGACCATACAATCAGCAATTTATTTAATTATCCTGATATTGTTCTTTAACATCTACATATTTCTATGCAGAAACATCGAAGGTCACAATATGAACATACTGTATTCAAATCATGCAAGAATGGCAGATAATGGGCGAGTTTCAGCCCAAAATGTGTCCCAGAAATTGGTTTTTGATTTTTCCGACCGTGATGCACCGTACTCAAAAATTCTGAAAAAATTAGGGTATAACAATGATAACATTATGCAACTACTGTAAAAAGGAAAAAGTTGTGCTCGGAAGATTTCAATACGAAATCGATGTTTAAACATTTTTTTTTGGTTTTTCATTTTTCGTGAGTGGAACTTGCAAAGGAAAAATCTGAAAAAAATCCCTAACCTGTACATTCATGTTTAGAATGTGTGAGAATTTTTTTGGAATTTTTGCACCACATTAATTGGGGGAAATGAGGCAAAAACTGATTTTTCGATTTTACCCTATAACTACCCTCCCGGTGAAGGTATCGGATTAAAAATTTGTGTGCAATGTTTTTTCATCATCACCTATCGAATGACCCATCGTCGAATAAAATCGGCTCAAGGGCACTTTTGACCCCCTTTGTCCGGTTTATTGTTAATCTACACCTTGCTTTCGTTGGAAACAATTGTTCGTCAATAGCAATGTATGGACCTGGTTTATAATAATTTTGACTGTTGGCAATAAACTTGTACCAAACTTCGGAAATCATAGCGAATTTATCGGTTCGTAACCGTTGGCTTCGTTGATTTCTATCGTTAAATCGAATAAATCTCATAACCTCTGTAAACTCATGTCTACTCATAGTATTTGAGAAGAAAGGCGGGCCCCACTTTTTATTCCATAGAAGTGCTATGTCTATATTCTTAGCCTCATATGCGCCGCGTGCATACAGAATTGTAAAAAATGCATATAACTTTGCAGTAGACAGTTCCCATTTATATCCCAACACTCTAACTGCCTCTGCCTCTGTGCACTTTCTTATAAGTTCGATTATATTCTTATCAATTATCACAGAAAACGCCGTCCTAACTTCGCCTTTCATAATATTACGTTTACTGTACCCAGTCGGGCCTGATGTTTCCCGAAAAATATTATGACCAGGTGCTCTTCCAGAATTAGACCCTATTTTTTCTTCCTGCCAAACAGTTCCGTCCATCGCAATTTCGCTTGCCTCTTCCTCATTCTCATTATCGGAACTAACTAAAAATCTCCTTCTCTTTCGTCGTCTACGTACAGGGTGTTTCAAAAATATTTGTCATGGCTTTCAGGGGTTGTTCTACACCTCTGGATCGATGGAGATTTGCGAAAAAAACTTGCCGCAAAATTCGCGAAAGGGTAGCAAATTTTTTTTATTGGCTTATCGTATTCGTCTTGTTACGTAGGCAAAATGTCTGAGAGGAACCATGGGTCAGAAATGAACCGTTCTCTCGCAAATTAACTTTTAATTCGGCCTTCTCGATTAAAATTTCGCCAATGGTTGAAGCAGAGGCGACGTAGACAAAGTTAGAAAATGGGGCACTGTGTCACCGAACTCGAAGAGAAGCACAAGTGTTTATGCTCTTCTCCACGGGTGGGCCCTTGAGCGAACCTGATACCGAACGCAGGTCATTGACGTCTTCCTAGCCTCCGAAAAGTTACATCGGAAGATTTCGTCCGAAACCGAGTCATTTTCACCACCTCGATACAGACAGAGTTATATATTTTGTCACTTCGAAATACTTCGTATGGTATTTTTTTGCACCTTTATTCATTATATTTACAATACAAACATTTTTCTTGTAGAGTATTTAAACGCACGGAAAATGTTACGGGCAATTGACGAGGCAGCGAGGGATTCTACGCGAGCGCGAGAAATTTACAGGAATAAGACGAGGATCATCGACAGGCAACTTCGAGGAATAGAAATTCCAGATAGATACGATTTCAAGCGCATGGTCCATCGATTCAGCGATGGAATAAACAGTTACTGGACGAATGACACAACTTGTAGGTGCAGGTCATTCCGCGTTCACTGATAGAAAGATGAAAGCGTTATCGCACTCGCACGTGCTTTTCCGCTAATGGGATTGCGAAGAATCGCTCGGGAAGTTTGTATTAGCCATTCCACAGTGCGAAGGATAATTCTTAGAGAAGGGTTACGACCATTTAAAATACAGCGCGTCCACGCACTGCAACCACAGGACTACAGTGCGCGATTACAGTTTTGCAAGTGGATGTTACAGAAAGTGCAACGAAGCCCGCGATTTTTGGAACATGTGTTGTTCACGGACGAAAGTTCTTTCTCAAGTTCAAATATTTTGAATCGGCAAAACGCCCGGATTTGGGCTACTGAAAATCCGAATGCAGGAGTGTAAAAATTCCAGCAAGGACGATTTAGAATCAACGTTTAGGCAGGAATCGTTGGGCACACGATAATTGGACCAATTTTTATGCCCGCAAGGATGACAAGTGCGACATACCTGCGATTTCTTCGATCGCAACTTCCGAGAATATGTATTGCGCGAAGAGATACCACGTCAGGAAGGGCGTTCGCTATATTTCATACACGACGGTGCACCGATTTATAACACAAACGCAGTGCGAGAGTTTTTTTAGCAGAATGTTTGGAACACCATAGATCGGACGAAGACCAGAATCAAAAACGTAGAATCCCTTCGTTCGCCGGACATGACACGACTGGAGAGCAGTGATGCCAGGACGTGGGATTTTTCCCACCCGTGCGCGCTACCCAATTCTCAGTAACGTATATACTTCACTCAAATATGGGGTATCGTTAGACCCCTGTGACAATTGAAATACGGTAGAAATTAGAGGAAGAGGATATTTTACTAGATACGTCCATGGAAACAACCGCTGTCGAGCTGTGACGTCAGCATGCGCATGCGCACGATGGCTCCCACGTGGGAGAAAATCCCACGTCCTGGCATCACTGCTGGAGAGCAGAGAAGAGCAGTGGTGAGCAGTTCGCAGCAGTGGTGAGCAGTAGAAGGGATCGGCAGCAATTCGGGACACCCTGTCACAGCTGTTTGCGGGAGAGGTCCAACGGATACCTAGATGCTGTTAAATTTGCACTGATTAGAATCTACAATTTTAAAACAGTTACAGTTTCAAAAATTTTAAACATATCCTAAATAAGGGAGATAAGAATACATATACGCAAATTCCATTCTAACTTTTCGTTACAAAACAATTGACGAAAATGTCTAGAGCATGATGGGAGCGTGTAAAAACAATCTACGGAAAGTATAACTTTGAGGACTGTTAATTAACTATTGCAAATTATTTTTTCAAATAAGTTTTACATTTTCTGTTTCTATGGACATTCTACTATAGATTTCCAATAAAATTTTATACATCTGGACGATAGAAACAATCGTAGTTGTCATCGAGAGACGTAGCAGTGCGGTTCGAAAAAAGCATTCGCTTTAATATTTTTGTCTTTATTAATTCTTCAAATGAACACGCTAAAGTCTCGTAAAAATTGGCGTCTGCAGCTTCGATATGATCCGTTGCCAGATGGTCAGCGAAGACGAAGACCGGATATCTAGTACTAAAAAGGCATTTGGAAGTAAAGTAAGCGAAAGTTTGTCCTTCTTCTGCTGGCGGGAACTGCAATTTTGTAAACTGTTAAGCCAACATTTGGCAGTCATATGCGAACGAGTGACTACAGTGCGAGAGCATTGAAGAATTGTGCATTTGGCATTACCTCTCTTGCTACGAGTCTTTGGAAAATTGGTGCGAGAGCGTTTCTTCGATCATCGCCGACTAGCGGAACAAAGGGGTCATAAACGAAATATTCCGGAAGTCGACCGGGTTAGGACATTTAAAATGCCAGTCGTCCCTACACTTTCAAATAATTCTTCTCTCTCTAATCTCATTGTTCGAGAGTAACGGAAACTTAACTTTTATCCTTGTCTAAGCGGTTCCCGTAAAATTGTTGAGCTTGCCCCGAGACGTCCGTAAACCATAGGGGTCTATTGGTATGAAAAAAGTCGCATCTGGAGAACACTCCTCGAGGCACAGCCGCCTCGTAGCGAAGTTCCCTCGCAGACAATAGGGTTTCTCTTTTTCGGTGGCCGACGACCTGGTCCCTGTCCATGGTGGACAGTTCTGGACCTTCGAGACCCGAAGCACGAAAAACTTGCTAAATTAAAAATAGTTAACAAAGCAGATTCGGCCGTCCGTAGTCGAACAATGGCGGAGATCGGATCGTAAACCGTCCTCCCTACACCTCTTTCTTCCGTGATATCGCCTTCGTCTTCGTTGACCATCTGAACGCCGATTTTTATTAAATTTACCTATTTATAGGTAGATCAAGAAATACTTAATGCGTAATTTTTTACCCGTCTATCTGTATCGAGTTGGTGAAAATGATTCGGTTTCGGACGAAATCTTCCGATGTAACTTTTCGGAGGCTAGGAAGACGTCAATGACCTGCGTTCGGTGTCGGGTTCACTCAAGGGCCCACCCGTAGAGAAGAACATAAACACTTGTGCTTCTCTTCGAGTTCGGTGACACAGTGCCCCATTTTCTAACTTTGTCTACGTCGCCTCTGCTTCAACCATTGGCGAAATTTTAATCGAGAAGGCCGAATTAAAAGTTAATTTGCGAGAGAACGGTTCGTTTCTGACCCATGGTTCCTCTCAGAAATTTTGCCTACGTAACAAGACGAATACGATGAGCCAATAAAAAAAATTTGCTACCCTTTCCCGAATTTTGCGGCAAGTTTTTTTCGCAAATCTCCATCGATCCAGAGGTGTAGAACAACCCCTGAAAGCCATGACAAATATTTTTGAAACACCCTGTACGTTCGAAATACTCTTTTCGTTCTCATCGGTGTTCGAGTCGGTTTCAAGTGGATCATAATTTTCCGTATTGTCATTTTCCATATCCAGAATTTCCTGATCATCTTCAGAACATTCTGCATCGATATCATTTATTCTCTCTAATAATACATTCGCACTCCTCAAACGTCTTGACATTTTGGGGTAGATATTCAACGGAGAAAGTAAAAACTAAAATATGAAAATGTAAATCAAAATAGATAAAAAAATAAATAAAAGATAAAATGTGAAACTTAGTGCGACGTATTGTTAGTCTTTTTACTATTTTGAAAATTGCACTTATAACACGTAATACGATATAAAATATTACGAAATAATAATAAAAGACTGCCAAGTATGCTCTTTGTGGCTTTCACGTTTCGATGCACTCTGTTCGTGTCGCAAGACTATACTGATTTGAATTCGTGAGAACACGTCTATACATTTCCTTCAGTTATAAGTTTATTTATTTTACGTCATAGTAGATAAGATGGCATAAGAACATTCGAGGATCTTGACCGAATCGGATATCAATCAAGCAAATAAACGCCGCTAACCCGATAGTTGAGCGAGAACTATAAACACTTGGAAGTGCCGTAAACCATTTTCTGGAAGGCACTTCTCGGATAAAATCGTGTCACAACTACATTACCTTTCGTTTGTAACGACTTTATAGTTTTGGCATTGAGTCTTAGAGAGAAACTATTAGAATAATGTATAAATCGTACTACCGGTCAAATGACCGGTCGTGGTAGGTAAGACAGACTACAAATTTTTCTCAAAAAATAAACAATAAAAAAAGAAGTGAATATTGAAAAATGTATTACACGTATGTTTCAGGAAAAGTCGTAAAGATTAAATACGATTGAATGACATTATATATAGAAAATTCTAATCGAAATTTGGCATTGAGTCTTAGAGAGAAACTATTACAAAAATGTATAAATTGTACTACCTGTCATTTGACCGGTCGTGGTACGAATAGTGTTAAAATATCAAGGCGTTCATAAAAGGTGATACTTTGCCTTTTTTTCTTGCCTATCTGTAAATAAAAATTTCCATTACTATATTAAATTTTTTATGTGTAAGAAGAATATTACTTCCACAGTGTTAATAGTTAATTAATTTTCTAATTCATAAACTTTCACTTACCTCTTTGTTTGCTGACATATTGATTTTTTTGCAAATATTGAACTTCAATTTAACTAGAGAATATATTTATCACGGGCTGATGTCCGAAAGTCAAGTGGCTTCGAGGATTTTTCCTCCGAAGTCCCTCGACGACGTTTTGGGCCGGACATCCCCACTTGCAGAATTTTCGCGACATTTCAGCAGGCGGGTTTTCCGGATTTTCCTGGCGGTGTGCGACGTTGATTGGCCGCACTTTCTTCCGAGAAGAGTGACCACCCCCATGGGACCCTCGGTAAGAAGGGCCCAACGGAGGCGGAAGGTCACCCCCTGCGAATACGTGGTGGAGGAAAGTGCAACCAGATGTGCCCAAAAAATCCTCGTCCAGCCATCGGCAGAATTTTTCTTTAAGGGCGCGATTTATGACCCATTTGTCATCGCGAGTCAGCGGCGGTCGATGGGACCTTTCGGGCCGAAGTCCCTGTTTACCACCCGCTGACAGAGCACAACGGATTAACGAAAACGTTCATTCAAAACGAACGGACAGCACGATGGTCGCCAAATGTTGATAAATAATAAAAAATCTGGCGGCCAGACTCGGGCATCAAAGAACGGCAAACTTTCGCTTCGTCTCGAATGCGTCTTTGTCTCCGTACGGCGGAACATAACCTATATCACCATGTCACGTGTGAGCTTTCAATTTAGACAACTTCCCCACCCGCGCAGATAGCTGCGCATCCACACACACATCCTACCGGGCATATAAACGAGGAAAAGAGGGGAAATTGAAGGCGAGTAGTGGGAATTTTCTTATAGCAGTCGTTTCCGGCACCGCTAACTTGATTATAGAAAGCTTTGACTGTAGATACTCGTACGGGTTGAATTAAAGAAAACGGTTGTTGTTTTCGATGTTTAAAACGCGGACACCTTTCTAGAGACTGCAAGGTCAAAATTACGTGTAGTTGGTGCGGTAACCGACATTCGACTCTTACTTGCCCGATGCTTTGTAATAATAATAGCGGTAAGGACGGGTCCATAGATAAGAAGCACGTAACGGATACCGCGGATACCGTGAATGAACACAATTTGGCGAATACTTGCAATCTGCCCGACGTGTACTTGCAAACGCTACGTATTGTATTATATTCAGATTCTCAGGAAAGAACAGCACGGGCAATCATAGATGGGGGTTCTCATCGATCGTATATTCGCACAGAAGTAGCCGAATATTTAGGTTATAAGTCAATCGGAAATGTAGACGTTGCGCATTCACTTTTTGGTGGGATAAAAACGAAAAGTCAAGCACACAATGTTTATAAAGTACGGGCGAGAAGTCTTGACGGCAGATACGCGTGCAATTTTCAAGCAATGGATAAGCCGCTTATTTGTGATAATATTCCGAGTATGAAGAGTACAGCTTGGCTCAGCGTCGGGCGATTTTTGCACGCCCGAGCCGTCCTTCGACAAACACCGCCTCATTCACCCAACATACAGCCGAGATGTCACAGATTCACAACCACTCTGTAGGCGTCACGGTCGTGCCTATAGGCACTGGCGTGGTGCCACATTTGGGGCGACATTCGTAGTTAACCATTCGAGACGGCGATTTTTTTCGAACACGGTCCCCAGGAGCGAAATTTTTTTTGTTTATATTGTTCATTTTTAATAAAAAAACTTGTTTACTACGGAAATCACCCAATTCGTAAGCGAATTTGCATAAATAAGATGATTGCACACCGTGTGTGCAACTCGCTCCTCAGAAAATTTTTATTGCGAGGAGCGGATTGAACACCATGTGTGCAATGTAAGGTAAAATAAAAATACATCATTAAAATTGATAAACATTTATTTTCAAAATAATTAGATAATATAAAATCGTTATGTTGCTTTCTGTTAGATCGTATTTACGGCAACGTATTTACGAAATAGATGCCCTACCAAATTATTAAATGACGAAACTCCGTTTGAAGCATGGTCAGGTAAAAAACCGTACGTCGGATTCCTAAGAATCATAGGTAGTAAAGGAATCGGTTTGAATAAAAATAATAGACGCGGAAAATTTGAACCAAACGGTGACACGTATATATTGGTTGGATACGACAATATATCCAAAGCATATCGTTTATGGAAACAAAATTCGAAGACGGTGATTAAAGCCCGCGATGTCAAGTTTATAGAAAGAACGGAGCAGAATGAAGTTCGAATTCCATCAATGGATTTTTATATTAATGAAAATGAAGAAAACGAAGAAATTCTTGAAGAAGAATCAAGTGTCGATGAAGATGCTGAAGAACCGGATGCCGAAAACAACAAACCAAACGAGAACGAGATAATAACACGAGCACGTGGAAGACCAAAGGTAGAAAGAACAGGAAAAGTTGGAAGGCCACGAAAAATGTATCAAACGAAGGAACCATCGAAAGATCCTGACACAATTGAAGAAGCGATGGATAGATATGATTCTGACTTGTGACTAGAAGCAATGAGAATCGAGTATAATACATTATGCAATAATAAAACATGGACGTTGGTTCCACGCCAAATGATAGACAAATATTATCAAATCGATGGGTTTTTAAAACGAAATATAATGACGATAGCACAATAAATAAATACAAAGCAAGACTCGTGGCTCGAGGTGACACTCAATGTAAAGGAATAGATTATAATGAAGTATTTGCTCCTGTGGCACGTTATGAAATAATAAGAACATTGTTTGCGGCTGCAGTTCATGATCAAATGCATATACATCAGCGGATATAATATACATCATACAGGACGTCGTATCTGCATACGTACAAGGCGATGTAAAAGACGAAATATTTATGGAGCAACCCGAGCAATTCGTAAAACATGGTGAAGAAGAAAAAGTATGTAAACTGCAGAGGCCTTTATATGGACTCAAACAGTCCGGCCGAGAGTGGTATGAAAAAATTGACACATACGTTACATCAAATGGAGCACATCGTACTGAAGCTGACCCATGTGTTTACACTTTTGGAGGAGATGAAAATAGAGTCATTATGGTAATTTATGTGGATGACATAATTCTTGCCTCAAAGAATATAAACAAATTAAATGAAGTAAAATGTTTATTAAAATTACAGTTTGAAATAACAGACATAGGTCCTATAAGAGAGATACTTGGTATCAAAGTAGAGAGAAACGAAGCAACTGGAAGCATTATTCTTACGCAAGAAAGATACACTGAAGAATTAATAAATAATTAATTAATATGCAAGATGCCAAGGTAGTATCGACGCCGCTTGAATCGAGTGCCAAAATCACAAAAGAAACTGAGTCATTAGCGGAAAACGACATGAACAATGTGCCTTACAGAGAGTTGGTTAGAGGACTCATATATTTAGGTCAGGCTGTTGAATTAGTTACACGCCGCGAGCCTTTTCTGAGTCGCTCCGCCTGCTTCTCCCTCCCAACTATTTTACCCAACCAGGAATGACTTGCCAGACTCGGCGTATTACACGAGTATAGTGGCGCTTTAGGGCGCCATTCGCCTCTGTTCGCTCGCGCTGGAAAGACGCCGCGCACGCCGATTACGGGAAAAAAATCGATGCGCGTATCCCGTCGACTGACGTTATCTGTCAACGAACAGTTTCAGATCGCGTCACATGGCGTTTAGGTTAAAACAAAAGTATTACTAGTAAAAAAGTATGCTCAGATGTGTCTTGAATTAAATGCGATTAACAGATTGTTAGCAGAAAAACATTGAAATTTTACTTTGTTGCGTTCCTCGATACAAAACGAAAGAAGCGCGTTTTCGCTGCTTGACACTCAAACGGTTAAAATCTATTGCTAAGTTGACCGTGGCGGCAACAATGTATTCTTTGACGCGAGAGCTAACGTTTTGCTGTCGCCGTATTTTTAAATTATTTGCGTTGGAAATTAATTTATACGTGCGCGTGCTAGATCGTAACAGAACTGTTTCTTTAGTATACATATGAATTAAAGAAACAAGAGGTAAAAAATTAAAGATTACTGGATATAATTTTAATAAACTATCGTTATGATTGTTGTATTTATGGTTGTGTGTATAAATGTACCGTGCGGCTCCACAGCCGTGTCACCTGGGCGGCGGAGCTTCTCGTTTTCAACCGCCTATTCGTACCATTTTGTTTCTTGGAGTCCACTCGCTCAGCCTCTTAAAGGAAGCACCCGACAAAGTCGTAACATTCAAATATTCTTATTAGTTTGTCTGGAGGAGCGAGACATTGTATTACATTGTTGTCTCGTCGCGCGCTTCGTTTCATCAAGGAGAATCTCCCCATGTGGTGGGGGTAATTCTGCCGGAGTTTATTCTGTTTTCACTATAGCGATGTTAGAAATCTGGTGCCTACGCCGATGTCCTCACTGTCGCCACCCAAATCGCGTTGTCTCCCTTGCTTCGATCTGCAGCGTTCTCTCTTTTCGTCTTTTAGTTCGATTTGTATGTGTAGCTCTTTTAACGAATCGCGAGGTAGAACGTCAAGTGCCTTCGTGTACGTGTCACAAGAGGCATGACGCTTGACGCCTGGCGAATCAGGCTCTGCCAAAACAGGCTTACCTCCTAGGTGACACGGCTGTGGAACCGCACGGTATGCACAGTAGAACCATTTATTTTAGAAGAAAATGTTATATGTATATATAAAAGTTTCATAATATTGTGGAGATAATATCGATGCAATACTAATTTTTTTATTTATTTATTTCTTCAACTTTACTTGAAGGAAAACTTCATTGTTTGTACAGAAATATATATCTACATTGAATGAAAACATATATTAACAAATAGAAATATATGTTTACGTTGTTTAAATTAGATACTCTCAATGTTTCCATTGGTATTTTGAGATACAATATAAGTTTTTCAATGTTATTCCTGTCACTATTCTCTGCCGAATTTGCCAAACCACCGCCGGAAGTCCAAAAACATTAAAATCTCTTAATCGCATTTAATTCAAGACATATCTGAGCATACTTTTTTACTAGTAATACTTTTGTTTTAACCTAAACGCCATGTGACGCGATCTGAAACTGTTCGTTGACAGATAACGTCAGTCGACGGGATACGCGCATCGATTTTTTTTCCCGTAATCGGCGTGCGCGGCGTCTTTCCAGCGCGAGCGAACAGAGGCGAATGGCGCCCTAAAGCGCCACTATACTCGTGTAATACGCCGAGTCTGGCAAGTCATTCCTGGTTGGGTAAAATAGTTGGTAGGGAGAAGCAGGCGGAGCGACTCAGAAAAGGCTCGCGGCGTGTAACTAATTCAACAGCCTGATTTAGGTAATGCAACTCGCCCAGACATTGCATTTGCAGCGAGTGCATTGAGTCGTTTTTGCACGAGACCGAGTAAAACACATTGGCTCCTCGCAAAAAGAGTCCTCAGATATTTAAAAGGCACATCCAACTATGGTATTATTTATACTAAAGATAATGAAAAATTAAGAGCCTACTCAGACTCCGATTGAGCAGGTGATCCGGATGACAGGAGATCGTGTACAGGCAACGTTTTGATCTTATCAGGAGAACCAATAACCTGGAAAAGTAAAAAACAGAAATCTGTGACTCTTTCTACAATGGAAGTTGAATATTCAGCATTGGCAGAGGTTTCTCGAGAAGTAAAGTATATTAGAAGACTATTAAGACATATGGGGTTTAACGAACTTGCAAGTGATCCAATAGACGTTTATTGCGATAATCAAAGTGCAATCGAATTACCTAAAAACGCGGTATTCCATAAGCGCAGCAAACATATTGATATAAGTTTGCATTTTACAAGAGAATTAGTCGAAAAAAGAGAAATCACGGTAAAATATTTAAGGACTTTATATACGGATATACGGACTTTATGATTGCTGATGTTTTCACGAAAGCGCTAAGTAAGATAAAACATGACCGTTGTGTATCTATGTTAAATGTAAAGCAAATTAAGAAGGACTGAAGTTTACATCGATAGAAGGGGTGTTAGATCCGAAAAATCGAAGACAACTTCAGTTTAGTGGCGCGCGCATGTCTTTTCTGTGTCTCTTTGTTTCTTTGTTCTGTTGTTATTAGTCGTTACAGTATAATCTCGTTAGCTTTTTTAATAAATATGCTTTTCTGTTAAATAAACCTACAATTATTTACTGCCCTTACTCTATCACTTTCAATAATGAAGAACATAATATAATGCAAAGAAAATTTTTAACAAATAGGGAAAAGTCAAAAAAATAAGTTGAATAATGAAGAAAATAATATAAACAAGAAATAAATTTTTAGAAAAATGTCTAAAGGTAATAAAGTAATGTAACTCAGTAATTTTTTATATTTCAACCTTGTTTTAAATAAAATCAAATTGTTCCCAGTATTTAGGTTGACAAAATATGGTTAAATTTTTAAACTTTTATTCACTCTACATGTTTCGACATATTACGATGTCCTCTTCAGGAGTTTCTGTGTTATGTGTTGTTTGTTTTATCGCGAAACTTATGTGTTTCCATAGTTTTTCGGGTTTTATTCTGAGCCAAGATGTTAATTTGAAAATTTGTCTTCTACATACTCGGTCTTAATGTCGAGTTGCTGTGAAGAAGACGAACCACTTTCCGTAACTGGCCAGTTACCTTTTTTTTTTTTTTTTTTTTACATGAGGAAATCTTCAAAAAGACACCTACTGCCTGAGGAGGGCAGCAGGTAGTGTGGGATTTTTACCCACTAAAACCTCATGGCAACCTCGTTGAGTCCTTAAGGCGGGCCCCGGGCTCCAGCTCGCAATTCTACCGCAGCCCGCCAGACTCGGATCCCGGTAATACCGGGTCTTCCCGAAATAAATAAATAAATATATTGAAGCCATCATGCGGTTAGCATACATGAAGGCTTCCCATCCCATCATGGTGGATAAAGTCCATGCCAGGCAGAGTCCCTCAACTCGTACCTGGCCCATGATATTGCGCCGGGAAGCAAGTTCCGAAGAGGAGAATGCATGAACCTCTCCGAATACTTGATTCCCGACTACCCTTCCCCTACAGAAATAAACCCTCCCTTGAAATAAATAAACCCCATGTCATTCACACACCATTCATACAAATAAATACATTCATTCACTCAATCATACAATAAATAACTGGGCGCAGGGTGACGCCATCGGTAATCCGAAGGAAGACAGCAACACGCATGCTCGCATCGCTACCTCCCCATTAGGACTACCGTCTCCTCGCCCGAGCTGGTCGGCGAGCAGATCTGGCTGCCACCCTTAACCCCTCCCTATCCCTCTCCGCGGCTTCCTTCTGTAGGAGAACCTCCTCACAGAAGGTCACCGCTGCCTTCCATTTTCCTCTGAGAGGATCATTTCTCTCACTACACTCTGTAGTGAGAGATCCCCCCCCCCCCCCCCCACAGAACCCCTTAAGACACTGCGCTGTACCGCCCACGCTGGGCAAACCTCCAGCGTGTGCTGCGCAGTGTCCTCCACCGAGTCGCAGTGGTGACACTCCGCAGTCTCCTCTTTCCCAATATTGTACAGGTACTCACCAAAGCAACCATGCCCGGTGAGCACCTGCGTCAAGCGGTAAGTGAGTCGACCATGCCTTCTATTCACCCACTCCCGGAGGAGCGGGCGAATAGCCTTCACAGCGCGACTTTCCGCGTTGGCCGGATCGTCTAACCAATCCAGCCAACGGTTCCAGACACGCTGCTCAGCCTGGCGTCTCACTTCACTTCCAGAGGCTTCTGGCCGTTCCACCCCGTCTGCCTGCCGCGCAGCACGAAGGTCTACATAGACCTCCGCAGCCATAAGCGCATAACAAGAAAACGGGGGTGAACTAGCCAGAACTGTGGCGGCCGCATAGAAAATCGTGCGGTAACCCCGCACGACCCTGATCGCCATCACCCGGTGCACTTTGCGAAGGACACGGTCCCCCCGGGTGTTGACGGCCAGCCCGCCAGCCCATATTGGCGCTCCGTAAAGCGCCATGGACCTGACGACTCCCATATAAAGCCGCCTTATCCTCCCGCTCGGCCCCCCAAGATTAGGCGCGAGACGACTTAAAGCAGCCGCCGCACGCTCCAATCGAGGAGCTAAGGCATCGAAGTGATGCGAGAATCGCCAGTAGCTGTCCACAATGAGACCCAAGTATTTAAACTTACGCCTCACCGGGACATCCACCCCACTTACCTTGATTGAGGCCTTCATCGGTACGCCTCGACCGGAGACCTCGCACATCCATATGGCCTCCGTCTTAGCGGCTGATACCTCCAGCCCCAATTCTCTGATAGCGGTGACCACTAGTGCCACCGACTCTTCGGCAACCCTAATTGTGCTCCTCCAATCCGGACCGACGACAACGATCATTGTGTCGTCTGCATACGCCACCAATGTCGTGCCGCCGGGGAGGGATATCCGCAGAACAGCATCGTAGGCTAAGTCCCACAGGAGCGGACCCAAAACGGATCCCTGTGGGACGCCCCGATGCACGGCGTGGAACTCCTCGCCGCCCCTCCCGTACCATCCGATTCTCCTGTCTCGCAGGTAATCCCGGACCAGTCTCTGCAGATAGGAGGGCACCCGATGAAAATCAAGTGCCCTACCTATAGCTTTCCAGGAGACGGTGTTGAAGGCGTTCGCTATGTCTAGCGACACCGCCAAAGCAACACCGCCCTGGTCCACTCCCGGTCTGGCGAGGCCGCGTACTCTGTCGATAGCATCGACTGTAGAGCGACCCCGCCTAAAACCATACTGGGCCTCCGAGAGGTCCGGCCCATCCCCAGACAGGTGCCTGACGATTCTGCCAGCAATCACTCTTTCGAGCAACTTGCCGGCCTCATCGCTGGTTTCCCCTCCTTCTGGAGGAGCACCAATTTCGCCTTCTTCCAGCGTGAGGGGAACCGACCCGTCCTCAAACATGCGTCGAAGAGACGCTTGAGGCCGGGCCGAAGGACGCCACACGAAAAACCTAGGACCTTCCCGGGGACACCATCCGGACCTGGCTTCGTCGAAAAGCGCCGACACCACCTGTCGAAGGAACTGAGAGTCCAGCCTCTCCGTCAACGGGGGCGCCCATGGTCTGAGTTTACCCATAACCATTTTATACGGGCGTCTCCACGGATCGGCCTGTAGACCGTCGAGGAGATCCTTCCATGCCTGGTTCTTCGCGTCGAAGATGGCCAGTCTAAGAGTCCGGCGCGCCTCGGAGTACTCCAGGCGCCGCTCCAGGATCTCTTCCTCCGTGACCCGTCTTCGCCGACGGGTCCGGGTGTACCGGCGTCTGGCCCGCATGCACAGAATGCGGAGATTTGCAATCTCCTCGGACCACTAGTACACCGATCCCCGACGAGGGGCGCCGACACGGGGCATGGTCGCATCACAAATAGCGTGCATCACACCCCGAAACCAGTCGGCGCCCGTCTCCGGATCGTCAAGGACCTCACCCGGCATTTCCTGCCAGGTGACAACGGAGGCCGCCATCTCCGCGGCGTCCCTCTCGAGGCGCTTCAACGCCCAACGCGGTTTCGGATCGAGCCGACGAGGAGCTGGAGAGTTGACATTAAAATAAATATAGAGGTGGTCACTTAAGGTGGCCACCTCTTCCGCAACTCTCCAGCCGGTCACACGACGCGCAATACCAGGGGTGGCAAATGATAGATCCACTATCGACTCACCCCTAGCGTGAACGCACGTGCTCGCGTTGCCTTGATTCAGGAGAACCAGGCCGCGACTCGTCGCCCAGTCAACTAATGCATCGCCCTTCGGAGTGGTTCTGGGGCTTCCCCATGCAGTCGCATGAGCATTGAAGTCACCCAGAACCAATATCTGGCGAGGTCGGCAGGCCTCAACACACCTGCCTAACTCGTCCAGATACTCCACGAAAAGGCCGAGACCCATCGTAGGCGATGCATAGCATCCGATCACCGCGTGTTCCCCCCACGCTACCGCCACGAAACCCCTGCCACGCTGTATAACGTGGCAGGAAGGGGCTCCATGGCCCATTTCCCACGTGATCGCCGCAACCCCGCCCAGATCTCCCGCCCAGTTAGGACGATCGAGGATCCGGTAGGGCTCGGCGATCACCGCAAGGCCGATCCCCCCCTGCCGGAGGGTTAAAAAACTTAAGTCCCACATGGCGATTCGAACCCGCGACAAAAAAATGTCCAGCGGATCGACAGGCAGACACCATAGCCACTGCGCCATTGATGCTTTTGAAAGAACGGTTCAAATTCTAGGTTATAAAGACCATACAATCAGCAATTTATTTAATTATCCCGATATTGTTCTTTAACATCTACATATTTCTATGCAGAAACATTGAAGGTCACAATATGAATATACTGTATTAAAATCATGCAAGAATGGCAGATAATGGGCGAGTTTCAGCCCAAAATGTGTCCCAGAAATCGGTTTTTGATTTTTCCGACCGTGATGCACCGTACTCAAAAAATCTGAAAAAATTAGGGTATAACAATGATAACATTATGCAACTACTGTAAAAAGGAAAAAGTTGTGCTCGGAAGATTTCAATACGAAATCGATGTTTAAAAATTTTTTTTTCGGATTTTCATTTTTCGTGAGTGTAACTTGTAAAGGAAAAATCTGAAAAAAATCCCTAATGTGTACATTCATGTTTAGAATGTGTTAGAATTTTTTGTGAATTTTTGCTCCACATTAATTGGGGAAAATGAGGCAAAAACTAGTTTTTCGATTTTACCCTATAACTACCCTCCCGGTGAAGGTATCGGATTAAAAATTTGTGTGCAATGGTTTTTTAACATCACTTATCGAATGACCCATCGTCGAATAAAATCGGCTCAAGGGCACTTTTGACCCCCTTATTCGGCTAGACCCTTTAACCATATTTTGTCAACCTAAATACTGGGAACAATTTGATTTTATGTAACTCAGTAATGAAAAAGAAAATACAATTTGTAAATACATTTTTAGGAAACAGCACACTGATCGTAAAATAATTATACATTAGTTGGTTGATGATGGCGCTTGAAACATTTTCCCAAACATAATCCTGGATTACCGACACAAGCAGGACAAAAGTAATTACTACGTCTATATTTTCCTTCTTTGTAGCACTGTCGGCACATCTTTCTGTTTACTTTCCTATTTTCATTTCTTGGTAAAATTTCAGGTAGGTGATCATTTGTTTCTGGTATTGTCGACCTTCTGTCTCGGGGTTGTCCAAAGTTTTTGAAAATTTCTAGACGATAGTCACAAAAACTCAATTTTCTTGTTGTTGGTGAATATGTTTTGTATAAATTGAATGAATTTAAAACCAAAGTTTCAACTAAATGAATCCACAATTTTATGTACCATTTAAATGTCCTCCTTGAGCAAGAATAATAAGCCAGCATCTGATTTTTGCAATCTATCCCGTTCATATATTTGTTATAGTAATGCAACGCAATTGGTTGCAGAATATTTTGTTTATATTTATTTTCATATTCTTTTAAAGTTGCTTTGTATTCACTTGATATGAATGTGGGATTTTGTCAGGCAAGATAAATGTGTGTTTAACTTGTGGCGTTTATTATATACAAAACGTGTTAAAAGTGCTTATCGTGTACAAAAGGTGATATGTAACAAAGATTTGTTCGTACGTCTATCGTCTATCGTCTATGGCAGAGGTTCCCAAACTTTTTTCTCTCGTAGACCCCTTGTCATATTTTTCAATTTTAGATAGACCCCCTGCTGAGGGTCTATCTAACTATATTGAAGTATATTTCCTAACATACAATCATATAACATACAATTTCTGTGTCTTCGTTAACCCAAACAACTCGAACAATCTGAATGAGGCCTGAGAATAAGATATACGGATTACAGGGGTTACACTGTAATACACAAAAATGCACAAAATTTCTGAGTCGATGCGATTATCGCGCGGCCTTAGTAAAAGCACCGATCGTTGTTTCTCTTTTAGAAGACTCACAACTCTGTGAAGTGAGTGAAACGCACACTGTGGAGTGAGTGAGACGCTAAGTTAGGCGTGTACTATGGAGAGAGTGAGACGCGCATAAAATGCTCCGAGATCAAGTGAAAGTAGTTTTAGACCGACGATATTAATTATATTAATAATATTATACTTTGTAATTTTTTTTAATGTCAAAGTTATATCAATTATACTGTTTTTTGCAATTTTTGAAATTTCTTGCTATTGACCCCCATTTTCATTTCATAGACCCCCAATTTTTTTTTCGCCCACGTAGACCACTTGCAGGTCTTCATCGACCCCTGGGGGTCGATATAGACCACTTTGGGAATCACTGGTCTATGGCTTCCTACTGCTCGTCTCCTTACTCTTCCTCCTCCTTCTCACCTGTATCTCCTATCCCTACCTATCCTACTTTCCTTCGTTTTCCCTATCCCACATGAATAACACATCTCTCTTATCTTTAAATTTACCTATCATTACATTGTTTTTGAACCGAGAAATTACTTCATTTTTCAACCGTTTTTTGTTTATTACTTCCGAATTGTTTCCCTTCCTTGTCTTTCTCAATGTTCCTTTACAGTAACTTTTGTAATGAAGCAATTTTGAAACTAAACCAAAAGAACTGTAATAATTGTCCATGAAGACAGAATGTCCCTGATTTAGAAAATCTTTCATCAAATAAAAGACAACTTTATCTACATGTCCTTTTCCACTTATATCGTCACCACTTCCCGTATATACTTTTATTCGTAACGCAGTACCAGAACTTTCGCACACAATGTATAACTTTACACCATGTTTGTGTTTTTTACCGGCAATATATTGTTTAAATATTAATCTTCCTCTCCAAGGAACTAGAGATTTATCTATTGATAATTCTCTGTGAGGATAATATATTTCTCATTTTATTATTAAAATAATCTACAATTGGAATTATTTTCCGTAGGCGATGATCACTTTCATTATCAGAAGAAAAATGAAGCGATCGTAAGACATTTTGAAATCTTTGTCTACTCATATGTTGGGAAAAATACTGAAAACTAAATTGTTCGCTCTTACTCCAGTAGTTATTAATTCTTGGACACTTGATAGTTCCCATATGTAGTAATAAACTTAAAAATACCTTGAATTCAGAAATGGTTAAGTCCTTCCATTTTTCCTTTAAATTCTTTTCGCCGTAGTTGTTTGTTTCAATCACAATCAAAGAGAAAAACGTATTATCAAATAAAAGTTCAAAAAAATCGTTCGGACTACCTCCGTTTGGTAACTTTTGGAGACCTGGTTTACCCTCAAAAGGAATTTTTGTAAGGGAACCATCATCTTCCCACGACTCTGTATCATCAATAAGTTCACTTTGATGCTGTTCAATTTCACTTTCAGCGTCAGTACAATCGTCCCAATCACTTTCCTCAAAAACCTCATCCTGTGTATCATCGAAGAGTTCAATATTCACATTCCTGTTTTCCTCATTTTCTAAATCACTATTACTATCCATAATAACAAAATTTCGATTCTTTTTTCTATTACTTGCAAGCATGAAATCATCACTTTCATTATCACTGGTTGCTTCCTGCATTCCTGATGTTCCTGCCTTAGGATCTACCATTTTAGGGGCTAAATTTAAAACTGT
Source organism: Cerceris rybyensis (assembly GCA_910591515.1). NCBI lineage: Eukaryota > Metazoa > Arthropoda > Insecta > Hymenoptera > Crabronidae > Cerceris > Cerceris rybyensis. Next base: position 2,963,552 of record OU342796.1, on the reverse strand, counting down.
CTTTTGCTTGAGAATTTTTCTGTGCGACTGAACTGTTACGCGTCGTCGTTGATGCTCGAGTGTTTCGGGTAAAAAGGTGCAGAGTGGTGGAAACAATTTTCCTATTTATTCACGGATAAAGATGGGTCAAAGAAAAGAAAAAATCTTATTATCTTAAGCCAGTGCGTATCTTATTATCTTAAGCGCAGCCTGCGTATTCAATGTAAGAAATTATTTCTTACGAGGCGAGGCACGTCTTTCCGGCGCGAGCGTTTAACCCTTTCACTACGAAAGACGTCAATATACGTCTTGAGAAGTCTATCGATATACATACACGAAAGACGTAAATATACGTCCTGAGAAATCCATCGATATATACGAGAGACGTACCGTGCGGCTCGTCAAGCTTGTCACCTGGGCGGCGGAGCTTCTCGTTTTCAACCGCCTATTCGTACCATTTTGTTTCTTGGAGTCCACTCGCTCAGCCTCTTAAAGGAAGCACCCGACAAAGTCGTAGCATTCAAATATTCTTATTAGTTTGGCTGGAGGAGCGAGACATTGTATTACATTGTTGTCTCGTCGCGCGCTTCGTTTCATCAAGGAGAATCTCCCCATGTGGTGGGGGTAATTCTGCCGGAGTTTATTCTGTTTTCACTATAGAGATGTTAGAAATCTGGTGCCTACGCCGATGTCCTCACTGTCGCCACCCAAATCGCGTTGTCTCCCTTGCTTCGATCTGCAGCGTTCTCTCTTTTCGTCTTTTAGTTCGATTTGTTTGTGTAGCTCTTTTAACGAATCGCGAGGTAGAACGTCAAGTGCATGCATGGAACAGTTCCTTTATTCAATCATACATATATACATGATGCTAGGATAGCATAAACATACAATTATATAACTCCTGTATGGTCGCACATTAGCGACTTCTCGCAGGAGAACGGAAATTATACAATACAAGAAAAGAATCAATTTGCGCTGTATGATAAAGTTAAACAATTAGTATTACGCCCCAAAAGATTTGATATGATCATCAAAAAAACGCATCTTCGTTACAGAGAGGTACAGGACTGACAAAACAATTATGAAACAATTACAAAAAGGGGGGGGGGGGGGAGAAGATATTGGCATGGCCAATATACTAAGTAAAACAAAATGAACAATAATGAGATCTTGACCAAAATAGATAAGAAAAATTGCACGGATTAGTGGTCAAGAATTAGACGATGGAAGAATTAAATAAGTAAAGAAATCCATGATAAAGAAAAATTACCGTGCTTGCGAATACAAGTGGCATGAAATTATACTGAATAACGTTCCATACGAATCAAGAGGATAGTAAGGATGTTGTTGACATCAACGATATTCTTAAAGTAACTTAAAGTAGATATACTAATCTAACTATGTTATGGACTAAAGAGTATATACAGAGTTTAAACTAATTGTAAGATAATGGAAGTGCTCGGTTCAGAGTACGACGATCGGTCAAGATTTAAGCCATGGTAATTTATCGAGATAATTGTAATGCTTTTGGACAGTATCCCGTGGAGGAAGAGATACAGAATGTTGTAGTTGTGATAGATCGGCAGAAACTACCAAAGGATCGTATCGAAGAGCAAGCGAGGCCCTTTTTCTATGCGTATGGTATATGATGGGAATTTTGGAGCGAAAATCCTGAATGTATCCTTCTCTGTCGAGATAGGGAAAGGCAGCAGTTGAGAGAAACCCATTTTCGCGAGTCTTCCTAGCCTCCTCGTCCGACATTGTATGTAACGAGGTGATGAGAGGATTGTCAGAGTTTGAGTGCAAAGATTTAAGGATAAACATTCTGGTGATTTTAAGTGCAAAAATATCAAACCGCGAACAGTCAACCCTGCTATAAATTGTTTGATTGCGGAAGTGTCGCTTGGTACCATCCGACATACGTTTGGGCATGAGAAGACCCGTGATCGCCCGGAATATTTTCCTCTCGAAGGTGCGAATGCGCTCCATCACATAAGGCGAAATTGAGAACCAGATTGGGATCGCATAAGATAGTACTGACCTGACATAAAGCTTGTAAAGGAGTAGTTTGACATTCTCACCGAGGTGTTTTGAGTAGAAGAGGCGAGCCAATTTAGATGCTATACCTTTTGCTTTCCCGAGACAGTAGTTGGCGTGTTCATTATAGTTTAAGTGTTCGTTGAGAATTACACCCAAATATTTGACCTTTTTCAGCCGAGGGATTAAAAGGTCATATCTTTCCGTCGCGTGAATCGAAAAATTTTTTGAGAGCCTGTATTGTTTTTTGCTAATTTGGGACGTGGGCCTAATGAATAGAATAGTCTCGCATTTGAGCATATTTACTCTCACCTTCTTCATGTTACACGCCGAGACAACAAAATCGAAAGCCCTCTGCAAGTGTGACTGAATGTCGAGAGGATCAACGCCGGATTTATAGATGATTAAATCATCAGCAAAGGCCAACGCTTTGCAAGTATCGTTACTTTTGTTAAAATTGTTTAAAATATCAGAGAAGTATAAGTTGAATAGTAGAGGAGAATTTACGGCGCCCTGCTGCAGACCATTTAAAATATTGAAAGTACGAACGGAAAAAGTATTATTGTGAAAAGTTTTAAAAGCGCGGCCAGTGATCATGTTCTCAGTTAGAAGCAACAACTCGGGGGGGAAATTCATTTTGTGTAATTTAACTATCAATCCCGTAGTCCAAACAGTATCAAATGCTTTCTCGAGGTCAATTAAACAAGCCCCAGTCACAGCTGAGCTGTTGAGCGAGTCGGCAATGTCGCGAGTCAATTTGGCAATAGCATGAACCGTAGAGTGAGAGTGTTTGAAACCAAATTGATAATCAGAAATTAATTTATTGGACCGCACAAAATGATTCAAACGTATGTTAATCATGATCTCGAACAATTTGCCCAGGTTTGGCAGCAGACTGATCGGCCGGTAATTATTTAAGTCGCAAAGGTTTTTCCCTTTTTTGTGCAATGGGATGAGCTTGGCCGTTTTCCAACGAATGGGAAAGTAAGACAGACGTAAACATGCGTTAAAAATTAGCGTGAGATATTCAATAACGGAGCCTGGCAGGCGTTTGATGGCGACGTTTGGTATGCCGTCGAACGAGGTGGATCTTTTGTTTTTAAGATATTTGATGGCTCGTAAGATCATTGTGGGAGTTATTAGATAGTTTGTGTGAATTGAAGGCCAGATCTGTTCGTGTAGCGAAGCGAATTGCCAATTGATATTTTCACGCGAATCCCGTATTCGATCGTAAGTCTGCTTTACCTCGTGCTCGTGATTCCTCTCTTCCTCGGTTGTAGGAGTCAGATTTTTTGTATGTACTCTTGCAAAGTGCACCCCAAGTAAGGTCAAACGATCGTCAGTGCTTGACACTACATAGTTATTATCTATTTTCTGGAGTGTCGATGTATCTATTCCGGATTCAGACCAAAGAAAATCGTCGTTTATCGCGCCTCTTAGTGGCGGAATTGAGTCAATGTTTTTTGGATTTATAATTCTGTTTATAAAAGGGTGTAGCTTAATGGAATCACGAGTATCTAGTTTGGACAGTCTGTCGTTCCAGAATTTATTTGTAACTGCAGAGTAGAGTTTTTTGAGTCTGTAATTGGTACGCTGAATTATTGATTTATAAAATTTGATCATGTTAGACTGTATTGGAGTTAAATTGTCGCGAAGGCGCAATAAACGAAATAATCTGGTGATAAGTTTGGATTTAAATTTTTTGAGCTTATTAATGCGTCGGTCGTCATATTCTCTCGGGCAGTTCAGAGCCTCCACGGTAGGTGTACAGCTCGTCAGAATTACGGAAATATTTTCCTCGAGGGCCTCTATTGAAGCATTAATCATTTCGATCGACGCATTAAGTAACGATGGGAGATTTAGGCTGTTGATATAATTATGGAGTTTGAGTTTGTATTCTTTCCATTTGGTCAAACGATAATTTAGTCTCAGTACTCTGGGAGCTCGTTCTACGTATGTATTCCAACCGAGGAGAGAGAGATTAATCGTTATGGCCTAATGATCGCTATCATAGGGCAGCAGACCCAGCCTCTGCGTTCCATCGTTAACACGATCGATCAGCCTGCTGTCCACCAAAGCAATGTCCAAGTTCGAGTTAGCCGGATGATAAGTCGGTATTTCCGAATATAGAAGGGAAGCGCGGAAGATAGCACCCTGTAATTGTAGCCAGTCAAAAAGAGCTAACCCCTTGCTGTTGTTGACTGTATTACGCCATGATGTGTGCTTGGCGTTGAGATCGCCCGCGATCACAAAGTGATTCGAGTCATTTGCAACTCGCAACTGAGTACATAGATCATCGAGGTCACGAAGGAACACGATTTTATCATTGAAAGGGCTATACACCGCCGCGATCACGAGGCTTCTACCAGCCGAAAGATCCAAGCGGATCGCAATGGCTTCTAAAGATTTTTCGTGAGAAGTGGAGAGTTCTATACGAGTGAATTTGTATCTTCTATTAATAACCATAGCGACACCGCCGCCGAAACGGTTGTTTGCTCTGTCTTTGCGTATTATTACAAATTGTGGTGGAACCTCCAAATTATGTCTCGGATTTAGCTTCGTTTCAATGAGACCACATACGTCGGGTCGATGAGAATTTAAAAATTGCTGCAAATATGCACGTTTGTGAAGATTTATAACAGAGTTGACGTTGACAGTAATGATTCGGAGATTGACCAACGGGATACTGTTTTGATCGGTAGTGGCCATTATTGCGGGAAATCATTTCGAACGCCTCTCGTGGTACGTCCATGGTAATCAACAGATTGAGCATGATTATCATCTATAAAAGATTGAAGGAGGAAATTAATTTTTTCGGTATTTTCGCCGATGCGTTGAAAAATAATTGGTAATTGATCGGCTATACTTTTGATAGCCGAAAATATGTTTTTTAAGTCGACCTGTTGCTCGTTGGACGTAGCATCGAGAGGGACTGATCCTCTGTTAAACATAGTCGATGAATAAGCATGTGCGGCCTTACCTACTAGGCCCCCCACTCCACTCGCAACACTACTGTATAGCGTCGTCGGATTGACGAGGGGAGATGGAAGTCTTCTGGTTGCGGCTGGCTGGGGAGCTCTGTTGCTCGTAGGGGCGGCAACGGCTCTTCTCTCCTTAAATTTCGGGCAACCTCGGTATGACGCGGGGTGGCCGAATTTCTCACAGTTGACGCAATAAATTGCGTCGTGTTTGGTTGCTTCCGTGACCGAGCACTTCCCACGCTCGTGAGATAAATTGCATTTAACGCATCTAAAGTCTAGATGGCAGTTAGCGGATGCATGGCCTATACGTTGACAGTTAAAACATTGTAAAAGATCCTGCCTATGCAATTTCTCCCATCTGACGCGTTGATAATTTAAAACATTGATCGATTGAACAAATTTGATATCTGTATTAGCGTCAAATTGCACTACGAACATAGGCAGGGGCAAGCCGGATTGTTTCGATTTCGCGGTTACAAAATTGGAAATACGAGTGGCTTTAGCTTTAGGTGCGGTGATGGAATTAATTTCCGACAACAGCTCATTCTTGTCGGTGTTTGGATCGATACCCTTGAGAAGCATCGTCAGTGGTTTTTCGTTCTTCGGCGTATAAGTGAAGAACTTGAGCTGGTTTTTCATCATAATATCTTTGATCTTCGAATAAGCTTCGAGAGAATTCGGGTATATGACGTGGCTTTTCGAGCCACTTCTTTTTATAGTGAAGGATGCCTTTTGAAGGGCATTCTTGGTTATGTTTATTATTAGCTGTGGTGAAGCAACATGCACGATCAGCGGTGGTGGTTTGTTCGACTTATCTTGTCTGATATTTTGCTGCGGCGGGGTCGGATGCCTGAAGGTGGGAGGCTGGTCCCTGGACACCTCCGGTAGAGCGTTGGGCTCGGCGAAGGCCTGAAAACGGTTGGCGGTGGGAGGTTTGTCCAGCGTCGGCGTCGGAGAAGGCGCGTGTCGTCCTGCGGGTCTACGGGATCCAATGGTGATCCATTCCGATGTTGGCGATTCAATGGTACGAGCAGACGTAGAGGGTCCAGCGAGCGATTGGATTTGCTCTTTGAGCAATTTTATTTCGTTTAAAAGTCTTTTATTTTCGCGTATTAGAGTATCTTTGTTACAAGATGCTTCAGCGCCTTGTTTGGATGATGTTGTTGACATCGCATCGCTGGATTGTTGATCGAGCGATTTCAATCCCATGTCACTGTCCATGGTGTTAGCTGGAGCCTTTTTAGCGTCGGCAGATTGCCGTGCGGCTGCGCGTGAAGCGGAAATTTTGCGCGATTTTTTCATTTGAATGTCCTCGGATGAAGACGGATTAGATGATTTATGTCTTTTTAGAGACAGAGATAGCGATCCCTGGCTAGCAGTCTCAAGGGATGCAAAATTTTCGTCCGTATTATAGGCATCGGCCGCCACCGATGCGGAAGAGTTGCTAGCGTCTATGTGTGCAGTATGATGTTCCATAAAAATGGATGGTCAAAGATGAAAAAAAATGAAGAACTGTATTGGGACTTGCGAAAGCAAGCCCCAATAATAGTAACGAAAATTAGCCGATCACTTGGAGTATAACAAGATACACTTTCACAGTACGAATGACTCTCTGTATGGGCACTTAGGAATTTTGTTTACGTCGCGTTCGAGCACTGAGATGTTGTCGCTACGAGCTCGCGTCGCGTACTGAGAACGTCAAGTGCATGGAACAGTTCCTTTATTCAATCATACATATATACATGATGCTAGGATAGCATAAACATACAACAATATAATTCCTGTATGGTCGCACATGAGCGACTTCTCGCAGGAAAACGGAAATTATACAATACAAGAAAAGAATCAAATTGCGCTCTATGATAAAGTTAAGCAATTAGTATTACGCCCCAAAAGATTTGATATGATCATCAAAAAAGGCATCTTCGTTACAGAGAGGTACCAGGACTGACAAAACAATTAACAATTATAAAAAGGGGGGGGGGGGAGATATTGGCACGGCCAATATACTAAGTAAAACAAAATGAACAATAATGAGATCTCGACCAAAATAGATAAGAAAAATTGCACGGATTAGTGGTCAAGAATTAGACGATGGAAGAATTAAATAAGTAAAGAAATCCATGATAAAGAAAATTACCGTGCTTGCGATGACAAGTGGCATGAAATTATACTGAATAACGTGCCATATGAATCAAGAGGATAGTAAAGGATGTTGTTGACATCAACGATATTCTTAAAGTAACTTAAAGTAAATATACTAATCTAACTATGTTATGGACTAAAGCGTATATATACAGAGTTTAAACTAAGATAATGGAAGTGCTCGGTTCAGAGTACGACGATCGGTCAAGATTTAAGCCATGGTAATTTATCGAGATAATTGTAATGCTTTTGGACAGTATCCCGTGTAGGAAGAGATACAGAATGTTGCAGTTGTGATGGATCGGCAGAAACTACCAAAGGATCGTATCGAAGAGCAAGCGAGGCCCTTTTTCTATGCGTATGGTATATGATGGGAATTTTGGAGCGAAAATCCTGAATGTATCCTTCTCTGTCGAGATAGGGAAAGGCAGCAGTAGAGAGAAACCCATTTTCGCGAGCCTTCCTAGCCTCCTCGTCCGACATTGTATGTAGCGAGGTGATGAGAGGATTGTCAGAGTTTGAGTGCAAAGATTTACGGATAAACATTCTGGTGATTTTAAGTGCAAAAATATCAAACCGCGAACAGTCAACCCTGCTATAAATTGTTTGATTGTGGAAGTGTCGCTTGGTACCATCCGACATACGTCTGGGCATGAGAAGACCCGTGATCGCCCGGAATATTTTCCTCTCGAAGGTGCGAATGCGCTCCATCACATAAGGCGAAATTGAGAACCAGATTGGGATCGCATAAGATAGTACTGACCTGACATAAAGCTTGTAAAGGAGTAGTTTGACATTCTCACCGAGGTGTTTTGAGTAGAAGAGGCGAGCCAATTTAGATGCTATACCTTTTGCTTTCCCGAGACAGTAGTTGGCGTGTTCATTATAGTTTAAGTGTTCGTTGAGAATTACACCCAAATATTTGACCTTTTTCAGCCGAGGGATTAAAAGGTCATATCTTTCCGTCGCGTGAATCGAAAAATTTTTTGAGAGCCTGTATTGTTTTTTGCTAATTTGGGACGTGGGCCTAATGAATAGAATAGTCTCGCATTTGAGCATATTTACTCTCACCTTCTTCATGTTACACGCCGAGACCACAAAATCGAAAGCCCTCTGCAAGTGTGACTGAATGTCGAGAGGATCAACGCCGGATTTATAGATGATTAAATCATCAGCAAAGGCCAAAGCTTTGCAAGTATCGTTACTTTTGTTAAAATTGTTTAAAATATCAGAGAAGTATAAGTTGAATAGTAGAGGAGAATTTACGGCGCCCTGCTGCAGACCATTTAAAATATTGAAAGTACGAACGGAAAAAGTATTATTGTGAAAAGTTTTAAAAGCGCGGCCAGTGATCATGTTCTCAGTTAGAAGCAACAACTCGGGGGGGAAATCCATTTTGTGTAATTTAACTATCAATCCCGTAGTCCAAACAGTATCAAATGCTTTCTCGAGGTCAATTAAACAAGCCCCAGTCACAGCTGAGCTGTTGAGCGAGTCGGCAATGTCGCGAGTCAATTTCGCAATAGCATGAACCGTAGAGTGCGAGTGTTTGAAACCAAATTGATAATCAGAAATTAATTTATTGGACCGCACAAAATGATTCAAACGTATGTTAATCATGATCTCGAACAATTTGCCCAGGTTTGGCAGCAGACTGATCGGCCGGTAATTATTTAAGTCGCAAAGGTTTTTCCCTTTTTTGTGCAATGGGATGAGCTTGGCCGTTTTCCAACGAATGGGAAAGTAAGACAGACGTAAACATGCGTTAAAAATTAGCGCGAGATATTCAATAACGGAGCCTGGCAGGCGTTTGATGGCGACGTTTGGTATGCCGTCGAACGAGGTGGATCTTTTGTTTTTAAGATATTTGATGGCTCGTAAGATCATTGTGGGAGTTATTAGATAGTTTGTGTGAATTGAAGGCCAGATCTGTTCGTGTAGCGAAGCGAATTGCCAATTGATATTTTCACGCGAATCCCGTATTCGATCGTAAGTCTGCTTTACCTCGTGCTCGTGATTCCTCTCTTCCTCGGTTGTAGGAGTCAGATTTTTTGTATGTACTCTTGCAAAGTGCACCCCAAGTAAAGTCAAACGATCGTCAGTGCTTGACACTACATAGTTATTATCTATTTTCTGGAGTGTCGATGTATCTATTCCGGATTCAGACCAAAGAAAATCGTCGTTTATCGCGCCTCTTAGTGGCGGAATTGAGTCAATGTTTTTTTGATTTATAATTCTGTTTATAAAAGGGTGTAACTTAATGGAATCACGAGTATCTAGTTTGGACAGTCTGTCGTTCCAGAATTTATTTGCAACTGCAGAGTAGAGTTTTTTGAGTCTGTAATTGGTACGCTGAATTATTGATTTATAAAATTTGATCATGTTAGACTGTATTGGAGTTAAATTGTCGCGAAGGCTCAATAAACGAAATAATCTGGTGATAAGTTTGGATTTAAATTTTTTGAGCTTATTAATGCGTCGGTCGTCATATTCTCTCGGGCAGTTCAGAGCCTCCACGGTAGGTGTACAGCTCGTCAGAATTACGGAAATATTTTCCTCGAGGGCCTCTATTGAAGCATTAATCATTTCGATCGACGCATTAAGTAACGAAGGGAGATTTAGGCTGTTGATATAATTATGGAGTTTGAGTTTGTATTCTTTCCATTTGGTCAAACGATAATTTAGTTTCAGTACTCTGGGGGCTCGTTCTACGTATGTATTCCAACCGAGGAGAGAGAGATTAATCGTTATGGCCCAATGATCGCTATCATAGGGCAGCAGACCCAGCCTTTGCGTTCCATCGTTAATACGATCGATCAGCCTGCTGTCCACCAAAGCAATGTCCAAGTTTGAGTTAGCCGGATGATAAGTCGGTATTTCCGAATATAGAAGGGAAGCGCGGAAGATAGCACCCTGTAACTGTAGCCAGTCAAAAAGAGCTAACCCCTTGCTGTTGTTGACTGTATTACGCCATGATGTGTGTTTGGCGTTAAGATCGCCCGCGATCACAAAGTGATTCGAGTTATTTGCAACTCGCAACTGAGTACATAGATCATCGAGGTCACGAAGGAATACGATTTTATCATTGAAAGGGCTATACACCGCTGCGATCACGAGGCTTCTACCAGCCGAAAGATCCAAGCGGATCGCAATGGCTTCTAAAGATTTTTCGTGAGAAGTGGAGAGTTCTATACGAGTGAATTTGTATTTTCTATTAATAACCATAGCGACACCGCCGCCGAAACGGTTGTTTGCTCTGTCTTTGCGTATTATTACAAATTGTGGTGGAACCTCCAAATTATGTCTCGGATTTAGCTTCGTTTCAATGAGACCACATACGTCGGGTCGATGAGAATTTAAAAATTGCTGCAAATATGCACGTTTGTGAAGATTTATAACAGAGTTGACGTTGACAGTAATGATTCGGAGATTGACCAACGGGATACTGTTTTGATCGGTAGTGGCCATTATTGCGGGAAATCATTTCGAATGCCTCTCGTGGTACGTCCATGGTAATCAACAGATTGAGCATGATTATCATCTATAAAAGATTGAATGAGGAAATTAATTTTTTCGGTATTTTCGCCGATGCGTTGAAAAATAATTGGTAATTGATCGGCTATACTTTTGATGGCCGAAAATATGTTTTTTAAATCGACCTGTTGCTCGTTGGACGTAGCATCGAGAGGGACTGATCCTCTGTTCAACGTATTCGATGAATATGCATGCGCGGCCTTACCTACTAGGCCCCCCACTCCACTCGCAACACTACTGTATAGCGTCATCGGATTGACGAGGGGAGATGGAAGTCTTCTGGATGCGGCTGGCTGGGGAGCTCTGTTGCTCGTAGGGGCGGCAACGGCTCTTCTCTCCTTGAATTTCGGACAGCCTCGATATGACGCGGGGTGGCCGAACTTCTCACAGTTGACGCAGTAAATTGCGTCGTGTTTGGTTGCTTCTGTGACCGAGCACTTCCCACGCTCGTGAGATAAATTACATTTAACACATCTAAAATCTAGATGACAGTTAGCGGATGCATGGCCTATACGTTGACAGTTAAAACATTGTAAAAGATCCTGCCTATGCAATTTCTCCCATCTGACGCGTTGATAATTTAAAACATTGATCGATTGAACAAATTTGATATCTGTATTGGCGTCAAATTGCACTACGAACATAGGCAGGGGCAAGCCGGATTGTTTCGATTTCGCGGTTACAAAATTGGAAATACGAGTGGCTTTGGCTTTAGGTGCGGTGATGGAATTAATTTCCGACAACAGTTCATTCTTGTCGGTGTTTGGGTCGATACCCTTGAGAAGCATCGTCAATGGTTTTTCGTTCTTCGGCGTATAAGTGAAGAACTTGAGCTGGTTTTTCATCATAATGTCTTTGATCTTCGAATAAGCTTCGAGAGAATTCGGGTATATGACGTGGCTTTTCGAGCCACTTCTTTTTATAGTGAAGGATGCCTTTTGAAGGGCATTCTTAGTTATGTTTATTATTAACTGCGGTGAAGCCACATGCACGATCAACGGTGGTGGTTTGTTCGACTTATCTTGTCTGGTAGTTTGCTGTGGTGGGGTCGGATGCCCGAAGGGGGAAGGCTGGTCCCTGGACACCTCCGGTAGAGCGTTGGGTTCGGCGAAGGCCTGAAAACGGTTGGCGGTGGGAGGTTTGTCCAGCGTCGGCGTCGGAGAAGGCGCGTGTCGTCCTGCAGGTCTACGGGATCCAATGGTGATCCATTCCGATGTTGGCGATTCAATGGTCCGAGTAGATGTAGAGGGTCCAGCGAGCGCTTGGATTTGCTCTTTGAGCAATTTTATTTCGTTTAAGAGTCTTTTATTTTCACGTATTAGATTGTCTTTGTTATAAGATGCTTCAGCGCCTTGTTTGGATGATGCTGTGGACATCGCATCGCTGGATTGTTGATCGAGCGATTTCAATCCTGTGTCATTGTCCATGGTGTTGACTGGATCCGTTTTAGCGTCGGCAGATTGCCGTGCGGCTGTGCGTGAAGCGGAAATTTTGCGCGACTTCTTCATTTGAATGTCCTCGGATGAAGACGGATTGGATGATGATTTATGTCTTTTTAGAGACAGAGATAGCGATCCCTGGCTAGTAGTCTCAAGGGATGCAAAATTTTCGTCCGTATTATAGGCATCGGCCGCCACCGATGCGGAAGAGTTGCTAGCGTCTATGTGTGCAATATGATGTTCCATAAAAATGGACGGTCAAAAATGAAAAAAAATGATGAACTGTATTGGGACTTGCGAAAGCAAGCCCCAATAATATTAACGAAAATTAGCCGATCACTTGGAGTATAACAAGATACACTTTCACAGTATGAATGACACTCTGTATAGGCACTTAAGAATTTTGTTTATGTCGCGTACGAGCACTGAGAGATGTTGTCGCTACGAGCTCGCGTCGCGTGAGAACGTCAAGTGCATGGAACAGTTCCTTTATTCAATCATACATATATACATGATGCTAGGATAGCATAAACATACAATATAATTCCTGTATGGTCGCACATGAGCGACTTCTCGCAGGAAAACGGAAATTATACAATACAAGAAAAGAATAAAATTGCGCTCTATGATAAAGTTAAGCAATTAGTATTACGCCCCAAAAGATTTGATATGATCATCAAAAAAGGCATCTTCGTTACAGAGAGGTACCAGGACTGACAAAACAATTAACAATTATAAAAGGGGGGGGGGAGATATTGGCACGGCCAATATACTAAGTAAAACAAAATGAACAATAATGAGATCTCGACCAAAATAGATAAGAAAAATTGCACGGATTAGTGGTCAAGAATTAGACGATGGAAGAATTAAATAAGTAAAGAAATCCATGATAAAGAAAATTACCGTGCTTGCGATGACAAGTGGCATGAAATTATACTGAATAACGTGCCATATGAATCAAGAGGATAGTAAAGGATGTTGTTGACATCAACGATATTCTTAAAGTAACTTAAAGTAAATATACTAATCTAACTATGTTATGGACTAAAGCGTATATATACAGAGTTTAAACTAAGATAATGGAAGTGCTCGGTTCAGAGTACGACGATCGGTCAAGATTTAAGCCATGGTAATTTATCGAGATAATTGTAATGCTTTTGGACAGTATCCCGTGGAGGAAGAGATACAGAATGTTGCAGTTGTGATGGATCGGCAGAAACTACCAAAGGATCGTATCGAAGAGCAAGCGAGGCCCTTTTTCTATGCGTATGGTATATGATGGGAATTTTGGAGCGAAAATCCTGAATGTATCCTTCTCTGTCGAGATAGGGAAAGGCAGCAGTAGAGAGAAACCCATTTTCGCGAGCCTTCCTAGCCTCCTCGTCCGACATTGTATGTAGCGAGGTGATGAGAGGATTGTCAGAGTTTGAGTGCAAAGATTTACGGATAAACATTCTGGTGATTTTAAGTGCAAAAATATCAAACCGCGAACAGTCAACCCTGCTATAAATTGTTTGATTGTGGAAGTGTCGCTTGGTACCATCCGACATACGTCTGGGCATGAGAAGACCCGTGATCGCCCGGAATATTTTCCTCTCGAAGGTGCGAATGCGCTCCATCACATAAGGCGAAATTGAGAACCAGATTGGGATCGCATAAGATAGTACTGACCTGACATAAAGCTTGTAAAGGAGTAGTTTGACATTCTCACCGAGGTGTTTTGAGTAGAAGAGGCGAGCCAATTTAGATGCTATACCTATTGCTTTCCCGAGACAGTAGTTGGCGTGTTCATTATAGTTTAAGTGTTCGTTGAGAATTACACCCAAATATTTGACCTTTTTCAGCCGAGGGATTAAAAGGTCATATCTTTCCGTCGCGTGAATCGAAAAATTTTTTGAGAGCCTGTATTGTTTTTTGCTAATTTGGGACGTGGGCCTAATGAATAGAATAGTCTCGCATTTGAGCATATTTACTCTCACCTTCTTCATGTTACACGCCGAGACAACAAAATCGAAAGCCCTCTGCAAGTGTGACTGAATGTCGAGAGGATCAACGCCGGATTTATAGATGATTAAATCATCAGCAAAGGCCAAAGCTTTGCAAGTATCGTTACTTTTGTTAAAATTGTTTAAAATATCAGAGAAGTATAAGTTGAATAGTAGAGGAGAATTTACGGCGCCCTGCTGCAGACCATTTAAAATATTGAAAGTACGAACGGAAAAAGTATTATTGTGAAAAGTTTTAAAAGCGCGGCCAGTGATCATGTTCTCAGTTAGAAGCAACAACTCGGGGGGGAAATTCATTTTGTGTAATTTAACTATCAATCCCGTAGTCCAAACAGTATCAAATGCTTTCTCGAGGTCAATTAAACAAGCCCCAGTCACAGCTGAGCTGTTGAGCGAGTCGGCAATGTCGCGAGTCAATTTCGCAATAGCATGAACCGTAGAGTGCGAGTGTTTGAAACCAAATTGATAATCAGAAATTAATTTATTGGACCGCACAAAATGATTCAAACGTATGTTAATCATGATCTCGAACAATTTGCCCAGGTTTGGCAGCAGACTGATCGGCCGGTAATTATTTAAGTCGTAAAGGTTTTTCCCTTTTTTGTGCAATGGGATGAGCTTGGCCGTTTTCCAACGAATGGGAAAGTAAGACAGACGTAAACATGCGTTAAAAATTAGCGTGAGATATTCAATAACGGAGCCTGGCAGGCGTTTGATGGCGACGTTTGGTATGCCGTCGAACGAGGTGGATCTTTTGTTTTTAAGATATTTGATGGCTCGTAAGATCATTGTGGGAGTTATTAGATAGTTTGTGTGAATTGAAGGCCAGATCTGTTCGTGTAGCGAAGCGAATTGCCAATTGATATTTTCACGCGAATCCCGTATTCGATCGTAAGTCTGCTTTACCTCGTGCTCGTGATTCCTCTCTTCCTCGGTTGTAGGAGTCAGATTTTTTGTATGTACTCTTGCAAAGTGCACCCCAAGTAAAGTCAAACGATCGTCAGTGCTTGACACTACATAGTTATTATCTATTTTCTGGAGTGTCGATGTATCTATTCCGGATTCAGACCAAAGAAAATCGTCGTTTATCGCGCCTCTTAGTGGCGGAATTGAGTCAATGTTTTTTTGATTTATAATTCTGTTTATAAAAGGGTGTAACTTAATGGAATCACGAGTATCTAGTTTGGACAGTCTGTCGTTCCAGAATTTATTTGCAACTGCAGAGTAGAGTTTTTTGAGTCTGTAATTGGTACGCTGAATTATTGATTTATAAAATTTGATCATGTTAGACTGTATTGGAGTTAAATTGTCGCGAAGGCTCAATAAACGAAATAATCTGGTGATAAGTTTGGATTTAAATTTTTTGAGCTTATTATTGCGTCGGTCGTCATATTCTCTCGGGCAGTTCAGAGCCTCCACGGTAGGTGTACAGCTCGTCAGAATTACGGAAATATTTTCCTCGAGGGCCTCTATTGAAGCATTAATCATTTCGATCGACGCATTAAGTAACGAAGGGAGATTTAGGCTGTTGATATAATTATGGAGTTTGAGTTTGTATTCTTTCCATTTGGTCAAACGATAATTTAGTCTCATTACTCTGGGGGCTCGTTCTACGCATATATTCCAACCGAGGAGAGAGAGATTAATCGTTATGGCCCAATGATCGCTATCATAGGGCAGCAGACCCAGCCTTTGCGTTCCATCGTTAATACGATCGATCAGCCTGCTGTCCACCAAAGCAATGTCCAAGTTCGAGTTAGCCGGATGATAAGTCGGTATTTCCGAATATAGAAGGGAAGCGCGGAAGATAGCACCTTGTAACTGTAGCCATTCAAAAAGAGCTAACCCCTTGCTGTTGTTGACTGTATTACGCCATGATGTGTGTTTGGCGTTAAGATCGCCCGCGATCACAAAGTGATTCGAGTCATTTGCAACTCGCAACTGAGTACATAGATCATCGAGGTCACGAAGGAACACGATTTTATCACTGAAAGGGCTATACACCGCCGCGATCACGAGGCTTCTACCAGCCGAAAGATCCAAGCGGATCGCAATGGCTTCTAAAGATTTTTCGTGAGAAGTGGAGAGTTCTATACGAGTGAATTTGTATCTTCTATTAATAACCATAGCGACACCGCCGCCGAAACGGTTGTTTGCTCTGTCTTTGCGTATTATTACAAATTGTGGTGGAACCTCCAAATTATGTCTCGGATTTAGCTTCGTTTCAATGAGACCACATACGTCGGGTCGATGAGAATTTAAAAATTGCTGCAAATATGCACGTTTGTGAAGATTTATAACAGAGTTGACGTTGACAGTAATGATTCGGAGATTGACCAACGGGATACTGTTTTGATCGGTAGTGGCCATTATTGCGGGAAATCATTTCGAATGCCTCTCGTGGTACGTCCATGGTAATCAACAGATTGAGCATGATTATCATCTATAAAAGATTGAAGGAGGAAATTAATTTTTTCGGTATTTTCGCCGATGCGTTGAAAAATAATTGGTAATTGATCGGCTATACTTTTGATGGCCGAAAATATGTTTTTTAAGTCGACCTGTTGCTCGTTGGACGTAGCATCGAGAGGGACTGGTCCTCTGTTCAATGTAGTCGATGAATATGCATGCGCGGCCTTACCTACTAGGCCCCCCACTCCACTCGCAACACTACTGTATAGCGTCATCGGATTGACGAGGGGAGATGGAAGTCTTCTGGTTGCGGCTGGCTGGGGAGCTCTGTTGCTCGTAGGGGTGGCAACGGCTCTTCTCTCCTTGAATTTCGGGCAACCTCGGTATGACGCGGGGTGGCCGAACTTCTCACAGTTGACGCAGTAAATTGCGTCGTGTTTGGTTGCTTCTGTGACCGAGCACTTTCCACGCTCGTGAGATAAATTACATTTAACACATCTAAAATCTAGATGACAGTTAGCGGATGCATGGCCTATACGTTGACAGTTAAAACATTGTAAAAGATCCTGCCTATGCAATTTCTCCCATCTGACGCGTTGATAATTTAAAACATTGATCGATTGAACAAATTTGATATCAGTATTCGCGCCAAATTGCACTACGAACATAGGCAGGGGCAAGCCGGATTGTTTCGATTTCGCGGTTATAAAATTGGATATACGTGTGGCTTTGGCTTTAGGTGCGGCGATGGAATTAATTTCGGACAACAGCTCATTCTTGTCGGTGTTTGGATCGATACCCTTGAGAAGCATCGTCACTGGTTTTTCGTTCTTCGGCGCATAAGTGAAGAACTTGAGCTGGTTTTTCATCATAATATCTTTGATCTTCGAGTAAGCTTCGAGCGAATTCGGGTATATGACGTGGCTTTTCGAGCCACTTCTTTTTATAGTGAAGGATGCCTTTTGAAGGGCATTCTTCGTTATGTTTATTATTAGTTGTGGTGAAGCCACATGCACGATCAACGGTGGTGGTTTGTTCGACTTATCTTGTCTGACAGTTTGCTGTGGTAGGGTCGGATGTCTGAAGGTGGGAGGCTGGTCCCTGGACAACTCCGGTAGAGCGTTGGGCTCGGCGAAGGCCTGAAAACGGTTGGCGGTGGGAGGTTTGTCCAGCGTCGGCGTCGGAGAAGGCGCGTGTCGCCCTGCGGGTCTACGGGATCCAATGGTGATCCATTCCGATGTTGGCGATTCAATGGTCCGAGCAGATGTAGAGGGTCCAGCGAGC
Organism: Cerceris rybyensis; assembly: GCA_910591515.1. NCBI lineage: Eukaryota > Metazoa > Arthropoda > Insecta > Hymenoptera > Crabronidae > Cerceris > Cerceris rybyensis. The sequence continues at coordinate 2,945,738 of OU342796.1, read as the reverse complement.
GATTGGATTTGCTCTTTGAGCAGTTTTATTTCACTTAAGAGTCTTTTATTTTCGCGTATTAGAGTATCTTTGTTACAAGATGCTTCAGCGCCTTGTTTGGATGATGTTGTTGACATCGCATCGCTGGATTGTTCATCGAGCGATTTCAATCCCATGTCAGTGTCCATGGTGTTAGCTGTAGCCTTTTTAGCGTCGGCAGATTGCCGTGCGGCTGCGCGTGAAGCGGAAATTTTGCGCGATTTTTTCATTTGAATGTCCTCGGATGAAGACGGATTAGATGATTTATGTCTTTTTAGAGACAGAGATAGCGATCCCTGGCTAGCAGTCTCAAGGGATGCAAAATTTTCTTCAGAATTATAGGCATCGGCTGCCACCGATGCGGAAGAGTTACTAGCTTCTATGCGTGCAATATGTTGTTCCATAAAAATGGACGGTCAGAAATGAAAAAAAATGAAGAACTGTATTGGGACTTGCGAAAGCAAGCCCCAATAATAGTAACGAAATTAGCCTATCACTTGGAGTATAACAAGATACACTTTCACAGTACGAATGACTCTCTGTATGGGCACTTAAGAATTTTGTTTACGTCGCGTACGAGCACTGAGAAGATGTTGTCGCTACGAGCTCTCGTCGCGTACTGAGAACGTCAAGTGCCTTCGTGTACGTGTGACAAGAGGCATGACACTTGACGTCTGGCGAATCAGACTCTGCCGAAACAGGCTTACCTCCTAGGTGACACGTCTGACGAGCCGCACGGTAAATATACGGCATCTGTATTTTTATACTTTGATACCTTTCCTGTTTTACCGACTCATTCAAATCGTTCTTTCGGACATAGGCACAGCGGTATTGGTAAATGTTTAAACGATTGTTGGTTAATTCTTATCACATTTGTTGTGACATTGCAATTACAAGATGCGATAATTGATCGGCGTGGGACGTATTCGTTGACGAATGCATTCGTAGTGAGTAATATTAATTCGAAAACCTTATGGGGAAACCGCAGATATACTCTTAACCTATAACAGTCTAATTCTCGGATTTTACTTTCTGATTTTCACAGGTTTTTACTGGCTACTCTATGTGCCTTCTTAGTTCTCCATATATACATAGGTACTCGACTGAGGTAATCCCGATCCTCCTCTCTTTGACCTTCCTCTATCTCAATTTTGCCACGCGCGTTGTGCATACTCGGCATTATTCCAATTCCACTGATTATGAATTAATTCGTGAACGTTTCTTTACGGCGTATGTGAGTGTTTATTTATTTAGCTTGGCGAATTATTTATTTTATCCATCCGTTATTTTTCTAAATAATATAGTACACCCTCAAAATGTTTCGCGGAAAGAAACGAAGACGTGTAATCATAAGTTCTAGTGAAGAGGAAGAAACAAAACTACTTGATGAAAGATCTTCGTCTGAAGAAGAGAACGAACTTATCCGAAGAACAAAACGCGTTTTGCGCTTTATGAGTTCTGATTCAAAATTAGAAACCGAAGAACAAGAAGTCCTGCAACCACCAGCAATAAACAGGAACGAATTTACACCGGCAGTTTCAATTACGGACATGAGTTGGTCGCAGCAAAATCTATGTCCAAAAGTACATAATTTTGACGAAAAAGATTCGGGACCCAAAGCAGCCTTGGACAATACGGCAAACCCTTTGGACTATTTCCAATTATATTTCTCAGAGTCTTTAGTAGATTTTATTGTAAAACACACAAATAGTTACCATAATTATATAGCAAGAACTCGAACCTGGAAAATCAATTCGCGAATAAATTCATGGCACAATACTGATATAGAAGAGATATACTGTTTTTTGGGCACCGTACTGTTAATGTCACGTATAAAAAAGCTTGGTTATTCAGAATATTGGTCGAAAAACAAGTTTATGAAGACTGACATTTTTCACGATATTATGCCTCGAGGCAGATTTTTGAACTTGATGCAGTGTCTACACTTTAGCAATTCAGAAATATCAAATCATAGAGATAAATTGTATAAAATTCGCGAACTGCATGATAGATTTCGATTTTCTCTAAAACAAAACTTCTACCCATTTCAAAATATATGCATCGATGAAAGCCTATTATTGTTCAAGGGTCGCTTGTCGTTCAAGCAATTTATTCCATCCAAACGGAGTCGATTTGGGATAAAGTTCTGTGTTGCTTGCGACTGTAAAATGGGCTATATTTTAGACATGTTAGTATATTTAGGTTTGGAAACAGAAGTTTCTGTATATCATGAAAATTTGAGTAAATCGGGAAATATAGTTATGACCCTCTTGAAAGATTATCTCGGGAAAGGTCATAGTTTAGTCGTTGATAACTGGTACTCCAGTCCAACTTTATTTAGCACCTTACATTTCAACAAAACAAACAGTTGTGGTACCGTAAAGAAAAACCGAAAACATGTTCCAAATATTCCAAACAAATTAGAAAAAGGAGAAATATCATTTCGTTCAACTGAAACTTTACTATGTATGAAATGGCAGGATAAAAGAGAAGTTTGGATGTTGACTAGTTTACATTCCGCTGATGTTGTAGAGACAAAGAAGCTTGATTACCGGACAAAATCACCGATAAAAAAACCGTCGTGTATTTTAGACTATAACCGTTCTATGGGCGCTGTAGATAGGGCGGACATGGTTATTAGTACCATTGAATGTATTAGAAAAAGTTACAAATTGTTAGATGTAAGTATTTGGAATTCGTACGTATTATATAAATGCAAATCAGGTAAAGAGTTATCGTTCGCGAAATTTCATTTATTACTAATAACACAAATATTTGGTAAATATCTGCGAACACCAAGTGCATATCAAGGCAATAGAAATACTGATAGCCCATTACGTCTTATTGAAAGGCATTTTCCCAGCAAATATGTTAATCCGTCTTCCAAAAAAAGAAATCCTGCCCGAAGATGTACAGCAGTCAAGTCAAGGTCTTGCTCGACAGAGCCGTTTCTCGAGCTGCGCCGCCTCCTTCACCTACACATACAGCCGAGAAGTCACTGATTCACAGGCGCACCGGCGCGCAGTGGAACGAATCGACCATCTAGGTGGAAAAAAATAATAACTCGAAAACCGTTCATTTTAGAGAAAAATGTTTTATACAAAAGTTGCATAATATCGGGGAAAGAATATTGGTGTAATACTAATTTTTTATTTTTTAGTTTTCTTCAATGTTATTTAAAGGTCAACTTAATTTTTTATACAAAAATCGGTAGATTTGTTTATAGACGTCAATTGTACAGGAGAAATATTGAAACTTTTGTATAAGACATTTTCTTGTTGGACTTTATATTAAAAAGATATTTAATGAAAAAGATCCTACTAAAGCCTTTTTCGATAGGCGGACGGCCCAACAAACGTTCAGCAGCTATAACAAAGAATTGCACAGATATGCGCACAAAATCTTTGCGTTAATTTACTTCTATATAATCTGAGGAATATATATGTAAAGTTTCAACCCGGTACTTTACGGTATTTTTTTGTTATTCAATTTTTAAGTGTACCGCGTGCCCCGTTGAGAATCAACAGCCGAACTGCCTCGCTAACTTTCAGCAGGTATAAAAAAGAAGAGCGCAGGTTTGCGCACGAAATTTTTGCGTTAATTACTTCTACATAGTATAAAGAATACATATGTAAAGTTTCAGCCCGGTACTTTCCGGTACTTTTTAGTTATTCAATGTTTAAGTGATCCGTGTACCGTGATTTTCACCCTAACTACCTAGCTTGTTAGTCTCTAATGGCAAACTAACAGTAAGAGCAATTAAGCAATAAAAGTGATATTTCAGAAGTCTACATTCTTAATGTTGCCAATGAGATGTTATAATTGCTGAACGATATTTACGTCGACGACATCTGGGCATTTTTTGACCGCGTGCTCCACGGGAAGTCGCCAGCCGTGCTGTGTCACATAAACTTTAGAAAGTTATAACAACAAAAGGCGCAGGTAGGCGCAGCCGATCTTTGCAGGAGCTGTTTCTACAAGGTTAAAACTAATTACCCTCAAAATTTCCAGGGGGTACTTTGGGGTACAATATAAGTTTTTCTCTGCAAAAGTTTGCAAATTCCTCCGTAAAACATGTGTCTAAAAAAACTTACAGAACTTCTTTAAAAAATAATTTTTCGAAAAATCGTTTTGGGTACTTCAAGATTAACCAATGATGATAAACTGTGCAAAAAATAAAAAGTCTCGCATAATTATTAATGCCTCTAACAGTATCTTAATTTCAGAGAAGTATTTGAACGTTCTCGCGCTGTTGAAATTTGTTGTTTTTAAGCGCTGATTTTTGCATTTAGTTAATTGCAAAATAGATTATTATTGCTATCACTGGTCTCAGCAAACATTCTAGATTAAGATAAGATTATTAAAATTCAAATCCCAGACTTGATTTTTTTCCACCTAGATTACCCATTTCGTTCCACTGTGCGGCGGCGTTACGGTCGTATCTACTGGTACAAGCGTGGTAGCATGTGGCGGTATATTGGGGCGACATTTATATTTTAAAAATTTTGCGACAGCAAAATGCCAAACTTGTTCGCCTCAAAGAATGTAGAATAATGTAAGAAGTTATTGGGGTGATACATTGTACAATGTTGTGTTGTCTTTTAACAGTAAAGAGGTAATATAGGTTTCCACATTACCCATGGAAATATGCAAATGCACTCTTTGTTACAAAGTTATCTTCTGAAAATCTATTCCACTGTATCAATGTCCTTTTCCGCTGAATCGTTGTCGAGAAATCGCATTAAAATATAAATGAAGAAAATGTGATTTAACAATCATACAGATGAAAGAAACCGTTGAGATACATCTCTATATGTAAAATTGACAATACTTTGGCATTTTATTACAAAACAACATTGAAATTAAACGAGGCAGAACCACTCTTTGTTACTAAGAGCTTCTTATAATTAATTATGTTTTAATTGGTATATTAGAACTTTGCGTCGAGCATTTTGAGACGAATAAAGTTACTGAAAACATTTTCAAGACTGGCACAATGAATTGTATACCACTTTTAAAAAACGCATTGAAAATAGTACCTCATGGGTAATGTGGAAACCTATTACTTATCACTCAGTTTACGAGAGAATAGGCAGTATTGCAAAACATATAGCCAAGACAACTGCGGCGGCAACAATGTGTTCTTTTACGCTGGGAAACCTAGCGTTCTATTATCGTGTAGTTATTTTTAACAATTTGCGCTGATAATTGATTTACAACTATTGGTGCTGGAACACAATACTATATTTAGTCGTACTGCATAACGTAGTGGTTAATTTCGGTAAAATCGTCGCCAGAAGCCCAAAAATATTAAAATATATTAATTGTACTTTATTTAACACATATTCGAGCATACTTTTTCACTAACAATACTTTTGTGTTACCCTACATGCGATATAATGCGGTGTGAAATTGTATTTCGACAAATAACCTTAATCGACGTGCCACGCACGACGTTCTAATCTCCGCGACTGACGCGCAAGGCACGACTTTTCAGCGCGACTGATTGACTACGAATGTCGCCCCGAATACGCCCGTGCTCATGCCAATAGGTCCGCTACTATTAAGGGGAGGCAAAGTCAATCAGCGAGCTCTCGAGTGTATAGGAAGGAGTAGCAGGCGAAGCAGCTCGAGAAACGGCTCTGTCGAGCAAGACCTTGACTTGACTGATGTACAGTATGCACTAAACACGATATTCGTCGAGAAACTAGGTATGAATGCAGAGAACGTGATGTAGGTTTATGTGTTGATCCGTGCTTTAGGATATACCACACAGAAATGAATTATTAAATTTTTCCTATTATATTTTTATTCGTTCATAATGTAAAATTGTTTGTCATTCTTTTTTCCTTTATATTTTTTACTTTGTATTTAATTAGCCACTGTTATTGAAGAAATCTTTAAGTTGAGTTATATAAATTAAAATAGCATAAAAAGCTACTCAAAATAAATAAGTAATGGACATTTTTAATTTATTTGTAAGGATTGCGTCCTACGAATGATATCAAATCTCCGAGTACTGTTTTGGTCACTGGTCTGCGCGCCGCAGGGACCGCCGTCCCTGTTGATGGATTATTCCGAGATTGCGCCGCAGTGAAAGGGTTAACTACGAATGTCGCCCCAAATGCGGCACCACGCCAGTGCCAATAGGCACGACCGTGACGCCTACAGAGTGGTTGTGACTCACAAGGAAGGTATTCGAAGTGCAACTCACGGATTCGAATAAAATTTTGTGGGTTTGTAGAGTGATCCAAGACAAGAAAAATTGTATACTCCATTCGTGCCCAATCGCCCTTTAAGGGCATGAAATTTAACCTCAAAGTGAAATCGACACTTGCACTTCCCCACTTATATCTCCTAAAGTACAAAAGATAGAAAAAAATGTTTTAGGTAAAAGTTTAACGGTAAAAGGAGCGCTATAAATTTGCATTGACGAATTTTTAAAAACAACTTTCCTTCTTGAAAAAAAAATTTTTTTTTGCGTTATTTTAAACAATTTTGAAATCTTTTTGGTAATGAAAAATGTGGCATTTTTTATTCTGAATTCAACGATAACAATATTTTTATTATACACCGCTAGGGTTACAGAAATACACGACAAAACCGCGCAATAGCGCGCTAACACATATAAAGTTACATATTAAGAATGCTCATTTTCGTTGCAGGAGGACATAACTATGTGACGAAGATGGGTGTGGTAACATAAAAATCGCAAATTATGAAATATTACGTTTTGTCGTGTATTTCTGTAACCCTAGCGGTGTATAATAAAAATATTGTTATCGTTGAATTCAGAATAAAAAATGACACATTTTTCATTACCAAAAAGATTTCAAAATTGTTTAAAATAACGCAAAAAAAATTTTTTTTTCAAGAAGGAAAGTTGTTTTTAAAAATTCGTCAATGCAAATTTATAGCGCTCCTTTTACCGTTAAACTTTTACCTAAAACATTTTTTTCTATCTTTTGTACTTTAGGAGATATAAGCGGGGAAGTGCAAGTGTCGATTTCACTTTGAGGTTAAATTTCATGCCCTTAAAGGGCGATTGGGCACGAATGGAGTATACCATTTTTCTTGTCTTGGATCACTCTACAAACCCACAAAATTTTATTCAAATCCGTGAGTTGCACTTCGAATACCTTCCTTGTCAGTGACATCTCGGCTGTATGTGGGTGAATGAGGCGGTGTTTCTCGAAGGACGGCTCGGGCGTGCAAAAATCGCCCGACGCTGGCTTGGCTTAACGAACTGACAAGGGGAGGACCAGACCCGGGAGTCACCGATTTTGATGAAATTTGGTACACGTCTTCTACTTGGAAAATAATTAGACCCATGTTTTGCCAAAAGTGTAGATACGTCCAAATTTTTGAAAAAATCAAGGTCAAAAAAAAATTTTTTCCGATCGACTTGAAACTTTGTAGACATGTTCTACGAGCAAAATTAAGGTATACGTATTGTTTTATTACGCTGTAAAAACATTTTGAAAATTACTGGGTACTATTAGTACCTTAGAGATAAAATTGTTCTCAACAAAGCGGCGTAGCTGAGCGGATGAGGTAGCGTACTGTGGGTACTATGGACGCAGGATCGATTCCCGCACGGTGTTTTTTGTATTTTTTTTTAAATTTTTTATCTCAATCATCGTTTTCCATACGTCACATGTTTTATTTATTTTAATATGGTCTAGTATTTAATTTATACATTTTAAATTGCGCGTTATGTTCTATTATATTTATGGATTTCTTGTTAGGATTAGTATGAAGTTCACAATGTAGTATCGCGTGAGTGTATGACTGCAAGTGTGTGTGGATGTGTATGCATGTGTGAATGCGATCGTCGATTGTTTCTCGAGCTCGGGTGGCTGCAGAAAGAAACGAAGAGCAGTTCTCCTCGATCCCTTGAACAGCGTGCTTGTTATCAGTAGTTCTTTATTATTCTACTTTATTAATAACCATTAAATACTTTTGTTTTATTTTTATTATTAATCAACAAACATCATCGTTTTATTTCACTACCATATCCTACACAATTTTGTATTTTAATAAAAATAATTTATTTCTCATTAAAAACTACACACTTGTGCGGGTGGTACTCGTCGTAGAAACCCGAGTCGAAATATTAGAGACAATTTAGACGACCGCACTGCGTTTGTACTGCGTTTGCATCGAAAGTTTGTACTACGTCTGCACTACATTTTCAAAGTGAACAAATGTGTTTGCAGCACATTAGAAAAAGGCCAGCAGCACAACCGCACAAGATGTAAAAATCATCCGTATAGCTCTGTTGCGCGTTTGTACTGGATCTGCAGCGTGTCTGCATGCATCCATAGCACGTTTGCACTTGATCTGCAGCGTGTCTGCATGCATGCATAGCACGTTTGCACTTGATTTGCAGCGTGTCTGCATGCATGCATAGCACGTTTGCACTTGATTTGCAGCGTGTCTGCATGCATGCATAGCACGTTTGCACTTGATTTGCAGCGTGTCTGCATGCATCTATAGCACGTTTGTATAGGGTTATTAAAAATATGAAATTACAATACATATTCTTTAACTTATTTGTAATTAATTGTTTATTAAAATTATTACAATATATATATAATTAAAATAAAATAAAACAGCTTATAAATGACCCCTAGATAGATACACCTATATATATACTCAATTAAAATAAAATAAAAACAGCTTATAAATGACCCCTAGATAGATATACCTATATATATACAATCAACCTAATTATCATCCACCATATGGACAATATCAACACTATCATAATAATCAAAGCCAATACTAATCCCCATATCAACAACCTCAATACAGTAAATCCTGGATAAATGCAATGAATTCGGGACCGAAACAGTGCAGTTACGAAGTGGTGGTTTCTATTTTGTGTTTACGTTCGGGCTCCAGCCGAGCGTGAACTTAGAAAAGAACAGACAGTAGAAGAGACAAAGAGGCCCAACGCACAGGGGGACCGGCCCTAACGTATCGGTGTCGCAATACTAATCGGAGGATGGAATTTTTACATTTTTGATTTTTTTGTTTTGAAACTTTCGCTAACGTATTTGTGACAATTTTCTGATTAAAATGATACCAAACACGATATGTTTGAGTTATCTAAATAGCAAGTAAACGAATTCAATATTAAGTAAATATTGCACAAACTATGTCGTGTTTGGTATCATTTTAATCAGAAAATTGTCACAAATACGTTAGCGAAGTTTTCAAAACAAAAAAATCAAAAATGGAAAAGTTCAAGTCTTCAATTAGTATTGCGTCAACGACACGTTCCGATGATATCATATTACACTTCCTCGTCGCCGAACGTCGAGGTTCGACCGAGGGGGATCCCCTTATGTGGAGGGGATGGCCGCGATGCATTTATCCAGGGAAATTTCTTGTGCATTTATCCAGGGATTACTGTACTTTCTACAATTTGGTAATCCTTCGCAAACATATTAGGACCTTGAATAAGTTCTCGCTGTTTCTTCAAGGATGACAGTAGCAGTACCCCGTTCGTGGAATTTCGAATGGTAACACACATGCAAGGAAGTAGTGTATCTAACCTTAAATTTCAGTGTATGGTAGTTCACTTTAGTGTAAACAAAGTAATTTTTTCTTAGTTCTGAAAATGTCTACTTTTGTGCCAAATAAAGTGTATTTGCGGGGAATTTTATTGTACTACTTTATTCAAAAGAAATCTGCAGCTGAAGCACATAGAATTCTTGTTGAGACTTATGGTGGCAATGCTTTGTCGGATACGACATGCAGAGACTGGTTTCGACGCTTCAAAAATAATGATTTTGAACTTGAGGATAAAGAACGTTCTGGCGCACCGAAAAGATTTGAAGACGAAAAGTTGGAGGAATTACTCGATCAAGACCGATATCAGACGCTAGGAGAACTTGGAAAAACATTACAAGTAGATGAGTCAACTGTTTCAAAACGTTTAAAAGTTTTAGGAATGATCCAGAAGCAAGGACGTTGGGTATCGTATGAACTGAAGGCGAGAGACGTCGAACGGCGTTTTCTCACGTGTGAACTACTGCTTCAACGGCAGAAAAGAAAAGGTTTTTTGCACCGCATCGTGACTGGCGATGAAAAGTGAATACACTACGATAATCCAAAGCGTAGAAAATAGTGGGGTAAGCCCGGGCATGCATCAACATCGTTTGCAAAACCAAATATCCATGGTTCGAAGCTTCTTCTCTGTATTTGGTGGGATCAGCAGGGTGTAATTTATTATGAGCTGCTCAAACCGAATAAGACTATCACGGAGGATCGCTATCGACTTCAATTGATGCGTTTAAGTCCAGCCTTAAATGAAAAACGGCCGCTATGCGAGCAGAGACACGACAAAGTGATTTTGCTACATGACAACGCTCTGCCTCATGTTGCAAAACCAGTGAAAACCTACCTGGAAACGATTCAATGGGAAGTTCTACCCCACCCGCCGTATTCACCTGACATAGCCCCTTCTGATTTTCACCTATTCCGTTCGATGGCACATGGCTTACCTGACCAGCGCTTTCATTCTTATGAAGAAGCTAAAAAATGGATCGATTCTTGGATAGCCTCAAAAGACATGTCGTTTTTCCGACGCGGAATTCATATACTGCCAGAAAGATGGGAGAAAGTGGTCACTAGTGATGGGCAATACCTTGAATGAAATGTTTTTGTTCCTTTTAATTTAAATAAAGCTTTTATTTTGTAAAAGAAACAGCGAGAACTTATTCAAGGTCCTAATATATATAATTGTTTGGAAAATATGTAGACGATTGGTAGAGATTTAGTAGAGATGATACGTTGTCTTTTGGTTTTGGTAGTAAATTTCTCTGTATTGACGATCCTGGTGAAATATTTTCTTGTCCAACTAATTCAATGTCTTTCGGTTAAAATGGTGTATTTTTCTCTATTAATAGTCCTGATGAAGGATTTTTTTCTTCAGCCAATGTATTATCCTTCGTTTTTGATGGTGTATTTTTCTGTATTAATGGACTTGATGAACTATTTTCTTCTTCAGCTAATATGTTATTAGGTGTTATTAGGCTAGGTATTGATGATGAAGCTGCCTGTATTAATAGTCCACGTGATATTGCTCCTTCAGCTCTTGGAGATTGGCGAACACATTTTTTTTCGAGTTAGAATTTTTGATTCATCCGAATCTGATTGTTCATGTTGGTTCTGATTGTCAATTTCACGAAAACTATTGTAAGACACCGTTTTCTCCTTTTATATATATAATACAATACGGGCGTTGATAAATATTTAAGCCGATAAATACAATATACAATAAAGTCTTTTCCCGCCAATAATACAAATATAAATTTATATTTATTAATAATGGTTGATCGCGACGTCACTCTTGTAAGAGTGTTCCCTCGATGAGTGCAAGGCGTCGACTCCGTAACGACTGCCTTGCTATCCCTCGTTGTTATTGCTGGGTCCTTCGAGGACCTCCTTTTCCTCGAAAAGGCCCGGTAGGGGTGAGGGTCATTTTCCTCCCTCGCTGGAGGAATTGTCCTCTTGACGAAAGCCAGGCGTGTAAACGCCTAGCTCGACGCCTCGCTGACGCTGAGTCTTACACTATATAATTTTTTTATCTGTGTGCGAAATTGTAAGCGATTTTTCGCTTTCCGTGCGTCGATCGGAATTCCAGAGACGGGCACGGTCGTGAAAAAAAAGGTGTCTCACTGTCTTAATATTATCTCGATTTATTTTCAAAAGAAGCAGGAAATTATAATGTTCGCCTTGCGCGGCGCCAATCTATGATTGATTGTAACAAATGTGATGTGCTCAGAAAAGCGATCAGAATCGTTCTGTTGGTGAAAACGTGGAAGAAAAAATGAGTCTCGTAAAAAAAAGGGCGATCGCCGCCAACGCGATGATAGGCGAAGACCACCGAACTCGAACGATCGCTCGCAGACGCGATCGTGAACACTTGTGTCCGACCGCGAAATACAAATCGCGTACAATCTGTAACGGACATGCTGCAGATGCAGTGCAAACGAACGTAAACATCATAGTTCTGGTGCAAGCGTATGTTAAGCCCTAAAAAATGTAATTATTAAGTGCATATCTAGTGCAGACGTGGTGCAGAGAATAAGTGTGTCTACAGACCTCTGCAAACCTGCTGCAGATCTGAAAATTTCGACTCGGGCGAGTGCATATCTAATGCAGACGTGGTGCAGAGAATAATTGTGTCTGCAGACCCCTGCAAACCTGCTGCAGATCTGAAAATTTCGACTCGGGAACATTGAAAACATAAACGTTATTCACACCACGAACATGTGATAAAGGATACGGCGTTCCAAGTACATTTCTTATTAACATCCGACTTTGGAAAACAAACTTGGTTAACGTTAACTAATATGGTACGTGTATGTGTTAATTTCGATGCATACCACGCATATTGTATCATGTTTGTAAATATCGGAGCAGATAGTTGGTTATGGATTATTGCATGTATTTTAATTGCATCAGCTCTTTTATGCAAGGACCTTTTTTCTTGTATCACTGACGGGGCGTTCTATATTTGCTTCAGTAAAATTTTTACCTGCCGATAAAAATAGACATCGCACGGTTGACAGATGGATGTGCATTGCGGTGGTACAATTTTTAGCTGAAAAGTGCACTCCATACGGTCATTATGAAATCTTTCGTCGTACATGCTACCATCAGTTTGGCCGGTCCAGGAGTCATTTAGTAAACAGAACTTGTTATTTTGTACATACGGCTTTAAAATATTGTCTAGGAATAATTTATATGTATTTGTAGAGAGATAAAAAATTTAAAAAAAAATACAGAAAACACCATGCGGGAATCGATCCTGCGTCCATAGTACCCGCAGTACGCTACCTCATGCGCTCAGCTACGCCGCTTCGTTGAGAACATTTTTATCTCTAAGGTACTAATGGTACCTAGTAATTTTCAAAATGTTTTTACAGCGAAATAAAACAATACGTATACCTTAATTTTGCTCGTAGAACATGTCTACAAAGTTTCAAGTCGATCGGAAAAAATTTTTTTTTTGACCTTAATTTTTCAAAAATTTTGACTTATCTACACTTTTGGCAAAACATGGGTCTAATGATTTTCCAAGTAGAAGACGTGTACCAAATTTCATCAAAATCGGTGACCCCCGGGTCTGGTCCTCCCCTTGTGAGTAGGGAATGCAATACCGTTAAAAATTTTCGATATCGGTATTTCGGTATTTTCGCTTTTAGAACCGGTAATACCGGTAAAATACCGGTATTAGTATTATTCTAAAAAATGTAAACAAAATAAAAATTTACTTGTTATAGGTTATGTTATTATTTAGGGGTAGTACAAATATATGTCAAACACAACTAAATAACAAAACATTTATTTTTAAGAATAATTTAACAAAATTAAATCCAACTTTTTAAATATATATTACATTAATTCGTACAAGTAATTATTATTTTTGCAGTAAAACTTCCACCTCGGTTACCGACCTGCATAGCCGGTAGGAGTTAAGAAGGTCTCCGCTTCCATCAGTGTGACGCACAATCTTCGTGCTAAGACTGGTAGTACGCCGTTCGTACGCGTTGATCGAGCGTATCTCGATCCCGCGCCCATGGGGGCCGTGAGGATTAAGCCGCGAGGCAGGAGCTTCACGTAAAACAAATCATTGACGTTCCCCCGAATTTCTCCTGCGACGTGATTGGAGAATGGAGTTCGGGTGGGGGGAATCGGCTCCTCAAACTTAGTATAAAGCAGGGTAATTTTTAACTAGCTTTTAGTAATTAGAGTAGTCACCGACGTCATCGCATCAACGAGAAGCGTATCCAGCTTGTTGTTAAACCTATCAAAGTTTAATAAAACGTTACCAGAACAACTCTCTCTCTTAAATTACTTGGCGACGATTAATTTCTACGTCAAGACGACGCAACTACCCCACGGTTGCGCCGAACAATAAGCAAGCTTTAGATGACACCCCCCTAATTCCATGCTCTTCAAAAAATTATAATTCTTTTTTAAGTTTATGTTCTATTTCTAATCTTTTGTTTTGTTTCTTTGGGTTTGGAACAATCGTCATTGCTTTGTTAATCACATTCTCTAATTTATTTTTTAATGAAACAGTTGCAGTATTAATAGCGGAGAGAGATGTAACTGGTGTATATTCATCTTCAAGATCAAAATCTTCACTGTCTGGGTCATTACTTTTAACTCCTAGGCGTTTTATAAGAGGAATCAATATTTTTGTAATAGAACCTTTTTTAAGTTTAGGACATAAGTCTGTATCCGTTTCGATTTCGTTTTGTGAAGCGTTGTGTAAATGTTGCAAAACTTGAGATATGTTTGTTCGTCTTTGCATTATTCTATACTTCAGAGCATTTATCAATTCAATACTTATTTTCTTTTTTTTTTGTGCAACAAGCGTGTCAATCATAAATTTAAACGTCGCGTCTGCAACAAGAAGATTAGAATCTCTTCTGCATAGTGCTTCGACTGCTAATTTAATTGGTGACAATGCATCAATGATTTCAGAAATTAATAGAAACTCCTCTTCGGAAGAGACTATGTTTGATTTTAAATCAATTAATGCTTTTTGGACACAATGCCGTAATTGGTAAAACCTTTCCAACATAATAAGTAAACTATTCCATCGTGTTATGACATCCAATTGCAAATTCAATTCTTTTCCAAATTGTAGTTTTATATATTTTTGTAAATATTGATCATTTTCTGTTGGAGATCTTCTGAAAATTTTAATGACACTTCTAATTTTTGTTACCAGCGGGGATAAATTAACATAATTCAAATTTATTTCAGTGTCAACAGATCTAAACTCTAGGACAACACCATCATCTGTAATCTTTGTGTAATCTCGTGTCAGTGAGGCAATACTAATTGGAGGCTTGAACTTTTCCATTTCTGATTTTTTTTGTTGAAAACTTCGCTAACGTATTTGTGACATTTTTCTGATTAAAATGATACCAAACACGACATAGTTTGAGCAATATTTACTTAATATTTAATTCGTTTACTTGCTAATTAGGTAACTCAAACATATCGTGTTTGGTATCATTTTAATGAGGAAAATGTCACAAATACGTTAGCGAAGTTTTCAAAACCAAAAAATCAAAAATGGAAAAATTCCATCCTCCGATTAGTATTGCCTCACCGATAAGTTAGGGCCGGTCCCCCTGTAGGTTGGACCTCTCTGTCTCTTCTAATGTCTGTTCTTTTCTAAGTTCACGCTCGGCTGGAGCCTGAACGTAAACAGAAAATAGAAACCACTGCTTCGTAACTGCACTGATTCGGTCCCGAAGTCTGAGCATTTATCGAGGTTTTACTGTAAATGGGAGATTCCCCGAATCAAGCTTCCGTGTAACGTATATCAACTAGCGCTAATGTTCCAATACCGAAAATACCGGTATTTTTAAGGTGAATACCGGTATTAATACCGGCGAAAATTTGGACGGTATCCCGGTTTTCGGTATACCGGTATACCGGTATTGCATTCCCTAGAACTGAGTAAGCGTAAGATATCCCTCGGTGATTTAGATGCGAACGTCGGTAGTTTCGTGGAACCGATTGATGTGTTGATTAGGGTTTGTCGGTTTTTAAAAACCGGTTTTTTGGAGAAAATTATGAAATTCGAAAACCGGTTTTTTAGTAGAAAATATCGGTTTTCAATGTATGAATAACACTTTAAAAAAATTTGAAAATGACAAATGTAGCCAAATGTACCAGATTGATGAAAACACTGTTGCAAGCGGTTTGGTTCTTGGAATCATATCGGTCCGATATAAAACTAAAATTAATTTTAATAAGTATGTATGCATAAACTTTATTTACTCTTGTCTTTCGGCTTTGATTATAATTTACATTATATAATAAACAGTTATATATTTTCTAATTGTTTTTAATAAGTATCCATCTGTATCTAATAACATTGTTTTTTAAAAAAGTAATATGGTTATCATAAAAATATGAAAATATATTGCTTTTATTTATTCGAACCCTTTGCAGAATAACTCATTTCACTATTATAAAAATATTTACATCCTTATATGTGAAAATTATGCATAAACAACGAATAATTGTTTTTAAAGTTATTTAATCCTGGTCAACTATTATTTCTTTGTTCTACTAAATTGCATAAAAAAATTTTACTATCAATAAAATTGAACACTAAATAATTTCAGTCAAAAACTGCTTTTAATCACTCTAAATTTTCTGTTAAAATTTTTTGTTCGAATTACAGAATATTCGAGCAAAAAAATTTGTTATAAAAATTCGAAACCGGTTAAAACCGGTTTTCTGGAAAAATTACTATTCGAAAACCGGTTTTCAAAAATCTCGGTTTTTGTATAAACCCTAGTGTTGATAGGTGCGGATATAGCAGGCAAACTTATGACCGGATTGAAATATGATTTAGATAACGGCCTCACAGTCATAGAGACTAATTTGGGATGGACTGTTAGGGGCAAAACAGCTGAGAGTAAAAATAGAGATAGCGCGTTAAGGAAGTTCGAGCGTAACTAATGACTCAAAATAGTAATTGAATTTTTCTGTATTTTCAATTCTTGTAATAGTAATAAAAATTCATTATTTCAATTTCTAATAACATATCTAATCCAAAAATTGTTAAATATTATTTATTTAATTAACAAAAGTAACGAAATGACTACGTGACTTTTGACTCATCCGTTCGAATAAGAAGATCTGGCAACAGCGTATTGTTATTCCTATGTACTATAGTTAGAGAGCACGGAGAGAGCATTATCAAATTTAAGTGTTTTAGTCCATGAGTGAATGGAAATAATTTGCAAAAATGCACAGATTTAACGGTCGATTTAAAAAAAAAAATATTTTGAAATGGAGACAAAATGTTATCAAGAGTAACAAAGCTCGGATTGATTGCAGGAACAATAATTTCAAAATCAAAAATTGCAATTATTGTAAAAGAAAAGAAAAAAAATGTATAGGTAATTATTTACATTTTTATTTAATTTGAGGTTATACTCCCGTTTTCATACTGACATCGAATATTTTAGTTTTTAAAAACATAAACACAGTTGATTTTCTTTATAATATAATTATTGTGATATTATTTTCATTAATTTATAACTTTATATATTTTATTCATTCATTTATTCAAGAACTACAATTATTCTAATTTGCTTCAAACTACAATTTTTGAACTAAGGTGACAAAATAAATTTTCTATCTTCTCTCTTTCTCTCTATCACTTTTTCTATCCTTATACTTTTCTCAGCTGTTCTCGCAACGTTGCCAAACGTTCAGTAACGTGTACGGCTACCAATAAGCATGAGTAACAAATAAAGTTTATGTTAAATTATCAACGAAACTACATCGGTAAGGTTATATTATTGAAATCTAATCTTATTCTACAATTATTCCAGTTTATTACACATAGTTTTGTTTTCCTTAAAGTTGGGAGGTTAATATCGAAAAAAAATCGAAAAAGACGCGAGTACAGTTTGTCAGCCATAAGAGCCTGTGTATAAGGACTTAAAAAATGTAATTTTTAACATTTTTTTTCAAAGAAACTAGACGGAGGATCGTTTCAAAATTTTTAGGATATATCAATCGACTATTTAATTACATGTATACAGAGTTTCAAAGCTTAAAGTTGGAAAAAGTTTTTTTACATTAGATTCGCTCGAACTTCCTTAACAGTTTTATCGATGTTTTCAGCGAACGTGAAAATTACGGATTTATGGCATCTAGACGCTTTAGGCATTAGTGATCCGGTAGAAAAGTCCAATCATTTAATGAAAGAAGAAAGAATTAAGGACAATTTTTTACGAACAGTTTTCCTAACCGAGAATAACCAGTATGATATAACTCAGAACCTAAATTCAGCCAAAAGACGATTAGAAGACGCAGAGAAAAGGTTGAGGAAAGATGAACTTTATGAAGAATATGATAAAGTATTTAGAGAATGGTTGGATGAAGGGATCACAGAAATTGTGCCGAAAAATGAACGTAGTTCGTTCGCCCATTATTTACCGCATCGGCCGGTAGTAAAGAAAGAAAGCACGACGAAGATTTGGCCGGTTTTTGATGCTTCGGCGAGCGAAAAAGGTTTTCCTTCTTTGAACCAATGCTTAGGTAAACGGGACCAAATTTAATAGAGTTGATACCAGATAGAGATGATTGCAGATATCCGGAAAGCCTTTTTACAGATAGAAATAAATCCGAAAGATCGCGACTTTGTGCGCTTCTTGTGGTACGTGAACAGAGAGATTAGCATATTTTGACACAAACGCGTGGTTTTTGGGTTGATCTGTAGCCCTTTTGTTATTGGAAGCGGTTTTGAAATTGCATTGTTCATCTTTCTTACGTGAAGTCAACGAAGGTAACCATGGCTGCTGGTCGAAAGAAATTATTGAAAAGTTAGAAAAATCTTTTTACGTAGACAATTGCACGACGAGCGTACAATCACTGAGAGAACTAGATAACTTTATTACCGCGAGTAAAGACATTTTGAAAACAGGAGGTTTTGAACTGAGAGGGTGGGAGTACACTCATGACGGTACTGCCAAAGAAAACGCTTTAGTGCTCGGAATTTTATTTAATAAGACACGCGATACTATTTCTATTAATCCCGTAACGTTAGACTGTAAAGAAAAGAAAAGTGAGTGTGTTACGAAGAGATCAATTCTTTCAATGGCTCACAAGATTTTTGATCCGATCGGTTTCACTTGCCCAGTCACCTTGTTACCAAAACTATTATTGAAGAAGTTGCACAAACTTAGAATACAATGGGACGATCCCGTGGATGAAAACACACAAAGAGAATTTAAACGATGGTGCAATCAACTACATTATTTAGCAAGAATAGAAATACCTAGAACATTGGGCAGGGGAGACCTTTCGATCCATACATTTTGCGACGCGAGCAAGTCGGCTTACGCCGCTGTTACGTTTCTACAAATTGACCGAGGAAGCGATACCGAACTCAGACTGTTGGCGGCGAAAGCACGCGTCGCACCAGATAACGCGTCGATTCCTCGCCTAGAATTGTTAGCGGCGTCGATTGGAAGCCGACAAACGCAGGAGATTATGAAAGCTTTAAATTATGAAGAGATGGTGTAAATCGTGTAGCTGTTCTAATTGTAAGAACCCGAGCTGGTTTTCTACGACGACCTATACAGCGCCTATATCCATTAGAAATTAATCAGAATAACGAGAACGAATTTTTGCGGAAATGAATTAATGAGAACGCGAGAACAGAAATGAGAGATCAGAGTCACGATGAGAGATAAGAGTGAGGCCGAACGGCGCACAGTGGTTTAAAATGCGATTCTAGCTGTGCAAAAGTCTTTTACGTATGTAATTACGTAATTAATAGTTATTAATAGTTTTACGTGATTAATAGTGTTTCTTTATTTGTTATTTTTAATGTTATTCCTACTTATTTATAATTATTTTTTATTTGTTTGTTATGTAAATAAAAAAATAGCATTTCTCGGGGAAACTTTGTATTAACTGATTATATCCATATTATATACAATAGAAGAAAATATTATTACAAATGTATATGTATAAATACAGGCATATATCAATATGCAAGAAGGAAAGGAAATTAAGAGACCTTCAGCTATCTGGTGCTATTCGTGCAATTAGAAAGAAGTGATTTTTCCTTTAAAAAGTGCTAAATATTTAAAACAAAATATAGATCATATATTAGAAGGTAAGTACAATACAGATATTACACTGCATAATTAATTAATAATTAATTCTAATTACTTATTTAGAATAAATAGGCACATATTCCAGTCATGATCAATTAATACTAGTATTTATATATGAGAAATGTAGTGTGAAGCATTAGGAAGTACGGTTCTGTTTAGATTTCCTGGTAGTTTAACATGTACATTAACAGTATTTCATTAAAATTTTTGCTGTTTTTTGCCGGTTATTGAAATATTAATGTATTTTTCAGAACATAACGTAATATCAAGAAGAGAGTTATTTGATCAATGGAGAAACGTAAAAGATGTGGCAAAAGAAACAGTTTTATTAGCTTATATTTCAAACAAATTTAAGCGTGAAAATTGCTGTGAAGATGAAAGAAAACAAATAAAAACAATTGTGATGATATTTTGTGGAGCAATTGCCAAAAAATGGAAGGCGAAACATCGAGTTTTAAGTGACTTTCTTCTAATACTTCCTGGCTGGATGTCAATTTGAAATTGCCGTTTTTGAAAGATACTGTTTCTGAAACTGAATGTCAACCTGGTCCATCATGTTCACATTTTGGAAGACCTGAATTTGTCAGCATTAACACCGGATGTTATTGCTCTTTTAGAAAATACTGATCCCCCGAATATGGAATGTCATGAGCAAGAAGAGTTAGCAGAAGTTGAAAGCGGCGATTGCGAATCAGATTCTGATTGAAATAAGATTATTTTGTGTGTGTGTGTGTGCGAGTGTGTGTGCGCGCGCGCGCGCGCGTATTTGTGTGTGTGTGTGTATGCCTGTGTGCGTGCGTCACTACATTTATATGTTTGTAATATTTTCTTCTATTGTACATAATATGGATAGAATCAGTTAATACAAAGTTTCACCGAGAAATGCTATTTTTTTATTTACATAACAAACAAATAAAAAATAATTATAAATAAGTAGAAATAACATTAAAAATAACAAATAAAGAAACACTATTAATCACGTAAACACTATTAATAACTATTAATTACGTAATTACATACGTAAAAGACTTTTGCACAGCTAGAATCGCATTTTAAACCACTGTGCGGCGGTCGTGAGGGCCAAAGGCAGTGTTAAATCGAGCTTCGGAGAGTCAACAGCGTTTTTGTAAGAGTTAATTTAATAAAATAATTGTAAGACACCAATTTCTCCTTTTATATATATATATACCTTGTGATCAAAAACTACCCGGAATTTGTCAATAAAACGAAGACGGTTCAATTATTCATCCATATTTATTTTATTCCCTTCAAAGTAATCTCCATCGTAAGCAATACACGTATCCCAACGCTTCTTCCAATCTTCAAAACACTTTTTATAGGCTGATTTTGGAATCGCTTTCAGCTCCTTCTGCGAATTCTCCTTTATCGCCTCAATCGTCTGAAAACGCTTTTCGCGAAGTGGTAACTTGAGTCGTGGGAATAGGAAAAAGTCACACGGGGCCATGTCAGGTGAATACGCAGCTTGCGGAACGATATTAACATTGTTTTTGGTCAAATAGTCGCGTACAAGATGAGAGGTGTGAGCCGGTGCACTGTCGTGGTGAAGAAACCATGAGTAGCAAAATTCGCAGAGTACATCAAAGAATGACTTGTTGACAAGGCTATTACGCACAAACTATCTGATAGATTGCGCTTAAAATTGACATGTAAACAACTGACAACTATACCAACTTAGAAAAAAAATTATTTCGACAATATCTCAAGCGTGGTTCGTTTAAATGAGAAATTCCGGATACTTTTTGATCACAATGTATATATATATATATAATACAATATGGGCGTTTATAAATAATAAGCCGATAAATACAATATACAACAAAGTCGTTTCCCGCCAATAATACAAATATAAATAGTCTTGTTCGTGACGTCACTCTTGTAAGAGTGTTCCCTCGATGTATGCAAGGTGTCGACTCCGTAACGACTGCCTTGCTATCCCTCGTTGTTATTGCTGGGTCCTTCGAGGACCTCCTTTTCCTCGAAAAGGCCCGGTAGGGGTGAGGGACATTTTCCTCCCTCGCTGGAGGAATTGTCCTCTTGACGGAAGCCAGGCGTGTAAACGCCTAGCTCGACGCCTCGCTGGCGCTAAGTCTTACATTCGGCCATCCTGTAGGCAGTGCTTGTCCCCAAGCACCATGTGGTTTTCTGAAATAGAGGTCAAGAGAACATCCTTGAAAGTAACGTGGCCTTGACTACGTTTTATAACTTTAACATGAAAGGCAATCCCAATGGAAACAATACTCCCCGACTTTTCGCTGTTGCTCCATCATCGCACAGATCAGCGGCGGGCGATTATTGCACGCCCGAGCCGTCCTTCGAGAAACACCGCCTCATTCACTCAAACATACAGCCGAGATGTCACTGATTCACAACCACTCTGTAGGAGTCACGCTCGTGTCTATTGGCACTGGCGTGGTGCCGCATTTGGGGCGACATTCGTAGTTAATCGTTCGCGCTGGAAAGACGTGCCTCGCGCGTCAGTCGCGGAGATCAGAACGACGTGCGTGGCACGTCGACTCAGGATATTTGTTGAGGAACAGTTTCAGATGGCACTACGTCGCATGTAGGATAAGACAAAAGTATTGTTAGTGAAAAAGTATCCTCAGATATGTTTTAAATCAAATACCATTAATATATTTTAATGTTTTTGAACTTCTGGCGATGGTTTTGCCGAAATCGACCACTTCATTAAGTGTTACGGCACAAATATAGTATTGCGTCCCAGTACGCACATTTGTAAATTAATTACTAGCCCAAATTGTTAAAAATAACTATCCGATACTAGAACGCTAGGCTTCCTCGTATTAAAGAATACATTGTTGCCGTCGCGGCCGCTGCGGTCCATGCGACGTAGTGCCATCTGAAACTGTTCCTCAACAAATATTGTGAGTCGACGTGCCACGCACGTCGTTCTGATCTCCGCGACTGACGCGCGTGGCACGTCTTTCCAGCGCGAGCGATTAACTACGAATGTCGCCCCAAATGAGGCACCACGCCAGTGCCAATAGGCACGAGCGTGACGCCTACATAGTGGTTGTGAATCAGTGACATCTCGACTGTATGTTTGGGTGAATGAGGCGGTGTTTCTCGAAGGACGGCTCGGGCGTGCAATAATCGCCCGCCGCTGGCACAGATGATTATACTCATGTTGCTTTCCATCGACGAACAGCAACACATTAGAATCAATGTGCTCGTCGCCGAATTGATTTCCTCCGTTGGGTTGCTCCCTCGTTGAACGACGATAACACCGCGTTGTTGTGAAAGGTCGTGGCGCTGCTACCGCGACGTTGACTATCCCGCGGAGTCAACAGCAATCGCTTCCCTCGTTGTCGTGCCGACCAAACTGGCATCTTTGGAGTACTCGCTGCGCCGATTCTGCGTTGAACAGCGATACTGCTCCAGCGAAGACTGAGTGCGAAGACTCCCTCGTTGTATAGCCGACGATGACCATCTCATCGTTATGCATCTTCAAAAACTGAAACGACGGATAACCAATCTATCGTCGCGCATCTGAAAATGCCGCAGCGAACAACCGATCCATCGTCGCGCATTCGAAGATCCCACAACGGATCACATTCATCGCCGTGCATCCGAAGATGCAGCGTCGGATAACCATCGCCGTGGGTCCGAAGACACCACGACGGATAACTATCGCTGTGGATCCGAAGATACCACGACGGATAACCATCGCCGTGGATCCGAAGATGCCACGACGGATAACCATCGCCGTGGATCCGAAAATACCACGACGGATAACCATCGCCGTGGATCCGAAGATCCACGACGGATAACCAATTCATCGCCACGCGTTCGAAAACGCCGTGATGGATAGCCAATTCTCCGACGGTGTCCACGTTGGTGGCCGTCGTTCTGCAGCGACGACGTCGATTGGGAAACCACTTATTCTCGTCAATCGTGCCTTCGTCGCTGTCCGTAAAACATCTGTGAACAATCGTTGCGGCTTCGATTTATACTCAATACAAATGGAATATTCCTACTTTCAAATTTCGAACTGCATTAACTCAGGTAATACAGTTCTTAACTTCCCTTTATTTCCGACGGCTTGCCATAAAAACGTATCACCTGACATCCCTAACATTTTTCGCACTCTTAGCGCCGGCGTAACCTTGCCGTGCAGTTGTATTCATTTGGGTCTCGAGCAGGTACCCGTCCATCTGGCAGGAACACGCCGTAGTAACGGCCTATTCGTTGTCGTCGGATTAAAGCTTTAAATGAAGAGCTGTCTCATCATCACGCATCCGAAGATGCTATAACGGACGACAGCTTCTTCGGCGACATCCGTCCGTCGATCTACAGCGACAGCGTCGACTGAGAATTTCTCTGATTCTCGTCATGTTCGTAGTCGCTGTCCATATTTTTCTGCGAACAATTATTACGACGCACAGTGGTCGATGTCGCCGAAATCCTGGCCAAAACCCCCAAATTTTTTTTTAGAATTTTCAAAATTTAGCAATTGCGTTTGATTTATAACACATCAGAGCATTGTTTTCCATTAATAAAAATTTTTATTGAACAATACTCTTAGAGATATGCAATGTCAAAGTTGGCACTTAAATAATGGAATGTTTTCACGTCGAAATTGAGAATACGTTTTCAATGTGAAATTAAAGTTTGATCCACTTTTTCAGTATTGGTAGCTATTTATTATACTTTTAATTTATAAATAACTTGGTTTCATTTTTTTATTTAATATTTTACAACTGTGATGGCACAGAATGTAAATCCTATATATTTTTTTCCTTCTGCTAGTGAAATAGTTGTGAATTCCAAAACCATCCAAGCTAATTTTTTTTTTTAAATTAAACTTTGAAGCTTCCCGAAGAAGACCTCGTTGAGTTTTCTTGCGACTTTTTGCGATTCTTCGAGTAATTGTTATTTGTTTGTCGTGCGCGCCATTCTCGGGGAAGTGCATTTATGACATAGAGCCGGGCTATCGTGCTTTACCTAATGAATATTGCTAATCCTTCTCTAAGATCAACCTGGCAATTAACGAAATAATATGTTTATTTCATGGGGTTAAAAATCGGAATGAGTTTAAACAAGCTGGTGACCTATTGTTTCGAGGCAACAATAGATAGCCGCGGCTACCTCGACCGCTTACCGTCATAAACCGAAAGATCTTTGACGATTCTAATGAAAATCTGGCTAGTTGCAGGTATGAGGGAAATATTTGTTCCTTACAAGGTTTCATCTTTCTCCTTCGACCGAAATTTTTATTAAACAAAGGGAAATTCGGAGATGGAACAGCAATGACATGCTTGTATTAGGATACAGCGACTGCTGCAATAAATATCATTAAAACTGCAGAAGTCCGTGGAATAACATAATATATATTTTTTTTAAATTAAACTTTGAAGCTTCCCGAAGAAGATCTTGTTGAGTTTTCTTGCGACTTTTTGCGATTCTTCGAGTTATTGTTATTTGTTTGTCGCGCGCGCCATGCTCGGGGAAGTGCATTTATGACATAGGGCCGGGCTATCATAAGACTACTAATTTTCGTGCCGATCCGACAATTTTTCGATACTCGCACCTGCCATATTAGAGCCGCCATTTTGTTTTTGGAAATTCTGTGTTCGGATTCTTAATCAGCGACCGGAAAAACATAAGACTACTGATTTTCGTGCCGATCCGACAATTTTTCGATACTCGCACCCGCCATATTAAAGCCGCCATTTTGTTTTTGAAAATTCTGAGTTTGGATTCTTAATCAGCGACCGGAAAAACATAAGACTACTGATTTTCATGCCGATCCGACAATTTTTCGATACTCGCATCCGCCATATTAGAGCCGCCATTTTGTTTTTGGAAATTCTGAGTTCGGATACTTAATCAGTGACCGAAATAATAGTAATATACCAATTTTCAGCTAAATTGAAAAACTCCTTGGGGTTTTGGCCAGGATTTCGGCGAAATCGACCACTGTGCGACGCCTGTTTATACCTAGTACGAATGCAATACTCATCCTTCCAAATCTCAAACTGCATTAACTCATATAATGCAATTCTCAACTTTCCTGAATGAAACCGCTATCCATCCGCTCAGTTTCGTCACCTGCGCTCGACCATCCTGAAATATTCTCCATTGTCCTGCCGCCGACGGAGCCTTGCCATGTGGCCGCTTTGCCTATGGCCTTCGCAGGTACGCGCTGTAGTCCCTTGGTCACTGAACCCAAGTTTGTCCTTTTCCGCAATTGCCTTCTTTTCTCTTCCTTGAGTCCTTCCAGAGTTTTTATTTCATCGCAGTACAACTTCCCAACTTTCCAAGTGGTGTCCATTTTCCTTGTCCTTGTCCTTTTCGTCGGGCCAGACACTGTCCTTTGCACTTGAAAAAGTCGTCTTTCTCAGAATTATGCTTTTTCCGGATTTTGACCATCACTACATTTTCCTCGTGGACGCATATGGCTTGCACGTGTAGTCCTGTGTACCATCGACTTGCCGTGTTTTCATGCAGTATCGGTCGAGGTTGTCCCTTTTGACAGATTCCCAAATGACCTCTGTTTCTTTTGCAATTTTCGCAGCGGCTGTCCGTTTACCACACAACTGAAACACTCGAACGTACCGTTTCCTATCCTCGTTGATTCGGCATTTCACTCCCACACCGGTTTTTCTTTTCGCCTCCTCCTTGATACTGTTCCGCCGGTCGCGATGGGATCGTATATTCGTGCAATTATGGTCATAGCGGCATCTAGCCGATTCCATTCAGCGTCGAATAAAGGACTCGTATAATGATGTGCTTGAACTATCCGCTATAATTTCACATATGAGATTCTTCCAGTTATATCGTCTCGAAGAGAATCGTCCAAGATTTGTAGCCGAAGCTCCCGAAGCTTCGTGAGCTTCTCGAACGTACAATCTCCAAGTATTTATCCTAGTCGCGCTTCGTATAATACCGCTTCTTGCAGGAGTCGCACGAACGGAATTCTCCTCTTGAATTGTTTTGTAAAAGCTTCCACAAGGCTCATCTAAGAAGGACCTTCCCGCGGGGTACCACCGTAGAAAATATGAAGTGCTCTCGTTAGCGTTTGACGATGGCGCAAAAAGAGATCAATGTCTTCCCACAGGTAACGGTGAGCCCATCGTTTTGCATCGCGCAGCCATCCTTCGATGTCGGCATCGTCCAACAGGAGGGTTAAATATTGGCACCATTCTTTCACCATTAGCGCCTTACTCCAAAGGCTAAATAACTCGTGCTTCAATTAACGTACCGTTACTCGTAAATCGTCGAACGACGTTCCTTCCTCGGAAGTTCCTTTTCAACGGGTGCTGGCATAGCAATAATATGCACTTTCACCACGTACACTGGAACTTTTCAGAATTAATTGTTCATGTCTACGATCGCATTCGATCTGCCGTGATCGACGTTGAACATCACCTCGCGAACTACTGCGTGAACGCTCCGCAATCATTTTCGTTCATAATCTCGCGAACGGTCGCATGAACGGTCCCGCGATCATCGTCGTTTATAACCTCGCGATCGACTGCGTGAATAGTTCCGCGATCGGCATCGCTTATAATTTCGGGAACAGTCCCGCAAAGACTTTCGCAAACAAGCGTAAGCGCTACCGCGAATCTATGAACGAATGATCCATCGATCGATTTCGCGAGCAATCACACATACGACCTCGCGTAAGATCGTATAGTCGGTACGATATCAGTGAAGGATCCTTTTCAATGAATAGTCGCGCAGCGATTCTCACTTATGTCCTTTCATCGTGCACTTAACACCTTCGGCGATAATCGCAAGTAATTTCGATATTGACCGTCAAACGAGATCGCGACGATCACCTCGCGATCGCTATTGTTCGTAATTTCACGACCCGTTGTTTAAAACATCTCGTCCACATTCTCGTGGACAATCCGCGCCTACTCGCGCGAGCATTCCCATGTAGGGGAGAGTCTGGTATATTGTACCACTTTTCAGTTTCAGCAAAATATCTCGTTTCGATATTAATTAAAACGAACTATTTATCCAATGCCATATAATGTAGAACCTCCTTAAACTTATACCGTAAATTCAGCACCATTCTCTTAACCGATTTCTCAAAATATTCGTTTTTTTGAAGGCTTTCCATCGGTACAATTTACCCGACCGGTCGGTTTAATTGTACCACAGGTTCGGTAAATTGTACCACTAGGAGTTAAGGGACTTCCAAACATAATAAATGATTAATGATTAAATAAAATGGTTTTAATAATACACAATATTCTTCATGACAATGTTTTTATTATTATTGAAAAAGTGCTAACAAAAATTAAATCAATATTTCTAACATAAAAACTAAACAAATTTAAACAATTATCAAACTTAAATACATACTTATAAAATTAAATGATTGCTTTACTTAATATTACTTTACTTAAAATTCTTTTACTTAAAATTATTATTTGGTTAACCACTCATTATTTATTATAATTGTTTTTTACTGAGATAAAATTCTTTAATTTCTTAGTTCTCTTCTAGTTCAAACAATTGTCAAACAATTGTCGCAAACATCTGGATTCGATGTACAGGTTTCGTGAACCCATCTATGACAACGAATGCACTGTATCCAGTCAACATTTGGCCCATTTTTATCAAAGTAGTGACCCTCACATATGGCACAAACATTTTCCTCGTCATCATTGTTATCACCGTCTGCCAGTTCTAAAACTACATCCTCACTCTTCCGAGTTTTCCTAATTTTTTTCTGTTGAAATACGATTCTGTTATTTTGTACTTTTCCTTTTTTTATTGTTGTAATTTTTCCTGTACTACCGAATGTCTTCTTTATTTTCTCTGTAGTTTTTTTTCTGTTTAACTGCAACTGATTCTTCCAATTTATTTTTATAGGCAGTTGAAGTAATTTCAATTGCTTTCTGTATAGTATTTTTCTTGTATTGCTTACTTTTGGATATAGGACACAGAGAGTTCAATGATTTTCTTATATTTTCAGTGTTTAATCCTAAAGTCGATGGTTGCTGGATTAGTAGTGATGATGCTGGAGAGTTTTCCTTCCCTATGATAACATTGTATTCAGTTCTATAGGCACTTATTTCGGACTGATTTAAGCTACTCTTTTTCTGATCGTTATCTGTAATTATAGTAGTAGAATCCTGCAAGATCGGTATACTTTCATTGCTTAGGGTTTCGGAATTATCAGCGTCCATATTGTCAGCAGCTTCGAACAAATGTTCTGGGAAGACATTTCTGTTCACTGGCCACACACCAGCTGTTCTAAATCCATTAGAAATGATACTAATCACTGCAGCTCGTCCGTAAGCTTCAGCAAATAAACTTGCTATTTGATATTGAGTAACTTGGCGACCAGGATTTGTCCTTAGCCATTTTTCCACGGCTTGAATGTAATATGTGTTCAGTGGCTTAAAGAAAGAAACATCCAGTGGTTGAAGCCGGTGAGTAGTGTGTCCAGGCAGTTGTAGCATTATGATGCCATTATCTTTGGCCAAGATTAACGCTTCCAGATTTTTAGAGTGCGTTGTATGACCATCGAGCAGAAGCAAAACTTTGTTTGTAGTCGATGCACAGTGGGGTATTTGGCTCGAAAAGGCGGAAAAAAGTCGGTTTCAAAAATTTTACATAATTTGAAATTTTTTTACTGTCCGAAGTTGTTGAATATGTGGGCAACAATGTGCTCAATTTTTTTTACTCATTTGTACATTCATAAACCTGAAAACTTAATCGAAATTAAAAAGATTTTATGGACTACGTCGTCTTTACCACGATGTTACAAATACATCATGCATTTAGTAAGGATTTTTATATGTTTATAAGAAATTATGTAATTTCTTGTGTTATGGATACATTCTAAGCAAGTACGTGATACAATTCCAAACAGTTTTTACTTTTTGATCAACGTTATTTATGTATTTATTAATATTTGCAGATATCTAATAACTCAGTAATTATTTTACCATGATAAAGTTTCATTAACGATTTTGTTATAGTTCTGCGTGAGTCTCCATGCTCTTTTTAGTCTCATTACGTTCGTTAAAGATTAGTGATTATAAGCCAACAAAGTTTGATTCCGAATATGTCCGAATTGGAATTTTATAACTAATTTAGTACTAAGCGTTTACCGGCCTTACGCATACGCCTCTGCGTTCGGGTGCGTTGGGCCTGCGTGTCGTTTTACAGACTTTTCTACGAAACTGTTTACATTGCAGTATCTCAATTGTTTTTTGTTCGTTTTTTGTTTTGTTGAATGCTTTTATTTCCTTTTGCAGTCAGTTGAAATACTTCTAGTAGAGAGATCAGAGCGATTTATTTAGAGCTTTTTCACTCTTATATATAATATTATATTCAAGTTCATATTCAATATGGGTTTTGTTTTACGTTTTTTATCATACATATAATATTTGTTCTGAGTGTAGTAAAGTGTTTTAGAGTATATTTAGTTTAGTGCATATTCAATTAATGTTTCTTTCTTTGATATAATGTATTATGTTATGTGCGTTTAATTTCTTAAGTTTATGTACTGTGATTTTTACATTCATATGAAATTTCACTTCTCTGATTCTTGGTAAGTACCATTTAAAATATTTGTTCTACCGCTCGAATGTTTTCTACTTCTACGATTTAATAAAAAAAAATACGTATATAGGTATATATATATATATATTCAAAATGTCTGGAAATCCTGTAATGCAAACTGCGGACTCATTGGGAATTAAGTTACGCACAAGAATGCAATGATTTGCCATAATGCAAGAAAAAGAAAACGAAAACATTAATTCAAAATTAGATTATCTCGAAAGTTACTTACTTCATCAAAGCAATTATTCGGATGAAGAATATAGTGCATGGAAACATAAAATTTCCAATATAAAGTCTGGATTCAAACGTAGGTGGGTATCTGCGAGTTACAAAGAGGAATTATTTAAAATAAAATATAAAAATTGGTTAGAAGGAACGGTAAAAATACCCATTTCGAAGAGTAGATCTGGTCGGCCCAAAAAATCTTTTAACGCCTCGTGTGAACGCAGTAAAAGGAATAGAACGGAAAACCTCCGTGAAAATACAAGTGTGGAGGAATTAGCATTTGCTACTCAATCAAAGCTAAAAGCTTCAGGAATGGTGGATGCATCTTTCATATTAAAAGAAATTACGAAATCTCCTAACCGTGCGACAAAGTACAGGAACATTAATTTAAGTAAGCAACAAAACGAAGGGAGGCAATTATCAAATTTGAAAGCTTTGTCAATATTTGTTGATGCTCAATTAACAAGAGAACAATATGAAATTATAAGAACAAGCGATAAGAAGCTATACCCCTGTTATTCTGTGATTCAGAAAACCAAAAAAGAATGTTACCCTGTTCCAGAATCATATACACTAACCGCAACTCATGCTGAAATAAATTTACAGGATTTATTAAATCATACAGCTGCCCGTTTAATATTATACCTGGAAGATGTAGTAAATAGTTTAGACGAAAATGAATTTAAGATGCAATTAATAAGTAAATGGGGTTGTGATGGATCACACCAAGCGCAATATAAGCAAAAATTTGAGAACAGTTCTGACTCAGATGCATATATATTTCAGAGTTCGTTGGTCCCATTGCAGTTAATTTGCTCTAAAAATAAAAAAATAGTTTGGCAGAACCCGAGTCCATCGTCTCCGAGATATTGCCGTCCAATCAGGATACGATTTCAAAAGGAATCTGTTGACGTAACGAATGAAGAAGTTCAATACATGGAAACGAAAATAAACAACTTAAATGAAACGAAAATTGAAAAGAATGGATCGACTATATGTATTAAACATATTATGTTATTTACAATGATTGACGCAAAAGTTTGCAATTCCATCACTAATACGACCTCACAATGAGATGTTATATATGTGGCGCTACATCCCGGGACTTTAACGATTTATCGAGAAGAAGAGAAGTTAATCCTCAAACATTAAAGTTTGGTTTATCAATTTTACATGCTCGAATAAGAATATTTGAAACCTTATTGCATTTATCTTATAAGTTATCGATTAAAAAGTGGCAAGCAAAATCAAGCGAGGAAAAATCTATAGTAGCTCAAAGGAAAAAAATTATACAAGAAGAATTTAAAAAAAAAGTGGGTATTATCGTCGATGTACCGAAAGCTGGTTTCGGAAATTCGAATGACGGAAACACCAGTCGAAGGTTTTTTTTGGACCCTGAATTGTCAGCAGATATCACAGGAATCAATGTCGAATTGATTTGTAAATTTAAGGTAATATTAGAAGTGATATCAAGTGGTCAGAAAGTAGATACAAGGAAGTTTGCACTATATGCCAATAATACAGCCGAAATGTATGTTAATTTATATCCGTGGTACCCCATGAGTCCCACAGTTCATAAAATATTAATGCACGGACCAGAAGTGATTCAAAATTCTCTTTTGCCTATTGGGCAGCTCTCGGAAGAAGCAGCAGAGGCCCGAAATAAACATTTTCGTCTTTATAGGCAAAATCATTCAAGAAAATGTTCTCGAGAATCTTGTAACCAGGATGTCTTGAATAGACTTTTATTAACTTCCGATCCTCTCTTATCTAGTTTAAGAGGACAACAAAAAAAGAAGATTCCATTTTCTAAAGAATGTAAGGAAATGCTTCTGTCTAGTGAGTTCCTTCAGGAAACATTATCTGAGGAAGAAATTTCTGATGCATTTTCGGATGAAGATTAACGGTTAGAATTTAAAAATGTTCGTTTATATATAAACATAATACATATTCTCTTACTACAAAGTTTGAAAATAAT
Source organism: Cerceris rybyensis (assembly GCA_910591515.1). Lineage (NCBI taxonomy): Eukaryota > Metazoa > Arthropoda > Insecta > Hymenoptera > Crabronidae > Cerceris > Cerceris rybyensis. Next base: position 2,913,251 of record OU342796.1, on the reverse strand, counting down.
AATTTGCATCATTTGAATACAATTTATGTGTAAAAATAATTTTTTCAGGTTTTCGGTGCAAATATACCACCATGGTTTCTTGATGATCTGAAGAAAAAATGTTGGAAAAAATTTTTTTTTTGCGAAAAATCAATTTTTTAAATTTTTTAAATGTTAAAACATATTTTTGATGTTGTACTGTTATAGTTGATGTTAAGACGAATCTAACGACCTATTATATTATAACGTTGAGCCTATAAATAACTGTAAAATAGTTTTTTCCGCCTTTTCGGGCCAAATACCCCACTGTGCGATGGTTTGACTACACTAATAAAATGCTTAATCCATTCAACAAACAGTGTAGAATTTATGTAGCCAGATTCTGAAATAGTAACAATACTACCCTCAGGTGCGCCATTTCCCAACTCTGGGTTTTGTCTCATTCTTTTAAAAATGAGCATTGGTGGCACAATTTACCAAGCGGTACAATATACCCGACTCTCCCCTATATTTTTGCGAATCGTTGGACCAACGATCTCGTAAATGGTCATGCGTAAGATAGCGCGCATTTTCTATTGCGGTGCACTTTTCCATTGTACGTACACTCAACTTTACGCACCAAATTACACAAACACCAAGGAAATGCGGTAAACTCATTTTTCATTTAACTCACTTAACTCACTCTTCCACGTGACGTGAATCTATCCCACTTCTGATTTGTAAGACACCAATTTCTCCTTTTATATATATATAATACAATACGGGCGTTTATAAATATTAAGCCGATAAATACAATATACAACAAAGTCGTTTCCCGCCAATAATACAAATATAAATAGTCTTGTTCGTGACGTCACTCTTGTAAGAGTGTTCCCTCGATGTATGCAAGGCGTCGACTCCGTAACGACTGCCTTGCTATCCCTCGTTGTTATTGCTGGGTCCTTCGGGGACCTCCTTTTCCTCGAAAAGGCCCGGTAGGGGTGAGGGTCATTTTCCTCCCTCGCTGGAGGAATTGTCCTCTTAACGAAAGCCAGGCTGATAAACGCCTAGCTCGACGCCTCGCTGGCGCTGAGTCTTACATAATCCTCCTTGTATATTTTAATTTGCCTATTTTACTGGTTCAGTTTTAACAGTAGTGGTCGTACTGCTTCCGGCGAAAACATAAGTGCTGTACTCGAAATCGCGATATTTTCCGTTTGATTTGTCAACACAGGAACGGATTGAGAACTTGTAGAGGGTTTGTGTGAAATTTGCCGAACACTACTACTACTTTGATGTCCGGGTAGTGTAACCGAAGGTTCTGAATCTGCAATGATGTTTTCTTGTGCTCTGTCTGGGACTTGAGAACACTGTGGCATGTTTACAGTCGGTTTTTGTACAAAAAGAGCTGCATTAGAAAGCTCCTCCGACGCTTCTGTTGGTTCCAGATTTAAAATAGAAGGTGATGGTGTTGGCATTTTATCCTCAAGTGTACTAGTATTTTGAATAGGGCCCTCGGTTGCCTCGATTGTATTATATTTACAGGATTAGACCTATCTGTCACAAATGCAGGTGCAAAATCGAGTTCACTAAACAAATGCCGTGTTGTATTCCGTGTATAGTTAACAACACTTTATTAAAGAAGAACAATGGCTCGGTCGGAGTTTTAACAAGTTAATTCTATAACGTCGTCGCGAGACGCGTACCGTCAGAAATTCTATACAAAATTCGTCGCTTACGGGAAAAGACTAACCTTTTAACGGCCTTGAGATAGTGTGGTGGGAGGTTCGGATGACTCCGACTTCTCGTGACTAAGGTTCCAAAAGGGCGATCGCTTTTCCCAGTGACTTTCGCGAAGACCAAAGGTCTCGAAAACATATTTTGAAGGAAAAGCGATGACGGAATCAAAGATGAGTAATAGTTCCCTTTTGGACCTTGAATCACGTTGGTAATAGTTACAACTAGTATCTTATTATTAAAGATAGTGAATTTAAAGAAAACAAGAACTGAGTCGGTATCCAACAGCCGATTAAATGGAACAATCCCAGTAGTGCTAAAACGATTCTTCCTTCTCCTCGGCTCCGCCTGCTGAGGAGAAGTTACGGTTGTTTGACCGTGTTTTCCTCCCTCGGTGGATTGGGAGGGACTCCCTCGCCGTGCCCGTTCAGTCGGTTTCTGCGCCGGGGTTCGTGACGGGAGGGATCGCGAAAGTGATGTCTCAACCGGGTTGTAGTTAAATAAATAATTTATTAAAAGCTCTTACGTCTAACTTAATCCTAACGCTGGCCTTATCCCTACGTCTTAATGCTACGCTTACTTCTAATGACTTAATTCTATTTCCTTATACTAATCGCGGGTTTCGTGGGTGAGGGCGCCACGTGATGGGTCGCCACTCCGCTCGGTCGCGCTCGGTTCGGTTCGGTCGCGCTCGGCGCGCGGTCTGGTCGGCGGTGATCGGTTGCGCTCGGTTGCGCTCGGTCCGGTTCGGTCGCGCTCGGCGCGTGGTTCGGTCGGCGGTAAGCGGTTTCGCTCGGTTGCGCTCGGTCCGGTTCGGTCGCGCTCGGCGCACGGTTCGGTCGGCGGTAATCGGCTGCGCTTGGGTGCGCTCGGCGGTGATCGGTCGGTAGCGGTTCGGTCGGCGGTTGCCGAATTCCGCGGATTGGTAGGATGGCCGAGATGGCTCCCACGAGTAGCACCTCGCGGTTTCCTCCTGGCTCGGGGAACGGGAAAGGAACGGTCTCGGGATGGCTCCGAGTTGCGCCTCGGTAGCGGAGAAGGTGGGGGTGGACGGAGAGTTGCGCCTCGCCGTTGGTCGGGAAATGAGCGGGTAGGAAATTCGGGTTTTCCGGGAGGCCGTGCCGGGTCTACTCGGGAACGAGTTGCTCCTCGATTCGTCGTAGGCTGGCACGGGGGGAAAGGATCGGTACGGGTCGAGTAGCTCCTCGACTCGGAGAGCGGAGTTCGAGCGCAGGGTCGGCAAGTTGCTCCTTGCCGCGGTTTTTCCACGAGTTGCGCCTCGTGAAAAAGAGAGTCAGAGTTGCACCTCTGGCGAGTCGGTCGTACAGTAGCGCCTGATCGATCGTTCTCTCTCTTCGGTCCCTGTTGCTTATTCAGCGTGCTCGGGCTCGTCTCCCCAATTGCGTTCCGGCCGCGGCTTTTATACCCGATCGGGCTTCCCCCACCGCGGCGTTCGCGCGTATCGGTCGGGCGTAGGGTAGGGGAAGGACGGAGGCGAATTCAAAATTTAACGTTTTATTTCGCTTCGTTACATCCCCCCCTTACTTTTTGAAGCGCTGCCCTCAGCGGTTGACCTGGAGTCCGGTTCGAAGCGCGCGGACTGCAGTCGCCCTTCGCGGTCCCATCGAAGGTGCCACCGTCCGGTGGACGTGCGTGGCCGATATCGTCGGGCGGTGTGAACGGCGTGGTATGGCACCTGTACGGTTTCGGCCCCCAGTTGGACGGTCATTGTTCCGGCGGCTGCTGGAACTTCCGGCCGGGGCCTCGAGTCGGTCGGTTTCGCACTGGTCGTCGGGTCGGTGGTCGGCGGTGGAGGAACGGAGGCCGGTTCGGGAGCCTCAGCGGTAGCCGAGGGCGGAGGCGTCGGTGGTCGCTTGCGGGTCGTTCCTGGTTCCACCGTGGCTATCTCTGCCCGCACTTGGGTTGCCGTGACCGGTCGGGGTGGCAGTGGCGGCAGAATGCGCCGCAGCTTCTGCCGTAGCGACCCTGGGTGCAGTGGTACTTGCCGACGTTTCGGGGTTGACCTCGGTTCGTCCTTCCGGTTGCAGGGCGCCAGCCCTGCGGGCCTCGAGGCGTGGAGATCGGCGGCGATGGGTTTCCCCGCGGGTTTGTCCTTCCGAGGGGCTGGCGGTCGGTGCGGTCGGGTCGGATGCCGTCGGCAGATCTCCTTGGGCGGCAGGAGGACAGCTCGTCGTGGTGCCGGCGGTGGTGGTTTTGCGGCGTGCTCCGCGAGTAGTTGTTCGAGATCGTGATAGATTTCGTCGAAACTCTCCATCTCTCGGGGTTTTCTGCCGGTTGGCCTCCGCTGTGGCCCTTATAAAGGCGAATTTTGCTGCCTGCGTGGGGAAGGTCGTGGTTTTTCGACCATTTTTTCCTGCCCTGCCTTTGTTTTGCCTCGTTGTTGGTCGTGTTTGTATTTGAAGGGACGTTCTTGGCGGTTGATTTTGATTTTTGGGCCATTTGCTGCCCTCTCTCGGGGTGCCGGTGTTCCTCCTTCGGTCGGTAATATCCTGGTCGACGGTCGTGTTCGACGGGTTGCAGCCTCCTGGGTGCGGTTTCAGGTCGCTTACGTGCACGTGCCGGCGGTATTTCCCTTGTCGGTCTTGTAAATCGGTGATGACTGGGGAGACGAGTTTTCGTATGGTAAAAGGTCCGGAAAACCGTGGGGCCAGTTTGGCGGCTTGGTAGTCCGCCTTGTTCGAAAGCGGGTGTTCCCTGACCCATACTTCGTCTCCTACTTGTGGTCTCCAGTCTCGTCGCCGGAGGTTGTAGTGGCGAGCCTGGTGTTGGAACGCTCGCTCCAGGTATATCTTGGCCAACTCTCGTGCCTCTTGTAGCCGTCGGAGTCGAGTTTTAGTGGTCGGGGGAGTGGATAGGCACGGGGGTCGGTCTGCGGATGGGGGTCTCATCTCTCGACCGGTATTGAGGTAGGCCGGAGTGAAGCCGGTCGACTCGTGCGTAGCGGTGTTATAGGCCAGCCTTACTTCGGCTAGCTGCTCGTCCCATCGGCGCTGGTTCTTTCCGGTGGTTTGAGTGATGACGGTTTTGATCACTCGGTTCGTTCTCTCCACTGGGTTGCACTGGGGTTTGTACGGTGGGGTACGGCGGTGGGTGACGCCAGCGTTTTGCAGTAAGGAGGTGAATTCCTGGCTGATGAATTGTTTCCCATTGTCGCTGGTGATCCGGTCCGGAGTTCCGTGGCGGAGCAGGATTTCTTCGTAAACGGCCTGCGTTACTGCTGATGCAGTGGCCCGACGCAGGGCTTTTAGTTCTACCCATTTTGTAAAGCGGTCTTGCATCACCAGTAGCCAGCGGTTTTGACGGAGGGATTGGGGTAGCGGACCGACCAAGTCGACGGTGACCTCTTGCCATGGCCCCTGGACGGCCGTCCGATGCATCATTCCGGCGGGGGCTTGTTGCGGTGGCTTGAAACTAAGGCAGGAGTGGCAGTTTCTTACGTATGTCGCCGCTTCTCGAAACATACCGGGCCAGTAGTATCTTTGGGCGAGGCGACTAATGGTTTTTGAGATCCCGAGGTGGCCGGCGGTCGGGGCGTCGTGGTTTTCCGCCAGGATTTTGGGCCGTTCTTCTCGGGGTATGCACCGCTTCCACTCTTCACCGGTGTCCTCCTTATTTGTTGAGTGGGGAAGGTAGCGATACAGCTTTCCTTGCTGAATCGTGTAGTCCGGGAGTTCGGCGGGGCGTTGACGGACGGTCTCGACGAGTCGGTTGTACCACGGACATTTGGTCTTCCCCGTAATCGTCAGGATTTCGCCTGGCTCGGATTCCGGGTCCTGGGGCTGGCGGGACAGCAAGTCGGCGACGTGGTTTAGCGCTCCCTTCCGATAGCGTACTTCGAAGTCGTATTGCTGGAGCTCTAGTGCCCAGCGAGCGAGCCGGCCGGAGGGGCTTTCGATTCGTTGAAGCCATTTTAAAGCTTGGTGATCGGTGAGTACCGTGAACTTATAGCCTTCGAGGTACGGGCGCATCTTGCGGATTCCCCAGATGACTGCGAGGCATTCCTTCTCGGTGGTACTGTAATTTTTCTCTGCGTTGTTGAGCGTACGGCTCGCATACGCGATTGCTCGTTCTTGTCCGTGGGCTTCCTGGGTTAATACTGCTCCTAGCCCATAGTTGCTGGCGTCGGTCTGCAGGGTGAAAGCCTGGCTGAAGTCCGGACAGGCTAGAATCGGGGCCTGGATGAGTTGTGTCCTTAGGTTTTCGAAGGCTTGCTGCTGTTCTTTTTCCCATTTCCATCCTTGGGTCTTTTTTAGTAGACGCGTAAGGGGTTCGGCTTCCCGGGAGAAGTCCCTGATAAAACGCCGGTACCATGAAATGGTACCGAGAAACTGCCGCAGCTCCTTCAGGTTCGTCGGTGCACGTAGTGTCTCGATGGCCCTAGTCTTCTCTGGGTCGGTGTGGATGCCCTCGCTGGTAACGACGTGTCCGAGATACTTTAATTTCGGCGCGCCGAATCGACACTTCTCGGGGTTGATTCTTAAGTTGGCTTCCCTCAGTCGGCGGAATACTTCTTGTAGGACCTCGAGGTGCTGGCTGAACGTGGGGGTGGTGACGATGATGTCATCTAGATACACGAATACGTGTGGTTCCAACGCGGGACCAAGGACATGGTCGAGGAGGCGCTGGAACGTGGCAGGGGCGGAATGCAGTCCGAACGGCATCACGGTGAATTGCATCAATCCTTTCCCTGGTACGGTAAATGCGGTGACGGGTCGGCTTTGTGGGTCTAGAGGAACCTGCCAGTATCCGTTTTTTTAGGTCGATAGTGGACAAGTACTTTCCCCCGCGAAGTTTGTCCAGAGTGGCGGTGACCTGCGGTAGAGGGTAGGCGTCTTTGACGGATGCTTCGTTCACCTTCCGGAAATCGATGCAGAATCGATTTTTCCCGTCCTTTTTCCTCACAATAACGATGGGTGAGCTCCACGGGCTGGTGGACGGCTCGATAACACCGGCTTTCTGCATTTCTTCGACTTCCTGGTTGATGATGGCTTGCATTGCGGGATTCCGGGGTCGGTACCGTTGCTTAATTGGAGTTGGGTCCCTTAGCCGAATGACGTGTGTCATCTTCGTGGTTGGTCCGGAAATTTGTTGGAATTTCGGTAGTTCCTTCTCCAGGAATTGGTCCAGTACTACCTTTTCGGTTGGAGTGATCGCATTGATGTTTTCCTTGCTGGCTGGGTATTCCGGTGGTATCCGGATGGACAGTTGCAAGCGGCTCAGAACGTCCACTCCGAACAGAAAATCCACGCTCATGCCTTCCATGACGGCGAACGGGTGGTTGAGCCGGTGGTTCTGGAGGCGGAGTGGTATCTGGATGGATCCGTTGATCTTTGTGGAAGTCCCATTGGCCAACCTGGCCACGGATTCTTCCGTTCGAAGGCTTTCTCCCTTCTGTTGGCAGAAGTCGGCGACGGTCGTGCTGGTGTAAGAAAAGACGGCGCCGGTATCTAACAGCGCCTGAAACTGTCGTCCATGGACTGAGACGGTGACGTGCGGACGGGGATTGAAGCGGATTAGCGGCCAGGGTGGACGTTGTTTGCGGCCCTGGCCGCGGGTCCGTTTCCCGAGGGACACTTGCAGTCTCTCGATAGGACGCCATTTTCCCCGCAACGAGAGCAGAACTTCTTTGCCGCTCGCCGGCATTCGGTCCGCCGATGGCCCCGTTGGCCGCATCTCCAGCAGCATTCTTTGGGGTCGTAGCGGGTGGTGACGGTGGCGACTCGCTGGTCCGGTCGGTGTGGTCGAGGGGCGGGCGTGCTTCGGTTCGTGTATTCTTTCTCCAGCTTCTTAATATCCTCGTACGCGGCTGCTTGTTCGTACAGGTCGGTGACGGTCTTGATGTCCTTTCGGTGGATGTAGATCCGGTAGCTCGGGTTCATGTTCTCGTACAATCGATCTAATTGTTCCTCTCGATTCATATTCCCCAGCCGACGCATGAGGGTGGTAAGCGCGGTCGCGTAGGTTTGGAATGGCTCGTGCGGGTCCTGAACGCGGTCGCGGATTTCTCGCTCTAGTTGGGTTTTCACCCGCTGCGGGATAAACGTCCTGCGGAAGTCTGCCAGAAAGTCTTCCCATCCGGTCCACGTGTCTCGTTCGTTTCGGTACCACAGGAGTGGTTCTCCTTTTAGTAATTCTGGCAGCCCCCGCAAGAGTATGTCCCCTGTGTATCCGTACCCTTCCCGGAGCTCCTCGATTCGTTCCAGGAAAGACAGTGCGTCCCGACCGTCGAAATGACAACCCCATTTCCGGATTTGATTTATACTCTTTGCAATATCGGGGAGCGCCATGTCCTTCCTTGGTTCGATCGATACCTTAGTTTCGGTCATTTCTTCCCCTTTCTTAGATCGCGTACGCGCTGGCGGCTGGGACATCACCTTTTTTTTCTACGGTCCCTGTTCGGGCGCCATAAAACGATTCTTCCTTCTCCTCGGCTCCGCCTGCTGAGGAGAAGTTACGGTTGTTTGACCGTGTTTTCCTCCCTCGGTGGATTGGGAGGGACTCCCTCGCCGTGCCCGTTCAGTCGGTTTCTGCGCCGGGGTTCGTGACGGGAGGGATCGCGAAAGTGATGTCTCAACCGGGTTGTAGTTAAATAAATAATTTATTAAAAGCTCTTACGTCTAACTTAATCCTAACGCTGGCCTTATCCCTACGTCTTAATGCTACGCTTACTTCTAATGACTTAATTCTATTTCCTTATACTAATCGCGGGTTTCGTGGGTGAGGGCGCCACGTGATGGGTCGCCACTCCGCTCGGTCGCGCTCGGTTCGGTTCGGTCGCGCTCGGCGCGCGGTCTGGTCGGCGGTGATCGGTTGCGCTCGGTTGCGCTCGGTCCGGTTCGGTCGCGCTCGGCGCGTGGTTCGGTCGGCGGTAAGCGGTTTCGCTCGGTTGCGCTCGGTCCGGTTCGGTCGCGCTCGGCGCACGGTTCGGTCGGCGGTAATCGGCTGCGCTTGGGTGCGCTCGGCGGTGATCGGTCGGTAGCGGTTCGGTCGGCGGTTGCCGAATTCCGCGGATTGGTAGGATGGCCAAGATGGCTCCCACGAGTAGCACCTCGCGGTTTCCTCCTGGCTCGGGGAACGGGAAAGGAACGGTCTCGGGATGGCTCCGAGTTGCGCCTCGGTAGCGGAGAAGGTGGGGGTGTACGGAGAGTTGCGCCTCGCCGTTGCACAGTGGTCCCAAATGGCCAAAACATGCGAAAAACCTCAAAGCGTGCTTCAATTTAGTTGAAAATTGACATACCGGGGTAATTTGGGTCGCTGATTACGAATCTGAACTCAAAATTTACAACACCAAAATGGCGGATCCAATATGGCGGTCACATATATCTAAAAATTACTGGTTCGGCACGAAAGTTAGTATCCCAATATTTTTTGGGTCGCTGAATACGAATCTGAACTTAAAATGTCCAAAAACAAAATGGCGGATTCAGTATGGCGGATACGTGTATGTAAAAACTGCTGGTTCGGTGCGAAAGTTAGTATGTCAATGTTTTTTGGATCGCTGAATACGAATCTAAACTTACAATTTCCAAAAACAAAATAGCGGTGTCAATATGGCCGACGCGTGTGTCTAAAAATTTCCGGTTTTGCGCGAAAGCTAGTATGCAACTCATATTTACTCTAACAAGTAATTATATAAGTAACAATAAATATTTTTCGTTAATAAGCAAGAAAATCTATCACAAGTGAACAATTTATTTAGTAATTCCAATAAATTTGTTGACGCAGTGAATTTCAAATAAATAGTCTCGAAGGACGGAAAAAATTGGTCGCCATCAGCAGATGCTTAAATGCAATAAAGTCGCAAAATGATACATTAGTGATTATAATATATTTAAAAAACATAGTTGAACATGTAGTCTAATAAATAGAAATGTTCGCATTCAAAGCTCCCAAGATTCACATTCAAATATCCCTCAAAGTAGTGTTTGCTTGGTGCAAATCATTCAATAATTTAATAATATAGAAAAATAATAAATTAGAAAGAATTTAAACATTTTTGATATATATATTAATGTAATAAAACGAATGGCTACCTTAATACTTATACTTGCAAGAAAAAAATTAATTTTACCTTTTTATGAAGTATGTATATTAGTTTAAACAAATGTATTATGATTGAATAATAAGTTACTCTCAAATCGTATAAAATTTATATGACAATTTTTTTTGTATCGTCCACGGTTGTCGATAAAACGCGCTTGTAAGCTTAGAACGCGAGTACACCGCTGCACAAAAAATTACAAAAATACCCTAATAGCGCCTAATAGCACCTAAACCTTGGAGGTACAGCAAGTTGAAAGTGTAACCTATAAGCCTAAACAAGAATCATAGTGGAACACTGTGGAGCACTTAACTTTTTCATTACATATGTGAAATTCTCACTTAAAGATTGACCCCATATTTCCAATTATTTCCATTGCCGTTTTCAAACATAACCATTAACAATTTTAATTTTTCTTTTATCAATAAATGTTGTACTTACTTCCATGAACTCCACCCATTTTGCAGAATTGAAATAGACTCACTTTCACAAAAGTTATTCACTTTATACTGCGTCCAGCAAAACAGTGGTTACGCTCACGATGATTGCGGGACTAATGAATGCGATTTTCAAAATGCGACAACGTCGTAGGTATACATAAAAAAACCCTGTCCTTCCAGGTTTTCATAGACACACTATCTGAGTACCAAATGCAATATTAAAAATAGCCCTAACGAAAAGTTCATTTTTGAGGTTTTTCGCACGTTTTAGCGATTTGGGACCACTGTGCGTTGGTCGGGAAATGAGCGGGTAGGAAATTCGGGTTTTCCGGGAGGCCGTGCCGGGTCTACTCGGGAACGAGTTGCTCCTCGATTCGTCGTAGGCTGGCACGGGGGGAAAGGATCGGTACGGGTCGAGTAGCTCCTCGACTCGGAGAGCGGAGTTCGAGCGCAGGGTCGGCAAGTTGCTCCTTGCCGCGGTTTTTCCACGAGTTGCGCCTCGTGAAAAAGAGAGTCAGAGTTGCACCTCTGGCGAGTCGGTCGTACAGTAGCGCCTGATCGATCGTTCTCTCTCTTCGGTCCCTGTTGCTTATTCAGCGTGCTCGGGCTCGTCTCCCGAATTGCGTTCCGGCCGCGGCTTTTATACCCGATCGGGCTTCCCCCACCGCGGCGTTCGCGCGTATCGGTCGGGCGTAGGGTAGGGGAAGGACGGAGACGAATTCAAAATTTAACGTTTTATTTCGCTTCGTTACAGTGCGAAAGCCAGCTTGAATATTGAACTGTGTAAGAGCAAGCGGCATAGCAGTAGCTAAAATCCCTGGGATGCCGTATATTGACATTGTCTTGCCGGGGTGGCTTCGCATCCATCCATCACAGGTTGAATTTACAGCTTTCTTCTGCGGACCGAATACAGACCGATCAAGCGGTTGGAGTTTATGTGAGCAGTGGGGAGGGAAAGATAGCATCACAATGCCATTCGTCTTGCAAAAGTCTAGTGCGTTAATGTGAATATGTGAAGAGTGGTTATCAAGCACAAGTAAGACTTCAAAAATTCGTAACCACGAAGTCCAGAAGGCTTGTATCACGGCTGCGGTCGATTTATCAATCAGAGGTCAGCACATTATGTATCTAGTTAAGTAATCCTGTATAACTAGAATGTATTTGTTCCTGCATGATGTTTCGTCTAATGCACCTACTATGTCAAGAGATGTTTTGTCTGTAGGTTTGGCCGGAACGTCCGTGACTTGCGGAATGTACGTTTGCCGCTTTGTCTCCTTTTGTTTTTGACAAATAGTACAATTTTCAACGTAGGTTTTCACGTCGCGCGTATTGTTTGCGTATTTTCTGTAATGTTCTGTCGTACGCGTAATGTCCTCCAAAAATCGAATCATGCGTTAATCTAATGATTTCCTTTTTATCCGTGGGGATTGGCTTCGAAATATAAATTTCTATGTCGCGATCAAGTTTTGCGAGTAAAGAGGCAATTTCGGAGTTTCGGTTTCTGTCTTGAATTATATTGAGTTTACACCCGCCGTTAAGGATGTTATTAAAAATTTCGAGTTTCGATTTCGGCTTTCTATCCAGGCGGGAGGAACTTCGCCGGCTATACGCCCACAAACTCCGGAAGCGACAACAGATCTACGACGGCGTAGACCGTTTAGATATATCATATTGCCCATCGCTGCCCCGAATGTTGAGCTAGACCATATTTGGGCGTTCACTTCCGTTAACGTTCGGTCGTGATTCGTCGGCACTATAACTTCAACGAACGCGACAAATCCAGCAGTCACTTTGCGTTTTACTCGTGCTGGACCTATCTTATATCTGTTTTCAAGTGTGGACATCACTTTATTTATTAGCCCCGTAATTTGCGGGCTATATTGTATTCGACTTTCAATCCAGATATTTGTATCATCGGAGGGAACTGGACTCCCTGTAGAGCCATACATCCATCGGGGTCTAGTACGTCAATTTCACCAAACCCGAGAAAATTCTGGTTCGCTTCAAAGTTACCGAGTAGCAATTCATTGGGTAAAGGCGTCCAATTATGCTGCCGAGTTAGGGTAGCTTCTACTCGTCGGCGCGTAGCTCTTGGTGACACATAGCACTCGTAAACATTATGGGTGTCTGCGTTTACAGGGCCGAACGAACCGCTTGTGTTGTTATCTGTGGCTAGAGGGGTTGCTATCCTAGGTACGTTCATCACGGCCGTCTCGCCGGTCGCGGTAATTGCCTTACCGATGTTGCTCATATACTCGCAAATGGGAGCTGGGAGCACCATCTGATCCAAGTATGGGTCTACATCGCCTTCAGCTCGTAATTGTCCTTCTTTATTTTCGTTTTGTTGGACGCCAATGATGTTGTTTGCTAGCGCAGTTGTGCAACCATGAAGGAAGGCGCTGAAAGGCAGTTTTCTGACAAGGCGGTCGTTAACCGCCTGCATGTCTCTGAAGGTGCGCTGTACCAACAGAGGAAAGGTTGAGAAGTTTAAGTTCTGGCCTGTTAGTTGGTCGACGGCGATACTTCCCATGATCGGCCCAACCGAATACATGGAACTTGCCATCTCTGGTGTCTCGTTAACGGCTTTTGCCGCTTTTTCCTCTTCAGCACGGCTCTCCTGTGCTTTGGGATGAGGCTGGACATTACGTCCAGCTCTCCATGCAGCTGCGCGTCCCCGGTTTCCATCTGTTCTCTTTTGCCTGGGGATATCGCGGTACAGTAAACGCTGGATATATGCACAGAATTCGGGACCGAAACTGTGGAGTTACGAAGTGGTGGTTTCTATTTTGTGTTTACGTTCTGGCTCCAGCCGAGCGTGAACTTAGAAAAGAACAGACAGTAGAAGAGACAGAGAGATCTAAGCTATAGGGGGACCGGCCCGATCGTGTCCATGAGCCAATACTAATCGAAGGACTGAACTTTTCCGTTTTTGATTATTTTTCGTTAAAAACTTCGCTATCATGTTTGAGCAACATTTACTTAATATTTAAATCGCTTATTTGCTATATAGATAATTCAAACATGTCGTGTTTGGTATCATTTTAATCAGAAAAAACTCACAAATACGTTAACGAAGTTTCCAAAACAAAAAAATTGAAAATGGAAAAGTTCAATCCTCCAATTAGTATTAACTCAGCGATAGGATCGGGCCGGTCCCCCTGTAAGTTGGGCCTCTCTGTCTCTTCTACTATCTGTCTTTTTCTAAGCTCGGCACTCGGCTCGAGCCGTGAGATAAACACAGTGTTGACATTCAGCTACGACCAGTGCATATAAGTTTTGCACAGGGACTCTATAGCAGTGCATATATAGAGTTTGGTAACTATTCAATGTTTACGAATTTAGAAAGGGGTAAGCAATGGGACAACGTCCTCCCCCCCTCCAGAAGATGAAGGGGTTGATGGAACCGAGACTCGTCTTCGATGCACACGCGATTGACGGCGATGAGTCCGTTTCTACGAACGTTTTAAGGAGCATTCTTTGCTCCATGCACGAGCTGATGAAACAAATTTTTACGATGCCTAAAGTTTGTTAAATGCCTGTGCTATGGAGAGACACGTTCCTCAAAACGTTTGTACATACATACGAACAGAGTCATCGCTGTCACAGTTTTTATCATTTATCCTTTGCTGTGCTGTGCTGTGTTTACGTCGCTGCTCCAATTGAGCGCCGAACTTAGAAAAGACAGTAAGTATAATTCAAACCATATCGTGTTGGGTATCATCTTAATCAGAAAAATTTCACAAACCGGAGGATAAAACTTTTCCATTTTTGATATTCCATTTTTTCGCAAATTTCGATAACGTATTTGTGAAATTTTTCTAATTAAGATAATACCCTATACGATATGCTTTGAATTATACTTACTGTCTTTTCTAAGTTCGGCGCTCAATTGGAGCAGCGACGTAAACACAGCACAGTGCATTTAAACATTGCACACCTGTCGACACTGCTGTGCTTCTATTGACGTGAATAACAATTCGGTATTTTCATACAGCTCAAGTTGACGGCGAATTTAAAAAGCGGAAAACAGTGAAAAACCACCCCGTCGAAGATGCAAAGGATAAAGGATAAAAACTGTGACGGCGATGACTCTGTTCGTATGTATGTACAAACGTTTTGAGGAACGTGTCTCTCCATAGCACAGGCATTTAACAAACTTTAGGCATCGTAAAAATTTGTTTCATCAGCTCGTGCATGGAGCAAAGAATGCTCCTTAAAACGTTCGTAGAAACGGACTCATCGCCGTCAATCGCGTGTGCATCGAAGGCGAGTCTCGGTTCCATCAACCCCTTCATCTTCTGGAGGGGGGGAGGACGTTGTCCCATTGCTTACCCCTTTCTAAATTCGTAAACATTGAATAGTTACCAAACTCTATATATGCACTGCTATAGAGTCCCTGTGCAAAACTTATATGCACTGGTCGTAGCTGAATGTCAACACTGTGTTTATCTCACGGCTCGAGCCGAGTGCCGAGCTTAGAAAAAGACAGATAGTAGAAGAGACGGAGAGGCCCAACGTACGGGGGGACCGGCCCGAACCTATCGCTGAGTTAATACTAATTGGAGAATTGAACTTTTCCATTTTCAATTTTTTTGTTTTGGAAACTTCGTTAACGTATTTGTGAGTTTTTTCTGATTAAAATGATACCAAACACGACATGTTTGAATTATCTATATAGCAAATAAGCGATTTAAATATTAAGTAAATGTTGCTCAAATTATGTCGTGTTTGGTATCATTTTAATCACAAAATTGTCACAAACACGATAGCGAAGTTTTTAACGAAAAATAATCAAAAACGGAAAAGTTGAGTCCTTCGATTAGTATTGGCTCATGGACACGATCCGAAAGTATCATGTTACACTTCCCCGTCGCTGAATGTGGTGGCTCGCCGAGGGGGATCCCCCTATGTGGTGGGGATGGTCGCGATGCAGTTATCGAGGGCCCCTCCTTGTGCATATAACCAGGGAATACTGTATACTGCGAGCTCGTATTTTTCCTCCGCTGTTTGGAGGTCCGTCCATGCGACGTGTGGAGTTCCTTCCTCTTCGGTTTTCCGAAGGAAGTGGGGGCCATCTGTATCTATGAGGAATACGGTCGGTCGAAGGCCATGTACTTCTAATCGAACAAACGGGGAATGGTCCACACGATGTTCCTCTGTTGTTGAAGATCTGGCACTTCCGATAATAGCTGTGCCTGGTGGTATGGTGTTTGACGGGGACAATTGAACGTTTCGGTGTTGCCCAACCTGCTTTCCTTGCTGTTCTCGCCACTGTTTCGTTCTGCATTCGACCTCGAGATGTCCGCGTCGCTTGCAGTAGTTGCACTCTTTTGCTTGCCATCCAGGATTGGCATTTCTCAGAATTGGTCGGCGTTGTTCACTGGGATTCCGTTGGACCCTTGGTTGAGCCCATATTTTTGATTGTTGCTGCATGTAGTGTAGTTCCGTGTCGTACATGCGTGCAGCCTCGAACGCTTGGTTCAGCGTCTCCAGTTGTTGACTGAAGAGATAATGTGAAATCTCGAGCCTCACGTTGCGTCGGAAGCACATGATTCCTTCTTCGTTGCAGATTATTTCTTTAATTAATTAATTTATTTATTTATTTATTTACGGGTAAAAAATACCCTTTGGTTCAAGGTACCATAATTATTGATAGGATAAATTAGATACAATTGAATGTCTAAAGGAGCGTAAACAATTGTCAAAGAAATTCGCAGACTTACAATAAGTGTTCGAATTCAAACATAGGCGATTGATAACGTCATATCTACCATATAATGTACGATGATTCTCAATGAAGAAAAGGTTACGACATCTGAGGTGTTTGCTATGTACATAGAGTTTAAACAACGAAAGTAATTCAGGACAATCAATTAGGTTGTTAAACAATTTAAACGTAAATAAAGTATCAAATAGTACGCGCTTTTTTTCAAGAGTTAGGAGATTGAGCTTTTGCGACATAAGTTCGTAATTAGGGCATGTAAGTGACATCGGAACACCCATACAATACGCCGCGAATCGAACAAATTTATGTTGCACTCCCTCTATCAAATGAATATAATAATTATAATAGGGAGCCCAAGTAATTGAGCCAAATTCAAGATGGGGGGCGGACTAGAGAACAATATAGAAGACGTAGAGTGTTAACATTGTGGAAAAATTTAAAAGATCTGAAAATAAGGCCGAGAGATTTAAAACTTTTTTCAACAATGAAGCGAATATGGAAATCAAAAGAGAGATTAGATGAAAAATAGATACCTAGATCCCGAACGGTAGAGATAGAAGTAAATTGAGAATTACATAGAGTATAATTATAGATAAAAGGATTACTGTTCCTATGAAAACGAATTGAATGACATTTAGATTGTTTCCGGCGAGGTCCAGAGTTTCGAGTTTTTAAAAAGGAAATTTATTCATCCTCTTAAATTCTACTTTTAACAAACTACAAATCTTACTACACTACTCGAATGCTCAAAGAATATAGAAAGGCTTATAAGCTAATACGTCTATAGATGCTGACTGACACTGATGATGCTTGGTAATGAATGATCTTCGTCGACGTTCGCTCTTTTATATTAGCGGGATGCGTATTCGATACGTAGCTGAGGCGTAGTCATGCGTTGTAACTTCGTGGTAAACAGTACATATAGGTGAATAGATCGTCTGGGTTACAAGGTAAATTGAAATTTAACTGATTTCGGAGATCCCATTCTTCTAGTCTGTAAAGATCATCTTGAATTAGTGACTGTGAATGGGTATTATCAATTTTAACGCATATTTTCAAATCGTCTGCGTACAGGAGGAATCGGCAATATTTGAATGATGAAGCAATATCATTGATAAAAATGGTAAACAAGAGAAGTCCAAGGTGGGACCCTTGAGGCACCCCCGAGGTAACAATAACTTCTCTTGATAAGGTATGGTTGTACTTAATTATTTGAGTTCTGCGAGATAGAAAACTATGAAACCAAGATAAGAAATTACCATTGATTCCTACTGCGCGCAGTTTATCCAGTAGGATAGTATGATTGACAGAGTCAAAAGTTTTTTTAAAATCGGTGTATATGGCATCGACTTGGTATCCACTTTCAACCGCGGTGGAAAGGTAATGCTGATAAACAGCAAGGATAGTCGACGAGAAGATAAATAGACAATTTAATGTCGATGTACAGTTGTAATCTTCTCTCGGAATTTATGGCGGATAGTAGTTCGTCTTGTATTTCGGAGAAGCGTTGTATAAATTCGTTTATAGATTCGTTTGGCCTCTATTTGCACGAATCTCGTTTTGTTTTTATCGATGAAGCGTCGATCGTCCTTCCGTAGATAAAGCGAATTTTTTCGACTAATTTCGGAATCGTCGTTATGGTGTCCGGTCGAATAGTTACAGCGGCGCGTCCTTTTATTTTTTGTGATACGATTGCCAATAAAAGAAGTGAATGCTGGTTTTCATTTAACATAGACGAGACTTTGATGATGGTGCTAATAAAGTTTTCCGTGTTTATTCCATTAAAGTCCGGAATTAGTGGCAAACACTGTGAAGGAGCCGTCGAGGCTCGGGCCGGCCGCAGTTACTGACTGGGTCCATATCCACACCCAGTTGAGAGGGCACTGGCTGAGTTCAGTGCCTCGGCTGCGGCCGGTCCGGCGAAGGGTCCTTCTGTTCCTAGGAAAGGGTGAAATGGTAGTTAGCGTGCGCTGCGTTTCGTCCTGGGCCTGTTCGTGGACTCGTCAGTAGGGCTGACCGAACAGGCCCTGCCCTAGACGCTGTGCCCCGGATGGGACGTCGGTGTCTGTCGGTGGTCGGTATATATAGACACCGATTGCCGATGGTGTAGCAGCGAAAAGATCCCATCGAAGGAGACACGGTCTAGCGGCCGATTCTTAAACTAGAGGCGTAGGAGTAATGGCGACCGATAGATCCCTAGCAGCGAGCGAGAGATCGTACCGCTACACACTGCTCGTATTTTTCCATTGTAACCGTGGGTTGCGGCATCTCGTTTTGAGAGGACGGGTAAGCGTTAACCCTTTGCGGACGGAGCCGCTCGACGGTCGAGCGTCGCTGTGGACGACAGGTATTGGAGCGCGCAGTAAAGAAAATATTCACGTCGCGCGTTTGCGGTATAAAAACTAAAGCTTTATTTAAATACGTATTCATAAAATCTAACAAAATCATAAACAAACAAATTTAGTCGTGTTTACATATGAGACGTTTTATATTCTTGCTTTGTGTGGTATAGTTCAAAACAATCACCTATGTGCAAGGTCGGCTTAGCCGAACAAGTAGCACAATAGTACATCGACTCTCTTCTTCCATGTTTTACCTTTCGAATCGAGCATACGACACAATCTTTACTTCTTCCTGTCTCGTTTCGCCGAATAATATATAGAAGGCCGTTGAGCCTTTCTGCTGTTCCAGAAGTCGAAGGAGGCTTGGGACCAGCATCTCGAAAATCTCCAATCAATTGATCTACGAACTGATGTACAAATTGTAAATGACTTAACTTTTTTATATTGTATTTCTTGTGATGTTCCTGATATAATAGATCCAATGATTTGTTTTACGTGAAGCCCCTGCCTCGCGGCTTATCTTCACGGCCCACATGGGCGCGGGATCGAGATACGCTCGATCAACGCGTACGAACGGCGTACTACCAGTCTTAGCACGAAGATTGTGCGTCACACTGGTGGGAGCGGAGACTTTCTTAACTCCTACCGGCTCTGCAGGTCGGTACCCGAGATGGAAGTCCTGATATAATAGATAGGAATTTATCACTGAAACTTCCAGTCCCCAAAAAAATAATTTTCGCCACCATTTTTGAGACTTTCTCATGAAACAGTACATGCCTATGTACTGGTCTGCTTTGTGTACCCCGCCCATATATTTATTATAATTTAGAACCACATCGGGCTTCACAATGTTAGTTATTCCTTCTTTCCTTGACCTTTTAGTGACGGTTTTTGAAGATGAGGTAGCACAAGTGCTGAGCATGGTCACAATACGCTTGTCTCTCCAAGCCAATAATAGTAAATCTTTCCGTCTGTAGGCAACTATTTCATTTTTTGCAATCTTTGGATTCTTTATTTCATCTGGAATAAATTTCCTATTCGTCTGGATAGTTCCAGTTAGATTACATTTCAATTTCAGCAGTGCATCTGCTAAGGGAATGCTTGTGAAGTACCGGTCGTTGAAAATATGGTATCCTACAGCGCCAGGATTGGATTGCAATAAATTGTAATATAGTTGTAAGACTATTCTTGTACTTATTGGCAGATCTGGTCTAAGTAATTTCTCTATAGTAAAACTGCCATAATATGGTAAAATAGTCTGTATATAGCCAATATTGGCGTCTGCAAGACCATAAATGCGGATACCCCACTTGGTTGGTTTCTGTGGGTTGTACGTAATAAAAGATATTCGCCCTTTGAATTTGACGATGGATTCATCCACTGATAATTCCGCCCCGGGTACAAAATTTTCTCTACATCTACTATCAATGTAATCTAAACAATTGCTCATTTTTTGCGTCCTTGTTGTCATGGTTTGCCTACCTTCAATATTTTCATTTGTGTGAAGCATCCAAAATAGTTGTAAAAATCGATCTCTCCTGAATACTTCGGCAAAGAACGGGATCCTGTTACGTCTCAGCGGCGTAAATGGACGAAACGGTAAATAGTCGCCCGAGATGCACCTTGAAAGGATGGTTCGGAATTTGCCGTTACCCCGGGTGGTTTTTATCGTTACCCTTCCAAAGAGAGAGAGACTCTGGCACTGAGCTTTAGGGAGATAGAGTGGCGTGACTCACCGTGCCGTTACAAAGATCCCGAGTTTGTCGGTCCGGAGGCGAGTGATGACGTCAGATCGTTGGATGCTCAGCTGGTTTTGTCCGTGTGGTGAGGGAGTCGGTCGAGTTCGTTACCCTGCTATCAGCTGATTCCGTGAGGCAGGAGGTTGGCATTGTTGACAGTGGTCAGGAAGGCGAGTGAGAGAGAGAGAGACTAATCGGGCGTGATTATCTCTATTCCTCCTGGACGACGAGCTGGTTGCTCGACTGCTTGGTTATGACGTGATGTTGGAATGAGCACGGAATCGTACTCGGCAGTGATTCCCCGTCGTTGGCGCTTCCTTTGTGTCGAGGATCCAAGGTACAACGTGCGACGAAACGATATTACTATCGTAGGGTTGACCACCGTGCTCTTCGTTCAAGAGTTCGCGTCGGCGTTTCTCGTATAAGTACCACGGCTCGAGGGTCACTCTTTTGACTGACGCGGGGAGGAAGGTTAGTGAATTCAGATTCTATTGACGCGAGGTTCCAAGGTAGGTCAAGATCCACGCTTGCTGGTTTTGATGAATCGGGTTTCTTTACATCCACGGTAATTTTGGTAATTACGTCGGAGATGATCTTAGGAGCTGTATTTGGAGTTTTGGAGTGATCAATAATTGGACAGGCTTCGATGTTAGATTCGATGCCAAGCAGGTCAGAGCAATAACCGTCAGCGCTGGTCGGTTTGTACAAACCTCTCGACAAACGGCGGAGCTGCTCCGATCTGCCTGCTCTACGTACACGACGAGGCATTAGAGGTAAAAGAATCGAAAGATTGACGTGTAGGTTTGAACTGGCTTATAGAACCTTTAATTCTCCGTGTGCTCGTCGAGCGTGCACCGCCGGAGACAGTTCCTACCGGGAAAATATAAGACGGGAGTTTTCCGTGTGCTTGTCGAACATGCACTGCCAGAAATGTTGAGGAAGGAAGTGATTCCAATTGCACAGTGGTGTACGCAGGAGTTCGCGAGAAGCTTGTAGGAATCGAGAAGGCATTAAAATAGGAAACGCGGACATTGAACTTGTCACTAAAAGAAGTTAAATAATACAAATATATATATTCTACACTAAAAATTGGCTTACACTTGATCTTAACTTAAGAATTAATACACTATAAGAAATGGAATGATTAACACTATGTGTTACGGATAGGAAAAATAACAACGCACTTTATTTCTTTATCAAATCTTTAATGGTGGCGCAAATTCAAACGCCGGATAAACTCCCACAGTTTCGGTAAAAAACAAAAAAAAGGGTTTCGCTCGCTGCTTGCCGTTCCGTATCTACTTTCTCACTGCCGGCGTTATACCTCCCGCGCTCTATGCCGCGCTACCAAAAAGCAATCGCCTTATGCCGCGTTTACAACATTTTCCCCCCTTTTGGGAAAAGTTATTTTTCCAAAACATTTACATTGAGCGGCATACCGTTAATGAAAATAAACGAATTCTTATTTCAATCATAAACGAAAAATAAAGGGTATAGCCGGTTAAGATGGTCAAATGTGCCCTTGAACCGAATTCAAATCGCGATGAGTCATTCGAAAGCTTATAAAAAAAGAATGATTTCTGCCAAGTTTCAACTTTGAATCTCGACCCGGGGGGTAGTAAAGGGTAAAAATAGAAAATCAGGTTTTTGCCGAATTTCTCCTATACCAGCGGATAAAAAATTTTGAAAAAATTCAGAGGCACTTCTGTTATCAGCGCACATATTAGAGAATTTTTTCAGATTTTTAAATTGAAAAAAAAGCTGTGAAAAATAAAAAACGCTAAAAAATGATGAAAAATGCCGATTGTGTATCGAAGCAGTCTTGGCACTATAATTATATTTTTACTGTAAGTACGTATCATTGTTACTATTGTCCTGAATTTTTTTCAGATTTTTCAATTTGGTGCGCCGCAGTTAAAAAAATTAAAAACCGATTTTTTCGTCGTTTTTTCCGTGTCAGAGTAACTTATACGTCGAATTGCTTCATGAAATAGGTATTTTATGCGATCTTCTATGTTTATACGTACAGCAAAACATCACAGGATTTAAAGAAACTGAAAAAACCGAATCATTTGAAACTGTTATGCGCCTTACATTGTAAAGTATGTACCGTATTTTCCAACGGCGTCGGTGGCGCAGCGGTTGAGTGTCGAGCTGCCGCTGCGAACTTTTTGAACGTAGGTTCGAGCCTCGAACTTCCAAGTCCCTTAGGCTAAGTTTTTTTTTTTCGTTAATTACATATATTTCCTAACTCTACGACACAACGATCAATATTTACTTTCAAATGTTTTAAGAATATTTGAAAAACATATTAACCTGAAATATACGTAAATATGACTTTGGACTGCTTGTTATGCCGCCGTTTATCCTGTCAATTACGGCATTGTTTGAAATTGGTTGAAATTGGTTTTCGAATCTCTTACCTTTCATGCATTGAACCCGTGACAGAAATTCTAACATACATTTTGAATAAAAGAGAGAATAGAATTGTATGATCTAATTCGAATAGACGAAAAGGCTAAATAGTAGAAAAACAACAACACGATTTTTGTTGCCATCCATCCATAACTGTTGAAGGTAAGAGATTTGAAAACCAATTTCAAACAATGCCGTAATTGACAGGATAAACGGCGGCATAACAAGCAGTCCAAACTTATATTTACGTATATTTCAGGTTAATATGTTTTTCAAATATTCTTAAAACATTTGAAAGTAAATATTGATCGTTGTGTCGTAAAGTTAGGAAATATATGTAATTAACGAAAAAAAAAAAACAGCCTAAGGGACTTGGAAGTTCGAGGCTCGAACCTACGTTCAAAAAGTTCGCAGCGGCAGCTCGACACTCTACCGCTGCGCCACCGACGCCGTTGGAAAATACGGTACATACTTTACAATGTAAGGCGCATAACAGTTTCAAATGATTCGGTTTTTTCAGTTTCTTTAATTCCTGTGATGTTTTGCTGTACGTATAAACATAGAAGATCGCATAAAATACCTATTTCATGAAGCAATTCGACGTATAAGTTACTCTGACACGGAAAAAACGACGAAAAAATCGGTTTTTAATTTTTTTAACTGCGGCGCACCAAATTGAAAAATCTGAAAAAAATTCAGGACAATAGTAACAATGATACGTACTTACAGTAAAAATATAATTATAGTGCCAAGACTGCTTCGATACACAATCGGCATTTTTCATCATTTTTTAGCGTTTTTTATTTTTCACAGCTTGTTTTTTCAATTTAAAAATCTGAAAAAATTCTCTAATATGTGCCCTGATAACAGAAGTGCCTCTGAATTATTTCAAAATTTTTTATCCGCTGGTATAGGAGAAATTCGGCAAAAACCTGATTTTCTATTTTTACCCTTTACTACCCCCCGGGTCGAGATTCAAAGTTGAAACTTGGCAGAAATCATTCTTTTTTTATAAGCTTTCGAATGACTCATCGCGATTTGAATTCGGTTCAAGGGCACATTTGACCATCTTAACCGGCTATACCCTTTCACGCAACACTTAATACATAAGTCTATCAGGTTTTTTGCTTACTCTTCCCATTTTTGTTCTTACAGCTTCTTTAGTATTATTACAATCCTTAAAACTATCCGCTTGCTTAAAATTAAGATTAGAATTATCGCAATTCGCTTCCTTATTAGGTATCTCATTTAACTGTTTCGTCAATTCGTTGTTGTCTTGTTCTATTTCTAGAGGATAAATCCGCTGTATCGGCCTCTTTAAAAATCTGTTTTTTGTTTTTAATATGTATACTCTTGTGTTTCCATCTCGACCTGAGATCGTTTTTACAACCCGCGCTAGCGGCCAATCGATTCTTTTGTGAATATCGTCACCGATCAAAACTATAGCTCCTACGTTAATCTTCCGCTTTTCCCTTTTACCGCCCTTTAACCGTAACTGACTTAAGTATTCTATCCGAAATCTAGCTCTTAAATCGTTTAGGATTTTTTGTCTATACTGATACTTTTTGTTCAATTTCTTGTTACTGAGCATATCTAAATCTGGTACACCTATTTCTTCTATTTCATGTAAAAACATTGCAGGAGTCAACGGCTTCAAGTCGTCTGGATCGTCTGACACATAGGTTAATGGTCGTGAATTTAAAATTGCTTCTGCGTCACAAAGAGATGTCGTCAGACTTTCGTACGATAGGCTAGCTTTTCCTAAAATTTTTCTCAAAGCGGTTTTAAGCACGCCTATGATCCGTTCCCACCAGCCTCCCCACCATGGTGCGGAAGGCGGATTAAAACGCCAGTCAATTTGAAGTATCGATGTCTATTTCATTATTTTTTCCCAATCCAGACTTCCTAATGCCTTAGAGGTACCGCAAAAATTCGTTCCGTTGTCTGTAAATACATAACGTGGTCGTCCGCGTCTCGCTATAAATCTTCGTAAGCATTCTACGAATCCAGGTACAGACAACGACGAAGCCAACTCGAAATGTACCGCTCTGTACTCCGCACAAGTAAAAACACAGATCCACCCCTTCCCCCCACCTTTTATGAAAATCGGACCGGCAAAATCTATCCCTGTTACGTCAAACACCTTTGAATCACGTACGCGTTCTATCGGAAGAGGGGGTGGCTCGCATGTCATGTGTTTTGCTTTATATCTTTTACAGTTAACGCATTTTGCTATGATAGACTTAACAATTCGACGTATAGAAATGATCTAAAACCTCTCGCGTAACGCGTTCATCACGACTTGCGTTCCTGTATGTCCGCATCTTTCGTGCGTTTCGCGTACAAGTAAATCTACTACATCGTGTTTACCTAAAAGAATCGGACGTAGGAACATGTTGTTATCATTTCGATTAAGAATCTTTGTTTTCAAAACATAAAGTCCATTTTCATCCCGTGACACCTTGAAAGATGACAACTTATTTTTATCTGAATTTTCAAACATGATTTTTTGTACAGTGGAGCTCCTCTTATTTCCAATGTCGTTTCTCCGAAGTTCCTCTTAATTCGATCCCCTCCAATGGTCCTCCGCCAGGAGAGAGTGAGAATAAAAAGAGACAGATAAATGACATTCTTTCTCTTTTCCTCGTGTGTGCTTTGGTTTTCACAAACATAACCTCCAACACGTATACACAACCTCTGTTTCGTGGCGTCAAGATCCGACGTGGTATGACTTCGACGACCACTACTCTCACTCGCGATTTGCGTGAATTTCGCGAATAAGTGATGTATCGGCGCGATCGTTCTCGACCGATGGAGAACTTGTCCGTTTGACAGATGATTTTAAAAACTCCAATTGTACAATAGCAAACTATGACGGTTTTCGTCGTCAGCGAGCTCGGTATGTTTGCGTTCCGGTATTCGTAAGGCAAGTGCCTTCGAGGATTTTTCCTTCGAAGTCCCTCGACGACGCAGTAGGCCGGACATCCCCACTTGCTCAATTTTCGCGACGTTTCAGCAGGCGGGTTTTTCGGATTTTCCGGGCAGTGCGCGATGTTGATTGGCCGCACTTTCCTCCGAGAGGAGTGACCACCCCCATGGGACTCTCGACGAGAAGGGCCCCACGGAGGCGGGAGTTCACTCCCTGCGAATACGTGGTGGAGGAAAGTGCAACCAGATGTGCCCAAAAAATCCTAGTCCGGCCGATCGGCAGAATTTCTCTTCGAAGGCGCGATTTATGACCCATTTGTCATCGCGAGTCAGCGGCGGTCGATGGGACCTTTCGGGCCGAAGTCCCTGTTTACCACCCGCTGACAGAGCACGACGGATTAACGAAAACGTTCATTCAAAACGAAGGCTGCTTAATTCCTCAAGGACCGGAGTTCTAGCTGTCTTAGCGCACGATGGTCGCCAAATGTTGGATGGTAATAAAAAATCTGGCAGGCAGACCCGGGCCTCAAAGAACGGCAAACTTTCGCTTCGTTCCGAACGCGCTTTTGTCTCCGTACGACGGAACAACCTCTATCACCTGACGGGCAACGAAATGAGGAGAATCTTAAAGAGTGGGGAGATAACTCCGCCCAAAAAACGAGGGGAAATCGAATTAGACTCTTCGAAATAAGAGGATCTCGACTGTAATACTTCAGTAAACCAATTTCAGCGTCTCGCACTTAACTAAATGATAAATACAATAGTTTGCGTTTTCCTCGGGGCAAGTATGTACACCCAAAGTTTCTCTCTTCGTTCGCACTACCTCGTTTACGCTTTTCTAATAACGATCTCTTGTTCTTTAAAAACCTACGCACCCACGCTACGAAACGTATTAACTTCGTATATGTAGAGAACAGATTGCTTGGTTTGAAATGTGAATTACTCGAATCCAACATGTTCGTTAAGGCATTTCTTTTAATCTCGCTCTTTACTTCATGTTCGTTCGCGTCCGGTTGTGTACGAGGCTAAAAACATTCGGGTTCCTGAAGCCAGCTCGGTCCTAACCACCATCTCGAATTAACAAGCAGCGATGGACTACATCCGCGTGACGGTAAGTCGGGCGGATTGACTTCACCGGGTACATGTCTCCATCTACTAACATCGCTGAGCGATCTAATTTCCTTCACTCTATTGTGTACAAAGGTTCCCCATTGTAAATCACGATTTAACCATGCTAAAACAGTCGTAGAGTCTGTCCAATAAGTAACACTTTCCACGTGACGAGTGAGCGATTCTGTGACTAAATTCGCAAGTCTTACGGCAATCGTTGCAGCCATTAACTCTAAACGAGGAATCGTCGCCCTCTTTGGAGCAATTCGAGTTCTCTCACTTAATAACGCTACATTAACAAAATTTTTAGACTCGACCCTTGCAAAAACCGCAGCAGCATAGGCCAATCCACTGGCATCACCGAAAGTATGAATTGACAGCCTACCGTCTCCTAAAGCTCGCGGTAACTCAATTTCCTTCAACAAGGGCAGATTTTCTAACCAATCAACAAATTCTTTGCTCCGTTTATCATCTATCCTCGTATCCCAGTCTATTTTCCCTGTCCATAATTGTGTGAGTAAAACTTTCGGTTGTAAGGACACAGGCGCGGTAAACCCAATCGGATCGAACACTCTATTCGCGGTTGCCAAAATAGTTCTTTTCGTTATAATTTTTGGCGCCTCTGTATTCACCACTGTCGGATTAATGGTCAGAACATCGCTCTGTTTGTTCCAGAGGATTCCAAGCACTCATGTAAAATCGTTTTCCGTATCGTCTCCGGAGCTTTCCCATCCGCGTAAGTCGAAACTTCCCATACGCATAATTCTCTGAGCATCGTGAATGAACGTTTGCAACTCATCTTTCGTATCGACACTCGTTACACAATTATCGACATAAAATGAATCCCTTAACTTTAAGACAGATTTTTCGGACCACTGACAATTTTTCTCGTTTCTCGCGTCCTCCAAGGCTCTCTCCAGCCGTAGTATTATCACCTCGGACAACAAAAAAGGACTAGGGGACAGCCCGAACACTACTCTACAATGTCGAAAAATCGTAATCTTACCATTAACAATCCATAGAAAGCGAAGTGAATCTCTATCTGCTTCATTCACGATAATTTGCAAAAAAGCTGCTTTGATATCCGAGATAACTCCTATACTCCTTTCACGAAATCGATTCAAGGACGATGGTACTAGCTCCAAAAGATTCGGTCCTCTCTCGAGGCACTGATTAAGTGAAGGATGTCCCTTCTTACTAGCTGACGCGTCGAAAACGGGTCTGATTTTTGTTGTACTACTCCATTTAAAAACAGGTCTATGGGGTAAGAAATGACACGTACGTTGGATCTCGTTATCAGGAACTATTTCTATTATGTTATCAGTCAACCATTCCTTGAAAACATTGTCGTATGCAGAAAATAGCCCTTGTTTATTCAATCGTTCTACTGTTGTTTTCAATCTACGTTCTGCGATATTGAAATTTTCCGTCAAGGGCGCGTGTAATTCTTTCCACGGTAATCTGACCACGTATCGATTGTCCTGATCGATTTCAGACGTGCTTCTAACGTATTCCCGCGTAATTTCGTTTCTCGTTGCCTTATTTATTTTTTTAATTGGATCCGTAATTCCGAGCAAATCTAAACGCCACAAACTTGATAAATCAGCCTCCTGTACAAACATTGTGTTGAGCATAATGTGATCATCGCGTTCGTCATCTCTCGTTTTAGGTAACTTTCCCATCACAGTCCAACCTAATAACGTTTCAAACGCGACCAAACCGTTACTCATGTCGTATCGCTTTCCTGTAAGGAGTTTCCCCGCAACGTCTGCTCCGATGAGTACGTCTATCGAACTCTTTTTACCTCCGACGTCGGTAAGGACAATTTCTCGTTCGCGCAATTCATCTACCCACGAATCAGAGCCAACACACGGAATCGTATCACAGATCGTATCCTGGCTAAGCACAGAAAAATTACAAGCGTAGGAACCGTCGAGACTCTTCATTCGGGCCAAAAACTCGTCGTGTTTTCTCGGCCTTGACCTTACACCAGGCTGTTGAATTAGATACACGCCGCGAGCCTTTTCTGAGTCGCTCCGCCTGCTTCTCCCTCCCAACTATTTTACCCAACCAGGAATGACTTGCCAGACTCGGCGTATTACACGAGTATAGTGGCGCTTTAGGGCGCCATTCGCCTCTGTTCGCTCGCGCTGGAAAGACGCCGCGCACGCCGATTACGGGAAAAAAAATCGATGCGCGTATCCCGTCGACTGACGTTATCTGTCAACGAACAGTTTCAGATCAGTGATGCCAGGACGTGGGATTTTCTCCCACGTGGGAGCCATCGTGCGCATGCGCATGCTGACGTCACAGCTCGACGGCAGTTGTTTCCATGGACGTATCTAGTAAAATGTCCTCTTCCTGTAATTTCTACCGTATTTCCATTGTCACAGGGGTCTAACGATACCCCATATTTGAGTGAAGTATATACGTTACTGAGGATTCGGTAGAGCGCATGGGTGGGAAAAATCCCACGTCCTGGCATCACTGTTTCAGATCGCGTCACATGGCGTTTAGGTTAAAACAAAAGTATTACTAGTAAAAAAGTATGCTCAGATATGTCTTGAATTAAATGCGATTAAGAGATTTTAATGTTTTTGGACTTCCGGCGGTGGTTTGGCAAATTCGGCAGAGAATAGTGACAGGAATAACATTGAAAAACTTATATTGTATCTCAAAATACCAATGGAAACATTGAGAGTATCTAATTTAAACAACGTAAACATATATTTCTATTTGTTAATATATGTTTTCATTCAATGTAGATATATATATCTGTACAAACAATGAAGTTTTCCTTCAAGTAAAGTTGAAGAAATAAATAAATAAAAAAATTAGTATTGCATCGATATTATCTCCACAATATTATGAAACTTTTATATATACATATAACATTTTCTTCTAAAATAAATGGTTCTACTGTGCATACATTTATACACACAACCATAAATACAACAATCATAACGATAGTTTATTAAAATTATATCCAGTAATCTTTAATTTTTTACCTCTTGTTTCTTTAATTCATATGTATACTAAAGAAACAGTTGTGTTACGATCTAGCACGCGCACGTATAAATTAATTTCCAACGCAAATAATTTAAAAATACGGCGACAGCAAAACGTTAGCTCTCGCGTCAAAGAATACATTGTTGCCGCCACGGTCAACTTAGCAATAGATTTTAACCGTTTGAGTGTCAAGCAGCGAAAACGCGCTTCTTTCGTTTTGTATCGAGGAATGCAACAAAGTAAAATTTCAATGTTTTTCTGCTAACAATCTGTTAATCGCATTTAATTCAAGACACATCTGAGCATACTTTTTTACTAGTAATACTTTTGTTTTAACCTAAACGCCATGTGACGCGATCTGAAACAGTTCGTTGACAGATAACGTCAGTCGATGGGATACGCGCATCGATTTTTTTCCCGTAATCGGCGTGCGCGGCGTCTTTCCAGCGCGAGCGAACAGAGGCGAATGGCGCCCTAAAGCGCCACTATACTCGTGTAAAACGCCGAGTCTGGCAAGTCATTCCTGGTTGGGTAAAATAGTTGGGAGGGAGAAGCAGGCGGAGCGACTCAGAAAAGGCTCGCGGCGTGTAACTAATTCAACAGCCTGCCTTACACCACCGAACAACGAATGCACTATCTCAATATCCTTTCGGGGTACGTATCCTATCTCCCCTGCAAGATCAGCGCGTATGTAAGAACGTTGCGATGCAGTATCTATAACAGCCCTCACGATTTCTTCGCGCTAATCGGAATATAGTTTAATGCGAAGTGTTTGTAAACAGACTCGAGGTGATTCACAAGTCGCGGCCAAACTATTCTCTGTCAAATTAATTTTGTTATCATCGTTACTTCCGTTGACATTAGTCGATGTTTCATTTTTCGTATTAAAAATCGAACAAAAAAGTAAGAGATGTCTTTTCCCACACCACGCACATCTGACCTTCACTCGACAGTTTTTCGATATATGGCTACGCTTGAGACAAACAAAACACGCATTCGATTTCCTTATGCCAGCGTCAAGAATATTTTGCACGCCCGAGCCGCCCTTCGAGAAACACCGCCTCCTTCACCCAACATACAGCCGAGATGTCACTGATTCACAACCACTCTGTAGGCGTCACGGTCGTGCCTATTGGCACTGGCGTGGTGCCGCATTTGGGGCGACATTCGTAGTTAATCGCTCGCGCTGGAAAGACGTGCCTCGCACGTCAGTCGCGGAGATAAGAACGACGTGCGTGGCACGTCGACTCACAATATTTGTTGAGGAACAGTTTCAGATGGCACTACGTCGCATGGACCGCAGCGGCCGCGACGGCAACAATGTATTCTTTAATACGAGGAAGCCTAGCGTTCTAGTATCGCATAGTTATTTTTAACAATTTGCGCTAGTAATTAATTTACAAACGTGCGTACTGGAACGCAATACTATATTTATGCCGTAAGATTTAATGAAGTGGTTTCGGCAAAACCATCGCCAGAAGTTCAAAAACATTAAAATATATTAAATGTATTTGATTTAAAACATATCTGAGGATACTTTTTCACTAACAATACTTTTGTCTTATCCTACATAAGACGTAGTGCCATCTGAAATTGTTCCTCAACAAATATTCTGAGTCGACGTGCCACGCACGTCGTTCTTATCTCCGCGACTGACGCGCGAGGCACGTCTTTCCAGCGCGAGCGATTAACTACGAATGTCGCCCCAAATGCGGCACCACGCCAGTGCCGATAGGCACGAGCGTGACGCCTACAGAGTGCTTGTGAATCAGTGACATCTCGGCTGTATGTTTGGGTGAAGGAGGCGGTGTTTCTCGAAGGACGGCTCGGGCGTGCAAAATATTCTTGACGCTGATTTAGATGGTGTAGAAGCGATTGAAAATGTGTATAATATTTTTCGTAGACAAAAAAAAACAAACACTAATTTTTTTTTCAGCCTCATCTTCTGACACCATTCCTGAATCCAATAACTGAAGGCCAACACAAATATAATAAAGCCCAAATTAAAACTCGCAATGTGGTAGAACGGCAGTATGGTCTACTTAAAAGAACGTTTCCAGTGTTAGCAGTTGCGATAAGGTTGAAGCTGGAAACACCACTGAATGTTATACTGGTTTGCTCAATCTTGTATAATCTGTGCATTTTAAGAAGAGAAGCTGATCCTATAGACGAGCAGTTGTTGCCCAAATTACAAGAACTCATTTTAAATGGACAAATGCAACAAATAAATGAGGATCCAAATGGTGTTGAGCCTATCTATGGCTTTCGAAGAAACCAATTAGTTCAATACTTTGAAAATGTTATCCAAGATTAATAAATTTTAACTATACACAAACCTTTTACTAGACGCAATATCTTAGTTTTGATTTCTACTTCTTTCGTAGCAGCTTGCAACTGCAGTTCGAACAGTTTGCGTTTGAATTCCAGTTCTTGTTCTAGTAAAGCTCTTTTTAAATCCTCCACATCCTTTTTCTTTGTGTTGATTTCCGCTATGCCTGCACACACTGTGGAAACAGCTTCAGAACGCTCACAATTTTTGCTTAGTTGTAGTCGCCGCCTCCTTGACCACCATGGCTTTTGCCTCATCGCTATAGGTTGTTCTTGCTTGCTCGGTTGTGCAATCTGTTCAACCTCTACAGCATCTTCCTACAAATTATAAAAAGACATAGTTGATACACAAGTTAAAGTTAATAATAGATGAGCCATTTTCAAAATAGGTGTGTGTAACACTATTTGTATAATTAACTTACAAGCTCCCTACTCATCTGTAATTCCACCTCTTCATTTAGTGGTACTTGAACTGTAGTTGGCTCTGACACAGGCACAGGGTACTCTGCCACAGGGGTGTCTGAGTCACAGTCATTTACATTAAGGATTCCTGTGCAGCCACGACCCATTATGGAACATACTTGTTCTATAATCGGATTTATTTTAACACAGGAAGGTCCACCTCCTGTTCTAGTGACATTTTTATTATTTTTAGAATAATACAATAACCCTTCACTTTTTAACTTCTCCCACAATTTGATTAAAGAATCTTTGTTTCTGAAATATAAAAAATAATTTTGAAGTTACTTATGGCCCCCATTTTTGCTCTTCAAAACCCATCAAATAAATGCCTTGTTATAGTCGTCGCCCACTGCTTGGCAAAGGCCTCCCCGATAGATCTTCGTCACGATCGCTGATGTACTGCTCACATCCCGTTCTTTCCAGCGATAGGAACTGTATATAATTTTAATCTACTTACCTGTAGTTTATCCCGGAACAGTTAAATTTTGCCGTAAGGCAAATCCATGCGTTAGTTTTTGCTTCATTGGTTGATCCATCTGTTTTTTTTACATAAAATTGTGTCTTTGTACTGGCACAACAAAGTCAATAATTTCTCCTTTTCTTCCGCAGTAAAATGTTGTCCACGCCTCCGCTTATCAGCGATTACTTTAAAATATCAAAAAATCACAAGAAACAATACAATGCAAGTGCAATGCAACATATAACCTCTTGTTGTTAATTTTAAGCAATTGTTCGGTTTCATTTAGAATTTTATTTTTCATTTACAGTCAACTTAATCCGCAAGGCGTCGAGCGCAGGAGTTTAATTATTTCGCGGAATCCTTCTTGTAAAAACAGACAATGCATGTCCAGGAAATCTTAGAATTCAAAGGCTGACAAAATCACCGGTTTCGTCAGCCTTCATTACCTTCACCCAATATTCATCTTAGTATTTTTCCGTACAATAGAATAAACTTTTCCCTGGCATGCAGCTGTCCGGTTCCGCGTAAATAATAGGCTTAAGGTACGAGCGACTTGGCTATTTTTGAGGAACACTAAATTAACTTCAACATGTGCTCACCAGACCTCTA
Organism: Cerceris rybyensis; assembly: GCA_910591515.1. Taxonomy (NCBI): domain Eukaryota; kingdom Metazoa; phylum Arthropoda; class Insecta; order Hymenoptera; family Crabronidae; genus Cerceris; species Cerceris rybyensis. The sequence continues at coordinate 2,879,927 of OU342796.1, read as the reverse complement.
ACCATCAAGGGGAGTTGATGACTAAGTTCGCACTCTCACTCCTCTTTTCCTCAATAGCAATAGCCGTATCATAAACCTTCGCCTGCGCCGACGATTCACCCCCTGCCACCCTACACGGGCACGTAGGCTTTCCGCCGAGGGTCAACCTGAACCGTGCCACCCTGGGTCCGGACCGCTGTCCCCTCCACCAGTCCAAGGAAACGCAGAGCGATCCCGCCAAAGTGTTCGCGCGTTCTCGGAATTCCCTAGCAAAATTATTTTATTTTGCATAGGAACTTCACCACTTCCGAGGGCGCGTGGATCACATTCTTGGGGGCGTAACTGGTCGGTGGAAGGGGACATTCGGCTCGTGGAGGGCTCTTCCAATTTTTGGGAATACATTACAGTTTCAACTCTTACAAGTCAACAATGTCTTGTCCGATCAACGCGTTTCATCCAATACATTTTAGTTGCGATTGTAGTCAAGTACAAGTCTTGTTCGTCGTCGTTGTTTTTGTTCATTGTTATTTTTGTCTATGTTCATTGTTGTATTATTTTCTAAGTTTCATCATTGTTATCTAAAATAAACAGTTAAACTAGTCACGGATTATTAATTTAAACCGCGACGTATCGGGAGTGTTAACTTCACGGTACAGCAATGACTACAGTTTATGCAGCCATAGAAAAAAAAAACTGCCACTTTGTTAAAGAGCCCATAGCTAGGGGACACTTAAGTCGGTGCAAATCAATTTAGGTAAAGGGCCGATTTAGGGGAACACTGAGCTTATGGGTATCTTAGCTAAGTGATAGTTTAGGAGACCCTGGTGAAAACGGGCATTAATCTGTCGCATACTTGTAACAATGTGTCAGCTATCAGATTCATGTCGATTTGAACTCGAGTGGGACTTTGTGTTCTTGACATTTTACCAGGAGGAGCAGTCACGTGGTCGTTCGAGTGCTCAGATAATGTGTTGGTAGATAGACTTACGTTAGTCCTCCTTTGGCGCCACTGATTGTGAGTCTTCTGTTCGTCTTCTTGGTGCGATTCTCCGGGTTCTTTTTGAGGATATCCCAACGATTCCTTCTTGAAGGATATCTAGTCAGCTAGAAGATTTTCCGTTGGTTGAAGTCCACAGACAATATCCCACACCGCTGCCACCAAATTATGTCATCAAACTACACAAGAAGATGTAACCGATTCCTCCCGGAATCGGTTATGGGGGCAGAGCTGGTCGGGTGGTGACGTGGAAGGTGAGGACGGAACGTCGAGGTTAGGGTAAATGCCCAACGCCAGAGATATACTTGCCTATCGGTCTCGTATCGGCGAGAGAGAGAGAGCTTCGGGGGTCTCAGATGGCGGGGGCGGAGGCTTTGCAAAAAGTGTAGAAGCACTGGTATCTAAACGCTCTCTTAGTTGACGCTTCTCCGTCAGTTGATGCTTCTCTGCCGGCTCCCCTCGCTTTGCCGGGATGCCGGTTTAATTAGTGCCGCGGTCGGGGATACTTGTCAGAATCGGGAGCCGCCTAGCGGCGGAGCAGCGAAGTAGCGCCCCGCACGCCGCCCAGCGGCGAAGTAACGAGGCGGCGCCTCGTTACAACGCTTTGAGTTTATATATTTTTATTTAAATGCAATAAAGTTTTACACTATGCTGATGCAAGTTACAAACGGGTAGAGTGACGGCAGGACGAATCGTTTTATTACTGTGTCGTTCCTCCAAAAAGTCCTCTTTTTATATTAGTATTAACAGTGGGAGTAGGTATGGTTTTAGGGGAGGAAAAGCTAGAGGTGGACAGTTGGAGAGGGAAATTAGCTAGGATCCTTTCGATAGTGATCCAGCATTCGGCGATTGTTGATAGGAGAAAAGGTTCATCCGGTTTGGAACATGGAAAGCGAATTAGAATAATAGGATAGATGGAATTCGGGAGATAAAGATAAGGACGTGGATAGATATATTATAATATTATGTAGTGGTCCTTGGGAAAGTTGGTTGGGACCGGAAAAGGGTCCCTATCATTGGAATGAGTGTTAATGACACGCTTTTCTAGGAGGATATTTACGACATCATAAGCTATTCCTACTTATTCTAATACTATAATCAGACTTGGCTTCCGGGTTGGAGTCGCGTTGGGTTTTTGAGAGAAACCGACGTTTCGCCAGCATTGCAGTTGGCTTCATCAGGGTTGGAAGCAACTCTGACACTAAAGATTTGTATCAGAGTGGGCCCTAACTTATACCTGTGCTCACCTTTGCGGAACGGTGAACAAGCCAATAGTTTTTAATTCGGTAAATTCAATCCGGTTTCGCTTCGTTCTTTTGCTCACCCGCTTCCTGTGAGGCGGGAGGACTGAAGCGGTTGTGGATACTTATCCCCTCTATCCCCTGTAACTTATATTTTTGGTTTATTGTCTTTTTTGTTGGACATTTTAGTCTCTCTATTTCTTTTTTGAGTTTCTCAATTTCTTCCTCCAGCTATTGAGGTGATGATTTCCTGCCATCCTTGGATGATGCTTGTAGTTCTGATGATGTGTCTTTTATCGGCGCTTCGCTCTTTTGTTTCCTTTCGTAGGGTGATGCTATATTTGGAGCTGGGGTTCATTTTTTATTTTTTTTTCGACTAGATCGACTGATCCGCTGCTAGATGGATTATTTTTAGTGAGCATGCTTGGTCTGCTTTCGTATGCTGATCTTGGTCTTTTTTCCGATTTTGTTGGGAGAACTCCTTTTTCGTTTTCCCCGTCATATGTGTTTGGTTTTTGAAAATCTTCTTCAATATCTGTTATTTTTGGGGATGCCGTCATCTCCCTTAGATTTTTATTATTATCTCTCTCTTGATTTTAAGCAGCCACGTGGTGGTTGGAGCAATGCTCCGCCACGTGGTTATCCTAATCTTACTTTTAGTATCACCGCACTATTTTGAGCACTACCGTTATCATTTCTCGTAGTTATAGAGGAAAGTAACCAAATATGAGCTACCATTTTGTTTTCGCCTCAAAAATAAAAAACTATTAAAAAATTAACCATTTATTGATGTCAAAATAATCACACATACATTTTTAAAGAGCTAAGTAACAATGTTATGTTCTTAATATTATAATATATTATTAAATTGAGCATTAAACAAAATATCAAAATAGAAATATGGAACAGGTACTCAAATATGGGGTACAAATAGAAACTTATAATATCTTGTACGAAAATAACAATTATAAATATTTATCTTATAAGAGATCAAATTACTTTGGAAGATGGAAGAAATCACATGATTTACTTACAAAAATCACATATCCAAGTGTCAAACTCTGGCTCAGCACAGTCATTATGTGCCCAGAGCTGACACATTAAACATCTGACCCACAGTTCTCCTGCTGCGTTTTCGGAAAAATGTTCCTGACAAAACATACACGCTGCATCGGCAGTGTCAGGAGCCTCTCTTCCTATAGGGGCATCTTGTTCACTATCTGAATCAAATTGGATATCTTCTTCACCTTCACTTTCGTCCCTGGTCTTGACTTTCTTATTTCCTATACTTCTTTTTTTTGCTTGGGTTTCTTATCTTTTGTTTTATTTTCTTTTTCAATTTTCTTCTTATTTGTTTCAATAAAGTCATTTTTAGTTGGGAGACGAAGTTATAACCAAGGCCACAGCTGCTTTTCTACCTCTATTAGATGTCTTTCTGACTTTTTTTGGCACGGGACTTATGGCATAAAGAGATACTAGATCTCGACTGCTACGATCAATTCCGGGAGACGAAGGTTGACAGTCATCTGTTGGTTCATGTCCAGTTCCAGAAGTAGATTCTTCTGTTTGAGTCTCGGACCTAGACCTCAAGTCCGGTGATTCGTTCGAAATCAAATTCTCATCATTATGAATAGAAGTCAATGATGAAAGGGGGAAGCTTGGATCGTTAGTCGATGACTTTTCATTATTGCGGGTAGATTTTTTCGGAGTAATATCTGTGCATCCATCTTTGACAGCATTTTCTTCCGCTGCAAGAAAATCTGCATCGCTGAATATGGTTTTATTCAATGGTCAAAGTCCTGTAACGCGAAACCCGTTTGCTGCAATTTCGCCTGTTTGCACTTTCATGTAAGCTCGCCCAAATAACTCTACAATGTCAAAGGGGCTCAGTGCTCTGTTGTTGTTTCTGATCCAGGTCCGTATTTCTTCACTGTAGTAAACTTTCAATGGCCCCATAAACGTCTTGTCCAACGGTTGCAGCTTGTGGGTTATGTGAGGTGGTAGAGATACAATATCAACATTATTCTCTCTAGCCAAGTCTATTACATCAATGTTTCGGGTGTGGCTGAAGTGTCCATCTAATATCAGTAAAACTCTTTAGTCTGGTGTTGGGTGTGTATGCTTTATGAAGTGTTTGAACCAATCTGTAAAAATATTCATTTGGATCCAGCCTGATGGTTGTGCAACTCCTTTAGCTCCAGGAGGACAACCTCTCATCAGTTGTAAGTTCATATTTTTTCTTGGGAAAATTATAAACGGAGGTACAAAATGGCCGGTGGCATTCATGCATACTACAATTGTAACCAGGGAACCCCTTTCAGCTGATGTTAGTGATGCTATCTGCCTCTTTCCTCGGCGTCCAATTACTTCTGGAATTTTACTTTGGACAACTGTCAGGCCGGTTTCATCAACGTTGTAGACACGATCTGGTGAATAGTTATTTTTCTCGTACATCTCTTCCAGAAGTTGAAAAAAATTGTCCACGTTTTCTTTATTAAAGCCGAATGCTCTTGCAAATAACGTTCCCGTAGGCCTCCTAATTGACAGTTTGTCTTTATGACGTTTCAAAAATAGCCTTAACCATGTTTTTCCTGCTATGCCAGATTCACCAAACGAATTTTGCAAATTGTTACGTACTGCCAACATGTATGCCATTCTGCGAAGATCAGTCCTTGTCAATCCATGAAATTTGCTTTCCAACGTTAAAATATATTCTACTAAAACGTTTTCTAATTGTGTCCCCAACGTTGTTTTTCTACCTAATGTCGTGGCAGCCGCTTCTTCAGGACTAACAAGGGAACATACCGAGGTGTCCCCCTCCGATTTTGATGAAATTTGGCACAGTTGTTCAGTACGCGAGAATAATCGATACGTATTTTTTTATATCTGCTAAGTCGCACGTTTAGGGGGTGAAACCACCCTTCAAAGTTTCGGATTTTTTTCTTTTTTTGCTTATAACTTTGAAACGGTTAGTGATAGACATTTTTGATAAATGTACGAAATATTTGTTTTTTCGTCTACTAAAGGCCTGTGGAACTTAAAATTTGATTTAACGATTTTTTGTCAATTTTTTATTAAAAAATAACGTGTTTTTCGTTATATCTTTAAAGTTTACGATCCGATTTTAACCAAACTTTTTTTAAATGGTAGAGAAATCAAAAATAAAAGTTACGTGTTTTTGCGTTTTTCCATAATCTACTCTGGAGTCGTGAAATTAACCCTTTTCTTTTTTAGGGTTTTGGCACTTTACGTTACTATATCTGATCAACGAATGATGATGGGAAAAATGTATTATGCAACAAATACTTCTTTTCTCATCTACTATATTATTGTTTTTGTAAAAAATCAAAATTTGAAAATTTTTTGTTTTGCTTTATAATATTTAGGCTGCGCACATCTGCCAGGACGCGTCAATCACAAACTATCGTAGATATCATAAAATTTCATAAGGGAAAGTTTCATGGATTTTTACATATAAAATAATATATTTATAATTTATTTAAATCACTATTTATTTATAACAAAAAAAATAATTTAATTTATGAGTTTAATATACATATACTATTACAGCTTCTATGAAACATATAGTTCGCAAAAATGATATTCTTCTCTGCGATTCTTTATTAATTCTTGTTATCTCTATTATCTTTATTTGATATTAATCTTACCTAAATGAACCCTAACTAAACTAAATTAATCATGTGTGCTGTTTTGTATATAACGTAAATGGTTAACGACAAAAAGTAAATTTATGGAACACAACCTGCCATTATAACATGTGCGTGGTGTAAAAAATCACTTTGTTTTGAACATTTCTTCGTGGAGTACCATTTTCGTGGACTATATGTTTCATAGAAACCATAATAGTTTATGTATATTAAATTAATAAATTAAATTATTTTTTTGTTATAAATAAATTGTGATTTAAATAAATTATAAATATATTCTTTTTATATGTAAAAATCTATGAAACTTTCCCTTATGAAATTTTATGATATCTACGATAGTTTGTGATTGACGCGTCTTGGCGGATGTGCACAGCCTAAATATTATAAAGCAAAACAAAAAATTTTCAAATTTTGATTTTTTACAAAATCAATAATATAGTAGATAAGAAAGGAAGTATTTGTTGCATAATACATTTTTCCCATCATCATTCGTTGATCAGATATAGTAATGTAAAGTGCCAAAACCCTAAAAAAGAAAAGGGTTAATTTCACGACTCCAGAGTAGATTATGGAAAAACGCAAAAACACGTAACTTTTATTTTTGATTTCTCTACCATTTAAAAAAAGTTTGGTTAAAATCGGATCGTAAACTTTAAAGATATAACGAAAAACACGTTATTTTTTAATAAAAAATTAACAAAAAATCGTTAAATCAAATTTTAAGTTCCGTAGTCCTTTAGTAGACGAAAAAACAAATATTTCGTACATTTATCAAAAATGTCTATCACTAACCGTTTCAAAGTTATAAGCAAAAAAAGAAAAAAATCCGAAACTTTGAAGGGTGGTTTCACCCCCTAAACGTGCGACTTAGCAGATATAAAAAAATACGTATCGATTATTCTCGCGTACTGAACAACTGTGCCAAATTTCATCAAAATCGGAGGGGGATACCTCGGTATGTTCCCTTGTAAGTTACGTTTTCAGGCTTAAGCGTTGCAATGTCGTTCTTGGCACTTTGAAAAATTTTGATGCTTTTAAAGTGCCCATTTTATTCTCGCGAACCATTTTTATGGCTTTAATCATTTGTTCTTTATCCCAAGTTTTCCTTGGTTCTTCTGATTTTGTTGGCGCCATTCTGAAAAAAATATAAGTAGGTACCTTTAGAACCACATAACCAACCACCTAAACTACTAATACCTAAATATGGGTTAGCCCATATTCAAGACCATAGTCATAGCCCACATTCGAAATTCGTAACTAAAATCAACTTGATCGTGTACTTTACAAATCATACATAGCAAGCAATAAATCGACCGAAAATCATAAAATTAAACTTATATTCTGCAATAAAACACATAGTTACAGTATTTAGACCTAATTTCCATTAATTAAATACCTAACACATTGATACGTACCGCAGAAAATTTTTTGACAGCAGCAACACAAGTATGACTGACACTGGCGACAGCTCGCACGCGATTGACGAGAATGAGTGAGTTCGATGTTAGAGCGAATGAATGCGATAGACGATCTTCGTTTCTTGCGTCCTTCGATTGTAGGTTTTCGAGAATTGTTACTAGCCCATATTAAAGCGCTAGCCCACATTTAGTTACTCTCCCTTATCATAACTCTTATTTATTAATAATCGTCTGTCTATTTTTCGTTTTTTCACTGTTCTATATTAACTATTAATTTTTCACTTGCAAATATCGCGATCAAATTCGGGTTGTGAGTTTGACTTCCGTCTCCTTCAGATTTTCTTCAGATTTATTGTATGTGCCTTTTTCTTCGAACCTTGCTTCTAATTAATAATGTGTCTTTATTTCTCCCTTACGGGGTACAGACGCGGACTCCCGTTCCGCTTACAATCATGTATTCCTAGCGCTAGAGAGAGAGAGCGCGCGCATTCCTGCCATACTTCCATCCGTCTCTCACTCACACCTGACCTCCGCTTCCGCTGTATTTTTCTATTGCTTATTCCATTCTCTTTCCTTCCTCTTCCCCCTTATTTCTTCCCCTCTCCCTCCCTCCATCTTTCAATTTCCTTCATCCAAAATTCTCCTTCCCCTTCTTCACCCAACACCTCACCCCTCATCTCCTGCCACCCTTTATCTCTTCCCCACCCCGTGCAAACTTCCCACACATGCTCCCACGTTTCCTCGTCACTTCCGCACATCCTACATTCCCTCTTCTCCTTTCTTTCCCAGTACTTTCCACGATTAATCTCCTCCCCCAATCTAAATCTCGCAATTCTCCTCCATCTCTCTTCTTTCCATCCCTTTTTTAGGTATCCTGGCACACCTATCCCTTTTATGAACTTATATTCTTTATTCCCTCTTGACGTCACAATCCTTTCCCATCTTTCTTCCTCTTGCCTTCTCTTATCCCCTCTCACCACCTCCTCACCCCTCATCATTCCCTCCTCCCATCTCCTTTCTACTTTTACCAACCCCCAGCCTCTGTTCTCATAGTATTCTTTCCTTTCCCCCTCCCATCCCGCCATCCCTCTACCTGCTCTCACCCTTCTTTTCATTTCCATTCTACACCTCCATGCTAGTTCCCCTCCTCTTCCCTCCTCTATCCTCCTTTCAAAACCCCACGCCCTCAGCCCTGCTCTAGTCTCCATCCTATCCCTCTGCAATTCCTCCCTTACTAAATATCCTGCCACCCTCCTCGATACCCCCAGCACCCACCTTAAAAACCTCTCCTGTAGCCTTTCTACCTCCTCTCTCCTCTTCCATCGCCATATTTCCACCCCATAGCTTACCACCGGCCACACCATCCTGTCGAACAACCATAATCTTCTTCCCCAATCATCCCCAAATTTCCTTTTTCCGATCCCCCACACCTGCCCCATTATCCTTGCCCACTTACTTACTCTGTCCTCCACTTGTTCTGTTTGCTCCCCATTAGCCTTTACAATATAACCCAGGAATTTGTATTTTCCCACTTCCTCGATTTCCTCCCCCCTCCATCTCCACTTGACCTTTCTCCTTCTCCCTGCCCCTGCCCTGCACCTCATTATTTTTGTTTTACCTTGTGGCCGGCCGGCTTACTAACAATAAGTTAGAGTTTTTAAAAAAGCAAACTTTATTCTACACTACAATAAAATCACCCTTTATTTTTCAATTAATGTTCCCCCAGAGGAACAAACCTCTCTGGGGGTCATACATTGCAGGTTTTGCGCAGTTGCGCGGTAAATTTATTTAAATAATTGTGCCGCCCGGGTGGCTGCCCGGAGCGGCTGCAGTACCTTGGTGGGTAATTTATTCAGGGCTTCGGACGCCCTACATAATATTTAGATTTTTCTGCGAGGCTCGACCGGCATGTGTAGTGCATTGTGGCGTTCATGTTTGTATATAAATAAATAAATAAATAAGTAATTGTGCATAAATAGATGGAAAAGTCGAATGCACGGAACATATAAACGTATAAATATATAAATACTGGTTAGAGAATAGGATAAAATGGGATAAAATTTGTACAGAGTAAAATAAATAGGGTTAAAACGTGCAGCTATAAAAGCAGTAGAAAAAAACGTTGAAAGGGGTTTGTTCTATTACGTTTTCGCCACTCACGCTCTCACCATCGCATAGTAAAATATAGCAAATAACATGCGTATTAAAATAAGTAGAATAACAATAGATAAAATAATAAATATGATAATGTAGGTACAACAATCAAATAACATATAAAATGGATAGAATAAGATAAAATAACATATAAACGGAGTGGCTCGTGTAGAGGCGAGCATAAAACCACTCATTCCACAGAACTGAGCGGAATCAAATAAAATAAATAAATAAATAGAACACGAAATAACATATCATCAATAAGATGAGTGAAATATATAAATTTATGTTAACACTAGATTTACCAGGCCAGTCGAAATGACTGTTACACAATTTTTTATCGCAAAAAAAATGTACGGGTTTGTGACAGAGCCGTGGAATAAGTATTCTTCGTATAACTTATAAATTACCAAATCTATCGTCTTTTCCACGTTTTTCAAATCCACATTTAAATTTAAATTTAAATTTTCCTTGCTTTAGGGTACATATTTGGCATTTAAATATATAATATATAATAGATTTCGCGCTGGTAACTCTAGTGTTAAAATCCCGTCGCCGAGGTGGACTAGAATGCATAGAATAAATAGGATATCCACCACGGGATTGGGCAGTAGCCCCGCGACGGTCATACCTCCCTCCAGTGCATCGCATCGCAGAATTCAGAGATCTCGCAGGATCAAGCAATGCACCGGAGGGCCACATGCACTCAATCCATTCTTGCACACTCGGGGCGGGTCCCCATTGCCATCGCCGCATCGTCCGAGGCTTCAATACGATTCTGCTCAGGCCCTTCGCGAGCAGCCGGTTGACCGACAGCACTTTCCGAGGAGGGATCTCTGTACTGTTGGATACCCGACACGTGCTCCACGTAAATGTCCCTTGACCAGCGGATGGTATCCGAAATCATGAGACGGCGCACCATAGCTGCGTACCGCTCGCTAACGCGAAGCAGTCTCAGCACCGCCTCATTTTTCGGACACCACGAGCCGAGAGCGCCGACGAGGAAAGCGTCTACGTAGACGCGGTAACCATCCCGTGCAAGCCTCTCAGCCGAGGGAGCGTATTTAGCGAGTTTACGCTCCCTCGCTTCCGTGAAGGCTTCCGCTCGGTTTTCGAACGGGATGGCTACGTCGACGATCACTATCGTCCGGGCGGCCTCGTGGCGAACCACGAGATCCGGACGGAGCGAGGCCAACTCCCCGTCAACCCCCTCGATCCGCTGGTTTACCCGAAGTACGCCAGGTAGCCGGGAAGCATTTTTAAGGCGGTCCAGTACGGCGTTATGCCGCAGCTGGATTGCAGCCGAATGCGGTCCACAATGGCAGAGTACGTGGGGTAAAGTCTCGAGACCTCCCCCGCATAGCCGGCAACGCTTATCTCCTTCGCCCCAGCGCCTGTTGCCGTTCAAAGGAACGACGTCAAGCCTGTAAAGATGTACAACCTGCGACCTCGACCGCGGAGTCAAGATCACAGGACGCCCATTCGACCCACGGAGCCTCAGGGACAGCTCCTCCCTCTCCGACGTCCACTGCCACCGGATCTGCAGCTTCTCTTCCTGCCTGCGGGTGGCGTTTCTCGCGTTGGCCCAAATTCCCGGGGACGTGGCATCCCTTTGCAGCCGTCCCTATCGGGAACCCGAGAGGTAGGCAGCAAGGTCCACATTGGAGGGAGACAGCCCGGTCTTGCGAAGCGTGGCCTCCCGCAGCGACGCCCATGCCAACTCTCTCACCGGCGCACAGTGGTCGATTTCGCCGAAAACCTGGCCAAAACCCCAAGGAGTTTTTCAATTTAGCTGAAAATTGGTATATTAGTATTATTTCGGTCGCTGATTAAGAATCCGAACTCAGAATTTCCACAAACAAAATGGCGGCTCTAATATGGCGGGTGCGAGCATCGAAAAATTGTCGGATCGGCACGAAAATCAGTAGTCTTATGTTTTTCCGGTCGCTGATTAAGAATCCAAACACAGAATTTCCAAAAACAAAATGGCGGCTCTAATATGGCAGGTGCGAGTATCGAAAAATTGTCGGATCGGCACGAAAATTAGTAGTCTTATGATAGCCCGGCCCTATGTCATAAATGCACTTCCTCGAGCATGGCGCGCGCGACAAACAAATAACAATAACTCGAAGAATCGCAAAAAGACGCAAGAAAACTCAACGAGGTCTTCTTCGGGAAGCTTCAAATTTGAATTAAAAAAAAAATATATTATGTTATTCCACGGACTTCTGCAGTTTTAATGATATTTATTGCAGCAGTCGCTGTATCTTAATACAAGCATGTCATTGCTGTTCCATCTCCGAATTTCTCTTTATTTAATAAAAATTTCGGTCGAAGGAGAACGATGAAACATTGTAAGGAACAAATATTTCCCTCATACATGCAACTACCCAGATTTTCATTAGAATCGTCAAAGATCTTTCGGTTTATGACGGTAAGCGGTCGAGGTAGCCGCGGCTATCTATTGTTGCCTCGAAACAATAGGCCACCAGCTTGTTTAAACTCATTCCGATTTTTAACCCCATAAAATAAACATATTATTTCGTTAACTGCCAGGTTGATTTTAGAGAAGGATTAGCAGTATTCATTAGGTAAAGCACGATAGCCCGGCTCTATGTCATAAATGCACTTCCCCGAGCATGGCGCGCGCGACAAACAAATAACAATTACTCGAAGAATCGCAAAAAGTCGCAAGAAAACTCAACGAGGTCTTCTTCGGGAAGCTTCAAAGTTTAATTTTAAAAAAAATTAGCTTGGATGGTTTTGGAATTCACAACTATTTCATTAGCAGAAGGAAAAAAATATATAGGATTTACATTCTGTGCCATCACAGTTGTAAAATATTAAATAAAAAAATGAAACCAAGATATTTATAAATTAAAAGTATAATAAATAGCTACCAATACTGAAAAAGTGGATCAAACTTTAATTTCATATTGAAAACGTATTCTCAATTTCGACGTGAAAACGTTACATTATTTAAGTGCCAACTTTGACATTGCATATCTCTAAGAGTATTGTTCAATAAAAATTTTTATTAATGGAAAACAATGCTCTGATGTGTTACAAATCAAACGCAATTGCTAAATTTTGAAAATTCTAAAAAAAAATTTTGGGGTTTTGGCCAGGATTTCGGCGAAATCGACCACTGTGCGGCGTGTCAGGAGACGTAAGCATCCTGAACGCGTGTGCAATGGTGAGAGCGTCCGCGAGGTCCGCGAACGGAAGGAGTCCGGCTCCCCCCCGGCTGGGAGGGAGAATGACGACCGCCGCGCTCGCGCGCTGGGGGAGGTTCATCCACGACTTCGCAAGCCGTTTTATAAACTTATCTACCTCCTTTAATGGTCCCCGGAGTATCTTCGCCCCGCGAAGCAAGAAGTCAAGCCGGGGAAGCATAAATACCGCCACCGACTCGAGCTTCTGCCACGGGGTCAATTTCGATGCGTCCACCGCACGCAGGCATTCTCTTCAACGATAGAGATTGTAATAGGTTGTAGTGAGCGACAACCGACAAGGTCCGTTTCTGGTGATCCTCTTCTGCAACACTCGTCCTTCGCTCAGGAAGTCGTTTTTAGAGTGTTCTCCGTTCAAGGAGTTCCTTTTCTAGGATGCGAGGATCCCACCGCTGCCACCAATTATTGTGACCGGCCGGCCTACTAAGTTAGACTTTTTAAAAAAAGTAAACTTTATTCTACACTACAATACTAAGGATATTACACTATTACAATATTCTCTTATTCTCGTCTAAATGGAATGATACAATAAGACTTGACGTCGACTTCTTCACAAGCTCGAAACGAATTGGTCGAAAGACTGCAGCAAGATGATGTTCCGCATCGATGATCTCGGGTTTTTATACTTGAGCATATACGCACTTTTGGTCATCGACGAAAACATGGTGACTCGTTGTTTAGACTGATGGTTGTTTAGTCTTCGAGCCCGTCACATTCCTCCCTGGGGGTAGAAGTTCCGTCCCGGAACGTTGTTGATGATGTCCTCGGATTGTTTACGGGATGACTACATCGTCGATGATGTAGAGTGTATTTCGTCGCAATTCTTCATGTAATTTTCGATTGTAGATTTCCATGCATTCCATGCAGTTCTCTATCCTCTGAATGAATAGAAGTGGGAGACTGCAGTCTGCGCAATTCGTCATGTAGTTTCCTACGGTGCAAACGTGTTCATAGACGAAATCTGCGTCGAGATATTCTGGTACTGGAAAGAAGCAATCGTCACATATGGTTTTGAAACCGGGGTTTAGGTAGACTTCCACGATTTCACCCTTGAGACATCTGAATCTGTCGGTTCCTAGGTAATCTTGTTGTTCGTTTATCGATTCCTCGCACAGGAGGCTTTCTTCTCCTGTTGGTTTATGTGGGCGACAGCACATTTTTGGTCTGTAACAATACAGATTACATATTTGATATTCTGCTTCGTTTATATTTTCGATGTTGCGTATGAGACGATGTGTCGCTATCTTCATCATGGATATTCGGGTATTGTTGGACCATTTCCATGTTCATTTCGGGATCTCTTTCTGTTCGGTTTCTTGTAGTTGTCCTTTCTCCTGTTCTTGAATTCGGTCCGAAGGTACAATGATTGTATATTATTGCACACGGTCTTATGAAATAACTGATACATCTGAAAACTTTTGGAAAGCATTCCGCTTTATATAAGAGGTATAAAAGGCTTGTTAATAGAGCAGAATAGCCAGCATATATCAGATACTTCGTTATGGTTTCTGACCAAGTAAGTGTTCTTTTCTTCAATGACAGTACTTCAATTTGCTTGTTCAATTCGTCGATCGTAGTTCCCAACATTTTTAGTTGTGATGGGTTAAGTGAGTTTTCGCTCAAATATTCCAATTGTAATTCTGATGTAGAAATGTTTAGTTTTTGTAACTTTTGTACGATTTTTAATTCATCTATACTTCCTTTTAGAATGATGTCGATGGAAGTATTAGTTATCGTATCGCTCGCTTTAAGGATTGTATGAGTAGTTGTAGCCATGCATCCTTTTGGTAAATGTATTAGGCTTGATTTTTGTATTTTCATAAACCATGGTTGTTCATTGTGGCATAGGACATGTAGAATTACTTCTCTGGATGGTATTACTATCCAGTCTTGGTTGGTCTTTAATTGGATGAAAAGAGTCTTTTGTATCTGTATGTAGTGATAACTGCATTGTGTTTCCTGAGATAGTAATAATTCTATTACACATGCATCTGTGTCTTGTGTCGAGTAGTCAGTTCTTCTCATAATATTTGTTCGAGCTATTCTTTTCATATTAATTTGATCTTCCGTTTCTAATGGAATGAATTTTGTTTTGTGTTGGTCTAATAATAGATATGGCATTTGGATATCATAGACCATATATCCTTTCACCAATGAATATATCGTTAGTGGTATAGCATGGAACAAAGTGTAATCAGTAGGTTCTAGCATTGGTAGATGAAATGTATATAATAGTTTTCGTTTCGTTAGCGATATCGTTCGGTCACTCATATCCACTTTTGTAGGATAGTACTCTTCCGATAATGGAACTGGAAAATGCTGTTCAAGTGTTGTATTCCGTAAGGCGTTGAACAGTTGTTCTGGGGAAAGTAAGTAAGGATGAATTATTCCCTTTTTTCCATCTATTGGCATTTAATAGTTGTTGCAGTTCCTCCTTTATTTCGGAATACATCAGAACGTGATCTGTATATAACTCATCGATTTGCTGATTTAGTAGAATTTTCTCACTTTCGTTCCTTATTTTTTGAAAATTATTATTCAGGGTTTGAGTTTGTTTTTGTATTTTAGAGAAGGTTCCTAAGTTGCTTTGTAGATGATTCAATAAGAAGGTAGTTTGGTTGCGTACTAGATGCGCTATTTGAATGTTGTCTTCTCTCAATTTGTCGGTTTCTTGATTCTAGTATTCTGCGTCTGAAGCAGCTAGATTTCCGAATAAAACTCTTATTCCTTCTCCTATGATGTTGAGGAGACCTCTCTTTGTTCTCGAACCGATGAAATGTAGAAAGGTTCTTTTATCCTTTTTCAGATGTTCTATTCTTTGTCGTTGAGTTTCCAATCTTCGTTTTGAGGAACATACATGTGGTTTCATTTTGATTGAACAAAGTTTTTGCAATTGAATTAGATGCTTGTCTAATTCGTCGATTGAAGTAAGCACTGGATCATAATTTATTCCAATAATTACGTTCCAAGTTGTGTGGTAAAGTTGCGTTGGACCAAGATTTTCGAGGTATACAGCTTGTGATTGGTTTAATTCTGTTAAATAAGCTTGGTCATGGTCATTCTCTTTATGATTCTTCCTGTTCGCCGTATTCTGTGGAAGACAAGTCTGAACGAGGATTCAAATAATCGGTAGAAGGACTTTTTGTTTCAATATCATCTTCTTGACTTGTGCACGGTTGTTCTTCCCGGCCTGAAACAAAAGGTTTCAGATCGTTTAAGTGATATGTAACTTTTTTCAATCCTTTTTTGATTGTTCCTGCTTGATCGTTTATTATTTTCTCGATCGTGTAAGGCCCTTCCCAAGGCGCATGCAGCTTGGAGTCTTGAGGTTGGTGTCTTCTTGCTAAGACTTGTTGTCATTCTTTAAATAGATTTGTGATGGTTGTGGTTTTTGGTTTTTCTTTTATTTGTCGTTGACGTTGACGTTGTTGAATTCTCTCGCTTACTCGTTTTCTTAGATGTTTGCGTTTAATAGTTAGAGATTCATATTTTTCTCTTGTCGTCATTATGATTTCGTCAACATCGAATGGGATATTTTGTTTATAACCGAACATATATTCAGCAGGTGTTATTTGAAGAGTTTCATTTATTGTCGTATTGTGAGCTATCGTTGCTCCTACGAGATGTTTTACCCATTCATTTGTGTTCCCGAGGTAACTTCTTAAATAGTTAAGGATCTCTTTATGAGCTCTTTCATTCTTTCCATTTGATTGTGGATGGTAACTGCAGTAGAAGTCATTTTTATTCGTAATTTTTGTTGCATTACTTTCAGGAACTTTCCTTGAAATTCTAGTCCGTTATCAGTTAGTATTTCTTTCGGAACGCCAAATATGCAGCAATAGTAATGCCAGAATTTTTCAAGAACTTCTTTTGCTTCTTTTGTTTCTAGTGGTGCTAATTGTATATAGCGTGCGAGGTAATCTTGGATTACAAGGATGTATCTATATCCTTTGTCCATTGGCAGAGGACCCATTGTGTCTAGTGATATATTTTCATTAGGTTCGTTGGGGATGTCTGGTTTCCCTGGTGGTGGTCTATTAGCGACGTATTTAAGTCGTTCGATTTGACAAGTTGGGCACTTCTTTATGACAAGCTCAGTGTCTTTGACCATTCCAGGCCAATTGTAAAAAAGTACGTAATTTTTCAACTGTCTTTTCAATGCCATAGTGACCACCTAGTGTGCTTTCGTGGATCTTTTTAATAATCCTTTCTTTGTCTTTTTGGGTCTCTGGATCCTTTGTATTGTTCACTTTTATTGTAAAATCCGTCTCAGGGATTTTCTTCAAGTGAACGTATGAAATCATTTGTATGATTACCTCTCTGATATTTGTATCCGGAATTCGTATTTCTGTTTCCGTATATTCTGGTATTTCTGTTCTTATACTGGCATACCATATAATTACGTCGTCAAAGGGGTCTATATGAAGTCCAGATTCCTCAGTCTGGGTGGTTATGACTAGACCTTTCCTTGACGTTCCTCCTTGTTGAATTGTTAGATTTGGCGATTTTGGGAAAGTATCTCTTTCTTCCTGGAATTGATCGTACGTTGGTGACGCTTCTGTAAATAAGTCTTTTAGAGCTTCTTCGGCTGTATTGTTAGTTTCGTCTTCAGCATCTGTTAAAAGATTTATTCTCGAAAGAGCATCTACATTTGAGTTTTGTCTGCCCTTTTTATAGTAGATCTGATAATCATATTCTTCTAATTTTAATCTCCATCTCATTAATTTAGAAGTAGGGTCTTTTACATTTTGCAACCATATTAGCGGTCGATGATCGGTTACAATTTGGAATTTCTTTCCTTATAAGTATGGACGGCAATGTTTCGTTGCCCACACTATTGCAAGCAATTCTTTTTCTGTGGTTGAGTAGTTTCTTTCTGATTTATTGAGCGTTCTTAATGCATACGCTATTGGTTTATCTTGTCCTATTTTTCCTTGAGATAGGATTGCTCCTAAGGCGTAGTTACTAGCATCTGTTGTCAATTTAAATGGTTTATTCCAATCAGGAAATTGTAGAATTGGTTCTTCTATTAATGCTTTTCGTAAGGTGTCGAAGGATTGTTATTGTTCAGTTTCCCATTGCCATTCTTTTTCTTTTCTTAGTAGTTGTGTTAACGGTTCTGCCTTTTTCGCAAAATTTATTATAAATTTTCTGTAGTAACCTACAAGTCCAAGGAATTGTTTAATTTCTTATTGATTTTTCGGTTTTGGATATTCAAGAATTTTTTGTATTCTTTCTCTATTAGGTTGGACTCAATTTTTTGAGATTATGTGTCCTAGATATGCAAGTTCCGGTTTTAAGAATTCGCATTTATCAGGTTGTAGTTTTAATTCGACTTCTCGGAGTCGTGTAGATTGATCAGATTTTTATTATGTTCTTGTAGAGTGGATCCAAAAACAATAATATCATCCGTGTATACAAAGCATGTATTTCCTATTAATCCTTTTAAACCTCTGTTCATCATTCGTTGAAATGTTGGTGGAGCATTTTTTAAACCAAATGGCATTCTGTTATATTCAAAGTGTCCATCGGGTGTGGAGAAAGCTGTTTTTGGCTTATCTTCTTCTTTTATACCGATTTGATGAAATCCTGAAGCTAACAAGGAGAGTGCACGATCGTCACGACACGGATTTAGTTCAAACTTTGTAGGATGGTAGATTTTGGTCCCCTGTTGATGAATATATATGGTTATAGGCGCCACAACTCAATAGTTTTTTAGATATTTGCAATTGAATGTAAGTCACTCTTTAACTTCAGTTCTGTAGCAAACGATTAAACATAACCTATTTAGCGTAGCTGCAAGGGATCGGTTTTCGTAGCCGGTGGGTGCCGGGTTCGAGTCCGTGGCGGGGAGAATATTTTTTTTTATGTGTATTTTTACATATAAATAAACACAATGGAGTTTAAATACATTTTTAAACCATTCGTATAAGTATAAGTAAACAATAAAAGCATTTCGCAACAAGAACAGGAGAAAAGCCCTTTAACTGCTGGTTAATCGTACCTGGAAACAATACATTGTGAAAGGAAAGAAACATTTATCAGGTTAACAGAATTGGTATAAAAATATGATTAGCTTCTTACCCCTCATTGTCCGTACAATTGTGAAACTTGTCATAAAAGCAAATGAAACATAATTTCGAAAAGCATCTCGCGCATCGAATTAGTGCAGCATTGTTGCATAGGCATTTGCTGCTTTGTATTTCTTGTGGAAAGGAGACTTCGTTGACATTCTCAAATACCTCTCTTTCCGAAATGCTTTTATTGTTTACTTATACTTATACGAATGATTTAAAAATGTATTTAAACTCCATTGTGTTTATTTATATGTAAAAATACACATAAAAAAAAATATTCTCCCCGCCACGGACTCGAACCCGGCACCCACCGACTACGAAAACCGATCCATTGCAGCTACGCTAAATAGGTTACGTGTAATCGTTTGCTACAGAACTGAAGTTAACGAGTGACTTATATTAAATTACAAATATCTAAAAAACTATTGAGTTGTGGCGCCTATAACCATATATATTCATCAACAGGGGACCAAAATCTACCATCCTACAAAGTTTGAACTAAATCCGTGTCGTGACGATCGTGCACTCTCCTTGTAAGTCAAATGCAGAAAAGTATTGTGAATTTCCAAGTTTATCCAATATATCGTCTATGTTTGATAACACTGTTCAACAAATTTTAACTTTTTTTATTTTCTCCAATATCCAATGGGTGATCCTCGTAGAGTTAGTCATCCTAAACACGAACCCGTCGGCAGAATTGCTCCATCACCCTCAGTTTTTTAGTAAAATGAGTTTTTGTAAAAACACCAAATTTTGGCAGAAAATGAGGTATTACGCGAAAAGTATAAACGCTACGAAGTTGAAATTGGTCTCAAAAGATAGAGGAAATCATGCAGAATATTTTAGTGTATATATTTATTAAAATTGGTTGTTGCAAATGGTAACAAATGACCGCCAAAGTTTAAAAAAGTGCGGATGCGCCATTTTACTATGCTATACTTTTACATGTTTATGAAAAGTTATTTATCTAGCACGAATTTGCTATACTGAATCGCATTCCTTAGACATTTCTGAAGAGAAAACTGCCCCCAAAACTTTCGGGAACAGTTTTCAATCCCGACGGGTCGAAAAAATATCCGTCGAGAACGTGTAATCGGCGTTCGACGCCATGCTGCTATTCTACGCGGGCCGCCAGTGAGACAATGCCGTAACTACGCGTTATCGACGCCGATCTGACAGTACCATCTGAAGGGCGCTCAACTCTGATAAATATAAATGATCAATTATTTTTCATTAATTTTTGTTTAAAAATATTATTTATAATTTGATCACCGCAAATGTTATTAACGGTGATATACTTCGTCGTTGCGATTTTAGTACCACTTCTCCACAGACATAACAAAACGAGTCTGGCTGATTTTTGCACTTGCGAATCATTGCAGTAAACGACACACGCTTAAGACTTGATACAAAACGATTACCACTTCACACTTAGTATGAACCACTTGCTACTTAAATCTGCCTATACATATACACAAAAAGTTTCTCCTATAAAGTTTAAATATAATTTGTTATTAATTTATTATTTTAGAATCAAGTGTATAAATAAAATAAGATGCATATCGATATATATATATTGTAGTAAGGGGGGTATTAAATAGTCAATAAATGTACTTCACCAATTAACAAAAACAAAACTAGAGTATATATATTTAGATAGATGAGAATATTGAGTAATATAATATAATAATGGTTATAATAGTAATAATAATAATGAATAACAATAATAATAATGGTATTAATAATGGTGAATAAAGGTATTAATAAGCGTTTCGCATCCGACTCGAATAGATGCTCAAAACGAACTGCCTAAAACGAACTCCAACGACGGTCGCTAGCACAGTTGTTTAGATTAAATGTAAACTTAAGATATCGCGCTCGAGCCTACTTCACTCCTTCGACTGGAAAGAATTTTTTTCCTTTTAAAGGGGCACTACAATATATATATATATATAGATATGTCGATACTTATTTTATTTATATGCTTATTTTTTATATTATTTATATTATTATATTTATATTCAATTGCATAGCATGAAAAACTTAAACAACTTTAAGAACAGATCAGAGTTCTAACTAAAACATAAAAAAAAAACAATCATTTATTTATATTTGTCTGGGTTGAGCGCCCTTCGCATGGTACTGTCAGATCGGCGTCGACAACGCGTAGTTACGGCATTGTCTCACTGGCGGCCCGCGTAGAATAGCAGCATGGCGTCGAACGCCGATTACACGTTCTCGACGGATATTTTTTCGACCCGTCGGGATTGAAAACTGTTCCCGAAAGTTTTGGGGGCAGTTTTCTCTTCAGAAATGTCTAAGGAATGCGATTCAGTATAGCAAATTCGTGCTAGATAAATAACTTTTCATAAACATGTAAAAGTATAGCATAGTAAAATGGCGCATCCGCACTTTTTTAAACTTTGACGGTCATTTGTTACCATTTGCAACAACCAATTTTAATAAATATATACACTAAAATATTCTGCATGATTTCCTCTATCTTTTGAGACCAATTTCAACTTCGTAGCGTTTATACTTTTCGCGTAATACCTCATTTTCTGCCAAAATTTGGTGTTTTTACAAAAACTCATTTTACTAAAAAACTGAGGGTGATGGAGCAATTCTGCCAACGGGTTCGTGTTTAGGATGACTAACTCTACCAGGATCACCCATTGGATATTTGAGAAAAAAAAATCGTGTTGAACAGTGTAATGGATAAGAATCTAATAATGTTCGTTCGTTTAGTTTTCTGTAATCAATTACGATTCGCCACTTTTTCTTTCCTGATGCATCTGCCTTTTTTGGTACAACCCATAAAGGAGAATTAAATGGGGAATCACTTTCTCTGATTATTCCTCTCTCTATCATTTCTTTTATTTGTTTTTTGATTTCTTCTTGATGTACTGGGGGATATCTATATTGCTTTGTGTTGACTCTTATGCCCTTTGCCTTGTCTCGGTTAGGCACAGTGTCGTAACTCGTCGGATAGTTAAATCGTCAGAGTCTAGTTTGTTTTTCTTTCGGAGATAATAAACACTCGACAGCTCCCGAATGTTGGATTTTGTGTTGTTTATTACACGAGGAAACAAGTATGTACAAAAATAATAACAAAAAAAAACTTAAACTCAACCAACAAATAACAGAAGTAACGAGATAAAAAATGCGAGCAAGCTAGACGTGTAGATGTAGTGTGTTACAAGCAGAATCCGTGTTTTTGGGCGCTTTTTGTCCCTTTATTAATTCTTGAAGTGCCCCTTCCTCCGCCAGCCACCTCTCCAAGGCGGAAAGGGTGGCTTAATAGGGAGGAGTGTATTGGGCCTTGAAGAAATGTTATTGGTTCTGCCTGGACTTCGTGGGTGGTTACAAAAATGCGAAGTTTCGCGTTGGTTTTTCTGCCAACACCCACCGAAGGCCCAGGCAGAAAGAGAAAAACAAGGGGGGGGGGGGGGCTTAGGCTGCGAAAGTGACCCGGGCGTTCGAAGCTACTAGATTTATGACGGGTGTCATAAATCCAGCGCAAGGTTTTCAGCGCAAAGCTGGTAGCCACGTGCCATCCCTCAATATTTCGAAGGTGTTTGCCAGATGGACGGGTCTACACAGCTGCGAAATAAAATAACTAATTTAGAGGTCTTGCCTTCGCAACCTTAAGGCCCACGTTGCAAATTATGCCTCAACATGCCGCACCCCTTGAACGGTTCGCGTTCAAAATGACTTTAATCTAAAATTAACTTAACATTGAATCGAACATATAGGTCTTGTGATGCATTGTGGATTTTACGTGTGTGTTACAATCTTGTTCAAACGCAAATTATAATTTATTATAATGTAATTATTATGATAGCAAGCATATTTATGATTTACGTCTAATAAGTTTATATGCTAAATTTAACGTAGTTCTAGTTATCATCTAACAAAAGTGGTGATAATGATTTAATACTACGTTTGTACATGCCATCCTTTGTTCGCACTGTCACGACTCGAATAACTCCATCGTCACCTGGATGCAGTTTTATCACTCTTGCTAATTTCCAGTGCATAGGTGATAGATTCTCATCGCGCATGGTTACCAATGTCCCGATTTGAACATTTGCTCTGTTGGAGTCATGCCACTTTTTTCGCACAGTCAATTCGTGTAGGTAATCCTTGTACCAACGCGCCCAAAAGTGTTGTTTGATTTGTTGGATGTGTTGCCACGTCGACAGTCGTGCCGGTTTCAAATTTCGCTGATCGTACTCCGGTGTACTGGTCAACGTATCACCGATAAGGAAATGGGCGGGGGTCAAGGCAGTGAGGTCATTTGGATCGGTGGATATTGGGATTAGGGGTCGCGAATTCAAGATTCCTTCGATCTCTATCACGCATGTTAACATCGCTTCATAACTAAGAACGCTTTCTCCTATTATGCGTTTAAAATGTTTCTTGAACGCCTTTACGGCTGCTTCCCACAAACCACCGAAATGTGGAGAGCGAGGTGGTATGAAATGCCATTTTATTCCCTCGTTAGCTAACCTACCGGCTATACTATTTTGTTGCTTCGCGTCACTTAAAAAATTCTGAATTTCATTCATCTCGCGCTGTGCACCTATGAATGTAGAGCCATTGTCCGAATAAACGTCTGAGGCTTTACCCCGTCTGGCGAAGAATCGTTTTAACGCGGCTAGAAAAGCTTCGGATGTCAAGTCTTCCACTAATTCCATATGCGTCGCTTTTGTTGCGAAGCAGACGAAAATAGCGACGTATATTTTTACTTTACTGCGATTTCGATGTCGACGTTCCTTGATAAAAAACGGTCCGCAATAATCGACTCCGCAAACTAAAAACGGTCTCTGAAGCTGTAAACGATTAGACGGCAAGTTTCCCATTGCATACCGCTCGACGGCTGGTTGTGCCCTTTGACACGTGACGCAATTTCGAATAATTCTTTTCACGACGGTTCTTCCGTGCAGTGGCCAGTACATCTGACGCAAAGCATTTAATGTCGCGGAGGCTCCTGCGTGATAATGCTTGACGTGCGTTTCACGAATTATGATATCAGTGATATGATGATGCATCGGTAACAATATGGGATGTTTGTGATCGTAGGATATGTCGGCGTGTTTCAAACGACCTCCTACTCTAATAATGCGTTGATCATCTATAAACACTGTCAAGGGTAATAAATTGCTACGTTTCGGCAAGTTTTTGGACGCGGTCAAAGCATACAATTCTTGCGCGAAGGTTTCCGCCTGTGTCCTGCGTATTATTACCCTTAAAGCGTCCTGCAGCTCTTCTACGGTCAGGTGACCCGTGCGCCTACTGTCTTTATTCCTTACATTGTCTCTAAACCGTAGGCAGTAGGCAATTATTCGTTTTGCCCTTGTTATGGTTGAAAATATCGTTAGTAAATCGTTCGGCTCTTTTATTGCTGTTAACAAATTAGTGGTGGCACGTTTTTCAGGTATTTCCCGTAGCTGTATTTCAGTATGGGGCCAATAGGTTTCCGCTAGTTGTAACCACGATGGCCCGCGTTGCCATTGATCTTGTACGTCGAGGAATTGCTTAGGGTTCAAACCTCGGGAAATAATGTCGGCAGGATTATCCTTTGTGGGCACATGACGCCACTGAGACGCTCTACTATGCTCTTGAATTTCCGTTACGCGATTGGCTACAAACGTTTTTAAAATGTGCGGCGATGAGTTTATCCATTGTAGCGTGATTGTCGAGTCGGACCAGAAAAACGTGTTATCGATATTAATTTTTAACGTGCGAACTGTAGATTTGTATAATCTGATTAAAAGTTATGCCGCGCAAAGTTCAAGTCGCGGAAGCGTTTGCGTCTTCAGAGGGGCTACGCGTGATTTTGAGCAAGCTAGCTGTGATATCACATTTCCGTCGCGATTTATTGACCGTAGGTAGATGCATGCGCCATATGCACGCTCGCTCGCATCACAAAATCCGTGCAATTGTATTGAAATTGCACCGTTCACAAATATTCTGCGCGGAAATCGAAGAGAATCAAAATTGCGTAGCTGCCGTTGATAGTCATTCCAAGACGTGAATATACCTGGTGGGACCGACTCATCCCAGTCAATTTTTTCCTGCCACAATTGTTGCATTAATATTTTTGCCTTCACGATGACAGGTCCCACTAATCCAAGTGGATCGTATAATTTTGCAACTTGAGACAATATTGCTCTTTTCGTCACGCGATCTATGGGCTCTATCGATAGTACGGAATATTCGATGTTATCGCGTTTTGCGTTCCACGTTATCCCCAGAGTTTTCGTATTCTCTTCAGTATCGATACACAAGTGCAATTTACTAGTTTGAGATGTTGCGTCTGGTAATAGTGATGCGTCGTTTGATGCCCATTGTCTCAATTCAAAACCTCCCCTTTTAGTAATAGTTAATAAATCATCGCGTAATTTCCTAGCTGTTTCATAATTATCTGTCCCGGTCAGAAGGTCGTCAACGTAAAAGTCGTTTCGTAGTGTTTCCGCAGCGTCTGGGTATGCGTGTTGTTCGTCGTCAGCTAATTGTTTAAGCGTTCGCGTAGCTAAGAAAGGAGCAGCAGCTGTCCCGTACGTGACGGTATTTAATTCGTAAATTTCTACCGGATCGTGAACATTTTCGCGCCATAGGATGCATTGATACTTACGATCGTCCGGATGCACGACTATCTGACGATACATTTTTGCAATATCAGCCGTGAGCACGTATTTATGACGACGAAATCTCAGTAATAATGCGAAAATATCATCCTGAATTGTGGGCCCAGTCATCATGGCTTCGTTTAGAGATACACCACCGAGTGGGCGAGCAGAGGCATCAAACACTACCCGCAATTTTGTCGTATGACTAGTGGTTTTTAATACAGTATGGTGGGGCAAAAAATATGTCTGAGATATATCCGTGGCTTGACGCGCCGACATGTGAGAGAGCTCCCGATACTCGCGAATAAAAGCGGAATATTGTTTCTTGATTTCTGGTTTTCTTTCCAGTGATCGCTCTAATGCATAAAATCTCTTTAACGCTATTGAATAAGATTCTCCAATATCACCTACTGATTTTTTAAAAGGTATTCGAACTACATATCGACCTGTTGCAATGTCGCGTTTCGTGTTCGCCTTATAATGAGCTTCGCATTCTGACTCTTCAGGAGATAATATCCGCTGCTCGTCTACTTCTTCGATTTCCCAAAATTTCGAGAGATCTACTTCTAATTCATTGTTCACTGTTAAATGGCATCGGGTGCTATGACTGCGGGAGGATGAATTTGGAGCGCCGGACACAATCCAACCTAATCGCGTTTTCTGTAAAATTACGGACCCTTCTTCCAGCGAAATCTGCCCGACGCAAAGCAGTTTATAAAACAATTCCGCGCCTATCAACCCATCGATGTTAGCCGGTTTGTTAAAGTTTGGATCTGCTAATTTTATGTTACCCGGAATCTTTAATTTTCCTTTATCTATAAATTGCGATGGCAACGCGTTACCTATTGACGGTATTATCAAAAATGTCAATTCATCTTCGAATGCGTTATTTTTTGACGCGATCCGTGCTCTCATGGCCTGTTTCACGCGTGACTCCATTTTGTTGATGCCATTAAGAGGGATGTCAACAGCCATCCGCGGTATGTTCAATAGATTTGCTAATTGATTAGTTATAAAATTGGACTGAGCGCACGAGTCGAGGAGAACTCTACAAAAATGTGTTTTTCCAGCGTGATCAAAAATCTTTATTACTGCGGTACACAAAAGAACTTCGGAAGGAAGTGTAGGATTTGCGCAGGTCATCGTTTGTATTGCATGTGCCAGTGTTTCACCCGATGAAGACGGAGGGAGAGTTGCCCCTTGTGACGAATGTCCCTTTGTATCGAACTCCCAATGTAACATTGTATGATGTCGCCGATGGCATCGCTTACAGGACGTCGCGTGACATTCATTGATCATATGACCCGGACGAAGACAATTAATGCATAGTTTTGCTTTTTTCACTATGTCCGTTCTATCGCGGGGCTTAGCTAATTTTAATTGCTCGCAATACTGCGTGGCATGGTCCTTATGACAGAGATGACAATAAAGTTTTATCTGAGTCGCGTATGCACTGCGCGGTGGATCACGTGGATGGGCGGTTTGACGCGAGGGTTTTGTATACGTTCGACTTTGATTGCGCAATTTTTTAGCTGTTTCGGAAGCGGTAGGAGTAAGGATTTTAACCCGTTCGTGCATGAATTCAAAAAACTCGTCTACCTTAGGGAAGTCTTTTCCCTTTGCCTCCTTCCACCTCGTGACTGTGGCCTCATCCAAGTTCGATGTTAATATAAAAAGCCAAATAGTATCGGTATCTAAATGTCCTAATTTTTCTAATGCCCGATAGTGGTATTCAATTTGTGATAGGAATTTATGCAACTCCGGCCTTGCACGCCCTTCGGTCAAACATATGTCTAGTATTGCGCCTATATGATTATCCACGATGATCGATGGTTCATCATATTTCTTTTGTAAAAGGTTCCAAGCAATCGTATAGTCTTTGGCCGAATTCCCAAAAGCTTCTAACTGTTTCGCGGCATCGCCCGTCAAGCATGATCGCAGGTACGTGAGTTTTTTACTCTCAATGATGGTAGAGTTTTCATGCACCGCGGAATTGAATTGTTCCGCGAATCCCGGCCAGTCTTCGTATTGACCACTGAACGTCGGAAGCTTTATTCGCGGTAATTCCACGTCGCGGTCGCCTTCGGAGCCGGTCACGCTAGTACCCCGATGTGAATTCGCGGCTTCAGACGGAACGGCATTGATCGTTGCGGCGTTTAATAATCGTTGCGCACGAGAAACTTGCAAATCAAACTCGTCTTCTAATGTACTGTGTTCCGTCGAATAATCTGTTTCTTCGTCAAGACATTCTAATTTTAAATGTACCGTAGAGTACTTCGCGAATATTTCAGAGACTCGGTCAAGTTTGATTTTGATTGTATCACGATTAGACTGTTCATTACATTCGTCGAGAAAGTTCCTAAATATGGTTAGCTTACGTTTGAAAACAGTGCGTGATTTGCGCATATCGCTCACGGTTTCTTCAATCGACATGTCGTGATAGAGATTCTGACTGCGTGACGTAACGACGAAATGAGGGATAGTATGCGAGGTATCTAAAGGGTTATGATACGTATGACCATGCACTCTGACCTGATCGTTGTTGAATACGTGGTGGCTAAATCGCTGTTGGTTGATGTAGCTGCGACAATCGATGTATGTACGAGTAGTCTGGATTCTGCAGTCGTTGGACCTTCGTTGATCCCTGCGACGTTTCGTTGTGGCTTGGAGCGACCTGTAGGCAGGTTCCTTGGGTCGCTGCTTATCTCGCTGCTTGGCTCGCTGCTTGGTTTCCGGGTTGACCGGTGTTGGACTTCGCTCCTTGGTTGGCTTGTAGGTGACACAGGTTTGCCTCGTCTCTTGCCACTTGGTTGAGAGCAAGGTACTGTGTGCTTCAATCACTCGTCCTCGTTTTCCGAAAGAAGTTTTAAAGGATCCGATAGGCTGGATCCGGCTCGAAGGACCAAATTTATGTTGACTCTTATGCCCTTTGCCTTGTCTCGGTTAGGCACAGTGTCGTAACTCGTCGGATAGTTAAATCGTCAGAGTCTAGTTTGTTTTTCTTTCGGAGATAATAAACACTCGACAGCTTCCGAATGTTGGATTTTGTGTTGTTTATTACACGAGGAAACAAGTATGTACAAAAATAATAACAAAAAAAAACTTAAACTCAACCAACAAATAACAGAAGTAACGAGATAAAAAATGCGAGCAAGCTAGACGTGTAGATGTAGTGTGTTACAAGCAGAATCCGTGTTTTTGGGCGCTTTTTGTCCCTTTATTAATTCTTGAAGTGCCCCTTCCTCCGCCAGCCACCTCTCCAAGGCGGAAAGGGTGGCTTAATCGGGAGGAGTGTATTGGGCCTTGAAGAAATGTTATTGGTTCTGCCTGGACTTCGTGGGTGGTTACAAAAATGCGAAGTTTCGCGTTGGTTTTTCTGCCAACACCCACCGAAGGCCCAGGCAGAAAGAGAAAAACAAGGGGGGGGGGGGGGGGGCTTAGGCTGCGAAAGTGACCCGGGCGTTCGAAGCTACTAGATTTATGACGGGTGTCATAAATCCAGCGCAAGGTTTTCAGCGCAAAGCTGGTAGCCACGTGCCATCCCTCAATATTTCGAAGGTGTTTGCCAGATGGACGGGTCTACACAGCTGCGAAATAAAATAACTAATTTAGAGGTCTTGCCTTCGCAACCTTAAGGCCCACGTTGCAAATTATGCCTCAACACTTTGTGTGTATAGGAATTTCGTCTTGTAGAGGTATAGAATGTTCTGTTAATTTTGTTAAAGGTAATGGATCTCCAGGTAATACAAAGATATCGTGAAAGTTTTTAACAATATTCCATAGTTCTTCTCGTCCTTCTGTAATATGTTGGAATCGAGTATTCTCGCTTAATAGTTTTTCTCTATCGGGTGTTATTGGTACAGATTGTCTTTCGAATTCTTTCAGATTGATCGGTTCTGCTCTCATGATTATTGATAAATCCTTTTCTTCCGAACTTAAGTTAAAGCAAGGAAGTGTTGTTTTTCCGTTTTTAATTGTTGCTAAAACTCCGAAATCTCCGAATTCTATCAATCCTGGGCCATCGGTAACGCCTTGTACAATATATTTTAATGTCGATATGGTATTTGGCGGTACTTTATGTGATTTTCCTTTAAATTCTAGGCTGTTGTGAAAGACTGTATTTTGTAAAGTTACTTGATTTTTCTTCATATCCCAGTTGCAATTTAATTCGGTTAGAGCGTCTAATCCTAGTAGTCCGTTTTCTTTTAATTGAATAGTATTTGGAGTTACATGGAGAGTGATTCTTTTTCCAAGGATATTAGTAGTGATAGTGCCTAATGTTCGTAAATTTTGACCAGTAATGGTTTTGATCGCTTTGTCTTGTTCTTTCATGATTAATTTCTTGTCCTGGATTTGAGATATTTTAATGAGAGATAATGATGATCCTGTGTCTAATAAGAAAGTTGTTTCTTTACAATGTGTGGCGGCAGCACGATCGAGTGCCACCACCGATCTACGACCGCCATTACGCCTACGCCACCCCTAGTTCAAGGATCGTCCGCTAGACATCGTGTCCATCGAAGGATCGCTCTCGCAAGTTCTCCAACGACGATCGGTATCTATATATACGATCAACCGGCAGATACCATCGTCCCATCCGGGGCACAGCGTCTAGGGCAGGGCCTGTTCGGTCAGCCCTACTGACGAGTCCACGAGCAGGCCCAGGACGAAACGCAGCGCGCTAACCAACATCTTTACCCTTTCCTAGGAACAGAAGAACACCCGCAGGACCGGCCGCAGCATCATCACCGAGACCAGCCGGTGACCTCCAACCTTTGGGCGTGGCGGGGCCCAATCTACAGCCGCGGCCGGCCCGAGCACGCGGGTTCCTTTAAATGTAACGGTTTTAATGATACGTGAGCCAATTGATTTGGGGTTTTTCTGATCGAGTTAGTGAATTCTTTAATTGATTCGTTTGATTTGGTGGATCTTTGCCAGTGTATGGAGTTTTCTGAAAATTTCTTTGTTCGTGATATCTTTTTGTACGGCACTCTTCGATTAAATGTCCGTATCTTTTACAATAAACGCATTTTGGAAAATTGTTCTGATCTCGTATACTCGATAATTTAATTCTTTTGAATGGCTTTTTAAAAGAGTTTTGATTTTCTATCGTGAATCCTGTTGTGTGTGGAATTTTTGTTTTCGATAGCATTTCTGCTTGTATTGCTATCTGAATAGTAGCGTTCACATCGTGTGGTTTTTTTTGCTTTAACGTCCAATCTCAATTCGCGTTCTAGGCCTTGTATATAATCGGAAAGACCTTTCTTTCTTTCTTGATCCATCAGAATGGTTTTCGTAATTTCTGGCACATCTTGAGTTGCGACAGCTTTTAATGCTGCATTTTGAACTTTGGTAAATCTTCTTGTGTAGTCTAGAACAGATTCTTTTACGCCTTGTTTGATAGAAAGTCTTTGCAATTGGTATGTCAGCAGATTTTGGTGGTTACCATAGTTTTGTCGTAAGAGCCTTCTTAAATCTGAAAAGATTTTGATTGCTTCAGCTCTTAAGATATATCTTGCTTGGCCCTTTATTTTTGCTCCCAATATGCAGGATAAGAGGAGAGTTCTTTTGCTCCTTTGAATATTTTCTTTTGCTGATTCTATTTGGTAGATGAAGCTTTCTACTGGTACATTTTCTCCATCGAAATAAGGGATTGTGAGTAGGAGATCTTTAAGTGAAAGATCGGCATTTTCGTCGAGGTCTGCCTCTGAATCGTCAGATTCGTCGTCTGTTATTAAGTCCTTTGATGGTATGCTAGATTTATTTTTCTTTTTCTCTATTTGATCTAACTTAATAGAGAGACTTTCAATCGTTTTGGTCAAATTTTCAACTTGTTTTTGAAGCGACTCAGCCATTATTGTTACTCACCTTTTTGGTGGTTTCCTTTCGACGGCTCGTTGGTTCAGGCACCTTTTGAGGTCCTGTCTTCAACGGTAGAGATTGTAATAGGTTGTAGTGAGGGACAACC
Organism: Cerceris rybyensis; assembly: GCA_910591515.1. Taxonomy (NCBI): domain Eukaryota; kingdom Metazoa; phylum Arthropoda; class Insecta; order Hymenoptera; family Crabronidae; genus Cerceris; species Cerceris rybyensis. The sequence goes on along the minus strand of OU342796.1, from coordinate 2,848,557 downwards.
GACAAGGTCCGTTTCTGGTGATCCTCTTCTGCAACACTCGTCCTTCGCTCAGGAAGTCGTTTTTAGAGTGTTCTCCGTTCAAGGAGTTCCTTTTCTAGGATGCGAGTATCCCACCGCTGCCACCAATTATGTGACCGGCCGGCTTACTAATTGTAAGTTAGACTTTTTAAAAAGCAAACTTTATTCTACACTACAATATTACAATGTTCTCTTATTCTCGTCGAAATGGAATGATACAATAAGAAACGAATTGGTCGAAAGACTGGAGCAAGATGATGTTCCGCATCGATGATCTTGGGTTTTTATGCTTGACCATATACGCACTTTGGTCATCGGTCAAAACATGGTGACTCGTTGTTTAGTCTTCGAGCCCGTCACAATATAAATATTCAGTTAGTTGTTTAGAGAGTTTAGAAGCGAACGGATAAATAGTTTTACGACAGATATTTAATTTATGTATAGAAGTTATGATTTATGTTTGAAGAGTTATTTTATGTGATTAAGTGTTGTCTTATGTTATTAATTTATTAAAATAATAGTTTTTCCTCTCTTACAACTTTTAAGTGATATCCAACAGAATACAGAAAATAAGCTTAAAGCTAGCAAGTATGAACGTAGATCTGCTCTTGACTGGAGTTTAGGCTGGATTGAACTGCTGCTCCTTCGTTAGCTGCTCTTTTATATTGGACATGATGAATAAGTTCTTTGTTTACAAATAATGATTGTGTCTGGAAGTTATCTGGCGGTCACATTCCTCCCTGGGGTGGAAAAGTTCCGTCCCGGAACGTCTTCTTATGGTATGACCACGTCGTCAACGATATAGAGAATGTTTCGTCTCAGTTCTTCGTGTAGTCTCCTAGTATAAATTTCCATGCACTCGACGCATGTTTCTATTCTTTGGGCGAATAGTAACGGGAGGTCACAGTCTGCACAACTCATTGTGTAGTGTCCTATGGCACAAACGTGTGCTTCAACGAAATCTGCGTCAAGGTATTCAGATGTAGGGAAGAAGCAATCATCACAAATTCACTTAAAGCTTGGGTGTAGATAGATCTCTACAATTTCTCCTTTAAAGCATCTAAATCTATGTGTACCCAAGTAATCCTCTTGTTTGTCTATGTTTTCGTCGCATAGGAGGCTTTCTTCAGCAGTTGGTTTGTGCGGGTGACAGCACATCTGGAACATACCAAATTTTATACATTCGGTAGTTTGCTTCTTTTGTATTTTCTATGTTACGTAAAGGATGGAGCATCGCTGTCGTTGTCATCAAAGGTTCCGGAATATGTTCGTATAGGTTCTAGACTTAATCCTGTTTCTTGGCTTCTTCTCGGGTTTTCGTGAACCGTTTCTTCTGTGCTGGAATTGGGTCCGGAGGTACAATGATTGTAAATTACCGTACATGGTCTGAGGAAGTATCCAACACATTGTGTTATTCTTGGGCAACAATCAGCCTTATACAGGGTGGTCCACACAACGTGTGCACCGTTAAAAACTACCAAAATATGCGTTGCACAAAAAAGTTTTTATATAGAAGTTGCATGGTCTGAAGGGGCACAGTATATAGTGTAGTTATTTTTTTTATAGGTGGAGGCGTTTCGGAGATTTGAAGGTCAACTTTGTTTTTTTAAATGGAATGCTATATTTTTTATATCAAAATATGGAAGAATGTCGAATTCTGAGTAAAGAAGTATTGACATTTATTTGCCCTAAACCTAATAACTAACGAGTAATTTCACTTTATTTCCGGAAAATTTTCTTCGCGTAATATCAAGTTAGAAATTCGACCTTATCACAGATTTCCGCAGGACAGCGATGTTTACGTGACAGTGTTTATCAACACAACATCTATCATGATTCGCAATCGTCTTCATATTCGTAATCCAGTATTGGAGTTACCTTCGGTGTTGTGTGTATTTACCAGACAGATAAAAGTAAAAATGAAATTTTGTAATAGCGAAAAAGTTGATATGCTTTTACTTTATGGTGAGTGCCATAAAAATGCAATAAGAGCCAAAGCCATCTATGCCGAAAGGTATCCTGAACGAAATCAGCCATCTCGAGCCATATTTGAGAGAATGTGTCAATCGCTTCGACGAACCGGAAGTCTTAATGTTACTAAACGTAACTTAACGAAAACTGCTACTTCTGATGCAAATGCTATTGCGGTCCTAACAGCGGTAACAGAAAACCCCCATATTAGTACACGACAGATTTCACGAGGATCTGGAATTAGCAAAACAAGTGTACTACGCATTCTTCATAATGAAAAACATCGTCCCTATCACCTAGCACTTCATCAGGAGCTCCATGGAACGGATTATGAAAACCGCGTTCGGTTCTGCCAGTGGTTCCTGCATCAAATGAACAGTGATAATTATTTTTTACAAAAAGTTTTGTTCACTGATGAAGCAACGTTTACTAATCGCAGGCAGATTAATTTGAAAAATATGCATTATTGGGCACCAGAAAATCCTCACTGGATGAGAGAAGTCGACCACCAACGTCAATGGAGCGTTAATGTGTGGTATGGAATACTGGGCAACCAATTGATTGGGCCATATTTTATTAATGATCGACTAACAGGACAAAAATATGCTAACTTTTTGAATGACACTTTACCATCTTTATTGGAAAATGTACCTTTAAATATCCTTACACAAATCTGGTATCAACATGATGGTTGTCCTGCACATTATGCGCGTAATGTAAGGCAAGTACTGGATAGAAAATTTCCTAATCGATGGATTGGTCGTGGCGGACGATTTATGTGGCCTCCACGCTCACCGGACCTTACTCCTTTAGACTATTTTCTGTGGGGCACATTAAAAGACACAGTGTATCGTGAACCACCAACAACATCTGAGAATATGAAACATCGTATTCGTGAAGCATGCATTACACTCAGTGCGGATATGATTCAGAATGCAGTTTCTTCATTAGTTAATAGATTGCATCACTGTATTAATGCCAATGGATATCACTTTGAACATTTACATTAGTTGCGTTAAGCCACTAGGTCACTCATATTAGTAAACACTGTCACGTAAACATCGCTGTCCTGCGGAAATCTGTGATAAGGTCGAATTTCTAACTTGATATTACGCGAAGAAAATTTTCAGGAAATAAAGTGAAATTACTCGTTAGTGATTAGGTTTAGGGCAAATAAATGTCAATACTTTTTTACTCAGAATTCGACATTCTTCCATATTTTGATATAAAAAATATAGCATTCCATTTAAAAAAACAAAGTTGACCTTCAAATCTCCGAAACGCCTCCACCTATAAAAAAAATAACTACACTATATAATGTGCCCCTTCAGACCATGCAACTTCTATATAAAAACTTTTTTGTGCAACGCATATTTTGGTAGTTTTTAACGGTGCACACGTTGTGTGGACCACCCTGTATATCAGATATAGGAAACTTCCTATTAAGGTGGAATATCCTGCGTATGTAAGATATATCGTGAACTTTTCTGTCCAGGTAAGAGTTCTTCTTCTGAGTGACAATTCCTCTATTTGTTTGTTTAGTTCTTCAACCGTGGTTCCTAATGCTTTCAATTGTGCAGGATTTAAAGAATCTTCATTTAAGAGTTCTGGTTGTAATTCTGAGGAAGAGATATTCATTCTTTGTAGTTTCTTTATTATTTTTAATTCGTCAATGCTTCCTCTTAACATCATGTCTCTTCACCGTTTCACTTGCTTTCAGTACCGTTCTGGATGTGGTAGCCATGCATCCCTTAGGTAGGTGAATTGTGCTCGTTTTCTTTATTTTTAGAAATATTGGTTGATTTTCTGAGCATACCGCATGTAATGTTTCTTCGTGAGATGGTATTATAATTCAGTCTTGTTTGGTTCTTAATTGAATGTACAGAGTGTTTTGTAGTTGTATGTAATGGTAGGAGCATTGTGATCCGTTGGACAGAATTAATTCGATAAGGCAGGCGTCCGAGTCTCTCGTAGAGTAGTCGGGATGTGACCTTTTTATAAGGTTTGTATTGGTCACCTTCTTTATCCTTATTTGTTCTTCTGTTTCTATTGGGACGAACTTTGTTTTATCGTGATTCAATAGAATATATGGTATTTGTATATCGTGCACCATATATCCTTTTATTAGTGAGTAGACTGGTATAGGTATTACGTGATATAATATGTAATCCAAAGGTTCTATCAGTATACAGTAACTTTCCTTGGTTCATTGAGATTGTTAAGTCGCTTATCTCAATTATTGTCGGGTAGTATTCTTCCGACAATGGTGTTGGAAAGAATTGTTCTTGCGAGGTATTTTTAAGGGTCTTCATAAGTTGTTCGGGTCTTCATAAGGGTCTTCATAAGATGTATGTGTTATTCCTTTCTTTCCGTCTTTCAGAGCGTTCAAAAGCTGCTGCAGATCCTCTCTGGTTTCTGAATACATTAAGATATGGTCGGCGTATAATTCGTCTATTTGCTGGTTCAGTAGTACCTTTTCGCTTTCATTCTTAAGAACTTGGAAGTTCGCGCTTGTTTCTGTAATTGGTTGAATGTTCCAAGATTGCTTTTAAGATGATTCAGTAAGACGTTTGAATTGGCACTTTTGGCACTTTTTAATGACATCCTCAGTGTCTCTGACCATTCCAGGCCAGTTATAAGCAGTGCGTAGTTTTTCGATAGTTTTTTCCGTGCCATAATGTCCACCTAAGGTGCTTTCATGCACTTCTTTAATGATCCTCTACTTTTCTTCTTTCGTTTGTGGATCTTTTGTATCATTGACTATTACAATGAGATCCTTTTCTGGTGTTTTCTTCATATGGACATAGGAGATCATTTTTATAATTGTCCCTCTAATATTCAGATCAGGGATTCTGATCTCTATTTCAGAGCATTCCGGAATCTCAGTCCGAATGCTGGCGTACCATATGATTTCATTATCAAAAGGGTCAATGTGAAGTCCATGCTCCTCATTGATAGTTTTTATGATCAGTCCTCTTCTTGTAGTTCTCTCTTTTTGTATTGTCAAGTTAGGAGAATTTTGGAAGATATTTCTTTCTTCTTGGAATTCTTCATACGTGGGTGATGCTTCGTTCATTAAGTCTTCTAGGGCTTTTTCGGCTGTGTCCCTAGTATTTTCTTCGTCATCTGATTCCTGTTACGTCCCGGCGACGCACAGTGGTCGATTTCGCCGAAATCCTGGCCAAAACCCCAAAATTTTTTTTTAGAATTTTCAAAATTTAGCAATTGCGTTTGATTTGTAACACATCAGAGCATCGTTTTCCATTAATAAAAATTTTTATTGAACAATACTCTTAGAGATATGCAATGTCAAAGTTGGCACTTAAATAATGTAACGTTTTCACGTCGAAATTGAGAATACGTTTTCAATATGAAATTAAAGTTTGATCCACTTTTTCAGTATTGGTAGCTATTTATCATACTTTTAATTTATATATATCTTGGTTTCATTTTTTTATTTAATATTTTACAACTCTGTTGGTACTGAACGTAAAACCTAAACATTTTTTTCCTTTTGCTAATGAAATAGTTGTGAATGCTGCAATTTGCTGCCGTGATTTTTTTTTTTAAATTAAACTTTGAAGCTTCCCGAAGAAGACCTCGTTGAGTTTTCTTGCGACTTTTTGCGATTCTTCGAGTAATTGTTATTTGTTTGTCGCGCGCGCTATGCTCGGGGAAGTGCATTTATGACATAGAGCCGGGCTATCGTGCTTTACCTAATGAATACTGCTAATCCTTCTCTAAGATCAACCTGGCAATTAACGAAATAATATGTTTATTTCATGGGGTTAAAAATCGGAATGAGTTTAAACAAGCTGGTGGCCTATTGTTTCGAGGCAACAATAGATAGCCGCGGCTACCTCGACCGCTTACCGTCATAAACCGAAAGATCTTTGACGATTCTATTGAAAACCTGGCTAGTTGCAGGTATGAGGGAAATATTTGTTCCTTACAATGTTTCATCTTTCTCCTTCGATCGAAATTTTTATTAAGCAAAGGGAAATTCGGAGATGGAACAGCAATGACATGCTTGTATTAGGATACAGGGACTGCTGCAATAAATATCATTAAAACTGCAGAAGTCCGTGGAATAACATAATATATTTTTTTTTAAATTAAACTTTGAAGCTTCCCGAAGAAGACCTCGTTGAGTTTTCTTGCGACTTTTTGCGATTCTTCGAGTTATTGTTATTTGTTTGTCGCGCGCGCTATGCTCGGGGAAGTGCATTTATGACATAGAGCCGGGCTATCGTGCTTTACCTAATGAATACTGCTAATCCTTCTCTAAGATCAACCTGGCAATTAACGAAATAATATGTTTATTTCATGGGGTTAAAAATCGGAATGAGTTTAAACAAGCTGGTGGCCTATTGTTTCGAGGCAACAATAGATAGCCGCGGCTACCTCGACCGCTTACCGTCATAAACCGAAAGATCTTTGACGATTCTATTGAAAACCTGGCTAGTTGCAGGTATGAGGGAAATATTTGTTCCTTACAATGTTTCATCTTTCTCCTTCGATCGAAATTTTTATTAAGCAAAGGGAAATTCGGAGATGGAACAGCAATGACATGCTTGTATTAGGATACAGGGACTGCTGCAATAAATATCATTAAAACTGCAGAAGTCCGTGGAATAACATAATATATTTTTTTTTAAATTAAACTTTGAAGCTTCCCGAAGAAGACCTCGTTGAGTTTTCTTGCGACTTTTTGCGATTCTTCGAGTTATTGTTATTTGTTTGTCGCGCGCGCTATGCTCGGGGAAGTGCATTTATGACATAGAGCCGGGCTATCGTGCTTTACCTAATGAATACTGCTAATCCTTCTCTAAGATCACCCTGGCAATTAACGAAATAATATGTTTATTTCATGGGGTTAAAAATCGGAATGAGTTTAAACAAGCTGGTGGCCTATTGTTTCGAGGCAACAATAGATAGCCGCGGCTACCTCGACCGCTTACCGTCATAAACCGAAAGATCTTTGACGATTCTATTGAAAACCTGGCTAGTTGCAGGTATGAGGGAAATATTTGTTCCTTACAATGTTTCATCTTTCTCCTTCGATCGAAATTTTTATTAAGCAAAGGGAAATTCGGAGATGGAACAGCAATGACATGCTTGTATTAGGATACAGGGACTGCTGCAATAAATATCATTAAAACTGCAGAAGTCCGTGGAATAACATAATATATTTTTTTTAAAATTAAACTTTGAAGCTTCCCGAAGAAGACCTCGTTGAGTTTTCTTGCGACTTTTTGCGATTCTTCGAGTTATTGTTATTTGTTTGTCGCGCGCGCTATGCTCGGGGAAGTGCATTTATGACATAGAGCCGGGCTATCGTGCTTTACCTAATGAATACTGCTAATCCTTCTCTAAGATCACCCTGGCAATTAACGAAATAATATGTTTATTTCATGGGGTTAAAAATCGGAATGAGTTTAAACAAGCTGGTGGCCTATTGTTTCGAGGCAACAATAGATAGCCGCGGCTACCTCGACCGCTTACCGTCATAAACCGAAAGATCTTTGACGATTCTATTGAAAACCTGGCTAGTTGCAGGTATGAGGGAAATATTTGTTCCTTACAATGTTTCATCTTTCTCCTTCGATCGAAATTTTTATTAAGCAAAGGGAAATTCGGAGATGGAACAGCAATGACATGCTTGTATTAGGATACAGGGACTGCTGCAATAAATATCATTAAAACTGCAGAAGTCCGTGGAATAACATAATATATTTTTTTTTAAATTAAACTTTGAAGCTTCCCGAAGAAGACCTCGTTGAGTTTTCTTGCGACTTTTTGCGATTCTTCGAGTTATTGTTATTTGTTTGTCGCGCGCGCTATGCTCGGGGAAGTGCATTTATGACATAGAGCCGGGCTATCGTGCTTTACCTAATGAATACTGCTAATCCTTCTCTAAGATCACCCTGGCAATTAACGAAATAATATGTTTATTTCATGGGGTTAAAAATCGGAATGAGTTTAAACAAGCTGGTGGCCTATTGTTTCGAGGCAACAATAGATAGCCGCGGCTACCTCGACCGCTTACCGTCATAAACCGAAAGATCTTTGACGATTCTATTGAAAACCTGGCTAGTTGCAGGTATGAGGGAAATATTTCTCCCTTACAATGTTTCATCTTTCTCCTTCCACCGAAATTTTCAGTACTGAAATGAAAAATTGGAGGTGGAAATTTAAGGTATTTATACCACGTTGCATTTTCTGACGCGGTAGATATCACTTGAACTTTGTGATATTTACTTAGCTGTCACAGCGAGTTCGTAAACAGTAGAGCGTCAGTGAATTGTGTAGTGCTATGGAGGCTGCAACTTCTGAAGCACCATCAACTTCTCTACCGATGCAAGATCTTGCTGATTGTTTGAGGAATTGTTCTTCAAAAAATTGGAAGGATAGGCGTAATCACGTATGCGAGTACGTAAAAACCATCACTGGTTACGCCGAGTTATCTCCCGAATCTGTGATCGATTTGCACGATTTTTTTGCAAAATGGAGGGCACGGTGGAATATCTGTCACAGAAACGTCACCCACTTCCAAAGAAAAAATCATAAATGGCTATCTGGAAGAATAAACATTTCGGCCAAGAACCCAGTTGCAAAAGCAACTGGGAGACCGAGCATTGATTTTTGTGGTGCCAGTGAACGATCAAAGAGGAGAAAAACGGAGGATCTACGGGCAAGCTTCACTTCTGAAGAGCTGTCTTATGCTGCCCAAATGCAATTAAGAAGCCACAACGACTTAGATGCCGCAAATATAATAAAAGAAATAATCACATCGCCAGAACGTGCCAAAGAATATAGAGAAGCTGATCGCAAATCAAAAGTATTGGCGAAGCCCTATACCAGTGATGAGGCATTATCTTTGATAGTAGAGGCCAAACTATCAAAGCATCAATACAATTTTATTCGCGACGGAGCTAAAATACATAGCACCAATTTATATCCGAGCTACGGCTCTATTTTAGAAGCAAAGAAGAATTGTTACCCAAGTAACATTATTGTTAATGAGACGTGTGCCGAAGTAAGCTTGCGAAGTCTGCTGGACCATACGGTTTCGCGAATTCTTAAATTACTAGGAGAACGATACTTTGAAAATGTAGATAATACAAATTTAAATTTAATAGTTAAATGGGGCTGCGATGGGACATCTGGATTGAGTGAATACAAGCAAAAATTTGAAGAATCAACTGCTTCAGATTCGAGCATATTTGTTTCGTCCCTTGTCCCATTGCAGCTTGAAACAATTGATACCGCCAACGAAAAAAAAATCGTGCTGTGGAAGAATGACCAGCCATCTTCGGCAAGACTTTGCAGGCCTATTTGTTTAAAATACGTTCATGAAACAACAAGTGTTATAATGCAAGAGGTGAACAGAGTAGAAAATGAAATCAAAAATTTAAATAAAAGTGATATTAATATAAATGATTACAATTTTAAAATAAACTATACAATGCTGTTCACAATGATTGATGGTAAAGTTTGTAATGCAGTAGCAGAAAATTCTGCTACTCAGAGATGTTATCTTTGTGGTTTGACCTGCAAAGATTTCAACAACATGGACTTAATGAAGCAGCAAACTGTTGAAGATGGATCAAAATTGAGATTCGGCTTATCGCCATTACATGCGTGGATACGCTTTTTTGAATGCTTATTGCATTTATCTTATAAGATGACCATTCAACAGTGGCACGTTCGAGGCGAAGAAAACAAGAAGATAGTGGCAGAAAATAAAAGAAGGCTGCAAATGGAGTTCAAAGCAGAAATGGGCTTGCTCGTAGACAAGCCAAAACCAGGATTTGGTACAAGTAACGATGGTAACACCGCTCGCCGTTTTTTCCGCAATGCCTCTATGTCTGCAAAAATTACTGGTGTAGCCGAAGATATAATAACCCGATTTCATAATATTTTAATAACTATTTCGAGTACACATCCAGTAAAAGTAGACATTTTTAAAGCATATTGTTTAGAGACTGCCGAGAAATTTGTAAAGTTATATCCGTGGTACAGTATGCCAACAACGGTCCATAAAATATTAATACATAGTTCTGATATTATTAAACATGCACTTCTTCCAATTGGCCAGTTGGGAGAAGAAGCGCAAGAAAGTAGAAATAAAGATATAAAAAATTATAGAGAACGCTACTCCAGGAAATTTTGTCGGACGAAAACAATAGAGGACGTGTTCCATCGATTACTTGTATCATCGGATCCGTTCATAAGCGGTACTACAACGGCTACAAAGAAAAAGGTGCCCAGATATCCTAAAGAAGTTATCCAATTTCTGGATATAACTGGAACTGTTGACTCAGAAGAAGAAGAAGAAGAAGAAGAAGAAGAAGAAGAAAACGAAGAGTGCTAACAAGGGCAGGATTATGAAGAACGACAAGATTTCATTTAATTATTGAATTAACAAGGTATGATAAATATTTACTACTATATACTCAATTTCATTTCTAAACTGAATTCAATGGACCAAATCTAACTAACATATGAAAATATGATTCTCGGTCGCCGATTCTGTGGAGACCAACAAGAGGATAAAATCGAATTAGTCGAAGGTCAGGACGGACATGGCAAAGAAGATACTGAAAGGAAAAGATATTTTTTAAAAATAATTAATCAATTAATTATAATACATTTGTTATAAGGTAATTGTTACGTTTCTTTGTAATATTTAACACCTTCTTATAAGATGACTATAATCCGTTATTATCAATACATTTATTGTAATAACCAAATAAATTATTAATTTTCAATTATGTGTGTCTACCATTTTGTTTTTGGAAATTCTGAGTTCGGATTCTTAATCAGCAACCGGAAAAACATAAGACTACTGATTTTCGTGCCGATCCGACAATTTTTCGATACTCGCAACCACCATATTAAAGCCGCCATTTTGTTTTTGAAAATTCTGAGTTTGGATTCTTAATCAGCGACCGGAAAAACATAAGACTACTGATTTTCGTGCCGATCCGACAATTTTTCGATACTCGCAACCACCATATTAAAGCCGCCATTTTGTTTTTGAAAATTCTGAGTTTGGATTCTTAATCAGCGACCGGAAAAACATAAGACTACTGATTTTCGTGCCGATCCGACAATTTTTCGATACTCGCAACCACCATATTAAAGCCGCCATTTTGTTTTTGAAAATTCTGAGTTTGGATTCTTAATCAGCGACCGGAAAAACATAAGACTACTGATTTTCGTGCCGATCCGACAATTTTTCGATACTCGCACCCGCCATATTAGAGCCGCCATTTTGTTTTTGGAAATTCTGAGTTTGGATTCTTAATCAGCGACCGGAAAAACATAAGACTACTGATTTTCGTGCCGATCCGACAATTTTTCGATACTCGCACCCGCCATATTAGAGCCGCCATTTTGTTTTTGGAAATTCTGAGTTCGGATTCTTAATCAGCGACCAAAATAATACTAATATACCAATTTTCAGCTAAATTGAAAAACTCCTTATAGTTTTGGCCAGGATTTCGGCGAAATCGACCACTGTGCGACGGGAGTAGGGAAAACGAATAGAGAACGAATCTATGCCTCTCCCTCAAGGGAGAGTCTTGACGGGATAGCGTCGGTTATTGCCGTTCCACCCGGGTGGTCAAAAGGCTGGGAACTCACCGGCGCACAGTGCACTGTGCCACTGCAGTGGTCCAGAGCGAGATGTTAGCTGGTGACGCACCTCGCGCAGTTTTCAATCTTTTTCAAATCGTCACCACGGGCTCAAAACACATCGGATTTAGTTAAAAATTGGTATTCTATTATTTTTTGGGTCGCTGATTACGAATCTGAACTCAAAAATGTTAAAAACAAAATGGCGGATTAAATATGGCGGACAGGTTTCGAATCGAATATCGGATCTCCTGGAAGTACGAATATGTCATGGTATTTTTGTATTATTTCCCATAATTCTTCTTTTCCTTCCTTCAAATGTTGTAGACGTGTATTCTCCCTGAGGAGTTTTCTCCTGTTTACCTCTAAAGGTATAAAATCTCTTTGAAACTCTTTCATATTTGCTGGTTTTGCTTGTAGAGGGTTTTTCGGTAGTTTTTCTTGACTTGTCAGATTGAAATGTGGAAGGATTGTTTCTCCTTCTTTTACCATTGTTAATACAGCAAAATCGTCGAATTCTATCAAAGCAGGTCCATTGTTGACACCTTGAACTGTGTATTTCAATGTTGTTATTGCCTTTGGGAGTGCTTTCAGATTTTTCTGTTCCTCTTCACTACTCTTAAATTTCGTGTTCTTTAATAGAACCTTATTTTCTTTAATATTCCAAACACATTCTAATGACCTTAATGCGTCTATACCGAGTATCCCGTCTTCGTTCAGTCTTATTGTATTCGGGACTACTCGTAGCTTGACTTCTTTTGCCAAAATTTTTGTATCTATGATACCTCTAGTTCTTAAAATTTCTCCTGTGACTGTTTTTATGTTTTCTTTCTGTTCTCTTCTTATTAATTGTCGGTTTTTAATATTTTCTCTTTTATTAACGATAGCGAGGAACCTGTATCTAATAAGAATTTGGTTTTCTCGCAGTCTAATGGTTTGAGGAGGATGTTAACGAGCTGGCTCATGTTTCCTCGTATGGTACCAACATTTTCTCGAGCGTATTTGTCTGTTCAGGTGGACCATTGCTTGTAGGTTGGATCCTTTGAAAATTTCTCTGTTCATTATATTGCTTGGTTCGGCATTCTTCTATGGAATGTCCTAACCTCTTGCAATAATTGCACTTAGGAATTCTGGAATATTGTGTTTTTATTCTCCTGGGTTCTTTTGATTCTCTCGATTCTTTTGTATCCTCACATATAGTTTTTTCTCCAATGCGGTGGTTTGCGCAATTGGGCGTTTTGTTTTTGCCGTAATTTCTGCCTTTAAAGCAGATTCCATGGCTGAATGGACATCGTTGGATATACTTGTTTTTACGTCCAATCTTAATTCTCTTTCTAGTCCTTCAATATAATCATATAATCCTCTTTTTCTTTCTGGTTGAGAAGTCACTTTATTCAATAAATAATGAGTACAACGATGGTGAAAATGAATGAGTTTTTCATTAACAATGAACAGTACTTGGCGATTTATATGAAATTACACGACTGAGACGCCTTGAGTTAAATTAGCCATGTGGCGGCGCACGGTGGTCCAGTATGTGCATTTAGCTGCGCAAAAGTCGAAAAGTCGATTTTGGAATTTCGATTTTTTTTTTTATATATCGATTCCTAAATGTCCACTGACCTCAGAAATAAAATTTTTTTGAAATTGGATAAAAATTGTAGTTGCAAAAAACGCTTAAAGTTGAAACTTTTTCTGGAGGCCTTTTTCTGTCGAAAAACCACGTTGTCTTCTTTCTAACATTCTGACGAAACTATGCAATATTTTTTAATAATTATTGTTTCTATTTGAAGAGCATTCTTCCACGATAAAAATGTATGTGTCGAACATAAAATTATTGTTTGTAGTTTATTCTAAAATTAATGTTGAAAACATGAAAGAAAATCGTCGAAGTTTTTTATCTTTTGCAGAGAAAAACTAAAATGTGCTACATACTTACACTCTCTAATTAACACCATTGTTTTCTGTAATCCTTCCCCTAAACGATCCTGCAAAAATATCATCCGCCCGGATCCGCCTCGGATGGTTTTTTATTGTTTAAAGACTCGCGCGCACCTCGACAAGGCGCTGTCGCCAGACTGTCTCGTAAACTTCCGACAGGTATAACAATGAAGGGCCCAGGTAGATGCACGAAATATTTGCAGAAATAACTTCTATATAGTCTACGGAATATATGTGGAAAGTTTTAGCCGAATACCTTTCGATACTTATAAGTTATTTAATTTTTAAGTGAACCCTGCACGGCGAAGAGTAGGATTTCCTTTCAATCGGGTAACCTAGCTCATTCCTTTTTGCTCGCATCCTAACAATAAAGCAATTAAGTAATAAAAGTAATGCTTTAGAAGTCTTCGTCCTCGTTAGTGCCAATAAGATTTTGTTTTTATTGCACGGTATCTTTAAAAAACCCGGGAATTTACTGACCGCGTGTCCCACTGGGTCTATGCAGCTGGTCTGGGTTACGTAAACTTTAGGAAGGAATATCAACAAAAGGTGCAGATAGATAAAGCCAATTTTAGCAGCAACTATTTCTATATAGTTTAAACTAACCATCTTCAAAGTTCTCAGAGACTACTTTGTGGTACTTTTTAGTTTTTCCATTTTTAAGTTAGCAATGTAAGCTGAATAAGCTAATGTACATAGCTACCCTTTATATATCAACCGACATTTTGTTTTTAAAATTTTTGAGTTCAGATTCGTAATTAGCGACCCAAAAAACATTAGAATACTAATTTTTCTGCAAAACAATTAATTTGTAAACAAACCTGTCCGCCATAATTTAATCCGCCATTTTGTTTTTAAAATTTTTGAGTTCAGTTTCGTAATCAGCGACCCAAAAAATAATAGAATACCAATTTTTAACTAAATCCGATGTGTATTCAGCCCGTGGTGACGATTTGAAAGAGATTGAAAACTGCGCGAGGTGCGTGAACGGCTAAATTCACGCTCTGGACCACTGTGCGGCGGCGCGCCGGCCTCGTGGTGAGAACGCGAAGACTTGATGATGTACCCGAGCAGTCTATAGTTCACCGAGCACCATTTTTCTTCGCGCACCGATGAGCAGAACACAAAAGTTTTATTTCACAACTCGAAAAACTAAGAACTCGAAAAGAGACACCGACATTGAGCCGCACGCTTCGATCGCCGACCCGACGGGGAGGGAAGAAACTCTCCAATGCTCGAAGAGTCTCGAACGAATGAGAACGGAGGTCACGTGTGTGTGTACTATAATAGTTCTTTATTCAGATCAAATCTTTACAGAAACTTAAAGAAAGTGATACATTTGTGTTACAGTTTCCAATATGGTCGCTATGGCGCGATTTCTCATTGGATATAATATAAATGGAAAGAAACGAATCAAGAATCGAGAAAATGAAAAAAATAAATGTCTTAATGAGTAAGCCCAAAAAAAATGTGACATTTGTCAAAAAAGGGCGGCATCGCAAACAACGAGATACACGGACGGACAAAACAATTACGAGGGGGGAGAAGAGGTGATCATTGGCCGTGGCCAATGATCCGAAAAAATGGAGCAGAAAGTTGTAATCGGCTTACCGAGATAGAACAATGAACATATTTTGACCTTTTTGAACGAGGAGAGCGGTGGTTGATCGATGGTCAAGATAACAGAGATTAAGAATTAAATAAGAAAAAGAAGTGATCGTCGGAAGTTACGATATTACGTAGACAAAAGAAAAAATAATCGCTTAAAGTTAACGCAGGTAATGTAAATGTAAGTAAATGAAATGACTTATTAACTAAGAGAATATAAAGCGGTTAAATATATAAGACCGCAAACTTATTTGCTAAGTTAAATCTAATTGCATTATTTACAGAGAAGAGGGGAAAAGCGTACTTTGTACGCTTTTAAACAGAAAAGTGGGGCAAAAAACGAGATTTGTCGTTGGGGGTGATTGAAGGGGGAAGTGCCCTACAACCGAAGCGAAGAACGTCATGAGCTCAACCATGGCAATTTGGCTAGGTATTTGTAAAATTTTTGATCAGTATCCCGTGGAGGTAATGAAATTGAATAATGTAAGTGTGAAGAATCTGAGTTAACTGTGATTGGATCGTAAAAAAGTGCGAGAGTACCCTTTTTTCTATGAGTGTGATAAATGATTGGAATTTTTGATTGTAGATTTTGAATGTAACCTTCCCGATCAAGATAAGGGAAAACAGCAGTGGAAAAGTAACCGTTGTCTTTTGCTTTTTTGGCTTGTGCATCGGACATTGTATGCAATGAATTAATGATCGGATTATTGGTTACGGAATTCATGGATTTATAGATAAAAGTTCTGGTAATTTTTAAAGCAAAAATATCGAAGCGTGCACATTTGATTCTGTTGTAAATCGTTTGATTGTGTAAATATTTTTCACTGCCATCGGCCATTCTGCGAAGGATGAGAAGTCCCGTGATCGCGCGGAAGATTTTTCGTTCGAAGGCTCGAATTCTTTCCATTACATATGGCGCGATCGCATAACAAATGGGAAATGCATAGATCAAGATTGACCGAACATAGAGTTTGTAAAGTAAGAGTTTGACGTTTTCTCCTAGATGTTTGGAATAGAATAATCTAGCTAATTTGGATGCGTTGCCTTTTGCTTTTTCGAGGCTGTAATTTGCATGCTCATTGTAGTTGAGTCTCTCTGTTAAGATTACTCCAAGGTATTTGACTTTACTGACTCTAGGTAAGAGAGTATCACATTTGCCTGGTATATGCAATGAAAATTTTTTCGATAGCCTGTATTGTCTTTTACTTAGTTGATAAGTAGCTCTTCGAAACAAAATCGTCTCACACTTAAGCATATTGACTCTAATTTTTTTTTGTTGCAGGAGGAAACTATGGTGTTGAAGGCTTTTTGCAGTGCTTGCTGAATCTCCAAGGGATCTGCACCGGTTTTATAAATTATAAGATCGTCCGCGAATGCGATTGCTTTACATGTTAAACTATTGATATTGAAATGTTGTAAAATGTCAGAAAAATAAAGATTGAATAATAGAGGTGAATTGACTGCACCTTGTTGTAAGCCATTTTCAATTAAAAATGTACGAGAAGAGAAAGTGTTATTGTAATAGGTTTTAAAAGAACGATTTGTTATCATATTTTCTGTTAATTTTAATAAATTGATTGGGAAGCCCATGTTGTGGAGTTTAACTATTAATCCCTTAGTCCATACGGTGTCAAATGCCTTTTCAAGGTCGATTAAACATGCTCCTGTCATAATTAAATTATTCAGTGAGTCGGCAATGTCTTTGGTCAGTTTGGCAACCGCATGAACCGTGGAATGAGAATGCCTAAATCCAAATTGGCAGTCGGGTATGAGACTGTTCGCCACCACGAAGCTGTTCAAACGTATATTGATCATAATTTCAAATAGTTTACCGATGTTGGGTAAGAGACTGATTGGTCTATAACTATTTAAATCAAACGGATTTTTACCCTTTTTGAACAACGGAATCAATTTGGCAACCTTCCAGCGTGATGGAAAATAGGACAATCTCATGCATGCGTTAAAAATTAACGCTAGAAACTCGACCGCTGAATTTGGCAGGTGTTTAACCGTTACATTCGGAATTCCATCGAACGAAGATGATCTTTTGTTCTTGAATGATTTGATCGCTCTCCAGATTATTCGCGGGTTAATAAAATAATCGGTGTTATGGACCGGCCAGATTTGCTCTTGCAGGGAGCCAAATTCGAACGTCTCGTGAACGGAGTCGTTTTTGAATTGTTCGTATAACAGATTGATCGAATTTTCATGATTTTTTCCCTCCTCGTTGATCGGATTTAAATTTTTTGTATGAACGCGAGCAAAATGTATCCCTAGGAGAGTTAATCTATCGTTTGTATCTGTGACTACGAAACAATTGTCAATTTTTTGTAATAATGAAACGTCAATCCCTGACCCCGACCAAAGGGTTGAGTCATCGACTGCTCCCCTCAGCGGAGGGAGAGCCTCCGTGTACTTTGGATTGATGATTCTATTAACGACCGGATAGATTTTTTGTGGTTCGCGAGTGTCCAATTTTGACAGACGATCATTCCAAAATTTGTTGGAAACTTGAGTGTAAAGTTTTCTTAATCTGTAATTTAAACGTTTTAAAATATGTTTATAAAAGGGTCTAGCCAAATAAGGGGGTCAAAAGTGCCCTTGAGCCGATTTTATTCGACGATGGGTCATTCGATAGGTGATGATGAAAAACCATTGCACACAAATTTTTAATCCGATACCTTCACCGGGAGGGTAGTTATAGGGTAAAATCTAAAAACCAGTTTTTGCCTCATTTTCCCCAATTAATGTGGAGCAAAAATTCCAAAAAAATTCGAACGCATTCTAAACATGAATGTACACATTAGGGATTTTTTTCAGATTTTTCCTTTACAAGTTACACTCACGAAAAATGAAAAACCGAAAAAAAATTTTTTATACATCGATTTCGTATTGAAATCTTCCGAGCACAACTTTTTCCTTTTTACAGTAGTTGCATAATGTTATCATTGTTATACCCTAATTTTTTCAGATTTTTTGAGTACGGTGCATCACGGTCGGAAAAATCAAAAACCGATTTCTGGGACACATTTTGGGCTGAAACTTGCCCATTATCTGCCATTCTTGCATGATTTTAATACAGTATGTTCATATTGTGACCTTCAATGTTTCTGCATAGAAATATGTAGATGTTAAAGAACAATATCGGGATAATTAAATAAATTGCTGATTGTATGGTCTTTATAACCTAGAATTTTAACCGTTCTTTCAAAAGCATCAATGGCGCAGTGGCTATGGTCTCTGCCTGTCGAATCGCTGGACACTTTTTTGTCGCGGGTTCGAATCTCCATGTGGGACTTAAGTTTTTTCCTGTCATTTTTTTTTTTTTTTTTTTTTTATAAAAGACAACAATATTCAGTAGTAGCTTTAAAATGTTTCACAGATACTTCTAAAAATAATTATACAGTATACTTTTTTCTTCATCGACTCTTTTTAGTCATGTCACGATTTACAATTACAAGTACTTTTTTACATTCTGTACATTGAATTTTATATTTCTTTCATATTTAAAATATATTTTCATACATTGCAATAAACCAATATCTATGAACAATATAACATGTTTGAGAATACTTATAATTGCAAAACGTTGCATGTCTAATTGTAAGAAAAGTATGTTTTACTATTATTTTTCTATAGGTTTTATATTGTTAAAAGGCATAAAAATATCTGTGAAACATTTTAAAGCTACTACTGAATATTGTTATGTCTTTTATTAAAAAAAAAAAAAAAAAAAATGACAGAAAAAAACTTAAGTCCCACATGGAGATTCGAACCCGCGACAAAAAAGTGTCCAGCGGATCGACAGGCAGACCCATAGCCACTGCGCCATTGATGCTTTTGAAAGAACGGTTTAAATTCTAGGTTATAAAGACCATACAATCAGCAATTTATTTAATTATCCCGATATTGTTCTTTAACATCTACATATTTCTATGCAGAAACATTGAAGGTCACAATATGAACATACTGTATTAAAATCATGCAGGAATGGCAGATAATGGGCGAGTTTCAGCCCAAAATGTGTCCCAGAAATCGGTTTTTGATTTTTTCGACCGTGATGTACCGTACTCAAAAAATCTGAAAAAATTAGGGTATAACAATGATAACATTATGCAACTACTGTAAAAAGGAAAAAGTTGTGCTCGGAAGATTTCAATACGAAATCGATGTTTAAAAAATTGTTTTTCGGTTTTTCATTTTTCATGAGTGTAACTTGTAAAGGAAAAATCTGAAAAAAAATCCCTAATGTGTACATTCATGTTTAGAATGTGTTAGAATTTTTTGTGAATTTTTGCTCCACATTAATTGGGGAAAATGAGGCAAAAACTGGTTTTTCGATTTTACCCTATAACTACCCTCCCGGTGAAGGTATCGGATTAAAAATTTGTGTGCAATGGTTTTTCATCATCACCTATCGAATGACCCATCGTCGAATAAAATCGGCTCAAGGGCACTTTTGACCCACTTATTCGGCTAGACCCTTTAATAATGTTTGAATATTGCTGTACGGAACTTAAGTTTGCGCGTATGAGTTGATAAAGTTTTGTGATAATTTTGGATTTAAACCTTTTTAATCTGTTAATGCGAGGATCGTCATAATCCTTTGATTTGTTCAGAATTTCGGCCATAGGCGTACAATTCATCATGATTGAGGATAAGTTATCCTCAAAAACCTCGATGGATGAATTAATCATATCGATCGACGCATTTTTTAATGAATTTAAATCAAATTGCTTAATCAAGGCATGAGTATCTAATCTGAATTTTTTCCAATTTGTTGCACGGAAATTTGGTTTAAGTATTTTTGGGGCTTCCTCCACGGAGGCACTCCAACCGTCGAGGGACAGTCTGACGACGGTTGCCCAGTGGTCGCTGTCGTAAGGACGGACTTCTAATCTGTTAGTGCTATTGTTAATACGTTCGATCAATCTGTTGTCGATCAACGCAAGATCTAAGTTAGAGTTCGCGGGATGATAAGATGGTATATCGGAAAATAATAGAGAAGCACGAAATATAGCGCCCTGCAATTCGAGCCATTCCACGAGAGCAATGCCTTTTGAATTATTTACTAAATTGAGCCATGAAGTGTGTTTTGCATTAAAATCACCCGTTATCACGTAGTGATTATTATCGTGTGAGAGACGAAGTTGAGTGAATAGATCGTTCAAATCACGTAGAAAAACTATTTTGTCCTTGAAGGGACTGTAAACCGTCGCGATCACGAGACTTCTCCCTCCCGAGAGATCGAGACATATCGCAAGAGATTCGAATGATTTCGAATGTGAGAAACTCAGCTCAATGCTAGTAAAATTGTAATTTTTTTTTATTATAATTGCAACCCCGCCTCCGAAGCGATTGTTTGCGCGATCTTTTCTTATTATTGAATAATCGGGAGGAAGTTCCAAATTATGCTTAGCATTGAGCTTAGTTTCGAGCAAACAGCAGATATCAGGTCGATGATTTAAAAGAAATTGATTCAAATACGCACGCTTATGCAGGTTGATGATAGAGTTGACGTTTATGGATATAATAAGGAGGTTTTCCATTGGCATCACTTCTGGCCATCGTGAAAATCTATCGACGCATGTTAGACAGTATCGATACCCACTAGAAATAGGTAGCGGACCGACTATGTCAATGTGTATGTGTTCGAAATGTTCACTCACATTATCGTAATTCGCTGGTGTTGTGAACACGTGTCTACTTACTTTTGACCGTTGACAAGGGGTACACGATTTTGCCCATTCTGCGACATCTTTCCGCATTTCTGCCCACACATACATATGTGGGATTGGATTAATTGATGTTAATATTTAAGTAAAATAAGAATATTTATTAAAAACTATATACTAGTAGAATACACAAAATGAAATAAAAATCGTCTTTACAGCTTCGCGGTCAAAGTAGAACTGCCACATAATCGTCTGTTCTCAGCATTCATTCAAACTCAAACATTCATACACTCGTTCATACATTCACACATGCATTCCTTAAAACTAATCGTAAGTAAGGACCGTAGGGCCTCCGCAGAATGCGTCTTGTAAACAGTCGCCTAGACTAAACAGTCTAGGCGAGGCCCTATACATTTTTCGATACCACACTCGGCCATCCTGATAATAGCATTCGTCCCCGAATGCGTCATTTTTCTTATTATAATAATTTTTGGTCGTCTGCAGATTCCAACTTAACGCTTCAATGTATATCCCGTTCCTACCTGCACTATCTCGAAATTTTTCGAAAGTCCATTTACCTATGCGCATACAAAAATCTTTTCTCTTTATTATTAATGCAAAACATATGAAACCGCTTATGATTTTAAGAGTTTTTCCTAACAGATATACAAGTTCCTGTAGGAGCATTACTATCGGCACTTCGAAATCGTAACTACAATTTAGTTCGCTTTCCATTTGGATATAAAATTCAATAATTCTATAATTTTTTACGCATCGTGTTTCCGAAAATTTTCCGACAGCTTTATCTTTCGTTCCTTCGTTATACACATAGAAGGATTCGTCCTCCGTGTCAACCGATACACACACCCACGCACTTTCCACTAAATTCAACTCCACTTGTGAAGGATATCCGTTCTCTTGTCTCTCTTCGTCTAATTTTGCCTCAGCATCGACTTCTCTATTCCTTCCAAGCTCTCCTTCCTTCTCGATCTCGATCCAACACTTGGTTTCTTTTCCTTCTCTACCGCGTCTCGATAAGGTTTCTTCTTCCCTCTGGATTATTTCATCTTCTTTTTCCTTGACCTTCGCCGCTTCTTCCTTCTTCACCCTTTCCTCCTCTGCTTTTCTCAATGTCTCCTCCTCTTCCTTCTTGACTCTCTCCTCCTCTGCTTTTCTCAGTCTGCCCTCTTCTTCGTTTCTTGCCCTCTCTTCCTCTGCTTTTCTCAATCGTCCTTCTTCTTCCTTTTTTGCTCTCTCCTCCTCGGCTTTTCTCAATCTCTCCTCTTCTTCTTGCTTTGCTCTTTCCTCTTCTTCTTTCTTTGCTCTCTCCTCCTCTCGTTTTCTCAGTCTGTCCTCTTCTTCCTTTCTTGCTCTCTCTTTCTCTGCTTTTCTCAATCGTCCTGCTTCTTCCATTTTTGCTCTCTCCTCCTGCTGTTTTTTGATCTTCTCCTTTTCTATCTTAATTTTCTCTTCATCCTCCCGCTTTATTTTCTCTTCGTCCTCTTTCTCATTTCTTTCCTCACTCTCTCTCTCGATGCTCTGCGATTGTATGGGTACACCATATTCAAAAATCAGTGCCTCTTTCATTTGAGACCAGCTTTTCCAACATTTGGCGTACCGTACGAACGCCATCGCACCACTACGCATACGAGTTTTTGCAAACAATCCTTTTATCGCATCCGACCACTGGCTATCTTTCGTCGCTGTCTCAAACTTTTCAATCCATCGGTGAATACTTTCATTATTTCCAACCCCGCTGAAGGTGTTAACCGAAGCCGCAACTTCTGCAAATGTCTTCGCGGAGCGCGTATGCTTGATCTCGCTAGTATCACCGCATTCTTCTTCTTTGTCCTCGTCATCGTCTTCACGCTGATCTTCCAAAATCAAGGCTGCTTTCACTCGTTGAATCAAGTCTGCTTTGATTCCACTGCTCTTAATTTTGCGTCGTTTGAGTTCTTCTCTGAGCTCGTTCACTGTCATTGCGTCGACATTTAAGCTTTTTACAGCTACCCCGTGTGTCGTTTCCTCGTGTATAATTTCCTCGTTGTTCATTTTGTATAACACTTTAGTACACAGTCAATAAATTTCACTTTACTTGGCTCACAAAACTCAATCCCGGACGAGCCCCCAAAAATGTGGGATTGGATTAATTGATGTTAATATTTAAGTAAAATAAGAATATTTATTAAAAACTATATACTAGTAGAATACACAAAATGAAATAAAAATCATCTTTACAGCTTCGCGGTCAAAGTAGAACTGCCACATAATCGTCTGTTCTCAGCATTCATTCAAACTCAAACATTCATACACTCGTTCATACATTCACACATGCATTCCTTAAAACTAATCGTAAGTAAGGACCGTAGAGCCTCCGCAGAATGCGTCTTGTAAACAGTCGCCTAGACTAAACAGTCTAGGCGAGGCCCTATACATTTTTCGATACCACACATATTTTTGTGAGACGATCTTTTGCGTAGCTCGTACTCCCGGATGCGATAATCCATGGAGGCTGTCGAACACTTGCCGTCTCAATGCATGGAACAGTTCCTTTATTCAATCATACATATATACATGATGCTAGGATAGCATAAACATACAATTATATAACTCCTGTATGGTCGCACATTAGCGACTTCTCGCAGGAGAACGGAAATTATACAATACAAGAAAGAATCAATTTGCGCTGTATGATAAAGTTAAATGATTAGTATTACGCCCCAAAAGATTTGATATGATCATCAAAAAAGGCATCTTCGTTACAGAGAGGTACCAGGACTGACAAAACAATTAACAATTATAAAAAAGGGGGGGGGGGGGAGAAGATATTGGCACGGCCAATATACTAAGTAAAATAAAATGAACAATGATGAGATCTTGACCAAAATAAATAAGAAAAATTGCACGGATTAGTGGTCAAGAATTAGACGATGGAAGAATTAAATAAGTAAAGAAATCCATGATAAAGAAAAATTACCGTGCTTGCGAATACAAGTGGCATGAAATTATACTGAATAACGTTCCATACGAATCAAGAGGATAGTAAAGGATGTTGTTGACATCAACGATATTCTTAAAGTAACTTAAAGTAGATATACTAATCTAACTATGTTATGGACTAAAGAGTATATACAGAGTTTAAACTAAGATAATGGAAGTGCTCGGTTCAGAGTACGACGATCGGTCAAGATTTAAGCCATGGTAATTTATCGAGATAATTATAATGCTTTTGGACAGTATCCCGTGGAGGAAGAGATACAGAATGTTGCAGTTGTGATGGATCGGCAGAAACTACCAAAGGATCGTATCGAAGAGCAAGCGAGGCCCTTTTTCTATGCGTATGGTATATGATGGGAATTTTGGAGCGAAAATCCTGAATGTATCCTTCTCTGTCGAGATAGGGAAAGGCAGCAGTAGAGAGAAATCCATTTTCGCGAGCCTTCCTAGCCTCCTCGTCCGACATTGTATGTAACGAGGTGATGAGAGGATTGTCAGAGTTTGAGTGCAAAGATTTAAGGATAAACATTCTGGTGAGTTTAAGTGCAAAAATATCAAACCGCGAACAGTCAACCCTGCTATAAATTGTATGATTGTGGAAGTGTCGCTTGGTACCATCCGACATACGTCTGGGCATGAGAAGACCCGTGATCGCCCGGAATATTTTCCTCTCGAAGGTGCGAATGCGCTCCATCACATAAGGCGAAATTGAGAACCAAATTGGGATCGCATAAGATAGTACTGACCTGACATAAAGCTTGTAAAGGAGTAGTTTGACATTCTCACCGAGGTGTTTTGAGTAGAAGAGGCGAGCCAATTTAGATGCTATACCTTTTGCTTTCCCGAGACAGTAGTTGGCGTGTTCATTATAGTTTAAGTGTTCGTTGAGAATTACACCCAAATATTTGACCGTTTTCAGCCGAGGGATTAAAAGGTCAAATCTTTCCGTCGCGTGAATCGAAAAGTTTTTTGAGAGCCTGTATTGTTTTTTGCTAATTTGGGACGTGGGCCTAATGAATAGAATAGTCTCGCATTTGAGCATATTTACTCTCACCTTCTCCATGTTACACGCCGAGACAACAAAATCGAAAGCCCTCTGCAAGTGTGACTGAATGTCGAGAGGATCAACGCCGGATTTATATATGATTAAATCATCAGCAAAGGCCAAAGCTGTGCAAGTATCGTTACTTTTGTTAAAATTGTTTAAAATATCAGAGAAATATAAGTTGAATAGTAGAGGAGAATTTACGGCGCCCTGCTGCAGACCATTTAAAATATTGAAAGTACGAACGGAAAAAGTATTATTGTGAAAAGTTTTAAAAGCGCGGCCAGTGATCATGTTCTCAGTTAGAAGCAACAACTCGGGGGGGAAATTCATTTTGTGTAATTTAACTATCAATCCCGTAGTCCAAACAGTATCAAATGCTTTCTCGAGGTCAATTAAACAAGCCCCAGTCACAGCTGAGCTGTTGAGCGAGTCGGCAATGTCGCGAGTCAATTTGGCAATAGCATGAACCGTAGAGTGCGAGTGTTTGAAACCAAATTGATAATCAGAAATTAATTTATTGGACCGCACAAAATGATTCAAACGTATGTTAATCATGATCTCGAACAATTTGCCCAGGTTTGGCAGCAGACTGATCGGCCGGTAATTATTTAAGTCGTAAAGGTTTTTCCCTTTTTTGTGCAATGGGATGAGTTTGGCCGTTTTCCAACGAATGGGAAAGTAAGATAAACGTAAACATGCGTTAAAAATTAGCGTGAGATATTCAATAACGGAGCCTGGAAGGCGTTTGATGGCGACGTTTGGTATGCCGTCGAACGAGGTGGATTTTTTGTTTTTAAGATATTTGATGGCTCGTAAGATCATTGTGGGAGTTATTAGATAGTTTGTGTGAATTGAAGGCCAGATCTGTTCGTGCAGCGAAGCGAATCCCCAATTGATGTTTTCACGCGAATCCCGTATTCGATCGTAAGTCTGCTTTACCTCGTGCTCGTGATTCCTTTCTTCCTCGGTTGTGGGAGTCAGATTTGTTGTATGTACTCTTGCAAAGTGCACCCCAAGTAAGGTCAAACGATCGTCAGTGCTTGACACTACAAAGTTATTATATATTTTCTGGAGTGTCGATGTATCTATTCCGGATTCAGACCAAAGAAAATCGTCGTTTATCGCGCCTCTTAGTGGCGGAATTGAGTCAATGTTTTTTGGATTTATAATTATGTTTATAAAAGGGTGTAGCTTAATGGGATCACGAGTATCTAGTTTGGACAGTCTGTCGTTCCAGAATTTATTTGCAACTGCAGAGTAGAGTTTTTTGAGTCTGTAATTGGTACGCTGAATTATTGATTTATAAAATTTGATCATGTTAGACTGTATTGGAGTTAAATTGTCGCGAAGGCGCAATAAACGAAATAATCTGGTGATCAGTTTGGATTTAAATTTTTTAAGCTTATTAATGCGTCGGTCGTCATATTCTCTCGGGCAGTTCAGAGTTTCCACAGTAGGTGTACAGCTCGTCAGAATTACGGAAATATTTTCCTCGAGGGCCTCTATTGAAGAATTAATCATATCGATCGACGCATTAAGTAACGATGGGAGATTTAGGCTGTTGATATAATTATAGAGTTTGAGTTTGTATTCTTTCCATTTGGTCAAACGATAATTTAGTCTCAGTGCTCTGGGGGCTCGTTCTACGTATGTATTCCAACCGAGGAGAGAGAGATTAATCGTTATGGCCCAATGATCGCTATCATAGGGCAGCAGACCCAGCCTTTGCGTTCCATCGTTAATACGATCGATCAGCCTGCTGTCCACCAAAGCAATGTCCAAGTTCGAGTTAGCTGGATGATAAGTCGGTATTTCCGAATATAGAAGGGAAGCGCGGAAGATAGCACCCTGTAACTGTAGCCAGTCAAAAAGAGCTAACCCCTTGCTGTTGTTGACTGTATTACGCCATGATCTGTGTTTGGCGTTAAGATCGCCCGCGATCAAAAAGTGATTCGAGTCATTTGCAACTCGCAACTGAGTACATAGATCATCGAGGTCACGAAGGAACACGATTTTATCATTGAAAGGGCTATACACCGCCGCGATCACGAGGCTTCTACCATCCGAAAGATCCAAGCGGATCGCAATGGCTTCTAAAGATTTTTCGTGAGAAGTGGAGAGTTCTATACGAGTGAATTTGTATTTTCTATTAATAACCATAGCGACACCGCCGCCGAAACGGTTGCTTGCTCTGTCTTTGCGTATTATTACAAATTGTGGTGGAACCTCCAAATTATGTCTCGGATTTAGCTTCGTTTCAATGAGACCACATACGTCGGGTCGATGAGAATTTAAAAATTGCTGCAAATATGCACGTTTGTGAAGATTTATAACAGAGTTGACGTTGACAGTAATGATTCGGAGATTGACCAACGGGATACTGTTTTGATCGGTAGTGGCCATTATTGCGGGAAATCATTTCGAACGTCTCTCGTGGTACGTCCATGGTAATCAACAGATTGAGCATGATTATCATCTATAAAAGATTGAAGGAGGAAATTAATTTTTTCGGTATTTTCGCCGATGCGTTGAAAAATAATTGGTAATTGATCGGCTATACTTTTGATGGCCGAAAATATGTTTTTTAAGTCGACCTGTTGCTCGTTGGACGTAGCATCGAGAGGGACCGATCCTCTGTTCAACGTAGTCGATGAATATGCATGCGCGGCCTTACCTACTAGGCCCCCCACTCCACTCGCAACACTACTGTATAACGTCATCGGATTGACGAGGGGAGATGGAAGTCTTCTGGTTGCGGCTGGCTGGGGAGCTCTGTTGCTCGTAGGGGCGGCAACGACTCTTCTCTCCTTGAATTTCGGGAAACCTCGGTATGACGCGGGGTGGCCGAATTTCTCACAGTTGACGCAGTAAATTGCGTCGTGTTTGGTTGCTTCGGTGACCGAGCACTTCCCACGCTCGTGAGATAAATTGCATTTAACACATCTAAAATCTAGATGACAGTTAGCGGATGCATGGCCTATACGTTGACAGTTAAAACATTGTAAAAGATCCTGCCTATGCAATTTCTCCCATCTGACGCGTTGATAATTTAAAACATTGATCGATTGAACAAATTTGATATCTGTATTAGCGTCAAATTGCACTACGAACATAGGCAGGGGCAAGCCGGATTGTTTCGATTTCGCGGTTACAAAATTTGAAATACGAGTGGCTTTAGCTTTAGGTGCGGTGATGGAATTAATTTCCGACAACAGTTCATTCTTGTCGGTGTTTGGATCGATACCCTTGAGAAGCATCGTCAGTGGTTTTTCGTTCTTCGGCGTATAAGTGAAGAACTTGAGCTGGTTTTTCATCATAATATCTTTGATCTTCGAATAAGCTTCGAGAGAATTCGGGTATATGACGTGGCTTTTCGAGCCACTTCTTTTTATAGTGAAGGATGCCTTTTGAAGGGCATTCTTAGTTATGTTTATTATTAATTGTGGTGAAGCCACATGCACGATCAACGGTGGTGGTTTGTTTAACTTATCTTGTTTAATAGTTTGCTGTGGTGGGGTCGGATGCCTGAAGGTGGGCGGCTGGTCCCTTGACACCTCCGGTAGAGCGTTGGGCTCGGCAAAGGCCTGAAAACGGTTGGCGGTGGGAGGTTTGTCCAGCGTCGGCATCGGAGAAGGCGCGTGTCGTCCTGCGGGTCTACGGGATCCAATGGTGATCCATTCCGACGTTGGCGATTCAATGGTCCGACCAGATGTAGAGGGTCCAGCGAGCGATTGGATTTGCTCTTTGAGCAATTTTATTTCGTTTAATAGTCTTTTATTTTCACGCACTAGAGTTTCTTTGCTACAAGATGCTTCAGCGCCTTGTTTGGATGATGCTATAGACATCGCATCGCTGGATTGTTGATCGAGCGATTTCAATCCTGTGTCACTGTCCATGGTGTTAACTGGAGCCGTTTTAGCGTCGGCAGATTGCCGTGCGGCTGTGCGTGAAGCGGAAATTTTGCGCGACTTCTTCATTTGAATGTCCTCGGATGAAGACGGATTGGATGATGATTTATGTCTTTTTAGAGACAGAGATAGCGATCCCTGGCTAGTAGTCTCAAGGGATGCAAAATTTTCGTCCGAATTATTGGCATCGGCCGCCGCCGATGCGGAAGAGTTACTAGCTTCTATGCGTGCAATATGGTGTTCCATAAAAGTGGACGGTCAGAATGAAAAAAAATGAAGAACTGTATTGGGACTTGCGAAAGCAAGCCCCAATAATAGTAACGAAATTAGCCGATCACTTGGAGTATAACAAGATACACTTTCACAGTATGAATGACACTCTGTATGGGCACTTAGGAATTTTGTTTATGTCGCGTACGAGCACTGAGAGATGTTGTCGCTACGAGCTCGCGTCGCGTACCTGCCGTCTCAATGTTTTCGGTACGTATGGTCTTACCGTGTCATTAAAAACGTCGCAATAAATGTCTCCTTTTTCCGGCCACGATATCTTACGGAGTTGAAGTGTGATGTTTATGTTGGAGTCTAAGAGTTGTTTAAGTTCTTCGTCGTTCCTCTGGGCTATGACTAAATCTTCGTGGGTGATTGATGACGATATAGATTCTATGCGAGATAAAAAATCGGCGACGACGTTATCTTTACCACTAATATGTTTAATTGAGTTTGTAAACTGTGCAATGAAATCCAAATATCTAAATTGACGCGGTGAACATTTTTCTGGTTTTTGACGAAAAGCAAATATTAATGGTTTATGATCTGTAAAAATGGTAAAGTTACGTCCTTCAACTAAATATCTAAATCGCTTTACAGCAGCGTAAATCGCATATAGTTCTCTATCATACGCACTGTATTTACGCTGTGCGGATGACAACGTTTTAGTGTAAAAACCGAGCGGTTGCCACTCGTTTTCGACAAATTGTTGTAACGTCGCGCCTATTGCGGTATCGGAAGCATCTACAGTTACAGAAAGTGGAACATTATTTCTCGGATGAACTAACAATGTTGCATTTGCAAGTCCCGATTTCATTTTGGTGAACGCCGTCTTTGCTTCGTCCGTCCATATAACGGGTGTGTTGCCTTTCTTTGTCACACCTTCTAAAAGACGGTTCAAGGGTTCTTGCAATGCTGCGGCGCGAGGTATAAATCTGCGGTAAAAATTTATCATTCCGAGAAAACGTCTTAATTGTTTTACTGTATTCGGTTTTGGAAATTTGACTATTGCATCGACGCGTTCTTGTACCGGTCGAATTCCTTTTCTGTCTACGGTATATCCGAGGAAACGCACTTCTTTTTGTCCGAATACATTGTTGTATACCGTGGATAAGCGAGACGGCTTACAGTGGCACGGTTGTTACAACTGATATAATTTCGAAGACCGAATGTTTAACCGCGGAGTCCGACAGAGTTTCGGCACTAACTTGAGAAATGAGTCGAGAATATTGTGTAGTTCCTCGTGCGGTTTCTTATATACCTTAAAATATCGGCTTTCTGATAACAAAGAAGGGAGAGGGCGAGGATGACCAAATCCTAGGAGTGAACCCTGACCAGCGTGAATTAGGGTTCGGAGGTGACTCTCTAAGAGGCGCTTAGGACATTGAGTCACTAAGGCAACGCAGCGCGTTGTATGTAAATAACATAGGTTGGTCATCCAACAACATATTTTGCGGAATTTATTACTATACCGAACTGACTCAAACGCTCGAATAAGATTTTTAAATGTTTTTCGTGTTCTTCTTCGTTTTCCGAAGCTACTAACAAATCGTCTATGTACGCGTACATGAAATCTAAATCCCGAAGCACTTCGTCGATAAATCTTTGAAATGTTTGAGCTGCATTACGCAAACCAAACGGCATTCGTGGAAATCCGAACAAACCAAAGGGTGTTGTTATGGCCGTTTTTTCGATGTCTTCTTCTGCAACGGGGATTTGATAATACGCTCGTACAAGGTCGATGGTTGAGAAAACGGTTTTACCTGCTAACATCTGTGTAAAATCTTCCAAATGTGGTACCGGGTATCTGTCAGGAACAGTACGTGCGTTTAGCGCTCTGTAATCGCCACATGGTCGGATGTTATGATCCTTTTTCGGCACCACGTGAAGAGCAGAGGCCCAAGGGCTCTTGGAAGGTCTTACTATTCCTTGTTGCAGCATTTGTTAAAATTCGCTCTTCACTACTTTATGACGATCCGGTGCGAGACGTCGCACAGTGGTCGATTTCGCCGAAATCCTGGCCAAAACCCCAAAATTTTTTTTTAGAATTTTCAAAATTTAGCAATTGCGTTTGATTTGTAACACATCAGAGCATTGTTTTCCATTAATAAAAATTTTTATTGAACAATACTCTTAGAGATATGCAATGTCAAAGTTGGCACTTAAATAATGTAACGTTTTCACGTCGAAATTGAGAATACGTTTTCAATATGAAATTAAAGTTTGATCCACTTTTTCAGTATTGGTAGCTATTTATTATACTTTTAATTTATAAATATCTTGGTTTCATTTTTTTATTTAATATTTTACAACTGTGATGGCACAGAATGTAAATCCTATATATTTTTTTCCTTCTGCTAATGAAATAGTTGTGAATTCCAAAACCATCCAAGCTAATTTTTTTTTAAATTAAACTTTGAAGCTTCCCGAAGAAGACCTCGTTGAGTTTTCTTGCGACTTTTTGCGATTCTTCGAGTAATTGTTATTTGTTTGTCGCGCGCGCCATGCTCGGGGAAGTGCATTTATGACATAGAGCCGGGCTCTCGTGCTTTACCTAATGAATATTGCTAATCCTTCTCTAAGATCAACCTGGCAATTAACGAAATAATATGTTTATTTCATGGGGTTAAAAATCGGAATGAGTTTAAACAAGCTGGTGGCCTATTGTTTCGAGGCAACAATAGATAGCCGCGGCTACCTCGACCGCTTACCGTCATAAACCGAAAGATCTTTGACGATTCTAATGAAAATCTGGCTAGTTGCAGGTATGAGGGAAATATTTGTTCCTTACAATGTTTCATCTTTCTCCTTCGACCGAAATTTGTATTAAATAAAGAGAAATTCGGAGATGGAACAGCAATGACATGCTTGTATTAGGATACAGCGACTGCTGCAATAAATATCATTAAAACTGCAGAAGTCCGTGGAATAACATAATATATTTTTTTTAAAATTAAACTTTGAAGCTTCCCGAAGAAGATCTTGTTGAGTTTTCTTGCGACTTTTTGCGATTCTTCGAGTTATTGTTATTTGTTTGTCGCGCGCGCCATGCTCGGGGAAGTGCATTTATGACATAGGGCCGGGCTATCATAAGACTACTGATTTTCGTGCCGATCCGACAATTTTTCGATACTCGCACCTGCCATATTAGAGCCGCCATTTTGTTTTTGGAAATTCTGTGTTCGGATTCTTAATCAGCGACCGGAAAAACATAAGACTACTGATTTTCGTGCCGATCCGACAATTTTTCGATACTCGCACCCGCCATATTAAGCCGCCATTTTGTTTTTGAAAATTCTGAGTTTGGATTCTTAATCAGCGACCGGAAAAACATAAGACTACTGATTTTCGTGCCGATCCGACAATTTTTCGATACTCGCACCTGCCATATTAGAGCCGCCATTTTGTTTTTGGAAATTCTGTGTTCGGATTCTTAATCAGCGACCGGAAAAACATAAGACTACTGATTTTCGTGCCGATCCGACAATTTTTCGATATTCGCACCCGCCATATTAGAGCCGCCATTTTGTTTTTGAAAATTCTGAGTTCGGATTCTTAATCAGCGACCGAAATAATAGTAATATACCAATTTTCAGCTAAATTGAAAAACTCATTGGGGTTTTGGCCAGGATTTCGGCGAAATCGACCACTGTGCGTCGTGGGCGACAGAAAACAGGTGGTCCTGGCGTTGTCGTAATATGATGCTTTACGGAATGTTTTACGGCTTGTTCGGTTCCTTGAGGTCGGCAGAGTTCGGGAAATTTGGAAAGTATTCTGTGATATTTAGAATTTCCACCGATAGTTTGTATTGTGGTATTCACATTGTCGGCTTTCTGTCCCGGCGCAGTTAGCGATGTTACACCGTCCACAAGGCGACGATTACGTAAATCCACTAGCAGCCCGTAAAATGTCAAAAAATCTGCACCGATTATCGGATGATCTACATCTGCCACTACAAAACGCCATGCAAAATTTTGACGTAATCGCAAATCCAACGCCAATGTCAGTGTCCCGTACGTCGAAATTACCGAACCATTCGCTGCATAAAGTTGGTACGCACACCTTGCCCGTTTTTCACGCACTCGCGACCGTGGAAATACACATAAATCGGCACCAGTATCCACTGGAAACTCGATTTTTGTGTTCGCATCCTTTACGAACAGGCGGCGTACTTCTACACCATCATCGCTTGCCGCTGCTAGTGATGGGGTTTGTCGTTTCCCTGTTGCCAATTGCAGGGTGGGACGCACTTTGTTGATCTTTGTTTGAATCGCCAGTGGTACCAGCACGTTCCACAATTTGGATCGTACCGTGGGCTACGCGAACGACTTCTATATTGCGAACGATTCCCATATCGCGAACGTCCTGACTGCCACGAATGTACCGAATCTCGCGAACGCGATCGATCAAGTCTTTGTCGGATCTCGTGTAGTTCCTTTTTTAACTCATCAAAATTGTTGGAGTCAACTCGAGACACTCGTTGCGTCGCGGTTGCTTCGAAGACTCGATCCGCGATAACTGCAACTTTGTCGAGAGAAGTATCGGTTTGCATTGCAGCAATCGATTGCAAAGCCTCCGGAAGTCTGCTAGTCCACAACGATCTTAATATGTAGTCCGGAATTTCTTCCTCCGAGAGACTACGCAGATGACGCAAAAACTGCGACGGTGTTCTGTCACCTATTTCTTCGCGTTCCAACAACTGCCTTGTTTTTCGTTCTTGCGAAGTGGACAGTCGTGCAATTAATTCCGTCTTGATTGTGTTGTACTTATCGTCTGACGAGGGATTAGTAATTAGATCGACGACTTCCTCGGCGTACTTGCTGTCAAGGTTCGAAACCACATACCAATATTTTGTATTGTCTGCCGTGATTCTGCTGACAATGAGACTGAATTGTGCTTCAAGTTGTGCAAACCACAATTTAGGATTCGATGGAAAGAAAGGAGGTACTCGTACCGCCAATTTCGCGATATCGTCTTTTCCTTCGGCCATTTTTCAGAATTCACAATCCTCACTTTCACAAAATACGTCGGGTTCACCACTTTAGTGTTTATGGTTGGGTGAAGATTGTGGATTAAATAGTTGAATATTTAATATTAATAGTTGCTTATATTTTTTATCTTTACGCATTCACTCTTCGATTTAGACTGACTCGCATCTCATGCATATCCATTCGCTTCGACCCTTTTGACACTCACACATATATACACAGATTCTTAAAACCCAAACATTTCTAGCACGCCTTCCAGTTACTCTTTCAAACAATCTCACTCAGCCACTCTTCTTTCACGCTCTTCATTCATTCAAGCATTCCTTACATTTACTCTGAATATTATTCTTAACATTAACTTAATATTTATATTGCTACAGTTCTTTCTCGAACACTTTCAATGTCCATTAACACATTAAAGGCGGGAGATCTTGACGAAAGTATGCTAGGTAACGCGGCGACCGCCCCGCCTTGTTTTTCGTCCTAGAGCGGGCGATATTTTGTGTAATCATAAAAAAATGTAGACTTAAAAAAGTTTATTTACTACGACTCCCGCCTTTGAGCTACAGTCGAGATAAATCGTAGTACTACGACTCCCGCCTTTAAGCTACACTCGAGATAAATCGTAGTACTACGACTCCTGCCTTTAATGTGTTAAGATGGCTTTTGTTGATTCTGGCGGCTCTATTGCTCTTATAGCGGCTTCGTGGGTTTTCATAAATCTTTCAGTATAGTTAAGGACTGTTTCCTTTGGTCCTTGTCGTAAATTACTCCTTTGCAATTGATAGGTTTGAAGATCTTTTTGATTGCCGTAGTGTTGTCTCAATTGTTTCTTTAGAACTGCGAAGTTTCTTACGGCTTCAGCCCTTATAATGTTTCTTGCTTTCCCTTTTATTTTCATACCGAGTACACAAGACAGGAGTAGAGCTGTTTGCTTACTTGGAATGTTCTCTTTCGCGGATTCGACTTGATATATGAAAGATTCTACTGGATTTTCTCCGTCAAATTCTAGTACTCTCATTAGGAGGTCTCTTAGCGAGAGATTGCTTATTCCTCCCATGTTTGTGTCTGAATAGTCTGTTTCATTGTCTGTCGTTAGGTCCCTTTTTTCAGTGGATGAGTTCTTTGTAGCCTGTCTTTTCTCCTTTTTGAGGCTTTCTATTTCAGTTGTTAGGTTTTCTATTATTTTTATCGTGGATACCGTTGCAGCAACTTGTCCCTTCTGCTCAGAGAATCGGGTTGACAAGTGCTCTCGTCTCAGCGAGTTCCTTTACCAAGGTCCAGAGATTTGAGTTTTTAAAAAAGGATTTTATTTCAACTTCTTAAAACTTTACTTTTACTGACTCTAACACGTTATTACAGTACTCAAAGAATACAGAAAATAAGCTTAAAGCTAGCAAGTATGAACGTAGATCTGCTCTTGACTGGAGTTCAGGCTGGATTGAACTGCTGCTCCTTCATTAGCTCCTTCATTCATTTATTCTTTTAAATTGGAGATGATGAGTAAGTTCTTTGTTTACAAGTAATGATTATGTGTCTGGAAGTTATCTGGCGGTCACAAAATCAACACGTTTGTTCTTATTTATTTCTTCATCCTGAGGTACAGATTACTTCTTATAATTCCCTGTCTTAGAACTACCTGCCGTTTCCATTGCTAATGATTCCAACCATCGCGTAAGCTCTGGAATTGTGTTTTTGTTTGCTGTAGTCAAGCTCATTCGAATTTGGTCGGCATAAATGCCATGCACTACAAATTGCACCATTTTTTCCTCCGGAACACTTAAATTCAATTTATTTAATCTCTTAATTTTCTCGAAACAATACGTCTGCAAAGTCTGGCGCTACGTACTTTTATAGAGAACCGCGTCTTCCAAAAGTTTTCCGAAATTCTTTTCCCCAGAAAATTGTCGGATAATTACTGTAATGGCGACTCCTATACAGCCTTTTCTTTTCCTTCCTTCGCCTACCCCGCCCTAAGACCCGTGCGGTCACTTTTGGGACCGCTATAAATAACGAGTGACAGAGGACTTTTTGTGCCACTTCCACTGTTGCAGTTTTCCAATCGGGAGGTTTTTCCTAAAATCCTAAGAAAACTATAAATCAGACCCCATCTGATAAGACCTGCCGAAATTCCGCAGACTCCTTTCCAGAAAAACCTTTTCCGCCCATCCTGATTTTCCCACACTTCTTCCCTATATAAAAACGCATCCAAGGACCCTCCGTCACTTCCCCATAGTCGCTCGTGCAGATTAGATTTAGAGTAGCTACGAGTCTTAATAAAATATTTGGATAGTTGGTAAATTTCGAGTAAAATTATTCTCTACGAACCACTTACTCCGCGTATCTCGAAGTAGAACAGTTAGTGTCAAAAGGCCGGCACAACATTACTTCCGAAAATTCATGCCCAGTCATCGGAGAGCTTCTTAGTCCGTCATACCATTTTCTGGCTATGCCTTATAATTTAACTGTGGACGCGAAAACCTTATCAGTATCATCCCAATTAAAAACTTTCCCAAATTCGTTAATTTTCTTTAACCATTCCAACACCGATAAATCTCTCGATTCTAGATTTGTTCCGGTATAACCCTTTCGCCCGCGTAACGTCGAGAATGTCGCGATTGTCAGCGCCAACGTCAATCGTGCAAAATCGGACTCACCCGATGTCGAGGTATCATTTCCTATACTCGTGCTCGTTCTTTCGTCTGGTCGCCATTCCCTTAACCGGCTCCTATCCGGTGTTCTTTCATATCTCGAGGATAAACCTCGATGTATCCTCTGTAGATCCGAGTTCCCAGAACGATGTCGTCTATGATAAGTTGTTTCCCTGGTTCGCTCTCGATAACAATCCTCTGGTGTTCTTGAACGGCTTCTTCGACGAGGTGAATACGATTCTCTCCGCCGTCGTTCCTTCTTCGAGCACTTACCGCTATGCCGTTTCTCTGATTTTTTTGGCATAATGTATCCACTTATAAACGATGTCACGTCGTTTATACAAGCACAGTCTTTAATTTTTATAACCGAAATTATAAAATGAATTTACACGCGAGTGTATCCCACTTCGGAACTGTAGTAAATATAATTTTATTATAACAAATTATTTAAGAAATATTATAAGTATAATATTGTAGTATATTTTATAAAGTTACTTATGTCGTCGTGGCGAGAGACGTCTCGGTATTCAAATGTTTAGAATAGTGACGTCACGACGCACAGTGGGGTATTTGGCCCGAAAAGGCGGACAAAACTATTTTAGCTTTATTTATAGGCTCAACATAATAACATTATAGGTCGTACGATTCGTCTTAACATCAACTATAACATTACAAAATCGAAAATATGTTTTAACATTTATAAGATTAAATTCACTTCTATTTTTTGCGAAAAACAATTTTTTCAAAAATTTTTACCTCAGATCATCAAGAAACCATGGTGGTGATGTTATATTTGTATTGAAAAGCTGAAAAAAAAAATGATTTTTGCAAATAAATTATATTCAAATGATGTAAATTATTATTTTTAATCTTTGTAGTAAGTAAATATATATTATACGAACATGTTTTAATTATTGCAATTAATCTTCGTCTGAAAATGCATCCGAAATTTCTTCCTCGGATAATGTTTTTTGAAAGAACTCGCTAGGTAGAAGCATTTTCATCGATTCTTTAGAAAATTTGATCTTTTTTTGCTGTGCTCTTAAAGAGCACATGATAAGAGGGGATCGGAACTTACTAAAAGTCTATTCAAGACATCTTGATTACAACATTCTCGAGAACATTTTCTTGAATAATTTTGTCTATGAATACGAAAATGTTTATTTCGGGCCTCTGCTGCATCTTCCAAGAGTTGCCCAATAGGCAAAATAAAGTTCTCAATAACTTCTGGTCCATGCATTAGTATCTTGTGAACTGGGGGACTTATGGAGTACCACGGATATAACTTGATATATATTTCTGCTGTATTTTTGGCATATACTGAAAATTTCTCTGTATCTATTTTTTGGCCACTTGATATCACTTCTAATATCACTTTAAATTTTCAAATCAATTCGACATTAATTCCTGTGATAGCTGCTGACAATTCAGAGTCCAAAAAAAATCTTCGACTGGTGTTTCCGTCATTTGAATTTCCGAAACCAGCTTTCGGTAAATCAACGATAAGACCCACCTTTTTTTAAAATTCTTCCTGTATAATTTTTTTCCTTTCGGCTGCTATTGATTTTTCCTCATTTGATTTTGCTTGCCATTTTTTAATTGACAACTTATAAGATAAATGTAATAATGATTCAAACATTCTTATACAGGCATGTAAAATTGATAAGCCAAACTGTAGAGTTCGAGGATTAGCTTCTTTTCTCCTCGTTAAATTGTTAAAATCCCGAGATGTAGCACCACATATATAACATCTCATTGTTGAAGATGTATTAGTAATTGAATTGCAAACTTTTGCGTCAATCATTGTAAATAACATAATGTGTTTGATTGATATCATTGATCCATTCTTTTCAATTTTCGTTTCATTTAATTCGTTTATTTTCGATTCTATATATTTAACTTCTTCATTTGTTAGGTCAACAGATTCTTTTAGAAATCGTATCCTGATTGGACGGCAATATCTAGGAGATGATACAGTCGGGTTCTGCCAAACTACTTTTTTGTTCTTAGAGAAAATTAATTGCAATGGGACCAACGAACTTTGAAATATATGTGTATCTGAGTCAGAAATGTTCTCAAATTTTTGCTTGTACTGCGCTTGTTGTGATCCATCACAGCCCCATTTACTAATTAATTGCATATTATATTCACTTTCGTATAAACTATTTACTACATCTTCCAGGTATAATATTAGACGGGCAGCTGTATGATTTAACAAATCCTGTAAATTTATTTCAGCGTGAGTTGCGGTTAGCCTGTAGGATTCTGGAACAGGGTAACTTTCTTTTTTAGTTTTCTGAATCACAGAATAATAGGGGTATAGTTTCTTATCGCTCGTTCTTATAATTTCATATTGTTCTCTTGTTAATTGAGCATCAACAAATATTGACAAAGCTTTCAATCTTGATAGTTGTCTTCCTTCGTTTTCGTGCTTACTTAAATTAATGTTCCTGTACTTTGTCGCACGGTTAGGAGATTTCGTAATTTCTTTTAATATAACAGATGCATCCACCATGCCTGAAGCTTGTAGCTTTGTCTGAGTGGTAAATGCTAATTCCTTCACACTCGTATTTTCACGGAGGTTGTCAGTTTTTCTCCTTTTACTACGTTCACACGAAGCGTTAAAACATTTGTTTGGTCCATCAGACCTACACGCTTCGGAATGGGCATTTCTACCGCTCCTTCTAACAAATTTTTATATTTTATTTTAAAAGCTTCCTCCTTGCAACTCGCAGACACCCATCTACGTTTGAATTCAAACTTTATTTTGGAAATTTTATGTTTCCATATTCTATACTCTTCAACCGAATAATTATCCTGTTGAAGTAAGTAACTTTCGAGATACTCTAATTTTGAATTAATATCTTCATTTTTTTTTCTTGCATTATTACAAATAATTGCATTCTTATGAGTAATTTAATTCACGATGAGCCCGCAGTATTCATCACAGAAAAAAACATTAATTAACTATACACTAAACCAAATATATTCTATAACTCTTTAATAA
The DNA here is from genome assembly GCA_910591515.1 of Cerceris rybyensis. Lineage (NCBI taxonomy): Eukaryota > Metazoa > Arthropoda > Insecta > Hymenoptera > Crabronidae > Cerceris > Cerceris rybyensis. The sequence goes on along the minus strand of OU342796.1, from coordinate 2,808,836 downwards.
ACTAAGAACAAATATTATATATATGATGAAAAACGTAAAACAAGACCTAAATTGAATATGAACTAAAATATAATATTTTATATAAGAATGAAAACGCTCTGACTAAATCGCTCTGATTTCACTGCTAGAAGTATATGATTTTCCAATAGGGACGGGTCCATGTTGACAATCGGTTGTTATGCCATTTTGCCGCGTCTGTCAAATGTTTTTTTATTGAGTCAATAATGCCAAATCATAATAATACATAATGGCATACATAGGCCTTTCAATAAAAAAAAATTTCGTTTATACCTCGCACACAGCTTGTTTTATTCCATTTCAAAATTTACCCGCCCTTATTGGAAAACCCGTTATTTCAACTAACTGCAAAAGGAAGAAAAAGCCTAAGTCGAACGCTTATTTGAAGCATCATGTAAACATTTAACCATTTAACCGTGGCGCCTTCTTTCGAGAGTGCGCACTTACGTGGGTTACGAAAATTGAGAGATGAACATAAATCTACCTCAAAATATTTATACGTTTTAATTATTCGTTTTATTTCGGCATGGCTCCAAAATATTTCCAACACCTTGGAATTTACGAATATATTCTAGTATTCGTCAACATTACAATCTAAATAATCAAGTCGTTAACTTTTACACATGATGATTATACTTGTCAATACACAAAATTCTGTCGTTTCTCCATGACGAGTATACTCGTCAAACATAGCTAACTGGTTAAGTGCCTGCAATGTGAACAGTTCCGTAGAAAAGTTTGTAAGATGTCACGCAGGGCAATGCAGCCGAACGCATAGGCGTACGCGAACGCCGCTAAACGCTTAGTTGGGAAGGATGGGCCTAAGAGCAGAACGTGCTCTGCGACGATCGAGTGCGGACGTTTTAGGGGTTTATGTTTTTCTTATTTCTTATGGTTTTATGTTCATTTATGTTATTTATATTTGATTCGTTTTGTTAATAGCTATTAAGTTAATTAGTGTTATTTAAATTTTATATATATAATGTTAATTAATTCTCTCGGCAATTACGTTAGAATGACAGAACTGGGTTTCTCTGTAAAAAGAGATTTTTATTATATACAGGTTTCTATTTACAATTATTTACAATTCTCACCTGTAAAAAGAGAAACGACATTAAATGTCAATTTTTCCCTAATTACTTTCTCTATAATCGTTTGTAATTTTTAACACAATAAATTGCTTCTAATTGAATCGTTGCACGTGTTCACTAGCGGTATTCTCCTTTTGTGCTTTATGTCACTTCCGTCTTTCTATCCTTCTTCCGCTATCCGTGCGCGGGATAATTCAAAAGAGAGTACCCCGTACTTTCTTTACATATATATACAAATTTTTTAATTTCTGTTCTTTTGCTTAATTTAATAAATATATCTTTAACCTTAATTCACCTTCAATAATTAACGAACGGCCATCCTCCTGCTACAATATGTAGCGATGTGATCTCTTTTACGGTTTGTATCCGAATGCCGTCAGGGTAGGCAAGCTGCCGTGTTATGAAAAAGGACTGAAATCAGCGCCGCTTGTATTCCCGGGGACGAACTAAAGGCATACATTTTTGTATAGCATGCCTATCTGTATTAATGTATACTCAATGGCTGTATTTAAGAGCTTGCCTTGTTTTCTTTACAATTTTATTTTAAAATGAAAATAACGTTATGTTTCAATTAACAATTTGTTATTAATGTTCACAATAAAAAAGAATTATAATTTACATACATAGGTATACATAGATGTACAGGGTGTTTCAAAAATATTTGTCATGGCTTTCAGGGGTTGTTCTACACCTCTGGATCAATGGAGATTTGCGAAAAAAACTTGCCGCAAAATTCAGGAAGGGGTAGCAAATTTTTTTTATTGGCTCATCGTATTCGTCTTGTTACGTAGGCAAAATGGCTGAGAGGAACCATGGGTCAGAAACGAACCGTTCTCTCACAAATTAACTTTTAATTGGGCCTTACGATTAAAATTTCGCCCATACGACAGCCTTCGAGTCGCCGACCTTTCGAAAGGAAACACATGAGATACCCTTGCTAGCTCCAATAGTTGAAACAGAGGCAACATAATTGAAGAGAGAGAAAAAGACTAGAAAATGTCAATGACCTGCGTTCGGTGTCGGGTTCACTCAAGGGCCCACCCGGGAAGAAGAGTATAAACACTTACACTTCTCTTCTGGTTCGGTGACACAGTGCCCTAATTTCTAGCTTCGTTTACGTCGCCTCTGCTTTAACTATGGGCGAAATTTTAATCGGAAGGCCCAATTAAAAGTTAATTTGCGAGAGAACGGTTCATTTCTGACCCATGGTTCCTCTCAGACATTTTACCTCCGTAACAAGACGAATAGGATGAGCCAATAAAAAAAATTTACCCTTTCCCGAATTTTGCGGCAGGTTTTTTTCGCAAATCTCCATCGATCCAGAGGTGTAGAACAACCCCTGAAAGCCATGACAAATATTTTTGAAACACCCTGTACATAGGAACACAAATACTTTCTAACCTCCACTTTCTTTACAGAAAATAACCGAACGTTTTTTCCTTTGCATCATACTTAGAAAATGGAAACAACTCAAATTACAACAGTATTTTAATAATTATAATAAATATGAGAACTATGACATAAATAATAATTATGTCTGAAGTTCTTTTGACTACACAGTTTCGTCTTGAGCGATTTACTTTTACCCACAATGGCGGTTCGGAACAAAATTGACTGTTCAGTTGTAGCGGTAACAGAATCACACCGATTCTCTCTTGCAAATGTAGTTGAAATTCGTCAATTCGGTGTGTATGTAAGAGTAGCGTAACTAGGAACCGCTGAGCCCATTACAGCTTGTCGACCCTGAATGCCGTCTTTGGCACCTCGAATCGTTCGCTAACGTCTCAATATGATGCCTTCCACGACCCTCTTGTATATCTTAAGCCCGTAATAGTTTAAACCAGGGAGTCTAGCTACTTGATCATTTCTGGGTCCTTCGAGCAACTCCGCCTGCTTCTCCCAACCGTTCTGTTTCGCCCAACCAAGCTTGCCTTGCCTTTCACCTCGCAGGTTCGGATCTATTTGCCCGAGCGTGGTAGCATACTGGGGCGACATTCGCAACTAACCGCTCGCGCTGGAAAGACATGCCGCGCTCGCCGACGACAGTAAACAAATCGATGCGCGTGACGCATCGATTGAGATTATACGACGCGAAACAGTTTCAGATCGCACTACGTCGCATATATCATGTACCCATTATACACGGTTCATTTAAAAACTGAAAGGTACCGGATTGAAATTTCTCATATGTATTCAGTAATTACCACAAAGATTTCGTTCGTGTACCTGCTCTTGTTTGTTATAACTGCCTGAAATCTTAAAATCTATCAGCAAGACAATCGCGGCGGCAACAATGTATTGTTTGACGCGAGGGCTAACGTTCTTACATCGCTGAATTTTCCATTTATTTGCGCTGGAAATTAAATTATATCGCCTGAGACATAGATGTTAAGACATATCTGAGCATACTTTTTTACGAATAACACTGTTATTTTATCCTACACGTGACGTAGTACGATCTGAAACTGTTTATCGACGTATAATCTCAATCGATGCGTCACGCGCATCGGTTTGTTTACTGTCGTCGGCGAGCGCAGCCCGTCTTTCCAGCGCGAGCGGTTAGTTGCGAATGTCGCCCCAGTATACTACCACGCTCGTGCCAATAGGTCCGAACCTGCGAGGTGAAAGGCAAGGCAAGCTTGGTTGGGCGAAACAGAACAGTTGCGAGATGCAGGCGGAGTTGCTCGAAGGACCCAGAAATGATCAAGTAGCTAGACTCACTGCCTTAGCAACCTCGCCACGCGATATTTTTTGTAGCCACGTGACCAAAACTTGATATTCGTTTTCAATAGTTTGTGTTAATAAGTAGTTATATGCTCTTAAAATATATGTGGTCTGCCTTCACTTCCTACGGCACAACCCCACATAATTGATGACCCCTGTAGGACAAAATGACTAATATCGATATATCGATTACGCGATCGATAATCAAGAATCTTGTGCGCGATACCTCAGCGTGGGGTGCCACCACTTCCGATCGGACTTTGTACCGTGTAGAAATAGAGATTGACTCCACTGTATATTAATAGAAATATAAGTTTAAATATATTCATTACTACCCCAAAAATATTATTGTCAGTGCTCATTTTACAACAACCCCGATATTTAAAAAAAAAAAAAAAAAAAAAACATTGATATGGTGGTAGATCATTCACCCAGCAGGAAACCACGGCAACATCAGGACGTGCAATCAAAAGACGCGATTTCTTCAGTTATACCCGATCAAGAGGCAAACATGGCCAGCACATCGGGAAACATTGTTTTCAACCAAGAGCAAGCTCTCGAAATTCTCCAAACTCGGACACCTAAAATTGCGCCATTTTGGAAAACGAACCCGAAACTGTGGTTTAGACAAGTTGAAGCTGCATTTGGTCTCGCCCGTATTACTTCTGACATGACTAAATATTAATAGATATGTCATTACAAATCTCGATCCCGGAACGCTACCATTCATTTCTGACATCATGGAAAGACTCCCAGGCGAAAGCAAGTATGACGCCATCAAAGAACGTCTTATCAACCAGTTTGACGAAACTAATGAGTCTAAACTACGCCGTATTTTGCGAGGAACTGAATTTCTTGATGGTAAACCATCTAACATGCTGCAACGAATGAGAAGCTTAGCAGGAACCGATGTTGGCGACAATATCCTTCGAACACTCTTCTTATTGTTAGAACAGCTTCCAGAGCACGTCCGGGGCATTTTATCAATCAGCGAGGTCGTCGACCTATCAAAACTCGCTCTTCAGGCTGATAAAATCATGGAAGTTTCTCGACCCAGTATTTTGGCTGTGGACAATAATGGAAATGCGTGTGCAACGACAAACGGAAAGCCAAGAAATTCCCCGGCGAACGTTGAAGAGCTTACGACACAATTTGCAGCTCTAACAAAAAATTTTGAAGAATTAAATCGCTACGTGAAACGTGACCGAGTTAGATCTCGAAGTAAACCACGAAAGGGTATAGCAGGATAAGGTGGTCAAAAGTGCCCTTGAACCGATTTCAATGGGGGTAGTCTCATTCGATAGATAATGCTCGGCGATCATTGTGTACCAAATTTTAACCCTTTATCTTGATCGGAAGGGTAGTTATGGGGAAAATTAAAAAAAAACAGGTTTTTGGCCCTTTTCCCCCATTTATTATCGGCAGGGAGCCGTGGGGACCTCGTGAGTGGTTTGGTTCCCCGGCTTTGGGCTTTACGACCCCACCGGACCCGAGTAGTGTTCCCCCAGGGGCCTACCCAGCACGCTGGGTAGGTACGGGCATTTGCGCGCCCGGGGGTCCCCGAGCTAGTTTCGGCAAGGTGTGGGGTCCCCATTCTGTGGCCTGGGAGACCCCACTGGGCTTAACGACCCCACCGACCTGAGTCAAGTGCTCCCAAACCAAGGGTGTATTGGTACCACGGGGGCTGGGTTGCCCACGGAGTTTTAGCCCACTCCGGCCCAGCCGTGGGTAGGTCCATCGTGGGGGCGAAAGTTTCAAGAGCCAAATGCTGGCGAGACATTGGCGGACTTATGCTACGGATGTCGCTGTGTGAGATGCAGTAAACCTTCCATCTCGGGTGCCGGCCTGCAGAGTCGGTAGGAGTTAAGAAAGTCTCCGCTCCGACCAGTGTGAGACATAAGCTTCGTGTTTAGACTGGTAGTACGGTGCTTAGTCACGTACGCGTTGATCGAGCGTATCTCGATCCCGCGCCCATGGGGGCCGTGGGGATTAAGCCGAAGGGCAGGTGCTCCACGTTAAACAAATCATGACGTTCCCCCATTTATTGAGGTGTAAAAATTCCGAAAAAATTCTGGCATATTCTACACGGTACCGGACATGTTGGAGAATTTTTTCAGATTTTTCCGTCGAAGTACCTAAGCGTGAAAAATGGGCAAAGTCAAAAAAAACGGAAAAAAGAAGATTTCGTATCGAAATCTTCGAGGTACAACTTTTTGTTTTATATAGTAACAATCTAACACCTACGATTGTTATCCCCAATTTTTTTCAGATTTTTAAACCACCTGCGTCATTATGAAAAAAATCGAAAACCGATTTTCGGGACGTATTTTGATCTAAAACGCAAGAAGTAATTGTTATTTTTCCATTATTTTCATAGAGTATGTTCATTTTGTGGTTTTTAATGTTTTACCATTACAGATAATTTCATAACAATAAAAGGAATTGAGATAACTCACTTATCTGTAAACTATGTGTTACAATATGTACCATAATTTTGAACGTTCTTTCAACAGCAGCAGTGGCGACGCGTCTAGAGTGTCTGCTCTGGAACCGCTATGAACTTTTTGTCGCGGGTTCGCGTCCCGGAAGGTATATTTTTTTTTTCTTTTTTTTTAATCTGTAAATGCATAAAAATAATCAATAATCATTTTTAACAGCTATTGCGATAATCCTAAATGCATAAAAAATGTATATCGTATAGAAAATAGTTTTAGAGCATATCTGTTGTTTTGCCGGCTCTCTCTAGCAATATGTTATCCCATGGTTACGGATATTTTTAAACATTTAAATTACGGAAATGTTAACTTATTATGGTATATAAAAATTTATATTCGGCACTAAAGGAACGGAGTTTATACCTTGACAAATTCCTGCCGAAGTCATGTTGAATGAAAACAAAAGTTCCTTTCTTTTGGTAGATTATTATTTTTCGCCATAAGTACTAGTTTGTTATTTGTTCCGAAATCATATAGAATAAATAATACGTTTGAGGGCCATAACTGTACAATAGATACATTCGTTAAAATTGCTTTATTGTTATATGCGAATTTACTTCTTAAGCTTTTAGATATCTTACTGATGAGCATTTGTATCGCTTTCAAAATACCTTTAAGAAATAGAGGCATATAATTTAGTTTGCAGGACTTTATTATTTCACTTCACCAATGACCTGCTGACATTGAAGGTTTGGCGCAGGTACTAAGCTAATCCCCTATAGGTATTTATGTTATATTGGTCAATTCACTGTTAAATGGTTTCTGTCTCTACCTAGTCACATGGAACTGTACATAATTAAAAAAGTACAAATATTCATAAATGGTAACATACACAGCATTAAATCGGTTTGACACATTCGAGACAATAGCGGAGACCCAACCATAAACTGTCTTCCCTACGCTCATTTCAGAATTAACAAATTAAAAATGGCAATATAATACAAACCAATAGAAATTCATATTTTCCAAGTTTCGAGCATATCCCCTCCATGTCAACGATTCTTCTTTGAATATAAGGGAAAGAAACATGCAAGTAAAGTAATCATTACGTGCATATACTCTGTTAGTGCAAGTGTTGTGATCTTTGGTGCCGAATATACATTTTTATATACCATAATAAGTTAACATTTCCGTAATTTAAATGTTTAAAAATATCCGTAACCATGGGATAACATATTGCTAGAGAGAGTCGGCAAAACAACAGATATGCTCTAAAACTATTTTCTATACGATATACATTTTTTATGCATTTAGGATTATCGCAATAGCTGTTAAAAATGATTATTGATTATTTTTATGCATTTACAGATTAAAAAAAAAGAAAAAAAAAATATACCTTCCGGGACGCGAACCCGCGACAAAAAGTTCATAGCGGTTCCAGAGCAGACACTCTAGACGCGTCGCCACTGCTGCTGTTGAAAGAACGTTCAAAATTATGGTACATATTGTAACACATAGTTTACAGATAAGTGAGTTATCTCAATTCCTTTTATTGTTATGAAATTATCTGTAATGGTAAAACATTAAAAACCACAAAATGAACATACTCTATGAAAATAATGGAAAAATAACAATTACTTCTTGCGTTTTAGATCAAAATACGTCCCGAAAATCGGTTTTCGATTTTTTTCATAATGACGCAGGTGGTTTAAAAATCTGAAAAAAATTGGGGATAACAATCGTAGGTGTTAGATTGTTACTATATAAAACAAAAAGTTGTACCTCGAAGATTTCGATACGAAATCTTCTTTTTTCCGTTTTTTTTTACTTTGCCCATTTTTCACGCTTAGGTACTTCGACGGAAAAATCTGAAAAAATTCTCCAACATGTCCGGTACCGTGTAGAATATGCCAGAATTTTTTCGGAATTTTTACACCTCAATAAATGGGGGAAAAGGGCCAAAAACCTGTTTTTTAAATTTTCCTCATAACTACCCTTCCGATCAAGATAAAGGGTTAAAATTTGGTACACAATGATCGCCGAGCATTATCTATCGAATGAGACTACCCCCATTGAAATCGGTTCAAGGGCACTTTTGACCACCTTATCCTGCTATACCCTTTGCGCCAAAACCAAAGCGACGACGACGATCTTTGTTTTTATCATCGACGATTTGGAGAGGGAGCACGTAATTGTCGTCAACCATGCAATTTCAAGAGTCATTCTCAGCCTTTAAACTAGCTGAACCTTCGGGGATGGTAGCGGAAATCTCTGAAGGTAGCCCAACATCCCGCTTACGAGTGCAAGAGAAACAGACTGGTCTTAGATTTCTAGTCGATACAGGCGCTGACATCTCACAATCAGTCATACCAAAGAACAAAATAAAGGTTAGAAATAGGATTTAGGACTACGACGACGATACTTATGGCCATTTACTGTGGCTGATGTCACTCATCCTATAATTGGCGCTGATTCTTTGAAGCATCACGGTTTGCTGGTTGATCTGCGAAACCTACTATCACATTTATCTCACACCAGCCGTTCCAATATCCCGCGCTTGGGCGAGGCCGAACGTAGAGTGCCACGGTGAATGGTTCCTGTGGTGGCGCGAGATTCGACTTTCTCGCACTCGTTTTTCTCATCTCATCGCACCTTCCCCCTTCCTATCCCACGTTTCCTTTCCCTGCTCATCTTGCATTCTGCATCATCTTCATCTTCAAATATTGATTGTTCTTTTTACTTTGTCTCTACTATTTTCTTCTTTTTGAACTTATATTTATCTTATAGCTCGCTGATCTATGTACCTTCAATTAAACCTAGATAAATTGTAATTATAGTTTTTCTCTAAGTACCATGTTATTGTTAATAACCGAGATACAGTAGTATTACTGTCTAGTTTATTTGCCCACTGTATGTTTAACCAGCTATATCTTTATTTTCGCTTATAAAATTTTATTATGTATTATCAAATACCAGACTTGAAATAAACCACATTTAAAAAAAAAAAGATCTGCGAAACCAACAATTAATTGATGAACAAAGTTTACTATCTATATCTGTTCAACTTGCTAATTCAACACAACCAACAATTTGTACGATTAACAGAGATCATCCATTCTACAATGTTTTAAAAGACTATCCTGTCGTCACGAAACCAGTTGGTTGTAAACCACCACTTCATGGAGTACAGCACTACATCACCACTCGCGGTCCTCCAGTTGCAGAACGTGCTCGTCGCCTATCAGGCGAAAAACTTAAAGCAGCTAAGGCCGAGTATGAATATATGATGCAACAGGACTGGTGTTATCGATCGAAAAGTGAATGGTCAAGTCCACTACACCTAGTTGAAAAGAAGCGTGGAACTTGGCGCGCCTGCGGAGACTATTGACGGTTAAATCAAGTCACCGTCCCAGATCGTTCCCCAATACCTCATCTACGCGATTTCACACATCAACTTCGTGATTGTGAAATTTTTACTACTCTGGATTTGGACAGGGCGTATTACCAAATACCTGTCACGCCAGAAGATCGACCGAAGACCGCTGTTATTACACCATTTGGTCTCCTCGAATTCAAAGTAATGACTTTTGGACTGTGTAACGCAGCCCAAACCTTCCAGCGGCTTATGGACAATATTCTTCGAGGGTTGTAATTCTGCCACGTTTACATCGACGATATTCTCATCGCTTCAAAGTCATGGGAAGGGCACATAAAACATGTACGAATCATTCTTGATAAGTTACAGCAACATGGCCTATCAATTAACCTTCACAAATATGATTTTGCCCAACCTGAAGTCACTTATTTAGGCTATGCGGTATCAAGGGACGGAATAAAACCTCCTGCGGATCGAATCGAAGCAATCGCGAAGTATCTTAAACCAGCGGCGGGCGATTATTGCACGCCCGAGCCATCCTTCGAGAAACACCGCCTCATACACCCAAACATACAGCCGAGATGTCACTGATTCACAACCACTCTGTAGGCGTCACGCTCGTGCCTATTGGCACTGGCGTGGTGCCACATTTGGGGCGACATTCGTAGTTAATCGCTCGCGCTGGAAAGACGTGCCTCGCGCGTTAGTCGCGGAGATAAGAACGACGTGCGTGGCACGTCGACTCAGAATATTTGTTGAGGAACAGTTTCAGATGGCACCACGTCGCATGTAGGATAGGATAAAAGTATTGTTAGTGAAAAAGTATCCTCAGATATGTCTTAAATCAAATACAATTAATATATTTTAATGTTTTTGAACTTCTAGCGATGGTTTTGCCGAAATGGACCACTTCATTAAGTCTTACGGCACAAATATAGTATTGCGTTCTAGTACGCACATTTGTAAATTAATTACTAGCGCAAATTGTTAAAAATAACTATCCGATACTAGAACGCTAGGCTTCCTCGTATTAAAGAATACATTGTTGCCGTCGCGGCCGCTGCGGTCCATGCGACGTAGTACCATCTGAAACTGTTCCTCAACAAATATTGTAAGTCGACGTGCCACGCACGTCGTTCTGATCTCCGCGACTGACGCGCGAGGCACGTCTTTCCAGCGCGAGCGATTAACTACGAATGTCGCCCCAAATGCGGCACCACGCCAGTGCCAATAGGCACGAGCGTGGCGCCTACAGAGTGGTTGTGAATCAGTGACATCTCGGCTGTATGTTTGGGTGTATGAGGCGGTGTTTCTCGAAGGACGGCTCGGGCGTGCAATAATCGCCCGCCGCTGTCTTAAACCTGAAACCATCGCTGGCCTTCGAAGATTTTTGGGCTCATGGAATTTTTACCGTTTTAAACATGCTCAACGCATCAGAAGTTCACGCACCTTTAATCAACCTCACTGTTGGTGCAAAGAAAAACGATAAGCGAGCTGTACCATGGACTGGTGAAACAGAAAAGGCCTTCGAAGAGTGTAAAAACTCCTAGCTAACGCAGTGCAATTAGCTTACCCAGCTGCCGATGCAAATTTAACGCTACGCTGTGATGCATCTCATAAATCAGTTGGCGCAGCTTTAGACCAGATCATCGACGGAGTAAAACAAGGTTTGGGATTCTATACGAGCAAACATACAAAGACTGAACGTAACTATAGCACGTACGACCGTGAGCATCTCGCAATCTTTAAGGGAATCAAATTCTTTACAATCTTATCGAAGGGCACGAAATCACAGTGATCACGGATTATAAGCCACTGATGTTTGCCTTTAATCAAGATTCTGACAAAGCTTCACCAAGACAGCAGCGACAGTTATAGTATATTATTCAGTTTACAACGAGAAGCGCCCCCGTCCCCGGAAAAGATAACGTAGTCGCTGACGCGCTATCAAGGATCGACTCCATTCATATGCCTGTCATAACCTCTACAGAAAATATTGCCTCAGAGCAGGAAAAAGATGAAGAACTTCAACATCTATTAAACTCAAGCACGACTTCACTTCAACTACGCCCACTCCAAGTCGATGGATCTGAAAGGTAATTTATTGTGACATCTCTGGTGACAAAATTAGACCGTACATACCATCCACGCTCCGAAAACAAGTCTTTGACAATACACATAACCTGTCCCATCCAAATGGTCGGGCACAAAGCAACTTATCAGTCCACATTTCGTCTGGCTTCACATGAACCGTGATATCACGCTATGGGCTCGCAACTGCCTAGATTGCCAACGAAGTAAGATTCACCGTCTTGTGAAAAACATTCCACAGCATATTGAGGACCCTAGTGAGCGTTTTAGACACGTCCACATCGATATAGTCACCATGCCGTTACGCCAGGGATATAGTTACGAGTACTGTTTGACTATAATCGACCGATTCACACACTGGCCTGAAGCTATTCCCCTGAAAGATGTTACAGCGAATACAGTTGTCAACGCTTTCTTTTCTGGCTGGGTCAGCCGTTTTGGCACACCAGCAACTGTAACAAACGATAGAGGTGCTCAATTTGAATCAAGACTTTTTGATGCCCTCACCGAACTACTTGGATGTAGTCGCACCCGAACAACAGCCTACCATCCAGCATCAAACGGCATGATTGGACGATGGGATCGGTCTTTGAAATCAGCTCTTATGTGCCATAGTACAAACGATTGGATTAGCATTCTTCCAGTCGTACGAAAGAAGATATCAAAGCGAGTGCAGCAGAGATGTTATATGGAACGCCACTTCGACTACCGGGAGAATATTTCATTGAAGAAGAAGTAGGTCCAGAACCTCAAATTTTTTTAGAAAAATTTAGGGAAACGATGAGAAATGTATGCTCAGCACCTACTGCACATCACATCAAGACTCGAGTTTTCACACATAAAACACTATTTACGTGCACACACGGTTTTGTGAAAGTGGACAGAGTCAAGCGACCACTGGAACCTCCGTATGAAGGACCTTTCGAGGTTATCAACAAAATCTCAGACTACGTGTTTGAAATCAACATCAACGGTGTCCCTACAACAGTCTCAACCGAAAGGCTTAAACCAGCATTCATGGAAAACAGAGGCATTGGCATTTCAACAATGCAAACTCCATCGCAGACAGCGGCAACCTCTGCATCGTCCAGTCAAATACCTTCGACATCCACGGTAATTTCTCCAGCATCTGTTACAGTCTCTTCAACAGCTACCTCAGCGATTCAACATCCTGCAGCCATACAAACCTATCCTGGTAAAAAAAGAGTTCAATTCGTGACAGTGGAAAAGGTTAACTGCCACTCAAGGGGGGCTACTGCGGCTGTCAAGGAAGATTGGCCTACAGGCCGTGTTGGGACCCGTTTTCGCACGCCTCGTGACCTTTTTTGTCTGTTTTGTGCGAGTCATAAATCATCGACTCCGCGTCGTCTACATGCTCCCGTGCCCCGCTTACCGGGTGCTCACCAAGTGGACTGTGGATGGGACCTGAGAGGAAGGGCGGGGTGTGTCGAGCTTTCGAGGCCTGCGGAGGTCAGAGACCTAGCGAGACCTAGCGAACAGACACACTAAGAACGCTGATCGGGTGGCATCAAGTGTATCAGTTTGCAACACTAATGAACTCTAATTTAGGAAAATACCTCGTATTCCCTATATCCCGGATGTCCTCGCGAACCAGCGAAAACTTTAATTCGAGGTCATTCAAGAACCTCAGGTAGGGTTGACCCTATCATAAACAGGCCGCATGGCGGCGCCACAGTTCAATTGCAGGCAGTCATCTAGCGATCAAGCGAGCAAGCAGTTAGCCAGCCGCCATCTTATGGCGCCGAGAGTATTTTGTTGAAGTGTCCCTTAGCAACCTTGCAACACGACATTTTTTGTAGCCTTGTGAGCAAAACTTGATATTCGTTTTCAATAGTTTATGTTAATAAATAGTTATATGCTCTTAAACTGTATGTGGTCTGCCTTCACTTCCTACGGCACAACCTCACAAGAATAAATGAAGCTAACATCACTCTACATGAAAATTACAGCAATTGTCAATGTAGGTCATCTTTTAATCCCAGGTGTTGATCAGTTTCTGGAATGGCATAAAAATGTAAACATAGGTACATTACAAAGCTAGTTTAGTTGATTAATTTATTTATGTAACTAGTCAAATACCAAATAGTATTCTATTTATAAGTAAAAAAATTAATATAACAAGTGACAGCTACAAAGAAAATGGAATCTTCTATTGAAAACAGATCTCCAAATACCTCTTGTGATTCACCGCCTAAGAAATCAACAAAGTTTGTTCGACGTAAACAAAAATTTAGGAAAGAGTGGTTATCAGAAAGTGATTTCAGTACTTGGCTCATTCCAGATAAATCAGATACAGTATTCCCTGGTTATATGCACAAGGAGGGGCCCTCGATAACTGCATCGCGACCATCCCCACCACATAGTGGGATCCCCCTCGGCGAGCCGCCACATTCAGCGACGGGGAAGTGTAACATGATATTTTCGGATCGTGTCCATGAGCCAATACTAATCGAAGGACTGAACTTTTCCGTTTTTGATTATTTTTCGTTAAAAACTTCGCTATCGTGTTTGTGACAATTTTGTGATTAAAATGATACCAAACACGACATAATTTGAGCAACATTTACTTAATATTGAAATCGCTTATTTGCTATATAGATGATTCAAACATGTCGTGTTTGGTATCATTTTAATCAGAAAAATGTCACAAATACGTTAACGAAGTTTCCAAAACAAAAAAATTGAAAATGGAAACGTTCAATCCTCCAATTAGTATTAGACTCAGCGATAGGTTCGGGCCGGTCCCCCTGTACGTTGGGCCTCTCTGTCTCTTCTACTATCTGTCTTTTTCTAAGCTCGGCACTCGGCTCGAGCCGTGACATAAACACAGTGTTGACATTCAGCTACGACCAGTGCATATAAGTTTTGCACAGGGACTCTATAGCAGTGCATATATATAGAGTTTGGTAACTATTCAATGTTTACGAATTTAGAAAGGGGTAAGCAATGGGACAACGTCCTCCCCCCCCCCCCCCCCCCCCCTCGAAGATGAAGGGGTTGATGAAACCGAGACTCGTCTTCGATGCACACGCGATTGACGGCGATGAGTCCGTTTCTACGAGCGTTTTAAGGAGCATTCTTTGCTCCATGCACGAGCTAATGAAATAAATTTTTACGATGCCTAAAGTTTGTTAGATGTCTGTGCTATGGAGAGACACGTGCCTCAAAACGTTTGTACATACGAACAGAGTCATCGCTGTCACAGTTTTTATCCTTTATCCTTTGCATTTTCGACGGGGTGGTTTTTTACTGTTTTCCGCTTTTTAAATTCGCGGTCAACTTGAGCTGTATGAAAATACCGAATTGTTATTCACGTCAATAAAAGCACAGCAGTGTCGACAGGTGTGCAATGTTTAAATGCACTGTGCTGTGTTTACGTCGCTCCTCCAATTGAGCACCGAACTTAGAAAAGGCGGTAAGTATAATTCAAACCATATCGTATTGGGTATCATCTTAATCAGAAAAATTTCACAAATACGTTATCGAAATTTGCGAAAAAGAAATATCAAAAATGGAAAAGTTTTATCCTCCGGTTTGTGAAATTTTTCTGATTAAGTTGATACCCAACACGATATGGTTTGAATTATACTTACTGTCTTCTCTAAGTTCGGCGCTCAATTGGAGCAGCGACGTAAACACAGCACAGTGCATTTAAACACTGCACACCTGTCGACACTGCTGTGCTTTTATTGACGTGAATGACAATTCGGTATTTTCATACAGCTCAAGTTGACCGCGAATTTAAAAAGCGGAAAACAGTGAAAAACCACCCCGTCGAAGATGCAAAGGATAGAGGATAAAAACTGTGACAGCGATGACTCTGTTCGTATGTACAAACGTTCTGAGGAACGTGTCTCTCCATAGCACAGACATCTAACAAACTTTAGGCATCGTAAAAATTTGTTTCATCAGCTCATCGCCGTCAATCGCGTGTGCATCGAAGACGAGTCTCGGTTCCATCAACCCCTTCATCTTCTAGAGGGGGGGGGGGGAGGACGTTGTCCCATTGCTTACCCCTTTCTAAATTCGTAAACATTGAATAGTTACCAAACTCTATATATATGCACTGCTATAGAGTCCCTGTGCAAAACTTATATGCACTGGTCGTAGCTGAATGTCAACACTGTGTTTATGTCACGGCTCGAGCCGAGTGCCGAGCTTAGAAAAAGACAGATAGTAGAAGAGACAGAGAGGCCCAACGTACAGGGGGACCGGCCCGAACCTATCGCTGAGTCCAATACTGTAGTATATTTTATAAAGTTATGCCGTCGCACGGTGGTCCAGAATGTGCATTTAGCCGCGCAAAAGTCAAAAAGTCGATTTTGGAATTTCGACTTTTTTTCTTGTAATATCGATTCTTAAATGTCCATGGACCTCAGATATAAAAAATTATTGAAATTGGATAAAAATTGTAGTTACAACAAACGCTTAAAGTTGAAACTTTTTCTGGAGGCCTTTTTCTATCGAAAAACCACGTTGTCTTCTTTCTAACATTCTGACGAAACTATGCAATATTTTTTAATAATTATTGTTTCTATTTGAAGAGCATTCTTCCATGATAAAAATTCACGTGTCGAACATAAAATTATTGTTTATAGTTTATTCAAACATTAATGTTGAAAACATGAAAGAAAATCGTCGAAGTTTTTTATCTTTTGCAGACAAAAACTAAAAAGTCCCACTAGATCCCACTCTCTGATTAACAACACTGTTTTCTGTGATCCTTCCCCTAAACGATCCTGTAAAAAGCTAATCCACCCGGATCCACCTTCGACGCATTTTTATTGTTTAAAAAGTCACGCGCACCTCGGCCAAGCGGTGCCGCGGGACAGTCTCATAAACTTTTGGCAGATATAACAATGAAGAAGGCAGGTAGACGCACAAAATCTTTGCAGAAATAACTTCTATATAGTCTAAGGAATATATGTGGAAAGTTTTACCCGAATATCTTTCGGTACTTATAAGTTATTTAATTTTTAAGTGAACCCTGCACGGCGAAGACTAGGATTTCTTTTCAATCGGATAACCTAGCTCATTCCTCTTTGCTCACATGCTAACAATAAAGCAATTAAGTAATAAAAGTGATGCTTTAGAAGTATTCGTCCTCGTTAGTGCCAATAAGATTTTGTTTTTATTGCACAGTATCTTTAAGAAACCCGGGAATATACTGACCGCGTGTCCCACTGGGTCTATGCAGCTGGTCTGGGATACATAAACTTTAGGAAGGAATATCAACAAAAGGTGCAGATAGATAAAGCCAATTTTAGCCGGAACTATTTCTATATAGTTTAAACTAAACATCTTCAAAGTTCTCAGAGGCTACTTTGTGGTACTTTTTAGTTTTTCCATTTTGAAGTTAGCAATCTAAGCTGAATAAGCTAATGTACATAGCTACCCTTTATATATCAACCGCCATTTTGTTTTTAAAATTTTTGAGTTCAGATTCGTAATCAGCAACCCAAAAAATAATAGAATACCAATTTTTAACTAAATCCGGTGTGTCTTGAGCCCGTGGTGACGATTTGAAAAAGATTGAAAACTGTGCGAGGTGCGTAACGCACGACGCGTCGCACAGTGGTCCCAAATGGCCAAAACATGCGAAAAACCTCAAAGCGTGCTTCAATTTAGTTGAAAATTGACATACCGGGGTAATTTGGGTCGCTGATTACGAATCTGAACTCAAAATTTACAACACCAAAATGGCGGATCCAATATGGCGGTCACATATATCTAAAAATTACTGGTTCGGCACGAAAGTTAGTATCCCAATATTTTTTGGGTCGCTGAATACGAATCTGAACTTAAAATGTCCAAAAACAAAATGGCGGATTCAGTATGGCGGATACGTGTATGTAAAAACTGCTGGTTCGGTGCGAAAGTTAGTATGTCAATGTTTTTTGGATCGCTGAATACGAATCTAAACTTACAATTTCCAAAAACAAAATAGCGGTGTCAATATGGCCGACGCGTGTGTCTAAAAATTTCCGGTTTTGCGCGAAAGCTAGTATGCAACTCATATTTACTCTAACAAGTAATTATATAAGTAACAATAAATATTTTTCGTTAATAAGCAAGAAAATCTATCACAAGTGAACAATTTATTTAGTAATTCCAATAAATTTGTTGACGCAGTGAATTTCAAATAAATAGTCTCGAAGGACGGAAAAAATTGGTCGCCATCAGCAGATGCTTAAATGCAATAAAGTCGCAAAATGATACATTAGTGATTATAATATATTTAAAAAACATAGTTGAACATGTAGTCTAATAAATAGAAATGTTCGCATTCAAAGCTCCCAAGATTCACATTCAAATATCCCTCAAAGTAGTGTTTGCTTGGTGCAAATCATTCAATAATTTAATAATATAGAAAAATAATAAATTAGAAAGAATTTAAACATTTTTGATATATATATTAATGTAATAAAACGAATGGCTACCTTAATACTTATACTTGCAAGAAAAAAATTAATTTTACCTTTTTATGAAGTATGTATATTAGTTTAAACAAATGTATTATGATTGAATAATAAGTTACTCTCAAATCGTATAAAATTTATATGACAATTTTTTTTGTATCGTCCACGGTTGTCGATAAAACGCGCTTGTAAGCTTAGAACGCGAGTACACCGCTGCACAAAAAATTACAAAAATACCCTAATAGCGCCTAATAGCACCTAAACCTTGGAGGTACAGCAAGTTGAAAGTGTAACCTATAAGCCTAAACAAGAATCATAGTGGAACACTGTGGAGCACTTAACTTTTTCATTACATATGTGAAATTCTCACTTAAAGATTGACCCCATATTTCCAATTATTTCCATTGCCGTTTTCAAACATAACCATTAACAATTTTAATTTTTCTTTTATCAATAAATGTTGTACTTACTTCCATGAACTCCACCCATTTTGCAGAATTGAAATAGACTCACTTTCACAAAAGTTATTCACTTTATACTGCGTCCAGCAAAACAGTGGTTACGCTCACGATGATTGCGGGACTAATGAATGCGATTTTCAAAATGCGACAACGTCGTAGGTATACATAAAAAAACCCTGTCCTTCCAGGTTTTCATAGACACACTATCTGAGTACCAAATGCAATATTAAAAATAGCCCTAACGAAAAGTTCATTTTTGAGGTTTTTCGCACGTTTTAGCGATTTGGGACCACTGTGCGTCGTGGCGAGATACGTCTGGATATTGGAATGTTATGATGTTTAGATTAGTGACGTCACGATGTGCAGCGTGTGGCCGCTGATGGGCCTAAGAGCAGAACGTGCTCTGCGACGATCGAGTACGGACGTTTTACGGGTTTATGTATTTTTTCTTATGTATTTCTTATGGTTTATGTTCTTTATGTTCTTTATGTTATTTATGTTTGATTCGTGTTGTTAAGAGTTATTAAGTTAATTAGTGTTGTTTTAATTATATTTCTTATTTCTATTCTTTAACTAAATTTAATAAATATATATCTTTAACTTTAATACGCCCTCAATAATTTAACGAACGGCCATCCTCCTGCTACAATACTAATTGGAGAATTGAACTTTTCCATTTTCAATTTTTTTGTTTTGGAAACTTCGTTAACGTATTTGTGACATTTTTCTGATTAAAATGATACCAAACACGACATGTTTGAATTATCTATATAGCAAATAAGCGATTTCAATATTAAGTAAATGTTGCTCAAATTATGTCGTGTTTGGTATCATTTTAATCACAAAATTGTAACAAACACGATAGCGAAGTTTTTAAACGAAAAATAATCAAAAACGGAAAAGTTCAGTTCTTCGATTAGTATTGGCTCATTGACACGATCGGGCCGGTCCCCCTATAGCTTAGATCTCTCTGTCTCTTCTACTGTCTGTTCTTTTCTAAGTTCACGCTTGGCTGGAGCCAGAACGTAAACACAAAATAGAAACCACCACTTCGTAACTCCACAGTTTCGGTCCCGAATTCTGTGCATATATCCAGGGTTTACTGTATTTACAAAGCTACATGTATTTTATGTAAAAGTTCCATGAAGACTGAAATATGTGTCATTCGAACCCATGCCGAAGGTCAAACTCATTTGCGAAATATTAACGGCACTAAGAAGCAAACTCCAATCACTAGTTTTACAGAATCGGAAATTAATAATAACTCTAACAACTCCATACTATAGACAACTTATGTACTAATACGGACTAGCCCCTTATGTTAGGTGCGAATGTGCCTTTAGGTTACGGCCGAAACAAGGTAAGCGCATGCATCGGCGCGACGTAGCTGAGCGTAATGCGTGCAGAAAGAGAGTCGTCAACAGGCCCCTGCAATTCTTATGGGACAAGTCGGTCGTCGAATCGCAGCGCCGCCTGGTATCCTGGGATAAGAACTAACCCTGTATCTTCGATCATATTCTATGGCCAACAAGCTACTCCGGCAATGATGATGCCGCAAATTACGAAATATAATAAATTATAAAGAACATTAAAAAAATAAAGGTTTTGAGTAATCCCTTCTGTTCCTAGTTCGCATCTAAACGTAGTTTAGCGTAAAAGATGCAGGGAAACGCGTGAAATTTACTCTTCCTCTACTTTTACTCTATCATTACTCTTACTCTTACTCTTGTTTCACTCTCGCCTCACTGTGGCCTATTCTAGCTATTAGTTTGCTTAATTTTACTCGATTCTACTTGACCTGACCCTTATTGCATTATTACACCACATATTGGCTTCATTTTTCGTTATATTCTTACTTTACTCCCGCTTTACTCCCGCATTACTCTTGCCTTACTCCCGATTTACTGCCGCTCCATTCAGCCCTATTCTAACTGTTATTTTACTTGTTTTCAATTGATTTTAGTCCACCTTACCATTATTTCGTCATTATGTTTGATATTAACTGTGTTTTTAGTGTATTTCAGCTTTACTCCCGCTTTACTCCCGCATTACTCTCGATTTACTCCCGACTTACTCCCGCTCTATTCAGCCCTATTCTAACTGTTATTTTACTTGTTTTTGATTAATTTTAGTCCGCCTTACTATTATTTCGCCGTTATGTTTGATGTTAACTGTGGTTTTGCTGTATTTCAGCTTTACTCCCGATTTACTCCCGCTCTATTATTATATTCGGTGCACTGCGCTCTGGTGTGCCTATTGTGTCTCTTATTGAATTCCATTATCACTATACTTTTGCTTTACCCTTGTGTTACTGTGACTTTATTGATTTATTATGCCCGCACCCGTACACCGACCGCACTCATGGTCTATTCTTCCTTTACCGTCCTTGCTCCGTTACCTGCGTTTTATGTCGACCTGCCGTTACTATTGGATTACCTAAAACAACTATTACCATACTTTTGCACAAACCTGAGCATAGTTTTACCGTTACTCTACTACTTTACTGTTCCCACATTGTTGCACATAATTTAATCATCATTTACTGTTGCGCGTCTTACTTTTGCCGTATTCTGGCTATAATTTTATTTTTTATTTATGGTAAGGGCAGTACCGCTTGCTAGGATTTCAGTTTGTACATTGCAACTCGCGAGTCCCTGTTAATTTGAGGCAATTTTTTGTACTGTAACCATTTACATGATCTCTTTTTACTTTCCTTTTGAACATCGAATTCCGTCTCGACCCAATCTATGGGAAGCTACTTCTGCTTTATAACACAGTGGTAGAGATACGTATCTACGCAGACGCGATCAACTGCAGTAGGTCGATGGGGCAGATAACCTTAACAAAAGATACTCGAATAATTAGAAATTAGGTATGTTTTCTGCCTACTCAGCTTTCCGTAGAGTATCAGTACGAATTTGTTCTTAAGACGTTCTTAAGATATTGACGAAATTAATCTTGTAACGCGTATTGTTACAGATCCCACATGTGGCATCCATGCAGATTGGTAATGTGCTTCCGAGGATGCGGATCATCAACAAAAAAGGTAATATAAATCCAAACCATTCATACTGTTCTTTATACCAATACTTTTTTTACTGTGTCTTAATTTGTTTACTGTGTTCTGTTTCAGATAGCAATATGGATCAAGAAGAAGTGTTATAAACAGTTCAGTGCAGTGTAAAAGTTACAACAATCGTAAATAAGTGTTAATAGATGTACGTGTAAGTGTATATCCAAATCAAACGAAAATAAATCAATGTACATATATATTTTGCGTATTTTTTTTTAACACCAAAATAAGAAAAAAATAACATTGTACGTTTAGAGGAACCGCCTGTATTTGAAAGCCGCCCCCTTGCCCCGTTCCCCTATTTAGTTATATGATCGTGCTGCAGGTGGCGCTAGTTGCGCTGTAGTTCTTATCCCAGGATACCAGGCGGCGATGCGGCGACGGTGACCAGAATTTTTACATTGAGTTTCACGGCCCTGGTTGTCAAGAAGACGCGTGCGAAGGTGGTCGACGCGTTTGGCGAAGTGACGGAAAAACCCTTATGCGCAATTTATGAAACAACCTTATGTTCTCGTATGTAAATTTACTTCGAGTAAACACTCGACTTCACAGTTACACAGTACGAGTAGTTGTGAATGATCGGAATTGATAACTATTGGATCATAGAGGACGGCTAAGGAGCCTTTTTTTCTCCTCGTATGATAGATAATTGGAATTTTTGATTGATTATTCTGTATGTAACCCTCTCGGTCGAGAAAAGGGAAGGCAGCTGTGGAGAAAAAGCCGTTATCCTTCGCCCTTCTCGCCTGGGCATCGGACATATTATGCAGTGATGAGATGATGGGATTATCTGCACAAGATTCCATTGATTTGCGGATAAAAGTTCTAGTAAGTTTTAAAGCGAAAATGTCGAAGCGCGTACAATTGAGTTTATTATAGATTGTCTGATTGTGCAAGTATCTTTCAGTGCCATCTGACATACGTCGTGGAATTAGAAGTCCCGTGATTGCCCGGAATATCTTACGCTCAAAGGCACGGATCCGCTCCATTATATACGGTGCGATTGCATAGCAGATGGGAAATGCATAAGTTAGTATTGATCTAACGTAAAGTTTATACAGGAGTAATTTAACGTTTTCGCCTAAATGCTTGGAGTAAAATAGTCTTGCCAATTTGGCCGCATTGCCTTTTGCTTTAACTAAGCTGTAATTAGCATGATCGTTATAGTTTAACCCTTTAAACGGTCAATTATTTTAGCAGAAATGCTTCCAAAAAAGGCATATTTTTTTATTGTATATAATTCCATACAGAGGGAGGGGAGGTGAGGGGGGAGGAGCTGTGGAAGAGAATAGAAGACGAGGAGAGGATGGAAATAGGAAGGGAAACGGATAGGAGAATAGTAGAGGCAAGATATAACAAATGGTATAAGCATGTGAGAGTGGATGGGATGGCGGAGTACATGAGGAAAGGATGGAAGAAGGGTGAATGGAGAAGGGTTGCGAGGTATAGGATGGGAAATGAAATGAGAGAAAGTAGATACTGGGAGAGTGAGGGTAGGAGGAAGTGCAGAAGGTGTGGATGGGAGTGTGAAAGTTGGGATCACGTTTTGGAGGAGTGTATGAGGGAGAAGAATGGGAAAGAATGCGAGTCGGTGATAGAGAGGGTGAAAGGGATTTTGAGCGGTGACGGGAGTGGAAGGGAGTGGATGAGAAGGTTGGATAAGTGGAGGGAAAGGGGGAGAGGGGAGGGGAGTTGAAGGGAGGGAGGTCAAAAAAGGGTATGTTTATAGAATGTAGAACAAAGCGGCGGAAACGGAGGTCACATGGGATGATCTCTCTCTCTCTCGTATGATTTGTATGAGTTGCTAGTTGATAAGGTAGTATAAGAATAGACTAAGTACGGATTAGGCTACAAAAGCGGAAATAGATTTGTAAGCGGAGCGGAGGTCCGCGTGTACCCCGCAAGGGCACAATATATTACATCAGGTATATAATTCCATACTTAATAGAATAAGAATATTAAGAATTTTTTTTTCACTTTTAATGCTTTTACAACATTTTTTATTTTACAATTTTGGACACAACACCCCCTAAATGTTTGTTTTTTTTCAAGTACATTCTGCATGCAGTAAAGAATGGTTTACAAGTTCTGCAAAAAGGGTCGAGCCGAATAAGGGGGTCAAAAGTGCCCTTGAGCCGATTTTATTCGACGATGTGTCATTCGATAGGTGATGATGAAAAACCATTACACACAAATTTTTAATCCGATACCTTCACCGGGAGGGTAGTTATAGGGTAAAATCGAAAAATCAGTTTTTGCCTCATTTTTCCCAATTAATGTGGTGCGAAAATTCCCAAAAAATTCTAACACATTCTAAACATGAATGTTCACGTTAGAGATTTTTTTCAGATCTTTCCTTTGCAAGTTCCACTCACGAAAAATGAAAAACCAAAAAAAAAATGGTTAAACATTGATTTCGTATTGAAATCTTCCGAGCACAACTTTTTCCTTTTTACAGTAGTTGCCTAATGTTGTCATGGTGATACCCTAATTTTTTCAGATTTTTTGAGTACGGTGCATCACGGTCGGAAAAATCAAAAACCGATTTCTGTGACACATTTTAGGCTGAAACTCGCCCATTATCTGCCATTCTTGCATGGTTTTAATACAGTATGTTCATATTAGGACCTTCAATGTTTCTGCATAGAAATATGTAGACGTTAAAGAACAATATCGGGATAATTAAATAAATTGCTGATTGTATGGTCTTTATAACCTAGAATTTTAACCGTTCTTTCAAAAGCATTAATGGCGCAGTGGCTATGGTGTCTGCCTGTGGAATCGCTGGATACTTTTTTGTCGCGGGTTCGAATCTCCATGTGGTACTTAAGTTTTTTCTAATTTTTTTTTTTTTTTTTTTTTTTATTAAAGACAACAATATTCAGTAGTAGCTTTAAAATGTTTCACAGATACTTCTAAAAATAATTATACAATATACTTTTTTCTTCATCGACTCTTTCCAGTCATGTCACGATTTACAATTATAAGTACTTTTTTACATTCTTTACATTGAATTTTATATTTCTTTTATACTTTTAATATATTTTCATACATTGCAATAAACCAATATCTATAATCAATATAAAATGTTTGAGAATATTTATAATTGCAAAACGTTGCAGGTCTAATTGTAAGAAAAGCATGTTTTATGATTATTTCTTCATAAGTTTTATATTCTTGAAAGGCATAAAAATATATGTGAAACATTTTAAAGCTACTACTGAATATTGTTATGTCTTTAATAAAAAAAAAAAAAAAAAAATGACAGAAAAAAACGTAAGTTCCACATGGAGATTCGAACCCGCGACAAAAAAGTGTCCAGCGATACCACAGGCAGACACCATAGCCACTGCGCCATTAATGCTTTTGAAAGAACGGTTAAAATTCTAGGTTATAAAGACCATACAATCAGCAAGTTATTTAATTATCCCGATACTGTTCTTTAACATCTACATATTTCTATGCAAAAACATTGAAGGTTACAATGTGAACATACTGAATTAAAACCATGCCAGAATGGCAGATAATGGGTGAGTTTCAGCCCAAAAAGTGTCCCAGAAATCGGTTTTTGATTTTTCCGTCCGTGATGTACCGTACTCAAAAAATCTGAAAAAATTAGGGTATAACAATGACAACATTAGGCAACTACTGTAAAAAGGAAAAAGTTGTGCTCGGAAGATTTCAATACGAAATCGATGTTTAAACATTTTTTTTTGGTTTTTCATTTTTCGTGAGTGGAACTTGCAAAGGAAAAATCTGAAAAAAATCTCTAACGTGAACATTCATGTTTAGAAAGTGTTAGAATTTTTTGGGAATTTTTGCACCACATTACTTGGGGAAAATGAGGCAAAAACTGATATTTCGATTTTACCCTATAACTACCCTCCCGGTGAAGGTATCGGATTAAAAATTTGTGTGTAATGGTTTTTCATCATCACCTATCGAATGACCCATCGTCGAATAAAATCGGCTCAAGGGCACTTTTGACCCCCTTATTCGGCTAGACCCTTTCTCGCATACTTACTGTGAATTTTGAAGTTTACAATTTTCCAAACAGTTCAGAAGTCTTTTTGTGTATGGTACAATTTAAATCGAGTACACGGAACAGCTGGATTTTTCACATCAACCTCGGTAAAAATTCTTGCAGAACTTAAAACTTCATCAGAGCTGAGCTCACTGCACGAGTCATCTGAGGAATAATCCAAATAACACTGTTCAACAAATTTGAAGCTGTTTTCTGTTTTCCTATAGCCACTATATAATTCTTATAGAGTTTGTCGCACTGAACACGAATCCGGCAAACAAATTTCTGGATCACCCTCTGTTTTCGAAAAAAATCAGCATTTGTGAGAACGGTCGTTTTCGGTAAAGAAGCTGGTATTACGTGAAAACTAAGAAACGTAGGTTGTTGTTCTTGGTCTCAAAAAATAGAGGAGTGTTTCCCGAGCATGTATGTATAAGCAGTTATAATATTCAGTATTGGTTAATAGCAGTGAATCACTGTCAAAGTTCAAAAAGGAGCGGATTCGCGAATTTTTTACGCATTCACTTTGCATTTTCACGTAGAGGACTGTTGCTAGCACAAATCTACTGTACATCATTAGATTCTACGTACATTTCTGAATAAAAAACTATCAGCGTAAAATGTCATAACTGTTTTCGTTTCGGCTCAATTTAAGAAAATATCCATCGAGAGCGTGTTCCGACCGTTTTGCCGCTACGACGCCATCGCCCCCTGTGAGCGCCGTAGCTACGCGTAATACTTTCACGGGCCCCGCGCATCGACACATTCCGTTGAGGTAGAATTCTCTACCCCTTTACTAAAGTGTAAGGCAATACTTATTTATTTTTTTTTTTCATAGAGAGGAAATGCTTTACGCACAAATGTCTTAGTTTGCGGACAGTGTGGGACTCCGTAGGCATATTGTTTTTGTATACCCACTAAAACCCCTCTCTGCTTCACTCTGCTTTGCTCTTTAATGTAACTAATCAAACAATACTCGTTACAAACAATGAATAAGAATTATTTTATACGGGCTATTATTCAATGATATATTAATACGGCTTATTATTCAATGAATAAGAATTATTTTATATGTGCGCGATAAATCTTATCATCATTATATTCATAAATATTAAACAAAAGAAAAAAATCAAAGGGGAGAATGTTGTAGTATATTTGGTACAAATACGACAGCGAAATTTTCTTTATTTAGAAGACTTGAAATGAAAGAAATATGTGGAACATGTTATAATATAGTATTTATTTACGAGTATTTTATAGTTATAAGATTACCTACATATTGTTATGAATAGACTCCGGATGTTTATACAAATTTCAAGTTTAACTAATGCAGCTAAGACAGGAGATTCTATTCAGAGATTTGTTGCACTCGATAAATCATACAACGAATATCATACTTTGGATACTTGATATATATTTTTATGTTATGTTCTTTTTGTGTATTTTGGCCGTATTCATTTTGTCATAAATGCATAAAAATCCTAAGTCTAGTTATGAATAAAGAAAAAATTGTTAAATTTTGCTGGATTTTCACCCCTTTGGTTTCTATGTAATGCTTGCCATTTACGAGAAAAACGATGGTAAAATGTATCACTAACAGCCTGAATAAAGAACAAAGCAAAGTAACAATACTGAGAAAGCAACTAATTTCGCCGATATGCTAACAGCCGAAAATCTGTTATTTTATATTCTTTTACAAATCCATTTTCTTCACCTGTCGTTTTTAGTTCATATTCCAGTGGAGTTAAATACATTTTTCTTAGCCTATATTGTGAAATATTACATTTATCACTTGTATTTATGAATATAGAAATCCATAAAATTTTCGCTGTTAACTTAAAATAAACAAAAAATTTCGTTATCATCTTTTGCTAGCAAAGTATACTCCAACTTTCTGCCCTTCGATTTTTTCCTGGTGTTTAACATTTATGAGAATAATGATTTATTGCCGTTATCCCATATAAAATGATTCTCGTTCATTTTTTAGGGCGAGTATTGTTCCATTAGTTAAAATTTAAATTAAAGAGAAAAGCAGAATGAAGCAGAGAGGATTTCAAAGCGTATACGAAAGCAATAAGCCTACGGAGTTCCACACTATCGGCAAACTAAGACATTTGCGAGTGTGCGTAAAGCATTTCCCCTCTATAAAAAAAAAAAAATAAATAAGTATTACCTTACACTTTAGTAAAGAGGTAGAGAATTCTACCTCAACGGAATATATCGATGCGCGCGGACCGTGAAAGTATTACGCGTAGCTACGGCGCTCACAGGGGGCGATGGCGTCGTAACGGCAAAACGGTCGGAACACGCTCTCGATGGATATTTTCTTAAATTGAGCCGAAACGAAAACAGTTATGACATTTTACGCTGATAGTTTTTTATTCAGAAATGTACGTAGAATCTAATGGTGTACAGTAAAGGGTATAGCCGGTTAAGATGGTCAAATGTGCCCTTGAACCGAATTCAAATCGCGATGAGTCATTCGAAAGCTTATAAAAAAAGAATGATTTCTGCCAAGTTTCAACTTTGTATCTCGACCCGGGGGGTAGTAAAGGGTAAAAATGGAAAATCAGGTTTTTGCCGAATTTCTCCTATACCAGCGGATGAAAAATTTTGAAAAAATTCAGAGGTATTTCTGTTGTCAGGACACATATTAGAGAATTGTTTCAGATTTTTAAATTGAAAAACCAAGCTGTAAAAAATAAAAAACGCCAAAAAATGCTGAAAAATGCCTATTGTGTATCGAAGCAGTCTTGGCACTATAATTATATTTTTACTGTAAGTACGTATCATTGTTACTATTGTCCTGAATTTTTTTCAGATTTTTCAATTTGGTGCGCCGCAGTTAAAAAAATTAAAAACCGATTTTTTCGTCGTTTTTTCCGTGTCAGAGTAACTTCCACGTCGAATTGCTTCATGAAATAGGTATTTTATGCGCTCTTCTATGTTTATACGTACAGCAAAACATCATAGGAATTAAAGAAACTGAAAAAACCGAATCATTTGAAACTGTTATGCGCCTTATATTGTAAAGTATCTACCGTATTTTCCAACGGCGTCGGTGGCGCAGCGGTAGAGTGTCGAGCAGCTATACCGCTGCGAACTTTTTGAACGTAGGTTCGAGCCTCGAACTTCCAAGTCCCTTAGGCTGTTTTTTTTTTTTTTGTTAATTATATATATTTCCGAACTTTACGACACAACGATCAATATTCATTATCAAATGTTTTAAGAATATTTGAAAAACATATTAACCTGAAATCTACGTAAATATGAGTTTGGACTGCTTGTTATGCCGCCGTTTGTCCTGCCAATTACGGCATTGTTTGAAATTGGTTTAAATTGGTTTTCAAATCTCTTACCTTTCATGCATTGAACCCGTGACAGAAATTCTAACATACATTTTGAATAAAAGAGAGAATAGAATTGTATGATCTAATTCGAATAGACGAAAAGGCTAAATAGTAGAAAAACAACAACACGATTTTTGTTGCCATCCATCCATAATTGTTGAAGGTAAGAGATTTGAAAACCAATTTCAAACAATGCCGTAATTGGCAGGATAAACGGCGGCATAACAAGCAGTCCAAACTCATATTTACGTATATTTCAGGTTAATATGTTTTTCAAATATTCTTAAAACATTTGATAATAAATATTGATCGTTGTGTCGTAAAGTTCGGAAATATATATAATTAACAAAAAAAAAAAAAAACAGCCTAAGGGACTTGGAAGTTCGAGGCTCGAACCTACGTTCAAAAAGTTCGCAGCGGTATAGCAGCTCGACACTCTACCGCTGCGCCACCGACGCCGTTGGAAAATACGGTAGATACTTTACAATATAAGGCGCATAACAGTTTCAAATGATTCGGTTTTTTCAGTTTCTTTAATTCCTATGATGTTTTGCTGTACGTATAAACATAGTAGATCGCATAAAATACCTATTTCATGAAGCAATTCGACGTATAAGTTACTCTGACACGGAAAAAACGACGAAAAAGTCGGTTTTTAATTTTTTTAACTGCGGCGCACCAAATTGAAAAATCTGAAAAAAATTCAGGACAATAGTAACAATGATACGTACTTACAGTAAAAATATAATTATAGTGCCAAGACTGCTTCGATACACAATCGGCATTTTTCAGAATTTTTTGGCGTTTTTTATTTTTCACAGCTTGGTTTTTCAATTTAAAAATCTGGAACAATTCTCTAATATGTGCCCTGATAACAGAAATGCCTCTGAATTTTTTCAAAATTTTTCATCCGCTGGTATAGGAGAAATTCGGCAAAAACCTGATTTTCTATTTTTACCCTTTACTACCCCCCGGGTCGAGATACAAAGTTGAAACTTGGCAGAAATTATTCTTTTTTTATAAGCTTTCGAATGACTCATTGCGATTTGAATTCGGTTCAAGGGCACATTTGGCCATCTTAACCGGCTATACCCTTTGTGCTAGCAACAGTCCTCTACGTGAAAATGCAAAGTGAATGCGTAAAAAATTCGCGAATCCGCTCCTTTTTGAACTTTGACAGTGATTTACTGCTATTAATCAATACGAAATATTATAATATGCTTACGTATACATACTCGGGAAACACTCCTCTATTTTTTGAGACGAAGAACAACAACCTACGTTTCTTAGTTTTCACGTAATACCAGCTTCTTTACCAAAAACGACCGTTTTTACAAATGCTGATTTTTTTCGAAAACAGAGGGTGATCCAGAATTTTGGTTGCCGGATTCGTGTTTAGGACGACGAACTCTATAGGAATTATATAGTGGCTATAGGAAAACAGAAAACAGCTTCAAATTTGTTGGACAGTGTAATTAGAAGAAATATCTGTATCTGTATCAGAATGTAGTTCATCATCTAACAAGAAAGTATTTTCGTCGTCTATTCCACCCATAATTTCCATAAGATTAACAAGCACGGCATACGGTAGAACAAAAATTTCAAAGAAAAGTTCCCGCTTTCCCGCTACATAGAAAAACCCGTATGAAAAGCATTTCATTTACATGGATAAGCCGCGCCATCTGTTGAAAAATAATAATACAGTAAAACCTGTTTTTGTGCGGTCCATTTTTATGCGATTTTATTTTTGTGCGATACGTTTTATGCGATTTGTTTTGTGCGGTATATGAATTCCATCGGCGTTGGCATTATACACTGTTGCAAAGTTTTCTATCAGTGTGCACATGTACACTACAAAGCGCTGCTCGGCTCCAGACGCTATGTTCATTTGTTATCAGCAGAATACGCATCACAAGAAGATGCGTGTTTTGGACTACGACGAGCAGCAGTAAATTATGTGCATTTCCAACATTTCTCCATGTGTAAAATGCGAAATTAATTTTTTTTTTCAACGTTTCCATGTATAATTTAATTATTACTTTTGTCTGAGAACACTTTCTCAGTGTTTCATAAATCTTTGACATATTTTCCAAGCGCGACTTTTTTATGCGGTCACTATCCACCGCATAAAAAAATTTTTTTCTAATATGTTGTAAAAAATTATTTGGTATAAGTGTTTGTGAAAGTTCTGAATATTTCTTTTTTGTGCGGTTTCTTTTATAAGGTCCCTATCTACCGCACAAAAACAGGTTTTACTGTACTAAATAGTCTCTTTCAATAATGAAAAATGCGGGCAAACCAGAAAAGGAAAGGAGAAAATATCGATGCAAATACAGATGAGGCCAATTTCGGGTAGCACGTACACTGTACGGGCAAACTGCTTAAAGGGTTAACCGTTCGCTCAAGACTACCCCCAGGTATTTAACTTTTTTATCGCTTGGAAGATAAATATTAGGACTACCGGGTACGTGTATTGCAAATTTGTTGGCTAATTTGATTTGTTTTTTGCTAATCTCTCGTGCTGGTTTGACAAACAGGATGGTTTCGCATTTCAGCATACAGTGGAACCTCGAATCGATTGACACCTCGGGGGCACAGTTCTAAGAATTTGACAATTGAATCGAGGTATGCCACTAAACTTTTTTCCCCTTCTACTTCTTGGGCAGAACGAGACAGCCGTATGTGCTCATCTTTGTTAATACGGGTAGAAGGGGTAATTAAGATGGCGGTAAAACATAACCTAGCTGGCACGAAAAGCGAAAAGGTTTTGAAAAAGACTTCATAACTCATTTTTTTCTACAAATTAACCGAAACTTTTTGTTTATCGGAGGTATGATGTATTGTAAAACTTAAAGTTAGTTTAAAAAGGATTAAATAAATATTAACTTAACCTAACATAATGCTACGGTATCGTCATCCATCTTGAACATGCGCACTGTATGATGCCCTGAGTGTGCGCAACAAAGTATGCGTACTGAGACGCTTCGAGGAGAAATTGAGAGAAGTAGGAGTGTAGTACCACAAGAGGGGTAAATAGAAAAGAGGTGCAAGCGAATCGAGGTTCCACTGTATTAAACCTTATTTTTTTTTGCTACAGGATTGAACCACTGTATTGAAGGCTTTTTGAAGATAATTTTGAATTTCCGAGGGGTCGGGTCCTGATTTGTAAATTATAATATAAGATCGTCGGCAAAGGCGATGGCTTTGCAAGAAAGTCTATTTTTATTAAAATGATGTAATATGTCAGAAAAGTATAAATTGAATAAAAGTGGTGAATTGACTGCTCCTTGTTGTAATCCGTTTAATATATTAAAAATACGAGAAGAAAATGTGTTATTATGGAATGTTTTAAAAGAACGTCCTGTTATCATATTTTCAGTTAGTGCTAGAAGATTATTTGGGAATCTCATACTATGCAGTTTAACTATCAACCCTCTGATCCATACGGTGTCGAACGCCTTCTCGAGGTCAATCAGACATGCACCGGTCATAGCTGAGTTATTTAAAGAATCCGCGATGTCTCTAGTTAATTTCGCAACCGCATGCACGGTGGAGTGTGAGAATCTAAAACCAAATTGGCAATCTGGTATTAATTTGTTACTATTAACAAAGTTGTTTAATCTAATATTGATCGTGATCTCAAATAGTTTTCCCAAGTTTGGTAATAGACTTATCGGTCTGTAGCTGTTTAGATCCGATGAATTTTTACCTTTTTTAAATAAGGGCATGAGCTTGGCCATTTTCCAACGATCTGGAAAATATGACAATCTCATGCATGCATTGAACAGAAGCGAGAGATACTCCATAGCGGAACCGGGAAAGTGTTTGACGGCAATGTTTGGAATTCCGTCGAATGAAGAGGATTTTTTATTCTTTAGGGACTTAATGGCCCTCCAGATCATTCTAGGCGAAATGAGATAATCATTCTTAAATTTTGGCCATATTTGGTCGTTCAAGCAATTAAATTTCCAATCCTCTTGCTGGAGTGCGATACGGATCTGCTCGTACGAAAGATCAATTGAACGTTCATGATTTTTTTCCATGGTGGACATAGGATTTTAATTTTTTGTATGGACTCTGGCAAAGTGGACTCCTAGCAGTGTTAAGGTCTATTTACACACATCAGTGACGTGACCGTGACGTGACAGGCACGTACTCCTACCAGCCTGTCGGAAGATATTCTTTTAAGGGACTAGCGTGGTGTTGTTCATACTGGCCCGGCGCCGGTCCGTATCAGTGCCGTCAGTGCTCCCGCCGTGACCGCCCGAGTCGAAATATAGAAGTCCATTTTACTCTACAAATACTTATTTCTTTGAACTTCATTTTTGCCGCCTTTTTTTTTGAGAGGAGGGGAAATGCGTTTACGCACCCCCCGCAGCGGCGGGGGAGTGTGGGACTCAGCGGCCGTGACGCGGCCGCAATACCCACTAAAACCCCTCCTCTATCTCCTTCATCATCCTCACCGGAAAGGAGCGGAACTGTTTTTCACACTACTTCATCTCTTTCCGGGCCCGTCCCTTGAAGTATCGAGGTGTGGGTGTAAGGTTCTCCAGCTTCATTGGTCTCCTCCCGTTCTCTTTCATTTCCTCTCTTCCTCATCCTAGGTTTTTTTTTCCTCCCTAGGTGAATCTCTTAGCAGTTTGAAGTAGAAAGGAAACAATATAGGTGTCCATAGCTTAAAAGGTAAGTTCATAAATAAGATATAGAATAAATAAAATAGAAATAAATACTAAAATAGATAAATAGTAATAAGTTAAAATAAATAAATAGTCAAAGTAGTTAAAATGTATAAATAGTAATATGTATAAAATTAATAAGTTAGATATAAATTAGATTAAATTAAACTTAGTCAATATTTAAGAAGTTTTTTTTTTTTAACCTCGATTGTGTCCCTTCTATCTCAAACCTCTTTCCTTTTCCCATGTCCTTTCATCATCTTCCTTCCCTTTCATTATCTTTACGGTCATGAATTCATTGAAGATTCCATCTCCGGTTAAAAACTGGGTCGGGTAATGGTTTATCTCCTTCCACTTTCTTTCTTTCCATATGCTGACTTTGGGAATCAGTTCGTGGGTCCATCTACCCTGCGGAGCACTGTCCCACTTTTCCTGCCATTCCCTCTTGATCTCCTTCCAAGTTTCTTTTTCCATTTCCGTTTCCTCTTCCTCACCTGTGGCCCTGAGGCCTCTCTTCCTCCTCCTTTTCCCCATGTCCTTTCTTTTCCTTATTATTGATTTACCTTTTCACATCAATTCTATTGGTAGTATGCCCGTTATAACGCACAGTGCCTCTCTGGATACTGTGCGGTATGCTCTGGCAACCCTTCCCAGTCCCATCCTCTGTGCCTGAATCAGTGCTCTCCTGTTCATTTCTAATTTCGTAGCCTTTTCCATCCATAACTCTGAGCCGTAGGATATAATCGCATCCATTGCCCAGTAGTAGGCTCTCCTGCCCCGATTTCCTGGACCACCGATGTTAGCTGTTATCCTCTGCAGTGCACCCATAGTTCGCATCCCCTTTTCAGTTACTGCCTCCACGTGATTCCTAAAGTTATTCCTCTTATCCAACAGTATTCCTAAATATTTGAGACACTTTTCTTCCTTTAACTCGCTTCCTAACAAATTTAACCTAAAATCTTCCACTCCTCTTTTCCTATTCGTAAAAATAAATTTAGACTTCTCAGCCGCTATTTCCAAACCCTTCCCCTCTAGCCACTCTTGAATTATCCTTCCTACTAACTCTGTTTTATTTTTCAGGGCTTCCAGTGATGTTTCCGATACAAGGATCACGATGTCGTCCGCGTATCCAACTAGTTCCACATTAGAAGGCATCTTTAAGGTAAGTAGGCCATCGTAGACCAAATTCCACATAATGGGTCCGATGACAGACCCCTGTGGTACTCCCTTTTCCATAGACATTGTTATCTTTCCTTCCATAGTGTGGTATATGATTTCCCTCCTTTTAAAGTATCCCTCGATGATCCTTTGTAGATATTCACTGAAATTCCTATCCTTCACCGTCTCTCTTATACCTTCCCATCTTAGGCTATTAAACGCATTCCTTACGTCAAGTGCCAGGACTATCCCAAATCTTTGCGCGTTATTTATCGTATTGATCCTCTCCAGAACTCTTCCTAAGGCGTCCAACGTCGACCTCCCCTTCCTGAATCCATGTTGGTTTTCCGCTAGTCCATCCTCCCCTATTTCCTTAATTATCCTTTCCTTGATAAGGTACTCGAACAGCTTCGCCCATGCGTCGATGATGCACAGCGATCTGTAGGTTGTTTCATCGCTTTCCTTCTCCCTTTTCTTCTTGATTAAGATTAGTTTCTGCATCCTCCATCTCTTAGGTAATTCTCCTCTCCTTAGGCATATATTCATGATTTCCGTAATGTCCCTTGTCCTCTTTTCTGCCAGAATCTTAACAATTCCTCCAGGGACTCCATCATTTCCTGGTGCCTTTCCCGACCTTAATTTCTTTGCAGCATCCTTAACTTCCTCCTCACAGAATCTAATCTTGTCCCAATCCTCTTGGTTGAGAGGGTCTCGTTCCTCTTTTCTATTCCCTTGTAGACTATGTCCTTCGTTCCTCTCCTCTTCCCTAGGGAAAAGTTTAGCGATGACCTCCATAGCCTTATCCTTACCCAATCTGGGGGGAGCCATCTTTCCTTTGACGTTTCTCATTACCATCTTATAGGCATTTCCCCAAGTGTCCTTCTCCAGATCGTCACACATCTGCTTCCATACCTTATCCTTACTGTCATTTATCTTATATCTTAATTCCTTGCATGCTCTTCTGTACTCTCCTTTCTTTTCCATCTGTCCTTGTTCATTTATCCGTCTGCTTCTCTGCCAAATCCTTCTGGTCCTAATTACCCCCTTTCTGGCTTCCGCGATCTCATCGTTCCACCATGGATTAGCTTTATGTCCGAAAAGTGACCCCTGTTTAACCTTTTTCATTGTGCTGTCACATATCCTATCCGTACGTTCTAGGAAGTCTTCCACATTTCCCATGGTACCTTCTTTCCCGTCGAATTCCAGCCTATCTATTTCCTCTATTAGTTTTTCCTTATTTAAGGTCCTTATATTCCACCTTTTACTCGTAGATTTTTGTCCTCCTCCTTTCCTTGTTTCCTCTATTTGGTGTGAAATATACAAATGGTCCGAAGCCGTGTAGGTTTCTAAAACTTTTGTTTCTACTTTCAGGTTGTTTGCAGTGTAGTTGAGGATATCGATGTTAGATTTTCCTCCGTTCCTGTGGAAAGTATATTTCCCTCTATTATTCTTAGGTGTAAGTCCCAAATCGTCCATCAATTCCATCGTGATTCTTCCTCTTCCATCCGTTTTTTTAGATCCCCAGCATCCGGCCTTGGCGTTAAAGTCACCGGCAAAAATCCGTGGTCCTTTTATTTCCTTTAACTTCTCCTTCATCTCGTCAATCCTCTTTTCGAAGTCTTCCATCCTCATATTCGGCGAAAGGTAAGTACTGACTAGGTAAGTGTTTCCTACCCTAATTCCCACAAAACCTTCTCCTCTTACCGTTTCCTCTTCTTTGATTTCCAAAATCTTACTGCCCATTACCCAGATTCCTGCTTTTCCGCTATAATCCAGATACCATCCATCGTTCCTATGGTAGGGTTCCGAAATTATCGCGACGTCCAACTTTTGCTCGCACATCCTTTGATAAAGGAGGTCTTGTGCGAGCTTGCAGCCGTTCAGGTTTATCTGAATAGCCTTCACGCCCTCGAATTAAATTCTTCCTTTAATTTCCTCATCCAACTCCTGTAGCCAGGACACCTAATGGATCCTGCGACGTGTTTTATCTCCTCACCGTTTTTCCCTTCCTTTTTGCAATTGCAGCATTCTGGAGTTTCCTTACATCCCATCATCGAATGCCCTTCTCTCCCGCATCTCCTACACCTTTCCTTGCCATTTATCTGCTCCCTGCAAATAGACGACTGGTGGCCTAGTGCGTGGCAGCGGAAACATCTCACCATCTTTGGGAGTGGGATGATCCTGGCTTTCACCATTCCTATCCTCATATTCCCTGTCCTTTTAACCGACTCCAGGTATTTCCAAGGTGCTTCCAACACCGCCGCTTGGTCACCTCTAATCGTCCTCCTCATCACCTTCATCCTAACTTCTCCTTCCTTGATGTTTAGGCCCTCCTTGATCCTTAAGAGCACCTCTTCCCTAGTGATGATCGGGTCAAGGTCTCTGATCTCGATGTCGAAATTCTTTTGTAGGAC
The DNA here is from genome assembly GCA_910591515.1 of Cerceris rybyensis. Taxonomy (NCBI): domain Eukaryota; kingdom Metazoa; phylum Arthropoda; class Insecta; order Hymenoptera; family Crabronidae; genus Cerceris; species Cerceris rybyensis. The sequence goes on along the minus strand of OU342796.1, from coordinate 2,771,505 downwards.
CTTGACCTCCTTACTCTCTCCTAAGGCCTTTTTGACTTCCTCGCTCATCCTTTGCGTATTTCCTTTCCTCGATATTTCAATTAGGAGGTGTCCGTTCCTTGTCCTTCTCACTTTCTCTATGTCTCCCATCCTTTCCTTTCCAGCCTCTGCTATCCTTTTATATGTCGCTAAGTAATCCTCCGCCCCCCCCCCCCCCCCGGAATTTTCACCATCACGGCTTCCTTCTTGTTTCTATCGTACAACCTCCTCTCTTGCTCAATTCTTCTTTCATTCCTCATTGCTTCTTCTTTCTCCTTAGTTTCTATTAGTTTATTTTCTTTTAACTTCTTCCTCCTTTCTTTCTTAGTCTCATATAGTCTAAACCTCTCTCTTTCATCAGTGTCCAAACTATCCTCTTCCTGCGAGTCAGTGTCCTGCTCCTGTGTCGTGAATCTTTTACTCTTCCTGATCTTTCGAACCTCCGTGTCTTCTCTCCTTACATTTTTAGTTTTCCTCTTTTTGGTTTCTTCGTCTCCTTGGGGGGTTCTTTCCTTTCTTTTTGCCCTTGTGACGTTCGCGTAGGATCTGTCCAATCCCGGTGTGACCTGAGTTTCCCTTTCTTTACTTTCCTTGTTCCTTTCCTTTCCTTTGTCTTTTTCCTCCTCTCTCTTTATCCATTGTATAATGTTTAGTAGGATCTTTTCCGTGGCTTCCAATCCTTTGGCCATTTCACCACAATGATCCTTCATTTCCGAACTGATGTTTTTTGGAACTAGATATTCCGTAACTACTTTGTTTTGTAGATACACCTCCTGAACGTATTCCAGAGCATATCTTACTCCAGCTATAATCGAATCTTCCTTTTCAATTTCCATATCTCAGTTCCTTTCTTCTCTTGGTGATCTTAATGTTTTCCTTTTAACCACTCTTTCCAGTGTTAGTAGTCTCACTCCCGCTTCCTCTCCTTTGGGCTTTCCTACTCCCCCGTGATCGTCTTCTCCGGTGTACGTTTGTTCTGAAGTACTTGCTTCTTCCTCCTCGAAACTTGAGTTTTCCGTAATTTCTTCTCCTCCTACCGTCTTTGTTTTTATGTTTGTAATAAATTTTTTCATAATGGCTACCAGGGCCTAGGTTTCATGGTGGGAAAAGATGTCAACCCGGGTAGAGCCCCCTTACCCGGGCAAGGCTAATTACTCTGGAGGGTCGCCAGGTACTCCAGAGGGATCGTTTACGACTACGCTATTTAGACCGCCTCCGTAGCCATGCATCCCTCGGCACGATGCCATTCAACCTTGGATTGAGGCGTGTAATTTTTGCCGCCTGAATGTAAGTAGCTGTTTTAACCTAATACTTCTTTCAGTAGGTGGTTAAGGTTTAAATAGATATTAAATTTAAAATGACTCTCTTGCCTAGTTCAAGGATCGGCCACTAGATTTCGTGCTTTTTTAAAAGAATTGCTCGCAAGTACTTCGCACGCCGATTTCTATATATACCGTCGATTCACACATAATTAGTGTTCCTTGCCTTAGTGTCCATTGGACGCTAATGACATGACGACATGTAAATTCCAAGTGTTTTTTAGTTCGCTATGGCTATTCGTTACCTATGTTTTTCATTTGGTAATAGTAAAATGTTATTTTATATTTTTAGGATTTGTAAATAAATTCTTCATTTGCAATGAAAAATAATTATTATTAACTAATTTTACTTTTAACCTTTGTAAATTATAACTTCGTAAAAGAAAATATGTAAGGTCAAATGGACACTATTTGAGAGTTTGTAGAGTTAAAAAGATATTAGTGATTTTATGGAAATAAGGAGTTGGAGAGTTAAAAGAAGTTTTATAAATGTCCTTTTTAACCTTATAATGTCAAATGTGGACATTTCGGCTAGTTGGAGGTTTAAAATGACGTTTGTTTTCATCATTCAAATATATACTTTTTAAAACTCTTCTTAGCGCAATAAACCCTTAGAATGTTTCCTTTTTTTACCATTATTAGGTTCAAATGGAGTTCTATATTTCGACTCGGGCGTACAGTGAAATTCAGGTTAGTCCTCGACGATATTTTCCTGTTTTCACGGTCGTGACACTGACTCGTTTTGTTGTGAAGTTTCTATATTAAATATTTTTTACTTTTAAAGTTAACGATGAACGACGAAAAACTTATTGAATTAGTGCGCACCCATAATTTGTTGTATAATCTGTCAAATCCTAAGTACATGGACACGGAATTTAAGAATACTATTTGGGCTAAACTAGGAGAAGAAATTTAAGCAACTGGTAAGTAAATACTTTGATTATATTTCACAATAAACATAATATATACATTTTTACAGTATGCCACCTACATGTTTTAACATTATCTTTTACTAACGGAATTGATTACCAAGGGAGCGATCCATTCTCCGAATTGAAGTAGTCAGTGAACAATTCTCTGACCCGAAATGCCCTGGAGGTAGCGTTACCGCCTTGGTATTCTAAATGTTGTAGTGCATTGTCCTCATTCGTTGATTCATTCTGAGCAGCATGATTGTAACTATTTTTATCATATTTTTATCATATTTTTATACAAAGTTATGTAATAAGCAAGTTGCAAGAATTACATTATCAACGTTTTCTGGGTAAACCTGAATACGTAAATTCGGAATTTCTGGGCCAAAATACCAAAAGTGTTTTCTGATGTCTTCCTTGCACGGCTCAAACGATAGTTAAAGTTTCGTTTTCGGTCATCCAAATTATACGAAACTTCAATATTTGTGTTTGGCATCGCAGAACTGTCAGGTACATTCAAAGACCTTTGTTGAAGTGATTTACCTAAATTAGAATTGGCAAAGATTCACCCATCACTATTCTTTCCGTATGCCCCTATATCAACTGCAATAAAATTGTAATGAGCGTCCACAAGAGCTATCAAAACAACAGAAAATGTTTTTTTATAATTAAAGAATAATGATCCAGAGTTTGGAGGGGCCTGGATGGCAACGTGTTTGCCATCCAACGCACCAATGCAGTTAGAAAAGTTCCAAATCTCATAAAAATCACGAGCAATGTTCCTCCACATTTCTTCTGTTGGTGTAGGCATCAATTCTTCCATCAGGTTTTCAAGAATAATGTTACAGGTTTCTCTCACGATCTTGTACACTGTAGTATGACCCATGCGATAACTGAAGGAAATAGTGTTTAGTGCATCCCCAGTGGCCAAATGCCTGAAATAAAGAAAAAAAAAATAACCTTGTATCTAGCGAATGATGGGTTTCTGTAGTGGTAGCCACTTTTGGTATAATTTTGAATGCTTCTAAAATAAAATAAAATTGAAAAATCTGTATGAAAGTACAGTAATTGTTTTTCCGAAAACTACAACTTTTTGAAATTAAACTTTAAAAGCTATGTATTCAGTCGGTACTGCATATAAAAAATACGAAATCTAATTTTCTATCCCCTTAAAACTAATAATACTTGCAAATATCTGTTTGAATATATATTTAAGTCGTTATATTATTTGTGTAGCGGTACGATCTCTCGCTCGCCGCTAGGGATCTATCGGCCGCCATTACTCCTACGCCTCTAGTTTAAGGATCGGCCGCTAGACCGTGTCTCCTTCGATGGGATCTTCGCGCTGCTACACCATCGGCAATCGGTGTCTATATATACCAACCACCGACAGACACCGACGTCCCATCCGGGACACAGCGTCTAGGGCAGGGCCTGTTCGGTCAGCCCTACTGACGAGTCCACGAACAGGCCCAGGACGAAACGCAGCGCGCTAACTACCATTTCACCCTTTCCTAGGAACAGAAGGACCCTCCGCCGGACCGGCCGCAGCCGAGGCACCGAACTCAGCCGGGTGCGCCCTCTCAACTGGGTGTGGATGGGCCCAGTCAGGAACTGCGGCCGGCCCGAGCCACGGCGACTCCTTCAATTTGTATTGTCTTTTATTTTCATTTCTTTAGGTTCCTTTTGAACACGGAGCCAGACGTAGGGTTAAATACTGTATGTTCATTATAGCCAGTGGTTTTATTTTCAGGGCAGTCCTGTAAGGTCAGATGGTCTAACACAGGCTGTTGAATTAGTTACACGCCGCGAGCCTTTTCTGAGTCGCTCCGCCTGCTTCTCCTTCCCAACTATTTTACCCAACCAGGAATGACTTGCCAGACTCGGCGTATTACACGAGTATAGTGGCGCTTTACGGCGCCATTCGCCTCTGTTCGCTCGCGCTGGAAAGACGCCGCGCACGCCGATTACGGGAAAAAAAATCGATGCGCGTATCCCGTCGACTGACGTTATCTGTCAACGAACAGTTTCAGATCGCGTCACATGGCGTTTAGGTTAAAACAAAAGTATTACTAGTAAAAAAGTATGCTCAGATATGTCTTGAATTAAATGTGATTAACAGATTGTTAGCAGAAAAACATTGAAATTTTACTTTGTTGCATTCTTCGATACAAAATGAAAGAAGCGCGTTTTCGTTGCTTGACACTCAACCGGTTAAAATCTCTTGCTAAGTCGACCGTGGCGGCAACAATGTATTTGCGTTGGAAATTAATTTATACGTGCGCGTGCTAGATCGTAACACAACTGTTTCTTTAGTATGCATATGAATTAAAGAAACAAGAGGTAACAAATTCAAGATTACTGGATATCATTTAAATTAACTATCGTTATGATTGTTGTATGTATGGTTGTGTGTATAAATGTATGCACAGTAGAACCATTTATTTTTAGAAGAAAATGCTGTTGAGGCGTAATTGCAACGCGGGCCTTGAGGTTGCGAGGGCAAGCTTTCTAAATTCTATATTTTAGAATCGCAGCTGTGTAGACCCGTCCATCTGGCAACCACCTTCGAATATTGAGGGATGGCACGTGGCTACCAGATTTGCACTTCAGAATTCTTGCGCTAGATTTATGACACCTGTCATAAATCTAGCAGTTTTCGTCCACACCAGAATTACCCTCGCGGCCCAAGGCCCCCCTCTGCCTGGGCCTTCCGTGGGTTTTGGCAACACCAATGCCAATTCTGCATTTTGGTAACCACCCACGAAGTCCAGGCAGAACCAATAACATTTCACCAAGGCCCAACATTCTCCTCCCTATCAAGCCATCCCTTCTTCCTCGTCGGGGTTGCCGACAGAGGAAGGGGTGCTTCCGAAATTTATAAAAGAATTAAAAGTGAGCCAAATCTTCAGATTCTCCTGTAACTCAAGATTCTCTCCGTAACTATATTCTTCGTAACATCAAGTCTTTTTCTATACACATTTGGCTCGCTCGTATTTATATTTGTTAATCTATTTGTTAATCTTTCTTGTTATTATTTCCGTATATATACTTGTTTCCTCGTTATAATAAACAAACACAAAACCATTTTCGGGAGTGCAGTGTTTATTAATTCTCCGAGAGAAGAAATCAAACTAAACTCCGACGACTTAATTGTCCGAAGAGTCGCAACATAAATTTGGTCCTTCGAGCCGGATCCAGCCTATCGGATCCTTCAAAACTTCTCTCGGAACGAGAACGAGTGCGGAAACACACAGTACCTTGCTCTCAACCAAGTAGCAAGAGGCAAGGCAAATCTGTGCAACCTTCGTATCCAAGTCGGGAGCGAAGTACATCACCGGTCAACCCGGACTTCAAGCAGCGAGCCAAGGAGCCTGCCAACGGAGCACTCCATATTTCACGCAACGTCGCAAGGATCACCCACGATCCAACGACTACCAGATCCAGAATAAAGCAGAATCGCAAGGATCAACTGATATCCAACGACTGCTGGATCCAGATCACGGGAGAATTCTCACAAGCATCCGCAGCTACCTGTACCGGACTACGCAGCGAGGACGGCAACAGTAACCAGCTACGAGATCACATACAAGGCAAGCCACAGGACGTGGTAACCAAGGATCCATCCAGCGATCCAAACAACGAGGCTTCCAAGGGTCTATTCATCGAACCACGCAGCCAACGACGCCACGATTCACGTACAAGTTCTACGTAAAGGTCAGGCTGCACGCTTTTTTCGTATTACCGATAATCCTATAACATATTATCCAATTTCTAACGGTTTCAATTTCTTAAAACAATTTATCCTTTAACTTACAACAATGTCAGTCGCTCAAGAAACTTGTCTTTGGAACGCGAAATGTAGCCAGTTAAAATCTGGAATTTTGAGAATTACAAATTTTCTAGACCATTTCGGTCATAACGTAGATAAAATCAAACTTAAATCCAAATTAGAATTTCTCTCCGAGCTTTGCAAAGACACGGAGGAACAGTGTATGAAACTACTTCTCATGAAACTAGGCGAAAATCCAGACGATGATTCATGGGAAATAATCCAAGACGAGCAATCTGAACTTGAACACGAATTCGATTTGTTATATAGTCGAGCGCGACAAATCATTGATAATCCAGATATTACATGCGAACCTAACGAAAACGCGAAGCCTCCGCGAAACACGAGTAATCTTTCAGAATCGCCAACAAAACAAACTAGTGGTACGATCATAGAATCTCGGGACAATATATCCCACGAAAACATTTCATTTTCGGTCGTCTCTAAATACGGCGACGCAATTACGTCGCAACATTTGCACCAGTCGGTGAAAATCACACAACGTGCAGTATCAACTAATATATCGGTTGACAAACCTGCACGCAAAGAAATCTTAGCAAACGCGGTCGATCAACATTTACAAACAAAGACGGACAAAATCGACTCGACAATTCTAACGACAAACGTTTTACATAACGGAACGACTAACGAACAAAACGTATTGACCGACAAAGTAAAGACACTACGCAAAGACGCAAACGTAGACAACTTACTAATCGGGACTGATTTAAACAATAACGATTTGGATTACCGAGACAATTCTATCTCGCGTATAAAAAACGAGCATGATCAACTGCAACATTGGCCAGCAAAAGATTGCTCTTTATCTTTTTATTTTCCACCAAAATTGCATAACACTATTACTTCCCTCAACGCGGAAGAGAATACCGAAATTTTGAAATCATTTCATAAATCGAAGCGCGACTCTAGAGAAAATCTTACACTTTCGTCGATGATAACACGTCGGGTTATAAAAAATACAGTTTCGCTACAGATACGCGAACCACTGCAATTAGCATGCTCTACCGCTGTCAGAGCAAAAATATTCATTGGACGATTCAGTCACTTCAATTTTAATCGCGGCAAAACGACGCCTATATCAATGAAAACCACTAGGTCCGAGAACCAAGTTAAGGTAACCGCGATCAAATATACGAAACCGTCGCGGCAAATAATAAGAAGCCCGCGAATAATGAAATCACATGGAATTTGTAACGTAATGAAACAAGCACTCTGTTCGTTTAACCAATTGCAAACCTTGACTACACATAAAACAACCGATAGGGTTATAAGAAAGAGTAGTAGCGGCCTGGATTTACAATACCAGCGCCCACAATTAGCAAGCAAAGAAAATGCAATCAGAGAGCGTTTTTCTAATCGAATTCGGCTTCAACGACAATTTCTCGTCTGGAGCAACAATTACAACAATCCATCGTTTAGTAATAAACGGAATGGAAATCATGAAAACTTAAAGACATGCGTCACAACATACAATATCAAAACCATAAAAACTACGTATTCACACCGGTTTCGCAATGCTCCAAATACAAATTTCCTAATCACGCGTAAACTTTTGTTAGACAAAGGAAACTGGGCGATTGATATTCGATCTATTGAAATACTTATTTTTAGATCCGCGTACCACGAATTGAAGAAAATCTCTAATTTCCGCAATATCACGGAAACTGAAACCGCTTGGAATTCTCCTGCATTCATTCAAGTAACTTTTAATTCGAACGATCCTTTCATATTATTGCTATCCCGTATCCATATCGGTGATACGAAACCAAGCAGGCCCGAATATGACCTGGCAAACGGGCAACCAACGCATGCGCCTACCTGGCAAGGGTTCTCTCCTTGCAAAGGGCACCGTGAAAATCGACAATACATAAGCTACCTAAACGAATTGATTGTCTGGAAACAGTGGCATTATGCAGATAACGTGATAAAAAATCTCGAAACCTTAGTGACTGTGCGTAATAAGAATTTTCCATTCATACATTGGAAATTAACACTAAACTTCAAATTGTGTGCAAATCACGGTGTTACTTTCGTTATTATCTAATTGTAAGAACAATCATATTCAGTATGTAGATGTAGATCACACTCGCTAAGTTTAAGCCACTAGTACAACAACTCTTACACGATTATTTCAAACATTCTATTAATCACGTATCACACTCACAACTTACATAACACGTCAAATCAATCTTCTATCCAATTCAATGTCTATTTAGTACAATCAAGTCATTTTTAACGTGAACCGTTCAAGGGTGGCGGCATGTTGAGGCGTAATTGCAACGCGGGCCTTGAGGTTGCGAGGGCAAGCTTTCTAAATTCTATATTTTAGAATCGCAGCTGTGTAGACCCGTCCATCTGGCAACCACCTTCGAATATTGAGGGATGGCACGTGGCTACCAGATTTGCACTTCAGAATTCTTGCGCTAGATTTATGACACCTGTCATAAATCTAGCAGTTTTCGTCCACACCAGAATTACCCTCGCGGCCCAAGGCCCCCCTCTGCCTGGGCCTTCCGTGGGTTTTGGCAACACCAATGCCAATTCTGCATTTTGGTAACCACCCACGAAGTCCAGGCAGAACCAATAACATTTCACCAAGGCCCAACATTCTCCTCCCTATCAAGCCATCCCTTCTTCCTCGTCGGGGTTGCCGACAGAGGAAGGGGTGCTTCCGAAATTTATAAAAGAATTAAAAGTGAGCCAAATCTTCAGATTCTCCTGTAACTCAAGATTCTCTCCGTAACTATATTCTTCGTAACATCAAGTCTTTTTCTATACACATTTGGCTCGCTCGTATTTATATTTGTTAATCTATTTGTTAATCTTTCTTGTTATTATTTCCGTATATATACTTGTTTCCTCGTTATAATAAACAAACACAAAACCATTTTCGGGAGTGCAGTGTTTATTAATTCTCCGAGAGAAGAAATCAAACTAAACTCCGACGACTTAATTGTCCGAAGAGTCGCAACATAAATTTGGTCCTTCGAGCCGGATCCAGCCTATCGGATCCTTCAAAACTTCTCTCGGAACGAGAACGAGTGCGGAAACACACAGTACCTTGCTCTCAACCAAGTAGCAAGAGGCAAGGCAAATCTGTGCAACCTTCGTATCCAAGTCGGGAGCGAAGTACATCACCGGTCAACCCGGACTTCAAGCAGCGAGCCAAGGAGCCTGCCAACGGAGCACTCCATATTTCACGCAACGTCGCAAGGATCACCCACGATCCAACGACTACCAGATCCAGAATAAAGCAGAATCGCAAGGATCAACTGATATCCAACGACTGCTGGATCCAGATCACGGGAGAATTCTCACAAGCATCCGCAGCTACCTGTACCGGACTACGCAGCGAGGACGGCAACAGTAACCAGCTACGAGATCACATACAAGGCAAGCCACAGGACGTGGTAATCAAGGATCCATCCAGCGATCCAAACAACGAGGCTTCCAAGGGTCTATTCATCGAACCACGCAGCCAACGACGCCACGATTCACGTACAAGTTCTACGTAAAGGTCAGGCTGCACGCTTTTTTCGTATTACCGATAATCCTATAACATATTATCCAATTTCTAACGGTTTCAATTTCTTAAAACAATTTATCCTTTAACTTACAACAATGTCAGTCGCTCAAGAAACTTGTCTTTGGAACGCGAAATGTAGCCAGTTAAAATCTGGAATTTTGAGAATTACAAATTTTCTAGACCATTTCGGTCATAACGTAGATAAAATCAAACTTAAATCCAAATTAGAATTTCTCTCCGAGCTTTGCAAAGACACGGAGGAACAGTGTATGAAACTACTTCTCATGAAACTAGGCGAAAATCCAGACGATGATTCATGGGAAATAATCCAAGACGAGCAATCTGAACTTGAACACGAATTCGATTTGTTATATAGTCGAGCGCGACAAATCATTGATAATCCAGATATTACATGCGAACCTAACGAAAACGCGAAGCCTCCGCGAAACACGAGTAATCTTTCAGAATCGCCAACAAAACAAACTAGTGGTACGATCATAGAATCTCGGGACAATATATCCCACGAAAACATTTCATTTTCGGTCGTCTCTAAATACGGCGACGCAATTACGTCGCAACATTTGCACCAGTCGGTGAAAATCACACAACGTGCAGTATCAACTAATATATCGGTTGACAAACCTGCACGCAAAGAAATCTTAGCAAACGCGGTCGATCAACATTTACAAACAAAGACGGACAAAATCGACTCGACAATTCTAACGACAAACGTTTTACATAACGGAACGACTAACGAACAAAACGTATTGACCGACAAAGTAAAGACACTACGCAAAGACGCAAACGTAGACAACTTACTAATCGGGACTGATTTAAACAATAACGATTTGGATTACCGAGACAATTCTATCTCGCGTATAAAAAACGAGCATGATCAACTGCAACATTGGCCAGCAAAAGATTGCTCTTTATCTTTTTATTTTCCACCAAAATTGCATAACACTATTACTTCCCTCAACGCGGAAGAGAATACCGAAATTTTGAAATCATTTCATAAATCGAAGCGCGACTCTAGAGAAAATCTTACACTTTCGTCGATGATAACACGTCGGGTTATAAAAAATACAGTTTCGCTACAGATACGCGAACCACTGCAATTAGCATGCTCTACCGCTGTCAGAGCAAAAATATTCATTGGACGATTCAGTCACTTCAATTTTAATCGCGGCAAAACGACGCCTATATCAATGAAAACCACTAGGTCCGAGAACCAAGTTAAGGTAACCGCGATCAAATATACGAAACCGTCGCGGCAAATAATAAGAAGCCCGCGAATAATGAAATCACATGGAATTTGTAACGTAATGAAACAAGCACTCTGTTCGTTTAACCAATTGCAAACCTTGACTACACATAAAACAACCGATAGGGTTATAAGAAAGAGTAGTAGCGGCCTGGATTTACAATACCAGCGCCCACAATTAGCAAGCAAAGAAAATGCAATCAGAGAGCGTTTTTCTAATCGAATTCGGCTTCAACGACAATTTCTCGTCTGGAGCAACAATTACAACAATCCATCGTTTAGTAATAAACGGAATGGAAATCATGAAAACTTAAAGACATGCGTCACAACATACAATATCAAAACCATAAAAACTACGTATTCACACCGGTTTCGCAATGCTCCAAATACAAATTTCCTAATCACGCGTAAACTTTTGTTAGACAAAGGAAACTGGGCGATTGATATTCGATCTATTGAAATACTTATTTTTAGATCCGCGTACCACGAATTGAAGAAAATCTCTAATTTCCGCAATATCACGGAAACTGAAACCGCTTGGAATTCTCCTGCATTCATTCAAGTAACTTTTAATTCGAACGATCCTTTCATATTATTGCTATCCCGTATCCATATCGGTGATACGAAACCAAGCAGGCCCGAATATGACCTGGCAAACGGGCAACCAACGCATGCGCCTACCTGGCAAGGGTTCTCTCCTTGCAAAGGGCACCGTGAAAATCGACAATACATAAGCTACCTAAACGAATTGATTGTCTGGAAACAGTGGCATTATGCAGATAACGTGATAAAAAATCTCGAAACCTTAGTGACTGTGCGTAATAAGAATTTTCCATTCATACATTGGAAATTAACACTAAACTTCAAATTGTGTGCAAATCACGGTGTTACTTTCGTTATTATCTAATTGTAAGAACAATCATATTCAGTATGTAGATGTAGATCACACTCGCTAAGTTTAAGCCACTAGTACAACAACTCTTACACGATTATTTCAAACATTCTATTAATCACGTATCACACTCACAACTTACATAACACGTCAAATCAATCTTCTATCCAATTCAATGTCTATTTAGTACAATCAAGTCATTTTTAACGTGAACCGTTCAAGGGTGGCGGCATGTTGAGGCGTAATTGCAACGCGGGCCTTGAGGTTGCGAGGGCAAGCTTTCTAAATTCTATATTTTAGAATCGCAGCTGTGTAGACCCGTCCATCTGGCAACCACCTTCGAATATTGAGGGATGGCACGTGGCTACCAGATTTGCACTTCAGAATTCTTGCGCTAGATTTATGACACCTGTCATAAATCTAGCAGTTTTCGTCCACACCAGAATTACCCTCGCGGCCCAAGGCCCCCCTCTGCCTGGGCCTTCCGTGGGTTTTGGCAACACCAATGCCAATTCTGCATTTTGGTAACCACCCACGAAGTCCAGGCAGAACCAATAACATTTCACCAAGGCCCAACATTCTCCTCCCTATCAAGCCATCCCTTCTTCCTCGTCGGGGTTGCCGACAGAGGAAGGGGTGCTTCCGAAATTTATAAAAGAATTAAAAGTGAGCCAAATCTTCAGATTCTCCTGTAACTCAAGATTCTCTCCGTAACTATATTCTTCGTAACATCAAGTCTTTTTCTATACACATTTGGCTCGCTCGTATTTATATTTGTTAATCTATTTGTTAATCTTTCTTGTTATTATTTCCGTATATATACTTGTTTCCTCGTTATAATAAACAAACACAAAACCATTTTCGGGAGTGCAGTGTTTATTAATTCTCCGAGAGAAGAAATCAAACTAAACTCCGACGACTTAATTGTCCGAAGAGTCGCAACATAAATTTGGTCCTTCGAGCCGGATCCAGCCTATCGGATCCTTCAAAACTTCTCTCGGAACGAGAACGAGTGCGGAAACACACAGTACCTTGCTCTCAACCAAGTAGCAAGAGGCAAGGCAAATCTGTGCAACCTTCGTATCCAAGTCGGGAGCGAAGTACATCACCGGTCAACCCGGACTTCAAGCAGCGAGCCAAGGAGCCTGCCAACGGAGCACTCCATATTTCACGCAACGTCGCAAGGATCACCCACGATCCAACGACTACCAGATCCAGAATAAAGCAGAATCGCAAGGATCAACTGATATCCAACGACTGCTGGATCCAGATCACGGGAGAATTCTCACAAGCATCCGCAGCTACCTGTACCGGACTACGCAGCGAGGACGGCAACAGTAACCAGCTACGAGATCACATACAAGGCAAGCCACAGGACGTGGTAATCAAGGATCCATCCAGCGATCCAAACAACGAGGCTTCCAAGGGTCTATTCATCGAACCACGCAGCCAACGACGCCACGATTCACGTACAAGTTCTACGTAAAGGTCAGGCTGCACGCTTTTTTCGTATTACCGATAATCCTATAACATATTATCCAATTTCTAACGGTTTCAATTTCTTAAAACAATTTATCCTTTAACTTACAACAATGTCAGTCGCTCAAGAAACTTGTCTTTGGAACGCGAAATGTAGCCAGTTAAAATCTGGAATTTTGAGAATTACAAATTTTCTAGACCATTTCGGTCATAACGTAGATAAAATCAAACTTAAATCCAAATTAGAATTTCTCTCCGAGCTTTGCAAAGACACGGAGGAACAGTGTATGAAACTACTTCTCATGAAACTAGGCGAAAATCCAGACGATGATTCATGGGAAATAATCCAAGACGAGCAATCTGAACTTGAACACGAATTCGATTTGTTATATAGTCGAGCGCGACAAATCATTGATAATCCAGATATTACATGCGAACCTAACGAAAACGCGAAGCCTCCGCGAAACACGAGTAATCTTTCAGAATCGCCAACAAAACAAACTAGTGGTACGATCATAGAATCTCGGGACAATATATCCCACGAAAACATTTCATTTTCGGTCGTCTCTAAATACGGCGACGCAATTACGTCGCAACATTTGCACCAGTCGGTGAAAATCACACAACGTGCAGTATCAACTAATATATCGGTTGACAAACCTGCACGCAAAGAAATCTTAGCAAACGCGGTCGATCAACATTTACAAACAAAGACGGACAAAATCGACTCGACAATTCTAACGACAAACGTTTTACATAACGGAACGACTAACGAACAAAACGTATTGACCGACAAAGTAAAGACACTACGCAAAGACGCAAACGTAGACAACTTACTAATCGGGACTGATTTAAACAATAACGATTTGGATTACCGAGACAATTCTATCTCGCGTATAAAAAACGAGCATGATCAACTGCAACATTGGCCAGCAAAAGATTGCTCTTTATCTTTTTATTTTCCACCAAAATTGCATAACACTATTACTTCCCTCAACGCGGAAGAGAATACCGAAATTTTGAAATCATTTCATAAATCGAAGCGCGACTCTAGAGAAAATCTTACACTTTCGTCGATGATAACACGTCGGGTTATAAAAAATACAGTTTCGCTACAGATACGCGAACCACTGCAATTAGCATGCTCTACCGCTGTCAGAGCAAAAATATTCATTGGACGATTCAGTCACTTCAATTTTAATCGCGGCAAAACGACGCCTATATCAATGAAAACCACTAGGTCCGAGAACCAAGTTAAGGTAACCGCGATCAAATATACGAAACCGTCGCGGCAAATAATAAGAAGCCCGCGAATAATGAAATCACATGGAATTTGTAACGTAATGAAACAAGCACTCTGTTCGTTTAACCAATTGCAAACCTTGACTACACATAAAACAACCGATAGGGTTATAAGAAAGAGTAGTAGCGGCCTGGATTTACAATACCAGCGCCCACAATTAGCAAGCAAAGAAAATGCAATCAGAGAGCGTTTTTCTAATCGAATTCGGCTTCAACGACAATTTCTCGTCTGGAGCAACAATTACAACAATCCATCGTTTAGTAATAAACGGAATGGAAATCATGAAAACTTAAAGACATGCGTCACAACATACAATATCAAAACCATAAAAACTACGTATTCACACCGGTTTCGCAATGCTCCAAATACAAATTTCCTAATCACGCGTAAACTTTTGTTAGACAAAGGAAACTGGGCGATTGATATTCGATCTATTGAAATACTTATTTTTAGATCCGCGTACCACGAATTGAAGAAAATCTCTAATTTCCGCAATATCACGGAAACTGAAACCGCTTGGAATTCTCCTGCATTCATTCAAGTAACTTTTAATTCGAACGATCCTTTCATATTATTGCTATCCCGTATCCATATCGGTGATACGAAACCAAGCAGGCCCGAATATGACCTGGCAAACGGGCAACCAACGCATGCGCCTACCTGGCAAGGGTTCTCTCCTTGCAAAGGGCACCGTGAAAATCGACAATACATAAGCTACCTAAACGAATTGATTGTCTGGAAACAGTGGCATTATGCAGATAACGTGATAAAAAATCTCGAAACCTTAGTGACTGTGCGTAATAAGAATTTTCCATTCATACATTGGAAATTAACACTAAACTTCAAATTGTGTGCAAATCACGGTGTTACTTTCGTTATTATCTAATTGTAAGAACAATCATATTCAGTATGTAGATGTAGATCACACTCGCTAAGTTTAAGCCACTAGTACAACAACTCTTACACGATTATTTCAAACATTCTATTAATCACGTATCACACTCACAACTTACATAACACGTCAAATCAATCTTCTATCCAATTCAATGTCTATTTAGTACAATCAAGTCATTTTTAACGTGAACCGTTCAAGGGTGGCGGCATGTTGAGGCGTAATTGCAACGCGGGCCTTGAGGTTGCGAGGGCAAGCTTTCTAAATTCTATATTTTAGAATCGCAGCTGTGTAGACCCGTCCATCTGGCAACCACCTTCGAATATTGAGGGATGGCACGTGGCTACCAGATTTGCACTTCAGAATTCTTGCGCTAGATTTATGACACCTGTCATAAATCTAGCAGTTTTCGTCCACACCAGAATTACCCTCGCGGCCCAAGGCCCCCCTCTGCCTGGGCCTTCCGTGGGTTTTGGCAACACCAATGCCAATTCTGCATTTTGGTAACCACCCACGAAGTCCAGGCAGAACCAATAACATTTCACCAAGGCCCAACATTCTCCTCCCTATCAAGCCATCCCTTCTTCCTCGTCGGGGTTGCCGACAGAGGAAGGGGTGCTTCCGAAATTTATAAAAGAATTAAAAGTGAGCCAAATCTTCAGATTCTCCTGTAACTCAAGATTCTCTCCGTAACTATATTCTTCGTAACATCAAGTCTTTTTCTATACACATTTGGCTCGCTCGTATTTATATTTGTTAATCTATTTGTTAATCTTTCTTGTTATTATTTCCGTATATATACTTGTTTCCTCGTTATAATAAACAAACACAAAACCATTTTCGGGAGTGCAGTGTTTATTAATTCTCCGAGAGAAGAAATCAAACTAAACTCCGACGACTTAATTGTCCGAAGAGTCGCAACAAATGCTATATGTATATATAAAAGTTTCATAATATTGTGGAGATAATATCGATGCAATACCAATTTTTTTATTTATTTATTTCTTCAACTTTACTTGAAGGAAAACTTCATTGTTTGTACAGAAATATATATCTACATTGAATGAAAACATATATTCACAAATAGAAATATATGTTTACGTTGTTTAAATTAGATACCCTCAATGTTTCCATTGGTATTTTGAGATACAATATAAGTTTTTCAATGTTATTCCTGTCACTATTCTCTGCCGAATTTGCCAAACCACCGCCGGAAGTCCAAAAACATTAAAATCTCTTAATCGCATTTAATTCAAGACATATCTGAGCATACTTTTTTACTAGTAATACTTTTGTTTTAACCTAAACGCCATGTGACGCGATCTGAAACTGTTCGTTGACAGATAACGTCAGTCGACGGGATACGCGCATCGATTTTTTTCCCGTAATCGGCGTGCGCGGCGTCTTTCCAGCGCGAGCGAACAGAGGCGAATGGCGCCCTAAAGCGCCACTATACTCGTGTAATACGCCGAGTCTGGCAAGTCATTCCTGGTTGGGTAAAATAGTTGAGAAGGAGAAGCAGGCGGAGCGACTCAGAAAAGGCTCGCGGCGTGTAACTAATTCAACAGCCTGGTCTAACATAAGAGACAATTTTAGGAAGTCACTTAAGAAAAATAAGACAGCCAGTGGCCAGAAGGCGAAACCTGGAAAAGTCTGCAAATATTCTGAGCAATTGAACTTCTTGAAAGATTTTTTTAATGAAAGGGAGACAGAGAGCAACATTGGTGACGATACAAGAAGCCAGGATATGTCCGGAGATGAAGAGATGATGAAAATCTTAGAAGATAATGAGACCTGCTACTGAACTAGACAGTTCAGTAATCGAGAAGCCGCAGTGCTACGTGTTAGATACTCCAACACAACCAAGCTCTTCAGTAAACTCAACACAACATAAAAAACGAAAACTGTCATCCCAAGGAAAAAGTATTCCTAAAACTGCTGCTGCTACTGTTATGGAGTATCTTATAAAAGAAAAGGAAAGTAAGAGCTCTCTTACAACTCAGTCACCAGATCCTGTTGACACATTTTTAGCAGGAATAGCCCCAACATTGAAAAAGCTCCCTCCTCGTGACTGGCACTTTGCTAAAGCAGAAATGTTTTCTGTAATGCAAAAGTATGAGTTTAAAATGATAATGGAAGGAGAGCAAAGTGAGAGATCGTCTTCCCGTTCACACCTCTCAACTCCGACACCAACATACTCTGGACTGTCTTCTCCTGTAGAAGGCTACAATCAATGCGTCACAGAGAATGAAACTCAACACTTAAATGTGGGTCAACCATCATCTTCCCTGAACTATTCAGTGCAACAATATTTTCATAATTATCAGTGATTAATCAACAATCAAAATCCCATAAATTAAATTGATATTATTTGTATTTTTCAGTAAATAATCAGTACCGGGAATAAAAATTGAATTAACTGATTGAAATTCTTTGTAGTTTTTAGTAAAAATTAAAAATGTATGCTTAGTTTGTTGGTATTTTTATGTCAAAACGTGTTTTTTTTAAATAAATTTCAAAAGTTTATTAAACACATGCTAGTTTAAATTACATACCTCAAGCAAACAGCTAGCCGTTCCCTCGGAGAAATGGCTTTCCTCCAGTTTGTGTTCTGCTTTTTTTTGGCTACTTTCCAATTTAGTCAACAGAATGTTAAATGCATTTTCTGACATTCTAAAATATTCATGGAACTTTGCTCCATCGTGCACTAACTCCTTATAAAGAGTGGCAAATTCCCCTTCTGTTCTTCTCTTCTTCCAGGCTTGATGAACCCACTTCCGCGTTTTCCCTTGTTGCTCCTCTTCTTCATCCAAAACAACAGCAATCATCAACAAATCAGATTCTGTAAACTTCGACATTTTACATGTTACACTATGTTAACACTATGTATGAAACACGAACGTAGAACTGATCATGCCACAAGTCGTACTGACAAGGCACTGATGTGTGGGAATAGGCATCACTGCAGTGTCACGGATAGCACTGACACTGATCTATCACGTCACGGTCACGTCACTGATGTGTGTAAATAGACCTTAAGTCTGTCATTAGTATCGGTAACGCCATAGTTGTTGTCCAACTTTTGCAAGTTGGTTGTATTTATGCCAGTTTCCGACCAGAGTTGCGAATCGCTGATTGCCCCCCTCAAGGGCGGGAGCGCCTCCGTGCTTCTAGGATTTATAAGCTTACTCACAAACGGATGGATTTTTGTGGGCTCGCGAGTGTCAAGTTTTGATAATCTATTGTTTCAAAATTTGTTAGAGACTTGCGTAAAAAGTTTTTTTAACCCTCGGACTACGGACTTTGAAGAACCGCGCCCGGTGACGGGGTCCCTTGAGACACACACCAATTCTCACTAATACATTTACGCGTTCGCTCGAGTCGAAACATGAGATAAGCATGCTACTAATACAACCGCATTGTGTTCCTGAGCATGAGAAGGAATATTTTCTACTTGTGTTTTCTACAACTATTTGACTAATGAATTCAATCAAAAAATTAGAATGAAATCAGCAATCAATAAGTTATAGAACGTTCTGTAATAATTCCGACATCAACATTCAAAAAGGTTTTAACACATAATGTGCAGGAAAAATATAAACTTGTATCAAGCAAAAGTAAAGGATATTTACATTCGGTGTTTCTTAGGGGATAATTATTACATGTAATAGTAGGTGGTTGCGGAGAGTGAATACTGTCTCTTTCGTACATTATGTGTTAACCCTTTTAGTGCCGCACGAAAAGAGATGCCTATGCGAGAATAACCGGCCGAATTTCACGGTTTTACTAGGGTTTGGGAAAATGCTCATAAAAACCAAACCAGAAACAATATTTACATGATTCAAAAAGCAGTATGTTAAGGACGAAATAGAGAACAATGTTGAGGGTTATAGATTTTAGACCTTTGTATTCCTCTTAACACAGTTTTATTAATATTTTACAGACTGAATTGTCTCAGCTGTGTCAAAAAGACGAATAACAAAAAACTACAATCAAACTATAATTATACTGAAACTATACTACAACCGATGCTTTCTTATAGTCTCTCACGTCTTTCCTACTCTAGTCTCTCGAAACTTCTGACCCCCTTTTGCTTTCTTTCCGCTTCCGTCGATAACGTAGAGCGTGATTACACTCTCAACACTCCCTTTTAATCACGATCTACTATTTTACACAACTAAAAAAAAGAAAATCCCTATGTTTTTTAAACTTACAAGCACCGAGTGGTTTAGTGAATATGTCCGCATGTTGTTCCTCTGATTCACAATACTTTATGGCTATAGAATTTTCTCTAATCTTTTCTTGAACGAAATGATAACGCACATCTATATGCTTCGATCGCCTATTATATACACCTGTTTTGGCTATACATATTGCACTCTGATTGTCTACGTACAGTTCTGTCGATACTTTGTTCCCAGTCAAGAACTCGATCACACACTTTGCATACAACAGTTCTTTGCAACAGTCAGCGATTGCGATGAATTCAGCTTCGGTGCTTGAGAGAGCCACCACCGGTTGTCTTCTCGAGCACCAACTAATCAGGCCTCCACAGTACTGTATCGCGTATCCTGACGTGCTCCTTCTAGTCTCTACGTCTCCTGCATAGTCTGCATCACAGTATGCAATGAGTCTATCAGTCGGATTTCCGGCAGAGTACGTTATTCCCAGGTTCACAGTTCCCTGCAGATACCTGAAAATTCTCTTTATATTAACTATGTCTACTTTCACCGGATTTTCCGTATGCCTACTGCTATAGTTCACCGCGTAGCTCAGGTCCGGTCTAGTTTTGTTCGCTAAGTATAGCAGTCCTCCGACTGCTTCTCGATAAGGGAACGACCTTACCTTTTCTCCATATATTTTACCATCGTTTTCACACATGGGAGTAGTGACTGGTTTCGAATTCTCCATTCCGTAAGTTTTCAGGATTTGTTCTGTGTATGTTTTCTGCGTCAACCTAAGTTTACCGTTCTTCCTATCCAGATCCATACCTAGCAGTGACTTGGGTTCGAAGTCGATCTTCATGTTGAATTCCTCTTTGAGTTCTTCCATCAAGTCGTTAATTTCTTCCAGGTTTTCTCCTATAATCACTCCATCGTCCACGTATATTGCTACCGCAAGTGTGCTGTTCTTCCTTTTAAATAGACATCTCTCTGCGGTCGCTTGCACCAGTCCTTTTTTACACAAAATTTCGGTAAGACGTTTGTTCCACTGGAGGGGAGCTTGTTTGAGACCGTACAAGGCCTTCTTCAGTTTGCAAATTTTATCAGCTTCTTTTATATACCCTTCTGGCAATCGCATATAAATGTCTTCTTCCAGTTCGCCGTACAGAAAAGCTGTTGTAACGTCGAACTTTATCACGTGATAGTCTCTAGCCACAGCAAGCGCAAGTGCTATTCTGAGTGAACAGGTGTTAATTACAGGACTGTAAATCTCATCTCCTCGATAGCTTCCCTTCTCTTGCTCGCAACCCCTCACCACCAATCTGGCTCTGTGTCGGCCATCGTCCTTTACCTTGAAGACCCATCTACTGCTTAAAATTCTCTTTCCCTCTGCTTCTGTCTTGTCCACCAATTCCCATGTGTCGTTCTTTTTGAGAGATTCCTTCTCCTCATTTATTGCTCTCATCCAATTTTCCTTTTCTTCTCCTGTCACAGCTTCTTCATAGGTTAGGAAAACTTCACTGGTATACCTGTCGGGTGCTTTTCTGTTTCTCGCTGGCCTTTTATTTATGTACGTATTTTCTCTCAGTTCATCACTGTTTTCTTCAGCTTGTGTTGTTTTATTCTGATCTCCCTCTTCTTGTGCGTCTCCAGCATCTTCTTCTGTATCTTCTAAGTTATCTTCTTCTTCTTCTTCTTCTATGATCCTCCCTTTCAATGTTCTATTTTCTTCAACCCTATGGTTTAGGAAAATGACGTCCCTTGATATCACAATTCTTCTTTTCTTCTCGTTCCAAAGCCTGTACACATTTGGTGCATAACCTACAAATCGACAGGTGTCACTTCGTTTGTCCAATTTTTTTAGCTGTCCCAATCGTTTTACCTGAACGAGACTCCCAAAGAGTCTTACTTTTTCTAAATTCGGTTTGGTACCGTTCCACATTTCAAACGCCGTTTTGTTTTCTGCTTCAATAGGACTTCTATTTGTCAGGTAGGCAGACACCAGTACTGCTTCTCCCCACAAATCCTTTTCCAGATCTGCATCGAATAGAAGAGCTCTAGCTTTCTCGAACAGCGTTCGATTCAGTCTCTCTGCTCTCCCATTCAGCTGTGGTGTGTGCGGAGGCGTGTAGTCCAGTGTCACACCTCTGCTTTTGCACCACCTCACGAATTCTCTGCTAGTGTACTCACCACCGTTATCACATCTCAGTGTCGAGACTTTCAAGTTCCATTTTGATTCCGCTGACAACATGTATTCCTTCGTTGCTTCCAGCGCTTCACTCTTCGATTCCAGTAAGTACACTACAACAAAGTTCGTATAATCGTCTAGGAACGTAATACAGTACCTTTTCCTATTCCAGGTGCTTGGTTCCACTGGTCCGCATATGTCTGTGTGAACCAACTCCAGTGGCCTCGTAGCTCTACTCCTCCGCTCTCCGAAAGGAGTTCTTCCATGTTTTGCTTCTGCGCATGTCACACATGCTCGATCTTCTGTTTCCATTTCGTCTTCAGAAACATCTATACCCATTGCCATTTTTGTGAGGGCTTTCATTTTCCCGATGCTCATGTGCCCCAGTCTTCGATGCCATTCTTGCACTTTAGAGTTTCTATTTGCCAATAATGCTTCTTGGTTGTTTTGCTGCTCTAGATTATTTACACAGTATAATCCAGCTTCACATCTCCGTCCTCTCAGTATTTCCTCTCCATCTTTCAGTACTTTCACTGATCCTTCTTTGAAGCAGACCTCTCCGCCTTTCTGCACTATCGCATCTACGGACATCAAATTTTGTCTAAGTTCTGGTACAAAATATACGTTTTTGAGCACGCACCTTCCAAAGTCCACTGTGCCTTTTTCTGTGGCTCTCATCGCAACACCCTTCTTGGCTGACCCTATCTCAGCATTTATCTCTGTCCTGTTTCGCAGTATCCCTCTGTCATTGACCATGTGGTTCGTTGAGCCTGAATCTAACACCCAGGATCGTGCTTCCGATGCAGCTGTCAAGAAGCTCACCTTCTGCTCTTCTCTTCTTGAGGTTTTCTGTTTGTCCTTTGCAAAGTAGCACTCTTTCTCTAAGTGATTTGTTTTCTTGCAAATACCGCATGGAGGATGTTCAGATTTCGTCTTATATTGCTTTGTTTTGCAATCTCTAGCTATATGTCCCGGTTTGCCGCACACAAAACACTTCACTTCGTTGTTCCTCCATCGGTCACTGCGTAGATATTCCTTGCAAGCCGCAGCAAGGTGCTTCGGAGAATTACATTTGAAGCATCTCTTCTCTGATGCGCTAAATGCCAGTGGTTCATCCTGCGTTTGAAGCTTTGTTTCTTCTGCTAGCAATCTTGAGGTTAGGTTATCCAGTGTCTTCTCTTGAGTCGGTGTGGACTCCCATGCACATACAAACATTCTATATTTTTCTGGCAGAGATGTTAATATTTTTGATATTACTAATTTATCCTCTATGTTACTACCTAAGGCTTTTAGCTTAAAAGCTATGTTTTTTAAATGTGACACGTGTTCTGCAGCATTGGAATCACTTTTATAGGTGTACATAAACAATTCCTGCATCAATGCACACTTTTGCTGTTCAGTATCACCTTCATAGATCGACTTGAGCTTTGTCCACATGGAATAACTGTTATCACAGTTAATTATAAGCAGCAGCACTTGATCGGTCACATTTGTTACTATTATTTTTTGTGCACGCGCATCCTTTTTAATCCAGTCTTCTGCCAAAACCGCCTTTCCGTCTGGGACAATATTCACGTGGTCGAAGAGACCATGTGCTTTCAGGAGAATACTAACCTTAAATTTCCACACGTGGAATCCGTTCGCATCCTTTAATTTCTCGACGAAATCAAGATCGTCTTTGGTCTCATTTATTTGAGACATCGTATTATTAGTTTTAGTGTCCTTTTAAGCAATTTATTTCGATACACTTTCAGTTTCTACGGCACTTATTCACCACGTGTACTGGGCCCATAACCTGTTGAGGGTTATAGATTTTAGACCTTTGTATTCCTCTTAACACAGTTTTATTAATATTTTACAGACTGAATTGTCTCAGCTGTGTCAAAAAGACGAATAACAAAAAACTACAATCAAACTATAATTATACTGAAACTATACTACAACCGATGCTTTCTTATAGTCTCTCACGTCTTTCCTACTCTAGTCTCTCGAAACTTCTGACTCCCTTTTGCTTTCTTTCCGCTTCCGTCGATAACGTAGAGCGTGATTACACTCTCAACAAACAAAACAGTGACACTAGTTTTTCTATATCCATTGAAAATTTTATAAGTAACAAAGGTATAAAAGATCATGAAGAAAGTAAAAGTCCAGTCCTCTCTTACAAAACGTATTTGCAAATACAAAAAGTCACCTTTTCATCATAATCTTATATAGAACATTTATTACAAAGTATATACTTTGCATTTGCGATATATTTTGTAACAAGATAAATAATATTACATAACAAACATAAAAAATAACTCGAAGGTACATGGTAAGCGCCGCACGGCGACGGCTTGGTGGAAATAATTCCTCATCACTGTCGACCTCTTCTTCATTTATATCTAACGCGTCAACAATTCGGACCAATTCTGCGTCATCCATGTCAGTAATAGGGTATAATTTTTATAAAATCGTAGCACCAAAATTCACAAAACTTTTTGCTACTAACTCAACTACTGACGGTTTTCGAACACTGACTACCCATTAGACGGACCAAGAAAAACTGAAAGAAAGATTTTAGTTTCGCCGTGTCGATGCACGACGACGTGTAATTTGAACTGTTTCATAACTATCATAAACACAAAGATTGCGATTACGCTTCCCAAGAAAGTTTCTTGGGAACCGTAATCGATCTCAAATAATCCCGTGTCTCGTTTCTACTTTATCGCTCTAATATATACAGAGCTTCGGCACTGATGAACATAAGATATAACAAACTAATAAACATTTTTTCAATTGTAGTCCATCGAATTTCAATCAATTTAACGTTTTATAAAATTATTTATTGGTATATACCTCTTCTGATGCGTATAACACAACGCCAACGCATGAACGACGATATATCGTCGTTGGCACTTTTCGCAAGTGTATCAAACGACGATATATCGTCGTTCGGCACTAAAAGGGTTAAGTATGTAATGAAATATATTCTTCTATGGTAAAATTTTGTGCGCTACACACGTCCTACATGTATCAGTCCCTGCAAAGAACTAACGCGACTCGAAAAGAACTGCTGGCTGCCGAGTCACTTACACACTGTTGGATTGTATCGAATACAACTTCGTAAATGTGTGTGTTATCGCTCCGAAGTCGGCGAGTGATACACAAATTACATGTTTGTCAGTGTGTGTCATCGTGCGCTAAACGCTGCATCTCCAGAGACCCCGCTACAGGAACGCAAGGGTTAACACTTTGCGGTCCGCCGACGGCACGATGCCGTCGCGCTTCTTTTATCGTAGCGGTCCATCGACGGAACGATGCCGTCGCGCTTATTTCGACGTTGCGGTCCGCCGACGGCATCCTGCCGTCGCGATCCGACAGCAGTTATTTTCATTTTTTTAGCAGCAGCTGAAAGACAGTTTATAAGAAAAATACCACCGACGGATACTAACAAGCACCCTGCAAGCAGATGTAAAGTTTGTGCTGATAAAGGGAAGGCACAAGTGGGAATTGCATTAAGAAAAGAAACTTCGTACTATTGTCCACAGTGCAATGCAGCGTTATGCCTTGATATTTGTTTTGAAAAATACGATACTGAACAAATATATATAAATTCTATAAAAGAATGTCTCATATTCTTTTATTGTACATTTTTATATCATTTATACGCAGAGAAAACTCGATTATATCAATGTTTGACTTTTTTCCAGCTCAAAATAGATCGTGACTTTAATTGTCTTTCATAACGTAACTTTTACATAAAAGTTAATATTTATCGTGTTTAATAATACAAAAAGAAATGAACTTCACGTCAAAAAATTCCCCGAGGTGTTAGGTTCAGTAGTTTTTTAAATATCAGGATTTGTATAAGAAGAAAATCAGTCAAATAAGCGTGGCCAGTTGCGGACTGCGCTTCCCCCAGATTGAAACGCGTTAGGCAAATGTCTTCGAGCGAGTCGCGGACCGCAAAGTGTTAATCTGTAATTTATACGTTTGAGCATGTGTTTGTAAAAATTAATCATGTTGATGTGATACGAATTTACATTGGGAACAGAACGTAGTAATAAAAATAATTTGGAAATTAGTTTGGATTTCAATCTTTTGAGTCGATTTATGCGATGGTCGTCACAATCCTTTGGGCTATTCAGTATTTCGGCCATAGGCGTACAATTCATCAATATAGAGGAGATTTTCTCCTCGAATGCCTCGATGGATGAATTAACACGTTAACGCCGGCGTGACCCACCGGTGGGTCACCCTTATATGCTTCATCGGGCGGCGTGACCCACCGATGGGTCACGGCTCATTCAGGAACGTGAGCCTACGACACTGGTCTCCCCACTCACCTCTCACGTTCTTACCAGTACTAGAATACTGGTTTTGCATCTCTGTCACCAAGTTCATTTGTGTGGCATTAAGTTCACTTCGAAACGCAAAGGTATGCTTATAACGGCTTTTATTGTCATGTTCTTCAATTATAACAACATCCAACAAACAAAAACGTAAACATAATTGGATATCTCTCTCAAAAAAATAAACTATTATAAATTATCCTGATTTATATAAGTTTATTTATTTTCATGTATATTTTTTAAACAATTAATGCATAATGATGGCCTATTGGGGCATTGCGGACAGAATGTTAACATTTTTATCGCTTTTATCCTGGCCACTGCAGGTCCTTCGACACGGGATATATTTTTGTAACACTCAAGGCAACGTTTATGGTTTTTCCGATTAGGGCGAGGCAATGTATCAATAAAATGCTGTTTAACTTTACGGTTTTCTGAAATTATTTCACCTAGTAATTTTTCAATTATGCACTCCCTAAACTTTAGCAAGTCCATTTTTTTTGTTCCGAACTTTTGGTGTATATACCACGCATTCGTAACAGAAGTGCCACATATTAGTTGAAATACAACTTTCTTGTACCATTTAATTGTTTTTCTTAGACAACTGTAGTAGGATGCCAGTTGGTCTGACAGATCTATCCCTCTCTTAGCAGCATTATAATTAAATACAGCGTCTGGTTTTCGCTTGTTATTCTTGCCTTCAATAATTGCACAAGTATGTTTATTACTCGTTGTTATCAAACATACCGTGCGTTTGTCCGTCCACTTTACAAATTTGACTTTATTCCGATTAATTGCGGAATAACATTCACTACGCTTCTGTTTCGTTTTTACTTCATGTGGCAGAAATCTTCGATTAGTTTTTATTGTACCGCAAATATATGTAGAATGTTTTAAAAGTTCTTCCGCCAATGGTACACTTGTATAGTAGCTGTCCGTATACAATATTCTATTTTTATTAAAAAATCCACGCATCAAACACATCACAACGTCATGTGAATGACAAATTTGTATGTCTTCACCGTTTTTTTCCTGTATACACTTCGAAATTGAAGGTATAGCCATCTGGAGAGCAGAGTTTATATAATTTTACGTCATACTTGTGTGCTTTCCCCGGGATGTATTGCCTGAAGCAAAGACGTCCTCGCCAGGGAATTATGCTCTCGTCTATAACAACTTCTTTTCCGGGCTGACCGTTGTTTTAAAATTATTAACGATTGTTAGATATTATCGGGGTAGTAGTAAAAAGACTGCGGCTGTTCTTAATACTATAATTGTATAACTGTGTACAGCGTCTGTGCTCGACGAAGTCTCGTACGGGAATCATCCGCGTACGGAGCCGGTAGATTCGCGAACATTCGACTTCGGCGCCCTTCTATATTTATGTTATAACTTATGCCTATATTACACACCCAACACTCTCTCTCCCCTTAACAGAAAATTGCTAATGTGCATAGCTTAGACCAAAACGTAACGGCGGTCGTCGGTTTCGCATGTGTCTCTCAAGTGGTGGGGGCGTCCCTCCACGTATTCCAGGAATGTCTTGTTCCTCGCGTTGAAACTGTGTTGGGGGTGCGATGTCCGGCGGCGCGTAGTCTAGTTCTGGGTCCTCTGGGTCTGCTATCTCACCTCCGGTCTTTTGCATCTGGTTGATGTGGCGCTTCCATATTCGACCGTCGTCCAACTTAATTTCATAATGCAGTTTGCCCAGTCGCCTTTTGATTTTTCCGAAATACCATTTCTTTGGCCCTGAGTAATTGCGGCATTGGACCCTCTCTCCTTCCTCGATTTCACGTATACGCTTGTGCCGATTAATATTTTTGCCCATGTATGGTTTATGCGGAACTATTAGATCTAGTCGTGTCCTAATTTTTCTACCGAACATTTTTTTCGCCGGTGCCTCACTTGTTTCCGCGTGTATCATTACTCTATAGTGTAACAGTAGTTGTTGCAATGCAGTATGAATATTTTCGAAAGTTGGCGAATTCTGCCCTAAATTCTTTCTTAAGCCTCCTTTTAGAGTCTGTACGAAACGTTCCGCTTGGCCGTTTGTTGCCGGATTGTAAGGAGCTGTAAATTTTGGTGTAATTCCGTTTTCTTTTAGGAATGTTAAAAATTCCTGTGAACGAAAATTTGTGCCGTTGTCCATAACTAATTGTTGCGGGATACCGAATGTACTAAAGATTCCTCTACATTTCTCGACCGTAATTTTTGCTGTTGTGCTCCTAACAATACGGACTTCGGGCCATTTTGAAAACGAATCTACTACAACTAGGAAATAATAATTAAAAAATGGTCCGGCGTAATCGATATGGACTCTTTCAAAGACGGTGGATGTCGGCTCCCACCAATGTGTTTCCACTTTTGGTGGATTGTTTCTATAATTGCTGCAGTGTACGCAATTTTTGGCAATGTTTTCTATATCTTTGTCAATGCCCGACCACCAACATATTCCTCGCGCTAACTGTTTCATCTTGACGACTCCAAAATGACCTGCATGCAGCTCCGACAGCACTTTACTTCGTAATTTTCGAGGGATAACTACTTTACCATTGCATGTAATGACTCCTTGCTGTAAACTATATGCAGATTGGTGAATATTGAATAGATCCCGAGCAGGCAATTTTTTTCCGTTTTGTAATGCGATTTTAATCTTATGTAATTTCTCATCTGTTTCTGTTTCTTTAGCGATTTCAGCTGCGGTCAGCGGTAATGTACTTATGCTATTTAATTCGTAACTATCTACTACGTCCAATTGGAAACCTACGTCCTCTTTGATTGGAAGTCGCGATAACCCGTCGGCGTTTCCATGTAACTTGGTATTTTTATACTTAATACTAAATGTAAAAGCTCGTAGAAATAATGCGTAATGCTGCATTCTCATTGCACTGTATGCGGGTAGTGCTTTCGACGGTGCGAAAATCTGTACTAAGGGCTGGTGGTCGGTGTATAACGTAAAGTGATTTCCATAAAGGTATTGGTGAAATTTCTTCATTGCGAAAATAATTGCGTACGCTTCTTTGTCGATTTGAGAGTACTGTTGCTGCGTTTTGGACAATGTTTGTGAGGCATATTGTAAAACCCGCTCGGATCCCTCCGGGTACGCATGCGACAATATCGCTCCCACGCCGTACGCGCTCGCATCGGTCGCTACCACTAATGGCAATTTCGGGTCGAAATGAGCTAGGACTTTATCGCTTTTAAATTGCTTCTTTGCCTCCAAAAACGCTGCCTCGCATTCTTTTGTCCACTTAAATGGAACACGGTTATTTAACAATTTATATAATGGAAATAGTAACGAACTTAAGTTTTCGATAAATCTGCTATAATAATTTACAAAACCAATAAACGCTCGCAATTCCGTAGTGTTTCGCGGTCGTGGCATTTTATCGATCGCCTCCATTTTTGCTCTAGTTTTATGAATACCGTGTTTATCAATCCTGTACCCGCAGTACTCTATTGATTTTGCAAAGAATTCGGACTTTTCCCTGTTAATTCTTACATTAGCATTACCTAGCCTACTTAATACTTCGTTTAAACGATGTAAGTGTACTTGGTCATTCGGTGCTGTGATCTTAATGTCGTCGAGGAACACTGTAACTCCCGGGATATCTTTCAAATAATTTTCCATTTGGCGCTGCCAAATCGCGGGGGCGCTTGCAATACCGTATAGCAATCGCGTGCATTGGTAAAGACCTTTATGTGTATTTAATGTAAGCATTTCGCGGTCTTCCAGACGAACTTTCATTTGTAAGTACGCGTTTTGTAGGTCGATTTTTGAAAATTTATCTCCCCCTGCTAAAGAAGCGAATAATTCATCAATTGTTGGTAACGGGTGTTCGTCGACGACTAATTGTTTGTTTAGAGTGACACTGAAATCGCCACAAATTCTAACAGAATTATTTTTCTTTAGCACCGGTACTATAGGTGTAGCCCATCTGGACGTATTCACTGGTTCGAACACTCCCGTACTGACCAGTTTTTCAATCTCTTTCTCAACTAATGGCAATAATTTAAACGGCACTCGACGAGCTTTTAAGAATACCGGTTTCGCGTCATCCTGTAGTGTTACCCGCGCTTGTAAATTTCTAATCTCTGTGGATTTTTTATCTAATTTCGACTCGTATATCTGTAAGATTTTTTTCAATTCGACTTCGGGATCGAGACTCAATGCATGTATCGAATCAGACAACTGCACGTGCAGTTGCCTGATCCATTCTCTACCCATTAAGGGTTCCCTATCCAGTGTCGTAATGTACATATTTAGCGTTTTACTGATATTCTTATATACTACGTTAATTTCTACATATCCAATAACTGTAATTGTTGCTTTGCAAAAAGTGACCAAACGTAGCTCCGTTTTCTTAATTAGTAATTGTGGAAAGAACGATTTAAGAAAGTTTTTGCTTACTACCGTAACTGCCGCACCGCTGTCGACTTCGAATTCTACTTCTATGCCGTTTAACTTCGCGTGTACAAGGAATTTTTCTCGATACCTTTGGTGTTCGTCCGTTAAGCACAGAATCTCATTGAGCGTGTTTGTCCCTGCCTTGTTCACTTTCATACAAATTTTTCGCAGGTGCCCCCTTTTTCCACATCCTTTACAAATTATATTTCTATCCAGTGTGCATTTCGTGGCTACATGATTATGTCCGCCGCACCTGAAACAAATAATATTCTTATCTCGCACTTTCGAGGCGCCCGCACGCTTTGTTTTTGTAGAAAATGTTGTTATTCTCTCGCCGCTGCCGCTGTGTATATTTCCTGTTCCCCGGCTCGTCTGCTTCTGTGTGTGTGTGTCTTGCTTCAATACTTCTGCCGTTGTAGCGCCCGAATGTAATTGTGTAACGTCCTTATCCGTGAGCTCCATGGCGGTAGCTGTTTCCACGGCTTTCTCAAAGGTTAATTCCTTTGTTTCTAGCAATCGAGATTGTATACGGCGGCTTTGAATTCCAAATACTAACTGGTTTCGTAACGCTTTCGGCAAATATTCGCCGAATTTGCAATTTACACTCAGTTTTTGCAGCGCGGCCACGAACTGCTGTATAGATTCGCCGTCTTGCTGTTTTCGCAAATGAAAACGGAAATTTTCCGCGATCTCGAGCGGGGCCGGCGCGTAAAAGTCGCTTAAACACGCGGTAAGCGCGTCATACGTCTGATTGTACGGATCGTTCGGTGCTATCTTGTCGCATAGGACGTCGAAAGATTTAGCCCCGATGAAATGTAGAAAATAGGCAACCTTGAGGTCGTTCGGTACCTTAAAAATCTTGATCGCCCCCTCGAAGCGTTGTAACCAGCGTGTCCAGTTCGCCGTCCCCGAATCAAAAGTTTCGATCGTAAAACTCCCGTACACCACAGCTTCTCCGCTGGTCGACATTTTCTCCATGTAAATTCGGACAGCCTTTCAGTAGTAGCTCGCCCGCCTTTGTACGTGTACTTCGGGTCTTGTCGAAAAGGATCGCAACGGAGCACGTGCGTGTAACACCCGTAATCGTACTTGAAGCACAGGGAAAATAGCAAAACCACTTGCTTTATTGTCGAGAAAAAAAAACGGCACTATCGATATCCCATCCTCGTCGCCACTCTGTTAGATATTATCGGGGTAGTAGTAAAAAGACTGCGGCTGTTCTTAATACTATAATTGTATAACTGTGTACAGCGTCTGTGCTCGACGAAGTCTCGTACGGGAATCATCCGCGTACGGAGCCGGTAGATTCGCGAACATTCGACTTCGGCGCCCTTCTATATTTATGTTATAACTTATGCCTATAATCGGCATATATACGGCATATAATTAATAATAATTACACACCCAACAACGATTTTTTCCATAAGATCAGAAAATTTGGATAAACGATTTGTCGAAATATTTGTCGTGTTATCGCTAAAATGTAGATATTTCAATATGTCCAAGAAACGATCACGGTGCATATGCTTCTTTATGCATAGATTGGTGTACACTGTGTTATTTGACCAATCAAGTCTAATTTCTGGTAATTGCGATGTACTCATAATATGTAAAATTCCAAGAAATTTATATTGTAACCGATAGACATCCTGTTATCTACTGTAACCGATAGACGTCCTACTATCTATATGTGCTGTTTATTACGAAGATGCGACGCGTGTCCACGCACCAGTTTGCGCATCAAATAAGCAATGTAACTGATAGACGCGAAGATGCGACGTATGTCTACGCACCACCTACAAATCAAAGACGCATCGAATACGCATCACGCCAATATAAAAGCGCGAACGACGATGAAGAGCGAGCATTACCAATCCTCATCAGTACGAGTTAACATCGATCAACGTATTAGCTTATAAGCCTTTCTGTATTCTTTTAGTATTCTAGTAGTGTAGTAAGATTTGTAGTTTGTTAAAAGTAGAGTTTAAGAGGACGAATAAATTCCCTTTTTAAAAACTCGAATCTCTGGACCTCGCCGGTAACATAATTGGTGGCAGCGGTGGGATACCGGCATCCTAGACGAAAGGAACTCGTTGAAACGAGAACACTTGACACCCGTTTCTCTGAGCAGAAGGGACAAGTTGTTGCAACGGTATCCACGATACGAATCCGCGACCCAGAAGGACAACTACGAACTACACACGAAACAATCTCATCGAAAAGACCACCAAGAAGGTGAGTATCAGAAATGGCTGAAGCTATGCAAAAACAAATTGAATCACTAACTAAGTTAGTAGAAAATTTGAGAACTGAAATAGAAAGCCTCAAAAAAAAAAGGGTGTGCAACAAAGGATGCACCTCTTGCATCTGAAGAAAGAGATTTAATGACGGATGACGATACAGACTACTCAGATGCAAATATGAGAGGAACTACTAATCTCACGTTAAAAGACCTCCTAATGACAGTACCAGAATTTGACGGAGAAAATCCTGTTGAATCTTTCATATATCAAGCAGAATCCGCGAAAGAAAACGTTCCAAGTAGCCAAAGAGCTCTACTCCTATCTTGCATACTTGGTATGAAAATAAAAGGAAAAGCAAGAAATATTATAAGGGCCGAAGCCGTAAGGAATTTCGCGGATCTAAAGAAACAGTTGAGACAACATTACGGCAATCAACAAGATCTTCAAACTTATCAATTGCAAAGGAATAATATACGACAAGGACCAAAGGAAACAGTCCTTAACTATACTGAAAGATTTATGAAAACTCACGAAGCCGCCATAAGAGCAATAGCCACTCAAGAATCACCAGAATCAACAAAAGCCATTTTAATGGACATTGAGAGAAAAAGAGGATTGTATGATTATATCGAAGGACTTGAAAGAGAATTAAGATTAGACGTAAAAACAAGTATGCCTAATGACGTCCATTCAGCCATACAATCTGCCTTGCAAGCTGAAATTACAGCAAAAACTAAACGCTCAAATACACAAACTACTGCCATGGAAAAGAAACCGTATTCAAGGGTACAAAAATCATATATCAAAGAATCAAAAGAACCAAAGGAATACGGAAGAATAAAGATACAATATCCTAGAGTCAAATGCAACTATTGTAAGAGGTTAGGACATTCCATAGAAGAATGCAGAACTAAACGATACAACGAACAAAGAAATTTTCAAAGAGTCCAGCCTACAAACAACGGCCCACCAGAACAAACAAATATGCTCGAGAAAACATTGGTACCATACGGGGAAATACAAATCAACTCGTTAATATCATCCTCAACCCACTAAATTGCGAGAAAACAAAATTTTTGCTGGATACAGGCTCCTCATTATCATTAATAAAAGAGAGAAACATCAAAGACCAACGATTAATAAGAAAAGAACAAACGGAGAATGTAAAAACAGTCACAGGAGAAATTTTGAAAACCAAAGGTATTATTAACACAAAAATCCTGGGAAGAGAAATAAATCTACGAGTAGTCCCGAATACGATCAAACTAAATGAAGATGGGATACTCGGCATAGATGCCCTAAGATCATTAGAATGCGTTTGGAATATTAAGGAAAATAAAGTCCTATTAAAAAACACAAAATTTAAAAGTAACGATGAGAAACAGAAAACTCTGAAGGCACCTCCTAAGGCAATAACTACTTTAAAATACACGGTTCAAGGAGTTAACGATGGACCCGCTTTAATAGAATTTGACGATTTCACAGTATTAACTATGGTTAAAGAGGGAGAAACAATCCTCCCACACTTCAATTTGACAGATCAAGAAAAATTAATGAAAAATCCTCTCCAAGCGAAACCAGCTGATATGAAAGAATTTCAAAAGAATTTCATACCCTTGAAAGAAAACAGAGGAAAACTCCTCGAAGAAAATACCAGGTTACAACATCTAAAGGAAGGAAAAGAAGAATTATGGGAAATAATACAGAAGTACCATGACATATTCGTACTTCCAGGAGATCCAATACCGCTCACTAAATTAACAGAACATTCAATACAATTAAAAGATGATACGCCAATAAACGTCAAACAATATAGATATCCACCAATTCATCAAGAAGAAATTAAGAAACAAATGAAGGAAATGCTAGAGAAAGGAATTATTAGAGACAGTGACTCTCCATTCAACTCGCCTTTATGGGTAGTCCCCAAGAAAACAGATGCATCAGGCAAAAAGAAATGGCGAATCGTTATAGACTACAGGAAATTAAACGAAAGAACGCTTCTAGATTCATACCCATTACCAAATATAGAAGATATCCTTGACAAATTAGGAAACTCACAATATTTCTCAGCTTTCGACCTAGCATCAGGATTCCATCAAATAGGAATGAAGGAAGAAGATAAAGTAAAAACGGCATTTTCTACACCCGATGGACATTTCGAATATAACCGAATGCCGTTCGGACTAAAGAATGCTCCACCTACTTTCCAAAGAATGATGAACAAAGGACTAAAAGGACTAACTGGAACTATCTGCTTTGTATATATGGACGATATCATTGTTTTTGGCTCCACCCTAGAAGAACACAACAAAAACCTAGTTACACTGTTCAACAGACTCAGAGAGGTCGGTTTGAAACTCCAACCAGACAAGTGTGAATATTTAAAACCAGAATTAGCATATTTAGGACACAAAATATCTAAAGAAGGAGTCAAACCAAACGAAGAAAGAATAGAAAAAATAACAGAATATCCAGTACCTAAAAATCCAAAAGAAATTAAGCAATTTTTGGGACTCGTCGGATATTATCGAAAATTCATAAAAGATTTTGCAAAGAAAGCAAAACCACTAACTGAGCTATTAAGGAAAGAGAAATCATGGGAATGGGACACGAAACAACAAGAATCCTTTGAATCTTTACGACAAGCATTAACTAAGGAACCAATTTTACAATTCCCAGATTGGACAAAACCCTTTGTGTTAACGACGGATGCGAGCAACCAGGCAATAGGTGCCATATTATCACAAGGAACTATCGGACAAGATAAACCGATAGCCTACGCATCCAGAACTTTGAACAAGGCCGAAACAAACTATTCTACAACAGAAAAAGAATTATTAGCTATAGTATGGGCAACAAAACACTTCCGCCCCTATCTATACGGACGAAAATTCATAATTGTAACCGACCATAGACCATTGATATGGTTACAAAATGTAAAAGATCCAACGTCACGACTAATGAGATGGCGACTTAAGTTGGAAGAATACGATTATGAAATACATTATAAGAAAGGAAAACAGAATTCGAACGTTGATGCCTTATCAAGAATTAACGCCTTGGAAACAGGAGAAGAAGAGAATACTAGGGACACAGCCGAAGAAGCCCTAGAAGATTTAATGAATGAAGCATCACCTACATATGATGAATTTCAGGAAGAAAAGAACACTTTCCAAGAATCCCCCAATCTAATGATACAAAAGGGGAGAACAACAAGAAAAGGATTAGTTATAACAACCATCAATGAAGAGCATGGACTCCACATAGATCCTTTTGACGATGAAATCATATGGTATGCCAGCATACGGACTGAGATTCCGGAATGCTCAGAAATAGAGATCAGAATACCTGACTTGAACGTCAGAGAAACAATTTTAAAAATGATCTCCTATGTCCACATGAAGAAAACTCCAGAAAAGGATCTCGTCGTAAAAGTTAACGACACCAAGGACCCAAAAACAAGAGAAGAAAAAGAACGAATCATTAAAGAAGTGCACGAAAGCACATTAGGTGGACACTATGGTACTGAGAAAACCATAGAAAAACTACGCACTGCTTATAATTGGCCTGGAATGGTCAGAGACACTGAGAATGTCATTAAAAAGTGCCAAAAATGCCAGTTCGAACGTCTGAGATACGTTGCGAACAAACCACCTATGGGAAAACCTGATATCCCCAACGAACCAAATGAAAAGGTTTCACTAGATATAATAGGTCCTTTACCAGTGGATAGAAGGTACAGATATATCTTGGTAATACAAGACTATCTCACAAGATATGTACAACTAGCTCCTTTAAAGACGAAAGAGGCAAAAGAAGTCCTCGAAAAATTTTGGCAATATTATTGCTGTATATTCGGTGTTCCGAAGGAAATCATCACCGACAACGGGCTAGAATTTCAAGGAAAGTTTTTAGAAGTCATGCAAGAAAAACTAAGAGTAAAAATGACCTCAACGGCGGTATATCATCCGCAATCGAATGGAAAAAATGAAAGGTCCCACAGAGAAATATTAAACTATTTAAGAAGCTATCTTGGAGATTCGAACGAATGGACAAAACAACTTATTGGAGCAACCATTGCTCATAATACTACAACAAATGAAACTCTCCAAATCACTCCAACAGAATACATGCTAGGATATAAACCTAACATACCATTTGACATAGAAGAATTATCAACAACTGAAAAAGAAAAATGCGAATCTCTGATAAGGAGGAGAAGAAATATAAAAAGACAAGTCTCTGAGAGAATCCAAAGAAGGAGAAGAATGCAAGTTAAAGAAAAGGCCAG
Source organism: Cerceris rybyensis (assembly GCA_910591515.1). Classification (NCBI taxonomy): domain Eukaryota; kingdom Metazoa; phylum Arthropoda; class Insecta; order Hymenoptera; family Crabronidae; genus Cerceris; species Cerceris rybyensis. Next base: position 2,734,415 of record OU342796.1, on the reverse strand, counting down.
AATAACAGACAATTTAAAAGTAGGACAACAAGTCCTAGTAAGGAGACATCAACCTCAAGATTCACGATTACATGCCCCATGGGAAGGCCCTTACGAAATTACAAGAATCATAAACAATCAAGCTGCAACAATAAAGAAAGGATTCAAAGAAGTCACATACCATTTTAACGATATAAAACCATTTGTTGCAGGAACAGAAGAGAAAAATGACGAAGAAAATGAACCTCGAACTTCTTCTGCTAATCTTAGCCCTACAATTCAATTCAATTCAGATGAAACAGGAAGACGAGAAACAAAAGAATGACCGTATATATGTATCAGAATTGGATCCTAATCAAGCAGTTTACCTTGAAAACTTAGGACCAGCTCAGCTATACCACGCGACATGGAATTTGATAATTGGGATTAATTATGAACCAGTTTTACAATCAGTAAACGAGCTTGAAGCATTCTTGCCCAATTATTAAAATTATGCATCATAAAGATGCAACCTCAAATATGCTCTTCAAAACATAGAATTGAAGCTCAACAGAAGAGAATGGCTCGTCTGAAAGAAGATAGAAATACACTTCTCCATTTTATAGGAAAGAGAAACAGAAGAGGATTATTAAATGTTATTGGAGAAGGAATAAAAGTTCTTTTTGGAAATCTGGCAGCCTCAGATGCCGACTATTACAATCAAGAAATTGATAAATTAAGAGAAAATAACTTACAAATCGCACATTTGGTAAGAAATCAGACAACTTTCTTGTTAAATCACCTCAGAAGTAATCTTGGAACATTCAATCAATTACAAAAACAAACACACTTCCTAAACGAGAATTTCCAAGTCCTTAAAAACGAAAGCGAAAAGATTCTACTAAACCAGCAAATAGACGAACTATATGCTGATCACATTCTAATGTACTCAGAAACTAAAGAAGACCTACAACAGCTCTTAAACGCACTGATAGATGGAAAGAAAGGAATAATACATCCATATATCCTCTCACCTGAGCAACTCATAAAGACTCTTAAAAACACTTCTCAAGAAGAATTTTTCCCAACACCACTATCAGAAGAATATTACCCTACGATAGTCGAAATAAGCGACTTAACAATTTCAATGAGCCAAGGAAAGTTATTATATACTTTTCACATACCATTAATAGAACCTCTGGATTACATACTATACCATGCGATACCTATATCAGTCTACTCGTTGATAAAAGGTTATATGGTGCACGATATACAAATACCATATATTCTGTTAAATCACGACAAAACGAAATTCGTTCCAATAGAAGCTGAAGAACAAATGAATATAAGAAAAGTAACCAATATAAATCTTATAAAAAGAGCACATCCCGATTATTCTACAAGAGAATCGGATGCATGTCTCATTGAACTGATCCTTTCCAAAGGATCTCAATGCTCTTATCATTACATACAATAGCAAAATACACTATACATTCAACTCAGAACAAATCAAGATTGGATTATAATACCTTCACATGAAGAAACACTACACGCAGTATGCTCGGAAAACCAACCAATATTCTTGAAAATAAAGAAAACGAGCATAATTCATCTACCTAAAGGATGCATGGCCACTACATCCAGAACAGTATTAAAGTCTAGCGAAACGTTAAATAATAAATCAATCGACATAATGTTGAAAGGAAGCATCGACAAACTGAAGATAATAAAGAAATTACAAAGAATGAACATTTCTTCCTCTGAACTTCAATTAGAACTTTTGAGTGAAGATTCTTTAAATCCCTCACAACTGAACGCATTGGGAACCACAGTTGAAGAATTAAACAAACAAATCGAAGAACTATCACTCAGAAAAAGAACTCTTACTTGGACAGAAAAACTTACAAAATACCTTACATATGCAGGATATTCAACTTTGATCGGAAGTTTCCTGTATCTAATATATAAAGCTAATTGCTGTCCGAAAATAACACAATGTCTAAGATACTTCTTCAGACCATGTACAATAATTTACAATCATTGTACATTCGGACCTAACTCAAACACGGAAGAAACAATCCATGAATGTCCAAGAAATCAAGAAACAGAATTGAGCTTGGAACCTATACGAACATACTCCGGAACTTTTGACGAAAATAGCAGCGACGCTCCATCTTATACACAACATCGGAAGTATAAGAGAGGTAGAGTACCAAATATATAAAATCTAATATGTTCCAGATGTGTTGTCACCCTTACAGACCAGCGAAAGAAGAAACGTCTTGTACATTCTCGACAATATGGTCATACTTTAAAAAGACGTTCCGGGACGGAACTTTTCCACCCCAGGGAGGAATGTAACCGATAGACATCCTGTTATCTACTGTAACCGATAGACGTCCTACTATCTATATGTGCTGTTTATTACGAAGATGCGACGCGTGTCCACGCACCAGTTTGCGCATCAAATAAGCAATGTAACTGATAGACGCGAAGATGCGACGTATGTCTACGCACCACCTACAAATCAAAGACGCATCGAATACGCATCACGCCAATATAAAAGCGCGAACGACGATGAAGAGCGAGCATTACCAATCCTCATCAGTACGAGTTAACATCGATCAACGTATTAGCTTATAAGCCTTTCTGTATTCTTTGAGTATTCTAGTAGTGTAGTAAGATTTGTAGTTTGTTAAAAGTAGAGTTTAAGAGGACGAATAAATTCCCTTTTTAAAAACTCGAATCTCTGGACCTCGCCGGTAACAATATAATTCATCTAATGTCACTGGTCTCCAAATTGATTGATGTTTTCTATTCCCATTTTCCTCAGGATAAACAACCTGACATTGCATTGCACATCTATTTGTTTCAATAACAATTTGCTCCAGAATACTTTCCGTAATAAACAATTTGTATAATGCACTGGGCTCGTTGCAATCTACATTATTTATTAGCAAGTTTACCTCCCACGGCGCTTCACATTCCTGTCTTTCTTCGTTTATTGGGGTCCATTCGACATCTCTGTAGCTGTCAAATTCGTCGATGTTATCTACATCTGCTTCTAATTCTTCTGAAGAACTGGAAGTCACTAATGGTCGCAATTTCTTCCGTATATCCGTATATCCGTATATCCAAAGATTGATTCGTCTGAAGAACTTCCTCCATCTGACGAAAACATCTTATTGTTAGATCTATGAATAAGTAAAATTTATTTTTTGTTCGTGAGAACTATTTATTATAAGTAAAACGTTACCTAATATTCAAAAAAGATTGAAAGGAATATGGAAATATGAAATTCGTTTATACAATTTTTCGTTCGTTAGAATTCGCATCAGTCGTTTGAATCAACTCGCAACTATACGAGTGCAAACGCAAGGTGCCCCGTGAAACAATCGTAGTTGCCATGGCAAAAGAAAACAACCAGTCTCGCAGGCATAAACCAAGGGGGACAGATGGGTAGGCACAATCGCCGCCCGATGCGGATGGCTTGCGAATATCGCGCCGGCGCGGCGTCAACGTGTTAATCATTTCGACCGGTGCATTGAGTAGGGTCTTTTGATCAGTATTATTAATATAAGAATGAATTTCTAGTCTGAATTTTTTCCAATTAGTTAGTTTATAATTGGGACGTAAAATTTTGGGAGCTTTCTCAACCGAGGCGCTCCAGCCGATGAGGGAGAGCCTGACTACGATCGCTGTCATAGGGCAATACCTCCAATCTATTGATGCCGTTATTGATCCGTTCAATCAATCTATCGTCTACTAATGCAAGATCCAGATTGGAGTTAGCTGGGTGATATGATGGTATATCGGAATACAGGAGGGCGACTCGAAAGATCGCCCCCTGTAATTCCAACCACTCGAGCAATGAGTGACCTTTGCCGTTGTTCACTGGGTTAAGCCAGGCACTATGTTTGGCGTTAAAATCTCCCGCAATTACATAATGACTATCTGGATTGGCCAAACGGAGTTGGGTGAAAATATCGTTAAGATCGCGGATGAAGACGATTTTGTCCTTGAACGGGCTGTAAACCGCCGCAATCACGAGACTTCTATTTTCCTGGAGGTCCAAGCGGATTGCTAGCGCCTCAAAAGATTTTACATGAGAGAAGCAAAGCTCGATCCTGGTATATTTGTAGTTTTTATTTATGACCATCGCTACGCCACCACCGAAGCGATTATTCGCTCTATCCTTACGGATAACAAGATAGTTAGGTGGTACTTCCAAAATATGCCTTGGATTGAGCTTCGTCTCGATTAAACAGCATATGTCAGGACGGTGATTAGTTAAAAATTGTTGAAGGTACGAACGCTTGTGAAAATTAATGATGGAATTAGCGTTTATCGAGATTATATGGAGGTTCTCTAGCGGGATGTTGCTCGTAGAGTTGGTTGACATCACTAAGCGATGTCAGATTGTCTGTTCCTTGTGGATCTACCACGTGGCAAAGCAGGCTGAGTATTCTCTTCATCTATGAAGGATTGAAATAAAAGATTAATTTTTTCGGTATTTTCATTAATTCTTTGAAAAATGATTGGAAGCTGTTCTGAGATTTTATTAATGGAAATTAAAATATTTTTAAGATCTATTTGTTGATCAGATAAGGTATTTAAAGGAGGTACCGATCTTTGCATTGATGCGGCTGTATTGTAGGTTGCGACTGCAGGGAATGCAGCGCTTCTGATTCCAGTGGAGGCCACTTTACTATAGGAGATATAGGGGTTGACCAGTGGCGCCACTGGTCTATTGCTGATATTTGTAGCCTGCTTGGCCAACGCCTTTCTTTCCTTGAATTTGGGGCAGCCCCGGTAAGAGGCTGGATAACCGAATTTTTCGCAGTTTACGCAGTAGATCGCCTCATGTTTGGTAACCTCCGTTACCGAGCACTTGCCCCTCTCATGCGACAAATTGCATTTCACACACCTAGAATCCAGGAAGCAATTAGTAGCTTTCTTTGGCAGTTATAACATTGGACAAGGTCCTGCCGACGGAGTTTTTTCCATTTAACCCGTTGATAATTAACGACGTTTATTGAGTGAATGAATTTAATATCGGAACCTGGTATAAATTGAATGATAAACATTGGAAGAGGGATTCCAGATTCTTTGGATTTAATTGTGTCGAAACGCGAGGCTTTTATTGCTTTGGCCTTGGTTGAGGCCATCGCGTTAATTTCCGTCAACAGGTTCTCGCTTGGTGTGTTTGGATCAATCCCCTTCAAAAGTAAGGATATGGGTTTTTCATTCTTCAGCGAATACGTGAAGAACTTGATTTGATTGTTCTGCAAAATAACCTTGAGTTTAGTAAATATTTCGATTGTATTCGCGTAAACGATGTGGCTTTTGGGTCCACGTCGCTTAATTGAATGCCGCCTTTTGAAGAGAATTACGAGTTAAGTTTACAATAATTTGTGGCGAAGCCACATGCACAATGATTGGGGGGCGGGGGGGGGGGGGGGGGGGGTCGTCGTCTTCTGCGCTCCCGTTGGTGGTTGTTGCGCCGTCGATGTTGCAGTATTCGTCGGTTGTACATCCAGATCGGCGAGGGCCAAAAAACGATTTGATGCTGAGTTAGCCGCATCCATAAGTGGCTTTGGTGAGGGCGTTCTTCTCCCGGTGGACGTTGATGTCCCGACTGTTGTCCATTCCGTGGTGAGATGATCGGATGGCTTGTTGGATGGTAATGTGGAAAGCGCTTTTAATTGCGCTTTGAGCACCTTGATTTCGTTCTGGAGTTTTTTGTTATCTCGCAGAAGCGATTCTTGCGTTGATTCAGTAGTTGCCTCGTCTGGGTTGGATGACGCAGTGGACATCGCTTCACTAGCCGGTGTATTAGGGGTATTAATATTACCCTCACCCTCGTTGTTAGATGGGGAGGAGGTAGCTTCCTTCGAAGTAGCTGGTAAACGCGTAGATGTACGCGTTTTTCGAGTTTTTTTGGTCTGCATGTCCTCTGAGGATGAGTTGATATTTTTGGTTTTCTGTCTTTTTAAAGACAGTGTTCTGCTTCTTATTCTCGTTGGGGAAGCGAAATCCTTATCGTCATCGTCACCCACTGAATTACCCGATTCGGTTGTCTTTTTAGTCTCTAATCTTGAGACGCGCTGATCCATTCAATAGGATCAGCAAAATTAAATTTATTTAAAAATAAAAACGAAAAGTTTGTGTGGGACTAGGCAAGCCCCGTCAAATAAATTTGAGTAAATTTACACTTATTGGTGGAAAATTCGTATAACTCTTGAGAACTGGTATTCGAGCACTGTGTATCTAAGAGGATTAACGTTTTTGTCTACCCGAACTCGGAATGATGCTCAAGCGATGTTCGCTGTTCGAGCGCTCGTCGAAGACTGAGAGAACGTTAAGTGCATGGAACAGTTCCTTTATTCAATCATACATATATACATGATGCTAGGATAGCATAAACATACAACTATATAACTCCTGTATGGTCGCACATTGGAGACTTCTCGCAGGAGAACGGAAATTATACAATACAAGAAAAGAATCAATTTGCGCTGTATGATAAAGTTAAACAATTAGTATTACGCCCCAAAAGATTTGATATGATCATCAAAAAAACGCATCTTCGTTACAGAGAGGTACAGGACTGACAAAACAATTATAAAACAATTACAAAAAGGGGGGGGGGGAGAAGATATTGGCATGGCCAATATACTAAGTAAAACAAAATGAACAATAATGAGATCTTGACCAAAATAGATAAGAAAAATTGCACGTAATAGTGGTCAAGAATTAGACGATGGAAGAATTAAATAAGTAAAGAAATCCATGATAAAAAAAAATTACCGTGCTTGCGAATACAAGTGGCATGAAATTATACTGAATAACGTTCCATACGAATCAAGAGGATAGTAAAGGATGTTGTTGACATCAACGATATTCTTAAAGTAACTTAAAGTAGATATACTAATCTCACTATGTTATGGACTAAAGAGTATATACAGAGTTGAAACTAAGACTGTCAGAAGGGAGAAATCTGAGTGATTAGCGTTTTTTTTTTTTTTGTTTTAATGGAAGTGCTCGGTTCAGAGTACGACGATCAGTCAAGATTTAAGCCGTGGTAATTTATCGAGATAATTGTAATGCTTTTGGACAGTATCCCATGGAGGAAGAGATATAGAATGTTGCAGTTGTGATAGATCGGCAGAAACTACCAAAGGATCGTATCGAAGAGCAAGCGAGGCCCTTTTTCTATGCGTATGGTATATGATGGGAATCTTGGAGCGAAAATCCTGAATGTATCCTTCTCTGTCGAGATAGGGAAAGGCAGCAGTAGAGAGGAACCCATTTTCGCGAGCCTTCCTAGCCTCCTCGTCCGACATTGTATGTAACGAGGTGATGAGGGGATTGTCAGAGTTTGAGTGCAAAGATTTAAGGATAAACATTCTGGTGATTTTAAGTGCAAAAATATCAAACCGCGAACAGTCAACCCTGCTAAAAATTGTTTGATTGTGGAAGTGTCGCTTGGTACCATTCGACATACGTCTGGGCATGAGAAGACCCGTGATCGCCCGGAATATTTTCCTCTCGAAGGTGCGAATGCGCTCCATCACATAAGGCGAAATTGAGAACCAGATTGGTATCGCATAAGATAGTACTGACCTGACATAGAGCTTGTAATGGAGTAGTTTAACATTCTCACCGAGGTGCTTTGAGTAGAAGAGGCGAGCCAATTTAGATGCTATACCTTTTGCTTTCCCGAGACAGTAGTTGGCGTGTTCATTATAGTTTAAGTGTTCGTTGAGAATTACACCCAAATATTTGACCTTTTTCAACCGAGGGATTAAAAGGTCAAATCTTTCCGTCGCGTGAATTGAAAAATTTTTTGAGAGCCTGTATTGTTTTTTGCTAATTTGGGACGTGGGCCTAATGAATAGAATAGTCTCGCATTTGAGCATATTTACTCTCACCTTCTTCATGTTACACGCCGAGACAACAAAATCGAAAGCCCTCTGCAAGTGTGACTGAATGTCGAGAGGATCAACGCCGGATTTATATATGATTAAATCATCAGCAAAGGCCAAAGCTTTGCAAGTATCGTTACTTTTGTTAAAATTGTTTAAAATATCAGAGAAGTATAAGTTGAATAGTAGAGGAGAATTTACGGCGCCCTGCTGCAGACCATTTAAAATATTGAAAGTACGAACGGAAAAAGTATTATTGTGAAAAGTTTTAAAAGCGCGGCCATTGATCATGTTCTCAGTTAGAAGCAACAACTCGGGGGGGGGGGGGGGAATTCATTTTGTGTAATTTAACTATCAATCCCGTAGTCCAAACAGTATCAAATGCTTTCTCGAGGTCAATTAAACAAGCCCCCGTCACAGCTGAGCTGTTGAGCGAGTCGGCAATGTCGCGAGTCAATTTGGCAATAGCATGAACCGTAGAGTGCGAGTGTTTGAAACCAAATTGATAATCAGAAATTAATTTATTGGACCGCACAAAATGATTCAAACGTATGTTAATCATGATCTCGAACAATTTGCCCAGGTTTGGCAGTAGACTGATCGGCCGGTAATTATTTAAGTCGTAAAGGTTTTTCCCTTTTTTGTGCAATGGGATGAGCTTGGCCGTTTTCCAACGAATGGGAAAGTAAGATAAACGTAAACATGCGTTAAAAATTAGCGTGAGATATTCAATAACGGAGCCTGGAAGGCGTTTGATGGCGACGTTTGGTATGCCGTCGAACGAGGTGGATTTTTTGTTTTTAAGATATTTGATGGCTCGTAAGATCATTGTGGGAGTTATTAGATAGTTGTGTGAATTGAAGGCCAGATCTGTTCGTGTAGCGAAGCGAATTGCCAATTGATATTTTCACGCGAATCCCGTATTCGATCGTAAGTCTGCTTTACCTCGTGCTCGTGATTCCTCTCTTCCTCGGTTGTAGGAGTCAGATTTTTTGTATGTACTCTTGCAAAGTGCACCCCAAGTAAGGTCAAACGATCGTCAGTGCTTGACACTACAAAGTTATGATCTATTTTCTGGAATGTCGATGTATCTATTCCGGATTCAGACCAAAGAAAATCGTCGTTTATCGCGCCTCTTAGTGGCGGAATTGAGTCAATGTTTTTTGGATTTATAATTCTGTTTATAAAAGGGTGTAGCTTAATGGAATCACGAGTATCTAGTTTGGACAGTCTGTCGTTCCAGAATTTATTTGCAACTGCAGAGTAGAGATTTTTGAGTCTGTAATTGGTACGCTGAATTATTGATTTATAAAATTTGATCATGTTAGACTGTATTGGAGTTAAATTGTCGCGAAGGCGCAATAAACGAAATAATCTGGTGATAAGTTTGGATTTAAATTTTTTAAGCTTATTAATGCGTCGGTCGTCATATTCTCTCGGGCAGTTCAGAGCCTCCACGGTAGGTGTACAGCTCGTCAGAATTACGGAAATATTTTCCTCGAGGGCCTCTATTGAAGCATTAATCATTTCGATCGACGCATTAAGTAACGATGGGAGATTTAGGCTGTTGATATAATTATGGAGTTTGAGTTTGTATTCTTTCCATTTGGTCAAACGATAATTTAGTCTCAGTACTCTGGGGGCTCGTTCTACGTATGTATTCCAATCGAGGAGAGAGAGATTAATCGTTATGGCCCAATGATCGCTATCATAGGGCAGCAGACCCAGCCTTTGCGTTCCATCGTTAATACGATCGATCAGCCTGCTGTCCACCAAAGCAATGTCCAAGTTCGAGTTAGCCGGATGATAAGTCGGTATTTCCGAATATAGAAGGGAAGCGCGGAAGATAGCACCCTGTAACTGTAGCCAGTCAAAAAGAGCTAACCCCTTGCTGTTGTTGACTGTATTACGCCATGATATGTGTTTGGCGTTAAGATCGCCCGCGATTACAAAGTGATTCGAGTCATTTGCAACTCGCAACTGAGCACATAGATCATCGAGGTCACGAAGGAACACGATTTTGTCATTGAAAGGGCTATACATCGCCGCGATCACGAGGCTTCTACCAGCCGAAAGATCCAAGCGGATCGCAATGGCTTCTAAAGGTTTTTCGTGAGAAGTGGAGAGTTCTATACGAGTGAATTTGTATCTTCTATTAATAACCATAGCGACACCGCCGCCGAAACGGTTGTTTGCTCTGTCTTTGCGTATTATTACAAATTGTGGTGGAACCTCCAAATTATGTCTCGGATTTAGCTTCGTTTCAATGAGACCACATACGTCGGGTCGATGAGAGTTCAAAAATTGCTGCAAATATGCACGTTTGTGAAGATTTATAACAGAGTTGACGTTGACAGTAATGATTCGGAGATTGTCCAACGGGATACTGTTTTGATCGGTAGTGGCCATTATTGCGGGAAATCATTTCGAACGCCTCTCGTGGTACGTCCATGATAATCAACAGATTGAGTATGATTATCATCTATAAAAGATTGAAGGAGGAAATTAATTTTTTCGGTATTTTCGCCGATGCGTTGAAAAATTATTGGTAATTGATCGGCTATACTTTTGATGGCCGAAAACATGTTTTTTAAGTCGACCTGTTGCTCGTTGGACGTAGCATCGAGAGGGACTGATCCTCTGTTAAACGTAGTCGATGAATAAGCATGTGCGGCCTTACCTACTAGGCCCCCCACTCCACTCGCAACTCTACTGTATAGCGTCGTCGGATTGACGAGGGGAGATGGAAGTCTTCTGGTTGCGACCAGTGATGCCAGGACGTGGGATTTTCTCCCACGTGGGAGCCATCGTGCGCATGCGCATGCGGACGTCACAGCTCGACGGCGGTTGTTTCCATGGACGTATCTAGTAAAATGTCCTCTTCCTGTTATTTCTACCGTATTTCAATTGTCACAGGGGTCTAACGATACCCCATATTTGAGTGAAGTATATACGTTACTGAGAATTGGGTAGCGCGCACGGGTGGGAAAAATCCCACGTCCTGGCATCACTGGTTGCGACTGGCTGGGGAGCTCTGTTGCTCGTAGGGGCGGCAACGGCTCTTCTCTCCTTAAATTTCGGGCAACCTCGGTATGACGCGGGGTGGCCGAATTTCTCACAGTTGACGCAGTAAATTGCGTCGTGTTTGGTCGCTTCCGTGACCGAGCACTTCCCACGCTCGTGAGACAAATTGCATTTGACACATCTAAAGTCTAGATGGCAGTTAGCGGATGCATGGCCTATACGTTGACAGTTAAAACATTGTAAAAGATCCTGCCTATGCAATTTCTCCCATCTGACGCGTTGATAATTTAAAACATTGATAGATTGAATAAATTTGATATCAGTATTCGCGTTAAATTGCACTACGAACATAGGCAGGGGCAAGCCGGATTGTTTCGATTTCGTGGTTACAAAATTGGAAATACGAGTGGCTTTGGCTTTAGGTGCGGTGATGGAATTAATTTCCGACAACAGTTCATTCTTGTCGGTGTTTGGGTCGATACCCTTGAGAAGCATCGTCAATGGTTTTTCGTTCTTCGGCGTATAAGTGAAGAACTTGAGCTGGTTTTTCATCATAATATCTTTGATCTTCGAATAAGCTTCGAGAGAATTCGGGTATATGACGTGGCTTTTCGAGCCACTTCTTTTTATAGTGAAGGATGCCTTTTGAAGGGCATTCTTAGTTATGTTTATTATTAATTGTGGTGAAGCCACATGCACGATCAACGGTGGTGGTTTGTTTAACTTATCTTGTTTAATAGTTTGCTGTGGTGGGGTCGGATGCCTGAAGGTGGGAGGCTGGTCCCTTGACACCTCCGGTAGAGCGTTGGGCTCGGCAAAGGCCTGAAAACGGTTGGCGGTGGGAGGTTTGTCCAGCGTCGGCATCGGAGAAGGCGCGTGTCGTCCTGCGGGTCTACGGGATCCAATGGTGATCCATTCCGATGTTGGCGATTCTATGGTCCGGGCAGATGTAGAGGGTCCAAAGAGCGATTGGATTTGCTCTTTGAGCAATTTTATTTCGTTTAAAAGTCTTTTATTTTCGCGTATTAGAGTATCTTTGTTACAAGATGCTTCAGCGCCTTGTTTGGATGATGTTGTTGACATCGCATCGCTGGATTGTTGATCGAGCGATTTCAATCCCATGTCACTGTCCATGGTGTTAGCTGGAGCCTTTTTAGCGTCGGCAGATTGCCGTGCGGCTGCGCGTGAAGCGGAAATTTTGCGCGATTTTTTCATTTGAATGTCCTCAGATGAAGACGGATTAGATGATTTATGTCTTTTTAGAGACAGAGATAGCGATCCCTGGCTAGCAGTCTCAAGGGATGCAAAATTTTCGTCCGTATTATAGGCATCGGCCGCCACCGATGCGGAAGAGTTGCTAGCGTCTATGTGTGCAATATGATGTTCCATAAAAATGGATGGTCAAAAATGAAAAAAAATTAAGAACTGTATTGGGACTTGCGAAAGCAAGCCCCAATAATAGTAACGAAAATTAGCCGATCACTTGGAGTATAACAAGATACACTTTCACAGTATGAACGACACTCTGTATAGGCACTTAAGAATTTTGTTTATGTCGCGTACGAGCTCTGAGAGATGTTGTCGCTACGAGCTCGCGTCGCGTACTGAGAACGTTAAGTGCATGGAACAGTTCCTTTATTCAATCATACATATATACATGATGCTAGGATAGCATAAACATACAACTATATAACTCCTGTATGGTCGCACATTAGCGACTTCTCGCAGGAGAACGGAAATTATATAATACAAGAAAAGAATCAAATTGCGCTGTATGATAGAGTTAAGCAATTAGTATTACGCCCCAAAAGATTTGATATGATCATCAAAAAAGGCATCTTCGTTACAGAGAGGTACCAGGACTGACAAAACAATTAACAATTATAAAAAAGGGGGGAGGGAGAAGATATTGGCACGGCCAATATACTAAGTAAAACAAAATGAACAATAATGAGATCTTGACCAAAATAAATAAGAAAAATTGCACGGATTAGTGGTCAAGAATTAGACGATGGAAGAATTAAATAAGTAAAGAAATCCATGATAAAGAAAAATTACCGTGCTTGCGATTACAAGTGGCATGAAATTATACTGAATAACGTGCCATATGAATCAAGAGGATAGTAAAGGATGTTGTTGACATCAACGATATTCTTAAAGTAACTTAAAGTAAATATACTAATCTAACTATGTTATGGACTAAAGAGTATATACAGAGTTTAAACTAAGATAATGGAAGTGCTCGGTTCAGAGTACGACGATCGGTCAAGATTTAAGCCATGGTAATTTATCGAGATAATTGTAATGCTTTTGGACAGTATCCCGTGGAGGAAGAGATACAGAATGTTGTAGTTGTGATAGATCGGCAGAAACTACCAAAGGATCGTATCGAAGAGCAAGCGAGGCCCTTTTTCTATGCGTATGGTATATGATGGGAATTTTGGAGCGAAAATCCTGAATGTATCCTTCTCTGTCGAGATAGGGAAAGGCAGCAGTTGAGAGAAACCCATTTTCGCGAGCCTTCCTAGCCTCCTCGTCCGACATTGTATGCAACGAGGTGATGAGAGGATTGTCAGAGTTTGAGTGCAAAGATTTAAGGATAAACATTCTGGTGATTTTAAGTGCAAAAATATCAAACCGCGAACAGTCAACCCTGCTATAAATTGTTTGATTGCGGAAGTGTCGCTTGGTACCATCCGACATACAGTGACTCCCATAAATATTCGGACACCAATGTACGATTGGCTTTATTAATTAATATCTCGGTTCTTTGAAAAGCAATCGCCCAGTGTTTTTTACCTAATAATTAATACTGCGTTAGTGCTCATAAACGTACAAAATTTATTCACATAGTTTACACATTTTGTATAATAACATTTAATAAAGGAAACTATATCGTACTTTTGGGTCACAAAAATATTCGGACACTATGCATATAAATATCTCTTAAATAAAATTTAACATTACAACTTTCATTTTAATACTTTGTTGCAAAACCATTTTGTTTTATAACGTGTTTTAAACGATTTGGAATATTAGAAATTATTTTTTTTAAATAGTCTATTGATACGGATGCCCATTCATTTTCAAGCCTTATTTTTAGTTCTTCTTTTGTATGAATGGGGGTCCTGCGAATTCTTCGATTCAATTCATCCCATAAGTTTTCTATGGGGTTAAGATCTGGCGATTGTGGAGGCGGATGGAGCACTTTGGGGCAATTATACAACAAAAATTCTTGCACAATTCGTGACTTGTGCTTAGGATCGTTATCCTGGTAAAATTTGAAACTTTCGACTATTCCCATTTTGATTGCACTTTGTTTTAAGTTGTTTTTTAGTAGATTTAAATAAGCATTTTTATCCATGATGCCATCGATGAAAACTAAATTGCCAACGCCAAAAGTAGAAATACAGCCCCAAACCATTATACTGCCTCCTCCGTGTTTTACTGTGCCTCGCGTATTAGTACTTTTAAACTCTGTATTCGGCTTTCGCCATACCATACATCTCCCATCAGAATTGTAAACGTTAAATTTGCTCTCGTCAGCAAATATAACATTTTCCCACCATGAATTTTCTTTCGTGAAAAACTCTTTTGCGAAGTTCATTCGTTTCTTCCTGTTTGCTTTACTAATGTAGGGTTTTTTCCTAGCAACCCTACCAGCATATCCATGTTCTCTCAGAGTTCGTCGAATTGTTTCCGCCGACACCTTCTTTTTAGTTTCTTCTAAAACCTCACTAGCTAATCTTGGTGCACTTAAACGTGGATTTTCCTTAATCTTCCTCACAATTCTTCTCTTTTCTCTCGCGTTTAGAATAGGTTTTCGGCCGGTTTGTGCGATGAATTCAATACGATTTTCTTTGTAAAATCGTTGAACAATATCCGCGACAGTACTTTTACTCACATTAAGCATGGAACTTATTTCCCGGTATGATTTCCCCTTTTCTCGGTGAAATATAATAAGCTGACGAATATCAAACGAAATGTTCTTACTTTTGCGACCCATTTTGATGAATGTTGTACTTGCTACTGAGGCATCTTGAAATTGAGGCATATTGGTATTGACCTCATAAGCTATGTTTGTAAACACCACATTCTGAGAACTGAAACATCGCGAAACCTACTAAGTGTCCGAATATTTCTGTGGCCCGAAAATGTATCATTATTTTGTTTATTCACAACTATTATATAATGTATATAAATATTGTCTACTAACAATATATTCCTAATAACATTAATAAATCAGTTATTATTAGGAACAGTAACCGAAACGATTGTTTTTCAAATAACTGAGAATTTAATACATGAAGCTAGTCGTACATTGGTGTCCGAATAATTATGGGAGTCACTGTACGTCTGGGCATGAGAAGACCCGTGATCGCCCGGAATATTTTCCTCTCGAAGGTGCGAATGCGCTCCATCACATAAGGCGAAATTGAGAACCAGATTGGGATCGCATAAGATAGTACTGACCTGACATAAAGCTTGTAAAGGAGTAGTTTGACATTCTCACCGAGGTGTTTTGAGTAGAAGAGGCGAGCCAATTTAGATGCTATACCTTTTGCTTTCCCGAGACAGTAGTTGGCGTGTTCATTATAGTTTAAGTGTTCGTTGAGAATTACACCCAAATATTTGACCTTTTTCAGCCGAGGGATTAAAAGGTCATATCTTTCCGTCGCGTGAATCGAAAAATTTTTTGAGAGCCTGTATTGTTTTTTGCTAATTTGGGACGTGGGCCTAATGAATAGAATAGTCTCGCATTTGAGCATATTTACTCTCACCTTCTTCATGTTACACGCCGAGACAACAAAATCGAAAGCCCTCTGCAAGTGTGACTGAATGTCGAGAGGATCAACGCCGGATTTATAGATGATTAAATCATCAGCAAAGGCCAACGCTTTGCAAGTATCGTTACTTTTGTTAAAATTGTTTAAAATATCAGAGAAGTATAAGTTGAATAGTAGAGGAGAATTTACGGCGCCCTGCTGCAGACCATTTAAAATATTGAAAGTACGAACGGAAAAAGTATTATTGTGAAAAGTTTTAAAAGCGCGGCCAGTGATCATGTTCTCAGTTAGAAGCAACAACTCGGGGGGGAAATTCATTTTGTGTAATTTAACTATCAATCCCGTAGTCCAAACAGTATCAAATGCTTTCTCGAGGTCAATTAAACAAGCCCCAGTCACAGCTGAGCTGTTGAGCGAGTCGGCAATGTCGCGAGTCAATTTGGCAATAGCATGAACCGTAGAGTGAGAGTGTTTGAAACCAAATTGATAATCAGAAATTAATTTATTGGACCGCACAAAATGATTCAAACGTATGTTAATCATGATCTCGAACAATTTGCCCAGGTTTGGCAGCAGACTGATCGGCCGGTAATTATTTAAGTCGCAAAGGTTTTTCCCTTTTTTGTGCAATGGGATGAGCTTGGCCGTTTTCCAACGAATGGGAAAGTAAGACAGACGTAAACATGCGTTAAAAATTAGCGTGAGATATTCAATAACGGAGCCTGGCAGGCGTTTGATGGCGACGTTTGGTATGCCGTCGAACGAGGTGGATCTTTTGTTTTTAAGATATTTGATGGCTCGTAAGATCATTGTGGGAGTTATTAGATAGTTTGTGTGAATTGAAGGCCAGATCTGTTCGTGTAGCGAAGCGAATTGCCAATTGATATTTTCACGCGAATCTCGTATTCGATCGTAAGTCTGCTTTACCTCGTGCTCGTGATTCCTCTCTTCCTCGGTTGTAGGAGTCAGATTTTTTGTATGTACTCTTGCAAAGTGCACCCCAAGTAAGGTCAAACGATCGTCAGTGCTTGACACTACATAGTTATTATCTATTTTCTGGAGTGTCGATGTATCTATTCCGGATTCAGACCAAAGAAAATCGTCGTTTATCGCGCCTCTTAGTGGCGGAATTGAGTCAATGTTTTTTGGATTTATAATTCTGTTTATAAAAGGGTGTAGCTTAATGGAATCACGAGTATCTAGTTTGGACAGTCTGTCGTTCCAGAATTTATTTGCAACTGCAGAGTAGAGTTTTTTGAGTCTGTAATTGGTACGCTGAATTATTGATTTATAAAATTTGATCATGTTAGACTGTATTGGAGTTAAATTGTCGCGAAGGCGCAATAAACGAAATAATCTGGTGATAAGTTTGGATTTAAATTTTTTGAGCTTATTAATGCGTCGGTCGTCATATTCTCTCGGGCAGTTCAGAGCCTCCACGGTAGGTGTACAGCTCGTCAGAATTACGGAAATATTTTCCTCGAGGGCCTCTATTGAAGCATTAATCATTTCGATCGACGCATTAAGTAACGATGGGAGATTTAGGCTGTTGATATAATTATGGAGTTTGAGTTTGTATTCTTTCCATTTGGTCAAACGATAATTTAGTCTCAGTACTCTGGGAGCTCGTTCTACGTATGTATTCCAACCGAGGAGAGAGAGATTAATCGTTATGGCCCAATGATCGCTATCATAGGGCAGCAGACCCAGCCTCTGCGTTCCATCGTTAACACGATCGATCAGCCTGCTGTCCACCAAAGCAATGTCCAAGTTCGAGTTAGCCGGATGATAAGTCGGTATTTCCGAATATAGAAGGGAAGCGCGGAAGATAGCACCCTGTAATTGTAGCCAGTCAAAAAGAGCTAACCCCTTGCTGTTGTTGACTGTATTACGCCATGATGTGTGTTTGGCGTTGAGATCGCCCGCGATCACAAAGTGATTCGAGTCATTTGCAACTCGCAACTGAGTACATAGATCATCGAGGTCACGAAGGAACACGATTTTATCATTGAAAGGGCTATACACCGCCGCGATCACGAGGCTTCTACCAGCCGAAAGATCCAAGCGGATCGCAATGGCTTCTAAAGATTTTTCGTGAGAAGTGGAGAGTTCTATACGAGTGAATTTGTATCTTCTATTAATAACCATAGCGACACCGCCGCCGAAACGGTTGTTTGCTCTGTCTTTGCGTATTATTACAAATTGTGGTGGAACCTCCAAATTATGTCTCGGATTTAGCTTCGTTTCAATGAGACCACATACGTCGGGTCGATGAGAATTTAAAAATTGCTGCAAATATGCACGTTTGTGAAGATTTATAACAGAGTTGACGTTGACAGTAATGATTCGGAGATTGACCAACGGGATACTGTTTTGATCGGTAGTGGCCATTATTGCGGGAAATCATTTCGAACGCCTCTCGTGGTACGTCCATGGTAATCAACAGATAGAGCATGATTATCATCTATAAAAGATTGAAGGAGGAAATTAATTTTTTCGGTATTTTCGCCGATGCGTTGAAAAATAATTGGTAATTGATCGGCTATACTTTTGATGGCCGAAAATATGTTTTTTAAGTCGACCTGTTGCTCGTTGGACGTAGCATCGAGAGGGACTGGTCCTCTGTTCAATGTAGTCGATGAATATGCATGCGCGGCCTTACCTACTAGGCCCCCCACTCCACTCGCAACACTACTGTATAGCGTCATCGGATTGACGAGGGGAGATGGAAGTCTTCTGGTTGCGGCTGGCTGGGGAGCTCTGTTGCTCGTAGGGGTGGCAACGGCTCTTCTCTCTTTGAATTTCGGGCAACCTCGGTATGACGCGGGGTGGCCGAACTTCTCACAGTTGACGCAGTAAATTGCGTCGTGTTTGGTTGCTTCTGTGACCGAGCACTTTCCACGCTCGTGAGATAAATTACATTTAACACATCTAAAATCTAGATGACAGTTAGCGGATGCATGGCCTATTCGTTGACAGTTAAAACATTGTAAAAGATCCTGCCTATGCAATTTCTCCCATCTGACGCGTTGATAATTTAAAACATTGATCGATTGAACAAATTTGATATCAGTATTCGCGCCAAATTGCACTACGAACATAGGCAGGGGCAAGCCGGATTGTTTCGATTTCGCGGTTATAAAATTGGATATACGTGTGGCTTTGGCTTTAGGTGCGGCGATGGAATTAATTTCGGACAACAGCTCATTCTTGTCGGTGTTTGGATCGATACCCTTGAGAAGCATCGTCACTGGTTTTTCGTTCTTCGGCGTATAAGTGAAGAACTTGAGCTGGTTTTTCATCATAATATCTTTGATCTTCGAGTAAGCTTCGAGCGAATTCGGGTATATGACGTGGCTTTTCGAGCCACTTCTTTTTATAGTGAAGGATGCCTTTTGAAGGGCATTCTTAGTTATGTTTATTATTAACTGCGGTGAAGCCACATGCACGATCAACGGTGGTGGTTTGTTCGACTTATCTTGTCTGGTAGTTTGCTGTGGTGGGGTCGGATGCCCGAAGGGGGAAGGCTGGTCCCTGGACACCTCCGGTAGAGCGTTGGGTTCGGCGAAGGCCTGAAAACGGTTGGCGGTGGGAGGTTTGTCCAGCGTCGGCGTCGGAGAAGGCGCGTGTCGTCCTGCAGGTCTACGGGATCCAATGGTGATCCATTCCGATGTTGGCGATTCAATGGTCCGAGTAGATGTAGAGGGTCCAGCGAGCGCTTGGATTTGCTCTTTGAGCAATTTTATTTCGTTTAAGAGTCTTTTATTTTCACGTATTAGATTGTCTTTGTTATAAGATGCTTCAGCGCCTTGTTTGGATGATGCTGTGGACATCGCATCGCTGGATTGTTGATCGAGCGATTTCAATCCTGTGTCATTGTCCATGGTGTTGACTGGATCCGTTTTAGCGTTGGCAGATTGCCGTGCGGCTGTGCGTGAAGCGGAAATTTTGCGCGACTTCTTCATTTGAATGTCCTCGAATGAAGACGGATTGGATGATGATTTATGTCTTTTTAGAGACAGAGATAGCGATCCCTGGCTAGTAGTCTCAAGGGATGCAAAATTTTCGTCCGTATTATAGGCATCGGCCGCCACCGATGCGGAAGAGTTGCTAGCGTCTATGTGTGCAATATGATGTTCCATAAAAATGGACGGTCAAAAATGAAAAAAAATGATGAACTGTATTGGGACTTGCGAAAGCAAGCCCCAATAATATTAACGAAAATTAGCCGATCACTTGGAGTATAACAAGATACACTTTCACAGTATGAATGACACTCTGTATAGGCACTTAAGAATTTTGTTTATGTCGCGTACGAGCACTGAGAGATGTTGTCGCTACGAGCTCGCGTCGCGTACTGAGAACGTTAAGTGCCTGCGTGTACGTGTGACAAGAGGCATGACGCTTGACGCCTGGCGAATCAAACTCTGCCGAAACAGGCTTACCTCCTACGTGACAGGTCTGGCGAGCCGCACTGTAGTGAAGATCGAGGAATAAAAGAACGAACGTGAAAGAAAAAAGACGCCATACTGCTATTGCTTATTTTTGTCACATCCCAGTCACGTAAGAAAGAAACTCTTATGTTATTGAATTTATCGGGTTTTTAGCCTTTACCTGCCTGGGCAGTTCATTGGCTTGGGACCCTGTTTTGGTAAATTGGGATTTTTAGAATATCGAGCAAAGACCCGGAAAACAAACCAGGAATCGATTTACATTGCATTATTTCCGTTGGTAGGATTGACGCGGTTCCTGCCGGCGGTGGTCTCTGGGCTGGTGATGGAGTGGTTTGGAAAAAGGAAACAGATAACGCTGTGTGGGCACCTTTAAAGTGCCCTGGAAAAATTGTGAGAAGTGGTAGACTCTAATTAATTCTAGTCTAGAATGATCTCAGGAATGACTGCTGTGGAGACAGTCATCCATTGAGTGAATGGATTCCGGGCGCCGTGCTCTTCAACTAATAGACCTCGTCTTTTCCGGAGGTACGGCATAGATCGTGGATCTGCAGTCGGGAGATCGTGTGGTGGATATGTTGAGTAGGTAGTCTCAATATTATGGACTTTCCATGATAGTGTTAAATCGACATCTGATGTGATAATGCGAATAGGAATTTTGGTGGTGATATCCGAAATGATTTTAGGTAACGGTAGCGGAGTCTCCGAATGGTCTATGACGGCTGGTGAATCGGAGTTAGTGACACCTGAAGTGTCGGAAGAAGTCGGGTCTAGGCCGAGATATTCATTCTCCTCTGGATACACTATCCCGTTATGAAAGTTTTTAAGGAATCAGCGTGGCTGGATCAGAGATGCCAGAACGAGGGATTTTTTCCCATGCGTGAGCCTTCGTGCGCATGCGCATGCTGACGTCACAGCTCGGCGGGAATTATTTCCATAGACGTATCTATCTATGCAACAGTACGTCGCATAAGGGGCCCTTCGCAGTCGTTTTCCGCGCTTTTCGTTAAACTGAATAAAATATTGTATCGTAGTGCAATATTAGTATATCAGAGTGACTGTTCCTTCGTACGGAGACAAAAGCGCGTTCGAAACGAAGCAAAAGTTTACCGTTCTTTGAGGCCCGGGTCTGGTCGCCATATTTTTTATTATTTACATAACATTTGGCGACCATCACGCGCAAAGACGTCCAAAACTCTGGACGTTTTCTGCAGTTTTCCTTACTCTCGCAACAAATGTTGGTATTCATTTAATAAATCGGCTGCAGATATACAAAATAATAAGAAAACATATATTTATTTATTTACACGTAAATATATTATTCCTTTTAAAAATGTCCTCTTCCTGTAATTTCTACCGTATTTAAATTGTCACGGGGGTCTAACGATACCCCATATTTGAGTAAAGTATATACATTACTGAGGATTTGGTATTGCGCATGCTTGGGAAAAATCGCTCGTTCTGGCATCACTGGGCTGGATAACGGCGACCCGATCGACGAGTTGGGCGTTGCATGAAGAATGGTTTTGGATGGTAAGGTTTTCTGGTGGAGGAGTACAAGGATTTCTTGGGTGCTGGAGCCAGTCCGCACTACCAGAAGGGATTGAAGGAATTGTAGTATCTAAGTGCTGGAATTAGTTCGCACAACCAGGTGGGACAGAAGGAGTTTTCCTGGGTGCGAAGCTAGTCCGCGCAACCAGAGGGAATTAGGAAGGAAAAAGAAGGAATTTTTCTGGGTGCTGAAGCAAGTCCGCGCAACCAGAGGATTTAGGAAAAAGAATCGAAATTAGAAACAGAAGCAACGGGTATTTCACGAACAATTTACAGATAAAGCGAATAGAAACAGCAAAGAATAGACATTTGGCCTTAGCTAGTGCGATAAAAATGTTCGCTTATATCTAGCTTTCTTATAAAAAAGAAAGAAAGAGATGCGGAGAGTCAGTCGTGACCCGCTCTGCTTTCCTATATCAACGCTCTACTCTTATGGCTTCAGGTAGATACAATTAGCAGTGAGAAAGTGGGCGCCGCCTAGCGTAGTCGTCGGGTACTAGCGTGCACAACTTTCTCTGGCGAGAAACGGTCGCCGCCTGGTGGTGATGTCAGGTACTATGAAGGTTCCCAACCAATGCAGTAGTGCTCAACCTGAGCAGTGGTTCTTGACGGGTTCTCAACTTGGTACAGTGGTGCTCAACTTTGTGCAGTGGGTCTCGACTTGGTGCAGCGGCGCTCAACTGCTCTTTCAATGGAATGTTTTCTGTCACCATAAGAGTGTTTTTTTTACAATGTTGTTTCCTTAGTCTACATGTTATAATATATCGGACTTAGTTTCTACGCCTTATAGAATAGTTCGTAAAAGGGAAAAAGAAAAAACGTAACTCTAGGTATCGCAAGACGTAACATTTTGTTAGTTCTAAGTGTTTGTTACAGTTATTGTTAGTGTTATGTATTTTTTAATCAACTTTAGTGATAGAAAGAAGACTGTTGGAACCATCTAAAAAAAGTAAGTATCCCTACATATATAATAAAAGTTTAATTTTTTTTTAATTATTAACAATTTTTTATCACTCTTTATTAGTAATTCAATTGAGTGTGGTAAACTTCAAAACAACGAGGAAGGTGTAAGGGAACTTGACACTTTTTACACTCCCATACAGTTTCACTGCGTTCATTGTGTTTTGCACATACCCTGCATCTTCGCTGAGGTTTTTCCTTATTTTTTGTAGGTAGAATTTTTCGTGGGAAATGTGCCCACCGCTTCGCCTGCAGACGTAGTGGTGTATCACCTGAAGACGTACTTCGTGGTGTTCCATATTCAAGAATATTTACATTTTGTAAGATTTCTTCTACAACGTCGAGACGAAAGTTTGAAAATGAATATTGCCTGGTCTTCGAGAGTGGTTGTAATTTTCGATATAAAACAAAAGCATTAAAAAGATTTATCTCCATTAGATAAAAAAATATTTTCTTGTAGTTTTTATAAAATTTTCTCATCAAAGGGAAGAAAGATAAGTAATTACCCTGTAAGTCCACGCCACCCATACCGTTGTTGTAATCCAAAATTACATTCGGTTTCGTGTAAGTTTTGTTTTAATCTTTATTTTTTCCCCAATTCTTTTTCCTGTCTCGATCATCTCAACTTCCGCATGTTTTGTAGATAGTAAATATATATCTTTTTTAGCCTTCCATTTTACAGCTAAAATTCCATTACACGATCGGGAAGAAGCTTCAAATCTTTTCAATTTTGTCGCCACGAGTTCTGCTGGCATATTCTTTCTATGACTTCGGACTGTTCCGACAGTATATATTTGTTTAGCATGTAATTTTCGGAAAAGATTATGAGAGGAATACCAATTGTCGAAATAAAGATTATGTCCATAACTAGCTATTGCAGAGAATAAGGTCAATACCACATTTTCCAATGCACCAGCGTCAGATTCTACTAGCACGTCTTGTCTTGTATATATTTTAAATTTTACGCAATATCCCGATTTTGACCCACAAAATTTGTAAAATTTTACACCAAAACGTGCTCTCTTTGAAGCGTTGAACTGTTTTTAGGATAATCGACCTTTATATTTCATTAGTGACTCGTCAAGTGATATATCTTGTTCGGGTATGGGTATAAGCTCAAATATTTCATTTAGATAATTGATGATATTCCTAATCTTATTAAGTGGATCACTTGTATTGGCCTCTTCGGTATTTGAAAAGTGTAAAAATCGAGTTATTTGAGTAAATCTCCACAATGGCATTGTTTCTCCATATATTGGTGTTTGAATTACGGATCGTTTTGACCAGCAGGCCTGTCAAAATTTTTTTACTTTAGTCATCAAAATGCACAAAGCAAAGTATACTTTCAATTCATGTACATAAGTTTCTTTCCATTCATGTTCAAATGATTTTACTTTACGCGCTTCGTCACCCATAACCTGCTTTTCATAACGGTTGGTTTCCGTTACTATAATTTCCCAAAAATCTTCTTTCAATATAGCATTGACTATTTGAGTTGGAGCCGAGTGCTCGGCCAAGAAGGACGTGTTGAGCTACGCTCCGATATTCCGCATTGTATTTACATTTCGAGTACCGAGCAAGAGCGAGGCTTTCTGCCAGTTTCAGTCTAATTTATTTGTTGCCTCATTCATTCGTCCGTGCGTCGCGTCGTCTGAACATTACGTTCCACTCACTATAGCAGAAAAAGACAGAGTGAGAAGCGGTTCTTTCCAGCACGACCTCCTCGGAGGACCGTGCTCCGAAATCGGGAGAAAAACCCCGGCCACCCAAAGGCTGGCCATTGACGAGAGCTTGTCCGAGTTCATGCCCGAACATACACCCGCCAAGCATCATCCATCGAGGACAGCGGAGGCGCCTGCTCCTCCGCACAATCCAGTAGCAGAAGAGAGGAAGCTATTCATTGTCCCGCTCAAAAGAGACTCTAGTGCAAACAGTGACATGCAATCAATCAAAGTGCCTAAACGAAAGAAAACTACAAGTCTGCAGAGTGCGAGAGAGTTGCCTGCAGAGACGACCGCCAGCGTATCAAGAATGGAGGAGGGCGAAAAGACCGAGACCTCCGCCATCTCAGAAACATCATCGGTAAGGGGTAATCGTCCAAAGAACCCGAGGTCCAACCTGTGGGAAATGGTTAAGAGACAACGCGAGAAGATCACCGCGCTGATGAAACAACTCCAAGAACTCGCTCCGACAAAGGGCTCGAGGGCGACGAAATCATCAACGAGAACATCGGGCTAGTCACCTGCGTTACCGAGTCTCTCGTGCGCAAACCGCTACGAGCTACTCCAGAGAGTGGACACGATGGATACCAACGAATCGGCTATTGCGAACACCATCGAAGATCCTCGAGCCAACGACCTAACCCAGAATGAGACCACCAAACGGAGAGAGGGTAAGCCTCCACCTATTATCACCTAAGACTGCGCTCCCCAGCATCTCATAAATACAATAAAGAGCATCAAAGGTGGTGTCGCCTTCACTATTAACCCTTTGCGGTCGTATTAAATTTGGACATGGGTATCGTACTGGTCGGAATTAATTTCCGTCGAAAGAGCAGGGATACATAACATGCAAGATTACGAAGTATAAACAAGATTTAGTAGTTCTTTTGTGAACTTTAGATGTATGTTTACTCAATAAAGTGATCTAATGTCACGTTTTTGTATAAAAATTATATTTTATAGTTTTCCATCGTGTGGTATTTTTCGAAGCAATCTCCAACATGCAGGCCTGGTTTTTGATTGCATGTATCGCAAAAATAATTGGTTTGGCGCCTTCCGCCCTTAATCTTTCTGTTTAAACATACTACGCAATCTTTACTTTTTACATCTTCACAATGCCACGATATGTGCAGTTTTCTATTCAGTCTTTCCTCCTTATCTGAGGTCGATGGTTTTCCTAGTTTTGATTGTGCTCCATCACGATAACCACCAACCAGTTGTCCCACCAATTTTCGGAAAAAACATAAAATGTGTCATAGGCGCCCTGTTCTCTCTTCTAGCTGACGCCTTATATGCAGAGTCTGTATTGAAGGGGTCAACATAAAACTCTTCATCGCTATTTTCAATTTCACAGAACACTTCTTGCAGTAACTTTCTTTTTGCCATTTTGGAGTATTATTTTGAAATATTTTATCAAGCGAGAATGTCTTATTACTGTTAAACAAATTTATACAATATTCTTTGGAATTCTACAAGGTATCGCCGAACGTTGTCGATTTCTTTACGCTCAAAAGGCGACTGACTCGCCACAGCGTCTTGCATGGCGAATGCGGGGTGACAGCTTTTGTTTAGATTGGATTTCGTTATTTCCAATTGATAGGAGCATCGAATTGGTTCGTGAATAGGTTCCTTAGGCATTTAGGTTCGTTTAGAGAAAGTATAAACTGATAAATGAATGAATACAGTATAGGATTTGTATGGTTCCTTGCTGTGGTGGCTGAGAGAAGACATAGGACCGCAGAGGGTTTAACGCGGGGCGAACGGCGGCAACATCGTCTACCCTGAGAATTTGGCAGATTTCGGTAGAATTAAGAAGGCAATGGAAAATTCCAAGATAGCATACTACACGTATACGCCGAAAAACTCTAAGCCCGTAAGCATGCGTCTCAAAGGCATTGACCCGGACACTGACAAAAACCAAATTCTCGAGGAGCTAAATGGGACTGCTGCTGGAAAGATCCGAGCAGTGAAGGCAACACAGTTCGAAACCACACGAAGTGAACAGAGGAAGTCACCGCTCCCCATATTTCTAATCCAAATCATACCGGGATCCGATGTGAGCGCGATAAGGAATCTCACGCGAATTGCCTACCAACGGGTTTCTTGGGACAAGTTCAAAAGGAACCATATTATCCAATGCCACAACTGCCAGATGCGTCAGATGTGTCAAATGCGGTGACGCACACGAGAGGGGCGCCTGCCGGGTGGAGGCCCAAATGAAGCACGAAGACATTTTTTGCGTGAACTGCGCTAACTTCGGGCACCCCGCTTCCTACAGGGGGTGCCCGGTCTTCAAGGAAAGGGCAGCATCGGTCACCGCGGCCAAAAACGCTGCTAAAAAACTATTCCTCCAGATCCAGCTTTCAGTCAGGACGCGCCGCCCTCCGCGGCCTACACCATCCCCGAGGATCGAGCGCCTCTCCTACAGTGCCGTAGCTACTTCCACCACTACTCTTACCACCGCCGGGCCACTGGGATATTTCCCACCATTCAAGACAACCACGTCGGCGCAACCGCCGCTGCAGCCTCCTCGAACTCCTAGCTGCCAAATGACATCATCGGCCGCTCTCCTGCCGCAGGATCGGGAAATTCAAAGGGAATACCGACCTTTCATTCTACTCCGCGCAACAAAGCAATGATTTCGCCGCGATCCACGTATTACAAGAGAGGTGATTATAAAGACATTATAAGTGGTTATGTAGATTCTGATTGGGAAGGTCATAATGAAAATAATAGAAGAAGTACTAGTGGGTACTTGTTTAAATTATTCAAAAATGTACAATCTGTTGGTCAACGAGAAGACAAGCATCCGTAGCCGTTTCGTCTACTGAAGCAGAATATATGGCACTTTTCGAGGCCGTAAGGGAAGCTTTGTGATTGAAGTCTCTTGCAGTTAGTATTAATATAAATATTGAAAAACCAATAACAATATATGAAGATAATAATGGTTGCATAAGTATTGCAAACAATCCAAGCAATCACAAGAAATCAAAACACATAGATATCAAGTATCATTTTTCACGAGAACAAATAGAGAAAAAAATTATTAAACTTGAATTTGTTTGTACAGAAAACTAGATAGCTGATATACTGACGAAACCATTACCAGCACCAAAATTCGTGGAGTTCAGGACATAGATGGGCTTGAATTAATGGATATATATTTAAATGTTTACCTTCACATATATAAATATGTATATATATATTATAATTTTTATTTTTATCTTACTTCTCTATGGTCTGATTAGGTTTTCTGGGTTTTCCTAATCCTTTGCAACAAATGTTGGACCATTTGTATTTTCCCAGAATAAAAGTCATAGATTTTTTGTTTGTTTGTTACTTTTCTATTAAAGATTCTTATTAATTCGATATTGATTATAATTTTTAAAAATAACAAGTATACATACTGTTTAGTAATTTCTTCCAGAACGATTGATTCATTTTTGAGAGGGCGTGTTGGATTTTTAACAATAATATAACATTACTTATATTGGAAGATACAAAAATGATTCTCCGTTCTAGGAATTTCTTTTATAAACAGAAGACTCTCTGCAGTTCAGGGGAGAGTCACATAAACAGTTTATGTTGCTGACAATGAGTGGGCCCGAGCTCTAACTTTTCGGTCGTGCCCAGTTAGTCTGTTCTAGAAAGGAAGCATATAAAGAACTATTCATCCAGCCTTTATAATAAAATTATTTTTCTTTTTAAAAGTATACTTATTATTTTTATACCCATTTCCAAGATAAGACATATCTGAGCATACTTTTGTACTACAGTAGAATCCCTCTAATGTTGACAACTCGGGCCAGGATTATTCGCTAATGTTGACACTCCCCTCTAACCCCACTTTTCATGACTTATTTTCCCCTATGCGCATAAGCATGCGCAGAATTGGAACTTGAGTGAAGGATTCATGTAGACATCCATAACCTACATAACACGCCACGAACCTAAAATTCTATTGGGCAATAAAAAATCTAAGTGGGGGAAAATACAAGTAACAGTAGCGGAAGTATCCTGTCAACATTAGTGAGAGAGCAACGTTAGAGGGAGCAACGTTAGAGGGAGCAACATTAGAGGGATTCTACTGTAATAACACTGTTATTTTATCCTACACGCGACGTGGTGCGATCTGAAACTGTTGCTCGACATATAACCTCACTCGATGCGTCACGCGCATCGTTTTGTTTACTGTCTTCGGCGAGCGCGGCTCGTCTTTCCAGCCATGTGCTCCAATAATGGAGCAAACTTTAGTATACCTCTTTATTAGTACTCATTAGTACTTTTAAATCAGTAAGCGGTAGTACCATATATGCGATATATATACAGTGGAGATCCTCTTATTTCGAAGCGTCTAATTCGATTTCCCCTCGTTTTTCGGGCGGTGTTATCTCCCCACTCTTTAAGATTCCCCTCATTTCGTTTACCCGTCACGTGATGGAGGTTGTGTATTCGTGTTGGAGGTTATGTTTGTCAAAACCAAACCACACACGAGGAAAGGAGAAAGAATGTCATTTATCTGTCTCTTTTTATTCTCCCTCTCTCCTGACGGAGGACCATTGGAGGGGATCGAATTAAGAGGAACTTCGGAGAAACGACATTGGAAATAAGAGGATCTCCACTGTAGAATATTGTGCTATATATATAAAAAGTAGTTCTAGTGTTCGGGTTCCGCTCTAGGCGGCAGCATATCTGCAGACCAAACTTTACGTATGGGAGTTGACATCCCCTGGTACCGTCACATAACGCGTAACAATTCGGCGCGGCGTCTCTCAATACAGAAGTTAACAGATTAGTTTTAACCCTTTCCAATCGGAACCATTCTAGACGTTGGTGTTTAGCTACACGGCGCCACTTTGCTGCAGAAACGGGCATTTACAGACCCTCCTATTGTTTAGTATACTTTTGGAACTAACAAAGGAGGTTTCCCAAATGTTAATTTCCGATTGTAATGAAATTTACAGGGTAGGTATAATTCGTTAAAATATTTGACACGTATTTTTTTTATCGGCCATCGTTCATATCTAGAGGGTGAAAACAGCCCCCCAAAGTTGAGGTCAAAAAGCTATTTTTTTAAATATCTCGGAAACTATTTGGTGTAGATCAAAAATTAAAAATGCAAATTGTTCGTTTTTCCATGACGGATTTAATGGGAAAAGTAAGATTTCGTCAAAATTGTTTATTTAAAAAATATTTTAAAAATTCACATATTTTTGTATTTTTTTTGGTAAAACGTTGAGTTATTTTTGTCATATATTGCAAGAAGGTACTATATACCAAACCCAAGATTACGGATAAATCAGAATTTTTAGTTTCATCGTCATTATGGATATTTTTGTTTTTTGAATTACATTGCCATTTCGCAGTGAGAAGTCCCTTCTGGTATATGATCACTTCTACGTGCAATGGCATGATACTTCAGTAATTATATTATATTATGTATAAGAATTATCCCTTGAAAATTGTATAAAAAATAAAAATGTTTTCGCGATAATCCCTGCTACTCCATGGGTATTGGAGGAATATGGCTCCGTCCGTTACCGGCACGCAAGGCGCGTCCGTTGCGCGTCTTGTATCAAAAGTCTGGCCGAATAAGAAACGGTTGTTTCTACGATCTTTTCCAACCTTTATAAAAGCATGGTAGCCATTTAAAAAATAGTGTGGATTACGTCTGGGTTACCTGAATTCTATTAAAAATTTCATCAGCTTACATAAACATTAATACAACTGCAAAGAAGTCAAATTTTAGATCACTTTGTAGTAAGGGGTATTAAATAGTCCATAAATTCACTGCACAAATTAACAAAAAAAACAAAACGAGAGTATATATATTTGGATAAATGGAAAATATTGAGCAGTATAATATAACAATGATAATAATAGTAATAATAATAATGAATAATAATAATGGTATTAATAATAGTGAATAAAGGTATTAATAAGTGTTTCGTATCCGACTCGCATAGATGCTCAAAACGAACTTCAACGGCAGTCGCTGGCAGAGTTGCTTATATTAAATGTAAACTTAAGATATGTATCACGCTGGAGCCTGCTTCATACCTTCGACTCGTAAGAATTTTTTTCTCTTAAAGGGGCACTACAAATTATTATCATATTGCCTGGTCATTATAAGATAGAACAATATATAAAAAAAATATTTTTCCGCTTGCTGAACATAAATGCCGTGTGGTTGTCGAATGCGTCCAATCTAGTGAGTTACAAGCGTATTTATGGTGAGGACAATATGTATTCCTTACAATACATAATATAAAATTAATGAATGTCTGTTCTAACAAGCGTTTCTTATTCCACCAGATTTCTGTTACAAGTCGCGCAGCAGTCGCGCCTTGCATTCCCGTAACGGCCCGAGTCATATACAGGGTGGTCCACACAACGTGTGCACCGTTAAAAACTACCAAAATATGCGTTGCACAAAAAAGTTTTTATATAGAAGTTGCATGGTCTGAAGGGGCACATTATATAGTGTAGTTATTTTTTTTATAGGTGGAGGCGTTTCGGAGATTTGAAGGTCAACTTTGTTTTTTTAAATGGAATGCTATATTTTTTATATCAAAATATGGAAGAATGTCGAATTCTGAGTAAAAAAGTATTGATATTTATTTGCCCTAAACCTAATAACTAACGAGTAATTTCACTTTATTTCCTGAAAATTTTCTTCGCGTAATATCAAGTTAGAAATTCGACCTTATCACAGATTTCCGCAGGACACCGATGTTTACGTGACAGTGTTTACTAATATGAGTGACCTAGTGGCTTAACGCAACTAATGTAAATGTTCAAAGTGATATCCATTGGCATTAATACAGTGATGCAAACTATTAACTAATGAAGAAACTGCATTCTGAATCATATCCGCACTGAGTGTAATGCATGCTTCACGAATACGATGTTTCATATTCTCAGATGTTGTTGGTGGTTCACGATACACTGTGTCTTTTAATGTGCCCCACAGAAAATAGTCTAAAGGAGTAAGGTCCGGTGAGCGTGGAGGCCACATAAATCGTCCGCCACGACCAATCCATCGATTAGGAAATTTTCTATCCAGTACTTGCCTTACATTACGCGCATAATGTGCAGGACAACCATCATGTTGATACCAGATTTGTGTAAGGATATTTAAAGGTACATTTTCCAATAAAGATGGTAAAGTGTCATTCAAAAAGTTAGCATATTTTTGTCCTGTTAGTCGATCATTAATAAAATATGGCCCAATCAATTGGTTGCCCAGTATTCCACACCACACATTAACGCTCCATTGACGTTGGTGGTCGACTTCTCTCATCCAGTGAGGATTTTCTGGTGCCCAATAATGCATATTTTTCAAATTAATCTGCCTGCGATTAGTAAACGTTGCTTCATCAGTGAACAAAACTTTTTGTAAAAAATAATTATCACTGTTCATTTGATGCAGGAACCACTGGCAGAACCGAACGCGGTTTTCATAATCCGTTCCATGGAGCTCCTGATGAAGTGCTAGGTGATAGGGACGATGTTTTTCATTATGAAGAATGCGTAGTACACTTGTTTTGCTAATTCCAGATCCTCGTGAAATCTGTCGTGTACTAATATGGGGGTTTTCTGTTACCGCTGCTAGGACCGCAATAGCATTTGCATCAGAAGTAGTAGTTTTCGTTAAGTTACGTTTAGTAACATTAAGACTTCCGGTTCGTCGAAGCGATTGACACATTCTCTCAAATATGGCTCGAGATGGCTGATTTCGTTCAGGATACCTTTCGGCATAGATGGCTTTGGCTCTTATTGCATTTTTATGGCACTCACCATAAACTAAAAGCATATCAACTTTTTCGCTAGTACAAAATTTCATTTTTACTTTTATCTGTCTGGTAAATACACACAACACCGAAAGTAACTTCAATACTGGATTACGAATATATAGACGATTGCGAATTATGATAGATGTTGTGTTGATAAACACTGTCACGTAAACATCGCTGTCCTGCGGAAATCTGTGATAAGGTCGAATTTCTAACTTGATATTAGGCGAAGAAAATTTTCAGGAAATAAAGTGAAATTACTCGTTAGTTATTAGGTTTAGGGCAAATAAATGTCAATACTTTTTTACTCAGAATTCGACATTCTTCCATATTTTGATATAAAAAATATAGCATTCCATTTAAAAAAACAAAGTTGACCTTCAAATCTCCGAAACGCCTCCACCTATAAAAAAAATAACTAAACTATATAATGTGCCCCTTCAGACCATGCAACTTCTATATAAAAACTTTTTTGTGCAACGCATATTTTGGTAGTTTTTAACGGTGCACACGTTGTGTGGACCACCCTGTATAAAACGAAAAAAACAGCAAAATCGATAATTATATCATGAAAAAAACTGTAAGGTTATCACTCTGCTGATTATTTAAATAAGCACAGTATTTGCCACACTATCCGCTCAAATCGCCGTACGATAAACACCAAACCAGAAGAAAGAAACCAAAGGAAATTGGGAAACAATGAAGCAGCGTTATATCAGTACTTCATTCCTGGCACATGCGCAATGTATGTCATCCACCCCACCATTCACTTTACAACTGACCGCGGTCGGCAGGCGCTATGCGATTTTCTCAAAAACTAACACTCATATGACAAAAATTCATATAACATAAAATATGTACTTCGAAACGATCTACAACTTTTGTTTGAAACTTTTTCAAAAATTCTCAACATTTCCAGAGATAGACACGAAAAACTATAATTTTAATGGGTTTTTCATGGTTTTCACCATGAAACTCAAATTTCCGCCAATTTTCACTATCATTTTCGTAATCAGCGCATCAAGATGCATGGGAGTACCAAGTTTCAAAAAATTCGGAGGCATCCCGTTTTCGGAAGTACACCCAGTTCTAATTGATGATAAAGTAATTGTAGCGAGGCACGTAGATGTGGTAGAAGAGGATGTAAAGTGTGTAGGAATAAGAGAAGAAGCAGAAGAAGATATAAAAGATATAGGAGAACAAGCAGAAGATTCAGATGAAGCAAGCGGAATAAAAGAGGAAGATGAAACACGAGAAATAGTAAAACTTAATTCCAGGATGAAGAGATAATACTAAGGAAGTCACAAAGAAGCCGTAAACCCCCTGAGAGATTTGGGGACCCATACATTTATGCAAATTACACTGACCTAAGTGTACCTAGTACGTTTCAGGAAGTGATGAATTGCAACGAGGCAGAGTATTGGAAAAAGGCAATGGGAAAGGAGTTGGAAAACATAGAAAAAAATGGAACATGGGAACTGGTACATGCAACTGACAAGAAAGCATTAGATGTTAAGTGGGTATATGCGAGGAAATCAGGAGGACTCTACAAGGCAAGGATGGTTGTCAAAGGTTTCCAACAGGAGGAAGAACTAGAAAACCTTTATTCCCCTGTAACGAGGATGCAGACATTAAAACTACTGCTGTCCTATTGCTGCCACAATGGTTTGCTAGTGGAACAAATGGATGTTGAAGCTGCGTTTTTAAATAGTAAGATTACCTCGGAGGTGTATGTGAAGCAACCATTAGGATGTCAAAACAGTGATGAGAAGGTATATAGGTTACATAAAGCTTTGTATGGCCTAAAAGGTAGTCCTCGAGCTTGGTATGAATGTTTTGACGATTATATTAGAGGATTAGGTTTCAAGAGAAATGAATATGACTATTGTATTTATACCAAAGTGATTAATAATGCACAGGCCTATGTTTTATTGTATGTTGACGATTTACTCATTTGTGCCAAAGATAGGAAAGTGATTTGTAATATTAAAACTAAATTAGCAAGTAAATTTAAAATTAAGGATCTGGGCAACGTCAAGAACTATATAGGAATAGATATCGACTATAATTATTCAAACGAAAATGTGTTGACTCTAAGTCAAAAGAGCTATATAAAGTCATTAGTAAAGAAGTACGGGGTTGAAAACGCTAAGTTATATAACACGCCGATGGAAACTAATTTGAAATTAGAACCAGCCAAAGAAATAAATCCTAATATAATGTATCGTAATCTTATAGGTGCTCTGTTATACAGGGTGGGGCAATAACTATTAGCACCTCAGATATCTTCGAAACTATAAGTTTCACAGAAATATTTGCTGAAATAAAATTGCACAGTACGAAGGGGGCGATCCGGTAGCGATAATAGTTTTTTTGCAGGTGGAAGTACTTCGAGCATTTGAAGGTCACCTTTATTTTTTTAAATGGATCGGTATGTTTTTGCTTCCGTATCATGATAGAGGATCTTAAAACGAGTTCAACGACCTATTATACAAGGTCATTCACGGTCATAGAAAGTAGAGAAAGGCGATAATACTTAGGTTTTTGTATTAAATGAAACATACGTTTATAGTAGGTGTTCGAAATGATGACCGTCACTGTCAATGCAACATTGGATTCTTTTTACGATTGATTGACTTGTAAGTCTTACAGCGTCAGAACTTATTGACGCACAGGCTGCAATAATTGGCTGTTGCATGTCGTAAGGTGTAGTTGGTACTTCTTTGTACACTTTCTCTTTCAGTGTTCCCTAAAGAAAGAAATCTAGTGGTGTTAAGTCTGGTGAACGAACTGGCCACGACATTGGACCGCTGCGTCCAATCCAACGATTCCGAAATTTTTCATCGAGTTCCCTTCGCGCAATCAATGAATAGGTAATGTGCTGGGCATCCGTCATATTGATACCACATGGTTTGTCGTGTAAGTAAAGGTAACTCTTCTAGCAAAAGACCCAATGTATCCTTCATAAAATTAGCATAGATGTTGCCATTTAAATTTCCATTGATAAAATAAGGATCAATAATTTTATCACCTATGATACCGCACCATACATTCACAGACCACTGTTTTTGATGTTCAACCTGTCGCAGCCAATGTGGATTTTCCGCTGCCCATAAATGCATGTTATGCAAATTAACATTCCCGTGATTTGTGAATGTTGCTTCATCAGTAAATAAGACGGTATTAAGAAAAAACTGATTGTTTTGAATTTGACGTTTAGCCCATCGACAAAACTCAAAGCGATTCATGAAGTCGCCCCCATGCAATTCTTGGTGAAGACTAACATGGTACGGATGAAATTTGAAACGGTGCAAAATGCGAAGTACACTCCTCCTACTAATGCCAGATTCGCGTTCAATTTGTCGCGAACTAATATGAGGATTTCTAGACACAATTGCGAGCACACCGATTTCCATTTCTGCGTTAATTACTCGTTTCTGGCGTTCACTTTCACGAACACTTAAACTACCGGTTTGCCTAAGTTTATCACACACATTTTTAAATGTTTGACGCGAAGGCTGAGACCGATGTGGATATCGTTCAGCATACAAGTTTTTCGCCCTTACAAAATTTTCTTGGCATTCGCCATAAATAAGAAGCATATCGACTTGCTCTTCAAACGGATACATCGTGCCGGATTGGCCGATTTATCGATACTAATGTGGGATGCGAGAAAGACAGAGAGAAAGACAAAAACAAGGAATGATCTATATCAGAGTGCGTAGAATAAATCTGACAATGAGTGCAAGCGTTTGTTTGTTTTGTAACGGCGAAGAGCCTAGCGCCCGTCGAGAATAAGCGATCAACGAAGTAAGGCGAAAGGAGAAAATTATTTTTAATTACGTTTTATAAATATTTTAAATTAAATAAAATAAATAATATTACTTAAATATACCTTTTATTTATCCGGGATTTTAATAAAACTTAGTGTCTAAAATGAAACCCTACACTAATCTTATCATGTTTATCTTATCTTGCAAACTTATTAAAGTGTCCTTCAAGCAGTGTTTACTCCCAGTGAAGTAAACGGTAAGCATTACGCCTTTCTCTACTGTTTACAATACGTATGTTTCATTTACTACCAAAACCGTAAGTATTATCGCCTTTCTCTATTTTATATGACCGTGAATGACCTTGTATAATAGGTCGTTGAATTTGTTTTAAGATCCTCTATCATGATACGGAAGCAAAAACATACCGATCCATTTAAAAAAATGAAGGTGACCTTCAAATGCCCGAAGTACTTCCACCTGCAAAAAAACTATTATCGCTACCGGATCGCCCCCTTCGTACTGTGCAATTTTATTTCCGCAAATATTTCTGTGAGACTTATAGTTTCGAAGATATCTGAGGTGCTAATAGTTATTGCCCCACCCTGTATATTGGTTCCGGCACGAGACCGGATATAGCGTTTAGTGTGAGTTATCTAAGCAGGTTTCAGAACTGTTTTGATCAGACACATTTTAAGTATGCTTTGAGAATACTGAAGTATCTATATAAAACAAAACATTTGAAATTACTGTATAGAAAAGACTGTAATGCTGCGGTTGTCGATTGTTACGTAGATGCAGACTGGGCAGGAGACAATGTAGATCGGAAATCTACGTCCGGATTAGTTATACACTGCCGCTCAAAAGTATGTGGACACTTCCTTAACTCTCATAACTAGCTGAAAAAAGTTTCGATATCTTTGGCAAAATTTGATTATCTTGTAGGCATTTCTGTTTGTACAGTATTGGAGAACATATTTTAATAATAATTATTAAATATCTCACAGATAATGATAACAGATTGTGACAGGAAAGTAAACTGTCAGAACCCGCTCAACATCGTCGGGGATCTGGCTCCGGACAAGCGAGAGCATTACCGGCTCACGTTCGAAATTCCTTCGCAGGGAAACAGCGCCGCTAATTGTAATAGGTAAAGGGCCAGCAGAGGGCGAACATCTTTCGCGTTCGATCGTCGATCGAACATGCGACACTCTGTCCCGGTTAGCCGAAGTGTAAGGATCCAGAGGGACTCTGTCCCCGTTAGCCAAATTGTAAAGATCGAGAGGGACTTCTGTCCCGTATTGTCAAAAGGAAAGGACATAGAGATTTCCGTCCTGATAACCTAAACGTGGTTACGTGCGCTATTACGCCGACTTGATTTTGTGAAGGCAGCGGCCTACGCTAATACTTTAAATCGAACCTTGCATAGTTATAAGGAAACGAATTTTGTCAAGTAAGTGAAAACTAACTTACCAGAAGTAAATTATATTGTTTTTCATATTCCACATTCTATTTCTTATGTTTTTGCCTTTCGGGTCATCCGACCTACCCTCCCCTGTGAGAGCCTCTTGCTTATCGCTGACTCAACAAGCCTTATTTTGTTAATTAAAATCCGTTGTTGGTTCGTAAAACCAACAGGCGCCCAACATTTTACTGACTTATATAATCTTCCACCAAGTTTGCCCAAAATTTCTTCAGAGCCCCGGCAGCCACTAACCCAGGCCGCGCCGGGTGGTCCCTTTCGATTGTAATAAACTTAAATTGTCGAAATTTTTAAACAATCGGAAGGTCGGCTGTCTCATTTGGAGCCCAACGTGGGGCAAGGTTGGAAAAATTTGCTATAAAATTTATTATTTCATTTAATATTGTTGTCTGGGCAAAATTTTGGAATTATATTATTAATATTACATGCTTAAAATTCGAAATAAATGTAAAGTTCTGGTAAATTCATCGAATTACGGTTAAAATATTTTCGTCGAGCGAACGACCGTTTCATATAAGAAACGTCCGGTCGCAGCGACCTTGTTTGGGCTTAGTCGCGTTGTTTACGTTGAGCGTTATCTTCACAAGGGCTTTCTTCCTCTTACTTTCACTTGCTATATACGTTTCAAATTCCTTGGAATCTTGGTCTGTTGGTAACAGTTATAATAAATTTTTCCTTGGAATCTTGGTCTACTGCAGTCAAGTCAAGGTCTTGCTCGACAGAGCCGTTTCTCGAGCTGCTCCGCCTGCTACTCCTTCCTATATACTCGAGAGCTCGCTGATTGACTTTGCCTCCACTTAATAGTAGCGGACCTATTGGCATGAGCACGGGCGTATTCGGGGCGACATTCGTAGTCAATCAGTCGCGCTGAAAAGTCGTGCCTTGCGCGTCAGTCGCGGAGATCAGAAGGTCGTGCGTGGCACGTCGATTAAGGTTATTTGTCGAAATACAATTTCACACCGCACTATATCGCATGTAGGGTAACACAAAAGTATTGTTAGTGAAAAAGTATGCTCGAATATGTGTTAAATAAAGTACAATTAATATATTTTAATATTTTTGGGCTTCTGGCGACGGTTTGTTGTTGTTGACCACTACGTTATGCATTACGTCTAAATATAGTATTGTGTTCCAGCACCAATAGTTGTAAATCAATTATTAGCGCAAATTGTTAAAAGTAACTATACGATAATAGAACGCTACGTTTCCCAACGAAAAAGAACACATTGTTGCCGCCGCAACATATAGAGATGCATCTCAACGGTTTCTTTCATCTGTATGATTGTTAAAAAACATTTTCTTCATTTATATTTTAATGCGATTTCTCGACAACGATTCAGCGGAAAAGGACATTGATACAGTGGAATAGATTTTCAGAAGATAACTTTGTAACAAAGAGTGCATTTGCATATTTCCATGGGTAATGTGGAAACCTATATTACCTCTTTACTGTTAAAAGACAACACAACATTGTACGATGTATCGCCCCAATAACTTCTTACATTATTCTACATTCTTTGAGGCAAACAAGTTTGGCATTTTGCTGTCGCAAAATTTTTTAAATATAAATGTCGCCCCAATATACCGCCACATGCTACCACGCTTGTTCCAGTAGGTACGACCATGACGCCGCCGGTGGGCCTGTGAATCAGTGACATCTCGGCTGTATGTGTAGGTGAAGGAGGCGGCGCAGCTCGAGAAACGGCTCTGTCGAGCAAGACCTTGACTTGACTGATGTAGGGGATAACCCGCAAATAATTGAAAATAACGTTACAAACTTTCTATGGGAAATAGAGGACGGAACGGACGACGAGTTAGATCTTACGGATAATGAATTAGACGCCACAATTTCTAGTAAATTAGTAGATCCACTCGAACTTGTGACAATTCCGGGAAACGAATCGAGCCAAGTTACCATATTTAATTCTATTTGTGACCAAAATTGATATGACACGAAATTCGAGCCTGTAAGCAAATACCCGGATAGGTTTCCCGACTGGGAAGTAGAGAACGATAAACTTGTGTACCATAGGTCCGATTATGCTAAGGCGATAATAGACGACGAACATCCTGGGAAAATGGTGGTAAAACCCGCTGACATCGTCAGAATAATGCGCGAAAATCACGAAATTCCGCAGGCAGGACATTTAGGCCGCGACAAGACGTTAGAACGTATTCGACAAAATTATAATTGGCCGGGAATGACACAAGACATTAGATTATTAGTCGACGGATGTGATATTTGCATTGGGGTAAAAGATAATCAAAAACCGGTTAAAGGACCGTTGATAACTCGATCATTACAGGCACCCTGGATGCAAATCGCCGTTGATACGGCCGATATGACCACTCGTTCGAAGAAAGGTAATTCCCATATACAGTAATCCCTGGATAAATGCACAAGAAATTTCCCTGGATAAATGCATCGCGGCCATCCCCTCCACATAGGGGGATCCCCCTCGGTCGAACCTCGACGTTCGGCGACGAGGCAGTGTAATATGATATCATCGGAACGTGTCTATGACGCAATACTAAT
Organism: Cerceris rybyensis; assembly: GCA_910591515.1. NCBI lineage: Eukaryota > Metazoa > Arthropoda > Insecta > Hymenoptera > Crabronidae > Cerceris > Cerceris rybyensis. The sequence goes on along the minus strand of OU342796.1, from coordinate 2,694,450 downwards.
TGGAGACTTGAACTTTTCCATTTTTGATTTTTTTGTTTTGAAAACTTCGCTAACGTATTTGTGATAATTTTTTGATTAAACTGATACCAAACACGACATAGTTTGATGACACGCGATTGACAGCGAGGAGACCGTTCGTACGAACGTTTTGAGGAACGTTTCTCTCAACAGCATAGATATCTAAAAAACTTTGAGCATCGTCAAAATCTACTCCATGAGCTCGTGAATGGAGCAAAGATGGACGCATCGCCGTCAATCGCGTGTGCATCGCGAACGAGTCCCGGTTCGTTTAACCCTATCATCTTCGAGGGGGCGATTTCCCATTGCTTACCCCTTTCTAGATTCGTGGTCAGCTGGAGTCAGATGAAAACATAGAATAGTTACCTTATTCGATAGCTGCACTGCTAAATGGTTCCCAGTGCAAGACTTAAATGCACAGGTCATAGCTGAACCTCCGGACTGTGTTTACGTTGAGGCTCCAGGCGAGCGCAGAGCTTAGAAAAGGACAGACGGTAGAAAAGACTAGGGGTGTGCGAGTACTCGATTTATTCGGGTGCTCGAATTTCGAGTCGAGTAATAATCGACGAGTCAAGCCGAGTCGAGCGTTCGAATTTTTCAAGTTACTCGAATCGTCGAACTGCTTGCAAAAAATTCGAGCTACTCGAAAACTTCGAACAGATCGAATATTCGAACTACCCGAATACTTTCGAGCTACTCGAATATTATCGAACCACCCGAATATATTCGAGCTACTTGAATATTGTCGAACTACTCGCATACGTTCGAATAACTCGAATATTTTCAAGCTGTCCGAAAACATTCGAGTATTCACGTACTTGTCAATTTACTGCCAAATGTCACTTTTATTTCGATGGTAAAATGTGTTAAACACTAATTATTACTTGGCCACAAGGTTTATTTTATTTTTATATTTTCATGTAGGAAACATATTTCTTCAACGTGGTCCGTTCATAATTTAGTGCGATTTGCACTAACAATATTTCCAGTCGTTGAAAATAAACGCTCGTTGGACACCTGAGTAGCGGGTATTCCTAATAGAATTTTTGCTAATCTAGCTAAAGGAAGGAAACGGCCCTGATGCGTTTTCCACCAATTATACTAAATTATAACTTATTGAACATTAAGTAATTAAATATTATAAATTATAATTACAATAATAATAAATTGTATAAAATATAAATAATATAAAATATTATAATTATGATATATAAAAATGAAATACATTTTATGGTCAAGAAATAATGTGTATTTAACATATTTCACCATTGAAATAAGAGCGTCATTTGACAGAAAATTTATAAGTACGCGAATATTCGAATGTTTTCGGGCAACTTGAAAATATTCGAGTTATTCGAACGTATGCGAGTAGTTCGACAATATTCAAGTAGCTCGAATATATTCGGGTAGTTCGATAATATTCGAGTAGCTCGAATGTATTCGGGTAGTTCGAATAATCGATCTGTTAGAAGTTTTCGAGTAGTTCGAATTTTTTTCAAGCAGTTCGACGATTCGAATAGCTCGAAAAATTCAAGTGCTCGACTCGGATCGAGGAAGCGAACCGATCTGGGCTCGACTCGTAAATTACGAGTACTCGCACACCCCTAGAAAAGACAGGGAGGCCCAACGCACAGGGGGACCGGCCCTAACGTATCGGTGTCGCAATACTAATCGGAGGATGGAAGTTTTCCATTTTTGATTTTTTTGTTTTGAAACCTTCGCTAACGTATTTGTGACAATTTTCTGATTAAAATGATACCAAACACGATATGTTTGAGTTATCTAAATAGCAAGTAAACGAATTAAATATTAAGTAAATACTGCCCAAACTATGTCGTGTTTGGTATCATTTTAATCAAAAAATTATCACAAATACGTTAGCGAAGTTTTCAAAGCAAAAAAATCAAAAATGGAAAAGTTCAAGTCTCCAATTAGTATTGCGTCACCGACACGTTCGGGTCGGTCCCCCTGTAGCTTGGACCTCTCTGTCTCTTCTACTGTCTATTCTTTTCTAAGTTCACGCTCGGCTGGAGCCTGAACGTAAACACAAAATAGAAACCATCACTTCGTAACTGCACTGTTTCGGTCCCGAATTCAGTGCATTTATCCAGGATTTACTGTAATTGTCATTCAAGACCTTTCGACAAAATACATCGAATTGTTCGCGACTCGCGATAAGAAGGGTAAAACGGTAGTTAAAGCATTGGACGCTATTTTCGATAGATGGGGTACACCTCAATCGATTATCTCCGACAACGGTAAAGAGTATCTTAACAGAGATGTTAGCAATTTCTTAGCCGCGAGAGGAGTAAAACATATTACCACTCCGTTAGCGCATCCACAAGGAAATCCGGTAGAGCGCGTTAACCGGACAATAAAACCGATGATAGCTGCATTCGTCAAAGATAAACAGAGTGAGTGGGGTCAATATTTGTCCAAACTTCAGTTTGCGTATAATACGGTACCACATGCAGGAACGCGAATATCGCCATTCTTCCTAAACTACGGGCGAGAAGCAATTTTTCGACATGTCAGTAGCTCAGCAAATACATCGTGTGTGTCGAATGACGGAATAACCGATTGGGTAGATAGAATGAATAACATCGATGAGTTACGGCATAAAATCGAAATGCAATTAAAGAAATATTCGGACGAACGCCGCGCCAAGTTCAATAAAGACAGGGTAACACAAATTAAGGTAAAGGAAGGGATGGAAGTCTATTATCCCAATAAAAAACTTAGTAATAAAGCAGAGGGTTACAATACTAAGCTGGCACACAAATATCTTGGACCAGCCAAAATAAGAAAGGTATTAGGACCTATGACTGTGGAGCTAGTAGACCAGGATAACAAACTCATTGGTAAATACTATCTAACAGACTTAAAGATTCCACGCCGTAGTCTTAGGAATCCTAACACTGCTCTGTAGATGTCCTTTTCGTCACCTTTATGTTTGTCTTATCCCCACGTTGAACATGAACTGTATTCTCAAAATGGACGCATCAACCCCTACTTTGGCAAGAACAGAAGACGTAGAGAAGAGGAAGCAGGCGATTCGACAACAACTCGGCGACTTGACAAAGGAGCCCATAAATCTGCAGGCTCCGATAGGCAGCGAAAACTCCTCCGGTACCACATCGGACGATGAGGATATCGCCCTGGCGTCGTTACTCGATGAACAACTAACCGTCACAAAGGACAAACCCACTCCCACAGGGCAGGGAGCAATACCAAAGTTCAACAAGCGTTGGCCAGTGACAACCATCAAGGCAGGAGCACCCGAGGAAGCCCGCACTTTGTTGCAAAAGATACGCAACAAACTGCCTTCCAGGCTACAGACTTCGACAACCGTCATCAGAGAAGCAGACCTCCACCAGGAGAACCTGCTACGAAAACGGGTAGACAGTACAAGAAGCCACTCCGATCGACGGACAACCCGTCTGCAGAAGTCGCACCGTCACACAGTGGTTCATTTGGCCGAAAACCTGGCCAAAACTCAAGGAGTTTTTCAATTTAGCTGAAAATTGGTGTATTAGTATTATTTGGGTCGCTGATTAAGAATCTGAACTCAAAATTTCCAAAAACAAAATGGCGGCTCTAATATGGCAAGTGCGAGTATCGAAAAATTGTCGGATCGGCACGAAAATCAGTAGTCTTATGTTTTTCCGTCGCTGATTAAGAATCTGAACTCAGAATTTCCATAAAACTAATGGCGGCTTCAATATGGCGGATGCGAGTATTGAAAAATTGTCGGATCGGCAAGAAAATTAGTATTCTTGTGTTTCTCCGGTCGCTGATTAAGAATCTGAACTCAGAATTTCCAAAAACAAATTGGCGAACAAACATAATTAAAAAATTAAGAATTTATTTAGATATTATGATACATTTATTGATCACAGTGAATTATATTCATCTTATAAGCTTTTAATATTACAGAGAATCTTAACAATTACCTTATAACGAACGTATTATAGTTAACTGACTAATTATTTTGAAATTAAATATATTTTTCTTTTATTATCTTCTTTATCTAGTCCTTCGTAACCTTCGAGCAATTCGGTTATGTCCTCTTGACCTCCGCAGTATCGGCCACCGAGAATCATATTTTCAAATAATAGTTAGTTTCGGTACATTGAAATCAATATAGAAATTAAATTGAGCATATAGTACTAAATATTTATCATACCTTCTTAATTAAAAGAATAAATGTAATCTTGTCCGCAAACAATCAACGAGTTCTTCCCTCCGCAGTGAAATCGATGGTGCTTCAGAAGATGATGATTCCATAGCACTACACAATACACACTGAACTCTACTCTTTGCGAAATTGCTGTCACAGCTAAGTAAGTAAATATCACAAAGTACAAGTGATATCTACCGTGTCAGAAAACGTAGCACGGTATAAATAGTTTACGGTGCTTCCACCTCCAATTTTTCATTCCAGTATTTAAAATTACGGTGGAAGGAGAAAAGCTAAACTTTGCGAGAAACAAATATAGCCCTCATACCTGCAACTAGCCAGATTTTCAGCCGAAACGTCAAACATCTTTCGGTTTATGACGGTAAGCGGTCGAGGTGATCGCGGCTATCTATTGTTGCTTTGGAACAAAAGGCCACCAGCTTGCTTAAAATTATTTTGATTTTTAACCTGAACGAAATAAATATAGCGTTTCGTTAATTACAAGGGTAACCTTAGTGAAGGATTAACATTATTCGTTTGTCCAAGGCACGATAGCCTGGCCGTATGTCATAAACGTATTTCCCCGAGCATGGCGCGTGCGACAAACAAATAAGAATATCGCGTACAATTGCAAAAAGTCGCAAAATGTTACAACGGGGACTTCTTCGGGAAGCTTTAAAGTTTAATTAAAAAAAAAACATATTCTGATATTCCTTTTCCTTCAAAAGTTATAATGATATTTATTGCAACAGTCACGTTATCTTAATACCAGCATATCACAGCTATTCCATCTTCGAATTTTCCATTGTTTAATGAAAATCTCGACTGAAAGAGATGGATAGAACATTGTGAGAAACAAATATAGCCCTCGTACCTGCAACTAGCCAGATTTTCAGCCGAAACGTCAAACATCTTTCGGTTTATGACGGTAAGCGGTCGAGGTGATCGCGGCTATCTATTGTTGCTTTGGAACAAAAGGCCACCAGCTTGCTTAAAATTATTTTTATTTTTAACCTGAACGAAATAAATATAGCGTTTCGTTAATTACAAGGGTAACCTTAGTGAAGGACTAGCATTATTCGTTTGTCCAAGGCACGATAGCCTGGCCGTATGTCATAAACGTATTTCCCCGAGCATGGCGCGTGCGACAAACAAATAAGAATATCTCGTACAATCGCAAAAAGTCGCAAAATTTTACAACCGGGACTTCTTCGGGAAGCTTCAAAGTTTAATTTAAAAAAAAATTCGCGTTGTACTTTTGCGTACTTCACAACTATTTCCTCTGCAAAAGGAAAAAAATGTATGGGTTTTGCAATCTGTGCCATCGGAGTTGTAAAATATTAAATAAAAAAATGAAACCAAGGTACTTATAATTTAAAAGTATGACGAATAGCAACAAATACTTGCAAAGTTGATTGTACCATTATTTCACATTGAAAACGTATTCTGAATTTCGACGTGAATACGTTACATTATTCAAGTGCCAACTTTGACATTGCATATCTCTAAGAGCGTTGTTCAATAAAAACTTTTATTAATGGAAACCGATGCTCTGATATGTTACAAATCAAACGCAATTGCTAAATTTTGAAAATCGCGAAAAAAATTTTTGGCTTTTTGGCCCGGTTTTCGGCCAAATGAACCACTGTGCGTCAGTAGTCGAGCCAGCGCCACTACCGCGGGAACCAACTTTCAACCAAATAATGAAAGAGCGCCCAGAGCTGAGCGGAGACGAGAAGATCAAGGTCGTGGTCCCAACAAAATTTATGAAAACTTTCGACAAGACCCAGTAGGGATCCCGTTCAACTATCAACGACTCCTCAACTGGACAATGTCGGCGTGCGAGGATAATCTGTTAATCATTAGAGACTTTCTTTATTGTGTTTGTCCTTGCCTACCTAATACTCCTAGCACTACTTAACAAATGTCTCTTAGTAACATGTCGTGACTGTGTGTGTTTCCGATAATCCATTCCTTCCACAGGAAATAGAGTGAGGAAATTACGGAAACTAAATTTTTCAATTTATGTGATGGAATACTTCAGGTAAGACTCTAGTTTTCAACTTGCTAAAATCTATTTTAAAATTGTAAGATTGTTAACTAGCTCTTATTGTAGAAAGACCGTTTCGCAGCTTCGCTGAGATCATCCCTCTCCGACGTTGAGGTTTGAGGGGGGAGAATGTGACAGTAAAGTAAACTGTCAGAACCCGCTCAACATCGTCGGGGATCTGGCTCCGGACAAGCGAGAGCATTACCGGCTCACGTTCGGAATTCCCTCGCAGGGAAATAGCGCCGCTAATTGTAATAGGTAAAGGGCCAGCAGAGGGCGAACATCTTTCGCGTTCGATCATCGATCGAACATGCGACATTCTGTCCCGGTTAGCCAAAGTGTATGGATCAGTAAGGATCCAGAGGGACTCTGTCCCGGTTAGCCGAAGTGTAAGGATCAGTAAGGATCCAGAGGGACTCTGTCCCCGTTAGCCAAATTGTAAAGATCGAGAGGAACTTCTGTCCCGTATAGTCAAAAGGAAAGGACGTAGAGATTTCCGTCCTGATAAGCTAAACGTGGTTACGTGCGCTATTACGCCAACTTGATTTTGTGAAGGCAGCGGCCTACGCTAATACTTTAAATCGAACCTTGCATAGTTATAAGGAAACGAATTTTGTCAAGTAAGTGAAAACTAACTTACCAGAAGTAAATTATATTGTTTTTCATATTCCACATTCTATTTCTTATGTTTTTGCCTTTCGAGTCATTCGACCTACCCTCCCCTGTGAGAGCCTCTTGCTTATCGCTGACTCAACAAGCCTTATTTTGTTAATTAAAATCCGTTGTTGGTTCGTAAAACCAACTGGCGCCCAACATTTTACTGACTTATATAATCTTCCACTAAGTTTGCCCAAAATTTCTTCAGAGCCCCGGCAGCCACTGACCCAGGCCGCGCCGACTGGCGCCTTTCGATTGTAATAAACTTAAATTTTCAGAATTTTTAAACAATCAGGAAGGTTGGCTGTCTCAAGATAATTATATATTCTTTTCGTCTACATAACCACCGCGTGATTTTACATCCGCGTTTCCTAATCGTGGCATCCTGGCTATTAATCGTTTAAATATTTCGCTGCCAATAATGTTTATAAATGTTTATGTTACTCTAGAAATGGCAAGAGACCTCACTTTAGCAATGCAGTCCCCGGAAACTTCTAGAGAAAAACCTCAAAAACTCTACAGTGCAATATAATGCAGCTTTCCTCCCACCGGATCGATTTTTTTATTTAATAGAATTGAATAACAATATTTGTAATTTAGTACTATTGGAGTACATTACATACATATTCGGAACAGAATTTAGCAACAAAAATTGATTAACAACAAAAATGTACCGTATCTATCAGAAATTTCATAAAAGTGGTAAATGTCCACATACTTTTGAGCGGCAGTGTACGTGTGTATGGAAATGTGATATTTTGGAGATCACACAAACAGAATTCTGTCGCGAAGTCTTCAACCGTTGCAGAGTACATGGCGTTATCTGAGGCCGTAACAGAAGTGAAGACTATAAAAGGAATCTTAAAAACTTTCAAAATTGACTTATTGTTAGTGACTCCCATCAAGATATATGAGGACAATTCTAGTGCGATAGTAATTGCGAAAAACGGGAATTTGACAAAGAAATCCAAATACATAGAAGTACATTTTCATTTTATAAACGAGAATTATGTGAACAAAACCATAGACATTATAAAGATAGATTCAGAGGAAAATGTAGCGGACCTACTTACAAAGTCGCTAGGTAGAGTTAAATTTGTTAAGTTTAGGGATATGTTAAGCATTATAGAATAGAAACTGACAGGATTAAGGAAGCGCATAATACAAGCGTAAGGAAGCGTGGTAGAATGGGGAATACGCATGGATTATGACTATTAAAGGGTCTACCACGAGAGGGCGAAGTGGTAGGTAGGTAGAAAGTAAGCAAGCCACGTGTGAGATTTATAATTGTATGTTCTTATTGTTTTCTCTTCAATAAATGTACTGTTTGTAGTGAATGCAGATGAGTGTATTTACTTTAACAATCTCGATCCCGCGCCCATGGGGGCCGTGAGGATTAAGCCCAAGAGGCAAGTGCTTAACGTTAAATAAATCTCGAACGATCTATTTTCTCTTACAGCTATCTCTTTATACTTCGCCAGTACATCATACTCGATATGGTTAGCCTGAAATGCAAAGAGAGCCATGTCTGCTTCATCAAAATCCGTAACATAATCCTTTTGTCATATGGGCTTCTTTCTGATTCTTTTATTATTTCCTTGATCCGTTTCCCTGTCTTCAGTGACTAATTTTATCTCATTTTCATCTCTTACAGAGCTTGTTAGCTCTACATCCGTTTCTGTACCGTCCTTTTCGTTATCCTCCTCTTCGGTAGGTTCACATACAGTAAAACTTCGATAAATGCCGAAGAAGTTTGTACCGATAAATGCATCGCGACTATTCCCTCCACATAGGGGGATCCCCCTCGGTCGAACCTCGACGTTCGGCGACGAGGTAGTGTAACACGATATTATCGGAACGTATCGATGAGACAATACTAATCCGAGGCTTGAACTTTTCCATTTTTTATTTTTTTTTGTTGAAAACTTCGCTAACGTATTTGTGACAATTTTCTGATTAAAATGATACCAAACACGACATAGTTTGAGCAATATTTACTTAATATTTAATTCGTTTACTTCCTATTTAGATAACTCAAACATATCGTGTTTGGTATTGTGATAGAATCTCAAGCGAAATGTAGCGGTCTGAGCGCGGCGCGAGAAAGAAAATGTAGTCGACTGACAGGAGAAACTACAATGAATTAATAGATGTAATTAACTAAAACGTTTATTTTCTGTCCGCGGAAGAATACAAAAGGCTGAACAAAGGCAAATTAGGCACTCACGAAACAAAGAAAAATATAGCACTACTAAACAGTAGTGGTGGAGAACTATCGATGGTACTATCGATAGTTATCGATGGTTGCCACTATCGAATACTATCGATAGCCTAGTTTCGCTATCGATAATTATCGAAAACTTAGGTTGGTATTCCTTAATTTCTTTCGTCTGTTACAGATACCGCGAATTTAAAAATTTAGTAATTATAATCTGTTGAATAGCAATTGTTCATCAACAGAATCAACAGAATTTTGGAAGTTACTGATGCTGTAAATAGATCTTTAATCAAATTACGCAATGCTCCATTACCACTGACAATTCATGAAATAGCGATATTAGAAGATGTAAAAAATATTGTTAAGTTGTTTTAAGAAGCAACAAAAAAAGTTTCGGGATCTAATTACATAACAATTTCTATGATTATACCTCTTAGTTACCCCAGACAGACTGGAATATTGCAGCAATATTGCGAATCATGCACAATATTGGCGACATTGCAGCAATGTTGCTGCAACATTGCAGTGGCAATATTGCAGCGGAACATTACCGCAACATTGCACAATTGGAACGAATCGACCATCTAGGTGGAAAAAAATAATAACTCGACAACCATTCATTTCAGAGAAAAATGTTTTATACAAAAATTTCATAATATCGTGGAAAGAATATTGGTGTTGTACTATTTTTTTTTTATATTTCTTCAATGTTATTTAAAGATCAACTTAATTTTTTATACAAAAATCGGTAGATTTTGTTATAGACGTTCATTGTACAGGAAAAATAAAGAAACTTTTGTATAAGACATTTTCTTATTGGACTTTATATTAGAAAGATATTTAAGGAACAAGATCCTACAAAAGCGTTTTTCGATAGGCGGACTGTCCAGCAAACATTCAACAGCTATAACAAAGAATTGCACAGATATGCGCACAAAATCTTTGCGTTAATTACTTCTACATAGTCTAAGGAATATACCTGCGCAGTTTCAGCCAGGTACTTTTCGGTACTTTTTAGTTATTCAATGTTTAAGTGGACTGTGTACCGCGATTTTCACCATAATTACGTAGCTTCCCAGACAGACTGGAATATTGCAGCAATATTGCGAATCTTGCACAATATTGGCAACATTGCAGTGGCAATATTGCAACGGAACATTACTGCAACGTTGCTGCAACGTTGCTGCAACATTGCCGCAATATTGCCGCAACATTGCCGCAATATTGCCGCAACATTGCAGTGGCAATATTGCCGCGGGAACATTGCAATGGCAACATTGAAATGTATGCTCAACATTGATGAATATACCCTATTATAGGGGCAAACACTCAATGGTTTTTAAGATATTTGCAATTAAAGTTTCATTGCCATATTTAAGTGGAACTGTAGAACGTAACATCAAGAGCTGCCGTAGTGTAGCGGCAACGTTCTGGGTTCGCACAGAAAAGACTAGGGTTCGAATCCCCCCATCGTGGGTAAAAAAGTAGGAGTAAGTAAGAAAAAAAAATCCCATTGCAAAGTGGCTTTCCCAGTCCAAAATTAGAATAAAAATCGTTCGAGAATTCAAGAACATCCAGTTATCCGATGACACCGATGGCAATTCGGAACAAATAAACAAGATAATATAATGATTAACATCAAGCCTAAACTCAGTAACAAATCAATATTACTGTGTTTTTTTTTAAATTCAAAATGTTTTTTTTCTATTGAATAAATGCAATTATCACAAATAAATGTTTGTTCATCCAACCAATATTCCAGCAATATTGCTACAACGTTCGCAATATTCCTGCAACGTTCGGAATATTCCTGCAATATTGCTGCAACGTTCGCAATATTCCTGCAATATTGCTGCAACATTCGCAATATTGCTGCAATGTTGCTGCAACATTCGCAATATTGCTGCAATGTTGCTGCAATATTCCCGGCAATATTCCTGCAAGCTACAAAGAGGCGGACATAGGAATATTGCAGCAATGTTGCGGCAATATTCCCTGCAACGTTTAATGTTGCACGGCAATATTGCTGCAATATTGCTGCAATATTCCAGTCTGTCTGGGACGGTATATATAATCATCTAACAAATCTCTATCCAGAATTAAATACAGACGAACGCAAAATGATTTGTAACAAAATTATACATTCAGTAACAGAAAGATTGTTTCCTTACGAATTAAGATCGGTGCCAAGAATCGCCACAGTTCTTGATCCCAGATTCAAGAAAGTTGGTTTTAAACATGTGTCAGCTTGTCTGGAACTAGAACTAAATAATATAATGAAAGATTCATCGGTAAATGCACAAGTGGAAAACCCGAAAAATTCAGAAAATGATTGCCAAGTGAACAAAAAATCTTTATTTTTTTTTTATTGAACAAAGAATAAAAGAGAAAGGTAAATCTATTTCTGCAGATGCCATACTGATAAAAAGGAAATATTTAGAAAAACCAAATATTTTAAAAGACTGCGATGTTTTACATTTTTATAAAATAAATAATGCATAACAAATATTTTAAACCAATTAATATTTAAGTACTTGTGCATTCCCGAGTATTCTACTGCAAGTGAAACAAATTTCACTGTTGCAAGACAAATCGTATCTGGACGCAGATCCAGGCTGAAACCAGAGAATGTGAACATATTACTATTTTTAAACAGAAATGTTTGGTTACTAGATTCGTAATGTATCAAATTGAAATGAAAATTCTTTATTTTGCACCGATAAATATACTTTACTCCTAACGCAGAATAATAAAGTACGATATACAAAATTAATTACATTCTACTGCTATCAATATCAATGATTACTATCATTAACTATCGATGGTCGATGATCCAACTATCGAAAACTATCGATAGTGCCGACTATCGATATTTCTCCACCTCTACTAAACAGTGAGCGAAGATTAACTCGTATCTAACGTGGCTGTGACGCAGGTGTAAACAAAACTGAAACTCGAACAGCTGATCGCCCAGCTGATATTTATATGTTTGTCCTACCGAACGCTCCAGAAAGGTCTAGAGGAGCATGCTCGAACAATCCGAATCGAGACCGTTTTAGTTCGAGAACGTTCGGCAGGACCCCTCACTTTTGGGGAGAGGCGGAGGGCAGGATGTAAGTGCTCCTCGGCGGAGCGGGCACTACGGGGAGCGGAGGTAAACGCCGAGCCACGATCGGCAGTGACGATGCGCAGGCGCGGTGTACCGTCGTACTCCAAGCGCGTAGCGCGGATTTCGAACTGCAGCATCCTATGCATTTAAGTCTCGCACAGGGAACCATTTAGCAGTGCAGTTAACGGTACAGGTAACTATTCTATGTTTTCATCTGACTCCAGCTGACCAAGAATCTAGAAAGGGGTAAGCAATGGGAAACCGCCCCCTCGAAGATGATAGGGTTAAAGGAACCAGGACTCGGTTGCGGTGCACACGCGATTGACGGCGATGTGTTCATCTTTGCTCCATTCACGAGCTAATGGAGTACATTTTGACGATGCTCAAAGTTTGTTAGATATCTATGCTATTGCGAGAAACGTTCCTCAAAAGTTCGTACGAACGGACTCCTTGCTGTCAATCGCGTGTGCATCATAATCGTGCCTTAGTACTTTTAACCTCTGCATCTTCGGGGGTGGGGGGTCCTCCCATTGTTTGCCACTTTCTAAATTCGCGGTCAGTTAGAGTCGCATGAAAACGCTGAATTGTTACCCACCTCAATAAATGTACTTCAAATCGACAGCTGTGCAATGTCTAAATGCACAGGGCTGTGTCTACGTTACGGCTCCAATTGAGCGCCGAACTTAGAAAATGCATTAAATATAATTCAAACCGTATCGTGTTTGGTATCATTTTAATAAAAAAAATCTCACAAATACGTTAACGACTTTTCAAAAAATAAGAATCAAAAATGGAAAAGTTCGATACTCCGATTAGTAGAGCGTAACGCAATAGAAGACGTTACGACGTGGCGGAAGTATTACATAATTAAGGCGTGAGTTTAAGGCCGACACTGAGTTCTAATTAATTTTAATATAGTATTATGGAAAATACATAAAATGAGGAGACGTTGAGGGTGGCAAACAAGAGGCCATAATAGGTGAGGACGACCTTTTTTTCCGAGGAGGGGAACTGCGTTTGCGCACCTCCCCCGACATGTACTGCCGGGGGAAGTGTGGGACTCGCCGGGAGTTTGACCTCCCGGAATACCCTAAAACCCCTCCTCTATCTCCCTCTCGACAGCTACGAGGGAGGGCGGCACTGTTTTTCACACTACTTCGCTCTCCCCCGCTTCCTATAAGGGAGTCTGTCTCCACCTACACTTCGGAGACACATACATATCTTATAAATAACATATATGGACGCCACAAGTCACTCACCCTAATCTTCCACACTTCACGCATTCACACATTCACACACACCCTCTCCTTACCCCACATATCCTAGACCCGGCCAGGTGGAAGCTTCAGCTTGCCGGGACTCCATGCTCCCTACACAGATAACAAGGGGCGCGTTTTTCGCACTCCTTGGCTCTGTGTCCCTTCTCCCCACACCTCCTACAGACAATCTCTCCCTCCCTTACTTTCTGACACCCATAACTGAGATGTCCAAGGTCATGACACCTGAAACATCTCTTGGGTGTGTAGATTTCCTTCAATCTGACCCGGCAATACCCAATTCTAAATTTCCTCCCATCCCTGGACTCTGTATTTCCTGGCCCCGAGATTTCCACCCGCGCCCTCTTGACTCCTCCCCATGTCCACCTGATGTCCCAGACCCTGACATCCCCTGCCTCGACCTTAAACTCCTTCCTGCACGCCTCTTCCACCTCCCTAGCCTCTACCAGCGGATCCAGGTCGAAGATCTCGTAGGTGGAGGAGGGTCTTTTCTCCTCTATCTTAATCCCCTCCCCCCCACTGTCTCCCTGATCCTATCCGCCACCTCCCTACGTTTCCTCTTCCCCTCCATCTCTATGATAATGTCCCCCCCTCCCTCTTGTTTTGCGGACCCCTTTAGCTCCCTCTAACACCTCCCCCCCTCCCCCACCCGATTTAATTTCTCCGTAAATTTGGTGGCTCGATTTATTCTCCGAGCCTCTAATCACGATGGCCTCTCCCATCCTTCTCTTTGTTCCCCATCCCTCGCCTCGCTTCCCATTCTCTGTCGCGTTCACCCTCGTCTTTCTCCCCACGACCTCCGCCCACCTTTCATGCTGTCCTTCGTCCATCATGTCCCCGTCCGTCGTCTTGTCCTCCCCTTCTCCCCCCCGTAGTTCCGTCCGTCTCGTCCAGTCTCTTCCTTTTCGTGTTGTCCTTCTGTGGTGGTGTGATGTCCTTCCGTTTGTCCGTCTGTCGCCTGTCCCTTGTCCTTCCTTTGTCTGTCTGTCGTACGTCTCTGTCTCTGTCTGTGTAGTCCTGTACGTCTTGTCTTGATTTGTCTCCGTCTGTGTTGTCCTGTCCGTCATGTCAATCTTCATTGTCTGTGTCCCTGTAATTGTTATATATTTTTTCGTCGGTTTTATCTTGCCCGTCTGCGTCCCTACTTCCTTTCCCCCATCCCTATTTTCCTCCCTCTGTTTCGTCCCGTCCATTGTCTGAGTGTAGCTCGTCTCACTGTCGCTTCCCTTGTTCGCCCACCTCAAGATGTTTTTGATGATGTCGATGTTGTCGATCATCAAGTCTCCCACGTAAATACATTCTTTTCTGGATTCAGATTTAACGTGCTTATTACCTTGAATGTAATTATTCAGCACGTTAAATCTGTCCACAAATTCCTGGGTATTGTGCATTAAAACCCCCAATCCCTCTCGTACATAGTCCATGCACGACTTCGCTACCGCCCACCCATATCTCTCATATTCCCTTTCCTCGTAGGAAGATGCTATCCTGTCCATCCTACCCATCCTTTTCCTTTCTTGCACTGTCTTCAAAATCCTTGCCCTGTCTTCCTTATCATCCCTTTTCGCCCCCCCCCCCCCCTGAATTAGTCCCTCACCCTCAAAGACAGAATCCCCGTCCCCTGAATCGCCAGTAACTATATTAGCTGGGGAGGCCTGGTACCCCCCCCCCCCCCCAAACTCACGGTCTTCGGATGACGATGCGCCAGGGCCCGCTCTACCACCACTGGACGCACCGGTACTGGGGTATCCCTCCTCTGCACCGTAAACGTTTTTTCCGTGTCGTCGTTCTGTCATAATTGTTTTATAATTTTCGCCAAGTCCGTCAACGTGATTTCCGTGCTACTAATGAGAATGAATGAATGAAAGAACGAATGAAAGAATGTTTGGATGAAAGAAGGAATGAATGAATGAATGAATGAATGAATAAATGAAGTGAATGAATGAATGAATAAATGAATGAATGAATGAATAAATGAAGTGAATGAATGAATGAATAAATGAATGAATGAAGTGAATGAATGAATGAATGAATGAAGTGAATGAATGAATGAATGAAGTGAATGAATGAATGAATGAAGTGAATGAATGAATGAATAAGTGAATGAATGAAGTGAATGAATGAATGAATGAATGAATGAATGAATGAATGAATGAATGAATGAATGAATGAATGAATGAATGAATGATTGGATGAATGACTGAATGAGGGTGATTTGGTGGTTCTCCCGGGCCACACCACGAGGAGGTGTCCACCATCGCAGCCCAGGTGAGGACGACCTGGTTGAGAAGGATGATGTTTCTTTTATTAACAACAAATTTTAATATTAAATTTTAGTAAACAGCAAACATAATAACAACAACAAACTCGGCTGGAGCCGTAACGTAAACACATTGAGCCGCAACCTGTGCATTTAAACCTTGCACAGGTTTCATATAGCTGTTAATTTGTCGAGTTGCGTAACTATTCAGTGTTTTCATGCGACTCCAGCTGACCGCAAATTTAGAAAGGAACAGACCATGGAAAACTACCCCCTCGAAGTTGCAACAGTTAAAAATAAGGGAAGTCGCCATGTGATGGACACGTGACCGACCGCGACGAGTCCGTTCCTACGAACCTTTTCAGGAATGTTCTTCCTTCCATCAACGAACTAATAAAAGCAAACTTGGATATTGCCCAAGGTTTATTACGTGGCTATGCTATTGGTACAAACAAATTAAAATTTTGAAAAGCAAAACACCCGGCGGTGCCGATAGGATTCTTGGAAACAGAGTTGTTGAATTAAAGCTGTTTTCCTCAAAATATGTAGTCATGAGATTACTCCTGCAATAAATCTTCAGAAAGGTTCAGAAAACATTGAAGACAAACAGTTTGCTAAGTATTGGGCCAGAAATACAATTAGAAAAACTCCGTGAAAATAATTTTGTATAGAAAATCCATAAAAGTAATTTGAAAAGAGTCTTCAATTTATTAGTCCTTAGCACTCGTATGTCGATTGTGGTTCGACATTACATTTCTTACTTCAACTTTAATGTCGAATTTGATTCGACTTTACACAACGCAATTTCTAAAACAA
The DNA here is from genome assembly GCA_910591515.1 of Cerceris rybyensis. Lineage (NCBI taxonomy): Eukaryota > Metazoa > Arthropoda > Insecta > Hymenoptera > Crabronidae > Cerceris > Cerceris rybyensis. The sequence continues at coordinate 2,677,865 of OU342796.1, read as the reverse complement.
TTGTAATACTAATAACAATATAATAATAACAATTTCGGTTTTAATACAACTTGTTACTCAGGCCTTTTCTTATATATTGCGCAAATTAATTATGAAGTTATTGGTAAGTAACAAAAAGTTAGGAGTGCAAAGGGTTAATGTTTTAAGATGAAACCGAACACAGAGTGGTTCACGTACAGGTAGCCAACCTAATTTCTGATGTTACACAAAAGTTGTATGAAACTTCAATTATATTGAAGAATGATAATTCTTTGTGAAGTTGAATATTTATAGTCACAACTGATTTCGTAACAAGTATCGAAACATTATACAACTCAAGTGGACCCTTGCAAGGGCCTTGGTGGAGTAGATTCTAACTCGTGTGCTGTAACCTTAATTAGTCTTCTATGCATGAGGAAAGTCTTTTCACAATTGTATGCGAAAACTTGTCAGGGTTGCAGGGTTAAACTATGAGACTCCGCACTGTGCTTTCGGAGCCCACTGACCTGCTTGCCTTGTACAACCATCTGGGCACGTGGGTATAATTGTCAAGCGATGCTATGGAATTTCCCAACCATATGCATATCGGAGTATGGATAATGGATTGCCCCGACGTGGTCTGTTTTCTGTCAACGCTCCTCGAACTGTTGCGATCAGTTCAAGGAGTCGGGGGGGGGGGGGGGGGTCACAACTAGCGGACTGGCGAAGGGTCCGAAATTTCGGGGTAAGCTCCGAGGAACGACAGTCAGGTAGTCGATCTCCACCACCGCTGTAAGGCACAATAAAGTCATACGTCACTAAAGCTGTTATTTATTTGTAATGACGATGGTTCCCAAAATTATAGTTTTAATCGTCAACAAAAATAATATGTGTAAAACGCAAGGTCGATTGAATAACGAACAAATATTTCACATTAAAAAAACTTAGTTTTGTTGAATTATTTCATATTTTTTTCGAAAACCGTACGTCATGCGATTTCCCTCAATTCAATGTAGCACAAATTTTTCATACTTTAGTTGTTTGATAATTGAAGCTGTTCTGCCGGTATTGTAAAATGTATTTTTACAATGGAACTAACGGAACCCGCGTGCTCGGGCCGGCCGCTGTTGATTGGGCCCATCCGCGCCCAAGCTTGGCCGGTCACCGGCTGGTCTCGGTGATACTGCTGCGGCCGGTCCGGCGGGTGTCCTTCTGTTCCTAGGAAAGGGTTAAGATGTTGGTTAGCGCGCTCTGCGTTTCGTCCTGGGCCTGCTCGTGGACTCGTCAGTAGGGCTGACCGATCAGGCCCTGCCCTAGACGCTGTGCCCCGGATGGGACGATGGTATCTGCCGGTTGATCGTATATATAGATACCGATCGTCGTTGGAGGACTCGCGAGAGCGATCCTTCGGTGGACACGATGTCTAGCGACGATCCTTGAACTAGGGGCGGCGTAGGAGTAATGGCGGTTGTAGATCGGTGGTGGCACTCGACCGTGCTGCCGCCACAGAACTAAGAACCATATTAACATGGGCTTTCAGGAAAAATGTTCATACATATTATTTTTAAAGAAAATGCCTAAGAAATATATGTACGATTTGCTCTGGCTGATGATGGTGATAGAGAAGGGAAAGTCGTTTGTAGAAAGACGTTATTTATGAGTCCTACACCCTTGAAACACGTTACCCAAACCAAATGTTTATGACTAACTCACGGTATTTTACTTGACGAAAAACAGACGTCGCACGAGTTTGCCGAAAAGTATATCTCTTGGGTCCTTCGAAATGAACCCTTAATAATATATATAGTACAAAAATTCAAACTGTCGAAGTCACGATGACTAAGTAATGTCTATGTTCCAATATCTAAGAAGAAATACACTTTTTGAAACCACAATCATTTGTAATGAATGTATTACTCCGTAGAAAGTGGACAATGAAAGTTCGTTGCAAATCTTTATTTATTTTTAGAATTACGCGTCGTTCGTTTTATGTCTTTCGTAGAAATACATAAAGGCTTTAAAAATAGCAATTTATTTTCTTTACTTAGGACTTTTATTACTTACAAGGGAACATACCGAACTGTCAATCACCAATTATGATGAAATTTAAGTATGATGTACTCCTCGTTAAAATATTCGACACGTATTTTTTTTATCGGCAATAGTCGACGTTAAAGGGGTGAAAACCACCCGCAACCCATGTAGACACTCTATTTCGCGCGTCGAACGGTACAATTTCAAACTTAATAACTTTCTTTCTGGTGAAAAAATCAAAATTCCGATTTATCCGTATTTTTTTCAAGAACATATAGTTTCTATGAACAAATACTAAAGAAAATTCATTAGCATTAAAGGGAAAAAACCGGCAGAAAAATTCGAATTTTTCATCTATTGCTTAAACAAATTAAGATTTTGCAAAATAAATTTTACCATCCTATTGATTATTAAAAGATGCAAATTTCGTCAATTTACGCAAATGCTCTATCTCTCATAGTTCCCAAGATAATCGCCGAAATATACTTTAGAACCTTAATTTACGGGTGGTTTTCACCCCTTTAACGTCGATGATTGCCGATAAAAAAAATACGTGTCGAATATTTTAACGAGGAGTACATCATACTTAAATTTCATCACAATTGGTGATTGACAGTTCGGTATGTTCCCTTGTTAGTCTTATTGTTAGTTACTTAGTTTTATTACTTATTGTTAGTTAGTATTGTAATATAATATAACCCAACTTTAAAAATTTACCACTAAAAGTTTAAAATCAATTATAAAAAAGATACTCAAACCAAGAATTTGTTACCTGTTGACACTATAAAATTTATTTTTCGATAAAAAATACATAATCTGTATTTCATAAAGAGATTTCGATATGTATAAGAATTGCACTATTTCAAAACACAATTTTGAATTATTTTGCGAGAAAGCGATGTGATGGATTGTTGCAAAATTTTAATGTAAAACAAGAAATAGAGAAACAATTTTGAATGGTTACCGATGAAACTTGATTAACAATAATATTTATGAAATATAAAAAGCAAGGATATAATTTTAAATACAAAATAACTAATGAAACAATCGTTGCATTTCAACAATTATGAAGTTCAGATTTTTATTCTAAAGTGTGGATTGTTCATAGCGCTTATGGAGTGAGGAGGATGTCGCCATAGAATTTGGTTCCAGGGTGGGGAAAACGTTGCATTTTCTATAAAAGAGGACCATGGCAGACAGCATGACATTTTTCCTAGAGCCTTCTAACACAGCGATTCGAATACTAAAATATCTAGCACTTCAAGCTTACTAGTTTTCATTAGTCTTCCTTTTTTTAAGTCTATTATTTTTACGCCGTTTAGTTTTTGTTTAGAATATTTTATATATATATACAGTGTTATTTTTTGTCTTATATTTAGTTATATTTAGTTATATTTAGTGCTTCAAGTGTTGGATATGGCGAGTAAGAAGAAAGTGACTTTGTGTATGAAGGACCGACTGAAAGTTTTAGAAGATTTAGAAACGTTAAGTGTTCCCATCATTGCAAGAAAGTATAACGTGCATCGGTCAACAATACTTAGAATAAAAAATAACGCACAGGAAATTATGAAATTTTCGGACAAAGGAAAGGTACAACAGAAACGACAACGAATCAAGCTACCGGTGAACGAAGAATTGGAGAAACAGGTATTGGCGTGGTTCGTCGAAAAAAGGACTCTTGGCGACCTTATTACCGACGCCATGCTAATGGAGAAAGCAATACAATTGAAGGGCACAATCGGGTTGCCATCAACTTTTAAAATTAGTAGGGGCTAGCTGCGAGGATTCAGAAAAAGAAATGACATAAGGCTTGCAAGAGTTTATGGAGAAGCTGCAAGTGCAGATTCCGATGCGGCGGAAAAATTTTGCCGAGATTTTGGCGATATTCTAAAGGGAATTGGAATTGACGACGTCGAGGAAAATAGTATCTATAATATGGATGAAACTGACCTCCTATGGAAAGCGTTGCCATCGAAAACGTTGGCGCTTCGAGAGGAGCAGAAAATAAAAGGCTACAAAAGTCGTAAGGAGCGGATAATGGTGGCTTTGTGTGCGAATGCTTCGGGTACTCACAAATTGAAGCCATTCGTCATAAATAAGTACGAGAACCCTAGGGCCTTAAAAAATTATAAACAAAATCTGCCAGTGATTTTTAAATCACAAAAAAACGCTTGGATGGCACGGGAGCTATTCGTGGACTGGTACCGAAATTATTTTAAACCAAGTGTACGACAACATCAATTAGAACGGGGATCGACCGGGAAAGTAGTTTTAGTTGTTGATAATTGCGGGGGCTATAGGGAGCCAACAGAATTATTAGATGAACAACAATTCGATATTATATTTCTTCCACCCAATACAACAAGTTTAATACAGCCGATGGACCAGGGTGTAATCGCTAAATTTAAAACGTTGTACCGACAAAAGTGTACAGAAAGCTGGATCCTATGAGGGAGGATTAAATGAGTTTTACAAAAAATTCAATCAAAAAGATTGTATTGAAATTCTGCATGGTTCCTGGATGGAAGTGGCCCACGAAAATATCGTAAGTTCATGGAACAAAATTATTTCCGAAACTGGCAGATTTGAACGGGCTCTACGGGTTGATATGTCAAATTTAACCGGCACTACATTTACTGAATAGGAAGTAACTCAATTCCTCAATAATTGTAATGCCGAAGAAAGTAGAACATGGGTAGAGGAAGGTGAATCACCAACACCAAAGAGCCAGGAAGGTGAAACATCAGGAGAAGAGGACAGTACGCCGAATTATCATGACAAATCAGAGGGAGTCGAGGTGTTTAACCGATTGGCGCGTCTCATATCGTCGGAGGCACCGATTGTCCAAGATATGGTCAACGTTTTAAAGAACACATTTTAGGTTTATACAGATAACATCATAAGTACTATTATATAATTTTGTAAAAGCTACAAACATAATTGTCATTTTAATACTCAAACTTAATTTTTTAGGTGCCGATGACCATAATTAATACGTTAAATTTTTAACGTTGAATTGAATTGAATTGAATTGCAGTTTGGCCGGGCACTCAGCTATCTGCCATTGTACCCGGGCCGTACGAAGGGCAATTCATATAAGGAGAGTCCGTTCGTGAAGTCCTGCCTCTTTCGCAAAGCGCAGCAGTTCACTCACTTTGACCTCTCCGAGCTTGACACTACCTTCTGCCTCCACTCTCAGGATGTCCTTTCTGGCTTCTCTGAGGGGTTCGCATTTGGTTAGCAAATGTAGAGGTGTTTCTGCCTCTTTTTTGCATCTGGGACATATCGTTTCCACGATTACGCCCATTCTTTCCAGATGCTTGGCCGTGGTCCAGTGTCCCGTTATCAAGCCAACAATCAGCCTCAACTGGCTTCTGTTGAGATTGATAAGGTCTGTCCCAACTGTTTTTGAGGGTCCATTGAAGAGGGCCCTAGTTTGTAGAAAGCCTGTTCCTGTAAGCCACATGTTCTGGAACATTTCTTTGGTTCTCTGGTCTATGAGGCTTTTAATAAAACAGGACGGTACGGGTACTGGACTTATGGGAAGTTTACTTGTATGACAAGCTCCTTTCCTTGCCAGGTCATTAGCCCTCTCGTTGCCTTTGAGGCCACTGTGTCCTGGGACCCAGACGAGATTGACGTAGTTATTTTTAGCCAGCTGCTGCAGGCGCTCAATACAGTCGTGTACTAACCTTGAGGTTACCACCACTGTTGTGAGCGCCGTGAGAGCTGCTTGGCTATCACTGCAGATGTATATATGCTTGTTCCTGTGTTTCAGATTTATTATGTGTTCAACACAGGCCCAAATGGCATATACCTCTGCCTGAAATATTGTGGCGGTGTGGCTCAATCTTAGAGTTTCCTCTGTTTTGGGCCAATCGCTCCATAGCCTGCTCCCGCCCCCTCCTGTTTCTGGACCCATCTGTAAACCAGACCAATCCTTTTGGGGACAGGAAGTGCAGGTTATTCTCTACCCAGTCCTGCCTATCAGGGAAGAGAACCTTGTAGTCGGTTCTGAAATGGTAGCTATTGGTGCAGCGATCGCCTCCCAGGGTTAGGATCTCTTCGAGGTCCCGTCCCCTTAGGATTGCCGCATGCCCCTGTCTAGCTTCCCTTCCAGAAACCTCCAAATCGCAGTCTTATGGCGGTTTTCACCGCTAAGGCCTCGGCTTGAAGGTGTGGTGGCGCTATGTTTAATAATGCCCCCATTACTAAGGTCGGGGTAGTCCTTATGGCTCCCGTGATCCCTAGCATTGCAAGTCTTGGATAGTGCCTTATTGTTGGTTTTCAGTTTTAGGGCTGGCTACCAGACAACGGAGGCGAAAGTGATTTGTGGTACCAGGATGGCTGTGTATATCCATCTTACCATGATAGGTTTGAGGCCCCACGTTTGTCCAAACATCCTCCTTTTTTTTTTTTATTTTTTACGAGGAGTGGAAATGCGTTTACGCACCCCCCGACTGTTACGGGGGGAGTGTGGGACTCACTGGATGTGATGCATCCAGAATACCCACTAAAACCACTCCTCCTCTCTCCACCATGACTTCCCCTCTCCGGGTATCCGCAATTAAGCTTTCATCCGGAGAGGGTACTTGGCTTCGTCAACCTCCACCATATCCCAAAACTGACAATCCTCCACCGTATTATCCTGAACATATCTCATAAATAACATAACATATCTAATAAATAACATAGAAGTCAAAGACATTAGCATTAAATAAGACAGACAGACGTATACATACATAGTTAAATTAAGTTATAAATAAATAATAATAGTTAAGTTAAATTAAATTAGAATTAAATAAAATAAATAAATAAATGCGTAAATAATAGTGATAATGAATAAATAAATATATAAATAATAATAAATAAATAAAATAAAACTTATTTCCCCATAAATACGTACTAAGTCCCCGTCCCCGTGTTCGTGTTCCTGTTCCTGCCCTCCCCTATCCTTCTTTCTAGTTCTCTCTCCTTATCTTCCTTTTTTCTCATGATTTCCTTCACAAATCCCATTATCACTTCCCATTTTTCCTTCCCTTCTCTCATAATTTTTGTGAGGTTCCCTACCTTAACCTCCGTTCCTTTTAATTTATCTTTCAGCCTCCTCCTAGCCTCCGCAAATTCCTCACACTCTACTATAGTGTGTCGTACATCATCCTTCTTCCCACATCCGTACCAACACATCCCACTGTCGGATTTTCCTATCCTCTCCCTGAATGCGTTAAAGCATCCATGTCCGGTAAGTATTTGCGTTAGATGGTAATCTAACTTCCCGTAACCCCTATCCTTCCACCCCTCTAGATCCCCTATCATTTTCCTAGTCCACCCTACTTCTCTTTCCCACACCCCCTTCCATTCCTTCCATATCCCCTCCTCCTCCCATCTCTTCTCTTCCTCTCTCTCCCTCCTATTCCTTTCTTTATCTCTTTCTTCCTGTGTATTCCCTGTTTCTTCCTCTTCCTCCCTTTCCCGGTTATTATTATCCCCTCCTAAAACTCTCCTTTTACCGCTTATCCTCATTTTTTCTTTTTCCCACCTCTTAGCACTCCATTTGATTTTAATTTCTAACGGAGGTATTCCCGTTATTGCACATAATGCATATCTGCCCGCCGTTTTATACGCCCTAGCCACCCTACCCAATGCCACCCTTTGTACCTTCCTAATCTCTTTTTGATTGTCTTCCCATTTTATCTCCTCCCCCCATATCTCTGCACCATACATTATAACCGCCTCCATAATTCTATAATACGCCTCTCTTGCATTCGTACCCGGCCCCCCCTATATTCGCCGTTATTCTCCTAATTTCTTCCATAATCCTCATACCCATCCCTGCTATTCTCTTTATATGTTTTTTAAACTTCCGTCCCTTTTCGAAGTCCACTCCCAAATATCTAATATCCTTCCCTATCTCCACCTTAGTCCCTTCTTCTATCCTTTTCCTGTTTAGGGTGCATATCATTGTCTTTTGTCCTGCTATCGTTAGACCCATGTCTATCATAATCGGTTCTATCCTATTGTTTACTGATTCCTCTATGTCCTTCTTTAGTCCTGTCCATGTTTTTCCTTGTCCCATTATCAGTAGATCGTCCGCGTATCCTATAATATCTATTCCAACAGGTAAGTCTACTTCTAAAATCCTATCGTATGTAATATTCCACAGGATCGGGCCTAGCACCGATCCTTGTGGGACGCCTCTTTCCATTTCTATATCTACTTCTCCCCTAACACTATCGTATATTATTTTTCTCCCCTCCAAATAATCCTCTATTATTTCCCTCATTTCCCTCGTAATTCCTCTCTCCTTCAGCCTATCCATGATTGCCTTCCCCCTTATTGAATTAAATGCATTTTTAATGTCCAAACCTATTAACACTCCATAGTTCCCTTTTCCTTTGACCCTTTCCATAAAGTCTTTCACCCTATCAAGTGCCATTATGGCTGATCTACCCCTATAAAATCCAAATTGCTTATCGTTAAATGTTTCCTCCCCTAATTCCTTCAGAAGCCTCTCCTTAATTATATATTCATACCCTTTGCCCCATCCATCTATCACACATATGGGCCTATATTTCTTTTTCTCCTGTCTCCCCTGACCATTTTCTCCCTGTCCCTTTTCCAACAAAACCAATCTCATTTTCTTCCACTCTGTACAGATTTCCCTGCTTCTCCTACATGTTTCCATCACCTCTCTTATCCCTCTCAGATCTATCTTAGCCACTGCCTTAATCACGCTAGGGGGAATCCCGTCATATCCTGCGGCTTTTCTACCATTTATTTGTCCTATCGCCACTCTAGTTTCTTCCATTGTTATTTCTCCCTGGAACCCCTCTCGTCTTTCCTCTGCTCCTATTATCCTATTCCCGGACTCCTCCCTCCACCTTGTCTCTCCTCCATCCTCCTCCTCTCTCCTGGGGAATAATTCCTTCATAACCCTAATCGCTTCCTCTTTTCCTATTCTTGGTAGACCTCCTCCGCCCTTCCATCTCTTCCTAATGATCCTGTACGGTTTTCCCCAAATATCCTTATTCAACTCTTCACACATCTGTTGCCAAAGTTCCCTTTTCCTGTCTTTGATCGCCCATGCCAACCTTTTCTTTTCCTGTTTATATTTCTCTGTCTCCCTTATCGCCTCCCCCCTTTTTCTAGCATTTATCATGTTTCTCCTAGCCCTAGCCGTCTCCTTTTTAATTGTATCTATTTGTTCTGCCCACCAATACACACCTATTCCTTTCCTATTCCCGCCCCCTTTTTCCCTTCTCCTCATCGTTTCCCCGCATACCTTCTTTATTCTATCTATATATCTTGCCACTCTGTCCTCTTCCTCATATTCTTTCTCTATGTACTTAGTCCATCCCTCTTCCATTCTCTCCCTAAACCTCTCCTTATCCATCGTCTTCCCATCCCAGCCCCCCCCCCCCCCCCCATTCCTTATCTCTCCTTCTTTTTCCTGTCCTCCCCATTTTACCGAACCTATGAATCACGTACCTATGATCCGACGCGTTATAGTCCTTAAGAACTCTACTTTCTTTCAACCCCCTCAACGTTTCCTCGTCGCAACCTAAGATATCTATCTTCGAGGCCCTACCGTTTCTATGAAATGTATTGCCTCCCTCACTAATAACTGGAATCACCCCCATACTATCCAAGCTTTCCGTTAGAATTTCCCCTCTTTTATCCCACCTTTTTTCTCCCCATCCCGGTGCTTTCGCGTTGAAATCCCCCACGATAATAAACCCTCTACTACTTTCCCTCCTAGTCTCCTCTATTCTTTCTACCTTTTCCTTATAATCCTTAATCGTTATATTTGACGATATGTATACCCCCATAATAGTTTTCCCCTCTATTTTTGTACCCACAAAACCCTCTCCTATGATTTCGTCCTCACTACACGCCCATTTCCCATTATATCCCGTAATCCATATTGCTGCCCTGTTATCCGCGTCCCCTATCCATCCCTCCTTTATCTCGTATGGTTCCGCCATTATTACTACGTCCACTTCCTCCTTCTCCGCCTTCCTAAACATTAACTCCTGTGCTAGTCTGCAGTGATTTAAATTTATTTGCAGAATGCTTATATGTATCCCTCCCTCCCTATTCCCTCTTCCCCTATCTCCTCCACCACCCTTATCTCTGTTTCTATCCATTGTCTATCCTATATATCCCTTCTCCCTTATCCCTGAACCTTCTACCTCTCTCTTCCTTATACATCGCACAGGCCATAGTGGCCGCCAGATGTCTAATCTCCTCTCCCTTCCCCCCTACCCTTTCACACATAAAGCACCTCGCTTCCTTGTTGCACCTAGCCATGTCATGCCCTTCCTCCCCGCATTTTCTGCACCTCGTCCCTTTCGCCCTACAACTGTAACTATTATGCCCCAATTCCTAACACCGAAAACACCTTGTTATCCTAGGCTCTATCCTACTCCAAACATCCTCCTGCAAGCCCAAAAGGTGGCAGTTGCCTTCTGAACCTGTTTGGTGATGTGGCTGTTCCATCTGAGTTTACTATCCAGGGTGACGCCTAGGTAGCGTACCTCCCTGGAGAACTTCAGCTTGGTGTCGAATATTGAGGGCGCTTTAACACTAGGTTTACGGGACGCGTCAATTTGACGCATTTCAAACTTCAAAATGAAATATCTCAAAAACTATAGTATTAATTGCAACCACTTTTTGTCGTAAATTAATCATTTCAACCAAAGAATTTATACACTCAATTATTTTTATCCTAAGCCTTCTAATTTTTAAAATCTGTATGTGGTATACCTATCTCTACGAAACGCGTCAAATTGACGAATTAGCTAATTTCACGAGTAGTTTTTATATATTTGCTTTGTTCGTAAAATCATTATTTCAGTTTACTTACTACTACAGTTTTTAAAACATAATGTGCAAAAGATTCTGCAGTTATTGTTATTTCAGACAGTCTTCGCTAATTGTAACTTTCTGCGATAGGGTAATCGAATTGGAGCACAATATTTTTTTTTATTTTGGTCAATCCGCCTTTTCTAGCAATATGACGTAAATCCAGGTGATATAGTAAAATAAGATGTTGAGCAAAATTGTCAAAATCAATGAAGATTGTTGTGGGGATACCTCCGAAGATGACCAATATGAATTACTCTAAAGCGAAGATGAGAGTGAAAGCTCCGAATGCATTGAAAGTGGAAAGATAGAAGGATTTTCGGGTAGTAAAGAGGAAAATTTCTTGAAAGTATATCATAGTAAGAAAAGGATGAGTATGTTTTCTTGTTTTGATTACGAGGATGAGAGGACGAGCATTCTAAGCACATCCCAACATATAATGGATAAAATTGAAATTACAGTTGACAGAACACGGTGGATAAAATTGAAAGCAGACGAATCTGTGAGTAGGCCGCCCATTCATTTGATATTCAAGGATATCACAGGACCTACTGGCCATGATAAGAGAAATATTATGTCAGGTTATGTAACTAGTGCTTTCGGATTGATAATTGACAGACACGTAATAGAACACATAAAAGACTGCACTCAAACGGAGGCACGAAAAACCTCCAGAAAAATGAAAACAGTAATTTTTGTATATAGTGCAAACAGATCATGTGCGGAAAATGCACAAACAAAATTCAGTATGTCTATAAAAAATGTGCTCAATAAATGTGATTGCCATATACCGTTAATACCATTGCTAACATTTCCGTGGCAATTTAAAAACATTGACTTTTTACTTGTTAATAATGAATCTAACTGTGAACCCTAGTGTTGTTTAATTTATATTTAATTTGAAAAAACTGATTTTTTAAAGGAAATGCGCATTTTTGCTTACGCGTCAATTTGACGCGTGATCGTAGAGATAGGTATATAAGAAACGCCCGTAAACCTAGTGTTAACAGCAAATTTCCTCTTTCTGGTGAATAGCACCATATCCGTCTTTTCAGGGTTAACCTTTAATGATCGGGATGTACACCATTCTTGAATGTGGTTGAGAGCTCTTTGTACTCTCCACGTCATCTCTTCTGAGTTGGTTCCTCTGACTAGTACAGCCACGTCGTCAGCATAGCTTATTACGTGGACCCCCAGTCTCTGCAATTCCTCTAGAAGCTCATTAATAACCATCATCCACATGAGTGGGGAGGAGACGCCGCCTTGTGGTCAGCCGCTCCTCACCCGAGCTTTGACAGTGTCGTTAAGCTCAGTGGTCACTATCCTTGATCTTAGCATTTGATGGATCCACCTCGTAATGGATTTCTCTACTCCAAGGTTGTCCGCTGCTTCGCATATTGATTCGTAGGGTGTGTTATCAAACGCCCCTTCTATGTCGATGAAGACGCCCAGGGCTGACTCCTTAGTGTTGAGCGCTCCCTCGACGTATCTCACTACGTCGTGTAGGGCCGTCTCAACTGATTTCCCAGCCTGGTACGCGTGTTGCGAGTTGAGCAGTGGTCTGCTCGTGAGAGCGTCCTCTCTGACATGTCTGTCCACCAGCCTTACCAACGTTTTGAGTAGGAAGGATGTTAGGCTGATGGGTCTAAAGGATTTGGCTTTGTCATAGGAGCTTTTCCCTGGTTTAGGTATAAAGACTACCTTGACTTCGCGCCAAACTTTGGGAATGTAGCCCAAAGCGATGCAGGCTCGGAACACGGGCAGTAGATGCCTGCGCAGGGACTCTCCGCCTTCCTGGAGCATCGCCGGGAATATCCCGTCCACTCCAGGGGTTTTGAATCTCTCGAAGCACTCCACCGCCCATTCCAGTCTGCTAGGTGTTATGTCTTTTGTGGCTGTTCTCCAAGCCCTCAGATTGGTGCGTATGCGCTCCTCAGTTTCCTCTTGTTGCTCTTTCGTGGTACTCGTGAGTTCCGATCCCGGGAAGTGCACCTCGAAGAGATGAGCAACGATCTCCTCTTGAAACTCAGTCTCTTTGCCGTTGGGCAAAATGAGGCTGTTGAGTTTCGAGGCTTGACCAGCTGTAAATATTCTGCGGAGACGGGCTACCAGAGGTAGGTCCTCTATCTCTTTGCAGAACTTACGCCATCCTTCGGCTTTCGAGACCTTGATTTCATGCTTGTACTCTTTCTGAGCCACTTTATAGTTGGCCCAGTCAGGTACTGCATCGGTCTTGAGAGCTTTATTCAGTAGTCTTCTGGACCTGGTGCGGAGCTTGTTCAGCTCACTGGTCCACCAGGTTACCTTTTTGCTACATTTTCTGGTTTTGAGAGGGCATGCTGTCTGAAATGCGTGCACAATTGCTTCTTGCATTTGCGCAGCTGCATGCTCTATCTTGCCCTCGGTAGTTAGTCCCTTCTTGGGGTCCCCCAGTCGTTTAGTTAGTTCTGTCCTAAAACAGGACCAATCCGTGTTCCTGGGGTTCCTGTAGGTTTCTGCCGTACCTATGGGGTTGTCTCCCTCGATCATGAATCTTATTTGTCTATGATCTGAGAGAGTGTCCTCCTTGCAGACGTGCCAGTTGGCGACTGACCGGGCTATCTTGCGACTTCCCAACGTCAAATCGATAATCTCCCGTCTGCGAGGAGTGACGAATGTGGGACTAGAGCCTTTATTTAGGATCTCTAGATTTGAGCTTGATAGGTACTCGGTTATTTTGGTGCCCCTATCATTTGTATCAGAGCTGCCCCATAGCTCGTGATGTGCGTTGGCATCGCATCCCACAAGCAGGGGCAGATTTCTTATTTGGCAGTAGTCAAAGAGTGCTCTTACCTCTTTGGTTGGAGCCTCCTCGGATTCGTAGGGAAGTATGCCGAGCCTACTATGAGCTTCGTCTTCGTTCCCCCGACCCAGGTGCCGATTGATGCTACCGCCACATCTCTAGTGCATAGCTGGTTGAGTTTTATGGCTTGCAGCCTCCTATTTATAAAGATGCAAGCCCTCGGCCCCAGCTCTGACTGGTCGCAGATGATTTGTCCGTGCGTATTATCTATCCCTCTAATCAGCCCTTTATAGATCCAAGGTTCTTGTATCAGGGATACATCGGTTTGCGACATTACTAGGTCTCTGTTAAGCACCGCAGAGGCCGCTTTGCAATGTTGCAGGTTGACTTGTGAGAAGCTGGTTCGCCCTACAGCTCTGGTCGCTGTATTGCCACCTGCCGTATCTCGTTTATTAGGGGTTAGGGGAAGGAGAGGAGTGATAGGATGACGGTTCAGGATTGGGGCGGGAGGGATGGTTGGAGGTGAAGGGGCCATATCACTGGCCATCAGTCACCCCCTTTGATGTGGTTTCACCATTAGGCGTTTGGGCCGGAGGCGCGGGTTCCAGTGAGACAGTCCTGAGTATCTGAAGAGTACTTTGTGTCCTCTTCTATACCGCGGACTGTCCCTTCCTGGCGATACTTTCTGCATTAAGAGGTCTTCCAGCCTTGTCGCGAGACAGGCTGTCCGACCTCTTATGCAGCGTCAAACGCGGTGGCTTAATAAGTGGGCTAGCCGATGCCTGGGTGCTGGACGCCCCCCCCCCCCCCCAGACCCCTTAGCAGGAATCAAGGGGGTGTTACCCGCGCCCTTGCTGCGGCAGGCCAGCGCCACCTCTTTAGCGGGCTCCTTGGAAGGCTCTGACGGTTTGGCTTTTACCCCCTTCGTCGCCTTGCCATGAGTCTGGGTTTTTGTTGTTGTTTTGGAGGACTCTGGTTTGGGAAGTACCTCGTAAAAACGAGCCCTTCCCAGCCCATAGTAGGACGCGAATCTTAATTTGACTAGCGCCGCTACCGAGTCCTCGTCGACTCCCAGAACAAAATGGAGATTATGCTCCACGACTTGTCTATCCCAGACTCTCCACATGACCGTGTTGAGCCCGGGATTATGTCGGGTTAGTCTCCGTAGGACGGCGTCGGTTGTCTCCGAGGATGACTCCTGAAGGACCGCCGTCATCTTTTTAAGCCTGGGCAACTTCTCTTTCTCCCACACCTCGAGAGTTGCGTCGTCCCATGGCTTAAGAGTGGGTGCAGTTGTCGTCAACCACTCTTTTGCACGATCATCGGCACAGGTCACACAAAGGGCGCCCCGCTCCAGCCGATGCCCCTCAAAGCGCGGGATTGCTTGTTCCTTGGGAACAGCGTCCAACGCCGAGCGTAGCGCCCGGGTGAGCAGTTCACCCTCTCCCTCATTCAGGGTGCTCTTTGGATAGCCGGTCGGCACTACTGCCAACCGTTTATCCGCCGAGACCACCTCGCTGAATTTCCAGGAGGAATGGGTGGGCTTGCCCCTCTTGATCGTTTTGCGGATGTCCGCGGGGGGGGGGGGGGGCGTGACCGCCTCGTTCCTGGTCCTTTTCAGGCCCTTGGAACCGACTGCCACCTCACCCACCTTACCGCCTCCAGCTACCTTGGACCCTTCGGAAGGTTCCCCTGTAGCCGCTTGATTTCCGGAGGAAGTAGTGGCTCCCGTGGCTGCCTGAGGGGTCTCCATTGCGGCTCTTGCCCTCTGGAGCTTCCTTCTGGCTGCACCACTCAGCCTCTTCTTCCTCGTGTTAGTGAGGGTGTCAGAGGTCGCATCTTTATCTGCTCCCTCTTGCCCCTCACTGCCAGCTTTTTGGTCGGCTGGGGGTTCTGATCTGTCTCCATAGGAGACTGGTCAGTTCCTTTCCCGGCCTCAGCACTAGGTGCCATGGTGGAAGGACCAGGTTCCTCTTTCGAGTTTCCGTCACCCGTTTCGGTTTCTTTTTTATGTGTTAAATTGTAGTCCATGTTTTGGTCCCACGAGTTAGCAGGCAAAGGTTGGTCCGCCCGCCCAGAATCCTGCCTGGACGGGTAAGGCACTTATACAATGGGATGTGCCAGGTATCCCAAGGGCATCGTTCGCGACACTGTACCCCAGTGCCATCCAGCCATCGGCACGATAGCTCCCACCTTAGCTTGGGGAGTTGGTCTGCGGCAGGGCCTTGGTCGTCCTGGGCCAGTTTTTACGCCAGCCGGACTCCCTATAGCACCCGCAGGCCGGGGTCCGATTAGGGTGGTCCCTTCTCTTTCCCTCGGTCCCCCCATATCCGCCACCTGGGGACGCGCACGGTGGGCACTCAACCCAACAGTACTCTGCGCCGGGAATTTTTAACGTTACGTTCCAAGAAGCTAATGTCACACCTAGGGAATGCAATACCGTTAAAAATTTTCGATACCGGTATTTCGGTATTTTCTCTTTTAGAACCGGTAATACCGCTAAAATACCGGTATTAGTATTATTTTAAAAAATGTAAACAAAATTAAAATTTACTTACTATAGGTTATGTTATTATTTAGGGGTAGTACAAATATATGTCAAACACAACTAAACAACAAAACATTTATTTTTAAGAATAATTTAACAAAATTAAATCCAACTTTTTAAATATATATTACATTAATTCGTACATGTGGTTATTATTTTTTATGCAAATTGAAATATGATTTCAAAAAACATATATGATTCAACGTACCGTCGTCTAACCTCGATCTTATTTTTGTGGTTATATGTTGAGCAGCCGAAAAAGCTCCTTCTGACTCCACACTTGTTGGTGGTATTGTTAACGAGTATTCATAAGCAAGCTTTAGATGCACCCCCCTAATTCCATGCTCTTCAAAAAATTGTAATTCTTTTTTAAGTTTATGTTCTATTTCTAATCTTTTGTTTTGTTTCTTTGGGTTTGGAACATTCGTCATTGCTTTGTTAATCACATTCTCTAATTTGTTTTTTAATGAAACAGTTGCAGTATTAATAGCGGAGAGAGATGTAACTGGTGTATCTTCATCTTCCAGATCAAAATTTTCACTGTCTGGTTCATTACTTTTAACTCCTAGGCGTTTTATAAGAGGAATCGAATATTTTTATAATAGAACCTTTTTTAAGTTTAGGACATAAGTCTGTATCCGTTTCGATTTCGTTTTGTGAAGCGTTGTGTAAATATTGCAAAACTTGAGATATGTTTGTTCGTCTTTGCATTATTCTATACTTCAGAGCATTTATCAATTCAATACTTATTTTCTTTTTTTTGTGCAACAAGCGTGTCAATCATAAATTTAAACGTCGCGTCTACAACAAGAAGATTAGAATCTCTTCTGCATAGTGCTTCGACTGCTAATTTAATTGGTGACAATGCATCAATGATTTCAGAAATTAATAGAAACTCCTCTTCGGAAGAGACTATGTTTGATTTTAAATCAATTAATGCTTTTTGGACACAATACCGTAATTGGTAAAACCTTTCCAACATAATAAGTAAACTATTCCATCGTGTTATGACATCCAATTGCAAATTCAATTCTTTTCCAAATTGTAGTTTTACATATTTTTACAACAGATCCAAACTCTAGGACAACACCATCATCTGTAATCTTTGTGTAATCTCGTGTCAGTGAGGCAATACTAATTGGAGGCTTGAACTTTTCCATTTTTGATATTTTTTTTGTTGAAAACTTCGCTAACGTATTTGTGACATTTTTCTGATTAAAATGATACCAAACACGACATAGTTTGAGCAATATATACTTAATATTTAATTCGTTTACTTGTTAATTAGGTAACTCAAACATATCGTGTTTGGTATCATTTTAATGAGGAAAATGTCACAAATACGTTAGCGAAGTTTTCAAAACCAAAAAATCAAAAATGGAAAAATTCCATCCTCCGATTAGTATTGCCTCACCGATAAGTTAGGGCCGGCCCCCCTGTAGGTTGGACCTCTCTGTCTCTTCTACTGTCTGTTCTTTAGTAAGTTCACGCTCGGCTGGAGCCTGAACGTAAACACAAAATAGAAACCACTCCTTCGGACCCGAATTCTGAGCATTTATCGAGGTTTTACTGTAAATGGGACATTCCCCGAATCAAGCTTCCGTGTAACGTGTATCAACTAGCGCTAATGTTCCAATACCGAAAATATCGGTATTTTTAAGGTGAATACCGGTATTAATACCGGCGAAAATTCGGACGGTATCCCGGTTTTCGGTATACCGGTATACCGGTATTGCATTCCCTAGTCACACCCCACCATCACGTTGTACATATTATCAGTATTATCACCACCGCTGTTATTATAATCATTATCATTAACACCATCATTATCATTACTATTAACCACTTAACGCTCAGGTCTTTTTCGAACCGACCCACAGTGGTCCAGAGCGTGAATTTAGCCGGTCACGCACCTCGCGCAGTTTTCAATCTTTTTCAAATCGTCACCACGGGCTCAAAACACATCGGATTTAGTTAAAAATTGGTATTCTATTATTTTTTAGGTCGCTGATTACGAATCTGAACTCAAAAATTTTAAAAAGAAAATGGCGGTTGATATATAGAGAGCAGCTATGTAGGTACATTAGCTTATTCAGCTTACATTGTTAACTTCAAAATGGAGAAACTGAAAAGTACCACAAAGTCGCTTCTGAGAACTTTGAAGATGTTTGGTTTAAACTATATAGAAATAGTTCCTGCTAAAATTGGCTTTATCTATGTGCACCTTTTGTTGATATTCCTTCCTAAAGTTTATGTAACCCAGACCAGCTGCATAGACCCAGTGGGACACGCGGTCAGTAAATTCCCGGGTTTCTTAAAGATACCGTGCAATAAAAACAAAATCTTATTGGCACTAACGAGGACGAATACTTCTAAAGCATCACTTTTATTACTTAATTGCTTTATTGTTAGCATGCGATCAAAGAGGAATGAGCTAGGTTATCCGATTGAAAGGAAATCCTAGTCTTCGCTGTGCAGGGTTCACTTAAAAATTAAATAACTTATAAGTATCGAAAGATATTCGGCTAAAAATTTCCACATATATTCCTTAGACTATATAGAAGTTATTTCTGCAAAGATTTCGTGCGTCTACCTGCATTCTTCATTGTTATATCTGCCGAAAGTTTATGAGACAATCCCGCGGCAGCGCCTTGCCGAGGTGCGCGCGACTCTTTAAACAATAAAAATGCGTCCGAGGCGGATCCGGGCGGATTAATTTTTTACAGGATCGTTTAGGGGAAGGATCACAGAAAACAGTGTCGTTAACCAGAGAGTGGGATCTAGTGGGACTTTTTAGTTTTTGTCTGCAAAAGAAAAAAAACTTCGACGATTTTCTTTCATTTTTTCAACATTAATTTTTAAATAAACTACAAACAATAATTTTATGTTTGACACGTGAATTTTTATCGTGGAAGAATGCTCTTCAAATAGAAACAATAATTATTTAAAAATATTGCATAGTTTCGCCAGAATGTTAGAAAGAAGACAACGTGGTTTTTCGATAGAAAAAGGCCTCCAGAAAAAGTTTCAACTTTAAACGTTTGTTGTAACTACAATTTTTATCCGAATTCAAAAATTTTTTCGTTTCTGAGATCGGTGGACATTTAGGAATCGATATATCCAAAAAAGAAATCGAAATTCCAAAATCGACTTCTTGACTTTTGTCCGGCTAAATGCACATTCTGGACCACCGTGCGACCGTCCAAAAACGCACAAGTTTTTTTTTGCCTTAATGCTTATCTTGTGCATATTATAAAATATTTGTTGTACTCCTAGTGGCGAAAGAATTATTTTTTTCGGAAAAATAACAAGTTTTTCATCATACCTGTTTATCTAAGGGAAATCCTTCTATAACTTATATAACCAAATAACATTAACAACAACAATTAATTATAACAAGCAGAACACAAAAGTAATAATATAAGAAATAAACACACTATAAACTAAAAATCGTAAGACGAAGAAGATATTACAAGGATGACGTACATATTCGCTCTGAGGGAAGGCATGGTAGGGGAAGTTAAATCGACTGAAGCGTTCGCAGTGGTCACTTTGAGCATTACGGGAGGCTATTATAACCGAAATTGTAAACAAAAACACGTTAAAATATGTTTTTTTGTTTTAATTTTAATAAATAAAATAAGAATGAGTCACCAGAGTTGTTGTGTAGTGAATTGTAAAAATACTAGCAGAAAAAGTAAGTGCAAATTTTATAAATTTCCGACCGCTACATGGAAAATAAATCAACGGAATCAGTGGATAGCTGCAGTTAAAAGGCTAAAGTAAGTAGTACTATAACCTTATTGTTATTAAAAATAATAATTCGTAGTATTGTAAATCTTTGTAAAATTGTTAAGTGCAGTAAATGTAAATAATTTTTTTGCAATTCTGTAACGAAAAAGCAAAAATAAAATTTAGAAATGAATAAATTTTAATATTATAAAAATTTTATGATTAAAAGAAAAATAAAAATTATCAGTGAGAAAATTTTTATCTCGCAAACAGTTTTATTAATACTGTGTAACGCGCTTCCCCCGCGACGTTCTCCTCGCGTCGTCCGGACTCTGGATGGCCGAGAGTCACCGGAGTTCGCTCCGTCGTAGGTTACGCCGGTACTCGGGAGTTGGAGAACAGCTCCTGATATCGGGGAGGACAACAACCCTCCGCAAGTCAGCTAGGATCGGTGGTTCTGGATCATCCGAGAAACCACATCCGTCGCTAGACTGGAGTTGAGGGCTTGCGTCCGTCCACCAATACTTCGGAGTGTCTCCAGCGGGTGGCGGTCAAGGCTTCGACTGGATACCAGTGGTTCCTCCGACTGCCTAGTCCGAAGCCCTTGACTACTCGCTTACAACTCCCCTCTTCCTTGATCCCAGGTTCCGTCAAATCGAGCCGTGCAGGCTACGAAGCTCTCCTGGTCCTTCTCCGGTTGCGCTCCTTGCGCTGCTCGTGAGGGGACGAATTAAAATGGCTTCCTGAACTGTGCCTTGGACAGCTGGACCGCCATCTCGTGCCGAGAGCTCCTTCGAGGTGGAATTGTGCGGATCGTCGGCCTCTAGTTGGGCGCCAATATGTAACGGCGGTCGTTGTTCCGGCCCCACGTTGGGCGCCAAATTTTGTAACGCGCTTCCCCCGCGACGTTCTCCTCGCGTCGTCCGGACTCTGGATGGCCGAGAGTCACCGGAGTTCGCTCCGTCGTAGGTTACGCCGGTACTCGGGAGTTGGAGAACAGCTCCTGATATCGGGGAGGACAACAACCCTCCGCAAGTCAGCTAGGATCGGTGGTTCTGGATCATCCGAGAAACCACATCCGTCGCTAGACTGGAGTTGAGGGCTTGCGTCCGTCCACCAATACTTCGGAGTGTCTCCCACGGGTGGAGGTCAAGGCTTCGACTGGATATCAGTGGATCGTCCGACTGCCTAGTCCGAAGGCCTTGACCACCCGCTCACAACTCCGACCTTTTGGTTAATCGAGGCCCTTTTTATCCGAGGGGCCTCGCTCCTCATTGGTCGGCTTCCGGTAGTGGGGGTAGGGTGCGTACGTTCGACTCGCACCCCCCTCTCTTCCTGATAGCTATTTGTCCACCGCTTTATGTGGGTTGCTACAACTGTGCTAAAATTGATTAAAAATATAATTTTATAGTGTTGATGGATCACCGTGGGTTCCCAAGCCATATGATCGTATTTGTAGTGATCATTTTATTGGGGGTAAAAAATCAGAAGAGGAGTTGAGTCCTAGCTACATTCCACAATATTTCCTTCAATTTACGAAAAAAGACCGACTACTAATTTTTTTAATGAAAATTAAAACTGGATTAACATTTTCGGCACTCGGTGTATTATTTAGTGTTCACAGAACAACAATTTCAACAATTTTTTATGAAATTCTGCAACATCTTGCTAGTGCGACAAGAAATTTAGTATTTTGGCCAGATATCGATACAGTACAAGAAACTATGCCTGATTGTTTCGTACCTGATTGTTCGAAATTCGCGCTATCTTCCGTTGGCAACACGATTGATGACGTAGCCCTTTCCTTACCTGCGAGGTGAATGAACTGTCTGGCGAGCTCCCTCGTAATCCAATTAGCAGCCGCTGTTTTTCAAATTTGGCTGTTGACGGATCGAGCGAGTTCGGCAGACAGCGTATATAAACAGCGTTTTTCAGCGCGCACGACACTTAACGTTTTCTCTCTCTAGAAAGAGTGCGTACATTGTGCTACCGCAATTTTCCGCAGCTATTCTGTGCTTCGCAGACTTACCTTCTTTCTCTGTAATTTTATTACCGATTCTGCTTCCGATAAGTGTTTGATAGTTAATTATTTATTGTACAAATAAACAGTGCCGTTACTTAGATTTTGAAGGCGACCGTTCTAACGACCTTTCAGTCGCCCTCTTCCTTAACCGTCTCCAAATTCGCTACTTTTCTCGATTCCTATTTCGCACATGATTATAATAACACCAGCGTCATAATCGATTGCACTGAATTTCGAATAGATATTCCTACAAGTGTCGACAATCGTGTTTGGACTTACTCACATATCTCTGACTATTGACAAACATATAAAAACATACTCTGACAGCCTCCCGTAGTTCATATTTGGTCTGGCGCTGCAGTCACACTCGGAGCGAATACTGCACACTGATCGCTCAAAGACTGAAGAAACAGACAAAAGCTAACGGCAAAAGACGGAGAGATTATCTGTGTTTATTCCAATATACAATGTATAACATTTTTTGGATATGCATACATTTCAGTGTAAGATGTCAAAGGACTGAATTCTAAAATATCAGCGGCTAAGATTGTCAGAGTTTGTATAATTGGCGTGTACGAAATAAGTCGACTATCCACTTTGTTGGAAAAGAATATATATATTTAACTTTGAAAATAAAAGACTTACTGGTTACATTTTGTACTATACGTATTACAATCAGAACTATACGGAACTAAGACTGGAACAGCGCAATCCACACGAAGGAAGCCACAGCGCACGCGTAAGAGAAGAACAAAAAGAAATTGCGTGTAGATGGCACTAATCTTCAACATAACATAATTCAAAAATTCAAGAGGTTGGTGATTACATTTTCCAACACTCCCTCTTAATCACCATACCTTACAATGTTTAGGTCTATTAATCTTTACTTATCATACCTAAACCTTTCATAAATCTATTATGTTTTTCTTTACATAAACCTTTAGTTAAGATATCAGCTATCATCTGTTCAGTGCTTAAGTTACTCAACTTTACAATATTTAGCTTAATCGCTTCGCGTACAAAATGATTTTTGATATCTATATGTTTCGTTCTATTGTACAGGGTGTTTCAAAAATATTTGTCATGGCTTTAAGGGGTTGTTCTACACCTCTGGATCGATGGAGATTTGCAAAAAAAACCTGCCGCAAAATTCGGGAAAGGGTAGCAAATTTTTTTTATTGGCTCATCGTATTCGTCTTGTTACGTAGGCAAAATGTCTGAGAGGAACCATGGGTCAGAAACGAACCGTTCTCTCACAAATTAACTTTTAATTGGGCCTTCCGATTAAAATTTCGCCGATAGTTAAACTCCCAGGAGTCCTCAACTACGAACACCAGGCCGAAGGATCAAATTTTACAATTAACGGTGTTCGAGAATTAAACGTTTCGATCTCAAACGATAATTTAGATTACATTCTCGCACTCTCGCCAAATGCAAAAGATGTCAATAGTCAACAATCGATTCAGACTTCTAATAGATACAGGCGCAAACGTTTCCTTGGTAAAGGCATGCAAACTAAATCGAGACACATATTTCAATTCCAAAGATAAATTAATGCTACACGGTCTTAATGCAAACACTCCGGTAGAGACAGTATGTAGTTGCCAAATCCCCATTCAATTCGGTGATTCCGTCATCCATGTAAAATTTTATATTTTAAATCAAGAAACAAACGTTCCATTCGACGCCTTGGTAAGAAAAGACAATTTTACAGAAGGAATCCACGACTATCGACTACCAAACCCAGACATTGTCTCTCAAATCAGTACACTCTCCGATTCCGCTAATTTCACAAAGCACCAAAGGACAGAACGTGCACCACATAAATCTAAAAGCTCGAACGGAAACTTTAATTACTATCGAAGTAACAAATCCCGAAATTCATGAAGGCATCATTCCGGAAATATAGTTGCAAAAAGGCGTTTATTTGTCAAAGGCAATAAGAAAAGTAGATAAAAATAATAAAGCCTATGTCACTATTTTAAACACGCGAGTAATAGATCAAGAAATAAAACCAATTTCCGTGTGCTTAGAGTCGATCCCGCAAAATCTCTTAATTCTATCATTAAACGATTTAAATACCTCTCAACCGAAGAGAAATAAATTGTTAAAGGAAATTTTAAGACTGGAACATCTGAACCCAGACGAACAAAGATCCGTTTTAGATATTTGCACATCGTATAATGATATCTTTAATTTTCCCGAAGACCACTTAACCACCACAAGCGCTATCGAACACAGTATTAACGTATCCGATCCGACCCCCATTTTCACAAAATCATATAGACATCCGGAAGTTCACAAGCCCGAAGTTAACAAACAAATCGATAAGATATTGAAACAAGGGATAATACGACCTTCGATCTCTCCGTGCTCATCTCCCTTGTGGATCGTTCCGAAAAAGTTAGATTCTTCCGGTGAGCGTAAATGGAGAGTCGTAGTCGATTATAGACGATTGAATGACGTAACAATAGGCGACGCGTATCCTTTACCGAACATAGAGGATATACTTGACCGGTTAGGCCATTCGAAATACTTTACAACTTTAGATTTGGCTTCTGGGTTTCACCAAATTCCAATGCGAGATTCCGACACGCAAAAGACAGCATTTACGACGCCCCTAGATCATTACGAATTCACGAGAATGCCCTTTGGACTCAAAAACGCTCCTGCGACATTCCAAAGGTTAATGAATTATATTTTGACGGGTTTACAAGGTCTCCAGTGCTTCGTGTATCTCGACATATTGTTATTTACGCCTCATCAATCGAGGAACACTCTTCAAAGTTAAAAGCTATTTTCGATCGTTTACGGAAAAATAACTTAAAGTTACAACCAGATAAATGCGAGTTTATGCGACAGGAAGTTGCTTATTTAGTGCACATCATATCCGACAAAGGCGTACAGCCGAATCTAGATAAAATTAACGCGATAGCCAAATTTCCTGCTCCAAAAAATTAAAAAGATATCAAAGTTTTTCTAGGCCTTGTAGGTTACTACAGGAAAGGGTATAGCCGGATAAGGATGGCAAAAGTGCCCCCAAAGGTAATTAACTTTGAGGCATACCATTCGATAGGGCTCTTTGGAAAAACCCTTCCTCCAAAGTATAAACCCGGTACCCCTACCGTAGGGGTAGTTATAGGGTGAAACGTACTTTATGGTTTTTGCTCGATTTCTCCCGTTTGGCTTGATAGAAAATTCTGAAAAAAATCACACATATTATACCCAATGGTGTGCATAGTCTGGAATTTTTTCAGATTTTTTGGTTGGCAAATCGATTTTTAAAAAATTAAAAAAGTTTATAAACATTAATTTTTTATTGAAAATATGAAGTGACCACTTTTATATTTTTACAGTACCTGCATAGTAGCCTAATTATTAATGTATAATTTTTTCAGATTTTTACGAGTAGTGGACGGCAGTTAAAAAAATTAAAAACCAACAATTGTTTATATTTTTTGCTAAATTATTGATGTGACCACGTTTATATTTTCACAGTTTCTCAAGTTTGCTATAAACAATTGACTGTAATTTTTTCAGATTTTTTGCAACAGTGTATCATACCAAAGAAAATAAAAAACCGATGTTCACTCATGACCAATACACAAATAAGTGTAGACTTGGATGATCGAAAATTATACGCAATACCCACTATTTCACATGAAATAAACTAATATACTTCATTATTAAATATTTTTACATTTGAAAAATTAATTTTACTGAATGAGTTTTACCTTTTCTAATTTTTGGACTCAGGACCGTGAGGCGCATAAGTTCCGTCTCCACCGTTCTCACTGTATTATCGAATTTAAGCATTCACCAAGGAAAATACATAAATTATCCTCGTTTATATATAAAAAATATTGCGAGTTAGGTATGAATTATTAGATACTTATACATTTGTAAAAATATTTTACAAATATAAAATATTTATTTATTTATTTATTTAATGTTTATAATACGTCAATTGCTATTTAAATGTTAGAGAAACTCCAAATTCTTACTTAATGCATGAAAATTAAAAATTGGTAATAGGCAATGTACATATATACTTATTACCCTCCTTAGGGCAAAGTCTACAGAGGAGAGCTGTTACCGGCTAGTTCCAGCCGTAAGACTCGAATGGCTACAGGTTTATGAAACATCTATTACAATTTTATTTGGATACGAGACAAGTTCCAAATCTTCCAATAAGTTCTAATAATTAGGAATTGGTATAGCTGTGGATTATTATAAACAAACTAACATAAAATACGCATTCCAAAAAACATCGGTTTTTTATTTTCTTTGGTATGATACACTGTTGCAAAAAATCTGAAAAAATTACAGTCAATTGTTTATAGCAAACTTGAGAAACTGTGAAAATATAAACGTGGTCACATCAATAATTGAGCAAAAAATATAAACAATTGTTGGTTTTTAATTTTTTTAACTGCCGTCCACTACTCGTAATAATCTGAAAAAATTATACATTAATAATTAGGCTACTATGCAGGTACTGTAAAAATATAAAAGTGGTCACTTCATATTTTCAATAAAAAATTAATGTTTATAAACTTTTTTAATTTTTTAAAAATCGATTTGCCAACCAAAAAATCTGAAAAAAATCCAGACTATGTACACCATTGGGTATAATGTGTGTGATTTTTTTCAGAATTTTCTATCTAGCCAAACGGGAGAAATCGAGCAAAAACCATAAAGTACGTTTCACCCTATAACTACCCCTACGGTAGGGGTACCGGGTTTATACTTTGCAGGAAGGGTTTTTCCAAAGAGCCCTATCGAATGGTATGCCTCAAAGTTAATTACCTTTGGGGGCACTTTTGCCATCCTTATCCGGCTATACCCTTTATAGAAGACTTCGCGAAAATAGCAAAGCCCCTGACTATTCTATTAAAAAAGGACATGCCTTTTGAATGGACCTTCGAACAATCAAAATCATTCGACGAATTCCGACAGATATTAATCACACAACCAATTCTTCAATATCCTGATTTTAACAAAGAATTCCTCCTTACCACGGACGCTTCCAATTATGCAATAGGCTCCGTATTAAGTCAAGGTCCAATCGGAAAGGATCTCCCCATTGCATACGCTTCTCGCACCTTAAATAAAAGCGAACAAAATTACAGAACCACAGAGAAAGGACTGCTTGCCATTGTGTGGAGTGTAAAACATTTCAGACCCTACTTGTACGGTAGACAATTCAAGATCATAACTGATCATAAACCATTGACGTGGCTATTCAATTGCAAAGATCCAGGAAGTCGATTAGTACGCTGGCGATTAAAACTAGAAGATCAAAACTACAAAATAGTATATAAAGCAGGTAAATTAAATTCGAACGCGGACGCGCTATCTCGACTTCCAATGATAAATATGGTCCAAAGTGAGCAAACATTCGAAAATTTTATACAATTCCACTATGAAAATCTAGACATTCAGAAAATCAAATCCGTCCCTTGCGATAGTTTCAAGTACTTCCCGAACGTTTTATTTTAGTCAAAAGACCTGGACGACAATAATTTGCTGTCGCACACGATTCCAAACTGTTAGAAATAGGCCCATCTATTAATGAACATTCGATGGTGTCACATGTGTTTTGCGACGGTTGCCGCCACTATGGGAGCGCGTGCGACGCTCTATTTATATAGGATTGGGTTATGTGGGAAGAAAATAAATTCTCGCAGTAACTAAGATTTAATTTAAGAAAAGTATGGTACATAAGAATCGGTCGTGAACAACACACTGTGGCACGGTACGACTTCTGCCCTTTTTCGCACTACTCCTCACTGACTTACGCTCTTCTCGCACGCGCCCCACTAGCGCCCTGTCCTTATGTCAATTCGCCAATTACTATTCGCGAATCTGCCGCCCAGCAACACGACAGCCAATCACCGAAGGCTTGACGGAAAGGAAAGTCGCAACTATGTTACATGGAAAAACGATAACGGAGTTCCTGAAATACTTCAAGGCGACAAAAGAAATAAAAGAATCAAAGAAACAAAAAGAATATCTCAATCCCACATCCGGCCATACCTGACTCACTCTTCAGTCCCGGAAGAGTGTTGACAATATGGTTTCATATAATCTGTGGCTGTAGACGTTATTTTCAGTCCTTCACCCTCTTCAGCACGAACAACTTCGTAACGGTTGTTACGCTTTACTCGTGTCACCCTATATGGTCCCAAAAATTGCTTTTGTATTTTAAGCCGTGGACCAAACTGCGTTCTTTTGATCAATACTAGATCTCCTTCTGTGTATATTCTTGCCGGCTTACAGTTTTTATTATATATTCGCTTATTTTCCTCTTGCATCTTAATTATATTTTCTTTTGCAATTTTCCTTAACTTATCTCGTTCCTCTTGATAAATTCCTATACTTTCTTCTTCTAATTGTAAGAGTCCTTTAATTTCCTCGCGTTGTCTCATTTTCGTGCCGATTAACGCCTCGAACGGAGCCATACGTATGCTTCGTTGGAATGTAGAATTTAGACCTCGTTGAACTTTAGAAACAAATTTATACCATCTAGCTGGTTTTTCGATTCACAATTTGGTTAACATCGGAATTATTGTCCTATTAATGCGCTCCGCCTGCCCGTTTCCGCATGGGACACCCGTTACTATACTGATATGTTCAATATTGTCATCGTTGCAGTATTTTCTAAATTCTGCGGATGTAAAGGCTGATCTTCTGTCACTAACAATACGTTGCGGATTGCGAAACACTTGTTCCTGCAAATTCAGTTTATCTAAAACCTCCTTCGCGTTCGTAGTCTTCGTCGGGTACAGCCATGTAAATTTTGAAAAATCATCAATCACAACGAATAAATATTTATAAAGTTTATCGGTAGCGGTCATAGGTCCTAAATGATCTACATGATACGTCACGAGTGGAGTATGTCCTTTTGGGATCGGGTTGAGTTCGCCTTTCTTCTTTCCCTCTTTCCTTTCAGCCATTAGACAAGGTATACAGCAATTGATAAAATCCGTTATTTTTTCTTCTATCTTGGGAATGTAATAATCTTTCTTAATCTCTTCTACCATCTTTCTAACTCCAAAGTGTCCATTTTCATGTTTTCTCCTTATTATCTTGGTTTGTAAACTATTAGGAACAACAACGGTTTTGGTATCACCCATACGCTTCATTAAAATCTCATTTTTTTATAAAATAATCGTTATAAGGTTCAGTTTTAAGTAGTTGCTTAATTACTCGTAATCTCTCTTCGTCTTCTTGAGCTCTTTGAATTAACGTCGTTAGCTTTTGTTCTACCATTAATACAGGATGTCGACTCAATGCATTTGCATGTTTTAATCGTTCTCCCTTACGATGCTCGATCTTGTAAGAGAATTTCTCAAGAATTAGAGCTCAACTTGCGACTTTCGGGGATAAATCCTTTTTAAATAAAGTTTTCTGAAAAGCTGCACAGTCGGTAACTATTTTAAAGTCTATTCCTAACAGATAACTCCGGAACTTCTTTACTGCGTTTATTATAGCTAATGCTTCTAGTTCATATGAGTGTAGCATGCTTTCAGCATCGGACGTCTTCTTACAATTAGTCATGTAGTGAACCGCGTGAAAATATTTTTCCTCTGCTCCTCTTTGCAGCAATACTGCACCGTATCGGTCTTTAGATGCGTCTGTATGGAGTTCTGTAATATCTGATGGGTTAAAAATTCTTAATAGAGGTTCCGATGATAGTGCTTGCTTCAATAATAGAAAGGACTGTCTTTGTTTTTCGTCAAAACTAAAACTTTGATCAGATTTCAAAACTTCGGATAATGGTCGAGCTATTCGTGCATAATCTTTTACAAATTTTCTGAAAAGTCCCGTTAATCCAAGAAAGCTTTGAATTTCTTTCTTTGTCTTCGGTTCCGGGAATCGTTGCACCGCTTTAATTTTTCCTTGTAAAAATTCAATACGAGACTTAAAAAACCTGCATTTACTCCAATTCAAATTTAGACCATATTCACTTGCTACTTGGAGCACTTTCTGTAATCTGTCATACGCTTCCTGTTCACTTTCGGCCGGTATTATCAGATCGTCGATATATGCGAGTACGATTCCTTGTTGAATCAGATCGCCGAATACTTCGTTTATGTATCTGACAAAACTAGCGGGACTATTACACAGTCCGAACGGTGTTCTTAAAAATTCGTACAGTCCAAACGGAGTTGTAAATGCTATCAGCTTTCGCGACTCTTCCGACATGGGTACGTAAAAAAATCCATTTTTGAGGTCTAATATTGTAAAGACTCGTGCTCTCACTAAAGCGTCCAAACATTCGTCGATCAGAGGCATTGGGAATTTGTCTTTAACGACTTTCCGATTAAGCTGTCGGTAATAAATACATACGCGATACGTGCCATTCTTCTTTGGTACTATAACCGCTGGGCTAGCATACTCGCTTTTACTGGGTTGAATAACTCCATCTCGTAGCCACTCTTGTATTTGCTTATTTAAAATATCTTTTTCCTTCGGAGCCAATCTGCGTGCACGTTGACTCACGGGTTCTGTATTATTTAATATAATTCTTGTATCCGTACTCGCTGTTCTTACGTTAACCGGTTCGTACGACGAAATCAATGACTCGATTTGTTCTTTAAACGGACCTCACACGTTAATCTCGTGTGGGAATGGATTATCGATAAGCATTAATTCTTGGATAGGCTCCTTTTCTATCACTTTGTTCGTTCGTTTATCTTTATCCGCGTCTTGTTTGTGATTTTCAACGTTTTTACCATCAGTTGACCACGGTATAGCTCGTGCGTTTTCGATTATATTTTCCGGAAGGATTTTTAGTACCATCTCAAAGGGTATAGCCGGTTAAGATGGTCAAATGTGCCCTTGAACCGAATTCAAATCGCGATGAGTCATTCGAAAGCTTATAAAAAAAGAATGATTTCTGCCAAGTTTCAACTTTGAATCTCGACCCGGGGGGTAGTAAAGGGTAAAAATAGAAAATCAGGTTTTTGCCGAATTTCTCCTATACCAGCGGATAAAAAATTTTGAAATAATTCAGAGGCACTTCTGTTATCAGGGCACATATTAGAAAATTTTTTCAGATTTTTAAATTGAAAAAACAAGCTGTGAAAAATAAAAAACGCTAAAAAATGATGAAAAATGCCGATTGTGTATCGAAGCAGTCTTGGCACTATAATTATATTTTTACTGTAAGTACGTATCATTGTTACTATTGTCCTGAATTTTTTTCAGATTTTTCAACTTGGTGCGCCGCAGTTAAAAAAATTAAAAACCGATTTTTTCGTCGTTTTTTCCGTGTCAGAGTAACTTATACGTCGAATTGCTTCATGAAATAGGTATTTTATGCGATCTTCTATGTTTATACGTACAGCAAAACATCACAGGAATTAAAGAAACTGAAAAAACCGAATCATTTGAAACTGTTATGCGCCTTACATTGTAAAGTATGTACCGTATTTTCCAACGGCGTCGGTGGCGCAGCGGTAGAGTGTCGAGCTGCCGCTGCGAACTTTTTGAACGTATAGGTTCGAGCCTCGAACTTCCAAGTCCCTTAGGCTAAGTTTTTTTTTTTTCGTTAATTACATATATTTCCTAACTTTACGACACAACGATCAATATTTACTTTCAAATGTTTTAAGAATATTTGAAAAACATATTAACCTGAAATATACGTAAATATAAGTTTGGACTGCTTGTTATGCCGCCGTTTATCCTGTCAATTACGGCATTGTTTGAAATTGGTTTTCAAATCTCTTACCTTTAACAGTTATGGATGGATGGCAACAAAAATCGTGTTGTTGTTTTTCTACTATTTAGCCTTTTCGTCTATTCGAATTAGATCATACAATTCTATTCTCTCTTTTATTCAAAATGTATGTTAGAATTTCTGTCACGGGTTCAATGCATGAAAGGTAAGAGATTTGAAAACCAATTTCAACCAATTTCAAACAATGCCGTAATTGACAGGATAAACGGCGGCATAACAAGCAGTCCAAAGTCATATTTACGTATATTTCAGGTTAATATGTTTTTCAAATATTCTTAAAACATTTGAAAGTAAATATTGATCGTTGTGTCGTAAAGTTAGGAAATATATGTAATTAACGAAAAAAAAAAAACTTAGCCTAAGGGACTTGGAAGTTCGAGGCTCGAACCTATACGTTCAAAAAGTTCGCAGCGGCAGCTCGACACTCTACCGCTGCGCCACCGACGCCGTTGGAAAATACGGTACATACTTTACAATGTAAGGCGCATAACAGTTTCAAATGATTCGGTTTTTTCAGTTTCTTTAATTCCTGTGATGTTTTGCTGTACGTATAAACATAGAAGATCGCATAAAATACCTATTTCATGAAGCAATTCGACGTATAAGTTACTCTGACACGGAGAAAACGACGAAAAAATCGGTTTTTAATTTTTTTAACTGCGGCGCACCAAATTGAAAAATCTGAAAAAAATTCAGGACAATAGTAACAATGATACGTACTTACAGTAAAAATATAATTATAGTGCCAAGACTGCTTCGATACACAATCGGCATTTTTCATCATTTTTTAGCGTTTTTTATTTTTCACAGCTTGTTTTTTCAATTTAAAAATCTGAAAAAATTCTCTAATATGTGCCCTGATAACAGAAGTGCCTCTGAATTTTTTCAAAATTTTTTATCCGCTGGTATAGGAGAAATTCGGCAAAAACCTGATTTTCTATTTTTACCCTTTACTACCCCCCGGGTCGAGATTCAAAGTTGAAACTTGGCAGAAATCATTCTTTTTTTATAAGCTTTCGAATGACTCATCGCGATTTGAATTCGGTTCAAGGGCACATTTGACCATCTTAACCGGCTATACCCTTTCTACATTTTTTAAGAATTCAATGCCAAGAAGCAACTTGTAATTCATCACGTGACTTGGAACTATGAAAAATCTAGTTTCGCGTGTTTCATCGTTAACCTTTAAATCTACACTGTACATTCCAATCGGCTCCGTTATAGTGTTTCCAAGACCCGTAAATATACGCTCCGCTGGTGTTAGTTTATCAACGTCGGTTTTAATACTATAATAAACATCCTCCCGCATCAAATTAACGTCGCTTCCTGTATCCACTAACGCATGGAATTCGTTATTATTTATTTTTACAAGAATCGTTTTACATGTTCCACTACTAATACAATTAATCGCGGTTGACTCTACTTTAGAAGCACTTGCTTTACACTGAGATGCACCATGGCCAAATTCATTGCATTTAAGGAAGTTTATCTGGTAAGGTAGATGTCAAAAACAATCGTCATTGTAGGTATTTTTTTGAATGTAAAAGTCGAGTATTTTATAAAAAAATGTTGGCTTAACGTGTACTAGCGTTAACCAATCCCAAGTAGTCTTACACAATCTGGCAACGTTGCATTATTTTCTAGATGCTAAGAGAGAAGAACGACGTCTTTCTTCTCTGTCTGGAACTAGTGCGACAATACGTAGAAATCTAACCTCTTAGTTTTGATAATTTCAAAAATTATAAATTCAGATTAATAAAATGTCAGAAAGAATGAGATATAAGGGATGTTGAGATAATATCAATGTCGGTAATATAGAGGCGGTAGAGATAGGGAAGGTGAAAAAGGTAGAGACAAAATGGTTGTGAGAGATAGACACGTGCGCAAGTATAATATAAAGGAAAGTGGTGTATTTAAAAGTTAAATAAAGAGTTTATACACAACATTGGTAGCAGAACGTGGTTTCACGTAATCCAGTATAAAGGAATTAAGAAAAGGTGAATGAAGTGGCAAGGAAAAACGGCCATGCTGTCCAAGGAAAAGTATAACCTCGTCCCCTTTGCGGGAGAAAATTTCTCCGCGTGGTCCTTCAGGATGAAGAGTATCCTAAGGGAAAGTGAGGTAATCGAGGCAGTCGAACGACCCAATTTCGCTACTGTAGAAGGTAATAGCAAGAAAGAAGCACGAGCTCAAGCTCTGATAATAGCCGGCGTGGCAGACAGCCATCTTGAATACCTGAAGAGCCAGACAACTGCGTATATGATGTTCAAGAGCGTGGAAGACAATTTCAAAAGGAAGGGCGTTCGAAGTAGACTGTTTCTCAGAAGACAATTAAGTGACCTTAAATACAATGAAAAAGGGTGTAACCGATTCCTCCCAGAATCGGCTATGGGTGGCAGAGCTGGTCGGGTGGTGACGTGGAAGGTGAGGACGGAACGTGAGGTTAGGGTAAAATGCCCATCGCCAGAGATTTACTTGTCTATCGGTCTCGTACCGGCGAGAGAGAGAGCTTCGGGGTCTCGGATGGCAGGGGCGGAGGGGCTTTGCAAAAAAGTGTAGAAGCACTGGTAGCTAAACGCTCCCTTAGTTGACGCTTCCGTCAGTTGATGCTTCTCCGCACGGAGCTTAGATAGGAGGAGAACGATCGTAATGTATAAAAATGTCTACAAAATGTAAGGAAAATAAAGTTTCGTTACAGAGTGCACTGCGATCGCAGAGATCCCTTATTCAAATTTAGCGGTCAAAGTTAGCAGAGAAACTAGTTTATATTTAACTAAACAATATAGATAACCATTATATTTAACACATTTTCACCATTGTTTAGATTTATTAAATTTGACGCATTAAAAACAAATTCAAAGCAACACAAATAAAAAAAAAATGGATAACTTTGTTTATCTATTTTATGACGTCAAGGGGATCGCTGCGATATTAACGCTACCCTGGTGGTGAGAATAGGTATTATCAACTGCCGTATTTTCCATTGATACAAATTTGCCTAAAACGCCTATGTCGATCGCTCTCCTCTTATCTAAGCTCCGTGCTTCTCCGCCTCACGCTCTGCCGCGATACCGTTTTAATTAGTGCCGCGGTCGGGGGTACTGGTGAGAATCGGGAGCCACCTAGCGGCGGAGTAGCGCCCCGCCACGTCGCGCCGCGGCGAGGTAACGAGGCGGCGCCTCGTTACAAGGGTCGATGCAGGACCATATTGTAAGGCTTGAGGAAATATTTTCTCAACTACAGGATGCTGATAACGAGTTAACTGAAGAAGAAAAGATAAATTATTTATTATTGTCAATGCCTAAGACGTACGAGACGGTAGTTACGACACTGGAGACGATAGAAAAAATCCAACTGGATTTCGTTAAGGACAGACTACTGGGTGAAGAGGAAAAGAGAAAAATGGCAGTTGGAATGGACAGCAATAATAACGTACAGTGCATATTTTCTTGTTACATATGTGGTAAGCCGGGTCACAAAAAATACCAGTACAGAGATAGAAAAAATTACGGGCAAAGACTTGCGTACGCAGAACAAGAAGTCGGTGACAGACAAAACCAAAATGGAAGCCGAGGTAGATGGCAAGGAAACTATGGCCGAGGACGAGGAATTTACTATCGAGGAGGAGGCTTCAGACGTGGGCACGGAGTAACTGAGAATCAAGGAAGAGGACCATCGAGGTCATATGCGGCACAGCGTGAGGAAGAAGAAGAAGATGCCAAGGTGACATTCCTGACCGAGGGAGCCACCAACTTAACAGTCTTCTAGACAGAAGCCGAAGGTAACCTTGATTGGTGCATAGACTCAGGTTGCTCGGATCATCTAGTGAATACAAAAGACTTTTTTACAGACTATGTACAGTTAAGAAACCCCGTTAGAGTAGCCGCAGCGAAGAATGGAGTGGTACTGTTAGCAGTAGGAATAGGGACTGTAAATGTAAGGTGCAAGTTAGATAAAGGTTCCACCGCGTGTAAAATTAGAAACGTCTATTTTGTACCAGAGTTACGTAGGAATTTACTATCAGTATCCAAAATGGAAAAGAGTGGTTTAAAGTTAATATTTCGTAGAGGGAGCGTTAGAGTGTACCAACGGGAACGCGTAGTAATGATAAGTGAGGAAGACAATTCATTATATACAGTAAACATGCAAGTAGACCGTCATAGATGTAATATGTCGGAAAAATCAAACAGTGAAGAGGAAACGTTAATGTGGCATAGGCGTTTTGGCTACTTAAACTTAGGGAGTATTACGTTTTTAAAACAGAACAATTTGGTCCGCGCTCTCGATAGGGTTAAGATAGATAGTAAGTATGAAACACTTTGTGAGCCCTGCATAAGAGGAAAGATTAGTATCAAGCATTTTAACCATAAGGGCTATAGGGCCTCAAAACCTTTGGAATTGGTGCACAGTGATGTATGTGGTCCAATAAGTCCGTCTACGTGGGACAACAAGAATTATTTTTTAACCTTCATAGATGATTATACTCACTTTACAGCAGTTTATTTAATCGAGAGGAAAACAGAAGTATTTGAAAACTTCAAGAAATACTACCGATATGCTACAAGGTTCTTCGATTGTAATCTAATCAAACTAAGGACAGATAATGGAAGGGAATATGTAACTAATGAGTTTCAGAACTTCTGCAAAGAACAAGGAATCACTTTACAGTATACAGTAGCATATAATCCAGAGATGAACGGAGTGGCAGAAAGAATGAATCGAACCCTAGTCGACAAAGCAAGAACAATATTGATTGACTCACTGATCAAAAAAGAGTTTTGGGTAGAAGCAATTCTATACGCAATTTATGTCACAAACAGAAGTACCACAGCTGGAAGAGTTAGTAACCCATGCGAATTGTGGTATGGAAGAAAACCTGATGTATCAAACATGAGAGTCTTTGGGAGCGTAGCGTACAATCATGTACGTAATGAACTAAGGGGAAATATGGACCCAAAAGGTCAGAAGTTAATTATGATGGGATACTGCGAAGGAGGATATAGGTTATGGTATATCGAAAAGAGGAGAATGGTAGCAGCTCGTAATGTTGTGTTTGACGAAAGACCCAAGAAACAGGAGGAGAGAATCAAGATACAGTAAAACCTCGATAAATGCACAGAATTCGGAACCAAATCAGTGCAGTTACGAAGCAGTGGTTTCTATTTTGTGTTTACGTTCAGGCTCCAGCCGAGCGTGAGCTTAGAAAAGAACAGACAGTAGAAGAGACAAAGAGGTCCACCCTACAGGGGGACCGGCCCGAACGTATCGATGAGACAATACTAATCGGAGGATGGAACTTTTCCATTTTTGATTTTTCTGTTTTGAAAACTTCGCTAACGTATTTGTGACAATTTTCTGATTAAAATGATACCAAACACGACATAGTTTGAGCAATATTTACTTAATATTTCATTCGTTTACTTGCTATTTAGATAACTCAAACATATCGTGTATGGTATCATTTTAATCAGAAAAATGTCACAAATACGTTAGCGAAGTTTTCAAAACAAAAAAATCAAAAATGGAAAAGTTCCATCCTCCGATTAGTATTGTCTCATCCATACGTTAGGGCCGGTCCCCCTGTGCGTTGGGCCTCTTTGTATTTTCTACTGTCTGTCCTTTTCTAAGCTCAGCGCTCGCTGGAGCCTCAACGTAAACACAGTCCTGACATACAGCAGCGTCCTATGCATTTAAGTCTCGCACAGGGAACCATTTAGCAGTGCAGTTAACGGTACAGGTAACTATTCTATGTTTTCATCTGACTCCAGCTGACCACGAATCTAGAAAGGGGTAAGCAATGGGAAACCGCCCCCTCGAAGATGATAGGGTTAAAGGAACTGGGACTCGGTTGCGATGCACACGCGATTGACGGCGATGCGTTCATCTTTGCTCCATTAACGAGCTAATGGAGTACATTTTGATGATGCTCAAAGTTTGTTAGATATCTATGCTATTGAGAGAAACATTCCTCAAAACGTTCGTACGAACAGACTCCTCGCTGTCAATCGGGTGTGCATCATAATCGTGCCTTAGTACCTTTAACCTCTGCATCTTCGGGGGTGGGGGGTCCTCCCATTGTTTGCCACTTTCTAAATTCGCGGTCAGTTAGAGTCGCATGAAAACGCTGAATTGTTACCCAACTCAATAAATGTACAGCAAATCGAGTGCTGTGCAATGTCTAAATGCACAAGGCTGTGTCTACGTTACGGCTCCAATTGAGCGCCGAACTTAGAAAATGGATTAAATATAATTCAAACCGTATCGCGTTTGGTATCATTTTAATAAAAAAAAATCTCTCGAATACGTTAACGAGTTTTCAAAAAATAAGAATCAAAAATGGAAAAGTTCGATACTCCGATTAGTAGAGCGTAATGCAATAGAAGGCGTTACGACTCACAGTGGTTTATTTGGCCGAAAACCTGGCCAAAACTCAAGGAGTTTTTCAATTTAGCTGAAAATTGGTGTATTAGTATTATTTGGGTCGCTGATTAAGAATCTGAACTCAAAATTTGCAAAAACAAAATGGCGGCTCTAATATGGCGGATGCGACTATCGAAAAATTGTCGGATCGGCACGAAAATCAGTAGTCTTATGTTTTTCCGGTCGCTGATTAAGAATCTGAACTCAGAATTTCCAAAAACAAAATGGCGGCTTCAATGTGGCGGATGCGAGTATCGAAAAATTGTCGGATCGGCACGAAAATCAGTAGTCTTATGTTTTTCCGGTCGCTGATTAAGAATCTGAACTCAGCATTTCCAAAAACAAATTGGCGAACAAACATAATTAAAAAATTAAGAATTTATTTAGATATTATGATACATTTATTGATCACAGTGAATTATATTCATCTTATAAGCTTTT
Source organism: Cerceris rybyensis (assembly GCA_910591515.1). Lineage (NCBI taxonomy): Eukaryota > Metazoa > Arthropoda > Insecta > Hymenoptera > Crabronidae > Cerceris > Cerceris rybyensis. The sequence goes on along the minus strand of OU342796.1, from coordinate 2,639,311 downwards.
AATATTACAGAGAATCGTAACAATTACCTTATAACGAACGTATTATAGTTAACTGACTAATTATTTTGAAATTAAATATATTTTTCTTTTATTATCTTCTTTATCTAGTCCTTCGTAACCTTCGAGCAATTCGGTTATGTCCTCTTGTCCTCCGCAGTATCGGCCACCGAGAATCATATTTTCAAATAATAGTTAGCTTCGGTACATTGAAATCAATACAAAAATTAAATGGAGCATATAGTAATTTAATATTACAGAGAATCATAACAATTACCTTATAACGAACGTATTATAGTTAACTGACTAATTATTTTGAAATTAAATATATTTTTCTTTTATTATCTTCTTTATCTAGTCCTTCGTCACCTTCGAGCAATTCGGTTATGTCCTCTTGTCCTCCGCAGTATCGGCCACCGAGAATCATATTTTCAAATAATAGTTAGTTTCGGTACATTGAAATCAATATAGAAATAAAATTGAGCATATAGTACTAAATATTTATCATACCTTCTTAATTAAAAGAATAAATGTAATCTTGTCATTGCGATTCTGCCCTACTTAGTCTTCTTCGTCTTCTTCGTCGTCTTCTTCTTCTTCTTCTTCTTCTTCTTCTTCTTCTTCTTCTTCGGACTGGATAGGTATAACTAGAAATTGGTAGACCTCTTTGGGATAACTGTTCTTCCTCTTCTTCGTTCTAGGTGTTCTAGTTCCGCTTATGAACGGATCCGAAGATACGAGTAATCGATGGAACACGTCCTCTATTGTTTTTGTCCGGGAACATTTCCTAGAGTAGTGTTCTCTATAATTTTTTATATCTTTATTTCGACTTTCTTGTGCTTCTTCTCCCAGCTGGCCAATTGGGAGAAGGGCATGCTGAATAATTTCTGATGAATGTATTAGTATTTTATGGACTGTGGTTGGCATATTGTACCACGGATACAGCTCTACAAATTTCTCAGCAGTCTCTAAGCAATATGCCTTAAATATTTCTATTTTAATAGGATATTTACTTGAAATAGTTATTAAAATGTTGTGAAACCGCGTTATTATATCTTCGGCTATACCAGTAATTTTTGCGGACATAGAGGTGTCTTCGAAAAAACGGCGAGCGGTGTTGCCATCGTTACTCGTACCGAATCCCGGCTTTGGTTTATCTACCAGCAAGCCCATTTGTGTTTTAAATTCCATCTGTAGCCTTCTTTTGTTTTCTGCCACTATCTTCTTATTTTCTTCCCCTCGAACGTGCCACTGTTGGATGGTCTTCTTATATGATAAATGCAACACGCATTCAAAAAAGCGTATCCATGCGTGTAACGGCGATAAGCCGAACCTCAATTTTGTTATATCACCAATCGTTTGTTGTTTCATCAACTCTATATTGTTGAAATCTTTACATGTTAAGCCACAAAGGTAGCATCTCTGAGTAGCAGAATTTTCTGCTACTGCATTGCATACCTTTCCATCCAGCATAGTGAATAGTAATGTGTAATTTATTTTAACAGAGTGATTATTTATATTAATGTGGCATTCACTCAAATTTCGGATTTCATTTTCCACTTTATTTACCTCTTGCATTATAACACTTGTTGTTTCGTGAACGAATCTTAACGAGATAGGTCTGCAAAGTCTTGCCGAAGATGGGTGTTCATTGTTCCACAGCACAGTTTTTTCTTCGTTAACGGTATCTATTGATTCAAGCTGCAATGGAACAAGGGACGAAACAAATATGCTTGAATCTGAAGCAGTTGATTCTTCAAATTTTTGCTTATATTCACTTAATCCCGATGTCCCATCGCAGCCCCATTTAACTATTAAATTTAAATTATTGTTTTCTACATTCTGGATCAATCGTTCATCTAATAACTTGAAAATTCGCGAAACCGTATGATCCAGCAGACTTTGCAGGCTCACCTCGGCACTCGTCTCACTGATAACAATGTTACGCGGGTAACAATTCTTTTTCGCCTTTAAAACTGACGCATAACTGGGAAATAAATTTGTACCATATGTTTTAGCTTCATCGCGTATCAAGTTATATTGATCCCTCGATAGCTTGGCCGCTATTATAAAAGATAATGCCTTATCGCTGGTATAAGACTCCTTCAGTACTCTTGATTTACGATAAGTTTCTTTGTATTCCTTGGCACGTTCTGGAGATGCAACGATTTCTTTTATTATATTCGCAGCATCTACGTCCTGATCGCTTCGCAACTGCACTTGAGCCGCATAAGTTAGTTCCCCGGAACTAAAGCTAGATCGTAGATCCTCCGTTTTCCTTCTCTTTGACCTTTCACTAGCAGTACCAAAATTAATTTGTGGTCTTCCAGGTGATTTTGGTACTGGGATCCTGGCCGAAATGTCAATTTTTCCAATTAACCACTTCCGATTTTTTCGTTGGAAATGGATGAAGTTCCTGTGGCAGGTATTCCATTTCCTCCTCCATGTTGCACAGAATAATTTCAATTCACTGTCTGATTTCGTAGACAATTCTACGAACCCAGTGATGGTTTTGACGTATTCGAAAACGTGATTGCACTTATCTCCCCAATTGTTTGCGGAAGAATTCCGCAAACAATCAACGAGGTCTTCCCTCCGCAGTGAAATCGATGGTGCTTCAGAAGATGATGATTCCATAGCACTACACAATACACACTGAACTCTACTCTTTGCGAAATTGCTGTCACAGCTAAGTAAGTAAATATCACAAAGTACAAGTGATATCTACCGTGTCAGAAAACGTAGCACGGTATAAATAGTTTACGGTGCTTCCACCTCCAATTTTTCATTCCAGTATTTAAAATTACGGTGGAAGGAGAAAAGCTAAACTTTGCGAGAAACAAATATAGCCCTCATACCTGCAACTAGCCAGATTTTCAGCCGAAACGTCAAACATCTTTCGGTTTATGACGGTAAGCGGTCGAGGTGATCGCGGCTATCTATTGTTGCTTTGGAACAAAAGGCCACCAGCTTGCTTAAAATTATTTTGATTTTTAACCTGAACGAAATAAATATAGCGTTTCGTTAATTACAAGGGTAACCTTAGTGAAGGATTAACATTATTCGTTTGTCCAAGGCACGATAGCCTGGCCGTATGTCATAAACGTATTTCCCCGAGCATGGCGCGTGCGACAAACAAATAAGAATATCGCGTACAATTGCAAAAAGTCGCAAAATGTTACAACGGGGACTTCTTCGGGAAGCTTTAAAGTTTAATTAAAAAAAAACATATTCTGATATTCCTTTTCCTTCAAAAGTTATAATGATATTTATTGCAACAGTCACGTTATCTTAATACCAGCATATCACAGCTATTCCATCTTCGAATTTTCCATTGTTTAATGAAAATCTCGACTGAAAGAGATGGATAGAACATTGTGAGAAACAAATATAGCCCTCGTACCTGCAACTAGCCAGATTTTCAGCCGAAACGTCAAACATCTTTCGGTTTATGACGGTAAGCGGTCGAGGTGATCGCGGCTATCTATTGTTGCTTTGGAACAAAAGGCCACCAGCTTGCTTAAAATTATTTTGATTTTTAACCTGAACGAAATAAATATAGCGTTTCGTTAATTACAAGGGTAACCTTAGTGAAGGACTAGCATTATTCGTTTGTCCAAGGCACGATAGCCTGGCCGTATGTCATAAACGTATTTCCCCGAGCATGGCGCGTGCGACAAACAAATAAGAATATCTCGTAGAATCGCAAAAAGTCGCAAAATTTTACAACGGGGACTTCTTCGGGAAGCTTCAAACTTTAATTTTAAAAAAAAATCACGTTGTACTTTTGCGTACTTCACAACTATTTCCTCTGCAAAAGGAAAAAAATGTATGGGTTTTGTAATCTGTGCCATCGCAGTTGTAAAATATTAAATAAAAAAATGAAACCAAGGTACTTATAATTTAAAAGTATGACGAATAGCAACAAATACTTGCAAAGTTGATTGTACCATTATTTCACCTTGAAAACGTATTCTGAATATCGACGTGAATACGTTACATTATTCAAGTGCCAACTTTGACATTGCATATCTCTGAGAGCGTTGTTCAATAAAAACTTTTATTAATGGAAACCGATGCTCTGATATGTTACAAATCAAACGCAATTGCTAAATTTTGAAAATCGCGAAAAAAATTTTTAGCTTTTTGGCCAGGTTTTCGGCCAAATGAACCACTGTGCGACGTGGCGGAAGTATTACATAATTAAGGCGTGAGTTTAAGGCCGACACTGAGTTCTAATTAATTTTAATATAGTATTATGGAAAATACATAAAATGAGGAGACGTTGAGGGTGGCAAACAAGAGGCCATAATAGGCGAGGACGACCTGGTTGAGAAGGATGATGTTTCTTTTATTGATAACAAATTATAATATGAAATCTTGTTAAATAACAAATATAACAACAACACCAAGAAGAGCAGCATTAATGGTAACAATACTATTAACCACTTAACGCTCATGCCCGTGACGTTCATGGGCAAAACTGATACGGCCGCCACTCTGCGGTTTGTTTATCTTTGTTGGAAAATGTAATCACCAACCTCTTGAATTTTTGAATTATGTTATGTTTAAGATTAGTGCCATCTACACGCAATTTCTTTTTGTTCTTCTATTACGCGTGCGCTGTGGCTTCCTTCGTGTGGATTGCGCTGTTCCGGTCTTACAATTAGTTCCGTATAGTTCTGATTGTAATGCGTATAGTACAAAATGTAACCAGTAAGTCTTTTATTTTCAAAGTTAAATATATATATTCTTTTCCAACAAAGTGGATAGTCGACTTATTTCGTACACGCCAATTATACAAACTCTAACAGGTTATGGGCCCAGATCGAAAAGATAAGTCGAAATTATTAAAACTATTGGAAAGATATGATATCCTAACCTAACTAATAAGCACGCGGTGAAAAATGTACTGGAGCACGTAGTCGCAATTTCGGGAAAATTACTACATGAATGTTTGCTCGCATTAAAAACAACGCAAGTGCAATTATTTTCGTTACAGTTTATATTCCTTTTACGAAATTAATACTTATATAAGTAAAATATATATATCGTAAAGAATGTCCACGGATCGCGCGACAGTGTCTGGAAATCAACCGAAAAGCAACACTATGGGAAGTCCGGCAGGAAATATCCCGATAATTGAGCCGAAGTTGGACGGAATGTCAAATTACAGCACGTGGAAATTTGTAATGAAAATGACGCTCATTGGAATGGACTTATGGGACTGCGTAACGGCAACGACTCAGAATTCAGGTGAGATTAAAAGAGGTCAGAAAGCTCTTGCCATAATTTGTTTGAATGTTAAGCCACATTGTCATGTTCATTTGCAAAATGTAAGTAATGCAAATGAAGCATGGATGAATTTATCTAAAGCATATGAGGATAAAGGATTATCCAGAATGTTAGGCTTAATGCGTGCACTGCTAAAAATTGAGTACACTAATTTTAATAACATGGAAGAATATGTATCAGAAGCCTTAACACTAGTACAGAAATTGAGTGATATTGGAAGCCCTATGGATGATAAACTGGTTGGAGTTATAATGTTAGCAGGTTTGCCCTCAGAATATAAGCCCATGGTGATGGCCCTAGAAAACTCAGGGGCGGAAATAACTTCTGATTTAATGAAAAATAAGCTTCTTCAAGAAACTATTAAGAAAGAAACGGAGAATAGATCGTCGGAGAGAGCATTTTCTTCCAAAACTGAGAAGAAATTTCATAATAGAAAATATCAATAACGCGAAATACGCTGCTACGGTTGTGGTGAGCTTGGCCACAAGAAACCTGATTGCAAAAGAAACAAACCAGATTTTACTACGAAAACTTATTCTAATGAAAATAATGGTTCTAAGCAATCAAAGCAAAATAATAACAAACAATGGAATTTGTTGTCTGCCCTTACAGCAAGAATAGATAACCATGAATGGTATATAGATTCTGGTGCTACACATCACATGACTAATAATAAGGAATGGCTTACTGAATATAGAGAGATGTCAAAAAAGGAAATTACAATTGCTGATAACAATAAGTTATATGCATACGGTGTAGGAAATGCAAAAGTAAATCTATTGGGTCATGCAGAAACGAAGATGATATCGAACGTTAACTATGTACCAAATCTTTCTGCAAATCTCTTATCGGTGACTACATTAACTTCAAAAGGGTTTGTAGTGGTTTTTAATGAGACTGGTTGCAACATATATTTTGAAAAAGAATACAAATCATATGGGAATCCAGTAGTAACGGGTACTAACGCAGATGGTATATATAAATTGGATACAGCACCTATGAAAGCACAGGCTGCAATCGAAACTATGCATTCGCAAGATCTCTGGCACAGAAGACTAGGACATTTAAATGACAGATCGATGTCACTTTTGCAAAGAGGAATGGTGTCAGGAATCAAATACACCAACTCAACTAGAAACCCATGCGAAAGTTGCATAAAAGGGAAGCAATCAAGATTGCCATTTACGAAAAATTCAAGTTACAGGTCTAAAACTCCCTTGGAATTAGTACATGCGGATTTATGTGGACCAATGAGCAAGCCAAGTTGGAGCGGTGCTCAGTATTTATTTGTTCTGGTTGACGACTTTACTCGCATGACTTTTGGATATTTTTCTCAAGCACAAATCAGAAGTAAAAACGTTTTTCTCACAATTTAAAACGTTGGTCGAAAATCGAATGGATTACAAAATAAAAAATATCAGAACTGATAACGGAAAGGAATTCGTTAATGCAGAGATGGATAAATTTCTGAAAGAGAATGGCATAAGGCATCAAACAACGGTTCCGTACACTCCGGAGCAAAATGGGGTTGCCGAGCGTGCTAATCGCACGATTATTGAAAAAGCACGCTGCATGCTACAGGACAGCAATCTAGAAAGGCAATTCTGGGAAGATGCGGTAAACACAGCAATTTATTTAAAAAATCGCTCTCCCACTAGAGCTGTTCGAGGTAGAACTCCCATAGAAGCATGGTGCGGTAAAAAACCGGACTTGAAACATCTGAGAATTTTTGGATGTAGAGCCTTTGCTCATATAGATAAAACTCAAAGGAATAAACTAGATGCAAAGAGCAAGGAGTACATTTTTGTAGGGTATTGTACGGACACAAAAGGTTATAGACTGGCAGATCTTGAGAATCCTAAAAGAATAATAAAGTCCAGAGATGTCATATTTATTGAAAATAAGTTTGGAAGAAAACCACAAGAAGAGATGACCAATCAAGGAGTCGTAAACAAAACATGGATACCATTGCAAGTTGAGCCAAGGCAGCCGATTGAACAGACTGCAGGTGATGAAACGTCGACTACAAATGAAACTAGTAAGGTTACTGAAGCTAGAAGCACTAAAGAGGAAAATGCTGGCGATGAAAGCGATGTCTTTGAAAGTCACATTCAGGAGATTAGGAGATATCCTGAAAGAGAAAGAAAATCCAGAGTTTTTCCGAACATGGTGAGACATAGCGCATTCTTCAGCAGTATAAGTGAACCATGCACGGTTCAAGAAGCTCTCACAGGTAATGAACAATATAATTGGGAAAAAGCAATGAATGAGGAGTTTGAATCGATGAAAAACAACCAGGTATGGGAATATGTTACACTACCGCCGGGTAAGAAAACTATTAAGTCTAAATGGGTATTTAAACGGAAAAAGGATAGTGATGGAAATATCATTAAATATAAAGCCAGGTTAGTAGCCAAAGGTTGTTCGCAAACACCTGGAGTGGATTTTTTTGAAACTTTTTCACCAGTAGTTCGATATTCAACCATACGTTTGTTATTCTCATTAGCATTGCAGCTTGATATGACTATAGATCATGTAGATGTTACGACTGCTTTTCTAAATAGTGAACTCAAAGAAGATGTTTATATGGAACAGCCAGAACATTTTGAAACTGAAAATAATAAAGTTTGTCGATTAAAGAAAGCGATATATGGCTTAAAGCAAGCGTCAAATGCGTGGTATAATAAGATAGATTCTGTATTAAGGAAATTAAAATTTGAAAGCTGTAAAACTTCATCTTGTGTATATATAAAAGTAGAAAGAGATACAAGATTGATAATCGCGGTTTATGTAGATGATATTTTAATTTTAAGCAATAATGAAAAAGAAAAACAAGAACTAAAAAAGGCGTTAATGCAATATTTTAATCTAAAAGATATGGGTAAAGTAAAAAAGGTTTTAGGAATCCGAGTTCGCAGAGAGGATGACAAAATTTATTTGGACCAAAAGGCATACATAGAGGAAATTTTGGCGAAATTCAATATGACTGACTGTAATCCTGCTGCGACACCCTGTGCTGTGGGCACACAATTAACAAAAGGACAACAAAGTGATGATCGTCCATATCAGCAACTCATAGGAACTCTGAACTATCTGGCTGTATGTACGAGACCCGATATTGCATATACGGTAAACTATTTAAGTAGATATAACAATTATCATGAAGAAGAACATTGGATTGCTGCAAAGCGTGTCTGGAGATATCTCAAAGGCAGCATTAATGTATGTTTAAAATATCAAAAAACTGATTGCGATATAGAAGGTTATGTAGACGCGGACTTTGCGGGTGATGAGGACGACCGTAAATCTTGCACCGGGTTCACTTTTATAATGGGCAACGGAGCCGTAACATGGAATAGTAAAAAGCAAGATTTGGTGTCAGTTTCCACTTGCGAAGCCGAATACGTAGCACTGTCCGATGCATGCAAAGAAGCAAAATATTTAAAAAATTTACTACATGAAATATTAAAGAAACAAGTCAGTATTAATTTGTTTAACGACAATCAATCGGCACATGCTTGGGCACACGATCAAATGGTGTACAGGGTGTTTCAAAAATATTTGTCATGGCTTTAAGGGGTTGTTCTACACCTCTGGATCGATGGAGATTTGCAAAAAAACCGGCCGCAAAATTCGGGAAAGGGTAGCAAATTTTTTTTATTGGCTCATCGTATTCGTCTTGTTACGTAGGTAAAATGTCTGAGAGGAACCATGGGTCAGAAACGAACCGTTCTCTCACAAATTAACTTTTAATTGGGCCTTCCGATCAAAATTTCGCCCATATGGCAGCCTTCGAGTCACCGACCTTTCGAAAGGAAACACATGAGATACCCTTGCTAGCTCCAATAGTTGAAACAGAGGCAACATAATTGAAGAGAGAGAAAAAGACTAGAAAATGTCAATGACCTGCGTTCGGTGTCGGGTTCACTCAAGGGCCCACCCGGGAAGAAGAGTATAAACACTTACACTTCTCTTCTGGTTCGGTGACACAGTGCCCTATTTTCTAGCTTCGTTTACGTCGCCTCTGCTTTAAATGAACCGCAGTTTTTTCGGTACTCGGGGCGGTAGTTTGATGTGTTAATTGCGCTCGTATACTATTATTATATTCTCGTTTTCTACATTCCGCGATTAGATGTCCGTATTTTTTGCAGTAATTACAGAATTTTTGCTGACAAACAACTGGATTTGATTCTGCTCTACCTTGAGTTTAATTAAAAGTTCGAATATTATTTTCGGTTTTCCTATCGGGAACAGATGATTTTAGTCTACATTGAGACGTGCCATGATTAGATCTTCCACTAATATTACATGATCTTTGCCTATTTTGTTTTTGCATAGATAAAGCGCGTTCTTTTTCGATAGCGGCAGAATACGCGGAATTTAAATTATCAAAATCTTTCCATCTCAGCATTTGGGAGATTTGCGGATAACTATGATATACGAAACGGTTCAAACTCGTCTCTCCGACCGCTTTTTTTCTTCCTGGAATTTCTACAGGATCGTTTACGTACCTACTGTTGTATCGCGCTGCGTGCTCGTGAGGATAAAGTTAATAATCGTTGGGAAAATGCACTAATACTTTCGGAATTAAACTGTTTACAACTGTTTAACTCTTCCATAATTTGGCAATAATGTTTTTTGTCTTGATATAATCTTTTTAGTTGTACCTTGAGTTCTGTCCAATTATGAAAACTTTGAGGTGCTAATTGCTCCTTGGCATTTCCAGAAATTCTTGACAGGAAAAAATATAATAATGGTATTTTTTGTCTTTCTGAAGCGAGTTCGTCTGCATTATTGCAGTTGGCTATAAATTGTCCGAGCTCGAGTCTATTGCCAGAGAATTCTTTCGGAATCAGACTACATAAGAACTCTATCTGGAAATCAGGAGAGGAATTACGTGGGTTTGTAAGAGTGTCTGGTGATGTCGGGTGAGACATTATGATGGGATGCTGAGTTAATAAGGCGATTACTGAGCAACGAAATTCGAGAATGTACTTGCCGTCTACCAACGAAGAAGTTCCTGAGCGTGTCGATGGTTGACTTCCTTCGTTGCAGTGGATAGCTGGATCCGTAGACTCTCAGGGTTGACACCGTTTTCTTCCGTCACAAAGGATATGTCGTGTACTTAACAAAAACTAGCCCACCACGGGCAAGATGCACTTTATTACAACTGATTTCGTTACAATAGAAATAGCACGTGTTGCCGCGGCGAGAGTCGATGATCGAACAAGATCGAGGAGCCCGGAACTACCCGAGGGGGGGTTGCGGGCCGCTTAATCGCTAATTTTTCCCGGGGGAAGGCGCTATCGCCGAATTCGCTTGTCTTAAGCGCGCACTTCGAAAGTGCTCCCTATTTGCACGTATATTACATCTCTCTCCCCCCTTGTAAACAAATTTTTACAATGTGTCCATAAGTTATTTAAAAAGGAATCGGTTCGCCATAACGTTGGGGACAGGTACGCATTCGTGTGGATTTCCGTTGCGTCGGTACTGCTGCTTCTTCTCCTTGAACGTTCCTTTGCGACTGTGGTTGGACTTCGGTTTCGGGTGCCTCCCTGTTTAGTTCCTGGGGTTGTTGCACTCTTCCCGCTTCTTGTGTAGCTTCCATTGGAGGTCCGTAATCGTCTACCGTAACGGAATTTTGTATGGGAAAATTACCTATTGTACAAATCTGGTCGATGTGACGTTTCCACGTTCGACCATCCGCCAAAAGTATGATATAATGTAATTTGCCCAGCTTTTGTTTCACTGTACCAAAAACCCATTTCGCTTTCCCGTAATAATTTCTACATTTAACTCTCTCTCCCACTCGTACTATTCGCACTTTTTCGTTCTCATTACACTCCTTTACAGACTTTTCTTTCGCAGGTAATAACAAATCAAATCGTGTACGTACTTTATACTTAAAAATACTTTCCGCTGGTGACGCTCCGGTGGTTTGATGGGGGGTACACCGGTATTGTAATAAAAACTGTTGTATCGCCGTAACGAGTTCTACCTTATTAACGTGTACGTTTTGGAATTTCTTTTTTAACGCTCTTTTTAACGTTTGCACAAATCTCTCAGCCTGCCCATTTGTGGCTGGGTGAAAAGGTGCAATCGTTTCGTGTTTTATCCCATTTGTCTTGAGAAACTGTGTAAACTCCATTGAAGTGAATGAACGCCCATTATCGGATACTAAAGATTCGGGAATACCGAACGGAGAGAAAGTTTGTCTACATTTATGTATAGTTGTAAGAGTTGTCATATCCCCTGTAATATGTACTTCTGGCCACTTCCACCAGTATTAGAAAATAATGCCCTAGAAATGGTCCGGCGTAGTCGATATGAATGCGCTGGAAAGGAAAATCTGCCGGTTTCCATTCTTGCCCGCGTATTTTTGGAGGTTCATTCTGTGTTAAATTGCAATTTACACAATTCCTTACAGTATTTTCCAGATCGCGATCGATTCCTGGCCACCACACATACCGTCTCGCGACAGCTTTCATTTTCACTATCCCTAAATGTTCTGCATGTAATTCTTTTAATATCTTGTTTCGTAAAAGTCGAGGTATGAGTACTCTCCCCTCGCGTAAAATGGTTCCCCCTTGGCAACTAAATTCGGTTTGTGGTATATTGAACCTGTCGCTTGAATTAATTTCTTTGCCTTGTAATAAACCTACTCTTAACTTATTCAATTCCGCATCTCTCTCTGTCTCCCTCGCTAAATCCTTTACCGTAATTGGTAAAACGTCTATCATATTAATTTTGTAGTCATCCACTACGTCGAACTCACCTTCATTTCCAACTCTGACCGGCAATCGGGACAATCCGTCCGCGTTGCCATATAATTTTGTATTTTTGTACTTAATATCAAATGTGAACGCTTGTAAGAAAATGGCGTAATGTTGCATACGCATAGCACTGTGTACTGGTAATGCTTTCTGCTGCGAGAAAATCTGTGTAAGTGGACGATGGTCCGTAACTAACGTAAACCGATTTCCGTATAAATATTGGTGAAACTTTTTTATAGCAAAAATGATCGCGTACGCTTCCTTATCAATTTGAGCGTAATTCCTTTGCGTGCGAGACAATGACTGAGATGCGTATTGAATCACACGTTCTGTACCATCGGGGTATTTATGTGAAAGTACGGCCCCGACACCGTACGCGCTCGCGTCTGTAGCTACAATTAATGGGAGTTTCGGATCGTAGTGTACTAATATTCTCTTACTTGTAAACTCGTTCTTCGCGGCGACAAAAGCTTGTTCTGTTAACGTTGTCCATTTGAACGGAACCTCTTTTCCTTCCTTTTTCTCTAATAGCGCGTGTAACGGGTTTAAAATAGTGCTTAAGTTCGGTATAAATCTTCCGTAATAATTAATCATCCCTAAGAACGCACGTAGTTCCGTAACGATACGCGGACGCGGCATTTTTTCGATCGCCTCGATCTTACATTTCTCTTTATGTATTCCGTACTTATCAATGTAATAGCCGCAGTAACTAATACCGTCTTGGAAAAATACGCTTTTCTCTTTGTTAATCTGTATATTGTACTCCGCTAGACGTGTAAAAACCTCGTTAAGACGCTGCAAGTGTTCTTGGTCATTTGACCCCGTTATTTTAATATCGTCCAGAAAAACCGACACCCCAGGGATACCTTTCAAGATATTTTCAATTTCTCTTTGCCATATTGCTGGCGCTGACGCTATTCCGTATAATAATCTCGTACATTTGAAAAGGCCGCGGTGCGTGTTCAACGTTACAAATTCCCTATCATCGGGATGGATTTCCATTTGTAAATACGCTTCTTTTAAATCTATTTTTGAAAATTTAACTCCTCCCGCTAATGTACTAAAAAGCTCGTCTATCGTGGGGAGTGGGTATTCATCAATTTGCAAGTGCTTATTTAAGGTGACGCTAAAATCACCGCATAATCGAATTTTGTTCCCCTTTTTTAACACTGGAACTATCGGCGTCGCCCATGCTGACGTGTGAACTTTTTCTAAAATGCCTTCTTCTTCCAGTTTCTCGATTTCCCTTTCAACTAAAGGGATGAGTTTAAAAGGCACTCTGCGTGCTTTAAGAAAACAAAGACGAGCGGTCTCTTTCAGTGTTAACCTAGCCTGAACATTCCTTGTTTTCCTAGAGGCCGGATCTAATTTACTTTCGTAGTTTTGTATCATCATTTGCAATGCACTAGTTGTGTTTGTATTTAATGAAGCTACTGTTTCATTTAGTTGCACTTGCAATTGACGGATCCATTCACGACCCAATAAAGGTTCCCTGTTTGTGTCTGTAACGTACATATGTAAGGATTTCACTGTATTTTTGTATTCGACTCTAACCTTTACGAAACCGAGTACTGTAATAATTGATTTGCAATATGTAGTAAGCTTTAAATTTGATTTTGTAATAGGAACCTGAGGCAGCCATCTCTTAATGAAGTGTTTACTCACAATTGTTACAGCCGCACCGCTGTCAATTTCAAAACGCATAGGCCTACCTTCTATTTTCAGCATAACAAAGTATTTGTCCCTGTACTCCAAATGCTCTGCCTGCATCCATAATATATCGCTTAACTGCTTCGCTGTCCCTTGATTCTTTCGCATGCAGACCTTCCGCAAATGGCCTTTTATTCCGCAATTTCCGCAGATTACATCTTTATTCAATGTACATTTTGTCGCAAAGTGTTTCCCTCCGCATCTAAAACAGGACTCATTATGAGTATTTGGTTTAAAGCCTAAGTTTGTGTTACGCTTATGCTTGGATGATGTATGTGTTCTTGAATCCGTTGCCAACTTCTGCTTCTGCTCCTGCCGGTTACTTTTATTAGCAGCCTCCTTCGTTGACACATAATCAACTGAGGCTGTACCCGCATGTATTTGGTTTGTATCCTTTTCCGTTAACTCCATTGAGGTTGCCGTTTCCACGGCTTTCTCAAAAGATAGGTCCTTGATCTCAAGTAGTCGGGACTGTGTACGCTTACTGCTCAAACCAAAAACCAATTGGTTTCTGAGCGCCGTTTTAAGGTACTCACCGAATTTACAATGGATACTCAGTTTGTGCAACGCTGCCACAAACTGTTGCACAGTTTCACCCTCCAGTTGTCTCCGTTGGTGGAATCGAAAATTTTCTACAACTTCCAGAGGTGCCGGTGCGTAAAATTCCTCTAATTTCTCGGTGAGCTCCTTGTACGTTTTTTTGTAAGGGTCGGCCGGCGACAATCTGTCGCACAAAACGTCGAACGATTTCGTTCCTATGAAATGTAATAATTATGCCACCTTTTTCTGCTCGGGTACGTCGAACACCGCAACGGCTCCTTCAAAACGCATCTGCCAGCGCTTCCAATTTGTATTAGCCGAATCGAACATGTCGATGGCAAGGTTCCCGTAGTGTTTAGCTTCCGCCATTATTTTGTAAAAAAAAATCCGTGCGGAATGGTGTATTCTTTTGAAAATGTTTTTTCCATTTTTTTTTTGTCGTACTCGACGTCAACGTATTTATCGTAGTACCCTGTGCCACACTGGCCGGATCCTTCGTATAATGGCTATTGTAGGTAGACACGTGCTTCGTACCTTTTTCTTTTTCCCCGGGCCTTTATTTCTGAGGAGGCAAGAAATAATCCCGTGGATCCCATCCTCGTCGCCAATCTGTCGTGTACTTAACAAAAACTAGCCCACCACGGGCAAGATGCACTTTATTACAACTGATTTCGTTACAATAGAAATAGCACGTGTTGCCGCGGCGAGAGTCGATGATCGAACAAGATCGAGGATCCCGGAACTACCCGAGGGGGGGTTGCGGGCCGCTTAATCGCTAATTTTTCCCGGGGGAAGGCGCTATCGCCGAATTCGCTTGTCTTAAGCGCGCACTTCGAAAGTGCTCCCTATTTGCACGTATATTACAGGATAAGAATCCACAGGCGAAGAACACTTTGATTAAAGGCTTTTTATTCTTTCACCGTTGACGAGTCCTACCGACTGCGCCAAATTTTTCGTCTCGTGAACCCGAAGAATGAGAAGCAAGTGATTCGAAGGGTTTTTCGTCTTACACAGTAAAGTTTTTATTATTTAACTAGATTTTATATTAAGAGCGAGGTTTACTGGATGGAAATCAATATTATTCTGGTTCTGAGTTGGCATTTTGGAAGAGAGGTAAATTGAGGAAAACTGTCATTGGTTGGAAAATTGGAAATTCTATTTGCGAGGGTGTGAACGTTGGAATTGATTGGTTGCAGAGAGAGAGTAGAGGTGGCAGTTTTCGGAAAAGCGAGTTGATTAGGAAGGAGTAAATTTATGGGAAACGGCCCTTGAGGCCTACCAGCGAAGCTGGCTGTTTTCGACTTAGTTAGTCACGTACCCATTTCTTTTAACCCTTTGGCTACGGCGCACAGTGGTCCAGAATGTGCAATTAGCCGCGCAAAAGTCAAAAAGTCGATTTTGGAATTTCGATCTTTTTTGCATATATCGATTCCTAAATTTCCACCGACCTCAGAAATGAAAAAATTTTGAAATTGGATAAAAATTGTAGTTACAACAAACGCTTAAAGTTGAAACTTTTTCTGGAGGCCTTTTTCTATCGAGAAACTACGTTATCTTCTTTCTAACATTCTGACGAAACTATGTAATATTTTTAAATAATTATTGTTTCTATTTGTAGAGAATTCTTCCACGATAAAAATTCACGTGTCAAACATAAAGTTATTGTTTGTAGTTTATTCAAAAATTAATATTGAAAACATGAAAGAAAATCGTCGAAGTTTTTTATCTTTTGCAGACAAAAACTAAAAAGTCCCACTAGATCCCACTCTCTGATTAACGAAACTGTTTTCTGTGATCCTTCCCCTAAACGATCCTGTAAAAAATTAATCCGCCCGGATCCGCCTCGGACGCATTTTTATTGTTTAAAGAGCCGAGCGCACCTCAGCAAGGCGCTTCCGCGGGACTGTCTCATAAACTTTCGGCAGATCTAACAATGAAGAACGCAGGTAGACGCACGAAATCTTTGCAGAAATAACTTCTATATAGTATGAGGAATATATATGGGAAGTTTTAGCCGAATACCTTTCGATACTTTTAAGTTAATTAATTTTTAAGTGAACCCTGCACCGCTAAGTATAGGATTCTCTTTCAATCGGATAACCTAGCTTATTCCTCTTTGCTCGCAACCTGGCACTAAAAGCGACGAAGTAATAAAAGTGACGCTTTAGAATTCTTCGTCCTTGTTAATGCTAAAGAGGTTTACTTTTTATTGCACTGTGTCCAAGCGAAACTTGGATTTTGCAACGGCATAATGTTTTCGTTGGTTTCTTAGAAATGTAACCGCGATCGATACGAGCGAGGTCATCCTCGTCCGCCTGAGTTTCAGGGACCCAAGCTCGGGGTCTTGGCGGGGATGGCTGAGCTGGGTGGCCAGAGTCGCATAAGACACAGAAGAGTGAACATCATACAAATTGTATTGTAAATAAAATAAGCATTGGCCACAACGGCTACATTTGGGAATTGCAATACCAGCGACTACTTTAATGCGTTCCCCGTCACGAAATAAAAATAACAATAAAATTCGTGAACACACTGTATCTAGAAGAAATCCAGGAATTTACTGACCGCGTGACCCGTTGGGTCTCTACACCTGGTCTCCGTTACATACGCTTTAGGAAGGAATATGAACGAAAAGTGCAGGTAAATGTTGTCAATTTTTGCAGGAATTATTTCTATACAGTTTAAACTAAATATTTTCGAAGTTCCTTTGTGGTGCTTTTTAGTTTTTCCATTTTGAAGTTAGCAACGTAAGGCAAAAAACATGTGTTTGGAAAAACAACCAAAAACGGTTGAAAAATTAATTTTTCAACAAATTATTTATGGATTCTTCAACATTAATTAACGGTGATTCACTCTAAAAAAAGTAAAGAGTCTCACAAAATTGTTAATTGTTCTAATAGCATTTTCTTTTGAGGGAAGTATTTGAATGTTTCCACACTTTTGGAGATCGGCGTTTTTAAGCATTGATTTGTACACTTTTATTGTTGCAAAATCAATTATTATTTCTATTACTGGTCTCAGGAAATACTTCAGGGGGTCTTAGTACAAACTGATTAAATTAGAAGAAGGCAAAAAGTTAATCCCATGTAGTAAATGGGTATTTGAAATTAGTTAAACCGCCATTTTGTTTTTAAAATTTTTGAGTTCAGATTCTTAATCGGCGACTCAAATAATACTAATACACCAATTTTCAGCTAAATTGAAAAACTCCTTAGGGTTTTGGCCAGGTTTTCGGCCAAATGAACCACTGTGCGCTGTATCCTTTATCACATGTTCTTGGTGTGAATATCATTTATGTTTTCAATGTTTCTACGACGAGTACCACCCGCATAAGTGTGTAGTTTTTAATGAGAAATAAATTATTTTTATTAAAATACAAAATTGTGAACTTCATAGTAATCCTAACAAGAAATCCGTAAATAAAATAGAACATAACGCGCAATTTAAAATGTATAAATTAAATACTAGACCATATTAAAATAAATAAAACATGTGACGTATGGAAAACGATGATTGAGATAAAAAATTAAAAAAAAAAATACAAAAAACACCATGCGGGAATCGATCCTGGCATCCATAGTACCCGCAGTACGCTACCTCATCCGCTCAGCTACGCCGCTTCGTTGAGAACATTTTTATCTCTAAAATACTAATCGTACCTAGTAATTTTCAAAATGTTTTTACAGCGAAATAAAACAATACGTACACCTTAATCTTGCTCGTAGAACATGTCTACAAAGTTTCAAGTCGATTGGAAAAAATTTTTTTTTACCTTGATTTTTTCAAAAATTTGGACTTATCTACATTTTTGGCAAAACATGTGTAAGACAACTAGGTAGGCGCTGAGTTAATATATGTATAAGCTCTCTTTAATTTTCGTAATAACGACCGACGTGACAGAAGTACGTGCGATTGTATAGTCTTAGACTAGTCGGGCATCGCGCGGCATCGCAGTTATATATCCGTTGTCCCTTCGTCCAGGGTATCCTCTGAGCCTCTCTCTTGGGGGGGGGGGGGGGGAGAACTGCAGACGGCTTGTTCTTCCTCCCTCGACGAAGGACGTGCCCTTAACGTCTTCCAGATGTACGAATGCCCGGCGCGATGCGTTGCTGACGCAGAGTCTTACACTGGGCCATCCTGTAGATTGTGCTTGTCCTCAAGCACTACGTAGTTCTCTGAAACAAAAGTGTGGAGAAACGCCCTTTATGTATACCGTGGTTCCCGACTGGTTTCGGCAACTTTTAGAATGGGAGGCAAGTCTATGAAAAGCAATACTCCCCGGGTTTACGACGTGGCTCTCTCTTTGCAAGAGCGGTTACGATTGCGTTATTTCCTTCGACGGGCAGCAGCACTTTCCAACCAAAGTGCTCGTCGCCGAATTGGTTTTCCCCGTCGAACGATGTTAACACCGCATCGTTGTGAAAAGTCGTGGCGGTGCTACCGCGACGTTGATTATCCCGCGAAGTCAACAGCAATCGTTTCCCTCGTTGTCGGGCCGACCAAACTGGCATCTTTGGTGTACTCGCTGCGCCGATTCTGCGTTGAACAGCGATACTGCTCCAGCGAAGACTGCATGCAGGGGGTGCTAACTCCCGTGCTTTAATTTTTGACCACAGATGTGCTGCCATCTAGAAACAACAGCGCTGCAAAACCGAACTAACTGTTATATATATAGCATACCATGCTATATATATAGTATATATAGCACTACCGCTTATTTGATTTAAAATAGTGGGGCAACGGTATACTGAACTTGGTTTCACTATTGCGGAATTGTGAACTTCTCGAAAATTTTAATTTTCCTATCATTACACGATTAATTTCACAATGTCGCAATGATAAAACCAAGTTCAGTATATTTGTATCGCAAGAGAAAATACAAATATACAATTTATTTTTTTACGTTTATTAAAATAAAAATGCATGTTCTTTTTTTACATATTTTCGTGAAAGTACTTATACTAGAAGTGTAATATTAATTATTATACTAACCCTCCTCCTTTTTCAAACAGGCTTGGGTCTTCGACACCAATAATTCTATTCTCCTCTTGGTGAAAACTTATGTGTGGTTGAAGTCCCATTTCATCCCACATCAAGATACAGTATTTCTCCTTCTCTGGCAACTTCCCTGCTTCCTCAGATAGGTGTTTTATCATGAGGTCACAGATACCTGGCCTCAACTTAATATTGTGCAAAAATTTTTTTACTGTTGCAATACTTGGCTTATTGTAAAGCTGTGGCAATAATTTATGTCCGTGGCGACTGCTTATAAATTGTTAGAGACACAATTTTTTCATCCATTGTGTATCGTCTTCCCTAAAATCAAATGCATTATTAAATCAAAGTATTCTCACACAGGTATCATTTATTTTACTACTATTACTTATTTAGTTCTTTCTTTACCTGTGGATCATTCTCTGAAGTCCGTAACTGCATGTCAATTAACAGTTTCTGACTTGCAGATAACTATGTATATTGCTGAAGGAATTGAGGCTTTGATACTTTCTTCAGAAGCTTCAGTTTTTGTCGCAATGGTTTATTTTGTTTTTCAGCATATCTTTGTTTCTTGGCAATCTTTTTTATCTTCTTAAACAGGCGGAGACCTCTGGGTGTCAAGTCACTGTTTCTTGTGGTCCTTTTCCCTTCTCTTTGTATTTTTTTGTTTGATGTGCACATGGTGCAAAAACCAAGAGGGCTACCTGAAAGGAAAAATTTTAAATTAAATTTATAACATATATGTATTTAATGTTCATTAAATGTTTCATTGCATTTGTATTAATTTGACTAATAATTACTTGAAATGTCTGGAAAATGTTCAGGTGCATTTCTTCTCATATATAATATATCTCCATCATGATGTTTTTCTTGTAAAAATGAACATTATCTCTATAATATGTATCTATAATTCTAGTATATTATAATATTACTTTTAAATAGGCTTTTAATTCTTACGTTCTGTCTCTTCTCTTCTTTCAAATTCAATGCTTCCCATTTGAGAGCTGCCTGGTATGGGTGATTCCTCCATACCTCTTTCTTGAGCCTTAGGGAGATTTAAAGAAGGAATTACGGTAGGAAATAATCTTCTGCATTTTCCTATTATATAGGCACTCTCGGGGAAGTGTTTGTAACACACTTTGTAAGTTTGCCTCTCCAACGTTAAAATCTATAGAAGGGAATAATTCTGAATTGTGCTTGCCCACAATTCAGATATTTTCCACCGACTTGGGAAATTTATGTCCAGGTGCTTCTCCTCCGGAACTGCAGCCAGGCACTACACACAGCTTTCTCATTTTTCTAAAAAATAAAATACTCGAAAACAAGTTAAGTTATAAATAAATACAAATATATCCAAAAAATTCTATAAATAGTGTTAACAGATTCTCAAAAATGAAAACTGATAACACTATTATAGACTGATTCGATATATTAAAATCTATGAAATATAGATTTGAATATGAATTGTGCTTCGCCGCTAGATTCTCGCTGTTCTCTTCGAGTGTACTAACAGTACTGAAGTTTTCCTGATTTTCTAAAATTCTGCCATCCTTCCAAAACTTTCTCTTTTTAGGAACATCTTGCAAACACATGTTTTTAAGTGTTTCAAGTGCATAACCATGCATAACCGATGCCGTCAAATGTTTGAATTGTATAGTGGGGATAGCGCGCCTCACGGATTTCCTTGGCAGGAAAATGTGTAAGTTTCTCACCGATTCGAACACCATAGGTGTATTAGTTCTTACATGTAACGCCATCTAGAACGAGAAGCGGCAAGAGGAACTAAAACGGTTCCATGATCTGCCATAAGAGTTGATCCCCCCTGACTGCATGCGAAGACTCCCTCGTTGCTCAGCCGACGATTCGATGTGTCCTCGTCGTACGTCGACAGATGACCATCTCATCGTTATGCGTCTCCGAAAATGAAACGACGGACAACCGATCTATCGTCGCGCATCTGAAAATGCCGCGGCGAACAACCGATCCATCGTCGCGCATTCGAAGATCCCACAACGGATCACATTCATCGCCGTGCATCCGAAGATGCAGCGTCGGATAACCATCGCCGTGGGTCCGAAGACACCACGACGGATAACATCGCCGTGGGTGCGAAGACACCACGACGGATAACCATCGCCGTGGATCCGAAGATACCACGACGGATAACCATCGCCGTGGATCCGAAGATACCACGACGGATAACCATCGCCGTGGGTCCGAAGACACCACGACGGATAACAAATTCATCGCCACGCGTCCGAAAACGCCGTGACGGATAGCCAATTCTCCGACGGTGTCCACGTTGGTGCCCGTCGTTCTGCAGCGAGGACGTTGATTGGGAAACCACTTATTCTCGTCAATCGTGCCTTCGTCGCTACCCGTAAAACATCTGTGAACAATAGGTTCCCCTCGCAGAAACACAATGCTTGACGTCGAGACTTATCGTAGCGTTCCTTTTGTTTCTTCTGGTCCTCCGTAATGTGACGTGTTATGCGACCACGCAACTCGTGCAAGTCCATCCTGTGTAATTCGGTTTGTACCTCGTGTAATAATCTTGCTTCCGCAACATGTCTAGCGTTGTACCCCATGAGGGCTTCCGTAGGTGTTGCGCCGATGCTTTTATTAAGCGTTGTATTCATGGCACTCTGTACCTGTTTTACGCTTTCGTCCCATCGTGGGAGTTCTCGCCCGGCGGCGGTGGCTGCCAGCGAAGCTACGATCGTCCGGTTGTACCGTTCACATTGGCCATTCGCTCGGGGTGTAGCCACTGCATTTAATATATGTCGTATACCATAGGTCGAGCAAAACGTACTAAAAGTCTTGGCCGTGAATGCCGTTCCCCGGTCGCTAATAATTCGGTGCGGGACGCCAAACAGGTACGAGATATCCAGCAACACCTTTACGGCCCTTTTTGCCTTGGTATCCTTCAATGGTTCGATGATTGTGAATTTCGTAAAAGCATCGACTATGACAAGTAAATATTGGTTCTTCTTTCTGCTCGCCTCGAATGGCCCGACGTGGTCGATATGTATAGTATGGAACGGTATCGCAACCTTTGCGATGGGATGTAGTTGACCTTCTTTCCTTCTGCCCGTCCTTTTGTAATAGCTGCAGTTCAGACATGCTGCCACATACTTTTTCACGAATCTGTTCATACCTGCAAACCAATAGTTTTCCCGAATGCGATGCAGGGTTTTTGCCAGTCCCAAGTGTCCGGCCTCGTCATGGCAGAGACGGCAAATCTGGAATCTTGCCGCACGTGGCACGACCCACGCTGTTTTCCCTCGGTCGAGACGCTTGTAAATCTTTCCCCTTTTTAGAATGAAATTGTCGAAGTACTGTTTCGTATCATTATTTCTAATATTTTCCGTCAATATTTCGCGAATCCGATCGAGTTGTTCGTCCTGGAGTTGCGCGGCTAGAACCCAGTCCCCCTCGGTGATATCCACGGGGTAGATCTCCGCTTGCACCGGATTTCGGCTGAGAGCGTCCACATGCTGCATTCTCGTTCCTGGTCGGTATTCGATGTCGAATGTGAAATCTTGCACCTCTAGCCACCATCGTCCGATGCGCGGCAATAGATCCTTTTTCGTAAACGTCGTCCTCAACGCGTTACAATCAGTAATAACGGTGAATCGGCGTCCCAGCAAGTACACGCGAAAGTGCCGTAGTGCGAATACCACTGCCATTGTTTCGAGTTCATAGGAGTGGTACTTACGTTGTTCAAAGGTTGTCTGTTTACTGTAGTACGCGACTACCTGCCGATGCCCTTTTTCCGTGATTTGTATTAGAATGGCTCCTATCCCTATCGAACTAGCGTCTGTATGTAATTCCGCACGTAGGTTGTTGTCGAAGATGGCGAGTATCGGGCGGGTGGTGAGTGCCTCCTTTACCTTGCTGACGGCTTCGCGCTGTGCCTCCCCCCATAACCATGGAGTGCCCTTGCGTGTTAATGAGGTCAACGGTAACACAATCGTGGCATAGTCCCGTATGAATTTCCGAAAATATCCGGACAGCCCCAAAAACTGCCGGATTTCACGCACGGTGGTTGGCATCGGCATTTCCATCACAGCGCGCACCTTTCTCTTACCGGGCATAACCCCTTCCGCGCTAATTTCTCGACCAAGGTAATCGATGCTTGACATCAAAAAGGAACATTTGCTCAGTTTCAGGGTGAGTTTGTGCTCCCGCAGTTTTTCCAATACTATCCTGAGTCTTTTCAATCCTTCGTCGATAGTAACAGATGGTATAATGATGTCATCGATGTAAGGGAAGGCGATTTCGTTCCGGAGCGGTCCTAGTACCGTATTAATTAGTCGTTGGAAAACAGCTGGTGCGTTGGTTAGACCGAAAGGCATTCTTAGGAACTCGTAATGACCGTCCGTACTCATCGGTACCTGGTAATAACCAGAGGCCAGGTCTAACGCTGTAAAGTACTTATTTCCCCCTAGCCGGTCGATCTGATCCTCGATGAGTGGTAACGGGTATCTATCCTTAACGGTCATTGCGTTCAGGCGTCGGTAATCGACGCATAGACGGTAGTCGTGAGTTTTCTTCTTAACCAGTGTAATTGGACTGGCGTATGGTGAAACGGATTCGCGGGCAATTCCGTTTTCTAGGAGTTCCCTAACCATTTCCCGTGCGATCCTACGTTCCGATTCGGCCATTCGGTAGGGGTTATATACGACGGGTTCGTCCGTGATACATCGTATTTTCATTTCCGTTGTACTGGTTTTCCCGAGCGATTTTAAAGACGATGAAATACAGTCGGTGTATTCTTGAAGAATTTCCCTGCACGCCAGTCTACTCTCTTTCGTGACGTCGTCAAACGTTAGTTGCTCCAATTCGCTTTCTATTGTGTAGGTATTTATGACCCTACCAGGGTTATCCTCGGCGTCTTGTACTTCGCGGACTATAATACCCTCGCGATTCTTTATAAATACTACGTGGGGCTGATCTAAAAAGTCGCGTCCTACAATGTTTTCGTAATTCATATCGTGCGTGTCGACCACGACTGCTCGTACCTCTGCTGTAGCCTCTAGAACTCGAATCATTACATCGGCGAACGATTGACTGAATGCCGTAGCTCCCGTGAATCCGCGCAATACGAGGTCGTGCCCTTCCATTAGTTTTATAGGTAACCGCTCTGCTACTGGCCGTTGTATTAGCGTTTTCGAGCTGCCTGTGTCAATGAGGCATAAGACCCTTTGCCCATTCACAGTTGCCGGTAAGGTATACATATTGTTAGCCGCCTTGCTTACCTGTGAGACTTCAGCTTGTCGGGGTTCTGGGCAGTACTTGGCGGTGTGCCCCTTTTGTCGACACACGATGCAATAATTCCACTCCTTTCTGCACTGCACTCAGTCGTTCTGTGTCCCCGAGCTCCGCAATTAAAGCAGGTATACGTTGGGCGACTCTTCAGGCCCGCCGCTGCAATCTTCCCCGTGCCGTTTTCCTTATGCGAACGAGGCTCGTAACGACGGGGTGCCACTGCATCTGGCATTGAGCCCATTTCCCGCATTGCTGCATATAATGCATGTACGTCCGCGTGATTCTGTGCGCGGATCACTCGTTGTAAATTTTCCTCCGGAATACCGCCAATTATCGCATCCTGCAGGAAGGGGTCGGGGATGTCGAGTTGTAGGCCGCGCAACTTTCGCAGTTTCTCGAAAACATAGTCTTCGAGCCTTTGTTCTGGACTTGCTTCGTAAGTGCCGGCTTCACGGAGAAGACGTGCGAATGGAATCGTCCTCTTAAATTGCTTCATGAGATCTCCCTTTAGGCTCTCCCAGGTACAATCCCGACGTTGCGCCTCATCGTAAAATATCCGTGCATGTCCCTTTAGGTTTTTTGCAATAACGCGGATAATGTCGTCGTCATCCCACATGTACCGGCGGGCTAAGCGATCCACGTCGCGCGTCCACTTTTCGATGTCTGCATCATCTCGGGACGGATCGTAGACCGGGACGACGTTCTCGTCGATCAGTGGTCTGGTTCGCACGTACTGAAGCTTGCGCTTCAGTAATCTCACTTTCGTACACAAGTCACTCGCCGTCGAATCATCACTCGGCGACCTGTGCCTCCGAGTGTTCGTACCACACTTGCACCTGACACTTTCGTGCGTGTCGGACACTTTTGACGAGTTTCGCACGCGTTTGTGGCGACGGCGTTCCTTGTCCCGCACTTTCCGCTGACCACGTCCTTGCGAGCTGTCTCGCGAGTGATCTCGCGAGCGGTCTCGCGAACGATCTCGCGAATGATCTCGCGAACGATCTCGCGAACGATCTCGCGAACGATCTCGCGACCGATCTCGCGAATGATCTCGCGAACGATCTCGCGAACAATCTCGCAAACGATCTCGCGAAAGATCTCGCGAGTAGTCCCGCGAACAATCCCGTGAACGACCCGGTGCGTGGTCACGCGAGTGACAGCGCGAACGCTTTCGCGAACGGTCACGTACACTCTTCTTCGCGCCGCGTTTTCCCATCCTTCGGGCCGATAATTCGC
The DNA here is from genome assembly GCA_910591515.1 of Cerceris rybyensis. Lineage (NCBI taxonomy): Eukaryota > Metazoa > Arthropoda > Insecta > Hymenoptera > Crabronidae > Cerceris > Cerceris rybyensis. The sequence continues at coordinate 2,613,494 of OU342796.1, read as the reverse complement.
GTAAAATACGTGAATCCTGGAGTAAACGCACTGAGCTCGTATTTGTCTCACTCGCGTTTGACGTGAATCTATCCCACTTCTGATTTGTAAGACAACTAGGTAGGCGCTGAGTTAAATATGTATAAGCTCTCTTTAATTTTCGTAATAACGACCGACGTGACAGAAGTACGTGCGATTGTATGGTCTTAGACTAGTCGGGCATCGCGCGGCATCGCAGTTATATATCCGTTGTCCCTTCGTCCAGGGTATCCTCTGAGCCTCTCTCTTGGGGGGGGGGGGGGGGGGGAGAACTGCAGGCGGCTTGTTCTTCCTCCCTCGACGAAGGACGTGCCCTTAACGTCTTCCAAATGTACGAATGCCCGGCGCGATGCGTTGCTGACGCAGAGTCTTACACATGGGTCTAATGATTTTCCAAGAAGAAGACGTGTACCAAATGTCATCAAAATCGGTGACCCCCAGGTCTGGTCCTCCCCTTGTTAGTTATTCAGTTTTTAAATGAACCGTGTATAACGGGTACATGATATATGCGACGTAGTGCAATCTGAAACTGTTTCTCGACGTATAATCTCAATCGATGCGTCATGCGCATCCATTTGTTTACTGTCGTCGGCGAGCGCGGCACGTCTTTCCAGCGCGAGCGGTTAGTTGCGATTGTCGCCCCAGTATGCTACCACGCTCGTGCCAATAGATCCGAACCTGCGAAGTGAAAGACAAGGCAAGCTTGGTTGGGCGATACAGAAGGGTTGGGTGAAGCAGGCGAACTTGCTCGAAGGACCCAGAAATGATCAAGTAGCTAGACTCACTGCCTTACATTATTTATTTATTTATTTATTTATTTATTGTTGCATTGACGGGAAGAATCCCTTTACAAAGAGAAAGTGTACAACATAAATGATTATAAAGATATAAAAAAAAAAATATATAAATGTCTAAAAACAAAATAACATAATAAATTTTACATAACAAAAAACAAAAAAAAAATATAAATCACAAAGAGACCAGTGTATATACATAAATAAAGTAAATGCATACATAACAAACAAATTATTTAAGGGCTAGCATTAGGGTAAGATAGGGAAAGTAGTAACTCTCTCTTGAACGCGTAGATTGAGGAAGAAAAGAAATCGACATTATTGGATAGTGTATTGCCTAGGATACAGATTCGGATGACCGGGTTTATGTGGCTGAAACGGGAGGAGAAGGATTTAGGATAGAAGAGGAGGGGAGATCTGGTCGAACGGATGGGAGCATGGAGAAATATAAGGGATAGAAGTTGAGGACAATCTATTTGACCATTGATAATTTTAAAAAGAAACATGGCTTCGGTTATAGTTCGTCTGGATTGAAGAGAGGAAAGCTTGTGCATTCTCATGATGTGCGTATAGTCATGCTCGCGAGAATTCATAGGACAATTAGATTTAAATGCGAGAAATCTTAGAAAATGGTGCTGGATTCTCTCTAGCATGACGTTGTGCCTCATTGTATAAGGATTCCATATGATGGAGGCGTACTCAAGATGAGGAAGCACAAGCGCCGAATAAAGTTTGATAAGAGTTTTGGGATTCTTGAATTGGGTACAATTACGTTTGATAAAACCCACCATTCTAGACGCCTTGGCCGTAATATGGATTATGTGAGATGAGAATGAAAGGGTGGAGTCAATTGTTATCCCAAGGTCTCTCACACAATTTACGGTGCTTAGATTGTGATTTTGAAGTTTGTATGTAAAACGGATTGGATTTTTGCTACGAGAGAAGCTGATTTTGACACACTTGGCAAGGTTGAAGTCCATGAGATTGGCCATGGACCACAATTCAAGTCTTGTGATGTCCTCTTGTAATTCCAGGGCGTCAGAAATGTTGGTAATGGTTTTATAGATCTTTAGGTCATCTGCAAAAAGCAGAAATTTACTATTCTTGAGCGCTACGGAAATGTCGTTGATGAACATGGTGAATAGAAGTGGACCAAGGTGGGAGCCTTGAGGGACACCGGAGGTGACATGAACATCTCTGGAGTGTCGTCCACGGTACTTAACTCGTTGAGTACGACCGGAAATGTAGCTATGGAACCAGTTAAGTAGATTTCCGGAAATACCAAAATTGGCTAATTTGTCCAGAAGGAGGTAATGATTTACCTTATCGAAAGCCTTGGAGAAGTCGGCGTAAATAGAATCTACCTGGTAGTGGCTGTCCAAGGCAGTGGACAGGTAGTCGATGTATACAGCTAGGTTTGTAACGGTGGATCTACCACTGATAAAGCCATGCTGTTCGGTGGACAGGGAGGTAGACAGAAGAAAATTAAGTTTTTTTGTAATGATGGATTCGAAGATCTTGGGTGCTATGTCAAGGAGAGATATGGGTCTGTAGTTACTAATCTCGGAGTTGTCGCCAGATTTGAAAATAGGAGTGATTAGACTTAGTTTCCATGTTTTGGGAAATAAACCCGATTCTAGAGACTTGTTAAACAGGATCCAAAGTGGTCTAGCTAGAATGAATTTACATTTTGTGAAGACTATAGGCGGAATACCGTCCTCACCAGGACTTTTGTGAAGGTTTAATTGGTCGATTTCGTGTAGGACTTCGCCAATGCTAATAGATAAGCTGGAGAGGTTAAGGATAGAGCTGCTTTGAGGTGGATGGTAGAGCCCATTTGTTTGCTTATTATACACCGACTCGAAATAATCCGCAAAAAGGTTAGCAACAGATATTTCATCATGTGTAGATATGTTGTTCCATGACATGTATGTTGGGAGCGTATTTGAACGTCGCCTGGAATTAACAAATTTCCAGAACGATTTGATGTCGTATTGAATGTTGCTTTCGATTTTAGCCAGATATTTCGAATAGCATTCCCGAAAGAGCTTTTTACACTTAGATCTAAGATTACTAAAAGAAGTATAGTCGATGGTGCTGCGAGATTGCTTGAATAATCTGTGAGCAACTTTTTTATTTTTAATGGTTGAGATAAGCTCACTGGAGAACCACTTGGGATAACTGTGGGCTGGTCTTGAAATTTTCGGTACGAATAGATCAATGGATTGGTAAAGTTTTGCATAAAAAAAGTCAACGGCATCATCAAGAGAAGAGGAGAGCATAGCACCATCCCAGTCAGTGGAATTGAAGAACTCGGTTATGTTGGAGTAGTCTGCGTTAAGGAAGTCAAGTGAGTAGGAGTTTTTGGAGGTGGGGATGCGGTGATGGAAGGGATTTATGTGGATAAGTAGGGGTGGGTGATAATTGTCCATTGGAATGAGATATTCGAGAGTATTGGATACGGAGGCTTCCGTAATGTTTGTTAGGACAAGGTCAAGAATTGAGCCTTGAGAGTTAGCTAAGTTGTTGAGTTGGTTGATGTTATTTAAGTTTAGAAATTCAGTGAAGTGCTCGAGAATTACCTGGAGGTTACTGCTGGCTGGTGGATGAAGGATAGGTGTGATGAGAGGGCTGATTGATGGCGGCCATCGAAACGAGGGAAGATTGTAATCGCCAGCAATGAGTATGTTAGCTTGGGGATTTGATTGGTATATGCTGTTTATAAAATCGAAGTGTTCGATGTACGTAAACGAGGGAGAAGCAGGAGGTATGTAGATAGTACCGATAATAAGCTGCGTAGAAGGAAGAAAAATTTTGACAAAGGCATGCTCGATATGGTTTGACGGAGTCTGAAGGAATTGACATGGAATGGTTTTCCTGACTGCGATTAAGACTCCGCCTCCTCTCTTGGCAGTACTAGAGAGCTTGCTACGGTCAACTCGGAAGACAGCGTACTCAGTTAACCCTAGTTCCTCATTGACTATATTAGAGTTTAACCATGTTTCGGTGAAGATAATAGCGTCGAAATTAACAGCGGTGGTTAGGACGGTGTTACGTAAGAGGTTCGTTTTAGTCCGGAGGCCGCGAACGTTTTGGTAGTATATTGAGAGAGCTGATCCTAGTTTTTTGAACTGGGGGATGACGGACTATCTACGATACAAGGCACATTGTTTATGTATTTGATAGTTTACCCTATGTCCCCTTTAGCGTGGAGATCAGCCAGCTGTGTCCTAAGTTGCTTCAGGTAAGATCTTTCGAGAGCCGTTTTATCGGAGGTGATGTTAATATTAGGTGGAATCTTCTTTCTATTACTTAAGATACGTCGAGCTAGTTCTGAAGAAGGAAGAGTGACTCGCAGTAGTCTACAGTGTCCTGCGGTCCTTCTGCCTATTCTTGTGATTCGAGTAGGACGCAGGTCAGTGGAGTAAACTTGCTCAAGTATCTTGGAGACTGCATCCTGATCGTGTTTATGTGCATCAGGAGAGGACAGGTTATCGTTGGCTTCTTGAAGACCGTGGATAATGATGTTTGTAGATCTTTTGTCCCTGTCGTTGATTTCAGAAAGAATACTGTGAGTGAGCACAGTGACGTCATTCGGGCCGTTGGATGGTATAATTTGGGCACTCTCGAGGTTCTGCAGGCGTTTGGATAAATCGTCCATATCTGTGCGTAAGCTCCTTAGATCGTCCCTCAAAGTAGAGAATTCAGCTTTAAAAAGACTTTGGAATTCGTGGCGAATATTCTGGAATTCCATGTGTAAGAGGTCCCGGAGGTCCTGTGTTATCGATAGAGGTTGTGGCAAGGACTGTAATTGAGTCGTACGTAATGGAGATGTCGTTGATGTCTGTTTACAACTCAGTAGACTGCCGTTATGCCAAGGGTGACCGGTACGAGACAAACAGGAAGGTCCGGGATGTGAACTGATATTACAGTCGGCGCACTTCACTGGGTTGACGACGAGGTTTCTGCACCCTTTGCATTTGTCGGACATAGTGAGCAGTTAAGATGAGAATGCACAAAAATAGGCAAATCCTGTTCACTATGGGCACCGATCGCAGAAAACGTGTGACGCTGACGATAGCAGAGGTGAAAAATAGGCGATGAGACAACGAAATATACGAGTGTTACTGTGGCGAAACGGTTAGACGCGGAGCGTAAACAAAGTACGTGTTGACACCTCGGCTGACTGTGAGAAACAAATGTTTGTCCTTTGGCAGCTCGTTCTCGAAAGTCGACGCGAAAGTGGATTATATTTACATTATATACATACATTATATTATAATTTTACATTATAACTAGACTGCGGATGTTTATGCAAATTTCGAATTTCACAAATGCAGGTGAGACACGAGAACCTATCTAGGGATTAATTGCACTCGATTTATATTACAACAAATACGGTACTTTGGATATTTTAGATATATTTTTATATTATGTTCTTTTTGTATATTTTAGCCGTATCTAATTTGTCATAAATGCATAAAAATCCGCAGTCTAATTATAACTATTTGTACCCAAATGAGGGCTATCAATAAAATATATAAAACCTAACAATTTTTTTATTATAGTAATAATGGCTTCTGATAGTGATAGTGAAGTTTACGCAGATAATTTATCGCAAATTTCCAGCGATTTTGATATTGCTGTATTCGAGAGTGAGTGCGAGAGTGATGAAGACTTCTTTCATCCTAGAAGACGTAGAGTTTTACCAATACAGTCTAGAAATTCTGAAAAAAGTGACGATGAAGTAGTGGAGTGGTCAGAACATGATAATCCTCCAATTATTGAACAATTTTTGGGACAAAGTGGCGTTGTTGAGATGCCAAATAATTCAGAAAGTGTGGATGAAGCGGTTCAACTTTTCATAGGGATGGATTTGTTCGACTACATGGCAGAAGAAACTAATCGTTATCGCTCACAAAATGTTGGTAGGTTTAAAGACAGTGCAAAATCTGTGAAATGGAAAAACGTGTCCGCAGTAGAATTGAAACAAATGTTGAGATTACTTTTACTTATGGGCAAAGTTCGTAAAGAAAGTAGGGATGAATATTGGTCTATTAGATATAGTGAGTGAAAAGTTTAATTTAATTAAGTGGTGCGTATTCTCTGGAGGTTCTAGGGGAAGTGCCGTGCGGTTCCTCACAGTCCTCTTACCAGAAGATGCATCATCTTCCCCACTCCGTCGCTAGATCTTTCGAGAACACCCTTATTTCTTTCCACGTGCCATGCAGCAGCATGACTTCGGGTCATCGGCCGCACGCGCGTATCTTTCAGATCGGTAATCGAATTCTATCGCCGATTCTTAGAGAGGAGATTCGCGACTCTTAGAAGTCGTCGCGCCTCTTAAATAAACTACCGCCGGGCCCTAGCCCGATGACAGACACATGGTCCGGGCTATCGGTAACCTAAAGAGCTCTTAGAAATGGGTTAAACTCCGTGAACCTTTCAGAACCTTGACTTTTAACGCGTGCGTCTCCTCTACAAAGAACTCGACGCTAACAGGTCTACAGACAGTACAATTGAAACCCCAATTTTTGCGCAAGTGATGAGTAGAGATCGTTTCCGCCAAATATGGTGTTACGTCCCGAACTAAATTTTTCGTTTTCTTTTTCCTCCATTCCTCGTATTATTTCTCATTATTATTTCCGCTTATATCTTAGCTAGCAGATGTAATTTCTCTAGTAAGCGTGTTCCCACAATGTTTTATCAGAAGCGTTACTGGACTGTTGCGCCCTAAGCGCATTCCATCACGTACCTATTGATAAGATATTAGTAAGAACTGAACGGAGAAGAAGAATAAAGAGTGGCATTCCCAGAATTAAAACCTAAGCATAACGTGACCACGGAACGTGGCTACCACTTCCACCATGGGTCCACCCTTCGTGAGACCCGGGGCGAGATTAACTCGTCACTTTTGTCTGGAAAATCGTGAGGTGCGTAGGCATAGAGTCCGGGGTGTCGTTAAGCCAGAGTTATCCGCAAATAACTTGTATAGTTTGATACGCGGTAACGGACTTTGATATCCTCGTTAACTTAAGAAATCTCTTGGCTTTCAATCGTCAAGTCGCGAAGTGCGTGATTGTTAGTCGCGGAAGCGTAACAGCGAGAATCTTCGATTTTCAGTGAGCAAAAGTTTGGTAACGATTATTAGTGCCGAAAGACTTAGCGTTTCGTGCGAGATTTTGTTATCAAAATTCAATTACCTCTAAATATTGTCTTCCGCCAAATTTCGGTATCGTAAGATTGCAAATTATAATCCTTTACACATAAATTAACGCGTATTCGTGTTCAAGTGCAACTTCTAATTAATCTTCTCTGTCCAGATACCCAAACATTAAGACAACTTGTAAACGCCGCAAAAATCTAATCATTGTAACAACGAAGCGAGAATCGGAACAACAATCTTTTGAACGTACACGTACGCACGCAACGTGGTTATATAAACATAATTGTATCAACTACAGGAAACCAGCGTGAGATCTAATTCTTACCAAATTTAATATTGAATATTTTCATGGACTATTTCATTGATTACGAGCCCTGAATCGAACAGCCAGAAATAAAGATTAATTAATTATTTTGTGAATGGGAAATTCATTCGAACTTCGTTTCGAATAAAGGGTCTAGCCGAATAAGAGGGTCAAAAGTGCCCTTGAGCCGATTTTCTTCGACGATGGGTCATTCGATAGGTGATGATGAAAAACCATTGCACACAAATTTCTAATCCGATACCTTCACCGGGAGGGTAGTTATAGGGTAAAATCGAAAAATCAGTTTTTGCCTCATTATCCCCAATTAATGTGGTGCAAAAATTCCAAAAAAATTCTAACACATTCTTAACATGAATGTACACGTTAGGGATTTTTTTCAGATTTTTTCTTTGCAAGTTCCACTCACGAAAAATGAAAAACCAAAAAAAAATTTTTAACATCGATTTCTTATTGAAATCTTCCGAGCACAACTTTTTCCTTTTTACAGTACTTGCATAATATTATCATTGTTATACCCTAATTTTTTCAGATTTTTTGAGTACGGTGCATCAGGGTCGGAAAAATCAAAAACCGATTTCTGGGACACATTTTGGGCTGAAACTCGCCCATTATCTGCCATTCTTGCATGATTTTAATACAGTATGTTCATATTGTGACCTTCAATGGTTCTGCATAGAAATATGTAGATGTCAAAGAACAATATCGGGATAATTAAATAAATTGCTGATTGTATGGTCTTTATAACCTAGAATTTTAACCGTTATTTCAAAAGCATTAATGGCGCAGTAGCTATGGTTTGCCCCTTTCATCCAAAAGAAATCGCTGCGGAGGCACTGAGGCCATCAGATCACCAACAATTCCTTGTCATTACCAGTATCAATTACAAATGTCGCAGCTACTTCAGAAGTTCAAGAAATTCTAAAATCCCAAAGTATTGAAGAAGCAGCCTATGAAAACAAAACCAAAAAGGGACTCAAGTGTGAAATGCTTAACATCTGTAGAAGAAGATCCTTTTATAACTCCATCAATACTACCAATAATACCAAGTGCTTCTAAAGCGAAAGCAACTAAAGCAAAAAAGGCTACAGACAGGACCAAAGTAAAATGTGTCGCGAATAAACGATATCCATCAGCAGTATTTTCACGATCAGCATCCCCAGGAGCACAACCAAGAGCACCATTACCATCCACATCGCTAACCAATAAGAAGACAACCGCTCCAAAAAATGACGAGTGGCAGTGTGGATCATGCGGCAAGTGGTATTCTGAGGATGTAACACAAAAAAATGGAGCTGAATGGATCCAGTGCTCATACTGTGTAACTCCTTATCACGAGGATTGCCTAGGCATCACCTCCATGGATCTCATGGATCAATTGTACTTCAGATGCGATCAATGCTATTAAAATTTTTATATTACCAAAATACCTACCCACTATCACCAAATTTCCGATCTATCTCACCAAATTGCCTCTCTAAACTTTTTTTGTTCAAAATAAATTTTATGATATTAGCCGTAGTTATTTATTACAATTTATGGATGGGATACCTGCTCTGGATAAAACTTCTCTTTATTTTCAGTTAATGTTCCCCCAGAGGCACAAGACCCTCTGGGGGTGATACATTACAGATTTGCGCAAAGCGCGATTAATAAATTGATTAATATGTAGGAGTCGCCCGGGTAGCTGCCCTAAATAACAATGTTAGCTTATTTCAGTTAATTAAACTAAATACTAATAAACATTAACATCAAATTTTCTAAAAATATCGCCAAATAACCTCCCTTTACCCTACATGGTTTGAAAAATTGACACACCATCAACGAGGAAGACCATAACGAATTAACCACAACAGGCACAATAATCTGCCTAAGTGAGACATTCAAAACAGAGGAAAGCTTTAGACCATCTTCCATACTAGAAGGCTATAAATGTATGTAAAGAGACTACAGTCTCTTTAAAATTGGGCGCCCTTAGAGGAGATGTTCCATAGATGGCTCGTCGAACACTGGACGGAGACCGGAAGAATTAATCAGAGACAGAGCACGTGCAAAAATAGAAAAGTTTAATAATCGAAGTAAAGAAAGTGATATAAAGAAAAAGTTACACAAGAAAGAGAGACGAATAATCGACCGTAATTGTCGTTTCTCTTATTTTCAGGTATCGGTCTAAACATTGTAAATAGTTGTAAATAGTTGTAAATAATATAATAGTATAGATTAAAATAAAAATCTCTTATTTTCAGAAACAAATTTGGTCGGGTTATTCAACCCCCTCCCAACTGAGATATAAAATAATATTATATGTATTATAAGTAAAGCAATAAAGGAGAAAGCACAAGGAAGAACCAGCGGAGGCTTATGCACACTATACAAAGAAGACGATACAGACGAAATAAAAACAACCTCAGTAACCGAATCATGGATAATAACAAGAATCAAAATAAGAAATAGAGAATATATAATCTGTAACACATGCATAAATAAGGGTAACGAACAAACAATCAGAACGCTAGGAGAAATAATAATGGAGATTAGAGAACGGACACCTTCCCCAATAATAGTCGGGGGCGATGTCAACGCCAGAATCGGAGAAGGCAACCAAGTTGAGGAACCTCTTGTAGAGCTAACGGACTTTACGAATCACAGATACACAAAGGACAAAACATTAAATAAACCAGGGAAAGTACTAACAAGGAAGGTATTCGAAGTGGGGACTCGCGGATTCGAATGAAATTTTGTGGGTTTGTAGAGTGATCCAAGACAAGAATAATGGTATATTCCATTCGTGCCCAATCGCCCTTTAAGGGCATGAAATTTAACCTCAAAGTGAAATCGACACTTGCACTTCCACGCTTATATCTCCTAAAGTACAAAAGATAGAAAAAAATGTTTTAGGTAAAAGTTTAACGGTAAAAGGAGCGCTATAAATTTGCATTAACAAATTTTTAAAAACAACTTCCCTTCTTGAAAAAAAATTTTTTTTGCGTTATTTTAAACAATTTTTAAATCTTTTTGGTAATGAAAAATGTGGCATTTTTTATTCCGAATTCAACCATAACAATATTTTTATTATACACCGCTAGGGTTACAGAGATACACGAAAAAACGTACTCCCCAGCGGGCGGTACCGCGCAGTAGCGCGCTAACAACATATAAAGTTACATATTAAGAATGCTCATTTTCGTTGCAGGACATAACTATATGACGAAGATGGGTGTGGTAACATAAAAATCGCAAATTATGAAATATTACGTAAAGGTTAATGACTTATAATACAGATCGTACTATATCCCATATATACATACATAAATATTTTTTAAACGCTCATTTAACATTTTACTACATTGTAAGCACGCGCCAATACATGTTCTTCACTCGACATAGTTTTCGCAAAGTGAAAAAGACGAAATGTTATCTTCATTAAAAAATTGATCTACACACAGATACTTTTTACACCAAGCACATCTTATAATAGCAGGCTTATCACATAATTCACAACGTTGCAGTTTATCTGCTTCAGGAAATTTAAAACAGAAACCTACCTGATTTTCGAACTGTTGTAACCTTTCCTCTAGGTATCCACTTTTATACCAAGAGTTCTTAAATAATTCGCGGACTCTCGGAGATGACAACTGGTTCGATGTGAGAGTTTGTAATTTCATGATATTATTTCGTAGATGCAAATTTGTAAAAAGATTATATAGTAAAACTCGATTGGAACAAGTTCTCACAAAATTTTTTCATACCCGAAAATAAAAAAAAGCAACGATTAACGGTGATAACCCTGTTATTATAAGATGTGCTTGGTGCAAAAAGTACCCATGCGTATATCATATTTTTAACAATTTCACTACTGTGAGCGCCTATAGGCGCTTAGAAATTTTGCGCTAGTAATACCCACGAGCGCCTATAGGCGCTTGACGCAGCTGGCTTTCTGATACTGATGGCGTTTAAAGGTGCTCATTGTAATTTGGCTTTCTGACAAGAAGGGTACTTTTAAATTTGTCATATTTGTAGTATATTTGTAATTTGTCATATTTAAAAAATGTTTATTTGTGTATATATGCGATATAGTACGATCTATATCAGGCTGTTGAATTAGTTACACGCCGCGAGCCTTTTCTGAGTCGCTCCGCCTGCTTCTCCTTCCCAACTATTTTACCCAACCAGGAATGACTTGCCAGACTCGGCGTATTACACGAGTATAGTGGCGCTTTAGGGCGCCATTCGCCTCTGTCGCTCGCGCTGGAAAGACGCCGCGCACGTCGATTACGGGAAAAAAAATCGATGCGCGTGTCCCGTCGACTGACGTTTTCTGTCAACGAACAGTTTCAGATCGCGTCACATGGCGTTTAGGTTAAAACAAAAGTATTACTAGTAAAAAAGTATGCTCAGATATGTCTTGAATTAAATGCGATTAACAGATTGTTAGCAGAAAAACATTGAAATTTTACTTTGTTGCATTCTTCGATACAAAATGAAAGAAGCGCGTTTTCGCTGCTTGACACTCAACCGGTTAAAATCTCTTGCTAAGTCGACCGTGGCGGCAACAATGTATTCTTTGACGCGAGAGCTAACGTTTTGCTGTCGCCGTATTTTTAAATTATTTGCGTTGGAAATTAATTTATACGTGCGCGTGCTAGATCATAACACAACTGTTTCTTTAGTATACATGTGAATTAAAGAAACAAGAGGTAACAAATTCAAGATTACTGGATATAATTTTAATAAACTATCGTTATGATTGTTGTATGTATGCACAGTAGAACCATTTATTTTAGAAGAAAATGTTATATGTATATATAAAAGTTTCATAATATTGTGGAGATAATATCGATGCAATACTAATTTTTTTATTTATTTATTTCGTCAACTTTACTTGAAGGAAAACTTCATTGTTTGTACAGAAATATATATCTACATTGAATGAAAACATATATTCACAAATAGAAATATATGTTTACGTTGTTTAAATTAGATACCCTCAATGTTTCCATTGGCATTTTGAGATACAATATAAGTTTTTCAATGTTATTCCTGTCACTATTCTCTGCTGAATTTGCCAAACCACCGCCGGAAGTCCAAAAACATTAAAATCTCTTAATCGCATTTAATTCAAGACATATCTGAGCATACTTTTTTACTAGTAATACTTTTGTTTTAACCTAAACGCCATGTGACGCGATCTGAAACTGTTCGTTGACAGATAACGTCAGTCGACGGGATACGCGCATCGATTTTTTTTTCCGTAATCGGCGTGCGCGGCGTCTTTCCAGCGCGAGCGAACAGAGGCGAATGGCGCCCTAAAGCGCCACTATACTCGTGTAATACGCCGAGTCTGGCAAGTCATTCCTGGTTGGGTATAATAGTTGGGAAGGAGAAGCAGGCGGAGCGACTCAGAAAAGGCTCGCGGCGTGTAACTAATTCAACAGCCTGATCTATATCATAAGTCATTAATCTTTACGTAATATTTCATAATTTCCGATTTTTATGTTACCACACCCATCTTCGTCACATAGTTATGTCCTGCAACGAAAATAATCATTCTTAATATGTAACTTTATATGTTGTTAGCGCGCTATTGCGCGGTACCGCGCGTTACGGAGTACGTTTTGTCGTGTATTTCTGTAACCCTAGCGGTGTATAATAAAAATATTGTTATGGTTGCATTCGGAATAAAAAATGCCACATTTTTCATTACCAAAAAGATTTAAAAATTGTTTAAAATAACGCAATAAAATTTTTTTTTTCAAGAAGGAAAGTTGTTTTTAAAAATTTGTTCATGCAAATTTATAGCGCTCCGTTTACCGTTAAACTTTTGCCTAAAACATTTTTTTCTATCTTTTGTACTTTAGGAGATATAAGCGAGGAAGTGCAAGTGTCGATTTCACTTTGAGGTTAAATTTCATGCCCTTAAAGGACGATTGGGCACGAATGGAATATACCATTATTCTTGTCTTGGATCACTGTACAAACCCACAAAATTTCATTCTAATCCGTGAGTCCCCTCTTCGAATACCTTCCTTGTAAGAGAGACAATGGAAGAGCTGGGGATGATAGTGCTAAATGGCCGAAGCACCTCATACAGGGACGGCCACTACACATACATAGACACAAAAGGGTGTAGTGTATTAGACATGGTTTGGATAGAACTGGGTTACCTTCAACAAGTCAGACTTTGAAATCGTAGATATAGGAACATCTGACCATCTACCAATAAGAGTAACACTAAACGGAAAAAGTACAGAAACGGCAAAGAAAGAAGAAAAAATAAAATATGAAAACAAATTAATCTGGGATAATAGCAAATACAACAATTACAAATTTTGTAGTACAGAGAGATAAAAGTGGAAGCAACAGAGGAGAACCTTAGCACATCAATAATAACAATGACAAAAGATGCGGCAGTCTCACTAGGACTAAGCAAGACGAAAAAAGGACGCAATAAACAACGATTTACCAGGAAACCTTGATTCAATAAGGAATGCCATACGAAGAGAATGAAACTGAAAGAAAAAATAAAAATATTTAGGAAAAAAGGAGATGCCCAAACAAGGGAAGAATACTTGGACGCAAGGAAAACATACCGAGCAGCAACAAAAACGGCAAAGAAACAGTACCACCAAGAATTGCAGGTAGAAATATCCAAGGTGAAGGATTGTACAAATTTCTGGAAACTAATAAGAAAACTGAATACAAAAAGAATTCACGAATGCACAATAACAATAAACGAATGGGAATGCTTCTACAAACAAATATACAAGGAAGATACAAACAAACAACTATATCTAATTGATGCAAGACACACGCACCTGGACCAAGAGATAAGCCACGAGGAACTAAACGCAGCACTAAGAAAGTTAAAAACAAACAAGACCACAGGACCAGACGGCGTTACCAACGAATTCTTCAAGTACCTCCCGCACAACATAAAAGAACATCTCAGAAACCTTATGAACCGCATACTATGTAAAGGCAAAGTCCCTGAAAGCTGGGGATATACAAATAATATAATGCAGTATAAAAAAGGAGATAAGACGGACCCAAAGAACTACAGAAGCATTACATTAGCTAACACCATAACAAAGATATTTACCTCAATACTAACTAAAAGAATAAATCTGTGGTGCGAAAGTAATAATATACTCCCCGAAAGTCAAGCCGGATTTAGGAAAAACAGGTCGTGCGAAGACAATATATTCGTCCTACAATCCAAAATAGCAGAAGCACTTGCAAGACCAAAAGGCAAAATATACATGACATTTATAGATTTCAGGAAAGCTTTTGACTCAATGTGACACTCCATCTTGTGGAGCAAATTACATACCGCTGGACTAAGCTCCCAAATAATAAAGACAATAACCAGTTTATACCAGAGCGCAAACACCAGAATAAAAACAAATAATGCAGATACGACAGAAAATATAAAATTGAACAAATGCGTGTTACAAGGAGACACCCTCAACCCAACACTGTTCTCACTAATGATCCACAACATAGACGAATACTTTAAAACAAACGGACACAAGAAAATTGTAGAAGAAATGGATCTCCTCTTGTTCGCCGACGACCTAGTCATTACATCAAGCAACCCCACCGACATGCAGGAAAAAATGAAAACACTACAGAAATACAGCACAGAAAATAAACTGGAGGTAAATACAAACAAAACAAAAATACTAGTATGCAGAAGGCATAACGGGAAAAGACAGATGAGGAAGATAACATTCAACGGAACGATAATAGAAGAGGTAAAGGAATACACCTACTTTGGTGTACCGTTCAACCAAACTGATACATTTACCGATGTAGCAAAACACTTCCAATCGAAAGCAAGGATAGCACTAGGTACAATATGGAAACCCCTGATGAAATCAAAGAACAATAAGTAGGAACCAATAGAAAAAATGTTTGAATCAGTCGTAAAGGCAACATTACTATGCGGCGCGGGAATTTGGCGCTTGAACCAAACTAAAGAAATAGAAAAAATCCAAACAGATTTCATGAAAAGAACCCTTAAGAGTACCTTGATACACACCGGGATACTTACTAATTGTAAGAATAGAAACAGGCAGGGTGCACATGGAGCTAGAGGTGGTAAAAAAAGCGATAAGTTACTGGAGAAGACTAGAAAAGATGAGAGACCAACGATTCCCAAAGAAATGCTGAGAGAAGCTAAAAGCCTTCAACAGGAAAGCACCAGATAAGAAGAGAAACTGGGTCACGCAATTAAAAAACAAACTACAACACTACGACCCCGAAAGCAACAGCTCGCTAAACAACTTAAAACAATAGGACACAATACAAAGGGCTCTAACAGGAATACGCGAGAAGCTAATCGAAGAGGATAGAAACAGAGTAATGCAATCCACATATGGACCGTTTATTTTGAAAGTGGTGTAAGTCCATTTTCTCTTGTTTCCAGATATTTAAAGGTTAGCATATCTGTCAATTTAAAAATATTGGTTAATTATGACGAATCTGACAATGTTTCTATCAATTTATCAATATCTAATTTGATTATACAAATTTCTTTTAGGCGAATTTAACTAAAATGATGTATATTGACAGGCTGCAAATGGACTTACACCACTTTCAAAATAAACGGTCCATATAGTGAAATGTACAAGCAAATCAAAGACATAACAGTGCTGGAAAGAACGTACTAGATACCTGGACTTCAACATGCCACTAGCACACAAAAGAATCATTGCTCAAGCAAGACTATCGGGAAAACTGGGCTGGATAACGTCACTCATTGTCAGAAATGGAATCATATACAAAATTGACGAAACCGTACCATGTCAAGTTTGCAACACGGGTAATACAGAAATCAGAGTGCACATAATAAGTACTTGCCCTATCTACGCGGAAATAAGGCCAAGCTCACTAATTGTAAGAAACGAAGAAGGGGCCGTGCTGCTGAAAGTAAGCACAGAGAAGCTAGTCTAGGAGCTGACCAACTTCGTAAAAGGATGCATGAAACTAAGAGCATTCTGTATAGAACTGTGATAACGCAACATAGGATAAGAAATTTCAGGATTTATATTTTCATATTTTCGTATATATATATGTGGGACTGGTTAATTTTTAGTGCGCGTGTGTTGTGTTTCTTTGTGCCATACCGCGCGAAGTAAGACGATCAGAGGTTTGCCGAGCATGATTGCGAGGTGAATGCGTGTGTGTGCGTATAGACTAAGAGCCAGCGCCTGCCAGACCTACGTTAAAGTATAAAAGCTGAAAATTTGTTTGCGTGTTCTTACTGGTGTAGGGAACAATGTTTAGGGGCTAAAAACCTTGACTAACGGTGCCTTCGGCAGGTAACAGGTAATTTAGGGTGCAGTACATGACCTCTGGCACGTTATAGTATAAAAGCTGAAATTTACACAGAGTCTTCAAATGACCATTCTTAGTCAATATTTAAAATGACAGACCTATCCGAAGGGTCTAACACTCCCCCAGACGCGATAGAAGGGCAAATGCACTGACAATGAGAGAGCATTGCTCAGGTATATGAATGCATTTAAGAGAGTATTCGTGCAGTTTAAATTTTATAATTAATGCAAATTATATGTGAATATTACTTAAAAATTATCATACAATAATTTTCAAATAACCAGACATATTCGAAGGGTTAAACACCCCCTTAGACTGAATAAAGGCCAGCTAGAACTATATATGAGAGAGCATCAGAAAACTGTTAAGTTAAGTGAACTTGATGCGAAGAAAATT
This sequence comes from Cerceris rybyensis, assembly GCA_910591515.1. Classification (NCBI taxonomy): domain Eukaryota; kingdom Metazoa; phylum Arthropoda; class Insecta; order Hymenoptera; family Crabronidae; genus Cerceris; species Cerceris rybyensis. The sequence continues at coordinate 2,596,459 of OU342796.1, read as the reverse complement.
ATTTATTCAGTACATAGACATTAAATTTAGATTGTTTATTTATTAATATAAGTAAATAAATTAAATTTAGCTTAATATTAATTAGCGGTATAAAGTCAAATGCATCGATAGATCGTAACTTATGTATATGAATAAATGGAAAAAAATATTCGTTTGGAATTAATTAGTAGCGTTTCAAAATAATATAAAATATTATTATATTATAAAATATTACTATATAAAATATTATTGTATATTAGCGGTATAAAGACAAATTCATCGATAGAGCGTTACTTATGTATATGAATAAATGGAAAATAATATTAGTCAGTATTTTGGAATTAATTTGTAGAGTTTTAAAATAATATAAAATATATATAAGTAGATATGTACTATCCAATAATCATGACATAACTAAAAAAATTTAGAATAATTTAATAATATTTAACGAAATATGAATATAATATTTTAATATATTATTGTATTTTATATATTTTCTTGAGAATTATTTTGCAATAATATTCGAACACTTAGGTCTATTTGAATAAGATATATATATATATATGTGTATTTACTACTTAACATTAAGATAATTTAATTTATTTACTTATATTAATAAATAAACATTCTAAATTTAATGTCTATGTACTGAATAAATAATTTTCTTCGCATCAAGTTCACTTAACTTAACAGTTTTCTGATGCTCTCTCATATATAGTTCTAGCTGGCCTTTATTCAGTCTAAGGGGGTGTTTAACCCTTCGAATATGTCTGGTTATTTGAAAATTATTGTATGATAATTTTTAAGTAATATTCACATATAATTTGCATTAATTATAAAATTTAAACTGCACGAATACTCTCTTAAATGCATTCATATACCTGAGCAATGCTCTCTCATTGTCAGTGCATTTGCCCTTCTATCGCGTCTGGGGGAGTGTTAGACCCTTCGGATAGGTCTGTCATTTTAAATATTGACTAAGAATGGTCATTTGAAGACTCTGTGTAAATTTCAGCTTTTATACTATAACGTGCCAGAGGTCATGTACTGCACCTTAAATTACCTGTTACCTGCCGAAGGCACCGTTAGTCAAGGTTTTTAGCCCCTAAACATTGTTCCCTACACCAGTAAGAACACGCAAACAAATTTTCAGCTTTTATACTTTAACGTAGGTCTGGCAGGCGCTGGCTCTTAGTCTAGTATGAGTCAACGTGTGCTACCGATGCGCAAGAAAGCAGAAAATCATCAGTCGGCTAGCAGTCATCGTACTGCTCGAACGTGTTTAATATTTCTTAATAAATCTTTGTTGTTTTCACGTTAAACCAGCTCCCTTGATTTTCACAATCCCACATATATATATATATATGTACACACATATACATGGCTATACGAATGGATACACTATATTGAGACCTTCATATATTTAATAAGTTTTAGATTACCATACTATAGTTTAAATTTTAAAGTCATAAGTATTAATATTACAGACAAAATGTGCAAGACTGTAAACCAAAGATTGTACTGGGCAAATAGCCTTACTACAATAAATAAAATCTAATCTAATGTAGCATTGTTTTCAAACCATATTTGGTATTCAATTTGTAACTCGATGTAATACAATATGCTTTATTAATTTTCAAATTATTTAGTGATATTATAGGCAATTTGTTTTTATCATCACCACATTGTTAATTATTAAAACACGTTCCCTTATTGTTGGAGAAATAATTTCACAGTTTGACGCTTAGGTAGCACGGATGGTAACCCTGACTGAGGAACAGAGAGAGAGAGCTAGATCTGTTATAGTTGTACGTCGTAGAAATAAAAAGGTGGGCATCATTGAAGTTTATGTAAAAAGTAAAAACGTGGGTGTCATTTGTGTTATTAAAAAGTTAAAATAATAACGCATGTATTATTTAAGTTGTTCAAAGAGTAATAAAACAACATTTCATTTTTCTATTAAAACCAGTTGCGCACGCTTAATTTATACCACACCTCAACACTTATAGATGATGATGATGACATGTTGAATGCTGTTTATGTGAAATTATAGACTTGTAAAATCTTATATTCACACACTTGAATAACTTTCGTATAACTTTAAAAAACAAAAGGAAAATTGAAATGTTCTTCCTTATTCTTTAAGGTAGACTAATGTAATGAAATGAAATGAAAGTAAGGCGAAATTTATAAAGAAACAGAATAAGAGGGGGGAAATCTAATCTAATTGTAAGAAGAACAAGTACGGAACAGATACAAGCTGAGGGAAATAAAACAATGCCAAGAGGAGAGATTTACAAAAGAACAGGTAGAGAAAGGAAATTTATATCTATAAGTAGATAGAATATGTGGTGCAATATGAGTAAGGATGCGTATGTATATTGCAATTGTAATTTCTTCTCACTTAAAATTTCTACTCGTTTAAATTGTATGTAACAGGTTTAAGAATTCCGTGCTAAAAGAAAAAATTGTGTTCAAAGTTCAAAGTTTAAGTGACAAGAATTACAACATGAATAATTACTACAGTGAAAATGAATACGAAAAAGTAAGTAAGAGAATAAAAAATTCTATTCGTATATAATATAAAATGTATTTCTGCATGAAACTTTGTTTTAGAAAGAAATCACCCATATCATCGATATGGATGGACTTATGGTTAATGGCAAATTTTTGTGTAAGGATTTGGCTATTATCAATATTAAAAATGGTTTTATAAACCATGAAACATTTGTATGAGAACCATTATTTTCAGAATTATATTACAAACATAAAAAAAGTGCCATGTACCTATTTAAAAACGTGCATCACATTCTGTTTAAAGATTTCGAATTCGAAAATAAGCCACAATTTGAAATTAATAATATTGTCGAGATGGTATGTTGGTGAATGATTTGAACTACTGGTTCCCGTGAACAAAGTATTTAATAACAAGAAAAGATCTAAACTAGTCGAGCGCTCAAAATATAATGACTAACAATAAGAAACTATCTAGTTAGCTCGAAGGACCCGCTCCCACGCAACCGGCGAATTTTCCGTGGCCGCTCAGCCAATCGGAAAACAAGAAAATTAACCGATTGCGCCCTCTTTTCCTTACGCCCTTGGCGCGCTTTTTAGGGAAAAGAGGCGAAGGTTTTGGCGGCAAGTTTTCGCTGGCAAGGGGTCGGTCACGTACGCATTTCCTCCGCGCCCCCGCTTCGTCTTGCGCGGCCCAAGGTTGTCGTTGGGCCTGCACTCGAAGGGACATCGGAAACGCGTAATTTATGGCACTTACAAGAGGTATTGAGAATGTGCAGAGATTCTAGAAAACTCTAAGTGAAACTAAACACAAAAGGCACTTCTCTCAAAAATAGCTGTGTTGCAGCAAATGACATAAGCCATGACAACCGTTTGCACGAGAGTTGGAAAACCCTCTACGTAGGTGGTCGCTACAATATCATATTAAAATGTATACATAAAAACAATAGTTAGAAAAACTAGGTATAAAAAATTATAATTTAGAAAATTTTAATTGTCCCAAGCTTAATGATCCCATTATGAATCCATTATATAATAATAGTCCAGTCATATTAGACCAATTTTCGGCAAATAAAAACATTAACCGGTAATGATCCGGATTTTTGTATACAAGCTTATTAGGGCTTCCGGATGAACATACCAAATTGTCCAATCGACAACTGTCACGCTCGAGCCGCCATCTTGGAAAAAAGGTACACTTTTTTAGTTTTTCGCCTGTATCTCGGGAACTATCGATGATATCGAAAAAATAGTTCAGATAAAAAAGATAGTTTATTAAATTTACTATAAAAAAGCTCCTATACATTTTTTCTCTATCTGTGATATTTCAGCTGTAATCCTGAGTTGAACAGTAGAATAATTCATATATTTGCCCTTGATCCGCCTTTACAGATAACCGTCCGTTCCAAATATGTAGTGGTACAATGTATTTTAGGCAAGAATCTCGAAAGAGAGGGGGAGGGGTCTGGGTTAGGTCTGGGTTAGAATTGTACGGTGGGCCTCTAGCAGGCCAAAACGTGTTTAGGGGGTCCGTAGGTATATGGGCAAGCAGCAGATGTTCGTTCTCTGTCAGTTCGTAGCGAAGCGTTCCGTGACGCACACTCTGCTGCGCCTCTTTATTAAATATGTCTGGCAACGAAAAATGTTTCATCTGTGTGTTACATACGGCCCTGAGTCTAAGAAATTTAGACTCTCCAGCTCGGGGCCGGAAATCTACCACATGTGCAGCCGGACCCCTCGATCAGACCCGAAGTCGCTCTGTTTGCTTAGAATAATTACGTTAGGAAATAGGAACTCGAACAGGCGAATGACCTCTAAATAATAAGACAGCTTTTCTATTACACCCCTCGGAAATTCCTGGAAATAGTTGTACCCCACCACCTTTTTCGACCTATAAAAGGTCAACCGCAGAACATGTCACGGGCTTAGTTCACTGTAAGATCGTCACGTTGTTACACCGATTAAACTACGCGTATAGATCTAATCGTTAGACGAAACTTAGAGTTCTCGCTACGATATAACCATATAGAATACGCGTAAAGTCCGCGATATCTATTAGGCATTTCTGTTCTAATACCCCGCATTTCCTCAGTGCGTCAAAATAGAGAGTAGTGCAATTAGGTGCGTGCGAACACATTACACGACTCCACGTAACACCTTTGTACCACACACATACAGTACACTTTAACTGTAACCAGCCATTTATACGAAAATACAACTTGTTCGAGTTTTGATCACTTCGGGTTTAAATCCTTTACGACTACCTATTAGAAATCTCAAGCCTGCGATCCCACAGCAATACATCTTTACCGCTCGAGGTGTATTGCAACAATTATAAAGTTACGTCAGCCTTACTAACATTCCTGTGGCATCTTGTGTTAATCACACGAGAAAGTCCATAAGTGTTCCAACCTCCTGTGGCATCTTGTGTTAATCGCACGAGAAAGTCCATAAGTGTTCCAACCTCCCGTAGCACCTCGTGTTAATCGCACGAGATAGTCTACAAGTGTTCCAACCTCCCGTGGCATCTAGTGGTAACCATACACCGGAAAGTCCACAAGTGATTCAACTTCCTACGGCTATCTCGTGTCTCCTATACACGAGATTGTTCGGTACTAACAACTTCTAAAAACCAACATCCAAACGAACACTCTACCTTATTCTTTTACCTCGGCCACTCGCAACGCTCCTGGCCCTGGCACGTAACATGTGAAGAAAGTATTTCAATTAAAGAAACTATCACTGTCAAGGCGAGAGGACTGAATAGTTTTAGAAAAGCAAGTGACCTAAGAGGCGACGGTAAAAAGAAAAATTGGAGGGATTGTGTGAAGTGACGGTACATGACCCATGCAGAAAGGAATATACCCGGGAACACAGCATTACTGCTTCACTAAAAAAAAATCTGCTAATGAAGCAGTACCGACTACTTCACCAATAAAATCCAAGCTTAGGTCATCTGTATCAAACTTTGAATTCAAAGATACGTGTTTTTATTGTGCAGAAAAAATAGATTTGACGTTTTATGAGCGAGAAAAAAAAGTATGCCAATAAACGGACGAAAGTGCACAACGTTCGTAGCTTATTGGTCAAAGAAAGTGTCTTGCAGGCAGCCAAAAAAAGAAACGACAGATGGGGTCGGGAAGTGACATACCGAATAGGAACTGTTGCAGACTTGGTCGCAGCTGAAGCTTTATATCATGAACGCTGTTACATCAACTTTTTCAAGGATCCAGCAACAGGCAAAAAACATGGACGTCCGCCGATCGACGATATCAAAATGGAGACGATCTACGATTTTATTGAGAAGAGCGACGAGTGTCAGTTTGCAGTGCCTGATTTGATCAATTTAATCGAAGGCTATGTTCCCGATGAGCGTACATTAAAAAAAAATCGAAGAAAAATACGGCGACGATATAATCATTGCGAAGAACCCGAAAAAAGTTTCAATTCTTTGTTTCCGGAGAACTGGATACAAAATTTTGTCGGATCATTGGTATACGCAAAGAGCAGCCGACGCAGGCCAGGAACGGCTTCGAATAATTACAGCAGCCGCGGCGATAATCCGAGAAGATATTAGGACACAGGTTTACGAAACTTCATCATATCCTCCGAGCGTTGATTTTTTAAAAGATGTCAACAGCTGCGTTCCGGAATCTCTCGATGTTTTTCTGAAAAATGTCATAACAAAGAGTAGGAAATGTAAGGTTGAACCGCTCGAAAGGAAATGCTCTTCTATTGCACACGCCATTATATCAGCGACTAGACCACGGTCCTTCTTGGCCCCGCTACAAATCGGCGTCGCTGTGTTCTTATACCGGAAATTTGGGTCTATAAATCTGTTGACTCTACTATCACATTTGGGCTTCAGTGCATCATAGCAACGAGGCGCAACTGTTGGAAGCTTCAGCAACTCATCAACCTGAGCTAGAAATTCACACCTGGAGCGTTTTGTCAATTCGTCTTTGATAACGCTGATTTCAATTAGTACACTGGATGGTCTGAATACATTTCGTAGTATAGGGGGCATTGAGTGTTTGACGCCAAAAAGTGCACTTGTTCCAGCTCAGCCGATTGAAAAAATCACGAAAGCACCAACAGAAAAGAGTATAGTAAGTCGAGGTGTTTTGCAATTGAAAACATTTGAAAATCTTAATGGAAGAGGATTGAAAAATATTGCAATTGAAGCTTTGCCGTGCTTGGAGGTGTCAAAAAGAATTTTCATGGAGATTCACGGAGATTTTAACTGCCGGAAAAGAGTTTGAGCGAACTAAAGTACTGTGTTTACCTTTCGTCAATTCACCGCCGACTCACTACGACACCATCTACACCGTGTTATGCAAGGCTGTTGAGGAATCTCGAAAACTAGTGTTGAAGATTACTTTTGTCACGTTTGATCAATTGCTTTACGTAAAAGCACGATATATAGTATCTGCTGTGGGTCCCGATTCAGATTTGTCTAACGTCGTCGTAAGACTTGGAGGCTTTCATCTCCTCATGTCCTTTTTGGGTTGCATCGGATTTATTATGACGAGAAGTGGCTTGAAGGATTTATTGAGTGTAATTTACGCTCCTTTATCGGCTGAAAAACTTTTAGGGGGACATGCTTACGCACGAGCCATCAAGGCACATCTGCTAACTCTGTTGACTCTGGCAAAGATGATTTTCAAAGATATTGATTTTGACATCGCAGAACGTGAGGCTGCTAAGAATATCCTGCGCGATTTCGGTTACAATCCTCCGACTGTGGAAACCATCGTGGAAGACACTGTGATTGAAGAGATGTGCAGCAAACTAAGGACCCAGTTACAGGAGGTGGGCATAAACGGTCCGACTGCGAAATTGTGGATGCAGTATTTCCACATGGTCACGTTGATAAAACAATTTATACAGGCAGAAAGAGAAGGTAACTGGAGCGGTCACCTACAAACTATACAACAAATGCTACCATTTTTCCACGAAGGTGGCCACTACCCGTACACCAAAGCATGTCACATGTATCTCCACGATATGTTGAATCTGCAGTCTCACATGGAGATCGACGAATACCGAAAGTTTGTGGACGACGGCTACTTTACGATAAGGCGAACGGATAAATACTGGTCGGGAACTTGGTCGGATATGGTGGTAGAGCAAGATCTCATGCGAGTCACGAAAGTCTCGGGTGGTCTTAGAGGTCGAGGGTTCACTGATAGTTCACTCTCTAAATGGGTTATAGCGATGACTGCTCTTCATCAAATCTGTGAATCGTTAGAAGAATACTGTGGTATAGCTTTTGTCAGCGGAGAACAGCATGTCGATTCCTGAGAATCTACGATAGAAAGGGATAACCAAGACGTGAAGAAACTGGAAAACTGGCTTGTTTGCCACGATCCATTTCCGACTAGCGACAGAATCATGTCGATCAGCACAGGGATAGTTGGTAATGACAAAATAAACTGTCACAATGCAGTTGAAATCGGAACAAAAGCGGTCGAGGCTATTGTTGGAGAAAATTTCAAGGACGTGAAGATGAAGCGTGACAATCTAGTTCATCCTCTGGCCACAATGAATTCCGCAATCAAGCTGTACGATGTGGAGGTGCCTATCGACCCGTTAATGCTATTCCAAACGATTGCTGTTGCGAATAAAAATTTAACCGAACTCATCGAATACATGGAGTACGAATTAGCTCCAATTTCCGCTCGCTCTTTTCGACGAGACAGGTATGCGAAAAACTCAGAAATCGGCGTTGTAAGCGATTTTTGAAGAATCAAGAGAAAACTTCAATCACATAGCTTGTACAGGGTGTTTCAAAAATATTTGTCATGGCTTTCAGGGGTTGTTCTACACCTCTGGATCGATGGAGATTTGCGAAAAAAGCTTGCCGCAAAATTCGGGAAAGGGTAGCAAATTTTTTTTATTGGCTCATCGTATTCGTCTTGTTACGTAGGCAAAATGTCTGAGAGGAACCATGGGTCAGAAACGAACCGTTCTCTGACAAATTAACTTTTAATTGGGCCTTACGATTAAAATTTCGCCGATAGTTAAAGCAAAGGCGACGTAAACGAAGCTAGAAAATAGGGCACTGTGTCACCGAACCAGAAGAGAAGTGTAAGTGTTTATACTCTTCTTCCCGGGTGGGCCCTTGAGTGAACCCGACACCGAACGCAGGTCATTGACATTTTCTAGTCTTTTTCTCTCTCTTCAATTATGTTGCCTCTGTTTCAACTATTGGAGCTAGCAAGGGTATCTCATGTGTTTCCTTTCGAAAGGTCGGCGACTCGAAGGCTGTCGTATGGGCGAAATTTTAATCGTAAGGCCCAATTAAAAGTTAATTTGCGAGAGAACGGTTAGTTTCTGACCCATGGTTCCTCTCAGACATTTTGCCTACGTAACAAGACGAATACGATGAGCCAATAAAAAAATTTGCTACCCTTTCCCGAATTTTGCGGCAAGTTTTTTTCGCAAATGTCCATCGATCCAGAGGTGTAGAACAACCCCTGAAAGCCATGACAAATATTTTTGAAACACCCTGTACACACGTCGTCGATGGGGGATATCTTCTACATCGCGTAGTATGGCATCAGAATCAGATGTACGAATCCATTTGTGCAGCATATTTGAGTTACGTGGAAAAAAATTTCGGAGCCGGATCCGTAATCGTCTTTGATGGCTATACCGAGAGCTGTTACAGCAGCACCAAGAAAATCGAACAGTATCGTCGTTCTACGAAGCATTTGAGCACTGATATTCTTTTCGACGCTATGATGGTTGGCACAGTAACACAAGACAAGTTCTTGTCCAACGACAAAAACAAAACCCGATTGATTGCAATGTTAACAGAGAGATTTCAAAATCAAGGGTTTGAGGTTAGGCAAGCCCAAGACGATGTTGATACCCTTATCATCACGACAGCGGTGGAATTATCTTTGTCTGCACAAGTCGTCATCGTTGGCCAAGACATCGATCTCCTCGTTTTATTAACTGCATTGGCACCACAGGAGAGGAATATTTTCTTCATGAAACCAGGGATGGGAAAAACTGAGCGAAATATCTACTCTTCGCATCTCCTACAATCGCATAAAGGACTACAGGATGTGATTTTGTTTGCACATGCCTTCAGTGGATATGACACCACGTCATGTCTTTTCGGAAAAGGTAAACTAAAATGTTTGCAATTGTTGGAGCAGCGAGATGATTTGCAAGACATCGTACGAATTTTCAACGACACAAGTTCCACTCACGAAGAAATCGCTCTGGCTGGAGAACGATTTTTCCTAGCTGTTTATAATGCGCCTGCTGGTGAGAGGTCATTGAACCAACATCGTTACAAAATGTTCAAGAAATCCGCGTTGTAACCAGTGTTGGCAACCGTACGATAATTATAGTAGATGTCACATACCCAGACAGACTGGAATATTGCAGCAATATTGCAGCAATATTGCGAATCTTGCACAATATTGGCAACATTGCAGCAATGTTGCTGCAACATTGCAGTGGCAATATTGCAGCGGAACATTGCCGCAACATTGCTGCAACATTGCAGTGGCAATATTGCAGCGCAACATTGCCGCAACATTGCTGCAATATTGCCGCAACATTGCCGCAACATTGCCGCAATATTGCCGCAACATTGCTGCAACATTGCTGCAACATTGCCGCAACATTGCCGCAACATTGCTGCAACATTGCCGCAATATTGCCGCAACATTGCCGCAATATTGCCGCGGGAACATTGCAATGGCAACATTGAAATGTATGCTCAACATTGATGAATATACCCCATTATAGGGGCAAACACTCAATGGTTTTTAAGATATTTGCAATTAAAGTTTTATTGCCATATTTAAGTGGAACTGTAGAACGTAACATCAAGAGCTGCCGTAGCGTAGCGGCAACGTTCTGGGTTCGCACGGAAAAGACTAGGGTTCGAATCCCATCGTGGGTAAAAAAGTATGAGTAAGGTAAGAAAAAAAAATCCCATTGCAAAGTGGCTTTCCCAGTCCAAAACTTTTAGAATAAATCGTTCGAGAATTCAAGAACGTCCAGTTATCCGATGACACCGATGGCAATTCGGAACAAATAAACAAGATAATATAATTATTAACATCAAGCGTTAAACTCCAGTAACAAATCAATATTACTTCGTTTTTTTTTAAATTCAAAATGTTTTTTTTTTCTATTGAATAAATGCAATTATCACAAATAAATGTTTGTTCATCCAACCAATATTCCAGCAATATTGCTACAACGTTCGCAATATTCCCGCAACGTTCGCAATATTCCTGCAACGTTCGCAATATTCCTGCAACGTTCGCAATATTCCTGCAATATTCCCGCAACGTTCGCAATATTCCTGCAACGTTCGCAATATTGCTGCAATATTGCTGCAATGTTCGCAATATTGCTGCAATATTGCTGCAATATTCCTGCAAGCTACAAAGAGGCGGACATAGGAATATTGCAGCAATGTTGCGGCAATGTTGCGGCAATATTCCCTGCAACGTTTAATGTTGCACGGCAATATTGCTGCAATATTGCTGCAATATTCCATTCTGTCTGGGTAAATTCATTCAAAGTACTATGTAACATAATGTATAAACTATAATAGAAAAATCTACTATAATTTCCTTACCATAAAAAATTTATATCGTTTACCTACATTTGCTTAACAAATTAAAAAAAGTACAAATCGCGCTACCTGTTTTACTCACTAAGTGGCGCTCATAGATATTTATTATATATAAAGGCGTCTTTCATCTATCGAAGGGAGTGAATATACTTACTTTATACTGTCGTAAGATCTCTCGTGTTTATACTGATACTGAAGGTTTATTATTAAAGGTTAGAATTTAATTTTATTAATGTTTATGTATAATTATTTATATAAAGCTAATGAAAAGTTATTATTGAAGGTTAAAATTGTTAATGTTTATCATTAATGTTTAAAGCTATTCAAATTATATAAAACAAATGGAAAGTTATTATTAAATAGATGAAACTGAATTTTAATTTCAGAATGAGCTGTATTCAAAGTTCTGAATCTGATTCAGAAAATACACCGCCAAAGAAAAAAATACGTCTGAATACTCAACGACAACAAAAATTTAGAGAATGTTGGCTTTCTGAGAGTGATTTTGGGAAATGGTTATGTCGTGATCCTCAAACTTCATATAGAGCTAAATGTAAGATATATGATACATCTGTGAAAGCAGAAATAGCTGTGATTAGAAATCACGCTAAGAGTCAAACACATTTGTTAAATTGTTCGGCACTTACAAAACAACAATCTATTAATAAATTCACTACTTCAGTTTCAAATATTGAAAGTTCATCTGTTAAAGCTGCTAAGAGAGCAGAAATGAAGTTATGTGGCTTTCTAGTCGAGCATAATATTTCATTTGATGTGGTGAATCATTTGACTGACTTATTAAAAAACTGTTTCCCAGATTCCGAAATAGTTAAAAATTTACAATTAAAATCGACTAAATCTAAAGCTGTGATTAAAAATGTTATCGGAGAGTCAGTTAAGGAAATCTTATGTCAAAAATTGAAAAACAATAAATTTAGTATACTGATAGACGAGTCAACGGATGTTGCAGCTATAAAAACGATGTGCATAGTTGTTAGGTTATTTTCTATTCTTTAAAATAATAAATATTATTCATATTTACATGCATTCTTACAAATTTAATCTTTTTATATGTATGATATTAACAGGTTCTACGATGAAGAAAAAGGTCAAGTTGTCAGTAATTTTTGGGATCTTTGCCAGGTTTTTGAAACAGATTCACAGGTTGAAGCAGCTACAACAGAACATTTATTTAGTTGTATAACAAAATCATTCCAAGATCGTGGTTTGTCTTTTGAAAATGTGATCGGGTTTGCGTCTGACGGATGCAACACTATGATGGGATCATATAACTCGGTGGCAAGCCGTTTTAAAGAATCTTGTCCCGGTATTTGTATTTTCAAGTGCATCTGCCATTCATTGCACTTATGTGCAAGTGAAGCATGCAAAGTTCTTCCAAGAGGATGCGAGGATTTAGCACGGAATATATATAATTTTTTCAAAGCAAGTTCTAAACGTCAACACGAATTTCAAGAATTTCAAGTTTTTTTGGATTTACGAATCCACAAAATGCTTCATCCTGCACAAACTCGATGGCTTTCATTGAATGCCGTAGTATCTCGAGTAATAGAACAATGGAAAGCACTAGAGTTATATTTTACTGAAAAATTAATATCAGAAAGGTTACATTCCGTTGCTCAGATTGCACATGCATTAAGAGATCCTCTTATTGAATTATACTATTTGTTCTTGGAGCGGGTTTTACCCAAATTTACTGATCTTAATCAATTATTCCAATCAGAGAAACCTACAATTGCTACTTTATATGAGTCAGTCAGTGGCACATACAAAGAATTGTTAAAATGTTACATGGAACGAAATTATGTGAACCGAACTAGCATTGAAGATTTAGATCCGTTCAATAGAGATCAATATTTACCTCAAACTCAAATATACTTAGGGGTAAAGGTAGCAAATTATTTAAACAGAACCGAAATTGAATGTAATAAAAATCTTAAAAAAGATTTTTTTACTAATTGTATTCAATTTATCAGTACGAGTTGCTCTGAAATTAAAAAAAGGTTTGACTTTAATAATATTATTCTTCAAAAAATGTCTGCATTCAAACCATCAAATGCTATGTCTGAAAAAACAAGAAGATCAATTCCAACTCTACTTCCGTTAATGGATGCACTACCTCGTTTAGTTTCATCACATGAAAAACAACTAATTGATAATGAGTGGAGAAAATTACCCGAATTCGAGCTTCCTGTTCATATAAATATTGATGATGACATAGATATCTTTTGGCACAACCTATTAAATTGTGGAGAAGGTGATCAACTGTATTATTCATTCAAAAACTTGTCGAAGTTTGTTTTACAAGTGATTTCTCTTCCCCACTCGAATGCAACGTGTGAGCGCATTTTTTGTGCGATAAATTTGGCAAAAACAAAAACCAGGAACAAAATGGTTACACCTACCATGAATGGTATCTTGTTATCAAAACAACGAATTTGTAATGATTGTGTATCTTTTGAGCCAATGGAAGAGGATTATCGAAAAATGACCAAAAGTGTTCTTTATCCCAAAAACTGTGGAAAACGCAAAAAATGCAATAATCAATCCAAAGCTATTGATTTAAATGGCAATACTGAAACTAGTCAGTTTAATCGTAATTTGGAATCAGAATTGATTGATTCAGAGTCAGAAGATGACTTCATATATATTAAAAATTTTAAATAGATATACTTATTATTTATTATATAATATATAATGTTTATTAAAAGAAAAATTGAATTATTTATTGATGTTATGTGTGAATAAATAATTATTCTTTGTGATGGCGATGTTTAAGTGTTAATTAACATTACTTAAGCTGTGAGAAAATTTGAAATTAGCGCCAAAAAAATACTCTTTCAGAAACAAAAATTTATTTTCTTTATTAATAACCAAGTTCTTTAATATAAAATGATGATAAATATTAATTTTTTCATTCGCAAGAGTTTCTTTAATCAAAAAATTCAAGATTTTTATTTTGTACGATAATTTTTTTAAATTTACTATAATTTCACGGCCCTGAGCACATAATTTCATCTTGCCAGGCTGCCAACACTGGTTGTAACGGCGTTTTCCTGTAACGCTGGTGTTCTTCGTTCGGGGGGAGGTTCTCGATAACCAGAGCTTTAGGACGGGATCGGATAGGAAGAGGAGAGGATGATGAAGAGAGACGTCAGGGAAAGAGGGGTGCCGTTGCCGCGGAGGCTACGTCTTCCCCTCCGGATGGCTGGAGGTGAGGGATGCAGAGAGAGATATGCCGTTGCCGCGAAGGCTCGTCTGCTCCGTACGAGGGCTACTGTAGTTGAGGTGTGAGAGTGCCGAGAAACTCTGCCGTTCTCCGTAAAAGGGCCTCCTTATATCCCTCTTTCCGCTTCCGGGCCTGACCAATCAGAGTCGCTCCCGGCGGAAAGAGGGTAAGAGGTCGGGTGGAGGGGCGCGGGACCTCTGGGCGAGATACCTGCCGCTCCTCCGTGGTAACCAAAATTCACGTCGCGTTACAGCGTAAGGTAGAGTGCCCTATTATGAAGCACTGACTAAAACAGCTCCTCTTATGAAACACAATTTTATTTATCAATTTTGATAAATTTATATCTATTTTTTGGTATTGAAATAATTAAATTCACACTATTTGTAAACGACAACACACGCCGAGCGCTCAAAGACACCAACCAATCGTGTGTCCAAAACGAAATTCATTCAATTAAATCGAATTTTCGCATGTTATTTTCACGGCCTTGGAGTGTAGGGGTAGGTTCCGAAAGGGTGGACGCAGCCGCTCGGGAATACAATGGAACACACATTTGATTCAAAACTCAGATCTTATATTTTCCAAATATATTACAATGATGTGGTCAATACAAATGGCCGCAACGTAGAAGTACAACCGCTCGGCGACGCGAATATAATAATCAATATAAAACAATGAGAAAATCATATGACTGTAAGGTGCTCGGACGTGGTCACATGAATATTGTTCGATCCACGATCGACAATAAACATGCCACTAACTAATCGAGTCCAAGTAACTGGATTTTCCAGTATTCAAATCCATCGACAGGATCACTCCCGCTAAGTGGAAGGATCAGAATCGATGCTTAGCCTCGACAGTTCCGAAGCCGCTTACGTGTAGCCCAATAATCAAAAATATTAATAATCAACGTACGCGCCGAGCGATTGCCGCACATCCGTTCTCTACGAGCGCCCGTGGTCAAGTGGCCCTCCTTCGGAGCCGCCGCGCCAATGTTGACAATGGTCCACCTTGCTATTCACCGTCTACGTTCGACGGCTCGCGTTGGCAACACTATTTGATCTTCTAATTCAAGTATAAAATTGCAATTTATATGTCATTTACATGAGAATAGTTGAAAAAAAAAATATTAGAGTAATCGACCTGAAAAATCGTATTTTTCGACATAAAAGCACTACAGATGTATCGGTTTATGACACTTATTATTTTCTTATATATTTTACTATTTTAAGTTCTTGACATCATAAAAAATAGTTTAAATGGTAGATGAGTAATCAATGAACACAATTATGTCCCTATTTTATTAATTTAAATAATATTATTATTAATAAATACCATGTTTAATAATAAGAGAGCTGATTGTTCTTAATCTCCTACTTATGAAACATCAGTGGCATGCAGTGTTCCCAGCCGTCACATAATTATAGTACATGTCACATAAATCCATCTTAATGTACTATGTACTACAAACAGTACCTATGTGACGCTAATGTACTATAATTTGATTATTTTTGAATACACATACAAAAAATATTATGACAGTATTCATTGACCCATATGTATAGAATATTATTTTACTTTTGTTTGTTTATCGCTAGGAAGCGCTGCTGTCTCAAAGAATGCGGCTGTCAAGGAAGATTGGTCTACTGGACGCATGGCGGCGCCACAGGTCAATTGCAGGCAGTCATCTAGCGGCCAAGCGAGCAAGCAGTTAGCCAGCCGCCATCTTATAGCGCCGAGAGTCTTTTGTTGGAGTGTCCCTTAGCACAGTGAGTCTAGCTACTTGATCATTTCTGGGTCCTTCGAGCAACTCCGCCTGCTTCTCCCAACCGTTCTGTTTCGCCCAACCAAGCTTGCCTTGCCTTTCACCTCGCAGGTTCGGATCTATTTGCCCGAGCGTGGTAGCATACTGGGGCGACATTACACGAGTATAGTGGCGCTTTAGGGCGCCATTCGCCTCTGTTCGTTCGCGCTGGAAAGACGCTGCGCACGCCGATTACGGGAAAAAAAATCGATGCGCGTGTCCCGTCGACTGACGTTATCTGTCAACGAACAGTTTCAGATCGCGTCACATCGCGTATAGGTTAAAGCAAAAATATTACTAGTAAAAAAGTATGCTCAGATATGTCTTGAATTAAATGCGATTAACAGATTGTTAGCAGAAAAACATTGAAATTTTACTTTGTTGCATTCCTCGATACAAAACGAAAGAAGCACGTTTTCGCTGCTTGACACTCAAACGGTTAAAATCTATTGCTAAGTTGACCGTGGCGGCAACAATGTATTCTTTGACGCAAGAGCTAACGTTTTGCTGTCGCCGAATTTTAAAATTATTTGCGTTGGAAATTAATTTATACGTGCGCATGCTAGATCGTAACACAACTGTTTCTTTAGTATACATATGAATTAAAGAAACAAGAGGTAAAAAATTAAAGATTACATGGATATAATTTTAATAAACTGTCGTTATGATTGTTGTTTATATGGTTGTGTGTATAAATGTATGCACAGTAGAACCATTTATTTTAGAAGAAAATGTTATATGTATATATAAAAGTTTCATAATATTGTGGAGATAATATCGATGCAATACTAATTTTTTTATTTATTTATTTCTTCAACTTTACTTGAAGGAAAACTTCATTGTTTGTACAGAAATATATATCTACATTGAATGAAAACATATGTATATTCACAAATAGAAATATATGTTTACGTTGTTTAAATTAGATACCCTCAATGTTTCCATTGGTATTTTGAGATACAATATAAGTTTTTCAATGTTATTCCTGTCACTATTCTCTGCCGAATTTGCCAAACCACCGCCGGAAGACCAAAAACATTAAAATCTCTTAATCGCATTTAATTCAAGACATATCTGAGCATACTTTTTTACCAGTAATACTTTTGTTTTAACCTAAACGCCATGTGACGCGATCTGAAACTGTTCGTTGACAGATAACGTCAGTCGACGGGATACGCGCATCGATTTTTTTTCCCGTAATCGGCGTGCGCGGCGTCTTTCCAGCGCGAGCGAACAGAGGCGAATGGCGCCCTAAAGCGCCACTATACTCGTGTAATACGCCGAGTCTGGCAAGTCATTCCTGGTTGGGTAAAATAGTTGGGAGGGAAAAGCAGGCGGAGCTACTCAGAAAAGGCTCGCGGCGTGTAACTAATTCAACAGCCTGAAGTATATTATAACTAGAAACAAAAGAAAGATAATATGTCGCGTATTATATAAACAGTATTTGTCCACACAGGAATTATCACACTAAGAACAATAAAACACAAAGTACATCCACACAGGATTTTAATACACAAAATGATACACAGTCTATCCACGGAGGATTCTAACCACGGAGGATTCTAACCACGGAGTGCCACGAGGCACCGAATGCCTCGTCGTTGGCCTCGCGAAAAACAAAATGCGATCGGCGCTCGCACTCATACATAAAATAAATCTTGACACATTCGTATCTCACATATATATAATTATTATTTTCTGTGAAATCTTTCAAAACAATTCCTCTCTTTTACTAAACACAAATGGACACGACATTTGTCACAATAAAAATGTGTCCTTCCTTTGCATAATGGCATCTTGCATCGTGTTGCTTCTTTTTTATCATCGATTTGGGGCATACGGTTCACATTATCGTGTTGAATTTCTTTTAATGGTCTTTTCTCACAGCAACGAAATTTTCTTTTTCTGTCCGGTGTAATTTCTCCTTCACTTTTTGAAGGACGGCCACGTTTCTTTACATTTACAAGTTTGTTCTTATAAATTAAACTTTTGGAAACGTGCATACGAAATTCCAACAAATCCATAATATCTTTTTTATGAATTTTAGCTTCGATGCAATCTTGTTTATACTCTATCCAACTATTAGATAGAGCAAAATCCACAAAATGCATAATTACTAGAAGGGTCCATTTTCGAGATCTAATATATATGCGATATAAACTTATATACATACCGAGCAGATCAACTCCTCCCATGTTGTTGTTATATTGCCTAACAACTTCAGGTCTATCATTTTCGATATATGCTGATTTTTGCTTATCCCACCGTTTTGCTTTATCAATTGTTCCAGTGCCAACAAAGTCGGAAGCCATATGAACTGGTTTGTTGTCCAGCCACTTTACCATGATGATGCCATCCTGACTAACTAGATCTTCAGAATAGCCTCTTTTCTCCTTTTTTATATCTTTATCAGATATAAAACGTGGTTTATAAAACCTATTCATACGAACTGCACCAGCAGCATACATTTTCAATTCCAATAATCGCAGAAGAAGAGCATAAGAGTTGAAATAATTGACAAAATACACTGTATGACCTTCTTTCTTTGCGATTTTTAGTAATTCTAAAACAATTGCACTACTTTGGCCATATTTTTTCACGTTGTCTCTGTTTATTTCAGTGGTACTACCTTGATATGGTATAAAATTGTGGGCAAGTCCATTTGGACTGCATAATACAAAAATTTTTAATCCCCACTTACATGGTTTATTTTGAACATATTACAACATGTTTAGTTTTCCTGTAAATGGGATCATTTGTTCGTCTATGGAAATATTTTGTCCAATTTTTAATTCCTTACAGCGCTTTAGCACTGCATCCATAATAGGCCTGACCTTGTAAAATTTATCTGTGCAAGCGTCAGGTCTTTCTAAATTGTTCACCAAATGTAGCATCGTCCGTAGCTGAAAGAACCTATTTTTTAACATGTTTTCCAAGAAAACATTTATGCCAAGGACGGAACTCCAGTACATTCGTATGCGTGGGAACTTATTTAGACATCCAATCATAATATGTAATCCAAATACAGTTTCAATTTCAATAACATTTGTTGGTTTGAATCGAGTTTGTTCTCGTTGAAGTGCGTATATGTTTGTACATTCGGCCATCTGTTCAAAAATTTCATGTGTTATATATTTAGAAAAATACTGCATAGGATCCAATACAATAGAATCGCCAATTTTGTCATTCTCTATCCATTCGAATTTTGGTACATCGGGTGTTTGTTTCCTCCATCGTACTCTTTTCTTATTTCGAAAATCTGCTGTAGTGGGCTCTGGATTTAAAATTTTATCTTCTCTACTGTCTCCGATTTCCTCAACTTCCCGTTCTTTTCTTACTCTTTCATCTTCACTTTCTTCTATGTCATCAATATCCGAATCATCCCCATTTTCCAACAATTCTAATAGTTTATCTACATATTTTTCATTTTCTAAATTAGATTTATTTAGTTTCTTATTCATCTTGAAGGATAAAATAATCTGCAAAAATATTTTCAAGAATTGTATGTCTAACTATTACTCGCAAAAAATTCAAATCGAAAACTTTGTACAGTGTTTCCACTGATTGGGGCAGGATGTACATTAGGATGTACATATTTTGTATACAAGTTATAATACGAAGCTAAAGTAAATATCTTTTGTACAATTTCATTATTACGTAGACCCATACATACTTTAGTGATGTGTATATGTTTTGACACTCATTTGAAAAAATAAGAACGAAAAACTAACAATATTTGCTACTTACTGCTGTCACGGCCATTCGAATTTCAAACTACTCGCATAAGAAACACTATAACTCAACACACAAAAATCAGATGGCGTTATAGACGTTATTCTTTCATGTTGGATGATCACTTGTAGGTACATTAGGTGTTGACACGAAGTTTAAACCTATACAGCATAAAATACAGCACGAAAAGTGTTATGTACAGGGTGTTTCAAAAATATTTGCCATGGCTTTCAGAGGTTGTTCTACACCTCTGGATCGATGGAGATTTGCGAAAAAAACCTGCCGCAAAATTCGGGAAAGGGTAGCACATTTTTTTTATTGGCTCATCCTATTCGTCTTGTTACGTAGGTAAAATGTCTGAGACGAACCATGGGTCAGAAATGAACCGTTCTCTCGCAAATTAACTTTTAATTGGGCCTTCCGATTAAAATTTCGCCGATAGTTAAAGCAGAGGCGACGTAAACGAAGCTAGAAAATAGGGCACTGTGTCACCGAACCAGAAGAGAAGTGTAAGTGTTTCTACTCTTCTTCCCGGGTGGGCCCTTGAGTGAACCCGACACCGAACGCAGGTCATTGACATTTTCTAGTCTTTTTCTCTCTCTTCAATTATGTTGCCTCTGTTTCAACTATTGGAGCTAGCAAGGGTATCTCATGTGTTTCCTTTCGAAAGGTCGGCGACTCGAAGGCTGTCGTATGGGCGAAATTTTAATCGTAAGGCCCAATTAAAAGTTAATTTGCGAGAGAACGGTTCGTTTCTGACCCATGGTTCCTCTCAGACATTTTGCCTACGTAACAAGACGAATACGATGGGCCAATAAAAAGAATTTACTACCCTTTCCCGAATTTTGCGGCAGGTTTTTTTCGCAAATCTCCATCGATCCAGAGGTGTAGAACAACCTCTGAAAGCCATGACAAATATTTTTGAAACACCCTGTACATTACAATATGCATGGGGCCCGAAGGGGTTAAAGAAGTAATAGTCTTGGCTAGCAAGATTTGATTGTGTGTGTTTTTTTTGTTTCTTCTGGTAATCTTACCTCTACCGACGCTGAGCCCTTGTGAAAGGCAGGATATAGCTTTGTAGCATGTTGAGAGGGGATAGTATTAGGTTTAGTCTCACTGATTAGCTTTTTATGTTTGTCCTCCATCATAATGTCAATATCAGAATTTTTCCGTTCTCTTGATCTATCATGAGTTAACTCAACGGGTTCATTGGTTATGCAGGATTCATTTGGCAACTGATTATTTACATTTTTCTCCTCCGCCTCCATGGGTTAGGGGACTACACTGAGGGGCTCCCCACCTCCAAGCGTGTTAACACAAGAGCAAAGGAGGTTATGGCTTCTCTCAAAAGTCTCCAGTATCCCGTAAATAAATCAAATAACAGATAAACTTTACTATATCCACTCCAGGAAAACTATCACACTGTAGATTTACATCAGATCAATTACAGTGTAATGTTTAGAGCAAGTTTAACCCTTTCACAGTTTGGTAAAATTACGAATTCTGGTCCAAAAAATGTCTAGTTTTTTTATGTTCAGAAATACTTCGGCATGTAATAAAAAATGTAAAAAAACATGTTTTATATGTACCTTTGTAAGGATGCCTTTTTATTTTAATATACAAAAAATACAAAAGAACACGTGCTCGCTTCGTAACCTCTCGCTATCGACTGCCGCTCGCCACGTTTCGCCTTCGCAACCGCGGTCGTGATCGTTGCTTGTTTCTCGCCTCGTGGACGACATACAAACCTTTCAGAATTTTCTGGAAGCAGCTGGAATGCCACTCTTACACCTTGTTAGTAATTAGTTCGTATATGATAGATTTTAATACACGCGATACATAAGCCGACGTCACAATCCGGGCAGTAGTATCTTGTACATATCTTCTTTAGGTAAAATAATCATAGAAAACAGAGGAAGCAAAGAATCTAGCCATAGTATTAGATATCTTTGGTAAAATAAACAGTTTGATCGCCTTACCCTGCCCGTGCGTTGCACGCTATACGCTGAATGGTACTAGACGCTCTGCCCGTGACTGTCACGGGATAAACTGTTAATAGGGTTAAGATACTGTAAAAAATTTCCCCGGAACCCGGTCTCGCATTTTGAGAGGCCCCGCGGTCTATGAAAATGACCCAATTAAAAAACACCACGTTTTGATTAACTTTTTACACAATGATGATACCATTAACAGATACAACACATTTTTTTAGTAGCGATGATTCAGTTTAAAGGAGTGACAAAAATCATCAAAGTTCAGTGTAACTCCATAAAGTCGTCTCATCCTGGAAATTACTTTAGATAAAAAAATCCAGGCGCTTTCAAAGAAATGTACTTTATTACTTGGATTTGTTTAAAAAAACCGATTAAAAAATAGAGATAAGACTTGTTGAGGGGTAGGTAATTTACAGCACGGGGCTTGGGGCTGTGAGAGTCAAGCCTGTCATAAATGTCGTAACTCGTCCCAGCCTTGATCACTCTCGTAGCCACCCAGGCCCGCTCTCTGCCTGGACCTTCGGTGGATTTTCGCAAAACGAATCCGAATTCTGCATTTTGGTAAACATCCACGAATCCCAGGCAGAACCAATGACATCACATGACATTTTGGATCCAGCATCCTCCTGTCTACCTAGACACGACTTCCTCCTCACAAGGGTTGGCGACAGAGGAAAGCGTGCTTGGAAAAACGATAAAACGACTAAAACGCGTCCTAACGAAGAATTTTTCTTTGGTGACGAGAACTGTGATCGTTACCGGCGACGTCTCGTGGCTGAAATTTTTCCTTCCCAGAAGATTTGTCCAGGAAATGGTCATTGACACCAAATCTTTGCAGACGACTAATATCTGGGCGTCTGCCAGTCCAGATTTCGTGAGGAGTCTTTGTTCCCAGTATTTTGGTGATACATCTGTTCCTCACATAACAAACTGTGGCAATTGCCTCTCCCCAGAATGAGCGTGGCAATCCAGAATCATTGAGCATGGTGCGAGCAGACTCAACGAGCGTCCTATTTTTCCGCTCAGCCACTCCGTTCTGTTGAGGCGTATAAGGGCTGGTTAACCTATACTTTATACCGGATTGCATCAAAATCTGGTCCATGGCTGCGTTGCAAAATTCTGTTCCATTGTCAGTTTGGAGTACCTTAATCTTCTTGGTAGTATGAGTCTCTGCAAAGCTTTTATATTCAATAAATTTAGTTTTAATTTCAGATTTTAGCCGAAGAAGATAAATCTCTGTCCAGAGGCTGTAGTCGTCAGTGAATGTTAGGAGACAGCGTGGCCCGCCCTATGACTGTGTCCTCATAGGGCCGCGAATGTCAGCATGTACAATCTCCAGCAGTGAGGAAGTACCCTTACTGCGTTTTGGGAATGTACCAGCGGCTAGCTTGCCTGCAGCACAAGATTCACATAAGAGGGTATCAGCACCTGCCCTGAAACTTAAGCCGGTTACAGATTTTTCCTTGAGCATTAGACACATGTCCTTCCAGTTCAAATGGCCTAATCGTCCATGTCATTCATAAGCACTGTCTTTTACACTTTCACATCATGCACGAAAAATAGATCACCTTCACGTTCGGCGGTGAATCTTATCGTTCCACTTATCGTCTTTTACATAGGCGCGATGTTTTGTGAATAAGACGGAATATTTATTGTCGGTTATTTTGGCGACTGACAACAAATTCGATCGCAAATTTGGCACAAGCAATATGTTCCTAAGCAGGAGCGACTTCTCTCATCCACCGTTTGTTGTTCTTATGCGTACGTTTCCTGTTGCAGTAACGTGTGCGGTCGCGCCGCTAGCGAGTCTTATCTCGCTACTAGTCGCATACGAGTCTTCAAAAGATTGCGAATCTTTGCCAAGATGCGTAGTGCACCCACTATCCAAACATGATTTTTGGCTGGAAGTTGCATTGAACGCTGAATCGCCCAGCTTCGTGAGATCGTCACTCGCGAAAAGCATTCACCAGATGCGTTGGCACTCTGTTCTTCTGATCGTTTCCTCCTGAAACATCTTGATGTGGTGTGCCCTTTCTGCCTACAGAAACTGCATGAAACGCTCTTCCGCTGATTTGATGTACCAGCAGCTCCCTCGTCTCTGTGATTTCGCACGTTTGTATTGGACGATGTCTTCGTTGCACCGGAGCGCTGTCTCGCGAGAATAGCGTTCGTTTCCTTCTCGCCGTTTTTGTGATTCCTAGCGTAACTTTCCTCGACAATCTTTTCAAATACCTTATCTGTTTCTGGTAGGGCATCACGGGATTTTATAGCACAGGAAAAATTGTCGTAACTACTTGGTACGCTATGAAGTAACATCACTGTTAGCAAATCACCGTTAATATCAACGTCCATCTGCTGCAGTTTGTCAACGGTGTCCATGAATCGCGATAAGTAGTCTCTCGTATCATCTCCTTTGTGCATCCGCAGCAGTAGCAATTGTTCGAGCAATGATGCTTTTCGTGGGGGACCGCTTGATGCGCATATAGACTCAAGTCTTGTCCAAACTTCGCGGGATGTCTCACAATTGGGAATGTGTTTTAATTGCGATGCGGTCATTGCAAGGATGAGGTCTGATCTGGCCATCCGGTTTTCTTCCGTCCATGCCTCTATGGCATTTTGCGATGCGACACGTGCGTCGCCTTCGCCTTGTAGACTTGGCTGTGATTTGCTTCCAGAAACGTATCTCCAAGTTTTGTTCTTGGTCAACAAAGCCTTAACTTGATTTTTCCAAGTGTCGTAATTGTTCTTGGTTAACGGCTCGATTCGCACTGAATTGTATGCGTTTGATTGAGCCATGATTGAGCGTTTGTGTTCACGTTGACTCCTATACGCTTAATGGCGGATGGTGAAAAGAAACGTGGCACACGTGGCTTCACGACGTGTTCGCGAGCCTTCTTTTAATGCGATCAAAAATTGCACTTCGAATTCGCCCACTCCTGGGCCCATAACCTGTTAGAGCAGGCAGGGTGGATTCGAATAATTCCTAATACACATCTCGTGAGAAAGCGTTTATATATTTGTTGCAATGAAAAAGAACTCGTGCGTTCGATGGCACATTACAACGTGGAGTGGAGTCATGGTCGATGACCAGCCACACTTGAAACGAGCGCGCCTCTGGCAGGCACCGTCCCAATTAGAACAGGGCGCGAAATTGTTATGTTCCAACATAAATCCCAGAGCGTTTTACGTACCATGCGGTAGTCACAACTTGACTTTCGTTATTGGGAGATATAGCAAAATCATCAACCCAAGCACTAGATTTTTTTGGTGTTTCACAAAAGATTTACACGATATTTGCAGCATCGACATCGCGTTCGGATATTCTAAAAAAACACGTTCAGAAAATTACACCTAAACCATTATCAGAAACTAGATGGGAATGCCGTTTTGATAGTGTAAAGGCTATTCGGTTTCAAGTTAGCCAATTTCAAAACGCCTTGATTGAAATTGGCAACAACATCTGACAATAAATTGAAAATTGAGAGTTTGTCTATGTAATGTATCGGCAGCCGGTATACGCGTGGCAAGAAGTGGGGAGCCTCAGAGAGCGATACGGGACTGTTGTGTCGTGAACGAGTTAGTATTAGGCAAGTTGTGAGACAAGATTGTTGGAACTTTTGATGGAAAGAATCGGAAGATTATAATATATAATATATTTATTGAGATATATTCCTATGATTAATATAAAAAGTATAAGTAGATTTCGTAATCGTTCACTCGTTCTCTCTTTTCGCATCTCCTCTACTACCACGCCACCTTCTGTTCTTCTTTAGACTTTTCTCGATTATCACACACACACAAAATAAAAACAACTACGTTCATACACACACATACTCCCCCCATGTTTTTATTGGGTATACACATCTATAATATTTTTTACACATGTAAGAGAATTCGATGAAGGGAGTATTTCTCAAGGAATGCTATCTACGTCCTTCGTGTTCAACGATCTAACGAGTTCTGCCGTTGCTAACGTCCGCGTCAGACGATTTCGGTTCGAGTCGGTGGTGCGTATTTATGATTTCACGACGCAACAAAGTCGCGGCCCTTCTTTATCTCGCCGTTGAGCGCATACAATGTACGCGCCTCTGCTCTCGCCGAACTCCCATGTCGGGCGGCTCGATTTCCTTCACACACAATTCAGCAACTTCGGTCCACTCAAAGCTTTGGTCAAACAATCCGCTCGCATGTTCTCGCTACGCACATGTGTCAACCATTCGTTATATTTCCGTACATTTTCCCTTACAAAATAACATCTTCGATTTAAAAGTTTAGACCTTGCCTTAAAACTACCACCATTCGCCAGTTTCACTACATTTATACTAACACACTGAATTTCGGTCATAACATTTACATTTCCCGTTACTTCCTCTGTCAACCTTTCTAGCCACACAACCTCTTTCACACCCTCAGTCATTGCTTTCAGTTCGCTTTCTGTAGAGGATAAAGCTACTATAGATTGCTTTCTACTCCTCCACTGAATCAGGTCTTGGTTTCTATATACCAGTAAACCAGTAAAAGATTTTGCATCTCTCGTTGCGTCCCAGGAAGCATCTGTATCACACTCTATTTTATTTCTTACACTCTTTTTACCAAAACACAATCTATAACCAATTGTTCCTTTTGTAAGGGGAGAAAAGGATTTTTTCACTTTACCAATACGTTCTTTATTACTAGCTGCTTCACGATAAACTGAGCCCCAACGCTCATCTCACCCGGTTCATGCCTATCACCATACACACCCATACAAACATACAAAAACGCACTCAGGCACACCACACACACACACACACACACACGCGCGCGCGCGCGCGCGCACGCAAGCACACGCATACCGCATCTCTTCCGCCGAAGTCAGCGATACGTTTTAACCCTCGCGAGGTGATGGCGGTGTCTCTGGAGACTCAGCGTTTAGCGCACAGTGACACGCACACTAGCAAATATGTAATTTGAGAAACCACTTGGCGCCTCCGGAGCGATAACAAACTCATTTACGATGTTGTGTTCTATACAACCTAATAGTGTGTAAGTGACTCATCAGCAAGCATTTGCTTTCGAGTCGCATCAGTTCTCTGCGGAGATTCATACAAGAAGTTCGTAAGAAATAAATATTTCCGTGCTTGTTTTTTTTTCATTACCCGTGTTGCAAGTACATGTTGACTTGTAATATACAAAAGAGTCGGTTAGCTTGACGAGGTCTGGTTTGTACACGATGACCTGCCGTAGGTTCGATTACCTGCGCGATTCTTTCATTTCCATTTCGTCAACATGCCGTCGAAGGGTCGAAAAAGTCGTAGACTGTCATAAAATTATGGCTTTTCTCAATAACAACGGAATGGGTCTAGAAAAGTATATTTTGGCGGCGACGATGGTCATTTTTAGTCGAACCGTCGTACAAGAAAGCACGTGTAGAAAATATCTCCTTACGTTTCATTTTACTGTGAAATTTAAAATGTCAACGTCTCAACAATCTATTTTGAGCAATTTGTCGCAGAGGAAGATACACATAATTGCAATGTTTCATCCGACGGTGCATCGAATGTATCGGATCGTGACAGTGAACCGGAATTGCAAGAACGCGAACTGGATGAATTCGACATGGAAGTATCCAATGAAGAAGTGGATCCGCGAGATTTTACTTTTGCGGATCGCACGTGGAAATATATTGCACCGTCCAATAATACTGCTGCACAAGTACCTTTCGAACCATCTCTAACGGCGAAGAGTGAAGGAGCAGAAAGTATAGCCGATTGCTTTCATTTATTTATCGATGAAGAAATCATTGATAAAATAATTTTATATACAAATCTGAAGGCTAAGCAAAGTATGCCGCTAAATAAAACGTGGAAGGAGATAGATCGTACAGAAATTGACGCGTTCTTTGGTGTCTTACTTTTGATAGGACGTTTCAGAGAATCGCGAGAAAAAAAAAACGATCTTTGGAGGCAGGACTATGCATTCTCAAGACCTTTTTATGCTGCATCAATGTCTCGTGATCGATTCATTGATATATTGAGGTATATTCGCTTTGACGATTATACGACGCGCGAAATAAGAAGGGAGAATGATAAGTTAGCCCCACTAAGGGAAATTACGGAAATATTCGTTAACAATTGCAAAAATTGTTACAATGCGTTAAATGTTGGATGCATCGACGAACAGCTGATGACGTTTCGAGGGCGTTGTCGATTCAAGGTTTACATGCCCAGTAAACCGGGATAGTATGGTGTAAAAATATGGACACTCTGTGATTCAAGAACTTTTTACTGCTGCAACATGGAGGTTTATCTTGGTAAATTGGATAACACACCCGAGAAGCAGCAAGGACAGAGTGTGGTGAAAGAATTGTCTGAAATCTGGAAGGACTCGCATCGGTCAATTACCACGGACAATTTTTTTACAGACATTGGCTTGGCAGAACATCTTTTGGAAAACAAAATTTTTTTAGTGGGAACAATGAGGAAAAATAGACGTGACTTACCGAAAGCTCTCGTAGAAACCAGAAATCGCGCGCAATATTCGTCAGAATATTTATTTACTAACAAAATAACATTGGTGTCTTACGTGCCAAAAGCACGAAAGTGTGTAGTGATGCCCTCGACGCTACACCACGAGCACAATATATCAGCGCCGGAAAAAAAATTTAAACCGGATATAATTAACTTTTATAATAACACGAAAAGCGGCGTAGATACATTAGATAAATTAATTAGGGAATATTCATCTAGACGTTGTACTTGCCGTTGGAGTTTGTCAATATTTATGCATTACTTGGATATCGCAGCATATAACGCGTTTGTTATTTGGCAACTCAAAAATCCGGATTGGCAAAATCATAATAAAATGAAAACCAAAAGGAAAATGTTTTTAGAATCGCTAGGCAAATTATTAGCCGAAAAAATATAGATAGGCGGGCTTCAGGATTTGAAAAACACAATATTACATTCCATGCGAATACTGTAAACGCAATAGAAGCGACGGGTAGGAAAATTGTAAAAGAGAACGTTACAATAGCTGGAAAGAAACGATCTAGATGTTACATTTGCATCGGAAACAATAATAAATATATAAGACAAGGATAATATAGAGGACTTTCTAGGAGAAATAACCAAATTGAATTTGCTCTAAAAGAAAGAGGTTATAATTAAATTAAAATGGGTATACAATATTTACAAATGTACAACTTATTTACTAATTACCTAAAAGAAAGAGAAACGACAATTAAGGTCTATTCTCCACAATTCCTCCTAGGTCTGTTATTTTGTTTTACTAATTATATTGTCTCACTAATTATAATGTTTCGGCTATTATAATGAAGCACGGCCGATTTAACTTAAAGAAAGGATACTTTCTTTACAAATATACTGCATCATGTGACAACTGCAAAAGAAACATTTGTCACAATCACTCGACGCAACAAAAAATTGTTAAATGTGTGGCGGCAGCACGATCGAGTGCCACCACTAAGGGTGTGCAAGCTGTGCCGAGTGCCGGGTACCCGACGCCTCGGGTCGGGCCGAAGAAAGTCGGTCGGGCTCGGGCGGGTACCCGACACACTCGGGCCTAGGGGAACCCGACTGATTTCGGGCGGCCCGACTGGTCTCGGGCCGCCCGACTAGTCTCGGGCCGCCCGACTGATCTCGGGTATTTCGTCTGCTTCGGGCCAACATGGCGGACTCGAGGCTGTTCGGTGTAACTCTTACGCTCCATGAGCGTGTCTCGCACTGAATCGCCGGTACCATGGAGCGTAAGAGTTACACCGAACAGCCTCTAGTCTGCCATGTTGGCCCGAAGCAGACGAAATACCCGAGATCAGTCGGGCGGCCCGAGACTAGTCGGGCGGCCCGAGACCAGTCGGGCCGCCCGAAATCAGTCGGGTTCCCCTAGGCCCGAGTGTGTCGGGTACCCGCCCGAGCCCGACCGACTTTCTTCGGCCCGACCCGAGCCCGACGAGCCGGGTATTTGCACACCCTTAGCCACCACCGATCTACGACCGCCATTACGCCTACGCCACCCCTAGTTCAAGGATCGTCCGCTAGACATCGTGTCCACCGAAGGATCGCTCTCGCGAGTTCTCCAACGACGATCGGTATCTATATATACGATTAACCGGCAGATACCATCGTCCCATCCGGGGCACAGCGTCTAGGGCAGGGCCTGTTCGGTCAGCCCTACTGACGAGTCCACGAGCAGGCCCAGGACGAAACGCAGCGCGCTAACCAACACCTTAACCCTTTCCTAGGAACAGAAGGACACCCGCAGGACCGGCCGCAGCATCATCACCGAGACAGCCGGTGACCTCCAACCTTTGGGCGCGGATGGGCCCAATCTACAGCCGCGGCCGGCTCGAGCACGCGGGTTCCTTTAGTGGTGACCCCGAACGTGTAAATAGTTTAGTTATTAGTAGTTCCTAGGAAAGCGGTAGCAGCAGCAGCGACAGACGACACTCCTGGCCAACATCCGAAGACTTCTCACTCTCGCTCGCGCTCCGTACTTAGCGTTCTACAGCAACTTCGATCGCAGCCGACTCGCTCTATCCTCGACGGCACACAATCCTCCGATATCGCAGCGCTCGCAGCCGATCGCAAATGCTCGACGACCTATGCGCGGAGTTAATACAGCTACAAGAGATCATCCACCAGCAGAAGTCACCAGGATCCGAACATCTCGTCTCCATCCAACGAACTATGTACATAGTTGTAAATATTCTAGCGTTATCACTGGCAAGGGGGTACTGTGGCGGCAGCACGATCGAGTGCAACCACCGATCTACGACCGCCATTACTCCTACGCCGCCCCTAGTTCAAGGATCGTCCGCTAGACATCGTGTCCACCGAAGGATCGCTCTCGCAAGTCCTCCAACGACGATCGGTATCTATATATACGATCAACCGGCAGATACCATCGTCCCATCCGGGGCACAGCGTCTAGGGCAGGGCCTGTTCGGTCAGCCCTACTGACGAGTCCACGAGCAGGCCCAGGACGAAACGCAGCGCGCTAACCAACATCTTAACCCTTTCCTAGGAACAGAAGGACACCCGCAGGACCGGCCGCAGCATCATCACCGAGGCCAGCCGGTGACCTCCAACCTTTGGGCGCGGATGGGCCCAATCTACAGCCGCGGCCGGCCCGAGCACGCGGGTTCCTTTAAATGTAATAACTGTCAAAGAAATATAGAATAAATGTAATTTATTTATACATAATAAAAAAAAATTTTTTTTCCTGCACATCTTCCAAAAAACCTTTTCGTATATTCATATAGGAATAGTTAGAAAACGTTACATAATTTATTTATTGCCGATTTCATCAAAATTATTGTTAAAAATTTAGTACTCCAATAGTTGTAGAGAACACAAGCAAACAAATTTTCTTCTCGCCGGCGAGGATAAGATGCGGTTGTATTAGTGGGATGTTTATGTCTCATGTTTCGACGCGAGCGAGCGCGTAATAGTATTAGTGAAAATAGATGTGTGTCTCTAGAGACCCCGCCCCGTCGGCGGTGTTAGAAGGTCCGTACTCCGAGGGTTAAAGTAACACCGACTTCAGAGAATTCCTTCCACTCGACCGTTTACACCGAATCGCTTACAATTCGGCCATCCTGGCTATAATCGCCCCGATTATATTATTCTACCAACAGTTTCACACAACACTCTCTCTATTTACACGTATGCCAGTATACACTAAACTAATTCTTATACAATATAACGATACAATAAAACAATTAGATATGAATACACACTTTAGCCTAGATATACAATTAAAATAAAATAATAGGATATACACATTTTTTTAAACATTCTGTAGGGACGTTGGTTTACGATCCGGTCTCCGCCATTGTTCGACTTCGAGCGGTCGACTCAGCGCTGGGCCTGTTAGCTATTTTTTAATTTAGCAAAGGGTATAGCAGGATAAGGTGGTCAAAAGTGCCCTTGAACCGATTTCAATGGGGGTAGTCTCATTCGATAGATAATGCTCGGCGATCATTGTGTACCAAATTTTAACCCTTTATCTTGATCGGAAGGGTAGTTATGGGGAAAATTAAAAAAACAGGTTTTTGGCCCTTTTCCCCCATTTATTGAGGTGCAAAAAATCCGAAAAAATTCTGGCATATTCTACACGGTACCGGACATGTTGGAGAATTTTTTCAGATTTTTCCGTCGAAGTACCTAAGCGTGAAAAATGGGCAAAGTCAAAAAAAACGGAAAAAAGAAGATTTCGTATCGAAATCTTCGAGGTACAACTTTTTGTTTTATATAGTAACAATCTAACACCTACGATTGTTATCCCCAATTTTTTTCAGATTTTTAAACCACCTGCGTCATTATGAAAAAAATCGAAAACCGATTTTCGGGACGTATTTTGATCTAAAACGCAAGAAGTAATTGTTATTTTTCCATTATTTTCATAGAGTATGTTCATTTTGTGGTTTTTAATGTTTTACCATTACAGATAATTTCATAACAATAAACGGAATTGAGATAACTCACTTATCTGTAAACTATGTGTTACATTATGTACCATAATTTTGAACGTTCTTTCAACAGCAGCAGTGGCCGCGCGTCTAGAGTGTCTGCTCTGGAACCGCTATGAACTTTTTGTCGCGGGTTCGCGTCCCGGAAGGTATATTTTTTTTTCTTTTTTTTTTAATCTGTAAATGCATAAAAATAATCAATAATCATTTTTAACAGCTATTGCGATAATCCTAAATGCATAAAAAATGTATATCGTATCGAAAATAGTTTTAGAGCATATCTGTTGTTTTGCCGGCTCTCTCTAGCAATATGTTATCCCATGGTTACGGATATTTTTAAACATTTAAATTACGGAAATGTTAACTTATTATGGTATATAAAAATGTATATTTGGCACCAAAGATCACAACACTTGCACTAACAGAGTATATGCACGTAATGATTACTTTACTTGCATGTTTCTTTCCCTTATATTCAAAGAAGAATCGTTGACATGGAGGGGATATGCTCGAAACTTGGAAAATATTAATTTCTATTGGTTTGTATTATATTGCCATTTTTAATTTGTTAATTCTGAAATGAGCGTAGGGAAGACAGTTTATGGTTGGGTCTCCGCTATTGTCTCGAATGTGTCAAACCGATTTAATGCTGGGTATGTTACCATTTATGAATATTTGTACTTTTTTAAGTATGTACACTTCCATGTGACTAGGTAGAGACAGAAACCATTTAACAGTGAATTGACCAATATAACATAAATACCTATAGGGGATTAGCTTAGTATCTGCGCCAAACCTTCAATGCCACCAGGTCATTGGTGAAGGCTTACGGACAGGAAGGGTTTGTGTGATATTGGAGCAGGCGCAATAAAATAATAAAATCCTGCAAACTAAATTATATGCCTCTATTTCTTAAAGGTATTTTGAAAGCGATACAAATTCTCATCAGTAAGATATCTAAAAGCTTAAGAAGTAAATTCGTATATAACAATAAAGCAATTTTAACGAATGTATCTATTGCACAGTTATGGCCCTCAAACGTATTATTTATTCTATATGATTTCGGAACAAATAACAAACTAGTACTTATGGCGAAAAATAATAATCTACCAAAAGAAAGGAACTTTTGTTTTCATTCAACATGACTTCGGCAGGAATTTGTCAAGGTATAAACTCCGTTCCTTTAGTGCCGAATATACATTTTTATACACCATAATAAGTTAACATTTCCGTAATTTAAATGTTTAAAAATATCCGTAACCATGGGATAACATATTGCTAGAGAGAACCGGCAAAACAACAGATATGCTCTAAAACTATTTTCGATACGATATACATTTTTTATGCATTTAGGATTATCGCAATAGCTGTTAAAAATGATTATTGATTATTTTTATGCATTTACAGATTAAAAAAAAAAGAAAAAAAAATATACCTTCCGGGACGCGAACCCGCGACAAAAAGTTCATAGCGGTTCCAGAGCAGACACTCTAGACGCGCGGCCACTGCTGCTGTTGAAAGAACGTTCAAAATTATGGTACATAATGTAACACATAGTTTACAGATAAGTGAGTTATCTCAATTCCGTTTATTGTTATGAAATTATCTGTAATGGTAAAACATTAAAAACCACAAAATGAACATACTCTATGAAAATAATGGAAAAATAACAATTACTTCTTGCGTTTTAGATCAAAATACGTCCCGAAAATCGGTTTTCGATTTTTTTCATAATGACGCAGGTGGTTTAAAAATCTGAAAAAAATTGGGGATAACAATCGTAGGTGTTAGATTGTTACTATATAAAACAAAAAGTTGTACCTCGAAGATTTCGATACGAAATCTTCTTTTTTCCGTTTTTTTTTACTTTGCCCATTTTTCACGCTTAGGTACTTCGACGGAAAAATCTGAAAAAATTCTCCAACATGTCCGGTACCGTGTAGAATATGCCAGAATTTTTTCGGATTTTTTACACCTCAATAAATGGGGGAAAAGGGCCAAAAACCTGTTTTTTTAATTTTCCCCATAACTATCCTTCCGATCAAGATAAAGGGTTAAAATTTGGTACACAATGATCGCTGAGCATTATCTATCGAATGAGACTACCCCCATTGAAATCGGTTCAAGGGCACTTTTGACCACCTTATCCTGCTATACCCTTTACCGCTTCCTTCTCCCTACATGCATAGCTCAGGTGCCCCACCTCGTGGCATCTGAAACATCTCGTCACCACTTCTGCCTCTCTAATCTTGCACATCTTCCACTCTATACCAACCATATTCTTTTCTCTTAGTTTAAATTTCCACTCCATCCCAACATTCAAAACTGCCTTTCCATTTCCAAACCTATTTGTTCTTAATACTTTCCATCTAGCTCCTCTGCACAATTCTTCTCCATACTCCTTCTTCAATGCCTCCATGATCTGTTCCTTCGTTACATACGGTTCTATTCCTTCTATTTCGATATCTATCATCGGTCTCCTCGCTATCACTTCTCCTCTGTCCTTCGCTATATCGTCTAACTTCTCTTTCCACTCATATACATCACCCCCTCTCTTCAACTCTATAATAATGTTTCCTGCTCTCGTGCTCCTGATATTCTTCACCTGCTCCCTCTTATCTGTATGTCTAAATTTAAATTCTTTAATAATATTTTCGCATTCTTTCTGGTCAGTACTACGTATAATAACCGCATCATTCCTAACCGCACTAACAGACCTCTTCCTACCGGTACTCTTACTCCTATCCTTCCTTCCTCTCCCGACCTCCTCTTCTCTTCTCCTCGTTCTTTTCCTATTTACAGCCACCTGCCATTCTCTTACTTTCTCCTTTCTTACGTCGTCTTCGTACACATGCTCTCTTCTTCTAGTCTCTTCTTTCGAACTCAAACTCCTTGTACTACTTGAACTGTCCTTACTCTTCCTATCCTTATTTCTCCTATCCTTTCTTTCCGTTCCTCTGCCCCTATCCTCCATCTGTCTATCCCTTCTTTCAACCACTCTCGCATACGTCTCTCTCTTCCTTGTTTCTGTCCTTATCTGCTCCTCTGTCTGTACCTCCGCATCCTTCTTCTTTCTAACCTCCTTCTTTTTCTCTCCATGCTTAAATCTTAATCCTTTATAATCACTTTCTAGCGCCTCTCCAGTTTCTACCAGTTCTTTATTCTCTTCATTTATTAAATCGTTCTCCTTCATTATATATTTCGTATAATTAACAAATTTATCGCTATTTGCTTTCATCATTCGCATGCCTACCTTCATCATTCTGCACATTATCACCATCTCCTTACATGACTTTTTCACTTGCACATTTATATTTTTACTACCTTGCGCATATATGTTCATGCTCGCCGCGCAACTCCACATTACATCCATCGCATTCATCATATTGCTAATCATTGTTTCCTTTTGTCTTTCCATTATCCTTTCAAACTTCATCATGTCCTTGCTTTTCTCTGGCTCTTCCACTCCTCCCTCCTTATCTTCTTTCGATTTCTTCTTATCAGTCTCCTCGTTCTCCTGATCTCCACTTTCTACTTCACTGTCTACTTCACTATCTACTTCAATATCTTCTTCCTCTTTTCCATTCTTTTCTTGTTTCTTCTTTATCTTACTGCTCTTCGCTCCCACTTTTCCCTTCTTCTTCTCCTGCATCCTCTCCTTCTGCATCTTCTCCAGAACTGCCACTGCCCTTTTTCTCTTTGCTGCCCTCATTGGTCGTTCCATTTCCAATCCCGATCGGCTGCTCGTATCCGAACCTACTTCCATTCTCAGCAGCTCATCGATAATCGCACTAGTAGAGCTGGTTCGATCCCTATACCTTAACCCATACCCCGTCCCCGAAGTCTCAGATCCGCCAAAACTATCCCTACTATCTTCGTCTCCAGTAGTCCTTCTAGATGTTCCCGCCTGGACCTCCACGGGAAACACCTCACGGTTGCTCGATAACGACGCGCTGGTGCCCGCTTGACAACTCCCAGTCGCGCCGGTACTGGGCCCACCGAAAGACCCTGCACCGTAACTTTTTTCCTTGTTCATGTCGTCTGCCATATTTATTTTATTTTTTAAAAAGCCAAGTCGTCAACATATAGTCCGTCTCTTGGTGACTCTTGGCAGGACCACGTGGTGGGATCACTCCGGCGTGATCCCACCTCGTGATCCTCCCGGGCCACACCACGAGGAGGTGGTCACCATCGCAGCCCGTCATAACTGGTGACTATGTATAATATCCGTCGTGCCTTCTCATCCAGTTTCCCCAATCCTTCCGTTCATATCCTCTCCTCTCCAGCAATTGATCCCTCCAGTTCTCCTCTGTTAACCATTCGTGAAAACATGTATTTTCATAATTTCATCCAGCTGAATAATATATCTAACATTCACAGTTACACTTTTGATTTAATCTTCTCTTCGCTTAAGAACATAATTGTAACTCAACCAACTGAACTATTATTACCAGAGGACTCATACCATCCAGCCGTAATCTTTTCACTACCATACTATATCCGTTCAACAATGAATACGTACTCCATATCTAGAAAAAATTTTAATGCGGCCGATTACGAATCTATTGACCGATACCTTTCTCAATTTGACTGGGACTCAACTTCATCCTCATTACCTTTAAATGAAGCCGTTGATTTTCTTTATCGCAACCTCTACTCTGCCATAGATCTCTTTGTTCCTTGCTATACATACTCCCAATCCACTTTTCCTACCTGGTTCTCTAAAGAATTAATCTGGCTAACCAGACGGAAAAAGTTGGCTCATCTGAATTACAAAAAATCATTCTCTTATTCCGAGTACTTAAATTTCTTGGCATTATGTGCCAAACGTAAATCTTTAACAGCGAAATGCTGGAGGTACCATATCTCTAGAACTGAGAGCAATTTGAACGGCAATCCTAGGTTATTTTGGAAATATATGCGTAAATTGAGGAACTCCTGTCCTACTCCGAAATCTTTGTCTTTCAAAAGTACTATTGCCGAATCTGATACTACCATTGCTAATTTGTTCGCTGATTACTTCAGTACAACATATTCTGATACCTCAAGCAGTTCATCTCAAACTTTTAATTTTGAGAACACCATCGATGTTTCTGAAATCGATATAAGTATAGGGGAAGTTTTTAATGCCATAAACTTAATGGACACAAATAAACGTCCTGGTCATGATGATATACCTCCTGGCTTATTGAAATCTTGCTCATTTATCATCTCTCGTATCCTCTGGATTCTTTTTAACAAATCTCTCAATTCTGGTACATTTCCTTCTGCTTGGAAAACCTCTCTTATAACTCCGATTTTTAAAGGTGGTGATAACTCTTATGCTACTTCTTACCGTCCTATAAGTATTATTAATTGTTTCTCCAAAATATTTGAAAGCATCATTGCCAAAAAACTCTCCTTTCTATGCAAAAATCTTATAATCAGTGAGCAACATGGCTTTGTTGCTGGACGTTCTACCATCACCAATTTGACCCTTTATCAACAGTATATCTCAAATGCGCTGGAATCGGGAAAACAAGTAGACGCAATATATACTGATTTGAGTAAAGCATTTGACACCGTCAGTCACGCCCTTCTTGTAGCTAAACTAGGGCCTATGGTTTAAATGGTAATATGTTATCGTGGATCCAAAGCTATCTCTCCAATAGAATTCAAATCACGAATTTTAATAACAATTATTCAAGGGAAATTGTTCCACCATCGGGGGTACCTCAAGGTTCTCACTTAGGACCCTTACTCTTTACCTTATTTGTTAATGATATTAATAACGTTTTCACTCATGGTAACATTTTACTTTATGCGGATGATTTAAAGATTTATAGCACTGTTGATGATGAGCTTGACGCGAGATGTCTCCAGAATGATCTTAACAAATTTTGCTTGTGGTGCTCCCACAATATGCTCAATATTAACATCTCGAAATGCCAAGTAATTCATTTCACTCGGAAACATTCGACATTATATTTTCCTTACCTATTAAACAATTTTCAAATAAACTCTGTAGACAGTATTAGAAATCTTGGCGTCATCTTCTCTAGTGATCTCTCTTTTAACGCGCACTGTGATAAAGTTGTTACCTCCTCCTTAAAAGTCCTTGGTTTGGTTTATCGCGCTTCCAAGTATTTCACAAATGTCAATACACTTCGTACACTCTACATTACACTTGTGCGTCCTTACCTTGAGTATGGTTCAACAATCTGGTCTCCTTATTGTAAAACATCGGATAGGTCTGGTGTGCGTAAGTTTCAGGGCTTCCCTTGCACGTTCTGCCGGCACTGGCTTGAAGTCTCGAAGCTGTTGCGTCTGCTTCAGTTTTCGCGGCTCTGGACGCAAACGTATCTGCGCAAACGCTTCGAGCAGGTCTTGCGTCGACTTAAACCGTTGCACTCGCGCCACTGCACGCAAACTTTCGCAACGGAATACCGTCCACTATGTAGGAAATAATCTCGTCCTTTGAGATCGGCACCCCGTTTCCTAAAATAATCTTGTGATGCATGTAATCTGGAAACGATTCCTCCGGCTTCCACATTCTGCTCTCAAATTCATTCCGTAACTCTCGTGTGTTTACCCTATGTCCGTACATGTTTTTTAGTCCTTCAAGTACTTCCTCCCACGTCATGTCCACACAATCTTCGCGCGAACAATACCAGTCCCGTGCCTTGCTCTTCAGCTTTTGGCATATTAAAGCTTTCGCCGCTTCCCCGTCTAACTGATAGTTACACACTAACTTTCTCACTTGATTATCCCATCCTCGGAATGTATAACTGTTGCCATCATAATCTCCGATGATGTCCTTGATCTCGGTCCATTTTAACTCACGCGTGAGCGTAGAAGTGGTAC
Organism: Cerceris rybyensis; assembly: GCA_910591515.1. Classification (NCBI taxonomy): domain Eukaryota; kingdom Metazoa; phylum Arthropoda; class Insecta; order Hymenoptera; family Crabronidae; genus Cerceris; species Cerceris rybyensis. The sequence goes on along the minus strand of OU342796.1, from coordinate 2,557,261 downwards.
TGCTGTTTCGTAATGATCCCAGCTGCATTAATTCCATTTCTCTTCTGAGAATTTTAATTTCCAAATCAGCTAGTTTCTTCTCGCGTCGCAGCAACTCCAACTCGGACACCGGAGCCTCCCTATCTTCCCCTCTATGCGAGAGCAGCAAATTTTGCACCTCACGATCGACTTTGTCGTCGGTTGTTGTAGTTGCCTCAGATCGGAGAGTTGAGTCTGAAACTCCAGCTTCGGCCAACCTTTCCATAAGTTGGGCTTTCGTCCCAGACGTCGGCAACTCTTCGGCCCGCAACATTTCTTTTAACCCGGCGACAGTGATGGAAGTCATATCCTCATATGGACAATTTCGGCGTGTGGTTCACACGGGATTATCCCACTTCTGAATTTGTAAGGGGAGAAAAGGATTTCTTCACTTTACCAATACGTTCTTCATTACTAGCTGCCTCACGATAAACTGAGCCTCGACACTCATCTCACCCGGTTCATGCCTATCACCATACACACCCATACAAACATAGAAAAACGCACTCAGGCACACCACACACACACACACGCGCGCGCGCGCGCGCGCACGCGTACCGCATCTCTTCCGCCGAAGTCAGCGATACGTTTTAAAGTAACACCGACTTCGAAGAATCCCTTCCACTCGACCGTTTACACCGGATCGCTTACACTTTTAAATAACGAAATACTCTTTTTAACCCATTCATGTGTATTTCTCGAGGATTATTATTGAACTAAGACAGGCAACTTATTGCATATGCGATATCCGGTCGTGTATTCACACTTAAAAACATTAACTTGTCTACAAGTTCTTGGTAGTCTCTCGCATCACACTCAACAGAATTATCATCATTGTCCATTTTTATATTGGCATCTATCGGAGTCGAAACACTATTCCATTCATTCATTCCATACATGTCTAACAATTTTTCAATGTAATCTCTTTGATGTACATAAATCATCTCATTCTTATGCTCTACTTGAAATCCTAAAATGTATTTTGCAACACCCATATCCTTAACATCTATCTTTTTACCAATTTTTTCCATCTATTGCTTCTCTATGTCGTCGTCACTAGATACCACCATTATATCTTTAACAGCACTTTGTGTACCGCTGCGTTTCGCGGATCTTTACGGGCCGAGAAGTGTAACTGGGCCGCCTTACTCGTTGCTTTACTTTACTTTATTTTTGTTACAAGAGCTACGTGTTGACCTACGTCGCTGGGTGTCTGTCCCGAACTGGGGACCGCTTTTGTGGCGCCACCTGCCTTGCGCTTTGGCCGCGGGCGCCACATATCGTCCACATGAACACAGCAAAATAAATAACGTTGTGCGGCTCTCTTGTAAAATACACACGGGTCTTCTTTTGCTTGGCACAATCCAGCTTTTGTCAGTTCCTCCGTCATAAACTCATTCCAACAATTTCCGGCTTGTTCAAGTCCATAAAGACTCTTCTTCAACTTGCAAACGGTGTCCTTTCCATAATAGTATCCAGCAGGCGTTTTCATGGAGATTTCATTACTTAGTTTTCCATGTAAAAAAGCAGTCCTCACGTCGCGACGCGTCGCACAGTGGTTCATTTGGCCGAAATCCTGGCCAAAAAGCCAAACATTTTTTTCGCGATTTTCAAAATTTAGCAATTGCGTTTGATTTGTAACATATCAGAGCATCGATTTCCATTAATGAAAGTTTTTATTGAACAACGCTCTTAGAGATATGCAATGTCAAAGTTGGCACTTGAATAATGTAACGAATTCACGTCGAAATTCAGAATACGTTTTCAATGTGAAAAAATAGTACAATCAACTTTGTAAGTATTTGTAGCTATTCGTCATACTTTTAAATTATAAGTACCTTGGTTTCATTTTTTTATTTAATATTTTACAACTACGATGGCACAGATTGCAAAACCCATACATTTTTTTCCTTTTGCAGAGGAAATAGTTGTGAAGTACGCAAAAGTACAACGCGAATTTTTTTTTAAATTAAACTTTGAAGCTTCCCGAAGAAGTCCCCGTTGTAAAATTTTGCGACTTTTTGCGATTCTACGAGATATTCTTATTTGTTTGTCGCACGCGCCATGCTCGGAGAAATACGTTTATGACATACGGCCAGGCTATCGTGCCTTGGACAAACGAATAATGCTAATCCTTCACTAAGGTTACCCTTGTAATTAACGAAACGCTATATTTATTTCGTTCAGGTTAAAAATCAAAATAATTTTAAGCAAGCTGGCGGCCTTTTGTTCCAAAGCAATAATAGATAGTCGCGATCACCTCGACCGCTTACCGTCATAACCCGTAAGATGTTTGACGATTCGGCTGAAAATCTGGCTACTTGCAGGTATGAGAGCTATATTTGTTTCTCGCAAAGTTTAGTTTTTCTCCTTCCACCGTAATTTTAAATACTGGAATGAAAAATTGGAGGTGGAAGCACCGTAAACTATTTATACCGTGCTACGTTTTCTGACACGGTAGATATCACTTGTACTTTGTGATATTTACTTACTTAGCTGTGATAGCAATTTCGCAAAGAGTAGAGTTCAGTGTGTATTGTGTAGTGCTATGGAATCATCATCTTCTGAAGTACCATCGATTTCACTGCGGAGGGAAGACCTCGTTGATTGTTTGCGGACAAGATTACATTTATTTTTTTAATTAAGAAGGTATGATAAATATTTAGTACTATATGCTCAATTTAATTTCTATATTGATTTCAATGTACCGAAACTAACTATTATTTGAAAATATGAATCTCGGTGGCCGATACTGCGGAGGACAAGAGGACATAACCGAATTGCTCGAAGGTTACGAAGGACTAGATAAAGAAGATAATAAAAGAAAAATATATTTAATTTCAAAATAATTAGTCAGTTAACTATAATACGTTCGTTATAAGGTAATTGTTATGATTCTCTGTAATATTAAATTACTATATGCTCCATTTAATTTTTGTATTGATTTCAATGTACCGAAGCTAACTATTATTTGAAAATATGATTCTCGGTGGCCGATACTGCGGAGGACAAGAGGACATAACCGAATTGCTCGAAGGTTACGAAGGACTAGATAAAGAAGATAATAAAAGAAAAATATATTTAATTTCAAAATAATTAGTCAGTTAACTATAATACGTTCGTTATAAGGTAATTGTTACGATTCTCTGTAATATTAAAAGCTTATAAGATGAATATAATTCACTGTGATCAATAAATGTATCATAATATCTAAATAAATTCTTAATTTTTTAATTATGTTTGTTCGCCAATTTGTTTTTGGAAATTCTGAGTTCAGATTCTTAATCAGCGACCGGAAAAACATAAGACTACTGATTTTCGTGCCGATCCGACAATTTTTCGATACTCGCATCCGCCACATTGAAGCTGCCATTTTGTTTTTGGAAATTCTGAGTTCAGATTCTTAATCAGCGACCGGAAAAACATAAGACTACTGATTTTCGTGCCGATCCGACAATTTTTCGATACTCGCATCCGCCATATTGAAGCCGCCATTTTGTTTTTGGAAATTCTGAGTTCAGATTCTTAATCAGCGACCGGAAAAACATAGGACTACTGATTTTCGTGCCGATCCGACAATTTTTCGATACTCGCACTTGCCATATTAGAGCCGCCATTTTGTTTTTGGAAATTTCGAGTTCAGATTCTTAATCAGCGGCCCAAATGATACTAATACACCAATTTTCAGGTAAATTGAAAAACTCCTTGAGTTTTGGCCAGGTTTTCGGCCAAATGAACCACTCTGCCACGGCGTGACTCACCGCCGCGCCGGCCAGGTTTTCCCCAAAAACGTCCTCTTTTTTCCAGTCACACCCATTAAGTGGAGGCAGTTTTTCTTTATCAATCAGGTTAATTAATCAATCATGTTGTAATAGAGAAAAGGTCCCAAAACTTGGCTCCGCCTACAAGGAGTCTACGTCGGTGAAAAATTCTCACCGACAAGACACTTGGTCCCGAGCAGTCCGACAAAGAAGTTTTAAAATAAACGGTGTAGAAGTACATAGATTCCACCTCAACTTCAAACCAACAAATACTTTCACCAACACTTCGTAACCACAAAACATATGTATAGCACAAGAGATTTCGACATGCCAACGAAAAATAATACAAGATATGAGAGCTGAAGGTCTGGTTAACCCCTTCCCGTACTTTAGCGAGTCTGACTCGCGATGAAGATTTTGGCCCAAACATGAATATCGCGAGTCAGACTCGCGATGAAGATTTTGACCCAAACATAAATATCGCGAGTCAGACTCGCGATGAAGATTTTGGCCCAAACATGAATATCGCGAGTTAGACTCGCGACCAAATACTTGGGCCAAATGTAAACATAACAAGCCGAGCTCGTGGACTGATTTTTTGCCCATTACGATCGTGACTGAATGTTAGTTCCTAACAGTACCTCATGACAGTTAGTCACGATTCTTATCGTTGCTGTTATGAAGCAGTTCAATTATTGAAATTTAAGAAACACCTTCAAAATGCAGAATACAAAAGTGTTAAATGAAAGCAGTGATAACGAATCCTCTGATAGTGACGCGATTGTGCCAGTGACCAAGCGTATAAGGCTTATGATTATAGATGAGAGTAGTGAAGACGAAAGTAAGACACGACAATCATGGATTTGGCAAAAAGTCGAAAACACACCAATAGTTTGGAAGTATTCTGAATCTCACGGAATAAAAACGTCTGTCTTAAATAATTTAAGCGACAATCCAAAAATATTAGACCTGTTCTTTATTACATTTGACAACAAGTTTTGGGAAATCCTAGTTACGGAAACAAATCGCTTTGCAGATCAAACAATTCACGATGAGCATAAAAGACGGTATGTGGACGATACTTGGTATCCTGTTACTTTAGACGAAATCAAGGCCTATTATGCACTATGTGTTTTGATGGGGCAAGTGAAAAAATCAAATATTCAACTTTATTGGACGAGAAGAGCTGTATTAGAAACACCAATATTTAGACACACAATGCCTTTTAAAAGATTTCGGCAAATTTCTAGATTTATACATTTCTCTGATAATGAAATTGATGATAGTAACGACCGACTTCGCAAACTAAGACCTGTCATTAATTTTTGGAATCAAAAATTTAAAGAAATTTACACACCCAACGAATATGTTAGTATAGACGAATCCTTAATGAAATATAAAGGGCGTTTAAGATACAAGCAATTCAATCCATCAAAAAGAGCTCGATTTGGAATCAAAATTTACAAATTGTGCGAGGCAAGTACCGGTTTCTGTCACGGATTTAAAATATATACCGGCCAGGATAAAATTAACCGAAACGATAGTGCGTCGGAGAATGTTGTTATAGAGTTGTCAAAATCTATAATAAACAAAGGATATACCTTATTTCTGGATAATTGGTACTCGTCACCCAACCTGTTTCTAAAATTACACCAGCAAAAAACAAACGTTATCGGGACAGTACGCAAGAACAGAAAAAATATGCCACAAGATATACAAAAGCATATTCTGAAGAAAGGAGATGCTGTATGGAGATGTTGCAATAATTTGATAGCTCTGCGATGGAAGGACAAGCGCGACGTGTATATGATTTCCACAAAACACAAAAATGTAGAGATGGTCGAACAATCAAACAAACAATTACAGAAAGTAATGAAGCCGAAATGTATCGTAGAATATAACAAGGGTATGGGTGCAGTCGATCATCAAGATCAGATGTTAGCCTGTTTCCCAATTATGAGAAAAGTCATGAAAGGTTATCGAAAGCTTTTCTTTTACTTATCAGATATGGCTCTGTTCAATACTTACATTATGCAGAAAACAATTGACAGTCGAAAAAGGGAGACTTATGTTGATTACCGGATACATATAGCAGAGGCAATTTTACGAATTGTTAAATTACCGGACTACAAAATGCGTGGGAAATCATCAGTTGAAACACCTCTTCGACTCCAAGCTCAATATTGGGCTCATTTCCCAAAAAATATCGATCCGACACCTCGGAACAAGCATCCAACAAGGACGTGCAAAATTTGTTATAAACATAAAATTCGAAGCGCAACGAAGTGGGAATGCGCGAAATGTAAAGTAGCTTTACATCTGCCAGAATGTTTTAAGAGGTATCATACAATGGAGGATTTGTAGAGTTGTACGTATTTTCTTTTTACATATTCATTTAGTTTTATGATTAATTTTGTTTTAAATAAAATGCTATTTACTTTTAGGCGCAGTATTATTACATTTCTGAGAGGACCAAACTACATTTGAAGACGCTTCTTGACACATTGTTTATTCATGCAATGCAATTTTGAAACTGTTATATATTTTCTACAATACTATATAGACAACTATTATATACAAAATAAAATAAATTTAAAATATCTTTAAAAGTAAAAGCATTAGAGTTTACTTCCTCAACAACAGTATCGCGTAAAATTGACTATACCACAGGTATCGCGGGCATCTACATTTCGGTTCGCATTGCGACTGTTTACAAGCATCAGTCTGGTCTCTTTAGCGCGCGTCGATGCCTACCGCTTGGGCCCGCGTTTCGTCGAGCTAAATGGCACGGGAAGGGGTTAAAGGAATGGAAGAGACACAGAAGTTGAACAGGCAGTGTGACTCATGTGTTGAAGGAAATGCCTGTCGAAAAACACACCATAGGCTAAAAACAGATAGAACAACTGATATATTGGATCTGTGGCATGCAGACTTGATTGGGCTAGTACGACCATCTAGGGTGGGAGGCAAAATATATATCTTGACTGTGGTAGATGACCACTCAAGATTTGTATTCGTGGAGTTATTGAACGAGAAGAGTGAAACAAAAGAAAAATTAAAGAAGTTAATTATTCAGAAAGAAAATGAGACTGGGAAGAAACTAAAAGCTATACGAATGGATAATGGTGGAGAATTTGTGGACAGAAGCCTCAACGAATGGTTAGAGGAGAAAGGGGTAAGACATGAATTTAGCCCACCATGGACGCCACAATTATAAGCCATCAAATACTCTTTATTTACTTGGTTTTGGACTCACACAGTTTCCTTAATATTTAAACAATAACTGAACATAAGTTGAATAAAGACATAAGAAGCGAAACGAGTGGCCTCGCTCGCAGTCCGAGCAATTCTGCCTCTCTTCGCCATGCTCTCATTCCGTAGCAACCGAAAACAAAAGCTCGGCGGTTCGGGATGACGCGATGCGATCAGCCGGCAACATTGTACGACTACTACAATTCGGCCATCCTGACAGGTTGATTGTCCTCAATCATACGTAGCGGTGTTTCTTACATCTGAAACCATTTTCACAGAACTTATATCATTCGTCACACATACAAACATAAGGGTATTACAACTAGGCGCTACATAATTCTGCTTAATAAATAATTAGATATTCGATTGTTAAGGAGGTAACCACCGTCGCATGTTCGCAGCTTCCCAGGTGCCCAGGTATGGGATCTGCGACGTCTGATAACCGTCAATATCTTTAATCACATATCGATCGTTACGGAGGACTTTTAGAACCACGTAAGGACCTTTGAATTTAGGTATCAATTTTCCGCAAATGCCGGGCGTATTGTCAAAATTTCGAATCATTACTTTGTCGCCTTCTTGATATTTTGTTGAGACTCTATGTTTTTTATCGAAAGTACTTTTATTCTTCGCCTGTGCTGCTCGTATGCGTTCAGCGGCGCGTGCGCGATTTTTCACGAGGTCCCTATCGGTTTGTTCAACATCTTGCGTATCTAAAAAATCTTTCAAAGTGTCGACAATTTTCCCTCGTTGACCGACGCCAAACAATAACATACTAGGACGCTCACCCGTAGAGCGACTTATTGAATTATTACAGGCATATTCGACATCTTCTAGGACGCTGAACCAGTTCATCTGTCGTTCGTCACTTAATTTCGCAATCATCGGCAAGATTGAACGATTCATTCGTTCCACTTGACCGTTTGCCTGCGGTGAAGCGGTTGCAATTTTTACATGTTGAACATTTTGCTCTTTCAGGAAATCCTCGAATTCGCGTAAAGTGAAACAGCTTCCGCGGTCCGAAATGATACGCAAAGGCCTACTATATACACTAAAATAGCACTTTAGATATTTAATAGCTTCGGACGAACTCGTGGATTTGGTGGGGTATAATTTTACATATTTTGTAAACGCATCGACTACTAGGAATATATAACGCTTCTTCGCGGTGGACGACTTTGATAACGGACCCAGGTGATCAATGTGCAGGGTGACGAACGGCAAGGTTCCCTTTGGGATACAATGTAGCGTCCCTTGAGGCCTCCCAGAGACAGGAGAGAACGCGATACACTTCAAATACGTGGCAATGTGACTGGTGACTTTAGATTTTATGTTTGGGAACCAATAGTGACATAAGATATTTTGAATTGTTTTTTCCGTTCCCCAATGTCCCATTTCGTTATGATACTTGTACAATACGCTATTCTCCATGGAGCTGGGAACATAAAATAGAACACGGCCGTTTGCTTTTCGATAGATCAGTCCATTCCGCATTTCATAAAAGGCATTTTCAGACTTTTCCAATATTTGGCGGACTTTTGAAATATTTTCGTCACCGTCCTGGCAGAGAGCCAAATTTCTGTCAAACGAATTATCCTCTACTACGAGGACTTGCCTACTCAACGCGTCAACGTGTGTCATTCTCGACCCTACTCGGTGTTCTAAGGTGTAATCGAAACTTTGCATTTCCATAACCCACCGTGATATTCGGGGGTTAGTTTCCTTTTTATTCAATGTCAGACTTAAGGCCTGGCAATCCGTAATAATTTTAAACTTCATTCCCAGCAGATACGTGCGGAATCGCCGTAAGGCATAAATGATAGCTAGAGTCTCTAATTCAAAACTATGGTATTTGGCTTCGGTTGGACTGGTGCGCTTCGAGAAGTAAAATACTGGATGAAATTTTCGATCATCCTTGCACTGCATCAAAATCGCCCCATAACCAATTGAACTGGCATCGCAATGTAACTCGGTTTCGTCGTGCGGCGAATAAATACTTGAAATAGGCGCGTCCGACAGCAAAGATTTAAGCTTCTCAAAGGCTAAGCCCTGCTCGCTTCCGAATCTAAAATCCGCGTCCTTTTTGGTTAAATCGGACAACGGTTTTGCAATAATTGAGAAATTCTCGATGAATTTACGAAAATACGAGCAAAGTCCTAAAAAACTCTGCACGTCCCGTACTGTTTTCGGTATGGGAAACTGTCTCACTGCTTCCACGCCTCGTGCCGTCGGCCTAACTCCCTCGCTGGAGATGGTATAACCCAAGTAATCGAGCTTCGTCTGTAAAAACTTACACTTGTCTAATCGTAGTTCGAGTTTGTTTTCCACTAGTAATAAAAACACGCGTTTCAAGATTGTAAAGTGATGCTCGATTGTGGTTGTAGCAATCAGGAAGTCATCTAAATACACCGATACATCTCCAGCGTCGATTAAGTCCTTAAAGATTTTCGTGACGTAACGTTGAAACTTGAGCGGTGCTCCTTTTAACCCAAATGGCATTTTTAAATACTCGTATTGCCCAAGTGGTGTGACGAAAGAGGTATATTTAACGGAGTCTTCGTGCATGTCTATGTGGAAAAACCCATCCTTTAAATCTAGTGTAGTGAAATACTTTTTCCCAGATAACACGTTTAATTGATCCTCGATCAAAGGCAACGGAAAATTATCTCGCGCGGTAACTTTATTTAATACGCGGAAATCTATACACATCCGCATTTCCCCCGTTTTCTTCCGAAGTAGCACTATAGGCGAGGCGTACACAGATGTGCTTTCTCGGATTACCCCTTTATCTAATAGTGAATCTAAAATCTCTTTTAGCTTGATCTTTTCGACGTGAGAGAGTCTACGTGGCGAGCAGTGAAAAGGTTTCTCATTGAGCAGAGTTAATTGCATGACGTTTTCTATTTTCGGCTTTTCCGGCCTGTCCGGCACTACGTAATGATTTCGGAATATTTCGCGGGCCCGTTTTTTAATGTCGAATGGAAGACCGTCGTTGATGCTTATAGATTCAGTGAGGGAATTCGCACTATCCTGTTCTATTTCAATGTTCATAATTTCTGGAACTTCGGAACAACATAACGTGAGATCGGCTGCCCTCATAAAGTCGCGGCCTAAGACTAGCGATCTCCGCATTGTTTTATTCGGCACAACGTATAGGGCAACAGTGTACTTTCGTCCAAGGAAACCAACGTTTGCTTCGACTGCCCCGATAATTTCTAATTTAGAATTGTTTATACCGCAAAACCTATTCTCGCATAGATCGGTTTTCATTATACTTTCCGGCAAGCATCCCTCTTTAAGGAAACTAATGGGACTGCCCGAATCTAATAAGGCATTAATGGACACGTTATATTCTCCGGTAGGGCCGCGCATGTATAAGATCACCTTACGTTCAAATTCACCGTCGTCTTCGCTCTGCACTGCAACGTAATTCACTTCTGTCGCCGACACCGCCGTCGGTTTCTGGGGACAGCTCTTCACGTGGTGGTCCGATTTCTCGCAGATGAAGCACGTGCCCCTCTCTCTTCTCGGTTTCGGGCAATACCTCGCATAATGCCCAACTCCATTACAATTGTAGCAGCGGGGAGTTGCGACGTCCTTTTGTCCTTCCTGGTTCTTCCTGTCTCTTTCTGTCGCTGCCGGGCTAGCTCCGTGCTGTATCGGTCTCCGGCGCAACGAGTCACTCGGCAACGTTTCTTTAGCGAACGCCTCCAGGATTTCGTCCGTGGACTTGAATCGTTGCATGCGTGCTTGCATGCGGAAATTCGCATTGGGGATTCCATCGATGACATACTCGATGAGTTCGGCTTCGCTTACCGGGACTCTGCTCGCCAAAATGGTTTTGTCGTGCAGATAGTCCGCGAACTTTTCACTTGGTTTCCACACTCGTGCGTCTACTTGGCGACGTAATTCCAAACTGGTTTTCCGTTGCGCAAACACCTTTCGTAACTGGCACAATAATCCATCGGGAGTTAGATCGACACCATCCGTTCTACCTTGAAACCATTTGAGTGCTCTACCTTTTAGTTTATAACAAAGTAGAGCCTTTGCCGCGCAGTCGTCCAACGCATAATAGTTTATAATTTTCCGCGCCTGACTTTCCCAGTTGGGGTAATGTGAATCTCCGTCGTAATCGCCGATCATATCCCTTACATCCTTCCAGGACATACAATTCGCTGGACTCGCCGGACTTCCTCTCCCGAGCGAATTCGTCAATCGCATGAGTTCCAACTCTTTGCGAAGCAGTCGAACTTCAAGTTCAGCCAAATCTTTCTCCCGTCGCAATAATTGGGATTCGAGACCATCGACGCCAATCGGCGGAACTGACGGAACTGACGGAACTGACGGAACTGACGGAACTGACGGAACCGACGGCACCGACGGAACCGACGGTTGTCCGTGATCAGTTATATCTTCTTGCGCATCTTCCGTCTGCTGCTCATCTTCTTCTCGTTCCGTTGACGATGTTAGTGGAAAATCTTCTGCCGTTACACCTGCCTCCAACAACCGATGTATTAATTCGGCTTTGAGGCCACTCGTCGGCAGGTTCATGCTGCCTAGTTTTTCCTTTAAATCGGAGACCGTTGCTTTTATGCTCATCGCGATTTGTCACGGTAGTTCCGGAAAATGCACAACGTCACAATTTCACACTTCTGTCCGTAAATCTCGCACACAGAATCGACGTAGACGGCTGTTTCTGCGCGTACCGAACCACAGCCATCTATCTATCACATAAAGTCACAAAAAAATAATTACTAACGATAACCGGTTCTTAATCCCACTTCTGAATTTATAAGCCATCTAATACTCTTTATTTACTTGGTTTTGGACTCACACAGTTTCCTTAATATTTAAACAATAACTGAACATAAGTTGAATAAAGACATAAGAAGCGAAACGAGTGGCCTCGCTCGCAGTCCGAGCAATTCTGCCTCTCTTCGCCATGCTCTCATTCCGTAGCAACCGAAAACAAAAGCTCGGCGGTTCGGGATGACGCGATACGATCAGCCGGCAACATTGTACGACTACTACACAATGTAACGGATTACTTGAAAGAACGAATAGGACCATTGTGGAGATGACAAGGTCGATCATCTCAGATTCGAAGATGCCCTTAGGATTCTGGGGAGAAGCAGTGTGTACAGCTCCCCACATTAATAACAGAATGAAATCGTCAGTTCATGGCAGAACGCCATAAGAAATATGGAAACGAAGAAAACCGAATATAGAATATATGAAAAGATTTGGGTGCGTTGCTTATGTACTGGAGAAAGGATTGAGAAAAGGGAAATTCGAATCAAAAACTATGAAAGGTATTTTTGTAGGGTATGCGTCCAACAATACTTACCGGGTTTACATACCACAGACAAACAAAATTGTATGTGAATGTGATGTGAAATTTGGTGAGGAAAATAATGGAATTAATTTATTAAACGGAAATGAGATGGGAAATGTAGCTAGAAATGAACTAACAACGATAGATTTGATGTTCACAGGAACAGATGATGAAAATACTGACGAAGAAAATGAGATAGAAAGGAATATTGAAAATAAGAGACACGAGAATATAAGAGAGAATGATAATACAATTGAATTGGAGGATTTAAATGAGAATAACGAAGAAGAAAATTAAAAGGAAAGAGATCAAGATGATGTTAGAATAGAAGAAGTTAGGGATGAAGAAGAAGTGCAAGAGAGAAGAATAGGAGAGATACGACGTAAAGTAGGAAGACCGAAAAGATCAACAAAGGAAATTATACTGGCTCGCAAGCAGTTTGAAAGAGATGAACCAGAGAGAAGAACAGAAGATACCAATGTGAGAAGATCATTGACGATTAAAAAAAAAATCGGCTATGCTTATGTTGGAGGAAGAGGTACCTAGGAATGTGGAAGAAGCAAAGAACTCGGATCAGTGGATAAATTGGAAAAGGGCCATGGGTGAGGAAATGGAGTGTATGAAAAAACATGGAGTATGGGAAATAGTGCAACAACCAGAGAACAGAAATGTAATAAACAATAAATTGATATTCAGCATTAAAGAAGACCCAAACACAAAAGTTTTAAGATATAAGGCGCGTGTAGTAGCGGTAGGATGTGCTCAACGTCCGGGATACAACTTTGATGAAACATTTGCACCGGTACACAGTGGTCCAGAGCGTGAATTTAGCCGGTCACGCACCTCGCGCAGTTTTCAATCTTTTTCAAATCGTTACCACGGGCTCAAAACACATCGGATTTAGTTAAAAATTGGTATTCTATTATTTTTTAGGTCGCTGATTATGAATCTGAACTCAAAAATTTTAAAAAGAAAATGGCGGTTGATATATAGAGGGCAGCTAAGTACATTAGCTTATTCAGCTTACATTGTTAATTTCAAAATGGAAAAACTAAAAAGTACCACAAAGTAGCCTCTGAGAACTTTGAAGATGTTTAGTTTAAACTATATAGAAATAGTTCCTGCTAAAATTGGCTTTATCTATCTGCACCTTTTGTTGATATTCCTTCCTAAAGTTTATGTAACCCAGACCAGCTGCATAGACCCAGTGGGACACGCGGTCAGTAAATTCCCGGGTTTCTTAAAGATATCGTGCAATAAAAACAAAATCTTATTGGCACTAACGAGGACGAATACTTCTAAAGCATCACGTTTATTACTTAATTGCTTTATTGTTAGCATGCGATCAAAGAGGAATGAGCTAGGTTATCCGATTGAAAGGAAATCCTAGTCTTCGCCGTGCAGGGTTCACTTAAAAATTAAATAACTTATAAGTATCGAAAGATATTCGGCTAAAACTTTCCACATATATTCGTTAGACTATATAGAAGTTATTTCTGCAAAGTTTTCGTGCGTCTACCTGCGTTCTTCATTGTTATATCTGCCGAAAGTTTATGAGACAGTCCCGCGGCAGCCCCTTGCCGAGGTGCGCGCGACTCTTTAAACAATAAAAATGCGTCCGAGGCGGATCCGGGCGGATTAATTTTTTACAGGATCGTTTAGGAGAAGGATCACAGAAAACAGTGTCGTTAATCAGAGAGTGGGATCTAGTGGGACTTTTTAGTTTTTATCTGCAAAAGAAAAAAAACTTCGACGATTTTCTTTCATTTTTTCAACATTAATTTTTGAATAAACTACAAACAATAATTTTATGTTTGACACGTGAATTTTTATCGTGGAAGAATGCTCTTCAAATAGAAACAATAATTATTAAAAAATATTGCATAGTTTCGCCAGAATGTTAGAAAGAAGACAACGTGGTTTTTCGATAGAAAAAGGCCTCCAGAAAAAGTTTCAACTTTAAACGTTTGTTGTAACCACAATTTTTATCCGATTTCAAAAATTTTTTCGTTTCTGAGGTCGGTGGACATTTAGGAATCGATATATCCAAAAAAGAAATCGAAATTCCAAAATCGACTTTTTGACTTTTGTCCGGCTAAATGCACATTCTGGACCACCGTGCGTGGCCGAGGATTTTTGGCTTCCTCGCGACCCGCGGTTTATTACGGTGCATTCCAGGTCATCAGATGATGATCAGCAGATGGCTAGACACAACCGTACGCGAACAAGAATTTATTTATTTATTATCCATTGTCGTCGAAAACATCTGCGACTTGTAACTAATTTTGAGGATCATTGTTTTGACCCTCGGCAGTTCCAAGTCGGCTTAAGGAATTCCGAGAAACAGTGATTATGTTATGTAGGCTCAACTGTTATGTTAATAATAGCGAGACTATTTCTTCGTTTTTCCTTGCGATTAACTTGTCTTTATTGAAAACCTTTTATGAGCGAATGCACGTGTTAATGGTACAGAGGTTGAGAAGAGAGTGCGCAAAATGGTGAATTTCGAGAGTGCGTAAAATGATGACTAGTGGATGACAATGACGCGAGATGAAGGCAGGCTGCAGATAGACATTTGGTGTCTTGTGGTTTGCGCCGCAACAAACAGTAAACCGCGTGTCGCTACAGTTTCTTTGGTATTAGCTGCTTTTTTATCGCTCACAATATTCCTTTGTACATAATATTCATTGTCTCTCCGCACAGCCCTCATTTGTATTCTACTATTTTCTTTGTAGACAATTGCACTATCTCTTTCAAATCGCACTTTGAATCCTCGATCCGTGAACTTCGCAACCGACAGTAAATTCGAATTCAAATTTGGAACAGAGTACATTTGATAACCTAAGCCTACTATTTACATCTCTTTGGTCAAACACTACTTCTCCTATCCCTCTCGAAACAAATTTTCTCCCCTCTTTATCCGCCACTGTTATTTCTCTATTATCCCTTTTTAACCTCTCAAAAATGCCAATATCTCTAGCCATGTGGCTTGTTGAGCCTGAGTCCAAAAGCCATTCACTACATGTATTATCACTGTCTTTTTTATATTTTCTATTACTACATTCCCTATAGCTATCACTCAAATATACGTTTTCACTCTCGCACACACTCTCTGTCACATTCATTACAGTCTCATTCGTTCTTGTCGCTGTTTCTCTTCTTGAATTTCCTCTTCCTCTGTAGTTCATATGATAATTTCCTCTAGATCCTCTTCCCCTTCCTTATGTCGTCTGTTTTTGCCTCCTATACTCCTCTGGGATGTGTCCATATCCATTACAATTGAAACATTTCTGTTTTACATTGCACTGATCTGCAAAATGACCTCGTTTCCCACAATTAAAGCAATTTATCTCGCTTCTCGTTCTCTCTTTTACTCTTCGTATACATACCTTATGTCATTTATGGAAACATTGGCCTGGCTTTCCAGTATTCTTACATTCTGCTCAAATTCCGCTCTCAATCCCTTTAATAAGAACATTTTTAACTCAAAATCTTCAATATTCTTACCCAATTGGTTACATCTGTTTCGTAGTCCTTCGGCTCTATTTATGTAATCGTCCACGTGTTCCTCCTTTTTCATTCTCACTCAAGGACTTCGTTTTTAATTGTTCCGTCTCTGCCGCCATATTAAATTTTGACCAGGTTCCACAGCGTCTCGGCGTTCCTTTCATGGCTGTATTTTAGCAATTGAGCTTCTCAACTGTAAAATTGTTATCAATATACTCTCGTTATAATTGTGATTTATTCTGAGTGTGAATTGTTCTACTGCCGATACGTGTTTCCCTCCTTTAGTGGTAGGACTACTACAGCTTTCAGAAGTGGGATTCGAATCGAATAAATTGGATTACGTGTTGTGAACTCAGTGAAAGTAAAACTATTCTTATTTACAAACAAGTAGTTTATTAAATGCAGTGCGCTATGGAAAGTTTGAAGCAGATTGAAGGCCTGAACGAAACTATTTCGAAAGCGCCGGCGAAGACAATCAGGGCGCTTCACAAATTCGTTTTCGGGGAGGAAGGAGATCGCCGAAATCGCAAAAGGCTCAGAGAATTCACTGGTTTTGACTTTGCCGAGGGATCTGCGGATTATAAAGAAAAAATCGCATGGGCGGTAGAACATTTGACGATTGGTGATTTAATCTCGGTGTGCAATGTACTGCTGCTTGATTATAGTGGAACGGCTGAAGTTTTGGCGGATCGGATTTGTCGACATTTGACAAATTTACAGTTATTTGTGAAAAATGATGAGATTTCCGATGAAGGAGAGGACAACGGGGGACAAGATTCTGACGCAGAGACGGGAGACGAGGAGCGATCTCACAACGCAGCAGCACGTGTGAAACTATCGAAATTTACGCTAAGTTTCCGTGATGTTGAAGATACCATTCGCTCGTTTGATGGTAAGGACGATTACCCGATCGAGTTTTGGATATCCGAATTTGAGGATAATGCAAAACTACTTGGCTGGACAGAAATACAGAAACTTTTATTTGCGAAAAAGTCATTATCTGGTCTAGCGAAATTATTTATACGCGGCGAACGAGGCATTTCCGCGTGGAAGAAATTGAAAACTCGCTTATTGGATGAATTTTCCACCAAGATAAATAGAGCGGAATTGCATCGGAAATTATCGCAAAGGACAATGAAGCGGGACGAAACCGTACAAGAGTACTTTTTGGTAATGAAAGAATTAGCTGCCCGTGGAACCATCGAAGCAGAAGCTTTGATTCAGTATGTCAGTGAGGCGCAGTAGTTGATCGTTTCGGCGTCCTTCGAGCAATCCCGCCTGCTTCTCCCAACCGTTCTGTTTCGGCCAACCAAGCTTGTCTTGCCTTTCACCTCGCAGGGTCGGATCTATTGGCGCGAGCGTGGCAGCATACTGGGACGTCATTCGCAACTAAACGCTCGCGCTGGAAAGATGTGCCGCACTCGCCGACGACTGTAAACAGATCGATGCGCGTGACGCATCGATTCAGATTATACATCGAGAAACAGTTTCAGATTGCACTACGTCGCGTGTAGGATAAAATAACAGTGTTATTCGTAAAAAAGTATGCTCAGATATGTCTTAAAGATCTAAGTCTCAGGCGATATCATTTAATTTCCAGCGCAAATAAATGGAAAATTCAGCGTTGTAAAAACGTTTGCCCTCGCATCAAACAATACATTGTTGCCGTCGTGATTGTCTTGCTGATAGATTTTAAGATTTCAGGCAGGTACAACAAAGAAGAGCAGGTAGACGAACGATTAGTACGAAATTACTGAATACATATTCTCGACGTATAATCTGAATCGATGCGTCACGCGCATCGATCTGTTTACAGTCGTCGGCGAGCGCGCGGCACATCTTTCCAGCGCGAGCGTTTAGTTGCGAATGACGTCCCAGTATGCTGCCACGCTCGCGCCAATAGATCCGACCCTGCGAGGTGAAAGGCAAGACAAGCTTGGTTGGCCGAAACAGAACGGTTGGGAGAAGCAGGCGGGATTGCTCGAAGGACGCCGAAACGATCAACTACTGCGCCTCACTGCAGTATGTAATTGATGGTATTCGCGACGATCCACAGTGGTCCAGAGCGTGAATTTAGCTGTTCACGCACCTCGCGCAGTTTTTAATCTTTTTCAAATCGTCACCACGTTCTCAATACACACCGGATTTAGTTAAAAATTGGTATTCTATTATTTTTTGGGTTGCTGATTACGAATCTGAACTCAAAAATTTAAAAAACAAATTGGCGGATTAAATATGGCGGACAGGTTTGTTTACAAATTAATTGTTTTCCACAAAAATTGGTATTCTAATGTTTTTTGGGTCGCTAATTACGAATCTGAACTCAAAAATTTTTAAAACAAAATGGCGGTTGATATATAAAGGGTAGCTATGTACATTAGCTTATTCAGCTTACATTGCTAACTTAAAAATGGAAAAACTAAAAAGTACCACAAAGTAGTCTCTGAGAACTTTGAAGATGTTTAGTTTAAACTATATAGAAATAGTTGCTGCTAAAAATGACTTTATCTATCTGCACCTTTTGTTGATATTCCTTCCTAAAGTTTATGTAACCCAGACCAGCTGCATAGACCCAGTGGGACACGCGGTCAGTAAATTCCCGGGTTTCTTAAAGATACCGTGCAATAAAAACAAAATCTTATTGGCACTAACGAGGACGAAGACTTCTAAAGCATCACTTTTATTACTTAATTGCTTTATTGTTAGGATGCGAGCAAAAAGGAATGAGCTAGGTTACCCGATTGAAAGGAAATCCTACTCTTCGCCGTGCAGGGTTCACTTAAAAATTAAATAACTTATAAGTATCGAAAGGTATTCGGCTAAAACTTTCCACATATATTCCTTAGACTATATAGAAGTTATTTCTGCAAATATTTCGTGCATCTACCAGGGCCCTTCATTGTTATACCTGTCGGAAGTTTACGAGACAGTCTGGCGACAGCGCCTTGTCGAGGTGCGCGCGAGTCTTTAAACAATAAAAAACCATCCGAGGCGGATCCGGGCGGATGATATTTTTGCAGGATCGTTTAGGGGAAGGATTACAGAAAACAATGGTGTTAATTAGATAGTGTAAGTATGTAGCACATTTTAGTTTTTCTCTGCAAAAGATAAAAAACTTCGACGATTTTCTTTCATGTTTTCAACATTAATTTTTGAATGAACTACAAACAATAATTTTATGTTCGACACATGAATTTTTATCGTGGAAGAATGCTCTTCAAATAGAAACAATAATTATTAAAAAATATTGCATAGTTTCATCAGAATGTTAGAAAGAAGACAACGTGGTTTTTCGACAGAAAAAGGCCTCAAGAAAAAGTTTCAACTTTAAACGTTTGTTGCAACTACAATTTTTATCCAATTTCAAACAAATTTTATTTCTGAGGTCAGTGGACATTAAGGAATCGATATATCAAAACAAAAAATCGAAATTCCAAAATCTACTTTTTGACTTTTGCGCAGCTAAATGCACTTTCTGGACCACCGTGCGATCCTAATAAGAAGATGATTTTGTACGGAGCACGCAATCTTCCAGATATCAAAGCAAAATTGAATATCTATAAGAAAGCTAAAGAAAGATACGCTCACTCGTTGGGAAAGAATGTGTCATCCAACATATCCGTGCATACGAAGAATTCGTCGGTTACGTTATCGCAGAAGCCAGCTAGTATTACGAAGAACGATGTTCGCTGTTACAATTGTAACGAAGCAGGACACGTACAAGTATTGATTCGCTACCAAATGGTACATGCCTTGAGCCATATGTAAATTCATTACAATTCGAAGGAATAAATAAGAGTAAAATCACAATCTTGGGTAGACTTTTACAAACAGTACGAATAAAGGATTTGGAATTGCCGATTAATTTTTATGTTGTTCCGAAAACCACGATGAGTTGCACATGTTTATTGGGTAGAGATTTGATTGGAAATCCCGAAATAGAAATAGTACGTAGTGACACTGTAGAGATACGCAAGAAATTACCAGAGCGAAAGCTTGGTGTCCCTGAAATTTTTCAAATAGCGGTAAGCGAGGTTTCACCTGATACGACTAATACTAATGTAAACAAAGACATGCCTTGGGATGTACAGAAACGTGTGCGAACGATTATAGATGAACATTACGTTAAACCGGAACGACCGAAAGTACCCAAAACGAATTTAGAAATGGAACTCGTCCTTAAACCGAACCATCAACCGTTTTACTACAACCCGAGACGTCTTTCTTACGTGGAGAAACAAGCGGTCTCGCAAATAATTCACGATTTGTTAGAGCGAGAAATAATTAGACCGAGCACTTCGCAGTATAGTACCTCTATCGTTTTTGTTAAAAAGAAGTCGGGTGAATATAGAATGGCAGTGGACTACAGAGATTTAAATAAGTTAACATTGCGAGATAACTTTCCCATACCGCGTATAGATGATCATATCGATAATCTTCGAGATAAAACTTATTTCACGCGTTTAGATTTGAAAGACGCATTCCATCACGTTAAACTGAAAGAGACTTCAATTCCGTATACTTCTTTTGTTACTTTTATGGGTCAATACGAATATGTTAAAATGCCTTTTGGCTTATCTAATGGACCTTCCTTTTTTATGCGGTTTATAAACGCGGTGTTTCGTTCTCTTATTGACTAGCAGAAAATATTGATTTACCTAGATGACATATTAATCGCTACCCAAACGATCGAAGACAATCTGGAAATTTAAAAAAAAGTTTTGATACTTATGGTGCAAAATTGTATGGAACTAAAATTTATTAAATGAGAAATCTTGCTGGCAGAAATAAATTATTTAGGATATCGGATTAACACGAATGGTATAAAGCCGGGAGTCGAAAACATAGATGCAGTAGTGAATTTTCCGCCTCCCAGGAATTTCAAAGAACTTCATAGTTTTCTTGGCTTAGTTTCATATTTCCGGAGATTCATTAAAAATTTTGCCATTATTTCAAAGCCGTTATACGAGTTATTGAAGTCCAAGACAAATTTTAAATGGGACGAAGAAGCTTTAAATTGTTTCGAAAAATTAAAACAGATTTTAATTTCCGAACCTGTATTGGCAATCTATTCGCCAAGTGCAGAGACAGAACTGCAATGTGATGTGAGCAAAAGTGGTTACGGGTCAGTATTAATGCAAAAACAAGCCGATGGCAAATTTCACCCTATAAGTTATTTCAGTAAAAGAACTACACCGGCTGAGTCCCGTTATCATAGTTTTGAATTAGAGGCTCTCGCCATAATTTATTCTTTAGAGCGTTTCCGAATTTACTTGCAAGGGATAAAGTTTAAAATTGTCACGGATTGTAATAGCCTAAAATTAACATTGGAACGTAAGGAAGTCAATCCGCGAGTTTTAAGATGGTCACTTATTTTGCGGAATTATAATTATACGCTAGAACATCGATCAGGTAAACAAATGCAACATGTCGATGCCTTAAGTAGGGAACATCATAATGTATTAATTATTGTGGAGAATAGTTGGAAGCGAAATTTGGAATTACTCCAAGATTTAGATCCCAAAATCAAAGAAATCAAAGACAAACTGACAAAAGGCGAAGATAAATTTTTTGAGCTCAGCAATGGATTGGTTTATCGCAAAACAAAAACCGCATTAATACTTTTTAGGCTTTCGCGGCCATAGTGATTACTACTAGAATAGGCTTCCGGGTCGGAGCCGCATTCAGAAGACGAGAAAGTCCGACGTTTCGCCAGAATTGCAACTAGCTTCATTAATGAATCAAATAATCTCTGATACTGAGGAAAGCAATGGGTTCACCCATCTCACCAGTGGTAGCGGATATTTTCATGGAACACCTGGAAAAGACCATTCTAGAGAATGCTCCATCCAAACCCACGGCCTGGTTCCGATATGTGGACGACACTTTTGTAATATGGAGACATGGTAGAGAGGCACTGAACAGTTTCCATAATTTCATTAATTCAATACACCCGGCTATCAAGTTTACAGTCCAAATAGAAAAGAACCAGCAAATCCCTTTCCTGGATGTCCTGGTAAACAGAAAACACGACGGCACTCTTGGACACAAAGTGTACCGAAAACCTACTCACACAGACAGATATTTACAAGCTTCGTCACACCATCATCCATCCCAAAAGATATCGGACATCTCTTCATTAATCACTAGAGCAGTCTCAATTTCAGAACCATCCTCCCTTCAACAAGAACTCACCAACGTAAAAACAGCACTGATTAAAAACGGCTATACTACACCTCAAATCAACCGCACTATGCGCAAAATAATCAACGCACCTGTTGACACAAATATACAACCTCCACCTTCACAAAACACCCCAACATCTATTGCATTTCTACCCTATCTACAGGGCACAACCGACAGGATTTCGCGGATTCTCAGAAAATATAATATCAAAACAATCTTCCAACCGGCTCAAAAGGTGAGTCAAATATTGACCTCGGCCAAAGACCCGTGTCCACCCCTTACCTGCCCAGGTGTATACAAAATACCCTGTTCATGCGGTAAGGTATACATCGGTGAAACTGGGTGGAGTGTCAATACTCGCCTAAAGGAACACGAAAGATGCTCCAGATTGGGCTACGTAAAGTCAGCTGTAGCCGAACACCAGATTGAGACTGGCCAATAAAGGTTTAGGTCTCAATCCAATCTGGAACAGCCTCCTCCCAGTTTTTTAATTGTTCAGCTGCCCAATTAAAAACTATTGGATGGTGCACCGATCCGCAACGATGGACACAGGTATAAGTTAGGGCCCCCTCTGATACTTTCCTCAGTATCAGAGATTATTTGATTCCCTGATGAAGCTAGCTGCAATGCTGGCGAAACGTCGGACTTTCTCGTCTTCTGAACGCGGCTCCAACCCGGAAGCCTATTCTAGTAGTAAAAACCGCATTACTTTTTTATGTTCCAACTTCAATGGAAGAAAATGTAATTCGAGCAAGCCACGAAGAAATTGGCCATCAAGGTATCAATAAAACTGGGCGAAGTATTACCCAGAGTTGTGCCGCCCAACCCTTGGTTCCACAAGACAGGAACCCAGAGGAGGGGTTTTAGTGGGTATTCCGGGAGGTCGAACTCCCGGCGAGTCCCACACTACCCCTGGCATTACATGCTGGGGGTGTGCGTAAATGCATTTCCCCTCCTCCACAAAAAAAAAAAAAAAAAAAAAAAAGGTATCAATAAAACTGTGAGTTAACTTTTTAACTTTAACAAGTTAACTTCAACTTTTGATTTTTTCTGGTCTTACCCTTTCAAATTATGACACTTAATGAAAAAATGATATGTGCCAAATTTCAACGAAATCGGACAACGGGAACCAGTGCCGCATCTGTGACAAAGTTTTAACATTTAACCGCTTGCGCTTGAAAGACGTGCAGCGCACGTCGTAATGCTTTTGTCTCAAAATCGCCAACGATGGTAGACGTGCGGTACACGTCGGTTCCAGGTTGTTTGGAAAGAAAGTTGTTATTTAGGTGTAATTTATAACATGGGCCTTAAGGTTACGAGAGTCATAGCG
Organism: Cerceris rybyensis; assembly: GCA_910591515.1. Taxonomy (NCBI): domain Eukaryota; kingdom Metazoa; phylum Arthropoda; class Insecta; order Hymenoptera; family Crabronidae; genus Cerceris; species Cerceris rybyensis. Next base: position 2,533,872 of record OU342796.1, on the reverse strand, counting down.
TGTCATCATTTTTATGTATTTTCGCAGTCGTGCAGAGCGGGCCTATTTGGCAAAAACCCATTGATGACCGCACGGTTGCACGTGGCCACCAGATTTGCACGGCACGTTCTTGCAAGGTAAATTTATGACATATGTCATAAATTTAGCGTTTCCTAAATCCACTTCAATCACGTAGTTCAAGGCCCCCACCCTCTGCCTGGGCCTTCGACGGGTTTTGGCAAGTACCAATGCAAGCCTTGCGTTTTTTGGTTACCACCCACGAAGCCCAGGCAGAATCAATAATATTCGATCGCAGGCCCAACTTCCTTCCCCCTAGCATGTTACTAACAATAAGTCCTCCTCCCACGGTATGTCGACGGAGGAAGGGGTTTTTGAAAAAACTGATAAAGGGAACGAAGACCAGGCCGGAGGAGCATTACATTTTTTAATACCATTACACTACATGCTTCGCGCTTGTTATATCTTTTTACTTGTTATTTTTTGTTAAATCTTCATTGTTATCTTGAAGCACACGAGTCAACATAAACGCTAGTGCTTCTCCTTTAGTTCTTACTGAGAGCTGAAAGTTTGTGTTTCGAAGAGCAATATCAATTGAAATAGTAAGAATATGGAAACTAGAAGTGCTGATGAAATATATCTATTAGGCCATAGTGAAAGTCAAATTATTGGATCGAAGCTTTCTAGTAATGGTCAAGCTTTACGTGTACTCTTTTACAACATACGTAAAATAAATTTAGAGCTTCGATCGAGTGCCGCGATTGTAATAAAGGAGGTGGAAGTCTTTTGGAATAAGGCACGTATTCCCCAAAGACATACACACAATAGTATTAAAAAACTAATAGGATTATATCAGAACTGGCGAAAGTTACAACGTTCTAACAAACGTCGAAGTGAGTTGCAAAAAAAGAGAGAACAAGAATTTCTTGAATCGATGGATGATCTTTTTGACATCGCTCATGAAGATGCATTAAATAGTATCAATATTGAAGAAGACAGACTTTTCCTTTTAAATCAAAGGATAAAGGGAAGAGAAGGCTCAATGATAGGAACCGATATGAGTTTAATGAAAAAAGAGCTTCGGAGAGCAATTATAATAGAAAAAGAAGAGTCATGGAAGAAACGACATGGTGCAATAGCAAAAACAGAAGGTAAATATTGGTTAAATACATTTCTAATTCTGAATGTGTTCTTGAAAATGTCTGAATTTAATGTAAATTTCCTCGTACATTACAGAATTTATACAATTGGAGTCAACTTCATCTGATGGTGAACAGGATATTTCATCATAATTTGAACTTAAAGATACTGTGTTAGAAGAACCCGAAATTCTTGACGAAGCGGGGCCGAGCCAGCCAAAAAAGTCAAGAGGGAAGCAAAAAGTTCAAAACGCAATACTGGTTGCAACACTAGATAATTGTAAAGTAACAGATCGAGATGCAGTTCGCATCATACTTGCTGTTGCTGAAGCATTAGGACATTATTTAGATGACTTAATAGTCAATCGGTCTTCGATCAGGCGCTACCGCTACCAATTGCGAGAAGAGAGAAGTAAACTGATACATGACACATTTAAAGAAAATTTACCGAAAATTACTACAGTTCATTGGGATGGAAAACTACTGCTACGATTAACTGGTAAGGAATACGTTGAGAGATTACCAGTCATTGTAACGTACCAGGGAAAAGAAAAACTTTTAGGAATCCCTGCGATTGCAAAATGCAGTGGAAAAGAACAATCACTAGCAGTAGCAGAATTATTAGAAAATTGGGAATTGACAGATAGTGTTAAAGCAATATGTTGCGACACAACATCTACAAATATGGGACGACTTAAAGGTGCCTGCGTGACCTTAGAGCAGATACTCGGGCGAGATTTATTATATTTTCCTTCTCGGCACCATATTGTATATGAAATTGTTTTAAAAAGTGTATTTGAATTGAAAATGTCAAAATCGTCAGCACCTGATATTCCAATATTTATAAAGTTCCAAAAATGTTGGTCAACAATAAATAAATCTAGTTATCAATCGTGCCTCGAGGATAGCTATATTTGCGAAAAACTTCAAGATATGGATCTCGTGTTAGATTTTTGTTTAAATTTAATCAATCAAACTTAAAGTTCCAGGAGCTTCCCATCATGCCAGATGGATGGCAAAAGCAATTTACGTATTAAAAATTTATTTATTTCGTAATCAGTTCCTACTAAGTAGTGAAGAGATTATAGGAATTAAAGACATTTGCTTATTTGTGGCTAATATATATATTAAAGCATGGTTTAATGCACCAATTGCTGCAGATGCTCCAAATCAAGATTTGCTATTTTTGCAACATCTATATAAATACAGAGAAGTGAGCAAAAGTATAAGCGAAGTAGCAATACACAAATTTAGTGGGCATTTGTGGTACTTGATTCCAGAATGTGCAATTCTAGCCTTATTTAGTACACAATTATCATATGATATAAAGAGGCGTATGCTGCAGAATTTGAATTCTAATAAAACTGAAACTCCCTATAAAAGGATTATTTTAAAAGACGTAAAAGACTATATTAATATAGGCATAGAAAATTTTATTTCAACACAAAGCCACAACTTTTTTTCTAGATTTAATATTTGTACAGACTTTTTACAAAAAGACCCTTCAGTTTGGGACAGTGATCAAACTTATAAAGATGCGTTACAAATAATAATGAATTTAAAAGTTGTGAATGACACTGCAGAACGTGGAGTGAAGCTGATTACGGATTACAATAGTTTGCTTACGAAAAATGAAGATGACAAACAATTCATTTTTCAAGTAGTAGAAGATCGTCGGTGTTACCCCGATGCGAAGAAATCAACCGTAATGAAAGTCGGCATCTATTGACTTGCGTCCATTAATTTATAAGTTTTATTATTTATAATTTTATTAAATAGTTATAGATTTAGCTTAAATAATACGATGTAGATGTAAAAAATATTTTCTTTGAATATTTTAAGGACTACTTTAAAACTGTAAATGACATTTATATTGAAATCGGTGTATATAATAAAAATTGTAAAACTTCTCCTTAAATGCGGCACGTGTTCCTGATATCCGATCTCGTTGAAATTTTGGGAACATAGTTTTCTTATCACAAGTGAAAATTTGAGAGGGTAACACAAAACAAAACTGAGAAAAATTATTTTACCCCTATAGCTAAGGACCACCCTAATACACATAGATCATTATGGCCCTTTAGAAAGAACGTGCCATCGTCAAAAATATGTATTTGAAATCATTGACGGTTTCACGAAATTTGTGAAATTTTATCCCACTGTTAGTACGGGGGTAGAAGAAGTTATTAAGCATTTAAAAACTTATTTCTCGACTTATAGTAAATCTCGGAAGATAGTTTCAGACCGGGGTAGCGCATTTACCTCAAATAAGTTTAAGGAATTTTTGGAGGAAAATAATATTCAACATGTATTAATCGCAACTGCAACTCCACATGCAAATGGGCATATCGAGCGAGTTAATCGAGATTTGACGCCCATACTTGCGAAGTTGACAAATTCTTTGTCCGGATGGGATAAGGTTCTAGCCGATGTCGAATTTGCTATCAATAACAGTATAAATCGATCAACCGGACAATCACCTGCTAAATTATTATTTGGTGTAAACCAGATGGGAAGGAATAGTGATAATTTAAGAATAATTCTAGAATCCAACCATCATGAACCGCGAAATATTTATGAGATTAGAAATAAAGCCGTGGGAAACGTTCGAAAGGTTAACGAATATAACATACATTACTATGATAAGAAACACAAAGTACCAACCCAATATCGAGTAGGAGATTATGTTATGATAAAGAATTTTGATGTAACACCCGGAATAAACAAAAAATTATTACCCAAATTTAGAGGACCGTATACGATAAAGCGCATTCTAGATAACGATCGCTATGTTATTTGCGATCCAGACGGACATCAGTTAACGCAACAACCTTTCGAAGGAATTTCTTCGGTAGAAAATATGAAACTCTGGATCGGTGGAGAAAAAGATTAATTCTCCTTTTATTGTAACCATTACGATTAAGCGTTATTTTTAGTTTGGGTTTCGAGAATGTTTATGTAAGTGAATGTTGTGTCTACGATGTTCGACTTGCGTGGATTACATCCGGCTCGAAGGACCAATTTTTGTTGTGAAGTATAGCAGTGATTCACAACATCACGCTTTTTGTAATAATAAAGCGTGACACCCAGATTCGTTGTTGAATTAACCACCTCAACAGAAATGTCGCGAGATCCTTGTTAATGGTGTGAAGTATAATATTGCTTCACATGTCTCACGCTCTGAGCTTAATGACTGACCAAAAAAAATAGCTCCTACGCATTGCCGCTCAAACCGAGAAAAAATATGAGGCACAAAAAATCCCCAGCCCGGCCGCACGCGTCGCCAGTCGCGCCAACACAAAAATCACGGCCTCCAAGTAGTGGATTTCGTGAGCGATGTAACAGTAAGACTTTGTCCATTGTTTCTCATTTCATTTATATTATTACTACATTAGGTAATCCAGCCAGAAGATGATCGAGGGCGATCATTCCGTCAACCTTGTTCTCGTATGTAAAGGGTATAGCAGGATAAGGTGGTCAAAAGTGCCCTTGAACCTATTTCAATGGGGGTAGTCTCATTCGATAGATAATGCTCGGCGATCATTGTGTACCAAATTTTAACCCTTTATCTTGATCGGAAGGGTAGTTATGGGGAAAATTAAAAAAACAGGTTTTTGGCCCTTTTCCCCCATTTATTGAGGTGTAAAAAATCCGAAAAAATTCTGGCATATTCTACACGGTACCGGACATGTTGGAGAATTTTTTCAGATTTTTCCGTCGAAGTACCTAAGCGTGAAAAATGGGCAAAGTAAAAAAAAACGGAAAAAAGAAGATTTCGTATCGAAATCTTCGAGGTACAACTTTTTGTTTTATATAGTAACAATCTAACACCTACGATTGTTATCCCCAATTTTTTTCAGATTTTTAAACCACCTGCGTCATTATGAAAAAAATCGAAAACCGATTTTCGGGACGTATTTTGATCTAAAACGCAAGAAGTAATTGTTATTTTTCCATTATTTTCATAGAGTATGTTCATTTTGTGGTTTTTAATGTTTTACCATTACAGATAATTTCATAACAATAAAAGGAATTGAGATAACTCACTTATCTGTAAACTGTGTGTTACATTATGTACCATCATTTTGAACGTTGTTTCAACAGCAGCAGTGGCGACGCGTCTAGAGTGTCTGCTCTGGAACCGCTATGAACTTTTTTGTCGCGGGTTCGCGTCCCGGAAGGTATATTTTTTTTTCTTTTTTTTTAATCTGTAAATGCATAAAAATAATCAATAATCATTTTTAACAGCTATTGCGATAATCCTAAATGCATAAAAAATGTATATCGTATAGAAAATAGTTTTGGAGCATATCTGTTGTTTTGCCGGCTCTCTCTAGCAATATGTTATCCCATGGTTACGGATATTATTAAACATTTAAATTACGGAAATGTTAACTTATTATGGTATATAAAAATGTATATTCGGCACTAAAGGAACGGAGTTTATACCTTGACAAATTCCTGCCGAAGTTATGTTGAATGAAAACAAAAGTTCCTTTCTTTTGGTAGATTATTATTTTTCGCCATAAGTACTAGTTTGTTATTTGTTCCGAAATCATATAGAATAAATAATACGTTTGAGGGCCATAACTGTACAATAGATACATTCGTTAAAATTGCTTTATTGTTATATACGAATTTACTTCTTAAGCTTTTAGATATCTTACTGATGAGCATTTGTATCGCTTTCAAAATACCTTTAAGAAATAGAGGCATATAATTTAGTTTGCAGGACTTTATTATTTTATTGCGCCTGCTCCAATATCACACGAACCCTTCCTGTCCGTAAGCCTTCACCAATGACCTGCTGGCATTGAAGGTTTGGCGCAGGTACTAAGCTAATCCCCTATAGGTATTTATGTTATATTGGTCAATTCACTGTTAAATGGTTTCTGTCTCTACCTAGTCACATGGAACCGTACATACTTAAAAAAGTACAAATATTCATAAATGGTAACATACCCAGCATTAAATCGGTTTGACACATTCGAGACAATAGCGGAGACCCAACCATAAACTGTCTTCCCTACGCTCACTTCAGAATTAACAAATTAAAAATGGCAATATAATAGAAACCAATAGAAATTAATATTTTCCAAGTTTCGAGCATATCCCATCCATGTCAACGATTCTTCTTTGAATATAAGGGAAAGAAACATGCAAGTAAAGTAATCATTACGTGCATATACTCTGTTAGTGCAAGTGTTGTGATCTTTGGTGCCGAATATACATTTTTATATACCACAATAAGTTAACATTTCCGTAATTTAAATGTTTAAAAATATCCGTAACCATGGGATAACATATTGCTAGAGAGAGCCGGCAAAACAACAGATATGCTCTAAAACTATTTTCTATACGATATACATTTTTTATGCATTTAGGATTATCGCAATAGCTGTTAAAAATGATTATTGATTATTTTTATGCATTTACAGATTAAAAAAAAAAGGAAAAAAAAAATATACCTTCCGGGACGCGAACCCGCGAAAAAAAGTTCATAGCGGTTCCAGAGCAGACACTCTTGACGCGTCGCCACTGCTGCTGTTGAAAGAACGTTCAAAATTATGGTACATAATGTAACTCATAGTTTACAGATAAGTGAGTTATCTCAATTCCTTTTATTGTTATGAAATTATCTGTAATGGTAAAACATTAAAAACCACAAAATGAACATACTCTATGAAAATAATGGAAAAATAACAATTACTTCTTGCGTTTTAGATCAAAATACGTCCCGAAAATCGGTTTTGGATTTTTTTCATAATGACGCAGGTGGTTTAAAAATCTGAAAAAAATTGGGGATAACAATCGTAGGTGTTAAATTGTTACTATATAAAACAAAAAGTTGTACCTCGAAGATTTCGATACGAAATCTTCTTTTTTCCGTTTTTTTTTACTTTGCCCATTTTTCACGCTTAGGTACTTCGACGGAAAAATCTGAAAAAATTCTCCAACATGTCCGGTACCGTGAAGAATATGCCAGAATTTTTTCGGATTTTTTACACCTCAATAAATGGGGGAAAAGGGCCAAAAACCTGTTTTTTTAATTTTCCCCATAACTACCCTTCCGATCAAGATAAAGGGTTAAAATTTGGTACACAATGATCGCCGAGCATTATCTATCGAATGAGACTACCCCCATTGAAATAGGTTGAAGGGCACTTTTGACCACCTTATCCTGCTATACCCTTTACTTCTCAACTGTAAAATTGTTATCAATATACTCTCGTTATAATTGTGATTTATTCTGATTGTGAGTGTGAATTGTTCTACTGCCGACACGTTTTTCCCTCCTTTAGTGGTAGGACTACTACAATATATAGAGCTGAGATAAAGTTGTGTGGTTTTTTATCTGAACATAATCTTTCATTTAAAATAATGGATCATCTTGGTCCATTATTAAAAAGTTGCTTTCCTGATTCACAAATCGCTCAAAAAATTCAAATGAAAAATACTAAAACTTCTGCTATTGTTAAAAATGTCATTACCGTTTCAACTTTTTTAGTGCAAGTGCTAAACGACAATTTCAGTTAAAAGAGTTTCAAGAGTTTTTAGATGTTGAAGTACACAAGATTTTACACCCTTCTCAAACTCGTTGGTTATCATTATCATAAGTAGTTTTGAGATTACTAGAACAATCGGTAGCATTACAAACATATTTCACTAATCAAGTATATGAAGCTAAACTACATGCAGTTGGAACAATATTAAATTATCTTAATAACCCGATTGTAAAGTTGTACAGTAGAGACTCCCGTATCCGTACCCCCATTATCCGAATACCCTAATATACGGACGTTCTATTACCCATATGTTCTGTTATCCGCACAACGTTTCGTAGCGATGTTTACATGTTTACTACAATCTATTTAGACGTAACAAATACTTTCCTGTGTTCGGATGGTTAAATGTAATTACAGTGAGTAACTTTAATATTCGGACACTATGAGATTTTTGGTTTGTTACATCATAATTTCGTTTCTAATAAAACAAACAAAGGACAAAATCAAGTATTGTATTAAGGTATATGTCTAGTAAGCAATAGTATAAGTTTTATTTACATAACTTGCAACAGTTGTTAAATAACACGATTTAAATAAAACATTGTCCGATTTTCACGTTACTTTAATATTCGGACACTTGGTAGTGTAGCACCTTTTGTAAGTGTATATGCCGAGTTGCTTCGAGCTAGAACGCAATGTTTGTTTACAAACATGGCCGACTGTTCGGATGATACTAACGAATATTATTTCATCAGTTACTGTTCGATAATCGTTAAGTTCACGTTTATAATGCCGCGCAAAAGTAATACCTGTTTCAATCTACGACAACTTGTGATTTTTCACAATGCAAAAGGAAAATCATATAGACAAATTGCTGCCATGCTCAACATGAGCAAGAGTACAGTGGCAGATATCGTTAAACGATTCAAGTGTGAGGACCGCATAGACTCTATACCTCAAAAGGGCCAGCCAAAGAAGTTAGATGCACGTGACAAGAGGAAGTTGATCAGAAAAATAAAGAAAGATCCTACACTTAGTGCACCAAAATTGGCAGCTGAGCTCTTAAACGAGACTGGGAAAAAGGTACATCCTCAAACTATCCGCAGAGCTTTAAAAGATAGTGGCTACAATGGAAGAGTGGCTAGGAAGAAACCGTATGTGAACGAACAAAATCGGAAGAAAAGATTAAATTTTGCCAAGGAATTTGTTTTGAAGGAAGAAGCATGGTGGAACGATGTCATTTTTGCCGACGAAAGTAAATTTAATATGTTTGGGTCAGATGGGCGAAGGATGGTATGGCGGAAGAAAAATGAAGAATTTAAATTTAAAAATCTAAGACCGACAGTGAAGCACGGAGGTGGCAGTGTACTAGTTTGGGGCTGTATATCCACATTTGGACCGGGCGAATTAGTTTTTATTGACAATATTATGGATAAAAATGTATATTTGAACATATTAAAAAACACTTTACACAAAAGTGCTACACACATGGGAATTTTAAACACATTTAAATTTTACCAGGACAATGATCCGAAACATAAGGCACGCATTGTGCAGGAATATTTATTGTATAATTGTCCAAAAGTGTTACAACCACCACCCCAATCATCAGACCTCAACCCTATTGAAAATATGTGGGATGAACTAGATCGACGTATCAGAAAAACAACAATAACTTCAAAAGAAATGTTGAAACATAGATTAAAAGAGGAATGGAACAATATAAACACCGAATATTTAAAAAAAATCATTAGAAATATGCCACAACGTTTAAAAGAAGTAATCCAGCAGAATGGCTATCCAACAAAATATTAAGGTACCTATTATTATTAAAATTAGCTTAAACATAAGTTTCGGAATACGTAGTTTCTATAAGTGTCCGAATATTAAAGTAACGTGAAAATCGGACAATGTTTTATTTAAATCGTGTTATTTAACAACTGTTGCAAGTTATGTAAATAAAATTTATACTGTTGCTTACTAGACATATACCTTAATATAGTACTTGATTTTGTTCTTTCTTTGTTTTGTTAGAGATGAAATTATGATGTAATAAACCAAAAATTTCATAGGGTCCGAATATTACAGTTACTCACTGTATATTAATTCAGTCTGAAGCAGATAACAGTATCACAATGGCAAACAAACGAAAACGTGTAGTTTTAACTATTGAAGATAAATACAAAATAATTAAAGATCTTGAAAGTGGTGAAAGTGCAACGAAATTAGCAAGAATACATGGTATTGGGAAATCTACAATCACAGATATTAAAAAACAGAAACGCAATATTGAAAATTATGTACAGAATGTAGATTCCACGGATGTTAGTACCAGTAGGAAAAGCTCAATGAATCCAAAAAATAAAAGTGTAGATGATGCTGTCTTCCAATGGTTTCGTAAACAAAGATACAAAGAGATACCGATATCTGGACCCATGGTACGTGAAAAAGCTCTAGAGTTCAACGATAGATTGAAGGGAAACTCATTTAAGGATGTTTGGGAGGTACAATCGGAGACAAAAGTACATGAAATTAGAAATTCGCGATAAATTGGGCTTTACAGCATATCATGAGGGAAATAAACACTATTTATACTAAATAAAAAGTATATAGTTTGAGAGAAAATTTGAAATTTTATCAAAAACTTTGAAAAAAATGAGAAATAACAAATAATGTGGAAAATTTGTAAGTAACTTTTGGCAGTGAATATGCTTCGATTTCAACTTAGAAACAAAAAAATATTAAGTTTCAATCTTTATTAATAATGAGCGTATAACTTTTTAATATGTTTAAATAATAATTAAAACTTTAAATTCGTATTTATTTAATACAATTATAAATTTTAAAAAATTAAAAAATGAATAATTGCACTCTATACAGAACGAAGTAAACGTGACAACACTGTAGCATTTTTACGTTGGCAGCGCTGGTATGTCTTACTCTTACATGATAAAGAGAGAAAAATCCTACACTTACAATTACTATAGGTTATCCTTTGCAATCGCGCACACTACAATATATAGACAGACACGTTTTTGGAAAAACATTTTTAGTATTGAAGAAAAAAATTCATTAATATATGAAATGACCTAACCTAGACAGACTTATGCTTCTCCGTTACCTAACTGTTTTACCACTGATGATACAATAGATAAAACTATATGTAGCTCTCAGCTGACTACAGTGTTGCCGCACTTCCTCATACACTTATTAAGATATCGAGTAAAAGGCAGATTTTCAGCTAATTTTTTATTTTTTACTCGATAACCGTTTAGTGAATTTGAATAAATTTATGCTTAATTGATTCTCCAGAGTTCAAGTTACTTATTATAAAAGTTTGAAATTTCTGGTAGCTTTTTTTCTGTTAATAAAAATAAATTTAATCTGTTCGGTTAACGAATCTCCATAAGATTACGTGTAAAATTTCAGTTTTTTAAAATTGTAATAACTTTTTAACGGTTTAGTGAATCGATTTGTAATTTTAACAGGAGCTTTAGAATTGAATGAGGAACGTTCTCCTAAATTTTCATTTGACTGGTAGCATTTTGACATACCTCCCAAACATCCTTAAAGCTGGTAATGGTTGGTTAGTAAAATTCAAAGCACGTCATAGTATTCGACAGCTGGATACCTATGGAGAAAAACTTTCAGCGGATAGTGCTGCTGCACAAACTTTTAGAACAGATTTTAATAAATTTTTAAATGATGAACAATATGCATTAGCAAATGTATACAATGCTGATGAAACTGGTTTAATTTGGAAGGCACTACCACAGAAAACGTTAGTTTCTCAGCGAGAAAGATCAGCTCCCGGTCGCAAAGTTAGTAAAGAACGCGCGAATGCTACCGGATGTCCTCAACTTCCTATTCTGACCATTGGAAACAGTAAACACCCACGCTGCTTTAAACATACCAATATGAGTGCAATGCCAGTTGTTTATAAAAATCAGACAAATGCTTGGATGGACAGCAACATTTTTGTTGAATGGTTTGAAAATATTTGTATACCAACGGTTAAAGAACATCAATTCAAAAATGGTCGCAGAGAAAGAACTGTTTTGCTGATAGACAATGCTAGATCGCATTCTACATGTGACATTCTTAACCAGAAGGATGAATTCATAAAAGTTATGTTTTTGCCACCTAATGTAACTTCACTCATACAGCCACTAGATCAAGGAGTCAGCGAGTTCTTCAAACGACTATACAGAAAAGAATTGCTCAAAAAACTTCTGTTTACGTTTCACTTAAATGAAGAGGGTGTGATAGAGCAATATAAAAAACTAAATTTATAAGACTGCTTTTACATGGTGGCAGATGCATGGAGTAACATTAAAAGTACAACATTGAAAAGAGCATGGAGAAAACTTTTAGTGCATGAAATTGAAGAAATTAGTGTACAAGAAAGAACAGTAGGAGCAGATATTGAAGAAGCTGTCACTACATTGCGTAGAATACCGGCATGTGACTGTAACAGCGATGATGATTACAATGGTTCAGTGCGATGAAGACAATGATGATAACGCTGAAAGTAGCGATGAAGATAACATAAATTTTACACAAATAGCAAACGAAAGTAAATTTGAGGACGTGCCTTCTCATGTCGAAGCATTTGACTCATTTGAAAAAGGACCTCCATGGTTTGAAGCGCAACGGGAATGTAATTCTACACAGTTGCTTACAATAAAAAATTTATGTGACTTAGCGGCTAAAAAGATATGGGACCCTTAGATGTGAAAAAACCTCAATTTTGTTCATTTCTACTTAAATAAATGATGTATAATGCAAAAGAAAATAATTGTTCTATTATCCAAAAATTCCACTATCCGGCAGCTTTTGTCTCCCTGTTAGTTCGGATACGAGAGTCTCTACTGTATTATCCTTTTTTAAAATGGGTTTTACCCAAGTTCACTACTTTGAACGAAATTTTTCAATCTGAAAAACCAATGATAACGTCTATGTGTGATACTGTTAAAACTACTTACCTAGAGCTACTACAAAGTTACATGCAATCAGATTATATCAGCCAAACTTCATTAGCAGAAATTAATCCAACTGATAAAACTAAATTTTCATCATCTACTCAAATATATACAGGCGTTGATGCGATTAATTTTTTTAGTTCTCCAGAATATCGTCATAATGAGAGAATGAAAGAAGATTTTTTCAACGGTTGTATAATGTTTTTAAGCACCAGCTGCAATGAAATTAGGTCTCGTTTTGATTTTGGTAATCCTTTATTACAAAAATTAAGTATACTGCAACCTTCAAAAGCTATGGATCCAAGAACAAGAAAAAACACACCATCTCTCATGCCTTTAATGCAATTATTACCGCGTATTGTAACACCGAATCAATTCCAAGATGTTGACGATGAATGGCGACGATTACCTACCTTTGAACTACCTGCTTATGTGAGTATAAAGGATGATCCAGATATATTTTGGAATAAATTAGTCAAGAACGATTCTGGAGGTGATAGAGGCAATCTATTCTAAAATTTGTCTAAGTTTGTGCTGAATGTACTTTCTTTACCGCATTCTAATGCAGATTGCGAGCGTATTTTTAGTAAAGTAAATTTGATAAAAACTGAAACTAGAAATAAATTAATTACGTCAACAGTGAATGGATTGCTTCTATCTACTCAACGAATAGGTGATTGTTATAATTATGAACCAAGCAAGACTGAGTTCAATCGAATGACCGCTGCAATACTTTATCCTCCTAAATTAGGTGAAAGAAAAACTAATTCTAAAAGAAATTGTGATGAAAATATAAGAGAAAATAGAAATAAGAGTGATGAAGATGACTTTGATAACATTATCATGCCAAATGAATCATATGGATTCCGTTCATTAAGAATAAAATAAGCGTTATTTAATTAAAAGAAAAATATTAGGAAATAAACATAAATATTTATTTTTAAATAATTACGTTGATCAGTGTTAAAAAGTTCAAGTTTAAAAATTGCAATTAAAATGTTGAATCATATAATGGTCTTTGTAACGCGACGTGTATTTTGGATACCACGGAGGAGCGACAGGTACCTTGCCCGGAGGTCCTGCGCCCCTCCACCCGACCTCTTACCATCTTTCCGCCGGGAGCGACTCTGATTGGTCAGGTCCGGAAGCGGAAAGAGGGATATAAGGAGGCCCTTTTCCGGAGAACGACAGAGTTTTCCTTACACTCTCACCTCAACTACAGTAGCCCTCGTACGGAGCAGACGAGCCTTCGCGGCAACGGCACTCTTGCGAGGCGCGAACTAGTTGACTCCCATCCTAAAGAGTTTTCATTACACTCTCACCTCAACTACAGTAGCCCTCGTACGGAGCAGACGAGCCTTCGCGGCAACGGTACTCCTGCGAGGCGCGAACTATGTAGTTGACTCCCATCCTAAAGAGTTTTCCTTACACTCTCACCTCAACTACAGTAGCCCTCGTACGGAGCAGACGAGCCTTCGCGGCAACGGCACTCCTGCGAGGCGCGAACTAGTTGACTCCCATCCTAAAGAGTTTTCCTGCACTCTCACATCTCAACTTCAGTAGCCCTCGTACGGAGCAGACGAGCCTTCGCGGCAACGGCACTCCTGCGAGGCGTGAAACAGTTGACTCCCATCCCTAAGCAGAGAGATCAAGAGGCAGACGAGCCTTCGCGGCAACGGTACCTCTCTCTCTGTATTCCATCGGCAGGGAGCCGTGGGGGCTTCGTGAGTGGTTTAGTCCCCCGGTTTTGGGCTTTACGACCCCGCCGGACCCGAGTAGTGTTCCCCCAGGGGCCTACCCAGTTACCTGGGTAGGTACGGGCATTCGCGCGCCCGGGGGTCCCCGAGCTGTCTTACGGCAAGGTGTGGGGTCCCCATTCTGTGGCCTGGGAGACCCCACTGGGCTTAACGACCCCACCGACCTGAGTCAAGTGCTCCCAAACCAAGGGTGTATTGGTACCACGAGGGCTGGGTTGCCCACGGAGTTTTAGCCCACTCCGGCCCAGCCGTGGGTAGGTCCATCGTGGGGGCGAAAGTTTCAAGAGCCAAATGCTGGCGAGACATTGGCGGGCTTATGCTACGGATGTCGCTGTGTGAGATGCAGTAAACCTTCCATCTCGGGTGCCGACCTGCAGAGCCGGTAGGAGTTAAGAAAGTCTCCGCTCCGACCAGTGTGACGCACAATCTTCGTGTTAAGACTGGTAGTACGCTGCTTATGCACGTACGCGTTGATCGAGCGTATCTCGATCCCGCGCCCATGGGGGCCGTGAGGATTAAGCCGCGAGGCAGGTACTTCACGTTAAACAAACCATTGACGTTCTCTCTGTATTCCTCCACATCCTTAAGCAGAGAGACCAAGAGGCAGACGAGCCTTCGCGACAACGGCACCTCTCTCTCTCTGCTTTCCCTCCACATCCTTAACACTAGGTTTACGGACGTTTCTTATATACCTATCTCTACGAGCACCCGTCAAATTGACGGGTAGGCAAAAATACGCATCTTCTTTAAAAAATCGATTGTTTCAAATTAAGGATCAATTAAACAACACTAGGGTTCACATTTAGATACATTACTAATGATGTAAAATGTCTATTTTTTTAAATTACCACGAAAATGTTAGCAATGGTGTTAACGGTATACATTGAGCATATTTTTTACAGACGTACTCAATTTTGTTTGTGCTTTTTCCGCACACGATCTCTTTCCTATATACACAAGAATTACTGTTTCAGTTTTTCTTGAGGTTTTTCGTGCCTCTGTGTGAGTGCAGTCCTTTAGGTGTTTCATTATGCGTCTATCAATTATCAATCCGAAGGCACTAGTTACATAACTCGACATAATATTTCTCTTATCGTAGCCAGTAGGTCCTGTGATACCCTTGAATATCATATCAATGAGCGGCCTACCCACAGATACCCCTGCTTTCAGTTTTATCCACCGTGTTCCGTCAACTATACTTTCAATTATATTGATGATTATTGTAATGATTATACGAACAAAGCAAATATATAAAGATTACTCATGGAATTAGCTAATCCGTCAATTTGACGGGTCCCGTAGAGATAGGTATACCACATATGAATCTCAAAAAGTAGAAGGCTAAGGGAAACAAAACTGTGCGTATAAATTCTTTGGAAGAAATGATTAATTTACGATGCAAAACGGTTGAAATCGATCAAGCGGTTTTCGAGATATTTCATTGCAAAGTTTGAATTCCGTCAAATTGACGGGTCCCGTGAACCTAGTGTTAAGCAGAGAGACCATGAGGCAGACGTAGCCTCCGCGGCAACGGCACCCCTCTTTCCCTGACGCCTCTCTTCACCATCCTCTCCTCTTCCTATCCGATCCCGTCCTAAAAGCTCTGTTTTCGAGAACCTCCCCCGAACGAGGAACACGCACCGTTACAAATTGGCACCCAACGCGAGGCGCAAAGGAAAGCGTGTTACATCTTGTTTTTTCTCAGTTTCTACTGTATAAGATAAATAATATAACAAATACCACTTCCGTTTCCGGTAGCGTTTGGTGAGCAGAGAAGTAGAGTGGGCTGAAGTGAAAAGAAAGTTAAAAGGCGAAAGAAGGGAAGAGGAAAGAGAAAGGTGTGATGGGGAGGAAAAGGAAGAAAAGGTGTGTGGAAGGAGATATAAAGAGTGGGTGGAAAGAAGTGAGTGTGAGGGTAAGTGAGATAGAGAGAGTGAGTGGGTGAGAGAGGTTAGGAAAGCGTGAGCGAGTGGAAAGGAGGGAAAGAGTGTGGGTGCGAGAGAGCCATCTGGTGTGTTTGGTAAGAGTGAGTGAGGTGGATAGTCGATAAGGAAGGGTGTAAGAGTAGAGAAAATAGAGAGGGGATATGGAGGAAAGTGAGGTAGGTGACCAAGGGGGGAAAAGGGAGGAGAAGATGGAGGAGAAAAGAAGAGGAAGGCCAACAAACGTAGAGAGGTTGGGAAGATTAAGGACGGGAAGTGCAGGATCGCTAGATGGAATAATTAGTAGGAAGAAGGAAGTAGAAAGAGAGACGAGTACGGGATCGGAGGAGAGGGAGGCCTTTAAAAGATCGGAGAGAGTAAAGAGGTCACCGAGTAAGGAGAGGAAAGATGAACTCATAGAGATGACGAGGGAGATAAGAGTGGGGGTGAGGAGTTTAAGGGAAGGAATGGAAAGGGAGAGGGAGGAAAGAAAAGAGATGAGGGGTTTATTAGAAGAGATGAGGGATAGCTGGGAAAAGGAAAAGGAGAAGGTGAGGAAAAGTATAGAAGGTTTAGGAGAGAGGGTGGAAGCGATGGAGGAGAGGGAAGGAAAGTGGAAGGAGTTAGAGGGAAGGATAGGTGAGTTGGAGGAGAGGGGAGCAGGAAAAGAAAAGAAGGTGCAAGTAGATGGATGGGAGGAAAGGATAAGAACCTTGGAGTTGGGAATGGAGATGAAGGAGAGGGAGAAGAGGAGGGAAAATATTATAATAAGAGGAATGGGAGGGGGGAAAGAGAAGGAAGGAAATGTGGAAGATGAGGTGAGAAGCCTAATGAAGGAAATGGGAGTAGGAGTGCAGGTGAAGGAAGCAAAAGAGATGAGGAAAGGAAATGGAATGGGAAAAGGAAGAATGGTGTGGGTGAAGTTGGGGAGCATAGAGGAAAAGGTGGGGGTGATGAAGGCGAAGAGAGTGCTGGGGAGGGGGAGGACGGAATGGATAGAGGATGATAAGACTTGGAGAGAGAGAAGGGTAGAGTGGATGATGGGGAGGGAAATGGAGGAAGAGAGGAGGAAAGGAAGAAGCGTGAGAAAGGGGAATATGAGATTTTGTGTAGATGGAAAAATGTGGAGGTGGGATGATCGGAGGGATGATTTTGTGAATGAGGAAGGGATAATGAGGAAGGGGAATGGAAGAATAGGGGGGTGGCAGGAAAAAGAGGGGTTTGGGGAGGGGGAGAAGGAGGGGAGGAGATAAAGGAAAAGAAAAAAGAGAAAGGGTGGGGAAGGGGGAAGGAAGAGTGGAGGGAAAGGATTGATGATGGAGGGGGAAGAAAGGGATGGAAAGTAGGTTTCTGGAATGTGGGGGGGTTAAAGGGTAAGGTGAAGGGGATACGGAGGAAAATAGGGGAATGGGATGTGGCGTTCCTAATGGAAACGTGGGTGGAAGAGAGGGATGGGAAGAAGATAGAAAAAGATCTTCCAGAGGGTTTTGAGTGGAGGTGGCAGTGGGCGAGGAGAGAATTTGATAAGGGTAGAGCTAGGGGCGGGATGTTAGTGGGGGTAAGGGAGGAGATAAAGGGGAAAGGAGAAATGAGGGTGAGAGAGAAGGGGGAGGGAATAATGGAAGTAAATATAGATGTGGAGGAAGAAGAGTGGTGTTTAATCGGGGTGTACATATGGGGAAGGATAGGAGAAAAGATGGGATGGTTGAAAGAAATAGTCGAGGAGGAAATGGGAAAGCGAGTAATGATAGGGGGTGATTTTAACGCTCGGACAGGATGTGAAGGAGGTTTAATAGAAGGGATGGAAGAGGATGAGAGGGAGAGGTGGTCGAAAGACGAGGTAGTGAATGGGGAAGGAAAGAGGATGCTGAAATGGCTGAAGGAAGTGGGATTGGGGATAATGAATGGTAGTGTGAATGGAGATAAGTATGGCGAATATACGTATGTAGGACCGAGAGCATGCACAGTGATAGATTATGTGGTGTGTGGAAGAGACGTAATGAATGAGATAGAGAGATTGAAAGTGGAGAGTATGATTGAGTCTGATCATATGCCGGTGGTAGTAGAGTGTAAGGGAGGGGTGAGAAGGGGCGGGGAGAGAAAAGTGGGTAGAAAGGTAATGAGGAGAGTGAGATGGGAAAATGAGATGATAGAAAAGTATAGGAGGAAATTGAGCGAATGGAAAAGAACGAGCGAGGGGTGTGAGAATGGAGTAGGAGAAGTGAAGGAAATAGTGGAGAAGTGTAGGGAGGAAGTAGAAAAGGGAAAGGAAGGGAAAAGGAAGGGAAAGGGGTGGTGGGACTGGGAATGCAGAGAAAAAAGAAAAGATTTGAGGATGGTGATGAGGAAGTGGAAAAGAGGGGAAGAAAAGATAGAGTGCTACAGAAGGAGGAAGAAGGAGTATGAGATGATATGTGAGGAGAAAAAGCAAGAATGGAGGGAAGGGATAATGAGAATGATAGGCGCGGCCAGGACGGAAGGGGAAGTATGGGAAGTATTGAATAAGTTAAGGAGAAGAGGGGGAGGTTCGGGAGCGGATATAGGGATGGTTGAGTGGGTAGAATATTTTATGGGATTGTTAGGGGGAATAGGGACAAGAGTGAGACATGGTTGTGGTGTGAAGAAGGAAAGAACGGATGGCGAGATAGGGTGGGATGAGATAGAAAGGGTGATAGAGAAATTAAAAAATGGGAAGGCGGCAGGAGAGGATGGATTAGAGAATGAGGTGTGGAAGTATGGTGGGATGGAAGTGAAGAAAATAGTTTACGAAGTATGTAACAAGGTATGGAGAGGGGATGGATGGCCAGATGAATTGAAAGTAGGAGTGGTTGTGCCGGTGAGAAAGGGTGGGAATGGGAAGGGTGTGAATGACTATAGGGGCGTGACCCTGATGGGAACGATGTGCAAAATATATGTGACAGTGATAGAGAAAAGGATGGGGAAAGAGATGAAAGAGAGGGGAATGTTGCCAGAGTGTCAGACGGGTTTTAGAAGTGGAATGGGTGTGATGGAGAATGTATATGTGATGAATTATCTGATTGGTAGAATGATTGGTGTGAAAGGTTGAAGGATGGTGGTGTGTTTTATGGATATGAAGGCAGCGTTTGATATGGTAGATAGAGGTAAGCTGTGGAGAGTTTTGAGTGAGAGAGGACTGAGTGAAGGTTTAAGGGAAAGGATAAGAGAAATGTATGAGGAAACAGTGTGCAAGGTAAGAGTGAATGGGGAGTTGAGTGAACCATTTTGGACCGGGAGAGGAGTAAGGCAAGGATGTCCGCTAAGTGCGAAGTTATTTACCCTGTACTTGGCGGATATCGAGGAAAGACTGGAGAAGAGAGGGAAAGGAGGTGTGATTGTGGGGGGAAAAAGGTTGTATTGTTTGTTGTATGCGGATGATATTGTGTTAGTGGCGGAGAATGAGAATGGAATGAGGTTAATGATTGAAGAAATGAGAGCGTATGTAAGGGAGAAAGGACTAGTTCTGAATGTAAAGAAAACGAAGGTGATGAGGTGCGGAAAGAGGGTATGCGGAAGAGAGAAATGGATGTGGGGGGACGAAGAAATAGAGGAGGTGAAAGAGTATAAATATTTAGGTTATGTATTGGAGAGGTGAGGGGGTCAGGAGAGACATGTAAATGAAAGAGTGAGAAGAGCGAATGTAGTAATGAGAGAGATGTGGGGTTTGGGAAAGAGAGTGTTTGGGAAGGATGTAGCGAGGAGACTATGGATGTTTGATGTGTTGGTGTGGCCGGTGCTGGTGTATGGAGCGGAAGTGTGGGGGTGGTCAGAAAGGAGGAAAGTGGAGGGAGTGCATGAGAGGTATATGAGATGGGTGTTAGGAGTAGACAGGGTCACGCCGGGGTACATGGTGAGGGATGAATGTGACAGAGAGATGATGCGTGTGAGATATATGAGGAGGGCGTGGATGTATGAGGAAGGATTGAGGGAAGGGAAAGGGAATTTGTGGGCAAGGGAATGTCTGAGGGAGGTGGATGGGAGAAGGGGGAGAAAGAGTTTATGGTACGGATGGGAAAGGGAGAGGGGATTATGGATGGAGAAGAGGGGAGTGGGAGCAAGGGGGGGAGGAGGAAGAACGGAGATGGAGGGTAGGGAGATATGGAAGGGAATTGAAGAGGAGGAAAGGAGGGAAATGAGAAGAGATACGGATAGGAGAATAGAGGAAGCGAAATATAATAAATTGTACAAGCATGTGAGAGTGGATGGGTTACCGGAGTACATGAAAAAAGGATGGAAGGAGGATGAATGGAGAAGGATAGTGAGGTATAGATTGGGAAATGAGATGAGAGAGAGTAAATACTGGGAGAATGATGATGAGAGGAAATGTAGAATGTGTGGATGGGAGTGTGAGAGCTGGGGACATGTGTTGGAGGAGTGCGTGAGAGAGATGAATGGAAGGGAATGCGAGTCAGTAATAGAGAGAGTGAAAAAGATTTTGAATGGTGACGGGAGTGGGAGGGAGTGGATGAAGAGGATGGATGAGTGGAGGAAAGAAAAGGAGGATGGGAGGGAGAAGGAAGGGGGAAGTTAAGAGGGGTAGTAGAAAGAAAACAGCGGAAACGGAGGTCGACTAGGGCTGTCTCTCTCTCTCGTGCGGCTTTAGGTTAAGGAAGATGTAGTAATAATTTAGGATTAGGATTAAGGTAGAGTAAGAAAGTAGATGTAAGGACGGAAAAGAGAAGAAGAGGAGGAATGATAGTTTGTAAGCGGAGCGGAGGTCCGCGTGTACCCCGCAAGGGCACAGAATATATTAACCTATATAACAAATACCAATAAATAACTTTGCAATCAATAATGTTTTTGTGATTTTTAATATTTTTATCATTTTTCTATACATTTTTATTTTTTTTCTATATTTTTATTATTTATATATGCATTGACGGATATCTACAGCTTGAAAAAAAAATCATTATTGACTTGAAATTGTGCATGAAAAAAGTTTAAAAGTACGTTAAAAATCATTTTATTATTTCAAATCACTTAAAATTTAGATCTTTTGTCAAATTTTTATCTAATTTCGATATGTAACATAATTTTTGAGCCCGTACTATAATTTCACGGCCCTGGTCACATAATATAGCTTCGAAAATCTGGTAACACTGTTCCCAATTTTAGTTTATTTAGATGGACATGTATCGCATGAAACAATTCCGCTTGTTTCTTTTTGCCGAGAAAAAAATATTGAAATAGTAACTCTTTTTGCTCATTCCACGCATATTGTTCAACCTTTAGATATAGCTTTTTTTCATCCCCTCAAAGTATTCTGGAAGACAGCAGAAGCGTCATGGAGAAATGAGAATAATAATAAACGTTTAAAGAAAGAAGATATTGCACAGGTTTTTTTAAAGGCGCTTAATTTGTTCAAAGAAGAAAGCAATGCAGTGAAAAAGGGATTTTCTACTGCAGGTTTAGTACCCTTTAACCCGAATGCTGTGGAATATAATGTTCTTGATAGAAAAAAAAGAACTAAAAAATGTTCTATAGAATGTCAAACTACTAAAGAAACTAGAACACCAGATTTAAACAATATTTCTAACGATGAACAACATTTGATGTCATTTGAAACAAATTTATCTCCTGATGTGTTGGAAGAATTCAAAACATGTCTATCAAACAGAGTTTGGAATGGTACAATAGAGAATAAGGGATTGTTTGACTATTGGATGTAAAAAAAAAATTAGCGGCATGACATTTTAACTTTGCTTCATTTAATCAAATCATGTTAAAAATATGATTAATTATTATTTACAATTAATTATTGTACGACTGTTTACATTTTTACATTTTTTAACAAATTAGAATTTTTTTTTATTCAGTAATTTATATATTTTATTTCTTTGCAATTAATATATGATAGGAATTGAAAAAAAGGCAATTTTGAGTTCTTCAAAGGAAAAGGAATTGATTAAAATAACAAATGACGAAATATTAACTGGATCAAATCAAATAAAATTGTTGTCTACATCATCTCTAGATAATGAAGAGTATGAAGACAATAATCATACAGTTGAAATTAAAAAAGGTTTAAGAGAGCTTATCTATGTAATTATATATTATTAATTAATAAGAAATAATTATTTGTACTTTTTCGAATTCTAGATACAACAAGTTTACAATTGAATGATAATTTTAAAGAATCATTTTTAATGCCGACGAAGTATTTAGATGGGTTAAGTTAGCGCCGGACTAGAAGCAATCTTAATGAATTATATCTCAAAAAATTGCTCGCAATTTGGTCATCAAGAATGTAAAATTGCTCACTCTGCGCCAATTATTAACAAAAAGTTATTAAACAATTTCGTAACAAACACTAATTTGACGATTTCTAAGTTATCCGAGTACGAACGGGATCCTTTATGTGCTCAAAAGATTGCGTATAATTTGCTCATCACTGCCCCACCTTGTTATTTGAGTTTTATCTCTTATTATGTAACGCACTTCCCCCACGACGTTCTCTTCGCGTCGTCCGGACTCTGGATCGCCAAGAGTCACCGGAGTTCGCTCCGTCGTACGCAACGCATCCGCGCTGAATCGGTTTATCAAAATGCGTTTTTTTCATCTCTGCGGGCGCTTTAGTCTCCGCTGTCACTGCGGAGGCAAAAGTCTCATCCAGCGGTGAACTTGTGTAGCAAAATGTGTTTTTTATCATCTCCAATGGTCGTTTTTTTCTCAGCAGCAACCGCGGAGATAAAAAACGCATCCGCGCTGAATCGGTGTATCAAAATGCGTTTATTTCATCTCTGCGGGCGCTTTTGTCTCCGCTGTCACTGCGGAGGCAAAAAACGCATCCAGCGGTGAACTTGTGTAGCAAAATGTGTTTTTTACCATCTCCAATGGTCGTTTTTTTCTCAGCAGCAACCGCGGAGATAAAAAACGCATCCGCGCTGAATCGGTTTATCAAAATGCGTTTTTTTCATCTCTGCGGGCGCTTTAGTCTCCGCTGTCACTGCGGAGGCAAAAGTCTCATCCAGCGGTGAACTTGTGTAGCAAAATGTGTTTTTTATCATCTCCAATGATCGTTTTTTTCTCAGCAGTAACCGCGGAGATAAAAAACGCATCCGCGCTGAATCGGTTTATCAAAATGCGTTTATTTCATCTCTGCGGGCGCTTTTGTCTCCGCTGTCACTGCGGAGGCAAAAAACGCATCCAGCGGTGAACTTGTGTAGCAAAATGTGTTTTTTACCATCTCCAATGGTCGTTTTTTTCTCAGCAGCAACCGCGGAGATAAAAAACGCATCCGCGCTGAATCGGTTTATCAAAATGCGTTTTTTTCATCTCTGCGGGCGCTTTTGTCTCCGCTGTCACTGCGGAGGAAAAAAACGCATCCAGCGGTGAACTTGTGTAGCAAAATGTGTTTTTTATCATCTCCAATGGTCATTTTTTCTCAGCAGCAACCGCGGAGATAAAAAACGCATCCGCACTGAATCGGTTTATCAAAATGCGTTTATTTCATCTCTGCGGGCGCTTTTGTCTCCGCTGTCACTGCGGAGGCAAGAAATGCATACAGCGGTGAACTTGTGTAGCAAAATGTGTTTTTTATCATCTCCAATGGTAGTTTTTTTCTCAGCAGCAACCGCGGAGATAAAAAACGCATCCGCGCTGAATCGGTTTATCAAAATGCGTTTTTTTCATCTCTGCGGGCGCTTTTGTCTCCGCTGTCACTGCGGAGGAAAAAAACGCATCCAGCGGTGAACTTGTGTAGCAAAATGTGTTTTTTATCATCTCCAATGGTCATTTTTTCTCAGCAGCAACCGCGGAGATAAAAAACGCATCCGCACTGAATCGGTTTATCAAAATGCGTTTATTTCATCTCTGCGGGCGCTTTTATCTCCGCTGTCACTGCGGAGGCAAGAAATGCATACAGCGGTGAACTTGTGTAGCAAAATGTGTTTTTTATCATCTCCAATGGTCGTTTTTTTCTCAGCAGCAACCGCGAAGATAAAAAACGCATCCGCGCTGAATCGGTGTAGCAAAATTCGTTTCTTTCATCTCTGCGGGCGCTTTTGTCTCCGCTGTCACTGCGAAGGCAAAAGTCTCATCCAGCGGTGAACTTGTGTAGCAAAATGTGTTTTTTATCATCTCCAATGGTCATTCTTTCTCAGCAGCAACCGCGGAGATAAAAAACGCATCCGCGCTGAATCGGTGAAGCAAAATGCGTTTATTTCATCTCTGCGGGCGCTTTTGTCTCCGCTGTCACTGCGGAGGCAAAAGTAGCATCCAGCGGTGAACTCGTGTAGCAAAATGAGTTTTTTATCATCTCCAATGGTCGTTTTTTTCTCAGCAGCAACCGCGGAGATAAAAAACGCATCCGCGCTGAATCGGTGAAGCAAAATGCGTTTTTTTCATCTCTGCGGGCGCTTTAGTCTCCGCTGTCACTGCGGATGCAAAAGTCTCATCCAGCGGTGAACTTGTGTATCAAAATGTGTTTTTTATCATCTCCAATGGTCGTTTTTTTTCAGCAGTAACCGCGGAGATAAAAAACGCATCCGCGCTGAATCGGTTTATCAAAATGCGTTTATTTCATCTCTGCGGGCGCTTTTGTCTCCGCTGTCACTGCGGAGGCAAAAAACGCATCCAGCGGTGAACTTGTGTAGCAAAATGTGTTTTTTACCATCTCCAATGGTCGTTTTTTTCTCAGCAGCAACCGCGGAGATAAAAAACGCATCCGCGCTGAATCGGTGAAGCAAAATGCGTTTTTTTCATCTCTGCGGGCGCTTTAGTCTCCGCTGTCACTGCGGAGGCAAAAGTCTCATCCAGCGGTGAACTTGTGTATCAAAATGTGTTTTTTATCATCTCCAATGGTCGTTTTTTTTCAGCAGTAACCGCGGAGATAAAAAACGCATCCGCGCTGAATCGGTGTATCAAAATGCGTTTATTTCATCTCTGCGGGTGCTTTTGTCTCCGCTGTCACTGCGGAGGCAAAAAACGCATCCAGCGGTGAACTTGTGTATCAAAATGTGTTTTTTATCATCTCCAATGGTCGTTTTTTTTCAGCAGTAACCGCGGAGATAAAAAACGCATCCATGCTGATTCGGTGTATCAAAATGCGTTTATTTCATCTCTGCGGGCGCTTTTGTCTCCGCTGTCACTGCGGAGGCAAAAAACGCATCCAGCGGTGAACTTGTGTATCAAAATGTGTTTTTTATCATCTCCAATGGTCGTTTTTTTTCAACAGTAACCGCGGAGATAAAAAACGCATCCGCGCTGAATCGGTTTATCAAAATGCGTTTATTTCATCTCTGCGGGCGCTTTTGTCTCCGCTGTCACTGCGGAGGCAAAAAACGCATCCAGCGGTGATCTTGTGTAGCAAAATGTGTTTTTTACCATCTCCAATGGTCGTTTTTTTCTCAGCAGCAACCGCGGAGATAAAAAACGCATCCGCGCTGAATCGGTGTATCAAAATGCGTTTATTTCATCTCTGCGGGCGCTTTTGTCTCCGCTGTCACTGCGGAGGCAAAAAACGTATCCAGCGGTGAACTTGTGTAGCAAAATGTGTTTTTTATCATCTCCTATGGTCGTTTTTTTCTCAGCAGCAACAGCGGAGATAAAAAACGCATCCGCGCTGAATCGGTGAAGCAAAATGCGTTTATTTCATCTCTGCGAGCGCTTTTGTCTCCGCTGTCACTGCGGAGGCAAAAGTAGCATCCAGCGGTGAACTCGTGTAGCAAAATGAGTTTTTTATCATCTCCAATGGTCGTTTTTTTCTCAGCAGCAACCGCGGAGATAAAAAACGCATCCGCGCTGAATTGGTGAAGCAAAATACGTTTTTTTCATCTCTGCGGGTGCTTTAGTCTCCGCTGTCACTGCGGAGGCAAAAAACGTATCCAGCGGTGAACTTGTGTAGCAAAATGTGTTTTTTATCATCTCCTATGGTCGTTTTTTTCTCAGCAGCAACAGCGGAGATAAAAAACGCATCCGCGCTGAATCGGTGAAGCAAAATGCGTTTATTTCATCTCTGCGAGCGCTTTTGTCTCCGCTGTCACTGCGGAGGCAAAAGTAGCATCCAGCGGTGAACTCGTGTAGCAAAATGAGTTTTTTATCATCTCCAATGGTCGTTTTTTTCCCAGCAGCAACCGCGGAGATAAAAAACGCATCCGCGCTGAATCGGTGAAGCAAAATACGTTTTTTTCATCTCTGCGGGTGCTTTAGTCTCCGCTGTCACTGCGGAGGCAAAAGTCTCATCCAGCGGTGAACTTGTGTATCAAAATGTGTTTTTTATCATCTCCAAT
Source organism: Cerceris rybyensis (assembly GCA_910591515.1). NCBI lineage: Eukaryota > Metazoa > Arthropoda > Insecta > Hymenoptera > Crabronidae > Cerceris > Cerceris rybyensis. Next base: position 2,507,322 of record OU342796.1, on the reverse strand, counting down.
GGTCGTTTTTTTTCAGCAGTAACCGCGGAGATAAAAAACGCATCCGCGCTGAATCGGTTTATCAAAATGCGTTTATTTCATCTCTGCGGGCGCTTTTGTCTCCGCTGTCACTGCGGAGGCAAAAAACGCATCCATCGGTAAACTTGTGTATCAAAATGTGTGTTTTACCATCTCCAATGGTCGTTTTTTTCTCAGCAGCAACCGCGGAGATAAAAAACGCATCCGCGCTGAATCGGTGTATCAAAATGCGTTTATTTCATCTCTGCGGGCGCTTTTGTCTCCGCTGTCACTGCGGAAGCAAAAAACGTATCCAGCGGTGAACTTGTGTAGCAAAATGTGTTTTTTACCATCTCCAATGGTCGTTTTTTTCTCAGCAGCAACCGCGGAGATAAAAAACGCATCCGCGCTGAATCGGTGTATCAAAATGCGTTTATTTCATCTCTGCGGGCGCTTTTGTCTCCGCTGTCACTGCGGAGGCAAAAAACGTATCCAGCGGTGAACTTGTGTAGCAAAATGTGTTTTTTATCATCTCCTATGGTCGTTTTTTTCTCAGCAGCAACAGCGGAGATAAAAAACGCATCCGCGCTGAATCGGTGAAGCAAAATGCGTTTATTTCATCTCTGCGAGCGCTTTTGTCTCCGCTGTCACTGCGGAGGCAAAAGTAGCATCCAGCGGTGAACTCGTGTAGCAAAATGAGTTTTTTATCATCTCCAATGGTCGTTTTTTTCTCAGCAGCAACCGCGGAGATAAAAAACGCATCCGCGCTGAATCGGTGAAGCAAAATACGTTTTTTTCATCTCTGCGGGTGCTTTAGTCTCCGCTGTCACTGCGGAGGCAAAAGTCTCATCCAGCGGTGAACTTGTGTATCAAAATGTGTTTTTTATCATCTCCAATGGTCGTTTTTTTTCAGCAGTAACCGCGGAGATAAAAAACGCATCCGCGCTGAATCGGTTTATCAAAATGCGTTTATTTCATCTCTGCGGGCGCTTTTGTCTCCGCTGTCACTGCGGAGGCAAAAAACGCATCCATCGGTGAACTTGTGTAGCAAAATGTGTGTTTTACCATCTCCAATGGTCGTTTTTTTCTCAGCAGCAACCGCGGAGATAAAAAACGCATCCGCGCTGAATCGGTGTATCAAAATGCGTTTATTTCATCTCTGCGGGCGCTTTTGTCTCCGCTGTCACTGCGGAGGCAAAAAACGTATCCAGCGGTGAACTTGTGTAGCAAAATGTGTTTTTTATCATCTCCTATGGTCGTTTTTTTCTCAGCAGCAACAGCGGAGATAAAAAACGCATCCGCGCTGAATCGGTGAAGCAAAATGCGTTTATTTCATCTCTGCGAGCGCTTTTGTCTCCGCTGTCACTGCGGAGGCAAAAGTAGCATCCAGCGGTGAACTCGTGTAGCAAAATGAGTTTTTTACCATCTCCAATGGTCGTTTTTTTCTCAGCAGCAACCGCGGAGATAAAAAACGCATCCGCGCTGAATCGGTGAAGCAAAATACGTTTTTTTCATCTCTGCGGGTGCTTTAGTCTCCGCTGTCACTGCGGAGGCAAAAGTCTCATCCAGCGGTGAACTTGCGTATCAAAATGTGTTTTTTATCATCTCCAATGGTCGTTTTTTTTCAGCAGTAACCGCGGAGATAAAAAACGCATCCGCGCTGAATCGGTTTATCAAAATGCGTTTATTTCATCTCTGCGGGCGCTTTTGTCTCCGCTGTCACTGCGGAGGCAAAAAACGCATCCAGCGGTGAACTTGTGTATCAAAATGTGTTTTTTATCATCTCCAATGGTCGTTTTTTTTCAACAGTAACCGCGGAGATAAAAAACGCATCCGCGCTGAATCGGTTTATCAAAATGCGTTTATTTCATCTCTGCGGGCGCTTTTGTCTCCGCTGTCACTGCGGAGGCAAAAAACGCATCCAGCGGTGAACTTGTGTAGCAAAATGTGTTTTTTACCATCTCCAATGGTCGTTTTTTTCTCAGCAGCAACCGCGGAGATAAAAAACGCATCCGCGCTGAATCGGTGTATCAAAATGCGTTTATTTCATCTCTGCGGGCGCTTTTGTCTCCGCTGTCACTGCGGAGGCAAAAAACGTATCCAGCGGTGAACTTGTGTAGCAAAATGTGTTTTTTATCATCTCCTATGGTCGTTTTTTTCTCAGCAGCAACAGCGGAGATAAAAAACGCATCCGCGCTGAATCGGTGAAGCAAAATGCGTTTATTTCATCTCTGCGAGCGCTTTTGTCTCCGCTGTCACTGCGGAGGCAAAAGTAGCATCCAGCGGTGAACTCGTGTAGCAAAATGAGTTTTTTATCATCTCCAATGGTCGTTTTTTTCTCAGCAGCAACCGCGGAGATAAAAAACGCATCCGCGCTGAATCGGTGAAGCAAAATACGTTTTTTTCATCTCTGCGGGTGCTTTAGTCTCCGCTGTCACTGCGGAGGCAAAAGTCTCATCCAGCGGTGAACTTGTGTATCAAAATGTGTTTTTTATCATCTCCAATGGTCGTTTTTTTTCAGCAGTAACCGCGGAGATAAAAAACGCATCCATGCTGATTCGGTGTATCAAAATGCGTTTATTTCATCTCTGCGGGCGCTTTTGTCTCCGCTGTCACTGCGGAGGCAAAAAACGCATCCAGCGGTGAACTTGTGTATCAAAATGTGTTTTTTATCATCTCCAATGGTCGTTTTTTTTCAACAGTAACCGCGGAGATAAAAAACGCATCCGCGCTGAATCGGTTTATCAAAATGCGTTTATTTCATCTCTGCGGGCGCTTTTGTCTCCGCTGTCACTGCGGAGGCAAAAAACGCATCCAGCGGTGATCTTGTGTAGCAAAATGTGTTTTTTACCATCTCCAATGGTCGTTTTTTTCTCAGCAGCAACCGCGGAGATAAAAAACGCATCCGCGCTGAATCGGTGTATCAAAATGCGTTTATTTCATCTCTGCGGGCGCTTTTGTCTCCGCTGTCACTGCGGAGGCAAAAAACGTATCCAGCGGTGAACTTGTGTAGCAAAATGTGTTTTTTATCATCTCCTATGGTCGTTTTTTTCTCAGCAGCAACAGCGGAGATAAAAAACGCATCCGCGCTGAATCGGTGAAGCAAAATGCGTTTATTTCATCTCTGCGAGCGCTTTTGTCTCCGCTGTCACTGCGGAGGCAAAAGTAGCATCCAGCGGTGAACTCGTGTAGCAAAATGAGTTTTTTATCATCTCCAATGGTCGTTTTTTTCTCAGCAGCAACCGCGGAGATAAAAAACGCATCCGCGCTGAATCGGTGAAGCAAAATACGTTTTTTTCATCTCTGCGGGTGCTTTAGTCTCCGCTGTCACTGCGGAGGCAAAAGTCTCATCCAGCGGTGAACTTGTGTATCAAAATGTGTTTTTTATCATCTCCAATGGTCGTTTTTTTTCAGCAGTAACCGCGGAGATAAAAAACGCATCCGCGCTGAATCGGTTTATCAAAATGCGTTTATTTCATCTCTGCGGGCGCTTTTGTCTCCGCTGTCACTGCGGAGGCAAAAAACGCATCCAGCGGTGAACTTGTATATCAAAATGTGTTTTTTATCATCTCCAATGGTCGTTTTTTTTCAACAGTAACCGCGGAGATAAAAAACGCATCCGCGCTGAATCGGTTTATCAAAATGCGTTTATTTCATCTCTGCGGGCGCTTTTGTCTCCGCTGTCACTGCGGAGGCAAAAAACGCATCCAGCGGTGAACTTGTGTAGCAAAATGTGTTTTTTACCATCTCCAATGGTCGTTTTTTTCTCAGCAGCAACCGCGGAGATAAAAAACGCATCCGCGCTGAATCGGTGTATCAAAATGCGTTTATTTCATCTCTGCGGGCGCTTTTGTCTCCGCTGTCACTGCGGAGGCAAAAAACGTATCCAGCGGTGAACTTGTGTAGCAAAATGTGTTTTTTATCATCTCCTATGGTCGTTTTTTTCTCAGCAGCAACAGCGGAGATAAAAAACGCATCCGCGCTGAATCGGTGAAGCAAAATGCGTTTATTTCATCTCTGCGAGCGCTTTTGTCTCCGCTGTCACTGCGGAGGCAAAAGTAGCATCCAGCGGTGAACTCGTGTAGCAAAATGAGTTTTTTATCATCTCCAATGGTCGTTTTTTTCCCAGCAGCAACCGCGGAGATAAAAAACGCATCCGCGCTGAATCGGTGAAGCAAAATACGTTTTTTTCATCTCTGCGGGTGCTTTAGTCTCCGCTGTCACTGCGGAGGCAAAAGTCTCATCCAGCGGTGAACTTGTGTATCAAAATGTGTTTTTTATCATCTCCAATGGTCGTTTTTTTTCAGCAGTAACCGCGGAGATAAAAAACGCATCCGCGCTGAATCGGTTTATCAAAATGCGTTTATTTCATCTCTGCGGGCGCTTTTGTCTCCGCTGTCACTGCGGAGGCAAAAAACGCATCCATCGGTGAACTTGTGTATCAAAATGTGTGTTTTACCATCTCCAATGGTCGTTTTTTTCTCAGCAGCAACCGCGAAGATAAAAAACGCATCCGCGCTGAATCGGTGTATCAAAATGCGTTTATTTCATCTCTGCGGGCGCTTTTGTCTCCGCTGTCACTGCGGAGGCAAAAAACGTATCCAGCGGTGAACTTGTGTAGCAAAATGTGTTTTTTACCATCTCCAATGGTCGTTTTTTTCTCAGCAGCAACCGCGGAGATAAAAAACGCATCCGCGCTGAATCGGTGTATCAAAATGCGTTTATTTCATCTCTGCGGGCGCTTTTGTCTCCGCTGTCACTGCGGAGGCAAAAAACGTATCCAGCGGTGAACTTGTGTAGCAAAATGTGTTTTTTATCATCTCCTATGGTCGTTTTTTTCTCAGCAGCAACAGCGGAGATAAAAAACGCATCCGCGCTGAATCGGTGAAGCAAAATGCGTTTATTTCATCTCTGCGAGCGCTTTTGTCTCCGCTGTCACTGCGGAGGCAAAAGTAGCATCCAGCGGTGAACTCGTGTAGCAAAATGAGTTTTTTATCATCTCCAATGGTCGTTTTTTTCTCAGCAGCAACCGCGGAGATAAAAAACGCATCCGCGCTGAATCGGTGAAGCAAAATACGTTTTTTTCATCTCTGCGGGTGCTTTAGTCTCCGCTGTCACTGCGGAGGCAAAAGTCTCATCCAGCGGTGAACTTGTGTATCAAAATGTGTTTTTTATCATCTCCAATGGTCGTTTTTTTTCAGCAGTAACCGCGGAGATAAAAAACGCATCCGCGCTGAATCGGTTTATCAAAATGCGTTTATTTCATCTCTGCGGGCGCTTTTGTCTCCGCTGTCACTGCGGAGGCAAAAAACGCATCCATCGGTGAACTTGTGTAGCAAAATGTGTGTTTTACCATCTCCAATGGTCGTTTTTTTCTCAGCAGCAACCGCGGAGATAAAAAACGCATCCGCGCTGAATCGGTGTATCAAAATGCGTTTATTTCATCTCTGCGGGCGCTTTTGTCTCCGCTGTCACTGCGGAGGCAAAAAACGTATCCAGCGGTGAACTTGTGTAGCAAAATGTGTTTTTTATCATCTCCAATGGTCGTTTTTTTCTCAGCAGCAACCGCGGTGATAAAAACCGCATCCGCGCTGAATCGGTGTAGCAAAATGCGTTTCTTTCATCTCTGCGGGCGCTTTTGTCTCCGCTGTCACTACAGAGGCAAAAAATGCATACAGCGGTGAACTTGTGTAGCAAAATGTGTTTTTTACCATCTCCAATGGTCGTTTTTTTCTCAGCAGCAACCGCGGAGATAAAAAACGCATCCGCGCTGAATCGGTTTATCAAAATGCGTTTATTTCATCTCTGCGGGCGCTTTTGTCTCCGCTGTCACTACGGAGGCAAAAAATGCATACAGCGGAGAACTTGTATAGCAAAATGTGTTTTTTACCATCTCCAATGGTCGTTTTTTTCTCACCAGCAACCGCGGAGATAAAAAACGCATCCGCGCTGAATCGGTGTAGCAAAATGCGTTTCTTTCATCTCTGCGGGCGCTTTTGTCTCCGCTGTCACTGCGGAGGCAAATGTCGCATCCAGCGGTGAACTTGTGTAGCAAAATGTGTTTTTTATTATCTCCAATGGTCGTTTTTTTCTCAGCAATAACCGCGGAGATAAAAAACGAATTCGCGCTGAATCGGTGTATCAAAATGCGTTTATTTCATCTCTGCGGGCGCTTTTGTCTCCGCTCTCACTGCGGAGGCAAATGTCGCATCCAGCGGTGAACTTGTGTAGCAAAATGTGTTTTTTATCATCTCCAATGGTCGTTTTTTTCTCAGCAGCAACCGCGGAGATAAAAAACGCATCCGCGCTGAATCGGTGTATCAAAATGCGTTTATTTCATCTCTGCGGGCGCTTTTGTCTCCGCTGTCACTGCGGAGGCAAAAAACGCATCCAGCGGTGAACTTGTGTAGCAAAATGTGTTTTTTATCATCTCCAATGGTCGTTTTTTTCTCAGCAGCAACCGCGGTGATAAAAAACGCATCCGCGCTGAATCGGTGTAGCAAAATGCGTTTCTTTCATCTCTGCGGGCGCTTTTGTCTCCGCTGTCACTAAGGAGGCAAAAAATGCATACAGCGGTGAACTTGTGTAGCAAAATGTGTTTTTTACCATCTCCAATGGTCGATTTTTTCTCAGCAGCAACCGCGGAGATAAAAAACGCATCCGCGCTGAATCGGTGTATCAAAATGCGTTTATTTTATCTCTGCGGGCGCTTTTGTCTCCGCTGTCACTACGGAGGCAAAAAATGCATACAGCGGTGAACTTGTGTAGCAAAATGTGTTTTTTACCATCTCCAATGGTCGTTTTTTTCTCAGCAGCAACCGCGGAGATAAAAAACGCATCTGCGCTGAATCGGTGTAGCAAAATGCGTTTCTTTCATCTCTGCGGGCGCTTTTGTCTCCGCTGTCACTGCGGAGGCAAATGTCGCATCCAGCGGTGAACTTGTGTAGCAAAATGTGTTTTTTATTATCTCCAATGGTCGTTTTTTTCTCAGCAGCAACCGCGGTGATAAAAAACGCATCCGCGCTGAATCGGTGTAGCAAAATGCGTTTCTTTCATCTCTGCGGGCGCTTTTGTTTACTGACAATGAGTAAACTACTACGTTTCTCCACCTCCCTCCCTCCTCGGGATGTTGACTCTAAAAGTTATAGATATCTTTGCAAATTGCCTTGGATAAGTCCATAATGTGCGGTGCCTCTGTTCGCGAGCACTTCCCTCTCGTTTCCCCATTCTATAACGACAAAAACTCGTTTTTTCCCCCACTTTTTTTTTTCGCTAATCTCATTAGCTCTCAATCTCATGTATTATAATTCAATGTAATCCTATCAATTTAAGTCTCGCGCCTCTCTATTGTTAATCAATTAGATTAGTACTAGTATATTAAGTCTTCTCACTTCGAGATTATTTTCGTTAAATGATAATCAAATTGCTATTCTCCAGCAATTATTCCCGCTATATTATTCTTTGTTTCGCAAGGATCTTCTTTTCTTATTTAATTCTTCATTTTTAAGTCACATCCTGACCACTGACCTATACCGTTCATTTTTTTCTCACTACATTATTTGGTCAAGATGTGTTACTTTATATTGCAATTGCTTACACAATTTTTTCATTCTTTCCATTCTGACGAATACTGTGAACTCAGTATCCCCCCCCCTCTCGTAACTGTCTTGTCCGTCCTGGTATCTATGCCCATTTTTTGACCATCAAGTCATCTTCTTTTTTGGGGCTCCTACGGTTATTTTCTTGTTTAATTCATCTACGCGCATTTGATGTCTTTCATACTATTTCACATTTTTTTTCCTATGAGATGTCGCGCAGTTGCGGCCATATTGGAATTTTTATCTTTATATTACTTTTCCGCCCTCCAAGCCTTGGAATATGTATCTTGTTGAATAAAGGAAGTATTAAGATGCACTTAACGTTCTACCTCGCGATTCGTTAAAAGAGCTACACATACAAATCGAACTAAGAGACGAAGAGAGAGAACGCTGCAGATCGAAGCAAGGAAGACAACGTGATTTGGGTGGTGACAGTGAGGACATCGGCGTAGGCACCAGATTTCTAACATCTCTATAGTAAAAACAGGCTTAACTCCGACAGAATTACCCCCACCACATGGGGAGATTCTCCCTGATGAAACGGAGCGCGCGACGAGAAAACAATGTAATACAATGTCTCGCTCCTCTAGCCAAACTAGTAAGAATATTTAAATGCTACGACTTTGTTGGGTGCTTCCTTTAAGAAGTTGAGCGAGTGGATTCCAAGAAACAAAATGGTGCGAATAGGCGGTTGAAAACGAGAAGTTCCGCCGCCGAGGTGCCAGGTCCGCCGAGCCGCACTGTACTCTCTCGCGTTCTTCCCTATCGCCTTGCGTTCCTCTGCCTTGTCTTTTGTTTCACACGTCATCATCTCGTTCTCTCTGTCATTCATTCACTTTCTCACTCACTCATTTCATCTGCATTACTACATATATATTATATATAGAGTGTCCCAGCCGATTTTGACATCTTGAATATTTCCGTATTGTGGTATGTAGCAAAAAATGTTTGATAGGAAACTTAAATGTTATCGAGTGGGGCATAATCTGGTGTCATTAGTTTTTCCGTTCTAATCTCCTTATCTATTAGCTTTTCGAGATACATAGGTCAGTACTTTTTTATAAAGAATTTCTAGCTGCATCGCTTGATGCATAATAAAGTACCCCATTCTATTTAAAAAAACAAAGTTGACCTTCATATGTTCTTGACGCGTCCACCTACGGAAAAACTAATGACACCAGATTATGCCCCACTCGATACCATTTAAGTTTCCTATCAAACATTTTTTGCTACATACCACAATACGGAAATATTCAAGATGTCAAAATCGGCTGGGACACCCTGTATATATTATATAGTGCAAATATACGCATTTTTTACACGCAATCTGGTCGAAGCTTTAAAAAAAATTATTCTAAATAAAAGCTCATTTGGTATCGGGATGGACACATATTTCTGTTAATTAATTAATAGCGCAAGAGGTTAATACTCGGCAATGATTTTCTCGGTACAATAGAGCTACTAGTTAAAATTGGCGACATCTTAATAAGATTGTTAAATCAGGAACATCGCGTCGAAAATGCGCCTGAAATTTTTCAAATTAATGTAAATGCTATCAATACGACTGATATTGAACTTTCTCACAAAAATGATTGTTTGATACGAAATACATTGCATGAAATGATTGACACGTACATATGTACCAGCAAGAAATTCGGAAACGGGCGTTACAATGACACATGTGTTAAAGGACGAGGGGCCTGTATATCAAAGAGCCCGGCGGCTTTTTCCGTCAAAACGGCAGCTGGTCAATGAGCAAATTGATACGTGGGTAAATGAGGGAATAGTTCAACCATCCTTATCGGATTATGCAAGCCTAGTTGTTCTTGCAAAAAAGAAGGATGAAACTATACGATTATGCGTCGATTATCGGAAACTGAAAAAGAAAATCATTCGAGATAGATTTCCGCTGCCGATTATAGAAGAGCAGCTTGATGCTCTGGGGAATTCAAAATTGTTTAGCGACGCAGGAGCAGTAGCATACATATTGTCTTACTATACATTTAAATATACCATTCTACCTTTTTGTTTTTTTAAAGTACAACTTCCCGTGTATTATTTGTAAGACCCAACGTCGGCGAGGCGTGAGACAGGACGTTCCCGAGGCCTGATCAGCATCAGGGACGCATCTGACAACGAGAGAGAACGCCCTACCTCCCTCGGTGCTGACGATAGCTAGGCGTCGCAAGGACCCACCGAGGGAAATGTCCTGCATAAATTACCGGCCACGCTAGCAAAGAAGGAAGAAAAGGCCCCTTTCCCTCTTCAGATGGAAAACACTTAGATTTTGAGAGAGAAAGACCTTAAATATACGGCCTCTAGTGCCAGCGGGCCATTCACAGAATACTCTTCGAACAATTCATGTCTGTGTGACTCTATGCGACATTCGATATTATATATCTTATAGATCGCGGGATCATTCGCGTGATCGCTCTCGAGACTATGAGCGAAGTCGATCACGGAATTATTCAAGTGAACGATCGCGCGACTATGAACGACGTCGATCGCGGGGGCATTCGCGCGACCGCTCTCGAGAGTATGGACCGCGTCGATCGCGCGACAATGTGTTGCGTGTCGGGCACGTAAGTAGAACAATTTTGGAAGATATAGAAACCTTTAATAGAGAGAATTTTCTAAGAACGTATGGCGAGATGAAGTACCGGAATTTAGCCTTTACCTGCCTGGGCAGTTCGTTGGCTTGGGACCCGGTCTCAGTAACTTTGGAAAATCTTAGAGCTTCGAACAAATATTCATAACAATAGACTAGGAGCCGACTTACATTTCGTAGTCTTCTTCCGCTGCAGCTAACGGCTCTCGATAGTCAATGTTGCTGAAGGGGTGGGCTGTCGGCGTGCTGACTGCCGCTGAAGGTCGCTGGTGCTGGTCAACAGATGACTCGAAGACAGTGATAGAGCAAGGCAGCTTGCGCTGCGTTGGCACTGGAAGTGCCCTGGAGATGAGAGGTGTTGGCTAACTCCTGTAGAAGGTTGGTAATGTGATGGACAGCAGGTGTTAATCCAATGTGATTAATTCAATCCCTTCTGTGGATGCGGTGACGTGGTTGGATGAAGCCTGGTCTTGCTGAGACAGCGAAATTGAATACGGCGACCCACCCGTCGTACTCGGCGTGGCATGTAGGAAGGAGTAAAAGGAATACGGCTAATACTCTGTGTATATGAGGTTTTAAAGCTTTCTTGCATTTCCGTGTGCAGATCAAGTCCGCACGACCAGAGAGATAGGAAGAGTTAAAAATGGAATCGGAAGGATTCCCCGTGTGCAGATCAAGTCCGCACGACCAGAGAGATAGGAAGAGTTAAAAATGGAATCGGAAGGATTCTCCGTGTGCAGATCAAGGCGCAAGACCAGAGAGATGGGAAGAGTTAAAAATGGAATCGGAATAGGAAGGATTCTCCGTATGCAGATCAAGTCCGCAAGACTAGATAGATAGGAAGAGTTAACAATGGAAACGGAAGCATTCTCCGTGTGCTGATCAAGTCAGCAATACCAGAGAGATAGGAAGAGTTAAAAATGGAATCGGAAGGATTCCCCGTGTGCAGATCAAGTCCGCAAGACCAGAGAGATAGGAAGAGTTAAAAATTGAATCGGAGTAGGAAGGATTCTCAGTGTGCAGATCAAGTCCGCACGACCAAAGAGATAGGAAGAGTTAGAAATGGAATCGGAAGGATTCCCCGTGTGCTGATCAAGTCCGCACGACCTGAGAGACAGGAAGAGGTAGAAATGGAATCGGACGGATTCCCCGTGTGCCGATCAAGTCCGCACGACCAGAGAGATACGAAGAGTTTAAAATGGAATCGGAAGGATTCCCCGTGTGCAGATCAAGTCCGCACGACCAGAGAGATAGGAAGAGTTAAAAATGTAATCGGAAGGATTCTCCGTGTGCATATCAAGTCCGCACAATCAGAGAGATAGGAAGAGTTAAAAATGGAATAGGAAGGATTCCCCGTGTGCAGATCAAGTCCGCACGACCAGAGAGATAGGAAGAGTTAGAAATGGAATCGGGAGGATTCCCCGTGTGCAGATCAAGTCCGCACGACCAGAGAGATAGCAAGAGTTAAAAATGTAATCGTAAGGATTCTCCGTGTGCATATCAAGTCCGCACGATCAGAGAGATAGGAAGAGTTAAAAATGGAATTGGAAGGATTCCCCGTGTGCAGATCAAGTCCGCAAGACCAGAGAGATAGGAAGAGTTAAAAATGGAATCGGAAGGATTCTCCGTGTGCAGATCAAGTCCGCACGATCAGAGAGATAGGAAGAGTTAGAAATGGAATCGGAAGGATTCCCCGTGTGCTGATCAAGTCCGCACGACCAGAGAGATAGGAAAAGATGAAATCGAAATCGGAAGGATTCCCCGTGTGCAGATCACGTCCGCACGACCAGAGAGATAGGAAGAGTTAGACATGGAATAGGAATAGGAAGTGAAGGAGCCGTCGTGGCTCGGGCCGGCCGCAGTTCCTGACTGGGCCCATCCACACCCAGTTGAGAGGGCACCGGCTGAGTTCGGTGCCTCGGCTGCGGCCGATCCGGCGGAGAGTCCTTCTGTTCCTAGGAAAGGGTGAAAATGGTAGGTAGCGTGCGTTGCGTTTCGTCCTGGGCCTGTTCGTGGACTCGTCAGTAGGGCTGACCGAACAGGCCCTGCCCTAGACGTTGTGTCTGTCGCTGGTCGGTTTATATAGACACCGATCGCCGATGGTGTAACAGCGAGAAGATCCCATCGAAGGAGACACGGTCTAGCTGCCGATCCTTAACCTAGAGGCGTAGGGTTATTGGCGGCCGTTAGATCCCTAGCGCAGTGATGCCAGGACGTGGGATTTTCTCCCACGTGGGAGCCATCGTGCGCATGCGCATGCTGACGTCACAGCTCGACAGCGGTTGTTTCCATGACGTATCTAGTAAAATATCCTCTTCCTCTAATTTCTACCGTATTTCAATTGTCACAGGGGTCTAACGATACCCCATATTTGAGTGAAGTATATACGTTACTGAGAATTGGGTAGCGCGCACGGGTGGGAAAAATCCCACGTCCTGGCATCACTGCCCTAGCGGCGAGCGAGAGATTGTACCGCTACAGGAAGGATTCTCCGTTTACTGATCAAGTCCGCACGACCAGAGAGATAGACCAGCTCGCTCTAATATGAGTTTTTTAACGTAGCGAACGCTCTACTCTTATAGTGTAAGGACGACAGAAATTCTGGCGAGAAAGTGTGCGCCGCCTTGCGGCGGAGTCGGTTCTACTGCGCGCATCTACTCTCTCGCGAGAAAGCGGTTGCCGCCTGGTGGCGAGTCTTGTTACTATGCGGGGTAGCAAAGATTCTCAGCGTGAGCAGTGATTCTCAATGTTGTAAAAAGGGTTCACAGTTGAACAGAGGCTCTCAATGGATTTTCGTAAGAAATGGTTCTCCACCATTACACAAAAGGGGTTCTCAACCAAAATAGAGGTTCTTAACTCGAGAAAATGGAATTTTGTGGAATGTCGTTCTTTTCACTGCAAGAGTGTTTTACAATATGTATGGGTGTAGAAAACAGGTGTTCTCAACTTGTTTAGTGACTTATAACTAAAAATGAATTATTTAAGTATAACTTAGGTTCTAACGCTTTTCTCAGTTATGGAACAATGGTTTTCGGTTGGAGCAGTGGCTCTCAACTTTGAAAATGGAAAATTCCAGTGGTTCTCAACCAACTCGGGTTTTAATGCTTCTAGGTATAGAACGATGATTCTCAATTTAAAGAACGATGGTTCTCAACCGAAACAGTACTGCATGTATTCTAACATCAATTCTAACGCTATAATGAGCTTACATTGTGATAACACAAACGATATACAGTAAATCCTGGATAAATGCACTGAATTCGGGACCGAAACAGTGCAGTTACGAAGTGGTGGTTTCTATTTTGGGTTTACGTTCGGGCTCCAGCCGAGCGTGAACTTAGAAAAGAACAGACAGTAGAAGAGACAGAGAGGTCCAAGCTACAGGGGGACCGGCCCGAACGTGCCGGTGACGCAATACTAATTGGAGACTTGAACTTTTCCATTTTTGATTTTTTTGTTTTGAAAACTTCACCTAACGTATTTGTGATAATTTTTTGATTAAAATGATACCAAACACGACATAGTTTGGGCAATATTTACTTAATATTTAATTCGTTTACTTGCTATTTAGATAACTCAAACATATCGTGTTTGGTATCATTTTAATCAAAAAATTGTCACAAATACGTTAGCGAAGGTTTCAAAACAAAAAAATCAAAAATGGAAAAATTCCATCCTTCGATTAGTATTGCGACACCGATACGTTAGGGCCGGTCCCCCTATGCGTTGGGCCTCTCTGTCTTTTCTACCGTCTGTCCTTTTCTAAGCTCGGCGCTCGCCTGGAGCCTCAACGTAAACACAGTCCGGAGGTTCAGCTATGACCTGTGCATTTAAGTCTTGCACTGGGAACCATTTAGCAGTGCAGCTATCGAATAAGGTAACTATTCTATGTTTTCATCTGACTCCAGCTGACCACGAATCTAGAAAGGGGTAAAGCAATGGGAAATCGCCCCCTCGAAGATGATAGGGTTAAACGAACCGGGACTCGTTCGCGGTGCACACGCGATTGACGGCGATGCGTCCATCTTTGCTCCATTCACGAGCTCATGGAGTAGATTTTGACGATGCTCAAAGTTTTTTAGATATCTATGCTGTTGAGAGAAACGTTCCTCAAAACGTTCGTACGAACGGTCTCCTCGCTGTCAATCGCGTGTGCATCACAAACGAGTCACAGTAGCTTTAACCGTTTCAGCTCATAGGGATGGTTTCCCACTGTTTTCCACTTTCTAAATTAGCTGTCAGCTAGAGCCGTATGAAATCGCTGAATTGTTACGCAACTCAATAAATGCACAGCAATATCGACAGCTGTGCAATGTTTAAATGCACAGTGATGCACAGTTGCTGCTCCAATTGAGCGTCGAACTTAGAAAAGGCATTAAATATAATTCAAACCATATCGTGCTGGGTATCATTTTAATCAGAAAAATCTCGCAAATGCGTTAGCGAAGATTTCAAGAAAGGAAAACGAAAATGGAAATGTTTTATCCTCCGATTAGTATAGTATAGTCCAGGAAAAGACGTTACGACGCGCGGACACATGACATAATTAAGACGTGAATTTAAGGCCAACGCTTAATTCTAAGTAATTTTAACATATTATTTCAAAAAAATACATAAAATGAGTAAACTTTAGGGGTGGGAAACAAGGGGCAATAATAGCTGAGGACGAACTATTTGAGAAGGAAGATGCTTCTTTTAGTAATAACAAATTATAATATTAAATCTTATTAAATAACAATCATAACAACAGCAAACTCGGCTAGAGCCGTAAACACAGCCCTGCCATTGAACCGAAACCTGTGCATTTAAACCTTGCACAGGTTTCAATATAGCTGTGCATTTATATCGAGTTGCATAACTATTCACTGTTTTTACGCTGCTCCAGCTGAGTGTGAATTTAGAAAGGACCAGAAAATTAAAAACCAGTTCCTTGAAGATGCAATTGTTAAAGGTAACGAGCCTCGCCATGTGATGTACACGTGATTGACCGCGAGGAGACCGTTCGTAGGAACGTTTTGAGGAACGTTTCTCTCAACAGCATAGATATCTAAAAAAACTTTGAGCATCGTCAAAATCTACTCCATGAGCTCGTGAATGGAGCAAAGATGGACGCATCGCCGTCAATCGCGTGTGCATCGCGAACGAGTCCCGGTTCGTTTAACCCTATCATCTTCGAGGGGGCGATTTCCCATTGCTTACCCCTTTCTAGATTCGTGGTCAGCTGGAGTCAGATGAAAACATAGAATAGTTACCTTATTCGATAGCTGCTCTGCTAAATGGTTCCCAGTGCAAGACTTAAATGCACAGGTCATAGCTGAACCTCCGGACTGTGTTTACGTTGAGGCTTCAGGCGAGCGCCGAGCTTAGAAAAGGACAAACGGTAGAAAAGACAGAGAGGCCCAACGCACAGGGGGACCGGCCCTAACGTATCGGTGTCGCAATACTAATCGGAGGATGGAATTTTTCCATTTTTGATCTTTTTGTTTTGAAACCTTCGCTAACGTATTTGTGACAATTCTCTGATTAAAATGATACCAAACACGATATGTTTGAGTTATCTAAATAGCAAGTAAACGAATTAAATATTAAGTAAATATTGCCCAAACTATGTCGTGTTTGGTATCATTTTAATCAAAAAATTATCACAAATACGTTAGCGAAGTTTTCAAAACAAAAAAATCAAAAATGGAAAAGTTCAAGTCTCCAATTAGTTTGCGTCACAGACACGTTCCGATGATATCATATTACACTGCCTCGTCGCCGAACGTCGAAGTTCGACCGAGGGGGATCCCCCTATGTAGAGGGGATGGCCGCGATGCATTTATCCAGGGAAATTTCTTGTGCATTTATCTAGGGATTACTGTAGTAGTACTAAAAACGAGGTAGCAAAAATATGTGGCCAAAATTCTGGAAACGTAACAAATGAACGACGCCGGTCTCGGGGTAATTCGCGCGATTGCTCTCATGATGTTCGATGATGCCGATCGCGAGACCACAAACGCGACGATGTTCTCGAGAAATCTGTGGTGATGGGTTACAAAGGCCAGCGGGAAAGGGCATGCTGCAGAGGCGCAAGTCCTTGCCAAGGAACAGCTGGTGATGAAGGACCGACACCGAACAATTTACAAGCGTCGATCCAACAATTGAGGCGCGAATTATCTAATATTCGCAACAAGCCGACATTAGACGAGACGCTGATTCCGGTTTTCAACCCCTCGTTAGACGACGCGGATGTCGAACGATGGATTTTCGTTGTAGAACGGCACGCTCATCGTTATCTGTGGGAGGATGACGATATCGTTCGTGTAATCGTGGGTAGCTGAGCGGTTACGTTTAAAATTAATCGAAGACCAAAGCCTCCTACTGCGCGGGTTCACTGGCGATTCAACAACAAGCCGATCCTTTGCTGACGTAATGATACACATTATGGAAGCAAAGGCAGAAGTAAGAGCAATTATAATGGACACGGTATGCTTTAATTACGAAGTAATCGTCGGAAGGGACTTTTTGGATCAACCACACGTGATGTTAGTTAAGGATAATAATGGAATCTCGATCCACGGGTTACCAAGAATCGAAAGTACTAACGATAACGCGGGAGAAATACATGCTGTGGAAGGCGAAATCGAAATGAGAAATCTAGTATTCGGAGATGTCGACGCGAGAAATCGACGAGCGTGCGAAAATATCCCACGTGAAAACTCGGACCGAGTATCCTTCACTTTACGAACCCTCGGAAAAACAAGTACAGTAAAAATGGAGATTCGATGTACCACCGGATGGCAGAGTCGGAACGCCGAATTGCACAGCAAATCGTGCAAGAGTTAATAGATAATGCAATAGCGCGAGAATCCGTCTCACAATACGCAAGTCCGATTCCATTAGTAAGGAAGAATGATTACCGGTTTTGCGTTGACTACCGACGACTTAACGCATTAACGATAAAGAATCGATATCCGCTGCCGCTTATTGAGGATCAGATTGATCGGTTGGGGGGCAATACGTATTACACGGCACTGGATTTGGCCTCCGGATATTACCAAGTGCCGATGAGCGACGAGACCATGGAGAAGACGGCCTTCGTGACCCGAGATGGTCACTATGAATTTTTAAGAATGCAGTTCGGATTGACAAACGCGCCAGCCGTCTTCCAACTGCTCATTAACATCGCATTTCCGTATATTGACGATATAATAATACCGTCTGCAACTATTGAGGAAGGATTAGAATGACTTCGAATTGTTTTGGAAAAACTTCGGGAGCATAACCTTACTTTAAAAGTAAATAAATGTTCATTGTCAATGACCAGCACTGAATACCTCGGTCGCGAAATCAGTGCAGAAGGGGTTAAACCCGGTAAGCGAAAAGTGGAGGCAGTAATGAAAATGCCGACGCCGACCACGGTTTGCGAAGTTCGACAATTCTTAGGCTTATCGCGATATTTCCGAAAATTTATTCACAACTATGCCTCCATTACCCTCCCGTTAACGACGTTGCTACGTAAAGACGTACAATGGACATTGTTAGGGTTTGCCCTCGGAAATAATAAAGGAATCAGGTTCGAGAGAGCAAGCGTTTTATTTGAACACAATGAATCGTGACTTAAACTGAGATACATACAACTTATTTTAACACGCTTCTAACACAGCTACTCAAGCGAGAACGACCCACGAAAAGAGCCCCGACCAGTGATGCCAGGACGTGGGATTTTCTCCCACGTGGGAGTCATCGTGCGCATGCGCATGCTGACGTCACAGCTCGACAGCGGTTGTTTCCATGGACGTATCTAGTAAAATGTCCTCTTCCTGTAATTTCTACCGTATTTCAATTGTCACAGGGGTCTAACGATACCCCATATTCGAGTGAAGTATATACGTTACTGAGAATTGGGTAGCGCGCACGGGTGGGAAAAATCCCACGTCCTGGCATCACTGGCCCCGACACCGAGGCCTTCCCCCTTGCTTGGAAGCTCGCGAAAGTCACCGAACTCGCACGAACGCGTCCGAACTCTCTCGGACCACTTTTCGTACAAAGAAAAGTTACCATTTCCAACAGACATGGAAGGATTCACAGCAGGGGGCCATTGATAAAATAAAGAAAGCGCTAACGACCCGATCTATCTTGGCAATTTGTAATAGCGCTGTAAGGACCTGTAACGGTAAGTTACCGACAATCGTCACCGGAACAAAAAAGGAACGCGCGGCTCGCGTGCAAGGACGATAGATAGATAGAAAGTCGTGTCTTTGTAACCACGTGTATCGTGTGCGCGAGAAAGAGTTGTAAAATCCTAAATAGTAGTGGCAAAAAAGGAAAAAGATAAGGAAGAAGAAAATAAAAAAATATACTCACTATCACCGAGTGATTTAGTCAATTACAAGAAAAGGAGAACCAGTGTTTTATTCATTTTTCCCAACCAACGAGTAAAGTTAACCTCGCCGACCACGTGGCGGGAATAAAGGAACCGGCACGGAGCTAACAGACCGAACTGCACACGGACGCCAGTTCCTTGAGGGTAGGAGCAATGTTAATGCAATTTCCCGAAAGGGAGATCGCCAGGTAGTTGCATACTATAGCAACCAAACGACATTGGATCAACGTAAATACCATTCGTACGAGTTGGAGACAATGGCGGTCGTATTCGCACTACGGCATTTCCGTGTATACCTGCTGGGCCTAAAATTTACGGTAGTTACGGATTGTAATTCCCTAAGAACAACGTTTACAAAAAAAGACTTACTACCACGTATTGGAAGATGGTGGTTAGAAGTACAGGATTTTACTTTCGATATAGAATATTGTGGGATCGGAGCGGAGAAGCCCTCCTATAAAGAACTTAGGAGAAAAGGACGTGAAGAGAAATTATCATCAGCGAGAGGTCGCTGGCGCAGTGGTTTCGCGCCGACCCAGGCGATCGTCGACGTTCAGCTACTCTGGCCGAGTTCCTGCATTGGATGGGTTGCCGCGCGCCTCTCCTTTCTTTTTCACGATCCTACAATATTTTAGTGGCGGTGTTCAGCGTTTTGTTGAGATGCCGTATGGTGATTGTGTGTATGTTGTATGTAAGTATGTATGTTAGCGTCGAGTCCTTTTTAGAGGAGACGCACGCGTTAAAAGTCAGTGCTCTGAACGGTTCGCGGAGTTTAACCGACCATGTGTTTGTCATCGGGCTAGGGCCCGACGGTAGTTTATTTAAGAGGCGCGACGACTTCTAAGAGTCGCGGGTCTCCTCTCTAAGAATCGGCGATATAGTTCGATTACCGATCTGAAAGATACGTGCGTGTGGCCGATGACCAGACGTCATGGTGCCGCATGGCACGTGTAAAAAAATAAGGGTGTTCTCGAAGGATCTAGTCACGGAGTGGGGAAGATGATGCATCTTCTGGTAAGAGGACTGTGGGGAACCGCACGGCACTTACCTTAGAACCGTCAGAGAATACGCACCACTTTATTAAATCAATCATTGCACACAGTATTTCTAACATGTATGTATGCATGGTGTGAGATAAGACTCGCTACGTGGCGCTATAGGAGCTACCGAAAAGAACAGATCAAGGTGTGGAAGGTTAGAAACCACACGTAGTGAACGGTGCTGTCATTATTTAGTGTTACTTTTGTTCATATTGTATTTCCCTTTAGTATTAATAATTATACTGTGTTAATTGTATGCCTTGGTATTTTCCCTACCGTCACGATCCTACAATATCGATCAGGCTGGGGGATAGAGCATGTCGACGCCCTTAGTAGAAATCCAATACAGGAGGAAATCTACCCCGTAGATATAACGGAAGCCGACTGGATCCTGAGTGTAATTCCCAGTGACACGGACCAGAGGATTTGAATGAGTAGAAACATTACAAGTCTTAAGCATTTTAGAAATGAATGAAGTTAGTAGAGAAACACATGCTTCCTTATGAAGTTCAAAAGTCGAAAATCTAATAGATTTGTTTAAAATAATCTTGAGGATTTTAGATTGAATGGTTTGAATCTTCTTGCGTTGGCGATGCGAAAGAATGTTCCGCCACAGTATTGCTCCATAGGTAAGTATGGGTCGCAGGCAAATGACATAAGTAAGAATGCGTAAACGGGGCGGTAAGTATGATTTTGGCCCGACAACTTTGATCATGGCAAAAGCAGCAGAAATGGTTTTCGACATGCGGTCCGAAGCAGCATGGAACCAATTAAGACGATGGTCCAAAATAACTCCCAGGTATCTAACCCGCGGCGACCACTCAATGACCTCACCTCCAAATGATATCTTGTGCAAATTAAGAAATTGAGAATTATTCGAACGACTGAAAAAGATAGCCTCAGTTTTAGAAGCGTTAACTTGAAGCTTCCAGTCAGAAAAGTATTGAAGTACTATGTTCAGATACTCTTGAATCCTGTTAATAAGGCGGAGAGTGTTCTTACGTGTTGGCGAGGAAAATAAAGCGGTGTCATCCGCGTAAAGAGCACATTCACATGACAAATAATTAGGAATATCATTAATGTACAGGGTGTAAAAAAATTAATGGCCATGGCTTTAAGGGGTTGTTCTACACCTCTGGATTGATGGAGATTTGCGAAGAAAACCGGCCGCAAAATTCGGAAAGGGTAGCAAATTTTTTTATTGGCTCATCGTATTCGTCTTGTTACATACGTAAAATGTCTGAGAGGAACTATGGGTCAGAAACGAACCGTTCTCTCACAAATTAACTTTTAATTCGGCCTTCCGATCAAAACTTCGCCCATATGGCAGCCTTCGAGTCACCGACCTTTCGAAAGGAAACACATGAAATACCCTTGCTAGCTCCAATAGTTGAAGCAGAGGCAACATAAACGAAGATAGAAAATGACTAGAAAAATGTCATTGACCTGCGTTCGGTGTTGGGTTCGCTCAAGGGCCCACCCGGGGAGAAGAGCATAAACACATGCACTTCTCTTCTAGTACGGTGACACAGTGCCCCATTTTCTAACTCCGTTTAGGTCGCCTCTGCTTTAACTAATGGCGAAATTTTAATCGGAAGGCCCAATTAAAAGTTAATTTGTGAGAGAACGGTACGTATCTGACCCATGGTTCCTCTCACAAGGAGAGGACCCCAACTGTCCGACTTCGATTTTAACGAGGCTTTGCAAGACGATAGCATGTAGGTCCCTAATGATATGTGTAAAATATTAGCCGTAGTTATGCAGTAGTTTTAAAGATATAAGCGATTAAAGTTCATCCCTCTTGATATACTATAAATGTAAATTGGATTACAACAGCTGTGTTGGGTCAGTGGCAGCGGTTTAAGGCTTACGACCCGAACGTCCTACGTTCGAGTCCCCCATGACGGGTAATTTTTTTTTTCTATTTTAATTTGATAAAATTGCACACAATGCAGAATAACAATTATCGTACACTTGCAATGTATACATTTACATTATGTACGTTTCGGACCTCGCAAACTGTCTTTTTACAGTTTTTCGAAATATTTACTCTTCAAAGTCCTTGAAGACAATTCGAACTGTATATCTAGCTAAATAAAAGTTAGTTCATTTTAAACCGTTGGAGGAAGCATTAGTCGTGCGTTTTTTAAGGCGTACAATCTTAATTTTACAAGGCTTACTGCACAGTCCGAGAAAGCATCTGTTTCGGAAAGTTTCCGTTTTTTCAGCCACGCGGGTGCCACTTTTCTTTACTTTTAATGGCCTAGGTCTCTGGAATCCTTACCCTGCAGTTTGATTTAATTCCGTATTTTCGATGTACTTTCAATAGCGATTGCCATGCAGCGAGCGTAGAATATAAGTCTGGAAACCATGTGTTTCGTGCGCAATTTCATCAAATTAAAATAGAAAAAAAAATTGTCCGTCACGGGGACTCGAACGCAAGATGTTCGTCTCGTGAGCCTTAAACCGCAGTCACTACGCCACCACAGTTATTGTAACCAGATTCACATTTATAGTATACAAACAGGTACGAACTTTAATCGCTTATATTTTGCACAATATCGGCAACATTGCAGCGGAACATTGCCGCAACATTGCACAGTGCAACGAATCGACCATCTAGGTGGAAAAAAATAATAACTCGACAACCGTTCATTTCAGAGGAAAATGTTTTATACAAATATTTCATAATATCGTGGAAAGAATATTGGTGTTATACTAATTTTTTTTTATATTTCTTCAATGTTATTTAAAGATCAACTTAATGTTTTATACAAAAATCGGTAGATTTTTTTATAGACGTTCATTGTACAGGAAAAATAAAGAAACTTTTGTATAAGACATTTTCTTATTGGACTTTATATTAAAAAGATATTTAATGAACAAGATCCTACAAAAGCCTTTTTCGATAGGCGGACTGTCCAGCAAACATTCAACAGCTGTAACAAAGAATTGCACAGATATGCGCACAAAATCTTTGCGTTAATTACTTCTACATAGACTAAGGAATATACCTGCGAAGTTTCAGCCAGGTACTTTTCGGTACTTTTTAGTTATTCAATGTTTAAGTGGACCGTGTACCGTGATTTTCACCATAATTACCCAGACAGACTGGAATATTGCAGCAACATTGCTGCAACATTGCCGCAACATTGCCGCAACATTGCCGCAACATTGTCGCAACATTGCCGCAACATTGTCACAACATTGCCGCAACATTGCCGCAATATTGCTGCAACATTGCAGTGGCAATATTGCCGCGGGAACATTGCAATGGCAACATTGAAATGTATGCTCAACATTGATGAATATACCCCATTATAGGGGCAAACACTCAATGTTTTTTAAGATATTTGCAATTAAAGTTTCATTGCCGTATTTAAGTGGAACTGTAGAACGTAACATCAAGAGCTGCCGTAGCGTAGCGGCAACGTTCTGGGTTCGCACAGAAAAGACTAGGGTTCGAATCCCCCATCGTGGGTAAAAAAGTAGGAGTAAGTAAGAAAAAAAAATCCCATTGCAAAGTGGCTTTCCCAGTCCAAAACTAGAATAAATCGTTCGAGAATTCAAGAACATCCCAGTTGTCCGATGACACCGATGGGCAATTCGGAACAAATAAACAAGATAATATAATTATTAAGATCAAGCGTAAACTCAGTAACAAATCAATATTACTTTGTTTTTTTTTAAATTCAAAATGTTTTTTTTTCTGTTGAATAAATGCAATTATCACAAATAAATATTTGTTCATCCAACCAATATTCCAGCAATATTGCTACAACGTTCACACTATTCCCGCAACGTTCGCAATATTCCTGCAATATTCCCGCAACGTTCGCAATATTCCTGCAACGTTCGCAATATTGCTGCAACATTCGCAATGTTGCTGCAATATTCCCGGCAATATTGCTGCAATATTCCTGCAAGCTACAAAGAGGCGGACATAGGAATATTGCAGCAATGTTGCAGCAATATTCCCTGCAACGTTTAATGTTGCACGGCAATATTGCTGCAATATTGCTGCAATATTCCAGTCTGTCTGGGATGTTATAAATAGTAGATTTATGTGAATTATAAAGTACGTAACAAATACGTTCTTCAAGATATGATTTTAGAAGTGGTATATGGTAAGCCCATACGTTTGAGTTTATAGAGAAGTGCATTATGCCAAACAGTGTCAAACGCCTTACAAGGAAGCTATTCGAAGTGCAACTCACGGATTCGAATAAAATTTTGTGGGTTTGTAGAGTGATCCAAGACAAGAAAAATGGTATACTCCATTCGTGCCCAATCGCCCTTTAAGGGCATGAAATTTAACCTCAAAGTGAAATCGACACTTACACTTCCTCGCTTATATCTCCTAAAGTACAAAAGATAGAAAAAAATGTTTTAGGTAAAAGTTTAACGGTAAAAGGAGCGCTATAAAATTGCATTAACAAATTTTTAAAAACAACTTTCCTTCTTGAAAAAAAAATTTTTTATTGCGTTATTTTAAACAATTTTGAAATCTTTTTGGTAATGAAAAATGTGGCATTTTTTATTCTGAATTCAACCATAACAATATTTTTATTATACACCGCTAGGGTTACAGAGATACACGACAAAACGTACTCCCTAGCGCGCGGTACCGCGCAATAGCGCGCTAACAACATATAAAGTTACATATTAAGAATGCTCATTTACATTGCAGGACATAACTATGTAACGAAGATGGGTGTGGTAACATAAAAATCGCAAATTATGAAATATTACGTAAAGATTAATGACTTATGATATAGATCGTACTATATCGCATATATACACAAATAAACATTTTTTAAATATGACAAATTACAAATATACTACAAATATGACAAATTTAAAAGTCCCCTTCGTGTCAGAAAGCCAAATTACAACGAGCACCTTTAAGCGCCTTCAGTATCAGAAAGCCAGCCAGCGTCAAGTGCCTATAGGCGTTCTATTCCTGGATATCACTAGCGCAAAATTTCTAAGCGCCTATAGGCGCTCACAGTAGTGAAATGGTTAAAAAGATGATATACGCATAGGCACTTTTTGCACCAAGCACATCTTATAATAGCAGGCTTACCACCGTTAATCGTTGCTTTTTATAATTTGGGGGAATGAAAAAATTTTGTGAGAACTTGTTCCAATCGAGTTATACCATATAATCATTTTACAAATTTGCATCTACGAAATAATATCATCAAATTGCAATCTCTCACATCGAACCAGTTGTCATCTCCGAGAGTCCGTGAATTATTTAAGAACTCTTGGTATAAAAGTGGATACCTAGAGGAAAGGTTACAACAACAGTTTGAAAATCCGGTAGATTTGTGTTTTAAATTTCCTGAAGCAGATAAACTGCCACGTTGCGAATTATGTGATAAGCCTGCTATTATAGGATGTGCTTGGTGTAAAAGGTATCTGTGTGTAGATCACTTTTTTAACACTAGAACTACCGAACCAGTCAAAATGACTGGTACACAGTTTTTTCCAAAAATTCTTCAAGTCTACAGAGGAGTCATGGAATAAATATTCTACGTCATTCTAGAAAAACATAAATCACCGTATCCATTTTCTTTTCGGCCTTTTGATTCCGCTGTTTTCAAAGTACTTATTTAATATATTGAAATTTAATAGATTTAACGCCGGTAGTTGTAGTGTTAATGAAGATAATATTTCGTCTTTTTCACTTTGCGAAAACTATGTCGAGTGAAGAACATGTATTGGCATGTCCTTACAATGTAGTAAAATGTTAAATAAGCGTTTAAAAAATATTTATGTATGCATATATGGGATATAGTACGATCTGTATTATAAGTCATTAATCTTTACGTAATATTTCATAATTTGCGATTTTTATGTTACCACACCCATCTTCGTCACATAGTTATGTCCTGCAATGTAAATGAGCATTCTTAATATGTAACTTTATATGCGTAGCGCGCTATTGCGCGGTACCGCGCGCTAGGGAGTACGTTTTGTCGTGTATCTCTGTAACCCTAGCGGTGTATAATAAAAATATTGTTATGGTTGAATTCAGAATAAAAAATGACACATTTTTCATTACCAAAAAGATTTAAAAATTGTTTAAAATAACGCAATAAAAAATTTTTTTTTCAAGAAGGAAAGTTGTTTTTAAAAATTTGTTAATGCAATTTTATAGCGCTCCTTTTACCGTTAAACTTTTACCTAAAACATTTTTTTCTATCTTTTGTACTTTAGGAGATATAAGCGAGGAAGTGTAAGTGTCGATTTCACTTTGAGGTTAAATTTCATGCCCTTAAAGGGCGATTGGGCACGAATGGAGTATACCATTTTTCTTGTCTTGGATCACTCTACAAACCCACAAAATTTTATTCGAATCCGTGAGTTGCACTTCGAATAGCTTCCTTGTTAGTAGAGGAGAATCAGATATTTGAATGGCTGCCGGTCGAGAACGAGTGAGCTGGTAAGAACTGACAATGAGTACCGAGACTTAAAGGGAGAAAAACCAGTGAGAGAGAGAAAGGAAAGAGAAGGTGAGCGCGAGTGAGCAGGGACAAAATCTTGGAGTAGAAGATGTGAGAATGGTAGATAAGGGAAAAAGGAATAGAAAGGGAAGGGAGATGTGAAATAGGAAAGACTGAGGTTAGGACTTGGAAGGCGCGTAAAACAAGGAAAGCGAGAGATCGGTCTAATCGGTAAAGTAGAGTCCACGGTTCTCGGGCTCGATCGGTAAGTTAGTCACGCCCCAATCCAAGGTGGAATGGCATCGTGCCGAGGGATGTATGGCTACGGGGGCGGTTTAAATATCGTAGTTGAGAACGATCCCTCTGGAGTACCTGGCGACCCTCCAGAATATTTAGCCTTACCCGGGTAAGGGGGCTCTGCCCGGGTGGACCTCTGTTCCCACCAATAAAACGAGGCCATGGCTGCCAGTATGAATAAACGAACAAATATAAAACAGAACAGAGGAAGGGTGGAGACGACGGAGGGAGTACTAGGAAAGGAGGTGAAAGAAAGTGCATCGGAGACGAGTTGGGGACCCCACGGGAGAACTTGCTGGGAGGAAACTTATTACATTGGAGAGAATAATGAAGCGGAGGAATCTATCTATATCCAGGAGGGACAGGATAGAGGACATAGAGTATAAGAGGTTAGAAACACCGGAAGGAGGAATAGAATATGCAATAGAGATGATAAGGGAGATACCTAAGAAAAACCAGATAGTGACTGAATATCTGGAGCCAAAAAACATGAGAGGAGAGATGAAAATGAAGACGGAAGAAATAGAAGAAGGATTGGAAACATCGGAAAAGATTTTAAGGAATGTTTTGCAGAGGATGAAAAGAGAGGCAGAAAAGAAAAAGGAGAGAAAGGAAAAGACAGAAAACAAGGACAAAGAAAGCCAGGTATCGCCGGGACTAATGACCTCCTATGCAAAATGCCTACAAACGAAAAGAAAGGAGAGGTCTCCACAGGAAACAGAAGGAACAAAGAAGAGAAGAACGACGGAAGATCACAGGGAAAGGAAAGAAGAAAAGGAACATAGGAGGAGAGGACAAAGGAGGAGAGTAGGGTATACGGACACTGACACGCAGGAAGCAGAAAGTCCGGACAAAGGAGAAGAGGAGGAATTCCATCTATACGAAAGGAAGAAGGAGAGAAGGAAAAGGATGCAAGAAAAAAGGAAAGCAGAAGAGGAGCTAAAAAGGCAGAGGAAAACAGGAAAAGAATCCTAGAGAGGAAAAGGAGGATTAAAGAAAATAACAGGAGACAAGCGGTAATGGTTAAAATACAAGAAGGAGAGGACTATCTACAGACTTATAGGAAGATAGCGGAAGCGACAAAGGAGAAGATAGGAGAAATGGAGAAAGTAAGGAGAACGAGAAGCGGGCATCTACTGCTTGAAATAAGCAAGAAAGGGGATGCGGAAAAACTAAAGGACGAGATCACAAGGAAGACAGAAAATAAAAGAGAAATTAGGATTCTACAAAAGACATTCCACATGGAGGTGAGGGACTTAGACCCGGTTATCACCGGAGAGGAGATAGTACAAAGGATCAAGGAAGAAATGGGGATAAAGGAAGGAGATCTAATGATTAGGATACTAAGGAGCACCCCAACGGGAGACCAAGTGGCGGTCCTGGAGACACCATGGAGATACCTTGAAAAGGTGAAAAACAATAACAGGATGAGGATAGGCATGGTGGTGGCGAGAATTACGCCCTTGCCCAAGGCAATTAGATGCTTCAAATGCCACGGGCTGGGGCATACTGCCATCACCTACAAGGAAATTGTAGAAGGAAGGGAAATCTGTAGGAGATGCGGCAGGGAAGGTCACACATTACACACATGTAAGGAAAAACCGGACTGTCGTAACTGCAGGAGGGAAGGGAGACCGTTGAAGGAAAGGGAGCACATTGCAGGCTCTATGAGATGCCCAGGATTTAAGGTGTGGATGAGGAAATGGAAGGAGGAAATGCAAATAGAAAGGTGAAGGTTATACAAATTAACTTGAACGGATGCAGACTGGCGCAGGACCTGTTATTTCAAAAAATTTGCGAGGAAAAAATAGACATCGCGATTATATCAGAACTCTACCAAACAAAGGACGACTGTTACACGGATGAGAGCAGGAAAGCGACGATATGAATTATGGGACCGGAAAGAGGGAGAATAAAGGAAGATGAAATGAAGAAAGGAAAAGGCTACGTAGGAATTAGAGTAGGAGAAATATACTTTCCAAGAGTATACCTGTCCCCGAACATAAAGATTGTAGTAGTCGTACAATGTTGTCGTCTGATCGCATTGCGTCATCCCGAACCGCCGAGCTTTTGTTTCGGTCGCTACGGGACGAGAGCATGGTGAGGGGATGCAGAATTGCTCGGACCGAAAGCGAGGCCACTCATTCCGATTGTATTTTTACGTCTTATGTTTATGTTCAGTTTATGTTTTATTATTAAGGTTCTTGTGTAGTCCAAAGCAGTGAATAAAGAGTATTAGATAGCTTACAAATTCAGAAGTGGGATAAAGAACCGGTTATTGTTAGTGATTATTTTGTAACTTTATGTGATAGATAGTTGTCTGTGGTTCGGTACGCGTCGAAACAGCCGTCTACGTCAATTTTGTGTGGGAGATTTACGGACAGAAGGGTGAAATTGTGACTTTCGTGCATTTTCCGGAACTACCGTGACAAATCGCGATGAGTATAAAAGCAACGTGCTCCGAATTAAAGGAAAAACTAGGCAGCATGAACCTGCCGACGAGTGGTCTCAAAGCCAAATTAATAAATCGGTTGGTGGAGGCAGGTGTAACGGCGGAAGATTTTCCACTAACATCGTCAACGGAACGAGAAGAGGATGAGCAGCAGACGGAAGATGCGCAAGAAGACGATATAACTGACCACGGACAACCGTCGCGACGGTTCCGTCGGTTGCGTCGGTTCCGTCAGTTCCGTCAGTTCCGTCAGTTCCACCGGTTCCGTCGGTTCCGCCGATTGGCGTCGATGGTCTCGAATCCCAATTATTGCGACGGGAGAAAGATTTGGCTGAACTTGAAGTTCGCCTGCTTCGCAAAGCGTTGGAACTCATGCGATTGATGAATTCGCTCGGGAGAGGAAGTCCGGCGAGTCCAGCGAATTGTATGTCCTGGAAGGATGTAAGGGATATGATTGGCGATTACGACAGAGATTCGCATTACCCCAACTGGGAAAGTCAAGCACGAAAAATTATAAACTATTATGCGTTTGACGACTGCGCGGCAAAGGCTCTACTTTGTTGTAAACTAAAGGGTAGAGCACTCAAATGGTTTCAAGGTAGAACTGATGGTGTCGATCTAACTTCCGATGGATTATTGTGCCAGTTACGAAAGGTGTTTGCGCAACGGGAAACCACTTTGGAATTACGTCGCCAAGTAGACGCACGAGTGTGGAAACCAAGTGAAAAGTTCGCGGACTACCTGCACGACAAAACAATTTTGGCGAGCAGAGTCCCGGTAAGCGAAGCCGAACTCATCGAGTATGTCATCGATGGAGTTCTCATTGCGAATTTCCGCATGCAACGATTCAAGTCCACGGACGAAATCCTGGAGGCGTTCGCTAAAGAAACGTTGCCGTTTGTGACTCGTTGCGCCGGAGACCGATACAGCACGGAGTTAGCCCGGCAGCGACGAAAAGAGACGGGAAGAACCAGGAAGGACAAAAGGACGTCGCAATTCCCCGCTGCTATAATTGTAATGGAGTTGGGCATTATGCGAGGTATTGCCCGAAACCGAGAAGAGAGAGGGGCACGTGCTTCATCTGCGGGAAATCGGACCATCACGCGAAGAGCTGTCCCCAGAAACCGACGGCGGTGTCTGCGACAGAAGTAAATTATGTTGCAGTGCAGAGCGAAGACAACGGTGAATTTGAACGTAAGGTGATATTATACATGGCCGGCCCTACCAGAGAATATAGCATGTCTGTTAATGCCTTATTAGATTCGGTCAGTCCCATTAGTTTCCTTAAAGAGGGATGCTTGCCGGAAAATGTAATGAAAACCAATCTATGCGAGAATAGGTTTTGCGGTATAAACAATTCCAAATTAGAAATTATCGGGGCCGTCGAAGCAAACGTTGGTTTCCTTGGGCAAAAATTTACTGTTGCCCTATACATTGTGCCGAATAAAACAATGCGGAGATCGCTAGTCTTAGGCCGCGACATTATGAGGGCAGCCGATCTCAAGTTATGTTGTCCCGAAGTTCCAGAAATCATGAACATTGACATAGAACAGGATAGTGCGAATTCCCTCACTGAATCTATAAGCATCAACGAAGGTCTTCCATTCGACATTAAAAAACGGGCCCGCGAAATATTCCGAAATCATTACGTAGTGCCGGACAGGCCGGAAAAGCCGAAAATAGAAAACGTCATGCAATTAACTCTGCTCAATGAGAAACCTTTTCACTGCTCGCCACGTAGACTCTCTCACGTCGAAAAAATGAAGCTAAAGGAGATTTTAGATTCACTATTAGATAAAGGGGTAATCCGGGAAAGCACATCTGTGTACGCCTCGCCTATAGTGCTACTTCGGAAGAAAACGGGGGAAATGCGGATGTGTATAGATTTCCGCGTACTAAATAAAGTTACCGCGCGAGATAATTTTCCGTTGCCTTTGATCGAGGATCAATTGAACGTGTTATCTGGGAAAAAGTATTTCACTACACTAGATTTAAAGGATGGGTTTTTCCACATAGACATGCACGAAGACTCCGTTAAATATGCCTCTTTCGTCACACCACTTGGGCAATACGAGTATTTAAAAATGCCATTTGGGTTAAAAGGGGCACCTCTCAAGTTTCAACGTTACGTAACGAAAATCTTTAAGGACTTAATCGACACTGGAGATGTTTCGGTGTATTTAGATGACTTCCTGATTGCTACGACCACAATCGAGCATCACTTTACAATCTTGAAACGCGTGTTCTTATTACTGGTGGAAAACAAACTCGAACTACGATTAGATAAGCGTAAGTTTTTACAGACGCAACTCGATTACTTGGGTTATACCATCTCCAGCGAGGGAGTTAGGCCGACGGCACGAGGCGTGGAAGCAGTGAGACAGTTTCCCATACCGAAAACAGTACGGGACGTGTAGAGTTTTTTAGGACTTTGCTCGTATTTCCGTAAATTCATCGAGAATTTCTCAATTATTGCAAAACAGTTGTCCGATTTAACCAAAAAAGACGCGGATTTTAGATTCGGAAGCGAGCAGGGATTAGCTTTTGAGAAGCTTAAATCTTTGTTGTCGGACGCGCCTATTTTAAGTATTTATTCGCCGCGCGACGAAACCGAGTTACATTGCGATGCCACACAGTGGTCCAGAGCGTGAATTTAGCTGTTCACGCACCTCGCGCAGTTTTCAATCTTTTTCAAATCGTCACCACGGGCTCAAAACACCCCGGATTTAGTTAAAAATTGGTATTCTATTATTTTTTGGGTTGCTGATTACGAATCTGAACTCAAAAATTTAAAAAACAAAATGGCGGATTAAATATGGCAGACAGGTTTGTTTAAAAATT
The DNA here is from genome assembly GCA_910591515.1 of Cerceris rybyensis. Taxonomy (NCBI): domain Eukaryota; kingdom Metazoa; phylum Arthropoda; class Insecta; order Hymenoptera; family Crabronidae; genus Cerceris; species Cerceris rybyensis. The sequence continues at coordinate 2,475,669 of OU342796.1, read as the reverse complement.
AATTGTTTTGCACAAAAATTAGTATTCTAATGTTTTTTGGGTCGCTGATTACGAATCTGAACTCAAAAATTTTAAAAACAAAATGGCGGTTGATATATAGAAGATAGCTATGTACATTAACTTATTTAGCTTACATTGCTAACTTAAAAATGGAAAAACTAAAAAGTACCACAAAGTAGCCTCTGAGAACTTTGAAGATGTTTAGTTTAAACTATATAGAAATAGTTCCTGCTAAAATTGGCTTTATCTATCTGCACCTTTCGTTGATATTCCTTCCTAAAGTTTATGTAACCCAGACCAGCTGTATAGACCCAGTGGGACACGCGGTCAGTAAATTCCCGGGTTTCTTAAAGATATCGTGCAATAAGAACAAAATTTTATTGGCACTAACGAGGACGAAGACTTCTAAACCATCACTTTTATTACTTACTTGCTTTATTGTTAGGATGCGAGCAAAGAGGAATGAGCTAGGTTATCCGATTGAAAGGAAATCCTAGTCTTCGCCGTGCAGGGTTCACTTACAAAATTAAATAACTTATAAGTATCAAAAGATATTCGGCTAAAACTTTCCACATATATTCCTTAGACTATATAGAAGTTATTTCTGCAAATATTCCGTGCGTCTACCTGGGCCCTTCATTGTTATACCTGTCGGAAGTTTACGAGACAGTCTGGCGACAGCGCCTTGTCGAGGTGCGCGCGAGTCTTTAAACAATAAAAAACCATCCGAGGCGGAACCGGGCGGATGATATTTTTGCAGGATCGTTTAGGGGAAGGATTACAGAAAACAATGGTGTTAATTAGATAGTGTAAGTATGTAGCACATTTTATTTTTTCTCTGCAAAAGATAAAAAACTTCGACGATTTTCTTTCATGTTCTCAACATTAATTTTTGAATAAACTACAAACAATAATTTTATGTTCGACACATGAATTTTTATCGTGGAAGAATGCTCTTCAAATAGAAACAATAATTATTACAAAATATTGCATAGTTTCGTCAGAATGTTATAAAGAAGACAACGTGGTTTTTCGACAGAAAAAGGCCTCCAGAAAAAGTTTCAACTTTAAGCGTTTCTTGCAACTACAATTTTTATCCAATTTCAAAAAAATTTTATTTCTGAGGTCAGTGGACATTTAGGAATCGATATATAAAAAAAATCGAAATTCCAAAATCGACTTTTTAACTTTTGCGCAGCTAAATGCACATTCTGGACCACCGTGTGCCAGTTCAATTGGTTATGGGGCGATTTTGATGCAGCGGAAGGATGATCGAAAATTTCATCCAGTATTTTACTTTTCGAAGCGCACCAGTCCAACCGAAGCCAAATATCATAGCTTTGAATTAGAGACTTTAGCTATCATTTATGCCTTACGGCGATTCCGCACGTATCTGCTGGGAATGAAGTTTAAAATTGTTACGAATTGCCAGGCCTTATGTCTGACATTGAATAAAAAAGAAACTAACCCCCGAATATCACGGTGGGTAATGGAAATGCAAAGTTTCGATTACACTTTGGAACACAGAGTAGGGTCAAGAATGACCCACGTTGACGCGTTGAGTAGGCAAGTCCTCGTAGTAGAGGATAATTCGTTTGACAGAAATTTGGCTCTCTGCCAGGACGGTGACGAAAATATTTCAAAAGTCCGCCAAATGTTGCAAAAGTCTGAAAATGCATTTTATGAAATGCGGAATGGAATGATTTATCGAAAAGCAAACGGCCGTGTTCTATTTTATGTTCCCAGCTCCATGGAGAATAGCGTATTGTACAAGTATCATAACGAAATGGAACGGAAAAAACAATTCAAAATATCTTATGTCACTATTGTTTCCCAAACATGAAATCTAAAGTCACCAGTCACATTGCCACGTGTTTGAAGTGTATCGCGTTCTCTCCTGTTTCTGGGAGGCCTCAAGGGACGCTACATTGTATCCCAAAGGGAAACTTGCCGTTCGTTACCCTGCACATTGATCACCTGGATCCATTATCAAAGTCGCCCACCGCGAAGAAGCGTTATATATTCCTAGTAGTCGATGCGTTTACAAAGTATGTAAAATTATACCCCACCTATCCACGAGTTCGTCCGAAGCCATTAAATATCTAAAGTGCTATTTTAGCGTATATAGTAGGCCTTTGCGTATCATTTCGGACCGCGGAAGCTGTTTCACTTCGCACGAATTCGAGGATTTTATGAAAGAACAAAATACAGGTAGCCCTCCTACAACACGGCATCCTATAACACGGTTTCGCTATAACACGATTTATGAATTGTGGAAACCCTTATACGACACTGAACTTCTATAGCCGCGGCGAGACTTGCCGTGTTAAAAATACAGTATGGAGTAAACTAGTTTGATTTCATCTCCGTGGCTTGAAAACAAAAGTAAGCATTTCACGCTGCTGATCGGCAGTCTGCGTCGAGCCACGGTGTGTCAAAGAATAACTTTTTCATCTTTAAGATATTAAGGAGAAATTAACATTGACCCGGCTAGAACCAGAAAGCAAAGTAAAATTATAGATTTTTAAAGAGAAAAGAAGATACAAAAACTTTAAATGAAGAAAAGAGTTCTAAAATTGAAGGCGATATCATTCCACCACAAAAACGTTCTCGACTGATTATACTGAGCAGTGACGATGAAGAAATTTAGTAAATTATAGTTGCATTAAATTAAAATAATATTTTTTGTTTTGTGTAGTTCATACATTAATATTTTTGATAAAAATTAAGTTGTTTATGCAGAATTTAAAAGAAAATAATATTTGTTTTCAATAAGTTTTCGGAACGTAACCCCTCTTTTTGTACTTCCTCTGGGTCTCATATAACACGGTTTCACACAACACGGCATTTTCTAGGAACTTATCTACCGTGTTATAGGAGGGTTACCTGTATTCAACATGTAAAAATTGCAACCGCTTCACCGAAGGCAAACGGTCAAGTGGAACGAATGAATCGTTCAATCTTGCCGATGGTTGCGAAATTAAGTGACGAACGACAGATGAACTGGTTCAGTGTCCTAGAAGATGTCGAATATGCCTGTAATAATTCAATAAGTCGCTCTACGGGTGAGCGTCCTAGTATGCTATTGTTTGGTGTCGGTCAACGAGGGAAAATTGTCGATACTTTGAAACATTTTTTAGATACGCAAGATGTTGAACAAACCGATAGGGACCTCGTAAAATAAAAGTACTTTCGATAAAAAAAAAAGAGTCTCAACAAAATATCAAGAAGGCGACAAAGTAATGTTTCGAAATTTTGACAATACGCCCGGCATTTGCGGCAAATTGATACCTAAATTCAAAGGTCCTTACGTAGTTCTAAAAGTCCTTCGTAACGATCGATATGTAATTAAAGATATTGACGGTTAGCAGACGTTGCAGATCCCATACCTGGGCACCTGGGAAGCTGCGAACATGCGACGGTGGTTACCTCCTTAACAATCGAATATCTAATTATTTATTAAGCAGAATTATATAGCGCCTAATTGTAATACCCTTATGTTTGTATGTGTGATGTATGATATGAGTTCTGTGAAAATGGTTTCAGATTTAAGAAACACCGCTACGTATGATTGAGGACAATCAACCTGTCAGGATGGCCGAATTGTAGCAGTCGTACAATGTTGTCGTCTGATCGCATCGCGTCATCCCGAACCGCCGAGCTTTTGTTTCGGTCGCTACGGGACGGTTTATGTTCAGTTTATGTTCAGTTTATGCTTTATTATTAAGGTTCTTGTGTAGTCCAAAGCAGTGAATAAAGAGTATTAGATAGCTTAAAAGATCGAAGAATTTGGAAGAAAAATAGACAATTTAAAGGACGACCTGAAAGGGATAGTAGGGAAAAGAATTGTTGCGGGGGATTTCAACGCCAAGGCAGGATGCTGGGGATAAAGGAGAACGAACACCAGGGAAAGAACGACAATGGATATGATGGATGAGCTCAACCTAAAACCTAAAACTTACAAGGGAAAATATACTTTCCATAGAAATGGACAGACCTCGAAGATTGACAATCTTAGTTACTCTGGAAAACTGAAAATAAAAAGTGAGATTCATAATACATTACGGCATCGGATCACCTGTACATTCTGCATGAAATAGAGGAAGGAGGAAGTAACCTAACAGATACACAAAGGGAAGGAAAAAGGTGGAAAATAAACTCACTACGGGCAGAAATAGTGGAAGAAGAACTAGGAAGGAACAACACAAGATGGGAAAATAAAACAATGGAGGAGGTAGACAAATATCTGGAAAAAATAGAAAAGACATGTGACAAAGCCATGGACAGAAACAAAGGAAGATCCCCGTTCAAACATAGACCCAACCCCTGGTGGTGTGAGGATATAGCAGAACAAAGGAAAAAAACGATAAAGGCGAGACGAATCTGGCAGAGAAGGAGGAGAAAAGGAAAGGACGACACAGAGATAAGGAAAGAGGAGTACAGCGAGAGTTGTAAGGTGCTTACAAGGAGACATTACGACCGTGGACATGGGGATTTTAATGAGCTTCATATTAGGTGAAAGTACATCGAAAAATATTTGTGTCATGTCCGGGCGTTTTTGTGAATGGGCCCTCAATTTTGAGAAATCGCATTTTGAAAAACGCAATTTTTCTGTAATAAGTAATATACTCTTAAAGAGAACGGGTCTATCGAATAAGTGCGATGGCTCGGCGGATGCGTGCTTGGCTTATACTTTTGCACTCCGCTGCGCTTCAGGTTCGAATCCTGCCCGATGAATAATTTTTTTTTTTTTTGTTAGTAGATAACGTTTTAAATAACTGATTTCAAAATGGATTAAAACTAATATATTTATCTACCTATTCAAATTACTGATTTCACAAGTGTTCGGATGAAATGATTCATAAAAACAGTCAAAACATATAAATTTCCGGCATCAGGAACGTTTTATAAACGCTGCTTCCGAACAAGAACATTTGGATCTAGAAATTTCAGACGGAAAACATGCTTGGTTTACGTTCATAAAAACTTTTCTAGTTGAAAGTAATTTTGAAGCAAACCAAGCATATTTCAACATGTCTTCAAAAACAGGTGCACATAATTGATTATGTGCCAATGCATTTTTACAGAAAGATTAAATAATGTTCAATGTAAATAACACTATGATAGTCAAAAGAAATTCTTTGACTGGATAACGCTTCCTTTCACTTCGGTAGTTGCAAGGAAACTAATGATCACGTTAAAATTGTGAAAGAATGCTTTTGAAATATTTACCGAACACTTGAAAAGTTACAAAAAGTTTACGGTAAAGTAATAAAACACAGGTACCGCAACGGTAAATATATTCGTTGTGATGAATAGCGAACCAGGTAATAAAACAGTTGCCCTTTTATTTGCTTGCATCCAAGAAATGTAATTTTGTAGTAAACATTTCTTAAAAGTTATAATATATTATCGATATACAAATTTTCAATTAAATGATATTTAGGAGGATTGAAATATTACAGAAAAGAAAAAAAGAAAATTATTCGTCAGGCAGGATTCGAACCTGAAGCGCGGCGGAGTGCAAAAGTATAAGCCAAGCACGCATCCGCCGAGCCATCGCACTTATTCGATAGACCCGTTCTCTTTAAGAGTATATTACTTATTACAGAAAAATTGCGTTTTTCAAAATGAGATTTCTCAAAATTGAGAGCCCATTCACAAAAACGCCCGGACATGACACAAATATTTTTCGATGTACTTTCGCCTAATATGAAGCTCATTAAAATCCCCATGTCCACGGTCGTAATGTCTCCTTGTTAGATATAAAATAAACGACAAGAAAATTGAACTCTGGAAGAAAATGTGCGACGAGTTGGAACGCGACACGCGGGGAAAGGCATATCATATTATCATGAAGAAGATCAAAGGGAAGACACCGCCACCGAGGATAGGAAAGGAGAGTGCGATGAGGAGAATCCAGGAGCTTTTCCCCAGGGAACAGAGGCTGGAAAGGAGAGCAAGGAAACACAGAGGAAGGAACCAGGAAAGTACACACTATACATGCGAAGAATGGGAAAACATTCGAATTAAGGAAGAGGAGATTCTTGCAGCCGGAAGGATGATCAAGGAAAACAAAGCACCGGGGAACGATGGTGTTGAAAAATGAAGGATAGTTTAAACTCGGACAAAGATGTTAAAGCTTTCTTTCTTTATTTCAATCTTGCGTCTCGACGTCCTTACTTCTACGCGATAGGCAAGTCTCTCTGTACGTTGCCTGACAAAGCATGAGCCCTTCCCGCCACTCTCACGCCACTGTACGGCAAGCAACGCAACTTAAAAACTAACTATGGCTGATTTTTTATTTTTTGCACCTCTACATGTCCCGCTTATATTTAAATACCTGTGCCAAGACGGTGTCCAGAACAGATGGGATACCGGGGAAGATTATTAATATAGCTATAAGGAAAGGAATAGGGGACATCGTAAAAATGATGGACTCGTGCATAAGGAATGGTGAAATCCCGGAGAGATGGAGAGTAGAAAGGTTGGTCCTAATTAAGAAGAAAAAGGAAAGAGAAGAGGACGAGGACAAATACAGACCGCTCTGTATAATAGATGGATGGGCGAAGTTATTCGAACACGTCATTAAGGAAAGATTAATAAAGGAAATTGGTGATCAAGCATTCGAGGACAATCAGTACGGGTTCAGGAAAGGGAGGTCGACGCTACATGCATTGCAGAAGGTGATGGATAGGGTGAGGGAGGCAAACAGAGCCCATAGGTACTGTATACTCCTCACACTAGACATTAAAAATGCATTCAACAGCTTAGGATGGAGAAGTATTAGGGAAACGGTTAGGAAAAGAGGATTGAGCGGGTATATGACAAGGATATTGGAAGGATATTTCAAGGACCGGTATATCACATACGAGACAACGGAAGGAAGGATAAAAGTAAGCATGGAGAAAGGCGTACCCCAGGGGTCAGTACTGGGCCCGACCATCTGGAACATGGTGTACGATGGCCTTCTCTCCATGAAACTACCGAGACGAGTGGATTTAGTGGGATACGCGGACGATGTTCTGATTGTCGCAACTGACACAAAACTGGAAGAACTAAAACACAAGGTAGAGGGAGTAGGAGAAGAGATACACAAATGGCTAAGAAGGAAAGGAATGCAAATGGCGGCGGAAAAGTCGAAATTCATCTTCGCGAATAGGAAAAGAAACACGGAAGGATTTACGATTAAGCTACAGGGTGTGGAACTGAAGGAGGAGGACAAACTTAAATACCTGGGAATATGGTTCGACAAAATGGGAAATTACAGGAAACACACGGAGATAACCACGGAAAAGGGGATGAAGGTATTTGGGACACTACAGCGAATTACGAGCAACATCAAAGGACCAGGAAACAGAGGAAGAAGAGCTTATTACTGGGCCATGCAATCAGTAATTACATATGGAATAGGGGTATGGGGAGAGTTAGCCATGAAGCTGCAAGGCAACAGGCAGAAAATATTCCAAGTACAACGACTAGGATTGGGAAGGATAGTCAGAGCATATAGGGACACCTCCAGAGAAGCCCTGTGCGTCATCGCGGGAATAACACCTATTGAACTTACGGTGGAGAAAGAGGGAAGGCAGGAAAAGAAGAGAAAGAAGACAAGGTTTGAGGGATCTCGCGGAAGAAGGACTTAGCGAAGAAGAAAACAAGGAAAGGATCAGGGAAAAATGGCAGAAGATCTGGGACGAAACACCGAAGGGAAGATGGACACATGAGATAATCCCGAGAGTCAGCTGGTCGGTGGAGAGAACCTGGCTGGAACCAAACTAGTACCTACTTTGCTCAGTTCCTAACAGGACATGGAATTTTCAATAGCTACCGGAAAAGGATAGGGAAGGATGGCAACGAAATGTGCTGGTACGGATGCGAGGAAATCGACACACCGGAGCACACTTTTTTCGGATGTGGGAGATGGCGGAGGAGAAGGCAAGAGGCGGACATAGATATAGGCGGAGAGTTAAGGAAGGATAATATAATCAAAGAAATGGAGGAAAGTAAGGAGAAATAGAAGATCATAATGAAAATGATCATTGAAATAATGAAGGAGAAAGAAAACCAGGAAAGAGTATGGGAAAAGGAGAGAGGGAGAAGAAGATAACCACGCAATGATTTTAACTAACAAGGGAAGGACCGGACCCGGGGGTCACCGATTTTGATGAAATTTGGTACACGTCTTCTACTTGGAAAATCATTAGACCCACGTTTTGCCAAAAGTGTAGATAAGTCCAAATTTTTAAAAAAATCAAGGTCAAAAAAAATTTTTTTCCGATCGACTTGAAACTTTGTAGGCATGTTCTATGAGCAAAATTAAGGTATACGTATTGTTTTATTTCGCTGTAAAAACATTTTGAAAATTACTAGGTACTATTAGTAACTTAGAGATAAAAATGTCCTCAACAAAGCGGCGTAGCTGAGCGGATGAGGTAGCGTACTGCGGTTACTATGGACGCAGCAGGATCGATTCCCGCATGGTGTTTTTTGTATTTTTTTTTTTATTTTTTATCTCTCTACAAATACATATAAATTATTTCTAGACAATATTTTAAAACCGTATGTACAAAATAACAAGTTCTGTTTACTAATTGACTCCTGGACCGGCCAAACTGATGGTAACATGTACGACGAAAGATTTCATAATGACCGTATGGAGTGCACTTTTCAGCTAAAAATTGTACCACCGCAATGCACATCCATCTGTCAACCGTGCGATGTCTATTTTTATCGGCAGGTAAAAATTTTACTGAAGCAAATACAGAACGCCCCGTCAGTGATACAAGAAAAAAGGTCCTTGCATAAAAGAGCTGATGCAATTAAAATACATGCAATAATCCATAACCAACTATCTGCTCTGATATTTACAAACATGATACAATATGCGTGGTATGCATCGAAATTAACACATACACGTACCATATTTGTTAACGTTAACCAAGTTTGTTTTCCAAACTCGGATGTTAATAAGAAATGTACTTGCAACGCCGTATCCTTTATCACATGTTCTTGGTGTGAATATCGTTTATGTTTTCAATGTTTCTACGACGAGTACCACCCGCACAAGTGTGTAATTTTTAATGAGAAATAAATTATTTTTATTAAAATACAAAATTGTGAACTTCATAGTAATCCTAACAAGAAATCCATAAATAAAATAGAACATAACGCGCAATTTAAAATGTATAAATTAAATACTAGACCATATTAAAATAAATAAAACATGTGACGTATGGAAAACGATGATTGAGATAAAAATTAAAAAAAAAAAACATAAATGGACGCCAGGAATCGATCCTGGCGTCCATAGTACCCACAGTTCGCTACCTCATCCGCTCAGCTACGCCGCTTCGTTGAGAACAATTTTATCTCTAAGGTAGTAATCGTACCTAGTAATTTTCAAAATGTTTTTACAGCGGCATAAAACAATACATATACCTTAATTTTGCTCGTAGAACATGTCTACAAAGTTTCAAGTCGATCGGAACAAATTTTTTTTTGACCTTGATTTTTTCAAAAATATTGACTTATCTACACTTTTGGCAAAACATGGGTCTAATGATTTTCCAAGTAGAAGACGTGTACCAAATTTCATCAAAATCGGTGACCCCCGGGTCTGGTCCTCCCCTTGTAAGTACTTACCCATTTATCCACCTATTTATTTATTTATTTAATTATTTAATAAATTTTAATCCTATTTATTAATTACTATTTGTGGAATGCGAGGTGTATCGAGAATATTTTCCAAGTTCTTGTGTTAAAGAGGTGGAAGGCTACTGTGCTTCAACACCGTACTTTTATTTTCTGTTTGTTGTTTCACCGCTCACGACCATGTGTCTTGTCGGTGAGAATTTTCCACCGACGTAGACTCCCTGTAGGCGGAGCGAAGTTTTGGGAGTTTTTCTCTATTACAATATGATTGGTTAATTAACCTGATTGGTAGAGAAAAACTCCCTCCACTTTGAAGGTGTGTCTGGAAAGGTGAGGATGTTTTTCGGGAAAAACCTGGCCGGCGCACAGTGGGACGAAATGGGTAATAAACAGTTCTGTCGTGTCGTTCGATGAGAGCGGACGTCTTCCGTGCTCCCGACCGTCACAACTTACAGTTGTTCTCTTAAGACTACATATCTGTGTGTATCAGTCGGTGGTATTTAGACGCACAAGTGTATAAGTGTACGAGTGTCCCCAATTATAATGCCACTTGATGGCGTTCCTACTACTAACTCTTCTACGGATGACCACCGACCTGGTCCTTCAGGATCAGGTCCAAGGAAACGCCAAAGAAACAATGACAACATACAATTTGAACTAACTACTTCAAACAGATTTGAAGTACTATCAGATGACAACGAAATGGAAAATGATGAAGATGAGAGTACAAACAGTGCTTCTGGTAAAGCAGACTTGCCTAAAACTGTTAAAATACCTCCCATAGTTGTATATAGTTACATAAACAATCATTCTGAAGCTCTTAAAGCTCTTAGAGCAAAATGTAAAGTTAACTTTGATGTTAAATGTCGTGGAGGGAAGTTATCCTTCCATCCAAAGAATATGGAAGATTACAAGACCATACTGAAAGAAATCTCTCTCTCGAAAATGGAATATCATACATACACTCCTAAACACGAAGCTAATCGTACTCTAGTACTAAGAAATCTTCCACCTAACATTCCTTGCGAAGAAATCCTCAGAGAACTTAAGGGTCTGAAATTGGATGTCTTAAAAGTCTCCCAAATGACTAAAAAGGACAAGGAAGGAAAATTACTTGCCTCCCACTGTTTCTAGTTACTTTTTCTAGTGCAGTGAATTTGAAGGATGCCAAAGCAACAAAATCCGAAGTGTGTGAACTATGGAGGACCTCACACAGCCAGCCATCGAGAATGCTCTGTTTACTTACAAAATCACCAAGCACGTTCTAGTGCAAGAAGCTCACCTTCAAACCAGCAGTACACCAAGCGTGAGCCTGATTTCCACTTGGATTCTAAGAAATTTCCACTACTTAACAACACCAACATCCCAGCATTAAACATGACTTGGCGGACGAATCCTACTACGAAGTCTTCTACGTCTGCCAGCAAGCCTACTTTATCAGTTTTTCTCCAACAAGTGAAAAATTTCTTTTCAAATTTCAATCTTATGTCATTCTTTGATACAATTACATCTTGCTTTGACAACTTAAACAAGACTCCTGATGCGCTCACCAAAGCGGCTGTTATTGCAGAATGTTTTTTTAGTTTCTTATGCTAAAACAAATCTTTAACTGCAAAATTGCTACTTGGAACGCTCGTTCCATTATTAACAAAATAACTGAACTATCCTACTTCCTGCAGACCAATGGCATTGAGATTGTAGCGTTAAGTGAAACTCTCCTTAAAAGCAAGCATACCCTCAAATGTGCCACCTACAATATTTACAGAAACGACTTGGGTAGAGGTGTGGCTCTTTTGGTAAAGAAAAATATTCAGCACTACCAAATTGCACTGCCACGGCTAACATCTTTAATCGCTGTTGGAACAATTATCAAAATTAACTCTTTCGAAGTCCTAATAGTAGCAGCCTATCTCTCGCCTTCAGCAAAAATCAACGCCGATGATCTTTGTAGTATCTTTAGACAACACAAACGAGTCATAATATTAGGCGACTTGAGTTGCAAGAACTGTGCCTGGAATTGTCCTAGCAACAATTACAATGGTAAAATTCTGCTAAATTTTTCACTCAAGTTTAACTTCAATATAATTACCCCTATTGAGCCTACTTATTACCCTGATAAACGCGACTTCCAGCCCAGTATACTTGACATTGCAGTAGCCAAAAACATTCCTTTCGACCTTGAAGCTATCTCTATCCCCAGTCTTTCCTCAAACCACTACCCTGTTATATTTACTTTCCCAAGCAACTTTTCTTATCATCATAAAAATCTTTATTTTAATTTTTCCAAAGCTGACTGGGTTCAATTCAGGTCTTTAATAGATAACCAGCTTAACATCAATCCCACGCTTACTAGTGCCTATGATGTCGAGACCAGTATCTTATTCTTCCAAGACCTTCTCCTAAGATCTGCTAAAAATTCCATCCCTCAAACAACCGCGGGCCATCACACAGTTGAACCCCCATTTCTAGTGCTACTATTAATAAAAGTAAAAAATTATGTTAAACGTCAATTCTCTAAGCTACGCACAAAGCTCATTAAAATACTACTAAACTGGTTAACCAAACTTGTATCAAAGGTTATTAACTTATACCGTAATATACATTGGAATTTGATTCTGAACAAATTCTCCCCCAACAGCAAGCACTTACACCGCATCATAAAATCTGTCAGAACCCGAACATCCACTGTTCAACCTCTTCATATCGGTCACAATACTTTTGCTTTCAGCCTATCTGACAAAGTCAATGAGCTTGCCAACTCCTTTGCGTCCGTTCACTCAATGAATACAATGCTAGGTACCCCCACTTTCACCCGGCAAGTACTCCGAGTAGTTAAAAATTATTTAACTCGCCCAATCTACAAGCACTCTGATTGCGATCTCACATCTCCTAAGTAACTCCGTAAACAGTTAGAGCTGAACTCCGTATCAGGAAATCTCCTGGAGATGATGGAATCTATCCGATCTTTCTTAAGCAGTTATCCAAAAAAGCTATTATACACTTAACAAAATTAATCAATCATATGTTTCTATTTGCCTATTTTCCTAATACTTGGAAAATTGCTAAAGTCATCCTTATTCCCAAGCCAGGAAAGCCACATAATAAAGCATCGAACTATAGACCAATCTCTCTCCTAAGTTGTCTCAGCAAAGTAGTTGAACGCTTAATACTTAAAAGGCTAAATAAATTTCTGTCATCAAATAACATTATCTCCCCCTCACAGTTTGGATTTAGATCGAACCATTCAACCACACTACAACTAGCTAGGCTTACTGATAGCATCTTACATAACTTTAATTTGAACAAACATACTGGCATGGTGCTCATTGACATCGAAAAAGCCTTTGACTGCGTGTGGCACAAGGGACTTATCTACAAGCTCATTCAGTTGAATCTCCCTAAGTACCTTATTTTTCTCCTAAGTAGTTACCTTTCTGGCAGGAGGTTCTACGTCTATCTTTCTAATACTAAATCCCGAGTCAGAATCACCCAGGCTGGTGTGCCTCAAGGTTCTGTGCTGGGTCCCGTTCTTTTTAATTTGTATATCAATGATATCAAGGACTTGAAATTGAACGCTGCATTAGCTTTATTTGCTGACGACACGGCCTTGTTTAAGTCATCCTACAGAATTGATACTATTGCTAATTCCCTAAGCGATGCTGTTTCCAAGTGTTTCAAATTTTTTCACAGATGGAAAAGTAAACCTAACGAACAGAAAACGCAAGCCATTATCTTCACCAGACGCAGACCTAACTGCAATAACCGAATTATAGTTAACGGCACACAGTTATCATGGTCTAAATCAGTTAAATATCTTGGTATACATCTAGACTCCAAGCTTACGTTTACGCACCACATTAACATAAAATGTAACCAAGCTCTGGGGATTATATGCAATCTTTATTCTGTTTTTAATTACCGAAGTGGGCTCTCTATCACCAACAAAAACCTATGGCGCACCAATCTGGTCTATTACTTGCCGCACTAATTACAAAAATTGCAGGTAGTACAAAATAGATGCCTCCGAATCATTGGCAATTATCCCAGACGGACTCCGATCGATTACATGCATACAGCGATTGATATACCCAGCGTCAGCAGCTTTGTTTATTGTCTTACAGAGATATTTTTCTCAACTCATGCTTCCAGTCCTTTTCTATATATTCGTGACATAGTAAATTATGATCTTTCTAGTCTATGCTATAAAAAGTATAAACATAAAAGGCTTAAACACTTGCTTTTCTAGCTATTTACTGCAGTTCAATTGCTTCTTGTGATGTCGTAGGTTGAGTTTTTTTTTTATTTTTTCCTCTGTGCTTATCTCTGAATTGTTCTATTAGTTCTTAACACTTTATCGACCGGTCATGGTTGAGGCTGCCACTCGGTAAGTACCGTCTTACAATTAGTCGCGCCCGCATTTACTCCCAGTATCGGCTAAATTTTCGCTATTCATTGTGTTGCGCCTAATTCTTTTGTTTCAAAGGAATGTAATTTTATTGATATTTATACTTTATTTTGCATTTGTTTTATATAATTTATTGCCTTTTTAACTTACATTCATAAAATAAATTCAAGGTAATAGTAATTCAATTTTTTAATATTTCTTCAGAGTGTGGTATCTCTCGTAACAGTCACCCTTATGTAACGGAATATTACAAAATTTACATACGAAACATGTTCGACTTCTTATCTTTTTCGAGCGTTTATAGAAGAATCATGCTATCACTATCACTGCTATCACCATCACTGTCTCTTTCTGAATAACTGCTATAGTCTGACAAAACATCTAACAAGGGAACATACCGAGGTGTCCCCCTCCGATTTTGATGAAATTTGGCACAGTTGTTCAGTACGCGAGAATAATCGATACGTATTTTTTTATATCTGCTAAGTCGCACGTTTAGGGGGTGAAACCACCCTTCAAAGTTTCGGATTTTTTTCTTTTTTTGCTTATAACTTTGAAAAGGTTAATGATAGACATTTTTGATAAATGTACGAAATATTTGTTTTTTCGTCTACTAAAGGCCTACGGAACTTAAAATTTGATTTAAATTCATAAATTAAATTATTTTTTTTGTTATAAATAAATTGTGATTTAAATAAATTATAAATATATTATTTTATATGTAAAAATCCATGAAACTTTCCCTTATGAAATTTTATGATATCTACGATAGTTTGTGATTGACGCGTCCCGCCGGATGTGCGCAGCCTAAATATTATAAAGCAAAACAAAAAATTTTCAAATTTTGATTTTTTACAAAAACAATAATATAGTAGATGAGAAAAGAAGTATTTGTTGCATAATACATTTTTCCCATCATCATTCGTTGATCAGATATAGTAACGTAAAGTGCCAAAACCCTAAAAAAGAAAAGGGTTAATTTCACGACTCCAGAGTAGATTACGGAAAAACGCAAAAACACGTAACTTTTATTTTTGATTTCTCTACCATTTAAAAAAAGTTTGGTTAAAATCGGATCGTAAACTTTAAAGATATAACGAAAAACACGTTATTTTTTAATAAAAAATTAACAAAAAATCGTTAAATCAAATTTTAAGTTCCGTAGGCCTTTAGTAGACGAAAAAACAAATATTTCGTACATTTATCAAAAATGTCTATCATTAACCGTTTCAAAGTTATAAGCAAAAAAAGAAAAAAATCCGAAACTTTGAAGGGTGGTTTCACCCCCTAAACGTGCGACTTAGCAGATATAAAAAAATACGTATCGATTATTCTCGCGTACTGAACAACTGTGCCAAATTTCATCAAAATCGGAGGGGGACACCTCGGTATGTTCCCTTGTAAGCAAAACTCTTCTTCTGCACGGTCCTTCTCCGTTAGAAACGGTAAAAAACTATTATAATTATAAAGATATGGAAAGGTCAGTATAGAGCTACTGCAAAACAGTAAATTCCACTGTAAGGGCGGCAAATAATCAACGATGTTGACGCCGCGTAATTATAAAAACAACAACAACAACCCACTGTACGAAAACCGTCGATCACTAAAAGCCGATTAATAGGCTACCGGTTGATAAGCGTTGGCAATCGAAAAGCCGATTAATAGGCTACCGGTCGATAAGCGTTGGCAATTGAAAAGCCGATTAATAGGCTACCGGTCGATAAAGTGTTAAGTGCTCTCAAATTTTCGAATGTTAGACAAACCATAATGGTTTAAAACATTATTCTATTATTATATATGTAACAACTGTATATTTGCAATAAAGGTTATTATTATTAACACTAGATTTACGGAGCCAATTTGACTCATTCAAAATTTGATTATCACATATATAATATATTGATTGGTTAATTTTTTAATAATAAATCTTTCATTTCAATTGATTTGGAACTATTTTCTTTGCAAAAAAATTTCAATTTTCTTATATGATTCAAATTGGCTTACTTCAGAAAAATAGGTATATCAACATCCGTAAATCTAGTGTTAAAAAAAGAAATGGGTAATCTAGGTGGAAAAAAATCAAGTCTGGGATTTGAATTTTAATAATCTTATCTTCATCTAGAATGTTTGATGAGACCAGTGATAGCAATATTAATTGATTTTGCAATCATCTAAATGTAAAAATCAGCACTTAAAAACAACAAATTTCAACAGCGCAAAAACGTCCAAATACTTCTCTGAAAAGAAGATACTGTTAGTGGCATTAAGAATTTTGCGAGACTTTTTATTTTTTGTATAGTTTATCACTGTTAGCTAACCTTGGAATGCCCATAAACGATTTTTCGAAAAATTAATTTTTAAACAATTTATGGAACTTTCTTTAGACACATGATTTTCCGAGAAATTAGCAAACTTTAGCAGAGAAAAACTTATAATGTATATCAAAATATTACCTCCAAATTTTGAGGGTATTTAGTTTAAACCTTGTAGAAGCAGCTCCTGCATAAAAAGGCTGCGCTTTCTGCCGCCTTTTGTTGTTATTCCTTTCTAAAGTTTATGACATAGTACGGCTGCCGACTCCCTGCGGAGCACGCGGTCACAGAAGGACCAGATGTCTACAACTAACAAATAACGAAATGTATATCTTTGAAACTCCGTCTATATATTCTTTAGATTGTGTAGAAGTAATTAGTGGAAAAATTTAATGGATCCACTTGCGCCCTTTTTAGTTTTACCTGCTTAAAGATAGGAATGCGTTTGAATAAGTAATAGACCAACTTAAACAGTATCAGTTGACTTCGCATCCTCTGCAGTAGGAAGAGAGACGTCAGTAGGATATTTTGCATTAAATATCTTTTTAACATAAAGTGCAATGAGAAAATGACTTATGCAAAAGTTTCTTTATTTCTTTCGTAGAATAAAAGTCCGTAAAGAAATTTATAGACTTTCGCATACAAAATTATGTTAACCATTAAATAACAATTAAGAAATATCAAAAATAAAAATTTAACGATGCAGTGACATTCTTTTCACAATATTATGAAACTTTTGTATAAAACATTTTTCTCTAAAATGAACAGTTCTCGAGTAATAATTTTTTTCTAGCTAGATTGTCGATTCGTTCCACTGTGCAGCCGTGGGAAGGACCATCGCGGGGGCGAAAGTTTCAAGAGCCATATGCTGGCGAGACATTGGCGGGTTTTCATGCTACGGATGACGCTGTGTGAGGTGCAGTAAACCTTCCACCTCGGGTACCGACCTGCATAGCCGGTAGGAGTTAAGAAAGTCTCCGCTCCGACCAGTGTGACGCACAATCTTCGTGCTAAGACTGGTAGTACGCCGTTCGTACGCGTTGATCAAGCGTATCTCGATTCCGCGCCCATGGGGGCCGTGAGCATAAGCCGTAAGGCAGGTGCTTCACGTTAAACAAATCTCGAACTATCCTATCATGGGTGGTTTAGTCCCCCGGCTTTGGGCTTTACGACCCCACCGGACCCGAGTAGTGCTCCCACAGGGGCCTACCCAGCTTGCTGGGTAGGTATGGGCATTCGCGCGCCCGGGGGTCCCCGAGCTGTCTTACGGCAAGGTGTGGGGTCCCCATTCTGTGGCCTGGGAAACCCCACTGGGCTTAACGAACCCACCGACCTGAGTCAAGTGCTCCCAAACCAAGGGTGTATTGGTACCGCGGGGGCTGGGTTGCCCATGGAGTTTTTAGCCCACTCCGGCCCAGCCGTGGGTAGGTCCATCGCGGGGGCAAAAGTTTCAAGAGCCATATGCCGGCGAGACATTGGCGGGTCTTCATGCTACGGATGTTGCTGTGTGAGGTGCAGTAAACCTTCCACCTCGGGTACCAACCTGCATAGCCGGTAGGAGTTAAGAAAGTCTCCGCTCCCACCAGTGTGACGCACAATCTTCGTGCTAAGACTGGTAGTACGCCGTTCGTACGCGTTGATCGAGCGTATCTCGATTCCGCGCCCATGGGGGCCGTGAGGATAAGGCCGCGAGGCAGGTGCTTCACGTAAAATAAAGTATCGACAGTCCTATCATGGGTCAGGCCGACCCGGGGTGTGCCACGGAGGAGGCAAAGTAGGCATCAAAATGTCTACACGCCTCCTTCAGGGCAACCTCAATCACTGCCGGAGTGCGCACGACTTGTTGCTGCAGACCCTCCGGCAGGGAGGGATCGGCCTGGCGGTGATCGCCTAGCCCTACCGGATTCTTGACCGCTCAAATTGGGCGGGGGATCTGGGTGAGGTTGCGGCGATCACGTGGGAGATGGGCCACGGAGCCCCTTCCTGTCACGTTATACATTGTGGCAGGAGCTTCGTGGCGGTAGCGTGGGGAGAACACGCGGTGATCGGGTGCTATGCATTGCCTTCGATGGGCCTCGGCCTATTCGAGGAGTATCTGGACGAGTTAGGTAGGTGTGTTGAGACCTGCCGACCTCGCCAGATTTTGGTCCTGGGGTACTTCAATGCCCATGCGACTGCATGGGGAAGCCCCAGGACCACTCCGAAAGGCGATGCACTAGTTGAATGGGCGACGAGTCGTGGCTTGGTTCGTTTGTACCAAGGCAACGCGAGCACGTGCGTTCATTCTAGAGGTGAGTCGATAGCCGATCTATCGTTTGCCACCCCTGGTATTGCGCGCCGTGTGACCGGCTGGAGAGTAGCGGAAGAGGTGACCACCTTAAGTGACCACCTCTACATATTCTTTAATATCGCCTCTCCAGCACCTACCGATCCTCGTCGGCTCGATCCGACGCCGCGCTGGGCGCTGAAGCGCCTTGAGAAGGACGCCGCGGAGATGGCGGCCTCCGTCGATACCTGGCAGGAAATGCCAGGTGAGTTCCTCGACGATCCGGAGGCGGGTACCGACTGGTTTCGGGGTGTGATGCGCGCCATTTGCGATGCAACCATGCCCCGGGTCGGCGCCCCTCGTCGAGGGTCGGTGTACTGGTGGTCCGAGGAGATAGCGCGTCTCCGCACTCTGTGCATGCGGGCCAGATGCCGGTACACCCGGACACGTCGGAGAAGACGGGTCACGGAGGAAGAGGTCCTTGAGCGGCGCCTGGAATATTCCGAGGTGCGCCGGACTCATAGACTGGCCATCTTCGACGCGAAGAACCAGGCGTGGAAGGAACTCCTCGACGGTCTACAGGCTGATCCGTGGGGACGCCCGTATAAAATGGTCATGGGTAAACTCAGGCCATGGGCGCCCCCGTTGACGGAGGGGCTTGACTCCCAGTTCCTTCGGCAGGTGGTGTCAGCACTTTTCCCTCCTGAGGAGGATAATGCTGACGAGCCTGTCGAAGAAGTCTCGGTGGCCAGTGAAGACTGGACCGACGAGCTGGGAGTCTCCGACGAGGAGCTTTCCGGCGCCATCCGGCGCATGACCGCCCGGAATACGGCACCTGGCCCGATGGTATCCCTGGAAAAGTCCTGGGTTTTTCGTACGGCGTCCTTAGACCCGGCTTCAAGCGTCTTTTTGACGCGTGTTTGAGGACGGGTCGGTTCCCCTCACGTTGGAAGAACGCGAAGTTGGTGCTCATCCAGAAGGAGGGGAAACCGGCGGAGCAACCCTCGGCGTATCGACAGATATGCCTGCTCGATGAAGCCGGCAAGTTGCTCGAAAGAGTGATTGCCGGCAGAATCGTCAGGCACCTGTCCGGACCTCTCTGAGGCCCAGTATGGTTTTAGGCGGGGTCGCTCTACTGTCGATGCTATCGACAGAGTACGCGGCCTCGCCAGACCGGGAGTGGACCAGGGCGGTGTTGCTTTGGCGGTTTCGCTAGATATAGCGAACGCCTTCAACACCGTCTCCTGGAAAGCTATAGGTAGGGCGCTTGATTTTCATCGAGTGCCCTCCTACCTGAAGAGATTGGTCCGGGATTACCTGAGGGACAGGAAAATCGGATGGTACGGGAGGGGCGGCGAGGAGTTTCATGCCGTGCATCGGGGTGTCCCACAGGGATCCGTTTTGGGTCCGCTCCTGTGGGACTTAGCCTACGATGCTGTTCTGCGGATCTCCCTCCCTGGCGGCACGACATTGGTGGCGTATGCTGACGACACAATGATCGTTGTCGTCGGTCCGGACTGGAGGAGCACCATAAGGGTTGCCGAAGAGTCGGTGGCACTGGTGGTCTCCGCTATTAGGGAGTTGGGGCTGGAGGTATCGGCCGCCAAGACGGAGGCCATCTGGATGTGTGAGGTCCCCGGTCGAGGCGTGCCGCCGAAGGCCTCAATCAAGGTGAGTGGGGTGGATGTCCCGGTGAGACGCAAGTTTAAATACTTGGGCCTCATCGTGGACAGATACTGGCGATTCTCACATCATTTCGAGACCTTGGCTCCCCGATTGGAGCGTGCGGCGGCTGCCCTAAGTCGCACAGTGGTTCATTTGGCCGAAAACCTGGCCAAAAAGCCAAAAATTTTTTTCGCGATTTTCAAAATTTAGCAATTGCGTTTGATTTGTAACACATCAGAGCATCGTTTTCCATTAATAAAAATTTTTATTGAACAATACTCTTAGAGATATGCAATGTCAAAGTTGGCACTTGAATAATGTAACGTTTTCACGTCGAAATTCAGAATACGTTTTCAATGTGAAATAATGGTACAATCAACTTTGCAAGTATTTGTTGCTATTCGTCATACTTTTAAATTATAAGTACCTTGGTTTCATTTTTTTATTTAATATTTTACAACTGCGATGGCACAGATTGCAAAACCCATACATTTTTTCCTTTTGCAGAGGAAATAGTTGTGAAGTACGCAAAAGTACAAAGCGATTTTTTTTTAAAATTAAACTTTGAAGCTTCCCGAAGAAGTCCCCGTTGTAAAATTTTGCGATTTTTTGCGATTCTACGAGATATTCTTATTTGTTTGTCGCACGCGCCATGCTCGGGGAAATACGTTTATGACATACGGCTAGGCTATCGTGCCTTGGACAAACGAATAATGCTAATCCTTCACTAAGGTTACCCTTGTAATTAACGAAACGCTATATTTATTTCGTTCAGGTTAAAAATCAAAATAATTTTAAGCAAGCTGGTGGCCTTTTGTTCCAAAGCAACAATAGATAGCCGCGATCACCTCGACCGCTTACCGTCATAAACCGAAAGATGTTTGACGTTTCGGCTGAAAATCTGGCTAGTTGCAGGTATGAGGGCTATATTTGTTTCTCACAATGTTCTATCAATCTCTTTCAGTCGAGATTTTCATTAAACAATGGAAAATTCGAAGATGGAATAGCTGTGATATGCTGGTATTAAGATAGCGTGACTGTTGCAATAAATATCATTATAACTTTTGAAGGAAAAGGAATATCAGAATATATTTCTTTTTAAATTAAACTTTAAAGCTTCCTGAAGAAGTCCCCGTTGTAACATTTTGCGACTTTTTGCAATTGTACGCGATATTCTTATTTGTTTGTCGCACGCGCCATGCTCGGGGAAATACGTTTATGACATACGGCTAGGCTATCGTGCCTTGGACAAACGAATAATGCTAATCCTTCACTAAGGTTACCCTTGTAATTAACGAAACGCTATATTTATTTCGTTCAGGTTAAAAATCAAAATAATACTGATTTTCGTGCCGATCCGACAATTTTTCGATACTCGCACTTGCCATATTGAAGCCGCCATTTTGTTTTTGGAAATTCTGAGTTCAGATTCTTAATCAGCGACCGGAAAAACATAAGACTACTGATTTTCGTGCCGATCCGACAATTTTTCGATACTCGCATCCGCCATATTGAAGCCGCCATTTTGTTTTTGGAAATTCTGAGTTCAGATTCTTAGTCAGCGACCGGAAAAACATAAGACTACTGATTTTCGTGCCGATCCGACAATTTTTCGATACTCGCACTTGCCATATTAGAGCCGCCATTTTGTTTTTGGAAATTTTGAGTTCAGATTCTTAATCAGCGACCCAAATAATACTAATACACCAATTTTCAGCTAAATTGAAAAACTCCTTGAGTTTTGGCCAGGTTTTCGGCCAAATGAACCACTGTGAGTCGTCTCGCGCCGAATCTCGGGGGGCCAAGCGGGAGGGTAAGGCGACTGTACATGGGAGTCGTCAGGTCCATGGCGCTTTACGGAGCGCCGATATGGGCTGGCGGACTGGCCGCCAACACCCGGTGTCCTTCGCAAAGTGCACCGGGTGATGGCGATCAGGATCGTGCGGGGTTACCGCACGATATCCTATGCGGCCGCCACATTTCTGGCTAGTTCACCCCCGTTTTCCTGCTATGCGATCATGGCTGCGGAGGTCTCTGTAGACCTTCGTGCTGCGCGGCAGGCAGACGGGGTGGAACGGTCAGAAGCCTCTGGAAATGAGGTGAGAAGCCAGGCTGAGCAGCGTGTCTGGAACCGTTGGCTGGATTGGTTAGACGATCCGGCCAACGCGGAAAGTCGCGCTGTGACGGCTGTTCGCCCGCTCCTTCGGAAGTGGGTGAACAGAAAGCATGGCCGCCTCACTTACCGACTAACGCAGGTGCTCACCGGGCATGGTTGCTTTGGTGAGTACCTGTACAATATAGGGAAAGAGGAGACTGCCGAGTGCCACCATTACGACTCGGAGGAGGACACCGCGCAGCACACGCTGGAGGTCTGCCCAGCGTGGGCGGTTCAGCGTAGTGTCCTTAGGGATTCCGTGGGGAGGGACCTCTCACTACAGAATGTAGTGAGAGAGATGCTCCTCACGGAAGAGAAATGGAGGGCCGCGGTGACCTTCTGCGAGGAAGTCCTCCTGCAGAAGGAAGCCGCGGAGCGAGATCGGGAGGGGTCCAGGGTGGCAGCCAGATCTGCTTGCCGTCCAGCTCGGGCGAGGAGACGGTAATCCTAATGGGGAGGTAGCGAGGCGAGCATGCGCATTGCTGCCTCCCTTCGGATTACCGATGGCGTCACCCTGCGCCCAGTTATTATACGGAATAAATGAATGAGTGAATGTATTTATTGGTATGAATGGTGAGTGAATGTTTGGGTTATTTATCTTTCAAGGGAGGGTTTTTGTTTTTACAAGGGAAGGGTAATCGGGAACCAAGTATCCGGAGAGGTACATGCATCCTCCTCTTCGGAACCTGCTTCCCGACGCAGTATATCATGGGCCAGGCACGAGTTGAGGGACTCTGCCTGGCATGGACTTGTCCACCATTATGGGATGGGAAGCCGTCAAGTAAGCTAACCGCATGACGGCTTCAACTTTTTCGGGAAGACCCGGTGCGGATGGCAACTGCCATCTCCACCGGGATCCGAGTCTGGCGGGCTGCGGTGGAATTGCGAGCTGGAGCCCGGGGCCCGCCTTAAGGACTCAACGAGGTTGCCATGAGGTTTTAGTGGGTAAGAATCCCACACTACCCGCTGCCCTCCTCAGGCGGCGGGTGTCTTGTTGAAGATTTCCTCATGTAAAAAAAAGGGGGAGGAGTACCATATGCGGCACACTAGTGTTCTAAGAGGGGAGGTGCATCTTCGGAATGTTCTAGGGCAGGAAGGGGACCGCTGCCTCCCAAGATATCTATTTGAGAAGAGAATCAAAATCAGTATTCCAGGAAGAGAGGATTGGAATACGATTGAGGACCTGATCAAACCACAAGGCATGGTCTGGTATACGGGCGGGTCAAAAACAACAGAGGGAGTCGGGTCCGGCATATGGAGTGCTGGACCTAAAACGGCGACTTCAATTGGACTGAGCGATAATGCATCAGTTTTTCAGGCGGAGATCTTCGCGATCAAGGCTTGTGCTGAAATCAATCTCAGGAGAGGTTTCAGTAATAAACATATTTACATATGTAGTGATAGCCAGGCGGCCTTAAAAGCGCTGGAGTCACATGGAACTATTTCCACACTCGTAAATGAGTGCAGAGAGAAGCTTAAGGAACTGTCAGGTAGGAGGAACAGGGTCAAGCTTCTCTGGGTACCAGGGCACGCAGGGATCCTGGGGAACGAGAGGGCACACGAGTTGGCCAGAGCTGGAGCGGAACGGAAAGGCAAAGGAAAAAATTGGGACGTCTCCAGGACTGCTTAAGGCTGAGGTAGACAAGTTGCTCAATGCTGAATTTAGTCGACTATGGACTGAATCTCAGGGTATGAGGCAGTCAAGGCACTGGATATCGGGAACTTCGGCTAGGCGTGGAAGATTTGTCTGTTCGCTCGAGAGAGAGGACCTACGTCTGGTAGTGGGACTCGTAACAGGGCATTGGCTGGAGAAAAAACACCTGTTCACCATGGGGCTGGCAGATAGTCCCTCATATGACGTTTGTGGTGTGGAGGAAACGACACCTTACATAGTCCTTGAGTGTGATAGGTGGGCGTGTCTCATTGTCAGACACAGAACTTCCAGCAAACAAACGCTTAAAACAGGGGACTGTATGGAACTTGGTATGGACTGGCTACTGAGGTTCGCCAAAGGGACTAGTCTAGACAGGGTCCACATACCCAAATCTGGCTGATGCCACCAAGCCCATAATGTGGAGGCTCGGTCACAATGGCCCCAAGGAGGGCTGAGTGACCGACAAACTTGTTAAATCCAATCCAATCCAATATAAATGTATTATTAAATAAAAAATCTTAAAATTTGTCGGATTAGTTTTTCTAATAAATAAATTAAAATTATTTAAAAATATATTTATAATTGTAAGAGAATGTATGTAACAGCAGGTAAATACAATGTGAGCCGTTTATTTTGAAAGTGGCCTACCTCCATTTATACTTAAATTGAGATATTTAAGGGTTTGCGTTTCATTGCAATTAAAAATATACGTACAGTATACTAATGAGTCATACTGCGTAAGTGTATCTAAGGGTGTTAAATTTATAGTTCCTATTAAAATATTGGCAATTATTAAGTGAATAATATGAGTTATCTTATCAAGAATGGAGTTAGGCCACTTTCAAAATTAACAACCAGATTCATTATAAAATTTGAAGGTGCCCAAGTCCATTCAACATAATGTAAGATGCTTCAAATTGAAAAAAAAAACAATACTCAATTTATTTTACATATCTTTAAAACACTTCGTAAACATAATTTATGCGATTCAAAACATTCCTTAACTACATAACGTACAAAATTACAAACATAAATTTATTACAAAACAATTTACTACTCATCTACGTTTTGTGTGTGTGAAAGGGATTTGAAGAAATCATGATGTTCCGGTGGTATATATCGTAATAGGTCAATTATGTCCTTGAATTTTACTGTTGTGTAGCCATTGTTCGATCGTGGATGTAGGAATGCAGGGTAAATCAGGAAAGGTTTTCTGGGAAAAAATTTCATTTTATTCATTACCTCTCTTTCGAGGAAGATGGATAATATACAGATAGGATCGGTAGAGCGGACAATAAGGTTTTAACGAAAAACGAACAAACATAATAGATTTAGAATCGACCGGAAAATCGACTAGGCTTGACTATGAAAATGATTCTGTACAAATATAACCTCTCGCGATTCCACCCATGACTCTAATTGCGCGGCCCTATTTTACCGACGGGCGTCCAGGTTATGCTCTGTACTCTCTCGTTCGGTAGGCGTCCAGGAAAAGCATCCGTACTCTCCATACCGAAACGAGGACCCAGGAACACTCCCGTACTCTCCCGTGTCGTCACTGTATTTGGGCGTCCAGGATATGCTCCGTACTCTCTCGATCGGTAGGCGTCCAGGAAAAGCGTCCGTACTCTCCATACCGAATCGAGGACCCAGGAACATTCCCGTACTCTCCCGTCTCGTCACTGTATTTGGGCGTCCAGGATATGCTCTGTACTCTCTCGATCGGTAGGCGTCCAGGAAAAGCGTCCGTACTCTCCATACCGAATCGAGGACCCAGGAACAATCCCGTACTCTCCCATTCCGTCCAATCTAACCGGGCATCCAGGAAATGCTCTGTACTCTCTCGATCGGTAGGCGTCCAGGAAAAGCGTCCGTACTCTCCATACCGCATCGAGGACCCAGGAACTATCCCGTACTCTCCCGTTTTCCCTCTAGCAGGCGGCCAGGAAAAGCGTCCGTACTCTCCTGCCAGAGGTCCCTATTCTGCATACCGAGAGCGACCGTGGAAAGCCTCGTTCTCTCTCTCGGAGCAGAAGAAGGCTTCTGTCGTGTCGTGCACCTTCTTTTATACTGGACCGTTGCTACCCTCGGTCTCCGAAATCAACAACCCCGTCGTCAAGCCTGGTCTCGCGGTCTCGCGCTTCGCGCCTCCACTCCCTTCCGCGGTCCATTGCCGATCTCCGTAGCTTCTCGATGCTTCTCGATGCTTCTTGATGTTTCCCGAAGCTTGCAGAAGCTTCTCGGTGCTTTTAGATGCTTCTAGATGCTTCTCGATGCGTCTCGATGCGTCTCGAGGCCTCTCGAAACCTCCCGAAGCTCGTCGCTTCGAGCCTTTATAATTTTCGCCACGCTACAGTTGTAATTTGTCTGATATTTTTATACAGTGGTGTCAATACAATATTTTATGTATAAGATTATTTTCCTTTCAACCGTGTTTTGTTAATTGTAGAAATATATAAATAAATTTCCCTTTTTTCGGTTGAATTTTGACTATGCAAATATATTTATTTAACTCGACATGTTTCGAAACCACTCAGGGTTTCCTCTTCCGGAGTCTATAAATTATATTACATAAACTAATATTTTTGTGTATTAATCTATATAAAACTAAACTATGGGTGGTCTCAAAATGATGTAAGATTATAAATTATGTGAATTTTTATCTCGAGTGTTATTTCCGTCCGATTTATACCTGTTATTATTGCGTTATATGTCTTTTCCTCTTCCTCTTTTTCATTATACACTTTCCGTTTTTTTATATACAGGGTGGGGCAATAACTATTAGCACCTCAGATATCTTCGAAACTATAAGTTTCACAGAAATATTTGCTGAAATAAAATTGCACAGTACGAATATGCAAAATTCGGGAAAGGGTAGCAAATTTTTTTTATTGGCTCATCGTATTCGTCTTGTTACGTAGGCAACATGTCTGAGAGGAACCATGGGTCAGAAACGAACCGTTCTCTCACAAATTAACTTTTAATTGGGCCTTCGGATTAAAATTTCGCCATTAGTTAAAGCAGAGGCGACGTAAACGAAGTTAGAAAATGGGACACTGTGTCACCGTACCAGAAGAGAAGTGCATGTGTTTATGCTCTTCTCCCCGGTTGGGCCCTTGAGCGAACCCAACACCGAACGCAGATCAATGACATTTTTCTAGTCATTTTCTATCTTCGTTTATGTTGCCTCTGCTTCAACTATTGGAGCTAGCGAGGGCATTTCATGTGTTTCCTTTCGAAAGGTCGGTGACTCGAAGGCTGCCATATGGGCAAAATTTTGATCGGAAAGCCGAATTAAAAGATAATTTGTGAGAAAACGGTTCGTTTCTGACCCATGGTTCCTCTCAGACATTTTGCCTACGTAACAAGACGAATAAGATGAGCCAATAAAAAAACTGGCTACCTTTTCCCGAATTTTGCGGCCGGATTTTTCGCTAATCTCCATCGATCCAAAGGAATAGAACAACCCCGTAAATCAGGGGTGGTCAACCCGCGACCCGCCTTGAACATTTTTCCGTACCGCGAGATTATCATCAGTATCATTATTGTTATATTATTATGTTTACATGTAAGAGTAATAGTAAACACAATAATAATAACTTATTATATTTCAATTTTTCACTCTGAAAAAGTGCCTATAGTGAGTCTGAATCTAATTTATAGGGATATATAATTTTATATGCGGCCCGCGGAGTTATGATGCATTTCCAAAGTGGCCCGCAAGATGATTTGGGTTGGCCACCCCTGCCTTAAAGCTATGATCACTAATTTTTTTACACCCTGTATGTACATTTCACCTTTCGTAATTTTTAATACAACTCCCTGTGTATTTCCTTTATTGCATCCTGAACTTGAAGCCCCATTACATAATTTTCATATGCAACAAATTTAAAACTCTAAGTGTGAATAAAAAAAAATTTATGATTAATTTAGATTCCCCGAGAGCACGATTTGAATAAAAATAATGCAACACATGTGATGGCGGATTGAGGGATCCAAACTTAAGGTCCGCCAATTAAGAGAATTTGTAACTTTTGTGAATTATATATGTGGGATGGGGACAACGATGTGGAATTCGTAACGAAAAATATAGTTTAATAAAAGAAATGTAGTTACAAGATCTACGGTGTTACATCTTTCGATGTGTATTGACGACTGCCTTTCTTCTCGCTCTTCACTTTTTTTCTCATCCTCATCCACACACCCATACACACATGCATACCAGGCCACGTACATTTATCGTCTTTCAATTCTTATTCTTCGGCGATGTCGCTCGCCTCACATTCGGCCGTTCCTGACCCTCCTTCAGTCCCTGAAGGTAAATACACGTAGGGTTTCATGAAGTCCGCGGCTTTGCTTGTTATCTGCGGTCCTTCCTCGTCACCCACTCGAATGACCTCGTAGCGGTTATTGCGTTTTACCCGCGATACTTGATAAGGACCAAGAATTTTTTTTTTAAGTTTTAGTTCAGGACCAAATTGTGTACACTTAATAACTACTAAGTCCCCTTCGCGATACGTTCTAGCTGCTTTACAATCGCGATTATGGGTTCTCCGATTTTCTTCCTGCATCTTCAGGATGTTTTCTTTCGCCACTTGCCGAAGGGTTTAACGCTCTTCTTGAAATAATTCAATCGACTCTTGTTCGATCAATCTTCTGATTTCTAGATCTTCTTTATGTCGCATCTTTGTACCAACAAGGACTTCAAATGGTGACATACAAATACTTCGTTGGAAGGTACTGTTAAGGCCTTGCTGACCTCTTCTAACATGTCTGTACCATTTGTCACGCGCTTCTAAGGACAATTTCGTTAGCATAGAGACGATGACGCGATTGATCCTCTCTACTTGGCCATTGCCACGAGGTATTCCAACGGTAAGGTAAGTTGCCCAATAGTGTGGGATCGGGGCGGTTACCGCTTCTAGAAAAGAACTTGGAAGAAAAGGACGTGAGAAGATAGTGTCGTCAGGGAGAGGCCGCTAGCGCTGTGGTATGGGCGCAACCCGGAAGATCTGCGGGTAAGCGACTCGGCCGAGGACCGCCGGAAGGATGGGTGACCGAGCGACTCTCTTTCTTTTTCACGATCCTACAATTTGGGGGCCCCTCCGGGATAGGAGGCAGAGTGCCGCAACGATCCCCTCGATGTGTGGAAAATGTTGGACGACGATCGGCGAGCGCAAAACTCTGTTTGAGACGAAGAAGCGAACGGGCGCACGCACTAGGCACCACGACGAAAAGACGATTTTGAGATACGACGGGCCTAGGTGCGTGGACGTTCGGAGAAGTTGAGACGATGATGCGCTGTCGATAAAGCAGAGAGAGTTTAATGATATCTGAGGGCAGATATCGTTATCAGGATGGCCGAGTGTGGGATCGGGGCGGTTACCGCTCCTAGAAAAGAACTTGGAAGAAAAGGACGTGAGAAGAAAGTGTCGTCAGGGAGAGGCCGCTAGCGCTGTGGTATGGGCGCAACCCGGAAGATCTTGCGAGTTAAGCGACTCGGCCGAAGACCGCCGGAAGGATGGGTGACCGAGCGACTCTCTTTCTCTTTTACGATCCTACAATAGCTGACAGTTTAAGAGAAAGAATTCAAACAATTTAAATAAAAAAGTATTTGAAATCAATAAAAGCAGATGCTAATATTTTATCAAGATTGATTGATCCTTTATCATTAAATTGACGTAGCCAAAAGCTATTTAAATTTTGTTAATGTTAAGAAAATTAAATAATTTAGGGTTATGGTAATGATACCAATAACTGACATGGCCGAAATGTAGTATATCCAATATCTGACATCTAGATCCTACAATAGCTGACACTTTTATAAATGTAAGCAGAGATTATTCATTTAAATAACAAAATTTATTTCCACAATAAAATAACAGAATATAATGATAATTTATTCAGAATACATTTAAATTTGAAATTAAAGTTCCTCAGATGATGTAGAAGTATCATTTTCTATAACAAGTCGTTTGTATTTCTTTGCAGTTATTTTCTTTTCCTTATTCGGTTTTTCTGCTGCCTTCATTTCTCTTTTTCTTTTTCTCTCTTCTTTTTCCTTTTCTTTTCTTCCTTTTTGGGCATTTTTTTATAATAATAATCCTTCCATTCTTCCGATGTCACGACCGACGGAATTTTTTCCTTCGATCTCTTTCTTATCTGTTCGTTAGATGGTGCCGGCCAAAATAAACAATTTTTAAAAGGGCTTGGCACATCGTTTGGTATATTAGTTTGATTTATTGTTGCAGACTGTACTTCTTGTACTTCTGATGATGATGTGGGTATAGGCGTTGTATTATGGGCCCTTATTTCATCTTCCCCGATATGAAAATAATATCTCTCATTATTACTATTTTCAATGCTATTGTTTAATGTATTGTCTAATGTATATATATCAAATTCATTGTTAGATGTACTGCTATTATTATCTTGGTTTTCGGAATGTGTACTTGTTAGTTTTAATAAATTAACTTCGGAAGAAATGTTACTCCAAATTTCAAACAAAGACGTGTCTTCCATTCTACCGGACCAAACACCTCCACATGATTTAAACTCAATCAAAGTCTGCGGTGCTATTTTGGATTCTAAAAAAATCAATTGTTGTTTCAGTTGCGTTAAATATTTTTTTGGCGTTTCTTTGGATGAAGGGAGATCTGAATTAATTTCTTTGTTAGATTTACAAAATTTTTTAAAATCAATATTTGAAGCATTGAACGGAACAATACCACAAGCTCTAAAACCGTTTACAATAGTTTCTGGCTTGACATATTTTAAAAGAACTTCTTGTAATAATGGAGCAAAATTTTCTTTTCTAATTGCTTGCCCATTTTACTCAAATTTCCATTTCTGCACAGAATGGATGAAACACTGATACATCCATTGGTTGTAAGATGTGTGTTGCATTTGGGTAAAGGGCAATAATTATTATTCTTTTCTCTGTACAAAATTCACTTAGGGATAAAGTAAGGTGACTAACATGGCGATCCACAAATAAAATGACTGGCAAAGGAATATTTTTCGTCAATAAGCATTTGTAGAACACATTGGTAATATATTCATAAAAACTTTGTCCAATCATCCAGCCGCTAGAACTTCTTCCCACGCCCCACTCACTAGGCATCAAACTTATTATTTGTGAAGGGATTCTTACATACGAAAAGATGACCATTGGCGGTGCAAGCTAACCAGCTGCATTGGCAGTTATAAGTGTCGTCAGGCACTGCTTTTCGTCGTTATTAATAAAGTTATATACTGTGGATTCTCCTCTTTTGACTATAACTTTCTTTAATTTTGGGTTCAAAAAAAGGCAGTTTCGTCAGCATTAAAAACGCGTTGACTGTCATTCAATATATGGTAAAAATTATTATTTTTTAGGTAATTTTCTATTTCGTCGAACCAGTTGCGTATTTTTTGCTCTGTTATATTCGATCGCGCCTTTGACAAGTTCTGTGTCATTCGTACTGATAATTCCGGATGACGATTCATAAAACAAGAATACCATTTATTTCCAGGCAGATTATTAATAAAATTGTTAGGTCTGTTTAACTTTTTAGTCAACATTTCTACAGAGTCTAAAAGTTGAGTTTTTGTTACAGGAAAGCTACAGTCACTAATATGACCTAACCATTTTACTAAAGATTTTTCTTCATCATGTGTTAGATTTGTTGGTGGTCCTTTTCTACATTCTTTACGGTATATTCCTTTGTGTTTATAAGCCTTTTTTAAGTCCTCTGCCGCATATCTCAAAGTTTTCTTTCCTTTTGATGCCATTCTGTATTCAAAATCAAAAATCGAAATTTATTCAAATGTAACAATATCTGACACCACACAGTAACTGACACCCCCTGTCAGGTATTGGAAGTTGTACAGATATGGTACTAAAAGTAATGTTTATTGATGAATCCTTTCTAATTAATCTGATTTTAATTTTAAAAAACGTAATGTAAAAATACAACCCTTTCGACCAATATCTGACATCGGTGTCAGATATTGGTTGGCAGGGTTATGTTCGTATCCCAGAAACTGACACCCCTGATACCCATCAAATTAGACGGTTTATTTAAAGCTTTCAAAAAAAAACAGCACTATAATCTTTAGGCATAACAAGCAATATACGGTTGCTCTCAAAATAATTTAATAAAATAAATACAAAGCAAAATATCATGACGTGTTTCTTACCTTAAATGATAGAGGAATCGAGCCGCTAATGAAAATTACGTGCCGACTTTTGAAAAACAATTGCATAATCTGGATAAATTCATGCATAATGATATTTGTAAATCGGAGATGGCAGTGCATAATACACACTTCATTATACACACAATGAGCAACAGATATTGTTTATAGATTCTTTATTAATTAATTACAAAGTTCTAAGTATCAGTTATTGGTGCAGTGTCAGGTATTGGGCAACTTACCTTAGTCAAAACATGTTCAATCCTCTCTTCGTTGCAATAATTTTTAAATTCGCGAGAGGTAAATGCGGTGCCACGGTTGCTGATTATCCTCTGCGGATTTCTAAACGTTTGTTGTTGAAGCATCAATCTATCCAACACTTCTTTTGTGTCCGTACTTTTGGTAGGATATATCCACGTGAACTTGGAAAAATCGTCTATCACCACGAACAAATACTTATACCACTTATTTGTGGTCGTCATCGGTCCCAAATGATCCACGTGGTACGTCGTCAGCGGTACCTCTCCTTTTGGAATTGGATGCAGTTCACCTTCCTTCTTTCCTTTCTGCTAGAACACACTGTATGCAACAGTCCACAAAACTTTGCAGCTTTTCTTTCAATCTTGGTATATAATAGTCCTTTTTTAGTTCCTCTGCCATCTTCCGAACGCCAAAATGTCCGTTTTCGTGCGTCTTTCTAATCAATTCAGTTTGTAATTTTTTGGGGACAACAACTACATCATGCTCTCCTACTATTCTCATTAAGATGTCGTTTTTCATCAAATAATTTTCGTAGGGCTCTTTAGCTAAAATCGCTTTGATTACCCTCAGGCGTTCTTCATCATCCTGTGCTCGGCGGAACACTGCGGATACCTTTTCTTCGATTGTCATTATTGGGTATCGGCTTAAAGCGTCGGCATGTTTCATACGAATTCCCGGACGATGTTCGATTTGGTACGAAAGTTCCTCCAGTAATAAAGCCCATCGCGCAATTTTTGGAGACAAGTCTTTTTTGTACAGGGTGTTTCAAAAATATTTGTCATGGCTTTTAGGGGTTGTTCTACACCTCTGGATCGATGGAGATTTGCGAAAAAAACTTGCCGCAAAATTCGGGATAGGGTAGCAAATTTTTTTTATTGGCTCATCGTATTCGTCTTGTTACGTAGGCAAAATGTCTCAAAGGAACCATGGGTCAGAAACGAACCGTTCTCTCACAAATTAACTTTTAATTGGGCCTCCCGATTAAAATTTCGCCCATACGGCAGCCTTCGAGTCGCCGACCTTTCGAAAGGAAACACATGAGATACCCTTGCTAGCTCCAATAGTTGAAACAGAGGCAACATAATTGAAGAGACAGAAAATGACTAGAAAATGTCAATGACCTGCGTTCGGTGTCGGATTCGCTCAAGGGCCCACCCTGGAAGAAGAGTATAAACACTTACACTTCTCATCTGGTTCGGTGACACAGTGCCCTATTTTCTAGCTTCGTTTACGTCGCCTCTGCTTTAACTATCGGCGAAATTTTAATCGGAAGGCCCAATTAAAAGTTAATTTGTGAGAGAACGGTTCGTTTCTGACCCATGGTTCCTTTCAGATATTTTGCCTACGTAACAAGACGAATACGACGAGCCAATAAAAAAAATTTGCTACCCTTTCCCGAATTTTGCGGCAAGTCTTTTTCGCAAATCTCCATCGATCCAGAGGTGTAGAACAACCCCTAAAAGCCATGACAAATATTTTTGAAACACCCTGTACATAGTCTTTTTAAGAGCCTCGCAATCAGTGATAATCTTAAAACTAATTCCTAATAAATAAACGCGAAACTTCTTTAGAGCGGTTATGATAGCTAATATCTCAAGTTCGTATGAATGTAGGTTTTTCTCGGCGTCTGAGGTTTTACGACTCATATAATGGACTGCATGAAAATCTCGTTCATTATCGGACTTCTGCAGTAATATGGCACCGTATCCTTCCTTACTTCCGTCTGTATGCAGCTCCGTCGAAGCGGTAGGATCGTATCTCTTTAATACAGGCTCCCGCGACAGCGAAGTCTTTCACGCATCGAACGCTTGTCTTTGTGATTTACCGAAACTGAATACATACGAATCTTTTAACCCTTTGCACTCCGCTGTCCCCTCTCAGGGGACATCGTAATTCTAGCATATCACTCAGATGTCCCCTCTCAGGGGACATTCAAGTTTATTAGTGATTACGGGGAATTGAGTTATTTCAGCGCAACTTTTTGAGACATGCATGTTTCCCTGAAGCTTTCTCTTGAAATAACACAAGAAATCAAATCAAAATATCGTAAAATTACTAAGATATATAAAAAAAATGTCGCGACGGTCCGAGCACTTCTCGGCGCCATGGCGCGTCACTTGAAAAGAGCGATAAGGAGAGTTTGTAAATAGAAGAAAGTTCGGTATGCGAGCATACCTCGCACTGTATAGTGAGATTTATAAATATTCTTTCGATGCCACCGTGATTTCAAAAAGGCGAAATTCCTTTCCTCGTCGCGATTATTGCTCAGTGGTGGGTGAGGAGTAATAAAAAACAAATGAGGCGATGTGAATTGATTTCAAGAACAATTTAATAAGTTATATATCGTCAGTGGTCAACAGTGTCTTATGGTGGTCTCAGAGCTTCTGATCGTTAAGCTTCAAAAAAACTTAGTCTCCCCTCAAGCATGAGGGGCAGACGGGTGTCGCGGACATTGACTTCGCAGCCCAAGAGGTGGCAAAATAAGGAGAACATCTACAGGAGATGGGGGAAGGGGGCCCAGCTGGCCGACTCGCAGCTAAACTCGGTGACCGAGTATCGGGTAGCCGGGTTCCAGGAAAATGGTAATAAATTACCGCAATTCCCCATCTCCTAAAGAGCCTGTCAGTGTATGGCAAACAAAAAGAAATACTTAGAAGAAAACTGCGCCCATTCGCGACGTAACAAATATAAATAAACAAATCTAAAACTGGAGGAAAAGATATTCAAAGCTGAGCTCATGTCAGGCTGGTTTGAAGCGTCGAGCGGTACACATAGATCTAACGAGTGAGAAAATCGGAAAAGTGATTCTTTTCTTAGTGAATAAATTGTTTGGTGAAAGCTATTTTGGTAAATGTCATCTTGTGAGTTAGTAATAACAATTAGAAATTTTCAACCCATGTATTTATTCATATTTTTTATTAGAACAATGGCAAAGCGTCCAACCACGAATGTGCCTCATGGCACAAATAGTAGTGAAGATGAGCTCCAGATAGACATCTACACAGACATGTTAGAGAGGCTAATTATACAACAAAACGACAGCAGTGATAGTGATATCGTTCCAGCAAGAAGGCGACGAAGAGTTCGCATAGATAGCGACAGCGATAAAAGTAGTACGGAAGAAAATACACAGCAACATGACAACGTATCGTCAAGTGAAGAGTGGGAAGATGTCACTGAATCAAGCGTTCCTCCAGCCACGATAAATTTTGATTTACATGAAGAAATAGCCGGACCACAAGTACCAACTAACATAAAAGAGCCCATAGACTATTTTATACTATATTTTACTGAAGAATTAGTAGATAGCATAATAAAAGAAACAAACAATAATGCCAAAGAAGAAATTGGAAAGAAACAGCTTTCACGAAAGTCAACTTGGCACAAGTGGTACGATATCACTAAAGAAGAATTTTTAGCATTCATCGCCGTCATCCTGAATATGGGATTGATTCAGCTCCCCAACATGCAAGAATACTGGTCTACTGCTGACAATAGCAGAATCCCATTTTTTCCGGAAACATTTACCAGGTCCAGATTTATGCAGATATTTTGGATGTTACATTTGAAGAAACCCACGCAAGGAAATACAACGATAAGAACGCGTATTCAAAAAGTCAGCAACTATTTAGAATATATAGATGGAAAATTTAGACAATATTTCATACCATATAAAGCAGTCGCTGTGGATGAATCGATTGTAAAATTCAAAGGCAGAATAGGATTCATCACCTATAATCCGAACAAGCCAACAAAGTGGGGTATACGCATATATGCGCTGGCGGACTGAAGAACAGGATATTTATTCACAATACTTCCATACTATGGCAGCATAACTTCTGACAATATATCCCGGCCGGAACTTCCAGTAAGCACAAGGATTCCGCTACATTTATATAAGAAATTATTAGACAGAGTTCCTGATACAAAAGGATACCACATGTTCACCGACAGGTACTATACCAGCATCCTTTTAGCGGAAGAATTGCGAAAAATGAATTGTCATCTTACTGATACTATAAAAATTAATCGAAAAAGCGTACCGACACAAATAAAAAAAACAAAATTTTCAGCAAATAAAACAGTTGCATACAGGAAAAATAATACTACGCTTCTTGCGTGGAAAGATAAAAGAATTGTTACCATGCTCACGAATTATTATAACACTCAACTACAATCTACCCACAGAACATTACGCGGTGGAAATGTCGTAACAGTGAAGAAGCCTGAAATGGTGTTAGAATATACGGCAAACATGGGTGGTGTGGATCGTGCGGATCAATACGCTTCGACGTATTGTTTCCTCCGTAAATCGTTGAAATGGTGGAGAAAGTTATTTTTTTGTGGGTTGGAAATGTGTGTGATAAACTCATACATAATATATCGCATCTCAAAACAAACAAATGATGAAACGCCAATGACACACCACAAGTTTGTCAAAACACTAATTGACCAATTGAGGGGCGATTTTCGTGTATCGAGAGCGCGTCCATCCACACCTTCTGCGGACAAAAGATTAGACAACAAATTGCATATTCCAGATGTGGGACGAAGAAAACGAGACTGTATTGTGTGTTCTAACAGAAATACCCCTGGTGGCAGGCGTCAAACAAATTATTATTGTCTGACATGCACCAATCAGCCTGCAATGCATATTGGGCAGTGTTTCAAAATTTATCATACCGTACAAAATTATAAACAATAAAATATTGATTTTTTTGCAAATATATATTCCTCGATCTCAACCAATTCATATAAGTCCAATATCATTGTAATACGTTACTTATTGTTAGTTCCAAAATTATAAGAAATAATACGAGGGTCTGTAAATGTTCGTTTCTGCCGTAAAGTGGCGCTGAGTAGCTGGTAGCCAACGTCCAAAATCGTTCGGAGTGCAAAGGGTTAATACATCTGACAACGGTCGTGCTATCTTAGCATAATCTTTCACGAATTTACGGAAATATCCGGTCAGCCCTAAGAAACTTTTTATATCTTTCTTACTTTTCGGTTCTGGAAAACACTGGACTACTTTAATCTTTCCCGGTGACGGATTGAGGAACCCATTCGCTATTTCGTGACCGAGAAATTCGATACGTTTCTTTAAAAAACTACCTTTCTTCCAGTTGATTTTCAACCCGTGCGCACTGGCCACTGTCAACGTTTCCTCTAATCTACAGAGCGCGTCAGCCTCGTCCTTACCTGGTATAATTAAATCGTCTATATATACAAATACTATATTTCTAATTATTAAGTCCTTAAAAACTGCGTTAATAAATCTAACAAAACTCTTGGGGCTGTTACATAATCCAAAAGGTGTTCTATTGGACTCGTACTATCCCAGTGGGGATACAAACGCGGTATATTTGCGACACTCTTCCGCCACCGGAACGTGTAAAAACCCGTTTTCCAAATATACCACTGAAAAGACACGAGCATTGGTTAGCGCGTCTAAACAATCGTCCACCAATGGCATTGGAAATCTATCTTCAACAATTCGCTTGTTAAGCTCCCTGTAATCAATACCTACGCGATATTTTCCGTTTTTCTTCGGTACTATTACGACCGGACTTGCATACTCGCTGGTACTCGCACGAATAACGCCGTTTTCCAACCATTCATCAATTTGTGCACGCAAAACATCTTTCTCCTTCGGTGCTAATCTCCGCGGTCTCTGACAAACTACTTCATCGGTCGTTAACGTGATTTTCGTAACTACATTCGTCATTACGCAGTTTACCGGTTTATAATTATTTATCAGCTCTTGTACCTTGGTTTTGTACGGTTCGATTACATCGATTTCCTTTACAACACCTGCTCTCGGGACGATCGGGAGAAATATTGTCATCCGTCTCTTCCACCGGCAATACTTTT
Organism: Cerceris rybyensis; assembly: GCA_910591515.1. Lineage (NCBI taxonomy): Eukaryota > Metazoa > Arthropoda > Insecta > Hymenoptera > Crabronidae > Cerceris > Cerceris rybyensis. Next base: position 2,437,251 of record OU342796.1, on the reverse strand, counting down.
ACCGTGACGTTACCGCGTTGTATGCACAGTTCTACGTTTTTCAGGAATTCGGCTCCTAAGATAATTTTTGAACTCATCGTATGAGTTGCTACAACAAATGCCTCTGTTTTACACGATTGATTATCTACTTTTATATTGTTACCGGCGAGGTCCAGAGATTCGAGTTTTTAAAAAGGGAATTTATTCGTCCTCTTAAATTCTACTTTTAACAAACTACAAATCTTACTACACTACTAGAATACTCAAAGAATACAGAAAGGCTTATAAGCTAATACGTTGATCGATGCTAATTGGTACTGATGAGGATTGGTAATGAATGCTCTTCGTCGTCGTTTGCGCTTTTATATTGGCGTGAGGCGTATTCGATGCGTCTTCGATTTGTAGGTGGTGCGTAGTCGAGCGTCGCATCTTCGTGATAAACAGCACATATAGACAATAGGATATCTATCGGTTACATTCCTCCCTGGGGTGGAAAGTTCCGTCCCGGAACGTCTTTTTAAGGTGTGACCATATTGTCGATAATGTACAAGACGTTTCTTCTTAATTCTTCATGGATTCTTCTATTATATATCTCCATGCATTGAGCACATGCTTCTATTCTTTGGACGAATAGTAACGGAAGGTTGCAATCTGTACAATTCAGAGTATAATGTCCTATGGCGCAAACGTGTGCTTCGACAAAATCGGCTTCGAGATATTCGGGTATAGGGAAGAAGCAATCGTCGCAGATTCTCTTGAAACCTGGTTGTGTATATACTTCCACAATTTCTCCGTTTAAGCATCTAAACCTGTCTGTGCCTAAGTAATCTTCTTGGCCTTCTATTGATTCGTCAGATAGGAGGCTTTCCTCCTTCGCTGGTCTGTAAGGGTGACAACACATCTGGAACATATTAGATTTGTGGGGATTTTATAAATCCCGCGCGTTTGGAGGGACCCGCCATGAGACAGTTGACGGACGAAAAGACGATCGACGACGAAACGAGGACGAGCGAACAGATCGACAGTAGACGAGATCGACGATAGACGTGTTTGACGATAGACGAGTAATAGAGTAGACGAAGTAGTTGATAGACGATTAGACGAACTGTAGACGACAGACGAATTATAGACGGTAGACGCATGGAGTAGACGAATAGACGACATATAGAGTAGACGATAGACGTGTTTGACGAATTATAGACGATAGACGAACAATAGACGACTAGACGGATTTTATAGTTTATATTTTGTTATATTTAGTGTGTGTGTGTATGTATATTAGAGCGTGCGTTCCCTATATTTTACGATAATTTTAAGTTTCCACTTGTACATGTTATTTTATTAAGTATATTGCTATCAATATCCTACAGATTTTATATATTCGGTATTCTACCTCTCTTATACTTCCGATGTTGTGTATAAGATGGAGCGTCGCTGCTATTTTCGTCAAAAGTTCCGGAGTATGTTCGTATAGGTTCCAAGCTCAACTCTGTTTCTTGATTTCTTAGACATTCATGGGTTGTTTCTTCCGTGTTTGAGTTAGGTCCGAATGTACAATGATTGTAAATTATTGTATATGGTCGGAAGAAGTATCTTAGACATTGTGTTATTTTCGGACAGCAATCAGCTTTATATATTAGATACAGGAAACTTCCAATCAAAGTTGAATATCCTGCATATGTAAGGTATTTTGTAAGTTTTTCTGTCCAAGTAAGAGTTCTTTTTCTGAGTGATAGTTCTTCAATTTGTTTGTTTAATTCTTCGACTGTGGTTCCTAATGCATTCAGTTGTGAGGGGTTTAAAGAATCTTCGCTCAAAAGTTCTAGTTGAAGTTCAGAGGAAGAAATGTTCATTCTTTGTAATTTCTTTATTATCTTCAGCTCGTCGATGCTTCCTTTCAACATTATGTCGATTGATTTATTATTTAACGTTTCGCTAGACTTTAATACTGTTCTGGATGTAGTGGCCATGCATCCTTTAGGTAGATGAATTATGCTCGTTTTCTTTATTTTCAAGAATATTGGTTGGTTTTCCGAGCATACTGCATGTAGTGTTTCTTCATGTGAAGGTATTATAATCCAATCTTGATTGGTTCTGAGTTGAATGTACAGCGTATTTTGCAATTGTATGTAATGATAAGAACATTGAGATCCTTTGGAAAGGATCAGTTCAATGAGACAGGCATCCGAGTCTCTTGTAGAATAATCAGGATGTGCTCTTTTTCTAAGATTTATATTGGTTACTTTCCTTATCTTCATTTGTTCTTCAGCTTCTATTGGAACGAATTTCGTTTTATCGTGATTTAACAGGATATATGGTATTTGTATATCGTGCACCATATAACCTTTTATCAACGAGTAGACTGGTATAGGTATCGCATGGTATAGTATGTAATCCAGAGGTTCTATTAATGGTATGTGAAAAGTATATAATAACTTTCCTTGGCTCATTGAAATTGTTAAGTCACTTATTTCGACTATCGTAGGGTAATATTCTTCTGATAGTGCTGTTGGGAAAAATTCTTCTTGAGAAGTGTTTTTAAGAGTCTTTATGAGTTGCTCAGGTGAGAGGATATATGGATGTATTATTCCTTTCTTTCCATCTATCAGTGCGTTTAAGAGCTGTTGTAGGTCTTCTTTAGTTTCTGAGTACATTAGAACGTGATCAGCATATAGTTCGTCTATTTTCTGGTTTAGTAGAATCTTTTCGCTTTCGTTTTTAAGGACTTGGAAATTCTCGTTTAGGAAGTGTGTTTGTTTTTGTAATTGATTGAATGTTCCAAGATTGCTTCTGAGGTGATTTGACAAGAAAGTTGTCTGATTTCTTACCAAATGTGCGATTTGTAGGTTATCTTCTCTTAGTTTGTCAATTTCTTGATTGTAATAGTCGGCATTTGAGGCCGCCAGATTTCCAAAAAGAACATTTATTCCTTCTCCAATAACATTTAATAATCCTCTTCTATTTCTCTTTCCTATGAAATGAAGTAGTGTATTTCTATCTTCTTTCAGACGAGCCATTCTTTTCTGTTGAGCTTCAATTCTATGTTTTGAACAACATATTTGAGGTTGCATCTTTATAATACATAGTTTTAATATTTGGGCGAGATTTGCTTCAAGCTCGTTTACTGATTGTAAAACCGGTTCATAATTAATTCCGATTATCAAATTCCATATCGCGTGGTATAGCTCACCTGGTCCTAAGTTTTCAAGGTAGACTGCTTGATTATGATCCAATTCTGATACATATATATGGTCATTCTTCTGTTTCTCGTCTTCCTGTTTCATTTGAATTGAATTGACTTGTAGGGCTAAGATTAGCAGAAGAAGTTCGAGGTTCATCTTCTTCGTAATTTTTCTCTTCTGTTCCTGCAACAAATGGTTTTATATCGTTAAAATGGTAGGTGACTTCTTTGAATCCTTTCTTTATTGTTGCAGCTTGATTGTTTATGATTCTTGTAATTTCGTAAGGGCCTGCCCATGGGGCATGTAATCGTGAATCTTGAGGTTGATGCCTCCTTACTAAGACTTGTTGTCCTACTTTTAAATTGTCTGTTATTCTGGCCTTTTCTTTAACTTGCATTCTTCTCCTTCTTTGGATTCTCTCAGATACTTGTCTTTTTATATTTCTCCTCCTCCTTATCAGAGATTCGCATTTTTCTTTTTCAGTTGTTGATAATTCTTCTATATCAAATGGTATGTTTGGTTTATATCCTAGCATGTATTCTGTTGGAGTGATTTGGAGAGTTTCATTTGTGTAGTATTGTGAGCAATGGTTGCTCCAATAAGTTGTTTTGTCCATTCGTTAGAGTCTCCAAGATAGCTTCTTAGATAATTTAATATTTCTCTGTGGGACCTTTCATTTTTTCCATTCGATTGCGGATGATATACCGCCGTTGAGGTCATTTTTACCCTCAGTTTTTCTTGCATGACTTCTAAAAACTTCCCTTGAAATTCTAGCCCGTTGTCGGTGATGATTTCCTTCGGAACACCGAATATGCAGCAATAATATTGCCAAAATTTTTTCGAGGACTTCTTTTGCCTCTTTCGTCTTTAACCAGTTAAGTGTGTTTGACGACTATATCCGTCATGAAGAAATGCCATATATTTCGTGTCATGACGACTATATCCGTTATGTGGGAAATTTAATTATCATTTGCTACTTAACCAGTTAGCTGCAATTGACGTGTATACTCGCCATCGCCTGATCTTCCTGACTCACGTATAATAAATAGATAGATGCGCACTCTCAAAAGAAATCGCCACAGTTAACTGGTTAAAGGGGCTAGTTGTACATATCTTGTGAGATAGTCTTGTATTACCAAGTTATATCTGTAGCCTCTGCCCACTGGTAAAGGACCTATTATATCTAGTGAAACTGTTCCGTCGTACGGAGACAAAAGCGCGTTCGGAACGAAGCGAAAGTTTGCCGTTCTTTGAGGCCCGGGTCTGGCTGCCAGATTTTTTATTATCTTTCCAACATTTGGCGACCATCGTGCGCCAAGGCGGCTAGAACTCCGGTCCTTGAGGAATTAAGCAGCCTTCGTTTTGAATGAACGTTTTCGTTAATCTGTCGTGCTCTGTCAGCGGGTGGTAAACAGGGACTTCGGCCCGAACGGTCCCATCGACCGCCGCTGACTCACGATGACAAATCGGTCATAAATCGCGCCTTCGAAGAGAAATTCTGCCGATCGGCCGGACTAGGATTTTTTGGGCACATCTGGTTGCACTTTCCTCCACCACGTATTCGCAAGGGGTGAACTCCCGCCTCCGTGGGGCCCTTCTCACCGAGAGTCCCATGGGGGTGGTCACTCCTCTCGGAGGAAAGTGCGGCCAATCAACATCGTGCACTGCCCGGAAAATCCGAAAAACCCGCCTGCTGAAACGTCGCGAAAATTCAGCAAGTGGGGATGTCCGGCCCATAGCGTCGTCGAAGGACTTCGGAGGAAAAACCCTCGAAGTCACTTGCCTTACGAACACCGAAACGCAAACATACCGAGCTCGCTGACGACGAAAACCGTCATAGTTTGCTATTATATATTTTGGAGTACGTATTATCTCACGAACGAACAAGTTCTCCGTCGGTCGAGGACGATCGCGTCGATAAACTACCTTCTCGCGAAGCATAATCGTCGCGAATCGCGAGTGAGACTAGTGGTCGTCGAATTCCTACCACGTCGGATCTTGACGCCACGAAACAGAAACCTTTTCATTTGGTTCGTTGGGGATATCAGGTTTCCCCATAGGTGGTTTGTTCGCAACGTATCTCAGACGTTCAAATTGGCATTTTTGACACTTTTTTATGACATCCTCAGTGTCCCTGACCATTCCAGGCCAGTTATAAGCAGTGCGTAGTTTTTCTATGGTTTTCTGTGTACCATAGTGTCCACCTAATGTGCTTTCGTGCACTTCTTTAATGATTCTTTCCTTTTCTTCTCTTGTTTTTGGGTCCTTGGTGTCGTTAACTTTTACGACGAGATCCTTTTCTGGAGTTTTCTTCATGTGGACATAGGAGATCATTTTTAAAATTGTTTCTTTGACGTTCAAGTCAGGTATTGTGACCTCTATTTCTGAGCATTCCGGAATCTCAGTCCGTATGCTGGCATACCATATGATTTCATCGTCAAAAGGATCTATGTGGAGTCCATGCTCCTCATTGATGGTTGTTCTGATTAGTCCTTTTCTTGTAGTTCTTCCCTTTTGTATTATTAGGTTGGGAGAATTTTGGAAGAAATTTCTTTCTTCTTGAAATTCTTCATATGTAGGTGATGCTTCATTCATTAAATCTTCTAGGGCTTCCTCAGCTGTGTCCCTAGTATTTTCTTCGTCTTCTGTCTCCAAGGCGTTAATTCTTGATAATGCATCAACGTTCGAATTCTGTTTTCCTTTCTTATAATGTATTTCATAATCGTATTCTTCCAATTTAAGTCGCCATCTCATTAGTCGCGATGTTGGATCTTTGACGTTTTGTAACCATATCAACGGTCTATGGTCGGTTACAATTATGAATTTTCGGCCGTACAAATAAGGGCGGAAGTGTTTTGTTGCCCATACTATAGCTAATAGTTCTTTTTCCGTTGTGGAATAGTTGGTTTCAGCTTTGTTTAAGGTTCTGGATGCGTAGGCTATCGGTTTATCTTGGCCGATAATTCCTTGTGATAATATGGCACCTATTGCCTGGTTGCTCGCATCCGTCGTTAACACAAAGGGTTTTGTCCAATCTGGAAATTGTAAAATTGGTTCCTTCGTTAATGCTTGTCGTAAAGATTCAAAGGACTCTTGTTGTTTCGTGTCCCATTCCCATGATTTCTCTTTCCTTAATAGCTCAGTTAGTAGTTTTGCTTTCTTTGCAAAATCTTTTATGAATTTTCGATAATATCCGACGAGTCCCAAAAATTGCTTAATCTCTTTTGGATTTTTAGGTACTGGATATTCGGTTATGTTCTTGATTCGTTCCTCGTTCGGTTTAACCCCTTCTTTAGAGATTCTGTGTCCTAAATATGCTAATTCTGGTTTTAAATATTCACACTTGTCTGGTTGGAGTTTCAAACCGACCTCTCTGAGTCTGTTGAACAGTGTAACTAGGTTTTTGTTGTGTTCTTCTAGGGTGGAACCAAAAACAATGATATCGTCCATATATACAAAGTAAATAGTTCCAGTTAGTCCTTTTAGTCCTTTGTTCATCATTCTTTGGAAAGTTGACGGAGCGTTCTTTAGTCCGAACGGCATTCGGTTATATTCGAAATGTCCATCGGGTGTAGAAAATGCCGTTTTTACTTTATCCTCTTCCTTCATTCCTATTTGATGGAATCCTGATGCTAGGTCGAACGCTGAGAAGTATTGTGAGTTTCCTAATTTGTCAAGGATATCTTCTATATTTGGTAATGGGTATGAATCCAGAAGCGTTCTTTCGTTTAATTTCCTGTAGTCTATAACGATTCGCCATTTCTTTTTGCCTGATGCATCTGTTTTCTTGGGGACTACCCATAGAGGCGAGTTAAATGGGGAGTCACTTTCTCTAATAATTCCTTTCTCTAGCATTTCCTTCATTTGCTTCTTAATCTCTTCTTGATGGATTGGTGGATATCTATATTGTTTGACGTTTATTGGCGCATCATCTTTTAATTGTATTGAATGTTCTGTTAATTTAGTGAGCGGTATTGGATCTCCTGGAAGTACGAATATGTCATGGTACTTCTGTATTATTTCCCATAATTCTTCTTTTCCTTCCTTTAGATGTTGTAACCTGGTATTTTCTTCGAGGAGTTTTCTTCTGTTTTCTTTCAAGGGTATGAAATTCTTTTGAAATTCTTTCATATCTGCTGGTTTTGCTTGGGGAGGATTTTTCATTAATTTTTCTTGATCTGTCAAATTGAAGTGTGGGAGGATTGTTTTTCCCTCTTTAACCATTGTTAATACTGTGAAATCGTCAAATTCTATTAAAGCGGGTCCATCGTTAACTCCTTGAACCGTGTATTTTAAAGTCGTTATTGCCTTAGGAGGTGCCTTCAGAATTTTCTGTTTCTCATCGTTACTTTTAAATTTTGTGTTTTTTAATAGGACTTTATTTTCCTTAATATTCCAAACGCATTCTAATGATCTTAGGGCATCTATGCCGAGTGTCCCATCTTCATTTAGTTTGATCGTATTCGGGACTACTCGTAAAGGGTATAGCAGGATAAGGTGGTCAAAAGTGCCCTTGAACCGATTTCAATGGGGGTAGTCTCATTCGATAGATAATGCTCGGCGATCATTGTGTACCAAATTTTAACCCTTTATCTTGATCGGAAGGGTAGTTATGGGGAAAATTAAAAAAACAGGTTTTTGGCCCTTTTCCCCCATTTATTGAGGTGTAAAAAATCCGAAAAAATTCTGGCATATTCTACACGGTACCGGACATGTTGGAGAATTTTTTCAGATTTTTCCGTCGAAGTACCTAAGCGTGAAAAATGGGCAAAGTCAAAAAAAACGGAAAAACGAAGATTTCGTATCGAAATCTTCGAGGTACAACTTTTTGTTTTATATAGTAACAATCTAACACCTACGATTGTTATCCCCAATTTTTTTCAGATTTTTAAACCACCTGCGTCATTATGAAAAAAATCGAAAACCGATTTTCGGGACGTATTTTGATCTAAAACGCAAGAAGTAATTGTTATTTTTCCATTATTTTCATAGAGTATGTTCATTTTGTGGTTTTTAATGTTTTACCATTACAGATAATTTCATAACAATAAAAGGAATTGAGATAACTCACTTATCTGTAAACTATGTGTTACATTATGTACCATAATTTTGAACGTTCTTTCAACAGCAGCAGTGGCGACGCGTCTAGAGTGTCTGCTCTGGAACCGCTATGAACTTTTTGTCGCGGGTTCGCGTCCCGGAAGGTATATTTTTTTTTTCTTTTTTTTTTTTAATCTGTAAATGCATAAAAATAATCAATAATCATTTTTGAACAGCTATTGCGATAATCCTAAATGCATAAAAAATGTATATCGTATAGAAAATAGTTTTAGAGCATATCTGTTGTTTTGCCCGCTCTCTCTAGCAATATGTTATCCCATGGTTACGGATATTTTTAAACATTTAAATTACGGAAATGTTAACTTATTATGGTATATAAAAATGTATATTCGGCACCAACGATCACAACACTTGCACTAACAGAGTATATGCACGTAATGATTACTTTACTTGCATGTTTCTTTCCCTTATATTCAAAGAAGAATCGTTGACATGGAGGGTATATGCTCGAAACTTGGAAAATATTAATTTCTATTGGTTTGTATTTTATTGCCATTTTTAATTTGTTAATTCTGAAATGAGCGTAGGGAAGACAGTTTATGGTTGGGTCTCCGCTATTGTTTCGAATGTGTCAAACCGATTTAATGCTGGGTATGTTACCATTTATGAATATTTGTACTTTTTTAAGTATGTACAGTTCCATGTGACTAGGTAGAGACAGAAACCATTTAACAGTGAATTGACCAATATAACATAAATACCTATAGGGGATTAGCTTAGTACCTGCGCCAAACCTTCAATGCCAGCAGGTCATTGGTGAAGGCTTACGGACAGGAAGGGTTCGTGTGATATTGGAGCAGGCGCAATAAAATAATAAAGTCCTGCAAACTAAATTATATGCCTCTATTTCTTAAAGGTATTTTGAAAGCGATACAAATGCTCATCAGTAAGATATCTAAAAGCTTAAGAAGTAAATTCGTATATAACAATAAAGCAATTTTAACGAATGTATCTATTGTACAGTTATGGCCCTCAAACGTATTATTTATTCTATATGATTTCGGAACAAATAACAAACTAGTACTTATGGCGAAAAATAATAATCTACCAAAAGTAAGGAACTTTTGTTTTCATTCAACATGACTTCGGCAGGAATTTGTCAAGGTATAAACTCCGTTCCTTTAGTGCCGAATATACATTTTTATATAACATAATAAGTTAACATTTCCGTAATTTAAATGTTTAAAAATATCCGTAACCATGGGATAACATATTGCTAGAGAGAGCGGGCAAAACAACAGATATGCTCTAAAACTATTTTCTATACGATATACATTTTTTATGCATTTAGGATTATCGCAATAGCTGTTAAAAATGATTATTGATTATTTTTATGCATTTACAGATTAAAAAAAAAGAAAAAAAAATATACCTTCCGGGACGCGAACCCGCGACAAAAAGTTCATAGCGGTTCCAGAGCAGACACTCTAGACGCGTCGCCACTGCTGCTGTTGAAAGAACGTTCAAAATTATGGTACATAATGTAACACATAGTTTACAGATAAGTGAGTTATCTCAATTCCTTTTATTGTTATGAAATTATCTGTAATGGTAAAACATTAAAAACCACAAAATGAACATACTCTATGAAAATAATGGAAAAATAACAATTACTTCTTGCGTTTTAGATCAAAATACGTCCCGAAAATCGGTTTTCGATTTTTTTCATAATGACGCAGGTGGTTTAAAAATCTGAAAAAAATTGGGGATAACAATCGTAGGTGTTAGATTGTTACTATATAAAACAAAAAGTTGTACCTCGAAGATTTCGATACGAAATCTTCTTTTTTCCGTTTTTTTTGACTTTGCTCATTTTTCACGCTTAGGTACTTCGACGGAAAAATCTGAAAAAATTCTCCAACATGTCCGGTACCGTGTAGAATATGCCAGAATTTTTTCGGATTTTTTACACCTAAATAAATGGGGGAAAAGGGCCAAAAACCTGTTTTTTTAATTTTCCCCATAACTACCCTTCCGATCAAGATAAAGGGTTAAAATTTGGTACACAATGATCGCCGAGCATTATCTATCGAATGAGACTACCCCCATTGAAATCGGTTCAAGGGCACTTTTGACCACCTTATCCTGCTATACCCTTTATTTCTTTTCCCAGAATTTTTGTGTTAATAATACCTTTGGTTTTCAAAATTTCTCCTGTGACTGTTCTTACATTCTCCTTTTGTTCTTTTCTTATTAATCGTTGGTTTTTGATGTTTTTCTCTTTTATTAATGATAATGAAGAACCTGTATCCAGCAAAAATTTTGTTTTCTGGCAATTTAGTGGGTTGAGGATGATATTAACGAGTTGATTTGTATTTCCCCGTATGGTACCAATGTTTTCTCGAGCATATTTGTCTGTTCTGGTGGGCCGTTGTTCGTAGGCTGGACTCTTTGAAAATTTCTTTGTTCGTTGTATCGTTTAGTTCTGCATTCTTCTATGGAATGTCCTAACCTCTTACAATAGTTGCATTTGACAGTTCTAGGATATTGTATCTTTATTCTTCCGTGTTCCCTCGGTTCTTTTGATTCTTTGATATATGATTTTTGTATCCTTGAATACGGTTTCTTTTCCATGGCAGTAGTTTGTGCATTTGAACGTTTAGTTTTTGCTGTAATTTCAGCTTGCAAGGCAGATTGTATGGCTGAATGGACGTCATTAGGCATACTTGTTTTTACGTCTAATCTTAATTCTCTTTCAAGTCCTTCGATATAATCATACAATCCCCTTTTTCTCTCAATGGCCATTAAAATGGCTTTTGTTGATTCTGGCGATTCTTGAGTGGCTATTACTCTTATGGCGGCTTCGTGGGTTTTCATAAATCTTTCGGTATAGTTAAGGACTGTTTCCTTTGGTCCTTGTCGTATATTATTCCTTTGCAATTGATAAGTTTGAAGATCTTGTTGATTGCCGTAATGTTGTCTCAACTGTTTCTTTAGATCCACGAAATTCATTACGGCTTCGGCCCTTATAATATTTCTTGCTTTTCCTTTTATTTTCATACCAAGTATGCAAGACAGGAGTAGAGCTCTTTGGCTACTTGGAACGTTTTCTTTCGCGGATTCTACTTGATATATGAAAGATTCAACCGGATTTTCTCCGTCAAATTCTGGTACTGTCATTAGGAGGTCTTTTAACGTGAGATTAGTAGTTCCTCTCATATTTGCATCTGAGTAGTCTGTTTCGTCATCCGTCATTAAATCCCTTTCTTCAGATACAGGAGGTGCATCCTTTGTTGCACATTTTTGTTTGTTTTTGAGGCTTTCTATTTCAGTTGTCAAATTTTCTACTAACTTAGTTAGTGATTCAATTTGCTTTTGCATAGCTTCTGCCATTTCTTCGTGTTTAGTTCGTAGTTGTCCCTCTGGGTCGCGGATTCGTATTGTGGATACCGTTGCAACAACGTGTCCCTTCTGCTCAGAGAAACGGGTGTCAAGTGTTCTCGTTTCAACGAGTTCCTTTCGTCTAGGATGCCGATATCCCACCGCTGCCACCAATTATGTTACCGGCGAGGTCCAGAGATTCGAGTTTTTAAAAAGGGAATTTATTCGTCCTCTTAAACTCTACTTTTAACAAACTACAAATCTTACTACACTACTAGAATACTCAAAGAATACAGAAAGGCTTATAAGCTAATACGTTGATCGATGCTAACTGGTACTGATGAGGATTGGTAATGAATGCTCTTCGTGGTCGTTTGCGCTTTTATATTGGCGTGAGGCGTATTCGATGCGTCTTCGATTTGTAGGTGGTGCGTAGTCATGCGTCGCATCTTCGTGATAAACAGCACATATAGACAATAGGATGTCTATCGGTTACAATATCAACCACCAACTTTCCCATCGGCGCGGTCACAGCATTACCAAAACCTGTGAACGTTCTATTCGTCGTCTCTAATCGAGGTGAGCCGATCTCGTGATAAACGTCTTGCCGAATCACATTAACTTCGCTGCCGGTATCCAGCAACGCAAAATAGGATACACCGTTAATTTCTACTCTGATTGATTTATCATTCGAACTAACTACAGAATTTACTTTTGACGTTTTCGCCGCCTCTTTTGGCACCTCCAGACAGTCCGCTGCGCGATGACCAAATTCGTTACACGCGAAGCATTTCGGACCTTTATTTCTATTCGTGCAATCTTTTAGTTCATGCTCTCTAGAACTGCACATAAAACATCGTAATTTTTTAACTGCATCGCCTCGTGTCGACTTTGTGTCTCGCGCCGCGTCCTGCTTAACAAATTTTCCTTTTCGACTCGACAATTCTTTCATCCTATCATACTTCTCGAACGCGAGCTTTAATTGTGCCAACGTATTTGCTCCATACAAAATTGCTTTATTCATTTCCTCGTCGGGTACGCCCCTTATGGTATACTCGATCAACGAATTGGTATATATACCTCTGACTTGCTATCTCTTGCATCGCGTACATGTAATATCGTCACTTTCTCCGGGTTGTCGCTTCCGTTTTGTTAACTCTTTGTGCACCGTCGCGCTACTGATTTTAGTTTTAAATTCACGTATTAAACGCCTTTTTAATCTCGCCCAAGATTTAATATCCCTTTGAAAACTAACAAATTGTTTCGCGGATCCCTTAAGTAAATGCTTTGCATAAATTAACTTTTGCAATTCGTCCCATTCTAATAAGTGGCTTATGTCCTCGAATTCTTCTAACCATTTCTCTACATTCAACTTATCGTCTCAGGAAAAATGCGAGATACTTTCTTCTACGTCTCTAATCGTGAAACGATCTCTCGCGGGCGCGCGTCTATTATTTGATCTTGTGTCGATTCGTCTTCGACTCATTCGCGTCATACCTGACCGTACGGTATCCTCTTCGTCTGTTTCGCTTTCTGTATCTTCCTCGAATATCTCGTCGTCACCATCTTTTGTTTCTCCTGCGACGATTGTTTCGTTCGCCTCCTCGCTGTCCGATGCTTCTTCCTCGCCTTCCGCATGGTTTCCAAGATATTCTTCTAATCTGTTTCGTAATTCTTGCTTTTTCCCTTTTGTCGAGATTTGCATTTTCTTCAACGTATCTTTTAACTCGGACACCTTCATTTTTCCAATTTTGTTTTGCGATACGTTTTCTTGTAATTTTGTCCTTTCCGTAACCACGTTGCTCTCTTGTTCGGTCGCCATTTTCTGAATCCGTGATTGTCCGCCACGTTTTGTGTTACACAACTGATATTGTTCAACTTAAATATGCAATTCGATTTCGTCACTGCCACTGAATTTTTTGACCGATTCTTGCCGTTCACAACTTAACAACTGGTAACGAAGGCCAACTTACACTTCGTCTACAACTTATTGAACGACTGTTCGATCACCACTTAATCGTGTTTGACGAAACGAACTCTTGCACTTTTTTCGTTAATCCAAACTGTTCCTCATCGGCTGCTCACGATCACGGATGAGCCCCCAAATGTGGGATGGGGACAGCGATGTGGAATTCATAACGAAAAATATAGTATAATAAAAGAAATGTAGTTACAAGATCTACGGTGTTACATCTTTCGATGCGTGTTGGCGACTGCCTTTCTTCTCGCTTTTCACTTTTTTTCTCATCCTCATCCACACACCCATACACACATGCATACCACGCCACGTGCATTCATCGTCTTTCAATTCTTATCCTTCGGCGATGTCGCTCGCCTCACATATATATATATGTATATATGGACCGTTTATTTTGAAAATGGTGCAAGTCCATTTTCTGTTGTTTCGAGAAAATTAAAGGTTAGCAAATCTGTCAATTAAAAAATATTGGTTAATTATGACAAGTCTGATAATGTTTCTATCAATTCATCAATATGTAATTTGACTATACAAATTTCTTTTAGGCGAATATAACTAAAATAATGTACAGTGGGTGTAGAAAGTGTTCGTACAGCTGCTACATTTTTTAAAAGTCATTAGATTTTCATGAAAAAAGCGTGAAAATTAAATTTATTTGACAATGAAAAAGTAAAATAAATAGTTAATTAATATTTAGTAGGATTTCCTTTTGATTTTATAATTGCTGCGACTCTTCTTGGCATTGATGTTACTAATTTCGCTGTTACGCTGGAGGGAATCTTATTCCATTCTTCCATAAGAGCATTTTTAAACCTTCTTTAGAGGATATGCGATGTTTTCCAAGTAGTCCCATAGCTGTTCGATGGGGTTAATATCAGGATATTGTGGTGGAGTTTCTATATATGCTGGCGTATTATATACTATCCACATTCTCGTATTGTACGCCGTATGATTTGGATCAGTCGAGTCAAGGTCTTGCTCGACAGAGCCGTTTCTCGAGCTGCTCCGCCTGCTACTCCTTCCTATTCACTCGAGAGCTCGCTGATTGACTTTGCCTCCCCTTAATAGTAGCGGACCTATTGGCATGAGCACGGGCGTATTCGGGGCGACATTCGTAGTCAATCAGTCGCGCTGAAAAGACGTGCCTTGCGCATCAGTCGCGGAGATCAAAACGTCGTGCGTGGCACGTCGATTAAGGTTATTTGTCGAAATACAATTTCACACCGCACTATATCGCATGTAGGGTAACACAAAAGTATTGTTAGTGAAAAAGTATGCTCGAATATGTGTTAAATAAAGTACAATTAATATATTTTAATATTTTTGGGCTTCTGGCGACGGTTTTACCGAAATTAACCACTACGTTGTGCATTACGACTAAATATAGTATTGTGTTCCAGCGCCGATAGTTGTAAATCAATTATTAGCGCAAATTGTTAAAAGTAATTATACGATAATAGAACGCAAGGTTTCCCAGCGTAAAAGATCTCATTGTTGCCGCAACGGTTGTCGTGGCTATATGTTTTGCAATACTGCCTATTCTCTCGTAAACTAAGTGATAAGTAATAGGTTTCCACATTACCCATGAGGTACTATTTTCAATGCGTTTTTTAAAGTGGTATACAATTCATTGTGCCAGTCTTGAAAATGTTTTCAGTAACTTTAGTCGTCTCAAAATGCTGGACGCAAAGTTTTAATATACCAATTAAAACATAATTAATTATAAGAAGCTCTTAGTAACAAAGAGTGGTTTTGCCTCGTGTAATTTCAATGTTGTTGTGTAATAAAATGTCAAAGTATTGTCAATTTTACATATAGAGATGCATTTCAACGGTTTCTTTCATCTGTATGATTGTTAAAAAACATTTTCTTCATTTATATTTTAATGCGATTTCTCGACAACGATTGAGCGGAAAAGGACATTGATACAGTGGAATAGATTTTCAGAAGATAACTTTGTAACAAAGAGTGCATTTGCATATTTCCATGGGTAATGTGGAAACCTATATTACCTCTTTACTGTTAAAGGACAACACAACATTGTACAATGTATCGCCACAATAACTTCTTACATTATTCTACATTCTTTGAGGCGAACAAGTTTGGCATTTTGCTGTCGCAAAATTTTTAAAATATAAATGTCGCCCCAATATACCGCCACATGCTACCACGCTTGTACCAGTAGGTACGACCGTAACGCCGCCGGAGTGCCTGTGAATCAGTGACATCTCGGCTGTATGTGTAGATGAAGAAGGCGGCGCAGCTCGAGAAACGGCTCTGTCGAGCAAGACCTTGACTCGACTGATTTGGATCATTATCGTTCATAAAGATAAAATTATCTTTAATGCCCATTTTTTCTGCACTGGCAGAAAGATTCCGTTTCAAAATGTCAATCTAAATCCGGTTGTTCATTATTCCATCAATACATTCTAATTTTCCAACACCAGCTGCACTCATGCAACCCCAAACGAGTACGGAACCTCCACCGTGTTTTACTGTACGTCGTAAATTTTTTGGTTTCAGTTCTTCATTCCTTCTTCTCCATATAGTAGAGTGTCCATCAGAACCGAAAATGTTAAATTTGCTCTCGTCTGTAAAGATCACTCGGTTCCACTACTCCATTGGTGTGATAACATTATTATTTGCAAACTCTAATCTTTTCTTCCTATTTGCTTCGCTCACTAAATATTTTCTACGCGCCACCCAACCGTGATACCCTTGACTCCGCAAAGAACTACGTGCGGTACTGGCAGAGAGATTAATATCCAAATTATCTCTAAAGTGCTCAGCTATTTTCTTGCACTTATCCTTGGATCTTATTTTACCATCCTAGTAATCGCTCGTCCGCTATGTCGATTAATTTTACGTGGACCTCCACATATTGAGTTGTTTTGCAATTTCTTTCATAATCCGTATCGATCAACTATACTTTGTATATTTCCGTGAAATTTCCGATAAACTTTTACACTGATTATGCAAATTAATAATAATTTTCCTTTCTTCTAACGTACTTTCGCTACGTTTTCGTCCCATTTTCAACGACAGTATCGAACAGTACACGGTCTCGAGGTCGAATGATACTGACAACGTTTCCAAACATACTGACGATACCAATCATAACTATTAGATAATCATATAAAGTGTTTACAATAGAAACTCACTTTCAAATAGTTCGAAATCAGAACTGTACGAATACTTATTGGTCTTATATTTCGGACAATATTTCGTTTTTTTCTTGATAACTTTGCAAATTATTCAACTAATTCATTTTTTGTGTACTGTAACTGTTCTAGAGGCTTCTGATAATATGTAAAAACTCGTTGTTTATAATAAACTAATTAATAAACTACAAGTTCGCAATATATTATTCGAAATTAGTTGGTGTACGAATACTTTCTACACCCACTGTATATTTACGGGTTGCAAATGGACTTACACCTCTTTCATAATTAATCAATTGTAAGAATCATTTAATTTCAATTTTGAAAACTCAAATATCACTTAAAAAATATTTCATATTAATCCAATTTGGTTTATAGATAATAACAAAAAATAAAATAGAAATAGCATTTTTTATTTTGAACGTTAATTATATTTATATATTGTTAAACTCAGCATAAGATATTTGTATTATTTATTTATGCTCTTCTTGTAACAGCCCTATCAAAAAAATCCACATGGATTCCCACATGGATTCCCACATGGCGTTTTCGGATGGATTCCTATGTGGGAATCCACATGGTTTCCTACATGGATTCCTATATGAAAATCCACATGGTTTCCCACATGGATTCCCACATGGATTCCTATGTGGGAATCCACATGGTTTCCTACATGGATTCCTATATGGAAATCCACATGGTTTCCCACATGGATTCCTATATAGGAATCCATCCGAAAACGCCATGTGGGAATCCATGTGGCAATCTAGGTTGGATTCCCATGTAGGAAACCAGCCCTGAAATCCTACATGGATTCCTATATGATACCAGTCTGGAATATTATGGATGCTAATATTAATAATTTCAGTTATTTAAAATACTTATCTTGAAAAGATTATTTTTATATTTACTAATTAAAATTAGAAAAAAATGTGATGTTATTGATACAAAAACTATAAAAAGTATATGTGTTTTTATAAATCTCCCCGAGATACAATATCTTTGTAAGCTTCCTAATTTATTATTTTATTGAAATAATTATATGTGATATATGTATGATGCAATGCTAACACAATAAATTTCCAAATTATAAAAAATACTTGCACAAAATTTAAATATGAGAATTACTAATCGTTTATAAACAAGAAACTAATGAAAAATTATTTTATCCGTATTATAGCGATTAGTCATCCATACTTCCCACATAGGAATCCATGCTTGCACAGGTTCCCATGTGGATTTCCGCATAGGAATCTATGTTCCTACAAGTTCCCATGTGGATTCCCACATAGGAATCCATGTTCCCACATGTTCCTATGTGAATTCTCATGGGAATCCACATTTTCCATGTGGATTCCCACATAGGAATCCATGATTCCCACATAAATCCATGTGGATTTTTTTGATAGGGAGTGTTTTGAAATTCTCAGTAACAATATCCTCAACTGATGAAGATTCTACCTCTTTAATTCTTCTTTCTTTTTTACGTTTCATTAATTTGTTTTTCATAGTGAAATTATATTCATCCTCTGACCTCTCAGATTACTCTTTTGTATATACTCATGAGTTTTACTTCTGCGTGTACTTATTTCAAATTAAACAGAAATAAATATTTTTAATTGTCATAAAATAATATTATTATAATATAATGTTGATTTATTACTTCTTCTTATCTATATCGCTATTTGTTTCTAATATGAAATTATTCATTTTTAGAGGAAAATCAAGTAAGTAACCTTAAATTGTAACTTTCCAAATGTTAAATCAAACAAATGTAGACACCAGTGGCCACTAATCCCGCAACCTGTCTACGAAAATTGGACTTACACCACTTTCATAATCAATGTCTAAGCAATTTCTTTTAGTGGTTTTAGAAGTAAAGTTCTTTTCTCAACGGTTCGGTGGCTTTATTTACAACTGTACAGAGATACGTTTTTACAATTCGAGAGCGCATCCGAAAATCTTCTCGATGGACCGCGAGTCACCCTTTTTGTTACTGCGGTCCTCCCTACTCCTTTAGCAAGATTCACTTTCTTACTCTCGATGTTCGAGGGTAGGGGAACGTGAACTTTTATCCTTGTCTAGGTGGGTCCCCAAAATAGTTGTTAAGATTGCTTCGAAACGTCCGTAGGCCATGGGGGTGCTCCTTGTATGGGATATTCCACATCTGGTGAAGACCCCTCAAGGTCCGGCCGCCTCGAGGCGAAGTACCCACCTAGACAATAGAATTTGTCATTTTGACGGCCCACGACCCGGTCCCTGTCCACCACGGACGGCCGTAGACCTGCGGGACCCGAAGCTTGAGAACTTCCTTTAATTCCTAATAACTAACAGGCCCCGCACATGGTCAACCATCCGAAGTTGAACAATGGCGGAGACCGGATCGTAAACCGTCGTCCCTACACAGTAAATTTTAAATTGAACAAAACAATAGCATTCCCGAGTCGAAATTTTCAGATCTGCAGTAGATTTGCAGGGGTCTGTAGACAATTATTCTCCGCACCACGTCCGCACCAGATATGCACTCAATAATTACATTTTTTAGGGCTTGACATACGCCTGCACCAGAACTATGATGTTTACGTTCGTTTGCACTGTATCTGCAGCATGTCCATTACAGATAAAAAAATTATATAGTTTTCGTGAAATTGTTACAATACTAGTACAAACATGTTGCAAACGGAAAAATAAAAATTTTAAATGTATATTTATTCGAACTTAGAAATTTTTCGAGTTTGTCACTTGACGAAATAATTCTAAGTTCGAACAATTTTAAACTTAGAAAATTTGAGAGTTAAATGCGTTACTTTATTTGATTAATTCATTTTTATTAACTTACATTGATAAAAGTCGTAATGATGTAAATATCTTGAGGAAATGATTACTTTGTGCAATAGAAAAACTTCAATATAAATCATTGAATTTAATTAGTGTATTTCTACATATAAAAACAATATGTACATATGTAAATGTATGTAAATACATTATTGTACATACAACCAAATTATTGTATATACATAGACATATAACAATAAATGCATAGTATTACATTACTATTATATAACTAAATTATAATATTTAATATTGATTATTCTACATCCATGGAGTTCGCAGGTATTCCTACATACGTTTTCTCGCCTATATTTATTACAAAACAAACATCTTTGATTTCGTCAATTTTCATTAATTCATATACTGAATCATCATCTATTTCATCGATATTTGCAGTTATTTCAAACAAGTATGGGAATTTTATTGAATTATTTTCATTCAACCTGGAATTATCTAGATTAAACTCCGTTTCAGCAATAACCATATTGCGAGGGGTTTTAAATGTCCGTCTTATTGTGGTTGGTTGAAATATTCCAAAAAATCTAGAATTACAATTATCGTTATCGCAGGGAAGATCACAATAACAAATTTTTATGAAAGTCTTTATGAATCCTATGGTATTTCGTGATAATCTTACACAGTTGGAGATAAATGAAACTCCACGACTATAATTTTTCGTGTAAATCATGTGAACTGATTTTTTGAGTCTATTGAAAATCCCTACATTTATATTATCCATCCTTACTTTGTAATTTTCAAGTGTTGATGAAATATATAATGGAATAATTTCAAGATATACAACTCTACCTATAACAAATGTCTTGTGGCCAATGTATTGTTTTTTTCCCATCTTTTTCCGGTCACTAACATTTCTTTACATAAAGTTTTAATATCAGAATTTTCATCCAAACTATCAATCATATTAGAAATAATGACACTATGAGCAATTTTTGTATACATTTGCAACCCTACATGAGTTGTTCCATGAATATATTTTTATACTTTGCCTAATGAATCCTTGAAAGGAAGACATGACATCGTCCATAAAGGTCCAAGATTACGAACTTCTTCAGCAAGGTGTAGTAACATATGAAAATTGATGGACATATATCGACAATCATACAAGTATTGGAATTTCGAAAGAAAAGCAGTTAACAGCTGATCAGCAATTTCAATTGAATTTTGAGTAATATTTGTTTGTTTTAAAAGATATATTCCATGGATTAATTGCAGATAATAATTTAAATAAACTGGTTCCATAATATCTTGTAGATTGGGAACAGAATAAAAAAAAAACAAGATTTCCATTCACTGGCTTTCCAATACTTGGAATCAGTTAATATCGATCGTGGCATTCTTTTAACAGAGTAAGGTGGCTTAATTTGCAATAGTCTTGATTCAATAACATCTTTGGAATTATATAAAGAAAATCTCTTATAGCGTGTAGTTGGAGATAACCAGAGCTCTGTTAATTTTTTAGTTATACCTAAATAAACGCAATGCATTATATCAATTCCTACACCAACAATCATGTCTGGCATTAATCGAGCAAGAATGGAAGGCCCTTTTACTCCAAATTTTGGCTGTCCTTCATTATGTGCTTCAATGGCATGCCTTTCGTGCTCATGCTTGGTTCGTAATTCCACTTCTCCTTCAAATGGAAAAATAAGAGTGTTACCATATCCTTCACCAGAAACACAATATCCTTTTGATTTACATTTTAAGCAGCTAAAATAACCATTATGATGCGTATGATTCACTATATCAGCTTTTGCTGGCATATCACCAGTACCAGCTAGTAATAAGGCTTTTACATTCCTTACAATATTTGTACCATTGATAAAAAAATTGACTCCAGTTCTTAACGTTGTTAATTCCTCATATATAGGTTTTAAATACATATTAGGAATAGGTTTACTTTCTCCAAACCATAAAATTGGTACGATGAGATTTTCTTTTTTAATGCACTCTTTATAGGGTAACTCATTGATCATTAAAATACGGGCCAAATACGAAAACTTTTTGATTTGAAAACTGGAGCTCCATCGGTGTACCATGTGAATGAAATATTGTTTGAATTTGATAATATTCTACGTTCTTGTAAACATTTTTTATATAATTTTGCATCATAAATTTCGGTGATATCTTCATTTTCCATTTCACGAGGTTCAACACAATTATTAAGATTCTGAACAAATTCTGAATTTGAGTATAAATTTTGCAACTGGTTAATAATTGGCATTTGAATGAAGTAGTCTCGTCCGACATTAGTTGCACATTCACATATTTCAGTTTGAGTCCGTACAACTTTAAAACATTGTTTGCAATACACATGTCTCACCATTGAAGTTAGCTCATTTTCAAAATACTTCCAAAATTTATGCAAAGTATCATTAAAACAATTAACTGGCGGGAGATGTTTTTTTATGATTTGAAGTATAACAGCGAAGGTACTGCTTGACAGATTTTGAGTCAATAACAAGGTTAAGAGACTTAACATGCTCTCTTTCTGAGTTATGAGTGCTCCTTCATACAATAGTTCATCTTCATCGACATTTACACCATTCCAATCATTTCCATCTTCATTGCTCTCAGAGTTTTGAGATCTTTCACTATCAGAATTCATGTTACTACCACTCCTTATATGGACATTATCATGATTAATGTCATGGACATCAAAACTATCAATAGTGCTATCTGCAGAAAATGATGAAACAGCAATATTACCATTTGTTAAATATTTTGAAACTATCGTATGTGAATACTTGTAACATAGAATAAAATAAGACCAATACATCATTCTTCACTGAAATCAGGATCACTTCCACTTCTTACAATAGAGTCATGATGAAAAGCTTCACTTTGATGACTCTCATAATTGCTTGTACCTAAAAAACACATTTGATCATAATTATTAGATTCAATGTAGTTTAAACATCTATTTTCGATGATAATGAACCAAAATGATATCTACTAAATTCTTGTTATTACTACTTACAATAGTGATGTCAGAATTAGATCAAAATATCTATTGTTTTAGAACTTTATAAGTGTATACTAGGTAAAATTACAATCGATGGATCGATTTTTTCGACAACACTGATCTTTAAGTATTACCTGGTATGTTCACATGTTGTTCCTCAAAACTAATGTCAACGTTCCTGCCACTATTAGTTACAATGGGAATCGGTAATTCGTCGTCTAAAATATATATTATCTTTCATTATCAGATGTATAGGAGAACAAGTTTATTTTGATTCATTAAATACAATAAATAAGAAGTCAAGTTCAAAGAGTTATCTAAATATTTACCTGAACTCGTTGAAGAATCATTAATATCTGGGCATGATATTGGATTAAATCGACTGTCAGGGCTGAAGAAAGTATACATTAAATGTAATCATTTTTTATTGGAGTAGTTAGCAATGTTTGAAAGTTATGTATGTAGGACCGAGTGCGCGAAATACAGAAAAAGAATGCGATAAAGCAGCGAGCGGATCGCGGCTGCGACGCGATCGCCGATTTTGAAAAGAGAGTGGTTGAAACTAGACAACAGAGATATACAGAATAAAAATTGTGAGAAAAGTGTGAGAATTGCGAGAAGAAGAGTCGTGCGAGAGCTTAATTTGATTATAATATCATTTTGTTGTATTTAGCTTTAATTTATTTGTTAATAAATTCTAGTTCTTTGTTATTCAAGTCCTACAAATTTTGGGGGCTCAGCCGGGATTTGAAACGAAACGACTAGAATTGTGAGTTGTGCGCGAACTATTAAGTGAAAAATTGTGTATTAAAATGTGTGCAGCTAAGCAGAATACCACTGATATCGACGCGCTTTCCACTGAGGAACTGAGAGATGTGTTAGAAAAAATTAATTTGGGAGTTGATGGCAGCAGACCAGTTCTCCGTGAGAGATTACGAATGGCTCTGAAATTTTCTGCTTCTATGGAAGAAAAAGCAGATGCTACGAAAGAAAATACAGAGGACAAAAATAATCAAGACGAAGAAGTGGCATCCGATTTTGAAAGTGCCAGTGAGATTAAAGAATCGAGATCGCGCCGTCGAAGAGAAACGCATGCAACGAAGACTCAAATTTTAACTTTCAAAGATGTAGAAGATTCGTTAGCAACCTTTAGTGGTAATAGTAAACAAAACGTACGAAAATGGATAGAGGATTTCGAGGAAACAGCCGACGTCTGTGGATGGACGGAAATGCACAAAATAATCTTTGCGAAAAAATTATTACGAGGTTCAGCCAAGTTATTTGTGTCCTACGATAAATGCAGCAAATCGTGGACAGAATTAAAAAGATCTTTAATAGTAGAATTGTCGAAGACAGTCAGTGGTAAAACCATTCACAGAGAGCTTTCCCGATCGAAGAAGAAGTCAGACGAATCGTACGACGAATATGTGTATAGGATGTTGGAAATAGCGAGTCACGCTGACATTGAATTAGAAGATCAGCTACAATATATAATTGAAGGGATTCCAGATGATCCTCTAAATAAATCCATTCTTTACGGGGCAGGTAGTGTCAAAACTCTGAGGAAAAAATTAAGTCAATATGAAGCGATGAAAGCGGCTCAAGATCGTAAACATCGAGTACCATCAACGAGATCGTCTTCAGAAGCTGCATCTAGGATGGATACATCGCGGGAAACGAAGACAGTGCGATGCAATAATTGCGGAGGAAGGAACCATCTTGGAGCAGATTGCCGGTACAAGGATCGAGGAGCGAAATGCTTTAACTGTGGAGAATTCGGGCATATTGCGGCAAGATGTGAAAAGAAAGGGAAACAGGTGAACATATGTAAGGACATGACGAAGCGTGAACGTAAAATATATAAGACGGTAGAAATTGAAGGTAAGAAAATGATAGCATTATTAGACACGGGAAGTGATTTGCATATTATTCGAGCTGAATGGTATATTAAACTGGGTGCTCCACCGTTTACTAGTCCAGGCATTGCTTGCAAAGGGTTAAGTAGTGATCGTGTAGAAACATTAGGTAGTTTTCAAACGAGACTGACGTTAGACAAACAAAATTTTTACATAAGACTACACGTAGTACCTGATAATTGTATAGGACATGACATTTTGTTGGGATCGGGCTTACTAGATGAAGCAGATATTCAATTAACCGATAATACCGCAGTAATTTTAAAAAGGAATACTTGTAGAGTTGAGCCTGAGATATTAAGCGTCCCAGAGATATTTCAAATTGACACATGTGCGATAGTGAGTGATTCATGTGAAAAGATACAAGAAATGTGTAACAATGTTAAGAATCTTGACGTAAAGAAAGATTTAGAAAATATGGTACTGGGCTACAAACCGCGGGGTACCCATGAAACAAATGTTAAAATGACACTTGTATTAAAAGATGATATTCCTGTTTACCAGCGTCCGAGGCGACTAGCGCCGAACGAGCGAGAGCAAGTGAATAAGCAGATCGCGACTTGGCTAAAGGACGGAATCGTGAGACCGAGTATATCAGAGTATGCGAGTCCCATAGTGATTGTGAAAAAGAAAGACGGCAGTATGCGCTTGTGCGTAGACTACCGAAAATTAAATAAAAAGATTGTTAGAGATCGTTATCCATTACCTCTAATCGAAGATCAATTGGACCGTCTCCAAGGTTCAGAGATATTTAGCATTTTGGATTTAAAAGACGGATTTTTTCATGTTTCAATAGACGAAGACAGCCGGAAATTTACATCATTTATCGTGCCTGATGGGCAATATGAATTTCTGAAAGTCCCTTTTGGACTTTGCACTTCTCCATCAGTATTTCAGAGATTTATAAATGCAGTATTTCGAGAGCAAATTTCAAAAGGAATTGTCTTAACATATTTAGACGATCTTGTGATTCCGTCCCACAATGAAAAAGAGGCATTAGATAGATTACGTGAAGTATTAGAAACCGCAAGTAGATACAGTTTGTCCATAAATTGGAAAAAATTTCGATTTATGGAGAGACGTATTGAGTATTTGGGTCATATTGTTGAGGGCGGAAATGTAAGTCCCTCGCCATCTAAAACTCGTGCAGTGCAAAATTTCCCGGAACCGACAAACACGAAACAGGTACAAAGTTTCTTAGGTTTGACGGGATATTTTAGAAAGTTTATCCCATCATATTCTTTAATTGCGCGCCCGTTGTCAGATTTGCTCAAAGCAAATGTAGCATTTAATTTTGAAACCGAACAGAAGCAATCGTTTGAGATTTTAAAAAATACATTAAGCAATGAACCTGTATTAACATTATATCGTACCCAGGCTGAGACAGAATTGCATACCAATGCATCAAAGTGGGGATACGGTGCGGTACTGTGCCAGCGAGATGATCGTGATCAATTGTTTTAAAGGAACCCGCGCGCTCGGGCCGGCCGCGGCTGTAGATTGGGCCCATCCGAGCCCAAAGGTTGGAGGTCACCGGCTGGTCTCGGTGATGATGCTGCGGCCGGTCCTGCGGGTGTCCTTCTGTTCCTAGGAAAGGGTAAAGATGTTGGTTAGCGCGCTGCGTTTCGTCCTGGGCCTGCTCGTGGACTCGTCAGTAGGGCTGACCGAACAGGCCCTGCCCTAGACGCTGTGCCCCGGATGGGACGATGGTATCTGCCGGTTGATCGTATATATAGATACCGATCGTCGTTGGAGAACTTGCGAGAGCGATCCTTCGATGGACACGATGTCTAGCGGACGATCCTTGAACTAGGGGTGGCGTAGGCGTAATGGCGGTCGTAGATCGGTGGTGGCACTCGATCGTGCTGCCGCCACAGTTTCATCCAGTTTATTACGCGAGCTGGAAAACATCCGATGCGGAATCGAAATATGCCAGTTACGAGCTCGAGGTACTTGCGATAATTAAAGCAGTAAAGAAGTTTAGAGTATATCTATTATAGTCCAGGATCCCAGTATGCAATTTTATCATTTATTACTAACAAGCTAATTTTTTGTAAGTAGCTTCATTTTGATGAGACGCCCAACTTTGTCCATTACATCAAATATCCATCGTGGTAGCTAACAGAGATAGCAGGGATTGAATATGTCGATTTGCCGAGTCTCAAAAATTTATTACTAACAGTGGGTTTTTTATGAAATCCTAAGAAAATAATTTACATTAATGAAAAAAATATTTGTCCTACAAAATTTATCGTTTCATCAAAGAGTCCCCTCCTTCCAACATGTATCGATTACGAGGTCATCGAAAATGTTTACTAACTAGCTGTTTTTTTTACTGTTGCTTAGTTACAATTTATATAATTTAACAGCCACATTGTCCTACAGATTGCGTGGTATGTTATTCCCGGGCCTACGCTCCAAAGTTGTAGTACAAATCCCTGATGTAAAAATGATTACTATCAAGCTGAATCTTTGTGAATAGCTTCGTTTCGATGAGACGCCCAACTATTTCCTATACGAAAATTTTTGTTTAAGGTAGCTAACGGAGATAGCAGGGATTGAATATGTCGATTTGACGAGTCTCAAAAATTTATTACTAACAGTGGGTTTTTTATGAAATCCTAAGAAAATAATTTACATTATTAAAAAAAATATTTGTCCTACAAAATTTATGGTTTCATCAACGAGTCCCCCTTCCATCATGTACACATACGCAGAGGATTGCTTACTATAATACACAGGTTTACGTAGGTACTCGTATACTTTGTA
Source organism: Cerceris rybyensis (assembly GCA_910591515.1). Lineage (NCBI taxonomy): Eukaryota > Metazoa > Arthropoda > Insecta > Hymenoptera > Crabronidae > Cerceris > Cerceris rybyensis. The sequence continues at coordinate 2,410,009 of OU342796.1, read as the reverse complement.
GCGACTGTCGCGTCGCACTGGTTGTTAAATCTCCTTATTGTTATATACCGTAAGGATTTTATCGCATGCCAAACGTTTTGTTCCCTGCGCATACCTACGAACTTTTCAGTAATGAAAATTAAACGTTTTCCCGGCAATAAAACGTGTGGTAAGGAGATTTATAAAATGTGCGCGATGTCGAATAACATATTGTTTTCCCTGTTTTTATGATGAATATCATCCAAGCACTTGTAAAGTTGAAAATTAGTAAAATGTAGTTTTGTTAAATGTTTTATAAAATGTAATTTTAATAAAGTTGTAACGACAGTCGCTACGAAGTATACGAGTACGTAAAACTGTGTATTTATTTTATTATCTAAAGTAAAATAAAATTCAGTTCCCAGCGACCTATCGGTTACCAGACCAGCACGCTACCAAATGAGCTATGAACTCTTTTGAATTTACGATAGCGTTATCGTTACAAATCGAAAAATAAAAATGACAATTTTTGTCGGACTAGTGATACACGCCTGTTTTCTTGTAGGACATTGTTTCATTTGTACAGAGAATGCACTAACCTAATTATGTCACATTTTGTCCTACAGTTAGTAATAAGAAAAATAGTCTTGTAGTATTAACAACTTTGGAGCGTAGGACGGGGATAACATACCACGCAATCTGTAGGACAATGTGGCTGTTAAATTATATAAATTGTAACTAAGCAACAGTAAAAAAAACAGCTAGTTAGTAAACATTTTCGATGACCTCGTAATCGATACATGTTGGAAGGAGGGGACTCTTTGATGAAACCATAAATTTTGTAGGACAAATATTTTTTTCAATAATGTAAATTATTTTCTTAGGATTTCATAAAAAACCCACTGTTAGTAATAAATTTTTGAGACTCGTCAAATCGACATATTCAATCCCTGCTATCTCTGTTAGCTACCATGATGGATATTTGATGTAATGGACAAAGTTGGGCGTCTCATCAAAATGAAGCTACTTACAAAAAATTAGCTTGTTAGTAATAAATGATAAAATTGCATACTGGGATCCTGGACTATTAGGAATTCCATTTAAAATCATAACTGATTGCCGTGCTTTTACAATGACTATGGATAAGAAAGATCTTTGCGTGCGAATTGCGCGATGGGCGTGTTGTTATCCGAATATAATATGAAAATCGAGCATAGACCAGGGCAAGCGATGCGTCACGTTGACGCTTTAAGGAGAAATCCAGTAGAAATTTTGAATTTTAATGTAGACAACACAACTTTACTTGCAAAACTATCCAAAGTTCAACGCGAAGACAAAACTTTAAAACCCATTTCTGAGTTAGCAAAATCAAGTGAATACGATAATTTTATAGTACAAGACAACATACTCTTTAAAAGAATAGATAATGAATTAAAATACGTTGTTCCTAAAGCGATGCAACGAGAAATAGTTAGAAACGCGCATGAACGAGGACATTTTACAATAAAGAAAGTAGAAGCTTTGTTAAAAAAAGAATACTGGTTTAGGAAAATGCGAGAAGTAATAGCTAAGGTAGGGGAGACCGGGGATGGTTGGCTATAGGGGCAGGTAGACTAGGCAACAATAACGCGCCACCATCACGTGTTTTTTATTAACAAATCATGAGCGACGATGCCTCCCCGCGACCCGCTACCTTGTGCGAAGTGAGGCGCCGCAGTCGCGTGGCGTTTGTGAGTAGCATCACATTTTTGTTCGTATTTTTTTTTATTACTGTGCCCATAGACCAGTTTGAAACACTTTTTTTGTTATACCGAATGTATATATGATAGTTTTATTCTATATTACACAGTATTGCTTCCATGTTAGTGTCCCAGTTTGCATACATTATCGAAGTAAAATTCAAAATGGCGTCAGGGGTTGGTTGACAATTTTTCTTCGGGGTAGGTAGACTAATTAGTCAACCAACCCCTTTAAAATAATTATAATGTGAATTTTATACTTATTTTAAAGAATTGTGTGGGCTACCTAACTGTTTATGTGCATCATCAATGTAAACACTAATTTATACTTTTTTATAGATATTTATCTAAACTAGATAGATTCATACTTAGGTTTAGTTTAAGAAAAAAAAATAACTTTTGCTTTGGTAAATGTTTAAAGCGGTTTATGATAATTACTATTTCAAAAGCGATAATTTTAGCTAGGGGATATGCTTAAAAAGTCTAATATGAGACTGATTGTTATAATTTCATAATTATGATAATTTTAAGAAAAGAAGTTTTCTGTTTTTATAGTTTAAAACATAAGATTAAATGTTTAAAGTGGTTTATGATAATTACTATTTCAAAGACGATAATTTTTGCTAGGAAATATGCTTAAAAACTCTATTATGAGACTGATTGTTGTAATTTCATAAATAAGATAATTTTAAGAAAAGAAGTTTTCTATTTTGATAGTTTAAAACATAAGATACTCACAAGTTTATGTATGTTGAATTAGAATAATTCAAGTTGCAATTAAGGTTCAAACAGAAAGTGCAAAAATTTATGTTACTTATTGTTAATTTAAGTTTTTTTTTAATAGTTCAAGAAGAGACTGTTACCTTTATTAAAATTTTTTATTAACTGAGAAAGATCTCAAATTTAAGTTTGTTAATAATTAAATAAAAAGTTTCTATCATTTAGTACATTTTAATGTTTTATTTTATACTAATTCTCTTTATTCATACTAATTACTGCCTAAGTCAACCTACCCCATGCTTATAGCCAACCTACCCCGGATATGGGGTAGGTTGACCAAGCGTCAGGGGTTTAGAAAATCGACTAAATAAGTATAATAACGAGAAATATATAATTTATGGATTAGTATTTTAGGTACCTAAATAGTTCTTCTATCTGTATCAACTTTTGTTTTTTTTATATCAAGTTAAACATCGGAAATATTCAAGCTGAAGTAAAAAGTTGGTCAACCATCCCCGGTCTCCTCTAGTATCTAATTGCGTGCCGTGTATACTAGCAGAACGTAAGCATGGTAAACAAGAAGGCATGTTGCATTCTATCCCAAAAGAGAGCATACCATTAGTGTTGGATACCTCTTAAATTTGTTAAGGCATAGTATGCCAGAGAAAGTCAAGTCTCCCTAAAACTGTCTAACTCGGGTCAGGAAAAAAACCAGAGATCCGCACTTGAGCCCTGCCGAGGTATTATAATAAATTACGACTCTCCTCTGTCCCTTTTTCCTTCTTTCCTCCTTTTCTAAAAACCCTTACTAGCCTTCTCCTACGTACTTCCCTCTCTCCGACTAATTTTCCGTCCACCATCAACGCTCTTCCAAAAATCCTCACTTCGATTCCAACTTAAAAACTGTCAACATCTCTCTCCGCTTCAATAAATGTAAAACTAAAGAAAATTCGAGTGGAATTTATTACGGGGTCACAACATTAGATACATATCATATAGATCATGTAGGACCGATTGTGAGTACAAAAAAAAGTTACGTGCATCTTTTTGTTGTTGTCGACAGTTTTACAAAGTTTACGTGGTTGTACCCCGTTAAAACAACATCAATTAATGAAGTTCTAACGCGTTTAGAGAAACAAGCGAGCATATTTGGAAATCCGCGACGTATAATATCGGATAGAGGCTCCGCGTTTACCTCTCACGCATTTCGCGACTATGGTGAAAAAGAATGTATCGAACATAGTTTGATTTGCGCTGGAGTACCGCGAGGAAACGGTCAAGTTGAACGAATACATCGAATTGTTATTCCTTTGCTTACAAAACTCAGTATTCCTCGACCAGAAAATTGGTATAAATATGTAGAAAGAGTGCAACAATGTATTAATTCCACTGTATCTCGAAGTACAGGTGTGTCTCCGTTTGAATTATTAGTAGGGAAAGCAATGCGATTAAAAGATGATGTTGAATTGCAAGAAATAATTGAAACAGAAACTTGTCGTTTAGTACAGGGTGTAAAAAAATTAATGGTCATGGCTTTAAGGGGTTGTTCTACACCTCTGGATCGATGGAGATTTGCGAAAAAAACCTGCCGCAAAATTCGGGAAAGGGTAGCAAATTTTTTTTATTGGCTCATCGTATTCGTCTTGTTACGTAGGTAAAATGTCTGAGAGGAACCATGGGTCAGAAACGTACCGTTCTCTCACAAATTAACTTTTAATTGGGCCTTCCGATAAAAATTTCGCCATTAGTTAAAGCAGAGGCGACCTAAACGAAGTTAGAAAATGGGGCACTGTGTCACCGTACTAGAAGAGAAGTGCATGTGTTTATGCTCTTCTCCCCGGGTGGGCCCTTGAGCGAACCCAACACCGAACGCAGGTCAATGACATTTTCCTAGTCATTTTCTATCTTCGTTTATGTTGCCTCTGCTTCAACTATTGGAGCTAGCAAGGGTATTTCATGTGTTTCCTTTCGAAAGGTCGGTGACTCGAAGGCTGCCATATGGGCGAAATTTTGATCGGAAGGCTGAATTAAAAGTTAATTTGTGAGAGAACGGTTCGTTTCTGACCCATGGTTCCTCTCAGACATTTTACCTACGTAACAAGACGAATAGGATGAGCCAATAAAAAAAATTTGCTACCCTTTCCCGAATTTTGCGGCCGTTTTTTTTTGCAAATCTCCATCGATCCAGAGGTGTAGAATAACCCCTTAAAGCCATGACCATTAATTTTTTTACACCCTGTACAAGAAGAAAGAGAAGAATTGCGTGAAAAAGCGAAACGGCAAATTCAAAAAGTACAATCAGAAAATAGGCGTACATATAATCGGAAGCGTAAACGAGCGCGGACGTATTCTATAGGTGATATTGTTACAATTAAGCGTACCCAATTTGCACCGAATAGTAAATTGTTACCAAAATACTTAGGACCGTATAATGTGAGCAATGTATTACCAGGTGATAGATATGCTGTGTCAAAAGTAGGTGAACACAAGGGACCGCGAAAAACAACAACGGCTGTCGATTATATGAAACCGCGGATAATTCACGACTCCGAAGACGAAAGTAGCGATGAAGATTTTGAAGTAACGGAATGGTATCGGGGGCCGATACAAACGCAGGATGGCCGAGTTGTAGGACCGAGCGCGCTGTTAGGTACTTCCGTGAATGCCGGATGAGGAATATCGGATAGCATTCTCATACGACACTTTAGTTTAGTCTCCTTAGCGATAAACCTTTCTTGGAATAAAAAGGGCGGCACCGAATCGGCGCAACGAGGCTCACGATTGAACACTCTCGTCTCGACGACCAAACTGTAAAGACGTGCGACTCTTTTAATTAAACTATAATTCTAAGTTTTGCACTTGGTGTCTTTTTCTTTCTGGATATCCTGAAATAAATCAATGCGTTTAAAAGAAGCGAACGCATTTTCACTTCACACGGCATAACAGTGAAAATATTTTGGTGGCAGCGGTGGGATATCTCAGAAAGATTTAAATAGTTTGGAAGTATCTTTTGAGGAAGAATTCACTGAGGTGAACGAGAACGGAGGGTCCTGACATATTAGCCCTGTGTCTATGTGCCGAGGTTCAATATACAGCAGCTTTCTGTCAGTTGAGAGAGAAATGTTTATTCTGGGGTAAGTAGACTATTTTCTACTTACTGTATAACGCATATTTTTGATTTGCGAAAAATAGTGGACGAATTGAAAACTCTGTGAATAGACTTGTTGATAATATATCATTATGGCTAACACGGAATTGAACGAAACTTTGCAACTTATTTTACAACAAAATCAGCAAATGTTTCAAAGACTCGAACGTTTAGAATTAAACAGATCTGAACAGGCGCCGGAAGATTCAAACAGAAATGTAGCATCAATAACAGGAGACGAATCATCAGGAGATGAATCGAATGTTTCAATTCGACATCGTCGGTTACGCGAAGAATTACATTTAATAACGCATTTTGATGGAAAAAATATTTCTGTAGAAACTTTCATATGGGAAATAAAACAAGCTTTAGAAGGATTTGATAGTAGGAGTAAACAAAGAATGCTCCGGCTAATTTTAACTACGAAAATAATAAACGAAGCGCGTACCGCTATTGATGGAATTGAAATTCATACCGCGGAAGATTTGTTTACTATATTGAGAAATGAATTTGGAACTGTAAAAAATTATGATCTTATGATACTTGAAAGAAGCCGAATCAGCCAAGGTCGCCATCGTGTTAATGATTATACTAAGCGATTTATTAGAACACATCGTGATGTAAAACGAGCGCTCACAAACGATTCTTCAATATCCGCGGAGCACAGAAAAGTTTTATTTGCAAATGAAGACAGAGTTGCTTTACCACAGTATATAAGGGGATTGGATCCGAAATTTCGTGTAAGAATTCAGGGAATGAGACCGCAGAGTATTAAAGAGGCACAAGATTTTGCTATGGAATTAGAGAGAGAAGACGAGATAACGCAAGAGTTTGATAAACAGCACGGACGTAGTAGTAATGGTAGTAACCGACGCGAAGCGATAGGTGCGAACCAGCGCACAGTGGTCCCAAATGGCCAAAACATGCGAAAAACCTCAAAGCGTGCTTCAATTTAGCTGAAAATTGACATACCGAGGTAATTTGGGTCGCTGATTACGAATCTGAACTCAAAATTTACAAAACCAAAATGGCGGATCCAATATGGCGGTCACATATATCTAAAAATTACTGGTTCGGCACGAAAGTTAGTATCCCAATATTTTTTGGGTCGCTGAATACGAATCTGAACTTAAAATTTCCAAAAACAAAATGGCGGATTCAGTATGGCAGATACGTGTATGTAAAAACTGCTGGTTCGGTGCGAAAGTTAGTATGTCAATGTTTTTTGGATCGCTGAATACGAATCTAAACTTACAATTTCCAAAAACAAAATAGCGGTTTCAATATGGCCGACGCGTGTGTCTAAAAATTTCCGGTTTTGCGCGAAAGCTAGTATGCAACTCATATTTACTCTAACAAGTAATTATATAAGTAACAATAAATATTTTTCGTTAATAAGCAAGAAAATCTATCACAAGTGAACAATTTATTTAGTAATTCCAATAAATTTGTTGACGCAGTGAATTTCAAATAAATAGTCTCGAAGCACGGAAAAAATTGGTCGCCATCAGCAGATGCTTAAATGCAATAAAGTCGCAAAATGATACATTAGTGATTATAATATATTTAAAAAATATAGTTGAACATGTAGTCTAATAAATAGAAATGTTCGCATTCAAAGCTCCCAAGATTCACATTCAAATATCCCTCAAAGTAGTGTTTGCTTGGTGCAAATCATTCAATAATTTAATAATATAGAAAAATAATAAATATTAGAAAGAATTTAAACATTTTTGATATATATATTAATGAAATAAAACGAATGGCTACCTTAATACTTATACTTGCAAAAAAAAAATTAATTTTACCTTTTTATGAAGTATGTAAGTATATTAGTTTAAACAAATGTATTATGATTGAATAATAAGTTACTCTCAAATCGTATAAAATTTATATGACAATTTTTTTTGTGTCGTCCACGGTTGTCGATAAAACGCGCTTGTAAGCTCAGAACGCGAGTACACCGCTGCACAAAAAATTACAAAAATACCCTAATAGCGCCTAATAGCACCTAAACCTTGGAGGTACAGCAAGTTGAAAGTGTAACCTATAAGCCTAAACAAGAATCATAGTGGAACACTGTGGAGCACTTAACTTTTTCATTACATATGTGAAATTCTCACATAAAGATTGACCCCATATTTCCAACTATTTCCATTGCCGTTTTCAAACATAACCATTAACAATTTTAATTTTTCTTTTGTCAATAAATGTTGTACTTACTTCCATGAACTCCACCCATTTTGCAGAATTGAAATAGACTCACTTTCACAAAAGTTATTCACTTTATACTGCGTCCAGCAAAACAGTGGTTACGCTCACGATGATTGCGGGACTAATGAATGCGATTTTCAAAATGCGACAACGTCGCAGATATACAGAAAAAAACCCTGTCCTTCCAGGTTTTCATAGACACACTATCTGAGTACCAAATGCAATAATAAAAATAGCCCTAACGAAAAGTTCATTTTTGAGGTTTTTCGCACGTTTTAGCGATTTGGGACCACTGTGCAGCGCGTCAGACAAGCAGAACAACGAGATAGACGCAATGAAAAATCGGTAGCGACAGGTATAAATAAATCCTGTTATAATTGTGGATCAAATGATCACTTTGTCAGAGATTGTCCTAAACCACGCGTATTGAATCAAAATTTTTACGCGCGGCAGCCTTTAACCAAACCACCAGATCAGATAAAATTTACAGTATCTCATCAGAGAGAACCGAACTTGCAACCTTGCATATCCAATTGGGAAACAGAAAACACGGAAAATTCCTCGCAGACACTGGAGCAACAGTAAATGTAATTAAAGAAACTCCGGCAAAATGTTTACCGTTTAGGAGTAAAATAAATCGACTTCAGGGCATACAGTCGGGCGATATAATCTCTGAAAGGGAGGCACGTATTGATATTGAAGATCGTGAACATGTTTTTGTAATAGTAAAGGACAATTTTCCGATAGAAGAGGATGGTATTGTGGGAATGCCATTTTTGGAAAAGGAACACGCTATTATAGACACGGGCAACAAAAAGATAATCTTTAGACGGGAACAGCATAAGGAAACTATATTGCAAATTAAATTAAATCCTAACAGAAGCAAATTATTATCAGAATGTACTAGATTAAACCATATCTTAGATAAAAGGGCAAAAGAAGATATTTGGAACATAATTAATCAGTACCAGGATATATTTTATTTAGACGGAGATCCATTACCTTGTACACTCTTAACAGAACACAAAATCGAAACGCATGATGAAAAACCAATTAATGTAAAGCAATACCGATATCCACTAATACACCAACAAGAAATTAATCAACAGATAACAGATATGCTAGGGAAGGGTATAATATCAGAAAGTACGTCTCCCTATAACTCTCCTTTATGGGTAGTTCCAAAAAAGTGTGATGCTAGCGGAAAGAAAAAATGGCGCATAGTCATAGATTTTCGACAACTTAATAATAACACAGATCAAGACGCATACCCGTTACCGAATATCGAGGAAATTTTGGATCAACTAGGACGAGCCCGTTATTTTAGCGCCTTTGACTTAGCAAGTGGATTTCATCAGATACCTATGGAAAAGAATAGTAAAAGGAAAACTGCCTTTTCAACTCCAAGTGGGCACTTCGAGTTTAATAGGATGCCATTTGGCTTGAAAAATGCACCCGCGAGTTTTCAAAGAATGATGGATCACTCTTTGCGTGGTATAATTGGTCATGGATGTTTCGTCTATTTAGATGACATTGTTGTATATGGTGAAAATTTAGAGCAACATAACGAAAGACTTAAAGTTCTTTTTAAACGCATTTTAGAATTGGGTCTGAAACTTCAGCCGGATAAATGTGAATACCTTAGACCCGAATTACAATATTTAGGCCATGTAATTACTGAAGCAGGTGTTAGACCAAATCCTGAAAAATTGAAAGCTGTCAGAGAATTTCCTACACCAAAGAATGCTAAAAACGTGAAGCAATTTTTAGGGCTATCTGGATATTACAGACGATTCATAAAAGATTTTAGTAAAAAGGCTAAACCATTAACTAAGTTATTAAAAAAGGGGACTACATTTGAATTTAGGATAGACCAACAAGCAGCTTCTGAAACATTGAAAAACGAGTTATGCAGTGAACCTTTGTTACAGTATCCTAATTTTTCAGAAGAATTTATTTTAACCACTGATGCAAGCAATGATGCAATTGGCGCTATACTTTCGCAGGGAAAAATTGGAGAAGACAGGCCAATCGCTTATGCCAGTCGGACGCTCGACTCTGCAGAAAAAAATTATAGCGTCACAGAAAAAGAATTATTGGCAATTAAATGGGCTGTAAAGCATTACAGGCCGTACTTATATGGTAAGAGATTCAATATTGTTACGGATCACCGACCGTTGAGATGGTTGATGAATAACAAGGATCCTAGTTCACGGCTCATGAGGTGGCGAATCGCCTTAGAAGAGTATGATTACGAAATTATCTACAAAAAGGGCAGTCTAAACAGCAATGCAGATGCACTATCTCGAAATCCTGTGCTGATAGTAGAGGGAGCACCTCTACAGAAATGGGGTAAGAACATAGAATTTGTTTTAGATGTCCCAGAAACATCGACTCCGGTTTATATAAATTATGCGGACGAACCAGGTATATTGTATAATAATGATGACGACCTCGTTAATATAATAATTCGCCTTACCGGGCGCGAAACATTGGAATACTATTATAATAGTTTACAAGAAGTACGAGATTTTGCAATGGCACATGAAATAAATGAACTTGCTATAGACATTGCTGATTTACAGAGGATTTTCCCAGGACAAACACAAAGCTTGAGAAATATAATACAGGAATTATTCAAAGGGTCTGATATAAAAATTTATCTTAGGGCGAAACCCATAAAGATTCCGGAAACTCAGGAAGAAATACAACAAATATTGATGGAAAATCATAATACCACAATAGGGGGACACGGAGGATATAAACGCACTTTACGACGCATAGTTACAAATTATCAGTGGCCGAATATGTATAATGATATATTAAATTATGTGAAATCTTGCAGGGACTGCCAAAAACAAAAGACTAACAGGAAACCCACAAGAATGCCTCTATGTATAACGGATACACCTGAACATTTCAATGACAAGATCGCTATTGACATTGTAGGACCACTGCAAGAAACAAGTAAAGGAAACAGATATATGCTCACTATACAGGATCAGTTAACTAAATATCTAATGGCCAGGGCTATAAAAGATCAAAAAGCATCAACTGTTATTGAAACCTTCGTAAAATCGTATATCAGTATTTTTGGACCACCAAAGAACATTTTGACGGACAATGGCACAAACTTCACGGGCCAATTAATGAAAGAGTTTAATGATTGGATGAAAATGAAACACATTACAACTACAGCATTCCATCCGGAGAGTAACGGTTCATTGGAACGAAGTCATCAAGTGATAAAGGAATATTTAAAAACAACGGCGGAAGATCTGGATAATTGGGATGATTATGTGGAAATGGCTTGTTATAGCTACAATTCCGCAGTCCATGAAACAACTGGATATACACCACATGAATTAGTATATGGAACCAAACCTCGCAATCTTACAAGTACCGATAAATTAGCTGCTAAGACCTACTCGGAATATATAGAACAACTAAAACGGAAAACTGAACACATTGTGACAGCTGCGAGACAACAAATTAATGCGTCTAAGGAAAAAGTTAAAGAAAGATACGATAGGTTTAGTAGACCGGCAGAATTTAAACCGGGAGATTTTGTTTGGATGACAAGAGAGACTAGAGATAAGAATTCTGGTTTGTATATTCCATATGAGGGTCCATATGAAATAGTAGATAAGGAAGGAGATATAAATTACAAAGTTAGGAAAAAGAATAAGGATATCGTTGTGCATGCTAATCGATTAAAATATGCTAATATGAATATGTTTCAGGACAATAATAGTCCTACTCGGCCTGAGTAAAGCCAAAGGTACGGAAGTAAAATATTTTTCTCAACTACCAAATTTCTTTTTTGAGGACTTGGGAAATACTAGACTTTACCACGAGGACTGGAAACTGGTTACTTTCATTGACTTGAACGAGAATGTGCAAATAGAAAAACATCTCCGGCAAATTATTGATATATTGAATGAAGCGTGTAATCATCTTAACGAAACAAAGTGCTTAGAAAATATAGCTTTACGCAAAATCCATGTTTAAATGTCGTAATGAATGCACCGTATAAAAATCAAAATGATGTTTGTCAATATGCTTTAGTTAACGTAAAAAGAACAGCTTGGATACAATTATTAGATGGTCATAGCTGGATTTTTGTATCACCTTCTATCGAAACTGTACACATAAATTGTAAGGACGGAATTTCGGAAGTTTTGGCAGAGAAAGTAGGATTGTTAACTTTAAAGCCAGGCTGTTTTGCAACTACTGCAGATGTTGCATTGTACTCAGAAATAACTGTACAAACTCTACCAGAACGACATTATGAAAGTCCTTTTTCATACAAATTTAATGAAAGCACATTTAAAGAGCCTAGATTCAATATCAGTTTAGTGCAAATACCAACGTTAACTCAAATACATACAAATCCATCTATGCTAAAAGGTGTTGGTAAACAATTGGACGAAATAGCATTAGAGGCAGAGAATATTGGGAAGCATGAATCTGGTTTTGGTTAAAATATATCGGCATAGGATTCTGTGTACTTGTTTTATTATCTATATTATTAAAACTTGGAACAATACAAACGATAATACGCTGGTTTATCAAGGAACCATGTATAATAATGTTTAATAATTGTTTTAATTCGGGTGGACAAAATACACAAACTGAAAGCAATGTAAACAGAGAAGTGTATTCTCGAACTGATCCGTCAAGACAATTAGTTGCTCTGGAATATCTACCTCCCTCTACCATGAATAAAAGAAAGAAAAGTACTCGAGAACGCACTTCTGTTGTATTAGATGATTTATTGTGAAATTAAAGATTAAAGAAATTGAAGGTAAAGAGAGAAAGTGTAAAAAAAAAAAAAAAAGAAAAGAATACCCCAAAATTTCATCTAAGTTGGGGGGTGTTAGGTACTTCCGTGAATGCCGGATGAGGAATATCGGATAGCATTCTCATACGACACTTTAGTTTAGTCTCCTTAGCGATAAACCTTTCTTGGAATAAAAAGGGCGGCACCAAATCGGCGCAACGAGGCTCACGATTGAACACTCTCGTCTCGACGACCAAACTGTAAAGACGTGCGACTCTTTTAATTAAACTATAATTCTAAGTTTTGCACTTGGTGTCTTTTTCTTTCTGGATATCCTGAAATAAATCAATGCGTTTAAAAGAAGCGAACGCATTTTCACTTCACACGGCATAACAGCGCGAAATACAGAAAAAGAATGCGATAAAGCAGCGAGCGGATCGCGGCTGCGACGCGATCGCCGATTTTGAAAAGAGAGTGGTTGAAACTAGGCAACAGAGATATACAGAATAAAAATTGTGAGAAAAGTGTGAGAATTGCGAGATGAAGAGTCGTGCGAGAGCTTAATTTGATTATAATATCATTTTGTTGTATTTAGCTTTAATTTATTTGTTAATAAATTCTAGTTCTTTGTTATTCAAGTCCTACATGTATGTCTTACACGTAAATATTCTACTTACCGTTCCCTTAAATCAGTAAAAAGATTTTTATCACGTTGTCTTCTTAATTGCCATCTTCTTGTCCTACCTAATGATTCAATCGATCGGTAGTTAGAACGAGACATTTTTATTATTTCTTAAATTTCATGTCACTCAATTGCACAACTGATGTTATTATTCAAAATCTTTGTGACGTTATTTAAACGATACTTATAAATCTGGAAAGGGTATAGCAGGATAAGGTGGTCAAAAGTGCCCTTGAACCGATTTCAATGGGGGTGGTCTCATTCGATAGATAATGCTCGGCGATCATTGCGTATCAATTTCTAACCCTGTATCTTGACCGGAAGGGTAGTTATGGGGAAAATTCAAAAAACGGGTTTTTGCCCCATTTTGCCTAGTTATTGAGGTGCAAAAAATTCGTTAAAAAATTCTGACATATTCTACACGGTACCATACATGTTTGAGATTTTTTTCAGATTTCTCCATTGAAGGACCTAAGTGTAAAAAATGAACAAACGCAAAAAAAACGGAAAAAAGTAGATTTTGTATCGAGATCTTCGAGTGACAACTTTTTGCAAATTACAGTAACAATCCAACACTCATGATTGTTATCTCCAATTTTTTCAGATTTTTAAACCGCCTGCGTCATTGTGAAAAAAATCAAAAACCGATTTGCGCGACGCATTTCGATGTGAAACGCCATGATCCAGTTATTATTTCCTTATTCTTCGATTACAGTATGTTCATTTTGTGACTTTCAGTGTTTCTGCCACGAAGCAATTACATGTTAATATAGTGAATCGAATTAATTAAATCAATTGTGAACTTTGATGGTTCCGCATCTGCAAGAATTTTAAAGGTTTTTTCAAGTGAACCGTTTGGCGCAGTTGGTAGGGCGTCTGTTAAACAGTTAGGTGGGAACTGTTAAGGAAGAAAAAGCTGACACAATGTACCAACTGCCAAAGGCTCAACCATACCAGTCTCAACTGCGCCTTGAAATTTAGATGTGTCAAATGCTCAATGGATCATAAAAGAGGAGAATGCACCATAAAAGAAGATGCAAAAGTAGAAACACTACAATGCGTCAACTGCGGAGGAACTGGACACCCAGCATCATATAGGGGTTGTCCATATATCCAGCTATACATAGGTCTCAAAGAAGAAAAAGTAGCCATTAACAAGATGAACAAACTTGTTATTAACAAAAAAAAATCACAACAGCACAAAATCAACAACATCAGTGAGTTAGTCCCTGGTGTGTCGTTTGCTAACATGGCTGCTAAGAGAAATAGCAACCAAACAACTCCAAAAATTTATAACGCAGTACCTACCCAGCAATACAATAGTGAAATAAGGTATACTACCGGCCATCCAACCCCCCCCCGTTACGCATGATAACACACAACCTGAATGGGTAGAGACGTTTAAAAACGAACTAATTGCAGCAATCTCAGGCAAATTAACTAGCATAGAAACCAAAGTACAGGATAATGCATCCAAAATCGAATACATAATGACCTCACTCAACCTACAATGGAATTAGTAATCAATAATGAGCACAGTAACATAAATAGCAGCACGAATAATGCTGACAATAAATTCAAAGACATCAATATCATAGCAATCAACGTAAACTCTATTATCCATAATACAAGAAGGTATAACCTACTAAATTTTCTAGATCAGCACAACCCAGATATCGTCTTATTATCCGAGACAAAATTAAATGAAAAGCATAAATTAAGCTTTGAAAAGTACCTGATATACAGAACAGACAGGGTTAATTCCATCCAAGGAGGAGGAACAGCCATCCTAGTGTCTAAAAAGTTCCCAGCCGAATATATTGTGATCCCCCCTTCGATCAAAACCACAACAATTGAAACAACCATAATCAAAATAAAATCGGACAGCTCCTCACTATACATTATTAGCATGTACGCCACCAACAGCAACAACAGAAAAATCTTCACTAATGAATTAAATGCAATATTCAACAAGCTGAAAATTAGAAACCCAGAAAACTACTATATCATAGCTGGGGATCTAAATGCTCGCTCACCAAGCTGGGGCGACAGAGTCGCCAACCAGAGGGGTTGCTACCTCAACAATTGGTTGGACAATGAAGGAATAGAATACAGAGCAAAAGTATACGGAACGTCTGAGGCTACCTTCCTACCTGCAGAAACGTATCTGGATATTTGCATTGCCGATAATAGACTTAATTTAAAAAACCTGGACGCAAGAGGAAACATTGCCACTCTACCATATGAAAGCGACCACATGGCATTGCGTTTCACATTGGAACTGGTAGAGGCCATAGAAAACAATAAGGTAGATCACAATCCAAAAAGGCCGATTTACAAAGAAACGAACTGGGAACACTTCAAAGCATTCCTGGCGGAAAACTCCACCCTTGAAGTACCAATAAACTCCAACATCACAAGGACAGAAATTGATAACATAAACAGAAATTCGGAATGCAATAGATAAAACTACCCCCAAAACTAAAGGCACACCGAACAGTGTACTAAAATATGTTAACACAAAGATTAAAAAACTACAAGATAAAAAATCTAAACTCCTCACGATCCAAAGAAAAATTAAGACAGGCAGGATCCAAGTCACAAACCGATTAGAAAAACAACTGTCAGAAATGCTCAGCTACATCAAAATCTCAATCCGACAAGAATTTGACAAAGCCATCCACAACTACTGGCAAAAACAGATTCAGGATATTGACCACAGAAGTTCAGAGACCTTCTTCCCGAAAATCAATAAAATCTTAAGGAAAAAGAATCCGATAGTGATTGAGTCGCTGAGAATACCCAGCAAGAACGCAGCACTAACTACCAGAGCAGGAATCAACCTACAGGATCACCTGGTGGAAGATGACATGGTAGTAGTTAACGACGAGATCAATAAGCTTAACATATTAGGACCATCTTTTGAAAAAATCAACGCACCCAATGAATATAATTCAGGAACAAGACTGGCTCACATCATTAAGAAACAGGTTAGTGGTATATACAACAAATTCACTGACATTGAAACCGAAGGTACAACACTGGTGAACTTCTCTGAGGAATTAAAGGCCGACTCCCCGGACACAACAGGACCTGATAGTAGCAGATTTTTCACTGATTACCATGAAGTCAGTAAGATTTTGAATAAACTCCCTAACAAAACTTCTAGCGGGATAGATCAAATCCCACCGGTAGTTATCAAACACTTACCTGATAACATGATCAGAATGATTGCAGTATTACTTAACCACGCAATCAACAACTTATATTTTCCAAAAGTCTGGAAAAAAGCTAAACTGCTGCCGGTTCTGAAACCAGGCAAAATAGCCTCAGACCCAAAAAGCTATAGACCAATTAGCCTTACTCCCTCACTCAGCAAAGTATTTGAAATCGTCATAAACAACAGGATAAACAGTCACTGCATTCAACACAACATAATACCACACAACCAGTTCGGATTTAAAAGAAGGCACTCCACATGCCATGCTATCCTACGCTTGCAAGCAGATATTTTAAAATCATTCAATGAAAGTAATATGATGGTTGGAGCGGTATTGATTGACGTGGAGAAGGCATTCGACTCAGTCTGGCAGGAAGGCCTTGTCTACAAGCTGATAAAGAAAAACTTTAATCCAAACCTAATCCTGCTTATCATGAGCATGATTAGAGACAAACAATTTATAACATGGAATGGAGCATACAGTTCGACATTGACCTTCTGTGTAGAGGACGGCCTGCAGCAAGGGACTGTCAATTCCCCAGTGCTCTTCAACATATTTACCAGCGATTTCCTGAACCTATTTAACTTGAACATAGGTCCAGCGAAGTCGATTGCTTTTGCCGACGACGTAATAATATATTATCCTGGGAGAAATGCGGACATCATCAGCAGTGAACTACAAGATCTGTTTGAAAAATTTGATAAGATTTACCGCTCTTGGAACCTAAAGATCAATCCAAACAAATCTGAATGTATTCTCTTCCATAGGAATTGGAATCATCTATCTAAATTATCAAAAAAGAGCCTGCAAAGATTCAAACTATGTGTGGAAGTAATGGAGGACAATGGCCGCGTAGCCACGGAGAAACTTGAAATTAAAAGATGCAAGATCGTCAAATATCTAGGTTTCAGCATAGAAGAGATGGTGAAAGGCAACGCGCATATAGAACTACAATTAAAAAAAGCCATCAATGCTTTCAGGGCCAATAGTGCCATTTTCTACAATAAACATCTAAGTAAAATAGCCAAAATCATATGCTACCAACTGTTAATCAGGCCGATAATCGCATATGCAGCCCCTATACGGTGGAATACCAATGCCTCGGTAATGGAAAAAATAAGAACTTTTGAAAGGAGATGCCTCAGAGCGTGCCTAAGTCTGTATAGATCAGCGCATTCGGATTACTTCAAATTTGTAAGCAACCAACATCTGTACGATAGTGCAAGAATACCCCGCATCGATACACACATTATTAATCTCACACGGGGATTCTTTAAAGAATGTAAGGAAATAAATAATCCAATCATTAATGAAATAATTAACATGAGCGCTGAGCAGCACAAGGGCTACCTAGACAGCGAAGAGATCCCACCACAAACATTTACATTTATTGATAATCTTGGACTAATCCAGGACCATAACAATATCCCAATAATATATCACTGGAGATCCAATGATTTGTTTAACGTGAAGCACCTGCCTTGCGGCTTATCCTCACGGCCCCCATGGGCGCGGGATCGAGATACGCTCGATCAACGCGTACGAACGGCGTACTACCAGTCTTAGCACGAAGATTGTGCGTCACACTGGTGGGAGCGGAGACTTTCTTAACTCCTACCGGCTCTGCAGGTCGGTACCCGAGATGGAAGTTTTACTGCATCTCACACAGCGACATCCGTAGCATAAAGCCCGCTAATGTCTCGCCAGCATTTGGCTCTTGAAACTTTCGCCCCCACGATGGTCCTACCCACGGCTGGGCCGGAGTGGGCTAAAACTCCGTGGGCAACCCAGCCCCCGTGGTACCAATACACCCTTGGTTTGGGAGCACTTGACTCAGGTCGGTGGGGTCGTTAAGCCCAGTGGGGTCTCCCAGGCCACAGAATGGGGACCCCACACCTTGCCGTAAGACAGCTCGGGGACCCCCGGGCGCGCGAATGCCCGTACCTACCCAGGTAACTGGGTAGGCCCCTGGGGGAACACTACTCGGGTCCGGTGGGGTCGTAAAGCCCAAAACCGGGGGGCTAAACCACTCACGAAGCCCCCACGGCGCCCTGCCGATTTATATCACTGGAGGAGGAATAAAGCTGACAAAAGGATTAGTTGGAAATTTGACAGCTTGATCAAAAACCGTAACAATTTCTGCTACTCGACGTCCCTGCCAACGGGGGACACCTTTGACTTCAATAGAATAAGAAAAAATTACTGGTGGATAAATGAAAATTCAATCCACTACAAAACTCTGGCGTCCAAATATAATAGGTATAAAAAGGCGCAAAATAAAAAGGCACAAGGGCACCACGACCCGTAAAAACACAGTGGGAAAATCGACAGAAACTCTAAGCTCACCACAGGGCTAAAAACCACAGAGCGGAGAGATGGCAGCCGCCATCGTACTGTAAATAATGTAAATAGAAATAATTCCTAAGATAGTACGTAAGCAAAAGCAATATTTAGATAGTCAAATTAGGCATAGGTATCTATCGTTCTCAGCTAATGTGATATAGTTCAATAAGAAATGTGATTTACTATAGCTGAAGCTGATACACACTAATCATATCTTTGTACATAGATTTAAGAAATAGCCGGATCAACTACTTACAAGGAGACATTACGACCGTGGACATGGGGATTTTAATGAGCTTCATATTAGGTGAAAGTACATCGAAAAATATTTGTGTCATGTCCGGGCGTTTTTGTGAATGGGCCCTCAATTTTGAGAAATCGCATTTTGAAAAACGCAATTTTTCTGTAGTACGTGATATACTCTTAAAGAGAACGAGTATATCGAATAAGTGCGATGGCTCGGCGGATGCGTGCTTGGCTTATACTTTTGCACTCCGCCGCGCTTCAGGTTCGAATCCCGCCCGATGAATAATTTTTTTTTTTTTTGGTAGTAGATAACGTTTTAAATAACTGATTTCAAAACGGATTAAAACTAATATATTTATCTATCTATTCAAATTACTGATTTCACAAGTGTTCGGATGAAATGATTCATAAAAACAGGCAAAACATAAAAATTTCCGGCACCAGGAACATTTTATAAACGCTGCTTCCGAACAAGAACATTTGGATCTAGAAATTTCAGACGGAAAACATGCTTGGTTTACGTTCATAAAAACTTTTCTAGTTGAAAGTAATTTTGAAGCAAACCAAGCATATTTCAACATGTCTTCAAAAACAGGTGCACATAATTGATTATGTGCCAATGCATGGATCTTTATAGCATCTTCTCTAGAATTTATTTCTTTTTGACTATTTAGCAAATGTGGATGCATTCATCCATTCGCCGACCAAGTGATGCAGCGCCTGATGTCACACACTTTCTACTTATACCATTGCTAATTATGTCGAGGCTTATTAAAATCTTTTTACATTCTTCAAAACCGTCAGTTATTTGTTGTTTAAGCAGGTTGATAATATTGGATTAATATTTTCATCAACGTTCACCACACTACACTGTGAAGAACTTCCTGCTGCACTCATTTTTACAGAAAGATTAAATAATGTTCAATGTAAATAACACTATGATAGTCAAAAGAAATTCTTTGACTGGATAACGCTTCCTTTCACTTCGGTAGTTGCAAGGAAACTAATGATCACGTTAAAATTGTGAAAGAATGCTTTTGAAATATTTACCGAACACTTGAAAAGTTACAAAAAGTTTACGGTAAAGTAATAAAACACAGGTACCGTAACGGTAAATATATTCGTTGTGACGAATAGCGAACCAGGTAATAAAACAGTTGCCCTTTTATTTGCTTGCATCCAAGAAATGTAATTTTGTAGTAAACATTTTTTAAAAGTTATAATATATTATCGATATACAAATTTTCAATTAAATGATATTTAGGAGGATTGAAATATTGAATTGAATTGCAGTTTGGCCGGGCACTCAGCTGTCAGCCATTGTACCCGGGCCCTACGAAGGGCAATTCATATAAGGAGAGTCCGTTCGTGAAGTCCTGCCTCTTTCGCAAAGCGCAGCAGTTCACTCACTTTGACCTCTCCGAGCTTGACACTACCTTCTGCCTCCACTCTCAGGATGTCCTTTCTGGCCTCTCTGAGGGGTTCGCATTCGGTTAGCAAATGTAGAGGTGTTTCAGCCTCTTTTTTGCATCTGGGACATATCGTCTCCGCGATTACGCCCATTCTTCCTAGATGCTTGGCCGTGGTCCAGTGTCCCGTTATCATGCCAACAATCAGCCTCAACTGGCTTCTGTTGAGATTGATAAGGTCTGTCCCAACTGTTTTTGAGGGACCTTTAAAGAGGGCCCTGGTGTGTAGAAAGCCTGTTCCTGTAAGCCACATGTTCTGGAACTTTCCTTGGGTTCTTTGGTCCATGAGGCTTTTAATAAAACAGGACGGCACGGGTACTGGACTTATGGGAAGTTTACTTGTATGACAAGCTCCTTTCCTTGCCAGGTCATTTGCTCTCTCGTTGCCTTTGAGGCCACTGTGTCCTGGGACCCAGACGAGATTGACGTGGTTATTTTTAGCCAGCTGCTGCAGGCGCTCAATACAGCCGTGTACTAACCTTGAGGTTGCCACCACTGTTGTGAGCGCCCTGAGAGCTGCTTGGCTGTCACTGCAGATGTATATATGCTTGTTCCTGTGTTTCAGATTTATTATGTGTTCAACACAGGCCCAAATGGCATATACCTCTGCCTGAAATATTGTGGCGGTGTGGCTCAATCTTAGAGTTTCCTCTGTTTTGGGCCCATCGCTCCAATAGCCTGCTCCCGCCCCCCTGCTGTTCCTGGACCCATCTGTATACCAGACCAATCCTTTTGGGGACAGGAAGTGCAGGTTATTCTCTACCCAGTCCCGCCTATCAGGGAAGAGAACCTTGTAGTCGGTTCTGAAATGGTAGCTATTGGTGCAGCGATCGCCTCCCAGGGTTAGGATCTCTTCGAGGTCCCGTCCCCTTAGGATTGCCGCATGCCCCTGTCTAGCTCCCTTCCAGAAGCCTCCAAATCGCAGTCTTATGGCAGTCTTCACCGCCAAGGCCTCTGCTTGAAGGTGTGGTGGCGCTATATTTAATAATGCCCCCATAGCTAAGGTCGGGGTAGTCCTTATGGCTCCCGTGATCCCTAGCATTGCAAGTCTGTAGACTTTGGATAGTGCCTTATTGTTGGTTTTCAGCTTTAGGGCTGGCCACCAGACAACGGAGGCGAAAGTGATTTGTGGTACCAGGATGGCTGTGTATATCCATCTTACCATGATAGGTTTGAGGCCCCACGTTTGTCCAAACATCCTTCTGCAAGCCCAAAAGGTGGCGGTTGCCTTCTGAACCTGTTTGGTGATGTGGCTGTTCCAACTGAGTTTACTATCCAGAGTGACGCCTAGATAGCGTACCTCCCTGGAGAACTTCAGTTTGGTGTCGAATATTGAGGGCGCTTTAACAGCAAATTTCCTCTTCCTGGTGAATAGCACCATTTCCGTCTTTTCAGGGTTAACCTTTAATGATCGGGATGTACACCATTCTTGAATGTGGTTGAGAGCTCTTTGTACTCTCCACCTCATCTCTTCTGAGTTGGTACCTCTGACTAGTACCGCCACGTCGTCAGCATAGCTTGTTACGTGGACCCCCAGTCTCTCCAGTTCCTCTAGAAGCTCATTAACAACCATGATCCACATAAGTGGGGAGGAGACGCCGCCTTGTGGACAGCCTCTCTTCACCCGAGCCTTAACGGTGTCGTTAAGCTCAGTGGTCACTATTCTTGATCTTAGCATTTGATGGATCCACCTTGTAATGGATTTCTCTACTCCAAGGTTGTCCGCTGCTTCGCATATTGATTCGAAGGGTGTGTTATCAAACGCCCCTTCTATGTCGATGAAGACGCCCAGGGCTGACTCCTTACTGTTGAGCGCTCCCTCGACGTATCTCACTACGTCGTGTAGGGCCGTCTCAACTGATTTCCCAGCCTGGTATGCGTGTTGCGAGTAGAGCAGTGGTCTGCTCGTGAGAGCCTCCTCTCTGACATGTCTGTCCACCAGCCTTTCCAACGTTTTGAGTAGGAAGGATGTTAGGCTGATGGGTCTGAAGGATTTGGCTTTGTCATAGGAGCTTTTCCCTGGTTTAGGTATAAAGACTACCTTGACTTCACGCCAAGCTTTGGGAATGTAGCCCAAAGCGATGCAGGCTCGGAACACGGGCAGTAGGTGTCTGCGTAGGGACTCTCCGCCTTCCTGGAGCATCGCCGGGAATATCCCGTCCGCTCCAGGGGTTTTGAATCTCTCGAAGCACTCCACCGCCCATTCCAGTCTGCTAGGTGTTATGGCCTTTGTGGCTGTTCTCCAATCCCTCAGATTGGTGCGTATGCGCTCCTCAGTTTCCTCTTGTTGCTCTTCCGTGGTACTCGTGAGTACCGATCCCGGGAAGTGCACTTCGAAAAGATGAGCAACGATCTCCTCTTGAGACTCAGTCTCTTTGCCGTTGGGTAAAATGAGGCTATTGAGTTTCGAGGCTTGACCAGCTGTAAATATTCTGCGGAGACGGGCTACTAGGGGTAGGTCCTCTATCTCTTTGCAGAATTTACGCCATCCTTCGGCTTTCGAGACCTTGATTTCACGCTTGTACTCTCTCTGAGCCACTTTATAGTTGGCCCAGTCAGGTACTGCGTCGGTCTTGAGAGCTTTATTCAGTAGTCTTCTGGACCTGGTGCGGAGCTTGTTCAGCTCACTGGACCACCAGGTTACCTTTTTGCTACATTTCCTGGTTTTGAGAGGGCATGCTGTCTCAAATGCGTGCACAATTGCTTCTTGCATTTGCGCAGCTGCATGCTCTATTTTGCCCTCGGTACTTAGTCCCTTCTTGGGGTCCCCCAGTCGTTTAATTAGTTCTGTCCTAAAACAGGACCAATCCGTGTTCCTGGGGTTCCTGTAGGTTTCTGCTGTACCTATGGGGTTGTCTCCCTCGATCATGAATCTTATTTGTCTATGATCTGAGAGAGTGTCCTCCTTGCAGACGTGCCAGTTGGCGACTGACCGGGCTATCTTGCGACTTCCCAACGTCAAATCGATAACCTCCCGTCTTCGAGGAGTGACGAATGTGGGACTAGAGCCTTTATTTAGGATCTCTAGATTTGAGCCTGATAGGTACTCGATTATTTTGGTGCCCCTAACATTTGTATCAGAGCTGCCCCATAGCTCGTGATGTGCGTTGGCATCGCACCCCACGAGCAGGGGCAGATTTCTTGTTTGGCAGTAGTCAAAGAGTGCTTTTACCTCTCTGGTTGGAGCCTCCTCGGATTCGTAGGGGAAGTATGCCGAGCCTACTATGAGCTTCGTCTTCGTTCCCCCGACCCAGGTGTCGATTGATGCTACCGCCAAATCTCTAGTGCATAGCTGGTTGAGTTTTATGGCTTGCAGCCTCCTATTTATAAAGATGCAAGCCCTCGGCCCCGGCTCTGATTGGTCACAGATGATTTGTCCGTGCGTATTATCTATCCCTCTAATCAGCCCTTTATAGATCCAAGGTTCTTGTATCAGGGATACATCTGTTTGCGACATTACTAGGTCTCTGTTAAGCACCGCAGAGGCCGCTTTGCAATGTTGCAAGTTGATTTGTGAGAAGCTGGTTCGCCCTGCAGCTTTGGTCGCTGTATTGCCACCTGCCTTATCTCGTTTATTGGGGGTTAGGGGAAGGAAAGGAGTGATGGGATGATGGTTAAGGATTGGGGAGAGAGGGATGGTTGGAGGTGAAGGGGCCATATCATTGGCCATCAGTCACCCCCTTTGGTATGGTTTCACCCTTAGGCGTTTGGGCCGGGGGCGCGGGTTCCAGTGAGACAGTCCTGAGGATCTGAAGAGTACTTTGTGTCCTCTTTTCTACCTCGGACTGCCCCTTCCTGGCAATACTTTCTGCATTAAGAGGTCTTCCAGCCTTGTCGCGTGACAGGCTGTCCGACCTCTTCTGCAGCGTCAGACGCGGTGGCTTAATAAGTGGGCTAGCCGTTGCCTGGGTGCTGGGCGCCGCGGTCCCTCCCCCCCCAGACCCCTTTGCAGGGATCAAGGGGGTGTTACCCGCGCCCTTGCTGCGGCAGGCCAGCGCCACCTCTTTAGCGGGCTCTTTGGAAGGCTCTGAGGGTTTGGTAGTTGCCCCCTTCGTCGCCTTGCCATGCGTCTGGGTTTTTGTTGTGGTTTTAGAGGCCTCTGGTTTGGGAAGTACCTCGTAGAAACGAGCCCTCCCCAGCCCATAGTAGGGCGCGAATCCTAATTTGGCTAGCGCCGCTACCGAGTCCTCGTCGACTCCCAGAACAAAATGGAGATTATGCTCCACGACTTGTCTATCCCAGACTCTCCACATAACCGTGTTGAGCCCGGGATTATGTCGGGTTAGCCTCCGTAGGACGGCGTCGGTTGTCTCCGAGGATGACTCCTGAAGGACCGCCGTCATCTTTTTGAGCCTGGGCAACTTCTCTTTCTCCCACACCTCTAAAGTTGCGTCGTCCCATGGCTTAAGAGTTGGTGCAGTTGTCTTCAACCACTCTTTTGCACGATCATCGGCACAGGTCACCCAAAGGGCGCCCCGCTCCAGCCGGTGCCCCTCAAAGCGCGGGATCGTTTGTTCCTCGGGAACAGCGTCCAGCGCCGAGCGTAGCGCCCGGGTGAGCAGTTCACCCTCTCCCTCATTCAGGGTGCTCTTTGGATAGCCGGTCGGCACTACTGCCAACCGTTTATCCGCCGAGACCACCTCGCTGAACTTCCAGGAGGAATGGGTAGGCTTGCCCCTCTTGATCGTTTTGCGGATGTCCGGGGGGGTGACAGCCTCGTTCCTGGTCCTTTTCAGGCCCTTGGAACCGACTGCCACCTCACCGGCCTTACCGCCTTCAGCTACCTTGGACCCTTCGGAAGGTTCCACCGTAGCCGCTTGACTTCCGGAGGAGGTAGTGGCTCCCGTGGCTGCCTGAGGGGTCCCCATTGCGGCTCTTGCCCTCTGGAGCTTCCTTCTGGCCGCACCACTCAGCCTCTTCTTCCTCGTGTTAGTGAGGGTGTCCGAGGTCGCATCTTTATTTGCTCCCTCTTGCCCCTCACTGCCAGATTTTTGGTCGGCTGGGAGGTCCTGATCTATCTCCATAGGAGACTGGTCAGTTCCTTTCTCAGCCTCAGCACTAGGTGCCATAGTGGAAGGATCAGGTTCCTCTTTCGAGTTCCCGTCACCCGTTTCGGTTTTTTTTGTTTTGTTTTTTGTTGAATAGCAGTCCATTTTTGGTCCCACGAGTTGGCAGGCAAAGGTTGGTCCGCCCGCCCAGAATCCTGCCTGGACGGGTAAGGCACTTATACAATGGGATGTGCCAGGTATCCCAAGGGCATCGTTTGCGACACTGTACCCCAGTGCCATCCAGCCATCGGCACGATAGCTCCCACCTTAGCTTGGGGAGTTGGTCCGCGGCAGGGCCTTGGTCGTCCTGGGCCAGTTTTTACGCCAGCCGGACTCCCTGTAGCACCCGCAGGCCGGGGTCCGATTAGGGTGGTCCCTTCTCTTTCCCTCGGTCCCCCCCTATCCGCCACCTGGGGACGCGCCCGGTGGGCACTCAACCCAACAGTACTCTGCGCCGGGGATTGAAATATTACAGAAAAGAAAAAAAAAAAATTATTCATCAGGCAGGATTCGAACCTGAAGCGCGGCGGAGTGCAAAAGTATAAGCCAAGCACGCATCCGCCGAGCCATCGCACTTATTCGATATACTCGTTCTCTTTAAGAGTATATCACATACTACAGAAAAATTGCGTTTTTCAAAATGCGATTTCTCAAAATTGAGGGCCCATTCACAAAAACGCCCGGACATGACACAAATATTTTTCGATGTACTTTCACCTAATATGAAGCTCATTAAAATCCCCATGTCCACGGTCGTAATGTCTCCTTGTTAACTCAGAAATTGGCTAACCTAAATAAAATCAAACGGAGTAATTTTTACAATGAAGTACACACGTAGGCAATAGTGTACTCTCTAATTGTTTTTGTACTCTAGTTAATAAAAATTTGTTCCCCCCACTCCCAAGACGAGGACAACATAGTTAATAAGACAATTATAGGGACCATTCTTTAACGATTGCTTCTGGCCTCCCGGCAAGCAATTTAAGATCAAAAAATTATGACAACGAGCAGCCAACAGAGCTAAGTTGTTAACGACATAGGGGCGTCACTGCCCCTTAATCTTAGCTAGTGTTAGGATATTTTATTATGTGCAACCTAACGACGAAACAGTGTGATACTTACTGTACCTGTTCACTTGTTAAAAATAAACATATTTTTCAAAAAAAAAAAAAAAAGTAGGGCGTCTGTCTGCGGAAGCGCTGGACACTATTTTATCGCAGGTTCGAATCCCCATGGGGAACTTGATTTTTTTTTCATTTTTAAAAATTGTCAACTACATAGTAATAATTAGTTGCTATTTCCAAACATTTAAAAGTATTTTTAAGGACGAGAAAAATATAAATTAATAGAGAACATACTTCTTGCTTTGTAGGATATTTCTATTCATTCACTGCTCTACGACTACGAGTATTATTAAACACTCTAACATTGAATAGACATCGGTTGTTCTACGGTGTATGAAGGTGTATGTTAATCAGCAAAGGAGGTAGGAAAAGTTATTATCTTCGGATAGAAAGAAACTCTGGATTCCTTTAAACAATCATTGTTACAAGTGAACAAGATATTCTAATAATATTATGACCATTTAGTAAGTAACATATGTCTTCAAATATCGTAGTAACTCCTGTGTTACAATGTTTGATAATAGCCGTAATCGCAGAAGATGGTATGACTAGAAAAACTCGATAAAGCAAAAAGTATGTTCTGTATTTATTTATATTTTTCTGGACCTTAAAAATACTTTTAAATGTTTGAAAATAGCAACTAATTATTGTTATGTAGTTGATAATTTTTAAGAATGAAAAAAAAAATCAAGTTCCCCATGGGGATTCGAACCTGCGACAAAATAGTGTCCAGCGCTTCCGCAGACAGACGCTTTTTTGCTTTTTAAAATAACTTTATTATGTATAACATTATAAAAATATATAACAATGTGTGTAACAGTTATAGTTCCTGATTAGCAATGAGCTTAACCTACTTTTTACATTATTTTATATAGATATACTTATATTTATACGCTTACGGTTGCTTTGGTATTAATAATTGAGACATATTGTTTTATCTATTCTTCAGTTGGTATGTAGGAAAAAACTGTAGTAAATAAAACCTACTTCTAATTAATTAACTTTGCAGTTATTCATTTATCATAATTGCCTGTTTCATTTTAGCAAGATTAAGTGGTTCTAAAGATCTGGAGATCATGATAGGGTACTTTATATATATATTTATCAGGTAGATTGTTCAGTCTTATATATGTGATATCTCTAGTTAACTTATTGGCTGATAATTGGTTCATATAAAAATGTTGTGCTATAGTGTGTATGTAATCTTTAATATACGGTATATTTGTACTTTCGTGTAATAGTTTTATTCTGCAGTATCTGTCCTCACTTGTAATTAGTCGAAGACACTTATTTTGATATATCTGCAAGTGTTTTAAATGTGTTGCAGCAGCACTGCACCATACAGGCACAGCATACATAAGTATAGGTCTTACAATTAGTATCATTTTATAAATTAGCATTTTGTTTTTCTTACTGACTACAGAATTTTTAACCATTAAAGGACACAGACTTTTCATCACAGCATATGCTTTCCTTAATACTGCATTCACATGCATACTGAATGTTAATTTATAATCTAGTGTAACTCCTAAATATTTTACAGTGTGTTTAATTTCTAAAGACTGGTTGTATATTTTAATAGGTTGGAAGATTTTAGCCTCTTTGCATTTTCTGGTGTAGGTGATAACTTCTGTTTTATCTGTGTTTATTTTAATTTTCCATTTATTATAGTATTTTTCTAGCATATCAATGTGTATTTGAATTTGTTTTGCAGCAACTACCGCACTGAATGAGTGTGAATATATGGCTGTATCATCCGCAAATAGAGCTAACTTAGTTTTGCAAAAGTGTGGAATGTCATTTAAATATATATTAAATAGAGTGGGCCCCAGTACAGAGCCTTGGGGAACCCCGGCTTTGGTTATTTTCTTATCAGAAGTACTTTCGCTTATGTTGACCTGTAGGAAACGACCTGTTATATATGAATATATTAGATTTATAAGGATTCTGGGATAGCCCTGTAGTATCATTTTGTAGAGTAGCCCATCTATCCACACCCTATCAAATGCCTTCTCTATATCGAGCAGGACCATGACAGTGACATTGTCCCTGTTAAAATTCATTCTAATATCATTTACTATTCTAACAACTTGTTGAACCGTGTTGTGCTTTTTCCTGAAGCCAAATTGCTCATCTATTATTCTTGCGTTATTATTTTCAAACTTTTGTATCCTTAAGAGTATAATCTTTTCAGTGAGTTTACTCATTGTAGGTAAAAGACTTATGGGCCTATAACTTGAAGATTTGGAACGGGGTTTACCAGGTTTTGGTATTGGTATAACATTCGCGAGTTTCCATGTTTGCGGAAAATATTGTAGTTGAATTATAGCATTAATTATATACATTAGTTGAACTATAGCCTTTTTACTGTAATTTTTAATAATAATATTTTGTATTTTGTCATGACCTGCTGCTTTATATGACGGTAACTGCTTAACTATTTGTTTTATTTCAGACGGTGAAGTTAAAAATTTACTAATATTGTTATCTTCAACATTTATATCTTCTGCCAGGTACGACGTCACTGTTTCAATGATGTTGCTTTGTTCAGGTGTATTGCTTGAAAGTTCTATGCTGTGAACTTTCTCATACTGCTTTGCTAGCATTTCTGCTTTTTCTCGTTCTGTATATGCTTCGGTATCATCCTCAATTAATACTGGTATGGGTACGTGTTTGTTTTTAAAGATTTTTGTAGCCTTCCACAGTGTTTTGTCAAGTGGATTTAGGGCTCTTAATTTTTGTTGCCAAATTTTGTTTTTAGTTTTTAGTATGTCTTGTCTAATGATTTTAGTTTCTTGTTTGTATGCTGTTCTAAGATATGGGTTTCTTGTTCTCTGCCATAACCTTCTAGTCCTATTACGATTTTTAATTGAAATGATAATTTCTTCTGGTAGTATATCTTCGGCATTTTTAATTGTGACTGTTTTTATTGTGTCCTTTATGGCCCTTTGTGTGTAGTTTGTGAGCTTCCTTACTTCATCTTCTATCTCGGATTTAGTGCGAATTTTATTATTTATTTGTATATATGTATCCAGTTTCTCTCTAAATCGATTCCAATCTGTATTCTTATAACAGAAGATCTGTTTCGGTATAGTATCCGGATCATTAGTACTGATTTCAACCAAAACTGGCATATGATCAGAGTCCAACTGATTTAGTACTATTGGATCATTAATACCAGTTATATTCTTATTAATTAATAGGTCTATGGTTGTTGGAGTGCTACCATTATCAGGATATAGCGTTGGTTCATCAGGATACATTACACTGCAATTCCATTGTTGCATAAAGCCGTATAGTGTAATTCCATTCCTATTATTTATGTGACAATTCCAGGCCCTGTGTCTGGCGTTGAGGTCACCTACTACAAGCATTTTATTTCCAATATTTATGAGCGAGTCAATATCTCTTGGTGTGAAATTGTTTTGAGGTCTGTTGTATACAGCTATAATATGTATGTTATTGCCTAACTTAATACCTACATTTTCTATACTACTAATTTGTACTGACTTTATGGGTTTGTATGTAATATTATTTTTAACTAGTATTGCAACACCTCCAGCCGCATTATCTCTACTAAATCTTTCTATAGAATATCCTCTAATTTTTAACGAATCTTTAATTGATAGCTTTGTTTCATTAATTAACATTATATCTATTTTGAGTCTATATAAGAAATTTATGACTTCGCATTTTTTATTTCGAATGCCATTAGCGTTCCAGGTACATATTCTTATTCTACGGGCCATTATCAAGCTCTAGACAGAACGATGAGAACACTTCAAATTTCTCAAGTTGGGTCTGACACGCACTAAGCCTACCAACTAGTTTTCTTACAAACTCAAGCATTTTTTTAATGTTGATATGTGTACTAAGTTTCTTAATCTCACTTGTCAGGGACATTAAATCAGCTAGGTTTCCAGACTCTTCTGAATGGGATTGCTGGGCTTTTTGTTGGGATGTACTTATCTTTGAATTTCTATTTGAAAACCACTGGTTTTGGTATTCCTCCGTTGGCTTCTTATGTGTTTCTTCAGCTTTTGGTAGTTGGGGAAACTCAGCAGGGTTTCTTATTTCAAATTTAGCCTTGGTGTTACTTCTGTTCCTGTTTGTTATGTTCGAGA
The DNA here is from genome assembly GCA_910591515.1 of Cerceris rybyensis. NCBI lineage: Eukaryota > Metazoa > Arthropoda > Insecta > Hymenoptera > Crabronidae > Cerceris > Cerceris rybyensis. The sequence goes on along the minus strand of OU342796.1, from coordinate 2,379,190 downwards.
TCTTTTTATCTTCAATACTTCCAATTTTGTTGATGTATGCCTTGCATATCGTGGCGTTGGCTGGATGTGCACCGTTACAATTTACACACTTCGCTGGCTCAGTTTTTGGTTTGTTGCAGTCCTTTGTGAAGTGATCACCTACACATTTGAGGCATGCAATCTCAGCAAAACAATTAGAAGTTGCATGGCCCCAACCTTGGCATCTGTGGCATTGTGATAGTTTTCTATTACTGACATAATATTCCCATTTTACTTTAGTATAATTTAAGTATTTAAAATTTTGCTGGAGATGGGTAAGATTGATTTTCCCAGCAATTGTAATCATAATTAATAACCTTGCAGTTCCCTTCATTATGTTAATATTTGTTACCATAATGCCTGCTTTGGTAAGTTCCTCCTTGATGTCATTTACATCGTCTAGTTGGCAAAGGCCTCTAACTACAAAAGTTTTTCTCTTCTCGGTTTTTGCAGTATACGTGTGAAACTTCACGTTTTTTGCTTTTAGTTCTGCCATAAGGCTTTTATAATCCTCCTCATTATACAACAGTACTTCGGTTGTTAGTGGATTATATTTAATATGAAATTTATTTTTAACTGTTTGCTGTATTTGCTTGACAAAGCTTCTGTGGTTGGATATATTGCCATGTATTACCAATGGTGGGAGCTTCTTTTCCTTGATTTTGTTGTCCTCAGCGGGATCTTGTGTGTCCATTTGCAATTCGTTGTCAATTTCATTTTCTTTCTCGGCAAGAGCAGAGAATCTATTTTTCCATCTACTAGGGTCTAATACCTTTCTCTTCGTTAACTCCATTGTATATAGATCTGAGGTTTTTCTTTTTCGAGTAATAACACTAAAATTGCATTGCGCTTTTTCGATCTGTTCTTCATTACTCGTCTTCTCTTCTGTTATTTGCTTCGTTGTAGGGTTATGTTCGCCACACGTGGCGTCCTTTGTGTGTAGAGTTTTCGCATCACTCACTTTTCAGTGTTTGTGTACGGTTACAATAATAATCAGTAATAATTGTAATAATAGCGATAGAAAAATATTATCATATGATGGTAATATTTCTTATTATTACTATCGTTGTGCAGACAGACGCCCTACCAACTGGACGAGAACCTCGGCACCCAGCGCTTCCCGCAGACAGACGCCCTACCAACTGCGCCAAACCGTTCACTTGAAAAAACCTTCAAAACTCTTGCAGATGAGGAACCATCAAAGTTCGAATAAGACCACCCCCATTGAAATCGGTTCAAGGGCACTTTTGACCACCTTATCCTGCTATACCCTTTAGATCAGACTTGATAATATTATAAGTTCTTTAATATCGATATATTTGTTTGCTTTTCCTAATATGTATCGATATACGGGCGCCGGCATGATTCGCTTGTTGACGACCAATGAGTAGGTGAAGAAAATATTTAAAATTTTATACATTATTGTATACATTTTGTTTCGACGTAATAAAAAATGCAGATCGGAGTAGTCATGACGAGAGCAAACAAATCGCCAAATAAAAGAATGATGCATTATCGCAGAGCCAGCGCTGAAACGACAGACCTCGAAAACGGCGCTCAAGCGATAGACTTCGAAAACCGCGTTTTCGCGGAGCCGGCGCTCAAGCGATAGACTTCAAATCCCGCGTTTTCGCGGGACCGGCGTACAATGTGTCAACCAGTATTATTGTACGCATACGTGCGCTAGGCGGGAATGAGTGAACGTTTCTTCGGAAGTTCAAATGTTGAAAGTGTTTATCAACTGAAGTGAAATATTGTTAAATGAGGAAAAAAGTGACTAAAACAAAGTGGGCTATTATTTTCTGGACAGAAGAGTGTACTTACTATATCATTAATTGTATCGATATAAGTAAAGTGAATAAAAATATCCTTCGACGCAATTGGATTGGAGATCTACCCTGGGTCGATGATCAAGGAATATTAGAACTCTACGAAGCTAAAATACTGAGAATTTCATGTAACTATTTGGAAATTATGTTTTTCAATCATTAAAAAATTCAACACAACGAAAAATTTGCTCACAGACAATAAAAAATATCTTGAAGGACTCAGAGGTGACGTTCTTGGTCGTGTTATTAAGGACGAACAAAACAACCTCATCATGGCTGAAAAGTTGAAAGTAGCGAAGACAAGAAAAAAGAAGCAAAACATGTTCACGAAAGGATTGAAGCGAGCGGAAAATAATATTAGTGAATTAGAATATCTTCACGATGATAGTGAAGATAGTTCCCCAGAGAATGACAGTCAACGGACTGATTCTGAAAAAAATGCTGGTTGTGAAAACTGTAAGAAATGCATATGCAAATCCTGGATTTCTCAAGGTTAGATATTAATAATATGTATAATATATATATATTTATATTTAATTTTCATAATTTCCGTGATTATTAATTTTCTGTTCCACAGTTACACCAGAATTTGTAGCAGCTCATGAGATGCAATCAATGTTATTAAGGAAATATTTGGACACACAGAAATTTCCCATGTCATCATCGTCATTGGTGGCGAGTAATTTTTTTATTATTTTTATTGTTCTCTTCGCTCGGGAAATTCCCCAGATCTTTGTCATTACACCCGTGGACATGGGGATTTTAATGAGCTTCATATTAGGTGAAAGTACATCGAAAAATATTTGTGTCATGTCTGGGCGTTTTTGTGAATGGGCCCTCAATTTTGAGAAATCGCATTTTGAAAAACGCAATTTTTCTGTAGTACGTGATATACTCTTAAAGAGAACGCGACTATCGAATAATTGCGATGGCTCGGCGGATGCGTGGTTGGCTTATACTTTTGCACTCCGCCGCGCTTCAGGTTCGAATCCTGCCTGATGAGTAATTTTTTTTTTGTAAGTAGATAACGCTTTAAAAAACTGATTTCAGAAAAGATTAAAACTAATATATTTATCTATCTATTTAAATTACTGATTTCACAAGTGTTAGGGTGAAATGATTCATAAAAACACACAAAACATATAAATTTCCGGCACCAGGAACATTTTATAAACGCTGCTTCCGAACAAGAACATTTGGATTTTGAAATTTCACGCGGAAAACATGCTTCGTTTACGTTCAAAAAGGATGATAATGTTGGATTAATATTTTCATCAATGTTCATCGCACTACACTGTGAAGAACCTCCTGGTGCACTCATTTTTACAGAAAGATTAAATAATGTTCAATGTAAATATCACTATGAAAGCCAAAAGAAAACTTTTTGACTGGATAGCACTTCCTTTCACTTCGGTAGTTGCAAGGAAATTAATGATCACGTTAAAAATGTAAAAGAATGCTTTTCAAATATTTACCGAACACTTGAAAAGTTACAAAAAGTCTACGGTAAAGTAATAAAACACAGGTACCCTAACGGTAAATATATTCGTTGTGATGAATAGTGAACCAGGTAATAAGACAGTTGCCCTTTATATTTGCTTGCATCCAAGAAATGTAATTTTGTAGTAAACATTTTTTAAAAGTTATAATATGTTGCCCATATACAAATTTCCAATTAAATGATATTTACGAGGATTAAAATATTTTAGAAAAGAAATAAATAAAAATTTACTCATGAAACAGGATTCGAACCTGAAGCGCGGCGGAGTGCAAAAGTATAAGCTAAGCACGCATCCGCCGAGCCATCGCACTTATTCGATAGTCCCGTTCTCTTTAAGAGTATATCACGTACTACAGAAAAATTGCGTTTTTCAAAATGCGATTTTTCAAAATTGAGGGCCCATTCACAAAAACACCCGGACATGACACAAATATTTTTCGATATATATAGTAGCAGCCGAAGTGTGTAAAATGGGCACGAGCAAACCCACACTCGAATCACATAGTGCCAGTATAGACTCAGACCAGATATGGCACCAGCGTTTCTGTCATGTAAGTAGTGAATCAATAAAGAAACTAAAGGAATCTACTAGGGTCATAGGGCTGGACGACGCCAAGGTGAGGGAACATACCTATAGTGCATGCAACATAGGGAAAGCTACCCGAGCAGCGAGCAAAAAGATCAGCGGAATTCGCACGAAAGGAACGTGCGAGTTAATACACTCTGACGTGTGCGGACCTTTGCCAGAAAAATCGCTCGAGGGTAACAGGTATTTCATTACATTTACCGACGACTATTCCAGGTACACAACCGTAATATGTATCAAAAGTAAAGATGAGGTTAAGGATCGCATAAAAGAATATATCGCCAAGGTGGAACGCGAACGAGAAAAAAAGGTGAAGAGGTTTCGAACTGACAATGGCCTCGAATTTTGCAATCACGAATTAGATAAATTCTTTAGGACTTTAGGTATCAAACATGAAAGATCGAACGTAGATACTCCTCAGATGAATGGAGTTGCCGAAAGGATAAACAAAACGCTACTCGATCTAACTAGGTCAATGCTGAAATCTTCGCATTTACCACAGAAGTTTTGGGCCGAAGCCGTGACGACAGCGGCGTATATCAAAAATAGAGTTGGACATTCGGCAACAAATAACGAAGTACCACTGTCAGTATGGACGGGAAATATCCCCAGTGTCCGTCACCTAAAGGTATATGGATGGCTGAGTTATGCGCGCATACCAGAGCAACAGAGAAAGAAGCTTGACGATCGAGCAATAGAATGCGTGTTCGTCGGATATGGATCACATACGCGTGGCTACAGGGTACCTATGGAACCCGAAAACAAATGATGTAATAACCACTAAACATGTTAGGTTCGCAGAAAACAAAATTGGATACGAATGGGTCCGCGGGAAAGACGTCCACACGTGGAGACGAGATGACCTACCAGACCTTTATGAACCTAGTGAAGACAACTTATGCATAAACGGGGGGCATCGCGAACATGAAGGCTCAATCTCACTTAATTTACAGAACAGAGAAGAGGAACCAGAGACCTCACAGGACATGACAGGGAGTACTCAGATAGTGGGGGCTCGGGAGCCAGTTAAGGAAGCGCGACCACGCGGAAGACCGAAGAAGGTCGTGAGGAACCCGTATGGTCGAAAAGGGAAACCCAGCAATCCCACCCGCACAGACGATGAGGAAGACTTATTGTCAGAAACTGATGTAGAAATTAACTTCTTAGAAATTACAGAACCACGTGACGTAGAAGAAGCGTTAGCATCGCCCCAGGCCGAGAAATGGAAAGATGCAATCGAAGAAGAACTGGAGAGTCTGTCAAGCAGAAATACATGGATAGTCTCCAAGTTACCTGAAGGCACGAAATGCATCGGAAGCAAATGGGTGTTCAAGCTAAAAAGAGACGCCTGTGGAAAAGTACTTACAAGGGAACTACCCGAGGTGTCCAGCGCCGATTTTGATGAAAGGCTATAGGAGGATAAGTATGATCCAGCGGCCTTAGCTCCGATCATGCTCGCTTTTTTTTGTTAAAAAGGTTCCTATGTGAGTACTTATCACAGCAATTTTCAACCCTTAAAAATTCATCCCCAGGGAGTAATCGTTAAATAAACAAATTTTTTCAAAAATTCATAACTTGAGAACGACTACTTTGATTTTATTGAAATTTATTCAGGACGTACATATAACTAAGGTCTCCGATTTAAAAAAATTCCAGACTTGATGAATTGACATAACCTTAGAAAAAAAATTAAAATATTTTTCAATGACTACTATTGGTAGGTTATGTTTGAGGCACAACTACCAAACTTTTTTTATAGCTTTCTAACACCATTTTGCACCATATACAATTTTGGTATAATTTATTTCTTGGTGCGTCATATCCAAAAAAAATAAAAAGTCTAATTTTAATCATATTTAATTTTTTTAAATATGTTATAATTATGGCACACCCATACTAATTTTTTTCTAGTTTTCTAACGTCATTTTGCACCATATATAATTTTGGTATAATTTATTTCTTGGTGCGTCATATGCAAAAAAAATAAAAAGTATAATTTTAATCATTTTCAATTTTTTTCATTATGTTAACAATATAGCACAATCATCTAATTTTTTTTTTAGCTTCCTACCATTATTTTGCACCATGTATAATTTCGATAGAATTTATTTTTCGGTGCGTCATATGCAAAATAAATGAAAAGTCTAATTTTAATCATCCTCAATTTTTTTCAATATGTTACCGTTATAGCACAATCATGTTATTTTTTTTGGTTTTCTAACATCGTTTTACTCTATCTATAATAATTTCTGAATTCATAATTCTCAGCGTGTTACATTGGAATCAATAAAAGTATACAGTTTTTCTATATTTCGGCAACTTCCAAAAAAAAAAAAAAAAAGTCCATTTACTACAATGACGACGATAGCGCATATTTAATTTTGATTCGGCAGATCGACCTAACGTTCTAATGCAATTTTCGTCCGTTGCTAGTGCTGTGGTGGATAGATGTATAATGAGTAGGTATCAAGTCTGTCGTTCGCGCGGGCCCGCATGAGCGGGCAAGAGCTACAGACGTATGGAGCTAATCTTACCATTGTCTTTATTACTTTTATAACTATTATAATCACTGTTTCTGTTGTTGTTGTTGTTATTATTATTATGAATTATGAATTCAGAAATTATTATAGATAAAGTAAACCGATGTGAGGAAACCAAAAAAAGTAACATGATTGTGCTATAACGGTAACATATTGAAAAAAATTGAGGATGATTAAAATTAGACTTTTCATTTATTTTGCATATGACGCACCGAAAAATAAATTCTACCGAGATTATACATGGTGCAAAATAATGTTAGGAAGCTAAAAAAAAATTAAGATGATTGTGCTATAATGATAACAATGAAAAAAAATTAAATGATTAAAATTATACTTTTTATTTTTTTGCATATGACGCACCAAGAAATAAATTATACCAAAATTATATATGGTGCAAAATGACGTTAGAAAACTAGAAAAATATTAGGATGGGTGTGCCATAATTATAACATATTTAAAAGAATTAAATATGATTAAAATTAGACTTTTTATTTTTTTTGGATATGACGCACCAAGAAATAAATTATACCAAAATTGTATATGGTGCAAAATGGTGTTAGAAAGCTATAAAAAAAGTTTGGTAGTTGTGCCTCAAACATAACCTACCAATAGTAGTCATTGAAAAATATTTTAATTTTTTTTCTAAGGTTATGTCAATTCATCAAGCCCGGAATTTTTTTAAATCAGAGACCTTAGTTATATGTACGTCCTGAATAAATTTCAATAAAATCAAAGTAGTCGTTCTCAAGTTATGAATTTTTGAAAAAATTTGTTTATTTAACGATTACTCCCTGGGGATGAATTTTTAAGGGTTGAAAATTGCTGTGATAAGTACTCACATAAGTACTAATTTAACAAAAAAAAGCGAGCATGATCGGAGCTAAGGCCGCTGGATCATACTTATCCTCCTATAGCCTTTGGTACAGTTGTTCAGGACGCGAAAATAATCGAGACGTATTTTTTTATATCTGCTAAGTCGCATGTTTAGGGGGTGAAACCACCCTTCAAAGTTACCGATTTTTTTCTTTTTTCGCTTATAACTTTAAAACGGTTAATGATAGACATTTTTGATAAAGGTACGAAATGTTTGTTTCGGCGCCTACTAAAGGCCTATGGAATTGAAAATTTGATTTAACGATTTTTTTTTAATTTTTTATTAAAAAATGGCATTTTTTCCCTCATATCTTTAAAGTTTACGATCCGATTTTAACCAAACTTTTTTTAAATGATAGAGAAATAAAAAATAAAAGTTACGTGTTTTTGCGTTTTTCCCTAATTTATTCTGGAGTCGTGAAATTAACCCTTTCCTTTTTTCGGTTTTGGCACTTTACATCACTATATCTGATAAACGAGTGATGATAGGATAAAATATATTATGGAACAAATATGTTACATACGGCCCTGAGTCTAAGAAATTTAGACTCTCCAACTCGGGGCCGGAAATCTACCACTTGTGCAGCCGGACCCCTCGATCAGTCCCGAAATCGCTCTGTTTGCTTAGAATAATTACGTTAGGAAATAAGAACTCGAACAGGCGAATGACCTCTTAACAATAAGACACCTTTCCTATTACATCCCTCGGAAATTCCTGGAAATAGTAGTACCCCACTACTTTTTCGACCTATAAAAGATCAACCGCAGAACATCTCAGGGGCTTAGTTCACTATAAGATCGTCACGTTGTTACACCGATTAAACTACGCGTATAGATCTAATCGTTAGACGAAACTTAGAGTTCTCGCTACGATATAACCATATAGAATACGCGTAAAATCCGCGATATCTATTAGGCATTTCTGTTCTAATACCCCGCATTTCCTCAGTGCGTCAAAATAGAGAGTAGTGCAACTAGGTGCGTGCGAACACATTACACGACTCCACGTAACACCTTTGTACCACACACATACAGTACACTTTAACTGTAACCAGCCATTTATACGAAAATATAACTTGTTCGAGTTTTGATCACTTCGGGTTTAAATCCTTTACGACTACCTATTAGAAATCTCCAGCCTGCGATCCCACAGCAATACATCTTTACCGCTCGAGGTGTATTGCAACAATTATAAAGTTACGTCAGCCTTACTAACATTCCTGTGGCATCTTGTGTTAATCGCACGAGAAAGTCCATAAGTGTTCCAACCTCCTGTGGCATCTTGTGTTAATCGCACGAGAAAGTCCATAAGTGTTCCAACCTCCCGTAGTATCTCGTGTTAATCGCACGAGAAAGTCTACAAGTGTTCCAACCTCCCGTGGTATCTAGTGTTAACCATACACCGGAAAGTCCACAAGTGATTCACTTCCTACGGCTATCTCGTGTCTCCTATACACGAGATTGTTCGGTACTAACAACTTCTAAAAACCAACATCCAAACGAACACTCTACCTTATTCTTTTACCTCGGCCACTCGCAACGCTCCTGGCCCTGGCACGTAACAAATACTTCCCTCCTCATCTAGAATATTATCGTTTTTGTAAAAAATCAAAATTTAAAAATTTTTCGTTTTGTTTTACAATACTCAAGCTGCGCGGATACGGCAAGACGCAGCAATCACAAACTGTCGTAGATGTCATCAGTTCAGTATATAATATATATTTGTTCCCTTGCGGGGTACAAAGCGGGCCCCTCGTAGATGTCATAAAATGTCATAAGGGAAAATTTCGTTGTTTTTTACGTATGAAAAGAATATGTTTATAAATAATTTAAAACATAATTTATTTATAACAAAAAAAATAATTTAATTTATGAATTTAATATACATATACTATTATAGCTTCTATGAAACATATAGTTCGCAAAAATAATACTTTTCGAAGAAATGTTCAAAGCAAAGTGATTCTTTACGCCACGCACATGTAATAATGGCAGGTTGTATTCCATAAATTTACTTTTTGTCGTTAACCATTTACGTTATATACAAAACAGCACACATGATTAATTTAGTTTAGTTAGGGTTCATTTAGATAAAATTAATATCAAATAAAGATAATAGAGATAACAAGAATTAATAAACACGCACAACAATTAAATTTAATCTTTTAAATAAGATCTTTTAAATACCTGCCATTATTACATGTGCGTGGCGTAAAAAATCACTTTGCTTTGAACATTTCTTCGAAGAGTATTATTTTTGCGAACTATATGTTTCATAGAAGCTATAATAGTATATGTATATTAAATTCATAAATTAAATTATTTTTTTTGTTATAAATAAATTATGTTTTAAATTATTTATAAACATATTCTTTTCATACGTAAAAAACAACGAAATATTCCCCTATGACATTTTATGACATCTACGACAGTTTGTGATTACTGCGTCTTGCCGTATCCGCGCAGCTTGAGTATTGTAAAACAAAACGAAAAATCTTTTAATTTTGATTTTTTACAAAAACAGTAATATTCTAGATGAGGAGGAAAGTATTTGTTGCATAATACATTTTATCCCATCATCACTCGTTTATCAGATATAGTGATGTAAAGTACCAAAACCGAAAAAAGGAAAGAGTTAATTCCACAACTCCAGAGTAAATTAGGGAAAAACGCAAAAACACGTAACTTTTATTTTTGATTTCTCTATTATTTAAAAAAAGTTTGGTTAAAATCGGATCGTAAACTTTAAAGATATGACGAAAAAAATGCCATTTTTTAATAAAAAATTAACACAAAATTGTTAAATCAAATTTTCAATTCCATAGGCCTTTAGTAGGCGCCGAAACAAACATTTCGTACATTTATCAAAAATGTCTATCATTAACCGTTTTAAAGTTATAAGCGAAAAAAGAAAAAATCGGTAACTTTGAAGGGTGGTTTCACCCCCCTAAACATGCGATTTAGCAGATATAAAAAAATACGTATCGATTATTTTCGCGTCCTGAACAACTGTACCAAATTCCATCAAAATCGGAGGCGGACACCTCGTGTAGTTCCCTTGTTAGTAAAAAAATGAAGCCTATAAGGTTTCAGAACCATTTAACCCTTTGCACTCCGAACGATTTTGGACGTTGGCTATCAGCTACTCAGCGCCACTTTGCGGCAGAAACGAATATTTACAGACCCTCGTAATATTTATTATAATTTTGGAACTAACAAGGGAACATACCGAAGCCGTACACGCCGATTTTGATGAAATTTATGTGGTAAGTAAATCTCGTAGAAATATTTGACACGTATTTTTTTATATCTGCTCTTATCCACATTAAAGGGGTGAAAATAGCCCTCAAAGTTGGGGGTTGTAAACTGTTTTTTCGGAATATCTCCCCAATGGAAGGTCGCAGACAAAAAATTTTTTTTTAAATTGTGCGTCTTTGAATTCCGGATCGACTGATATAAATAATAATTGCAAAAAATTATTTGTTTAAACTATATATAAAAAATTCAAAATTTTTTGTTAATTTTTCATACTATATGTTGTTGTATTCTCGTGTAATTTCATATGTGTAAAATATAGGTAAAATTAGTGGATACGTGTTTTTGGAATTCTTTGTTTTCGAACATTTAACGGCTATTATGTAACGTATATGGAATAACGCATATGGAAGAATTTTGCACGAAAAATTTCTGATATTTCAACTTCTCTAAATGCAGATATAAACTTACATTCTAGAAACAATATATTGAAAATGCAATCACTAATATACAATCAATTATCAGCTCCTCGTTATAAAGCACTCTTCCGGTATGCTTGGTTTCGTTGTGGTTACACGGATGGAAGACCTGAACAATTTGAGAACCCAGTCGATTTTTGTTTCAGAGATATACATAATCTTATATGTACTAATTGTAATAATGTTACAATCCTTAAATGTTCTTGGTGCAGGATGCATTTATGCTTATCGCATTTTTTTATGCAATTTCATTTTTGTAATAATTATGTAGAATAATTCTACTTTTTTGTATACATTTTCATTTTATAATAAAAACAACTTTTTATATAAAAGTATTCTTCATATGGTTTATTACAATTAAGATTGTGTAAAAATTATTTATCATGACCTACCAAGCTAGATCTATATCACGGAATGGCCCTTGAGAGACCCCATAGTCGATTGCACAACTTTGATATTCTAGTTCGTGAAAATTTGGGCAAAACAAGACAGTCATAAGCCCCGACATTAACAAAGAAATAAATTTTCGCACTCTAGGAAAATGTCAATTACTTGAGAAAGGCTTCTAGTTCTTCCAAGGGCGCTCTTACATGTAAAGCTATAAACACATGCACCTTTCATACCGACTGTATGACCTCTTTGTGTTCGAAGCCCATATATCGTACCAAAATAATTAGCTTTATGAAATAGCAGAGCAGACACTTTTAGGACAATAAAACTAATTCGTTAATTATCCACCAGAATTACCCATGGTAAACACCTATAAAAACTTTATCTTTGTCGCCCACAAGGTAGGCAATTGGAGACACTATCCCTATTAATTACCGGCTAATTACCTGGTAAGGTACCGGCAACCTAGGCACTATGAAACCAGTTGAAACCTGTGACCACATGTTTTATTACACGTTTCGTTCTTTACCTGAAACTTCGTTTATGTCTGTAAAATGGAATTGAAACCCGCTAAAACTTTAAGCCGGCGATATAGGTTCAAGTATATTGGGTACTGGTGGTACTTACGATTTTGCGTTCTTGCAAATTATTGTTATTGCTGTACCAAAGGTTCTACAGGTATTAAATTCAAACAATAGGCATTATCAACAGAAATATAACATTCAAAGTGCGATAATTAAATGAGAAAAGTAATGCCATTGGCTATCTTATTCTATTATTGTACTAATAACTGTTTTAGCTAACTGTTCCAGCTGGCCATGGCAGTCAATTTTTAAATATGTTACATCTTGTAACACTTCAAACAGATTAATTCTAATAATTGAAAGAAGGGTTTGTTAGAAAGAAATATTTTCCTCGGCTTACCGCAGTACTATGCGGGCGAAAATTAAACGTTACATAATAGCCGTTAAATGTTCGAAAACAAAGAATTCAAAAAACACGTATCCACTAATTTTACCTATATTTTACACATATGAAATTACACGAGAATACAACAACATATAGTATGAAAAATTAACAAAAAATTTTGAATTTTTTATATATAGTTTAAACAAATAATTTTTTGCAATTATTATTTATATCAGTCGATCCGGAATTCAAAGACGCACAATTTAAAAAAAAAATTTTTTGTCTGCGACCTTCCATTGGGGGGATATTCCGAAAAAACAGTTTACAACCCCCAACTTTGAGGGCTATTTTCACCCCTTTAATGTGGATAAGAGCAGATATAAAAAAATACGTGTCAAATATTTCTTCGAGATTTACTTACCACATAAAGGGTATAGCAGGATAAGGTGGTCAAAAGTGCCCTTGAACCGATTTCAATGGGGGTAGTCTCATTCGATAGATAATGCTCGGCGATCATTGTGTACCAAATTTTAACCCTTTATCTTGATCGGAAGGGTAGTTATGGGGAAAATTAAAAAAACAGGTTTTTGGCCCTTTTCCCCCATTTATTGAGGTGTAAAAAATCCGAAAAAATTCTGGCATATTCTACACGGTACCGGACATGTTAGAGAATTTTTTCAGATTTTTCCGTCGAAGTACCTAAGCGTGAAAAATGGGCAAAGTCAAAAAAAACGGAAAAAAGAAGATTTCGTATCGAAATCTTCGAGGTACAACTTTTTGTTTTATATAGTAACAATCTAACACCTACGATTGTTATCCCCAATTTTTTTCAGATTTTTAAACCACCTGCGTCATTATGAAAAAAATCGAAAACCGATTTTCGGGACGTATTTTGATCTAAAACGCAAGAAGTAATTGTTATTTTTCCATTATTTTCATAGAGTATGTTCATTTTGTGGTTTTTAATGTTTTACCATTACAGATAATTTCATAACAATAAACGGAATTGAGATAACTCAATTATCTGTAAACTATGTGTTACATTATGTACCATAATTTTGAACGTTTTTTCAACAGCAGCAGTGGCCGCGCGTCTAGAGTGTCTGCTCTGGAACCGCTATGAACTTTTTGTCGCGGGTTCGCGTCCCGGAAGGTATATTTTTTTTTTCTTTTTTTTTTAATCTGTAAATGCATAAAAATAATCAATAATCATTTTTAACAGCTATTGCGATAATCCTAAATGCATAAAAAATGTATATCGTATCGAAAATAGTTTTAGAGCATATCTGTTGTTTTGCCGGCACTCTCTAGCAATATGTTATCCCATGGTTACGGATATTTTTAAACATTTAAATTACGGAAATGTTAACTTATTATGGTGTATAAAAATGTATATTCGGCACTAAAGGAACGGAGTTTATACCTTGACAAATTCCTGCCGAAGTCATGTTGAATGAAAACAAAAGTTCCTTTCTTTTGGTAGATTATTATTTTTCGCCATAAGTACTAGTTTGTTATTTGTTCCGAAATCATATAGAATAAATAATACGTTTGAGGGCCATAACTGTACAATAGATACATTCGTTAAAATTGCTTTATTGTTATATACGAATTTACTTCTTAAGCTTTTAGATATCTTACTGATGAGAATTTGTATCGCTTTCAAAATACCTTTAAGAAATAGAGGCATATAATTTAGTTTGCAGGATTTTATTATTTTATTGCGCCTGCTCCAATATCACACAAACCCTTCCTGTCCGTAAGCCTTCACCAATGACCTGGTGGCATTGAAGGTTTGGCGCAGATACTAAGCTAATCCCCTACAGGTATTTATGTTATATTGGTCAATTCACTGTTAAATGGTTTCTGTCTCTACCTAGTCACATGGAACTGTACATACTTAAAAAAGTACAAATATTCATAAATGGTAACATACCCAGCATTAAATCGGTTTGACACATTCGAGACAATAGCGGAGACCCAACCATAAACTGTCTTCCCTACGCTCATTTCAGAATTAACAAATTAAAAATGGCAATATAATACAAACCAATAGAAATTAATATTTTCCAAGTTTCGAGCATATCCCCTCCATGTCAACGATTCTTCTTTGAATATAAGGGAAAGAAACATGCAAGTAAAGTAATCATTACGTGCATATACTCTGTTAGTGCAAGTGTTGTGATCTTTGGTGCCAAATATACATTTTTATATACCATAATAAGTTAACATTTCCGTAATTTAAATGTTTAAAAATATCCGTAACCATGGGATAACATATTGCTAGAGAGAGCCGGCAAAACAACAGATATGCTCTAAAACTATTTTCGATACGATATACATTTTTTATGCATTTAGGATTATCGCAATAGCTGTTAAAAATGATTATTGATTATTTTTATGCATTTACAGATTAAAAAAAAAAGAAAAAAAAATATACCTTCCGGGACGCGAACCCGCGACAAAAAGTTCATAGTGTTTCCAGAGCAGCCACTCTAGACGCGCGGCCACTGCTGCTGTTGAAAGAACGTTCAAAATTATGGTACATAATATAACACATAGTTTACAGATAAGTGAGTTATCTCAATTCCGTTTATTGTTATGAAATTATCTGTAATGGTAAAACATTAAAAACCACAAAATGAACATACTCTATGAAAATAATGGAAAAATAACAATGACTTCTTGCGTTTTAGATCAAAATACGTCCCGAAAATCGGTTTTCGATTTTTTTCATAATGACGCAGGTGGTTTAAAAATCTGAAAAAAATTGGGGATAACAATCGTAGGTGTTAGATTGTTACTATATAAAACAAAAAGTTGTACCTCGAAGATTTCGATACGAAATCTTCTTTTTTCCGTTTTTTTTGACTTTGCCCATTTTTCACGCTTAGGTACTTCGACGGAAAAATCTGAAAAAATTCTCTAACATGTCCGGTACCGTGTAGAATATGCCAGAATTTTTTCGGATTTTTTACACCTCAATAAATGGGGGAAAAGGGCCAAAAACCTGTTTTTTTAATTTTCCCCATAACTACCCTTCCGATCAAGATAAAGGGTTAAAATTTGGTACACAATGATCGCCGAGCATTATCTATCGAATGAGACTACCCCCATTGAAATCGGTTCAAGGGCACTTTTGACCACCTTATCCTGCTATACCCTTTCATCAAAATCGGCGTGTACGGCTTCGGTATGTTCCCTTGTAAGTAAAGTATTATAATGATATTGGACTTATACGAATTGGTTGAAATCGAGGAAAGTATATTTGCAAAAAAATCAATATTTTATTTGTTTATAATTTTGTACAGTATGATAAATTTTGGAACACTCCCCAATAGGCATTGCAGGCTGATTAGTGCATGTTTCACAATAAGACGTTGTTTGACGCCTGCCACCAGGTGTTTTCCTGTCAGAACAAACAATGGAATCCCGTTTTCTTTCTCCCACATCGGAAATATGTAGCTTATTATTCAATCTATTATCCGCCGAAGATGTGGATGGACGCGCTCTCGATTAACGAAAATCACTTCTCAACTCACCAATAAGTGCCTTTAATAAACTTGTAGTGCGTCATTTGTGTTTGTTTATTTTTTTTTTGAGATGCGCTAAATTATGTAGGAGTATGATATTTACCAAAACAATATCATTGTTTTGATTTTTTCACTTGTTAGATCTACCTATACCGCTCGACACTTCAAACCAGACTGACATTGTCGTCGAACCGCACAAGACGATTTGAGTTTGTATATTTTATTTAAAAAACAGTAAAGTATTACAATATGCTGATACAAGTTTCAAACGGGTATAGTGACGGCAGGACGAATCGTGTTATTACTGTTTCGTTCCTCCAGAAAGTCCTCTTTTTATATTAGTATTAACAGTGGGAGTAGGGATGGTTTTAGGGGAGGAAAAGCTAGAGGTGGACAGTGGGAGAGGGAACTTAGCTAGGACCCTTTCGATAGTGATCCAGCATTCGGCGATTGTCGATAGGAGAAAAGGTCCATCCGGTTTGGAACATGAAAAGCGAATTAGAATAATGGGATAGATGGAATTCCGGAAATAAAGATAAGGATGTGGATAGATTTATTATTATGTAGTGGTCCTTGGGAAAGTCGGTTGGGGCCGGAAAAGGGCCTCCTAGTATTGGAAGGAATGTTAATGGGGAGTTTTCCTAGGAGGATATTTACGACAACATGAGGTCAGCTTTGAATATCTTTTCCTCCAGTTTCAGATTTGTTTATCTATATTTATAAATCTCACTATACAGTGCGAGGTATGCTCGCATACCGAACTGTCTTCTATTTACAAACTCTCCTTATCACTCTTTTCAAGCGGCGCGCCATCGCACCGAGAAATGCTCGGACCGTCGTGACATTTCTTCTATATATCTTACAATTAGTAATTTTACGATATTTTGATTTAATTTCTTGTGCCATTTCAAGAGAAAGCTTTAGGGAAACATGCATGATTCAAAAAGTTGCGCTGAAATAACTCAATTCCCCGTAATCACTAATAAACTTGAATGTCCCCTGAGAGGGGACATCCGAGTGATATGCTAGAATTACGATGTCCCCTGAGAGGGGACAGTGGAGTGCAAAGGGTTAAAACCATTATATAAATCTGTGGCAGGAAAATTATTCCTCTAATAGAGTAATGCGGCAAAAGATTTTATTTTGGATCAAAATATCATATATTAATGTTAGTGTGCGCAATCAAATGTCTCCCGTTTGTACATGAACATTTTCACATGTTCTCATACGATCACTATGCGAGACGATCGCTATATCAACGCGACACCCGAAAATAGAGTGCTTGTATTGTATATTGGGAATTCTATGTCAAATCGACCTGCCCGCGAACCTCAACTTCTCCAAAATGTTTTTTTTGTCGCATACTGCAAGTAAAAAAAACCTACTTCTGATTATTGGTTTGTTGATTTATCACCCTGTGTCGATGGGACATTTCTTTCGAAATTAACCGCTTTTTTGTTTTCGTGAGCAGGTTGATTTGGCATGAAAAGCCCCATATACATATATTAGACTGATTGAAAAAATCGACAACTTTTTTCGAAACCCCTTGCTTAAGGATGTTTGGGAGATATGTCAAAATGCTACGAGTCAAATGAAAATTTAGAAGAACGTTCCTCATTCAATTCTGAAGCTCCTGTTAAAATTACAAATCGATTCACTAAACCGTTCAAAAGTTATTGCAATTTTAAAAAACTGAAATTCTACACGTAATCTTATGGAGATTCGTTAACCGACCAGATTAAATTTATTTTTATTAACAGAAAAAAAGCTACCAGAAATTTCAAACTTTTATAATAAGTAACTTGAACTCTGGAGAATCAATTAAGCATAAAGTTATTCAAATTCACTAAACGGTTATCGAGGAAAAAATGAAAAATTAGCTGAAAATCTGCCTCTTACTTGATATTTTAATAAGTATATGAGAAAGTGCGGCAACACTGTAGTCACCTGAGAGCTATAGTTTTATGTATTATATCAGCAGTGGTAAAACAGTTAGTTAGGTAACGGAGAAATGTTGCAGCTTTAGAAACACTTGACATTGTAGCACTAATAAAACTTTTTTTTTCAATACTAAAAATGTTTTTCCAAAAACGTGTCTGTCTATATATTGTAGTGTGCGCGATTGCAAAGGATAACCTATACTAACTGTAAGTGTAGGATTTTTCTCTCTTTATCATGTAAGAGAAGGACATACCAGCGCTGCCAGCGTAAAAATGCTACAGTGTTATCACGTTTACTTCGTTCTGTATAGAGTGCAATTATTCATTTTTTAATTTTTTTTATTTATAATTGTATTAAATAAGTACGAATTTAAAGTTTTAATTATTATTTAAACATATTAAAAAGTTATACGCTCATTATTAATAAAGATTGAAACTAAATATTTTTTTGTTTCGAAGTTGAAATCAAAGCATATTCACTGCCAAAAGTTAGTTACAAATTTTCCACATTATTTTTTATTTCTCATTTTTTTCAAAGTTTTTGGTAAAATTTCATTCTCTCAAACCATATACTTTTTTTTTAGTGTAAATAGTATTTATTTCCCTCATGATATGCTGTAAAACCTAATTTATCGCGAATTTCTAATTGCATGTACTTTTGTCTCCGATCGTACCTCCAAAACATCCTTAATAGCTTCGCCGAGGTGAAATGAGATGTCTGTTAAGACTTCAGCTCTAAATATTAATATTTGGGGGTCGTGTATCACGATTTTCTATATATTCCGTTTGAATAACATAAGAGAATATTTTTTTATAATTTGGAATTTTGTAGCTCGTTGTCGTGGAAATGCATTCCGATGAGCGATACATATTTTTTTTTTAGGAAATTTAACGTCTGGATTTCAAAGATCATCGAACGATGCATTCAAGTCCGTGAAAATGTTTCCGAACATTCGTTATAATAATTAACATCAACACTCAGTTCTTATGCACACGTTATACGAATAAAGGTTTACCCTTCGATTTGTCCTTACGATTAGTTTATGGGCAAAAATAGTGAAACACGCAGTGGAAAATGTGAGGAAAAAAAAACATGGAAAAGGATGGGCACATATACAGAAGCGCCCACATTGCAGAAGCACGCACTACAACTTTGGTATGAACAACAAAATTGGTTCCATTATAAAAAGAAAAGAAAGAAAGTTCATTAGCAATAGCTCGCAAGAAGGGCTACCTATGACGAAATCTATCCCACCAACTTCCTCTGTACCATACAACGTTCTGTCTGAACCATTGTCCGATAACACTTTCAGTTTACAAGATATTCAGCTGAATGGATTGAAATTGTTATACATACATATGATGTAGTAACCTACTGAACACCTTCCTGTGATTTTTTTCAAAATTTTTCGACCAACTTGAGAAAAAATGACGATTTTGTTCAAAAAAGTGTTTTTAGCTTCAAATCGTCGTGACTCTTCTAAAAATGGACCAGATGAGATACTTTTTTTTCTCAATTTTGCGTTTTGAATGCATTTTTCACGAAAAAATATTTGAATCTTGTATGAAATTTCAAGATTTTTGAAAAAAATCATGAATTTTCCAAAGCTCGCTATTTTGAATTTTTTTCTTCTATTCCTAAAAATAGAGATTTTTTTATCCGGCGTTTAATGCCGCAAAAGTCATTGTGGGCCGACATTTCGTTCTATTTTTTTCGATTTATACTCAATCAAAATTATTCTGTGAGAAACATATATGTAGTTGGATTGGGGAAAAATTAAATTCATTTTCGAAAAAAAATAGAATTGAATGTCGGAAACTCACGATAGCTTTTACTACATAAAAGAATTTTTTTCAGGAAAAGAAGAAAAATCAGAAGTGGCATACTTTGGAAAATTGAATTCGTGATATTTTTCAAAAACCTGGAAATTTCATGAAAAACTGGATTCAAATAATTTTCTTGTACTATTTTAATGGAAAGTTCACTCGAAAACACACAATTCAGAAAAAAAGTATTTCATTTGGTCTATTTTTAGAAGCGTTAGGATGATTTGAATTTGGAAACACCATTTTTTCTAACAAAATAGTAACTTTTTCCAAGTTGGCCGAGAAATATTGAAAGAAAATTACAAGAAGGTATTCAGTAGGTTAACTATATTATGTAAACAATTTCTGCCAAATCAAAAGGGGTTGCGTTCAAAAGTTGTCGATTTGGCGTGGATTATCTTACACACATAAAATTGAAAAAAAAAATTGTTAATAAAAAAAATAATAATAATAAATGAAAGTATGAAAAACAAATTTGATGGTAAATTTTACATTAGAAAAATAGAGGAAACGTCACACTTTTGCAAAAATTTTACTACGAATTACGTTACCCATCTCTGATGCTGAGATAAAAAATTATGTTCACATACCGTTAATATAACCCGATTTTTCGTCAAGTGCGATGCAATGGTTTTCAAAACCAAAACCGCATTTTTGGCGGGATGCTTGCCAAATTTTATCGGTGACCAAGGTTTCCCATATTCCAGGGCGAAGAACCGTCCACCGTCTCCACGTCGCGTCGCGACGTACGACGCGTCGTACGGCTTCTAATTACCCTTCGATAGATCTTTTCTATAATGAGAGACTTGAAATCTTTCCTCGCTAGGCAGAAGGTGAATTCGTTCACCGAGTTTTCTTCAACTAAATCGTCGAAGTTAGAACTATCATCAGATTCGGTCACATTGTTCAACGAGTCACACACTGCACTACCGTTGAACGAATTGTTTGTATTGAGTGAATCTCGTACGTTACCGTGATTGCACGAAACAAACGTGTACAAAGACGATGGCGAAATTTCGTCCATTAATTCTTTGGAAATTATTTTCCAAATATTGTCTACTTTGGATATAATTTTACCTTTCTCGCAAAATATATTGTCCTTGTACTTGAAAATGATTTTTTTCACCTTCCCTTTATCAACAGTCGATGGCCGGCCGCGTTGCGGTGCCATAATTTATGTTTAATAATGAAATCAAAACTGTTGGTATCACCCACACGTTGCCATTGAAATAAATGTACGAAGTCTTGTTCTTCTATCGAACTCCACTGGAACTGAACTGACATCCAGTACCAATCTGAATTAACTTTTGTGGAACTACGGAATATTATTACATTGTATACGCTGAATACATACTAACGGTGGCGCAAAAGACTTATTTTCCTCTAGCCTCCTATGAAAATGTTAGTTTATCATGTTTTGAGAGCCCCCTCCAAAAATCAGGTCGACAAAATTTTGTCAGAGGTCGCTCAAAATTTTTCAAAATTCCAAAAATAGTCGAAATTCAATTTTTTTTCAATTTTCTATTTTTTTCCTCGTTACAAAAAAACTGAAGAATACACTTTTCAATTATCCAAACAATTACTTGTGTTGTATGCAAAGCTACGAAAATTCGTACTCGCGGCTACCTCTATAGGCAAAAGTATGGAAACGCGTGTGCGAGTGTGCGTGAGAGGGAGAACTTGAGAGACAGTCTTAATTAGGAGCCCGTGCAAGACGGACGAAATTGCGATACGATTTATTACGTTAATCCTCGAAATTAATTCTTTTATTTCTGTTCGCTCTCTTCACTTCTTTATAATAAAACTGCTTCACTTGATAATTTAATTTATAATAATTGTATAACATTACAAAAGCAATAGATAAGCGTTGATACTGGAACAGCCGATTTCAGCTTTCTTCTGTTTTTACGATATACATACAGCTCTTAAATTCTTTGGGGAGCATCCTCAAAGGCAAATGAACAAATGACTCGCTGGAAGTTTTCCGAGACTCGTACTCCTCCCAATATTTTTTGTCGCTGAACATACGTATGTACCTCATCAAAAGTTACATACTAGTATGCGATGTGAAAATTCAATGAAAATTATTCATTGTCAATATTGAACTTTTATCGGGTTAGTCACAATCGCTACACGACTTTACGTATCTCCGTCAAAAACGAAAAATCAAAGAGTTTTGATGATATTTGTTATAACTCAAGTCGTATATTGCAAATAATTCAATTGGAGAGAAAAATATTTCAGCTCCTATTTCTTTTCTCCGAAACGACAAATTCACGTAAAAACAATGATACTGAATATATGCGTTTCTTGATTCTCTACAAGATGGTATTTTTTGAAATTCATTTCTGTAACTTTGGAAATTTGTGTGATTCACCACGGAAATTCATGACCGATCGCGCGTTACTCCTCTTATTGGATCCGCGCCTTTAATTGTTGCTTATTTTGGGAGATATTATTTTTTTCTCATTGATGTTTCATGTGAAACTTACAAATACATATATTGTTATGGCCAAATATTTATTTTCACATGGCTACTAATGAAGATGACCAGTGAAGCGATGCCGCTTTTTATGCAAACATAATAGCCTATTCTTTGAAGCATGAATGATGACTTGACTGTTTTCGTCGAGATATGAAATATTGGAAATGGGTGTTTAAATAATTCAATATACTTTATAATTAAAATGAACTTTTATTATAAGGCTTGGAAGAAACGTCTTTATACAGGGTGTCCCAGAACTCAACGTCAAGCCGAAACGGGGCGACAGGATTGATTGTAACCATCAGGAGAAAAATCAGAAAAAAAATCTATCCCATGCAGTTTGAAAATTATGGGCATTTAAGAAAAACTTAGAAATTTGGTCAAACTGTAACCATTTTTCGGTTATTGTATTTTTATTATTTTTGTTCATTTAAACTTTGGAACCTTAACCCTAAATAACATTTCTAGAACCTAAGTCAAAAATAATGACACAATTGCGCCAAGTTTTCTAGAATTAAGACTATTTGTTAAACTATGAATTTAAAATTTTTATAATTTGTCGAATTTGAAAGGCCCTCCTTTAAAAAAAATGTACTAAAGTGCCTTGGCAAGTGCCATTAAAAGTTCGCGCATTTAATCAGGATTGTAAAATGGTACAATACTTGTTAGTTTCATACTAAAAAAAAACGAGTAAAAAAATAAAAACCTCAAGTAACCCGATTTTTGCTAACCCATTTTACTCAGTTCAAATGTTTTTTATTCGCACAAGCTCTTGGTAGGTTCTTAATTTTACGGCAAAATGATGAGAGAGATGGATAGTGGACATGTTTTGTGGATGATTTGTGGACCTTTTTGGTTTCACAAATTAATTTAACAAATTATTAGTTTAAGCGTAGTTCTCAGAGTTTGGCATTAGCATCTGTTGCACCTCTGCTGCTTTAAGAAGATGAAACTTATTAAATTTTTTATACCTGTTTTAACCATCACTACTCTCCCCCCCCCCCCCCCCCCCCCCCTGCTACGTCCATGGAGAGAGAGAGAGAGAGAGAGAGAGATACAGAGAGAATTTTTTAATTTATTTTAGCCACTTCTAGCATCTTTTTGAAGGGCGATTTTCTTGCAAAACTAGCCATTTTTCTCATTTAACTGGCAACAAAGTAGACAGCTGTAACGGCAACACTGCAGTTAGTACGTTTCGCTCATTCGTCTACAGCGCACCTTTCCGTATTCGCTTGTGTTGATTTAGTACTGACAACTTTGGCTTTTTGGACTTGGATTTTTGTGAATTGGACTTGTTGATTACATACCGGCAACTTTGGCTTCTCTCTTTTGGAATTGGACTTTTGTGTTGGCATCCTTGTTATCTACCATGGCTACGCGCTACACTTTACAAGAATATGCGAACATGCACCTCATTTATGGAGAATGCAGATGCAACGCAAGTGCCGCCGCTAGACTTTATCGGGAAAGATATCCAAATTCAGAGCGCTATCCGGATCACCGCGTGTTTGTTAATGTGCACCGTTCACTCACGGAGGGCGGCCATTTCCCGAATCAAATACGGGCTGGAGGTAGAGCTCGCTTTCCTTACGAGGAAGAAATGTTGCAAGAGGTCGCAGATGACCCAAGTATTTCCGTTCGTGGAATTGAAGAAAGAACGGGAATACCCAAAAGCACAGCACATCGTATTTTACAAAGAGCCGAAATGCATCCGTTTCACGTACAACGAGTTCAAAGTCTTCTTCCTCGAGATTATCCTGAAAGGATTTCATTTTGTAGAACAATGCTACAGAGGCATAATGAAAATCCCCAATTCATCCAAAAAATTCTCTGGTCAGATGAATCTACATTTAAAAAAGATGGTAACATAAACTTACACAATTTTCACGAGTGGCATGTGGCGAATCCACATTTAATGCGAGAAGACAGATCCCAGTATCGCTTTAACACGTTAACGCCGGCGTGACCCACCGGTGGGTCACTCTTATATGCTTCATCGGGCGGCGTGACCCACCGATGGGTCACGGCTCATTCAGGAACGTGAGCCTACGACACTGGTCTCCCCACTCACCTCTCACGTTCTTACCAGTACTAGAATACTGGTTTTGCATCTCTGTCACCAAGTTCATTTGTGTGGCATTAAGTTCACTTCGAAACGCAAAGGTATGCTTATAACGGCTTTTATTGTCATATTCTTCAATTATAACAACATTCAACAAACAAAAACGTAAACATAATTGGATATCTCTCTCAAAAAAATAAACTATTATAAATTATCCAGATTTATACAATGTTTATTTATTTTCATGTATATTTTTGAAACAATTAATGCATAATGATGGCCTATTGGGGCATTGCGGACAGAATGTTAACACTTTTGTCGCTTTTATCCTGGCCACTGCAGGTCCTTCGACACGGGATATATTTTTGTAACACTCAAGGCAACGTTTACGATTTTTCCGATTAGGGCCAGGCAATGTATCAATAAAATGCTGTTTAACTTTACGGTTTTCCGAAATTATTTCACCTAGTAATTTTTCAATTATGCACTCCCTAAACTTTAGCAAGTCCATTTTTTTTGTTCCGAACTTTTGGTGTATATACCACGCATTCGTAACAGAAGTGCCACATATTAGTTGAAATACAACTTTCTTGTACCATTTAATTGTTTTTCTTAGACAACTGTAGTAGGATGCCAGTTGGTCTGACAGATCTATCCCTCTCTTAGCAGCATTATAATTAAATACAGCGTCTGGTTTTCGCTTGTTATTCTTGCCTTCAATAATTGCACAAGTATGTTTATTACTCGTTGTTATCAAACATACCGTGCGTTTGTCCGTCCACTTTACAAATTTGACTTTATTCCGATTAATTGCGGAATAACATTCACTACGCTTCTGTTTCGTTTTTACTTCATGTGGCAGAAATCTTCGATTAGTTTTTATTGTACCGCAAATATATGTAGAATGTTTTAAAAGTTCTTCCGCCAATGGTACACTTGTATAGTAGCTGTCCGTATACAATATTCTATTTTCATTCAAAAATCCACGCATCAAGCGCATCACAACGTCATGTGAATGACAAATTTGTATGTCTTGACCGTTTTTTCCTGCATACACTTCGAAATTGAAGGTATAGCCATCTGGAGAGCAGAGTTTATATAATTTTACGCCATACTTGTGTGCTTTCCCCGGGATGTATTGCCTGAAGCAAAGACGTCCTCGCCAGGGAATTATGCTCTCGTCTATAACAACTTCTTTTCCGGGCTTGACCGTTGTTTTAAAATTATTAACGATTTTTTCCATAAGATCAGAAAATTTGGATAAACGATTTGTCGAAATATTTGTCGTGTTATCGCTAAAATGTAGATATTTCAATATGTCCAAGAAACGATCACGGTGCATATGCTTCTTTATGCACAGATTGGTGTACACTGTGTTATTTGACCAATGAAGTGGCCAGCCCGTTCCCCGGATTTAAATCCCCTGGATTTTTTTTATTGGGGCGTTCTCAAAGAAAAAGTTTATTCAAAGCCTATTGAGAGCGTAGCCGAGCTGCGTGAACGAATTTCTCAAGCTGCTGAGGACATCCACTCTCGAGGATATGCCCGACTAATAAGTAGATCTTTTTTAAGAAGATGTAGGGCGTGTATTGAGGCTGATGGTAAACAATTTGAACATTTATTGTAATAAAAAATGTTATTTCCCTATCTGACTTTTATTCCAATAAACCTAAACTAAACTAGGTCAAGATTTTTCATTATTTTATTAATTTTACTTACTTTTGTTGACTTTGGTAAAAGTGGCGTCACTATCTGTCTCGCTCGCTCATGGCAAACATGTCCACTATCCATCTCTCTCATCATTTTGCCGTAAAATTAAGAACCTACCAAGAGCTTGTGCGAATAAAAAACATTTGAACTGAGTAAAATGGGTTAGCAAAAATCGGGTTACTTGAGGTTTTTATTTTTTTACTCGTTTTTTTTTAGTATGAAACTAACAAGTATTGTACCATTTTACAATCCTGATTAAATGCGCGAACTTTTAATGGCACTTGCCAAGGCACTTTAGTACATTTTTTTTAAAGGAGGGCCTTTCAAATTCGACAAATTATAAAAATTTTAAATTCATAGTTTAACAAATAGTCTTAATTCTAGAAAATTTGTGGCAATTGTGTCACTATTTTTGACTTAGGTTCTAGAAATGTTATTTAGGGTTATGGTTCCAAAGTTTAAATGAACAAAAATAATAAAAATATAATAACCAAAAAATGGTTACAGTTTGACCAAATTTCTAGGTTTTTCTTAAATGCCCATAATTTTCAAACTGCATGGGATAGATTTTTTTTCTGATTTTTCTCATGATGGTTACATTCAATCCTGTCACCCCGTTTCGGCTTGACGTTGAGTTCTAGGACACCCTGTATAGCTTTGGTTTAGAATGAACTAACTGAACTGAACGAACTGAACTGTGGATGCCCAAAAGACGAGCTCGGGCCCACTCAGTAATATAAACTGTTTATGTTACTCTCCCCTACACTGCAGAGAGAGTCTCCTGTTTGGAATAGGAATTCCTAGAACGTAGAGTCGTTTTTGAACTCATTGATTATTACTTTGTTAAGAATAATCCAACATGAAAGATTTGGGAAATGACGCGGAAATTACTATTTCACTAATTTGTAGAAAAAATCAATAGTAAATCAAAGAACAAAAGAAAAAAAAATACAATTGTTCGTCGGAAAAGGGTATAGCAGGATAAGGTGATCAAAAGTGCCCTTCAACCGATTTCAAAGGGGGTGGTCTCATTCGATAGATAATGCTCGGCGATCATTGTGTACCAAATTTTAACCCTTTATCTTGATCGGAAGGGTAGTTATGGGAAAAATTAAAAAAACAGGTTTTTGGCCCTTTTCCCCCATTTATTGAGGTGTAAAAAATCCGAAAAAATTCTGGCATATTTTAAGTTAACATTTCCGTAATTTAAATGTTTAAAAATATCCGTAACCATGGGATAACATATTGCTAGAGAGAGCCGGCAAAACAACAGATATGCTCCAAAACTATTTTCTATACGATATACATTTTTTATGCATTTAGGGTTATCGCAATAGCAGTTAAAAATTATTATTGATTATTTTTATGCATTTACAGATTAAAAAAAAGAAAAAAAAAATATACCTTCCGGGACGCGAACCCGACAAAAAAGTTCATAGCGGTTCCAGAGCAGACACTCTAGACGCGTCGCCACTGCTGCTGTTAAAAGAACGTCCAAAATTGTGGTACATAACGAAACACACAGTTTACAGATAAGTGAGTTATCTCAATTCCTTGTATTGTTATAAAATTATCTGTAATGGTAAAACATTAAAAACCACAAAATGAACATACTCTATCAAAATAATGGAAAAATAACAATTACTTCTTGCGTTTTAGATCAAAATACGTCCCGAAAATCGGTTTTCGATTTTTTTCATAATGACGCAGGTGGTTTAAAAATCTGAAAAAAATTGGGGATAACAATCGTAGGTGTTAGATTGTTACTATATAAAACAAAAAGTTGTACCTCGAAGATTTCGATACGAAATCTTCTTTTTTCCGTTTTTTTTGCGTTTGCTCATTTGTTACACTTAGGTTCTTCAATGGAAAAATCTGAAAAAAATCTCAAACATGTATGGTACCCGGTAGAATATGTCAGAATTTTTTCGAATTTTTTGCACCTCAATAAATGGGGGAAAAGGGCCAAAAACCTGTTTTTTTAATTTTCCCCATAACTACCCTTCCGATCAAGATAAAGGGTTAAAATTTGGTACAAAATGATCGCCGAGCATTATCTATCGAATGAGACTACCCCCATTGAAATCGGTTCAAGGGCACTTTTGACCACCTTATCCTGCTATACCCTTTCATCAAAATCGGAGGCGGACACCTCGGGTAGTTCCCTTGTAAGATTGATCTGACTTTTTGGAATTTTCGAATAGGAAAGTGCGACTGTGGCAAGCGAATTCGTATAGATATAGACCAGTGATTCCCAAAGTGGTCTATATCGACCGCCAGGGGTCGATGAAGACCTGCAAGTGGTCTACGTGGGCGAAAAAAAAAATTGGGGGTCTATGAAATGAAAATGGGGGTCAATGGCAAGAAACTTCAAAAATTGCAAAAAAAGTATAATTGATATAACTTTGACATTAAAAAAAATTACAAAAATATAATATTATTAATATAATTAATATCGTCGGTCTAAAACTACTTTCACTTGATCTCGGAGCATTTTATACGCATCTCACTCTCTCCATAGTACGCGCCTAACTTAGCGTCTCACTCACTCCACAGAGCTGTGAGTCTTCTAAAAGAGAAACAACGATCGGTGCTTTCACTAAGGCCGCGCGAAAATAGCCACGCATCGCATCGACTCATAAATTTGGTGTATTTTTGTGTATTACAGTGTAACCCCTGTAATCCGTATATCTTATTCTCAGGCCTCATTCAGATTTTTCGAGTTGTTTGGATTAACGAAGACACAGAAATTTTATGTTATATGATTGTATGTTAGGAAATATACTTCAATATAATTAGATAGACCCACAGCAGGGGGTCTATCTAAAATTGAAAAACATGACAAGAGATCTACGAGGGGAAAAAGTTTGGGAACCTCTGATATAGACGATTGCGGTGACACTGATATTGTGTTTCATGCAAAAGTAACTCCAAGCCCATCAAAAGACACGCGAGTCCGCTGCGGGAAGGTATTCTTGAGGCAACCTACTCTCAAAGCTGTTGCGATTTAGTTGACTTCGAAATCTGTCGAGGTTTATCGGGCCGAGAAGGCTAAGGAACTGATGCGGCCTGGAGATCCAGAGCCTCCACATGTTCACAAAGCCAGCGTTTATCGCCGAGAAAAACACGAGCATCTCGCTCAGCAATATGCGGACAGTGATCCGATTGTTGCTTTAATGAAATTGAAAAATCTGACTTTTCCAGAGGCAATCCATAACATTGGTGCTGATCCTTTTTACGTACATTATTGGACAAATCATCAGAATCATGTATACAGAAATTATATGTCTGCAGAGTCAAGTTGCTTATGCATCGATGCAACTGGTGGAGTATGTCACAAGCTAACGCCCGTGAATGGACAAAAATCTTCGCATATCTTTATGTATGTCAGCGTAGTGAACTCCAAAGCAGGACAGTATACAGTTAGCCAAATGTTATCCGAGACTCGCAACATTAATACTATACAGTATTGGTTGATGGAGTGGGTTCGATCTGGTTGTGCACCCCCAAAAGAAGTGGTGACCGATTCTTGCCGAGCTCTCCTCACAGCAGTTGTTAGATGCTTCACTTCACATTCGACAATTGAAGAATATGCCGATCGCTGCAAAACATCCACCTTACCGAAATTTTACATTCGCATAGACGTAGCACACTTCTTAAAAAATTATTCGACATTCTTGAAAAATGTGTGGCGAAGTATACAAATTTTTTACCTTGCTTCTATTGGAGCCTTAGTGAGAAGCACAATGACGGAGCGAAGTCAAGTTATCGTCCACGACATTTTGACGGTAGCTTTGAACGAAAAAGACGGTCATCAAGTGAATGGTGATCCATGCCCATGCGAGAAAGCTCGGATCAGACTAACCAATCTAATAACTGGTATGATATCACAAGCAATTTATTAATTGACTTTCACTTTTCAGTTAGGATAGTGTAACATTATTAGTCATTTTATAATCCTGAATGTTTTTCTCGGTTAATCTTCGAACTCATCAGACTTACTTATTGTTAGAACAAGGTTTCGTTGCTTATTTGGTTGTTGATTTTTCATTAATATAAGATATGAGAAGTGAAGTTGTTTCGGATTGCAGAATTACATGGATACTCCATAAAATTTTCGAAATTTATCTGTGATTTTTTTTACTGTTACACATGTGGAGTGATCGTCAGCTGAAAAAAATCCTATTCTAGCTTATCTCAAAAAATAATTACTCTAATTTATGAACAATATTTCAATTGGATCAGAATGTTCAGAATATTATTCTCAATATTCTAAATCAGCTATTCTTGGACTAATTCATCTGCAGAATTGTTCTCTATATAATGTGACATACTCTTCAATTTGGATTGCCACTTGCATTACTGGTGTTACACTAAAACTATGATTTGAATGATTACAACTAATTAAATTGTTCTCACTTGTTGACATACAATCATGATTCATTTTTCCCCTTACAATATGTCCCGAATTTTTTTTTTTGCGACGATTCTTCAATTTATACGTAATCGTGGTCTCAACGTGAGATTCTAATGAAAAACAACATAGAAAATCAATAGCATTCCGGTTACAGTAACAGAAGAATTATATTAGCTATAATTATTCTCGTATATTACTTGTCTCACATTTGTACTGGTAAATAATACTGAAAGATAGTATGCATACATTCTAGATATAGCCTCACATGATAAAGGTGATTGAAATTTTCGCACTTGATATGCCAAATGGAATAGTTTTAATTGATTTTCATACTTAGGTTCATCGGTAGAGGAAGAGGCTCTAGAAATTATCGACGGAATGAACAAGAATGATACAAATAGAAACGCAACTCAGACTGATGCTCATCATGAAGAGCATGACGAAATTGAAAGTAATAGTTGGTCAGAATGGGCTGAATCCATTCGTACAGAGGTGGAAGGGTCACGAGATTCTATTGGCGACCGAGAAAATGCATATTTTTCCCTGAAATTGCTGACCGATTATTGAAAGGTATGAGGCTGTTTCCGCTGTGGTCTTGTATTGTCCGTGAAAAGTTCGGATACGGTCGTATACCTGCGTCGAGTGCTCCTGCCGAGGGGGAATTGAATAAAATAAAGAACCTGATTTTGAAGGACATTTTAAGACTGGATACTTTGGTCGAAAAACATTTAAATTACATCGATGGCAGGATGAAAATAGTAGACGCCGCATCTGCAGATTTGATGGATTCGATTGACTGTAATGCCAGTGTTACACTTGATGAACCCGAAGTGTCAACATGAATTATAAATATCGATAATTCAGCTGATATTTCCGCTCTTACCAATGATCGACATGAGAATAGTCCCTTGGACCAATTCTGTCCGGCATGCATGAATGGAGATACACCCGATGGTGCACACACATGTGTATCATGTGAACGCTTTGTCCATGCCTTGGATCAATGCTCTATTGCTGTCGATAGATCGCAAGAAGGATATGGACAAGTGCGTATTTGCAAGTCGTGTTATGTCAGTATGCCGCCAGTTGGACCAGAAGTAGCAGGTTCACGAGAAATCGAAAACTGGAAGGGCCTTTCGATAAAGCCTGAGTCTAAACGCAAGGCAAGGTATTTAGGAGGTAGTACCCACAACATCAGGGATGCACTAGTGTGGGTGAAACATAAGACAGTTCCAATCATGAAAAACGGACTATCAATGACGCTTCAGGCAGTGCAAATAGGAACAAATATAGTCTCACAAAGACATGTGCTTTCGACAGCCTGTTCCAGATTATACTTGCCGGGGCTTTAGATTATCCGGAACTGCGAGAAACGGTTAGAGATTTGGATACAGACATTACTTTTATTACCAGTACAGAGATGCATACAATGAAGCGGGAACATCTAATACATAATAATTAAATGATGAAATAGATCTCATCGCGCGTTCAAACGACATTCATTTACTATAACACCCACTTATATTTAGGGGCTTAGCTTTTTCAATATGTCTAGTTTCGGATTCTTGAAATACCATTTTTTAGGAATCATACGTTAATTTACCCGGGAAAAATTCACAGATTTAGAATGAACGAATTATCATAAAATTTCCACTAAAAAAATGTGGTTCGCTGTAATCAATTTCGCCACTCTCCTCAATACGTGCTTAATTACCTTACGCCTGTTACGTGCCAGGGCCAGGAGCGTTGCGAGTGGCCGAGGTAAAGAATAAGGTAGAGTGTTCCTTTGGATGTTGGTTTTTAGAAGTTGTTAGTAACGAGCAATCTCGTGTATAGAAGACACGAGATAGTCGCAGAAAGTTGGATCACTTGTGGACAATCTTGTGTATGATTACCACTAGATGCCACAGGAGGTTGGAACACTTGTAGACTATCTCGTGCGAGTAACACGAAATGCTACGGGAGATGGAACACTCGTGGACAATCCCGTGTATGATTGACACTAGATGCCACAGGAGGTTGGAACACTTATGGACTATCTCGTGTGATAAACACAAGATGCCACAGGAATATTAGTAAGGCTGACGTAACTTTATAATTATTGCAATACACCTCGAGCGGTAAAGATGTATTGCTGTGGGACCGCAGGCTGGAGATTTCTTATAGATAGTCGTAAAGGATTTAAACACGAAGTGATCAAAAACTCGAACAAGTTATATTTTCGTATAAATGGCTGGTTACAGTTGAAGTGTACTGTATGTGTGGTACAGAGGTGTAACGTGGAGTTGTGTAATGTCTTCGCACGCACCTAGTTGCACTACTCTCTATTTTGACGCACTGAGGGAATGCGGGGTATTAGAACTAAAATGCCTAATAGATATCGCGGACTTTACGCGTATTCTATATGGTTACTTCGTAGCGAGAACTCTAAGTTTCGTCTAACGATGAGATCTATTCGCGTAGTTTAATCGGTCTAACAACGTGACGATCTTACAGTGAACTAAGCCCGTGACATGTTCTGCGGTCGATCTTTTATAGGTCTAAAAAGTGGTGGAGTGCTTCTATTTCCAGGAATTTCCCGAGGGATGTAATAGAACAAGGTGTTTTATTGTTCAGGCGTCATTCGCCTGTTCGAGTTCCTATTTCTTAGCGTAATTATTCTAAGCAAACAGAGCGACTTCGGGTCTGATCGAGGGGTCCGGCTGCATATGTGGTAGATTTCCGGCCCCGAGTTGGAAAGTCTAAATTTCTTAGACTCAGGGCCGTATGTAACACGCCTATTGCTGCAATTATATAGGTACATATGAGATATTCTACGTGAAAACGAGAGTGACCAAACCTTGTGGTTTTCGATTTGGATGAAAATTTTTTTTCACGTACTCTATTTCGTGCGGAAAATATACCCGGAAGCGTTTTTCAGTAGCACTCATACATTTCGATCACTCAATCTCCAAAATATCGAGAAAATTATTTTCCGACTGAATTTCGTATTTTTTCAGCCCAGCCGTCTTATTTGGGGGAAAAAAATGGTTGAATCCATTTGGTAATTTTGAATCCAACTTTTTGAAAGATTTTCGTCCCAACTCCCATTACTGACAATAATGATATTCCAATTCAAATACTTAAATTGAAGTTTCCAAAAAGGCCGTTTTTAGTTCAGGATTTTTTAGAGAAGATAATATTACACGAAAAGACTGTTTTTTTTAGCACTTAAGCCAGATGGGCCGATTTTTCCTTCTATTCTTTTCGGGAGTTTAAATTTCGAATTTTTTTCCCATAAGTGGTTTGTTGGGTCGCTCCATCGTTTTCTTACGTTCTTTTCGCTATGAAAATTGAAGAAAACGTCAAAAAAGTATATGTCGGAATCGAACCGACGCACAGTAGTCCAGAGCGTGAATTTAGCTGTTCACACACCTCGCGCAGTTTTCAATCTTTTTCAAATCGTCACCACGGGCTCAAGACACACCGGATTTAGTTCAAAATTGGTATTCTATTATTTTTTGGGTTGCTGATTACGAATCTGAACTCAAAAATTTTAAAAACAAAATGGCGGATTAAATATGGCGGACAGGTTTGTTTAAAAATTAATTGTTTTGCACAAAAATTAGTATTCTAATGTTTTTTGGGTCGCTAATTATGAATCTGAACTAAAAAATTTTAAAAACAAAATGGCGGTTGATATATAAAGGGTAGCTATGTACATTAGCTTATTCAGCTTACATTGATTCAAAATGGAAAAACTAAAAAGTACCACAAAGTAGCCTCTGAGAACTTTGAAGATGTTTAGTTTAAACTATATAGAAATAGTTCCTGCTAAAATTGGCTTTATCTATCTGCACCTTTTGTTGATATTCCTTCCTAAAGTTTATGTAACCCAAACCAGCTGCATAGACCCAGAGGGACACGCGGTCAGTAAATTCCCGGGTTTCTTAAAGATACCGTGCAATAAAAACAAAATCTTATTGGCACTAACGAGGACGAAGACTTCTAAAGCATCACTTTTATTACTTAATTGCTTTATTGTTAGCATGTGAGCAAAGAGGAATGAGCTAGGTTATCCGATTGAAAGGAAATCCTAGTCTTCGCCGTGCAGGGTTCACTAAAAAATTAAATAAGTTATAAGTATCGAAAGATATTCGGGTAAAACTTTCCACATATATTCCTTAGACTATATAGAAGTTATTTCTGCAAAGATTTTGTGCGTCTACCTGCGTTCTTCATTGTTATATCTGCCAAAAGTTTATGAGACAGTCCCGCGGCACCTCCTGGCCGAGGTGCGCGCGACTTTTTAAACAATAAAAATGCGTCGAAGGTGGATCCGGGTGGATTAGCTTTTTACAGGATCGTTTAGGGGAAGGATCACAGAAAACAGTGTTGTTAATCAGAGAGTGGGATCTAATGGGACTTTTTAGTTTTTGTCTGCAAAAGATAAAAAACTTCGACGATTTTCTTTCATGTTTTCAACATTAATTTTTGAATAAACTATAAACAATACTTTTATGTTCGACACGTGAATTTTTTTCGTGGAAGAATGCTCTTCAAATAGAAACAATAATTATTAAAGAATATTGCATAGTTTCGTCAGAATGTTAGAAAGAAGACAACGTGGTTTTTCGATAGAAAAAGGCCTCCAGAAAAAGTTTCAACTTTAAGCGTTTGTTGTAACTACAATTTTTATCCAATTTCGATAATTTTTTATATTTAAGGTCTATGGACATTTAAGAATCGATATTACAAGAAAAAAAGTCGAAATACCAAAATCGACTTTTTGACTTTTGCTCGGCTAAATGCACATTCTGGACCACAGTGCGACGGTCCAGTTATGGGGGAAAACAACATTCGAAATTTAAGTTTCGGTTTACCAGCACAGATTGCAGACTCCCAAAAAAAATAGAAGAAAAATTCGGCTCATCTTGCCTGAGGGCTCAAAAATTCGTCTTTTCGTGTAATTTCTGCTTCTAAATAAAATCCTAAATCAAAAATGGCCTTTTTTGGCAATTTCGATTTTAGTGTTTAAACTCGAATATCATCATTGTCGATGATGGGAGTTGGAACGAAAATCTTTCGAAAAGATTAGAAATGAACATTTTGGGTCTAAACATTTTTTTCCCGAAGCAAGACGTCTCAACTGAGAAAATGTAAGATTCAGTCAAACGATAATTTTTCGATATTTTCGTTAATTGATCGATCGAAATGTATGAATGGGGTTGAAAACGCTTCGGAATATGTTTTGAGCACGGAATAAGGTACGAGGGGTGATCAAAAAGTTCCAGGACTTTTGAAATTGCGCGGCAATGGAGCGTTGTAGAGCAGTGCGGATGGCAGCATTGTTTAGCGTGACTCTTCCTGAGCACACCTGTTTTTTCAGATTTTTGATAAAGTTCTTTACCGCAAAGTTATAGCTGTTTTCGTAAAACAAGTTTTTTGTGTTCGGCGATTTTGTGATTATTTATGAAATGGATCAAAAGGAAGAGCAACGCGTTTGCGTAAAGTTTTGTGAGAAGTTGGGTAAAACTTTTACTGAAACTTTTCAAATGTTGCAAGTGGCTTTTGGTGATGAATGTCTGAGTCGATCAAGGTGTCATGAGTGGTACAAGAGGTTTAAAGAAGGCCGGACATCGTGTGAAGATGATCCTCGTTCAGGGCGCCCATCAACTTCGACTGATGACAGTCATGTTGCAAGGTTGAACATTCTCGTGCGTTCTAATCGCCGACTAACCATTCGTGAAATGGCTGAAGAATTGGACATTTCATTTGGTTCGTGTCAACAGATTTTAACAGAAGAGTTGCAGATGAGAAGACTGGCTGCAAAGTTTGTTCCGAGACTGTTGACAGAGGAGCAAAGACAACACAGAGTTCAGGTTTGTCAGGAACTTCTTGAAATGGCAAATGGCAATGAAAACTTCTTAAAACAAGTCATTACTGGAGATGAAACCTTACCTCCAAACCCTGAGAAATTTCCGCGAGGCAGTAAGGAGGAAGAGACCAGAGCTGCGGCGGAGCGGTGAGTGGGTGCTGTATCATGACGATGCTCCTGTTCATTCTGCACTGCTCATTCGCGACTACTGCACCAAAAATGGAATGACGGTCATCCCCCTGCCTCCATATTCACCAGACCTTGCCCCTGCGGACTTTTACTTGTTTCCAAAACTCAAGAGACCCATGAAAGGAAAGAGATTTGAGTCAGTAGATGAAATTCAAGAAAAATCGCTGGAGCAGCTAAACAGCATTTCACAAGATGAGTTTTTCGGGTCCTTCACGCAGTGGAAATATCGGTGGGAAAAATGTATAGCTTCCCAAGGGGAGTACTTTGAAGGGGACGACGTCCAATAGCCTGTACAAATTTTTTAATAAACTCATAAAAAATCAGTCCTGGAACTTTCTGATCACCCCTCGTACGTGAGAAAATAATTTTCATCCAAACCGAAAACCACAAGGTCAGAGCACTCTCGTTTTCATATAGAATACCTCATCAATAA
Organism: Cerceris rybyensis; assembly: GCA_910591515.1. NCBI lineage: Eukaryota > Metazoa > Arthropoda > Insecta > Hymenoptera > Crabronidae > Cerceris > Cerceris rybyensis. The sequence continues at coordinate 2,342,357 of OU342796.1, read as the reverse complement.
TCTAATAATATACGACAGGTACAAATGTGGAGCAAGGTGAATTCATTATACTCTCTCGTCGACTATAGTATCAAACATGACTTGGTAACACACTGTTACCGTACACGAGCAGAAATATTACTGAAAACTTTCCCAGTGGAGTCAACAGAGCAGGATGTATCAATTACACTGTTCAACAAATTTGAAGCTGTTTTCTGTTTTCCTATAGCCACTATATAATTCTTATAGAGTTCGTCGTCCTGAACACGAATCCGGCAACCAAATTTCTGGATCACCCTCTGTTTTCGAAAAAAATCAGCATTTGTAAAAACGGTCGTTTTCGGTAAAGAAGCTGGTATTACGTGAAAACTAAGAAACGTAGGTTGTTGTTCTTGGTCTCAAAAAATAGAGGAGTGTTTCCCGAGTATGTATATATAAGCATATTATAATATTCCGTATTGATTAATAGCAGTGAATCACTGTCAAAGTTCAAAAACGAGCAAATTCGCGAATTTTTTACTCATTCACTTTGCATTTTCACGTAGAGGACTGTTGCTAGCACAAATTTACTGTACACCATTGGATTCTACGTACATTTCTGAATAAAAAACAATGAGTGGAAATTGTCATAACTGTTTTCGTTTCGGCACAATTTAAGAAAATATCCATCCCGAACGTTTTGTCACTACGACGCCATCGCTCCCTGTAAGCGCCGTAGCTACGCGTAATACTTTTACGGGCCCCGCGCATGGATACATTCTGTTGAGGCAGAATTCTCTACCCCTTTACTAAAGTGTAAGATAATACTTATTTATTTATTTTTTTTTTTGTAAAGGAGAAATGCTTTACACACAGTCGCAAATGTCTAAGTTGGCGGATAGTGTGGAATTCCGTAAACTTATTGCTTTCGTATACGCTCTGAAATCCTCTCTGCTTCATTCTGCTTTTCTCTTTAATTTAACTAATGAAACAATACTCGCTTCAAACAATGAATAAGAATTCTTTTATATGTGCGCGATAAATCTTATCATCATTATTTCCATAAATATTAAACAAAAGAAAAAAATCAAAGGGGAGAATGTTGTAGTACATTTGGTAGGAATACGATAGCAAAATTTTCTTTATTTAGAAGATTTGAAATGAAAGAAATATGTGGAACATGTTATAATATAGCATTTACGAGTATTTTATAGTCATAAGATTACATATTATTATGAATAAAGAAAAAATTGGTAAATTGTGATGGAATTTCACCCCTTTGGTTTCTATGTAATGCTTACCATTTACGAGAAAAACGATGGTAAAATGTATGTGGGATTACTATTTTTGAGATGATTCCAACAGTCTTCTTACTACTACTAAATAACGTTTATTAAGGAAATACATAAAACTAAAGATAACAATAAGAAAACACTTAGAAACTAATAAAAAATAAACAATAGCAGTCTGGCTTTTCTCTTTCGCGTCCGTTCTTTTACTCTCGATCTTCACTACTAGTCCAGTCAAATTAATCATTAAAATAGAAGTAAGGTTACATTAATTCCCATAGAGCTAAAAATTGGTATGAATGTTCAGAATACTATTATAAATGAATTGTGAAAAGTCCCCATCAATCCCCCTTGTGCAAAAAATTTTATTGATGGTGAAAGTTTGCAAAAATAGGTTTTTCGCGTTTTTCAGCTAAACGGTGAGTTTTACAGCAAAACTAGTTCAGACAAAAATTGTAGATCATCCGATTCTCTACAAAAAATGTATCCACACTTTTTTTCATAAGTATTGCCATTTCCGTGATACAGCGGTTCAAAGAACTGAAGAAATTATTTTATTCGTAATATGCACGTTAATGTACTTTTATATACATTTTTGAACCGTTATACGAGTACAAATATGAGTCCCTATGTCTTATACATACAAATTATAAAATTCTTAGAATATAAATGAACGTCAAAAACTCCGCCCCTATTTTAATTTAGTCCCATGGCCTTGAGTAACATTTGTCTTCCATTCAATTGTCAGCGTGGCGATGCTCGTATACCTACTCCGTTTCAAAGGTCTCATACTCAACAAAATACTGTTAGTCGTAAGCATTCCTTCGTAGTGACAACTCGTGGCTATCGCTTATATTTTGTAACAAAGTTTGTGCATTTTACTGTTTTTAAAAAAAAATGTCGCAATTCTGCTTTATTTGTAGTCAACCTTTGACTGAAAGTGGAGTTGTTACTGTTGATCGCGGCATGAAAGCATTAATTGATGCAAGTATTGAAAGAGGTGATGAGTTTTCGGAGTACCTGAAAGACCAGACATCTGTAAAAATTCATGTGCAGTTATAATCACTAATGGAATTCACTTCCTTCTTTCTATGTACGGAGCTCCAAAAAAAGTTACCTGCTTGGATAAACTCCGATACTTATATTTTGCAAAAAAAAACTTATAATAAAAAACAAGTGCAATTAGCTTGTCTTCCCCCAACCTCTGCTGCTGCTCAACAACATCTATTCCGGGTATATTATCAAGTTCAAGTGTGGCTTGGTAATAAAATGGATCCAGAAGACTGGGGTTGGAAGTTAGTTGACAATGCATTGGAACCAATTCATACGTTACTCCCACCTGCACCAGAAAAACTCCTTAACACCATCTTTTGCAATTGCAAAAAAGGTTGCAATGCTAAATGCGGCTGTAAAAAGGTTGGACTGTTTTGTTCTTTAGCATGTACCAATTGTCAAGGACAGTCGTGCTCCAATGTTGAATCGATACTAGATGAGGATAATTACGATATCAGTGATGAGACATATGATGTATCACTTTTAGAACATATTTGTATCCAGCAGGAAGATGAAGAAAAAGAAGATGATGAAAACGAAGACAGTACACTAGAAGTTCCATTGGATTATTATGAATCCGACGAATAATTTTTCCAAATTATTTTTTCATTTATATATTACATAATTTACACAGCTTTCATCATTTTCAATACTCAATTTGAATTCAATAGGATCACAATAGATCGTGGAATAGGCCTACCGGGGAACCACGTTAAAAAAAAGCGCCAAGCACACTACCTCATAGGTGGTGTGGAAACGTGTGCATATTACAAATAAAATAATTTTTTCAGTTCTTTGAACCGCTGTATCACGGAAATGGCAATACTTATGAAAAAAAGTGTGGATACATTTTTTGTAGAGAATCGGATGATCTACAATTTTTGTCTGAACTAGTTTTGCTGTAAAACTCACCGTTTAACTGAAAAACGCGAAAACCCTATTTTTGCAAACTTTCACCATCAATAAAATTTTTTGCACAAGGGGGATTGATGGGGACTTTTCACAATTCATTTATAATAGTATTCTGAACATCCATACCAATTTTTAGCTCTATGGGAATTTTTGTAACCTTCAAAGTCTTATTTGACTGGACTATACTGTTTCTCGTTCTTCGCTATCGTCACGCGTTCTTCTTCCCGGCTTTTGTTTTACACGTCATCATCTCGTTCTCTCTATCATTCATTCACTTTCTCACTCACTGTCTCACTCACTCATTTCAGCTGCATTCCTACATGTATAACTAACAGTCTGAATAAAGAACAAAGCAAAGTAACAATACTGAAAAAGCAAGTAATTTGGCGTAAACCAAAGTGTGTCTGAACGTTTCCATACGACCTATTCGTACGAGATTCTGACAGAAGTGACATCTGTTCAGAATCTTGGACATGCAATGTTTAGAAAAGTTAAATGCCGCTTAAAAAACAGAAGCGAAGTCGAACAAACGAAAAATCTGTGGTTCTTTACATCTGTTAAAGTAACAATTCAGTAGAAGAATTTATGCACATTTCGCAACTTCTTGTTTGTGATAGATAATAATACAGAATGATAAAGTACGATTAAACATATTAACACGGTAAGTGGTAAACCAATTTCGTCGATATGCTAACAGTCGAAAATCTGTTATTTTATATTCTTTTGCAAATCCATTTTCTTCATCTTTCGTCTGTAGTTCATATTCCAGTGTAGTTAAATACATTTTTCTTAGCCTATATTGCGAAATATTACATTTATCACTTTTATTTATGAATATAGAAATCCATAAAATTTTCGTTGTTAACTTAAAATAAACAAAAATTTTCGTTATCATCTTTTGCTAGCAAAAAGTATACTCCAACTTTCTCCCCTTCGACTTTTTCTTGGTGTTTAACATTTATGAGAATAACGATTTATTGCCGCTATCCCATATAAAATGATTCTCGTTTATTTTTTAAGGCGAGTATTGTTTTATTAGTTAAATTAAAGAGAAAAGCAGAATGAAGCAGAGAGGATTTCAGAGCGTATACGAAAATAATAAGCCTACGGAGTTCCACACTATCCGCCAACTAAGGCATTTGCGAGTGTGCGTAAAGCATTTCTCCTCTATAAAAAAAAAAAAAATAAATAAGTATTACCTTACACTTTAGTAAAGGGGTAGAGAATTCTACCTCAACAGAATGTATCGATGCGCGGGGCCCGTGAAAGTTGTTCCGTCGTACGGAAACAAAAGCGCGTTCGGAACGAAGCGAAAGTTTGCCGTTCTTTGAGGCCCGGGTCTGGCTGCCAGATTTTTTATTATCTTCCAACATTTGGCGACCATCGTTCGTCAAGGCGGCTAGAACTCCGGTCCTTGAGGAATTAAGCAGCCTTCGTTTTGAATGAACGTTTTCGTTAATCCGTCGTGCTCTGTCAGCGGGTGGTAAACAGGGACTTCGGCCCGAACGGTCCCATCGACCGCCGCTGACTCGCGATGACAAATCGGTCATAAATCGCGCCTTCGAAGGGAAATTCTGCCGATCGGCCGGACTAGGATTTTTTGGGCACATCTGGTTGCACTTTCCTCCACCACGTATTCGCAGGGGGTGAACTCCCGCCTCCGTGGGGCCCTTCTCGCCGAGAGTCCCATGGGGGTGGTCACTCCTCTCGGAGGAAAGTGCGGCCAATCAACATCGCGCAGTGCCCGGAAAATCCGAAAAACCCGCCTGCTGAAACGTCGCGAAAATTCAGCAAGTGGGGATGTCCAGCCCATAGCGTCGTCGAGGGACTTCGGAGGAAAAATCCTCGAAGTCACTTGCCTTCCGAACACCGTAACGCAAACGATATCGAGCTCGCTGACGACGAAAACCGTCGTAGTTTGCTATTTTATATTTTGGAGTATTACCTATCTCGCGAACGAACAAGTTCTCCGTCGGTCGAGGACGATCGCGACGATAAAATACTTACTCGCGAAGCATAATCGACGCGAACCGCGAGTGAGAGTTAGTGGTCGTTAAATCATCCACATCTGATCTTGACGCCACGAAACATTTTGGTCCTTCGAGCCGGATCCACCCTAAGGACGAGCAGCAGCCATCCAGTGGATCCAAGGGAAAGGCGAGACGGAAACCACAACTTGGAAACACCAACCTGGAAGCGGTCTACGGCAATCGAGCGGACCGGAGACAAGCCATCGACCAGGTAGGCTCGTTAATATTACCAAGGTTGAAGTGATCCGTCCTTTCCATCTTAAACTCCTTTAAAATGGCAAACGTGAACACGACCGCGACCGCGAGCGAAACAAGTGCATTCTCGGAAACAGACATCCGCGTACGAAGGCAACGGCGTCGCACTTTCAAGTCGCAGATTACTACGGTGGAGAAATACGTCGCGTCGTATAAGGACTCCGAGACAGAGCGGATTAAGCTCCGTAATAAAATAAAACGTCTGGAGCAACAATTAACGGCATTCGACGCGATACAAGACGATTTGATCCTCATCGACGGTCCCGAAGACACAGAGACGCAGTATAACGAGATATTAGAGCGTTTCGACCACGTTCTCGCGACCGCGATGCACGTGCTGCAACGTGCCGAAACATCGGCAGAAACAGCGCGTAACGAAGAAAATCGTGCGCAATCGGCCACACCGACTCCATCGACCGCGACCAGAACGCGTTCGGACGATACTCTTCCGAAAATCGATCTTCCCAAGTTCGATGGCTTGGTCGAAAACTGGATCACGTTCAAGGATGCCTTCGTGGATATGATCCATAAAAACGATCGATTAAGTAATTCGAAAAAGATGAATTACTTATACTTATCGCTATCGGGGAGAGCCCTCCGCGCGATCAAGGGCTACAAGGTCTGCGATAAGGATTACGATCTCGCATGGAGGCAACTCGTTGAGGTGTACGACAACGAACGCCTCCAGATCCTCCGCCACGCCGCATTGCTTCGTGATACGCCGAAGATGCCCGACAATTCACCGCGGTCAATTCTAGACTTAGTGACACACATGCAACAACATGTGCGCTCATTGGAGTCGCTGGGTCGATCGCGAGAACAGATCGCGAGTGATCTGTTGACGAGTATTGTGGTATCGCGAATGGGGAGGAAAACGCGATCCGATTGGGAGAAAACGCTGAGAACAAAGGAGATGCCCACCATCGACGATGTCTTCGGATTTCTCCTCACGGTGGTCCACCAAGGGAATGAAGAGGACACGGAATCTCCCGCACCGCGAAAAGTGCACTTCTGCTGCACTAGCGAAAGCGACGAGGACGAAGGGCAATGGGAAACACCGAAGAAACGAGGAAAGAAACGATTGCGAACAACGCCGCAATACTCGCCGCATTCCTCGCCCCGTTCTTCGGCCCAAGAACATCTACGCTCATCGCCGCCAACGAAACGGTCGCAGCCTCCGCATTATTCGCCGCAATCGCGATTCTCTCAGCGACAACGTTATTCTCCGCGAAATTCACCGCCGTCGCCAACATCGTCTATACGCGGGAAGAGTCAAGCCTTCGCAACATCCACCTCAAATTGCCGGATTTGCAAGCAAGGTGCGCATCCCGAATACGGTTGCAAACAATTTCTTGCTCAGACAGTCAAAAAGAGAATCGAAGTCGCGCGAAAAGCAAATCTTTGCCTGAACTGTTTAAGGACGGACCACAAGACGGAGAATTGCAAGGCGGGAAAATGTCGCGTATGCAACGGCGCGCATAATACGCGATTACATCGCGAGTCCAGTCCGACACCGGCATGACTGATATCGCCCGACGACACACGACGCAAGCGGCCACGGAACACAAGGAAACGCAGCAAGGAGACGCAACCCATCGACAGTTCAACCAACGGCCTGATGACCACGGCGGTCATCAAAGTTCTCGATCGCGACGAGAGAATGGTCGACTGCCGTACGTTGGTGGATACGTGCGCGAACGCGAACTTTATGACCGAAGATCTCGCCACGAAATTGCGTCTTCCTCAGAAAAGGTTTTCCGTGGCCATCGAAACCTTAAACGCGGCAAATACGGTCTCGAGCAAACTCGTCGCTACAACCATAAAGTCTCGCCTATCGAACTACTCGCGTATTCTAACATTCTGCACGGTGCCGAAGATCGCAGGATTGCTTCCGGATACGCGCATCGACAGGGCGAGACTTTCAATTCCGGCAAACATACGATTAGCCGATCCGTACTTTCATCAACCAGCGCCCGTGGACATGTTGATCGGTAGCGGCCCCGCACTCGCGTCGTTATGTGTGGGGCAAATCGATCTCGCGCCGCGAAAGGGAGCAGATCTCGTTCTCCAGAAGACTCAGTTCGGATGGATCATCGGGGGGAGCGCACCATCCATCGCGCCAAGGACGAGACGCAACGCGTTCTTCTCTACCCTGGACTTCGATCTTCGAAGATTTTGGGAGATAGAGGAGGGGCAGAGCGGGCGACATCTCTCCGAAGAAGAGCGAGACTGTGAAAACCAATTCGCGAAGCATGTCAAACGGGATAATACGGGTCGATATATCGTCGCGCTGCCGTTCAATGAGAAGAAATCGCAAATCGGCGAGTCACGTGCGCGAGCACTCAACCGATTCTTCTCATTGGAGCGAAAGTTAATCGTGAGCCGGAATTGAGGCGCGAATACTCTGCCGTCATCGAGGAATACCTCTCACTTGGGCACATGAGACAGGTAAAAACAGTCGACGCGCCCGGATTCTACCTGCCTCACCACGCGGTCGTGAAACCTTCGAGCTCGACGACAAAGGTTCGCGTGGTTTTCGACGGATCGGCAAAATCCAGCAGTGGCGTCTCACTCAACGACGCTCTGCTAACGGGACCTACGCTGCAGGACGATTTATTCGCCTTGCTCCTGCGGTTTCGGATTCACGCGTTCGTGCTGACCGGCGACATCGAGAAGATGTACCGCCAGTTCATCGTGCAAGAAGAGGATCGCCGATACCAGCGCATTTTGTGGAGAAACGAGGAAAACGAGATCGCCACGTTCGAATTAAACACAGTTACGTTCGGGCTTTCTTCAGCTCCGTTTCTCGCCATAAGATGCGTCCAACAACTGGCAGACGACGAACGGACCGACTTTCCCAGGGCTTCAACGACACTGAAGAGGGATCTGTACGTCGATGACCTTCTCACCGGCGCCAATACGCTCGATCAAGCGTTGGTGCTACGAGATGAAATCATCGGCGCACTTCAACGAGGAGGCTTGAACATCCGGCAGTGGGCATCCAACGAGCCAGCCCTCCTTACTGGATTGTCGGAGAAACAGATCCACCCGAAACTCTTCGGCGACACCGACACCGTGAAGACCTTGGGAGTGGTATGGAACGCGAATGAAGATACCATCACGTACACCGTCGATCCAAACATCGCGCAAAGAGTGACGAAGCGGACCATTCTGTCGACCATCGCGAGAATCTTCGACCCTTTGGGACTGCTCGGTCCGGTTACCATTGTGGCGAAGATTATAATGCAACGATTGTGGCAACTGAAACTCGATTGGGACGAATCGTTGCCCGCTCAGTTGCACACAGAATGGTCCACTTTTGTGAACGACCTTGCAAATTTAAACAAGGCGTCGTTCAAACGTCACGTTGCGCAACGGAAACATCACCTTATGGAGCTGCACGGGTTTTGTGATGCCAGCGAACGGGCATACGGAGCGTGCGTATACATTCGCTCGGTCGACGAAAACGGGCAGACGGAGACGCACCTTCTGTGCGCGAAATCACGAGTCGCGCCTCTCAAGACCGTCACGCTCGCACGACTTGAGTTATGTAGTGCCGCGTTACTGGCAACGTTGTACTCCACGCTCCGAGAGGCGATGGTTGAAGAAGTTGATCGTACGACCTTCTGGACCGACTCAACCATCGTCCTCAACTGGCTCAGACGATCACCGGCCACGTTAAAAACATTCGTCGCGAATCGTGTGGCGGAAATACAGCGCAAAACCGACGATAAATCTTGGCGCCATGTTCGGTCGGAAGATAACCCCGCCGATTTGTTATCTCGCGGACAATCGCCGAGCCAGTTGATCCGAAGTCGCATCTGGAAACATGGACCACCCTGGCTTTCAAACATCGAATCGTCTTGGCCAGTGTCGCCCATTGACGAACTAGAAGAAATCCCCGAGGCCCGTACGATAATCTGCCTCGCTACGACCACCATCCGCAGCGAGGAAATTCTGGAGAGATATTCATGTTTCTCTCGGCTGAAGAGAATTGTGGCTTACTGCCTTCGGTTTGGACGGCCCGATCGCGACAAGGGACCTTTAACCGTCGAAGAACTACAGAAGGCCACAGATCGGATTCTGCAACTCGTGCAAGCTCCCGCGTTTGCGCAAGAGTTGCAGCAGCTCAAGGGTGGGACTGAATTGCACCGCAAAAGCAGACTCCTACCACTGCACCCTTTCGTGGACGAAAGGGGTCTCCTGCGAGTGGGGGGACGTTTGCAAAACTCGGACCTACCCTTTGAGAAAAAACATCCGATAATCTTACCGAGAGGACATCACGTTACTAGCCTTATCATCCGTCAGGCCCATCTCCAGCATCACCACACCGGAATCACGTCGACATTAAACATCGTGCGACAAACGTACTGGCCGATCGACGGACGCAACACAACGCGGAAAATCATTCGACAGTGCGTCAGGTGTTTCCGGGTGAATCCACCTGAGACCCAGTACATCATGGGTCAGTTGCCTGCGGCGAGGGTAACGGAGCACCGACCGTTCTACAATACAGGTGTAGATTATTGCGGGCCATTTCACGTCAAGGAACGGCGCTACCGAAACCGCAAACAAGTGAAGGTGTACGTCGCGGTCTTCATTTGTTTTGCGACAAAGGCAGTGCATTTAGAGGTGGTCGGGGACCTGACATCAGAGGCGTTTATGGCGGCGCTTAAACGCTTCGTCGGTCGAAGAGGACTGTGCCGAAATATATATTCGGATAACGGTACGAACTTCGTTGGCGCGAGCAACGATTTAACGGCGCTGCACAATTCCCTACCTGAGGACGAAGGGATCCGGCGCTTCCTCACGGAGAGGAACATTACGTGGCACTTCATGCCGGCTCTCTCGCCTCATTTCGGAGGCTTATGGGAAGCAGCCGTTAAATCGTTTAAACATCACGTTAAACGCGTCGTCGGCGAGGAACTGTTCACTCTCGAACAGTTCAACACATTCGTCATTGAAGTCGAAGCCATCCTCAACTCCCGACCTCTGACACCTCTATCATCCGATCCTAACGATCCCCTCGCGTTAACCCCGGGTCATTTCTTAATCGGTAACGCCTTAACGAGCCTCCCCGAGGCCGATTTCAGCGGCACTCCCAGCAATCGCTTGACCAACTGGCAACATATCCAGAAGGTCAAGCAAGATTTCTGGACGCGCTGGCATAAGGAGTACATTAACCTCCTGAATGTACGCCACCGCTGGACCAAGGGGAACCACAACATCACGGAGGGGACGATCGTGGTACTGAAGGAGGATCATACGCCGCCACTGCAGTGGCATCTCGGGCGTATCGAGCAGGTCCATCCAGGGAAGGACGACGTCGTGCGTGCTGTCACCGTTCGCACGGCGTGCGGCGTCTACCGGCGCAACGTTCGGCAGCTGGCACCCCTTCCCATCTACGAGGAGTCATCGCCGTCTTCGTAGATCGTACCGATCAGCTGGCACCGCTTCAAGGGTCGATGAAGCGGCATCGTTATCATCGAAGCCAGCGTCAGCGAGCGCAACGAATCGGTAACGTAATTGATCGACAGAGTCTCTCAACGGGGGGAGCATGTTCCGTCGTACGGAAACAAAAGCGCGTTCGGAACGAAGCGAAAGTTTGCCGTTCTTTGAGGCCCGGGTCTGGCTGCCAGATTTTTTATTATCTTCCAACATTTGGCGACCATCGTTCGTCAAGGCGGCTAGAACTCCGGTCCTTGAGGAATTAAGCAGCCTTCGTTTTGAATGAACGTTTTCGTTAATCCGTCGTGCTCTGTCAGCGGGTGGTAAACAGGGACTTCGGCCCGAACGGTCCCATCGACCGCCGCTGACTCGCGATGACAAATCGGTCATAAATCGCGCCTTCGAAGGGAAATTCTGCCGATCGGCCGGACTAGGATTTTTTGGGCACATCTGGTTGCACTTTCCTCCACCACGTATTCGCAGGGGGTGAACTCCCGCCTCCGTGGGGCCCTTCTCGCCGAGAGTCCCATGGGGGTGGTCACTCCTCTCGGAGGAAAGTGCGGCCAATCAACATCGCGCAGTGCCCGGAAAATCCGAAAAACCCGCCTGCTGAAACGTCGCGAAAATTCAGCAAGTGGGGATGTCCAGCCCATAGCGTCGTCGAGGGACTTCGGAGGAAAAATCCTCGAAGTCACTTGCCTTCCGAACACCGTAACGCAAACGATATCGAGCTCGCTGACGACGAAAACCGTCGTAGTTTGCTATTTTATATTTTGGAGTATTACCTATCTCGCGAACGAACAAGTTCTCCGTCGGTCGAGGACGATCGCGACGATAAAATACTTACTCGCGAAGCATAATCGACGCGAACCGCGAGTGAGAGTTAGTGGTCGTTAAATCATCCACATCTGATCTTGACGCCACGAAACAAAAGTATTATACGTACACTGCAAATCCAAGTGTGTTATTTTAAAACATATAAACGTATTATTTCCTTGTAGTCACTTTTTAGACGTTTCCCGATGTGTTATTTAACACAGTACATGTGTGTTATTTTTCAGCATGTAGGTGCGTTATTTTTAAAATACATAAATGGGTTATTTTAAAATATAAATATATATGTGAGAAGAATATTTTATTAGAACAAAACGATTAAACGATTAGAACAAAACGATTAAACGATTAGAACAATAAATACAATACAAATCAGATCAACTCGGACACAAAATCGACTTCTTCACACCACTGCTCAATCACGACTCTATTTACCGTGCGGCTCCACAGCCGTGTCACCTGGGCGGCGGAGCTTCTCGTTTTCAACCGCCTATTCGTACCATTTTGTTTCTTGGAGTCCACTCGCTCAGCCTCTTAAAGGAAGCACCCGACAAAGTCGTAGCATTCAAATATTCTTATTAGTTTGTCTGGAGGAGCGAGACATTGTATTACATTGTTGTCTCGTCGCGCGCTTCGTTTCATCAAGGAGAATCTCCCCATGTGGTGGGGGTAATTCTGCCGGAGTTTATTCTGTTTTCACTATAGAGATGTTAGAAATCTGGTGTCTACGCCGATGTCCTCACTGTCGCCACCCAAATCGCGTTGTCTCCCTTGCTTCGATCTGCAGCGTTCTCTCTTTTCGTCTTTTAGTTCGATTTGTATGTGTAGCTCTTTTAACGAATCGCGAGGTAGAACGTCAAGTGCCTTCGTGTACATGTGACAAGAGGCATGACGGTTGACGCCTGGCGAATCAGGCTCTGCCAAAACAGGCTTACCTCCTAGGTGACACGGCTGTGGAGCCGCACGGTACAAATGTTACCGCCGCTTGTTCAAATATTCCAATCCTACATATATATATGTAAGGAGATTGCTTTTCTGATGGTGCCCACAGTCTTCTTGCTATTAACTAACATTTATTAAAAAGATACATAAAACCAACAATAACTATAACATACACTTAGGAACTAATAAAAATAAGCAGTAACAGTTATGGCGTCTTTTCGCTTTCACGTTTCGTTCTTCACTGCTGTTGTGCAGCTGGTTTGCAACTGTTTTGTTTCTTCTGCCCGGTCTTTTGTTTCTCACGTCATCATATCGTTCTCTCTATCATTCATTCACTTTCTCGCTCACTCATTTCATCTGCCTTCTTACATATTTATAGTTAAATCAATTACATATTCACAGAATTGAATAAAATTATATTAAACATTATTATGATTGTTCAATATTTTAAAGGAGTGCATGAACTCCGGTATTAATATGCAACCTACCACATTCAAGAATATTTCGATATATTATAGATGAGAATGATTGGTTAACGTGTCAAATGATGCGAACCAATAATGCAAAAATTACAGTTATTGTTTTTCTACTCTTTTAAGTGGTAATAATAACTGATAGATATCTGGTCAGTAAATACATAAAAAACAAACGGCTAATACGTAAAAACGTATAATTCTAACGAAATGTGTAATTTTAATACCCTTTTGTGCATAAAACTGAAGTGTGTTTAAATTTAACATACAAAAAAAATGCATTATTTATTTACTCAGATAAAACGTGTAAAATAACGCGTTAGATGTGTTAAAACTTCACGTTAATTTTTTCAAGTGTTTTATTTTAATGTACATAATTGCATTTACACGTTTAGACGTGTTAATGAAGTGTGCTTACACATTTTGGTGCATTTACATAACCCACTTTTAACACACTTGGATTTGCAGTGTAGCTACGGCGCTTACAGGGAGCGATGGCGTCGTAGTGACAAAACGTTCGGGATGGATATTTTCTTAAATTGTGCCGAAACGAAAACAGTTATGACAATTTCCACTGATTGTTTTTTATTCAGAAATGTACGTAGAATCCAATGGTGTACAGTAAATTTGTGCTAGCAACAGTCCTCTACGTGAAAATGCAAAATGAATGAGTAAAAAATTCGCGAATTTGCTCGTTTTTGAACTTTGACAGTGATTTACTGCTATTAACCCTCGCGTTCCTATAGCGGGGTCTCTGGAGATGCAGCGTTTAGCGCACGATGACACACACTGACAAACATGTAATTTGAGTATCACTCGCCGACTTCGGAGCGATAACACACACATTTACGAAGTTGTATTCGATACAATCCAACAGTGTGTAAGTGACTCGGCAGCCAGCAGTTCTTTTCGAGTCGCGTTAGTTCTTTGCAGGGACTGATACAAGTAGGACGTGTGTAGCGCACAAAATTTTACCATAGAAGAATATATTTCATTACATACTTAACACATAATGTACGAAAGAGACAGTATTCACTCTCCGCAACCACCTATTATTACATGTAATAATTGTCCCGTAATAAACACCGAATGTAAATATCCTTTACTTTTGCTTGATACAAGTTTATATTTTTCCTGCACATCTTGTGTAAAAACCTTTTTGAATGTTGATATCGGAATTATTACAGAACGTTGTATAACTTATTGATTGCTGATTTCATTCTAATTTTTTTATTGAATTTATTAGTCAAATAGTTGTAGAAAACACAAGTAGAAAATATTCCTTCTCATGCTCAGGAACACAATGCGGTTGTATTAGTAGCATGCTTATCTCATGTTTCGACTCGAGCGAACGCGTAAATGTATTAGTGAGAATTGGTGTGTGTCTCAAAGGACCCCGTCACCGGGCGCGGTTCTTCAAAGTCCGTAGTCCGAGGGTTAATCAATACGGAATATTATAATATGCTTATATATACATACTCGGGAAACACTCCTCTATTTTTTGAGACCAAGAACAACAACCTACGTTTCTAAGTTTTCACGTAATACCAGCTTCTTTACCGAAAAGGACCGTTTTTACAAATGTTGATTTTTTTCGAAAACAGAGGGTGATCCAGAAATTTGGTTGCCGGATTCGTGTTCAGGACGACGAACTCTATAAGAATTATATAGTGGCTATAGGAAAACAGAAAACAGCTTCAAATTTGTTGGACAGTGTTATCAATTGCTATACAAATATTGGGGATATAGCAAGAAAACTTTTTGACAAATCTCCGAGCTTCATAGAAAAGGTTCAATGCCAAAATGAATGTCCTGAGAAAACGTACAATCTTCCAGTAGGCAGTATAGAGTCATGTGGGTCAAGTGTGCGCAGCGTCTAAGTGTGCGCATTCAAAATATCTCGAAAACTATAAAGAGCTAAGGAACGGCAACCCCTCTCTCCAGTACCTCGCGGGACGTCCTGCGAAGCCCTCGTATCGCAGTAGCTGCTCGCGCGCCGTTTTGTTCTGACAGGTAAACGAAGATTTTTGCTAAAATATTTACGATACTTTGTCACATTTGACGCGTAATCTTTTGTAGTCATGAAAACTTTTTGAAAATATGTTATTTGCTATCGAGTGCAACATAATATCTAGTTTTTTATTTGCCAGTGTTTAAGTTGTTACACACGGCCCTGAGTCTAAGAAATATAGACTCTCCAACTCGGGGCCGGAAATCTACCATTTGTGCAGCCGGACCCCTCGATCAGTCCCAAAGTCGCTCTGTTTGCTTAGAATCATTACGTTAGGAAATAGGAACTCGAACAGGCGAATGACCTCTTAACAGTAAGACACCTTTTCTATTACATCCCTCGGGAAATTCCTGGAAATAGTAGTACCCCACCACCTTTTTCGACCTATAAAAGATCGACTGCAGTTCATGCCATGGGCTTAGTTCACTGTAAGATCGTCACGTTGTTACACCGATTAAACTACGCGTATAGATCTAATCGTTAGACGAAACTTAGAGTTCTCGCTACGATATAACCATATAGAATACACGTAAAGTCCGCGATATCTATTAGGCATTTCTGTTCTAATACCCCGCATTTCCTCAGTGCGTCAAAATAGAGAGTAGTGCAACTAGGTGCGTGCGAACACATTACACGACTCCACGTAACACCTTTGTACCACACACATACAGTACACTTAAAACTGTAACCAGCCATTTATACGAAAATATAACTTGTTCGAGTTTTGATCACTTCGGGTTTAACCCTTTCGCTACGGGCGGGTTCTCCGCCGCGGTACTTCTGCTGAACGGAGCGCCGCGACATCACTGCACGCTACGCGACGCCGATCGTCAGCGAGAGTACCGCGGCGGAGAACCCAAGCTGCTGGAATGTTTTCGGACAAAAAAATTTTTCTCCAAAGGGTATTTATAAATAAAGAGTATTCCAGGGTATTTATAACTATTATTCAATATAATATAATATAATAAAACAATATAACATATAAGACAATTCTACAAATAATACAACATAATATAATGAAATTCTAATAATGTAACTGCGTATGATATTTTTTAAAACATGGTGTTACACACAAGCCAACATTGCAAATTTCGCATTGGTATCGCGATCTCTTTCTCTTATCATTTCTGGAACAAACTATACACTTTCGCAGCTGATTTTTCCGTTTTGGATTTTCATTTATGTATAGCGACGGGAAGTGGTTTCCAGTGAAGCGAAGTGTGTCGTTTCCCCTGATTTATTTGCAATGGTATTCTTCCTGTCAGATTGATAACGACTTAAAAGTTGACGAATCAACTGTAGATGAAAGCTTGCCATTGATATTTGTTTTCCTGTTTTTAACTTATATAGGCAATAAGCATTCCAAAGGCACATGTCGATTAGGTGAAAAAAATATTTTTTGTACCATTTCAATGCTTTGCGTTCTGAGTGAATGGTGCTGATGACCATATCTGTTTTATCAACAGCTCCCATTAATTTATTATAATCGACAACGCACTTCGGCTTCATAATCATTTCTCGAGTCCGACAATGACGTTTCGTTTCAACGAATTCTTCGCTATGAAAAGAGGATAGCATGTACACTTCCCTTTTATCACACCATCTCATCGCTAATAAATACTTCGAGGAGCGAAAACTCGCTTCACCAGTTTTTAATTTATTTTGGATAACTGGCATGCCTTTTCGCCTTTTACGTACCGTTCCACAAGCGTTAGTTTGATTATGTTGCAAAAGAATAAAAAGTGCGGGGCTTGTATACCAATTGTCTACGTATAACGTATGGCCTTTGCCTAAATAAGGTTTTAGTAATTCCATTACAATGTTTCCTGACTTCCCAATAAATTCATTTACGCAGTCTACAGTGGTTAATGAGCCATTATAAATAATGAAATCCTGCACAAATCCAAATTTGGTATCGCATAAAACAAATGATTTTATTCCAAATCTGTTTCTTTTAGAGGGTATATATTGCTTAAATGATAACCTTCCTTTGTACAGGAGTAAGCTTTCGTCAATACATAAATTTTGAAAAGGATAAAATGCCTCCTGAAAACGTTGTCGCAGCTTATCACAAATTTCCCTTATTTTATATAATTTATCAAGATCTGCAGTCACAATGTCCGTATTAAAATGTAAAATTTTCAGCAAATATAAAAACCGATCTCTACTCATCACCTCTCCAAAAATGTTGCTCCTCAAAAGTTTGTCGTTAGACCAGTATTCAGCATATTTTAATTATTTATTTCGCGACATCAACAATTTGAGGGCAAGAAAGCAATACATCTCTGGGAGAGAAGTATTTTGTGAATTTACTGTATTATGATTGTTATCAAGGCTACTGCAGTAACTGTTTGTCGTGCCGACAATGAAACTTATAAAATTTTCAGAGCAGAACAATTGAAAATAATCTAAAATCGATGCCGAATATCTAATTGACGCCTTTATTCCGGAATGCGGGGAATTGAATTTATGGAAAGTCGGTTGAAATAAGTCGCTGGCCCATCTAATATCTGTGAGATCTTTTTCAGATTTAGATGAACAGTCTTCTTCATATTCGGGTGTGATGGATCTCTCGGGTGTGAGGATTTCTCGAAATCTTCTACTATTTCTATGAGGTCTCTCTCTTGCCAAATTCGAATTTATCTCGTCACCTTCTGACAGATCCGAATAATTGTTGCTTTCGTCAATAAGTCTTTTTCTGTTATTTCTCGTCATTTTAGGGGCGAGATAAAATCTATTCTGAAATAATAATTAACCTAAATGAAATAAAAAAATTGAAAAACGATAAGGCATACCTGTTTTATATAATTTATATTATTATACCTATTTTTATATTATGTATATGAAGGTGAATTATCTTTTTGCAGTAAGTACTGACTTCATTCGCTACGAACAATCGAACAGCTACTGAATCGAGACTGATTGTCGAGGTATATCGGTTGCAAAGCAGTTTGTTATTTCGGTTGTCAGCAACAAATGATGCAAAAAAGACATTATCAGTTCATGCCCAGAGTCAGAAACTTATTCAAAACGGTAGGCCGCAATAGCTCAGTGGCATCTTGCGGAGAGCCACTATAGTGGCCCGTAGTACCTCAGTGGCATCTTGCGGAGAGCCACTATAGTGGCCCGTAGTACTTCAGTGGCATCTCGCGGAGAGCCACTATAGTGGCCCGTAGGAGCGAAAGGGTTAAATCCTTTACGACTACCTACTAGAAATCTCCAGCCTGCGATCCCACAGCAATACATCTTTACCGCTCGAGGTGTATTGCAACAATTATAAAGTTACGTCAGCCTTACTAACATTCCTGTGGCATCTTGTGTTAATCACACGAGAAAGTCCATAAGTGTTCCAACCTCCTGTGGCATCTTGTGTTAATCGCACGAGAAAGTCCATAAGTGTTCCAACCTCCCGTAGCACCTCGTGTTAATCGCACGAGATAGTCTACAAGTGTTCCAACCTCCCGTGACATCTAGTGGTAACGATACACCGGAAAGTCCACAAGTGATTCAACTTCCTACGGCTATCTCGTGTCTCCTATACACGAGATTGTTCGGTACTAACAACTTCTAAAAACCAACATCCAAACGAACACTCTACCTTATTCTTTTACCTCGGCCACCCGCAACGCTCCTGGCCCTGGCTCGTAACAAAGTTGTTATGATGACGCAATAATCATTGACATTCATACAATTCTGTTTCGATGGTTTGGGTTAAGTGTGCGCAGAAGCCTGTCGTGAAAGAGTGCGCATGCGCACACTTACCCCACTTGCATATCTTTGTACATGTGTTGCTATGTATTTGTTATGTATGCATACCATTGTCGTCTATTCAAGCTCTGCCGAAAGCAACATCACAAAATCGACGACGAAAAGGCAAAAAGTCAATAATTGCTACTGATAGTCCCTTTAAATCTGAGTTAGAAACTAAGGAAAAAGAGGAAGAAGAGAAATTATCCAAAAAGAAAATACGACTAGATTTAAAAGAAAGACTAAAAACTAAGAAAACTACTACAAAATCATCTGAGACTGCCAAAAAAAGAATGTTAAAAATAAGTATCTTAAGAAACCAAAAAATGACGAAAATGAGTATTACTGCCCCTTATGTGGCGAAAAGTATTCTGATCCACCGAGTGAAGACTGGATTGAATGTAGCCTTTGTGGAGCCTGGTGGCACGAACAGTGCACCAGCTTTGAGCACGGCACTTTTATTTGTGATACATGTATGACGAAGTAACTAATGATTTTTAAGTTCAAATTGATCTCATATTTAGATTTAAGATGATTACTATGCTGATTACTTTAAGTACCTATGATAAAAATTTTAATAATTATATAATACTGTTTACGTTCTAAAAATATATAGCTCAATATTTATTTGTTGTTGTTGCGTACACTTACCCACAGTGCTGCGTACACATACCCCTATACTGGGGTAAGTGTGCGCGTATGGAACGGTTTTTGTTTTCTATAGTTTCTTAAAATATAAGCTATTGACAATACTGTTATTGTGTCTAAGTTAATTACAAATAAACAGTCTTACTAATTAACACAGTTTTATTTTATTCTACAAATAATTTTCGAGTTTTTGAAGCGTAAAAGTTTAAATGCGCACACTTGACCCACATGACTCTATCGGATAAGCATATATTAGCCGGGGATCTCACCGAATCCATAAAAAAAATATACTTTTGATTGGGCCTCGACATTGTCAGGTTCCAGATTGCAATGGAATTGCGGACTATACAGCGGGAATTGTTGGTAATGAATTTAATATTATGAATTCTCCAAAATGAAGTACAAGAAATACGGTCTGCGGACTTCAAATTGGAATTTCATACAATACTGCATATTCAATTTGAACGTTTCTATGATCACAAGAAATGTTCTACCTTTGGATGTATATTCGACGAAAATCACGAACATCAAAATAGATTTGAGGCAGATTCCGGTGATAATCGATGATCCATCAACATCACCGAAGGGGCCATTGCATCTCGTTGGAGAGGTGGAGTGTGAAGGTCCGGCTGTGCGAAGAAGACACAGCAATGATGAAGCTACTGGACACTATAGGGCACTGTCATTGAGACAAAAATATCAATGGATCGAGTATGACGATTTACGTGTCAAAGAGAGAAAAGTGTCCCGTGGCATTGTTCTTACTCCGCTCCTTATTGTATACGCGAGAATTATGTATACGCGAGAATTATGTATACGTAAGACATTTATGAAAGTTTTATTCATCACCTGAACTTGGAAGGCATACAATATATTAGAAATCACCGAATCCGAGTCAGATATGTCACTTTCACTTCCTATACAACCCCCAATCCGCGTGAAGCGGATTAATAATCGTCTCACGGATATTTTGTGAATTTTGCGTGTCGGTTGTCTTCAACAAGTTGGATATTTGATATTTGAGACGAAAGATTGTCGAATTGGTTATGAATTTTTGAAGAAACAAAAAAGATGAATTCATTCATGCCAGCAAGACGACGAATTTTGCATCAATTTGAAAATCCTTCGGCGCAAGAATCGAAATTTTCAAGCACAATCGTAATGCAATAGTTAGAAAATATCGGGGCAGATTATTTCGCTTCACGCGAAATAGCTCATACATATTATCGCTCGGCTGGTCCTACTGATCAACATCGAATGGATTGTGCCACTTTTTCTCGTGAGCATTGGACAGTGGGGGTAGTTTTTCGGCGGAAAGGATGGAGCAATAAATTCGCAGATGGGATATTTTTGGAGCACAGAATTCCTGCGGTGGAAATCATCCACGACAATGGAATTGTGCCGCGTAGTTGGAGCACTTCTCTCTTGAGCCTCTGAAAGTGGGGGTAGTTTTTCGGCGAAAGAGATGGTTATATAATTTTTTCAGAGCATTTCTTGAAAGCACGAAAAAAGCACTAAATCTCCATGCTACGGAAACTACATTGTTGTCTCGTTTTCTTAGTTTATTTGGAATGGATGTGCTAGCTTCCAAATGAACCTGACACAGCCATCAATTTTTAGAAATCGGTAAGTAAGAGCAAAAAAATCGCAAATAAAGTAACAAATTAGCACGAAAAAAGCACTAAATTCGTAATTCGGTTTGGTTCGATTGTGCTCATTTGGCTGTGCCAACTTTATATACGTGCGTCTGTCTGGAGTTCTCGTCCGGCGCACAGTGGTCGATTTCGCCGAAATCCTGACCAAAACCCCAAAATTTGTTTTCACAATTTTCAAAATTTAGCAATTGCGTTTGATTTGTAACACATCAGAGCATTGTTTTCCATTAATAAAAATTTTTATTGAACAATACTCTGAGAGATATGCAATGTTAAATTTGGCACTTAAATAATGTAACGTTTTCACGTCGAAATTGAGAATACGTTTTCAATGTGAAATTAAAGTTTGATCCACTTTTTCAGTATTGGTAGCTATTTATCATACTTTTAATTTATAAATATCTTGGTTTCATTTTTTTATTTAATATTTTACAACTGTGATGGTACAGAATGTAAATCCTATATATTTTTTTCCTTTTGCTAGTGAAATAGTTGTAAAGTCCACAACCATCCAAGCTAATTTTTTTTTTAAATTAAACTTTGAAGCTTCCCGAAGAAGAACTCGTTGAGTTTTCTTGCGACTTTTTGCGATTCTTCGAGTAATTGTTATTTGTTTGTCGCGCGCGCCATGCTCGGGGAAGTGCATTTATGACATAGAGCCGGGCTATCGTGCTTTACCTAATGAATACTGCTAATCCTTCTCTAAAATCAACCTGGCAGTTAACGAAATAATATGTTTATTTCATGGGGTTAAAAATCGGAATGAGTTTAAACAAGCTGGTGGCCTATTGTTTCGAGGCAACTACAGATAGCCGCGGCTACCTCGACCGCTTACCGTCATAAACCGAAAGATCTTTGACGATTCTAATGAAAATCTGGCTAGTTGCAGGTATGAGGGAAATATTTGTTCCTTACAATGTTTCATCTTTCTCCTTCGACCGAAATTTTTATTAAATAAAGAGAAATTCGGAGATGGAACAGCAATGACATGCTTGTATTAGGATACAGCGACTGCTGCAATAAATATCATTAAAACTGCAGAAGTCCGTGGAATAACATAATATATTTTTTTTAAATTAAACTTTGAAGCTTCCCGAAGAAGATCTTGTTGAGTTTTCTTGCGACTTTTTGCGATTCTTCGAGTTATTGTTATTTGTTTGTCGCGCGCGCCATGCTCGGGGAAGTGCATTTATGACATAGGGCCGGGCTATCATAAGACTACTGATTTTCGTGCCGATCCGACAATTTTTCGATACTCGCACCTGCCATATTAGAGCCGCCATTTTGTTTTTGGAAATTCTGTGTTCGGATTCTTAATCAGCGACCGGAAAAACATAAGACTACTGATTTTCGTGCCGATCCGACAATTTTTCGATACTCGCACCCGCCATATTAATCCGCCATTTTGTTTTTGAAAATTCTGAGTTTGGATTCTTAATCAGCGACCGGAAAAACATAAGACTACTGATTTTCGTACCGATCCGACAATTTTTCGATACTCGCACCCGCCATATTAAGCCGCCATTTTGTTTTTGAAAATTCTGAGTTTGGATTCTTAATCAGCGACCGGAAAAACATAAGACTACTGATTTTCGTGCCGATCCGACAATTTTTCGATACTCGCACCCGCCATATTAGAGCCGCCATTTTGTTTTTGAAAATTCTGAGTTCGGATTCTTAATCAGCGACCGAAATAATAGTAATATACCAATTTTCAGCTAAATTGAAAAACTCCTTGGGGTTTTGGCCAGGATTTCGGCGAAATCGACCACTGTGCGACGGTCGGGCGAGGATATCTGATTATTTATCTTTCGAGGGAATCACTTGGCATTTTATTCCTCCTAAGGCTCCGCACTTTGGCGGTTTGTGGGAGGCGGCCGTGAAATCGGCAAAACACCACCTTAAACGCGTTGCTGGTAATGCATCTCTTCTTTTCGAAGAATTGTATACGCTATTAGTTCAAATAGAAGCCGTGCTCAATGCTAGGCCTTTAACTCCTCTTTCCTCGGATCCATCAGAACTTCGCTTTCTCACACCTTCTCATTTCCTTATCGGAGACTCGATGCTGGCGACCGCCGATCCAGACCTGACGGAGATGCCCGTGAACCGGCTATCGCGCTGGCAGTATGTGGAGCAGCTAAGGCAACATTTTTGGAAGAGATGGTCCAAAGCAGTCAAGTCAAGGTTTGGCTCGACAGAGCCGTTTCTCGAGCTGCGCCGCCTCCTTCACCTACACATACAGCCGAGATGTCACTGATTCACAGGCACACCGGCGGCGTTACGGTCGTGCCTACTGGTACAAGCGTGGTAGCATGTGGCGGTATATTGGGGCGACATTTATATTTTAAAAATTTTGCGACAGCAAAATGCAAACTTGTTCGCCTCAAAGAATGTAGAATAATGTAAGAAGTTATTGGGGCGATACATTGTACAATGTTGTGTTGTCTTTTAACAGTAAAGAGGTAATATAGGTTTCCACATTACCCATGGAAATATGCAAATGCACTCTTTGTTACAAAGTTATCTTCTGAAAATCTATTCCACTGCATCAATGTCCTTTTCCGCTGAATCGTTGTCGAGAAATCGCATTAAAATATAAATGAAGAAAATGTTTTTTAACAATCATACAGATGAAAGAAACCGTTGAGATACATCTCTATATGTAAAATTGACAATACTTTGGCATTTTATTACAAAACAACATTGAAATTAAACGAGGCAGAACCACTCTTTGTTACTAAGAGCTTCTTATAATTAATTATGTTTTAATTGGTATATTAGAACTTTGCGTCGAGCATTTTGAGACGAATAAAGTTACTGAAAACATTTAAGACAACTGCGGCGGCAACAATGTGTTCTTTTACGCTGGGAAACCTAGCGTTCTATTATCGTGTAGTTACTTTTAACAATTTGCACTAATAATTGATTTACAACTATTGGTGCTGGAACACAATACTATATTTAGTCGTAATGCATAACGTAGTGGTTAATTTCGGTAAAATCGTCGCCAGAAGCCCAAAAATATTAAAATATATTAATTGTACTTTATTTAACACATATTCGAGCATACTTTTTCACTAACAATACTTTTGTATTACCCTACATGCGATATAGTGCGGTGTGAAATTGTATTTCGACAAATAACCTTTATCGACGTGCCACGCACGACGTTCTGATCTCCGCGACTGACGCGCAAGGCACGACTTTTTCAGCGCGACTGATTGACTACGAATGTCGCCCCGAATACGCCCGTGCTCATGCCAATAGGTCCGCTACTATGAAGGGGAGGCAAAGTCAATCAGCGAGCTCTCGAGTGTATAGGAAGGAGTAGCAGGCGGAGCAGCTCGAGAAACGGCTCTGTCGAGCCAAACCTTGACTTGACTGGTCCAAAGAATACCTGCAACACCTTATCCAAAGGCCTAAGTGGACCAAGAAATGCGAGCGGTCACTCCAACCGGGTGACATGGTGCTAGTCCGGGAGGACAATCTGCCACCCCTCCAATGGCTGCTGGGCAGAATTGAATCAACCGTACCAGGCGCTGACGGCGAAATCCGCGCCGCCACCGTTCGGACTGCGAAGGGCATCATCTCACGACCAGCAGTCAAACTTTGCATTTTGCCTATCGAGCACTGAGGACTTTACTTTAAAAAAAAACAAAAAAACAACAAAAAAACTTTACTTTAAATTTAGAGCTTCATTTAAGAATCGTTTGTATTCTATACTCGTCACTACTACTTAAGTAGTCGCAATCATTGTAATCCATCTATCTCATTCTTAAATGTTTTATGTATTCATATAATCATCCAATTATGTAATCTTCTAGCAGTAATTAGTATTTACGTTGGAAGGTTGGACCTTCCAAGGGGGGCGATATGTTCCGACCGTTGTCGGCCTTTTTCGGCCCTGTTCGGAGGGCATCAAGGGTACGTGCTGCCGAACGTTATCGTCGCTTTTTGTTTTGGTTTTGACGATATGGCGAGCGACGCGTGACGACAGAATCGGCGAGCGCAGTGCAGTCAGTCGTCGTCGAACCGTTTAAGAGACTACACATAAAATATATTGATTGTACGAGAAAGTTTAGTGGAGAAAATTATTTCTTGCACTGTTGGGTACACGAGTATTCAACACACACTGGTGCGCGTTTTGCCAAAAGGTCGCCACGCTTAACTGATTAATTAAACTATAATTGTAAGTTTTGCACTTGGTGTCTTTTCTTTCTGGATATCCCGAAATAAATAAATGCGTTTAAAAGAAGCGAACGCATTTTCACTTCACACGGCATAACAGAACGATCATACTTGCGACCTTTAATGAACGAAATAACGTATGTTAAAGTAATTTATTCAAATGTATTTGGTATCTACAACAAGGGGGAAGACTCAAGATTTTGCAAGTGAAACTTGCAAGGGATTCAACTATCTGGACAGTAGTTGTGAGACATTTATTAGAAATACGTACAATGAGTGACTCACAAAAGTATTCGAACGCTGTTACATTGTTGACATTTTTTCATCTTTCCGAGCAATGAATGTAAACAGTGACACTGAATAGAAACGTTAATACATTTAATTGATGCTAAGACATCGTTTCAGAACAGTACCGCAAAATTCTGATGAATAATATTTGAAATGAATACCAAAAGTAAGAAACCCAAAAGTGTGAAAGAGAAGTGATACATCGATTACATAAAGATGGAAAATCATACTGTAAAACACAACAACGATTTCTCCTTTTTTTTATACATATAATAATATAATGATATATTATGGGCGTATATAAATACAAGGAACTATATTGTATATATCTTACAAGGGAACTACCCGAGGTGTCCGCCTCCGATTTTGATGAAATTTGGTACAGTTGTTGTATCCCTTGGTTGGTTAACAACACTTTATTTAGGAAGAACTGTTGCACGCTCGGAGTTTTAACAATTTTAGAATAACGTCGTCGCGAGATGCCGACCGTCAGAGATTCGATACAAAATTACTGATTGAGTCTGTCAGAATTTGGAAATGAGACTGGCCTTTTAAAGGACCTTAAAGTAGTGTGGTGGGAGGTTTGGATGACTCTGACTTCTCGTGACTAAGGTTCCAAAAGGGCGATCGCTTTTCCAGCGACTTTCGCGAAGACCAAAGGTCTTGAAAACATATTTTGGAAGGAAAAGCGATGACGGAATCGAGGATGAGTAATATTCCCTTTTGGACCTTGAATCACGTTGAGTAATATTTGGAGCTAGTATCTTATTGTTAAAGAAGATAGTGAGTTTGAGGAACATGAATCGAGTTGGTATCCAACACAGTTGTTCAGGACGCGAAAATAATCGATACGTATTTTTTTATATCTGTTAAATCGCATGTTTAGGGGGTGAAACCACCCTTCAAAGTTCCCGATTTTTTTATTTTTTCGCTTATAACTTTAAAACGGTTAATGATAGACATTTTTGATAAATGTACGAAATGTTTGTTTCGGCGCCTACTAAAGGCCTATGCAATTGAAAATTTGATTTAACGATTTTTTGTTAATTTTTTATTAAAAAATGACATTTTTTTGTCATATCTTTAAAGTTTACGATCCGATTTTAACCAAATTTGTTTTAAATGATAGAGAAATCAAAAATAAAAGTTACGTGTTTTTGCGTTTTTCCCTAATTTATTCTGGAGTCGTGAAATTAACCCTTTCCTTTTTTCGGTTTTGGCACTTTACATCACTATATCTGATAAACGAGTGATGATAGGATAAAATATATTATGGAACAAATACTTCCCTCCTCATCTAGAATATTATCGTTTTTGTAAAAAACCAAAATTTAAAAATTTTTCGTTTTGTTTTACAATACTCAAGCTGCGCGGATACGGCAAGACGCAGCAATCACAAACTGTCGTAGATGTCATCAGTTCAGTATATAATATATATTTGTTCCCTTGCGGGGTACAAAGCGGGCCCCTCGTAGATGTCATAAAATGTCATAAGGGAAAATTTCGTTGTTTTTTACGTATGAAAAGAATATGTTTATAAATAATTTAAAACATAATTTATTTATAACAAAAAAAATAATTTAATTTATGAATTTAATATACATATACTATTATAGCTTCTATGAAACATATAGTTCGCAAAAATAATACTTTTCGAAGAAATGTTCAAAGCAAAGTGATTTTTTACGCCACGCACATGTAATAATGGCAGGTTGTATTCCATAAATTTACTTTTTGTCGTTAACCATTTACGTTATATGTTAGATATAGTCAAATCCGCGTTCTTCTTCTTACACGAAAGCTATTGTTTCCTTGTGTTTACGCGCTACGCGTAGAATGTATGTGTGTGTGGCTAGGGCATTTAGCCTAACGAATATTCGTGAAAGTAGTAAGCATCCGGCTTTTGTACGAGCAATACTTTGCACGCTTCGCTATTTCTTTTCGGTTTTCTCGAACATTACAATCGGGGTATATTATAATAAAGTTAGTTTTACAATAGTCTGGCATTTTTGTTCACGGACTTCAACATTATATACAAAACAGCACACATGATTAATTTAGTTTAGTTAGGGTTCATTTAGATAAGATTAATATCAAATAAAGATAATAGAGATAACAAGAATTAATAAACACGCACAACAATTAAATTTAATCTTTTAAATAAGATCTTTTAAATACCTGCCATTATTACATGTGCGTGGCGTAAAAAATCACTTTGCTTTGAACATTTCTTCAAAGAGTATTATTTTTGCGAACTATATGTTTCATAGAAGCTATAATAGTATATGTATATTAAATTCATAAATTAAATTATTTTTTTTGTTATAAATAAATTATGTTTTAAATTATTTATAAACATATTCTTTTCATACGTAAAAAACAACGAAATATTCCCTTATGACAATTTATGACATCTACGACAGTTTGTGATTACTGCGTCTTGCCGTATCCGCGCAGCTTGAGTATTGTAAAACAAAACGAAAAATCTTTTAATTTTGAGTTTTTACAAACACAATAATATTTTAGAAGAGGAGGGAAGTATTTGTTCCATAATACATTTTATCCCATCATCACTCGTTTCTCAGATATAGTGACGTAAAGTGCCAAAACCGAAAAAAGGAAAGGGTTAATTTCACGACTCCAGAATAAATTAGGGAAAAACGCAAAAACACGTAACTTTTATTTTTGATTTCTGTATCATTTAAAACAAATTTGGTTAAAATCGGATTGTAAACTTTAAAGATATGACGAAAAAAATGTCATTTTTTAATAAAAAATTAACAAAAAATCGTTAAATCAAATTTTCAATTGCATAGGCCTTTAGTAGGCGCCGAAACAAACATTTCGTACATTTATCAAAAATGTCTATCATTAACCGTTTTAAAGTTATAAGCGAAAAAATAAAAAAATCGGGAACTTTGAAGGGTGGTTTCACCCCCTAAACATGCGATTTAGCAGATATAAAAAAATACGTATCGATTATTTTCGCGTCCTGAACAACTGTACCAAATTTCATCAAAATCGGAGGCGGACACCTCGGGTAGTTCCCTTGTTAGATAAATACAATACTTTATATATAATTATTCAGTTTTGCGTAAATAATACAAGTATTAATAATGGCTCTTCGCGACGACACTGTTCTAAGAGTGTTCTCTCGATGTATACAAAGCGTCGATCTCGTAACGACTGTATATTGACTCTGTGTCGATCCTTTAACGATTCCATGACGACTCTATGTGTCGAGTCTACAACGACTGTCTATCAACTGCCATTTCTCCTCTTCTATTGCTGGGTCCTTCGAGGACCTCCTTTTCCTCGAAAAGGCCCCGTAGGGGTAAGGGTCGTCTTCCTCCCTAGCTGGAGGAATTGTCCGCTTGACGAAAGCCAGGCGTGAGAACGCCTAGCTCGGCGCCTTGCTGTCGTGGGGTCTTACAATCAGGGACTTAATACCGGTATAGTCTTCATACCGGTATCACGGCACTTGAGATAATACCGGTATAACCTAGATACCGGTATTAGACTGACAAAGCTATACCGGTAACCGAAATAATATACCGGTATTTTTCGGTATTTCACTTATAGAGAGTAAAGGTAAATTCATACAAATAAAAGACATGCAAAGTATTTAATTGGTGGTTGCGAAGCGGTTAAGAGGTAAAATTAAAACGTATTTTCTTTCTTAATAATAAAAAACAGTATAAAATATATGGTGTTATAGAAAACAAATAATATTTCGTAATCTCATAAATTTATATATTTATAATTTATTGCACCTCACCACTAATATATCATTGATGTAGGATCGGGTTATGTGGAAAGAAAGACAAATTCACACAGTAACCAAGATTTAATTAAAAAATAGGGTTTAGGTACATCGGAATCGGTCGCGCACAAAAAAAACGTGGCACGGTACGACTTCTGCGTGCTTTCTTTTATTTCACGACTCGCTTCTTTTTTTTTAACTTCTCTCACGCGCGACCACTAGCGCCCCTGTCCCGGCAACGCGACAGCCAATCACCGAAGGGCCTGACGGAAGAAAAATCGCAATCATGCTACATAGTTCAAAACGATAACGGAGCTTCTTGGAATATTTCAAAGCAGAAAAAGGAATCAAACAAAATAGAAAAAAACATCTCAATCCCACATTGAGTATGTCGTCGGATAGTCCGTAAAGAAATTTATAGACTTTCGCATAAAAAATTTAAATAACAATTAAAAAATATAAAAAATAAAAAATTAACGATGCAGTGACATTCTTTTCACGATATTATGGAACTTTTGTGTAAAACTTTTTTCTCTAAAATGAACGGTTCTCGAGTTATTATTTTTTTCCAGTTAGATTGTCGATTCATTCCACATGCGGCAGAATCTCCCTTCAAGGGTGCGTTTTATGACCGATTTGTCATCGCGAGTCAGCGGTGGTCGATGGGACCGTTCGGGCCGAAGTACCCGTTTACCATCCGCAAACAGAGCACAACTGATTAACGGAAACGTTCATTCAAAACGAAGACTGCCTAATTCCTCAAGGATCGGAGTTTTGATCGCCCTGGCGCGTGATGGTTGCCAAATGTTGGTGAATAATAAAAAATCTGGCGACCACACCCGGGCCCCAAGGAACGGCAAACTTTCGCTTCGTCTCGATTGTGCTTTTGTCCCCGTACGACGTAACAATAATAATGCTTAAGGAGTCCTTAATAGGGACTAGGATATAAGGACTAAAGTATAAACTAAAAGTTGTAACTAAAAATAAATTATAACTAAGAATAATAATAAATTAAAAGTATAAACTAAAAAATTATAATCGCAAAAGCGCGAAAGGAACGGTCGCTTTAGGATCGTCGCCACTGCGCGCAGTGAAAGATTAACCACTCATCAGTACTGAAATGGGACGAGAAATTGTAATAAAATAACAAATCCACAAAAATTACCGGTGCTACAGCAATTATTAAATTTCAATACAAATTCCTGATACCGGTAATATTACATGCTGGTATTTCGGTTTCGACGAAAGATATGAAACTATAACCGAAAAATACCGGTACCATACCGGAGTCTCCGATACCGGTATTATCATTTACCGGTATGACGTCATACCAGTATTTCGATATTTCGGTATCTATAACGGTTATGAATGTCTAACCGAAAAATACCGGTATTATACCGGTATTTTTCATACCGGTATAAGTCTCTGCTTACAATACAGTGAGATTTCAAAAATTTTAAATAGAAGTAAGTCTACTGTTCCGTCGCAAGCAACGGTATTTAAGATTAGTTAGAACCGGCAACTTTACAATGCGGACGACGTGCACAGCTGTTGAGGACCTGGAAGGTAAGAAATTTGCAAGGCCCAGATGTTTTTAAACTCACGGTAGAGTGTTCCGTTAAACACGTGGGCCCTTTTCTTCACCTTCCAGAAAAACAGTGAAGCTAATAATTAACGAAAGGTCTGAAATTGTGAATATTGAAGGACAGCTATGCACGTCGTCCGCATTGTAAAGTTGCCGGTTCTAACTAATCTTAAATACCGTTGCTTGGGACGGAACATCCCGCCCGCCTTGAACGGTCACGTTTCAACAATACAGTTACTTAGCTAATAGATGACTAATAGATCCACAAATTATAAGTATCTGATACAGGAGTTAATTAGAACTTACGCTGTTAACTAAAGAAATCTACGATACCGTACATGTATCGAATTTGGTTGCTTGTTAACGCGTTTGGTTTAGATGAGAGTGACAGCGAACTATTCGGTTGTTTTCATCGGTAGGGTATAGCATCCCTCACCGATCTAGCGTAAGTTCTTTACATTGTAAATCATCCAAAATAATAACATTTCCTCACACGAAACATCTTCCACTGAGTTATCACCACCGGAAGCAATCGTTCGGGTAGCACTCGGCGATTCACTCACTCACACGTAAACGGTGGTCGTAAGATTGGTCCTTCGAGCCGGATTAGTGTTTCGTGGTGAGGAACAAAGAACTGACGTGCAAAGTGCAAGTGAAAAAGAAACACCGACGATCCACGGGGCTGCCGACTTACAACCGACAGCACGGACGCGATCGTCATCGGTATCAAGAAGCAGAAGCAACGACTTGTTTGATCAACCAGCCAGCCTTCAAAACACGGCTGCACCATCCCGAGGAACTTAGCCGAAAGAGACGGCTAAGCACAGCATCCTTCGAGGTCTTCGTCGGCAACCGGAGCAGACGCAGCATCTTCGAGGACTCGTTCGAGCAGACGTCTGAAGAAACGACGGACTGCAAACACGCATCGGAAGGACCGGCCTACCACAGCATCCGCCTCGAGGAGACACCAGAAGGGCATCAGTTACCACTGAAGTAAGCGTATTGATTCGCCTTTCCTAGTTTTTCCGCTCTCCGTTGAGTCGCGATCACGATTAAGAAAATGGCAGCCGATCTCCGAACTCTAGTTAGAACCCGTGTCAATATCATAGGACAGTGTACACGCATTCACAAGTTTTTAACGGCAAACGAAAATCCTATTGCAAGCGAGCTAATAGCACGTACATATAGATTAAACGAATTACGCGATGAATTCGAGGAAGTACAATTCAAAATAGAAAGTAGCGACAAGACAACTGACCACGAGAAGGAGAGAGATCAATTCGAAACGCTAGATTTGGAATGTCATAGCTTGATCTACAGATTATTAGAAGCAAAACGCCCAATTTCAACAGAAAGACAAAACTCTTCATCCTCTTGTTCTTGTGGAAACGATTGCAATGAAAGGTCACAATCGATTGATCCTCAAGTCAGAATTGAGGATTTTGACGGTAATATCGCGACAAAAATCGAAATCGAACCATTTGACGGTAACATTTTAGAATGGCAGGCTTTTTGTAACTCATTTGTCTCGTTAGTACACGAAAACGAGAAAATACAAACAGAACAGAAATTTTTATTGTTAAAATCGCTTCTTACTGGTAAAGCAGCCACAGTAATCGAACCCTTTAACGCGACGGATAATTATTTTACCGCGTGGGACAAGGTTAGAAAACGCTTCGAGAAGGTACCCTCAGGTAAGCCGATCGAGGATTCGCCCGAGGAACCGGGATCGGTGGTACCTGAGGACCGGCAGACAACAACGGCGTTAGAACTGCCCGCGATCGAAACACCGAAAACTGCACCGATAAACTCTTACACGCAAATAGTTGACCGAAACAAAGAATTACAACTTTGCAAGGTTTCACTAAATTCAGTAGCGCATGGAAATTACGCAAGCGATGATAGGAATCGCGTAGAAAATAGAGTACAGGGCCGTAGCATTCAATCATTTCGTCAAACCGAATCTCTAAATTCAACGGGTATCACCGAAAAAATACCGTGGCGTCTTAATGCGAAAGACGCGCCCCTATTCGAGGGAAACAACGCAACAAGATTCGAATTGCATAAACCAGCGAAGGTAAAAACACTGCCAGGAGGGTGCAGCAATCGCAAGCTACTCACAACTAGTATCGAAAAGATTAGGCGTTCGAATCACTTAGCTGTTCATAACGCAGTACGGAATTCAAAAACACGTCGAATTCTTTAGGGTCAGGTAGGCGGCTACCTGACATTGCCGAGCAAGCCTCATTGTTACTTAGAACCCGCGAAGCTACGTAATAACTTGCAGGTGGTCGGGAAATTAAAGAAACATTCTTTGGTATCGCGCTTTTCCATCAAAAAATGGTGTGAAAACTATTCTGATTGCCTCACGTATCGTGATCCGTCGAGCTCACATGCAGTAAGACTGCCCTTCGACAAAGGAAGGGAACTCTCGAACGACTCGTACAAAACCGCGTACAGAAGACTCCACGCGTCAAGAAACACGTTTGAAACAGTTGCGAAAGTAAAGCAGAAACGCGTAAATAAATTAAACGAGTACGGAACATTAACGTATAGAACGAGCATATCGAACGTAAGAAAAATTAATGACGATTTCTACCTGCCGCGCCGTGAAGGAAGAAAGGGATCCAGCTTCGCGACGAAGCTTTGGACAACCTTAGACACGACCGTTAAACGAAATAGGGCGGTAAATAAATCATTGTTAGTGGAACCCACCATACAAGTGGACGAATTTACGCAAAAATCGCTAGTAAGGACACAGTCTATTATATTAACGATATCCATAGCAACTACGCGCGTAACGACTAATCGCATATTAACGAACGTTGGGACCGATTGCTGTGGTCAGATTTACAAGGTGAAGGGACGGTTTACAGGTACCTGCCGCCGTCTAACACACAGACCGCCAGACTTCGATGGCTTGCGTCAACCAGTAATTAGAGTATAAATATATTTCTAGCATAACGAAATATTTAGGGCTGCGTAACACTAAGACTCTGATAAACTATTAGCATCATCTACTTAAACGCCTACGAATACTGTAAACATACTCTAATTTAGAACTCGAAAACATAAAGTACTTAGAACGTAAGGAATATTAGCGCTAAACACCTAAGGTCCGCAGCATCTCGTTGCCAGAACACGCTTTGCTCTCTGGGTCCAGTCGGGGCCGCACGAGTACATATTAAACGACGCGACGTCTCACATTTCGACGTCAACTTCACGTAAACTCTACTATGTACGACAAACTCACGTAAACTCTGTGCGAAAAACGAGCGCGAAGGATTATTAGAAAACTTGCTATCCATTATCTTCGTTACTTAGCTTATCTTCTATCTTGTATCTATGGATATGTTTTAACACAAATAAGTAGTCAAAGCGACGAAAACTATAGAAGAAACAAACTATTACT
The DNA here is from genome assembly GCA_910591515.1 of Cerceris rybyensis. Classification (NCBI taxonomy): domain Eukaryota; kingdom Metazoa; phylum Arthropoda; class Insecta; order Hymenoptera; family Crabronidae; genus Cerceris; species Cerceris rybyensis. The sequence continues at coordinate 2,307,866 of OU342796.1, read as the reverse complement.
AGTATGTATTTAGACAACTAAGTAAATAACGCGGACTACACTAACTGTAAACTTTGCAAACCTAAGTAGGAAAACACAAAATATCAAACGCTAAAACTATCGTCAGTAACCGCACTCTGATCTCTAAGTCCATCCAGGATCGTAAGCTGCGCATAGTTATAAGACTAGAATATCCCGAAAAAAGGAAAAAAATAGTAGCGCAGTATCTCTACGAAGGATCGTATATATCCTACAGATAAGTTTATATGAACGCATTGCGACCAATTATTTGTATTAGAGATGAAGGAATTGACTCCTACATCACGGTCCATAAAACCTAAGAGCTTTTGTTATCCACATTGATCCAGCACTCCAAATGTAAACTTTGAATGATTTACAATGTAAAGAACTTACGCTAGATCGGTGAGGGTTGCTATACCCTACCGATGAAAACAACCGAATAGTTCGCTGTCACTCTCATCTAAACCAAACGCGTTAACAAGCAACCAAATTCGATACATGTACGGTATCGTAGATTTCTTTAGTTAACAGCGTAAGTTCTAATTAACTCCTGTATCAGATACTTATAATTTGTGGATCTATTAGTCATCTATTAGCTAAGTAACTGTATTGTTGAAACGTGACCGTTCAAGGCGGGCGGGATGTTCCGTCCCAAGCAACGGCATTTAAGATTAGTTAGAACCGGCAACTTTACAATGCGGACGACGTGCACAGCTGTCCTTCAATATTCACAATTTCAGACCTTTTGTTAATTATTAGCTTCACCGTTTTTCTGGAAGGTGAAGAAAAGGGCCCACGTGTTTAACGGAACACTCTACCGTGAGTTTAAAAACATCTGGGCCTTGCAAATTTCTTACCTTCCAGGTCCTCAACAGCTGTGCATCATAAAAGTCCCAAAAATCAGCGTTCGGCTTTATTACCTGGCCTAATCACTCATAGAGCATTCGACTTCCACCCTACCAGCCCCCAAATTTGTTACCGATGGATGGGTGGAGTCTTACCAAAATCAAAGTTACACCTACATGCCTATGAGTGGTTGGGTCGAGGCCCTCCTCTAACGAAGACATCCCCAAGGATGTTAGGAGAGGGAAAACCGAAGCTTTAAAAATACAAGCTCCGCGACAAACGGAGGATTCTCTTAAAAATCGGAACAAGTTAACACGACATTTCACCCGCGTTCCGATTATCCCGCGCAATCGACGAGTCGACTTCTCTAACGAAATAATATAACTTGTAACACACACTTTCACTTGTATATATTGTACAGTCAAATAATAACCAAGTTTAGTTTACCCATAAATTACTAAAATTTCCTCAAACGAAACACCTCCACTGAGTTATCACCACCGGAAGCAATCGTTCGGGTAGCACTCGGCGATTCACTCACTCACACGTAATCGGTGGTCGTAAGATCTACGATACATTATATCATAAAAAAGTCAAAAGTTGAAGGAACTATTGTGAACAAAGCTCGTTCAGGTCGGCCAAAAAAATTAACAGAAAGAGAAGAGAGAATTATTATCCGTGAAGTGAAAAAAACTCTTACTATATCCGCTCCTAAACTCACGAATATGGTAGCTGATATGTTGAACAAAGAAGTTCATCCCGAATTGTGTCGCCGAATCCTTCGAAATAATTATTAAGGAAAATCTAAAAAAAAACTGAAGTTTGCAAAAAAATATATCAATCAAGATAATTCTTTTTGGGATAAAATAATCTTTTCAGATGAGTCGAAATTTAATATTTTTAGCTCCGATGGTCGAAATTATGTATGGAGAAGACCAAATAGGAAATTACAAATTAAAAATTTACAGCAAACGGTAAAACACGGAGGTGACTCGATCATGGTATGGGGCTGCATGGCAATTGGGATTATTTGAAGACTTCCACTTCCAACAAGATAACGATCCCAAACCTACTGCAAGAATTGTAAAAGAATGGATCTTATATAACACACCACACATGTTAGTTACTCCACCCCAAAGTCCAGACATCAATCCTATTAAAAATTTATGGGCTAAAATCGGCAAAAGATTAAACAATTTTCAAATAACGTCAAAGCAAATGCTTAAAGAAAAGATTATGGAAATATGGAATTCCATTGAAAGTACTTTAACAAAACATCGGTTTATAGCAGTCTTGTCAAGGTCTTTCTCGCCAGAGCCGTTTTTCGAGCTCCTCCGCCTCCTTCACCTACGCATACAGTCGAGATGTCACTGATTCACAGGCACTCCGGCGGCGTTACGGTCGTACCTACTGGTACAAGCATGGTAGCATGTGGCGACATATTGGGGCGACATTTATATTTTAAAAATTTTGCGACAGCAAAATGCCAAACTTGTTCGCCTCAAAGAATGTAGAATAATGTAAGAAGTTATTGGGGCGATACATTGTACAATGTTGTGTAGTCTTGTTAGCAGGGCGTGGACAAGGAATGGAATTAGAATAAGACGGCTATTCCTGACTAAATATGTTTATTTGAAATATATACGATGCGTTTGGTACGGTGGGTTTCTTAACACTTTGCGGTCCGCCGACGGCACGATGCCGTCGCGCTTCTTTTGTCGTAGCGGTCCATCGACGGCACGATGCCGTCGCGCTTATTTCGACGTTGCGGTCCGCCGACGGCACCGTGCCGTCGCGATCCGGCAGCAGTTATTTTAATTTTTTTAGCAGTAGTTGAAAGACATTTTATAAGAAAAATACCACCGACGGATACTAACAAGTACCCTGCAAGCAGATGTAAAGTTTGTGCTGATAAAGGGAAGGCACAAATGGGAATTGCATTAAGAAAAGAAACTTCGTACTATTGTCCACAGTGCAATGCAGCGTTATGCCTTGATATTTCTTTTGAAAAATACGATACTGAACAAATATATATACAAATTCTATAAAAAAAATGTCTCATATTCTTTTATTGTACATTTTTATATCATTTATACGCAGAGAAACCTCGATTATATCAATGTTTGACTTTTTTCCAGGTCAAAATAGACCGCGACTTTAATTGTCTTTCATAACGTAACTTTTACATAAAAGTTAATATTTATCGTGTTTAATAATACAAAAAGAAATGAACTTCACGACAAAAAATTCCCCGAGGTGTTAGGTTCAGTAGTTTTTTAGATATCAGGATTTGTATAAGAAGAAAATCAGTCAAATAAGCGTGGCCAGTTGCGAACTGCGCTTCCCCCAGACTGAAAGGCGTTAGGCAAATGTCTTCGTGCGAGTCGCGGACCGCGAAGTGTTAAGACTAAATTCTCGCATGACGCTCTATAGACGCAGAGGTCAAAATGACAAACGTCACGGGCCCCACCTACCGTTCGTTATCGCTTTAAGAAAGCCTTACGTCGGTAATGCCCGTTTGCTTTCAACAAGTCTCTTGCCAGTAAAGAGGTAATAGGTTTCCACATTACCCATGGAAATATGCAAATGCACTCTTTGTTACAAAGTTATCTTCTGAAAATCTATTCCACTGTATCAATGTCCTTTTCCGCTGAATCGTTGTCGAGAAATTGCATTCAAATATAAATGAAGAAAATGTTTTTTAACAATCATACAGATGAAAAAAACCGTTGAGATGCATCTCTATATGTTGCAGCGGCAACAATGTGTTCTTTTACGCTTGGAAACGTAGCGTTCTATTATCGTATAGTTACTTTTAACAATTTGCGCTAATAATTAATTTACAACTATTGATGCTGGAACATAATACTATATTTAGTCGTAATGCATAACGTAGTGGTTAATTTCGGTAAAACCGTCGCCAGAAGCCCAAAAATATTAAAATATATTAATTGTACTTTATTTAACACATATTCGAGCATACTTTTTCACTAACAATACTTTTGTGTTACCCTACATGCGATATAGTGCGGTGTGAAATTGTATTTCGACAAATAACCGTAATCGACGTGCCACGCATGACGTTCTGATCTCCGCGACTGACGCGCAAGGCACGTCTATTCAGCGCGAATGAATAACTACGAATGTCGCCCCGAATGCGCTCGTGCTCATGCCTATAGGTCCGCTACTATTAAGGGGAGGCAAAGTCAATCAGCGAGCTCTCGAGTGTATAGGAAGGAGTAGCAGGCGGAGCAGCTCGAAAAACGGCTCTGTCGAGCAAGACCTTGACAAGCCTGAGGTATATCGCTAAGACGGTCGCGGCGACAACAATGTATTCTTTGACGCGAGGAAGCCTGGCGTTCTACTATCGTATACAGTCGAATCTCTCATAATGTAACCTCTCAAAGTGAAACCTCTCTCAAAATGTAACAAGGTCATCTCTCATAATGAAACTTCTCCTATCCCCACCAGTTAAATGCTACTAACCAATCAAATTTGAGATGTATGACGCGACATATTATTTGAAAAGATTTAAATGTTTGTATGGAAAGGTTATGTTCACTTTTTACTTCTGCGCATTTCTTTGCGCCGACGAAGATAGGTACTATATGAGAAAGATAGACTATATAATCAAGAAGTGGGGATGAATATGACTGTAGGGGAATGTTGCATTTTGAGAGAGCGTCCGGCCCCGAAGTGTTCCATTATGAAAGACTCGACTGTAGTTTTTTTTAACAATTTGCGCTAGTAATTAATTTATAAATGTATGTTTTAGATTACAATACTATATTTAACCGTAAAACGTAATGTAGTGGTCGCTTTCAGCAATACATACCATCGTCAGAAGTCCACAAACATTAAAATCTATTAATTATATTTAATTCAAGACGTATCTGGGTATACTTTTACACTAACAATACTTCTATTTTACCCTACATGCGACGTAGTGCAATGTGAGTGACTAATTGCGAATGTCGCCCCAATGAGCCACCACGCTCATGATAATAGTCCGCTCCTTTCAAGTGGAAGGCTAGTCAATCAGCGAGCTTTCGATTGCATGGGAAGGAGTACAGTAGAATCCCTCTAATGTTGACAACTCGGGCCAGGATCATTCGCAAATGTTGACACTCCCTTCTATCCCCACTTTTCATGATTTATTTTCCCCTATGCGCATAAGCATGCGCAGAATTGAAACTTGAGCGAAGGATCATGTAAACATCCATAACCTACATGACGCGCCTCGAAACTAAAATTCTATTGGGCAATAAGAAGTCCAAGTGGGGGAAAATACAAGTAACAGTAACGGGAGTATCCTGTCAACATTAGCGAGAGAGCAACCGTAGAGGGAGCAACGTTAGAGGGATTCTACTGTAGCAGGCGAAGCTGCTGCAAGGACGGCTCTGGCTCTGAATTTTTTGCACCTCAATAAATAGGCAAAAGCCTGTTTTCTGAATTTTCCCCATAACTACCCTTTCGGTCAAGATACAGGCTTAAAATTTTGTACACAATGCTCGCTGAGCATTATCTATCAAATGAGACCACCCCATTGAAATCGGCTGAAGGGCACTTTTGACCCCCTTATCCTGCTATACCCTTTAGCAATTCGAAGTTTTGTGTGCAGCCTTGAGACAATTTAAACATAATATTATCTTTCGCGCAGCGATAACTCTGTCAGCAACGTTTAATCCTAAAAATTGATTACAATTCTCGATTGAATGTACCTCGGTATACATTGCGCATTTACCGACGGATACCGCGTACGTTCGTTTTGTAATTTGCGCTTTCCGAATAGTCTATGGTTTATTATGGATCTTTGTCCTATTTATCACCCTTTAGTGTGGATTCCCACTCCTTTAGGGTATGTTCGTCCAATTTTTATTTGATACTGATTACCAATTGCGTGTCCAACTATGCACTGGTTCACCGAGAGCTTTCAACGAACGAAGGTGTTGCGTGGCACTATTAATTAACTGACGGCAAATTCAGTAATAAAATCTATGATGCATAATTATGATGCACTTGTTGTTATACGTTTCATTTAACAGTTGCCATGCCTCGGCATTATTGTGATCGGTCATATCTAGCGATTCGATCAATCGAGTGCCTCCCCAGTAAGGAAAGATCTGAGATAACGTAGCTTATCTACATCGGTTAGGCCGGGTTCTCTATCGATCAATGAACAAAACGAATTACGGAATGAAAGCCATCGCTCTAGGCTATCGTGAAATACCGAAATATGAATTTAGGGCAATTTAATAGTGAATCTGTTGACGAGGTTGGCATTGCATGACCAGTCGTCGCGGACATTATCTCAGCTATCAGTCAATGCGTTCAGAAATGTGTTCAGTTTCTGGATCCAACATTTCCAATTCGGTTTGTATTTCATCGAACGCTTGGAAAGCTTCTCAATTCGGATGCGTAATCGAGAAGCATCCGAACGTTCTCTATAATGATCAAGAAAATTCTTGAATTCATGAATTTTTTTCCGTTCGTCGACGGCATAATGATGCGTGGAAGGGTTCGATAGATGAAAATTAATGGCGATTGTTAACCCTTTGCACTCGAGAGGTGACTCTCGCTCACCACTTGGTTTCATGCGGAGACCCGATGTACGAAAATGATTTGTTTTTTGTTTTGTTTCTTTGACGTGAGTTTTTAAATATTTTGGGCGTTATTTATTCCTCGAAAAAGGACTATTACTGTTAAGGAGTCCTAAAACTTAGTAGCTGGTGGAGCAGCCAACATCTTGTCAACCGCTCTCTTCGAAAGTAAAACCCAAAGGTACGATTAGAGCTTGCTCAGGGTGCTCACATTTGTGCATTATTTATATATAACACTGTTCAACAAATTTTAACTTTTTTTATTTTCTCAAATATCCAATGGGTGATCCTCGTAGAGTTAGTCATCCTAAACACGAATCCGTCGGCAGAATTGCTCCATCACCCTCAGTTTTTTAGTAAAATGAGTTTTTGTAAAAATACCAAATTTTGGCAGAAAATGAGGTATTACGCGAAAAGTATAAACCAGGCTGTTGAATTAGTTACACGCCGCACAGTGGTCGATTTCGCCGAAATCCTGGCCAAAACTATAAGGAGTTTTTCAATTTAGCTGAAAATTGGTATATTAGTATTATTTTGGTCGCTGATTAAGAATCCGAACTCAGAATTTCCAAAAACAAAATGGCGGCTCTAATATGGCGGGTGCGAATATCGAAAAATTGTCGGATCGGCACGAAAATCAGTAGTCTTATGTTTTTCCGGTCGCTGATTAAGAATCCAAACTCAGAATTTTCAAAAACAAAATGGCGGCTTTAATATGGTGGGTGCGAGTATCGAAAAATTGTCGGATCGGCACGAAAATCAGTAGTCTTATGTTTTTCTGGTGGCTGATTAAGAATCCAAACTCAGAATTTCCAAAAACAAAATGGCAGCTCAAATATGGCGGGTGCGAGTATCGAAAAATTGTCGGATCGGCTCGAAAATTAGTAGTCTTATGATAGCCCGGCCCTATGTCATAAATGCTCTTCCCCAAGCATGGCGCGCGCGACAAACAAATAACAATAACTCGAAGAATCGCAAAAAGTCGCAAGAAAACTCAACGAGGTCTTCTTCGGGAAGCTTCAAAGTTTAATTTAAAAAAAATATATTATGTTATTCCACGGACTTCTGCAGTTTTAATGATATTTATTGCAGCAGTCCCTGTATCCTAATACAAGCATGTCATTGCTGTTCCATCTCAGAATTTCCCTTTGTTTAATAAAAATTTCGGTCGAAGGAGAAAGATGAAACATTGTAAGGAACAAATATTTCCGTCATACCTGCAACTAGCCAGATTTTCATTAGAATCGTCAAAGATCTTTCGGTTTATGACGGTAAGCGGTCGAGGTAGCCGCGGCTATCTATTGTTGCCTCGAAACAATAGGCCACCAGCTTGTTTAAACTCATTCCGATTTTTAACCCCATGAAATAAACATATTATTTCGTTAATTGCCAGGTTGATCTTAGAGAAGGATTAGCAGTATTCATTAGGTAAAGCACGATAGCCCGGCTCTATGTCATAAATGCACTTCCCCGAACATGGCGCGCGCGACAAACAAATAACAATAACTCGTGGAGTAGCAAAAAGTAGCAAAAAAGGGCTACGGGGCCTCCTTTGGGAAACTTCAAAGATTAATTTTAAAAAAAAATGATGAGTTATTTCTATTCTTTGCGAAGTTATAACGATATTTATTGAAACAGTCACTGTATCTTGAAACCAACATATTTCTGCTTCTCCACCTCCGAATTTCCCTTTTTTTAATAAAAATCTCGGTGAAAGGAGAGAAACGGAATATTATAAGAAACAAATATCATCTCCATACCTGCTACCAGCCACGTAAAAGTCGAATCCTCAAAGATATTCCAGTTTATGACGGCAAGCGGCCGGGGTACCCTCGACTAGCTATTGTTACCACAAAACAAAAGACCACCAGTCTGTTTAAACTTATTTCGATTTTTAAGCCCATGAAACATATACATTATTTCGTTAATTGCCAGGGTGAACTTAGTGCAGGATTAACAGTATCCATAGAGAAAAGCATGATATCTTGGCCCTAGGTCGTAAACGCTCTTCCTACAGTATGGCGCGCGCGACAAACAAATAACAATAACTCGTGGAGTAGCAAAAAGTAGCAAAAAACATCAACGAGGCTTCCTTCCGGAAGCTTTAAACTTTAATTTAAAAAAAAAAACACGGAGGTATTTTGGGTTCCTCACAACTATTTCCCTACCTGAAGGAAAGAAATGTATAGGTTTTATATTTGGTACTGTTACAGTTGTAAAAAATTAAATAAAAAAATAAAACCAAGATATTTATAAGTTAAAAGTATGATAAATAGTTACCAATACTGAAAATGAGGATTGTACTTTGATATCACATTGAAAATGTACTCTCAATTCCGACGTAAAAACGTTACGTTATCTAAGTGTCAACTTTGACGTTGAATATCTCTAACAATAATGGGCAATAAAAATTTTTATTGCTGAGAAAAGATGCTCTGATATGTTATGAATTAACCGCAATTGCTAGATTTTGAATATCGTTAAAAAAATTTTTTGACTTTTGGCCAGGATTTCGGCCAAATCGACCACTGTGCGCCGCGAGCCTTTTCTGAGTCGCTCCGCCTGCTTCTCCCTCCCAACTATTTTACCCAACCAGGAATGACTTGCCAGACTCGGCGTATTACACGAGTATAGTGGCGCTTTAGGGCGCCATTCGCCTCTGTTCGCTCGCGCTGGAAAGACGCCGCGCACGCCGATTACGGGAAAAAAAATCGATGCGCGTATCCCGTCGACTGACGTTATCTGTCAACGAACAGTTTCAGATCGCGTCACATGGCGTTTAGGTTAAAACAAAAGTATTACTAGTATTAAAAGTATGCTCAGATATGTCTTGAATTAAATGTGTTTAACAGATTGTTAGCAGAAAAACATTGAAATTTTACTTTGTTGCATTCTTCGATACAAAATGAAAGAAGCGCGTTTTCGCTGCTTGACTCTCAACCGGTTAAAATCTCTTGCTAAGTCGACCGTGGCGGCAACAATGTATTCTTTGACGCGAGAGCTAACGTTTTGCTGTCGCCGTATTTTTAAATTATTTGCGTTGGAAATTAATTTATACGTGCGCGTGCTAGATCGTAACACAACTGTTTCTTTAGTATACATATGAATTAAAGAAACAAGAGGTAACAAATTCAAGATTACTGGATATAATTTTAATAAACTATCGTTATGATTGTTGTATGTATGGTTGTGTGTATAAATATATGCACAGTAGAACCATTTATTTTAGAAGAAAATGTTATATGTATATATAAAAGTTTCATAATATTGTGGAGATAATATCGATGCAATACTAATTTTTTTATTTATTTATTTCTTCAACTTTACTTGAAGGAAAACTTCATTGTTTGTACAGAAATATATATCTACATTGAATGAAAACATATGTATATTCACAAATAGAAATATATGTTTACGTTCTTTAAATTAGATACCCTCAATGTTTCCATTGGTATTTTGAGATACAATATAAGTTTTTCAATGTTATTCCTGTCACTATTCTCTGTAGAATTTGCCAAAACCACCGCCGGAAGTCCAAAAACATTAAAATTTCGTAATCGCATTTAATTCAAGACATATCTGAGCATACTTTTTTACTAGTAATACTTTTGTTTTAACCTAAACGCCATGTGACACGATCTGAAACTGTTCGTTGACAGATAACGTCAGTCGACGGGATACGCGCATCGATTTCTTTTCCCGTAATCGGCGTGCGCGGTGTCTTTCCAGCGCGAGCGAACAGAGGCGAATGGCGCCCTAAAGCGCCACTATACTCGTGTAATACGCCGAGTCTGGCAAGTCATTCCTGGTTGGGTAAAATAGTTGGGAGGGAGAAGCAGGCGGAGCGACTCAGAAAAGGCTCGCGGCGTGTAACTAATTCAACAGCCTGTTCTGTCAGATCGGCGTCGATAACGCGTAGTTACGGGACTGTCACACTGGCAGCCCGCGTAGAATAGCAGCATGGCATCGAACGCCAATTACACGTTCTCGACGGATATTTTTTCGACCCGTCGGGATTGAAAACTGTTCTCAAACCTTTTGGGGGCAGTTTTCTCTTCAGAAATGTCTAAGGAATGCGATCCAGTATAGCAAATTCGTGCTAGATAAATAACTTTTCATAAAAATGTAAAAGTATGTAAGGGATGGCTTGGGCGGAGGCAGGGATAAGGCAGAAATGCTAAGACGTTGGTTTTCGAGATTACTTTTAATGCGTCCACCTCCTATGACGGGCTTGACGAGACTGCTGCTCGTTCGATGAGCAGCGATGTTCGTCTTTTTCGCCGCCGGTATTCGGAGAAAAGATTCTGCGAACCGGGCGGCGCGATATCAGACGCGATACAATACACGCGCAACGGCTCGCGGCACGGCGTTTGATGGCTCACTGCTTACAACTCGGCCATCCTGACTATAAATCGTCCCGATTTACCGAAATCCCGACCTCCAAGTCAGTCGGTGCAAAATAAAATACACACGCACGCACGCACACACAAACGCAAATTTAAATGTAACACAAAAATAAAAATAAAAATAATACGTAATACAGGAACATAATAAAAAGTATATAATAGTGAATACATAACAAAGTAAAACGTTAAAAGCTTAAATCTACGCTGACGGTCGCCACGGTCGCATGTTGGCGGCTTCCCATGTTCCATGATACGGTGTTTGCGATAATTGGAACCCCTCGACATCCTTTAACACGTACCGATCGTTTCGCAACTCGCGATCAACCTCATATGGTCCTTTGAACCGCGGAATCATTTTCGTTGATACTCCCGGGGAGCAATCGTAATTCCGGATGAGCACCTTATCTCCAACTTTATATTTATGCGGAGTCTTATGTCTCCGGTCGAAAATACGTTTTTGTGACTCCTGGTTTTTCCGAATCCGTTCGCTAGCATCTTTTCGAATATTGTCCAAGTCACGGGGTACGTCAATTTTCCCGTTAACTTCTAACATATCTCGCAACGCATCCACAGACTCACCGCGCTGTCGCATACCAAACAATAACATACTCGGGCTCTTATCGGTCGACTTACACACGGTATTGTTACATGCAAATTCAACGTCTTTTAACACACTGTGCCACACCACACCACGCTCACTCGTCAATTTGGCAATCATCGGCAGAATCGTGCGGTTACACCTCTCAACCTACCCGTTTGCCCGAGGGGAAGCGGTCGCTACTTTGATATGTCGGATGTTACATTGTCGCGTGAACTCCTCGAATTCGCGAGATGTAAAACAGCTTCCTCGATCCGAAACGATACGCAGCGGCCGACTATAATGTTCGAAATATGATTTTAAGCATTTTATGACCTCAGCGGCGTTTGTGGTTTTAGTAGCATACGTCTTAATGTACTTGGTGAATCCGTCCACCACAACAAATATATAATTATAATTTGTGCGACCTCGAAACGGGAGACAGATGATCGACGTGCAACGTGTCAAATGGTGCATCTCCCTTCGGTATGCAGTGCAATGTCCCTTCCAATTTCCCGGTATTCGGCGTGTACGCGATACATTTTAAGCAACTACGAATGTGCTTCTCGACCTTGGTTTTCATATCTGGAAACCAGTAGCTATCTACGATGTTCCGCGTCGTTTTCTCGATTCCGACGTGTCCCATCTCGTTGTGATATTTATACAGGGTGGTCCACACAACGTGTGCACCGTTAAAAACTACCAAAATATGCGTTGCACAAAAAAGTTTTTGTATAGAAGTTGCATGGTCTGAAGGGGCACCTTATATAGTGTAGTTATTTTTTTTATAGGTGGAGGCGTTTCGGAGATTTGAAGGTCAACTTTGTTTTTTTAAATGGAATGCTATATTTTTTATATCAAAATATGGAAGAATGTCGAATTCTGAGTAAAAAAGTATTGACATTTATTTGCCCTAAACCTAATAACTAACGAGTAATTTCACTTTATTTCCTGAAAATTTTCTTCGCGTAATATCAAGTTAGAAATTCGACCTTATCACAGATTTCCGCAGGACAGCGATGTTTACGTGACAGTGTTTATCAACATAACATCTATCATGATTCGCAATCGTCTTCATATTCGTAATCCAGTATTGAAGTTACCTTCGGTGTTGTGTGCATTTACCAGACAGATAAAAGTAAAAATGAAATTCTGTAATAGCGAAAAAGTTGATATGCTTTTAGTTTATGGTGAGTGCCATAAAAATGCAATAAGAGCCAAAGCCATCTATGCCGAAAGGTATCCTGAACGAAATCAGCCATCTCGAGCCATATTTGAGAGAATGTGTCAATCGCTTCGACGAACCGGAAGTCTTAATGTTACTAAACGTAACTTAACGAAAACTGCTACTTCTGATGCAAATGCTATTGCGGTCCTAGCAGCGGTAACAGAAAACCCCCATATTAGTACACGACAGATTTCACGAGGATCTGGAATTAGCAAAACAAGTGTACTACGCATTCTTCATAATGAAAAACATCGTCCCTATCACCTAGCACTTCATCAGGAGCTCCATGGAACGGATTATGAAAACCGCGTTCGGTTCTGCCAGTGGTTCCTGCATCAAATGAACAGTGATAATTATTTTTTACAAAAAGTTTTGTTCACTGATGAAGCAACGTTTACTAGTCGCAGGCAGATTAATTTGAAAAATATGCATTATTGGGCACCAGAAAATCCTCACTGGATGAGAGAAGTCGACCACCAACGTCAATGGAGCGTTAATGTGTGGTGTGGAATACTGGGCAACCAATTGATTGGGCCATATTTTATTAATGATCGACTAACAGGACAAAAATATGCTAACTTTTTGAATGACACTTTACCATCTTTATTGGAAAATGTACCTTTAAATATCCTTACACAAATCTGGTATCAACATGATGGTTGTCCTGCACATTACGCGCGTAATGTAAGGCAAGTACTGGATAGAAAATGTCCTAATCGATGGATTGGTCGTGGCGGACGACTTATGTGGCCTCCACGCTCACCGGACCTTACTCCTTTAGACTATTTTCTGTGGGGCACATTAAAAGACACAGTGTATCGTGAACCACCAACAACATCTGAGAATATGAAACATCGTATTCGTGAAGCATGCATTACACTCAGTGCGGATATGATTCAGAATGCAGTTTCTTCATTAGTTAATAGATTGCATCACTGTATTAATGCCAATGGATATCACTTTGAACATTTACATTATTTGCGTTAAGCCACTAGGTCACTCATATTAGTAAACACTGTCACGTAAACATCGCTGTCCTGCGGAAATCTGTGATAAGGTCGAATTTCTAACTTGATATTACGCGAAGAAAATTTTCAGGAAATAAAGTGAAATTACTCGTTAGTTATTAGGTTTAGGGCAAATAAATGTCAATACTTTTTTACTCAGAATTCGACATTCTTCCATATTTTGATATAAAAAATATAGCATTCCATTTAAAAAAACAAAGTTGACCTTCAAATCTCCGAAACGCCTCCACCTATAAAAAAAATAACTACACTATATAATGTGCCCCTTCAGACCATGCAACTTCTATATAAAAACTTTTTTGTGCAACGCATATTTTGGTAGTTTTTAACGGTGCACACGTTGTGTGGACCACCCTGTATATCACGTTCGAGTCTAAGGAGCTCGGCACGTAAAACAATACTCTACCCCAGCCTTGTCAAGGTTTGGCTCGACAGAGCCGTTTCTCGAGCTGCTCCGCCTGCTACTCCTTCCTATACACTCGAGAGCTCGCTGATTGACTTTGCCTCCCCTTCATAGTAGCGGACCTATTGGCATGAGCACGGGCGTATTCGGGGCGACATTCGTAGTCAATCAGTCGCGCTGAAAAAGTCGTGCCTTGCGCGTCAGTCGCGGAGATCAGAACGTCGTGCGTGGCACGTCGATAAAGGTTATTTGTCGAAATACAATTTCACACCGCACTATATCGCATGTAGGGTAATACAAAAGTATTGTTAGTGAAAAAGTATGCTCGAATATGTGTTAAATAAAGTACAATTAATATATTTTAATATTTTTGGGCTTCTGGCGACGATTTTACCGAAATTAACCACTACGTTATGCATTACGACTAAATATAGTATTGTGTTCCAGCACCAATAGTTGTAAATCAATTATTAGTGCAAATTGTTAAAAGTAACTACACGATAATAGAACGCTAGGTTTCCCAGCGTAAAAGAACACATTGTTGCCGCCGCAGTTGTCTTAAATGTTTTCAGTAACTTTATTCGTCTCAAAATGCTCGACGCAAAGTTCTAATATACCAATTAAAACATAATTAATTATAAGAAGCTCTTAGTAACAAAGAGTGGTTCTGCCTCGTTTAATTTCAATGTTGTTTTGTAATAAAATGCCAAAGTATTGTCAATTTTACATATAGAGATGTATCTCAACGGTTTCTTTCATCTGTATGATTGTTAAAAAACATTTTCTTCATTTATATTTTAATGCGATTTCTCGACAACGATTCAGCGGAAAAGGACATTGATACAGTGGAATAGATTTTCAGAAGATAACTTTGTAACAAAGAGTGCATTTGCATATTTCCATGGGTAATGTGGAAACCTATATTACCTCTTTACTGTTAAAAGACAACACAACATTGTACAATGTATCGCCCCAATAACTTCTTACATTATTCTACATTCTTTGAGGCGAACAAATTTGCATTTTGCTGTCGCAAAATTTTTAAAATATAAATGTCGCCCCAATATACCGCCACATGCTACCACGCTTGTACCAGTAGGCACGACCGTAACGCCGCCGGTGTGCCTGTGAATCAGTGACATCTCGGCTGTATGTGTAGGTGAAGGAGGCGGCGCAGCTCGAGAAACGGCTCTGTCGAGCCAAACCTTGACAAGGCTGCTCTACCCTGATGCTTTCGATACACTAGACCGTCTCTCATTTCGTATAATTTGTTTTCGGCGGTCTCTAATTCCGTACGAATCTTAACGATACTCTGATCTTCGTCCTGGCATAGCTCTAAATTTCTATCGAACGAATTATCCTCTATTACCAAAATTTGGCGACTCAACGAGTCTACGTGGAGCATACGCGAACCGGCCCTATGCTCTAATACATAGTCATAGTTTTGCATCTCGAGTACCCAACGCGCAATTCGCGGGTTAGTCTCCTTCTTACTAAGCGTCAAACTAAGAGCCTGGCAATCCGTCAATATTTTAAATTTTATCCCCAACAAATATGTCCGAAAACGGCGGAGGGCCGAAATAATTGCCAGCGTTTCCAGCTCGAAACTGTGATAGCGTGACTCGGTGTCGGTCGTTCGTTTGGAAAAATAGAACACCGGGTGCAGCTTCTTGTCGGCCTTTCTTTGTAATAAGATACTTCCGAACCCTGACGCGCTCGCATCGCAATGCAACTCGGTCTCGTCCCGCGGAGAATAAATACTTAGTGTCGGTGCGCTCAACAGTCGATTCTTAAGTGTCTCGAACGCTTGTTTTTCCCTCTCGCCTAAATGAAACTTTGCATCCTTCCTCGTTAGATCATATAACGGCTTCGCGATAACGGAAAAGCTCTCAACGAACTTCCGAAAATATGAGCATAAACCTAAAAAACCCTGCACCTCTCGAACATTTCGCGGGAGGGGGAACCTTTTTACCGCCTCGACTCCCCATTCCGTCGGCCTGATACCCTCGCTCGTCACTGTATATCCCAAAAAATCGAGTTTTGTTTGCAGGAATTTGCACTTATCCAACCGTAATTCTAACAGGTTCGCTGCGAGTAGTTTAAATACTTTTCCCAGGACCTCGATGTGATGCTCTATGGTCTCTGTCGCGATAAGAAAATCGTCCAAATAAACGGATATTTCGCCTTCGTTGATCAGCTCTTTAAAGATCTCGGTGATGTACCGTTGAAATTTGAGAGGCGCGCCTTTTAAACCGAATGGCATCCTCGTGTACTCGTATTGCCCGAAAGGTGTTACGAAAGACGTGAATTTAACCGAATCTTCGTCCATTTTGATATGGAAAAATCCATCTTTTAAGTCGAGCGTCGTGAAATATTTCTTCCCCCCTAGCAGGTCTAACTGATCTTCGATCAATGGCAGCGGGAAATTGTCGCGGACCGTGATTTTATTTAATGTACGGAAATCCACGCACATTCTAATTTCCCCGTTTTTTTTCCTCGTCAGCACGATAGGAGACGCATACTGCGACGTGCTCTCCCTAATTATCCCTTTCTCTAATAATCCGTCGAGAATGCAACGCAACTTATTCTTCTCGTCGTACGATAATCTGCGTGGCGAAAATGCAAAAGGTTTGTCGCTCGTAATCGATAATTTCATCGCGGTTTTTACCTTAGGTTACGCCGGTCTCCGTGCATTAACATACGTTCTGTCAAACAACTCTCGCACTCGCGTCTTCACCTCGGGCGTAAGGCTTTCGTCGAAACGCATGTCATCCACACTGACGCGCTCGTTTCCCTGATCTATCTCAATATTCATAATGTCGGCTATATCATCGCGTACTTCTATCTCCTTTCTACTTAACGATAAATTGGCAACCTTCATGAAATCGCGCCCTAAAACCAAAGGGTTTTTCATCGTTTCGTCCGGTACAATTCTTAACGTAACATTGTGTCTTTCTGCGTCATAAATGATTACGGCCTGCGTCTTACCTAAAACGTTCAAGTCGCTACCGTTAATTCCGTAAAATTTATCCGAATCGCGACCGGTCGTAAAACACGCTCTCGGAATGCAACCCTCCTTAACAAAACAAATCGGACTCCACGAATCAATAAGTGCGTTTACTCTAGTGTTAAACTCCCACTCTCGCTACTTATCTGTATTTCTACCGATCGTCGAAATTCGTCGTCTTCCTTTTGCCCGCGCGTGAGGCAGTTGACGTCACTTCTCGTTGTCTCCTGGTTGCATTGACTCGCTCGATGACCCATCTGCCCGCACGTGTAACAGGATCCCCTTTCTCTCACCGGCCTCGTACAGTCGGCCGAAAAGTGACCTGGCTCGTTGCAATTGAAGCACCTCCGTACGGCGCTCGCTGGTTCTTGTCCATCCCTTGGCGGTGGTCTTCCCGATCCGACGGCCGAAGGACCTGCTGGTCGGTGGCGCGCGAGTGGTTTGCGGGTCCCATCCGACGGCGCGATTTTTCCCGACGACTGACCTCCCTCAGATAGGCGAGGTTTTCCCATCGGTAATCTGACGTTCGTGAATGCCGTCAGTATTTCGTCCACCGACTCGTATCTCTGTACCTTCGCTTGCGTCTGCAACTCCCTATTCGGTATACCATCGATGACGTAACTAATCAATTCCGCTTCCGCGACCGGCACGCGGTTTGCCAGAATTACTTTGTCGTGCACATAATCGGCGAAGGATTCGTCAATACCCCACTTTCTTGCTTCGAGTTCGCGTCTCAACTGTAACGGATCCGGTCGTTGCCTGTACATTCTTTTTAACTCCCTCAGAAGCTCCTCTACGCCTAATTCTACGCAGTCAGTCCTCGAATGGTACCATTTCAATGCGCGACCCGTCAGTCTGCTGCACACTAGAGCTTTCCCTTGGTGGTTGTCCAGCTCATACGTCGACAGGAGTTCCCTCACCTGTTTTTCCCACCTGCTAAAGTCCGCACTTTTTCCACAAAATTCGCCAACTATGTTCTTCAACTCTTGCCACTTCTTCAGCCTTGTTCGTCCGGACGTGCTTATTTCCGACCTCGGCGTCATCCGCAACAGTTCCAGCTCTCTCCGTAACAGCTCGTTTTCCCGTTCCATAACGTCTCGTTCTCTTCTTAAAACCTCTAACTCGCGTACAGTCATTTCGTCTACCCGCTCTCTCGTATCGGGTCGGTTTTGAGTCTCATCATTCGGCACCGTTTCCGAAACTTCCGTCATGGCTAACTCTTGCGCTGTAGCACCGGCGCCCACTAGCCGTTTTACTAACTCGGCCTTCGTGCCCGTCGTCTGCAAATTCTTGGCCTTCAACTTTTCTTTCAATTCCGTTACCGTAAGGGGACAACTCATCTCATAACAGTACGGTATGCACGGTTCACACATAAACGTCGCGACCACACTTCGCGTAAACTTTAAACGTAACATAAATTTCTCGTACAACCAACTTGAAATCGTAATTCGGCTGCCTCGATCCCACTTCAGAATTTGTAAGGGATGGCTTGGGCGGAGGCAGGGATAAGGCAGAAATGCTAAGACGTTGGTTTTCGAGATTACTTTTAATGCGTCCTCCTCCTATGACGGGCTTGACGAGACTGCTGCTCGTTCGATGAGCAGCGATGTTCGTCTTTTTCGCCGCCGGTATTCGGAGAAAAGATTCTACGAACCGGGCGGCGCGATATCAGACGCGATACAATACACGCGCAACGGCTCGCGGCACGGCGTTTGATGGCTCACTGCTTACAAGTATAGCATAGTAAGTTCGCGCATCCGCACTTTTTTAAACTTTGACGGTCATTTGTTCCTATTTGCAACAACTAATTTTAATAAATATATACACTAAAATATTCGGCATGATTTCCTCTATCTTTTAAGACAAATTTCAACTTCGCATCATTTATACTTTTCGCGTAATACCTCATTTTCTGCCAAAATTTGGTGTTTTTACAAAAACTCATTTTACTAAAAAACTGAGGGTGATGGAGCAATTCTGCCGACGGATTCGTGTTTAGGATGACTAACTCTACGAGGATCACCCATTGGATATTTGAGAAAAAAAATCGTGTTGAACAGTGTAATTAATGTAAAGAATGTTTGTGCGTACCCACCGATGATTCGAACGGGACTTTGGTCTTGCTGGGAGGAAGCTAGAAAATTTGGAATCCTCCATAAGGTTTTGAGGGCATATCGATGCGTTCCCTCTCTTGAAGTCCTCGAGGGGGTGGAGAAAAGTAGTCTAATAACCAATAGTTGTTTATTTTAAAAGACTCCACCCCATAGAACCTCAGAAATTTCATACACGGCTTCAAGGGAGGGGCCCATCATAACGACGTGACCGAGCCTCAACTCCGACCTTCGATTTTGAAGAAATCCGTCTAAATGGAAAGCTACATACTATTGCCATAGGTACTAGGAAGGATTGTAAAGTCTGCTCTGAAAGAAATACATCGGGCAAAAGACATCAAACAACATATTGATGTAATACTTGTCCCGACAAACCGGGCATGCATCTAAGTAGTTGTTACGAAAAATATAAAAAAAAAAAAAATTACAAACATTAATATGTAAGAAAATATCTTCATAAAGGTGTAAAGATGCACAAAAAATTAAAATATATAAGTTTTATACGTTAATTTGTAAGTGTATCCATTTTAAGTTAGAGGTAAGAAATTCCCCGAAGATGCTACGAAGCGTCTGGAGTTGTAGAACCGTCCGCGCGAAAAAGGCCTAGAGTGCAAAGGGTTAATATTAATAAGCTTACCGTGGTTGACTCTGCGACGTTGAAAAGTTTGTCGACTCGGACACGTAGTAGAGAAGCATCCAAAATGTTCCCGTGGTTGGCTCTGGGACGTTGAAAAGCTTGCCGATTCGGACACGTGGTAGAGAAGCATCCAAAATGTTCTCGTAGTTAACTCGTTGCTCTCTCTGCGACGTTGGACTTACGTGGATAAACTCCGGCTCGAAAGACCGATTTATGTGGCGAGGTACAATAATGCGCCGTCGTCTCACGCCAAATTAATTTTGTGAGACTTTTTTTTTATAATATTATAATACAATAAACTCCTTTATTGTACACAGTAGGATGGTATTTGTTAATGACATTTTACTTAACAACAGTCAAGGAGAAACAGAAAGTGCTTAACGGTTCCACAAAATTGTCGAACCTCTCTGCTTAATGGCTGACGAGGTACTGTTAAACGCATTGCCGCTCAAACGAAAGAGGCAAAAAACAAAAAACTCCACTTCGACCGCACGTGTCGTTAGTCGCCCTGAGACTGTGGGAATACCTTATGATCAACCACAAATAATTAGTCACGTATAATAATAATAATAATTTAATAATTAATTAACTTTGGCAAAAACAAATTATAAATTATAAACTAGGAAAGTGAAATTGCGTTAACCACACGTGTAGTATGTTGAAGACCACGCTTGAGGATAATCAACCGCCTCGGCACGAGAAATTAGCGCTTGCTTCCGCTGGCGGCGCTTGGGCACACTACTTGCGCCCGCGCCATTCTGTCGATCGGGTAGGAAGTCTGAAACCCCCACAAACACCAAAACGTGGTTACCATGCCATCAGATAGAATTATGGTAAAGTCATTCCCGTGAGCAACGTAACTACTGATTTGAGAACTACTGCGGTCAGATGGGTTAATTTTGCGCCGGCCTAGAAGCAACCTTAATGAATTAGATCTCAAAAAATTGCTCGCAATTTGCTCATCAAGAATATAAAATTGCTCAATCGGTAGCGATTATTAAAAAAAAGTTATTAAACAATTTCGTAACAAACACTAATTTGACGATTTCTAAGTTATCCGAGTACGAACGAGATCCTTTCTGGGCTCAAAAGATTGCGATTAATTTGCTCATCACTGCCCCACCTTTTTATTTGCGTTTTATTAACGTTTTTTGAATTAAAAGTAATAATTAAATTTTCGATGTTTTAAGGCCTGGGAAACCGACAGTAGCGCCCCTAGTTTTGAAACATGGAACTAACACCAGTAAAAGCGGTCCTCAATCCAAATCGGAAATAACATTTCCGAATTTCGACATTTTTATTAAAAAAACGTTAATAAAACGCGAATAAAAAGGTGGGGCAGTGATGAGCAAGTTGATCGCAATTTTTTGAGCGCAGAAAAGATCCCGTTCGTACTCGGATAACTTAGACATCGTCAAATTAGTGTTTGTTACGAAATTGTTTAATAACTGTTTTTTAAGAATTGGCGCAGAGTGAGCAATTTTACATTCTTGATGAGCAAATTGCGAGCAATTTTTTGAGATATAATTCAATCAAATTGCTTCTAGTCCGGCGCTAACTTAACTTCACTGAAATTCGGAACTGTTATTTCCGATTTGGATTGAGGACCGCTTTTACTGGGTGTTAGTTCCATGTTTCAAAACTAGCGGCGCTATTGTCGTTTCCCCAGGCCTTAAAACATCGAAAATTTAATTATTATTTTTAACTCAAAAAACGTTAATAAAACTCAAATAACAAGGTGGGGCAGTGATGAGCAAATTAATCGCAATCTTTTGAGCACATAAAGGATCCCGTTCGTACTCGGATAACTTAGAAGTCGTCAAATTAGTGTTTGTTACGAAATTGTTTAATAACTTTTTGTTAATAATTGGCGCAGAGTGAGCAATTTTACATTCTTGATGAGCAAATTGCGAGCAATTTTTTGAGATATAATTCATTAAAATTGCTTCTAGTCCGGCGCTAACTTAACCCATCTGATTAATTTGCTCATCACTGCCCCACCTTTTTATTTGCGTTTTTTTAACGTTTTTTGAGTTAAAAATAATAATTAAATTTTCGATGTTTTAAGGCCTGGGAAAACGACAGTAGCGCCGCTAGTTTTGAAACATGGATCTAACACCCAGTAAAAGCGGTCCTCAATCCAAATCGGAAATAACAGTTCCGAAATTCGAAATTTTAATTCAGAAAACGTTAATAAAACGCGAATAAAAAGGTGGGGCAGTGATGAGCAAAATAATAGCAATCTTTTGAACCAAGAAAGGATCCCGTTCGTACTCGGATGACTTAGAAATCGTCAAATTAGTGTTTGTTACAAAATTGTTTAATAACTTTTTTTTTAATAATTGGCGCAGAGTGAGCAATTTTACATTCTTGATGAGCAAATTGCGAGCAATTTTTTGAGATATAATTCAATCAAATTGCTTCTAGTCCGGCGCTAACTTAACTTATCTCTCGTCTGTGCTATAATATCGCTTATGCTGCCTCAGTCGGTATTACTGATTCAAAATGGTATTAGATTCTAATGTTCTAATATTTATTGATGACTCAAATTTCATAACCTACTTGACTTTAATACGTCTGGTAAAGTACTTATAGATGTAAACACGCTTATTATTATTGTAGAATTCCACTTATATTTATGACGTTATGACGCATTAAGATAATTAATTAAGCATCGAATGCCTATAATCAATTACAGAAATATGTGCTTCAATATGTTAAATTATTTTTAAGTTTGATATTCATTCCGGTGCGTTATTTTGCTGCGCGGAACCATCGAAATATCGTAAAATATAATTATAAAAGAAAATATGTTTCTATTGGTAGGATCTGTATTAGAAATTTAGGTATCGCTTACAGTTAGTCATTCATTTGTTGGTATCTACGTCCTATTGATGCAGTAAATATGAATTATACAAGTAATTTTGAACTCTTATTCGTGATGACAAATTCTATCAAATCCAATCCAATAATAAAGCAAACAATTTTAAACTTAAGCGAAGTTTATACGTAATAATAATAATTTACATATATTACGGTACTATCCTACAGAAGATTATGAATTATTTATTAAGTTTAGACAAAAACATTAAAAATTTTATTTCATATATTGCTTGGTCATGAATTAAAAACATGAATATAATCTACTTTGCAAAAAGGCTGTATATCCATCTATCGTGTATATCATGTACATATATCGTGTTTACTAATGAAATTGACATTATTTTAGTTTATATTAGAAAAAATATAGTTACAATTTATAATATTATGATATAAATATAAATGTATATTTTATTTTGTAATTGATGAATGCATACTTTTACAAAGGTAGTCGAAAATAAACACACTATTAATGGAAGAACTTTATCCATGAGACATACGTGTGCATACGTGCGTAGATTGCACCCGTTGGTTATATAGTTAAACGAGTTAAACTACATGAATTAATTGGAGTAATTTAAAATTTGTTTTAATCGCACGGTACTACAAAAAGAGGTGAGTACATTGTTATAAAAAATTTGTACCAACGAAAACAGTGAAAAATATATGTTTTGATATCAATGAAACGATCCTAACCTTATTTATCAATTTGATACTTTATCTAAAAAGTTTGTTTTGCAACAATACAAGCATCAATACGTACATAAATATGAGAATACAGTATATAAAGATTTTTATATTTTCTAGAGTATTTTGATTATCTCTTTCTTGTTTTCGTAATAGTATCATAATACAAGGTATGTTTTTCAATTACTCATATCCATAATGAACAATGCTTTTAATAATATTAGTATCATTATACAATAATAAATTACGTTGCAAGATAAAATATACAGGGTGGAGCACTATTTTTGACCACCCTGAATATATTTACCTTACTAGCAATAATATTACAAAATGTTGTATACAAAACTTACGCACAGGTAGACTTATTCTAGTATAAGCCCTTTTTGCATGGATTGAGGCATAGAACAGATTTCAAGGTTAACCATATTTTTTGTAAATGGGATGCTATGTTTTTTAATTTCTCTACAATAGCCAATATTGAGAGTATTACAAAGAGTTATCAAATAACGCCATATGAGATCAAATGAGGTTATAAATTAACTTTCTTACGTTACAAGGTATGTTCAAAGTGGTGATCTTTTACCCTTTGTGTAGAAAAATATATGGTCTTTGTACTGCTAAATCACTTCCATGTAGCAGCATCCCTGAACTTATTACTCTAGTATATGCTACATTTCATATACTCTAAAGTTTGCAGAAACCCAACTCGCTGACATACATGTACATACATTATTTCTAGACACATCTTTGCTTCTACTATTTTATGTAAACGAATAATCAAGTACCATTGTTTGTGCTGCAGTGGTACATCGCATATAACTAGAAATCTAAGCATCTCAGTAATTTGTAATATTAACATCAATTGGTAGTAGTGTAAAAAAGTTCATTTTGCTACCATATTTGACCTCGCATGATCTTCCACAATTGATTGTTACAAATATCTCAACATCCACTATCACATAGCAATGAAAAAGAGCGTAACGTTCCTTTTAAAAATATAGAGTGAAAAAAATATTTGTTTTACGAATTATAGTATGCAAACTTTTATATAAACTTTTTTTATATTATTACACATAATGGAAATATTCAAGCCGGACAGGGATAGTGCTGCTCCCTGTATACTTGTTTCATTCAATTAATAAATGTCAATACAAGTGGAAAATAAAAATATTAACGGTTTCTGTAATTTCACTCATGAAGTTTGGAATAGGTCTAAATAATTTTCCCAGTAAACCTAGCGTTAATTAATTATATAACATAACTTATCACAGTTTCCATGATTATAAGAATTTTATAAAGTTTAAATGACTCGGATATATTTATAAAAAGAAAGCATAAATTAATTGTAAGAATTATTTAAAAAGAAAACATTGTGTATATAGGAAATATACAGTGTGTCTGTAGGCACAGTCTCTCATGAAAGCTTTGTGTACTCGATAACAAGACTATTTTAATTCTAACAGAGAGTAATCTTGCATCATAAAATATTTATTCATTAACATATTAGATAGTGTTAACTATTCGGAAACATGACATATTCTAAGCAAATATTTAAATAGATAAGGAAGAATACATTATAAGAGGTATATCTCTTAGAAAACTGAGTGTGAACAGGAACATACATTTTACAGTGGAACAACAGTTTCTATTCTATTGCAGCCATTCTTTTGTCATCATTCTGTTATTGAGTAGAAAAATGTCTGGAGACATTTATTCATTTGTGGCATATTGTTGTTCATATTGTCTTTGCATATTTATTGAAGTAGAGAGGATGTTTCTACAACAACCACAGGCAGATAAAAGATATTAATGGAACATATTTAAATCATAGCAATAGGGGCACATGTAGTGTCTCCTGTAGATTGCGTATTGAGAACTACAGTCGGTCACGAAAATATTCGGACACCACTATAGTTTTGACTATTATAGTTCGTACTTCAGAAATATAAACAATGAGAACGAAAAGAGGTTTCACATATGTTACTATGCAGCGTGTAGTTTACAAAAACACAAAAAATATTTATTTACAATTTCTTATATATATGTATATATATATATATATATATATATATATATTTATTTACGATTTATTTCAAGTATGCTCATTTCCATGTCACGGAAATATTCGGACACTATCAAAATAAAGTTTATATCACGATATATAAATTTTGTTTTCATTGATTAGTATTTTGTTGGATATCCCATCTATTTTAAGACATACCGTAATCGCGTTGGCATGTTACAATTTTTTTTTTTTAATAATCTTGTCAATACGTAGCCATTCTTCTTGCAGACGCCTTGTTAGCTATTCTTTTGTGTTTCTGGGAGTTGTCGAATTCGGCGATCTAATTCATCCCATAAATTTTCACTGGGATTCAAGTTTGGCGATTGCAGTGGTGGATGGAGGATATTCTTGCAAGTGTATAATAAGAATCCTTGCACAATTCGCGATTTGTTCTTTGGGTTATTATCTTGATAAATCTTTATCCCATTTTGAAGTCCCATATTATCGGCATTTTTCTTTAAATTATTTTGCAAAATCTGTAGATATCTATTTTTATCAAGAATATCGTCAATGAAAACTAATTCGCCTACTGCATGGACTGAAATACAGCCCCACCACCGTGTTTCACAGTCGCCTGCAAATGTCTCGGATTCAGTGCTTCTTTCGACTTCCGCCATACCCTAATTCTTCCGTCGCTTCCATAAATATTATATTTGGACTCGTCCGCAAAAATGACGTCCTCCCACCATTCACTGTCCTTTGTAATGTAGTCCTTTGCAAATTTCAGTCTCTTCATCCTATTCGCTGCGTTAATAAACGGCTTCTTTCGAGCTATTCTTCCATTATAGCTCTCTGATCTTAACACTCATCTTATGTTCTCCAGATGCACTGATATTCCACGGTGTTCATTTAACCCCTTGTAACCCAGATCATAAATTCTAAAATAAATAAAAACCGAACTATCAGAATTAATTTGCAGTAATATACTAATTAGCGGCATCTCTGCGTAAGATGGTGTATTGTTTCGATAGTATGGTATGTAGCAGTGATGATACAATGAGTTAAAAGGGAATAAATATGGTCCGTATGGAATTTGTAGAATCTTTTTTAGTTTGTTACAGAAATGTCACAAGGGGCTACAAGGGGTTAATTCAGCTGCTAACTTTGGAGCACTTATACGAGAATCACATTTGATTTTCCTAATTATGGAACGTTTATCGCGAATGTCTAGTATCGGTTTGCGTCCACTTTGAGGGATAGATTCAATTCTATCTTCGTTCTTGTACCATCGAACAATATTCCATACCGTGATCTTACTAATATTTAACAAATCAGCAATTTTGCGAATCGATTTCCCTTTTTCATGATGAAAAATGAGTAATTGTCGCATATCAAACGATGTATTCTTACTTTTCAGACCCATTTCGCACAAATTTTGTATAAGACTGACAAATATTCAATCTATAACATACTCTGTACATAGTATGAACGATATGTTTACAAACATTGTTTCAGTTAGTTCCTGGTACCTGGAAACTTGAGAAATATAGCAGGTGTCCGAATATTTCTGTGACATGAAAATGAGGGTACTTTCCCTTTCCCTTTTATTATTTATGTAATTACGTATCGTAAATAAATATTTCTTATGTTTTTGTAAACTAAACACTGCATAGTAACATACGTGAAACCTCTTTTTGGTCTCATTGTTTACATTTCCGAAGTACGGACTATAATATTCAAAACTACAGTGCGACCTGGGAATAAGAACGCTGAGAATAAGAACACTTCCCCAGTCTGGTGTTCGCTCACGGTCCCCCACTCCGACTTAACTTCCGAGCGCGCCTTACATAAAAACGCATAACTACATGGAAACATACAGCACTTTTATTTACATGGGTGAGAATGGCAACACACTCATTTTCAGGTGCGCGCTGTAAACAGAGAGAGACAAAGAGCAGATAAGCGCACGCATGGTGGGGGTACTCGGCTTCCGAGAAAAACACTTCCCCGCGGCGGCTTTTCCGTTCTTATTCATAGGTCGCACTGTATAGTGGTGTCCGAATATTTTCGTGACCGACTGTATATTGAAATGTCGTTACTCGTTCGGACAGCGATTTGGCGTATTGTAAGTCAGCGTCAAGAATATTTTGCACGCCCGAGCCGTCCTTCGAGAAACACCGCCTCCTTCACCCACATACAGCCGAGATGTCACTGATTCACAACCACTCTGTAGGCGTCACGCTCATGCCTATCGGCACTGACGTGGTGCCGCATTTGGGGCGACATTCGTAGTTAATCGCTCGCGCTGGAAAGACGTGCCTCGCGCATCATAGACTAAGAGCCAGCGCCTGCCAGACCTACGTTAAAGTATAAAAGCTGAAAATTTGTTTGCGTGTTCTTACTGGTGTAGGGAACAATGTTTAGGGGCTAAAAACCTTGACTAACGGTGCCTTCGGCAGGTAACAGGTAATTTAGGGTGCAGTACATGACCTCTGGCACGTTATAGTATAAAAGCTGAAATTTACACAGAGTCTTCAAATGACCATTCTTAGTCAATATTTAAAATGACAGACCTATCCG
Source organism: Cerceris rybyensis (assembly GCA_910591515.1). Classification (NCBI taxonomy): domain Eukaryota; kingdom Metazoa; phylum Arthropoda; class Insecta; order Hymenoptera; family Crabronidae; genus Cerceris; species Cerceris rybyensis. Next base: position 2,279,871 of record OU342796.1, on the reverse strand, counting down.
AAGGGTCTAACACTCCCCCAGACGCGATAGAAGGGCAAATGCACTGACAATGAGAGAGCATTGCTCAGGTATATGAATGCATTTAAGAGAGTATTCGTGCAGTTTAAATTTTATAATTAATGAAAATTATATGTGAATATTACTTAAAAATTATCATACAATAATATTCAAATAACCAGACATATTCGAAGGGTTAAACACCCCCTTAGACTGAATAAAGGCCAGCTAGAACTATATATGAGAGAGCATCAGAAAACTGTTAAGTTAAGTGAACTTGATGCGAAGAAAATTATTTATTCAGTACATAGACATTAAATTTAGATTGTTTATTTATTAATATAAGTAAATAAATTAAATTTAGCTTAATATTAATTAGCGGTAAAAAGTCAAATGCATCGATAGATCGTAACTTATGTATGTGAATAAATGGAAAAAAATATTCGTTTGGAATTAATTAGTAGCGTTTCAAAATAATATAAAATATTATTATATTATAAAATATTACTATATAAAATATTATTGTATATTAGCGGTATAAAGTCAAATGCATCGATAGAGCGTTACTTATGTATATGAATAAATGGAAAATAATATTAGTCAGTATTTTGGAATTAATTTGTAGAGTTTTAAAATAATATAAAATATATATAAGTAGATATGTACTATTCAATAATCATGACATAACTAAAAAAATTTAGAATAATTTAATAATATTTAACGAAATATGAATATAATATTTTAATATATTATTGTATTTTATATATTTTCTTGAGAATTATTTTGCAATAATATTCGAACACTTAGGTCTATTTGAATAAGATATATATATGTGTATTTACTACTTAACATTAAGATAATTTAATTTATTTACTTATGTAGCACAGAAAAACAACTTCGAAAACTAAATAAATTTTATTAACTAATTATAATGTATTTTGAGCCACAGATCGCTCTTTTCTGCGCTCGCGGAACGTTCTGCCTCGTGGAGCCGATTCTCGTTCGTTTCGTGCATTCCTCTCTTACACTTACCTTTCGCACCTCATTCGTCGAAACCAATCATACGATAATTTACGCATTCTAATTCGCTCATAATTCACACGTGATCACATTCGCACTTCTCTTGTACTGTTCTCTCTCTCTCTCTCTACCTCTCTCTCTCTCTCTCTCTCTCTCTCTCTCTCTTCCTTTCTTCCCATTTCACTCACTTTCTCTCTTTCTTCCTTTCTTCCCATTTCACTCACTTTCTCTCTTTCTTCCTTTCTTCCCATTTTACTCACTTTCTCTCTTTCTCGCTTGCCACACTTATATTAATAAATAAACAATCTAAATTTAATGTCTATGTACTGAATAAATAATTTTCTTCGCATCAAGTTCACTTAACTTAACAGTTTTCTGATGCTCTCTCATATATAGTTCTAGCTGGCCTTTATTCAGTCTAAGGGGGTGTTTAACCCTTCGAATATGTCTGGTTATTTGAAAATTATTGTATGATAATTTTTAAGTAATATTCACATATAATTTTCATTAATTATAAAATTTAAACTGCACGAATACTCTCTTAAATGCATTCATATACCTGAGCAATGCTCTCTTATTGTCAGTGCATTTGCCCTTCTATCGCGTCTGGGAGAGTGTTAGACCCTTCGGATAGGTCTGTCATTTTAAATATTGACTAAGAATGGTCATTTGAAGACTCTGTGTAAATTTCAGCTTTTATACTATAACGTGCCAGAGGTCATGTACTGCACCCTAAATTACCTGTTACCTGCCGAAGGCACCGTTAGTCAAGGTTTTTAGCCCCTAAACATTGTTCCCTACACCAGTAAGAACACGCAAACAAATTTTCAGCTTTTATACTTTAACGTAGGTCTGGCAGGCGCTGGCTCTTAGTCTATCAGTCGCGGAGATAAGAACAACGTACGTGGCACGTCGACTCATAATATTTGTTGAGGAACAGTTTCAAATGGCACTACGTCGCATGGGCTGCAGCGGCCGCGACGGCAACAATGTATTCTTTAATACGAGGAAGCCTAGCGTACTAGTATCGGATAGTTATTTTTAACAATTTGCGCTAGTAATTAATTTACAAATGTGCGTACTGGAACACAATACTATATTTATGCCGTAAGATTTAATGAAGTGGTCGATTTCGGCAAAACCATCGCCAGAAGTTCAAAAACATTAAAATATATTAAATGTATTTGATTTAAAACATATCTCAGGATACTTTTTCACTAACAATACTTTTGTCTTATCCTACATACGACGTAGTGCCATCTGAAATTGTTCCTCAACAAATATTCTGAGTCGACGTGCCACGCACGTCGTTCTTATCTCCGCGACTGACGCGCGAGGCACGTCTTTCCAGCGCGAGCGATTAACTACGAATGTCGCCCCAAATGCGGCACCACGCCAGTGCCGATAGGCACGAGCGTGACGCCTACAGAGTGGTTGTGAATCAGTGACATCTCGGCTGTATGTGGGTGGATGAGGCGGTGTTTCTCGAAGGACGGATCGGGCGTGCAAAATATTCTTGACGCTGTTGTAAGTTACCGAAAAGAATAGTCTATGTAGAAAGGGAATGCAGGGTTTTTAACACTATTCCTACCGACACTTCGAATATACCTATTCCTACCGCGACCGGTCAAATGACCGGTCTTTAGCAAAACTTATATTTTTTAATATAGAATGAAGATAACAGCCAATTTGACAGTATAGATATATAGTTTCTTTTATTCAGTAGTATATAATGTACATATTATTCGTTTTCACCGGATTTTTTGCAAATCGGCATCTCTATTATACATTTTCCACATACGTAGTTTCTACATTTTAGATAGACTTTGTTAGGCTTATTATCTTTACAATGTCTTATCTGATATGTTTTTAGTTTACGGAAACCTGTAATTGTATTTATGACGGGTGTTGGTTGATTCTTTTTTGCCTAGCTGTAGCACTTTTTTGATATTCGATGGAAAGTTCTGCTGATTGAAGTAAAACTTCTTGTCTCGAAATATCTTCTCCCGTGGTTTCTTTATATAAAACCCATGCATTTTATTCAACTGATAAAATAAAAACTAAAATATAAAAATGTACATCAAAATGGATAAAAAAATGAATAGAAGATCAAATATGAAACTTACTACGAAGTATTGTTGGTTTTGTTCACTTTTTCGAAAATGACACTTGTAACACGTAATACAGTATAAAATGAGAGTAGAATAGTACTAATAGAATAACAATAAAAATTAACAAGTTACAAAGTTTACTGATTTGAATCGGAGAGAAGTCACACACACACCCCTCCAAGGCATCCTCTTCCGCTATTTTATTTATTTCACGATCATAATAGTAAAGACGGTATAAGAAAATCTACGGTTCTGGACCACTTCGGATACCAATGAGGCAAATCAGCACCGCAAGGCCGATTGGTGAGAGAGAACTCTAAACACTTGGAAGTGCTGTAAAACAATTCCTGGAAGGCAATTTTTGGATAAAATCATGTCACAACTGCATTACCTTTCATTTGAAACGACTTTATCGTTTCGGAATTGAATCTTTGAGAGAATACTATTATAAAAAGATATATATCGTTCAACCGGTCAAATGACCGGTCGTGGTAGGCAAGGCAGACTACAAATTTTTCTCAGAAAATAAACAATAAAAAAAGAAGTGAATATTGAAAAATGTATTACACATATGTTTTAGGAAAAGTCGTGAAGTTTAAAGGCGATTGAATTACGTTGTATATAGGAAATTCTAATCGAAAATTTAAAAACGGTCATTTGACCGGTCGCGGTAGCAATAGTGTTAAGGGATTTTGGGAAGGAGTGGGAGTGATGATAGTGATGGCTGCAAGGCAAAGGTCGAATAGGAAGTCGGATTTCGGATTTGGAACGGTGATTTCAGAGATGAATAATGAGCGGTGACGATGCTAGGGAGTTAAAAGGTCGGGATGGAAAACTAGGAGGTTTGGATTTGAAGTGGTGAGTCAGAGGTGATGACGGAAGTTGGTCTAGCTACGTACAAAATATTTGTGCTTATAAAATATTCTTATAGTTATCTTATATACTAACTGAGCGGAGGGTCGGTACATTACAATGAACGTATTTTTATATAGCACTTGTTTTAACTTATGGTTTCATTTTTGGAGCGGGTGACTATAGTCACCCGTCGGGTATAGGAGGCATCTTGTGGCCGGTGACTAGTAGTAGCCCGTAGTAGCGAAAGGGTTAAAGAAGATCAGTCTAAGAGGAAAGAAAACAGTATAGAAGCTGTGAATTAATTATTCAATTCTACAGAGAAAAAGATTTTTTTATAATTATATAAAAAAGGTTCCAACACGAATTACAATGATTTTTTAATATGTTATTAGGGTTAAGATTTTTATCATTTTTTCACCTACACATATAACCCTCACTGCACTTTAGTTTTCGAAATATTGACTTGTGCTACCGCTCATCTACCATTGTTTCTACAACGTTCGTGAGAGGGTTTAGATAGTATAGTATATGAATTTGTTAAAAATGTTTAAGTTATAACACTAATATGCCTCACGGGGACATGCGAAAGAAAATAATTTCAATGCTTCCTTGCTTTCTTAAAACTTTCTTAAAACTATACCCAACCATGCACCTAAACTAACAATAAGGTACCTGCCATTGAAGAGGCATGTATTATTATATGTATACTTCACCTCGGGTACCTCTCACCGTCAGGTCCGATTAAAAAGAGGTATCTGTAACAAAAAGATAAATTGGTATTGGTTGACCATATTTTCAAGTGCATCCTCCGCTGTGAGGCCTGACTGACAATTAACATTGGAATTATATTTCTAGTTCATTCTTGTGCGGTCCCTTTTCGACGAATTCACCCGTCACAAAGGTTCGTTTCGGTTGCAGTAGCGTGTTTGTAGAAACAGTGGATGCACGAACCAACTCATATAAGCTCCAACTAACTCATAATCCCTTCCTTGTAAAATGTGGTTGGTTTTGGACTGGAAAAAGTTTTCAACGGCCTGTCTGTCTTGTCCTTCGGATTGAATGTTATTCCATTCAAAAAGTTTTGTAACGAACAGAAAATGTGGTAATCTGTTGGGGCAAGGTCCGGGAAGTAAGGTGGGTATGGTAAAACAGACCATCCAAGCTGAAGAATTTTTTCTTGAGTCACCCTTGCCGCATGTGATCGCGCATTGTTGTGTTTTGCAAGTTTCTTCCAGTCCAAACCAACCACATTTTACAAGGAATGGATTAATAAACTACCAGGAAGATGGGAGAAGGTTATACGTAATAACGAAGAATATATAATAAATTAATATAATTTTGTTATTTAATGAGAGCAACATAAATATCTCATAAAAAAAAACGGAAGTTACTTATGACTCGACCTAATAGTTATAAATTCTTTCATATTTTTCCATCTTTAATCCAAAAAAATACAAATTCAAATCTATTTGATGAATATCTGTGTGCTTTGTGCACTTAAGATTGTGATTACAATCTTTTGCTACAAAAATTGACAACAATTGTACATGGATCAGTATTTGCTGCATACTCATCGTATTATCTACACAAATAAAAATGTAAATGTTCATTTGTTCAAAATCTTAAATCTCCGAAAGTTCTTTACCGATTGCTTTGAAATTTCTACATAACATGTTTTTATATATCTAGTACAGGCTGTTGAATTAGTTACACGCCGCGAGCCTTTTCTGAGTCGCTCCGCCAGCTTCTCCCTCCCAACTATTTTACCCAACCAGGAATGACTTGCCAGACTCGGCGTATTACACGAGTATAGTGGCGCTTTAAGGCGCCATTCGCCTCTATTCGCTCGCGCTGGAAAGACGCCGCGCACGCCGATTACGGGAAAAAAAATCGGTGCGCGTATCCCGTCGACTGACGTTATTTGTCAACGAACAGTTTCAGATCGCGTCACATGGCGTTCAGGTTAAAACAAAAGTATTACTAGTAAAAAAGTATGCTCAGATATGTCTTGAATTAAATGTGATTAACAGATTGTTAGCAGAAAAACATTGAAATTTTACTTTGTTGCATTCTTCGATACAAAATGTAAGAAGCGCGTTTTCGCTGCTTGACACCCAAACGGTTAAAATCTATTGCTAAGTTGACCGTGGCGGCAACAATGTATTCTTTGACGCAAGAGCTAACGTTTTGCTGTCGCCGTATTTTTAAATTATTTGCGTTGGAAATTAATTTATACGTGCACGTGCTAGATCGTAACACAACTGTTTCTTTAGTATACATATGAATTAAAGAAACAAGAGGTAACAAATTCAAGATTACTGGATATAATTTTAATAAGCTATCGTTATGATTGTTGTATGTATGGTTGTGTGTATAGATGTATGCACAGTAGAACCATTTATTTTAGAAGAAAATGTTATATGTATATATAAAAGTTTCGTAATATTGTGGAGATAATATCGATGCAATGCTAATTTTTTTATTTATTTATTTCTTCAACTTTACTTGAAGGAAAACTTCATTGTTTGTACAGAAATATATATCTACATTGAATGAAAACATATATTCACAAATAGAAATATATGTTTACGTTGTTTAAATTAGATACCCTCAATGTTTCCATTGGTATTTTGAGATACAATATAAGTTTTTCAATGTTATTCCTGTCACTATTCTCTGCCGAATTTGCCAAACCACCGCCGGAAGTCCAAAAACATTAAAATCTCTTAATCGCATTTAATTCAAGACATATCTGAGCATACTTTTTTACTAGTAATACTTTTGTTTTAACCTAAACGCCATGTGACGCGATCTAAAACTGTTCGTTGACAGATAACGTCAGTCGACGGGATACGCGCATCGATTTTTTTTCCCGTAATCGGCGTGTGCGGCGTCTTTCCAGCGCGAGCGAACAGAGGCGAATGGCGCCCTAAAGCGCCACTATACTCGTGTAATACGCCGAGTCTGGCAAGACATTCCTGGTTGGGTAAAATAGTTGGGAGGGAGAAGCAGGCGGAGCGACTCAGAAAAGGCTCGCGGCGTGTAACTAATTCAACAGCCTGATCTAGTATATAGATGCGTATATAGGTAGAAACATGCTCTTTTGCTGTTTTATGTCTTTCTTTTCCATTTAATCAGACTGAGCCACAGCACCGCGTTGCCGGGTACAGCTAGTACTATACTATGCCCTTACTAATACTCACTATCTTATTTCTTACAATAACAATATGTCACCAATACAAGCTATATTTATACATATTGATATCGTTATCAAAACGATGCAGCCTAATTTATTTAAACCCTACAAGATGTCATAGTTTCAATATGTTCACAATAAAAAAATTAGTTTCGCAATTTAGAAGTCTATTCTGTGTCATACAATATTTCACATACTGTACATTGATAAATGATCGATATTTGTAAATAATTTTTTCCTCGCAATTTGGATCTAAAAATATTTTCAGAATTAATCATTATTTTATATTAATAATACTCTCCTGTAGTAAATAATTTTTGAAACTCATCTGTTACCGCACATTATTTTTCAGATGTCCTTAACTTTTCAACAAATTATATTAGATGCTAAAAAGTTGGTAATTCGAATATCAGATCATGAGAACACAGCAGACAACTTAATAAGTGAAATGGAATCAATTTGCAGTCAAATTGACAACATGAAACAGGTAAACATTTAATATCTCTATTTTACAACACAAATACGTATGTTATGCTATGTTGTGTTGAAAGGACGCTAGTTCTGAACTCCTCTGCATATATGTACATTTATTGCACATTTATTAAAAATAAAGAGCAACTCGCAAGTGACGAGTAGTAAAGAGATAGCGAAGTGCTTGTGTGCTTTGAAATTAAACATACAAAATTCCGGATTCGCAAGTGGCGAGAAAGTTTGAATTAAGTGGCGTGCGTAAGCGTTTAAGCGAATATTGGAAATGAGAGCGAAGACGAGGATGGGAGTACTTTTATGAGACGAGGGAAAGGGTAGTAAATAGGTGGGGATTGGGGCAACGGTATGGAATATTCTAGAAGGAAGAACTGTTAGGATAGGGTGTTTAAAAGGAGGTAAATGAACGGAGACAAGGTATATAAGCAGTAGGATAAACTGAGAAAGGATCACAAGTGAGAAGGATAGCAAGTGAAAAGCGATGAACTGAGGTGTAAACATGAGCTCGGAAGAGCAATAGGGAGAGACTAAATAGAGAAACAACATTATGATTTGAAACCAGACGTTCGATGAGACAAAGGAGAGGATTAAGGAAAATAGAAACGGGAATTTAAGGGGGGAAATAGGTGTAGAACGGCGTATTTAGAGTAATTTTCATGAATTTTTTTAACATATAACACATAGATACATTTTATTAAGATTTTGAGGTTATTTTATAGATATATTGAAGAACATTTGCTGATAGTTTCAAACATTTTTCTTGAAAAATCCCGGAGATATCACCTGCTGCACATTATAAGTCGCCACCCGCATCGGCAGTTTGTGTACATCCTGGAGGTCACAATTTTTATCTGAGTACAATTTTTTTAGAAGATTTACTTTTTTCATAAGTGTCTCTTCTATTTAAACTAAAATTATCACAAAAAAATCGAAAATTTCTATTTCTTTTTAGACTGTGAAAATTAAGTACGATTTTTTACCGCTTTTTTGTTCTGTTTTGTGCAATAAAAAGATAGTAAAAATGAAAATATTGTTTATGCTTTTAGTTCAAATAGAAGGTATATATATAAAGAAAATGTGTGCTAAATTTGATAAGGATTGATCAAAAACTCTTCGCGCTAGAGTGTACACAAATTCGAAAAAAGTAATATCGAGAAAAACGCGTTTGAAAACAAGAGTGGCAGTGAAGGTAAATTTAAGGCAGTAATGAATCGATTTAAACATCTTATGAATTAATCAGCTATTCCAGCACCATATTGCAGTCCTTCATCAGCTTCATATGTATCATTTTCAGCTCTGTGCTTTTCTTTTCGAGCTTCTCGAGCTTCTTTACTACTCATGGAGCTGCGTCGATTTTGTTGGATTATGCGTCGATCATCTACTTCTTGGGCAAAATTGTAGCTTCGGTTACCCACGACAATGTTAAGCTCGTTCATAACAGATAAAATACTGGAACTTCCTTCATTAAATAAGCATGCAGCCAAATATGCGGCGACCTCAACTATTCTTAAACCAGAGTTTAAATGTTTGGGAGCCAATCGCTAAACGGTTGAATTAAAACTTTCATTAGCATTTTGTGTATGCCCACCTAAACATCTCTCGAGTAAATCATCCCTGGAAAGCTCTTTGTAAATTGGTAGGACTGCTTTTTGAACATCATCATGCAGTGGTTTTGGATGCGCAGGAGGCTCTGTTCCAAGAGCTTCAGCCTCTTTCCATTTACACCAGCTGTCTGCGCCCACTGGACAATTGTCATGATTCGGATCGTCGTCAGTTGATGTCATGTGATCACACATAGCCATTATTGCCTTTTTCATGTCTCGTAGTATGTATTTAATTTTTTCACTAAAGCTTCTGTCAACTTTCCCCTACCTCCCAATTTTTTGTCTTTCTTTACACTTCGAAGACGCGTTCCCATTCATTTTTGTACGTGGCCTATGCATTCGTTCTTTGTGACTGTCAATTCATCGCCATAAGGATTCAATTTAAGCACTGCCGTAAATGTTTTTGAGTCACCATCGATGTTGGATACCAACTCGATTCGTGTTCCTCAAACTCACTATCTTCTTTAACAATAAGATACTAGATCCAAATATTACTCAACGTGATTCAAGGTCCAAAAGGGAATATTACTCATCCTTGATTCCGTCATCGCTTTTCCTTCCAAAATATGTTTTCAAGACCTTTGGTCTTCGCGAAAGTCACTGGAAAAGCGATCGCCCTTTTGGAACCTTAGTCACGAGAAGTCAGAGTCATCCAAACCTCCCACCACACTAGTTTTAGGTCTTTTAAAAGGCCAGTCTCATTACTAAATTCAGACAGACTAAATCAGGAATATTGTATCGAATCTCTGACGGTCGGCATCTCGCGACGACGTTATTCAAAAATTGTTAAAACTCTGAGCGCGCAACAGTTCTTCCTAAATAAAGTGTTGTTAACCAACCAAGGGATACAACATCGAAATACATTTCGAATGCTCCTGACGGTCGACCGAAGAACGCTCGCTTAAATGCTTATAACTTTTAAACGGCTTCGAATTTTGTTTTGAAATGTTCAGGCTATGTTATTGAATATTTGTAGAATCGAATTATGAAAAAAAAAATTATTTTTTGAGACCTCTACATCTATTTCCCCCCTTAAAGAGAAAAGGAAAGGATAGGTAAGAAGATGGGAAAATTCTCAACAAATGTAAACAAGTGTGGATATTGCTATTGCCTTCGTATTTCATCGCTACGTCTTTGATCTTATAAGATTTTCTCTTACAAGGAGAGTGCACGATCGTCACGACACGGATTTAGTTCAAACTTTGTAGGATGGTAGATTTTGTTCCCCTGTTGATGAATATATATAGTTATAGGCGCCACAACTCAATAGTTTTTTAGATATTTGCAATTGAATGTAAGTCACTCGTTAACTTCAGTTCTGTAGAAAACGATTACAGATAACCTATTTAGCGTAGCTGCAACGGATCGGTTTTCGTAGTCGGTGGGTGCCGGGTTCGAGTCCGTGGCGGAGAGAATATTTTTTTTTATGTGTATTTTTACATATAAATAAACACAATGGAATTTAAATACATTTTTAAATCATTCGTATAAGTATAAGTAAACAATAAAAGCATTTCGCAAGAGGAACAGGAGAAAAGCCCTTTAACTGCTGGCTAATCGTACCTGGAAACAATACATTGTGAAAGGAAATAATAAATAAAACATTTATCAGGTTAACAGAATTAGTATAAAAATATGATTAGCTTCTTACCCCTCATTGTCCGTACAATTGTGAAACTTGTCATAAAAGTAAATGAAACATAATTTCGAAAAGCATCTCGCGCATCGAATTAGTGCAGCATTGTTGCATAGGCATTTGCTGCTTTGTATTTCTTGTGGAAAGCAGACTTCGTTGACATTCTCAAATATGTAGTTCCTTTCTTAGGTATTAAAAAGGATTTATTAAATATAAAAATGTTACAGTTTTAAAATAGCGGTCGCACCTACTCTCTCGACGTCTGCCTTAAGACTAACTGTCCGGTCCTCTATTCCGTCGCGCATCGTCTGTCCTTGGTGTCATTCGTCGTCTGTTTATAGTCCAGTCAAATTAATCATTAAAATAGAAGTAAGGTTACAAAAATTCCCATAGAGCTAAAAATTGGTATGAATGTTCAGAATACTATTATAAATGAATTGTGAAAAGTCCCCATCAATCCCCCTTGTGCAAAAAATTTTATTGATGGTGAAAGTTTGCAAAAATAGGTTTTTCGCGTTTTTCAGCTAAACGGTGAGTTTTACAGCAAAAATAGTTCAGACAAAAATTGTAGATCATCCGATTCTCTACAAAAAATGTATCCACACTTTTTTTCATAAGTATTGCCATTTCCGTGATACAGCGGTTCAAAGAACTGAAGAAATTATTTTATTCGTAATATGCACGTTAATGTACTTTTATATACATTTTTGAACCGTTATACGAGTACAAATATGAGTCCCTATGTCTTATACATACAAATTATAAAATTCTTAGAATATAAATGAACGTCAAAAACTCCGCCCCTATTTTAATTTAGTCCCATGGCCTTGAGTAACATTTGTCTTCCACTCAATTGTCAGCGTGGCGATGCTCGTATACTTGCTCCGTTTCAAAGGTCTCATACTCAACAAAATACTGTTAGTCGTAAGCATTCCTTCGTAGTGACAACTCGTGGCTATCGCTTATATTTTGTAACAAAGTTTGTGCATTTTACTGTTTTTAAAAAAAAATGTCGCAATTCTGCTTTATTTGTAGTCAACCTTTGACTGAAAGTGGAGTTGTTACTGTTGATCGCGGCATGAAAGCATTAATTGATGCAAGTATTGAAAGAGGTGATGAGTTTTCGGAGTACCTGAAAGACCAGACATCTGTAAAAATTCATGTGCAGTTATAATCACTAATGGAATTCACTTCCTTCTTTCTATGTACGGAGCTCCAAAAAAAGTTACCTGCTTGGATAAACTCCGATACTTATATTTTGCAAAAAAAAACTTATAATAAAAAACAAGTGCAATTAGCTTGTCTTCCCCCAACCTCTGCTGCTGCTCAACAACATCTATTCCGGGTATATTATCAAGTTCAAGTGTGGCTTGGAAATAAAATGGATCCAGAAGACTGGGGTTGGAAGTTAGTTGACAATGCATTGGAACCAATTCATACGTTACTCCCACCTGCACCAGAAAAACTCCTTAACACCATCTTTTGCAATTGCAAAAAAGGTTGCAATTCTAAATGCGGCTGTAAAAAGGTTGGACTGTTTTGTTCTTTAGCATGTACCAATTGTCAAGGACAGTCGTGCTCCAATGTTGAATCGATACTAGATGAGGATAATTACGATATCAGTGATGAGACATATGATGTATCACTTTTAGAACATATTTGTATCCAGCAGGAAGATGAAGAAAAAGAAGATGATGAAAACGAAGACAGTACACTAGAAGTTCCATTGGATTATTATGAATCCGACGAATAATTTTTCCAAATTATTTTTTCATTTATATATTACATAATTTACACAGCTTTCATCATTTTCAATACTCAATTTGAATTCAATAGGATCACAATAGATCGTGGAATAGGCCTACCGGGGAAACCACGTTAAAAAAAAGCGCCAAGCACACTACCTCATAGGTGGTGTGGAAACGTGTGCATATTACGAATAAAATAATTTTTTCAGTTCTTTGAACCGCTGTATCACGGAAATGGCAATACTTATGAAAAAAAGTGCGGATACATTTTTTGTAGAGAATCGGATGATCTACAATTTTTGTCTCAACTAGTTTTGCTGTAAAACTCACCGTTTAACTGAAAAACGCGAAAACCCTATTTTTGCAAACTTTCACCATCAATAAAATTTTTTGCACAAGGGGGATTGATGGGGACTTTTCACAATTCATTTATAATAGTATTCTGAACATCCATACCAATTTTTAGCTCTATGGGAATTTTTGTAACCTTCAAAGTCTTATTTGACTGGACTATTATGCGTCATTGTTTTTGTCGGCTCCTATCTTCTTCTCAACACAATCCCACATTCGGCCGTCCTGACCATTGAACATGCGTAAGTCAATGTTCACTTATTCGCTATCAGATAATGCTTCAGTCTCATCGGGCCATGGTTTCATAAATTCAGAAGAAGTGGAGGTGGCGTATGGCCCGGGGTGCTCACCGATTTTTTCTACTAAATAACGGTCGTTTCTTAAAACTTTTGATACTCGATATGGACCGAGGAATTTCCCATGAAGTTTCAACCCGGGCCCATATTGAGTACGCTTAATTGCTACAAGAGTTCCTACATGATATCGGTTAGCATCCTTTCGATTTTTATTAAAAGCACGTTTGTTCTCGCATTGGATTTTCAATATGGCATCTCGAGCCGTTTTACGTAACTGGTCTCGTTGTTCCTGAAAATCAGCTACAGTTTCTTGCTCCAAAATCTCTTTCAACTGTGGATCGTTTTCTAATCGCATGCGAATACCAAATAATATGTTAAACGGAGGAAATCCAGTGCTTCGACTAAATGTACTGTTAATCGTTTTTTGCGCAGCGTCTATATACTTGTACCAGCTATCTGGCTTCGGAGCGGCTAATTTAGTAAGAATAGGAATTAGGATTCTGTTCACCCTTTCAACTTGACCATTACAGCGTGGCATTCCCGTTGTTATAGTTACATGTTCGATCTTTTCTTTATCGCAATATTCCTTAAAAGCGTTCGCAGTAAACGTGGTGCCTCTGTCGGATATAATCTTACGCGGGTTACCAAACACCGCCGCTTGCTTTCTTAAACAATCTAACACTCCTTGCGTATCGGTGGTCCGAACCGGATAGAGCCAAACGAATTTACTAAATCCGTCCACTACCAAGAATATGTGTCGATAACGCTTTGCAGTGGAAGGGAGGGGTCCGAGATGGTCGACGTGAAAGACATCGAGCGGCGCGTCGCCCTTGTCTATACAATGTAACAGTCCCTCCTGCTTACCCTGCTTCCTCTCGGCGAGTATGCACTGAATACAATTCCGCACAACACTGTCTATCTTTTCACGCATTTTCGAAAACCAATATTCACGTTGCACAATCTTCATTGTCTTATCAACGGAGAAATGTCCTCGTTCGTGAGCCTGTCGGATTATACTTTCTTGCATTACACTAGGCACTACTACGAGCATATCACCGTCCTTTTCCTTATACAAAAGATTGTTCCTTACCGCATAACCGGGTGCATTATTCGCTTGCGTCGTATCTAATAATTTTACTATTTCGTCATCTTTCTGTTGAGCCCGTTTCAATTTTGTCAAAATGCCATCTGAATTTTCCTCAATCACAAAAATCGAAGGTTTCGGAAATCTACTTAGCGCATCCACGTGAGCCATTCGATTACCGGACCTGTGCTCTACCGTGTACGAAAATTCTTCTAACAGCAAAGCCCAACGCGCAATCCTAACGTTCAAATCTTTTTTCTTTATCGTGCACACAAAAGCCTTGCAATCCGTGACTATCTTAAACTTGACGCCCAACAGATAGACTCTGAATTTTTTCAAAGCTCTTACTATAGCTAATACTTCCAATTCATAGCTGCAGTATTTGGCTTCTGCAGGTGTTGTTGTACCGCTCGCATAATACACGGGCTGTAACTTACCACTTTCGCTATTTTTTTGCAATAGAATAGCACCGTATCCTATACTAGACGCATCCGTGTGGAGTTCAGTTTCTGCTTTAGGGTTATATAAATTCAGCAGTGGTTCGTTCGACAAGAATAATTTCAATTGCCTAAATGCATTTTCTTCGTCTGCCCCGAATTGAAACTTGCTATCTGCGCGTAATAAATTAGTCAAAGGTTTGGCAATTCGTGCGTATCCTTCAATAAATTTCCTAAAATACCCTGCAAGACCCAAAAAACTTTGAACAGCCTTCACACAGGTAGGCCTCGGAAAGTCCATTACTGCGGCAACTTTCTTAGGTGACGGTCGTATTTGTCCATTTGTTACTACATATCCTAAATACTCTACACTATTCTGTAGGAACATACATTTCTTCCAATTTATATTGAGTCCGTATTCGCTTGCCCTTTGCAAAACCTTTTTTAATTTGTCTAACCCTTCCGCGTAGGTGACCGACGGAATAATCAAATCATCTACATACATTAGTAAAATTCCTGTTGTAGTAAGGTCTTGGAAAACATGATTGATGTATCTTTGAAAAACGCTCGGTGAGTTGCACAAACCGAATGGAACGCGTAAAAATTCATATAGTCCGCGGTGCGTGACAAATGCGGTATATTTAATACTGTCTTCTTTAATTTTCGTATGGAAAAACCCGTTTTTCAAATCTAATGTGCTGAATATCTTTGCGCCTTGTAATTTGTCTAAATGGTCCTCTATCAACGGTAAAGGGTAACGGTCTTTGATTATTTTTTCGTTCACCTTTCTATAGTCGATACACATTCGTTTCGAATCGACTCCCTTGTTTACCAAAACTATTGGACTCGCAAACTCGGATGTTGACGGTCTAATAATCCCTTCTTTCAACCACGTTTCTATCTGGGCATCTACAAATTGTTGCTCTGACCACGACAACCGTCTCGGTCTCTGACATACCGGTGCTTCGTCCTTCAAAATGATCTGCATTTTAACGTCCGCGTCTTTACATTTATTCGGCTGATACTTTTGTATAATTGTAGCTATCTCGTCTCGGTCTTTAACGTCTTTAATGCTAGATAAATCCGGTTCATTACTGTCAGCGATAACGTCTATTTTAAGAACTTCTGGAATATCTGGATCGTCTATTTTGGTGATTGTAACTTTACCTTGTTTTATGTGTAGGTCTACCGTATCTGTAAAATCTGAGCCTATCAGTAATTCGTGGTTTATCAAATCGTCGGGTACTAGATGAAAAGCTATCTCAAATTCCGTTTCATCAATTGTAATTTTAAGTCGCGTCTGTCCTAATGAGTCATGTCGGTGTTGTCCTACGCTTTTAAATTCAGTACCCGTGTCTAATTTAGGCGAACCTAAGCTAGCGTAACATTTAGATCTTATCAAACTGAGATCACTTCCCGTATCTATCAAAGCCACCAGTTGTTGTCCTCCGATGTCCACCGTCTTCGTAGGCTTCTTCTTCGTTTTCTTATCCGTGGTGGTGTTGCATTCCTTCTTCTGTACTCCAACGGGACAATTGGCGGATTTGTGTCCAAATTCGTTGCAATTGAAGCACTTTGCCCCTCGACTTCTAAATGGACACTCTCGACTTGGGTGGTCCTTCGCCCCGCAGTTAAAACACCTCTGCGTTTCGGTCGTTGTCCTTGATGTCGTCGGTTGAGATGGTGTTTTCCTGGGTGCGTCATTGTATTTCTGCTTCGGCTTCCGATTATTTTTCATGGTTTCGTATATCTCGAACTTTGCCTTCAGCTCGGATATACTATTGGCACCGTATAAAATCGTTTTGTACACGTCCTCATCCTCAATGCCATCTACAATGTATTGAATAATTGCGCGTGTCTCCACGTCCGCTTGTGCCGCAATTCCAATCATTGTATATATGTATTCGTGATATGTTTTGTTCTGTTTCTTTTTCCTTCGTCCTAATTCTCTGTGCACTTTGTGGCTGTCCACCTTATGCGCAAATTCCGTCTTAAGCGCTTTCTTCAGTTGCTTCCATGTCTTACTGCATTTTTCATAACTGACAAAAAGTTTAGCTGAACCTTTCAACAAACGTTTTGCGTATATAATCCTTTGTATATCAGTCCACTCGCACAGTTTGGCCGTTTCCTCAAATTCTTCTAACCACCGTTTAACACTCGTTTTCCCATCGCCGCTGAAGGTTTCGAGCGATTCCTCCACGTCTTTGAATGTAGGCACGTATTTTGCAGTTCTACGCGACCTCCTCGTACGTCGTGTTCTTTGGTCACTATCGTCATCGTCATCATCATCATCGTTGTCATAATCATCGTTGTCATCGTCGTCGTTGCGTGATTTATTTACGACTGTTACATCCGCAGCGTCGTCGTCGTCGTCGTCGTCGTCGTCGTCGTCGTTTTCAGTTTCATCTTCCTTTTCGTCATCGAGAATTAAGGCAGCTTTGAGACGTTCGGCTAACTCGGCCTTATTACCACCGGTTTTTAGTTTATGAGCTTTCAGTGCTTTTTTCAATTCCTCGACCTTCATGGCGTCCACTGCACTCGTGTTCTTCGTATAAAACGTCTTCATCGTCGTCGTCGTCGTCGTCGTCTCCTTTCCAAGTTCACTCGCTGCAGTCTCGGATGCCATAATGCCGCGGAAATCGTCACACACGTGTACACCGTTCACTTGAGTTTGTTCACTATTTCACGGCTACTTATCCAATTCTTGGCTTATCCCGGACGAGCCCCCAAATGTAGTTCCTTTCTTAGGTATTAAAAAGGATTTATTAAATATAAAAATGTTACAGTTTTAAAATAGCGGTCGCACCTACTCTCTCGACGTCTGCCTTAAGACTAACTGTCCGGTCCTCTGTTCCGTCGCGCATCGTCTGTCCTTGGTGTCATTCGTCGTCTGTTTATGCGTCATTGTTTTTGTCGGCTCCTATCTTCTTCTCAACACAATCCCACAAATATGTACCTCTCTTTCCGAAATGCTTTTATTGTTTACTTATACTATACGAATGATTTAAAAATGTATTTAAATTCCATTGTGTTTATTTATATGTAAGAATACACATAAAAAAAAATATTCTCCCCGCCACGGACTCGAACCCGGCACCCACCGACTACGAAAACCGATCCGTTGCAGCTACGCTAAATAGGTTATGTGTAATCGTCTGCTACAGAACTAAAGTTAACGAGTGACTTACATTCAATTGCAAATATCTAAAAAACTATTGAGTTGTGGCGCCTAGAACCATATATATTCATCAACAGGGGAACAAAATCTACCATCCTACAAAGTTTGAACTGAATCCGTGTCGTGACGATCGTGCACTCTCCTTGTTAGTTTTAATCAAGTTTTTTTAACCCTTTTAGTGCCGAACGACGATATATCGTCGTTTGATACACTTGCGAAAAGTGCCAACGACGATATATCGTCGTTCATGCGTTGGCGTTGTGTTATACGCATCAGAAGAGGTATATACCAATAAATAATTTTATAAAACGTTAAATTGATTGAAATTCGATGGACTACAATTGAAAAAATGTTTATTAGTTTGTTATATCTTATGTTCATCAGTGCCGAAGCTCTGTATATGTTAGAGCGATAAAGTACAAACGAGACACGGGATTATTTGAGATCGATTACGGTTCCCAAGAAACTTTCTTGGGAAGCGTAATCGCAATCTTTGTATTTATGATAGTTATCAAACAGTTCAAATTACACGTCGTCGTGCATCGACACGGCGAAACTAAAATCTTTCTTTCAGTCTTTCTTGGTCCGTCCAATGAGTAGTCAGTGTTCGAAAACCGTCAGTAGTTGAGTTAGTAGCAAAAAGTTTTGTGAATTTTGGTGCTACGATTTTATAAAAATTACACCCTATTACTGACATGGATGACGCAGAATTGGTCCGAATTGTTGACGCGTTAGATATAAATGAAGAAGAGGTCGACAGTGATGAGGAATTATTTCCCCCAAGCCGTCGCCATGCGGCGCTTACCATGTACCTTCGAGTTATTTTTTATGTTTGTTATGTAATATTATTTATCTTGTTACAAAATATATCGGAAATGCAAAGTATATACTTTGTAATAAATGTTCTATATAAGATTATGATGAAAAGGTGACTTTTTGTATATGCAAATACGTTTTGTAAGAGAGAACTGGACTTTTACTTTCTTCATGATCTTTTATACCTTTGTTACTTATAAAATTTTCAATGAATATAGAAAAACTAGTGCCATTGTTTTGTTCTCTATTTCATCCTTAACATACTGCTTTTTGAATCATGTAAATATTGTTTCTGGTTTGGTTTTTATGAGCATTTTCCCAAACCCTAGTAAAACCGTGAAATTCGGCCGGTTATTCTCGCATAGGCACCTCTTTTCGCGCGGCACTAAAAGGGTTAAATTAATTCTTCAAAAATATTGCCGGCCCCTAGTGGTATTTGACTGCGTAGACGTGCGGCCATTAAAGTGTTAAGCGCGCAGTCTTCAGCATTCTGAGGTTAATTTGCCGAGGAACAGTTTCAGATCGTACCACGTTGCGTGTAGAATAAAATAAAAGTATTATTAGAAAAAGTATGCTTAGATATGTCTTAAAATGTTTGCACTGGAAAGTAATTTATATTGCCTGAGATTTAGATTTTAAGACATATCTGAACATACTTTTTTTTATTGAAAATTTTGTACAGAGTGAAAATTAACGCATTTCGACCACGAATCCAATGATATAAACATTTTTTTTAAAGGCCCATTTATTTAAACAATATCATAAAAAATAATTGTTTTGTCAACTTTGAGGGTAGCTTTCACCCCTTTAATGTGGACGGTTGCCGATAAAAAAATACGTGTCAAATATTTTGACGAGATCTATATCATACTAAAATTTCATAAAAATCGGTGATTTACATCTCGGGATGTTCCCTTGTCTGTCCGACGCTATTCACAATATACGAGGGCGGTCCGATAAGTACTTAGCCTACATAAGAAAAACGAAAATTTTGGAAAAGTGGCGATTTATTTCTTTACATAGTTTCCTTTCAGCGCCATACACTTGACCCAGCGATGCTCCAACTTCTTTAACCCGTCTGAAAAATACGTTTTCTGGAGGTCTGCAAAGTAGGCCTCCGTGGCGGCGATAACCTCCTCATTCAACTCAAATTTCTGCCCGGCGAGTGACTTTTTCAAGTTTGGAAACAAAAAGAAGTCGCACGGGGCCAAATCTGGAGAATACGGTGGACGGGGCAGCAGTTCGTAGCCTAATTCGACCAATTTGGTCGTGGCGACGGCGGAGGTGTGAGCCGGTGCGTTGTCATGGTGGAAGAGCACTTTTTTCTTCGCCAAATGGGGCCGTTTTTTCTGCAATTCGGCGTCGAATCGGCCCAATAATTCGGCATAGTAGAGCCCTGTGACCGTTTTGCCCTTGCCCAGGTAGTCGATGTAGATCACACCTTTTGAATCCCAAAAAACGGTGGCCATCACCTTTCCGGCCGATAGGACAGTCTTCGCCTTCTTCGGGGCACGTTCGCCGGGTGAAGTCCACTGTTTCGACTGTTCCTTGGTCTCTGGTGTGTAGGGGGCTTCGTGAGTGGTTTAGTCCCCCGCCTTTGGGCTTTACGACCCCACCGGACCCGAGTAGTGTTCCCCCAGGGGCCTTTACGGGCATTCGCGCGCCCGGGGGTTCACGAGCTGTCTTACGGCAAGGTGTGGGGTCCCCATTCTGTGGCCTGGGAGACCCCACTGGGCTTAACGACCCCACCGACCTGAGTCAAGTGCTCCCAAACCAAGGGTGTATTGATACCGCGGGGGCTGGGTTTCCCACGGAGTTTTAGCCCACTCCGGCCCAGCCGTGGGTAGGACCATCGCGGGGGCAAAAGTTTCAAGAGCCATATGCTGGCGAGACATTAGCGGGTCTTCATGCTACGGATGTCGCCGTGTGCGGTGCAGTAAACCTTCTACCTCGGGTACCGACCTGCATAGCCGGTAGGAGTTAAGAAAGTCTCCGCTCCCACCAGTGTGACGCACAATCTTCGTGCTAAGACTGGTAGTACGCCGTTCGTACGCGTTGATCGAGCGTATCTCGATTCCGCGCCCATGGGGGCCGTGAGGATAAGGCCGCGAGGCAGGTGCTTCACGTAAAACAAAGTATCGACAGTCTCTGGTGTGTACCAGTGGATCCACGTTTTATCGACGGTCACGAAACGACGCAGAAACTCCTTCGGATTGCGCCTAAACAGCATCAAACACTGCTCTAAAGTGGTCCCACGGTTGCGCTTGTTGTCCGAAGTAAGCAAACGCGGCACCCATCGCGCCGACAGCTTTCTGATGCCCAATATTTCATGCAGGATATGACCCACGCGGTCTTTTGAGATGCCTACTGTCTCAGCTATCTCGCGCACCTGCAATCGGTGGTCTGCCAATACGAGATCGTGAATTTTTTTCACGTTATCCTCCGTGTTAGCCGTTTTCGGGGTACCTAGGAGTGGCTCATCAAAAACCGACGTGCGACCACGTTGAAACTCATTAAACCAATTTTTGACGGTCGCCATCGAAGCAGAGGAGTCACCGTACACAGCATCCAAGTGCTCTTTGATTTCGCTGCGCGATTTCTCTTTCAAAAACAAGAATCGAATCACCGACCGATATTGCTCTTTTTCCATTTTTCTAAAATACGCGGACACACCCGCTTCCACACGCGGTCAAAACAAAACTACGAGTCCGATTCGGCTGAAATTTTGACAGTAGCTGTCTACAAGAATGTACTACACGATAGTAAATTTCTCTTGCGATCGTGGCGACCATCGGGTGGTGAGGCTAAGTACTCATCGGTCCGCCCTCGTACATAGCAGATATGGAAGAAGAGTTCAGAACAGGACAAACAGGAGGGCTGCAAGTGGGGGAAGAAAAATTCGAGACACTGTCATACGCAGATGATGTGGTGATAGTGGCCGAAACAAAATAGGAATTGAAAAAAATTATAAATGGGCTGGAAAGGTTACAGATCGACTCAAGTAACTTGGCATCTGGGAGGATGGCTTGTTTCGGCAGAGTTTGATTCGCCAGGCGTCAAGGATCATGCCTCTAGTCACACGTACACGAAGGCAGTTGACACTCTACCTCGCAATTCGTTAAAAGAACTACACATACAAATCGAACTAAAAGATGAAGAGAGAGAACGCGATTTGGGTGGCGACAGTGAGGACATCGGCGTAGGCACCAGATTTCTGACATCTCTATAGTAAAAACAGGATAAACTCCGGCAGAATTACCCCCACCTCAAAGGGAAATTCTCCTTGACGAAACGGAACGGGCGACGAGAAAACAATGTAACACGTCGCATTTCGTCAAGGAGAATCTCCCATGTGGAGGGGGTAGAAATTTCTCGCTTCTCCAGCCAAACTAGTAAGAATATTTGAATGCTACGACTTTGTCGAGTGTTTCCTTTAAGATGCTGAGCGAGTTAATTCCAAAAACCGAAATGGTACGAATAGGCGGTTGAAAGTGAGAAGCACCGCCACCGACATGCCAACTTACGTGGGTCGATCTGTACAGGAAATGGAAGGGGGAAACGATCGAACAGGTGGAAGAGTTCTGTTATCTGGGGGTAATACTTCAAAGGAACGGAGGGATGACGAGACATATGAGAGAGAGAGAGAGAATGAAAAGAGCAAATATAGTACTAAACCAGATACGGAGCATAGGAAAGCAGAAACTGAAGTCAGATTTTAAAATGAGAATATTTCTATTTGACGCCTTCATATTAGGAATACTGTTCTACGAGGTAGAGTTATGGAGGTTTAAGGAGATATCAGAAGTGGAAAGGTTGCAATTAAAATATATAAAATGGTCACTCGGCTTAGAAAGATGCACGCTGGACTATATACTGTTGGAAGAGACGAAAGGGGATAGGCTAAGAGTGAGAGGAGGGCAGAGGGCGATGAAGTTTGAGGAGCGAATAAGAGAAAGAAGCGTGGAAGAGAGGACAATACCTATTAAGGAGAGGGCGGAGTACTTAAAAAGAAATGGCTGGAACCGGGAAGGAATTGAAAATTTAAGGAAAGAGGGTGAAGATGTAGTGGAAAGGCTGAAAAGAAGGGATGTGGAGACACAACTGCAAATACAAAGTAACAAGATTGACAGAACCAAATATAACAGAAGATACAAAATGATACAATAGAAGTGCAAAATGAGGAAAGGGAAAAGCCAGAACCTAATTGCTCAAGTAAGATGTGGAAATACAGAAAGATGGAACAGATATTGGGCAAAAGACGTGGAGAGGAGATGCAACCCATGCGGGCACAGGGCCGGTACGCTAGAACACGTTATAAGGGACTGTAGGGACGTCGATGGAAAGATAAGGATAGAGGACATAGTAAGTGGAAGAGGAGACGAGAGGGTAATAGATTGGCTGAAGAAACTGAAAAAGAAGAGGGTTGTGGCGTACAAAAACTAGCAATAAAAAAAGTGCAATAGACTAGTATGTAGAAGGTATGAATGAACAGTATGCGTGCAGAGTGAATGAGATAATATAGCATTCTAGAAAAACTAGGAAATGTAAACCAAGGCCAAAATTTCTTGGCTGTGAGGTTGAAATAAAGATCATTATTATTGTTGTTGTTGTTGTTGTTGTTGTTATTATTATTATTATTATTATTATTATAAAAATTATTATGATAATATTTTGTAAGAAATCGTTAATATTTAAATCAACGCGCGTTTAATGTTGCTGCGCGAAAGGTGGAATCCATGTGGATAATTTTGTGGACCCCTATGTTTGTTCTCTCTGCGCTTAGCGCGCCCAACACGTGTAATCATTTTTATACCTAGTTTGTCCGTTGCGATCGACGCTTGTATTACTTCCTCTGTGTATTCATTACATTAAATATACCTATATATTGCACTTCTTCATTTTATTTTTGCGATTCCTAACATATTTATATTAAATCCGTTTATATTAAATATAATTTATATTCAATTATAATTATTGTAAAAATTTGTGGATATATTTAATTTAAAAAATTGTTATATATTTTTAGTACCAAGAAGAAGTCGAAATCTTGAACACAGAAGCAAAGCAGAGGCCACATTTACAATTGATCGCAGGAATTCAAAGAAAAAGTAAGCAATTACGGGAAATACAAGCTGAAAATAAGGAATTACAAGATGCATTGGAAGATCATCAAAAAGGGCTTGATTTTATAATGTCCAAGTACCGACAACAGACAGCATCATTACTACGTTGGCGCAAAACGGACCTTCCTTCATTGCACAACGCAAGATACACTAATGTAAGAGCAAGTACTATGTTTTCAAACTCGCTGTACATTACTATCAATCATGTCAAGGTCTTCTTTAGATTATGACATTTCAATTCATGCCTATTAGCCAGAACATCGTTCCTAAAAAAAAAACTCAGTGCAAAATATATTTCAATATTTTAATAGCATGTCTTATTGTCATTTCGGTGACAAAAAGAATTTGTTAATGGAAAAAATGCAGCCATTGTATTCAAACCGCACATGGCATAATTACATGGTTTTATTAACATCTTTGTGAGCCTATTTTGTGAATTCATTCTGTGATTTCATTCTGTGATCAATGGTAATTTTCTATTTAAAATCTGTATGTGAGTCGAGATAGCCGTTTATTTGACCGCTGCGTACATCCTTAAAGGAACTTCGGTTGTTTCTCCCAACCACTTGTTACACCAAACCAAGAGAGATGAACCAATCGACTGCCATGCGCGATTCTACTACCACAAGCGTGGAGTGATATTCCTATTTAACCGCTCGCGCTGAAAAAACATTCCACGCACGTCAGTCTGGCATATCGATGAAGGTTGACTGTCGAAGAACAGATCTCATTACGTCGAATGTGGGGCAAAACAAAATTTTGTATTAGTGACGAAGTGTACTCAGGTCTGACTTAAGTCAAACAGGGTTAACAGATTTTAATGTTTTCGAACTTCTGATGATGGTTTTAGCATAATTTACCACTACGTAACGCCTTACAGCGAAGTATAATATTGTTTTCTGGTACACGGATTTGTAAATTAATTTTCAGCATAACTCAGAAACTGCCCGTTGGAAGTAGCTCCTTCAAGGACGCATGCGACGATCAAATAAACGGCTTCTCTGATTTAAGGCACGTATGCTGTAGGAAATAAGCAGTCAAAGCCAAAAAAAATGATTTAAATTAACAGTGAACAAAATACTAATGTAATATGAATAAAACCACACAATTATGGAAAAATCCATTCATACTACAATAGTGCTTCTTAGGTAACAGTAAATTCTCTGTACATTGTTGCTTGTCGCACCGACCTCAATGATTTTTGAATATGTTGTCAGGATCATCATTCTAAGTATCTTTTCGCATACATGTAGTCCCTGCTCAACTTTAGTTTTCGCGATACTGACTTTTTCCACTCTATATTCAATTTTGCCTATACATTCACGTCCATGATAACGTTGCGTCAGCACAGTACAATCATTTATTTACTCTTTCTGCGGCCATCGTCTTTGAAACTTTATACCGCGTGTATTGGTCGAAATGTTACCCCGTAAGAATGTGCAACAAGTACAATTCCAATGGTTAGTCTGGCCGCCTATACAACGGTGATCCTTTTTTAAAACTATCACCTACCAACAGCAAATCACCTTTTCAGCACAGGTATTTAACTTAAGCCAGACCCTTCGGGGACAAGGACCGAGGATGATTTGTGCAGATTAGGGTATTTGCCTCCGAAAAGTTTGGCTTTATTTAGGTGGTTGTAACGAAAAGATAAATCTTTTCGTAATTTTTAATGGCAGCAAATAACCGCCAATTTTTAACACCGAGCTCGTAAGTACTGTAAGAACGTATAATCGGTTCTCTGGCCCTTATCGTCGATAAGTTCCATTAGGGTAAAATTGTTAACCCCTTTACTAACATGATGGCAGAAAAAACAGTATTCTTTTTTTTATATAGAGGGTAAATGCTTCGCGCAAAATCATAAATGTGTTATTTTGCGGATAATGTGTAGTAGGATTCGGTGAAATAGTACTAAGGTGTAGGCGTGGATAAAATAAGAATAAAGAAGGAAGGAAAACTAAATGTCAGGACTAATGAATATATATAAACACACTAAGAATATAATATGAATAAATAGGATATATATATATTGAGTATATGGAACTATATATAATACAAGAAAAACAACAAAATACTAAATAACTAATAATCTAATGAATCTAAGGGTTTCTTAAGTAGTACGTCTCACAGTTCCTCTAAAACTCTACTGTGTCTCTCGTATCCTGAGACGTAACCTCTTAGGATGATCTCCCCCACTTCTTTCTAGGTCACACATTTAAGGGGAGAAGTCATTCTAAGGGCATTGACACTCAAATATTATGCCACAAATGTGGGACTTTATAAAGCGTTGCTTACGTCAGTGATTTCATTTAGTTTATTGGCACGAGCATGGTGGCGCATCGGGATGACACTCGTATCTGACCGCTCGTGCTGGAAAGACGTGCCACATACATACAGGGTGTATAAAAAGTAATGGTCATGGCTTTAAGGGGTTCTTCTACACCTCTGGATCGATGGAGATTTGCAAAAACCCGGCCGCAAAATTCGGGAAAGGGTATCAATTTTTTTTTATTGGCTCATCGTATTCGTCTTGTTACGTAGGTAAAATGTCTGAGAGAAACCATTGGTCAGAAACGAACCGTTCTCTCACAAATTAACTTTTAATTCGTCCTTCCGATTAAAATTTCGCCCATATGGTAGCCTTCGAGTCACCGACCTTTCCAAAGGAAACACATGCAATACCCTTGCTAGCTCCAATAGTTGAAGCAGAGACAACATAAACGAAGATAGAAAATGACTAGAAAAATGTCATTGACCTGCGTTCGGTGTTGGGATCGCTCAAGGGCCCACCCGGGGAGAAGAGCATAAACACATGCACTTCTCTTCTGGTACGATGACACAGTGCCCCATTTTCTAACTTCGTTTACGTCGCCTCTGCTTTAACTAATGGCGCAATTTTAATCGGAATGCCGAATTAAAAGTTAATTTGTGTGAGAACGGTTCGTTTCTGACCAATGGTTCCTCTCACAAGGAGACATTACGACCGTGGACATGGGGATTTTAATGAGCTTCATATTAGGTGAAAGTACATCGAAAAATATTTGTGTCATGTCCGGGCGTTTTTGTGAATGGGCCCTCAATTTTGAGAAATCGCATTTTGAAAAACGCAATTTTTCTGTAATAAGTGATATACTCTTAAAGAAAACTTTTGCACTCCGCCGCGCTTCAGGTTCGAATCCTGCCTGATGAATAATTTTTTTTTTTTTCTTTTCTGTAATATTTCAATCCTCCTAAATATCATTTAATTGAAAATTTGTATATCGATAATATATTATAACTTTTAAAAAATGTTTACTACAAAATTACATTTCTTGGATGCAAGCAAATAAAAGGGCAACTGTTTTATTATCTGGTTCGCTATTCGTCACAACGAATATATTTACCGTTACGGTACCTGTGTTTTATTACTTTACCGTAAACTTTTTGTAACTTTTCAAGTGTTCGGTAAATATTTCAAAAGCATTCTTTCACAATTTTAACGTGATCATTAGTTTCCTCGCAACTACCGAAGTGAAAGGAAGCGTTATCCAGTCAAAGAATTTCTTTTGACTATCATAGTGTTATTTACATTGAACATTATTTAATCTTTCTGTAAAAATGCATTGGCACATAATCAATTATGTGCACCTGTTTTTGAAGACATGTTGAAATATACTTGGTTTGCTTCAAAATTACTTTCAACTAGAAAAGTTTTTATGAACGTAAACCAAGCATGTTTTCCGTCTGAAATTTCTAGATCCAAATGTTCTTGTTCGGAAGCAGCGTTTATAAAATGTTCCTGGTGCCGGAAATTTTTATGTTTTGCCTGTTTTTATGAATCATTTCATCCGAACACTTGTGAAATCAGTAATTTGAATAGATAGATAAATATATTAGTTTTAATCCGTTTTGAAATCAGTTATTTAAAACGTTATCTACTAACAAAAAAAAAAAAATTATTCATCGGGCGGGATTCGAACCTGAAGCGCGGCGGAGTGCAAAAGTATAAGCCAAGCACGCATCCGCCGAGCCATCGCACTTATTCGATAAACTCGTTCTCTTTAAGAGTATATCACGTACTACAGAAAAATTGCGTTTTTCAAAATGCGATTTCTCAAAATTGAGGGCCCATTCACAAAAACGCCCGGACATGACACAAATATTTTTCGATGTACTTTCACCTAATATGAAGCTCATTAAAATCCCCATGTCCACGGTCGTAATGTCTCCTTGTCAGACATTTTGCCTACGTAACAAGACGAATACGATGAGCCAATAAAAAAAATTTACTACCCTTTCCCGAATTTTGCGGCCGGTTTTTTTCGCAAATCTCCATCGATCCAGAGGTGTAGAACAACCCCTTAAAGCCATGACCATTAATTTTTTTACACCCTGTACATACGTCGACCACGGAAAACAAAACGATGAGCTTGTCCCGTCGACTGATGTTATTTGTCGTCGAAAAGTTTCAAATTGCCTCACGTCGCGTGTAGGCAAAACAAAAGTATTACTAGTAAGAAAATATGCTCAGATATGTCTTAAATCAAATGCGATTAACAGATTTTAATGTTTTTGTACTTCCGGCGATGGTTTTGGCGAATTCGGCTGAGAATAGGGATATGAATAACATCGAAAAACTTGTATTGTACCCCAAAATACCCATTAAAACTTTGAGAGTATTTAGTTTAAACCATGTAGAAGTCAGTCGATGGGACACTCGCATCGTTTTGTTTTTCGTGGCCGGCGTGCATGATACGTCTTCCCAGCGTGAGTGATCAGGTACGAATGTCTCCCCAATGCGCCATCATGCTGGTGCCAGTAGGCCCGAGCGTGGCAAGTGATAGGAAAGAAAATCTTGGTTGGGTAAAACAGAAAGTTGGGAAAAGCAGACGGATCAAGTAAATAAAATCACTGGGCTAGAGTATTTACCTGTGGAATCGCTGTCCACTTGTTTGTCGTGAGTTCGAATCACCACGTAGGACGTAAGTATTTTTCTGTATTTTTTTTTAAATATGAAACACATAGAAATACCCAATAGTCGCTTTAAAATGTTTCACAGATATTTTTGAGCTCCAAAAATATGAAACCTGCGAAAAACTAGTCATAGAGCATGCTTTTCCTAGTTATGCAACGTTTTGTTATTATGGATATTCTCAAATATTTTGTATGCTTAGTAGATGTTGGTCTATTGTAATATATGAAAATATATTTTAAATATTAAACGGACATAAAAATCAATGTACAAAATGTAAAAAAGTACTTGTAATTGCAAGTCGTGGCATGACTGGAAAGAGCCGATGAAGTAAAAAGTGTACTATATCATTATTTTTAAAAACAATTGGAGAGTCAAACTCTCGACAAAAAAGTGTCCAGCGGTTCCACAGGCACACACTCCAGGCACTGCGCCATTAGGTCTTTTGAAGAACCGTTTAGGATTCTAGCTTATGAGGATCATAGAATTAACAATTTATTTAATTATCTCGATTCTGTTCCTTAACACGTACGTTTTCGTGTGCAGAAACATTGATGGTCACAAAATAGACATACTGTATTAAAATAATTTAAGAATGTCAAATACTGTTCGTGTTTTAGCCCAAAATGCGTGGCAGAAATCGGTTTTTGATTCTTTCGACAGTGATGCACCCCACTGTAAAAATCTAGAAAATTTAGAGTATAACAATGATAACATTAGGCAGCTACTGTAAAAGTGAAAAAAGTTATGCTTGGAAGATTGCAGTACGAAGTCGTCGTTTAAAATTTTTTGTTTGTTTTTCACTTCCCGCGCGTGGGACTTACAAAGAAAATATTTAAAATATGTCTATATTGTTTCGAAACTTTCACACCCCATTAAGTGTGAAAAATGAGGTCAAAACTAATTTTTACAATCTACTCCATAACTGCCTTCGCGGTGGAGGTGTCGGATTAAAAATTGGTGTACCATAGTTTCTTATGGTCACCTATTGAATGAATTATCGTCGAATAAAATTGGCTGAAAGGCACATTTTACCCCCTTATTTTGCTAAACCCTTTGTTGTACACTGTAATCGACCGCACCGTGCTAACGCGCGTTGCAAAGAACGTGCAGATATAGGCAAAATTCAATTTAAGGATGTTTGGGAGGTATGTCAAAATGCTACCAGTCAAATGAAAATTTAGGAGAACGTTCCTCATTCAATTCTAAAGCTCTTGTTAAAATTACAAATCGATTCACTAAACCGTTAAAAAGTTATTACAATTTTAAAAAACTGAAATTTTACACGTAATCTTATGGAGATTCGTTAACCGAACAGATTAAATTTATTTTTATTAACAGAAAAAAAGCTACCAGAAATTTCAAACTTTTATAATAAGTAACTTGAACTCTGGAGAATCAATTAAGCATAAATTTATTCAAATTCACTAAACGGTTATCGAGTAAAAAATAAAAAATTAGCTGAAAATCTGCCTTTTACTCGATATCTTAATAAGTGTATGAGGAAGTGCGGCAACACTGTAGTCAGCTGAGAGCTACATATAGTTTTATCTATTGTATCATCAGTGGTAAAACAGTTAGGTAACGGAGAAGCATAAGTCTGTCTAGGTTAGGTCATTTCATATATTAATGAATTTTTTTCTTCAATACTAAAAATGTTTTTCCAAAAACGTGTCTGTCTATATATTGTAGTGTGCGCGATTGCAAAGGATAACCTATACTAATTGTAAGTGTAGGATTTTTCTCTCTTTATCATGTAAGAGTAAGACATACCAGCGCTGCCAACGTAAAAATGCTACAGTGTTGTCACGTTTACTTCGTTCTGTATAGAGTGCAATTATTCATTTTTTAATTTTTTTAAATTTATAATTGTATTAAATAAATACGAATTTAAAGTTTTAATTATTATTTAAACATATTAAAAAGTTATACGCTCATTATTAATAAAGATTGAAACTTAATATTTTTTTGTTTCTAAGTTGAAATCGAAGCATATTCACTGCCAAAAGTTACTTACAAATTTTCCACATTATTTATTATTTCTCATTTTTTTCAAAGTTTTTGATAAAATTTCAAATTTTCTCTCAAACCATATACTTTTTATTTAGTATAAATAGTGTTTATTTCCCTCATGATATGCTGTAAAGCCTAATTTATCGCGAATTTCTAATTTCATGTACTTTTGTCTCCGATTGTACCTCCCAAACATCCTTAAGAGTAACAACAGTCTTTTACCAACATTTCGAAAACAAAAGCCAAGTGGGGATTTTATATTAAAATCATCAAAATCTGTGCAATGAACTACCATCTTTATTATTATCAAAATTTTTTAATATTATTAAACGTCTAGATTTAAAGAAAAAGAATTTCTTTATTTGATTCATAAATATTTTGTGGGAGTTTAGATGAAAATTTGTAGAAAATAGTTGTTTCATACAGCATTACATAGTTGAGTGCAAAGGAGAAATGAGTATACCCAAGGAAGATTTTGGGTACTAGCCCCAATTCGAGAATAGTCTCATATGGATGAATTATTCCTATACAACTTATAATTACACTGTTCAACACGATTTTTTTCTCGAATACCCAATGGGTGATCCTTGTAGAGTTGCTCATTCTAAACATGAATCCGTCGAAACAATTGCTCTATCACCCTCAGATTTTAGTAAAATGAGTTTGTTGTAAAAACGCCAAATTTTGGCAGAAAATAAAATATTACGCGAAAAGTATAAACGCGACGAAGTTAAAATTGGTCCTAAAAGATGGAGGAAAAAATGCTGAATACTTGAGTGTATATAGTTATTAAAATTGGTTGTTGTAAATAGTTACAAATGACCGTCAAAGTTTAAAAAAGTGCGGATGCGTAAACTTGCTACGTTATATTTTTACATTTTTATGAAAAATTATTTATCTAGCACGAATTTGCTATACTGGATCGCATTCCTTAGACATTTCTGAAGAGAAAACTGCCCACAGAAGTTTTGGAAACAGTTTTCAATTCCGGGTCGAAAAAATATCCATCGAGAACATGCAATCGGCGTTTTGTCGCCATGCTGCCATTCCACGCGCGACGTAGTGTAACAGTGTGGTAATTACGCGATATCGACTCCGATCTGACAGTACCATCCGAAGGGCGCTTAACTCTGATAAGTATAATTAATCAATTGGTTTTCATTAATTTTTATTTAAAAATATTATTTATAACTTGGTCACCGAATTATAAAAAACATTTTACTTAATTTTAATTGATCTACAAATGCTGCCTGCTGAAAACCATTTTCCCATTTCGTTATAAGAAACTATTATTAGAACTATAATATTCTTATTCTTTTGTAAAAAATATCCTTGTTTGTAACAGTAATACAATATATTCTCCCGACAAGTGGATAATACAGTATAATGGGCGTTTGTCGGGATGTTAACAGAAATATTCTCTGGATGTTTCGTAACAAGAATTCATAGAAGAAAAGCCCGAGAAGGAAATGTGTGACCCGGCGTGCCCGAATATACGAGGGGTGATCAAAAAGTTCCAGGACTTTTGAAATTGCGCGGCAATGGAGCGTTGTAGAGCAGTGCAGATGGCAGCATTGTTTAGCGTGACTCTTCCTGAGCACACCTGTTTTTTAAGATTTTTGATAAAGTTCTTTACCGCAAAGTTATAGCTGTTTTCGTAAAACAAGTTTTTTGTGTTCGGCGATTTTGTGATTATTTATGAAATGAATCAAAAGGAAGAGCAACGCGTTTGCGTAAAGTTTTGTGAGAAGTTGGGTAAAACTTTTACTGAAACTTTTCAAATGTTGCAAGTGGCTTTTGGTGATGAATGTCTGAGTCGATCAAGGTGGCATGAGTGGTACAAGAGGTTTAAAGAAGGCCGGACATCGTGTGAAGATGATCCTCGTTCAGGGCGCCCATCAACTTCGACTGATGACAGTCATGTTGCAAGGTTGAACATTCTCGTGCGTTCTAATCGCCGACTAACCATTCGTGAAATGGCTGAAGAATTGGACATTTCATTTGGTTCGTGTCAACAGATTTTAACAGAAGAGTTGCAGATGAGAAGACTGGCTGCAAAGTTTGTTCCGAGACTGTTGACAGAGGAGCAAAGACAACACAGAGTTCAGGTTTGTCAGGAACTTCTTGAAATGGCAAATGGCAATGAAAACTTCTTAAAACAAGTCATTACTGGAGATGAAACCTTACCTCCAAACCCTGAGAAATTTGCGCGAGGCAGTAAGGAGGAAGAGACCAGAGCTGTGGCGGAGCGGTGAGTGGGTGCTGCATCATGACGATGCTCCTGTTCATTCTGCACTGCTCATTCGCGACTACTGCACCAAAAATGGAATGACGGTCATCCCCCAGCCTCCATATTCACCAGACCTTGCCCCTGCGGACTTTTTCTTGTTTCCAAAACTCAAGAGACCCATGAAAGGAAAGAGATTTGAGTCAGTAGATGAAATTCAAGAAAAATCGCTGGAGCAGCTAAACAGCATTTCACAAGTTGAGTTTTTCGGGTCCTTCACGCAGTGGAAATATCGGTGGGAAAAATGTATAGCTTCCCAAGGGGAGTACTTTGAAGGGGACGACGTCCAATAGCCTGTAAAAATTTTTTAATAAACTCATAAAAAATCAGTCCTGGAACTTTTTGATCACCCCTCGTAGTCCAGTCAAATAAGACTTTGAAGGTTACAAAAATTCCCATAGAGCTAAAAATTGGTACGAATGTTCAGAATGCTATTATAAATGAATTGTGAAAAGTCCCCATCAATCCCCCTTGTGCAAAAAATTTTATTGTTGGTGAAAGTTTTCAAAAATAGGTTTTTCGCGTTTTTCAGCTAAACGGTGAGTTTTACAGCAAAAATAGTTCAGACAAAAATTGTAGATCATTCGATTCTCTACAAAAAATGTATCCACACTTTTTTTCATAAGTATTGCCATTTCCGTGATACAGCGGTTAAAAGAACTGAAAAAATTATTTTATTCGTAATATGCACACGTTTCCACACCACCTATGAGGTAGTGTGCTTGGTGCTGTTTTTTTTAACGTGGTTTCCCCGGTAGGCCTATTCCACGATCTATTGTGATTCTATTGAATTCAAAGTGAGTATTGAAAATGATGAAAGCTGTGTAAATTATGTAATATATAAATGAAAAAATAATTTGGAAAAATTATTCGTCGGATTCATAATAATCCAATGGAACTTCTAGTGTACTGTCTTCGTTTTCTTCATCTTCTTTTTCTTCATTTTCCTGCTGGATACAAATATGTTCTAAAAGTGATACATCATATGTCTCATCACTGATATCGTAATTATCCTCATCTAGTATCGATTCAACATTGGAACACGACTGTCCTTGCCAATTGGTACATACTAAAGAACAAAACAGTCCAACCTTTTTACAGCCGCATTTAGCATTGCAACCTTTTTTGCAATTGCAAAAGATGGTGTTAAGGAGTTTTTCTGGTGCAGGTGGGAGTAACGTATGAATTGGTTCCAATGCATTGTCAACTAACTTCCAACCCCAGTCTTCTGGATCCATTTTATTACCAAGCCACACTTGAACTTGATAATATACCCGGAATAGATGTTGTTGAGCAGCAGCAGAGGTTGGGGGAAGACAAGCTAATTGCACTTGTTTTTTATTATAAGTTTTTTTTTGCAAAAGATAAGTATCGGAGTTTATCCAAGCAGGTAACTTTTTTTGGAGCTCCGTACATAGAAAGAAGAAAGTGAATTCCATTAGTGATTATAACTGCACATGAATTTTTACAGATGTCTGGTCTTTCACGTACTCCGAAAACTCATCACCTCTTTCAATACTTGCATCAATTAATGTTTAATGCCGCGATCAACAGTAACAACTCCACTTTCAGTCAAAGGTTGACTACAAATAAAGCAGAATTGCGACATTTTTTTTTAATAACATTAAAATGCACATACTTTGTTACAAAATATAAGCGATAGCCACGAGTTGTCACTACGAAGGAATGCTTACGACTAACACTATTTTGTTGAGTATGAGACCTTTGAAACGGAGCAGGTATACGAACATCGTCACGCTGACAATTGAATGGAAGACAAATGTTACTCAAGGCCATGCGACTAAATGAAAATAGGGGCGGAGTTTTTGACGTTCATTTATATTCTAAGAATTTTATAATTTGTATGTATAAGACATAGGGACTCATATTTTTACTCGTATAACGGTTCAAAAATGTATATAAAAGTACATTACGTGCATATTACGAATAAAATAATTTTTTCAGTTCTTTGAACCGCTGTATCACGGAAATGGCAATACTTATGAAAAAAAGTGTGGATACATTTTTTGTAGAGAATCGGATGATCTACAATTTTTGTCTGAACTATTTTTGCTGTAAAACTCACCGTTTAGCTGAAAAACGCGAAAAACCTATTTTTGCAAACTTTCACCATCAATAAAATTTTTTGCACAAGGGGGATTGATGGGGACTTTTCACAATTAATTTATAATAGTATTCTGAACATTCATACCAATTTTTAGCTCTATGGGAATTTTTGTAACCTTACTTCTATTTTAAGGATTAATTTGACTGGACTATCGTATCTACGATGCCTTTCTTCATGGATGTTACCCTTTAAATATTTTTCGCTTATCGAAAGATCATTTTGTATTATTGTTATAAACAACGATATTTTTTAAAAAAGAACAAGAATATTATAGTTCCACTAATATTTTCTTGTAACGAAATGCCAAAATGGTTTTCACCAGGCAGCATTTGTAGATCAATTAAAATTAATTAAAACGTTTTTCATAATTCGGCGACCAAATTATATATAATATTTTTAAACAAAAATTAATGAAAACCAATTGATTAATTATACTTATCAGAGTTAAGCGCCCTTCAGATGGTACTGTCAGATCAGAGTCGATATCGCGTAATTACCACACTGTCACATGTCGCGTCGTAGCCGCTGTCTCTTTCGGGTTACGGGACCAACGCGATCCTACCCTGGGATCCGCCCAAAATTAACCGAAAAATAAAAGATATTAGAGAGAATAGGAAGGATAGAAAGGAATGGGTTAAACGCCCTATAGCGAGAGCGCAAACCCATATGAAGGGACCAAGCTGAACGCCCTATGGCGAGAGCGCAAGCTTGGAGGAGAAAAGGTAAGAGTTGTGCGGGAAAAATGCAGGACTTTGGACGAAAATCTGAAGTAATGTTAAATAAAAAAACAACAAGGGACAAGATTTTAACTGGAAAACCGAGTATATTACTACAAATACGCTTAGTAGCTACTAGTACAAATGAACGAAAAACCGAAATGAGCAAAGAGCGAAAAACCAAAGTGAGCATTTAGCGAAAAAAACGAAGTGAGTGTTTAGCGAAGAAGACGAAGTGAGTGAAGAGCGAGTTTTCCTCGCCTTTTTATACAAAAGGTCCTGGGTCAGCGTGGGCGCTAATTGGCACCAGGTTTTTGCAGGCCCTTGGTTTTTTCTGGTAAGGAAGGGGCATCCCTTCCTTTCCAGAGTCTTTCTTTTATATTTTCCTTATAATTATTTATATATATTTTAATACTTTTAATTATTTTAGGTTTATCTCATTCACAAAATTAGGATTCTGGTGGTTTTTGAATCATGATTTTATATGGAATTTAAAGGAAACTAATGAATTAATGATATAACTTTAAAAGATTAAGAGAAATAAAAGATGCCGGGTGAGTCCAAATAGTGTGAATGGTCCAGAAGAAAAAGCTAGTGAATTTTGTTTGTTGCTGGATATTTTTCTTGTATTTTATATTTTGCGCTACTTTTACCGAATAAGGAAACTCATTATATACGCAATATGCGACACACACCACGTGGCACGTGGAATGGCAGCATGGCAACAAAACGCCGATTGCATGTTCTCGACGGATATTTTTTCGACTCGGAATTGAAAACTGTTTCCAAAACTTTTGTGGGCAGTTTTCTCTTCAGAAATGTCTAAGGAATGCGATCCAGTATAGCAAATTCGTGCTAGATAAATAATTTTTCATAAAAATGTAAAAATATAACGTAGCAAGTTTGCGCATCCGCACTTTTTTAAACTTTGACGGTCATTTGTAACTATTTACAACAACCAATTTTAATAACTATATACACTCAAGTATTCAGCATTTTTTCCTCTATCTTTTAGGACCAATTTTAACTTCGTCGCGTTTATACTTTTCGCGTAATATTTCATTTTCTGCCAAAATTTGGTGTTTTTACAACAAACTCATTTTACTAAAAAACTGAGGGTGATAGAGCAATTCTGCCGTTGGATTCGTGTTTAGGATGAGCAATTCCACGAGGATCACCCACTGGACATTTGAGAAAATAAGTGAAGTTCAAATTTGTTGAACAGTGTTATCAATGTAATTTCCACTGTTTTTGTTCATAAATATATTAAATTTCAGATAATTACGAGTCAAGCAGAGAAAATCAATGAAATGGTAGTTATTATGAAAACTGCTGCCACCTTAGATGAAGAAAGTGAGTTAAAGGAAAAGGAGATGTATTGCCGCTTGAGAAAAGAAAATGAAACACTTCGAGAAATAGTTAACATTGCAAATAAATATGGATCTCTGAAAGAAGAACCGAATACTGAAAGTAAATCTGTTCAAACGGACGATGTCGTACTTTGAAAGAAATTTGCATCTCACACACACACGCACATACACATACACACACACACACGTGCGCGGTTGTCATGTATTATTTATTATTTCATAAAACTCGTAATAATCTTATTCCCGCACAAAAGAACTCATGTAAAAAACTACTCTGTACACACAGAAATCTTTTAAAAATTTTGTAAGATAGGAATATCTAGATTGCATTACAATTACCTAATGTAATGTACCACATTTTCGAAATATTTCTGTCCCATATTTTTATTATATTAAATTTATATTCAGCTTTTATGTTAGAAATACATTCGTTTGTTACTTTAGAAATATATCCTTCGATACACTTTTCGATACGCAGATTTGCACATAAATCTATCTTCAAAAAATTCATTCAAAATAAAATTTTAATTGGGATAAGTAGAGGCAAAAGGTCGATTAATAAGTTTAATGATAAATGTAACACTACAAGAGTGCAATGTAGGTAACGAATAAAGTGGTAAGAAGTAATACATTTCTGCTTTATGATATTCAAGAAACTTCCATCATGTGGGTACGTGTGAGGGCCGAGAGTGTTGCGAGTGTCCAAAGTAAAGGAATAAAGTGCGATGTTCGTTAGGTTTTCAAAGTAATTGTTGGTGTGGACGATCCATGTATGGCTTACGCGCGTTACTACAGTAGGTTCTCGACATGCGCAAACGACATCGTGTATAGCGAACATAAGTTGCCACTGGAATGTTAAGTAGGATAACCGAACTTTATAATTTTGCAATACACTTCGAGCGAGAAAAATGTGTGCCGTGGGATCGCAAGCTGACAATTTCTGGGAGACGGTCATAGAAAAGAATTTAA
Organism: Cerceris rybyensis; assembly: GCA_910591515.1. Lineage (NCBI taxonomy): Eukaryota > Metazoa > Arthropoda > Insecta > Hymenoptera > Crabronidae > Cerceris > Cerceris rybyensis. The sequence goes on along the minus strand of OU342796.1, from coordinate 2,241,499 downwards.
AGCGCGATGTAATTAAGAGTACTCTTGAGTTTCATTTCTTTATAACGGCAAAATTTACAGGTAAACATATAAAGTGTATTACAACTACTGTCGGTGTTAATGCACTGAAAAATGCGGGGGTATTAGAACTCACAAAATGCCTAACAAATATAGATAATAGATATAAGATGTATCTGCATACTAATCTGTCCTACAGCGTGGCAGTTGATTATTAAACTAATTGTAAGCCACTGACGTGGTGTGTAATTATTGTTTTATAGCAAGAAAAAGTGGTGGGGTAGAATGCAGTAGAAATATGGTTATATGGGTTCCATCACTCGCTCTACTCTCAATTTTCTATAATCCGAATTGATCTAACAAAAGAAATCAGGGTAGTTGTCGGTCCAAGCGAGAGTTCCATATGAGAGAGGCTGTACATATGATAGATTTTCAATCTGAAGTGCGAAGTAAAGAGTCTAATTCTTTTAAACTCATATATGAACCCATATATAACGACCTGCCGGAACTTCTTCCACACAAGGACTTAAAATTAAGTTCTCCGAACACGCATTCGTTCGCTTCTTTTAAACTCATGGATTTATTTCGGAATATCCAGAAAGAAAGAACACCAAGTGCAAAACTTTGAATTATACTTTAATTAAAAGAGTCGCACGTCTTTACATTTTGGTCGTCGAGACGAGAGTGTGCAACCGTGAGACTCCTCGCGCCGATTCAGTGCCGCCCTTTTAGTCCCAAGAAAGTTTATCGCTAAGTAGACTAAACTAAATTGTCGCATGAGAATGTTATCCGAGATCCGGCATGCAGGGAAGTACCTAACAACACGCTGGCTTTCGCAGCTCACACGCACGCCAACTTTCGTGGCTCGAGATACACTGATCTTTTTTTTCGTACGCCTCGTCGTCGACGGAATTTTTGCGTATTCTCAAAGACACCGACGACAAACTTTGGAGACATCGACACATTCGTACAAATACGCATTCACGCCGAATACACTCACAAACACGCTCCACTGCCGCACTCATTATACATTCGCAACCCCACACTCGGCCGTCCTGCCAGGACACCTGGCCTCAGGTGTCACTAATTTCGATTTCACTATCACTATCACTGCGTTCATCAATCCACGGTTTGCTATGGTCAATCACCGTAGAGGTTTCACGAGGTCCTTCGCCAACTTTTCGAACAAGATATCGGTCATTTTGCAAGACTTTCGTCACAGTGTAAGGTCCAAGAATCTCGATGCACCCTGCCCTTACTACAGGTGTAGCCAACCCGCGGCCCGCCTTGAACATTTTTCCGTACCGCGAGATTATCATCAGTATCATTATTATTATATTATTTATGTTTACATGCAAGAATAATAGTAAACACAATGATAATAACTCATTATATTTCAATTTTTCCCTCTGAAAAAGTGCCTATAGTGAGTCTGAATCTAATATATAGGGATATATAATTTTATATGCGGCCCGCGGAGTTATGATGCATTTCCAAAGTGGCCCGCAAGATCATTTGGGTTGGCCACCCCTGCCTTACTAGATCTATGTTCGTTCTTATAATCGAACTCTTCTAGGAGAAGAGCCCAACGCGCTACACGCACGCACAAGTCTTTCTTTGCATGGTCAGCATAAACGCACGACAGTCGGTCACGATTTTGAACGATATGCCTAGCAGATAAACACAAAATTTCTTGAACGCTCTTACTAGAGCTAGAACATCCAACTCGTAACTCGTGTAGTTCTCTTCGGCCGCGGTTGTCTTACCACTCGCATAATACATACGGTGGAGGGCACCATCGCCACTATCGTGTTGCAATAACATCGCGCCGTATCCAAACTTACTCGCGTCCATATGTAATTCGGTCTCCGCGTCGACAGTATACAATTTCAACACAGGCTTATCGCTTACCATTAGTTTCAGTCGTTCAAACGCACAGTTTTCTTCCTCCCCAAATCAAAATTCTGCATTTGCTCGCAATAAATTTGTTTGTAGCGCAATCATTAAATAGTGCGGAATAAACTTCCGAAAGTATCCGGTCAAACCAAGAAATCCCTGCATCTGTTTAACTGTTCGCGGTTATGGAAAATTTCTAGCTGTAAGTGTTTTATGCTCGGACGAAGAAAGCTTACCATCCTCGATTATATGGACTAGAAATTCAACGCGCCTTTGCAGGAATGCACATGTTCCCCAATTTATTTGTAGTCCAAATTCTGCTGCTCATTCCAGTACGGTTTGAAGTTTTCGCAACCCATTTTCAAAATCTGATGAAGATACAAACAATGGTTTCTATTTTGCGGTTACGTTCTGGCTCAGATTTTGTCAAACACGTACTTTAACCCTCTCCCCCCCCCCCCCCCCCCCCCCCCCCCCGTAACTCTGAAGTTCAGGGAAAAAGTTTTTGTATGGAATCAATGTCAGGCTCGAAGAGCTACTAATATGCAAAGCTTCAGGAAAATTTGTCTCATTGTCAGATAGTTTTGGCTGATTTCGAATCAAAGCCTTTAGACATTGCTTATAATCCGATTCTATCAATTCTTGCACTTTTTTATGCGATACGGTCACAGACTTTCGTCACGAATTACACGGCGTACCGTCATATGCGAAATACTAACTCGCCGTGCAATGTCACGGAGTCCAAAAAAAAGGATAGCTTCGTCCAAGTTTAACCTTTCCGTTACGGGTGCCGTCTATATCCGGCAGCGTATACGAGTGTACAGTGCGGCTCGGCGGACCTGGCACCTCGGCGTCGGAACTTCTCGCTTTCAACAGCCTATTCGCACCATTTTGTTTCTTGGAATCCACTCGCTCAGCCTCTTAAAGGAAGCACCCGACGAAGTCGTAGCATTCAAATATTCTTACTAGTTTGGCTGGAGGAGCGAGACATTGTATTACATTATTGTCTCGTCGTGCGATCCGTTTCATCAAGGAGAATCTCCCCATGTGGTGGCGGTAATTCTGCCGGAGTTTATTCTGTTTTTACTATAGAGATATAAAAAATCTGGTGCCTACGCCGATGTCTTCACTGTCGCCACCCAAATCGCGTTGTCTCCCTTACTTCGATCTGCAGCGCTCACTCTCTCTTCGTCTTTTAGTTCGATTTGTATGTGTAGCTGTTTTAACGAATCGCAAGGTAGAACGTCAAGTGCATGGAACAGTTCCTTTATTCAATCATACATATATACATGATGCTAGGATAGCATAAACATACAACTATATAACTCCTGTATGGTCGCACATTAGCGACTTCTCGCAGGAGAACGGAAATTATACAATACAAGAAAAGAATCAATTTGCGCTGTATGATAAAGTTAAACAATTAGTATTACGCCCCAAAAGATTTGATATGATCATCAAAAAAAGGCATCTTCGTTACAGAGAGGTACAGGACTGACAAAACAATTATAAAACAATTATAAAAAGGGGGGGGGGGGGGGAGAAGATATTGGCATGGCCAATATACTAAGTAAAACAAAATGAACAATAATGAGATCTTGACCAAAATAAATAAGAAAAATTGCACAGATTAATGGTCAAGAATTAGACGATGGAAGAATTAAATAAGTAAAGAAATCCATGATAAAGAAAAATTACCGTGCTTGCGAATACAAGTGGCATGAAATTATACTGAATAACGTTCCATACGAATCAAGAGGATAGTAAAGGATGTTGTTGACATCAACGATATTCTTAAAGTAACTTAAAGTAAATATACTAATCTAACTATGTTATGGACTAAAGAGTATATACAGAGTTTAAACTAAGATAATGGAAGTGCTCGGTTCAGAGTACGACGATCGGTCAAGATTTAAGCCATGGTAATTTATCGAGATAATTGTAATGCTTTTGGACAGTATCCCGTGGAGGAAGAGATACAGAATGTTGCAGTTGTGATGGATCGGCAGAAACTACCAAAGGATCGTATCGAAGAGCAAGCGAGGCCCTTTTTCTATGCGTATGGTATATGATGGGAATTTTGGAGCGAAAATCCTGAATGTATCCTTCTCTGTCGAGATAGGGAAAGGCAGCAGTAGAGAGAAACCCATTTTCGCGAGCCTTCCTAGCCTCCTCGTCCGACATTGTATGTAACGAGGTGATGAGAGGATTGTCAGAGTTTGAGTGCAAAGATTTAAGGATAAACATTCTGGTGATTTTAAGTGCAAAAATATCAAACCGCGAACAGTCAACCCTGCTATAAACTGTTTGATTGTGGAAGTGTCGCTTGGTACCATCCGACATACGTCTGGGCATGAGAAGACCCGTGATCGCCCGGAATATTTTCCTCTCGAAGGTGCGAATGCGCTCCATCACATAAGGCGAAATTGAGAACCAGATTGGGATCGCATAAGATAGTACTGACCTGACATAAAGCTTGTAAAGGAGTAGTTTGACATTCTCACCGAGGTGTTTTGAGTAGAAGAGGCGAGCCAATTTAGATGCTATACCTTTTGCTTTCCCGAGACAGTAGTTGGCGTGTTCATTATAGTTTAAGTGTTCGTTGAGAATTACACCCAAATATTTGACCTTTTTCAGCCGAGGGATTAAAAGGTCATATCTTTCCGTCGCGTGAATCGAAAAATTTTTTGAGAGCCTGTATTGTTTTTTGCTAATTTGGGACGTGGGCCTAATGAATAGAATAGTCTCGCATTTGAGCATATATACTCTCACCTTCTTCATGTTACACGCCGAGACAACAAAATCGAAAGCCCTCTGCAAGTGTGACTGAATGTCGAGAGGATCAACGCCGGATTTATAGATGATTAAATCATCAGCAAAGGCCAAAGCTTTGCAAGTATCGTTACTTTTGTTAAAATTGTTTAAAATATCGGAGAAGTATAAGTTGAATAGTAGAGGAGAATTTACGGCGCCCTGCTGCAGACCATTTAAAATATTGAAAGTACGAACGGAAAAAGTATTATTGTGAAAAGTTTTAAAAGCGCGGCCAGTGATCATGTTCTCAGTTAGAAGCAACAACTCGGGGGGGAAATTCATTTTGTGTAATTTAACTATCAATCCCGTAGTCCAAACAGTATCAAATGCTTTCTCGAGATCAATTAAACAAGCCCCAGTCACAGCTGAGCTGTTGAGCGAGTCGGCAATGTCGCGAGTCAATTTGGCAATAGCATGAACCGTAGAGTGCGAGTGTTTGAAACCAAATTGATAATCAGAAATTAATTTATTGGACCGCACAAAATGATTCAAACGTATGTTAATCATGATCTCGAACAATTTGCCCAGGTTTGGCAGCAGACTGATCGGCCGGTAATTATTTAAGTCGCAAAGGTTTTTCCCTTTTTTGTGCAATGGGATGAGCTTGGCCGTTTTCCAACGAATGGGAAAGTAAGACAGACGTAAACATGCGTTAAAAATTAGTGTGAGATATTCAATAACGGAGCCTGGCAGGCGTTTGATGGCGACGTTTGGTATGCCGTCGAACGAGGTGGATCTTTTGTTTTTAAGATATTTGATGGCTCGTAAGATCATTGTGGGAGTTATTAGATAGTTTGTGTGAATTGAAGGCCAGATCTGTTCGTGTAGCGAAGCGAATTGCCAATTGATATTTTCACGCGAATCCCGTATTCGATCGTAAGTCTGCTTTACCTCGTGCTCGTGATTCCTCTCTTCATCGGTTGTAGGAGTCAGATTTTTTGTATGTACTCTTGCAAAGTGCACCGCAAGTAAGGTCAAACGATCGTCAGTGCTTGACACTACATAGTTATTATCTATTTTCTGGAGTGTCGATGTATCTATTCCGGATTCAGACCAAAGAAAATCGTCGTTTATCGCGCCTCTTAGTGGCGGAATTGAGTCAATGTTTTTTGGATTTATAATTCTGTTTATAAAAGGGTGTAGCTTAATGGGATCACGAGTATCTAGTTTGGACAGTCTGTGGAACGTCAAGTGCATGGAACAGTTCCTTTATTCAATCATACATATATACATGATGCTAGGATAGCATAAACATACAATTATATAACTCCTGTATGGTCGCACATTAACGACTTCTCGCAGGAGAACGGAAATTATACAATACAAGAAAGAATCAATTTGCGCTGTATGATAAAGTTAAACGATTAGTATTACGCCCCAAAAGATTTGATATGATTATCAAAAAAGGCATCTTCGTTACAGAGAGGTACCAGGACTGACAAAACAATTAACAATTATAAAAAAGGGGGGGGAGGAGAAGATATTGGCACGGCCAATATACTAAGTAAAACAAAATGAACAATAATGAGATCTTGACCAAAATAAATAAGAAAAATTGCACGGATTAGTGGTCAAGAATTAGACGATGGAAGAATTAAATAAGTAAAGAAATCCATGATAAAGAAAAATTATCGTGCTTGCGAATACAAATGGCATGAAATTATACTGAATAACGTTCCATACGAATCAAGAGGATAGTAAAGGATGTTGTTGACATCAACGATATTCTTAAAGTAACTTAAAGTAAATATACTAATCTAACTATGTTATGGACTAAAGAGTATATACAGAGTTTAAACTAAGATAATGGAAGTGCTCGGTTCAGAGTACGACGATCGGTCAAGATTTAAGCCATGGTAATTTATCGAGATAATTGTAATGCTTTTGGACAGTATCCCGTGGAGGAAGAGATACAGAATGTTGTAGTTGTGATAGATCGGCAGAAACTACCAAAGGATCGTATCGAAGAGCAAGCGAGGCCCTTTTTCTATGCGTATGGTATATGATGGGAATTTTGGAGCGAAAATCCTGAATGTATCCTTCTCTGTCGAGATAGGGAAAGGCAGCAGTTGAGAGAAACCCATTTTCGCGAGCCTTCCTAGCCTCCTCGTCCGACATTGTATGTAACGAGGTGATGAGAGGATTGTCAGAGTTTGAGTGCAAAGATTTAAGGATAAACATTCTGGTGATTTTAAGTGCAAAAATATCAAACCGCGAACAGTCAACCCTGCTATAAATTGTTTGATTGCGGAAGTGTCGCTTGGTACCATCCGACATACGTCTGGGCATGAGAAGACCCGTGATCGCCCGGAATATTTTCCTCTCGAAGGTGCGAATGCGCTCCATCACATAAGGCGAAATTGAGAACCAGATTGGGATCGCATAAGATAGTACTGACCTGACATAAAGCTTGTAAAGGAGTAGTTTGATATTCTCACCGAGGTGTTTTGAGTAGAAGAGGCGAGCCAATTTAGATGCTATACCTTTTGCTTTCCCGAGACAGTAGTTGGCGTGTTCATTATAGTTTAAGTGTTCGTTGAGAATTACACCCAAATATTTGACCTTTTTCAGCCGAGGGATTAAAAGGTCATATCTTTCCGTCGCGTGAATCGAAAAATTTTTTGAGAGCCTGTATTGTTTTTTGCTAATTTGGGACGTGGGCCTAATGAATAGAATAGTCTCGCATTTGAGCATATTTACTCTCACCTTCTTCATGTTACACGCCGAGACAACAAAATCGAAAGCCCTCTGCAAGTGTGACTGAATGTCGAGAGGATCAACGCCGGATTTATAGATGATTAAATCATCAGCAAAGGCCAACGCTTTGCAAGTATCGTTACTTTTGTTAAAATTGTTTAAAATATCAGAGAAGTATAAGTTGAATAGTAGAGGAGAATTTACGGCGCCCTGCTGCAGACCATTCAAAATATTGAAAGTACGAACGGAAAAAGTATTATTGTGAAAAGTTTTAAAAGCGCGGCCAGTGATCATGTTCTCAGTTAGAAGCAACAACTCGGGGGGGAAATTCATTTTGTGTAATTTAACTATCAATCCCGTAGTCCAAACAGTATCAAATGCTTTCTCGAGGTCAATTAAACAAGCCCCAGTCACAGCTGAGCTATTGAGCGAGTCGGCAATGTCGCGAGTCAATTTCGCAATAGCATGAACCGTAGAGTGCGAGTGTTTGAAACCAAATTGATAATCAGAAATTAATTTATTGGACCGCACAAAATGATTCAAACGTATGTTAATCATGATCTCGAACAATTTGCCCAGGTTTGGCAGCAGACTGATCGGCCGGTAATTATTTAAGTCGTAAAGGTTTTTCCCTTTTTTGTGCAATGGGATGAGCTTGGCCGTTTTCCAACGAATGGGAAAGTAAGACAGACGTAAACATGCGTTAAAAATTAGCGTGAGATATTCAATAACGGAGCCTGGCAGGCGTTTGATGGCGACGTTTGGTATGCCGTCGAACGAGGTGGATCTTTTGTTTTTAAGATATTTGATGGCTCGTAAGATCATTGTGGGAGTTATTAGATAGTTTGTGTGAATTGAAGGCCAGATCTGTTCGTGTAGCGAAGCGAATTGCCAATTGATATTTTCACGCGAATCCCGTATTCGATCGTAAGTCTGCTTTACCTCGTGCTCGTGATTCCTCTCTTCCTCGGTTGTAGGAGTCAGATTTTTTGTATGTACTCTTGCAAAGTGCACCCCAAGTAAGGTCAAACGATCGTCAGTGCTTGACACTACATAGTTATTATCTATTTTCTGGAGTGTCGATGTATCTATTCCGGATTCAGACCAAAGAAAATCGTCGTTTATCGCGCCTCTTAGTGGCGGAATTGAGTCAATGTTTTTTTGATTTATAATTCTGTTTATAAAAGGGTGTAGCTTAATGGAATCACGAGTATCTAGTTTGGACAGTCTGTCGTTCCAGAATTTATTTGCAACTGCAGAGTAGAGTTTTTTGAGTCTGTAATTGGTACGCTGAATTATTGATTTATAAAATTTGATCATGTTAGACTGTATTGGAGTTAAATTGTCGCGAAGGCTCAATAAACGAAATAATCTGGTGATAAGTTTGGATTTAAATTTTTTGAGCTTATTAATGCGTCGGTCGTCATATTCTCTCGGGCAGTTCAGAGCCTCCACGGTAGGTGTACAGCTCGTCAGAATTACGGAAATATTTTCCTCGAGGGCCTCTATTGAAGCATTAATCATTTCGATCGACGCATTAAGTAACGAAGGGAGATTTAGGCTGTTGATATAATTATGGAGTTTGAGTTTGTATTCTTTCCATTTGGTCAAACGATAATTTAGTCTCAGTACTCTGGGGGCTCGTTCTACGTATGTATTCCAACCGAGGAGAGAGAGATTAATCGTTATGGCCCAATGATCGCTATCATAGGGCAGCAGACCCAGCCTTTGCGTTCCATCGTTAATACGATCGATCAGCCTGCTGTCCACCAAAGCAATGTCCAAGTTTGAGTTAGCCGGATGATAAGTCGGTATTTCCGAATATAGAAGGGAAGCGCGGAAGATAGCACCCTGTAACTGTAGCCAGTCAAAAAGAGCTAACCCCTTGCTGTTGTTGACTGTATTACGCCATGATGTGTGTTTGGCGTTAAGATCGCCCGCGATCACAAAGTGATTCGAGTCATTTGCAACTCGCAACTGAGTACATAGATCATCGAGGTCACGAAGGAATACGATTTTATCATTGAAAGGGCTATACACCGCTGCGATCACGAGGCTTCTACCAGCCGAAAGATCCAAGCGGATCGCAATGGCTTCTAAAGATTTTTCGTGAGAAGTGGAGAGTTCTATACGAGTGAATTTGTATTTTCTATTAATAACCATAGCGACACCGCCGCCGAAACGGTTGTTTGCTCTGTCTTTGCGTATTATTACAAATTGTGGTGGAACCTCCAAATTATGTCTCGGATTTAGCTTCGTTTCAATGAGACCACATACGTCGGGTCGATGAGAATTTAAAAATTGCTGCAAATATGCACGTTTGTGAAGATTTATAACAGAGTTGAATAACGTCAAGTGCCTTCGTGTACGTGTGACAAGAGGCATAACGCTTGACGCCTGGCGAATCAGACTCTGCTGAAACAGGCTTACCTCCTAGGTGCCAGGTCTGGCGAGCCGCTCTGTACATATAACAGGATCCCAATGTTGTATCCTACTTCTGACACCAATTTCAATGTTGTATGCCGTGTGTAATGAGCAACACTTTATTTAGGAAGAACTATTGCGCGCCGGAGTTTTAACGATTCAAGGATAACGTCGTCGCGAGATACGGACTGTCAACAATTCGGTACAAATTTCGTTGATTTCGGAGCAGGACTGACCTTATAAAGACCTTAACAGGTTGAATGCCACCGATGTTTCCCTTATTTCGTCATTTCTACCGAAGTGAAACTTTTTTTTTATGAAAATCACATATTCATAAAAGAGAAATTTTAAGGACACTGATTGAAACACCAAAAATTTAAATATTCTATATGTTAGAAAATTCATAAATATTGCAATTTAAACGTAACATAAAATTTCATTCAATTCAATAGCGCCGGTCACAGGTGACCCCCATGGCACTCAAACGGTTAAACTAGTGTGGTGGGAGGTTTGGATGACTCCGACTTTTCGTGACTAAGGTTCCAAAAGGGCGATCGTTTTTCCAGTGACTTTCGCTAAGACCAAACGTCTTGAAAACATATTTTGAGGGAAAAGCGATGACGGAATTTGAAGATCACTAATAGTTCCCTTTTGGACCTTGAATCACGTTGAGTATTATTTGGAGCTAGTATCTTATTGTTAGAGAAGATAGTGAGTCTGAGAACACATGAAATGAGTTGGTATCCAACACCAAGATGGCGTTGAAAAACGCAAATGCGAACACCGAAGACAACCAACATGCAATGTGCACAATTTTCGAAGCGGTGGCCCGTTTAGCAGTGATGCCAGGACGTGGGATTTTCACCCATGTGGAAGCCATCGTGCGCATGCGCATGCTGACGTCACAACTCGACGGCGGTTGTTTCCATGGACGTATCTAGTAAAATGTCCTCTTCCTGTAATTTCTACCGTATTTCAATTGTCACAGGGGTCTAACAAAACCCCATATTTGAGTGAAGTATATACGTTACTGAGGATTAGGTAGTGCGCATGGGTGGGAAAAATCCCACGTCCTGGCATCACTGGTCGAGCATCAGCAAGAGAACGGAACCGCCACTACACCGACCAGAATCCAGTAGAGGCCGCAGGGGAAATCATACCGTCGAAGCCTACACGACCGAGGAAGACATCCTCGCCGCAACCACCTACATTCACCGCATCGTGGCAGTTATGTACACGGTGTTTCAAAATTATTTGTCATGGCTTTCAGGGGTTGTTCTACACCTCAGAATGTGCGAAGTTAAAAATGGGGGTGTTTCGTGGCGTCAAGATCCGTCGTGGTATAGATTCGACGACCACTACTCTCACTCACGATTTGCGACGATTATGCTTCGCGAGTAAGTATTTTATCGTCGCGATCGTCCTCGACCGACGGAGAACTTGTTCGTTCGCGAGATAGTTAATACTCCAAAAAAAGAAAATAGCAAACTACGACGGTTTTCGTCGTCAGCGAGCTCGGTATCGTTTGCGTTACGGTGTTCGGAAGGCAAGTGACTTCGAGGATTTTTCCTCCGAAGTCCCTCGACGACGCTATGGGCCGGACATCCCCACTTGCTGAATTTTCGCGATGTTTCAGCAGGCGGGTTTTTCGGATTTTCCGGGCAGTGCGCGATGTTGATTGGCCGCACTTTCCTCCGAGAGGAGTGACCACCCCCATGGGACTCTCGACGAGAAGGGTCCCACGGAGGCGGGAGTTCACCCCCTGCGAATACGTGGTGGAGGAAAGTGCAACCAGATGTGCCCAAAAAATCCTAGTCCGGCCGATCGGCAGAATTTCTCTTCGAAGGCGCGATTTATGACCGATTTGTCATCGCGAGTCAGCGGCGGTCGATGGGACCGTTCGGGCCGAAGTCCCTGTTTACCACCCGCTGACAGAGCACGACGGATTAACGAAAACGTTCATTCAACACGAAGGCTGCTTAATTCCTCAAGGACCGGAGTTCTAGCTGCCTTGGCGAACGATGGTCGCCAAATGTTGGAAGGTAATAAAAAATCTGGCAGCCAGACCCGGGCCTCAAAGAACGGCAAACTTTCGCTTCGTTCCGAACGCGCTTTTGCTTCCGTACAACGGAACAGGGGGAGTGTGTCACCGTACCAGAAGAGAAGTGCATGTGTTTATGCTCTTATCCCTGGGTAGGCCCTTGAGTGAACCCAACACCGAACACAGGTCAATGACATTTTTCTACTCATTTTCCATCTTTGTTTATGTTGCCTCTGTTTTAACTATTGGAGCTAGCAACGGTATCTCATGTGTTTCCTTTCGAATGGTCGGTGACTCGAAGATGTTTGTTCATGTTCCTCTCAGATGTTTTACGTACGTAACAAGACGAATACTTTCCCGAATTTTGCGGCCATTTTTTTTTGTAAATCCCCATCGATCCAGAGGTGTAGAACAACCCTGAAAGCCATGAACAATAATTTTTTACACCCTGTACATATAACGGAGCACCACAGCACAACTCTGATCCTTGTCCAACGGGCGCAAGTGGTGTCTAGCCCGAGACACATTGCAAGGAGACCAAGAAGTCGGGTCGAGCAATACGGGCCGCAGTCACGAGGAACAACATGAAGCCGAGGTTACTGCGAGAAATCATAAAAAAGACACCTCAAGCTGCGACGGTTGATCAACGAGCAAAACAGTGACTGCACCGAATCTAGAAATTATTGCAACATACCAAGGAATGTTGAAAAAAACAAGAAAAGACCGAAGAAGCCATTGTAAGAAGAAAGCTTCCACATAAATTAGAAAAAACAGGTAAGTTCCGCACACAAAATGAGGAGACTCCACTGTATCTTGTAATAAAAATCCTGACAATTTTGGTCGAAAAGTAGCAAAAAATATAACAAAAAAAGGAAAAACTTTTTGCGATAGTTGTAAAGAAAAACAGAACTTTTATTTATCTCATTTCAATAAATTACATTGAACTTTGTTACAATATTCAATGCCTTTCCCGAACGCTTTGATCGAACAAAAACCAATAAGGCTATAAGTTTATAGTCTCACAATCAGTACTGAAAGACCATCGCGCGAAGCGGTATGAACCTAAAAATTACGGCCGGTTCAAAGGGACCAGTGTGGTGCTTAATGTGTTAATAAAAGAATTAATACCACATATGTTTCATTAAATACATAATTTCATCAAAATCACTTGTTTAAAAATACTTCCCTCTGCCCCGTATCAGTTCTTACATTTCATGTACTGTTGTCCAATTTGAAATGCGAGGACAAATTTAGAACAAAAGATGTGACCAATAAATTAATGATCATTCGTCCCAGTCATCAGTATCTGGCTGAGATTCATTTTCACTGGTAGCTGAATTTCTGTCGGATGTAGATGTCTCATTTGGTTTTGGAGGAGGCGGAATTAAATTAGACATTCTCTCAAAAGTTCCACAACTTGATCCAGCAATTCCTTTCCTTCTAAGGGCCAATTTAGTATGTAAATCTGCCATTAAGTCTCCACCAACCGATGCTAAAGACCAACGATCAGCTTTCTTTGTTGATGGCTCGGTATGTCTCAATTTTGCTCTACCAACACCACCCGCATTACGAATTGCTGCCATTAAATTTGAACGCTCATCTATATTTGCTAATTTAGTTTGTTGGGCGCCCTCTCGCTTCAAAAGCTTCTCTTGAACAGTGGAGGAGCTACGTGCAGATGACTGCGGAGGCAGCTGCGGTGGTGGTGGTGGTGGTAGTGGTGGTGATTGTGTTGACGGCGGTGGTGGTGGTGGTGGTGGTGGTGGTGGTGGTGGTGGTGGTGGTGGTGGTGATAGTAGTGGAGCTGATGTTGGTTGCGATGGTACAGCTGGAGATACTGCCTCTAAATTGTTAGTTTTTTGAGAAATCGCGGCAACTGCATCTGTTGAAGAGTTAGCTGAAAGTACCGGAGGTGGTAATGCTGGAAAATTCATGGAATCTTGAACAGAATGTTTTGAAGAATCATCTGGAACTAAAACAGGTAAACTTGGCATATTTTCCTCATGTTTTGCATGAAGTTTTCTTTCTTCAATGGGTGATGTTGGTGTTGGAAGATCCAAACGAATAGTAGGTGTCGTCACAGTTGATGATGGTGCAATTGGACTTTGGAAACTGAGGTCCAAGACAAATTTTTCATCATCTACAATACCAGGTAAATCTGGAAGTGTTGGTGGTACATTGATTTGTGGTACCTGCGAAATAGATATTATAATTTGCTTTTCATTACTGTTACTTCCCTACATAATAACGGTGGGTGTCTACAAGTCTCATGGATAATAAAATTTTCTTAAATAAAATTTTTATTTTCTCTAAAAACTTCATTAAATGCCTCACCTCTCCCAGAATTGGTGTGTAAAGGTAAGTTGAAGATAAATCCATTTCTGATAATAACCATGGTTGTACTATTGAATCAGGTGCATCTTCAATTTGTTGTTTATTAATAGAATGATGAAACAGCCGTTTTGCTGACTTTTCACTGGGATTATCAACGTTAACGTACAATAATAGTGCGCTAACGGAAGATACATGAGAAGGAAATGATGTTTCACTACTCTCATTTGTGTATGTGCCTTTATTTGACTTGGAACGCACATGATAGTATTGCAGCTTCTCCTGCAAAATACTATTTGCTGCATATTGGCCATCTTCTGTTTTACAGTTTGAAGATAAATATGCCTCTGGTACATCTTGTATGGGAACAGAGCTTTTATAAATCCTTGATATTTTATTAATAGGTTTATGTTTACTTGGTATTGTCATTTCATATTCCTTATACGTATGATTAGCAGGGTACTTTGCAGCTGAGTACATTTTTGCAGCTTTCAAATTCAAGTTTGTTTGCAAATATTGTAGCCGATCTTGAAGCCTCATTGCCCTGTTCTTTACGTTTGATAATCTATGAAATAATGGCAAAAACTTGTAAATCTAGTTCTTACACTCAAGCTTATATGTAATATTATAAAACACAGGATGGATAGGAAGTTTAAAAAATGTTTGTTATGACCTATCAGCCATTGTTCCATACCTCTACGTCATTAGTCATTTAAAAGACGAACGAGCAGCAATATTCATAACAGGGTTGCAAATTGAGGTAAAATTTTTTTATTTGTTTACTATATTCGTGTCATTGTATAAGTAAAATATCTGAAAGGAGAAATGGGCCTGAAACGAACCGATCTTTTGCAAATGTCGGATAACTCTCTATTTTCTCTATTCTGTCAATGCCTCGAGTCAATCCCAGTGAAAAATCCCACCTCTCTCTTCCTAAGACGATCGAACTCGGGTCAGAGCAATACCAGATATCCGCAGTTGGACCCTATCGTAGTGACACCATAAATTATACTGTTCAACAAACTTGAATTTTTTTTACTTTCACCAATATCCACTGGGTGATCCTCATAGAGTTGCTTATCCTAAGTACGAATCCGCCGGCAGAATTGCTTCATTACCCCCAGTTTTTTAATTAAATTGAGTTTTAATAAAAACACCCGATTTTGGCAAAAAATGAGGTGTTACGCGAAAAATATAAATCCTGGGAAGTTAAAATTGATCTGACAAGATAGAGGAAAAGATGCCGAACATTATAGTGTATATAACTATTAAAATTGGATGTTGTAAATAGTCGTGAAAACGTCCCACTGCGTGAACTTGCTTCGTCATATCTTTACATTTTTATGAAAAGTTATTTATCTAACACGAATTTGCTATACTGGACCTAATCCAGACATTTCTGAAGAGAAAACTGCATACGAAAAAAATATCTGTCGGGGACATATAATCGGCGTTTTGTCACCATGCAGCCATTGCTCGTCTGCTGCGGCGAAAAATTGCTACGCGTATCGACATCGATGCGATAGTACCATCCAAAGGGCACTTAAATCTGATTAACGGATCATATCAAACCCGTAGACGCCGATTTCGATGAAACTTGCCTGTTAGCGCCAACGTATTTTAAAAAGATAGAAGGCCTTTAAGAGCAGAGGGATTAAGTCCGCAGCGGGATCGCCGCCATTTTGATTTAATATTGTTTGGACTTCGAGTAGAGTTCTTGCAGGGCGATGAGTGTTAGGCAGAGAACCGATTATTTAAAGTTTCGATCCAGCATTGTAGACACGTGATGGCACCCGTGCCACGCAAATCATTTTAGAAGTTAGGGTTGTTCACAGGATCTGACCACAGAGTGGGAAAGTTAGAAATGACTCTTCGTAAGCGGACTGAGTATGAAGAACCAGACAGCACTTACCCTAGAACCTTAGAGAACGCTCTACCATAAGAATAATATATGGCGTTAAGCGTGGGCGAGAACCGATAGATTTCTGACCTGCTTAAGAGGTAGGTCTCGAAAAAACATTTAACACGTATATTTTTTATCGGCCTCTATCTATGTTAAGGCGGTAAAAATTACTCCTTGTAAAACGAAATTTTTCAATGCAATGTTGGATACCGACCTAATTCTACAAGATATTATATTTAAGCATTGCTAACAATTGCTTGTAAGCGTGATTCAGAGTCTAAACAGGAATTGTCACTCACTTCTGATTTCGTATTGCTTTTCCTTCTAAAATATTTAGAAGGCCTTTAGTCTTGATGGAGTCACTACCTGCATCACGATAAGTCGGGTCATCAAAACCTCCCACCACACTTTCTCAAACCTACAAAACGCCAGTGTACTTAAAAAATAATAGAATTGAACTGAATCGCTGACAGTTTGTAGCTCGCTACTACGTTTCTTTAAGTTTGTCAAAACGCCGAGCGCGAAAGTAGTTCTTCCTAAATAAAGTGTTGTAAACTATACGGCATAAAACAGCAATTTTTCGGAGGCTTGGAAGATGTAAATGACTTACGATCGATGTAAAGTTCACTTTAGGGCCATCCTAGGAAGACTAAAAATTATACGCTTCTCTTACTGGCTGAATGACTCCGTCACCCATTTTTTAAGTGCGTATAGCAGTCTTCTGCTGTGAAATGGTAGATGTGACATTCCAGTTAGTAAGAATACTTGGTGTGTTTCATCTTTTCGTGTGAGTAGTCTGGGTATCTGGTTTATAGAGCGAAAATCCAATCACCCAGTTAGAACTTTCATCACAATAAACATTTATTTGCAAGAGAACAGTTCGTTTCTGGCCCCTTGCTCCTTTCAGAAAAAATTTGAGGACAATTTTTCCCTATAATCCCTATCGAACTGCAGGACATATGTTTAACACGTTCGCGATAGAGCCTGAATTTAGTATACCCACCGTGAGACAGTTTTGTTTTTGTACTTAACACAAGCTTTCGAGCTAGCACTTCGACAATTATGCAGAAATAGAGAAATGGTTAAATAAATGGATTGCTTCGAAAGATCGGCCATTTTTCAGCAATGAAAATTAAAAGCAACTGTTAATACTATCAAAAATACTGTTAAGTCTGGAAGAAACATCGTTATCGATGAACCCATAGTTTCCTGGAGAGGATGTCTCAGCTTTCGCCAGTATATTCCCGGCAATTGCCATAAGTATGGTGTAAAAATATATAAACCGTGTCTTCTAGAAAATTACATCTACAATATTGACATTTATGCGGGAAAGAATGCAACACTAATTGAAAAAACACATCCGCATTATGTGGTAATCCGATTAGTAAATTGATTGTTATTTGAGGGCTATATATTATTTACAGATAGTTATTACACAAGTGTCCCTTTGGCCAAAGATCTGTAGTAAAAAAAATTATTTGCGGGATTACCAAAATAAACAAAAAATTTCTACCCCCACAGGCGAAGCAAAAACGGAAAGATATTATTGTGCGAAAAATCAGCCGTGTTTTCCATCAGTCACAGACCGAGGGGAAAAGGTGCTTCGGACAACAGGGGAACGGTGAAGACCAGGACGTGAATTTAATTGTTCGGACACCTCGCACAGTTTTCGATCTTTTTCAAATTATCACCAAAAGAGCAAAACACATCCGATTTAGCTAGAAATTGGTATTGAATATTTTTTGGGCCGCTGATTACGAATTTGATCTAAAAATTTCCAAAAATAAAATGGCGGGTTAAATATGGCGGGCAGGTTGTCTAATCATTAATGGTTCCGCCATTGAATTAAATGGACAGAGTTGCCACTATTTCAAATACTAATTAATTTATATTAGCAATTATATATATAATTATATATATATATAAATACTTAAATATATATAAATAGCTATCCCTTCCTAATGTTTATGTAGCACAGAGCAGCTGTCGAGACCCAGTGGTCCTGCGTAACTGGAAAAACCTTTTTCCCCCTCTTGGATGTTCCTCCTATTCTGGAGAAATCAGGGCGAAGTCCGACTCAAAACACGGGTATGAAACACGACCGTTTTGTCGTGATAAGACAGATCGTAATACATTGCACAGACCCAGTTGTAAGCATTGTACGAATCTCGCGTAAAAGATGTACTATACAACCAACGTTGAATTTCAATCACGAGTACCATATTCTTATGATTTTTGAATGTCGTTGCGGCGTCAAATTTTGTAAATGGACCGACAAAAGACCAGTGTGGTACATGTCGGCGTGAACGTGTTAAACATATTATAATAACTAGACTCCGGATGTTTATGCAAATGCATATTTTTATAGAAAACAGGTAGAGCAATAGGACCTGGATAGAAACATGTTTTATGATTAGAGAATTCGAAAAATATATTTTTTATTGTGCACTTTTTGCATAATGCATATGTTTTTATGTTTTATGTTTAAAAACATATGCAATATATTATGGCATATGTTCTTAGCCCTGCATATGTACTTCGCACTCATGTGAAATATCTTTCTGATGGAATTAATTTAGTCTATCAGGAAACTCTCTTATGCGGAAGAAGTACGTCTTCACTTTCCACTAGTGAACAAATTAATATCACGTATAAAAAAGATTTTTGTTAAAGCACCGCTTCGTATTGAAACATACTGCAAAATATTAAAAAATACTCCTCTGCCACCGGAACCTATTTTAACAAGGTGGGGTACGTGGATTGAAGCGGCACTATTTTATGCTGAATACTTTGACAAAATTAAAGAGTTTTGTTGAACTTTCGTTAAGTTAAACAAGTTTATTTAGAGTTTGATTAAAGCCATATCTATTTTATTCTTTATGTTAATAGGTAGTTCAAACATTTAAAGAAAAAGATGCTGCAGCAATTAAGACAGCACAAGATGTGATCCAACGAGATAAACTTGTACAAAATTTAATATTTATTAAAGCCCATTTAAGCACTTTGCTTACCACGATAGAAAAATTGGAAACAGTAGGTTTACCTTTAAATATTTCGATGGAAATATATATGAATTACATTAATCATTTAAAAGGTATACCTGGTGAGTGCGGAGAAAAAATTAGAAAAAAAGTAACTGCGGTTGTAGAAGAAAATACTGGGTTAACGAAATTAATACAAATTTCAAATAGTTTGAACAATGAATTTGTACAAGACCCAATAGATTCACCAGAAATCTACTGGAGTAAATATAAGTACGCACCGCTTACATTGTGTGACGTGGAGCCATCATTTTCTGCATATAAACTAATTTTTACGGATAAGCGTCGGCAACTAACACCATCCAACTTGGAAAAAATGCTTGTCATTTATTGTAACTCGAATTATAATATGTCACAATAATCACAAAATGTTTTGTTAATTTTGTATATTTTCCCTTCATATTGGCATGTCCTTTGTGCATCTTTGCATATTTTTCGTGCATATTTGCATATCTTTAGAGCATAAACAGCATATGTTTATTACATATTTATTGGGCATAAACATCCCGAGCCTAGTAATCTCTATCATTCTTGTCCTATAGTATAAATCGCCACGTTTTCAGTATTAGGAGATGAAAATTACCTTTGTCCGTTTTCCAACAGTCTTTTATCAATGCATTCAAATATGTAGGAAACAGCAAAATCTAAATCATCAAGGACTTCTGCTATTTGAACTATCGTTTCTTCATGACGTAAATTATCTGGTATAATACCTGAAAAATATATATGCGTAAAAGATATCAGAGTACTTGTAAAGTATATTTTCATAGTAGAAAATTTCAATATTCTCGAACCTATCGGCACGAGCATGTTGGCGCATTTGGATGACATTCGTATTTATGGTGATGTATTTAAAGCAATGTATTTACCAATTTTGATCCTCTCCGACATGATTTCTTATTGTCTTAGGAACGTCTTGTATTTTGTACTCTATCAGTATAGATAATTTATACATTATCTGACAGGACAATAAACATATAGTGAATATATGTAATTTACGACTGTAGCACTACTAATTGACATTGGTCGTATCTGCATTTGTATGATACCTGTAAATAAAGAAAATTATTCATTTATGTACAAGTGTTAGTAATTTTTATTTATCTTATTCACTTTAATATTGTTATTATTTAGTTCTAGTAAATGAAAGACAGTAATTTATAATCGAATCTTTTTATACATTTTGAAACCATAAATGTTTTCTCAATACAAATGACATAACCTTCTCTTCATAAAACTAATGATAACTCTTCATACAAAGTAAAGGACTTCATCTTAACCTATCTCTTTAAATACTTTGTGTGACGGGACAACGTATATAAGCAGAGACAAAGTGATTCCTTAAGAATGAAAATAAAATATAGATAATAATATTCAAATTTAGGGCATAGTTTTCACGAACATTGAACATAAAAATCTGTTGTCTATGAATGCTGTTACAGTTAAAAAGGTAACATATCGAACCAATACGCGCAAATTTTGGTGAAAGTTCAATAAGATGTGATTTTTTTAAAAATATTTGAAGCAATTTTTTTTCAACAGCCATTGCCCATATTGAGTGAACTAATATACCATAATATACCTGTCAAAGTATTGGAAATGCATTTCTTAGTATGACTTGATAATTAAAGACCTTAAAAATTATTATTTTTTTAAATTGCGCGTCTGTAATAAAGAACTAAGCTACGCAATAAAATGAGGAATCACCACATACCGGCTTGTACGTGTTATTTCGCTGCATTCTATATACCTTAAGCAGCCAAAGACACGCATGTTTCCACATACCGCTCATTATTAATCTACCAATTTACAAGATTAAGAATTTAATCTATCTAACTAAACACGGTATAAATAAATCACACCGAATAGGTTAACTGTTAAGTGAATAGCACTTACGAATGAAAACTTTATAGCAGAATTCTGTTTATCTATAATCCAACGGAAAAAGAATGTTATTGTTATATACATTAACTGATACATACCATTGTTACATTTATATGAAAACTGCTAATTTATTGATATTCACGTCACATCAACATTAGACACAGCTCAGCCTTTCCCGGGAGCAAGGGGGAGGAGGACAGCATTAACTGTCATATAAAATCGCTCTAACTTGCTCCAATTGTAGTATGGAAATTAAAAAGCATACTTATGTAAATTAATTATTCGACTGCTGCAGAAGCGGTAATAAATATTGTTTAAAGTTATTATTTTGTTTAGTTTATTATATTTAAAGTCATCAAAAATTTAGTTTAATATATTTAAAGTTTTTAAACATACATTGTAAATTATTCATTCTTAAAATCCTTCATCTCCTGTGGAGAGCCATACTTCTTCCACTCGAGGCAATCCACACCTGTAATTGCCTTTAATCGAAAATTCCTGAACGGCCACGCAACCTAAGCTTTACTC
This sequence comes from Cerceris rybyensis, assembly GCA_910591515.1. Classification (NCBI taxonomy): domain Eukaryota; kingdom Metazoa; phylum Arthropoda; class Insecta; order Hymenoptera; family Crabronidae; genus Cerceris; species Cerceris rybyensis. The sequence continues at coordinate 2,219,943 of OU342796.1, read as the reverse complement.
CAACCCCCTGATCGATACTTCAGTTTTACAGCTATTAAATTTCTTAAGCTGTACAGTCTACATGTATCTTTTGTCTGTAGTGCTATATTCACTATATCATAAAAACTGTTTACAAGGGATACTATGTAAATCAACAGTTTTATTTTCCTCTTTAAAGATGCGGCGTTGAAGTAAATCTGTAAACTGTATCAAAACCATCAAAACGTAACACGTACGATACATCTCGAAGAATCTCGGTTAAACGTAGACTTTGCTTTCGACAACTTCAAACAAATTAAACATAGTCACGCTCATGAATGCGGTGAAAGTATTTTCACATCGATCAAAATTAGCAAAGAACATATTTAAATGTTAGCAGTATTACGTGAAATCGGTTCTATCGAACTAGTAATTACGAAGGAGTACTTGAAGTAAAATTTGCCTGGGTGATGTGACAACATAATTACAAAGTTCACGGTGTTATGCTGTTTTTCGATCAGTGTACTCATTAATGTTCTAACATTCTCACGATTTGAGATACTTTAAACTCAAGAGTGTATTCATCGCCAAAATATTATAAATGGCCCTATTATTTACAAGCATGTGGGACTCTACAATGTTCCTAAGCACCTTAACCCCAAAATTTTACGTTGCTCTTACCGGAACATCGTCCTTAATTTCTGGATTGATTCTTATCTTCGAATGGTGGTACTTTAGGAAATACGGCACATCTTTTATCGAACAAGTATCGTTAAATCACATCTCTCCGTGGATCGGAGGTGGTGACAATGGTTCGGAAGGGGGTAATTCAGGTTTAAACGGTTCAAATTCCAATCAACAAAATGTTCCAGAGTGTAAAGTTTGGCGAAATCCAATAAACTTGTTTAGAGGAGCAGAATATCAACGGTTTTATTGGACAACCAATAAAGAACCATTAACGTATTATGATATGAATTTGTCCGCACAGGATCATCAAACTTTTTTTACTTGCGAAGGAGATACAGGTAAAGGATACATATAATACATTAACACAATTATTATTGAATCATGTAGTTCTCAATTCGTAGTTCTCAATTCTCTAAATAAACTTGTTCTCGATTCTCTACTTGCGATAGGTAAAGCTGAATATGAAATAATGCAAACAGCTTGGAGGGAGCGTAATCCAGTTGTGCGGATTAAAGCTGCTCATAGTGCATTGGATCGTAATCCTGATTGTGCACCTGCATATATATTACTTGCAGAAGAGGAAGCCACTACCATAGTAGAAGCTGAAAAGATTTTAAAACAGGCTCTCAAGGTAGCAGAAAATAATTATAGAAAGTCGCAGAGCACTCAGCATCAAGGATCAATAGCAGAAGCTATACATCGCAGAGATACAAATGTATTAATATATATTAAAAGAAGATTGGCAATGTGTGCTAGAAAGTTGGGAAAACTGAAGGAGGCAGTAAAAATGTTTAGGGATCTAACAAAAGAAGTTCCACCAATTATGAATGTACTAAATATACATGAAAATCTGATTGAAGCATTATTAGAAATGCAAGCATACGCAGATGTCCAAGCAGTATTAGCAAAGTACGATGATATAAGCTTACCAAAGTCAGCCACTATTTGTTATACCGCTGCATTGTTGAAAGCACGAGTAGTTGCTGACAAATTTTCTACCGATATAGCTAGTAAAAGAGGATTGACTACCGCAGAAATGATAGCCGTGGAGGCTATCCATAGGGCAGTAGAATTTAATCCCCATGTACCTAAATATTTATTAGAAATGAAACCTCTCATTTTACCACCAGAACATGTATTGAAACGGGGTGATTCAGAAGCTATTGCTTATGCATTTTTTCATCTGGCCCATTGGAAACAGATGGAAGGTGCTCTTAATTTATTACATTGTACTTGGGAAGGTACATTTAGGATGTTACCTTATCCTTTGGAAAGAGGACATTTGTTTTATCCATATCCTACTTGTACAGAATGTGCAGATCGCGAACTTTTACCGTCGTTTCACGATGTGAGTGTATATCCAAAGAAGGAATTGCCATTTTTTATATTATTTACAGCGGGTCTATGCTCGTTTACGGCACTATTAGCATTTTTAACTCATCAGTATCCTGACACAATGGGTGTCGTAGCGCGATGGATGCTTGCTGGATTTTCCCACCCATTTTATTATATTTTAAGCAAATTAGAAGCCATTTTACCCCACAATTTAGCTTTACTCTTTAGAATATAAAACATATGATCTCCGTAATCAAGACTTATTGTGATATTTATGATACTTATGCTTTCAATGTCATATGCATAAAGTACATACATACATCCGTACTTCCCACAAACTCTTTGACTGACGTTCCGATGTACCTATACTATCAATTATTTTCCTAGTATTGTAAGATAGTTCAATCCCTTTTATAGATAGTACCGAAAACTAAATAAACCAATAAATCCCTTTAAGTTACGTTATATCTTCGTGTCTGCAACTTTTATTATTGGTATGCTGGGATATAAGAATTAAAGATATATTTAATTGCATTCATATTTATTCAATAATTGATATCATCAATAGCTCATAATGAGGCGAAAGAACAAGGCAAATCAGAGATATTGAAATTTAAAATCTTATTGAGGTAAAAAATATATTGCGAGAAATCAATGGAAATCTTCTAAACGTTCGTACACATGCTAACGCGGTTAAGAAATAATGCGTAAAATAGTCGAGGAAAATCAGTGCAAAAATTTACACAATTATGAAGCATTAAAATATAAACTATGTTGAGCGTCGTACAATATCAATTATTCTTCATCTCTGATCCGCCTGTCTATCATGAGACAGTTATGACAGAAAAGAGAGAGAGAGAGAGAGAGAGATAAGACACTTGGAAGTCAGAGAGCCCAGGTCTTCCATACACTGGACTTGCTCACAATGACTTTGATTTTGCTTCATCCATTTTCAATTAGTTGTAACTGATAAGTGATAAAATTTGTCATTTTATGTACAATATGTTTTTACTTTATAATTTACTTACTTAAACGAACATATTTAACGCAGAAATACTATTAAATAACTATCTGCACACAGCTAAGATATTTTGCATTATAACATATATATGTAATAAGAACATGTAAAAACTTTCAAATGTGATCCTTAAGTTTTGCTATGTAGTTATTCTTAGCATATCGGTACAAGTGAACATATTAATATTAATCTATAAAGTAGGAAATATTTTGAGTATTCACTTCCTGCTAATGTCTAAACCCACTTTCGCATACTTCTTGCACACTCAAAGATTCTACGCGAATCTTATGTTAAACGACTCATAATTCCTTCTTACCATTATGGTGGGATTTATTGCCGAAAATTAATTATGAGAGAAATTCGACAAAAATTCACGCAATATATTTATGTACAAACTATAGATTGTCCTTTTCATAATAGATCAGTTTCTCGGTTGATCAACACACTTAGTCACTTCACTGTGCTTGAATTTGATCATTCCGCCATTCTCTACAAATAAGGCACCTTTAACAAATTACGTTGTTATAGGCTACAACGATCTAGCAGTTCAACATTCAGTCAACGTCACATAGTCTGCACCGACAATAGTTAACTTGTAGTTGCCAAAAAGGCATACATAGTCATTTTTATGTATACACGAAAATTAATTATATATATTCGTTATTATTTAACATAATAGGCAATAAAAATTCGGTAAATTATTCCCTGTTTTCGTTCTGCATTCTTGTTATACATGAATGAAATAATTTGTAATTTTTTTGAATGGACATGATTTGTGAACAAGTAGTTTTTTCTGTAACTATGTTATCTCACTGGCTCTGTTACTTGTTCTTCACTTTTGACAAAAGTAAAATTATTGATATCTGTTGTACGAAACCAAGGAATAATTTATTGGACGAGTGAAATTAAACTATTGAAATTAGCCTATCTTAATGGGAATAAATCTAATTTCTTTAAAGAACAGCATTTTCTAGGAATCAATAGTATCTGTACGCGATAGAATAGATTCGAAGGTAATTTGTGCTTACGGAATGCTATAAAGTTTAGAAATTCATGGAAGAAGAATCATATCATGAAACTTAAGTTCTTTCATTCTTGTTTCTTTTTTTTTATAAAAATCGCATTGTTTTGCCATATATAGACGAAAAGATGAATTTTATTAAAGGGTACCATTGGCGAAATATTGATATCGATCGTATAATTTGGTAGACCACGAATGAATACTCGCTTCAACTAAGTCTTCCACATGCCGACGCAACTGATCTTCCGTCAGTGTAAGATGAAATCTGTTTTTCAGTCCTTGAACCGTTGCTGCCCCTCCACTGCGGAAGCATGGGAGCTGTGATCCTGTAACAATTAATTGCATTTTCTAATATTTGTATAAAACATTACATTGGTCAAAATTGCACAATGATGACACGTAGAAGTAATACAAAAGATTATTACCTGATACCATAATCTCTACGAGGTTTACTATTTTTTCCATATGTTTTCGTGCCGCGATTAATCCTTGAAGAATTAATGTTTTAAATTCTTGAAACATTTTTGATTGGCTACCGCCCATAACTTCCACAAATTCGGGAGTTAACTTAAAAGGGCTAGTTTCAAATCCTAAATTCCTTGGTGAAGTAGAAAGAATAAATCCGAAATCTATATGTATGAGGTGACCATCGCTATGAAGTAAAATGTTTCCATTATGACGATCCTTAACTTGTATAAGATAACTAACAAGACAATAAGCCGCGCAACTTTGGATAAATTTCTTTTGCGCGGTACTAAATGCTTCTGACGTGGATGGACCAAATTCTCTTTCAAAATACTGAAAAAGCGTTAGTTGGCACTGTTTCTTTACTTGATGCAGCGATACCGTATTTAAAATTGGTTCTATCAAGCCACTATCATTGGACAAACATAGAATTCTGGAAAAAAAATACAATGTTCAACGTTCCATTTCAAAGCTATGATATTTTAAATGCTCATAATATCATTCCTCTTACTTGTACGGTCGTACCCATAAAGGTACGTGTTCATCTTGCCAAATTTTTTGTAACATTGAAAGTAATTGCGATGCAAGAAGCTCCTGTCGTAGATCATCGCCACATTTAACGATTACGGCAAGAAGTCTCCAAGATGCTAAATGACCATATGGACTGGAAGCTCTTATTCGACGCTGTTTTAACTCCCACGGTTCTTTAAGGACGGCAGCTGATGGATCTTCCGGATCGTGATTAAATGTTGCACTGGGCGCGGCAGCCATTTCACTTAGCCGTCTCTTTATATCACCAGGTACGAATATCGGTTCTTTGCTGTCCGATGATTCTTGACTCAATTGCGATATTGTGTCTCTGTCTTTTGGCTTACGAAGTTGTAAATACTATTTATAACAAAAAAAAAATAAATAGCCAAACTTAATTTTTGTTTAATCCACCTTAATTATGTACAGAATAACAGGTACAACTATATAAACACCTGCTGCGTTATTTCATCATCTTCCGGACTCCAACAATCATTGGGATCATCATCAGGGAAACTAAATGCGATATCAGTACTTCTAACGGAATACGGTGAAACATTTTTAACTGGAGTCTGTCTGAGAACTGTCTGCTGTTGCGTTTCCGAAGTGGATATGTTTGACGAGCTAATTACAGTGGATTGTTCACCTCCGGTTAAATTTTCTTCCGATTTTGTGTGCCTTAATGAACTTCCCATTATTTTCGTTGGCACTGGAGATGTATACAGGTCTTCTACTTCTAATACTTCAACGTACATTATGTACGGTGCCTGTAGATAACACGATATATTAATAAAAATTTCGCACGGATCCAAGATAAATTCAAACTAAATATAATAGATGCACAACATATTTTACCTTGTCTTTGCTGTTAAGAACTGCAGCATATTGTGGTGGCACTCGTACGATATGATGTGGTATTGAACTGTGTAAAGGAAGCCACACCCTTGCAGGGAGATTCAGATTAAGAGTATTAAGCTCTGCTATTAGTTGGACAGTTTTACTTTCCTTTGTAGGAATAGTCCCAAGTAATTTACCAATTGATATCAATGCTTGTATAAATTCGAATTCTGGGGCAAGACGAGGTGCCTATAAAAATAAGAGACACATTATTAGAATTTACATACATTGTTAATCGCGTAATAAGCAGAATACTTAATAAAAGTGATAAACATTACATTGCAAAAACAGTCGGTTTTCTGCCCTCGTAAGTCATTTACCACACCTTGGCAGGAATAAAAACAGGTACAGCCATTGTCAAATGCTCGACCAGAGCTCAGGTCCCCAAGACTTACTTTATTTATTGTACCTTAAAATTTATAACGAATACATTAGTGTAACTGACGTTTCATGTACAATATTCGTGTAATTTTTCGCGATATATTGATAAAAATTACACATCGACGATTCATTATTATTTATCTACCGGAGTGACTGCGACGCAACGTTTGAAATAATCCAGTGGCATCGGATTGAGATCTTTGGTGTGTTTTTTTATTGGGTGAAGTTACATTTTGCGTCGAGTGTAATGGAGGCGGTGCAGGAGTCTGTAATCCAACCATGCGCTGTTTTCTTCCCTCGTTTGCTTTTGGCCTGTAAGGTATCATATAAAAAGGAATATCAAACAATTCTTCCATTCGTATTTTGTATTTTAACGTTACTATATAAATGTGTACCTAAGTTCATCCGACAGAATAAGATTTTTTAACTTGGTCCCATGAGACTTTTTCTTGGATGGCAAATGAGCGTCGGAACTATATGCGTCTAATAGCCAAGCACATTTTAGTGAAAAATCTGCCGCTTGCCTACACCTAATAAACAGTAGAAAGATATTAATGAAACATTAATTTTAATTTTAAACGTACATTTATTTTAATGCACTCACACGTATGGACCGTTTATTTTGAAAATGGTGTAAGTCCACTTCTTTAAAAAAAAAAATGAGGTATGACATAATTTATTATTAACGTAGTGTAAACGATATATTTACAACTAGTTTATATTTAATATCTTAAAGAATACCAATAATTTGGTATGGTATGGTAAAATTAAAATTGGCCAATAAAAACCTGTAATATTGATAATAAAAATATAATATATTAATATTAATGTTAATTACTTTGTTTATAATTTGTCTGAAAGAAAGTTATATAATCAAATTATTATACACATTGATAACTTAGTAGATATATTGCCAGACTTGGCAATAATTTATATTTTTAAATTGACTTCTTATTGATGCTTATCTTTAATTTGAATCTTTTAATTCTTTTCTCGAAATAACAAAAAATGGACTTGCACCAATATTAAAACAAGCGGTCCATATCATTATCGTTGGTGCGCTCTGTACATACACATGTTTTGTAAGTTGTGGGAGTGAAATATAATTCTCACTTACCTATGGACAAGATATGGATAAAGGACTTCTGTAACATCATGAAGCTGTATATACATTACAACCAACTGTGGCAAATAGAAATCCACTTCGTTATCTGGGAAACTAAACATTTTGTTACCTGGAAAATTTAATTTTCTTGTTATATTAATGAGCAACACCACATATTTAATTACTATTGACTATACTTTGGAAGTTTATAAACCTTTATACACAGTTATAAAATATTTTGCAATTCTTTGCACAACAAAAAAGCACAATTTTTAATCAGCTCATTTATGGAATGATAAAACAAAAAGATCTGCAACTTTATGTAAGTATACAAATACATACAATTTTTCTCAAGAGACGTGGGCTACATCATTTGTCCACATTATTGCACAAACGATTCATTACGACAGCGGAAAAATAATTATTGATGAGAAAACTAACAAAAACATTCACACACGAGGAAAGCACGCGCGCAATCGTCAACTTTCCTCAAACAGCTTTATCTAAACAATAGTAAACTTACCGAGATAACTCTGAACGCCAGGTTCTTTGGAATTGAAAAGATAAGAGATCGCCATCGACATATCAAAGATCTGACTTTCGAACAATCTAAGCAAGCATCCCTCGGATGGTTTCGGCTGAACCGTCTCTTGTCTCCGGCAAACGACAGCAGTCTGTTTTTTCGAAGCCGCTTCGGTGGTTTCGGATTGCACGGTCGCACCGCAGCACAGTGTCATAGCCGCACCAGCCAATTCACTTTGCGCGGAATCATTTACCGGCGACACTACGGAAAGGGAGTTTTGAAAATCCCGCGCGTCAATCGTTAGGCCCATTTCGTTCCCTTGAAGTTCTCCGTGCGCGTACTCCTGACTTTCGAGTTCTGTGACCGTACATATGTCACTGGGGGATCGCGGCAGTTCTTGAGAACTGGCATCACCGTTCACATTCTCGCGTTCATGCGGTTCACTAAGATCGTTGCCGTCCACCTTGGACGGAGATTCGGTTAAATGCACCAGTTCCACTGGCGACACAGGCACCGACACCGACACCAAGATAGACGCAACACTTTCTTCACCGTCCACTGCACCGTCGACGCTATCCATGTCACCCGGCTGCGATAAAGAAGAATCGAGACTTTCGCGGCTATGAAGGTGGTCCACGCTCGATTCCCTAGTGGCGACGTTGGTCGCGTCACTGGAACCGCTGTCGGAACCACAAAGGATACCCGAGTCGTCGGAGCCGAGGCTGGCGAGGTCCTCGCGTTCTCGGCTGCGCCCCTTGCAGGCCGGTACGGCTGCTTTAACTACCGGGGCTGGTGTCGTCTCGCATTCTGGGCTGGGTGTCACGTCCACTTCCGGGATTCGTTGCAGAGCGGAATCGAGGCTTCGGTTTCTGTGGTGATGCGTCAACGTTGTTGCGCTCGCCTGTGGCACCGGCGGTAAAAGAATACCCATTGACCTGAGAACCATCGTTAATGCAATTACTATCAAATTTGTAGTTTCATCTTCACTTTCTTTTTCTCCTCCTTCTTCTTCCGTTTTTCTAAATTTAATACATCGTAAATCGTTAAACTATCCTTTTTACGTGAAAATTGCCCTGACAAAGCTCGCTTTATCATTTACAATTCTGACATTCACGGTCAGTTGCTACAAATCTATGAATTCACGTGGCAGAAGGTTTCCAAGGATGAAGATGAAAATCTCCGAGTTCAGCGTTAATGAAACATACGTCAATTCAAGTAGATTCAATGTTTTGTAAAGAAGCGAAGTATGCTTTTACCTTTTCACTTAAAAAGGGTTAATCGCTTTTTTTCTTTATTATCTACCTTGTATCGCAGGTACGCGTTTGAAGTTTATTCGCACAAACAGCTATTCGAAGCACACACGACGCCGCCCTGCATATCGCATTACTACATATAGCCGCAATGCAACACAAACTATGTCATTTAGATAGCGAGATAAAAAATTCCATTATCCACATTTATAAATATCCCTCGCGATACTTGTAAACAATCGGTTCTGTTTTACGTACCTAAAGTCCAAACTGTGATTCCGTTGATGAGTGGTCAGCCTACTACGGGCGTTGATCGGGGGATTCGATCGCCCGTGCACGAGAGGAACATTACAGTTGGCTAATTTGTGCCTTTTGATATGTGCCACGCTTTCCTGGCGTGTCGAGCCACCACTAGGTGTTACAGCCGCTACTTCGCTCATATTAGAGACGAACGAGCATCAGAGCTCGGCCAACAGTCATCTGCTGTTCATGTTGACAGTTCACCTACGAACACGAATCATGATCGGTCGATGTATAATGATTCGAATACGTAGCCGGTTTTCGAGAATCCGGCACATGGGATGTACTCGGTTTCGTTGAAAAATATTTTTTAATGTCATCCTTAATTCGATCGCCGATAACAGGGTATGATATTTGTACTTGGTGAATCTGAGAGGATGTTCATTTATGCAATTGAGTCGGCAATTTTTATCGATGCGACGTTAATGAAATATAAGTGAATTCCAGCAGGAGATACGTACCCGGCTTGAATCGAAGTTGTTGTCAGTATTTTGTATACGTATCAACTGAAAGACGATAAATCGAGAGACTGTTACGATGCAACGTATGCACGAAAATGACGACGAATCTGGCGAACACTGTTTAGAGCATCGCTTTATCAGTGCCAGCGAAAAATACGATAACGAAATTCGTATCTTTGAATGGCACACGCTTGTAGTCAACAGGGATCAGTAAAATAATGATAAATACACGTAACGAATACATGCTCAAATGTGTAAAATTATTCGGTTATATAACATGCAACATTACAAGACGATAGAAACAAAGATTGATAGTGCCGTATGCTAACAATGATGGAAAATTGATTATCTGCGTGACAGGTGTCAATCGTGCTACTTCGAATGTATACGATTGGGACAGAAGGTGAGAAGGATACGATCATGTAGCTTCAAAAGAAAACGTTACTTCGAAAGATTCGAAGTTTTGGATAAAGACTTCTCTTCGCGCGAAAGCAAAATTGTTCGGAGATCGAATACCCTGCGGGTAGAATTCCATGATTTGCTTTTGGGACGCACACATCGTAAATAACACAGTGTCAGACTCGCGGTGAGTTTGTAATCCCTCCTAATAAATCAAAAGCGTATCCAAAACGACGACAATCGCGGTTTAGCGCGAAAGATAAACATATGTTTTAATCAATTTCCAGAAATACAGCTGCATTTTCGGTATATTTTGTGATTTGGTAAAAAAAGACCGAGCTTTTGTCCGCACAACGATGACCAACCACGCAAAGTGGCACCGTGACAGGAACGCGAGACCCGTGCTGGGTACGAGAAAGTCGGCTGCCAGTCGAACAAAGCGCACATCAAAGTATTCCTCCCTAATTTAACGCCTCCCGCGCCTATTTTGCTTTTAATGGCATTTCATCGAACGGGAGCTTTCACGCGAGAAAATATCATGAATTGTTTAACAAAAACAGAATTGAAAATTTTCTGTTTCTCATTCGATAAATTGGCAAAGTCGAGGAAAACGTTAAAACGAAATTCGCGGGAGAAAAGTAATTCGATAAAAAGTATAATGAAGCAACTTGGAAGATTGCGATATGCCGGCTTTTTGCTCTCATTCTTTTACTTTGAACATCATCCTTCCGCCGAGTTCGTATATCCACAAGCTGCCCAGTGGTCGCCAAACGATGGGTGTGCCAGAAGCAGCACACAAGAGAACAAAGCACCGACTGTATGCTGACAGCCAATGGAATCCACACCCCCATAGATATTATATCTTTCCTTTATTCATATTCTCACTCGGTAAAATCAATCGTATGCGGAAAAGCTCGTTCTCTTTCGCTGCACGATAATCGAAGTTCGAGAAAGAAGAAAAACGACTCACCTCGTGCTTGAATTTGTAACTTTGTTGCGGTTGAAACTGCACCATGCGTGGATATCCCTCGATTGTGTCTGTTTGTATGTGTGAAACAAATTCGATGGCAAAGGTTGTGTGGAACAAGGGGCTGGAGGCAGAGATCGGATAAAGAGGAAGAGAAACAACCAGAGGAGGAAAGAGAAGGAGAAGAAGTGTGAGGATGATGCAGAGAACGTGCGAGTATGCAAAATGCCAGTGGTGCAAGCAAGACAACGAGATATCCTTTCCAATGGCAGTCCCAGACTGTCACGCACCGTCTTGCCGTCGCTCGATTTCAAATGATTTCACACAATGTCTGGATACGCCCTATACACTCGTGCACTGAACTATACTTCATCACTTTCGTTTGATTGCACCAAAAGTGTAATAAGCGCGTAAACAAGAGTGTACGCGGTTTCTTTGGTCCGGAACTGCTACTAAAAACACGCACAGGAGAACCTCCTGTGCCAACGCAAAAGGCGACCTCGCCAGGCTTGACTGCTCCTCGCACGGCGCACTGAATACTACTCTGTGCATTGCTGCCAACGAAATGGACGCAAAATCCAGAGAGAGAAAATTGTCTCGCAGTAATGTAGCAAGGCAGTCGAGGGTCCCTGACTTTTTTAACAGATATAAACAAATGCCACGATCTTTATAAAATTTATTATAAATGCAATACTGACGTTATTCGATCATAGTTCCAATTTGAAAAAACACCTTAAACTACTTGCTGTTTCTTTTTATTAAAGAGCTCATCGATTCATAAATATTTAAAATAGCAATGTAAAGAAAAATCGAATCCTCCTCGGAACAAAAGTTGAATACAAAGACGTCGATACTTTCATAAAAGTAACATTATACCTTTGTATTTAATAAATCAGAATTCGGAATATTGTTGAAGAAACACTTTTAAAAGAACGAGATTTAAATATCCTCGATTGACTCGAAAACGCGCGTATAGTATTCGATTGCGTTCTGTTTTATCTCCGTAGTCGTAGTCAGACTGATACCGTCAATATGATTCTTTTTACGTGGATGCACTTGCTCGACGAGCGCGATGGGGACTGTGCGCATCGTCAGTATCAAAAGAACGGAAATACCAGCGGAATGTATGATCACTAGAGTGCTCAAAAGCGTCTAATCCTTATCGTGCAATTATTCGTGCAAACACATTCGCCCATTGTAGCACGAGGGAGAAAACTGTTGCTTGATACGTGGGTGGTTGTACGCTCAGCGACTTTCCGCATTTGTTTTCGCGTAGGGTTTAGCAAACGTTTGGGCTTAGGTTGGTAGTAGTTGCTCGACTGCTCGAATGAGAAAGGTCGTGCAACTGCGAGTGCAAGCGTACTCTGCGTGCAGGACCGGGGCCGGCATTAGAATCATTAGGAATTCCCGGCCCAAACGTATCTGTGTATCATCCTATACGTATAAACATTTATGTGGGATAATCGAAAACGTTCTTTAGCTTGTAAACTGTCACTTGCACGTCAAGTAGAGAAGCGTGGAGAAATACATGGAGAAGAAAAACTATAGAAGATCCAATTTCCAAGTAATCGGGCTACTGTTACCGATACTTCGGAGATCTGTGAAATGAGTAATCGTGTTTGTCTTATCTTTAATGCATACGTAACGTCGAAACTATGACGTCATACGAGTGAAATGAATATTCCGTAACCTCAGACGCGCCAACTTCTTTAAACGTGGAAACTATACCTGAGTGAGTAGGCGCGCGCACATTCTTTACGAAACTCAGAGCGTGAGATATTATGGAACCTGTTTGATATTCGCTAACTTTTCAGCGGTGATACGGACACCGCATCCATCGGATAGAGAGAAGTTATCCATGTTTCCACATATGTAACTATTTTTTCAATTGGTCAAAAGTATGCGAATTTTCGAGTAAAAGCGAGCAATAGTCAATGCTTCCTGTAATTTTTCACGCTTTCTGCTCGTGCATAAGAGCGAAAAGCGTGCTTACCTGTGACTGTCATCGGCTCTTCGATAGTCGATGCTTCCAAGTTTTCCAAAAACACCTTATCGTGTAATATGCCGCAGGTTATACTTTGCAAATATATTTTAAGATGTGTTTCATCTCGATGTACGATATTTTGAATGAAAATATCAGAGTAATTGTGCATAATGTATCGATAAAAAAGAAACGTTCCAAAATGTTTACCCATATCAACGAATGACCAACCGAAACACGTAGTCCGTGCAAATTTTTTATTCTTTTTACAGTTTCACGGAATTCGCCTTATCTGTTTGTGAGAACAACAAAAATTCATTTATCACTGTGTTCGAAGCTAGCCTTATGTAATCACAACACAAATCTAAATTCCACGAAAAAATTCGTCTTCTTTGCAGCGTTACATGGTAGATGGTTACAGGTAGATGCGTCAATGTTTAAGCGCATTCCGTTCCGGTATTTCCGTGAATCGATCGTTTCTGCAAAATCTCTCTTTCCTGTTACCTCTATCTGCATGCGACGTTGTTGATCTATGTACAATAAATACGTGCTACTCTTTTCGCAATCCGTGCGTGCAACGAAATGAATGTACATACAGTGATTACAGGGACAACAATCACGATTTTCCAAATAGTTCGAGGTCGAGCGTTTCCTTCGTCGGCTCTCGTATAGCTAAAAAGAGAACAAAAATATAGAAAGTCAATCGAGTGAAACAAAGAGGGCAACGAATGTTACCGCTGAAGCTCCTCGTTCCTTCGCACTTCTAGGTCTTCTTCGTAGAATTAGTTACTCGAGAGACGGTAATCGCTAAGCAGCACGAAAGAACGTATTGCGATACGTATGCGATTTACCAACATAAACGAACTGGCGATTCCTGATCGAGTGCAAAAGAGAGAATATGGATCCGTATATGATTTTGAACTGTACAATTTCAACGATTCTTGACCTATTCCAACGAATTGTAGAGCGAAGTATTGTGAAGAGGAGAGAAGTTGTATGAAGTCGGCAATACCGATCGAATTAGGTAATACGTCCTTGCGGTTTTTATAGTTCGATGTATCTGTTTGCGCGGCCACTTTTGCTCGTTGAATTCGATCGTGCCGGAAGAGGATGGACTTTGCCGGCAAGCACCACTGGTCGCAAACTGGAAACATTGCTGGAAACGGGATATCGAGACGGCAACTCTGCTGTCTATATTGCAGCGCAGGGAGGGCAAGACCTCTCTTCTTTCCCCTCTGTTAGTATCTCCCGATATCGTACGGCATACGTTGTATAGCGTACGCCAGATAGTGACCATACGGTATACGGTATATGCGGTATGTACCCACACCCAACGATGATACGTAGTTACCTTTACAGGGGTGCTCAGAACGATCAATTCGCGTGTTATCGCGGCATTCGTCAGGATGACACATCGTAGAAGTTCTTTTTTGGCTCCGTCGAGGGCTTCGTAAAAATGCCTCTATACGGCTGACAATAAGAAGGCAGATTCCAGCGACGCGGAAGACTCGGGTAAGATCGAAGATATTGTATCGGTTGGATGCGTTGATTAAACGAAGCCGATCGCGTGGACCTTTGACCGTCTGAGAAAAGATCTACTTGAACGCTTGAATGGAAAAGACAGGCGCGTGTTCATTAAGATTTCTATTTCCAGGCGGTTTAACGCCGTGTTTCGTAAGCAGTTCGCTATCGTCGAACCGGCAGACGCAGGATACGCGAGAAATCGGATTTTACGAGCGACGTAAGAAACGGAGATAGCGGTTGTGATAGCTCGCTGAATCTCACATGCCGCGCAATGTTCCACGCAAATCTTGACCTTCCACCGCGTGTCAATTAGCTATAGGAATTTGTCTGGATGATTTTCGCCTCGCATTTTAGCCCACGCTGATCGGGACGACAAGTCAATCGGAAAATATCTACTTCATTGAGATACGAGAAACGTACGGGCGAGTTAGACAAGACATGATTGTCGCGTTACGGATCGTTCTTCGTTCGGTCAAATTCCTGGCCGGTTTGGTCATACTTTATTCCTTCTACAATTTGCACATATTTCAAACGAATGGTTCAACGATTTCCTTGCTGTTGTATCCATATATGATTGTAAAGTATCGCTAATACCTCCCCCTTCTATTCACGATTATGGCGTTAATTCTGCGTGAGTCAATTTCTCATTTACGCGAGCAAACGCACACTCAGAGCGCTCACAGTGGAAGCCGTCCTCTTCTTCGACGTCTTATCAGGATCGTTTTTCCGCGGTTACGGTTAACCTCGCTGATAAAGTCAGATTGCGCGTGACTTGCAAATATCTTCTCATCCTTCCTGTTCGTCAGTGTATCATGGATGATTCGAAGTACCAGGACGTTTTATGCAAGTTAAAACAAACAAATTGTAAATATAGTGAGATCGTATGTTTAAATAATCGCGGCGCAATTAATGGATCGATCAATTGCTGAGCACAATAAAGTATATATTTGGCGTTATAAACGAACTACCAACTAATAATTGTACCGTATTGCAAATCGCTTTACGTTGTTGAGAAACGTGGATACACGATTTCCAATAGGTGAGCTTCGACAGAGCTTCTAAAACACGATAGTTACGCATCCGCGACTCTTCCGTACGTCCAACGGCGATCTTTCCAAGCTTTCTCGGTGTCTGGCAAGCCAACGCGCTTGATCCCATATTTTGCTAAGATTTCTCCTCCTCATTCTACTTTCGGTACAGATGCTCCATCATAATAGTTTCTATTTTCAGTCGGAGGGTCGACTACACGTTGTATGTATGTACGTGCAGATGTTCTCCTCCGAGCTAAAAGCGTTTAGGGAGAAGGCCGAACTTGGCGCTACGCAAGGGAGACGAATAGACAAACAGATAAAATGCAGCCGGCTGGCCGGAAACACTGATGATGATCGTAGCCATTGATCATTTTGAATTCCAATACGATGTCGAGCAAATTGATACAAATTTTTTTTTTTCGCTGAACAAATCATTTATTATTTGCAATCGATATTACACCAACAGTTAGAACAATGAAGTTTTGAGCGACAAGCTGTCGTTATATTCAAATTAAAATGTATATCTAATCGTAGGGAATATTGATTAATAAATTTCAACGAAATTTTTTTGGTGATATCTATAAATCCGTCCGGTAAATGTTAAGAATAATGAAGAAAAATATTTCCGTCTATATGTCCAATTGATTCGAACCCGGATTGTGATGTAATGACGCCACTAACAATAAGAGGCTAGAACAATGTCAGTATCGTTAGCAGGGAATACAATTGAAGTACCTACACCCCGCGACAAAATGATAGGACACCCCTGAATTTTGTCATTATCAAATTCAAAGTTGACAGCACATCAAATCGCACAGGACACAGGTGTATCTACGAGTGTGCGATATGTACAACGTCTTTTAAAGAAATCTAAATATATTCAAAGACGAAAATTGCAGAGGACCACCATTAACGGAGAAACATATTGGCAGTCGAATGCAATTCACTCGAGAGCACAAGGTGAAAGAACAGGGTGGAGAAGAGATTCTCTCTTGACGGGTTTGATGGCTGGTAGTATTATTTTCACGATTTGAGAAAAGAATGCCAAATCTAATGAGTGGTGGAATGAAAGGAGGCGGACTTGGCTTGGGGTGCGATAGATTATAAAGAAAAGGCATTCATATGATTTATAGATGGAAAAACAGAAATTACGCCAATCTTATGAGTGAGGAAATCATGACAGATGCAGAAGGTATTAGTGGTAGAGAATTCATATTTCAACACAACAATGCAGCTATACATACTGCTAAAGTTGTTAAAAGCTATTTTGATACGAATAATATTGAGTACTTGATATATTGAGATTTGAATGAAATTCTTGTTTTTAAATCAGACTGTCAGTTTTCTTATATATGTTCCATCATTGTATCGCACCTGTTTTAAACGTAAATAAGTGTAATTTCTGAAAGATAATCTAAATAGTAGTCGATTCTTTATATATTAGACAGGAAGTGGTACTGGCCATAGGTATATATACCAAATTTTTACAGTATGTAATGCTGAATTTAAGAGATACGAAAAATTCAGAGGGGTCCTATCATTTTGTCGCGGAGTATACCAATGCCAATACGATGTTGTCGCGTGGAAGAAAGGTTTTACGTATTGAATAGCGAGACATCGAGGAAACGATAAAAGAAACGAGCGTAAAGGGAAAGACGTGAATGAACATGTATCAGCGATACATAACTATACGACCTTCGAACATACTCGTATAATCTAGCATTTGATAACGCGAATAAATAACAAACTGTACACTCTCACGCGCCGTTGACTTTGTCGAGGGACATTCCGATGTCTGTTTGATAATGAAAATTTCGAATTTTGAAAGGCTTCGAATGTTTTGGATTACGCGTGCATTGTTGAAGAACTCGATCACGAACAATTGGCTATTCTGCATTTCGACTTTGATTGCCACAGTCACTTTGCTCAGAACGTACAGCTTTAACTGGTTTTCAAACCGAGCCTAATTTCATATTCGCTACATTGTTATCCCTTAATCCTAGAAAAATTATTTCGAGAATTCTTCCCAAGTATACGACGTTAGTTTTTTCGAATTTATCTGTAATTTCAAATATTACGTATATCATAACAATGTACAATTAGCTCGTTTGGAAAGATAAAGAAATGTATGTCAAGAATGTGCGCAGATAAACGGAACGGTTGTAGCTGAATAAGCTTTCCAAAAATTCTATAAATGTCAGGAAATTAATCGTCAGTTTACGAAGCACGTAAACTCTAGTAGAGAATTTTCTGTCGTCATTTAATTTCAGTTTCTGAATTCCAGGCCGCTGGTACTCCCAGTTAATCGCGCGAAGAACGCGAGAATCAAGAGGCATCAGTCTTGGCTGTTATTCAATTAACTGTCTACTTAAATGTCATTTCGCTGCATTAGAGAGACTGACTTTGCTGACGTTCTCGCAACAGATTCACGTTTCTGACGATACGATTTGCCATCCGAAGCGATACAAACTTAGAGATCGAAGGGAATTCGAGATAAATTGACCTTTATATTCGTAATGTACATGTAAGCAGTCACGTTTCGATAACGATAATACACTTATGTTACTTGATTTTCTCATTTCCGTTAGGTGCGACATAAGAAGTAAACAAACAAGTGTTCCTTTCGCAACCACCTGAACATTATTCAGAACATTTTTCAAATTATGCTTGATTCTGTCGAAAGCTACGTACCTCCGCGACGACCGAATAGTTCTATACATACCAATTTCAAAGCATGTCGCATGTGATATGTGTCATAAACGAAACAAGTGAGATTATGTTACAACACCATAATATCAAATTTCTTATTCTCTCTCACCGCGGTTATATTGTTTGTGAATGTAATATTGAGCTTGCATTCTTATACGTTTCAGCAAAGAAGACATTTCAGTTGCGTAATTGTGTAGGGGGGGGGGGGGGGGCAAAGTGGGCCCCTTAAAATTTTGGAGCCCAAAAAAATAAAGATATGACTATTTTTTGCTGAAGGGGCCCACTTTGCCCCCCCCCCTATAACGAATAAAAAAAAATAAAGATATGACTATTTTTTGCTGAAGGGGCCCAGTTTGCCCCACCCTCCCCTATATATTTTCGAGATAGTATCTGTACACCTAATAAATCTTATATATTACGCATTTAATTGCATGTGATAGGTACATTTAATAGGAGAAGGATAAAAATATAAATAAATTTGTAAATCATCATTTAAATAACACATTCCGAAATTTTACGGTTGTGAAAATGTTTGTTTAAAAGTTGTTTGGTTGTTTAAAATTTAATAGTTGTGAAAATCGGTATCTAAAACCGTGAAAAACTTTCTTACTTTCATATATGCATCTCATATTATTTTTATATCGCATCGTTAAACATTAAACAATCAAAATGTTATCCATCTGAGATATTAAATACAATTCGAATTGTATATTACTTTAGAGTTCTGCACGATCAATTTCTTACAATATTTTCAGTTATTTTCGAATTTATAGCTAACACGCTGAATGCTGACCGTACTTAGCCTGGATTATTATCAATTGTATGGAAGTGAAACTCTTTTTATTAAAATCATAACTTTATATAGTATAAACATAAACCCACTATGACGCTTTGTCATTTTGAGATAATGCAATACACGTCTGCATTTTATCATGCTATTCTTGAAAATCATTTTTTTTTTATCTTTTCGAATTATTATAATTTCATTCTCGATAGACACAAATATTCTTTAACATTAGTAGTTTCTTTTAAATTAGGTCGAAAGTCGGGATAAATTTATTTTTTTAAATTGTACTTCTCACATCTGGCAAGATGCCATCGTGTAAGTAATTTTCAGACCTGATAAGCATTTTAAATTATGCTAACAGAGTGAATGCAATAGTTTAAATTTCATTTTAACTATTCTCGCCCACTGGTGAACCCGACGGCGTTCGATGTGTTAACGCTAATTGCAAATTTGGACGTATTTTGAATTTCAGAAAAAGAATCATAGATACCGTTTACTGTTTTCTACTGCCACATATAATGACTTTTATCCATCTAACGAGACAAATATATATTAAAATTCATTTTCTTTAAAGATTCTAATTTTCAAATTCTCCACGTGACATACCAATTTGTTGCGATTATTATGTTATGAAAAAATAGAATTCAAACGTAGACATAAGCAATGCAGTAGTAGTATTTCGATCCCAGTATCTTAAATCTGAAGTGTTACATGTTTACGTTGGAAAACCCTGATGCAGAAAAGGGTGAAGCATCAGACGAAAAAACGGAATTATGTATGTATGTGAATTGCAATCATTGTGTAAAAACGATTTTATAGTTGAAGTTTCTATTAATTTATGTATTTAACAAGAAATTACTAGTGCACGCTGGGTATTAGCAATATTATTGTGATCTTCAATTGCACTCCGTTTTAATAAACAGTCTTTTCTTATTTATCAGAATATTTCTAGAAAAGGTGATAACATATAAAAAAAAACATAGTGTAAGTCAGTGTAAGTGTGCTTTGGCACAAACTGCGAAGAGGAAGAAAACAATGTGGATCAAGGCGTGGAAAAAGTTGAGATTCTCATATCGGATAAAACATATTTAATACTAAAATAACGTTAAATATAAATTTTATATAAGTTTGTATCTACAGTCCCCATCAAAAAGATAGCACACGTGTGCTATCTTTAATTTCTTAATAAAGCAAGTAGATTTTTGAGTTTGCAACCAATGATATTGTAAAATTACGAGCTCAGGATATGCGGACTACGAGAAATAAGACACAAAATCACAACATTTTGTAAACAATGTGAAAAACCTGGTGAAACCAAAGACGAAATGATAGCACATGTGCCATAATAACAAACATTTATTTTAATTAACAATGGGTATATACAAAACGCTGCTTATTTAATAATGGGTACATCTCCCTTTTGTTTCTATTATCTCTATCATACGCTTAGGTAATGATTTATAAAGTTTTTGAGTGTATTTCTGGATTA
This sequence comes from Cerceris rybyensis, assembly GCA_910591515.1. Taxonomy (NCBI): domain Eukaryota; kingdom Metazoa; phylum Arthropoda; class Insecta; order Hymenoptera; family Crabronidae; genus Cerceris; species Cerceris rybyensis. The sequence goes on along the minus strand of OU342796.1, from coordinate 2,199,127 downwards.
ACTTATTCCTTTGTACTACAATACTGTTTCTTAATTCTTGTATATTATTATATTGTTTTTCATTGTTAGATACATTTTGGGAAAGCTGTCCCCAACAATTTTCAATAATATTAATGTCCTGAGAGCGAGCTGACCATGGAAAACTAGATATATTGTTGTCCTCAAAGTAAGATTGCACGAGTTTTGCAGTGTGAACAGCTGCATTATCCCGTTGAAAAATAAATCCTGGTCCAGAAATACGTTCTACATGATTATTTAATTGATCTTTTATTAAATTTAAATATTTCGCACAGTTCATTCTTCCGTCAATAAATTTTATATCAGTCTTCCCAAAATACCCAATCGCCGCCCAAATCATTGCACTACCACCGCACATTTGTCGTCGGATTTTTGTTAGTCTTGTTTAAAAAAAAATTAATCTAAACGGCCCGGATGGTTTTCAGTACTATTTCCATGACGTGCGAAAAAAGATATTAAAAAAAAATCGAACGACAAATGGGCGGTGGTAGAGCAATGATTTGGGCAGCGATTGGGTATTTTGGAAACACTGATATAAAATTTATTGACGGAAGAATGAACAGTGCGAAATATTTAAATTTAATAAAAGATCAATTAAGTAATCATGCAGAACGTATTTCTGGGCCAGGGTTTATTTTTCAACGAGATAATGCAGCTGTTCACACTGCAAAACTCGTGCAATCTTACTTTAAGGACAACAATATATCAAGTTTTCCATGGTCAGCTCGCTCTCTGGACATTAATATTATTGAAAATTGTTGGGGACAGCTTTCCCAAAATGTATCTAACAATGGAAAACAGTATAATAATATACAAGAATTAAAAAACAGTATTGTAGTACAGGGGAATAAGTTAATCCAGAAATACATTCAAAAACTTTATAAATCATTACCTAAGTGTATGATGATAGAGATAATAGAAACAAAAGGGAGATGTACCCATTATTAAATAAGCAGCGTTTTGTATATACCCATTGTTAATTAAAATAAATGTTTGTTACTATGGCACATGTGCTATCATTTCGTCTTTGGTATTCACCAGGTTTTTCACATTGTTTACAAAATGTTGTGATTTTGTGTCTTATTTCTCGTAGTCCGCATATCCTGAGCTCGTAATTTTACAATATCATTGGTTGCAAACTCAAAAATATACTTGCGTTATTAAGAAATTAAAGATAGCACACGTGTGCTATCTTTTTGATGGGGACTGTAATAGCTTCATTCATAAAGTAACAGTACGTAATTATGATGCTATTCCAGCAATTTTTAAAGAAAATATAAAAATTTCATTTATACGTTAAATTGTCGCGCGCCCATTGAGATAAGTAAATAAGAAATAGTTCGCAAAACTTAATGTTAAAGACAATTTTGTATCTGTAGGATGATTAAAAGTAACACAGAAGCAATTCAACTGAATGGCAACCATGGATTCTTGTAACGAAGAACTGTAATCTTTCCGTTTTTCCGTTTCCTCTCTCCGACTCTCTTCATCTTCCTGTAGCCGTCTCTTTTTGTCTTTTTACATACGTGCATCGACGAATAATACGATGCACGCGCGTCCATTCATAGAACGCTAACATGGTTTGAGAGTACCATCTATGCTTCAGTTGTAATCAACTAGGATGCGGACACCATGAGTGTCAGCCTTGCAGCAAAGATGACACGTATGCACAGTCGGATGTGCATAGCATACAACCGAGTCGTCCGTCGATTTCTGAGCAATGTCCCATTCATCCGCAGACGTCGGAGCGACGGACGACGGTTGTACGATGACTGGATTTTCAAAGCCGAAAGTTCGAACACGATCGATAAATGATATTACGCGTAGACCCGCATCTCTACGTATCGTCAAAGAAGAATTTTAATGGGGCTTGTCATTTTTTTCACGTAAAATATAGGTGAATAAAATGAGACGCTATAATACGATCGTATGATATTGCTACTGAAAATATACCCGATTTGTGAAATACATATACTTCTATGCAAAGTTTTTTTTTGCGTAGTTTTAGCGAATGTCATATTTGGTATTTACACGTTGAATAGAGCATACATGGAAATTTATCTTTAACGCCAAAATTACCGAGGCGGCCAATATTACCGATTCTCAATTTTTTCAAGAAATTCCTCAAATTGATATGAGGCAGTAAATATTTTACTTCTATCTTGTCAGACGTAAAGTACTTAATTGATCGTCGTTTTGGTCTCTTAATTTCCCTTTTTCCAGAGTTTTAATTCATTTTATCTAAGTATAATAGATATATGTCCGGTAATTCTAATTTTTTTCAGTTTAACCGTTTGAATTCCAAACAGAGCGTTTGCCCTTTTTTCAGCACCTAAAGGTACCAAGCTAATCGATTTTCAGAATCGATAATATCTTTTGGATGGGCGTTAAAGATAGTTTAGTGATAGATCCTAATTTCAACAGTGTAGATATAATATAAATAATATGTTTAACCGACAAGCACAGAATATTGATTTGCATTCATTGATACAAAACAAATGAAGCGCAATCTCCCTGCTTGGAATTTTTCGATCAGAAATTTGCAATAACCTCCAGAATTCAAATGGTTAAGAGGCAATATTGTTAGTAAAGTGAAAATATATATATATATATATATATGTGTGTGTGTGTATTTATAGACAAAATCGATACAACAGAATTATTTGTCATCATCGTTGGAAAGTTACTTTCCAAACTCGAGAAATTTTATCATTGATGCCGTAAATGCATTAAGTGTCGAAGACAAAGTTATCTTCTAATCAAAGAGTCTCTTCTCGAAACACTACTACGAGAAAATCATGTACGGTTAGAACGAAGCGTAAAGGCAATTTGCCACGATGTCGTTGCGCTCGTTTTCACTTACGTGTTACAAAAATAGTTGGTCAATTCTGTGTTAATTTTCCGGTATCAGAAACAACCGGAACACGAGGCGCAAGGGAAAAGTGCACCTGTCCATAAGTACTTGGATCAAATTGCGCAAACACGTGGAATGTCGTTTCAGAAAAACAGGATTGCTCACATACTAGGCATTTAATCGTTTACCGTTACAAATAACATTAAATTTGTAACACAAAAATAGATGCAATATAGGGAAAAAGCGAGTCGATACAGCGCTGCATAAATTTGAAATATTGTAATAATTGCGTAAACTTTTTCATGCGATACGATTAAAAATAATGTTATGGATAATTATCAGTATTATTACCGATTTTGTATACTTAACTGTACTTTCAACAGTAAATTCTACCAACTTTTAAGAATCGGTGATAGAAATGCAATAGATACATTATAAATGGTCTGTCAGGAAGCAAAAACACAGCCGTAGTTACGAAGCGTTACAATTACGCATCCGAGTATACATACATGCGTATATTCAGTGTAAACCAGGGCACGCAGTTTTTCACATCGTTTCTACGTGAATACTAACACTGATTGCTTCTCACTCTGCACTTAAATTTCTCGTTTCTCTACACTCTAAATTAAAGAATATATTAGCTACGAATACTTTTGTAAGTCTGAATTCGTCGCTTAAAAATTGCGATCGGAACGTGGAATATAAAAATAAACAGTATTTCTGTTTATTTATTTTTGAAGCCAAACATGTTTACATATACATATATATAAAACGCGATGCGTGTTCTTCGTTATCAAAAAAGTTAACAAATACAATATGCCTGCGCGTACGTACGGATTTTTTTTGTAACGGTTACGAACGCAACACGTGATGCTACTTTCACAGAAAATACATACGGCGTTGTCGTTTTGCGTACAAGCGTCCGGGTAGTAGCTTATATTTTTAACTGTCTGACGTAGGCGAGAGAATCAGTAACGATGCGGATGGTGAACGGTAGACGTGACCGTCTGGTTACGAATAAACTTATTTCCACGGCCAGCGTCATTGGGTTTGTGGCAGTTTGTGGCTGAGTAGTCGCTACCTTGGCACAAATTCCCAATCGAAAAAGCAACCAGCAAAATTTGCTGTTTCTGACTACAATCATGGTTTCGCGTTGCACTACTCCGAGCTAGACATTTCCGACGGATCTATGCTCACGGATTCTACGAAAGTTATGCACCGCCTCGATGCGTAACCCCACGTCCTCGTCCTCGCCCTCGACCTCGACCTCCTTCTTGACTTCTAGCTTCCGAATAAACATAGTTCTAATAGAAATCGTATTCTTCCTTAAAGTGATAATAATCGATTCTTATTTTTAAGTTTTCTTCATCATCCGTTTCTCTAGTTCAATGTAAACACTTTTGTTTATGGTCTAAGGAAACGTGTGTAAATAAAATATTTTATGGAGGATAAATATGTGGAGAAATGTGAAAAGATGACAATTTATCAAATTAGCAGTCGAATGATAGGTATAAAGTTTAATAGCGTCGAGGTCGTCGGCCTGGCTTTAAGCTTTTATCTGTTAAATCTTTGTATAATATGGAATACTCGACAACATTAAGAACAATTGTTAAAACGGGTTTGAAGTTGTGAAATCTGTTGATAAAACATATAGACATAATTGCACAAGGTTAGAACATATTTTTAATTAATCGAGATATGTAGCAGTAAGATCTAAAGCAGATCGGAAATTGGTTTAAAAAATTCAACGTGTACCAAGTACAGAGTGAAATACAAATAAATACTTGATTGGTTGCAAACTCGTTTAGGAAAGTGTATCCCACCCTAGCATTTTCTGGGCCAAATTAATTTGAGCGCGTCTATTCTCTTCAATATTTGTGTAAGAACTTTCGATTCACGTAATTCGAACGAAACTCAAGGCCACGAACCGATGCTACTAAAAACTGGAATATTCCGGCCGATTTTCGAACAATCGAAAGTAATACTCAATTTATTTTCCATGGTGTTACTTTATATATAAAAATAAATGATGATCAAAGTCGAATTGTGATTCACAACGCTTCAGTATCAGTATTTTACATACTTACCAAAACTGATTCTGAATCAACAGTCATCCATGACTCACGAACTGTCTCATACTATTTCCTTTCACCCCTTTTACTTCTTTTTCCGCTGTTTCAAAGTAACGCTAATTTATTTTCAAGCGAAATTCGATTAACGATAATATAATCATCTTCTAAGAACATTAAGCCTTTTATTGTATCAGCTTTTTTTACGGTGCAATACCATGTAACAATAAAACCGTATGATAGGAGAAATTTTGTAACTTTTAAGAATTGTATAATTTCAGACGATTAAACCAGTGATGGTCAAACATTTTTAGATGTAGGTCAGTAACAAAAAAAACACAAGCCTACAAATATAATTTATTAAATTTTTTAATTTATATGGAAAATTCTGCCTATGTAACAAGGGGAAATCATTAAGGGAAAACCCTTAAACCTTTTTTTTTTAAATGCTGAAATTGAAAATTTCTATACTATTCATTATTTTTTAATTTGTGAGAGTCATCCTTGGCCTGCCACTGATTTAGAAGATTAGCATTTCATCAAACATTGATCTCTCAAAACACAAAATAGTCGATAATGCGGTTTCATTGAAATGTAAGTTTCAACAGTTACAAATAATAAAGAAAATAAGGTGAAACTAAACGAATCTTGTTAGCGTGGTGCTCAGATAATTCAGCGAAATAATTTGCACGGGAATATTAAATATTTTATTATGAGTATTCTAAAAATTATTAAAGCCGTTTATATTTTACGATAAATTTTAATTCCAAATATTTGTTGAAATTCAAAATAATACGAAGTATTAATATTGTGATATGTTGTTTGGAGAATGTACAGGAAACAAGATGATGCTACTTTGACACTGTGTAGATCCTGAAAATAAATTAACGTAAATTCTGACGGAAAAGCGACATAGGACGTCAAAACAACACTATATACCATTTACAGTTCATACAACTTCATGAGGATTCTATTGTACCGTAGAAAGCCATTTAACAGGTTGAGTGCCATGGGGGTCACCGGTGACCGGCGCTATTGAATTGAATGAAATTTTATGTTACGTTTAAATTGCAATATTTATAAATTTTCTAACATATTGAATTTTAAGATTTTGGCGTTAAGAAGATGAAGATCTGCTAAACACCGATCAATCAGTGATGATTTTCATAAAAAATGTTTCACTTCAGTAGCAATGACGAAATAAGGGAAACATCGGTGGTATTCAACCTGTTAATGAGTCTGCGTTAGAAGTTTCTGAGGTAGAACTCCGAAATCATGCACTTCAATTGCTATGATTCAACGGAAATCTTTACACATTGTATATTTTATAATACTTTTTGTATTTACATATATCATAATATTATGATACTTATCTTGATGCTATGTTCGTCAAAGTAATCTTTAAATCGCAATTGATAGTAAAAGTTTTACAAAAATATGTATCATGAAAAGCATAATGCACCGAAATTTGGGTCGATGAAATTGATTCGAAAAATATTCAAAGTAATACATATTATTTGGTTTAAAATATATTGAGAATTTAAATTCTGTACACAATAGATAAAATTACATGCTAATGCCTCGTTGGTCGATGTTTTTGGCCTTTTCGTCCTTTTTGACTGTGTTTTTTGCGTTTCTGTTCGAGTAATTTCCGTGCTTTCAAAATTTGCTCTGGTTTTTTCAGTTCCTTGTTTCCTTTAATTTTTTCTTTTAGCTTCGGATTGTGGCGTCCCCTACGTGCATTAACACCTGTTTGCACTGAAATTTAGGAAGAATCAATATACATCATACCAGACGATTGAAAATAGATACTAAACTAAATATAAATAATTAATAGACTTACAGTTTCGTGATTGCGTAGATTCTTCATCGCTATCATCATCATTAGTAGCATCGATTTTACTTTTTTCCTTCCACGTAGAATAACGATTTGTTTTGTAACTAGCAGGTATCCATCTCCCAGATTCTGTTCGAATTTTTCCAACCTTACGATCCTTTAACATAAAAAGAATGCAAATATACGTTGTTATCCATTCTTTTGAATCAACAAGTATATTAACAATGGATGTTACATACATTATTTACTGTAACCATTTTTTTCTTCTTACGATCCCACTTTTTAATTCGTGTTTGAAGCCGCTGAGATTCTTCATTGTCGGCAATTAGGTCAATTTGTGCTTCTTCTGCTTCATTATTGAAAGAGTTAACCGCTAATCTAAAAATGTATACACCTTGCCATTTTTTGACTTCCAGAGCTCTATATAAAAAACGTACCCGTCTTCAGTATGTTTATCAGGCGCAGAGTACGGAATAAAAAATTCTTCGTCCCGTATTGCCGATCGTTTTCTCTTTTTGGACGGCTTGTACAAGTCATCAAGATTTCTCTTTTTTGGAAGCACGACTGTGTTAAACGCTGCATTAATTTCATCGGTTGTACACGATGGAAGATCGGCTATTTTAGGTAAATCTGTAAGGAAGAAATGGTCATAATTACAGCAAAAATATATGTTTACTTTAATATTTACTTTGCGCCATCCTCGTAGCTTTCAATTCTTCTACTCTTCTATGAAAACCTATAATGCTGTGTTTATGTAACGATCGCTTCGTCTTCATAACTTGATAATCCGTAGAAGACGTTTTTGCTCCAATTTCAAATATCGTCTGGGAAAATATATGTTCGTAAACATACAAAATTCATACAGGAAAAAATATTTTAATGACATACTTACACCTTGCGGTCTGTAATTCGTCATCCTCGAAAGTAAATTTCTAGTTTGTAAAGAAACATCTGAATATTCTGGTAAAACTCCAGCATCATTGATATTCAATTCCTTAGCTCTCTTGATACTTTCAGATGAAGCTGCTGGACGTGATCTGATATACTGTTTATACGCATTGTTACAAACTCTTTCCATATTTTCCTGTGCGTGTACATAAAACAGCAGTGAGTAAAGGGTGAAAGATGAAAATTTCTAATATTAATATTTGATATCCGTACAAGGTCTACAGAGTTATTGTGCCAATTAAATATTTCAGAATGTTCTTCTTCTACCATTGCTTGTGGCATTTTACCAATAAGATTTTCAGAATTCTGTGTTAACCCAGACGATGGTACTATACACACAGGTCGACCAAGAAACAAATGTAAATCTATGAGGTAAGCATATTCGTCCTGGCTTACAATATTATAAGCAGTCCCAGTACGGCCTGCTCGTGCACAACGCCCTGTAAGAATGAAACTGGTATTAAAACAGATCTCATAAGCTGAGTAATCTATTAAATACTTACCTACTCTATGTACAAAGAGTTTTGACTTTGCAGGAAAATTAAAATTTATTACATTATCCAAGTGTGGTATATCTAGACCTCTGGCAGCAACATCTGTCACTATTAAAACTCTGACTATGTTATTTTGAAATTTAGCTGCATTTATTTTTCGAGCTGAAGGATCCAAATTAGAATAAATAAATGTATTGGATATTCCAGCTTTGTCTAAAATCTGTTAAGTAATAGTGTGCAAGTATTTGAATTGCAGTAATTGTAAAGATAACACGAAAAATCAATGTTTAACTAAAATACCTGATGAATATATTCTACATGATGCATTGTCGCTGCAAATACTACTGTCTGGGAATTATTTTTAATGATATTTTTTAAGAGGCATAAAAGAATGGCTAATTTTTCTTCGGCCCTACATATTATAAACGAAAGTGTTAGCTCTTCCGGTATTTTACTTTCTACATCTAAACGCAATAACACAGGATCGCTCAATCCTGCTTTTGCAAACTCTACTAAAACTTTTGGCAATGTTGCAGAAAATAACAATGTTTGTCGTGACTCTGGTAATCTGTTAGCAATTTCACTAACTTGTTCTCCAAAACCCATTTCAAATAATCTGAAATAAACCATTTATAATTTCAGTAATTACATAACTTTTTTAAATTTAAAGTACATAATACTGAAAATGACTACCTATCAGCTTCATCGAAAACAACGTATTCAATGTTCTTTAATTGCAAATCCATTTCGATGCATATGTGTAACAATCTTCCTGGGGTAGCTACTATTATATCAGGGTTCCCATGAATTGCACTAAATTGATTTTCTATGCTATCGCCTCCCAAAATTACAGAGGCCAATAATCCTGTGAATTTTCCTAATTCTTTTATGAACTTCAACGTCTGTAAGGCCAATTCACGAGTAGGAGATAAAATTAAAGCTCGTGCTCCAGTCCCTGCTTGCCTTGTTTTAAGTTTTTCGAATAATGGAATTAGAAAACATGCTGTTTTCCCACTACCTGTCCTGGCCATAGCTACAACATCACGACCTTCTAATGCTAATGGTATTGTCTAAAAATTCAGAAACATGATACATTATAGATAATAAAAGATGAAAACTATTTGGTAAAAATTCCAGAATAAATTAAAAAGTGTAATTAAATTTAAATATATTTTTCATAACTTACTTTTCTTTGTATAGGTGTTGGTACTTTATATCCACGTTTCAATATTCCTTTCAATACAGGAAAACTCAAAGCCATAGATTGAAATCCTCCTGATTTTTTCGAAGCTTTTTTTTTAATATTAGCAATTTCATTTTCTTCTTCATTTTCACTTACTGTCGCAGGTTCAGCAAAACCCACAATATCTGTATCTTCTTTCTTCTTCATGTTTATTACTATCGTTTATTATGGTAACCAAAATTACTTATTCTTTAACAGTAAAGTTAAAGATAGCTACACGTAGCTTCTTATAAAGACGTTCAAGAATAACAGTTTATTGTAGTCTACGCTAACAATTGGCTAAATAAAATAAATGAAATAAATGAGGAGGATATTAATAAAAACTCCAATTTTATTATCATGATATGTTACATGTAAAAGCACGTTTCATGGTTTCAACCGTTTCAACTTTAGTTATACACTCATATACACTGTTATACACGTTAAATTGGCAGACAATGTATACAACCTGATATAACCTAATGAATCTACTTACAAGTAAGATAAGTATTTATATTGTTTTTCATTGTAAAATGTTTCAGGAATACCGATTCAAATTTTATCTATAATTTCCTTATGTTTATCATCTTATTAGAGCACGTTTTTGAACTTATGCATTAATTAATTACATTTCTCAATACTTCAAGGATTTTATTTTCAAACTATTGGTATTACTAGATCACTCAAAACATACTAGAACCGCGAAGATATCGGCCATTTTTGTCGGATCCGTCTTTTCGTGATAATTCAAGATGAAGTAAGTTGGAATTTTTAACGGAATAAATATCCGTCAAATGTATTGCAATCATTACAAATTTTTATAATATGAGAATGAAATTATTTCAAAGAAATGTTTTTCATTAATATGCCGTGAATCTTTCTAGGATCGGTCTTTGCGCTTACAGCGGATATAAAATATATCCAGGCCATGGTAAAACCATGGTTAAAGTGGATGGCAAAGTAAGTACATTATAATTTATTGAATAAGTATTTCTACGACATAAAAATTTTCTTACCGTTTAGATTAATAATTGAAAGTATTTAACGTGTCAGGTATGTCGAGTTCGTACATTCATCATAACCTATATGTTTCAGACATTCACTTTTTTGAACTCGAAATGTGAAGCTGCACACTTAATGAGACGTAATCCCAGAAAAGTCACATGGACTGTTTTGTACAGGTACATACAATATTGTTGATATTGATGTTAAATTCATGAAAGAAGCTTGATTTACAAATTTGTTTTCTCACAATAGGCGGAAACATAAAAAGGGACAAGAGGAAGAACAAGCAAAGAAGAGGACGAGGCGCACTCAAAAATTCCAGCGTGCTATTGTGGGTGCTTCTCTCACAGACATTTTAGCCAAGCGTAACATGAAACCAGAAATTCGCAAAGCACAGAGAGACCAAGCTATTAAGTATGTTTGAATTGTTTTTATCTGGCATAATGTAGATTACAACTAACTTCTTCACTGTGACAAGACTAAAAGAGGAGTGACATCTCCATATGCGAGTTCTGCTATAAACGGTGTAAAAACGATATTAATAACCAAATCTGTATTTGATACATATTATTCTGCATTTCATTATGTTTATGTTAAGATACAATTACGGTTGAGTAAATTTTAACCAGTTAGCTGTGGTGTGCTCTTCTTGGAGGATGCACCTATGTATCTCGCGAAAGTCACGCGATGACGGGCATAATATTCAAGTATAGAGTAAGTCTCGCTGTTAAACTAGTGGATCAAAAAAATCGGCGTTATATTATATAACGAACAATTTTCTTACTAATATTTATTAATTTACTTAACATAAACGTATACTATATACATAATAAAGGGGAAACTCAGGACAAATCAAATGTTTATAAAAGTTAAAAATCCAGACTGCTTTTTTTGAATGGTATTCGCGAAAACAGGGAATATGTACTACTATGTATCACAAATCAGTTTCAGGCTTTACCGTTGGGATAATTACTTTTCGACATTTACTCTTGCGTTATAATAAGCAGTTCCAGCTGGAGCATACGGGGATACATGAATCTATCTAGATTTATTTATAATTTTTATTTATTTATTTTATTTCGTCTTAACCTCTAAAGGTACTAAATAAATTAAATTTGAAATAGCAAATGGTAACTATATTCTACGCATGACCGGTATAGTTGTTATGACGCAAAATACTATCATTTCTGCATGACGGATGTAGACGCCAAACACAGCTGACTGGTTAATAATATGTTATTAAATATGTCTTAATATATTTTCGTATAAAAAATTTTAACAATACATGATTGATTATTTTAATAATTATTGCTATAATTCAAGAAAGCTGAGATATTGCAAATGACTGTTAAAACATTGTTGACCTCTGCAATTTATTTTTTGTATTGGGAAGACTTTTCAAGTATATCCAAAACTTCAAGTGAAGGGTGTACTAATGAGTCCGTGAATGCGGGAAGTGGGTAACGATGTACAAAATGAAATTCGACATAAATATACACATTTGCATAATGTGTTACATTTTAATCGCTATAATGGCCATATAAATATAATTGTACTATATAAAAACATTATACCGCGGAACAGTACAGTAGTGATGCGTCATTTAAAAACATCGTATTGGGGAAAGTTACCATAGTGGCATTGCATAGTTAAAAGATCAAAGCTTGATGCAATAGACATCTGTTCCTCAAATAAGATACTTCATATCACGTTTGATTTCAGAATGTCTTAGAATAATTGAATTGCTTCACCCAGAATTGTGTTATATGTTCACATTGTCTGGCTTTTGCGGGTTCATACATATTAATAAAATTATTTGATAAATTAGTTTTAAAATGTGAAAATCATTTGCACGTATTAACATTTTATATACTATCTTCAGAGCTGCAAAGGAACAGAAGAAAGCTGCAAAAGCCGCAAAGAAAGCCGTTGCTGCTCCTAAAGCGAAAGCAGCACCAAAACATAAAGCTGCTAAAGTGACACAAAAATCGGCACCTCGTGTTGGAGGAAAACGTTGAGGCATATAATTATATAAATAAAATAAAATTTCTTTGAAAATATTGTGTTTTAAATCTATCATTCCTTGTTATTTAAGAAATTTAGTAATTCCGTGAGAGCTTTGCATGTAGGTAAGCAATGATACCGCATAGAAATTAATTGCAATTTGTAATGAATGTTTAGTAATTTCATGAAATTTAGATCAGAGAGTTTATTCAGTTTATCGCCGCGTGCGTGTTTGGAGCAGCTCCGTCTGCTTCTCCCAATGATTTGTTTCACTCAACCACACTCAACCAAGGTTGACTTGCCAGGCTGTAGCCTGCTGTAGCCTATTGCGACGAGCATGGGAGCGCATTGGGGCGACATTCGTATTTGACCGTTCGCGCTGAAAAGATTTGCTACGCGCGCCGATCACGGAATACAAAACGACGCGCGTGTTCCGTCGACTGAAGTTATTTGTCGAAGAACAGTTTCAGATTGCACCACGATGCATGTAGGGTAAAACAAATGTATTACTGGTAAAAAGATATGCTCAGATATATCTTAAATCAAATACGATTAAGAGATTTTTATGTTTTCTGTCTTCTGACAATGGTTCTCACGAATTCGACTATTACGTTATGTCTTATGGCGAAACATAGTGTTGTGTTCTGGAACGCACATTTGTAAATTATTTTTCAGCACAAGTAGTTACAAAAGTCCGCGGCAGTAGAACGCTAGAGTTTCTTACATCAAAGGAAATATTGTTACCTACCCAATCTCCCGCCAGCGAAATCTTAAATAGATTTCCACATCATCCATGGTGTGCTATTACAATGTTATATTTCGTAATTTTATTCGCGGAAACTATCGCCAGAAGTCAAAAAACATAAAAATCTCTTAATCTTATTTGATTTAACCCTTTGACTGCTAAAGGCGTATATATACGCCTTCACAAGTCCATCAATTTATACGAAAGGCGTATATGTACGCCCTCACAAATCCATCAATATATACGAAAGGCGTAAATATACGCCCTCTGTATTTTTTTATTATAACACTTTTATTATTGTTTTACCGACTGATTCAACATGGAATTTATTGTCTTCTGTAACATAGCAACCGAAATATCGGCATATATTTCAATATCGTTCAGTCAATTGTCTTCATATTACATGTACGCCCTCGAATAATCTTTTATAATCTCTTCGCATTGATTCCTGTAAACCTGTTTCTTTACTGCACATGTAAGTATTTATTTACTTTATTTTGTGATTAGTTAAGATAAATAAAATAATTAATATTTTTAATTTATTTGCCATTATTATTTTTTAATCCTAAGAATGGTATCAATTTTCCGGGTACTGTTCTGGTCACTAGTCAGCGGACAATCAGTCGCAGCGATTGACATGCGAAAAATGCGCCGTCTCTATTGATGGATTCCTCCGAGAGCGCGCCGCAGCCAAAGGGTTAAGACATATCTGAGCATACTGTTTTTCGAATAACACTACTGTATTACTCTACACGTGACGCGGTGCGATCAGAAACTGTTCTTCGACAAATAACGTCTCCCGACGGGATGCGCGCATCGATTTGTTTTCCCTATGTCCGCCTTTTTGTAGCTTGCAGGAATATTGCAGCAATATTGCCGGGAATATTGCAGCAACATTGCGAATGTTGCAGGAATATTGCGAACGTTGCGGGAATATTGCGAACGTTGCAGGAATATTGCGAACGTTGCGGGAATATTGCGAACGTTGCGGGAATATTGCAAGTGTAGTACAAATTTATTATAAAAAGGTTTTAAAGAAATATAATATATTCTAATTGCGCAACGCTCTGAACTCTTCGATGGTTTCGTTTAGAATGCCGATTTCGGTACGCCGAACAGTTTTTAAGCGTCACGACCCATCGCCTTCCTCGACCCTTTGTATATATCATACTTCCAATGCTTTAAACAAATCCTCAAGTGGCATCGACTCCAGCGACGCAACGGCTTCAAAAAAAATTCCTTTACACAAGAATGTTGCGAACGTTGCAGGAATATTGCGAACGTTGCGGGAATATTGCGAACGTTGTAGCAATATTGCTGGAATATTGGTTGAATGAACAAACATTTATTTGTGATAATTGCATTTATTCAATAGAAAAAAAAAACATTTTGAATTTAAAAAAAAACAAATATTGATTTGTTACTGAGTTTACACGCTTGATGTTAATAATTATATTATCTTTGTTTATTTGTTCCGAATTGCCATCGGTGTATGTCATCGGATAACTGGATGTTCTTGAATTCTCGAACGATTTATACTACTTTTTGGACTGGGAAAGCCAACTTTGCAAATGGGATTTTTTTTTCTTACTTACTCCTTTACTTTTTTACCCACGATGGGGGATTCGAACCGTAGTCTTTTCCGTGCGAACCCAGAACGTTGCCACTACGCTACGGCAGCTCTTGATGTTACGTTCTACAGTTCCACTTAAATATGGCAATGAAACTTTAATTGCAAATATCTTAAAAACCATTGAGTGTTTGCCCCTACAATGGGGTATATTCATCAATGTTGACAATACATTTCAATGTTGCCATTGCAATGTTCCCGCGGCAATATTGCCACTGCAATGTTGCAGCAATGTTGCTGCAATATTCCAGTCTGCCTGGGTAATTATGGTGAAAATCACGGTACACGGTCCACTTAAACATTGAATAACTAAAAAGTACCGAAAAGTACCTGGCTGAAACTTCGCAGGTATATTCCTTAGACTATGTAGAAGTAATTAACGCAAAGATTTTGTGCCCATATCTGTGCAATTCTTTGTTATAGCTGTTGAATGTTTGCTGGACAGTCCGCCTATCGAAAAAGGCTTTTGTAGGATCTTGTTCATTAAGTATCTTTTTAATATAAAGTCCAATAAGAAAATGTCTTATACAAAAGTTTCTTTATTTTTCCTGTACAATGAACGTCTATAAAAAAATCTACCGATTTTAGTATAAAACATTAAGTTGATCTTTAAATAACATTGAAGAAATATAAAAAAAAAATTAGTATAACACCAATATTCTTTCCACGATATTATGAAATTTTTATATAAAACATTTTTCTCTGAAATGAACGGTTGTCGAGTTATTATTTTTTTCCACCTAGATGGTCGATTCGTTCCACTGTGCAATGTTGCGGCAATATTGCGGCAATGTTGCGGCAATGTTGCGCTGCAATATTGCCACTGCAATCAGGGTAGACAAGCTGCCGTGTATGAAAAAGGTCTGCAAACAGCGCCGCTTTTAGCTGAGCGGAGAACTAAAGGCATAAATTTATGTATAGCATACCTATCTATATCAATGTATATACAGTGGTTATATTCTAAAGTTGGCCTTGTTTTCTTTACAACTTTATTTTTAAATTAAAATAACAACGTTATGTTTCAATTAACTATTTTTTATTAACATTCACAATAAAAAAGAATTATAATATACATAGGTGTACATAGGAACACATACACTTTCTAACCTATGTTTTCTTTACAGAAAATAACCGAACGTTTCTTCCTTTGTTTCATACTTAAAAAGGGAAACAACTTAAATTATAACAGTATTTTAATAATTATAATAAGTATAAGAACTATGAAATAAATAATAATTATGTCTAGAATTCTTTTGGCTACACGTTTTCGTCTTGAGCGATTTACTCGCGGTAACAGAATCACACCGATTCTCTCTTGCTAGTGTTTTGAAATTCTTCAATTCGGTGTGTACGTGTGAGTAGCGTCACTATCGCCACCTGCTAGCTGAGCGGGGCGTAACTCGGAACCGCTGAGCCCATTACAGCTTGTCGACCCTGACTGCAATGTTGCAGCTATGTTTCGGCAATGTTCCGCTGCAATGTTGCCAATATTGTGCAAGATTCGCAATATTGCTGCAATATTCCAGTCTGTCTGGGATGCTTGTACCGATAGGGTCAAACCTGGAAAGTGAAAAGCAAGTCAATCTTGATTGGGTGAAACAGATGGTTGAGAGAAGGAGGCGGAGCTGTTGTAAGGACGCACGGGACGATCAACTAAATAAAATCCCTGATTTAGATAATTAATAAAATATTAATATATTTGTTTTAACATAATTGTACTTCAAGTTGATCTTTTAACTTTTGCGTTTAGCGATTCTTGTGATAGCATTTGTTGGAATTTAAAGAACCTGTTATTTTCCGCTAGGTTTTATCGCTTTATCGGCGTGGCAAATCGATTTCTTAAAACTAAGCACTCGAACTAACAGTTATAATTATTATTCTTTGCGTCTTAAATAGAATTATCAAGTTGTTCAGCAAAAATATACTATTAGAAAAATTCAGGATAACTGATAGCTTAGAAAAAAATGAATGATAAATAATTTCTGTTAGTACTTTCTGTATTGTGGCAGACGTATCATACGATACAAATTATGTTCGTAAACTGTAGAAATGTTATTTCTCTATATATAATATAATGTTGTTACAAAAAAATTTTAAGGCATATATTTTTTGTATGTTATCTTTATTAATAATTTCTATTAATTACACCGATTCAATAACAGTTTTTGTTTGGCACAGTACTTAAATATATTAATCATTCTTCATTTAGATTGATTCAATTCTTTCTTCAACAAAGATAACTTCGTTAAAGCTTCGTCTCTCCATGCTCGTCTCTCTTGAAGCTTGTCGAGCGGACACATCTCGTTTAATTCATTGCTAATCTTCTCCGCCATTTCACCTTCGAATTTAGGAACTGGACCGAACGTCATGCTTGTGTCATAAATGGAATTCTTGTATGTCTCACAGTATTTCTTCATTCCTACAACACAGAATAATAGGAAAAAAGAAATATAATCAATGAATAAAAAAGCGGACGCATTTTATTTCCTCGGTATTAAGGTAGCTCACCTTCAGCGTTCAAATGTGCAGCTTCGAACGCGCCAAGGAATGCGTATCGCATTCCAAGACCTTCGCTCATAACTGCATCCATATCTTTCGCACTTAATATCCCATCAGCGACGAGTCTCCATGCTTCGTTCAAAATCGCATACCTAAATAAATTGGACACTCTTAATAACTGTCATTGGATACACTTAATTATCGTTCGTAGAGTAGTTTGACGGATCGAAAATATACATACTGTATACGGTTGAGTGCAAATCCGTCGATTTCTTTGCTAAATACGACAGGTTTTTGACCAATTTCAACCATAATAGCCTTTGTCTGAGAAGGTATTTCAGGACGTGTCCATGGTGCTGGTACAATTTCTACTAGTGGCACGTAGTACGGTGGATTTACCTGTAATAATTGATTGACCGATCATTGATAGATTTCTTCCTTAAATAATTTCTAATAATTAATTGAAAAGATAATTTAGTATAGAGGGAAATCGAACTATGACATATCGTGTACTCACGGGATGCGAGACGATAATCTGTCCGCGATGTTTTAATTTTTCGCTGAAAAGCGAAGGACGGAACGTCGATGTTGAGGAGGACAGAATTACTTTATCGTCGATCACTTTATCAAGCTCGTTATAAAGTTTTATTTTAAGCTGCAAATTTTCAGGAACGCATTCTTGAATCAGCTTAGTACCCTTCACAGTTTCGGCCAAGTTGGAGCTTCCTATTCGTAATATTACTTTTTAATTTACTTTGCTTAATTTCTGCGTTTACTTTGCGAAAAATAGCAAAAATAACCGGTATTGTTATCTTATCTTGTTCAGTTGTATAATACTTCGTAAGTGTAGTGAGATATATATATATATATTAGGGGGACCGGAAAGTAATGTCGTTTCTTCAAATATTTTGCTCAAAACCAATTGATCTTTATCGATCCGTTATTGAAAATTTGCACACTAAATGAAAAAAGGTTGCTCATAACAAGGGTTATAAACAATTATGAATTGCATAATTCATTAAAAATATAAACTTGTTATAAATTTATTTGCTTGGATTTAATTTAAAGAAACGACATTACTTTCCGGTCCCCCTAATATATTAATGCAAGAATCGACGGACGAACCATTTATTAGTTTAAATTGCTGATCCGCGGTCAGTGTACCGCGCAAAAGACCGCCACTTTCAAGGCGCTTCAATTGCTGGTGAATGTCTTCGAGAGCTTTGGCAATTTGTTCTTCGACAATGTCGTAAATGGTTACTCGATATCCTACACTGGCGAAAAGCATCGCCCAGCTACGACCAATCAATCCGCTTAAAATAATAATTTAAATTTATACATTAATAAATTATGCTCCAATATTTTCCCTTTTGATGATATCCATTAAACGTTTTTGTACATTTCATTACACGTTTTCCTTGTGGGATATTTCTAAAATAAATTTAAGTTCGCGATGTTTTTTCACATACGTCACGTACTTATATTATACTTCATCAGCAGTCCATGTAATCATTCGTTATATATCAAGTTGTTTTACACCGATATCTTATCGCAGAGCAAGATTCAAGGCACTGTACCGAAGAATATAATTTTTAAATTGCAACAAAAGTTTCTGCTTGTGAAACTTTTATTGAGTAATAGGATTCATTGTATATACATAATGTGAAAGACAAATTGTATAATATATTGAGTTTGATGGCCATTTTTTGTACCATTACACTACGTAGTCGAGTATTATTGCGACAAATAAAAGGAATGTGCGACAGCCGTATCTAGAACGTCGCTTTCTAATATAGATTGCGCGCGGAAAAATTTAGCGATACACGTATCGGTGTTGTATATCAAATTGGCTAATGTTACATAAATGGATATGCCAAATGTTTATCAAAAAACAAATTCTGCGATTCAAATATATTAAAAACATAGAAAAATAACTTTTGTTTAACGTTTGATGTGCAACTTACATTTTTAATCTCCCTCTACCGCAAATCAAATCAAAGTGTACGATTATAATGTAGTTACACGTAAATCAATATGTTTTTCATGTAAAATGTATTTTTCATTAAGTTATTTGTAAATCAACATGTTTCTCGTGTAAAATATATTCTTCATTTAGTTATTTGTAAAATTGATTAAAGGATAAAATGACTTTAGAAAAATGATATCCTATTATAATTAAAATCCGAAACATCCATAAAAATAGGAAACTATCTTACCTTCCGATTATACCAATCCTTTCATTTTTGAGAGACATGGTTAGTGGCTTGGTCAGTTCGAACGAAGCTATATTTGCGAATGCAGCAAGTTAGAACACTGTCTGACACTGCACGGTTTCGATATATATATATATGTATACATAAACGTAATTACAAGCAATCCCCACTACTGACAGTAGATTAAAATCTTTCATAACCTACACCATACTACCTCTACCGACTGCTTCGGGTATCATCTTATCTATCAGCGTGACGCTAATTTGCGGTTCAACTTTCTATTATGCACTCTCAACAAAGTTACATTTCAAATGTAATTAATTCCTCTAACAGAGGAATATACTTTACTAATTTTATCGAATAAAAATATATCTTTTGTCAGCAGTTTTATGGATTTATACTAGAAATAAATTGATTCTCAACATATACGTTACGTTCAGGGTACTTGTAAAACATATCACAGTCCTACTTGCGGAAAATCCATTCGCGAGGCTCCATTGGTCAAAGCCGTCAAAGCTATTGGGTATTCTTGGGGAAGAACCTGCAGAATTTATCAAGGTTGTAATACCGTGCCAGCGAGATAAAGTCAGTAGATGTTCGCATTTGACAAATATGTTTTGTACCTTTACGATCGTGTCATTGTGCAGATCACTCTTTATTACTTTTTAATATAGTTTTCTGACAGTTGAGACCCAGTGACTAGGTTTTGCAGCGATAAAATTATTAATTATACATTTAAGAATTGTGACATTTTTTAAAATCATTATAAATGCCCGAAGTATATGAAAATTTGATGGCGTATCAAAATATTTTTCCTGATACCCAGGAATTCTTTTATGGTAATTAAGAGACTGCTTTTATTTCTTAAGAGACTAAGTTGTTACTAAATACGAGTATAAGAACATAACAAGGTGCTGCTCTTTTTAATATATTAATATATTATTGAATTTTGTAAAGTGATTGTTCCAAATGATAATTATAATACATAATATTTGTAATGTCTTTATAAAATAATCAATTCTGATTGTTAAGACCTGCAATCAATGAATGGTAGCATGTACAGCCCATTTAATGGATCTACAAATTCGCAAGGAACTTCAGACTCTGTTTCCTCTATGTCAACTTTGTTGTCTCCATTGCATAGAAATGATTACCTACCTTTAAACAATGTTACTGGTATGTAAGCTTAATTTATTTTATATATTTAATTTTAGTTTTATGTAAAAAACACTAAAATCATCATGAGTTTTTGTTAAAATATTAAAGCAGTTGGAGAGCCACATATTACAATTTTGGAGCAACCAGTAGAGAAATTCCGATTTCGATATAAATCTGAAATGATAGGAACTCATGGCAGTTTAGTTGGAGCAAACAATAATACCAGCCGAAAAAAACATGCACCCACTGTTCAAGTAAGGATAACAATATTTTTTATGCGAACCTATACATACTAAATATTTTAATATATTTTGCAGCTACACAATTACTCGGAAAAAGCGATAATACGATGTACGCTAGTCACATCAGATGAAAATCACAGAATACCCCATGCTCATAGATTGGTGCGCAGAGAAAGCGGTATAGATCAAGATGATCCACACCATATTACAGTTTCTGCAGAAACTGGATTTATTGCATCGTATGTAACCATAAAATAATGACCACTGTTATCAAATAATTGTTATATATTATTATAAACATTTAGATTTCATGGGATGGGAATTATACACACTGCTAAAAAGCATCTCAGAGATGAGCTTATTAAAAAAATGAGAATGGAAGCGTTGGAAAGAAATAAAAGAGAGAATATAAACGCTACAGTTTTAACAGCACGTGAGGATGCACAGGTATGATTATCACCTTATTATATTTAACCGATATGTCAATAATTAAAGTAAAACGTGGTATTAATATAATACAATATCAAAATTTAATACACTGTGTTTTAATAATTGTTGTTTTATTTTAAAGATTAAAGCTGACGCTGATTTTTATCAAAAATGTGTGAATTTGAATAGCGTTGCACTATGTTTTCAAGCATTTATTATGGATCAAAATATTATGAGACCAATAACAGATCCTGTTTATTCAAATGCTATTAATAATCTCAGTAAGTACACAGTTATGACAAATTGCGCATTCATATGGCATTTAGACATGAGATCAGAACATAAAAGAATTCCTGAGTATCAGGAAAAATATTTTGATATGCCATCAAATTTTCATACATAGATTTTAATTGTTATTAGAAAGTGCTTTGACTGGGGAACTCAAAATATGCAGAATTGACAAACACACCAGCAGTTGTGAAGGAGGAGAAGAGGTTTTCATACTTGTAGAGAAAGTTGGGAAAAGTAAGTGCAGTTTCTTAATGTCATGGACTCTATGAAAAGCTCATTTTGATGCACATGTTTCTCATACATTACAGGAATATATTGTACAGGTCGTTACTTATATATTACCTCTTTAGTATATATTTATTATTATATATCTACTGCTTTTTAATAGTACTTCTTGCTACAATGTTTTCGCCAGAAAATAGATGTAACTGTTTAAAACTGTTATTTTATTATTTACAGAAAATATCAGAATTAAATTTTTTGAATTGAATGACGATGATTGTGAAACTTGGACTGCTTATGGCCGTTTCTCGGAGCTAGATGTACATCATCAATATGCTATTGTATTTCGGTATAATAACTCCTGAAACCATAATAGCAGTTAAACATCTTTTTTTTTAACATTTTTTAAAAATCTATCATTATTTTAGAACTCCACCATACAAAGATCTTAATATTACTTCACCAAAAGAGGTTTTTATACAGCTAGAGCGACCCTCTGATGCAGACTGTTCCGAACCAATAAAATTCACTTATAAACCAAGTGACAGAATAATAGGTATGTCGTATTAGAAAGTTCGTTTTAAATTCTTAATAACAAATATCATTCATAATTCATACATGCGTAGGTAGGAAACGTCAACGTATATCGTATTCAGGTAGTACAGATTTATCACAAATAACATCGATGTACGCTAATACACCAACGGAAGAAATAAAAACAATACAGAACAATGAAAGTAGCGAACTTTCGAAGGAAATAAAAAAGATTTTATCTGATGGATGTTCGTCGGGAGACTTAATGGATTGTCTTTCACAGTTAGATCTCGACAGTAAGAATTTATTGTAGTATTCGAAAATTAAAATTCGTCTGATATTATTGTAATTGCAAACCTTTGTAGACTACATACGCATGTGTAAGAATAGTGAAGATAATATGCTTACTGCCGATGGTCCATCAACTAAGCAAGTATGCATTATTTTTTACGGGTGCTTCTTTATTCATTATTGTCGTTGTTATTATTCAAATAATAAAAATTAACTTCTTCCCTAGTACCAAGACGACACAATGTTCGCTAAAAACGTTCTTATTGAAACCATAAGAAATATCAAAGTGAATCCCAACAATATGGAAGAATGTGTAAAAAAACTGTTAAAAGATCGTTCTACTTATGGGGATTCAGCATTACATTCCGCACTTCGTTACGGCCAACGGGATATCATTAAGTATATTTTAATGTTGTTAAGTACAGATAAAGATTGTAAGACACTTATCAATGGACAAAATAGTTCTGGTAAGGTAGGTGTTCTTTTTAATTTTGAAATTTTTTCTTACTTTAATACCAATAAGAACTGATCACTTACTAATAATAAATTAATTAATACTTTAATCAATATCAAATGTTATTTATCAGACTGCGTTACATTATGCCGTTTTACAAAACCAACCGGAAATCACAAAAGCATTGCTTATGCTTGGAGCTGATCCAAATAGATCGGACGAACATGGATTTTCTCCGTTACACGCTGCTGTAAGATGTAAGTGTGTACCTTAATAGAAAGAGAAAAGAAATTCAATTTTAACATAAACTATATCTAATGGCATATCTTTATATTTTAGTACCGGAAGCAGGAGCGTGTGTCGATGCTCTGTTAGGTGAAAAAACAATCGATATTAAAGCTTATAACGATGATGGAAGGACAGCTTTACATCTTGCTGCAGAAGCAGGATCATACCTTGCAGTATGCTCACTTGTTCAAGCAGGAGCAGATGTAAATAACACTGATATGACTTACGGGCGAACAGCACTACATATAGCTGTAGAAGGTGGACATAAAGAAATTGTGGAATTCTTACTTAAAAAGGTCTAATACTATTTCGATATTCAATTTTCTGTCAACTGTAGAACAAACTTCATTAAGTTAATGATTAAAATTTTGCTTTTCTTTTTATTGTCTATTTCAGACGAATATTCAAGTGAATAAAAGGAACTTTAGTGGGAACACTGCACTACATACCGCAGTTGTATACTCAGGAGAAAGAGCAAGAGAATTGTGCTCATTGTTACTTCAGTATGGTGCAGATCCACACATACAAAATCATAATCGGGAATCAAGCAGTGTAAATGTTTCATATATTTATTTAAACATTTTTTATTTTAGTTTGCCTTTTTAATGTAGTAACACTTTTATACTTTCCTGCAGACTGATAAAAGGAAAGGACAAACTGTAGACATAAAGAAAGAAATTGATTCGGAAGAAGAAAACACAGAAGGAAATACTGGACAATCGTCGTTTGATTTGGCATCAAATAAGCCAGATGTAAGATAAATTATCTTCACAGCCAATGTTATAGGAACTTATTTCTACAAATTAACATTCTTTTATACAGATTCTGCAGCTCCTTAGTAATCCAATAGATGAATCCAGGACTGAAACGCATACGATTGTTACTAAGGAAGAAATAGTAGAAAATGCAGATATAAATTGGCTGAATATTGAACAAAAACAAAAGTTATCTGCAATTTTGGATAAAACGCATGGATGGAAGAAACTTGCAACGCATGTAAATTTTGCGTATCTTTTAAGATTACTTGAACAGAGTTCGAAACCCACTCTACTTCTTCTGAACTATATTGACGTAAGAAATCTTTTTCTGTGAACAATAGTTTATATTGGAGCAATGTAATAGCAAGTATATTGTCTATGATTTTTTGTAGGTAGAAGCATCTTTATCTCTTATTGAACTGGAAAGTATATTAAGAAATATTGAGGAAAATGAAGCTGCAGATTATGTTGCAGAAATTTTATCTACGAACCAGCAAATTAAATCAGACTATTCGTAAACGGATAGAAATATTTTATGCGTTATAAATGAAATGAAACAAATCATATGTAATTCTATATGAAGTGTACATTTTAATTTTATAGATCTTTTTATATGTTTAAGTAAGATGATATGTAAATGATTAATACTACATGATAAATGTAGTATTAAAATCTACTAGTTTTACGAAAAATAAATAATGTATATAATAATGTAATAAAATAAATATGATTACATTAAATCAATATAATCATGTGAAATATATTAGTAATAACTGTATATTATCTACTTAATTTCCTCTAAATCCCTTCTGGGCTGATAAGTTGCGATATGCGAGATACGTATCTCTAGCTTCGTAGCTTTCTGTTATACTCTGAAGAAAGTTTCACGCATATATTTATCGACATAACCTGTCGACTAATATCTTAACGTTTCTTAATTATAAGCATTATGTTAGAATTTCCTTAATAATGTCATAATTACTATAAGTATCGTTATAATTGTTAGAAATAATAGATTTTTTTATACCTGAAGTATCCTTATATTCATGCTTAACTGTTGGATATATCGCAATGTTGAAATACATACATATGTCGGATATATATCGTGTTTATACTAAAAATTTCTAACTTACAAAAGAAAAGCAGCTGTTGGATTTTACGCACAAACATTGTTGTATGATGTTGTTATTTAATAGCATTTTTCATATCATATTACAGTGATTACAATATGCGATTTAACATTTGTTTATTTTTCGAGAATAATACGTGTTAACATAGGAATACCATCGTCTCGTAAACCGTAATCGAACGTTGAAATGAGTCATGTATTTACGAGTGATGGAAGGTTTATAATTTCGTAAAAAAACGAAACACTTTTTTGTTAATTTTGATTAATATCATAAACAATTTGCTAATCATATTTTGAGGAATTATTGACTACGTATTTGTAAATAAAACATGGATAAATTAAGAAAAGCTCTCAGCGGCAATGATCAGTGCGATGAAGAAAGTGGTATTATTACTCAGGTAATTCATTGAATATTTCTTTATTCTATTATAAATTGAATTTGAAGATTTATTTATCTACAAGTCGATTATAATATATGATAATATTGTAAAATTGTTATTTAAATGCTCACGATCGGTAATGAAAGTCTGACGTGGATTTCACGGTAAGAATATAACAATTGTCAAAAATATTAAAAAATTCATACTTTCATCGATTACTTTTATTATTATCTTTATTTATACTATAGCAATGTTTTTGCTGTAACTGTTCATAGGTTATGGACCAAACTACATTAACCTGGTCTACACGGATAAAAGGTTTTGCTACATGTTTTATCATTGGCATTCTTTGCTCCTTCCTTGGATCCTTTGCCTTATTTTTACATAGGGGTCTCACAGTATTTGCTGTATTTTATACACTAGGCAATATCATCTCATTAGCAAGGTAGAACAACATTCATTTTAAAAATTTCTGAGGGATTAAACATTAACATGTATAAGCGTTTCGAATGACAGATTGTGGATCAGTTACCTTCTTAACCCCTTGTCCTATGACTTATTTTGGGACTGCCTTTGCAATGAATCAGAATTAAATTGCTAAAATAAAAATTGATTGATAATTCTTGATATATTGTGTAATTTAAGACAATATTAATATTGTAGAAATAATTTTATCGTGTAGTGTCTCATTAATATTTTCAATTTTATAGGTTTTACGAAATTTAAATATTGGCTATGCCATATACTGTGCCACAAGTGTCACACGTTGTACACTAAGGGGTTAATGAAACAAAAATTCCGATATGTCAGTACAGATATCTTGGTCATATAGATAGAATATCTTACCTATAATGCATTGTTTAAACCAACCACATATATTTGTTTTTTTGAATATTGATGAATCTCATAATATTTCAAGTTTCTACAAGAAAAATATGTACATTGTGTGCTATAACATCGTTTTTCCATGATCATGTTCCCTATAGTAATTTCTATGCCTTTACATTTGGAAGTTTTTATTTTTATAGTCAGAATACACATTGAAATTATATCAAAAAGACTACTTGAGACTTTAGTCGAGAAGTTATTTCAACAGCAAAATATTTACTTTTTATTTCTAGTACATGTTTTTTAATGGGTCCTTGCAATCAATTGAAAAAAATGTTTGCTGCAACAAGAATAATCGCCACTATATTGGTATTCGTTGCAATTGCATTAACGTTACTTGCAGCATTGCGTGTAAGTATTAAAAAAAGTACACATATTTTATTATCTATTTCAAACGTGAATTGTATTTTAATTAATATATAAACTTTTAGTTGAAAAATCCTGGACTGGCACTTTTATTTATAATTATCCAGTCATTGGCCATGACTTGGTATTCCCTATCTTATATTCCATATGCACGTGATGCTGTTAAGAAAACAGTGGAATCATGTATTACGTGAAAGTATTTGTGGTACAGTATTTGCGGTGAAACTCTCACTTAATAAATATATTGAGATTCTACAATTATTCTAGCACAATGTGTAAGCTATATTGGTTGGACTATAACATGAGTTTGAGTTAAACACACTGGAATACTGTAAGGATAACTGAACATGTGTAAATAAGTAATTTTTTTAATTTTTACTATATAATATTTTAATTATCAGAGACTACATATTATATATCATTCCCAATGATATATAAAACTTAAATAAAAATTTAACAGTGTAATAACTCATGATGTTAATGTAATTAAATAAAATAATTCAGTTGTAAGTGTACGTTTTTGAAGTGTACAGTAGTGATGCTGTTTCTTTTTAATACTCGTATTGCATAGTCTTTGTATGTTATACATAATTTTGTACATTAAAATATTCATATTTTGTGAACATGTAATTGCTCCGTGATTTTAATAGAAACATTTACATAGATTGCTGTATTCTTGAATTATAATTATATGTATTATACTTTACTTAGTTCTATAAGAATGTAGATATGTAATATTGTTTACGACAGTCCATGCACAAATATTTGATACTGTTAACAATTTAAGCCAACTGTTATTTATAATTATATAATGATACGTAGTCATAAAAAAAAAACATAAAAAAAGTTGTTTAACCATTTTATATTAAATATAGTGCTCTTAAAGAACAATCACAATTTTTAAATTACTAAGACAATTATAAATTATTATTAAAACAAACTGAAAACTATTCCTTATAGCTTGTATGTTACTGCGAGCTGTTATAAGCTGTAGAACATTAAAGTAAAATTATGGAACTAGAGAAGTGGCTTACTTTCTAACGTACATATTAAACTGATTATTTTAAAACATTTATACTATAAACTTATAAGAGAGAGAAAAGGTAATTCACAGATTTGATACAATTTTGTAACATGATAAAGCCAGTGTTAACATTTAGTCGACCAATAGGGGAGATCTCCCATTTTGACTTTAGCAATGCATTTCTCGTTTTCTGTTATTATTAACTACATTAGCGACAAACTGTTTCTATAATGCGCAACATACAATAAAATCCACATGTGGACAGCACAGTTTGGTTTCCCCACGAGCGGTGGAAACCGTACATTTCGTTGTGTGTTACCATCAAGGAATTTCTTTCATTCGTGAAAAATACTATAATGTAAAGAGTAGTTTTGCATATTATATGATACTATTGTAAATTAATAGTAGAATGCTTATATAAGTAGAAAATGTAAAAATTGTTCTCAAAAACTAATCTGCGATAAATTATTAGTACCCCCCAAAGTTGTACTTTCCGTACACATTTGTGAGTATGTATTGTTATCTTCAGTTCTTGGGATGTGTTTCAATGTGTTTACAATTTTTATTTCTCGGTGTGGGTTGCCTCCGGTGGAAGAGGTGTGACCGGTGTGACCACTGAACCCACTGAACCCACTGAATTATTCTCTAGGCCAGGCTTGTCAAGGTCTTGCTTGCTCGCCAGAGCAGTGATGCCAGGACGTGGGATTTTTCCCACCCATGCGCACTACCTAATCCTCAGTAACGTATATACTTGACTCAAATATGGGGTATCGTTAGACCCCTGTAACAATTGAAATACGGTAGAAATTACAGGAAGAGGACATTTTACTAGATACGTCCATGGAAACAACCGCCGTCGAGCTGTGACGTCAGCATGCGCATGCGCACGATCGCTCCCACGTGGGAGAAAATCCCACGTCCTGGCATCACTGCGCCAAGGTCCGTTGATTGAGGGGAACAGCGACGAAGTAAGGCAGTCAAGTCAAGGTTTGGCTCGACAGAGCCGTTTCTCGAGCTGCGCCGCCTCCTTCACCTACACATACAGCCGAGATGTCACTGATTCACAGGCACTCCGGCGGCGTTACGGTCGTGCCTACTGGTACAAGCGTGGTAGCATGTGGCGGTATATTGGGGCGACATATATATTTTAAAAATTTTGCGACAGCAAAATGCAAACTTGTTCGCCTCAAACAATGTAGAATAATGTAAGAAGTTATTGGGGCGATACATTGTACAATGTTGTGTTGTCTTTTAACAGTAAAGAGGTAATATAGGTTTCCACATTACCCATGGAAATATGCAAATGCACTCTTTGTTACAAAGTTATCTTCTGAAAATCTATTCCACTGTATCAATGTCCTTTTCCGCTGAATCGTTGTCGAGAAATCGCATTAAAATATAAATGAAGAAAATGTTTTTTAACAATCATACAGATGAAAGAAACCGTTGAGATACATCTCTATATGTAAAATTGACAATACTTTGGCATTTTATTACAAAACAACATTGAAATTAAACGAGGCAGAACCACTCTTTGTTACTAAGAGCTTCTTATAATTAATTATGTTTTAATTGGTATATTAGAACTTTGCGTCGAGCATTTTGAGACGAATAAAGTTACTGAAAACATTTAAGACAACTGCGGCGGCAACAATGTGTTCTTTTACGCTGGGAAACCTAGCGTTCTATTATCGTGTAGTTACTTTTAACAATTTGCGCTAATAATTGATTTACAACTATTGGTGCTGGAACACAATACTATATTTAGTCGTAATGCATAACGTAGTGGTTAATTTCGGTAAAATCGTCGCCAGAAGCCCAAAAATATTAAAATATATTAATTGTACTTTATTTAACACATATTCGAGCATACTTTTTCAGTAACAATACTTTTGTATTACCCTACATGCGATATAGTGCGGTGTGAAATTGTATTTCGACAAATAACCTTTATCGACGTGCCACGCACGACGTTCTGATCTCCGCGACTGACGCGCAAGGCACGACTTTTTCAGCGCGACTGATTGACTACGAATGTCGCCCCGAATACGCCCGTGCTCATGCCAATAGGTCCGCTACTATGAAGGGGAGGCAAAGTCAATCAGCGAGCTCTCGAGTGTATAGGAAGGAGTAGCAGGCGGAGCAGCTCGAGAAACGGCTCTGTCGAGCCAAACCTTGACTTGACTGAAGTAAGGTCTTTGCACGGGCGGCCATCTTTGGGTTTTGACCGTTGGTGGGAGAAAAAAGAATGAAGGGGACAGTTGAATTCTAAGCATGGCATCGTAGGTCAGTTTAAGAATAAAAAGTGGAAGTGTATTACATAGTTGTGGATCAATAATAATTAATGAATAATTAAAAATGGTTATCTGCCATGTATTAAACTGTCAGAGTAATTTGTGGCGTAATTGTTGATCACAACTAGTGTGTCATGTTTAATTTTATGTTTAATGTTATATTTGTTATATGTTACATTTATTTTATAAATTTATACTAAATATACTAATATTAAATTTATATTAAACAAACAAAATTTATCTCGAACAATTATATAAAATATTCAATAGCTTATGATCCTCCGTAATCTCTCTACTTACTCATAACCTCACTCATCGAAGCTGGTTTTTGAGTCCGCCATGTTTGGGTTTCGGGCGTGAGACGAGTGCAAAGACCTTACTTCGTCGCTGTTCCCCTCAATCAACAGACCTTGCACTGCGCCAGAGCCGTTTTTCGAGCTGCTCCACTCAGTGATGCCAATAGTCGGAGAGCTGGTCGCCACCTCGACTAAGGTACTCGTCACAAAGCTGAAATTTTTAGCATAGTTTATTCAATAATATTAATGTATGAAAAGCTACTTCTGCCGGGGTTGCCGCGGTTGCAACAATACCCCCTTTATTTTTAAAGTTGTTAATTTTTTTTTTTTTAAAATATACTTTCACACGTCTGCCGTTTATATATGTTATAATTTATACTATTTCAAGTATAAAAAAAAATTGGCAGACGATTCTCTGGGTTACAAATACCTGGCAGACGGGTCTAAAGTTGTTATAGTCTAACAAGGAGACATTACGACCGTGGACATGGGGATTTTAATGAGCTTCATATTAGGTGAAAGTACATCGAAAAATATTTGTGTCATGTCCGGGCGTTTTTATGAATGGGCCCTCAATTTTGAGAAATCGCATTTTGAAAAACGCAATTTTTCTGTAATAAGTGATATACTCTTAAAGAGAACGGGTCTATCGAATAAGTGCGATGGCTCGGCGGATGCGTGCTTGGCTTATGCTTTTGCACTCCGCCGCGCTTCAGGTTCGAATCCTGCCTGATGAATAATTTTTTTTTTTTTCTTTTCTGTAATATTTCAATCCTCCTAAATATCATTTAATTGAAAATTTGTATATCGATAATATATTATAACTTTTAAAAAATGTTTACTACAAAATTACATTTCTTGGAGGCAAGCAAATAAAAGGGCAACTGTTTTATTACCTGGTTCGCTATTCGTCACAACTAGGGATTGCAATATCGGGCCAAAAGTTCAATACCGGTATTCGGTATTTTTTAGATCTTAATACCGGAATACCGGTTTTAATACCGGTAGTAGGAATTGTTTCATTTGCCAGTTTTATTAAAGATAGTAAATATCACAAAAAATCATTTGTAACTCATAAATTATAACAGTATATAAAGAATAACAAAAAAGTAAAGGAACAAGGAACATCTTCTGTATTTAAATCACAAAAAAGTGTAAATATCACTATTCAGTTTGTGGTACTATTACATATTTTTGAAATGTGATCTTAAAAAACATAATGCATCAATTGTACTGTCATAAGCCTGGAATGTAATTATGTGCAAAAAGTACCAGCTGTCGAAAACGCTCCTTCAGCATCCACGCTAGTTGGTGGTACTGTTAGCAATGTGCGATATACTTTTTCCAAGTATTTACCTCTAAATCCCACATTTTCAAATAAATCGATTTCTTGTCGGATGGTTTTGAATATAACTGATTTCTGTATTGTATTTTGGTTTGTTGAAGTTTTTTTAGTTATCGCTATTTCTAATTTTTGTTCAAAAGACAATTCCTTTTCACTATCGACATTAGTGTCATCATCATCTTCGATAACTGTACCGAATTGTTCTGAATGTAGATAGGTTTGTGGATAAAAAATTTTAAGAAAATTTACTATAAACTTGATCATATCGTACATAAAAACGTATCTATTTTTCTATGTTGGCGACCGCTGAACATATAGTGGAGACAATTTAAAAAATTTCTAGCAAATACCGAAAAAACGGTATTTAAACTGATGAATACCGGTATTACAATATCGTACAAATGGCTAAAAATACCGGTATTCGGTATTCCGGAATACCGGTATTGCAATCCCTAGTCACAACGAATATATTTACCGTTACGGTACTTGTGTTTTATTACTTTACCGTAAACTTTTTGTAACTTTTCAAGTGTTCGGTAAATATTTCAAAAGCATTCTTTCACAATTTTAACGTGATCATTAGTTTCCTTGCAACTACCGAAGTGAAAGGAAACGTTATCCAGTCAAAGAATTTCTTTTGACTATCATAGTGTTATTTACATTGAACATTATTTAATCTTTCTGTAAAAATGCATTGGCACATAATCAATTATGTGCACCTGTTTTTGAAGACATGTTGAAATATGCTTGGTTTGCTTCAAAATTACTTTCAACTAGAAAAGTTTTTATGAACGTAAACCAAGCATGTTTTCCGTCTGAAATTTCTAGATCCAAATGTTCTTGTTCGAAAGCAGCGTTTATAAAATGTTCCTGGTGCCGGAAATTTATATGTTTTGTGTGTTTTTATGAATCATTTCACCCTAACACTTGGGAAATCAGTAATTTAAATAGATAGATAAATATATTAGTTTTAATCTTTCCTGAAATCAGTTTTTTAACCCGTTGCCGCACACTTTTAATTTGACGAAAGTGCTCAGAAACACACACGAAAATATTTCGAACTTTTAAAGCATGAAAAATCGTACAAAAAGAACAATTGATATGTTATCTGGAATGTTACATCTTTTTTTCGGTGTATTACTGAGTAATTAACAAATAAATACATTAGTACAAAAATGTGCAGGACGGCTATAGCCGTCATTTGCGGCAACGTGTTAAAGCGTTATCTACTTACAAAAAAAAAAAAATACTCATCAGACAGGATTCGAAACTGAAGCGCGGCGGAGTGCAAAAGTATGAGCTAAGCACGCATCCGCCGAGCCATCGCACTTATTCGATAGTCCCGTCCTCTTTAAGAGTATATCACGTACTACAGAAAAATTGCGTTTTTCAAAATGCGATTTCTCAAAATTGAGGGCCCATTCACAAAAACGCCCGGACATGACACAAATATTTTTCGATGTACTTTCACCTAATATGAAGCTCATTAAAATCCCCATGTCCACGGTCGTAATGTCTCCTTGTAAGGGCTGGCCGCCACCTCGACTAACAAGGAAGCTATTCGAAGTGCAACTCACGGATTCGAATAAAATGTTGTGGGTTTGTAGAGTGATCCAAGACAAGAAAAATGGTATACTCCATTCGTGCCCAATCGCCCTTTAAGGGCATGAAATTTAACCTCAAAGTGAAATCGACACTTACACTTCCTCGCTTATATCTCCTAAAGTACAAAAGATAGAAAAAAATGTTTTAGGTAAAAGTTTAACGGTAAAAGGAGCGCTATAAAATTGCATTAACAAATTTTTAAAAACAACTTTCCTTCTTGAAAAAAAAATTTTTTATTGCGTTATTTTAAACAATTTTGAAATCTTTTTGATAATGAAAAATGTGTCATTTTTTATTCTGAATTCAACCATAACAATATTTTTATTATACACCGCTAGGGTTACAGAGATACATGACAAAACGTACTCCCTAGCGCGCGGTACCGCGCAATAGCGCGCTACGCATATAAAGTTACATATTAAGAATGCTCATTTACATTGCAGGACATAACTATGTGACGAAGATGGGTGTGGTAACATAAAAATCGCAAATTATGAAATATTACGTAAAGATTAATGACTTATAATACAGATCGTACTATATCCCATATATGCATACATAAATATTTTTTAAACGCTTATTTAACATTTTACTACATTGTAAGCACACGCCAATACATGTTCTTCACTCGACATAGTTTTCGCAAAGTGAAAAAGACGAAATATTATCTTCATTAACACTAGAACTACCGGCGTTAAATCTATTAAATTTCAATATATTAAATAAGTACTTTGAAAACAGCGGAATCAAAAGGCCGAAAAGAAAATGGATACGGTGATTTATGTTTTTCTAGAATGACGTAGAATATTTATTCCATGACTCCTCTGTAGACTTGAAGAATTTTTGGAAAAAACTGTGTACCAGTCATTTTGACTGGTTCGGTAGTTCTAGTGTTAAAAAAGTGATCTACACACAGATACCTTTTACACCAAGCACATCCTATAATAGCAGGCTTATCACATAATTCGCAACGTGGCAGTTTATCTGCTTCAGGAAATTTAAAACACAAATCTACCGGATTTTCAAACTGTTGTTGTAACCTTTCCTCTAGGTATCCACTTTTATACCAAGAGTTCTTAAATAATTCACGGACTCTCGGAGATGACAACTGGTTCGATGTGAGAGATTGCAATTTGATGATATTATTTCGTAGATGCAAATTTGTAAAATGATTAGGGGAGAGTCGGGTATATTGTACCGCTTGGTAAATTGTACCACCTTAAAATTTCCAACTAAATGCCACTATTTTTCTTTCCTGGCAACACGAAACTAAGCACTGACAGCACCCACAACTACTTTTCGTTTTGTAACGGCATCCGGCAAATGCATTCAGTTTGAGAGAAAAAAAACGTTTTTGTTAGTGTCTGATGTAAATTTTGACGCGTGTACCTAAGGACATTACTCAGTAAAATGGTAAGTTAGAATTTTGCTATATTTTTTATTAAACAGGTCTATAATCACCTCTCAAACTATAAAGAAATGAACGTATTAGGTTTTGAGATCATTTTGTGACAAATATATATTTTTTAAATCTCTTAGTTCGGTAAATCGTACCACCAGTAGTTGTCTTAATTGTACTGGTACAATTTACTCAACAAGACGAAACTTGTACATTGAATCCCAATGTTTGCGACATTTGTTTGAACTAAAACAGGTTAAAAGAAAATAAATAATTCGATCTCAGTACAAAACAATTATAATAAATAATTAGTAATTGACCAAATAATAAATTTAAGTAAAAATGGTTTATTTCGTTTTCATAAAAGCAATCATTTAATTTTATAAGTAGGTATTTAAGTTTGATAAATGTTTAAATTTCTTTCGTTTTTGATACTTTTGTTTAATTTTTTCTTCATAATTATGAATGTTACTTATTGAAGAAATATTGATTTAATTTTTGTTAACACTTTTTCAATAATAATTAAAATATTGTCATTAAGAGTATTGTGTATTATGAAAACCATATTATTTAATAATTAATCATTTATCATGTTTGAAAGTCCCTTAACTCCTAGTGGTACAATTTACCGAACCTGTGGTACAATTAAACCGACTGGTCGGGTAAATTGTACCAACTGAAAGCGTTTAGAAAAACGAATATTTTGAGAAATCGGTTAAGAGTACGGTGTTGATTTTGCGGTATAAGTTAAACGAGGTTCTACACTATGTGACATTGGATAAATAGTTTGTTTTAATTAATATCAAAACGAGATATTTTGCTGAAACTGAAAAGTGGTACAATATACCAGACTCTCCCCTATATGGTATAACTCGATTGGAACAAGTTCTCACAAAATTTTTTCATTCCCCCAAATTATAAAAAGCAACGATTAACGGTGGTAAGCCTGCTATTATAAGATGTGCTTGGTGCAAAAAGTGCCTATGCGTATATCATCGTTTTAACCATTTCACTACTGTGAGCGCCTATAGGCGCTTAGAAATTTTGCGCTAGTGATACCCAGGAGCGCCTATAGGCGCTTGACGCTGGCTGGCTCTCTGATACTGAAGGCGCTTAAAGGTGCTCGTTGTAATTTGGCTTTCTGACACGAAGGGGACTTTTAAATTTGTCATATTTGTAGTATATTTGTAATTTGTCATATTTAAAAAATGTTTATTTGTGTATATATGCGATATAGTACGATCTATATCATAAGTCATTAATCTTTACGTAATATTTCATAATTTGCGATTTTTATGTTACCACACCCATCTTCGTTACATAGTTATGTCCTGCAATGTAAATGAGCATTCTTAATATGTAACTTTATATGTTGTTAGCGCGCTATTGCGCGGTACCGCGCGCTAGGGAGTACGTTTTGTCGTGTATCTCTGTAACCCTAGCGGTGTATAATAAAAATATTGTTATGGTTGAATTCAGAATAAAAAATGCCACATTTTTCATTACCAAAAAGATTTCAAAATTGTTTAAAATAACGCAATAAAAAATTTTTTTTTCAAGAAGGAAAGTTGTTTTTAAAAATTTGTTAATGCAATTTTATAGCGCTCCTTTTACCGTTAAACTTTTACCTAAAACATTTTTTTCTATCTTTTGTACTTTAGGAGATATAAGCGAGGAAGTGTAAGTGTCGATTTCACTTTGAGGTTAAATTTCATGCCCTTAAAGGGCGATTGGGCACGAATGGAGTATACCATTTTTCTTGTCTTGGATCACTCTACAAACCCACAAAATTTTATTCGAATCCGTGAGTTGCACTTCGAATAGCTTCCTTGTTAGTCGAGGTGGCGGCCAGCCCTTAGACTATAACAACTTTAGACCCGTCTGCCAGGTATTTGTAACCCAGAGAATCGTCTGCCAATTTTTTTTTATACTTGAAATAGTATAAATTATAACATATATAAACGGCAGACGTGTGAAAGTATATTTAAAAAAAAAAAATTAACAACTTTAAAAATAAAGAGGGTATTGTTGCAACCGCGGCAACCCCGGCAGAAGTAGCTTTTCATACATTAATATTATTGAATAAACTATGCTAAAAATTTCAGCTTTGTGACGAGTACCTTAGTCGAGGTGGCGACCAGCTCTTAGGCTACAAGACGTGAGATTTTTCCCACCTATGCGCATACCTCATCCTCAGTAACGTATATACTTCACTCAAATATGGGGTATCGTTAGACCCCTGTGACAATTAAAATACGGTAGAAATTACAGAAAGAGGATATTTTACTAGATACGTCCATGGAAACAACCGCTGTCGAGCTGTGACGTCAGCATGCGCATGCGCACGATGGCTCCCACGTGGGAGAAAATCCCACGCCCTGGCATCAGTGATGCCAGAACGAGGGATTTTTCCCAAGCATGCGCACTACCAAATCCTCAGTAATGTATATACTTTACTCAAATATGGGGTATCGTTAGACCCCCGTGACAATTTAAATGCGGTAGAAATTACAGGAAGAGGACATTTTTAAAAGGAATAATATATTTACGTGTAAATAAATAAATATATGTTTTCTTATTATTTTGTATATCTGCAGCCGATTTATTAAATGAATACCAACATTTGTTGCGAGATAAGGAAAACTGCAGAAAACGTCCAGAGTTTTGGACGTCTTTGCGCGTGATGGTCGCCAAATGTTGTTAAATAATAAAAAATCTGGCGACCAGACCCGGGCCTCAAAGAACGGTAAACTTTTGCTTCGTTTCGAACGCGCTTTTGTCTCCGTACGAAGGAACAGTCACTCTGATATACTAATATTGCACTACGATACAATATTTTATTCAGTTTAACGAAAAGCGCGGAAAACGACTGGGAAGGGCCCCTTATGCGACGTACTGTTGCATAGATAGATACGTCTATGGAAATAATTCCCGCCGAGCTGTGACGTCAGCATGCGCATGCGCACGAAGGCTCACGCATGGGAAAAAATCCCTCGTTCTGGCATCACTGATTCGGGGCGATATTCGTAGTCAATGGCAGTGATGCCAGGACGTGGGATTTTCTCCCACGTGGGAGCGATCGTGCGCATGCGCATGCTGACGTCACAGCTCGACGGCGGTTGTTTCCATGGACGTATCTAGTAAAATGTCCTCTTCCTGTAATTTCTACCGTATTTCAATTGTTACAGGGGTCTAACGATACCCCATATTTGAGTCAAGTATATACGTTACTGAGGATTAGGTAGTGCGCATGGGTGGGAAAAATCCCACGTCCTGGCATCACTGGTCAATAAGGGTGTGCAGGCTGTGCCATGTGCCGGGTACCCGACGCCTCGGGTCGGGCCGAAGAAAGTCGGTCGGGCTCGGGCGGGTACCCGACACACTCGGGCCTAGGGGAACCCGACTGATTTCGGGCGGCCCGACTGGTCTCGGGCCGCCCGACTGATCTCGGGTATTTCGTCTGCTTCGGGTCAAGATGGCGGACTCGAGGCTGTTCGGTGTAACTCTACGCTGCATGAGCGTGTCTCGCACTGAATCGCCGGTATCATGGAGCGTGAGAGTTACACCGAACAGCCTCTAGTCTGCCATGTTGGCCCGAAGCAGACGAAATACCCGAGATCAGTCGGGCGGCCCGAGACTAGTCGGGCGGCCCGAGACCAGTCGGGCCGCCCGAAATCAGTCGGGTTCCCCTAGGCCCGAGTGTGTCGGGTACCCGACCGACTTTCTTCGGCCCGACCCGAGCCCGACGAGCCGGGTATTTGCACACCCTTACTAAATATAGTATTATGTTCCAGCACCAATAGTTGTAAACCAATTACACTGTCCAACAAATTTGAAGCTGTTTTCTGTTTTCCTATAGCCACTAAGGGTGTGCAAATACCCGGCTCGTCGGGCTCGGGTCGGGCCGAAGAAAGTCGGTCGGGCTCGGGCGGGTACCCGACACTCTCGGGCCTAGGGGAACCCGACTGATTTCGGGCGGCCCGACTGGTCTCGGGCCGCCCGACTGATCTCGGGTATTTCGTCTGCTTCGGGCCAACATGGCAGACTAGAGGCTGTTCGGTGTAACTCTTACGCTCCATGGTACCGGCGATTCAGTGCGAGACACGCTCATGGAGCGTAAGAGTTACACCGAACAGCCTCGAGTCCGCCATGTTGGCCCGAAGCAGACGAAATACCCGAGATCAGTCGGGCGGCCCGAGACTAGTCGGGCGGCCCGAGACCAGTCGGGCCGCCCGAAATCAGTCGGGTTCCCCTAGGCCCGAGTGTGTCGGGTACCCGTCCGAGCCCGACCGACTTTCTTCGGCCCGACCCGAGGCGTCGGGTACCCGGCACTCGGCACAGCTTGCACACCCTTAATAGCCACTATATAATTCTCCCAGACAGACTGGAATATTGCACCAATATTGCCGTGCAACATTAAACCCCAGACAGACTGGAATATTGCACCAATATTGCAGCAATATTGCCGTGCAACATTAAACCCCAGACAGACTGGAATATTGCAGCAACATTGCTGCAACATTGCAGTGGCAATATTGCCGCGGGAACATTGCAATGGCAACATTGAAATGTATGCTCAACATTGATGAATATACCCCATTATAGGGGCAAACACTCAATGGTTTTTAAGATATTTGCAATTAAAGTTTCATTGCCATATTTAAGTGGAACTGTAGAACGTAACATCAAGAGCTGCCGTAGCGTAGCGACAACGGTCTGGGTTCGCACGGAAAAGACTAGGGTTTGAATCCCATCGTGGGTAAAAAAGTAGGAGTAGTAAGGTAAGAAAAAAAAATCCCACTGCAAAGTGGCGCTTTCCCAGTCCAAAACTAGAATAAATCGTTCGAGAATTCAAGAACATCCAGTTATCCGATGACACCGA
The DNA here is from genome assembly GCA_910591515.1 of Cerceris rybyensis. Lineage (NCBI taxonomy): Eukaryota > Metazoa > Arthropoda > Insecta > Hymenoptera > Crabronidae > Cerceris > Cerceris rybyensis. Next base: position 2,159,314 of record OU342796.1, on the reverse strand, counting down.
TGGCAATTCCGGAACAAATAAACAAGATAATATAATTATTAACATCAAGCGTAAACTCAGTAACAAATCAATATTACTTCGTTTTTTTTTAAATTCAAAATGTTTTTTTTTTCTATTGAATAAATGCAATTATCACAAATAAATGTTTGTTCATCCAACCAATATTCCAGCAATATTGCTACAACGTTCGCAATATTCCCGCAACGTTCGCAATATTCCTGCAACGTTCGCAATATTCCTGCAATATTCCCGCAACGTTCGCAATATTCCTGCAACGTTCGCAATATTCCTGCAACGTTCGCAATATTGCTGCAATATTCCTGCAAGCTACAAAGAGGCGGACATAGGAATATTGCAGCAATGTTGCGGCAATATTCCCTGCAACGTTTAATGTTGCACGGCAATATTGCTGCAATATTCCATTCTGTCTGGGTATAAGCATATTATAATATTCCGTATTGATTAATAGCAGTAAATCACTGTCAAAGTTAAAAAACGAGCGGATTCGCGAATTTTTTATGCATTCATTTTGCATTTTCACGTACAGGACTGTTGCTAGCACAAATTTACTGTACACCATTGGATTTAGTAAATGCACAAGTGGAAAACCCGAAAAATTCAGAAAATAATTGCCAAATGAACAAAAAATCTTTATTTCTTTTTTATTGAACAAACAATAAAAGAAAAAGGTAAATCTATTTCTACAGATGCCATACTGATAAAAAGGCAATATTTGGAAAGTCCAAATATTTCAGCAGACTGCGATGTTTTAGATTTTTATAAAATAGATAATGTAGAAACAAATATTTTAAATGAATTAATGTTTAAGTACTTGTGTAATATTTAAGTACACTCCAAGTGAAACAAATTTCAGTGTTGCAGGACAAATCGTATCTGAACGCAGATCCATGCTGAAACCAGAGAATGTGAACATATTACTATTTTTAAACAGAAATGTTTGGTTACTGTTGTTACAACACAGAATAATAACGTACGATATACAAAATTAATTACATTCTACTGCGATCAATATCAATGATTACTATCGAAAACTATCGATACCTATCGATGGTCGATGATCCAACAATCGAAAACTATCGATAGTGCCGACTATCGATATTTCTCCACCTCTACTCTCCACAAGAGATGAAGGATTTTTAAAATGAATAATTTACAATGTATGTTTAAGAACTTTAAATATATTAAACTAAACAGAACATTAACTTTAATAAGTTTAAATATAATAACTGAACAAAACAATAACTTTGAACAATATTTAATAGTTATGAACAGAAACATTTAAAATAGCTTCGTATAACGTATAGATCTGATCGCTTCGAGATCTTACGCAAGAGTTCCCAAGGCAACTGTTTAACCAAAGAAGATCGCATGTAATTTTTCACGATCGCTCCGCTCCGCGAATCAAAAGTAGCTTTACATTCAATCTTTAAATCTATTAGTTCTTTAACGTATGCAAGACGAGGTTTTTACGCAGGAGGCAAAGACTTGATATGGCAACGCTGAAAACAATTGAAATGGAGTTAAATCAGAATTCTATGACACGATATCGATTCGCGGTCCTCGGTTACGCACGTCTTGCATTTACAATGTTGATAATTTAGGTTCCTACATTAACTGTACAAAGCTTCTATCTAACTAATACCGAATTTCCACGTCGGGAATAACTCTCGTAACTGTGTTCGCATGCATTTACAAATGTGAATTGGTGTGGCACACACAACAGATAATGGTCCGCCCCATTGATTTTAATGATTTTTTAATATATTGTCAAGATCGTAATTCTAAGCTTATTTTTCCTATATATATAACCCCCCCTTGACTTTAGTTTTTGTGAATTTGTCAAAAATCTTTTCAACAATACGGTTTTGAAGCGATATTCCTATTCGACCTCACTTAACTAGTAATTTCTATCTTCTACTCACTTCACCTTCGGCGTTGGGACGAGACACGAAGAATATTTCGGTTTAAAAACTGAACGTTAAGCATTGAACGACCAACCGTGCATCTTTGAGGTATAAGCCACCAATCGTAATTCAATGTTGTAATCTGTATGAAATGCTCGCATTTCTAATTGGACGAGAGGATAAACAAATATTTCTTTTTCGTCCTTCGATCAGTAGCAACGGTAGCAACCGTAGCAATCGTAGCAACAGGTCACGAAGTACAAAGGCACCTCTCCATTATACGATTGAACGTTTGACGCGCTGGTCGTGTTTATTTCATGAAGTGTTCGATTATTCATACATTGCCTTAATATTTATTAATATATTTACGGTGAGTAAGATCGCGATATAATTACTTCAAACAAAAACACTGTTCGTATTCAGGGTAAAATTTCAAATTAGGTTTAAGGGTATTCCTATGTCACAAAAAAGGTTAGAAAAAAAAATCGTAAATAACCGTTAGAGCACATAGATTTTAAATAAATGTAACGTTATTATAATTTATAATACGAGACATACTTGTAATTTAGGGAATTCTAAATGTGATAATTTTCAGTTATGTAAATGGGTAATAACGTAAAAAAGTTGCTTTTTTGTTAATCGGTTTCTTATGTTATGAAATGTTTGATAGACGTAATCTTAGAGCATGTAGTATTAATTTATTAACTAATTTATATTCAATAAGAAATAGATATTTATCCATTCTTATACATTGTTACAAAGTAGTTATCTTTAATTATCTCAATTTGTTTCGTTAATCCTCTAATGTCACTAAGTTGCATCAGCCTTATCATGTTATTTAAATTTTTCCAGAAACAGGTTCAATCTGTTTGTTTGACTTGACTATAAAGAAAAATGCCAGCACCAGAAGCTGATAGTCATAGTCGCAAGGCTAACTTTAAATTCAATTCTAAACATGAAGTAAGTTTATGTTACCTATGTATACAATAAAATAGATTATGTAAACATATAAACTGGATAAAAGTTTTGTTTTCTTTTACTACTAGAAACTACTTAAGCCTTTAATTAACAATGTCATATTGTGTTTCCATAATATTAATTATGGTATTGTAGGAAGCACGTAGAAGAAGGAATGAAGTGTCGGTAGAGTTACGTAAGGCCCGAAAGGATGATCAATTGTTAAAGCGTCGTAATATCAACATTGGCAAAGAGCTATCTAGCAGTCCAAATGAAAGTCATCTTTCACCTGTATCTACATCCATAGAAGAAATTGTTGCTGGTATGAGATCATCCGATGAAGCGATTCAGCATCGAGCAACTCAGGCATGCAGAAAGATGCTAAGCTGTGAAAAGAATCCACCTATAGATATTATGATAAAACGTGGGATTGTGCCGCGCTGTGTCGAATTCTTAGATTATCATCACAAGTATGGCTCTGTCTTATTAAATTTATAAAGTTTTTTAACGTTTTCATTGATGGATTTTATTTATTTATAGTGCTGCTCTGCAGTTTGAAGCGGCATGGGCTCTAACTAATGTTGCTTCTGGTACATCTGAACAAACACACGTTGTTGTCAAACATGGTGCTATACCCAAATTAGTTGCACTACTGAAGTCTCCATCGCTCAATGTTACCGAACAAGCAGTTTGGGCTCTTGGAAATATTGCTGGAGATGGTCCAACTGCTCGGGATCTGGTTCTTGCAAATGATGCGATGCCATTTCTTTTGGAGTTAATTAAACCAGATACTTCGGTATAATATACATACATATAATATTTTGAGTTTGAATTTTACGAATTGTTGATCCATTTTAATATTGATGCAGGTAACATTAACTCGTAATATTGTGTGGGCATTGTCTAATTTGTGTCGTAATAAAACTCCACCACCACCATTTCAAATTGTTAGATCTGCACTCCCAGCATTAAATCGATTACTAAGTAATACTGATAAAGACATTTTGGGTGAGTTCTATATGTTTATTTACATTCTATACTATCGAAGTGAAAGGTACAAGAATATTTGGGAATAACTGTTTAATAATACAAAAAATGTTATGTATAGCGGATGCCTGCTGGGCTCTCTCGTATCTCACTGATGGTACAAATGATAAGATACAAGCAGTGGTTGAATGTGGAGTCATACCAAAATTGATAGAATTGCTTGCCTCCACCGAAGTATCAGTTCTTACTCCAGCACTTCGTGCAGTTGGAAATATAGTTACAGGCAATGATGTGCAGACAGATGCAATAATATCTGCAGGAGGTTTGCAATATCTGGGACTGTTGTTGCAACATCATCGTGCCAATGTTGTCAAAGAAGCGGCATGGACTATTAGTAATATTACAGCTGGCAATGTGGAACAAATTCAACATGTTATAAATGCTGGTTTATTACCACCGTTGATACACGTTCTGGAATCCGTAAGTGATTTTTGGTTTTTGGTAAATGAACTAAGCTATTTTAAATGAATAAGAATGTCACGTGTTATTAACAGGGAGATTTTAAGTCTCAAAAAGAAGCGGCATGGGCTGTAACTAATCTAACTACAGGAGGATCGATTCACCAACTTGCACAAATGGTGCAACTGGGAGTATTAAAACCGTTTTGTAATTTATTGGAAGCTAAAGATTCGAAGACAGTAATCGTAGTATTGGACGGTTTGTCGAATATTTTAACTGCGGCAGAAAAAATGGGGGAAGTCGAGCGGATAGCTATTATGATAGAAGAAGTTGGAGGATTAGACAAGTTGGAAAATCTTCAGCATCACGATACAATAGAGGTGTATCAAAAGGCAATTGCAATGATTGATACTTACTTCTCAGATGGGGTAAGAGTAATTAAGAAGCAATGAATTCTGTGATATTTACGAAAGAGATAAAGTAGTATATAAATTGGTTTCTCTAGGATCCTGAAGATTCAACGCTGACGGCCGCAACATCGGAGGGTCAGCTGGAATTTAAACCAGCCGATACAACCCAAAAAGGTTTCAACTTTTGAATCTTTTATCACTTGTACACCATTTAATATTTTAGGGTGTGTTTCAGTTCAGTTTAAAAATACATCTACATTACTTGTCATTTAAAACAAATATAAAGACAAATTAGACGGTATTCATATATCATACATTTTATCATGCACATTACATTTATTTTCATCGCTCTTTATTGACGAATGACATCAGTAAATTTTATAAAACACTTCTTTCAACAGATGTCTTCGAACTCTCATTCATTTTACTCTTTTATTTCTATTATAATTATATCGTAGTTTAAATATGTTCTTTTTATACGAGTTACGTTATCTGTGATTTTTATAAAACTCGTCTTTAAAGTGTGAGTTAATTTGAATTTCTTTGAATTTAAAAATATTTTTAGAAAAACTTCCAACTTTGATCACATATAAATTTTTGTTTTCATCAGCTTCTTAAGTTTTTCTTGTCATTGTTAAAGTCGTCACTATAATACGTTATAACATTTCGCTAAAAATTCAATATTGCAGGCCGTATTGCTCATTGCATTTTCTATGTATTTTTTAATAAAATTTTGATATAAAAACTCGACTAAACTTATTTCATATTCGTATGAGTGCATTACAAATTTGATATATCTTTAAAGTTTAAATAGTGTACACGCGTACATCACACTTATTGGATATAAATGATGGATATAATGAATATAGCAAACATGATTTTTACACTGTTTGTAACTTTTAGTTATGCAGGTTTATAGCTATTTACTGGGAATTTTATAGTACGTAAAATAAATGTAAGATAAAATAAACTTGTAAAAAATAATTTATGTCACTTATTACAACTTAATATATTTCATTATTTTAGATTACAAAGACTAGATCAGGACAGAGTATTATTAGAGTACGTCTTATCATTTATCTAATTACTAATGTATCATTTATTAAGAATACGTTCGTTTGGCAAGTCCTTTAGGGCGCTTACTATATAATCTTACAGTACTGTATTTACAATAATTATGGTAAATATTACTGTAAGAACGTCAAAAAAATATTACAAAGCACAATTTTTGTTTACTACTTTCTTGCTGTTTAACACATTAGTGATGCTTTATTATGAAGTGAGTCGAAAATCAAGTGTAACACATTTACCGCAAATATGTGACTACTTTGATTTAGCAGAAGCTAATATTAAATGATAACATCTTTTATTCCATAATAAAAGTGTAGACTATGCGAATCAGCATATCCTACAGATTCTCTCTTCTTCCATCAATAATGTGTTAAACTGTCATACATAGCTGTAACTAAAAGAGTCGAGGTACTGTTGATATTACTTTTGGAATTTCTGTAAATTCCAATATATTTGGCAGATAGTTTGTTCCTTTACTCAAAATATTTTTAAGTTCTACCACGCTATCGACCTAAAATGAAATCGCTTTGATCATTCACTAGGAAATGATAAACAAAGGCTGCTTTTTTTCTATCGAACGTAGCTTGAATAGCACGACTCCTTTGACTTCGATCATCCCTGCTTCTCGGTGGATCTCGCAGAAAAATTGAACCAAATAGTGTCGCTATGAAATGAAATTTCAATATACAGAGATAGTATATTATAATATTTAAATGGCACATGAAAAAAAACAACAAAAAACATGTAATTATTACCAAGAGTTTTAGCGTCGAGTTCATTGTCTTGAGTATGATTTAATAATTCTTGTAGAAAATAGCTTATATAAACAAACACTGATCTTCTTACTTCTGGAAGTTGCATTACGATCTGCGAAATAATATAATCATACATACGTCACATATGAAGGTGTTGTAAAGTATTTCCAGTTGTTATTAACATACCTGTTTGCACTGCAAGTAATTTGTTGCTGCAGATAAACATACACTGTGCAAATTGTATGGAATTAACGGTTCTGCCGTTGATTCTAACAGTAGAAGCAACGCTTCTGCTACAGAATGCACGCTGCCAGCTTTATAAACATTAAGAAAATTTCTAGGATATCAAGTTAATATTATAACATAGTGAATTTTTTATAAAAAAAAGGATACGCATTGGATCTTCACTCCAATTGTCTAACCAATCTCTTATAGCTATAATCTCACTATGCAGACCAGGGGTCTCAAAAAGCCCCGTTGTTTTAATACCGTGTCTATGTAATCTATCGATTAAAAAGAATACCTCCTTTGGTACCGGATACGGCTCTTGCGTAAGATTTTTATTATTTTCCTGAAAAATAATAAAAATTAGGTTCACTGATTTTTATAATCAAATCAAGGAATATATTCTTTATTATATTTACAAGTTCTACCAATCGGCCAATTGGAATTTCTCTAATTGGCACTTTAACGATGTGAACTAAAGCTTCCATTGAAGAGCCAAAACAGCTTCTCTCATAAGTGCCTAAAAGTACATTTTACGTTAATTTTTTTCGTAGTTCCTATTTATAACAGTTACTGTGGCTCATGTGTCTTGATTAATACCTGTAACAGTTATGAAAATATCCTTTCCTCCTTCGAGATGTAAAACTAAAATGTCATATAATATGTCTTCCCCAGAATTCAATTTGCAAGCAGATCTTTTGTCGACGTATACTTCAAATCTGATATCACATTTTTCTCCTAAGTTAAATTTTGCCAATCTTTATGTTGAGATACAAAATAATTTTACATTATCAAAAATTGAAATGATAAAATTGTACCTGGTTTTATGAATCCTGTAAAAGGCTCTATGTGTAACCAATCTTTACAATAACTGACGTCATCCAATTTCTTTATAAACACAAATTGGACTGGGACCTGTGATAAATACGAGTTTTGATAAATACTTTGAATTGATTTCATAATATCGGGAATTTTATACCTGGCCAGTATTGGCGATAATGAGCTCTTTGCTGCAGGGTTCAAGAAACTTCAACGTATCGAAAATAATATCTGTAGTATCAACCATTACTTGGGGTAAGAATTCGTTTTCCAATTTATCGAGTTTTTTCATTACCTCTTCGTGAGTTTTACGATATTTCACCGTATCTATAATTCTAATCTGAAAGTAATGGTTTACAAATGGGGTTATTATGAAAGATTTAGAACATTTTTTTAATATGAAACATTCGTACTTGTGAATCAAAGATAGCGCTAACTGGTTTATGATCGGATATTTTTAGTGCAGGATGGCTTCTATAATCAATCGATGCAATCGCTTCGCCTTTCCATAGCACACGATCACACCACGCTGGTGCCCTGCCTTTCTCACTGCATTTGTTATATTATACATTTATTATCATTTAATTTAATAATATATATTGGGCGTCCCAAATAACCGGAATACCATACAACTGGAATAATATTTCGGTTGCTTGGAACACACTGTATACGTAACGGCTTTAACAAGTCAACCTTGAATCCCAATTGTCAGTGCCGGGGTCGTATTTGTACGTCGGTTGGAATGTAATTTCTGCTTCTTGAAAGCCTTGAAAAACACGACCTAATCGTCGCTGTTGGGAAAGTTGATCCAAAACTAATACGGGAGCATAATTTCCTGCTTGAATATGTTGTTTAGCAATTGCAACATCCATTTCAGTTATCCGATAATTTAAATCACCCAACCAATAGATCTGGCTACATTCAAAGTGAAGTTTTAAATGCTTTGAATTAAATGTACGAATATATTAATACAATACTTACTCGTGATCTTTGAAGCTTTTGGGAGGAACATATTTCGAGAAAGATAATCGAGCACATATGTCCGCATAATCTTGATTTCGTCTTTCAAATTCTTCACAATGTGCTGCTAAATGTGCATTAACAAAGCAGATAGATGTATTATGAATAGAGCAACTGACTGCCACCCCACCTTTATTACCCTAATAACGATGTAAAGCAGTATTTTACAGTAATAAGAGATTGTACATTATAACTTGATCTATTTTAATTATTATTAAAAAAAATAAGAAATTTTACCATTTTACCCATAATTCCAGTGCCTACTGTATCAACGTATGCAACTTTAATGAAGGGTACGTGTACATCTAGGGCAAATACGAGCAACATCATACCAACTAATCTTACAATAGCGATTTGTTGATATGTACCATCCGGATGTAAGGATTTGGTTACGACTTGCCTATAGAAATAAGGCTGTTAAAGTCCAATATATTGTTTGTTTATGAGTTCACAAAATACAGTACCTCCATTCCTCTTCCCTGGGAGTGTCATTAAAAAGGAATGCTTCTTTGCTTAAATCCAATTCTTGAAATCCAATGGCATATACATCTGGTGGCGTCTTATCGCAACTTAACCATTCTGTTAATTTGATACCATTCGGTGGCTGGCCATTGACATTCCATGTTCCAATAAATATACTACAAGGAAAAGGTTGATTTAAAGAAAAGAAATGAATGTATTAGTTGAAAATTTCATCTCAGAATATGATTAAACAAAACATACCGAAATGTTTTACTATATGTATAATCGTCTTCCTTGCATGCCATTTGATATCGTACTGCTGACTCTCTGGCAGCTACTGGAGATTTACCAGAAGCAATATTTCGCCTGGATACCACTAAATCAGGACTCTCTAAATCTACTAACTAAAAGTATTAGTAAGTTAGTTTGCCATTCTTAGTCAATAAATTGCATATAATAGAAGATTACAGATAGATTATATACTAACAGGGTCAGAAACATTTTGTACACCTTCATTGGTACTACTCAAATTTCTTGTGCTTCCTGTTAACTTCTGTATCCATAAATATTCTGTTGCTGAATTTTTTGTCTTTTGATTTACTGAAATTACAAAAATGTGACTAAATGCATTATTATAAAAATTAGATACGAATAGTAATGTATTATTACCTTCTATAGCACGGAATATTTCAGATACTAGAGAGCTTGTTGCTACACCAGGTCTCATTTCAAATATTAAGCGTAATTTCCTTGATGTCACATTAAGGTAGACATCTAAACCATCTTGTTGCTTCTCATCAGTATCTTTAACAAATTATACTTTGTAATTATACAGAGTTAATAATATATATACATTGCATAAAAGGTTATACCTATATTGCATTTAAAATCTTGATCAATGGGTAACACTCTTTCAATGGTAAGATCACTGTAAACTTGTGGCGGTGTTCTAGAAGTAATTAAAACAACTAGTGCATGGGTCGATCCTTTATTAACCAGTGCTACGATTCGTGGAGCTTTAACCCAACCCTGTATCAATGATGCTTCCATTGCCTTTAAATGTAATTAAGGGTCATACAAATAAGCAACAATATCTCATACATTTCACAAATATTTAAATTCCAGAATACTTCATATAATTAGTAAAGGATACTATTATGACAGTTTCTCCTGAAACAAATTTTGACTGTACAACCATTGATTGCTCCGACGATGACATTTTGCTCATTGATAAAGTACTTTGTTATCCTCAAAGTATTTGGTAGCTGATTCTTACAATACATGAGATTGTATTGTATGCTATTAGATAAGTTTAGGGATATTATGCTACTGAATTTAAAAATGCTTTTGTTTCACTTTTTCGGTATTATTTTATAATAACTTATTAGAAATAAATTATCGAATTATTCATTTACTATACATCATGAATCATTGCATCTATAAACACAAATGTTATGCCCTGTAAAGTTTTGCTTTTACTCTTGTAATATGTTCCATTCATAAGTCAACAAAATTTACATTCACTTCTTTCAAAAGTTACATTTTTTTTATTTTCGATATTTTTTGTATTGTTACACTTTTAAAATGTACAATTGTCGTCAAAGATTATCGTGTTAAGTATACAATTTTATTAAAATACATACTATTCCGAGATTTTTACTTGCTGTTTTATCATGTAAAGTGTGATAAACTATCGCGTTTAACGCATTTGACGGTAGAAAATGCAGGCTTGGCATGTGTGATCAGACGTATAATATATACATATATAATATATGTATATATACACAGAAATGTATATTACAAATAACAAGGGAAGTTTTCATCAATGATCAGCACATTGAATTGCATTGACGCAATTTTATTGAGCTGCTTTTGAATAGAATTTTAAAGATTCCTTCGCCCTTGTGTACTGATATCTTTTTCGGACTTGTCCAATTTTACTGTTAACGGAACCTTACTTTTGGATGCTACAAGTTATTGACTTTTTTTATCAGATTTATAGATTTAAATACGTTAAATCCTAAAATGTAAGTCTTCAGAATTAGGAATTTGTCAGTTCAAAAGTTATGTTGACGCGGAATTGATAAACTCTATAAATTTGTAAGGGTAGTAATTTTATTATATTAAATCACAGCTTTACAAGTTAATTCAAATTTTTTTGTTAATTCGCATAAGAATTACTCTCTACTATTTAGAATTGGTGAATTGAATTTCCCTAGGTAACAGGAAATACATTGCAAACGGAAAAATATGTCGACTTCCTGGAGTGTCGTGGGCGAATCTTCCTTTTCTAGCGCATCCATTGACCATGCCGTTTACTGCAATGGCGGTTTAGATATTTCACAAAGAAGAAAGTGAATTTTCTGTAATATAAGTGAGTATTGTTTTTGTTTTCTTTACGGTCCCCTTATCGATTATAAATTAGTGCGTTCCCGTGTGAATTTTTATTTCGTATTTGTGTTGCTGTGACATTGCAGGATTCCTATGGTTTGAATGGGCAAGGTCTGCTTGCACTTTTATAGACTTGAGAATTCTGTTTCTTCCATATTGATCAGTGTAATAGCCAATATATAATAGTCGTATTTCTTTGATTTAAAAAAATTCAATTATTGATAAGTGTTGTTTGTTAACAAGTATAATCACCTTATAGGAGTATGGCGGCCAACGGTTCGCGGTAATCATGTCTTGATATCTTAGGTTAGAATATTTGAAAGTAGTTAAGGCTTAAATATTTGTATTACATGAGACTAAAGGAAGAATATTTTAATGCGTGTAGGTTTAACTTTCCCCGTGATAATTCTAATAATTTCTTATTGTAGATTATAATATCAGCAAATGATGATTGATCCACAATATGCACGTTATTGTTTAAAATCGTAATTAAAGATATTGAAAAATTTATTGTAATTTTTATTACTCAGTTTAAAGAGATGTTTAATTTGCAATGTTACTTTAAAAATGAAATTGTTGGAAGTTACAAGCCGATTACCGACAAATGCATAGGTTTTTTTATAAATTCCATAAACTATTGTACAATTATTCCTTTTTTTTTTGTATAATCTTTTTAGCATCATTTATATCAATGCTTAAGAAAGTATATAATACTTATTTGTATTATGTATATTTTCTTTATTGTCTAATTGTACTTCTTTTTGAAACACAATTATGTTTTTAGGTAGTGTTCTGTATCTTCTTATCTGAATGGACAATAAGGTGGATGCCTCAGAAGAAGAAAATATTTCAATGATCGGATCATCTGGAATTTTTCACCTGCCTGAGGCCCCAGAGATATCAGATGTGTTGGAATCCACCGGTCTCAGCCCATTGACTTCTTCCTTAGATCATACTTTAACTCTGCAAGAAGATAAACTACTTTCCTCTGAAGTTAACATGGGCATAGAAGATACTTGGTACAATTAATTCCTTTATTGATTTACGAATTAGGTTATGTATGCATCAATTTATTATTATTAATTGAATTTTTAAATTGGTCACAGGACAGAAGCAAATACTTCGACATCAGATTATGCCATTCCACTACCACCACCACCTGGTTTAAATGATTTTGCAGATGTCGGTGGAGATTCTATCGGAGATAATGGCACAGGGATAGAACATGGCCCATTTTTTCCTCTTGGTACACCAGCTCTAAATAATCTTTTTTCAGAAGCTGGAGATTCTCAAGATGATTCACCTATGGGTGAGATAGAAAACTTTTTACTTTATTGTGTACAATAATGAAATAACTGTATCTCAAAGTGATGTATGAATTTATAGGTTTCATGTATTTTATATATGTCTATGTTTATCCCTGTAGAAGATGTAGTCTTACGTGCAGGAGTATGTGGTCTACGTAATCTTGGTAATACATGCTTTATGGCTGCTGGTTTGCAATGTTTAACTGCAACTCCACCCGTCTTGCGACATTTTTTGGATTTGCAGCAAAAGGGGGAGAAGCCACCTCCTCCCGGATCATTAATGGCACATTTTAGCGTACTCCTTGGTAAAATGTGGTCCGGTAGATATAGTGTACTCAGGCCTACAGAATTCAAGCAAACCTTAGGTGCCTACCACTCCCAATTTAAGGATTACAGACAGGTAACTTTATATGAATTTTATGGGGTTAAAGAAACAGCTAATTTAATATCGAATCTGTATTTGAAAATGTTAATGTTTGCAGCATGATTGCCAAGAATTTCTTGCACTTTTGTTAGATTCGTTGCATGAGCAAATGAACACAGCAAAGTGTACAAAAAATTGCCAAACTCCATCATCTACAACCACCGCCACTTCAATTAATTCAATTGAAAATTCAAATGGGAAAGGTGTTTCCCCTATCACTGCCACTGGTAATTCTAATTGTAGTTCAGATTTATTGGAAATGTATGATTGTTTACCGTCGCCAGAATGTCCAAATAGTCCTAATGTTACAATGGCTGGTTCTCCGAGAGGTAAGATGACATTCAAAATATATTTTCCAATTTTTAGGTTTTTACAGAAATTACTATGAAAAATATAAAGCTATGTTATTTTCCAACATTATATTTTAGACTTAGACTCGCCGATTGGAGAATTAGATAGTATCGCAAATTCACCAAGAGGTTCGCCTTTGAATGATGGTGACGACGATGAGGAAACACTTGATTCCGATGAAACCATTGAAGCAAGGGCAAACGCTCTCATCCATAATAAAGTGGATGAGAAGGGAAACAATGAAGTTGCTCCTTCGCTGAGATTGAATACACTAATCGAACTGTCAAAAAATGTACCGCAATATCGCGGTCTTTATGACATACACAAAGAGGCTAAGACTAGCAACGCAAATTTCTTGGTAACGCAACAAGAATGCAACAACGAGATTCATTACGATTCTCAAAAATATCCAAAAGAGAACGTCCGTAGGACCCCTCTGGACAATTCAAATCTGATGGAAAATCATGATTTCGACAATAAGAGCGTTAGTATCAAACGAATAAAAGAAGTGAACGTTCAAAAAGTGAATTGTGCCGTGGAGTATGCATCCAGTGGCTCAGACATAGAGTATGACAATGGGTTGGAAAAATGTAACGTAAAGCGTATGAGACTGGATGACCAAGAGAAGAATCATAAACGCGATGGTCTTGGAGGAGTCAGTGCTCAGTGTACCAGAGTATCACAGATTTACGGAAATGGCGCTGTAGCGACACAGGATGAAATCGAAGCTGATAAACATTGGGCAAAACATTTAAAATCCAATAGGAGCATTATTGTTGATACCTTTCAAGGACAATTCAAGAGCAAGGTGAGGTCGATAATATTTTGCGTTAATCTCTTATACTATGGAGACTTTACGTTGGGGTGATTTCTCGAACAGTTAGTTTTTACCGTAAAATGTCTCCTAAATTAACTTTCAGTATTTGTTCCTTCCTGTTTTAAGAAATTTGAAAGACAGGTCTCATTATACTGATACAAATTTTAACTCTTTGCACTCGGAATGTCAGCACAGCTGTCATGAGAATTTGTTTCGGCAACTTGGAATGCGAGCACGGTTAAAGTGTAAGAAACGGTGGCAAAGAAGTAGAATGATGCGAACATTTTTCTTAGCAAATTATACTTATCATTATCGAGTAGTAATTGGAAAGAAAAGTAGAAATAATTTCCGACAGCAAAAGGTTCAAATACTAAATAAAGATGGTTTCATTTCACGAATCTATTCGAACATTAAATATAATTTTCATTCTGTCATGCTTTCGCAGGTTGTTTGTGCAGTATGTAAGCACGTTTCCGTTACCTACGAGCCCTTTATGTATTTGTCGGTGCCGTTACCTCACGCTATGGAAAGGCAGTTGAACGTCACATATGTTCCTGCAAACGGCGATCAACCAGTAAGGTGCGTTGTTTCGTTGAACAAGCAGTCGCGCATCGGGAAATTGAAGGAAGAACTATTAAAGACGCTTGGCAAGGAAAACGTTGCGGTAGCAAACATTGCACTTGCCGAGGTTCTAGAAAACCATATATCAAAAATTCTGGTAAGCATGTGGGATGTAGTTGGTTGCGTTCGTAATAATTGCGATGATCAAGGGCATAGATGTTTTCGATGCGGTTATTATCAGTCGAAACGCAGCATGTACACGTTCCGTAAAGGTTTCTGCTCGATTGGTGAACTTGGCATTGCGCTATGTATATTTTAATGCAAATCTTCGGTCTTCGCAGCGACATTTGGGTAATCTACTTCATTAGTAGAACTTCCTACTTTAAATTCTCCTTGATTATAATTTTCACTTGATTCAGTTATTTCCATAGTTATGTGTAAGATAGTCCTTTGCTCTTTGCCAATGAACGTATATATTCGTGCGACGATTTAAAGATTATTAATAGTTCTGAAATTCAATTTTATTCGAAAAGCGATGCGTTGATTCTAGTCTCTATTATGAAATGAAATTATGGAGGGTGAAGAAGGCGACTTATCGAGCAGACTCGTTAATCGTCGATACTGTCCTCCGAGAGAAAATTTTATGGAAGAACATTCTCGTAACGCAAAGACCTAGTTACGAGGCTACATTCCATCATACAAGCTCGGTGTTTCGTTCCTTGCATCCTCTCTTCTTATTTATATTTCGTTACTCCCTCCCTCATTATTGGCCCATTGTGGCCACAATTCCTCGACTACATTATTTTACCCTTGCACCGTAGGTATCGAGAATTACGTACCTTGCTTGCTGTAGCTTATCGCACTAGGCGGAAACATCACTCTGTCGGGTTGTACATCAAGGTTTTAAATTTAAGGATGACAATACACTCTTGAGACACATCAATGATACGAATCGATCTATATACGCCTTTGAACTCACGGAACCACCCGATGCGTACACTTCAGTACCAGATGGTGGCGGGGATCGTGCGATGGAAGCTGACGCCTGTCAAAGGTGTACAATTACGGGTGAAGAAATTCCGTGTACGATTTGTCTCGAGGAATTGGATGGGGATTTGAAGAGGCACAGTGGAAATAGCTGTAACTTTATCATGTGTGATCCATGCATCGAGGTAAGTTTTCTGCTTGTCGTACCAAATAATAATGTTTTTGTTGCAACGCCCAAATTGCTCGGTGGAAGGTTTATTGTAGTTTTAATCTCAAAATTGTAAATGGAATTACCCGATGATGATAACAGCAGTTTCAATCTAGCGGCGGGGGTGTACAAACGAGGTACAACGTTACCATTATTTCACCCCGGGAAGGTCTGAGATAAGATCCACGAACGTTCTAGCCGGACGGTACCATCATGGTACGTATGGGAATCAGAAACAGCTTTACGTTATCAAGAAGCCTAGGAAACTTTGCTTGAAGTAGAGGCGTTTGGTAATGAAAAGATGGAAACCCATATGATCCGCTGTTTGAGTACAATCCGCAAGCCAGACGATTTATGTTCTGGAACTCAATTCAGACTAATCTGAAGCTGCTGTATACTGAGGGTATATCATGGAATTTTTCTTATCGTTAGTGCACCCCACATTTTTTTTATTCATCCTCCCGGTATTCGTGTGGAATTTTTCCTTTTTCAAATTTTTACCGATACACTGCTCTGTCGGGTTGTATTTATGCATAATGTATGCTCAATACATTCAAAACGGCAAACCTGTTTTATACAACAGAATTACTTCAAGAATCAAACGGAACCTCAGATGTGTCCAATGTGTTCGACGTATATGACTGCATCATCATTTACAAAAATAGATCAAACCGGCCGCCCAAGGCCTGCTGTTCGAATTCTGAATGTACCGTTGGTTTTGCGACACGACACGACGAATGAAACAACAAACAATCGCAAAGGAACAAAACTTTTTGGCTATCCGCATTTAGTAAGATTACCGTCGAGGGTCAATGCCAGAGACTTGTATGAAATTGTTAGGAGAAATGTTCCGCAAGAAGGAAGTTACACGTTGCATTTTGTTGACGGCCAGGTTAGATTGTCCATACGCAATAACATTTTTTATTTAGAAACTGAAACGTATATAGAAGTGTAAACGATAAACAAATTTTTTTTAGGGACATCATTGTTCTCGGTGTATGTATACCGCGCATTGCACTGGCTGCAGGGTTACTGAAACTGGTATGGTAGTTTTGCAGAACGGTGATACTTTAGCTGTACGTTATACTGAACACGTTCCTAAAATCGGGCATCCCATTGATCACGTCAGTGTTAGTAAACAAAGGCCACATCATCCTCTGTCCTTGTACGACTGTCTTCAAGCGTTTAGTCAGAGGTAACTTTTATCGACCATTATAAGTGAACAGTCATTCTTCGAGTTTTACTTCCGTAACCGACGTATTCGACCTGTTTTTTTTTTCAGCGAAACTTTAGACGAACACAATCCTTGGTTTTGTCCGAAGTGTGAGCGTAATCAGTGTGCTACAAAAACACTTACAGTTCACAGATATCCTAAGTTCCTTATAGTTTACCTTAAGCGGTACGTTTGAACATTGCATAGTTGATCGTTATCGTTACATCGGAAAATAATATACAATAAATACTGACTTTTACTCTCCATTTTGTTTGTTTTTTTATTGTTAACTACAGATTCGTGTTTTACGAATGTGCTAGCATGAAGTTGGATGACAAAGTCACATTCCCTTTGGTCGGTTTAAGCGTGGGACGACATCTGTACGACCTTTACGCTTGCGTTTGTCACTTCGGTGGTGCGTATATTAATTTTATTTTAAGGTGAATACGATTATTACTTAGAATTACATTACTAATGTATCACGCAATTTTGTAGGTATGTCGGCTGGACATTATACCGCGTACGCGAAAAATCCTCGGACCGACGTCTGGTATTATTATAACGATGAAATCACGAGCAGACAGAAACCTCATGACGAGGACTTTAGCAACGCATATATACTCTTTTACAGTCGGCAAGGGACCAATTTGAAACCGTGCAATATATAACCAGTGCTGTATCGAAGAAACTGGCGGACGGGAAGTGCCAGTGTGACCGAAAGAGTGGGGAAGAGAAAAGGGTTTGGGGGATTTAGGGAGAAGTTTAAAGAGTGTTGCGTTTGTGTGCCGAATGAACTACAGATTGAATGGAAAACTGCTCATGAATATCATTACCTCCATTTCCTACTATCCGCTCAAGTTCTCTCTTTGACCCTTCTATTTCCTTATCTTCCTTATAGCCTGCGACTTGTCGCTATTTTCATATTCCTTGCAACTATCACAGGACAACGTGTGCGATATACTCCTGTAAATTCGCTGATGACTGTTAAATATCATTAACTGTAAACTCTCCGCCCCTCCCCTACATCTTTCTTTCTTGTGCGTTTCTTTCGACGGCAGTTTATTCGGTTGAAAGCAATCTTTCTGCAATTGTCAGAACTCGTCGGTGAAGCTCGGTGTGAAAGCAGCCTAGACGTGGTGAAACCTCTCATTTTGTTTGAGAGGAACTGAAGATATTTATACCGTGTAGTGTGTAAACGTACGTCGAATTTGTACAGTAGGTAATTAACGTAGACTCCAGGATTCTGAGCAAACGTAATTTATTAGCGAATAAAGGTGAACGTTACGACTAGAAAAGACACTTAAAAGCATGCCCGTTAACGACCGAGTGTAACCATTTTTCACTGTATCGTCATTTCCTTTTTACCCGAATGAATACAAGACTGCTATGATATTTGAAATCTGCATGTACATGTAGCAGAAAATGTTGTATTTGCAGATTATTTATTAAATTAGTTTTGTTGCAATTTTATTACAAGGCATTCATCTTAATTAATATACGTACGCTCAAATGCAAAAAAGGCGTGTACACGATATACACATTGCACGCATTATAATAACGTACAAATTATTTCCGGTGTCAATGTGCTGTTTGTGGTCAAATATCTTCATTATACGTGTTCACGATACAAGGGGCGTAAGATGTAAGACCAATACTTTCAGACATTTTATTGAAAAAATGGTTTGTCTTTTTTTTGGTTTGTAACGGTTAAATTGTTTTATGGTTCCGAGGACTAGAGACTGACTATACTGTACTAACATTTCGTGTTCACTTCGCGTGTGAATAATATTATAACGATATCTGCTGCACAATTAGTTACTATTGTACAATTCACGAATCGCTGCTCGTCTACGGTGATATTGACTTCCGAATTTTTTTATTTTATAAAATTTCATACATCTAAATAAATAAAAATATCAAATTTCTAAACTTACAAAGTTTGCGTGAATGGTCAGGTATGGGGTTGAGGTATAAACTCGCTTTCCATACCGGCCAACTGACGATAAACAATGATCGTTGGTTTTAAAAGTATAACCGAATGTCTATGTCATGGGTATCCGAAAGACGAGTATAAATATAACGTCAAAGAGATATGCAAAATCGCAGGGGAGAGCTAACGATAAGACCACCGACACCGACAACTATTACATATATTAAATGTATGTAAAAGACGATCTCTGGTACTATGTACATTAAAAATTTTATCGTATAAATGTTTCGCGATAAATATTTGCAACGTAACGATTAAAATGTTTATTCGTTCAATTGTGTTACGAATATGCCTTCTAACTGTCGAAAAATGATATTTCCTTTCATTGAAACGTTTCATTATCTTAACACTAATTGTGAATGGACATTGCCGATATTACGGTACCATGCCTCTCGGTGATTTCTTCCGATTTAACGATAATCTTCTATTTTCTCCTCTCCTTTTATTTGGCAATCACGATGATTTATCATACCTGCACGATAAACGTGCAGTGAATAAATATTTGTCGCTCTTCAGGTGTTACCAATTTGTCTAGCTATCTAGATAGTCTTCTATGCATCGCTGTTGGAATTTCGGTTTAATGCAAAGACACCATAAACCATACCACTGGTCCAGGGTGCACTAGTCCGCCGATTTCGCAATTTATCGTTCGGGTTTCACCATTTAGGACGAAGAGCGCATCGTTAGAAGGGGTGACCATATATTTTCCAAATATATCGCTCTGTACAATCGGCCTGTTTGGATTGCCCCATTGCATTAAGTTTGGGGGCATAGCTTTCCCTACTCCCGTGATCATTTCCACTTTACCTGCAACACGAGAGAATATAAAGTTTTACAGCATCTTGGAAGAAATGCGAAGATAAGAATCGGAGTCTCACCAGTCGACAAATCAAGGAAGAGAATGTCTTCTTTGTCAGACGAAGATGCGTAAATATCATAGCCATGAGTACTCCGAGATGGATAAAATGCAATGTCACTGATGTTCAACGTTGTCTTCACGTCGAAAGAGAATTTCAATCCGCTGGCTGAGAAAACCACGAACGATTTAAAATAACTGTAATAAATTGTACGCTCTGTCTGTTTGTTAAACAAGAGGGTAATAAAGCTTATTACAGGATATTTCTTGTACGACCAGAGTCACGCCAGTATCTTGTTTATCCAGAGTTATCAAGTGTCTCGAATCGGGTGAAATCATTGGCTTCCCGAAGAGATTGGATTTGTGAGCGAGGACAGTGTCTGTAAGGTAATCTAGTAATAGCTGTCCCGTGGGTCGATTCGTAGCCGGCTCCTCGCACTCGATTATGACGAAGCCATCTGAAAGATGTTGCAAGTCACGTTGACAAATTTACAGAAGATGATTAATGACAGCGTCGAGAAAAATGCTTACAAAGAGCCGAGAATTGAACATTTACTGGAACGCAATTGTAGGGACTCAGATCGGCACTTCGGACGTACTTCATGTTGATCAGATCTAGCTTGTACATACTGCGCTGATTCGAGTGACTTACGTAACCGTACTTGAAGTTATACTTCACGTCCTAATTATTGAGAAACATTTTCTGTTTATTAATTTTGGAGAGGAACAAAGTAGCCCGGAATTCTATCGGAGTTGTATACGCTGGCAGCAACACCCTGCCGATTCCTCCGTTAGTTTTCCTTTTTCACGTACTTCTTACGTAAATTTCGAGATAAACTCACTTGCGGTTCAGGAATATAAATGCTATTAAGGATGTCAAATTGCGCGTCGATTGGTTCAGGACGTATGGCGCGATGTTTCTTCTTTTGCGCAGCGTCCTCTATGACCTGTACAGTTTTCATACCGACGTCTTTTTCGTTTCTCCAGTTCAGCAGCCAGATTTGATCGAGAGAAGGCACATACCATAGTTGAACTGGATTTTTATCAGTTTCTATTACCTGTGAAAACGAATACGTGAATTTAGACATTGAGTGATGCATGGATGTCGAGGCCGGCCGTCACTTTTTCGTACACGTAAATCTCACGGAGGACTGTAGATTCTAAAAGGGTAAAAGGGGTTAAAAGTGTTCACTTACATCGACTATGACCATTTGTATCTTGCTAATAACTAACACTCGATCTTTATCCGGCTGACTGACATAGACATAACGATTGGCAACGTTGATTGCTCGTCCCCAAGAACACGGAACGCCCTGGATCCCGCAAACGTGTTCCTGTAAATGAAAATGGGGGATGCGAAGTCCGAGATATACATATGTACGTTCTAAATTACTCTCAAATATCGTTTCCCTTACCTGAGTACCAGGTATAATGTCCGTAGATCGGATCTCGTGACGAAGCTGACAAGCAGATGGCTCATAAACCAAAATACCCCATTTGTGGAAGGAAAAAAATCTTCGTTCCTCGGTTTCGTCGTCTACAAATGGAAAAGGCAATTTAACGTTTCTCCCGTTCGGCTATTAATACTTTCTCGATAAGATTGTTGCAGTTAACTGTTGTTGTAAACTTTCACGGTATAAATCATTGGACGGTGTATTATGTCGTAATCTGCAAAGCGGTATTTAGCATTTACTTGGAATTGGTTGCTCATGAACGACAAGACCGCTGATATTTCTGGTTACACCGCCGACGCTACTGGCTTGACATATGTAAGCTCCCATGTCTGCGTATTCAACGTTTTTGATGATAAGTTTAGTGCCGTTTCCAATTAGATCGTATTTCTCCGGCTGCTCGTCGCTGAGAGGTTCATTGTTCTGCAGCCACACCACCCGAGGTAAAGGTTCGCCAGTCACGTGGCACCTTATGACCGCTTCTTCCTTTAGAAGCTTTGATTGTAATCTGGGCATCACCATTACTTCGGGAATCGCTGAAAAAGCATACGGTACTTTTCTAGCATCGACCACTCGCGATTATATGCCTCCGCGCAGAGCTACGATAAAAAATGCAACAATACAAGAAATAAGTGCTGCACTTTTTTCGAGAAACTTACTATGTAGCGTAAGTACGTGTGTCTGCACGACATCTTGGTTTCTGATTGCATGACAGGTGTAATTCCCTGCATGTATCAGCTGTACTTTCGTCAAATATAGGCTCCCGTCGTTGAAAACTCGAATCTACGGGAGCATAGTGGAAATCTTGTATAATTGCGGCAAGACAACTGTAACGTTATTTGTCTTGAGACTGCCGGCAGTTGCTCGTACCTCGGGCTCGTTTAAAGTTTCCAGATCTGCTTCGTTCCGCCGCCATACCAGAGGCGGTGGGGGTGTACCGGTTACGTCGCACTTGATCTCGACGTTGTCACCCACCCTCGCGGAGATATGATTGATCTCCAGTGATTTGTCCAAAGAGACGACCGACACGCCTAAACCAAATTTTTGGGACGTGAAGAATATTTTGAGCAGTTCTACGGATCCTTGAACGTGCGTGTACAGGATGCGGC
Source organism: Cerceris rybyensis (assembly GCA_910591515.1). Lineage (NCBI taxonomy): Eukaryota > Metazoa > Arthropoda > Insecta > Hymenoptera > Crabronidae > Cerceris > Cerceris rybyensis. Next base: position 2,136,559 of record OU342796.1, on the reverse strand, counting down.
GAGAGTCGTACGATTGAATAGAGGACGGTACTTTATAAAAGGAAAGAAGAAATGTTGGGAGAAAATGTATTTATTATAAAAGTTTTTTCCGATTTCTCCCTTTTTTTGAACTGCATGACAAAGGAATACGAGGGAAGGGGAGTGACATGGATTAAATCTTTAGCTTTGTTAAAGTCCCTTTGGAGGTTAACGATGTTCAACAAGATAAAGACTAATTTCTGTTAAGGCAGATTAAAAGAAAAAAAAAGAAACTAATACTTCTTGTTTATTTTAGCTTTTGTTGCTTACATGCTATAAATATTCTACTTTGATATGCGAAGAGATTGAGTTGAAACTGTAGCGTTTGTTAAAATGGTATGCTAAACAACCACATTAAATTTCATATTTTTCATTCATCCTAAAACGCTATTGAGAAAAAGAAGCTTCATTTCACGAAGAATTATCCCCATTTCCAATCATAATACAATTTTCGCCGCATCCTGTTTACAGTTCACGAAGAGGAGTTTCGTGAACGTGTATCGAGGTAAAAAATACTCACTGTAGAGTTTGCTGAAGGCCATATAAAATTCATTCACGTTCAATTTGCCGTCTCCGTCTCTGTCATCGTAGCTGATCATGTGTCCCAAACTGCATCCCCTGCACAGTTCTCCCAAATTTTCGTTCTTGGCGATCTGGAAGCGAGAAATTGCGGTAGGAAAAATTGAACCCAGGATAAGGCAACTGTCGAACTTTACTCGAGAGAGGCAAAAGGGGAAAAATACCTGCTCTAATTCCTCCCGCTCCAGATTACCGTTGTTGTTCTGATCGTAATGAGAAAACATTATACTAACGAGGTACTCTTTACTGTGGTTGTCCTGGGCCATTAATCTCGCGTGATTATAGAGCAGCAAGTTGTCCTAGATGAACGTAAACGAATCGAATTACGCGTCACGAATAAGTATACGATAGACGTTTAGGGATATACTTAAAAAAAATCACGGCATCGCGATGGAATCGAGATGGGGTCGATGTCCGACGATGCGTGAAAGTTTGCACTATGACAGCCTACCTTCATGATTTCGTATTCCTGATTCGAGCATTTCTTCGAGATTGAGCTGTCCCTCTCCGAATCCTTGGAGAGGCTATCTCTCGCGTTGCCCTTCTTTCGTATTCTCGATCGTGGATAAGATATGACCCTTCCAGATTTTGGTGACGTATGATCTATGTGCAAAGTTCTTCGTGTGTGCGTGGCTTGAATGTCTATTGGGAATACAAAATTTGCGTCAAAAAGAAAAGAGAAAGAGAAGAAGAGAGAGAGAGTGCGAGTGAGAAAGAGAAAGAGATGAACGAAAGCTACAATGGTAATTCAAAACCATTGTCCGGAAGATTGTTAGTTCGGTCGTCCGCAGAGGGATTCATTTAACTCGTTCATTTAATCTGTTTAACGGAACGGTTATATAATCCTCCCTGGAGAAAGAGCCGAGTAAATGTTCGTTGGAAAATCGCAGAGAAAATATTTGCACCGCAAAGTCAGCTCGGAAGCTGGAGATTTGCGCGGGTGGCTGTATTCTTACCACGGTGTAGGCATCTCATAAGTCTGCTCCGGGTAAGGGGAAAGCCGGCATTGCAGGCCGCCCGGTGGAGTTCACAATGATTAGCATAGACCTTGCCGTGGCTCGTGCAGACCGGTCGGTGCCTTCGAGGGCATCTTCGTATGCACGCACAAATGGCAACGGTACCATTTGGCGAAAGCTCGCATTCCCTTCCAGCGCCGCAGTATTTTTTTGCGCACGGATCGCCCTCGAGGTCTGAATGGGAGAGGGATCGTAAGGTCGTTATTCTTCTTTGCGAAATAGCGATGAAATCCACGAATCGGACATCATGATACGCCTGACGTGATTTATTTCACCATTAGCCACCCTATGAGTTGAGTACTTTCGAATGATATTTCGTGCTGGATTTTGACGATAATTCATATCATAATGCGAGAGTGGAATTACGCGGACGTTTATGTATTTGGCCAACGTTAAATTTGAAATTTCGCTGGTTTTGCGACGATCGCCACGAGAAAGAATGAATCGATGCAATTAATACAAATTATTATAAAATATTTTGTCGTCGATATTGCGTACGGAGAATTATTAATGTAACGTTGCGTACTAGAATTCGAAAACAAACATATTATAATAATGCATCATGTATGTTAAATAATAACGATAATATCGAAATCCTTGCTATCGAGGATGGTCAGTAGTAGTCTCGTATATGCGATTATGCTCGATTTTGTGGTCGATTGTATTATACACGTTTGATTATAACTCAATGATTCTGGTAGTAGAAACGATTGACTGACGTCGTCATAAACAAATTGATATCTGCCGATATCGTATTAACGGAATAGAGTGAGATGTGTGCGTTATTTTACATAGTCGCGACAGTGTTAATTTTGGGTATCATCCTCTATGGCATCCTTGCCGCATATCATTTAGCTTGAAAACAGGACGCGCGAAGATTGGGCAGAAATAAGCTCAACACGAAACGAGCAGCCACGAAAGTCTCCGTAGGTTTACAAATCGTCGCCGCATTTATCATTACTGGCGTCGTCTGTTTCATCCTCAAAATACAATATTTATGAAGTACGTTGGCTAAAATTACAGAACGGAAAAAGATTAAATGAAACAGTAAATCTAACAATAAGTAAGCTTCATCTGCCTCAATGAAAACGTTGATCCAGTTGGATATCACTGGAATCGTTTTTATCCTTCATTCAGATAATTGAATCAACAGAAGGCGTTTTTCGATTTTAAAGCACCCACGGGTGGCGCAGATTTATTAAACATCGGCTTAAGCAAAAATTATCCGGGAAACGTAGTTCCAGTTAGATCTGGATGATTTTTAAGGAAAAAAATATTATCTCAAAAGGAAGGTAATGCAAAACGCGCTTTAGATAATGCAAGACCTTAAAAGAGGCAGGCAGAGGCGATACAAACGAGGAAGGCACGCTTTTTAATTTTTGCAAGTCGCTTTATATAACCCCGTGTCTTTTAGAGCGACGTATTAACTCCGGCGCGAGCAAGAGCGTTCATTAATTTTTTCCGAGCTGGTTAACTTTTTTGTTGGTCTTTCGGTTCTTATTCTCTGTGCGCGAGACCCGGAAAAGTAGTTTGCAGATGTAGTCATGTGCGACTCGCAATGAAAGACTGAAAGGAGCTTTACCCAACGTATTGTCGTTACTTCGTAAAGCATGTGTGCAAAATATCGATATCTCTGTTAAACGCGTCGATAATTGCCGATAAATTAGTGATCACGATTTACCAATAAATCGTCGTAAGAAACATATATAGAGACCCTTCACTTCGAAAACAGAGAGACAAAATGTTACTCACTTTCAGGAAAATATGACTCTCCCGAAAGTAAGGATGGATCGACGGTCGTTGGTGATACCGTCATCGATGGAGCTTTATCGTTCGAAGGTGTAGCACCATAGGTCTCGGCATCTGTGAAGACTCGATGTCTTCTCGAGTGCTGGAAGCAAAAGAAAATGCACACGTAAGAGACGAACGTTAAACTGGGTTAAAGAAGAGGGCCAGGAAAGGATCTTGGAAAGAAGTGCAGAGAAAATCAATCAAAAAGTCACGATCGTCTATTCAGATTAGGCACGATCAAAGTTCGTGAGTTCTGCCGCGTTGACTAAAATTAAGGAAAGACTCTTCTGCTGAAAATCCCACGGCGAAGTGTTCTCTTCACGAAATACACTCTGTAAAGTTGTTCTCCAATATTCACGCAATAGTTTTCACAGTTTGTTGAACGTAAAAGAATTATAACCTCGAAGATAGATCGTTGTGAAAATAAATTTCAAATAAAGCAAAGTTACATAACAATTCTTATATTATTACCATTCGTGTAGTTGTTATTGGAAATATCGAACGGCTCGACTATTTCGTTGGCATGTAAAAAGTGGCGAAATTTTTTTGGGAGACAAACGTGTTGATAACAAAGTGGTTTTCACGGTCGTATATCTATCTATGGGGTTTTTATGCGAAAGGAGACACGATCGAATATAGCGAGATAGGGCAAATTGCTGAGAGAGCGGGGAGAAAACGAGAGAGCAAAGAAAATACGAGGGATGGTTAGGGGTTGGAAGAGTTCTCGCGCCGAACGTCGATCGATTCCGGGGTCAATATACGAAGCCGAAGTGTCGGGGTGACGTGTGAAAATATGAGTAATTTCGGGCACAATTCGTTCTCTCTGGTTACTTCCGTCATGTTAGAAATGAATTTATGAGGACGTCGCATTCTACTGTATCTCCATTAACTCCTCGGTGCTTTAAACTATTCATTCGTCGTGCACAGGGCACTTGCCTCAAATTCTTCCTGCGAATTCTCGGTTACGACGACATTCTTCTTCGCAAGGGTACAAAAGCCTGCGAATGAACTCTTTGATGTATCAACAATCTTCGGTCTTTAAATTCTGTCATCTCCGCTCGATGGAATTGTCTATCACTCTAGGACTTTGTCTACACAATCAACTTATAATGTTCCGTGGCGTATATTTATCACCTTTATCTTGCCGCTGCGGGAAATGCTTAATTTCCTCCTGTGTGTCCATTGCTGTTACTTCTACGTATCTCGTCCAAAAGTCGATTATCGCGAAGGCAATGGTCGATCCGTTTGATTGAAGTTACATTTTCGTACCGCCCTGTTTTCTAGTTTCAAAACATCCTGTGGACTTGGAATAACGTCCGATCCAATTAGGAATCGACGATTTCGTTGGATTCTTGTCGTGATAACTTTAACGCGCGTTATTTCGAGTTATCGACTAACACTGTCGGAAGTGCTGATCCCTCTTAGCGTGCCAACGGAGATACGAGGCGAGTATTTAACGACGTGCTTTTTATCCAGCAAAGCTGTTCCAGCTTTACAGCGCTTTTCCGAGGTGAGAGTTAAAATTCGTTATCTTGGCGAGGTTCTCGCCGAGGATTTTGATTGCTTCGAGAAAGAAGTGGCACGAAGTAAATGCATCGAGAAGTGGGTCTGCCGAAGCCACGGCAGCCAGAAGAACGAGAAGCGGCTCCTCGTTCATTAGGAGATAAAGCGACGAACTAATTTGCAAAGTAATGACGCGCCGTTCTTTATCAAAATCCCTCGTCTGCGCTGGTGCAGTTATTAATGTACAAATTAGTCACCGTTATGGTCATTTTCCACGATGAGTGATCAAGCACCGACCGACAGAACCTTTTACGTTTGTCAAATAAAGAGGTCACGAATTCGCGAGTTATTTTCGGCAGTCAATAATTTATTCTGTCGAACGAGTAGTATTGGGCAAAAGTTTTTGAACGGGAGAGAACGCCGGAAATGTATTTATTCTGCATACGATACTATTTGCCTGAAATCATCCCACGTAGAAATATTTAACCCTCTATGGGCAGGTGTAACTTTGAAGTAACACAAAACAAATCTAAGCTTTTACTTTTCAAAATCGATTTTTTAACTTTCTCAAATATTTCAAGTTAGCTCTTCAATACCATGGAATTCTTTACAATCCAACGTTTCAAAATCAAGTAAAATTTATTATTTATAATAGTACTTTTATTATTTTGTAATGTGCTATCGTGTAACTAATCTTCAGATATCACAGAAAATTCGGCCCATAGAGGGTTAAAAGCGGTCGTCGACGAAGCAAGAGGATTTTGCCAGTGGTTCAAGTTGCAAAGAAATATCAAAGGACGATGAAACAATAGACTTTACCATTATAAGCTTCACATGTTTAAATTCATTTATCACTTATTGCAGAAGAAAAGTAGCCGCGCAAACACGAAAATATTAAATATTCCATAGAACAGCGTTTTTTTAAATTCTTAAGTCTCTGTATTTGAAAATTCCACGGCACGAAGATCTTCAAAGCTCGTAAAACGGGCAAGATCAACATATCCATGATACTCGAACTTTGTTGTTGAACGTTGTTTGCATTTATGCTTATCGTGGACACGGCACGATCAAATTCGGTCGAGGCTGCCGCGAATGATCCGTACATGTGGATGAACACACGGAGGAAGATGCAACCACCGATTTAGCCGTCCGTGGAGAGACAAACACTGGCGCTTGCGGACAATTATGTTGGACCAGTGAGTTACACGATTCGCAAGACAAGTGGCGTACACCGTTCCTCTGCACATGCATCAGAACAAACGCTTCCGGTCAACATTAACGGGACGGCTTTCCGTATGCATCCCATACATTTCCTATTGTATGAAACGGCCATCGGGTTAATAGGAGCATAAGTCTGCCGGTTTGTCTGGTACTTTTCGACATGGCTGAACAGCCAGGGGAGTGATTCGGGTAATTATTATCGGTTTCGTGCCGGAAACTCGGCTCTGATATCGCGGCACGAACCAGACGATTAGAGCAATAAAAAGGTATGTGAATTTTTTGATTGAATTTCAACGGGGGAATGAAATTGGATCTATTCGGAGACTCCGTTTCGCTGTATTACGGGCGCTTTTGCATAATTGAATAAAAATTGAATTCACATGAAATGCGGAATTGCTTTCATGCAAACCGACGGGTATGATGCTCAAAAGCTGTTTCGAATTGTCAGAGGATTTAAATTATAGGTTTAACCTCTGGCAAATGTAAATTTCACTTCCGATGAATAAGATCACTATATTCCTCTCTTACTTTGACTCTCTGTTGGTGCTCGTCTCGAATTTTATCGACGGGTAAACATCGACGAATTCGCAGGAATGTCCATACACGATTCCCACGGTTGTTTTGATATACGTTCTAATAATTAATGGACCTGTCGGTCATTCCATTTGCGCGAAGATAGTCATGGCCGAATCGACAAATAGTTTACTGTGGTTAAACATCATTTCGCCGATTGAATGTGTTACATTACACCACGTACAATTTACGTTCGCTGTAGGCTAATTCGATATTCCTGTCAAATGCTTCACCGAGATGAACGTTAAACGAACAGAAACCAATCCAATAGTGGTGGTACATTTTTAAAACGACCGCACCGGAGCACTGTTTTTCTTGTATTAGTCTAGAATTTCCAAAGTTACGGAGGGCAATTACCATATGCATCTCGTATTCGTTCCGACTACTCCATTTACACGTGGACTAATTTCGTTTAGTAGAAAACGCGACCCCATTTCACGTGGTACGTGCAGGGGTGGAACGAATCGGTGACTACCGTTGATCTAACGAGTGAGTCACCGTACAGGGAGAATTTGTCGTAAGAAATATTATTATGCCGTTTTGTATCTCTTGTAATCAAAAATAGGCCGAACGAATTGGAATGCAAGCAGGATGTCGGAATGAGAGGATGGTCCCGACAACATCTGCTGCAACGACTGTTGTCCTTTTTATTCTTTCCTCTCTACCTTTCTCTTCTTCTCTTCTCTCTTCTTGCGATTTCTATTGTATAGTTGACGTGACTTCAAAGCAGCGCAGGTACAATGCGTACTTCTAACGTAACGTATCTTTTACCGACGTACCGCTTGATGGAACATTAAAGGACGAGATTATTGGAAACTTTTTCGAACCAAAGCCAACGACGTATGCGAAGGAAGACATGGATAAAGCACATTTCTCCATGCACTTGTTACGTGACTCCATGATTTGTACTGCATTTACATAAAAAGGGATTTTTTGCCGAATGAAAAAGGGGTGAGATTTTATGGAATAAATAGTAGACGTTATTACAATTCTTTTCAATCCTTTATTCTTTGTATTATTATTACCAGGTTCTAAAGTGTTAATAGCACGATCTTTCATTGTAAATCGTAAGGCACAATGTAAAAAAGAAAACGTTTCATTTTAGCAACAATAAAAGTTACAATAATATTATTTGTACCATTTATTAAATCCTTGACCCATTGAGTACACATGGAACTCAAAGTTTTAAATGAAATCAATGTCCGACAGGGACGGGAAGAGGCAACGTTTATCGAAAGCATCCGAATTAAATGCATTTTCCGTCTGGGTACTGTTTTTCCTCGAATCTCCCGAAACAATCTCAGTCGATTTCTCCTTCCACTTCGACTGTTTTCCTTTCGCAATTTCCGTGCCGTCTTGCTTTCTTTTTCTTTCCATCGTCTCTTCTCGCCGTTCCTCCACTTCCGCTTTAGTGCTCGGCATGTCGCGAGAGCTCAGATTGCAACTTTATCCCTCCTGTTGGAGCGTCGCTGGTGCAAAGAACAACGAAGAGGGAAAAAGGATTTTAGGGGATGTGCAGGGTCGAGCCATAAATCTGTCCGAAGAAATATTGTGCGCTCTCGAGACGAACAAAACGAAGGCAGACCTGCAGGTAAAATTGAGGATTCTAGGTAGACAGGTGTCAAAGAAAAAGACGGGGAGAGAGAAATAAAGGGACTAGTTTTAGTAGCATCGGCCTCTTTCTTTTGTTCTCTTTGTTCCTATATGAAGTATGGTCTCGTGAACGTCTTCGCGATTGCTAATAAGGCCGATATAATTAAACGAACAGATTAACACAGCAATGGCTTAGGTACTCACTTTATGTCCGACAACGGGAACGATGTTGGTCGAGGCGATCGAAAGCAGGAGGAAATAAAAGGGCGCCAAATGGGATTTCCGTCTCATCTGAAACAAAGATCGGAATAAATGTAGAAAAGGGTATTTTATGGCACTATCGTCGTGCCACTTTGTAAATCGTTATTTCACCCATGTGTGCTCTATATATTTCGCTTTTTTTAGTGATTCCCGGAAAATTGACGTTTGTACGATTCTGAGGTGGTTTATGGTCGTCGAAAATTGTAACATTTATTTCGGCGAAACAGGCACCGAAGATCGACGAATAGCGATATATATTCTGCTTCGTCCGAGGGTGGGTTAATATTTTATAATTTAATATTTCGACATATGCCGATTGTTTCAGTAGTGGCGATACTCAAGGGAGGAAAAAATTGGCAGGGAAATGTGATAGAAATTTCAGAAGGCCAGTGTCTGCGTCAACCAATTTAAATATCACTCATTTCCAATAAATTGTCGAACGCTTACATACGCAAACATGACCGGTGAAACAGGAAAAAGCAGATGGAAGTTTTGCTTTAATTTATTATGCGATTGGCGTCGAGCGAGAAAAATAAATGATTATTACAGTTGAGCAAAAATTACTGTCAGATTTTCAATTATAATCGACAAACGCTTGTTTTTTCTTTTTGTCCGTCGTTTCTGGAATATCCCGTGATTTCCTTGCGCAGAGCAAGTCGAGTTATTTAAATTTAAAAGTGGAATTATTTAACGGCGCTGCTTAAAATGACGTTCGATCGTTTTTGCATTACCCGTTTCCTAAACTCTCGGTGGCCATCTATCAACGTCGTTAATTCAGTCGCGACGTGGCTCTTACGATCGAGACGCAATTTCTTTTACTTATTTCGACCCGGTACCGCTTTAGAAAACGTAAAATCGTGTCGAAATGCCAACAGTGGACGAAGTCGAAATTTTTCTCCGAAGAATTTCATGTATGCAACCGAGTTGAAATATCACGGGGTGTACATTTATAGTTGAATTTCCGCGAACGTACTGCACGCTCAATAAACGGCTGACATAGTTATAGAACGGAAAACTTATATGCAGCACCTACTCATTTCTAATCGCCTTATCGTGAAGGCGAGTTCCAGAGCGCCCGGATTCACGTGACCTGGTTAATGTACGTAAATATTACATACGGGAAAGGAGGACGTCGAAAATACAGGTGCACATATGGTCATGAGACGCGTGTACGAAATATACCGGGAAATTGGGATGCGATAATTAAAAGCATTCGGTAAAACGTGTTCCCTTTTTTTTCCGAAATTGAACGACCTCACGGGTAGGACAAACATTACGGAGTTGAGTTTATGTTTGCATTTAAATGGTAGATTAGAAAAAGTCCGCAACGTGTTTATAAATCGCGGCTCAAATCATCGTCGGTTTAATTCCTCTGCGGGCTTGTTTGCCTTTTTCCGCGCATCTCGAGAAACCGGAGACGCATCAATATTAACGCTCGCACGTATATGTATATTTACCAGTGTGACTACATTTAAAAACAGAAGTTCTCTTTTTTTTATAAAACGAAACTGCAGAACTCTCGTTTTATTTTCGTGGCTGTTGGTACAAACAGGCGAGAAAGCGAGAAAGATAAGTCGAAACGCAACTTAAATCGTGCATAGCGACTTTGTGGGAGGTAACATTATTCTTTATCTTGAGAATCGCTGGAACCTGGTACCGCCCTTCCGAGATTCTTCTGGCTTTTCAATCGTAAGACAAATCGTATCGATATAGAGGGAAGAGAGGAAGAATATCGTTATTGGTTTGAACTCTCGGCTTTCTGCGGCAGTATATCTGAAAAACGTTTATACGGCAACGGTCTCGGCTTACTTTAAATCTTGTTCTCGATCCTCGCGGGAGATTCTTATTACCCTCTCTCGTGCACAAGAAGAGGAAGAAGCCATTTTAAAGAACAAGAGCGTCCGATCGATTTTCCTCGAGCTTCACCCGACTTCCTTGGATACACATCCGACTTTCGCGTTTCTGGACTGATGCCTTTGATACGAGTTCAACTTATACGCTACGGCTCGACCTTCGTTACGCTCTGCCTTGTCTTCGAAACTTAAATCCCTCGCTTCTTGATGCTTAACTTAGCCCTTCACGGTCCATTTAACCTTTTGATTTCCACCAAGTTTTACGAGTTTTACCGGGCTTATAGGGAAAGATTGAAATACGATTGAAAAACTTTCGAGACGTCTGTTCCTCCACAAGTAAGATGAGTAATTTACTTTAATGCTTTGGACTTACGATAACAAAATCTATCTCCGTTCTCTTTCATTGACTCTTTACCTGCACTACTTTCTGTCCTGAGGATGGAGTTGTAGGATGGGTTTGAAATTTCTAAGCATTTAAATCGATATTTAAAATCTGCATTCTCGTGGTCGTTTTCGGGGAAACGTTCGTCGGGAAACGAAACGCATACGTAATTATCCAAGAAACGGGGAGTCTGATATTTTTTATAGTGACGGACGCGAAAGGGGTTGGCCCGAGGGGGAAGAGGAACGTGAAGAGAAACAGGGAGCGAGAGATAGAGATAGAGAGTGACGTTGGAAGAGGAGAAGGCAGTAGAGGAGGAATGGTTTATTGCATGTTGAGATAATGGGACGATGTGGGTTCCGCTCGAGTTTCCGGCTCCAGATTGGCTTCCGTTGTAGCTTCGTAACATTAGTTGTCTTGTACCTTATCCAGGCTATTATATTAACGCAAATACAGAAGCGGGGGTATTGATAAAATCGATCGCAAGTTTCGTTGGTGTAACAAGCGTGATATGAAACAATTCAATGTCGGTGTACCATTAGTCGTACCATTTTCAAAAAACAAGTAGCCCCTTTGTTCCAACTCGCCTCAAGCTTAACGAGCAATTACGAGTTATCTGAATACACAATGTAGCTTACATGCACCGTAACAGAGCGACGCAGTAAAAATATATGTTTTTTTTCGTTGCGTAGTTTTAAATCACCACTCAGACATACGATCTCCGTTAATTGCATGAAAAGGTGTTCCTCCTTCGAAGGTTGTATTCACAGTTACGTAATAATACATAGCGCACCTCTAATTGAACCGTCGATTACGAAGATTCGTAAAAATGATATATTTTATAGACGATTTAATCTTTCGTTGTTCATCACCACCAAACTAATCAACGGTCCCTACGTTTTTGTACTGTATTCTTTACCTTCACGTATATTTCATTGCCGTTTCGTTGCGTTAAAAAGACGTCCGATCGCTGTCGGACAACTTTTACCCGATGACGCAAACGTCCATCGACCGACAATCTTTTCGACGACGTTGCAAAAAATAAAGAAATGGTTGATCTCGCGATTACCAATCAGCATCGCGGGTTATGTACGTTTTGTTCGGGAGTGCATAAATTGTATTACTTTCTAACGAGTCATCCGACGTTTCGATCGAAGTTGCAATTACTATAATTGGAGTGCATCATGGCGAACGAAATCTAACTCCGACCTTCGATGCAATTTACGTTTTATTCGTGAATACTCCGAAACCTCTTTCAGCCGTCGTTAGCAGGAGATGACTTCTGCCAAAGAAAAAAAAAAATTAGAGAAAGGGGAAAAAAGAGGACCTTTCGAGCTCGTTTGCAAAAATGTCCATATTATCGTAAGAGACTAATCGCTATTATTTATAGATGCCTAGGATTTCAAGTATTAAACGCAATATTCCGATTAAATTACGGCCGCCAAACTTCCAGCGGCATTTTCGCCAAAGATGCAATTACCTTAATTGCCCAGAGATCTACCAACGTCGGTTGGTACGCTTCTGCAGTCGTTTCTTTTCTTTTCTACGGATGCAAATGCTCCGAAACGATCTCGACCTTCGTACGGCCGACCATTCCCATCGTCCCTCGAAACATGGAACCTTTTTGGGCGAATCGAGTTCGGGCTACGTCGTTTAGGTAGTCTCGGCTCCTCTCGGCTGTCGGTTCTGTCCGCCGGAAAAGCAAGGGAATCTCGCAGTACCCGCTCAATCACGGCTAAGTAAGCGCTTTGTTAAATGTGCCCTCGCCAGTGGACAAAGGAATCTGTAAAAACGGTGTAGTGACAGAAAAACTACCTTCTGGTTTTCCTAGCTTTTTCTTCTCGATGTATCGAAAAATTGTGAAAATGCCGGCAGTGAGTTTCTTCGTCTGCTGCGTCGTTCTTCTTGGTCACCCGACAGGAATTCTCGGTGTGCCGGCCGGGCTTAGCTCCATCGGCGATCGAGTTGAGAGTTCGACGGAATCGAGCCCTGATTCAGGCACGACTGAAGGTATCGATCAACGTAAGTGTTCCTGTACGCGAAACGAGTCGTCCTTTCAACAGCCCGTCCGATCGGATTGGCTCTCCCGCGAGCAGCAATTGGATCAAGCATACACTCGGAACGTCGTTTTTCACGGTATGATTTGTTCCTGCAACGTTGGTTTACGGGGTACACCTGCACGTGACGATTATCGTTATACACCGGGCATCGGTTCGCACAAGTTGCATACCAGGGCGGCGACGTGGAATGCCGCGCGAAGGCTCTGCATCGAGGAGGGTGGTCATTTGGCCATCGTAAATTCCATTTCCGAGGCACACGTAAGTCTCCTCCTGAGTCTCTAATCTTCCTTTAATTTCGCGCCTGTAATGCAGTTTCAGAATGTCTCCGACGTCGCGCAGAATTACTCGAATTCTCTTTTTCAACTGGAATATTTAGTTCCCCAGTAAATTAACGTGGACGTTAGCCTGAAAAAGTTTATAGTTCCGTTGAAGAATTCATTTTAACGGAAACACGTTTGTAAATTTGACTCCAAGGAGTTCTCTTTTTCGTTTTCTTTGACGTACTACATATTTAACAGTTTCTTCGTTTCGCGAATTGTGCAAATTTTGATACCCTTTTTTCCAAAGAGTGCACTTCAAGGCGACAGCGACAAATATCAGGCGAGACTAAAACGTTGTTGTTTTAGGTGTTAATGGATATTTTTAATCGATCGGGCCCGGTGAAGGGTGCCTCGTATCCAGACGAAGCCCTTGTGGGCATACACGATCTTTATTTGGAGGGTGATTGGGTCACCGTACTAGGTGATTCGCTTGCGAAAACCGGCTACACGGAATGGAGTGACAAGTGGGGTGGACAGCCAGATAATGGAGGTGGCAGACAAAATTGCGGAGCCTTCATGAGGGAAGGCGCACTGGATGACGTTGCATGCGACGTGCCATTTCCATTTTTCTGTGAGCTTCCTCTGATGCGAGTTTTGTGAGAGTGGCGTGCAATTACACGTTCATTTTATCCCTTCCCTTTCATCTTCTTCTTCCCTTTCTTTCTGAAGTCCGTAGAATGCTTCGATACGATACGTTTCATAGTATCCTTTGTACGGCAAAGATGCACACTGATTAGAAAATGTGTAAATTTCGTACTCGCTTTCGCGCTTATTTCACGACTAATGCAATGAGTACTCTAACGTCTGTTAAGCAATGCAGAGAAATGAGATTGCATTCTACTGTGTTACGTGACATTTTATGAGTTTGTTGGAAAAAAGTTTGTCGAGTTTTGTCGACGTCTTCTTATATCTTTGATGACTGATTTATGTATTCTTTTTTTTTTTTAATATGCATATACGCTTGCAAGACATAGAGGAAAATTATCCGGAATCTTTGCAGTCGAGAAGCAAGTTTAATTACTGTCAATAAAGTTGCACCGTATCGGTGAATTATCATCTTCACCTTTATGGTGTTAATGTAACCTATTCGTTATTTTTGCCCTTTCCCCGTTTTCGCTCTCTACGTTTCGATGCACGCGAAGTTTGCCAAGCATTTTTAATGTTATTTCCATTTAGATGGCGAAATTGGAACTGGTTCTTGAGTGCTTCCAATATACTACAAACAGCTATTAACCCGGAACAAGAAGAGAAAGAACAAAATTCGAGGGAAACATAGTGGCCGTACTAGTTTTATAGGTTGCCTCGAGCCACATTTCTCTTCTACTTAAAGCAATTTCCTCTGCATCGGGCATTTGATTACTACTCTGGGGGAGATTAATTTTATTAGCACCCCTGCTCAATACAATTTGCCTGCCTTTTAATTAATCGACTTCGTTCCTCGGGTTATTTCGAGTCTACTTCTCGAATGAAAAAGCAATTCTATCGAATGAATATCAATGATACCGTACCTTCGGCTAACGTCAATTTTTGTCCGCGTGTCCGTCAGCGTTGCGGGACGTGAAGTTAGGAGAAATAATTGACAAACAAGACGTCTTTTGCGGAGGGAGGGATAGGGAATGGTGTAGCGATGTCGCGAAATTTGGAAGCGCGACACGCTCCAACCTCAAACCTTAACATTCGTACAAACAAAACTGACAATACTTGAAAATTTACGAAACCTTGCCTCCGCATATATTATCCATGATCCAGACAATTCCAATCAGAAATACAAAACTATCGACGGCAACTAAATAAGGAAATAGAGAACCACATCATACATCAAGATGTCTTCGCTGATTCTGGCGCACGATCTCCAAATTATCATGTTAGAAGTAGCTGTGGAAAATGTAAAGTCTACTTGTTATCCTCCTTGCTTTTAAATTTCCTTCATCCCATCATCCTTCCATTTTTTTACAACTGCATTATCATTCCCCTCCGATCTCAGTTATTCGTGCCGTGGTCCAACGTTTTCGACGAGGCGCTCATGAAAAAAACCGTGATAATGTTTCGGATGCTCGATGATGAATGGACGTCGTTATCGCCCAACCGACTCGACTACCACTCTTATCGTGGCTCCAATTACGAAAACGAAAGCTTCTATGGCGGAAGATCGGTGCTCTTTTCTCTACCGGAATTCGTCCTTGAGAAGAAAGTATCAGGGGTCGACGTGCAATTTTTCGTCTCGAAGGGAATCTCCAAGTATTTCGAGCTGAATCCACGACAGAACTTTGGATTTACCCTCGTGAGCGTCGACGATCTTCTTAATGGTATTATCAAGGATCTCCAGGAACGAAAGGATCTCGCAGATTATATGTCCAGCACCTTGGACCGTACGCCTATATCGAGGTGAATGCAGTTAACTACGACTTTCCCAGCATTTATTTAAATACCTCGACGAAGGATATTAGTTAGCAGGAAGCGTTTTTGCTCTGGTCGAAACGCAATTCTCAAAATTGCTTCTTTTTTCCTACTCTCTTCGCAGTAATGACATTACATTATTTTGCAATCCCACATACGGGTTCTGTTTCGAGATTTCTCATCCATCCGTCAGCCACGAGATACGGACAGGTCTTACGCAACGATTCCTTTTTTCCCCTCCTCGATGCGTTGAGTAATTTTTATTTTTTCTTATCGCTCAAACTCAACGACTCAACCAGTCATTCGAATTTAGATCAATGCGTGGCATTTACAAGTTGCTGGACGAAGATCAACGAGAAACCGAGTGCACGATCGAATTGTACATACGCATCAGCTATCTCGGCAAGTGTATCGTAACCGAAATTCACTCGCCGTGGAGCACACGAAAGGCATTTTACGCGCGCGAAGAAACTGCCCCGCAGTATGCTTATCAGCTCCGCGAGCTAACCATGGAGGATCTTTTAACGGGTTGTTGGGGTAGTGCGACCATTTTGCCGCCATTGGAAGCCGAACACTTGACGTGTCGTTGCGAAGAGTATGAACGTTTAAGGAGAGCTTTAATGGAATCAGCAGACAAATTGAAAAAGAAACGAAAACGCAAACCTAAGTGGACCTACGAGGATGAATTGGCGAGAATATTGGCATTACTTGCGCTTTTAAAGAAGTTAAAAAAAGGCACAAGCCCCATTAACGTCGGACTGCATGAGAAGCCAAAGAAAATATGTTCGCCACCGTGCGTACCATGTCCAACTGTATGCAACTACCCTTTATGTTGCCAACCCTGCCTACCTTGTCCCATTCCCTGTCAAACTATCGCATACTGTCCTCCGATGCAATGTGTACCTCAGTATTGCAATCGATTCTAAATACACATTTAAATGCACTAGAAAATGGAGCCTAAATAAAACAATTGCGTGGGCGCTAGATTGAAAGATAAAGTTCCAAGAGAAACGTATGAAGTTTCATCATTGACCGTTCAACGTCTATGGAGATAATCGTAGGGGGAATATGTTCCATCGTGTTTTACGATCCATCTTGCCTTCGTGATTGGATAATTTCGTAAATTGTCGGTCGAAATTTTATGCAAGCAGGGGAGTGTCTTCCTACGAGCGTGCGAGGGATGATGAAGAGAAGAAGAAAGAATGAGAATATTCGTCGAGTTATTTCCACTCGGGAGGGTGAGTAGACGGAAAAGAATGAGAGACGGAAAGCTCCATCGCCGAGGATTATTCTATCGGGCAGCGTGTTACTTTTCGTTCTATACTTGCGCCTCTGGTGCAACACGAGCCGCAACGTGATCCACTTTGCAATTTACGATGCCCTATACAGCGAATAAGATTACCTTCATCTCCGGGTGAACTTTCGACTTTCGGGAATGCAAATTTTTCGAACGTAGCAACACGTGTCTGGGAAGCTCGATATCCGATTTGCTCTTCAATATTCCATGCAATTGAAAAGCGAAGTTTTGCATTTTGATTGCGGCCTCCGAGCTCGTAGAAATCGCAGCACGCAGGGATATTTTTTATCCGTGCGGATTTCGATTTGCTACGGCCATTGTATATTTTATTAATGTCAATATTTTATGCGAGATTCGGATCTTACTTAACCCACTATAGGCCCCTGTGACTTTGAGGTAACGCAAGATGCATCTAAGCTTCTATTCTTCAAGGTCAAGTTTTTAACTTTACCAAATATTATAATTCAGCTGGTGAAAATCATGAAATTCTTTACAATTCAATATTTAAAATTGAGATTTGAATCATTATTGAAATAGTATTTTTATCATTTCCTAATTGTGCTATCGTGTAACTGATATTCGGATACCACAAAAAATTCGGACTATAGGGGGTTAAGCATCGAGGAATACCGATCCGCAAAGAATCGTGCTACGTAAAGAGATTTTCACGATTCTCGTTGAAGTCTCGTTGAAGTCACGCCGTTGGTAGGAGATAGTTATGATCCATGTCGGATGGGTACCTTTCACGTTTGCGATTTCTTCGCAAATGTTTCTCAGAAGGAGAACGTAACGGTTTTGCGGATATAGAATCTCAAAGCGTTAAATTGATGAAGGAAAAGTGACTCCTAAATTGCCAAACTCCCCGGGTAAGACTAATTATCCTTGGTATTTGAGTTTCACAAGTACCCTAGGTGAATACGTTACCTTTTCTTTCGCGTATGTCGCAAGACAAATTTGCCACAGTGCACGTTCAACGGACAATGATGTTTAACACATATTTAATACCTATTTGATGAAAGTTAGTTGGCGAAACAAGGAAGAATACGCAGCGCAACTGTGCCCCTAATTACTCGAGAGCTAACTAAGCGTAATTTTGCGATAAACATCGAGACTAAAACGTGTAATCATATTTAAGGAACGTGTAAGACATTTCTTATGATCTAATAGCATAAACTTGATAGAAACCGGTGTATATCAATTAAAAACCATATCTATAATCGAAATGAAGCATCTTCTGCGTGTTTGATATCATAACGATGAACCATAACTAAAGGTGAAAGTATTCGGTGTTTATTCCATCTTTTTAAAACACCTGCCTATGCGATCAATCATCGTAAAGTGAACGGCCTACGTAGTTCATTAAGTAGTTATAGTTATTCTGTATCCAATTTCTCCAGAGTACTAGTTGTAGGATTTTCTCTACGGAACTAGTAAAGCTGAAAGCGTAAGTGCCGCAACTACACATACGAAAAAACGACGGTTCTTGAAATCGCGAGAAAATACCGGATGTGTAAAAATAGTCATTATCAAGAGCACGTTTCATTTTTCACCGTTCCGCAGATTCAGGATCTTGATCTTAGGAAGAACAACTTTCATCATGACAACGGTAAAACCGTTCGACTATTTTCTATCGACTATTGCCGGTAAACTTGTCGGAGGCTATTTATTATGACACGAGACTCTTTCCAGTTGTCGCTTCGTGAAGAGATCCACCGCGGAGAACAACGTCGCTCGATGTTGCACCCGGAATGAGATATGCTAAACATCGACGACATACGTGCGTTTAAAAACGTACAAAACACAAAGTTGCATCGGCGTGGGGAGGGAATCATATTACTGGAGATCGAGCGAGAGCAAAGGGGGGAGAGTCAAAATAGAGGAACGTTGTCTTTCCTCCCTTCTTCCGGAGGTGATATCTTCCACCACAGAGAGAAACCGCAACTGATCGTCATAGTCTGAACCTCCCTCCATCATTTCTCGAAGCGCATTGATAGTTCGGGTTCTCTATACAATAAAGAAAACTACGAGATTACGAGGGACTTTATAAATAAGCGGCCGACACGCGAAATATCGTGAATCGTTTTCGGCAGGTTACGTGGACGACACGAGTCGAGGATTCGTGGTTTCTGCTTTTAGCGCTTTTCGAGTCGGTGAGTACAAAAGACGAGAATAGTGGAGTGCAATAACGATGACACTCTATCCGATCCTACTGCAATATTCGCATCGGTGACATCGGCGCAGACAAGATGTATCGATTACTGATACTTAAACACTGCTCTGCGACCAGAATGGCTAGGTTTTGCTATACAACGCTTTCGTCTCGGCCCTCTAGATTCCTATCCCGAAAATATTTCCATAACGACGATATCGAGTGTATTAACATTTTCTGAATTAACATTTTTGTGGGGATTTTTCAGTGATATAGTGTCTTTAACGTTCGTGAAAGAATATTTTATTCTTTGAAATATGTATATGAGGCAGAAAAATGAACGTAGGTATTCTTGTGTTATTGCTATCACCAGTGCGGGCTACGGATTGATATTAATATTTATTTTTGGCATTACGAGCGCGATGATAGTATATTTGAAAAGAGGGTAGAATTTCAACACCGTGAAAACGATAGTATGTATGGATGGAGAAAAAATACAGATGCTCGTTCCTCGGTGAATGTTACAATAATATCGAGTATTCTGAAGTATGGTTGTCTCATTCATATTTACCGGGGACATTGTGCGAGGGATAATGTTTGAATGAATGTTACCAATGAAAAGAATTTCAAGGTAGATCGGATATGATGGTAGAAGTATCGAAATATATGCTGCTCGTATAGAAACATTTTCTTATCCGCGATGTCGATACTGTATGCAATTGTTTTTTATTTGAAATAACATTTATTTTAATACCGACCATTGGCAAATGGAATATATCTTTACATAACTGAGGAGAATTCAGGAAAATATGGAAATAATGTGAAACAATGGGAACTAGGAAAATGTGAGGGCACGCACCAATTACCGATACTTAAACATGATATTATTCTCTAATTATGTACATTTCGAAGTAGCATTATCAAGTATTATTGATAATCGATAGACTATATGTCCATCGAAATTCATGGAGCATAATTACAGACCTCTAATGGGGTAACCGTAACGGGAATATCCAATAACCGATAACACAATGCATAGTCACCAAAGTCTGTCTAGGCAGTGCCAGGCCGGTTGAATCTTCCGCAACTAAAATAAAAATGCATCTTATTGATCGTAATTTCTTTCCTGAATGAAAAAAAAATCGAAATATCTGCCGGTAATAAGATGCGGGCGCATTTATTAAGACTAGACCTACCAAACCAGTCAAAATGACTGGTACACAATTTTTTCAAAAAATTCTCCAAGTTTACATAAGAGTCATAGAATAAATATTCTACGTCTATATCAATAAACATAAATCACCCAATCGATCAAATTTCCTGCTGCTTGATTCCCCCTTTTTCAAAGTACTTATATAATTGATTAAAATATGATAAATTTGAGGCAGGTAGTTCTAGTGTTAAATGAACATTAAGCGAAAGAAAAGAAACATCGAAGCGCGCGGCATAACAGTAAGATGCACAACGTGCAATAATTAGATGAAAACGAGAACGCGATCAGAGATTATTGTAGGATTTGTTTCGTCACAGTTAAGTAATGTTCGGAAAGATGTACGATCACAATTATGCGAAGAAGTGGAGCATCGATGCTATTCTCCTTTCGGTATTAGACGTGTTGAAAGATGAAATTAATACACCGTGTCGAATCATTCTAGATTATTGTAATTACACGGAGATGAGCGTTATCTCGGGAAGAACGGAAGATTCGATCTAATGCGCACAAAATCCGGAGGAATGGAAGTCCATCGACTCTCTATTAATTACTGGCTTCATTAACGGCCCATTGATTTACGGTTTCCTTTATTATCGGATTTCGCGGGCTGAGAGCATCGAGAAGCAAAAACCTCGGAGCACTGGAGCTTTCGATGAAAACGTGAATAATAAAAAAGAAGAGAGAAAAAGGAGAAAAAATGCAGTATTTTAGTTAGAGGCTTTCTATTACTATTGATATGATATTTCGTGCGTATTCGTAAAAGTGCCTGTTAACGATCAGCAAGTTCTGATACTTTGTAAAGAGGTACAAAAATGCACGTCGATTAATTGACATATAATTCTGGGCGTCATTGACTAATTATGCAATCCAAAAAAGTATGCTTAAAAACACGCCGAAATAATTTGAATACGAGCATTAACAGCTTCGTAGCGTTGGAGCTACGATGATTCCACGGATTGTCGGTGTTGTAGGACTAAACAAAAAAATGAAAAAGGAAGAGGCAGACGAGAAGGAAGAGAAAAAACAGCTCGCGGAAGTTTTAACCACAGTGCGTAATATTCACGATATTGCATCATACATTGCAGCGAGTTACAGAAAAAATTGGTCTTCCGGGTGCAGGTACTCGCGAAGTCATTAAAATTTGGTAAACTCAAATCTGCTCCGGGTTTCGCGAAACGATGTTGGACGTTGCTCCATAATCCGTTGGTGCAGATGTTCTCAGCTAGATTTACGTCGTTGATTTTTCTCTTGTCATCGGCCAATCAAATTAGTAGTACCACAGGTGCGTATAATCTTCTCGTGTCGGTTCATCGACACACTTCGCGTGACAGGAAAAGAATTAACGTCCACTTTCAGTTCTGATAGAAGCGAACGGATTACAAATACATGGTAGGAAGTACTCCGCGTTTATTTCCCCGTATAATTACGCATTCCACTCCGCCAATGACGTTTTATGCTTTCTCATTAAACGGAAAACAGTAAGTGAGTGTTATTGAAACCATAAACACCGCATTTCATATGTTCCCTCGTGCTGTATCATATTCACGGTCGAGCTAAATCACGCGATCTCTTGGCAGACGTCTTATTTATGTGAAAAGCAACAACAACTCTCGAAAATGTTCAATGATTAATCCTCCCTCGTCAGGTCTAACAATAAGAAAATCTTCCTATATGATATCATCGCTTGAACTACGGGCGGTGCATCTATTGTATTGGAATATACCAAATAAGAATTTGAGAAAAGAAAGGTCGAAAGGTGATAGCGGCGGTCAATTAAGTAAGTTAGGTTTTATAAAATAGAGGTGGAATACTTAGGTCATGGCTTTCATGTTAATTTTAAAAATTTTTAGAAAAAATTGTGAACCAATTATTTTGACCGCCTTGGTAATTTTTGCTAATGTCGGAGCCTCGGTGGCTCGGAATCCACCTAAAATAGTAGGTAGTAGATGACATTACAATGATATCTGTAATATAAGACGTTTCGTTGAATCATTTCTCCCGTTCGCTATCGTTCCGATTGAGTCCACTTTCGAAGCGCATAAATCTAGCCAGTTTTAAGCTGGAACAAAGTAGGTGGTACTTGTTAAAGGATTTCGACATGTCTCGCGTTACATCATAATGCACAACGGACAAGTGTACTTTCTAAATAGCCCTCCCTCGAATTTTTGTGTTCTTCGTCACTCGATCCTTTCTCCGGCGGGCGTGTCGTTACGTCGATAATTTCTCACGATGATCTTTTGTAATGGAACGGAATTGAGACGAATTTAATTGTTGGAATTCATATGCTAGTTAGAAAATTGACCGAATTACATAGACGAGGTTGAGATGTTCGCTGTAGTCGCACGTAGTGCCGTGTAATTTTTATGACCGTAGAAAAGTAGACGATAATTGTCCGAGTGTGTCGAAATATTACTTTTACGAGGGAGAGTGCCGCGATAGCTCGACGTTTCGTTTGCGCCGTAAATCAACACAGTCAGCTCACGTATTACGAAAGATAGACGATAATGCACGAAGGATCTATATGGACGACGGTTTACGATCCGGTCTCCGCCATTGTTCAACTTCGGACGGTTGACCATGTGCGGGGCCAGTTAGCTATTAGGAATTTAACGAAATTCTCAAGCTTCGGGTCCCGCGGGTCTGCGACCGTCCGCGGTAGATAGGGGCCTGGTCGTGGGCCGCCAAAACGATAAGTCCCATTGTCTGGGTGGGTACTTCGCCTCGAGACGGCCGGGCCTTCACGAGTATTCTCCAGATGTGTAATTTTCCATGCCAGGAGCACCCCATGGCCTACGGACGTCGCGAGGCTATCATAATTATTCGGGACTCACGTAAACAAGGATAAAAGTTAACGTTCCCCTACCCTCGAACAACGAGAGTAGGGAGTCGAATCTAGCAAAACGAGTAGGGAGGACCGAGGTGACAAAAAGGGTGACACGCGGTCGTCCTGAGAGAAATTTGGAAACTTCTAAATTTGTGACCCCGACGTGATATTCCTAAGACAACAATAACTACGACGTTCGGATTGTTTGAATACATCGCGATGCCTTTCGGATTAAGTAACGCTGCGCAGACTTTCCAAAGGTTTATCGACATTGTTTTACGGGGGTTAGAATTTTATTATGCATATTTGAATGACATTTTGGTAGCCCCTTAGTAGTGAAAACGAACACATAAAACATTTGCGACAGTTATTCGCTCGTCTAGATAAGTAAGGGATAGTGATCAACCCTAGTAAATGCGTTTTTGCAAAAAACGAGGTTAAATTTTTGGGCTATACGGTAGATGGACAAGGCACGAAGCCATTGAGAGAAAAAGTACAAGCAATTCCAGAATTTTCAAAACCGCAGAAGATTAAAAAATTACGGAGTTTTTTAGGTATGATTAACTTCATCCGACGTTTCATATCTGAAGTAGCCGTATTGCAATCGCCTATGAACGAATTAATAAAAGGTAACAATTTAAGGAGCGATAACCCGATAAACTGGGCGAAAGAAGTCGAAATTTCTTTCGAAAATTTAAAAACCGCCTTAAGTAATGCAACTCTTTTATCACATCCAATAAATAGTTCACGCCTTTCTCTCATGGTTGATGCCTCTGATTATGCGTTAGGCGCTACATTGCAGCAACGTGAAGAAGATGGGTGGAAACCTTTAGGTTTTTTCACGAAATCCTTGACGACGCGTCGCGACGGCGCACAGTGGTCGATTTCGCCGAAATCCTGGCCAAAACCCCAAGGAGTTCTTCAATTTAGCTGAAAATTGGTATATTAGTATTATTTCGGTTGCTGATTAAGAATCCGAACTCAGAATTTCCAAAAACAAAATGACGGCTCTAATATGGCGGGTGCGAGTATCGAAAAATTGTCGGATCGGAATGAAAATCAGTAGTCTTATGTTTTTCCGGTCGCTGATTAAGAATCCGAACTCAGAATTTCCAAAAACAAAATGGCGGCTCTAATATGGCAGGTGCGAGTATCGAAAAATTGTTGGATCGGTACGAAAATCAGTAGTCTTATGTTTTTCCGGTCGCAACGCAAGTACAGTGCGTACGACCGCGAATTGCTAGCAATATATTCCGCGATCAAAAGATTCCGCCACGCATTACAAAGTCGTTCATTCACCGTATATACCGACCATAAGCCGATAATCTTCGCGGTAAAATAAAAATTAGAAAAATATACTCCTCGTCAGTTTTGATATTTAGATTTTATAGCGCAATTCACTACCGACATTAGACACGTGAATAGTGTAGATCACGAAGTTGCAGCCGCATTGTCAAGAATCGAATCTATAACCGAGGCCATTGATTATGCGGAATTAGCAAAATCACAGGAAACTAACGAGGAATTAAAGAAATTTATTGAATCCGAAAACAGCGCGTTGCAATTGAAACGCCAGAAACAATACCGAGTTTTTAACTCGGTACACGGGCTAGCTCATCCCGGTATCAAGGTTGTGGTTAAATTAGTTAAGGAACGATTCGTTTGGGCAAGGATAGAAAAAGATTGTTGTGAATGGGATCGCTGCTGTGACAGATGTCAGTGTGCAAAGATATTCAGGCATGTCAACAGACCGGTCGGAAATTTCGCGTTATCTACGAAAAGGTTCGAACACGTCCACATAGAGCTGGTAGTCGACCGTTTTACACGTTGGCCGGAAGTTTTCCCTTTAGAAAACATAGGAACTGTAACAGTCGCGAGGGTATTCATTGCCGGCTGGGTAGCAAGGTTCGGAACACCAGTCCGAATTACGACCGTTCAAGGTCGCCAGTTCGAAAGAAATCTTTTTAGACTATTCAATATCCTACTTGGCACAAAACACCTTAAAACTACGGTATACCATCCTGCGACAAATGGTCTTGTTGAACGTTTGCATCGGCAATTGAAAGCGACTATAAAATGCTATGGTGACGAACGTTGGACAGATGCGTTACCGATTGTTTTGTTACGTATGCGAGCTGTATTCCGTCCTGACTTATTGTTAGACGCATCGGTGGCGGAATTAGTTTACGGCGAAAACCTGCCATTACCTGCGGAATTTTTTGTTAACACTTCAAAGGTCATTCCGAACCAATAGACTCAATTAAACAGCTTAAGCAACATTTTAACAGTTTATAACCCGCAACCAAGCCGCGTCATGGAAATAGGAAAATATTCGTTTTTAAAGATTTAGAAACAGCACCCACGTCTTTCGACGTGTAGATGCAACTAAAGGACCATTACAGAATCCATATGAAGGACCATATTCCGTAATTTCTCGAAATAACAAATCTTTCATTATTTCCATGAAAGGCAAAAATACGACCGTATTAATAGATAGACCCAAGCCAGCGCATTACGTAAATGACGACGTAAAAGATGACAATACCATAGCCGAAACATTACCAAGAAGTGGCAATTACAACGTACGACCGGAATCTGGGCAGATACCTGCTCGGACGCGTTCAGGCAGGCGCGTTACATTTCCGGAGCCCTTACAAGCCGGTAGATAGATAGTTCTAGTAACAGTTACATTAATTTGTACATAGTAATTGTAAGTAATATTAAGTTTACAAATCTCCATCGACAAGCGAGTAAGATAGCGTTACACTGGAGATCACAGAAAGACGAATCGCGGACGGAGGAAACGGCAATCGATGCATGGAATGGTCGTGTGCGGTTTCGATTAAGAGAGAAAGGCGTTCGGTTGATGTATTTTGTTGCGCGATGTATTAGCGATAACAATGCGCAAAACCATCAAACGAATAGACGGGAAAATCGTCGATCGTTGTTCGAGGTGGATTTTTAGAGAGCGATCGGGAGATAGGGGACAATCGCGCGTGATAAATTTCTATCGGAGCTTTCACGCGCCGATAAATTCTTTGTTGCGCTCGGCATCGTTGGATCGAGGTTGTTGGATGGGGATTCTGAACTCTTTTCAAACGTAATATGCCGGATTTAACGAATTGTGCGCGGGATAGAACGCAAGAGGAGGCGTCAGAACATAGGTAGAAGATTTGCCAAACTTCTAAGCGAATTCGTGTAATTGATGCTGAACGACGAAACATCATAAACCGTTCTACTTCTTCATCCAAGTTACTCGATCTGTCGCGTGTTCGAATATGGGTCTCTGTGTTTCATTATAACTTCATTATAACGGTTATAACTTTAGAGTTACGCCGGGAATTGCATACACATCGGGAAACAGGAAATGCAGTTGAATGGAGAAAAGAGATTTAAGATATTTCAGAGTGTATTGAGGTTACTACAGAAGGATGAAAGATCATAGAAATTTTTGTTCCATTTTGTACGTTATTCTATCCGTTCGTCTATGTGGACATGGCGTTCCTTGCTTCGTTCAAGTATATTTGTAGAGTTACGTGAGCTACTGGTTTTATCGAATTGTATACGTATAAAGAAGCGAGAAATGCACTCGACTAGAGCGAAACGATTTAAGAAATTTCTGACCATATCGACGTGACATTGGTACGAAAGACCATAAAATTCAGTGCTCCTTTTGCACGTTATTGCATCGCTGTATTCCTACTTTTCCTCCAGTGGCGGTTCAAAAATTCAGACCGTTGTACAAATTTCTAACGACGTCCCTTTTTATTCGGTAGACGACTGATTTATGTCAATATCCGCGTGAAAAGTTTCAAAAGTACTTTCACGCGCCATAAATGTGGCGCAATACACTCTCGGACAGATTAACGTTTCATTGTACGTGAATACAATTTGTTAGCGAAGTAAAAATATCAGTTTGTCATGCCTGGTGCCATAAAGGCCATCAGGGAGTAAGAGATGTTGCACGTGAGTGCACGTAACTGATGACGTTTAATGGTTAATGTCCTGGAATATTGTTCTGTACTATTTGCGGCACTATGAACATTCAATGCCGGCACTTACGGTGTGTGCAACACCACAAACTGCACGGATTAAACGGTAGTGAGAACCAATAAATTGCGACGAGAAAGCGCCATATATCTCATTACCGTTGCTCTATGGTAAAGTGCCCGTTAGTCATTGGAAGACGATTCTTCGTGCAGACGAGGGCTTCTTATTTGGAAACGTTGCAATAGAAGCGGCAGGACAGGTGCTCTCGTTTTTTTCTATTCATCCTGTGATTGTCTATCGAAAGACAATCGGAAGCTCGTTTGTTCCATTGAATCTCCAATAGGAGGCGATCGTTTCGTGCGTATCAAACCACTGGTTTATCAGACGATAAATAGGGCGAATGGTGGTGCAATATCGAGAATCGATTAACATAGTTGTGGTATTGATTAGAGTAGTCGCGAGGTAATTTGGCAATCCTAGAGTTAAGGCACGACGGCATATGTAGTCTCGGCCTCGAACTTGCAGTTTCTTCAATCGAGAATGTGGTTTACCTCGGTCAGACAGAGGAACAACCACTACCTTGTGGAAATACGTTCACTTAATAGAGTGACAAAGGACGAACGCGTTTATGAAACTGGAAAAACCCGTTTCGATCATTTACCTTGGGAGATAGGAGAATATCTTTAATTACTGTTTACGCTTGCTTTTTACTGGTAAATCCTGATTTACGAAGACGGATTTCTATAATGTTTCGCAAAAAAGTATCGAGTATTATATTAATCAGAAATAATAGTAAAAATAATAATAGGACGAGCTATCACCAACGAGGAAATGATATCATCGATCCTGCAAAAACTATACACATTCTGGCGGTTGTTTGGTAAATGATGATATGCGCAAAAACATGTTACTAAATTTGCAAACAATGGCAATCTCAATGACACGTTGGGTGTTTTTAGCACGCTACCATGGGATCATTAGAGGCCGGCGTTATGGAGTTTTCTTAATGTACTTAACATTTCTTAATATATTCAATATTTAATTATATGCGTTTAAAAAATTAAAGTACCATCGAACATATAAGTATAATATTTCTATAACGTATATTTTTATATTGCAACCTTGTTTTAAATAAAATCAAATTGTTCCCAGTATTTAGGTTGAAAAAATATTGTTAAACTCCCTTTTCAGGAGTTTCTGTGTTATGTGTGGTTTGTTTTATCGCGAAGCTTATGTGTTTCCATAGTTTTCCGGGATTTTTTCCTGAGTTTAGATGTCAATTTGAAAAATTGTCTTCTACATACTCGGCCTTAATGTCGAGTTGCTGTGAAGAAGACGATCCTCTTTCCGTAACTGATTACACACAGAAACTCCTGAAGAGGGCATCGTAAGATGTCGAAACATGTAGAGTGAATAAAAATTTAACAATATTTTGTCAACCTAAATAATGGGAACAATTTGATTTTATTTAAGTATGATATTTTAACCTTTAACGTTTTTATCCGGTAAATATGTGGTTTTAATAGAAAAAGTTTTGTTTACTAATTTTATTATTATAGTTGACTCGCTCCGCTGAGCACGCGTGGCTGAGAATGAAATAATTACCGCTATTGCTTTTTTTGTAGAGAATGAATTACGTTATTATTTTGATACTGCTCGTACGATGCTTGCGTTTTGAGGGCCGACGTGTACATAAATAAAAAGAAAAACGGAACATATTCTCGCGTTATAGCGCATCCCAGCGCCAATCGTGCTCTCCTGGAACGCAGCAACGAAGCGTCAGATGGGGAGACGATGATAGACATTTTGCAAAATGTGCGCATCGGTATACGCGCAAAATTACAATATAAGTTTTACTTCGGTAACAATGACTAAATTAGTGAGAAATGCTGCTTGCACTCGACGGATTAATTGATTTTCCAGTTCTGAAAAATTGAGACGTTGAAGATCGTCCAGCTACAAATATGTATTCTTCGACGGTGACGCAGTATGATGAGCAGAAGAGTACAGATTACAATAAAGTAATAGAGGAGAAAGCCGAACCCGTACAACTGTTGAAGGATGTTGGTCCAGTAAAACAACAAATAATTTGGCGAAATGTAATCGGGTTATTCGCCATTCACTATCTCGCTGTTTCTGGCTTCGTGAATGGCTATCGCGATGCTAAATTCTGGACTTGGGTTTTCCGTAAGTTTTACTAATTTCTGTTTCTTTTAGAAAGTTCCTTTGCGGTCGTGTTATAAAATCGAACGCTTTCCATTACTTTCACTCCACTTATTTAATTACCACCTTGTGGTTTCTTCTGGATTTTATTAGACTTCTTTCAAGGTTGATAACTATATTCTAGGATAATCTAACAGATTCTTTTTTAATAGTGTTACTTTAACACGTCAATTGTCGCTGGAACTCTGTGGAATTTCTTAACGAAAGAGGACCTTATACTATTCATTGCATAGAAATATCAATACCCAGAAAATATTAAAATTACATCCCAATTCTTTTTATCAAATAATTAAGTTAGAAAATTAGGATATTGAAATTCTTGTGAAATATAAATTTACTTTAAAATATTGCTTCTGTGATCGACGTAGCGTATAAAACGTTAATATCGCTGTGAGTGTGCTTCGACATTTTATACAACGCATCTGCCTGTGTACTGTTTAGGGAAATTCTATATTCTTTTTTTTATATCTCTACTTAAAAGTAAAGCAAATGCGAAGCGTACAAAAACTACAAATACATGTAACAAAACGAGTAGGAACTCGTAAAAATTCTTGCTTATATTCGGCTTCTTTGAAAGTATGAAGTGTGAATTAAAACAGAATGTATTCATATGACTTATAATGATACAATTATTATTCCAGCAACGCTGTACGGAATTGTGGGTGGTGTCGGAATAACGGCGGGATCTCATCGACTTTTTGCTCACAGAAGTTACTCTGCGAAGCTTCCTCTGCGAATACTTTTGTGCTATTTGCATTGCATAGCCGGACAGGTGAGGCGATGTCTGCGAAACTCACGATTGCATTTTACGTAACAATATCATTAATTAACGATAAAACGGCGCGGCTTAACTGAAACTTGAATTTTCTATTAGACGCATCTTTCGAAGTGGGTGCGCGATCACAGAACTCACCATAGGTATACGGAAACGGCCGCGGATCCACACGATGCTTCTCGCGGATTCTTTTTCTCTCATATGGGGTGGTTGATGGTTAAACGTCATCCGGCTGTCAAGGAGTATGGAAGTAAGATCGATATGAGCGATATGGCTTCAGATCCCGTGGTACAATTTTTCGATAAGTAAGTGATTTTCTTCTTCGTACTTATTTCACACTTTTACATTTACAATTGTGACTTTGCAATTTTTTTTAATCTCACTCTTTCGCATATCTTGACATTTTTGCTTCAATTTCGTAATTGCCGAAATTCTGTAAATAACAGTAACGATATATCGAAAAAACGAAAGTGCAAAGATGCGTTGGATACATTAGTGAATGGGTGAGCAAAAAAACGACGCGTGGGCCAAATGCCGCCGGCCTATTCTTACAATTAGAGGTTCTATAAGGCCCGCCGCAGATTTTCAAATCATAATATAGAAATATTAATGTTTTACTATAAAACAATTCACAATTTATAAAAATTAACAAACCAAAATTTCCCATAAAAGGTAAAATATTTTTTTGCATAAGCGAAATATATATAGTTGTGGGAACTTAAATGACAGATGACCAAGTAACTTCGTTTCTCCGAATCAGTAGATCCCGATTCGAACCACATTGTTAGGAACTTTAAGAAATGCATTCACAGCTTATTCGTCTCATTGATAATAAAGAATATTAAAAATAATGTTTTCTAGAATTCTTATTGAGTTTTGTAATGAACTGTATTGACCGGTCCAAGTCTTTCCATTTTCTTGGTCAGTTTTTAAGAAAGTGTGTGCATCATTACACGAATACAGTTCATCATTAAATTACAGGTACTACGGACTTATTATGACATTCGTGAGCTTTATTTTACCGGCGCTACTGCCGGTTTACGGATGGAACGAATCTTGGTACATAGCCATTCATTCAGTGTTCATTCGATACGTCATGTCGTTACATTTGACTTTCATAGTCAATAGTTTTGCACATTTCTGGGGCAACAAGCCATACGATAGGTAGGTTACAATCGCAACAATTAAAATAGTTGATCAATTTTTCAACTTCGTTCGAAGTATTAGTTGTACGTCTCTTTTTATGTCTTGCAGAACCCTAAAGTCCACCGACAATGCAGCAGTGGCATTCTTCGCGTTAGGCGAAGGCTGGCACAATTATCATCATTCCTTCCCATGGGATTACAAAGCCGCTGAATTGGGAAATTACGAATTGAACTGTTCGACAGCATTCATCGAATTAATGGCGTGGCTAGGATTGGCGTACAATTTAAAAAGCCCGAGCAGAGAGGTCATCGAGCGGACAATGTTGAAAAAGGGCGACGGTACCAATAGCTTCTGGGGACGTAAAATTCATTAATACTAGACAGATTCCTATTAAGGAGAGATTCCACTTTCGCATGTTAATCGACATACGTTTCATCGACATTTTAAAACTCGGTGGAATGTTTTCTGGTTATTTATAAAGTTTTCTTCTAACTTATGTATTTTAAACTCCGTGTTTATGAGCTCCGTAGTTGGACGATTGAACGATATCGTGTACTCTTTTATAATAATCGCCAGAATGGGCGAAATTCAGGGAATTAACCGAATATATGCAAATAATCGAATACTTCCAATGGTTCACGATTATTTGTCATCGTGAATTTTTTCGATAGAAAGTGCAGGTCGTCGTGCATCTCGTTCCATTACTCATTAATTTAAGAAGTTACTGCGAACAGACTAAAAGGGTTTTACGCTACAAGCATTAACTGCGGAAGGGCTTAGAACAGAGGCGCAGTTATAGGATATTTGCAATGAATATTGCAGTAACATAGTCTGTTTGCTGCACGCGTGCGGTGCTGTAATTATTGATGTTGGCGGCTCTGTAATTATTTGCAGCTACTCTCTTCGTTACATCGCGTCTTCCGTAATAATGTCACGAACAACATCCTACTCTTGACGATGATCGTTTAAGTCTGTTTTACGATTGTCGATTAGTTTACGAATACGTAGAATACTGTAGAACATAACATTTTATTTTTATTTACTTTATCTAGTTGATTCGTGCAATAGGTGTGCGTACATTGTTAAGCAATGCAACAATGGTAACTAAAGCTTTAACGACAATAGCAAACGCGAGCTTGTTGCTTGTATAAAATAAATAAAATGCTACTTGTTTTTTTTAACGATTGTCTAACATTTCGTGAATTTCCAAGTCCCAACGCGATATAGATTCCTACCTAACTCCAGCGTTTTAAATACGACCTTTGCGATTCCTTTTATACTATATATAGTACTTCGCAGGCCTACATAATCTATTCTTAAATCGTGGAACGTTGTACAGAATATTCTCGGACATCCGCGAAAAATATACCACGAGTTTGCTATAAGAACGCTGCAACGACCTAATCGTAGATCGATTCGTTATTTTTAGCCTAAGAGAAGTTCGTTTTACAGCCGTAACTTTCGCTACGATAAAAGCAACTATCGAGTTTTTCCTCTCCTGGCAATTATTTCCACTCGACCCTCCATTTCGCGTTGCATAACACAAGCCTTGTTGTTTCAAACTTTTACGTCAGAGATTTTCCGCGAAATTATTCCACGCGTACCTTAAAATGGTAATTAATGCGGTCACCATTTCGGTTTGGACGTGCAAGAAAACAAACGTATCCTCATGTCTTCCTTTTTTCTATGACCTTTGCGAGACGTAGTCGAGGTTTTTTATCTCCTTTATAGACAACTGTCTCTGTTTGTTAAGGAAATAAATTTTTCAGGAAATACCGAGGATCTGTTACAACAATTTTTATCTTCTGTTGCTGTGAAACGGCAGTCTGAAGAGCGTTTCAGCGCAATACGATCTATTTTTGTCTTACCCGACACTTGTCAATATTTTCTTCCATGAATTTATCATGACCACCGCAATAGAATGGATCGATAGGGCACCATTTCGTAGATGAACAGTTTCGATGTGCCTTTTGCATTACCTTCGGCTGAATAAATTTGAATTTCGTATGCGACAAATTGCCATTTACCGTGACATCAACGTTGGATTTTTCCTTAGCCTTTATCATTTTTCGTCTTTAAATGGCACTACGAATGATATAACATTTTGCAAACATACTATGAAATTATTAAATTAACAATTAGTAAAACTTGCAAGAATCTTGTAGATAGTTTAACTCAATTGAAATTTTATTCAGCTCATGTTGAACATTATCTAAGGATTCAACGACATATTTGTAAGGTAGCGGAGCAATATTTTTAGCTGGCATTCAAATAAACAGTGGCGGTAGAACAAATTTTCGTCTCTCCTGCAAAATGTAGTTCTAGTACCCTAGGAAAGAAAAGACAATTTACATCTAGTCATATTTTGATTACAATATAATATCAATTCCATAAGAAATAGAAACTAATCTTAAAAAATATGGTGGGATCGGGGTTGCACTCTGCTAAAAAGAACTTACGGGGGAACATACCGAACCCGTACACGCCGATTTTGATGAAAATTATGTGGTAGATAGATCTCGAAGAAATATTTGACACGTGTCTTTTTATATCTGCTATCGTCCACATTGAAGGGGTGATATTAGCCCTCAAAGTTTGGGATTGAAAACAGTTTTTTTGAAATATCTCCGCAATTAAAGGGCCTAGGCAAAAAATGTTTTTCCCAAATTGTGCGTCTCGAAATTACGAATCCATCGATATATATTCTAATTGCAAAAAATTATTTGTTTAAATAATATACTAAAATTTCGAAATTTTTGTTAACTTTTCGTTAGTTTTTTGTCCTAAATGTGGTTCTTTTCTCGTGTAAATTTATATGTGTAAAGTATAGACAAAATTAGTGAATACGTGTTTTTGGAATGTTTTATTTTCTAACATTTAACGATAATTATGTAACGTTTAATTTACGCCCGCCTCGTATTGTAGTAACCCAAGGAAAGCATCTCTTATTAATAAAATCTTTTTTACATCATGGGATTTTATATTACAAAATTTACGCAAAACAATAAAGTTATAAACCCCGACATTAACAAAGAAATTAATTTTCGCAGCCGAGGAAAACGTCAATTACCTACGGAAAGCTATTAGTTTTTCCATGGGCCCTGTTAAAGGTAAGGCCATAAACACATGCGTTTTTCTTACTGGCTGTATGAGTTCTTGGTCGACGTTCGAAGCATGTATAGTATACCATACCAAGGTGATTAGATTTTTGAAATAGTAAATTACACACTTCGGACAATGAAACTAATTCGTATGCTTCTTTTGTTATGTATCCGTCCGCGAAGGTTGTCCTACCGATAGGAACGCCCTCCGCAAAGATATCATTTTTACATTAATGTAAATATCCACATTCTGCGAATGTCCACTAAACCAGAAGTACAGAACAAAGCCTGGGTACTCATGGCGAACAATATTCATATACCTTGTACGAAACGGGCAGAAGTTAAACGTTATATAATTATCGTTAAATGTTAGAAAACAAAAAATTCCAAAAACACGTGTTCACTAATTTTGTCTATAGTTTACACATATAAATTTACACGAGAAAAGAACCACATTTAGTACGAAAAACTAACGAAAAGTTAACAAAAATTTCGAAATTTTAGTATATTGTTTAAACAAATAATTTTTTGCAATTATAATATATATCGATGGATTCGTAATTTCGAGACGCACAATTTGGAAAAAACATTTTTTGCCTAGGCCCTTTAATTGCGGAGATATTTAAAAAAAACTGTTTTCAACCCCAAACTTTGAGGGCTAATATCACCCCTTCAGTGTGGACGACAGCAGATATAAAAAGACGCGTGTCAAATATTTCTTCGAGATCTATCTACCACATAATTTTCATCAAAATCGGCGTGTACGGGTTCGGTATGTTCCCTCGTTAGGAGAGGGAGACGTGAGAAAGAAGTGTCAGCAGGGAAAGTCGCAGGCGCAGAGCTTTCGTTCCGACCTAGGAGATCTCGACATTAAGCTACTGAGGCCGAAGCATGCTGCTTGGGCTGGGTTACCGTGCGGCTCTCTTTCTTTTTCACGGTCCTACAGATTCAGTTATATAAAATATTCCTTGAATACAATATTTAATATTAACTATATTTTCTGACCACTACAGAAACAAATAAATTTTCAAGTATTCATTAATATTTATCGCTTTTCAGCAGTATTAGAGCAATTGCTAACATCGTTTTCCTTTCGAAAGATATTAGATATGTATATGTGTATGTACTTTAATGCTAGAATTGCCGGCGAGAAAACTGTTATATTTAAATGCTAGAACAGATGATCGTAGAATATTTAATCAATGGCTATTCTATAAATCTAAAGAATTGTTATAAAAATTGTTGAACAACTCGTTTTGACTGCCATAATACCAATTTCAAATATTTCAATTTCTAAGTGATGACGGGCCCTGTATGTACAAAACATTAACAAAAATTGTGCTTCATTTTTCGGTATATTTTGAATCTAACTTAAATTAAAGATAATTTTAGCATCATTAGAAACATATTAAATAAAAAAAATGGTGCCTGCTTCCTTTTTCAGGCCTCCTGAGTTGCGTAACACCCTCCTTATCCGTCGAAGTAACAACGTGAAATATGTTTACCAGTTACGGTCTAATGCCGCGATATACATATGTGACAATGCATCGTGGTAGTTATTAGGTATTAACGCGTGCCAAGATATGCATAAATGCATTACCGAGCCTGGCTTTAAACTAGCAAGAAACTTGGTGCAGCGCACAGTCGAGTTACGTAGATATATCCATTGTTCGAAAGCACTCGAGTTTACGCGGAAATCTCCGTGATCTATGTATCAATACAGTTTGCCGTCAACGGCCATTGGTTTGCATTTTACTTGCTAATATGATTCTGAGTTACGTAGGCACCAATACGTAGACTAAACTGGAACGAATTCACTTGTTCTTTATTGCAAAACAGTGTGGCAAATATCCACGAGAATCCAGCCAAGTGAAATTTCTTTCACGGCATCATGTGCCGTGGTAGGTTTCGAGATAA
Organism: Cerceris rybyensis; assembly: GCA_910591515.1. Lineage (NCBI taxonomy): Eukaryota > Metazoa > Arthropoda > Insecta > Hymenoptera > Crabronidae > Cerceris > Cerceris rybyensis. The sequence continues at coordinate 2,100,357 of OU342796.1, read as the reverse complement.
TTGTATGGGTTCCGTAAATTGCTTGTTGATTGAGACATATAGAATTTCTTCTTTAGTGAAACATTGGACGGACGCGTTGTTACAGAGTGTATAATGTTGTAATGCAAATTTTGGGCATGTAGTTGAGCGTCTCAAAGGAAACTGAAATATCGATATTTCTTGGCAAACGAGTTTTAGCCTTTGAACAAAGTATCGGCGATACGCGCAAGGATTGGCGTGTCAAATTGATATTTAAATAACCATAATTCTTACAATATACATATTGTTTCGTGGAATGAGTGCCATGTTAAAACTTTCCACTCTAGCAGGGCAAAAAAAAATCAATTCGCGAAAAACCAGTCGAAACCTGTTAATCGAGGAATCAGAGCTGCAGTCTAAAAGGGATCAGAGCGTAACGGTAAAAGCACGTCGAAGTTCGGTAGAAATTCGCGCGTTCAGCTTGAGGGCGGTATAAATTACTACGCGGCTATATTTCCAACGCGTTTCGGGATTGATGCAGAGCAAAAAGGAGGTGGCATTATAGATCCGGCTCAAAGCCGATCAAAAAGACCAGTGCTGATGGCGTAGACGTCATTCTAAAGCGGAGGCGAAAAAAGGCGCAAAGTGCAAAGAGAAAAGAGAAATAGGAAAAAAGGGGGAGGCAGAGGGGAGGGTGAAAGAAATGGCGAAGGGAAGGAACTTATGTGGGAGGTGATGTGTGAACCCGCGCAGTTGCTTCTCGGTAAGCGGTCGCTCGTACTGGGACTCTGCCGGTAGTGCATACGTATTGTTTGGAAAGCAGCTCATCGCCAAGAGCCTCTCGTTAAATCTCCAAGAACTTTGTTCGTTCGCTCGCGAGATCAATACGGCTCCTAGGTTCGGTCTACATGTGTAGGTACATGACAAAAGTTCTGAACTTTTGACCCGGGAAACGGCCATTGTACTGCTGACGTTCTATTCCGTATTTTATGTACGAATACCAGCCAACCACTCACCACGCACCCCTCTTGGTATTACAGTTTTGTATGAGCGCGGGTATGCGCGAGGGTGCGCGTGCGGAGGCGTATAATGCATCGCCGTTTTGAAAAGGTAATGCAATTCATAACGAAGCATCGCGATGCAGTTTTACATGTTGTTTCTCGTTCTGGGGAACGAAAAACAAAAATAATAATGGTTACAACGTTAATAATCGTAAAAATGCTAATGTTAATGGTGATCGTTATACTTGTATTATTACGCTGCATACTTGGCCGATCGTTATAATAACCCGGTTTTGTTTCGGTGTCGAGGTCGTCAAAGGGGTGCGGGCGGTCGGGAATAAGGAAAGGAATAATAGAAATAATGAAAACAATGGTGACAGTAATGAGGATGATAATGAAAACAAAACCAGTGACGTGAATGTCATTGTAACGTTCTTATGCTGTAAAGCGTGAAAAGTAATTTAACGAGGCCGTAGATGATACGTAACAGGGGGTAGGGTGTACGTGTATCTGCGTCGTATAAATTTCACTCTTTAGTCGATGGTCTTGCTGGTAAATGTGTTACGCATAAATTTCAACGAGATCGATCGTGTTTTCGTAGTTTATACGCCCTGTCGCTTGTGTAGACAAAACCGCTTGAAATTTCGTCGAAACAAACGTATCGTTGAGAATGTTCAATACAATAGAGAAGCTCTGGGCTTTTCGTGGATGTCGAAACACGTCGCGTTTTGTCGTTAACGTTTCCCATTTTTCTAACCGAAAACTTCGATACTGCCCATTGGAAATTGGAGGTCCTTTTATTTCGAAAATGCTTTTTTTGTAAAAAAAAAGAGAAATAAATAATTAATCTAGTCGCTTCGCACATTTTTTTCCTCAACCTGTCTTACAAGTTATATATCCGGTTGTTTTTTGAATCGCAAGTGTATCCACTAAAGCACTTTTTACCGTAGAATATCGTTTTTCTGAGGCGTAGTTGCAAGGACAACGGAGAAAATTCTATTATTCTGCGATTCTTTCGCTCTCACGAAATCTATTTATCTTTGTAACTGAAAACATCCACAGAGAAGAAAAACAGAACTATGTCTACCGAAGCTGATGCGTTTCACAAAAACGTTTCTCATTAAAGAAAAACTAAGAAAACGAATTCATTCGCAATGTAGGCACTTTGAGTTAAATGAAACTCTCATCCCTTATTTTTCTCTGTATTCCAAGTGTCAAGTAATTTTCCTACAATATACTTCATCCCGAGTTTCATTACGACACAATAAATAATACTTCTTATACCAGCATCGGCTAACGAGACGATGTTTCTTCCTTACAACCATCGGGAAAAGAAAGGCAGAGAAAGAGGTAAGTTTCTCGAAGAGGGGTTCTCTCTGAAAATGTAATTCCATCGATCTTTGTGCTCCCCTACCATTACGTTTCCTTACGTCCTCTATGTAAGCGGCATACGATCACCGTGACCTCAAATTTCAAAAGTGAATAACAAAAGGTTGTCGGTGAAAAAGTCTCGGTTTCCTAATAAATGAAAAAAAAGTAATTCTATTGATCCGCATATCCCTGTGGCGCTCTGTTCCACCGAGAGATAAATCTAGCATTTACCCTCGCGTACACGGTCGTATCTACAGGTGGAGGCGCCTGCGCGTCATCCCCGCAGGTAGTCCATGGGTGTCACTCACACCCTCAAGACTTACGGATATGCAACTGCCTCTACGTATTCATTCCCCGCGTGTTATACTTCCAGCCAGGACCGTGGAATTCTTCTATATCAATTCACCCGAGATCTCTCTCTCTCTCTCTCTCTCTCTTTCACCCTCGCCGTCACCCCCTTTCCTTCCTCCGCTTTTCTCCTTTCCTTTCTCCCCTCCTTCCCTTTTCAGTTCCCTGTCCTCTTTAATCAACTACCAGTGCAACCGGTTAATAGGACCGACTGCATTGTGCATTGAAAATATTGGTTATTTCTGACAAATAGCGAACGTTGGTTTTGCGAGATAAATCGGTGATTTATCGTAGATGAGATTTCACGTCGTCGTTTCGAGGGAAATTGAGAATAGCTGTCGCACGAATATGTAAGTATGTATAGGGAAACATTTGTTTGTGTTTGCGATTGCTTCAGCTAGGAGAGTATAAATATTGCTTCCCTGGAATTTTCAGAATATTGTTACATTGATAATAGCGACAGTTTTTAATTGTAATGGGAATACGAAGTTCATTCTATATTCGTATATGCGTTTGGGATAGGTTTATCGCATAGAAAAGCATGATTGAATTATTCAACGGAGATCGATTTGAGTGGGTTGCATTCTCTCAGGGGAGAAGTTTCAGCTGGGTTAAAGATAGATATCAATTTCGTGAAGTGTATAAAACGTTTCACTTACCCTGCTATAACTGCTTCCTTCAAGGCTACTTCGTAGTAAGAATCTTCACGGCCACTACCACTACCACTGTCCCGACACCACTTTCTACCCCCGTTCAGTGACACCAAATGTATGTACCCTTACGTGTGCATGTATCGCTGTGTCATTTTGACGGTACTCTGTTTACCTAGAGATTCTAAATCGTCAGTGGTAAAATCATTTTTACGAGAATTTCATCAGGTGTTGTAAACTATGAAGTATACTTGACATTGACGATCTCATGATTTCAACGAGCTACAAAACATGTCAATGGGGGGATTTTTTTCTATCGTTATTATCGATAAAAAAAAGGAAGAAGGGACAAATGTGAGGAATAATGCGAGCAAAAGAATTTGCCGTGGCGCGTGTGTGTTATTACGTGGACGCGTGCATTTGAAGATTGTGAGTGTACGCGAGTGAAACCTACCGACCACAGTGATAGCTTGGGGTGTACTGAACATGAGAAGAGGGTTGGAAAACGATGTGGAATCTAATCTAGCCTTACCTAACCAAGTCTCAGTGGCGCAGCGTGCGCCTGGTATCGCGCCTGCGTCATTCCATCTTTGCTCAAACTTTTCCGACAATTTGGGAAATTAGGAAGGAAACCGGAAATGGGATTACCTAATGCGTTTCATTCTTATTGGATAGCAGTTACTTTAACACGAAAGTAGTATTGTTGTTAAAGTCTCTTAGGGGTCCTTTTACAAGATCGGGGAGTGGTAGAGGGCTTCTGAAAGGGATCCGTTGATTTTAAGCTTCGATTACCTTTCGAGACACAGTACAGAGAGAACTATTGAAAGTTTTTTGTGATAGAAAATGTTCTTTTATGACAGGATGTAATAATGGATTGCTGATATTGCCTGATGTATAAACGAATTGGTTCGTTTAGGTTCATTGAACTTTGTTTATTGATTGTGTATTTTATAAGGTATATTGAACTTTTGAAACTTTAACGTTAAAAATGTTTTTTTAATTGGTGAAAAATATTGTTGGATCATGAAAGTTTGACGAATAAAAATATAGAACGCATACGTAAGTTAAATTTCTATCGGTCTCATGTTACCGATATTATATTCGAGTTTCATAAAATTTGTATTCTTTAAACAGAGCGTGCTAGGGGATGATGTGCAAAATTATTGCGATTTTATAGCTGCTGGTTATCATATTCCTTATGTATTTCTTCTTTGAAATAAGCGGTCGCTTCTTTATCTTTTAAGCACGGATACCTACCGCTGAAATAATGGGTTGTACAATTTCGGAATAAAACAACTTTTTATCTTTGACCGATAGTAATGATCAAGGAATTAGATTACCGCCAGTGCAAAGATTCAAGCAATTGCAGCGCACTCTGTGAGAAAATAATGTAATCATTGTTACACAGGTCGAAGCTTAAATGGAAACAACGTTACCTATACTTCGAAATATGTTTCCTGTTAATATTTACAGAAGGCGGTAGTATCGAGTTGAGTGCTTGTATACAAATTTTTAAATATTGCGCGCCTAATAATTTTAGTATTTCGTATTAATACTGTCACTAGTTTCAGAAAAAATAGGAAGATTGTAACAATGGTCATTATAATTGTCAGCATGGAAATGAAAGAAGAAAAAATGTCGTACTGTAGCACGAACAATTGCAACGTGCCCGATATGAAAATTTATTAAATGCTACTACTTAACGCAGGCAAAAAAGCTTAGATAGTGGACGTGAGTACGTGGAAATATATACATATTTATCGAACTCTGTCACAGAAAATACTGCGAAGGAGAATGGTGCGTGAATTGTATGAAAAGTAAATATAGTTTCAACCTGTGAAGCATTGTAGAAATTTTGCGAAATTGAAAAAACTAAAAACTCTTTCTTTACCACGAAATCGATAACTCAGACTCTGAACAAACAATTCCTGTCAAAAATATTAATTGCACTCTAGAAAAATGGCAATTACAGATTTTTAAAAGTTCAGTGAATGTTACCAAAACAATATAATTAAGTATTATACGGTCAATGGACTTTAAATTTTGAAGCGTTAATTTGACCGTCGTTGCTTTATGCCATCACGACATGTGTTATCGCCAAACGAATGTACAAAATATTATTCATACTCCGACAGATTTCAAAATCACGCGGAGAACAGTCAGGAGTATGTTCCGCTACTTGCACCGTTTCGACAGACTATCGTGCTATAGCGTCGCGAAAACTTAAAGCGATCTACATATAAACACGGCAGCCAACCGAGAGCACAGTCTTCGAAAACTTTTGAATAAAAAATAAGTTAAATACAGGTACACCTTCTTATTATCAAATATAGAATACACTTGACGACGAGGGACGCTTTGCCACTTGAGGCACATAATCACATGAATCAACAAAGATATATTTCATCCTACGTGAAATAGGTATTGTCAATTATACGGTATTTTTACCTATATGATATTAAATTTAATCAAAATTTTATAATAAATTGAAACATAATCATAAGAATGCAAGATGGTTAAACAATATGGGAAAACTTTCAGATTTCTAGGGATTTCTAGATAATTAGCTTGTTATTGTTATTGCATTGCGAGCAATAACGGTTAGCAAGTGTCAATGTTTGACGGTTACCGCAATTATAGATTCAAAAAAATGGTCAACCATCGTCTGTTTCATGTGATATCTCATTTGAAATGTTTTCGTATGATTTTTATAGACTCAAGTTATGCCAGAAGAAGGCAAATGAAACTTCAAATCAACTGTGGTTTTACTTTTTTTATTTACATTTAATAACAATAGTTTTAAAGCAATAATTACAAGAGTATAATACAGTTAAAAAGGTTTGTTTACATCATCGCAGCATTACCAAACATGGGACTGTGGTGTGGGGGCGGGGGGATTACTGATTTACTTAAAAACTAAACCTTTTTCAAAAGGTACAGTGTTGAATAGAAATCATCCCAGGTCAATTTTTGAATCCTATGTTATATCCTTCGTCCTGTATTGCAGCATAAACATCACCATGAAGCTTATTAATTAAAAGTGGTACTAGTAAATCTTTGTTAGTAGGCGACAGAACCTCTATTACATGAAGACTTGCGCGGATAAAATGTAGGACTGGCATATTATATCTGTCGAAAAATGGAATAGTTTTAATCGTTTCTTGTGCCATTGATTTCATATAATGATTTTCCTCAGTCTGTTTTGTATGAAGTGTAGATGCCATAGTGAAGCACCAAAATCTGGAGAATGTCAACTTTCACCGCTGAATGTCAACATTCACATCGTCGCTTGGTGTATGTCCGAAATATTTGCTAAATACCCTTATTTCTGACTTACACCGGTAAATGTCGACATTCATCATCATTCATCATGCACTAATGGTGAATGTTGAACATGTCGGATGTTGCGGCGCGTATTTGTTCTCGCCGCTGATGCGGACGGGCTGAATATTTGTATGAGAATACGCAGCGTCGTCTCTGCTGTGCGCAACTTAATGATCACAGCCACAGTTGGGTTGATAAAAAAAAGATTCGTTTCGATAAACTGATTTGGCTTTATTTGCGTACAACTTGTCGGTTTGCTCTCCAGTCTCGTTGTCCCGTCAGATCCCTCTGCCGGACACCTTCATAGCATCACTCTAATTGGGTGATCGCATCTGGCCATGCTTTGCGGACTAAAGTCCCTAAGCTAGTTGGTCGCATAGGTTGGTATCAACCGCATATTAGATGTTGGTGGTACAGTCCTCAACATGCCGCCCCCTCTTGAACGAATGTTCAATAGTTACTTAGGCTAATTGTTATGTTTATAATAAGACTTGCGTTAAACTTGCTGTACTTGAATACTTATAACTATTTTACATATATATATAAATAGAAAGAAGAACAAAAACAACAATGATAATTCGTTCGTATGTTAACAATCGTCCAAAGGCAATGGTGAGAGATTTCTAACAGCTCGTTTATAAATGCCACTCATTGTTTTTACTGTGACCACTCTCACAACGCCATCTGCGCTCGGGTGTAAAGTGATTACGCGGGCAAGATTCCAGTGTGTTGGCGAAATTCTGTCTTCCTTGAGAGCAACGATTGTGCCGATCTTCACTTCAGCCGCTGCTTCTGAGTGCCATTTTCGACGTACCGTTAATTCATGTAGATATTCGTGCTTCCATCTTTTCCAAAAATGTTGGCGCATTTTTTGAACATGTTGCCAACTCGATAAGCGTCCTGAAGGTACATCGCTGAGATCTTGTTCTGGCATGCCCGTTAAAGAATCTCCGATGAGGAAATGAGCGGGAGTTAGAGCTTGGAGATCGTTCGGATCGGACGATTGCGGGATTAAGGGACGCGAATTTAGGATTGCTACGACTTCTGTGGCGTAAGTTGTTAAAGCCTCGAATGTTAATAAGGTATTTCCCACGGTCCGAACCATATGACGCTTAAATGACTTGACCGCAGCTTCCCAACTTCCACCGAAATGAGGCGAGCGAGTAGGAATCAGATGCCAGTTAATGTTTTCGTCGGTTAACCTTCGCGTTACTTCATCGTTGTGACGCGTGGACGACAGGAGTTCTTGAATTTGCCTAATTTCCATTTTTGCGCCAACGAAGTTAGTCGCATTGTCAGTGTAAATGTCGGTACATTTACCTCTGCGTGCAAAGAATCGCCTGAGGGAGGCAAGAAAGGCCTCTGTAGTCAAATCGCTAACGATCTCTATGTGAATTGCCCGGGTAGCGAGGCATACGAAAATCGCAGCATAAACCTTAATCTTCGTTCGATTTCTATGTTTTCGTTCTTTAATGAAAAAAGGACCGCAGTAGTCAATCCCGGTTTGTAGAAAGGGGCGCTTATACGAAACGCGGGCCTTGGGTAAATTTCCCATGATAGGTTGGAAGAGCAAAGGCTGTGCACGGCGACATGGGATGCATTGATGGAGAATATTCTTTACAGTACTACGTCCATCAATGATCCAGTAGTTTTTCCTAATCGCATTAAGTGTGGCTTCAGTGCCAGCATGAAAATCCTTCAAATGCTCCTCTCGGATAATAAGAGTCGTGATATAATGTTTCCGTGGTAAAATCGCTTGATGCTTCTCCGAGTACGGTAACTCTGCGTTCACCAATCGACCCCCTACTCTTAAGATACCGTCTACATCTATAAAAGGATTCAACGACGCCAACCTACCGTCCGTGTGTTCTTTCGATTTTAATTGAGCAATTTCTTTCGCGAATTCCTCAGCCTGAAACATCGATATTATTCGCGTTGACGCGTGTTGCATTTCTGTGGTAGTGATATGACCGGTGCTTACAGTCTGACGTCTCGCTTTATTTATGAAACGAAAGCAGTGTGCAATGATGCGTTTCAGTTTTGTAAAAGATGAATATTTGTTTAGTAAATGATTTTTAGCTATTGTTGTTGTTAATGTAGTGACCGGACGTCGTTCAGGGATGTCAGCAGGTATTTGTAATGTTGTATGCGGCCATTGTGCTTCGTTGTCATTGAGCCAACTTGGGTTGTCGAACCAAATGTTATTTTGTATGAAATCTGCGGGTGTCATTCCACGTGATACCAGGTCTGCTGGATTGTCCTGAGACGGGACGTAACGCCATTGTTTGGAATTCGTTAATTGCTGAATTTGAACAACACGATTGGCGATGAATGTTTTTAGTGTGTGAGCCGGCGTATTAATCCAATACAACGTGATGTTTGAATCTGACCAGAATATAATATTTTGGAATGATGTCTGATGTAAGGCGCGAATAGTTCCATCGTATAATTTTGCTAGTAGTAATGCTGCACATAATTCCAATCGCGGTAAAGAAATGAGTTTTAATGGCGCTACCTTGGATTTGGAAATCAGAAGATGTGTTGATGCATTTCCGTGGCTGTCTACTGATCGAATGTAAAGACATGCTCCGTAAGCTCGCTCACTCGCGTCACAGAATTCGTGAATTTGCAATTCGGATGCGTCTTTGATGATTACATTACGCGGTATATGTAGTTGGTTTAGAAGAGGCAACTGATTTCTAAAATTCGACCACGAGGTATACACATCAACAGGCACGGATTCGTCCCAATCTGATTTCAGCTGCCACAGTCGCTGCATGATAATTTTCGCCTTTACGATTATAGGTGCTAATAGGCCTAACGGATCGAAGAGTTGTGCTATTTGTGAAAGAATGGTCCGCTTTGTTATGCGTGATTCAATATCTCCTTTTTTAATTGAATATATGATAGAGTCGTTTATAGCATTCCAGTGAACTCCTAATGTTTTCGCGGTTTCGTTTAGATCCAAACAAAGATTTACATTGTTATTAGAATTTTGAAACTTTTCTAATAGTAGCGGTTCGTTTGGTGCCCAGCGTCGCAAGGTCAAACCGCCTCGCTGGGTGAGTTCACTGAGCTGATCGCGAATGATTTCTGCCTCTTGATATGTCTTCGCACCCGTTAACAAATCATCCACGTAGAAATCTTGTTTTAAGATTACGGAGGCCTGCGGATAGGATAACGATTTGTCATTTGCGAGTTGGTGTAATGTACGTACAGCCAAAAACGGTGCAGCTGATGTTCCATAAGTAACTGTATTTAATTGATAAGATTTAATCGGTTCGTTAGAGTTGGAGCGCCAGAGTATTTTTTGGAATTTGCGATCGTCTGGGTGAATAAGAATCTGCCGATACATTTTTTCCACATCGGCAGTTAAAACGTATTGGTGTGTACGAAACCGAAGCAAAATAGAAATGAGATCATCCTGGATAGTGGGGCCTACCATTAGTGATTCGTTAAGCGATATACCAGTCGATGTTTTTGCGGAGCCGTCAAAAACGACACGGAGTTTTGTGGTAACGCTAGATTGTTTTATGACAGCATGATGCGGCAAGTAATAACCTTCTCGGTCAGAAGATGACTCTATTGACGATAAGTGCCCTAACTGCTGACACTCATTTAAAAACTCGGTATACTGCTGTTTCAGATTAGAATTGTAACCACCGCGGTCAAGTTGGTACGAAATATTACCACGGCACCTGGAGAAAACCAACTCCAATAGCGATCGCGACCGATGGAAGGAGCGCTCGGGGGAAAAATGACGATCGCGAGAGAGAGACGAACCCGTCCGACGACGATACGACGTGTATTTCTGAAATCGAGAATAAAACGAAAAAAAAAACGTAATTCAATAGTGTGTTTGTGTTCTAAAACCCCTTCGTTTACAGAATTCTTATTCAATGACCGCTCTAAAGAGATAAATCGTTTGATTGCGGTATTGTAAGATTCTCCTAGCTTTCGACAATTGTCTTTGAACGGTAACTTGACAATGTACCTGCCACTTGAATCGCGTTGTGTGTTTTTTATATAATGTGATTCACAGTCCCTCTCTTCTGGTGAGAGCACGACTTCATGACGGCCTTCCTCTATTTCCCAGAATTTCGACACTTGTTGATTTAACTCTGTTATTGAAAAATTACAAATTGTAGCCTTTGAATAAGCCGACAGTGGCGCTTCACCAGTGACAATCCATCCGAATTGCGTTTTTTGAAGCCTTATGCTGGTGTTAGTTAATGCTATCTGTCCGATGCATAATAATTCATAGAACAATCCTGCTCCCAGAAGAAGGTCTATCTCAGCAGGTCTGTTGAATTGCGGATCTGCGAGATAGATATGAGTTGGTATTTTTACTTGAGTTTTATTAATCACATACGAGGGCAGTGCCTCAGAAATTCTGGGTACGATAAGGAAGGAAACATCAGTAGAAAATTCGTTGTATCGTGATTTGACGTTTGCAGTTGCTGCATACATGATATTAGAAGTAACTTGGTTGATTCCGATTACGGGTACATTTATGCGATTCCTGTGTAACCCTAATTTCGTGGCCGTTGCCTCCGTCAAGAAATTAGATTGTGATCCACTGTCTAATACGGCTCTAACTGCATGTGGATTACCCCGATTGTCATTGATATAAACAATCGCTGTGGCCAGTAGGACTTGAGAATTGGTATTTACGCTGAGACTTGTAGCACTGTTTTGGTTATTCAACGAACTATCACTGTTATCGTTTTTATGCAAAAGAGTATGATGTTTGCCTTGGCATATTTTACAACTGCTCGCAGTACAATTGCTTGTTTTGTGATTTGTTCGAAGACAATTGTAACATAATTTCGCGTTTTTGACTATGTCGATTCGCTGATTGACGTCTATTTGCGTTAATCGCTCACAAGATTGTGTGACATGTGAGCCGCGACATAGATGACAGAAAGGCTTAACCAAAGCTGAATAACAGACGGTGGATTGTGTCGCGTTCCGCGATTTTCGATTGTTCGTGTATCGTGATGTCATCGCGGAACTGTTTGCCCTTTCCCCAAGGTCTGATTTGTCCGGCCGCGCGCTTTCAAGCAATTTTCGACGTGCATGGAGGAACTCTAAAAGCTGTTCCATGTTGGGAAGTCCGACTCCCTGCATTTTTTCCTTCCACAGCAAGCGTGTTTGATCATCTAATTTTGATGTTATCGCGAAAATGGGAAACCCTTCTAAAAATGGTTGATTTAACGCTTGCAACGCCCGATAATGTTTTGTTGCGTTATCTACTAGGTCGTCTAACGATTGAAGAGAGTTTCGATTGCACGATGGTAATTCAAAAAATGCCTTTATTCGCTTATTAATTAAGATTGTTGGATCATCGTAATTCCTCTTCAAAATGCCCCATGCAACTGCGTAGTTCGCGTCGGTCGTTTCTAGCGATTCTATCTTCTCCGCGGCACGTCCTACGAGGCAAGATCGCAGGTACACGAGTCGCTGAGAATCGCGGAACTTCGGACAATCATGAACGGCAGATTTAAACGAATCGTGGAATCCAGGCCATGCCTCGTACGAACCGCTAAATTTTGGCAGTTGGCATGTCGGCACCTTAATATGTGTTTCAGTTTCGTTTACGTTAGTCAGTGGATTTCCATGCTCATTGCTACTACTGCTTGACTGTTGTGATATCGATGGAATGCTCGAGATTATGTTCGTTGACTGTACCGGCGGCGACTCAGGATTAGACACGCTGGGTTGTACTACGTTACGATTCTTGTTTACGTTTGCGCTTATTAAATCTTCCGTTTGCGAAAGACATAGAAAATACGCATCTTCAAACTCCTGTCGCTCAACCAACTGAGCCTCCAAATACTCATCTATCATCTCGATTTCGCTTTGGATATTTTCAAATTTTTCAAAGTCCGATGTTAGCTTTGCGGTTCTAAGCTTAAGCTGCGTCAAATTCGGTTCTTCACTGAGATCGTCAATTAATTTTTTAAAGCGCGTCAGTTGGGCCTTTAGAACTGCACGCTGCCTGATGAGTTCACGCTTACGTTTCTCGCCTTCGTTATTCATTTTGTACGTTCAGAAGTCGATAGGTTATGATAGGAAATTGGAGGGAATCGTCGATTCAATACGTGAGCATGCAAGAACTTACTTGATGATTCAATGAGCGCTGTACGAATGGCGTCCTTAGTTCGACGATGTTGATGGTGACGATAACGGTTACGGTGATGATTGTGATAACGATTACAGTGACGATACTGCTACTGATGATGATGGCACGATATTGATGATGCTGGAGGACCGTTCCCAAGTACCAAGTGTAGACGATTTCACCAGTGGTAATGTTCAGTACCCAGGCGTGGAGAGATCCGGCTCGAAGGACCATCGGAAATTTATATTTTCTTCTCCGTAATTCACCGAGTGACCAAGAATTTAAAACACACGGTACGTTCTAAATGAGAAAAGAAAATAATAATAATAATAAAAAAATTAATCATGTGATTCAAATCTTATTTATTGCAACAACTTAAACTATTATGACACTTTGAATTGCACAAGAGTCCCTTGCTTCTACAACTGCATTTATTTATAGAACACTTCCTTTTGTAATTACAGTGTGTATAGCCTTGCCCCTTTTTTCACAACCGAGGACATTTCCTCGAGTTGTTCTTCGGTTTCAATATTTGCGATTTGTTCGCTAGGCAAAAAAGACGATGCTATGCCTCTTCTTGATTTAACGCCAAACATGGCATCAAAAGGACTTTGGCGTATTCCTTCGTGGTATGTAGTGTTCTTGGCAAATTGAACAAAGGGTAAACCATCTGACCATTTATTTGTACCGTTATCGTTCATCCATACAGTTACCATATTCTGTATATCTTGATTGGCCCTTTCAACTGAGCCTTGTGTTTGACTGTGACAAGGCTTTCCATGAATTATCTTAACATCTTTCCACATAGTGTGTTGTGACGTATTAGTCGTCGCGGTTTTTTTATTATGGGTTAGGATACCTTTACCGCTCCCACATGCCGAATTAACATTATGTAGGATCTTTAATGGATTGCTACTGCAAATTAACTTTATTTTAAAGACACACTAAAGATTACTAAGATTACAACGCACGATGTTGACTTCTTGAATGCGTGATCCCGAATGAGAGTCTGAATGTTTGAATCTTGAAACGTTTATCGTGTTGGGAAGAAGAGAGGGCTTCGCCATGAGAGTGAGCTGATATGTATAAAATTCGGCGCTGATTGATGTTCGGTACAACATAGACTTCAATTAGCAGCGCAGATAACAGAATGAGTGCCAATGTCGAATTACAGTGGATGGTTGGTTATGGGTGCAGATGTATGGATGTATGTATGTGTGTATAAATGTATGTGTCGTCAGAAAATGAGTGTGATGACTTTAGCATGTTTGAATTACAGACGCATGTGTCGCAACATAGTGCATATTTTGGATATAAGTTGATTATTGAATTCTCTACCATTATCTGATTGCAATATTGCTGGTGCACCAAATATTAAAAATATTGTAAGAACGTGATTCGCTACTTCTTCACCTCTTTTAGTTTTCAAAGGTCGTAGCTGAACAAACTTAGTTAAATGATCTTGATACACCATTAAGAACTTATATTCGCCATCTCTGTTTGACTGCATATCTATCAGATCAACTAGGCATCTTGAGTTTAACTCAGAATTGACCATTGGTTTCACAACAATACCTTTCTTAGGTGCACTGTGTTTCATTTGACACTGTTTGCATAAATTTAAATACAACATTACAACTTCATATGTAATATTTTTGTATTTAACTTGTAACTCTTTAAGCATACGTGTTCTTCCTCCGTGGCCTATTCTGGTATGAGTTTCATGTAGTATACTGAACAATTCTTCATTGGTAACATAATACTGTATATTCGTTTCCCCTGGTTTTAATGGTACAATTAACTTCTCTTCATCTTTAATTTTTAAAACGTCAAAACGTTTTAATCGTCTGTAATCCAAAGGTGTGTTGCACTTAGTTTTAGCAGAAATCACTTCGGAAAGTATTTTAGAGTACTTTTCTTGAGAAAAATAAAAACAATTCTCTTCTCGTTTACCCGCAATTAATGCATTTAACTTTTCAAGAAAAAGATCGCGATTTACTGCAGTATCCATTCAGTATAAATTATGGTATCGGAAAAAAAAATTAAGGAAACGTTGCTCACAGCATCAAAGCACATCAAAGCTTGCACAAGGCTGACAAAGCTGACTGAAGCTGACCAGGGTCGACAATGAAGCTGACTGATTCCCAGCAGAATGAAGGATTTGGCGGGAGAGAGCCAGTCGCCTCTTTGTCGGCTCCTCTCTTTTGGACCTCCACCAGAGCATATCTGTGGTTGTCGACATACACTGGTGAGGCTTCGAATGTATGTACAAGAATGTAGTGAAGTATTCGATCTTTCACCGACGTATTTGGTATGTGTTGACATTCACCGGTGAAAGTCGACATTCTCCAATTTCGGTCTTTCACGGTACATAGACAAAGAGTCCATAGAACATTGCGGAATTTCTGGAAAAGCGGAAGCTGGATGAAACCGTAATTATTGTAATTTGTAATACAAACCGTTAATGCGATTTAGATATTGAATGTTGAATACGTGGTGAGAATTTAGATATCAATGGAATTTGACACAAACTGGTTTTGGTGTAATTGGTCCGTTTACATTAACATTAATTCTCTCTCCCGAAGGGGAATTTAGTGTATGACGGCACGAAGTTACTATTCTGTGTTATTTGGAAATCTCTCGAAGTAAGAGTAAAATTTTGTTGATTCTTTTAGTTTTTAATTTTTTGTTGTTTTTAATTGTTCTTGTCATTTTTTTGAAGAAATCGTAATTACCTTTGCATAGGTTTAGTAATGCATGTATCAAGCAATTAAATTCCAACGTAGATTTAAAACTTGTTAATCTTTGCAATAATTTTTGGACGTTTATTATCTTAGAGTCATTTTTGACTCCATTACAACTTGTGTTTTTCAAATACTGAGAGTTAGATAGAACAATTCCGTTTCCAAATTCATATTTGGTATAGTGAATTTTATAACGACTACTTACTACTGCATAGATATTGCAAAAAAAGCATGTTGAAAAGTTTAGTATCCAGTTGTAATTGCAGTAATCTTGATTTAATAAACTTGTTTTGTTTTGCATACCGACGAGTCGCACGATTTCTTTAGTATTGTTTTACATAATAAATTACAAAAATTATTTGAATACCATACAATGTAATATATTAGCGAAAAAATATAAATATAACATTATTTCACTGCACGAAAAAAGGCCATGTTAAGTGTAGCACGAAAAAGCAAATTAGTGATCAAACTTTGTTATCATACTGTTTGCTTATCATTTACATTGGCAAACTGACTTTAAGTACAGATTTGTGTGTGTATAAATATCCTTAATTATTATATCGTAAGGCGAGTAAATGGCACAGGTAAATCAATCATCACGATTTTATTTTTCGTCTTTTATTATCATACGATTTCGTTGTTATAATTATGATAGCGCAAGATTACACATTGTACTCTACAAGTTAGTTTTGATAAGAAATAAAGGTGATAAAGACTTACATCCTCCCATTTCCATAATAAAGAAAAATTGGAAGACATAGAGCGAAGGGCGGGGTCGGGGGCAGTGTAATGAAATTACTAATCGGTTAATCGTTAATACGAGAGGTACGAAATGTACAAAGCAGGTACATGCCATGTTTCGGCGATGCCCAATTACCTAATTTCTTAGGGCTACAGCTTTTACGTCTATGGATTAATATTGTGTTTCTTCTCCGTTAGAGAAAACGGAGAAACGTTGTTTACATCGCGACGTCGTCGTCGAGAAACGCAACGAAGTCGCGTTGCAACCGGTTTATAAGGCGACTTTAAGTACTACAAAGGTTTTGGCACTTAGATTTACGATTGCACTAATTATAAATGGTACTGCTTGTTTCGGGATGGGACACACTTCTTTCTCCTTTGTATGTCTAGACCGTATATCGGTGTCCTTTAATGCGCATCTGGGAGACGAGTTATTTTAGAGCTATGTTCGTTTCAATAAAGTTCACTTTTTGGATTAACATTTTGGACTAAAATTTTCACTTACGTATTATATATATATATGAAATAGAGCGTTTGAAAATAAGGACATGGAAATTAAGAATTTTTTGCATCTCTGTGAAAATGAACAATATATCAACGATACTCAACAATGATAAAATTTACACATGAAAGTTGTAACGTTGATAGCTTATTTTAGAAAGTAAAGTTTAAATTACTATCGCAATGTTTAATCTTCGCTTTTCGTAGTACGCATAGGTTAGTTGATCGTCGAAGAATTTCGATCTCTGAGGTCTAACGACAAGTCGACCGTACCACGTTTCGTTACTACTTTGGCATAACAATCGAAAATATATTTAGATAAGGTGTCTAGACGCACAACTGAGACACAATAGGTTCCGGAGTGAAATTGTGCGCTTTAGGGGTTTTTCTTCTTATCATTTTATACATTGTCTCCGCGCACAGTATAAGAGACCGCGAATTGGTGCGTGTTATTCTAAATTGATGGTAATTTTTGGACTCGGATAAAATATTCCTACTCTCTCCTTTTGGAATTAAGGCAATTGTCAGGCTATCGTATATGAAGTATCGCTTTAGCAAATCGCTTTAGCTCGGTAAAGCGATGCAAAACTGCCAACGTTACGACGCTGGTGGTATCCGTTTGGTTGATTTTGCACGTTGTCAGACCAAATAATGAAGAAATATTAGTTTAGGGAAAGTCTCACCTGCTATAAATACCGAACAATGAAATCCGACTAATAGATGATTTCGATAAATCGAAACGAAGAGTTGCTATGAAATGTTTCGATACGTAAAAGAAGTATTCGGAAGATCTTTGCTTGAAATATAAAAAAGTATTAACAAGTCGGATTGTTTGTATAGTTGTATACAATTAATATAAATACAATACATAATTATTTAGATTTAAATCGCGATAAAGGGAGTCGTTGAATTTGAAAAAAAGAAATTCCCCTCGAACGTATTGTACCGGATTGTCGAATATAGAGGCAAATGGGTATGAGCTTAAAAATACCTTCCGTGGAACGGCTGCATTTATTTTTACAACATCATTGAACTGTAAACTGTGACAACATACAGAGGATTTGATCGACAAGCGAATCATACGTCGAAGTCGATGAATCAGATAATAATCACCGGTATTCGTTAAAAGGAAGCGCTTTTGCGCGCATAATTACATTTTGAAAATGCCTTATACGAAACATCCAACTTCATCACTGGTAACTATTAATATATCCTCTAAATGCTTAAGCAGCTTCCGCATCCTTCGATTTTACTCGACATATTTCCCTCGATGGAAAATTACTGGACGACGGTACTTAAATTCCTTGTATAGTATCAAAGCCACAGTTTATGATTCCATTGTTTCTATCCAACGCGTTTGAGTCAATGTAAAATTACAGTAGTCTCGTTCTACTGTTATAGTATCGAAATTTTTAACTGTACGATGGATCGCGAAGCACTGGACTCTTGTAAAGGTCGACTTTATGTCTTAAATGCAAGAAAACTTAAACCAATCCAAAGTCGGTGTGAACTGTGACGTCACAATTGTTTGGTTTTTCGGCAGCTGCCATGTTGACTTCGACCAATGTATCCACGCTGTTAATTGGACAACCTTTCAGAATTTTTTGTGCTGCTAAGCTGGTAAATTGCACTTGCATGTCGCTCAGACTCGGATAAGAATAAAGATCTCCCCGACTGACTGTCTTCTCCAAATTCGGCTCCGACCCTTGAGGAGCGCGGTGTTGTTTGTTGGTCTCAAGATTCTCGATATAAACGTTGTTAAAGGATCCTCCGAAACCGTCGAAAGATTTAGTAGGCGACGGTGGGTTGGAAGAGATATTATTCTTCGATCCTGGACGAAGAAGGTTTCTATAACTTAGAGCGTCCTTCGACAAAGAGAGACTAAGCTTTCGAGAATTGTTCATGGCGTCGTTGGTGTTCTTCATGCTTGGTAGCGTAGGAGCAGGATGTTCGTGGACCAAAGAATTCTTATCTATGTTATTAGTCGATCCGTCGATCAGATGAGCCTGGCTGTTGTTCAAACGATTGGTCAACTTTAATTTATTTGGCAATTCTTCTTCCACTTTTGGTTTATTCTCCTTATCCGATTCCGACAGAAGTAAGCTTGGCTTTGAGTCTTTGGATGAATAAAGCGAAGATGGACGCTCGAGCTTGCTTGACTTGTTCAATTTCTCATCGTCGAGTTTCGCTTTCAGGAGCTTCTCCTCGTCTATTCTGGTCTTGTAAACCTTCTCACCAACTAATTCCCTTTCCTGTTTCTCTTTGCTGTCGATAGTCTCCTTGTCTGCCATGTTTGTCTTTACGGTGCCATTTTCGAATGTGATTACCGATCTCATTGGTGAGTTATTCTGTTGTACGTAAATTTTTGTACCGGGTGAGCCGGAAATGGTCGTCGTGCTCGTAGCGTTCGAGGCTAAAGTGACGCTATTTTGTATACCACGTTGCTCTTGCGTCGGACTTACAGGGGTGAGATTAGTAGAGACCTGCAGGGTTATCGAATTTTGTGCTTCTTGCAAAGGGGTCAACGAACCCTGTTGCACAACCTTCAGCGGTGAAGATTTTATCGGTAGAGTGGACGTCTTCAATGGCGATGACGTAAGCTTACTACTAGAAATCGATTTTCCACTGGAGTGAGACGAATGACCAGACGAAGTTTTTTGCAATATCTGCAAGATGAATAAAAACATCAATTTTATTAAGGTAATGGCTTCTCGCAAACTTTTTCAATATTCTCTCGACTCACCTTATGTTGTGGCGATCCATTCGCCGATTTCGTCCCACTGCCAGTGGAATCGTGACTTGGTCGCCTCGAATTTGGCTGTCTCGCACTTGATCTCCCAAGCGTAGCCGTTTTCGCGGGACTTACGTTCGTAGTTCGAACCGATCCGGAACTTCCGCCGCTCCGACTCGGCGACGAGTTCGTGGAGTTCTTGCCATTTTGTGTCGGGTTGCGCCCTTGATACGGTTCTTGAGTGGTACCGGGCGGGAGGACCGATGCTCTGGACGTACATCTACTTAAACTGGAACACTTTGATCTGGGTAATGTCGAGCACGGTGATCGGTGTCGCCTGGAACTCCGTGGCGTCGAATTTGCCAGTAAACTAGACGAATCACCGCTGGCTTGACGCCGGTGTCGCCTTGGCAAGGTCGCTGATCGTACGGAACTAGAATCGTCCCAAACTTGGAAACTGGCCTGCGATTGATCTAAACCCTCCATCATCTGAAACGATTCAGTTTGTCGTTGTAGAGAGAAATTTAACATATTTCTTAGAATAGAGCAATTTTCTTATGTAAAGTTATTGCTATATATCCTTCGAGAAAACTGAGCTCCCATTTTTCTTCCGTCCGTTTATATTTCTATCGTAAATCTACAATGATCTTTTATATGAGCTGCAATTTGAACTGTTAATGATAATGCATACTCGCAATCAAAATGGGTTTTCGTGCCGAAAAACAAAAGCGTTTCTCTTGCACGACAGTTTAATTAAACAATAATACAGTGTCTAACGATTATTTATATTAATCTTATTGAACTTACCGAAGGCCTGGCAGCCCTCGTCTGCGTCGCAACGCTATGTAGATGTACGACTCGCGGGTTAAACCACTCGGTAGGTGGATATTGAGCACTGAACGTACCCATTAATGGTGCACCCTTCCTTCGAGTGCTGCGTCGAAACAGCCTGGAGAGTAGACCTATTTTCTCTGAAAAAATCCCGGAAAAACCTTGAGAAAGGAGGAATCGACGTCGCATTGCGTTACGAGAGATCGGGGATCGAGGAAGGGCTTGCCAGCTAGGGGTGACTAAGAAGCTTCGCTTTGGATGTACGAACAGTATCGCTTTCATTTTGCATAACAACCACAATGTTGTTTTCAACTTCGATCAGAATCAAGATATCAGAAAAACATTTCTACTTTGGCTTTTATTCGTTGGACAAATTGATGAGTTGTGATAGAAAGTTCAAATCAAACAATTCACTCGTCCCGAATATATGTAAATAATTCGACACAAGAATGTTTCATTACTTAAGAGCTGTTGAAATATTATAGCTTTTCATTCGATAAAAACTTTACATTCATCAATCTGACAATAGTCTCTACAATGAAAAATTTGTCATGAGTTTTTATTGTAGAATCATTTCATATATCTTCATTCTGTCGTTATCAGCTTATCGTTGATATAATCACTCTTTTGCAGATACCCATCACCGGTCTCATAAAGAGATGCAATATATTGTTCGATTTTGAAATAAATAAATGAACGCGTCCCAATGAAAGGATCACCCATCACCAAAACAATCCCTTCCCCGAGTGGACTCACTGGTTGGGCTATGGGGTGCGCTGTCGGTGCTGGCGTATTCTGCGCTCGACGAAGTGTCGCTTCTTTCTGGTCTTCTTGGCAAAGACCGCGAACTTCCACTTCGATGCAAGCGTCTAGCAGATCCCCAAAGCAGAAGAGAGTGTCGCCTTTCGAGGCGTCCGGGCATCGATCGACACCTCGCGAAGAGGACCTTGTCATTGGGGTTACCTGGAAAACAGAAATGAGGTTGAAAATCCAATACTTTCACGATGCATCGGTTTACATTGCAAACCTACGATTTCGGTGCCAAGTAGCGCGTTTGCGATTCTTTTCTCTCGAGTCTGAACTGACTGTGATAGTTGAGTTAGGAGGATGGCCTCGGTTTCTCGATTAAACGGGGGTCTTTGGCTTATACTGTTAAAGTAAGTAAGAGGGTCTACACATACTTGTGTATGCTACGACAGACTGAGAGGCCTGGAAAAATGTTTAACACGTTTGCTATCACCGCGTCCCGATTCTTTATGTCTGAAGCTTGTCCTGCAGTCCGTACTTTTTTTAGCTTATTGAGAATCGAGCGTATTTACGATCTCTTCATTAAGCGCGAGAGAATTAAGAGCAAGCAGCGTTGTTGAGCTAATATCAATAAGAAAAATGTAGGATGTCTTTTTACTAATTAATACCCAAATATGCGTGACGCTCTGCTTGTTCAAATTAATAGTATATTACGACCCAAGGCCAGAAAGTTGGATTTCCTGGCGTGTGTGATATAAAAGCCTATTTTTCTTTATCTCCAGTTTATATTTCACGTATTACACTATCAAATGAAAAAACATTTACAACAACATAAATGTACACGAAGTTTGCACGACATTTTTTACTTTCGGCTAGGGGGATCAAGAAAATAGGATTTTCAGTTGGATTCCTAAAAGGAATTTAATAGAATAAACACTCAAATATAAATGTAGGATGTACAACGTAAAAATATTAAAAATCACTTTTATTACTTAATTGCTCTTATTGTTAGTTTACAAGCAAAGTAATTTGGGTGGAAGGGAATCATATTGTCTGCGGTACACGGTTCACTTAAAAATTAAATAACTGAAAAGTACTGAAAGGTACCGGGTTGAAATTTCCCAGATATATTCCTTAGAACATATACAAGTAATTTCTGCAAAGATTACGTGTGTCTACCTGTGCCCCTCTTTGTTACACCTGCCGAAAGTTAGGGAGGCAGTATGTCTGTCGAAACAGGCTTCAATAGGCTCTTTTCCATTAAATATCTTTTTAACATAAAGTCCAACAAGAAAATGACTTATACAAAGTTTTTTTTATTTCTTCTGTGGAATAAAAATCTTTTAAAGAAAGATATAGATTTTCCTATAAAAAATGAAGTTGACCTTTAAATAACATTGAAGTAATTCAACAAATAAAAAATTAATATTGCACCGATATTTTCTCCACGATACTATGAAACTTTTGTATATAACGTTTTTCTCTAGCATCAATGATTCTCGAGTTATTATTATTTTCCAACTAGATTGTTGATTTGTTTCACTGTGCAACAGTCGGATTTGGGCTCCGCGAGAAAATCAACCGAATCGCGCTTTTGTTAGCGACGAACGTGTTAAGGATCAATTAACCTCTTGCGCTATTTCGACGTACAATATACGTCATTGGTAATTTTTGTCTATACCGAGACTGACGTACAGCGTACGTCTTCTGAATTTTCTGCGCTACTGTACTCCTTGCTTAACACATTTTATTGCTTTTCACATTGGTAATAGCTCTTTACTGTTAGATTAGGACAAGAGCAGAACAGCGATATTCAATGGTGAAATTAGTGCAATTACACAGAACTGCATTTTTCAATGAAATTGTATGAAGTTTTTATTTAGTTTTATAGCGATATATCAAATTAAAACCTAGTCAGTATAATAATAGTTTTATTGTTATTTTTAGTAAGCATTATCTTTATTCTGATTCCTAAAATGGAAAGTGAGAGTGAAGGTAGTAATATCATTCGACTACTTTCAAAAAAAGGCGAGCAATGATAAGCGCGGATGAGGAGGCTGGTAGCGAGTCTAGCAATATTGTTTTTCCATTTCGAAAAAAATGTAGAATGCTAGATGAAGAAGATGGAACTGATTGGGTGTGGGAAAATGAACCAAACAATAATAAAGTATGGCATTTCTCGAGAATTCTCGATATAGAGAAATCAACACTTGAAGTTATAGGACGAAATGCAAGAAGATTTTTAAGAAATTATAATAACGGAAACCAACCGTTAATCTTTTACATATATAAAAATGAGATGAAATTTTTGTTGTATATATATATATATATATATATATATATATATATATATATATACAATATATAAAATATTAATATATATATAAATATTTTTTTGAAGCTTTAACAGAAATTATTCCAAGTAAAAGCTCATTTGGAATTTCTTTGGGTGGGATGATGGTTGGGAAAAACGCGCCAGAAATGTTGTACAAAATTTTCTTTTCCAACCTTGCTAGTAAACATCTTAATTCTAATGCGTTAATTTTTTAATTTTTTCTTCTAATTTGATTTTAATGTTTCAATGCGCTTACAACATATAAGATGGAAAGCATGCAAAATCAAAGAACCCTTTCCTAAGAACTATCCTCAAACACTAACTATTCAAACGACGGTTTGAGTGGGAATATAATCACAACCAAGCTTCTTGACACTCTTGGTACGTATTGGAGTGAACCTTCAAAGCATCGATTGCTCCAAAAAATGAAGGAACGTCTACATCCTTCGACCATGTATCTGCGAAAGCTCTAACGTCAATACAGTCAGCGTCCTTAAAATTTGGTCTTAATTCAACCGATCGTGCGTTCTCGCCAGAGGCACGAACTGCGTTCTCAAAAAGTGGAACACCCTCGTGTTCCTGATTTTCATCGTGGTACACAGCCAGAGGCGGTGGCGACGACCGAGAGTCGGTTAACAGCGTGAGAATCACTCGAGAAGCGAGTAAGAGAAAAGTAGGAAGATTATATACGTGGCCCCCCACGTGATCCCGACAGCGTGTGTAACGGTAGACAATGTCGTGACCAATAGCTAATATATCGGTTGTGCTAAACGCTTTCCAGGGATCGCCAAGTTGGCATAGCCTGTTCTCCTCTCCTACGTGTATACTCCGATGTTCGCATGTATGTCCTCTATACGCGTATAGAACCCCGACGTATGTAAAAGGCAAAGCATGCAAGGTGTTCGAGGTGTTTCCGTGTCATTGCGCCAGAAAATTCCAGTTGTCGCGGCTCCGAAATTTTTGAATAAAGATGCGCGTATTTGCTCCCTTCGTAATTTCGCTCCAACGGAGAATTGCATGCACGGTGTAACGTGTCGAATATGCACCTGCGGCTCGTCAATGACGCGTGTAACAATGTTGCATCGTTGCATGCAACGACGTTGCCGAGCCAGGATGATCTATCGTGGTAAATCTAAAGAGTAAAGCACGTTTCGATGTATGTAGACGACGTGATACGGATATCACGATAAAATCGTGGGGTTTATTGTTTTGCGCGAACCTCAAGTTCGGTCTTGTGCGAGGAAAACTCTCGGTGTACGTTCCTACATACTTTCAGTGTTAACTTTAGAGTCGCACCTTCTTCTCCCATAAAATTCATCGCTATGCTAAAAGCACTCGGAGTACCAAGATAAGGTATTACAATTTAAATCGAATCGCGGCAATCTTCCTTTTTCCCTCCCATTTCGATCCGCTCGTTCGGAGGAATCTACGGTCTTCCGGCGCGTAGTTCGCGTAGCTGCCAAGGACGACAACAACATAAACGCACCGGACTCGTCCATCGAGTTCAAAGAAAAAGGTCTCCGAGAGAAGCTAGCTAGCTATCCTCTTGGACACTCGGAACGATTCCCGAACACGTGCCGAACGGGTTTGCCCGGATCGACCGGTCTGCCGGAGCGAGTTCCCTGAGTTTACGAGGGTTCCATTTCCTGTGCGTCCTTTTATAAAACGCGACGAAAGCGAGGTTGACTTCGTCTTTCGATGGCGAATATTTTCCTCCCCGTATTTGTGTATTTTTCTAATTCTCATGTAAACGAAGAGAGGAAGAAATTTCTCTTCTATAATCGAGACTAAATGGGCAATACAATCTTCCAATTGTAAATTCTCTTACCTCCACAAATAACATCCGCCAAATTAGTCTGGACGGCTTGATGGGTAACGTCTCCATCCCTGAGGGTGAGCATTTCCCCATGAACGAGTGCCATTGCCTCATCGTTGGTCATCAGCATGCTACCCTGGCCTCTCGAACCACTCACTTCTCTGGAACACCTTCTGGAGCTACTAGAATCACGCCTGAGCCTCCTAGTTTCCGGTGTAACGACAAAGTAGCCTTGCGACGTGTGATAGATCTTTCGTTCTTGCATGAGCTTCGCAAGGGCGTCGTAGACCAGTTCGCGACTCGGCTTTTGCATCGCCGGAAATGCATTCCTGAGAGCTGATCTGAGGGTGTCTAAGGTTGCCGCTTGCCTCTGAGAGGTTAATTCAAGAATGGCCCAACACAATGCTTCTGGTAGCGGTGTAAATTGTCCCTGGGACACTGGGGCAACTAGACAATCCTCGATGTCGCCTGTAACGGAAGAAGTAGACAAATAATTAAAACGTTGTTGAATAGGGTAAATACTGTGACCAAGGATCTACGTTATTTAACTCATTTAAAACGAAGAATTGTATTTACTAAAGACTATCCTCAGAAATAAAATTCTTGGAAACCGGCTTGATTATGCACGGTGTGTGTAATGCATCATTTTGATTAGGAAATGCATTACACACACGGGCTGTAAGACCGTCTCGAGTGGATTAATATTAAAATTGATCTGGTCACGTATGTTATGCTATACCGTAGCACGTTGCAATACGATGAAAACATTTTGTGGGAGTTACAAAGCATTGAAACATTTAACGAAGCTCATAGTTGTCTCGTTACATAAAATTCGGAGCGCATATCAAAGAAATATCACAAATATTTTTATCCCATGAAGGATATCACTTTAAAAAGGATGACGATACTTGACTAAATAGCGCACAAAATTGCCTCGAACTTGGAAAGACTGGTCGTACTACATATTCCTCTAAGTTACGGAATTCGTCAATTCCAATAAAATATGTTTGACGATAATGATGACAATAGTGCAAGATCAAAATATGAATCTCAATTGAAATCACAAGCAAGTAAACTTGATTGAAATTGAAAGTAATAAATGCCTCGAAGGGAAGCATAAATGGCATGCAGCACTGTTATAATTGTAAAATATTAAAAAAATAAACATGTAACTTTTAAGGATGATTTGTAGGTACAATCGGAGACATGAGTATGTGAAATTTTGATTAAACCAATATCTCTCAATATCTTTTAAAATATGGCATTTTAACAATATGTCTTTTGTTCCCAAGCTTATGTTTAATATCAAATTTGTAATAACATGGAAATTCATTTGATTTTAATTAATTTTTCAATGAAATTTTAAATATTTGTCACAATCATAAAAAAACTTTTGATAGTGGCTGTACCCTGAATTTAACTATTGGGTTGTTCGGAAAGTAATTTCGTTGTCTTCGGTGAGAATGAAAGACAATTTTCTTGTAGTCCATAAATATGTTATTGAATTATATATTCTCCATTTTGTTCTAATACCTTTTGTCATCTTTCTGATAGTAGTATGATTCGACGCTCATAAAAGTTTTGATCTTTGCTGGCAAAAAAAACAAAGCCATTTTTGATGTCCTCATTCGAAGTAAAGGTTTTGCCGTTCAAAACATTTTGCAAACCAGGTTTGGCATTAGCGTTCTGTTAATGCGTCTTCTCCATACACATCGAAGAATTTTTTCTTGCTTGAACAGCATTTTTACCTTTTCGATAGTAAAAAAGTAAAATATGGCGAAAATGGTGCTTTCGACTTTCCATCTTTAATACGACACCAAACAAATACTATTGTATAGAATCAAACAAATTTTTTCACAAACAAGCATTACTATATCAACTGTCAAAGTATATAACAGCAATGCGAATTAAGTGTGAAGTAAGTTGTGAAAAAATATAATTATGTCCTCCGTTGGTAAAAAACGAAATTACTTTCCGAACAACCTAATATTAAAAAAAAATACGTAAATTTTTTGCATCAAAAAACACTAATACAAATTTTCTCAATGTATTTAAATAAAAATTAGAAGACAGATATATACCACAGAAAATCATAAATTTGATTTTATTTAAGTAAATTAAATACAATAAGTTAAATTTTTATCTGATGAAACGTGACAACATCGCAACATTTCCATAGTTGGTAGCCGTGAATGATTCGATTTTGATCGCTCCAACTTTGCGACGGATTTTAGTAACATTTAAATTCACGCTGTAACGTAGCCTATAGCATATTTTTAATTTGCTATAGTCGAGTTTAATTTTATTTCCCGTAGCTGTTTGCGAGGTTACCATGTTTTCATTGTGAATTACGCTCTGCATTCAATTATACTATAAATATCACTCATTTTTATTTTTTTTTCCCTATAAATAATGTTGAAACCACTAAATGTTAATTGCTTATGTGCTTCGTAGGTATTTAATCTACTAGTTTACAATTTTGTGTATTTTTCCAATCGTATTTTCAATGATTTTTTTTACATTAACTTGTCCTGATAACATGTTTTCCATTTACGTACGTGTAAATTTGTTGTAATTAAAAAATGTTATAACTTTTGAACGGGCTTGTGAAAACATTTCTAATTTTTTGTGGCGTTTCAGAAGACTTATAAGAATAATATATAATTTTTTCAAAGGATTCTCATCGCTCTTAACCCCTTAGCTTACAATTACGCCTCAGAGGCGTCGTAAGTCTATCGGGCCAAACATGAATGAGACGCCTCAGAGGCGTTGTAAGGCTACCGTGCCCAAAATGAATAAGACGCCTCAGAGTCGTCGTAAGTCCACCTGGCGAAACATAAACAAGACGTCTCAAAAATTTGGTGGGATGACCGTCCCAAATATAAGCAAAGATCATCAACATCGCTACCAATGATTTTACGACCTGTTTAGATAGTAGTAGTGACAGTGGTAGTGACATTGTACGTATCGTACGAAAAGCTACTAAGCAACTGGTGTCTACTAATCGTAATTATTTATCAAACATCTTGCAAAGTTAATTGTACCGCGCACGTATATATACAAATCATAGGAAGTTTGCGATTTGTACAGTTTCGAACGCTCAGCCAAGCTGTGTATGTCTCTGCGCGCGACCGATTTTGTTTTCGCTTTTGGCCCGCACAGTTGGAAATGAAATCGTAAGGCAAGGGGTTAATATACCAACAAATCATCCTTAACGAGAGTTAGCTGTTTGGTCGTTTTCACGAAAAACAGAGGTGTAACGACACATTGCAGCGGACACGTACAGGGTGTAAAAAAATTAATGGTCATGGCTTTAAGGGGTTGTTCTACACCTCTGGATCGATGGAGATTTGCGAAAAAAAACGGCCGCAAAATTCGGGAAAGGGTAGACAATTTTTTTTATTGGCGCATCGTATTCGTCTGGTTACGTAGGTAAAATGTCTGAGAGGAACCATGGGTCAGAAACGAACCGTTCTCTCACAAATTAACTTTTAATTCGGCCTTCCGATCAAAATTTCGCCCATATGGCAGCCTTCGAGTCACCGACCTTTCGAAAGGAAACACATGAAATACCCTTGCTAGCTCCAATAGTTGAAGCAGAGGCAACATAAACGAAGATAGAAAATGACTAGAAAAATGTCATTGACCTGCGTTCGGTGTTGGGTTCGCTCAAGGGCCCACCCGGGGAGAAGAGCATAAACACATGCACTTCTCTTCTGGTACGGTGACACAGTGCCCCATTTTCTAACTTCGTTTACGTCGCCTCTGCTTTAACTAATGGCGAAATTTTTATCGGAAGGCCGAATTAAAAGTTAATTTGTGAGAGAACGGTTCGTTTTTGTACAAGTACCCGACTTTCCGTCTCCAGCCGAGATGGTTCCAGTTTCCGAACGTATGCCACTTATAAAATAATGTATTTTATTAGCGCACGAACACAGGATTTCAGGTATTTAACGTAGTTTTTCAACCACGTTCTTGCGAAGATTATATAAAAATGTCTTTTATGGAAAATACGCGGTCGAAACGGTTTCAATTTCTTCTATATTAATAAAAGTTTCAGGTACCATAAATTGTCAAATACTTAATTTTCAAGAAGTGTTCGTTTAATTTGAAGCACGTGTACGATAATTCATCGACTAATATTACAGAAGTTTAACGGGGTTTCTATTAGGTACATAAACCGTTGATTTCCGCAGCTCCAATTTGCATTAATTCCAATCAAACAAATTCCGATCGAACATTTACATTGAGTTATCTCATATAAAATAAAAAAAGTGGATTCTATCGGCTCGAATGTAATAAACTAACGATTTAATATGCAGACACATATTCAATTTCATTTTCAACATAGGATAATACCAAGTTCGTGACAAGTATATTCTTGCAAATCACCATTACGTGCGCATGCAAGCGACGTACGCCCGCGGATTCACTTGCGGAATATATCTCGCGAACCTCTCGACATCGCCCTACGCACGTTTATGCGCGTGAAAGCGTAAAATCGAAACGAGCATGCAGCTCAAATAATTCGCACACCATAAATCTCGGTTTCTTATAATTGATTGAGACATCCGGTAATGGGTCTTGGTAAGGCCTGAGAATGGCAGAGTGTACCCACACTCATCAGATTAATTGAAGATTTATTTCGCAAAATCGTATATGTTAGTGAGACATGAGATGTTAGCATACTGGCTACAAAGGTGGAACTATAATATGTAGTACATGTATGTACAATATATGATTGTACATGTATGTACAATCGTTTACTAGCGCCAATTTCAGTGATTTCAGTATAACTAAAACGTCATTATTGAAATAAATTGTCATTGCAGTTTGAGTTTGTCACATGTCCTTTATCGCCTATCAGGAATTTCAGAGAACATTTAACTCTTGGTGGTCCGAATTATTTTGTCAATTCTGCAGTGAACCATATGGAATTAATTTCACAACTTTTTTTATCGTTGGTTATTCATTTTTTCTTAATCATAACATACAGTCTGACAACTGAAAGATGGCTATCGAGCGGCGGAGCCTCTCATTTTTAATCGATTATTCCAGTCATTCCGTTTTTGGAATCCCCAAATCCAGCCACTAAAAGTAAACAACTATGTGGTGTGTTCACTTTAGGAAACTGGATTTGGGGATTCTAAAAACAAAATGGCAGTAATAGGCGGTTAAAAATGAGAGAATACACAATTCCCTGGTCATCTTTCAGTTGTCGTACAATAGCTATAAGTATTGATTTAGGCTATATTACAAAACCATTGTGAAATTGGAAAGTCGACATTGAATTGTTCAAAAATTAACCGAAATGAAAAGCTATGTTGAGTATATCCCGACTTAGGATTACAAATGGTTAAAGATTTTATAAAGTAAGTAAAGTTCAAATCTGTTTTGTCTGTGCCATTGAACGTCCCAACATCTTACAATGAAATAGTGCATACACCTATAAAGGCCATCGAGAAGTTTTCCCACGCGATTCAAACATAAAGTTTTTCGTATCCATCACGTAGTGCCAAAGAGTCGCTTAAGGAAAATATGTGCTCAAGAAACGAAGTTCTTCGTTGGGTTAACAATACTCAATTAACGAACGATTTGTAGAATGGTTAAGGAGCGATTTCTATAAGTATCATATTGTACATTGTGAGAAACACTAAGCCAAGTAAAAAGTGAAATTTCCAATGACCTCAGGGAGGAACTCGGTGGCACCGTGGCGAAATTAAACTCTTTGTTCTTCCGGTCACGTTTTAAGGTGACTTTCCAACCCCTAAGGCCTCGCGTTCTCATACATCTGCTCCACGCCCACGAAACGACGACGGATTATTCTAAGCCCGCGACTCCGAAAGACTCCAAAATTCCCGTGGTATCTGCGCAATCGTGGTAAGAATACGTAATTTCGCTGGGAACGAGTCGCGTCAGTATGGCGAACGACTTATCATCGGTTTCGTCTCTGTTCCCATAGGAACTGAAATCTTACTTCCGATTTTTTTTTGTCGCTAGAAATTGTTGAACGATTGCGATATTTCATTCGGTACACCATAATATTGTACTGCGAGTAATTAAGCGACGCTTTCTTTGATAGCGAAGAATAATGTAATTTCTTGCCGGTTCTGGATACGTGCCAAATTGTCCCGGTTGTTTAGTTCCGACTGGGACTTTGGTAATAGCGATAAATATACTGTGATTCATGGGTATTGCACACAACTGTTCGTGAATTGCGTGTCTCGGGAGCGTTCGTTGGGATTAATTCCGTAAAAAACTTTCATGGACGTATAAAAGTATCTGTAGTAATTGTAACGGTCCCCAGCAACCGCGCAATGGTCGCAAATGATATTAAAAATGGTTGTGAATAAATTGAATGGTCCGATCTTGCGCGGTTATGATGGGGTAAAAGATTATGAGCAGATGGAACAGATGTCACGTGAATTTGCCTCGTAGAGATTATACACCACAGAATTCGACTGTCATTTCTATTATGTAACACAAAGCATTGCCGTCCATGACACTATAAACGTTGAACCGATACTTTTATTCCTTCACCCTCGCTTTGAAGCATCGTGGAACCTTCGGATGCATTTTAATCAATTTCACCCTCGCCCTTCTCGGCCATATGCGAATATCGAAGGGCAATTCGGAACAGTGCTAGGGGTATTGCGCTGACCTCTGGCAAATATTGATCGTAAGTTTGAAATTTGAGAAATAGGTGATACGGCAGTTCTAAATTTTCTTCTTAGACAAAGTTATTTATTTTTAAATAGTTACATCGTTAAATTACATTAATCCATTTAGGCCTATTTCAGTTACACAAAATAAAAAATTAATGTCTGCAATCTTTGTGCAATGAAATATTGTTAATTACAGCAGTTAACCCTTTCCCAGTTTGGTAAAATTACGAATTCTGGCCCGAAAAATGTTTAGTTTCTTTTATGTTCAAAAACACATCGCCATGCAAACTAAACCACGTCTCCTTCTTCAATTAGAATAATCTTAGAAAACAGAGGAAGCAATGAATTTAGTCATAGACTTCGATATCTTTGGTAGACTAAACGTGATAAACCGTTTGATACTTGACGCTCCGCCTATGACTGTCACGGGAGAAACTGTCAATGGGTTAAAAGAGGTACAGGTCAAAAATCGTTTAAATGCTTTTCTGTTAAATTACAATTTCGCAGGATGACTTTTAACAAGTTCGATTAAATTATTCGATGATATAATTACAACGAAAGTATAGTACAGTCACATCGCTCTCAACATCGTGGATGTTTTGATAGCTATTGGAATCCTTACGTTGTTTTTTAAGTCCTTATTTGTAGTCGACAGACAGGAAGGAACCCAGCTGTAATTGCGCGTTCAGATATACCAGAAAACGCCTACTCGGCTGCTCTTTTTAAAGGGTTTCTTGTAAATAGGCCAGACAGCCTCTCTCTATGGAATTGCCAGTCAAACTTTGATGCAGTTTTTGCGTTCTTGCAGTTTTCCCGTTTGACCATTAATGAGTTCCGGCTGAATTGTCTATTTCTCTGAATATCTTTGCAAAGGCACGTACTAACGTGTCAGCATTGTAAAGCCATGTTCTTCGAACATCTCGTAATACGAAGAATCCCCCGTTTTCTACATTAACACTTTAACGACCGCTCACACAACATGTGTGTGATGCTACCGCCGAAGGTTGTTGGCCAGTACCACACTCTCTGTGTGATAATTTATGAATGTAAACAAGTGTGGATATTGCTATTGGCTTCGTATTGAATCGCCACGTCTTTGATTTTATTTTTATTCTCTTACTTTTCTGTTAATTTTAAGAAACTTTTTTTAAATTAATTCTTCAAAAATACTGCCAGCCCCTGGCGACGTTTGACTGTGTAGACGTGCGGTCGTTAAAGTGTTAATATTCAAGTGTAATAATATTTCTAAATGCACCTAAAGTTGTTGCTTTTCAACAAAACAACTGGAGACCTCAGAAAATAAAAACCATTTCTCCGAGTTAGATGTCAATGATAATACTTGTCCAAAATTATAAAATTTCGAATCTAACGCACAGAGAATATTCGGTACGAGTCCAAAACGTCCTGGACAAAAACATCCAAGCTATCAAAGCTAAAAATAGCAGAACCTAAGATTGCAGAAGTCTACCTGTCCACTACTCAGGAATGTCTTTCCAGACTGCGAAGAAGGAGTTACATACGTAATTATGCAAGAAGGCAGCCACCCACGCCTGCCTTTTAAGGAGCCAAGCCAGTCGAGACGAGACAAGACGAGGGCAGACAGGAGAAGCTTGGAAGCGGTACCGACAGGTGCGCGAAACCGCATCTTTACTGCAGTTCGTCGTAAAACTTCTGCGGGCCTCGGATTTCCGAGCAGGAGCCTATATCGGGGTTAATTTACGACCGATCGCCGACGGCCTCGCCAAAGGGGTGCGCGTGTTTTCACCTCGCAAAATATAGTGCACGAAGGTAATGGCACAACGAAAAGAGAATCGGAGACACGTAGAACTCTCGTTGTACCGATATATTTATCGCCTCTCTCGAATTACTCAGCAGCGCAGTAATAAGAGATATTACTCGAGAACTATCACAAGGGAAGTAATTTCCGTCAAAAATAAATCGTTACAGGAACAATTTCCTAACGCGGCTCGGAGTAGTTGAACATTCGAAATAATACGTAGAGTAATTTGATTTCGTTGCAAAAAGAAAATGATGCTGAAATCGAAAAAAAATCAGCGGTCGTTTACCGTCTATTAGAAAATTCTCAAAATGTTTTTTGTAAGTAGAGATTCACAGTTCGATATCCTAATTCTTGGGCAAAACTGGCAAAATCCCTGACACCTCAAAAATATAACTTTTACTCGAAGGTAGCGATAAAGCGTAGCCATCGAATTGCATCGAACTTTTTCTCTCGCAGCGGACACGTGAGACTGCCATATCGGAGACCGAAATTTATTTGCGAGCTCGGACAGTTTCGTACGTGGAAGCATGCATACAAGTGTACGGGGCAGTAAATGGCCCGACTAAGACCGCATAATGCCTGCGTGGGAGAGGCCAGTTTCGATCTCGTTTACGAGATCTTATCCAGTGCAACGACTCTCGGAAAAAGAGCACAGGATAGTACTGCGTCGTTACAGGGAGAGCTGCCAGACGGAACGGAGATAGTGAAGAAAACGAGAAACAGTCGTAGTTGCACAATTTTCAGGGGTCTGACGACGACAACGGAATGAGGAACGTCGAGAGAGAGACCAGCTGAATCGTGGAACTCAATACGTCAGTTTCCGGGGCGTGGAATAGTCCGGGAGGTAGCGTTGCATTTTTCATGGTGATTTCAGGCTGATCAATTTTAGATTTTATTGATAGTTTAGATGAAGATAATAATCGAATAATGATTCAGCAGGCACACCCAAGGTGGACGGGCGGGATACAAATTTTCGATTATGTAGAAAAAAAAGAATCCAAAAGCGTGTTCAGGTCGCTTAATAATTTGTTGAGTGATTGTTTACATAATAGAAAAAGTTACAAAAATAGTCAGCAGCATAGATATCGGTGGGTTACACGTCAGCAGCCGATATACACCTGATTAAAAAAAAATTGCGTTTGATTCATTTCAGGTCGACTGAAACTAATACACAACACACTTTTTATCAATTAATTAATAAAAAAAAATTTCAGCAAACTATTCGATGGGGGTAAGATTGTCAGCAGGGGGATAAAAGCTGTTAAGTAGCCATTCAATCTCAGTAAAAGGCAATCGAATGTAATAATTGGCTGACAATTATTCCACCCTTAAATATTCTGCTGACCCTTTTTTTTATTTAATACATTGTTTAAACTAACTCTGTTATTAATTTCGAATTAGTTTTAATTAAGTCAATCATCAAAATCATAGTTTATTTTTTCATGGTTATGCAGCCATCTCTGAAATGTGAACGAAAAAAATATTTTTGTAGTTTTCATTCAAATTTATTTTACTTAGCTATTGACAAATTCTTGCATTTCTTACCTGTACATTTCTACATAAACTACCTGAGCCCTTACCTATACCATTAGAACAGAGGTGGGCAATCTCGGCTCTTCGGAGCTCCGAGAGCTCCCCAGGTTTATGTTTTTGTTTACTAAAAAAACGGTCAGCAGAATATTTGAGGGTGGAATAATTGTCAGTCAGCTCGCGAAAATCATTTAAATCCTATATGCTATAAGACAGAGAGGATATAAATGATGATTTTACTAACAAAATCAAATTCAGGCCATTCGAAATTAATAACAGAGTTAGTTTAAACAATGTATTAAATAAAAAAAAGGGTCAGCAGAATATTTGAGGGTGGAATAATTGTCAGTCAGCTTGCGAAAATCATTTAAATCCTATATGCTATAAGACAGAGGGGATATAAATGATGATTTTACTAACAAAATCAAATTCAGGCCATTCGAAATTAATAACAGAGTTAGTTTAAACAATGTATTAAATAAAAAAAAGGGTCAGCAGAATATTTGAGGGTGGAATAATTGTCAGTCAGCTTGCGAAAATCATTTAAATCCTATATGCTATAAGACAGAGGGGATATAAATGATGATTTTACTAACAAAATCAAATTCAGGCCATTCGAAATTAATAACAGAGTTAGTTTAAACAATGTATTAAATAAAAAAAAGGGTCAGCAGAATATTTGAGGGTGGAATAATTGTCAGTCAGCTTGCGAAAATCATTTAAATCCTATATGCTATAAGACAGAGGGGATATAAATGATGATTTTACTAACAAAATCAAATTCAGGCCATTCGAAATTAATAACAGAGTTAGTTTAAACAATGTATTAAATAAAAAAAAGGGTCAGCAGAATATTTGAGGGTGGAATAATTGTCAGTCAGCTTGCGAAAATCATTTAAATCCTATATGCTATAAGACAGAGGGGATATAAATGATGATTTTACTAACAAAATCAAATTCAGGCCATTCGAAATTAATAACAGAGTTAGTTTAAACAATGTATTAAATAAAAAAAAGGGTCAGCAGAATATTTAAGGGTGGAATAATTGTCAGCCAATTATTACATTCGATTGCCTTTTACTGAGATTGAATGGCTACTTAGCAGCTTTTACCCCCCTGCTGACAATCTTACCCCCATCGAATAGTTTGCTGACATTTTTTTTTATTAATTAATTGATAAAAAGAGTGTTGTGTATTAGTTTCAGTCGACCTGAAATGAATCAAACGCAATTTTTTTTTAATCAGGTGTATATCGGCTGCTGACGTGTAACCCACCGTTATCTATGCTGCTGACTATTTTTGTAACTTTTTCTATTATGTAAACAATCACTCAACAAATTATTAAGCGACCTGAACACGCTTTTGGATTTTTTTTTTCTACATAATCGAAAATTTGTATCCCGCCCGTCCACCCTCTTTGAGCCTGCTGACTTTCGTAACACTATATGACTGCTAATAAACATTTGATTTCAATATGAATTAATCGACCTGAAATGATTGTGTGATTTGCAACGCTACCTCCCGGACTAGAACGTCGTGTTCTTTGTGAGAATCTCGTCCCGGACGCGTTTTGAATGCTCCTCGGTATATCGCGCGCATAACGTGCCACGCACTTTGAGTTCCTACCGCGAATGCCGACCACCGCCAACGGAAATAATGCATTCGCGAAGATCGTCATTACATGGCCTTCGAATGTCATCGACCATTACAGTCGAAGATCCAAAAAGTTGTCGCGTAACAAGAAGAAACTTCGATTCTTCCGTTCGTTGCATCTTCGTGTCACGATCCCAACCAGAAATTCGCCAAGGAACGATCGGTATCTTCCATCTCGCCAGAAAGCATCGTTTTCCCGTGTCGTCGTGTAACAATACATCCATCGATTGAAACCACCGGTAGACGCGAACGAACACCTGCCAACCCGGCGGTCTTGCTGGTCGCTATTATTACCAGCTCGTACCTTTCTATCATTCCAAGAGGCCTTTATTATAATATCCAACGACCCACGTAGAGATAGCGCTCGCGGACGCGCCGAGTAACAGTCGGAGGGCCGATGCGGTCGATTCGCCCACGCGAATATCCTCGGGTATCACCGATGGAAAAGGACACCCCCGGGTAGGTGTCGAGAGCAACGAGGAGGAGGAGACTCGGGAACGAGCGCACTCCGAACTTTGAGACACATGGTCGTGGATCACTTCCGGTGTACTGGTACACGCTGCAGAACACGATGCATATATTCTTATCGCCGTGATCCATCGTGTCGGTTGGCCGACCTCCGCCGCTTTATGGGGCTGCCCATGGGAAATGGCAAAGACCACTTGCAAGGAATCACCTCGTAACAAGACGACCTTTGAGTCTCGGCCTATCCTCAAACCAGCCGGCGACGCTGTTCTATGCAAATACGAAGGATGCTATTCCGTACCCCCCGGGCATCCGCCTGCCTTTCTCTCTCTCTCTCCCTCTCTCTCTTTCTTTGCGTCCGTCCATCGCGACGATCCTTTCGAATTTTTTCACGGCCAGGCATACATCGTGTCATTGATTTCGTAGCGGGACACGTAGCGCAAACCACGGCCTGTTATGGTTACGGCGCAGTGGTACAGCTGGTACCAAAGATCGATCATTCAGCTTCGTTTGATTCCTTCTACTATCTTTGAATAATGAGGCCTATCTTCAAAATAGATAGATCACGCTTCGATGCTCGTACTTTCGTCACGATGCATGATATCGGTTTGAAGAATTGTCCGAGTTTCCAGTCGTAAAAGAAAGCTCATTTCCTCGTGGGTGTCGACACTCGAAGTACCATGCCCTCCATCGAGCTCACAAACGAGTCGCCAATGTTACGATGAACGCACCAGTTTTACGCATTTCATCCTATATTAGATTTCAGAAACGACTACCGAACTTTACGTCAAAATCGTATTCTCGCCTATCCTCGTGATTTCGCAACACCAGAGGTCAAGGAGTGGTCGAACAAAACGTGTAGTACCTGTCAGATGGAATTAGAAACCGTGCGAGTAGATTCGAATTCTCGGGCACGGAAGGCCGCACGCGATGATTTCTCGGTACCGAATGAGCGGACAAAGAAGGGAATCGAGAGAAACGGGGTGAAACTAGAGAAAGGCGAGGAACGTACAGAATGAGCCTCGGATCCAGATCTTTGATCCTTGCCTGTGGCATATGGTGCTTCTATCCGCGATTCTTTCGAGAAAGGTGTGGTTGTTGGCACCTTCGCCCAATGCAAACTGGCATTTCTGCTCATTGCTATCGGATTTATGTATTCCTGTTGGCAATCAATACACTACCGAGTTAACAGCCAACCGTTTTGTTATTCGAGAACGGAATGCAAATACATTGCGTAAGAAGCACGAGTTAATCGGGTTGATGGGTGCATGTGGATTGTCTGTTGGTATTCCGAGTAATACTACCCGGAAATTTGTTGATATTTTCCAGACAATTTCGATTGGATGGTTGACAAATTTTGTCCAATTTTCTTTGCCAAACGGGGAGAAAGATGGATGATTAAATTTTAGTTACTTATCTCTAATGACGTAGAAACGATCGACGATTCCACCAACATTGATCAATGCGCCGCTAGTTTCCCACAATACTCTTAAAATCATTTAGCCGACAGAAGTGCATACAGAAGTGAATTGCGCAAATATATATTTATTTGGGTAACAATGGGTGGTTTAACGCAGCACTTTGCAGAGATGATTGGCATTTCCCGTAGCCCTCTTGTAACTCGATGCATCGTTGCTTTGGTACCGGCTTACCTATTTATATGGGCGATCACGAAAGATGATATCTTGGCGAAACCTATCGAGGTACCCACGACCTTTAGTAATAAACGGAAGAAATCACGATGCAAAAAGGACGGATCGTTGAAAATTTCATGCAAATCCTGACTTTCTTTGAATTCGTCAGCTTTCACCACATTCATGAAATCCACTATCATAGGACACAATGGAAATGCGCAGCCTCTCTTACGGGATTCTTGCGAACTGTAAAGATAAAGGTCAGTAACGTCTCTTTTAAAATTATTAGTGCCACACTGAAACTTACACAGTTTGTCACGTAACTTATATTCTACATATAGTATCGTTAAAATTTTTGTTGGTTACCCATATTCGAACATACTTTGTTGCGAGTGCGATTAATTCTCAATGTTTATTCTACATGGCACATTTTACTAAATTCCATTAAAAAAACACAATTTTAAATTCCAGCATCGAAATCCGAAGTTTACTGACATTTTATACTGTTACAATTTCTTCCATTTATTTCTACATTTTCCAACAGACTCTAAAATTCTTCCACTTATTAACACTTGCGATTATTTTATTTAGTTAGTATGGTAAATGTTTCTTCTATCAGTTCCTTTTAACCTGCAACCTACAAATTCAAAATTTGCCTCATTTTCTGCTGCAATATTCTCCATTTATTCTTTCGAACTTCTCCGAACTTTATTGCAACAATTTATCAATTCCATTTTTAACAAACGCTTCATCCGGCACACTGTCCCAAATTCCCATCGGCAGCATCTTTTTATCGTGCACATGCACGCAAAGCATTCGGAAGGAACTACTGACCGACATCGCTGCTAAATGCAAATAGAATGCAGGCTCGTTTGGTAGGTAGGTAACCTTTGAGCGACGACAGTCACGAGGAATGATAGGATTCGTGATCTTCCTCGAGGATTCTGCGATTGGATCCGGGTCGCGACAATGTGGTTAGTATTCGACGAAGACGATCTTCACGTTCCTAATGATCGTCGTTTAAGGTCTTATAAAGATGCGCGCAGTTCCGGGCGTTTGGGGCTATCTCCTCGCCGACAGGGACATGTCATTACAATATCGTGTTCCCTCTCTTTCAACATAAAACGGAAAAATTTTAATTTTACGGAGTATTTTTTTCACGCACTTCGATCTAGTTTGCATAAGAATCGAATTACAAGAATACGAGTTTCAAGAGTCCGCAAAAGGTCATTCGATGATTTTTCCTCGAGAACTCGACTGGCCTGTATTTTCTAACGTAACCAGTAGTACTCCCCCACTGCTATTCCGGCGTTGTTCTGATTTTTCCGAAATAATCGCAAAAAAAGCAAACAATGCATCGTCATTACCACGACGTGTTTGCAATGTGAAAGGTAGTCGGGGAGTTTCCGTCGACGCCGTTACTACCGGCAATAAGCGTATCCAGAGGACCGAGTCGAGAGACACACCGAGGGTAGCGCAAGCATATCGCTCGCGAGGAACGAAAATTTATGGCAAGTCGAGGCGTAGGCTGTTTCAATTTTAAACTATCTCACGCTATCCGTAGATTGCTAGCCTCTCATACACGCTATACTACGTAGACTTCAACATGTGAGCTGCGGCACTTATCTCATTCATGCTTTTCACGCATTGAACTCCGCAAAGTTTCTGGGATTTTGTGAAAAATCCTGAATCCCAATGTCTTTTATTTTTATCAATTTACGCCCAACCCGTCCTCTGGTATTTTACGGTAAACCCTGAACGTTCAGGCGCGCGCACGTGTGTTTGTGATAGGTTAAAGTGTGTAAATAGAGCCCTGTGGCATTTGATAGATTGTATGTCGGCTAAATTAGATGCAGTGAGACGTACAAGTAACTTGTTTAGAATAATGGCATTGCGTTTTACGAAAAAAGGCACGAGCCGTGGTGTACGTTGTCACGTCAGAACTGTCGGGTCGATATGGTAAAATTTAATTAAAATCAATCACCCGATTCACAGGATTTTTCGTTGGAACGGGAATATGAGAGAGGCCATGAGAATCGGCTCTTAGCCTGGATTCCGCCGTCCGATGCTGCGCCGTGTACCGGTACCATTAGCTCTTTCCGATAAGGGCGTAGCCATTGGTCCCTACCTTATATCTGATGCACTTCGTAGCTGGGTATTGCATCTTCTCTTTCGAAAAATGCGTTTACTAACAAAGAAGTATTTGGTTCATTTGTTAAATTCATTATTTACACAAGAAGTATTTCAATTACTAGGTATTTAAACCTCAGTTCAAGCACTCAAGGAATTTTATCTTTCTTTTACTAGTTATTTTGTACATGTACTGTTTCTGCTTTCGTTTTGTTAGTTTTGACTTTTTTAGCTTTCAAATACTTACCGAAAAATTGTATTATTAAATTAATTTCTAAACGTCAAAACTATTTTGCGCGTGCTACGAAATATGATCGTAAAGATAACTGTGTTTCGATCTCATATTCGCTCTTCTATGAAAAGCAGATGTAAAGCAGTTCGTGTTTTCATTACCGTCGTCATGTCCGTTGTTTTCATTACCGACCTCATGTCTTCTCCATCTCCCATGTGGTCGCTGTGTCTTTCGAAAAAAAGTCACTCTGTGGTTTCATTGGTTTTCTCCACATTTATCGTTGGATATGTGCATGAATCGGTTCTCTGATTTCTGCGCTTCGGAGGAAGAAATGTGCGCAACTTCTCTGCGATATTCTACGGAAAAATCGTCCGTTAACAGGTCAGATATAACTGCTCCAATTTTTTTTTGGCACACCACCGGCCGGTCCATTACGATCGATTGTTTTCGATAATGGCGGAGCTACATCGCTGCAAAAGGGATTGGCCCCCTGTAGCTTCGAACAGAGTCTATAAATCCCAATGGATTCGTATTGGGCAGCGTCCAGTAACACCGTTTTAGTGATAATTAGCAAGACTCTTTGACGAACCATTGCAAATCGTACCGGGACGCGAACGCTATCATGGAACGTGGACTCCGTTTGTTATGAAATTGCTATCGCTTACCTCGGCCATTGTTTCGCACGGTTAGAAAGTTGTGCAATATCGAAAGGATTATTGCAATTTTTCGTGGTGTTATTTTATTATTGTTCACTTGAATTATTGAATTCATAGATATCGCGTGATTTATACGATTTACTTCACGCCGTCCTCTTCGAATCGGCCTCGCATTTATCGTTCCTCCGCCTTTTCGGTAGGTTTCTAAACGTTGATACCCGCAATACGGTGCACGATTTATGAGGGCGAGTTTGGTCCGTAGACTTATTGCGACAGGACGGGAAAGTTCGCAACTAATTTCATGAATCGTTAGAGAGAATGGTTAAACGGACGCCGTAACTGTAAGGAAATTATTGTTATAATCCACGAGGAGTTTTATCGGCTAGCTTTAATGATCTTTTCGTTTGTTCAACGGTCGAACCTCCATTGTACTTAATTAGTCGATTTATTAGCGCTTATGTTTTTCCGACGCGATACCAATGAATTATTTTCACTTTCCTAACGGTAGGTGCGTCGTAAATAATTACAATGATACTGGCTTATTATATATATACACATATATAAATATAGGAAAATACTCTTCGGAGAGTATTCCCGTAAATCACAAGTGGAAAAGGTCAAACGATATGTTCATTACATAAGGTAAATTATGTACGAACACGAATGGGGACGTTATACGGCCGTCTTGTAGTCCAGACGCGTGGAATTTCTGATTTGCAATTGCACCGGGGTTTCCTGCACACTGAGGAACACGTTTGCCGATAGTTAGTGAATTTATGCTCCGGTTATTGCCGTTAATGTATCAAGGATAATATAAGTAACGACAGAGTTGTGGGCGATATTAATAGTCGGCTTCATATTCCTCTGTAAACGTATGCTGTAATATATCTTTAAATATGCAACCACCAATTTTAACTTTGTTAGGAGCACGTTAAAGCCACTATCGTGACTAATTTGATTGCAGAAATCTGTGGATATCGCTTGCGAAATTGCTCGGGAACCTTTTTTTTCGTTCCTAGTAAACGTCAGCCACGATGGTTATTGTACAAACCAAAGGAAATGTAAGATACAGTCAGCAAAATTATGCTTTGAAAGTCGTGGAATATCGACGTATACTTTATGAATAATAGAGAGAATAGGAATAATTCTATCCATGTGTAATCGTAACTTTTAAAAACATGTAATTAAATATCTCACTGGTGGATTTATTTCAAAGGTGCTCGAACCTAATAACATGTCACTTCAATATCTCACGAAGGTAGACGCGATATTATCCGCAGACAAGATAATACCGTCAGAAGAAGATACTGTGTTATTATACAATTAAAATCATATAGACGGGAAAAGTGAAATCAGCATTGTTGAAGCATCTACACGTGACAATTTCTTTTAATAAACCATGTACGGCTTTAATTGTTTATCGACAATAAAGTTTTCTGTTTATAACTTTATCAGCATTACCATCGTTACTCTAAAAGAACAATGGATAGTGCTAGCCAAGTGAAAGAATTTTCTGACGATAAAAAGTGAATCTTTTCGAAAACTTTCCCCTTAATTTCGAAATTTAATAAATCAGTCCGTTATAAGTGAATTGTCACGTGAATTGACACGATCGAAGCAGCGAATT
The DNA here is from genome assembly GCA_910591515.1 of Cerceris rybyensis. NCBI lineage: Eukaryota > Metazoa > Arthropoda > Insecta > Hymenoptera > Crabronidae > Cerceris > Cerceris rybyensis. The sequence continues at coordinate 2,056,760 of OU342796.1, read as the reverse complement.
GCGCTTACGTTTGCTTTTAAAAATTAGTCTCAGGTCGTCAATCCGGCATTAAAGAGTGGGCGATGATGTGCGTAATCAATCACATCGCGTACATTTACGAATTGTCATGCTTTCTTGACATTAGCCTACATATGGCATTAATGGGTCTTACGGCTGCGAGGTCCATTTTACGAACGTTCCGCCGCACCTTTCTTCTCAATGGATAGAATTAGTACACGCCCGTCGTAATTGCGTCCCTTGTTGTGGTCACACCTAAGAAATTATTTGTACCGGTCTGTTTCGTTAACGGACAATAGACTCAAGTTTTACTAGCTTAGACATTTTCTTATTTTTTCTGTTTGTTTTCGTGAGTACACGATATCTATTTGGGTGTTTTGACAAATTGCAGATGGTTTTGTTTTGGATCTGTGTGAATTTTCTAGGATTTTTAGTGGTACTGTATTCATCATGAGTGATGTACAACTGTATAGAATCAGAAATATTTCATTTTTCATGGTGCACTAGAGATTACATCTAGTTTGTTTACCTTTGATCTTTTATTTTTTCATGGTCGTTGCAGCGTTCGAGATGCAGTTTTTATTTTTAATTAATTTTGGCAACTGTCCCTATTGTAGGCTCAATCGATATGTATGATTATTTCTAAATATTCACCCACACGAATTATAATACACAAACATTGCATCTGAAAAACTTTCTAAAAATAAGAAGTCTATATCAGTATCCACGTCACCACCATCATGTTTTGGCTGCCAGGTATTTACTTGTAAGTTAAACTTCGATGATCGTGGGTGTTAAACATTTGTGTTTTACTTTGCGGCCACAAAAAAATATATGGTCGCTAAAACGGAATCGCTGCGAAATTGCACTTTCTCAAAATGGTCCGCTCTCTGGATCTAAAAACGGCAGAACAAGTGTTACGCAGCGACAAAAGTTAACAGAAACGTGCCATTCCAGAATATTTAAGACATGTCGTAAAAAAGACATTTACGACAGTATCAGAATTCTCCTACAGCGTATGGGTTTTTCACGTTTTGATACCTTCGAAACCGTTCTGGGATTCGTTGTAAAAGACGTAAACGCGTTCCTCATGCTAATTTCGGACATGGGATGATACTAAATGATTTCATCGGTTAAAATCACCCCGATATAAAAATAAAAATAAAAGCTGCATTTCTTTGAAATGCAAACTCTTCAAACAGCAAACAAATTTAAAGGTATTTTAGAACTGAACCTGAGAATTGTAATCAATACTCTACTCTTTCTCGAACAGAACCGCAGTCACGGGAATAATGTTGAAAGCTATTTGCGTAGTGCAAGTCATTAAAAGTATCTCCGCGGGGCAGGGACATATTTTTTTTTTATTTTCAAACACGCGAATCGATTTAAAAGACGTAACGTCGGTGAAAGCAAGACATGGAAATCCACTCGGAGGTGCCTTCTGTGCGCTCCAAGTGCCGCCGAGAATACTTCTTCACGATCCTCAGACACTCAAGGACGAAACTATGCAAACAGGTGTCCGCAAGTAAAGTAAAGAAAGTTCATTTGCGACCTTGAAGTATACTACGAACTTCTCCACGGAATTAATGGTGGAAAGTGATTTTCTAATGGAAAGCGATGAAACGGATGCCCTGTTGTTTTTCATTTTTCCTAAATGGATACAGTTTAAAACACTTGGTAACATACCTAAAAAATTGCACAACAACGAACCGCTGAATTTTTATTTTCGCTCTTGGATTTATTGAAATTACCCGGGGGCTTCAAGACAATGACGATTCTTTTATTTTGTTAAAAACTTCTGTGGTAGAGGACGCATCATAGTTTTAACTCGTTTCCCTTTATAACGTGCAATTCGAATTACGTACTGGCAACAAAGCGTTCAGAAAGAAACGCAATTATCGCGACCAGTCGCATGAAAATACCGGGATGTACAAAGGACGACGAGAATAAAAATGAAACGCGTCGGATGTTTTCTACGTTGGAAATCCGCGAAGCGCATTCAGCATGAATTTGTGAATAAAATACGCCCGATCGAATGAAAACGCAAAAAAAGGGAGTGAGAGCATTTTGTCGTATGAGGAAAAGGGAAGGGCAATTTATTCTCGGGCTGAATAATTAACGGTGAACAGAATACGACGATAAATAAAGTGATCTTTTGCGCGTGACGCGGGAATTACTAGAAAGCAACAATTGATGTGGATAAAGATACGAATCGAGGATCCAGGATTTAAATGGAGTATGCGTAGCGCCTGCGGTGGTACAGGTCAGTATCGGTAAACGAGAAGCCTGGCAGAAGTTATACTGGCAGGCTTATGAATAACAAATATCCATTGCGCTGCAAAGTCGTGCAGATCCGTGCAGAAGCGTATATACACCTTGGAGTGTCTATGGGAACTAAGCCGTTTCGACCATCTTGCTTTCTGTCGTTCTTCTACGGTGGAATGTCATATGTATTTACAGTAGAGGAATGCACTATATATTTTCTTATCTTTATTTGATTTTTTACAAAAAATTTTAGAGCCTGAAATTGTAGAAACTCGAACGGTAATTTTACCACGTCGAATGTCGATCGTCTATCTTTCTATTGAATTGAAACTTCTTTCCTGAAAATACATATGTATGGAGTAGAATATTAAAAACAGCTATAGCCAAAGCTTTAATTATTTTACTCTAGCACTTTAATGTTACATATATTAGCTTCGCAAGTGTAATCGTTAAAAGTAAAAAGGAACATCGATTTCTGTTGTACCGGGCACCGGCGTTCTACGTGACGTTCACGGTGTTAACGTGTAAATTGTATAATTAAATGGTTTGAATTTCAAGTATCGTGTAAAAATATTTGCATAATGCGCGCAAAGATTAATTTCGGTTCACTCAGAACATAGAGATTTCCAGTATCTTATGGGAGCATTTCGAAGATCCATTATTTCCGCCAGCGACCGTACGGTATCGCATGCCAGATACGTAAACGTGATTGCCAACAATAAGAGCATCGAAACGAGGGTACTGTTTTGGAAAATTTGTATGAATATTGGGTCGTACCTCTTGAAAGTGTGCACTTTCACTCTCTCCAATTACGAATCTACTGGAAACCTGAATCGGTACATAGATCTTCTCGTACTTTTCATCCATTACGTTTCGCTTAAATACGCAAAGATTTCTGCTCCACGAGATAGTTATTCAATATACTGGGTGTTGTTCACAACATAGAGAACAGACCGCGTTAACCGTCGATGTATTTTCTTTCTTTCATTTGGAAATGCTTGTATTGGAAATATAAAACAGCACCATAGAACAGATAGTTAAACAACTACATATATATTAATTAAAAAAAAAAGAACTGAGTACACGTTTAAAATTTGTAAATGAATTACGAATGTAACGCAGGAGATTTCTGTTTAAACTTCTTCATCGAAAGTTCAATGATATCGTTCAGAATCACATGAAATGTTTTCTGGCACCCTGTACATTCATGGCAGCACTGCAAGGCCGTCTATGCACGACACTCTCTGAAGATTGCCGATTCTCGTTAAGATGCAACGATAACCGTCAACGTGGTCTCGAAAGTAAACGGACGTTGTTATACTCGCGCAAGATAAACCAGCACTCTTTGCATCATGTTTCTCGACAAACGAGACCTTATCCTTCTCTTCTTATTAAGCACACTCTGCAACGTGCCCAGATTTCTGTCCGCATGCTAGTATTTATGTATCTAACACGGCAAAAGTAAAAGGCTCATTCATTACAAATCTGTTTCGAACCAAGAATAAACAATAGAGTGAAATCTCCAACTTACGAGCATATAACCCGTATGTACCTAATATTTCACTTGCGATAAAAAAATCAAACACCTTTTTTGCCTCACGATTTACGTTCAATTCGGGTGGTTCGTTTGGAATTCAAGAATACAAGAGCAACGCGATATCCGATTTGCGATATGTAGTTTACTACTTTTTATAAGAGAGCAAAATCATTCTACGCTTTAATCGAGCTTACATCGTTCCCGTTGTAATGGCAGTTGATGGTTCTCGATGACTATGAATTTCCCTTTCGTAGACAGAATTCCGCACTCTTTCTTTTTACTCTCGATCGGAACGCGGGTCTTCTGTACTGTAATTTTCCACTCGTTTTCTCCGTGCATCGATGATCATTACTTTGATCGATCGAGATCGATCGGTGGGGTTCTCGAGATTCTCTCAAATCCGGATTTTGAGAGTGGTGAATAGGCAGCGAGGCTCTACTTCGCTTATTCAGGATTGAGTGTAATTCCCGATCGTGCCGGATGACTTTAAATCATCTCTTCATCTGCCGTTGTACGATGTTCGAGAGATGCTGATTACGATTTATGTTTCATGGAAGGGCAAATTCTACGTACATTCGTAGGGTGTTCAACCTGCTATATTGGAAAGCTATTTCTTCCTATTGACGTTGGTTACGTTATTCTCACCCTTTACGAACAAATAAAATAGCAGCATAACATAACAGGATCTGCAGTTCTTTGCAGGCTATTCAGTGGGAGTAGATTTTTATAGTTATTGGACGTCGAGTAAGTTGACGTCCAAAACATCTTCTTATAATATGTTACTTTATTTAAATATCTGGTTCTAAATGGAAATTGAATAAAACTTACAATTAGTGGAATTTAGCGTTCTTTGATAAACGATCGGCGAGAAACTGCAAATATTTAGATTCCGAGCGATCTCCTTTAATTTCAAAGCTATTTTCCCCACACGTTGTGCTTTATTTTCAGGCTTGGCGAACAAACGAAACGCGAGCGAAACATATAACAGTATTTAAGGCAATTCCATCCGAAAATGTTGAGACAATGCAGAGTTCGGTATTCCAAGAACTTTTTATTTTCATTTCGAACCTCCGAATGAATTCTTGCTTTCATGGTAAACATACACTTCCCGCCGAGAATACCAAAACGGACGGTATGCTGTAAATTTCAATATAAATAGCAACAAGTCATCAGCATGTGAGAAAAACCACATCCTCTTATCGTAACAAGAACGACAGTGAAAGGATGAAGAGAGAACGGATGATAATTTGAATTTATCATTAATCCAAATTGGTAGGGTGAGAAAGGTAGCCCTTAAACTAAATAACTGCAATAAAATTATCCATTCTCGTGCTTCGTATCATTAGTACATAAGGCACAGTGGCGCAAAGAATGTTATTCGAACAAGTGCTTCACAACAACGCAAAACCTGACATCTCTCTTTCTCTATATCCTGAGAAAATACTAATTGCTCCTCATTAATTACACGCGAGCGATCCGATTTGTAATTGCATTGCAATTACTTTCATTACATTCAGTGGCTCCGAGAAGTAAGAGATAGTCTGCGCATCTGTCGGCGAACGACCCAATCTCGTAGCTATTGAATCGACGAGACGGTCGTGGCTGTAATACAATTGTTGAGCCAAAAGATCACGTTTTCTCACGTTAAACGTACGATTAATCTGTGCCAATTTTTCCACGTACGGATACCTTGACCCGAGTGATCAATTGCAATGGTGTAAGGTGGCTATTAGAGAATTAGACGTATTACACGTCCCTCGTGGGCGTGTCCTAAGGAGATCTCGGATTAATTTATTAGCCAATACAATTATCCGTTACTCAATGCGCAACCTCCGTGCAGAGATCGCGCGCAACTCTCGACGCCTCCTATCTGGCGATGTGATGTTGATTTAAGGCAGCCAAGCTTGAGTACTATCTCGACGAAAGGTGCTCGCTACCGGTCTTAAATAATCGTTTAATTACGCACGGATCTTATTAAGTGGTGCTCCGGTTGACTTGCTTGTCTCGACTAATCTTTTACTTAGCACGTTACCATTCCCGATGCAGAAGATTGCAACGGACACCACGCCGAAGACTAGCTCGTACCGGGAGCATCCCGAGTGCACACTGCATTGCGAAGTAATTGACGAGTGTAGGGGAAATTCATACTTTTATTGCGAAGTTTTGATCGTCTTTAGCTTATTTTCTGCAGAAGAACAGGACCAATGTATAATAGGGTATAGTTAAAGGTTCGGAGCGCAAAATAACAAGTCGGTGTACAAAATACCGTCACTTATAAATATTTCCAAAATTATTGTCGAATGTGTGTGCACATCCGCAGGGACAAGTACTTTTTGCAGCGAAGATTTACTCAAAACTGAGAACTAGTGTTATGGCGTTTTATTCGATTACTTCGTAACGGTACAGAGTTTCAATTTTGTAAGAGAGGAAAAATCAGAACAAAATCTATTACTTTTATAAATTATTTTAGTAAATCAATGACATAAACTAGTAAAACAACACTTCACACACAAAATAACACTCCAAACATAAATCATAATTTTAAATATATAAATTAATATGTGACGTAAAATAATCTGTCTGTTCGCTTCAAATTTTCATAAACAACTCACTGAATATTTATAAAAAAATGCGGCTCGTCGTTCAGCCAACAAGCCGACGCGAGTCAGTCGTCGCAGCGGCGACGAACATACTCGGTGTTACATTAGTATAAACATTAACGCTCTTACAGTTTGGAAGTCTTCAAGAATAATAATCTAGAATTGCGTACAAAATGAGTTTAGAACGATTGAACGATCTAACTTCGGCACAAAAGGACGTAGGGTTTTAGGGACTGTAGAGAAGAGTGGAAGGAGGATAACGATGTGCGGGAGTAGAAGGGTCAAGATAGATAGCAGGATTTTTGAAATTGAAACGGTGCACAGTGGTCCCAAATCGCTAAAACGTGCGAAAAACCTCAAAAATGAACTTTTCGTTAGGGCCGTTTTTATTATTGCATTTGGTACTCAGATAGTTTGTCTATGAAAACCTGGAAGGGCAGGGTGTTTTTACGTATACCTGCGACGTTGTCGCATTTTGAAAATCGCGTTCATTAGTCTCGCAATCATCGTGAGCGTAACCACTGTTTTGCTGGCCGCAGTATAAAGTGAATCACTTTTGTGAAAGTGAGTCTATTTCAATTCTGCGAAATGGATGGAGTTCATGGAAGTAAGTACAACATTTATTGTTAAAGAAAAATTAAAATTGTTAATGGTTATGTTTTAAAACTGCAATGCAAATAGTAGGAAATATGGGGTCAATATTTATGTGAGAATTTCACATATGTAGTGACAAAGTTAAGTGCTCCACAGTGTTCCACTATGATTCTTGTTCAGGCTTATGGGTTACACTTTCAACTTGCCGTACCTCCAAGGTTTAGGTACTATTAGGCGCTATTAGGGTGTTTTTGTAATTTTTTGTGCAGCGGTGTACTCGCGTTCTGAGCTTACAAGCGCGTTTCATCGACAACCGTGGACGATACAAAAAAAAATTCTCATATAAATTTTATACGATTTGTTTAAACTAATATACATAGTTCATAAAAAGGTAAAATTAATTTTTTTCTTGCAAGTATAAGTGTTACGATAGCCATTCGTTTTATTTCATTAATATATATCAAAAATGTTTAAATTCTTGCTAATATTTATTATTTTTCTATATTATTAAATTATTGAATGATTTGTACCAAGCAAACATTACTTTGAGGGATATTTAAATGTGAATCTTGGGAGCTTTGAATGCGAATATTTCTATTTATTAGACTACATGTTAAACTAAGTTTTTTAAATCTATTATAATCACTAATGCATCATTTTGCGACTCTATTGCATTTCAGCATCTGCTGATGGCGAACAATTTTTCAAAGCGAACAATTTTTTCCGTGCTTCGAGACTTTTTATTTGAAATTCACTGCGTCAACAAATTTATTGGAATTACTAAATAAATTGTTCACTTGTGATAGATTTTCTTGCTTATTAACGAAAAATATTTATTGTTACATATTTAAGTACTTGTTAGAGTAAATATTAGTTGCATACTAGCTTTCGCGCGAAACCGGAAAGTTTTAGACACACGCGTCGGCCATATTGAAACCGCTATTTTGTATTTGCAAATTGTAAGGTCAAATTCGTATTGAGCAACCCAAAAAACATTAACATACTAACTTTCGCATCGAACCAGCAGTTTTTACATACACGTATCCGCCATACTGGATCCGCCATTTTGTTTTTGGAAATTGTAATTTCAAATTCGTATTCAGCGACCCAAAAAATATTGGGATACTAATTTTCTTGCCGAACCAGCAATTTTTAGATATATGTGTTCGCCATATTTTATCCGCCATTCGTAATAAGCGACCCAAATTACCCCGATATGTCAATTTTCAGCTAAATTGAAGCACGCTTTGAGGTTTTTCGCATGTTTTGGCCATTTGGGACCACTGTGCGGTGATTCGGGGATGAGTAAGGAATGGTAAGTATCGAGTCACTATGTCGATATACAAAATATTTGTATTTAAAAAGAGACTGACTAATTCTATTGCCGAGGTGTCCATACATTGCAAATGTATGATCATTAGCCCCGGTGGTTCAGAAAACTTACCAAAATCTGTAGGTTCTAAACAAAACAATCATAGCAATTAAAATTGAAATACGAAATTAATAATAACCGAGAGGTATTTAAAGAAGGTTACGTTGAATAAGGATGAAGAAGAAGAGTAAAGACGTGCTTTCATCCCGGCATAAAGTCGTTGACGTAATTGTCGCTCCACGAGACGGTGAGAAGGCGGCTGGTTCTCCACAGGAAGTTGCCACTCGAAAACACCATGGGCCAGGGTGACGGACTCATAAACATTTATGTCGCGGTAAATAGATAGCTACTTGGGACTCGACGTTGTTATTTCACTGGTTGACGTTTGTGTTGGTGAAAGATGGAACAGGGGAACCGTGGGATTTGTTTGAGACCTAATATATGTACGGTGCCTCATGGCTAACCATTGGTACTCTAACCGATGCCGGTTCACACGATCATCTTACGAAGCCACGGTGTGTCAGAGCAAATGAAACGCTTACAACAGTTCCATTTGATACAGCGACTGCAAGCGATCAAAGACTTTATGCCTAGATAAATACGCGGGTTCCTTAAATTCGCGACTAAGGTCCACCGACAAGCATCCGGGACACTGATTTGAATCTTCAAACGTTTTCTTGTTAACCCCTTGTCTCACGATTTCTTCTATCACTATGTGAACAATAACTCAGAATAAATACCAGAAATCAAAATGTATCATTTAAAGGAATATTAATACTACAGAAATAATTGGGCTATCTCATGAGCTACTGATATTTTCAATTTAAGAATTGTAATGTACCGACCCTCTCATTTATTATTAGTACATAAAATAACTTTAGTGTATATTGCATAAACGCAAATATTTTGTACTGTGGGTCGACCAACATCCGCCGTTCGATAATCATGTTTGATTTACTGCCCCAAGCCCAGGCATCCTATTTTTTAATCGTAACCTTTCAACTCCATAACACAGTCACCGCTCCTTGCTCATCCCCGAATCGCTGTACCAAGTCCAAAATGTTACTTCCCATTTTGTTCTTCAACTCTCAAACACCGTCAACTTAGTCCCACTCCTTGTCCAAAAGCATTTAAAAATACTATGTCTCTTTCCACCAAGGTTCATAACTAATCTCTGGTAATTCGAATTGCTCTCATAGTTCTCTCAGAACAATTCACTCATAATTCAATTGAGTCATCACAAGTTCAATTTGTAATTCTAATTCAAACTGTCACAAGTTATCGTCATTCACACTTACAAGGGAACATCCCGAGGTTTTAATCACCGATTTTGATGAAATTTTAGTATGATATAGTCCTCGCGAAAATATTTGACCTGTATTTTTTTTATCGGCAACCGTCCACATTAAAGGGGTGAAAACCACCCTCAATGTTGAAAAAAAGTATTTTTTAACATATTGTTTAAACAAATGGGTTTAAAAAAAAATGTTTATACCATTGGATTCGTGGTCGAAATACGTTAATTTTCAGTTTTTACGAAATTTTCGTATCTCTAATAGTTTCGGAGGTATTCGATGAAATAGTTTTCGTTACCCCAACTTGGGGACGGTTTTCACCCCTTTAACGTGGACGATTGCCGATAAAACAAAGTACGTGTCAAATATTTACAAAAAATCCACCTTATACTATAGTTTCATAAGAATTGGTGATTAACAGTTGGGGATAGTCATACATCCCTGGACAAAAATATAGCACATGTGTGCTATCATCTCACGGATACAGATAGAATTGCCTAAATTCGACGAATAGTATGTAAACATTACCTCGTTGTGACATAATATGTAACTCCAAAACTGTATGTTTACTATCCTCCTTGTATTTATCAACAATGATTTCGGAATACGGTCGGCGAAATGATAGCACACTCAACCTGCCGCTTAGATTTCTTAGTCTCTTTCAGTACTTACAGTTGAGCAAACCTAGTGTCGTCTAGAGAATTATTTTCTGGATCAGTATAAATATCTATTATAAAAATGGGACGCGGTAAAAAGTTAAATGAAGGAGAGATTAATCCATTCTAGAATTAAGAAAACAAAACGTGTCAATTTCAAAAATTGCGAAATCTATTGGTAGAAGTCGAAAAGTTATCTATAACTTACTAAAAGACATTAAAGGCTACGGCACAAAAAAAGTTCTGGGAGACCTCCTGCGGTTAGTGCGCGCGGAAAACGTGCCATTTTACGTGCCGCGTCAAATTCGTGTCTCACATCGCGTGAAATAGCTCAGAAAGCTGGTGTGCAAAAAAATCTCAGGAATGTCCGTCGTATACTACAAACATCCACAAACATAAAACGTATGAAGCTAAAGAGAAAACCTGCACTATCGAAGAGTCATAAGCAGCATCGGTTAAACTTGGCAAAAGAACATATACAGTGGAATAAGAAATGGAGACGGATCTTATTCTCAGATGAAAAGAGATTCAACTTGGATGGTCCGGATGGTTTCAGTTATTATGACCATGATATTCGAAAAGAACAAATGACACAGATACGACGTCAATCGGGTGGAGGTGGTATTATGCTCTGGGCAAGTATCGGGTACAATGGAAAGACGGACTTGATATTTGTTAACGGCAGGATGAATGCTACAGTGTATCGTAATTTAATAATAAAACCTTTAAAAACCCTAAGTCTCTTTACATTCTCTCTCAGATTCAGGTCATTCATAATAAGTTTAGCATCATTACAAGCTCAGATTCAATTTACTCTCAACTCTCTTACAAGTTAATAATTACTGATACTCTGCCATACACAACGTCTCTACAGTATTCCACGATATAATAAATTATAATTAAAAGCAAAGTTCTCGAGTATGGTGCTTCCGAAACAACGAAATCTCGTGTTCGCATTAAATACAAGGGGGACTTTCCGGGAGACAATACTGGGTGTTGATTGAATACCTGAAAACTCAATTAGTAGACCAAAGTACTTACAAATCCGCATCACTTATGGAAGATTTTTTTCTACGTGATACACGAATTGCAATCTTGGTGGTTTGGAGGTTCCCTAAAACTGTAGGTTTTAGACGAAATTACTGCAATAGTTGGAATAAAAGTATAAAAGAACAACAAAATCGTTTCCCCAATACGGAAAGATAATCATACATCGAAGTTTATTTCGAGATCGGGTGAGCAGGAAAATCGTGAGATGTGGCTCTGTAGCGTGAGAGGCTGACCTTATGATTACTCCTGGATGAAACGATGGCCCAAGGGCCCTCGACCCAGAGAGACGCGGAGTCCTGATCACTCTCCTCTATCTCGTCGATATTACGCTCGTACCAGCCCCCTGTCTTAATTTTCCCTCCGGGCGACACTTCTTTCACGCGACCATGTCCCACCGTCCGATTACTGTAATCATCTTACCGTAATATTTCTGGCAAGCGAAAACAACGAACGCTGCCAGGATGAATCGTCTCGAAGGAGAGATAGATGGATAGATTGATAGAGGGATAGATAAATAGATCAATAGACAGCCAGACCGAGAGATAGATAGAGAGAGAGGGAGGAGAGACAAATCGATAAAGGTAAAAAATGGAATTGAAAGTAATCCCGTGAAGTTGCCGCAGAGAAAATGTCGATCGAATCGGGTCAGTCGATAGAAGACAGGAGCAACGTGAAGGTGGGAGATATACTGGAATCTCGTTTTCCAGGGCCGTATCGAGCTCATATATCGTCGGTCGTGGGCGAACGGCGAAGAAAAATGATTTAATCGCTTAAGCGTTTCAAGAGTGTGACACCGTATTCCGAGAACGAAGTCGACGTATCTACATGAAATTCGTATCGATAAAACGAGACTCGCGAAATATTCTTTCCGTCGAGTTCTTTCGACCGCAGAAATCCGAGTGAAAGTCCTATATCCGTCGAAGGGTCTCTTAATTGCGGAGGTTTTGACGATTCTTTAACCATTATCTTTGAGATCTGTTTTTACTATTTTGCACTTTAACGATATTCTCCTGATCTAATTGCAACGCGTATTTATTTCTCCTAATCTCAATCGGAATTAACCGTGCGTAGACTGTAACTGAGTACGCTCGTTGTTCTTTCCGGCAAGACATGTGAATTATCTCTGTTTTAACGAGCGGTCTTATCTGACCAAGGTATTAACTTGTCCACATTAGCATCCTGAATTCTCATTCGTACGATCCACGTGCCCGATACTTCAAAACTTGTATATCCCTGGACATAATGTGCAAGAGACGTACGTTCAAAGCGTGCTGTTATCGATATATCTCCGTGGAATGCGCCAATTCCGGCGAGTGGTGAAGCGAAGCGAATCGACTTTGCGATTCCTGCGAGCAATCTCCGGGATATCGGGAGACCCATAAACCACTTTCCAAGTCGCGCTCTGCCGCTCATTGTTGTCCGATAACGGAGACCCCTTTTCCAGGTGTCCAGTGCGTCGAGTATGCTAATGCCACATACCGATGCGCAGATTTATGGCGAATTAAACGTACCTTTGCGAACCGTCCCCCCTTTCCTCCCTGCAAGGCCGCGCTTCGTCGCCAGGTGTGAAAGTATAAAACTACTAACTGGAGGATTTCACGTTCGTATTTTACGAGCGTGCAAACCTCCATCCAACCTCCCCGTAAATACACGTTTTACCACGATCTTACGAACGATCCTTCGATAGATCGTTACTATCAATCGTGATATTTGTGAACGAAGAAACGTCGTCTTAAGAGCTCGTCGAAAACTTTTACTAAACACTCGCTGCGACGTAAGCTGATGCTAGGGTGAGATTAGATGAATTTTTAGGAGCGAAAACTCTCTCACCGGGTGACTCGTGTCAGTTATATAAACGTAAACAGTCGCCGCTTATATAAATAATTGCGTGAAATTGAAACGTCCATCTCGCGACGCGTGTGAGAGCATTCGATCCTGGAATTAAGGTGTCGCCAGATAAACCGTACTTGCAGATTTGAAATTAATCTACGTCCTTATCAATGAATAATCATCCGGTAGAACGATTAGAACAATTCTTAACGGCCTGTTCTCTTAACACCCTGTTTCGTATTGAGATTATCAGCGATAGACCATTAACCCTTTGGCCTATAACCACGAGTGAGACTCGTGGTAAGAAATTTGTACCATAAGCGAAAACCACGAGTCTGACTCGTGGTAAAGAATTTGTGCCATAAGCGAAAACCACGAGTCTGACTCGTGGTAGAAAATATGTGTTATAAGCGAAAACCACGATTCTGAACAACTGAATGCCACGGCGCGCGACCAACTTTTTTGTTTACTATGGCTCGCGCAATTGGCAGATATCGTGTAGGACAAAGGGTTAAACACCATATATGTATGTCGCCGAGCGGAAATTATGTATGGACAACGCGCAAGTTGTACACATTGCTTCAATATCGTGTGAGTTTAATCAATCGACTCGGAATGTAGCTAATGTCATATAGTTCGACTCGATTTATCGCCACGACCCTGTCAACCGTGTGCTTTTCAGACAACATGGGGAGTAGTAGGAATAGCAAATATGGTGCATTCGTTAATGTTCCTTTCGCTACCGGAAAACTTTGGAAGGGTTAAAAAGTGGGTATTATTGGACGTTGGATACGATAGGCATGTTCTCATATCAGGGACAGGTTCATGCGATTGTCCCGGATAAACAGCAGGGAATAATACATATTTAACATTCGATCACTAACACCCGCCGCTTTGTGTGTCGTTAATTAAAGCGATCGAAGGTTGGATTGACGGCGTTAATAGTTTCTACGGTCCGTGCGGAGGCTGTTATTAGTTGGAGAAGTTACGAGACAGGAAGGAATGCGTGCTTACTCGCTTCGAGATAGATAATTGGAAGCGCAATTTATCGGGCGTTCCTGTCGTATTTTCTAATATTTTAAACGTCAGTGACAAATATCTCGAGTCACATCCTTTAAGATTATATTCCCAGGCGTTGGTTGACATTCTTATTCGTGTTTTTTTTTTCCTTTTTTATTATAGAATCTTGAAATTCGAAATCCTACATCAAATTCTCAAAAGAGCGACAACTTGTAATTCTCTTTCTCCTTGACTGTATCAATAACAAAGCAATCATTTTTATAACGTCGTACGATATATGTTAAGCGCATATGTAAGCAGTTATAAGACACATCGATATTACTTCTACGTCGATCGCGCGAAAAATCGAGGAAAGGTTTCTCGTTTTACGGGAATCCTTGCTAATCCACCGAATCGCCGGTTTCTAACATCGTTTCACTGTGATCGTCGAAGATTTCTTGCTGGGATAAGCAGTACCACCACTGACCCGCTTCTACAAAATGTGATTTCTGTAACGAACATCGAACGAAGAACGTGCAAACGATGAATTCTCGGAGGCCTCTATTATTACAACGCGATCGCTATTGTAATGCGTGTCCTTAGGGTCCATCTTTCAGGAAGCTCCGCTCTCGACTGCGATAAATATCGAAGAAGAAATGTTCCTCGAGCAATGTGTATGGGAGCTTTATGCTCTTGTCGTGATCGAAGAAACGGCGACATGAGGGAAATAAAGCGATCGGATAAGCCGGCTGTCCATGAGATAGACGACAGACCAATTATGTGCCGGCGTGAAACTCGCTTTGCCGTGTGCGTTAGGTATACTTGTACGAGGCACCTCTTACGTATGCGCAACGGCGGAGAAATCAGGTATTTATCGAAACATTAAACTTGTAATAGGAATTATCAACCGGTAATAAATACACCAAGAAAGTCTCTCGGGAGACTAACTACGTCAATAAGTCGTATCATTCGAGTGACCTTTCAGTATGAATAAATTTCCGAAATTTGAGTGAATTTAAAGTATGATTCGTTAGTCGCAGATAAGCGTTACTAATTGTCTATAGAGATTCATTTGACTGTGCAATTGGCGGTCCTCCAAGAGACAACATTTGATTTTTTTCCTGAGGCAGGTAATACGCTGAGAAGAAACGGAAAGCTCAAGGAGATGGAGGATCGGGGACCATAATTTTGTAAGACTGCCTCGTAAAAATAAGGTCACACGATGCCGAGATAATATTAAGCAGAGCTCCTACGCCAGTGAACGTGGATATGCGCGTGCATTAGCATAAGCCTGGTATGCGAGATAGTCACGCGTAGGCGTCTATAGATACGACCGGATGGAGTATAAAAAAGTGGAAAGAGAGTAAAAAGAATTATTTTCGTCTCTTGAAGAGGAAAGAGAAAGGGTAGACGAAACTCAGGAATAAACGGGAGAGAAAAATGTGGAATGGGTAAGCGTACGTTTAAAAAAAGAAGAAAATTGCGGTGGAAGATTTAGAACAAGAGAGAGAGAGAGAGAGAGAGAGAGAGAGAGAGAGGGTGTTGGGCGATCTTTCAAGAAGTTATGCGTAAACGGAGAAGAAGGAAGCCGGAGAAATTATTTTCATTTGCCAGAATCTTGCTTTCTAAGAGAAAAAAAAGAGGAGACAAAATTAAGGAATGAATGAGAAAGAAAAACATGAAATGAATATTCATATTTACAAAAGGAAAAAGAAAACGTAGACTGGTTCAGCCTGAAAGAACAGGGTTTTAAAAGACGTCTCCAAGATGTATCGCGCAGACGGAGGGGAGAAAAGTCTGGGGAATAATTTCGGTTTGTAAGGTAGCCAGGTTCAGTAATAAATGGCGACGTCGAACAACCGTAAGCGCGTACAAGCGTGAAGCATCCCTGTCGCGAGCGTGAGTTCTTCTCCTAACCGTGGTTAAAACTGGTACCGATAAAGCGAGAATCGTAGCCGCGTAAAGATAAGGAACTCGATAAACGAACTTCGCGATTTAAACACTCCTGCTGCCGCACGCCGCGAGTCTACAGCGTAGCTGTAGGGAGAGCTTTGACGCCACACCTCATTTACATTTTCATTTTCGCCTCTTAATGATCTACGATAAAGCCGAGCACTGCTCGATGGCTCCGTCCTCTTGGATAGAATTCTTTCGATAGCCCTCGAGACGAATTCGAGACGACAGAACGATAATACCGAGCGCGAATTCCTATCTATCCCGACGATGAGATTGATCGATGAACGAAAGGACACGTTTATCGCCGATACGTGATTTGCATCGAAGTTTGAGCGAAGTTTCACGCGTAAAGCTAAACGGCCCGGATGCGAGAGCAATTTAGCTCAAAGATCGCCGTGAACAGTTGATAGCCGTTGAAGTTAGAACCTTGTTACATGCTCGAGTAACTTCCATCGCGTGGCACGCGATCAATTTCAGGATTACGTTGGCCATATAAGCGATGGAATGACATTCTTATTATAGCCATGATCGTTGGTAGCATTTCAGGCGAGTATGGTGCAACTTAAGACACGAACAATGCAGAAATAATTTTCTAAACCTGCCCGCGAAAAGGCATTCGCGCGACAGAGAGATATCATTAATTATATGTCTGCATCGAAGCATGTCGGAATGCATATGTGCATTAGCATGTAGGTTCGATACGCGAGATAGTCGCGTGTAGGTGTATATACCTACCCCCCGATATACGATCATCCGAGATACAAAGGGGTCCATGAACGGGGGTAACGGAGGAAGGCCAACGAAAAATGGGGGAAAGAGGGCAGGAGAATTGCCGAGAGGAAAAGGAAGAAAGAGAGACGGTGGAAAAGTAAGCGTATAAGGAAAGCAGAGCATACTTACACCGCGGATGCTCTATAATCCTAGAAAATAAACGACGCAAAACCGTAGAGACGAGAGAAACTATCGATGCAGCAATTCTACTAGGGACTGCTGCGGCGAGTCGTAGAGAATAGTCATAGGCGCGTGCACACGCGATGCACCCTGCTGAGTCTTTAAGTGCGTCTATCAGCGGCGCGCTAAAATAGCGTTGATAGAGCAGAAATCTTAGCCGGACCAAGATACACCGTGGAATACGATGACTCGGCAATTTAAGTGTTACCGTTACGATAGGCTAGAATTTTATTGCGAGCGGAAATCCGAAGCTGCGTTTAATCGTTGTATGTATCGATAACTCTTCGCGATACGTCCTGCAAAGTTACGGCATTTTAGAGCCGTTTAATTTCGTCGGTTGGTATCGAGGTGTACTTTCTTTTGAAGATATGTAGTTCGTCAACTACAATCACACGGGTGATTAAGTTTTAAGATGTGGATTTCATTTCCAATTTCCTTGCTCATTTTTTTGTTGTAAAATCGGAATAGTAGAAAACGCCGAGCAAGGGGATATTGCAAATTTGAAAAGTGCCAGTATGAACGAGTTCGTCGTCACGTAATACCGACGAGTAAAGCAGTTTCGATGTCATTGTCGTAGGGTATCCCATAGAATATTAATTGTTACGCCAATGTACGCTGGAACTTACACGCATTAGCATATGCTTGGTATGCGAAGTAGAAATGCGTAGGTGTATATAGATACGAGCACGGCAGGTACAAAAATGGCAAAGGTGGGTAAGAATGAAAAAAGGAACAGGAAAAGGTTGCAGAATAACTGTCGGTAGATATCGCGTAGATGTCGTCTGCAACTTTTATCTTCCCTTGTATGAATAATACAATTTCTATGCGTATTTTTGCATCGGCAGACTTGGCTACGGAGAGTAACAATGTCCAACGTCACGTACGAATGTCGAGTAACGCAGCAACGAAGACAACCCCCTCAGGAGAAGGATATTAAACCACCATCGATAAAATGCAAACTATAGCCGAGTAAAAGTACAGCTGGAGTTGTATACTTGACTCCGATGGCATCGCCGAAAATGAATCCTGCCGAACCGACATTAACGTCAATTTTCTTTAACGAAATCCCTACCAACTGGCGTAATACATTTTTCTCTCACTTCCAACGATCATCGGTCGTAAAGTTATCCTCGGCGAATTCAGACCAAGTAGAAAATGATATATCGTATACTCACCGAGGCAGGTTATCGCATGATCGGCAGGCGGTCGTAGAACATTTCGAGCCCAGGCTGCCCTCAAGACCTCGAGGGCACAGGGTGGTCCACTGACCATTAAAACGCCGGGCGACACGTGACCCTTGTACCTAAGTTGTCGAGTTGCATCCACTAGAGCTGCGTTCCACCAACATTTGGAGTTTGCCTCCAAGAAGCTCTGTAACAAGAAGGGATTACATGTTGTCATTATTTCCAAGATTTTCCTCAACTTTAATCTCTCCACTCGTATATTACGGAATTAAAGCAAGAGAAAACGCGCTGTTCTGAAATACTGTATTCCTTTAAACGTATAAATTGTGGATGTAAGAATACATCCACGAGATTTTCGTATATCGTGCCAAGGGGACAGATAAAATCGTCGTTATGGTGATTGTACGGAAGATAGAATTTCGGAGAGATTCGTCGCCCAAAATACGACATAGCCACTTTAAGTGTTTACCGCCACAAGGCTGTTTAGCGCTTACCCTACCCGTAGCTCCGAATGAAACTGTGCCACCCTCGGGCTTTTCCCGATCCCCACATACTTTCTGTACATACATACAAGGTATATACGTATATACACGTAAGCCGTGACGGGGACCGAATAAGCCAGACAGTGCTCGTAAACGAATGGCCCGGCAGGATTTTCGCCAGCCATTCTGCTCTCTCCCCTTTCTCCTCCATTCTCGTTTTCTCTCCTTTTCTCTTTCTATCGCCCTTCATTCATACCACTTTCCACTCTGCAGCTACGGTAAACCGTGAAATTAGAGAGAAGTGTTCGAACCGATTGGTCGATACGAGTTTATGGTGATTCATTGTAGCCTTCGTGCAGATGGAAACGATACTCCATGCTTTTCCCCTTGATACAATGATTTCCACTCGAAACAAGGGGATATTCATTATTCGTGCGCGATGTTTGGCTCTTTACGTGTCAACTTGTTCGATATGAAATGTGTACATTTAATTATTAACAGGATTTTTTACAATATCACGCTTGATTCGTAACACGTACATATGTCGCGTTAATACCAGCACACAGCGTGGCATTGATATTATCACTTGTCGTTCGAAACCATCAGTTTTAACCGAAACCATTAAATTAGAATAACAAATGTAATCGAAAATTTAATTACAAACGGTATTTGTCGAATGCATGTCGAAATTACCGGTGCTGTTGCAATCTTTGCCTCGCATTCACGCGATGCTCAGACTATTGGTTGTTTTTCACAGTCTTCGTAAAGATACGCTTCTTGCATCAAGAGCGAATTGAAACGTTCTTGTTGTAGTTTCACTCGACTTTTTTCCCGCTTTTGCTCGAGTTTTAATTAAAGTGTTAATTACATCATGGGAGTTATCGACTTGACGATTTATCTGCGATATTGATGTTATCTCACGATTTACTTGACTTTACTGAAACTTACTTTGCTACTTAACAGTTACTCTCTGAATATTGACCTTCATAATTAGAATTCCAATTCTCGATTTTCATTTGCATCCAGTTACATCCACAAGCTTCTTTCTCTTATCGACAGGTTTGTCTTTTTATTCACGTCCAATTACGGTACTCTATACTTATACACTTCTTCCCTTCTCATCCCGATGTTTCATCTAACTGGCACAAACTCGTATAACGATACGACTTTTAAAAGTGGTATTCGTAGGTTCGTTCAGATGACGGTTTTGTAACCGCATCCGGTGATATTGATTTTACGAGTAATTTTGTGCAGACCGCGGCAAGACGCTTTTCCTTTTTCTCTCAATATATTCCCTTTCCCTCCCTCTCTCTCCTCTGCCTCTCTTCCCTTTCCATGTTTTCTCATCGAGCACCGGGAATGCGCCAAAGGGCCCGCTCAACGGGTTCTGGGGCTCGTTGCACCTGACAGAACATTTTTCACCCTCAAGTCTCCATTGAAAACATTTCGCAGGCTCCTCCCAGAAATGTCGCGAAGAAGTCGGAGAATCGATGGTAACAGTATGAGTTGTGCTCACGAGGCGTGACTTTTTCGCTAATGGAATCGAATTTAAGGCGAAAGTTATTCCGTACGTGTTAGAGTTGCTCTGCCCCGGGGATACAGAGTCTGCGAAAGTTTTGTTACAACTTTGCACCAGATTGAGAACGCTGCAACTGTGAGAAAGGTTTTGCGGTGAGATTGAAAAGGAGTCCCTTATGTAATAGGAGTACAGTTATTTTTATATTCCTGTTTGTCTACCCAGCAAAATGGTAAATCGGAGTCGTAGTCTGTAACGTAGTGGAAATAAGTTCCCATGCAAATCCTCTGGTTGAAATGCAATTTAGCAAGTGCACCCGTGTAGTCACGGAAAAACAGTTATCGTTCTCCACGTCAGATCGCGATTCTGACTAAGGGAAGTTCGCATTGCTCGACTGCGCAATCTTAGAAGACATTCATGTCAATGTGCTCCAGATCGATCAGGGATATTATGTGTCGTATCAGAAAGGGCTAGAAACGATGTCTTGTTTGGAAGAAGCTGCTGATTGCAGCATTGACTTTCAATCGGTGAAACTTTGAGGTGTTTGGTTCTTTTATTGTTTGACATGAAAATTTTTTATTTCTGTACGGTCAGACTTTCCGACAGGTCTAAGGCGCCGCGACGGCTGCGGCGATAACAAAATACTGGAAACGACTTTTCGGGCTGTGGCAAGGATTTCCGTTTGATTCGCTAGATAGATAGAGACATCTCCCGTTCGCGCATCATTTTCGATTCTAAGGCACCACTTTTATATCGTCACGTAAACAACAAAAGAAGTGTTTTGTTTTCTGCTGTTATTGGCTGAGCTTGTTTTCAGGATCGATACGGTAGAGATAGGTGGTGCGAGCGACAGTCTCCCCTTATCCTTGTGTAATACCGCAGGCCGTCAAGTCATTTGCGCTCACAATCAGTATAATTTGGCAAAAGATAAAGAACCATCTCGACTTTCGACTAGCCTGTTTTGAGCGAGTCAATTCTGAATGAGGTATTCCTGATATAATATTTTACATTTTATTTCTCCGTTTATTTGCTAAGTGAATATATTATTTTCTAGTAAGGCTCCCACATTTCTTTTATTGGATTTTTAAGTGAGATTCCGAAGATTCATCACGGCATGGCAGTAAATGTACATACATATGGACGACAAGGTCGAGGTAATTCACAGACCAAAAGATGGTAAAATAATGTTAAAATAAAAATGTGCCTGGCAGAATGATATACATAAAATGGGAGAAATTGTGTCTGATAACTAGCATGTTATTAAGCAATCAGGCATGCGAATCATCTGTTTGCAGTTCGTCACCCAACGTATTCATAATTGTAAGAAATGTGTAAGTTAGATACTTTCTGACTCAACATTGTAACCTACGAGTACTCTTAAAAATTAGCAGGAAACGTGGATAGAATGTAGGAGAACGTCTTTTGAATTTATAAACACGTTTTGGTTAAAGAGATTAGCGGCTGTATATAATATTTACAGTAGCATAGGCTCGTCTTTTCGTTTTTTGTAGAGACACCATTTAATACGATGATCAGCGCAATTATGCGTGTCAAGGTGATTTCAAGGATGTTCGTAGGTCTTGCAATTTGAAATTGCAAAAGATGGACGTCCTTCGGATTTCAAAAGGAATTGCGGTGCAGTTATCAAAACGGACGACTCTCAATTTTTGACAGGTGAAACTCTTCGATTACGTGAACTTTCTTTCTGGCGGGTGCGTAATGCCAAACCGCCGAACCGCGCAAGATCGATTTCACGAGATCGTTCTTTTCCTGATCTCTTTTCTCCTCGTAACATCTTCGGCTACCCAATCGCGCAAAATTTCATTTTTCCTGCTTCGGTGAACATGCTGGCGGGAAGAAAGTGATTCGTTCGCTTTAACGTGACTCTTTTGTACTTGGGTCGAGTTTTGTCATGACTTTTTCACATTTAACCAGTACACGATGAAAGTATCACAGACTACGGTTAACTCTGTAGACAATTTTTATGAGTCACATTCGCAACAGAATGTTCTCAGCGAAAAAACGTGTAATTATTTCTAGACTAAACTAGAACCAGAGAATATGTTGTGGTACTCATGTATTAATCTCTTGCACTATTTTCACAAGTCTGATTCGTGATGAAAATTGTTGTCCAAACTTGAATATCACGAGCCTGATTCGTGGTCTTAACCTCGGGCCAAGTATTAATATTTCGAATGAGATCGTGTGTTTCCATGTAGGATTATTAATTTTAGATTTTGATTCAAATTCATTTGAGATTTACAAAAGCTCCATTGCTTGAAGTAAATACTGGCGCGGTAATCTTTCTCAGTCGCAAGATATCGTATATCGGACGTTCGGTTTAGGCATGGATTCTTGTGAGTTTGCCGGTAATGCAAAGGGTTAAAAATGGACAAATATTTTTCCTATGCCTCATTCTAGGAGATGTAATTATCAACTTCCAATTTTGAACAACAAGAACCATCAATTGAACAAAGATTTCGATATCAACTACGTGATTCTAATTCGGTGCCAGTATTATGGGAAGACCATTCCACAAACCATATTCTTCTCGCACACCCCATTGAAAAAAGGGTCGCGAAATGTTGCTCAAACGAGCCGCAGACGATGTAAACGCCCTATAAAACCGATATCGTATTTTATGCCAATCCGTTACTTACGATCACACTGCTACAAGGGAAAAAATCAAAGCAGAAAGAGCAACACGCAGAAAACACCAAAGCGAGCGTGATAAAAGGGAGAAAGAGAGACAGAGCTCGCAAGAGCGTTGCTAATCGGCTCGCTGTTCTTGGAGCACGTAACGTTTATATTACTATTTCCTTGCCGGCAATGAACTTGCGGCAATTCACTGTACAGGGTATACGGTCGTTGGCTGCCCACTAATTATTATGCAATATGCTAGCCGTGCTCTCGCGAGCATGCTTATCCTTTTAAAGCCTTGACTGCGAGGCCGTAAGAAGTTAGGAGTGCGGGGAGATGAAGGAGCTGAATAAATGGCCGAGGAGGAAGTCCCTGTTCGATTTGACAATCTGAATTATAGTCGTCCTCGGGAGGACTTTCCATGATGCTTTCGAAGCTGACGACACGTTCGCCGGAGAACGGGGAGCGTCTTTCGTTTCATCGAAGGAGGAAGACCCAGAAAATGAGAGTAACTGTAAGCGGATATCGTTGCAAATTAAATTTCTGTCAACGGAACATTGTACGATCTCGTTTAGAATATAGGGCTCTGAAAGAAACGAGAATTGCGAAAGATTCAGGGGTAATTTAAATTTGAAGTTACAGAAAACAATATGTGCCAGTGCTTGTGAAATTGATATATAATTAATTATTATATAAGTGATAATAGTCAATAGTTTTCATATTACACTAAATTGAATCTACATCCCAACAGGTAACTCTAAATATCTCAAAATGAATTGTACATACATGACTTGAACCGCTAACATAATTATTGACATATACAATAAATGTAGAGCACAAAAAAAAGACGTAACAATAAATTTATTTGAGTTTTTGAAAAAATATACAAGAAATGCTGAAAAAATAATTTATGGTATTTCAAATCTGAATCTTTCGATGTATGGGAGGCCTTTGTTGAAAAATAGAGAAATTAAATCGCTCCTTTTTTTGTGGACGAACAGACGCCAGGTCTCGTCTCGAATTTTCATCACGAACCCCCTGATGTCCGTGTGGGCACGCGGCTTCCAAGCATAAATCACGATAACATAATTTATATGCTAATAATATGAGTGCAGCGTGCGCGTTCACACGAATGCAATGCAGAATAGGGGATCAAACTGGGTGTAACTGCTTACTCGGGGACCCTTCATTGGCGTCGGATTTTCTCGAGCGCTCCTCGTCGATATATCTTCTTGAACTCTAAAGATATTCATTAGAACGAACCCCTTAATTTTCACCTTTTATTCTGGCCAAGTTTGTTCTTCTTTTTACATTTTTAATATCGTCTTTCCCTTCTTTACTTTCACATAAATTATATTGTGGTTTAAGTAATCAGAAATTCAATATCAACTTTGAAATTTATCTGATACAGATGCTAACAAAGTGGAAAATTGTACGTAGGAATGCATTTGGTTTAAGTGAATATAATACAAAATATAAGGTAGCGTAATATCGAAGCCTAGCAAACGGACAGTAAAAGCTGGAGACTATGATAAATACGACTTAAAGGCTCGAACATCCAATTAGTAGAAGTCAATTCAAATCTTTGACACCTCTGAGATTTTTTTACGTAATATAATAAATACTATGTCGTAGAATAAAATTGTAGGATCTAGACAAAATGATCGCAACAGTTAGAAAAACATAAAAATATTGAGAAAGTACCAAAACTGTAAATACATTAGGGTATAGAAGTAAAGATTTTCGTATGAAAAAAGTCCAAAAAATTTTGTTTTTTGAGAATGTATTGAACATGAAGTTAAATTGAAATATTTGAATGACATACGCCTGTGGAACTCGATAACCAAGTCGATCGGAAAGATGGACCCTGACAAGCATCGTTCTATGCCATCGTAAACCAGAAAGTCGGGGAGGTACCTGCCCGAAGACAAGGAGTCGAGCAATATCGTGGAGGGAGAGAGACCGGGGTGTATGATTTTTTTGAAATTAAATTGGCAAACAAATAAACAAAGACGTTAGCTCCGAGGTGAATGGGCATCCCGTGGATAAACGAGTTTTCGCGCAGGAGATAAAAGTCGTGAGGCTGTTCGCGATATACGTTACGCCGATGCTGATTTACGAAGTCGTGGTCAACGACAACGACGAGGCGGTCGGCAACCTCGTTTAATATCATGCCGGAGAAAAGCATTGGACGTTCTGGCCGTCGTCAGGTGAATCCTGGGTTAACGAAATAAACAGGAACAAAAATGGCTTCTGGGATAAGTAGTAAGTCGATTATTAACCGTATAGCGGATTCGCGATGTGGCGCACGATTTTCAAGCTTCCAGCAACGAAACAAGAACGTTCCGACAATCGTTTGAGGGAATGATATGTTATTCTACTTGAAAGAACGCGCACCAGATTTTAATCTCAAAGCCTGTTTCGACGTAATACTGTACAACTACTCATCGAGACTCTGCCGCAAAGATGTCTTATTTTCTAATTAATATCTGATTATAGACACGATTAAAAGTCAGCTTGAAAAGCTTTTTTTTCTTGATTAGACGTAACGGTTCCCCGGGACAACATTGATCGAAGTCGGTAGGCATCGCGTTTATCAGTCTCATCGGATCGGGAGTCCTGAATGTTGAGTAGCAGACTAACTTTAAATTACAAAATCTTTCGAACGATATGTTGTTTGACAAAGTAAGTGTATAGAAAACGAGGAAATCTCATCCGAGAAAATTGAGTCTCGCGAACGGTAATTTTCACATACTCAGATCTGCAACCTGTTTTGATTCTGTGGCGATAAAAGACGATCGATTTACGAACAATCCGCTGTCACGTCGTCACGTTCGCGTTCTGAATATTCAAAAAGCATAACCGGTGGAAAATGGTTGTAGCAAAATACGAGCTCGGTAGTCTGGCGGTAAAGAAGTGAACGTAACAAACTGGTATCCTTGGTTACACTGCGGTTATGGGTGGAGAAGGCCGGTATAAAGCATGGTGTTTTTGCGGCGGCGCTCGTGGCAGAAATCGCCATGCGGATGGAAAGTGTCCGCTCGATTCCTGCATCGGCCATCTTCAAGGTAACGTGATCAACGTATCGTAATAACGGTCATTTAAGGACATCACCATCCTCATGATTCGCTGTCCTTTCAACGTTGTCCAGCCGATGTCGAAGAGAAAAATAAATATCGTATCCTGCGGTGAGACAATTCCAAATGACGGAGGTTCAAATATTAAATTCGCCCTTCGTCGTCCGTCTAGACGATTGTGTTGTAGATGTATCGTTTTTAGAGTGCTTGTACAGTTATTCCGGACTTATGTAAATGAAGCGGTAATGAGCCTGACGGCCAATCGACCAAGACCCAACCTTCATTTTGCGTCTACATACGTTCACGGATTCTCTACGCGTAACTCCCGACTGTCTTTGAACTGGTGGGATCAAAGTGTTAACGTAATGACCGTTATCTATAGCAACCCGCTAATTTGAATTTCTTTAAACTTCGACACACAGCCGAGGAAGTCCTTTAGACCCGTCCTTTTTGTATCCTCTTGATGGAGTATTTCCTCCTCCTCCTCCCCATCCCTCGTCCTCCTCCTTGACGTTTGTCCGATTTTTCAAAAGATAAAGACCAACCGCATATTCCAGCAAAGACGAATTTCAGATATATCCTGGCGACTAAAGTCGATGCAGTATCTCTCTCTCTCTCTCTCTCTCTCGCTCTCTCTCTCTCTCTCTCTCTCTCTCTCTCTCTCTCTCTTCCGGTAACAAAACTGACCGATCCCTTTTTCTGCAATCGATTATAGGCAAAACCCATTGTTTAACGAACCAACGAAGAATCGTTGCCGAGGTCGTGCAGTTCACCGTGTATCGATGCGAATGGATCCTAAATCGCTGAAGGCATTGAATACTCGGCTTCGTAATTTATCGTAAGCGACCAAGGGCGTTTGTATCTCCTCGAAGAGGCCGTCTCTTATCTTTATTCATACTTCACGGCATTTTGCACCGGTCGAATGCTCGTACTGAAACGAGAAACTCGAGCGCCTTTTTATATTGGTTTTTTCTCCGCCTGCAACCCCAAGTGAACAGTTTTCTTCTTTCACGAGTGTCCGAATATTGTACAATAGATTATATTATAGATATTCTTAAGTGCTCGTAGAACACGTGTCATATTGTGCGATTCACTGGACACTACTTGCTGCAATCAAATACATGCAAGGAATATCACTTCCAAGATCGACCATGAACTGTTGGATTTTAACGAGGCACATCCACTCCGAAATTATCCTGTTATCCGTGAAATTTCAAGTTTAACCGACAGTTATACATCGTGTATGCGTGTACCCGCACAGGTTTCGTGTCTTTCTGGGGTAGATAAAAATAGAGGGAAAGCCTGTTGGCCAATGTCTCCCGAGATGTTTTCGTTTCCGACGTACCTTTCTCTTTCGATTGATTATTTTTTCTGTTCTGTTTGTAATAGGTATACTTCTTTTTTTCAGTCGTACGACTCTTCGGTGAAATCGTCCACGTCGCTTATCTCACTTATTTGTAGTTTAATAGCGCGTTTCGAATTCTAGTCAGAGGAGGAATGTGATCAGCGTATGTCTTGCATGTGTAATGTATCGCGCGGTGCTGTTACGTAATTGTAGATACAGGAGGTTTGCTCTTAGTACGTTAGTATCGCCAGGTGGATGGGGAGAACATCTATCAGATGTCAAGATTTTAACATTAGCGTATCCTGCACGCGGTTTAATTTAACTCCAACTACCGTTACCGGATGTTATCTGAATACATAACATTGTATGGCGGTACTTAGGCATTGGAATCTCTAGCGTTAAATGTGCTCGCGGCATTTTACTACCGGAAACATGGAATTATTAGTGTCACTGGATTTGCATAAATGAAGGCGGTGGATTTTATTCGGTATTTCTTGATTTTTACTTCTTCAGATCCGTTTGTTGTAAATGGAGCATCCGTTATTCATCGATTATTTATATCATTCTTTTTTATTAGACTATGACATAATCGTGAAAAATATATTCACGTCCTTATGACCTTGCAGGTCATCGGCCATGAATTACTATTTTCCTCTCTTTGTCTGCTCTTTTTCCAAAAGGTCTGTGTAGAACAAATCCACTTTCAAATCTACGTAGTTGAATCCGACATCTGTAAAAATGTAGTTCATTTAAAAATTTGTAACAAATCGCAGTTAATCGCTAGCTTTACTGTAATGGCGCCTAGGGCTATTCGCGATTCCCGAATTCACCCAGCAAGAGAACTTGTACCTTAGAGAATTTTCTATTCAAGATTTCGACTCGTTTTAATAGCGATTTGGTAAGACTTTTGAATGAATGTTAATGATGAGGACTTGTGAGAGTTTGAATAAGAATTAGGAAATGAACTTACGATGACTCTCAATTGAACTAGGAATGAATTGTTCTGAGTTGTTATGAGAGAACTATGAGAGCAATTCGATTTATGACAGATTAGTTATGGGCTTTGATGGAACGAGACATAGGGGTTTTAAATGCTTTCGGGAAAGGAGTGGGAGTAAGAATGCGGTGTTTGAGAATTGAAGGACAAAACGGGAAGATAGATTTCGGACTTGCAATAGTGTTTTGGGGATGAGCAAGGAGCGGTGACTGTGTTAGGGAGTTGAAAGTTCAAGATGGAAAAATAGGATGTCTGGATTTCGTGTGAACCAAAAATGATTATGGAACAGCGGATGTTGGTCGAGCCACTGTACAAAATATTTGTGTTTATATAATATACACTAAAGCTATCTTATTACTAGTAATAGATGAGAGGGTCGGTATATTACATTACAATAAAAAAGTAACGACAGTCTTGGTGCAGAAAATGGAGTTAAAAAAGCTCGAGATTTTCTAAAACTTCTCAAGTTATAGATCCAGTGTAAACGGTAGAATTTTTTTTTATTCAAGCTATGTGGCTTCAGACGACACTTTTGGCCTACAAAAGAAATTAAATATTTAATAATTAAATAATTAAATAATGTATAAATTCTCAACTTCAAAATTTATAATGTTCTCAAAACTGGTTTTCTTGTAAGTGGAGTGTGGTGAAGACAAACGGACTTCATATTTGTGTTTCGCTCCACAAAATCTATAAGAATCAGCAAAATATTCCTTGGACAAAAATCCTATAAAACCAGTGTTACTTTAGAGAGGAAAGATTGAATTCCTAATTGCATACTAACTCAAAAACTAAATTATCGTGAAGAACTAGTCTAACCAGAAAATGCAAAAAAAAAAGTAAAGATACATAAATGCAAAAATGTATTTGCCGCAACAGCAATCTCGTAGAAATGGGGGGCAACGAGGACGAATAACTCAAAAGACTGCATCCTTTTGCGTTGCATTGAAATGCAATGTTAGTATCAATCGAGGTTTTCTGCTCTTATCCACAACCCATTTCCGGACAAGTCTCATCCTACCTACGGTAATACGATTCCACGGTGGATCAGCAGTGCGCCCGATCCTTGTAATGGTGTCCGCTTTAAGATCGTGTTTCACGTTGAAATGGAAAATGTATTGCAAATATGTGTGCCCCTGGCATAATATACACAATAAAACGAAACGGGGTTCCGTTGCGAAGGTGTAATGGACACGGTAATGTACACGCGTTGTTTATGTATGGAAATTTCGTGTGTTTATAAGCACAGAATGTCGTTAGTCCCTTCGTACGTTCTATACGTATTTGGTAACGTCGTTGACCAAATGTGCGAAAAGTTTGTAAATAGTACGTATGGATGATTAACATTTCATCGAGTTTCGTCGTACAACATAGAGGCATATTTAAAAATATATTTAGAAAGAATAAAAAAAGACTTTAGCCCTCTATGAAACCGTGTGACTTTGAAGTAACGTAAGACATAAACGTAAGCACACTTGTACTTTCTTTGTTCCAAATCATTTCTTTTTCAACTTATGACGTATTATGATTCACTTCCTGCGAGGTGTTAACTTTCTTTACAATCAAATACTTATTAATGAAGTAAAATCTGCTATATAAATTACTGATCTCAAAATCTGCGAATGTACTACCTTGTAAAACTTTCAATAGTAACAAAAATATTCGGCCCATATAGTTTTAACATGAATAAAATACTACGAAGATTTCTCTAACTAACGAGGGAATATAGCGAACCCGTACACGCCGATTTTGATGAAAATTATGTGGTAGATAGTTGTCGAAGAAATATTTCACACGCGCTTTTTTATAACTGCTGCCGTCCACATTGAAGGGGTGATAATATCCCTTAAACTTTGGGGTTCAAAATTGTTTTTTCGAAATGTCTCCGCAATTAGAGGGCGTAAACAAAATTTTTTTTTCAAATTGTGCATCTCGAAATTCCGAATCCATCGATATATATATAAGAATTGAAAAAAAATTATGTGTTAAAGAATATAGGAAAGTTCAACATTTTTTTAACTTTTCGTTGGCTTTTCGTACTAAATGTTGTTTTTTTCTCGTGTAAATTTATATGTGTAAAGTATAGACAAAATTAGTGAATACGTGTTTTTGGAATTTTTTATTTTCTAACAATCAATGATAATTATGTAACGTTTAATTTCCGCCTGCTTCGTACAGGGTGTATGAATATTATTTGCCATGGGCTCCCAGGAGTTATTCTATGCCTTTGGATTAGTGGGCATTTGCAGAAAAAAGGTACCGCAAAATTTTGCAAAAGCCACACAAATTAAGGTCACATTTTTTTATTAGCTCATCGAATTCGTCTCGTTGCCCAAGTAAAACGTTTGGAAGGTACTTACTTGGGTCGGATACGAACCGTTCGCGTGCAAATCAATGTTAAAGTTATAATTGTGCAGATGACTTTCCTATCGGTAGGACACCTTCATGCACGGATATGTATATAGAAAAAAGAAGCATGCGAGTTAGTCGTATTGCCAGAATTACTCATGGTAAACACCTATAAAGACCCTCTCTCTGCTTGCCACAAATCAGGCAATTTCTTTATCTAAAACTCCGTTTATGACTTTAGTAAAATAATACTGAAACCCGTAAAACTTTAAACCGGCAAAATAGGTATCGTTCGACAACCTCAAGAAGTCTCCTGAGCGGCGGAGCTTGTCGCTAAATACCGCCTATTCGCACCGTTTTTTTTTATTTAATCCACCCTGCTCAGCCTCCTGAAGGAGGCACTTGACAAAGTCGTGACATTGAAATATCCTTATTACGCCTGGCGAATCAGATCCTGCCGAAACAGGCCTACCTCCGAGGAGACTTCTTGAGGTTGTCGCGTTATACATATTATTTAGCTTGATAAATAGATTCATTAATTCGTAATAGTTTCGATGTTTGTGTTCTTATAAATTATTGCTGCGTCAAAGGTTCTACAGGTATTCAATTCAAACAAAACAACAGGCGTAATAAATAGAAATATAACGATGGGACGGCAAGAAGTGAATGAGGAAAGTAATGTCACTGGCTATCTTATCCTATTATTGTACTAATAACTGGTCTGGCCGGCTATTCCAGCTGGCCATGGCAGTCAGTTTTAATATATAAGGTGGACCGTTTATTTTGAAAGTGGTGCAAGTCCGTTTTTTGTTGTTTCGAGAATATTAAAGGTTAGCATATCCGTCAATTAAAAAATATTGGTGATTATAACATGTCTCACAATGTTTCCATCAATTTATCAATATGTGATTTGATTATAGAAATTTGTTTTAGGGAATTTAACTAAAATAATGTATATTTACAGACTGAAAATGTACTTACACCACTTTCATAATTAATTAATTGTAAGCATCATTTAATTTTCTATTTTGAAAACTCAAATAACACTTAAAATATATTTCATATTAATCCAATATTGTTTATAGATAATAACAAGAAATAAAATAGAAGTAGTTCTTTTTATTTTGAACGGTAATTATGTATACTTATATATTGTTAAACATGACATAAGATATTGGTCTTATTTATTTTTGCTCTTTTTGTGACAGTGTTTTGAAATTCTCAGTAACAATGTCCTCGACTTTTTGCGTTTCATTAATTTGTTTTTCATAGTGGAATTATATTCATCCACCGACTCTCAGATTACTCTTTTGTTTATTCTCATGAGTTTTACTACTGCGTGTATTTATTCAAAATTAAACAAAATAATTATTTTTAATTGCCATAAAATAATATTATTATAACATGATATTGATTTACCACTTCTTCTTATCTGTATCACTATTTGATGTTAATACGAAATTATTCATTTTTGAAGAAAAATGGAGTAAGTAACCTTAAAGTAATTATCGAAATGTTAAATAAAACGAATATAGCCACCAGTGGCCCCTGACTCCGCAACCTGTCTATGGAAATTGGACTTACACCACTTTCATAATCAATGGCTATGCAATTTCTTTTAGCGGCCAAATTTAAACTGAACAAAACAGTAGCATTTTTTGAGATATTAAATATGTGGAAATTATTATTCAATAAAGAATAATAAATAGTTTATTAAATATAAAATAAAAACAAAGACACACTAAAACACACAAAATACACAAAAACTATTCTAAGCCATTCTCTAAATCGCTGGTCGCTGTTAAACTCTGAATATTCCAATCGCTGTGACGCTGGTATAAAACTCTGTTCTCTCTCGCTGTAAAATATTCCCTGGGCCTTCTACGCACTCGGATTCCTCCGAAGGCCCTACACCCCACACACAGAAACATACACAGTTATACACCCTCATCTTCTCGCAGGCACTTTCTCTTACAACCCTCTTTCACTCTCTCTCTCTCTCACATACACGTTCCTTCGATGCTGTCTCTCTCTCTCTCTCTCTCGCTATCTCTCGTTGTCTCTCGCATTCACTCCATCCCGTTTTTGCATCCTACAAATATTATCTTGTTATGAATAAAAAGTTTACACTAAATTAAGAATAAATTGCGTGGATACTTCATTTTTTTTTAAATGAACTTAGACCACTTTCAAAATAAACGGTCCATATATAGATAATGTAAAAACGGTTATATTAGAAAGAGATGCTTTCCTGGGATTACCACAGTACGAAGCGAGCGGAAATTAAACGTTACATAATTATCGTTAAATGTTAGAAAATAAGAAATTCCAAAAACACGTATTCACTAATTTTGTCTATACTTTACACATATAAATTTACACAAGAAAAGAACAACATTTAGTATGAAAAACTAACGAAAAGTTAACAAAAATTTCGAAATTTTAGTATATTGTTTAAACAAATAATTTTTTGCAATAATTATATATATATCGATGAATTCAGAATTTCGAGACGCGCAATTTGAAAAAAAAATTTTGCCCACGTTCTTTAATTGCGGAGATATTTCGAAAAAAAAACGTTTTCGACCCCAAAGTTTGAGAGCTATTATCACAAATATTATATGAAATATTTCTTCGAGAACTATCTACCACATAATTTGCATAAAAATCGGCGTGTACGAGTTCGGTATGTTCCCTCGTAAGCTGCAGTCATGAAACTTAAGAACGAACCGTTGAGATCTTTCATCACTGACAATTATCGTTTTAGTCACCTGAATATTTTCCATTATAATCACGACATTTCGTTCATCCACCTCCCTTTTATCTTTTCTTGCTCCACGTATATTTCTTTCAACTTCTGCGAGCTTATACCAAAAGCCCATCTCAAAAATCTATTTCTTCCGCTCATTCGTGTCTCATCGTACATTCACTGCAGCATGGACTTTGACTTTCTAAGAAAAGAAACTTTGTCACTCTGTAAATTTTCAGATGCACCGTTTGAGAATCTAGTACTTCTATTTCTTAAAAAATAAGTGGCCGCTATTTCTGTCTCCTAGAGGCCAACCAGGTACGCATGAAATCATCGAATTCGTCTTCTGAAACCTGGGATTTTCTGATGAAACTCTCATTTGCGTAGTAGCCATGGACGTACATACAAACAATCTCCATCAGACCGACCCTCGGCAAATCGATCTATCCTCGTATAAACTAGAGATTTCCATCTTTACGATAAACAGGGGAAATTGACTTTTCCCTCTGGTCTCTCGTTACATTTCCGTCGACTTATTTCCAAAGGTTTAATAACAACATCAACATGATTGTCTTCGGTAACAATAAAAATGGTTAAACCAGCAAAATTTTCAGTACATCGGAGTCACGCGCAGAGTTAAGAGACAGATAAGAAAGTAATTAGGAGGTACACTTCTAAATGCACGGAAATTTCACATTTCGCATACGTTGTTACGCTTATGTCAATTTGCATGATTTTCGCAATGACGTGCATGCGTAGGTACATAGGTATATTACTTATATTATCTCCGTCGCAAAATCGTGTCCGCTTCATGAGTAAGAAATTTTATATCCATTTGTACACTGCCGAGATATGCCTCGAGAATAAACTCCTTCATTTTTCTTATCCACATCCTTAATCCTAAGGTTTACCGCAGTCTGCACAAATTTATTATACCCTGTGGAGATGTTTTGCGCGCCGTGCGCGCTTTCACTGTACCTATCCAACGGGTTTGAATTCATTTGTGATGATTTCACCATTATTATTAATTACAGCGCGTACTATCTTTCACGTGTCAGTGGTCGATCATCGAACGGAAGGAAAGAGGACGACTCCTTTTCCATTGCGAGATTATTTCAAGGATAATTATATCAAATTCTAATGGACCGCCCCTTTCTTGCATTTTACATAATGTCTCAATAATCTAGGATCTTCTTTTCTTTTACAAAGGATGAAGGAGAATCGGGAAGAGTGCGCAAATTAGCTTTCCTAATTGAAATCGAAGGATCCGTGGAAGTATCTCGAAATCGATTTTATCTATATACGTAGGTATCTGATATTAAGTACACGATAATCTTTGAAGGAAAGTGTGGCGTAAAATTGTGCTGGACTTGAACGTGATGGAGCTTTACGATGGTTTGATTGCCGGTAGTCGATAATATCTTAAAGTCGCTGCACGGTGTACAATAATTAACCGCTGCAATAAATAAACCGGTCTTTGTATTGTGAAACGATAACGTTGGTTGTAAATATAACATTTTCTACGGCAATCCTAATTACTCCGACGATTATGAGTACGTTGATCCAATTCTTTGGATCTGCCAAGAGATTGTATCCCCTTATCAGATTTAAAGATTGAGTTCGTTCGCGCCATTTTAAAATTGTCTCGGCGTCAGTTCACCCGATTGTTCTTACGATAATTTTATTCGTTTGTTATTTCATTGAAATGATTTTATTGTTGCAGTCAACATATTTCACTATACGAAATTTTAAATATATGCTGCGAAGTGGAAGTTTCGTTAGGATCTGTGGTGGGCGTGGCACTAAATGTTCGGAATACCAATTAGTGAACCTCAGTTCTCAAATCCTTGTCAGCTCTGAGAAGATTTTTCTTACGCTATTATTTAACATACTATAACCTCGGTGTCTTAGAGCCCATTAAAATTGATAATGAAAATCAAAGTCGAAATGGAGAACAATAACAAGTGTCATTAAAATTGGATTAACAAGAAATAGTGTCAGTCGAAGGATGAAATCGTAATGTTTTTTCCTCAAAAACTTTGTAAAGGGATCCGAAGAAACCCTCGCCCGAGTCGAAATATTGAATCTTATTTGAACCTTTTACTACCCAACATTTAGGCATTCGTAGTACAAAGATAGGAGTATCATTTTACTGAGAAGGAGTTACAGGTTTAATTAGGAATTTTAGTATTGAAGAGTATCATATTAGGTTCAAATAGGAGTAAATACCATGAAAATAGGCTCAATATTTCGACTCTTGCGGTGATTGAATATAAAATAATATCCCTCACTTTCCTCCATCCTCTCGTCGCCTGTCAATATATAATTCATTTTGCTCATCTAGCATTCGCTCAAACAGTACCAGCCCAGCGCTTAATCTACTACTTGATTCATGCAATATTTGTAATATTAAACAACTTAATACGTTTCGAAATAGTCATAACTCCCTTCTTGACCTGGTACTTTCTAACATTCCTACCATCCGCATTGAACCATCTCTCGAAGCTCTCATCCTTCCTGATTCCTATCATCCTCCGTTATACATACAGGCATCCCTTCAAAGTAT
This sequence comes from Cerceris rybyensis, assembly GCA_910591515.1. Classification (NCBI taxonomy): domain Eukaryota; kingdom Metazoa; phylum Arthropoda; class Insecta; order Hymenoptera; family Crabronidae; genus Cerceris; species Cerceris rybyensis. Next base: position 2,020,753 of record OU342796.1, on the reverse strand, counting down.
CCCTCTTTCCTCGGCTTATTTATCAAGTAAATACGATTTTAATAGCGCTGATTATGACAGTATTATAAATCTACTTGAGTCCATTAATTGGGACCACCGCTTACATGCACTACCTGTTAACGAAGCAGTTTCTTCCCTATACGCTACACTTAATGATGCTATTGAGTCTTTTGTCCCGTTTAAAAAGTATTCGATGTCCAGCTTTCCCCCCTGGTTTTCACCCGAGCTAAAAAATCTCATCGCTGCTAAAAAGCATGCACATCGTGCTTTCCAAGCGTCACATAGTCACCACGATTATTTAACTTTTAGTCATCTTAGATCGCTCTGCAAACGCCTATCTAAATCCTGCTATAGCAACTACATCAATAATTTAGAAACAAGCATTCCCTACAACATCAAATCCTTCTGGAAATATATAAATTCAAATCGTAGCCTAAATATGCTTCCTAGTAGTATGTACCAAGGTGATGAACCATCGGTGTCAAACAATGATGACATCGCCAAACTCTTCGCGGATTACTTTGAAAGGAGTTATTGTTCCTCTGTCGCCATGCCTAGCTGTCTATCTCTTGGTGGCAACACTACGATGAACGATGCAATAGACTTTTCAATTATCTCGATTGATATTAGTGGAGTCTTAGAAGCTATTGAGTCGTTATCCGTTGACAAGTCACCTGGCATAGACGGGATACCGCCTATATTTTTCAAAAGATGTAAATTTATAATCTCTAGACCCCTCTGGCTCATTTTTAACCTTTCTCTTACTTCGGGCTGCTTTCCACATGAATGGAAAACAAGTATTGTTTCACCAATCTTCAAGTCAGGTGATAAGTCAAACGTGGCGAACTATAGACCTATATCATTACTTAATGTTGCAGCCAAAATCTTTGAAAGTATAGTTACTAAGAAACTTCGTCCCCTTTTGTCACATGTTATCAGTGAAAATCAACATGGATTTTTCGTCGGACGATCAACCACCACAAACTTACAAGGGAACATACCGAACTCGAACACACCGATTTTGATGAAATTTATGTCACAGGTAGTCCTCGTAAGAATATTAGACACGTATTTTTTTTATCGGCATCCATCCACTCTGAAGGGGTGAAAACACCCCTCAAAATTGAGGGCGTAAAACACATTTTTGGGAATAACTCGGTAACCAGTGGTAAACAAAATCTCAATTTTTTTTTAAATTGTTCGTTTTTCGACCAGGAATTTAACGGTCTAAAAAGAGTTGCCTAAAAGTCATTTGTTTAAAAAATATATTAAAAAAATAATTTTTTTTGTTAATATCTCCTAGAAAACGTTCGCAATAAAATAAATAAGTTTATGTACACAAACTATGTTCCAAATTAGCGGATACGTGTTTTTGGATTTTTTCGATTTTTGACGATAAGGGTCATTATTTCGCGTTTAACTTTTCTATCTCCGTGCGGAACTGGCCGGTCGAAATGGACTTTTTTCATAATAAAGCTAATTTGATTGCCAAGATTAGTATTCTAATAGTTTATGTGAAAGAATGTTAAATATCAAATAAGAACGGCTAGTGTTAAATACCGAAAAAGTCCAATCTCACGTATCCACTGATTTAGATCATGGTTAACGTACATACTATTCGATAGAGGAATAAGGCTGATATCTGATGAGATAAAATTAACGAAAAAATTCAATTTTTTAATACACGATTTGTTTAAATGATATAATTAAATTTGAATTTTTTCGTTAATTTTTCCTGATAAGTGTTATTCTGCTATCGTATAACATGTACAAAAACTATGACCTGAATCAGTGGATACGTGATTTTTTAATTTTTGGGGTTTTGACGCTAATCGTTATTATTTGATGTTTTAACAAGATTATTAAAATTTTGGTCTTTGCCATAAGAACATTTGTGTCCTGAAAGAAGTCCACTTCAGCTGGGCAGTTCCGGACGGAGCAATTAAACGAAAATGTACTCCTTTCAAAACAAAAGTGATTTACTTGTAAAGACTAGTATTCTACGTATATGATAAAAGGAAAAAATGGGGAAAGTATATATATAAAAAAAAAATTTATTCTGTGTAGCGTTCACAGTAATGGTATTGTACGAAGAAGTGTGTTAAACATAAATGTTCTTTGCACCAAGAACATTTAAGTGCGATCACACAATTGTACCGGAAACATTTCATATTTTCTAATTGCATGAAAGAAAAGTCCACAGGATGTTCGAATTCTTCAGGTCGTTCATCTATATAGCCACATCTGAACCACGCATATCGAAATAAGTGTTTCAGTAACGAGGACTATATAGACTAGTTTTTATTATTTCATTTATATACTTCCGGCTTGTTACGATGTAAAACTACATGGAAAGCAAGTCTGCAATAAAATCAGCTTTGTTATGAAAAAAGTCCATTTCGGCCGGCCAGTTCCGCACGGGGCGAGAAAAGTTAAATGCGAAATAATGACCCTTATCGTCAAAAATCGAAAAAATCTAAAAACACGTATCCGCTAATTTGGACCATAGTTTGTGTATATAAATTTATTTAATTTATTGCGAACGTTTTCTGGGAGATATTAACAAAAAAAATTATTTTTTTAGTATATTTTTTAAACAATTGACTTTTAAGCGACTTTTCTTACACCGTTAAATTCCTGGTCGAAAAACGAACAATTTAAAAAAAAATTTAGATTTTTTTGACCGCTGGTTACCGAGATATTCCCAAAAATGTGTTTTATGCCCTCAACTTTGGGGGGTGTTTTCACCCCTTCAGAGTGGATGGTTGCCGATAAAAAAAAATACGTGTCTAATATTCTTACGAGGACTACCTGTGACATAAATTTCATTAAAATCGGTGTGTTCGAGTTCGGTATGTTCCCTTGTTAGCTGTATTCACTAATCATGTGTCCAGAGCACTTAATGATAAGCATCAAATGGATACTATTTATTTGGACTTTAAAAAAGCCTTCGATCGAGTGAACCACTATATTTTGATTGATAAACTTGCTGGCCTTGGCTTCAGGGACAATCTTTTAAGGTGGTCTTTTTCGTATATTACAGGTCGTTCTCAACGTGTTCGGTTTAGAGGATGTCTCTCAGAGCCTATACATGTGTCTTCCGGTGTCCCGCAGGGTTCTCACCTTGGTCCTCTATTCTTCTTAATTTTTATTAATGACATTGAACAATATATTTTGCATTCCAAATTTTTACTGTTTGCGGATGATATAAAAATCTATCGTACCATTATGTCCAGATCTGATTGCATAGCTCTGCAAAGCGATTTAAATAATATATGTGAGTGGTGCAGCAGAAACGGAATGGAGCTCAACATTGATAATTATCATGTTCTTAGTTTTTCTAGATCCATTAATCCAATTTCTTTTTCCTACACTTTGCATGGTGGACGTCTCGCGCCTGTTCGGAAACATCTGATCTGGGAGTCTTGTTCTCATCTAATCTATCCTTTAATTGTCACATAAACAATATTGTATCTAAAGCAGCCAAATCACTTAGTTTCTTATTTAGAAGCTGTTCTGATTTTAAAAACCCTCTTACTGTTTTATATCTATATTATGCTCTCACAAGGCCTATTCTAGAATATGCTTCCACTATCTGGTCTCCTCAGTCTATTAGTTACATTAACCGTATTGAAAGAATCCAGCATAGACTCCTCAGATTTGTCGCCATCAGGATGGGTCAACCCATCTCACGTCTGGATCATGACTTTAATTCTATTATGCAGTCGCTGGGCGTCCGCTCGCTTGAGGTTAGAAGAAAGGTCACAGATTTGTGCTTCTTGTTTAAAACTATTAATGGCCTCACCAATAATGCTGCCACGCTCTCACTTGTTAACTTTAATGCTCCATCTCGACACACTAAGCAAAATTAGTCTTCAGACCCGATGTATACGTTTCTCGGTTTTTCGCCTCAGACCCTTTCTGTCGCACCACCAATCTGGCCAACTCTCTTGGAAACAAAATAGATTTTTTTTCTGGGAGTATTGAGGCATTTAAAACTAAGTTATTCAAACTTTTTGACCAATTGTGATTCGTCATATACTTACTACCTATTGTTCTTTTTTTTTCCTTTTCTATTGTAATTACTATCGGTCTTGTTCGCTAATCATATATTTTGTAACAATTTTGGGTATACACCCGTACGATAAATAAATAAATAAATAAATAAATAAATAAATAAAATGTAGAAGCAAGACAGGTTTGGGAATGGCTTTACAAAGATGCTCTTGTCACGGATCAGACGATTCAGTAGATTCCCCTTCATGCTAGCAATAATAATAGCACCATCGTCTCGTGATTTTGCCGTTCAGAAAAATTTCAAGAATGGTCACGGTAAACTTTTCCCTCGACGATACTTCGTCTTGCGGAAAGTGCTCATTGAGAGATAAGGGTACTCTTTTGTCGGAAAGCGTGTCCCAATTCTGTTTTCTTTGATCTTCGGTTGCCTAATAGCATGATTGAAGGAGTAAAGTCCGTAAGTTATTTAAATTCACTCCATCTCTCTCCGTCCTTCTCTTACTGTGATTCATCGAAAATTCGTAGTAAACTGAACTTTGCTGACGAAGATGTTAATGATTCAATAATTTATACAATTATCGGGTATTCTTCGTTGATAACCGTTGAGTAAACGTTTGTCGATGTGAATGGAAAAAAAGGAGGAAGGCGCGACACGTTTAACACTTAACGGACGGGCCCCGTAGATTTACGTTTTTCCATTCTGACTTCCTAGGACGGGCCACGTAGATCTACGTTTTTGCATGAATATTTAGTATGCTGCATTAGGGTGTTTCTTTTGTGCACATTGTTTTATAGTACTATCTGCCTGTTGTTCTTACGGCGTAGTTTTGATTTTAGGAAATATTTCTAAACAATTTTATAACGGTAAAAATGGCAAGCAGCAAAGAGTTTGATGCATGATTCTGATTTCGCGGAAACTGGCACTAATATTCAACCAACAAGAAGAACTACAAGAGTGGATCCAGAAGGTAGATTGTCAGGAAACATGAAGCAGCACACCCTTACACAAATTGTGGGAACAGGGAAGAAAAGATATCCACAAAAACCGTGCAAAGTCTGCAGCTCACATGGAAAAAGGAGCGAAACTAGATATGTTTGCCATTTTTGTCAGGTGCCACTGCATAAAGGTGAATGTTTTACAGCATATCACACGCTTAAAAAATACTAAATAATAATAAATTTAATAAATACTTTTTTTGAAATATCATAAGAAATATAATTGATTTAATAAAGTTTTATTGTAGTTACAACGCTTTAAATCCATACATTCTTCTTTATTTAATTCCCCTGGAAAATGCCCGGAAACTAGGAAAGACAGAGCAGATTCGACCCGTCCGTTAAGTGTTAAGGAGTCGGCGAGTCGATAGTACATCCGGCGTTTAGCCCATTCCTTCGTTCCACTCCTTCGTCAAGGTTACTTTAAAAAATTGCTCGTAATTCATATTGTTTCATGCCGGAATAACGGTGCATCCAATCAACGTCAATCTCACTTCGGAAACAGTACGTCATGAGAACTTTGTCCGTTGGGTGGCGTCGCGGATAAAAAGATCCTTCGATCCAGATACGCTCGTAAAAGCACAAGCCATGGTAGCGGCAAAACAATGATTTCGACTCCCCGGTTTAATGCTTCGTACTGCCGTTATTTATTGCTGTTTATAATATATGTACGAAAGGAGACGAAAAAGGATAAAGCCAACGGCATAGAGTTTTCTCCGTACGATCCATGAGTCATGTAAACCCCCGTGTTTTCTAGTCAAAAAAGTCTCACTATGCATAATGGTAGACGGTAGTCACGTCATGTAACAGATCGTTACATCGAAAAATCCTCGAACTACCACCAGAGGAATGCATAGCAATGTACCTAAAGTAACATAGAACCTAGATAATTCGCGATAATGCAGCGCAACGTCGGCTCACCTGAAACAAATTGTAACCTTTATCGTACATCCACATCTCATCGGCTGGATGCTCCTTCGGACTCTCACGTTGGCCGACGTTCAGAACCTGAGGAGGCGGGCCCCTGGTCAGCTGGATAGCTAGGGACCTTTGAAGAAGCAAGAGGCATCGGGAGGGCCCGGTCCCTCCAGGGCCCGTCCCATCTCCCAAGATCGAGGCCATTTTTTCAGGCCTGCCGCTAACGATACCGACGATCCAGCGGTGGCATCACAAGTCCTGGAAAATCCCGAAGAAATACGTTAAACGATTTGCAATTGCGATACGCCTTGGAATATTGTGTATTCGTTGTTTCATGAGGTTCTTTCAAAAGACTTATATTGTATAGTTAGAAATACGAAGAGTATAAAATTAAAGCTTTTGATACGAAATGTATATTGCAGCTGGCATTAGAAAATGGATCATCAGTCAGTTTAATCTGTGATAGTCTTGGGTGAATTTGAATTCGTGAGTTGGTTTGTTTTTGATTATACCTGCTGTAGTCTATAGTGTTATGATACACGTTAGGAACAACACGATTTCTCGGCGTTGAGTTGAGTGATTTATAAACGCAAGGTGAAATTCTAATAAAAAAAATTAATAAATATAAGACAAAAGCATGCATACAATCTCTACTATACTGCAAGTAAATAGTATAAATCGATTAATTGTTGCTCTATTAGCGATTTCTTTCCCTCCCGTTCCAAGCAGACTGCGAATTTTGCCGCTTTCGGGCAGACACTTTCTTTAGTCAAGACTTTCTCGCAATTATCCTTATCTGCGATTATATGCTGCGAGAAAGATAACGTGAGGAGTTCATTGTACTATTATTCCTGTTTGCAAAAGTTTCGTGTATAAATATTGTATATGTGTCGAGCACGTATGCAGTAAAATGTAACTCGAAAGTGCTATATCTTGTTGGATTTAGCGACAAACTCGTGAAATGAGAAATTTGTCAAATTTTGTCAACAATGATCGACAAAAAATACGAGAAGTACGCTGCTCAAGTGATCCTGTCTAACTTACACGAACAACTGTCTTCGTATATATCCTTAGAATTTCATTTCTCCCGATGAAATAAGGCCTCTGAGCCATCTAGAAATAACTAGTAGTTAGAAAAGAAGATACTGCCCAAGCAACTCTTACGAGACAGATTCGTGCGAGCAGGAACGAGGATAAAATTGATCATAGGATGCGGAAAAGCAGTTCGTTGCCTTCGGGACACGTTCGATTCACCCTCCGCATTCCTGCCTTATTTCCCGAAGGCCGTAAGGCAACGTCACGTTTCTCTTTATTGTATCAACAACTAGTACGTCGGCTGCCTAATTGATTTAGGCCCTTTTCAGACAGTGGAGGGCTGAAGGAATCTCATCGTTGAAAGTCCACGTGGCATCTTTGAGGAACTGCCTTCGAAGGATGTGAGAAGAAACGAAGACTTCGAGGAGAAGTCATTTGGGGGAAAGCAAAGATTCCTTCTGTCGGATGGACAAACTTAATGGCGTTGAAAGGGGAGGAGATATATAAGCACGCTATTGTCTGACAATGAGTTCAAGATAAATCTTTGGAAGGCGGTTCTTACGACATTTTTGTGCAGATTAGTTAAAAAATTGATCGCCAATACAATTGCAAAGAAGACAGGTGAGGATCGCATTCGTCGAGTTCAAACATTATAAATTTAAGAAAAGATTCAATTCAATGCTACTAATGCGTAAAATAAAACTAAACACAATTTATAAATAATTCATTTTTCAAACTCACATGAGTAGTTGCTTTTTAACTGTTACATTTCTTTCATTTTCCGGTTCTACTGTAATACAAATCACGAAGATTCACCGAGTCATCAAAGACGAGAACTGTGTTTTGACGAAGTTTCATTTTATCGCAGAAACGTTGTGCAGAGAGGTAAGTAATATTGTATAATATTGAATTGGGACTTGACGATTAACGATTTAATATAATGATTGGGTTTGAGAGAATTGTGGGTGAATATTAACAATAAGACTAAGAAATGAATATTGAGTGAATAATGGGAATTGAGTAAATATTGAGAACCGGCAAAAAGGGTCGCATGATTCTAAGGAGTTTAGGCAAGTGAAGTGGAGATGGATGACGGTGTTTGGAAGTCGTAAGGTCAAATTAGGAAAGTAAGGATTTCGGACTTGGAGCAGTGAATCAGGGATGATTAAGGCATGGTAAAAGTTGATCGAGTCACGGCGTCGATGTACAAAATATTAGCGAACACGAAGCTGTTGACTAATTCCCTAGTTGTAGGGTCGGTACATTACACTACCAATAACAATTATCCTTTGCTTGTTTATGCCGTAAGTTACTATATTCGAACAGTTTTTGCACGAATTCAATATTTGGACGCCATTTGATTCTGTTGATATAACAAATTTAATTACAGCCTACATGAATCTAATTCATTGAAATTTTAGGGTCACTTTACTTATTGGCATTTATCAGAGTTTTAATGGGCCACCAAGTCAGGCGTGGTATGCTGGATATGGAGAGATTGTGCATCTTATTTAAGAAACTGCAGATGTATATGCACTATAAATATGCAAAGAGCATGTTGTATTATATTTACAATTGCAGGATATTACAATCATTTTTTCTAAATTTGATGGCATTAGTTGAGGTCGTTTGTCGCTAAAAATTAATTTATATTTACTTCGAAAATTATCATCCCACATAACGTGATGCAATGGTGCACATTTGAATTTACTTAAGCAATGTTGTGAGACATGCATCAGATCTTTTATAAATTCGCCGTATAAAGTATGCGAAGTTTTTCGTAATCTTATTAATCCTGCATTTTTTTCCATCATAACACTTGTTTTTTCTTCATTTTCTCTCCACAATTATCGGAAATGTCTTTTAATAGCACTGTACATCGTATATATATGCTTGCGGAATGATCTAACGGTAAACATATGGTTTCAAATTTCAATAACATTACATTTTGGTAAGAGTTCCTTTTCCTGTAGCACGTCGAGTGCCTTTTTAATAAGAGCAGCATCTTTTTTTTAAAACTTACAACTACCTCTTAACATAACACATAAAATGAACATATCTTTATTTAATTTTCTTTAAGTATATTTAATATTTATATATTGTTACTACTCTCAAAGCGTTCGACATAGAACAAAACATGACTTGTGCTGTATAGTCAGCGTTATATTGACACATAGGCAACTCCTATCAAGATTTAACGAGACACATGATTCAAATAAGCATTTAACAAGATAGATGTTTCAGATGAGCATGATAATGCGTGTACACGGTAAATAACGTATTCAATATATTGCTAATTTCAACTTGAGCATGGGCGCTTCAGCTTGAAAATTACAGGACAGATGAATATTTTCATTTGAGAGATGTCCTAGTTTCTTCGAATTGAAACTCTCACTACTCTGAGTAATTGATCAGAGAAGAAATGATCTCCAAGTTGGTAGGTGTTCCAGAAGGTATAATGGTTCTCGCAAAAATGGAACGGTGGTAAATTTCGGCACCGGAGAGCCAGGAAATTAAGGTCGTATCGAACTGTCAGACTTGGAAAGAATCAACGAAGCAATCTCCCACTTCTGGCAGGACTCCAGAGAATAGGGGATCCAGATGATTCCTTTAATATACTGCCGCAGTTTGTCTATGTATTGTGCAACTCCAGAAATTGGAGCACCACTGGAACGTCGCGGTGGAAGTTTCACTCAGTTCAAATCTTGACTGTATCTTACACAATGAAAATACAGTCGTATTTTCCCAGTATTCAATTAGCCGACCGTTCGTCATAATTTGCTATCAAGTTGATCTTGAGAACTAGGAAGATTTTTTCCTTCTCCTGGCGAATGAATTACTAGAAATGTAGATGCCAATGGCGGATAGGCACGCGATTCGCGTGTGGTAAAATTGCCACGGAACTTTTTTTTCGCTTGTTTCATTTCACCTTGTACCAGTTTAACGATTGTCCAGATACACGAATCAAGGAAAAGAACTTCCTCTGGTGTGACTCATCGACGTACAATGAGCTTTCCTAACGCATTCAACGTATCTATTCCTGTTTAACATATTCAACGTGAATGGAGCAAGATTAACAGTGTCCTTCGATGAGAAGGTTCTGCAGCATGCTGTGATTAAAGATATCGGATGTTTTCTGGATATAATCTGCGTTAAGTGTGCCATCAGCGGAAGATAATGTGTCAGAGAAAATGAATTTGTTCCAGGGTGATTCATCGATGCGTCTTCGAGTCTGTGACCGATTGAATTTGTCTCACGAAATCGAATAATCGTATTATTTGCGGTCTCTCTGAGGAAAAGGGGTTGCATTCCCATAGTGTGCTCAATTCTATCTTCGATTTTCTTCGTCGACTAATAGCGAAAGCTCGGTGATTCGAAATTCAACCGAAACTGTATATATTATCCTCTTGCCCTACAATGACGAGTGACATTCGTGATGAGATAAATGTTATAGCAAATTTTTAAATTTTGAAAAACCTATCAATTATGAAAATGTTAACGAAATGAGACGCGATAATATTATTTCTATAATATTAATATTATATTAAATTATACGAAATATTAAGAATCATTAATCAATTTTTATTTTACCAATTTAATTGTAACTTATTGCGGAGGCAGTCACAAAATAAGGCGTAGGTCATGGGGTTAAACGAAATTATCGCTACAGCAGTTAAAGCCGAAAAATCCCGACAAGAAAAAAGAAAGAATGGCGAAATGGTGCTGGAGTTCAAAAGGAGAAACTCAATCGTCAGACCATCATAGTATGAAAGGAAGACGAATATATAGAAACAATAATTGTGGTATAAATATTTTCAATTCTTATTTCTCAATTCTTTAATTATTACAAAAATAAATGCCATAGGTGTCAGTGTCTGCATTTCACCTTGTACGAATTTGGAGAGCGGAAGACATCCGGTCTTGCTCTACGCAGAAATGACTTCCTTGCAGTGTGACTCATCAGCGTGTCTTTAGTTCATGACGGTTCTCATTAACTTGCTGTCAGTTGCGGCGACTCATGTCCAATCACAGGGATCTCGAAAGCGGGCCATCTACATCTACTGATAAATTGATTCGTCTGGTAGTCCAGAAGCCTCCAAAGCAACTTCCAATACTGTGCCGACATTTCAGAAAATACGTATAGGGAGAAAGTATTAACAGATTACTTATTGTTAGAGAGTTTCAACGAATTTTATACAAAATTGAAGCCGGCTTGTATTCGCGAAGTGTCTTCGATTTTTTATTCCTCCAATTTCTTGGTCAAAGTCCTGGTGTTACACAGACTGACAATTATTTATGTGGGAAAACAATCTTCCGCCAAAAAAAGTGTTGAATTAAGTGTACGAACTTCTCCTACACTCTGTGACGACTCGTAGAACCAAATGTATATCGTTCCCATAAAAAGACAGTTAATAGGGAATGCGTCGTCAAACCGTCTTTCAGTATTAAAATGTTCGTCGTAGAAAGACAATCGAAGAATCCGTGTTACACAGTTTTGTACTTCAAAGATACTAAGAAAAGTTTCCTTTTATTGTAACTGTATTGTATTTCTGGCAATCTCTCCTCTAATACTCCGTTGAACCATTAACAACAAAAAGGTTCGCCCCTTTTTTATTTGTATATGCAAAATTATGTCATGAATAGCTTTGTCGGCGCGATTTCCAGTCGATGCGTTTACTTCTGAAACTCGAATAGTACCACTTATTCGAATCACACGTATCGTCTCGTTGTTCGTGCGGGGCTTTCGCATGACAATGGAGCGATTTAAATGCATTCCTTACGTCGGTTATGTTTCCTTCTCAAGGGATATCTTATGTCTTACGATATCGCGAAAGATGATTGCTCCACTGCGAAAAACAATTCCAACAGGCGATTTATCGCTGTGCCTGCTACTTTTTTCCCGAAAGAAAAAAAGAGAAAAGGAAGAAAGAACTCTTCGTGATCCTTCACATTTCTTATCCGCGCGATATTTTGTACATCGTAATTACAAAGTCCGAAATTGATCCGAGAAACGGCAGAACGGTGCTTAATTGCTATGTAATAACGAGACGATCGAGGAGGTCTCACGAGTTCTGTGTTCCCTGTGTGGAGATCGTGAGTGGATTGCTTCTGGTGTTTCATGCTATGGTGAAAAAGTAGAACGCACGGTTCATCTTCCATCGTGAAGAATATCGTGCCATGGGAAAGGCGCAAGATGGATCGGTGGGTGGATCAGCCAGTAATTCCTTTTTTTCCATTTCATCAATGTAAAAATCGAACACGATAATTGCGATCTGAAACGCGAGATATATACAAGTATGGGATTCAGATATATATCCCGAGATGATTTGCGTTAAAAAATGCAGGAACGGCATCCTTCTCGATTGGGACGGGTTATTGTAATTAATTAAAATTCGCACACTTCTCGAAACACGTATGGAAATACATTCTTATACTTCGATTCGTGTCAATAGAAAATTTCTTGGCCCCATTTATTTATTCGCACACTTATTCGTTTATATCGACGCGTGTATCCTCTTTGGTGTAGCACCTACTCTCTCGATTAGGAGGAGATGAACCTCGTCGAATGTCTAGAAAGTACAACGAGGACCAGTCTCGTAAACCGTCTAACGGGTTACCATCGAGCAAAGTCGAGTTAATGGAACGCCAAATAAAGGCAAATGTACGGGGAGAAATTAGATAATTAAAAGCCAAACGGGAAAGATAGTTTATACGGTTAAAGGAAATCACAGTCACGTATTTTTCCAAGTTCACGGAAACGAAGATAATTCGTACAGAAACGTAGCGCAATAACAAGCGAATCTGAATTACATATCGAGAATGTAAGATGCATTAATGTATTGGAATGCATAAGCTGCCTGAAAGTGTCTGTAAGGAGTTTTGCCAACTGTTTGGGCAACGAGAGAATGTTCAGATGTGAAACCATAGTGTCACTAAAGAATGTCTGTTTGTATAAATCAGAGTGGACGAATACGAGTGTTGCCCTAAATCGTGGTGCGGATGCATCCTAGGAAAAAGGCAACACTGTATAAATGAGGATGGATATAAATGAGCGAGAATGGAAACAGTGTTAGTGTTTTGAGAATTAGTCGAGGAAAGGTCTATAAGCGTTTTACAGTACAGACTGTGTGAAATAAAGTGTTAATTTGAACTAAACCTTTATTATTTTCTCACAAGAATATCAGAATGACTAGACACTGACGAGCGATGAATGTAGAATTATTCTAAACGTTTATCGTAATCGTTTTTCAATGTCCCCTGTACGTCTTCCTCTTTGATCGGATTCATCCGTATCCTCGTGCATTTTCGTGTCAAAGACATTGTTCCGTGTGTTAAATCGATCTTACACATGTATGTACAATAATCCGGTACTTTCGTGCTTTATTAAATCTAACAGGATACAAACCAACCAGGTAAGTTTTATTATAGCATTCATCGATTCAACGTGACTTCATTGTAAGCATAACGAAACGGAACAATGAAGCCTATCTTATTGTTAGCTTAGTTTAGAGACGACTTATTCGCGTTTCGCGAGGCTCCGTAAAAAATCGCGTTTGCACACATTCTAATGCGCATCGATACGAATCATAAATAATTATATAACAATAACTGTTGTACCGTTTAATTACCGGCACCCTTCTGAAAGTGACACTTTGAAAATGTGACAACGATGTTGTAATGTACCGACCCTCCGCTTAGTTAGTATATAAGATAACTATAAGAATATTTTATACGCAGCTAAACTAACTTCCATCATCACCTCTGACTCACTACTTTAAATTCAGAATTCCTAGTTTTCCATCCCGACCTTTCAACTCCCTAGTATCGTCACCGCTCCTAACTCATTCCCGAAATCACCGTTCTAAGTCCGAAATCCTACTTCTTACTTTGACCTTCGCCTTGCATCCATCATTATCACTACTCCCACTCCTTCTCCAAAAGTCCCTTAAAAACCCCGTATTCTCTGCCTACTCAGTTCACTCAGATTATTCAGATCAATCACACTATTCTTTTCACTAACTCTGATATACGCCGAATCGCTGCCCCAACGCTGTCCAAACGAGTCTTGAAATTTCAATATATTTATATATATATATATTATAGAGAAATATATATATATATATATAAATATATTATATATATTATATATGATAGAGAAATATATATATATATATATATATACAGGGTGGTCCACGTAACTTGCGCACCTCAAATAACTTTTAAAGTATACGTTGTACAAAAGAATGTTATATACAAAAGTTACACGGTTTCAAAGGGTACACTATGTAGTGTGTTAATTTTTTTTATAGGTGAAGGCGTTTCGGAGATTTGAAGGTCAACTTTGTTTTTTTAAATGGAATGCTATATTTTTTATATCAAAATATGGAAGAATGTCGAATTCTGAGTAAAAAAGTATTGACATTTATTTGCCCTAAACCTAATAACTAACGAGTAATTTCACTTTATTTCCTGAAAATTTTCTTCGCGTAATATCAAGTTAGAAATTTGACCTTATCACAGATTTCCGCAGGACAGCGATGTTTACGTGACAGTGTTTATCAACACAACATCTATCATGATTCGCAATCGTCTTCATATTCGTAATCCAGTATTGAAGTTACCTTCGGTGTTGTGTGTATTTACCAGACAGATAAAAGTAAAAATGAAATTTTGTAATAGCGAAAAAGTTGGTATGCTTTTAGTTTATGGTGAGTGCCATAAAAATGCAATAAGAGCCAAAGCCATCTATGCCGAAAGGTATCCTGAACGAAATCAGCCATCTCGAGCCATATTTGAGAGAATGTGTCAATCGCTTCGACGAACCGGAAGTCTTAATGTTACTAAACGTAACTTAACGAAAACTGCTACTTCTGATGCAAATGCTATTGCGGTCCTAGCAGCGGTAACAGAAAACCCCCATATTAGTACACGACAGATTTCACGAGGATCTGGAATTAGCAAAACAAGTGTACTACGCATTCTTCATAATGAAAAACATCGTCCCTATCACCTAGCACTTCATCAGGAGCTCCATGGAACGGATTATGAAAACCGCGTTCGGTTCTGCCAGTGGTTCCTGCATCAAATGAACAGTGATAATTATTTTTTACAAAAAGTTTTGTTCACTGATGAAGCAACGTTTACTAATCGCAGGCAGATTAATTTGAAAAATATGCATTATTGGGCACCAGAAAATCCTCACTGGATGAGAGAAGTCGACCACCAACGTCAATGGAGCGTTAATGTGTGGTGTGGAATACTGGGCAACCAATTGATTGGGCCATATTTTATTAATGATCGACTAACAGGACAAAAATATGCTAACTTTTTGAATGACACTTTACCATCTTTATTGGAAAATGTACCTTTAAATATCCTTACACAAATCTGGTATCAACATGATGGTTGTCCTGCACATTACGCGCGTAATGTAAGGCAAGTACTGGATAGAAAATTTCCTAATCGATGGATTGGTCGTGGCGGACGATTTATGTGGCCTCCACGCTCACCGGACCTTACTCCTTTAGACTATTTTCTGTGGGGCACATTAAAAGACACAGTGTATCGTGAACCACCAACAACATCTGAGAATATGAAACATCGTATTCGTGAAGCATGCATTACACTCAGTGCGGATATGATTCAGAATGCAGTTTCTTCATTAGTTAATAGATTGCATCACTGTATTAATGCCAATGGATATCACTTTGAACATTTACATTAGTTGCGTTAAGCCACTAGGTCACTCATATTAGTAAACACTGTCACGTAAACATCGCTGTCCTGCGGAAATCTGTGATAAGGTCGAATTTCTAACTTGATATTACGCGAAGAAAATTTTCAGGAAATAAAGTGAAATTACTCGTTAGTTATTAGGTTTAGGGCAAATAAATGTCAATACTTTTTTACTCAGAATTCGACATTCTTCCATATTTTAATATAAAAAATATAGCATTCCATTTAAAAAAACAAAGTTGACCTTCAAATCTCCGAAACGCCTCCACCTATAAAAAAAATAACTACACTATATAATGTGCCCCTTCAGACCATGCAACTTCTATATAAAAACTTTTTTGTGCAACGCATATTTTGGTAGTTTTTAACGGTGCACACGTTGTGTGGACCACCCTGTATAACATTCTTTCGTGCAACGCATACTTTAAAAGTTATTCGAGGTGCGCAAGTTACGTGGACCACCCTGTATAATTCACAAAATTACAAGTTCTCTTAATTGACGGACCTTAAGTGCGGATCCCTCAATCTGTAATTGCAGTATAAACAAATGTTGCAGTACGGACCAGAGGCGGAGTTGTAATATTGCATTACCGCACAAAGTTTATTGACTTATAATATTTCCAATTTTACTAATGTAATGGCGAATGATGCGATTCGCGATCAGGATCCACCAAATAAAAGAGAACTTGTATTTACTTCTCAACTTTTGTATTAAAATATCTGGGCTCGTTCCAAGAGCGATTTAGTATGATGTACGGAATGATTTGATTTGATGGTGAGGACTTGTGAGAGTTTAGTTTGAATTAAGAATTTGATTTAGGATTCGAAGATGACTCCCACAATTAGTTGATATAGAATAATGATGAACTTGGAAATGAACTTGAGGACTGTAAAGGAGGAGCCACAATAAGCACATTAAACATTAAACGTAGGAATTAGGAATCGGACTACAAAAATAAACATAGAACACTGTATCCGTTCACAATTAAGCATTAAACACTATCTTGTGCAGTAAGGTTACGAAGGTGTTTTTTCGTATTTTCTGTGTTGTGATATATAGAGCGTATAAGACTAATTGTGAACAAAATGACCCGGGAAAAACGAATTAGATCTGATCAGATATAACTATATCTGGGCTGCAAACTTCACCAAATATAATCATATCTAGTTATATCTGATCAGATCTGGCCAGATATAACTAGGTCTGATCACATCTAAAGTGTCATATCAGACCAGATATAAATAGATCTGACTAGATATAATCAGATCTGAGCATATATAATTATATCTGTTCAGATCTAATTCGTTTTTCCCGGGATGTTTCCTTCATCTTATGATTTTTATAATCCCGATGCTTTCTATCCCATAAATAGAGAAAACCTTCTACTAAACATAAATGCGTCACATAAAACATTAAGGTTTCTTCTATGTTTAATCGTAATGTTCTATTCCTTTATTGTGAACAGAACCATGGGCGTTCCATAAGAAGAAACTAAAGTTCAATTCCTATTCCTAAAGTCTTATGGTTAATGTTCCATTGTGGACCCTTCTTAAATATGTCTTTGAACTAACGTAAGAGTAAGAGAAACTGGTGACTTTGAATTGAGAACTGGTAGTAGCAACCTGAACTAATGAGGCGTAGGTTTTTTAAAGATTTTAGAAGAGGAGAGGGGGTAGGATGATGGTATTTGGGAATCTATGAGTAGGAATAGGAAGTTGGACCTTGGATATGGATGATGACTCGTGGATGAGTAAGGATCAAAACAAGGAATAGGATTTTGGACTTGAGGTGGTGATTCTAGTATGACTAATGATGGTGATGAGTGAGCCGCGTACAAAATATTTGTGTTTATACAATATTCCCTAAATCTATCTTATATACTAACTGATCGGAGGGTCGGTACATTACACTAAAATTGCGTCTAATTTAAATTAGATTAAATATATACTGGCAAAAAAACAATTTTTTTCATGTTTGCTTAGAGCCGTTTATTACGTATAAAGCGAAATAGTTAAAGAATTTACACATATGCATATTTATTTCCTTCTGGAGGAATTACAATTTGGCAATGTACAATGCAGCAGAATTATTTCAATGGCATAAGTAACAAATTTGTATATTGATATTTCATGTAATATAATTTGAATGAATTCATCTTGAACATTAGGTTTACGGGCGTAAAATCTGTTACACTGCAAAATATTACATAAAGACTTCGGGAAAAGGAGGATCAAGTGGCAAAAATGATAATTCGTTAAATACTTTTTGCATTATAAAATCCACATGAAATATCTACTGTACTGCTTCTGTGGAAATTTGAAAATGTTTATAAAGAAAGTGCAGACCCGTCAATTTGTTGGCTTCCGTAAATCTAGTGTTAAGTCTTCGGTGTATGTGGGTATACCTAATTAATTTTTTTTCTAGGGGGCCAGAATTATATTTTACCCAGATGCCAAAAATTTGTTGTTCCACTACAGATACAGACTACTCATTGTCACGACATTAACGTCCGCTAACCGATGTCTATGAATCTATACAACAGCTTGGTATAATGGCTCGAGCATGTAACTTGTAAACAAGGAACGAGCCCCGTATCTCGTTAAATACACCGGCAAAGAATTACATTCTCCCGGCATGGAAGAATGAACGATAAAAGTAGGAAGGATAAAAACGCTTTTCGTGATTTATTAAATCAGTCATGATACCGTGGCAGGCATGCCAGGCTTATCGAACATTCATCGATTCGCTGGAGCATTATTGTAAGCGTTTGCTATACTCGTCAATGAAGTCGAAGACACGTATGCGCTCCCTTTCGATGACTCCGGGAAAAGTTGCGCCGCATGCGGTCTCGTTGCAAGCGCGCGCGGACCGATTCACCGCACCATGGACGTAGCCGTATCGGCGGCGGCGCATAGATGCACACGTACGTAACCACGCACGTATACATAATGAATAGCGCGTGGTATTATTTTCTGCCGGCCGTGGATAAGGTTATGAATACGTAGCGCCGCGAGCACGTATAATTCTCCTGAATACGTATCCATCCAGGGACCACCCAGATCCGCGCGCTAAATCCTTGCCAGCAGCTGCCCATTCGTCCATTACACAGTTAAACCGGTGTATATACCTGTAGCCACGATCCGACTGTATTGCTGGTTAGACCTTCTCGCCGTAGAGACCAACATAACGCTCCCGCCGAGGTTCTTCGTTTCCTTATGGACCCCCACGGTACTTGGATGCTCATGGTACTCTTCTGAGAGTTCCTCCGCATGGTGTATCGCCATTGCTTGTCGTTGCTTTCAATGCGCAACGATAGTTTATATTGACCTCGGAGATTTATTTTCAGCGATTTTACGTCTCAACGGTGTTCCTGAACGATTCCTAACTGTATTGAGGATGTTTACGTGGTTAGATTTATTAAAAACGGTAACTTTTTTATTTCATCTAAACCGTCACTGATAAGAAATTCAGACTTGTCTTAACAGGATGGGATGTAGTGATAGAGTTTTAGCATTATCTAATTCACGTGGTTCATTTTACTTTAAAATGAAAAATTTAATATCGCTGTTGAAACACCAGCCGTTTCATCGGTCGTAAAAATATTTATTAGTACGCGCGTGGTAGCGTGTTAATATTCACACGGAGGAGTCAATTGCATCCTGCATTTATGCATGAAATTAATCGTTGGAGTATCGACGCCGTTTGAGGCTATTGCAAAACGTACGACAGGCTAGATTCTATTCGTTCTGAGTCTCTTCTTGCGAACGAATTTACACTCACTGTCATTATCGTCGTCTTCTAGAAACGTAGCCTTCAATTAAGGCAGTTTCACACTTCCCAGTATTACTTTCTTCAGTTGGCAATGTTAGCGCGTTCCGGCGGGTCTCGTCAAACGAGATAAATACTGTATTATGTAAATTAGCATTCTCGATGCCATTCCCTCGACGGCGATTATAAACGTTAATCTTTGATTTTTTGGAATTTGACTCGCTGACATTTCCTCGTGTATTTTCTACGGTTCGTGGAAAGCATTTGTTCAGATTAATTTGCAGACACGCGTATATAACATCATAATTGCTCGTGTAATAGTGCAATTAATTTCCGAGAGATTAAATAAGATGGCTATCTCCTTCGCAAAATTCACGAAATTGTTCACGATTGTTGAATATCCGTCATGTTCAGCTAAATAGAGTGTTAAACCCGTTTTCGCTCTTACTGCATCCATAATGCATTTACTTTCATTTCGCACTTTGTTTTATTTATATTTAACGCTTTTGCGGATAAGAATGCCACGACGAATTTCTAATTAGCGATATCGAGCTAAGAAAGCTAGATCTTGGATCAAATCCATTAATCCGAATCGTGACGATAAATTTCGATATTTTTATCTATTCGTTACATTTGCTGACTTTTCGTAAGTGATTGCGAAAATTTGCACGTTCCCGCAAATTGCTGCTAAGATAATTAAGATCCTCCGTAATTTACAGAGCAGCACTGTGCGACAATAATTGATGTAAATTACATGTTCGAATAGTTTCGCGCATATTCGCCAACAGGAAGTACAAATTTCATTTTCACGTATCCCCTAAAATACATCATGTATCTATTGTCACACATTTTTTGCCTTATCAATAACATTTTTTTGCAGTTGCCCCAAATTGTAACGAGGAAATTTTTAATTCAGCAAAATGAGAAAATTAACAATTTCAACGTCGTCGTCTCGTACGCATTGAGTTGTCGGATAAATAATATCGATTCAGTTCGCGAGAGACATAGGTGATGAAATTAATACAACTGATTTGTGTTGCAATTAACACGTTGAACGCCACCGTCATTTTGCTTGTTTCGTCATTTCTGCTATAGTGAAACTTTTTCTATTACAATCACATATTTATAAAGCAGAAACTTTTAAGACACTGATAGATCGATATTCAGTAGATCTCTATCTTCTTAACACCAATATTCACATATTCAATACTTTAGAAAATTGATAATTATTCAATTTTAAACGTAACATGAAATTTCATTGAATTCAGTAGCGCCGGCCACCGGTGATCCCCATGGTAGTCAACGTGTTAATACAACTGACTATTTAACAAAAACACATTTATCATAATTTTTTGTAACCTGTCGCTGCCTTATTTTTAAAGTTGCAATGCCCCTTTGGTAAAAGGCTTTGAATTTTTATGGAAAAAATTCGGTAATTACTCTGCGGAAATGTTCAACTATATTCAAATGCTATCTATCCGAATGATTTTACAAGTTTTTGAAATTCGGTAATCGAAAGGTGCGACATCTGGAGAACACCATGGGTGACTTATGATTGTTCAACCAGACTGATACAATTTTTGCCGAAATTGTTTTTATAAAATGTGACTGGTCCTTTCATTATTTTATAAATTATCATGGTCTTGCAAAAACAACACCCATCTCTGCCGTCTGATAAAAGTCGCTTTACGTTTAAAGCAGTCCTTAAAAGATTCAAATGTTCCTACCAGAATTTTGCCGTAATGATTTGATAACGATTTAACAATCTAAAATGAATGATGCCGTCCATATCGCACCATAAGCAAAATAAAATCTTCCGCGGATACACAATTAGTTTCGCTCGAGGTTCAGATGTATCGTGAGATCTGAACCGCTGGCGACGTTGTTTAACATTGGCATAAAAAACCTAGTTTTTGTCACTAATTGTAATCCTATTAAGAATAGATTTCGTTATTAAACGTGTAAGGAGCAAAGTGGATGATGTTCGCGTAGTGACCATTGAAATTTTTCAGTGGATACCCAAAGAATTCTTTTAAAAGGGGCATTAGAAATATAGGAACAAGATACTGACAAATTGTAAAAAATTACGGTAGACATATATTTAATTAAATATTATCAGTATCATTTGTTTCGTCACCGTGCTCTTTACAAATTAAGCCGACATTATTTATGGGATGATCTAACATATCTTTCATCGCGCTAAAGGTAATTCCACTATTTTAGCATCGGCGCAAAAAAGCAAATTTCTCCGCTAGAATCGTAAAGGACTCTTGCGCTATTTGCATGGCGCAGATATCTCAATATCCGACCGACTCGATGTTCGCGTGAGTGTGCGAATTCACATTATCGCAAGGTGTGCAGATGTAAAAAAAATGAAGGAAGATACCCACCGGAGGTCACCAGGACTACCGCGCGGTACCTTGGGGTTCGTATTTCCATAATGACAAGCAACGGTAAAATACGGGATGACGACGATGACGCCGTGAGGAGTTGATGCACTCGTGACCAAAGGATGTCAATTGCGCTCGAGCGCTAGTACAGGTCATTGCGAGGATAATGTGGCTCGACGGTATAAATTGCAGCGTACGTGAACATTATTGAAATAACGAAAGAAAGAGAGAGCGAGAAGGGAGGGTGGAGAGTAAAAGGTGGAGGGAGCGGGACGACGAGATAGAAAGGCTCCTCGAGGTCTTGCCGCGAGAATCGCCGCTTGTTGATTCGAAGGCGTAACGAAGGTAATGACGTTTCCAAACGTATCTCACACGTGCGTAAAGCTACTGCCGGATGAGATCGTGGAACGTCGTGGGATACAATGAGATCGAGGATCGCATGTGAGTTGCCTTTCGTTCGGTCATTAATTCGAGTTACGGAATTGGGCCTTGATTGGCGGTAGATAGAGGTAACGGCATTATTGCCATGTACTATTATAAATCGCAGGTAACGCGCTTTAAGGTGCTATTTCGCTAATTGCCAAGATATCAGCCGTGAGATTGAAATTCCGCCGGGTCATCTTGTAGAATCGTGTCAGATTTTCGTGTTTACCGCGTAAAGAAACTTTCAACGTGACGTAGGCTTGGAGCGAAAAAATAAATTGTGTTAATACGAAGGCGATGAACCAATATTATATGTGTCACGCATATACATAAGAGAGTATCGGGAGTTGTTAGCGAGGTAATTGATGCGCGAAAAACTAGACTATCTTCGATGTCTTTTACACACGAAGGTTTAATTACGCCAGGTCGACTTGTATCGTAGAAAATGTCATCGTGTAAATCAGGTTTTGCAATGTACTAACTAACGAGCAAACGTAAATCGAGGAATATAAAGCATAGATATAACCAGGTAAAGGATGTCAACTGCAGTCGAGTGTGACTACCGGTTGTCGGGAGAGTAATACTAACTGGCAGGATAAATTGCACCGGACATAACGAGAGACGCGATCCTTCGCGTTGATGGTGCAATGTTTCGTGCTACAACGTTCTTGAAGTAAGAAAAGTGACTGAAAAATTGTAATCACTGCCGAACGTCAATCCTTCGGAAGCATTACATAATAACGATCACTTCACGATCGCTGTTATATATCCATATTTAAATATTAGTTATTTTCGATCTAAAGGATTAGTTTTACTAAAACTAAACGAAATACAACAATGTCCTCAGGAATTATCGACGAGTTAAAGTAAGTTTAACGAAATACCATAAATTCAATTATTCTTAATCCCCGTCGCCTGCACGTGATAGAAGCCAGCAATGAAACTTCAGATCCGAACACGGAAACGAAAGAGTCATTAGTTCATCAGCGACGAATAATAAGTGTCACGTGGCACGGAGAAGAAAGCTTGAACTTCTGCACCGACGAGGTCGGGGTTCATCGCCAGGAGATCTCGAAAATATCCAAGATCGTGAACACGCGCCGACTCGCGTACATTATTAATTGCAGAAGGGCATCGCGCCTGCACGAACGATCGTCATGTACACCGTCATTTCGAACGTTTCTTCTTTCATTCGAGCGACGATTAATCGAGAACCCACGAGCGTACTGGCTAATTGCAGGCACGTGGATCATTATCGATGTGTCGTACGCGTCACGGTCCCTTGACTGTGACGAGTCATTATGGAAACAGAAGTCACCGATTTTCACTTTCCATCGACCTCGAGATTTCGCGTGAACTCATCCAGAATCTTGTTGACAGTTACCATGCGTGCACATCGTTTGACGCGATCGTGGATATTATTATTTCGTAAGTTAGGGGCATTTCATTAATGACTCTTTGATAATTCATGATGCATTTACTACTTTTTAAACTCAATTGTCAGAGGCGGTGTTCGCTCTTTAATAATATCGTCGCAAAATAACATTTTACGACCCGATTGCAGCAAAGTAATAATCTTATGTGGAATCGAAGAATACGTAGAATATGTTCGTTTCAAGATTAATACTTGTGAAACAACATCACGTCCTACAGATATCGGAACGACTTTTTTGCATCTCGTGTACGGCACGGTGTCCTTGCCACATTTGTACACATTCGATCTTCCTTATTTATCAAGAATATCGTTTATTCCGCTTACCTATTAATCTTTAATCGAAAAGCAATAATTTACCGTCGTTTCCTGTCGCATGTTACAAAAATACCTACTTCACAAAGCAAACCTTTTTTGTAATTATACGTAACTCCTGCATCATTTCATTGAAAAACGAGAGATAATTTCAATTACAGGCACACGGTTCATATATGGTTTACCAGTTCAAGTAATGGGAAATTTAATCGCCGATATTAATGTAGAATCGTTAAAAGCAAAGAGAGTAGCGCGATAACCCATCCTAGTAGCGTACGCGATTTCAGTAGCTTAATAACACCGGAGATCTCGTGAATCTGTGCGTATTCACTTCTCCATCATCTTTTCTTTGATAACAATTCTTCTCCACGTCCTTTCCCCCTAAGTCATTTGTAGGAGTGGCTATAGTTTTACTTGTGAACAATCAATTGCAAGAACGCAGTCGATGCCAATACGATTCTGGGGAAAGTGTCAACAGTGGAATGAAATGAGTAACCTAGGTAGAAAAAGATCAAGTTTGGGAATTGAATTTTAATAATTTTATCATAATCTAGAATGTTGGCTGAGATCAGTGATAGCACAAATAATTGATTCTGCAATCATCTAAGGGCAAAAATCAGCGCTTAAAAATAACGAATTTCAAGAGCGCGAAAACGTACATACATAGGTATTAAGGCACAGAAGATAGTAAAGAACAATTTTTTAAATCCCATGTTCATATTTCTGAAAACTCTTAGAAATTTTCTCTACATGATATAATAAATTATGCGGTAAACGTTCGAAGGTCACCTATATCGTTAAATTTTGCGCGACATACCCACAGCAATTTAAGCAACAATATGGAGCAAAAGAAGAAAACTTTCCCAGAAAACAATAGGAATTTGGATTATGGCGTCAGTATTTGGAAGTACAATCCTCTAACCCCACAATCACCAGAACTCCCCGGCTACTATTTACAATATACCCTCTATAAATTTAACGCAGACAGTGCAGATACAAATCAACCTCATTCTTCTCCCATTGATCTTCCAATAATTCACCTATGCATGCGTTTATAATTTTCTCAATATTCCCACATTTTGTCAAGATACATGTACGTACCTGTACAGACTACAGCGTACAAGTTACATAATGCCGTTCGTTACGGCACAGACGTGCATACGCTCACAATGGCAGGGGGAGCGTGTAGAAATTCGCGTGATACCGATCCGCACGGAGTGATTATTCTCGTTACTTCTCGTTGCAGTCGATCGAAAGAGGTGGGGACAGATCGAGTCTTGAAAGTCTAACTTTTTCATGGTGAACTACGGTGGCGACGACGACGACGGCGACGTCGAGGAAAGTGACGGTCGTAGGAGGAAAACAACCTGACTTCGTAGGCCATCGTGTGCTTTTATTGTGAACAGTTTGCAAAAAGAAACAACGAGAAACGTACCTACGTACGACCCGGGATCATTAATATCCCGTGGTTCGCGAATAGCCGTGCGCTCGTTAAATTGCCTATTCAATTATTATAACTAGACCTGAATTGCACACTTGCCGATACGAGTCGAAATTTATCTACCGTAACATTGATGTTTCTATCCCGCGCCATTACGATCCTTCGGAAACGTTTTTAAAATGTTCGTTCTGTCAACTTTTACGTCCGATGATATATCGTTGGAAAGTTCATAATTAGCGGCTGATTTTACGAGTACCTTCATAACGTGCCACTATCATTGTCGTGATTAAAAACTATCGTCGTTTGGGAATATTTACGGGCAAATATAAATTTCTTAAGATTTACCGTTTAATGTGAAAGACCGTAGCGCAAACGTTTTCCGGGTAATTCTCCTTGTGTTATCTCACAGAGGTCCAATTACGAGCATCGGTCACGCGGCGGAGCGAAGACAATGGTATTGCAGGTCTGTAATAATTTTGATCCAACTCGTCGAATAATTATCCATAATAATAAAATATCGAGAATAAATAGCCCTCACCGTCGGTTATTACGTTTGTTCGGCGTCGAGAAAATAACGGTCGATTAAGTGGCATTGTTTTGACGCGTGTAATGACAAACCGACCACGTAACAATCGAAAGTCTGCAGATTTTTTCGCGTTAATTTTTTGCGAAAGAAAGTATCGGTCGTAGAGAAGGAAAAGCGTCCCGATATCCGCGGTTTAGCTATTCGCACGTTGCTGCAAAATGAACAGCGAGTCTTTGTTGTACTCGTCGTGGAGCGATCATTAATATCAACTACTTCCAGGCAAGGTAGTAGTGCTTATTCAGCGACTAGACCAATTACCGTTAGTTGTTTGCTGCCGCTAGAAAATGATTTATTGTAGATTGTCCCCGCGCTCGAATTTATAGAGCGAGTTCGATTATTTATAGAAAATGACACTTCGATCGCTGGAATTATCATGGATTACGATGGGAAACCTATAATATAGTCAGCATTTCCTGAGGATTCATTGTTTGAGACGAAATTTCAATAAGGGTTTGGTGAAAATCATTCGGAGAAAATGTGGAAAGTAAAAGCAGGTAGATTTAAGTTATATTTCACAGCTGTACACAACGCACACTGCTCTTGCTTGTCGCAATAATGCTAGGTGCCCGTGAATAATTTGCTCTTCCGGAATGCGTTAGCACGAATGCCACTTACCATCTTCGTTGCAAACATTTTTCACGAGGGTAATTGATTCTCAAGATGTTTTACTACATTAACCTCCTGTTCTATTAGGCTCCTCTTTGCGCGGCGGAGTAACAAACTAACCGCCGAAGACCTTGATAGACGCGGAACACGCAAGTTTCTCGGTTAAAATCACTCTTCCTTTTCTTTTCCCTCGTGGAATCGCAAGGACAGCCCCAAAGCCTTTCTCCGCCGGCCGAACCGGCCTGTTTCTCTTCTCCCGCTACACGAAAATCATTATCGAGACATAACCGTACACACTATTAGGTATCTGCACGATTTCACTTTGAAAATTCACAGTAAAGGATATTCTATAAAAATTCCAATTACCATACGTATAATCTACAAAATCAAAACGTTGAAAAATCCTCGAGAGCTATTAATTAATCATAGTGCAGTCCAAATGAAAACAGTATTAATAGATACAGATCGCAACAGAAACGAAGATGAAAAGCCTCGTCAAAGTGTACCATTGAATCTTCTCATTGCCGGTGCGAGAATATACGAGGACGAAAAATGTATCAGTGGATAGAAATGGATGAAAAGCAGGAGAAAAGCAAAAGAGAGTAGTCGATAGGAGAGTGATTTCCTTCTTCAACGCCGATGCTTCACACCCGTCGAGCGCGATTAACGCCCAGCGTGTAATATTCGTCGATGAGATTTCTACTAGTTGACTCGTGTCTGACGTGCGGTTGGCCTCTTCTGTAACCTTATAGCCGAGGTAGTAACGTATACACGCACGTTGAAAAGAGAGGAGACACGCAGGTAACCGATGGCTACCCTGGCAAAGACGAAGAGCAAACATTTAGCGCTCAACAGGCCGCCGGAGAGACGAAAGAAAAGTTCTGGTGAAAACGGCGAGTACGACTTTACGCGGCTCTCCGTTGGCCTTACATCGTAATCGATCATATAAACGGTACTGAAGAATCCTCGCTGGAAGACTCGAAACTCAAGCGTTTCGTGTTATCCGGTGAAAGAATCGACGTTTTCTACGAAGGAAATCGTCGTGACTGACCAACCGAACAGTTTTGTAGGTAGACGGTATTTAACCAGTTAAGCGTGTTTGACGGATATATCCGTCATGGAGACGTGGCAGAATTTTGTGTTATGACGGCTATATCCGTCATGCGTAAAATTTTGTTACAATTTGATATTTAAATTGTAATTTTGGCGAAAAGTAAATTATATTCGTAAATTTTAATATATTTAAAATGTTTAGAGGTCAAGACAAATAAAAATTATAAATAATTTGAGTTGGATTCATAACGTCCTGAGAGCTAACTCGTAAACAGTGTGTTGTTTATCGCGACACACACAGGTGCGCGCTTTGCCAAAAGGACGCCACGCTTAACTGGTTAACGTACGAAGATGTTTGTTTGTTGTAATCAGGGATTTGCCAGGTAGCGTCATAGCATCAATGATGAATAGTTTAAAGTTTCACCGAGGCGATATAGGTGGAGCATCGAAGAAAGCGTAGAAGGTGAATGGTTGGTGTTGAAATTTACAAATATTAAAAACGCGATAATATGTTGCGTCTTGTTTTGTAATTTTCAGCTTCATGATCGCTTCATCGAGGAATTACGCTTGTAGGTGGGCTATGAGTCATCCATGATATACATGTCACGTAGAAAAGATTCTTCGAAGTTAACCGAAGGTCGACCTTGGCTACGCCGCGTGTCACTCTCTTTCTTCGCAGCCATTTTAACTCTAGGAGGATAATAGAAGCAGAGGATATTCCTTTGCAGAATATTGGCCACAAAATTACAAAACAATGTGTGGCGGAAGTCTTCGATTTCGACCCTCCAATTTTCACGTCACGCAGATTCGCATGTAACCGTAATCGGCTCGTAAAATTCGACATATTTGCTAGTTGTACTTTTCTGAAGTAAGCGCAGAAGCAATTGAGTGGATGTATTACTTCGTAAAGAAGTAAGAAAGAAGAGCAAAATACCACGTTCTTTGAAACGTTTTAACACAGGCGAGAAAAGATGTTCGTTCTCGTCGGGTTGGGAGTATAGTAGCAGACCGAAGCAAAAACTCGCAACGGCTCTACGTTGATGATTCGATCCGCGATGTTAAATACAGTAGAATCCCTCTAATGTTGACAACTCGGGCCAGGATCATTCGCTAATGTTGACACTCCCTTCTATCCCCACTTTTCATGACTTATTTTCCCCTATGCGCATGAGCATGCGCAGAATTGAAACATGAGTGAAGGTTTCATGTAAGCATCCAAACCCACATAACGCGCCGCGAAACTAAAATTCTATTGGGCAAAAAAAGTCCAAGTGGGGGAAAATACAAGTAACAGTAACGGGAGTATCCTGTCAACATTAGCAAGAGAGCAACGTTAGAGGGAGTAACATTAGAGGGATTCTACTGTACATATACTCGACTATTCAATTGTGTAGAGCCCACGTTTAGCAGCTACCCAAAGAAAAGATAACGAGCTCTTCTCTTTACATACTTTGTTGGTTAGAGACGCCGACGTGAGATGTGCTTTCAGCGATTTTTCGCCAGGAATCTGCTTTTTGCAAGCTACGTCTGCGTGTCTCCAAGCGGAAAGAGAAACTAAATTCTACCTTACGTCTTTTGTATTTCCTGACTTCAAGCTCTACAGTGAATTTATTTAGAGCTAATAATTTTAGATGAGTTCTGAATCGCCGAGATTATAGTATGTATATTGGCAGTAAATAAATTAAGTTTTAATATAGAAAAAGTTCTTCAAAGGTGATAGGGTATCGTAATCGGTAACATTAATTGACATATTGAACCTTTCTATGGGTCCTGTAGCTCCCAAACTAAATTGTCCATTCAACAATTAGTAATTCCGATATATCTTTAATATTAAAACTACCGGCGTTATATCTCTTATATTTAAATATTCTTAACAAATACTTTGGAAAAAGAGAGATCAATATGTGAAAGAGATTCATCAATTAAGTAATTTAGGTTTTTAATTAAGGTATAAGTGAAATATTTCCTACATAGGTTTCCCACCAATTTGGAGAATTTTTAGAGGTAATTGGGACTCGATTACTTTGACCGCGTTGATAGATTTAGTGTTGAGCAAAAATATGTTTTTTTAATCACATTCTTTAACGTCGAAATTTTGCATTACCACTCAAATAAAATTCCAAAACAAGCCTGCGATTATCCGTAAGTCCAGCGTGAGATAGAAACGGAACTCATGCAGACAGAAATAATCTTTTACAATCTCAGTCAGCCAGTACGAGCCGGTATAACAGGAAGGAAGATGGCATTGCCAGTCCGAAATGGAATTCCGAAGGAGGATGTACGCGCCTGCGATATCGCGATGGATTTCGCTGGAGGGTTCGGGTGTGGTCAATCGCGGGATGCTTCCACGTAGATGAAGTGAGGAACACAAGAGGGAAGAAAGCTCGTCTCTTCCTCTCAAGATCGTAGCCCAAAGGCGAGACGGCGTCCGCCTTACATAACAAGTCCAATGGTCTTGCAAGGAATGGTAAATGTTTTGCAACGAAACTTCCTCCTTCTTTTCTTTCATTCCACAAAATCTGCAGACTTTAGTACCCAAGATTTCCTCTTTCCTCTTGCTCCTCTCTTCGCTCTCGGCGTGACCTTCCGACGGATGTAGCGGACGATGGACGATGACAGAAAAATTGTTTACACTCAAGAAATGGATGCACTTTCATGCCGATGCCATGGAGAAAGTAATTAACAGCTTAGAAAGTAATTACTCGATGGAGCATTCGCAATGCCGTTATCGGGTTTCCACTTCCTATGCAGCTTTGTAGGCGCGCGAATCGCCACGTTTGGACGTTACCGTTATCTTTATATTCCAGTGTTTTCGCTGACACTCATTCCTTTCCAACGCCAGTGATCCTTTTATGTTATTGCGTGATATCGCAGGTAACTAGTTCCTTCTCGTACAACTTCTCACGACTATTATCCTATGATCAACCACATTCAGCCTTCGAGCAGTGTAATATCCACGCACGCGTATCCACCTTTGAGATTCTCTTTTGAACAGGCTCCGCGGCGTCTTTCCGATTTGCTCTTCCGGGAAGGGCAGCGTTCCTCTCACAAGCGACTGGTTATCTTCGTGCGAGCACTCTGTACTTTAAGTTTCAATTTATAACTCTACGTCTCTACTTACTCACGGTGCTTTTCTAAGGAACAGTCAAGAGAAGTCAGCTGTGCTTTTTGTGAGACCACTGTTATCACATGTGCTCTTTATGCGGCAATGGGTGTATTATCCTTCGAAAGTCATATTTGTTTAGCAATCTTACAAATTTCATTGCATTGGGAATGCAACGAAATTGTAAGTATCATAGTATTTTTCATGGGTATTATATGTAATTACGTGGAGCCATGATGGATATGGAGTTAAAGACCCTGCTATTCAATTAATGAGCTTATATTAACACTTAGCCGACCGATCCACAGTGGAACGAAACGACAATCTAGCTGGAAAAAAATAATAACTCGAGAACCGTTCATTTTAGAGAAAAATGTTTTATACAAAAGTTTCATAATATTGTGAAAAGAATGTCACTGCATCGTTAATTTTTTTTTTTATATTTTTTAATTGTTATTTAAAGGTTAACATAATTTTTTATGCGAAAGTCTATAAATTTCTTTACGGACTTTTATTCTACGAAAGAAATAAAGAAACTTTTGTATAAGTCATTTTCTCATTGCACTTTATGTTAAAAAGATATTTAATGCAAAATATCCTACTGACGTCTTTCTCTTCCTACTGCAGAGGATGAGAAGTCAACTGATACTGTTTAAGTTGGTCTATTACTTGTTCAAACGCATTCCTACCTTCAAACAGGTAAAACTAAAAAGGGCGCAAGTGGATCCTTGAAATTTTTCCACTAATTACTTCTACACAATCTAAAGAATATATAGACGGAGTTTCAAAGATATACATTTCCTTGTTTGTCAGTTATTCATTGTTTAATGGGACCGCGCGCCCCGGTGAAATTAAACTGTCGAATCGCATCCCTACCTTTAAGCCGGTAAAACTAAAAAGGGCGCAAGTGAATCCTTGAAATTTTTCCACTAATTACTTCTACATAATCTAAAGAATATATAGACGGAGTTTCAAAGATATACATTTCCTTGTTTGTCAGTTATTCATTGTTTAATGGGACAGCGCGCCCCGGTGAAATTAGACTGCCGAATCGCATCCCTACCTTTAAGCAGGTAAAACTAAAAAGGGCGCAAGTGAATCCTTGAAATTTTTCCACTAATTACTTCTACACAATCTAAAGAATATATAGACGGAGTTTCAAAGATATACATTTCCTTGTTTGTCAGTTATTCATTGTTTAATGGGACCGCGCGCCCCGGTGAAATTAGACTGCCGAATCGCATCCCTACATTTAAGCAGGTGAAACTAAAAATGGCGCAAGTGGATCCTTGAAATTTTTCCACTAATTACTTCTACACAATCTAAAGAATATATAGACGGAGTTTCAAAGATATACATTTAGTTATTTGTTAGTTATAGATATCTGGTCCTTTTGTGACCGCGTGCTCCGCAGGGAGTCGGCAGCCGTACTATGTCATAAACTTTAGAAAGGAATAACAACAAAAGGCGGCCGAAAGCGCTGACTTTTTTTGCAGGAGCTGCTTCTACATGGTTTAAACTAAATACCCTCAAAATTTCGAGGTAATATTTTGATATACATTATAAGTTTTTCTCTGCTAAAGTTTGTTAATTTCTGCGAAAAACATGTGTCTAAAGAAAGTTCTATAAATTGTTTAAAAATTAATTTTTCGAAAAATCGTTTATGGGCATTCCAAGGTTAACTAACAGTGATAAACTGTACAAAAAATAAAAAGTCTCGCAAAATTTTTAATGCCTCTAACAGTATCTTCTTTTCAGAGAAGTATTTGTACGTTTTCGCGCTGTTGAAATTTGTTGTTTTTAAGCGCTCATTTTTACATTTAGATGATTGCAAAATCAATTAATATTGCTATCACTGGTCTCAGCAAACATTCTAGATTAAGATAAGATTATTAAAATTCAAATCCCAGACTTGATTTTTTTCCACCTAGATTACCCATTTCGTTCCACTGTGCGATCGGGTAGATGTACCCTTTTCCAAACTAGACGGCGGCCGTCCGATCGGGTATTATTTTTGACCTGAGGAACGCTTCTTTCTCTATAGTTCTTCTTATTTCTATAGAGTACAACATATAATAAAATACACCAATTGTTGAAATCTTTTAATGCCCATTATTACGGCTCTACGCAGAAAAATGCACGGTGGACAGCGTAGTTTGGCTTTCCGAGCGCGGTGGAAACTGTCTCACTGGCGCGTGCGGTCGGCTAAGTGTTAAAATCACCTACAGATCTGATACATTTTTTCTTTGTTATTAGAAATCATCCTAGATACAATAGCAATATCGGTCAAACTTGAAAGATACAAAAGAGAGAACGGAAATGATTAGATATTTGTGTTAAAGATTCCGCGCGGCACTTATGGTTCGAATAGGATTTCTTACGATTTGGAATTATTGCTCGATATGCTACGACTCTGTACTGATTCATAGTTGGTATTGTAGGAACGGAATTTTTAGAATCAATAGTTTTAACTTTAAAGTTAGTGAATGTGGATGGATTGTGTATAAGCGAGAGTGAATGTTTATAATACGTGATTTGAAAAACGACGAATGTTACGGCTAACGCGAATGTTTTGTTTGTCGGTAAGGAGAAAATGAGTGACTGCAATACAAAATGCTTGCTGTGAGAGCGAGTCTTTTAACCCTTTCGAGGCTCTTGGTACACCGTATGTACCAGTAAATGTTTACCAGACTAAATGCTTTTAATCAGGTTTCATTTGGTTTACATCGATACCACGTAGTCCTAAAGTGTCCTAGGTTAGTGTCCACTAACCTCTTGGTATTTTTTTGTCATTTTCTAATATAAATGATACTTTTGATCTATAATATCATAGAATAGTCCAAAAAAAGTTTGTATTAGGTTGTCAAGTATGAAATGGAGCAAACTTCGAATTTAATCATGTGCATTTATTGCTCTATTTCATATTTGACAACCTAATATATTCTCCAAATGAAAAACCGTCTTGAAAGGGTTAAGAATATACCTTGAGTGGAGAATATACCTCGAGAGAATGAGAGTTTTTAAAAGCATTTTCAGTTATTTTTAGTTATCTATAGTTAGTTAATTTCTAATGAGCTTTATTATTTTACAGTATCTCATATTTAAAAAAAAACATTTTATTGTTTATACTTGTTCGTTTTTTAGTTGTTTAATTTTTAATTTTTACGCTGCGGTTCCGTTCATTTATATACCTATATATAATTTAAGGGAACTTTTTGATTATATTCAAAAGCTGAGTACCTTACGTTTTTTGGGAGCTCGTCCGGGATAAATTCGAATAAAAGTATTTTACTTTATCTACTTTCCCGCATAGTTAAAAGGTTTCTTTCAGTCTTTTGTATCTTTTCGGTATTAACCTGTGCGGCCATTTTGCCTGGGACCTATCGTTTAACCCTTTCACAGTTTGGTAAAATTACGAATTCTGACCCAAAAAATGTTTAATTTGTTTTATGTTCGAAAACACTTCGGCCTGCAAACTAAACCTCGTCTCCTTCTTCATTTAGAATAACCTTAGAAAACAGAGGAAGCAAAGAATCTAGTCATAGACTTAGATATCTTTGGTAGACTAAACTGGATCAACCGTTTCATATTTGACGCTCCGTCCGTAACTGTCACGGGATAAACTGTCAATGGGTTAAGATACGAGCCGAGCTATTGAGGCTGTGATATGAATATCAGGTAGGTAAAGTTTCCTAAAAGTGACAATGGATTTCAATTCAGGTTTCACTGATTGCGAGTCCGAGACTTACTCTGTAAGAGCAGTGGTGGAAAAGCTTTTTTGCGACCGGGCCAAAAAAAAGAGAAAATTTCGGCGACCATATCACTCATTATAACATGCAATATGGACTGAAAGTATTATTTATTAACATTGAAATTGAAGATATCTGTAATATTATTTGAACAATAAGTGGGCCGCATCTTGCTCGCAGGCAATAGTTTGTCCATCATTATCGGAAGGTGTGATACAGCACAAAAATTTGATCTCTATCTCCCAAAAGTTCGTCGTCCAGTCTTCTCCTTTCTAATTGAAAACTCAGCGTGTGCTTCGCGGTGAGCGAATATTTTCTGTGCAACGCAAAATCTTCTTGTTTCCATTGGAGGTTTAGCTTCCATACTCATTGAAATAAACTCGCAAGTAGTTGATTACAGAGCATTGAGCATCGGTAACGATTGAAACGAGCACTCAATTGATAACGAATAAACCACAGTGTTGAGAACAAATCTATTCTCTCGTCCTACGCACACGTTTGACGTCCCAATCGGCACGTTTGATTTCCCTCGATCGATCGATCGATGATCGATTCGTGGCGTACTATCGAAGATGATGATCAATAACGATTGACAAGAAATCCTTGTGAGCTTTATCTCTGGGAAGGTCTCTGAAATCGTTACGGTGCCAATAGCGTGAGGTGCGAGACTTATCCGGCAACAATGACTAATTAAATAACAATTAAATCAGTCGAGGCTACGAACAATGCCGGCTTTATCCGCGGGATTAACGCCGGGATATCGAGAAAGCAGGAAGCTCCGTCGACTGCGAATGGAGAATTCGTGAAAGTATCTCTATTTGCCTTTATTTCGTCAGTTTTGACGATACAACGTGGAAAGTAAAACCAAGGAGCCGCAAAGAGAGAGGAGTCACGTTAAGGAAATGTGAAAAGTCACGTGGGAAAGAGGGAAGCGTGGTAAAAGTCCTGAGAAACGTGTTGCCTGTGTTAGGTCGATGCATCCGGTACGATGAATGGTTTTAAAGTAAACGACCGATTTACTCATTGTCGGTAGGAGAGGAAAAATCGGTGATGCGACGGAACGTGCGGCTACGAAAACAAGTCAAAGCCCCTCGACCGGTGTGCGTATATTGCAAGAGAAAATATACGCATTTGCGTTGTTCGAACAGTCGGCTCTTAGTGTCAATCATACTGCCACTCGGGGGCACCGAATCAAAGGAGATCCTAACGTCATTTATGAGAGAACGTTGGTCGCAACGCGGTTCGTATTTACATCGCGATGAGGCCGAAGGAAGAACATTTACCATGGCTTCTTTTTCTGCGTTCAAATACTGGACATTAATAACGATGCAAGGGTGGAAAGGAACCAAGACGTACGTAATTTGTGTGTTTTTTGTTATTTGCGAAAATACGTGATTATTCGTTTGTCTTAATGGCGTCAATTACAATGGTCATTGGACAAATACTATAAATTTATTACGCAAAAATGTTATTACATTCGAAGTAGTATGAAATGTTGGGCTATAACATGAACTGTGCAATGTATTGCCAATCTCGATCAATTTCTCATCGATGAATATTACGATATGTGGTATATGTTAACGATTACCAAACAACAATACATACCTATTATGTATATAGAACCCTTTCGTTAATATTTGGAAAAGGCAAAGTTTGTGTGTATACGTGGAAAATGTTTTATACGGTAGTCGTGTACTGCCATTTCGGTTAGTTCTCTGTTAAGAATAGTAGTCCAAAGAAGTGACAAATTAAATCATCTTTATAAGCACGAAACAAACACCTGCTTACCGTTTCCCCCAAATGTCAGACCTACCTTTAAGTATGTACTCCGAACACCTAGGATAAGTGTATCGATGAGGGTGCATCGTTAAAATTAAGTCGAAGGCAGGTAATCTTTTCTTGTATAAGCTGCACAAGCGATAGACCGACGCGACGGCCGAGGACTTCCGTTAACATCAGCCTACATTGTTCGACACCGAGTGCATTGTTCTCGGCGATGTCATGGCAGGTAGTCTTCGAGATCGGTTCCACGCAGAGACGTACTTTCTATCTGTCTCGGCGGACACGCGACCGTACCGTACGGTATGTCCGGCTGCCGGACACAACGCGTGCCTAAATGCAGGAAGGAAAGTAGGAGTCAAAACAGAAGCCGAACCTTCTCCTAGGAGTCGTTCAATTGGAAATTAGATCGGCAATGCCTCAGACGATTTACTTGGCCGATCGTGCCGCCAATGGTATCGGTTGAAAGTTACAGACACTACTCTTGGATCTCAAAGTGATTTTAGGTTGTAAATAATGGAAGATGTAAAGTACCGTACGCGAGTAGCGCGACCAGGAAGAGATCTCGTAGAATTCAATTAAATTTAATGGATAGAGTTGCGCGAACGCACATTTAAAGCTCTGAAAAATACCGGTTGACTGTAAGCCTACTTACAATTAGTTGTGTAGATTCGTTGAAATTATTGCTCGTTGTTTTGGCAAACGTTTTGCGATAGGAGAAGAGAAACTGTACAGAAAGACTAATTTGAATAAAAGTCGTCGATGTGAAAAACTTTTAATGGAAAACGGCGAAAGGCACGCGACAAATCGATGCATCGTGTAGACATATAAAAGTAAACGATGACAGAAAAAATGGGGAATGCTCATTAATCATGCTATGTGGAACATGGTCGTTGTTAATAATCCTACATTCATTTATCAATTAGGTATATGGGGCATGTAAACTCGCTACAAAATCCTGGGAGACTGAAAAAACATGTTTATTATATTGAACCTGGAAGCATCGTGATCTAGATGCAATTAAAATCAAGTTCATTGAATTTAACATGTTAAAATTCATTGAATTTTTTAGAGTAAATGGGAAGTTGTGGTCTAATTGTAAGTAAAATTTCCTCTCGACTCCTGTTCGTCATATTGCAAAAAATGCACGATAAGTAATTTCGTCGGAATCCTTTGAGCTTCTAATCCTTCTTTATAAACCTCAATAAGAATACAGAACCTCAGTTTATTAAATCATAATTCCTGAGAGTTTTGTTCACTAACCGTGAATTTAGTTTTACGAGTTTCAATATCCATAACAGACGGTGTTGTGTTTCCTTATCGAAGATGGTTTTGCCAGTTTATTACTTTCACGATTAAATCTGCAGTTACGACACAATTTTGTTATTACATTCCATGCAATACTTGCATATTTCCTTCAACCGCAATTACTCTCAGCAATAAGATATTTTTCTCACAGAACGTCGTTAAGTCCAACGCGACGTCCATCTTTATTGATAGTCATACCAATTTGATATTCCTTCTCCCAGCTACCATAAACGAAGAGACAATTTAAAAAAAGTCAAGTATATTAATGTTCAAGCAAAAAATATTTCGCCCTCTTCTCAACGCAGCGATCGAAATCACTTAATCCGGGAATCAAAGTAGCAGTCAAAGTCTCAGCCATTCGTCGTGCTTCTGCGCGAGTGCGGGTTAATAACGAAGAAGTTCGTTATATCGCATTAGCAAGTCTCAAAGAGGTCGTTGACGGAGAGAGAGAGCCGGTTGAGAACCTTCGAGATTCAGGTTCTACCCGGTGCGACCCGACCAGCAGAGTCTTGGGTGGCATGAGAGTGCGGTGGTCGCGCCCTATGCTAACCCAACCTAACATAGCCTAAGATCGGCTCTTCGCTGGCTAGATTCTCACCGCTCGAAACCGCATCGGTGGACTTGTTTCCATAAGACCGTATACGTAGTCCCCTCGAGTAGCCCCGGACACCCGTGGCTACTTACCGGGACAACCTCGATTCTCACGAGCTTGCAGAAGTCTCGTAGATCGGCTACTTGACCGTCCGATGGAGTTAGGATAGGTTCGGAGTTCCAGGTAGAAAAGACCGAAGGATATTATGCCGAAGAACCGTGTCTCCCAAGCGGCAGGTAGAAACGATTATTTCAGGAAGATTTACCACATCGCCTGACCGTGAAAGGAAATTTCGTTTTCGAGAGACCTTGGACTTTTACACTTCACTGCTATCTATTTCGAGCCTCTTCTGTGGGCCTGCAGAGTGGTTTGACCAGCTGGTTGCGATTTGTATTTCGCTCGTAAAGGAGATTCTCGAGCAGGTAGGGATTTAGGTAGGCTGTATGATCGTGCTTTTGTCTTCAAAGGAGACAGAAAAATCCACCGTAGACGATTGCGAATTGCAGAGATTTTAGACTTTAAGATTTAGAATTATTAAGTTTAAGTACTCTACTTAACGATTTTCTATGGCTTCGCGCTTACGAGAAGACTCGAGTGTAGAAGACTCGGAGTAGTCGTGAGAATTGAAATTCGTGAGATCGGGAGCAAATAGGAGCGGGGAATGTAACCCACGGATCTGCGATGCATCTCTTCCCGTTGATCTTTGATCTTGCGTCATTCACCGACCTAATTAAAGGTATGGAGGCCAATCGAAGAACCGGATAGAGAAAAAAGGCTAGGAATGTATTTGCACGGCGAGCTTCGGTTTGAGCGATGGTCTGACGTACTATTTTCAGCGTGGAAAATGACGCTGTCAAACAGGAAACGACCGTTTGAAAGTTTGAGGTTGCTCGAGAAAACATCGTTCGGAGAAATGATCGAGCGATTGGCGCTCCTGAAACGGATTCACCATTAACGCTTACGTTCCTTTGCACGTTCGAAAAACGTTGGCGAAAAATGCAAGAGGAAGAGCACGAGATCGGGACCAAAGATCGAATCGATAAACTCGTCGTGAATATGCCAGAGGTAACGAGTTATGAAATGCAATTTGCATGCGACCGACATTCGAGTGGATTTGCACCAGTCCACTGGCACCCATGGTTCGTTACAAACCAGTTCTGCACTCGATTACACAAAATTTGGGGCTGCGATCTTGAAGGGAAAACGGATGCGCGTTCGATCATCCTCAATCGGCAGCGTCAGTTTCATTGGATGAAAACGCTACCGATTCGTGGCAATGATTAACGCAATTTGGGGCACGTTGGTTAGCTTATTTTTTTTCGCTATGTGCACACTTTAATAATAGTGCACACTAAAATAAAGTCAATGACAAAAGATGATTTAATCATACATCGTTTTCAGTTTCTAAATACAGTAGATTTTTGAACATTTCTTCCCATCTGTATTAGGTATGAGACAAGGAATTAGTATGAGTACCTGCTAAAAACAATATAAAAATTCCGGCGTATCAACCATAAGAATTTTTGTTTCTGCTCCGTAAGAAAAGGTGTAGCGAAGTGAGGCAAGTTTGTAAATGAAGCAAGAGCATTTATCGGTTCTATTTATTATAATATGAGAGTGATTTTAATTGCTATTATGTAGAAATCTCTCGAACTTCAATATTTTCCCTTCAAAAGCAATTTCCGTTAACGAATCATACGGTTACCCTGGACTTACATAGACAAATACGAAAGTACTATAGTTCGTGTGGGGGGCATACACAACTTTGAGATTGTCACAAATCTGCGCAAGTTTCTAAGTCAATTTTGTATTCCGAATTGTTATTTTTTACGGGCATAATGAGTATCAACTAAAGTTTATGTTGAACAAACTCGCTTTCTTCAGTTTCTTTTTAATTTTTTGAAAAAGACAATAGTTTGCTCTTTCCTGGCAAATATGAATATACATGAGTCTACTTATGCCTTCTACCACGTTCATTTAATTGTTTCTAGAATTTTTACGGGATGACACGGTTTGTATTGTCAATTTATTTCTTTATACACCAATGTATTTTGGTAAAATTTTTATTTTTTAAAAAGAGAACAACTATCAAATTAAATGATACATTTAAGTACGGTATAAATAATTTTATAGCAGTCTTGTTAATAAATGCTCTCTTGCACCATTTGTGAAAGGTTCTAATGTAAGTGTTTTATAATTCACACATATGCTCTTGCCCAATTTTCGGAAAAAGTACAACAATGGTTGGCAGCTTGTGCAAATCCCTATAAAAATGAAAACTTGCATAGTAATTTTGTATCCTAATCCACGTGAATTAAACAGTCATAATTGTGCAATGCATTTGACACCAAATGCTAAGGTGTTTCATGTAACAGAAATTAAAAATATACGAGTCTAAAGTCCTACTTTGCAAACGGTAGTGTTCAATTAACTAAAATCACTTAATAGTTATGATTAAATTAACGCGTACGAAGAAAATAAAGACGAGGCGGTATCCTTTCCCGTCGTGAATAATTCTTCATCCTCGAAAGCAGCCCGCAAGAGATACACTATGAAGGAAGGAATTTACCTCTCAATTACTCTCTAGAGGCAGCGCTAACTCGATTAGTTTCACGGTAGATGAAGACCGAAAGAAAAATACTGGTAGAGAGGAACGCGCATCGTCGTTGAAGATTTTCCCGGAAGTTCCAGTCGTTGCTCCTCCGTCTCTCTTTCTCATTTTGTATATCCTTTTTCCACCACCCTTCCTCATTTTCTACTCAATTCTCGAGGCCACCGCAGCCTCGAGGTACTTCTTAAGTAATATGGGGTCGTGACCCAGGCTTTAATCGCCGATTTATCGCGAAGAGACAGGGCCCTGACTTCTTCACCGCTTCTTTTCTTTTTCGGCGATAATGCGAAGGGGAACGGCGGCGTGCGCAACACGAGGAATTCACATCGCCCGTGGATACCGTGACACGAATCGCAAATTTCTCAAAATTGATCGTTCAATCGATGCCTCGGCTTACTTTTGAGATCCCAGGAGGATCGTGCTAGTGGAACAACAGAAACGTGGGTGAATTGTATGCGTGCAAAAAACGGCTGAGAGAGGAAGATGAGTTAGTGCTTTTACGTCTTAGAGGTCATAATGACTTCGTAACAAAGCGTAATGGCCTGATGAGCATTATGCGGTCCCTGTTGTTGCGTAAAAATGGTGGAAACATTCGAAAAGGTCACGTTCGTGCTCAGGAACGGGACAGTAGAGAAAAGAACGTTCATAGATTCGAAAGATACGAAGATTTGCCAACGTTGTTGACAGAAGGGTTTGTTAGATACCGATCTAATTCTCTAAGATAACACGTCTAACAAGGGAACGTCCCGAGGTGTAAATCACCGATTTTTATGAAATTTTAATATGATATAGATCTCGTCAAAATATTTGACACGAATTTTTTTTGTTGGCAACCGTAACACATTAACGGGGTGAAAACCACCCTCAAAATTGAAAAAAAAGTATTTTTAATCATATTGTTTAAATAAATGGGTCTTTTAAAAAAATGTTTATATCATTGGTTTCGTGGTCGAAATGCGTTAATTTTCATTCTGGACAAAATTTTTGTATCCCTAATAGTTTCGGAGATATTCAAAAAAAATAGTTTTCTTTACCCCAACTTTGGGGGCAGTTTTTACAACTTTAACGTG
Organism: Cerceris rybyensis; assembly: GCA_910591515.1. Lineage (NCBI taxonomy): Eukaryota > Metazoa > Arthropoda > Insecta > Hymenoptera > Crabronidae > Cerceris > Cerceris rybyensis. The sequence goes on along the minus strand of OU342796.1, from coordinate 1,978,824 downwards.
GACAATTGCCGATAAAACAAAGTAGGTGTCAAATATTTACGGAAAATCCACCTTATACTATAGTTTCATAAGAATTGGTGATTTACAGTTGGGGATAGTCATACATGAAATCGATGTGACTATACAGCCGACAGACCTGAAAAATTGAACAATTTTGGGGAGGTGTGCTTTATATATTTACAATTTGCGAACATAAGCTGCTTTAATTGATTATATAATTGCTTTAGAATGCTTCTGGTGTAAGAAAATATTTGTTATACAAATAACAATCAATACCACTATTGCGATAATTATTAATAATTATTTATTAATCAATCGCATTTTTTAAATTTATATAAAAACAATATGTGTATCTGACAAGAAAATCTGACCTTTCAGAGCAATCATACATGTATATACGAAGGAATAACTTGACAAGTACGCAAGCGTAAGAATTGAAAATACAACAACTTTTTTTGTAACACAAATATTAAATTTCCAATTTATCCGTATTTTGTGTTTCGATATATAGTATTCACAGACAAATATTTAAGAAAATTGATTGAAATTTAACTGACAAAATGATTAAAAAAGTAGTATTTTTTAGCATATTATTTAAACAAGTAGATTTTTTAAAAAACTGATTATACCATTGGATTCAATGTCCGAAGGCTTTAATTTTCATTCTCTACGAAATTTTCGTATCTCTAATAGTTTTCGAGATATGCGATAAATAATTTTCGGGACCCCAACTTTGAGGGTGGTTTTCATCCCTGTAACGTGGACGGTTGCCGATAAAAAATATACGTGTCCAATATTTTAACGAGATCTATATCATACTAAAATTTCATCAAAATCGGTGATTTACACCTCGGGATGTTCCCTTGTAACTGTTACTAAACGTGATTCAGGGTCGAAATGGAAACTCTTATTTATTTTCGATTTTGTCACAGTTTTGACGATTTTTAGTCTTGACGGAAGTCACAAGGTTTCTTGCATTTCTCATTGCAAAACAAAGAGTATTATTGTGAAAAATATATTGTAAAGTTAAATAGGTATAGGCATCTCAATATCATGTATACTGCAAAGAAATTTATTTAATCGTAAAAGTGTGGGTAGCATACGCCTCACACGGCCTGAATGTAAAATCTTAAAAAATGGTGTGTCATGGAACGTGTTAATTACGAAACGAAAGGTTTATCGACCAGTTTCACCGCGCTGTTTCTGATCCGTGAAAACGTTTGTCTCACTTCCAAAATCAGAATCATTGTCTAGAATCGTTGACGATCCGTATCTTGCGTTATTCTAAGCTTGTAAACCTCCGAGCGTGAAAGGAGTTACTTTGGACATAAACTGATGTAAACTATTCACGGAAGACAACAGTATTTCAGTTTTTAACGTTGATGTAAAAAAAGTACGAATTTCTATTTTAATTAAAAACACGAACGGCAAGGTAGTTCATTCGACATGGTCGTTACACGAAACTGATATCTACGTAGACAATTGTAATGACTTTTCCCAAGGAGGATACCTCTTCCCACGAAAAGGTACGCGAAACAATTGCTTAATTGCACGATACGAGGAGGAATACGATTCGAAAGAAAGACCAGGATGAGGATTAACTTACAGTGCAACGGCTTTCGTCGGTGCACAATAATTATTTTCTTCTTCTATGGAAACCGAATATTACGTGTGTACTCGTCAGTTGTCCTCGCTGGTTTGCTGCTTGAGATTTACGAGCACGTATCAACATTCATCACCGTGAGGATTATTCACTTACAACTAAATCTAGAAAAATAAATGGAAGTGTTTTATGATCGCAACTTATTATTTCATACTTGTAAACATATATAACAAGCGCAACAAAAAGATAATTCTGCCGGATAACGAGTTAGCTCATTCCGTATTTCTATAAAGACGGTGACGTGTACCGTAATTAGTTACGCTCTGTAACATCCCGACTAGAAAGTTATGCCCGTAATCTCTCTGTCATTTCGAACACTTCTTTCTCCCTCTTTTCCAACGAACTTTGACAAAAATCCCGTTGTGAAATTCGGTCCGCTGTTATTGTACTTAACAACATTGAACGAGAAATAATTGAAAATCTGTGAATCTGTGAATCTTTCGCGAATAAATGATCCGTGGAGGTTTAAAGAAAGGTCGTTTTTGAGAGGGAAACAAGCTAAATGTCAAGGTGTTCAAATCGAACAATATGTTAACAATGGCACGCATGTGGGGTGAAGAACGAGAGTAACGGCACGAATCGTAGAGAGTTGTGCACAAATGCGTGTTGAATTAGGACTTTCGCATCTACACTTGATACCCTGTCACGAATCCCTAGAGGTTTCAAAGGACGGCTCTCGCCCCTTTCATGTAGTCGCCACTTTTAGCTGCCTTGGTTGGGAATACCCTCTGAGAGCATATTGCCTCGCCCGGATTTTTCCAATATATCTTTCACGAATGAAACTTGCATTTACGATTTTGGAGAGGTATATTAAACGGCGGATAGAACGCGAGAAGTATTCACAGAGATGATTCCGACGTCTTTGGGGCAACTATTATTTAAGAAGCTCTAAACTATTTTTTTCAATGGTCGATGTTCCACAAAATTGTATTTGATACAATTATATTCTGTTAGAATTTGCAAATAAAAAAAATCAAAGTGCGAATAAAATTATCTCCCAGCACTTTGCTTTAGGCATTGCCTCTTCCAGACATACTTCGATGAATAAAGCCGAGCTGTTTATCAAAACTGAGTACAATTACATTTCATAATAATATATTTCTAACTATCTACGTGCACTAGTATTTTCTTCTTGAATCCACGAACAAATAGTAAATGTAACTTTAAAATGTCTTCACACTAGGATTGCAACTCGCGTACTGGCAATCAGTTCAATTTCTCCTTCTGATGCTTATCCTTTTTTTGCATCAGAGTTATCCAGCGTAAATGCGTGGGATTTCAAATTCGAGATATCGGGCTGCAGGAACATATCGTCACTGCATTGTTTATGTTTACGTTTGATGCTAACTTTCTCTATGAACTCTTTTCCACGTTTATGCATATTTATTACAGCAATAATCCTCTCATAGATGAAAAAAATTTATTAACATTTATGCCTACATTAAGATCGCGTCAAATTGAAGCATATTCGAAGAGAGAAAAATAAACGGTTTTTATCATAATCCACCTTAAGTTTGGGATGGGTTAAAAGAGTTAAGGGATTACGTCACCTTAAGATTCTGAAAAAATCAATTTTTTTCGCTAGATGAATATTTGAATATTTTAAGTGTCTAACTATTCCAAAATTCAAACTATTACCAAAGTTATAGCAATTAGCAGTGAGCGCGTCAGAGTCAACTTCAGGCGACCGGAATGGGTAAACAAGCAAAAGCCTCTAATATTTTACAATATTCTCCACAATGTGACGTAAGATTTTTTTGTTTGGGTGCCGTGTTCAAAAGTTATAAACATTTTAAACTCAGAATTTCGATGAAAATTAGAAATTTTCTATTGAAACAGATGTCATTTCTACAAACAAATTTTTTAAAATACTTCCCTACGTTATATTGTAGCAATTGCTTTTTTAAATAAGTACAAACAATTTTTTTGCTTCAGACAATGCCTAACAGAGAAATCATATACACCGTCAGTAAGATTTTTCAAAAGAAGGTCCTACCTATCTTCTCATATCTCCGTCATTTAAAAATTTGTTTTAATTGTTAATATTGCAAATTCTTCACAAAACTACTATTTATATATAATAACGATCATTTAATACACTTGACGGCTGCGTCAAAAGAAAGGCTATTTTTAGACCTATTTTTCGGAGCGCCAACCCCTTAAAAACATCTCCACCGATGCAGTTTTCCAATTAAAATACCGTCCTCCAAAAGCGCACGAACATAAAATTTACGACAAAAATTTTTTCTCATCCACGAAACCGCGTAACGAACACGGTAGAAGCCCTATCGCGTCTCAAAAATCGTATGTTACATTCACGTATGAACCGTTATATTACACGAATCAGTGAAAATAGGTGTACAGTCCGACAACTGAAAGATGGCTAAAGAGCGACGCAGTCTATCGGTTTCAACTACATACTTTCGCTATTTCATTTCTTGAATCCTAAAACCCAACCTCCTAAAGTAAATTATTATGTGGAGCGTTCACCTTAGGAGACTGGTTTTAAAAATTCCAAAATCCAAATGGCAGGAATAGGCGAGAGAAAAGGAGAAGCTTCGTCGCTTCCTAGCGATCTTTCAGTTGTCGGACTGTACGTAGGTGAACTTGTGCACGTAGAATGACACACACGGCAGCCGCGATTCATTCGTGCATAGACTCTCGTGTGGAAGTGTTGGCGGCCTGATCGGACGTATGGGAAAATTCTACGGAGGTTCCCGTGGTATTGCGAGAAGACATAGGGCGATCCCGGCAAGACCGTTAGGAGGCTTCAAGGATATCCTGTGTCGCGTGCAGCGAGCCGCGTGAATTACCTTACGGGACCAGCCCGATGTCCAGGATGAGAAAGGATCGTCAAGGATTACCGGTAGTCGTTTCGTTGCCTGCCCTTTTGATACGATCAGAGAAGCGGATAGAACGTTGGACGATTCATTCTCGGAGTGTTTGTTAATTGAAGTATCGTTGTCTTTTGAAATCGAGCGCATAAATTATATTTGAATTTTTCGTGTGTACGAGTCGACACATAATGTCGATACTTAGGAATTAACTTAGGATATGCTCCGCGATATGAACGTATGTAGTCAAAGATGATGGTATAAAAATAACTATATTCCGAAGACTACGACGATGGAGATAGTGACTCTGTTTATAAATGGTGATGTTGAAACTTGACATAGTCGCATCTGGACATTTTTTCCGTGCGACACGTGTAAATGTGTAAATGAAAGTTCAGATTTGGTTGGACGTGGAAATTGAAAATGTATAAACACGAAGGAATTTGTAGTAGTGTATTATTAACCGATTGCCGTACAATAAACGGAGTACTTAGTAACACGATAAATGGAGTACCTAGTCAATTTTTTAATGCTACAAAAATGATTAAATTAAAAATATCAGTTGGTCATGATAAAATAAAATAAATTCTTTGCTATTCAATATGGCGTCAAGTCATATATTATATGGACCGTTTATTTTGAAAGTGATGTAAGTCCATTTTCTCTTGTTTCGAGAAATTTAAAGGTTAGCATATCTGTCAATTTAAAAATATTGGTTAATTATGACGAATCTGACAATGTTTCTATCAATTTATCAATATCTAATTTGATTATACAAATTTCTTTTAGGCGAATTTAACTAAAATTATGTATATTTACAGGCTGCAAATGGACTTACACCACTTTCAAAATAAACGGTCCATATCTTAAATTAGGAATAGATTAATATTTCAGTAATTAATTCAAAGTTATTGCGAATTCAGTCACAAAATAATGGTAGGACAAGGGGTTAATCGATGTAATGTGCAGAGCTAACTCCTTATTTTATAATAATACCTGATTAAAATCATAAATATGGACGACAACAATTATTTACCGGGAGATAATTGGCATTCCGACGGGTTATCGTTAAATGCGAAACTTTCGAACGTAGTACAGCTCTAAACGTTCATGTCTGAGCTACCCTGTGCAAGTTTTAAAACGTTCTTGCATTTAGTATCGCGTTAAACGACTTGTAAGTCCCGAAAAGAAAATGAAAACTTTATCGTTAGCGCTATCAGAGTCGAGAAGCGAGTTTATTAGCATACTCGTTCATTTCTTACCTTGGGAAAAATTCAAAAACGCACCTACAGACCACTAATGGGCTAATTCAATTTCTGCGCGCTTGCAGAAATGCGCGAAAACATTACATAAATCTCTGGCACGGTGTCATAATGTTCTTAGGAAATTAATATCGCGATAGCATGTGAGTCTAAGGAAATCATTCAATTCATCGAACATAATACATTTCTCAGTGATAACTTATCCTCGAATCAATTAGAAGAAACTTGTCGAAACTAGCGAATTATTGGCAAGGATCAACATTTGAATTTCGCTCATTACATAAGAAATATGAATTCCTTATTATAGACATACACGAACATGGAAATCGTGATACTATCATCACCGAAAGAAATTTTTCAGATAGTCAAAATTCTCATTAGAGATGCCCGTCGACGGGAAGTCGTATGATAAGTAGGCCTTCGGGGTTATCGAGCAATTTAGGCAAGCTATTTATGATATTGCGGCAATACGAGTTAGGTAAGAGACTCGTAGATATGTATCTAGCTCGCAACGATAATGTTACGGTATAACGAGGAATATTGCTCTCGGTGAATCGTCCTCTACATACGACTCATTCTACCATACTGAAATGTAAAACAATTTTGAAATATTTATTACTCCTCCTTACTTTTAACGATAAATTGGACATTTTGACGAACATTAATACCACAAGTTATTCACCGTAGTGCCTTTCGGCCTTTGGAAAACTTCCAGGAACGTTGAGATCTCTGGAAAGGTATGCGTTATGGCTCTTAACAGGATGAAAAAAAAGGAGTACCGATACGCAATCGTGTCAAGTAGAAAACCCGCAATGCGACGCGCATGACGTCACTGTTGAAAAGAGTTGCGTTTCGGAAATGACTATTATTAACTATGCTATCGGTATGCTTTAAAAGCAATGGTTACGATTCGTCATATGCGACTGTTTCTACGTTTACATCAATTTTCTGGTAATTATTGAATCCTTACTTTTACGTCTTCGAGAGGAGATTGAATTTGAGATTTTAATAAGAATCTGTTACTTACAATGAGTAGACATTGAGCAATTGAATTTACATGTTCAACAGAATGGTGTTAATGGATAAATATTTAGGTCATTTGGGCGAGTTTTGTTATTTTTCCGAGTTAAGCGAAGCAATTATAATTTTTCAACTTGGAAGTAGCGGTTCACGCGCCTAAAGCTGTTATCATGTCAAGACGTGCTTGCCGGAAACGAAGTTCCATCGTCCACGTGCGTGAACGACTTCTACGATACTCGCGAAAGAACGAAAAAAGTACCGGAAGTCCCTGGAGCCTAGTCCCGTCAAGTGTCAACTGGTGGGATCTCGAATTCCGTTTTGCTGAAGAGAAAGCATGAAATTCGAGAGTCCCCATGAAAGTCTTACGGGAACGTGGGTGTTCGGTACGTACGTCGCGACGTCGAAACAAATCACGAAGTGCGCCGCAAATCCCATCCACTTCTCGCTCTTGCTTTTCATCGAGAAACCGGATTTTCAAACTGGAAACACCCCAACCCATGCGCCATTATAAGCGGAATGAGAATTGTGATTGCCCGCCATTTTGAAAACACCTCTGGAACGAGAAGTACGTCGCTGTAGGTCGCCGCTTTTTTCGCGGCCTCGGGAAAAAAATGTGAGCGGGGAAAAAGATGTTGCGTAAGACTCGTCGGGACAAGTCGCATAGAGATGTAATCTTGAGCGTGGTAGTTAGTCAAAAGGAAATTTCATTAGCTATTTCCCTGCGTATACAGTTATGTGCAATTGCGCCTAATAACTTCTACAAGTGTTGTAGCGAGGATTAAGACGTTGAGTGCTGCTGGTATTTCACCTATCTCGTAAGTTGATGTAAAGCTTTTTTTGTTAACACCTTGGTTGCCGCTCGTATTTTGCTACTTTTATTATTCTTATGTAGAAACGTAAAAGGTAAAACTATTTATACATTCGGCGGCACTTTATTTTTCTGACGTAACAGCAATATCTAAAAATTGAGCATGTTGGTAAATCCATAAATATTGAAATTAAGTAGTCATACATCGAATACAACAGCACAGGTTACCGGTGACCTCCAAGGCATTTAACGTATTAAAATTACAGCTTTATAAAGTGGAAACATTAAAGATAAGAGTAACTTTATGTTCAGTAGTATATTATTTATTTTACGCCAATAATTGACTATCATATATACACAAAAAAGTTATGAATATTATCGTTTAAGTGTCACAAGAAATTTCATTCAATTAACAACGCCTGCAACTTCCATGGCAGTTAACATGTTAAGAATTTATCAGAAGTCGAAAGATAAATCCAATTCGCGACTATTGGTTAGGATTGCAGGAGATTAAATACTTTTTCGCTGGTATTTCCGCCACATTGTTCCTGGAAACCTCAAGCTCGGTCAATAACAATCAGAAACTAAAAATTCCTTTCGTTGTTCACGTAACATTCTCTGACTTGTTTTGATGTGGATAATTCATTTTCTTCCTCATACATTCGGATTCGAATGAGTGGCCTTTTTGACTAGTATCGCATTGAAATCGAAAAAATATACTATTGGCCCACAGAAAGAAGTCACTTGATAAGTGATTTGCTCCGATTAGCCCAACGGATAGAGACATCTCTCGTTCTAACGTTATTTTCGATTCTAATGCGTCACTGACCGAAAAAGCTGCATACTTGTTACGTCGTCATGAGAATGACGAAAGAAGCGTTTTGTTCTCAATTGTCATTCGTCGATTTCATTGTGAGTTCTTTCTGTTATATCCCGTACGGTTTACAACGTTTTATTTTGGAAGAATTGTTGCGCGTTCAGAGTTTTTACAAACTTAAGATTTACGTCATCGCGAAGTATAGACTTTCAGCGATTCTGAATGAAACGAATTTAAGATATAGTGAATAATTGACGAAATAAACGAGATTTCAGTTTTTCTTGTTGGTAAGCAACAAGGTATTTATGTTGTTTCTCAGAGTGTTGCACGGATACGATAAAATAATTTCTGGATAAATACAGTAAGACAGCAGTAAACGATGGAAGCCATCGCCGAGCGCACATGTGCGTCCATAGTCTATTTGGATGGCTTGTCCCGGACGCATATTTGTGTCGCTAGTGATAGCTTTCGCTGGACGCACATTCGTGCCCGTAGCAGTCAAAGGGTTAATATATAATTGTAATTTGTTACTTAAACCAAATTAAACGGTCCAGAGTGAGCAACTGTGTGCGATAATAATGCAAAAAAAGGTGTGAACGTGATCGACTGTATGGTATTGCGCATAGAGATGTTTCCAAAAGCTCTAGAAGAGTGCGAAATGTGTATAAGTGGTTGTGTATATCGACTGTTCTAGAGAGATATGGGTTGCTAGGGAGCGATTGTCGGTTGATACCAATTTGATGAAAGAAAAAGTGCAAAAGGCATCGAGATATTTTTTGAGTGCACATTGAGCATTTAAGGGTACAGTAAAGTGGAATGATAAATACAGTCATGCGTGAATATTTATATTTTTGTATAAAGTAGATTAAACGTTTTTTCTACCAACAAACATTTAATTACATTTTTTAGAGACCTGATGGTTACAATTGGAGGATGCATGACATCGAAATGATGGTCAAACATGTATTCATGGTTCCTCTTGGACATATTACCCACGTAACAAGATCAATGCGATGAGCTAGTAAAAAAAATGTTGTTACTGTTTCGTTAATTTTGTGGCGCGTTTTTTTCACAAATCGCTATCGATCCAAGGGTGTAGAACAACCCCTGAAAGCAGTGACAGTTTTTGAAACACTCTGTACATGTCCGTTATCCATGTTAATAGCTGTTACTGTTCACAAACATGCTGCCAATGTCCACATTTAATAGAATTCGTCGGACACATATGTGTACTTGTCAAAAGCACTCGAAGAGTTAAATTGGACGTTAACGATGGAAAAGGCGCACAGCTCGTTCCAGATTAACGATAATCCACTGACGGCGCTACGATTTTCCACGGCGATATCCATAAATAAACTAAGCAGTTGGCAGTTCGAGATCCTGGCCGTACAGATGTATTAATCGACAAAGGAACGATCGATCTCGTCGGAGGATTCACGAAAGAATAAAATAAAGGACGTAAATCTCGTGAAACCGCCTGTAAAGCACTTGGCTGGGGATGGAGTGGATGATTTGTGGCACTTCTTAACAGCGGTTTGCATAGAAAGTCAAGAAACATCTATAACTTGGCCGGATAGAAAATCCTTTGCCGTTTATTCTGCGGACTTTTCGTGAAACATCCAATCACGTTGATTAGTTTACACGCTACCTATGAGATATTAAACATCAAACGGTCTCGCGTCTGCCAGCTTCTGAAATTATCTATACGAGTTTTTTTTTCGTTTGAGTCCTAGAAGTAAACATCAAGGATACATACGAAGTGTACGTGTTTCCGAGTTGTCGAGAAATTAGAAATATCCATCTGCGAACGATGCAACGATGACGACGAGTTGCAGTTCATGGTGTAAGAAATTTACGAGGCAATCGTGGCAAGTGACTTTCGTGAGAGAATTTTCCTTTTGGCATTATCCGAATACATGTAATAGTAGGTAAGGATAATGTAAATCACATGGGTTCGTTAAATCGTGGTGATATTGGAACGATAGAAAGTATTCCGGTAAAAGAAAGTAAGTGCGTTATCCGACAGAATGTGTCTCGATAACCTTTGACCTGGGCATGTTAAAAAGGAAAAGTAAATGGGTGTGAGCTCGAAGAAATTGCGAGTGAATTTCTTTACCGTAAGTGCTACATAATTTAGTACTTAAATGTGGTTGTCATAGAAAGTAAGAAAATAAGACTCGATTTGCTTCCGAGTCGACATCCTGAGGTGTTCTTCTTGCTCAACGTACGTACCTATGTACGCGTACATACATGCCCAACAGATGCCTTCCTCTTTCATGCAAATAAGTTCAACGGAAGATCTTGGAGGAGAAATAATTTAGTAGTGAGTTGCCTTTCATGCGCTTTAGCTCCTCCCCCATAAGCGTAAGTAGTTTCTACGAAATTAAGGTAATTTATCCCCTGCCGATATAAATAGTTGTAGAGTCGAATGCCGTCGTGAAGTTTAAGTATAAATTGTTATGTAATTATATTACGCGGAAGTGTACGTTTTTCTCACGTAATTATCGCAAGAAAGATAGGTGAATTATTGAAGAGACACGCGCGCTGGAATTAACGACAATCGGCTGCAGGTTCGCAGCCGTAGTTTCAATTTTTCAATTACATTCAAAGCGTATTCCAAGGTTAAAGGCGAAACCGAGTTTAATGAAGGAAATGTGTACAGGCGCCGAGGATTTTTCTCCTTTGATCGACATGCATGTACCGTTGCGCGTAAAAGTACGTTTCACGCACTTTCCATGTACGGTCACGTGAATACTGAGAATAAAACAAGCATAGGTCTCGTAAAATAGCACGCGAACAGTTCTTTCCAACTACGCATGATCGATAGTAATGACGTTTCGAGAAAGCCAGTAAACTGCACTTGATTTACAACTTTGTTACGAGTTTAAGGTGTTCATTACATTCGGCTCTACCAACTCGCGAAAGATCCACAGATTTGTTCGTTCGCGCTCGTAAAATAGTCTTTATCTAACGGCAGAAAATAAATTTTGTCTGAGAACGTATCTTAATTGCAGCCCCATCTACCGAAGACGGTATTCGCCGATTAAATTATTCGATTTATCCTCCGTCACGATTCGATTCCTGACAAATGTCAAGACGACCTTATATGGCTAACGGAAACTTGACTTTCCGGAAGAATTGTAATTTGCAATACATGCTTTATAACTTGATGTTTGATTATATTTGTAATAATACTTCATTATTATCTATACACAATATATTCATTCGAGGCATTGTTACAAATATTTGAAATAACAATAATTCTTTCGAAATATCAAGGAAACAGCGCAATTTAAAGTTTTTGAAATCAACCCCTTGTACTATCGGTAAACTCGCAAGAATCTATGCCTAAACCGAACACCCGGTATGCGATATCTTGCGACTGACAAAGATTATCGCGCCAATATTTTACTTCACGCAATGGAACTTTTGTGAAACTCAAATGAATTTAAATCAAAGTCTAAATTTAATAACCCTGCACGGGGGCACACGATCTTATTCGAGATATTAATACTTGGCCCGAGATTAAGACCACGAGTCAAACTCTTGATATTCAATGTGTCATCAATCTCTTGATGTCAATGTTTGCACATTTCCCTAGACGGACGGTGTTCCTGCGAACCATTGGAGTATTCGTAATCGTAGAAGAAACGAAACGGAACGTGGGCGGGATTAAGTTATTACTCGCACGTAAAACTGATTGTAGGTGGTATTCGCGTGGAATAGGAGGTACAAGAAGCGCAGCAGAAGCCTCGTTCCACTTAGAACGATTCCGCAACCGGGATTCCGCGCTTAAGGCGCCGCTCGCGCAGATAACGAGGATCGTGCTCGAATACGTAAATTATAATGAAATACGTGATCGAAGAGGGAGAAACTCCGAGTAGCGCTGCCTCTGTCGATCGGCGGTGTTGATTTTAATTGAAACTTTCAAATCCACCAAATCACGTACCCCTGGATTTTCAAGGGAAATTTTCATACGTGCCCGCTCAGGCAGAGAAATGATTACTAACATTATGCAGGCCGCTGCCAGAAGATTGAAAATTTGTTATTGCCCCAGGGGCGAAGGCGTATTTGCTCGCGGTGTACTGCTGATAAAGAATCGGCCTCTAGAACGATTTACGCTTCGATAAGCGCGAGACTTTTCGCGGGGATGCTATGCATCGGTGGATCAAGTGATTTCGCAAATCACTCAACCGATTTTTAACTTTCGTTCGACGATCTTGCAGGGCATTATCGACACCTGTCCGAGTCTACCTTCGAGCCGCTTTCTTAGGAAATATCTTGCAATTAATACGTCGGTGGGCGTTTTACCTGCGTGTTTTCTGTGAGGTATAAATCGATATAATTTGTCTTATTGTTAATGTTACAACTTGCATGACAGTAAAACGAATATTTGACTGTGGGAACAAGATTCTTCTCGTTGTATTTTTTTCGAAGAAAGGCTTCTCCCACGAACAAGGGTCTTCTCTTGTTACACGTTTATCTCCTACATATCAGAATTCTAGGACTTTTAAAACACTTTTCTTCATCCCTTTCCCTTAGAAAAGCCTCTTTTACCGCAAAATCATAATATCCTTCGAATCGAACTGTTTCCAAATTTGATTCCTCAACTATCTTAACGCAATTTTACATTATGCGAGCCGAACTGTTCTGTTCTCAATGTCGCCATCTCGTTCTCAGAAATTCAAGGATGCACTTGCAATCGACCGACACATAAGTGTATATGCAAAGAAATTCTTTGCCCTTCAAAATTCCTGCATTTTCCCGTTCTCCATGGTGTACGCACTAATGCGCGCGTAAAAGTTGACGCGCTGGAAATTATCATCTTTATCTTCGAGTACGTGATGCCGATTAGCGAGAAAACTAAGCGAGGGAAAGAGAGAAGGGGCTTCGAGGTAGCATAGAGAGGTAAGAGGGAGAGAGTTCTTCGACCCATTGCCGTTCGTAACGAGGCTAATGGGAGAACGATCGTCGTCGGTCGGCTTTTCGAACTGGCGAGCCGGTAATTTCTCCTACGCTCGATTCCGCGAGAAAAACAAGACCGGCAGTAGGAAGAGGAGCGATCGGCCGACGACGCGGCGATTCTCGAACGCGCATAGACACGTCCTTTCCTCTCTTCTCGCTGTGCGTCTCTCTACCAACATTTAACTGCTGTGAGACTTTATTGGCCAGATATGGGGAAGGCAGACGCGTCGAAGAAATCTCGAGGTTGAAACCGGAGTTCAGAAGCAAAGGACGAAAGAAAGAGAGAGACGGATTAGTCACACTCATGGAGAACGACAGCGTGGATTTTCTAAAGCGATTAGAAATAATTGCATCGACGCGAGGCGCTGCGGTGAAAAACGACTCTTCCGAGATGGAAGCTCGTTTCGATCGTGCGTTTCCTTATTAATTGGCTGAGGCCGGTAATTGTTGAGGGACATTGCGAATGTAGGGGACATTTTTCTACATTATACTTTAATAGATACTTAGTACCTATTTTTTTGGTTCTGACGGTATTTTCATAAATTGAAATCAATATACGACTCATTATGTACACCTCGAACAATTGTATAGACTTTTGGGAACTGTTTAGATGTAAAGGCGTACATTTGTAAAAGACTTCCGAAGATGGAGGACCGAAAGATCCATCTTACAAAAATGTCGGACACTACGCCGGTCGAAGTCGGGAAAGAGATCCTTTGATGGATGCGACGTTTTGGAACGCGATTTTCTAAAACGATTAGAAATAATTGCAGCGACAGATGCCCCGAGGGCTAGAAATGTAACAACTTTCGGGATGCGTTCTTGCTCCCCAGTACGTTTTATTAATGATCATCATTCGACCGACGGACATGGAAAATTATCCTATCTTCTCCTAATTAACGTAATTTATCCGCCACGTTATTTTGTCAATTATCGATAAGTCGTAGCCATTCTCAAGGAGAAACGTAATACCGTTTATACACTTGTACTTGGCATTTAATAATTTGCATCCCTCATTAACTTCGGTTATTGTAATTCTGAAATTGGATTGTTATTATTGTATAATACACTAACAGAAAATATTGATTACTATTCATTGCATTACAATAAATTATAACAATTCAGTAACTACAATGGAATCTAGATTTTCTAACAAGGGGAGGACCAGACCCGGGGGTCACCGATTTTGATGAAATTTGGTACACGTCTTCTACTTGGAAAATCATTCGACCCATGTTTTGCCAAAAGTGTAGATAAGTCCAAATTTTGGAAAAAATCAAGGTCAAAAAAAAAATTTTTTCCGATCGACTTGAAACTTTGTAGACATGTTCTACGAGCAAAATTAAGGTATACGTATTGTTTTATTTCGCTGTAAAAACATTTTGAAAATTACTAGGTACGATTAGTACCTTAGAGATAAAACTGTTCTCAACAAAGCGGCGTAGATGAGCGGATGAGGCAGCGTACTGTAGGTACTATGGACGCAGGATCGATTCCCGCATGGTGTTTTTTGTATTTTTTTTTAAATTTTGTATCTCTCTACAAATACATAAAAATTATTTCTAGACAATATTTTAAAACTGTATGTACAAAATAACAAGTTCTGTTTACTAACTGACTCCTGGAGCGGCCAAACTGATGGTAGCATGTACGACGAAAGATTTCATAATGACCGTATGGAGTGCACTTTTCAGCTAAAAAATGTACCACCGCAATGCACATCCATCTGTCAACCGTGCGATGTCTATTTTTATCGGCAGGTAAAAATTTTACTGAAGCAAATACAGAACGCCCCGTCAGTAATACAAGAAAAAAGGTCCTTGCATAAAAGAGCTGATGCAATTTAAATACATGCAATAATCCATAACCAACTATCTGCTCCGATATTTACAAACATGATACAATATGCGTGGTATGCATCGAAATTAACACATACACGTACCATATTTGTTAACGTTAACCAAGTTTGTTTTCCAAAGTCGGATGTTAATAAGAAATGTACTTGCAACGCCGTATCCTTTATCACAGTTCTTGGTGTGAATATCGTTTATGTTTTCAATGTTTCTACGACGAGTACCACCCGCACAAGTGTGTAGTTTTTAATGAGAAATAAATTATTTTTATTAAAATACAAAATTGTGAACTTCATAGTAATCATAACAAGAAATCCATAAATAAAATAGAACATAACGCGCAATTTAAAATGTATAAATTAAATACTAGACCATATTAAAATAAATAAAACATGTGACGTATGGAAAACGATGATTGAGATAAAAAATTTAAAAAAAAAAATACAAAAAACACCATGCGGGAATCGATCCTGCGTCCATAGTACCCACAGTACGCTACCTCATCCGCTCAGCTACGCCACTTTGTTGAGAACAGTTTTATCTCTAAGGTACTAATCGTACCTAGTAATTTTCAAAATGTTTTTACAGCGAAATAAAACAATACGTATACCTTAATTTTGCTCGTAGAACATGTCTACAAAGTTTCAAGTCGATCGGAAAAAATTTTTTTTTTGACCTAGATTTTTTCAAAAATTTTGACTTATCTACACTTTTGGCAAAACATGGGTCTAATGATTTTCCAAGTAGAAGACGTGTACCAAATTTCATCAAAATCGGTGACCCCCGGGTCTGATCCTCCCCTTGTAAGTAATTCAGACTGTAGGGATAAAAATATAATACAATCACAATTCGTACGATGCAACTCCATTGAAAAGAGTTTGAATGAAACGATGAATGTCTAATCTTCATCCCTGAAAAACTTCTCTCACGATATCACAGAACTGCGGCACCTAAAGCTTTCAAGTTTCCAATGAAACGATCAACGAAAAAAAAATACAACAGCAAAAAGTGAGGAAGACGGCAAACGAGGATATTGTTTTTTAACTAAAAATTAGCTAAATAAAATTAATTTCACAACATTTTCCATCATTAGTTATTCATATATTTTTTTTTGATGATATCAAAACTGTAGGTACTGACTAATAATTGGGCGTATTGGAAATGGGTATTAAAATAATACTGTATACTTTTATAATTAAAAATTACTTTATTCGAAGGCTAGATAAAATGTGTCTTTATATGTTTCGGGTCTAGAACCGACTGACTGGGCACGATCAAAAGTAGAGCTCGGGCCCACTTAGTAACATAAACTGTTTATCTGACTCTCCCCTGCACTGCAGAGAGTCTTCTGTTTAGTCTACGAATTCCTAGAACGGAGAGTCCTTTTTGTACTTATTCAATATATGTAATACTATATTGTTAATATAAATCCAACAGGGCGCTATTACAAAATCATTTTAAGATTGAAAAGTTGATATTAAAGTATCAGAAAATGAAATCAATCAAAAAACTAAGTCGTGTACTGTTCAACATAGGACCGCAAAGGATTAAAAAGATACAAAGCCCTGTAGAGCAGAGTGAGTCGTCCGCAGTGAGACCGTCGACAGTTTGTTTCGATATTTCCTATATGTACATACTTCGAGTGGAGTTCTTCCACGAGGGCGACGGGTGTTAGGCAAAGATCTAGACATCCGGTCACATTCCAAGGAACCGATTATTTAGAGTTTCGATCCGGTATTGTAAACTAGACCCGTGATTGAGATATGGCGTGGCGGTCGATGACCTGACATGTTACGCAGATTATTTTAGAAGTAAGGGTTGTTTACAAGATCTTGTCAAGGAGTGGGAGAATTAGAAATGACTCTCTGTAAACGGACTGCAAGGAGCTATATCATGGCACCTACCCCGGAATTTTAAAGCAAGCCGTGATATAAAATATAATACAGAGAGTCGAGCGCTGGGGAGAATCAATAGATCTCTGGCATACTAACTGGAGTAAAAAGTCGTTTCCGATTTTTGGATAATGCCAAAATTTCATTCGAAATAAGATACACACGCTTACGAATTGAAATAATCGCTATTATTATGTATAATCTTTAGCCATTTTCCTGGCAACGTAAAAATCTCGTCACTATGCAAATTTTTGGTTTTGGTGGAATGAATTCTTCTAGATATCTACTGATATCATTTATTTCTTGACATTTTATTCCGACCAAATAATGTAGGAGGAAATGGAATAAAGATTTACTTAAGTAAATTGTAGATAAATTTTTCACCCTAATGAAAAAATTTCTCCCTCTGTTCCTTAGGCTGCATCCGGTACGTATACACATGTCGAATATGCTCCTTGCTGCCATTGTTTACGACGTACTAAATTAACCCTCTATGAGCCCTTGTAACTTTGAAGTAACATAAGATAAATCTAAGCTTTTATTCTTTAAAATCAATTTTTTATATCTCTTATATATTGCAATTTAATTCTTAAAAATCATGGAATACTTTACAATATAATGTTTGAAAATTAAATTAAATCTGTAATTTATAATATAATATTTTTATAATTTTCTAATATGCTACCGTATAACTGATTTTCGGATGCCACAGCAAAATTCGGGCTACAGAGGGTTAAAGAAGTTATTTTATGAAGTTGTTCAAACCACCTTGTATTATGTCAGTGAGTCTAGCTACTTGATCATTTCGGCGTCCTTCGAGCAACTCCGCCTGCTTCTCCCAACCGTTCTGTTTCGCCCAACCAAGCTTGCCTTGCCTTTCACCTCACAGGCTCGGATCTATTGGCACGAGCGTGGTAGCATACTGGGGCGTCATTCGCAACTAACCGCTCGCGCTGGAAAGACGTGCCGCGCTCGCCGACGACAGTAAACAAATCGATGCGCGTGACGCATCGATTGAGATTATACGTCGAGAAACAGTTTCAGATCGCACTACGTCGCATATATCATGTACCCATTATACACGGTTCATTTAAAAACTCAATAGTTCAATCAGTCGGGCGAAACAGAACGGTCGGGAGAAGCAGGCGGAGTTGCTCGAAGGACGCCGAAATGATCAAGTAGCTTGACTCACGGTATTATGTTATCCTCAATATTTATACTTTAGATTACTAAAAAGGCATGAAATTCTTTCTGGTCAATTAAAATACAGTATAGTTCATAGGAAAGAACGTTTTACTACACCTAATACAGGTGGTTTAAAACCAGAAGAGAGAACGAACACGCAGTAACGTTGCGAACGACTAACTGTATGTACATCACGTATGTGCAGCAAGGCCGTGACTCGTAAAGGTCGAGCAAACGCGAGTATCATTATTCCTGTAAAATCCAAACGCGGAATAACACGTTTGCACAACGAGAATCGAACGTATTGTTGATCTCCGCTTCATGCTGTGCGAAATGCACTTTAAATCGTCGTTCCATTGACTGATCGTTAAGTACACACCTTTAATCTTTCGAATTTCGCGTTACCGTATTAGCACTTTGACGCCAATTCGATTCGCATACGGTCATTTCTTTGACGACTTCATAACGGAATGATTAAATTGCAGAATGAGTATGCAAGCCGACAACTACACGTTCGCAATTCAAGTCAAACAGTCTAATTTTCTTGTAAACGAGAAGGAGCTCTAATCTACATCTGTTTTTAATATCGGTGCTACAATTTTGTATAAATCGGAGTAAAAATTTTGTTTATCTCAATTAATGGAGCAATTCTTGTACACGGCGAGCATGAAATACCTGCACGAGCAAAACATTCATAAACACAAATACTGGTTTGCTCTACATTTATTGATAATTATGATACAGGTCTAATTGTAAGTCAACTGCTCTTTATTGCAAGGTATTTCAATATTCGTTGCGCTATAGGCACTGATTTCCGTATAAAGAGAAACTTATCAATTCTATTAGGTGTATTTTTTGACATCTTTCTTAACCCCTTGTCCTACGATTTGTTTTGCACTGTCTTCGCTATAGTTCAGAATTTAATTACTAAAAAAAGAATTGATCGGTGGTTCTTGATATACTGTATAATTTAACGTACTATTAATGTTAGAAAAATAATATTATCCCGCCGCGTTTCTTTAACATTTCCAATTTAATAGGTTTTCGAAAACTTGAAAATTTTCTATCTCATTTACCTCATGACCAGTGTCACTCGTCATTGTACGGCAAGGAGTTGAAGATCATCATACACGTCACCACTTTGGGAGAAGGAGAAGCCGGTCAATCGCGAAGGTCGAACACGCTGGAATCGTAGAATCTGTGGCGCGATCTGCACCACCTCCTTAGATAGATAGCTCTTATATTCACGCCCGAGTTCGCGCGGTTTTTGTCCCTGAGTGAATGACGTCGGTAACCAGTAACCCCGGATTAACTTACTTTCAGCCGATCTTGCGGCCGTCTGAATTACGAACGGCGGCGTTAAACCGCCTCGCGGACACGGACTCTGAGTACGCGTAATGGTCCAAGGTGGCCCGTAAACACAGAGCAAACGGTGATTCGAGTCGCGAACGGACACACCGTAAACGATCGGCGAAAGGATCGAGCTGTAATTTCGCGTATAGCTACCAGGAAATCGCGATCGACTACTGCTAATCTACGCGACGATTCCGTTTAGTTCTAACGACCGGCTTTGCCGTACTTGCGGCAAGCTTGGTACAAATCTGTCCGATAAACGGTAGCGTTTTTCCTATGCAAATTCTTGATGAGTGATACATGAAACACCGTGTTTAATAGTTCGTTCAAATTGTTGCGTTCGTGAGACTAATCGGCTAAACAGTGGCGAGGCTTTAGCGAGAGAATGATTGTATCCTTTGCATCTGATGGATTTCTCAGAGCAACGTGCACTTGCATGGTCTGCGTGAGAATTTAGAGGCTTTGTTTTTCTTTGTGCAGGATTTTTTGCTTAAAGGTACTATTTTTTACGAGATTGTTGGAGCAGAAATAAACTATTTCTTGATGCTACAAATAAACTATAAGCGTGGTATTGATACTCGAAAAATTAATTTTACATTAGTGTCCAATTGCTGAATAATTTTCCTCTCGAAATTTTACCCAAAATAAATGCTGTCAAAATGGAGAGCCAACGTTATCGCGCGCTGAGATATCTCGAAGATTTCTGCAGCGTTTGTAAGAGTTTTTTATTTTCCTACAACTCTGGCTTCGAAGCTTCGTGTTTTCTCAGCTGTAACTATTATCTTGGTTTTATCTTTCACTTTCATAGCACAAGACGAAAAATACGAGAAAAGAAATCCATGCAGACTTTGACGGTATTGCATCTCCGCGGATGTCATGTTCTTGAGGTAATAGGTGATTAGACAGTAGGAAAGTAGATTAGGGCAGTTTCTCGTAAGAGACGCAATCGAGTTTAATTATCGTCATTGCACTGAAAGTTAATAACTGTCGTCTTCTGTTTTGTTCCTTTTGAAGTGAGAACGCCTCTGGCCACCGAAGGTAGATTGCATTTGATTACTATTATGACGCGCAAACACAGACCATGTAAGTAGGATTTAAACAGAGACAATAATTACGGGGGCACGTATACCGACTTCTTCGTGTTAATTTCTCTGTGCACGCAATTCTATAGAAGGAAAAAGACGGGACGAAGAAAGACTATTTTTCTTTCTAATTAGAGACTCCAATTTCATAGTCGGGCGGAATGAAATCTTACAAGCGAACTTCTTGAATCTTTTCTGCATTATTTATCTCTTTTACATTCCATTGAAAACGTCAAGGAATTTTAATCGAGGGAAATCACTTTTCTAAAATTTAATAGAATCGTACTCCAACCTAGGACTTCGGCCGATTGGGAAGAAATTTTATGTACCTATATAAAACTATCAAGTCCGAATGTCTATTTTATATTACTTTCAAGTATTATCTTTGGATTTTATGAAAGATCGCAGCGAATTTCCTTCAATATTGTTACGATGATTATCCTGGACTGAGAGTTTACATTACGTTGGCAGTTTGAAACGTCTGGAAGGATAATTCCACGTTATTTCCCGGGGTCGAGTTCGAAGGAGCCTCGGGATTCGTGGTTCATGCAGAAAAGGAGGCAATGCCACTGACCTCCGCTGCGGAAGATGCAAAGGAATAATCTTATGTGAGACAACCTCTTAAGTGCGGTTGAAACCACATAGAAGACAAAATAGTCGCGCGATTTCAAACTTTCCTCGTTTTTTGCTTCGTCGATCAATTACTAAGCTTACAATCGGAGGCGTCTTCTTCTCGAGGATGAAAATCGAAGAAAAATGCGTGAAACCACGTAACTCGTACCGTTGCACGACTGTTTAACAACGTCAACACGGGAATTCCGACGAGACGGATCACCTTCGGAAACATTTATGTGGGTCATGCTCGAAACTACTATTAACCAATCGAACGGAGCCATTGCCGAAAGGAGCGCGAGTTTTACAAGCACCGCGAGAGCCGGATCGATTCTCGATTGATTAATTGAAAACGGCGATTTTGGTCGACAGAACTTTTTCGGTGCTTCTCTGACACAACGAATGAAAATGACTCTCAAAGCGTTTTTGATTGACGTCCGAAAGAGTGGCGGGGTGTGAAGATTAATATGCATCGTTTGCGGCAACCGATCGCCGAAGAAGAAACGATCGATGAGTATCAGCAATGCATTTCGATTCCGTAAATGGTCGTAGGCCGAATCAAGAGCACGAAACAATCCAGGGTTATATATAAATAATTACCGATAATGTTACAGGGTAGTATTATCTTGTAAAGCGAAACGATCTCTCGAACGACTACATCGTTTCGTTGCACGATCGCGCACCCGATCGTAGGTCACCGTAGCATCTGTTCGATATACCGAGTCGCGTAATTCACAAAGTCAATTCAATTGCATCGTTCGTGGAATAAAGATCAACGCGATCCTGACCGTGCTGGTTGGACGATAATGGGAAGATGAAGGATTGCTCCAGCAATTTACTTTGCTTCATAATGCGGTTAGGGAGATTTATTACGATCGATCCTTGTACCGTATCTGTCCTTAGATTCGCACGGTATATACTACTTGAACATTTCACGCGTAAATGTTTATCTTGTTTTCTTTGTGCCGAAATTTAGGAGGTATAAACTGGGGCGGTTTTTAAAAACCTGTACTAATCTTCGTTACAGTTTTGATTCTACGTTTACGCTTCCCGTAAGGAGTTTCTCTGGGGGATCTAGTGATATTTGCCTTTCGACACAAAAAAAAGATAGTTGAGCGGGCACAAACGTTGCCTCTCTTCGTTAGCTTCATTTTTCAACCTCCGTTCGATCTTCTTACGCGAATACCATAACACGTTCACTTTTTATTACCAACGACGCAATCTCATTGTATCTGGCTTCCCTGTTTCGTGCATCGAAATACTTTTTATCGCAGCATCCACGCGATAATAGAAAGATTAAGGATCGCGATCGTAATTTGCCTAGTCGACGAACCCTACGATTGCGAAGATTTATGACCAGTCGAAACCGACGGATAAGGGAAAAAAGAGAGGGTTAAAGAGAGAGTGACCGAGAGGCAAAGAGAGAAGGAGAAAAGGAGAGAAAGGAGGGGGAGGTTGAAAGAGATCGAAAGAGAGAGAGGTAGAAAGAGAAAGAGAGAAAGAAAGAGCTCTAGAACTCGAAAACCAGTCTACACACGTCGCGACGCGCGAGAAGTCTGACCGCACTTGACCCGGCAGAGCCGGGGTGCTGGAATTTATCGTTCGAAGGACTCACCTCGCCAGCGATGCACACCGCAGACGTTCTATCCAACGTCGAAAGGATCGCTATCCGTAGGTATTACGGCCCTTGTTGTCCAAATCGTCTGGTACCACAGGGGGAGATAAAAAGGGCGAATTGATCGTGATCGCCAGAGAGACCTCCAAACCACCACGTCACCGGAGGAACGAGTTTTCACTTTTACGGAGTCCCGCGCGCGTCTCCTCTTTCCTCCTCAGTCGCGTATCACAGTTTCTTCTCCAAGATCCTCGACGACTGGCGGAAACAAACGTGGAGGGTTCGGTAAAAAAAGAATCACTGAGTGGAAGCACAGGCCGATCACCGATCGCGTCCAAGAGGAACCGTACGCGATAGAGGACAAGAGTGGAAAGGAGAGAAAAATATTGGGAGGAATGAGAAACCGAGAGAAAGAGAACGCAAAATACCGCGATCTCGAGGAATCGTTAATACAGTTGGTACACCGATCCGTCCGCAGAAACTTTATTCTCCTATGCCGGGCTGCTTCTCTCGTCTCGATTCACAACGAACGAAATCGGAGTCACGAACACGATATCCATCGAAGTGCGGCCAGTAAAGGGGATCCAGGATCAGGATCGGCGTCCGGATAGATCGTGCGAGGTAACTTGGAGGGTATCGTTCGCGTTTTGCGGAACGACAGGTGCAGCAGATGCAGCTGCCACGGTCGTCGGCTTCATACTGTAGGGGCGCTTCGACGCCGGCGGCTCGGCGATCCTACGAGAAACTGACTCTGCCACTGGTGACGGCACCGAAAACTTCGAGGCAGCACAACCTGGCGCAACCTCTGCGCTCGTTCTGCGCTCGCTCTCCGCCGCTGTCCCCGTCGTCCTCGGCGTCGTCGTGTGCTCGCTCCTTGGTACCCCCGCTCGACTCGACTCTGACGATTTGGTGGGGGTAGCCATCCCCGGAGCGTGGATCTCTACCTATGTATATATAATACGAGTCCGAGTCACTCTCCCTTCTCTCGGGCCGCGCTTGCCCTATCCGGCAAACCCCTTCCTCCCGATTCATTCCGGCGAGTCTGTGAGTCGTGAGTCGTGAGTCGTGAGTCCTGAGTCCTGAGTCCTGAGTCCTGCTCACGGACACACGAGGATCGATATTCCAACGTACTACACTTCGTAGCCGGTCCTCGGGATGGATGCTGGGCGAGTTCCACGCGTTCCGGTAGGTCGGTGCCGTCGGAGAACCGGACCGGCTGCAAAAACGATTGCGTTTCGAGATGAGGGAGAACGCTTGATGCTCTCTTGCCGTTGGGGCCAGCCCGGATAGCTTTGAAAAATCTTCACGAGCCGTCGATGAGAGATCTGCAGAGAGATGTGCGTTTTGCACAATTCCAGAGCGCGATCGCTAATTTTAGAAGGTTGGCAATTGTGAATTGATTTATTTATGGAAAGCAACCTGCAAAATTCTTTAATTAGGAGGATAGCAGTTTTTTGATGTTTTCGTTCTGGCAAATTACAAGCGAGAAGTTATTCTTTATCTGCATGTTATTTTCATGCGAGGTCACGAAATAGAATCACTTCGGTTCTTGATTAAAAAATTTGTTATTTTTGCCCATGACAGAGGCGCGGCATTACGATTACTTCGTGTGGATCTCATCTGTGCCCGGAGACGACGGATAACGATTAACGATAGAATATACGAGGTAGACTCGTTGATTCGTTATCGAAGAAAAGAAACTCTTCATTCTTGTCCACGTTGAACCGCGTTGGCGGTTCTTTCAGAACAAAAAAAATGTCAGTTGTCTCCAGAGAGAGTATCAAAGGCTTCTCGGAAGCGATAGAAAGTATTTTGATCCATGCAAATTGATGGGAAAGAGAGAGGCCGATCGCAGCGAAATATTTAGCTTCAATAGTGACCGTATTTATCCAACTACAGTCCGTCTCGTTCATGTAAAGACGGATTTCAATTGAAATTGAAGAGAAAACAAGGGAAGACGATCTATGCCGATAGAAAGGAACGCGTCAACGTCGAACGTTTTATATGAGCGTTTAAGGACTACTGGCTGAGCTTCCACCGGTCACGAGTGAAATAATACATCGAACAGAACGGATTTATCGACTCGCGTCAGTGATAGTCCTGATATATTGCATGACACGTGGAAAGCCGAGCAAGAGTGACCATTCGCCTCGTTCTCGTTTTAAAAGTCCGCTCTTGTCACCGTAAAAAGAAGGAAATGTTTCTACTTCGTGAGACAGAAAGTGGAATATAAAAAGAACGTCTCGCCGACAGCTGTTTCGAAGC
The DNA here is from genome assembly GCA_910591515.1 of Cerceris rybyensis. Lineage (NCBI taxonomy): Eukaryota > Metazoa > Arthropoda > Insecta > Hymenoptera > Crabronidae > Cerceris > Cerceris rybyensis. Next base: position 1,953,598 of record OU342796.1, on the reverse strand, counting down.
GAAGGGGGCACCCAAACGACCATTAGATCCTCTTAAATTGTCTATTCTTTTCTCCGTACGAAAGTTCGTCCGTGTGGGTGGGATTTTCACGAAGGGAAACAATCGTGACGAGGGGCGCAAGACCCTTCTAAATCCGAAAGTTGCCGCGATGATCGCTCGTTGAATCAAAGCTCCACCGAAATTTGGCCCCTAGACCCCAAAAGAATCTGCTCAACGAGAAGGAGAGACCCTGCGATAATTCACAACGACGAACGGCTGCGCTCTATCGCGAGAAATTCTCGGCAATCGCTAAACCGTCGAAGCATTTCTCTCGTCGCTATAAATTCAAAATAGTAGCGACAGCGCCGGCATAATAATGTCACTGATAAAATGGCACGAACCGAGTCGGAGTAACCATAAGTTGCTCTCGAGATATCAGGATCTCGCAAAAGCATTCCAAACAAAATCCCGAGGCTAGGCATCCAGACTCGAGCAAAATGATCCTTTTCATCGTCGAAAGAATTTATAACTTTCGCGCACCTCTGCATGCACATACACACATACAGCTATAGGGAATCGTGCCTCGAACTTATCGAACAGTTGCACTTGTTTTGCAAAGGTATCGGCATAAAGATCGAAAACGTCCTGGTTCGCCGGCCATTTCATGAGTCGTCGGGGCCTCGTCAGCCGTGCCGGTCCTATTCACACGTTACGGTGAGGAAAATAGCGTGCGACGAGATGCACGCACGTAAAACGCCAGTACCCTCTCGCGGGCGAACGACTTTCTTTCAAATCGGTGGGACGTTTTACGTGCCGTCGGTTGACATTTACAATGAAATCGTGGACGGTGCTACGAGGCCGGTTACCATTTGCCACGATGACGCCTCGAGGATCTACGGTGCCGTGATGGAACCTGTTTCTCTTTGCGTTGTTCCTGCTTTGGCCCGCTACGTTCGTACGAATCCACGCACTTGCATGTGGATCTTTCTGCAGAATACGCGCGATAAAAGGTCGGCGCGCATTCTCATCTGCGATTCGTCGAAACGCCCCGTCCGCTGTTATTTTCGAAAGTACTTTCGAAGTTGCGAAATTACTACAGCAATCAAACTTTCAAACAGTATTACGACTAATTTCGTAAATGTACAGCGACCTTCTGGGGAATACTATAACACAGTGTACGATGAAAATCGAAGCGAAATTTGCTACGTATGTACAGTAGGCTGTCGCGTAAAGCTAGTTGCGATGCTTCGCATTCCTACAACACGCGAAAAATATTGCAACCCTTGTTATCGCGCGCTTACAGTACAACGCGCCGTGTAACCGAATACAAGAATTCTTTAAAAGTTTCAAAAGTACAGTGCGACCTGGGAATAAGAACGCTGAGAATAAGAACACTTCCCCAGTCTGGTGTTCGCTCACGGTCCCCCACTCCGACTTAACTTCCGAGCGCGCCTTACATAAAAACGCATAACTACATGGACATACAACACTTTTATTTAGATGGGTGAGAATGGCAACACTTATTTTCAGGCGCGCGCTGTAAACAGAGAAAGACAAAGAGCAGATAAGCGCACGCATAGTAGGGGTACTCGGCTTGCGAGAAAAACACTTCCCCGCGGCGGCTTTTCCGTTCTTATTCATAGGTCGCACTGTAGTTAAAAGTTGGATCAATTTTAGTATAGTAGCACCCTTTTTCCTTCATCTTTGTTGATTTTATTCATTTATTAAATTTCACAAAGATTTTGATGGCACGCCGTATGACATGAAACGAGGAATGTCTGTATACATCAGACGAATCAGTAATAAGACCGGAGAACATCAAAATCTTTGTAGGCTTTAACTGTTTTTTGACGTAATTACTTTTAACTGTATGAACATCAGTAAAAACTGAATGTCCGAGCAATTGGTAATATATGATGGTTCTATTTGATAAAATATGGAAAATGAAAATGGCCATAGTAATAATCGTCGCAAAAATGATATTTTAGATTACACGCGTCACACGAGATCGTATCGTGCATCGTGATTTCCTATAAAGCGAATTCATGCATCGCTTAACGTGTTACTCGCACTGTACGGCAACCATATTTTGTATTTTTAGCTCTTCAAGATTAGTACGAAAACTTGATATTCTGTTGCACCAAAAGTTATTCTATATTTCAATTCCGACTAAGAAAACGTTCTTCATGACCAACGGAGGTTAACTTAAAACGTCGCTTGCATGCGGTGCATTTTAATTCGCTAAGATTAGTATGTGAACTGCTTGACTTCCTGCCTGTGAACGGTATGCTGCAAACCGGACACGAGGCTGAGAATAATTGCAGCGTTAAACCATAAGAGGGTACATTTTTGCGATATTGATGACAATCCGTTTTACAAAACATATTGTAATATTGGAAATACGCTTTAATGTTGCAAAATAATGAATTCCACCTTCTCTTTCTCCACATATACAACTTTGATAACTACTAACTCCCATTAACACTTTAATGGCTGCTCACACAACATGTGGGTGATGGTACCGCCGAAAATGATTGGCCAGTACCTACTACATTCTCTGTGTGATGAATTATGAATATAAACAAGTGTGGATATTGCTATTGGCTTCGTAGTTCATCGCTACGTCTTTGATCTTATAAAATCTTCTCTTAATTTTAATAACCTTTTTTAAATTAATTCTTCAAAAATATTGCCGACCCCTGGCAACATTTGACTGCGTAGATGTGCAGCCATTGAAGTGTTAAGCAGTAAACGTATCAAGCGGAGCTTTATGACCTTTTCCAAAATTCTCTTTAAAAACATACACTTTTAGTTACTTCTTCCACCCATATGACTTTCCGAAAAACCTTATAAGTATATGATATAATTATTCAATTTTTTTCTTCCCATGTTTCTCTTAGCTTATTTTTATCCGGAAAAATTCTTTGGGTACCTTGCATACCACGGGAGGTCAGTCATCCCCTTGCATTTACGTATTTTTCTGCAGTTCTTCAAAGGGAACTTTATTGTCAGTTCTGGATCCAGATACACTTCTTAACTTAGAATTTCATTCATCTAAATGTGATATGTGTGCGCTGTTTCGATGTTTTTTTTTTATAACCCGATCGGGTTTATAGGACGTAACGAAAAAACGGAACTAAGGAGTGACTGTGTTTGACTGCAGCCCTGAATATGTCTGCACGGTCAATGAGACAGTTATTGGGAAGAATTTTAAACACAAGTGAAGCGAGTTCAGGCATATATTCTATATCTGATGACGATCAAAACAAAAAAAAATTTGGACAATTTGCGAAAAAATTGCCAACGGAAAATATAAGAAGAAGGAACCAATCATATATAAAAGTATAATTAATTGATTATTTTATTTACAAAAACAAAGATATATGTTCGATTATTTTATCAGAAATCATAAGTTACGTTGCGAATTATTTCCTTTAATAAATTAAGAATTTCTGTCTAAAAATCAACGTTTATTTCGTAAGGGATCTACTCCCGTGTGGTAAGAATAGGAATATGCTAAATGCCGGCACGTTTAGCGTTAATTGATTTTGTATTAAACAGGAGAGAACATACGCTTTAATAGAATTAATAGCTGTTTCATTAGAAGCACATCAATACAGAACTCTGAATATCACGAAATGAGTTGGATCACCGTTATACTTAATTGTTGGTACATATATGTTCCACGTACTTTTTGACAAATTTTTTGTCCTTTGCACGGTGAGTCGGCAAACAGTGCGGATAGAATGACGGTAAATTTTTCTGCGCCTTTAATATCGACCTACGAACGGTCTTGTTTGCCGTTGAAAATTTCAGAGGCAGCAGTAGCACCTGATCAAACACCGGTGTCCTATTAATCGGGAAAGATCCGGGTGGGGAGAATGCAAACGCTTAACTACTTTCAAATATTTGAAGAATCTGTTGCGATGGCATTCGTTACTGAATAATACATTATCTCCACGTAATTAAACGTTCCACGCAGAACATGAGAAACGTGCGACTGCATTCTCGTTGTTCTTCGCGATGGAAAAAAAAACGTATCAATTTTGGCGTTTCGGTGAAACTATTGTCGGCTGTGACGTCTACATTTAATTACCGCCGAAGCATTATTAACCGCAAATAAACGGAAATTTCTATTCTTTGAACAATTGCGATAATATCTATGATATCGGTGCCCTTTTTTGGCTCCGAAAGCTGAACGTATACGCAGAGGCTTATAAATTAACCGCGAAAGGAGCGAAAACGACGTGGAAACGCTGGATTTCCATGTTGACGTTATTAATTAAAATTCCGCTAATGGCAGTTTCTCACAATTTCCCCGTTTCTATCGTATCGGGATATCCGAACGTCGTTTCAACGTCGCTCCATTGTTACTCTCTCCCTATACTTCTCTCTTTCTCTCTCTCTCAAGTACTATGCTTGTACATACACTCGATTGACCGAGGGAATGAACGAATAGATTTTCTATCTTTCTTTTGATAAAATAGGATTGTTAGGTTGGTAAATTCGCTAAATACTGTGCGACTCTGCTTAAAAATTCAATTTCGAACATGATTTAAAGTGTAAATAATAAGTACTTTGACACCCGAAATAAATACTTATATATAATTTGTTGGTTGTACATCTTTGAAACGATTACCGTGTTTTGGAAATAGGTGGTTCTTCGAAGCCGTGACACTTTCGTATAATTCCATGGATAACTTTACGGCGAAACATGTGTAAGCGGTATAAGCGCATTAGGCGTAATTCGTCCAGGATGGAAGACCGACTTTGTCACGAATACAATTTTGTGACGAAGTGATACAGTCAGTGGCGGAACAATAAATCTTCGGCCATTCCTGAAAATATAGTTTTGGTCCCCCAGCAGTTGCTTTATAAGTGATTATGAGAATATTATGATTGAGTTTCTTTTGTAAGCGTATTTTTAATCTTATTTAAATTAGGGGCAATTTTGGCTAATTGTAAGTTAAAAATAAACAAGTCAAAAAATATGGAGCCGTTTCACTTTTGGGTCCTCTGCGTTGCAGGATTGTGCAATATTTTGGTTTTCCCATTAGATATGATTACCTTATTTACCAGATAATCCCCTCGAAATAAACATCTCCTGCTGGAAAAATTAGCACAAATATCGCGGAACATGGGAGCTGAGAAGCCCTCGTGGATATGCTACTCATTAGAAAAACCAGTACTTTGCATTTTTTCCTGTCCCCTCAGATATCATTGTAAATCAACGATATAAATACCCCAATTTTGCGAACCAATCGAACGGAGCTAAAAGTTCTAAGTTTATGAAGTATCGATTCTCACTAACGAGCATTGATTGCACCAATCAAATTAAATTGCTGATAGATAAAAATATAGAAATTCTTACCGAACTATTGAGCGAAGAGAACCAAATTTGATGGATCCGATTCCTCTTTGAAATTGACTGCCAAAATTATTTTTGCACTAATTAATTCACACACATTTTTCTCGTAAGTCAAACTTAAAAATACTGATACTTTGCATAGCCCTTTGATATCAGCGCTTATACCAAGAAACGCAGCAAAAACTGATAATCTAATTTCAAACGAAAAGTTTCGACGTAGGAATTATTATATGCAGCATCGTAAATTTTGCAGTAGTGGTAATACGAGCCTGCACGCACACCTGTAACCCCGATCCATGACAATTTTATTAAAACGGGACGGCGCGCACGAACGGGGCAGGGTTAAGGAAACTTGCACCTTGGCATCGGAGACACGACGCAGTCGTCTTGATTTTCGCTGCGAACGAAATATTTACACCGTGGCTCCTTAAGAGACCGATAGACTTTGCAAAGCGGTTCGTCTCCAACGGAAGATGAGGTTGGGGGAAGAATGGTGTCAAACGGTGTTAAATAATGTCAAACAAACGGCAGTCGTCGGATTAAACTTGCGTTTGAGTCATCGTCGAAAGCCTTCTTGTACAAATAGTATTAGCTACCTGGTTGGAGCAATAAGTGCTCGAAGATATCGAGAGTGAAAAGCAATCGAGTCGAGTCGACTTATTCTGGTCTCTAAAATGTAAGAAAAAAAGGAACTTTGTAATAGGAAAGTGCAGAATATTGAAGCGTACGGTCAATTATTATACGGCCATTTGCGGGAGAGAATCCAAGACGAGGGGCAACGGTATCTCGTTTTGACCTCGTCGCCTCGGTGTCCACTTTATGTATCGGTGCATTAGCGCCGCGTTTTGAAGATTCCATTCCCGACGCTGAAGCAGCACAAATATTTTAGGAATGGCGAGCTATGTAAGTCTCGTACGTGTAATATGACGTAAGAAAGAAGTAGACAGTTGCACGCAACGGAGAAGAGAGGCGCGTGTGGTAGCGGTAATGCACGTAAATCGCTTACGTAAATATGCAAAACGAAAAAAGTAGGTACTTAGAGCTGAATGTGCGTATTAAAGATGGCAATTTAATGCCTGGTAATGATTGCATCGTTGAAACATCGAATGATTTATTAGATTGTATAGCCGAAACACATACTCAATGAAGGATGACAATTGATCCAATGCTCATCGAACGAAGTAGAAGCCTTGCGAATTTTTACAGAGTCAACAAAGACAATAATTTTGAGCAGGGAATCTACCTACCAGTTTATCACATAGTCGTACTGTAGTTTATAATTTTCTGCAAAACTCCAAGGATGCTGTCATTAGATTAATAAAAAAAAATAAATAAAAAAAAAATTGGATGCAATCGGGATGATGAAAACGGGACACCAACAACCGGTGCAAACTTCTCAACAGCTCAGAAGAATTTCATAATGACAAGCCGTCGATGCAAGCGAATACATTAGGAGCGAGTTCTGGATCTGGCATGGTGTTCCAACTTATGGCGAGCATCTTACGCAAGAATGGATTGTTTGATACACACCATGTACATCGATCTGGCTTGTGTTGCGTTTATTTGATCGGAGTGCGTTGACTTGGCCCCAGGCTCGTGTCTCCACGCTCGAGCGAGCTTCTCCATTCGTTTGTACCTTTTGGCTTTTAGCGGCCGTTGCAAATTTCTTGCTATGCATGCTATAGACTGGAGTGCTAATAAATTGAACGTACGTTACGACAGTATTTGCTTAACGACAATACCAGCCATTTCATTTGAATGATTTTCAATGCGTTTTTGACGACGACGATGATGTCTTGAAGTCTATGAAGATTTTAATAACAAAAGCCTAACAACTTCGCGTTTCACTTGATCGATTGATCGCAGAAAAAGTGGAGCTAATGAAAATTTTTTAGAACTCTAGACCTGTTGTAGCTACGATGAGGATACAAGCAAGGAGATTCAACTATTGGCTTCTAGCACAACATGGTACCGTTTTTGAGAGGAATATTTTTCACGCGATATCTGCGTGTTACTTTGACGTTCTAGAGCTTACATGAAAATGGATTTCTAATGACGTAGAGTGAAGATAAAACTGTTAATTAAAAAACAAAGCATTCCAAAACGTCCATGTGGCAATAATTGTTTTAAACGAAATTTACATAGGTAATGTTCACTTATGTGTGACAAGACAAGAGAGCAGTGTAAATGCCATTTTGCCCCCAAGTCATTCGGTTAAAATAAATTTGTAAGATCGTTAGAGTCTTTTTGCTCACGGGTAACAAGAGTCAGGGTCATGATATATTCATGACGTTAAACGGATAATTAATTATTATCAATAATGCGACCAGCTATGCTGCTTGCAGTAACCGTTAGGCTGATAAGGGGTATAAATCAAATCTGCATTCCTCGTGCAATGATTTTCCCATCATTTTCGAAGCCGAGATACAAACACCGCATCAACGGGTTTGCATAAAGAATATGCGTATTCTATATATCCATATAGTGATGGAAAGCTGTGTAATATATTTATTAATAGGTAGCAAATAATAATATGCAATAAATAATTGTAAATATTATTATAGAATATATCATTTTGACTGTGTCAAATTAATTGAAATGTAAGAAAGTTAATGTGTCATCTACTACTTTAGTTTGATGCATTTTCTTTTAAAAAAACTTCTGTAAGACAACCTTCGTAAGAATTGCTAGCAGGAAGTCGCATCTGGCGTTATATTTTTTATCATTGCGACGATTCATGCGTTTTCATTAAGTTTCAAAGGCAGCGTTGCACGTTTGAAGGGTAAAAAAAGACCTTCTGAAATAGCTGTCTGAGAAAGTCCAGCAGCCAGCGGAGGAGAAGTTGACAGGAAGACGAGCGGGTCAAGTTCTGCATTGCACGAAACCAGACCGGCTGAATCACGACGATCCATTTATGGGCGTCGAGAGGATTGGCACCCTTCTTCCCGCTCCCGATTGAATGTCACAATAATTTCAGGCCGAAGAGAAGAAAGTCAAATTCGCGAAGTGGTACCTTCGATAATTCCCGACGATGCGATTATTCCATAAATAGTGTAATGAGCGAGTAAGAGGAATTCTGTGTCTTCTCGCGACCTGGAATTATTTTATGTAGGTTTCTATGATGAACGTGTACCAGTTGTAGACGAAGAAGTAAAAATTGACGGCACGAACGTGCAAAAGAGAATGAAAACCAAGCTGATTGTTTTGTTCCAAGGATTCTATAAATGATAAATTAAAGCGACTATATTTAACATGGTAACTAAACTCCAACGTCCAAAAAGAAGTGTTTTGCCCGAAAAGGATGGTGACCGTTAAGGTCCGCGACCCCTGAAATGAATCTCTGACTCAAACGGTGGATAGATATTCGTGCAAATATTTCGCAACGCTTGTCGGAGATTCTTAAGGTCCATTATCGTTTCTTTATTGTTCTTGTTCGATTTTTCTATGCGATCTCACACTTTATATATCGAAGGTTCAATTTTAATATTTAAATCTTATAACCTGCATCAAGGATTAATGCAATTTAATTATATTCAGGTAAAGTTTTCACTAGTAATAATATCGAGTCAATGAAAATGCCGATCTCGATTTAGAAATCGATATCTTAAGAGCACACGTGGATTCAAGAACACAGAGAGAATGTGATAGGTAATTGTACTTTATTCCTCCTACTTGAATCATGTGCTCACAAATTGAAATGTCCATCTTCATTGGATCCCAGTAACTCTATCGCGGTCTATATTTTATGACATTATTGCACACGATTTGAAAGCTGCAACCGTAAAGCATGCTGCATTATAATGCCTCGAACAAGTTACTCACCGTGCATACACTTTATTGCATCCAGCGTTGTTGAATGCCTAATGCAATGCCTCTAGAAGATTACAAGTAACGTTGCAGGCATACGAGAGTTAAAAGAAACATTCTCGAACGGACTGTAATTTAGTGGCACTCCGGAATGTTTTCGTCGCTCCACGAAAATATCGGGAATGCATTGGTACGTAGATCTTGATCGACGAATTTCACGGAATTACCATTTTTCGAGCGCTCGTGGAGATACTTGAGAAGGATGGCTATTTGAACGGTAAAAATTTCGTAACTTCGGTAAAAATTCATGTCGCCATCTCGATGTAACGGATTACCGTCTGAAACGGGTTTTCATTTTTGGTTCGAATTACTATTAATGCCAATTAGCGGCCGTTATCGACGACGGTGGACGGTCAAGTGTGACGAAATAGAATGAAAGAACGGACGCGTCGCAACGTTTGCCGATCCAACTGGCTAATTGGCCGAGTAAGCTGCAAGAATGCGCCGTTAGATCGCTAATATTTACGCAAACGATCCCATTCTCGGCGACGGATTATTAACGAATTTCTTACAATTAATTGTTTCTACTGTGTCAACATCACCGTATACGTTGCATGAAATTATCTCCGTTCAATTTCAGCTTTAAAATGGAATCCTATCTAATAAATCCAGAACGAGAAAATAGTCTATCGATCTTAACGAAATAATGCAATATCCTAGTCGCGAAAGAAAAAAACCGTTCGACATTGTCTTCTAGAAACCAATTACAGGCAAACTCTAAATATAGATGATTGGTAGTAGTTAACTAGAAATTCTCGGAGTTGCCGTTTTCCTATTGGTAAATCAACAAAACAACGGTTTTTTCTCGCGAGTGACTATTTTTATCTGCAGTGAGAATGGTCGCCGAATATAATCAGCATAATTTACGCGGATTTAAATATGCGCGGGCCTATACAATGCACAATATGTACGACGTTTGAAGCGACCTTCGGTGACTTCTTATGAATACGTATAAATGGATGTTATAAAGCAAAAGACATCCGAAGAAAAGCGAGAAGTGAGGAGGACATAGGTGATCCTATGTGAGCGAGGTGCCATTATGGCGAACAATGGACAACAAGTGTTTTCTTCGGCGTTCGTTGTACCTAGACGGTCGCATTCGTATATATACATATATATATGTATATATTGTGAGGCTATCTTTTAACTTGTTCTTTAGCCTGGTACTTAAAAAGAAGCGGTACTCGATGCCGTTGACAATAGAATTTAGGTCGAGCTATTATACCGCAGAGTAGCTCGATTCTGTCTGTGAGTTATAGTTCTTAAAGAGGAAAGTTCGATAACCACATCGATAGGTGGATTGGAACGTTTTCAAGAATCGAAGGATAATGAACTCGTTTCGTGGCAACTTACTAAAATACATCGGATCTCCATGAAGGCTCGTTTGTCGGATCTACGAAGGAAAACGAGGAGAGACTGGAAAATCGAATTTTTTCAATGCAATTTGCCTATTTCCAAATAGGGCAGCCAAATATTTTCTGCCATAAAATCAGCATAAAGTTTACATACGTGATTCTTATTTACCGGCTATTAAAATTTCGAAGTCTCCATTCACCGGCGGATAAGTAATGGTCTTTGAATAGAAAAAAAGGACCGCAGGAGTTCTTAAATGGTTTACGGTTCTATTCACGTGTTCTCCAAGTTTCTCGAGCATTAAACTTACCCGTACGGAGTGGACACGACGGTAAAATAATTAACGTATACCATGGAGGATCGTTGAATCGAAACTTCGAAGGAGTTACGAGCGTGTTTTCGAAGACGTAATAGCCTCGTAAACTATACGGCGACGCGAAGTGAATTTTACGACGACGAATTAGGTACAGTTTCACTACCATCGTTTACGTATCGTTAGTTTATCCTTCTCATTATCGTGCTCTTGACACGATTTCGTACATGTCCAACGAGAGTCCAAACTTTCTGACACTAACGCGACATCCACGGAAAGTGACTAGGAACGAAAGAAAAAGAAAGGAAAAGTACGTTCAGACGCGTAAAGAAAGAAATATCTGTGTCATTGATTCGATTATTTCTCCTTAAACAGGTTTCCTATCGTTGAAAAATTAATGCAAAATACAAAGTAAAAATTCAACAGTAATTCTCCGAACAGACCTGATCTACAATATTATATCCTGGATGTTTCGCATCTCGCATTGTCGGGCTATGTATCGGAATTTCAATTACGATAGAATCAGCTGCAGTCAAACGCGACGTTACATTTCGTCGGTTAAGTAAAACGCAACTGTTCTCCCTGACGTTTTTCTCGTTTGAAAATGTGCTCACAGAGTTCGATACGGAGATGGATACACACGGCGGCCTTATTCGGCTTATTTGGCATCTACAGACGCAGGTGCCGCAGGAAATCGACGGGAAAGGGGCCGACCGGAAAGAGAAACTGTGAGCTAATCACTTTGAGAAAAGGGGGTCCTTTTACAGTAGGTATATGTAATAGTAACAGTCACTTAAAACGTATTCGTTAGAAACATTTTTTGGATCAAATTCGTCCTTAATTCGCGAAATTTGCATTTATCCATTAACGGGGAACCTACGAGTTCCGCGTCGTCGATAACATCGCGAACGAGTGGGACACCTGAATTATCATTTAAAAGTTGCGCTAGCTGCAATTAATCGAAATTTACGTAATAAAGCGCCGTAAGTTTATAAATACCTTCAGCGCGACTCACAGATACTTGCGCAAAACGTACGCCCACATGGGTGCACCGATACTAGAATGTTCTGGATTTGCGAATTTTTTTGATCAGCACGCATCCGGTTTCCAGTTATGGAGCTTCTGGCGTTGCTAAGTATATGCAGCGTTGCTTATCGCGACGGGGCAACTCTCCCACATTCAGCAAGCACTCGCGTATCGTTCTCGCGTACTCCGCTAGGTTCAAGGACTTTCTACGCCGGTCGAAATAGTCTACCGTCAAATTAACCTACGTAAATCGCCGATTCCTTCGACTTTCACAACACCTTGTCGTTGAATGAAAAAACGTAACGTATGACATGAAAAACGGAAAATTTAATAAACAAATTCGTTTCCATCATTCAGACTTAATTCTCTGAATTAACACGATGGGTACTGCGTTGTGCGATATTTGAACCGAAGAATTACTTCTTATACATTACCGACTCATATAAGAGCAACAATGGTATTATTTCGGAAACTCTACATTGACAGTTTTCTTTTATGGCGGCAGTCAGCCTGTTAACCCTTTAGCGACTGGCGACGCATATATGTGGTCAGAGAAGTAATTTAACTACCTATAGATTTTCGCCGCTTGTATATACAATTAAAGTTGACAAATTAAAGTAGTACTTTTGAAATATGAACACAAAAATAATAATTTATAATTTATGTGCAGCAAGAATTCCACTATTTGATAAAAAGGTGGTCTTGTATCGTCAAATAAATGATTATATCTTTCAATATTCAAAAATATCTCCATCCACAAAGGGTTAAGTTAGCGTCCGATCTGTAATATGAATGTGTTACGAAAGTTTGGATCAGATTGATTTTTCTGTTTGTATAAATCGCTCCGATTCAACGGGCAAATTCTCTCCGTTAAAAAATAACGTTTGGACAGAAAATTTCTCGAATGTCGAAGCGTTTCGCCACTTTCACGCGATGAGTCGCGAGTGAAAAAAACGTCGATCGATACACCCTCGATGTGGTACTCGGTAAACGGGGCTGAGCGAACCGATCTCTGTTTTCTTCCGACCGGTCCCCCGTAAGCAAAACAGCGAGCGTGTCTCCACGAGTCTAAAGCGGTTCCGGCGCATATTGCACGTTCATCGAGCACTTTCTAAACTGCACGGATGTGCGCGGATAATCCAGCGCTAATGAAGCTATCTCTCCGAACAAGTAACGCCAGCACGTCGATGTAAAAGTTAGTTAAACTCACTCTTACGTGCAAGCGAAGCCATGTTAATTAAGAGACGAGGTCACCTACATTGACAGCAAGACACTCAGCGCCCGGAGAAAATGTCGGGCAGACGAGTTTACTTTTCGCTTCCCGTCGCGAAATCGAGGATCGACTTCTCGAGCTTCTCTTGCGATCTCAAGAGGATCATCTCCATCTTTGTGAGAAGTTTGTACGCTTTTCTTCGTTGTATTTTTATACCCTAAAGATCATTTACACTGCACCGCGTAAAATGATAGGACACTTCTCATTCTTACAATTGAAAAGTGTAATCTTGCACTCTACGCACACTGTATGTTAGGTCACGATATACTCTCTTAGATCGAACTAGTGAGATTTTACTGGTTCAACCAGTGAATACAAATGTCACTGGCGAACCTGTGAAATTTGCGTCCACTGCCGCAGCGCCATGCTCCGTGTTTTATTTTCGAATATGCTGACGAGTGAGATTCACTGGTAAACCAGCGAACTTTGATGGCCGCCGAGATCACTCGCGGAACTAGTGAGTGTCGTTGGTCAACAAGTGAGTTTCCACTGGCGAACCAGTGAAATTCCACTGGTTCGATCTAAGAGAGTAAGCTCGTGCGCATTTTATTATAATTTGCGTTTTAACTCTTTGAGATACGGGAATCCAGAAAATAATATGACCCATGTTGTATAGACACAATATTATTTTTTTAATTGAATAAAGTTGGTTCATATTTATTAACTAATTGTAAGTTATATAATAATATAAACTTTCGAGGTGGGACAAGAAATGTCCTACCATGCATCTCCACACATCAAAGAGTTGGGCCACTTTTAATTCTGCCGTACCTCAAAGAGTTAACGCGCTTCAAAACATTGATACCAATTTTCGAGAAGATTTATTTGTACTTGTTATCTTGGATACTTATATTTACTCAGTATATATGACTTCATAGTCAATGAAACATCATCATTTTTCGTTACGGAAAGTTACTTATACCACTTTCAAAATAGATGGCTCATGTGTGAATGTAATGATTATGAGAGTGACTCGATATCCAACTTTTTGACAACGATTGAATTAGAGAAAAGAAAATGTAACAATGAGTTGATATTGCTGGAGCAAAGTGACAAATTTGACAAATTCGTTTTTCCAAGACTTCCCCTTAATTGTCGCGCTATGCATTTTTATGGGCGATGTGTATCACGAGTATTGCAAAAAGTGTGTGCATTAACGATGTAAAATTGATCGAGGAGAATGACTAGATAAAAGTGGAACTGATTGCAACTAATTTTTACAATCAGATAAGTATACAGTTACAAAAATAGCTGAACTATTAAATACCAGCCACATGGCATATCTCATTTTGTTAATTTTTTGAGAAAATCAAAAATGTACGGAGAGCAAATATATAATTTAATGTCACGTGTTATAACTGACCGAAAGGAAGGGCTACTCTTTTCACTAAATCGAATTTTATAAGAACATCGCCAGAAATTGCAGAAGAAGAGGTTTGATTCATCTAAGGAATGTGCGAAGTGTTCTCCAAAGTAGGAAACACATTTTGTTCTAGATTAAAGTGACGATTAATAAGAAACAGATAGTAGACCGTTTGCAGTTAGGATAAGACTATATGTCGTCGAAAAAAGCTGGTGAAAAATAATTGTGAGCGGTGAAAAATAGTTCAATTTCAATTGTAAGTGGAACAGTTTCGAAACTAATGTTCAATAGTTTTAACAGTATTGAGAACGTTTGGGTCGATTAATTCAAAAATACATATGTAGGATGCAGAAAAATAATTTTTTAATATTACTGTATGCAAAAACTAGTCTAAATACAAATCGCAATCTGCGAAACAAGGAACATTAACAAATCATATTAGATACAGTTTCAAAACATTTAATCGGTACGATACAACAGAAGGGTGATAACACTAAATATTGGTAGTATCAACTTAACTACTTATACGTTTTTTTCTTTACTCTTTCCACAGACAGATTTTTCTTTCTTTAATTTATTTTAATTATCAAAGTGTACATCATTATTGTACTTTAAACATTACCATACGTGACTAAATTACTAATTAGGTGTGTACAAAAAGTTTTATCATGCAGGATATAAATTTCCCATCGCACTATAACAGCAAGGAAATAGCTCAATATTTAAAAAAAAATTTTATTCATTAGATATTCATAATATTGATTCATTTACTATGAAATATCAAGAAACATTTATAAATACATACGGTTACTATGCAGGCTAACTATAGTTGAGGATATATATAGATATTTAAGAACTATATAGAGGACAAGTTTAATTTGAAGAAATATTTGGATATGCGTAGCGTCCTATCATTTTGCTCGGTACTGTACAACCGTGGGATTATACTCGTAATTTCAGAGGCGAGATTCGGCAAATTTTTTTTTCCCGTTGCTTCGAAAAGAGTACGACTTTCTAATTTGAAGTTTATTGCTGTACGAAAGCCGATGGCGGCCGATACGGGTATACGTTGCCACGTTCAAACGGTGTTCTTCATAGTCTCAAATGAAATACTGTCGAGATTTACGGGGTGCAATGTGTATACGGAGAAAACTATTAATTAATTACGTTAAGAGTGTAAACATCGTTAAGTATCCGCTCACCATATCGTCTTTGGGCATCGTCGATCGGTTTAACTTTTTCACGATGGAAAGATGGCAAATAAATTTCCGATTTCATTGCATAATTATGGCAAGTCGTAAGTGGGCCGAGTGGTACTTTTCTTTTTTGTTTCTTCATTTTCGGCGTTCAACGATATTAGCAGAAACAACGTTTCGACACTGCCAACAAGTACGATGTTACTTCTTTACGAGCTATGCACAACATTTTTCCAGTGAAACGCGAACACCGTCGTTGAGTGTTGATTCTTAAAATGTAATTACGAGACGCAGTTGTTCTTAAAAAAGTGAGAGTTCGAACATGCTCATTAGTGATGTAACTCGAAATGAACGAAATTTCATTATGTCGATATTAGCAAATTACACGTTATTTTTAGAGTATACTATTGCAAGCAGAACGCGGAAGGTCAATGACACGTTTTGGACCATTTTCGTCTCCGTTACATAATTTTTACTTCCTACATCGAAGAGAGACATCGAGAAACTCGTTGTTAATTTTACTCCCAGAATTTCGCCCCCAGGGGTCATTGTACTCCGAATAATAGAGACTTTTCTTAGTTATCCTGCGTAATCTCTGTTTCAAGGTGTCCTGTTTGCCCGGGATTGTCAGAAGAATCAAGGAAGTGTGAAGTCGTTATTACGTTTGTGAAAATCCTTTGCCAACCTTGCTGTAGTCGTGAAGCTCGGCATTTGGCGTTAAAACACCGCAGCGGAAGTGGATGATTAATTTTAAATTCCGACAACGAACTCTAAATGTCAGACGTTAAGGTCATTTACCTTAAAATCCTAAGTGTTCACTGTAATTTGGATCTTTGAAACCTTTATTTCCTAATAGTACACGTGAAGTATTCCGATTAATCCAGATTTTTTGTTCTAATCCTAAATCCCTATCCCATTCCGCGACAACTTCATTTAAACTTTTGAATCTTCTGCATGAGAACATGTTACATTTTTACGGTGCTTCTTCCAATTAAAAGATTTAATCTTCTGAAAATCTACGTACACGCTGCTTGGTTAATTATAAATCGGTTTCGAGCAAAATAAAATCAAGGTCACCAGGTTGCAGATTACAGAAATTGGGTTGGCAATTATTTAAGTTTCTTTCTCCATTTGTAGTTTTCGGCTTGAATTGTTACGATCTTTTCACTTATGGCTTGCACTTTTAGATAGAAACCAAACCGCCAAAACTGTAATATATCAAGCAATAATATAGGAAAAATCTTTCACAGTTAACAAATATATAAAGACGGTTCCACTAATTGGTAGAAATGAAATTCGTGCCTCCATGCCCACCATAACAGCTATTACAGAAGTTATTCGTACTTTCCACCTGATCTGGGGTCCCTAGACCGATCTAACGGACGTTGCTGGCACGGTGACAGTATAGCCGATACTGAACATACGGGTCACGCCTGCGAGGGCCACGGGATAATGTCAAACGGCCGTAAATTACGACCGAGGCGAATCCTCTGCGCAATATAACGTGGGACTCTCCTGTTGCAAGCTGAGACATAATCGTGCAGGGGATAACTCGCTCGGACTTTCCCCTCGTTTATTATTTTCTCGATTAAACGGCTCGTGGCCCCGGGGGTTCTGTCACCTGGACGAAAGGTCGAACCGTCCGTGCATTTACGTAGCTACGAGTATCCTCCCCCTATCGATAGATCGATATAACAGGCTGTTCGTTATCTTCACGCGAAATCTTTATGTTCTGCCTGACGAGGATTTCGCGGTATACCGTTTATCTCGACTTGGAATCGTTCTTGTTGGGAAAAGTGTTACTTGGGTGACGTTCCGGATTTTATTGTTTGAGCATGAAACGATCAGTTTGATACAAATTTTACGAGGATTATGTTTTTAAACTTGGATTTTCGAAAGAAATATGAAAATTGTATTTTGTAGTTACAGGTGACGCATAGGAATTTTGCTTTTGGAAAATAAACTTGGGGGAGGAATTGCAATGTATTTTGTCAATAATCAATTATACAGTAATCGAAATATTGAAGAAAAAATGTCCTACAAGGTAAGTGATACAGACATAAAGGTATTCCGTTTCAAGCTTTTTTCTTCACAACGATCACACAACTCATTGATATTGTCTAGCCTTGCATTACCCATAAATAAAATCTATTTCCGAACTTCCATGTTGTTCACCATATATCAGCAATTTCAAATAATTTCTCCAATGCAATAACTAAAGTCCGTTCAATTTAAAATTCCTACCGCAACGATGTGGTCATTTATTTGCCAATAGGATTCCAATAGTTAGACGTGATCTGACTCGGCGCGATTCTAGCCGGGATCGTTAATCGAGATTCCACCGTACATTATAAAAAGTTAATTCGCCATTAGTTCGGCCGAAGAACGACATATCGTTTTTAAACCTTACCGTGCGTTACCGTTAACCGTGCTCCGTTTTTTACAATCTCCCTTGATAGAAAAAAATGACGATAGACGCTCAAATAGGGAACGGGGACCCGCGTAACTAAGGCCTACGATTATATACCATTGCAATTTACTATCGAGAGCTTGAGTTTATCTTCCTCGAATATATATATTATATATACAGTATTTCCCAGGGGCTGTATGCACTTAAATATGCAGGCTATTTCAAACAATATGAGGAAATGTTAGGTACAGAAGCTGGAAGTCCAAGAAATTAAATAATATAGTAGAAATGTGATTCTCGCAAAATGAAGCGTGTAGACAAGATGTAGCGGTCACCTTTGCTTTTTAAATGGAATGTTCAATTTTTTATGCTCGATTTCGATAGATTGACATACTCTGAGTATTAAGATACTGAGGCAAATATGACCAAAAACTTACCATTACTTAGATATTTGACTTTTTCATAACATTTTATATTCGCTGTTTATTTGCATTTGACGTAGTAAGCATATCCGCCGATACTCTCCATAATGAAGGTAATAGAGTGAAAAAGTCAAGTAGCTCACAATCCGTAACGGTAAGTCTTAGGACTTTACCTTAGCATTTTTATACTCAAAATACGCCGATCTTTCGAAATCCGGTACAAAAAAATTGGGCGTTGCATTAAAAAAAAAAACAAAGGTGACGTCCATATCTTCTCTATACCTTAATTTGCAAGAATAATATCTACATCATATTATGTAGTTTCTTAAACACTACAACTTCTGTAAGTGACATTTTTTCGTATTCATTGAAATACCTATGTTACTTAAGCAGGCACAGCTTGTGAGATACACTCTATGTATTGGATTGTTCGGAAAGTTTGTAGCGGTTTCGAAAAATAACACAAATAAAACTTTTTATGACTGTCATTTGTTATTAATGTTATTTTGTAACAGCATAACATTAAAAATCATAGTTTCAGACATTATTCAGAACAAAAGGCAATCAAATTTATTAGTATTTTGTGCGTATAACAGTGGCAGGAATATGGAAAACAGAAAAGTACATTTCCGACATTTAATACTTTATTATTATAATAAAGGTAAAAACGCTGTTGGAACTAAAAGAAAAAAATGTGCGGTTTACGGAGATGATGCTGTTGGTGATAGCACTGTCAGAAAATGCTTTTCCCAATTCAAAAGTGGTAATTTTTGTTTGGAAGATGCAAAACGCTCTGGTCGACCATCCGTTATTGATGAAGACGAAATAAAGTTGTTAATAAAAAATAAGTCGCGGCACACAACTAAAGACATTTCTGAGATATTGAAAATATCAAACAGTGCCGAACATCTTAAGCAAGTTGGGTTCAACATTTGTCATGACACATGGGTGCCGCATAACTTAACGGAGAAGAATTTAAAGCATCGCGTCTCTGTATGTGACTCTCTGTTAAAGCGCATCAAAACCTGTCAATTTTTAAGACAAGTGATTACAGGAGATGAAAAATGGATTTTATACAATATTGTTGTAAGAAAAGACCGTAGAGAACCGCAAAAGAATCCGCATTAGTAACGCCAAAAGATGCAGTGCATTCGAAGAAAGTATTGCTCAGTGTATGGTGGGACTGGAAAGTCATTATTTATTAAGAACTTTTAAACAATAAAGAAACTCTTAATTCTAAAAATATTGCGTCCAAGAGGATCAATTAAGGGAGCAATTTTAAAAAATCGCCCGAGTTGACCAAACGGAAGAATGTCATTTTCCACCAAGAAATCGCTAGACCGCATGTGTCAATGAAAACCCAATAAAAATTATTGGATTTCGGTTGGGAAATTTTACCCCACCCAACTTACTCGCCAGACCTAGCACCATCTGATTATTATTTATTTAGGTCTATGCAAAATTTTTTGGGTGACCAAAAATTTAGTAGTATTAAGGCTTGCAAAAATCATTTAAAGCGGTTCTTTGCTAAGAAAAATGAAAAGTTTTTTGAGAAGGGGATTATGAAGGTACCTGATAGATGGCAAAAAGTAATCGATAGAAATGGTGCATATATTATTGAATGAAGTATTTATTTTCCAAAAGTTTATCGAGTTTGAATATCACCCAAGTAACGCTACGAACTTTCCGAACGACTTAATACATAGTTTATAAGCTCTTGTAAATCGATCGAGAATGAAGTATCTTAACGCTTCAACTATTTCATCTTTCTTCCGTGATGACACCCGCTCACCCGAAACCACGTCGTCGGTAGACCGAATAAAAAACTACGACAAAACAAATCGCGACCCCGTCGGTGTGTAACACGATTGCGTCTAATAATTGCCATGATTCTAAATTTCACAGAAGAGTTGCTTCGCAGCGTGAAAAGCAACGAACAAAGAGGTTCGCGTAGAAAATTGTTCACAGTTCTGGCTCTCTCGCACGGTCCCCACCGGCGAAACTGGAGATCCGCCTCTGGAAATGGGCCTGGCACGTATGCCATTTCGTATCTAGATGCACGATCTGCGTACCTCGTAGCGCCGACGTGGCGATGAAGTTACACGTGGGATACGAGCCTACGAGGAGGCACGTACTTGTCCCGGAGAAAATGTGCTAGAGCATAATCGCGAAATGACATTACTCGATGTTGCATTCCATGGAGGGCGACGGGCCCAATTCTCGGTACAGCGCCGCCTGGGTACTTGAAACGCATTCCACCGAGGGCGTCGAGTTCCTTGTGCGCGTACGTCAGCGACGGACGGGATGAAATACTTTGGTGGATAAACGGATTTTTGGAACTGATATAGGAAGATTGTTGTTATTTTGTTTCATTGAATTTTTAATTACCATTTGGCATTAAGGGGTTACGCCATCTGGAGATTTTAAAAAATTCCTTTTTTTTTTTGCCGAGATGAAGTGTTTATATTTTTATGAATATTTTGAGCGTCTAACCATTTCAAAATTCAAACTATTACCAAAGTTATAGCAATTAGAAGTGAGCGCGTCGGAGTCAACTTCACTCGACCGGAATGGGCAAACAAGCAAAAGCCTCTAATACTTCGAATGGTTATAAATATAAAAATTTAAAGGAGCTGCTCGAAAGGAAAAAGAAGGCAACACGGCAACAATTGTCATGAAGGTTTGAACGATTGAAGGTAATTAAACAAAATTTTAGTTTCAAAACGTTTACGATGTACTGTTTACTTCTTTTGCGTTTTTCTCGAAACTACATTTTTCGAACTGGTGTACACGATATCTCAATATCTACTCAACCGATTTGGTTAAAATTTACAACACTAATTCTTTATAATAAGTATTCTCCACAATGTATGCTAAAGTTGGATTTTATTATTTGGGTGACGTATTCAAAAGTTATAACCATTTTAAACTCAGAATGTCGATGGAAATTAGAAATTTTCTATTCAAACAGCTGTCATTTCTAGAAAAAAATGTTTAAAAATATTTCCCTGCGTCACATTGAAGCTATTACCTTTTCAGGTAAGTACACATTTTTTTTTGTTTCGGACAATGCCTACAGAGAAATCATGTACACCGTCAGTAAGATTTTTCAAAAGTGGGTCCTACTTATCTTCTTATATCTCCTCCATTTTTTAATTTTCTTTTAATTGGTAAAATTGCAAATTGTTCACAAAACTACTATATATAATAACGATCATTTTATATACCTAGTGGCTGCGTCAAAAAAAGGTGATTTGTAGACATATTTTTCCGAGCGCCAAGGTGGCGTAACCCCTTAAGATTTAGGATAAGAAATAAACAGGAATGAAGGTCCGTTTAAGTAATCAGATATCGGGGATTAACGCGCGAATAGTTCCATTGAAAGTTTATTGTACATTTTGTAAGTTAAAAAATCGAAAAAGAGAGAAAAGAAGAGCATAGTTTAAGATGCGTTCGATGATTGAAGTAATAGACAGGTATTTTAGTTTATAGAGTTTCAATGAGCAAATTAATATTTTTTGAAACATTGGTATAACAATGTAGCGTTCGGTATTATATCATACATGAAACGCATCGATTTCTCGTGGTCGAAATCGATCGGGATAATTATCGTGCTCGTCACGTCATTGTCTGACGTAATATCTGATACTACTCCTTTAAATACACCGTTCACGCGTCGCGAATAGAGGAGTCGTTAGGAGAACTATTAAAAGCTGCACGTATGCCGGAGAAATAGGAATGAATTTAACATGTTACCGTGTATCGTTCCATTACTTATTTATAATCCAGTTTCAAGAAAGATGGTGCTTAAAATATACCTAAATACTTTGCAATGCGAGCCAAGTTAAGACCTGTTGGTGTGATAAGTAAACGATTCCTTTTCTTCTTTGATTCTTTTATGCGGTGCAGGTGTAGCTCGCTCAGACTGCTGCAAATTTCAGACAATTGGGTCAAATATCTCGATTACTAAATTTGGTGAGTAGTGTCGCCGTAATTTGCCGACGAACTTGTTCATCGATTGAGGTAATTCGACGTTAAAATTTACGATAAATGTTGCAACTTTGTGAAATAGCACGTCTTTTTTACTTCTCTCTTGTTGCGAATTCGAGGAGTTTTATCTTTCATCTGCTGAATTCACGTAAGTTAAATTTCCGATCTTTCGTTAGCTTTCATTTAAATAAAACTAATTCCATCGTTTTATGACATTTAATCGCGAGCAATGTCTTTGAAATATTCTTCTAAATCACTCACACTTTCACTCGAGTCAAAGTGAACGAAAAATTGCCCTGACCCTGTCTCGAAGAGCAATCGCGGAACCGTCGTTGAGAAATATTCCATGCGACAGACATCTAATCGCATTAAACGAGACGCGCACGGTTCGTCCGCAAAAGGAACGTGCCCCATTGTAAGATTAATAATACAAAAGCCAATTCCGGCAAAGCGTTACGTTTGATTTCAGGCTATCGCGTTAGAGAAACACACAACTCCGTCTTCCGGCTGGAACACAAAAACGGCTGGCTTAATTGTACAAAAGAGAAAGCTAATTAGTAAAATCCAATTAGTCGAGGCATTACTTTCGCGGGAAAAAGATCTCGGGTCCTAATACGTGTTTTAATTTTCGTACAACGAATAATTAGCCCGGCCATTCTCGTTGACACTGTATATTATGCGGATTTTCTGTCATTTCTCGTTCTTTCTTCAAAAGGAACTTCCTACAGGCGCGTTTAACGGAACCGTATCATCTCCCGTTCTGTCTATTCTAACTAGCAATTTCGTGCACTGAAAAGAAAAAGATTTGCGACACCGAAAGACTCAGGATGCAACTTTACCCCGAGTATCGCTTTTTGTGGATTGTTTCCTTCCTGAGGGACTGGTATCAAGTTTTCTTCTTTTCACCAAGAGGTACGACAGGTGTGTGATTTGCTTTTTATTCTTGACGCGGGTAAAGATGGGGTGTGGTCGATATTTTTGAAATAAAGTCACATTCAACGTTGGAAGATGCTAATTAGCTGTCTTAGAAGCAAATAAATAGAGATAGAAAATAATTCGGAGAATATCAAAAGTACTATATACATGGTGCTTACCAGTTAGTTTAACTGTTTTGAGAGGTTTAGTGCTAAAGTCTTATTAACATCATTAACTCATTGAATGACATAGCAGTCACGCATCGATGGTGTTAAATTCATTAAAAGTTCATCTGCCTTGTGCACAATAATATTTACAAAATTACTGATATATTTAACATTCAAATACTAGTGTAAAGCAAATATACTATTGAATATATAACTATTTTTACCCTCAACGTTTTTACTACATAAACATGAGGTTTTAAAAGAAATAGCTTCATTTCAATATAACGAGGCACTTAGAATACAGTTAATGTACAACGTGTTCATTTTTTAATATCGTTCTTCAAGATCATTCGTTTAACAGTTTTTGCAACCTAATTATTTAATTTTGTACTATTAACAAATTACACCGTTCATCCAATCGATTAACTTTATTATAGCAAGATATCGCTTTGTTATTTGTCCCTTATTTTTCTATTATTAAATATCAAAGTTTTTGCTTGCGAGGAAGTCGATATCGCAGAGGTATGCATCTTTTGCCACCGTCGTGCTCTCATAAAATGCATTCTGGCACTTTCGCACCTGCATTGCCTGGCAACACCAGCTCGTCGTGCCACGGTAAAAGCGAAAAAAAACGTGTGAGCGACTCCTGACCTGAATATCGTGGCAATGACCGGGCAAAATGATTGTATGGGTGGGCGACAGTTCTGCGTGACGGCGATAATTAGTATTCTAACGCAGAAGAACTTGGCTATCGGTCCATTATCTGTCCGTTTAATTTGCCTCGGTAGTGCCACTTATTGTTAGTTCAGACTTTCTCTCTCGTTCTCTTTGCACTCCCGTGCTCACGCGTTTGCGAATATTCTTTTTTATTTCGTTAATTTCTTCGGTTGGGAGATATGTTGAAAGTTTTTGGCCACAATTGAAGCCAATTTTGTACCTAATTTCGATTTAAAAAGACTGCCAGATGAATAAGAGCTGAAGAAAGTCGTGGCGATCTTTGAACTTTCAGTAGGAAGCGATAGCATAAAAAGAGAGACCATGTAATAACTTATTTTCAATTGGTGTTGCGGGAGATACGAGAAGTAATTTTTAAATTCTATATTAGTAATAACGCCGTTATAGTCTCGAGCTATGAATACTTCAATACAAGTTCTGACGTCTCGTGTCTCTCGACAACCTTATTGCAATTTCTACGTCAATCAATCTTTGCCTATTAATACAAAATAAATACCTCTTACTTTAATATCCTGCGAAGGATCACGATAGCCTCCCGATCATTTCACCTGTAAAAAGAAATCAGCTTTGATTGTCTCCTTAGCAGTATCGTACAGGGAATTATCTAACGGAGAAAGTTCAAGGTAAAACGCGTAGATTCCACGACACGTCGCTGCAAATTACATCGTAAAGATGCGCTCGTAAAGCTTCTTTGTCATCGGTCGCACGCGATGCTGCGACATCGTCCTGGCGTGTTTCTCCTTCCTCTTCCGCTCCTGAGAATTCCGGAGAACTCCAGCCTACGGAGCAGCTGGGATCTACGCGCAATTTAACATGCGGTGCGAGCAAACGTGTGCCTCTGCAACGCTCGAGGAACGACGGCCAGGTAAATGAATGGAAGCCGTTCACACAGAAGGAGGAACGAAGTCGGTTGCCGGAGAAAAAGAAGGAAAGAACCCAATGTCAAGGTTACAGCAATTACGTTCACGCAACTGAAACTCTGTTGCTCGAATTGACGCCGCGATAGGTTTCCCCTTTCCGCGAATTTCAATCGTGTCGATGCACCGGGCTGCATAGGGTAAACCAGTGATGAGCAAATAACAGACCGCGAGCCAGATGCGGCCCGTTGGCAAGTTCTATCCGGTTCGCCGCAGATTTTAAAATAATAATATAAAAATTGACGATTTCGGGGTTTTAAAAACTTCATGGAAGGGGATTTTTGTCTCTTTGCGTATGCAAAATTTCCATAATAATTAAAACATTTTTTACATGCCCTAAGTATAACTTTGAGAACATGAATGACAGATGAGCATTTAATTTCACTCCTCATTGTCAGATTTAATACACACCATTCCAACCAGATTATGAGGGCTTTTTGACAGATACTCTTGATATCATCTCAAGTGTAATAACTTTTTTCGCAATGAAAAAATCAACATTTCTATTTATACGCAATTATTTAATATGTAATTTCTGTAACCAAATAATCCAGAAAATTCATTCATATTTAAGTGGAAAACCTGACTAAAAAATGCTATCTTTTCGTGTATTGTTGAAACAAATAAAAATTTTGCAAAATAATTTCTACCGTTTAATTCGCCATAAAATGCCGCAAATTCGATTAACTTACACAATTACCCTATCTCCTATACTTTCCGAGATATTTGCTGAAATATGCTTCATAAACCTAATTTTGGGGGTGGTTTTCACCCCCCTTAACATGAATGATTGTCATGGTTTCACAGTGAACTACATTTAATCTTAAAAAGATGTATACAACAATGTGTTGTATAGAAAATGTTGTATACAAAACTTGTACGGTATAGATGGGAACATTTTGTGACACAAACAACTTTTGAGTCTGTGGGATCATAGAGGGAGTTCAGGGTCAACTTCATTTTATTCAATGGAATGCTATGGTTTGTTTTTATCGCTATGTGATGATCATTGTTGAGACGATTTCAACTAGCTACCGTGGAAAGTCATCCGTGATCAAATGTGGCAGAAAAATGAACTTTCCTCTGTTATTATGTACCACTTGATTTTATTGTTACAAGTTGCTGGTATGTTCACATTCTGCTTCCTAAGCTTCAAAGTGATTATAAAATGCTATTTGTCAGTTTTTTTTAATGTTTTTTCAAGATCGCCTTGAATGTAGAAAAATGATATCTGTACTTGCAAAAAATTGAAGGTGACCTTCAAAAAGCAAAAAAAAAAAGACTTAACAAACAATTTGTTATAAACACGTTAAAGCTCACAGAAAACTACGCAAAAAGTGATGAAAATTTTTTCGATCGGGTTGCTAATAACAGAGAATTCTCTACTGATAACGATTAATGATTTGTCCTGTATAGGCGAAATGACCAATGCAGTTGCAGCCAATGAATACAGTTATAAAGTATTCTGTTACTGATTATTGCTTCATTATTGCTTCATACTTTAAAGATTATAGCTGAGATCTGCTAGGAAAAAAATACATGCATTAGAGCTCATGGTTAATAAAGCTAAAACCGGATAGAATTCATATATTGTCTATCAAAGTTTATTAATGACTGAATTACTAAAGCGTAATTAGCTATATTTAATCATGTTAGATTAGTATGTTGCAAGGGAAAGAATTAAAACGGGGAGCAGAATATTGATGGGTTTAATCGTTTACTTTGTGCAAGACAGACCCACGCATTTAAAAGAATTGTACTGTTCATTTGTAAACTCTTTCGAAAAACATTGGGATCAGTCACTTATTTATGCCCGCACTGCAGTTTCATAAATTGATGTCGACATCAAAGGTTAAGGGATTGTTCCTGCATGCGCATCGATGAAGCGGCCAAAATGCATCCACAAAAGCGAGGCATAGTGAAAACACACGATAGAGATTATTACTTTCGAAACGTTTGTGTGTTAATCGAATCGCGCAGACATATCGTATATATCGAGGTAGATATTTGCATTTGATATGCAATAAAGAGTCCGTGTTCCCTTTTGCCAGTGGTTCCACTCTTTTGGTGTCGACAAATTTGCTAGGAATGCGTGCAACTTTCACGTACATTTGCAAGGAGACAGATTGGCAGCTACAATGTCCAAATGCAAGCCTTAATCTTTATTCCCATAATTTCTATCCGAATTCAATTTTTCTAGCATCGAGTTCAAAGTCGTTGTTCTGTTAATAGCAACTGGTTCGAGGTACAGAAAGATTTGACGTTGATATCACTTGTCCTGCTTACAATTCGCCATACATGGCAATGGGGACTGCCAAAAACGAAGTACAATTCCATTTCTAGATTGATGAAACCAATTCCGTTTATAAATTGGTAAACCAAGCTGTAGAATTTTGCGTCATTAACGTTAGTTTTTCACGCTCGATATCATTAGCATATTGTAAGAGGAGCAAGAGAAAGGCGATCCTTTCGAGGAGCCGAGCAGTCGCGACATGGTCGACCGATAGCGTTCGATCGTTTTTACTCCGTTCCGCTATAAATCAACATTATTTTCGCAATTACGTCTCAGCCGTCAAATTAATTCATCGTCAGTGCGCTTTCTCCGTGAATACCGCGAGGCCGGAAGAGAGGAGCGCAACTCGAACGACCTTGACTCGACCGGTAGATCGACTGCCGGCGACTAATTAGTCGTGTATACCTGTTGTGGAAGTGTCGTGAGTTTCGTGGGCTAGGACAACGGAGATCCATTGTGTGGGAAACCGAAGCACCGGAAGCTTCGTATTCAACGTTGCGTGCATCGGCTCCCCTTATTATAACTGGGTGGTATACACCACTTGTTACTGACTCTTATCCGGCCTCTGTGCCCTCACGTTTTACTATTGTTTTTAGTTTCGTTTTTCTTTGGACAAACGTTATCATTTATTTATACCTCTTTTCAATCTTTGAGACGCAATTGCCGTAGGCAATTATTTCTCCGAGCACTTACACTTTTTGACAGATTTCGAGGAAGTTATATGCATATCATGTGGCAATAATCTCCCAAAGTCAGCAGGGATTTGAACTTGGGTTCACTAATTGGGAGTATGATTTTTTATCTTTACACTCACTGTAGCTTTTGCTTTGTCACCTGTTTCATGTAAAAGAAATGGCTGGATAGATTAAAGGTACTCTTATTGTTAATGTAGAATTTTGCCGGAAAATTTTAAATAATCCTAAATATCTTTGACAGGTATTGCAAATAAAACGTTAGTAAGATAAACACTAAGGTATATAAATGGAGAAACTATTGGTGCTTGCTACTATATTGATAGATAAACAAAGGGTGGGACAATAACTATATCAACGTTAAATGTTGCCGTTATTCGTAATACATCGTATGAAAAAATGAAAAAAACTTGCACGGTATAGAGAGAGTCTTATTGAGAAAAGAGTCATGTAAGGTCAAACATGGCAGTAAAATAAACTTCCCCCTTTATTGCTTTTGCCTCACCTTATACATGAGTAGTACATGTTACCAAATATTCAATGAGGATCATTGAAAATAAACGTTTATAATCGGACGAAAAAAGATAATATTACTGTCAGACATTCATGCAAAGTTCATAGAACATTCGGAAAAACAATTTCATGAGAAACACGGATAACATAGGTGTAACGTGCAACTTCTATATCGAACGAAAGAACTTCTTTCACCATCTGCCTCTAATTGTATATATTTATTAACCCTCTTTTGGAAGATTGTCCCATCAACAATTACCATTCCTTTATAATAGCTTTCATAGAATTCTTTGATAAAAGTGATTTCCGTGCACTAACGACCCACCCTTATCGAAGGAAAATCGCGAGGACCGAGAGAAGGGTACCATAATGAGATTGCCATAGGCACACACAATGAGCATTGCGCGCTTTGATACGCGGATAAATGTGTTCTTTCTCATGCTGATTCGCGAGATTTTATTGTAACTTTACGAGAGCAACCTCGTTTAAACAATGTAGCCATTAAAATAGTCGGGACGCGGTTAATGAAATTTTGCGTCTATGTGGGTCGAGACGGAAGAAAATCTGGGCGTGCGCGCTGAAGGTGCAAAAAGTTTTTCGCCAAGTTTCTCACGTGCAACGAGATGCAGGTTTCATCGGATGGACGTCTCATGGGATCGTGAGATCTCTGCGGATGGGCCGAGTTGCAGGTTTCATCGGATGCAACTGAAAAGCGTGGAAACGGTCGAAATGTTATTTTGAATAACGAGAAGATATCGAAGTGCCGCGAGGGCCCCGTACACTGCAAACGGAACGATGCACGCGCGATAAATCCCACTAATGTCCACGATTAATCTCGGACGCGACCGGGCAGCCTCTCTTCCGGAATGGATACCGGCGTCACGAGAATCCATTTCTTTTACCCTGAAAGCTTCGGGCCGACTTTCCATGCTGGATTGTGCGCAATCGTTGCATGAGGAAGCTGAGCCTTTGAAGATTCGAGAACTTGAGTCTCGTCAAGTGTTCTTATTATCAACCTATCCTCTTCTAGGAATATTTAACTATTCTTTTAGGTATATTCTTTTTACCTTTTGGGAACCGTAATTCTACTTTTAGTCTACAATTTCTAACACAAATGTATGCCTTTGGTAAACGTTCATTCAAAAATACTTGGACTTTTCAGAAGCACGTTGTCGCTTGAACGCAAAACTTCTTCAGTGCTTGGCGATGGAACGCGTACGCGTTTCCTCACGTAGATACGAATCTCTGTCCCCCTTCCTCTGCCTTTTCTTCTCACGTACGCTCGCTCGACGAGCAAAGTGCAAGGAACGCATAATTACCGTGCGGCCAATTTAATGCACTCTTATCGCGCAACGATGCGACCTTTTCAAGGCGGTGAAATCAGCAACGCCGAGGCCTAGATAAGATGCGATGTAACAATTTCATGCGAAAGAGAAAAACGAACGTCTCGTATGGTGAAAGGTTCTTACTTGCTCGCCGGTAGGAAATTGCGAACAGGCCTCGTACAGTTGATTTTCCACCGAAAGCAGGCAATATTATTTTCCAGAAAATAAAGCAGGTTCTCGACAATGGTGTATTGAATCATCCCGAGCTCACGTTTGCCAAGGCTGACGTTGATTACCACGAATTTTTTCCTCTTTTTATTTTTCTCTCCTTGTATGTCCGATGTGTTTACGTAATTACTTTCACCGCAACGACGTTTGCCTTTGATTCTTTTAATGAATCAACCGTGCAGGGTGAATTTCCTTTTGTTCAAGCAGCTCTGCTCGAATTTGCGGGACATATTAGCACAACATGTAAAATACGCCAGTCTTGAATTTCTCATTTTCTCTTATTTTACTTCTTCAATCATGAATGTCTCGGATGAATGTCCCAGTAGCGTAATTGCACGCAGGAACAGAGATTTCCTTTCTCCTCTTCTTCATTTTGTAATTTCTTCAATTACAAATTACTCAATCCTCGGTTTTCTCATGTCTCGTCTTTTAAAGGAACCACGCGATGAATTCTCACACCGAAACAAATCATTCTGACGATAACGAAGATTTCCCTGGCCATTATTTCACTGACGTTCAACTAAAGTAGCCGATCTGCCGGAAACCCCTTCACCAATTACCACCAGCGACACGTCCATTCCCAACAAACATTACGATGCTCCCCATAAAAGTTCCGATCGTCAAGGTATCGTGTGTACCGGTATAATAGAGTCAGTAATCGAATACTTTTCTTCGGTTGTCGTGACAAACGTGGCGGTACGTTAGAAGAGGCGGCAATACGAAGATGCAGGGATAAAAGTATGGCCTCGGTTCGATCGATTTGGATGGAAGGTCACCAAGTAACGAGAAGAAAGTATCGTGATGGCGATCCGCGCCAATATAAAGCGTCGTCGAAGGGACCCGTTCATTCGCGAGTAGCGTTTGCCTTATCGGTGTAATCATGGCCGCGCCACTTTCACTAATGCACCGTTTACAACGGACGAGTTACGCTCGTGTCGCGTTACCCTCCTTTTCCCTGATAATGCACACCTATCGTGTAAAACGAACGGAAAAAGAGCGATATCCGGCTATTTCCTAGAGTACGGACTCTACGGTATATTGTAGAAATCGTGGATACAGCGGCCGGTGTAATTTATTCCAACATATGTTGCATTTAAATGAGTCTATTCGCGCTTATTCACTTCGTTTGCCTCGCGGATGAAAATAGAGCCTTTTATCTGACAGACGATCGTTGCCGGTTTAGAAATACTCGGCTTTTCCGTGGAATTGAATTTAACTTGAATGATTGTGCGAACGAGAGCGTATGCTGCGATTACAGTGCGAGACCGAGATCGAGAGTAGTTTCTCTGAAACGCTGCTGCGACTGTAAATACGCTTTATACATACTATGAATATTTCATGTTCTACGAGTGGCTTGTTCTTATTAAAGTCTGCACGAAATAAAGGACGATGAAATTAAGAATAATTTTTTGTTGTGATTGCCGTAAACTTGGTCATTTTCCTTAATTTTACCTCTAATGGAAATTTTCTCAAGTTTTGGGGACAATGTCTAAATCGTTCGGTCTCAAGTCTAGGTCGACAGAATATCTACATTTTACGTATTTTGAACTTCAATACTAATAATCATAATACGTATGAGTCAATTATGACATGTAATATATTGTTACAGGTGTTGTAAGTTTATGCATCTCTATTTGACACAGCGAAGCCAGCTGCAACTCTTTAGAAAAACGTGCAACATTTCTTTAAACGATTGCAACGATATATGTATTGCAAATTGTGCACCTTAAATTTCCTCTTTTGCAAATTAACTACTTCGACTTAAATATTTTAATACAACAAACATCAAATATATATTGTTTGGGAATTTACATTTTAATTAATTTATTTATTCAAATTGTTGATTATTTGAAAAATCTAACAAACCTCAATTCCTAAAGTTGCCAGCAGCTTCTGCAGGAGCACAGTTATACGTAGACTAGTTTAAGTATGCATAAATTATGTGAACATGGTTTTCACGATTTACTATGAATCTAGTTATCCAATTATGAATTACGTGATATGTACTACAACTTTAATGAATTGGTAATTACTCTTAAAGAAGAAATTAATATAGGTACATCTTTGTAATCATAATTTGAATGTCTTTTTAATCGATTAACTTTTAAAGTTTATCTAAATGAAATAGTTACGTAACAATACTTGATGTGTAAAAGGGTCAATTTGATTTTCAAAAGGATGAATTTGATTTGCAAAAGGGCGGCTTTGACTTGCAAAAGAGTGAGTTTAATTTACTGAAGGGTGTGGTTGGACTGCAAAAACTGTATACATCCGAACTCGAGAATTTAAAACCAGAGAATCTCTTTTTTATTGTTTACAACAATTTGTATGGCTTACACTTTAACAGTAGGTTTAGCGATATTTCTTATATACTTATCTTTATCGGCACGGGTCGATGGGTATACCAGAACAAGAACTTCAAAATTAGAAGGCTTTGAAAAAAATGAATTTCATTACATACTCGTCCCGTAAAATAGATGAAAGTCAGTACAAATGGCAGAAAACATGTAAACGATTACTGTAATTTCCCCCACGAAATTCGAAATGTGTCAAAATGACCCGCCCATTAAACCTAGCATTAACAATGTCAATCATTAATTCTAGTAACTACACCACGTGTAATCATATTTTTATCAAAGTATTTCAGTTTCTACGACTTTTAATACAACCTTAAACTATGACGATTCTTTATGTGGTCAGAAGTATTTCGCATTAAATCAAAGAGATGAAAGTATTCCTTGGGATGTCTGCAGGCGACACGAGTAACCGTTGAAACGTAGAACTGTTTTCTATCGGTCAACAACAACTATATTATTCGCTTCGAATGCTTCAATGAAATGGACCGAAGAATGTTTGGAATACATTTAACGAACGTACGTGAAACCTGTGCAGGCACACCTTTCGATCGGCATGCGCGGCTAGTCAAGGATAACGCCTACCGTGCTAAAATTAAATATCATTGCACCTGTATCGAGTTACGTGTAACAAGTTTCAAATGTAATTTCTTCTTCAAAATCCACGACATTCTCGCACAAACTTTTCGTGCATCGATACTTTAAAAGAATCAAAAGGATTAGAAATTATTTTCTGCAATTTTTCCTTGATTGATCCCTATCATAATATTTATCTAAAATTGAATTCCCCGCAAGTAATACGCTAGCGAGTAATGTCAATCTCGTCAAGTAGGCTTTAGAAAGTGACGCGTATAAAATTCAAAAAGAAGACCGACCAGACGAGTCGGTTTATTTCTGCGCATAATGATTATATGACACCGTGTCTAAAAGCAGCACTCGCGGAAGTTGGTGAATCTCGCGAACTTATAATTAAGAAACTCTTTCGAACTGTCATTTTCTGTCCTTTTATTATTAGACCACGTGTCATTAACCGCGAGCATACGATTTCATATTTTGCAATGCGATTGCACCAACAATTATTACCGGCTGATAACCATTCCGTGGGACAGAACGTGGCAGAAGAACGAAATCAGTGAAGAATTCGCCCACGGACGTTGTAATCGTACACTCGCTCGCTTTTCCTCGACCTTTTGGCACCGGCGATATCAGACACGATGTAATGAAATTTCTCGACAACGAGAACCTGAGAAGAGGCAAGTAGGTCATCGAAAAGAGAGTGTGCCAATTAATATTTAATAACCCGGACGTGGCCGGGCTTACAATTAAACGAACGATGTGAGATAACTTTTTGGCGATGTTGATGAACATATAGATAACAAGAATTTGATATCCCAATTGCATAACGACTTTGAGAGTCTCCTTTGTAATGCGATAAGTAACTATTGTTTCGCAAGTGTAGTTGTAATTGGGAAGTGAGCAGCACTTATTGCAAGTAATATAAAGATTGGAGATAGGGCGATGGATAAAAGGTAGGTGATTCTATCGCGGATGTATTCGTATAACGTCGATGGTAATTTATTCGAAAGTAAACCAAGTTGTTGTAAAAAACTTTTGTACCAGCTTTATACTATTTTTATAGCGTTCTCGGATTTGATATTTTTTCAACAAATCTTCATTACAGTTACGGAATTATGCCCTCAATGCAGTCGAAGGTTGTAAATAATTTTTCTTTCACACTTCTTCACGTATAATTCCAATACTCCTGAACATAAGCTCGTTAACTGATTGTGAGAATAAATTAGTCGCGTATAATGGGTCCTCGTAACCCGCGATTAAACGAAAATGCAAAGCAAATTTATTACCCAGCAAGCATCGTCCAATTTTGTGGCCTCATGGGTACTAGCATAGGCTGCCACAAGTTTTACGAAGTTTCAAATTAAAGTCATTTACTCGTTGCTGTTCCCCTTTGCAGTGGACATGTCCCTGATGAATTAATAAGTGATACCGCCATTTGAATATTCTATGGAGTTTATTTTTAGCTTCGATTTCTGTCTTTATCTGCCCCCGCACTTCGGAGTTTTTACAAATATTACGTAACGGAAAGTTCGCAATTTACTCCGTCTGAGTAGCGCGCTGCAATGTGCGAAAACGCATAAAATTATATATTTGCCATTTGGGCGTAATAAAAGATAGGAAGCCCGTTATAATGTGAATAATACCTGTGTTATTGCAGGAATTTAATTAACAATAGTTCGGGTTGTTATAATATGATCAACAGATTTATCATCATGCCGTTTTCCAGTTCTGTTTATAACGGTAAAATGCGCGGAGAAATTTAATGGGCACATGGAATGTTTAACACGCAGTGCAAATTTTAATCCATTGGTCTACAACAATGAGTGCAACTCATAGGGTAGTAAAATGAAATTAAAAAACCCCAAATCTTTTAAAAATGCCATGTTGAACAAATCATAAAAACAGTGAGTAATTTACTGTACAGTTGCAGTAAACGAAGTAAGAGAAGAAATAGTCAGTCAAGAGATTAAATATTCAAAGTTCCAATTAAAAGAATTCCTCGGTAATGGAATATCTCATTCGAACAGATGGTGTCGATCGTTTAAGTTCATTACTTGCTTTATCCTTCGCTCTGCAAAATGGAATAGTTAAGATACTTTAAATGCTAGCTCAACGAAGAGTTCCAATCGAAAGGGACGAATTTTATCTGCGATTTTTGTTTCTAATTCACCGTTTCGTCGATACGAAAATTTACACAAAGACACCGTCAGAGCAATTTTTCTCGCAGGACCAATTACGAGGAAAAGGGAAAATAGTGGGCAGAAAAGTTAGACGACGTGTCTGTCCTTTGTAGAAAGGTGATTTGATTTTTGACAAATTTGCGGCTAATATCTCCCAGTCATTTAGCTGTCAGGGTCGAGCGAGATAACAATGAGTATTAGATTTCAATGCTCTCACGTTTGTAGACTGGGAATAAAACGTTTCTTCTACGATCTCGTACAAATAAGAGCAAGCAATTCGAACGTATTGTAATTGTCGAGAAAGCTGCTTCGATCGTTCGAAACCTTAACTACCATGCCACGTTACGCGATTGAATTATTTTCCTTGGCGTTGCGATTCCAAGAGGCTCTAATGAACGCAGGCGCGCGACTCTCGGAATCATTGCGAAACGTGAATAGCTTTCTTGCTTATATTTTCTCACTTAAACGATCAATCTATACCTAATTTTATTTTTTTGTTACAATTGAGTGTCAGTTATACTGTCGAACATTTATAATCCTTGACAATAGTATTTTAACCCTGTGTGCTCCAAACGATTTTTAAAATGATCTTTCAGGAAGTCCGAATCATCTTTGCTATGAGATATCAGCTACTCTAGAAGTATTTGCTGTTGTGCAAGTGCACCTTCGTGATAGGTAGAAAATTCTTTGTCGTTAAAAAGGAAACGTTTACATTTCAAAATTTTGTTCTACAATATAAAAAAGTATTATAACACACCGGATTTATCTGACAACAGAATTAACAACTGTAATGTCGCTATTGCGGCAACAACGGAGTTACGTATTAATTTTACAATGTCTCCGCTATGAAGAAATGCGAAGATGTAAATAACACATACATTTTATTTAACCCCTTCAATTGAAAATATGAGCGTCACCCGTATCAATTTCCTTTTCCTTTAAATCTGACAGGCTCCATTTATCTTATGCCTTGCAATTCTCATTAAAAAATTCGGCATTATTACCTTTCGATCGTAAACTAATAGATGTAAATAGTAGTAACTTAACCGTTTTAAATCGATCCATTGCAATGTGAAATCACATACTTAAGTAGTATATTTCAGTCCAAAATCTCAAAATTAAATTTTAGCGTAAGGACTTAAGAACACGTTATTTCTAACAAAGATTACGGAACGAAGGTATTTACTACATGGAATAGCTACAAAAATTTAATCAAAATATAAAAAAAAACAGATATACGACGTGTCAGAAAAAATGTTATAAATTGTTAAGTATTACAGGACTCTCGCAAAATTTTACTGGACAGTCGATGTCATTAATAACTCTATACACTGCAGACGCGTGTCATTATTAATTGATCTTAAACTCTACGAGAATACGAGACAACCGTGACTTAAAAACTTAATGAGCACGCGTAACGACGAAACGATAATAACGGCACCAGCAATTACGTTCCAAGCAGTCTTTTCCAAACGGGAGTGACGAAAGTGAGACGTACATAATGGGAAAATCAGAGATTCGCAATGATCTCTGCCAAGCAGATTACGTAAGAGTGTTACGCGAATGAGAAAGAAAAGGTGGAGGAGAACGAAGGAGAGGTAGCCACGTTACGACGTAACGTTTAATAAGCCGGTACGTTTTTCTTCGTCCTCGCGATGGAAGTCAACGAAACGAAATGAAGAAGGTTGTAGAGAGAAAAAAAATTTCCTCATCACGACACCGAGAGGAGGTAGGGGAATGAAGTGCGTCGAGTTATTACGAAAATGGTGATCGAGGAGCTGGCCATTCGATTGGTATGCAAATATTCCGGCGATTCGATAAGCGACGGCCGTGTAATGTTATCCAATGTTCTTCAATCTTGCACACGAGTCGTATGTGTGAAATTTATAATCCGGTCGCCAAAGTTATTATGGTATTACATGACCTGCAGGTTTTATATTATTTCATAAAGTTATCTCGATAGTCTTCATATAACTGTACTTGAAGGTTTTTGCACGGATTAAACGAAAAATGCCTTTCCAAGATGGTGCGTAACAGCTACTTTAAATCTTTCAACGTTGTTTTACCTAAAACATCCAGTTTCAGGTAGTTTCTGAAATACGGAGATTCTATGTGGTTAGTGTGCTTAACCAAAATTCAATTTTTGTTGTTTGCACATTATGTCAGCGAAGAGTAATGACTTTTAGTGGAATGGCTCAAAGACATGACGCAAATATGGGTCAACAACTTCATCAGATTGAACGCTAAAAGCACGGTAAATCTTCGTTCCGTCATTTAGAAAAGCAAGTCTCTATCCCCATTATCACCTCCACGGTATCCATAAACGTGCCCCTCCGTGAGCTCTAAATCATTTCCAGTCGTCTGATCGAAACTTGGCGCCTTTCTCCTTCTAGTTTCGCGGGAACCAAGTCGAGATTCTCGCGATATGTAATCACGACAGTAAACCATCGGTTCTCCTTGAACTTGGCTGAGAGTTCTCGACGTTTCGTGGCCGGACGTCATCTGCGAGATCGGCAAGAAGTATCTAAGTTGCTCGCATGTCCTCTCGATCTTGTATTATAAGGTTAACAGCGAAGGAGGAGGTTCATACTATTTCCGTGGGCGGACTTCGGGATAAAGAATCAATTGCGAAAGCGGAGAAGAGGCCAACATCTCGCCCGTAACCTCGACCAGAATCCGTCCCTCTTGTAACGGATTGTGACGTCGGTTTAACGAAACAATGCTAACGTTTCGAACGTATGCCTGCCCGAACGATGAATTTTTAGCCATACACAAAAAATTTTTACAATGATTAATTATCAACCAGGTTCACGAGTCACGCCCGGATTTGGATATTCATTTTTCATGTCATAAGCTGTGTGCCCGTTAATTACAAAAATTTATTGCTCAGTTGGACCAAGGCTGTTCGGTGCTCGCGCTGTTTTACGAAATTTATCGAACAATGGATAATTAAAATGGTAATTTCGTCGATGAATCAGGAGGGTAGCGGTATGCGAGTAAGACATTACGAGGATGATGCTTTAGAAGCATACGCGGTGAGGTTCTATAGTAAGACTTACGTCGGATGTGCCTCCCGCGGATAACACATGTAGGTATATGCGAGCATGAAACCATACAATTATGTGTATGTATAAATTATAGTAAGCATAGATAAATAAAGAGAGGGTGGCGGGAGGAAGAGAGGGAGAAAGAGATAAAGAAATTTAGTAGTATAAATTACACCTCTTGCGGTTAATTTTACCGGTTTAAACGGCCACTCGTACTCGCTTTTCTCTGCTAAAGACTTCTGCGGATGCAGCAGCTTCTATTGCAGTTAAACCATTGTTCTTGACTTTTTATTATTGGCCTCCACGTGAGTACACAATTGATCGTTGCGGCAAAATACGAGAATATTTATTTAAGAAAATTTGTTGGTGGTTTGTTCGAGGGTAATTTGCGGGAGAGGAAATAGAACGCTTGAACAATGATAGATGTAGAGCTGAGGTATATTTGAACGATACATTGTTCCATGTAGTTGACATTTTGAAGAAACAACACGGGAAGAATTTTCTTCCAACTACTTGCTAATGTGACGCACATTTTAGCGATGGGAAATACTATTGCGGTGATACCGATAAAAGTTGTAGATCTGAATCGTCGAGTTAGAGCACTTTGTCGAGCTCTAAACCTGAAAAATGACCACCTAGGGCTACCTAGGCCTTAGGCTATCAAAATTGAACGTTGCAAAAATCGAATGATAACAGAATTCGAAAATTTTATTTAGAAACGTGGAAGTCATTAAGATGGCAGCAATAACAGCGCAAATATTAAGGAAGGGAAATGCGCGTGAGAACCACCGAATGCGACAAGAGGCACGCGATTCCGTAACAAAGGGGGAACGTCGCCTGTCTCAGCCGGGTGAAAGTCTCATCGTGAAAATGATACAAGGCACGATGAGAAGAAAGAGGAGGAGCGGCGCATTAATTCCTAGGGATTCGCTAGAGACCACGATGATTCCACGTCCTGAAAATTTACCATAGATTCCTCTGTGTGTGGACGCGTACGTGTGTGTACTTGCGCGTATCCTCCAAGCTAAATTAGTATTTGCATAAGTCTTCGTCCTCCAAGTACAATGCACCGAGCGACGGGCATGTAATGCGCGGAAATTATTTAATTATGGTCTGCGTAGCCTTCAACCTCAATTCGAGCATCAAGCTACCGGTGGTAATTGTAAGAAGGGAACCGCGTTTCACGCCTGCGATGAAAATTGCAAATGCGAGGGACGATTTCTTAATCCAAGGAGAAGCGTATTAACTGCAACACTGCGAGAATGAAATTTTGAATTGACTTCAGACATTCTTGGAGAGGATTGAGTGAAATCTTTCGTTGTTTGTCAATATTTTGTTCTTTGTGTACCCATGCATGATCCGTCGCACAACGATAACTCACAGAATATTATGGAAAGGAAATAGTACAATAACTTTAGTCCTAAAATTCATCTCGTAACTGGGAGAGTCCTCCTTTACTCGTTACGTTATCGCCATACTTCCGTCCCGAGTAACGTTCAAGACTGAAAGTGTAATTCAAACTTCGTTGTATTGTACGCACAGCATCAACTCCACAGTGGCCAAGCGGACGGCTTTTCTCACGGCGGAATCTTGATCGTAATCCATCCAGAGGGTAAAGGAGAAGATAGAATGGGAGGCTGGTAGCGATGGTACGTTTGCGTCGCTTAGAAATCCGAGAAACGTCTTCAAGGTGAGCCGACTGCACCGTTGTGCTCCATGCAAATCGGGCAGCAGTTTAAGTCGGCATGAGGAACATGTTGCGCGATTTTATAGGTTTTTCCTCACGCGCCAACGGCGACCATGTAATGTAGCGTCCGTTATGTCCCGATCGGCTGAGAATATCGTGATTCGTGGTTGGCCATTGTCGCATTTAT
The DNA here is from genome assembly GCA_910591515.1 of Cerceris rybyensis. Lineage (NCBI taxonomy): Eukaryota > Metazoa > Arthropoda > Insecta > Hymenoptera > Crabronidae > Cerceris > Cerceris rybyensis. The sequence continues at coordinate 1,913,222 of OU342796.1, read as the reverse complement.
TTATGTATATACGTACCTGCAGCCGGAGTTTTATGTGGTGGAACGCGTGGGCTAACACTTGTTGCGTCGCTGAATATCGGTATACCAGCCATTGTGCCTGAGGCTACCTTCACCCATTTTAGTGCCACCTACATGATATTACGCACAGAGTGCCCAACGCATACGCACACTCATAACGACCACCCATACGGGCATCAGCGGTGAATTGCACTCGGTACCTGGTGCCTTCTTTTTCTATCTATCTACATCTACAGTAATTCACGAAGTGACTCACCCAAAACAAACCTTCCTCGAGTAGCCGCAAGATTGATTCCCAATTCCTCACAGGACCATTTCTAATCATCGAGTTCGGTGAACTTGAATCTCTTCTCGGTGAGACATCATGTAGCCGCTTTTCGTGGAGCACTTTCGGGCATGAAACGTGAGGCTGTAAATTTGCTAACAAGGAGCAACGCATTCTCTTTTTCTTAAATTGGAGTGTGGAAAAGAATGTTTGGAAGAAGAAGATCGTGGGTGGTATTAGAAAGGCGAGAGGAGGAACGAAGAGGAAATTGGTGCTTGCAAATTAAGTTTAACAGGATAAGTGTGTTACTAATTGTAAGAGGTGGGTGTGAGTTGAAATCATCGTCTCTGAGAAACTGTTTTTATCTATATGTAGATAGTATCGGAGCTTTGGTAGGTTGGAACCCACCTAAAAGTGTAAATCTTACAATTAATGAAAGACATGCGAAAGTTGTTAAGTAACATTCGTTAGACGATCTCGTTCAACGAATCATGATGCAAAGTACATACAATAATACGCGTTCGTCGTTATGACGTTACTTTAAACAGCATTCAAAGACAATTTTACAATCCACCGTCGCGTTGCTTTTTTTCTTTGAATAATCCGAATATTCGTAATTCTATCAATGGCTACAAAATGTAGAGGGATAGTGAAAAAATGGCGTCTTCCTCCGTTCCTGATGTCACAATTTAAATCCAGACACGCAAAACACAGCCAAAATGTAAAGAGAGACTAATTAAGACGCCTCAATTATTTCCACACGTTCGTTTTAAATTACCCTAATTGTAGGCTAAGTGTAGCGACGTTAAAACACTTTCAGCGTGTCGAATAATTGGTCTTTGCGTCGCATATGGTGAAGTCGCGAAAGTAAATTGCTAAATATACTTGGGAGGGTAGGGAAGCATTTGCGAGCTCGCTCGCAGAAAGAACGCCAAGCAACGATAAATCTATCGCCGTTACCGCGACACCGCGCGGGGTGTAACGTAGGTAGTGAAATGAATTGCGGTTAACAATCACATTATTATATAGTAATGTCCACGCTTATCTACTCGGCCAGTCGCACGTGTGCCATGCGAAAAGTTCAGAGCGATTCTGTGGGCCGCACAGATAAACTGCTCGACGAAAATAGAGTCCCGGGAAACACCTGGTCTACCATTAGCGATCGAAGGAGCTATAAATAAGTGGCTTTGATACAAAGGTAATAAGACTTGTCAGTTCCTGCGAAACGCGACTTGGCTGTGTCTCAAGTACGTATGTACGTCCGTGCGAATTCTCGTGGGTTGAGGTTTGAATTTTAAAGACGATAAAGATGGAATAACTTGAGGAACTTTGTATCGACAATACATTAGTGTCATTATCTTCTTGTAGTCACATAATCAGGGATAAGTTTGAAAAAAATACTTTTGTAAATTTTCTTAACTCTGTCTCTCTATACCGCACGAAAATGCAAATATTTTCATATTCTAGTGGACAATTCTCAGGAAAGATTATATCGCATAGTTCCCACAAAAAATCTTAATCTACATTGACAAATTTTTAGGGGACTGCGGTGGGTATGAAGATAACGATTCAAAAGTTACAAATAGTAGGCCTAAATTCGAGCCTCTCGACACGACTGTAAAAATTTTCCTAATGTATCATTTAATATATTACAGCCTCGGTGGTTGAGAACTCACCTGAAACAGTGAATTCTAAACGACATGATCATAATAGTTAAAGTCAAATACCTATAAACCAAAAAAATCAAGTTTCTACGTCGTAGACATATCATTGGGATCAAAAACTGGAATGCACAAGGTATTTTTTAAGTGTGCCACGTTGAATTGCGACAAACTTACGACAACATAACTCAAAGATTATTTATGTAAGCGCCATTGAATAATAATCGTCGATGGTACCGCCATCGCGCGAAACGCGCAAAACTCCGGTACTCTTCTCTTCTTTTTAAGCGGTTTCTTGCATGGCTCCGAAGAGGGCAAGGTTGAACGATATCGCATTCTCTCGGGCAAGATTGTAAGAAGGTGCACGGCGGCGAAATATGCGTCGTCTCGCCTGCCTACCTCCGAGTTTATCATATGTTCGTGTGGAAAGAAAAAAAAGGAGAAGAGGAGGAATCTCATACGAGACTCGAATACCGGAATCATGGTTTATAAACAACCCGTCTACCAAAGACCAAAAAGAAAGCTGTCTTCTTCAAATCTCCAGCTAGTTTGTATTAATGTATTCTTGAAATTTAAATGCAGTTGGTATACCTTTTTACGAAAATCTACAATTTCCTCCATTGTGCTTCAAATATTCATCCGTTCTTTCGCGACAGTACAGAACTTTTGGAAATGTCTTTCAACTCTTGAAGCGGTTACTAATGGAGATATAATGTTGCGGTGAAATATTTGTGTTTCTTTTGCTTTGTTCAGAATTTTGATTTTCTTCGATGTATGAAAAATGCGTAGATAAAGATAGTTGAATGAGGACTGCAGGAGGAGTTATTAATTACTGATGCGAAGCGATTAAGTGACGTATTAGTGAGAAGTTCGATGCACTTAAGCGTAGCTGGTAACAGGGAACAGGTCGAGATTCGGCGCTGCGAATCGGTAACTGGCGCCAAATCATGCAAAAAGTCTCAGACACGGCGGCACAGGTTTGGTAAAGTATTTTTAAAACTTGTCTGACTACCCGAGACGCAACTCGGGCCATCCTGGAATACCGATTCGGCGAACGACTTACCGCTCTGAGTCTTCGTTGCAGAAAACTTTAACCTTGAAACTCTTCGAATTTTAACAAACCGGTAAGTCTTGTGACAGTATCGATCTTACTATTTTGTCTACTAGAAATATCCCATCTCCTTTTTAATGTATTTAATAAAAAAAAATTATCGAAACATTCCCTTAGAATTTTGTGAAATTGTCTTCCAATAAATTGTCAACGGAAAAGATTCCTTATTTTTATCTGACACAAATTTCTCTCTTTCAAGTTCGTAGTGCCCTTTAATTAACGCAAATCACGGTAAAGTATCCATCAAAATATTATTAAATTTCACCCACTATATTCGTTCTCGGCAAATTCCACTCTCATCGTCAGTTCTTCTTCTCATCTCACCTACTTTTGTCTTCCTTATTATGTGCTTTATTCTATTTCTCAAAAGGTGATCCCATTTATTTAAATATCACCGTTTACTATTTTTCCGAAACTATATTTATACATTTTACGAGAAGCATTTCTACGCCTCTAATGAACGATGCTTACCAAATTCTTTTACGACTTACCGTAAAAGTAATGAGACGAAAGAAGTATTATACACGCAACAATCAAGGGCCACCATGTAAGGCTCGAAAGTAAAATACGCACCGATAGTTTGACCTTCTCGCCTACAATACAAAACGTGGAAACGAATCTCGATGGAGTGACGATACTTTTATTGCAAGTACGTAAAAAGTGGGAAGAAGAACGTACGGGAAAATTACATGCGAATGGTGTCTCGATAAGTGCGCAACTCTCAGCATTTTCACGGTGTTCCTTTCGCGAGAACATGTCGGCCATCGACGGTGTTCTCCGTCTACCATCGTAAACCGCGGTACCTCGTAAAGAAACATTTTACGGTACACCATAAATATTCTGGCGCGCTTGGGTATACCTTTTTAAGATTACGTACTTAACGAATTCGTCCACTACTTTCATCGACATCACGAATTTCAAGCGCGATGCCATTGCACTAAGAAAACTTTGTAAAAATGTCAATCGATCGCATTTCTGTTCGTACAATGTGAAATTTTTTTAACACGTTGAACACGACATGGGTCACCCTTGGCTTACAAATTGTGCTTTTATCTGACGACACGAATCAGGGGTGATACGCGAATTACTGATCACGCACTTAACTTTCACATCAGGTGGAACTTCGTAATTCTTGTCTATATTGCTCACATTGGCTACTACAACGATTTCCAAATTGGAATGGACGCCTCCCTGGAGAGGTGTAAGTAAATTCAAAGGAGGTGCAAAAAATTGAGTGAAAGTGTAATTTTCTTAAAATAACGTTAACATAAAAGCATACAAATTATTTTGTTTAAATAATAAAAAGTACAGCCAGAAAAATAAACAATTTATAATCACACGCGAACTCATCATAAAGAATATGAGAAAATACGCAGGGTTGAACGCCTCAAGAAAGCGATAGGAATTATTATACTCTGCCGTTTTTCATGAGGATGTACATTTAATTTGCAATTTCGTGAAACATGGTAACACCGTTGTTGCTGTCAAATTATTGCTGCTACAAATATCATTCAGAAAGGTAGTGCTTAAATCTAGAGTCTTGACAAAAAAGGGGGCTATGGCGGATAAGGAGTTAGAGGTTTGGATTCCTAATTAGTAGAGAGCAAAAGTTCAAATCCCGCTTCACCATGGGAAATTTTTCTTACATTATAAATTAATAAATTATACCTGAACCAGAGAATCCTAGGTGAAATGCTCCTGACAGATAAAACTGAGAAAATACATAGATAAGAATAAGATAATGAACAGTAACATATTATCTCCCACAATTCCAAACATATCATTTTTCATCAACTTCTTTGCAGAAATGATTTTTCCGAATAGCCCTATCGAATTGTATATCTCAAAATTAATTAGTTTTGGGGGCATATTTTCCATACTTATCTTACGCTCTAAACATTTCTCTTTCTTTGTTTGCATCTGAATTAATTCATATAAATCTGAGTTGAAATATTTGTGAGTTCACATAAAAGCTATCATGCTGTAATGTGTAACAGTTGAACATTTTTGAACGCGATGATGAAGTTATTTAATTCCCTTACGTTGCTACTTGAATTGCGAAAAGAAGACACCTTTGTTTTTTGTTAAAAATGAACTTGTAGCACTTTCAAAAATGACGGCCCATCTTGTATAATTTTCTACTAAACCGTGGTTAAGATTTCCACGTGCCAAATTTCCTGTCACAAACGCCATGAAATCATAAGTTGCATAATTTCTTGAAGGGAATCGAGGAAACAAGAATCGATAGAACCGTCGAGCGCATTGTGCAAAATATGGCGTCTTTCATGGTTGCAACCGTGGGTCTCAATGAAATAGACGGAAGCAATATAGCGTTCTAGTTTGTCCAAATCGAGAGAGGCTGCCGCAATGCATCATTCCGCAGCGGGAGGGCAGCTTCCTTCCACGCAGGGACATCTTAGACGCAGACGTCGAGCCATTCGCGGACTCGCTGGGATCAATATGAGAAACTTTCCAGGACGCCGAAATCCTCAGTATTTCCGCGAAACTGCCGAAATGCCCGTTCCACTTTTTCCTACTTCACCTTTTCCACTCCCTACCTCCTCTTTTTCGGATTCCGCTCTCGGCGAGAAAGGAAACGGTCTACCCTAAAGAGCGGAAAGTTGGAACACGACGAGAAATTCTAAAGAGGAGTTCCCGTAATTTTGGGCTTTCGGACCCAACACCGATGAGATACGACGACCTGGAAAGGTAGAAAGCGATGAGGAAAATAGAATTGAAGAAGTGCATGAAAGAAGAACGATGGATGTGATTTTCAGCCTTGACGAAGAATGGTTCAAAAGATAATTTTTTTGCACAAGTTTGTTGCGTCAGATAGAAAGGTCGAAGGAAATAATGTAAAACTGAAAATAACTGAACATTCTAAATGTCAATTATTATTGGTTTATTAATATAAATGGCGAATAGAGTAGACGATGATACGAATGTGCGGAGACGCTGTGGTCGATAAGGAGCTAAAGGGTCGGTTTCATGATCGGTGGACCCGAGGTTAAATCTCCTAAAATGGTGTGCGAGGGTGAAATGCAGGATGGTGTAAGTATGATAATCTGATAATTATTAGTACGTATGTTAGTATGAAGATGTTATTAAATACACGAGTGAACTATGGTCCTATATGCGCAAAAAATGAGCGAGCGTTGAAACAATGTACGTATTTATGAATTTTGGGAAAAGGGAATACTCTGAAATTTCTTAGCGTACACCCATCCATAATGTTCTACATAGTAAACTAGATATAATTATCAATATTTATATCGATTATCGAGGAGAAGCTTCAATATTTCAATGCAACTTCAATATTTTAAACAAGGTAATCTAACTGTTTTTATAGAGTTTCACCGACAACCAGAGAGTATTGTTTTTTTAAGGATGGGGTCAAAAGTGCACTCCACGGGCGTGTAATTTTGACCCATTTAAAGAATATAGGCCCATGTACTTGCCTGATGCGTACAAAAGAAACGGAATTACAGGTGAGAAGATAAATACGCATACACGGGAGGTCGGTTGCAAAATCGAGGAGGAATTCCACGAGGTGACTTCGGGCTCATTGCAAGACGTGGCAGAAATTAGGCTAAATCCGTATATGGCTCGAATCAAGCAACCGGAGTCCCGCTTTTCCACTCGGGCGTATGTATGCAACGTCGTCCTTTACTAGCTCGTTCTTCTGCTCACGTTGTGTATTCGCACGAAATTGTACGAAGTACGGGAAACAATTGGTGATCGTTATCGAGAAATTACTTGTTTATTCGAGGAATAAGGAAGTTGAGAGAGAAGAGTTTTAAATTGCCTTTTCTTCCACGGAGCGCAAAAAAGTTTGCAAAATTCGCAAACCCTGTACACTAAATTAGGTGGAGACAATTAAGCGAGTTTTTATTGGATTTATATTAACAATATAGTATTACATATATTGAATAAGTACAAAAACGACTCTCCGTTCTAGGAATTCGTAGACTAAACAGAAGACTCTCTGCAGTGCAGGGGAGAGTCAGATAAACAGTTTATGTTACTAATTGTAAGTGGGCCCGAGCTCTACTTTTGATCGTGCCCAGTCAGTCGGTTCTAGACCCGAAACATATAAATACACATTTTATCTAGCCTTCGAATAAAGTAATTTTTAATTATAAAAGTATACAGTATTATTTTAATACCCATTTCCAATAGTTTTAAACGTTATATCGGCTTCATTGGACTAAACCAGGAAATGTAATTCTTCCGAGTACGTAAATTGAGAATAGCAGTTATTTTACGCGTTTTACGCATTTTCTTCTTTTTGTATTTTTTGATTTTAACTGCTGTGATCATATCCTCTGAAACGAGTCGAATTCGGCCATCCGCAAATTTTTAAATAATTCTATAGAAATATTCAATCAAAAAAGTTCATTGAAGAAAAAAAATTATAGTACTTGATGAATTACAGTTACACACTTTAATATTCGGACACCATAGAACATTTAACTTTATTAATACTTATCTTCACAAATTATGAAAATAATCGCTCGGTTACTTTTTGTTATGTTAAGTTGGTTATTAAAGACAGCAAAAACATGAACAATTGTTTTATTATTGTAATATTATATTATACAATAAATATTAAATGTAGTAATGTCCACTTTACGCGTTACAAAAATATTCGGACACAAAACCTATTTCTCGCTTACTTAATTCTGAGTAATATAGTAATCAATTGTTTACGTCCCTAACGTTTACATTCCAATAACGTTACGATTCTAACCCGAGTCGAAAATTTCAGCCCAAAATCCTCCTTTACCCAATAACTTAGGATATTTAGGCTGAATATGGAAAAATATGTTACATATAAAAGAATGCAAATTTTAATTCCACAACCGCCCTACACTTGTTACTTTTTGCCACTTTTACCTAGTTTAGGAGCAATTTAGGCTTCATACAGCCCAAAATAATCCTCAGCATTCTATAATGAGGAGCTTTAGAATTGGATTGGAATTGGAGTGGAATGATCGAAGTCCAAACAAATTCTCGATATACTAAAAATTAATTTGGTTTAGGAGATTTAGAATTTATATGGAATAAAATGATAATTTAATTCCAACTTGCTCCTGAAAGCCCTATTTTTAGAATATGAGTCGACAGACTTGGAACTTCTGAAATATTTTTAGGGGATGTCAGATTAAATTGGAATAAAAATTTTACCTGATCAGTCCATATAACTCCTAAAAATCATATTTACAGGACTTTGAGGCGCGTAGACACCCTAGTTGAGGATTTTGAGGTTCAAAATGGTATACATAATTAAGCGGCAAATGAGAGATCAAAAGAATCTAGGATTTGAAGTTTCTTTTTAGGCTGGACTTTTCGTCTCGGGAAATCAGTTTAAGACAAGAAATTGAACATTAAACATCGATATTTGAAAGTGCCACGAAAGGGAAGAAACACAAGTTTTGATAAACGTCAACTAGTGATTTATAATTACGAAAAAGGAAAAGCCTATCGTGAAATAGCAGAATTATTAAACTTAAAAAAGACTGCTGTAGGAGACGTTGTCATAAGGTATAAAAAAGTAGGTCGTATCGAGTTTAACACGTTCAACCCGGCGCATTTTTTCGAAGTTCGTATGGTCGGCGGGCTCGAGATTATTAGTTGTTTATTCGTCTGGCGGCGCTTGTTTGTTTCACTAGACGGAGGAAACTAGGTGTGGACCATCGGTGGTTCACGCCGCCAGACGGAGCAAACTACGTGTGGACCACCGATGGTTCACGCCGCCAGATGAAAGCAATGCCTGTGAACCACTGGTGGTTCACGCCGGGTTCAACGTGTTAAGGTCCAAAATAGTCGTCCACCAATTCTTGATTCTAGAGCCAAGAGGAAAATACTAAGAAAAATTAAAGAAAATCCACAATTAAGTAAGTGCACCGAAATTAACAGCGGAAATATACCGTGAAAGTGGAAAAAAAACTATATCCATAAACTGTTTGAAGGGCTATTAAAGAAGGTGGTTACAATGGTCGAATTGCTCGGAAGAAACCATACGTGAATGCAACGAACAGGAGAAAGCGATTAAACTTCGCGAACGAATATTTTTCAAAAGAAGAAGAAGAATGGTGAATGAATGTGATCTTTGCTGATGAGAGCAAATACAATGTTTTTAGTTCAGATGGAAGAGGAAGAGTGTGGAGAAGAAACAATGAAGTACGGGAAGTACAAAATCTAAGGCCTACCATAAAGCACGGTACAGGAAGTGTAATGGTGTGGGGCTGTATATCTTCTATTGGAGTCGGTGAATTAGTATTTGTAGGAGAAATTTTAGACAAAAGAAATAATTAGAGATTTTAAAAAATAATTTGTTGAAAAGTGCTGACAATATGGGGATTCGTGAGCGTTTCAAGTTTAATCAAGACGACCCCAAACATAAATCACGCATAGTCCAAGAATATTTGTTATATAATTGTTACAAAGTGCTGCACCCCCTCCCCAATCGCCTGATCTAAATTCCATTGAGAATTTGTGTGATGATTTAGAACGAAAAATATGAATCGCACCGGTACATACAAAAACGGAATTAAAAATTCGTTTACAAAAAAAATGGAAGAATATTAGTTCAGAATATTAAAAAAAAAAATTATTTCAAATATGTCTAAACGTTTAAGACAGGTAATGCACCACAACGATTATCCAACAAAATATTAATGTGCGTTCCTTTATTATACATTTTGGAATTTCAAACTACGTGTTTTAATTTGTAAGGCAATAGCTTTTTAGGAATCATCTTTATTTTCAATCTGTTACTGATAAATTATAACAAAAATTGATTTTATGAAAGAGGCCCCAATGCTATAAAAGCAGGAAAATGACAGATAGATGTAATGAAAACGAAACTCAAAGTGAATTGACGTATGATGATTTATCGGATGCACTAAACAACACTTGCGACAAAAATGAATTCAGTAATACCAAATAAAAATTAGAAATGTATGTATCCGCTTCCTATTGTTTTCCAAGCATGCTTCTGAAGCGTTCGAAAATGTGCCGGCTTTGAGCGCGTGTTGAACGCGCAGAGCCCCGTACGCAATGTATTAAGATGGGTTTCGAGCCATGCAGATTATGCTGTATGCATGTGTAATGACGAATAAAGTGGTTCGCGCTTTAGGATCCACCAAAAAAGATAACTTATACTTTCAGACTCTTTATATTAAATATTTCGGCTCGTTCTAACAGCGATTCGGTTTGATGTACGAAATGATCTGAATTTGATGAAGACTTGTGAGAGTTTTCAATTAGGAATTAAGAATTGGAATTAGAATTTGAAGATGACTCTCACAATTAGTTGAACTTGGTAATGAACTTATTATGAATTAGACAATAGCCTTATTATGAAAATGTTGAAAAGAGAGGTAAGGTTGTTAAAAGGTTTTTGGAAGAGGAGTGAGAATGGTGATAGCGGTGGATGCAAGCCGAAGGTCAAAATAGAAAGTAAGATTTCGGACTTGGAACAGTGATTCGGGTGTAAGTAAGGATGGTGACTGTGCTAGGGAGTTGAAAGACCGAGATGGAAAAATAGGATGTTTGGACTTAGGAAGTGAATCAGTGATGATTATGAAACGACGGATGTTGGGGGAGCCGCAATACAAAATATTTGTGCTTATAAAATATTCACTAAAGTTATCTTATGCATTACTTGATCGGAGGGTCGGTATTTACATTATGTATGTGTCACATATAGTCCAGTCAAATTAATCCTTAAAATAGAAGTAAGGTTACAAAAATTCCCATAGAGCTAAAAATTGGTATGAATGTTCAGAATACTATTATAAATGAATTGTGAAAAGTCCCCATCAATCCCCCTTGTGCAAAAAATTTTATTGATGGTGAAAGTTTGCAAAAATAGGTTTTTCGCGTTTTTCAGCTAAACGGTGAGTTTTACAGCAAAAATAGTTCAGACAAAAATTTTAGATCATCCGATTCTCTACAAAAAATGTATCCACACTTTTTTTCATAAGTATTGCCATTTCCGTGATACAGCGGTTCAAAGAACTGAAAAAATTATTTTATTCGTAATATGCACGTAATGTACTTTTATATACATTTTTGAACCGTTATACGAGTAAAAATATGAGTCCCTATGTCTTATACATACAAATTATAAAATTCTTAGAATATAAATGAACGTCAAAAACTCCGCCCCTATTTTCATTTAGTCGCATGGCCTTGAGTAACATTTGTCTTCCATTCAATTGTCAGCGTGACGATGCTCGTATACCTGCTCCGTTTCAAAGGTCTCATACTCAACAAAATACTGTTAGTCGTAAGCATTCCTTCGTAGTGACAACTCGTGGCTATCGCTTATATTTTGTAACAAAGTTTGTGCATTTTACTGTTATTAAAAAAAAATGTCGCAATTCTGCTTTATTTGTAGTCAACCTTTGACTGAAAGTGGAGTTGTTACTGTTGATCGCGGCATTAAACATTAATTGATGCAAGTATTGAAAGAGATGATGAGTTTTCGGAGTACGTGAAAGACCAGACATGTGTAAAAATTCATGTGCAGTTATAATCACTAATAGAATTCACTTTCTTCTTTCTATGTACGGAGCTCCAAAAAAAGTTACCTGCTTGGATAAACTCCGATACTTATCTTTTGCAAAAAAAAACTTATAATAAAAAACAAGTGCAATTAGCTTGTCTTCCCCCAACCTCTGCTGCTGCTCAACAACATCTATTCCGGGTATATTATCAAGTTCAAGTGTGGCTTGGTGATAAAATGGATCCAGAAGACTGGGGTTGGAAGTTAGTTGACAATGCATTGGAACCAATTCATACGTTACTCCCACCTGCACCAGAAAAACTCCTTAACACCATCTTTTGCAATTGCAAAAAAGGTTGCAATGCTAAATGCGGCTGTAAAAAGGTTGGACTGTTTTGTTCTTTAGTATGTACCAATTGTCAAGGACAGTCGTGTTCCAATGTTGAATCGATACTAGATGAGGATAATTACGATATCAGTGATGAGACATATGATGTATCACTTTTAGAACATATTTGTATCCAGCAGGAAGATGAAGAAAAAGAAGATGAAGAAAACGAAGACAGTACACTAGAAGTTCCATTGGATTATTATGAATCCGACGAATAATTTTTCCAAATTATTTTTTCATTTATATATTACATAATTTACACAGCTTTCATCATTTTCAATACTCACTTTGAATTCAATAGAATCACAATAGATCGTGGAATAGGCCTACCGGGGAAACCACGTTAAAAAAAACAGCACCAAGCACACTACCTCATAGGTGGTGTGGAAACGTGTGCATATTACGAATAAAATAATTTTTTCAGTTCTTTTAACCGCTGTATCACGGAAATGGCAATACTTATGAAAAAAAGTGTGGATACATTTTTTGTAGAGAATCGAATGATCTACAATTTTTGTCTGAACTATTTTTGCTGTAAAACTCACCGTTTAGCTGAAAAACGCGAAAAACCTATTTTTGCAAACTTTCACCATCAATAAAATTTTTTGCACAAGGGGGATTGATGGGGACTTTTCACAATTCATTTATAATAGCATTCTGAACATTCATACCAATTTTTAGCTCTATGGGAATTTTTGTAACCTTCAAAGTCTTATTTGACTGGACTAATAGGAAAAATATCCCACAGGTGATGCAAATAAAATATTTTCTTTGCTGTTAAAATTCTTGTAGAAGCAATTATTTGGAGGTAACTTCAAATTTGGTTGAAACTGTAATACCTGGCATTATATCAATCTGCTTTTAAGAGTATGAAATATTTTTTAACGGAAATAAGAGAAGTTGAGGTGAAATAAGTTCAGATGCTTTATATAATTCTCGATAACTCGTATGAAAATAGAACGATGGGAACTGGGCAATTCATGTGTGCATTTGGGCAATTTCGTGAGTTTTCGAAAGGACTGCCGGATGTTCTAGAAGGGAGGCGAAGGAACCATCAGGATGACGTAACCGCAGGCGTTCATCAAACGTAATGACCTGGTCTGTCGACCGCAGAACTAAATGAAACTCGTTTCACGTTGGCTTCTGTTTTATCGCGAGCCGACAGTACGGTTTAGAGAATCGCTATGCGTAAATCCAACCGAAGATCGCAATTTCTTTTTGCGACAATAACTCGAAGTCTCGAAGCCATCAGCAAGGAATCATCGATGTCGTCACGCTTTCAGTTTTTGATGACAGTGAATTCGTGCTTTATCTTTAAAAAAAATCGATTTATCGAATAGTCATGTGTCTTTTATGAAATACTATTTGATTTCTGAGATTTGATGCCAGTTTGCATAATCGCAAAAAAAATGAGATATATTATCGTTGAAGTTCAAGAGAATTCAGACTCCCGGTGCACCAACCGGCAGAGTTTCATATTTTTCAGCCGAACGGTCTATATTTTCCTGTTTTATGGCGTCATTTCCCACGGTTATTGTCTTCTCGTTCTTCTTAAGAACTTTGCTCCTTCTTCAATGGTAGTATTTTATCGGTTAAACCGACTGAAGTTACGCGAATACACTTCAAGTCTTCAGTCGAGTACGCCATTATCATAAATCGTAAAATCGAACGCTTGACAAAGACGATAGTTGCCTCGAGGATTTGCCTATTTCGTTCTGAAAATTGAACTTTGTGCATCGGCACATAAATTCATGAATTAACTGTGACTCTATAATTGAACTAAAGAAGTAAAATAGTTTCCAGGATTAAGTTAACAGCGAATTGATTGTTAAATGCTGCAGAAATGCTGTTTAATTAAGTTAAATGCAATCGATTTGTCAGTCGAAGTGTCAGAAATTGTGGTTTAGGAATGTTATCTTCTATCGTCACCGTTTTTGTTAAATTATTATTTGTGGTGAGGATGCAATTACAACTGCTAGGCTGATATTTATGATTTAATTTAATTGTCGTTTTTCTACTTTACAATTATGTTACATAATATTTCATGGTATAAAATTAATAATTACAATGAACTGACAATGAGTTACTTTCTGCAAAGTCGATATTTATTGCACAGCAATTAAACAGAATATGTTTCAACGTTCCTGCCTTACTCCATTGCGCTGAAAAATTGATACTGTCATCAGTCGGAAGCACATATCGAGAAATGATTATACAATTTTCGAACTAAATGTCAATCTCGACGTGCGATCGCTTTATATCCGCTCCACGATAGCTCATCGCCAAACTATCGCTTCGTACAATTTCGATCGTACTTCCTCATTGAATTTCCAGTACCTGATGTGCTATCGAAGAAACGCGAAAATTTGAAATCTTCCCATGGAATAGTCAAGAAAATCGCCTATTAATTTAGCGGATGCAAAAGGACGCCGATGTGAACGATATGATCCGACGAGGCACCGAAAGTCACCGCGAGCGTAGGAAAGCCACTTTAAAGGTAAAAGTCGTGACTACGAGCCAGTCGATCTTACTTGAGTAATGATCGATTTCAACGACTCGTCTCATCAGGAATTTTCAATAAGGAACACATAGACATCTAGTGTTAATAAATACCCATGGGATACGTACCAACAAACGTGACGAATGTACCCAGTGATTTTGCAAATTCGTCGAGAAACGCGACGCGAATCGTCAATTGAAAATTGTGCAATTTCGATTCGCCTCGATCGTTGAAGATTTAGGGATGGCACGAGGTGCGTGCTTGTTTCACGTTATTTTATATCTCAGGAACTGCTTATTGTCGATGCAGTAATACCTGAAAATGCGTTCTGTGAATTGATAGCTTTTAGCGAGGAAAAACGACTTCAGTGTTCTATGAGCAATGGCGTAAATCGTCGGTCTCTTTACTAGAATCAATATTACCAATTGCCTCGCATATCTTCATACCGATGAAATTGTGCGACAGGCGAAATGTCGTGACACTATTGCGGTGATCTTTGCCTCGAAGTAAATCACCAACGTCGAAACATATGGATCATAATGATCGATCAAATTGAATTGCCTCAAGCAGATTATTTGTTGATTAAGTTTTCAATTTATTCCCAACGTAAATTTCACGATTATATTCAGAAAATTCTGTGCTATGACTAACATACGTCAGAATATACCTAGTTAAACGTTGCAGTTATATGAAAGTCGATGACTAGCGCAGATTCGTGGCCCTCGTTTCACGTTAGTATAATAATCATACCGTGCGACAATTTGCAATCGTCAGTAATATCGTTTTACGCTAATTAAGACAAGTATGATCGACACTTGGCATAATCTTCGATCCGTCGTACGGCCAGTTTGCAATGGATATTCCCAGAAACGAGCAAAAAGTTGCTCTCCTTGTCCCGAGGTAGCCAATTACGTTAGATTCTTTACTTTCGCGAGAATTCCCATACGTACGCCGCAAACGGTCTCTAAGTATACGAGGAATTTAAATGAAGCGAAATCGAGATTTGCGGAGAATTCAAATACATGTTGGCTACACCTGCAGAAGACTCGTAATTCGCACCTTCGTGTTAAGAAACTGAGTCTTGCTGCACTCCCTTGAACGACTTAATGAAATTAGGGGAGGTGTTACGTTTAATGTGTTATTTATAAGATCAGACTTGATTAGATAATATAGCGTCATTGAAAAGTGAAAGTAAGGAGCAGTGTTGACGATGATGGAAGTTCAGATCAAACTTCGCAATGGCATCAAACTAATATTTCATCGCCAAAAAAATTACATCTTTTTCTGCGTTTCGCTTTTGACTGCTAAGATCGTTTCACCTAAGATCTAAAATTTGTTACGAATTTCGAACCATTCCAAGCTACAATGTATTAAGTAGTAGGTGTTCAATGAAAAATCTATCAGAAGGGACGTGGATTTGGATCCCAGATCTAATATAGCCTTTTCACAAATATTTACAAGGCGTGTATAAATATGATAAACGTACAAAACAATACCATCTGTCTAACTGATATCTGCTTGATGCCATTAGACTTAATCAGCACTTGATATTACCTGGACATATTCAGTCTCACTGCTAAGAAAAATTCTTCGGAACAATACAGATTCGACTGGGATGGACTTTCGTTAAAGACGCAGCGCGTCGGCCGTGTGAAATACATCGAGGAGCAATAAAAACGTCGAATGGTACCGTAAATGTGGAGTACCGGATTGTCTGACCTGAATATATCGGGGTAAGTCGAAGCGACCGGTAAGAAGGAGAGAAAGGAAGGAAAAGAGACGGTGAAAGAGAAGGAGAACGAAAGAGAAAGAGTAGAGGGGGTAAAAAGCTGAAAGTTCAAAGTTGTATTAGGTCAAGACGGATTATGCCGCGAGTAAAAACGAGCGAACGGGACTCGTCGCTCCCACAGAAACGGCTTCCAGGTTAAGGCAGATTAAGTCACTTTTTCACAACGGCGACCTTAACCTCGCCACGTTATGAAAGAGAGAGCCTGCGGCGTTTGGCGATTTTTATAACACCGTCCGAAAGGTGGTCTTTTCTAACGCGCAGGTATGTACTAATACAAACGAGAGCTTGACGTGCGATGCGGAAGCGTAAAGGGACGAATACGTAGAAAGAACGTTGAACCTCGACAATGGTTTAAGACTTTACGACCACGGCTCTACGCTCGTTCTTGGTGGTTGGTTTCCTAGTTTCTCAATACCATTTAGCTAATCCCTTTGAACACCTCGTACCGTCTGCCATTGAAACGACGTTAAATAGAATTGGAAACGGGCTTAGGAATTGAATAGAGGCCAATATAAATCGTAGAAACGGAACGTTACTTTTCATTAAAACGTACCTGTTTTATTACGATTCAAAGAGCCGTTCTGTACGTTTATAAGTGGCAATATGATATATACGGGGGAATATTCGGCTTATCTATTCGCTCGATCTTGTTTGGCAACCGTTCAAACCTTCTTCCCCGTTGGTAACTCCGTATCACCCTTCTTTGCAGTCTTCCGAGGATTCGCATAATGCGACATGCACGAGCAACGTTTACGCCAACGTAGAGGAGAATTCCGGTACCCTCGCATGAATTTCAGGTCGCCATCGTCGTTGTTCCTCCGTTCACTGGGCGACAGCATGAAGAAACTGTGCGCGAGTCAGCTTCGAGGGAGGAATTCCCACTTCTCTTTGCCTCTTCGTCCACCGTCTCCACTATTTCTCCTTCTTTTTCGTCTTCCTCTTCTGTTTCTTGATCCCCTCCGGCTCTTCTTCTTCGCCGTGTCGACTCATCTTCTTCCTCGAGCGGCATGCTGCTCAAAGATATTCTCCTCTCATCGCGGTTACTAGGCTCAAGAGTGCCGCAAGGTCGGAGCTCGAATGAACTGGCCCGATCCCACGGCCTTGATTCCACGCGGGTGCTTGTAACGAGAGTAATAAGCTCCCGATAACACGTGAGACTTACTTCCGCGAATGAACAACACTTTACCATGCAAGAAACGACGTGCATAATTGAAATCGTTACTTAAGTTGATTTAGCGAAATCGCTCTTTTCCAGCGCAGCAACACGGTTCGCTTGCACCGCACTTTTTCAACGCGTCCACTTTTTCGTCGCTCGAACGTCGACTCTGTCCATTCAATCCGAAGTCTATAGCCGTAGGTGTACTCCGGATTGCCTAGATCGCGATACACGTGTCGCGGTGAAAAATTGTAAAGGTGGCCGTGGGATTTGGAGCGCTCTTTGAAACGAATCCCATGGCTAGGATGGACGAGTCGTGTTCACTTTTGCGCCTCTTAAACATTCTGTATCTGAGGGCGAGCTGTTTTTTACTTACACGTAGTCTTTCGTTGTTGTCGTTGTTTTCTATTTCAGCATTGACAGCTACAGTCATTTCAATTAGAACCTAAAGTTTTCGGCTGTATCCAAACCATCTGATAGTCTTTCGATTTGAAAGGAAAATGTCGTGGTATAATATACATATTCTTTATCTTTACTTCACCATCGATACGTGGCTAATTAATGGTAATTATTATAAACTGTATAGGTAAGTCGAATTGAATCTCGGTGGGATCAAGAAAGGACGCTTCCTGGAGATAGTTAACAATTGCAAATCGATCGCACGCAACGAACTTTGAACGAGAACGAGTCATCGATTGCGATTAAATGCTGATCTTCCACATCTTCGATTTATCTCATTGATACGGGTAATTGCCTCTAAGAAATTCGACTTAGCCTAACAAGTCAGGTTTCTCTTTGGGGTACAATGATGCTGTTCCTCTTCTTAACCTACCTTCCTACCCCCTCTCCGGATCGTCCTTTTCTCTTTCCTACACAAGTGCAAATTGTCTTTCTTCCGCGTTCCCTCGGCGCTCCGAGATCCTTCGATGCCGGTTGGACGTCGATGGTGCTTGTGCCGGCGGTGATGGTGTACCGCGGGAATATACACGGACATTTTAGGCTCGACTTGGCAAAGAGAGCGGGTCACAGGTCACCACGTTCGTTAAATACCAGCCTCGGTATGACAATTACGGTACCGCTTGCGAGGGACGATGACACGACGCGGTATATAATGCTGTTTCGGAAGGAAGTCAGTGATGTACGTTTAGCAATGAGAACGAGCTTCACAATCCAAGACACTCGTTAAAGAGAATTGCCATGACGAAGTAAAGATAGACTTTTGGTATTATGATTGAGAGTGACTTTGTAATTTGATAATGAGATTGAGAATTGCGAAAAATCATCGCATGATTGTAATGTTAGCGAATTTATATTCAGTTTCTGGAAAGTTGTTAGAAGTTTATTTATTCTGAAAATTCTACTGTTACCGAATGCGTCGAGAAATAGACAACTGAGGAATTCACAGAAATTTTCGTTACTTTTCTGTTTCATCGAATTGAGTTTTGTGGATTCGTTTATTTGCAAAAAGTGTAATTGTAAAATGTATACTTATAATTAGACTATTGCGTTCTATTGCAGGATTGAAATTTAAGCGCGACGTCAAAATCGGCGCCGTACTAGTTCCGGGGAATATCATCATTACAGTGTCCCCAATTTGAGAAAAAGTTACTAGAAGTACAGATCAATAATTTTACAAGTGCTGTAAATTATTAGTGAATACTCAAAAAATGATTACATAACACATGTATGAGTTTTGATACTGAATTACGATAATCTACGTTTGTAAAGGACAAATTGTTTAAAAATTGCCACTTCCTTTCTTCTGTATCATCAGACTAAAGAAATATGGACGAGTTTGGACTTTTTCCAGTGCTTCCAACTACTGTATTTTACCTCTAGCCGTTGCGACGCTGAAATGCCAGTTCCCTCTAACAGATGGCGATACATACAGGAAGAAATCGTGCATTGCAGACTGAGGAGAAGTTCATGTTAACACCATCTGTTAGGTGCAATCACAATTCAAGTGGATCTTAACACATTAACCCTTTCACTACGGCGCGCCGCACGGTGGTCCAGAATGTGCATTTAGCCGCGCAAAAGTCAAAAAGTCGATTTTGGAATTTCGATTTTTTTACATAAGTATATCGATTCCTAAATGTTCACCGCCCCCAGAAATCAAAAAATTTTTAAAATTGGATTTATCCAATTACTACTTAATTAACCACAATTTTTAAATTGTAGTTACAACAAACGCTTAAAGTTGAAACTTTTTCTGAAGGCCTTTTTCTATCGAAAAACCACGTTGTCTTCTTTCTAACATTCTGACGAAACTATGCAATATTTTTTAATAATTATTGTTTCTATTTGAAGAGCATTCTTCCACGATAAAAGTTCACGTGTCGAACATAAAATTATTGTTTGTAGTTTATTTAAAAATTAATGTTGAAAACATGAAAGAAAATCGTCGAAGTTTTGTTATCTTTTGCAGACAAAATCTAGAAAGTGCTAGATACTTACACTATCTAATTAACACCATTCTTTTCTGTAATCCTTCCCTTAAACGATCCTGCAAAAATATCATCCGCCCGGATACACCTCGGACGGTTTTTTATTGTTTAAAGATTCGCGCGGACCTCGACAAGGCGCTGCCGCCAGACTGTCTCGTAAACTTTCGACAGGTATAACAATGAAGGGCCCAGGTAGACGCACGAAATAGTTGCAGAAATAACTTCTATATAGTCTAAGGAATATATGTGGAAAGTTTTAGCCGAATATCTTTCGATACTTATAAGTTATTTAATTTTTAAGTGAACCCTGCACGGCGAAGACTAGGGTTTCCTTTCAATCGGATAACGTAGCTCATTCCTCTTTGCTCGGATCTTAACAACAAAGCGATTAAGTAATAAAAGTGATGCTATAGAAGTCTTCGTCCTCGTTAGTGCCAATAAGATTTTGTTTTTATTGCACGGTATCTTTAAGAAACCCGGGAATTTACTGACCGCGTGTCCCACTGGGTCTATGCAGTTGATCTGGGTTACATAAACTTTAGGAAGGAATATCAACAAAAGGTGCAGATAGATAAAGCCAATTTTAGCAGGAACTATTTCTGTATAGTTTAAAATAAACATCTTCAAAGTTCTCAGAGGCTACTTTGTGGTACTTTTTAGTTTTTCCATTTTGAAGTTAGCAATGTAAGCTCAATAAGCCAATGTACATAGCTACCCTCTATATATCAACCGCCATTTTGTTTTTAAAATTTTTGAGTTCAGATTCGTAATCAGCAACCCAAAAAATAATAGAATACCAATTTTTAACTAAATCCGATGTGTTTTGAGCCCGTGGTGACGATTTTAAAAAGATTGAAAACTGCGCGAGGTGCGTGAACAGCTAAATTCACGCTCTGGACAGTAAGCTTCTGTCTAAAAAACGATGTTGTGACATTGCATTTAGAAGCAAAATGATTTGTATTCATAACAATGTATTCATAATTTTTTCATGAACGTATTTTTATATGGCACTTGTTTGAACCCGTGGTTTCATTTTTGGAGCGGGTGACTATAGTCACCCGTCGGGTATAGGAGGCATTTTGTGGACGGTGACGATAGTCACCCGTAGTAGCGAAAGGGTTAAGGACCGCTCACGAGTTTCCTCGTGTTGCGCGTCCCATCTGTAACGGATGGATCACAAAATAGTAACCCGAGTTTTCTACACGCTGTCTTTAGATGTCACCTACTTTGATGCATTGTATCTAATGTATTTAACTTGATGGTTAAATCCTTGGTGTGCCAAAAATCTAAGTACAAGTGTGCCCGAAAACTTGCAATCCCAAGCCTATGTCTTACAGATTTCTTTGCGGTCCTTAATGTGTTAAATCTAAAAATCGAGCAGATGTTGATGCCAGACAACAATTTTTTAATGATTCGATAATGAACTTAAGAAACATGAAAACTCATCACGGTACAGAATGTTTATGATTCAGTATCGCTAAGAAAGAAGTTTAGAAATTTTTATAAGAAAATGAAACTTAACGATATAAATTATATGTATAACGTTATTTTATTTTTTATTCACAGTTTATAATTTATTACTTTCATAAAGTCGCAGAAATAGTTGCTCTTCGACAATTTTCTTCGTTTCCCGGCTTTACCAATAACAGTTATTTACCTTCCGCTCGTTTGCACTCCAGATCACATTTTCGGAACATTATCCAAGCACACTTAGTGCCCGTACAACTTCAATATTGCGGCACCACCTTGAATCTCAATCAGCGACGATTACTTAACCCACAATTATAATCAAACCTGAAGCGAATCTATCCCAAGGATATCTTACTTATTAGGAACAACCAGATTCTGTAAGTTAACAATCAGTACGGAAATTATGCAATGTGAAGTCAAAGGATTCGTTTAGGATTAATTGATAGAGTCACGTTTGTGGCTCAGTTATTTTTAGGAGACATTTCTTAAAATTTCTCATTTCGTAAAACAGCAGGTCCTATGTTAAATTTCCGTAGCAGTTAAACTTGTACAATAAAAAGAAAAAGAGGAAAAAAAGAAGAAGAAGAAGCAACTAATATTATCTTATAATATATACAGCAAGTTCCCCAAGCATTAAAAAAAATGCTTTACACGAATCGTTATAACTCCTTCCTTTTTATAAGCTTTCAAAAGAATAACATTCACTCCCTGTTTTCCACCACGGGGACGAGACTGGGCCTACGCTGTTTCTCAATATCAAGACGTTTTCTCTGTTCGATGCTAAGCTGCAATATGTTAAAAGTCAGGCACTAATTGGATACAGCCTTTTCATGATCCGCACAGGAGCGAAGAGGGTTGATTTAGATTATTGGGAAGAGTAACGCAGCAGAGGCTGGCTGGGACAGATCGGGTTACACAAAGGCAGCTTTTTAATTGGATAACGTCATATCGACGTGTTCACGCGCGTGTCCTAACTTTTCCCATCGATTTGCCCGCTTCGCCAGCGGGCACCTCCGCACTCCATGCAGAGAAAATCGACGCGCTACCGTTTCCCTCCCGTTCCTTCTTTTCCCCCCTCCTCCTCTACCGCCGCCTATTCCACCGTCTCTATCCACCTTCTCGTCCCTCGATGTACGTTTCATATCGGTCTCGATACACCGTGCGAACTCGTTAGCTGTTCTACAGTTTCGTCCTACGCGCGGATTGGAAAAATACGATATCCCTTCGCCTATTCCGCCATGCAACGATCCAGCGCGTATCAAAGAACGCGATAGTATTTTCAATTTTCAATCAATCCCGCCGCCTATAACGACCAGATGTAAATCCTTGTGTTAGCTGACCGAGAATCGCACGTCATTTCGCGCTTGTATTCCTTTTTGGACAATCTGCTTCTTTCGCGACTTTGCGTTACCCCGGCACGTCTTATTTAATTCTTCGATTATCAAGCGTTCTCTGATTGATAAGATTTACAAAGTGTCTCTGTATTTCCTCGTTAAAAGTTGCAACCGGGTGCAACACAGAGAGAAAGCCTGTACGCGATATTCTAAGAGAAATTCGACGAAGTTTTCCCTCGATTATTTACACGTTCTCAGATGGTTACCCTCAAATTCGTCGTAATCGAATTGGATCGTTTCTGCGAATGTATTCGCGAGTGCTTATGTGCATTATCCTGATAGTCCGCACCAGGTTCGAGCGCGATTAAAAACGATTATTGGAATTATTTATGGGCAACTATAGATTCGTACGAACAGGTATCGTTCTTTGCGGAAAAGCTGAGAGGGTACTACGGGCAAGTAATTTACTAATGTAGATCCGACCCGTTCCGGTATCGCTCTTCCCTCAAACTTCACCTTTTATATCTCTCTCTTTATCTCTGTTTCTCCGTCACCTTTGTATCCAATCCTGTCTCTCATTCAGGCCTCTCCCCTTCTTTCCTGTCTCCGTCTCCGTTGGACCAAGAGTATTCCTGATTCATCTTTCTTTTCTGCAACCTCCGTCTCAACCTCGCCGCTCTCTCCGGCTTCTGCGGTACGTTATCTATCCACTTGAAGCGAGCTATTACGCGATTGTATCTTAAATAAAATATTACCGGCGTGCCGTCGCCAACCACTCAAAATAATAATTGCCTCCTCCCGGTGTCAACCCTCGCTCTCGTGACCCCCTCATCATGGAACGAGCTTGTCTATCTTCCTATTCTCTCTTTCGACCCCTTGATAAGGATACGGAGAAAATGCAAGTGGCACGCGTAATCTACTTGCCACTTCGCTTACTGAAAAAGAAAGAAGCACGGCAGATCTATTAGAACGAGGGGATGATCTTACTTTTGCCATTAATGTAATCGCAATGCGAAGCAGAACCGCTGCTACAGTCTTTACTGAAATATCTAAATAGATTTGACGTAATGATCGAAGTATTTTCTATGGGTGGAGTAAATTACGCTTTTTTCTGCATTATTCAATAATATTTTTGGATACCGACCGTTTTAAATATTGTTATACATGGAACAGCCAGTAGAACTAATGTTTCTGGGTTACGGGATACGTCAATTGTCATAAATATTAGAACAGGAAGATTCTACGGTCGAACGCCCTCGGTATCGGACATGTTATACCATAAACGTTAAAAGTTTTGTAAAAGATTGTCAATTTATTTATAATGTCTAAAATGCAACGAAGATATTTTGCAAAACGCATCTCAAAGTGACTCATCAAATTCCAAATATGATATACTGCTTATCTTTATAAAAATTAATGAAGAATTCTAGTCACTAGAGTCAATCCAAACTACCTACCTACCATCCTATTTTGAAGCTAGTAAAAGAATTAATTGGCGATCGAGCTAAACAGCCGGCTTGCAATCTCCCTAAAATCATTTTGACGGCGTGCGTGTCGTATCTTTTGTACTCGAAAGTCCAGAACCCTTTTGCTTTAATGAAATTTTTGAAATCGTATTACGGAATACAACTCAAGGTATGTACTGATGTTTCATCGTTCAGTCGCAGGATCGCAGAATCTTGACTCGTAGAATTTCTTACTTCTTTCTGAAAGGATTCTGAGAAAATGTGATTTGAATTTTTTTATGCTTGGATGTGTTTGGTCCCTGGAATATCCAAGTGCTTGAATTTTTCTGTCTTCGAAACTTCGAACAACCAAAGATATTCCGCTTTGGATCTCTGGCAGTCTTCAATTCGCTGAATATTCAAAGTTATCGAACAATTGGTACTAGAATATAATTTGCTATTCTATTGTTTCCATTGTTTTGAGAGAAGCCAATTGTATCAGTTATATCGCGTCTTACTATATCGTAGGGTTAATCGCGATGCATTTGTTGCTCGCGCAATTACGTGCTACTTCGAATGGCGAATTCGATTACTGAATTAATTGTTTGCACGCTGACGCGCCAGTTACGCGGAACGCAATATGTAAATGCAACGGGCAGTTTCGTTCCAGCGGATGAATCTTTGTCAGAGTTTTTCCGCTCTGGAAAATTGAACACCTCGTAATACCAAAATTGATTCTATTTAATTAATCCTTTAAAATTTGGCGGGACATATGGGTAAGATTTTACACGCATGTAAAATTTTATGTTGATTTTTATCCCCTTATTGTTAGTAATACAATTTCGGTATAATCAGTCGAATATTCATTGTAAAAATTTTTCGTATTTTGCGCATCAATTTCAAGCTGGACAAAGTAATGTAAAACGTGCTGTCAATTGAAGCGATTTCTGTAAAATTTGTAAAAGTGTAGCGTGTAGTAAGTCTATATAATTATGTTGTTTGCAACAGAATAAATGAGATAAGTAGTATGTATATTAAGGGATTACTCCTGTCTTTCACGGCCAAAGAGGTCGTTATTTTAGCATTTTTTTTTATACAAAATAGTTTTTTACAACACACTATGAATGTGATAAATTTGAAAATTTATACGTGATTTAGTTATACTGTCTTCGATTTACATAAGTTTTGTTGATTCGATACATTTAACACTTAAAGCTACTGTTGATTCCAAGCAAAAAATGTTAGTGAGATTTCGTTCCATACACAAATAGCTATCGTTCAGCCTACGAGCAAGACAAAATGTTCGACTTTTCTCAATAAATTTTCCAAAATTTCTGATAATTAAAAAAAAAGCATATAATTTATGATCTATCCAGTACCTAAGTCGTATGATGAACGGGTTCTTTCTTATCATACAGTTAAAATTTTAAGTTGATCGGGTCAATACTTTTTTCTTAAACGTGTCAAACAACTGTGGAAAATAGTATTTCGAGAAAAACTCCTTTAAAATTTACTCGATCGCTTGCAGTCAAGTATATAATCATATTTTAAAAGTCTTGAACTTCGGAAATTTTAACTTAATATTTTAAATCTTTTTGTCAGTACTTTTTTACAGTAAATTCTAAACAGGGGGGAGGGGAGGATATACAATAGAACCAGATAATTCTTACGCTCTCAGATAGATAAAAATAAATAATATTAATTTTAACGGATCCTTAAAACGAATCACATTGAGGTCCCTCAGTTGTTTTCGGCCCGTAGTCTGTTCTTTTTAATCCTTTGAGACACAAGGATTGACAAAATAAGGTGGCTCATATTGCAAGATATTATTTTTTGCTAATGGAACAACGTTGGTTTATCTTTATTAGCAAAGTTATATAACATTTCAAAGTGGCTCAAAAATATTTCTCCATGCATATTCACGTGTTAAACAGGTGGGACATTTTAATCCTACCGTGCCTCAAACAGTTAAAAAATGAAAATTTTGTTTATTTTTTCGGCGTAATTACTTTATCGAGAATAATACGTACTTATTGTGTACAATTTGTCTCAATTTGGGTAAAATTACATATTGATTTGGTTCTGAAAAGGTCACAGGGACTGATGCAAGTGAAAGAAATGGAAAATTTCTTTTATTCTTATTTGTACTTACTTGACTGTGATTGAATGCAACACTTTGAAAAACAATATAATTTCGCAACTTCTTGTCGCACTCCTTGTCGAAAATAAAGTTAATAGGACTTCCAGACTGTTTGTTAAGTGTTTACTAAACTAGAACAGTAAAAACAGTTGACATGCTATGCACATCAAAAAAACTTTATAAAGAGATAACTATGAACCTATATCGCACATCATTTCACCGCAAGGAAATTGTTTTAAATCACAATTTCCTCCAAACAGACGCATTCTACAGTATTTTAATATCTTTCTGCAATATCAAACATCAAAAGAGTTAAAAGATCTCATCAAACTGTCGCTCGAGGATGAGTTTTAATAGAAAAACATTGGGAAAGTATGGAACCTCTCTCAATCACCATCAGCCGTTGAAATTAGAAAAACAAAGCGTATAGTATGAACTATTAGTAGTTATATATTACTATCGAAAGGGTTATTTCGAAAACAGCAATTACCGCTTGATCGACTATCCCGAAGAGATGAGTACATCCTCGAAGATAGAATAATTATTGTGGCAAAGCCAGTGTGCATGTAATGTTGAGAGAATAAAATCCTTGGTAGATGGCCGACAGCACACGTTCACCAACACCAACGAAGAGCTTATTTACCTAGGCTCACTCTGTAGACCCTGACACGAGGAAAACAGTTGTACGCTACATAGGTACCTACGCTAATTAGAGCCACTCCGGCGGAATAATTAGAAATTAGACCGAACGGACTCACGGTGAAGCAGAGAACGCCGAGGGAGACACTCTTAATATATTTCTTTTATTTCTCCCTTCCCTCTACCCTTTCACGGTACTGCACGCAACGAATGAGTACGTTAAAGAACGAACGGAAAAGAGGAAATCCAGCACGAAGACAAGTGCACGCGCTTCGAGGTAATCGGACAATGAAGAAATTGCCGAGTTAAAGATGAAAGAATGTCTCTTTTGTTTGGGCTTTAACGATTCTTCTTCTCCTGGGATAATGATTATGCTCTTTTGACGAACGGGACTTCGATGTTGCAATTAAGAGACGAGGGTACAACTTGCATCGGATTGAAGCAGAGCGGACTGGCCGAAATTGTTGCGTGGCAGTTATATCTTAAGATGAGTGATTTTCATTTTGCTCAAAAATTTCCGGAAAGTTTGCGAGTTTGATAGAAATATTGTAAGAAAATTTCAGGGGGTTAGTTAATCTTAAATACATCAACGCAATAGATACACCGGCAAGCCTAAATTATTCTTATTTCAAGACGCCAATAGAAGCATTCTAGGTGATACAACTAATTGTAAGTTGCAATATTTGCATCCTTTCAGTGCACTCAATGCGTCGAGTCCTCGACGAGTGTCGCTTAAAACCAAGGCCAAGATAATGTCGATTATCCTTAGAAATATTGTGATAATTTTGAAGTAAAAAACAGAATTGGATAAAATGATAGGTAATTTTATCGCAATAGAATGGCAATTGCAAGTCGAAGGGTCCTATACGCAGTGAGTACTCGAAGCTGTCAGTAACAGGGCATGAAGAAGCAGAAGCCATCAATAACTAGCGCGGTCCGGTGTTCGCCTAACTCTAACGAAGGACGATTTCTAACGATCCCTCGCCAACGTTCAACTTCTGGACGTAATTAATTCCCCGGCTAACCCGGAATGCTATAATTAATTGCCGGTGGCTGATGAGGGGTAGAAGGGTGGCTGCAACAATATGTACCCGCTTCGATTAGAAGCACGGACCTCCGTGCAGTTATGCAATTAATTAAATTCAGTTTGTTATGCGCAGCCGATTGTTAATTACCACTGAAGTCCCGGAAACGGTACTCCGTCGAATTGCCAGCTCGAAAGACTCTCTTATCCCTGTCCCACTGTCGAAATAACAATAATTGCATTGCCCGCTAAACTTTAACGTTGCCATTGTACCCTTAAATCTTGGTGTATGGAATTAATCCATTCAAGCTGTGCAATTAAAAAATGTTCCATAGAGTGCAACAGTTTGAAATCGATGTAAAATTTGCCAATTAAAAGGACGAACTTCGTCCGTTCGAACCATCGTCGTAACTGCAAGGTAATACTTGTTGCGAGCAATAAGGTGCTCGTTATACGGTATTTGGACAACGAAAATCCAGTCGGTGATTTATTACCGACGCGATTCGAGTTGGTCCATGCAATATTTATATAATTGCAGTATAGATTTTCGCTTAAGACTAACGTAGGTATTCTTTCAAAGAGAAATGATTAATTTCAATTTGCATGAAAACTCTCCCCTGGAGTCCCTTTCTTGCAGCAACAAGTACTCGTTAAGGAACATTAAAGATTCCTTAGGAAGAATAAATTAATAGACAAAAAAATCTTAACAAAGGTGACCTTCCAGAATCTCTATTTCCCCGGTAGTGTTATGTAACAGTGAGAAATTCGACATTCTTCTTTTAATTTTATTCCCATCTTTCGAACAATGCTTCATTCTCCAAAGTTCCGCTAATATATATCAGCCCTTTCAACTCTAATTGAACCTTCAAATTTATCATCCCTGACTTGGCGCGAGGTGAAAGTTAATACAACGTTCCCTTCTTCCTTTACAGATTTCCGTATTTCATCATTTTCGATTGACCACCGGCAGCTATTAAGCGAGTTAAGCTCGTTGATTCGCGATACATCATGGCTCTTCCATCGGAAACTTGCGTTCGCCATATTTAACCTCAGGAATGCTCGATCATAGAAAGTTATATTCTCATCCCCTTTGATACAACGCCAACATTGCCTGGCGTACTGTCGTACTCGTTAATTTACAACTTATTTATCACTCGTGGCAATTAACGTTATACAAGCCACAGTTTCGTTCGTGTATTGTTTACAAATTACGTATCTACAAGTACGCCGTATTCTTGATAATCCGGAGATAAGCGGGATGGAGGTAGGTTCATGTTATCGGCAATATGGATTAACCGGGACAATGGTGATTTTATAGCTGCAAATCGCCATTGAGACGTTCCGGCGCAGTATAACATATCTCGTTTAGAAACGGTTATTCGTCCATTATCCTTTGTAACATTTGTCAAATCATTTCTTTGTCTTTTTCTTTTATTTTATTCCGACCGCTGCGATTAGAATCTACAGTTTTAGTGTTGAACTATTTTATCATACATAATTCCCACAGTTTTAATTCTTATCATCCTTCATGGACGAGAAATATAAATTACAACCACGGTCTCAGATATTTCTAATTTCTCCCGAGAAGTTAACCAATCGACTGTGATGTCAAAAAACGAAGATTGCCCGATGGCAGGGTCGAATACATCGCGATAGCATAAAAAGAAACCCTCGACATCCTATTATTGGGGATCCGCGATCATTAGAGGGAGCCTCAGAGTGTCGTTTCCTGGGAACGTTCATAACAAGCAACAGAAACACGTCGCGCTTTTCGTAAAGGCAACACACATTGCCGTCGCGCGAATCCCCCTGTCTATTTATAAACTTTTATTTAAAGTGGCATAAACTTATGGATATAATACGTATGTACATAGACAAAGTTGTATATGTACGTACAACGGGGATATACGTTTATAAATACGAGTGTGTTGGTGCACGGTAAGCGCATCGGTATCCGGCATTCTCCACTTGAGGAGGCATTTAACGGACGCGCACGTGTTCGTCGAGCATATTGCATTTGTGTGTCGTTCGATAAATAGGTGGGTAAGCAACTCCAACAGAAACCCGTGTTAATTAACGTTGAGTTTCAGGACTGATTTACGTGGCGTCTAATTAGCGGGCCTGCCGGCGACGTAGTAGGCATTTTGATTGGCCAGTCCGCGAATAGAGCTCGGCTCGATTGGCCTTGCTTTTCTCTTACCGACGGTATCGATTGTTTTCGTTTCTTCTCCGTGGCTCTCACCCTCATCCACCCTCGACTCCCTGCTCGACGTTCTCCAGGACCCCTTGCTCCTTTTTCGACGTACCCCTCCTCTTCCCCCTTACCAACCACCCTCTCTAACAAAGCCCCAGATAGTTGCAGCTTGCGTTCTCAAAGGGATTCCATTGGAAAGAATAGTGTCGCCTCGAAAGTAATGCATCATAGGGTTTTAGTTTTACTCTCTCTCTCTCTCCTCTGTTTTTTACACTTTCTCTTTCTCGCTTTGTCTTTCTGTCAGTTTCTTCGTCCATCTTAAATTCTACCTTGAAACCAGTGATCCGCCGTTTCTTACCAATGATGTTAGCATTCTACCTTTTCTTTTACATTAGCCACACAATCGCGACTATGATAGAGCATTGTTACTTACAGCTGATACTTTAGTCGATAAAGTTGAAAACTGCCGTTAGTTAGTAGGAAAATTATTTAAACTGGAGCTAAAGGCAGACAAAATTTGTTAAGAATTTGGTAAATATGTCTGGTTTGGCAAACAGTCGTAACGTTTTTTACTATCCTCCAATTTCGTAGTCATAGATGCTTGTATACATAAGTAAAAGAAATATAATAAAAAATGAATACAAAATAAAAATAATTTTAGGCGTCTTGTTGCAGTCAAATCACGAATTTGTCAAAATATTTTCACCGTGTGGAGATGATCGTTCGAAAAACAAGGCGGTAACTCAGTCGATAAATCGCTGAAGAGAGAAAAGCGTGGCGTAATCACAGAAAAATTACATTTTTCCAACAACAGCTGTGTATTTGTGCTGTTGAAACGCTAGAAAATTCTGTTGGTCCTTGCCATTATTTAGCGGACAACGGGTGAATGCAAATCGTGTGCTATTAAAGCGAGAACAGTGTAGCAATATAGTAATTTAGAAAACTTACAATTAACTCGATAGCTATTTAGACTGCGAGAAGCTCTTTGGTCATTCACAAATAATAAGTTTCATAATGAACATTGAACAATCACGATATTTTAATTGTTAAATCGTGTTAGGTATCAACACGAAACTAATTGTCAAAATCATTGACAAAGTTACATATATTGTACTTCTCTATCTTCATCTTCTTTATACATCTTTCATTCGTATATCATAATTTTTATTTGCATTGTATGTGCGTGAATTATGTTATGTTATATTAATTATGTTAATGTTCGAATTCTACCAAAATATGCTTCCGATTAATGATCCTTACGTTATGTGTAGCAAAAAGTTCCTCTCGATTTTACGGGAATGTTACAAATTTATTTAAAATATCGTAATATACTAATGCTAAATCACTGACATAATCGCTCCTGTTATTTATAATCTTCACCGAATTTTGTGGATATACGCAGATCGCATCACGATAGATATTATAATAAGATATTTTGGAGAAATTATTTCTTGAAATTTTGTGCTGACCAAATGATGTTCTAGGGAGCGGAATAGGAAAAAATCAGACGGAGTTATATCTTACGAGTTAACCGAATATGGAAAAATTGTTCATCCGACTGAAAAAAGTCACTTCCGTTGTAAAATTGAGGAAGTCAAACGTCGAAGTTTTCCGATTTACCCAGTTCTTTATTATTCTTAATCTCTATACTTCAAAATTTTTTAAAGAGCTGGTTATAGTTCCCGATCAAATAAATGTAGCAGCTAACTGAAACTGAAAGATCTTTTTACTACACGTAATACTTACGTCTTCCAAAGTCTTTGCCAATACTGTTTTTTTGTTCACGCTTTTGAAATTAATATTACGAGAAAAAAACATTTGTTTTTCACGCTTTTTCACGTTATCCGAGCATGGATCGAAGCAAAATGGAATGGGTTTCGCAAGTAATACTCGCAATTAACGAAATTCACCACGGTTCCCTCGGCACAACGGGCACTCGAGCGAGGCAAGAATTGATTACACGCATCGAAGTAAACGGAGAAAGTAACGCACGTTTACCGAACAACGCAAACGAGACTGCCTACTGAGCGTGAAGCTGAGATTGACATTTTTGCGAAGACGCAGAAAGCCGGCATTGTTTTCTAAATCGAAACGTCGTTCGGAGAACATTTACCTATCCACGGCTTTCGAGAAAGTGTATATTCTTACTCTTTACAGCGCGTTTCTCATTAACATTCTGTGTTTCCTGTCCCTCTTTTTATCCATTTCTCTTTCTCTTTCGCCAGAATAGACACGCGTAAGAATCGTTTATTCGCAGTGACAGCTCTCAGTACTTTTCCCCTGGCAGTAATTGGATCGGTCGAGACGCAACGATACATTTTAGTTTCATGGCGAAATCTATGCGAAAGTTTTTCCGTCGGCTGCTAAACAAAAGACGTTCATGCAACGCCAGCCAGAGAGGACGGTTTTTATTAAAATTTCTCTACTCATGGAATTACGCCCGTGAAATTCGATATTCAATCGAGTGCTGCCGCTCACCGTTCACTACCTATCGGTCTTCAATGAATCTTTGTTTACGTTGTAGGCGCGCCACGCGGAAAAGTAGTATAGCGTGCGCACTGGCAATTTTCATCGTTGCGAAATCTACGACCGTGCCGAATCTGCCGTGTTGATTGCACGATTATCAGTTCTTTTAGCATTCCCGTTGCAATTGCTCTCGTTCTAGCGGCTTCGTTTTACCGATACTTTTTTACTTGCATTGGGAAACCTTTCGCAAGTTTTGTTTCTCGATGTAAATGTTGAAGTAAAGTGACGCTTTCTAGTTAATGAATCGCGTGGAAGAGCTTTAGTTCTTTAATTAGACTCTGTGAGGGATTGGTCTATCGGTGTACAAAGTGCAAGTGTTCCTTGATCCATTGTAAATCTATAACTGTAATTCTGTTTTCGGAGGTTTCGTAATAAATATAAAGAAGAAAATTTGAAGTTCTTTTCAAGTAAACGTTAAATAGGAGCAACTTTAACAATAGCTGCAATGCCGTCTTACCTGTTTTTACAAAGAGGCATCAGCAACGCAAAGACATTTGGAAGGAATCTGATGTGGGAGATGAATCGTAAGAGGTCGGGTAATTTTCTAAAAACTTGTGATTTTATTAATTAATAAACGTGTTCGTATGTGTGTCCGTGTGTCGGTGTATTTGTATTTTACAAGAGGCCGCGAAACCACTTAGAGAAGTCGGGTCCCGGATAAGAAGTCGAGATAAATCAAATAACAAAATTAACTAAACGCGAAAGATCGTGATTGATCCAGCCGCGTGTTCGCTCAACCGAGGACGTTGTTGCACCATCCGGAGCCATTGGATATAATTCGCAGATTTGTTGTCCCGCATTTTTCACAACTCTCTGCCTGTACCCCGTGCTTCCAAACCATTTTCCGTCCCAAACTAAAATCTACGTTACCTATCCACAAAATAAAAATATTCTTCGATTTCTTAAAACAGCGTCAACGAATCGTATACGGTCCAAAATCAAAATAACGTATTTTCGATTCTGAGAAGCAAAAAGGTACACTTAAAAACAAATCGAATCATAGCGGTCAATAAATCTTCCTTCCTCGGTTAATCGAGGAATGAAGATGCGTGTAAAAGAAAACATATTTGCAGGTTTATTATGCGCAGAATACAATCAGGAGAAATAAAAAAAAATGTGAGACAACTGTCGGCTGATAATTCCAGGACTCGGATCCTCGAAAGCACGGTACACGCCGCGGGCACCCTATTGAGGGCGCGCGGGAGCCCCATTGCCGCTTCAATAGTAAATACATAACCATTTATATCACACAAACTTTTAACAATATACAAAATGTACCCTATGTACAAGATTAAATTACACGATCCATTCGGCGCGACTCTCTCTCTCTCTCTCACACACACGCATTCATTCTCTCTCTCTCTTTCGTTGCGAAATTGATTATTCGCTTCTTTCACAATTTCTTCCTTATCGTCTTTTGCTTTCAAACGTCACGAGGGACGCGCGCGAAGATCGAGGTCCACTCGATGATCGAAAGCGCGCGAATTGCAGAAAACCGCGCGATTTCGAACGCGAATTTGACGAAGAACATTGAAAATCGTTGCGCAACAAAGTCTGGTCGCGCGACGACGTTCAAAACTTCGTTTCCTTTTCTTTCTTTTTTTCTACTTCTCCTTTTTTCCCGTTCTTTCAGTTTGTCATTTTCTCACCTCGGATCTTCGTAGGCGCGCAGGGGCTGATGCTTTGTTTGGACGAAAGTTTTTTTTTCTGCTAAGAACGAGAGACGAGGGTAAACGAGTAACAATCAGTTGTGTGCCACGGAAGCGGCCTTCGATTCGTCCCAGGAATAACGATCATTCCGCTGAATTTTACGGTTACGCTTTTCCTATCCAAGAAATTTTACGCTTTTTCGTTCGAAGAAGATGAACAGCTTCACTTGAGTGGCACGATTTTAAAATCGTGCAGGTGCATAATATGAATTTTTGTCACAATTTTAAGTTATTAGAATGGAATGAATTACATATACATTGCAAATATGAAAAACCTTTGAGATTACAACGATCATTTAATAAAACTCCATTATTACGATTCTATAAATTCATAACTATCTTAGCACAAACGACTTTTAAGCAACGCGAGAAATACGTTCTGCAACGATTGTTTACTTTCGATCTAACGAAAAAGCGTCGATTACAATTTTCCGTTTAATTTCTTCAGTTAGCGATCGTTCGATAGACCTCAGAGACCAGCCGAACGATCGTCAAACTTAAGACGAAAGAAAGCAGCCCCGTATAACTTTACATTCAAACTTTGTGTGCTTTTCTTGTTAAGTTTCGCATTGAGCTTCGAACGTGCCTCCGCCCATGTCGTTTCTCCGTTGTTCTTCGCGCGCGATTAACGTCATTGTTTTTACGCCGCTTTGGCAAAAGAAGCGTTTGCTTGTGTTTTTTTTTATACAGTCCATAAGCAACGGAGGGTTTCGCGGGAGAATAACCTCCTACGAAAACGACATCGGCCCCGAGCGATAGTTAGAGGATACATCGTAATGTGTTCACGATTATACATTTATGTTTAATTTATTGCGATCTGTGTCGAAACCCTGCCACTTAGAAAAGTATGTATATCTCTCATGTTTCCGTTCCTAAAGCCATTCATTGGTCTTCGATATCGCATTTCTTTTATTTTCATCGCTCGATTCCCAGATTACCTGTTTTCGTCGTGCGATCGCACGTCTCTCAGAGACGTGCGATCATCATTGGTGCACTTTGAGATTGAGATTTAAAGTTTCATAGGAAAAGGAAGCGTGATCTCGGCGGAAAATGTTTCTACTTGAGGCTAAACGATGTTTTGTCATCGACGAATGTCTCAAATGGCACGTAATGTTACGAGTTTGTTATATTGCGTCGTAATCGTTTAGACGTCGTTTCCCTCATGATGATCTAAATCGATTACGAGGCACAAACAGTATGATTTCTTCGGCGGAACAAAGTCGTGACACTATTAACGATCATGGTAATATATTTCCAACAATATATCGGAATTCTAGACAGTCATAAAAACAAGCTTTGACGTTTCTGTTAGTTTAAAAAGTTTCGCCCTCGATGTTTCATCGTGTCCAGTCAAAAACGCCTAACCGACGTGGACGAAGATGGAAATAATGAGAGAAGGATTTGGCCAGCCCAGAGAATTTTCTAAGTCGATGTTTGCGAAATCGAGTTCGCAGCGACCTACGGAAGTACTATCCGAAAATGATTTCCTCGTGGCGTCAATCATGCCCCAAAGCAATGCATCCAGTTTTAATTCTCTACATTCACAGCCGTTTACACGAAGGCAGCAGACGAGGGAGTGTTATTCTGCCCGACACAGCAAATTCTTTGGGATTTCGGAGTTGAGATATAATACAAGGGCAATTTTCATCGACGCTCTATCCCGATAGAGAAATGCATGGATGGTAACGTCAGAATTGTACGAACCGCTTTACTCGTGAACGCTTTCCTTTGACGGTTTATTTGTACAAAATGTAGTTATTAATCAATACGAGATAATTAAATTTAAGCCAGGTAGTGCAAAAGCGCCGGAAAAGATTGTGTGTTTGAATCCGAATTCGTCGTTGATTGAATACAAATCAGGGACAATTTTATGAGGTTATTTCAATGCAATCCATCGACAACGTTCGATCGAATTTCTCCAATTATAAAGACCGTTCGTCGTCTATCGATATCGAATCGCGCAGCGGGGGTTAATTCATGGGGAATTGTTCGATCGTTTTCACACAGCAAGTTGGATTGTACGTCTTCGCGAACGAAAAATCTTCCGGTGGCTGACGAGACAAAAGAGCGAACGTTAACAAGGTGGATTCGAATGATAATTCCGTTCGTTTCGCCTCCGAGATTTCGTTCCGAGGGACTCGATTAACGATCGTGAGAACAAGGAGCGCTTAATGAGTTTACGGAACCAGTCGACGAGAGCGTATCGAAGGGAGCGGTAATTTTGAAAGAAAAATAATTTTCTATGAGTCGGAACCTGACACGGTCTGAATCGTCGAATTATTTCCTCGCCTCATACGTGACGCATCTCGCTCGAAATCGGAGTAGTCTCTCTTTTTCTCTCTTCCATTCTTGTCAGCACGTTGGATAGTGTTTCTTTTCCTCGTCGTGTATCGGCAGTTTCCGCCGAAATCGCACGCTTAGAAATTCTTTCTAGATCTTGTCCGCAATAATCTACTTTCTGCCATAAATTGATCATCGATTAAACATAACAATAACATAAATAAATTGTCAGCAAGGTTCGAAGGTTAATGAAAACAAGACCGACATTTTCGGATGATTGGATCTTACCAAACTATTTCTTGTGTCTCCTTCCTCAGGTCAATCAGATTGTACAGGAAATTTCGGAGGTACGTTGATCCTTTTATTAAATCGCAATAAGCTCGAAAGATCGCGATTTACAGAGTAAACTAGGATGAAAGCGATCGTCGATGCGCGCGACGACGAAAGGAATCGTCGGACGGTCGATCGAGCCTGGATGAGCATCGGTATCGAAGCCGAAGAAAACTGCCGCCGCTGCTGCTGCTGCTGCTGCTGCTGTTCCTGGCGACGACTCGCGCACGATTCGTGCCTTGAGACTTCTTTCTTCCGATTTTCCACGATTGAGCAACGATTATCGATTGGGTATAGAGACCAGTGCACACGAAGTGCACCATTTTCCACGCATTCGTAGTCTGGCGCGCAACCCTCACCCAAAGGTTCAACGCGTTTGCGTACTATTCTAATCGCGAACGAGTTCGCAAAGTTCGTGTGCATTTTCCTCGAACATCTTGAGTCGTTCAAGTACACAGGCGCAAAACGATCGCGCGAGAACCGAACCGAGCACCAAACCGATGCGACTCGGTCTTAATAAACACCACCGAAATAAGTCGATTCTCACAAAGAATTTCTTGCGCTCTATCGATAGAGAGTTGGCAAATTCTCTTGATTTCTCACCATCTTGTCACGGTCCTCGTCCATCAACGGTATCTTCCCGCGCGCACAGAATATTTACGCGAGCAGCGAATTTACCACTCGATAGTCGCGAATCATATTGACCGCGCGGTGAAGTTCACCTCCGAGTGTTTCTCAAAAGGAAACTAGCGGTCTCTCTGCTCGGCGGACGAGCGCGCGAGGAGAACTATCATCTATCGGCCGTCCAAGTCCAAAGAATCCTGCGCTTCTCGTGACTTTTTTCTTCCCCGACGCGAAGCCGAGCAAGAATGAAAGGTAGTTCAGTCGCAGGTGTCTTGAGCCCACGGAGACCAGTCCTGATAGGTGGACGCCTGCAGGTGCGCTTGCTGTACCGCCAGTCCCGGATGCACGAGGCCCATCTGATGATGATGGTGATGATGGTGGTGATGATGGTGGTACTGCTGATGACCCGGCGGAGGCGGCGAATAGGGATCCCCCCCGACGGCGACGTCCACGACGTCGACCGGGGACGGTACGACGGCGGACGTCGACTGCGGAGAGGCTTGCACCTTCTTCGGGCGACCGACCGGGTTGCCGCCTCATTCGCGACTTCTTCGAGGCCGGCCGACCTTACCTTTTCTTACCGGGGCACCGCCGTTCCCGGCAGCCGCTGCGGCAGCCGCGGCCGCGACGCTCGACGATTTCACGAGTTTGTGCCAGTCCGTCTCGCAAACCGGTGACCCCGAGAGTAGACAATACCTGTAGCCAACAAATTCCCCGATCAGACGAGTAAGTCGTTTCTGCCGCCTTTCATGACTAATTTCAAGTTCATTGGGACAATTCGCGTTCATAAATGAGCTGTCTTTCTTTACGAAAACATAGAATTTTGATCTTGAAAAGTGAATGCATTGACAGATGTTTGAAAAAGGATTTCAACGGTTAATTTCAATTCGAATGATTTTTCGTCTATTCGCGCAATGGAACTACATTTTAAGGATGTCGTTACGCCATGTCGCAATGTTGCATTCTAATGTCAATCTTCCACTTACCTATCGCCAGAGACAAGTTGACTACCGCATTTGCTGCACGTGAAGCATTTCTGATGAAATACCGATCCGCCCGCCCTCATGACCAATTCACTGGCAGGTATCGCGTTGCCGCAACCCGCGCAGGCACCGCTACTTCCGAACATTCTGAAAACAAAGCAAAAGATCTCCATTAATCCGCTATTCATCCCAGGTACTATTAACGAAAGATATTTTACATCAAAAAATTTTTTTATTCTAACTTTCAATCTTCAGGTTTTTCTGTGGGCCCACTTGTTTGTACGAGAATTCGCAAAAAGCACCGTCTAATGCTCGAGCAAATTCCAAGACGATTGAGACGAACATTTTCGGTCGAAAAACGGAGGAGGACCACGAACTAATTAACGATATAAAGATCTGCAACAAATCCGTGGAATGACAGAAATTTATAAAGACCGAGCAACGAATCAAGAAGTTTCGATAATTCGTGCTTTTTAAGGCGACTACTTTTGTTCACCGGTTTGCAGTCCTTAATTAACTGTCCTCCGATCAACTATCTTTCCCTTCGTCTCTTCCGTCATTCTCCGTCCGTTTTTTATCGGTTCTTTGAAATCGAACGCGACGAGAACGATTGTTGCTTTAAAAAGCGACCGAGACTTCCAAGGATTACGATGACGATGACTTCTCGTCGAGCATAAAGGAGGGGATTAGGGAAGAAAGGCTATAGGAGAGCCAGGAAAACGTTTCGAAACTTCATCCGAGAGAAACAATTACTTCAACTTGTATTGTGAATTCCGTCTAGCCATTACTAGACACATTGTAAATCGCGCGCCATGGCGAAACTCGTCCGGCGAAGGTCTTGGACTGCACTAGCGAGCTTCGAATTCCAGAAAGGCTAGAGCTCTTACCGAAACGGAGCAAATAAAGTCGCTTATATCTCGAGATAGCGAATATAATCGGCTTTGGAAAATGTTG
Organism: Cerceris rybyensis; assembly: GCA_910591515.1. Lineage (NCBI taxonomy): Eukaryota > Metazoa > Arthropoda > Insecta > Hymenoptera > Crabronidae > Cerceris > Cerceris rybyensis. The sequence goes on along the minus strand of OU342796.1, from coordinate 1,873,717 downwards.
CGCTCCGCGCGAACACAAACTTCGCAGCTTTCTGTAATCTGTGAATTATGCTTTTGCGACATGCCTCATTCACGAGGGTACTAGCCTTTTTTAGGTAATTATACAATAGATGATTTGATAAAAAGATATAGAAGATTCAATGAAACTTGTACGATACCATACTAATTGTAAGTAACAAAGTAAAATGAATACAAATCAAAGGAAAATTGTAGATTTTTAAATTTCCTATGGCCTTCAAGTTATTAACCCTTTGCGGTCCTATGTCAAGTAATATTCGACATCGATTTTCACTTGATTTTATTTTCTGACAATTTAATACCGAGTTTCTAATTTCACAATGATTTTGTAATATCGCCTAAAAGTCCGTCAATACCCTTAGTTATTGATGTCATTTTAAAAAATGAATAACCAATGATAGAAAGTATTGCAACATTTTTTTTTAGCTCGCTACAAAAATTATTATCCGCAGAGAATATATAAATCTTAAGAAAACAAATATAATGAAACTCGGCGTTCATAAAATTTCTAGTCCAATTATCAATTTGACAGCGCGAGTTTCTAGAGCCGTTACAAAATCGTTCGATTATCGTCCTTGTTGCTTCTCGAGACGATTTATCGACGACGTCATCTGTACTTTCTAGATCGCCAACGCGCTCATAAATACATATACCGTTTGGTTTCGAATACCCATTACCGATTTGCTGCATCTCGAATAAACTTATCCGACGTATCGATTGAAATGTATGTATATGCATCCTCCGAATTAATATTCATCCATTCGCAATTACGTGCAATTCTATCTCCCGAAGATGATTTTCCGGGATGGACGCATCAGGTGTTCCATTATGGTCAACGATCTTAACGTTTTTCGCCTTTTGACGTTCCCAATCCCCCTCACGGAATGCCTCGATACGTAGACATATCTTGGATAATGGCGACTAATGTTCGTTAAAGCTTGTCAGCCGTGCACCAACAGGCTCGTAAAGTTTCCTCTTTATGCCGTAATTAGCTATGCAACGATATGTCGGTACGAGGAATCGAGATTCGATGCGAGTGCAACCGTCGTTGATTTCTCCAGGCCCATCGGGAATTTCGGCGGCTGGAATTCCTGAATCGAGCGGTTTAAACCTCCGACGGGGAATTACCGTATGGTTTCTTTGATTCGTCGATTTCGAATGCTTGAGATTCGATCGCATAGCAGCTCTAACATTGCTTGCGAATATCTTCATGGTTGTTTGTTGTGGACATTCAAATTGTAGACGATATAATATGATTTTTATGGGAAGAATTACAAAGATAATGAAAATATTTGAACATATGATAACCATGTACGCATGGGAATTCAAGTCGTTTCTTGAAAAAGGTAGTGCTTTATGCCGTTGCACTCAAAATATCGATTGCATTACTTCCGAATGCTTTTTCTCTCTTCTTACGTTGCGTCACTTTAGTGCTTATTTATTTTGTCATTGATCGCAAAAGTTGTACAATTATCGATATCTCTAACGGTACACCGCTATTCTTTTGTTGTTAAAGAATTGGATGATCGAGGGGCATTGGAAGTATAGATTTTACAGTGTAGGGAGGAATCTGATTTGGGTTTGATATACAGACGCGATTAAAGAAAGGGGCTGATGATTGGCTTAAAAAAAAGAGCACAAATGTAAGGATTAAATTCTCAACGTTCTTTCTAATAAAGTTGTGACATTTAAAGGATCGAATCAATTACGTTCTACAGGCAATATCCGAAACGGATATAAAGAAATTTATTTCAACTTCTGTTCAAATTCCATTCGCGTCACTGTGCATTCCATGCTGGAAGCCTCTCGAATGCGATTTTCCATTGGCAATTTGATCCATGGGATTATTTGTACATGATAAGAGGAAAAGGGAAATGAGAAACCGCGTAAGGAGAAAATGATATAAAAATTCTTATGCGATCAACGGAGCTGCGTTTAATTGCACAATAAGACTATTTGATCTTGCGTGCAGAAACGCAAAATAAAATAAAAATCCTATTCTGTTCGTCGCGTCGATTCTATGCTTTCTCGTTTAATTTACGATGGAAATTGAATAACACCTGTTATCGTGCGCTGATCGAGAGTTATTCGATATTGTTAAAGTTTTTTTTCTCTCTTTCTTTATTTCTTTTCGTCTAGCTGGCCGTCATTTTCTAAGTGTAAAATTGCTTTGAGAGCAAATTTTCTGCGGAATGTGAAAGGCTTCTCTGCATTTATATTCCATACCATTGCGCTGCACGTGCAGAATCATTCGGAAATTACCCGCGAAAATCTCTGTCTCGTAACATTCAACGAATCGATCGAATTCAATGAAAAATTCACTATTTTTCCCAATACATAAGTATTCCATGGTAGATAACGAACCGATCGCAAGAAATAATTGTTATTCCTCTGTAAGATAGCGCGTTGCAAGAATAATAAAGCGTATGCAATGCAGCCGACGCAAACGATAAGCAGTTTCGTCGAATGCGCCGTTTCTTTGCCGAAGTTTTACAGTATTCTTCTTCGATTTGACAAAAACCATGCTAAACATTTTCCCTAACGTACCAACACATGACTCTCCTCTCAGTTTATACGCGGATACTATCCACTGAAGCGTAACGACGTAGACGGAGATACTGCACCTGTATGCATGTGCAACGGACATACCGTTGATACTTTATCGATACGGAGACTAGAGAGCGTTCCACGAGTACAGAGCGAATCAAAGTTCATCGATCTTTGAGAAATTCGACGCGTAAAAGTAAACAAAGGTAGAATCGAGACGTGCCTAAAATGGCCACTGCTCTGAACGTCGAGGACGCTAGTAAAGCTTAATTGAATGTTACGGTTTATTACTCGTTTAATTGCATTCATTTAGTTACTTTTCCGTCAAACGCAATGTTACTGTTTGATCCAATAGATATTTATGTTGGAAATTGTGAGAAAATTAATAAGAAAATTAATGAAATGCGTGGAAACTTTTCTTATTATCGAACAAGTTACCCTTTCAAATGCCTTCCACAAAAGTCATCACCAATCGTACAGCTTAATTCCTTGGTAACAAAATGCCAAAGCTGTATGATTAATTTAAACGATCGATCGATATTCCGGATGGAAAGTCTCGATACAAGGAGAATTCACCTGTCGTTCGGTATTCGGGTTTCTAGAGGTTCAATCGACAGGTATCGTTAATTCCTCGAGGTGGCGCGGTACGGATAATACAGAACCGACCTCGGTTTCTTTTGAAGCTGCTCGTAGATACCGCGCGTGCATATCTACGTCGGTCTACTCTCGAGAACGCGAAAGGTTGCAACGACGGATCGGATTGGATTCGAGGTTTCTCGTTATTAATTTAATTACCGCCTGACAGTTCTATAATTAAATTGCTAATTTATCTGTCCGGGATCTGGCTGATCGCGCACGCGGCAGGCAGGTCGATGATTACTCGCGGAATGACGTTTCAATTCTTCCTCTAATTCTTTTTGCTTCTGCCTCTCTCTCTCTCTCTCTCCCTCTCTCCCCTTGCTCTTTCTGTCTGCTCTTCTATTTCTACTTTCTCTTCAGCGGTCTATCTATCGTTCTCTTTCCTCCGTTATTTCCCTTCGAACGTTTACTCGAACGCGCACAGTTTCGATATAAATACGCGATTCGCTTGACGTGGAATAATGAGTAGCGATTTTCATCCACGATTCGAGTGAACCGGAAATTTTTAAATATACCGCGAATCGTTCGATGCTCGATGTACTTGCAAAGCTCGGAGACATAGCGAAGCCATTTTGCAATTTGTAGCAGCAGCGGGTTTGTACAGAGATTAAATTTTAAAGCAGAATATTCTTGAATTCATAGAATTAACATTTAAATTTATTCTCCAGGTTCGCAGTGCTTTGTGTTTAACACTACCCATACCAAAGTTGGTCAAACGACTGATTTAATTGATGAAAGTACGTAAATACTCAATTTTTTGTATTATTAACTAAAGAAATTTTTCGCACTGTTTCCTGTGTTAAAATGACAATTTTTTGCATTTTATTCGGAAAAATATAACCATCATTTCATAACTAGCCAAGTGATAGCATACAATCGAAATCTATCGGATCTATCGGAAACTAAACGTTCAATTATAAGATATAAATACTTTAATTCTCTGCTAAATTTGGAGAGTATTTTAACATCATACAACTTAACCCACTCAAATTCAACTACCTATATAATAAACCTAACCGTTCTAACGGGTCAGGCAATTCATGGAGAACCGTTATAACGCACCGTAGAAACGTCGATAGCTACGTCAAAATATAATTAATATTAGTACATAGCATTAAACTTCGATGAGGAAAAATGTGGCGGCTATTTGTAGAATACAACTTCGCAATCAAAACGTCAACCATTTTCTCTAGTTAATATTTGTCCCGATCGTCACAATGCATCGATTATTTTCAATCCCGTGACAAGTCTCGATGAATTAAAGCTGTTAAAAATGTCCGTGTACAACATTACAAGAAATGAGTTTACCCGTAAAAATCCTCAATTACGTACAGGGTGTAAAAAAATTAATGGTCATGGCTTTAAGGGGTTGTTCTACACCTCTGGATCGATGGAGATTTGCGAAAAAAACCGGCCGCAAAATTCGGGAAAGGGTAGCAAATTTTTTTTATTGGCTCATCGTATTCGTCTTGTTATGTAGGCAAAATGTCTGAGAGGAACCATGGGTCAGAAACGAACCGTTTTCTCACAAATTAACTTTTAATTCGGCCTTCTGATTACAATTTCGCCCATATGGCAGCCTTCGAGTCACCGACCTTTCGAAAGGAAACACATGAGATACCCTTGCTAACTCCAATAGTTGAAGCAGAGGCAACATAAACGAAGATAGAAAATGACTAGAAAAATGTCATTGACCTGCGTTCGGTGTTGGGTTCGCTCAAGGGCCCACCCGGGGAGAAGAGCATAAACACATGCTCTTCTCTTCTGGTACGGTGACACAGTGCCCCATTTTCTAACTTCGTTTATGTCGCCTCTGCTTTAACTAATGGCGAAATTTTTATCGGAAGGCCCAATTAAAAGTTAATTTGTGAGAGAACGGTACGTTTCTGACCCATGGTTCCTCTCAGACATTTTACCTACGTAACAAGACGAATACGATGAGCCAATAAAAAAAATTTGCTACCCTTTCCCGAATTTTGCGGCAGGTTTTTTTCGCAAATCTCCATCGATCCAGAGGTGTAGAACAACCCCTTAAAGCCATGACCATTAATTTTTTTACACCCTGTACAACGTCGAACGAGCGATTTTATTTGTATTTTTTTCATTTATTTTTTTCGTGGAATCCGTTAACGAAGAAAGAAGTAAATTGTTTAACGAAGGATACGCGGCCATGCGGAAATTCATTCGCACTTGTATACGTGCACGTGTATTCACGTATCCGAGGTTAAATACAGATTCTATACGAACGAACGTTTAATAATTTTAATGAGCAAAGTTCAGCGCGGAGCTTACTTAAGGAAATAATTGGTGATTAAAGCCAGCGGGTCGATCTTTAACGAGCAATCCACGCTATTTCTAATTAGTTGATTTCACTAATAATAATGCGAATCGCTCCCACCACGACTCATACGCAATTCATTTCGTACCCCTTACGTCTTAATTATACGCGACGTGTCAATCTTGTTGCCGGTAATGAGAATTTATACTGCACGGAACGTTTGTCACGCTTGCGCCGCTAATTAATACGTGTACTTTACATACAATCCGCTGTTCCTCTTTTCTACCCTTTTTGTCTTTTTAATCCGTCCTACGCAGTTCCCGTACACTCTTCGGAGGGCCGCTGTTTCGATTAGTTAATAACTCACCGGCAGTCTGCTACTATCGATTCCATGTTCGAGATAAAAGAAGGCATTCGTTTTGCGAGTTCGCTTTTAGTTTCACAATATATGTATAAATAATAACATTCGTATCTATATTGAAAAGAAAAAGATTCAATTTTATAATTGCCACGAAGCTTGATATATATTTCAAACATTCGCCGGTTGTTCTCTATTACGAGGGGTTAATCGAATTACGTTAGAATTTAATTTAACGGGAAGTGTCTAGATTTTACGACGGACGCGATTTCTTTCTGCTGTAAAACTTATCTTATCACGAGTTGTCTGAGTGCTTCGGCAATTAGAGATCCAACGATCTCATTAGGGATTTTACTAATTTGTATCTCGCAATTTGCAGAATATCCACCACGAATTTCTCAAAGAACCGAACTACCGTCTGACTTATTTGCCATTTTCATCGCCGCATCCAATCTATTCTGCTCAACTAGAAAGACCGGGGGGAGGGGGGATGAGAAGGAGGAGGAGGAGGGAAGGTGTGTGTCTGTGTGTGTGTGTGTGAGAGAGAGAGAGAGTGAGTGGAGGAACAGCATCTATATACTTCCAGATCGAAGGATCGCGCGAGATCTGTAATAGCCGTAATTACGTCCATTCGAGGCCCCATCTGCCACGCAAGACAATTAATAATCTAATCAGACGGGAGTGATTAACACGTTAGACACGGACAAATGCCGTGCGGAGAAAGGGAGAAGATGAAAAGCCGCCGTGAACCCAGAAAGATCTCATCCTGGATCTACGTGACGCGTTTCGACTCGTGAGAACGTATTTGTGTTCCCTCTTGAAGGACAACGTCCTTCGACGAACGATCATAAAACTGTCAATGTTTGCAATCGATATCATAACAATCACCAATGTCACTGAAATAATTTTCCCGCAAATATTGGGATTTGCATTCAACCGTATACAAATTGGTAAACAAATTCAATTGTAACTGTACCCGTATCGTAATGAAGGTTCTATTAAATCACCTTAGCGTTGGGGCTGAATACAACGAGCAAAGAAAGGACCCGATGAGCAAAAATAAGATGCAGAGACGGGCGGGAATTCTAGAAGATAATTAGACGAGGAATGAAATAAGTAAAAGCATGATAATACGAGGAGACAGACAGCAAAAAATGGAGGGAGAGGGAAAACGGTGTTAAAGCGAGAGAAGACGGAAACCAGAGGTAGAGAAGCGAAAGAGGGGGGTTGAGAAAAGATTTTATACGTGATTTCTGGTCGCAGTCCGTGTAATTTCTTCTACTCGTTCTACTTGATCGACGCGACGGTCGGTCTCTAATTAGTAATTAAGGGGAAATCGAAAATGGAGCGATTCGGTCAAGCGGCTCGCATCTCTGCTCATTACGCCGCAAAGGACGCGGCAGATCTCCTGCCGAACATTCAGGACTACGTTGATAAGGACGGAGCAATTAAAACTTACCACTCCGATTCATTTACGAGAAGTCTACCTCTTTCTTTTTCACTTCTGTCCTCTCTCGGTCTCTTCTCTCTCTCTCTCTCTCTCTCTCTCTCTCTCTCTCTCTCTCTCTCTCTCTCTCTCTACCTATCTATCTATCTCAGCCTCTCGGAAAATGTGCAATTTTGTTGTAGCAGTAAAAAGTCAGTCTTCGATTAGGATATCGTGATATAACTAACTGGAGATATTTATGGAGCGGATATTAATGTAAACGCATTACGGAGCACCCGAAACTAAAACACCATGAACGTCATTAATAACAATACTGCCTCTTTCAACGCCATCATGGGAATTGAGTTTACGACACGAACGTGACGCTGCGTCTTTGAGATTAAAAATCTTTGTAAGTGTCTAATGTTTGCCACTGTACTGTAAGAAAAAAACAGGCTTTTTGGTATTTGACATCTAATGAATGCGACGTAATTTTCTGTACGATTTCGAATCTAGTCGAAAGGCATATCTCTAGACACGTCTGCCAACAATATTTATTAATTCCCGAATTTTTCAATCTTTCACTTTCACCATCAAATGTTTGTCTTCCTTCAAAGAGACAAAAACGAAAGATCAGGCTTGTCTTATCTTTAGAATTCTATCTCAACTGTTGACACCTCTACAGTGTCAGTTTTTCTGAAAATATTGAAAAGTTTGTACGCCACTAGCTATAATATCTGTGATTTTTTTCAATATTTTCTATGAAGTCAAACAACAGATATCTGGCAGAAACTGTAAAATGCATTTCACCCTGTAACTACCCCTATACTACGGGTACCGGTTTCGTACTTGGCCGAAAGAGTTTCTTTAGAGGCCAATCGAATGGCACGCACCAAAGTCAATTAGCTTTGGGGGCAGTCTTTCCATGCCTATTCGGTTAGATCCTTTGATCCAGAGGACCATGTTTTAAAAGAAATGAGGCGATATGTCACAGCCTGAGAGGTCATTTAAAACTTGAGACCTATGGGAAGATATCATAACTATTAAAAACGAAAAATAGAAATGCATAGGAAAGAAAGATAACGAGAACGTTGAAAAGCATCGAAGATTGATTCACTGCCGATACGTTTACTTCAATTTTACGTAAGCCGTAGACGGAACGTGAAAGACGGGTGAACGAACGAATATCCCGCGCATTCTGCCGCGACGAATAAATCGCGTGGATCGAGTAAATTGAATAACGAATTATTACATTCCATAGCAGGAAAATGAGTCTCGGTTCCAGGGATAGGCATCCACGAGGAAGGGATACTGTCGACTATAGTGGGGTGAACTCAGAGGGGGAGAAGAGTAGAACGTAATTCCAATTAGTTCGGTCGGACTGTCTGCAGCAACTATTTCACGTGATACACATACCCGGTGACTCGAAAGCTTATTATAGTTCGTTCAGGTCGCACCGTAAATGTCGACCGATGTCTGCTAACGCGACGACTGCTATATAATCGGCAAAAAATTCTACATTTCGATTAACACGTTTAGAGACTTTTGGTTGAAGTTTGCCTTGCTTTCATGGGACATTGTTGATTAGGTTTTTATATTTCAGATTATACAATTTTTTCATTTTCAGCGGTCACGTGAAATATTCAGAATATCTGGAGCATTACTTCCGAACGATGTTTCGTTTAAGTATAAAAAATGTTATGAAAACGATGTTCCATATGCGTATAAGCTCCATTCATATTGGCTCACATTGACCCTGTAATTTCCAAACTAGTGTGAATAAAAAATTCTTTAACATTCATTCGCTCCTTGGGTGATGTTTCTCCGTTACGTATCCACATATATCTCCATTTCCAGATACTATATAATATTTCATCTCTTCTCAGATACGCTGACACAGGATACAAGTAAAGCGTAAAGAGAAAATGGGTGAAATGTGCTCCAGGATGCTTTGTGTAATTATTTTTGAAGAGCACACGAGAATTAAATTGATAGCATCACTGATTTTGCACTGCAAGAATGTACATTTTGATGTGTAGATGATAAAACTTCTCTTTGCGTAATAATAAAAAAAGCTCAATCCGAACCCCGTAAGTGAAAACCGAAATGTATCAGAACGACGAGTAAAAGATAACCATTAATTACGTCATTATTATAATTAGTGGTACCATTATCGCTAATAACAGACTAATGGATTGCATAAAAAAATCTCAAATAAAATATTGTGCAAATGCAAGTTTATTCCTTTTATTAAAATCTGTTTTTGTTTTACCAACGAATCCTTAGCACAGCGCGCGGTCGTTATTTAAGTCCGTAGCCACACGAGGATCTCATCAGTGCGATGAAAAAACGACGTGGCGCCGACAACAATCGCGCATTCGTTAATCGCACATATATTTCATAAGAAACAGCTGCTGGGTTTTCCCCTTCGAGCATATGGGAGGAGGAGAATAAGGCGCGGGTGGTAGAAAATTGTAATAAAGCAATGCAGTAATGAATCCATTTGGAAACAAGGGTCACGGTAGGTCCCCCGATCAATACGTGCCTCATTACGCAACCGATAATTTGCCGTGCCACTACAGTTTTTAATACCCTTTTTGTCGCTCAAAATTCCACGACCTTTGCGCATTAGACAAAAAAATAGCACAAGTATGCAAAAAATCTGGAATGGAGAAAGGTAAAAAAAATTCAGTCTCGTTGCTGGGAAAACAACAAAAAATTCTAATTTTCATAGTTCTCGGACTTCGACGACAAACACGTCCAATCTCAGAAAGAATAATCACAAAAACCTTCCGAAATGACATCCGTAGGGAAGGAAGAACGACATGTGATCTCAGCGGCGACAACCCCCGCGCGCATATTCATTAACTCGACTGGCGTTCCATAACGAGTTGAAACGGCATCCCCCTTCAAAATCGAGACCACCCCCCCCCCCCACATCCCACCCCAAAGTACTCTCCTCCTACAAAGTAAATTGGACAAGGTCATAAAGGTAGCCCTACCTCCAGGACCGCAGGCCGAACTCGGATTTTTAATCGCACAAAGCACTAACGAATCTATTTAGAAGCTAGGAGAGGGTGAACGCGAGAGTGGAACAACCCCCGGATTCTCTCCCGACCCTCGGTAGTCTCGCTGGTCGATACGGGGATCTTGGATAAACGGACAAACGAACCAAATAATTACGCTAATTAAAGCCGCCCAATTTGCGCTTTAGACAATTAAAGTGGCGAGGGTAAGGTGGTGTAACTCATTAACAGGCAGGCCCGGGTGTATGCACACGTGTGCACGTCGGGAATGCGTGTGTGAATGCGTTCATTTCAACGCGCTCGCGCTTCTCTCTGTGTTTCTCTCTTATACTCTCTTGTTAGCGCCGCCAGTTTCTCGTTGGAGAAGGTGGAGGCGGAGGTGGAGAAGGTAGAGGAGGTGGAGGAAGATCAAGAGGAGGAGAAATGGGGAAACGGGCAGCAAACAGAGAGACGGACGGACAGACGAACCAACATCCAGGAAGGATAGGGACCGGCGAAAAGGATTACAAATTCGAGCTGCTTCGTTGTATCGTGTCGCAAAAAGGTAAAGGAATTAAGGGAGTAATGAATGTTGTTTTTTATTTATTACTTTTTTTTTAATTGGATCCATTGTCAGTGTACGTAATGGAAATAGTTCCCGAATATATGCAGTTTTACTTAGAATTATTGATTAAAAGTGATTTTATCCCTGTGCAATCAAACATGCGCATCATGGAAGTTAAATCTTGTGGTAAGATCGCATTTGCGCTGTGACTCCTTTACGCATCAATGGTGCCGTTAATTGAAGAAAGTTTATGGATCGCGGATACGTATATTCAATCTAGCAAATTGGACGAAAAAAAGGAAATAAGTCTGTATCGAGTTTCTTGCGTGTAAATTTCTCGTGGTTATTAAAAAATCTACGTGACTCATTTAATACGGATGAAATTGCCACAATTATACGTTCATGTCATTATGATTCCTTCGAAGACGACGCTGCTTGGAAATTGTATCCATAGTTGTAAAATGTTTTAAGTCCGTCTTCCAATCGAAACATAGCACAGTCGACAAAAACAGCGCTCTCTTCATAATCTTGAAATTTTAATTAATTTAAAAGCACCGCGGGAAAATCGATAATGTGAAATAACAACAAGCATGAAAAAAGAGGTATAACCCTTCGTTTTACGAAATTGCAGCCCTATTATCCCCGAACGTCACGCATTAATCCAATTACAGCTACGAAATTTTTCGAGTCGGGAATCATAATAATAAAGCAAACACGATGAGCAGACTGAGTATCGAATCGGTAGTAATTAAATAAAACCGGCAGCAATGGGAAAAAACGAGGTAAAAGGAGAAAGAGAGCAAACAGAGAGCAAGGAGAGGGACAAACGAAGAGAGAGAAGGGAGGGAGAGGGAGAGAAAGGGGTTGAAGCCAATGAGGAAATTAAATGCCGAGCGACTGCAATCGCGCTAATTTAACTACAGAAAATTACGCCGCCAATTCTACGAATTGCATTCGTTCCAGCGCCGCTAAACAAATGCACGGAAAACGAAATACGCGAATTTGCGCGTTCTAAAAGATCGCCTACGAAAGAACACGTGTCTCCAAGCATTCTACGCTTTTAATTTTTTTTCTAGAATCTTTGGTCACGGTCCGACAATTTTCCAGTTTAATTAAAAAAATCTGCGACACGAAGAACTGAAGAGCCGGTCGGCCCCCATCGTCGTCAAAGGAAGGAGGATCGGCGAATTAAATCGAAATTGACCAAGAGGAGGTAACGGGGAGGCCCGCTTGGACCCAACCGAGGTGAGCTAGTCCGTGCCATCTAGAAAATGAGTTTAAACTTAACAACAAATTGGGTCCGTGAAGATCCCTTCGCAATAGGTTTCCCCTTTCCCTCTGTTTTGCCCCACCAACCACTCAGTTGTCTCAAAGATTCGAGCCTAATGCACCTAATCGATATAAAAAGCCCGAATTTCCAATAACTATTTAATTCAGTCAATCAAAATTCCTATTAGCTCCCGAGCGCAATTTGGCCGGATATACCGAACATCGCGCTCATATTAGAAGTTGGCTGAGATATTGGACGGGTCTAGCGATGGCTTAGAGTCGGCCGTGAGATCAAATTAATTTTGCGGTTCGATAGAAAGGGCACAGTGGTATTTTTCGTCCATTGGCAAGTGCCACAAGTTCTATCGACGGAATTAATTAAAATTCGGACGAGAATTTTCATTCTCTGGCGCTCATTGAAATAGAATTCTGTCTGAGTGATTTTAAATTACTCGAACTCTTTGAAAGCGTTTTACAACGTTGAAACTTGCGAGAGAGTTGAAAACTTGTTGCGCATATAATAATATTACTATTATATTTAAAGCATGGATTTCATTATCGTCAATTTTCGATTTTATTTTGAAACTTTCCAATCCATTGTAAATGCTTTCCCATTCGATAATTCTTATTTTAACGATTCATTCTTCTAAAAGCTGATAATACACCACCAGAAATAGAATTAGAGCGTAAACAACCGCGTTATCTAATCTCATCGAAATCAAATTGCACTTTTTGCCGACGAATTTGAGTTATCCGTTCTTCCTTGGTATGCGAATTCCCACGTGAGTAATTTCGCGGAAGCATCTGTTCGGCCATTGGACCGTTTCTGTCTGCGCTTGAGGCCATCGTCAGGCAATTCTGATTGGTCCGATCTTCGACTCATTTTAATGTAATTAACGTTTTGATTGCATGCTTTGTTTCCTCGTCTAACTTTCCTCTCTGCCGGCTGGTCGGGTGTCCTTCTTCCCCGAGTAGAGTCACCGAGTCCACCACCCCCGTAACAAGGGGACTCCCCATGCGCCACCAGGAGGATCGATCAGTCTTGACTGGTACACTACCTTCTCGTGTGTGTTCCTGAGTATACAATTCTGATGCGGATTTCATTTTTCTGTACAGTTATCACTTTTCTCGTTGAAGTGTGGATCACATGACAGCCAGATATTATTTCCTTTCGATCTATCGGTGAAAACAATCGGAACAATTTCCCTCCCTAATTGTGCCACTATTTGTTTCGCACGGAATGTACGCGGGCTTGTAAGATGGGTATTGAAACCTTCACTTTTAAATCAGAAAGTAACGGAGTCGAGGTAGAAAGTATGAAATCCAAAAGTAATGTGATTGATGCGATAATAATCGAGAGGGAGACGCGTAATGAGAAGTATTGGAGACTAATTAAATTGAAAGTACAAAAGAGAAGTTGAAAATGGTAGCCACGGTAGAATGATGTTTGTGCAAAAATTAAGTTAACAAATAGAATTCTGTTGCAACAATTGCAACCGCTGCATTACGTTGGAGACGCAGTAATAGCCTCTGGGTGTGTTAGTCTTTTCTTCGAATTTTTGCATAAAATTCCCGACGACCTCGAGTTCAAAAAATGGTAATTGAGGCACACCACACACCGAGGGAACGCGGAGATTCTCCTTTCGGTTGAAGGAAGAAGCTAATTTAAATAGATTAATTAAGTCGTACCTGGAGAGGGGACCATCTCCCTCTCTTTCTCTTTACAGAAATCGCCGCTTGGTTTTACAAAGTCTGGCAATTATTGCCGGTGCAGGACATCTGTCGTTATACGATGCCGCAGGGCTCGATTATACGGGACCACGTTGGTTAGAAAGGATTCGAGCGTAGAACAATAGTCTGATTTCGGATCGTTTTTGCACCACCGGCATGTAATGGAATCTAAGCCATGGAAACAAAATGTTCCTTGTGAATTTGGCCAATAGCATCACGGCGTTTAACATGTTTGATAATCGGTAATATGTTTTTATAACATGTACGATTTTAGCAATGCAGATAATTTAAAAACGACAAGATTTAGCAATAAGGTGTACAAAATAGAAAATAATTTAATATCCTCATATTCTTCCCGTTTTCAATTTCTACCTCGAAGGTCTTGCTATCACAGATATACATAGTTAACTTTTGGCGACGTTTCTCTCGTAAAGAATCTCCCTCTACGATTTTGATTTCCACACGTTTACCGTCTTCCATGTACGAGCAAGGTTTGAAAGCAATAAATTACCAACAATGCGTGCAGCTATGGCAGAAGTACACGGGGAATAAATCGGCGACATAATTTAAAATATTTAGAAAACGAATAACGGTTTCGTACTTTCAAACGGCTGTTGCTCCTTTTCGAAGTGGCACAAACTCGTTAAATAATTCGTAATAACGCTCAAGGGCGATCACTCGACACAGTAGGCAGTAATATAAATGAAACACGCTGCAATTAATATATCTTGATTAGTTCTTAACGAAATACTCCTTTTGCTTTCAATTGCAGCGGCCATTTTCATCCTTGCTTCTGCTCTCTCCGTCTCTGTACTCCCATCGCTCAATACTTGCTGGCCATTTAGTTATTACCTATAAGTAATTATATCGTTCCGCTTGACTCACGAGGCTACCATTTTTTGCTTTTCTCTTTTTGCGCGAGACTCGTAGGTTCCTTTCCAATCGGGCGAATAATCCACAGCTCTCTCTCTTTGGTGGCTAAAAACGATTGCCTTATACGTCAACGAGTCTCTCGCTGTATCTGTCGAAATTTCATTTAGCTACAAATAATGTCACGACGATGAAGAAGTATCGAAATTGCACTTTTCTAATAAGGACGATAATATCGATGTCAAAAAAAATTCTACTTTCCGTTTAGAGCTAACACTCGGATATAACGATCAATGAAATTTCCTTCTCATCTTCCTTCTTTTTCTGCAAAAATATCTGAGGGAAGAATTTGAGATTTATCTAGGTAATTTCACGTTTTATGAAAAAAGAAAACTTAGTTTTAATATCACATAGAAAATAAATCGTAGAAATTAAACAGCACTTTTCGGAGTTTATTACAATCGTAAGGGCAACCGTACGTGGATATTTGGTATTTAACGGCAGCAACAGACTTTCGCATGCGGGCCAGATTGAATCTTCCGGAGTGTGGTAGACGTGCTATTTTCCAGCAGAAATTGAAGGCGGTGGAACATCGGAAGCGGTCGAGGCGCTCGATATTACGATGTACACATTTTCTCATGTCGGCCCTACGTGTAATTCTACATTTAAACTGCTTCTACATGCATACATACATATATATCAATAGAAGCGAGAGGCGCGGGATAAGGGCGGTGGAAATAACCCTCGCGTTTATAAAGCCACTATCGGCTTAATATTTAAAGGTTTCATTAATAACTGAACAGCGCGGAGGGCCCAGCACGAGAGCTCTTTTCCGGGATCGATCTTTTTTTTCCTCCTCGTCGCTCGCTCGCTCGTTCGTGATTCTCTCGATTATCGCGGGCCGTTGTAAACGCGCGACTAATAAATTTACGCTTTCATTCTTTTCACTTTCTCTTCTTCACCGTCGAGTTTCAAGTCGAAGAAACAAGCCTCGATGATCGATGCTCAAAGAATTGATTTCTGTGAATTTCAATTTAGTTCGTGATTAATTTTTAAGAAGAAAGAGAAATCTCGAGGGGATGGAGAAAAGTAATGCGAATCGCGGATATTGATCTGTTGTATTAAGTGAACTTTCTCATAAACCCACGGCGTACAACGGAGTCCATCTTAAAAGCAATCGGAAAACCGTGTACCTTCCCCGGGATTTGATGGAATGTCGCGAAATAGGGCTAAGGGATAGATGGGGCAAGAGATTCGAGTCAATAAAATCTGGTAAATACGGTATAACGGATCTGGGACACAAAAGCGCAAAAATTTACATCTTATTTGTTGATTTTCAGATCTGCGGGATTTAAAAGATTCTCGAATATTCTCGAAACTTCATTATCCTTTTACATCGAAAAAGGAAAGAGGATTTTAGTAAACGATACATAAATGCGAAAAACCAAAAGACATCCAAACAAATTGGGCTAATACCGAGGAAAATCGTTGACAAATTCCGTAATGCAGTGTAATAATTTCGAAGTAGGGAGGACTAAAATTCTAGGACGACGCGAAGGATTGCATGCGAAAAGGACCGCGGGAAGGAGGGAAGATAGTTAGGTAGGTAAAGGGGTGGGTGGGTGGTCGGATGGCTAGGTAGGTAGGTAGGTAGGTAGGTAGGTAGGAGGTATCCATCGCGGGCAACAAAAGTTTCTAAACGGTACGGTAATAACAATAATAACTTTTGTAACTCTACCGACACACCGACACGGTTGCAGGATAGCGTAGACACGCACGCACACCCCCCCAGAGGCCGAGGCAGAAGACCGAGAGAGCTCTCCGACGCGTAAATTGAACGTCCAACTTGTATTTATATGATAATAAGCGCGTTTAAATATACCCGGTGTACCTAAACTCGCTACTTAAATATCGGACGATTACCAGCCACACTGTGGCTTTTCTTCCGACAATGTTCAGGAGCTACCGCGGGAACGAGAAGTGGGAGGAAGGAGGGACAGGAGGCTCCTTACTTTATACGTAGTATGTAAGCGTGCGTGTACGTGTAATAACATCCAGTAGCCTCGTATTTACATATTTACAGAGCCCACAACTTTGCGTAAGTTTCAGTTAAACCTGCCTTTATCCGGACAGAAAGTATCTCTTCTCCCTGCACTTTCAGTTCCTTACGTGCAAACCTTCTTATACTTCTTCATCCGCGTTTACTTCCTCCATCCTCGGAGGACCGTCCCCTCGGACTTTGTCGAATGAGTCCCGGACTACCGGCATTTGGACTGCTAATGTCTGTAGTTTAGAAGTACGATGATCCCGTAAACAAGTCCCGGTTAAGACGTTCCTTTATAGTACTTGGATTTTTTTGTTAGAGACGAGGAAGTCTCCTATTTTCTGGAGGCCTTCGATGGCAAAACTTTTGCTCGATGGAACTGGTGGTCGTCGAATAACGACGGTACCAATTTGAGTAATCATAGGAACGATATTAATTTAGTTAGACTAAAGACACAGTTTTTGTATTTTAAACATACAAAGATTTTTAGTTTTCTGCATACGGATCAATTTAAAATTTGATCAACATACCAAGGATATTTATTCTCGGTCTATCAGAGCGGAAGATTCGTTACAATGAGAACGAATACGAAACCTTTAGGTCTCACAATCAGTTCGAAGCTTGAGTTTCTCATCGTCCCATCGTCAACTCTTAAATTTGTCCCATGCGCTCTTACATAAGCTCAATGTTTTAAAACCCACTTAAACGATGGATTTACAGATCCGCCGAAACAGTAGGAAGCAGGGTCATACATAAAAAAAAGAATGCTTCATTACCATTTTGAAGTAGACTCAAGCACGGTGTTCTGATATCATTGGCATCCGATTGAATGGACGCATCGTGGAATCTCGCGCGCTACTCCACGGAAAGGTGTGGAAAATACGAAATGGGAACTCTGGTCGGTGACGATTCACCAGTCGAGGAGAAAGAGCAGGGCGCACCCGAAAGAAGAAGGGGGGGGGGGGAGGAGGAGGAGGAGGAGGAGGAGGAACAGAGCACGAGAGAGAGAGCAAGCGGGGCAGAGGGAAAAGGGATGCCGACGACGGTGGAACTAGGCGATGGAGGACCGGGGTGGTGATACAGGAGGTTGGTTATAATTTTAATGACGGCGTGTCCGCGCGCAGACTATTAAGAATACGCGTCGCTAGAAACTTTTAACGAGACGCTGCCTCCTCTCTTCTCGTACAAGCCCGGCGCAACCCGGGGGGGGGGGGGGGGGGGGGGGGGGATGCCCGCCCCGGCAGAGCCAAGCAGAGGGAAACACCGTCGAGGCCCGGAACGCCAGCCGCGAGAGAAAATGAGAAGGAAAGTAGCGAGTTCGCCGAGGAGTGGGGCAGAGAGCGCGGTAGTAGGCGACTCGGCATTATGTATTTTATAATGATCTCACAACAAAATTGCAATTTGCAGCGGGCGATGTCGCGCTCCCCCCGCACGCTCGTTTTCTGCGCTCGGTACACTCTCCCTTCTTCTCTCTCGCAAAACCTAGCGCTCTCTCTCTCACTCCATCTTCTTCTCACTATCCTTCTCTCACCATCCTCCTCTTTTTCCATCCTCCTTCGGCAGCCACCCTTTCTCGCGCACTGTCTTCGTCCCTCCCGCCGGTCGAATATCACAGTCGGTGCACCAGCGCACACCTGCGAACCTTCGCTTACCTCCGATTCAAAAGACCTCCTTTCTTCCGACCATCCACTCTTTCCCCCTTCCTCGCCCTTCCTCACGACATCGTTCTATCTCACTTTTTCTCTTTTCCGCGGTGTCTCCCACTCCTTCCAACCAGCTGTTCCTCTCTTGGTCACACTCTCGTCCCGCCACTTTTCCGTCGTTTTTTTTCCGGTACATCGTTATCTACTCGTTTAACTTCGCGCCCGTGGGATGCCGCGGATCAACTATCGCGTATAACTAATGGCGCGGTCTCGAGAGGGGAACGATTATTACGATCGGAATAGCCCGACACGATACACATGCCGTCATCTAAGAATCCTAAGAGCGTTGCGGCCTTGAAGAATAGTCCAATGTAACCTATGACTCGTAACAGTATGTTCGTGAACCAATCGATGGTTTCAGTAAGAAAATTTCATATGGAGATATCTCATTGGGAGGAGATTGGATTCGAAGTGAGACTGTTAAAGATTGATCATTTATATTGGGTACAACTAACTGATCGCAATATACAAGATTCTACAACCCTCCACATTCCTTTCATCACAATTGTCCATATTCGAATGTGAAGTTTAACGTAAACTTCCGCATGTCGTATTTTCAAAAACATCCGAATAAAAATTGTACTCTAAGGGATCATTTTCTGAAAAATAAATGAACGCTATAAGTCTGACATTCTGCAAAGTGTCCCCCCTCTCCTGTCCTCGCAAAAAGATTTTCCTAACATAACGGATCTCTTGGGAGAAAGCAAAATACCGTGATCGTTTTCAGGGAAATATTGTTTGCAAAGAACACCCGGTATGTTAGACTCGTAAGGTACTTCCCATATTGTTCGCGGTTGAGGAGTAGGGACGCCCGTCGCCCGGGAATGAACGGGAGGCCAAATGAAGGTTGTGAAACAAAAGTGCGTTGTCAGTGCGCGTCATTACTGGAACATTTGCATGATGTTAACAGTTCTCCTATTAAACAGGAGTTTGACGACGTTAATTACTCGGGCGACGCAATTACGCTGGAATCGTGATTAATAAACGGTCGGGTGCTTATTAGAAACGGTATCGGTACTTTTAATTGATTCGAATCGTTCAAAGTCGTCGGCATAGTTTTAAACGTCGATACGGTTTTTCGGTTTTTTGGAATATTTAACGCGAAATACCAAGCTTCATTGGGAAATCCAATGTCGCGATGAGACACGAAGCGTTTGAATTACTCGATAACTTACGTCTTTCCGGTTTTCGCGGATTGTTTCAGCCACGCTACGAGTATATTCCATTTGCAGCCTCTATTGTTCGCTTAATCAAAAATTAAATATTAAGCCGTAGCGTCATGCCTGAATGTTTACACGAGAAGTTGATTTACTTCGGGATATAAATTTACATCGTTTAAACGTTTCAATATTTCTCAAGTCTCCCGGTCGCTCTTAGCAATTTGACTTTCGAAGACCAATTTGAGCTATTTTCGTCTGTTGCTGGACGTTAAAATAAATATCTCCTCCCATAATCGTACTCCGGAGATGTAAGATTCTCTAGGAACTCTTGAATATCGAGATGGATCGAATTTTATTGTTCGAAAAATACTTTATTTGCTTATTTATTTAGGAATAATGAATGGTGAAAAAACTTTCGATAAAAAGATGTTTTTTCGGTGACAATTAAATTCAAGATTAAATCAACATGTACATGAAGAAGATTAAAATTTAGGCCGTCGTAGGTGTCATACAGAATGAGAAATACCATGTTTAACGAACAGTAACAATGCGCAGAAAAGATCTATGGAGATTCAAATACGGTTTGTGTTAGTGCAAATTCGTTTCAAACAGTAAGTTGATCCGTAGAGAGCACGATGTCTTAATGGCATATCGAGAGGGAGAGTGACTTCTTAGGCGGAGAGTAGGAAAAAATAGTTTAAGCTTTTGTAAGATCTTAGGTACATTAACAAAATGGTGCAGAATGTTGTAAACAAGAAAGATATTAATAGTAATGCGGTGCTGTCCTGGAGTTACAGTCCGACAACTGAAAAATGTCTAGCGCGGCAGAGTCTCTCGTTTTCAACCGCCTATTCCCGCCATTTCGTTTTTGAAATCCTCAAAGCCAGTCTTCTAACTTAAACATTCCAAATTGTAGTTTACTACAAGATTCTTAATTTGAAGATTCAAAAATCGAAATGGAAAGAGTCGGAACTGAAAACAAAAGACTCCACCGCTCCCTAGTCATCTTTCAGTTCTCGGACTATAATAAATTGAGTCGATTTAGAACGGATTTGTAATTGTGACAGTTGTAGAAAACACGTGATCTCATGTGATTTGCCGCGAGTGTAAGAAATTTGTGATATACTTCTTCTATTAAAGGTTTCGATACATCATTAACGCTGCAAATTAATATTAATCTCTCAAATTATCGAAATAACTTGAAGTTCAACTATAAACAATACAAGGTCGTATCTCATTATCAGTAATAGAGTTTCCGTCAGTGTAAACCGAGAGGACGAAAATCACGAGACTCGTGATATCGCGAAATCTTCTCGGTATCTCGTCGGCCTCTTTAAATTTATTATTGCTAAAACTAAAAATGGAAGGAGCGTAACATATTCCTATGACATCATCAACTCCCGCCGCAGGGCACGACCCATTACGATTCACAACCCTTAAGCAACGTTCTTCGAGCCTTCTTCCCCTCTTCTTCCCCGCCGCCGACATGGTTGAAACCCCTAACCGAGATAATGACTCTGCTTTATCTTTGCACCAGTCGCTGAGCATAATACAGTCTGTACCACAAGAGTGTGGACGCGATATTTGTGAAATCTGATACGCAATTTGTTAAAGACTGTGCTAGTCTAAACATACAAAGTTTCCTCTAATACGCAATAGGCCCAATTCTTTCAGTATTGTTTCACACTCTGAGAAATTCAGTTCATTTCGAAATGAGTGCCGTATACGCTAAACGATTCATAGCGGTCTTCTTGTGCCATCACCCGAAAGGTACTAAAATAACTGTTAGAGATGCAGCAAAATATCTGCATAAACCTCGCGCATTCGTAAATAAGTGGGTGCGACGGTATAAAGACACAAATTGTGTCGATGATCCCCCTTGTCGAGGTTCGAAACGGGTTACGACGAAACGGGAAGATAAGGCGATTTTACACCTTTTTTCCTAAAAATCCGACGCTGTCCTTACGTAAAGGGCAAACAATTTTAACTAAAAAGGGCATAGATATAGGTATATTACAAAAGGTATATTATAAAATTACTAATATAGGTATATTTGTATCGAAGCCATGTTTGTACGGAATGGAAAACACAGAAGGGTATTAATGTGTTGGATTGGCCATCTCAGTCCCCCGATGCCAATCCAATCGAAAATGTTTGGTCTGTTATGAAATACAAACTCCGAGAAAAGCATATTGTCAAATTGAAAACACTAGTTCGTCGAATTCGAGAGATATGGAAGTCTCTTCCTGTCTCTTATGCTGAAAAGTTGGCTGAAAGCATGCCAAGACGTTGTTAAACGGTAATCGCTAATGGTGGAGATTGGACATTTTATTAAAGAAGTGCGTATTAATTTTTTAGATGTACTTTCGATTTATATGATATATCTGATAAAAAAATTTTATTCCCACAGAGATATCGCGTCCACGTTCTTGTGATACAGACTGTACTTACTCGGCGGTTGAGTATTATATAAACGTGCAGCATCGCAAAGCCACGAACCTAGATTGATACAGTGTTTTATATTTTCTAGGCATAGTATATCGCGATAATTTATGGGCCTCGGTATTTGCGCGCAAATACGCTCTTTTCAGTTCTTCGAAACGACAAACCTGTAACTTTTACGCGTCGCGCACTTCTCCAACCTGATCAATACGTTCGACTTTATTGTGGCGTATTCGATAATTTACTGTATTACTTTCTCGAAATATTGTAAATTGGTATTCCAAATGAAGGAATTTCCTGTTTTTCATAAGGTACAAAACGTATGTTTAATACCGATCAGTTAGACGGTATGATACGTTCAATCTTCAAACGAAACATCCCCCAAGAAACAGCCCAAACAAATTCCAAGAATATAATTTCTTTTAGTAGCGCAAAACCAAAAGCACATGTAGCCCATAATAAAAAGCAGCAAGCTCGGAAACTGGACATTTTTCAACCAGTATCTTTTGGACACGAACGGCGTGCGTTATCTTCCTCGTATTCACCCCTTTCCCTAGGTCGGTGGCAGAGGACGAGGACGACGACGAGGATAGAGAGAAAGGGTAGAGAGTAAGAATAAAAGGAGGATAGCGTTTGGACACGAGGGTAGAGAAGAAAGAGGAGAGAGAGCACCCTCGTCGGGCAGCACGGTAATGAGGGAATGCGTGCCACCCTTCTGATAAGGGTGTATCTCTCGGCGCCGGCAGTGCACTCATGTTTACATCACGACGTACCGTGCGTTACGCAATTGCTGCTACGCTGTGCTTTTCCTTTCTTTGTCGGTTTGATTTATTTCAGTTTGATCACTGTCTGTCTCTCTTCTCGCGGTCGACGTTTTGTGAAAATCCGCGATACATGCCCAGGCAACGCTGCGCGTCGTCGTCTGTCGGTTCTCATGTAAATTCGCCAATATACGGAACAATAATTCGTGTAATGCGTGCCGCAGCTTCGTGAGTCGCGGGGCTGTAGGGTATTCGCCAGGTATTTTGACCTTTGATGCGGGTAAAATCGAATTGGATTGCAGAGACAGAGACAGAGACAGAGACAGAAATAGATAGATAGAGAGATAGAGAGACAGAGACACACACACACACAGAGAGAGAGAGAGAGAGAGAGAGAGAGAGAGGTAATTTTAGATTTAATGGATTCCAACGTGTTTTCAAATTTCGGTTATTTTGTAACGTTGAATTGTACGAGCTGTTTGAAATTGTATTTTTGTCTAGAGATTGGAAGCAGAAAAATCAAGCAGTAATTAATCAGGGGGGTTGAAAGTGACCTATATTTGTGCCTCCTGTATAATTTTTAGCCGCAAATCGGCGGTTAATTTTACTTTCTTGCGCTCGTGACTGTGGACGATTATTTTCTTAATGTCCCGTGTAATTTATAATTCCTTTGCCGTGTAAATTATCGCAAATTGAATATCGCGCATTACATTCGTGTATACAACGGTTCTAGAGGTAAGTTAAGGCGGTAAAGAGGAACCTTTGGAACTGGGACAAATGCGTTTTCTTGTGAAAACGGTGAGATATAATGTAGTGCTATTATAGTTTGAATTATAGGTTCAACCGTGCGGCTGGGAACATGATGCTTCGCGATAAAAAACAGTCACGCATACGCTGTGTATCGTAGAAACCCTGGTAGGCATTTATTTATCGCAATTAGTTCCAAGTAGTTTCGCAGAACCATTGAATTGTTATTACTTAAAAATTCTCAGCAATTTCGCCGTGTTCAGGATGCGTCCTTTTTTCACAAACGTCAAAGAGAATTTAAATTCTTCAACTACTTTCAAAGTAACATAGATGCACGACATTCTGAAACGCAAAATTGAATCGATTCGCGAGATACGCGTTTCGAGTTTAAATTAACATCGTTATTTACCTTACGTATTGAATGAAACGACAAAGTTTTAAAACACTTACTAGCAACTGCTATTAGAAGTATTTTTATTTAATTTCTTTACTCGACAATCTCCGACTAGAGTGCACACAGATCGTTGAAAAGACTCATAAAACGGTACGATTTAGAAAACAATAGAGAATTCAAATTACGTTACCGCGATCTCACTAAAAACTGCTAAAAGTTTTTTTTATCGTGTGCAAATACATGGGAGTTTTATTACGTACAAAATAATGTAATTTACGGCCGAGCCATAAAATAGTAACACACTGATAATAAAAACGTCGTGGCAGACGTATCTCCTTTCGATGAAGCGGCGAGAACTTGTTATAAATCGTAGTAAAACAGAAAGTAATACCTCCGTAGAAGTTTCAGCCGTAAGAAATATATATAAAATTTACCAACACAACGATATATCTTTGCAGTTATTTCCATTTTGTCAGAAACGCGATATTTCTTTCTCTTCTCCCCTCTTTCCTGCCCCGTCCTCTCTTCTCCTTTTCTTTTTTTTCGCAGAAGGATAGAAGTAACGAGGTACTCTAGTTGAGAGCCCATTACATTTATTATTGCTTTCACATTCGTTTTTGTTATACCGCGCTGAGAGAAAAGTTCGTTAATGAATTTACTATAACTGCTTGGTTGGGGCTTTATAATTGGTATTGCCACATTCGCGTTACATAAAACCACTTGTACACAACAAGACACGTTTTAATGAATATATATATATATATTTACTGCCATACAGTATTCTTGAGTACAGAACCATTAATAATTGGTGATTATACTATAATTAATTATAAAAACAAAATTACTACGAAACCACGAAGGACATTTATCTCAAAGGTCCATCTCCTCGACCCTTCATTCAAGCTACTTTTCACGTCATATTCGTTATTGCTCCTTTATTGAATTATTCAAAAATATTTCCAAATTTTCCTACAACTACATCCAGTTGCAAAATTCTCCGTGAAATTTTGCAATCTCCTCTCTTGGTCGGTATATTGTTGGTACGAGACACACTATAGAACTTTAATACGAGCGGTAGAAGACACAGCGATGACGTAATTCTATCGATTGCGTGGCAAAGAATATGCCCGCCAATTACAACAGTTGGTTTTACAAAAGTCATCGACAAAAAACCAATTAACATCGACGAGAATCTATTGTGCTAATTCTGTGTCAGACAAATTATCGTGACTTGGGGATTGTAGCATCGATCGTATTACGCCACAGTCTGAAAAATCTGCACGGGAAATTAAGTAGGAAAGCACGCGTCCGTTTGCATGCAACCTGCGAGGGGCGCATTAATATATCGCGCTCGCATAATTTATGCGAATGCAGCGGTTTTCTCTCTCCTTTTTCCATCCCTTTCTCTCCGCAAGTTTTCATCGTCTCGGTGTTTCCCCCTTCGGGCATTCTCTCGTGTTACCTCGTGCCGCCAATGCAAATCGCGGTCACGTCGATGGAGGAAAAATCGAAAGAAATGCGAAACTCCTACGAAGAAAATAGGGAAAATCTAGAGAGGGGGACGACCTTACGCGTCGTCGAAAATCAATTCACCGAGTGACCAGCAGCTTTTACGAGCGTGCAGCAGCGGCCGATATCGTCCAGCCGGTTCCACGTCCTCCCTCTGCCGCCCACGGTCCCTCTCTGTCCCCGCTCGCTCCTCCTTTCCCGCCGTTCCTCTCGCCGACCCCCTCTCCACTTCTTTCGTTCTTTCGCTGCGAGGCAATTATCCTTAATTCGGTCCCGTGGACCTTCCCCTTCCTATGCTACCAAAGTCCTTTTACCCCCTCGTCACGACGAGACTGTGTCTCCCATCTCCACCTCGTCCTGCACGTTCCTCTCCGCTCCTTCTTTCTCCTTCGCGGCGAGGACGCTCGCGATACAACGCTGTCTCGGTAAAAAAGCCGCAACGCGGCCGACCGGACGAGAAGAAATGTCGTTCAATCTACATAATCATTAACAGAAAGGAAATTTATTTAATCCTGCGCCCGAAGGACTCGTTATTTCCCCTCCGGCTAATTTGAATACATTTGGTTTGCGGATGGTAAATTAGAATCCAATTTCGGTGTAATTTCGTGCTATTAAATACGATTGGAGCTCTGGTCCTCGCTCTTTGGGCCCTATCTCCCCATCTTCTCTTGTTACCACCCCCTTTTATCAATCTCGTCTCTACCGTAGGAATTACCGATTCGACGCATAGTCTTTGTGCTCTCTTTTACAGGCATCGTAGATTTTCCGACTACATCCCCATTCTTCCTTACACTTTTCTCTCACTCTTTGAGGGTCAATCTCCTTCCTTCGTCCGAGAATCAATCGTTTATCCCGTTTGTATCATAGCCTACATCTACTGATGAAAATTCGCTATTAGTTTTGTTTCGATGTAGAGCGACTTGCACGAGACTACATTTTCTATCGAATCTATTTGCCTTTTATACGCAAGGACAATTCACTTTTTTCAATTCCAATTTTTTCCAGGCTCGACCATCTAGTAACCGCCAAGCCAGATTAAGCTACACGAAAATATCGCCACTCCCCAAATCTCTTCTTAATTACTTTCAATATCACCGGTCTGCCAGAGAATTAAGCGAAAATAGATTATTTGAAGGATCTACCCTCGCGCGAAGTACCTACGAGGTGAATTGCCCGTTACAGGTGAGTCCCGATACGCCGTATAGGACGGGTACGAGCGAACACACAAGTACCGCGCGGAATAACGGAGGCATCTCGGCGAGGTATTAAATAATCGTCCAATCAACGTTCGAGCAACTTCCAAAGTCTTTAGGGGGCAATCTGCATGTTAAGAGGCTGTTAATGCCTTTTCGCCTAGCTTCGTGCTGCCCACCAGTTCACCGGTTTCACAGACGCGATATAGCGCGCACGTGCACTAACAGTGCGAAACCGTGCCCACACCAGGCTTTACTACTCGCGCACATATTTTAACTCGGCAACACAAACCTTTTTTCCGACGCCCGCACTAGCGACACTTTGCGCACGACCAGTTCTCCTTCTTCGTCCTCTGGCCTCGTTTTATCCTTTCTTTCTCCTCTCTTTCGCTCCCCCATGGGTGATCAAAACCCCGCGACATCCCCGCTCTCCACCGAAGGATCGGTCGCGGGGGTACGTGAAAGTGACCAAACGCCGGTCACCGAGCGAACACTGGTTCCAGCGACAATTTATGCACGAGTCAATCAAGCTGGTAAATAGTGATTAACACCTTTTGCCGGAACGGGGGCGTATATCGCGCAACAGAGGCTGGCGGTTGGGTTCGTTGGCTAATCGCGAAAAAAGGGGAAATTTGCGCCCGATTTCTGGCGTGGTATTCCAAATTTCTTGGTTCGAGTTGACCGGGGGATGGCTCGTTTAAAACGTTCTCGGAGTAGAAAATTCATCAACTTTCTACTGGCAAGAATTAGAAGAATTCACTTTATTAGTTACAAGTAAACATAGAGGCCCGCAACACAGACCGTAAACAAGTGTATAAAAGTAGCCCGAAATTGAGATTTTAAGAAGAGAACACATGAAACGTTTACGTGCGTCATTTACATTCCATCGGTACCGACACGCAGCGATTTAAACGTTCCCATCTGTCGGGCGGGAAATCACGCGATATATGTTCCAACGCCGAAGGTTAATGAAATTTTCTCGATCCAGTCTATTTTGGATGGGATGCGCAATTTATCCCGTTAAATGCGCTTCATCCCCGAAAACAGCAAGGTATTCGACGTTCGTTTTTTCCTTAATACCGTCGATAAACAATTTGATATCAACGAAAGAATCGGCCAATTCTCGCGTGAAATTTTCCATGCGGTACAAAAATATAATAGAACCTTTGTCTAAAATTTCATATCGACGATTCGATATCGAAGCGTTGAACGATACAATACGAAGCCATTTTTCCTCCCTTTCATCGCGGCTTAAAAATTAATTCCCCGCTCGTAAAACATCGATGAACGGCGTTATAGTGAACGGCGTTAACGAAGTTTCCCCCGGGTGCCGTCGAAATTAGAGGTTCGCTCGGAGGCCACTGCGTCCCGGTGGAAGAAAATACTCGATCCAAATATAATCGGCGCGGCGTGTGGAAAATTTGAGGGTCCGCAGGATGAGACACTTGGCAACCACCTGTGGCACGGCGTTTCGAGAGAGGTGAGTTCGAACCTTGCGGGCTACCGAGTGCAGGAAGCATATTATCGAATTTCTATGGGTGGATCGAAAGTCTCGGGATGCTTGCTCCCCGGATGATCCAATGGAAGTTACGTGAAACGCTTCGCGCATAGAAACTAGGCTAACACGAGCCAAAAGAAGAGAAAGAAGGTGAAGCCGTCGTAAACTTTTCACGCGGCATAACGGGTGGATAATTGAAAATGGGGAGGAAACTATTCGTGTGACGTTTTTGGAGAATCAATTTTCCTTTGTAGAATTAGTAATACAGGAATGAGTATTTACAGCGATATCCATAAGTTGGACGTAAAATAATGCGAATCTGTTGGCGTGTAGAAAATAACTCTATCGATGATTGCAGTTGGCCCTTAGCTACTCAAAGGATGAATCGAAGAAGTATATACAACGAACATTATACCTTCGGATACGCTACCCCTTTTTGAATTGGCTTCAAAGGTTAAAATCAGACACCGGTAAAAGCGTAGGAAAATTTAGGAGGAAGAGACCCCTCGTTCGCCCGGGCTAGAGTAAATCGCGCAAACCAAACATAATTTATTGGAAATATTGTGTACCTACTCGTGTCCCTCTTGTTTCCCCGTAGTTCCATCAGAGCACGCTACTCCGATGCTCTTGCTTCGCTACCCTCGCCCACGTTCGAGTTTCCCTCCCGTTCTCTCTTTTCGTTACTCACTCACTCTCTCTCGTTCCTTCGTCACTCCGCCCTTCGGCCCGTTTTGCTCTTCCTCTGTTTGGGTTCATGCAGCCTCCTCTCTCGGCCCGTGCTGCTTTCTCTTTCTCTCGCTCACCGACTCTCTCGTTATACAGGTACACAGATGCGTCTCGTTTCATCCCTGGTAATTGCTTATTAAATTCCTGGGGGTTGGGGCAACATCCCCGCAGCCCCGTAGCCCCGCAGGCCCGCGGCATCGCCATTTCTCTATCCACCTAAAGGTATGTACCAGGCCAGAAGGGAAACGTCCGACAGAATTGTTTTCCCGTTACCGTGAAAATATGCCGGAGGGCGGATCTTGCCACGTAATTGGATTATTAATTAGATTGTTAATGAGACAGATTTCGCTTTAAAAGGGATCCCCGGTGTTGTACCAGCCTTGGCGAGCGTCGCGGAACCAATCGTGTAAAATCCGGTTATGTTCCACATTGGGGAAGCATTTCTGTAACACCTCCGTCGGCAGACCGTGGAATTTGTGAAGTCTCTATTTCACCCTTCGCGTTATCTTGGTAGAACGAAGAATGGAACTTTGCTGACATTTTCCAGGGAAAATTGACAAAAAAGAGCCATTTTACCGTTGATAGCTTTTAATCGGAAAGAAATTTATATGAATCAAAGGCAAAAGATGGAGAAAATTTCTATCGTAACGAATATACACTATAACAACCTTTTGACTTGTTTTAACCCCTTGTACTATTTTCCTGAGTCTGACTCGTGATGAAAATTTTAGGCCAAACTTGAATATCACGAGTCTGACTCGTGGTCTTAATTTTGGGCCAAGTATTAATATTTCGAATGAGATCGTGTGTTCCCATTCAGGATTATTAATTTTAGACTTTGATTCAAATTCATTTGAGTTTCACAAATGCTCCATTGCCTGACGTAAATACTGGCGCGATAATCTTTGTCAGTCGCAAGATATCGCATATCGGGCGTTTGGTTTAGGCATGGATTCTTGAGAGTTGGCCGGTAGTGCAAAGGGTTAATACATGTTTAAGTTAAATATGGATAAATAACTTTGCCTCCTGGAAAATTGACAGTGTACCCAAATTCTTTATCTCGTGGTATTAAAATTAAAACATTCTACATTCCAACAATATATAGTTACAATAATTAAACTCGAAAATACAGGCAGCAATTTTTAAAATAACGTATACCAAATACTGTAAAAAATAACAGTTTTCTGCATGTCAATTTTCATCTAATTGAATATCGTGCAATCAATAACCAAATAATCCATAGAGGACCAGCTGCAAAACGCTTTTCGCGGCGAATCATGACAATTAGCAGCGACCGGAACTAGGGAGTACGTGTCTTGACGACGACGAGGGTGGTATCTCTACCTCCTAAAAACGGGCATCGATGCGCGACGGTAGTTAATGGTAATGAGTCTACCGTCTAAAAGGCTCGCTAACACGAGATGTTGGACAGCAAAACAATTATCCGCCGTCCAATTACGCGCTCATCGATATATACTCGAAACGAGAGGCTGCGGAGGTTCGCTTTGAAACGAACGGGGTGAAAGATAAAGAGAGGAGTAATGCCAGACGGAAATACAGACCCCGGTAACACGGACAAGTCCGTTTTCGTGGCTAATTGACCGGGTTATGCCTGTGTTTGTACGTACAGAGCCGAAGATAATGATGCGAATGAATGCACACGCTCACATCGACTGCCGGATCTTTTAGATTTCTAAGCATTCGGCGTTAATTTCTCAAATATTTCGATACAAAGTGAGCATTCCTCAATACGCCATTGTTGCCCGGCGATTGTACGACGATAATTATGTTAGAAGTTTTCATTGTCTCCTTGTGCGAGTCCGACGAAGTACAAATAAATTGAGCTAATTTAGAAATACGCATACATATTTACATATACGGTCGGAATTGTTTTTCTCTCTTGTTTCTACGTTAGTATTCGCATAATCGTGCAGTAGATCAGAGGTGTGGATTATTTATGATAAATATCAACGGGACAGCGTGTTTCTTGTCAATTTTCGAGAAATTCCGGGAAGCCATAGGGACGGAGAAGCAATCAATAACAAATGCTAACGAGTAATTGTGATGTAAAAATATCATCGGCCCGGTGAGACGCGTAAAAAGTATTCAAAATTCAAAAAGGCGCGGAACTCGTTAACGAGAATCGTTTTACGTCGGCACGAGTAGAGAAGGATGGAAGTGGCTTGGAATATTTGGGCATTAATCATGAGACGAGCTTCTCTTTTGATTTGCCAATTCCTTACATAATTCATGCGTGCCTCTCGCGTTCCCGTATGATCGCACGTATACCAGGCTATTTGTTTTCAACCGTCGATGAGAATTCGCGACCGCATAAGGAAAGAGGAGCAAACGGAGAGGGAACGGGGAGTAGCCAGTAGGAAGAGATCTTTGATCTTCGTGATTAATTAATCGACAAGTCGAGACTGCCGGCCTAATTGTAATTCGGCATCCGAGCCAACAAAGCAATGCGGAGAATTCCAACTTCTACTGGATGATCGTCGAGACATTCTGCTTGTTTTTTGTACTTCATTCTTTGCATTATTGAGCCGTTTATTTCTAGGCTTATTATAGTTTTCGTTTTTTGTCACCATGCTTCGGACAATGCAGTAATGAAGCAACATTTTTTCCCATTGACATCTGATAAATTCATACCAATTTGTATCTTGTTTCTCCCAATTGTTCCTTCACTAATTCTTTTCAAGGAATTGTAATTTGCCGATATGATTTTGCACGAAAGATTAAGAATTCCTCGAAGAAATAACAGGAAGAATTATAAGACGTGTATTAAATTGAAGTAGCCATCACAAGGACGTCTCTTTTGACATTATGTCGTATTTGGACGCCAAACTCCACGCTATTCGGATAAAATCGGAAAAAATATCCCAGCTGGATTTCTGCAATTAAACGAATCTCTAACGTCGCACTCAATCGGAAACCGTTTAACTCCGCATGATTAACAAGGCGAGCAATTAAATTGAAGTTTCGTTCGAGAATGGTCAACGGGCAGAATAAAAGAGGCAAGAGACGAAAGAAGAGGAACCAGAGCATCGCAAAACGAAAGTGAACATCGAGAAAAAGACTTAACGACAGAATAAATCTTTACGGACATGCATAAATAATGTATATCGGAAAAGAATCGATTGGAAGGGTCGTCGACGTTTACTGTTGCAAAGCGAGCATGTAACCACGATCCGTCGAGGTATTCGCCATGCTCGTGCTTCCTCTTTCTGCGTCTACCACTGGTGGTTTGTCATTCAAGGCACGCCGCCATAATTTGATATATTAGGTACACATAAGCGACGGCTGATCGCGGTTATTAGGTTGGGTACACGGTACAACCACCCCCGAGCTCCTCTGGAACGACCCCTGACCTCTTCGCCGACCCAGCCACCTCTTGCTCTCCCTCTCTCTTGATCATCGCACTCTCGTTTTGCTTTATCTGTCTCTCTCTACTTCTCTGTCCTTCGCAGAGCTTTGTCTTTCCCATGAAAACTTACACAGAGGCGCGTACCACGGGGAGGCTCACACGTACAGTCTCTTTCCAACTGAACGTCGTGCCCAGCCAACCTCCACCTCTTTCTCTTCCACTTCCACCCTCCTCCTTCCACTCTTAGCCCAGAAATTCACATCGCGGGGGCTATTTGCTATGCGGCTCGTAGCCACAAAATAGGATTATTATTATAGTCGTGCACACCCACCAACTCTGTCGGAACAGCCACCTCGAGTTCTCCTTCATTCGGTTACGAAGGGAATTTTAAGGATTAGCTGCAATTTAACCCCTCTTGATGGATATCGAGGAATCGAGTCTAACAGCGATACGCATTTTAGGGGATAGTTTTCCTTCATGGAGGATGATTTCGTTCCAGACTGATAATCCATTTGTAGTATTATCTTTTATATATATTATCTAGCATGCAAAAGATAAGTTAATAGACAAATTGTACCTTCATTTGCAAGAGTTTTACGAACTTTGCGGCGTTGTTTCTTTGCAAATATTCATCGATCCAGGGATGTAAAACTACGCCTGGCAGGTCGTCACTGTTAATTATTACACGATCCGTGTATATTACCATCGCACAGGAAGTTTTATCACAACCAACGAACTATTCCTATCATTTGATAACATAACCAATAGTACCAATAAACCATAAAATATTCGTATCACCTTAGACACTTCTTGTGTTTCAGAAAAATGTTCTACCAGAATGTGTTTGCCGTGTATTTTCTCCCAAAATTACCGTCTCCCAGACTTCGTCGAGGCAGCGAAACGTAAATTTGCAGAATCGACGGATAACGAGGAGTACGTCGATTCATTCGACGTAAAGAAAAATCAACATGAATTCGCTCAAGGCACGGTCCGGGACTGGCCGGCGTTAATGAAACAGTCAAAAAGGGGACGAGGGAAACAGCGAGTGGAAAAAAAGAGGATGAAATGCAGGAGCATATCGTCGCACGGATTAAGAGCGGGTGAACGTTAATTCGTCCCGGCAGTTTTTCCCAAACTGCCGTCAGGTGGCCGCTATTTTTACAAGCAAATGATACCGAACATGCTCGCGGTGATCCAAGGGTAAAATACGCGGAGGCTCGTTTATCCATCGTGTCGGGGAGAGCTTTGAGCCCCGACCAATGCGAGTGTACACACCGGTCGCACTGCGTGACGTTTCCGGTCGTTCAAGAGGGATGAAAAACCACCCGAGATCGGAGTTTTCTTGGTTTTGCTTTTCAAACACGATTACGTAATTCGGGTCATGTCTTTGCGAGAAGTGCAAGTTGTACTCATAACACTTGGCTGGATTGAGAGACGCGTAACATTAAGCGGGGATACCAAATAAAGTCGAGTAATGTCGGTCAGATGGAATCGCTGTAGCAAAATAGTTTTATTTTCCGATGCACCATGGAATTCGTTTATACAATGTGACCGAAGATAGAGGGATAAACGTATTATTTTTTTACGATTCGCTCGAGATATCGCGAAAAACATCCCACAACTATTGTAAAGAAACAAAGTCACCGCGAACTGTGCTCCAAAGCGAATTGTTTTTTTTCCTCGCTCTTTGTCTCCCTTTCTCTCTCCCTTCTCTTTCCTTTCTCCCTTCTATGGCTGTTATGTACCAACCGCACCGGCGCGCGCCCATGAATTTTAATTCTTCCTGTCGGATCCAACGAGAGGAAAAGAAACACCGTCAAAATTTTTTCAAACGGCCCGTCGAAACAAAGAAAATAAACTCGGACGTCGCGCCGTCGAAAACGACAGTAGATTTGCGTCGGTTAACGGTACTCGGACAACCGCGTATCTCGATTACGGAGAACGTTGTATTTCCACGAAATACTCTCACGGGAGATATTTATTTCTCTGTTGACATTGCGGTTGATATCTCACTATGCAATTAAGAGATTACTCCTGTTTGTCTTGTGAGTACCTGAGTTCAACTTTTTTTTTATTAAATCTTCCTTATTCCTTTGAATTGAAAAAAAAAAGAATTTGCAAATATCCGAAAGAACACGTTATACTGAAGTAAAAGAGCACGACTCTCCGCCTGTAAAACAACGGTGCAAAAGGTATCAAGCGAAACTCAAAGCCTGCCGTGAAAGTCGAGGCGTCTCCTTCGAAGGTCTAAGATCCCCCTGTAATTTCTTCTCCCTTAATTAGTCTCCCTACGGCTAAGCTCTCTCAAAGGCATGGCGCAAACAAACCGGCCAGAAAACGATCGGCACGTGGAAAATGACGCAAACGAGGCGTCGCGGTTCTGGGTTCTTAAAACGCACGGTGATCTCACCGCGAAGAATTTCAACTCGGTGCTACAGCCGTTAAAGTCGCTCCAACGAGTGGGGGGGGGGGGGGGGGGGAAGGGGGCTTTAGTTCGATTATACTGGGAAATTAGCGAAGTTCATTTTGTCGTGAAACAGTCGGTTTCTATCTTCCTGTCGACGTCCAAAATTTGACTACTATTAAGGATTATCGATCTCCATTACAACGAGTTCGAAGGAACTTGAGGACATCTCTGATGAACCTTTGTACGAAAGATTTTTTATCTTTCGAATTTCGCCGAGAACGTATTCCAACGTGTTCGCGAAGAACGTTTCGTGAAGTTGATAAAACTGTAATTCTGAGTGAACCGAGATGCGGTGAAAATGTTATTAAAGGAGGAAGTACAAGTTGAAAGTTATCTGTCGGTCGTCGGGAAGAAACAACGGCGAGGGTTTAAAGGTTGCTTCGAGGCAAATAATCGACGAGATGGAACACAACACGCTGGCAGATAAGAAAATAGTTTCCCCCACTTAACTCATTGTCAGTTGCATATATGCGCCATTCTGTCGCGTGACACGAAAAGGGAACGTAACAGACTCAAGTGGGGGATGCTTTCTCCTCTTCTGCTGATGCCTACTGTCACATTTAATTTCCCTTGCCGTACAAAAGAGAAATATTATATTTTTAATTATGGAAAAACAACGATATATAATTGAACGGTAGACTTTACGATGAAATGTGATGTAAAATGAGAACAAGAGAAAAATATTTGGCACAATGAAAAAAAAAAAGGAATTCTAACGTTTGAAAGGTTATCTAAACGTCGAATCTTCTAACGTTCCTTCGTTTGTGGGAGCTTTTTGATGCGATTGCCTCGCGTCGTTGTACGCGATCCCCGACGGCGAATGATGGATTGACGAAGGTTAATTAGTTGCTGGCTGTTGCGCCGAACATCCGCTGCAGTTTCCTGCATGCGATTAATTAGATTTTCGCGATTTTGAAGTCGACTCGGGCATACGGCGTCTTACGTTGTTCAAAAGGTTGAAATAAGCGCAAATATTAGGGGGACCGGAAAGTAATATCGTTCTTTTTTTGCATTAAATTTAAACATTTAAATTTGTAGCAGGTGTTTAATTTTTAATATATGGTGTAATCCCTTCGTCATCATTAATCTTTGGTACTTTTCCGTTAGCCGGGCGCAAATGTCGCGAATTGTGAACCAAACGCGAGCCAAGTCGCCAAGCGAAGTAAATGACAAAACAGTTACCGGAATAAAAGTCGAAAACATTCAACTATAAGCAAATATTAATTAATAGTAAGCAAAACAAGTCTAACTCTAAACAAATATTAATGAATATATAATGAATATATATTTCTCTTGAAAAAAAGATACTGCTTGAAATTTGGATGTAAAAAATAACCTTTGTAAGAAAGAACCTTATGGTTGTAAGAAATTTGGCGGAACTCTACATTTTCTTTTTGCGCCCGGCTAACGGAAAAGTACCTAATCTTTTTCTTTCTAGCGAGCAAATTCCGGCAACGCCGGATTGATGAAAATTAATTGGTTTTTTAACAAAGTATCTAATATACTCCTAATATATTGCAGAAATACAAATTGACCGAACGCTTGACTTTCTGAAAAAATGCTTTGATATTTCTTTACCGCTTATTATTAGAGGACAATTCAAACGAACATCGAGGTACAAATATCTTCTTCACTTCGATACAGTCTTTCAATTTTCTGTCTTCGTGTAAAAATAGTCAGCTTAATCTAACAATTTTACGATCGTCACCATTCTCGATGTAATATCGTAACTCTTTCGTAAATCAATTCCTTTCCATTAGAAGGATCCTATTCGCGGCGAAGCAGTACGAGCAAAGGGTAGAGAATCGGTGAGCGCGTGCCGCAAATAAGCGTCGATAAATCCGAGACGTAATACAAGCGAGTCGCCCGCGAGGCAACTTAATCCACGGCCAAATTAAATCGTGGCCCCGACAAATCTGTGCTTTCCGAGTGATTTGTGGCTCCGTTTGATGCCGCCCCCATATCGGAAATAGCTTCAACCGTCCGTGCAAGCGCGGACGAAGGAGCACGATGGAATTTCTTCCTTGTTCTTTCTCTTTCATTCTCATCCGTTGCTTTCGCGAATCCTTTTTTTTTTATCAAAGCATTGCAAAAGCAAATTTTACTTCCCCGATGACTTTTTTCCCTCCCATTTTACTTAATATACAATGTTCTTACTTTATGATTTCGGAACTCGCTTGAATTGTAATTCCGCGATTTCAACAATTAATACGACTCTCAGATATTACATACTTTATGTACACAAGTCTGTAGAGTGTGCGAATGTATGTTTATGGCAACTGCGATATGACATTCCCGAAACTTTGTATGTGATAGCAATTACTTGATTTACGATTAATTTATTCATTTGTTTATGTCTTTAAACAAGGAGTGAAAAATTGGGGCCAAGGCAGTTTTTGAATGAAACGAGCGACAGACATAATCAGTACAAAAATATTTTAACACTTTGCACTCCTCTTGTAGCGGTAGCGACGACATTGTAATAGTAGTTGATAACTCCATTCTCAGGTAAATCCGGCGTATTTTTATATTATTTATATTTTAATACTCCATTTGAAATGTAAGTATACGCTTTTTTTACGACAAAGCTAGATTTTCAATTTTCCACGTATGTGCACTCGACATTTGTAAACAGTCCCGAAGTAGCTGGTACCTCATAATAAAAATGACTCGGAGTGAGAGGGTTAAAACTTGAGTGCTTTATTCTCGTTTCCTTTGTATAATTATTGGATTGACAACTAAGTGATTGCGGAGTTTCTCAATAGATAGTTTTAGCGCATTCTTTTGGTAATAATAATAATAATAATAACTTTATTGAAAAACAGTAGGTCAAGCTTATACTAAGTTATTTACATGTTTTCAAACGAACATTCTTTTGGTTTTGAACGTGTTAAAAGCACCTAACACATATTGTTTTCTCATTGTTTGGACTTCCACCTTTAATTTAGCAAAAAAATTGTATCTAATAGTTATTTAGTTTCGTTTTTATAACAATTTAAAGATGGAAGAACAAGACGGGCTTTTCAGACATATTTTATTGTATTATTTCCGAAAAGGCAAGAACGCATCGCAAGCACACAAGAGGTTATGTGCCGTAGACGGAAATGAAGCATTGAAAGAAAGACAGTGTCAAAATTG
Source organism: Cerceris rybyensis (assembly GCA_910591515.1). NCBI lineage: Eukaryota > Metazoa > Arthropoda > Insecta > Hymenoptera > Crabronidae > Cerceris > Cerceris rybyensis. The sequence goes on along the minus strand of OU342796.1, from coordinate 1,835,863 downwards.
GTTTGCCAAATTCGGTTCTGGTGATTTTTCCGGTGGCTGATGTAAAATCACATTTAATTCATTTTTTTGCTGGCAAAAACCAGAAGTTTTATGAATATGGAATTATTAAACTGCCTGAAAGATGGCAAAAGTCATCGACAAAAACGGACAATATCTAATTGAATAAAGTTATATTTATAAGCAAAAATTTTGAATTTTCCTTCTCATTTAAAATCCGCAATCACTTAGTTGCCAACCCAATACCATCTGTGCAATAAATTCCTTCTGCGACGAAACTATTCGATATTAAAAGTCAAAGGGTTAATAATGTACCTCAATTACTCTAGCTCGCAACAATATTCCTACAAAATGCTAATTATATCTTCAATTTTCCTATTGAACTCTCTGCGAACTACTCAGTGAATAATTGCAACAAAATTAAGCGTACCATAAAGAATTACAAGTTCACGACATAAATTGTCGAAGGCGTGTGGAACTTCGATTTCTGGCTTACAAACGCTTGATCAAATTTAGCATCGTTTTTAACGATCGACAGGGGTAACATTGCATATCGGTGCTCAAGCGGGAGACATTTAAACGATCCCTTTCAATGTAACCACGTGTTCACAGGGCACTAACCAAATATCATTACGGGGTTTGATGGCGATTCAAACGCGATATTTGAATCGTCCAATGGTTAAATATTCTGGCAACCGGTCGCATCTCATTCGCATTTCCATGAGCGCGTTCGTTCAGTTAATACATTCCTACATTGTTCGCCGTGTTGAACGATATTCCCTTAATTTAACCCCATGAATGAGCCGATTTTAGTGGACCAATTCCTCTCTCTGTTTCCAAGAATGAACGACGGTACTATGTCTTTCTCGGCGTCTCGAAACAGTACAAAATTAGGGGAATTTCGTTCATCCTTAATGTATCTGTGCGCAGCTTTTTGAAAAATTATTAACCTTCTTGTAGCTACACTGAAAGTTTTTCTGTTACGAACTGGTTCTTGGATTCACCTCTGTCATTCCGTAATGCATGAAACATTTTTCTCGATGCGAATACTATTCTAAAATGAAAAAACGTCCGGTTTTGTTAAAAAATGTTTGGATTTGTCCTCGACAGTTTTCTTGAATCATTTTTTCGAAACGGTAACGCTGATTTTGTATTCTTACAAATATTAATGCCTGAGAAGGAGTAATTAGCCTGGTTGTTTTTCGTTCATTATTTCTTAGGAAAGTGATAGTAAAAGTACAGTTAAGCATTTAGAGTTCAATAGTATACTTTCTTGGAAAAATTTGAACAAAAACCTTTCTTTTCCCTAAAATCTATCAAAGTAATAAGTTTAATGCAACAACGCGAAACCATAAACGTCCCCTCAGTTTTACACAAAATTTTCAAATACACAGCGAACTTTAAAAATTTTTTTCTGCTATATTAGTGTTCTATTGTGGTGCACACATTCAAAAAAGCAGATGTGAGGCAAAGAGTTAATCGTCTCATAAAACGTCCCATTTTACGTCCGTCCACTTTGTACAGAGGACTTACCTCGGCTTTCTTGCAGACACCACGAAACAAGTATAAGAACTTCGAGAATCGGATGGTGTCCTCGTGGCGCGAACGTAATTAACGCCGCTAATAAGTCCAGAGTTATACATTTCGTATGATCGAGTTGGAATTCGGAGAAACGCGAATAACTCCGACCTCTCTTTGAGGACCGCGGAATCCATGGTTCGCGCGTTCTAGGGAAAAGGGAGGCTTGCCACGTTTGTCATCACCAAGATATTAGCTGGCATTTATGTATAGCCGGCGTTGACAGGCTCCCTTTGAGGTTAATAATAGACCCCAGGGCTAAACACGTTCTTAATATTTCAGTAATCGCCGTGTTCCGACGCCCTCGACTGTTAACTTATGCCCGACGTTTTATCTTTGGTGCCTAGAAATATCTTGACAAGCGACATCCCTTTCAAAAAAAAATCGAACGACGATTTCATTTCGATTTTCGCGATGTCTATGGGTTATTCGAATCGATCGTCATTTGATTATGTGTCTGTTTGGGTCTTTCCTTTTTAACCCTTTGAGTACTGTGAACGCATATACGTAGTCAAAGAAACAATCTGATATACATGTACAACTTAGAGTTACGAAATTGGAACGTAGTCATTGAAATATGATTACGCAAATAGTAATTCATAATTTTTCTTCATTAACACTCTGGTTTTCGGATGAAAAGGTGGCTTTGGATCGCTACGTAAATGTTTTATGAATATTCAAAAAGTTGCCACTCGCAAAAGATTAAGTGGATGAGCCTATTCTCTTTTTTGAAGGTTTTCATACCGAGTACTTATTTATTTATATTCACTTGTACTTCGTCATTATAAAGCAAAATACCTTTGCATTTTAGGTAAGTGCCAGTAACTGCAAAACTGATCTAAATCAAATATTGCTGAAATCGTGTTCTTTAATTTCTATATTCGCAATTTGTGTTACTAAATAGAACGAATAATTTGTTAACAGTTGCCCCACTACGCAGAACACAAAAAAAATGAAAATTTTCCAAAAGAAAAACGGAAAATAAGTGGCTTATATCATTGTCACAATTATCGGCACAATTTTCAAATTTCATTTCGTATTTAGGGAGCAAATTGAGATATATTGAAAGAGTTACGGAAGAGTATGGAAATCCAGTGTCCACCGATGGCTCCAGTTCCTCACTCATTATCGACAAGGTGGTGGCAAACAACAGAAATTTCCCGATCTCCGTGCACGACTATGAAAACAGATGACGGTCCTGTCGAGGGTTACTGATTGACCGAAACGTGCTTGTATGACTATGCAAATCCGCGTGTTCCGATCATTAAGGTATGCGCATAGTCCGGCAGATACGGATGAATCGTCTATTACTCTACTCCCTGATATTACATGCATTCGGCATACATAAGAAAAAAAAGAGCGGCAAACGTTTCTTCGCAACGTTCCATAATTCATGTCGCGCGGCCATTTCCGTGAATTTCTATCCTCTCGCCTCATATGCGTTTAAGCTTAAAAAACATATTCTTCGTTCAACATGGAATAAGTCGAAGATTAGAGAAGGGTGAAAAAAGTGAAACGAGCAAAATTACAAAACTGCGACACCTTTTTGAAGTGATAAATGTTCGAATTTCCTTCCACGATGGAATTCTTCCTCGAGAGTGTCATTTGAATGCAAACGACGTTATTGCGAGCTCGTTAATGGGAGTTTTTGTAAAACGGCATTCCTTCAAATGTAAAACATGAATTTGGATCTTTGGTGAATTTTTATCGGACAAATTTGATACACTGACGTTTAAAGAATATTATTCTCCGAATGTTCATCTCGGTCGTCCGAGTCTCGCTTCGTTGTATCAAAATATTTTTCGCTCTCGATACAGAAACGGCCGACATGGAAATTCAGGTTGTTCAGAGACTTAATTTAAAATTATACTTAATATTTAAATTTATTCTTTCGAGGACACTCATCCACCCTGGAAGATTAAAGGAGAGGACGTTCTTCCGGACCTCGACCGCTCGTATTCGCATAAGCTAAGTGGTACTCAATATCTTCCAAAGAAGAAACTGCTGTGCCGATCGATATTATACCATATCCAACGTCGTGTATGAATAAAACAATCATACAAATGTCTCTAGAGTGCTACGAAATGTACGTCTCTCCTCGTGCACAAGCCTTCGCATCTTCGAGAATCTTCGAGCTAGAGTTTGAAGGAACGTGGGTAGAGCAAATTGATCGAACTAATGTGCAGAGAAGAATTTATTGGAAGTACGCACTCTTCGAATCAACGCTGATCACTTTTAGCAAAATACATTTTTGTTAGATACCGAATTTTTTCAATTTCTATAACATATCTCGTATGCATTTAACGACATATACTAATTCTTGTGCATCATTATTCGTTTATCTTTAAAATTCTGAAGTCCAGCTGCTATTTTGTTAAAAAGAAACCTAAAAGATTGTTTCACTATCCTCGCTCTACGTCCACTCAATTGATCTTTAGACTCTATGGAAAAGCGAAAAAATAAGAAATTTCCCCGACAATCGTTAAGCACGAATTGATTATTCGTCGAATCAATTCCAAGTGAGCCGTCCATGCGCCCGGCAAGTATGCACAAACGGCAGGTTCTTGCATGCTCGCGAAGAACCTAATCGTTAAAGTAAAGCACATTACGTTCCAGGGGACGTTTACCTACCACGGAACCTACACACACAGCCGAGGGTGGACCCTTTCGAGCCGCTGAATAATAAATGCTTAGATCGCCGTGCCTCGAAACGTATTTGTCCCGGTGTAGTTCGAGGTCCTTTGACAAGGCCACTCGATAACGTCGATACTCATATGTCCCTCTACGTTCGACTAATCCCCAGGAAAGAAATGCCAAAAGCTCGTGACAAGAAGAAGACCTGGTTTTTCTGAAGTGAGGCAAAAAAGGACGATTTGGGTGCCCTCGAAAGAGGCACTACGGAGTTCTCGAGTGGCACCGATGAGGTCACGATTCAACTTCGTCCATGACTCTTGCAGGATATCGTCAAGTATTTCATTTCATGGTAATTGTATCAGGTGTACCTTTCTAGCGGTTCATTCTAAATGCTGCTAGCTGAGATACTTCGTGGAATGGTTAAATGTTGCAGGCAAGTATTTTGAGAGGATTGCTTGAGAATACTGCTTTTGTATTTTTAGGCTTTTACCAGTGCGGTCATTTCGACCGGGACGTGGTGTATGTGGGTGTCGGACCACTTATGATTACGTTTTTCTGAGAATGCAGGGTCATTTTTGTATTAGAGGGGTCACGAAGGAAAATGAAAAACAATCGTTACCTTCAGAGTCGTTGCTGTTTATCTACATTTTGGCCACGATAAATGTATTCATTTGTCTAGAACCTTGTAGTGCGCTTCGAACCAGCGCGCTGCAGCGGTGCTGTGATATGTAGGTACATCAGGTAGGACATTTCTTTAATTTCCTGGAGGTGTTGGAAGGGGCTGGAGTGGGAATTTGAAATCAGGCCCAGTGATTATAAATCCGAGCCATCACAGCCGTTTTCTATCCTGTGTGCTGCGTAATATGCGATAACATAGCGACATACTTATTGCACAACTTTCGGCATAAAACTTCTTGGGAGATTGTAAAACGTCTAGTGGGTACGAGGCACAATGTGCAATTAGTACGTTTTATGAAACGTTTCAATTAGCACAATTCCCAGGAAAAGCGACTCACGACTCGTGGCTACACAATAAGAATTCAATTAAAATGCGAAGAGAAAGTATCCGCATTGTAATAACAATAACGACGAGGCGGCAGCAATATCGGCACTCCGTGTAATATACAAAGCTTCGCACACAAAGCCTCGCTAACGTCAAAGGTAGGGCAATAATATCGTATTTGTTATCGCTCATTATTGCGGCCAGATGTCCGGAATTTCATGCGGAATCCCGCGGCTGGAAATTCCGGCATACTCGAGCGCCACGCGTCACTCGATGCCTTGACGTCACGATGACTCTCGACGAATGTAACCGACCATGGTGTTTATAGGTATGGTGTGTCTCGTATTCTCGAATAATGATTATTAGTTCGACTGGCCATCCATTTGTGAGAATTTCGCTAAACGATATTTTAGCGTTCCCAAATGTACGCGACATGAAAATTAATCTTTAACCTTGAATGTCGAAGACGAAAAAATGCGGATGCTAAAATCAAGGGAAAGAATGACATTTTATGGATGATGGATCTTCCAGCTAGCCTTAATTCGAATCCAATCTTTGAACTATCGAGCTGTTCTTCGCGAAAACGCGATCGAGAGGATGCGATTAGCGGGCACGGTGGAGTTGTTTGAGCTCCCGAGTGCTAAACTGACGATTCTCTCGTTAGAGGAAGTCGCTCGCAAAAACCATTCACCGTCGGTGCTCCCGTGCAGCCCTCGCGCGAGCCGAGAATTACAATAATTAGAAGTCGACAGCCTGCACATACATGTACGTGTATATGTATGTACCTAGGTATATACGCGCGAGGTTGCATATATATTTATCTATCCGTAGTCAGAAATTACGAGGTACATGAAGGGCGAGAGATCGACGTTGCTGACCAAGGACAGGAAATTTCCGGCGGTTTCGAGTCAGTCGGTCCGATGTCCGAGTAGGGAAAACCGGGTGCGAGAGCAGAGGGTGAAAATTTCAGACGGACGGTGGCCCGAATTAAGCGTCTAATTGTAAAGGCGACACGTGCGAACGGCGAGCGCGGCGGAAAACGACGGTAAGAGGGAGAAGAGGCGGGGAAGGGTGAACCGAGGCAGAGAGAAGTATGGAAGGTCGTGGCGAGGGGCGGTGGTTATAGGTAGGTCGGAGGTGAGAAGGTGGCAGAGGTGGAGGTAGCAATTAACTTCTCCTCGTGAGATTAGAGCGAGATATTACGAGATATCGAGCGACTTAACGGCAACACGCGAGAGACTTCAAAGGCAGTAATAAACTGCCTCTAATGAACCCCTTATCGCTCGTGCCGCCACCCTCCGCCTTCTTCGGCGACCCACCACCCCCGGTTGGCGTACATACGTGCCCGCCTTCTAAACCGACCCGATGCGGAGTGAATCGAGCCCTGAAAATACATCGATGTTTTTCCCCGCTCTTCCAACATCGTGCCTTGTTCTTTATATCGTGTCCATAAGTATGTATGTTTCTATTCTCGTGGCTACCTTCTTTCTCCTTCGTTCCCTAATCTCTCGCTTTTTTTTCATGCGCAACGTGTCACTATGATCGCGATAAGCTGTTATTGCTCCGCGCCGATCGCGATTCCCGCCATGCGGAAAACTCGTCTTCTTTTATCATCGCGTGCGGTTGCCCATTATATTCAGTACTGTAAATATTTTCCTCGGGCAGGATGAATGCAACGATCGTTTGCGCGCATTACCCGGCAGCTTTATAGGCCCTCTGCGAATGCCCGGTAATTGACCCGTCGAGAAGTCGAAGCTGGGACAATTGTGGCCCGTTCTTAAGCTTTCGCCAGGTGTTAAATGGCGCGAAGAGGTATACCGTTCAAGTTCCTTGTGCACGGATTCTCATGGCGCGTGATTTTGGCCAGGTCTGGTTACATTGACGTTGGGAAGACGTTACACTGCGGCGAATAGAACATGAAAGTTAATCAGAGATGTCTATATTTGCTTGAACACGTGATATTTTATAGCAACGGTTAATTCTTCGCGATGTCTAGGCTGGATAATGCAAACTTCACGGTCGTTACTTTCTTCGAGTAAAGTGAGAACTCGTGGACCCGCGGCGGCACTCGGAATCTTTTCTTAGTGAAATTACAACCTACAAACCGGTCCATCCACGAAAGGGTTACGAACTTCTCTGTGCCGGATCTTCCCGACGTCTTTCAGTCTTCGCTGGGAATCGCGGTACGACGACGACGACGACGACGACGACGACGAAGCACCCTGTCGCCGAGCTCCGTCAAGCCCAATCATGTTGATTCAACAAAGTACCCACCTACCAAATTGCTGGAATTTGGTATTCGGCCAGAAAGATGGAGGGAGAGAGATAGTAGAAGAGGATGGAGAAAAAGAGAAGGATAGAGAGAAAAGAGAAGAGAGGGCCAGAGAAAGAGAGGGAGAGAGAGGAAGTGAGGAGGGAGAGAGAGAGAGAGAGAGGAGAACGAGGGAGAGGGTGCTTCGAAGCGGTCTGATTGCACATCTAGGCCAAACCAGCACCACCACGGCGACGTCGCTCCAGCGGAAAGCCGAGCGATGATTGGCCGCTCTCTTCGCTCCGCAACCCCTACCCTCCACCCTCCATACACCTTCAATCCCTTCAGCCCTCGTCCGTGCACCCGAAACCCGATGGCGTTGGAGGCTGGGGGTGATTGGACGCATCTCGGTGATTGTGGCACCCGCCACCCTCACCCTCTTCCTCCCGAAAGCTCCCCCTCGCCACCACCTCGCCGCGGCGGTCCAACCGTTCCCATACCTACATACAACCCCCATTCTCCTCCCATACCCCTCCTGCACGGCTGTAAATCGAGTTTACCCTCTTGCCGTGGCTCAGCCCTTCAATCAAACTGATTGAAACATTCCTTGAATCCAAAAGAAACGAACCACTACCTCCTACCCCTGCCTGCCTTTCTACCCACCCCCCTTATTTCTCTCTATCCCTCTCTCGCCCCTTCTCTTTTCCTCCAGCGCTCCGTCTTCCTCTCCTTCTCAACATTTCCGTTCTCTCCTTCCCTCCTCACTCTCTCCCTCCTCTCTCATTCACTTGGTCGATCTCTCAGTCTCTGTCTATACGAATCTGCTTCTCCCTCTCAATCCATCTCGTTCTCTTTCTCTCGCAATACTCTCCTTTTCCTTTCCACCAACTTTCTCTCTCCGTTTCTCCTTCCAACCCTTGCTGCAAAGCCGATGTCGATGCTTCTGTCGTGTCACTCCGTTCGGAGTGCTACTTCTCTCAACTCCGACAGCGAGTTGTTTTTCGATCGAAATTTCGGGGGAATGTCTTGACGAGAAAAAAATTCCGCTATTTCTCAGGCATTTCCCGCGCGAGATTTTCTCGTTACGGGGGCAATCATATTTGACCGTCGTTTCGTGAGATTTGGAAGAAAAGGCGATACATCTTTGTTCCTCTTTTTTCTTCCAACGTCACACAGAGAGTACAAGCTCGGTGGTCGCTCGCAATCCTCGCAAAATCATTCTGTCTCTTTAAAAGTCCCGCAGAGCAAGAATAACGATCAAAGATATCCCAACGAATATCGAATTGCATTACTTATTTAAATGAACCGATGTTTCCACAGAGAAGGAAAAAGAGTTGAATCAATCCAGCTTACACTGCGCGTGAAAAATATTAACCCCTTATGGTCTCTGATATTTTTCCAATATGTTTTTAGTTGCATGACATTAACATGCGCATATGCTCTTTGGGAGTTTATCTTTATTTCATAAATCCAATGAGCCCATAATAATAGAAAATAATTACCAAATTCTAAACTCCAAATTAATTCTGTAAAAAGTGAACCATAATAAAGATTTCCTTTAATCACAAACGGCTAGTACACAAATTACGTCCAACAAATCGTCCACTAAAATCCCCCTAGAAATTATTGATGCATGTTGAAATGATTTAAAATTAAAATAATCCAAATAAGGTTTCCTCAAAAGTATGGCCATTCCACGTAGATTTGGCAATTTCTGTATGTAGGAAGAAGGAATTGCGCACGGTGGACATCGAGGATGGACGATCCTGGCCCCCATTCTGGCATGCGGGGGAGAGACGCCTCGTAATCAAATATTGATACTACGCTAGACTAAATCGTTCAACTGTGCTAACAGATTAGGACGTACGTGTGCTGCGAACGAGTCCGCCGATCGTACGGGATCGAATGCGAAAAAGCGAGAGGGTGGGAGGGAGCGAGGGAGAGAGACAGAAACGGAAGAATACAAATTCTATGGGAGTCTTGGAATTCCAAAGATTCTTCAGGGATGGTGTGAATTTTCGCTCGAGAAATTATACAGTCACATGATAAAATCTCGTATGTATGGAGCATCGAAGATCGGCTCAATCGAGGGATTTCGAAATTTTGGAATATGTGTAGACAAATCCCACAAAAGCATCGTTTAAATCGTCCTGTTCATTGTGCCGTTCGGGGTTATTTCGAAAAGACGGGAGATTTGCTGTTGGCGTGTGGAATTAACAATTTTTTTTCATCGGTTGCCCATTGAATTAATTAATTCTCGTCATTAAAATTCCGATGTATTCATTCGTATCGCGACAATACTTCACCGTTACATCGTGAAGCCATGTATCGATTCTTTCGTCGAATAAACTTGTAATTGAAATATCCAGGCGGGATCAATTTCGAGCGTATAGCATACTCGTTTCGAAACGTTTCACGTCCTAATAAACGCGCAAATATGTCTCTTTCTCTCTGAGCATGTGTGTGCGCGTTTTTTGTTTTGTAAGGAGGACGAAATTACTTTACGAAATTTAATTAACATCTACGTTACTTCATCGTCTCTTCTTGATTATCGTAAGTTAATTACCGGGCTCTAATAAGGGAACGCAACAGTAATTCGACTCTGCCGCTTCTCGAGCTGTCTCGTATTTCCTCCCGAGGTTAATCAAAGATACAAGAAACATTATTTCAAGAAGACTTAACAGGTCAGTGAGAAAAAAGAAATATAGAGACAGACCCATTAAATTCAGTGTATACCAGCGGGCCAGATTGTGTCGATCTATTTTAAGCGGACTAACTAAGTTCGGCGTCTGTTTCTCATTAAATTGCGCTCTGACCTCGAATCCTCTAAATTTGGAACAGTTCCCACCGATTAGATACATATCCATCCTATCCACACTAATCCCCCGACTTTTCAATCTCTCATAGATAAATCGATCCAACTTCGCACCTGGCTAATAACTCCTCAAAACGCTGGCAACATTATACCCCGAGCTAAACACCTGATGATCATCGTACACTAATCTATCCCTTAATAACCCCGCGGTAAATGATGGCTAACCTTCTGCGCGTTCGCTTTAAAATAACACACCGAATAATTAAACGGTTTAGTTATCTTGCCGACACTCATTTTTGTATTTCCTCTTCCTTTTCATTGTACCGTTCATACGAGCATGTATTAAAAGGTGCAATATAACAACGAAACAGTCATCAATTAATTCGGTATACTTAAACACGGTATATAAATGCGTTGATAAAAAATAGACAATAGAAAAAAAATTAATTAACCGACTTAATCGTTTACAGTTTGTAAGACAGATACACAATTGAAAAGAAGAAAGAATAAACAGTGTTGGAAATCTCAGGATCTTCTCGAATAAAAAAAGGATTTCTCTATTCAGTCACTTTTATAGATCTGGTAATAAAGAAAATGGGATTCTCAAAATCATTTATCCTGACGATTCTACCAAACAATAACATGCCTTCCAGATCAACTTATAATTTAAATATCATTGAATCGGTGAGAAAAACACCGGTGGAATTCTGGATTTCAGAATTTCTGAATTTTACCGTTGATTTTTGGTCGGATTTCATTGTTTCTTCTGCTCAGTGCCATTTCATTATCGCAAAGAAATAAGTACTGGCATGAATAATGAATGCAAAAACACGCTCGTTAAATATAATTAGAATTTCAATGGATGCAGAAATGGAAGAGTTTTGAAATGCACATGCGTAGTACTGGAAACGAAAATAGTGAGGTGTTTTAAGTAGAGTGTTCAAAGAACGCAGCAAAGGGCTACGCATAATCGGCAGATAACTGTCATCGTAAAATGATCGTTCCCCTAGATCGCCACCATTTTGCATTCGCAGAATGCTGATTACTTGATACAAGGCGCCGAGTAGTCTCGACTCGGCGGATCGTATGTTCCGGAAGTGTCTACCATTAGTTGATATAACTACGGCACCTTTATTATTAATAAAGGAACAGATTCGTTATCTCGACGGAAGAAGTACACCGTTTACGACGCCTCATCCACTTCGTGCAATTTTGGGATCTCTATTAAATTGCCTGGTATGCGACGTCAACGACGAGCGCATCTATTTTGTATAATTAAAGACGATGTAAATGCTAAATACCTATGCGCGATATCGGCAACGTGAACCAACGTTTTCGTTTGTTTTAAAGATTGGGTAAGATATTTACTAAAACGTCACTGTTGAAATTCTATAAATATTTGATTATGTTCGAGGAAAAGTGCCGATAGCGTACTTTTTTCTTTTAGATAGATACATAGTGGGCTTGAACTAATCTTAAAAGTTTAAATAACGCAAACTTTTAAAATTATAGCGCAATACGCATTTTAAGGCTAAAACTGCGGAAGCTAAATCTGTTGTATGTAACATATTTGATGCCATGGCGGTCATCGGTTACCGCCGCAGATGAATTCGATACTGATTACTTCAGAATTACGATATTAACGGATTTGAAAATATGTTCGATATTTAAATACTGCTCCTCGTAAAGTAAAGTACCGCTGAGTATTGAACTATTTTTACCTTCCATGCTTCTATTACACAAATATATCGTTGTAATAGAAAAGTTTAATTTTCATGGATTTTATGATATTAGCGAAATACAGATTGTGTTTAATTTATTAAAAATTTAACATAAGTCCTATGAAAGAAGATAAATCAAGCGTCGAGGAAGGTGATCGGTTAAGTAATTTATGTATTAATAAATTGAAACTAAGAACTAGTTGAACAACAAATTATCTGGCCGAAACTTCCTCAAAACTTTCCGAAAGCCTCCAACTTTTATCCTACAAATATTTTTCTACTTGCAAGACAAGTCGTCCCGCGGCAATCGCAGCGTAAGTAACATCACTTGTCTCTTACCTCGTGTAATCGCTTTTGCAGAGTATCATCCCTCTTTTGGTGTAGCAGGAATGACCGATTTCCGCCAGTGCCGCGCCGCAGTAGGAGCATTTCAAACAACCGTTATGCCAATACCGATCTACCGCAAGTAAGAGCCATCTTTCGACTATTTGTCCGCCGCAACCGGCACATTGCTGGATGCCCGTTGGTCCGCTTGGGCCTCCCTCTTGCTGTAAACAAACAAACATTTCGTTGCTTGCGTAATTTTGTCAAAAGATTTCACCGAAAAGAAATATTAATTAGAAAATTGTCGTTACGACCGAAGAATTTTAGAACGGTTAAAATAAAGAGAGTAATTTGTAATTTAATATTTGACGTTCCAACTTTGATGTACTCCCACCGTGCAGGAATTAGTGTACGCTATTTCCCTGACAATTATGAGAATTTTCGAAATTCTCTTCTAACTCTCTAAATAATTTTATATCGGTCATATACCACACGTGATTTTCTAGAACACGGAAACCCCTTTTGTTTCTGCATGTATGAGCGGTTTATAATCGAAATTCGAGGTTATAATGAATGAAATATATAAATAACTGGACAGTCAAATTCCAATGTCGTACCAATATGGTACTCGATATTGAATAGTTAATTATTAATGTAATATTGATAGAATAATTTACAACAAAATGTACATTTAAAACAAGACGATTAAGAAATATTCGAAATGGAAGCGTTTATCCAGAGGAGATGATGACTTTTTTCAGAGTGGTTTATTAGACACCGCGACGAAGTAGACAGTCGCGACTTGAAAGAAGTCTCGCAAAAAAGCGGGTCGCGAAGAAGACGTCGAGATTGTTTACGGTGCGTACGCATTTCTCAATTATGTAACTAAAATGTTGAAAATAATAACGCCGAGAGTGTTGTAATACGGCATCCTCTTGGACTTTAGGATGTCTGTCGAAGTTCTATTAGTAAGAGTCGAAGTACTGCTGTAATTAATATGAAATCGAAAGTCATTAACTGGCAATAAATCATCATGGAATGTTAAGTGAGCATTCGTTGATCTTACTTGCTCCGTGCACTTAGTCGCGATTATGTAAACACTGGTAAGCGTGAATAAAGCACGGCTCTTGCTAATTATTAAAATTTACAATCATCCTAATAAATAGCGCGTATCAAGCTGCATTTAATCTCCAATCCATGATGGGATATAACCACTATTATATGCCTTACGTAAGAAACGGCTCTGCTTGTTTTACGTAATAAACTGCAAGGCGCTGTAAACGTTTTTTGCAAAATAATTACGTCGAATATCTTGCGCCTTTGCGACTTACACTAAGGATTCATATATGTGATCTTTAAAGACTTCAAATACAGTGCAAGATTTCTCGTTAAAGCTACCAGCATAGGCAAACGTTATCTTGCAACGGCCGATCGCGATTCAATCGACGGCTTTATTAACACTTTCGATTCTTCTTTCCTAAATATGTAACTTATTTTAATTTTGCTTCAATGAAATTAGATGCGCCGAAAAGCCATATCCACGAAATTGCATAAATGATTATTATTATCGAATAATAACCCAAAGGATTCGAAACGTTTATCAGGTGTTTTCGAATAGATTGCTATTTCATTACCACAGACGAGTCTCCCTCCAGTGTACACACAAACACACCGAAAAGGTGGGAAGGGAAAGAATTCGTATTTGTAGAGAGCAGCAAACAGCAACAGAATGCAAAGGCGTTATCGTTAGCGGTTCAACGGAATGAGATATCGATGAGAAATGTTTACAATTAATCGTAGACGAGTGGAAACTCTAAGATGGTCTCTGGTAATCGCCTCAAAGATACAAAACTAAGAATATCGGTGTCCATTAGCCGTGATCTGATGCAAAACGTGCAGCCGATATAAAATAACGAAAAGTTCAAGGCGCCTGCTTGGCGCTAATGCACCTGGAAAAAGTGTCCTTGCGACACGAAGTGGGCTGGAACAATAATTTATCGAGGAACTGCCGCGTAGGATTGCAAAGTTTATTTTCCACAAGCGGGAGAGGAAACAAATCGACTTCGTGCATTTTCCTTTACCACTTAACAATAAATCTCGACAATCATTTCGCGGTTGTTGCAAAAAATATATATAACATACCGTTAAAAATATTTACAGCGATCGAACAGTTCTTAACCTGCCGCTGAAACGTATTAACCCATTGCCCTACGATTTGTTTTGTCACTGTCTCCACTGTAGTTTGGAACTTAATTACTAAAAAAGAATTGATCAGTGGTTTATGTTATACCGTATAGTATAACGTAATATTAATGTTTGAAAAATAATATTATCCTCTCGCGTTTCATTAATATTTCCAATTTAATAGATTTTCGAAAACTTGAAAATTTCCTATCTCATTTACCTCATGACGAGTGTCACTCGTCATTGTATGGCAAAAGGTTAAGTGTGTAATACGCGCATTAAAATACGTAAAAATCGTTTGCACCGTGTTACCGATCTAACCGCGTAATCGTTATTTTCTTGCGATGTTTAACGACAAGAAAAAAGGAGAGGATTTATCGAAAGAGTGAATGCGATATCTCGTTTCCTTAGGCAGGATATACGCTTTGATGAATATGTATTTAACTATACGACGGCATGCAGCTGAGTTAATAGTGCCTTCGATCAGAACTGATAACGTTAATGCAACGTTGTAATCGGAAATAGCCGAGTATCGTGACAAATCGAATCAATCGAAGCTGCCGGAGTCGTTTTGAGCAATTGGCTATCGCTTCAGTCAAATCCGACGGGGAACAGGGAGCGAAGAAGATTTTCAGAGATACCGCAGATGAAAATTCAAACAAAAATCATTTGGTAAAGCTCCAAGGAAAATCCAACGTTCGAAACCTCGGTGCAATTTTATGTAATGCTCCGTAGAGTTCGAGTAATTAAGTGAAAGTACAAATCGAGGCAAAATCCACAGCGTGTGAGAATTGCAAAAAGGAGAATTACGCAAAAAGCGGACACCAAGACGCGCCGTCGCGGAAGCTCGAGAACAGAGAAAAGAATACTTTCAAGGGAACCAATAGTACCCCATATCGCAAACTTGATTCAGAAACGTGTCAACGGGATTCGCAAACGCATGACCTTGAAACTCATTGTCAGATCCTTCCATTTAAGGGCGTTCCGTCGTTTAAGCATCACCCAAATCCCCACAACTCGTCCGCGAAAATAACGGGAGTCCTGTCTTTGTTGGTATTTCAGATACCAGAAATGCGATTAATCGTGATGCTTACAATTTTATCCCCAGGGAAGCACTTCATCTGGTTCATCCGCGATGCGATGGCGCTGTAGTGATGCGCGTGAACCTCCATGATTAGCGAAGAAACGCGACACGATCACGCACAGAGAAGTAGCTGTCGAAAAAACTGGATAACAGAGGCAGCGGCACGTAGTTGTTTCTCGCGGATTCACTTGGCCAATGATATCATTCGTCCTCGGGAGGGAATATTTCTGGCGACACACTCACTTCTCCCACCAGCGCGTGTACCACCTTGCACCAACCACCAGGATCGGTCCACGAGACACGAGAACCGAGCATTCAGGATTACCGCTTTTTCTTCCACGTATTAGTAGTATCCACGCTGAATAAACGGTCGTCGTGAAGCGAAATCTCGAGAGAAGCTCGGTTGAACGGAGATGAGAGCTTTAGAGGACGCGGACGAAAGGTACATCGCCGTCGGCACCGAAACAGGATTTTCTCCTCGGCCTCCTATCGTCGATTCGGCATCGCGATTCACAACCGTACACAGCGGCGAAGGTGGGTACGCGTAAGGGAATCGCGAGTACCACAAGAGCGGACGAAGAAGAAGGCGGAGGAACGAAAGACGACTCCGGGAGGACGCCGGAACGCAGAGGGGGAGACAAACACGAAAGACAAGAGGTGCGAGACGACGCGAGAGCACGCGCCGCGCAAGAAAGTCTGAGCGAACCGGTCCCGAGCGAAGTCAGTACTGAACTGACTGGTTCGTCGGTGCGCTTTGGGCCCCTGAATGCCTCGCGGGGCCCCCGGGTTCAGGTACCCCGGCCGACCAGTCAGCCAGCCAGCCAGCCAGCCAGTCAAGAGACGGTTGCTTGGTGGGGAGAATAAAAAGGTGAGCCTAGAAAGGACCTAACTAACGCTGAAAGGGACCCATCCATAGCTCCGGCTGAAGTAAACAAAGACGGGGAACCGACCGAGGGGGGCACGAGAGAGAGCGTGGGGGGGGGGGGGGGGTACGGCGGAGGAGTAAGAGAGAACGAGAGAGAGAGAGAAAGAACTTAGCGTCAAGCGAGGATCGCCACGAAGGAGCAAAGGGGGCGACAGGTTTCGAGGAGAAAAAGGGGAAAGGGGCAGCCAGGCTTCTTCGCTGTCCCCTCTGCCCCTATTCAATTATATTTCTCCATGGTAAATGCCTATATTGTTACGTTTGTCAATGGCGAGCTAAGTGAGGGTCACGTAGAAGGATAATACCTCCTGAATTTTGAGCCTACGACTATACACTCTACCTACATTCCCTCACTCTCTCTTTCTTTCTCTTTTTCTTTTCTAACTCCGTATAAAATATTGCAGGACCACCTGTACGTCGAGCCGATTTGCCTCTAACGAAACAGCGTTACGAAATTGATTCTGTGACGAAACTATTTCGCGAGTGCGCTCGAGTGCGGAAAACACGTTGGAAACGAAGTTTATCTCGATGCTCGAAGTATTTTCGACGAAGAGATTGTATGAATTTCCGCGAGTCCCGTTGGTGCGACGCACATGGACGACGTATATTTGCAGGATACGTAGTAAGAGAAAATATCGTTTAAACAAATAGCATATATGTGCCGCCTTATATAACCGGTCATTACGCGAACAATGCGGTGCCTATTTATTCCAGGTGCCTTCCGCTTGAAAACCTTTCCCCGTGATCATCCTCGCGAGGCAAGTAGAAAGTATGTTTTTAATTCCGTATACAAGTGCAGAATGATTTATAAAAAGACTACTTTCATTGTAGTGACCTTTCGTGGAGGATTACGACGGGTGAATGTAAATATTGTAAATAAAAAGGAACTTTTCACTTCCCATCGAATCTTTCTACGCTCAACAAAACAATTTTATTTAAGAATCCGTAACACTTTTTCTTTTTCGCGTCTTTTCGCGTGCTCCTGTTATATCTCTGTAATTGGATATCCCGAAACTGTGATTCCTCGAAAAATTCACTCATACCGCTCAAATTCAAAAATATCAAACAAACGGAACGTGAAACGCACGAAACGTTAACTATCGTAGAGACTTGTCGGCTTACCTTAAGCGTACAATTGTTGTTGTGATTGACCGGTGGGTAAGCAGGATGACCAGGTAAGTGTGGGTGTGGATGTCCAGGGTGATGCGGATGATCCGTCATCATTCCACCTCCACCGTGGTGGTGTCCATTACTGCCCATACCCTGACCAGGTTGCAGGGAGGCGTACGGGGTAGCTGGGTCAATGCCCGGTCCATGGGGAGGCGAATGTGGACTAGGTAAATCGGGGGTAGTTGTGGTACCACCACCCCCACCCCCGCCGCCTCCACCGCCGGTACTGTAGCCGTGATGAGGCCCGGAATGATGCGGACTGCTCGAAAGCGAGGGATGATGGGGGTAGGCTGCAGAGTGGCCCGGATGGTGGGGGTTCATACCAGCGGTTAGAGCGCTCGCCAGCTTGACCGATGAGAGGGTGGGCCCGAAGAGCCCACCAACAACTTCCCACGACGAAAAACAAAAACTTTTGGAGCCTACCTAACTGAAAGCTTACTGAGGCCCGGCTCTCGGGGAACCGGCTCTCTTCTTCCGGTTCTCTACTGATATCTGCAACGAGAAAAATAGACGATGGTTAGTGACGATGTTCACCAAAAGGATCTTTTGAATAGGTCGTTTGAAACTTTAAAACAGAGATGTTAGGATTATATCCTTTTTGTTAGAAACTAGAAAAGGTGTATTGTTTGTACTTTCCACTAAGATTTATGTCTTTGGTAATGCTTGGTAAAGTGGTTGGCTCCGAACGAAAATATCCGTCACCATTGACAGTTTTTTTTTCCCTACGTGATAGATATCATAGCTGCGATGGTTAAGAATCCATTTAAACCTGGAAGTTCTAAGAAGAATGATAAGAATAATTAAAGTTGAGAAATAAAGGAAATAAATAAATGACTGCAATTGACGAACTTTATTTACAGTAGCAGCAATTTGTGCAAACATGTTGGATATTTTTAATACAATTTAAGTACTGGTCGTTTTTCAGCGACCTCGTGCGAGTTATAGTGACTCAGAAATTGAAAAACTTGAAAAATTTGTTTCGTTCAAATCGACATCGCAACTTTGCTCGGTTTGTACAGCACCGCCAAAATAATCCATCTAAAAATATACGTGTATAAACGAGTGTGACGGTAAAGAGTTGACATTCTCGAGTTCGATGAAAGCGATCGTCATGTGAACTTTCAAATCGATCGAGAAATCTGATGAACGACGCCAACGAAGGCCATTAAAGCGTTGCAAGTTCTGAACGCGTTAAAGGAATATCTCGAAAATACAACGTTTTGCTACGTACATGCAATTTCAAGCTACTCGTAAAGACGACCGCTGGGTTACATCGCAAGCGATGAAATCATGCCGTTGATATTAATTTTCCCGGCAGCCGCAGTTCCGTGAAATTTTATTGGTCCTTAAGACGGCGCGCAACGATTTCATAATGCCACGAATCCCAATGAAATAGCAGTTCGTGGGAAAACGATCGCAAGGGGAGAGGCCGAGCCTTTTACGAGCGAGCAATTCGCGAAAGAGTTCGTCAGGCCAAGAAATATTTAAATTCAATTCGGATGCAGAGCCAGTAAAGACGAGTCGCGAGGGAAGTCCTCGTTTGGCCTAGGGTCCCTATGATAAACGTAGGCATGTCCCAAGCTACCCTCTGTTTTTTCTTATTTTTCTCTGATTTGTTTTCTCAAGAAATATATTTGTATCGTCTCAAAAAAATATACTGCGATTGATCCGTATCGCCTATTGCAACGAAAAATTCTTATAATTACAGTAACTAACTTCTATTCGACTCTAACGACGTATTATTTCGATAAAAAGTTTGTCTTTCATTTTAAAGTTGTCTGAAAATATAAAACTGCATAAGTCACAAGTTTAAACGGGAAAAATATGTAAAGGCAACTATAAATATTTGAAATATGAATCCCACAAGACGTTCCATTTCTAGCTGACAATGAGTCTCATACGTCCCTTCTTTAACTCGTTATTCCTAGTTGATCGCTTACATTCTTTACGACGCGTAAAGAAAATCATTACATTACACGGGTACTGTCGTTTCCGTGAAACGAGCGCGCGTTAAGAAGAAAAATAGAAACGAAAGCCTTCCATCATTTATGTTTTTGTACGACGGTTTAATTCCTTTTGGTTCTTAACGTAGGCGTAACGACATCAAAGGCCTAATTTTCCGGCCGCTAATTCCAATCAGTGCGGTCGTGAGTTAAAAAGATTCGGATTTAGTGAGTTCGATCAGACAGAGAGACCGTCAGGTTGTTCCTTCGACGCAGCATTCAATATCGCGACGACCATCGCCGGAATACTCGCCTATATGATCTTCGGCGTCCAATCACATTTTCTCATGTTCCTCGCTCAATGTAAAGTAATCCCGTTACCTATTCCTCGTCTTATCCGGGACAATTAGACACGTGATAAAATTATTCTCTAAAACCGAATGCACATCGCCTTCGATGAGTTTACTGCGTTCATTTAAGTCTTGCAATTCGAAGATCGGATGAGTTTGGACAAAAAATTATTTTATTTCTTTCAAAAAAATGTAGGTATTTTGAGATACTTCAGACGCCTCTTGTGTAGATTTCATGGTTTAACTGACCTTAGCGTTTATAACTTTAAGGCAGATTATGAAGTAGAAAAATTTCGGAGATAAAATTATAGAGTGACGCTCGTAAAGCACAATAATTACAATTTCACCCTTTCTACACTGTTTCATACGTCTAATAAACTTCCAAGCAGTGCCGTTATTCAAAAGGAAGATAGAATTGGAGGGAATTAGCGATTGGTAAGCTTCAGAGAAAAGATTCTTTGCAAGCCGATCGACGGGGGTCTGTTCCCTGCAATTGTAAATGGCTTACCGTCCGTTCGAGCAACGAGCAAGGACAAAAGCGTCCGGCAGAACTAATTACATTAAGAACGGCAACGACGAAGCTGTGGAAAAGTCGACTCGAAGCACTCGACTGAAATTCAAATGTGAAGAAATTTCGTGGAGACCCTGAATACCCAAATGGCATTAGAATTCATAAAATGGCCTGACCTGTCCCTTCGTTAAGGGCCGTGAAACCGGCGTGTGACCTGCTCGACACGCCCACCTTAATTAACAATAATCGTCCTTCCTGGTAGCTCAGCGGGTGCCGTTTTTGGGACACGATCGTCGGTCTATTCTCAAAACTTCTGTCTTTTTATCTGTCCGGGTAACGAGTACCTTTTCTTCGAGGCCCCACTCTTCCCGTCGCCTCATTTTCTGCCGGCGTGGCATTAAGGGTACGAAAATAACGGTTCCTCGGACTGCCCATCTTTGAGGAAAACCCCGCACAAAATAACCCAGTACACAGGTATCGCCAACAGATATCCAATTTATTTTTCTTTTCCCGTTGGATTTTGTTCGAACTGCGCCCACCTTATCCTTATTGATTTATTTCCTTGCTTTCTTTCGCAGATATTATCACTGCCTTCGCGTGACGTTAGGTTATAAAACACATTACACTTATCAAACTATCAAATGATAAATTCCACTGTTAATTGTAAACTCGTCCCAGTAGAGTAAGTGTATTTGTGGCAATTTCGGAAAAGACTAAAATTCGTATTCCAAACTGAGACTTTATCTGGCCACCCAGAAGACATATTTTGACTATCTTCTGAATTATTTTGTTATATTATCATTTACACCTAATCGCTTATTTTGCCTTTTTGCGCGGAGACAATAATCTCAATAATAAATTGCTTTTGAGACTGATTTAAGCAAGCAAACGCGATAAATTTCGAAGAAGATAAAAAGGAATGAGGTACGATACTGTTTGTTCAACTGTGTCGCATGTAATTACACGACGTTTCGAGATTTCGTGAGCGTAATACTTAGCGAAGGGGCACGACGATGGAAATTAAATGCTGACGCATCGAAAAATTGCACGGGCCAACACCTGCCTCCTGTTACATCCAATTAAACCTTGCGGCGTTACGCGCTAATTTCATCCTTAATTGTAAACCGTTAATTATTAATTACCAGTTCGCCTTATCGGAACATCTAGACGATGGGATTCATTGGACTTCCGTTACCCGTCAACGAAAATCTCTCTGTCGATGGATATTCGCAAGGAAGATCATGACTTTCATTTCTCGAATTGATGAAAAATAGGTGAAAACGGGTGGTAAGGACAAAGAAAAGCAGCTAGAAAGAGAAAGAATGGAAAACCTAGGAGAGAGAGAGAAAAAAAGGAAAACGAAGGAGAGATGGAGAAAGAAAATTAAAAGTGGCAAAAAGAAGAGAAAAAAGTCGGAGAGAAAGAGCGAAAGACAGAAGAGGCAAAGAGAAGGCGAAGAAAGAGACCAAGGCGAGGAGAGAAAGCGAGGGGCAAGATATTAATTAGGAAGAGAGAAACGTGTTTTCCGTGGATTAGTGTGCCTCACGGCTCTCCCCTCTCCATGTGCGCTTGAATCATTATGCAGATTGTTGCGAAGCAACGCTATTAATTGCGAAGAAATGCGCGCACCAGCTACGCAGATTGTACGGGGCAACAGGATCCTACGTTCAATCTGTTCCAATTAGTTGGAAGGTTTGTTCATTACCTTCGATGATTATTCGCAGGATAAAAGCGAGACGGGCGTGCGCGATAAGTTATATTCGAGTTAACGAAGGTCAACAGAGCCAATCTTATTAAATCTTTATGGTAAGTACCTTCGGAAATTACGGAATAATGGATTAAGTCTCGGCGATCCGTCCTGAGGTACCGCCCTCTCTACATCGTAACGCGTTGACCGTTCGTAAAGTAAAATTAAGACACATTGTACAACCTACATTACTGCCGTAACCCATAACTGTTACCGATCCGAGGAAAACTCCATAAAGGGAACTCACAAATGACAGTGCAATGGTTGGACAAGTGAATTCACGAAACCAAAGAACTTTTACTTTAAATTATCATTTTATTTCAGGGTGCAAAGAAACTCGAAGCTTGAATCCGATCAAATTATATGGCGCGCCAACGCGAGAGAATATTTCTTCGGATTCGAGAGGAATTAAGGGAACGTTATACTTAAATTGGCATCGAGAGTGCGTATTAGCCGAAATTCGGGCCTATCGAGTAACCCGCGGGGCTCCTCGGAAACAAATTTCACGATATTTTACAAAACGTTTGAGAAGAATCGAAGTCCCTCGATGCTGACCGACATACTGCACTGATATATACCCTCGGGGATACTCAAATGGAAAATATCAATAAACAGTTTGAAGGCTCCGTCGTCTACGGCGCAATCGAGAACTCCAGGGGTAGGAACATTCGAACCAGCCAGAGTGTTTTAATCAAAATTCCACGGAGAAAGGAGGGTATTACCTATTGGAAAAGTTGCTGTCGTTAAACAATTTCGAATCAAGGATCGACAAACTCGATCGATGGACTTCGCTAATTATATCCATTAAACGTAGTTACCGTAAGACAGTTTGACCCAATTCAAGAACTCCAGGAGAGGATTAAAATTAAATGAGATATAACATTTATCCAACGCAACGGAATATTCGCGTATGCATCCTTCAGCCTTCTATGTAAATACGTTAACGTATAATCGCAGATTTCGACGAGAATGAAAATTTGGCGACGTTACGGTGAATTGGCATCGTTAACGGTACCGAATCTCCATCCGTAACGGAATTGCGGAATTGTCGACGTAGAATCGACGTGCATTTACGGGGCCACGACCCGCGGAGAAATCCTCGAATCGAGAGATGCGAACGATCCATCTCGCGGAAGTGCGATAGTCGTGCGATAACAAGATGATAACGAGGGAATACACCGGTAATTACCGGAATGATAATGACGAGGAGAACGGCGACGACAACGAGCGACAGAGAGGAGAACGAGAAGAGGTGGACGAGCCGGAGGACAAGTGTGAGAGTCCCCCTGGCCAAGGGGTAACGAGGAAGGAGTGAGTGAAGGAGGGTGGCGCAAGACGGGAGGGGCAGGGAGAGAGGGTGAGGCCAAAAGAGGAGGACGATCAGCTGCGATAGGGATAATTAACGATCGCAATCGTACGAAAATGAGGACAGGGCGAGTGCGACGACGACGATAACGAGCGGTCCAGCGATCTTATTAGCGATAAGCGACGATAACGAGGACGCCTCGTTCCATACAATAACAACGACGTTCCGATGCTTGTAGCGGACGGAAAGAATCTTCCTCCGAAGATTCGTAGGAGTAACTTTATTCATTAATTATTACATTCTGTTCCGTCGCGACATCTGCGCTATTGTTTAAGCGTGGGACATCTGTCGATGATTCTCCGATACTGTAGAGTATGTCAGAGCTTACAATGACAATATTTCGTGTATCATTCCGGCAAACTGTTAACCTTTGACATATCATTGAGAATATTACAAGAATAAAAGATTCTTTTTAAAATGATTTTCTGCAATTCTACCTTCTGCACGTAACGTTAATTACTTGAGTAATCGAAAAACACAAGGTTTGTGGTTGAAGAACAAAAAAAGGACCGTGTAAACGGAATCACGAACGGGACCTAGAAATTCTTCCCGAAAGCGAGATCAGTCGATTCGCCATTCCACTGGGACGTCATCTCGAAGTTGTTGCATTCGGTGCAGAGGGAGCCGATCAGGGAAGCGAGCGGGCTCTCTTCCGTCGGAGTTCCTACATAATTGCATGCCAGGAAGGTGGTCTCTCTCTCTCTCTCTCTCTTCCACTCTCTACCTATCTATCTGCCAGCACGAGCCTCTTGAGGGCACATGGTTCCTCGAAAAGAAGGCCCGAAGGAGTGTACAACTTTTCATTTAAGCGATTCTCATAGAGCGAGTATACCTGTAATAAGTGGGCCGTGCGTGGCAAACAGGAAAGACTTTACCACCGAGCCCTGCTAACAGCCTCCTCTGTGTTGAGCCGAAGGTGCATCTAATTACTATAATCGTCTTCACTAATAATTAGATTACTTTCAGTGTCTTACAGTGCTGTCCCTCGATAGTCATTATACCTCGTCCAAGTTATCATTAGCTCTCTTCCCCGATTCCTCGGATCCATAGACCACTCGAGCCGTTCTTTCGGCTTTCTTGGCTCTCACGACCGCTTTTTTCATCTTGCTTGACTTGGACGAAATTCACATTCAATTTTCAAGTTTAAATCAATCTGACATCCCGATGAAAATAGATGCCTCAGACCATTTTGCGCAGTTATTTAAATATTTATCATAATTTTAGGTTAAACTTTGATTTATTGTTCGTACCATTCGAAATCTATCTCTCTTAATCTCTCACTCCAAACGATAGTCACATTTAAAATAATCGCAAAAAAATTAGTTATCTAATTGTAAGCTCAATTAAATTATGTCGTTTCGATCATGGTCTCTCGGAGGAAAGCCGTCTTCCTTTTGCCGCCGCGTCCAAAAGCAAGAAGGGGAAAGCAGCAGGAAGCAGAACGGACTCTTTACTGTCATTATGGGCATTTTCCCGAAGCGCTTATACGTACAGAGTATTTCGTCGATACCCAGTTATACGGAGTGTGTGCCTCAACGAACAAAGAGTCAAAAGGAAGCGTGCAATTGGACGATTGGACAACATTTTCGTACATTGTTTCTTTCCACGCGAGATACCTAGCCCTTTTCTGTAAACTAAACCTGTTGTACTGCGTGTTATGCATTCTTCGTAAAATAACTTTCAGCACCTTTCATGTATACCATATTCTGACTTTATACTAGAAGCTACACATCAGCAAATTGCGTCCAAAAATGCTCCAATGGTCCAATAACCAACTAACTGTGGAGACTTCTTTTGAGAGTGCACACCTACGTGGGACACGAAAATCCAGAGATGAGCATAAATCTATCTCAAATTATTTATATTTTTTAGTTATTCGTTTTATTTCTGCATGGCCTCAAAATATTCCAAGCAGCTTGAAATTTACGAATATATTTTAGTCTTCGTCAAAATTACAATTTAAATAACCAGCAGTCGCTAACTTTTACGCATGACGAGTATACTCGTCAATACACAAAACTCTGCCATTTCTCCATGACGAGTATACTCGTCAAACACAGCTAACTGGTTAACCAAGATAAGTCGCAGCACGTTTCTCCCAAAATATTGTTAAAAATTATCATTCCATCACTCCCGCTCTAATTGTCTTTCACTACACTCTAATTAACTGTCTCCTCATCAAGTGAAACCCAGCGTTAAAAAGTCAATCCCGTGTCAAAATCACAATGCGTCCACTAAAAGAATCGGCAAGATTTATACCCGATCCGACATGTATTACTCTCTCGAGTAAGCTTGGGAAAAAAGTAATTACCCGAAAACGATGGAACGTCGGCTTAACCCCCTGCGCGCGCGGAAATACGTGGAACATATATTACTCCGTGATACGTGCATACATCGGTACATCGGAACACACTCAGGTCCTTAATACGTATTTAATTAAGTATGCCGTGGGTAGGGCATAGTACACGGACCGGTGGAGGGCGCGGTGGAGGCCGAGGTTTATAGTGGATATCAGTATGGGCCACCATAACTCTTGCGCCTCCGCCAGCATCAACGGGCGACCAGCACCAGCGCCACTTACGTATATGCGCACCTACCGCGATGGAATTTCATCCTCGCCGTTACGACATAAATCTCCGGCGCATTAATGCCCTTGCATCCCCGCCTCCGTGCGATTCGGTGGCCCTTTAATACGGTCACTCTCGTAACGCGCCTTCGCGCTCTACTTATCGATGCCAAACGATGAGACGGAGACTACCCGGTGGAGGAGGTTCTTCGTGGAACCTTGTGTCTTCTGGTCGTGCTTTCCGAACAAACGTACGTGTACACGTATGTACATACTTACATACACAGCCAGGTGTTTATTATTCCCTTTCGGTATCCCATTTAACCTTCCACCCAGGAAACGAAATTCGAGCATGCTTTACCTCCGACGATAAATCTCGCGATCGGGAGATTTAAAGGGACCCTGGATGGTCTTCTCATTTGGATAATTGCTAACGGAAAAGCGATGTCGTTTTCTTCGGAAATTTTGAAATCTGATTTTTTCTATGCATCATTCCTTCCCACCGCCTCTCTGTATTTTTTCTTTTTCGTTAATTTCTGCCATAATACTGAGTTACTACGGGGTGACTCGTGAGCGAATGACTTCGAATGCAAACGCCTCACATATCCGTGACTCCATTCGCAGGGAAGGATCCATTAATCTTGCCGGGAAAAAACCCCAGTTTCGGTGTCCTCTTCGGGAACCTTCGTCGAACACCGAATAAAGCGACACTCGACGCGGAGGACTCTTTCTCGTTGCCAAAGATCCGGGTTGTTTGTCCACATCTCATAAATCACGGCCGCATTCGGCGAGGGTTCGACGATGCCAGAATTTGCTTACGAGGCCAGAAAATTGATTTTCGAGGGAAAAGGGGAGAGGAAAGGAAGCATGAGAGGGAGGGAGAATGAGAGAAGGAGAGAAAGAGCGACGTTAACTTTCAGCCTCGGTCTCGACTGGTTCGAAAGAGAGAACCCGCTCGTGTCGGGCGTGTATGCATGCAGCATTAAAGATAAAGTGTAAAACTGTTATTTGTGCTCGACTCGGCGCAACTTGCCTCGTGTGTAAGTATTGGGTGATACGGGGTTCGACCCCTGACGGCCCTCATAAATATCCAACGGTGGCAGCTTGTTACTCCACACCATGCGCGCTTCAAACCGACCACACACTTAATATCTCTCGAATACTCGGACATCGATATCGTCCACTTTTCGATTATCGAGAGCTCTATGAAAGAATTACGAATTGCCCTTATAAAAGCGATTTGTCCCTTTGAGAATCCGTTTAAATCACCTACAATGTTGCTTCACTGTAGCCATAATCGTGGATGATTATGCGTATCTTCCCTAGAGTCAGAAATTTCCGGGTGAAAATATTCTCTCATTGAATAAGATTTGTACATACGTGCGTACGTGTAGGTTACGCAAGGTCGTATGCAGAATCTCGCAGAGTATACGAGTTACGAGGATGGACAGGTCAACTATAACGGAGCACTCGAGTGCCGATAGGAGAGACGCGTGTTCCAAGCGTCTACGAGGTGCTCGGTCGCAATGGACAAAATATATGTTTCACGTCTGATCCAACGTTCGACCTGTTCGCGAATAATGGATCGTGGAAAAGCCGAAACGCGAAATGCCACTTCAAACGGTCGTAGCAATTAGCGCACAAGGGAGTATAGGGTAGATAGTTACAGAAATTGGTCGAAAAAGTTCGTAAGATACGAGTGAAATGAAAGTGGACGCGATGCACGAAAACGCATCGAGATAGCGAGGCACTCGAAGACGGTGCAACGATGGAAAATATTCTCTCTGGCAAATGGACGCAACTTTCGTCTCCGCGAAATTCACTCGCCCGATCGTACCTCGCATATGATCGTTTCTTCCCGATAAGCGCGGGCGAATCGTACGAGCTAAGTGGTGGACGAGGTAACGAGTATCGATGGAACTCTTTCTCGGAGAGTGCAGCATCGCATATTTACACTCGTTGCGTGAATAGCAATCGTTAATGTACGCGCGCATTCTCGGCAAAGGTAGGCGACGCTAAACGATTTTCAACTTATAGCCCGAAAGCATCCAAGATCGATCGGGAGTAACGAGCTTGCCGAAGATTGGACACTTCACCCATCCAGCCGTCGATGTCCAACAATCGATCATTACCCGTACAATAACATTCAATCAGCCTTTGTCCACGAGCGCGCGCCAAATTATCCGTAATCCTAGCTCCGGCGAACGACCACCCAGCGAAGCCATCCCAAGATCCTGGCGACCGGTCGATCGGTCGTTCGGTCGCTCGCTCGCTCAAGTACTCGCCTAAGCGAGGCTTCATGATGTTTGATAAGAAAATATTTAAACCGCAGGCAGTCCGCAGTGCGCAATGTACCGAGAAATTAGGAGCGAACCTCTATCGGTCAAGGTAAATGCAGCGCGGATTAGACGAGCTGCGAGTTCGTCGGACGAGAAGGTGGCAGAGGAGGAGGAAGAGGAGGAGGACGAGAAGGTGGAACAGGAGAAAGAGAAGGAGATGCAGCCGGAGGAGGAGTCAAAGGAGAAAGAGGTGAGAGTAGAGGCTATGGTGAAAAGGGGGTAGAGACGAAGGGTGAGAGGTAGGAGCCTAATTGGTCGAAATTAGCAAGTTTAGTCATTAGTGGAGTTTCCGGCGGTGGCGGTGGGTCCACTTGACTCCACTTCCTGGGAAAGGAAGGACGGAAGGAAGGTGTGTACACCTACCATCGGTTACACTTTGCCTGTATATGCCTCTATAGGTGTGTACATGCAAATACGATATGCGGATGTCGGGGTATAGGTGATGACACCAGCTCTCGGCTCGCGCGAGCGACCGAGGAGCCGAGAGACCGTGCGCTAGGATACGTCACGAAGTACTTCGTGACCGCAAATAACTGTTTCCATTGGAATCCTGCGGTTTTACACCTTACCGCCGGCGCGATATCAACGCGTCTCGTATTTAAACCGTATTACGGTGTTCTCGTGTGGCTCGCAGGCACAGCTCGAACTTTCGAGATACTTTCGAAAGTGGTCAGTCAAATCTTCGAAGGTGAAACCGATTTGAGTTTCGCCGCTTCGATTGATAGGGTAGATAGTCTCAAATGCTTATATATATTTTTTTTTGTGTCGATGAAGACGGAGTCTGAAAACTTCGAAGCTCGCGAGTTGTGAATTTAGAATACTTTTGGCAGTAAATTCCAGCTGTTGCCATTGAATCTGCAAAGTTACGCATTACATGGCACAAGCTTCGTCAGGCACGAATGTTTCCTGTCTTTGTTATAGTGTATAATCGATTTTAACTAATTAACTCTTTAGAAGTACATCGTCGGTTCCAGTAAACGAAAACAATAGGTAGGGAGTAGCACCTCTTTGCGGGTTAAGTAACTTGCATTCGTATAACTTACATCCACGTGAAAATATCTTCGGTGATGCGGCAAAGAAGTTCATTGGTGAGAGTAATTTCGAGCCTGCAATTTTCTCGGAACATTGCGAATTAATCTCGTGGCTCGATATACCGTATCACGATGCTCGACTAGGTCAGGACTCGTCCTCGATCCTCGTATTTACTATGAAAACTCTTAACCGAGTTTTGGAACCGTGCCCGTCCGGATAAGAGTATTTTGCAATAATAGAGTTTCTTCTGACTTGCATGTGAAATATTTGTAGAGTGTATAACGGTTGTTGCACACGCACGTTTGTAACAAAAGTGTATCGTTTCGCGTCATTCAACAGCAGTTGATTACCAAATTAAATTTAAAAATTTTCGCAAAAGACGAATCTCCCCGATGTGGTCCAAGGAGCAAAATGAATCCGATGTTTTCGACATAAGTAATCATCGAGAGAGCCGCAGTAGGGCTGTGGGCCGGTTTTCCTCGGCGAATTAATTCATTTTTAGAATTTGGCTCGATGCATTAATTCCTTCCTGATCCCATTGTACAAAATGCGTGCAACCCCACGAATCAACAATACGCTCTCCGTTTCGACACCCGTGCCGGCGTACGTTGTTCCAACGCATTCACGTTGGACGTACGTCTCGTGTTGCATACTGCGTGCGAATACACATATGTGAAGGGGGACAGATAGACAGATAGGGAGGGGGGGGGGGGGGCAATAAGAGAGAAAAAAAGGAGAGAGGGAGGGAGAGAAAGAGAGAAATAAGAGCAGAAAAGTTAAAGTAGACAGAGAAAGATTGAGAGACGGACGAGAAAAGAAAAGGAGAAAAACACAAAGGCAAACAGGGAAAGCATGAGACGAAGAAGGAGATACTGATACACACGATCACAGTCACACGTGAGAGAGTGAACGCACACGTGATAGAAATGTATATCGTTGCACGAAACCTTCGGGAAAGGGCATCAGCTGCCGTACGAGGTCCTTTAATTATTCTATTAAACAGGCCACGGACTTATTGTAATGCTTGTCTACCCGCGTGTGCGTTCACGGGTAAGAGAAAAACAGAGAAAGAGAGAGGGCCATAGAGTAAGTACGGTCTCTGAATGGAACCATAAATTTATTGTGTCGAAGAGGAGATTGCTAGGGTTCCGTCCATGGGGCTAAAGAAAGCTGTTTGGCACAATTGTGTGCGAGTTGCGGTATTGTGCGCTCAAACGGAACGCTAGATCAATTCATCCTGGTTGCTCTTTTTTTTGTCCTGGTTTATTCCGAAACAAGTATGCGTGCTTGCATGCTGTCAAGTGATGCTGATCAATTTAGACGATGTCATTGATTGGAAGACGTTACGCAATGTTTTTTAGGGCAAAGGGTTGTGGTGATTGTTTGGAGGTATCTGGCTATTCGTGATTCTTAAGCCTTACTTTCTAAAAATACTGTTTACGTTTGTTTCACTTAAGAATAAACATCTTAGCCTCTATATTTACTTGAAAACTGCCTAAGTCTTTAAATTCGCACTTTTTGCATCGCGATAGTTCTATATTTTAATTAACATTTTATGTACAAACACTGTCGCCAGGATTACTTAAATCATAACGGTAGACCATTGGAATATAGTTTTACGTACAGTGTCAATTGTATTCCTAAATATTCATCTAATTCTTTGAATCGTTAAACGCTTGTTATCTCAGAATCCGAACAATACTTTCCAATACATTTCTTTATATTCTCCGTGAGGATAGGTTATGCGTAACAGGAGCGCGTAGCCGAAATTGATCCAATTGCAGCTGCCCGATTCGGCACGGAACAATTTCGAGAACCGCATTACAGATTTCTTATCGCGGATGTTTGAAAGGGAAATTATTGCAAATGGGATTGAATGAGTGCAGTCGAGTTTATAATCCCTGACAACACACAAACTCCCGGTATTTTAACGAGCCGGCATCGCTTGGTTCGCTGGGACATCGGGCCGATACTGGCTCGTTAAAAGGCCAACAGTTTGCAATCGCTGGAAATACTCCAAAAACAACTTTGACAATACGTTCCGCCGATTTCGACAAAGTTCCTGACGATAAAACGGAATGCGTTGTGCGCACGTATCATAATTGCTCGATCGACTAACAGTGCGGCGTCTAAAATTTGAAAAAATAAGAAGCAAAAACGTTAAATAATCTATACGGAAAAAGGGCAACTTTGATTTCTAACCGTGGAGTTTTCGAAATTTGATATTACCTATGTACGTTGTATATAAGAAAAAATTTCTACACGTTGCAACGCGTTGTCGCAAAAACAGGAAGATATCGCGAAATCTAGGCGAAATCGAACCATTTTATTATAATTGTTTTGTAAATGAAAATTCCTGCGTAGTACAAAAGTCTGCAATTTGTATATCTGTCCTTTAGAGAGACTTAACAAACATGTTTCGCGACATCGAAAGCCGGTCGCAATTTTCCCTTTTTCCTCCTCTTTCATTCCGCAAATACCGTGGAACGAAAGGATAAGTCCTGAAGGAAGAATAACTCAGTGTATATCGAGCGAAAGTTCGAAACACGGCATTCCAAGTGCAGTCTCTCCGAATCCGAGGAAGCAAAACTGCACGCAGAGGGAAAGAGAGCGAACGGGGACCAAGAGGATAAAAGGGGTTGTTCGAATGTCGAACGAGGGAGAGAGTCGTTTTACAGCGGCGTTTCGGGTGGCGCTGCAAAATCGCTGTGCAATTTTCTTTCTGCGAGAGAATCCGCGAAGGGAGGTGGTGAGCGACAGAGGTAGAGAGAGGTAGAGGTAGAGAGGTAGAGAGAGAGAGAGAGAGAGAGAGAGAGAGAGAGAGAGAAGAGGGTAGAAGCACCGAGCGTTCTCTGCGACCACGTGATTGGTCGTAAACGCCAAAAATATGCGCCGATTGGCCGGCAGTCCGGCTAGCTTTATGGTAGCGCCGGTATGCCGGCCAGGTTTTATGGTTAATTTTTGCAATTTTGTAATTGCCTCGTGCCCCCGCGGGCGCTGCAACGTTTGCCTCGATCTGCCTCTCTTCCTTCACTTCTCCCGCTCCCTCGTTCTCCTCTCTTTTGTTCCCTCTTTTCTACCGTCCCTCTGTTGTTCCTCAGGTTCTCCATGCTTCCCTCGATCTTTCTTCCTCGACGTGGATCAGCGAACCGCGTAACTGGTGAACGAGATGCGTCCTCTTACTCCCCGTTGCACCGACGGAAAATATTTGCCGTCGAGAGAGAGCCGCGGGACAGCCATCGGCGTTTGCGATAAATTTGTCGGTGTTACGCGTTGTTCTCGGTTTGCGGGCGCGCTGCATCGGTCTGCCGAGTTGAGCGGCGCGAATAGCTGAGACCGTTTGGTCCAAGTAATTATAGCGAGTCAACGGGGCGCAACACGTGGCCGCTGATTATCAAAATGACAGAATACTTGCGCGAACGGGATGCAATTGCGTCCCAGTTGTTCCAGAATTCGTACAGCTCTTGATATAACGATTATCTTTCGCGGAAAGCGGTGACTGACAGCAAACGTAACATTTTGTAGAGTAATTTTAATTTTGTTAACAAGATACGCGTTGCAGAAAACCCTTAAGTATATTATATAAGTAAATATTGGAAGGAATAATTAAAATTCTATTGTTCAATTTTGAAGGATTTAGTACTCGCGAAAGGGAACTATATGAGTCAAATTTACTTATTAACGTATTCACGAATCTTGTCCGAGAAATACTCTTGCCGAAAATAGTATTGTTGGTCAGCGTTTTAATGGAACGATAAAATCTGAGCGAGACAGCTATGCAGAGAAGAATCCTTCGTGGAATGGCTGGTTTATAACAGTCTTTTTTTGCAAGCGACGAAAATTGTTTTTAAGAAAATAACTCCGAAGATTCGTAATAGCAAGAGGCACTGTATTTATTTTGTAAATTATTGAAATTTTCACATTCAAATATCAACCGAAGTATTTAACGCGAGCAATCGTGACGTCGCATCGCATAGACTTGCTAATAGACACGTTTAAATTGTAAATTTGTTAGAAACAAAGGTGCAATTTTTCCTCTCGTTCCGTACGATCTTGGGTAAAGAGAAACTTCATCACAATAGGTTTGCATGATTCGTCGAATTTATTTCATTTTCGACCATAGCAACGGGTATCCATTAAACGATCGTGACGTCGAAGAGGACAATCTTATCAAGCTCCTCATTGATTGGGAACGATTTCGGTATAGCGCGGACATTTTTTAAAAATTCTATTGGGATCCACCCGGTGTACCCAATTTTGCCGGTACGCCCGTAAAATAATGATTTCAATTTCGCGAGATCGCTGCCGCCAGCTACGAAGGGTTTCCTCCCTCTTCCACACCTCTTCCCTCTTTCTCTCCCTCCCTCCCTCTCCCTCTCTGCCTTGCTCTCCCTCTACTGTTCGAGGATTTGGATTAAGCGACTAAGGAAATTCAATATCAGTGGCTGAGATGGGCACATAAAATTACTGACTGCCACTTCGCCTTAATTTGCGCAGTAAAGTTCCCCCGCTCCACGTGCAGCCAACGGAACCCCATCCACCTCCACGTTTCCCCCACTTACCCTCCCTCGCGCCATCCTACTCTGCACCCTCCAGCTCCCGCTCCGCGTTTTCGTGTAAAACTAAGGGATTATGATTCAGTTATTGGCTCCTGGCGCATTTTAGTGCGTAATTTGACGAAATTTGCAGCGCCGCCGCGAACTCGGCTACCCCCTAATGAAATACGATGCTCATATTGCGTTTCTCCGCAGGACAGGGGGGGGGGGGGGTGAACTGGGAGGACGCAGAGCCGAAAGGAGCTGCATTCGGAATGAGGCCTAGTTGTCGTTTCTCTTGTCGTCATCCGTGGGAATGAGAGAGATAGAGAGAAAGAGAGAAAATTTCGTGCCTTTTAAAACCATAAGTAACTCATTTATTGAAATATTCTCAAACGGCCAGTAAGTATAAGGAGAATCAAGTTTGCATGAAACCGGAACGAGATCTTGAAATACAGTTTTAGATGTATAGGGTACATAGCGCTTTAATTGGCGATTGAGAATAACTAAAAGTGAATTTTCAATTGCTCCAACATACACCGATGGGGGAAAATGAAGGCAACGGGATCTTATTGTTAGAACGATGAAAACAGAAGAAAATAAAGGTCAGGCGTATACCGAAGATTCCGAGAAAATACCAATAGCCCCAGGAACCCCGGAAGGCAAAATTTAACAAAACACAAACACGTGTACCTGCGGCAATAAAATTTACAAGCAGAAAACGAAGGGAACCATGAAGTACCTTGTATGCAAGCGAAGAGAATACTCGTCCCTGAAAATGCGGCCATAAATTCAAAATTTATAATGTCCCGCAAACGTTACACGCGTACCTAATCGCTACGCAGAATTGAACCTATCGAGAATAGAGAGTTCACGGACGAATTGAAAATGCAAGGAAGTCCGAAATTCTTAGTATAACTCGCGGGTCTTCCAAACGTATTCGCGGAAAAGGAGGCGGTAGAAGACAAGAACAGGGTGTATCTCGCACCCTCTTGGCACGGACCTTGCGTGTGTCACTGCTATCAGTTTATCGGATGCTGAGAGCTACTGCGACAGCTGTTACCTCGAAGTATGGTAATTTTACAGTGAAAGAGAGAGATAGATGAGAAGGCAGTCGCAGAGAAAGTAAGGAAAGGCGAAAGAGGGATAAACGCAAACAAAGAGAAAACAGGCGAATGGGTACGAGGGGTGGAAACGAAGAAAACGCGATGCGGTCTGGTAGAGAAAGGAAGAAAGACGAATGGCAAGACGACCAATATCTGTCAAACACATATTTTTTCAGATTTATCACGGTCTCCTTCGTGAACCAGACCCAATTTAATTTTCTTACCACAGCCCACGCCCGGCGATCACCCTCCTCTTCGTTTCGAGAGCTCGAGTGAATTCAGATTATTTGGTTTCGATCGTGATATGGATTCGAGGCGAAACTTAAGAAGGAAGGATATACAACTTATGTGTTTTGCGTGATCCAATTGCAGGCGCAGTGGGAGATTACGATCTTTATTAATTGAAAGAAAACTGTTTTATCTACGTTTCGGGATCTGTGCGACGATTTGTGATAGATTGCTGCACGACATTCATAATTTTGTAGTTACTGTTGATATTTCGAGAAGTTTTATCCTCGTATATAACATATATACCAACTAGCTAAAAACACCAAGGATAGGCTAAGTCTCTTTGACTCGTCAACGAGAATACAACTACAACAAATTAGTACATTGACTTTAACATAAAACACTAATTGCAAATCCTCCAAATGACACTAATTGTAAATCGCAGCAACAACGCCCGAGTGGGTTCACGTGATCGCCCCTCGGCAAAAAAGACTTCCTCCCTCTGTCACCCTTTACGTGCAGGTACCTCCACGATGTCGAAGAGCAAGATCCTTAACGTGCCTTCATCGAATTAATTTGCCCAGCAACGACAAAGGACCGAAGTCCTTAAATAGCGAGTACTATACTACTTCTTTCCCCTTTCCATCTCTCTCTTTTTCTTTCCGCTTTCCCTCGAGTCTCCCCTTTCTAACCACTGTTTCTTCTCTTCGCCCTTTCCTCTTGTTCTCCCCACGTTTCTCATTCCCCTCGGCCTCTCGGTTTCGCTCGTTATTTTATTTCTGTCTCTGTTTATCGCGCTCTTTCGTGCTCCCTCAACTTCACCCTCACGTTTTCTTCTCGCCGTCTCCCTCCATTTTTCCGCGACTTCTCCTCGCTCTTTATCTGTGTCTTTGGTAATAACGAAAAGAGAGGCGAATTCTTTTCACGAGATGTAATCCAGCGTAACGTTGTTTCTTAGTCGTTCGTGGCTTCCAACATTTGTCGGTTCTCGGCTTACGCGTTTGCGGTTTACAGACGAGCATACGAGGGCGTAAGCGAATG
The DNA here is from genome assembly GCA_910591515.1 of Cerceris rybyensis. NCBI lineage: Eukaryota > Metazoa > Arthropoda > Insecta > Hymenoptera > Crabronidae > Cerceris > Cerceris rybyensis. The sequence goes on along the minus strand of OU342796.1, from coordinate 1,799,416 downwards.
TGTTTCGGTTCGCCGGTGCGTCGGTGCACGCACAATGCATTGCTCTGCAATGTCGGTGCACGCCGAGAGGATTTCGATGCATTCTAGGAGAGAAATTTACGACTCGACGGAAAAGCACTTTTGTAATTGACTAGCGTATCTACGTCTTTAGGCATGGCCGTTTGTACTCACAGATATTTTAGCTTTATCGTCGGAATTGTTTTTACAATTTGCATTAGCGATATACTTAATACTTGTTATAAACATCAATTTAAATCGAAATTTCAAACGCAAAAATTTGGGCTACTGTTACTATAAATCTTCAAGCCTGTCTTCTCCCAAATTTGTCAGTGTTAGAAAAATGACTTAAAAAGTAGACCGGATAAGAATTCCAAATAAACCAACCAATAATGGAAACCGATCGCAAAGGAGTTTTTCTGGGAACAGTGTACTTCCCTCAAAAGTTCCCATAATAATACCGACAATTACAGTAATCAAAATCCATTATCGATCAGCCCTCGAAACTCTGCCGCAGTCAGTTTCCATACTCGCTTTCCGTCGAAAAGAGAAAAATCTGATCGATAACCGTGCACACCTTACAAGCTTTGCACGATAGAACTCGATGCTTCCAAATGCCTATGCACAAGTTCAACGTGGCAATGCGAAAAGAAACGAATTCGCACGAAAGTGCAAAGAAAAAACTGAAAAGAGGGACCCGAGATAAAAAAAAGATTATGAAGACAAGACCAACGAACATCGGAAAAAAGCGATAGAGAAGCGGAAAATTGGGGATGGTCGAGGAATGGGTTTGAGTAAAGAGAGCGGACTACCTTGCGTGCGTGTCGAGGGTGCATTCCTGCATCCAGAAACGCGACAGCCATGCGTGCCTTCGAAACAGGAAATAATGGCGCATTAGCGACAGCAGCTGCGATGTTAACCTACATTGAACTGTTATTCAAGAGCCCATGGAAAAAGAGGGGAGGGCACCCTTCAAACGAGAAGCAATGGAACTCGAAGATGTCGGTGTTTCGGTGGATGAAAACCAAGTTAATTGCAGGTCAACCCTTCAGCTACGAATGGAATTTCTGAGATGTGCATCCTTGTGGTCAAAGAAAGCCGAAAATAACTATGGAATGTTTTGTGTGCCTCGTTTGTGCACATAATTACCGGCTAAGAGTCGATTTTGTAATAATTCCTGTAACTTTAACGTAATCAGTAATTATCAACGTTGCTTATGGAGGATTAGCATCGGGTACAATAATATGACAACAAAATTCTATTTTGGATTTTTTTTTTAAGTTACTTGTTCATATAGATGTACTTCACTAATAAATATTCGGAGAAAACTCGCAACTTACGTAAAGATCTTAATTCACACTTTCTCTGTGTGCTCTATTTTTAACAAGCTATGTCAATGGGAATTAACATAAGGCAAATACAGCTAATGCCATTTACAAAGAGGAAAGTACGCGTCCCCTCGGGTACAGTAAGATTTATCAATTCGACCAATGGCTATCTTTAAGCGAACCTTGGTTCCGTCAGATTCTCTCGTGAGATGAAAGATTCTTTCATTTCCGGACGATCGATGCCACTTAAATTGTTTGCCATTCCGTACCATCGATTAACAGTATCGTTGACTTTTTGTACCTCGTCATTAATCAGTAATTGGCACTGAAATGGCAATTAGTAGCGGTCCGACGTCGAAAACAAAACTATTCATCGTCGCGGCGCGCACAAAAGGCGATATCGGAACGTCGGTACGCCACAATACTCCCCCGTGAACCAGTGTGGCTGGTACTCGCAGTAATTAGTTGGAATTGACGAATTAAAAGTGAATAAAAAAAGGGAAGAAAAAGAAGGGGAGGAAAATAATAAAAGAAAGAAAAAAATAGCAGAGAAAAAGCGGACGAACGGGGGAGTACAAGCGAGGCGCCGAGCAGGGTGGATTCTTGTTTACAAGCTCGAAACTCGCCGATCTTTTTGGCCGTGTGGCCAGTAGCGTCGGCCAAAATTTTAATTAATCCGGAGAGCTTATTAGTTTGAGTGCCGACAAGGACCCGGTAGGATTGAGGAGGGACCGAGAACAATTTCCAAGTTGAGGGAGGTACGGGGGATGAAAAGGGCTTCGTTTCTCCTATGGCTCGCACAATCGAGCGGGCCGAAGAAGAAGAGGAACAAGGAGGAAGAGGAAAAGAGCCTTGGTAGCAAAAGTACATGATACAAAACAGGCATGCCATGTCCGATAAGCCTCGCCATATTTCCGTTCGTATTACCGCCAACTTTCAAGCACCTTTGGAGTTCTTTTGGGGATAACGATGTCGGTTTTTGCGCCGACCATAGTCCTGGGGTGTGTTGGGCATCGTGGGAGATAACATCACTTGGGTACAGTCGGAAAGATGTGTGTTTTTCTTTTTATTAAGATTAGCTTTAGGTCTTGTTTCTAACGACTATCGAAGAGTCACGGGGACAACGTGAAACGTAGAATGTTATCGGTTAAATGGTATATCAATGTGTTGATAAAGTTTTATGAGTTGCAGAAATACAACACTTTGTACTTGAACGACGGTCGTTGACTTGCAAATCGATTTCCCAATGATACGTTCATCTATCTGATGCAAGGTACCGCACGACTGTAAGTATGTCACGTAAACAAACGATACGACAGAATGATTATAGAATGAGTCTCTCGATGAACGATACTTCGAAGTTTTTTTGCGATTCAGCCCTGCTAAGCACATTAGAAGCGATTTACCAGGTTTTCAACATCAAAGAGTCTTCGGACCAGTAATGTTTTAACAATGAATCCTAAATTGTTCGTAAGAAGCTATTCTTTTGCATAGGTCTTGAGTTGCTTGTTAATTTTATCTTCATTTCTCTGGGGAAAAATAAATAATTAATAATGTTTCTAGAAGTACTTCGTAAGTACTGTTGTTAGTTAAATCACCAATTTGCAGATTGATTTTCGACCAACTGGAGACTTAAGAATCCCTAAATTCCTCGTTCTTTTGCTATTCAGGTTTAGCGACATGACTTTACTTAATTCGATTTAAAAAATAGTTCAATAAGAAATCTTCGATGAAATTCAGTGAATTATGTTTCACAATAATACAAATTAATTCTGGAGTGCAAGCAGCTCGTAACACGAGTTGAATAGCGAGAAGAAAGTACGAATACAGGTACATAGGTACGTGCATATGCACATCTGCAGTTGAATGCGCGATGGAAGAGTCAACGGTGGAAAAAAACGCGCTCGACGGCGCGACGTGGATTTTAGCCTTGAAGAAGTCGAGGATCTCGGTTGGCCGGATGACGAAAGGCAGAGCCGAGAGCAAAGGAAACCGAGCGAGAGAGCCAGCCGACGATTAACGAGCGTCACATTCGTCAAACCATGCCCAGAGCCACTGGGTGATACGTGTAACGAGCTAATTAACTTAATTTATCGCCGTTTGACGGAGATCCAATCGCAGATGCGCGGCACGTTAATTGTACGTCCATTAGCTGCCGATACGATCGTATATACTGTGCCTCGTACTCTCTAACGATCGCTTTACAGCTCGTTTCGCCGATCCCACTGGCTTCGTCCAGAATCCGTCGGGCTTTTTGACTTTCCGAGCCTCGTCGAGCCTCCTCCTGCCAAAGAGGTCAAAGAAACGAACCTGTTCGTGTTAACATTTTCATTATAGAAATTTCCTATACTTTTTCCACCTACTTTGCGTTTCACAATCCTAATGGTTTAATCGATCATATTAATTAGTCCGATACAATTACAGAAAATCTTAAACATCTCAACACAAATAAAAAATAATAACTTTTATCAATTTTCTACCAATTGTCTGGAAGTCCTACTTTTTTTCAGTTACCAACGTTATCCAAGTATTCCCGTTTCTGTCCCCGTAAAAGGGACCCAGTGAAGTATACTTCGGATACCTAGGTGCACCTCGGTAGATACCTGAACGCAACCGCACGACGTTGTAATCGTGCGCTACAGGCAGGTACTTAAATTCTGAGAGGACGAAAGGCAGGGAAAAGAGAAAGAGAAAGAAGGAGTGAGTGATAGAGGGTAGCAGGGACGCCGGGGTAGAGGCGGCACGGAGAGACACCCGCAATTTCGTGATTGCTTTTCAGACGACACTTTGTACACCCATAGACAGCACCAACCAACTCATTACGGTAATGACACGTGTGCATCAATTCGCATTAATATTCTAATGGACGTCAGGGAGGGAGAGTGGCTCGATGCGAGAGAGCGGCACTGACACCCGTTACTAGGTGGGGGACAGATGAAACTCGCGAGAGAGGGTGAAATAGTGAAAGGGGGAAGGAGAGAGGAGTGAGGGCCGAGGAGAGGGAAAAGCAGTGCTGGAAGGGAAAAAGCCCCGGAAAGGAGGCAGCGAGATGAAGGGAGACGGTGTGCTATCTTGCGCATAATGCCAATTAATTAATGGATACTGCCTGTGCCTTGGCTCGATATTATGTAACTGGTGCCTAGGACGGCTGTTATCGATCTACGGCTTCGTTGCCGAGGTGAACGTAAGTTTTGTTCGCTCCTCCTTCCTATAAACGCAAACCATTCTATTCTTGCCTTCCTCTATAAATATGGATTGGTACGTTTTTTTTTTTAGTTTTGCTGTAATTTTATGTATTCAAATGCTCGGAAATAAATACGCTTCCAATTATAAGCTCTACTTGTTTCTACCCAATAACTATTAGCACTCTCTTCCTTCTCCTTCTTCTCCTTTGAATACAGCGTGCGAGATACGAGAAAGATTATTTTTGGCATATGAGAAAGAGTTAACGAGTACACAAAGACATAGTCATACAAACTTTCCGACCCTTAACGTTTATTACTGCAAATTAAATTCCTTTCTCTATTTTCGACAATTTTAATAAACATCTTTGAACAATTTCCAACAGGGATGGGAATAAACGAAGGTGATGTAAAATTACGCAACTTCCGAGAATCTAATTGTAAGTGATATTTCCTATTACGAGCAAAAAAATTAATCAACTCGTTTAATAATCACGACGATACGCTAATGGATCATGATCCACACATTGAAATATGCTGTTACAATATTAACCCTCTCGCCAGGGTGGAAATCCACGGAGAACTGACCGCACAATATTGGCCAATTTACAGTATCAACGTATGTAGCTGGTCCTGTATTACTCATAAAATCCAAATTTCTGAAAAATATGTTTTATGGAAACTATATCGCCTTTCTATGAACAGAGAAATAAATTTGGAAATTGATTGTACGAAAACTTAGCGCAACAAATATTTTTCCTAAAGCTAACGTACAATTGTGGTATTATAGTTGCGAACACTATTTAATCTTGAATTTCATATGCTGTATACTTTGGTGCAAACAAGTTATATGAATATCTATCTTGTAGATCGTGTGCCTGAGATTTGAATTAAAATACAGTAAAATGAATTTGCCTTACCCGACACTATAACAGAGTATAGAAATGATTTTATTTGAAATATCAATATTTTGATAAACACATATTTACAGACACTTGAAAGATTTGCATATTTTTAATGTTATTTTAATGTTCTGTATGTAATTCTTTATTTCTTAACACATTGCGTACGGCTATCGAGATATCTCGCATTCGGCAAACCGACTATACTACTCGAGACTTCTTGCTACTTTACTAAGGACATCGCATCTTTGAATATTCGTATGACAAATTCTTAGCGAAATAAATGTATATCGTATTTCCAAAAGAGTACAAAGTAATCAAAATAATAATAATAATATACCAAATCTCTGGAGCGCTTAAAAATCTGCGGGCACATTGAAGCAGCAGAGTGCCGTACGCAATGTGTTAATATCGCATTACTACAGTCGCCGTGCATACATATCCCAAATTTTTAGATTTTTTCCGTTTTATATTGTTTGATTGCATAGGTTCGTGTCCGATTCACATGGGTGGCGTAAACTTAGCTACAGAGTAGCGTTCTAATGCTTTTGTTTGGTTTTGTTGTATGCACTATATAAGTGATAATATAATATAATCTGCAGTTTAACATCAAACAGCTTTCTGGCAACTTTAATTCTATTTAAGAGGATTTTTCAAAATAGAAGGTGGGAAAGGACATTTGCAGCATGTAAGCTGTACGAGTTTTGGAACGGCGTTTGTGTTCGAACTGCACAAAGAAACATTCAGAGCATTTATATGGACCGTGCACCTAGAGACCGTGTACTTTTGGGGCAATTAAAAAGCGATTTAGCTGATTTCAAAGTTATGATTTCGACTTGAAAGATCAACCTCGCTTTGGACAACCTACCGGAATTGATAACAAACATTATATGTGCTTTGGTGGAAAACATACAAGAATCACAAGTAAGGAGATTACGGATACAGTGAACATTTATAATTCTACCGTTTTTCGACGTTTAAAGAAGGCTGGGCATATTTCCAAACTTGATTCATGGAAAGCCGTACTTTTCAATGAGAGGAATAAGCTGCACTGTATGAATGTTGCTGCTTCTCTTGTCCCATAATGAAAAAAAGTTTCGATGGGAAGTTCTGCAGTACCCAGGATACTCTTCAAATCTAGTGTTTTCAGATTTTTATCTATTTCTATGTTGTACAATAATTTGAATACCAAAAAATCTTAATTCTGTGGAATCTGTCGAAAATGACCTCATCAGCTTTTTTCCCAGTTCTCTCTGAAAAAGTGGAATCGACAAGCTGGTACATCGTTGGAAAAGAATTGTAAAGATCAATTATTAAATATTATTACACAAATGCTTAATAAAATTGTATTCCTCCAAATTTAGCTTGCTGTATTTTATTTTTCAATCGGACATGAACTTATGCAATCACCAAATATAATTATCTACGTTAATCCAAAGCTTTTCTATTTGATTCTGTTTCGTAGATTGAACTGGCCACTTCATGACATTAACTTCTTGGTTTTCTAAATACCGTTTGACGATACAAGCAGGATGTTTCGGGTCATTATCTGCCTGGTAAATCCAATCCTCTGGCACATGATTTGTTGCAAAAGCTAGTAGCATGTACTTTACTGTATTTAAATACACAAAAGGAATAATCAGAGCTTATATTCCATGAATAAGACCAACGTCGTTCCTTGCTATCGCAAATGACAAATAAATTATATTATTTTTTACATTTTTAATAAACTATTTATTATTCAGAAGTCAATAGTAATCTCACATTATGAATGTCAAATTTGAAGTATCCGTACGTATATGACTGCTACTGTATACTCTTTCGTGTAGATACGCTGTATTAATTTGACGGTATCGTAGGATTCGGAGCAAGATGCTGTATTAACAGTCCTTTGTTTTCCGGCAAATTGTAAACGGAGCGTCCTTGCTTGACGGCGCTGGGCAGTTCTTCACCGGCGGTCGTACAGGAATGTACTCGTTATATTTTTTTTAATAAAACCTTTCTTTTTCTATAAAAACGACCAATTCGATCATCCAGAGAATCCCACAGTATTCTTATAGCAACGATTAAATTCGTTGTTAAATATGAAATCCCTCGTCGCACTGTACTGAGTTTTATAAAATAATGAAACGAACATTTCAACGTGCACAACGCAATCTTTAGAAACGACGGAAAGTCTAATATTATTAAATTCTCTTTTTGACTTCCAAAGGCATATATATTCACGCTCTCACAGATCTTACAACATTTTGTTAGTTATGAGCTTCTGTCGCTGTTTCGTTTCTGTATAAATAACGTGTACCAGCCGATAGTTATGCGAATATCATGACGTATGGTTCTGATGGTTTTTCGTTGAAGTACATTTTTAAAAAAATTTACTATTCCCTCAAGACATAAATCTCTAATTAAATTCCTGCCCTACTGTATCTTCTTCAGCAAACACATCCCTCTGTGCGCCATGGTCCCCCCAAATAAAAACTCCCGCGGTCACTTATTCAACCTAACGTGCACAGTCTTATCGATGGAAGCTGATTTTTGCGAAAATAACATTTTCCCGAGACTGATTTGTGTAGGAATTGCAGGAACGTTGCCGCAGCCCGTGGAGACTAATGTGGGAGGTTGCATCCGAACAGTCCATCAGACGCTAATGCAACGGGAATCTCGTTCGAACATTAACAAAGTTAACGCGGTGGCTGGAGTCTCACGCAAAACGCACGTCATCGAGCGTAATGACCGATTACGCGGGGACGAGTGTCATCGTCATGGCCGTGAGCGGCGTGACGATGACGGCGCAGTGTTACGCCTAAACCGCGCGCGCGGATCGTTATTGAATTATACGCGATGCCCATAATCGAATGATCATTATGCCGGCTTAACGAGCTACGTTAAAGGCAAGGAGAGACCTGTACGACGACGTTCAAGAAAGTATTTCGTTTCAGACAGCTTTCCGTCGTGTTCTCTAGCCGGCGCACAGTGGTTCATTTGGTCGAAAACCTGGCCAAAAAGCCAAAAATTTTTTTCGCAATTTTAAAAATTTAGCAATTGCGTTTGATTTGTAACTTATCAGAGCATCGGTTTCCATTAATAAAAGCTTTTATTGAACAACGCTCTTAGAGATATGCAATGTCAAAGTTGGCACTTGAATAATGTAACGTATTCACTTCGAAATTCAGAATACGTTTTCAATGTGAAATAATAGTACAATCAACTTTGTAAGTATTTGTAGCTATTCGTCATACTTTTAAATTATAAGTACCTTGGTTTCATTTTTTTATTTAATATTTTACAACTGCGATGGCACACATTGCAAAACCCATACATTTTTTTCCTTTTGCAGAGGAAATAATTGTGTAGTATGCAAAAGTACAACGCGACTTTTTTTTTAAATTAAACTTTGAAGCTTCCCGAAGAAGACCTCGTTGAGTTTTCTTGCGACTTATTGCGATTCTTCGAGTTATTGTTATTTGTTTGTCGCGCGCGCCATGCTTCGGGAAGTGCATTTATGACATAGGGCCGGGCTATCATAAGACTATTGATTTTCATGCCGATACGACCATTTTTCGATACTCGCACCCTCCATATTAGAGCCGCCATTTTGTTTTTGGAAATTCTGAGTTCAGATTCTTAATCAGCGACCCAAATAATACTAATACACCAATTTTCAGCTAAATTGAAAAACTCCTTGGGGTTTTGGCCAGGTTTTCGACCAAATGAACCACTGTGCGGCGTTTACTTTGTTTGTTTCAATGGCAAAAAGCATCTTAAATTGAATTCTTGCCCGCAATGACCTTGAAGACAAGTTAAGGTTTTTGAGAAGGACGTTTAATCAGATTTTGTTCAATTTTGTTGAGAGGGAAACATGCGAGATTTTATTTTTAAGTTATTGGTATGCATCGATTTACAGCTGGTTTTTATTAAGTTTTACCGCTTAAAATAAATTCAACCAACGAATTCTAGGGAATGAGCTTTGAATCACCAAAGTATACTATTATTCCACCACAAATACCCCAACGAAGAGAGGGCCAAAGCAAATATCTTCGAAGAACCTCTCGCGAGGCGTAACCATACCTCTTATCTTCAATCCCAACGCGACAGACCACATTCTCTCGATCAGTTTTTGCTTTGATGATTCTTCCATTTTTTTATTCAAATGGAAATTATGGCAAAGTCATCGTTATTACTAAAAACAAATATCTCTCAACGGTCAGTCCCCACGAGGACTCCCGTGACGTCGGTGCACAGCATCAAGAATAACATATTTACATACTCTCTAAACTTTCCTTATGCATTCTCTATTTCCCACAAAATAATTTGTTAGAAATCCTGATCAAAAAGCTACGAACGAAATATCCCCAACGCGGCGAACTTTAATTGTTCTTCCTCTATGTTTCGACGTTAACTGCTATCGTTATTCCGTTTACAATCTATAGTTCTAGGTGAATCCCAACCCACCGAGGCTGTAATGTATTAAATGACTATTTAAGAAAAATCGTTCAAAGGTGATAGTGGTTTGAACTCGGACTCGCTAATTTGGAGTCTGACAATGAGTTCCGAACCCTACACCCACTATAGTTCCCGATCTCTAATTACTTTCCAGTCAAATCACACTGAATCGATCACAATTATAGTAGACTACAGTTTGCATAACCAAACTCGTCTGTGACTTCCCGAGTCGAAATATAGAACTACATTTGAACCTATTAATAGTAAAAAAAAAAATCGAAGAATTTATAGCGTTAAGCAGAGTTATAAAAAGAATATATTTGAATGATAAAAACAAACGTTATTATAAACCTCCAACTAGCCGAAATGTCCACATTTGACATAAGGTTAAAAAAGACACCTATAAAAGTTTTTTTAACTCTCCAACTCCTTATTTCCATAAAATCACTAATATCTTTTTAATTCTACAAATTCTGAAATAGTGTCTATTTAACCCTACAAATTTTCTTTTACGAAGATATAATTTGCAAAGGTTAAAAGTAAAATTAATTAATAATAATTATTTTTCATTTCACACGAAGATTTTATTTAGAAATCCTAAAATTATAAAATAACATTTTACTATTACCAAATGAAAAACATACGTAACGAATAGCAACAGCGAACTAAAATCCACCATCCGATGGACACTAACAATAAGTCAAGGGACGTTAATTATGTGGGAATCGACGGTATATATAGAAATCGGCGTGCGAAGTACTTGCGAGCAATTCTTTTAAAAAAGCACGAAATCTAGTGGCCGAACCTTGAACTAGGCCAGGGGTCGGCAACCTGCGGCTCAGTAGAATCATACTTGTGGCTCTTAATTTAATAGTACATATATTTTGATTTCATAATAAATACATGTTTTACAGCAAATAACGGTTATATTATTTTTTCTAATACATATTACCGATGTATGTGCTTATATTTCGCTCTTTAAAAAAATAATTTGTCACATCGGGAAAAAATTGGCTCTTAACTCTAGAAAGGTTGCGACCCCTGAACTAGGCAAGAGAGTATGCCATGCATTTTACATCTTCCTCAATGTGTTAAAAACTTGGGACTATTGTGGGCTTATATGTGTTATTCATTTGAAAATTTAAATGGACGATTAGTAAGTGTTATTCACGGTACTCGTCATATAGACGCCCAAGTTACTAATAGTCATAGTCAATTGTTAAGTATGCAATGGCATTTAGATAGACTTTCTTCAGGAACAAGTAAGGGTTTTTGTTTGGGAAGACGACATCCAGTCCTTATCAATGAAAAAATTTATCATGGATGATATACTTACAATAGTGTTGGTAGAGATAAATTGGAAAATATTGTAGGATTTATTATTCAATAAAGAATAATAAATAGTTTATTAAATATAAAATATATAAAATATAAAATAAAAGCAAAGATACACTAAAACAAAATAAACGCAAAACACACTAAATACACAAAAACTATATTACGCTATTCTCTAAATCGCTATTCACTGTTATACTCTCAAGAATATTCTATTCGCTGTGACGCTGGTAAAAACTCTGTTCTCTATCGCTGTAAAATATACTCTGGGCCTTCTTACGCACTCGGATGCCTCCGAAGGCCCTACACCCCCCACACACACAAACATACACATTCATACACCCTCATCATCTCGCAGGCACTTTCTCTTACAACCCTCTTTCACTCTCAATCTCTCTCACAGATACACGCTCATTTGTTGCTCTCTCTCTCTCTCTCTATCTATCTTTCGCATTCACTCCATCACGTTTTTGCATCCTACAATATAAATAATTTTCCAGATTGTATTCAAAGTGCTCTCAATGATTCATTACCCGGTTATTCATTTAGAAAATATTTGCGATTATTAAAAGATAACAGGCTATCCATATTTGAAGAATATTGAAGAACACTTAAAACAAATTCTTCACATGCACTTTTTGAAGATGATACAGAATATTTAAAATTTGGTTCAATTTACTGTTTCATCAATGCATCGAATTGTGGATGTCAAAATGTTCATTATGCTATTATGTATACAAAAAATAATATCAGTAATCTCCTTCAGAGTACAAGGTGATAATGATGTTAATAAATGTATTTCTTATCTCCACCGATGCGAGAAAGAAAATAGTTTTATAATAATTCCTGTCCAATCAATATTATCAATTTGTATATCAATTGGAAGTGACGAACAATTATATTTAGCTGTACCAATAAACACTAAAGAATTAGAATAATAAATAAATAATTATACTTAATTATGCTTTCTTTTCATCAATATCATCTCACTATTTGTGTAAAATGTGAAAATACAATTATATTTAATGATAAATGTATCAAATTATTGTAATGAAAACCACGTGAATCCATGTAAAAATGTATAAACTTCTTGATACATTTAAATCTCTATTTTAATCTATATAATATATTTAAAGAAATTTGTAGAGTTATTTGGAAGTTAACATTTTAAATTTAATATCTATTCAAACTGTTCGGTTTCAACCTTAATCCTTAACAGATTGAAGACGCTTTTTAAATTCACTCTATTAACTTTCACCGAGCCGTCCTTTCCATGGAATTTTCCTAATTACATTTCTAATCCGATGCCCAGTACACAGTTCGTCTTCAATGTGTTAAGGACTTTTCAAAAGGTTTATTGCACGAACAGACCCATGGCTATCATTCAGAAACGACAATTTTAATTTTCAACGAGTCCTTTCCAGGAACTCGAACATCTGGTGTTTGAACAATTGGAAATTCGACTTTGCAGCTCAATAGCATGACCGTGCAATAAACCTTGAACGTCGTCCAGGTTTGCCTTTTTTCACCATGCGTGAACAAAGAACATCGCCGAGTCGTTCGCAGGAGCGGACACATCGCGGTCACTCACGGGGTGAACACGTGATAAGTCCCGTTACTTTCGACCTCTGCGCCTTCGAGAGGGGGCGGACCTGGACGATGTCTCATCTACCGGAATTTCCACCGATATTCTTCCCTCCAAGGAACCTTTCCGCCACTCAAGGGACCTCGCGAGGGTGGTAACCGCCCTTCCGCCGTCACGATGTGCGACGATTGGCGAATCACTCGCCCTACCATGAGACCTCAGGCCCTCATTCTCCAAATTCCTTGGAGGGGAGAACTTTCAGCTTTTTTCATTTTTCGCGATTTTTCCAATCAGTATCACTTTAGCAACACGATCAATCTTTCATAACAGTATTCAAGTCCTTCCATCCTCTCAACCCGAATTGTTAAGTTTTGTTTTTGTATTTAAATAGTTTTTCCTTGTTTTAAATAAAGACATCAAAAAACAAGTTACGTCTCGTTAATTCGAAGCGTAACGTACCGCGACTTATCAAAATCACGGTACATTATTTGGTCCTTCGAGCCGGATTTCAAAACAAACACTAACCGTGTCAAGTGCAGTTCGGGAGTGAAAGTGAGAGTGATAAACAACAGCAAGCAAATAATCAAAATGGCATCTGAATCGCAACGAGTCAAGTTCCTCACTCAGAAGCGCGGCGGAATCAAGAGCCAGTTAACAACGATGGAGAATTATCTCCAGTCATATCTGACCAAACCAAATCCCAAATTATTAAAGACTAAACTCAACCGCCTCAAGGACTGCTTCGCCTCATTCGACGATATCCAAGCCGAATTGGAAGCACTTCGGAATAGCGACGAATTGGACGAGGAAAGAACAATAATCGAAGACAGGTATGTTACCGTAGTTACCGAGGCCGACGACTTTCTTACCGCCGCAAATTCAAACGGAACAAGCAACGCGCAATGTCCGTGTCCAACGCCAACATCACAAACAGTCAAACCGGTTAAACTTCCAAAGGCAGAGCTACCTCACTTTGATGGTAAATTCGAACACTGGCTGTCGTTCAGAGACAGATTTACGTCGATGATCGACAGCCAGGAGAACATCTCCAACTCCGAGAAATTAAATTTTCTGAGATCCGCTCTGTCCGGGGAAGCGTTGGAAGTCATAGGATCCCTTGAAACCACCAACGAAAACTACTCAGAAGCATGGGAAATGTTAGTGCACAATTACGCAAACGAGAAACTCATCATCGCGCGCCACGTGCAACTCATTCTCGACGCCCCAGAAACCGACAGAAAAGTACCAGCGACATTACGGAAACTTTCAAACCACGTACAACAACATCTGCGTTCATTAAAATCCTTGAGTGTGCCGATCGACAAATGGGACCTGCTTCTAATTCCTTTATTACTGCCTAAATTAGACGAAACAACGCGCGACGAGTTCGAGCAAAGCATGAAAAGTAGTGAGTTGCCTACCACAACGAAATTAATCAATTTCATCACGGACCGGGCACGAACGCTGGAAGGATCGGCAGCCTCCCAAAAACCTAAGGCGAGCAAGGAGTGCTGTCAGAAGACACCGCTGCGTAACCACCCAGCAAAACAACAGAGACCAACCACCACCTTTGTCACGACGACATCGACGACGCAGGATTGCGGATTCTGTGAATCCACAAGTCACTCGATTCATCGCTGCGATCAATTTATCACAGCATCCGTGCCGGAAAGACTGGAAGCAGTGAAAAGCAAAGGATTATGTCTGAACTGTCTAAGAAAGGGACACTCAGTACAGGTTTGCCGATCATTCTCTTGCAAATTGTGCAGCAAGCGGCACAACACCCTGGTACATCACGAAGACTCGGCCAACCTACCAGCAACGTCGCAAGCATGACCATTCGAGGAAAGGAAAACCGGATGCACGTCCCTTACAGCGAATGCCGCAGCCGAAGAACTTATGCCGACCGCCCTCGTAAAGGTACGCGACAATCGAAATAACGAATTAACAGCACGACTACTTTTAGATACCTGTTCGACGGCAAATTTCATCACGGAGAATTTGGCCAGAAAACTACAATTGCCGAAGTCACGATGTGCCATACCTGTCGGAGCACTCAACGACTTGACAACCGTAACAAAACATCGAATGACAGTAACCATCCGATCGATGCACAACGGGTTCGAGAAAACTTTAGAATTTCTCACCATTCCACGCATCTCGGGCGCAGTTCCTGCTCAGCAAGCAGATCGCAGTTCCATCCGGGTGCCTGCAAACGTCAAATTAGCAGATCCGGAATTTCACAAGCCAGCCCCGATCGAGATGCTCCTCGGGACTGGACCAACGCTGTCACTCCTCAGCGTGGGACAGATTTCACTAGGCAAGCCTCGAGGCTCAGACCTGTTTCTCCAAAAGACGTTATTAGGCTGGGTAATCGGCGGCAACTCCAACGCATCGGCGAACACAGAAGCCCCACAACAGAAAAATTGTCACATCACTCAACCAGAGTTCGATATGAAAAATTTCTGGGAAATCGAAGAGTGCTCTCCGAAACCACTCCTCTCTCCAGAAGAGCAAGCATGCGAAGAGCACTTCAAGCAAACCATATCTCGAGACGCAACTGGACGCTACGTTGTAGCACTGCCATTCAACACAAAAAAGAGACAACTTGGAGACTCTTACACTGCAGCTCTGAAAAGATTTAATTCTTTACAGCGCAGATTACTAAGGGACGAAAGGTTCAAACTGGAGTACAGCGCAGTGATGCAAGAGTACATCGAGCTCGGCCACATGTCCGAGACTTGTATCACACCGAACGAAGCCACATATTTTCTACCACACCACGCCGTTTTAAAAGACACCAGCCTCACAACGAAGCTGAGAGTAGTATTCGATGGTTCAGCAAAAACGACCACAGGCATCTCCTTGAACGACGCATTGATGACCGGACCAACCATACAGGACGATTTATTCTCGCTGGTTCTGCGCTTTCGACTGCATCGGTTTGTAATCACAGCAGATATTGAAAAGATGTACCGTCAGTTTTTAGTACGAGAAGAAGACAGAAGATTCCAGAAGATTCTGTGGACGGATTCAAACGGGACGGTAAAACCGTTCGAATTAAACACAGTAACCTTCGGCCTATCTTCTGCTCCCTTCCTCGCCACACGTTGCCTCCTACAACTAGCCGAAGATGAAGCCGCCAAATTCCCAAATGCAGCAAAAATCATAAAAAGGGACATGTACGTGGACGACCTCTTGACCGGAGCCGAAACAACTGAAGAAACGATAGCCCTCAGGGACGAGATCATAGCACTGCTAGCTTGCGGAAAACTACATCTCAGACAATGGGCCTCCAATGTACCCGAGATATTGAGGGGCCTACCACAAAGCTCCATTAATACCAAGCTTATTTCAGGCAATGACTCCACTCTCAAAACGTTGGGAATTTCCTGGAACTCACAAGACGACACAATCATTTATACTGTTAAACCATTGCCGATGGATTTCACAACGACAAAACGCATGATCCTGTCCGAGATCGCAAGAATTTTTGATCCTCTAGGTTTGTTGGGGCCAATTATATTGACGGCAAAACAGATAATGCAGAAAATCTGGCAGTTGAAGCTAGACTGGGACGAGTCGGTGCCACACAGCATCCAGACCGAATGGACCACATTCCGAGAACAGCTGCCATCCATCAACAGTTTGAAATTCCATAGAAGGCTGTTACTGCCAAACTCCACCGATGTGCAGTTACATGGTTTCTGCGACGCCAGCGAGATAGGATATGGAGCCTGTATTTATCTCCGCTCCACAAATGCAGAGGGACAAATTCAAACGAGACTGCTCTGCGCAAAGTCTCGCGTGGCACCGTTAAAAACTGTTTCCTTACCACGGCTGGAGCTTTGCGGGGCGCTGTTACTCGCTACCTTATTTCAGACAGTTAGAGAATCCATTTCAACAGAATTCAATAAAACAATGTTTTGGACGGACTCTATGATCACTCTACACTGGATCAACACATCGCCACATCTTTTGAAGACGTTTGTGGCGAACCGCGTGGCAGAGATACAATCTCATACCGAGGTCAAAAATTGGAGACACGTCGGATCACGGGACAATCCTGCAGATCCTCTCTCTCGGGGATTGTTTCCAATAGAACTCAATCGACATCCAATATGGCGAACCGGTCCAGAATGGCTGAGCGCTGATGAAGCGTACTGGCCAGCGACGAACTTAACCGAAGCACCAGAACTCCCAGAAACACGAAGTAAGACCTGTCTGATTACTCTTTCAACACCCAACGAATTGTTACGCAGGTACTCTTCAACTCAAAAATTGAAACGCATCATCGCCTATTGCCTTCGCTTCAAGAAGGACAACAAAAACAAGGGGACACCCAACATCGAGGAATTGGAGAATGCTCAGCGGGTCATGCTGCGGATGTTGCAGGAAGAAGAATTCTCAAGGGAAGTCCACGATATGCGACATGGGCGTAGGTTGAATACACGGAGCAAACTGACGCCCCTCGACCCATTCTTAGATCAAAATGGTTTGTTACGAGTAGGAGGAAGGTTGAAGAACGCGCAAGTGACGTTCTCCTACAAACATCCTATAATTCTTCCTCGCTCCCATCACATAACACAGCTGCTCATCGATGAGGAACACAGGAAAAATTTGCACTCAGGAATCCAGACTACATTATACGCCGTTCGGCAAATGTACTGGCCCCTGGACGGACGCAACCAGGTAAGAAGAGTAATTCGACGATGCGTTAAGTGCTTCCGTCTCAACCCGCCAAACATCGATTACGTCATGGGAAACCTGCCACCACAGAGAGTGACAGAAGCACCTCCTTTTGAGAACGTAGGAATAGATTACTGCGGTCCTTTTTTCGTAAAGGAAAGAAAATTTCGCAACAGGAAACAGATAAAGATTTACATCGCTGTCTTTGTTTGCCTGTGCACCAAGGCCGTTCATTTGGAAGCTGTCACCGACATGACTACGGAGGGTTTCGTTGCAGCTCTACGTCGATTCATCGCCAGAAGAGGAAGATGCAAGTCAATTCACTCAGACAATGGCTCTAACTTCGTCGGAGCCAATAACGAGCTGAAAGAATTGCACGAGCTCTTCAAATCCGACGTGTTCCATCAACGAATCAAGGATGGTTTGAGCGAAGATAGAATCGAGTGGCATTTCATCCCGCCACGATCTCCACACTTCGGAGGATTATGGGAGTCGACGGTGAAGAGGGTGAAACATCATTTGCGACGCGTTATCGGCACCGAATTGTTCACCTTCGAAGAATTTAACACATTCATCACCGAGATTGAAGCCATCTTGAACTCCCGTCCTCTCACTCCGCTCTCCTCCGATCCAAACGATTTGACAGCACTCACTCCAGGACATTTTCTGATTGGCAGACCTCTCAACAGTTTGCCAGATCTAAATTACAGCAGTATTCCGTCAAACCGACTCTCCACCTGGCAGCATATCCAGAAGGTCAAACGCGACTTCTGGACCCGTTGGAACAAGGAATATTTAAACGAACTAAATATTCGTCATAAATGGACCCACGGGAATCACAGCATCCGGGAAGGTACAATGGTCATTCTGAAGGAGGATCAGATCCCGCCGATGCAGTGGACTCTCGGGCGAGTTATCAAAATCCATCCTGGATCAGATGGAGTGATCAGAACGGTTACTGTTCGCACAACCGGCAACGATTACGTCCGAAACGTACGCAAACTTGCACCATTGCCCATCGAGGATGTCAACCAATCTCAACCTTCACAACCAGGCGATAGTTGATCATTACTCTCTCAACGGGGGGAGTATGTTCGGTTTCAACCTTAATCCTTAACAGATTGAAGACGCTTTTTAAATTCACTCTATTAACTTTCACCGAGCCGTCCTTTCCATGGAATTTTCCTAATTACATTTCTAATCCGATGCCCAGTACACAGTTCGTCTTCAATGTGTTAAGGACTTTTCAAAAGGTTTATTGCACGAACAGACCCATGGCTATCATTCAGAAACGACAATTTTAATTTTCAACGAGTCCTTTCCAGGAACTCGAACATCTGGTGTTTGAACAATTGGAAATTCGACTTTGCAGCTCAATAGCATGACCGTGCAATAAACCTTGAACGTCGTCCAGGTTTGCCTTTTTTCACCATGCGTGAACAAAGAACATCGCCGAGTCGTTCGCAGGAGCGGACACATCGCGGTCACTCACGGGGTGAACACGTGATAAGTCCCGTTACTTTCGACCTCTGCGCCTTCGAGAGGGGGCGGACCTGGACGATGTCTCATCTACCGGAATTTCCACCGATATTCTTCCCTCCAAGGAACCTTTCCGCCACTCAAGGGACCTCGCGAGGGTGGTAACCGCCCTTCCGCCGTCACGATGTGCGACGATTGGCGAATCACTCGCCCTACCATGAGACCTCAGGCCCTCATTCTCCAAATTCCTTGGAGGGGAGAACTTTCAGCTTTTTTCATTTTTCGCGATTTTTCCAATCAGTATCACTTTAGCAACACGATCAATCTTTCATAACAGTATTCAAGTCCTTCCATCCTCTCAACCCGAATTGTTAAGTTTTGTTTTTGTATTTAAATAGTTTTTCCTTGTTTTAAATAAAGACATCAAAAAACAAGTTACGTCTCGTTAATTCGAAGCGTAACGTACCGCGACTTATCAAAATCACGGTACACAAACCTTAATCACCTACTGAAAGAAATATTAGGGTAAAACGGCTACTTACATTCAGGCGGCAAAAATGAAGTTCAAAGAAATAAGCATTTGTGGAGTAAAATGGACTTCTATATTTCGACTCGGGTTCCGGAGAAAGAAATCGACAATTCACGAGACAGGTCGATATTAAGACATAGCGGAGAAAGATCGCGATATAAATTTTCCACAGCATACGAGACCGAGGCTGCACTGCCGCTTTTCTCCTCTTTTTTTAATATCTTCTCCCCCGAAGACAACAACGACGACACCGACGACGACGACGACGAGAACGACGAACATATAACAGGCGCACAAATCCCCATTAGATTTCTATCGGGTAAGAACGGTGTTTTCAGGCGATCCTCTCGCGTTTAATCTCGGTGCAGGATCTTCGTGAGATGTCTTAAGAGCACGGAATCAATTACCGCGACTTTCACCGCGTGGGCGCGCCACATCTGGTGTGTCCGGCTCTCCCACGTTCATAGGTGTATATGTGTACGTGTATTCGTGTTCGTTCCTGTCTGTACGTGTTTGTTTACGTGTATACGTGTTCGTTTGCCTGTGCACGCGCGCCAGGGGTTTCTATACGTGTGCACTTAAACGCGTATAAAGTGTGGGTAATCGTTGGTGCACACTGTAACGCGGAATTAACGGCGACGAGGAGGACGAAAACGGCGGCCGTTAACGCGCTTAAAAGGAATCCGATGGAAACCTATATAGATTTCACCGTGGGACCGATAATCCTTGCCGATTCGTCCACCGATTCGCACGTCCACAATGCCTTCCGAAACTCTTTTTCTTTAGCATCGTGCGCTAATTAGCTTCCGATGAAAGAAAAAAAATTTTGAGTACTGTGAGGTAACTTAAGGTGGTTTTAGTGACTCGAGAAATGAGTAAGGATGCATTTAAGAATGTAGTTGGTAAGGTAGGTTGAAAGTAATTTTTAATAATAACTAAATTGGTAATTACGTTCGACGATGGTCATACAGATTCTGAAAATACAGGAATGACGCTGAGGGAATGCTTATTGAAAGAGCAAAAATACGAAGCTGCACGTTTATCGGGGAAACTGCACCAAAGACTCGTATTTTATCGAAGTATTTATTCTGTAACTCTGAACATTAATATTTTCGCATTTTCGAAAGTAATATTTTAATACCAGCAATGTTTCATTGCGTCCCATTGGATGCATGTTCTGGCGACCGCTTATTTATAATACATTCATCCAGCTGAAAATAAAATTTATTAACCGGAAATATTTTCAGCATCGTCGGGAAAAATACATTTATTTGAAGCGTTTATGAAAAGGAAAAACGTGAAAATCGTTTATTCGATGATATCGGCGCTATTAGAGATATCAAAAAACACATTGAATTTCCCAGAAAATACGGGTGAAACCTTATTTCGTGTATTATTCGGCACATATTACGTTGGAAATTAAAAGAAACTTTAACATGTTTGAATGAACGTACGGTATCCGTCAATGTTTCCGCAAAACAATCTTTTTTTACCGCACGAAAAGAAACATCAAAATATTCTCTTTATTATGGAACGTGGCTCAAGAACCGGGCCCAAAAAATTCGGGACAGGGTTAAAAATTAAAGCTAATATTAAACTCCGACGTTCGAGTTTAATCTATCGTAGGAAATGTTAGGAATATCTTCTATCAAAATGCAATGTTTCACGTTAGCAAATGGTTTACGCCGGGTAACACGTACATGTATATCAAAGCTCCGTGCGAAGCCAGGTAGGCTACCTCTCGCAACAATACCTACGTATACAGCAACAATAAGATTATCTTATAGAACCAGATAGTGTTATCCGAGTGGAAGCTGCACGGTCCGAGACAAGACACGATAAACCTATTCCAGAATCTCCCCAAAATCCTCTAGCAACCGCAACAGGTTTAATGGCAGTATGTATCTGTGTAATGCATGATTGAAATTTCCACTGTTCCCTTTGCCCTCCTGCAATAAAAAATGTATCGACGATGGTTGCATCCCGTTTATTACTAATTTCTCTTGATCAGCTTAATAGAATATGTGCCTAATGATTCTTGACGTGTATAATTGTTTAGAAATATACCTACATGGACTATATTCTCGGTGAGAAGTATCGACATTGTTAATTTTCTATGTTGCAATTCACCGGAAAAGAGCTAAATGCAGAGAAATTTTGGAGACTGCTTAAAAGGAGTTCTTATGGCTGGTACAGCCTTTTATAGCAAAGCTCTAGGCCACGTTTGAAATGGGTGAAAATTTAACGGTAAGTCTCGAATGATAGACAGTGGAATTACTACTTTTAGTCTCCCTGAAAATTCGACGAACACGCCGATGCAACATGCGGAATCCAGGTGCGAAGTGGCTCCAGTCCGATCCGATATTTACAAGTCTAAATGCGGAGACATTTAATTCCATTTTCCGTGAGCAATTTTGGCTCGCCGACTTGCTCGAAATGATTCAGTATTTACCGATTGAGTTTCTAAGGATTCGTACTTCATTCCCTTGATAAAATTTTAATAAATGTTCTAATTCGAAAGCAAATTTCAATAAGTAACTTGTTTCTCCAATTTTCCCGTGAATCGACATTGTAAAAGCTAATGGAGTAATACAAATATATTATCTCAAAATGGAATAAAAATGTCAAGAGTTAAATATCGAAAAAATTACCGGAAGTACCTGTAAAGTTTTGTTACAAAATGAAGATATTAAGGTCGGCTGATTAAAAGGTTTCTTATGCTGAGGCACGAAACAAAGTGAACGTTGCTGAATGAGTAATCGGTCAACCTTGAACGATAATCGCGCGAAATGTTTATTTGCGACACCGAGTACAATAAGCGATTACGACTTACCTCGTTATCTCAATCATGGATTAATCGAGCCACAATCTTTTCTTCTACGTGCTCTTTTTGTCGTCCTTCTACTACTCGCGAAAGTACGTGGCACCGAACCATGCCAAACTGCCGACGATCGCGCACATCGATAGTTCGACCTTTCCGCGATGATGTCACGATCTTGTAATACCAATCATTATACGTTACATAACATTAATAATTTCCGCGTAACGTCAACGTTGTAATGTCACTTCCGCGTCACATCGATCTCAAAATTTCCTTCAACTATTAGGTCGAGTCATAAGCATCTTCCTGGTAGTTTATTAATCTTTTCCTTGTAAAATGTGGTTGGTTTGAACTGGACCAAACTTGCAAAACGCGACAATGCGCGACCACATACGGCAAGGATGACTCAAGAAAAAATTCTTTTACCAAAAGAAAAAACAGATTACCACCTTTTCTGTTCGTTACAAAACTTTTTGAATGGAAAAACATTCAATTCCGAAGGACAAGTCAGATAGGCCGTCGAAAACTTCTTCCAGTCCAAACCAACCACGTTTTACAAGGAAGGGATTAATAAACTGCCAGGAAGATCGGCGAAGGTTATACGTAATAACGGAGAATACATAATAAACTAATATAATTTTGTTATTTAATGAGAGCAAAATAAATGTCTCATAAAAAAACGGAAATTACTTATAACTCGACCTAATAGAAGTACCGTGTGAGTCAACGTCACAGCGAAAGAGTATGCTAACAGATTTTGCAACGTTGTGTCTTCCAGGAAGAAGACTTTGTAGTTCACTATTCGTATGTATGTCGAGTTTCAAACGGTTGGTTATCGTTGCATTAGCATTTTCTTATCGAACAATGACAATATTTGCATCTCTAGCTGCAAAAGAACGATCGCCGTCTACTTGCAATAAAGTTACCATATACAGAATTAGAAATACTTATGGATATGTAGCAAAATAAGATTAATTAACCTTCTATGAGCCCTTATGACTTCGCGAATTATAAAACACATTTAAGTTTTTATTCTCTAAAGTCAATTTTTGAAACTATCCAAATAACACAATAACACTCTCAAAAATCATAGTTTTCACAATTCAGTGTTTAAAAATCAAGTTAAATCTATAATTTAAAATTTTTATATTTATCATTTTATAATAACACTAATACCTAAGATGCGATGCAGCAAGAAATTCGGACTATAGCTGATTAATATCGAAACAATTAGGTATGATCTAAATCAAAGCTGATTTAATTATAATATCGAAATACGATATCATGGCTGTAAATGGTTAAAGAATTTCTTCCAATATATCCATGACCCCTCTGAGTTTCATATCAATGGAATTTCGCAACTTCAAGAAACATCATCGCGATTAGCGATCTCTATTATCCCTTCGACGGTAGATCGACGTCGCTTTTGGAACTTAACAGCGACGCCTCATGAGGGGTGGCACACGCGGATATTTCGGCAGTTTGGACGATGTCGTTTATCAGGTTCGCGGGGAACGAGAGAGGGAAGCGGTCGATCGGAATAAGCCAATTTTCCGAGCAATTTCTTATCGGTCGCGTTGATCGTCCCTCGACAATCCGGCGTCGGTGTTCGCGCTCTCACTAGAGAATCACGTCGAACGACGTTCCGACGACATCGAGGATGTTTTATTAGCCATCGTTAAGCACGTCCCGCAAACTCGACGATTGTTTAACGCGCCGAACGTCGTCGACGCTGTAAGGATTGTGAAGACTCAACGAAATTCTTTGTTTGTTTTTTTAAAGTTATTATATCATAAGGTACCTTACTTACCTGTTAGTAAGAGCTATCTTCAAACGTTGCGTTGAGATGAAATGACGAATGAGTTTTCAAATATGGGAATATGTGCACTTTTCGTATCTATACGTTTTATTGAACCCACTAAACGGTAAAATGATCACGGGTGACATGTGAAATTGAATTCAATGAAATTTCTTATGACTTTTAAATTATAGTATTTACGAATTTTCTAATACATTTAATATTTACATGTTGCCATTAAGGAGGTAATATCTTGCTAACTATTTATCTATTTGTGCCTTTAATCCGTTGTCTTACGATTTCTTTTGTGACTGAACGAGAAATAACTCAGAATTAATTATTGAAATAATAATCCATCACTGATTTCCGGTATACCGCTATAAGTTAAGGCAATATTAATATCATAGAACTAATTTCAACGTCTCCTGACCTATTGATGTTTTCAGTTTAACAGTTTTTTGCAAACTTAAAAATTTTTATTCCATTTACCGTGTAACGTGTGACACACGTTATTGTAAGGCAAGGGGTTAAGGTTTCTGCTCGGTAAAGTTGTGATTTTAATGGAAAAATGTTCACTTTGGTAATTATGATGAAATTACCGAAATACTGCTGGCGTTCAATATGTTAATTTGATATTTATTCGGAAAAGTAGGAGACAATTTGAATAGAATCTTTTTTCTCTAGCACGTTTCGATTAAACAGGTTGAGTACTACCCATATTTCATTAGCTCAATCTGTGCCGAACTGAATTTCTGTTACAATCATAACTTGTTGGAATGGAAGTAATAAAGGTAAAAGTAGTTATATACTTAGTGATACTTAACTTCTCTAACAGCAATATTTAAATATTGAATATATTTGCATATCAGAAAATATCGTAATTTAACAGTCATAAGAAACTTCATCGAATTCAAGAGTGCCAATTACCGGTACCCATGCCCGTGGCATTCAACGTGTTAATCAACTTGGGTACTCAGATTGTAAGCACCCAAATTACGAATACAGATGGCAAATACGCGAATCGAGTCTTCTATCTTTACGGCATTCAACGCTTTAATAGTTTGTAATTGAAAAAAAAAAGGTTTACATAGTTACTCGTGTCGAAACGGTACATTCCTGAGAAACGTCTTCAATGAGTACCACTCTACAGTCAAGTCGCATTTTTTCGCCTCCTTTCATTTTCAAGCCTCACAAACGCTTGCCCAGCATGAAATCGCCAAAATCGATTTTGCAGTTTATACACTCGTTATAAGCGCTTTCGCGTGGACAACGCGCGATTTCGTGGATCGCGCTTTCATTTGCAGGGTAAGTTTCAATATCGTTGGATAATGATAACGGCTTTATTGGCCTGTAAACCATTTGGTATCTATACGTTTTAAAAAGAAAGGCCCTCCAAGAAATTCCAAAGCCCGAGGGAAGGATGCATTAATGAATTTTCATAATGGAAAGATAAGAGTGTATACACACCGAGGCAGTAAATACGCATTCGCAGAAATCTTTATGACCACTTTTACGTTTCTCGTAAACTTCGGTTATGTACAATTTGTTCCTTTACAGTCGAATCGGCCTGATTCCCCGCCGAATCGACATAGGTTTAGGATAATCGTGTCTTAGGTATCTTACTCTTGGTATCGGAGAAGAAAAATTATACCCGTGGAACGTTGTGAGTACGAGTTTACAAATACAAGTTTATGGGGACTTGTATCGAGTATTTAACTATGTATATATATAAGAGAACGATCCAAGAGAAAAGAACTCACCCTCGTCATCAACAAAATGGCTCGTTAAAATAGCTACGGTGGTTTATGCCTGCCGGAAAGGTCTACGAATACCGATAGTGATAACTCGAGTACTTGGGGTCTGCTCGAAATTATCGGAGCAACAAAAGTCGCAACGGGTTTAGACGTAATTTTCCCTCCCTTCTCCTCTCGGCGAATGTTTTAACTCTGTTCCAGCCAAATATGTATGGTAATTCAATTATGCAAATGTCATTAGTATAATAAAATACGTTTAACGTAGTGAATATTGGATCCGTAGTATCGCAGCGTTTCCTGGTTTCGGTATTTAGATTGTAATAATTAATTAAGCCCAAGTTGCACGTTGCATTAAGCCGCGATTATTATCCGGGACGTTTTTATCGGCATGAGTTCTTCTCATCGTTTAATCGCCCCGTATCGTTCCGATCTTCGGATTTCGAAGGAGAGAGAGTGAAAAAACGAGAGAGTTCGTTTCTCCGGCTGTGTGGGTCAAATTATGCACAACAATTATGTACAAATTGAAGCGGAGAAACCAGATGGTCGGAATCAGATGCTTACGGGACTATTTCAACCCCCTCTACCATCCCCGTTTCTCAACGTCGTGGTAACATCTGCGTGTTCTCACGGAAATTATTTTATTTCCCATAGCATTGCGGCTTAGGTATGAGTGTCCCGAAACCAGGAGAAACCATTTTTTCATTTTCACCGAACATATTGGTTTTGAAATCGTTTACGATAAGTGCTAACATTAAGAAGTTTGGATATTTCATAATTGAAAATGTTTTACCTCCTTTAGCAATTTTTATTCGACATGAATTTATACGATCGTTAAGTACCTGCTACTTTTTACGAAAGTGATAAAGATATGGTACTACAGTTTTAAAACGCGAGGTAGGCTGACGATAATAAGAGAATTATATGTAACAGAGAAAATATATCTTGACAGAAAGATTATTGTTTCTTGTAGTTTTGCTCGAATAGTTGAGAGTAGTTTTGGAAATTTTCCAGGGAACTATATTGAGGGTATTCGACATAGAAAATAGTCGGATACCGGGGTCCCTTGAAGAATCGAATTACACACAAAAGGGGAAGAAAGGAGGACCGAACGAAGAGAGTGAAGTATACTTCAGAACTCGAGGAATGGGACTTCCACTCGGTTGATCCTCAATAGTCCCTTACAGCCGAGGGCCTCAAGGCCCTGCCTGGTTCGATGAAAAAACAACAAAGCGCCCTTTCTTCGGTGTATCGTGCCCTCAAGGCTCCGAGACTTTTTATTTCCATTTTATCGCAACACAAAAATGTAGAATTAACGATGAGAGTACATTCTCCTGAAATGCCAAGGAAGTAATAACACCGAATTGCCATTGGAAAAGATCGACGAGGAAACGAATTTCCGGTAAAGTAATTTACAGCGGGAATGTCGAGATCCTAGTGAGCAATTTAACGGAAAAAAAGAAACAATCTTCAAGCGTGACGTTGACATCAAAAGTTTCCATTTCGTTTTAACAGTTTTGCGGTGTCGTGAATTGCTCACGGTCTGCAAATTCCAGTAACAACTCCGGGCATGATTTTTAACTTCTGTTCTATGTCACGCGATTGCTCACAAATTTTCTATTACGGTAACCAAATGTGGATCGCACTAAAGGACAATAAACTATGCTCGATTAACTGACTTTTCCCAGTATTTCCCAATATTTCAGAACGCTTTGTTTCAAAACTATAATATATTCCTAGTCATTAATAATTTCCTAGCCAGAAAAGACATGGTTAATTATATAATTAAAATCTTCGTAAAACTCCAGAAAAGTGTAAGTTTCTCAAAAGCACCTACAAGTTATCGAGCACGTGTTATCCCTCCAATAGGCAACTTTCGTAGACCCTAATTGAAATTAGTAGGAGGTAACGGTGAAGAAAACGAGGGCGCAGAGAGCGGAAAGGTAAACGGCATAAAAATAGGCAAATAAGAATCGGTCCCCCGCACGTTTTCGTTTGATGCTCATTGCCAGGAATGACTAGCAGATACCGGCTTAAGGGTTAACGCGCTCTTAGAAGGTATACCTGACCAAATGGTTGGCAGGAATATAATAAATGATCGTTATTACGACGTCAAGAGCGATGACGATGAAACGTTGTACTTAACTGCGCCATCCTCCTCGCCCGAACTCGTCGAGCTAACAATAATGATCGGTATCGTTTTGCTCTCCTTAGCTGAGAATTAAGCGGCTCGGTCGTGGAATTTTCTGCGATTGAAATCGATACGTTACTTTTCCTTTCGACCGTGAAGATCGCTCGGCTCGATCGCACGGAAGTGTGGAGAGAACTATTATTAACAGATTAATCAACGCGGCTGTTCGAAGGTCCGTCGATTTCGTAGCTCCGACTGGAGCATGCAACGGTGAAGTGGCTGTAAGTTTCTAAACGCGTTTTGGATAATACGCTGTTTCCCACGGAATAGGATAGAACATGAATTAGAATTCTTTTAATTGACGATCCGATAGAATTGTTTCGCATTTAGATACCAGGTTATACTATTGCACGAATTTTCTTCATGTCCCGAGAGAATAAGACTCGTATCGATAATTGTTCTTCGTATCTAAGCAATGGGGTATAAAGTAAATTATCGTATTACAACACCGACGTTACTGGAAACGGAATTATTCTCCTAATTAGGAGTAAACGTTGGCGGAACGTTACAAACGGTTGCATTAAGTATCGAAGATATTCAAACCCATTTAATAGTTACCAATTAACTTCAAATATAAAGTAGGTACCGCTTGTTTCTCTTTACGTAAATAACCATGTTTGCCGATCGTTTATCTTACAATTACGTGTAATTAAAATTCGACGGCATTATTTTACAAAAGGAAGAGGCATTGCGGCACACGGTGAACATCATTTACTTTCATTTAGCACGGTGCTACTATTTTCCAGGTCTGGCAGAACCTGGCATAAATAGTCATATCTAACATTTATCACGCGACGTGCGCGCTCCAGTCTCGTCAAGATCCATTTGCGGACTAGGATATACAGGAGCATTACCGTGTCGTGATGTCAAACACTAACGGTGGAGAAGCGAATGGTGTCATTACCAGACCTCATAGTGGGCGACCGCACCCCGAAACCTCCTCCCCTGCGACCGTATTTCTCCGTTGCGGAACACAAAACACCGAGACACCGGTGCAAACAGGTTGATAGATCTTGATGGAACAGCGAGGAGGAATAGCTATCGAGCGTCCATATGCAGTTCGTCATGAAATTAAGGACATGATTTGATACATATTTTTGTGTACGAGATAAATAGTATTAATTAACCCACTCGAGACGGTGCATGTTTTTAGAGACCATTCAGAAACACCGACAATTTTTCGCTTTATATTTATCATTTCCTGCATTCCTGATGATCCTAGTTTTGGATCATGCATTTTCGGGTGTAAATTGAACCCAAATACCAAATATGATATTTACACACTTCTAAGATACCTTTTATTTTAAACTAGTCATATTTCGACGGCTGTTTTTCCATACTGATTAATAAATGAAATCCAATATCATTGCACACACGGTGTGCAACCCGTCTTTTTGGCTCGGAAATGCGTTTCACACATAATGTGCAATCCGTCTCGAAGAGGTTAAACCTGGATGACCAATTTTGAGAGAAGTGCAACAACGGGACGGATTAAATTGCAAGCTCGTTCTTTACTATGATAAAGTTATTTTCATACATATATAAATAATGTAGAAACAAATCTCTAATCGCCAAAGACCTTCGCAAAGTTTACTTTTAGTTTACCGTGTCAATACGGAACATTAATTTCCACAGGAAATTCTACTGCGCGAACTCGACACGCAGAATCGTCCGACGTGGTCGTTTGGCACTGTGGTGTGCAACGTCGGTGAAAATGTACGGAAAGATCGTGGGGAAGAAAGATGCAAAAGGAGGAAGGAATAAAAAGGGCGAAGGAAACGAGAGTGTTTAGAATGAAGAAGGAGGAGGAGGAGGTCGAGGATGAGGAGGAGAAAGAGAAGGAGGTGGAGTAACGTAGGGGGGCTAAGACGTTGTCCTGCCAACAGGTGGTGGCAACCTCACACTACCACCGGCGCCTCTGCTGCTGCTGCTTTACCCCCCCCCCCCCCCCGACCAACCCCTTTTTCACCCTCCGTGGCAGCAACCACGACGATAACCCGCGGCGACACCCGATAAAACGGGCCGTAGAGAGGGTTGGAGGTCTTCTACGATGCCGGGATAAGTGGGTCGTGGTCGGGGACGAGACGGAAAAGAAAAACACCGGAGGGATTATCGGCCTTGGATACACTCCCTTCCTCCCTCGACCCCTCTCTCGTCATTCCTTCTCTTTACCCTGCAGCCCCTTTAACGAAAGAAACTTGCTCTTTGCTAGCACGTGCACTTGCTGCTGGAAGACGATGGCGCTGTTTACGATTCTCAGTCAGGACTCCTCCCGGCGTGCTTCCACGAGTGGGACGCTTCGGTGGATCTTGCTGCCTTCTATTTAGCGCCCAAGGATTTTACGTTCTCTCGGGAAAACGTTTCTTATCCGGGCAAAGCGGTGGCACGAATTTCGGACCAAACTTCGGCTCCAAGAGAGAAGCTGGGATTTCAGGGTGACGAGAGTATCGAGGCTTTTATCGAGGCTGGCTGATTCTTTGCAAGAGTGATTCAAGGTATGGTGCTTAATGAGAATGTAATATACCGACCCTCCCATCTATCATTAGTATGTAAGATAATATTAACAAATGTTTTGTAAGGACAAATATTATGTACCGCAGCGCCACCATCCTTAGCCTTATTCGAATCATCGTTCCAAGTCTAAAAATCCTTACTTTCTTATCTTGACCTTCCAGCTCCTAGACACCGTCATCCTATTCCCGCTCCGCTTCCAAAACCTCTAAAAACTCTAATTGTAAGTCTCTTTCCACCATGTCTCAGATTCATTCATAATAAGTTCAGTACCATTACAAGCTTAGGGGAGAGTCTGGTATATTGTACCACTTTTCAGTTTCAGCAAAATATCTCGTTTTGATATTAATTAAAACAAACTATTTATCCAATGTCACATAGTGTAGAGCCTCGTTTAACTTATACCGCAAAATCAACACCGTACTCTTAACCGATTTCTCAAAATATTCGTTTTTCTAAACGCTTTCAGTTGGTACAATTTACCCGACCAGTCGGTTTAATTGTACCACAGGTTCGGTAAATTGTACCACTAGGAATTAAGGGACTTTCAAACATGATAAATGATTAATTATTAAATAATATGGTTTTCATAATACACAATACTCTTAATGACAATATTTTAATTATTATTGAAAATGTGTTAACAAAAATTAAATCAATATTTCTTCAATAAGTAACATTCATAATTATGAAGAAAAAATTAAACAAAAGTATCAAAAACGAAAGAAATTTAAACATTTATCAAACTTAAATACCTACTTATAAAATTAAATAATTGCTTTTATGAAAACGAAATAAACCATTTTTACTTAAAATTATTATTTGGTCAATTACTAATTATTTATTATAATTGTTTTGTACTGAGATCGAATTATTTATTTTCTTTTAACCTGTTTTAGTTCAAACAATTGTCGCAAACATTTGGATTCGATGTACAAGTTTCGTCTTGTTGAGTAACTTGTACCAGTACAATTAAGACAACTACTGGTGGTACGATTTACCGAACTAAGAGATTTAAAAAATATATATTTGTCACAAAATGATCTCAAAACCTAATACGTTCATTTCTTTATAGTTTGAGAGGTGATTATAGACCTGTTTAATAAAAAATATAGCAAAATTCTAACTTACCATTTTACTGAGTAATGTCCTTAGGTACACGCGTCAAAATTTACATCAGACACTAACAAAAACGTTTTTTTTCTCTCAAACTGAATGCACTTGCCGGATGCCGTTACAAAACGAAAAGTAGTTGTGGGTGCTGTCAGTGCTTAGTTTCGTGTTGCCAGGAAAGAAAAATAGTGGCATTTAGTTGGAAATTTTAAGGTGGTACAATTTACCAAGCGGTACAATATACCCGACTCTCCCCTATATTAAATTCTGTTCAGTTCTAATTCCCTAAGTCTTCTAATTCTAAATTCCAATTCTTAATTCTAATTCAAGACTCTCACAAGTCTCATGAAATCATTCATTATTTAATATATAAAAGTCCAAAAAGTATAAGTTCTCTTATTTAACGGATCTCAAGCGCGAATCACCCTATTCGCCGTTACAAGAATTGCGTGTCATTTGCAGAGATATGTACGTATGTATTATGTACTGATATTTTACTTGTACCGAGGCTTCACTGGTGGAATAATACTGGTTTATTGTTTTTACATATACAAAATAGAAATAGAAATAAAAGCCAAGGAATGAATTTTGTATACGTCGAAAACGTAGCGATTTTATCGCACAGTTTGGAGATTTATTTAGCAAGAATTCGCACAGATAAAATGCTCCATCGAAGAATATTGCGGCCAAAGGATTAAAAGCGTTTACATAGGTGAAAGATATTTCACCCGCGCCCGAATATTTTCAAGAGAAACGATTTTAAGCGAAAAATTTCACGACTCGTGCAACGTAGGTACATCCGAAGATTTATTCGCGAAGAAATACGACCATTCCTGTCGCACCATTCTGTTTAACTGATTATTTCTAATAACGCCCTTCGAAACCAATTTGTCGAATAACATGCACTTAGTTTTTTCGTTACAAAGTTTGAAACACCTACGAAAATTGGAAGGATCTGCCGGGGAGCCGTGGCAAGGTCTCTCGGCGTAGTTTTGCCAAGGAATTTCGCGAGTTTCCACAATGAATATTTAGTAGGATTAAGTTGGTCATGTAATTTTATTATTATTCCGTATAATCCGATTTAAAGGTCCTCGTATTTCGAAGAAATCTCGATATAAACTCGCACACGTTGCCGTCGACGGCGCACAAGAAACGTCTGCTTACGAATCTCGGAGCAATCGGAATTACCGTGTACCATTCTCGTCATCACCGGCAGTTTCCCAGAAAAAAACTTGCGTCTAGTGGTCCGAGAGAGGGAGGGAGGGGGAGAGAGGGATTTGATAATGTTGTTCTTACACAAGGTTTCCCCGTGCTAGCCGTAATTTTAACGAAGACGCCATTAAATTGGAGGGACGTAAAGGATTAGAACGGACTCAAAGGAAAATCTTAACAAGGAGGAGGAAAAATGAACCTATGTGAATTTTTACTTCGCCACAAAGACGCCTCTGTTTTAACCGTTTAATAAAACCCGGCGAATGAACTGGCGAGCGATTTTTGAATAATAACGAACCGACGTATTCAATCTTTTCTCCATTCGACAGAAGTTTCTTTTCAATACTGTTAGTCGATCAATTACGATACTGATAGCAAGGAGGCTTTACGTTTGAAGAACGATGACTTTTCGTTAAACTTCGCAAGATCTTGGAAACAACGTTAATGCATGGAAGTTGGGAAAACATATAATTTTTAAAGCATGTGAAAAATAAAAGGAATTTTTTTAAGAAATGTGCCCACAATGTCCGGTACAGCAATTAAAGGAGTAAATCTTGTAAAGTTGTTAGGTATGAGGGTGACTCAGTTACCACGAGATTAAACAAACGATAGATTCGACTTGTTGAAGTGAACGCTTTGCATTCCTCGGTCCCCTTTTAGTGGAGGACAAAGGCCCGTTTGTTGGGCCCAGGCTCACAAAGGGTTCCATTGCGGCCATGCGGCAGCGCAAAACGAAGCCCGTGAACCTTTATTCCTGCGCTCTTTCTTCGAACGCGTAAACTACCTCGGTTATAAGAGTTTCCTACTCAGTGATGTTTTCGAGCAGTGAAAAAAGATTAAAAAATAAACATGTAATTTCATGCTTTTCAATGGTATTCCCAGGTTTAATATAGTTACATTTAAAATAACTCCCATTAAATTGTACAGATATTCTGGGCCCCCTGGTGGTATTCGCTTCCTAGCTACCCTTGGAACTTTGTGTCAAACGAAAAAAAATAAAGAACTGTTTGAAAAATAACGAAAGGCTCGCCGTTGTAAAATCGTGAAATTATTCCATCGAGAACTTCACGATCTGTTATCGCGTTTCGTGTGTACATATATGCCTACATTGGAAAGAAACTTGGGCCGGTTTCCGAAAGCAGGTGGGTCGGCTCGTTTGGTAAATTTCGACCGAACGATAACCCTCGCTTTTCTTCGGCAGTTACGTGCGTGGAATGATGCCACGTCGGTTCTCGGGTCGAGTTCAAGGGTTTTGAGGTGAAAACGGGACCGTGATTCCAAGCACAAACTGGATCGACGGGTTTCTGACTTGACGAAGCCCTCGACCTCCGACCTCCTCCTTACGGAGGAGGTTAAGATGAAGTTGCAGGATCGTATATCGTCGATTCACTTGCAGTAGACCAAACTCCGTCTCTCTTTCTATCTTTCTATCTACGCTCTTTGTCTCGCGTTAACTCGTTCTCTTTCACCAACTCTCTCCGTGTTTCTATCTCACCCCCACCTTCTCTTTCTCTGTATTGATCTCTACAAGGGAGTTTACACCGGAAGGCTCGACGATCAGACCAATTTCGATAAAACTTCGATGTATTTCACTTACCGTATTTGTTTCCCCCGCCGAGAGGAAAAGTGACTTCACAATCGAACGTAATTGTTCCAGTGGAGTGCAAAGCGAGCGAAATTCTTTGGTCTTCTTGTCTCAACAACTTTTCGTCGTCAATGTTTTTTAGGAAAGCTTGATCGGATGAGTTCCAACTAACAATAAGGCAGTAACGTCGACTCGAAAGAAAATGTATTTTGAATAATGTGTACACGACAATCCTTTAACCATGAATTTATCGCATCGCTCTTTCGACATTGATTTCACCACGAAAATCCCGAAAGTGTGGGTCAAATTAGACGCTCTATTTGGAAACATTTATTATTCTCTCTTTCGCTTAATATCTCCGTCTACCTTCGTCGCGATCTGACTGACGCAAAGAAAAAGAAAACGGTGCCGGCGAAATCAATAATCGAAGTTAAAACATAAGCTTCTCTCTCTCTTTCTCGCTTTCACTCTGCTCCGACTCCTTCAGAGAACTATAAAGCACGAGACGGTAACTTTTGCGTCCTCTTATTGTCCCTGTAGCGAGCTATATATACAGCGTTCCGCTGCCGATGGTCGAGGACCAGGAAAATTCGCAAGCTTCCCCTTTTCGACGAAGCGCATTGGTCCATGGCAGAGTGCTCGTCTCCCGCTCGCAAGAAGGATGGACAGATCCAAATTGAAATGTAATGTACACCCCGCCACCCTTCCACCGATCGTCCGATCCCCTCGTCCTCGACGACTCTTCCTCTTCCTCTTTCACGCTGCTCTTTCCCTCTCTGCCATCCGTGGCCGAAGATGGCTCGTTCGTTGTTCACGAGGGAAAGAGGGTCGGCCGGTATAAGTGTAGGTGATTTACTGCTTCGGGCTTAATGGAGGCTGTTTACTGCTAATTAAAACGAAGCCCCATTTATACCATATACCGTTTCGAAAACCGATTCCACGGAATCGTGAAGCTCTCCGTCGAGCGCTTCCGTTTGCCATGGCATTCGCTCGCTGCGATGTCTCGTTTTCGGAGGGGAGACACCACCGTAGAAGGAAAAACGTTAGTCCCGTATTTGTGAGGAAGAAAAATCAAGTATGTATTCCATTTTTGACACTGAAATTTTTTGGGCCGCTTTCGAGAACGTTACGACGAAATCACGAGTCGGCAGATGAAGTCTCGGAGCAGAGTATAGTGTATAATACGCATTATGCAGAAGTAGCTACAATATATAACTTGTAAGATCGAACTACTGCAAGTTTCATTGTACCAAGAAACAGTAACGTAAGATCTTAAAGGGAAATCCACGGAAAAGGATCGCCTCTCACAAGACGATCTAAAAACTCATTTTCCTTTGCCGGCATTGGCTCATCGAGACGTCGAAACGCAACTTAAATACGTTCCACGGTAATTGCTATTCTTCCTGGAGGAGTAGCCGGCAAGAAGAACGGATGTTTCAAAGATCTGACACGCGTCAATCCCTCTTCGTTCCAGGGACGGTAAACAATAGTTCGCGGAGAAAAGTTACTCCAATTAGCAGCGGGGGTCCCGAATAATGCCGGTGAGCCAGTATTTATAACGTAGTAATCCTCTCAGTGGATCCAATAAGAGCGACCTCCGTCTCTCCCTCTATCCACCGACGCCTTTTACCGACCACCCCATCCCACCCCATCCCACCCCTCCTCCTCCTCCTCGTCGTCGTCTTCTTCTTCCCAATTAAACTGGTCCGAGTTGCACCGAGCTCGCATACTGCGTACACCAATATCAATTACTGAGCGAGTGACACCACGCGGCGGATGGAGAACGAGCGAGGAGGGAGGCGTAACGATTAAAAGAGAGAATCGACGAGGACGAAGAGGAGGGGAAGGAGGGAACATCGAGAGAGAGTACCGTCGCTGGTAGCGGAGGAGGCAAAAAAGAGAACGGAAAAGAAGTGTGGAGACATAATGAGAAAGAAGGCCGTTGGGGCTTAACGAGCGGCCACTACCGACGTTGGCCCAATCACGTGTACCGAGTAATGCCGACTGCTGGTGATAATAATGGTCGCAAGAGATAAAAGGTACAAGGGCATAAATACCGAGCCGTCCTTTAGGGGTACAGCGTTTCGAGAAAATGACGTTTACGGGCGATCATGATAGCTCACTGACGTGGTCGCTTTCTGCGCGTACCTTTCGATAAATACGCTCATACGTGGAAACGACCCTCGGTTTTTCCAGATTCGTCGAAGATCCTACGATTATCGACGATCGACTCTCACCGCGAATGGAAGATCCGATCAAATTATCATTAACAGCAAACTTTTTGCCGTGTAGGGTAAGCGGTTCTCCGAAGTTGACGTTGGCTAAGTAAATTCTAGCTATTGGGTCTGTGTTTTAAAGTAGTGGAACCGATAAATCTGATTTCGAGGATCTTGAACAATCTTGATCCGAGATTAAAGTAGTCGAAAGATGAATCAGGAACGGTGGTAGGAGAATTGGTCATTTAATTACTTAAGTGGCACGAGAGCAAAAAATTAGTTTCGTGCATGAAAGAAGGATACCTCATAAGGTCAATGCAGAAACGAAATCTTTACAAAGTTCTACGTGGAAACGCGTTGAAGGTATTCGTCGGCGGAGCAGTGGAAATCAAGCTTTTATACGAAAGTACTCCATATCACTTTATTTAAGATTTACCCTCTCACTCGCCCCTTTCAACCCCCAACAAGACTCGTCCATTTCGTTGGTTCTCTCTGCCCCGCTTCGACCGACATCTCCTCGGTCGTTCTACTATTCTTGAGCTCGATCCTCGTTCCTCGGGCATCCTTCTATATGTATCGACGTCTTTACTCTCCTCCTTCTGCCACTCTAATGTCTTGTTTGTTTATTCCACTCAGCCTCCTTAACATGATATATTCTCCTTGGTATTCGACGTTGTCTCTCTGTTGCTTCGGTGCCAAAATATTTTGTAAAACGAAGAAACGTCTTTGCAGCAATTGTAAAGTTGATCTCACGTTACTATCAACCTTCATTCGTCTTTATTAATGTCTCTGCAGCTTCGAACAATCTTCGTTAACTTTTCGATGCTTTAACTTATAAAAAGAAAGAGGGTAAAGTTTTAAAAGTGTTAAAATGAGGCCAATAGTTAAGACTAACACATCGTCCTTATCGCTTACCTGATTTTTATTGCATTATTTGTTCCTCTATTTTATATTTCTCCATAATATCGCTCCTACTCTACGGTCCCACGATTTTCATTCCACGAAGTTTCTCCTTATCGTCTATTTTTCCTACACTATCAATATTTTCAATCGTGTCTCCAAATCTCTTTTTCCGAGAAGGACAAGACAACAATGGTACCACGCGCATGCCCGAATTTTCGTGTGCAATAAATAAAAAATTATACACAGCGTGTCTCCGTAAAGACCACACGCGCCACAAGAACCACTGATTTCTTCAATCCGTCCTGCCTCTCCACGTTTAACCCTTTGGTATCATTTCTCGACGCACGTACGTAGACAACACTCGTGCACACACAATCGTTTCCCCCTCCGTGTCCTCTTGGAGTCTAAACTCTTGCCTTCCTTCTCGTGGATGCATCTCTCTTCGGTCCTCTCTGCGGACCTCTCTCGGGACCCTCTCCTCGGGCCTCTCCCTCTGACAGAGGATGAGGGTAAAAGGCGTTCTCGGATCTCCAGCCATGTAAACCGGTCGGTCTGGTCGTTCCTGCCCCACCACGCCGGCCACCTGCTTGCCTAGTGAGGCCTGAAGGGCCTCTACGGCCCGACGCGAAGCCCTGCCATTAAATTTATTCGAATCTCATCGGTACTTTCCGAAACTCACGGTCTTCGAATTTCGAATAATATTAGCTATTTTGTATCGCAAATTTTCGTATGGGGAGTATACGCTCTCATCATTTTTTTTGCAGAAGATGCAGATTTTCCGCAATGTCATCTGTTTTCTAATACAACCGTAAAGTAGGGAAAAGGTTTAGATTGTAATCGTTGAATCGTCGAAACCTGTCTTCATGAAAAAAATTGTCGAATACTTGAGGGACGAATCGATATTCTACCACCGTTGCCTTGAGCCAATGCCTCGATGTGAAAAGATGTATGGTTATTAACGAAGACCCGTTTCATTACGTAGAAAGTTGTGTGACCAATATTTTAATAAAGTACCAACACCGGATGATGAATTACAATCAGAGCGTGCTGTTACGTTTTGGAAATCTTGCGGCATCCCGGTCGAGGAGCGCGATGCAGGGATCCCAGCATCCGGTGACTCGCAAAAGTTTTCTTCCCGCCGCTAATTATTTTATTATTAATTGTTAATTATAATTAATTACGAGCCAGCTTCAGGACCGAGCTAATTGACATTGATTTATGCGTTTAATTAAAGGTGCCGACGCGCAGTGTCTTACACGGTGGAGGAAGGTTTTAACGACACCTTTTAAGAGAATCCCGCTTTGTATAACGGCCTTTAGACGCACCTTCTTCCAAGGAATATACCGAGGTCACCCTTTGCAAGATCGAGGCTTAACCCTGGCGACATTTTTCATGCAAAAAGCAAAGCAGATGTTAATGTAAGTACACTGAACATCTCCCTTCAACGAAATCACGAGGAGATATTTAATCGCATTGCGAGAAAACAATACAATTCAGCGGGAAATTTGATAAGTAATCAGGGCGATTGCTTAATGACCGGTGCCCGTTATATCGATGGTTTATGTTCTCGTTACGTTAAACATGCCTCGTCGATGCCGCGAGATTTGCATACTTCGCTATAACAGATATGTCAGACAGGTTTACGAGTGCAATATTATTTGTTTATCTCAAACGAAACCACTTAAAAATCGAGAAATCATTCCGTGGAAGTATAACGATAACCCGTTCTTAGAAGGCTCGCTCCGATATCCGTTCTGCCTAGCAATGCTAGCGCGACCCAATTAAAGCATCTTCCAATTAGACGCTTCGCCATTTTTGTGTGTATAATTGACACTCTGCCCATCGCCGATAAAAAAAAGAAAATTGCAATAACAACGTCGATGTCAGTTTTGTGTTAACGTTCGAGACGTGCGTACCGGCAATTAAACGCGCAACGGTGAACATCGAATTCGACTGGAAATTGAAACGATTTTCACGATATATCGAGTGAAATATCTCGATGGTCAAAGAGATTTGCCGTTTGACTTCTTTTAAGAAATGCGCTTCAAGTTGCATTATTATCGATGAAATCTCATGAAATATTGTATCATCGCCGTCATTTCTCGAATATTTTCCATAAAATCAATTAAAAGATACGCGACAAATTGATACACAAAAATGTACCCGACGGTCAAACATTATTTCTACGATTCCATTTGTTACGGATGTACGCCTCGTGGGTTGATACCTGCTCCACGATTTTTCGGCGACACCTCTGGAGTGAGCGTATATTAAAACAGGCTCACCCGATTTGAACCACGTACGGAGGTCTTGCGTGTAAATGATGTTAAAATGCTCCAAAGTTGCCTAATTTAAGTGGTTTATTTACACTTTGTACAAGTACAACTATGGAATTTACGTCCGGGTCTTAACCTCGCGAACGGAGCTTCTATTAGGACCGCTAGATGTTGTTTGGTTCCTTGTTTGTAGAAGACTAGTTTTTGGAAGCGCGTAAGAACGCGCTTCCGTCACGATTTAGCGGGGGCGGTCACTATTGCAGAGCAGGGACGTTGCTGATTGGGAGACTCTTTAGTTTTGCAAATATTAAATTTACGATTGGTGGGCAAAGGAATCGTCCTTTGCCCTTAGGTCAAGAGCCTCCCGCAGCCTTCGGTGACTTAGGAAAAACCTCGGCTCGAGTGGGGGAAAATGTCCCCGGTCAATACTTCTTACAGAACAAAACTTTTCCTGAAGAAGTCTTAACGACAATAGGCCCATAAAGCTCATTGATTTTGGAGTAATAAACAGTTTGCAAGGCGCGACAGCTATTTTTCTAAAATGCACATCTGGAAAGTATTAAAAGATCCTACGACGAATTGAGCTACATCTCTGAGCCTCAGGGACGTATTATTGCTCCGCAACACCATTTGAAGAGTTAACTCTCATAAAATCATAAAAAATAGTTGCATACAACATTCCTGGGTGATATTTAGCCTACTTTTCTTTTATATTTTAACCCTTTGCGGTTGATGCCGCTACACTGGGGAAATTTGGAAGTCGTCGTAGATGTCGGGGCCGCTAGACTGGCGGCATGATGTCATTCATGATCGCCTGACGCACGATACGGTGAACAAGACTAGCGATTTTTTTTGCGGCATGGAGATTACATATTATTTTATAATAATATATAAAATAACGAAATAATAGAAGAGTCGAAGACCTTTAACACACTTACATTTTGCGAAATGTTTAGTCGATGAATTGGTAGGAAATTTCCGGCACCTAGGATCATCTATAGCGCAACCTTCAACGTCCTTCGTAGACATTCCATCAAATAATCAATTCCGTGTTATTCCATTAGAAACCAAGAAAAACCGTGAGGTATGCTCTGATAGGAAAAGTTAATAAAAAGACGAGAAACACGCACGTAAATATTTACTGTGTAGGTATACCTGTATACCTGTACTGTATACTTGTATTCAATAAGCCAGGACTTCGTATCGGCGATTGTTTTGCAAAATATGATACTTATGAAAATTATATAAATTTATATTTTTATGTATTGTAAATACTACTAAACACAGTAAATCAGTTTCACCAAATTCTCTAAGTTTTAATGCCCATATATTGATTTTAAATCCACACGGAAAGGTAACTGCGGAACGCTAAAT
Organism: Cerceris rybyensis; assembly: GCA_910591515.1. Classification (NCBI taxonomy): domain Eukaryota; kingdom Metazoa; phylum Arthropoda; class Insecta; order Hymenoptera; family Crabronidae; genus Cerceris; species Cerceris rybyensis. The sequence continues at coordinate 1,758,196 of OU342796.1, read as the reverse complement.
TTGTTTCGACTTGCTGGTATTCCCATCCGCGGAATCTGCCGACGGCAAAGCATTAATAAATATTATTTGGAATCCATTATGCTTTACTTCCCTATAATTAATTCAAATTGTAACATATTAAAGGGAAATCAAGTATTATGTATTATCTGGTAATGGATGAATAAAATTTTACTCGGAGGAGTGTGTGAAGATTAAGAAGGTTCACGGTTTCCTCACTTTCGTCGAGGTTAAGTCGAAATTACACCTTTTACCGTGCAATAGTCATAACGTTAATGAGAATAACGAGAGAGACTGTAGTTCTGCGGCGACTGGAGTTAAACATCGGCAAAGATTTAACACCGACTTCCTGCTAATGCTGTAATCCACCCCATTGTGAGCGATTCTCTGACAGTCTATGGGAGAAGCGAGACAAGGGAGGCGTATCTCTTTAACTCGTAAAGATAACCACGAATAACTCGAGCCCCCTTTCTCCCTGCGAGGCCAGTTACCCTCTCTTTCGTCTTCCAAACAGCCCCAACTCGCGTCGCGTGGGACCTCCGGCTCCCGGACACACGTCTGAATTCATTAAGTTAATTTACCGGCAGCCTCCGGTGCAAACGAAATTATGAACACGCAAGTAGCGTTACTCGAAGGAAAGTAAGAGTGTTCCGATCGAAGGGTTTGAACATTTTTGAAATGGTTCGCTGCGGGACATGCTGGCGGACGCAGGTTGGAAGATTCTATCAGATGTTGATCGACAAAATTTCGTTCATTCGGCAAGGATAATTTCCCGAATGTTTTGGTAACGACGGTGTTTCGTTACGATTAATTCCTCCGTATTTAATATACGGTAATAGGGGAGAGCGGATAAGGAGTATAATCGATTACCAGAATTATCGGAATAATTGTTCAACGGATTAAGCTAATTCACAGCCCAATTAACGGTTTACTGCGGATCGATAGCGGAGGAATGTATGCATATTAGTTGTCGTGAATTTGATACCATCCTTCTCCCTTTCGATTCTTTTCTTTGGCAGTCCTCTCGTATTTTCCCCATTTTTTGAATTGTAAAACCGAAAAGACCAACGCAATCGATTGACCCAGTGTATCAACCAACCGTCAGAAAATCAATCAAGAAAAATAGCCGAAACTCCGACTTCGTTAACAAATCGAATTGTCCATTTTGTTCGGTTAGTTGACCATAAAATCAACGAACCGTCCACTTCGGCAGAGCCAGTTATATCCAAGGAATCGGTTAACCTCCCAATTCGCCAAACGATGTCGCATGATCGGAAAAGGTAGGACGTGTTATCTGCTGGTGAGAATGCTCAATGATCGACGTTTAAATACCGACTATCCGCTAAGTTGACGATAATCGAAATCTTGGAAAGTCTTCGAATTAACGGCAACTGTCCGTTAAATTGCCAATAATCGGCGAATTTCGCTCGTTCCGTCTTTCGGTGGTTCGCGGTATTTCGTGGAATATCCACTCCGACGTTGGAAATGCTTGATGTATTAACCCTCGGCAAGGCGGACCCAGTGTCGGGTTCGTTAAGACCATTAGTACGAAAGGACACACGAGGCACAAGAGAATCCACAAAGGGCGACACGTTGCTTCTTCCTTGCTAATGACGATGGTATCGCAGTAGGTAGGAAAATGGGGAACGACTCTGACGAAATACAAAGTTAACCAACCGTCCGAGACACGTTAACTGGATCTACGCATAGCCAAGCTGCCGACTCGTTACCACCTTTAAGGGTGTTCATATAAATATGATACAGCGCGATGTCTGGAACGGAGGGAATTTTTACATGTACTTTCGTGTCTACGTCTTGCGGTTAGTAACAACTGAAATTTCGACGACACACCTTTAATGCTTGACGGATTCGGGAGTTGTAACAAGTTCGCAAAGCTTTCGCGAAAAAGAGAAAAAGAATAATGTGATAGAAAAAGTTCCTTCGATTTATTCGACTTCTATACAATTATTTGCCCTGCATCACAAATTACAACAGAGAGAGAGAGACTAAGAAAGTGAGAAAAATGAATATTTAAGGTGTTATTTAACACGTTAAACATCATAGGAACTTTACGAAATGTTAGCGTTAGACATATTGGAAGAAAAGAGGAATCATGATATTCAAATGTGAGGTATTACAAATCTGTAGTTAATTTTAAGACCATTGTGGCGACCGTATCATGAAGTCCAAAAATCATAACAATTCTATTTTAATAATTATCAAACAATAATATTTAGTAAAGTCAACTTCAAGCAGCGTTGCACATCATAGCGTTTTCAGAGACGAACGGGTCTCACACTGGGCACAACGAGGCGAGAATCTGTGGGAATTGCGAGAAAAGAGATCAAGGTGTGTAGATATACGGAAGAGTTCAGATTGCGAGAGTGGTGTTTCGTTGATAAAAGAGAAGAAACGAGAACCGATAATTGAGAGCAAATGTCCTGTACGGGATAGTCGAGTGTGGGATCGGACGGGAGCACTTCCGTAAAATAATTTAAGAGAAAAGTACATGGAAAATAATAATCATCAAGGAGGGGATGCTAGCGAAGTGGCTTCGAGCCGACCCATGACATCTCAGGCGTGTTAAGTTACTCGGCCCAGGACCGTTACAACGATGGGTGACCGCGCGCTCCTCCTTTTCATCTTCACGTTCCTACGATACTAAAATGGCACTCGGAATCTCTACAATCACAACAGTCCCCAACCGTGTTCACCATCTTCATTAATTTTATCAAAATCGTAACATAATTTATTATAATACAGACATGTTTAATATAATTAATTTAATATCACAATATAGCGTAATTAATTGCTAACCCACCTGCTTAACAGTTAACGTGTTAAACAAACGCGACGATCGATCTATCGACGCACAGTGGTCGATTTCGCCGAAATCCTGGCCAAAACCCCAAGGAGTTTTTCAATTTAGCTGAAAATTGGTATATTAGTATTATTTCGGTCGCTGATTAAGAATCCGAAATCAGAATTTCCGAAAACAAAATAGCGGCTCCAATATGGCAGGTGCGAGTATCGAAAAATTTTCGGATCGGCACGAAAATCAGTAGTCTTATGATAGCCCGGCCCTATGTCATAAATGCACTTTCCCGAGTATGGCGCGCGCGACAAACAAATAACAAAAACTCAAAGAATCGCAAAAAGTCGCAAGAAAACTCAACGAGGTCTTCTTCCGGAAGCTTCAAAGTTTAATTTAAAAAAAAAATTACCTTGGACGGTTGTGGACTTCACAACTATTTCACTAGCAAAAGGAAAAAAATATAGGGGAGAGCGGGGTTCAAAGTGCCGGGGGTAGATTGCGCCGATGAGAATATTTCAACGCGAAAAAGAGATAAATACATTCTGTTAGTACATCGTGAAATGCTTTAGCCACGCGCACAATCGGCAGTCATTTTAGTTGCATCTGCATCGCGGCTTGAGTAGCTCATAGCCACGTGCTGTGCCGGTGCCACATAAGTAAATATTTCCGTGATAACAATTTTTGATCTATCTCTTACATTTTGTAAACTATTGTTTTGAGTATTTCTATAATTTGTTGACAATTTATTAGGGAATCGTAAAGACACTGTAAAATAACGCTGAGTTCAACATATTTTTAACAATCGAAGTTTAGGTGATGATGTTACTAACGGGGTCTAAAGTGCCCATGGCCGGGGTTCATTGTGCCGCGGCACAATTAATCCCGTTTAGGGCACAACTATACCCATATAATTCTAATTACTATTTATATTGTTTTTAGGATGAGTCTACAAAAAAAAAGGAAAAAAATCTAATTTCAGACTGAGAAATAATTTAGGTAGGTATATATAGATATATATATACCTATAGGTTAGCTACTACGACTGATTAACGTTAAGAAGAAAACTATTATTTTGTTTTGTTTGACTAGTGTAAAATGTTGAGTTTTATATTCTAACTTGTAAAGTTTTATTTCACATAAGGTACACAGGGTACATTGTTAACAACCTTGAAATGACAGTCTTATTTATGCAAATGCTTATTAAAAGAAGAACATGATGATTATTTGGTTAAATTAAAAGATAATGTTGAGTTTTATGTTGTAACTTATAATTTTTTGTTTCAAATTTCTAAGTTACTGTGTTGATCTCATTACAAAGTACAAATGTCAAACTTATATAAGCTAATGTTAGTTACAAATTGTTAACTTATCAATAAATACACGTTATTTGCAAATTAAAAGTCTATTTGTTGTTTTAACTCCCATTTAATTGACTGCAACATAATTAAAATATAAGCGGCACATCTTACCTCACTGTCGGCACAAACCGCCCCTTGATGGGGTAAATTGTGCTCCTCTGACTTTTTTTATATTATAGCCTATCAATTAATTGATATTGAATATACTTCAATATAGCGTATGGTTATAAAAACTACATTAAATTTCGCATTAGATACTTTACAAAGCATGAATATGACATTCATAGTGTAGGTGCTATCTTGCATTTTAGTAAAATCTGCACGTTGAACCCCGCCCTCCCCTATAGGATTTACATTCTGTACCATCACATTTGTAAAATATTAAATAAAAAAATGAAACCAAGATAATTATAAATTAAAAGTATGATAAATACTTAGCTACCAATACTGAAAAAGTGGATCAAACTTTAATTTCACATTGAACACGTATTCTCAATTTCGACGTGAAAACGTTACATTATTCAAGTGCCAACTTTGACATTGCATATCTCTAAGAGTATTGTTCAATAAAAATTTTTATTATTGGAAAACGATGCTCTGATGTGTTACAAATCAAACGCAATTGCTAAATTTTGAAAATCGTGAAAAAAAATGTTGGGGTTTTGGCCAAGATTTCGGCGAAATCGACCACCGTCACGACGGTGGATCGATATATCAATTTAAAGTACATTTACTTCGCCTCTCTCGATATTGCACGTGTATCCAAGGAAAGAAAATCCGGTCGTCGGTGGGTTAACGAATCACTCCAGACACGGGGACAAATCCTTTAAGCAGGTTTCATCTCTTTCTCGCGGCGACGAAACAGAGTCGGTGCTCCTCGATGCCTTCCAAGCTCGCCGTGGGCCATAATGACACTTTTACACGCGGATAATGGGGCTCCAAAGGCACGCACAATGTGGCACAAAGCGTGACTGGAGCTCTGGAGCGGGCATAAAAACACACGCGTGCATGCGAGAAGAGAAACCGTGAGGAAAAAAGAATGGGAGAAAGAGAGGAAAAGAGAGGATCTCGTTGAAGGTGAAAGGGCGACAGGAAGACGAAGGAGGGATGGAACACAAACGGAGAGACCTGCGAGAAAGGAAGATGGAACGCAAGGTTAAAGAAAGAGGATTCGTACGTCGCAGTGTGTATGTGTACAAGTTCTCACCGGTAGGTGTGCGCATGTAGAAAAAGGTCGAAGAAGATAGAGGGAGCGAGTAAGAGTGCGAGAGAGAGAAAGGGTGAGTAGATGGTGAAGGTGCCGAAAAAGGAGCAGCACGATGCCGGAGCAAAAAGGAACTAAACTCATTTCCGAGGCATTAACCAATTACTTTTTGCGAAAGGGTGTCGGTTACCTTCAACTTTCCTCCTGCCGCTTCACCGCGCCTCAACCCCTTCGGTACCTCTTTCCTTCGACGGCCTTCTAACCCTCCTCCACCCCGTCTCATTCGTTAACTAACTCACCCCTGGCAAGCTGGCCGGGCGAGAACGTCGACTGGGCGAATACGCTAATGAAGAAAAATATAAACTGCTGATACATCCGTGAATGCAACGTCTCGCGGTGTCGGTGTTTTGCCGATGTCTGCTAAATAAATGGACGAAGCGCTTCAGCTTGCAAAAGTATCTTTCAGCTTCGCCGAAACTCTCTTTGAAGAGTATCTGCAGTATTGCTGCAAATCATTTTGAAAAACATCGTACGTTACGTTGCGCGGAAACGAGGAAACCGAGAGAAGAGAATATTGAATTGTGTTTAGCGCAAGACAGATAGTTGCTTTATGATGTCAGTCATAGATACTATACATGATATTTGTTGCATCGAATTATGAAAATTGACGATTCTTGTTTTAAAAGTGGTTAATAGACGAATTGCCGATAAAATCGACGTTTTTCTCGCTATATGCACTTCCAGTGACTCGAAGGAAGACTTGGCGCGATAATAACCAACGAAACTAAGGATCGCGATTGTGGAGAAGCTGCTCTGGCAGAGGTTCATGTATATTATCTTAGGTCGAGCGTTCTCCACCGAGAAACCGACAATAATGAATCAATTTTAACCAACCGAGTTGCTGCATTCATGGTTAATCTGCTTGCCTTTAATTGCTGTTAGGGATGCACCGAATATTCGGCAACTATTTCCTACTCGGCATATTTGCCAAATTTACCGAATATTCCGCGCACTTAGATAGTTAGCACTATTTAGCTGAAGTATTTCCGGGAGTTTTAAGATGCTGTGCCCGACGTTGTTACCGCTTCTCGAAAATACAAATTACCTTCGATTCGATTTACATGAAAGTTCATTTTATCCTAACGAATTTTCATTCTTCGTTTCTTTCAATTGCTTCGGCTGAAATAGAATCAAGAATGAAACGTGCACCACAACCGTCTATAATCGATTCCATTAACCCAACCGATCTATCCGAAATAATTCAAGTTAGACTCTCTACCCTTCGATTCCTTTCAACGTGTACCCCTGAGAGCCTGGGAGCGTTTTCTCGGTTCTCCAAGACAACTACATTCATACGGAAACCACGGCAGAGTGCTGATATTACACATTCGAGGTAGGCAAGCGTTTGCAGTAGGCTTTGTGTGCGTATAGCCAGCTATCCAGCCATCCAACGGCAAGTCCAGAACATAGAGACCCCGGTCCCCGATCTAATATCTCACAACGGCGCGGTGGGACGGAGCACATATCATATTGTTAATCTCAAAACCACGTCTATAAGAATCCACTTAATGAAATTTCCGCCGTGGCTGAACGTCCGTGAGAGCGCCGATTGGTGAGCTTCAGGGGAAACGCTCCCCCTCGTTTCCCCGGTTCCTCCACACTGCTGGCATTGTGGAGCAATTAATAATGTCATATTGCGCCCCCCCCCCCGGCTCCTACCGCCGCTCCATTACAACTACGATCATCCCCGTACGGACCAACCCACCGGAGCCACCACCAATGAAACCTCCACCACCATAACGGTACACCACCAACATCACCGACGACATCAGCAACGGAAGATCGTCACTGGGACTCTCTCCTTCATCTCTGCCCCTTCTCCGCTCTCTCTCTCTCTCACACACACACACACACACTCTGTAACCATTCTCACACATAGAAACAATCCACTCCATATTCTCACTACGAAGCCTCTACCCTCCAGTTTCGGATACCAACGCTGCCCATCGACATTGACGGACCATTAGAATCGTGTGCGCGTCTTGCGCCCAGCAACGTTTAGGAACCTTCGGGGACTAATACCACTACCATCGGACTACTATTCACGCAGGACCAACGTTAGACTCGCGATACATCGCCCCTGATATGGACAACGACTATGGTGGTGAGTGTCTAGTGTGCCATGGCAAGGCCGACGAAGGAAGCAGGGAACGGTGGCGGAGGACGGGGAGAAGGAAAGGGAGTTGTTAGGGTGGTCTGTCGGGGGTGGCCACCCTGACTGTTGGCTCGGATATAGGCTGTTGTGAATATTACATTCCCCGTGTATATAGACACCGCGGGTCCCCGGTAACGCTCCGAGGCACGGGGATGGAGCACAATAAGATGGCGGGTGCAATTAATTTTCCAGCTTTTGCTAATTAAATTTTTGCTCGTCCGTAGCGTCACCCATCGTCGTCGTCGTCGTCGTCGTCGTCCTCGTCGCAGTTTCAGTGTCCTTGCTGCATTGTGCTAGCTGATATCTCATTGGCAGATCCCCTCAGAAGGTGAGAATAATTCTATAGGGAGAATTTTGACTGGTGAACGTTGATCTGTATTCCCCGCTGGAACGGGGCTTTTAGTGCTTTGTCATTGAACCCCTTTGATCGTAACACCGAAACTCGTCAGCGAGAAAATAAAGCGGTGGGAGAACATTTGATACGCAAAAAGGGAGAACCTGTCCGCCGATTCAAAATCGAGAAATCGGTTTTCTCGACCGACGACATTGGCTGTATTAAGTTAAGTATAACCATTATATTATTATATGTATTATTGTATTATTTAACCAAACTATTATTAACATACTATTATTTAACGTAAATCCGGCATTATTGTAAAAATATTATTCTGCGATGTTAGCATCTACAACATATGTCGGATATAACGTACTTGAACAAACAAAAACAATGAGCACACCATTGAATGTAAGATATAACTACAGCCTGACAACTGAAAGATGGCTAGGGAACGGTGGAACCTTTCATTTTGAATTTTCTACTTTCGCTACTTCGTTTTTGGAATCTCCAAACCTAGTGTTCTAAAATAAATGACTATGCAGAGTGTTTACTTTGGAAGACTGGGTTTGGAAATCCATAACCGAAATAACGAGAATAGGCGTTTAAAAACGAGAGGTTCTGTTGTTCCCTAGCCATCTTTTAGTTGTCGGACTGTATATGCGCAGACAGTATAAATGCAAAATCAAAAAATTTTGTGACGTCGAATGAATTTATCCTTGAACGACTCGAATTGAAGAATATCACTTGAAACGAATTTTCTCGAAGAGGGTCGCGAAATAGAATTGCGGCCGACAGTTAAATTGAAAGAATTAAAAAATCGATTATACTGAGCAGACTGATTGGACGATTCTCGTTTCATCGCTGTCGTATGTTTCTACAAGTGCCCCTAGTTCCGCGTAGGATTCATAATAGGATTCCCCGAGGATCTCTAAAACTTCTTGAAACCGTGCGCTCTGAAGCGTGATACGGTAACGAGGGAGTTCAAGGTTAACAGTGATGGAGACGGAACTAAAAGAGATGGGGAAGTGTAAAAAGCGAAAGGCCGAGGAGAGAAGCAGGGAGGTAGGAAAACGAAAAGAGAGAGAAAGAGAGGGTGAGGCCACGGTTGGATGCTCATAGATTAGAATCTTAATAATAGCATTAGAATAGTAAGATTTATGCCAGAAGATAGCAACGCGATGTTTGAAATAATAGCATCACCAGGACGTTAAAATAAGTAAAGCAATAATTAAACGCTGAGAAATATAATACCAATAATGATACGCTTAATAACGACTATTCACATAAAAAATATATTGGTCCCATCAGTAACGTCCGGAAAAACAGATTAAATGGAAATATAAAATTCAATATTCACGAGTATTCTACTTTGAAACATTGTTCCGGCTGGTACTAGCGAATAGTAACCTTTTAATTATCCCGATAACGATCATTCTTCTGTGCCGCTCAACGAGTCTGGATAAAATCAACGGAATATATAATACTCTCGTCCGACGATCAAAAGAATCTTCAGTTTTCGTCGGAGCCGAAGCGAAGAAAGAAGAACACGGCCAACCTTCGAAAAGTACACACCTACATGAGGAAGACCTTCCGTGACACGTGTACGGGCTTAATAGAATTTGACGTAATTAAAGTCTTCGAAAACCACAAAGAGAGAGAGCGGATAAGGAAGAGAGAAACTAAGAGAATCGTAGTCCTCCTTGTCCCCAAAATAATTAGGGTCTCAGGTGTTCCTATCGTGTCGGTGTCTGTGATACACCTGTATCCGCTCGCACTTACCTGAGCAAATATACTCGTTGGTATCAGGGATAAGAGAAAAGAAGAGAAGACAACCAAGAGAAAACCGGAGTGCGAACCGAAGAAAAGAGAAGACGTCTGTGCGCCTCAGGGGTGGGGAAAACGTAGCAAAGAGATGGCAAAGTACATTTGCTCGCGGAAAGGAAGCAGCAACAGCGGCAGTAAGATAATACGAAAGCTCTTAAAGGGGGCAAAAAGCGAATTGCCGTAAATCTTGGCACAGGTGGGGTGACCGCTAAGGGGGGACAACGCCAGCCGCGGGTGGCGATGCTGGTAGAAGAGAGGGATCATTTGAGCCACGGGCCCCGATTCTCTTCGGCTGTAAACAACTGTGTGCTCCTCTCTTCTTCTCTTTTCCTCTCTGTCCCTCTGCCACCGGCGTCCTAACCGCACCTCTGACTCTCGTAAAAACCTCAACTCGTCCTTCTGCTAATCGGGAACAAACACATTGTCTTTGTATTGTTGCATGCTCATTCCCTCTCGCTTCTTCCCTTCACCGGAAAGTAGCATGTGCATTCTTGCCCTCCTCTGTAGATTCCCCCGCCCTTCCTCTGTCCCTCTATTCTCCAAGCCGCTTCTTTGCAATTTTATATAAGAATTGAGCGTTTCAAAAGAGTGATGGGAGAATCGAAAACTGCGAGAGAATCGCTCAATTCTTCAAGGACGAGATACCAGATACCAAGCAAGGAACTAGTCGTTCATAGTCAGTTCGACCCACTGTCATTCGAAAAAAAGTCACGTTACGGTTTGTCCGAATCTCGATTCTCTCGAAGGATGTAGGATAAAAAGAAAATTATTTTTAAAGTGTATCTGGCTCGCGTGCGCCAAGTACATCGTAGTTACGCACTTATGCGTACGTGCCCAGCGACGGACCGACGGGCCAGCACCGCCCGTTGCACATGGAAGGTGTGGACATGTCACGCTCGGTCCGCAACGATGCATGTGTGCATTCGCGCAATGCAAGTGCACGTACGGCGGTCTGTCGTCACGGCTGCCGTATCACATGCTTTTCCACAGCGAGGGAATGGTGGAACGAGGCAGAGAGGGTTGGGAGGGGGGAGGAAGGGTGAGCGAAAGAGGACGAAGGTAGGAGCCTCAGCTAATTAAAACCACGGATAGTAATTAATTAAGCAGACGTCAGAGAAGATCTTAGGATTCTACGCGGCCAGGGGTTCTCTAGCCTCGCGGGAAATTGACATCGAACCTGACAGATTCAGCACGACTACAGAGACGCAAAATACTGAGACGTAAAATATTTGCCAATAACGGCGGAGCTTGAGATAATTCAGCTTTACCGTTTTCAATACACTATCTTGTTCACTAATTCTCTGATTCTATATTTCTATTATTAGTGAATGATAAATCTCTTCTGTTTATTTTATGTTATATGGAGAGTATGCACCCTTTAATAGGGTGAAGCGCAAAATCACTGTATTTTCACTGTATATACAGGGTGGTCCACGTAACTTGTGCACCTTGAATAACTTTTAAGTATGCGTTGTACAAAACAATGTTATATACAAAAGTTACACGGTTTCAAAGGGTACACTATGTAGTGTGTTAATTTCTTTTATAGGTGGAGGCGTTTCGGAGATTTGAAGGTCAACTTTGTTTTTTTAAACGGAATACTATATTTTTTATTCCAAAATATGGTAGAGTATCGAATTGTAAGCAAAAAAGTATTGACCATTATTAGCCTTAAACCTAATAGGTTACGAGTAATTTCACTTTATTACTTGACAATTTTCTTCGCGTAATATCAAGTTGGAGATTCAACCTTATCACAGATTTCCGCAGGACAGCGATGGGACATCACCAGACCTTACTCCTTTAGACTATTTTCTGTGGGGCGTATTAAAAGACACAGTGTATCGTGAACCACCAACAACACCTGAGAATATGAAACATCGTACTCGTGAAGCATGCATTACACTCACAATCAGTGTGGATATGATTCAGAATGCGGTTTCTTCATTAGTTAATTGATTGCATCAATGTATTAACGCCAATGGATATCACATTGAACACTTACGTTAGTTGCGTTAAGCCACTAGGTCACTCAATTAGTAAACACTGCCACGTAAACATCGCTGTCCTGCGGAAATCTGTGATAAGGTTGAATCTCCAACTTGATATTACGCGAAGAAAATTGTCAAGTAATAAAGTGAAATTACTCGTAATCTATTAGGTTTAAGGCTAATAATGGTCAATACTTTTTAACTTACAATTCGATACTCTACCATATTTTGGAATAAAAAATATAGTATTCCGTTTAAAAAACCAAAGTTGTCCTTCAAATCTCCGAAACGCCTCCACCTATAAAAAAAATTAACACACTACATAGTGTACCCTTTGAAACCATGTAACTTTTGTATATAACATTCTTTCGTGCAACGCATACTTTAAAAGTTATTCGAGGTGCGCACGTTACGTGGACCACCCTGTATATAACAATATTTTTCATTTTAGCTTTGAATCAATTTATGGAAGTACGAGAGCGGTTTGGAGCAATTATGGTAATTAACATCTCTACTAGTATCCGCACCGTACGTATGCACCTTGTTCTTTACATTTCAATTCACTTTCGCAGTCGCTTTTCTCAATACTAGCTTTGAATGCGAGGCAAAAGGGATTGAGAGTGGCTCAGATAGTGCCGGTATAGCGACTGCAAATACAGCTCGACATCGGAAGTACATTGTGAATCCGATAAGAAGTAGAGATGCGAGACAGGATCTTTCTGGTATTAACCCACGACCAATCTCTTGTTCGTGCCGACATTGCCTCGTATGTAGCACGTACATTAGTTAATCGATACACGATGCATTAGACGCGAAAAACGATTAAATCTCGCAAAAAGAATAGAAAAAAAAATAGAAATTTGGAGGGCAAGGAGAGCAGTGAAAATTGAATACCTTACAACTACTTTTCCTGCGTCAACGAGAAATATTTTGTAAGCTGGAGATAACGAATTATACATAGTTTGTTAGCTGCCTCTCCTTCACAATGGAGTCGATAAATAACCACGTAACATAAAGTTTAACTGCGCCCACGACAAATATTTCGGTAACAATACACCCACGTTAAGAGGAATCAACGCGTATAACGTATCGTAGTACATCGAGATAATCTGTACTTATGCTCCACTCGGAGCCCTCTCGCCGGGAAACTCCATATTCCCATTTTGTGCTATGATCCATCGTTAAAACCACCCTTGCCACGGAATTAGCGAAATCCTCTCGAATCGGAGTACCCTGAGAGGTCCCTAGCCCCTTAGAGCTCCATTAGTATACATAATAATAAACAACAATCGCACTGTTACACGTTAAATTAGCATCCTCTTTGCGAACGTACGCGAGGTATACTGGACTCTACTTGGTTTCAGACCTTTCGCGTTTATTCCCTTGGAGATTTCCGAATCTAACGCATTCTTATTACTACCTTTCTTTCGATATTTCAGCAGTTTTTTAGATGTAGCTAAAAGCAACACAGTACTTCTGCGATGCACTTTTCCGGGTGTACGAGATCGCTAAAATTTGAATAACAATCTAAAATATCAGGAGCATCTCAAAATATTAAAGCTAGGAATAATATAAAGACAATATTGTATATAATTGGGATTACTTGGAATGTCACAATCCAAATGATCTTGGCAACGCAAGCCCATAATTTTTCGCGCTTTTTTATTTAAGGTCAATGTACTCGATAAGAAATGCTAAGTAATACGACTTTATTGTCACAAAAAATCATAATGGAAAGGGCAGTAATACCGGATCTGGCCACCTGTCGCAAAGTAAGCGGTATCGGGTCACAATCCGGTCACCCTGTAGACCGGTAGACCGGGATAACGTATGGTAACAGCCCACCAAAGTAAGAGCTTTGTCGTATACATATACTTCGCTCGCACACTATGTTTGCGAGCGAAGTTGCCTCATACGTGCGTGTTTTACTGTGCGTGCACGAGTGCGAGGGACAGTATATAGCGTGCGTTGTTTGTACGACGATGAACGTAAGAACACAACAGGCAAACGGCGAGAGTGGCGGAGAGGGAGTGGGAAACAAAGAAAATGAATGAAAGAGGACAGCCAGGAGGAGGAGGCAACAAGAGAAAGAGAACGTACATGTGTTTGTGGAAAGAGAGAGGTGAGTGAGTGAGTGAGTCAGTGTGTGTGTGTGTGTGTGTGTGTGTGTGTGTGTGTGTGAGAGAGAGAGAGAGAGAGAGAGAGAGAGAGAACTGTTCGAAATGGTGAGCAAGGCAGATGAGAGAGTACAGAGGGTGGTAGTATGCATTGAAGGGTAAGAGGAAGAGAGAACACGCAGGCGCGCATGAGTATGTTACGGGGATGGCCAGAGGGCAGCTAACGTTTATAATATTAACGCTAATGGACTACCTTATACCTTATATACTGTCCGACCCCTCGCCGGTCTTCCCCTCCCCTACGTCTCCAGACACCCTTCTCAGCCCTCGCCAAAGTACGGGATAATATTCATGGATGTATTCAAGCTAATGCACCAAGGCGTCCCGGTGAGGGGGAGGAAGCGAGAGAACGGAAGAAGAAGAGAGACGAGGCGAGAATCAAATAAGTCTGAAAGTATAGACTGGCAATATACTTACTTTAAATTAGCTTGTTAAATGAGGGCAGCTTTTTTGCTTTTGCAAAATAAATACACGTTTCTCCGTGATATTCCGTTCGCGTGTATAAGCGTAAGAGAGATAGAGGGGCGTAAGAGAGATAGAGGGGTGAAAGAGAGAAAGGAAGAAAAATAGCGGTGAGTGGTCGGCGTTGCTAGGACGTTTTTAATAATCATCGTAAAACGATAGCGTTATTTATTTCAACAACCGCACGTATTCCGTTGTACGCGAGCGTCCAAGTTACACGGCGGAAAGTTAAATAACGTTTCGCGACTTTTCCTTCCATTCGTTCGCCGTATTCTCATGCCAATGATAACTTGCATTTAATAACGAAGAGTAATTGAAAACGTTATGACTCGCGCGATATGCTTAAATAGATTCAATCAGTCTCGTATCGCTTCTATTAATATGGTAATTCATAAACGGCGCGGGGGAAGGAGAGAATATTAGAAATAATAAAACACGGGCGAACTCTTGTACCGAGAGATCCACTTCTCATCAATATACGAAGTAATATTCATAATGTAATGGAAGTATCGTAATGTAAGCTAATGCATCCTGCAATTTCTTGAAAGCATTCGAATAATTCAGGAAAGGTAGTGTATTCCTAATACACTTAGAAATTTCTGCCAAGTATCGAACGGAAAATAATCGACGGCCACTGGAGTCTGCGCAAGATTAAAAGCGAGTCCGGACTTTTTCCCTGAAAAATCTGTCTGCCTATATTTCGTGAAATGTCGATTCGTTGAGAAAAGTTTCATGCTTATCAATTATGGAAGAAATGCCGCAAATATCTTCAAAGATGTCGCAAAAGTAATTCGTTCCGAAGAACAAATCAGGTGCGTTAGAAATGTTAGAGAAATTACTAAATTATGGTTAGATTTATGGCGCCAAATATAGTTACCCTCATTTCATGACGATATTTCTTCATCGACGTTAAAATCCTTAAAAAAATACTACTTTCACAAACCGGTATCCTTGTACCTAATTATGATGCGTCGTGCATTAATCACAAAGAGGATTTATTGCTTAAAGCCAACTGATAAATATTACGCGGCAAGTTAATGCCTAAATGGTACCATCAACGCGTATTATCGACCTTTCCTCCGATTTCGCCAACATTTTCCCAAACCTATCCGATGTTACGCACTTCCCACTCTCTCGATCGACGTTATCCGTACTTTTCTGAAGGATTCATTAAAAATAATGGATATTCATTAAAAATAATGAAACCCCGAACAGGAAATACTAGCTTGATTATTTATTCGAATCGCAATTAATATAATTAAAAGGTTTCATTATTTTTCGAGACGTACAGGCGCGCGCGTACACTGACGTACACATAAATTCCTCTTCCCCTTTTCCCACCCCATCGAATCGAATAAATCTATCTTATGTATAGAGAGGCTGTAGCGTTGAAAATTATATTTCTGCACGCCCCGTGATTTGTGTTAAATGAAGTAATTCATTTACGTCCATCGTAAGTTTGATTCGTTAAATTTGTATCCGAGAGAAATTTCATTTTAATTAAGGAAATAAATGAGCTTATTGTTAGAGGGAGTGAAACGAGTTCAAAGGGAAAAAAAACAGAGGAAGAGAGCGAGTGAGAGAAAGATGCTTGAAACGATTGAAAAATTAAGACTCCAGAGCAAATTAAGTTTTTATTTTTCTTGCAGTGGCAAATATCGTCCGGGGTAAAATGAAATCGTAAGAACAACCGGAACGTAGTTGTGTAAAATTTTCGTCTGTAGCTCGTAGAACCATTGCCCTTCCCAAGGTACATACGCGATGTATGCCGATATATAAATCTCACGAACACGAAATGAGATTCTCTTTGTTGCCGTAATGAAAATTAATGGAAACTTCAGCTATTTTTTAATTATTCCCATAACTTTATCAAAGTTCCGACTGTGATTCGTGACAAACGTATAGGTTACAGAATTTTATACCCACCCATCTTGCCGCTCTTGCCTCGCTCACTTTAACGTACACCTTTATTAAACGGGCATTCAATATCACGGCGTATTAAAATGCGAGACAAGCGCACCAGTGCGCCAACCAGCGGAATTACGAAAAAAAAGCTACTAATACGAGAACATTTTGCGATACACGCATCAACCCCCTTCTTCGAGTCTGTAAATTCATGGAACGAATATCCTACACGGCATATCCAAAGTGTTCGTCTATGTTTTTTAATTTAAAAAAAAAAATTTTTTTTTTTTTCGTCAATGACAGGACCAAAAGTTACAAGACTCGGAAAATAAAAGAATTCACGCGACATTTTTAAATGGAACGCGCCCCCTTTAGCCATTTTGTAGACGACAGTCGAGTGCTGCGCGAGTTCCATTCCCGCGCGAAGATATACTTAACTTTTAATTACTATCATATAACTAATTAGACCCCGGTGGGCAGGGGTTTTGTATATTAATTTAATTTTCAATCTCACGGGGTAATTCTTGGCGCAACGTTAGTTTTAATCAACCCTCCACCCCTCACGGTGCAGCAGCGTAGCTCCGCAGAGAGGGACGAAGGAAGGAGTAGGTGGAGGTGGAGGAGAAAGGGGAGAAGGAGGATTAGAAACGGTTGAAGGAGAAAGAGGGGTAGCGGAGCTCTGGAGGAGGAGTAGGGCCAGAATGGAGTACACCTACTCAGCTAATAAAAACCGGCAATAAAAACCACCCTTTAGGACCGCCACCACCAAGGCTCTCGCTCTTTTTACCCTTTACCTCCCTTCTCTTCCGCGCCGTACCCTCCGCACCCTCCTTCCTCGTAACCCTCATCGGCCCTCCCTTTCTCTGTCTCCGTGCGTCAGGTTTATTCACCTGGCTGGGATTAACTTTAATCAAGTATTTACATTTTAATTCGCTGCCATGTATACTCAACCGACCTACAGGTCCTTTACGATAACATCGTCGTTTAATTGCAAACTGCCACTTTCGTACGACAAGACGTCTGCTCTAGTCCGTGAACGAAGGGGGAGCTACACTACCAGAGATAATAAGTCCAAGTTGCTGAAACGTGGACGGTACGATGCGGTCAGGGAATGCCTCCTACGTTAACGAGGACCTCTTTGATAACAAGATCTTCTTGACATTACTGTGAATCGTCTCCACTGAAATATATTTCCTTTCTTTTTTTACAAGATGGAAATAACATTTTTCAAAGTTTCATGACGGTTTGCACAAAAGGAAGAGTAAAAACTATAGATGGAACAGAGGCGTTGGAATTGTAAATGACAAGTCTAACGTTAAATTACGATGGATACTGTTTTTTTTTCAATAACATCCAATTGGAGTAATGGCCTAATCCGCCGTGTTAAAAAAATACGGCTTATCTCATGCGACAGCTGCTCTCGGTCGCGGTATGCTTCTAATTGGATTTAATTGGATCTTTTGTAGGAATTAATTTGATGAGGATTCATACCTTGAAATAACAGATATCCCATCGAATTAAACTGTAGCTATTTCCAGTCTAAATATGACATTAATCCTGTGTAATTTTGCCAAAGCAATGGCTAATTGAATAATTTACTGCTACGGGTAAAAATGGATTCCGAGAGTTCAGAAAGCTTTTTTTTCCGTAAGCTGAGAAACTAAACGGCTATTAACGAAGTACCAATCGATTTCAGATTAATACGTAAAAAAGGAAAATTATTTTGACGTCGTTCCGTTAGCTTTCCGCCTGTTGGAGATCTTTTTGAATATACTAAAACACGAGCAACGTGTCCCCTTAAAAATTCTACTCGCTTGAGGATCGGTAAGTCATGGAAACTTTAAAAAATTTCCAGGACAAAAACCCTCGTTTAGGGTCCGGCAGGTACCCGAACTATTCACACTCTACAAGCAGACCATTCGACAGGTTATAGAGGCTGGTTATATAGGTTTCGGGGTGGTCAAGGACCAAATTTATTATTTTACGACGTTAAGGTCGAGCCTGATGGCTATTTTCGCGCCTTTTTTTATGTACTACGTTTTTACGATCTATCCAAGATGTCGAGTTTTACAATTGATGTGCAAGGAGAACTGTAAATGGCATGCTTCCATGTTTCACGACCTTTCTTATGGAAGTATGTAAAAGGAGCTCATTCTTTGCGTTTCAAATATCTACATGAACAACAACTTATCGATCATCTCCAATCTCTCTTATTGCCTGAAATTATTCACACCAATAGAAATAAGACTTTTAAAATCGAACGTTTCGCTCAGCAAAGAGACTAGCTGCAAGACTTGCATTCTCACGAACCAATGAAACACTTGCGCAAATTTATGGGCAGATCCCTTTGCATTTACATCGATTATACGGGCGAAAGTGAACGTAACCGAGAGCATGCAGCTAAAGAACACCTCTTGCCATTTCTACCAGGAAGTTGGATCGCTCGAAATTCAGATACCAACTTCCATGCCCACTATGCGAAACAAGATATTGCTTTATAGTTACGAGACTAAAATAAGTTAGATATTTCACATCCGCGAAAACATTTTACACTTGCATCTCGTTTATGCTTGAAACCTCGGCAACTTGTACTATCGATAGTGTTTTGACAATATGTTTTGCTCGAAAATATGTAGTATCATCGCTGGAAATATTCGACTGATCAAAAATATCCTAATGTCGACTTAAGTGCTTCAACGTTAATCGAATATCTACGTTTCGATCAACGGACAATGAAAAAAATACTTATATATTTATTTACTCGTGGACTTCGTAGAAGACGAATATTTGTATACATTTGCTGGATAGATAGATGTCTTCCATTTCCGGGGGAAAGTCTGGGATTCTATTCTCCGCATGGACGGAGAATATCTAACGATAAAAAAGAAGGCAAAAGGCATACCCAGGTGCTATCGGCTGCACGAAGAAAAATGCGATATAGAAAAGATATCCAAGTTGTTTTCCTTTTCCGTAATACCAGTCCTGGATACATATTTCCTCATAGTGTTTTTTAATTTTTCGACCACGATTTACAGCTAATTACAACTCGTTAAATAATTTTTGAGACAGTTGCGTTATTTCACAAAAATAATAGAGAAACGAAAGTGGTTACCTGTCGCAGCGGTGAACGCACAACGTGAATCAGAAATCGTAAGCACGCTGCTCGATAGTGAGACAATTATATTTTAACCGATGCTATCATTGGGGCAACAGACGCGATAACACCAGAGTAAACTAATTGGGCGCGCCAGAATGTAGGTACAACGGCGAGAGTAGCGCGAATGACAGAAAAGAATACGGAGAAAGCAACGGTGATCTAAGAGTTTTCCTCGCTTTCCAACTTCCGCCCTGCATAATCGCCGTGGAAAGAAAGATTCGAGCGCAATTTCAAAGTTCGGGGCTGTCTGGCCAACCGCCAGCGCTCACGTAACTAACTACTTGTTTTGCCAACCTACACCCCCGGCCCTCCATCCTCCCGCGCGACCGTACTTCATTCCGGCTGTGCAGCAGTATGCTCGATTTTCGAAAAAGGTTAACACCTCGTACCCGCGGATCAGCATTCGACCACGTGGCGACGGACGCGCCTGCGTGCCCCAGCCTCGAGACCTTACACGGAAATTTCTTCTCTCAGTCTTCCCGTGCCCACCAGTTGGCACGATACCCCCAAACATTCTGCTAAACTTTTTACATCCCTAGCGTATCCGTCGACTGGGACAGAGAGAGAAAGAGAGAAAGAAACGAGGAATTACAGGAAATGTCAATTATCCCTTCTCGATCAAAGATATGACAACCGTGTCATTCTAATAGTATTCTCAATGCTGATCTCTTCCTCTCTCAGTCTCTCTTTTTTCTCTATCTATCTATCTCCCTCTCGTTCGATTCGTTAATCCGTGATATCAATCTCTAAACGAGATATCGGGAGTACAGATAAACCGGAGCCACGATCGAACGAGACTCGCACACTCGCTGACCTTAAGCGCGTCTCTATTGTCCAAGGTAAGGGTGCGCTACTACGAATCACTTACCTCGATCCACGGCATGCGTAGGCTGTTCCTCATCGATGGTAAATTTTCCAGATGCTCCTCGAGTAAAATCCAACAAACACTTCTCGCACAATATACTATCGTTTCTGGATCACTCCCGACGACACCGAGTTCCCGGCGGTCACGGCAGACCACTGCCGACGGGTCGCACGAGTTTCGCTCGGTGCAGGAGCTCGGGGCAAACGAAACGGTGCATCGAAGATACGGGAGACAGGTGTCAACGCACCGCACACGTTCCTCTCGACGAATCTTTTCGAGTTCTACGACTCACGCCACTCGCGAACAGCTCCCTCGATTACGAGAGCGCGAAAGCCTCGGACCTCGTTCGAAAGCCCGCGTCTTCTTCCTCGCTCGACTATTGATCTTAAGCTCTGCTTCGTATCGCGAAACTCGCACGTAACATCGTCCTTCGCGAGAGCCTCAAGCGATCCGCGTCAACGTACGTCCCAGGTCTCACAGACCACGACACCGAGACAACAAGGAACGACCTCTCTTTCTCCTTCGCCGAACGATGTCACTGACGATCGAGGGTGCGTGCCATTCGGCAGCCCACGTCCTATCTCTCTTCTCCCTCGCGCACAGTCCTTTCGTACCTTTCTCCGTCACCGTCGGCGAAAAACGTTTCACTCGGTCACCGAGAGTCTACACTGTTTCTCTTACCGTTCTTCGTTCTTCCTACGATGGAAGCTGGCAATCGCGCGCTACGTTAAAAATCAGCCGTCAGAAAAGGTATCGAAGAATGGCCGGACGCAAGCACACCGCGCGACGCGTAGAAAACGACCGAGCGACGGCACGAACCGCACGGCACGACGGCAGACGAGCGAGTGGGGCCTCGGAGGTTACCCCCACTCCTGCTGGCTGCGTCGCGGGACAGAGCGAGCGCCTCGGGACGCCGAGGGGATAGGCTGCAAGCCACGAATCCACAGGGGCATGGGAGGGCGTGGAGGGCGACGCAAACGGCCAAGGGAGGGGGTAGCGTTGGGTACCCTCAGGAGGGGCGAGAGGGGTAAACGGGGAACCGAGAAGCGCGGGAGGGATGGCGCACGATCCTCCGGAGGCCTCTGGTGGGGGAAGGATAGATGGACGTCAGGGGCGTGAGTGAAGGAGGGGCATCGATATCGCCCCTCTCTCGCCCTGCAACCGCTCGGTAGACACCGAGAGAGAGAGACGGAGAGGGAACCGAGCGCGCTCCACACTCCACGCGACTTTGCGAGTGAAACATTTCGCGGGTTTCGCGGACGTTGGGCGTGGGATGGGGTTCCGACGGCGGCCGGAGCCCGGAGCCCGGAGGGGCTGCCACGGAGAGGGTATGGAAGGGCAACGTAGCAAGGGAAGACAACAGTATTCCCGTTAATTGAACGACTCTCGTCGAGAACGGAAGGGGTGGCGGCAAGGAGAGGAAAAGGTGGCCAGGGGGAAGGGGAGGATTACTCGCAGTAATTACTTATTTTTATTACGCTCCGCCTCCCTACCTTCCCCCACCGAGCGCTTCTGTACCCTCACGGCGACGACGACGACGACAACGACGACGCCGATGACGACGGCGACGACCAGGAGGACGACGAGGACGAGGACGACGTCGACGACAGGGACTGCCAAGATGGTTAGTCACTTGTCGTCCGTCAACGTTGTTACCTTTTATTTCTTTGCTGACCGTTCGATCAGCGATGGGGTTGGTCGAACGATCTGAATCGAGTCGATCGACTTATCGCGTTTACGTGGTACGCGCGATTGAAAAGGAAATGTAATTGCTCCACTGCTTTGAAGCTGTGCGTAGGAGAGACACGATGGTGCCAAGTGTGTGCAGATTTCGTTGGCCGTATGGATCGAGGCTGTACATCGACTTTGCTCCTCAGAGTATGAATTTCTAAAGATTCTGAACAATGGTTGCCGCGGTAACCGTGGAAGCGAAAGAACACTTTCAGCTAATTGGACGACTACGGGTCCCCGAGAATCCGGAATGGTGGCCGATTACTTCGAGTAATTACTTATTTTTATTACTTTCAGCCTTTTTGCCCCTCCCATCGTTTTCGCGACGTCACTTATCGCCGGCCAACCACAGTTGCCCCGTTCTCTTTTTAACGAAGCACTAGCATTTTTCTCTTCCTAGGACTTTGACGTGTAATACTTGCAGGTTCATGGTCTTACGTGTACGCGCATTACCTCTTGGCGACGTTTAAAGTCGAAGTTCGTTATCGGGCGACTCAAGCCCGCTAATTATTGCCGATAATGAAACGTTAATTTGTACGACTCGTCTCTTATCTCGGTGGTGCGGTAGCGCTCGTACAAACTGTGCCTTAATAAAATGCCAATAGGCGACAGTAAATGATTAATTGTTCGTTTCATACGAAATTAGATCTAACTCTGAGGAGAATGGAATTTCGGGTTCGTTAACGCGCTGCTGCTTCTTCGTTATTGATCGAATCAACACGTGACCGCGACGATATCGCCCCTGCTTTATAAACCTCGAGGAACGAAATGAATTTACCTTTACCTATGAAGTTTCCAGACTTGGCGAGTTTTATCAGCCTCCAATGTGCTACATTGCGTTTCAACCTGAAAACTGAATATCGCGCGTTCGTTCTATTGACAAAATGTGCACACCTATGTCTGTGAAAGCGACTGCCTTTCCTTCGACTAGGGCGTTTATCAACGTGAAATTGCCTTTTCCTCGTTTTAACTTTAGAAAGTTCGATCCCGTCGAGAAAAAGAAAAACAGAGAAACGAACCTCGCGAAGAGATCGACAAATGCTGCTGAGCATTTAAAGAGAACGTAACGATTAATAGTTTACCCTCGTTGATTTATTCGCGCACAAATCGGTTCGCGATTTCTCAAAGAAACCATCTTCTTCCATCCACGTTGAAACTACACGTTTCTTTGGAATTCTACCGTTGCGACGGATAGTTTCACATAATCTAATTGTAAACCAGTCTCCTTCTCCTACAGCTTCAGCTTTTCGACTTTTCATCTAATGTGTCGCCGTGACGTCCACCGATGCTGCATTAACAGATGAAAATCGTAGGACTGATGATATAATATCAGCCTATAAAATACTGTTCGCGATTTCAACTTTTCATGTTCTACTCCGGAAAAATTCTCACCGACACATTTAAGATCGATTGTTTCGACGGCCCAATAATTGCACTCAAAACTAAACGAACAAAGTAAGTATTTAAGTAACATTTGCACAATGTAAAGAACTGTTGGAAATATCTCAATAAAAACTCATCCTGAAGAAATTAAAAATACCCTCTATTCTCTTGGCTGAACTTCCTATGTTTACGCATCGAAAATGGAAACTGCACACGGCCTAATTTTCATTTACGTGGTTGCATCCAAGTCGGTGCTGAGATTTGTACACGCAGAAACACAGGCTAGCTAAGAGTGCAAACTATGCATCTATTTATATTCGTCCGTGTAGGAGTTCGCTACGACTAGCCTAAACTCCGCAAACATATTTGCTGAGAAAAATGCTACTTGCACGCATAAATACCCTCGCGCCTGTATTCCGGAAAAATTATACGACAGTGTGGAACATTTCCCTTGAAGGAGGGATAAATTAATTATCCTTCTCAGTCTGCCCCCCCCCCCCCCCCACTCCCTTCTGCGTCAAACTCCCGTGAATTTTCGCAGACCAGATTTTATGTACAATGTTCTCGACCTACTGCTCATGATGTTACTTTGTATGTACAGCATCATTAAATTACACTCTTCGCGTCAATCCCAAAACAATTAATTTCCTTAATCTTTCCGCAGTTTTTTTTACTTGGCGTGCAAAACTACTTCATGCAATGTTACTGAACAGGATGGTACAAATTTAAAAAACAGTACCAGCTATATATCGCAGGATGTATAGCAGAGAAAAGTTGATCAAGTCATTCAACAGCATGAGTGGTACCTGCACCATATTCCAGTTGTTTTTGTAAGCACAACGCTTTTGACGGCAGTATGCTGTACACCAGCATCAACAACGTTGAATTCTGCATTTTTGCGTAGCGTCCATACGATTGCAACTAATCCTCGATAGAATAAAAGTTTACGATTGTCTCCTTACATTTTCTTGTGCATGCTCGGTAGAATGTACGGCAATGTATTTTTAATAAATTGTTGCTATTTCTTAAGTAATCAGTCTGTACTATTTCAAAAGCTTATGGGCCAGGCGTCAAGCGTCATGCCTCTTGTCACGCGTATACAAAGGCACTTGACGTTCTACTTCGCGATTCGTTAAAAGAGCTACACATACAATTCGAACTAAAAGACGAAGAGATACAACGCTGCAGATCGAAGCAAGGGAGACAACGCGATTTGGGTGGCGCCAGTGTGGACATCGGCGTAGGCACCAGATTTCTAACATCTCTATAGTAAAAACAGGATAAACTCCGGTAGAATTACCCCCACCACATGGGGAGATTCTTCTTGATGAAACGGACCGCGCGACGAGAAAACAATGTAATACAATGTCTCGCTCCTCTAGCCAAAGTAGTAAGAATATTTGAATGCTACGACTTTGTCGGGTGCTTCCTTTAAGAGGCTGAGCGAGTGGATTCCAAGAAACAAAATGGTGCAAATAGGCGGTTGAAAGCGAGAAGCTCCGCCGCCGAGGTGCCAAGTTGGCCGAGCCACACTGTACCTAGTGCGACCTAAGGATCTATGCTTGCACATCTTAAGGTATATTTTGTTTTTAGAAAGGGAATGTTGACACTTTTAAAATATTTAAATCAATTCTTATATAATAATTATGAAATATTTCTGTGGGTCTTGTAAATTCTGGCTATTATTATTAATAAAGTATTTTTTGTTCATTTGCATCCTATACACGACTTATTGTTAGAATGTAAGTCTATGACTAAGACACTATTTTCTGAATCGTACCGATGTTACTGCTATAGTTCTAATTAATTTTATTCGATTATCTACATGTCTCTTGAATGTTTTTTAATAGATAGTTGTAATATTCATAGATGAAGCAAATTGATGTCCCTTATTTAATAAAACCACCAAGTTATAACCTTTTCCCTTGGGGAGTACTATTTGAGCAACTTTCCCCTATCTTCGGTCTTTATGAAACACACCCTAATTTTTAGAAACTGTATCCTCATATAATAAATGAGTCTACCATACTATAAACACACTGATTAAACTTCATAATTTTCATAAAATGTTATAAGTGTTACAAATACAAATTAGAAAAATATTCCAGCAAACACCTGGAATGGTAGTCTATTCCAGAATGACATGAAATTTCTAACGCAAGGAATACGAAACAGCCACGGCTCCGACAGGCATAAAACTTGATCGACTCAAAGAAAACCGAAAATCTCGATTGGTCTAAGAAAAAGCAAGTTGAAGACGCGCACGGATGTAAGGTGCATTCAGCGACAGTTCTCTTCCGTCGATCGCAGTCAGTCGGGATTGTTTGATATCGGCATGTGATTCTCGATGCACCGTAAATGGCAGATGATCTTCCCGACGATGGCACATCCTAATCGGGCCAACCGGACACTGGAGGCTACCCTCCGACGGGTGAACGAACCAGTAAGGGACTGGATAAAACCGTCTCGGATCGACAGTAAGTCGGTATGCGATCAGTGCATCGGTTTTCCAAGCGATTACGTAGAAACACGGCGAACCATTACCGTTGGTGTCTCTTTTTGCTGCCCTTCTCGACCATCGCTCGCGCATCGACGATTTACATCGTCTGCAAGGTCCATCAGCGAATCGTGTTAAATGTTGTCGATTATCCAACGTCTGTATTATGGATGGTCGATGCGGAAAGCGTTGATCATCTTTTAAGTTGTTGGTAATTCCAGAAACAAATGATCGTCCGTTGAACGGAAGATGAAATAAATTTTGATCACTTTTTAACGGATGAGGAATTTTCATATCTCAAGGTAGCAGTTAGGAGGAAGGGATAAGCGATTGTGACTTCGCTGGCTCGAAAATGCTTTTAATTCGTGTAATTTCGTTGCAATTAAACAAAGAAATGTGTATTTCAATTCAGAGCAGATGATAGTGGGAATACGTTGAATAGAAATACGTTTAACCATGTATACGCGATGTATTTAATTCGTTTAATTATTTCATTATTAATTACTTCATTAATTGCAATCACGCTTTACTTATTGCAAGCAGTATGCGTTACAGATTCAGGAGGGAGAGAGAGGGAGGGAGAGCGAGAGAAAGGGAAGATGAGATAAAATAAGAGAGAGATACAGCGAGATTGAGAGAGGAAGACAGGAAAAGAGAGTCAACAGGACTGTCATAATGCACTTTTAATAATTAATGCGCTAAATAGTAATTTGAATAAATTATTTCACTCTGAAATAATGCACCTGAAATAATTAATGCAACGACCTGCCGAGCTTTTGAATTACAAATAAACTTTCAATTCGTTCTACGAGTGGAAATTCTAAAGTTACATGTAACCTATCACCGTAACGGCAGTCGCGTATTCGGGAAGCCAAAATTTTTTTCCCAGTCACCGAAACTAAAAGTTCATTATTCTCATTTCTGCAATTCAAATACCGCAGAGAAATGTGCATGAAACGTTGGCGGTGGTGAAAGAATAATTGTTCCGAGAACAATAAGATAGTCAAAATACATCGTCCAAAAGATACCACTCGCTCCAAAAAAATTGCATCCCTTTTCTAATTTTATTTATTCCTTTTTTTCGTTTTCTACTCAAAATTTCGTAGAGAAAAAATGGGGAACAGTACCGAATATTCCGTAAAATCTATAGGCGAAAGAGAGACGCACGAACAATATAACGCAAAAAAGAGTTTCCTCATATTTTTACGGCCGTTGTTCGTCGAAATTCTAATTTTCCGTGGAAGGACATTTTATGCCCGGAGTTTTTGCTTTCGAATCGTGAAAAACTATTGCAATCGAATGCGCACTGCATTGTTGTTCTCTCTCGTTCCGCGCCTCTATTATTATTATCGTTTCTCTTCGCGTTTCGGACCATAAACAACTCGGCATGGTTGCACAATAGTCTAGAACAATACCTGCGACTGATTGATCCTTAACTTTTAAAGTGCACCCGGTTACTGCAAGCCGATGAAAACGTATCGACCAGTCCTGCACCGATAGTGCGTGTATCGATGTATGAGCTTATTTAAATGTATTTCAATTTACATACTTTAGGAACTTCTACTATCGAATATGCTTCGGGAGCTGGCTATTGCCGCGTTTTGTTTCGTACGGAAATCTATTATGCAACGACTTAGTCCCTCGTAACGTTACAAGCTTGAGTTTCCTATATCGCAAATGCGATGATATAATAATATTTGCGCATTCACAGCAACAGTTTCAACATGCTTCACTAAACATCAAGAAACACGTATTGACGTTGTTTCAAATGCTCCCATACGAAATTCATCAATTCGATTTATAATCGATGACACGCGCATCACGCTAGACCGTTCTTCTTATTGAAACAACGCAAATAAGAAGTTAATTGATGCATACGTTTTCAGATGTTATCAAATTCTTTTGCTAACAAATATTACCTTTCACATTCGGTAAATATTGGGTGTACAAATTAATTCTCGGCCCCTAGATTTCATCGACCACAAAACCTATTCAGATTAGAATTTTTCCAAATATGAATAGTCATTCTAAAGCGCCATTTGTTAGCTTTAAACTAAGATATATCGCATCACTCTACTCCAGACATAACATGAAAAATAATGTGTAGAAGCGATGTCGTTCGATAAGCAACATTTAAGGCACTGTCTTCTTTTCGCGTTTCAACTGAAAAAAAGAAACGCTACAGAGGCGAAAGAAATGATTTCAACAGTTTCGAATATTCTCCAGACTTAACCCCTTCAAATAACCACCTATTTCGATCCCTACAACACCACCTAACTGATTCTCAATTCAAGTAAGTTGAGCAGATCTATAAATGCCTCAATGATTTCATTGATATGAACCACTATCATTTTTCCGATCTGGAATCCGACAATTACCTGAGAGATGGAAAAAACGTATAGAAAATGAAGAAGATTATGTTTAATATTGAATTTATATCAACATTGTTATAAATAAATGTCAAAGTTAGTAAAAAAAGGCCGAGAATTAATTTATACACCTAATATTTCAACGGTACATTATTCTGAAATATTTGACGATCAACATTTAATAAAATATAAATTAACCGATAATCATTGCTTAACAACTGTAATTTATGCCCCATTATTTAGAAAATACTACGCTTGAACCAATAAAGAAACGAGGCCCGAAAACAGTCACCAATACACCCGATATACGTTGTATCATTTAGGAGTCCGTCTGATACACCTTTACCTGCCACAGGAAGTAAATAAAGAGTAACTAGTGTAATAGTTTTTGTGTTACCTCAACGTCCCATCCGGTCGTAAGGTGTTAAAGGCACGCGCAGAAATCGATGAACTTTCTTGCTTTCCACAAACGATAATATAAGCTTTCCCTTTTCCTTCCAAAAATCTTCGTCCATCCGATCATCCGAAAGACAGATCGTGCTTGTCAAAATTTTTATCTTGACTCACGTTCACCGGCGAGAAAAACAGCAAAAGCGCCCTTATCGCGTTACCTGAAGGACCTGCCGGTGTACCAGAGACAGTGGCAAATCCTTGGAAAGGATCTTGGGTAGAATCAAGTGGGTACCGGTGAGAAGAGAGAAAGAGAGATATGAAGGAGAGAAAAGAGCAACGCGACGAAACTCACGATGGTTTCGGATAATTGCAGAGGATAGCTTGAAAAGGTGCCGACCAACTAAGGACCGACACGCTTGTCAGGAAGCATTAGGATATCTATCGCGAGTACGGCCGATACTCTACGATCCTGGAGGACTCGTTAGGAGGATTTAGGATTGTTTCTTCGTAATCCAATAAGGATAAGATTCCCCAGGAAACGGAGGACGGCTGCCCTGCTCGGATTGTCTTTCGTTCCTTCAACTTCTTTCGACTATTTTGCTTAGACGCCGCTTCGAATTCGCCAAATGCCAATTCCTTTTTAATCGCTACGAGAATGGAATATGCGTTTGATCGCCGGTGCACACTAATTTCATTAAAGATTCTTCAATTTATATCTAATGAGAATTTGCAAAGTTAGTAGATTGGTGTTAGGTTCTGTTATTAATTTTGACTATTACATAACTTCATGTTTATTGTAGTATCTGCACCTGGGATTGAATAATTTTATATTTATAATTGTTGGAAGAATTTCATTAATCGTAATCAAAATAATGCATCGATACAATTGCGTTATTGTTTTATCTTCTTTCAATGTTTCACAAACATACGTGTAAGGTAAAAGTACCAGTAGTTGACACTGTACCAGTAGTTGACACTTCTTCAAAAAATGTAAATAAATCAGGAAACCACAAGTTGGAAAACATTAAATCTTATCAGTTTGTATAGTATCGTCTTTCACCGGCTTAATTGCGAACTATTGCTCATAATCCACCGTTGAGAAGTGTCATACCAACCGGTTAATCAAACCCGTGCTCGACTCTTACGATTTTTGGGTGTTTTCTTATATGAATCGCTAAGGACTTGGTTGAAATGTAAGCCTTGTAAGTTTGTAATATTTAATCATTGCGGATAAAAAGGTATTCGTTTATGTTGTTTGAATCTTAAAAAAGGGTTTATGTATTAAAATTTGCAACAAAGAATGCTAAATTGCCGAAATTCCCTCTGTGTCAACTATTGGAACTTGTAATTGTCTATTATTCAGTAGTTGACATAGGGAAATATGTTGTATTTCCTTACGAAAAAGAGTTGTTCTGCAAAAGATTTCAGCAGTGGTAAAGTGACCGGAAAGAATGGAAAAACTAGATTATGAATGGGAAGCTGTGGTGCTTCGTATCAACGAAACCATTAAAATGAGCAGTACCAGAAATATGTATTCAGTTACCGAACTAAGTTAGATTTTTTAAGGAAGTAACTTCTAATTATTAAATATTTTTTTATAAACTTACTCAAGAATAATCTTTTTTAAACATTCAATAACTTTCTGTATTAATATACTACCAAGCCTAGTTCGTTAATTGGTTTTTCTCCCTGTGTCAACTACTGAAAGAAAAAGATGTCAAGTACTAAATCTTTCGTTTTCGCTGGGTGTCAACTATTGAATCAAATTTTACTCTTAGAAAAAAGGAAAAAAAAAACAATTACAACCGCCAGCAGGAATGAATGCTTGTCGTAATATAATAGAAGAATAGTTTGTGCAGCAACAACTTATCATAAATTTTCCATAAAGTGAACATAGCCTGAGTTATGTAAACAAATAGGAAAAAAATTCCTTAAAGTGTCAACTACTGGTACCTTTACCTTAGTAGACTTTAAGCATTTTAATTCGCATATCAGCGTGTACCAATTATTCCTCGTCGACGTTTTTTCCACAAACTTCCGAAGATCATTACGATGCCTCGGACACCGACCGTGACTCGTAAATTCCCCTCGTAAAAATCGTCCAAAATACATGCACCTTACATGGTAGCCTCGCGTAGGCGGGTGTCATATCGCCGTAAAATCATTGCCACTAAAAATCAGAGGTTTCCGCAGGAAATTTACAGCGGTGATATTCGTCGTGTGTGTGCGGTCGACGAAATCTACACTGGAGTGTTAAATATTTTTAAGTGTCGACGAAATTGCTCAGTTTTTATTAGAAACGAGCCTCGATATTGAAAGACTGTATTTTTTCCCCTCGATCTGTATTCCATGCTAATAAAGTTTCGAAGTTCTTACGAAATTCAATAAAGTAGGTAATATCGCTGTAGTTTTTTTTTCGCGTAACGTGATGCATCAAGGGAGAGAGTGCATTCTTCCGTTCGTCGACACAATAAATTCTTTCCTACTTCCAACCTTTCTACTTGCTTGACTTCTTTTTATTTAAGATCGTAGAGGGAAATTGATAAAATATGATTGCCAAGATAAAAATATCGAAACCATTTCGATACTTCCAGCAATGGCCGTTAAGTTTTAGAACTTCAATAGTCTCTCGCCGCAGTCGCGCGCGAAACAACTTTATAAAACTTTCTTAAAAAATTCAAAATGATATTGATACTCGTCGTTAAAATCCTAAGGGATCGACATTGAAAAATCGACGTCTCCGAGGACACAGTCCGAGATAGAGAGCCGGGTTTTGGCACTTGTTTGTTCTTTCTTCTCATTGTCAGTTTCAAATTAGAGATGCTTTCCATTTGGCTGACGTTTGCCCCGCCCCGAAGGAGCTCTTACGGTAGCCGGCTGCTCGAATTCCAAACTGACCTGTCCGTAGCTCCGTCCGACTTAGCGTGAGGTCCCGTCAACTTTCAGAAAACCCTCCTCTTCTCTTAACGATCCACCTTCAATTAACCACTTTGCTTGCAGACAATTGTACGATGGACACTGAACGAGGTCAGTTTTTGCGTCTACATTTCCTTGATTATTATACTTCAACAAATCATCGTTTCGCTCGAAATTAACAGATGCGATTGAAAGACGAGAAGAAATTCATATCGACTAAAAATCGATGAAAGTACAGTGATGACGATTGTAAAGGAGCATGATCTAAGAATGAGAAAAAATTCGCGAGGAAGCGGCTAGATATAAAACCTAAATCGGTGTATGGAAACAGCACGCGGACGAAGAACGACGGAAAGTCCGAAATGGGGATATTGAAAAGCGGTTCTATGAACGCGATCAAGAGGGCCAATTACCTCGGGCCGGCCCCGACATACGTACGCCAAACCGAACATATTTTATCTACGTACCTTATGCGAATACTCCAAGAGTACTCCAATCGAGTTCCAGCCGTTATTCGAACGTTCTCGTTCGTTCGCTCCCTTACTTGCTGGTTCGTACATTCGTTCGAGGAGGCAAATATACATAATGCCTCGTAGGTACGTATCTGCGTACTAGCGAGGGCATATTGTACGAATCGAGACCTGTGAACCGTCACAGATCTTTGAGCTAAGTTAAGGGTACCTTGCAACCAGGTATATAAGAACGTTTACTCGATCGAATTACCCGCAAAGATGTATATCTATCCTGCCGAGAATCGAGGGATTTTCCTTCTGCTCTCAGTGCTCTCTTTTCTATTAAATATCAAAAATTGTAGGTAAGAAGGCTACCGATAATAAGCTATGGATAAAGAGTGGTTGATATAGATTTATATGGTGGTCAGAAGCGAGAACGAGAAAGAGGTGAACTCTCGGAAGCATCTGGATCTCGGAGATTTATGTTGTGGGCAGGGAGTAAATTAATGCGAGAGTAGCTGATTTGTAATTTTTTCCCACGCGAAGCAGAAAATGTTTGACTGTACGTACGGGAAATATGGGAAAGAAATTGATTCAAATTAAACCGGTGCATATGTAATGGAAAATAACAGAGAGTTCTCGGGGCGGCGAGATCCCCTCTTAATTAATCGACGGCACATTCAGAGGGGGATGTTTACGCGAGGTATTGTAATTTTGAAATGAAAACAAAATAGAAAGGGGGAAAATGGAAGAAAAGGATTTCATTCGCGGGCGACGGTAGATTAAATTGGCCAGTGGTGCAATCTTACGGGACGGAGCCACTGAAATCTTAATTCAAGCTGGCGCGCCATTGGATAGGGGCTGTTGCCCTTTCAAAAGCGGGTCGTTTTCAAGAGGACGTTATGATTGTTGTTCCGCCGTCGTACGACAGCCTACAAACACGTTACACACACAGTTAGGTAATTATATTTACCTTCGCAGTTTTATTATTTACGGGACCTCATACCACCGTGTGGGTGGCATGCTCCGTGCTCTTACCAACCTCTCGTTACTCCCTTATTCTCTCTCTCCATCTCTTTTTCTCTCCCTTCATATCCTCCCTATCACTCTATCTCCTTTTCCATGACTATATATATCCCGCCTTCGCTCGATTTCTCTCTCGCTTTCTCTTCCCAGTGATTTAATGACGTAAGTTTACATTTGGTAACGATGATTCTCAAGCAAATAGAACCGTGTAACCGATAATAATCTACGTGTGCTTTTCATTTCGTTTGTGAAGTACATAATCGCAGGATTTTCCTGCGTAGAAGATTTTACCAACAATATCGGTACACTCCGGTTGCATTTAATCGAGAAACTACCTCTACCCTTCGTTTGTTTTTCATTCGTTATACAAAGCGCAGAGAAAGAAAATTTCGCGGTAAAGGTCGTTAAAAGTTACAAACACGAGTTACGCGATGGGAACTTGCAAACGCCGTGAAATCACTACGGGATGCTGTACAAAGGAAACGCCATCGTTTCCAGAAGATTGTCAACCTACCTGAAAATGAACCTTGTAAACCTGAATGTTTAACGAACTTCGGTATCGATATAGCCTGTTACCTAAGTGCGTGGATGCCACGCTATTTTCGAGATCAAAGAGCTAATTAAACGCTTTCTTTGGAGAGACCCCTCTGTTTCTCCCATCCTACAACGCTAAATCTGTTTTGAAGTTTCTACGGCACCGTTGAAATATGCCCTTCTCCCATTTCCAATAGGTCATGCACTCGCACCTTTAAGCGCCCGTTAAATCAAATTATTCCAACTATTTTTAGTACCTGTTCACCGGCGAAATTCCGTCGGTACCCTTTCAAAGGCACGGAAAAATGTATAAGTGTGTTTGTTTCGATAGCACATAATCGCTAAACGTATCCCTTATTTCGAAGATTATTTCTTTCTTTCTCTGATTGTGAGAGTGAGAACTTTCGTAATACACTTTGCCACCGATGGTATTTATTTTCTCGCTGCCATTTGAAGAATAATAAAAGATATTATCGCTTTGCAATTGACTGTCAAGGAACATCGGTGAATTGGCTGTATTAAAATATCGTGTGATCCCTACGCACCATATCGAAGGTTAGTGCCGCACTGCTCGTAACAATGGTGACAGAACGACGACCATAGAAAAGTAACGCGCAGCATACGCGTGGAACTTTTATGCTGAAACCCCGTGAGGCGATCGCAACAATAATGATAACAAAGGGGAGGGGTAAAGTAAAGCGAAACGAGACACCGCGCAATTTAACACATTGTATGCGGGCCACGTAAAAGTACGACTTTCCAAAACTGCGCATGGGCCGCTAAAAATGGCCGATTAATGGCGTCAATCACTTAGATTGGACAAGTGAAGTATACTTTCGAATTTGGAGAATAAACAGTTTCCAATTTACACTACTTTTTCGTAAAAAAAAGATTCGTCTAATTTTTTCAACTAGTTTCCCGCTTCAGCCTTAATGAGAAGGTACAAAACACGCGCATACAATGTGTTAAGTGGAGACCAACGTCGAGGAAAATGTATGTACCGTGCGACTCGCCAGATCTGGCACCTAGGAGGTAAGCCTGTTTCGGCACAGTCTGATTCGCCAGGTGCCAAGTTTCATGCCTCTTGTCACACGTACACGAAGGGACTTGACGTTCTACCTCGCGATTCGTTAAAAGAGCTACACATACAAATCGAACTAAAAGACGAAGAGAGAGAACGCTGCAGATCGAAGCAAGGGAGACAACGCGATTTGGGTGGCGACAGTGAGGACATCGGCGTAGGCACCAGATTTCTAACATCTCTATAGTAAAAACAAAATAAACTCCGGCAGGATTACCCCCACCACAAAATCGGGAGATTCATCCTTGATGAAACGGAGCGCGCGACGAGACAACAATGTAATACAATGTCTTGCTCTTCCAGACAAACTAATAAGAATATTTGAATGCTACGACTTTGTCGGGTGCTTCCTGTAAGAGGCTGAGCGGGTGGACTACAAGAAACAAAATCGTACGAATAGGCGGTTGAAAACAAGAAACTCCGCCGCCGAGGTGCCAGGTCTGGCGAGCCGCACGGTACCTACTTTGTTGGAATTTAAAAAATCATTGATCTGCTTGACAAAATAAAGATCTCGCTTTTGATATTACATACTTGCATGATGGATTCTAAGTAAATAAACGATTTTTTAGGGCGATGTTGTTACGCCTCTAAACTGTTATGTTGCACGGGTCACTTTAAGAGTAGATTTACGGGCGTTAAATTGATTATATTTAAATATGTTAAATAAGTACTGCGAAAACAAACGGATCAACCGGCAAAGAAGATGATGAGTTAAGCAATTTTTATATTATAAGATACATGTGAAAAACTGATTTTCAAGCGTTTCATGAATATGCCAACCTTTAACGTTTATGTTATGTGCACATCAATCGTGTTTTATCAGAACATAATATTCATCATGTTGTTTTCATATTTTTTTGTATTTGTTGTGTTTAAGTCTTGGAAGGTTTAATTACGAAGGTTAGAATGTGAAATTCCTCGTGGAAAAGAATTGTTAGAGAAGGAAAAAGCCATGATCGATGATTTTCGCCTCGATGGCAAAGGTTACGGTTCTATTGCGAAGCGACTAAATTGTTCAAGAAGTGCAATTGCTGATTATGTAAGAAAAAAAAGTGTAATTATGGAGAGAAGAAGCGTTAAAGTTGCGCTCCTAAACTGTCATCTTGAGATAAATGCAAAATTCTCCGAGTAGCTTCCAACTCCACAATAACGTTGATTCAAATGTGAAATGATTGCAAATTGAATGTCTCAAAAGGTAACGTTTGCAGCATCATTGCAACATCTCCGCACATTGTTAGAACGAAAGTGATATCGACACCAAGATTAAGAACTGCAGGTAAGTCAACAAGATATTCATTCGCCAAAGCAAACATGAGTACGGCTTGGAAAGACGTCAGTAAAAATGTAAGAAACAAATTTTTACTTTAATATACCGTTAATAACAATTTTTGTTTTCTAGGTTGTATTCAGTAACGAGAAAAAATTCAATTTGGATGAACTTGATGAGTTTCATTCATACCGGCATGACATACTACAAGATGCAAACTGTTTTTCCAAACGCAGTTTTTCGGCACATGGAACAAGCAGCGGTTCATTTATTTCCCATAAATTCAATAGTGTTAATGACAGAAACAATACAATAATAGAAATTTAATCTTCATGCAAGATGATGCATTTATGCATAAATCGGCATATACAATGCGATGATTTTTTAAAAATAACATACCGTTATTAAATTCACCTGCTCGTTTTCTGATGATAATTCCATAGAAAATGTATGGAAGACATTAGTCTGACGGATTTTTTCTAACAATCGGAAGTATTTCACTGTTAATAAATCAAAGTTGACAATTGTTGGGACATGACATAATTTAGGAGAAAATATTATTACCTACATATTTGACTAATAGTATGCAAAATGGAGTTTTTTGTATAATTTGTGATGGTCTAAATACAATAATTTATGAATTTTTGCATTTTTGCATATAAAATACATTAAAACATTTTCTCCGTAAGAGTTGGTACAATATTTATGAAACGCCTGAAAAATCACCTTTTATGCAACTCAGCTTAATATTTTCATTAAAATGGCAAGTTCTTACACCTTATTATTTATGCATTATCTATAGTAATTAAACAATGTTGGTCATAATTTCCTATCAAAAATTGAAATTATTAAAAACATGGGGGGTTGATATATTTACGCAACACAATATAGTAACCGTGTAGTTGGGATAAATATGTAGTTTCAGTTGTTTTCTGTATTGTTACTTATTGTCTTATTCGCACAGTTCTGGGTTGTATGTCAATACATATTTTGTTTCTTGTTCGTTATAAAGTAAATTTCTTTGTCTGGCTTCTTAAATCCAAAATTTGCCAGCATGCCATCGCGCAACTAATCTTCAGGCACAGCAAAAAATCAAGCTATACAGGGTTAATCCACGTAATGCATATTTACCGAAAATTTACAGTATGCTTTACTATCACTGCAGGTATTTACCACGTCTTCCTGCTATCCTCCATTCCCATCCAGGCTCTAAGGTAGTTTCTACTTGTAAATAAATAGCAACAATGGTACGACATTTCGTCAAATTCTTCGTGCCCTTCAAAGCGAAAAAAAACATCCCAATTAGAATACACTTTGTGCAACACCGAATTCCATTAATTACAGATAACAGAACCAAAGAGAGATAAAGCAGAAGGTCGAGACAGAACATAGAAGACGATGCAAGCCCGTCCACATTGACGAGGACGAAAGGCACCACGGGTGACGACCAAATCGAGGGGGAGCGAGAAAACGTGGTGTACCGTTTCGCACCGTAGGATGACACTCGAACACGCCGGAAACAATACCGGGACACGATGTACGGAACACAATATTGCAAATGGTTATGCGTATCATTATCCGGCGGTCGTTATCGTGTCGCAAGCATGAGTACGACGCACTTCGTGCGAGAACAGAAAGAACGATTTCGCGGTACGATGCTCCCACGGATCCGCAGATACGTTTACGCGTGTATCTCCATACGTGCACGGCTGGTGGCGCGTATATGTTCGATTGTACGTATTATCGCGGAGAACAGGTAGTCGGTTGCAGGAAGAACAAACGATTGTATCTTTAACGATACTATGAAATCGGAGTAATTTTCGAGTGGGATAAGGGGCCGCTTATGTGGCTGGTTCCAAGTGTCACGATCTAACATTAATAAAAAGAACGAGGTGGTAATAACTTGGAGAATTGAGTACATTTGTCGGTATAGAGAATCTTACATAAATGATTAAATTATACAGTTAACTTCCGAATAACACGAGTTCTTATAAAGATATTGCGACCATCTTCATGTAACGAAATGTCTCGTACAACGCACTATGTATTGCAAGGGATCAGAAACAAGTCACTTGAGGGGAAATCGCGCTGCGAGACAAAGAGAGAAAAGAAAAAGCTGTGGAACTGAGTGCGACAGCATGACATCGATCGTGAAAATCGAAACATTGACATACGCACGATATTTTTATTATCAGATTGGTAGACACCGATTTTACCTACTTAAATGAATGTGAAGAGCTACGACTATAAATGAAGAGGACAGCAGACATATAGAATAGAAAGAGATTGGTAGTGCGAGAGCAGTCTCCCCTTACGTCCAAAGTAAGTTCGTTCTGATCCCTTTCTATAACTGGCTCGAAGAATTCCCTGCATTTGAGAGTTAAATAAACTTTAATTCAGTTTGCAATGTTCTCTTAATCTTTGTTGATTTTTTAAAATACGTAGCTACAAGGAAGGTAATGTCGTCCACTGCGAGTGCAATAATTCTATGATACATTCCTTTTGCTTTACCATAAAATAACTCATCTATATCTCACGCTCTTTTCTTGACTACCGTAGAATGTACAAGAACATACATGTATGTATGTAGGTATTTCCAGAGGTCCTGCACACCTGGTGAGTTTACTCGAGAAGAAAGGTAGTCACGGCCTTTAGTATTACTATTCGACGTTTTCGAGGTTTTTAAAGAAATTCACCGTGGTCCGAGTTTAGTCCGTTAGCGATCGTTTGGCTTTAAATTGACCGCATTCCCTTTCAATATCGAAAGCCCGATTGTCAAAGTTCACCGGACTGTGAAAGAGACGGACCGCCGTTGTATGGGAATTTCGTTGCCTTCCATCGACCAGTCATCGTGGTTGGTAATCGAATAAGTAACGCGACTGGATTATCGAATCAACCCGATCATTGTCGACCCTTCTAAAAAGTGGACGCGTCCACGTATAATAATTCTCGGAGGTTGTTTTTCCCTCGACATTCCCACCTTCGTTTCCTCAATCAAAACACCGTGCGCCCCGTTTCGTTCTCCGTTTCAAAGTAACACGAGCTCACCTGAAAAGTGGAGCTTAAACGCGAGCGCGAATCAAAGAGGTGGATTCTGGCTCGTCCCTGGGACGGAAGTGATGTCGCAGGCACCGACGGAAATTCGTACTGGAAATTCCGATGGGTTCGAGAGAGGTCGAGGAAGGGAGAAGAGGGCAACAATCAGGGTAGACCCGGCATTACGCCCCATTCATCCCCTACTAGCACCCCCTTACCACTCTCGAACCGTATTTGGCTGACAATTCTTCATTTGCGTGCAGCAAACTCTCTACAGTGCCGCACAGCATAGCGAAAGGTTTAAACGACTCGCAGAAGCCTG
This sequence comes from Cerceris rybyensis, assembly GCA_910591515.1. Taxonomy (NCBI): domain Eukaryota; kingdom Metazoa; phylum Arthropoda; class Insecta; order Hymenoptera; family Crabronidae; genus Cerceris; species Cerceris rybyensis. Next base: position 1,718,882 of record OU342796.1, on the reverse strand, counting down.
CCAAATTTGACTCCAATTTGCCGGCTCGTTCGTTGTACAACGATTGGAAGCAGAATGGTCCTGCTGAGAATACCTTCTGTATTCTATCGGCTAAAACCCGTTCCAGTCGATATGGCGTTAGACCTGTGGTGCTTTTCAATCGTCATTTTTTCCGGGTCTTCTTATACATTTTTAGTTTAGGTATTCTTCTTTCATGGTGTACTTAAGTACTTTGTTTTCTTCCTCTGTATTTAAAGTATCTCTAATTTAATGCACAAATTTCCAATTATATCTTTTCTAAAAACTTTATCCACAACGTTCTTTCCATCTATTCTTTAGATTTTTCGTCCATCGTGGACGTTTGTTCGACTGTGTTTTCTCACAAGTTTGAAGACATTGCTACAATAGGGTCAGGCGGACATTTCGTACGGCACAGTTAGGTGTACATACTGCATACATACGTCGACGTCACTTGGGCGGTATTGTCAGAAGCTGACTAGCCTACCATCCGGGAATACGAAATTCGGTGGTTCCGCGATATTCCTGTACTTCAACTTACTGCTACTCGTCGTATGCAATCTCCGAGGACGCGTGACACGTTTTCCCCTTATTTTTTTTAACCTAACTGATTTTGATTCTTTAAAAATACGGAATTTCGACGAGCCTTACCGATCTCAAACGGTTCATATAGATTGTCTATTGATCGCATTTAGTCATTTTTTGTTGTAGTTTAGCGTTTGCCATTACTTTTTAAATGAAGATGACTCACCTCTTTTAAGGACTCCGAGGTTGCAATCTGCAGACTCAATGTTTGACCCTCGTTCGAAGACGTAAGACCAATAGAGGCAGCATTGTTCTGCAACAAAAAAGATTAAAAGAAACTTATAGAACCAATGCATTACTTCTGCAAAAATAAAGTGTGCACTTTGCGTGATGTTTTTATAGCGTGGAGGGGAGGGTTTCATCCCAAGGGAGCTAACTCTTAGGGGTCAAAGTTTCGAACTTCTTTGTAACTTCGAACATTCCAAAACCTGACCCTCTGAAATTACAGAATATCGTGCACTGAACAAGTTGGATCGACGTTGAATGCAAATTTCGCTTCTAACGCAGACCTTTTGTGTTCAACTTTTCGCGATTCGCGAAAAAGCTGAAAATTTATCACTCAAAGGAAATAAAAATATGTGTAAAAAAATCTTCTGAGATTATCTATCTCCTCGTTTTAATTGATCGAACACCTCTTATTTGTTCGATCCGTGACGACTGTACTACAAGCAACATATCATTACATAGGCATTTTTTCACGTCGCCAATGGCAACGAAGCACGATCAGAGTAGGAAATGTTGGGCAGCGGACGCGGTTCACTTTGTATGAGCATCTCGTTGGCTAGGTGGTCGAATTTGAGGTTTTGCTACGAGAAAAAGGACGAAGAGAGAGAGAGAGAGAGAGAGAGAGAGAGAGAGAGAAACAGATAAAGAGGGCGGAAGGGGGTGGCAAGAGGGGCGGAGAGGTAGAGAACGTCAAATTGATCCATATTAATAAGAACGGAGATTCACGTTGTTGGATTTTTGCATAAATTTGAATCGGGGCCTCGCGCAGCTCGCAGCAAGGGTTGCGAATTTGAATAATCGAGAATAATTCCGAAGTTTTCTCCGTGTAAACGCGGTGACGTAATCAGCGCCGCTCTTCGAAACATTTCATGATGTAACGCTTCCTGCAGATGTGCAGCTAATTAAGCACACACAGCCGTCGGGATTGGAAAAAATACGGTTGGCTTTAGAATACCTCTCTCTTTCTTTCTCACTTTCTCCCTCCTCCTTCCTCCTTCTTTTTTTCCCTGCCTCTTTTTGGTTCTCGCAGGTGAACGAGATCTCTCCGTGTTTGCGATTTTAATGAATCTTAACTACGCGATATCCCGTCCTTTTTTCCCCTCTACCGCGCATCGAGAAACCTGTCCGCCATTATTTTTATTCTTATTGTTCGTTCTCCACGCCGCCAGGAGGTTTAAAGACAAAAAAGTAGAGAGACAGAGGGACAGAAAGAGACGAATAGGTTTTGTTTTACGCGATGCAATTTGCAATTGTAAAAGCATATTTCGCGGGTGTATTTAATTAATTAAAGAAAACGAGTGCATATCGATAACCAACGCTATTTAATTGATTAATCTTATTCGAGCGCATTAACCTGTTTATCTAAAGAGGAGAAATTTTCGAATTGACCAAAAACTATTCATCTACGTAGCTTCTCTCGGGGCAAAGTAGACTAGGTACATACAAAGAGAAAATCACGAGATCGGTACGCAAGTGCACAAAGATTACGAGGAGGAAAGTCTTAACGAGGCTTCGATACGTTTTAATTGAGATCTATCTTATTTTCTCTACTCCCTCGTTAACCGTATATTTATGTTATCGCAGATACGTCATCGCATTTATTAACGATTACATTCACTAACGGTTCTCCCGATCCGATCGCTGACTGTTCGACGAATTGGAGAATCGGCACTGGCGCGATAAGTCTACGTTTCTACGTAACAAACAATGATTTCACCGTGTAGCCCCTTCGTCACGGCACGAATTCATTTTGTCATCAAAAACTTTGCACATTACAATTCACCGAGTTTTCGCTTATTTCGCCGTTAATCCACAAATTGATTCTACTTTACGCGGTATTTTGAGCCTTTCCCAATTGAATTCCGATTAACGCAAACAACGAAAAAGCATAGGCTTAGGGAGCAGTGACGCGTTTAAACCCCACGACCAATGCCGTTTTTACTCAACGTATGTAGTAAACAGAGAATGTTCAGAAGCGAATGGACCCAACTTGACACTCTTTTTAACCGGTAGAAAAGGAATTTGGTGATCAACGTAGGCGTAGATACTGTTTTTGGAATTATAAGGGGAAAATGCCTTCTCCATCGTCGAAGGAGTTCCACGTGCCTTTCGCCTACTTCGGCGCATACCGACACATAACAACATTATTGAGATTTACAGTAGCTCGAAAATACCTAGTTCTTCTGTTACCATTGTTCTCGATTTGGCGTTTCGAATTGGATACGGTATACGTCCAAGTGCCATCGCGAATTTCAACCTATTCACAGTCAGTTATGAAGAACCGAGCGATTTCGGGACGATTGCTCGCACGTTCTTTATCTTTTTAGTCGATGAAAATAAATAAGGTCGATACACCGAGCTAATCCGTATGCAAATTATGTGAACTGTGATTCAACAAAATGTGAAGTACCGAATTCATTATTACTTAACCCTGAAACAATCCAGGCGATCAATATAACCGGATTCCGATTTTGTTCTTAAAATTATCCAAATTGGTGTGGAGCAGTGCAGCAAATATTTCACTCCTACCTTATAAAACCTAAACTACTTGCAATAAGTACTACGTTCTTAGAACTACAAAGAACTTATGCAGTATTTTTAAATCCTTTATATATATATAACACCGGTAGATTTAGTGTTAAAGTGTTATATATCTTTGACCGGATCAAATTGAGTTATTATTGGATTCTTCTACCAGTACGTGATAACGGTACAACGTAGTTTCTACTCTTAACCATTTGAGTCTTTCACACATAGTGATCCAACTACTGAGATTTCATTTCAAAAGGACCAACTATATTTCGCCACCATGGACGAAGAAGTGCTATCCTGCCTTTTGGCTGCTTACAACAAGATTTTTCCAATGTTCTCTTACACTCAAACGGTAAAATTAACTTTTAACCACGGTTTTTAACACCGTTATAAGACGGTTACAATTGGCGAGGTGAAGTGCGAACGGCGATACCGATTTTTATCTCGGTATGCAGTAATCTGACACAGCGTGATCAACCGCTCTCGTTGGTCGGCTCTCTCTCGGCAGATTAAAGCGAATCTTATTATATCGAATGACGAGATCATGTGATCAATCACAAAAACACACAACGGAACTATCGCGTCTCTAATGCGAGTCGGAGGGGGAGAACGATAGCCGAGAGGAACGGGCCACCCGTTGAGAACGAGGAATGTGGAACTGTACCGGCAGGGCCGGCGATGCTCCTCTCTTCGCCCCTTATCGATCATCACTATTCTCTTCTGTCTTTTGCTTTCTCTTGATTCTGACATTTCGTACTGTCGCTCTTGATTCGTTTAAATGTATAATCATTTTCATTTCGGTGCGTGCCGTTGATGTGAACCGCGCCTTTTGGAAATCTTGCATATTTGGTGCAAATATTCGATCGATTAAAATGTTTTTCTTTGCTTCTTATTCTTCCTAATTATCGTATTCAGAATATATTTTATTGCTGGTTTATAGGAGGATAAGTGACAAAACGTATAATGAGATAAGTCTGAAAGTCCTGACTGAAGATAATGGATATCGAATTTCAAATTTCCCGCCGTTGTTGGAGTCCCATTGCTGACACCAAGTTTAAAAACATATTTCCGTAATGCGGCTCCAACAATTTTATTATAAGGAAAAGAATCGAAGACTCTTCAGATACAAGCGAGATAAAAAACGCATACAAACTGTCTTATCGACGATCCTGCATCTGCCCTTTTGAGAACCCTAAACTAATCATTTGGAAATTCTCATCTTACAAGTTAGTGACTCGAGTTCCAAAAAGGTGAATATTATAGCTATGATTTTTCCTGATAAGTTTAAAATATTTAAAAAAACACGATAAATGATCGAAAATAAGCAACGCATTCTGCTTGAAATCAGAGTCATTTCGGAATACATTTTACAAAAATATTTAAGATGAATCTGTATTCACCAGTCTATTCAAACATAACATTGTTATAACGACGTTCGAATGTATCAATGATTCTGTTGTACCAATTACAGCGTAACTAATGTAAACAGGTTCAAAGTATAAACGGCACCTGAAGGAGTTCCAGTGGCGCTCAAGGAAAGTGCTCTTTCAGCGATTAACGCTCCAGATCCGACGCGTTTAATTTAAAAGCGATCGAGATCGATGTCCGAGGGCCGGGTTATTACATTCTCAACGAGTTATTTACGGTATCCCGTGGCCGAAGATTCTCTCCTTCCAGGTGAAATGAAATTTTTCCTTTCACGAAATCCTGTTACCTCTCGAGACTCTCCGCAGTTGTTCCGTGGCCCGTGGTCTCTCGTCCTGTTATGGTCTATCCCATTATAATTCCGAGCATGCTCACTCATCGTCCGTACGTCCTCCAGAGAGATGGAAGAGTGTAAAACGTCGGACACCTGGGCAGAGAGTTTAGCCGGGTATTGTCAGGAGACAAATATGAGTTAATACGTCATCCAGGGACCTATTCAGGCCCCGGTGCCGACGAGAATGGTGATCACGAATTGGCCGACGTATAAATGTGTTTTAATTGTTCCTTCGCCCTCTTCCCCTTGGCCCACCGTCTCGCCCTTTCTCTCTTCCTTTCACTCTTTCTTTCCCTCTTCCTGTTCCTCTTTCCTTTCTCGCCATCACCCACGGAAACAGTTGGAGGAATTTTGTTCGTCGACGAGACGAGATGTAAAACATGATAAGAGACGACGTTAAAGAAATTTCTATTATCTTATTGTTACGGGACGGGCTTTTGTGTTCGATATGCGGTTAACTCTCAAGGTGGACGTAATACGACGTCCATCCTGGCAAAGGATTATTACCATGGAAAGAAATGCTCGGGCCGACAAACGCAGCTTCGATTCTCCTCGCCGCTTGGAATTTCGTTAACGATCTAATGGCGCGATAACGTCCCACCTACTACATATAGACACACGAATTAATTGCCCGTTCGATGAGAGTAATTACATTTGCGGGCTAAGCGCGCGCAATTACGGTACGACTATTATAATATTTGCCAAGTATCGAAACGTGTCATCTCGCGCACGAGACAAGCGGTCCCTGCTGTCGCGGAATGAATTTATTTTCTTTATACATTATAATTAAACGAGAAACCAAAATGTCGCTAGCTGGCATTATTCCACTGTACATCAGTTATATGGTTCGAACGCCCAAGCACTTTGATTACAGTCTTCGTTCGCGTTTATCACGAGAAAATACCTCGAGGCATAGGCGGCTAACCCCGGGGAATGAGAAAAAAATAAGCAATACTTGCGGAGTTGCTCCTCAACTTCTGCGAAGGAAAAACAGGTTGAGACTGTTCCACGTACCTTTCGCAATGATTTCAAATTTTGTAATTATCTACAACCTACAAAAACTTCTATTTGACAATGCGATACTTTATTTACTTATAATGGAACGTTATAATTGGATAGCGTACAAAAGTAAAGGATCTACAAAAAAAAATATTTGTCCAATGAAATTGCAAAAAAATAGTATACTCGAGAGAGTTCAGTAATCGCATACGCGACAGAAAAGTAAATCACGGTCTCCGGTAGGATTTAGACGAAAGAAAAAATTTCAAAACTGGCGCCAATGGTTAAGCGCGAGTCTTTATATATGCACGTTCATATGTAACGTGTACGCGTATGTACTCAGAAATTCATGTTGACGCACACGGATGTAATAAGATATACATAGGTCGGCCGCGTTGTCAGTGCCATATCTTTGCATTGACATGATGGACGGCCGACGTAAAATTAACAATCTTATCCGGTCATTAATCCCGACGTGCATGTATAATGCAACCATGTGGAGCCTATTAATTAAATTAGGTTTATCTAGGTTCTTTTAGACGGGACCCTCAGTGTATATCTCTTCGTGGGCCACCTCATATTCTTCCTCTCTTGTCTCTCTGTGGTCTCCTTTCTCTCTCTTACCGGCGCGCTGTAGCGCATTCTTCTTCGAGCTTTGTCGACGAGACAACAGACACGGTCGAAAAGTCATCAATTTTTTGACGTAGATAAATATAAACTGGGCCGTATCCGACTGCGTCCGCGTCTTTCATCTCGTGAACGAAATCGGTCGACCTAGAATCTGCCGGCACGGTATGGCTCATGAATGAAAATGTAGTTTGCGAACAAGGGAGATATAAATTGTTCGTATACCGTCGTGCTTTCCTTTCTAGAGTAAGTGATCGATTAGCTTCGAACCGGGATACTTACTGGCGTGCTATAATATCGTTTCGAATCTAGCGTCATGTTTTATGTAAATTTAATTATACGCCCGTCGCATCGTCAAAAAGCATACTTCTACGTCGATATTGGGGCTTAAACGAGTCAAATATTTGCGATCACCATCGTGACTTTTTTAAGGCACTTTAAGTATTAAAAGAACAGAAGAGTATCTAATCTCGAATCACGGGCAGAATTTTTCGGCAGATATTCCTAAGAGGAGTTATTTCTTTTTTGGTCCTCGCCGTTTCAGAAGGAATCGCCGCAAATTCCGCTTGTCACGTCAGATTGGAGAGGGCTTCGATTCGAGAGGATTAACGCGTAGACGAGGGAAAGAAGCGACAAAAAAGAAGTACAATAATAATACGCCGTAAGAGGTGGTAATGGGCAGGAAACTCGTGTCCTCGAGAAAATAATCTCGGGAGATTAGGCGAGTCGTTTAGTGGGACAGCAAGCTCCATTCAGATGCAAATATCTGTCAACAGGTACCCAGTTCTGTTTTGTACTTACACGAGATACGCTCTTTTGAAAGTCCAGGTTCATCGTTGACTCGCGCGTTGGAAATTTTAAAAACGATTAACCCTCCCGAGAACGAGAGAATTTTTACTCTCGGAATGTTGTACGGAATATTGATTCATCCGTCCCTATATTTCAATGCTGGAATAATATCGAAGCAACGTTACACGCATGTTACAAATATTGCAATTAAATTGTTCCACAAGAAAGCATCCCTTCTTCGAGTCCAGGCTCAAGATAAATTCTGATTCGCATCACGTTAATCCGAATTTAACCAAATCCAAAATATATCCAAGTAGGATCCAGTTTGCACCTAATTCACTCCCGACTGAAACCGACTGTGAATCCGAATTTAATTTAGCTTCAATCGGGACTTAACGCAGACTCATACTCGAGTCGACTCGAATGTATAGTTATATGCATTTCTGATCTTGGTCGAAGCCAATTTGAGTAACCCGTGATTCAAATCAATCGTTGATACAAATTCGATCGCATTGTGCAATTAGCTTTTCGCAAAATGTAAAGTTATCCCAATTAAATAAAAGTTCTCTATCCTGACTTTTTTACCTTCGGAAGTATGAATTCACGTGCAGTCAAGATTGTGGCATTACTTTCGGCGAATGCGGCTTTGCGAGCACTTTTAGCGGAATATGTAATAACTCTCTCCAGGAGTAGCTACAGATTTTCAAGTACGCGACATTTCTGGGCTCAGTGGATCGTCCCGTGATACGTTTAAGGGCTTCGAAAGACGCACCGGTATCGATTCTTCCTCTCTGCATCTTTCCCTCACCGGTACACGTTAAAACGTCCCTTCTTATCCACCTAAGGTTTTGCAAGGTCTACGTGTTTTCGGTTTTTTCCTCGTTGTAGTCGTCGTCGTCGTCGTCTGGCTTTATTCGTCGATTGCCGGAATTTCCGAGAAAACAGATGAAAATCTCGGAGCGCAAATGCAAACCAGTTGTGCGTCGACGCTGGTGTTGCGCGCGCTTCTTTTCGTGGGGAACGTTCTCCCGTGCTCGTTCCATGCCGTTCCTTCTTCTCTATGGTCGTCTTCGAAGATCGTATCAGAGAACATTGCCCGGTAGAAACGGGCTAAAGGGGCGGCTAATGCGCCCCGAGGACTTCTAACGAATCTGCCGTACGATTTAAAGGTGCATGGTGATGCGAACGGTCGGCTATCCGTGAAGGAAAGAAATAAGAGGCTGGTCATTCGAATAAAATTGATTGGAGGAAATTTTATACCCTTCACGGACGCCGGTTTCGCTGGCCTCGGCTAATTGCTTCTTGTTCGAACATGGCTAATTTGATATTCTCACCTTATCCACGGAATATTCCGTGTTGGTTGTAGCCGACTGTTTTTTTTCCAGAGCTAATGATTATTCGAGCTCAAATTTCTCGAAAATTGTATCGGTTTTTGGAAGTATCTGCTGTACTATGCAAATTAGTTAAGAATTATCAATAGAAAGAAATAGAGTGTGCTAGATTTCGTGGTAAACCACTAAATATTCTGGTGTAGTATTTACATATGTTAATAAGATAGCCAGAGTAGCGAGATATTAACGTACCCATAATTGGGTCTGAAGGTATTATAGATATACGATTAAGAAAAAACTTGAAATAATTTGGGTCTCGTTTGAGGGTGCATTCGGCGCTGCAGATAAAAGCAAAATCGTTCGAAGCGAAGTTAATATTGTGGTCGAAGATCATCGGCCTTGGCGAACTGTGGAAGTATAATTTTTACGGTGACCTCGCCGGGGAGAGAAGAGAGTCAGGTATTTACGATGGCACTCGACCGGTGACATGGGTTTCCGAGACCAATGAATTTTAATTCCTTTTCGCCTGGGACTCTCGTTCCCCGGATCCCGGGCCCTGCGGCAGCCCCGCTGCGACATCAGGACGATGATTTAATATTTTAAGAAAATGAGGGGTCCACCCTTAATTTAAGCTCACCGTAGATGGGACCGTGTTCCTGGCAGCGGGAGACCTAGAAAGCCATTACCCAGATATTCGATTCGACAGTTTGAGGATGCTTTCGTATACATTCTCCTCCTTCCTTCGCGTTCCTCCTCTTCGTTCCTTTTCAATAATCCCTTTTCAACGGGGCTTACGATGCACCGGACACGCGATCAAGATTCGTAGATTTCGTATAACAACGAAGATGGACAGCATTAAGAAAGTTAAGCACTGCCGAAGTATTCGAAACGCAGGTAAATACCAGTACTCGAGAGGATCTCCGTTCGCTTTACCTTAAATGGTATTTCCATAGCGCACAGTCCCCTTGTGTTTCCGGTTCCAAAGGCTCCTATAATTTTATATATTATATTAAAAATAAAGAACGTCAGAGAAACTGGCAATTTACAAATCGCTTCGTCCAGCTTCCCGGTACAAATACTGCGCGACAGTGACGTTATTAATCGGAACAGAGGAATCTCCGGAATTGTCGCAATTTTTACGGTGTTTTCGAGGAGAGAAAGTTGCACGGCAAAAACTCAAGCAGTATATACGGGCGAGGACGAAAACTACAGAGATGGCCCGGCAATAGCCTCGACCGGTAGAAGCACGCATTCCACGCACGCAAAGGGCCCAAACGGGCCTTAAGACTCGACTCGCCCTGGCAGTTCCGCGCGAGGAGAGGGTGGACGGACGCGCGCAAGGAGGGGGCCGCGACAAAGGACATTCTAGGGGGCGATTCCTCCCTCCCTCGCCTCCACCGATCTTTTTCTTTCTTTTTCTCTTTACCTGGGAGACCGCGGGACCACAGCGGCCCGGCGTTGCCAGTTCGACGACTTTGGCCCTTATGTTCTGCACCTCCAGAATCCGGGCCTTATCTCAGACCCACGCAATGGCACGTCATGCAACGCCATTTTTACCGATCGATCGAATTATACGGAAGGCGTCGGTCGGTTGATCGTCGCCATCGAACTATGTTTTTGGTATTTTCTTCAATAATATTTAAGCAGGTATTAGCAAAGGCCAGTACGACTTTCCCCATTCCGTAATCATCTGATTGTGAGCAAATACTGGTCACAATCAGATACTGGTGGTGCAAGATGTAACGTGGAAGTCGTCATCTATATCGCTCACGGCACTTATAAAAGCAACCCCAAAACTCAAGTCGTAGTAAAGCTTTGTGGCAGTAATCTCGGTCAACGTACTCCCACGCGTGTATATATTATACTTTCAGCTAGGTGTAAACTGAGTGTTGCATTTATAGACGAGAACACCAATGCAAAATTGTTGCCAAAGGTGTGTGCCCAACGCAAATAAGATGCGTCAATGAGCAATATGAGATCAATCTTAATTCAATCTTGGTAGTTGTTTCGAAAGAAAGAAATCACTGTCCAATTCAAGTATATTCGAAGGAAAGGAAGCAAGATTTTGCTTTCGCGGAAACGCGTCACAAACGATGACGCTAATTTAACAATAAACGTCGATTCAATGGTTATCGAGTGGAAGCCTTAGAGTATCGGGGAGAGGAGGGCATTAAAAGGACGGTCACGCTGCAAGACCCCCGCCGTAGATATACCCAATTCCTCGTCGATGTAATTGAAACGTAACCCCATTGTTAAGGCGTAATTGACTGACACTGTGCAGGCTCTTACCTTGCCAGCCGTGCTGACTCGATCGGATCGAGCTCGGGGCAAAAACACCAATCAGGATGCCGCGAGCAAAAAACGAGCCGGTAAAGCGACTAGCTTCCCTCTAACTTCCCCCGTTGTGGCCTTCTCTCCTCTCCTCTGTTCTCCTCTCTCTCTCCGCGCCGCCTATTGCTCGAATGGCCTCTTCTCCAGAAAGAGAAAATGATCCGTCCGTCCTCGCGGAACGACAAAACCGCTCAATTCTTTTCTTTCGCTCTCCGGAGACACTCTCTTGATTCTCGATAGCCGCGAAACGCTTGACTCGATTTGTCAACTCGCCTCCGGATCTACCGCGACTTATCGTTTCGAGGCCGTGATGTGTACACCGGACGGTCGAGGATGAAGGAGACAAAACAAAAAAAAGATGACCACCACCTCTCGTTATCGAGATCGTAGAGAAAAAAGTTGCGTTACCGTTAGACGAACGAGGCGAACAGGTTTCAGCACGAAATGGCGAGAGATATTTAATGTCGATAAGCAGAATCGGGGCAAGAAAGTGTCGTCTTTATGTGCCGAAGGAAACTATTCCAGTCGACGGTTATTGTCTCGACGACGGGACGATAAATATGAGACTAAATTTACTCTAATCGCGGAGGACCATGTACCCGAAAATCGCGGTACAGATTATTTCTCTCCTCTTTACACCTATGTAATATCTAACATCTGTTTCACAAAATGATAGAAGCGTAATGTACCGACGCTTCGGATAGGCGATTAGTCAACATCTTCGTAAACACAAATATTTTGTATTGCTTGACTTGTATTCCTTAATCATCCCTGATTCGCTGCTTTGCTATCTTGACCTTTCAACTCCAAAACACCATAATCCTTTTCCCACTCCTTTCCTCAAACTCTTTTAAACCCTTCGTCCTTTTCTGCCGAGTCTCATTGTCAGTCTCATTATTCGCGTTTCAGTCTCAACATTCATTTCTCAGTCTCAATATTCATTCACAATTCTTTCACATTCAATCGTTATACCAAATCGTTAACCGTCAATGCTCAAGTCAATCTCAAATAATTCTAAAACATCGTCGCGCTGCACAACGTCGCTACGCAAAAATAAACCATTTGTTAGGAGCAAAGTTCTCGTCTTTGGTGTCTCCACGGATCTTCGTGTTTTGCATTACAGAAGGATGTTATAGAAAACGATAATTTTTCAAAAATACGCAAGACGACAATTTTCCCCCTATTCCCAGTGACAATAATCATGAGAGACAACGCACGAATTTGAACCTTATCCACCGATCGCGTTCCTATTCATCTCTATCTTGCATAATCGTAGAAAATTCATTCACGAGATAATACTCCGGGATGAGGGAAGAGGGAACACGTGTTTAAAGGATCGAGATTTCGAAGGCAGAAGATGGTAATGGAGTACCGAGTGCGCTGGAGGGGATATCCCTAGGAGGTATCTCCGGCGGACAGACGAACGACGATGGGGATGAGAATGGAAGCGAGAGACGATGGACCGGCCAATGAGGGTAGGAGATTAATTAATAACGTCCGTAATTGGACTCCGTTCGATCTAAGATAGCTTCTATAGCCCCTTCCGAACATTGCATACCGCGGAGGATATGTACCGCATGCTCAAACACCCCCGTGCCCCTTTCGCAGCACTTAGTCGCGTAATTGACTATTCGAGCGGAGATTTCTTCACAAATTTCCACCCTTGACGACTTTCCGAGTTCTGCATAAATATCTATATGTGGGATCGGGGCGGATCAGTCCTCCTATAAAAGAACTTAGGAAAAACAGGATGTGAAAAGGAAGTGTCAGCAGGGAGAGGTCGCTGGCGCAGTGGTCTCGCACGGACCCAGGCGATCGTCGACATTTAAGCTACTCACAATCAGGCCGAGTTGCTGCCTTGGATGGGTTTCCGCGTGCCTCTCTTTCTTTTTCACGATCCTACATATGAGCCGTTCAGTGGACAAATCGATTAACTCCACTTTTTGAAAAATCTTAAATTTTAGTGTCAAAGCACTTCATAGTCGTAGCTTTTTATATTTGTAATAACTTTCCCGAATAATAAAGATTAACACCATTAAAGGACAAATTTTTTTGACCACTGAATAATAAATAAATTTACTCTCTATACCATTTTGATTAATTCCATATTCTAATGTAAATCGGTGCTTTAAAGCAACTCAAGTGCACTAGGAGGCGATGATTGGAACAATATAATCGAAACATGTAAAAAGAAGGCGCCATTTAATCTAATCCAAATGACTCACCAAAATCTTTTTTCAACAAAACCTTTAGAAAATTCAATCATCAATGCCATAAATGTAAGGGAATCTGTAGCAGGTAGATCACAACGTTTCAAGAATGTAGATCAGCCTTTACTATATCCCAAAGGTAGACCTGTGACAAGGGAAAAAAGAAGAGACATGATGGACCTGCTAAAATTTATTCCTGCTGTTAAACATAATTACTATGAAAAATTGACAACAAATCGAAATGACGAATCATTCTATACAACTGATGAAGAGGACATCATTTATATTGCTTATGAATCCATCACAAATAACATATTATAATAGAAATGTTAACATTAATTTTTATGGAAAACATGTAACAAAACTTTAACTTTTTTTATTATAAAAAAATTAAAAATTTAAACACTGAATTCAATTTTATTACTTTTTTCAGTTGCCAAATCGATTAACTCCACCAGTCACATAAAAATTGTAACATTACTGACGATTATTTCTTGGCTATTCTTTCTTATTAATTTGATATACCGTTAGATAAAAGCTATATCTATATTTATGCATTCTACAATATATATTTGATTTTATATTATAAAGGGAATTTTAAAAAACAATGTACATTATTTTATCGCATTTCTCAACTTTCTATTTTATGGAGTTAATCGATTGATGCACTGAATGGCTCATATATGTATAGAATTCGTATTAAAACTCGTTCAAATTGGTTTCCGAAAATAAAGGTTTTATGATCGTTAATAGACGTAAAGTAGTTTCTTCAATATCTGTCACCCTTCTATGAAAATTCTTGACCAGAAAGTAATCGAATTAAGGAAAAAAATGCCCTGTCCCATTTGCAAAAATAAGCGTTTCATTTATCAAAATATAGCAGACCGTTCTTATCGAGGGGTCCTGTCGAGGAAGCCACGATGAAAAAATGCGTATCGCGGCCGAACTCGTTAGGAAATGCAGCGGTTAATGGTCTCTAATTATATTTAAGTCTCGTATCAATCAGGAATCAGGGGGAAAAAGTGCAGCTCCAGGAGACGTCCATAGATAATGATTATCGAGACGCGGGAACCTACCTTCCTGTCTTCGTCCTGTCATCGTCATTATCGTCGACCTCCACATGGCGCGGGCATGTAGTAGGGAGCCGCTGCGTTTATACGAGGTAAACAGTGCGTGGACGTGATTTAATTGAAACCCGAGGTGGCTCGGCGGTGCACCTCGGCCGGGACTCGTTGCATGACTCAGAGTGCTCAGTCAAGAAGTCCATTGACTTGCCGAGTGACGTAAGCAATTAGTGCACTGTTTTGTTTGCGCGAGTACACACGGCTTAAAGTTGTTTGAGTTCGAGTTCGAGTGGTGCACGGTTAGGCTCGGTGACTCGCCTCAAACCCTTCCTCCAACAACTTACACCCCCACCTTGGCGACCTCAGACTTCGTTCTCTTTCTTTTCCATCTCCTTTCGCTCCTTCTTCTTCTGTTCCTTCTCGTCCTTCGTCTTCTGCCTCGTCCTCTTTATTCCATTCTTTTACCCTTCATCCTCGACGTCTCGCCACCCTCTCCCTTCCTCTTTTGACCAGGGCTTTTAAGCTCTTTCGCGGTTCTCTCGTCCTCCCTGCCCCTTTCTTATTCCCTTCACCTTTGTCTCCGGCGAGCTCGTTTCCTCGAATCTGCTTTCCTAAGCACAGAAGGTCTGCTAGGCTCCTTCTTTTTGAATATTACTCGTATAATTACAGCGAGTTGTTGTAGCGATCTTGTAAGCGTATTCGAATAATTGCTTTCGCGATCGAAACGCCGTCGAGTTGACTCGAGTTGGACGAGATTGAAAAAAAAAAAGATAGAATACTGCACATCCCAGAATACGGAGATATCGTTTTCGATTGACACGGATGGAACGCCAGCCCCATGTATTATACTTCCGATGAAATACGCGCACGAAATTCTTCCGTCTGTTCGTTGATATTCCTATCTAACAATGAGATTACATTTTTCTCATTCTTTAGGCACCTTATCTCGCGTGTCTCAATGAGAGACATTTTTTGAACTGTGTGCAAAAAATGTTCGTGTTTCATATCGTTTCGAAAGTTCGCTTTGAACGTTAAACGTTGTATTCCAATAAAAAATTTTACAACGCAAACTCTATGCTTTTGGATCTCTCAATAAACTTCGCTCATGAATGGAAACGAAAACATGGTTCCACTTCCAATCGTCATTGCGGTAAACAACGATAAAGCTATTCCCACCAAAGGTACCAGCAGTGGTAAAAAAAATCGTCAACATCGGCAGAAGGTCTGGCGACTGATAACTATATCGTAGTACTCAACTGTAGAAACCTGTTGAGTCACGTAACAGAGTACATACTCGCTTCTCCGTGAATCTCTCCGCGGGAAGCTGGAGAATTTTTAGTCTGTCTCCTCTCGATTTGACGGTCGGTCATCGTCGTCGTCGGCGTCGTCTCATCTAGCGGCTCGTTTTGAAGCAGCGAGATTTTGGGCGCGACATAAGGGCGCGACTTTTCACGGCTTCTCGGAAGAAGTTTGCACGTTAAACAGGCCCTCGGCCTTAAAAACTGGCTGCACCGGCGCGTCCCAGGGCCTGACAACTTCCTGAGAGATAAATAGCAACGATAGAGGCGTAAGTTCTACCTCCTTCCACCTCGTTGTTCTTCCTCACCGTCCTTCTCATCGAGTGGAGCGTGTATCTTATCTGCTACAAACAAGAATTACGTTTCCCGCGTAATCTCCGGCCGACTTGCGATTTATTGCACCGACTCATTCCGGAATTCGCGAAATTGGAAGATCGTGAGCGTCATTGACGAGTCTCTCCGAAAACTTTTTCTTTTTCATCCTCGTCTTATTGTAAGATCGAGCTACATGCTGGTTACCAAAGGTGGACGATGTTAAAACGTTTTGTAAGATTGATTCAACTGTTCATTAACTGACATTATGTCGAATGGGATGATAAAATTCTGGGACAAATGGGGACACGATGATCTATTGTTAGTTAACGACACTCATGTGAAAACATGAAAGTTTCTGTAATACAAAAGACGAAGTCTCGCGAAAACTCCAACGACGAGAAACTTTGACTTATTGTTAGGCAAATGTTTATTTTGCCGCAGATACGTAGTGTAGCGTAACAGTAGTTTTGTAATAATTTAGTTTGACAATTTAGTTTGATAGTTGATTTTTAGAGAATTTAGTATATCGAAACTGACAATGAAAAATGAATAATAAGATTCCTTTTAGGGAATGCAGTAAGAAGAGGATGACGGTGTTTGGAAGTCGGAAGGTCAAAATAGGAAATTAAGGATTTTGGACTTGGAGCAGTGAATCAGGGATGATTAAGGAATGCCGAGTGTTGATCCAGTCACGGTATAGGTGTACAAAATATTAGTGTTTACGAAGATAGTGACTAATCGCCTACCCGAAGAGTCGGTACATTACATTTGAGGTTTTACGCTAGGCTTACGGGGCAGATAATTTTGATACATTTTGAATTCGATGAGGAAAATGACAGAAACCGTTTACATTTTTCTTTCAATTTTTTTTCTGTTCTTTTACTTGTTTCGACTGATATCCGTTCAACGAGATAGATGTACTTTCAAATTCGTTCTTTTTTCGAAGTTGTGTAATTTTGAAATTCTTTGCTGATAGACATAGCTCAACGGTTACGCGCCAATTTGATAGGAACCGACTGTAAACATACATATTAATAAATTGATTTCACTCATGAAAGATAAAATGAAAATGTCTCATGCCATTTATAACTATATCTATTCATCTATAAGTTAGCAGTGTACAATTATGTTACTTTCTACGTCGCAT
This sequence comes from Cerceris rybyensis, assembly GCA_910591515.1. Taxonomy (NCBI): domain Eukaryota; kingdom Metazoa; phylum Arthropoda; class Insecta; order Hymenoptera; family Crabronidae; genus Cerceris; species Cerceris rybyensis. The sequence continues at coordinate 1,701,673 of OU342796.1, read as the reverse complement.
TTTACTTTTTTTAATGTACGATTCCGTTCATATGTTAAATCGAAACGTGTTTATAGAAATAAGTATGTAAGAAATGTTCGTAAGCCTGCTGTTAAAGGGCGCACAGAATATTAACAGGAGAAGTCTGTAATTGAAATAAAGAACTCTTAACGAGAATCTAAAGTAATGTACCCTACGTATCTATAGTGTTTCTATATTTTCTATTTCTGCAACAACTTCATCGGCCTTTACAATATTCCCTCAACCAACAATTATTTCAGTGCATCAAATAGCATATGTCCGAGGAAGAAGAGTGGCAAGTAATGAAAACTCTGCGAAAATGTGCTGCTACAAATTACTCTAATTTCTAGAAAGAAAAAACACAAACCAGACGGTTTGTTAGGTACAGTATCAGGCAAAAGATTTTGTAGTATTAGCAATGGGAAGAAGCACGGTAAAACGAACGAGCGAACGAGTTTCTTTTTCCTTCGTTCTCCGAGGGTCGGAGTCCTCGAGCTGCGAGCTCCTCCCTTCGCGAGCGTCGACGGACCATGGTAATTCCCCTTCTACCTCATTCCCCAAGGGGTTAGTTTTCACGCGGGTTAGGCGAGTAATATGAGCTGCCACTCAAGGCCCGTTCTGTATTACTGGTCGAGTAATTATGGCAAAGCCTCACACGGACACGCTGGTAACGTCGAAGCTGGCGAATACACTGCAACGTTATGAGTTTAAATTGTTGCCGAAGCAAGGAACGAAGGATAGGGAGGGAAGGAGACGGGAAGCGGGTCTGCCACTTTTGTCACAGGGTTACTGCGAGTAATTAAGGTCTCCTAATCAAGAACCGACCGGATCAGAATCTGAAGTACACTCGATGCTGGAGATTCTCCGTTTTATAATTCATCCAGCGGATTAACCGTGTTACTTTTTATTAGCCGACAAATGTATGTCACAAATGTCTTTATATTGCTGTATTCTACAATATTATATAAATTCAAGACATTGCAATGTGGCCGGACATCGTCTGCCTCAAAAATCGTCCTAACGAACCCAACGAAGAAATACCTCGGTAAATGAATCAAACACGATCCAATTTTAAACGTTCAGGGAGTCGGACCGGTTTTGAAATAAAATCAGTCCGCGCAGTCGAATTTGATCTCGCGCCGTTGGGTCATACCGAGCGTTCTCGTTTCGAGCGGAGCGTTCACCGGCCGAATTGTACACGCTCTCTTCGCAGAACTACGGCAACTTTAGTAATTTCAAGCAGGATACCGCTGATACAGCAATTAAGACCAACCTGGTTCCAATTGTTCGATCGGGCATGCATAAAATAGCCTGTATCAACGTGGCCGTGCGATAGCTCGAAGGTTAATGGCTAATCCAATTCGTACGGGGGAGATCTGTGCAAAGAGAAATAGAGAGAGAGAGAGAGAGAGAGAGAAAGAAAGAGATTGGGAGAGAGATAGAATGGAGGTAGTGCGTGCGAAGGAAAGGGAGGTTGATCGAAATTCGTTGTATGAAATATTCCAGCCAAGTTTCGCCAGGCGACGTTTTCATTCTAGCGGCCGGTCTGCCGAACTCCGCGGTGGTCGACGCTCAACGTCGACGTCGGGCAACGAGGTAAGCCGCGAAACAGCACCGATACGTCATACCGCATCGCTTTTCCGGTAGTTTATCAAGGAAGGTCTACCGACAGGAAGAACCGCGTTTCACCGTGACTTCGGTCAGAAACGCAAAATACGAAAGCATCGGCGTTGATGTTAACACCGAATGTGGTTTAGACGGTGTGATAACAGAACGGAGATTGATGTAACTTTTGGTCAGTATATCGCTACGTGCATTTGCAAATTTTCTTTTCCTTTTCATCGAACTCTCGGAGGCATTTAAAAAAGAGTCTGATACAATCGGTCATTAATAAAAATTGGGGGTATATCAGTTAAATTTTGGTATCCATTAATCGTCAAATTATGGATCTTAAACAGTATCGTTTCGTTGTATGGTCGCACATCGATGGTTAGTTCGATCACTCATCCCGAATTACGGAAATATATAGCGCCGGTCTAATAAGATTATTTGGCCTAATATAGCTGAAAATTAATACAAATATCAGAGAGCAGAGATATAAAATTTTCAGCGCACCCCTATTCCTGGATATCGTTTAGCGACGTTAATGGCTGGAATATCGAATGTTATTCCATTAAATTGCGATGAGTTCACATTTTGATATACGATGCGACTGGCATTATTCACTTCTTCATTTAGATGATACTAATAAATGGTATTAAGTTTGAAACAAATTTTTTTTCACTCGCAAATGATATTTCGAAGATTAAACACGACAATTCAATTCCTACAATGTAAACACGACAATGTATTCCTACAAGATATCTTTGTAAAGGGTTTAAACTATCACGCATGTAAGTACCTACGGAACTGCTTTGAGATTAGATTCGCACAGAAACGGAAATTTTAAGACAAATCGACGACGTGGCGCAAAATAAGGGAATATTGCGTAGAGATAAGTTGGGGTGTAGCAGATCCGGCGCGCTTCATGGGTTTGCGTACCCTCACTCTCACTGATAATACAATAATGTACGGTACAGGCTGTCAGGTACACTCTCATCGACTAAATAGAAGTGTATTAAGGCTGTCAGTTGCATCCTCATCGACTGAGTAAAAGAATACGCGAAATGTTTCAAGTATTCCCAATAAAACTATATGCCGCTTTCGAGACGTGTAACAAGATTCTTAAGGAGGAATTATTGTGTAATCGCTTTACTATTGAGTCGATGAATTTTCCGTTCAATCAGTCGGTAAATAAATTCGAAGACTTCACATGTTTTATCGTAGACATCAAACGGAAAGAAAATTCTACAGACTAATTTTGATAAAAGACGAAGATATGCATCAATATATGAAACTTGAAGCGTTTTTAAGACAGGGAAGTCGTATCAGAAATATTTAACTAAATGCACCGATATATCTGTTGAGTCATACGAGATTGTCATATTGTATTTGGGAATTTATCAACAACTTCTTGGGTTCCATGTATGGGCTAGATATGAGCTGTTATGTTTGCAAGTGGTATAAGTTCCTTTCTTCATATGTTGAAATATTTAACAATTCGTATAAAAACTTCCATGGTGTAAAATATAACAGTTAAAATTTTTTGGACGGAATCGAAAGCGTATTTCATTCTATAAACTGGCTACTTGAAATGTGAAAAGAAGACGCCGATGTTTAGCAGCAACTAACTTAAATACACTTTTCTCGAAAATGGACTTGTACCACTTTCAAAAATAATGGTTCATATCTGAAGAAATGAACAACGCTGTGCAGCAGTGATTCCCAAACTTTCGACATCTGTGTATCTCTTCTATAATTTCCGTAGCAATAAGTACCTGTCCTTGAAAAGAAAAAAATGCACACACTTCAATAACAATTAACTCATTAACGCCCAAATTATATTTTTTTGCTAAATTAAGAAAAATAACGAAATTTCCAAGTTATGTTGGTTCAAGTTTACTAAAAAACGCTATTCCTAAATTTGTTTTCAAATAAATTCTTCAAAAAGGAGGATCTATAAATAGATCGCTGGGCAAATAAATAAATAACTTGGGATCTTGAAAATATTATGCATTTAAGTGGTAATCTACAAATAGATCGGTGGGCGCTAATGTGTTACGAATCACTATTCCTATATTCTGCTCACGGTTCTCCTCCTGTCATATTTCTTTCTTAAATATTTTCCAGACTTCCCATCTGCATAGTTTCACCTTGTAAATCATCTCTCCAGATTCGTCACTTTGCCTTCCCAAAAAGTTACTACCTCTGCTTAATCCTTCTCTATGTTTTTTAGTCACGTACCTCAACTTCTCATTACCTTCCTTGACTTTCCTATCGTAAATCTTTCTTTTCCAACAGTTCTTCGAACACCCGCACCCAACACGTGCACTTCTTGACCGTTTCCCTCTCTTCCTTTATTTCTGAATTTCTTTCTTCCAACTTCTCTATTAGAGGTCAAGATTAATCCAAAATTCTCCGATTCTCCAGTTCCCTCCCTTGCCGAATTTCCGACTCGTCGTCCTCCCGATCGCTTGCCCGGGAACTCACTCTATCTCGATCCGTACACGTATACACAACGAACCTAACAGTACAAATAACAACCCGATACAAACAGTTATATATTTTATCGTTATTACCAGTGTATATTTGTAAATAGATTCAGTCATTTATACTTGTACGAATTCCACCTAATTTCAATTTCCTCACCAGAATAACTAACAATATTAGTCTAATTACGAGAAATCGTAATTAAGGTCGCGCTCGGCCGTGTCGCTGACGAATAACGTGTCGCGGATTTACGACCCGCATGGAATCGGTGTTTTTATACCGCACCCCAGTGGATAGCCGTGCGCCTTTCGCGACAAAACCATCGTCGTGAACAAATGGGTTAAGATATATATTTTTTTCTGTTATAGTACATAAACAAATTAATAATAAAAAGAAAATAAAATTAATTTATAAAAAAATATAAATCAAATAAATAAACGTTATATTATATGTAACATACATTATAATCGATGAAAAAATAAAATGAATGAATGAAATTGTTTATGTTGAAACAACAGATCGTCATAATGTGTATTCTCACTTCCATAGCCAGTCCAAATTTTCACACAATTTGTACCAATAGTTAAAAAACATTTCAGATCTGCCGACTATCTTAGCATAAATAATCATTTGGGTAAAATCGAGTGGGATCAACTCTTGTCTTCCTTACCTCTTAATTATGCAATTGATGTTTCATACAATCACTTAAACTTTTCCATCGAAACTTATGTTCCGTACTCGTTGCATCAACCCTCATCTCACCCACACTGGTTTCCTCGCAAACTGTTATCGTTAATCAAGCATAAGAAGATCGTTCACAGACGTTATAAAGAAACAAATGCATACTCCGACTATCTTTCCTTTCCTAATCTAATTGTAAGATCCAGATGAAAATTATTATGCAAACAATGCTGGCACAATGACTTTATACGCTCTGAACATACACCCATTAACAATCCTAAATCCTTCTGGAATTACATTTCATGCACATTTAATTATTCTAATACCGTCAACATATCTAATGTCGATATTAGCATTAGCGAAGTTTTTAATGCCATTAATTGGATCAGTATACACAAAGGAGCAGGTTATGATGGTATCCCCCCTATTTTTTTGAAATCCTGCATATTCATTCTGTCGCGCATACTCTGGATCCTGTTTAATAAATCTTTAAGATCCGGTGATTTTCCGGCCTCTTGGAAAGCATCCCTTGTCTTTCCCATTCTTAAAAGCTGACAGTACTACAGTATCTTCCTATCGTCCTATTAGTATACAAAGTGTTATGCTCAAAATATTTGAAACCATTATCACGAAGAAATTCTCCTTTTTATGTAATAACCCCATAATCGACGAACAACATAGTTTTGTACAAGGTCGGTGCAAAATTACTAACCTCCTTGCCTACCAACATTTTATCTCCAACTGTATAGAGAATGGTCTACAAGTCGACTGATCTAATTGTAAGCAAAGCTTTTGATTCAGTTAATCACACCATTCTCCTATCTAAAGTTAACGCCTATGGTTTTCATGGTAGTCTCCTTTTCTGGATTCAAAGCTACCTTACTAATAGATTCCAGATTATAAATTACAACAGATCCTATTCTGAGAGAATTGCAGTTTCCTGGGGCGTTCCTCAAGGATCACACTTAGGGCCACTATTGTTTGTATTATTTGTCAACGATATCTCTGGTATTTTTTCACATAGCAAATTTCTACTATATGTTGATGATCTTAAGATTTACCGTTCAGTCAAGTGTTTGGATGATGCTGCTCTATTACAGAGCGACCTTGAATATTTTTATCTCTGGTGCCATAGAAACAAACATAATTTATTCACATAACTAAGTGTCACGTTATTTGCTCCCATCTCAGATCTACTACTACAAAGTATCCATACTCCACAAACTTTTTGATTTTATCGATAGTACTACTTTATCGATAGACCTAACCTAGACAACATACGTGATCTAGAAATATTATTTTCCAGCAACTTATCTTTTCAGAATCATCTTAACTCAGTTATCAACAATTCAATAAAAATTCATGATTTGATCTATCGCACCTCCAAACACATCTCTATCATCTTTATACTTCGCATGCTTTATATTTCTTTGGTTCGTCCGCGTCTCGAATATGGATCTGTTATCTGGTCACCGTATAGTTACAAACAAAAAACCCTAATAGAGAGAGTACAACATAATTTTCTCAGAATTGCTTCATACTACACAAATTCACCTCTCTCTTACGATTGTCACAACTATGATAATATATTATCTCAACTCAAACTAGCGACTATTGATCAACGTCGTATGATAAGGCTAATTGTAAGGTATATTTCGTATGATAGCCGATATTGTATTTGTATATAAGATTTTCGATAACTTGATTAACTCTCCTGCTGTCTTAAGGAATTTGACCTCTTTATTCCTACCCACCGTTATAGGAAAAATTCACTTTTCGCAATGACAAACCATCATAATTTATACGGTTCAAACAACTACGGTAATTCCGGGGGAGATGACCGTACGGGAGAGATGGCCAATAGAAAAAAGTTCAAGTAATAATTGGACCGTTTATTTTGAAAGTGGTGTAAGTCCATTTTCTCTTGTTTCGAGATATTTAAGGGTTAGCATATCTGTCAATTTAAAAATATTGGTTAATTATGACGAATCTGACAATGTTTCTATAAATTTATCAATATCTAATTTCATTATACAAATTTCTTTTAGGCGAATTTAACTAAAATTATGTATATTTACAAGCTGCAAATGGACTTACACCACTTTCAAAATAAACGGTCCAATTCATAAATGGCAGTAAGTACCTACTTTGATTTAGTTCGATTCGTTTTGGCACGGGCAAGAAGTGTTAGTGGATTTTTTTGCGAAACAATTACGGAAAGGTGAGAAATTTGACTTTGTTTTTTAATAACACGTTCGATCTAAACTAACAATAAGCAGTTGACATATTAAATGGTCACAAAGAAGTTTTGAAAGTTTTGTCCGTTTTCATGCTTTCTTTGTGAAGTAAAGAAACTTTCTCGTGTTCTAACTTCAAAATTAACTACAAAATTGAGAAGTTGCTTTAATTAAGTAATGTGTAATCTCACCCGGACAATCGGGAAAGATGGCCATAGTATTTACGGGAGAGATGGCCATAGTATTTACGGGAGAGATGGCCATAGTATTTACGGGAGAGATAGCCATAAAATTTGGACGCGGCCTGAACGGAAAGTTCAGTGTTAGTCACCGATGACTTTTGACATCTAAAAAGCATATTAAAAAACGAAAATTGAAAGATAATGAAAAAGAAAAAAAGGAAGAAAAGTCCAAAAAACCAAAAATAAAAACGGAAACTAAGACTGATAGACCTAAGAAAAAAAAATACTGTTAAGAAACGAAAGGCAATTCGTAGGTTGTCTTATAGCAGTTGCGAAGAAATTCCCATCGTTTTCTATGATACCTCTGAAAGTGAATCTGAAGATAGAGAGAAAGAAAACTGCAGAGGTCGTGGTGATAATTATTACAGGACACAATTAGCTGAAGATTGGATACAATGCAATATTTGCATGTTCTGGGTGCATGAAAACTGCACCGAGTTTGAGGATATGTGTTCTTACTGCGGTAATAAGAAAAAAAAGGAGTTAAAAGATCTCAAGGGCAAAGGGAAAGGCAAAAAGAGTATTGGCCATCTCCCTCCGATCACTATGGCCATCACCCCCGGATACTCTGGGAGAGATGGCCAGTCCTAGTTTTTGTTAAAAGTTTAAAATGACATTGTTTGCGTTCTTTAAAGTGATTTATCGTTAATGTTTGATAAGAGTAATAAATAAAGTTTATGTTCTATATTAATTCAATGTTTTATTCATCATAATTCCTTCACAATAGAGTCTTAAAGTTACTAGGGCCATCTCCCCCGGAATTACCCTATATTAACCCATTGGCAGTTTAGCCCGTGACAGTCACGGGCGGAGCGTCAAGTAATAAACGGTTTATCCCGTTTAGTCTACCAAACATATCTAAGTCTACGACTAGATTCTTTGTTTCCTCTGTTTTCTAATGTTATTCGAACTAAAGAAGGAGATGTGGTTTAGTTTGCATGCCGAAGTGTTTTCGAACATAAGAAGAACTAGGCAATTTTGGGCTAAAATTCGTAATTTTACCAAACTGTGAAAGGGTTAACCGTCTACGCCTTAACTCAAATAGTTTTTGCGATTCTATAAACTTCTTTAATGTATCACTTTCTAAATTTAAGCGTTCTTTGTATAATACCGTCCATAATTCGTAAACATCAACATTCTGTACATTTACTGCAACAAAGGGTTTTTCCCGTCCGATTCTACAATAAATAATAATAATAATTTGATTCCATGATTATTAACTTTAATTTGAGATGCGGTTCCATATCCAAAAGCCTGTTCCTTCGTTTAAATTTAGTGCTTGCAAATGCTGAAAAAGCAATTTCACACAGACCTAAAGTTCGAAAAGGTAAGATGTTTTTTAAGACTTTCTCTGTTAAAACTGGATACGCGTGTTGCATTTTCAACAAAATGGCATCAAAACCTAACCCAGACATCAAAGTACATTCGTTATGTGTATTGTTAAAAAATCCTACTGAAGCTGATTCCAACAATTGTCAACATCGTGACACCCACGTTGCTACGGATGTGTATGTATAGGCACAATTCGATGTAGGAGTAGAAAAAATGTTTTGTCGATATCTAGAAAACTAGAGCTGAGTGAGGGTTACACGCATGAGAAAAAGTTACTTACAATTAGAATCATGATTCTGACAGCGTATCCAGAAGTTATTGAAATCGATGGGGCGGACCATCATCTGTACAATTCTAAAGCTTTTTACTTTTTTTCTCTGTTTGTCATCGATAAAAATGTGCTTCTTGCACCAGGAACAGTCAAACACTAATGCAGCGCGTACGCCCATCAAAATCTTCCCGTCTCCAAAGGCACGCGTACCACGCTTTGTGAAAAACTTTGTGTAATACAGGATTGTAAGTGTATGGGGTAGATACTTGTAACGCGGTAGACTTGATTGAAATGCATGAGAGTCGAGTTCTCTTGACGAAATATGTATAACAATGTATATAACTAAATTTCGTTCTAAAGGCGATAATGAGCAGCGACAACCTTGGACAAAGGAGATTAAGGACGCATGCGTCTTTGCTACATGTTAGTCCCAAAGGGCAGGTTGCAGAATCTTTAACACGTTCCGTGCCAAGCCGTTTTTACTCGACATGATCTCCAGGCCATTTGTTGTTTTGACTAAAAATTGATATATTATCACGTAATATGTCATTATATGATCAATCCGTAAGTAATTAGATTGTTTCGAGTGGTTATCACATTGTGTGCCATTTATGATACACGTGGCGCTGCGATCAGTTCAGCAGTAAAAGTCAGCCAGTTCTAAAATTTTCGATTAGTAAAAATGGTAATATGTAACAACGTTTTACGTAAAACTTTTAACTGGTACAAATAAGTAGCATTTGAGCTTTTCCCAAATACATCAGTTATAAACGCTTGCATATTGTGTAGTACTCAGCAACATAGACCTGTGTCAATAATAGAATTTAGAAAACGATTAGTTAATTACACTGTTCAACACGATTTTATTTTTCAAATATCCAATGAGTGATCCTCGTACAGTTAGTCATCCTAAACACGAATCCGTCGGCAGAATTGCTCCATCACCCTCAGTTTTTTAGTAAAATGAGTTTTTGTAAAAACACAAAATTTTGGCAGAAAAGGAGGTGTTACGCGAAAAGTATAAATGATGCGAAGTTGACATTTATCTTAAAAGATAGAGAAAATCATGTCGAATATTTTAGTGTATATATTTATTAAAATTGGTTGTTGCAAATAGTAACAAATGACCGTCAAAGTTTAAAAAAGTGCGGATGGGCGAACTCACTATGCTATACTTTTACATTTTTATGAAAAGTTATTTATCTAGCACGAATTTGCTATACTGAATCGGATTCCTTAGACATTTATGAAGAGAAAACTGCCCCCAAAAGTTTCGGGACTAGTTTTCAATCCCGACGGGAATGGTACACGTGGCACGAAACGTGTTAAGGTCGCATAATCGGCACGACCTGTCCAAGGTTTTCATGGCAATAGTGTTTTAGGTCAATTTGGTAATATAACAGCTTGGTAAACTATTATATATTGTAGGATCGTGAAAAAGAATGAGAGGCGCGCGGTAACCCATCCCAAGGCAGTGAACTCGGCCTGACAAGGGAACATATCGAACTCGAACACACCGATTTTGATGAAATTTATGTCAGATGTAGTCCTCGTAAGAATATTAGACACGTATTTTTTTATCGGCAACCATCCACTCTGAAGGGGTGAAAACACCCCTCAAAGTTGAGGGCGGGAAACACATTTTTGGGAATATCTCGGTAACCAGGGGGCAAAAAAATTTGAATTTTTTTAAAAATTGTTTGTTTTTCGACCAGGAATTAATGGTGTAAGAAAAGTCGCTTAAAAGTTATTTGTTTAAAAAATATATAAAAAATTAATTTTTTAAATTAATATCTCCTAGAATACATTCGCAATAAATTAAATAAATTTATGCACACAAACTATGGTCCAAATAAGAGGATACGTGTTTTTGGATTTTTTCGATTTTTGACGATAAGGGTCATTATTTCGCGTTTAACTTTTCTCGCTCCGTGCGGCACTGGCCGGCCGAAATGGACTTTTTTCATAACAAAGCTGATTTTATTGCAGACTTGTTTTCCATGTAGTTCTACATCGTAACAATCCGGAAGTATATAAATGAAATCATAAAAATTAGTCTACATAGTCCCCGTTACTGAAAAACTTAATTCGATATGCGTGGTTCAGTTGTGGCTATATAGATGAAGGACCTGAAGAATTCGAACATTTTGTGGATTTTTCTTTCATGCAATTAGAAAATATGAAATGTTTCCAGTACAATTGTGTGATCACACTTAAATGTTCTTGGTGCAAAGAACATTTATGTTTAACACACTTCTTCGTACAATACCATTACTGTGAACGCTATACAGAATAAAGTTTTTTATTTTTTTTTTATACTTTCTCGATTTTTCCTTTTGTCATATACGTAGAATGTTAGTCCTTACAACTACACCAGTTTTGTTTTGAAAGGAGTACATTTTCGTTTAATTGCTCCGTGCGGAACTGCCCAGTCGAAGTGGACTTCTTTCAGGACACAGATGTTCTTATGGCAAAGACCAGAATTTTAATAATCTTGTTAAAACATCAAATACTAACGGTTAGCGTCAAAACCCAAAAAATTAAAAATCACGTATCCACTGATTCAGGTCATAGTTTTTGTACATGTTATACGATAGCAGAACAACACTTATCAGGAAAAATTAACGTAAAAATTCAAATTTAAATGTATCATTAAAACAAATCGTGTATTAAAAAATTGAATTTTTTCGTTAATTTTATCTTATCAGATATCAGCCTTATTCCGCTATCGAATAGTATGTATGTACGTTAACTATGATCTAAATCAGTGGATACGTGAGATTGGAATTTTTTGGTTTTTAACACTAGCCGTTCTTATTTTATGTTTAACATTCTTTCACATAAATTATTAGAATACTAGTCTTGGCAATCAAATTAGCTTTGTTATGAAAAAAGTCCATTTCGGCCGGCCAGTCCCGCACGGAGCGAGAAAAGTTAAACGCGAAATAATGACCCTTATCGTCAAAAACCGAAAAAATCCAAAAACACGTACCCGCTTATATAGACCATAGTTTGTGTGCATAAATTTATTTAATTTATTGCGAATGTTTTCTAGCAGATATTAACAAAAAACATTAATTCTTTAATATATTTTTTAAACAAATAACTTTTAGGTGACTTTTCTTACACAGTTGAATTCCTGGTCGAAAAACAAACAATTTGAAAAAAAATTCAAATCTTTTTGACCCCTGGTTACCGAGATATTCCCAAAAATGTGTTTCCAGCCCTCAACTTTGGGGGGTATTTTCACCCCTTCAGAGTGGATGGTTGCCGATAAAAAGAATACGTGTCTAATATTTTTACGAGGACTACATCTGACATAAATTTCATCAAAATCGGTGTTTTCGAGTTCGATATGTTCCCTTGTGAGTAGCTTAATGTCGACGATCGTCTGGCTTGACGCGGAACCACTGCACCACCGGCTTCTCCATGCTGACACTTCCTTTCCACGTCCTTTTTCTTTTAAGTTCCTTATAGGAGGGCACCGCTCCGATACCACAATATAGTAATTTCCTACTGACAATGAGAGGAATTCGACAAGTGGAAACGAAATCAAACTCATAATTCAGATGACTCTAAAGGTCAAAAGGGGATATCGGGGTGACTTAGGTAGTAAGCTTTATTTCTGTTCAGAAAAACTCTGCTAGTCTAAAACAGTCGATCTAGCAAGCCAATAACTTTAAAAACAGCCACCGTATTACAACCCTATAACTCCGGAAATTCTTTTCTTCCTCCTCTCGGCTACAACTGTTGCAATCATTCTGTCTGTAATCTGTGACTTCAAATAGGTTCCATCTCTACAGCTACGATATATCTATCACGTAGAAAACTTGATATACGCATCAAGTACACTCTCTGCTTGAGAGTCCAGACCCGAGTCGAAATATTAGAGACAATTTTAGACGACCGCACTGCGTTTGTACTGCGTTTGCATCGAACGTTTGCACTACATTTGCAAAGTGAACAAATGCGTTTGCAGCACATTAGAAAAAGGCCAGCAGCACAACCGCACAGCTCTGTTGCGCGTTTGTACTGGATCTGCAGCGGGTCTGCATGCATCCATAGCACGTTTGCACTTGATCTGCAGCGTGTCTGCATGCATGCATAGCACGTTTGCACTTGATCTGCAGCGTGTCTGCATGCATGCATAGCACGTTTGCACTTGATCTGCAGCGTGTCTGCATGCATGCATAGCACGTTTGCACTGGATTTGCAGCGTGTCTGCATGCATGCATAGCACGTTTGCACTTGATTTGCAGCGTGTCTGCATGCATCCATAGCACGTTTGTATAGGGTTATTAAAAATATGAAATTACAATACATATTCTTTAACTTATTTGTAATTAATTGTTTATTAAAATTATTACAATATATATATAATTAAAATAAAATAAAACAGCTTATAAATGACCCCTAGATAGATACACCTATATATATACTCAATTAAAATAAAATAAAAACAGCTTATAAATGACCCCTAGATAGATATACCTATATATATATATACAATCAACCTAATTATCATCCACCATATGGACAATATCAACACTATCATAATAATCAAAGCCAATACTAATCCCCATATCAACAACCTCAATACTTTCTACAATTTGGTAATCCTTCGCAAACATATACAGTAAAAGCTCTTTATTCGCGGGGTATATGTTCCGTAAATATGCCGCGAATACAGAAACCGTGAATATGGAGTGGTAATTTATATGGGATTATAGGGGATATGTTCCTAGGTGACAAAATAAAAAACAAATATATAAAAAAATCAATTTGATTGAAGTTTTTGACCATATTGATTAATTATTACCTTCAGGCTTAGGCAATGGTTTAAAGAATTTAGTAATTTTTTCTTGCTTGGCAGTTTTTAAAAGCTCCTTCAATTCAGACTGATATTCAGCAGTGGCATTAGCAATTTGCCTCTTAAAAATAAGACTTCGTTCCATAGACGGATCAATTTTCATAAAGAAATCATAAAGCTCATTTGCCATTCTTAAACCTTCGCTGAGATTTTTCTCTAATAAAGTGTAATGTTCAGTAAATTGATCCTCTTTCCGAATAATCTTTTAATTCGACAAAAACCCTGTCACCAAAGGACGGAACGTCTAATAGGTGGCAGCATTTAAAAATATACTTTATGCATTGAGTAATAAGGTTGCTTTCATTCTGTTTGTTTACATTCTCCAAAATTATGGCTTATGTCAAAAGCCGAACCAATACAGCAGCGATATCATTTAACAACATACTTCAGGCATAGTTGCAATAAGGTCTATTTTACTTTTTTAGTAGTCCATTTGACGACGCGTTTACAAAGGATATTGGGTTGGATACCTATTGGAATCTTTTTTATTAATATGTATGTACCGATTAGATCCGCGAATAAAGAAATCTTTAGCCGCGAATATAGGAATTGGGTCGCATTTTTTTGATCCGCGAATAGTGAAAACGCGAATGAAGGAAGCGCGAATAAGGAGCTTTTACTGTATATAATTGTTTGGAAAATATGTAGACTATTGGTAGAGATTTAGTAGAGATGATACGTTGTCTTTTGGTTTTGGTAGTAAATTTCTCTGTATTGACGATGCTGGTGAAATATTTTCTTGTCCAACTAATTCAATGTCTTTCGGTTTAAATGGTGTGTTTTTCTCTATTAATAGTCCTGATGAAGGATTTTTTTCTCCAGCCAATGTATTATCCTTCGTTTTTGATGGTGTATTTTTCTGTATTAATGGACTTGATGAACTATTTTCTTCTTCAGCTAATATGTTATTAGGTGTTATTGGGCTAGGTATTGATGATGAAGCTGCCTGTATTAATAGTCCAGGTGATATTGCTCCTTCAGCTCTTGGAGATTGGCGAACACATTTTTTTTCGAGTTAGAATTTTTGATTCATCCGAATCTGATTGTTCATGTTGGTTCTGATTGTCAATTTCACGAAAACTATTGTAAGACACCGTTTTCTCCTTTTATATATATAATACAATACGGGCGTTTATAAATATTTAAGCCGATAAATACAATATACAATAAAGTCGTTTCCCGCCAATAATACAAATATAAATTTATATTTATTAATAATGCTTGATCGCGACGTCACTCTTGTAAGAGTGTTCCCTCGATGAGTGCAAGGCGTCGACTGACTCCGTAACGACTGCCTTGCTATCCCTCGTTGTTATTGCTGGGTCCTTCGAGGACCTCCTTTTCCTCGAAAAGGCCCGGTAGGGGTGAGGGTCATTTTCGTGCAAGCGTATGTTAAGCCCTAAAAAATGTAATTATTGAGTGCATATCTAGTGCAGACGTGGTGCAGAGAATAAGTGTGTCTACAGACCCCTGCAAACCTGCTGCAGATCTGAAAATTTCGACTCGGGCGAGTGCATATCTAGTGCAGACGTGGTGCAGAGAATAATTGCGTCTGCAGACCGCTGCAAACCTGCTGCAGATCTGAAAATTTCGACTCGGGGAGACTCCACAGACTACAGAGATTTGACCTCGAGTTCGCTAATTGTGAGTTTGAACCTTCAACTTTATCGCGATAAGATTCCATCAAATCGCTAGGACCGGTATAGAAAATTCCTCGGGACTGAGTATTGACGTGCAAAAGTCGTGACGGGACGGTTAGAGCGCGATGCGTCATTCATCGTGGCTTTTCCGGCTGTTTATCGCGATAGTCTGGCAAACGGGAAGCGGTACAATGGCGGACACGGTGAAACAAAGAGCCGCGCTCATGCAGGTATCGCGGCATTGCTCGGTATTGCTCTCGTAACGTCCTTCATGCCGCAAGGGTGGAATGATGAAGAGACACCATGGCGGAACATGGCGCAGAAGCGAGAACCAAGCGAGATCCGTACGAGTGATCACAAGTGGAAGGGTTCGACGAGACAACACATTTGAGACACCTAGTTACTAATGCGACTTGTAGTTATACATACTCCGATAGATAGGAAAAATGCATTTGCTCTCTGTAATTGACCTTCAACGGGTCTGATTTTCCGCCAAATGCTTCAGCATTAATCTTTCGTATGAATCCCGACAATTCATGGATTCTTCAACTTACGAGACATGAAGCAAAATTGATCTTCGCTGATGCATCCTTGTTTTGCTCCTTGAGATGAAATTTCCAAAACTGATTTTCGAATGAGTTACCGTCAACGAGAAAGCTGAAGCGATTTTTATCGAAGGGGTTATCAATTTATGGGTATTTATATGCGGTGGATTTCAATTATCGTGTTCTCAAAAACAGCTACTATGCACAGGCACGATTTAAGACAAGTTCCAAATCGTTAAAGCTCCATGCTATAGTGAGAGAACAATTTCCAAAATATGAAGGCAGAAAATTCGAGCTGGAATTATGTTGAAACCTAAAATTCTATTTTGTCTGTTTGACTATCTACCAATTTGTATGACCCGCAGAAGTTGAATAAAGAACGTGCTGATGAACAGAGAAAACAGAGCGGGAGTCGATGTTACAGGTGCGAGAATTTTGGAACGATAGTAAAGCGCTATCGTTTCTAAACAATCGTGGTAAAAGTGACTTAACCGTATCATTATCTCGGTATCTTCAGAGATCAATAGGACGGTGAAAGAACAACATCAACGAGTTACCACCAGTAAAAGATTACTGAAAACGAACTTCATTATTAGTCGTGCATTCGTTGCACTTGTCATTTAGGTCTTCGATACGGTGAATCAATGGATAAATAATAATTTGCAAGTGCCCATTTACAAAGAATCATGCGAGATAATCGCCTAAGATTGCCATTCGGTTCTACCGTCACGACAAGAAATACTTCTGTGGAGAGTGAATGTGTTTGCAAGTGTAAAACTCGCCGGATGATTTAAAACTGCGATTGAAACTTACGAGCCGATATAATTAGAGTTAAAAATTTGTGCCAATAACTCGAAACCTTGCTTACATTCGCAAGTTTGTAACAAGAATGTCCGCGTTAATGAAAATCTGATTGGAGCTTATTACTCGAGATGTCGGATTGATCCGCCATTTCGAAGTATCGTCGCCGATAGAAATTCTCATCTCGGTGTATGCGGCTTAAAAACAATTGGACCCCTATCACCAAGGGTAGAAATTCCTTTTCGAACTTTCGATTGCCAGCCTTCTTCGTCATGATATCCTTGCAGGCGCATAGTCCTCTATAGTGAGATCGCCCACGTACACAGACTAAAGTATAATAATAATACCGATGCTTGCACCGCGAGAAAATAATGTGAGAACGATTTCTTCCTGGGCGCATCATTATCTCCCTCTTTTCTCGTCGAAGCGATCGATCTGTCGAGCCGATTCCAAGCCGAACCGGACAACCCTGCAATTACTATCTATTATCTCCTGGCGTGGGTGTAGGTATAATCTCGCGATCGTGTCGAGAGCCACTCCGTTCCCTTTTCTCCTTCCACCTCCATAGCCTTGCCTCCTTGCCTCTCTCCTCGAAACACTAACCTCCGTTAACGGAAAGCAGAGCAAATAGAGAGTACACTGGGGAACCGATATCGCAGAAGAGGACGAAGAAAGTACCGAGTTACAATCGCACTGTCCTGTGAGATCAAAAATATCGGTCTTGTCGCGGAATATAGAGAAACTTCTCTGTAAAAGCTTGGGGAATGTACCTATGTAAAATAACAGTTTACAGTATCAATTTCGCGTTGATTTTGAGCTAAGGTTTATAATGGACATTTTGAATTCGCAAATATTAGTCGATGAAATAGCATGCGTCAAATTTTGGGAGCTGCATTTTTTATTCTTATTTGATGGAAAATATTTGGATCCACAGATACATAATTTTACGAAAAAATGAGGGGTCAGTGACTGCACCGGATTAAAAAAATGCGGAGTTTATTATAGAAATACGATTGATGTTCGTAAAAGCGAAAAATTGTAAGGCAAACTAGCAATGGAAATATTATTCGTTTTAAGAGCGAAGCGGTATTAATTGCCCTACCACTCGAATCTTTGAGCATCGCCGAACAAATGTGTAACTGCTGAAAACAATTCGTCCGTTTTCGAGCATTCAGTTTGTTCTTTGAGCGTTCGCTTCATTAGCATATGCAAATACTCTTGAAAAGAGGGTCAAGCTTATTTATATACTTCGGTACAAACGTTTTTCTTTTGGTCCTACCCGGGGATACGAAAGATTTACTTTCCCCCGAACTCGCTTTTTTCACGAGCATCCATTATAGCCCGATTTGCGTCGGTTTGAAGAATTTATAATTTTCCGGATAACTTGTGAAATTGATATACGCATTGGAACAAAGTTACGCTGCCAATTACCACTGAAATGGAATTTCGTCATTAAACTTTCCCTAATGGAGGACTTTTTCAGTAATCTGTTCAAACAACCGCAACGAAGAAACTAGTATTTTCAACAACTGTATGCTATACATTTCCCAGTGCACGTTTAGAACAAGAAAAAAAAAAACGGAAAACAGTAAAGACGGAGAAACACGTTAGAAAGACTCGCGCTACTTAAATTCGTACAATTTTTCCAGAATATTCACGATTCTCAAATGAAACGGCAAAAAAAAGGGAACGAACGATCGTACCGACTGAAATTTCATGGAAAATTCCAGGGGACCGTTTACGAATCCTTTCTACGGACAGTCCAAAGTTTCATACGCGCTTTACTCCCACAGTCGTACAACGAACTTGTTATCGCGAGTTCTTCGTCCTGTTCCTCTGCATCTTTTTCCCCTACGTAACCTCCCCTGTCATTCGGAAATCCTTCCTCTCCCCGTTACCGGTCATTTTACTTTTAAAGACTCGTCAGGTAGCACAGAGAAGTCCATGGATATTTCAAATTGTTCTTTTCTATGGATTTACATCTTTCGTAAACTGTTTTTTAGCGATACAAAAATAAAAATCGTGTTCCCCCATTTTAACCCGGTAGCAACGTAATGATGAACACGTAAAAAAAGGGAGTTAAGAGAGAGGAAAAGAACGAAATTTTTCTTCGAAAGATAAACGATTTGTCCATTCGAAACGTATAAATTTATATAGGAACGACATAGCCGTAAGTGTGCAGACGATGCACTTAAATCCAAAAGACGGCAGAAACGTGTCTTCAAGTCGGAGCTTCAATTTCGTGCCCCAAGGACACTCGGAGTAGGTGTATTATCCGTTCGAAAAACAAGTCTTGTTACGTGATTACGAGAGGTACGTTTCTTTCTTTAAATCTTTCTTCCTCTCTTCTGTGTTACGCTTGAAGAGACTTTAATCGAACGGTTATCGGGACGTTCGAGAGTTTCTTGGACTAATTTCTAACCGAAGACGAAACGAACTTTTACACTCCTCCCCTTTACCCCTAAAAGCCTCGTCGTTTCGTTTTGGTAAAATATGGACTTCCATAAGTTACCTTCACGTTTACGTTACGCGAAGAACAGGTATCGTGATATTTCCTAGAACATTTTTTTCACCAGCGCTCGTATATCACCCGTGTAGCATGAAAATATTTAAACGATAATAACCGGTTATATCTAAATTATCTTGTAATGGTGATTAGCTCGTTTAGCGCGAAATAACGGGAAAAAGAGAGATAAGACAACCGGACAAAAGTAAACGCACTCATATATTTTGCCGAGCCATTAAAAATTCCAACGGAATTTAAAAACAATTAAAATCCATAGATTGCGTGAAGCTCACGTTCCCACACGAAATCGCAGCATGTCTTATGATTTACACCGATCCTTCGATGGAATTTCTTGAAGGAATGTCCTCCCGTGGGTTCTGACTTTTCGAATTGGCGCGTCGCTCTTAATTAACGCCTCTATGTCGATTAGGACACTTATAATAATCGCGATTCCGCTGACACCCCATATTTCATGATTTTAATGATGCCGTAAAAACCCGAGACCCCATAGACACCGAGGGAATTTTCAATGTAGACGGGCAGGTGAGAGGGACGTCAGGGAGGCAAAGGGGGAATGGAAGCTGGAGGAAGTTGATGATCGTACTGCGTGTCACCCAATCAGCCGGTTGCCCCCGGCGTGGCGAATTAATATAATTTATGAAAATGAGTCTCACCGCCGATGGCCACTGATTCTCCGAGGCATTCATACCTATATCTACACACCTATCTATCTCGTATATGTATACATGCATGTGTATTCGCGTGTATACCTATATTATACGCTATTCAAAAAGAGGATATCCAGTCTGGGAAGAATTCTGCGCGCTAACCAGCAAACCACGAGGACTTCGCGTTGCGAACTCGGTGATCGCGAGGATTCACAATTTTTCTTGATTCGATTATTTATTTTATACCTACCTTCCGACTAGGCTCTTTGAATTAATTCCACGGCTTAACTTATTAACGGACAGTAAGAGACCGGGGTGGTAATGAAGGCCATGGATTTTTCGGCTCTAATATGCTTCCACGAATGGCATACACCCCGGGGACATAAAACACACATTCAATTTACTTTAATGCGCTCCTCATTAAACATAGTTCAGTCATTTTTCTCTCATATTCTGTGAGATTCGTTATATTTTATACAATTTTACCTACAACGCTGGAAATGAATTTGCGGCTAATGGAAACGATCGTGATTATAATTTTTCAAACAATAAAAACGTTGAAAATTTCGTCGCGAGAAAAGAATGGGGGATGAATTTGTGCGGTGAACCGGAAAAGAATAATTTTAACGGTATCGAGTGTTCGACGATAAGAGTATAAGTAGCAGAATTATAAGGGGCAATGGAACTTGTACTTGTAGATTAGTGACATCATTATTTGTGTTACGTTGGACACACGTGTATTCCAACCATATTTATGAGGCTTACTCGGTTAAACTCGCACTTGAATTTGTTTCACGTGCATTTCAGATTACTCTTACGTTTAAGTAATACGTTTCTAAAAAGAAATTTTAAAATTAAAAAAAAAATTTAACGTAAAATATTGTTTAAAACACACGTTTCATGGTACTAATTGACGCGAGGTATAAATTCGTTTCGTGAAGCACCCGGGCATCAAAGTTTACTCTTATCGATCGTAAAACAAATGCTTCTGCCACAACATAATTAAAACGATAATGAATGGTCAATATTGGACACGAATTAAGTGTTCAATAAGAACTTAGTGTCCGTTTTAATTTTTTCATTCAAACTGTCGATAATTAGGAATCTGTATAAAATCTACTCCGAAGTTGTAATTGTTAGTGATGAAAAGATAAGAAACTTGAAGGTAATGATTAATAGTATAACGCTTAAGATAACGTTGATGAAAAATGTTGTCCATTCGACTTTGAGTTTAACTTGTGGATATTCCCATCGAAGCAAAATATACTGTAGTCCACGGCAATCGTGTTGCAACATAAAATTTGAAACAATTCATTAAAGTCTGTAACAGACAGATGAAGTTTGAGTTCGTTACAGGCAGCAATAAAGTATAACTAGTTACGAGGAAAGTTTGTACAGAAGTATGGAAATAAATAAGAAGCACGGTAATTGCATAACATTAATATCTACGCGGCTAGTACGGTGCGGATTTTTTCAGTCGGAAACCGAAAAAGCAAACTAATCTCGTAACGCTACAAAGCTCCACTTCAACGGAACTTGTCGAGTATTTTGACCGAAATAACGAATTCTCCCATCTCATTTGCCCGATCGAATTTTCCGACTATGCAAAATTATGCGAACAATGCAAAAGTCGAAAAACGTGAAGTTTATACTAATAATAATAAGCTTTGTCCGGTTGCCTCGAAAGACGCAAAGTATCTCTCGGCAACGTCTTGTACGCTTCAAGGGCGAGGATAACCGCATGGAAAAAGCATCGAGTCAGGGTCTTCGGTGACAAGGTAACTCGTTCCGACAATAATT
Organism: Cerceris rybyensis; assembly: GCA_910591515.1. Classification (NCBI taxonomy): domain Eukaryota; kingdom Metazoa; phylum Arthropoda; class Insecta; order Hymenoptera; family Crabronidae; genus Cerceris; species Cerceris rybyensis. The sequence continues at coordinate 1,679,991 of OU342796.1, read as the reverse complement.
CATGACGATTGTATCGAAGAAAATACATACATTGATATCAAAGAATGATTTCTCGCTTTCTGGGTATCATCGACTAGAACAGCCCCTACTCCTTCGTTTTTTACTCCGCTCCTTCTCTCTCTCTCTCTCTCTCTTCCTCTCTCTCTGTATCTATCTATCTATCCTTCGCATAAATTTCTTCTATCTACGAACTGCTTTTTAAAAGCAATCTCGTGAAACTTTTGCAGGATTACGAAGTGTTTCGTGGTGGATAAGATATTCACGGAAGCGGCGATTGCGCCCGCAACAAAATTCAATTCGTTATAATGTACATATACGATAATACATTTTTTCCACTCACCGCAATTGCAGATCACCGTCGGTCTTCGACGTCCTGAAACAAAATCGAAAGAGATTTTGTAAAATCACTGTCATGATACTATGATTGAATGTAATTTATCGAGAAAATATCGACGGCAGAAAACTCTCCTTTTTTTTCAATTTTAAAAAGCGTATAGAGTTTACGCGATAACGTATAAGTAAATTTTGATCTTTTGACCCTTTTTGTACCATTATTTCAGGAAATAACAAATAATACTTAGGTACCTAAGGTACTCTTATTAGAAACTTCGTTTCGATTAACATATATTTTTTAAAAGTTCCCATGAAATGGACGTAAAGTGATATGAAATACCGAAATTAGGCTATCGAATGCAGTTTACATAAAGAGTTGCATCGATAGCTATTAAATTTTCTTTGAGTTATATATGAGCCGTTTATTTTAAAAGTGCCGCAAGTTACTTTACCGTAATAAAAAATAATGATTTTTAATGATTACATGAAATTATATGTACTAGCAGAAATAAAATTATGCAACATAACAAGTTCAAGCGAATCATTTAAAAAATTAGCATCAATATTTTTAAACACGTTAAGTAGCAAACCCTTAAATATCTCTACGTAAAGTGAAGTGACTTGTGTATGTCATTTTCAAAATAAATGGCTCACATGTCCCATTATTTTCGACAGAATTGACAATGAAACGAATATAAAATGTTCATGTATTATTTTTCGTTATATATATACATAGAGAAGAAATTATCATGTTGTTTAATATCAACGTAATGCAGACAGTGCACGGACTACTTTGGATACCTCTCTTGGTTTCCCCGTAAACTTGCCGGGGCGTCGAATCTCGTAAAGTATGCATTTACACAGGCACTTCCAGTTGGAGCCACTTTAGATAGGAATCTGGCGCAGGAGGACGCATAAAAATTAATTTCGACGGCATCGCGTTAAAAGAAGAGAACCATATCGAACTCCGAGGTCCCTTTATCGTATTAATAAATTAAATAGTTACATTTCGTGTAGCACGCGCCGAGGATGAATTGCGGGCAAATATTTGCTCGTTCGACGTGCAAAATAACCGGATTATACGTTCGATTTATCGTGACGATAGTTTGGTAAATATAAGTGTACATCGTGAAATTCCATTATCCTTCGTTTTGAAAATTCAATTGAAAAATTCAGACTTCTCCCATTTATTCAAAAATGAAAATTTTCAGGGGAAACGTTCGCGTAATTTTTACACTCGACGAGGACAGCGTAATAACAAGAAGGGGCATTTGCATATCCGGAGCCTCTACAAATGCGTGGTAGTAACGGAAACGATACAACAGAAGTATTTGTTGCACACAATGATGTTGCGTATCGTTTCGGAAAACCGAGGGTCGATGCAATTGATCCGAGAGTTCGGATAAACGGACCTTCCGCCGATAGTCGAAACGATATTATTGCCGGAATTTTCTCTTTGCGCACTGGATCGTGTTAACGAATACGTATTTCACGATGAGAATTCTGCGTATAATATCAACAACAAAAAAAACCCTGCCGGCGGAAAATATTTCTGTCTCCTTCTCCCACAATTTTCATCGTGTTCAACGAACCGAAATCCACCACCGTTCAACTCGATGAAAATTATTTCCTACGTTTCCTGTATACTGTTAAAACGTATCCTCGTGGAAAGGTTAAAAAATGAAGCAGCATATTCCACTGTGGCCGATTTTGGACATCTAGCTGGGCAAAAATAATTTTAACAAAGAAGGTCGTGTTTATTGTTTGGAAACCTTTAATTGTTTAAAAACATGAATGTTATGACATATTACGTTTATGACGATATATCCCATTTTATTATATTTATAATATATTGTTACGCCAATATGAAGTTGGCGTATCGAACGCCAATATGAAGTTGGCGTACCGAACGAACTGTCCCATCGAACCGGTACCAGTCGAGAATGGAAGTCGATGGATCGATCGGCCGGTCGTTGCTTGACGACCGGAAACGTTTACACAGGAATTCGCTACCGAGCTTTCGTAGAGAACAGACGTTCCATTTCATACTGTATTTGTAATTGTGAAATAAAGAAATGCCAAAACGCGGTAGATCCTCCGCCAGGTGTAACAATATTATACATACGGCAGTATCATTATATTAGGTTGGTGCAAAAATAATTGCGGTTTCCATTATAAAAAGTTTTAAATATTGATTTGAAGTTATTTTTCTTGTAACTAAATATATATATAGCATACTATTTGAAAGCGTGAAGTTGGCTCTTTCGATATATGTTTCTCATTTAATTTTGATTCTTCACACGTGGCTATATTAGGTCAGAAAAGTAAGGGTGGAAAAGAAGCAAATTCGAGCGATATTATTGTACGAGTACAATTTGGGACCTAAAGCTGCGGAAAATGCTCGTAGTATTAATAAAGCATTTGGCCAGGGAACTGTGACTTACATTAGCGTACAGCTCAACATTGGTTTGACTTTCGTAAAAGCGACAAAACGCTTGCAGACGAAGAGGGTCGCCGCACCTCCTTTTGTCTAAGAAGATCCACGCAAATCGTCTCGAGCGATTGCAGAGGTACTTAAATACTATATGTTGATATTTAGTAATAAGAAAACTAACTTCAAATCAATATTTCAAACTTTTAATAATGGAAAACGCAATTATTTTTGCACTAACCTAATATTATTATAACATATCTATTAATAACACTCTTATTAAGTATTCCAAATTTTGTTGTCTTAAGAATTTTCTAAAATGACACTGCCAAAAAAATGATATCGTTGTTATTTTATTTACATCAGTACACGTTCTAAATACAAAAAACGCAAAGTAGAAGGCAGTACAGCTTTTTTGTAAACCCCGCAAAACTTTTTAAATATCCAAAAAATTACATGCAATTATATCTTTAAAGAATGAGACATAGCAATTAATATTTAGAAAACTATTACCTTGAGACATGCATAGGGTGCGGCGGAATAACATGTCGAAACGGGCACGAGGTGATTCCTTATGAAAAATAAGAAGGAAATATAGAAAAACATTTGTAATTTAAGACTTGACTTTTTCAGAAAATTGTTTTTCACTGTTCACGAACGCAATTAAAAAATGATATATGTCTTTATGTCTTGTAGTTACCAAGCTATTTCAGGAAATGCATTTTCAACCCTCAACTTTGAGGAGTATTTTCCCTCCCTCAATATGGACAATGGCTAATAAAAAAGATACTTATCAAATATTTCCTCAGTATAAGTATACTGCCTTTTTAGCTGCAACATCATATGTACGCATCGCATTTTCAAACTCGGTTTTCACGAAAACTAAGGTATGAAGTAAACAATTTTATTTTATATTTTCCCATATAGAATCAACTTGTAACTCCTTGTATACATGGTCTGTCCGGAAAGTAATGCAATTATGTTCGTAAAAAAAGATATATTTAAATTACTGATACAAACGTTTAAAATTTTTCAAAATACTCTCCTTGGGCATCGATACAATTTTGCCAGCGACTTTTCCATGCACGGTACGCATCCTGGAAGGCGTCGACGGGGATCTCGTTTAGAGCTCTCGTCATGGCGCGCCGCGGCGGCTTGAATCGCTTCTACGGTTCCAAAATGGATTCCTTTAAGGGCAGTTTTGATCCTCGGGAACAAAAAGAAGTCTGCCGGAGCCATGTCAGGACTGTAGGGAGGCTGGGGTAACGTTGCCAAGCTGTGCTTGGCCAGGAACTCCCGGACGCACAGAGCGATGTGGCTGGGTGCGTTGTCGTGGTGTAGCTGCCACGAAGCGACGATCTCCTTTCGGGTTGCAAATTGACTCTAACAATGTCGTGCACAGTGGTCTTCGAAATATTGAGAGTCCGTGCAATCATTCGAACACTCATTCGACGATCGCTATTCAAAAGTTCAAAAACACGGATAACATTTGCGTCACTTTTGCTGCTTGACGGCCGTCCAGAGCGGAGGTCATCCTCCACCCCTTCTCGACCATTTTTAAATAAATTGAACCGCCTGGAAACTTGTGAATAGGAGAGAGCAGAGTCCCCGTATGCTTCCTTAATCATTTAGTTGGTGTCGGCGAGGCTTTTATTTAGTTTAGCACAAAATTTAATCGTGTAACGTTGTTCGATATTTTTCTCCATTGCGCGTCGTGACACAGAAACTAGTCGGAGGTTCACTGAAACAAAGATTCTGACGGTCCCAGAGCACTGAGCACACCGAGAGTGCAAGCGTTGTGAAGATAAGAGTCCCGCCCATCTAACCTAACAAGTTCGAACACGTTCGGGCTAGGAAAAATGGCGGGAAAAATCAAATTGCATTACTTTCCGGACAGAACTTGTATGTTATTCCGTTTCATCCTATATAATACATAATAACCTAAAACAATGTTGAAAATATATAATGTTGCGAAAAATCAAACTTAAGACAAACAAAAATGAAATCGATAAACCGTCTTCTTGAGAAATACCAATTGAACTGGTTAGCTACCTTAACTTTAACCTCTTTCAGATAAAATTCGAAAAGGTGTAGCCCCGAAATAGAGTTTCTTTATTATTTTTCAGGTACTTAGAAGTTTGTAAATACCCATCACAATAATATTTAAACAATTCTAAATTTTTATTTTTGCCTAGATATATTCGTAAAATCGGTTACAGTAGCGTTCTCCGATTACTTTATGCTTCTTTTTGCTCAGAATTTAAATGCCGAATATACTAAGAAATTTGTCAATATTATGCTTTGAGATTTATACGAATCCAGTGGTTCGATTACATAATAATTTTACGAAGTGAAATTTATTATACTACATGAATAAAGAAACAGTAGTAACAGCATCAATTTTCCAGTCATTGAGTACAAACGGAATCGTTTTAACGCTCTACAGTCAAACGAATCGTGCATCGATAATTGCCATTAAGTCCGAAGATGCACTTTGCGTTGATTGTAAATAATTGACAATAACGCTTATATGTATGCGTTGGCGGTGTGTTAATAGACTTACATCTACATACATGGTATACATACAGTGTTAGATGCGTACCTACCGAGGCTGCTTATATAGGCAGGACAAAACGTTTGTCTCGCCGTTTCGCGACATTATTAATTGCATCATTATCCCGCATCCGGCCGCAGCCCAAACAAATGCTAATCGGCCAAACGTCCTGCCTATTACGTTTTGAACACACGAAAGAGTGTCTTGAATCTCGTGTATCGTGGCAAGACGATTCACAATCGGTGACAGATGCTTTCGTTTTCAGTGTTCGTGCGATAACAGCCTCCTGTTCACAATTGCTGGTAAAGTTGGGTTCTCGTGCGTTGATCAATCTCTTGATCACTGAAGGCAAGTTACTTTAGACGTCTGAGAAGATTTCTTTCATGGATGAAGGTTTAAATAAACTGCTAATCAGTTGCAATACTTGGTAAGGGAGTCATGAAATTAACAAGCCGGTCCATCGGCAGAAGAAGAAACAAGACGCAAGGAAGCATTGTGATTTGTTTTTGTTTTCACAAAGTTGCCATTTGCACAATTACGGCAATTATTGTACTTTTTTAACGAGTACGATAGAAATTGTTACGGAGAGAATCACGGTGGATGTTGTACCTGGAATTCTTCTCGTGCGTGAATGAAATCTCCGAGAAGAAGCATTTAATATTAACCCTTTGGCCTATAACCACGAGTGAGACTCGTGGTAAGAAATTTGTACCATAAGCGAAAACCACGAGTCTGACTCGTGGTAAAGAATTTGTGCCATAAGCGAAAACCACGAGTCTGACTCGTGGTAGAAAATATGTGTTATAAGCGAAAACCACGATTCTGAACAACTGAATGCCACGGCGCGCGACCAACTTTTTTGTTTACTATGGCTCGCGCAATTGGCAGATATCGTGTAGGACAAAGGGTTAATTATTATAGTTTCGGGAGGATTGAAACAAGATTATTTCAATCAAACAAAGGGAATACTTTATTAGAAAGATTTGGAGCAAAAAATGTAATGCAATACTGATTGATTTTACGACATGCTTACTTAGCGAAAAAGTGTCATCAAAATTCGCAATGAAACTGCGAAATCTGGATTACACGTGCCACATGTAAATCGGAAAACGATGAAGATCTTTGGAAGTGAAAATCCTTTAATAAATTTTAGACATATCTCTTGTGTGATTGAAAAAACTGTTTCAATTTTTTCAATTTTCACGCAGCTTTTATTCCAAAGGAGAACTGTTTCAAGAAAAATCGAAAAAGAGAAGTATTGGGAACTTTGATTAAAATTTCACATTACCCGAAAAATGCAACAAAATGACGATATCTTTAATAAACGCCCATTAACTTGACGTATCTCTGTCCAAAACTTCATTTCATCTAAAACTCAAGGTTTTGCCGAGAAAGCTTCTGCTTTATTAACACTAAAACTACAAGGTGTATATCTATTGTACTTAAATATACTTACTGAATAAGTACTTTGGGGGAAGAATAATCAAGAGGTTAAAAAGAGATGATCGATTAAGTAATTTAGTTTTTAAAAGATAGAGTGGAAGATTTATTTCATGGTTCTCTTACAAAGGGTATAAACAGGATAAGAGAGTCAAAAGTGTCCTTCAACCGATTTCAATGGGGATGGTCTCATTCGATACATAATGCTCAGCGATCATTGTATACAACATTTTAACCCTGTATTTTGACCAGAAGGGTATGGGGAAAATTAAAAAAAAAACAGGTTTTTGCCCTATTTTGCCTATTTATTGGGGATCCAGTAATTACAATATTTTTGCATCCTTCGATTACAGTATGTTCATTTTGTGACTTTCAGTGTTTCTGCCACGAAGCAATTACATGTTAATATAGAGAATCGAATTAATTACATCAATTTTGAACTTAATGGCTGCTCATCTGCAAGAATTTTTTAAGTTTTTTCAAGTGAACGATTTGGTGGAGTTGGTAGGGTGTGTGCCTTCGGAACCGCTGAACACTTTTTTTGTCACAAATTCGAATCCCCATGGGGGACTTAACATTTTTTTTGTCGTTTTTAAAAATTGTCAACTACGTAACAGTAATCAGTTGCTATTTCCAAACATTTAAAAGTATTTTTAAGGACCAGAAGAATATAAATTAATTACAGAACATACTTTTTGCTTTATTGAATTTTTCTATTCATACCATGTTCTGCGATTACGGACATTATCAAATATTGTAACACTAGATTTTCTACGATATTTGAAGATATATGTTACTTACTCAAAAGTCACAATATTACTATAATATCTTGTTTAGTTGTAACGGCGATTATTTAAAGGAATGTAGAAATTCTTTCCGAAGATAATAACTTTTGCTACATCTTTTACTTATTAACATCTATCTTCATACACCGTAGAACAACCGATGTCTATTCATTGTTACAGTGTTTAATAATACCCGTAACCGCAGAACATGGTAAGGTAAAGGTACCAGTAGTTGACCAGTTACGAACAATTTTCGATAGAAACAATGGTTATTTATTTACTCTATCAATAATTGGCGCGAGTCAATGCCTGGAGACGTTCTTTAAACATTCTAGATTATGTACCAAGCCCAATTTTTAAAAAAACATAAGTTATAAAAATTAGAAAAATATATTTAAAAATTCGGCAAATGCTTCAGTATTTGATCACCTTTGAAATAGATAAAACTAGCAATTAACCACCTTTTTTCGTTAGTAGTTGACCACTTATACTCGAATCAGGGTTACAGCATTAATGCTGAAAATCACTTTATTATCGTTTAATTTTAACAATTACCAGTACAAATCATCATTAATAATTAAATAGTAAAAGAAGAAGAAGAACAGAGTAGACATTGGACACTGATCAATAATTGACCGCGAATGCAGTTAATAGTTGACCATGTCATCGACTAAAATTCATCGTCAGTATACTACAATATATCGATTTACATTTTGTATTTCTAATAAAGTGAGATGTAAAACAGATACATTATAAATCGTAAACAAATTTAAATGAGTAATGTCGGTAATTAATCATGCCTGTCAACTTCTGAGAATTGTAGAGTACCAATATCCCGAAGTTGCCCATTAATAAATTATTGCACGATGTATATATTACTTATAAAACGTTGTAAGGTCTTAAACAGTAAATAATTCATTTGTGAAATCTTCACAATCTATGAATTTTTTACCTGAACCGTACAGCCATTCTTAACAGAAACGTTAAGGAAATAGAAATGTAACGGCATATTACTTACCTTATTGAATTCAAAAGTTCGCTGTTAATAGGTATACTTCATTTTACATGTAATTGTTTCAAAATATAATCGACAGATGTTGTGGCATCTGAAATTCAGTTTCATCGAAAGTGCACAACTTATGCAAATCTTACTTTTTTATGATTTCTAAAAAATGGTCAACTACTTGGTACATGGTCAACTACTGGTACTTTTACCTTATGACTAGAAAAAGTTGATAAAGCTAAAAGTATGTTGCGTAATTAACTTATATTTTTCTAGTCCTTAAAAATACTTTTAAATGGTTGGAAATAACAACTACTTAGTTATTGTTATGTAGTTGACAATTTTTAAAATTTTTAAAAATGACAAAAAAAAATCTTAAGTCCCCCATGGGGATTCGAATCTGAGACAAAAAAAAGTCCAGCGGTTCCGTACCAACTCCGCCAAATCGCTCATTTAAAAAAACTTAAAAAATTCTTGCAGATAAGGGACCATCAAGTTCAAAATTCATTTAATTAATTCGATTCTCTATATTAGCATGTAATTGCTTCGTGGCAGAAACACTGAAAGTCAGAAAAAGGACATACTGTAATCGAAGAATGCAAAATTAATAACTGGATCATGGCATTTCACATTGAAATGCGTCGCGCAAATCGGTTTTCGACTTTTTTCACAATGACGCAGGCGGTTTAAAAATCTAAAAAAAATTGGAGATAACAATCATGAGTGTTGGATTGTTACTGTAATATGCAAAAAGTTGTACCTCAAAGATCACGATATGAAATCTACTTTTTTCGTTTTTTTTGCGTGAGCTTATTTATTACACTCAGGTTCTTCAATAGGAAAATTTGAGAAAAATCTCAAACATGTATGGTACTGTGCAGAATATGTCAGAATTATTTCGAATTTTTTGCACCTCAAAAAATAGGCAAAATGGGGCAAAAACCTGTCTTTTTGCCATAAGTACCCTTCCGGTCAAAATACCGGGTTCAAATTTTGTACACAATGATCGCTGAGCATTATCTATCGAATGAGACCACCTCCATTGAAATCAGTTGAAAGGCAATTTTGACGCCCTTATCTTGCTATACCCTTTGGGGGAATTTTTAGGAGAAAATTGGGAACCGTTCAGTTTGGCCATGTTAGTAGCTTCGATATTAAAGAACCAAGTACTGTAATCCATGGGATTTTAATGAATTCAACGATTTCGCAATGACTATCAAAGTACCTTAAATTCTCAACGATCCCTGGAAGAAGATATCATGGGATGTCGCTTTTGATGATCGTCGCTATGAAATAGGTCTCGCGTGTCCAATTTACTTTCGGGGAAGCTCGCAGTATCTCTGGGTTATACGCGCGAAATGTAATGGCGCTCTACTTCACCAATGTTGCATACTTTCCCGCACATTCGCGAGTACATTTTTTAGCATCTGCAAGCGCGTCTCGCACGGTAGACACGCTTGTGTACGAGTGAAAATGTATCGCCAGTAAGACAAGTCGTGACTCGCAGCGTGCACTTACTTGCCGACAATTTTTATACTGGAAATAATTTTGTGACCGTTGTAAACGCCACGTCGACCGAGGTACCAGACTCGAAAACTTTTAAAGCTACTTACCGCAATTGCAGAACGTTGCAATGCAGTTCATAGTACATAACTATTTTTCGGTTTACTTTAAAGTTGCTTGGTTTAAAAATTGAAGAAACACTTTCTGTTGTGTTGCGTTCTTTGAGTGTCGTTGATATTAAACTTTATAAATAACTGACAATGATTAACGATAATTATAGTAAATATAAGGTGTGGGATAATTTGTGTGTAGATTCCCAATGGTTGAAATTAAGCAAGATAATTCGATTAGTAGAGATAGAACGTAGAGGATTATTACTGGGTGCGATTGGAGCAGAGATATTTAGATTCACACGTTTCTCTTCTTCCGTCGCATAAATCTCGAGTATTGTGTTCGGAACGGCATTGCCATGGCACAAGGTTTTCCCGTGGATGCATTATACGTACTCGGCCAGACACATTTCGCCATTTATATTTCTGTCTTTCATGTAAGTAGCTTTATTTGAAAAAGCACATTAGACGGGCACGTCTCATCCTCTTTCACTTTGGACCGATTCCAAATACGAAAATCATCTCTATAGAAAGCCGGATATAATGCGGTACAGAAGAAATTTGTAACCTTGGCATTTAGAAAGATTTCTTGCGAATAGTTGAACGCACTTTCCGTTAATCATTTCCATCGATTCGTTCGTGTAACGTGTTTCTCACGCAGCTGGAATCGTACAAAGGCTACGTATAGTCTTTGCTATTTCCATGACAGTTTTTCCTTCTCGAAGAATGGGATATAGGTATGTTACCTATAGCTTTCGTTCGATGTCGGCGGAATTCCGAAAAAGGAGAGTTAAAGTGAAATATTCGAAGGTGAAGCGTACGGAAATGAAGATGGCCCGTTGAATCGAGCGATCCCGATTAATTTGTAACTAGGGACGAATGTAAATTCATTATGAACATAAAGTATGGCTAATTGGAAATGTAAATCACGAGGGCAGGGAGGATTCGCAAATACGATTAAAAAGAGTTAAGCGAACATCAAGACCTATCAAAAGGCACTGAACCGGCGTGTGGCATTTACGAGCGCTTTTCAAAAAGTTCTACCTGCACACGGATCCCGCTGTGTTAGACCCAGAGAAATGTACGGTTATTCTGCAGGCTTAATGTTAAGAGGACATTAATGTATAATTTACATTCGGCCAATTAAAGGCCAATTAGAAGCGAAGCGTTTCATTTGCAAAGAAGATGCCATAAAATGGCCTTTATATGCCTTTCTGGGACACCGTCGCCACCGTCTCGTAGCCAGTGAATGTGCTTTTGATGTCGACCTTTGGAAAATTATTACATGCCTCGCTTATTACTATGTAAATAATTTTTTTTTGTTTGCGTTAACTCCGGCAGGAATAGGTCTGTCGTTTACTTGCTGAACTTCTATCGCGAATGTGCGCGAATATTTATACGTGCGGCTTTCGCGGGAAGCTAAAAAAAGATAATTAAATTGTAGCAATGCAGCTGGACCGCGCTGTAAAACTGTGGCACGAAAAATAACGAGGAATTGGAATTGCAAATCTAACCGCGGATCGGTGGTGGGGCACTTTGAACGACGCGTGAATTGCAACGTTGCTGACTTGGAACTTTACTAATCATTTATAGCGACGTCTCAAAATGCAGTGCTGACATTACTTTAGGAATTTGGCGATGCTTCTAAAACATTTGCGAGGTGTCAACGTCTTTTTAAGTTTGTATTATCTTTGATTATACGGTTTCTTAGCTGCGTACTGTTTTACTTCGAAGTAACGGTACAACAGTAGTACGTTCGGTATGAACTTTACCCGCTGGTTCTTATACCATTTTCAACACATCAAATAACTAATTTCAAAATGCCAAATATTCGCAGCTATATCAATTTGTAAAATGAAAATTTCAACTAAATGGACAACGATCAGAATAAAAATGTTGTGCTAAAGTGACACCCTCTAACGGACTACCTTTCTCCTGGCGATTATCCATAGTTCACGCATTACCCCCTAACGGAATATCAATTTCCATAAATCGAGACGCAACAGCGTCCAGCGGATCCAGGCGTTGGAAATTAATTGACGCGAGCAAAGGTTGAGGAGGTTCGGCGAAACGTGCGCTTTCCAACGGTAAATTAATTCACCCAACTAAAAGTTGCATGGTGATGCCGACGGGCCGTGGGAATGTAAATAAGAAGAATGACCGCGTAAGATGGACGGTTTTATTCATGGCCGAGTGTTTAAGCGGCTAACTGTACAAATGAGAGAGACAGGATACGGGGGACCGCGTGCAAGTAGGAGGAAGAGGAAGAGAAAAAAGGGCGTCCTCCGACGCCGTCGCCGTCACCGTCACCGTCGCCGTCGCCGTCGCCGTTGCGGACGCGCCGAGCCGGAGGTACGTTCGAGAGAGCCGGCCGGGGCCGAGTCGCGCACCGTGGAAACCTGTCCCTAATTGATAGGAAATTCCTGCGCACGAGTACCTGCCGGATTTTTCAACGTCAGTAACAGGTTGGAACTGGATACTTCGCGACGATTTGTAATCCGCGCACCTCGGCTGCAGGCCTCTGTCGTCAGCGGGACTATGACCGGAGCACCGACTGCTGATTTCATCGCTCAACGCAGAGAGGAACAGGAGGGTTCTCATACCCTCAAACGCGACAATAAATCGTCCTTTAACTGACTACGCTCTCGGTGAGAGTGGCAACGAAGATGGGAACGTGGATGCGCGTTGCCTGGTTATCATTGATACTCGGCCGTTGTCAATGACGTCGAGAGGCGACAACGCTTTGAAAGGGTGTTTGTGCAAAGACTATTTAACAATAAGATTGCGCTTCTGACTGGTCCGTTTACAGATTTTCGTTCGCGCGAAGATTTTCGACTCAAATCTATTTTTGCCATTTCTTTTGTCACGCGGATATCGTGTATACCTTTGGGATCGAAGACGTAGGAATTTAAAAGGAACGAGGGTATTTAGATGCATGCAGTTGTAAAGTACAAGAAGCGTAACGCTCGAATCTTTTTATTCAACTAGGAAGAATTGCCAGCAATCGGTTCGACCTCCGCCCGCGGCGACGTAAAATGAGATCCTCAGACCACCGTCGAACGCGAAAATACACGATTTATTCGTTGCCACGAGTACGACCATAGGCGGAACTAACATAAATTCATCGGGAATGTGTCCATGCGATATCGGTTAATTTCCTACGGAACAGGACGGCGCCATGCTTACGTAGGTGCGTGCGCAATTAACGACAGCGAGTCGAGTATAATGAAGACCGGTCGAGTACTGTCCAGCAACAGCTGCACACGAAAGAGAGACACGAAAGGCTGTGTCCAACACAACTATATCGGATCGAGAGAGATGGGAGAGACCAGTTCATTAGCGACACTCACAAGCTGCCTCAGAGACATCTGTTTTATTTATTCCCTTATTTTTCACCTCCTCCTCGTCGGCCTCTCCGCGGCCTTCTCTGTTTGTCGCCTTTTCTTCTCTTCCTCTTGGAGTTCTTAGCGCTCCCAATCGCACCGCGCCACGGTCGCGAAGGGATCTTCGATAATCGCGAAACACGTTCGGGGATGTCTTCGGTGCGAAGTCGAACGTGGAGAGTTGCCAGGGTGAAGAAGATCCTCGTACGTGCGACGCCGTGCTCGCTATGTACGGCCAACGCAATCTGTCTCCGTGAGTCAGATACCCGGATAACCGCCTAAAGGTAAATACGTGTCTGCAGTGAGGGTAGTTTGGCAGCAATTGCTATTCGCTTACAACGAATGACGTCGAACCGTCGGAGATGGACGAGGAGAAAGCAACGGCGCGTTTTGTTACGGTTATTACTTTTCCCAGTGATATCGCCGCCCCTGTGCACTTACACAGATTGTCTCGAAAAATAATGTTGCTCCGTTGCGAGTAAGTTTCGTAACCTTCTGAGATTTACATCTTATCAGGCGCGAGATAAAAATTCGGGAAATTTCTACCCGCTTAAAAATTGCTCCCCCCTTTTGTCGACTGTGATTGTCCCCTCGAAATATTGTAACTACAAAATGGTAGTATTTCGCGACCTCGGTCAAAGAAATCGATTAGAGAAAGGACGAAAGATCGAAAAATTTGAGCGTGAAAGAGAAGAGAAAATTCCGAGAAGAAGAGAAGAAAACAGAGAGAGCGTCGTTCGACGAAAAACAAATTTCCAGGCAGAGAGTCCCTTCCCGGCGGACGGCAACCGCAAAACCGCCAATTTTCCCGATCGCCGTCCGTACAGCGGGAGAGCGAGTTCGGGCGACGAGCGACAACAGGTTGAATTAATTGACAAAGATAGCATTTTCCGCGTCGACGTGCCTACCTAAACGCAAATATTCGATTGCGCCCGGCTGGTTCTAGGGTCGGGTCCGCGGGAGAACGGAGGAGCGGGCTGGATCAGTCGGGCAGAGATAGAGGTGCGATGGATAGAGGCGGGAGCTAGGTGAACACGGTGGGTACGATGGATACGGTGGGTAGATGGTCGCGGGGAGGGCCCGCGGTTCGGTTGATCGAACACATTTTAATCAATTCCATTAGTCCGGCCTGTAACCGTCCACACGGATATTTGACGGTGCTCGTGATGGTAACAAGCGGCGAGTGTGCGTGTACGTGTGCGGGTGCGCGTGCTCGTTCTCCTCTGCGGGTGCGGGTGCGGGTGTGGGTGCACTGGCAGCAGGTAGACCGATAGGTAACCCAACGGTCTCGGCCGGTTTACGAACGGCGAGGGCGTCGGTCGTTGGTTCGCCAGCGACGTCATCGTTTCGGTTTACACGCGCCAATCATCGGCCGACTAATTGGTCGGTACTCCGCGACCGATTCCGCGCTCCATCGATTCCGTGTGCCCGCACCTCCGACAACCCATCCCTGCCCAAATCACGCGCGTTTTCATGAGAATATATCGCGATTAATGGCGTTACCGCGTTGGACCCCTTTGGAGGCCGCTTTCGGACCCCCTTTCGACCCCTTTTCGACTCTCTTTCGACCCGTCTGCGAGCGCTGTTCCGCTGCCTCGGTGGAAGTCGCCGACCAGCCATGGTCTTCTACTTTGATGTTAAGCGGCCCCGAATCCTATTACCGTCAATACCAAACGGACTGCAAGTACGCCATTGCCTTGCAACTGCAATGATTCCAAGACTGGCCATGGTGAAATTTTTCGAAATGGGTTCACCCCTTCAATTTACAAAGAATGGTCCGTGAAATTTACGTCGGTTCGTTCGTTGCATCGTGTCTAACTTATCACGAAGCTGGCCTTTTCAAAATTCTGCTCGTGCGTATGTTCTATGCATACGAACGTGAATATAAATAATGTTGAATATATACGAGGATTCCCTGCATCCCGAATTTAAGGAGAAACGAGTAAGCGGGTCCGTACGGTTTGCAAGATAGACACGTTACAGCGTGTATTGCCTAATCATCGCGATCTCGCAGCGCGGTCCGTGAACCTGAATACCTTCTAAATTAGATACACGACGGAATATCTGCCGCAACTGGAGCCTTCATTAGGCACTTGTTCGTTAAATACTGGTAACCCAATACGTCGTTAATGAGACGATACGCGAATGCGCGGGAAAAGGAGCTAGCGGCGCCTGCGCACATTTTTTATTCGACAACGTGCATACACACGTATCGCGTTTTCCGGACATTGAAAAGAAATTGAGATCCAGATATTTCTCGGCACTTTCGAAGCTATGAGTTTACCTAGAAGACACGTACTATAAATATTTATCGTTTGAAACGAACCGATTGTAAACAGTTGCCGTGCAACTGTTCGTTTAGTGTATAATTATCGGTGCGTGTTTAAAACGTCAGAGACTCTCGACGATGAACGAGAAATGGCGGACAAAAGAGAATACAAGGGAGAAAGGGAAAAAAACGTAGGGTAATATAAAGCTAATATAGTTAGTAACCGTAAGGGCTCGCTCAGAAGTAAATGCCAACAAACCTGATAGGACGTAAAATTTTCATACGTCGATTCGCTAGTACGATCGATCTTATCGCAACGCGATACCCCTGGAAACACAAATTGGATCTATTCAAAATTTCATTTTTCCGGCTGACCGTAAAAACTGTAATAAATTGAACCACTAAAAGTATTCATATCGTGGCCCCTCTACCTTTGCCGGATATCTTGCGGGAGAGAGAAGGGGTAACCTTATTACCGGATCCAGTGACGAACACTCCAAATAGGTTCCGTCATGTGATTCGCGAGAGAATACGGAGACTGCTCGAACATGACGGCCATATATTTTCGGAATTTACGTTGGATTATTGCGACAATTGAAACCACCTATCGCCGCAAACCTTGTTGACTTAAACATATCTAATATGCGCTACAATGTGCACTCAATTCCCATCGGTATAGGTATTAGATTATTGCGTAAATTCGTGCGTGATTCAAGAATAAAATTCTGCAGGCTAAATTTCAAAGAATACAATTTTATTAATCAATTGCATAGTATCTATTCTTCTCTACAATTCTTTTTCAACGCTTTGTAAGTTCCTCGATTCCATTTTTTCAGAGAGCTTGGGATTCTCTGGAAAAATTTGAAAAGGTGATTTTCGACAGCTTCTTGAGAATTAAAGAAATGAAAACCTGAAGGCATCATATCTGAAGAGTATGGTGGGTACAGTAGAATTTCCCATAGTAATTCTTTTTCATTACGTGCCAATAAAAAAATGACCACTTTCATATGACGCACCTTATTTATCTCATTGAAATCAATAAATTCCTCAGTTGTAATCCTCTCATTTTCTTCCACCAAAGAGCACACAATGTCATCAATTCTGAGAGGCTGTTTAAATCGTGGTTGATCTTCCATGTTAAGATCATCACTTCGAAATCTGCCAAATCACTTTTTAATTGCCCAAAGAACAGGAGCACGATCCAAATATATTAAATGATCGCGACAGTGCATTCGTACTTCTTTATTTTTATCAGCTTTGCGTGTATCCGTGTACAATTATCTTTTTAATCTAACAGCGATTAATACAATCTTCATGATATTGAAAAAATTACATCATACTATCAACCTTTTATTTCCTTTCCAGAAAATTCCCAATACATAGTAGATGTTACGTGATTATGTGAAATTCCCCCGCAATTTAAATTATTATATTTACAACTAACCGAGCAACCAAGGCACTTTATTTATCGACGATCGAGAGGACCGTGAACATCGTGAAGCAGGTGGGGTTAACCTTTTAGGCTAATATGACACATAGGGATATGAACCGCACTGCTTTACCACAACGGCGGTTCGGCATACACGCGTGTGCTTTGTACAACATGATGGAAACTTTACGTCACACGTTCGTTACACACTCCGTATTGATGTCCGGGCAAACTAAATGAACTGATAGTTCGATACAGAACGTTAAATCTGCTTTGAACATAACAGGGATGTTAACGATTAATACGAGGGTATAGGGAACAACGCGGGAGAATTCGCGAACGTAAATATACACGACGATAGAACATTATGACGTTGAAAGTTTGAAGTACTGGTTTGTTTCAACGGTTATAAAAAATTTCCAATTGTTATTAAGTTTTGAATACTACTGGCTTGATTATAACGCGAGTGATAAGTTCTCTTTGAATTCCATTAGAAATTTTAATGGAATTTTTCGTAAAGTTTCTACATTTCGGTCACGGAATATTGCGACAGGAATGAATTAATCTCATGAAAATTTAAATTCTGTTAGAATGTGATGAGAGCAAGAATAAGTAATAATATTTTTCTGCAAATTCTATCGATTCCTATATCAACATTTTTGACAGTATTCGATAGCACTTTATTCAAAAGTACACTTAATTGGTATTCCAAGACGAGTGGAATTTCAAATTTTAAGAGAACGAAGGGACACGCGTCGTACGAAATTCCCTGGTTCTTTGTTATTTCGGACTTTTATATGAGGCATCAAAAAATGAGACCGAACTCCGAATGGTAATGCAAGATCAGTTTTATGAGATGTTCAGGCATTTCTATATTAAATCGCGGTCGGATGCAACGCAAATGCTGTTATAAAGTCACAAAGGCGACTCATAAAATATAAAAAATGCGAAATTGCACAACTACGATCCTTTCCCGTATTCTGTTCTACACGTTGAATCAAACATGAAATCTCAGCAAATAACATCGAATTCGAATCTATGACAATAAGAAAAGTACACGGAGTCCTAATTTAATAGTTCGTTATGTAATAATCGACAAACATTTTCAGATTGTCTTTGTCCCACGTAATTTCGATTTTCTAACATCCAACGATGTACAAACACCGAGGATAATTACCATCGATAAATCTTTTCCGTATCATGTATTACGGTCCCTATAAGTAACTGCCAAACCTTAATATCGTGCTCATCAGGGAACTAACGATTGTGCCAGTCAGAGGGTAATCGCCTTTCTAAAACAGCGAATATAACATGAGGAATGAAGCGTACGTGTATAACTAGAAATCCACTGTCGACTGCAGAAATGTTCGGTGGTATTCGAAAATAATTCTCGTACGACAATCGGCGTGTATCGAAGGTTCATGACAATCGTAGAAGCGGGTCATTTAATAATTTTATTAGTGAAATTTAGCTTGAACCAATGATTACTCCCTTAATTACTGACAAATACGACTCTAATTGGTAATCATGAAATTAATGCAGTTGCAGGATCTATAGGAGAAGTGTAATTTGAAATTAATTACTATATGATCCGTGATTTAAATTTATAATCCTGTTCGGCCGCTATTCTAATTTCCGAGTTATTACCATTAGTGCCCTAATTTCGATCGAACATGGAATTAATATTCATCGGCCGCGTACACGGCAACGTCGACATCGGGAGATCGGTTGCGTCCGAATTAGTCCGCTCGTAAGCTACTTTCGTCGAACATGGAACACCCGATATTTCTTTCCCCGATGTCAAATAAAAAAAAAAGAAAAAAAAATACAAAACAAACAAAATTCCAAAACAGGAATCGCGCGGCTCGCCGGGAATTTTTCGGCGGAGGCATAAATCCTTGTATGCTTTTACAGGTTACACTGTGATCGAATTTCGCGCGGAAAACTTCGGACAGAGCTAAATTAAAAACGCAGTATAAACACGAACAAACGTGCGCGCAAAATCCATCGTAATAAAACAATATCAACGGCTAACATTTGTTTCCAGTCAACAAATCCGTTGCGAAGCGGCGACATCAAAGTATTATTCCAGCTCCTAGCGGCGATGCGTAACTAAAAAACATTTTTAAATAACCTGTCCTCGAGCTGTCGGTCCGACGGGAAAATCGACAGACGAGCCGTATTACAAATCAGAGTCGTCGTGATTCATCATTTCTCTCTCTCTCTCTCTCTCTCTCTCTCTCTCTCTCTCTCTCTGACTCTGTTCCAGCTGTTCCATGCATGTCTGAGCGATATCTACAAGTAATGATTACAGGATTACCAGAATTTCCCATGTGCCACTGCGTTACAGCGTAGGTATATATATGTATGTACCTCATCAATCCGTAGAAACTTCTCGCGGAGATCGATAACGAAGCCCGGAAAAGAGAATCGAACGAGATCGAGTCCCGATCCGGGGTATCCGTCCGAAGCCATACCGAGAATCGTTTGTTCGTTCGAATTAACATATAAATTAGGCTCGCAAGACTGGTTCGTGAACCGTGTCTTCGATTACGTCGCTTGAGATATTTTCAATCGGCTGCGTGACACGCTCCGCCTTCCCGCGTTGCCCATTTATCTCGGATATAATCATGGAAAGTCGATCCATCTATCGTAATATTGGGTGCTATTAAATCGTTGAGAAACGTACGTCCGAAAAGCGAACATGATCATAAAAAATAAAGGGGAAATTTCCCGATCGAGATGGATTTTTCATGCAAAAGGGATGAGGGGGAGGTGGGGAATCGAACGGCGCGGAATGGAGCGACGAAATTTAAATTGGAATAATTTTGTTAATTAAACGGGAAGAAGTTATCGCGGTAGGAGGAAATTTTATTGGATCACGAATGCACGTATGTTTGGAGAAATAAATTATGAAAGTTAAAGCGAGCTGAAATGAAAAAGTTCGATGCGTTACGTTTGTTCCGTGGTAATACAATATCTCGGCAACGATTTTTAATTTGCTCGTCGTATGATCCACGCATTTATGACCTTTACAATTTACGTTAGCGATGTTGCGAGTGATTTAATTAATTTAAAGGTACCGCAATAAATCGCGCAGGAACGGAGATTCAATTTTTACTCGAAAGATTTAGGGCGTACTGTATTATATTAAAAATTTCAGTCCAAAAATAAACGTTACTTCATCATGGAAAAAGACTGCATAATTGGATGATTAATTTTTAATTGATGCCAGGCATGGATTTTTCATGTATGGGTGCATTGTTTTTCCGCATTATTACAGCGACGGTTTAATTAATACTGCCACTGCAGTGTTTCAATTATCGTTGATTACTTTCATGCAGAACGCAATATTTTACTGTCAGTTTATTAATATTTTTTAACTTTATTTTTGCAACCATTTAATAATATTCAGATTTACTCTTATGGATTATGGATATTCTGCTAAATGTGTAAAGAATTCAACCCGTGCGATCTTTAAATCTGCTCTGTGGATTTTCATCTTCCGTGCACAGACGCCGTGCACTATTTACCTTTTTCAACAATAAAAAATCGTCTTCTTTAGCTACAATACAAAAGTTGTTTTACACATTCCTTCATCTATTTATTATCACATGTAAACTAATTTGAAAAAACGAAGCTTCAAACGCAGAAGCTCGAAACCATGAAACGAATTGTCCGTTTCGGAGAGAAAGTCCAAGACGACATTATCTGTACCAACCGTGAATGAACGGAAAAAGCTAGATCTTTTGTTCCCCACGTCAAATCGTTACGTAGAACAATCAGATTGGAAATCAGAATCGTTTGTAGAACAAATCTTTCCGCGTCTCGCTAGAGAATAGAGAATCCTTCGACCGTATTTTTTCAGCGATAAAGACTCGGGTGATAAAGTACTCGAAGGCACCCCCGTTCGCCGAAAAATCGTGCTTTCAGGATCGTTAAAGGGGGTTTCCCGTAACGCGTCGGTATAGTAGCTGCCGGTAGTACCAGCACCTAATCAAGCAATAACTATTTGTCAGTTCCCCGGGCAACCTAAATCCAAGCTAATTCGACATCCGTGTCGGACACAGATTCGCTATCGGGTATCTCTTTCTATCTGGACGACAGCATATTCGCATTAGCCAGCCCCGCAACCCACGCTCGATCGACTCTCTCGACCACCGTCAGCAGTCTCTCTCATCTCTCTCCTCTCCTGCTCTCCCTCTGATTCTCCGTTCCCACCTTCCCTCCTCGATGTAACCCTCCTGTGATACTCCTACCATCAGGACTTTCATTCGCTTCACCATCCTTCTCTCTGTGTATTTTACTCTCTCTCTCTCTCTCTCTCTCTCTTCCTCCCTCCCACCCCCCACCCCCCTTTCCCGTCTTCCTCTCTCCTTGGTGTTTCTTTCTCCCTCTCCCTCTCTTTTCCTCCTTCTCACCTTCGACTCGGCTCGCCGGTCGTATCTTCCCTTCTCTATCTGCCTTGATCCCCGCTACCTCCCTTGATCTCTCGTCGCCGTCGACTAAGTACGCCATATACCCACGTGCATCACACCATAGGACCAGATCTCGACACGATTAGGGCGGTACTCAATTCGACGTTTCGTCGATTTCGGCCCCTCTTTCTTTTCTCCTACGATCTTTGCCTTTATACCGAATCCAGTCGGGCCGTACGTTTTTCCTGGCCTCCCTTCTCTATGCCGACAGAGCCACCGTAAATGTGACAACCCTTTCCGTGTGAGAGGCAGAAACTGCCACTCGGGGAGATTTTGTTCACCGGTCGGGCTCTCCACGGAATGGCTTTCCGTTCGAGTGCTTTCTTGTTCCTTTTTTCCTTTTAAATGCGTTTGATTAATTTTATTCTCGTAGCTTTTACGTTATTCCAGACGTTTCTCAAACGAGTCGTCGTTTTACCTGCGAATTTCGTGCCAACCGATTTAAACGCCCTTTCACCTCTCTCTCTCTCTGTCTCTCTCTTCCTTTCGTTATTTTCTCCTTGGTATCAATGTGAGAACTTTTTTCGTGCATTTTGCACGGCACTTCGAAAAGAAGCACTCCCAAAAGTCGTGGTGATCAAACAGGCGAAATGGTGATTGTTGTAAACTCACGTACGTGTGTTATTGTTCCGTGTAAGTTATTATTTATAACGCGTCCGAGATGTAATAGCTTCATCGAACGCGAAATATTTATTCCATTTCGTATTTACATCGACAAATAAAGTTTCCGTTCCATTTACGCGGCATATTATTTCTGTTTGGATGAATTAAATTCTTGCAATGAAAAATCCGTTTATTATTTGTGCCGGTTATTGTCGCATTTTAGAGAATGTAATTTCGTCCTGTGGAATTTCACGGCGGTCTTTAAAATCGTCATGTCGTATTCCGTGTACCTCAATTATGGAATACCACTAGTTCATGCAGCCTTCAACTTTTCAACAGCAAAAAATGAAAGGCTGCTAATATTGAAAAAAGATCATGGCATTCTGTTGCAGCGAGACAATGTTAATTCTTTTATGTTTATGTTTTCTTTTTCTATGTCCCTTTTCGTGATTTTTCGCGCAAATCAATTTTACATTTTGTAAGGGAAACCTGCAACCATGTTCCGACATAAATTCTTCCTGGAAGAAAGTTAAAGAGTCATCGAACATTTTTGTCGAATTCGCGAAATGTTCTAGATGGTCGTAGTTTTTTTAGAAAGGTAGAAAAGGGGTGACAGGATTGACAAATGAGGTGCGAACAACGCGAGGAAGAGAGAACGGCAGAGAGAGAAGATTTGGAGGGGATTATAAATATTGCCGAAGACTATCGCTCAATTAGCACGGATTATCCGGTCGTTATCTGTGAACGCACGCGAATCACGAAATACCTCTTTGGACTCGAGAATTAAAGATTCATTCGGGACGACTTCCTGTAACAGACAAATTGACTGCTTAAATGCGAGATGACGTATTTTACTTATGAAAATTTGTTTCATAAAACCGAATCGGTGTTTGTTCCTTCGCTCGTAAATTAAATGAAATATATTCTAGCTCGTGACGTCACTATGTCAAAAGTAAAGTGGGTTTGCCTTCAATGACTTCAATTCCCATCCTGCGAGTATCATGGAAAAAATTACACGAATTAACGAAGGAAATTCTTTTGTTGATGATACAAAAAGATCGCATACACGTACCTAGGTAGATCGCGCGAAACCCGTAAAAAACGCCTTTTTCCCTTGTTTTCCCTCGTTAGGGTAATAAAAGTAATATATTTTCCCATCAGTTCGGTTAAGGCATTCTTTCGGCAACGAAGCTCTACTCATCGTAGGAAGATGGGAAAAATAGAAGCCGAACTGGAATTCAGAAGCAATATATCAACTCTTGATGGCAAGTCGATGCTTGCCAGAGAAAGTTGCATTTATTTCGCGTTGTGCAGTCATTGCCCACTCGGCGAAGTGAAATGGACATTGCAAAATGACCACTCCGCCAGTCCGAACGGAGCCGGAAAAATTCTGAAAAGACCAAGGATTATCATAGTCGTTAATCATCATCCTGTGCGGAGGGCAAAGTGAGATCTTACATAGGAAAAGGTATTCCGTGAGAGAATGTACGCGTGTCGTTTTGCAGGTGCCAAATATACAAATTGCTCTTAGGCACATTAGAAAGCACAAATGGCTTTAAACGTCACAATTAGAATCAAAATTCCTGACGTGCGTGTAGTGTATTTCTTACTCATTGTCAGTATTCATACGTGAAAAGAGTCTGAAACGAAATATTGCGAGTGATGGCAATATTCTATGATGGCAAATATGCTTACCAAACTTACTATGCTGACGCTCATCTTTAAAATTGCGCGTAACATTGAAACAATATCAGGGTAATGGCAAAGTCGAGAAATCGTTCGTTCGGCGTCGAACCTCGATCTCGCCAACTCAAACTATATCCATCACAAAATATGAAACTGTCATCCTTGATACTTTCCAATTTAGCAATTTGAAAAAGTCTCGCGTATCGCTAACAACCGATGAAATTCACAGCAGTCAAGTGGTATTAAAAATCATGCGATTTGCTCCACGACGTAACGTTATTTCTAGAAGATTACCCAAGCAAACGAGTAAAAATGTTAATTCCGCGCGATAGCATGTCCGTTCGTTTCGTCGAATCGGTTCCCGATCCGTTTGGGTTTAATTTCAAGGAAAGACGAGAGAATTCTCGCTCCGAAACGAACCGCCACATATCAAACGTATGCACCAGCGAATATAAGTAGACGGCTACCTACGTAGTCGTCCATGGATGTCCTGGGTGGGTTCAATTAAGCCCCCATTACACTTTTACACGGGCCGGCATTAAAGCTCGCAGCTGGCCGCGAAGTCAGATATTATTTATCGGTTGACTTACGCCGAGCTCATTTGCCCGGCAAAAGGAATAACCGGAGAAAAAAGAGTCGGAGCACTTATGGCGCGGTCGGCGATACGATTGGCCGATCTCGGGTAAATCTCGAAGGTGATTCGCCGTAGGTGCCGGCTGGAACTCCGTCCGAGCAAACGGCCGGCCACCGCCGCCACGACCAGAGATGATAGAATATCTTATTAGTCGGACAATGGGCAATCAGAGACGCCATACAGCCTCTCTGTTAGCGGTCCAGTCTCAGTTCGGTGTACGTCTGTTTGTCCTGCCCGTGGTTCGTGGGTATTCAAGGTCGCCTGGATCTGACTTTTAGCTCGTCTCGGATATACGTGCCATCCACCAACAGAGACCTTTGAAATCAACGCGCGAGAAAGAACAATAAATCGATACTATATTCGATCTACGAGACGACTGGTCGCAACCAGGGGATTTCTTTTGGTGCTGATTGAACGCCCGAAGCATAGCGTTGCTGTGTAGAGATTTGTTCCTGTTGCAACTGACTGTAGTGTTAAAGAACTTGGAGTTATTCCTGTTAGATCGAACCCTGGTACAATTTCTCAGTTCTGTATTACTCGGAGAAAGATCTACGAAGGGAGCACTATGTAGGACCGAGTGGATAGGATCGATCACACGAAATCGTGATTTTAGCGTCGGAACGAAGCTCGTGAAATGGCGCAGATTTGTCTTCCGGTCGGACGTGACGAATCGCTCGAATTCATAACCGGAATCCGGATGATTCAAAGGGACGAGTACGATGGCATGTCTTGCGATTAATCAAATTTAAACCCAAAATGATCGATTCTAAGGTGGAAACATTGGACAAAATGATGCCACGGAAATCGAGGATGAAAAGGATATTTGCTTGTTACACTTATGTACGTCTCATTGGTATCAGGAAAATTCATTTTCTGGGACAAGGATGAGAATAGTTGTCGGCTTCGGCGATCGACGTCTACAAACAACGTACAGTCCGATTTGTTCGGCGGACAGGAATTGTTGTTTGTCTCTCCATTGCAGCAGCTAAAACAGTTACACCGGGAGTTTTCACGACGACGAATTTTTTCTGCGTACGATAACTCATCGACAGTGTATGAAACAACTCTACGTTTCCGCGTTTCGGAACAAATCCAAGCGGATGTATCGAACGAGACCCAACGATCGGTTCATGAAGGAATATTCGAGGACAAAAGAGACCATCGATAATTCCATACTTATTGTCACTCCGTGAAAGGTCAACAAAATGTTAATTCATTGTACCCCGCGTAATTTCTTTCCGCTTTACTTTACACGCAACACTAGTTTTACATATCTCTACATTTCCATCTACTTGCCTCACCATCAAGAACGTTGAACAACGGAAATACCAAGATTAATCAAACTAACACCGGCACCGCCAAAAAGAAACGGGCTGGGTCTTCTATCGCGATCGAAATCGAGCCGAAAGAATCACGATCGGAAAGTGTGAACGGCGGATCAGATAGCGGTCAGCAACGGGTATCCCTCGTAAACCAAATCTACCCGCGAATCTTGATAATTGAGAAGGGCCAATAGGGACGAAGAAGAGGGGACGGAAAGGGGGCTGGAATAAAGCCGCGAGGAGAAAAAAAGGGACAGGTCCGTGTAATTCACACGGAAAGCCAGAAATCCCAGTGATGTTCGGCAGAGATTCCCGCTGTGATAAAAAAAGGAACCGGGAGTGTTCGACGAGTAAAGTCGTGAAAGAGACACGGAGTAACGGTAGGTATATATCTCTTTTTTTGGCCTGGTACTTTCGTTGCGCGTATCTTCGTTGCCAGGACGAATCCTAACACAATCGCGGGCAATAACGATAACTCGACGTAGAAGTCCAAGATCGACCGATTTACTCGCTCAGTGAGGAATCTCTTCGGGTTCAGAGGGCAGCGCCCTTGCTGCGCGTTAACTCTCCCCCGCTGGGCGCACCGACGTGCGATGGTACGAGGTTGATGAATGGATTGGGCATAACATGGGAGGAGAAGTTCGGAAGTGGCAGAGATCGCGCGGCCCATTGGGAATCGCGATACCGAACGATCGGGTATTAGTGTAAGACGACAACCTCGCCAATTGTGCCGGTGCGTGGGTGTGCAAGTGGGTGAGATCTCGTCGTTCAATGGATTTTTCACTGGTCTCGCGTTTCAGACACCTATATACCTCTCGAAGCAGCTTACTCTGATTGCGGTACAAGGATAATTCTACGTTAGATCGAAGATAGATTTATACTCTACTGCTTTCAAGGATTCGTATCTTTGAGTAATTTCGTGGCGTATCGTTTGTGTTTATTAAATTCGATTACCAATTGTCTGGAGTTCTTATATATTCACTTAAAAAACAACGAAAAGGCTTCGTTTTATTGCGGTCCAGATGGAAATTTTCTAGAAATCGTCCTTCGATAAAATTTTCTCATCTTGAAGAAATGAACATCTTGTTGCACGTGAAGTAAAAGTATCAAGCTGCGAACACGAATGATTTATTAATTCGATTAAATCTCATAATAAGTATACCGAAGGTTTAATCGTGGTTGAGTGCGACCTAACATTTTTATTATATATACTGCGTGCTCTCGCGTGAGTTACTTTATAGAAGTCAATTGAGAATCCTATAAACGTTCCCCTTTGATTGTTACGACTCGCGTACTATTGTGTGCCTTCGGTGAGCGATCCGACAAAAATGCCGAGCGTGACGGATCGCTGATGTGTTTACATCTTCCAGTCAGGAGCTTGCTACTGCTCTTCGCTTGTAATGCATTATTGTCACAATGATTTATTGGAAAACAATCAAATAAATTCTATCTTCCATCGGCTTTCTTTTTTCCTCGATTCGGGTTAAAAACTTTCATTTCGAGTAATTCAAACGAACATCTTTTGTATGTTCTGCAAGAACAGCCTTGAGAACTACAACGGAACCATTCGACCAAACGAAATGTAATTTTTACTCAACACAAGACTAATGACAAATGATTAGCCGGCGTCTTGGAGTATTATTTTTTTGGACCATCCACGTATAAGCTTGGAACCCGTCACGAATGTATTCAGGTTACAAATAACATTACTAAGTTCCACCAGATTGGTCCGATCAACGTCAGATGTAATCTGGATCGACGATGGCGAGACGTATTATTAAACTTCGAAGTTGTAGAAGACATTTAACCTCTTTTTTTGCTGGGCAAATATACAGTTTAGTCGAAGTGAACTGGATCAAAGTAAAAATGTATTCCACGTTTGTCCGTTGTGGAAAGAAGCATTTTAACTGTTTTCGTTGCTCCTCTTTCCCAAAGTTCATCTATTAACCCGTTAATGACTTCAAGTCATTGTTTAATTTAATTCATGTTTCATTTAAACTGATTCGTGTAAATGCTATAAAATATTTTTATAGATGTAAGGTACATAGTTTTTAATTTTGATTTTAAAATAAAGATATGAACGTAAAAGTCGAAATGTATTAAACATTGTCGCTTTTTAAAGTGTCAAAATTTAGCATCTGAGATAATTAATTTGATGCATTTATTAGGTATATTATAAATTTAAGCTAAACACTTTTGAAAAACTGTCCCGAGATCGCAGATTATAATATAGCTCATTCGGCACTTTATATCATGTGAAAATAAGACAATGTTTCTTTAAAACAAAGCAGGTGGATTTAAAGGCTGCATGGAATATGGATTATATTCAATGGAAAACAAAAAATAAGGATATGAAAAATCGATCAAGAATGTGCTATTGCATTCAGTTCTGTTAAAAATTGATCTTCGCCCTTTAGGAAACGTTATACAGTGCAACGTCTTTCTGTAGTATCACGAGAGGTAATGTAGTGAAAATTGTGCTGAAGAACTATACACTTGTCATGCATTAGCCAAGCACGAACAGGTGATATCATTATTAGTGAATTATATCCGGTTAAGTGTTTGTCAGAGTTTTCTTACAAACACTTCAATTTTATTTAAAGATTATAAAGCTATTCGATTCCCTAATGCTACTCAAAATTGAAGCGAATTAAATATTTCTTGATTATTCTTTTTTTCGTACCAAAGGAAAAATTTTAAAGTCTTTTCCAATTTGTCGTCTTTAATTTTGGTACTCAACTGGACACTACATACAAAATAATAAAATTTAACCTTCCAACTCCCAAATGTCATTTTCTTCTAACCAAATAGAATATAGATTGTCCGGTTTGTCTCGGTCCATCTTATGAGCGAGAAGTGAGTGACGTCCAATTAATTTGTAACAAGATAACGCAATTCTAGTAGAAGGAAATTTGGACGCGTAATTCTAATTAGCCTTTTTCCGCGAATAGCGCTTGCAAAACTCTTCATGCTCGAACTCTAAATTTTCTTAAAAACATACCTCAATAAAATATGACTTATTTCTCCGGTATCACCAACGAAGACCTCTTTAAATCTCTCTACGTTGCGCAGCTTTCCACAGAGTTGCTCAACAGCATTCTGCTCGAATCTCGCAGCCGTCAACCTGTAATCGTTCGGCGCAACGATAGGTATATCCCGATAAACAATCGCGGATCGCAACTCGGAAAAAGTTCGTTAAAAACCAAGGAGCAAGAGAATATCGTAGCGTACCGAAGGATCAATTTTGATCGACGTTTCAAGAGATCGACGCAAACTGTGGTGCACATGGCAGATTTCACCCTTACGGGGTGACCTGAACGCTGTACCCTCGTCACAGTAACACCATTTCGTGGCGGATCGGTACCACCGTAAGATGTCCAATGCCTCTAATCGTGAGATTTTCAATTTCCTCGGTTATTCTTACGAGGCCCGTTCTTCCTCTCCCCCCCCCCCCCCCCCATCTATTCCCCCGGCCTCCCGCGATTATGTGGAACCCCCTTTTCCCGGCTGTCGTCTCGACCGCTGCATTCATTAACGTAACACGATTTATCAATTAGCGTAAAAGGCAGCGATAGATAGTCGTTCTGATATGTTGCCCCATTCCAGCTACGCGCAAGCCCCTCTACTTTCCCTCCGTCATACTCCCACTTTCGGTAACACACGCGTGACTATGCACGCCCGGGAGAAACTCACGTGTGTGAGCTTTTATGGTTGTGATCACGAGTATTGGTACGGCCAACGTGGAGAAGTATGTAGATATACAGAATCACATATGAAGAGGAGATTGGTTGCTGGCGTTTATCGCGTGTAAGACGAACGAATATGTAGATGTAAAGATCATGTGTGCGCAGATACAGATGCATGTATGGATTTGCAAGATGTATAGACGCGTGCGACATTTGTACGGTGGTGTTTTTTTCGTGCACAGGATGTATTAGAAACAAGAGGTTGCAGAAATCGGTGAAAATGCTTTGGACGTTGGGTGTCAACGAACTTGTAGGTACATCGAAAGGTATACGATGCATTTAGGAATGTCTTGGAATCGTAATTGGTTGAATCGATTTGCGTCTATTCGAAGCGGATACGTTTCTCTGATCTTTTTTCGTGCGAGCAAATTGCGAGCCGATCAGATCGATTGATTCGCGATACACTTCGTATATGTGCGAGAAGATGGGCACGTTTGTGCAAATACACGTGTACGCTGTGAGAGGAAGATGGAGAGAGAAAAGAGGAGAGAGGCGCACACACACAGTGCACGTTTTTCCATTCTACTAAAACCATGGTGGTCCGAGGGTGCGAGGATATATCGAGCGTTCCTACGTATGAAGGGCTGCACACTGTTTCATTAATGGAAAAGTGGCATTTCGGATTTTAAGTGCATATCCCAGTTCATGGTAACGTCCGTGCCGCTTCTTTCGATGGAGGCCGTGAAACAGATCGATGTTTGAAGTTGCTTCTAGCAATGTAGATACATACAGCCGAATAAAAATTCTTTTTGCATTTCATAATTACTGTCCGAATATGCATTAAATCATAAGTAGATACTTTCAATAGATAATGTATGTCGCTTATGTTTTAAACATTCGTAATTCTTGGCAATAGTGAATTCTACATGGAATTATTTTCGATTCTTTATTTAATAAGGGTTTTTCTTTATTTAAATGAAAGTGTCCGATAATATCAACATGTAGTTCAAACTTCGTTCGAACAGTTCTAATTGTAGATCTTTAACGATACAGAATTAAGTAAGTAAGTAGATTTAAGTAATGTAAGAGTTTTGATGTTTATATGAATATAACACCGAGTATGTTCGTCGCCGCTTCCTGTGCCACGAAATATCCATGACGTTCAAAGTTTTCTGGGATTGTGTTCCTATTTTCGGAAGTTTGTTGTAAATTTTTCAGTTATTGCAAAACCATTATATGATATTACGAAGAAAGGCGTAAATTTTCAATTTGGAATAGAGGAAGAACAAGCATTTAAAGCACTTAAAAGCAAATTAATTGACTCACCAATATTAAGTATATACTCGCCACGCGATGAAACAGAAGTACATTGCGATGCAAGTACCAGCAGCGGGTGTTGGAGCAATTCTTTTGCAGAAAAAAGCAGATAAATAATTACACCCCATATTTTATTTTTCAAAAAGAACTACCGAATTTGAGTCTAAATATCATAGTTTTGAGTTGGAAATTCTTGCAATAATTTATGCATTACGCCGTTTTAGACCATATTTGTTGGGAATTAAGTTTAAAATCATTACAGATTGCCAAGCATTAAGTTTAACTTTGAATAAAAAAGAAACAAATCCTCGAATAGCGCGATGGGTATTAGAAATACAAAATTTTGATTATGTTCTGGAACATCGATCAGGTACTCGTATGTCTCATGTAGACGCATTGAGTCGACAAATTTTTGTGGTTGAAGACAATTCTTTTGACAGAAATCTTGCTTTATGTCAAGACAATGATACCGCAATTAAAACTATTCGTAAAGATTTAGAACAAACCGAGAGCAAATTTTTTGAAATGAGAGACGGATTAGTATACAGGAAATATCACGGACAAATTCTTTTTTATGTTCCAGTTGTATTAGAGTCAAGTATCATACATAAATATCATAACGAGATGGGTCATGTCAGTGTGGGAAAAACTATGGAAAATATACTAACCATTTATTGGTTTCCTGACATGAAATTCAAAATCGAAAAACATATAAAAGGTTGTCTAAAATGTATTGTGTATACACCACATTCTGGAAAGGCCGAAGGATTTTTACACTCTATACCGAAGGGTGATGTACCGTTTTCAACATTACATATTGACCATTTAACACCTATATCTAGAACGAAACGATCAAAAGAACGTTATATTTTTGTAATTGTTGATGCTTTCACTAAATATATAAAATTGTATGCGGCTACAAGTACGAGCACATCGGAAGTCGTAAAATACCTTAAATCTTACTTTAAACATTATACTCGACCGTTGCGAATTGTATCCGACCGTGGTAGATACGTGTTTTACTTCACGCGAATTCGAGGAATTTCTCCAAAAATATAATATACAACATATTAAAATTGCTACTGCATTACCTCAGGCGAATGGTCAAGTCGAGAGGGTAAATCGTACCATTTTGCCAATAATAGCAAAATTAACTGACGAACGGAATGTGTATTGGTATGATGTTTTAGATGACGTAGAATTCGCGTGTAATAATACCTTATCAAAGGCAACGAATCAGTGTTCGAGCATTTTATTATTTGGCGTGCGTCAACGAGGAAATATAGTGGACGAATTGCGGGATGGGCTCGAAATTAGTGGACAAATTAATATGACTCGCGATTTGCCGAGTGTATGTACGGAAACGAGCAGATGAACAAATTCGTAGGAACCAAGACAACAATAAACGTCTGTATGATAGCCATCGTAAAACTGCGAAAAAGTATGAAGTAGGCGATAAAGTCATGATAAAAATTTTCGAAAATTCACCGGGTGTATCTCTAAATGATACCACGTTTCAAAGAGCCTTATGAAATATTTCGAGTATTGAGAAATGACCGTTACGTTGTTAAGCATGTTGAAGGCTTTCAGTTATCACAGATGCCTTATTACGGAACGTGGGAAGCATCAAATACGCGGCCCTGGATTCCAGGTTAAAATAAACTTTGTTAAATACGCGTTGTTCTAATGTTACGAATAGTTTTACGTATATATATATATAAAATTGTAAACACGTTTTGTTCAATGTTAATTTTTATTTTTAGGAAAATTTTAATGTATTATATTTGTTCAATCGGGTCGATTGATTGTCAGGATGGCCGAATGTACGAGTGTTAATATTTATATGAATGTAACACCGAGTATGTCGTCGCCGCTGCGACGACTGACTCGCGTTGGCTTGTCGTCCGAACGACGAGTAGCATTTTTTATAAATATTCAATTAGTTGTTTAGAGAGATTAGAAGCGAACAGATTAATAGTTTTACGACAGATATTTAATTTACGTATTAGAAGTTATGATTTATGTTTGAAGAGTTATTTTATGTGATTAAGTGTTGTTTTATGTCATTAATTTATTAAAATAATTTATAAAAGTAATAGTTTTTCTCTCCTACAGTGAGAAATAGAACATTTTATCAAAAATTAATGTAGCTTATTTAAAAAAAAAGGAAAGATACCTTTCCCAAAAAGAGGACCTAAAAGTGTAGTGCTGGTTTCTAGGAACGGGAGCTTAACGTGTAAACCTTTAATTTCCACTTCAACGTATTCATTAAGTAAATCATCATCCAAAAAATTATCTAAATCACCGAAAGTAGTATTATTTCTGCGATTACATGATCGGCATTTCTCCTACGCCATTTACCCAAACTGGACATCGCGTGAAATGTATGGAGACAAAAATTGAAAAAAATAACACACTTATTAATTGCAAAACATTTCCGTATCATTCAGGCTGACTGTAAGTCGAACAGAGAAAGTACCAAGAATGTTGTGCAAAAGTGTACAGGGTATATAAAAATTATTTGTCACGACACGTCAGGCGTTGTTCTACACTTTTGGATTGAAGGTCTTTTGAAATGGCAACGAATCGCAAAATTCACGGAAGGGTTGCAAATTAACCACTTAATGCTCAGATTTTCTTCTATCATCCAAGAATGTATGAATTTTTGTTGCATAAATTCATATTTCATGCATATTGTAACATTTTTTTTATATTCCTAGTGGTGGACGAATTTTTTTTCGAAAAAATAACATGAAGCAAAAGATAGAGTATGAGACAAATAAGTCATTATTTATATGTTCCCGATTTTCATCACAAGAAAAACGAGTGACATGAACTGATTCACATTCTTCTCCGCTAGTTTTAGTGTCAGTTTTGCTTTGCGATAAATTCATATACTTAAGGTCTGGAAAATCTCTGTCATGCATTATGAATTCTTTGTCCTTGTAACAGTGGAAAGTTAAAGATTTATATTTACATACATATATCTAGACATTCTGTATTTTCGTTTAGAGTTCTATGTATCTAAGGGACCGACGGAAAAACCAAGGCGACAGCTGTGGATGTTAAAGCTTTATGGCGGTTGAGGTAACATGAAGTGTTGTACAATGCAATACAACTGATGTTTGTACTGTATAAAAACGAAGCATATGGAAATTGCAAGTAACAAGCAATAAAAACGGTTTAAACACTACTTCATTGCACAACAATAGTATAAAAAAAAGAAGTTTAAATCTCTTTGCAAGACAAGCCGGTGCTTCACTGTTGTTGAAAGAACTACTTCTTAGTCTGTCATATACGTTCAGTATACATTCATTTTCAAGTCTGTAGTTAATTCCTTCTAGGTGTTATTTTTTCAATTTTCGCCGGTGTATATCCACGACGGCATTGTGCCGAAAGTTTTATCTCCAGTTTCGTGAATACTCGGTCACTGCCTGAGAGGCTGTTAATTTTGTTGCGTTAAAAACACCGAACGAAGTTTTGCCATTACAAAATTAGCGTAAATAGAAATTTCATTTGCGAATCGGGATTCTAGCGGAGTAGTTGCAGACCTCTCCGTTAAAGTGAATTTATTACAGCGTGAAAAATAATTTCGAAAGGGCATCGCCAGCGCGCGCACTCCGAAATTTCCCATATAAACTTTTCTTTAGGGGCAGAGGTATATTTATGTGGCGGTAGCGTTGTTTAAAATGTATAACTTTCCTCGAGAAGAATAAAACGCGGTCGATATTTAACATAAAATATTCGGAGGTAGAGAAACAATACGCTCGCGGAAATAAGTTGATTCGATTTTCTATTAACCCGTTCGGTTACAACGAATTGCCATTAATGTTCCACCTTGCTAACCCAGTTTGCCGTTAATGACGTTTTATTTAAACAAATTTACCGAGCGAATGCTAGAAGGGAAACCTCATTTGCACCGTTAGGACAATCAATCAAAATACCGAATTGCTCGTTGTATTAATGGATTATTTTTTCTTTATTAGTATACGGTGGTGTTAATTGATTAATGACATATTTATACAGCGATAGCTCTAATGAATGGCGGTATTAATTTATCAATAACATTACGGTATACTATTTTTATTGAAAAAAGAATATCGTTATCGTTTCAGTTACAGTTATTATCGAAACGTCGAAATAACACATTCAATTTTTACAACTCATATCTGCAATATATCCGCAAATTCTTCGCAAATTACATGGTAAATTCGAGAGTAAAATTAGTTTACGTTCGTTCGTAAATAGAAACGCGCGCAAATGTAAGTGCATGAGTATTAATTTTGTTATTACTGTATCTACAACATTCCGAATGATATAATAATAACATGCCCATTCTCGTCATTGTTCCTCAACCGCGCCGGGAGATATTACACTGGCCCTTAAAATAACTGTAATTCCTCTCTAAACTACACAAGGTTGAAGCAAGTTATTAAACGTAGAAAATTACTCTCCTAATAAATGCTCATCGGGATATTCGAGGGTGGTTTCCTTTTATCTCGGATAAAAACGGTGAAAATAGTTGCATGAAACGATAAAAATATAATGAAGACATTTACAACTAAACTCCAAGTGCTAGTAATAATTGGAGCGTTATACTTGAAAGTCGTATAAGTCATTTCCTTCTTACCCGTGTCGAAATATTGAACCTATTTTCATGGTATTTACTCCTATTTGAACCTAATATCATACTTTTCAATACTAAAACTTCTAATTTAAACCTGTAACTCCTTCTCAGTAAAATGATACTCCTATTTTTGTACTTTGAATTCCTAAATGTTGGGTAGTAAAAGGTTCAATTGAGGTTCAATATTTCGACTCGGGTATGTTAAAACCTTTGAGAATTCGTACAAAAGCTTTCCTGATGCACATGTGACAGATGAGCTTTTTGGACGAAATCATGAAGAAGTTTCATTTTATTTATTTTGCCACCAGAAAAGCGAAAAGAAGACACCTATATTTAGCTAAAACTAATTTAAAAAAAAGTGGTATTACACTACTTTCAAAAATTACTGCTCACTTGTTACGCAGCACAAAATTCGATAAAACCTGTCGTCGAATATGAAAACAAAAATATATCCCGAGTCTCGGGAAGTCGTGTAAATTTCGAAGCATTCTCTGAAGTCAATTTTTCATCTTCTGCGAGCTGTTACCGCGAACATTTCTGGAAAATCGATTCAGAATGGCAGTTACGAATCGCAGGGAATTAGTGGGATGAGGATGGTGCAAGACGAGAAACAAAGATGGCAGGACAAAATCGTCAAGGAATTAATTTCTTCTTCAATAACAGTTTCGCGCCTCACTGGGCACCGATACCACTTTCGCGACCGCGTCTTACGACTCTCGGGCTACGCTCTCAGTTGCTCGCAACCGCCGGCCGGAAGTGGCTGCGCGAACGAAGAAAAGGACGAAAAAGAAGAGGAAGGACACCCGACGGGCGATGGAGAGGGGATCTTGGGAGTTTCGTTCGTGAATCAATTTAACCGTTGAACCGATGCATTGCTAGAAAAAAAATGGGTCCCAGATGTCACGAACTGGACGTATTTCTACTTTTTCCATTACCTCTTTTAAAATAGTACCTTTCACATTTTATCTCGATTACTTCGACATATTTAAAGAACAGAACAAAAATTGATAATATCGCGTTTTCTATGTTACGTTTTTCTGGGAAAATTGTACTCCTTACGGTTGACGATACATCTGTATAGAGACAGCAGATGAGATTTCACGGTTGAACGCGAGGTAATTTTTGATAGTCGCGTTTTATCGCAACTCGTCTCAGCTGGCGAATTAAACGGCGGGTTGCACGAGGTATGTATACGCGCATACTTGAGTCAAAAGGGTAAAGCAAACAAGTGACAACTATATTCCTTTCTCCGACTTCTCTTTTCTCTTTCGTCTCTCTTCCTCTTCCATCTTTCACTCTGAATCCTCGTGGCAGAGCAAAGATATCTGGACGTGTAATCGACGTCCGAGCGATGCGCTTCTTAGGCCGTTTCAATTAACCGGAATCATGTAATCCGGCTTGCGTTCGTTGCGTACATCCTCCTCCGTGCGAGCGAGTCGCGTTCTACAGGAATGCGAATAGCAGGGGCGTGTCAGCGATTTGCAAGAAGGATCGAGAATGCCGATAGAAGAAGAGAGAAATGCCGCGGAGGTAGGATCGAAGAAACGCACCGGATAGAAGGAGGCAGGAGGAATAACGACAGGCAAACACAAATTACGCGACTGGAAGAGAACGGTCCGAACTGACCGACGAAGAAAAAGAAATTAAGGGACGAAGGGAACAGCAAAGATTCAAGCACGAGGAGGGATGGGTAAAAGGAGAGAAAGAGAGAAAGGGGCGAAAGAAGAGAAAAGAAACGAAGATTCTCTCCTTGGGTCGGTGTCTATAGTGCCTGGTAATGAAGGTGTTATTAAATAGATTGAGATTAATTGCGTGATTAGTGCTTTATGTGTAATTGGATAGCGAACCAAGAGGGATCGAGGGGGCGGAATTAAATTGGCGTTCGTGTACGTGTTTATATCCTCCTTCGACTCCTTCCACCTTGAGCCTTAGCTGCCTCTGAGCAATGAATTCCCCGATCAATTTTTATGCGAATCCGAGTGATTAAGTGCCGTTGAAATTTTCTTCTTCTTTACGGGAATGTATATCTTATTCCTGCTTTTAATAGGAGATTAATTGGCCTTGATCGGCCAAAGTACGTGTTGGACGCACCATCAACGACCACGGTTAAGCGTGCAACCAGCCGGAATATCTTAGCGTGATTAATTCTATAATTAGTTTACTATAAATCATGTCAAAGCTTGTCCTTTAATGCTGAGAATATTTGTCGGATTATTCGCACGAGAAGGCGATATAACTACCAACATGAACGTCAGGCTCGTTTGTAAAAGACAGAGAAGAAGAACGAAAAAAAAAAACGATAATAACGACAACCTGAAATTCAAAATAACACGAGAGAGGCGTTAAAGGATAACACGACGGAGTTTCGGGTGGTATAATACCGGACGACGAAGAAAGAGAATAGAGAAAGGAGCCAGGAAGAAGAGGTTGAGAAAAGGTTGAAGGATGAAGAGGACCCTGGGGAACGGGTTAGTAGTTTATCGAATTAAGGCAATTAGCGGTACAACCATTCTCCTGCCGTGCCACTTAACCGACTATCTCCGTGGACACTCGAAGGCTTTTCGGTTTCCAGCATGCCAGATAACCCGACGTTTTAAGGCACCGTTCACACGTACCTACGTTTATTATACCGACGGGCGAGTGTCAGGCAGAACCAATAATCAACGATACCTCTCACACGAGGCCAATGGGACATCCGCAGACAATGTGTTCTCCGTGACGAGATTTGCTTTATATCTCATAATAATAATTCGAAAATGTACCTATATATTTGAAGGAAGGAAAGTAAAAAACGATGGACACGATCGTAGGACCTAAATATCAGGATGAGGATTTGCCGCTTGATTTTTATATAGCAATTCATTTCAATTTGTTCATCTTATAATATCACTTTATAGTGAAGACGTTACTCCTACATGCTTAGCGGTATGTGCTTGTTTTCACTATTAACTCCTTGCCGTACGATTCATTATGTAACTTCCTCCGCAAACATTCAGAATTAAATTGATAATATAAAAATTGACCAGTGATTCTTGATATATCGTTTCACAGAATGTAATATTATATAAATAATATAGCAGTAATTTTAACGTATCGCGTTTCACTGATATTTTCAGTTTGATATGTTTTGCAAAACTTGAAAATTACCTATCCATGTTACCGTACCACGAGCGTCACTCGTTATTGTACGGCAAGGTAATTGCGTAAATTGGTATCTTATTAGTATGTATATAAGTATAGACTGACACATAAAGTTGCGGAAGCGGAATAAAATATGAACAATGCAGTTGAACAAGATACCGTGAATGAAACTTCAGGGCTTCATTGGTTGAAACAATTTAAAAAAATTTTTTTTTAATTTTTAAAAAATTAGTTCAATAATGGAGAGGAGAGTGTCGGAGATGAAGATAGCCTCGGACGCCCTTCCGTCATCGACAACAATTAGTTGAAGACATTGCTTGAAGCTAATCCACGCACAGCGGTTCGACAACTTCCACAGGAGGCAGATATAAGTCAACCGACTATTATTGACCACCTAAGGCAGCTAGGAAAGTTAATGAAACTCGGCAAATAGATGTCGCATGAATTAAACGATGACCAAAAGAATCGTCGTTACGAAATGTGTTCTGTATTCCGTCTACGCAATAAAAATAGTCCATTTTTTCATCGTATTGTGACATGCGACGAAAAATGAATATTATACAACCATCGGCTATCATCTCACAAGGGAACTACCCGAGGTGTCCGGCGCCGATTTTGATGAAATTTGGCACAGTTGTTCAGGACGCGAAAATAATCGATACGTATTTTTTTATATCTGCTAAGTCGCATGTTTAGGGGGTGAAACCACCCTTCAAAGTTTCTGAATTTTTTCTTTTTTCGCTTATAACTTTAAAACGGTTAATGATAGACATTTTTTATAAATGTACGAAATGTTTGTTTCGGCGCCTACTAAAGGCCTATGGAATTGAAAATTTGATTTAACGAATTTTTGCCAATTTTTTATTAAAAAATGACTTTTTTTTCGTCATATCTTTAACGTTTACGATCCGATTTTAACCAAACTTTTTTTAAATGATAGAGAAATTAAAAATGAAAGTTACGTGTTTTTGCGTTTTTCCCTAATTTACTCTGGAGTCGTGAAATTAACCCTTTCCGAATATGTTTATAAATAATTTAAAACGTAATTTTTTTTCGTTATAAAGACATTTATTAAAGATATTACGAAAAAAGTCATTTTTTAATAAAAAATTAACAAAAATTCGTTAAATCAAGTTTTTAATTCCATAGGCCTTTAGTAGGCGCCGAAACAAACATTTCGTACCTTTATAAAAAATGTCTATAATTAACCGTTTTAAAGTTATAAGCGAAAAAAGAAAAAAATCGGGAACTTTGAAGGGTGGTTTCACCCCCTAAACATGCGACTTAGCAGATATAAAAAAATACGTATCGATTATTTTCGCGTCCTGAACAACTGTACCAAATTTCATCAAAATCGGCGCCGGACACCTCGGGTAGTTCCCTTGTCAGTGGTTGGATAACAATGAACAGACAAAACACTTTTCCAAACTGAAACTGCACTAGAAGAACGTCATGGTGAACGTTTGATGGTCAGTCGTGGAAACTACCCACCAAAATTTCTTCAAACCTGGTGAACCTATTATAACAGAAAAGTAAAAACATAAAAAAGTGGAACAATTGAACCCATACTTGTCAATGGGAAGTAACTATTATACTTCTTCTTGACGATAGTGCCCGACCACACGTTGTACAATCAACGCTAGAAAGGTCCTCGTAACTGTCTTGTCCGTCCTGGTATCTCTTTGTTTGCGATTTATTTGCCCATTTTTTTACCATCAAGTCACCTTCTTTTTTTGGGGCTCCCACGGTTATTTTCTTGTAGGTATAATTCATTTACGCGCATTTCATGTATTTCATACTATTTCACATTTTGTTTCCTATGAGATGTCGCGCAGTTGCGGCCATATGGGAATTTTTATCTTTGTATTACTTTTCCGCCCTCCAACACTGCAAATCCAAGTGTCTTATTTTAAAACACATAAACGTATTATTTCCTTGTAGTCACTTTTTAGACGTTTCCCGGTGTGTTATTATTTAACACAGTACATGTGTGCTATTTTTCAGCATATAGGTGCGTTATTTTTAAAATACATAA
This sequence comes from Cerceris rybyensis, assembly GCA_910591515.1. Taxonomy (NCBI): domain Eukaryota; kingdom Metazoa; phylum Arthropoda; class Insecta; order Hymenoptera; family Crabronidae; genus Cerceris; species Cerceris rybyensis. Next base: position 1,639,222 of record OU342796.1, on the reverse strand, counting down.
ATGGGTTATTTTAAAATATAAATACATATGTGAGAAGAATATTTTATTAGAACAAAACGATTAAACGATTAGAACAATAAATACAATACAAATCAGATCAACTCGGACACAAAATCGACTTCTTCACACCACTGCTCAATCACGACTCTATTTACAAATGTTACCGCCGCTAGTTCAAATATTCCAATCTTACATATATATATATGTAAGGAGATTGCTTTTCTGATGGTGCCCACAGTCTTCTTGCTATTAACTAACATTTATTAAAAAGATACATAAAACCAACAATAACTATAACATACACTTAGAAACTAATCAAAATAAGCAGTAACAGTTATGGCGTCTTTACGCTTTCACGTTTCGTTCTTCACTGCTGTTTTGCAACTGTTTTGTTTCTTCTGCCCTGTCTTTTGTTTCTCACGTCATCATCTCGTTCTCTCTGTCTTTCATTCACTTTCTCGCTCACTCATTTCATCTGCCTTCTTACATATTTATAGTTAAATCAATTACATATTCACAGAATTGAATAAAATTATATTAAATATTATTATGATTGTTCAATATTTTAAAGGAGTGCATGAACTCCTGTATTAATATGCAACCTACCACATTCAAGAATATTTCGATATATTATAGATGAGAATGATTGGTTAACGTGTCAAATGATGCGAACCAATAATGCAAAAATTACAGTTATTGTTTTTCTACTCTTTTAAGTGGTAATAACAACTGATAAATATCTGGTCAGTAAATACATCAAAAACAAACGGCTAACACGTAAAAACGTATAATTCTAACGAAATGTGTAATTTTAATACACTTTTGTGCATAAAAGTGAAGTGTGTTTAAATTTAACATACAAAAAAAATGCATTATTTATTTACTCGGATAAAACGTGTCAAATAACGCATTAGATGTGTTAAAACTTCACGTTAATTTTTTCAAGTGTTTTATTTTAATGTACATAATTGCATTTACACGTTTAGACGTGTTAATGAAGTGTGCTTACACATTTTGGTGCATTTAAATAACCCACTTTTAACACACTTGAATTTGCAGTGAAGCCTTATAATATGTATTTTGTGGAATAAAGGAACTATTAAGATGCAACGCTACAAAGGCTGAAAGAATTGGTCTAGTAAATACTGCTTCATCCAGCATATTCACCTGTCACTAACCGATTATATGACACTTCTTCAAACAAGTCGGTCACTAATTGCAAGGGGAGATTTTCAACAACCAAGAATGTGCAGAAAACGTGTTCAAAGAATTCTTTGATTCGAAGACATCACAATCTTACGCTACTAGAATTAAAAAATTGTTTTCTTGCTGGCTAGAATGTGTAAATTGCAATGGAACTTATGTGGATTCAAAAAACTTATTCCCGCTCTAGATATGTGTATTTGAGTATACAGTTTAAAAATGGGCATTAATTTCTTGCCAAGCTAATATTTGCTTTCGAATTTTCTATAGCAGTTACAGTTAACATTTTCGACGATCCGATCGATACCGATCGGCTTAACAACGGGCTTTATATGGACAATTTTGAAATTAATAAAACCGTGCCGCTTAAGTGGAAGTGCTTAATTAAAATGCACTACCAGAAAAGATAGATTTCGAAGCGAGCGCACCGGTAATTAGAATTTTTCCAATTAAATTACACTCCGCCGCGGCAGAAGTATAATTAATGTTGGTAGAGACGAGGCGAGGTCCGAGAAAGTGCATCCGAAGAAACTAATCGCCTTGTTCTCACTCTTACATTTGAGAGTCAGCACGGCTACTAATGGAGCCGAAAATAATTCGGCAAATACACGAGCGCCGATTTCTTTTGCCCATGGGGTATCGTCGTAACGCACTTCTCGCGTTACAAATCGCTCCATGGGATCGTAAACGGCCTATAAAAATTTGCCACGGCTATCTCAGCCTATCGCAAAAAAGTTCGGGCTGTCGGTTCAATTTTCTTTCTCCGGATGAAACTGACAATTTGTATTAAGATATTGTGGCTGCAAAATGCGCTACAGTTGGCGACAAACATTTCAATTTCTCTCCCTGTCATATGCGTTCCGGCATGTTATGAAAACAATCTAATTTTTTTATGTTACATCAATGTATCATATATTCAATACTGTATAATCGAAGTTTATAGAAATGGTTAAAAAGACTCTATAACGAAGCTAACAGTTCATCGCACAGAAATCTCATCAAAATAATTCCATTACATATAACTCAAGGCACACCAAAGAAAACGAAAGCCTGAATCGAAGACTAAGTAACTTACACCACTTTCATAATTACCATCATATGGGCCGTTTATTTTGAAACTGGCATGTCACTTTCTTTTTAAAGCGCGCTATTTGGGGCCTACGTTTTAACGTATTTAAAAATACTCATGCCCATTTTCGAAAAGATGTACTTATACTTCGTATCTAGAATACTTATATTTCTGTTAAAATAAATCATTTTGTACAGTCATTGAGACATCACCATTTTTCATCAAGATAAAATGACGTATTTCACATTCAAAATTAACGACTCATTGTAGAGGTTACAAAATGTTTATATTGGTGTTGACATACTACTTCCGACACCAATTTTTAAAATATGACGTCTTTCGCAATATGGTTCAAATAATTTTTATCATACGGCAAAAGATTCTGAAATTTTGGAAGAAATGCAGGTCAACGGTATGACTTCGTAGGAGAATTGCTATCCACAAACTGCACTTTCTCCAGTCTTAAGTCGCTCTATTAATCCTACTTCTGACCCTCGTGACCTGAACTTTCAAAAGATGGATATTATTGTTACATCTCTTGACATGTGTAAAATATTTAGGAAAAGTGGTATTTGGACCAAAAAGGAGCATCGTTCTGTTGAAGATGCGAATAACTTTCGAGTACATGTTACAAAAATATTTACTATGAGTTGGTATCCAAATTGGGAAATATAGAAAATTGTAAATTCATCTACCAAACAGTAAAATTATTTGGCCATCGCCTAGAATTTCATGTTAAACATAATGCAATTTTGACATTTCTGTAAGGTTTCACAAAGGTAAGAATAGTTCGACATGTGTACTTGTAATAATACCGAAACGACGTATTACATATCGAGTAAATTTCTACTTTCTCCGGAAATACCATTTTACCGGAGAATCGACAGGGAGTCACGATACAAAACTTAGATACGCTCAATTTTAACATTATTCTTCGGTACGTACGTGCCCGTGCATGGTGCATTATAATACTCGCCAGTCGCGCGGAATTCGTAATACGGAGCATAATTTGCTACGTGCATTAATATCCGTTCGAACAAGGTGTTACTTATGCGAGTTGTAACAAGTTGGTACTCCAGTAAGATTCGTTCAAATTACATGGGAGATATTATGCGCATTGAAAACTCTACTTTATATCACGAATTTGTTACGAACTAAAAGTATAATTTGATGTGCTACGTACAGACGAAACTTTGTTATCGGTGTTCCGTTAAACAATAAAGTGTAACATTCCTTTTGAACAAAGAGAGGCAGGATTGTTGGCAAATACTGACCACGATGTTTCATCCATTGTTTTTCAACAGACTTTCATAATTTAACAAAATCTAGCTGAGAATGTACTAACAATTGACACATCGGGTAAAAGAATATAGACAAATTTGATAATATTCTTTCTTATCGTATAAGTATCCATCAATGGTATATGGAGAGAAGACGAACGGAAGGAATGCGGGCTGCTCCGTCAGGCTGCAACAGTAGTGTACGTGCTCACACGTATTTTCGTTTCTAATACGGTATTTGCCGAAAGAGTCGCATATTCAAGTCGAATCAAGTATGAAGATACTGAATGACTCGCATCGAAACTAACTGTAAATGAGAAAACGCAAAGTGAACGAGGAAAGTCAAAGCAGGGGCATATGCTTTAGAGTTATGATTCGGGCACCGAAAAAAGTCACTTGATACAGTAAACGCTGGATAAATGCACACAATTCTGGGCTCAAACGGTGCAGTTACGAAGCAGCGGTGGCAATGCTGCGTTTACATTCATGCTCTAGCCGAGCGCGAACTTTGAAAAGGACAGGAAGTAGAAGAGACAGAAAGATCCATGTTACAGGACAATACTAATAGGAGGATCGATTTTTTTCATTTTTTATTCTCTTTTGTTGAAAACATTGCTATGAGATTTTTCCAATTAAAATGATACCAAACACGATATAGTTTGAATTATATTTACTTAACATTTAATACGTTCGCCATTTAGATAATTATTCAAACATATTATGTTTGATATCATTTTAATAACAAAAATCTCACAAATACAATAATAAATGTAGTATTCAGAAAATTTAAGAAATAAAAAAGTTTATTGTTGCAGTATCACTGCCTTGGCGATACTTTTTGGCCGTCCGTTTCCTGTGCTTACAATTAGACTCTCTGTCTTTTCTATACTCTGTCCTTATCTAATTGTAAGTACATACAGCGCTCGGCTGGGGCACGACCTGTACATTTAAAGCCTGCAAAGGTGTCGATATTGCTGTGCATTTATCGAGCCGGGTGACTATTCTGTGTTTTCATGCGGCTCCAGCTGACCGCGAATTTAGAAAGGGACAAGCAATAGAAAACCACCTCCTCGAAGATGTAGGGGTTACAGAAACCGGAACACGTTTATGATGCTATAGAATATCAGTATCGGCAGTTCAAATGTATTGAGATTGCGCTCAAGTTCGGATAGTCTCGAATTTCATGATCGTGTGTGTGCCTATGATCTTCTCTAGTTTTCCCTTCTGTACATACCAGAATTATTAAACAATCCGTAAATTCGTTGAACATTGAAACCTTCATACAAGTCCCGAGGACTCCGAGGAAGAATTAATACGTTGAGCGATAGAGACCGTGTAACATTGTTGGAGAATATTCATCCAGGGCTTCGCGCGAAAACTCGAAAAAAATTAAGCGGAAGGACGATGCGTACGTAGACGAAGTTCGACGAGTCGTAAATCCGGAAACGGAGAGTCCGAGACGCGACACACCCGACAAAGGGAGGACTTTTCTCAATTTTTGCATTTCCCGCACGTTTAGGCTGCCGCTAGGCGAACTCTCTTTTAATTTTCCGCAAAATTCGAATAAAGTTGCCTGGCCAGGCGAAGGTATTAGGACGAAATTCGGCGCTCACGTCCGGCGGGTAACATTTTAAACTCGCATTTGACTGGCTTGAGCCCTAACTTTATCCCTACGAAGGCTCCCACTGCGCGGAGGGTTTGAAGCCTCGCGATGCGACAACGTGTACCATCAAAACGAGATTCCGATGCCGCTGGACTCACGGATTTCGTCGAAAAAGGAAACTTTTCACGCGGAGCCACTTCCTACGTCCACCACGGTGTATGGAAGTTCGATGGTGTATTTTTTTTACAGCAAGTTTCATGTAAATTTTGTTGGCAACTTTGGATGACAAATTGATGCTGTTATTTCGATACGATCGCGCCATCAAAATCGAAAATTTCGTTGAAACGTGTGTAGAGCGAATTACGCTATTGTTTCTTTTTTAAATAAGAGCTACACAAACGTTAATGATATGCCGTCAATTCGCAAAAGCAGCAAAATTTTTTAGAATTGTTTTCCGCAGCTACTTCTCTTGCTGTCGGGACATCGGAATAAAAGGAAGGTAGGAATCTATTTTAAAGAACGTTTCATCTTATGAGAAATTTCCACAAGAATATTGAACCATAACATTAAATTCTCTCCTCGTGACGCAGTTACATAAACTTACGGAGCGGAACGCAGCAAACATGACGGAATACCTAAGCTTTTATCCGCCAAATATGCTCGGCAAAAGGGCGCGCGCGTCAGTGTAACTACATAAAAATCTCTCGTCTACGTTGCGCGGTGTTTTTAATCACGTCTTTCTCGTTATGAAAAAGACCGTCCAAGAAGAATTTTTTTGCCAGGTGTGGCTCTCGTTTTCGATATTTACCTCTTTTCTTAGTTCCGCCCGGCTACCTTAATGAAAATTGTGATAATTATAATTTTTCGCAATGCACCACACTTTCGAGATTGTATTTAATTAGAAAAAGAACGAACTTTCCTCGACCCACGCGTCGAGTCGACAACGAAGGGGGAACTCGCGGAGAAAGAATAGCCTCCTCTGTTTTGCACGAGTATTTTATAATAACAAACTCGTCGAGCCACGGGTAGTGTTTTCTCGCGTCGAGTTGCTCATTGCGCGGAATTCAGAGAAGTGCATGAAACGGATCCTCTTTTAAATGTAATGGCATTTCTTTGACAATAAAGCGATAGAGGAAATCCCCAATTATTGGGAAGAAGGAGAGAGTTTTATTATGGTAAAACTGTGGACAATATCAACAAGATTGCTGACCAAGTGGAAGCACGGGCTTTTCGACCACTCGTTCCAACAGAATTGCGAATAGATTCGTGCTTAACGAAGAGCGAGAATCCGAGGGAATGCCGTGATAAAACGGATTACATGGAGCGCGATAATACCAAACGAAAACTTCGCTTCTTCCCTATGTAAAAGAAAAAGAATCAAACGGTGCAACAAAGAATTTTCCAGTTACTACAACGGTATTCAAATGCTTATCCTCGCATTCTTCGACATTACACAGTGAGATTTGAAATCACGCTCTGTTTCGTATCAAACGATACCCTCGAAATCGTTTGGCCCCACGCTTGGAAAAGAAAACGGTCCGTGCAGTCAGACTGAGGAGCCGAAGGAACCGGACAAGATAGAAAGAAAAGAGAAGCACGAAGAGAGCAAAAGGAAAAAATCTAGGAGGTGGGTGCGGAGGAGTCAAAGGAGGAGGGAGCGAAGGAGGGCCCCTCTTTCTTCACCTTCTCTATCGCCCTTCCTTCCTACCACCCTTCCTCCTCGGCCCTATTAAAAAGCCCGTTTCTGCCTCCGTTTCTGAAAGCCTCTTACGGCACTCGAGGCAACTGCGAAAGCACTTGAAAGCTCCTGAAAAGCCCGACAACACTTCCCTGGTTGAGTGCCGCGTCCCGCCAGGAGGCCGCTGCAACTTCGCACCCTGTCACCGAGACACGGAGGTGCCGTTCTGCAAGTCCCCTCTGTGTCTTGCAATATCGGCTCTATCCTATGTATTAAACATCAAGTGCCCTTCCTGCCTCCCTCCTTCGATTCCAGGGAAGCTCGATGCCTCTTCCTTTTGCCTTTCTACCAAATCTCTCCGAGCGGCTTTCGGTTGACTTCCAGGACGCTTGCATTCCCCGTACACCCGTCGAACGGAGCCCCAAAGCATCGACTGCCTCTCTTTAAACGCACCCACTTAATTAGGTTAATCGACCGTTTCAAATTGGTCCTCGATCCGTTCGGCCGAGGTAACGACAGATAGGAGGAGATCCTCCTTGTTCCGAGGATATCCATTGACAATTTGTCTCCCGTGCACAACTTTTCGTTAGTCTCAGAAATTTAAATCAGAATTCGAGGTTTTATGCTATTTCTCCAATTTTAATCAAAGATGGAATCGCAAATCTTAAGCTAACGGATCCATGAAAACAATTGGACAATAGAGATCGATAATATTAATCTCAAACGCGTTTAGAAATTGTAGCGAGAAAGTGCACTTTGATAGAGAAGAAGCAGAGTGTTTAGGGTGGTGCACGAGCAGCACACTTCCGCCGGGAAGTAGCTGGAAGGGGTTAAAATTAGTGGGAGACGACACTCCTACTCGATAAGTCACTGCCGGACCATTCTTCTTCGCTGAAAACACTAACGAGAGAACGAACTGGCACGAGTGCACGACAGAAGCGACGAGGGGCGAGAGTAAATCTGAGAAGGGACCAGGAGAAGGGAGAAAGAGCGAGACATTGAAAATAGAAGAGGAAGAGAGCAAGGAGGGACGAAGAAACCAATAGACGAGGAAGCTGGGAAGAAACGGGACAGAAGGTGCTGGTAATCTGCGTGTTGAAGCGCTCTCGGCCGGAGATAACGGGACATACATAATGCAGTGTTTCTTCTTCAGACGACCAATCGCCGACCGTCTTAAGCGAAAATGGGCCAATGGCTTCTCGCGCGAGAGGCTTTTCCCTTAGAACCTTATTACAATATATTAGAATATCGCCGTGGTCGTCTGACTTCGTGCACGGGATGGAAAGGTAAAGGAAACGTGGCAATGGAGATTTGCACCGTACCGAAGAACTTCACCCTGTTAGGCGACCTTAGCACAGTTGCGCACTGAATCGTGTTTTTCGAAAGCACGAAGATCTATGGTCTTGGATGAAATCTGAAGAAAAGTTTCTCACAATAAATGAACCCCTTGGATCTGTAATTCCACAGTGCATTTTCTACATTGGGGACTGTATAACTATAATATGATCACGCAAATTTTTATTATTCCTTATACAAATTATGCTAGATTCTTAAGATGCAAATCTCAGTCGTTTCTGAAGAACATATCTTCGGAGCTGGTCAACATCAATCCACCGTTAAAAATTCGCCCTGAAGATTCGTGAGAATCTATTCGGATGGTCGAACATTTCCAATCAAAAGGATGAACGGAATACGTAAAGCACAGTGCAATACGTTGTTGTTTCCTTTAAAAGCGAGTCTACGTAGTAGTTCGGGGCGGGCTCTTCGCAGCTAAATGAAACAATTCCTGGAATTCTTCGTGACTTCCCTCTCGACAGGGGCCTCGGCCCTAGGGTCGGTTAATTTCTGGACACTGAGGGGGCGGCGGTGTCTAAACGGGTGGCAGCCCCGCTTAATCTGGCGCAGTTTAGACAATTTAGCGCGGTTACCCGGTTAGCGTCAAACATAAGCTCGCCACTCGGCCGGGTGTAAAGAATGGCGGCCGTAATGTCGGTCCACGCACCAAGTTACCTACCCGAAAGATGGTGCGAGGGAGAAGGATAGGTGCGCTAGACGAGAGACGAGGGTATGTGCTTACCAGTTACCGAAGCAGAAGGAAGCGTGGAGGGGTTGGTCCGCACCGGAATAACCCAGCTCTTTAATTTAAAGCCGCCGGACAGTAATTAAAATAACCACCCCCGACACATACTCCTTGAAGGGGTGCCCAACTCGTCGCAGACTTTTGTGCCAACAATGCTGGAGTCCGTCCTTCAGGATGTGCCTGTAAACAAAATAAGGACGCCGTTTCAAAATGTTTGTGGGCCCCAATTTATTCGATTTTTAATTAAAGTTGAATTGGTAGCGGCAAATGGAAGACATATGATAATATACGGTAGAATGAAAATAATTATAATTTGTGTAACGATTTGTAAACTATAATTGGGTAGACATCTTTGCGTCTTCTCTTTTTCGTTATGATGTAAATGTATTTTAGTATTGAGTGGCGTACTTTCACGTCGCGAATCATTCCGTTCGGAAATAATTTGTTATCCATATATATGCATACATTCTATGTATAAGTTAAATAGCATGGGTTTCTTTAATGAACGCCTGCATTCGTGCCATCGGTTAAACGAAGTTGATGCTAGTAATTTTACATCGGCCGACCTCGTTGAGCACCACCTTCCCGTTCATGGCCTTCTCGTTTAGCGATTGCAACAAGGAGAGTCGAGGTCACGACAAACGCTTTATGAGATTGGAAATCTAATTTAATTCGTCGCGTGTTTCTCTTCTCCCTGGTAATTCTTTTCCTACGAAATATCGTTACTTTTTTATATCGATATTTCATTGCTACGTTATTCCATGCGAATCAAACGTTTAATTAAGCATCATAGTTACATATTTTTATGAAGAAAATCATTTGTGACGTGGGGAGAGAGGCTGATGAGGGAGAAGCAAATTATATCAGGGTCATTATGAATCAGCCGTTTCCAGGTGCTGACCTTGAGGTAAATTTAACTCTTTGGCGTACAACGTATAACTTGATGGAAAGATCGGTATCAAATTGCAAGTAATAACGGAAATAAGAATGGTATTATGTGGGTTAAGCGTTTAAGGTATAATGAGCAGGTACCTGCTGTAATATCGTTTAATAATTTACTTAGTCTGCTCGATCCTTCGAGTCTCGCGCACTAGAGATTACAGTCGAACGAAACTGCGTCTTGTGAATTTCGTCGTTGATTCAACGACACCCGATTAATCGTGTTGTACCCGATTATTGTTGATAATTTACAGTAAACTCTTCTGTAGGAACGTATTGTTAATACATTTGTTTCGACGTCTCTTCCATACAATGCTTGCCTCGAACATCGTAAAACTACAGGACATACATCTTTAAACGGATCGAAAGTACTGGCAAATAAAATTTCGCAGCGATCCCGAAAAGGCCTGGAAGACGCCGGTATCGAATTAGCGAATGTATCGCATAGTACCAAGCCGGTGCACGTTTAGAGTTCAATCGTGGCCTGCGAAGCATCGGTATAACGTAGGCACTCAGCCTGTGGCGTGGCCGAGTTCCGATATACCAGGTGTTACGATAAATTTAAACGATATTTTATTCAGGCGAGCCGATCGCTAGTTTTCAATTTGCCGGCTCGTATATATTTCGCGGAGGTCGGCCCTGGAACGGTGGAAGGAGGGATGTCCGTGTCGGCCCTAGAGATGCAATTTCTCGGGGTGGTCGGTCCGTACATCTGGACCCTCACCGGGGTCCTCCTCGCGATCCTTCCGAGCTCCTTGATGAAAAAATAATAATCCCAGGGGAACGGTCAGTTATGGGGAATGAAATCATCCCTACGCCATTCCTGCCGGTCCTATTGAAAGTGTATTTCTTGTCTATGGACCTCAGCGAATCCTTATTCCTTCACGGCTTAGATTCGGCAATCGTGCTGTCTCAAAGCCGGTGAAATAATTTGTATGCTTTTACCGTAGGATCATGTGGCGACAGGAGAAATGGTAATTTGATTCGGTGCTATATGTATTATAAATTGGTACAGGCAAGAGGATGAATTTTCTTTCAGTAGAAGAACATTTGACTGATAAATAACGATATTACCGATTTGATTGGAAATCTCGGATATTGGAAAATAATATACCATTATATTGCGGGGATTATGTTGTATAAACGTCTCTAAGAAGAAGTTTTTGATGTTCAATTCTTCAGGATGATATATATTTTCTAGTAACTCGATGTAAAAGGAGTTACGAGTATAAAGAATGTCTTTATCGGCGGGAAAAGAGAAAGAGGAAATTCAGTTATTTGTAATTTACGCAGACAACCGGAGCCACGATATTTCGAGATAAGTGGTAATTAAGTATTTGATTGGTAGTCGGCGTCAGGATAATACACATCGCTTAACGTACTCCACTTAAATAGCGTACAGCTGCATTTGGCCGGGTCGCATGACGTCATTGGTAGAATATACAGACAGCTGCAGAGAGGCTACTCGAGAAAAGGTAAAGAGCAATTTGTGCATACCAACGATACATTAGACTCTCATTAAGAGATTCAATTAACGGAATCGTTTTGCCGCTATTCCCACCGGTACGAACTTGGCTCAATTTACACTTAAGCTCGTAATGCAAACGGATCTGCCGCGATTCTAGAACGGTAATTCCATTACGGAATTCCAAAACGATGGACATGTGTCTTTTACATCCACCGTGAAATTACGGTACGAGACACAGGATCCACATCTTTCTCGGTCGACGTCGCGATCATAAGTAGCTTTAATCACGGGATGAACCTTTCTGCTCTCGGTCACGCGACGTCACGTTAATTTTTCCCCGAAAGGCACTGGTGTATCTCTCGTGGCACGATCGCCCCCGCAAACAACGCTGCAATTAGTGGGTGTCAGTCGAAGAGGTCAGGTGTAACCCTGGGAGTAGCGCAGGTATTTAAGCCAGGGTGGGTACGTAAACGGCAGTTTAAACAGGGGGTAGAAGATGGCGTGTAGGAACAGGTACAAGTTGTAGATGTTTGGCTTCTACTGAAATTAAAAATATCGATTCCCATTCGCACGCCGGGCTTCATAGAAGCTCAATTCGTTTCTCTCCTGCAAGACAATACCTATTCTTCCCGCGGACAGTAAGAGGTACAAATTGCAGTTGCATCCCCCGTTCGCCGTCGGTCCCTCGACTCTCGCTGTGCAGGAATCCCAAACACAAAGGCTCTTTTTCATTTGGTTTTTCCTCCCCTACCTCCACCACTGTCTCCCCACTCTCGTGTTACAACACACCGATCCCTGCACCCCTCTTTTCCCTTCTCTCTCTCTCCCGCTCGCTCGCTCCCTCGCACACCCACACACACTATTCTTCACTCTTCTACCCTCGCTCGGTTATTCCACCCTTCCAACCTACGATTCTCCCGTTTCCCGTACTCCTCGTGTTTGCGCTTGTTCGTTCAGGGTGACCTGTCCAAATGTATGGAGACGTAATGGTATACATAATTGACTAATCCATTGGATTACTCGGGAAAGAGCTGCACAGGAATATCCCAAAGCAGACCCCATCGGAAGCTCGCTTTCTAATCGATCGAAATAATGCCGCCACGGCCAATCAGCCCGATTGGGAAGAGGAGAAATTCGGGTCCTCCGTATCGTCCACTCTTGCCGTCGGTTGATCCTGATGGAATCGAATCGATGCCGGCTGTGGGGATATCGCGGTCCGTCATTCCTCTTACCTAATTGAATAGTCAGTGTAACGGAAAACTCGGATTTCTACATGTCTTTCGAGAAATCGGCGGACATTATTGTCCAGAGATAACCGACCGACGAGATATCGAATAATCGCGGAAACAGTTGTTGGTTGGTCGTAAAAGTTGTACGATATTGAGAAGAAGCGATATTGAAAGAGCGAAACCGATGGCGTTTACGATTATCCAGATCTTCGTATGACTAATCTCTCAGGGCAGGACAAAAATTTATTTCACATTAGCCGTCCGTGATATGTCTCTCTAATACATTCAAATACTTAATTAACGTTACAGGACAAAGATGTATAAAATAACGCATTGTCATTTGAAACAGGTCGTCTCAGAAATAAGCGGAGACGCTCTCTTTAAAATTATTCGCCAACGAGCATCGATTCGTCATAAAAATGATCTCCGTAAGCATAGAACATTGGTATCGATCGAACGTTCGATCAAGTTCCGCGCCTTTCGGCAAATAGCTAGCGAGGAGTCGATCAAACCTAGAGCGTCACCTGCACGGTGGCTTTGCAATTTCGGAGGGGTTTCAACGATGCGGAGCGACTGCTACCCTCTTCGACTACGAGCCTTGATTAGGCTTCCGGTTAATTAATAACCTCTCGTGCACACATAGCCATGGCCTACGTATGAATATGCATGCGGCCTGTTGTTCGTTTCGCGGTGTGAGAGTGCCGAGTGTATTCACGAAGAGGGAGAGGAGGAGAACGCGGGTGAGGATCGGAGAGAGGAACGAACGGGGGTGCGCTGCAAGACGAGAGGGTGTTTCAGAGTGAGAGGCAGAGCTTGAGAGGGAAAGAGTGGGAGAAGCGGAGAGTGAAGAGACCGAGAGAGAGAGAGAGAGAGGGAACGCAGGAAGAGAGGAATTACAGAGCGAGGAAGGGAGAGAAAGTACGGATGAGGGTTACGAGTGGTGGAGGGCTACTTATTTGCATTCGGAAAACAAAGGGTGTGGGCCGCACTGTATGCTTGCCCCTCATTTCGCGTAACGAAGGACGAAGGGAGCCGATCAAAAGTCTTTTCCCGCCTTCTTCGTTGTATGTATTTCAATCGCGAGTTTATGCTTGAGATTTTAATTAGTACTGCGCTCCATTCCCACGCGGCCGCAGTTTAAGGACCATATCGTTCAATTAACGCGACTGTTCATGATTTATTTCGTTCCAAAGCACAATCTAGATAGAAGGAACTCTGCTTCTTCAACGTTTTCTTCCATGCCTCCTCGAATTTTCGAACTATTATGTAATCGTTTTCTTTTTTTTTTCTTAAGTACTCACAGCAGATTGGAGCGGACAAAGTGAAATATTACAAACAAATAGTATTTCGAAATGCAAAACTTGCGGGTAAGCGTATCGAATGAGAAATTACTTTCAATTTAGAGTTACAATTAAAAAACGAGTTTTCTAATGTATTGTCGGCAATTCAATTATCACACTCCATTAGGACGCCGAGCCACTCCACGAAGCGATGTTTAATGGAATTAACAAATCCTCATAAAATTTAATCGACCAAAGGGAACTGATACCATCTGTCAGGTACACCTGCGCTTTCTGACTCTTATACCTTATGCTATTATTGTCTGTGGAAGGAAACCGTGACACACCGGATTTTTTTACCTTTCGGAAAATTTATCTCGTGTAAAGTCGCTCAACAATGATTTAATTAAGCTCACCTTCTTTTCCACTTTTTCGCAGAAATAATTTTTTCATTCTTCCGCACAACCCTGGTAGGATATCTTTAGTACCTACGTTGAAAATTTAAAGTCAAAGAAAATAAGAGTCTCACAATCAGTAGCAATGCCTATTCTCACAATTGACGAAGAGGAATCGAAGCTACGCACGAAGAGATTGCACGAGCGACTGAGAGCCTCTGTGAGATACTATTCTGGTATCGAAGTAAAAACGCTGAAAATGAATTAACTTTTTGCTGTAGGCCTCGAACAACAGCCACGCTCGAGTCTTGAATCACATTCTAAGGCATTGTAAAGCATGCGCGCTTCGGCGTGTCACGGGGTCCCATGATGCCCTGGCATCACGAATTAACTAGCCGTATTCCCTCGATGGACGTCGAGTCTGACCTCGAGAAATTGCTTGGACGAAAGGAACGGATTCCTCGTCGCTGCGGCCTTAATCGAGGTCGCGGCTCGAGAAACTTTTGTTTCTTACGCTTGTTTGCCGGAAAGCACGACGATTCCTGGTCGCATCAAGATATTACGTTCCGCGAAATAGTATTCGCGCACATAATGACTCTGCCGCTTGTCGTTAGTTGTCTGGCTATTTATACGGTACTTTGACTTACAGAATCTTACTTTGTTGACTATTATTTCTACTTATTTTTACAATTGAAATATATGGGACTGACAGTGCACAAAGTCGTTCATTGCATTCGGTCTTTTTGCAACTATTTGGGACGAGTGATATTGTGTGAAGTTACGTAATAGCCGGAACCCTAAAGAATTGGGACCCGTTTCGATTTACACAAAATGCAAAAATAATTACGGTACTTTACAGCAAAAATGTAGATCTACAATGATTTCAAATTTTCGCAAGATTCGTGCGACGTAACAGCCTTATTCGCGTAAAGCTTTACAATACGAAAATTTATTATTATGAAGGGAAACTTACGATTGGAAACAAAAGATCCTTTTTTGATACGTCATGCGTCACCGAGAAATATCCGACACGTCGACGAATCAACATCCAAGCAAGCATCGAACGGCGTTCTTTACAGATTATTACGTCCGCTGGCCGTGTCTTCTTAGAAATTGATACATCCGTGCGACGAAGGTGAATATAGGTATAGGGATTCATGGAGAGGAGGGGTGCGGAACATCTTTACACGGCTGGACCGAGTAGACCGACAATCTCGCGCTATTACGATCGCATAATGATCGTTATCCGTGAGCACAAAGGATCCAACAGTGGTGCTCAGCCAGAAGGGAAAGTTATCGCGCGATCTGTGGCTTTGCGGCGGCCGTTTGCATGCAGAGATCACACTTGCCTGTAATTATGATCTGACAGATACAGGAGAAAGAGAAGAAGAGAGAGAGAGAGAGAGAGAGAGAGAGAGAGAGAGTCCATCTGTGTGTTTCACGTTCTACGATTCCAACGCCGGGCGTGCCGAGTCAGATCATAGATGATAATCGCCACAACTGACTCCGCGTCCGTGTAATTTATATTTAAATAAGCTACGATTGAAACCGCAAGGTAAATACGAAAGATTTTCGCTCTGCGGCGTGAACGCATGGGCGCGTGTGCATCCGATTTTCGCACCAGACCCTCGGAGTTGTTCGATCCGATTGCGGTCATGAAGGGATAGTGCAAGGGGTGTGCCGATCGTCAATCAACGAACGAACGATCGATCGACTTCGATAAAGTTTTAACGATCGGAAATCGTAGATGCAGTATCTTTGATTAGGTTTGAAAATGCTATACCTCGCATGTCGATCGTGTATTTTAAACTTTCTTTTTGGTCATTTTGCAAGGATTGGTCGAAGACAGAGATATTACTAGGATGTACAATCATTTTACCGCTTTCTGTCGACGGTTTTGTAGTGCTCGATGTTTTATAATCTTATCGCGTTAGTAATTGTGGTATGTCAACACGAGAGCCGCTCATTCGGGTTCAATCAAAGATCATTATCGAGCGACTAGTAATCGACGTGTAATCACCCATTTGTCGGAACAAGCGCGCCGCGGACAAATAGCTTTATTCGCGCCGACAGGCGTGTAAATGTTGTGATTAAAATTTTCGATAATCGTTATCATTTTTTGAAGAATCACTTCATGATTTATCGTTGCATTAGAAATATTCAGACGCACACAACAAACTCAAAAATTTATTTTACAAATGTAAAATGTAAATTTACGAGTATAACAGCTGAGTCACCTAGACAACGATCTTCTTTCTCTCAATTTGCGAATGAACATAGCGTGCATATTTGCAAAGAATCAACAAGCGATGAAAGTGAATTGAACATGTCAGGAGTGCTAGAAATTTTGTAGTGTGGAACTCTGTAGGCCTATTGTTTACGTACAGCCACTAAAACCCTTCTCTTATTTAGTTTGTTTCTCTTTTCGATATACGAATTTTAATTAATTAAACAACATTCACTTCGTATAATGAATAAGAAGTATTTTATAGGAGACGCTCGCGAGAAATCTTACAATCGTTTCCTTTCTATACATGATAAATATTTTTAAAAAATCGAAGAGGGGAACCTTGCATTTCTACTAGCAACGTGATAGTATGTGGTTAAATTTTCTGTATTCTTCAAATTTTTTTAGAAACAAAGGTGATCTTAATATTGTTAATTAGAATGCTACTTCTTTGTACATCGTATGACAGCGGGAACTAAGATGTGTCGAACCATATAATATACTATGATACAAGGAAAGCAATAAATTAAATTAATTCAACATTCCAGCGCAGTTTAAAACATTTTTCTTTACCCATAACAAGATGTAACCTTATCCCTACAACATACTCGAAAAATAAGAGAAATAAATGTAACATTTCGTTGTAGAGTTTTTACGAGTATGTTGAAGGGATAAGGTTACATCTTGTTAAGGGTTAGGAAAAGTTTTTTTAGACTGCCCTGGAATATTGAATTTATTTCTTTTATTTTTGCATTTGTATAATTATGAAGATCATAGTATATTATACAGTTGGACTCGTCTAAATGCCCGCTTTCACATGATGTGAAAAGATTAATAGCATTCCATTTACAGACGTGTAAGACAAGGTCGCCTTTGATCTTCATAAAAATACAACAAATATGCTATCATCTTGCTAATACAATATACTACAACCTTCTCCACTTCGACTTTTTTCTGATGCTTACCATTTACGAACAGAAAACGAGATAAAATTTATCGCGGGCACTTCATATAAAACATTTCTCATTCATTATTTGAAAAAAATTATGTTTTGTTAATTAAAAGTCTTATATTTGTGGGGAAAAAAATACCCATCCTCATTCATACAGTGTTGCCCTTCTCCTTATTGTAAGACGCACCACGATTTCGGGCAATACTCGCATTCTTTCACAATTCACTCTCGTTCATACAAACAGGCATTCTTCAGTCACACTAATTGTAAGGTCTAAACATTCACTCGCAACCCAGTCACCAACACTCTTACAAACAGTTTCAGACAGTCTATGCATTCAAAAACGTTTATCCTACATATTGAAGTACAATTAAAGAGAAACAAACGAAATGAGAGAGAGGTTTTAGTTGGTACAGTAGGACTCATAGGCAATCAAAGAACCTAGAATCTCATTCCCCTCTTTGGGCGGAGAATTAGTTACCACCACACTTTTTACTTCCCTGCTTTTTTCAGCTAGAGAGTGAGAGGAACAAAGATCTGTTAAGAGTTTTCTGTCCTTTTTTAAAGCTCCCCTCCACTGAGCGTTACTCAGTGGATGGATTGGGAACCTACAATCTTTTTCCGGGAATTTTCGTCCCGATGCCGTAGATTGCCGAGGAGTCCTACTGTATACGGAAGCACTAACCCTACAGGGTGCGTGTATGCATAAAGCATTCAGCCTCTATAATAAAAATAAAAGAAAATAAAAATTGTTTTTTCGGCCATCACGTTAGTCAAGGGGTTGAAAATGCCAATTCAACGAGATGCACTCACGTTCACCGCACCTGAACGTACTATCCGTAGGTACGGCACTGATGTGCTCGACTTTACGAGTAATGGCGTTATAGCGGGAAAACTCTTGGCACACGTTGTTGACAGATAGTTTCTTAAATTGTGCCGAAATAAAAATAGTTATGATAATTTTCCGCTGAAAGTTTTTTCTTCATAAATGTCCACAGAATTCAATAGTGTACAGTAAATCTGTCCTAGCAGTAGCATTACGTAAACATGCGAAATTATTTACTATTGTGGAATCAATACAAGAGTACAAGAGACCGTCAGAGGCGGTCAGAAAAGATCGAGTCACAGGGTTCTCTTTGCAAACTTCAGCTCTCCATGAGTTAAGTAAACAATCAGCGTGGAAGGCCGTGTCGCTCACACCATGTTGTTATCAATTTTGCGTTGCACGATCATTCGTCTCTTTATCATCGCGTTCGCATCCACGACATAAAATCCAACTGCGTTAATAAATATAAATTGCGGTACCGCGCTACCACTTAAGAATCGACCGCCGATGGGAAGTTTTACGAGCACTTCGGTATATTAGTTTTTTGTAACGAAATTCTGCCACAGCCAATAAAATATAGTGCGCTAGATGCGCCATTTATTACACAAGTAATATTCTATAATTTTAGACGAACCGCAGAAAATCTCCTTCCATTCGGGAACTTGCTAAAATCGTTCCTTAATTCAATCGATACTTTTAAGTTTCAAGAAATATCCCTTCTTAACCCATTGTAATCATATGACGCCCTGAGGAGTATAAGCAGCCACGCAGCACTGCTGGGTACAAATGCATGTAATTTAGGTTTTATCTCATAGATGGCATTTAAATATAAATGCTAAAAATAAATAAATTGAAGTGCTGACATATGATGTTTGTAATTCCCCCAGGCTGTCAATTGTTAGTGTATTTAAATATGACATCATTGGGGTAATGTTCCGCACGCTTCTCAAAGTGTAACGAGTACTTGTCGCTATAATTCCCAGTAAAATGATGCTACAGATTTTAAGAATCTGCAAATTTCTATCTTATTTTGAGTGTATCTTAAAAATGAAAAATCTAGAAAAAACCCTATTACTTCCAAATGAAACACGACAAGCAATTAGCCTCACGATACATGATTTCTTTTCGCGAAGAAAAAACAATGTATCTAATAAACTAGATAATACACCAAACCTAGACAATGTTAAAAAATATATTTTTAACTCCTTTTTGAAAAAAAATGATTCGCTTACGGCACATACATACCTTTTTACATACCTATATACATACCATTTTTGGCTAATTGCAAAAGATAATTAGCAAAATACTTCCACGCTTAATACCTTGACCTTCGATTTCTTTTCTGATGGGACGTGCAAAGACTCAAAATTCATTACTGAAATCAAAACTTTTCACTGATTTCTGATATTTCGTATAACTGAACGTGATATTAATAGTACAGAAACAATGAGACCGTTTTGTGATCGGCTGATATTGTCAATTTAATAGTTTTTGGAAGACTTCAAAATTTCCTATTCCATTTTCTGTGCTAATATTCTCACACGTAGTTGTAGAGTAAGGAGTTAATACTGTATGTTCAATACACGTCTCGGACGAAGCCCCGAAGGCAGCGTACTGTTTCCAGTAGAAGTTAATGTGATTTAGACTGATCTTTTGTCTCCCAAATAATTGTGACATATTCAGGTGAACTTATGTTTATTAATACTTATAAAAACCCGAGTCGAAATATTAGAGACAATTTTAGACGACCGTACTGCGTTTGTACTGCGTTTGCATCGAAACTTTGTACTACGTCTGCACTACATTGGCAAAGTGAACAAATGCGTTTGCAGCACATTAGAAAAAGGCCAGCAGTACAACCGCACAAGATGTAAAAATCATCCGTATAGCTCTGTTGCGCGTTTGTACTGGATCTGCAGCGTGTCTGCATGCATCCATAGCACGTTTGCACTTGATTTGCAGCGTGTCTGCAAATGTTAATATTCCGTTTGTATAGGGTTATTAAAAATATGAAATTACAATACATATTCTTTAACTTATTTGTAATTAATTGTTTATTAAAATTATTACAATATATATATAATTAAAATAAAATAAAACAGCTTATAAATGACCCCTAGATAGATATACCTATATATATATATATACAATCAACCTAATTATCATCCACCATATGGACAATATCAACACTATCAAAATAATCAAAGCCAATACTAATCCCCATATCAACAACCTCAATACTTTCTACAATTTGGTAATCCTTCGCAAACATATATATATAATTGTTTGGAAAATATGTAGACGATTGGTAGAGATTTGGTAGAGATGATACGTTGTCTTTTGGTTTTGGTAGTAAATTTCTCTGTATTGACGATCCTGGTGAAATATTTTCTTGTCCAACTAATTCAATGTCTTTCGGTTTAAATGGTGTATTTTTCTCTATTAATAGTCCTGATGAAGGATTTTTTTCTCCAGCCAATGTATTATCCTTCGTTTTTGATGGTGTATTTTTCTGTACTAATGGACTTGATGAACTATTTTCTTCTTCAGCTAATATGTTAGTGGGTGTTATTGGGCTAGGTATTGATGATGAAGCTGCCTGTATTAATAGTCCAGGTGACATTGGTCCTTCAGCTCTTGGAGATTGGCGAACACATTTTTTTTCGAGTTAGAATTTTTGATTCATCCGAATCTGATTGTTCATGTTGGTTCTGATTGTCAATTTCACGAAAACTATTGTAAGACACCGTTTTCTCCTTTTATATATATAATACAATACGGGCGTTTATAAATATTTAAGCCGATAAATACAATATACAATAAAGTCGTTTCCCGCCAATAATACAAATATAAATAATGCTTGATCGCGACGTCACTCTTGTAAGAGTGTTCCCTCGATGAGTGCAAGGCATCGACTCCGTAACGACTGCCTTGCTATCCCTCGTTGTTATTGCTGGGTCCTTGGAGGACCTCCTTTTCCTCGAAAAGGCCCGGTAGGGGTGAGGGTCATTTTCCTCCCTCGCTGGAGGAATTGTCCTCTTGACGAAAGCCAGGCGTGTAAACGCCTAGCTCGACGCCTCGCTGACGCTGAGTTTTACACTATATAATTTTTTTATCTGTAACGGACATGCTGCAAATACAGTGCAAACGAACGTAAACATCATAGTTCTGGTGCAGGCGTATGTTAAGCCCTAAAAAATGTAATTATTGAGTGCATATCTGGTGCGGACGTGGTGCAGAGAATAATTGTGTCTACAGACCCCTGCAAACCTGCTGCAGATCTGAAAATTTCGACTCGGGAAGTCATCAATTATTTACGCTACACTAACTTTAAAGATGCTAGATTTTTAACGTATTGTATGATTCTCAGGAGAAAATAAATGTAAGATTTCTCAGATAAAATCTTATCAAGCAAACTTATAGATTGGGCTACCTGGTCAAGATTACTTGATAGCTAATGTGTGTCCTCAGGTGAGGATTGCTTGTCACTGATTGTTCTCGTCGTCGGTTCCTCCGTGGATTTTTTCTCTTACCGACGGCGCTGAGCTCAAGGAATTCGTCTTGAGCGTCATTGCATGACATGCAGAAACTTAGCAAACATTAATTTTGTCGAGTGGATAGTTTTTATCTCGATTCTTGTCATATGACCCATTTTCGCCGCGCGCTCCCATTTGAGACTAGCTGGTCTTCGGTGGAGGGTCTGGGGCCCGTGTGTGGCGAAAGAGGGTGGCTCGTCGACGCAGGCGAGGGTTTATGATAGGGGTATGAGTCGCCAATGCAATTAAGTCACTTGACTTGAGGTAAGGGTTAAGGGGAGACTCTCCTCGTACCGCCTATTCGCATCATATCGGTCCTTGTGATCTGAGCTCGGCGACTGATAACCGAAAACTAAACACTTGCTTCATCTTTAAGGTTTTTTGGGGCCTGTCACGCGTTAGAATCTAAAATACGTGAGGACAAAGGATACCTCTATCCGTCGGGCGAATCGGACCAACCCAGTTATCAAGTGATTTCTTTTGGTGGGCCAATAATATTCTTATTGAGGAAAAGGGGAGAGACAATACGAAACTTAATATTGAGATTTGTGTGTCCCTTAGTTATGGGTACCTTAGTCCAGACTGGCGAGTACATGTTGATTTAATGGTTACTGTAATCCTCAAAAATAGTCTTGTCGCTTGCACCATAGATTTGTTGTTTACATGGAACCGTGCAACTGCATTCTGGGGAAACTTTGATTTATTGCCAACAAAAATGCTCGAAGATTGACAAGGAATAGAAAACAATAAAGGCTGACTGGGTTCGTCCATCCATTTGATATCCTGGATATGCATTGTCTTTTTCAATAGAAAGATTCCGTGAAACAATTAGATTCCTGTGCCCGATGCCTTAAAAATAGTAATACGTTAAAGGGTGGCAGCAATACCTCAACAATTTAAGTATATTTACTACAAGAAACAATTTTTAATTTATATATATATATAAATTAAAAAAATATAAATATATATTCTATATATTTTCAATATTTGAAAATATTCTAATATTCTTTTCTATATATTCTATATATATATATAGGATCGTGAAAAAGAAAGAGAGGCGCGCGGAAACCCATCCGAGGCAGCAAATCGGCCAGAGTAGCTTAGCATCGACGATTGCCTGGGTCGGCGCGGAACCACTGCGCCAGCGACCTCTCCCTGATGACAATTTCTCTTCTCGTCCTTTTCTTCTAATTGTAAGATTCTTTATAGGAGGGCTTCCCCGCCCCAACCCCACATATATATACGCTATAGGTATTTTTTAATGCATAAAAACAGCGAAAACGACAAGTGAAATCTGCTTTTCAAAACAACATTGTTTCAATCAGTCGTGTAGCCGGTAGCCATTATGCAAGTCTGAATGTTTTATACATCGCTAAATGTGAATGAACATCAGATATACCCAAGATATGCCCAAGAAATTCAGGTCGTTACATAATTCAATTAAGTTTTACAAAAGAAAGTATTAGGTAATTGTACCACATATGACCGACAATGCGGTAAGGGGTTAAATATAGCTTATCCACAGCAAAATCCTCATAGAAATTTCATCCAACAAATCACGGTACCCCAATTCCACTACCGACTCATAACAATTCCAAGGACGCATTATTCGTATCACCACACAGAAAACTCGTCCCGATAACATTCTCCCCCTAATCCCTTCTAATACGAGCGCACGTTTGCGGCAATTTTATTTCGATTCTCCCAGGGGAAAAGGTGGCCCGGTCTTATAATAAAGGCAGCCTGGAAACAATATAAAACAATAAAGGGTTCTTACCATAACCGCGCGGCTGAGCCACTGCGATATTGTATTCGGGGACGGTGGTAGTGGGGTTTCGAGAGTGAGCGAACCTGGCCACGGAGGAGCAGAGACGCACGTTACGTGGTGGTACGAAGAAGCCGACAGGAAGGGGTGCCCGGGTCAGTTGTCTAATATATGTGATAATAACTTGGAGCCGGGAATCGAACCCGCCGGCGCGCGAATCTCGGATCTGCATATATGGATTGCCCAGGCCGCTCTCTTTGCACTCCTCGTCTCTTCCGAGGCTCCCTCACTCGATACATTCTCCTCTTTCTCGCAAGAAGCTTTCGCGTTCGTGTGTCTGCTGAAGGGTGAGTTTGTCCGAATACCGAATTCGTTTGTAAATGCAACCGCGAGCGTAAGATAAAATCAACGCAATTATATGCGTATCGGATATAACGGTGGTAGGTACTGTTGGTCAAATGAGAGGCGAGGGTGCGCGATCGAAATGCACTTTGTTCCGTGTCCTTAGTATGTAGCTCGCCGAACGGTGGTGGAGCGAGCACACACAGGTAACTTTGAATCTGGTTCCAGTCTGTGTGCGATAGCAAATCAACGTGTACGCTTATAACGAGTTTGTATGTTTTACATGTATACGTAAATATGCCCGCGCACTACCGTGTTCGTGTGCCAGTTAAATTTGCGTGTGTGTTTGGATATGAGCTTGGGAGGAACCGGTGTGCGTGACGCGTAGGTACACACAGAAGGAACATTCTCGGCGTAGATGACAGCGGCGGGGAATTTCAAGATTGAAATTTGAAATATGGAAATAACAGAAAACGATCTCCATCACCGGCGCATAACCCTGTCGTCGACTCTCGTATCCCGCGAAGCCGCGTGTTTTCCTGCGATGCTGACGAGTATCGACACCATACAAGCATGAAGAAAAACGACACACGGCGGCAAAATGAAGTGTGAATTATACAAATCCGACCCAGAAAGAATTTTACACCATACTGACGAACAGTCACGGGAGCATGATTCTACTCGTGGACGTTAACTGGTTTCAGGCTACGGTCTCTAATTGAAGAGAAAGTGATTTCTACCGTTCGACGACTCCGTGAAGGTCTCTTCCAAAATAAGGAAGTTTTACAATTTTCGTGGTGTAACGATCAAAATAAGCAGTCCAGCCGAAAGCTATCTTTTAGATACAAAAGCTCCAGTTTTCTACCTATCTTTGATACGCTTCGTGTAATTCAACGTAAAGAGAATATTATACCGTAAACGTTAGCACCGAAATGATATCAAGTTGGAAAAGGTGAAATATCTGCGGTAACTCATACTCGTCCGTTTCGGACATTGGTAAAATATATGTCACTCTCGGACCCAGGAAACGACTCTGCTGCATTTTGGTATCGCGGAGAAAAATACACGCGTATCTTTGGGCTGGAGGCAGACGGACCTTAAAAACGATACTGTTTCAGCGGTAGTTCCTTTGACCTTTAAGCATGGTGTTCTTCGTAGAGCGTATGATCTCCTCCCGTGTCATTCCCCTCGAGTGCCGTCTTTCCCTGTGGTTTCTGCTTTTGGTCTTTCGGGTCTATGGAACCCAATGGGATGGTCTCGTCGCATTATATTACGTTACGTCACATTATGCACCTAGCTTGCACGCCGGAACATTACGATGTTCTCTGTTATGCTGGCTGCTTGGTTAATGTTCTGTGGCAGAATTCCAGCCGGTCTGTCTTCTCGAAACAAAGACTTTGTTTGCCGTGGATAGAAGTAGCAGTGGCTATCGGGCCACAATTCACGATTTACATTCTCCCTTTCCTTTCTTACTGCAAACGACCCAGGAAGCGGGATATAACCTGAGGAGGAAGCAATGTTTCTAAACGGGGGGTATGGGATGTAAAACTTACCAGGGTGAGCCTCGACTATCTTCCGTGAAGATTATTATATTGGGCATTGAACCTGCGCAGTTGATTACGATACAGAAATACTCAACGACGGGCTATCAATCGCTTGGAGTTGCCTTCACTTATTTCGAATTTTTTTAAAAGATTTTTTCATATTTTTGAAAAATATCTTCTATTGTGCTTCTGTTCAAAGTATGATCATTGTGATTTAATATAATTTTGATGCGAAACAAATGCAATTGTAATCGTAAAATCTCAATGATGAATATCTCGAGAACGTTGAATTGTTCCAGAAAAACTTCTATTGTTTCTCTGCTCAGGAAAGTTTGTAAAAAAATATTACAACTGGGAGACTCCGGCAAATCGACGAAATAGATATTTAACGAAGATCTAAGAATCGCGGAAGTTCTAACGAGCATTTTCACGCATCTCCGCATAGAGGGAGTGGCCCTGCCGGTAGAATTATTAATTAAGCACACTAATTAAGCACGTTCATCGTGCTCGCCCGGAGGGGTCAGCCGACAAGAGCGACAGTGGAGACCAAGGAAGAGAGAGAAGTGGAGACGATGGGAGCATGAGCGAGATGGTAAGGGCGAAGGAAAGCGAGAGAGCGAGAGCGAGAGAGAGAGACAGAGAGAGAAACTCGCGAAGGTAACACGCGATTACAAACGCGATCGATAATAAATTACCTTTAAGCTAGGAACGCTGCACCAGGTTCTCCGCTTTCATTCGGCCATTAGAAGTCGTTGTTCCTAACCGTTTATTACAGGTCCCAGCTTACGTGTGGGTCATGTGAGAGCGTATCTTAACGGCCGAGTAATTATGCTTCCTCGATGCCGCGAAGGTTGAAACGAGGGGAAAGGAGCGGAAAGGAGGACGAAGAGCAGAAAGGAGGGGGATCGAATACTTAGGGAGAAAGCAGAGTACGGCCGCGTAATAAATGCATGGGATTAACGAGGAATAAATAACGAGAGACTGTTAATAATGTCGTACCCTCTGCAGAATCCTTTCCCTCCTCTTGGACATGCCACCTTCCTCTTTCTCCTCCGCTCTTACCTTCCCTTCTCTTCTCTTCTCTTCTATCCTCACCCCTTCACTCCTCTTCCCTCTTCTTCTCTTCTCCACGTGTAGCCATTCTGTGCCGCTACAAGTCCCTCGTTAAGCGCCGTATGTGACTTATAGAATCAAGGGAGCACGCGACGGGGCCCGCGAACCAGTAACTTTCGAGAATCATTAAAAACGCATCTTCAAACAGCGTGTGCCCGCGATCGGCTGCTTAACGAGGCCGTTACGGGAATCAAGCGACACCTCGGTTGTTTTCAACTCTGCTCAACTTCTACCAGTATGAACCAATTTCTGGCTTTGTCCGAGAAGAAATCAACATCTTCGATCCACTTTCGCGGTGCGGTGATAAGCTCATAGTACTTCATCGCGAGAGCAGCTGGATTTGTTCATCTCTTGTATCCCGTGTGCGGCCAACAACAGTTTATTTAGGAAGAACTATTGCGCCCTTGGAGTTTTAACAACTTAGGGATAACGTCGTCGCGAAATGCGGACTGTCAGCGATTCAGTACGAAATTCCAGATTTAATCTAAGTAATTTTGGTAACGAGACTGACCTTTTATGGGTTTTACAACAGTGTGGTGGATGGTTCAGATGACCCCGACTTCTCGTGAGCAAGGTTTCAAATGGGCGATCGCTTTTCCTTAGGACCAAAGGCCTTTAAAACATATTTTGAGGGAAAAGCGATTACGGAATCGGAGATAGCTAGCAATTCTCGTTTGGACCCCGGACTCACGTTTAGAAATATTTGAGTATGAAATCTTAACACTAAACGTACCAAGCGGGGTCAAATGACCCTTTTCAAACTTTACTTTAAAATCATACTTTCATTGTTATTTCTTTCGCTCATTTGACTTTTTGTAAAGTCTTATATCATCTGATTATTCAATTTCCCACTTTTCGTTTTTCTCGTAGCTTATTTTTTACCGACAAAAATTTTCTTCCTACCAATAGGTACCACGAGGGGTCATTTGACCCCATACGAAGTTTACGCATTTTGCGGCATTTTTCCTCAACTGGAACCTTTGTTCTAAACTCAGATACGCTTCTCAAGTGAAGATTTCATTTATTTGAACCTGATATGTGGGTTTGTTTTCGGCGTGAACACTTGGACGACCCGATCGGATCCATACGACGCGTTATTCAAGTCCCAACTTTGAGATTACATATCTCTAAGAATTTTGTGCAATAAAAATTTTAATTAGTGGAAAAGAATGCTCTGATGTGTTATAAATCAAACACAATTGCTAGATTTTGAAAATCGCAAAAAAAATTTTGGGGATTTTGGCCAGGATTTCAGCGAAATCGACCACTGTGCAAAGTGACGCATAAACAGAAAAGATTGTTTTCAGAGATGGACAGGAAACACTCCCTTCAATTAGTTCTCTATATCTAAACGAAATAGAAATGCAGTTTTATATTGAGAGTCAGAGAGTAAAGATCAGAGCCTAAAAGAAATCAAGTTCGACAAGGAGTGATAATACACGACAGTTTCCGTTACATTCAATTGGCCTTGTGTAATCAGTTGATTATTTCGTTTATAGAAATAAAAATTTGTGTTTTATTATTTTAGTAGAAATGGGAAATTATGTTGCAAATTATTTCCTTTAATAAATTGGGTATTTCTTTCTGAAAATTAACATTTATTATTAGGGGTCAAATGACCCCTTATGGTAAGATTAGGTAGGTGCAAAATGCCGGTACGTTTAGTGTGAAAGAATTAGGTTGGTATCCAACACATCGTCTAGATCTCAATACGGAGATTACCGTTTCAACTTTACTCTGCGTTTAATTAATTCGTAATCGTTGCATCTCTCGGTCAAAACCAACGATCGACCTTTCGTCTTCTGTTCCAAATTATCATCAATATTCTCTAGCTGTAATAAACGTCTCGTGCTACAAACTACGTCTCGGTTTACATAATTCCCAGCTATGTCGGACGACGAGAACGAAATTCGCATTCCTGGGTGGTCGCTTTGTCACCTCCGGACGCTGGTGTTCCTTTCCGCGTTTAACTCGGAAGCAAAGAATCCTGTTCCTTCGACACTGAAGAAGTCAACGGAGAAGCCTGAAGCTAGAGGACGATGCGCGTCGGTAAACGTTTAATCCTTAACGCTTAAATGCTCGGAAATCGTTCTCGTAAGAGCGCACTGTACGTATATACGAATTCCATTCTCGTCTGCGAACGCTCGAAAGGGCTTCTTCTGTGCGAGATTAAGGGACGAGGCGGAGGAGCAAGACGGTACATAGGAGGCGGCAGGTGGAAGGTGGAAGGTGGAAGGTGGAAGGTGGATGCACCGGCAGAAGAACGGCAGGGTCGGAAGGGAGCCGAAGGGAGGAGGCGAGGGTAAGGCACTAATGAGCAAATAAGGCGAAAAAAGGTGAAAATTCATTAGCAGTGAGCTAGCAATGGACGATGGGGGAAGGGTTACCGAGAATCGGCGTAACTCTTTTCCTGGTAAAGGACTCGAAGCTCGACAAAGGACTCTAAAAATAAATACATAATTAAACGTCGCGATAATTAACTTCTTTATGCCATCGCAACGGCGTGGCGTCTAAGCTCACAGGGCTCCGAGGGGTTTGTAAACGCTCACACACGCGGATGCGCTTGCGTTCGGAGAACGACTTCGGTTCGACATTGACGCTCTGCCGAGCAAGTATCTTTTCATTGCACTAATTGTCCAATATTATATTTTCGATTTAACGACGACGAAATGGAGACAGCGGTTTAACGTGGAGGAATAATTTCCGTGGGATTTCCGTATCGCACTAGCTCATTTTCCTTTTCTTTAAATTTCAATGCTAATTCTTGCTTCCTGTAGGTTTCATTTATTAACGTCAATTTCAAGTACATTACATTGTCTTCTTTATTTCTCTGTAACGAGTGAGAAAACGAATCCGAATTGAGTGGGCACTATTTCAGTGGGCCTTGTGAAAGCGATCCGGCCGAAGATTTCGGGGCGTAAATCGCGAATACAATTACGCCGGCGACCAATTTCCCCCGCGAAGCGGGGACGGGACGGTAAAATCCGTTCGATTTGGCTGAAAGCCGCGCTGATCGAGTCGCTCGCGGATCAGCCGAGTCCACTCTAATTTAGACATTTTCGGGCGGCTGGTATATTTGTTATATTTTCACTCGAATCATTATTACGCGGCACCGCACGCGTACCGTACCAGGGGATTACGGCTTAATCCGGTCCGCTATAAATTGGGCGGAATCGCATTCCGTGCTAACTCTCCCCCTCTCACTCTCTTCTGTTTTCTCTTTTCCCTCTTTCTCGAGCACTTTCCCTTCCATTCTCTCGACTCTTTCCCTCTCTTCCTCTCTCTTCCTCCTCTTCCTCACGCGTGTCGCCTCCTTTTCATCTCCTTTTCGCCAACTGTTCACAAAACTTTCTCGTTTTTCACGACACAAAGTCCGGCTGGTTTCCGGGCATTTTGAAAAAGAGTTGCCACGCTGGAAGAAAAAGGAAGATGCTCGCAGTTTCGTGGTCCCGAGACGAGCCATGTAGGGCGAAGCAGGCAGGAGAAAGTACGGGGAAATGCAAGGAATACGAGGTAGCTGGAAAAGTATGGCGCTTGGGGACGGTAAGAGAAAAAATGACGAAGGAAGCCGGGAGAAACGAAATCCAAGGAATATCGTAAGGTCGAAAAAGAGGACCGTACGCACGAGGAGCAAAACGAGAGACGAATCGCGGCAAAGAAATATCGTCGGTCAACGGAGAAAATCCGTATCCTGGCAGTAACGACCAGGATGGACGAACGAGAGGGAGAGAGGGAGGCTAAGAGCGAGGTCGGAGAAAAAGAAAAGGAGGGCGCCGGGGGAGAGCGAGAGGGAAAGAAAGAGCACCGCGGCGTGGGAGGAGGAAAGGATGGAAAGGTACCCTTAGCTGGTTTCCCTCAGGAGATTTTATAATGGCGTCCAGTTATTACCGCAGGACCTCGGGCCACGAACACGATACGATCCTCCGACAAGGGACGAAGGCCGATTTAACAAGTGGTCAAATATACGGGCACGAGTAGTCTGAGCATCCAACAGAAAAGCATCGCGATGTTAGGACCGATACAACCGGCTCTGATAATGATAACGATTGTAATGATAAAACGGATCGACTTCTAATGTCTCTCCTTCTGTGATTTATCATTCTCGATGGTCATTGTCAGGGGGAGAAAATAGTTCGAGAAAGATTGTATCGTGATTCGCGATTATCGTTAATTTACCTCTCGAATTGCGCACATATGTGTGACTGATTTGGGCGAAACATCCTTGACATTGTGTCTTTTAATCGTATACGTGTATCACAAAACGACGAGGAAAGAAAGCAAAACGTCCGTGATTTCGATATTCTTTTGAGGATTCGCGAGATAATATCACTTAATTCCAGTATGATACGTTCGGAAATTAGATAAGAAGAAACCCACGACTCTATGAGCCGCGACTCACTGCAGATCGATGAAATCGCAATGCCAGAGGAGAAACATTAATTACAATTAAATTAGAAAGAGATCGTATTGATCCCACAGTCGACGAGCGGCACGACGAATCTTTTAATCATAATTATACCATTGATAATGCCGCCGGAACAAGAAACATATCGTGTTACCAATTATATTCTGATACGTTGAGGCGAAATTAAAAGCGCTTTGATTTAATTTCAATGCATCGTTTGTACGAGTGTAATACGGAACACTTTAATCGGATACGTTACCTGCAATTTTATAATTGTATACACCAAAAATAAATTAATCTACGAATACCCTTAGTTTGTCATTTGTTCGTGTCACTTGATAAAATACTCCAAAAAAACTGTTTCTTCTTTGTAGAAAATATAGCTTTCCGATAAATACATAGAAAGTGGATATCTCCCTAATTCAAAGCATAATCTTCCAATACAATAAGACAAATTGATTATTTCTAACAGATTATGCTGAGATGAGGTAAAGGGTTCGACTCGTAGCCAGTGGGCCCAAGTCTAAATTATCTGTCATCTCTGGGAAGTTTTACAATGTGGTATCTATGGCATAGTCTCAGTGGTTCGAAATCCACTTAAAACTGTCCTAGGTGAAATATTAATAGTAGTTGAATTCGAAAAAGAAATACAGAGAAACAGAACAATTATTTCTGTCTACGACTCAAGTATATATCTTCGAAAAAAAAATACCTGGAATTGACTAATATCATCGGTATTCAAAACAATAAAAATCGACGCGCCATGGCATTCCTTCCGGATGACTATCATGCCAAAATTCCACGAATTTTGCGATCCAGCCGACTAATCTGAGCCGGTAAGGTGCCGAAGCACCTACTGTGAGGCGAATCGCACAACGATTTACCCCCTTGAAATACGAGATGTCAATTTAATTGTGTCCAGGAAGAATTTTCCGACGTGAAGTTTAAATTAGAAGCGCAAGGACTCTCTTGCTCCTCTTTCTTCTGTTTTTTTTTCTTCTCTACTCGCCTTCTCTGAGCGCGGGGAGTAAGCTGTTTTTTCGAACGATCAATGGAAGTTCGTTTCGAGAAGAATACCGACTTTGCAGGATTAGATTACGAATCGAACACCGGACTATTCGGACGATGCGTTTTCCCTCAAACATCCTCCGACGAGGAACTTTCGATGCGAAGTCGATCGCAGTTTATCGCATCGAGATACGTAAGTATGTACCTGTCGGCGAACATTTTTGAGATTCCAACGGGAGAAACTATAGATAGAGTTCTGAATTATTCGTATTAATTGGGTATAATGCGGAGTATGAATTTAGAACAGGACGAATTCTCCTCTCGTAAACACGAATACAGGGTAGGTACATATTTGATGGCTATCGATAGGATTATATCTGCGTTCTACTGGCCTTTCAATTTGCGGGCTCGTCTCGCGAAAGGTCACGTTCCATCCGCAATTTACCAACCCCTTTATATTAGGATTTGTCAGCACTTTATATGCTAGGACTTTGTACAACAACCGTGACTCGACCCTTGCCCACAGCTCCTTTACTCATCCCGGAATCATTACGCCAAGTTCCATATCAACACCAAATTCTTATCCTAACCCTTTGATTCCCTCGTCTAGTCGCTACTTTCTGCTCCTCTACACACCCTACCTTTATTTAGAACGTTAGATTTAATTTACAAGAAGTCAAACTGGTACGTATGTCGTGCCACGGTGTGCATTCAACAGAATAAACCGAAACTAACGAAAAAGTTTTCAAACGTCACAGTGTGTAATTTGGCCGATCTAGCTGGACAAAAGTTAATTTTCGTAATGGTCCAGTGTATAAAATTTTATTGGAAATCGATAGTAGAATGTCTATAGAAACAGAAAATATAAAAAATATTTGAAAAATAATCTGTAATAGTTAATGAACAGGCCTTAAAATTACATTTTCGGTACATTGCTTTTACATGCTCGTATCATACCTTAGATATTTTTGACAATTGTTTTGTAACGAAAAGTTAGATGGAATTTGTGTATATATGTATTGTTATCTCCACTTATTTGGGATATGTTTACACTTTTTTATTTTTCTAAACAACCTTTTATTACCATTTTAATAGTAAATTAGGTTTGACAATCCCAAGTTTGAGGGCGATTTTTACCCCTTTAATGTATATCGTTGCCGTTAAAAAAGATATGGTACGAAAAATTATCATTGACACTATATCATAATAAAACTTCATCCAAGTCGATGATTTATACTTCGCAATGATCCCTTGGGAGTGTTATTTCTGACACGGGTAGAATCTAATTCCGTGCCTTTTAAAAAGAAATGTATTGTTCCAGTATTTATTAAGTAATCATACATTTGTGGTTCTTCGAAATAGTCTTCATTACTTTCGATAACTTCTGTCAATCCATCAGGAAACTACCTAATTTCTGAATGAAAAAAGTGTAGTTTGTATCAGCTAAAGGACGTTCGAGTGATCGGAATAAATGAAAATCCGATCGGTGAATATCTTTATTGTTTTTGCAACGTGTGGCCGCCCGTTATTTTGTTGCAAGATGATGGCTCGTGTTCCATTACCTGCAAACGGACGATTTCTTTCGAGTTCATAACTCACACGAATCATAAGGTGCTAGTAGCAATCTACATTAACACTCAGGCCAAGCTGAAGCAATCCCGCTACACGGTGGATATTTGATTTGAAAATGTAAGTCAATGGTTTTGCAGGGTAAACCCACGATTCTCTACACTTAGAGTTGTGATACAATATGCACTTTTTGTCGTACGTTATGACTTTGTGCAAGAAATCCTTCTATTTGAACCTCATTAACAACGATATCGTCTCTTCTCGTCGGTCTTTGCCCCCAGGACTGAGCTTATGCGGAACCCACTTACCAATTTGTTTCAGAATCAATTCTAGATTAAATGATTAACTAGATGTCAATTGTTTCATAACTTTCGGCGTTTGCTATTTGGACGTTACAAAATGGCAGCCGCTTATTTATATTCAAACCGGAGTTAGAAATAATTTAATACCAAGGTAATTAATTTTTACACCTAACACAATAATTGTCGACGTTTACGTGTTATACATAAATGAAATTTATTAATTTATGGAAGAAGGCTATAAAGATATTTAACCACTTTCCTTATAACTTAATTTTGAAGTTCCAGACTTATTGTTCGATATATTATCTCATCTTGCATTGAAATATAGTAGAATCCCTCTAATGTTGCTCTCTCGCTTATGTTGACAGGATACTCCCGTTACTGTTACCTGTATTTTCCCCCACTTAGACTTTTTATTGCTCAATAGAATTTTAGTTTCGTGGCGCGTTATTTAAATCGCTGATGTTTACATGAATCCTTCACTCAATTTTCAATTCAGCGCATGTTTGTGCGCATAGGGGAAAATTAGTCATGAAAAGTGGGGATAGAGGGAAGTATCAACATTAGCGAATGAATCTTTCCATATATTCGCATGCTCGAGCAAAGAACCGAATGCAAGAAAAAGAGGTAGAGGAGACAAAAGATTGCGAGTCAAAAGGGGTATGACAAGAGAATGCAAAAAGTAGAATTATTTGGTAAATGGTGACGTCAATCGTATAAAATCGATCGGTTTAAAGCGGCCGCGGGAAAAAATGTATGCGACTGTTGAACAAGATCGATTCAAGTAGGATGAGTGTGCACTTTTGCCGGAACTAATTGCACTTTCTCGGCACGTTGTAAAATTACACGGGCAAGGTATTACACCGAAGTGGGACGCAAGGAAAGATTTAATAAGTCAAAAACGAAATAACCCCGCTGGCAGTGATTCGGTTCGCGGCTTAATTTTGCTTCGAAATCGCAACTCGCCCCCCGTAAATTAATGTAAATTATTTAACGCGTGTTTGTGCGGCTACCGTGAAGGTAAAAGTAATTAACAAAAGTAAGAAAAGTAATTAACAAAGGAACACACGCACGCGTTGTAACGCGCCAGCAGTCCGTAAGGTAAACTGGTAAACAAAACCGGTTTAATTAAACGTTTTTTCAGTAGAGAAAAAAGCCCGGAAAACTTCGAAGCTGGAAATTAACGAAGACGCCGTAAATATTTTATTTCGCGTCTATAGAGGCGGAACGAAATCGTCGAAGGGATGCTAGCCTTGCATTTCTCTCCCGCTCTCTCGTTCATTCCTCTCTCCCTGTCTCTCCTTCCTCCCTCTCTCTTGATCTCTCGATGTTCCGCGAACAAGAAATCATAATTTTCATTTGTCTTCGTTTCGTAAATATTTCGGGATAGCCGAAGTCCCATCAAAAGTCCCTTCAACTTCCCTAATTACGCCGCCTCGCGAGGCGAGTAAACCGAGCTGCGCAAATACTTCGTTATACTTAAGCTAAACATTCTCCTTCCGTCCCGTCCTTCACCCTCGTCCACTTTCATCCATCCCCATCCTCGGCCTGGATTGCAGTTCGACCAGTTAAAATCTAATAGCGCGTTAAAGAATGAGCGTAAAGAATGAACGAATCGTTGTTTAATCTCGCATAAAGGTATCTCCATCCGCGAGAATGCGGTGGGAAAATAAAAGTTAATCCTGCAAGCTGAAAATGCGTTCGAACGATCAAGCTCGAAGTTACTTGCCGCTAATTACAAACGCCTGACGTGAATTCTGCCTCGCACCTATTCGAACAATTCATCGAACGAGAAAAATACCAATCACAAAGAGGCGAAATTCGAAGGGAACGGAAAGAACGTTCGAGGGGAGAAAGCGGCACTGAAGAAATTGTCGCAGGAAGCATGTACAGGGTGTTTCAAAAATATTTGTCATGGCTTTCAGGGGTTGTTCTACACCTCTGGATCGATGGAGATTTTTGAAAAAAACCGGCCGCAAAATTCGGGAAAGGGTAGCAAATTTTTTTTATTGGCTCATCGTATTCGTCTTGTTACGTAGGTAAAATGTCTGAGAGGAACCATGGGTCAGAAACGTACCGTTCTCTCACAAATTAACTTTTAATTGGGCCTTCCGATTAAAATTTCGCCATTAGTTAAAGCAGAGGCGACCTAAACGAAGTTAGAAAATGGGGCACTGTGTCACCGTACTAGAAGAGAAGTGCATGTGTTTATGCTCTTCTCCCCGGGTGGGCCCTTGAGCGAACCCAACACCGAACGCAGGTCAATGACATTTTTCTAGTCATTTTCTACCTTCGTTTATGTTGCCTCTGCTTCAACTATTGGAGCTAGCAAGGGTATTTCATGTGTTTCCTTTCGAAAGGTCGGTGACTCGAAGGCTGCCAAATGGGCGAAATTTTGATCGGAAGGCCGAATTAAAAGTTAATTTGTGAGAGAACGATTCGTTTCTGACCCATGGTTCCTCTCAGACATTTTACCTACGTAACAAGACGAATAGGATGAGCCAATAAAAAAAATTTGCTACCCTTTCCCGAATTTTGCGGCCGTTTTTTTTTGCAAATCTCCATCGATCCAGAGGTGTAGAATAACCCCTTAAAGCCATGACCATTAATTTTTTTACACCCTGTACGTGAATTTTGATTTTACCGAGTGAGGAACTACAACGGTAGTTAAAGAATAAACGAAACCAGACGGGGACTCTTAATTTTCATTGCTCCGGAATTGAACGAGAATCGCCGAAAGAACGAGAGTAACCGAAAGCTCGGGAAAAAGGTCCCTCTAACCGGCCGAAACGAACGGGGCGGGGGCGTGCGCTCGAGCGAACTCGACCGAGGAGAGCCGTGTCGCGCAAATACTCTCCGTCATACTTAACCTCGAGGAGGCTCGTTCCGGGCCAAGATCTCGCTTATAAGGGCGCATTAGCGATCTCATCGCGGTATTTTTTTCTCTCTCCGACTGAAAGAGCCGCTCCCGGAGCCGGTCCTCCCCGTTTAAACGGCGAACACCGGGGGCACCGTCGATGTTAGAAATAACGCCGCGATAAGGATCGAAAATAAAAGCGAGGAGCCCCTCGGGAAAAGGGAGGTGGTAGTGGAGGGAGAGGAGGAGCTGGAGGGAAGAGGTTTGCTGAGAGTACGGAGAAAGAATGAGAAGAAGAGAGCGGCTGAGAGGAGCCGCGGAGACGGGGGTGGCCCGTTCCCCATTAGAGTGTCTCCGCAGGCGTTTAATCACCCAATTAAGAGGATTTTCACGTATGTTAATTAGTCGAAACACATGCAAAACGTCGTGCGACCCCTTCCATTTCTTTGCTCTACTCCCGTTTCCCTCTTGAGCCTCCGGTGGTGCTTAAAGCCCGCGGGAACGGGGACCTCGATTGCACTCGAGAGCTAAAAAGAGATCAAAAGGAGGCTCCTACGTAGCAAGAAATACTCGCGTATACCTCTCCGGCTGCGTGTCTGCATGTTTGCGTGGCTGCGTGGCTGCTTACGAGGAGGAACGAACGCGGGACACATGTACTGGGCCACCTACGCACACGCGCCTCTTCCGCCTCGAAGTCAGGGGACACCGTGCAACGGAGGAGTCAAGAAGCCGAGGAACCGAGGAATCGAGCAACAGAGCAACCGAGCAACCGAGCAACCAAGGAGCTGGTTACCCGCCGACTTCGACGGTCTAGGGCCTGCAGACGCGTGTTAAACCATCCTCGTTAATCGTATCGCTCTAACACGAGGTAAGGAAAGCGCGCTGATTACGTGCGTCCAAAGTACCTCGTACTTCTCGCTCATCGAGTACATTAACGAACCCCTTCTGCGGAAAAAAAACAGTCTGCCAGGTAGAATCTTGGTCGTGGGCAATGTTAGACTTTTCTTGAGCATTTAGTCACGACTATTTCGCATTCCGCCGTTGATCGTCGATGAATTCATAAAGCACCCGCTGAATGAAATTTCTTTTTACGTTGTTGATAATATTATTTGCCTCGATTGATTCAATTAAGTAATAGGCGGAGATTCGTACAAGGTTATCGAAGACTTCTCGAACGCTCGCTGTCTCGGAGAAAAAAGACGAGTCTTTTCGGCCTTACTTCGGCAACAACAATCCGCAAAAAAATGTCAGCGTACAGTCGCAAGAGCCGCTAACGAAGGAAAATCGAAGAAGACACGGTGGAAGAAACGGGGAGACTATCTATTCAATTATCACCTCGGAACAGCCGCATACATACGAACAGGTAATCCCATTTCAAGACTTCCGGCCATTCTCGTAGTTTGAGCGACGTGTCCTGTGACGTCAGCACAACGCGATTCTCGACTTTACGGACTCGAGGGCTGGAGTCGTTCTTTCTTTTGGATTTTAACGTCCACCGGGCGATTTTTAAGTCACCTTCGTGTCGCCTCGACAAAGAGAATCGTTGCACCTGGACGGGCGACGCGTCGCGACGGATGCATTGTTCTTCCTTTCTCGAAGTGCATTTCTCGAAACGCTCTCGTTGCGATTCTTCGAGAAGAAACTGAAATTTGTTAAAAAC
The DNA here is from genome assembly GCA_910591515.1 of Cerceris rybyensis. Classification (NCBI taxonomy): domain Eukaryota; kingdom Metazoa; phylum Arthropoda; class Insecta; order Hymenoptera; family Crabronidae; genus Cerceris; species Cerceris rybyensis. Next base: position 1,600,892 of record OU342796.1, on the reverse strand, counting down.
GAAATGAAACAATCCAACGAAAGTGTACTCGTACAGAAGAGGATGAATGCAATTAACGAACGGTTAAAGAATCATAAGGACGGGAATATGTTTCGCAGTAATGTTCGCTCGCTGGGGGAATTCATTCGCGATTTCTCTCCCGAATAGCACGTTTCGAAATAAGTCTCGAAGACAATGAAAATTTCAGTGGCCATTCATTTTGCAGTAATGAGTTCTTTGGCCGGTCTTTTAACTATGCCAAATGACTTTAAAATTGTGCCGCCGGTTAATGGGCCCTCTCTGACTCACTGTTAAGGCTTTTTTTCACGAAACATTAAATAATCACAAAATTTTCCAGGCTTTCGCTTTTCGAGCAGCAACATAATTGGGCTTTTGTGCGTTCCTCCGTTCGTGCGCTCTTTTATATAGAAAAAAGAAACTCGAAGTCCCTGTGCCTGTTTTCATGAAAGATTTAAAAGAAACAGCATGATATAATGAAAAGTGGCGGCCGAAGTTAACGTTTGCCTGTTAGGGCTACCCTCTTGCCGGTGAATACGATTTAACATTGCTCGTGGAACCTTGAAAAAAATCGGATATCATTTCAGCATGACTTGAACTACGAATCTAAAAAACCAATCGTCAATACCTTATATTATGGAATTTTAGCGCGAAAACTAATCTGCTGATACAACAGAAGAGACATTTACCTGAAGGCACAAAAAATAGAATTAATGCTAGTACATAATTTCTAAATCGAGGAAATCATATTTTCGGAAAATGAGAGAAAGAGGAAAAAGTTGGAGTTTGGAGGAAGTTTCTAAAAAATGGAACCACTTTATATTTCATTACAAATTTCATATGAAATTCGACTATAACGCAAAAACTGTTGCACCTACAAAACGGTGAGAAACATTTTTAAACGTTGGCGTTTTTTATTATTTGTAAAAGCTACGTACAATATTCGTCGTTTTTTTTTCGAAGGAGAGAAAGAATAACAGGTGAAGTGGGAGGTGTCCGAAATAAATGGTACCAATTACATACAGGATTTTATAACGGCGGCAACGTAAAATATTTGCGTGTCTATATTGGTAATTATATATGAGCCGTTTATTTTGAAAGTGGCAAAAGTCACTTTACCTTGATTAAAAAATAGTGATTCTTCGATGACTATATGCAATTACCTATACTACTATATTATATTACTATACAGGGTGTCCCAGCCGATTTTAACATCTTGAATATTTCTGTATTGTGCTATGTAGCAGAAAATGTATCACAGGAAACTTAATTGGTATCGAGTGGGGCATAATCTGGTGTCATTGGTTTTTCCATAGATAGACGCGTCAAGGACATATGAAGGTCAACTTTGTTTTTTTTAATGAAATGAGGTACTTTTTTATGCATCAAGCGATGCAGCTAGACATTCTTTATAAAAAAGTACTGACCTATGTATGGCGAAGAGCTAATAGTTTAGGAGATATTTCAATTTAAGTAATTCTAAAATTCGTAATTACATTAGCGTTTATTTACAGGTAAGGTTCAATATAACGACCATTTGGAGGACTGGCCTGCGTTATTTAACGTATCGGCTGATATTTTGCCACATTCATCGATAATGTGCTGCTTCATATCACCCACTTTAGTTGAAATTTCGCGTTTTATCCTTTAAACAGTCCCATAAGAAAAAGTTGGGCGGCGTTAAGTCAGGTGACAGACAGATAAACAGAGCTCACGTCCTAATGCGGCAGAAATGATACCTTTGTATTTAGATTATTTATACTGAAATATCTCCTTAACTACTAGCTTTTCGGCATACATAGGTCAGTACTTTTTTAAAAATAAAGAATGTCTAGCTTCATCGCTTGATGCATAAAAAAGTACCTCATTCCATTTAAAAACACAAAGTTGGCCTTCATATGTCTTTGATGCGTCCATCTACGGAAAAACTAATGACACCAGATTATGCCCTACTCGATACCATTTCAGTTTCCTGTGAAACATTTTTTGCTACATGCTACAATACCCAATGCTACATGCAGAAATATTCAAGATGTCAAAATCGGCTGGGACACCCTTTATATTACTTTTATAAAAATATAAATGTCCTCGAACATTTGCATTCATATTTTTAAACACGTTAAAATGTGAATCTTCAGTCACAATAACTGGTCAACAGTTTTTCCTAAAAACACCTAACATTAGTAAGAGGCTCATGAAGCAAACTCTCCACTTTTATCTTACAAAACCTGAATTACATAATTGTTAATCTTTTTCTTTTATTGGTTTCCTTTCCTTCAAAGTATTTATTTAGTATGTTTCAATATAATAGATATTGCGTCAGTACTTGTAACGTTAAAAAGAAAGCGGTTTATACTACTTTCGATATAAAGGACTCGCATGGAGATATTTTCTTTGTATATATAGTTACGTATGTGAACGTAATTTTTATAATCCTATTAATACCGTGCACCATAACATTATTAACGTTTCACGATTTTTTTGGTAGCCACCGTCACAAACGGAATAATCTATCAAAGGCAAAGAGGATCGTTATCTTTTCACCGTCGGTGTAAACGGATTGATAATAATCAGAAATAATATGCGCTTTAATTGGCTAATAGCGTGACGAAAATATAATAACCGCAATATCGATTAAAACGGTAGACCTCAAATCTCTGCCATACGCCGCATTCGCATCAGCCAGCCAGAGTCATAGAGAGAGGGAGGCGTCCGGAATTTCTGATGGTAATTCAGTCTAAATTCCGGAATCTACTCGTCCATTCACCAGGAACGTAATGGCACAAATTTGCCTAATTTTCTACTTATTATCAACTGCTTGTTACTGCATTTCTGATTCATCGTTCGAACAAATGAAATTAATAATCTAACGAATGCGTTCAGCGCAATAGTGTAACAACAGGAGCGAGATTTTCGTCGTATTGGGGGAATTGGAACAATAAAAAAGGAAAGGAATAATTTAAAGTCCATTAATTATTTATGTGTGAGATTATTTCTATAATCGTGAAAGCTTTCAGCTTCATCGTTAATCCTACTTACGAGTCAATAAAAAGGTCAGCTAAATATTGAGTATTTCCTTGCTATCCATTGCAGCTATCAAGAAGTACGTAAAACAGTACATAAGGTAAATGTACCAGTAGTTGACCAGTTAAGAGAAATTTTCGATAGAAACATAGTAACTGTTTACTCTGTCAATAACTGGCGAGAGTCAATGCCTGGAGACATTCTTTACAAACTTTAGATTATGTGCCAAAAGCAATTTTTAAAAAAACTTAGGTTATAAAAATTTGAGAAATATATTTAAAAATTCGGCAAATGCTTCAGTAGTCGACCACCTTTGAAATCGATAAAACTAGTAATTGACCACCTTTTTTCGTTAGTAGTTGACCGCTTATACTCGAAGCAGGGTTACAGCATTAATGCTGGAAATCACTTTATTGTCGTTTAATTTTAACAATTACCAGTACAAATTATCATTAATAATTAAATAATAAAAGAGGGAGAAGTACAGAGTAGACATTGGACACTGATCAATAATTGACCGCGAATGCAGTTAATGGTTGACCGTGTCGTCGACTAAAACTCAGTATACTACAATATATCGATTTACATTTTCTATTTCTAATAAAATGAGATGTAAAACGGATATATTATAAATCGTAAACAAATTTAAATGGGTAATGTCGGTAATTAACCATGCCTGTCAACTTCTGAAAATTGTAGAGTACCAATATCTAGAAGTTGACCATTAAAAAATTATTACTTTTTGAAATTAAAATAATAAAAACGATGTATACATTACTTCTAAAACGTTGTGAGATCTTAAACAGTAAATAATTCATTTGCGAAATCTTCACAATCAATGAATTTTTTACCTGAACCGTACAGCCATTCTTAACAGATACGTTAAGGAAATAGAGATACATATAATGGCATATTACTTACTTTATTGAATTCAGACGTTTGCTGTTAATAGGTAAACTTCACTTTACATGTAATTGTTTCAAAATATAATCGACAAATGCTGTGGTATCTGAAATTCACTTTCATTGAAAGTGCACATCTTATGCAAACCTTATTTTTTTATATTTTCTAAAAAATGGTCAACAATTGGTGCATGGTCAATTACTGGTACTTTTACCTTACTGGGCGCAAACGACTTGATATTACACAGGGCTTAGGGAAGAGTGTCGCTCGCACTGCTCATTCCCATTATATTGTTTCTTGAAATCTCAAGCTTGGTCACTAACAACCGAAAACAATCACTTCTTCCGTCGTTCACATGACGATACAACGAATGCATTTTTTCGGCCTGTAGCGCGTTAGAAATCAAAATTGACGTCCAAACGAGGGATGTCTTTATCCGTCTGGCCAATCGGAGCAAAACCCTTGCCACAGGCCTTTAAGTTGTTTGCCCTAGGGTTTATACAAAAACCGACTAATGTAAAGGGCCCAGTTTCTGACCTTTTTAGAGTGACGATTGAGGTTATACTGCAATAACTAATATAAAATTTAGTTTAAAGAAAAGATTGATAATTTTATCAACTAGTTTAGACTGTTGAGAATAAGGTCACATGTATAAAATAATTATTTGAAGGAAATTAATAATTTAAATCAATTTTTTAAAAACTGATGTTCACAGACCCAGTTTCTGACCATCAGAATCTCTTGTGTTGTAGTTTGTGACCCTGACAGTAGCCCAGTTTCTGACCCTCGAATTTGAACATGATACATTCTTTGTTAGGTTATGTAGTGGTAAGTTTAAATGAACTAAAGCATTAAGTAAATCCATAAATTAAATATTTATTGTAAAAAAACATTGTTTTTTTTTAAAGTAAAACACAAATAATTTCAATCATGCTATAAAATATTACATAAACCAACAAATCACGATTAATTTTTAAAATTACTCTTGTTTCTTTTTTTTTCTTTTTTTTTCAACTTTTTCTTTTTTAATTATTTTTTCTGTTTCTTTAATTGTTTTATTTGTTAACCTTTCAGCTTTTTTCAATTCTTTTTCGTGTTCTAATTTTTTGTTTTTTTGCTTCTTTGCTTTGATAATACTTTATTTAATTAATTAATATTTCATACGAATTAATTAAAACAACATTTTAAATATTCTTCAATTAAAATAATAATAATAATAGAAATACTAACGAAATTGACATTCTTTTCACAATGATTGTTTTATTATTCAAAAAATTGCTTTTAAGAACTAAATATAATTTTTTATTTGTTAAAATGAACATTAAATGTTAGCCTATTGCTATAATTATGAAAAGTAATCTAAAATAACTGTAACTATTACTATTTTAACATTTTATGGATGTCACTAAATAAATAACGTCGTGCGTAATAGATTATTATTTCAGGGTCAACAACTGCATCGTGCCTTCAAAATTGAGCCTAGTTATTGACCACCAATTCCTAATAGTAAAATGTTTTTTAATATGCTTTAAAATTATTTTCATTGAAATTATAGTTATTTATTGACCTATCCATATATTTTTAATTACATTTTCATACTTACATGATAATTAATCCAAAAACTCAATGGTTGTACGCCCTTACGCAAACTGCTTAGACCATAACGAAAACATGGCTTCCACAGTCACTTCAGACTTTAACATTTCTTTTTATTTAGTTACTATTTTCTATATTTTTGTAACTGTCATTAATTAGGCGCAAAATAAGTTACTTTAAATAAAAAAAAAATTTATTTCCTTATTCAAAAAAGTATTTTTTTTTTAAATTGAAAATAAAGTTGAGAAGGTCAGAAACTGGGCCAGGGTCAATAACTGGGTCTTTTACCTTATTTAGAAAACCGATTTTCGAATTTTAACTTTTGCATGAAACTAGTTGAAACCGGTTTCGCATTTTTATGGACAAAAAAATAAGAAATACTTACAACTTAAAATAGAAATTTTCAATTTTTTTTATCATAATTCAGAAATCCAAAAAAGAATAAATGAAATACATATAAGTACTTACATTCATAAAATTATTAAATTAAAACATTAACACTTTTAAGTAATTATACATTAATATTCTTAAAGAACCCAGAAGTTAACAAATGTTTAACATTTAACTGTTCAAATCTGTAAATTATTAACTTCTTTATTTTTCTGTATTCTTGTTCTATGTATAACTTGACGAGTACTTTTCCTTACACTTGAATTATTATAGGAAATTAATATCTAAGTGTTATGTATACATTTAGAACTGATATTTTTTACTGAAAAAACCGGTTTTCGAATTCCATAATTTTCTTAAAAAACCGGTTCTTAGAACTTGACAAATCCTAGTTTGCACCCAATACAATAGCCGCGAAAGCAAAAGACAATGATATTGGGTTATCAGTAAACGTGGCCATTTAAAGTAAAACGGAAGATTAAATAACGAAATAGGAACGGGTAATTGTTGAAACGAGTGCTTGAAATATACCTCATTCTTCAAACAATATATATGAATAATCGGCGGTTGTAATCAGAAGATAAAAGAAACATTGTTTTTACACTGTTAAAACAAAAGTACTTTAGTTAAAATTGTGTCCACTGAAAATAATTACTGCTAATTTGTGCGATATAACCAGGACATTTTTTTGTTGTGAATACATATCGTTACAATAATCAATCACCACAACTTTCCAAACTATTTTACATTAATCGCACGAAGTTTTAATACGAGTTCCAAGAACATTTAACTTCTTTCCCACAAAATAAAGGATCGTATGTACAAGAAGAGAATACAACAGTCAAAAAGTCGATAATTTCAAATGATCCATTTGAATTTCGCAAATAAATTGTAATACACAAAAATGAATTATATAATGTAAGAGTGAAACGAAGACTTCGAGAAATATGAATAACAAGATTAACACTTTGCTTTCGGGCTATATGTATGTTACACGTCTTACGCTTGTAGTGGGCAAACCTGAGAAAGTTAACAAAGCAGTAGATTTGGCATGGCTGTGATGTCTGCAGTTACAAAATGTTAATAAAAAACTTCGGGACAACAAAGTTCGAGGCGCTTTCGTGCCGAAAAATGCATTGTTGCTTTCGCATGAACGTTTACAAATGATGTTCATAAATTAATGAACTTGTAGCGTTGCGATTGGCTACCATAACGATACAGGTGGTAAGCCTGCGTCCGATAAAAAACAAAGAAGTATTTTTTAGGCGGGAAATGTTAGGATAAGTTTAGGTAGGTACTAGTGATAGCGATTGTATGAGAGTACGAGAGAGTGAGACAAGTACAGAATAAAATGCATATCTTATTTTTTGTGAAGAGAAGTGATCGCGATTCCTTTCACAAGAAAATACGAGGTATATCAGAACAAATAGTTATACAAAACAGAACTAAAATTTGATAATTACATTTATATTAATAGTAATTACAATTATAATATTGAATTTTTGGTTTTTTAAAAATATCTTTTAATTACTATGTCAATAAAATGTATCTTATCACTCACTAGAAGGCTCTTTTAAAATGAAAATACCACTGACCCGAAACGCCTTCTTAACACTTTAAGGACCGGTCACGAGTTTTTTCGTGTCTTCTACACTCTGTCTGTGGATATCACCTACTTTGATACACTGTATCTACGTTGTCTATTTAACACATTGTATGCGGGTGTTTTGTAGCGCCTCATTAAAACTCAAGAGGGAAACTTGTTAAAAAACTTACATAAATTTTGTTCTTCCCAAAACCGTGTGGTCCCAGGCGTATATCTTACAAATTTCTTTCCGTCCTTCCAACTTTCCTTTCGGAAAGTGTTAATAATTACACTTTCGCTGATTCTGACTTGTAACTAAAGAAGGTTGTCGACGCCTGAAATGCACACATTTTTTCTCCTTTAAAGTTGTCTGTGAACTAATTGCATTATAATTTTAACATCTTGTAACCAGTACGTACACATGTCAGAAACGACATAAACAAGAGAAAAGTGGTTCTTTGTTTTTGAGAATGTAAGAAACATCATCGATGCGCGCGTGCATCATACACGCGCACGTACGCTCGATCGAAACGATGCATTTGGTGCGAGTGCACAGGCACGGCCGAGTGCGTGCCGCTACGTGTACCTACGAGGTAGATACGTCGGGGCAGATAAGGGGAGATACGGTTCGGTTTAAGGAAGCGGTTAATTACCAGAAGATAGAAGATTGCCGGTGGCACGGCTTATGCTTCGAGTACGTTCGTACAACCGAAAGAACCAACCCTTTACCTCGATTCCAGATGCCTTCGGCTACTAATATTTTGGCCATTTTAAGACCTTTATTTTATTGACTTACGTTTATTTTAGTGGTAGATTAACTATGGATAGTGGGCTGTTTCCTGTTTGTCGTAGATTTCAAAATATATTAAGGTACAGTCGCCAAGTATCGCCCCTTTTTTTAAAAAAATTATAGAAAAGAAATATTACGAAAAAAATAATAAATGAAACGTCAAAGATTAGGGAAAACACGTCTTTATTGTTTAGAACAATCACGAACTCGTTATCTTTGTTACTATTTCTACAAGAACAGATTTTACAATAAAGTGGAAATTCTAGGTATGTATATGTTTTTGGGCACCTAATTACATCCCTGAGACGATATTGAGATCACAATAATAACTTGAACTTAAATTACGTTTTTAACAATTTAACAATAATGTAATCATTATAATTATTGTATCTAATCAGTCACTAATCATTGGTATAGTTTAAGAAATTTCAATTCTCCCTGCAAATTGCGATATTAGGCACACATGGGGGGACGATATTACGAATTTGCTAATTTTATGAATAACATCCATTCAACAAGAAACGCATGTCACATCCTAAATGTTTTCGTACCGATTTGAATCTATGCAACAACAACTTACTTTGTCCAAAAAATCATTTCAGTAAGTCAAGCCTATCAATAATTAAACCATTCCGGCAATATATCAATCAAAAACTCACCTTGAACAATTTTTTCTTTTTTTAAATATCTTGTCACTCAAGCGACACTTCATCGCGAATTGTTTACAATGGCCGACTGAGTTCACTGACTTAAGATTCGGGCTGTGAAAACTAAATGGCGCTAATTAGAAAAGAAGAAACGGACGGGAACGAAATTTGGCTGTACATTTAATTTTATTGTAGCACTTTGACTGTACCTTATATAATATAGCATACAAATTTCCAATTTTAGTGTCTTAAAAAGATTCATCTAAGGGGGTGTTCTTTGTTTTGCATATATAAAATTTTCCAAAGGATTTCAAACATGTAATGGATTACGTTGTTGCATTGACATTTGTCTTTTGAGGCCCATTCCTAAAGAAGTTTGACCGTCACAGCTTCATTAGGTCATAAGAAAATAAATACGATTACATGACCAATCTATGTTACCTGTAAATAATACTTTTGGAATGGAGAAAGGATTCGGAAAGTTGGTGGCTCGGAATTCATAAAAAACTGTAGCTTCTATGGGAATTGATCGTAGCAGGCCGCTCACGGCCGTATCGAATATATTCATTGTGCTATAGTCTTAATCGAACGACAGAATTATAAAAACTGTAAATAGTTTTAAATAGTTTAAATACTTATAAATGTTTATCTATAATGTGGGATCGGAACGGAGAAGCCCTCCTATAAAGAACTTAGGAGAAAAGGACGTGAAAAGAAATTGTCAGCAGCGAGAGGTCGCTGGCGCAGTGGTTCCGCGCCGACCCAGGCGATCGTCGACGTTCATCTACTCTGGCCGAGTTCCTGCCTTATTGTTAGATGGGTTGCCGCGCGCCTCTCCTTTCTTTTTCACGATCCTACAATAATGTTATCTATAATACTAACGTATATTAAATGTTTTATATTTTTTTTTGTACATGATATTTAGATACCAAAATATTGTCATCAATTATTTTTGTGGGCCTCATTTCAAGGGTGATTTGTCAAAACCACCCACAAAAAGTTAACTATATATATAATAATAATATAATATAATAATACGCAAAGTACAACTAGCAAGTAGAAATTTTGGTGTTTTGGTATCATTTGAATATACATATTGCGTAGTTTCCGAGACAATATATGATAAAGTTAAAACATTTTCCCTGCATATCACTATTAAACTTGGGGGGGTAATGGTTTGAAACATTGCAGAATAATGGTGCAGATGGAGATCATTAATTACCTATCAATAACAATCGAAATTATCGTGAGGGTTCGATTTATCATGCTTATCCTGGTAGACTCTTTGGAACAATAATAAAGACAGAAAAAGACAAAAAGTTTGATGTTACGAAGAAAAAAAATTTGCCTGTTGCGACTGCATTGACTAGTACGCTATTTGTACCAATAGATTTGTGCAATATTTTTTATATAACAGATTTAACGTGAAAGGTTTTATCGGTGCACCAGAATTATAAAGATTGTTCGATATATTTCTACATATTTACATATGAGTGGATAGAACCAATGTAGAATCGGTAAGTCTCAAAACTACCCCATGAATTTGTCCCACGCGAGGCACAAAAAGGCAGACTGGTATAAAATAAAATGGGCAATTATCGACTTAACAAATGTGTCGAATCAATGAAGAGTGGTCATTATTGCCGTATTGTTCCACATAATTAATTTTATACAATTCCCAATTGTCCTCGGGCACGACGTTTCGTCGCGACAGGAGGTGCCGGGGCGAAACTTCCGCGATTGTTTTGAAACGAAAGTAAATTTAATTTACCGGCTAATTATCGCCCGTGCAAAGTTCTGAATTAAACTTGTAATTGGCTTTCGCTTGATTCGAAGAAATTGTACTAAGCTTCCCCCTGGCAGCGACCGAGACTTTCCGTGTAATCCCACGTGTAGACTCGTTCCACTACGCTTTTCTAATAGCAAGTGTGCGCTCGCACACGCGTGTGTTTCACTCTTTCATTCTGCCTCGAATACTCGGATTTGCAAAAACACGAGACGTCGGAAACATTACCTGAAGTAATTGCGACACTGTTTGCCGTATTGCTGGCTAACTGTGTCTAATTGTAAGCATTGCTTCCTTCGAATGACTTAAATTTAATACGCGTTTAAATTTCATTACGAAACAAAATAAAGTTTAGAGCTGCAGCGATAGACAAAGATAAAAATCTTAAAATTGAAATCAGTGAAACCTCGGTGGTTCAAAATCTACCCAAATCAAGACTGTGAGGTGTTAGAAAGAAAGCTAGCAAAATGGAAAAGAGAGGTCTCTAGCTTGAGCCTTCTTTCACCTACAGTTTTAGCGTGACTCATTTCATTACGCGGTCCGATTTGAATGTGTGAATCAGTGCCGTATTTCAGTCGCATTCCTTTCGCTATCCTTCTTTCTAATACCCTACAGTGGATCGTAGGCAAAAGGGCTGTAATAACGATTACAGACAAGAAATAAAAATGATCAAAAAATAGGAAGTAGAGTTTACTTTCATGGTTGCTGTATTAATACACTTTGAAACCTGCTTACACTCATGTAAACCTTCGTGATCCTATGTCGAGCACAATGATTTTGTAATATTACCTAAATATCCGTCAATACATATAGTTATTAATGTAATTTTAAAAAATGAATAACCAATAATAGAAAATATTGTGAAATTAAATTTAGTTAGCTCACTACCAATATTAACGAAATAATTCGGACCGCAAAGGATTAAAGATAGCATAACTATGGAAATAAAAAAAATTAATAGCTTTTCGTTTTATCGTGTAACTACGTCGATGATTAAATATGACTTATAAATACGATATCAAGAGGCTTCCAGGAAGCCAAGTAAATTTACGAAATTTAATTCTTTTTGACGTTAAACGCTCACGTCGAGTGGACACTTTCGTTCTCGTGCACGAAACTCCGTCTATTCCATATCGATGTTTACCGGAGGTTTCGGAACGTACCTGGAAATGGAAAGTACATATCGCGTGTTTAATCGGCAGAAGTTGCTTAGTCGTCCCGTTCGATAATACGGGAGATCTAAATCATATAGGAGAGGCGATTAAATACGCGCACTGTGTGTCTATGTGTGCCAGCGGACAAGTCGGAATAATCGTAATCACGCAAAAAGTGAATTATCCGTTTTCAACGTTCCTGGTAGTTTGTACTTGTAATTCTTCCTTGCCGCAATAAAAATCGTCTGTTCTAATCTTAATAGTAATTTAAGATCATTATGTACATAATAGAAAATACAATATTTTTGCGCATGTCCTCGACTACATTCAATGTGTTCTTAATGACAATATAGGCATGCAGTTTTGTCCATTTTACATTCACTTACAAAATTCCTATCTCTTTCCTCTTAAGACTTAAGCCATCGACCTCCTGTTAAATTGCTATCTTGTCACAGAAGTATTAATTATGACTATTTCGAAAACGAGAGATCACATTCTCATCGGCCGACAAACGCCAATATCACGTTGCTTTGCCATTCATGGAAATTCACTGTCTAATTTTCCGGATCGCGTCAGAGAATTAATCGATGCTCAATTAAACTCATTGCAGTTGAACGTGTTTTCTAAATCCATCTAGCACAGTTTAATTGATTTCCACGATATCTATTTCCCTCCCTTCTGTTTCTTTCGTTCCCTTTTTTTCCCATCATCATCGTCGTCGTGGAATTCGATTAAAAGTTTCGAGGATGTCGTTTGTAAATCATACAAACTCGGTATCTTAACTCAGCCGTAGGTTGGATTCAGGGGTTGCGTAAAACGGGTCTTTTCCTTTCGCGAGAATTGATCAATACTCGCGCGATTAATCCCACCGAGGATGTATCCGCGCGCACCGGTAATTACTGCTACTGGATAGAAATACACCTATATAGTATGTACCGTTATATTATAGGAGACACTTTCACACACATATGCGATATGCGACACGCCACCGTGATTCGTTCCTCGGATAATTGTACGAGAGTTAATTGTGTCGTCTAACGAAATTATTATTGTATGAAGCAGCGAGCGGGACGATAGAGGGAGAAAAAGTCAATGACGCGTATTTCTGCCTGATTTCGAAATGTCAGATAGGCATCTATTAATTTAATTTAATCTCAGCAGAATGTGGTTGCAAATCACTTATCTTCCCAATTTTCAGACAAATTCATTGACGCGAAATTTTAATGGAATCGACAATGCGCTTTCGCGCCCTCAAAGATGAACAGGAAGATAATGATTTACGGTAATTCTTGATCATTTTTAGAGATAGTCTTTTTCTTACTTATTTCTATCGTAACTGAAAACGTTGAATACCGTTTGTAAGGAAATTATAGCTTTTAATAACACGTTATAATTAAAGACAAGAAGATCTTAGAAAGGTAGAAACTGTTATTCATAATTGATCGATTACAGAAATCGATAGATCTGTTTGGAAATTTATGGGCAACTATTTTATCTAAACACTGACATTATGAATATTCTCGGAAAAAGTCAACTTTCTGCTCATAAAAAATTGATTGACTCCTGCAATTAATTATTTATTAAATATATTTTATTCTTTTCTAAAGTTATTGTATTTCTAATTACATTTTGCGTTAAGTGGAATTCATGTAACAATTGCAGAAGTCACAAATCTGAACGAAGAAAGTAGTATTACCTACATATCACAAATTCGATGTCCAAAATCACGTTTCGTTCTGTTATCCAATTTTCTGCCAAGCGAGTCTGATAAGTGTCATTAATTGCTGCTAACTATCTCTAATCGACGTATCGGTTTATCGATTGTCGTTCGTAATAAAGCGACAGTTTGATAACGTAATATGACATATGATTCACGGCAATATAGATAATTCCTCGGCGCTTTCCCTCTGCCTAAGATCACATGACTAAAAGCTATGTATTACGGTTAATCATCTTAAAAATTATAGTTCCGGGAAGCAAGTAAGTGTGACGTATTATGAGGAATTTAAGACGCAAGTGTAATTGAGTAAGAACGGTTGATCGGTAATTAAAATTAAAAAGTGCAGATCCATGCGGACTCGAACAGCACGCTATTCTCAAAAACATAGCGTAAAAACTAGAGCATACGGCTGGGAAAATACCAAGGAATTCATTCGCATTTGCAGTCGTTAAGACGAAGAAAATTTAATCTATATACATACTTTCTCTTATTGACAATCTTACAAATAAAAATGCACTTGAGAAAAATGTTTTTAATTTCGAGACGTTTATCATCCGTGCGCATCTATTCTCCATTAAACATTAAATTAGAAATAGAATTATGATCTCACAAATATAATGGAAAATAATATATAGCAAATATTTGAACCAAAGTGACAAGAATAATTCAAGCAAACCCTCTTGATAGCTACGTTGGAAAAAATATCGATTCACACCAAGGAAAATAGTACACGTATTAGAAAAAAAAAATCGTTCGTCCACTATCGCAGGAAACATCGCTCTGACCATGTTACTGGTAACCAAATAACCGATGTTTTTGGGGGACATCGATTGATCGTTGGAATCCCTTTTAGCAAGCAGAGAACAGTGACCATAACCAAGTTACTTCTCCAAAGTCTGGTAGCGAGTGCAAAAGGTGAACAATAGAGAAAGAGAAAAAGAAAAAGAAAGAGAGAAAAAGAGAAGACGAAAAAGTTTCGCAAAGTGACAACGACTTGTATCGCGTGACCGAGGGACGAAGTGCCGGCGAGAGAAGGGACGTGGAATTTGAATGGCGCATAAAAATGAGATGTTTAGATGAAAACAAGGAGATAAGCGAGCACGGGGGAACGAACGGCCGCCATTTAAATTGTAATTTTCAGTACGAGAGCCTCTATACGAGGGATCGCGTGTCCGTAATGTATGCGCATCTCAAGACGTAGAACGTTCCACCTTTACACGCCAGCAGTACTGCGTAACCTCCTTGCTAGAATGTTGCCGCGATCGCACCATACCCCTCCGAGAGAATTAAGTTGAAATCGACGAACTTTGCTTTGATTTTCTTCTCGATTCTAGCAGTTAGACCGAGGTGACTCACGATAAGACGTCGCCGAGGAAACGACGACTTCGATGATTACGCGAAGACGTTTTAAACGCATCCTCACTAGTTGCCTTATCGCTTTAACGTGACATTCGTCCTATTAAGGCTAGAAATATACGGTTGGCATTGAGAGATATACATGATTTCTACGGTGAGAAGAACAAGAAAGGACAGTTGAAATACCGGAAAATAAAGATGCAGAAATATCTTGGCAGGCCGTGCTATAATTAGCTGTTCAATCAGTAATCCGTACATTGCGGAACCAATATCGCTGGAAATCCTCGTAACGTTGGACGCCGATAGAATATCTCAAAGACATAAGTATTGCGGCGATAAAAAGTAAAAGAGACACATCCGGTTTTGTAAGTTAAACAGTTACGGTTAATTGCAAGATATATCAGAACAGGTGCCATTCCCAGGTAACGTCAAACGTCGGATAATCTTGGTAGGTAAGAGTCGAAACGTGTCAGAATGTGTACTCATTCAGCGAGGCTGATAATGCTTACCTCTACGTCGCCTTTTCTTCTACAATAATTTCCTTCCGCGAGTAGACATGACGTCCATCGAATAACCGGATGTCCAGTAGTTTTTTCATCTATTCGCTCGTTTATTCGTCCATCGGCTCGATGCTTGCTCTCGATTTCGCATTCACAATCGTCACGAAATTCGCAGCCGTGACACGTTGCACACTGA
Source organism: Cerceris rybyensis (assembly GCA_910591515.1). Lineage (NCBI taxonomy): Eukaryota > Metazoa > Arthropoda > Insecta > Hymenoptera > Crabronidae > Cerceris > Cerceris rybyensis. Next base: position 1,585,248 of record OU342796.1, on the reverse strand, counting down.
AAAATGAAAAGCAACGGTACGTTCGTCGAGAATCGTTTGGATCCTGTTTACGTAGAACGCTGGTGCTCTCGCCCATCGTAAGGGCGGGTGTCACTGGTGATCACCGACGGAGCCAAACCCAGGGGTATCGTTTCGTTTTACAGGATGTTTCTTTAAAAAACACGCTCCTACGAAGAAACGTCGGTGCACCGGTACCGAGTTCGGCAGTTTACCGTCTTTCATTTTGCATGCGTGCCCCGTTACTGCTGGAAACACCCCACTTCACAGTCCGAGACTTCGCGATTTAATGAGACACCGTGCAACTGTTTTCGTTTATTTCCAGTTTGCCGTGTCATAAAAATAGTACTGAATGACGCCAAAATTGTGGGTCCACATGGTCTCTATGCAATTGATACGTAGTTTCGTTTAGAATTGTTGCATGTTTTTGAGGTTTACGAGCGATATTACTCGCCAGGTTGAATTAATATTGTCGGATTTGCGAATCAATTTAGATACTACAATTTAGACAATTAAACTTTTGCTTACAACAGGGAGAAAGTTGGTGCACATCGTATCGTTACGGTAGCCGTTGCAGTCGCGCGAAAAAAATGATGCGATTCAAAAATTCAACGGGGACGAATCGTGGAATTCGGTCGCTCGTATAAAAAAATGTAGACGCTTTAAAAAAATAGCGGTATTAAAAAAAATACAGGATACCCGTTAAATTGGGGGAACAAGAGCAGAAAAAACAACAAATGCGTGCCAATCTTGTAAAAGGGCAATCCATAACGAGCATCGGTCTCGTCCGGTTCCCGAAATGCACTGAATAAAATTCCAATATTTATGAGACGGCTCATTTCACGGAAAACATAACCCTGGAAAAATATATACGCATATATTTCACTTTTTCTCCCGCATTTTTAAAAATTATTATACGCACCGAAGAAACCGTCGTTACCACGGCACGCTTTTCATGCGCCGTTTACCGGTCCGAAAATACAAATTAAAAACATTACTTCTGTTTCACTTATTATTCGAAATATTGTCGATCTCGCTTATCCGGAACGGTAATTTTACATACCGCGGCCCGTTGAATGCATCGGAGTTCACTGAATATCGGAATCTGCGAATATAATATCACAGGTTTCCACGCCTCACCGCGCATTTTACCAATGGAAAAAAAGGATAAACGCGGGAATAATGGAAACTACGGATGTATAGTTCCTTACGGTTCTTAGCGATACAACGTTATCTGACTTTGTTTTATTATCAGCTTTCATTTCTTGCACTCCTATTATTATCATCTAACTCTAACATATTAGGTGAAACGAAAGGAAATACCGTTTCTTTCAGCGTTTGGCGGAATATTTTTGGTATAACACAATATGAATCATTGAAACCTGGTTGCACTATCATAGCCGAAGTCTACTTTTTTGTAAATAAATTTCTCATTTAAAAAAAAAAGGAGAACGACATTTCTTCCCATTGCACTTAATACATATTTACATAACATTACATTATGACGGATAATTCCTCCGTTTGCCCACGTATAGATAATGTATGGCGATATCGATTTCTGTCATAAGATGCCTCTTATCGCTTGCCGTCTGCATACAATGTCTAATAAATAGGAAATAGGAAAATAAATAGGAAAATTGTCGCCCGAAGAAAAACAAGTTTAATCGCACCCCGATAAAACGGTTGATCCATCAGGAGTTTACGCATACGCATCTCGGAGATATCTCGCATTATGTAGCAGAGCGATATAGTAGTTCAATTACAGGTTGTCAAATACAGAGCACTCCCTCGACTAACAGTCCGCAGCCCCGTCGAGGGTGGCGCTATAGGTATATGGACAACCATACGGTCTGTTTACAGATTCTAATAATCCGCCAGGCGATTTCGACGATAAATTTCACCGCCTCGTAAAATGGCTACGACGATCCTAAAGCACCTCCGTTAGAGTTCCTGCATCCCCGACTAATCCTCGTTTCGATGTTCTAACGAACGAACTTGACGATTTTAGAATCGTATTCGTTGAGACGTTCCAACACTGTCGCGGTGTTTACGTGTTAGTGTTGGGAGGTAAAGAGTGTTCATTTATGAAGAAATGTCATATACGAATGTGAAATGTATGAATGTTAATGCTCGATTGTACCGGACGAACAATGTAACGTAACGAGGAAATTGCGTTTACCGGTTGATTATAGTTTAAAGTGTGTCGAGTTACCACAATGAAAGAAATGTGAAAGGGGTAGGAAAACATGACACGTTGAATTATTGTAGTTTTTTTTTTGTTGTTGGTCGATACTGCAGCCACTTGAAGCGACGATAAACATATAATGCGATTGTAAATTATTTAATTGGAAGATACAGACGATAAAGTACTTTCAGAATCGTCAAATTCGACGAAGACGTGGAAATGGTGTAAATAATCGGCAAACAAAGAATAAGCTCGGAGGTAGTAATATGGAACTTGCGAGGGACAAGATATGTGTACAATAAAGCGACATATAAAATAATTGGCTGTAAAGTTCTACGCGAGTTGGCTCACATGGCGAGGGATCTGTGGGTGGAGATGAGAGAGGGGCAGTTAGGCAAAAGAAGAACAAAGAAGAGGGTTGCGAAACGTGGGCTCCCCTTCCGCTTCGCGAGGCCCTCAGAAAAATCCTGTTCGGGGTTCGGGCACACTGGCGCACCAACGTCATAAATTTCTCCGAATATTTTATTGTGTGACAATTTTTATGGTAATTGTCATTATAAATTTGCTTGGATTATTTATGTCTGCTGCGTACGGAAAAGAGATACCGGCGACAGGGTGAGGGTAGTCGGAGAGGAAGACGGAAAGGAGAGACGATGGAAGAGCGGAGGAGAAGAGAGAAAAGGTAAAGGATTTTATCTTCCCTGTCAGTCGCGAGATCGAGGATCACCGGGCGTAAATCAGAACGTCGATGAGACCTTGGAGAGTGAGTTCAAAGGACCTCTTCTCTAGCCTCTCGAATTGCTTGCTGGGAAATTCATTAAGGATCCCTCGTTAATGGCGTCTCCAACGAGGAAAATTTATAAGTTCTTCGGCACGCGTCTCGTACGTGGACACGTGCCGTCTAATTGTAAGCAGTTCGTTTACGTATTTCCGATTCATTTATTAAAATAAAATCCGTGCTCCGACTGATTCACCTCTTCGCGAATCGGTCTAACTTTTAGATCGTAGTGGATAAATGCGACACATGGGAGATTCCCTCTTATTCTCTCTCCCTTTCTTTGTAATCTAGTTGACACTTAAGAACTTTGATATTTCACGTATTATTCTTATAGAGAACGATTCGATATGCCGCATATATCCAAGGGTTAAAAAGTGATTTACGTGAAAGTCATCCGAGTCCTACGCTCGAGGATGAGGGCTCGAACTCTTCTGAAAATTACAGCACGAGGGACTGACTAGCCGGTTCGCTTCACACGCCGCTGAGGCCAATTAAATTTCGCGCAGAAAACGTCATAAGATATAACGGAAAGACTGAGACCTCGGCGATACAGCAATGCGACGTGCATTAATTAAAATCCTCCGCCTCTGTGCGCACCGACTTCGCTTTATCTTATCGCCAAAACCAACGCCACTGGACAGCCCGAGCTAGCGAGGAATAGACAATATAATTATCCTGTACCGAGCTGACATTTAATATCACCTGTGCGCCGGCAATTTATACTCCGGACAGATTACGAGGTCGAAAGGCGCGAAGTGGATTTCCCGAGTAACCGGATCGTTCAAAAATTTTTAAGGGAATGAGTAAAACTGGAAAAGAGTATCGCAGGAATCACGAAGATGTGAAAGAGCTGCGTCTGGAAGGTACAGTATTCTCCATGGAAGCCTGGTGTAAATCAAGCCGGTAGCAGGCTCCTCTTCGACTTCGTGTAAACGCGAAGGCGGGGTAAAGAGCGTAAAGGAGGAGGATGGGGGCAGCTAAATGATCTCATTAGCACATTCCTGGCCGGCCGGGTTCACCATGTGTCAACCGAACTCAGCTTATCCCTCCGAAACTGTTCGGAATGACTCGACTGTCATGTAAATAATCTCCTGCTTAGGAGCCTTAACGAACGTCCAGCGTTTAACGAAGACGCTTCGATACTCGCGATAAACTTTTTGCCATTAATCGTGACTCATCGTATCCCAAGTTTTCCTCGATGATTATTACGCCCTGCGGTAAATTCTCGAGATGAGCGGAGAAGAAAGACAAAATAGGAGGGAGAAAAAAGGAGAAAGGTGAGAGACAGAGAGAGAGAGAGAGAGAGAGAGAGAGAGAGAGAGAGAGAGGAAGAGAATTTCGCGTTGGTGGATTTACGAGAGACGTGATATTTTCGACAGAGTTGTCATTCATTTTTTTCACCGGTTTTAATCGTTCGGGACAGAGTTTTTGCGCCAACGTTCGATACGATAAATCATGACGCAGTGAGTATCGTTGATTTAAATACATCGCATACAATAAAAGTAAAGGGAAAATTGTGCAGTTCAATTTTTCCACTTCGTTCTTCCAACTTGGACGAGCTATCCATGATGGTACGCAAGTTCGAGCGAAGATTTAAAATGTATCGGAAGAGGAGGGAAGTAAAAATGTTGCGGTAATAATTCCTCGACGAAATCGTCAATTTCATGATCCTCGAAACGAGTCGGTCGAGTGGAAACTGTGGACCGTACGATAACTTACAATTTAGTTATCGAAATGTTACATAATCGTACGTCATCGCATTCCCATAAATCTTATTTACAACGATAACGAAATAACGAGAAGCGTGCGCAACGGGTCGTTTAAAAAAAACAAACAAACGAAATAATAATATTTCACATGAAACTTCAGTCAAAAGCGAATTTGCACAAAAAAGGTGTCCAACGGGGCTTTAAATCACGCAACTTTTATCTGAAACATTTTTCCATTCCAACATTGGCTTTCGATCGACTGGATTGTAATACAGGTGGACGAACGTATATTCACGTATAGTCGTCGAATCGCGACTATATTTTATCCAAAGAGCATACATTTTAATACATTTCTAGCGACTACAACGAGTGTACAAAGTAAACAGAAAGAGAAATCGGATGTATCTTTCCCGTTGCGCTTTTACCGCCATTACTCGACGTGGACAGTCTCTTTCGAGTCAATCGCATTTCGTAATCATTCAAACGTAACACATCGAAAAGAAATGCGAAAATATTTAAACACAAGTAACTAGACGTTTTACCAATAATTCCACGTCGAAAAAATATCGAGGGCGTAGAGGAGGGAAAAATTGGGTGAGATCGAATTGTTTTGTAGGATAGAGAAGAGAGCGACAAAAAAGAAGAAGCGCAAAGTATGAATGCACTTTTTCGAAGGAGCACGCCGAACAAAGACGACTCGAAGAATTCAAATTTAACGAGGAAGAATGTACGAAGAATTCAATATCAAAGTTGGATGTTCCATGATTCTTGACTCGTGCAATCTCTTCGCGTCGCAACTCCAGCCTCGAAAATCATGAACGACAGCGAGCAAGAAGTATTGATAGAAAGGAATATGTGGACAATTTCGAGATATCTCTTTATACATTGCAATCTTGCGAAAAAAATTCTACATGGAAGAAACTATTCAACTAATAGCCATGAAAAAATGTGCGGCACTTTACATTTCATTAAATTGCTCAGAAGTGTTGATAATTTCTCAAAAAAAATGTTTACATCACAAACGCTTGCTTTGCATCGAAATAGAATATCAATACAGTTGGTAGACGGAAAAATTTGTATTGCAACTAAATGAAATATTTAAAGTGTCACTAGCACAAATCGCTAGAACTATCGTCGACGCATCAAATGCAATCAAACAACGTCCACAATTGCTTCCTATTACCCAGACGTTTATTACCGCGAAAGGAAAATAGCCCGAAGAGTAAACCGAAAAAGCCATAACTAGCCATTAAGCAAAAACGATTTACGTAGAGAGAAATACCGAAGAACGGTGTTCTTGGAGAGAGGTGAAATCACTCGGCAGACTCGGACGGAAAAGTGGAGGCTGTCGTCCCGGGAAGACGATACAGCATAGCCAGAAGTCACGACGGAACGGTAGGTGTGGGTCAGGTTAGGTACCCCAAGTAATTGGTCCCGTATTACATTCTTGGTGACCCCCGGAGAGAGTCGACGCTCAGAAGAAAAGACAAGGCGTTGCTTTATACGCTTTTATTGCTACCGGTGAACGAAGTCGACGGCACGGATCTCGTTGCTTTCGAAAGTCGAAAAAGGAAAGGAAGGGAAAAGGGAGAAAAACGAAAAGAAAGAGAGAATGATCTAGGACCTGGAAATGTAAACTTCGAAGGGATCTCTGTTGTTAAGAGAGAGAACTTTACTAAACGAACGATGATACTTGAGAGTTTGGATTGTTTTTATCTCGTTAATATTGCAATGCGTGCGATATTAGTGTATTTACATAAGATCTCCCAAGACTACTCGAATTATGATGGCAAAAGTCCATGTACGTTGTAGGTGACAGAGACGAAATAGAAGAAACATGAAAAGCTAATAGTAATCATATAAATTTCCTAGTCAAAATTCATTAATCAATTTGAAATAAATCAGTGGTTCTCGTGCTTGGCTAACAGCGTTTCGCGCGTGCCACTTTCAAAGCAATATTCCAAACGTATTCGATACAATGTGCACCAGATATTCGTTATAGAGTTTCGTCGGAGGGTAAAAAAAACTCCGAAAAGAACAACGTTTTAATCGAGAATTCTCGTTGCGGAGTGTCTGTTTAAGAGAAGAGGGGTCTTCGCTTTCCGTAAGCTTGGCAAACGTCTCCGGCGAGTATTTCGCAATAACGGTAAACAGTGGCTTGCCACTCGCACAGTCCCGTCTACTCGACACACGTACAAACGCGTAACAACCAGCTCCCTTCGACAATTTTGTCTACGGGGATACTAATTTCGTAACGTCTTCGTCTAATCATCCTAAAGGTCTCGCGGCGCGCGAGTAGTCCGCGTGTATTTCTCATTCTACCGCGTTCCCCGTGCTCGCACCAAAGAGGGAATGGAACGAGATACGCAAACGGGCAAAGGAAAGAGAGGAAGAGAGAGAGATCGTAGAAAAGGCAGGTGGTGGCTACGGAGGAGGGTTGAAACGGAGGGAGGATGTGCAACTAGCGAGCAGAGAGAGCCTGGTATAATTAAAACAGCGCCGAGGAGAGTCTGCGAGAGGAGACAGACACCGTGCTGATTTCATTAAACGTCTTACCTCAGTGCAGACCTGGTTTCTGTTTAGTTCGGGACTGGGAAAGAGAGGCTTTCATTTCGTTTTCCACTTCCGCCGTGAAAAAAAAGAGCAAGAAAGGGGGAGAAGGAAAGAAAGAAAGGTAGAACGAGGAAAAACTCGAAAGCGCGAGAACGCGTCTCTCTGGCGCCTCGGTGCGAATGAAACGAGTAGTGCTGTTTCTTAAGAATCGCCAACAGCAACATACCACCCCGGAGCGGACCGTGCTTCCCCGATTAACCCTTCGAGGGGGACGGTTAGGCGTTTCGCTCGTTACTCGGCCAGCCAATTTGTGTTTCGTATTCAATTAAGGTATTCTCGTTCGCGCAGAAACCACTGACACTCGCGATCGTTTAATTACGAATAATTTATGGTCGCAATAATTTATATTTCACAGGGTAAATATCGCGATACTGCTCGTCGATGTAGCTATTATGCGACAGGCTTTTCGCGTTTCCGCGTATGGAGCTTGTAATAACGGAAGGACGTTTGGTGGTTGAGGATTAAATTGAAATAACGAATGGGGTTTTATATATCCTGTTATCGAACGAATTAGGACGCTTTCGGAACTGTCCTCTTTATATTACGATCGACGGAGTAAGGTTCCATGGGTGGAACGTAACGAAAGAACGCCTAACACCCATACGAGATTCTTATTCTCTCCATCTCTTCCATGGTGCGAGAATAATGTCGGAATACAAACGCGGGCATGCAAGCATGAACTAAGCGGAGAACGACCGATGGGCATCAACCTGCATCGAAGCATAAAAGTTTAAGGGTGAGCGGTGCACAGCCACCCAAAATAAGCGGGTCTTCGATATATGATCGTCACGACTCTTGAGTCCGACAAGTTTTAAATTGGTCTTCGATAAATTCGATTGGGGATTTTTTCGCTGCAATAACGTTAAGATTTTCACCTTTGTTGATATACCGTGAAAAGTATTTTACGTTTGGTAGTATTTCCTTTGTTTACCTCCTGTCCCATTATGATCGTTTCTGTGTAAAAATGTAACAATGTTCGCAAAAAGATATCTAGTATTTTGCACAAAGATTAACGAACTCGGACGAATGCCGAGTGAATAGTTTCAAACAAATATTTAACAATCGATGAAAATAATTTACAGACGCGAGTTAAGTTCCAGCGAACTTGTAAACGTAGCGTTAATAAACCGCGAAAACGTGTTTAATATCCCTTTCTCTGCGGTGGGATTTTTCTTCCTTTTTTCCCGGTTTTCCGTATTAAATTAATGTTTGAAACGGATAGTCTTTATCCTCTTACATATCCAGGAAGCATTTTCTTGAGCTCCCCCAAGCAAAAGGCCGCGCGCGAGGCGCAACAGAACAGAAGAGAAGGAGAAAGAGTAATAGAAAGAGTAATAGAAAGAGAATGAGAATGAGAAAGAGAAACGAAAGAGAGAGAGAGACTCAAAGGTGCAAGGCGCACTCTCGAGTATCTCCGCGTGTGCTCTTGAAATAAGTCCGCACACGTACGCGAGAAACATTCAGCGTTCTATAGCGGTGCTAGGCGGATTTAATCCTAGCAAATTAATTCCATTTTCTCGGAGCATCGCGCATTCTCTGTGTTTCGTCCTTCATCAGCTCGGCTATGCGCGCAGAGCTATCCCTTTTCCCTTGGTCTACTCTCCCCCGCGTCTCCGTTTTCCCTTCTCCCATTCCCTTCCTCCACCTCGTCCTATACACCCTTCTCGAACGTCGTTCTGGCTCCATGCCTTACCAAACCCCCTTCTCTTCGCTTCGCGCTCTCCTCCATTCCACCCCTACGTCCCGACGAACCACCCACCACCTACATCTCCCCTCCATACCCTCGAAAAGCTATACTCGAGCCGGTCTACAAGGAATTGTTAATTGCTCGTGCAGCGCCAATTTGCATAAATCAATTTTAAATCAACCCTCGAGCCCGCGAAGAGTGCGCCGCCTGGTAGGATGGAAGTGAACTACGGATATGCACAGGTGCCCGCGCGCTATTTCACCCCCAACCACCCCTCCCTTCTCAGTCTATGCGGCTGCGTGTATACATATTACGGTGATTAACCCCGTTGCGAGGAGCTCTCCTCCCTGCACCGAGATTATGCTCGCGGTTCTGTCACACTGGCCCTCCAAAACGAGAGCACGCCTCTGCGAGAGCCACCCTCGAATTGCTTCTATATCCTCGTCGCGCTGTTCCTTCGGCCGGTCGAGCAAGCTTGAGAAACAGAAGCCGAAAAGGCACGGGTCGAAGCGCCTCTTTACTTCAAATTTTCCTCCTGCTACTCTTGTTTCGTGAGAAAATTCCACGGTTATTCTCGCGGTCGGAGTTCCGGGAGGATTGGCGCAATTAAAAAGCCACTGCCGAGATTTCGTTCGGCACGATAACGGGAGCGGCGGACTGGCTCACGGTTTCGACGTACGATTCAAGGAGCGGGATGTTTGGTGCTTTTACGAGAATTAAACTTCAACGTGGCAGATGAATCTACGAGCAAAGCAAACCGCACCGCTGCGCGTTCGAGCTTAAAGGGTTAGGGAAATTCGACCCAGCGCCCCGAAGGAAGATCTTAAAACGTCTGTCTTACATCCAGCGAATGAAAGAATTCTCTTGGTATCTCCTTGCAACTAGAAACCCCTCTCGTTGCTTCAAAGAACAAATATTTTAGGCGTTCCAAGGGAAAAGTACCTAGTAACCTCAACGAATTCTGAACTATCCAGTTCCGTTGGATTAATTTCCACGATATCTAAATTCCCTCGGTCGAAAGTCCGATCGCCCAACGGAGGACTTGCGTCGCGGTCGAAGCGAGGTTGGGGTGAGTCCGGGGTGAGGTCGGGGCAACTTAACGAAGCCGGAGGAGAAGGCAGAGAGGCATGTACGACGCTGAACATCGTGTACGACAACGGGGCCACCCCGGCAGCCACCTCTCCCGCCCACCCCCGTCATCCACCTCCACCACCCTCTGGCATTGTATCCCGGAGGCCGTTATTCAGAGGAGCTGGCTCGATTTGAGAGCCGCGGCGATGCAGCTGGCATTTAGCAGGCATTCAATTAAATATTGATCCAGCTCCGTTTAACGCCGGTAAACAATTATGCACGCTAATTAATGCCCCGGCGTTGTCGGTGCAATCAAATCGTATCGTCCTCGAGTGCGTCGAGCCGAATCCAACGATACCGTGCCGTGGATCATCGATCCCGCGGGATATATGAACATGCACTCGCACGCTCGCGCGCGCACACGAGGCGTGGGCGCAGGCACGCATGCACAGACGCACGCACGGACGCACGCAGCCACGCCGCACGCATATCTTCTTCCCGTGTAGACGCACGCGTACATACCAGTGACCCTGCTCTTCTCGAGGGCTTCGATCAATCGATCCTAATTAAAAACATATCGGCGGTCCACGATCGTGAGAGGAAGAACAACGGTATTTGCCTCCCTCGTGCGACGAGACATTCTGGCTCTCCATTCCGGTGAAAACGTAAGGAGAACGTCTGTTTCCTAGCTAATTAAACGTAAAAGATGTTATATCGTCCTGCTTTTAATTTCGGGTACACAGTATTTGTATTGCTCGAGGGGATATTATTATTACGATCGAACCTCTTGTTAGAGAGGATAATATATGTTGAGAAACCTTGGAGAATCGTAAATTATTACGAACAATATATCATATTTGACCCTGGGGAAAATTGTAGAGAAATCGTTTACCTGTCCTTAAGTATGTAATTTAGATAGTTCGTGTAATATGTCAAAGCAAGATATTACCATAAGCGTAATAACTTTACTGGACGAAATTTGAATTTCAATGTTAACGTACAATTAGATGCGCAGTGAAAGTCGAGATAATTTTGGGGCTTATTCACTTTTAGGTGCTGAAATACGAAAAGTCATTCGAATTTCCTGATCGTTATGTACCTATAACGCCAAGTTAAAATGATTTGTAGTACGCTGCGTCAAAATTATTCAGTACTCAGGATGAGGGTAATGGGGAGAGCGAGGGCAAGGAGATGACAAGCTATATCAATATAACGCCGAGTGCAAAATCTTGCTGTTTCCGCTCGCTTCCATCGTGAAACGCATTTAACAAATGAACCTGCCGCTCATGCTTAACGGAGAACTTATTTAGGAAGCTGTCCGGTCGCCTAATTATTTCATTCTTTATCCGTAAAAAGTCTGTCGTGCCGAAATCATGTTATTAACTTTTCGCTCGTGCAAACCGCTCAATTAATTTCACGCGAGACAACCTCACCAGAGAATGTTAATGTTAATTTCGCGTTTTCCGTGTAAATAAGCGGACAGATGAAAATACTCGTCGTTTTAGCCGAATCACAATTAAAATATCCGACACTTTTGGATGGATGAGTTCCTTTCTTCGACGTTGCATCTACGAAATAATTAATGCTCGCAACGATTAATTTCCATGTGTAAGAACACTGGCCAACAATCTTAATAGCTAGCAATCAAATACGTTACGGACGCGTTTCGAGTGTCCGTCGATAACGTGATAAGGTTATCATTCGATGATTTTAATGCAAACTTCCAGCGTAAATTAATATCGAAAGCGGTAACTGCTCAACTGTATCCTCAACGAGCCACTCGAAGCACCCTTGCACCAAGAGCCAGTAATCATCGAACGCTCAATTCGTTCTTTATCAACGGTAAGGATCGTCTGTTTATTCGTTTACTCTTTCTCTCTCTATCTGTCCGTTTGGACAGAAGGGCGATCGAAACGGAAATGGCGGAAGGGAGGAAAAGAGGCATGGACTGCGCCAGAGAGGGGGAGAGAGGAAGGGAAAGAGAGAAAGAGAAACAGAAATAGAAAAAAGAAAAAAGCGATCATACGACTAATGTCATTTCTAAGTACACAACGCCTATCGAGGCGGCACAACATACCATTTTCCATGGTGGGAGCGGACGCTGTACGATGGCGTATCTGCCCTGGGCTTTAACTATCCCTCGATCTAAATGCACTCTAATGGACTGCATTAAACAGAGAGACGGGAGGGTGAAAGGGGTTGAGGTGAAGCGAGGTGAGGCCGGCTGAGGCCGGGTGAAGCCGGGTGAGGCCGTCCGAGGACGGACGGGGTGGCTCGGGGGTGGTTTGGATTGGGGCGACCGACTCGATGACGCGGGGCAAAGGTACCCACACGGAGGGGAATGCCTGGCCGACGGGACCGAGGGAAAAGCTTTCAGAGACCTGATCGGGAGACCCCGAGTTTCAAGGAATTTTTCAACCAATCAAATCCACCGACTCGAAAGCTTTCTAATCTTTATGTGCTCTTGATGAAGCTTTCGCGAGTCCGCACCTCTTTGTTTCTACAACTATGACACTTCGTCGTACCCGATCGAATCTCGCTTGACGTGTTTATCAATGTGTTTGTCGACTTTAATGCGTAAAGTCGAAAGAAACAGAAATCAAGTGGGGCCAGATATTATTGCAAGCTCGATTGAACTAAGTAATTACGAAATACGCAAATGCCTAGGTAACGTGATATTGAATGTTCCATTGTAATATTGTTGTATTAGTAGTCAGTGGTGTATGGTTATTGAGCATTTAAATATAAACGTGGAAAGTAACGTTAAGTTCCAAGAGGTACCGATAGAAACTACACGAAACAGCCTATTTCACTACTTATCGGCAATTTATCGTCGTTAAACATCAAAGAAGAGAACAAACACGACAAATATTTGTCGAGAATAATTTCTCTCTTTCATTAAGACAATACAGACGCGCAATTACTCTAATTAACTAAAAGGAGATAAAAGCAAGCTGCAATATTGGTAATGGAGATAAAGAATAATGGCTTCGAAGTAATAGCTCACTTTGTCGCGCGGTCTATCGGAAGGAAGTCACGAGCGCTATCGCGAGTGATACTTGGAGAGTGCAATAACGATCGGGGAATACGTAAGTACTTGGAAGTATCTGCTAATTTAAAGGTTTATCTCGAGGTATCCCTGTAAAATCTTATCGCTGTACGAGAAAAAAAAACTCTTTAAATGAAAAGTGAAAATACCTGCCGCAGCGTTACTCTCAACCATGGAATAAGGGAAAGACGCAAAAAAGCAAAGTCATTCGGTGAATTTTCAATTCATTAACTTGGATCCACCAAAAACGAATAAATGTAGGATTATTGAAGAAAATGGAAGAAGTTTCAGAAAGTATTATTTGATATCATTTGTAACAGATGACTGATAAATAATGAAAAAGAAAATACGGATGTAGATAAATAGGATTTTCTTTGGTGGCGGTTGCGTGCAAATGTGAGTCGATTGGAATCGAGATGGTCGACACGCAGCGTTTATAATAATTATAAGCAACGCGGCATGCGAGAACCTCTTGCGAATCGGCCCGAGCGAGAACTTTTGCAACTGGCCCGACAGTGTTCAACCCCTAATTAAAGCGAAAAGAAGAGGGTCGGATCAGTACTTTCGGACAATTTTTTTAATTTACCCGATACCGCCCACTTTTTGCTCGCAATCGCCATTTACCCGGCTGAAAACCGACGCAATATACGCAACACATTAACATTGATACGGTGCGACATTACTACTGACGAGAGATAATGACAGTCTGGATAATTTATGAGGCCTCTGCGGCCACGAAGCAGACGTAACGGCAATATAAAATTCATAAGAATACTTAGTGCAAAAAGAAGCGCAAATAATACGTAAATTGGTACTAAATGAGGTATACTTATTCTGAGAAATCATGCGGTTGCCAAATTGCTCAGCTGTACACTGCGTGACGATAACGTTATGAGCCCCCGTTTAAGTTAGTTGTTCGCAAGTTGAAACACTTACTTCGCAAATATGAATTTAAAATATGTAGCATTCCATCAACAGCAGAAGAGATTTAAATTTCAAAAAGAAATGTGTCTGCAAAAGCCGCTCTTAAATTCAAACACTGCCACTAGTACTTTTTCAATTACCACTTAGATAATTACACAATCAATGCCGAAGATATCCACGTATTTCCCGTCTTCATACAATCCATTGTTATGCTTAGTTTCTATCAAGCCTATGCAAACGTGAAACGCTTCGTCTGCGGTCTAAATACGTCAGAAAAATTTCAAATGCAAAGGACTGAAACATTAATGGCGCAAACATCGCGTCTGATCTTATTCTCGTTTCGCTCGTTCCAACTGGATGTATGTACATTCGTCAGAAATGGATAGAGATACGCTTGGAAGGTATAAAGTATGCGCGTCACTTATTTATATCAAAACTCTTGCGTTCTGCATCGTATGGGCGCACAAAAGGGTTTTTACGTCGGTGCAATGTGTAGAGCCATGACATAAGTCACTTAAGAAATCAATACCGCGAAATGGAACGTTACGTGAAATGGCGACGTCGGAATTGCGGTCTCGAAAACGTCATATATATATTTTTTTCTTTCTCCGCCGTTTCGCGTCCGTGTACCGTCGAGGACGAATTTAAGATCGCAACTTTTAACGCACATGACACGTCTCGCGTATGCATAAAGAACCCAACGTCCCGTGGCGGACCATTGTCTCGGAAGTGGCCGCAGATTGTGAGTTTCCTTTCATCGTACGGTCCGTGTAATCGGATTAAAAGTAAAGAAGATTACGATTTTTTAAAAATCCTCGACAGAACGATCACGGGGCTCAAAATTCAACGGCACTCCGAGCTAAGAGACGTGGGACGCATACGGTTTAACTTCCTAAATCGTTGCTCGTATAATTATGCCGGCAGAGGGTAATAATTGTACATTATCGATTATCCCACGGGTAGGTATTTACGTGGTCGTGAGTGTTAGCTAATCTCTGCGAAAATTTGTATTAATTATTAATTTGTCGTTATTAATTTAATTGATGTACAACCGCTCCTACGAGCAAAGACTTGCTTGTGATTTCAAAACATTCTTTGATGTTAATGAAATAGAATTTTCGAATTATCTCGCGGCCAATTTTAAATAATGTAACACCGTAAAAGTATCTGTTTTTGTACGTCTTTTTTCTTTGAAATATCGCAATAAAAATGGTATGTTGATTCGAAATGTTTTAATCTCCGAATGATGGCATTCACTAGCGATAAATCTTCGTTTGCTCTTAAGTGTTTATTCGCGTCGTGGTCTTCGTGCTATTTGATATATTTCAATTAATCGCGCAATCTATATCGCTTCAGTGAATTAACACCGACCACAGCGACCGTAAAGAACATTGCCTCTATCTCGATAAGGGCCAGGTGTATCTACGTATTCTGCGATAGCTGTTGGGGCGAAAACGAATTGCGAGACAAGAGCGAAACGTAGAACCTTGTCGAAAGAGTCAGAAAACAGCAATGGAAAAGTAAAGGAGGAAAAAAGGACTGTTACCAAGCGAAAGAAGGATAGAATCGGCTGAAAAGCAATCGAAGAAAACAACAAGAAAGAAGAAGAACGAATGGAAGGGAATAGAGAAAAAGGAAACGCAAGAAAAATGAGACACCGTGGAAGAAGAAATTCTAGAAAAGAGTTCACGGTCATCACAGAGAAAGATAAAGGGAGACGAATAAACCGAGATGCAAGGGAAGGAAAAGCGAAAGCAGAGCATAGTCGAGAGATAAAGGGAGAAAAGAAGGCAGTGGAAAAACGAAGGCCGAAGAAAGCATTCACTTGAAATTAGTCGCGTAAGTGGTATCTGTGTAGTTGCTTTTACCCTTAGGACACGCATTAAGCAGCTGCCAACTGCTAGACGACAGGTATGCTACGGCACATGCCACTGGGGAGAGGAAACCACCAAGAATATAACGGGGGAAACGAGCTGAACGATCGAGTGCTCATGACCAACGGAAGAACGATGACTGATACGCACCGTGGACCTTGCAAGGAGTAACCACTAATGATAACAATTCTGTCGATCGTCGATGTGAGTTGGCTCTTCTTCGAAAGTAAAAGGATCAGCTGCGGCCGGATCCACAGATAGGGCGTTGATTATTGCTTGCGTAATTATACGAAGAAAGATAACAATGACAAGAAGAGAAAGGGCAGATGGGAAAGAAGGGAGATCGAAAGACTCAGGTCCGAGCCTCGAGGAGATATGGATCGGTTGTTTAATGCAATTATTGCGCGACAGTTTAAGGACGTAGACATCGCTCGAATCGACGGACGAACGAACGAACGAGCGAACGGCTCGGTCAATATTACGGCTCGCACGAATACGAGAACCGAAAGGCTTTCCAAATACCCTCTAATTTGGTTTATGACGAAGTTGTTTATCGCACGACAAGCAATGGTGTAGTTTGATTTCTATCTACAACTGTAAACATGTAAATTGTAGGTCAAAATATAACTTGTATATGATAATGCAATTATGGGATATGCAAGCTCATATATCACATGTATTGTTCGGACTTGTTGCAATTTTACAAAGTGAAGAGATCAATTTGCGATATCAATTATTCTTCTGAGGTTGGAACTGTAGAGGTGGCAAGGGTCACATACGAACGGTTCGTCACGTACTTAAGAGAGAAATTATTTTATAATGGATTTTATCTTTCTGGAGGTTGATGGAACAAGGGGATAAAATCGTCAAATGAAAATTTAATTATTTTCGAGTTTTGCTGCTTATTTAGGTACTTTTTGTACGAATATCATGTTTTCTCTTTTTTTAGAGACTTAAATAATTGCGAAAATTACGTCACCGGCTCCTAAATTAGCCTGCGCAACATTTTCATCGCTTTCCGACGCATCTATGACTGCAACCGTCGTCAAACGACGCCAAAAAAAAGATCTATTTCGCGGTTATTGCAATCAATTACAAGTCAATGTTTTATCAGGTTGAATTAATAGCGTGCGTTAATATGATAAGCGAGAAAAGCATAGATTCTAAAGAATAAACAGAATCAGTAGAAAAAGTGGTATATGAGGAACAGGGGGAACGTAGATACTCTGAAAGGAGGAGCGGAAAAAGAGCGAAAAAGTCGGCTCTCGATGCGGTAGGCGAAAATAGCTATAGGAAACGTGGCCACCCGACCCCGGTAGCACTACTTAACTAAATGAATTCAATATCTCGGAATAAATACATTGATAAATCAGCCACTCCGCTAAAAGCTTACTTTACTTTGGCTCGCTGTTGTGAGCGCGCGCAAACAAATTCCCATGTGTGCGTGAAACGCGGCGAAACGAGCGTGCGCGCGCGCACGCACATTGGAGAAAAGGCGGAAAGCAAGAGGAACGATGAAAAACGGGAGGAAAAAGAGGAGGATGGAAATGGACGAAGGAGCAAGACGCAAGGGCAAATGACGAACACGGGGCAACGAGGACGCACAGACGAAACGACCGCTCAAACACATCCATCCGAGGGAAGGATAATCAGACGTGCGTATAGTCGCGACATGAACGAGCAAACTCAATATACGTACGTCGACGAACACATGGAGAAAAATGGCAGACAGTCACGGCGGTAACACACGAGGAAAGTTTGCGCACACAGCCGGAGATGGACCCTCGGCGGGCGGAAAAAGAGCGCGAAAGGGAAAAAGAGACTCGGCACCGAGACGGGAGGGACGGTGTACTTATAGAAGAGTGGTTTGCTCCGTCTATAAAGAATCTTGTTTGTTTCTGGCCGACGGATATCGAAGAAAAACTATTTGCCTTGGGGATTTAGAGTGTTTCGCGAACCTTCCACCACCACCACCACCACGAGCACCGCTATCACCACCGTCATGGTACCGTTACTACCACCGTGCTATCGGGGTCCTACGTTTCTCAACTTTCTACCTTAGAACGCCATCTCACGAAAAGTAATACACGAGGCAAATAAAACTTCATTCCTGCCGATTGTCCATCGACCTATCCGTTACTACGAACCAATCCGGCAGATGGACAGGGAACGAGGGATCGATCGATCCGCCTGCGTGAGCCACATTTAAATCACTGGAAAAGCAAGAGGATGAGAGAGAAAGAAGAGAAGTTTCCGTTTCGTTGGGCTCGAAAATCTGAGTGCTTTTTATCCTGCATACATACATACATACATATACATACGTACATACCTCGAGTGTGTTCGCCAGTCGAGTTTGTGTACGCTGGAGAACATGATCGCACCAATAATACAAATTTGTTTTCGAGAAACTCCCGACCGGTTTTGTTTTGCGGGAAGTCGTACCTTCGGAACGGAATTGGATTCGCTCGTGGGAAGAGAAACCAAGTGGATGTACGTGAACGCGTAAATTGTAGCTTTGCAATTAGATGCGCGAAACGACAAAGGATACGGAGGGGGATATTACGTGGTGTCTCGAGACTGAACAAAATTGTCGAGAAGTGTCGTTTTTAATTTAGCGAAATAATTTCTACCTCCTTCGCGCTGCCACCTTGGATTCAGGAATTTCATAATACGCGCTTTAATCAACCGAGTGGAGATTTACAATTCTTAATCCAAACAGAAGATGTATCTGTTTATATTATGACGATTCACACGGTTAAAAAAACAGCTACCAACTGTAACGAAGAACTTATAATAAATAACACAGGTCCACAAAAAAAAAGTGGTCTGTGCTGGGTGTTGGACAAAGATTTTTCGACGTATTTTTTACCGCTGAACACGAATCTGAAGTCAAAATTGGGGGTCAAACTCCAAAAAACGGAGAAAAATAAAAAAAAAACGATAAAATCCACGATCTAATAATTTTTTCTGCATGATAATAACAATCTTATAATTTTTGTTGTTTCCTGGCCCTTTTCTCCTCAAATGACCTGTGCAACGGATTTCTGCTACGCTTTTTTCCTCTCTGTCGAGTTTCTCTTTGTAGCATCCAGCAGTAATCTGCAAACATATTAACTCCCCACTGTCCCTGAAATCGCCGTTCAAATTCTTTGAGATCTTGATGAAATCTCTCTCCTTGCTCTTCACTAAAGTCTCCGTTGTTCTCCGGAAAGTGGTTGAGATGCGAATCAAGGAAGTGAAGTTTCAAATTCATTAGGCAACCTGAACGCCGAAAGTTTGCGATCATATTGGCCACAATATTTTCGTAATCAGCATCCTTGGTGTTGCCTAAAAATTTGGTACATACTTCTTTGAAACTTAGCCATGATGCCTTTTCTTGGTCATTCATAACTGAAACAAATGCTTCATCTTTGAATAACGTCCGAATCATTCTACACATCCCGTTAAAGGGCAGTTATCATCGTAGTCCAAACACTCCGTGGTAGCAGGTTTTTGCCGGTAAATGTACCGATTCAATGTACCTACTGACGTTTTATTTTCTATCAAAGACAAAATTCATTCTATAAATGACTTAAATAGGACACAATAAGCAGCATAAAAACATATTTGCGAATCACTGATGGATACTACAGAGAGAAACAAGCAGAAACTGCAAATTGATAATAAGATACTGAAAATACTATTAGATCGTGGATTTTAACGTTTTTTTTATTTTTCTCCGTTTTTTGGAGTTTGACCCCCAATTTTGACTTCAGATTCGTGTTCAGCGGTAAAAAATACGTCGGAAAATCTCTGTCCAACACCCAGCACAGACCACTTTTTTTTTGTGGACCTGTGTAATCAACTAACTTTCTCGAGGTTGTCGATTACGATGATCTGATAATTATAAACTCAGCTGGTAGTGTGAGCTGGTGGAGAAGTTACTTAAAGTATCGGAACAATCACTTGTGCAATGTACATATAATTAAGCGAAGCTTCGATGGATTATCAAAAGATCACTGAATGATCTACCGATGCGCGTGAAAACAATTAAACTTGCCAAGACTCTGAAAATGTCAAAAACCCGTCGATGTAATTTAACGATTAAATCTATCCGTATCGATGAAAAAATATTGTCAGTCAAATGAGCAATTATTAAAAGCAACAATGAATCTATCTCCTCGGTATCGGGTGTTGCGGGTATTAATACTGGCCCGAAAGAAAACGCCGGCGAGGCGGCTGAGAAAAGAACAGGATTTCTTGAATCTTTTCATCTGCATAAACAGCTCGAATCGCTTCCTATCATAATTCGAGTAAGTGGCGAGAAGTAGAAGGGGTCCGAGGAGGAAGGTTAAAGCCTGATTAAAGAAAAATCCGCAACTTGTTGAACGTCTTAAATATTCATCCACCGATGTAGCATCTACTTAATAACCGGTGTTGCCGACGTCCCTCGGAGCAACCACTGCCGCCGACGCCTCTTTTTCTCACCCTTCCGAGGTTCCCAACCCTTCTTCCTCTACTCTCTCCAACCGCCATTGCCACCACCATCACCACCTTGCGGGATCCATCGTCTCGGAAGCCCCGCCACGGAGAGAGCGCGACGACGGGCAAATGAAATCCGCTAAAACGTTTTCTTAGCGGTATCGCCCGGGCTAAAAGCTAAAAGCGCTTTTAAATTCCGCCAACTCTTCCTCCCCTTCCTCCATCCTCACGCTACTCTCCTCTCGCCATCTGTCCCCCACCGCGGCGAACGATGCTCGAAAATGCAACGGCGTAGGCTCACGAATCGCTTCAAATTCGTCTCGGCGGTCGAGTACAAGCTGCACGGGATATCATCGATTCCGACCGATCTTGCAATAAAGAGCAACTTTTCTCGATTACCAGCCAACGCGCGGATACATTTAGACGATTTCGATTCGGCAAGAGCGAGAGATTTGTCGCGCGAGCAACGTCTCCAACCGTCACGCTGGCGGAGATGCTTTTAGCGACCAACGGGAAAGCTATCGACCTGGTATCGCGATGAACGACCGTTCGCCATTAAGATAATAATAAATTGCAACGGCATGCTTGGCGGCACATTTACGTTGCTCCTTCAAACTTATTAAGAAGCTACTCTCGTGTCAGAGAGGACTGTTCCGTTAGCGTTGAGAATGATTCCGGTCGAGTGCAATCGCACAGGTAAGGGTCAAGGTGATTTTTTTCCAAAGACGATTCCTCGTGCAATTTAGAGTTTACTCAAATTGAGAGAAAACTCCGCGAAGGGGAGGAAGAAAGGGGGTTAAAAAGAAAACAGTGGCAGCGTGGCACGCGGAAAAAGGAGAGCTGACAATCGAGGAGGTCAAAGGGAGAATAAGAACTCTATCCGAGGGGAAGATAAAAGTGGAGCAACGAAGAAAGAGAAAGCCAAGAGGGCACAGGGCAAACGAGGGAGGTATTTGTTGCAGAGAGAGAGAGAGAGAGAGAGAGAGAGAGAGAGGAGAGGAGAGGAGAGAAAAGAGAGAATGAGAAAGAAGTTAAGTGGGTGCACCTACGCTCGGTAAAACAGAGCGGTCTCCGAATTGAAGCTGGCAGCGGTCCAGCCTAATGGAGACTCTTAGCGTAATTAAACGTAAACACATTCGAGGCGTCACGCTAATCTGAATGCTTATCGAGGTCCGCCGGTGTTGCCTCAGGGCCGTGTCTACCTGGTGTGTTCATCCTTGGGAATAGGGGGGTCCGGCGAAGGCCTAACCTTCGCAGGCATCCGAGTGAAAATGGCCCCACCGTCTGGGATGCTGTAGTTGTAGCGTGCTAAGGATGTTTCTATTATCCTTTGGTGTATTTGCTCTCCTCTCAGATAACGCGAATGCGCACCCGCGCGCGTACCCGCACGCTCGTAAGAAGTTTATTTTACGGAGCGGAATTAATGTCGGAGTTTTAATCTTGGAACTGGGAATTGAGATTTCGCGGGGGAGCGAAGGGGTGTTCGGTTATTTACAATTCCGGACGAATTTGAGGATAATTTAGTCGCGAGATTATTAAGTTTTCTAATGAAGCATAGTGATGCCTGAATTAAGATAAGGGCGACTTACGTTTCAAATGAACCCACCAAGGCCGCTTGTACATATATGTGGAATCGCGACCGTTCATATGCTATAATGGACCATAATAATATTCCAGATAAACTACTCGCCGAGTAGAAGTGCGTAGCTTTTATTTATTGATTCAATTACAACGCGTTGTCTCGCATAAAATTAATGTCCACGCGATTAATTGTAATCGTATACGAACGAAAAAACACACTTGCGCAATTTAATCGTGTAAACTTTTATTTCGTCACTTTTACATGTACAAAATATTCGTCGACACCGTGAAAATATCGAAGCCATTAGTCGCGTTTATAAACGGTAAAATAAATACCGAAACGTTCCATCGTTTACATCGGTTAATTATAACGAGCCACCAGTCGTTCTCGTATCGTCTTAAATTGAGAAAAATCCTCCAATAATGACCCTTCAATCGCGATCATCTCGGAAGTGCAAGAGAGTCGATCGCAAAATTCTCTAATGGGACGCTGGTAAAAGCGAATGAGAGAGAGTCGCATAATTCAGCGAGCTCGGCGGAGGAAGGAGTCGCAAATAAAAAGGCACTTAACCATCGGCGATAGGGATTGCCAATTAATTTGCGCCGAGGCGTGCAGCCACGCGAAAAAATGCCGAATCCGGCTTGCCCGTTCGCAATTTCTGCACGAGCTTAAGATCGAATTTACAGGCATATAGAGATACGTGCTACGGGGACGACAGCGCTCGCGCGAACCGGCCACCGCTAATGAAAACATCTTAGTGGTAAACGACGGCTCTTAAATCGCCGCTCCTACTCTCTAATCTTAAACCTATGTTAACCACTTAACCGCGACACTCTAACCGATTGACAAACTCTTTACCAGTGCTCCCCTCTCGCCCGTATCTCTTTCCGGTCACCGACTTTATTCTCGTACGCGGCGCGGTACCACCGGTAGATATCGATCGCCGAAAATAGGATTCGGAAAGGGTATAGCAGGATAAGGTGGTCAAAAGTGCCCTTGAACCGATTTCAATGGGGGTAGTCTCATTCGATAGATAATGCTCGGCGATCATTGTGTACCAAATTTTAACCCTTTATCTTGATCGGAAGGGTAGTTATGGGGAAAATTAAAAAAACAGGTTTTTGGCCCTTTTCCCCCATTTATTGAGGTGTAAAAAATCCGAAAAAATTCTGGCATATTCTCCACGGTACCGGACATGTTGGAGAATTTTTTCAGATTTTTCCGTCGAAGTACCTAAGCGTGAAAAATGGGCAAAGTCAAAAAAAACGGAAAAAAGAAGATTTCGTATCGAAATCTTCGAGGTACAACTTTTTGTTTTATATAGTAACAATCTAACACCTACGATTGTTATCCCCAATTTTTTTCAGATTTTTAAACCACCTGCGTCATTATGAAAAAAATCGAAAACCGATTTTCGGGACGTATTTTGATCTAAACCGCAAGAAGTAATTGTTATTTTTCCATTATTTTCATAGAGTATGTTCATTTTGTGGTTTTTAATGTTTTACCATTACAGATAATTTCATAACAATAAACGGAATTGAGATAACTCACTTATCTGTAAACTATGTGTTACATTATGTACCATAATTTTGAACGTTCTTTCAACAGCAGCAGTGGCCGCGCGTCTAGAGTGTCTGCTCTGGAACCGTTATGAACTTTTTGTCGCGGGTTCGCGTCCCGGAAGGTATATTTTTTTTTTCTTTTTTTTTAATCTGTAAATGCATAAAAATAATCAATAATCATTTTTAACAGCTATTGCGATAATCCTAAATGCATAAAAAATGTATATCGTATCGAAAATAGTTTTAGAGCATATCTGTTGTTTTGCCGGCTCTCTCTAGCAATATGTTATCCCATGGTTACGGATATTTTTAAACATTTAAATTACGGAAATGTTAACTTATTATGGTATATAAAAATGTATATTTGGCACCAAAGATCACAACACTTGCACTACCAGAGTATATGCACGTAATGATTACTTTACTTGCATGTTTCTTTCCCTTATATTCAAAGAAGAATCGTTGACATGGAGGGGATATGCTCGAAACTTGGAAAATATTAATTTCTATTGGTTTGTATTATATTGCCATTTTTAATTTGTTAATTCTGAAATGAGCGTAGGGAAGACAGTTTATGGTTGGGTCTCCGCTATTGTCTCGAATGTGTCAAACCGATTTAATGCTGGGTATGTTACCATTTATGAATATTTGTACTTTTTTAAGTATGTACAGTTCCATGTGACTAGGTAGAGACAGAAACCATTTAACAGTGAATTGACCAATATAACATAAATACCTATAGGGGATTAGCTTAGTATCTGCGCCAAACCTTCAATGCCACCAGGTCATTGGTGAAGGCTTACGGACAGGAAGGGTTTGTGTGATATTGGAGCAGGCGCAATAAAATAATAAAATCCTGCAAACTAAATTATATGCCTCTATTTCTTAAAGGTATTTTGAAAGCGATACAAATTCTCATCAGTAAGATATCTAAAAGCTTAAGAAGTAAATTCGTATATAACAATAAAGCAATTTTAACGAATGTGTCTATTGTACAGTTATGGCCCTCAAACGTATTATTTATTCTATATGATTTCGGAACAAATAACAAACTAGTACTTATGGCGAAAAATAATAATCTACCAAAAGAAAGGAACTTTTGTTTTCATTCAACATGACTTCGGCAGGAATTTGTCAAGGTATAAACTCCGTTCCTTTAGTGCCGAATATACATTTTTATACACCATAATAAGTTAACATTTCCGTAATTTAAATGTTTAAAAATATCCGTAACCATGGGATAACATATTGCTAGAGAGAGCCGGCAAAACAACAGATATGCTCTAAAACTATTTTTGATACGATATACATTTTTTATGCATTTAGGATTATCGCAATAGCTGTTAAAAATGATTATTGATTATTTTTATGCATTTACAGATTAAAAAAAAAAGAAAAAAAAATATACCTTCCGGGACGCGAACCCGCGACAAAAAGTTCATAGCGGTTCCAGAGCAGACACTCTAGACGCGCGGCCACTGCTGCTGTTGAAAGAACGTTCAAAATTATGGTACATAATGTAACACATAGTTTACAGATAAGTGAGTTATCTCAATTCCGTTTATTGTTATGAAATTATCTGTAATGGTAAAACATTAAAAACCACAAAATGAACATACTCTATGAAAATAATGGAAAAATAACAATTACTTCTTGCGTTTTAGATCAAAATACGTCCCGAAAATCGGTTTTCGATTTTTTTCATAATGACGCAGGTGGTTTAAAAATCTGAAAAAATTGGGGATAACAATCGTAGGTGTTAGATTGTTACTATATAAAACAAAAAGTTGTACCTCGAAGATTTCGATACGAAATCTTCTTTTTTCCGTTTTTTTTGACTTTGCCCATTTTTCACGCTTAGGTACTTCGACGGAAAAATCTGAAAAAATTCTCCAACATGTCCGGTACCGTGGAGAATATGCCAGAATTTTTTCGGATTTTTTACACCTCAATAAATGGGGGAAAAGGGCCAAAAACCTGTTTTTTTAATTTTCCCCATAACTACCCTTCCGATCAAGATAAAGGGTTAAAATTTGGTACACAATGATCGCCGAGCATTATCTATCGAATGAGACTACCCCCATTGAAATCGGTTCAAGGGCACTTTTGACCACCTTATCCTGCTATACCCTTTTAACACGGATGCTTCTACGCTAAAATAAACCGTTGGAATCTCTTTGCGCGATCCGTTAACTCGCTGTTGTACATTTGCAGAATGAAAAGTATTCTGCGTCGATTGCCGCCACTTTCCGACGACGACTTTGCTACCTGAAGTCTCTTCCGAGATTTCGTTTACATTATTTGCAAAGACGATCTGCCGTTTTTACATTATTTGCAAAAAAGACCAAATCAGAGAAGATACATCTAGTACAAAAAACTGAGCTCAATTGGGAGTAACATAAAACATTCAGAATATCTCCCCACCAAATGCGTATATAAATTTTTACAATATCAGACATTTTCTAAAGAAATGAATTTTAAATTAATACAATTGAAACGTTTCGTAATACTTCATTCATTCCTGAACATCGGAGCAACCAAAGTTACTCACCAACGGACAATAGAACTCGGAAAGGGTCGAGAGGTATTCCGGTGTCGTATACAACGGAATTACCCTGCCTCGCCGCGAACAAACCATCGGATCTAACGAAATAATAGCCAAAGTAGTCATGGCCCAGGCAATCGACTAAATAGAAGAAGATAGGGTAGGGTCAGCCGATTCAAAGTGGCGGTGAGTCGAATCCACGATGCTAATCGGGACTTCCGAGTGGCTCCGTTCGACCGTGGTATCGATAGAAAACAAACCCGCCCCTCGTACTCTCGGCCTATCCCTCTTAAGATCGAGACACGGACCGGCTGTCCAAACAAATGAAAGCTAATGGAAGGCGCGAGGCCTACTGTCTGCGACCTCGCGTTCGACGATCTCTGAGATCGATCGATCGATCCAACGTAGAGGGCTTCTAAAGAGCGCCAATGTCCGACCCTTATGAGGTCTTTCCAGCCCTTTTGCTGTGCCGTGTGTACAAAAAGGTGAAAAGATCGGAAGCTACTCGTTGCAGCGATGATGAAACTGTTAAATTCGTCATGAACACAGTAGCGTAGAATGATTGTTGAAAATTTATAGAGTAATTTGTTGCCAATGAAAGCCATGGTGCTCGAAAATGCCCGATGTCGTAGAAAGTTAGCAAAACTTGCAATAGAAATAATTGCAATTGAATAAAATTCTGCAAAACTTAACCATTGCCCTCTCGGAATTTTCATTTCTTCCCCTTTACCATCAATCCTATTTTAATTCCTCTCAAAATCTTTTTCCATCTTCAAATTCTTTCCACGAGTCACGAATATCCTTTTCTTCTACCGAACATATGATATTCACGACACAATAACACGGTACATGAAACGTATAGCGACTCTTCAATGAACGAGCAACTCTACTCAACGAAGCAAGAATTCATTACCAAATAACACATCAATAAAGAACTACTTCATGTAAAAACAGAATAAATCAGAACTCTTGAACTATGCAACCAACATGCAGTCTGTATCACGAAAGCGCGGACACAATATTAGTGTGGTGAGCAATGGAGAATAATTTATGTAAATCTCACACATCGCGAATATTCAGTATAATTCAATTGATCTGTTTATATATCTGCTTTGATAAGTCGAATAGAAGAAAAATAAGCGATCAAGCAAACAGAGCATAATATATCTATGTATTGTCGGATCGACTTTATTATCTGCTCAGGATACGACAATTCTGCAGTGTGGAGATGAAAAGATATCCAGTTAACCTTCTTGGAGACATTGGCACATGTGTTCATGTTTAGATATTTCAAGATTAAAATTAGTCTAAAAGAAAAAACAAATTAAAATCTGCTAGGCAACTATTTGCAGCAGAATTTCTCAATGATAAAAAAAATCATCGGACATTAGCATTATACTCTACTTTATAATCATTGTTTTAGAAATATTGTAATGTTAACGGCCGATGTATAAAGTTTTGGTAACTACTTGAAGAATATCGTTGTCAATTCCCAAATAAAAACATCACTAGAACGATAAATTATTTAGTTTACATTAGCATTAAAATTATGAATGAAAGGTTTTACTTATAATTGACTACTAACGCTGGATGGCTTTATATGTAGACATTATTTATTGCATATTATTACAAACGTTCCTGAAAATTTTAGAGAAATTTTTATCTGATGCCACTCAGTCACTTACAATTAGAAAATATACGAAAGAAGTAAAGACAAAGAGGTCTCACTGTACAGGGCTACTTTCCAATCACCCAGTCTAAACAAACTATGTACAACTTCCTACAATCCTGGCAAGATTTCTCCCATACCTCTTTGGTATAATGCGACAACCTCAAGAAGTCTCCTCGGAGGTAGCCCTGTTTCGGCAGAATCGGATCCGCCAGGCGTCAAGATATTTTAATAAAGATATTTCAATGTTACGACTTTGTTAAGTGCCTCCTTCAGGAGATTGAGCAGGGTGGATTAAATAAAAAAAACGATGCGAATAGGCGGTCTTCAACGAAAAGCTCCGCCGCTCAGGAGACTTCTTGAGGTTGTCAAAGAATACCGTTACCTCCTTGCCGGAGTTCTACCTCTTTCAATCATTTTTCTGCAGTTTTTCTAAAACAGAGCCCTATATAAGCGGGACATTTTTTAACTATTCGAGGTCAGTATTCCTGAAAACGTTACATTTTCAGTAACTTGAGAAAATTTCTAAAGTTCACGACTATCGCATCGTCCATTATAAGTACGAGATGTGGAAACCTCCGAGAACTGACGCATCAATTTCAGATTAGTTTAACTTTAACAATCACTTTCACTAATTTCATCATGAACCATACATTGATTATTACTTTTAATATACGTTTATATTCACATTTTTAACATTCAGACGTTTTACTCGCTTCATGTTGGTTTCTTAATCCCTTAACCTACGATTTCTTTTCTGATGGAGCGTGCAAGACTCAAAATTAATTCCTAAAATCAAAAGGTTTCACTGATTTCTGATATTTCGTATCACTGTACGTGATATTAAGAGTACAGAAATAATGAGACCGTTTCGTAATCAGCTGATATTGTCCATTTAATAGTTTTTGAAAGACTTCAAAATTTTCTATTCCATTTCCCGCGCTACGAGTCCCACACGCAGTTGTGGGCTAAGGGGTTAACCTACGTGTAACAGAGCAACGTTGTCCTTTATTCACTCTCACCTCTGGGCTTGAATAAGATTTTTAAATTAAAGTTATGGGTAATTGTTAGGCAGAATGAGTTAACGTATTCCAATAAAACTTTCAGTCCCTTATGGCAGTTAGTGACGATACCCCTGTATCAGCAGATACGGGACTGATCCACTATACTATCGCGAAAGTTCCACAAGATGACTTCTTTATTAACGGGTATACGGCGACCCTATCGGTAGGCTATAGATTAGTCTGGCCCCTGGATTATTTCCTCGACTCGTTACAATCCTTAACCCATTTGCATCATGCGCCTACTTAAGGTGCCGTGTCCAGGCATCCGCGACGTTCAACTGACGACAAGCCCATATCACCGCGCGTGGTCGGTCGTATGTGCAGACAGGCGCGTGCTTGCGGAATATTCTGCGCTCGGTGATAGCAGAAGGTCGCGGTTCGCGGAATATTCCGTGCTTGGTTATAGCAGACAGTCGCTGATCGCGGATTAATCAGCGCTATGATGCAAATGGGTTAACTCTCGCAAATATAATTGCGTTAACGCATTTTGGTCTTGTTCTGCCACTCGCCCGGCTCGTAACAGTAACATTGCTTTTTAATACATTCTTCTACTTACTGAATTATTATCGATATAAAACATACAAGTGATAAAAAAATAATTAAATTGATTTATCTTCTCTTTAAAAAATGTTTAGAGGTTTAACTTTTTACGGTCCTATGTCGAGCTGTACTCGACATAGCTTTAAACTTGATTTTATTTACTGACAATTTAATATCGACTTTCCAATTTCATAAAGACTTTGTAATATCACCTAAATATCCATCACTATCTATAGTTATTGATATCATTAACAAAAAATGAACAACGAATGATAGAAAACATTGTCAAATTGTAATCTACCAACCCTCCGATCAGTTAGTATATAAGATAGATTTAACGAATACTTTGTAAGAACAAATATTATGTACGGCAGCAACACCATCACTTATCACCATCATTAGTCATACTAGAATCACCACCTCAAGTCCAAAATCCTATTCCTTGTTTTGATCCTTACTCGTCCACGAGTCATCGTCCACATCCAAAGTCCAACTTCCTATTCCTACCCCTAGACTCCCAGATACCGTCATCCTACCCCTTCTCCTCTTCTAAAACTTTTAAAAACCCTAAGCTCAATTCTCAAGAGTCTAGTTCAAAGACATAGTTGCAGCCCTCAAGTTCAT
Organism: Cerceris rybyensis; assembly: GCA_910591515.1. Taxonomy (NCBI): domain Eukaryota; kingdom Metazoa; phylum Arthropoda; class Insecta; order Hymenoptera; family Crabronidae; genus Cerceris; species Cerceris rybyensis. The sequence goes on along the minus strand of OU342796.1, from coordinate 1,555,311 downwards.
TTCCAAGGTCATCATTATCCTATATCAACTAATTGTGACAGTCATCTTCGAATCCTAAATCAAATTCTTAATTCTAACTAAACTCTCAGAAGTCCTCACCATCAAATCAAATCATTCCGTACATCATACTAAATCGCTCTTGGAACGAGCCCAGATATTTTAATACAACAGTCCAGAAGTACAAGTTCTCTATCATTTGGTGGAACCTGATCGCGAATCGCATCATTCGCCATTACAAAATTAATTTTATTTAACTCGCCTCAAAATTAACAAAATAATTCGGACCGCAAAGAGTTAAAGAATGCAGGCCCTGTTGGTGGCCGATGCCCTCTTGGTGCTTAAAACCTGTCTGCCAAATCTCATGTTTCACGTATTATCGTAATTCGCAGATTGAATTACATTTGCAAGCTGAATCACGTGAGAAAGAGAGAAAACCTACATGTCGAGATCGTGTGCGATAGGTTCAGGTTTTGAAAGTTCAGATGCCCTAGGAATTAATTGATCATTCAAGCAACTAATTGTAAGATTTTTGGACAGATACTGGTATACTTATTGTAATACAATGTTAGTGTTTTAACAAACCAAGTAACCTTTCTATTCATGTGATGTTCGCATAAACTTCTACTTACTTCTTCAAAGTAGGTCCTCTTACATTTTCGGAGAGTTTCAGGATAGAAAGAAAATTAAGCCGCAAAACTGCACGATTCATAATTGAAACAATTCCCTGTACATTTTGCTCCCTCATGAAGGAGGGCTTGTACAATTTCGTTGCAATTTAAATGCAATCTATGAACCGCATTTCCGTCGACACAAATTTCTTACCGTACGTACGGGTATAGCGTAATACGTTGCAAAAGAACGCGGAGACACGCGTACGACATAAACTTTTTCAAACATTTAAGGGACCGTGTCTCATAAAATATGAATAAGGTTTTCGGCTACCATGCACAGCGAAAAGGAAAACCTAGGGATGGTCCGTGTAAAGAAATAATGAGGTCATCCACTTGAGATGTAATACAACTTCCCGTGTCGGGTGATTTAGGTGAAAAGGAAAGAGCAGAAATAAAGTCATGAAGGAAAAGCGAAAACGATGAACGAAAATCACAAATAAGGTTAGATGTAACACGAAAGAAATGAAAATTCGACGTATTGCGGATTCCTACCAGAGTCAAACTCGTTGCTGTTATAAAAAAAAGGACGATTTTAAACTTACAAAAACCATTTCGTTATCAACGATTAATTTCCCATGAGTTCTCGCGGAATAAAATAATCATATCTCGATCCTATTAAACTTCGCGCAAAATCATTGAGCCACGAAAGTCGAAAAGCCTTTCGACTCGCAAGTATTTACTTTGACACGATCGATAAAATTAATCGATAGTTATTATTTGAAGCAGCTAATACATAGTCCCCAGAGCTAATAGACCGCCTTTTTGACACATCTCAACAGTGTCGAATTCTCGGCAGCCTAATGGACCTTTTTCATTATGCAAATTGAGCAGGTGAAGCTTTAAATGCTTTTAAGATCTCGATCGATGGCTGCCCGATCTCGACGTCGACCAAGAAATCGTGAGCCGAATATCTTCTATGCTGTAATTGCCAGGACATCGGAATGACGTAACAATTTAAAATATTTTGTCGTCGAGAAAACAATGTAAGTACGGGACTAAATAGCAAAACGCGACTCGCTGATATGGCGTTTCGTTTTAAATTATGATCGACAACGGTAGATTCGTTTAATAAAATACTAATTATAACGAAGGGCCAGAAGATCGAAGGAGTGATAACGGGGGGAAGAATTGTAGCTTATTAATGAGGTTTTGTCGCTGAATCATTGCACGGTTCGTTCGAAAGCTCGATTGCTCGGGTTACCGTTCTCGACAATGTTCGTAACAACGAACTCTTAAGTCATTGTCCATCTTTTATGGACGGTTTGCACGCACTTTGTATTGTTATATGTGCTTCGATCTTGGCGCCATATCAAGTGGTATTTTTGAATCAGAAAGACAAAGCAAAACCTGACGATTTGTTAATGTTATTGTTCCCGGTAACTGTGTTTTGTCAGATTCTAAAAATAAGTAAAGAATTCCGTTCATAATAATTTCGCGGTGGATTCCTTTGCGTTGGTCCGATAAACACGATTTGAGGAAACAACGGCTCCGAGAGAGAGTAAAGCTCCAGATGCAAGTATAAAATGTAACTGCATCATGATAAAAGAAGAAACACTTAAATAAATGATCGAAAAATCGTAATCGAATTTGTCGTCCGCCATCTGCATAATCTGCAATATTTAATCTGAAATGATGTCGTTTATCCGATGAAAAAAGTTTGCAAGGCAAAGCTACACTAACTGGAGACTATCAGCCATCGAGGTTGGTTGATTCATTAGTTTTCCCCTGGCTTTCCACAAAAATAGTACGCACAATAGAAACATCCAACAAAGTATCAAAACGTTATGAAGTCATTCTTGGTCGACTGTACACAAAGTAATCGAGTGTCCGTCAGAACTTAATGTCGACTCGAAGTTAAGTTAGTATGCCCATAGAGAATATAATGTTTAAGACACGCTCGTGATAAATTACTCCGCTGGACTGGCAACGTTCAGTTACATTCCGCAATCTTGCTGGGACGCTTTCGAGTGTATTTAAAGAATCTCGCAATATCCGTGGCAGACGTAATACAACGTAGGATTAGAGAGAGGTATGTTATTGACAGTCTCGACAAATTATTCTCCTGCAATTTAGCGTGGGACGATTTGTTATCGTGTAATTTCCTTAAGTATCGACTCTATTGCCTGCGCCCACTTTTTTCCCGCAACATGTGCCGTCATTTGATTTTGACGTTGTAATTGGGGTTCTATTTGATTTTTGCGAATCACTTGATCTTTTCAAGACTTGTATAAACTTTGTATCAAAATCGTGCTGTAATTTCATTTTAACGCAACGGACTCGAAACGAGTGGCTCCTCAATTTCTCGACACTAGAGAATTATTTCCGAATCCTCGACAGCCGGTGCTATCAAATGACAACGGAGCTGACCGTTGTTGCTCTATCGTTGACATTCTAGCAATTGTCGAGTGTCTATTAAAATTTCGAGTGCAATACGGGACAACTGTCGGAACTCGGAATACGGAAGGAAAGTTTGGGTGGTACTCGACGACTTGAGAGCACCATTTGACTGGTTGTTGTAATACAACGACAATTAGCAGTAAACCTTGCCCTTTCTACCAGGCTTCCATACCTGTCCGTTTTACACTGTTTGCGTTTCGTTGCCAGCAACGACATATGAAGAGGTTTAACGTAAGCCTTGTTTGACCCGGCAATACGCAATTAGATATTTCGCTAATACAGAGAAAATTATATACTTGATATCGTCTCGCGCGGAGTGTGATGGCGTCGCATTTTCTCAATTACGTGGCATTTCCTTTTTTGTATGTGTAAAATGGGAATAATAATTGGGTTTTTCGGAGAATGAGGACTGTGTTGGTGATGTGAATATATCGTGGGACATACAGTGGTTGGAGGTTTGTACTTTCTTTCCATTGTCTTTAGAAAGATGTATTTCTTACGAGAGCTGTCTCATATTTCAAACAGTTTAGAAATCGAAGTCTGTAGGTATATAACAATGTTATCATAGATATTCAAAATAATATCTGGTATTTTATAAATCTCAATTATATTTTATTGGATCTTGTAATTAGTACCCGAAAGAGCTTTCAGACTTGCCTAGATGAAATCCGTCATTCCTACTTTCGTTCTCATTTCGCATTGTCCTCTACTTTTGTCCTTTCTTGAATTTAGATTATCTTCAATTATCATCCTTTCGCCAGTTTCTATTATTTAAAATCCATCTTCCGCATTAACACCTGCAATCAACGGCCCATTAATTAAATTTACGCCTATACGGAACGTAAGCGACTCTCTTTTAAGACGAAAGGAAAATTGTAAATGCAAAATGAAACAGCAGAAACAGAGTGACAGAGAAAACGAGTAGACGGAAGGCGGGTGGAAGCGAAGAGAAAATGTTTAAGTAATTTCCATTAAATTTCATAGCTGTTAAGGCCGCGTCACGCAGCCTAACTAGATGCGCCGGTCCCTTCTTATTATAATGGCGCGCTAATGGGGAAAAAAATGTATTTATGGACATATTTTTGTGCAGAAATTGGCGCGTTAATCGACCATAATGTTTGCATATAATAGGTCGTTAGTCGTCGGGTTTATTATTGACTACGCGCCATGCGACGGAGCTGCAATTGCAATATATCCGTTCGACGATGTCCCAGGTCGATCTCAATTTTTCTTTGTTCCCTTTGATTTCGAGAGACTAACGTAGAGTTGATTAAAATTCTTGCGGCTACCTTCGCAGAGTTTTTAGGTTTCACACGTAGCGAAAGTTGCTTAAGTCATATCCCCTGAGAAAAAGATTTATAAACTGCAGGTTTTATTAAATGAAAGGCAAAATTTTGGTTTACTTACAACTTTATTAATATTGAAACTGTGTAGTAAAAAAATAAAAATACAGATGCACAATCGAAGGTAATTAAGAACTTACATAGTAATATTGGCACAACTGGAGAAAATAGTGTCCTAAGTCATATGATAAATATGTGTTAAGTTTTATCTATAAAGCAAACGAACCAAAAATAATTCAAATTAATGTTTCTTGCATAAATTACTTTATTAACAACAATATCCAGCAGTTACAGAATGCACAGAAATGTTTTCAAATTATTACATGATTATTAATTTCAACGAAATGAAATTGGTCAATTGAAATTGATCAATAACTACATGAAAAAATTATAATTAGCGGAAGTCTAAATCTTCACAATGGTCCCCTCTTAAAAATAAAGATAAACTATATTTAATATGATATAATAAAAGCAGCAATACCCTCTTTCTAAGAACAAGATGTATCTTAAGACGGGAAATTCAGACTCTTAGGTCGTGCTGTGTTTGTGGCATTTTGTTCGAGTACCACTTATTGTGAGGCAACCCCGAGTCGAAATTTTCAGATCTGCAGCAGGTTTGAAGCGGTCTGCAGACACAATTATTCTCTGCACCACGTCTGCACTAGATATGCACTCGCCCGAGTCGAAATTTTCAGATCTGCAGCAGGTTTGCAGGGGTCTGTAGACACACTTATTCTCTGCACCACGTCTGCACTAGATATGCACTCAATAATTACATTTTTTAGGGCTTAACATACACTTGCACGAAAATGACCCTCACCCCTACCGGGCCTTTTCGAGGAAAAGGAGGTCCTCGAAGGACCCAGCAATAACAACGAGGGATAGCAAGGCAGTCGTTACGGAGTCAGTCGACGCCTTGCACTCATCAAGGGAACACTCTTACAAGAGTGACGTCGCGATCAAGCATTATTAATAAATATAAATTTATATTTGTATTATTGGCGGGAAACGACTTTATTGTATATTGTATTTATCGGCTTAAATATTTATAAACGCCCGTATTGTATTATATATATAAAAGGAGAAAACGGTCTCTTACAATAGTTTTCGTGAAATTGACAATCAGAACCAACATGAACAATCAGATTCGGATGAATCAAAAATTCTAACTCGAAAAAAAATGTGTTCGCCAATCTCCAAGAGCTGAAGGAGCAATATCACCTGGACTATTAATACAGGCAGCTTCATCATCAATACCTAGCCTAATAACACCTAATAACATATTAGCTGAAGAAGAAAATAGTTCATCAAGTCCATTAATACAGAAAAATACACCATCAAAAACGAAGGATAATACATTGGCTGGAGAAAAAAATCCTTCATCAGGACTATTAATAGAGAAAAATACACCATTTAAACCGAAAGACATTGAATTAGTTGGACAAGAAAATATTTCACCAGCATCGTCAATACAGAGAAATTTACTACCAAAACCAAAAGACAACGTATCATCTCTACTAAATCTCTACCAATAGTCTACATATTTTCCAAACAATTATATATATGTTTGCGAAGGATTACCAAATTGTAGAAAGTATTGAGGTTGTTGATATGGGGATTAGTATTGGCTTTGATTATTATGATAGTGTTGATATTGTCCATATGGTGGATGATAATTAGGTTGATTGTATATATATATATATATAGGTATATCTATCTAGGGGTCATTTATAAGCTGTTTTTATTTTATTTTAATTGAGTATATATATATAGGTGTATCTATCTAGGGGTCATTTATAAGCTGTTTTATTTTATTTTAATTATATATATATTGTAATAATTTTAATAAACAATTAATTACAAATAAGTTAAAGAATATGTATTGTAATTTCATATTTTTAATAACCCTATACAAACGTGCTATGGATGCATGCAGACACGCTGCAAATCAAGTGCAAACGTGCTATGGATGCATGCAGACCCGCTGCAGATCCAGTACAAACGCGCAACAGAGCTGTGCGGTTGTGCTGCTGGCCTTTTTCTAATGTGCTGCAAACGCATTTGTTCACTTTGCAAATGTAGTGCAAACGTTCGAAGCAAACGCAGTACAAACGCAGTGCGGTCGTCTAAAATTGTCTCTAATATTTCGACTCGGGACGGTAACACTTAAAAAAATCATAATATAATAATGAATTGAACTAGCGGTTTATCGTTATGTATAATAAACTATTGAAATAGTATAGTCTGAGTACCTAAGAAATAACAATTTCTTAGGTAATCTTCCTTTCTTTCGCGGATTTGCTGCATTGGAAAAGAAAATATGTTTGCAGTTCGACGAACCCAGGAAGCCCATACTTTCTGAAGGAATACCATCAATACATTAAAGAAAACTCGCGAATTGTTCTCATTGCAAATAAAAATATTATAGTTTCTGGTATTCAATATATAAGGTTTTCTCGTGTTTAAGATTCCGCACTTGACAAAAACGAGTGCTGCGTTGAAAATTTCATGTTCGACAGTGTCTTCTTGTGTCGCAAACGGGAGTAAATTTGGCTCTCGACTCCAAGAATCAAATGGATGACGATCTTAAAAGATAGACGGTCAAACAGCAAGGGAGAAAGCGCGTTGCGAAAATGGCAAACTCTGTACGCCAGGGGAAGTTACGTCAATTTGGTCGCAACATCGAAATATTTAATCCGCAGCGATGTGCGCACGAATCAATTAACGCGATGATAAAAATAAAACGAAATATGAAATATGCTTTATATCTGAAAATCAAATATATTTATTACGGTATATTTCGCGCACGATGGCACGGAATTTTTCATGGCCCGGGCATCGTAATTACTGGATACTGCAAAATCGACGTGCCCGATTAATTAAAATTTACATTTTACTTTTACATTATTCCCAATGTATCGTTTTATCTTGGTATTATTTTTGCATTACACGTAGGCATCGGCCGCGAAATTATTACTGTACCGGGACGTTAATTTTTATGTCTCTCGACGAGCAGGACACTCTCGTATATTTACGTATCTATACATATAAACGTGAATTGAAAATAAAAGCGAACGATCCAGGGAGTGAAATACAGGGAAGAGTAAGTTCAGCGGTATCGTTTTTCGGCAGAAAGAACATTGAGGTATCAGTGATTGGTACATCGTAAAAGAATCTGAGGTATTAAAAATCGACGAAAAAGGCGAAGGGGAAGTCCGTTTGGCTATTTACTAAACAGGGCGACACGAAACAGGCGCGTCTATTCATACATCACTGTCCTTCTTTATCGAACGTTCTCCCCGAAACCGGGCCCGAAACTATCGCTTTAAAGCAATCGCTTCTGTTTCTGCAGTTTGCACTTTTATTCTCGCTGAATAAACACTTTTTACCTTCCCGGGGATAAGGATAACGTTAATTGGAATATCGTTATTTCAATGATCCGTGCATTGCTTTAACTTCAGTGATAATATTTTATAACTTCGTTATTGTTTCGTTACTAGTCCTTTGTGGCAAAGGGACTGTAGTAATGAACCTTGTAATTTAAATTAACTGGGGCGAAGACGAGGCGAAAAAGCAGAAAAGCAAACGGAGAGAAAGAGAGGGAGAGAGAGAGTGGGAAAAAAGAAAGGAAAGTATAATGCTTGCCTGGATTTAACGGCGGCTTTGCATCAACGTCTCTCGCAGGACGATACACGCGACACATTGAACCAAAGCCCTCGATGAAACATAGAAATGAAGATAGCCGTTATGTAATTCAATTAATTATTGACGATATAACTAATGTAATTGGCGATGTAAATAAATCCGTACGCGACCGGTAAATGGAGTACAATTCGTGTTACGGTGAAATATGTAATTAGGTAATTACGATTAATGTTTTCCAGTTTCAGCGTATTTCCGCACAACGAAACAAAATGCGCGGGAGCACCATTCCAGAATTTGTTCATCGCTTATGTTCACTGGTGATAATAAATGATGGTAAAAATATTGTCGGCAAACGACAAGCATTACAATCTTGTTAATAACACTTTTCTCACATTGTTCACCTATCAAGATGAAGAGGAAGTATCGTCGCGAACACACGTAATAAAAGCCGCGATTTAAATAGAAATCTCTTTGACGCCAGAAAACGTTTCTAAATAATTTCCTGCTTATAAGATTGTCGCCCTGACCGAGCGCGTGAAGCTGAACCACAAAGAACGACGCAGTCAAAATACGATCAAGACATACTTAGGTATGTATAGAAAGGGATCAGAAAGAAGTCACTTGGGACGTAAGGGGAGACTGCTCTCGCACTACCTATCTCTTTCTATTCTATATGTCTGCTGTCCTCTTCATTCATAGTCGTAGCTATTCACATTCATTTAAGTAGGTAAAATCGGTGTCTACCAATCTGATAATAAAAATATCGTGTGTACGTCAATGTTTCGATTTTCACGATGGATATCGTGCTGTCGCACTCAGTTCCATGGCTTTTTCTTTTCTCTCTTTGTCCCGCAGTGCGATTTCCCCTCAAGTGACTTGTTTCTGATCCCTTGCAATACCTATCGCGTGTGTCGTCACAGAAGAAAAGTAGTATGAAAATTTCGATTAATACCGAATCAAAACGTTGCTACAACAACTAACATTATCGACGGTGATCCAGAGGTGATGTATTAAAATATCAGGTTGTTGTCAGATTGAATGTCGAAAATACTTATCATATCTTGATTTAAGTTAGTCTACTAAACATTAATAGAAACGTGTTACATTGGCCTGCGATGCTTGGTAACATCCGAAAAGTCTACAAAGTTCACCAGTTAACCCACCCCATCTGCCTCTAGATAATTGTGTGTACTATTCGTGTAAAAGGATGATACATCACAAACGCTTCGTTAACGAGACTTTTCTCACGGGGCTAAGTAGAATCAACGAGAAAAGACCAAGACGTTGACGGCCGCCAAGACGAAGCCGCAGCAACGATGAAGAAAGACGAAAACTACAAGCTGTATGTGGCGGCGGGAAGTGGCGATCTAAATAGAAACCTCTTTAGGGGCATAACTCGGCGCACACCGTCTGTGAAAGACGCATGGCCTCATGGTCGTATGGTCTTTACCACCGAGAGGCGTCACCATAGCGCGGGTTTGGTGTCTTCGTAACCGTACTTGACAGATAGCGCCGGAAATAGCGAAAAGAACCGGCAGTGCACCGGGACAACCACGTACGGTGCATCGCGCACTTACACGGGGGAATGGCCGACTTAAAGCTTCGTCGAAGGTTAGGTGTCGAGCCGTCTGGGAATCCGGGGATTTCGCATCGCAGCCCTCGACACGCTTTGAGAGGCCTCAAAGTGTTTCCTTTTGTTCCCATTTGCCTCTCGATTTACCCAAAGATTGATTTCGATTCGATCGCAGTGGACTTCGGAAGTTGGGTTTCCTAAGAACGCGAGAGAATAATATTATGGACGGTGTGGAGGAAAGATTAACGGTTGTCTGATTAATCTCTCCATGACTTTGTGGGAACAAATAGTTATAAACGAGAGGATTTACAGTCGGATTTCGGGCGCGGTGGACGTGTGTTGGCTGTTTTCCGTAATTGTTCAGTTTATTTCGTAAACCCTCGTTATAGCTTGTAAAAGAGTACCGCGTGTGTCAATACGGTTTTGTATTTTTACGCTATCATGCAACTGTTTTTAACTTTACGGAGCTCTGGGACCTCGATCGCGAGAATTACAAATTTTCTGGGCAAATAAAACTTTATGTTATATTTATACGTTGCACTAAATGTCACTTTTAATATTTCTCAATGTCCTGCCGTGTAATTCATTTTTCGTCGCAACAAAAAAGAATTTGATTTACCGCGGTTTAAAAGAGAATAGGAAAAAAGTCTGACGACATAAAAAAATCCCGGTTACAGATTAAACGGGATTAAACGGTTCAGAGCGTCGAGTATTACGAAGCTAGATGGATCGCGAACAAGTTCATTCACTATATCGATGTAGAAATAAATAATAGATAATTGTTATGCACAATTTACGATGTATGTGCCTCTCAGCTCCACGTACGAGCTAAGCGGATGAAGGAGAAAGCCCTTTCGAAAAGAGAAACGGACGATCCTCGCTAATGGACTCTTTTGTCCGGCATATATGGCAAACTTCATTACCTTGCAGCAAATCTCCAATGCACGGAGACAAAAAGAACGGAAACTCGAGGATTTGATTTTTTGAAAAATCGACCACAACACCGACAGTTGAAAATTATATGACCGATTCCACGCTCACAGTTCGCGGAACGTGGGCACACAGAGGTTCGTAAAAGTTTCATGCGAAATGGAAGAGAGTTTCTTGCGAAATTCTAGCGGAGAAATATAGAGTGCGTAACTCCTGTAAATATATAGGAGTATCTTGGTATCGGGCACATCCATCTACCGTAGAAAGGACACACATTATCCGAGTACTTGTATTCCGTGCATTAGCGGGGACAGAGTGCTAATGCAGAAATCTGGTATCGGTTAATTAATAACCGTAAAACTCAAACCTTCCCTCTCTCCTTCCTGCCTTCCTCCGTCCTACGCGGGTACTACGCGCGTTATTCGATTTTCTCGAGATATTCTCTTCCTCTTCTGTAACCGCACACAAATGGCATGAAACACGATGCTTTAAAAACTTGTCAGAATAATAAGTTCCTTTCATGCTTTTTACCTATTAATTCCACTCGTTAGTGTTACGTTACTTAGACGTTTTAATATTTTAATGAATATTATTCCCGGAACTCGCTCATTTTACTTTATGAATTATTTAGGAAAAATAGATCCGTAGACCTCTTGACGTTGCAATTACCTTTTGCATTTCTTGAAATAATTCAACCGGATGATGATAAATATCGTGTTTTGGACGAAAATGCTGAATGCTAAAAGTCTCGCTGATCCAGTGCTGCGCTTACTTAATTTGTGCCTCTCGTTTCAAAACTTGAAATGGCGAGACACGAAGTATCTCTTTCTTTGAATTCCAGACGAAATTTTTAGGTATGTAACACAATTACCGCGGTTCCTACCACTTATTGCAATTCCCTTGTTTAATCATCTCAATAACGTTTTTGATCTGTTCGAAACGACATCGCGATATGCTGTACAGGGTTATTCGCTTCAATGATATATGTTTACTGAGTTTCGAAAGTATCTGTAGCCAAAAGTGTATAGGCAATATTTTCGTTGACGTAAATAAAAAGTATCATCGAAGCGACGATGCACAGCCGCCTTTCAATAGCCTTTCCAATTCTTTCGGGGATGAATCATTCTATCGCTGCAATCAATAGTCATTAACGAGGTAGAGTCAGCGGCATGGAAACCGATGCAGGCTAATAAGCTGCCACGCAAAAAGATCGAAGATAAATCTTGAAAAGCATGGAAATGATGGCAGCGTTGAAACTGCGTTACGATACGTTTTACATCATCTAAATAATTGTCGTCGACAGATAATTACAGTTCCATTGGTTTCATTCGGACGCGGGATTCTATTCAACGTTAAATATCAGAGAGGGTAACTCGGTACTCGCCATGTACAATCGATGTACCTCGTGTTTCGATGACACACGTGTACTTTTATTCAATTCTATCGAATTTCTATACATTCTCGCGCATAATCGATCGTCCCATTAATTGGTATTAAGACGGTTAACATTTTCGAGTATGCGATTAAAAACCATGTCGTATATAAAACCATTGCTTACAATTAGCTGAATGGAAATCTGTTTCTGTCGTGACACAAATCGCACTCGTCCGTTCTCGATTACCAACGGAATAAAATTGGCGATAACGGCTTCGTGCTTTCGAGTTATTACGAAGTTATCCGACGCGATACGCATGTGATACTATAACGACTGGCTTAACAGGCTCGAGATTTCCGCGACGCGCGCTTCGGAGTCAATATAAGTCGCCGAAAGTTCGATTCGTTTGCAAGATAAACGTATAATTTGAAGTTCTCGAGGCAACGATAGTTACGCTGCTACTAAAACGTTTTGCAACTTTCGCCGCAAGCGAATATGAAACGACTACCGCAAATGATTGTATCGTAAAATCGCAGAAACAAGATGCTGAGATAGGAGATGAGTTTACGTTGCTCGATGTAAAATTAACGAGAAGCGGAACGATGCGTTTGCAGGAAGACATTGTAAGATTCAATCCCGAATGGAAGGAAGATCGAGAGTTCCAAAAGCGAATTGAAATGACAAAAGAAAATTACGAGTTTCGTGTCAAAGCATTGTCAGAAGGTACACACTCGCTGTTCCTAAAAAACGAAATCTGTTTAACAATCGTCTCAAGCGCTTGTTACCTCTTTTTGAACAGATGCGGGAATAGGCTTTAGCGTTCGATTTACCAATAAAACTAGAAAGGTGTACAACAGTAATTGCTCTTGCAAGTCGTAAAGACGTGCGACAGCGCGCGAAAAAGTCACGTCGAAGGTAAACGTCTTGGCACAGTGTTGGCCAGCGCACAATCGACTATAACGTAGTCTCATAAGCCAATTTATCGATTAAATTCAATTAAGTAGCGAGCGCGCGTTAATAACCGTAAAATTGCAGAAAGAAACACAGAAGGTAGGCAAAGAGAATCAAATGCAGCGCGGGCTAGCGGGACGCGATAGGTAGGGTGTCGTGGGTGGTGATGGGGTGGGTAGGTAGAGGATGGCGCAGAGGGTGAGAGGGCGAGAGGGCGAGGGTGATAGGGGTGAAAGAGGGTTAGAGAGGGTTAGAGAGGGTGAAAAGGGGTGAGATGGCGCGCTGGAGTGCGCGGTGCTGCGTCGTAGTCGCACGCACACGAGAAGAGAGACTCGCGTGCAGCCCTCGCCTCGGGCTGCGGAGGAGCCTCGCAATTTAACCGGTTCGACATTCGCCTCGAGCTCGTAATTGGCAGGACGAATGAAAGAGCCCCGCGGACGAGGACGAGTGGTCGGGATTAACGATGGCGAATGGATCAGAAATTCTCCGCGAAAATAAAGTAGGTAGGTGGGTTGGTATAGGTATAGTCCGCGGCCGTAGGTACGAGCCTTTGTTTGTCGTTCGCTCCAATTACCTCCGGCCTCTCCCGGTAGCTTCATAATTAACTCCCACTCATTTAACAAACTTTACTTTTAATGTTTTAAAAATAGTAATTAGCAGTGGCGGCAAGAGAAGAAGAAGGTGGAGGAAGAAGAGGAGGTGGGGGAGGGGAAGGAGCGCGGGGGGGGGGGAGGAGGAGGAGGAGCGGAGAAGGTCGAAGAGGAGGACACGGAGGTGCACGAACAAGAGGGGTAAGAGGCGAGAGGAAGAAGGCGAGAAAGAGACCGAGAAAGAGAGACAGAGAAGAACGGGGGTTGAAAGAGGAAGTTGAGAGAAGAAGAGAAGGGGCGACGGTGGTGGTGGAGACGGAGGAGGAAGAGGAGATGGAAGAAGAGTAGGTGGTGGTAGCGGTAGTGGTGGTGGTAATGCTGGTGGTGGTGATGCGGGGGAGTGTAGAGGGGGTGTAATTAACTATCATGCAACCCCTTCCCAACAGCAGCAGCCGGCGTAGCAAGGAGGTAATTGGACCGGAGTCTTATACGTGTGGAGCTCCGCTGGAGGGAGGAGGGGGGAAGAGGCTGCTAGGATAAAGGGTTGCTTAAAATTGCACACAGTGCTGCATTATGGAACCTCTGACGAGCTTCCAGGGAACGACCGTACGGATGGCGGCGTGGAAATCCATTAACCTCCCCCTCCCTCGCTGCCCCTACCCTACTCTCCAGTCGCGAATTAATTGCGATCGTCTAAGGGCGAGTCTTTGTCAGAGTCTACCCCGACTACCTGTATGGTCGAAGTCGCGATTCAATTTTAGGTATACTTCTAAGGAACACAAAGTGGGGGAGAAAAAATCTTTGCCCGAGGGTTGCCGTGGATAGCGATGCTCCGTTAACGGACCATCTCCCTTTCTCGGAGGGATGGAGTTTTAAACTTTGCAAGCTTTCAGCAGTTAAGTTTCGATCGGTCGAGACAATCGATGTCTTCATGGGCGAGACGATAACAATTGATTAGTATTGCCCTCGCAAAACGCTAGTTTCTGCGTGCCGGCTAATGAGGTTGCAATTATCAAGAGAGAGAGACAATTAAACAGTATCGATATATTACGACTGAATGCCCGCAATATTGGAAATACATAAATACTTCCAAGTCATTTCGCCGATTCACGAAATTATCCGTGCACATCCATTGAACGTTTTTCGCGAATAGGAATAACAAAAGACGTACAAATTGAACTATCTTTCCTCCGGTATCCGCGAGCGCGGGAAAAAGGGTCATGTACGTTTAACGAATTATGGGAACATAATGATCGTAGAATAGTCTTATCAAAGAAATTATGACATTGGCAGGAGAGTTGAGACTGTGTTAATCAGGACTTAAAGGCCTTCTACTGGCTGAGGGTACGCGGTGTCGTAAGGGCTTCCCCATGGGGAAGAGAAACCCCATCGGTGCTGCCAACTAATCAGCACCAAAACGCCAATCTGCTCCTCTATGCCCCTAAGTAGGGACGTATTGTACAAAATTTGTTCCCACTTTCTTGCTTAGCAGGATGTGCCATACGAGATTTGTCAAATGGATTTAATAATTTCATAAAGTGTGAAAATAAGAAAAGAAGTTTATAGTTACCTATCAATGCTGCTAAGAACATTAAGTGCTTAAAGTGTAAAAATGTTGGACTCTGTAACCATAGAGCAACACGTTTACAATCTAGAAACCAGCGACTCCACTGGATGTATAGTAGCTTTTTTGTAAACTATTTAACTTAAGTGAAAATGGAAGGTGATGGTAAAATGTAGGATAAAGCTCGAGTACATAATTTCGCAGAGTTGCATAGAGATCTTTTTCGTGCACGACTCTCCGCAGATTAAGACGGTCGGCCTCCACGTTGTTGAGAACCACCGATTCGCGAGGCATAATTAACGAAATTCATTATCCCCGGCCAAAACTAATTTTGTAACGCCTCCTACACCGCGGTCCCTTAATCGCGAAAAACCGTGAAATTTAATTAAATTTAGGAACGCGAAAGCGAACGAGGAAGGACGGAAGGGAAAGGACGACGGTGGTCGATGCTAATAACGTTCTTCTCATGCCATAAAGGTATTAAACCACTGAAATAACGACGTCCTAGATTATCGCGTGGATCCTCAGAGATCGATCTTTCAGATCCTTCTTTTCAGGTATGACCGCTTACCAACCGATTTTTCGATACGGAGCAAAACCTCTAGCTTGAAAGAATGAAAGTCATTCCCTTGATATTAATGAATATCTCGCGTGAAAATTGTGATAGAGAGCGACGGATACGCGATCGTCTGGAATATTTAATAAAATACGTTTCGGTGACCCGAGAAAGATATATACTTAATTATTGTATGCGCAAAGATATTTGACTTTCTAAATTTTAGTATAATAAATCGATTGGAACCTCTATTGAAAAGGAAACATAAGATATAATTCTTAAAACAAATACATTATCATACATAAGTGCAAAGTCGAAACAAAATTATCATTGGACTTATTAATTCCATGTATTTCAATAGACACGGTCGAAAGCTCGATAGCAAGCGTATATAAATCACCGTAAAGCATGGATTCGATCAAAAGTAAATACTCTCCGTTACATCCTCTAAACAAAGCATGAACCTTGGGTAGAAGCGAACATCGAATCATCGTCTCCTGGTAACAGCGTCTGAGTCGGTCGACACGTAGTTTGAAATATTTGCACGGGCCTAACATTTTCGCGAAGCATCGTTTAAGACGTTGCAATACCAACAGTGCCGGTATAATGTTCCACCGATTTTGCTCTTATTGGGATGCCATCGAGTCGTTCCACTCTCCGTCTCTCTTTCTTCTTCTCTCTGCTTGAGTAAACCTCCAGCTCCCCTCGTTTCCATTCCATCCACATTTCCTCTTTCTCCCTCGTCGTGCAACGCATCACCTCTTTCTCGTTGCTTCACCTTTCCTTTCGTCCTTTCTCGTGCTCTCGCTCTCTTGGCCCGGTCTTGTCCTTTCGTCCTTCTTCCTCGTTCTTTTCCCCGCCTGGAGATCCTTCCCGACGACGACGACGACGCAACGACACTTAATCCTTCTCGCAGAAGACGTCCGTGAGATTCACGGAGGCGTATGTCCCTTCTTCGTACTTCTCACCCTGCCTCTCGCGCAACTTTCCATGCTTCTTCCTTGTTCCTTCGTGTGTGTCACCACACAATTACAGAAACGACTCTGTTAACTCTCCTGCTCTTTTACCTCGTTCCTCCTTCTCTTTCTTCTCCTCTTGGGCAAGCATTAACCTAACGTAACCTCAGCGTGCCGGGATTTACTCTCTCTTCGGAGTATTTTGGTCGTGATAAAATTCCTTTCTTGGCTCCACGTATTTCTTTGAGGCTAATTCAATTGCGGGTGGCACGCGGAGGATCGTCCTCCTTTCTTCTTACCAAGTCTCGTCGGGAGTAAATGTTCGACGTGGATAGGAGGCAATAAGCATCGTTGCCGAATAAATATTTTCAGCATCTTTCTCTTCGTTCCGTAAACAATCCTTCGGATGGAAATAATTAACGATGTCGTTTCCAATATGATTTTCGCAACTTCTACCTGTCGCGCGAAGAGGCCTTACCTTTTAGGAGCACGCCTTCGCGTCTGCTTTCAAAATCGCAAGTGGTATCAACACTATTAACCCTTCGCTTTGCGGCATATCTAAATTTTCCTGAGGTACATTATTTGTTATTAATATCCTTGTATATTGGAAAACGAGAATTCCACGTTTTTACGGCAGCGAAAGAAAGTCGCACGGTTGTTGCTGTTGCACTCGTTTATGACAGAGAAAAAAAACTGTTTAATTGTTCCATGCTTTTGCCGGTCGTAAAAAAGATTTTTCGATTATGACGCAGCTTCACCAGTACTCGTAAAAAATTGTCTCCTCATCCCCCATCGACGCTCGTCCCGTGTAAACTTCCACGTTGGGAAAATTTCCTTTTTCTTAAACTTCGAAGTCAAGTTTTATCGCTTTGGATCAGAATTCGGTCGATTGATACAAATGCCGCATTCCCTGGCCCGTAAAAAATCGTCAAACGATCCGTGCCCCGTGCAGACAATTTTGAGTCGTTTAAAAACGAAACGCAAGACGTCGCAACGCTCTTGGATAAAAGAAACCGGGTAAACAGCCAATACGGGAATATTTCAATTCATGTTGTTTTTACGGCGGAAAATCAAATTCATATTTCTGCGCTGGTCGGTCTGATAATGGTTATTAAATTCGAGAAGCGATACTTGTACGTGTTAATTCGCTGGGTGCTGGTAAAAGCCCTTGCCCATCGTGCGCATCATACATTTTAAAAGAAGGTACAAAAAGTTTCTGCGGTAAGAAGATGAAGGTTCGGACACATAATCAGCTGGAGCTGACAATGAAATGAAATTATTTTCCGGTAAGTACCGTGCGGCTCCACAGCCGTGTCACCTAGGAGGTAAGCCTGTTTTGGCAGAGCCTGATTCGCCAGGCGTCAAGCGTCATGCCTCTTGTCACATGTACACGAAGGCACTTGACGTTCTACCTCGCGATTCGTTAAAAGAGCTACACATACAAATCGAACTAAAAGACGAAAAGAGAGAACGTTGCAGATCGAAGCAAGGGAGACAACGCGATTTGGGTGGCGACAGTGAGGACATCGGCGTAGGCACCAGATTTCTAACATCTCTATAGTGAAAACAGAATAAACTCCGGCAGAATTACCCCCACCACATGGGGAGATTCTCCTTGATGAAACGAAGCGCGCGACGAGACAACAATGTAATACAATGTCTCGCTCCTCCAGACAAACTAATAAGAATATTAGAATGCTACGACTTTATCGGGCGCTTCCTTTAAGAGGCTGAGCGAGTGGACTCCAAGAAACAATATGGTACGAATAGGCGGTTGAAAACGAGAAGCTCCGCCGCCCAGGTGACACGGCTGTGGAGCCGCACGGTACCTCTAACTTTGTCCTATGTGATATGTGCAAAGTGTTTAAAAATTATATTTCACGACCTATCAGACGTTATTTTACACCTTCGGAACGATGGACTTTTGTGGAAGAATCTAACCAGGAAAGGGTTAAAAATTAAGGCCAAACTTTTTTATTGGCTTATCGTATTCGTCTCGGTGCGTAGACAAAATATCTGTAAGGAAACATGGGCCAGAAGTGAACCGTTTTCTTGCAAATTAATGTTAAAGTTCTTGTTCCGTGATTAGCCTTTCAATCGGAAGGGGGCAGACATGTGAGAAAACAGAAGCACGCGAATTGCCATCATGGAAGGTGTGTCACATCTACCAATCTAAAACATGTACATACACGCGCAGGGAGAGTGATAGTGTGCAGATTCCTTCATCGCCTGGTTGACGATGCTATCGCCACGCTCGCCGCGCATTCGGTTTAAACTGGTAGATGTGACACATCGGCCAATGATGGTACAGGCATCCCTCGATAGCAGGGTATTCGAATTGCTGGAAGTCGCGAATATTACTACTAAAAATTAACTCGATCCTACAGAACTTGTGTACTGAATGCGTATTGAATGAATTTCATGTTATTTTTGTACAACTGAACTGTTACAACTAAAAATACATCAAAATATTGTATTCTAACTTTGAATGTTTTCTTAGTTAATCCTAGAAACCAAATGTACAAATTTGTATTGATCTCAAGTTTTATATGCGCGGTTTTGAAGACCACTGAACGTTGTCTTCAAAACTAGATGAATCACAGTATTATAATAATGTATCAATATCTCTTATAATCAAATAATGACGGATCTAATTAACTGTGTTATTCAGTGAATGCCGGTAATTCGCGTGCTGCTTTTTTCTTACGGGTCTTGGCCTTCCAAACGGAAAGCTAATAACGGAGCTGGATCTTTAATATTAATTTGCAAGAACAGTCATGGTTCCATTTAGACGTTTTTCTATGAGACGAATGCAATAAGCATCGAGCTACACCAAAGGCGTAGAGCAGGCCTGACTAACCCAAATAATTGCAGAGGCCATTTTGATAACGCGTAACATTACATCGGCCCGCACTTCAACATTATGGCAATGACCCATACAAATTTCCTTTCATTTAATATTTTTTTTTACACGTACAAGGAGAAATAAAAAATTCAATAAAAATATAATGTCGCCAGGTGGGCGACGCGTTGGCCAAATCTTTAAACGCCCTGAATATGTATCACAAGAGTGCGGACCCGACATCCCTGAGTAAATCACTTTTTTTGTAAAAAAATGTATGAATCGATGGTACTACTAAAAACCAAATACGCGCTTAATTAATAGCGTCCAGCCACCAGCATTTGCAATTATTGCTTGACAATGTCTGGAATACGAAAGATATGGAAGGGAGTTACATATTTTCAATTGAACTGTTATCGAGGAACCGAGATGACCAAACGAACACGTTGATAACGTTTACCGTTTTCCATTCCGTGTAAAAGTAGCTTCAATGTTTCGAATAATTATCCTTTTGACATGTCCATGGCTCTCTAGTTCCATCAACTCAATATTTCTAGCGGATGTTAGGAGATGTGTAAAGATCTGAAATTCCCAACGTTAAAGCTTCCCCAAACGTAGACATTCATTGGGTGTTTAATACGCCTTTGATTAACTGGATTTTCATGACTTTGTCTGCAATGTGTGACCCCTTATGAAGTACCATTTTTGAAAAAAGTGTACTCCGAAATTGAAAGTCTTACAATTAGTTTGTTGTATGCATGAAATATGGTCTCTTCCTATCTTATACGCCGAAAACTGATTGGAAGTACCTAAGTAAATACGTGTAGACATTGTCAAGCAATAGCGGTAGCATATGATATATCATCGATTTATACAAGATTTAATGCGAAAAGTAGTATTTACACAGACATATCGTGTCCACGTCTTGTCATGTGGACTGTATATCACAGTCTCCCTGAATGGGAATCCCCTTAAATAAGTAATTCTTAAGTTAAATGACCATCGCAGTTATAATCGAAAAATACAAAAAAGAAAGAAAGAAATATTTCTCTAATGGGCTTCGAGGTTTGCAAGTTTTATGACCTTCATCGATTTCTATATCTACTGAAAAATCCATGCTCAATTCTTTGCCTATGGAATATTTTGGTCCGAAATACACATGTTGAGGTCTCCAAGTTGCGACTGCCGAGGAGGAAACACTTTTTTGCTTAATGTGGACTCGCGACAAACACATATAATTGGCCCACCGAATGAAGTCAGTTGATAAGTAGTTTTCTCTGATTTTGCCGATGGACAGAGACATCCCTCATCCTCACGTATTTTCGATTCTAATGCGTGACTGACCGAAAAAGCGCTTAACGAAGAAATAAGTGTTTAGTTTTCGGTTAAAATTTGTCGAGCTCAGGTTTCAATGGCCGATACGACGGGAATAGGCGATTCGACGATAGTCTTCTTGTTGAGGCGTAATTGCAACGCGGGCCTTGACGTTGCGGGGCCAAGCTTTCTAAATTCTATATTTTAATTTCGCAGCTGTGTAGGCCCGTCCATCTGGCAACCACCTTCGAATATCGAGGGATGGCACGTGGCTACCAGACTTGCACTTAAGAATTCTTGCGCTAGATTTATGACACCCGTCATAAATCTAGCAGTTCTCGTTCACACCTGAGTCACCCTCGCGGCCCAAGGCCCCCCTCTGCCTGGGCCTTCCGTGGGTTTTGGCAAAACCAATGCAAACGCTGCACTTTGGTAACCACCCACGAAGCCCAGGCAGAACCAATAACATTTCACCAGGGCCCAACATTCTCGTCCCTATCGAGCCACCCCTTCCTCCTCGTCGGGGTTGCCGACAGAGGAAGGGGTGCTTCCGAAATTGATAAAAGAACCGAAAAGTGAGCCAAATCTTCAGATTCTCCCGTAACTAGATTCTCTCCCGTAACAAATTTCTTCATACACATTTTGGCTCGCTCGTATTTATATTTGTTATTCTCTTTTTTATTATTGTTTCCGTGTATATACAAGTTCTCTGTTACAATAAACAAACACCAAAACCATTTCAGGAGTGTAGTGTTTATTAATCTCCGAGAGAAGAAAACAAAACTAGACTCCAACGACTTAACTGTCCGACGAGTCGCAACACTCCTCTTACCCCACATCTCAAGCCAAGTGACTTCTCTGTTTTGGCGACCTATAGGTGCTTTCACCTCACTTTGTTTCTCACAAATGTACATGCGTGACGTAGAAGAAATTGGCAAGCCATTATATAAGTCCGGAAATTCATGCTGGTTATTTTTACCACAGCAGTCAAAGAGTTAAAGGCTTACCCAATTTTCGAAAATACTAATCAAACGATGAAGAAACGAACGAAGAATCGTAGATCAATGACAAATGGGTGGTGACTCGTATTTTCCGAATCAACGGAATCTCCATTATCCGTTGATAGTCCGTCGGCGAATCGGGTGATCCTCGAATCAAAAAAGCCCCGGGAAATCCAACATATTTTTCCTCGCATGCTCGATCTTTAATCCCTACTCGAACAAAAACGCTCGGCGTGTAACCATCGTTGATCTCGACGAGTGGAAAAAAATGCACGTACATACAAACACGTATATATACGTGCGTATATACGTATATAGAGACATGTATATAGACATGTAAGTGCATATTTTCGATCGAAATATTCCAACATTATTATATCCGCTTTTCGTCGAAGCACTGGCCCCGACTCGGACGTCCAGGTATGTACAAGGGAGTTCCCCAGTCGAGTGGGTTTAACAGTTCGACGGGGAAACAGAGCGATCGTATATAGGCATATGAACACAGTTGTGAAGGAAAGAAGTTACGAGCATGCACGTACACACGTAAGTTCATAGGTAGATAGGTAGGTAGGATAGATACGTACGTATGTAGATACGTATGCCGGATGCACGTTCAATATTTGAGAGGATTTAAATTCGGACGTTGGATGTCCGGACGAATTTCAGTTGGATCGTTTAAAGGTACGCCCGCCGTCAGGTACTCGTGAATGATTAAAACGGCTCCGTCCTGAAAAGGAGCACGCCGAGTCTGCGTCTTGGCGAGACCTTCCGGAATTGTCTACGTGCAAACGTATCCCCGGGCAAAATATCGGCGGCAAGTCCTCTCCTTGCGTATAAATAGAGAATTTTTTTCCCTCTGAGATAAAACGCCAAGGATCGTGTCTGGTTTAGTTTACTGCGAACAGACTGTAAATTCGACGGGCATGGTTTTAGACGCGCGGATGCCTCCGTTCGGGAATGTTTCGCGGCGAGAGTTCTACTGGGGCTCTTAGATACGGCTGTGTAGAATTGAAAAATGTGCTTTTGCAACTAAGAGAGTTTGCGATGGTCATTGAGAGAGGTGAGAATCAGCTGGAAGTTACAGGTGAAACAATTAGGGTCAGCGAGGAAGGGTACATGTTTTTTCGCAATTTCTTGTTTAAGGTATTTTTATGTTATTGTTTTCTTCCCACTTTGGGTGAGAATTTTTGCACTTGAGTAATGATAAACAAAAAGGTAGAAAGGAGAGGATGGAAAATATTTTCGATTGAATTACCCAGAGCACTCAGCGATTCGAAGCTTGGTGAGATGCAAATTCATTGGTGATCGATACGTTAAACGACGGCGTAGCTTTAATTATTGATTCTAATTTCGTATCAAATATTTAATATACTTATAGCTCATTAACGCACGTTAAAAACAAACGTAAATGAGTTACGTAATACGCCATTTACGCGATATTTGAGGACCCCATTTATACTAAAATTTCATAATTAATTTATGCATGAACTTCGACAAATGTTTAAACCTGGCAAACATACCCTGACGAATAATCACGTGAGAGCTTATGGTAGAGCAAAGATTTGACGTGTCATGGTAGATTCATATCGCGCGCTTGAGCATCGTTTCATTAAATTTCTAATTTAACACAACATCGTTCCGGTGTTTGTAAAACTGCAATTGCAAATGCGCCAAATTAATTTATGCACTTGTAATTATTATCTCTCATCGAATGACATTTGTACTTTGCAATAAATTGTAACGCCGTCTTTTCTCTTATTAACAATTACATACGATACATTTCCGAGACTCATTTTCCAATCATAAAGGACGAAATGCGTTGCACAAAAAAGCAATCAGTGAAAGAAACCGAGAAGTAGCCATGTCTAACAAAAAAACTTTCCAGCATGAATGAGGAACATTGTCGGACGACAGACTCCCCCAAAAAAATATCTTACTGATTGTGAGTAATTCTACATCGTTTGCAAAACGCAAAATTAAATACGTAGTATGTCTACCAAACACAATTACCTTTTTCTCTTATTTAAACGACAGGCTGGGGAACCTGCTACTAATCTCAGTGATCCCAGACAAAACAGTATCGGCAATACGAGAAACTTTTATGGCTGTGAATGAAAACACCTCTTACCAACGCCCCGGCTGAATATGAGTGTATTGGCTATGTTTTGCCGATAAAATTTTGGCCGGTCACGCTTTTAGATAGTAACATCGGTAATTGGTACTCGAAAATGTTAACGGCGTTTTATTGCACGCTGGCTCAGACCTTTGTGGACCCTTCTGACTTTCAGATTGCACGAGATAAATCTATATTTTTACACTTCCAAATATTTCTTTTAGTTTTCCGAACTATAACACTTTATTCTTCACAGCTACCTTTCTCTGCAATTATATGCTACAAATCAAGTTAATTCTATTGGTTAATTTTCTTATTAACATTTTTCAATACGGTATTGTGAAGCAACTCTTCAAACGTTGCACCAAATTAGTGATATCAAATAAAAATCGATTTTTTCTCGTACTTATAATTAAATCTTACGATTACAGCGTTTTGGTGCAAAAACGGTGCTGTCTGGAGAGAACGTATGAACACTTATTCGTGCTCTCCATCAGTTGGCTAAGAACATAGGATCATTGCAAGCGATCAGAAACAAGTCACTTGAGGGGAAATCGCACTGCGAGACAAAGAGAGAAAAGAAAAAGCCGTGGAAATGAGTGCGGCAGCACGATATCGATCGTGAAAATCGAAACCTTGACGTACGCACGATATTTTTATTATCAAATTGGTAAACACCGATTTTACCTACTTAAATGTATGTGAATAGCTACGACTATGAATGAAGAGGATAGCAGACATATAGAATAGAAAGAGATAGGTAGTGCGAGAGCAGTCTCCGCTTACGTTCCAAATGACTTCTTTCTGATCCCTTTCTATATACACCTTTAGTGACTGAATTTACCGTAAATCCTTAGTCAGTGAAAGGTCATCAACGTTATGAAGTCACTTAGCTTGAGGTTCGGGAGGGACTGTCCTCGTAGGGCCTATTTCCATCATATCGGCCCTTGAAACCTGAACTCGGCGAACGACAACCGAAAACTTATTTTAATAAGTTAATTTAACGAAATAAGAACACTTATTTCATCGTCAAGCGGTTTTTCGATTAGCCTGAGTTAGAAAATATGTGAGGACGAGGGATGTTTTTATCCGTCGAGCGAATCAGAGTAAACTGCTTATCACCTGACTTCCTTCGGTTGGCCAACAATACAAGAATGTCGCTTTCAAAACACAATTTGATCCGTGACTAACTCTGTACCGTGTGCCTCTCAACCAATTATTTGCATCTAGCTGCAAATTAAAGAGGGCACAACTCTTAGAATAAGTAGCAACAGAGCGAAGTTTGGCATTTAAGTTTTGTCCGTGTCTTTGAAAATACATCAGTTGGAATTTTTCAGTTAAAACTCCAATATAAGACGACAAACGCAGTTACTTTTGCAGCAAACAGTAGCGCTTCTAAAAGTGAAGAAGAGTGGACGATTCGACGTAAGAGTAAAAAAATCTAACAGGAATAAACGCATCCCAACAGGACGATGGTTTTTGCGATAAGTTATACGCGGAAAATAACGAACGATCGGTGCGTGCGCGCCGCTGCCCTTTCCATCCGCCCCAACATGTACACATTTTTTTCCCAGAGCATCCCCCTCACCGCCCGCTCTTTCCCCCGTCCGTGAACAAATTCCCGAAATCCACAGCAGGCCGGACAAATATAAATAACGGAATGATAATGAATCAAATCGCACGTGAAAAACCAATAAGTTATTGGCCGACTGGCGCGAATGATTGGCCCCGCGGTATACCTACACGCCTCTCGATTCTCCGATGCAGGTCGATCTGCCCGCATTTCTGCACATCTCTCGTCTTCTCTCTTTTGCCCTTTCTCTCTTTCTCCATCCCTGTTTCTCTTTTTCGCTTTCGCACTTTTCCTCCCCCTTCCTCCGGGTACCAGTATTCTCGTTTCCTCTTTTTTTCACTTCTGGTTTCACACATCCCGTTTCTTTCTTTCTGCCTCTTCCAACTCTTTTTCTCTCTGTCTTCCTCTCCCATTCTCTCGCGACACGAGCGCGATCGGACAACACACACAGTGCATATTTTTCAATTAATTTAAATTACAAAACATCGCGGTAACGGGTCCCCGCGTTCACCTCGATCCCCTCTTTCACCAGCAGTCCCGGCCAATATCTGTACGGGAGCATAAACGCTATATACATGCCGCTAGTGCCACGCAGTGCACGTACGTTTAGCACGGGTACGTAATCATTTTTATTTTCGTGCGTGTCGCTGGCATTTTTTTCACCAGCATCACACGTATTCTTTCTCTCTCTCTCTCTCTCTCTCTGTCTCTCTCTCCCTCGCACAAACACGAACACCTCACCTCTTCTTCCTCTTCTCACCATCTTTCTTTCTCGCCTCCCCTCGCCCTTTGTCTCTATTTCATCCTGTTTCCCCTCCGCCCCTTCGCCCATGTTTTTCTGCGATGTGTGTATTTTTTTCATCATCCCGAGGTACGCAACGATCGTAAATTCGTGACCCGCCCGGATACCTTCCAACGTTAACGCCCTCGCCTCGTCCCGATTCGGATTTCGATCGTGATCGGCGTTTTACCCCGTCGCGTTTCGTTGGTCGCGGAAAAAAGAGGATGGATTTGCATATAGAATAACTAATTCATTGTGTGCTCAACGAGACTCGTCATTAGTTTCTGCATTTTAGAACTGACGCCTCGCATGCCCCGTTATGTCCGCATCTTCGACGATCGCCGATTATAATAACTTTATTTTTTTATTGAAATTGCGTATTTCCAAATTTAAGTTATAAGAAAAGAAACGTAGAGTATGCCTAACTAGATTCACATTTATACGAAGGAAAGATGTGCAATTATTCTGATTTTTCATCTGAACGCTTTACAGGAGAAGCACTTGTCGAATACAGCTGATTATAGGATTCTAATGTGGTTAATGGTCTATCGCGTTAACAATAGTACTCTTGGCGTTATATGTATTATATTTAAATATGAAATAGATGATCAAGTAAATATTTACTTTAAGTGTTATAAGACAAAAGTAGAATATTTATTTCATTGCTCCTCTACTAATTTGAGGAATGTTGCAAAGAAATAGGGAACGAGTGAACGAGAAGTTGAACGAGTATTTTGAACTGCAAAGAGTTAACTCATCCCGCTCTCATTTCGGTTGTCAAAGTGTGCCGTATGGAATTTATTTTTTTCCTTCTACCGTTCCTTTCTATGAGCCAAAGAAATTCACCGTAAAATTTCGCGACGTGTTTCTTTACCTTATTATATGTACATACTTCGCTTCATTTGCATGTGATTGTTTTTTGAATTGTACTGCTATCTGTGCATCGATCATGTATCAAGTGCAAATGTAGATGAAATCGACACAATCTGTGGGACGCATTCTTCCTTTGTTTATCAGAGTGCTTCATTTCTTTGATACAGAACAATGACTTACAATTACTGTTGTTGTATCCCGTGTATGGATAATAACACTTCATTTAGGAAGAACTAGTGCGCCCTCGGAGTTTTAACAATTTAAGGATAACGTCGTCACGAGATGCCGACTGTCAGCGATTCAGTACAAAATTCATTAATTTCAGGGCAGGACTGACCTTTTAACGATCTTAAACTAGTGTGGTGAGAGGTTTGGATGACCCCGACTTCTTGTGACTAAGGTTCCAAAAGGGCGATTGCTTTTCCAGTGACTTTCGCTAAAACCAAAGGCTTGAAAACATATTTTGTGGGAAAAGCGATGACGGAATTTTAAGATGACTAATAGTTCTCTTTTGGACCTTGAATCACGTTGGAATATTTGAATATGAAATGTTAAAGAATTAGGTCGGTATCCAACAGTGTTTAACCCTTAAATTCGCGGAGTTGCAGTTCTGCAACATACTAATTCTATGAGAATAAAAAAAAATCTGAACGGATTACGGTTTCTGAACAAACTTTGTCATAGACTATAGTGTACTTTGTAAATTTTTGACAGGTGCAGTGGCACCAACTTTCAAATGTTTTAATTATTTGTCAGTTTTAGCGGGTTCTGAATTCTTTCAAAAGAATTTTTCAAATATTTTTCCTATAATCTAAACTATATATGGATATTAAAAACTTTTTTTCTGATTAAAAAAACAAAATCGCGCATTTAAGGGTTAAACTGTCTCTCAGTCGCTTCACCACCAAACAGATCTCCAGGAGGACCACATGTCGCAATTTCCTCCCTACACCTCGTTCCTCCCTCCTCCTTTGTCAATTTTTCATCCCTATTTCCGTTGTCGTAAGTAGGGAAACGTTAAATTTTTTATTCTTGTCTAGATGGGTCCCAAAAAGTTGTTAACACTATTCCTACCGACACTTCGCATATACCTATTCCTACCGCGACCGATCAAATGACCGGTCTTTAGCAAAACTTATATTTTTTAATATAGAATAAAGATAACACCCAATTTGACAGTATAGAAATATAGTTTCTTTTATTCAGTAGTATATAATGTAGGAATGGGTGGTGCAGAGGTATAAAATGAACGATACACCTATCCTATTCTATGTTAAAATATAATTATAATAATAAAATGAATGATTAAATACAATACAGAATAACGCAGCAACACACACTCTTTCTCAACTCTCTTTTCTGACCTCTACTTTCCGACTATCTCCCGACTAACTCTCCACTCTTCCAAAACCCTCTTGAACACTCGCTCTCTCTCTGTTACACTTCATACACTCTTTGTCTCTTACGCACATCTCTCGGTCCCAAACCATATCGGCACTCACTCATCGCATCTCAGTCACACGTACCCACACACACACACCCCTACATATAATGCACATATTATTCGTTTTCACCGGATTTTTTGCAAATAGGCATCTCT
Organism: Cerceris rybyensis; assembly: GCA_910591515.1. NCBI lineage: Eukaryota > Metazoa > Arthropoda > Insecta > Hymenoptera > Crabronidae > Cerceris > Cerceris rybyensis. The sequence goes on along the minus strand of OU342796.1, from coordinate 1,526,663 downwards.
GTTATACATTTTCCACATACGTAGTTTTTACATTTTAGATAAACTTTGTTAGGCTTATTATCTTTACAATGTCTTATTTGATATGTTTTTAGTTTACGGAAACCTGTAATTGTATTTGTGACGGGTGTTGATTGATTCTTTTTTGCCTAGCTGTAGCACCTTCTTGATATTCGATGGAAAGTTCTTCTGCTGATTGAAGTAAAACTTCTTGTCTCGAAATATCGTCTCCCGTGGTTTCTTTATATAAAACCCATGCATTTTATTCAAATGATAAAATAAAAACTAAAATATAAAAATATAAATCAAAATGAACAAAAAAATGAATAAAAGATCAAACATGAAACTTACTACAAAGTATTGTTGGTTTCGTTAACTTTTTTGAAAATTACACTTGTAACACGTAATACAATATAAAATGAGAGTAGAATAGTAATAGAATAAAAATAAAAATTAACAAGTTACATAATTTACTGATTTGAATTGGAGAGAAGACACCCCCCCCCCCCCCTCCCCTCCAAGGCATCCCTTCCTGCCATTTTATTTATTTCGCGGTCACAATAGTAAAGACGGTATAAGAAAATCTACGGTTCTGGACCACTTCGGATACCAATAAGGCAAATAAGCACCGCAAGGCCGATTGGTGAGCGAGTACTCTAAACACTTGGAAGTGCTGTAAAACAGTTCCTGGAAGGCACTTTTTGGATAAAATCATGTCACAACTGCATTACCTTTCATTTGTAACGACTTTATCGTTTCGGAATTGAATCTTTGAGACAATACTATTATAAAAAGATATATATCGTTGAACCGGTCAAATGACCGGTCGTGGTAGTCAAGACAGACTACAATTTTTTCTCAAAAAATAAACAGTAAAAAAAGAAGTGAATATTGAAAAATGTATTACACGTATGTTCCAGGAAGAGTCGTGAAGTTTAAAGGCGATTGAATTACGTTGTATATAGGAAATTCTAATCGAAATTTTAAAAACGATCATTGAACCGGTCGTGGTAGGAATAGTGTTAAGGTTGCCTCGAGACGTCCGCACCACGGGGGTGTCCTTGGTATGGAAAATTCCACATTTGGCGAACACCCCCCCCCCCCCCACCCCCCCCCCCCCCCCACCCCCCACCACGAATCAAAGTACCCACGTAGATAATGGGACTGCTTTTCCTCGACGGTTCGCGTCGCGGTCCCTATCCACCGCGGACGGTCCTGGATCCGCGGGACCCGGAACGCCAGGAATTCGCTAAACTACTAATAGCTAACGGGCCCAGCAGTCGAACAATGGTGGAGACTAAATCGTAAACTGTCGTCCCTACAAATTGAACTTATCCCGCGACATTTCTCCTTTCGATTCCAAGCCACTACTCCCGTGAGATCTACACCGGCTCTTCGACTTGTTCCCGAAACTCTCTTAAGTACCTCGAAGGTGTCGAAATGTTCTTGAATAAATAGGGGTCGCCTTCGAAATCCTCCGTCGAATACCAAATCGGGAAGCAAGGCACGAAACGGGCGTGTCCATGCGATTCGAGAGTTGACTTATAAATCGGTCTAAACACACGTGGAGAAATCTGAAACGTATGGGAAAACGTATAGACACAAATCTCTTTCACTCGCTCTCTCTCTCTCTCTCTCTCTCTCTCTCTCTCTCTCTCTCTCTCTCTCTCTGTCTTCTTCCGTTACTTGCATGGTAGAGCGATCGCCTCGAGATTTTCATCTTCTGACTTTCACTGAAATTAAGATCCAATTAAAACGGATGACCGCGTCGTCGCCGCTTTCACTATTTGTTCCTCACCACGATCTCTTTTCGTGAACCGATGATTATATTTCCGTACCATTCCAACGAACGCAGAAACGTAACGAAAAGAACAAAAAGCGGAGTAAGCGCATCGAAGCAGGGTTGACGAGAGTTTCTTTTTACGAGCAGATGAGGACAATGACATTACGAAGGTCGTGGCTGGTTGACGGCTCGTTAAATCTTTAGAAACGTACTTTGAAGCATTTCTAGAAACTCGAAAGTATCTATGAGCCCATAGGATAATATCACTCTGGATGGCCGAGGGGGATGAGACGATTACGATCGTCATAGCAGTACATTAGCATAGACGAAAAACAGACTCGTAAAACAACCCTGTACCATCGCTTCTGTTTCCATGGAAATCGCACGTTGCGTGTTTCTGACACTTCCTGTTGGATGGTCGCTACCAAAAAAAAAGAGAAAAAAAGGGGGTGAAATGATGAACGTTTTAAAGAGAACGAGACAACATGGCCCCGAAAAGAATTACAAATGAAATTTAATTTTACCCATGGAACAATAGATGGATTTTCATTTTGGTAAAAGTGGCTTTGAAGGGATGCACGGTTTTAAATGAAGTTACAATTTTGAAACGATGAATTCCAATTTGTTCGACGTTGCATCGAAGACAATCGTTGAAACGATTCTAGGAATTTTCACGTAATTCTATACACTCGCGGAAACACTTTTGTGCAGGATCCAAAGTTGGCGTAATAAAATTATCGAGGAAACATTCAGCATAGTTGTGGAATTTTCAGTTCTGTTTTTATAAAAGTTACTACAGCTTCAGCGGAATCCTTGTTAATAATGCATGTATAAATTTATATTAAGCTTTTGTTCGCACATGTGCGTAGCGCGTATGAAGAGAGGCATGTAACGTTGAGTTATGCTGACATGAAGTGCTCATTTACCTTAATTACGATATTACTTATATGTAGGGGCGCAAAGACAAAGAGAACCGAATGCATTCACGAGATTTTCAGAAATGAGGTTAAAATTTAAAGTTATGTCCTTGTAATTACACGCCGGATGGTTTGTAATATTTCTTTCGCTGACTGAATATTTCATAAAAACAGTCCACCTTTATTAATACTTACGGTCTAATCTAAAAGATGAAAAAGCTACTTTATTAACATTTACTCCTTGTCGCATCGCGTAAAAGTTAACGATGCGTCCTCGACATTGTTCAACGACACTGCAAAAAAATTATAATTTCTGATACAGTTATCGGATATTCCACGAAGTATTGGCCGGTTATTGAGCCATTGGACTTTCCCCCTCTGCGATGGACGAAAGGTAAATTTTTGCAAATTCCACAAAAATGAAGCCAACTTACTTTAAGGAATACTTTACCCGCACAACATCCCCCAGATTCGATCTCGGTCGGAGAACGAGAAAAACCAATCGAATCTGAGGAAGAAGCATACCAATACGAAAAGAAGGGACGTTTCCACCGACTTCGTCGACCACACCTCCGCCGTATTTGGATCTTCCAAGTCGCCTTACAGTCGGAAAATAAATCGGCGATCGACCTTTAACCCGCTGCCTTCAGATAATTTAGCTGTATCTCCTGACTCGGCTAGGAGAAGGAGGGTTGATGGCCCACGCCACCCTCTGCCGGGGCGGAAGTCAAAAAATCGTCCTCACAAATCACGGCACACAATGGCCCCGATTTTGTACGGTACTGCACGAACCCTCCGTTCACCCCCGAGTCTCTAACCCCTAACTAACTATCCTGCAGTAGTTCCGACTCTAGGGCGGCTCGGAGTGAGGGGGCAAAGGGGTGGTTCAAGAGGTGGCAGCAGGACGCGGGTGGGTGGCAGTAGCTGGGGCTGCTGGGTAGCACGAGGAGGAAATCTATTGCCGGAAGTGAGTATATTCACCGGCGGTCTGCGGTGCGTGTATGGAAATTCAAGACCGCCTTCCTCGGAAGGGTCCTTCCCAAAACCCGAAGGGAATCCGCACGCGACGACAATTTGACGGTGGAGGGGAGGGAAAAAACGAGGAGTCTCGTGCTGATTCCCGCCGAAACTCATTCGACCTTTGCTGCTGTTTGGTTTGATTAACGATTGATTCGCATTTGCGTCGTCGAAGCTTCGCCGATTCGGAAAAGTAATACAAGAAGAGTCAGAGACGAATTGTTAAGTGGCTGCCGAAAAGGGCAACCAGGATGATGGAAGTTACTCTTTTGAGAAAACAAAACGAGTACGACTTTTTTAACACTTGGCATGCAGGTACACTTCGCAGCGGACTTACGCGTGCAGCGTAAAAACAGCAGACGTTTTTCGTGAATCTCGCGGGAGTTTGGTCATTCACTAAAATCGCAGTAAATCGAAAACTGTTTTGTTTTTCAAAATGAAACTTGTTTTATTTTATTTTTAAATAATACTATATGATTATTTTAACCAAAAAAACGACATTTTTACGAATTCACGAAAATAGACGATGTTAAATGAAAATTAAAATTAAAATGATTTTGTACGAAATTAAACATTTACTATATATCCAAAAATATTTTTTTCAAGTACAAATAGCATCGACACAATTTTAATAATTCTCCAACGTATGGTTCTATTCAAAACATTTTCCTCTGTGGAGTGGAACACCGCAGAAGTTATATATGAAACATATTTCACTCCGTATCTTTTTCGTTGCGCACAAACGACATTGTCTCTGCGGATTTTTTTTTCTTCCCGGCACTTACAATTTTCTCTAATATGTATTTCTTCATATCCATTGATAATCTTCCAGGACTAGCAACATAAATCTGCTAAATACATATTTTGATGTGACCCGCGCTCCAGTGACAGACTGGAGAAAACGTAAAAGTACGTTGCCCGCATGCCAAGTGTTAATTTAAGACTAAGTCGTACCAGATATAATCTATCTGAACGACTTCGCTAAACGGAAAAAGGGAAAGAGAAAATAATTTTCAAGAAACTTTACGTTCAAAAGAACGAAGCGTAAAAAGTCGAAACTCCACGAGAGTGTAATTGCCATGCGGAAAAAGGCGTCGCGGTAGTCTCACGACATTAGAGTCTCTGGCCCGGCAGCGATCGCGAGACGCGGTGCTCGTGCGAGGTAATTCCAATCAGAAATTAAGTCCGGGCCTATCGGAGATTGCGAGACGGATAGCGTTTCTCTTCCTCTGACCCGTCTCTCTCTTTCTCCTCGGCATCTCCCCGGAACGTCTCATAGGATAAAACTGGAGGCTCGCATCGCGAGAGAGAGAAAGAGAGACGGGGTAGCAAGCGGGGTGTTGGGATGCCGTTGTCTGATTCATATAATGAAATGTCTGTGAGATGATGAGCTCGAAGGCCGGTAAGTATAGCGTTGAGTCCTGGCCCGTGACCTCTGTCGGGCAGGAAGGAAAAAAAAGGGACGGAAGAAGGGAAGACCGAGGAGGATGAGGAAGAGAACCGAATACTCGAGTCGCGTGCGAGATGCATCTTGCAGGGTGCACTTATATTCGCGTGTGTTTACGTGCCGATCCGCGGAATTGCGCGCCAAGCAACCTTTGACCCATCTGAGTGCGCTATGCGGCAGATCTGTTGCAACGAGATTTACCGAGAACGACGCAGAGGGAGAGATCCTTGTTGCGATGTACTCGATATGTGCTTCAACCTCCATTAAGAGCAGAGTTCCGAGTAAACGAGACCTAGCGCAAACGCCATTTTTCATGTTTCCCTGCGCTTCATACGCGTCGTGTGCAAGGTAGAAAGTATTTTAAACCATTTTTTCATTGAACTTATTACAGGCTCATTGTCTTACAATTAGCCGCAATGCTTGATTCCGTTTGCCGTTGGAATATAAGGAGTATGCGTGTAATTATAATTAATAACATATCTCGATAATAATTTCGATAACCTTGATAATAATAGTTGTTCAATTAACCTGTAGTACAGATATTTGACTTACAGTTTTGTAAGTATGTCCACAAGTTACGGAATATGTACTACGATCGACGTGAGGGCAAGTATCCCAAGATTCCCGTTGATGCTGGCTATTTTCATCTGCATGAATTTTAAGAGAGGTCGTAAATAACGAATTTGGGACAGATCGATATTTGCGATAAAAAGTGGCTAAAGGTCGAAGGTTATTTTCTTCTTTGTACGAGACTCGGACGAGAAAGATAAAACATACGGGAACACGATGCCGTCCACGAACCATTGCCGTGCAATTACAGCGCGATGTTAATGTAAATAATTATTCGTTGCCGCTCTATCGGATAAAGAGAGATATTATCGTGATTTATAAGTCACCCGGCGGGTTCCGACCGCACTGCTTATGGCTTTCTTGTTTGCCTGCGGCTTCGACGATTCATCAGCTTGCGTCGCTTTTACTTATAGCTACAACGTTGAATTGTCGATAGAACCGTAAGACATTTAACGTATGGAGCGTTAATGATCGTGCATACTTTCTTCCGATGATACTGAAATTACAAGAGGCTGCTTTATTTTCTCGCTTAAACTAACGAACATTATGCAAATCTTTGAATGTAATTATACGCGACACTCTCATGGGACGTATTAACACTCACTTCTGTCGTTCCAGTGCTAATCCACGAGTTTGCCTATTCGGCAAATATTTGAGTTATTAAAAATATTTCAATAGGATACAACGCTCGTGAGAAACGACGCGATAATAGAAAACTAAAATCCTATATTTCTTTGAATATTCTCAAACGTTTCTCGAATAATCTAACAAGTTTCTAACTAAACAAACATTCAGTCCTTTGGTACTGTTCGACAGGTATCGAATACATAGTTCGAAATAGCCTAAAGCAATTAGAGCGAACTTAATGCGACGTGACTAAGAATTAACGACGTCTGATCCGATTAATTTCGTTAGTCAAACATCATCGTGTATACTTCCAATAGAATCGATTTGACGAATCAGTCGTAACAACATTTACCAAACTATTTGTGCGGCGTACTTACAATTAGGCGCGCGTTTCACGGCACCGTCGATATAGCTGAAGGGGAAATACGGACTAAAAGATTTATGCGAAATGCGTGGACGGATCGGGCGATTATAGACGGACAAACATTTGTGTGTTTCACCGGGAATATATACGAACCTGTAGCTGCGATTTGTCTGTGTTAAAGTACGCTTGAGTGTGCGCCGATAGCTGTGCGTCTGTTGTGTATGTACCTGTACGTCGGATACGGCGTGGAGGTACCTCCACGTGTAATCAGTGCTAATTAGTCCCTAATGGTGACTAAATACCAAATCATAGTTTGATGCGCTCCCATCAACATGAGTCCATGAACGGAGTGTTGCGCCCTGAAACAAGCTCTAGCCAATTGGTCATATATAATTTGGAAAAATCTATCAATCTACACAAAGAGAAATGTTCATCGACATTTTCCCTCGGAATTCCTCGATTAATTAACGGGGTACATAGACATATAGTTTCTAACGGCACATCCGACTACCTGTAACGTGACTCGAAAACCGGCAATTATTTTTCGACCATTCTACTCGAAATTGCTTTCGTTGACGTCCCCGAATATATATTGCCATTCGTACAATTATTTAGAACTAAACTTTCCACTTAACGTACGAAACCGGGAGAGATCTCTCCGGAGACTCTTCCAATTACCCATAACGTATACTTAAATTACACAGTCACGCTACGTTTCTCGATTATCGATGCAACCCCAGAGCCGGTAATTGAATTAATTTATTCGACGTTCGGTTAACCTGCGACAATGTCGGCCCATTAAGTTTGCGCCGAACAATTGCCGGTAGAACGAGCTATAAACATCGAAACGTTGCTTACACGCTACTCGCACAGAGTCGAGGCCCGGTGACTCGTAAGATACCAAAGTTCCCATACGCTTCGTGATTTTATTTCCCCGCGTCTCGCACGGATTGGATCTGATGGAATTCGCCGAGACGCGTTCTATATATGCTGTTTATTACATCGATGGTCGCGCGTATTCACATGCCCGGACTCGCACGAGGCTTCCTCACCTTTTCTCCTCCTCCAAGACAAGAACGTACGACCGTACGATATTAAGCCATAACCGCGATATTTGCCGCGAATAAGTCCACGATTCTCCGCAGAGGGGAGGCTCCTTTGCATTTTCCTTCCTCCACAAACTCCGATCGAACGGCATTATCTGGCCCGACATCCTACGCCCACGTTACGCGTGCAATTTGCACGAACGCACGCTTTACGCCGACCCGATCGCGGTTATTGTGCACTTTTTCCTTTATTATTGCAAGTAACAAGGGAAAAATTGAAAGGCGCGAAAACCCATCTCGGATTTAATATAAAATTTTGATGCGTCGATTTACAAGGAGGCCGTGATTCCCTATCGACGACGATAAGTTGTTTCTATTCGTGGAATTTAGTTATCGAACAGATAAATTCAGGGAGGACAAGCACGAAATTACCCATCGACGATTCGCGTCGACGAAGAGAAGAGGGAGGTATAATAATACGTTGCATCGTGTCGAGAAATTGCGCGGGGGTATTGATTCGAATAGAATTATTAAAATTCTCCGGATCTACGACAGATAAGAATGAGGCTCTTAATGGGACTACACACGAGGAAGATGAAGTTCAGTGGTTACGATTAAATTAATCTCGGGCAGGAGGTTAATTGTATCGCTCTTTTTTCTCACGCCCGACGAAAGAGGAATCGGCCGAAAACGGCCATACCCTCAGCCGTTGTTATTAAACGGAAGGCCATCGGGCCGCCATCCCACGAGACGTATCGTTCCAATACCGCGTTAACGAGTTCTAATGGGAGTTGGGAACGATAATCGTCGCCTCCGAGCGAGTCAAAGTTTTCTTTCTAATTAAGAAACAAATAACCAGAGTTCACGGTTGGCCCGCTTTCGGAGCAGCTTCGTTAATAAACGCAGCCCGGTTATTAAACCAGAAAATTAACATTTGCCTCGTGCAGAGAGAAATAGAAAGGTGAGAAGGAGATTATGAAATGGGGGCGATTAAAGAGAAGATATCGCATAGATTTTACGATTCGAACCGCTTAATTTTTTTCAAAATCCTCGTATCCTTTTTAGGTAGTCAAAAGTCCTCGTTAATATTTCCAATTGTTTGAACGATCAGTTTAAAGCAAGATACATATATGCATTTAAGGAAATTTCCCGAGGACGTTGCATCCCATTCCCGAATGTAGGAGGTCAAAACTGGAAATGAGATTTGCGGTGCAACTTCGCAGCGTTAAAAATACACCCGCTGTCACCGTCAGAAAACGTTTCGAGGCTCTCGCGAATAATTGATTTTCGGTTATCGATAGGCAATGCGCCTGAATAGCAGTTATACGGGCAATTCGTCTTCGGCAGGTTTTCCAATTATAGTGGACGAGATGTCATTTCGTCATTTACAGATCGGCCGCACCCAAATCCCCCGTCGACGTATTTACTCTTGGCATGCTCCTGGACCGCGAATGCATCGATACGTCTTACGTTTGCGTTGAATCGATATGCAAGGTCGACCACAGGCGCATCGAGTAAGCAAATGCACACGGCAAGCGTGGGTTGTACTCTTGTATTCCAGTTATCGCTAGTGCCTCTCATATCTTCGTCTTTCGCGAGCCTTCCGCGTCGCGGCTGCAGTTTCGCGGGAGAACGAAATTTACGCTCGGTCCGTGTGTCCTCCTTGTGAAACAAAAATTTATAATTTTCCATTTTTTTCTGCCATTTCAAATTCGTCCGAAAATATTTTCTCGGCTCGACTGTGTCGAACACGTGTTTGCGCGATAATTAGATTACCCGGGGAGAAAAAAGAGAATTGAAGAGGGAGAGAGAGAGAGAGAGAGTGTAAGAGAGAAACAAAGAGAGAGAGGTGAAGGAATGCAGTAAGAAAGAAAAGATAAACGTCAAGAGTCTCGTTATTTTAATTTGTAGGCTGAGAACCACGAAAGCCTAACAACGCGGTATTATAAGCGCAGAATGACGAGGCAATACGGCATACTATTATATCATATAGCAGAGGAGACGATATCGTCCGCCGTATCTCTCGATCAGATCGTAACTAATTTGATTTCAAAGAAATCATCAGACCTCGTGCTCGAAGAATGAGCCCTCGACAATGGAAAAGTGAGCTGTAGGCAACAGTAAGCGTGCCATACTCGTGTGCCCATTAATTCCTTTATCGACGATGCTGCGAGAAATGAGAGAAAAATTTCGGAAAATTTCTATCCCTCCAACTTGCGAATGATTGGTCACCTGTCAAAATTCTTCCAGTTAATGTAACGCTTACACATCCTTTCTTTATTTTATTATAAAAATTGTCTTGGATATTAATGGAATCTAATATGAAATTTATTTTATTTAATTTACTTAATTTAATTAATAAAATTTCAAGTATATTTATATAAAATATAACTATATTTATGTTATACTACGTAAAACTATAATTGATACGCTTTCTTCGGTGAATCTTCAATATTTAAATGTTCTCGTGGGTAGACAAAAGAAGAGATATCCGGACGCACGTAGGAGTCGTTTATGGTCTCGGAGTTAGTTAGGTTAGGATAAGGCACGTTCTCTGTAATTACGTTGGATGTGATAATTATGAGGATGCCGGGCACTTGTCGCTCTGTAACGAGTTTTCTTTCATCTGCATATCCTGCCACCTCGTCTTTCTTTCGCATCTAGAGACGTAAGCAGTTTACTCGCAGACCAATGGGACGACGCGAGTACTTCGTCTTTTATATTAATACTTACAACTTTATTAACATTACCTTCCAATTAGACCTTACAGAATGTATTCCAAATTACGATTCTCGACGTGTCTGGAATAATTATCGAAACGAGCGGAATTCTTGAAATCATTTCTTATTGCAGTTTTTAATTACTAGAATTTTCGCATCAAATCTTTCTCGGTTATGATTTTAAGGTGACACAAAATGTATCTGTTTCAACTTTGTTACCTACATTGTCCACAAAAATTAGAGGATGATTTAAAGTGAATATAAAGCGATAAAGAAGCATTCAATAATTTTTTTATTAACTCTGGTATTACCGGATTTATTACTATCATATTTAAATATAGTAAATAAGTACTTTAGAAAAAGATGGATTTAAAGGTGAAAGAGATAATCAGTTAAGTAATTCCTAATTTATAACATAGATATAAAATATTTACCGTACAGCTTAATAACAATTTGGAGAACTTTTAGAAAAAATTGGGAACCAGTGATTTTGACCGCGTTGATAGATTTAGTTTTAAACACGAACATCAAGAAAGCAAGCGGGAGAGAAAGTCGTCCGATTACGCAAATGAGATACAAATACAATTATCGTGATTGAGTAGCAAGTGACATATTAGTGGGGGATGATATGAAAGTGGACGAGAATGCCACGCGTTCAGTAGGGTCCGTGGTCGATCAAAACTGACAAAACACCCTGACAGTGATGGAGAAATTGCAAGATGTGCACTTTCAAGATCATGAGAACCGGAGATACTTCGGTTCTTTCAACCTTTTGTATTTTGACAAATGAAATGGACGTTAGTTTTGCATCTCATTCGCACGATCGAACAACTTTCACTGACTTATCACTTGATTTTCTGATATTCTTGTTTAACAAAAAAAAATCAAATATTATTTTGTTTTACCATTTCAAACTCATTTGGAGATATTCCTTAATTTTTAACCAGTACAGGTAACCCTCTTAGAACACGGTATTCTATAACACGATTCATAAATAGCGGGAACCCTCCTACACCCCGGCATCCTATAAGACGGTTTCGTTTTAATACAATAAGACAATTGCGAAAACCTTTGTATCTACAACAATATACAGGTACACCTTCTGCAATACGGCATCTTATGACACGATTTCGCTCTAACACGATAGTATAAATTGCGGGAACCCACTATAGAGCTGCAACCTATAACAATATTTGGCACTCGTACGATTACAAAACCCGGAAAACCTTTGTACGACATTGTATTTCTATAGCACTGAACAACATAATTTTTGGTTAACATATTTAAAAACTAAATTGCTTTAAAATAATAACGGGAAGAAATAATGAAGTATAATGCACTTACATGAAAATACAGGGTGTCCCATTTAAGTTGAGATTGTAAAAAATCTCGAAAACGGGTGATTTAAGAAAAACCAAGTGATGCGTGCCCCTTACTATTGCGGGTGGGGAGTCTAATGGCATTACTGATTTTTCAATGCGTGGAAGTCTTCAAGGTAATTTCAAGGTCATCTTGTTTCTTTGTGTCATAAACACCTATTTTTTATTTCGGAATCATATTCTACATAAGAAAATGGATCACTTTTGTTTGAAACATTTTGTTATAGATTCAATATTTCTTAAGATTTCAGGCGAAACGTCTTTTAAAATTTATGCTGATACCTCATCTGGTAGACTTACATCTTCAAGTATTATTGGTACCTTGAGAACCACAATGTATCGACATTTCCCTCTATCAAGTGTAATACAGATAAACATACCTATTATGATTGTGTTTACAAACGTATCTAACAGATTGCTACTAGAACAGGATCAGTTTGTGACTGAATTCTTAGACATAATTCTCGGTCACGAGATAGTGTATCGCCAGTTCAGTTTACGTAGTGAGCGAAATGGAATGTTTAACAGTCGCAGTAAAAATCAAAATGATTCTCCTTTATGGCGAATCAGGGCGAAATATTGAAGAAGCTGTAAAGGGTCTAGCTCAATAAGGGGGTCAAAAGTGCCCTTGAGCCGATTTTATTCGACGATGGGTCATTCGATAGGTGATGATGAAAAACCATTGCACAGAAATTTTTAATTCGATACCTTCACCGGGAGGGTAGTTATAGGGTAAAATCGAAAAATCAGTTTTTGCCTCATTTTGCCCAATTAATGTAGTGCAAAAATTCTAACACATTCTAAACATGAATGTCCACGCTAGGGATTTTTTCATATATTTCCTTTGCAAGTTCCACTCACGAAAAATGAAAAACCAAAAAAAAAAAATTTTAAACATCGATTCCGTATTGAAATTTTCCGAGCACAACTTTTTCCTTTTTACAGTAGTTGCATAATATTATCATTGTTATACCATAATTTTTTCAGATTTTTTGAGTACGGTGCATCACGGTCGGAAAAATCAAAAACCGATTTCTGGGACACATTTTGGGCTGAAACTCGCCCATTATCTGCCATTCTTGTATGATTTTAATACAGTATGTTCATATTGTGACCTTCAATGTTTCTGCATAGAAATATGTAGATGTTAAAGAACAATATCGGGATAATTAAATAAATTGCTGATTGTATGGTCGTTATAACCTAGAATTTTAACCGTTCTTTCAAAAGCATTAATGGTGTAGTGGCTATGGTGTCTGCCTGTGGAATCGCTGGACAATTCTTTTTTGCGGGTTCGAATCTCCATGTGGGACTTAAGTTTTTTTCTGCCATTTTTTTTTTTTTATTAAAGACACCACGATATTCAGTAGTAGCTTTAAAATGTTTCACAGATATTTTTATGCCTTTCAAGAATATAAAACCTATAGAAAAATAATCGTAAAACATGCTTTTGTTACAATTAGACATGCAACGTTTTGCAATTATGATTATGAATTCTCAAACATTTTATATTGTTAATTAATATTGGTTTATTGCAATGTATGAAAATATATTTTAAGTATGAAAGAAATAATATAACGTACTTGTAATTGTAAATCGTGACATGACTGGAAAGAGTCGATGAAGACAAAAGTATACTGTATAATTATTTTTAGAAGCATCTGTGAAACATTTTAACACTATTCCTACCGCGACCGGTGAAATGACCGTTTTGGAAATTTCGATTAGAATTTTCTATATACAACGTAATTCAATCGCCTTTAAACTTCACGACTCTTCCTGAAACATACGTGTAATACATTTTTCAATGTTCACTTCTTTTTTTATTGTTTATTTTCTGAGAAAAATTTGTAGTCTGCCTTGCCTACCACGACCGGTCATTTGACCGGTTGAACGATATATATCTTTTTATAATAGTATTCTCTAAAAAATTCAATTCCGAAACGATTATCTCGTTTCTAATGAAAGGTAATGCAGTTGTGACATGATTTTATCCAAAAAGTGCCTTCCAGGAATTGTTTTACAGCACTTCCAAGTGTTTAGAGTACTCGCTCACCAATCGGCCTTGCGGTGCTTATTTGCCTCATTGGTATCCGAAGTAGTCCAGAACCGTAGATTTTCTTATACCGTCTTTACTATTATGATCGTGAAATAAATAAAATAGTGGAAGGGGATGCCTTGGAGGGGGGTGTCTTCTCTCCAATTCAAATCAGTAAACTTTGTAACTTGTTAATTTTTATTTTTATTCTATTAGTACTATTCTACTCTCATTTTATACTGTATTACGTGTTACAAGTCTCATTTTCAAAAAAGTGAACAAAACCAACAGTACCTACTTCGTAGTAAGTTTCATATTTGATCTTTTATTAATTTTTTTATCCATTTTGATGTACATTTTTATATTTTAGTTTTTATTTTATCAGTTGAATAAAATGCATGGGCTTTATATAAAGAAACCACGGGAGATGATATTTCGAGACAAGAAGTTTTATTTCAATCAGCAGAACTTTCCATCGCATATAAAAAAAGTGCTACAGCTCGGCAAAAAAGAATCAACCAACACCCATCACAAATACAATTACAGGTTTCCGTAAACTAAAAACATATCAGATAAGACATTGTAAAGATAATAAGGCTAACAAAGTCTATCTAAAATGTAAAAACTACGTATGTGGAAAATGTATAATAGAGATGCCGATTTGCAAAAAATCCGGTGAAAACGAATAATATGTACATTATATACTACTGAGTAAAAGAAACTATATATCTATACTGTCAAATTGGCTGTTATCTTCATTCTATATTAAAAAATATAAGTTTTGCTAAAGATCGGTCATTTGACCGGTCGCGGTAGGAATAGGTATATGCGAAGTGTCGGTAGGAATAGTGTTAAAGCTACTACTGAATATTGTTATGTCTTTAATAAAAAAAAAAAATGGTAGAAAAAAACTTAAGTCCCACATGGAGATTCGAACCCGCGACAAAAAAGTGTCCACCGATTCCACAGGCAGATACCATAGCCACTACTCCATTAATGCTTTTGAAAGAACGGTTAAAATTCTAGGTTATAACGACCATACAATCAGCAATTTATTTAATTATCCCGATATTGTTCTTTAACATCTACATACTTCTATGCAGAAACATTGAAGGTCACAATATGAACATACTGTATTAAAATCATACAAGAATGGCAGATAATGGGCGAGTTTCAGCCCAAAATGTGTCCCAGAAATCGGTTTTTGATTTTTCCGACCGTGATGCACCGTACTCAAAAAATTTGAAAAAATTATGGTATAACAATGATAACATTATGCAACTACTGTAAAAAGGAAAAAGTTGTGCTCGGAAAATTTCAATACGGAATCGATGTTTAAAAATTTTTTTTTTTGGTTTTTCATTTTTCGTGAGTGGAACTTGCAAAGGAAATATATGAAAAAAATCCCTAGCGTGTACATTCATGTTTAGAATGTGTTAGAATTTTTGCACTACATTAATTGGGCAAAATGAGGCAAAAACTGATTTTTCGATTTTACCCTATAACTACCCTCCCGGTGAAGGTATCGGATTAAAAATTTGTGTGCAATGGTTTTTCATCATCACGTATCGAATGAGCCATCGTCGAATAAAATCGGCTCAAGGGCACTTTTGACCCCCTTATTGGGCTAGACCCTTTGTATGCTTCGCGGTATCCAGAAAAAAATTGTCCATCGCGTGGTATATT
Source organism: Cerceris rybyensis (assembly GCA_910591515.1). Taxonomy (NCBI): domain Eukaryota; kingdom Metazoa; phylum Arthropoda; class Insecta; order Hymenoptera; family Crabronidae; genus Cerceris; species Cerceris rybyensis. The sequence goes on along the minus strand of OU342796.1, from coordinate 1,511,072 downwards.
TTACCGTACTGTTCAGCAATTTCTACGAGAGGGAGTGTACGGAAGAAAACACGCGTTCGTCAAAAAACACGCGCAAGTGGAGATAATGTCAATCAAGTATTGGATGCAGTTGCTCACAATCCAAATGTGAGTATTCATTCACTTTCGATAACTTTTGGAATCTCTCGAATGAGCGTTCATCGAATTTTAAAGCAACAGAAGTTCTTTACGAGAAGAACTTTATTATCCGCCCACCAGTCTTTTATTAAACGTGTTAATAAGTGTCTGGAAGTTGAGGGTAAAAATTTCGAGCATTTGTTGTAACATCCTTAATAGAAATAAAAAACATTCCACAAGAAAGTAATGTTGTAATACTAATAGAAAAAGAAAACTATCCTTGACATAAATATGAAACGTCAAAAGATAGGTATCTTAAGAAATATTAAATCTACAATAAAATGTTTCAAACAAAAGTGATCCATTTTTTTCTGTAGAATATGATTCCGAAATAAAACATAGGTGTTTATGACACAAAAAAACAAGATGACCTTGAAATTACCTTGAAGACGCCCACGCATTGAGAAATCAGTAATGCCATTAGACTCCCACCCGCAATAGTAAGGGGCACGCATCGCTTGGTTTTTCTTAAATCACCCGTTTTCGAGATTTTTTACAATCTCAACTTAAATGGGACACCCTGTATATAACCATATTACAATTTACTCATTTGTAACGCTATTACAATGTTATAAGGAAAAGTGTCATGCACAGTTTAAACGTTATCTGCGGCAAAACTTGCTGTTTCAAAGATGTGAAATTAAAAAAATGATTATTTTTATTCAGTTTTTGGAACGTAACGCCTATTTTCATATTGGCTTTGTGTCTCATATGACACGGTTTCCAACAACACGGCATTTTCTGGGAACCTATCTACCGCGTTATAGAGGGTTACCTGTATGTTATAACTGCATTTGCGAACCTCATATACTGTTATAAAATAAAAAGTTTCTAAACAGTATCTGTCGTTCTCGCATCGTTATTCATTCCAATCCTCAAATTAAAAAAGACAAATGTATAAGAACTCTAATTTAATGGAATACGTTTCCTAATTCCATCGAAGAAGAATAATTGAACAGGTACGACCAACGTTATGAATGTTATTCGTGTTCAAACGCGATGTTGCGATTATCGATACCTCTCCAGGTTACGGTAATTCGATGTTCCATAAACTTCCCTTAGTCATTCCACAAGCAGTGGCTTATTAACGCTGTTTTGTTTTCCGGTGAATTCGCAAACCGAACTCCATTCTCGCGGAGAAAAACTGACGTTCCTGTTTTCCAATTATACAAAATTCGTCGATAATGAGACGTATTAATTAATTAAGCGACGCGGCGTGGGAATCAACGAATGACACGGAAAAATGATTTCACGTAGGATCTCAGGTTTTTTTAGCCGTTAAATGAAATCTATGATGAAATGCATGGATTTGAAAAAAAACAAACGAAAACAGGAGAAAAGGGGGAAAAAGTGGAAAAAGAACATTTTGATTGCTCGTGAGCTCCGTCCTCCTTTAATAACCGCGGAGGTAATCGATAGGGAGTTCTAATTTCCGAGACAAAACACACCTGCAAACGAAGGCTCAACAATTTTCTTTTCACATCACGGTCCATGGAAGTAAAATCATTTTTGCGGTAAACGAATTTAACGATTGTAGAAAGTTAATGGATGGACTTGCAATATTTCGATTATCGCCAGTTGCGAATATCTAGCAACCTCTTGAAGCTGCATGTGATTTTCCAGCACCTACTAATTTCCCATTACTTTGCAAATACAACGGTACAATAAATGTTTGAAACCGTAACTAATCTAAAATCTTCTTCACCCAAGAGAGAAGACAAGAAACCAACCTCTCCATGTAAAATTGAAAAACTCAACTACGGTAATTCGGTAAACCAGCACGAAGTACGAAGAGAGTCCAGGACGAATACAATTATTTAAAGGGAAGACTCCCGCGAGTGATAAAACGAACGACCCAAAATAAAGAATCGTCCCAAAAGAAGACACCTTGTCGCCTCGGCTCGAAACATCTCACGAGAAGCGGACGAATAAACCGATCGTAAACCGCACTCGATTCGAGTTTGTCGGTACATAACGCGAGTACTTTCGTGCCGTATGAGTACGTTGCCGGTAGTACGTGAGCGACGAGACGAGTTTGCGAGTCGAAGAGGAAGATGACGAAGAAGAAGAAGAAGTACCGGGAGCAACGTCGCCGGAGAAAGAAGAGGTGAAGGAAGAAAAATAGAGAGGCAGCGTAGGGAATAAAGAGCAGCGAAAAAAGGAAGGTACGACCCTATTTTACGATCGCCAGCAGCGGCTCGTGTGTACGTACATGCAGGGAGATATAGCCGTATGTTTTAGCGATATAATGCATACCTTGTTAACGTGCACGCACAAAGTAACGCGAAGCCACGTTACCCATCGTGGACCCGCTTCTGTGGCCGACGAGGACTCGTGAAGCTTTCGAGATCTCCGGCCAGAGCCACCATCCGCCATTCACCTACACTTTAATGTCCCTATGCGCACTTTTTTATTAGCAGGACGACGCTATGAATAAAACTCGCCGGAAAAACCGGCGAACGTTGAAGAAACACCGAACGGTTGTCGTCTGTACATAGACGAGGATAACCACGGCAAGAAACCAACGACGGAAAGGGTTCTCCAGAGATAGTTTCTTTTATCGCTTTTCCCGGGCTCGACAGGATCATTGGGTTTGATTCTATTTCAACTGATGCGAAGTTCTAAGTAATTTTTCCAGGTGGGCAAATGGTTCTTGGATAGGTTCGGATAATTTATTCTGTCCATGCATAGATGTTGGCGCTTCGATGCAAACTCGATAAATCTCGTTTGACCGGCAAACCTTGACCTGCATGGTCGTTTGATATTTTTGTAGAATTAAGGAAGACAAAGTTCTCACGGTATCGAGCAAAGCGATCTATGGAAACGGAAGTCGCTGAGCGGGTTTCCTCGCGAAACACTAACGTTTTTTCCCCGATGATCCAGGTTCGTTCGTATTCGCGGCAGGCGTCGTACTACCGCGGCGCGTATCCGAACAGCAGCTCGTTTACTAATTATTAATAAACTAATTGCGGCTTCCGTAGAGGCACGCCTCTCTCGCGTAAATCAAGACACGCCGCTCGCGATGAGCAACCAGGCAGGAGGGGGCCCTTTAAGCTTTACTCTCGCTCACTCATTACGTGTCACGTGTGAAATATTTATACCCACACGCATCCCATTCCTTCCGTCATACCTCGTCCTCGTAAGAACTCATAACAACGTAATTCCAAGGATTTACAAATCCTGAATAACTTTATGAGCAACACACTCTTCCTTCCTACCCCTTTCGGTTCTTCTTTCATCGTCTTCTCCTCTTCTCTTTTCCATCTCCCTTTAAAATCCACACCGCAGTCGTTTCTGGCGCGTGTGTAAATTGCGTTTCGGTAACGAGGAAGACGGCGAGGAATTAATGGTAAGCACTGGTCGACTTAGCTATTCGTAGAAGCATGCACGGAGGCCGTTTAATCGTTCTGATTTATGTAATTAGACGGGACGGCAGCGATGTTAGCTCAGCGCTAGACACGAACGAGGAGTTACTTGACTATGTATGTTCCGAACATGATGGCGAAATTTGTAGGAATCTCCGTCTCGTTGGCACATTAAATAAAACTTAACCGTAAAATTCTCTCTTCGTCCTGGAAGTCTCCTTTCATGCATCTACGATCTACCTATGGAGAACGATCGAATCACGTACAGTTGGACTGCGGCCAGCGCTATTTACAGATAAATTCTCCGCATGGAATTGCGTACGCGGTATTACACGTATGACAATTCCGTGAGAAAGAGAAACGTTCCATGCGAAAATACGACGATCGCCGAAGAGAGTTAAGGGTGGAGCGCAATTTCGCAAGAAAGCGAAACTGGAGAAGAAAGAAAAATCTTCGTTTTTCCCGGTATCGCAAAAGGGTCGTTACACTATACCGTAGAGTCAATAATTTCTACAATCTTTTCCTCGACGATAACTCAGGAACATAAACGAGCAGTCATAATAAGCCACGCCAAGTCATGATTTATTGCTCACCCAATACGTATTGGGTGTATATCTACCTACGTCTAAATGGCCGTGCAATTACAGTTATATCAGATGGAGACTGGTTTCCACTCCCTAAACATCATCCATCTTAAAACACGGTTTACTTTATTACTTACGTTCGAGGCATAATTTTAATCAGCGGAAAGAGTGCGAGGTATCTCTCGTTAGACTCGCGATCTTCATCCAATTTCTATGATAATTTTTCGACGCTCGTCGGCTGTGCGACCGTCTCGAAATTCAGTGTAGACCGAAAGGAGGAAATAATTGGAAAGTGATTCGATGGGTTCGAGGATTAAGCCTGTTGGCACGACGGTGCGTTTGACAGATTTGTTTTATAACATGGGGGTCTGGGCGCACGTATGCCACGAACGTTGCTATATAACGCGCAACACGATATTAGATCGTATATCGCCCTTAAATATGTAACAGCGCGGAGAGAACATAAAAAAATATGATTTCGTGAGCCCGGAAGAAGAGAAAGAATACCGGCCCTAATGTCCAAACGCCGTTTCTTTTATCATTTCCTACCGAAACACTTCTCTTAGAGCAGAAAATTTTCGAGAAACATTCTCGGTCAAGATCAGCGACGTGCAGGAGATATTTACTGCTATTTCTTGTCTTGCGGAATGCAATTTGAAGGAGAATCTTCGACGTGTAGGTTTAACAATCGACAGGGCCACGGAATATCGAGAAGGCAATGACAAAACAATGCCCAGAACTGCCGACGTCGAATACACCATTGTATTTATGTACAGGTCGCTCGATAAATTTCTCACGATTATCATCGACGTTGAATACATAATTTTAACGGGAGACACCGAACTTGATATTTCGATGCAAAATCGTGAATTAGATCGACGAAAATACGTACTTGCCGCAACACTTATTGTTAGTATCGCGTGCCGCCCTATCGTACGATACGATCTATTTCGAGTGGCCGGTCGACATTTATATTCATGAAGTATTTCCAAGAAATCGCGGTGAGTAGCGTAACACCAGAGACAATGGAAAAAAATGCTCTGACAATTCCCTTGCGCCCCCTCGAAAGTTCCAACGTTTCCAGTCACCACCGGAGTCCGCAAAAATTCACATCTTACGGTTTAGAATCACCGTGACCGCACAATTATTATTGTATTTCGTACAAACGACGAGCTCGCGTATCATTTCAACACCTACAATTCGTCCAAGGCACTTTAACCGCCGATACAGGTGTCGGTAGTTCTCATATCGCATCTGCAGTGCCATCAGCGAAGGAGGAATAGATAGATCGCTGCGGGCCTACCGATAACGAGGCGCACATTTTGGCGTGCAAAGGACAAAAGTTGCATCCGTGACTGCACGGAAGTAACCAACAGACAAGTTCGAACCGATCCAACGGTGCTGGCCACGTCAGCGTAAAGCCCGAAATCGTTGGAAATTAAATTTTTCCCCGGAGGTGCCCCAACCACACGAGCCACAAATTCATAAGATTCAATATGCTACGCGAGCGAGCAGGTTGCCAGAGTGAGACGAAGGAGGGGTAGGTCGACTCTGCGACGATGTTAGTAGCGGTTGAACCGGCAGCGGGTTACGGAGAGGGCCGCAAAGGGGTACGTTTTATAGTTTACATCGACTACGTGCCCTTTCTCCCCGGGTCACGCGGGACCTGCTACTTTTACACTGTCTCTTTCTCTCTTTCCCTTTACCCTCCCCGTTCTCCTCCTCGACGCTGCATGTTTACCCGCGATGTATATGAACTAATATCACGTGGCACGTGATACCGACGCAGCGCCACTCGTGCATGGTATCCCAGAGCCAAACCTTGCTCCATTCGCAATTTTGAAGATCGAAAAGGACGTGCTACTTTGCGAGATACTTTATTAACGTATCTCGTAAACGTAGATCGTTGTTTCTCGTTGTTGCTTCTCATTCTTCTGGCGCCGATAGTGGCTGAACAGATGTTAGGGGTTGTTTAAAAAAATAGAGCACAACACCGATGTATGGACTAGTGAAACTGCAATAGGGGGTAGATTTGGAAAATACATGATATAATAATACAAGTAATTTAAACAATGCAATTCGATTTCGGCGAATAGCAGGTTATTACCGAAGAATCACTCCGTTTCTCCATTTTTTAACCCCCGTCCTCTCTCTCCCATTCTCCCTCCATATCTCTCTCTCTCTCTCTCTCTCTCGCCCTTCAACCCCGCGTGTTGGTTACAGCGGAAATAATGTCGGTGCACTTTGAAAGTCTGCGAGGACAGAGGGGTGAAGGTTCGCGGAATAACGGGAAGGTAGTGGGGTACAACGAAGGTAAGAGAGAAGGTAAGAGCAAGACGGAAGAAAGCAGGCAGAGGAAAAAGGTGGTGCAAGTGAGACGGAAGAAGAGGAAAAGAGAGAGAGAATAGAGTTACAGGGGGAGGACTTGGAATGGGGGCGAGAATATTGGTTGACTTGTAATACCGAGAGTAGAGGAGGCAGGGACCCGACGAATATTAAATATATTATTACATTCATTCTCATTTCCCTTTTAGTCCCGGTATGCTCGCTCGCTCGCTCGCTCGCTTCGGTGTAGCGACGTCTTTGAGTTTACCACGTGTGCGAACAAACGGAGCAAACCTACTTGTCCCGTTACCCCGATGGTCTGTCCCAACACGACATCGATTGAAATACGGACTTCAAAATATTGCCTCTGCCTCAGAAGTAATATTTAGGATCATCAGTGTTGTACACGTTAAAAGGATACTCATTGTTAGAAACATATGTTCCTTGGGAAACAAAGAATTGAGGAACCTCAGGGGGGCTACTTATAAACAAGAAAAACTTTCGTCACGATTTGCGAAGAAATCGCGAGAAACCTCGAAGATCAATAACTTGGCACCAATTTGATGAGGGTGATGGAAGGCGATTCTACAAAGAAAAATTTAAACGTCGACTAAAGCGACCCTGGCTTCGGTGAAGGACATTGAACAAAGACAGTCGAAACATAGGAAGCATAGAGTGCTGGGAAGTAGAGAAAGCTAGATAGAAAGAGAGAGAGAGTGATTAGAGCAATGGAGAGAGATGTATAAAGCATCTATCGAGAGAGTGCGCGCTTGTGTGTTCAGTGCAAACACATAATCGAGGGTATTAAACGTAATTAACTACCCCTGTAAGCATGCACTGTAGATACATGGACGCAGGGTCCATCGATATATCGATCGATTACTACGAGTACGTAGACGGTAAATGTGTATCGAGGCCCTTTCCATTAGCGTACCAGAGCCACGGTATCGTCCCTCTTTTACCTTTACCCGTCGCAGTACCCTTTGTTTCCCCTCATGGGAAATACATCGTCTCCTTTCTAATTGTTTTGCCTCTTCCCATCGATCTGTTCGCATAGAACGAACGTTACTCACCGATCTTCCTCCCCGAGACTCTCTGCTAGCTGGTAGACGTCTTCGGTGTCCTCTGTCTCAACCTGAAACGATATTACGCAATTTAGTTAATACGAATAATCGAACAAGAGAAGATACTTATTGTTAGCGATATAGAACTAGATTCGCATTCGGATCGTGAATGGCTGATTGTGAAAATCTTACCGAGCAGCCGTTACAGTACGCCCGAGCTTAAGTCTCCGTCACCTATGAAATTTTTTTACATATGATATGTTCATTATAGCCTCGATATCTCGGAGTCCAATTAACACTTAGCCGAACACTGAGAAAAAAACAAACTGTGCGCTATTATGTACCGCACACTATTTAACACTAACGCGAATTCGCAAGGTACCTAAATACCAATGGGGGATCCCCTCGTTTGATCATCTACTGTTTTTCTTTGAAATGGGGAGATCTCCCTATTCGGTTGGCTAAGAGTTAAAACAGTAGGCTTTACAAAAAAGTGGTAATAGGAGTGAAAGACTAAAAAAATATATAAGAAAAGATAGATATTCTAATATCTATCGTCCAAATATGCTGTTTCCAAAAAATTATATTCGTCTGATTTCAAAAATCATGCAACTTATAACGCGTATCATATTTGTAAACATTATATTTTGAATATCTCTCTGTTTACCAATAATTGCTCAACTTTATTTTTACATTGAAGCTGACTAATTTCTTGGAGAAATCTTACAATCCCTGTACATCTGTTGCAGTAATTGTAAAAGTGGTCGAATTGCAAGTAAAAAATTAGGAAAATTGAACTTCTCACTAATTTGGGATTATATCAATAAGATGGAATTATAATAGTTTCTAAAAGTAATTACGAATTGAAGTGTGTGACAGTATTGATGTCCGTCTCGTTACATAAAATTCAGCCCGTAATTCAAAATGAAAGCAAAAATATTTCAAAACGATAAGCAAATAACTTCCATCACAGTCATAATTGCCGCCACATATAATAATCCTTCTACAAAATTATGTTCAGGTACATCAGAATTATGGTCCGCAATTCGTGCATGTAATTTTTTCCTCGACTGTTACGAAAAGTCGAAATAGAGCTGCCCAATGTGCGTCCAACGGAACTCGCTTTTAAACTCCATTTTTATTAGCACAAAATTGACGCGAGCACAGTTCTCTGCTTGATCGAGAGAAGCCGTGGTGCAAGGTCGATTGGAATTCATAGGGTATCGCGCGAACTTTCGAATTTCCCCTGCAATTTCCCCTGCACGGCTAGGAACGAGCAATGCGCATAACGGAAGTGCGGGATGCGACGCGACGGAAATCGCGACGAAAATTGGTTGAACGCGGATCCACGCGCTGAGATCGTACCGACGGCTTTCTCGATGAACCTTGAAAAATCAGGTATTTAAAAGCGAAAGTTCATTAGAGTACCGAATGGACTTTTATCATGGAAAACAATCTTCGACGACTAAAAAAACTCAAAAGCACATCGTTTGAATTGTAAAGAAGAAGAGTTATAGCTGAAAAATGAACAGATCCATGTCAAAATTTAAATGCGATTACTAATAATGTTACTCAATGAAATAACTCAAATTTATTTCAAAAAGCATTCCGGTAGTTCATAACTCTCTGACTTCTTATAAATTTAAGATAATTCAGGCTACATCCATGTTTCTATTTCCGTGTATGATTTGTATAATTTTTAAATGTTATAATCTTATTCTCGAATATCAGAAGCTTTCTCTCAAATAAGATGAATCTAAATGAAAATTATCTGTCGTTTCAAATGATATTAGACATCTTAAAATAATGCGGTTGCTAATGAAATTTCACGGCAGTCAATTTTCTGCAACTTTTATTTACCGCCGTACCGGATGATAATACTTCACGTAATATTCTGTGAGAGAAAACACGCGATCGCGTAATCTCAAGTAAATATGCTACCCATTTTTAAATAGTATTACATGAAAAATCAATGGATTCCACAGGCGCAACGTCAAAATCTCAACTGTCAACACAGTGTAATGTATTCAAATATAATTATTCATTTTATCCGTTGCGGAAACATTATGTTTAAATGTATTACGTTATATCGCGACGTGACAGTCGTGATTCGTTCTGCTTTGTTGACTTTCCGTGTAATATAAATCAGGCTTTATCCGATGTTTCGCGATCAAATGCACGGATCTTCGCTGGCTTCGTTTCTACGTGAAAGCGGACCGATGTAAATCGTGTAAAAAAAAGGAAAAGGTTAATTTATTACCGAATGTCTACAATCAGTATTCTCGTGATGCTTTTGTCGGTTATATATGCTCAAGAAGTGCACATACTTGACGAATAATTGCATCTCTTTGTGCGTTAGTTTTACTTCGGCACAAAAAAGTGGTTTTATTCTACTAGAATAAATTATTTATGGAGCTGTATGTTAACTTTAGAAATATAAATATAATTTTCTGTTAATATAATTTTAGTTGCAAAATCGGACGCCCAATTAGTGTGCCCGTGTTCTTCATGTTACTTCTGGAATATGGTTTCGGAGTTATTATTTAACCAACTGATGGCAATGTACTCTGAGAAATGTAAAATAAATTAAATAGCAAACAGGAAGCTGTTTAAAATAAATATAACACTGTTTGTAAAAACGCGACTATAATAATAGCAATCATTACAGCCCTAACATATATTATGAAAACATATTCACCCTATTTTTTTATGGACCTCGTAGCATATTTGTATGCTTGATTTAATTGTAATTTTCAACTGTAATGTTTTCTCCAACATTATATGAAACATAGACAATGCAACTTCGCGTGTTACGTCCATAATACGATGATACCTTGAATAACTCTAGAATTTCCGAAAACCCGTAAATCCTAATAGAAACGAGTGTAGCAATTTGAGTCAAAACAGGAAGACAGGAAAACTATTTTAAATTGGCATTTAATGCCAACGTATAAAAAGAAAATGTCCTCTCAAGATATGCTAGGTCTTGGCTAGTGATCAATTACTTTCAAAGATCCAAAAATTCTTCAGGTACAAAGAAGCGAAAACTAAAGGGAACAACGGATCTTTGGACGATTTCGGACCGCTTTTCGGTGCGCTCGCCGAAAGCGTTTCATTTCGCACCAGCGGATATCCCAGTGAAATCCGATAAACCGCAGAAGGCTATTTGTTAGAATAAAAAAATCACTTCCTCGTGCCCGGGTGCTGATAAACCCCAACGGATCGTATCACCGGCCACGATACGTCAAAACAGAAATGGCGTGAATTCAATATCCCGATTTCGAACTCTGCCGACATATGCATCTCGTCGTTCCATTGCAACACAAAGATAGCCTTCCCACCTCTTTCTCTCTATCCCTCTCTCTCTCGTTACACCATTCACCGGATAGTTCCCTTACTCGTTGCTAAATTCAAATCCACAAATCTACAAACTATCAGTCGCAGCCAACACTTCGCCGTTGCAAAATAACGCGATACTTCCACAGAAAACGTCATACGACTGCAAACTACTTCACGCCGAGGAGTGCGAAACTCATCGTTGGCGGGATCTCCATTATTATTCCCATCTAGTTCAAGGTTTTAGTCAATTCCAAAACGCCGACTTAATCGTCGTCTCTTAACGACAAGTAGAAAGCATGCATGCCATTCTTGCGTGCGAGATGTAAACTTACGACATCGCTCACCATCGAGATTCTCATCGATAGCCGCGGAAGATCTATATCTGACAGTAGGTATAACGGATCGACTCGAACGATCGATCACTAGGTCAGACGTACGACACTGCCTGCAAGTCGGCCCGATCTCCTGGCGGAGTGACAGCCTGACAGGGTCAAAAGTCGCGAGATTAATCGCTCGAAACCGTGAATACAAATCAGCCGTCGAACGTACACCAAGGAGGAACCATGCGGCGAGTTTGTCATTCTTTCGTGTTCATTGAAGACTCAAGGCCGTGTAATAGCGGAAAGGAGAACGGATGAATCGCGAGAACACCTGTAATTTGTCGTCTCCGATCGACAATAACGAGACATTAAAAATTGCACCTTTCAATTTCTACGAAATACTACCTCCGATCGGTACGCCTATACGATGAAAAATTTATTCAATTATCGGCCCCCGCTTTTCACAATCTCGACTTCGCAATTAAGCCCGTTGTTTCAACAACCGATATTATTTTCGAGGTGGATAGGGAAATTTTCTCCGCGTATGAATCACATTTGTATGAAAAAGGGTCCGTGCGATCACGGCCCGATTCCAGATCGATCTTTCTCTCGTCAAGGTTTGTAGCAAAGCTGGGTACTAGTTACCACCTGCCAGGCAACAATGGCCCAATTATACTCCTCGGTTGCCGTCTCCCCCGATAAAACTGCAACTACCAACTCGATACCAATCGTTCCTCCATCGCTAGGATACCGATGCACACCGTACTTGTGCGCGTATTTGCACGATAAAGTGCTGCGGGAGAACAGGATTTCAGATTTAAAGTCCTGGACAATGGCGCTACTTGTAATGTCGATTTATATTTTTGGTCAATGGAAATTTTGTATTTTCGTTCTACCCTCTGAGATATCTAACTTATTTCTTGCTTATGGAGAGTGTTTGAGAATTTCGGGGAATAAGTAGGTATTTCTTTAATACTGTAGAGTATAAGCAGCGGTTTTACAATCGGATAAAGCGATTAATACCATGAATATAGGAAAGGTGTAGTAAAAAAGGCAACAATTAATGCAATTATGCATAACAATTCGGGCTCAGCCAAAACACAGCACTAATACGACTGGTAAACCAATAATTTGGAAGTCACAGAGGTTATTAACAAACGGCCATTTAAATGATTAAACCACTCCGTTGGAATAATCCGCTTTACGCCATTAGGTTGATTAGCTAGTTAAACTTGCTAAACATGTAACCTTTATGTAATTATGTATTTGAGATATTAATGATCCAATCGCACACAGTCCTATAAACAAGCCGATAAGTACCGATGGAATCGTCGCGTACGCGCGCAAACCGTAGAATCGCTTAAAACGGTTCAAATCCTCCCTGAATTTTATCTAGGATGATGTCTAAGAATTCGAATTTCAAGTAAAATTCAAACGACTCGACAGTTGTCAAACAACTCACTTATTTCTAAGTGATCGTCGTATGCACATCTTCTGTCATGGCTATTAACGCGACACTTTTTCAACTAAAACCACATAATTATAAAATATAATCATAAAAGATACAAGTATCATATAGATATATGTTATATACCTAAGTACATTCATTATGTTGTCTCTTTATAATATCGTGGTTATCATTTTTATTGCTATCTCTGGTGCTGATGTTATCTTCATCATCATCGTTGTTATTCTTGTTACTATTATTAATAATATAAGTGACGACACCTCATGTAAGATATACGCGTACCTAAACTTACGCACAGATATATCCGAAACTGCGCTAACACGTATTTCTCTTTTCGCAGACCTCATCCCTCTTATTAAAGCCCATGCCTCCCACTCCTACCTGTTCCTAATTTTCCGTATCCACATCATTTCGAAATCTCTCACGCAAAACACTGTTCAGCCAACCTTCTATATACAATAAGTCATTGAATATAAATTAAAAGAAATCCTAACAAAAATGCATAGAAGCCACGATTTTTAATACCTTCTCCTGCGATAGACGCAGTAATTCTCACTAATAGCAATGTTAATTCTAATGTTTCGTGTAATATCGGCAAGTATTTATTCTATCAGAGTCTCCTGACTATCGGATTTGTTAAGACTACGATCGTAATACAACAATAACTTTGCTAATTTCAACCTAGCATAATTAATGGAGGAATATTTGCTCTAATTTTACGCGACGATATCAGCGTTCGACCGAAATAACATATTTCCCAGGGAAGTGTAAAAGGTGAAGAGGGTAAGGAGTATATGAAAGGGGCATAATGGGAGCATTCATAAGAGTTGGCAGGTCCTTATCACGCAGATAACGACGGAGCCAGTGCCGATGCACAGGCTCCTCGTTCTAGCTGCGGTTTGATAACGGATGAGGACGATGTACCGGTCCCTTCCGGTTCTCGGTTTGGAATCCGTCACTGTTCTGATTACTATGCCGGGTGCGAGCCATAAACGTTGCTACTATAATACCACTCGGGCCGATGCGATGTGCTGCTAGAAATTCACAGACCTCTCTTCCGCAACGCAACCTAGATGTAATTCGAGCCACATCACGGTTATCGATGATCAAATTACATGCAATTTGACTTGAGTTAATCTTTCCGTAACGAGCGAAAGTGGACGATTGTTTTTCAAGCGGCTAATAACGAAGCTCTATGGTTGTGAAACTTCAAAAACGAAGAAATAAACTAAGTTTGAATGTAGAGTATGTAGTGCTTTCAACTGAATTAAGAGCAGAAACACTCGATTTTCGGATCTTGCTGGTCTTTTAAATGGAAAATGTTAAGAGGACCTTCTCCCCAAAGTTAGATTGGTGGGTCTTAAGGGAGTCATCCCGTGTGACAACTATTTTTTTCGATTCTTTTGGGAATCTTTCTTACGAACTATCAAAATGTATAAACTGGGAGTTTTTATCACACATTTATTGTCATTTTTGCAGTCCAATGGAATATTTGCAAACAAAAATAACGAATGTAATCGACTTTACATCGTACGGAAGACACTCATGTATACAAATCATCGGTTGACGGCTGATACGACTCCAGAAGTTTCGTTTATATAAATCAAAATGTCAAACGGAATTTTAATTTGTAAACTTAAGGCAATCGCCTGAACTGGAGTTCAAGAAATTTTCTGAAAATAGAAATATTGAAAATTGAAGTTTTGGCACGGTTTTAAACGCTAAGTTCCAATTATCGTCATATCTTTTGGGCTTTTTCGGCTTACAACAAAAACTATGATAGATATCACAAATATTCTAACTCAGTCGAGAACAACAGATGTTCTGTCTATATCGTAAAAATTTGCGCGAAATCTATTCAGTAGTTTATGGCATATCGTATCAGACAATATGAAAAATATAGTTTTGAGAAAAACACGTTTAAATATTCAAGGACAATTTACACAAAGAAATTACTAGTTCAATATCTATCTGCTGTGCCGAGTCATGATTCGTAACAATTTATTCTTATATATAATACGGTAAAAGAAAGTTGCTCCCTTGTCGATTGTGTTCCCAGAAAGCCTTCCACATCTCTCTTTTTATACGACCCACAAGACGTTTCAGTTCAAGGTGGGCTTGATTATGGGTAGGCAATATTGTTACATGATTTTCTAGCAGTTGCTATACACTGGTCACCGGACAACGGCTGGTCATGGTTTGCTTAACAATCAATTGGAGTCGCCATTGGAAATCGAGTGCAACACTTTACTACTAACTGTTGTGATATCAATGGCTTTTTATATATGAATGCGTAAAAACATCCGGGAGCTTCGACAACACGATTTGCAATTGTTTTAGAGTCTATGACTCCGGAGCTACCGATTGGTAGTTACTATAGCAAACAGATGATAGCGAGAGTGCGAGTGACGTGGGGGTAAGCCTCGTAAATATTATGAATACCTAATTACGTACCTAGGTATACTCCAGAATCGAGAGATACCAGAAAGTTTTGAGCAAGTTGAGAAAGATCAGCGAAAGAGCCCGAGTGAGAGAGAATTGTAGTAATAGTATAGTTTAAATAATTGTGGAATTCATGTTGTTTTCTATGATTTAACTCATTATTTTATTTGTGTCGTCTTATATTGTGTTCTATTAATATTCTTTTCCTTGCTGATTATGAATAAGTTCCCTTGTTTGACTATTCAATCTTACACTATAAGGAGCTTTATTCTGTAGTACTAGAGTACATGCGGCAAAGTACATACATCGATCGAAATTCCTGTGGTACAGGTTTACTATAGATTGTAGAAATGAGAGTTTAACATCTGACTTTTACGAGTGTTTTTATAACTGTTGTGGAAAGGATGGATAACAATTTCTACGTTGCATCCTTCAGTGAGAGAGTGAATTTTGTTCAAATGACTAATATAAAGTAAAGTTAAGTAAAGCCTTAGTACTGTTATGCCGCGGCAAGGGCACGAAGTCAAAATCTGCCGAAGTTGCTTCTTTACACTGTTTATTAAGAAGGTCCGGAATCACGTACAGAGCACGAGCTGGTACTTTTCTGCGAGTGTTATGGGGGTTTTCGGGGTTCTTATAGAGTCTGATGACGCTTGGGGTTAATGGGGGAGGTTTTGACGCATCGGCGATGACGGCGATGAGTCCTCTGGCTTATCAGTGTCCTTTGGAAGGATGACGGTGCCTGATGAGACATCGGCGGCGATGTGTCATATCATAACAGTACAGTAGTTATCTTTGCTTTTATATTAGTGAGGAAAGTACCGAAAATTCATGCATCATCAATATTATGTAATCATATTCGTAAAGAATTTCCTGCATCATACCAGTGGAAGAAGAATTGCAAATTTGAATCTATCTTCAAAGGATTATATGTATACGAAGCGGGTGTCTAAAATAGCGATGTTGGCAACATATACAGTTATCATTAAAATCTGAGAAGTGTTTCCTAATCAATGTTATTACTCTTTAAGTTTTCGCATACCTTTCGCACAAATTTACAGCGAATTTCTTAACGAAGAGCAATTCTCGTAACTTCGTCAATTCGATTGATCCAATTTTCCAAAATTCAGAAATATAGTCGTTCCTCGTTTGAATAGTCGCAGCGTTCTTCTCAAACCCCTCCCTGAGAATAAGTCCTCCGTGAAAAGGAAACGATCTTATATATAAAAGGTTGTAATCATTACGCGGTACTCTTCGTAATTATGTTCGTAATTGCGATTACTCGTACAAATTCACCTACTGCGAGAGTGTTAAATAACCTCGTGTCTCGACGGTTGCCTACCCACCCTCGGCAGTCCCACCCCCGCCTCTCCTCCGCGCACTTTTCCCCTTAATTAAAAATCATGAATTAATCAGATCGTTAGTAATCAGGCGCTCGTCTTCTCGCGTGGACGCTCCTCCGTCTCTAAATCTCGCTCGTCTCGCCTCAAATAGACGTCGCAGTGCTTTTACGGTCCCTTTAGCCTTCCAACCCCATCGCAACGGCGCGTTCGTTAAGGGCGGATTCATCCCCCAAATTAAATCAATTACCATACTAAGGCGGATTTTCGGAAAGCTCGCTCTCTCTGACCCCCGTCCCACCATCGTTTTCTCCACCCTTACCGTCCTCCTCGCCCTCTTCACTCTCACCAACGCTGTGCAACTTTCGTTTTAACGCTACCTTTCGGCAAGCTTGTCTCACATCCTTCTTACTTCTTAAAAATGAACTCCGATTTGCATCGTGATTGTTGGACATGAGTAGAGAGAGAAATGAGGGTCAGTTAAACGAGATTAACAGCATTCGCTATGAAGAGATGAAACGAAGTTACGCTACATTTTACAATTAATTCGCCGTTTTATCACGATAACGAAATCAATTAAGATGGAATTACAATCTCGACGTGTTTGAAGTAGACGTATTTATCAGTGGAAAGAAAATGAAATCGTAATCGGAAACATCTTTACTGCCATGGAACATCACCGAACATTTCTCCTCGGTGGAAAAAAATCCTCTTACGGATTGTAAAATAACCTTTTGGTAATTTTCCCGAAAGGTGCGAATTATCAAAGCGTTGGAAACCTATTCAGTGAATATCAATTATCTCAACTTTGCCGACTGAGAAAGTCAAAGGAAAAAAGCCGTATTTTCCGAAGACCGAATGTCTAGTCTCTTTGCATTTGGAGAAACATATCAGCGGAGGCGTATGAAAGAACGTAGGCTTCCTCGAGAAAAAGAGAGAGAGGATGGAGAGAGAGAGAGCCTTCTATGCATTAAGATGGGCAGGACGTTCGTAAAAGAGCCGGTTTGCGATGTCTCCCGCAAAAAGAAGGCCGGGGTACAGAGAGGGTGCGAGAACGCGGCGCGCGGCTCCAAGTTCGAACAACTCGACGGAAGGAAGAGGACCGTGGAAATCGAGGCTGGTGAGGGGGTAGTAAAATCCACAAATCACCGAATAAACCAGAACAATGACGTAGCCGTGGGTACGGTGATCCTGAAGCGGCGGTGGAGAGAAGAGGCAGCAGGACGAAGGGGTTGGAAGGAGGTTGGAGAGGAAGGAGAGGAATGGGGTGGAAAGGGGTCAAGGGAGGAGGGAGTGGAAAGGGATGGAGAGGGAAGAGGGACGACTGGTTATCAGGAACGTACGCCAACGTTGTAGACCGGGTGGGCCGTTGAGGACCACTGTACAACGAAAAGCGTACCCGGCTGACGATAAATTTGTCCGCGGAGTCAATAACAGAGGCTGTTTCTGTGATTTAATGATATCTGCCTCTGCGTCGACCGTTTACACCGGCGGAGTGTTTGGCTGTTTTCACTTTTCACTCGAAGAGGCGACGCTTCGAAAACTGACACGGTACACTTATTGTCAAGGTTTACGATTTTCTAAGATAATTGTAGTATCGGTAATTTTCAAGCGTTCAATATAGAATAGAATTAATACAGCAAAGGATGTAGGAATGTAATGACAAAGAAGGGGACATTTACAATCTCAGTTATTACTTTACGAACTGGCGTACGTCAGTTAATGTATCGGCTGATATTTTGCCACATACATACATCGATAATATGCTGATTCATATCACTCACTGTAGTTGAAACTTTCGCGTTTTATCCTTTAAATAGCCCCATAAGATAAAGTCGAGCGGCGTTAAATCAGGTGAAAGACAGACAAACAGATAAACAGAGCTCACGTCCTAATGCGGCAGGAATGATGCCATTGTATTTAAATCATTTAGACTGAAATATCTCCTAAACCATTAGCTTTTCGACATACCTAGGTCAGTACTTTTTTATAAAGAATGTCTAGCTGTATCGCTTGATGCACAAGAAAGTACCTCATTCTATTTAAAAAAACAAAGTTAACCTTCATATATACTTGACGCGTCCACCAGAATACGTCCCATTCGATACCATTTAAGTTTCCTATGAAACATTTTCCGCTACATACCACAATATCGAAGTTATCAAGATGTCAAAATCGGCTGAGACACCCTGTATATATAGAAGTCTTGAGGGAAAGCGGTACATAAAGCCCATGTGATAGGTAGGCCTGGGAAATGTTGGGGGTGAGGCCCAGCGGTCAGGGTGCACGTTAGGGTGGTCCTTAGCTATAAGGGGAAAATAATTTTTCTCAGTTTTGTTTTGTCTTACCCTCTCAAGTTTTGACTTGTGATAAGAAAACTGTGTTCCCAAAATTTCAACGAGATCGGGTATCAGGAACACGTGCCGCATTTAAGGAGAAGTTTTACAATTTTGATTATATACACCGATTTCAATATAAATGTCATTTACAGTTTTAAAGTAGTCCTTAAAATATTCAAAGAAAATATTTTTTACATCTACATCGTATTATTTAAGCTAAATCTATAACTATTTAATAAAATTATGAATAATAAAACTTATAAATTAATGGACACAAGTCAATAGACGCCGACTTTCATTACCGTTGATTTATTCGCATCGGGGTAACACCGACGATAAGCCTCTACTACTTGAAAAATGAATTGTTTGTCATCTTCATTTTTCGTAAGCAAGCTATTGTAATCTGTAATCAGCAAATTTTCTATGCCAGTATTAATATAGTCTTTTACGTCTTTTAAAATAATCCTTTTATAGGGGGTTTCAGTTTTATTAGAATTCAAATTCTGCAGCATACGCCTCTTTATATCATATGATAATTGTGTACTAAATAAGGCTAGAAGTGCACATTCTGGAATCAAGTACCACAAATGCCCACTAAATTTGTGTATTGCTACTTTGCACATTGCTCCTTCTAACACAGTATCTTTAAATTCAAATTGTGATGAAATATCCTGTTCACCATCAGATGAAGTTGACTCCAATTGTATAAATTCTGTAATGTACGAGGAAATTTATATTAAATTCAGACATTTTCAAGAACACATTCAGAATTAGAAATGTATTTAACCAATATTTACCTTCTGTTTTTGCTATTGCACCATGTCGTTTCTTCCGTGACTCTTCTTTTTCTATTCTAATTGCTCTCCGAAGCTCCCTTTTCATTAAACTCATATCGGTTCCTATCGTTGAGCCTTCTCTTCCCTTTTTCCTTTGATTTAAAAGGAAAAGTCTGTCTTCTTCGATGTTGATACTATTTAATGCATCTTCATGAGCGATGTCAAAAAGATCATCCATCGATGCAAGAAATTCTTGTTCTCTCTTTTTTTGCAACTCACTTCGATGTTTGTTAGAGCGTTGTAACTTTCGCCAATTCTGATATAATCCTATTAGTTTTTGAATACTATTGTGTGTATGTCTTTGAGGAATACGTGCCTTATCCCAAAAGACTTCCACCTCCTTTATTACAATCGCGGCACTCGAGTGAAGGTCTAAATTTATTTTACGTACGTTGTAAAAGAGTACACGTAAAGCTTGACCATTACCAAGAAGCTTCGTTCCAATAATTTGACTTTTACTATGGCCTAATAGATATATTTCATCAGTACTTCTAGTTTCCATATTCTTACTATTTCAATTGATGAAATCAATTCAAGTCGAAGTTGCTCTTCAAAACACAAAGTTTCAGCTCTCATTGTCAGTAAGAACTAAAGCAGAAGCACTAGCGTTTATGTTGACTCGTGTGCTTCAAGATAACAATGAAGATTTAACAAAAAATAACAAGTAAAACGATATAACAAGCGCGAAGTATGTAGTGAATAGTATTAAAAAATTATACTCCTCTGGCCTGGTCTCCGTTCCCTTTATCAGTTTTTTGAAAAACCCCTTCCTCCGCCGACATACCGTGGAAGGAGGACTTATTGTTAGTAACATGCTAGGAGGAAGGAAGTTGGGCCTGCGATCGAATGTTATTGATTCTGCCTGAGCTTCGTGGGTGGTAACCAAAAAATGCAAGGCTTGCATTGGTACTTGCCAAAACCGAAGGCCCAGGCAGAGGGTGGGGGCCTTGAACTACGAGATTGACGTGAATTTAGGAAACGCTAAGTTTATGACATATGTCATAAATATAGCTTGCAAGAACGTGCCGTGCAAATCTGGTGGCCACGTGCAACCGCGCGTTCATCAATGGGTTTTGTCAAATAGGCCCGCTCTGCACGGCTGCGAAAATACATAAAAATGATGACACGCTATGACTCTCGTAACCTTAAGGTTATAAATTACACCTAAACAACAACTTTCTTTCCAAACAACCTGGAACCGACGTGTACCGTCGTTGGCGATTTTGAGACAAAAGCATTATGACGTGCGCTGCACGTCTTTCAAGCGCAAGCGGTTAAATGTTAAAACTTTGTCACAGATGCGGCACGGGTTCCAGTTGTCCGATTTCGCTGAAATTTGGCACATATCATTTTTTCATTAGAAGTCATAATTTAAAAGGGTAAGACCAGAAAAAATCAAAAGTTGAAAAATAAGGACCACCCTAGTGCACGTGCACTGAGGTGTGAGTACCGTTTTTCCCCCGAGACACGAAAGCGGATAGAAAAATCAAAGACGAACGAACGGAACTTAGGAGATTATATAGCCACGACGAAAACCAAAGAGACAGACTTTTTTAACCCTTTCGCTTCGGCAGTCCAGTCCGCCGAAGTGCCGTCACCGAACGGAAGCATGCGCCAGAAATGTGCACAGTACGCGTGGGTTTTGTATACCTACCTATACGTTCTTCTAACTAAGTCTTAAATAATTACTATGCTTAATAAAACAATTATTGCTCTAATATAGCACAAATATATTGTAGCATATAATCTAATATAGCACTCTTTACATTTTTAAAATGAAAAGATTTATACATTCATCATTACCACAGATGGTACTTATATACACATGATATAGATGCCGGATATATCCGGCACTCGTACGCACAAGTTGTCACGCGGATGCTGGATATATCCGGCGCTCAAAGCGAAAGGGTTAAATTAAATGCAAAGATGATCATATGCTATTTTTACGGAAACACGACATTGATGGAGTACAAGTTTTTTACGAAAAGCATTATGACGCGACGATGCAGGTTTTACGATCATAGTTTTAAAGTTTAATCGTATATACAATTTGCAAAATTAGTACGAACCCGCTTGTACGATACAATCTACACATTGTAAGTACGACTGGAGTACTCGAGTGATATCGAGGAACGATGTGTTTCTTGAAATTTGTATGTTTTAAGTTTTAAGACACAACACACTGTTAAAGTCTACAGAACGGAGAGACAGAAGGTACGAGAGAAAATAGGATGGCCAAGGATGACCAGGGGTATGATTAGTATTAGCTTTGTTCGGGATATTGTTGCACGGCATGAAATCAGAGTTTAATTGAATTTGGCGCGCGAATTGACGTGATTAAGTACAGCTTTTATTTTTGTACTCGCACAGTCGTTATACTGTCTGTCGTAGTTTTTATCAAACTCGTTTCATCCGCAGCTCGACGTTCGCGTATTGTCCAACATATCGACTTAATTAACTACGGTCGATGGGCCACGAGTTAAATATCACTGCATTTTCTGAATTTTACCTCATTATTTATTTTATCCGGCGTGCAGCGAGTACAGAGAACAAGGGCCGCTGGTATTTTATTTCGTTACATTTTATTCGGTCAGTCAGTAATTTAATTATCTTTACAAAAATTTAATAAACGGAACGGGCACGGCCCTTTGGATTTCATTAAATTCCATCTAACCTAAATCAACTCGTATCCGATAAACCGTTTTTGGTTATTGTAAACCAACCGACAGTAAATATTCAGAAAAACCTGGAAAGTAATATTCTATTTAGGAGATTCATAAAATATCTAGAGAGATATCGGTGCAATCAAAAATGTTATTTAAAAACACGTAACACGATATTTTACCCAGGTTATTTAACGGTTCTGCTACGTGAAAATTCCATCGAAAATAAATAAACTCTGCGGCATAATTCAGAAAATCGATACAGCCCGCGAAATTTCTCCCCTCCGATTCGAAATCCGTTCAACATCGGCTTGAATCGCAGGCATCGTTCGATTTAAAACGTCGAAAAAGGGCTATCGCGACTCTTGGTTCCCCGAAAAGGGAGTTTTCGATGATACCTCTTTCGCCCTCGGTGCCCCATTCCTTCTTGAAAACGATTAGGATTATCCGGGAAGACGATCACGGTTTCGTGTGGACTTAAGAGTACAGGCGACGTGAAAGTTCATTAGAGGCAGCCCTGATGGACACGTGCATTAATCAAGATTTTAATTACCACCGCGTGTAACTGCGCGCTCGGCTAAAAACTAAACATACC
Organism: Cerceris rybyensis; assembly: GCA_910591515.1. Lineage (NCBI taxonomy): Eukaryota > Metazoa > Arthropoda > Insecta > Hymenoptera > Crabronidae > Cerceris > Cerceris rybyensis. The sequence continues at coordinate 1,488,233 of OU342796.1, read as the reverse complement.
TCCACCTCCTTCTACCCCTGGTACCTACTCTAACTCCTGCTTATAACGGAGCCCGGGCTCGAAGCTAGAGCTAGAGCCAGCTCTAATTAGAGCTCTTCTCGAGGCTCGAAGATTAAAAGCCAGGCCTAAGTGCCGGCACGATGCGCGAGCTTTCTCCCTCTTCCTTCCTCTCTCACCCCTTTACTCCTTTTCTATACTATCTCCTTCCTCCTCTTTCCACCGAGAGTAGCTTCTTTCTCTTCCTCCTCTTCTCTCACTCCCTCTCTATCTCATTCTCTTTCCCTCTCTCTCTCTCGCGCGCGCGCGTTTCTCTTCAGTTCGCTTTCTTTCTCCTTCTGTTTCGTTCCGTTTAATAGCGATCGGCCATTCGCAAAATGCGCGAAGCGGAATCTCGTGGGTAAAAGGGTAAAAAAAAAGAGAGAAGAAGCACCGGGGATTCCCGGGAACCTCGAACGAGATGGCTTGATAATTGAGCGTTCGTCTCATTCTCGAGAGCGAGTTGTCTTTTCGTAGGATGCTCCCTCACCTTTGTCCCCAACCCCTCTTCATCCGGGTGGAATTCAAGATCGCTGATTTCACAAGATTGAGTGTAGAAGTGCGCGCATGAACCGAACCGTTTACACGAACGCATAAAAAAACAGGCTCGTTTTAGCTCGATTAACGTGTTATATAGAATATTATAAATTTGCACTTCAGCACTCCAATTTTTGCCGTCCGGTAGAAATTAATTTGATAAAATTCTTTCTCACATAACATCGTATATTTTACTTAAACATGTCAACTACCCTTATTGGAAGATACTTGAACTAAATCGATATCAGCGAAAGATATCAACCTTCTAAGCTACCGCGACGGAACAAGTGAATTGACTCTCGCCCAAGTTAGGCCGATTCCTTTCATAAAGAAAAGAATTCGAAACAGCGGACAGCATTGTCCCGCTACGGTAACCTTCATCGGGTATCCAGGAAACATGAGCAATCGCCCTTGTAACGTTTTCAATAAACACACGTATCTCGTTCGAGGGATCGGCGAAAGACGATCGTGCGTGGAAATTCAACGACTCTTCGGAAGGATGGGGTCGTACTTGATACATTTTTGAAGTGTCCGCCGCGCGTCAAAATAAAGGTGGATGCAGCAAAGTTCGAATACTTGCAAAGAACATTCGTTGTTGCAGACGTGTTAGTCGTGGCTGGCCTTTGCAGATGTTTGAACCTCGTTTGACTTTCACTCGAAGAGACGCTAAAAGGTTCCGAGGTGTATCAAGGAGATTTTGCTTTTAGCACATTCACGATAAAACGCGTCCCGTAGCTCTGACTACGTTCCATCTTTCCTCGCCAGCCTTCCTCGACTTCTTCGCGGCGTGACGTTAACGTAGGTAGACGTCCATTCTCGCAACAATCGAGAATCTTTCCCACTTCGTCTCTGTAGGTTCTACGTGTACAAATTAAGACCACGATAATGGACCATTGAAATTCTCAGGCGCCATTGATTGCGAAAGGAGCATTGAGTGTTTTTAACTTTGGTCTTTCAGTGGTAAAACGTTTAATTTGTGCCTTTCTTGGATATCACTAATAGTGAGATTCGATTATTTTTCTGGTATTGTATATATAAGATTTGTTACGATTTGTAACGTTATGCGTAAAAGTGAAAGTTAATGATGTTGCTATTTAATGATATTTGGGAAAGGTTGTAGTTTTATCCATGGAGCGAAAGAGGGCGAGGGTGGAACTGCATCTGTATCCAGTTTCGTTAAATTACGATAGGGAGAGTTCTTTAATAACGAAAACGAAGATACTGATTAATCGCTCCGACGTAGTGACTCGAGTTTACAATAATTAAATTTACAAAGGTTTGGGAAAGTAATTAATAAACACGAAGTAATTACACCTGCTTTAATCTTTCTGCCTTCTCGTTTCAACGGCGGCTTTCTATAATTTAGACATATCTCATTAAAAGTTGTTCGCGTTCCGTGTAACCAAAATAAACGTCAACGGTAACTTTCTATCTCTAATTACTGCACGATTGAAGTGATTTCTCCGTATATTTGTTTCGATATTAAATTGTCAAGGATAGAGCGTGATCAGCTCCTTTTGCAGTTTGTTGTTGAAAGATCAACAACGTTAAAGCATACATAAATTAGAATTTCAAAAAGAAAATGGCGCAAATTGAAATTCGCGAAACAAAAATTTCACTCATCTTATCGTGTCCGGCAATAATTTTCCGTTTTACACGATTTCGATGAGAGTTAATGGAAATGTATTCTCGTGACAGTGAAAGTGCAAGATTAATCCTCGCTCTTCAAAATTAGTTATAAAACACATTCTACGATAATGTGTCACCCACTTTCCTTTTACATTTTAATTAATGTTATTCGTCATCTATTATATCATATTTCATTGAAGCTACATCAAGTAACAACATGTTTAAAAAGAAATCAGACGTTACACAATATCTGGAAATGTAGATTAGGTGAAATTTCACCCCAGGGGCTTATGAGGGTCGAATAAAAATTTTTCTGTAGCATCGGTTTCCGCAATCACTAACGTTACGTATCATACCTATATATCAGAATAATAAATCGGCAAATAAATTCTTAGCGATGAAAAATAAATTGAAAGAAAACAAGCTACACGATGAAATGTAACCTTTATATTTTCAGTTCCCGTTATTGTTACTAATGATCGCACATGCACAATAAAATGTTAAAAAATGTTCGGAAATGAAAAAGACAATATTTATATTTGTTCACAGCATCAATAAATAAAAATATAATCCTAGTAAGTGACTTTTTCAGAACGAATCCGATCTATCGTAATTTCGATGATCCCTTGCAGACGATACTTGACATACTCGTTAATCTCAAATACACGTAATAAAAAGTGAGTTTGCTGTTCGCACGCGCAACGGAATATTCATTCTGTTAAGTTTATATATTAGCGAATGGCTACGGAATAGCTTTATGTAAATTCCACGTAAACAATCCCCGGGAGTCAGCCATGGTGATGAAATTAAAGCTTTACTTACTTTTTAATTTTCAAATGGCTAGTTTAGATAGAATGCAAATATGACAGCTGAACATAAAGTTTAATTACGTGCTAGTGAAAAAGCCAGCCAGCAACGCAATTAAAAAATATTAAACCGGGCCACCTCCCTCGTATCGCCCCATCTATCTCGGTCTTTCTCTATGAGCTTTTTTGAGTGGAAAATAATCGCTAAAATGGTTTTTGCCAACTAACTCGTGAACAAATATTGCGAGTATGTGAGAGAAATACAGATTAATTATCCGATTCATTGCACTCGACGGCATTACTGTTTGTAACACTCAAGTGATAGACGCGCTTTATACGCTGCTGAAAAAAGAGGGGAAAGGGAAAGAGAGAGAGAGAGAGAGAGAAAGCCAGGTAAAACGCGATTCAAAGAATCCCAACAATCGAGGCTGAAATTAATTGATTTACAAATCAAAAGGACCTTTTTTCCGCAGGCCTTTCCAATTAATGTTATTTAATATCCGTAATAGCTTTTGGAGAAAGGCCGACGGGAGCTATTGATCAACAGTGCTTTCCTTCCCCCGTCACCACTTTCGGATGATCAATTTAAGATCGAAATAATCCTCGTAATGCCAGTTAGTCTATACAAAAGATTCGTCAGAGAGAGAGACAGAGAGAGAGAGAGAGAGAGAGAGAGAAAGAGAGAGAGGGCGAAAAACAGATGGATAAGAAAGAAGAAGGGGAAAAGGATAGTACATGTTCGCGATCGATTTATTTCGCGCGGCTGTCACAATCCTCAATTAGCTCTACAAATGTTTTCTCGTTAACTCCGCTTGGTATTGTACACCTACTATTGAAATACGACATATCAATGCACCGAGCTAACAGCACGTCGATATCGAGCAACGATAATCTTTTACAGGGAAATCAAAGTTAGTGGTATAAAACATTACACGATCCATGGGTAATTGTAAACGGGCTGGATACACGCATCAATCGAGATAATTTCTTTACTTCTGGTTTATAAAAAATTCTAATTTACGTTAAATCAATTCGATCGTACGTATCTCTTGTGAGAACTAGTTTTACACGCTGAATCTTTTCAAAATTGTTTTTTTATTGTGTTACAGCTATTTTTATAATTATTTAACGCCATAAAATACTAATCGGTTATTATGTAATTGCCTGCATCAACGGGCGATTTTATATGATCTGTTTAGATTTTTAGACGCAAAAATTAAAACGGAATATGCATCTCTCCCGTGTATGTATCTCAATTAAATAATAGCTACTATGTTACGGATGTACGCCTCGTGGGTTGATACCTGCTCCGACGATTTTTCGGCGACACCTCTGGAGTGAGCGTATATTAAAACAGGCTCACCCGATTTGAACCACGTATGAAGGTCTTGTGTTTAAATGATGTTGAGATGGTCCAAAGTTGCCTAGTTTAGTGGTTTATTTACACTTTTTACAAGTACAACTATGGAGATTACGTCCGGGTCTTAACCTCGCGAACGGAGCTTCTATTAGGAGCGCTAGATGTTATTCGGTTCCTTGTTTGAAGAAGACTAAATTTTGGAAGCGCGTAAGAACGCGCTTCCGTCACGATTTGGCGGGGGCGGTCACTGCTGCAGAACAGGGACGTTGCTGATTGGGAGACTCTTTAGTTTTGTAAATATTAAATTTGCGATTGGTGGGCAAAGGACGATTCCTTTGCCCATAGGTTAAGAGTCTCCCTTAGCCTTCGGTTTCTTAGGAAAAACCCCGGTTCGAGTGGGGGAAGAAGTCCCCGGTCAATACTTCCTACAGGACAAAACTTTTCCTGAAGAAGTCTTGACGACAATAGGCCCATAAAGCTCATTGATTTCGGAGTAATAAAGTATTGGCAAGGCGCGGCAGCTATTTTCGTTAAAATCCACATCTGCAAACTATTAAAAACCCTACGACGGCTTAAGCTACATCTGTGAGCCTCAGGGACTTATTATTGCTCCGCAACATACTATATGATACAATTGCGAAAAGGCAATAACTATAAAGCGTAGAATATTAAAGAAAACAATAGTACAAATTCGGATAAGAAAAGGCTGGCACGTTTGACATTTTCAATATTTACAAATCTACCGTAGACTAAACGGTACTCCTAACAGGAGGTCGGATACCTTGGAGCGGTAAAGGCTAATCGATGCTAATAGATCCGAAGAGATCGACCGAAATCATAGCGGCCTCGATTTTTTGTTGGAAATCTTCCCTCCGATCGCAGTTGGAGAAGATCGGCGCGGCGTTCGGGGCTAAAATTTAAATCGTTCGACGAAACGTGAAATGCCTCGGGTCGGCAGTGGCTTGTTAACGCCTATCGTGGAATTAATCGCGGCACGGCCTCCTTATTCGCGAATTAATCTCTTAGTAATTTTCAGTGCCTTTCTCGGATACGACGGTGCATTAAAAAAAAGGAGACAGAAGCAGAGAAAGAGACAGATAGATAGATAGATAGATAGATAGAGAGAGAGAGAGAGAGAGAGAGAGAGAGAGAGAGAGAGAGAGAGACAGAGAGAGAAGAGTGAAGACGGAAAGGAAAAAGAAAGAAAAGAAATGTGACACGGTTTAATATATTCGTCCTTTCCACTCCGTTCTGTCTTCTCTTATTATCGTTTTATCATATCAAACGACTTACAATAAAACGCTTTTAAGAACGAGGACGCGAGATGCGTGCGTTCGATAAAACATTTACCAGAAATGTAAGTTGGCAACATTTTCATGCTACAATGCAAAACGTTCAACGTATACGATAAACATCGAGAGAAAATGACCAGGTGCAAAGTGTCAAGCCACGACGATAAATATCGTACGGTATCATCGCGAATGTGAAAAATAACGGAAAAAAATAGAACACAGAGACGTACATATATGTATACAGGTATTTAGATACATGAGAACAGAATTCAATTCAACGATCGTTATACGAGGATGAAATCTTCGATGGATTAAGAGAACGAAGAAGGAGGAAGAGGAGAAAGATCGATGGTGGGGTTAGGAGAGCGATCGCGGTTGATCTTTTAAAATAGATCGTGCAGGCCGATCTCGTTGGTCGATTAAAAGAGCCAAGTGTCGCCTGTACGTACGATAAATAACGCCTCGTCGTTAGAGACCTTTCGATCTATCGAATGAAAAAGAATGGCCGCTCTTAATCGCTCTTCCAATCGGTTAATGCACCGTTCGTGGTGGCGCGCGGTAAGCTAAATAAATGGTCTCGTTCTCTTTCCCGTTCTTTCCTGTGCTCTCTGTACACCACGCGATACCTTTCGATTCTACCTTTACCGGCATTCTTTCAAAGACGTCGCTGAGATTCAAATCGATGCTGAAATTAAAGTTTGCATCGCCGTAGCGCGACTAAAAGGCTATTGTAATTCAAATAATAGTTACCGCCATTCACGGCTTCGTTTAGACCTTAAATAATTCATTGACTCGACGGCATTTTAACCATTGCTTTTTGCGTATAGCGACAGCCTGAAAATAATGAAAAGAGACTGAAGGAAGAGAGAAAGGAGGAAGAAGAAGAGAGAGAAGACGGGAGAAAAGTTCATTTTTAATCACAGGCCAGGCACGCATATTGGATTTTGGCTTTAATACCGTCGAATGAAACTTGGGTTAATAACGCACGATAAATTGCAATTTCCGACAGCCACACCTACCATGCACGCGTTTCTTCTATTTTAAGAGCCTTCGGGTACTTAAATTATCCGTAAAAATGGCACGCTCGACTACGAATGAATTAAAGTCAAACTCGTTGCCAGCGCGGCCATGTTTCCCTGCAGTTTTTTCTTCCTTTCCACGTCTTTTCCTTCCACGCCTCAACATGCGGATTTATCTGATTCAATCTATATGCAAATCAATTATAATGGTAAATTAACGGCTGTCTCGAGTGAGCAGATAGGTATATCTCGTACGCCGATTATCTTGCCAGCATGTTCGTTACTAGTCCCGCAATTATGATCTAGTCGTTATAATGACTGTTTAGTCACTCCTAACTCCGCGGGGCAATTTAATTATCATTGACCAGCAAGATCACGCGCTTCAGCCGTTTCATCGTCCCACAAAAGCCTCAGTGAAGATTACAGAACGGACACACATGGAGGTTGTTGCTGCTAATACGGCGAAAAGAAATGTCTCAATTATCTCCATCGGTTGGATATCATCATAAATAACAGCGCCATAGTCTGTAATTTTTGTTCAATAATACATTTTTCACCCTGTACATCTTTGATGTTGACACAATCAAAGTTTGTAACCGACTAATTTCTTGTAATTTCATTATTTATGTTCGATAACATATTGAGATGCCGGGGAGCGCAGAAGGAAAGGACAACCAAAAGACAAAGTAGCAAAACATGGAGGAAAAAGTAGGATAGGGAAACGAATCTAACACGATCCTATAACGACCACCTTTAGGCGTATCTTCGACGGGTAACAGCAAATACAACACCAAGTCCATTCAATCTAATACTTCCAGGAGGTTAGCAACAACCATTTGAACTCACACAGCCAAAGGGGTCGACACGAATGTGGTTAGGGGCAGTTTAATATCGGATAATTGAATCCGAGCCTCCCACCCTCTCTGCCCACACGGCCTCTGGCTCACTCCTGGCCACGAAGAAACGAGACGGGGTTGAACGGAGAGAACTGGATGTACAGAGACTCGTAGAAAGAAAGACAGAGAGGGAGACAGATAAGGAGAAACTAGACAGGCAGAGAAGCAAGAAGAAAAGAGAGAAACAGAGAGAAAATGAAAAAGGAAAACAGACGGAAACAGAGAATAGGGGAATGGGAAGGGGTAGAAAAGGAGAAAACAGGGGAAAAGGAAAGAAATGGAAATGTAGAAGAAGCGAGAGGGATGAAAGAAAGGATAGCGCGGAAAAAGGGGAAGACGAGGAAGAAAGATGATAAAAGCTGAGATAGCTGGAAACTGGACAGAGCCAGCTACTACCATCGTATTGTAACTCTGGCAAATGAGAGAAAAGGAGAGATAGAGAGGGGGAAAAGGAAAGTGGACAGAGGTAGAATAGAGAATAGAAAAGGAAAAGAGGAAAGAGAAGAAAGAGGAGGGGAGGGTCGAAGTAGATCCAGTCGTTTCCTAATTTCTGATACGGGTCGTCCCGAAGCCCGGATACGAAGAAGCCGCCATCCCTGAGCAACCTCGAGTAACTTCATCTTCGGATGGGAGAAAAAGCGGTAGATAAGTTTACTACACTCGCAACGCAATCCTACTCGGGGCAATAAGAGTAAATTAAACCTGTGCTACCCCCGGAGTACGGGGCGCTAACAATTCGAACTGTCGACCCGCACTGTAAATGGCCCCGATATATGTGCCCTTCTCTTTTTTTCCAAAGCGATATAAGTCGGAGAGCCCTCTCTCACCCTCTTGTCTCCCTCGCCCCCTCCACCCTTCTCTCTTTCCAGCATACACATAGTTAAAATAGTAGCGGGTTGTGGAATGCGATACCACGTAGTAATTTATTCGGTCAGCGTAAATTTTCTGCCGACGAATCCCTCTGGGAAGTTATTTAATTTCGAAGCCGTTCTCAGATCCACTGCTAGGGTTTAGACTTTTTCGGTTCGCCTGGACTTTACCTGGTTGACACTCCTAGAAATTTATGTCGCCGCTACGGTGTCCTGTCGAAAATTTTTCGGCCGCTGTTTCTGCTGTCTGATCCGCCTCCTTTTGTCCCTATTTGACATATCCTTAGCATGGAATCTGCGTATTAGGAACTGCAAGTCTGGCTTATTTGTGCGTTATATGTCTCAATACAGTTTGTTATTAGGTGCTTGACACAACTTAAATCATACAAAGTGAAAAAAATTGGTTTAATAATGCTTAACAATTCTGGACTCGACGAAATATTTCCTTTTTTAGAACAGATATTTGAAACACGTCCTCATAAACTCAATTGTTACATATTTTCATTCACTTTAATTGCCGAGTAAGACTCTGTTTTAATTCCCCGTACTTCTCATTCGTTCAATAAAATCCTTCCATCAAATTCCCCTCTATTAAAATTTCGCGTCCACAAATTACAACGAAAAAATTAGTCTACATCGGATGGATAAAATCTATCACGGAGAAAAATATCGTTGAAATTACGGCAGATGCAGAGGGGTCAAATAAATCGACCATAGGCAATTATGCATGTATATTAGTCGAATGGTGGAAGGGTGGAGGAGAACAATCGATAGGGGGTTGAAAGGGGGTAGGGAGAATCGGAGGGGCGGGAGGAACCGTTAAAATCCAGTCGCCATAATGACCCCGCGATATGCAGTGTGAGTGTACACAATGACGACGGCAATATACAGGGAAAAAAATCACTCCGCAACTGGGATTTCGTTTAATTAATTTTTTAATTACAAACTCATCGGAATGAGTTGGCCGTGGCAGACGGGTATATCGACCAGGGCGGAATTTTTGATATGATTGATGGGCAGCGAGGAGGGCCGCAAGGACGGGGTGCGCCGATACAACCATGATGATTATTAATTTTACAGGTATTATTGGTTATCGCTTATATTTATTCAGTACTACCGAATGGCTCTGATATTTGCCTCCATACCACAGAATAGAGACGAAGTTGCGTATAGGTGGTCGGAATGCACGCGAAGAGGGGCAGTTTGAAGGAGAGAGAGAGAGAAAGAGGGGGGGGGGTGGCGAAAGAAAGAGGGAAAGAGAGAGACAGTTGTATTTACAAGCTCACAAAGCAGCGATATGCGATATTAAAATGTCGGGTAGATTGAAAGTAGGAACTGCGTGGGATTGGCTAATAAAAAATTATTTCGCCGGCGGTTAGCCCCGCTTTTGATTAAATATTGCGAGGTAATTTTTCACGTTACCCTACAGCTTGTAATATTTTCTTAGCAAGGCAGGTGAAATCGATCGGCAACTTGCAATTTGTTAATTAAATGAGATGTAGTATTTCTAAATTTTTCTATGAGTGGACGAATCAGAAAAATTTGTATCTGGTAGGAAAGATTCGAAAAGAAGTATTGTAAGTTCACCAGTGATTTCAATAATAGTAATAAAAAAAAAAGGAAAAAAATGGATTCGAAGGTCGACCAAAAATTTAGATTCGGAAGGAATGCGAGGGTTAGCCCGAATGTTAAGAAAAAGACGCACGGAAGAAGCGGAAGGTCTGCGAAGAGAAAAGCTCTCTTTTATTAAACGAAAAATTGGATCGTGCTTGTCGGAATGCAATATTTCGACGGATTCATTTGGTGGAAACATTTCTTCCTCGGGAAAAAATTCAATCAAATCCAGAAGGTGAGAGAAAGGAGAGAGAAGGAAATAGAGAGACGACACACAAACACGGAAACGGTGGTTGAGGAGGAAGACGGGGCGAAAGAACGGAGAGGAACTCTGAGTTTGAAACCTTAATACAAAAACTAACCCGGAATATTTACAAACTATCCAATTAAATTATTCGATACTGCTAAGCTATTTACAACTGGAACCGACTCTTTTCTTCATGTAATTCCGAAAATATTCCATCCTCTGCGATCGCACCAAAGGGGAAGGACGAGAAACAGAAGAAGAAAATGTTCGTTTATAATCTCACAAAATTCCGAAAATCTAGAATTTCCATTAAAGCGATTCATTATTGCCGGAGTTCGGTGCAAGTAATACTTTCCTCTAAAGCAGACAGACACAAGTACGAGTTCGCAACAGCGCGTTAATATCCACGCGGCAAGACATATAGATACTATTCGCATTGCGTCATTAACGCACATACACCGCGATTTCCTTCCGTCTCATTAGGAGATCGCATATCTACGCTCTCTCAAAGATAATTGAGGAGACAGCAACGAGATCTATCGAGGACCTGCGTGTAATGTGGAAAAGGAAGTAAATTCGAAGGGCAAAGAAAGAAAGTTCTCTTCTCGCGTATCCCGCTATTTTAATCTTCCTTGCTCGGATTTCCGAGAATGCAAAAAGCCGAAGAAGAAATCCCTCCGAGTCGCGTCGGTCCCAGTCGTGGAAAGGGTGTTGGACCGACTCTCCCCTTCTAGTCGTGTCTATCAGGAAGTTTTCACTTTGGTCCGGAGACGAGACGCGACCGCTATTGGTGATTTACTTAACAAGGAGATGCGAAGGAAAAGAGGAGACCCATTCCAACATACGACGCTCTTCGGACAAAGTGCGACGGAACTTTTCAGAAGCAAACTCACATTGTCTTCGAGAAGACAAGGGTTTGAGAAAGTGTGATGAAAAACAATGATGCGCATCCTGTCCTGCCTATCGTCCTCTTTTTCCTTCATCCTCGATCTTTCGTCATTCTCTCTTTCCACTGGACGAACGAAACCGACCCTTTTCCCTTTCTGACTGGCACCCTTGAGGTCTTGATGAAAACGTGACCTAGTATAATTGTCGCAGAGGTACCTATGTACCTACCCTACCGGCGACGTTTTTCGTCATTGCTGAAAGAAACGCAGGAAATCCCCGGTGTCATTGCACGCAATGCCGTCGCACCGACGTTTCTTCAACGGCCTTTAACCTCTAACTCTTTTTTACCGCTACCCTTACGTTTCTCTAGGGTGGTCCTGCTAGATTATTGGAACACTTTGGTGAATTATTTTTCTGGAGAAAATTCGCGTCGAGCCACGAGGGATGGACTCGAGTTGGGACGCATCTGTAGACTCTTGAAGCGTGAATTGATGGATGCTGGGCATAGTTTTTAGCATCGTTGATAATATCATGCCCGTTTCAGAATATGACGCGTCGTTCGATTAATTACGATCCATTGATACCAATGGAAATTTAACGGACGATGGTGCACAGTCTCTAATGAATTTTCAGTGCTCCAGAATCGGACCAATGGAGCAATTAGATGCAATTTATGTGGCGTTAACGATCGTTACAACACTGTCGAACAGTATCTGTTATGACGTTTTATGGCGGCATCGTGACACGTAATTATGGCGGTCATTACGAATCTTTCCGTTTTTGCGTGACAGAGCAAGCGGAGTTCAGAAGCCCGAGGGTGATGAAAAGCCACTCCTTCGTGGGCGAATAGTACATCGCTGGTACCAAGTAGTACGGATCAATTTGTTCCTTGATTTACGTTTCTTTAAACATCTCTCTTCTTCCCTCCTCTCGCTCGTTATTTACGACTTGCCGTGACAGTGCGATCGTGCAGCAGTGAAGATTAATATCGTGGACTTAACTCATTGCCAAAGCGATGCTTTCGATATGTTTATAACAATTTAAGACATTCTATTTTAAAGTAAGATAAGGATGAATTTGAATTATGGGTATTTGAAAGACGGTTTGTTGGGCAATAACAGCCTTATTCTTTCCGAATTCTGTCAAGCGACATAACAGACATTAGGTTAAATCATTGTCCGTTAATTGGGCTGATAATTACGACAGTCATCTATGCGATTCATCCCTCGTTTCAAGCAGTTTAGACTTACGGCGACTATCAACTCCGCTATCCAAGATTCTTGTAATCTCTACAAAAAAATCGTGTATCGTAGAGGAAATGACAAGTTAGATTTTTTCAAAATTTGGTAAAAATAATTTATCACTAAACTAAATTTTTTAAACGGTACAGCAGGTTCTTTAAATAACAGACGTTCAAAGATTATCTTCTGCACTTCTCTATATCTAATATATTCTTACAAATTACATCGAATTTAAATAATTCAAGATCGTAAATTCTTTGTTTCCCTAATGCCATACCATTATTCTCCATCGGAATTTCATCTCTCGGACAAACATTACGTCATAACGGTGCGGCACGGACACGAAATGTGACGGGGAAAAATGGTGTGCGCTAATTAGGCGAATTAAACAAACGAAATGACCTTGGCATATTCGTCCGGTGGCACGAAACGGTGCCGGAGGGTGAAGAACTGCACTCACCGACGCACAGTGGGGCCGTTGCACGTAAAAGCGGCAAAAAGTCTTTTTATACGAATATACCCACAATGAAATAATATTTCGCTAATAGTTAATGGCACATATTGGCCACAATTTACCGTGATTTTTTTTAACATTTGTCGATTTTTAACACGACTACATGGTTTTGAAATAGGCAACCTCTAAATCGTCCAAAATTAAAGTCGTTGTTTATTATTGCCTTGGTTCTTCAAATTAAATGATGAGTAATTGAACTAAGTGTACCTGGTATGTATTTAAATTCCACCAAAGAACATTTTTATATATTTAACATTTTTTAAGTTATAACTAATTGAACATGTTCAATTTTCATTCTATTTTTTAATCATGAATGCAGGGTGATGCCGGGTTCATTTTAATTGCTTTCTTTAGAGTGAAGCCTTACCTTTTTTTTAAAAAAAAAATTAGCTGCTACTATCTGCGTATTTACGAAATACAGAGATAAACATTTGTTGGCGCACCATGTGTCACAGTGGTCCGGAGCGTGAATTTAGCTGGTCACGCACCTTGCGCAGTTTTCAATCTTTTTCAACTCGTCACCACGGGCTCAAAATACATCGGATTTAGTTACAAATTTGTATTTTATTATTTTTTGGGTCGCTGATTACGAATCTGAACTCAAAAATTTTAAAAACAAAATGGCGGTTGATATATAGAGGGTAGCTATGTCAAGTACGCATTTACAGCATGGGATTAACTTTTTGCCTTTTTCTAATTTAATCAGTTTGTACTAAAAGCCCTTGAAAAATTGACAACGTTTACCTGAACTTTTCGTTCATATTCTTTCCTAAAGCGTATATAACGGAGACCAGGTGTAGAGACCCAATGGGTCACGCGGTCAAATCATTCCTAGATTTCTTCCAGATACAGCGCAATAAAAAGTAAACCTCTTTAGCATTAACAAGGACGAAGAATTCTAAAGCGTCACTTTTATTACTTCGTCGCTTTTATTGCCAGGTTGCGAGCAGAGAGGAATAAGCTAGGTTAATTGATTGAAGGAGAATCCTATACTCAGCGGTGCAGGGTTCACTTAAAAATTAATTAACTTAAAAGTATCGAAAGGTATTCGGCTAAAACTTTCCACATATATTCCTCATACTATATAGAAGTTATTTCTGCAAAAAGTTCGTGCGTCTACCTGCGTTCTTCATTGTTATATCTACCAAAAGTTTATGAGACTGTCCCGCGGCAGCGCCTTGCCGAGGTGCGCGCGACTCTTTAAACAATAAAAATGCGTCCGAGGCGGATCCGGTCGGATTAATTTTTTACAAGATCGTTTAGGGGAAGGATCACAGAAAACAGTGTCGTTAATCAGAGAGTGGGATCTAGTGGGACTTTTTAGTTTTTGTCTGCAAAAGATAAAAAACTTCGACGATTTTCTTTCATTTTTTCAATATTAATTTTTGAATAAACTACACACAATAATTTTATGTTTGACACGAGAATTTTTATCGTCGAAGAATGCTCTTCAAATAGAAACAATAATTATTAAAAAGTATTGCATAGTTTCGCCAAAATGTTAGAACGTTTGCGAGCATTGTGTCCACCCTTGGACACATCTGCGTACCTGATCGTGCAAGACGTCCTCGCCATCGAGTTTGATTGTTTCCATATTTTGACATAGGCTCAATAGTTATTGCCGGGTAATAAACTTGTGAGGCTCTAGCAAGGCGGCCCAAATATATCGTATGGCCACCCCTTGGGCCAGCAGGCCGTAAGAGCTGCGTCTCCAGGCAAACCCTATCTCACCTTTCCGAACCTCTCGGAGGTCAAGGGTGAGGATTTCCAACCTGGAGGTAATGCAGCGTTGTCGATGCCCTCACACCCCCTTGAATGACGATGTCACTGCATTCCACCAAAATAGCAAAGTCTTGCGATTGGCTCTAAGAAAAGAGTGGGAGAATGCAGTGACAACCCGTAACAAATAAAAGAAACTGTTAATTTTACACTGCGCACATTTTAACACCTCGACAATCACAGTAACCAGTTTTTTTTCTACTTTCCTAACAATAAGTTGTAAGTTGTGAGTGACATATTTATCGTCAGAGTAATGGAATTTCCAAGTGAAGCAGGTAAGTACATATACATATATATATATACATATATGTTTTAATTTTGTAATTTGTGTTGATCCTTTATAAAGCTTGTTAATATAATTTCGTAGCAAAATTTTCATTTTAATTGGATGATACTTTTTTTTTAAATCCTAAGGTTCCTCAGGAGTACGGGTATTTACAATGATGCAGTTGTATAATATCATGTCGCAGTATCAAAATCATAATTTTGAAAAAAAACTAGAATATTTGGAGTTGTTCTTGACGAGCCAGGATAATTATTCAGTCAATGAACTGCAAATTTTGAAAAACAAAATTACAAGTTTGAAGTCCCGTTTCAGGAAAAGATGGCAATTAGCGAATAGACGACGCGATCAGTTTCTAACACAAAACCAAAATTGGCTTGCGCAAACTTTAACTATTCCAAAACCTGTGAATAAACTGGGACGACCTCGAAAACTTTTTGAACAGCTATCCGAACGTACCAAAAGAAAAAGAATAGAGGATATTACGACAAATGCAGAATTAGATGAATTGCAATTTGCGACAGAATCAAAGCTCCGAATGTCTGGGCAATTAGAGGCTTCTAAATTATTGAAGGACATCAGAGCATCTCCAGGCAGAGCTAAAAAGTTAAGAACAGCATATGTAAATGCTGAAAGTAACAAGATAAAGCGTCTGTCGACATTAGATGCTCTACAAAAATACATTGACGCAGATTTGTCGCGAAGGCAATATGAAATTATAAGGACGTGTGACAGGACATTATTTCCGTCATATAAAAAATTACGGAATGAAATGGGTAACTGTTATCCAAAACGCGAAGCCTTTTATGTGACAGATAGATGTGCCGAAGTAAATTTACAAGATTTACTAGATCATACAGCGACACGATTGGTGAAATATTTAGAAGAAATATTACCAAGATTAGAAGAAAATCAACGTGAATTAGAGTTGATTAGTAAGTGGGGGTGTGATGGTTCACAACAAGTGGAATATAAACAAAAATTTGAAAACGAAAATGATTCGGATGCTGAAATATTCCAGACTTCAATGTTACCGTTGCGATTAATTTGTGGTAAATAGAACAATTCAAACCTAAAACTACATTAATTTACAGATACAATTTATTAAAAAAATGTTTTTGTTTATTGTTAGGAAAAAAAATTATATGGCAAAATCCGTTTCCGTCATCACCTCACTACTGCCGCCCAATCCGAATAACATTTCAAAAAGAAACTCCGCACATTATCAGAAATGAAATAGATTATATCCAAAAACAGATCGACAAATTAACCAAGACTCAAATAGATGGTAATGAAAGAACGATTTCAAATATGTGTAAAGAGATTGATGGATTGATTTACTAATTAGTTACCTTAATTATTTCCGATTACAGAAAGTGCAGTGTCTGTTAAACATACACTGATTTTGGCAATGGTCGATGGTAAGGTATGCAACGCTGCCACTAACACGCTATCGACCATGAAATGTTACATTTGCGGAGCAACCTCAAAAGATTTTAATAATTTATTACTAAAAGAAACGGAACTAAAAGCAATAACTTTTGGCTTGTCAATTTTGCATGCAAGAATCAGATTTTTTGAAACTTTGTTACATTTATCCTACAAACTAACGATACAGAGATGGCAAGTAAGAACTGAAACCGACAAAAATATAGTAAAAGAAAGAAAGAGGGAAATCCGCGACAAATTTAAGAAAGAAATGGGCTTATTAGTGGATATGCCAAAACAAGGATATGGTAATATTTTAAGTTAATATTATTAATTTTAAAATAACATCTCTGTAAAAATGAATTTTTGATTAATGTTTCAGGCAATTCCAATGATGGAAACACAAGCCGAAGATTTTTTAAGAATTCGGAATTATCAGCTTTGATCACTGGTTTAGATATACGCCTAATAAGAAGGTATAGACTAACCTGACCGACTTTTTTTCAATTCTACAACAATAGTTTAACTTAAAAAGACTTCATCTTGCTTCTACATTTTTTAAAAAAACTGATTTTGTTATAAAAATAGGTTCAAAGTTATTTTGGAAGTAATATCTAGTGGGCACCGAATCAATGTGGAAAAATTCGGAATTTATACTATGGACACAGCTAAACTGTACGTACAGTTGTATCCCTGGCATCCAATGACGCCAACAGTACATAAAGTACTTATCCATGGACCATTGGTGATTCAAAATGCGTTGGTGCCAATCGGACAATTGTCTGAAGAAGCGGCAGAAGCCCGGAACAAGTACGTCCGAAATTATCGGTTACATCATGCGAGAAAATTTAGTAGAGAAGGGTGTAACATGGACGTTTTGAAGAGGTAGGAATAAATATCGACTCCAGCTTACTGCAATACATTATAATTAACAAAAAGTCGAATATTATTTAACTGTTTTTATTATGAATAGGCTTTTGGTCACATCAGACCCTTTAATATCTAGCATTCGAAAAAAAATTAATAAAAAATCAGAACCGTATACAAAAGAGGCAATAGAAATGTTTCTTCCAAATTCGGAAGATGAAGAAGAAGATGAAGAAGAAGAAGAAGAAGAAGATACGGACGAAGAAACAGATGAAGAATCATTCATCGATTTATGAACTTTTCTGTTCCAAATATATACGTAATTCCAACTAAAACGTGTAGGTATTATTTGTCCCTGCCATAAAATCCCTTTATTAATTATAATTTGAGTTTATTTATAAGCAAGAATACCAAATTATTAATAGATATGTTATTAACCTAACAAATTCAATAAGTTCATAAAATTAAAAAATTGTAAAACCCTATTACAATCATAAAATGTTTTCTGCCGCGTTTGGCGTGCAACGGCCCCACTGTGCGACGATAAAAATTCTCGTGTCAAACATAAAATTATTGTGTGTAGTTTATTCAAAAATTAATATTGAAAAAATGAAAGAAAATCGTCGAAGTTTTTTATCTTTTGCAGACAAAAACTAAAAAGTCCCACTAGATCCCACTCTCTGATTAACGACACTGTTTTCTGTGATCCTTCCCCTAAACGATCTTGTAAAAAATTAATCCGACCGGATCCGCCTCGGACGCATTTTTATTGTTTAAAGAGTCGCGCGCACCTCGGCAAGGCGCTGCCGCGGGACAGTCTCATAAACTTTTGGTAGATATAACAATGAAGAACGCAGGTAGACGCACGAACTTTTTGCAGAAATAACTTCTATATAGTATGAGGAATATATGTGGAAAGTTTTAGCCGAATACCTTTCGATACTTTTAAGTTAATTAATTTTTAAGTGAACCCTGCACCGCTGAGTATAGGATTCTCCTTCAATCAATTAACCTAGCTTATTCCTCTCTGCTCGCAACCTGGCAATAAAAGCGACGAAGTAATAAAAGTGACGCTTTAGAATTCTTCGTCCTTGTTAATGCTAAAGAGGTTTACTTTTTATTGCGCTGTATCTGGAAGAAATCTAGGAATGATTTGACCGCGTGACCCATTGGGTCTCTACACCTGGTCTCCGTTATATACGCTTTAGGAAAGAATATGAACGAAAAGTTCAGGTAAACGTTGTCAATTTTTCAAGGGCTTTTAGTACAAACTGATTAAATTAGAAAAAGGCAAAAAGTTAATCCCATGCTGTAAATGCGTACTTGACATAGCTACCCTCTATATATCAACCGCCATTTTGTTTTTAAAATTTTTGAGTTCAGATTCGTAATCAGCGACCCAAAAAATAATAAAATACAAATTTGTAACTAAATCCGATGTATTTTGAGCCCGTGGTGACGAGTTGAAAAAGATTGAAAACTGCGCAAGGTGCGTGACCAGCTAAATTCACGCTCCGGACCACTGTGACACATGGTGCGCCAACAAATGTTTATCTCTGTATTTCGTAAATACGCAGATAGTAGCAGCTAATTTTTTTTTTAAAAAAAAGGTAAGGCTTCACTCTAAAGAAAGCAATTAAAATGAACCCGGCATCACCCTGCATTCATGATTAAAAAATAGAATGAAAATTGAACATGTTCAATTAGTTATAACTTAAAAAATGTTAAATATATAAAAATGTTCTTTGGTGGAATTTAAATACATACCAGGTACACTTAGTTCAATTACTCATCATTTAATTTGAAGAACCAAGGCAATAATAAACAACGACTTTAATTTTGGACGATTTAGAGGTTGCCTATTTCAAAACCATGTAGTCGTGTTAAAAATCGACAAATGTTAAAAAAAATCACGGTAAATTGTGGCCAATATGTGCCATTAACTATTAGCGAAATATTATTTCATTGTGGGTATATTCGTATAAAAAGACTTTTTGCCGCTTTTACGTGCAACGGCCCCACTGTGCGACGGTCTCTACAGTTCGAACCAGTTGGAGAGTGTCTTTCGAAGGGTTGTAGAACATTCCCACTAAAATATAAAGTGACTTTCGGGGTGGCATAGCAATGGGGTGCCTATCGCATGCATTCACCCAGGGACGCAAACGTGGGGGTGCTATTGATCGACTGGAGAGCCAGTCAACCCTCTCGGCCCTACACGTACGTAAAGCCTACATGTAAAATTATATACGTATACGCACTTGCACACGGTTACACGCATCTGTGCCTGTAGGTCGTACAAACTAACGCAGGAGGTGGAAGGTTTAATGTCTAACTTTCGGCCCGCCGTGTGTTTTAAACCTTAAAGGTCTTTCCGGACGCTCGAAACGTCGATACAGGGACCAATTAATACGGGACGGTAATAATCATGGATTCAAATTCATGGAAAACTTTCGCAGCTATGCTTTCTGCCTGAGTATTTAATTATCATGAGATTTATACAATCCAATAAATACAAATTTTAACTTGCAATTAACCCTTTCGCTACGGAATACTTTTCCGCAAGCTTGCTAACACGACAGGAAACAATTCCGCCACAGACGAATAACTTGCAATGGCTAATGACGTAATATAAATAATTAATTCTTTATCGAAGTTATAGCGCATATAATACAGGAAAAGTAAGACCTCATGGTACTTAAAAAATATTTAATTACAAGATATGATCTTATAATTAATTCTTCGGATGAAATTTTCTCGGGTGACTAAAGTCACCGCTAGTACCCAGCCTATGTCACTCAGCTGGTGATTATAGTCACCGGTAGTATCGAAAGGGTTAATACTTATATAGACATATAGGTACTAATCGTAAGTTAAAATTTTTCGTATAAAATTATCAGAACACTCAAAGCGCGGATCGTATTATAGTTTCGTCGAATTGAGAGAAAAATTTTTCCTTTTTATATATATAATATTATAATGATATATTATAGGCGTGTATAACTATTTTCTGATAAATACAATACATAATATATACAATTATTTCTTTTTGCGTCAATCATACAGATATTATTAATGTTTCTTCGCGACGACACTCTTCTAAGAGTGTTCTCTTGACGAGTTCAATGCGTCGATTCTCTGACGACTATCTATCAACTCTGTGACGATTCTTCAACGTCTCCGTGTCGACTCTATAACGACTGTCTATCGACTGCATTGCTAATTCCCTCTTCTCCGCTATTCCGGGTCCTTGGAAGACCTCCTCTTCCCGAAAAGGCACCGTAGAGGTCAGGGTCGTCTTCCTCCCCCGCTGGAGGAATTGTCTCCTTAACGAAAGCCAGGCGTGAGAACGCCTAGCTCGGCGCCTTGCTGGCGTGGGGTCTTACAATACATAAATAGTTACCGTCCGCATGGACAGTATTTATCAATAGAAAACGTAATCATTTTTAGTAAAGGAAGCTTTATGACACTTGGTATGCAAGATGTGAACTATCAATCTCTGTAATAATCTAACGAACGTCGCCGCAGATCATGCCGCAAATACCTATACCATTTAACGTCAAAACAATCTAAAGATCCATGTGCAACGTCTATCGTCCCACGCGATGAAAATACACGATTTTCCGCGCATGACACGATAATGAAATCTTCTGCCTCATCGGCTTCGAGCAAGGCTCCTTTCTCAACTGCGGTGGAGCAGTTTGAATCGCGATTTTTCTAAGAAAGCAATTTGTTAGGGGGCTACAGGAGCGACGACAGTACGGTTCGGCTGAAAGGCCGAGGAACAACGGTAGTGGGACGGCAGAAAGCCGTTGGAGGGAGGTAATGAAATTGCACTCATCGTGTGAAATTTAATATTAATCCCGGATGTAATATGAGCGGACGCAGCGGTGCTCAAGCGCCACGGAAACAAGCGTTACCTTCGTAAGCTCCCAAAGGGCCGACGATGGCGCATCGACGCGACACGCTTCTGCACCTGCCACGTTACTCTACCATCAATCTGTAAAACGATTATCGCATTATTTCGTCTCACTATTGTCCCCGTCGGAATTTGCGTCTCACTGCGTTTCCATCTTCTTTTTTCCTGTCGAAATACGATATTACGAATTTGCACAAAATGAATTTTACATCATGAATTGTCAATTTCTCAACACATGGACTTCTATCTTATTGAAGAATGGGAAAATGAGATCTAATTGTTGTAGCCTCTAAATTAATATCAACTAGAGAAATAAATAACTAACGTATTAAGAATCAAATTATCGATATAATTATTAGTAACAGTGTAAACGTCTGGACTGTAGTAAGTATAGTGATAAAGTAAAAATTGTTAGGTACACAATTAAGCATCATACATCGAAGATGAGTTTAGCTCTCAAGGAAATGGAGCAACGAAAAAAGAGGGGATTTGGTTGGGCACCGCAACCGCGTCCAAGTGACGAGCGTCCGTTAAAATATTAATACTCGACTTTTAATGAGAGCTGCTCGTCTTCTCTCTTATGGAGTGCCAGTACCTTTTGCCCTTCTCTGTCCCTCTGCCCTCCTCCCAACCCCCACTTGTCACGATCCAATAAACGCTCTACGAAGAATCTTGATTCGCGAATTTCTCATCTCCTTTTACAACCTCCCCCTCGTCCTTGACAAACCTCTTGGTAACCGATCGGACCCAGTAACGCGAAAATCAAACTGGTACAGTTTTCCAGTTACGTTCTATTAAATTCTTAAACGGTCTTGGACAATGGCAGTTCCGTTTCAATCGATGGTCGACTGTCTCAAAGAGAATTATATTAGTTGGTGTGCGATTAAATCCTTCCGAGTTTTACGAGCTTCGCTATATTGTACCGAAACGTATTCGGCAATATTGTACCGAATGAAAAAAAATGATCGCAGTAAATCTACCTAATTTGAATAACATAAAAAAAAACAAAGTTTTCTAAAGACACGTTATTGTAAATTTGGCAACCTCAAAATCTAAATAATTTCTACTCTAAAAATTACAAACTCTCTCGGGACGCAACGTCGTCCCCACTCGGAACGGTGATCACGCAACGAGTTACAAAATCGACTGCGGAAATTCAATGATATCATTGAGTCAAGCCAATGGAATCGTGCTAATCGAATACCATTAAAATAGTTGAAAACTTTAACGTACAATTAACGAAGGACATTCCATACACAGAAAGAAAGGGAAGACTCGTGCCGATCTACAAGTCGCCGTACACTCCAGGCTCTTGCCGACACGATAATGTCCTTCGACGATTCGGGCATGCTTTGCATCCTTGTTCCGCGCCCGTCCAAGGACCATGCTCGACTATGTTCCGAACGTTCCTCTTTCTCTTTCTCTCTTTCTAACTCTCTCTTTTCCTCTCGCTCGCCTCTTTCCCTCGCTACATCCTACTCCTTCTCCGTGATCGGCGCCGCCATCTAGCTTAGTCCTGTGCCACCTCCTGCATTGGCCTGCCAGCCTAATCTCGCCAGGACGTTTTCGCGCCTTCTACGCCAGCCGGTGGCGCCGACTCAACCCTCGGTATACAACTCCAATCCAACTCTTCCTCTTCTAAGGAGTTTCATCCCGAAGGATCCACGCTTCAAAGGAGTCTTTTATGAACGATTCGATAGCTTCTTTTTCCGTTAAAAGCGGTAATCGGATAAAGTCCCGTTTAAATCTTACCGGACGAAGCGAGGAGAAAAATCTGTACTGTGGGTCAAGGAGATGATTTTGGATTCTGCCGTTTTGTAGAACAAAACGATCAATTACCTTCGACGAATTTACAGATATTTGTTGGGACGATAGAATCTAGTCTCGAGAAAGGTATGAAAGAATTATCCCGTGGAATTCGATCAGGAAAAGTTTGATATCCGAGGTATAACTCGGCGGAGGAACGATGTAGGATTTATTTTTCACCTGCACGCCTTCGATAAAAATTCGAAGTATTGTATTTTTACAGGATTTTAACATGTTCTGGAATATTCACGGAAATATCTACGCTCGTTTTACAGAACACCGTAGTAGAATTGCATCAAAATCCCACGTATCTGAGAATTTCCTGGGATATTTGACATGGAATGCGGTCATATATCTACCGATGTATCTAAAAATCCCTTTTTTCCTTCCCCCGCGAAAATCGACCTACCGCCGCACCGCGTACGATCGAAGCGAAAAGCGAATTTGTCTATTAAGGTATCGGTATTACACTCGTAACAACGAATCGTAAAATCTGCTTATCATTTTACGCGTCACCCGAACGAACGGATGTCCGAAAAGCGATCCTCTCCCTCTTTGCTTCCATTGTAATTACAGTTTCAGCAATTACTACAGGATTTTCGAGATCCAGTCTGGATATACCTACGTGCGACTCTACAGAAAGGGATTTACGCAAGTAATCTTACCGACACCGTCAACGTAGAAGGAACGGAAAGCTAGTAATCGGTTGCAAAACACTCCATCCTGAAATACGTCGATTCCGCCACTATACGGCCGACGTACGGCCATTATCTTTCGATACACGATCTTTTACCGTGGAACGCGAACGTGCATGCTCTAATCGACCAACGTTTCGCAGTGATCGTCCTCTCTCTTACCTTCGTTTCGTGCCGCGCGTATTTCTTCCTTCCTATCGTGCAACGTGTATTTTACCCTCTTCCGGCTCCCCTTCCCCTCTCGTTGAACTTTCTTAAAGGATTATCGGCCGTAGCAGGTTAGATTAATTAACGTAATCGTAATGGGACGATCTCATCTCAACGCACAATGTGGGCTACCCGATATCGTGGGTGTCCCGGTGTCTCCACGCGTGCACCAGGCAGCTACCTGGAATACGTGCAACGAGAATACCACCACGTACGATTAGAGAAGGGCACACGCCCAAACGTGCACACACGCACGTCGAGGACCGTGTATTACTGACAAGATAGGTCGAACAATGGCTTCCATTACGGGTAGAGACTGGCTGAGTTAATGGGCAAATTGTCTGCTAAGTCATTTAAAGGGCTAAGCCCGTGCGGGGCTTGCTCTAGTCTCTTCACGCGGTTTGCTGACAATCGATGCAATTAGATCGATGCCGCACCGCTGCTAAAGCTCCGATAAAAAGGTTACGAAATTATTCAGGATATATTTTAGTATTTGAGCGTTAATTGAGGGAAGGTGATAACTTATAGAGGCAATCGCATCTACGATAGGGGAAAGTTTGAATCGGTTCACTCAGGTTTCTAATGGTAGTAGTAACGCTGTATAACAGAAGATAGAGGAAGTTATACTACAGCCTAAGTAATACGTAATGTTCTTCAGTCGTTTTCGTCAATACAATGCTTCAGCAATGTAATGTACAGTAGCATAATTCTTGATTTCTGCATTTTTTATTTATAATCGATACGTTACAATCAATCCTCGAAAGAATGAAAGTTTATAGTTGCGTCTTTACAGTTTTTGTGCATACTAGGTAGGATGTATGGCATATACAGGGTGCTCCAGGTTTTAATGTTCAAACTTTAAGTAAGAAATAAATAAATAAGTAAGAAAAAAATGTTATGTAAACATAGGTCTCATAGAGCTTTATTACAAAGTTATAACAAACATACAGAATAGAAGTAATATAGGAATAGTAACCGACTTGATGTTACTGCAAGTATTAGCTCGAATAGATCAATGTATTTATTACTTGACATCGTCATTTCCACGGTTAATTAAAATACTCCATTTCGAAATTTCTACCGTTCTTTACAATAGATGATTGTCAAATACATGATTCTTCTGGATGTTGTGAATACTTGCGAAATTTCGATATGAACTCCAACAACTTACTAACAGCTATTACTGGCGAAAATTACTTTCAATCTTAAGTAACCTCAGATAGTAAAAACAGCTTACATAAACTCACTGAATGTAAATATTGCTGATCTATTTGAGCCAATGCTTTCAGTAACAGCAAGTCGGTTACTATTCCTATATTACTTCTATTCTGTGTTTTTGTTATAACTTTTTAATGAATCTCTATGTGATCTATGTTTACATTACATTTTTTATTATTTAGTGCCATAGAATATACTGACAAAGTTTGAACATTAAAACCTGGGACACCCTGTATATTAGGGGTACCGAAAAGCAATCAAAATTGGAGAAGTGAAAACGTAATTGGAAAACTTTGTCAACAAAAAATTGAAGGACTTTTTTAAAAAGGGAATCGAAGAACTACTTTTACGCTGGCAACAAGAGTTAGAAAATTATGGAAATTATTTTGCTGATGGGTATTTAAGATTTCTTTAATAAATAAATGATTTTCGCTAGCAAAAAAAATTATTATTACTTTTCAGTACCCCTAATATTTTGAATAAATTATTATTATTTCACAGGTAATCAGTCTGTGCTATTAAAGTTTAATTCATTCTTGTGTTACGGTTATTTGAAGCAGTGTTTCCCAAATTTTTTGTTACTATGCCTCCCTTTAACTAAATGTGGTATTTCCATCCCCTTACCCGTATTCAATGCTTTTCCACTCTTTCCGCTGGATTTGTGAACGGAGGCATCTAATGCTGTTACATTTATAAAATAGCTCTGACTTGTCTCTCTTGTCTGCTCTCTCTTGTCAACGCTGGCCGGTACAAACTATTTTAATAAAATAGTTTTTATAATTTTAATTTAATGTTATGTTATGAAAATTATATTTACATTAATTTTTTTGCGCCTCCTTTTGAATTTATCCGCGCCTCCCGAGTGTGGCGCGTTTTCCTTTCTGGAAATCGCTGCTGCTTAAGTCGTACTCACAAAAGATTCCTAATTGTATGTTGTACCTGGTACAATTAAGGGATCTGCATCTATTTGCACATCTTAAGATATAACTCGTTCTCCGAAAGAGAATATTTTCGCTTTTAATACGGAATATGAAATATACATTTTTGTAATTTTGAACTAGGGATCATTGTTGTGACTTACAATTAGTGTTTCGCGAATTATCGTTTTTTCTTGAACTATCAAGTACAAAAGTTTCTGCACGGTCTTTATCTAGAGACAAACATAAAACGTTTGTCATACAAACCTAGAGAAGCTTGGTCTGACAATTCACTTTGGCTATACCTTGTAACATGTAATATATTTCATATATAGGGTAAGTCCGGGGGAGATGGCCCTAGTAACTTTAAGACTCTATTGTGAAGGAATTATGACGAATAAAACATTGAATTAATATAGAACATAAACTTTATTTATTACTCTTATCAAACATTAACGATAAATCATTTTAAAGAACGCAAACAATGTAATTTTAAACTTTTAAAAAAAACTAGGACTGGCCATCTCTCCCAGAGTGTCCGGGAGTGATGGCCATAGTCATCGGGGGGAGATGGCTAGTACTCTTTTTGCCTTTCCCTTTGCCCTTGAGATCTTCTAACTCCTTTTTTTTCTTATTACCGCAGTAAGAACACATATCCTCAAACTCGGTGCAGTTTTCATGCACCCAGAACATGCAAATATTGCATTGTATCTAATCTTCAGCTAATTGTGTCCTGTAATAATTATCACCACAACCTCTGCAGTTTTCTTTCTCTCTATCTTGAGATTCACTTTCAGAGGTATCATAGAAAACGATGGGAATTTCTTCGCAACTGCTATAAGACAACCTACGAATTGCCTTTCGTTTCTGAACAGTATTTTTTTCTTAGGTCTATCAGTCTTAGTTTCCGTTTTTATCTTTGTTTTTTTTTTACTTTTCTTCCTTTTCCTCTTTTTCATCTTCTTTCAATTTTCGTTTTTTAATATGCTCTTCAAATGTCAAAAGTGATCGGTGACTGATACTGAACTTTCCGTTCAGGCCGCGTTCAAATTTTATGGCCATCTCTGCCGTAAATACTATGGCCATCTTTCCCGATTGTCCGGGTGAGATGACCACATTACTTAATTAAAGCAACTTCTCAATTTTGTAGTTAATTTTGAAGTTAGAACACGAGAAAGTTTGTTTACTTCACATAGAAAGCATGAAAACGGACAAAACTTTCAAAACTTCTTTGTGACCATTTAATATGTCAACCGCTTAGTTTAGATCGAACGTGTTATTAAAAAACAAAGTCAAATTTCTCACCTTTCCGTAATTATTCCGCAAAAAAATCCACTAACACTTCTTGCCCGTGCCAAAACGAATCGATAATAAATTAAAGTACTGCCATTTATGAATTATTACTTGAAGTTTTTTCTATTGGCCATCTCTCCCGTACGGTCATCTCCCCCGGAATTACCCTACGTATATAAAATGAAACAATATAGAATATTTTAACTATATTGTAGGATACATAATATAAATATAGCTTGTGCTCCAGACCTACGATCTTTATTCTGCAAAGGGAACGATTGTTCGTTTAACAAATATTCCATGAGTGTTCCACTTTCCAAAAGAATAAACGTTATTTTAGTACTATTCTACCTTGCTGGTGCTATTTAAATTTTGCATTACAGCAGGACTGAATCAATGCGTAGGTAAGAGTAACCTAAGAAAAACAGGTAGCGTAGCTAGTATTTGGCATGGGACAACAAAGACACCTGCTTCGCGTACTCGCGATAAAGCGGGTTCAAGGACCATCAACAATAACAGAGACCCGTGCGAGAGAAGCGGAGCAGTGCTAAGTGTTTGTTTATCGTAACAAGGGTACTCACTTTGGCTGGTAGGACTTTTCTTTCCTAGATGCGCATCAGGACGATTTTCTCCTTCCCGCCGTTGGTGCCTTGTGCTGTTTCTTTCACAACCGGTCGCAGGATGCAACACTCATCGATCGAAGGCACAACCACGTGGCGATCACGAGAGAACCGTCCAATAGGAGCGAAGCGCGAGAAAATCAAGAATCAAAGCTACACCGTCTAACGAGACTTTAATGATCAGACCATAGAAATACGTTTGAGATTTTCCCGATCTTTTCAGATTTTTCCAAGCTAAGTTCTTTCAACGATCAAAACCGATTTTCTTCAACGTCCCATCATTCCTCGTCTATTCTCATGTCACCGAGGACAACCTCGACCTCAAGCTCACCGGAAGCCTCGTGGTTTTGTCGCGAGGCGTCGAAAATCTCGAAATTTGCAACGACAGATAACACGTGACTCCGCGACGCCTGCTCGCGGCTGACTGAACGACCAGAGTAGAGAAGTCGGGCGTGCGCTTCCGTGTCCCGAGGGATCGCGACCACGACTGACTCGGCCACGAATGTGCCCGAGTCGGGCATTCGGAAATTCGCTTCGCGAAGAGCTCGTATACCGTCTACGACGAGAAAAGTGGGTTCGATGAGTGGGTGATTTGTTTTTTTATCTATTAAATGAAGTCCCTTCGAAACGACTCGCTTCGCGGCGAGAACGAATACGTGCGTGACGTCAATAATTGTTGGCTGCTCACGATTGATGATATCTTATTTTTCAGTCAAGACTAGCAACCGTACGGTCTAAGCGCCGTGAAGCGACTGCGAAGAATCCCCGTAAGGAAGATTCGGTGCCATCTAGCGGAACCCGTCGAAAGGTATGGCCCTTCTCCTGCGCTTCCCGCTGGAGGGGGCAAACGCTAGAGGGGAAGACGATCCATTTCTACTGTCTGTTACTTCGGGGGATATTTCTGAATACCGTGGTATTGTATCCCTTAACTGCCACGGTGAAACTTTCATGCGATTTCAGACAATGCATTAGCCCTTCGGAATTGCATTGTCCCCGACGTATCGCGAATTGTTGCGCGACGATCGTGTTTGCGTTTCTTTTGGTATCGTTGCTTACTGAGGCACGTTCAACGATCGATGGTAATAACGGAATGTTTGGCGAATACTTTGGAAAGAAAAAAATAAAAAAACATATCTCATGATTTCTGGCAAATGTGTACATCGTTGCAACGTAGCCCGGATAGCGGTAAATATTCGATATATTTGACAAGGATTTTTCTTATATTTTGTACGTACGCATAGGTACGGGCAAATATACGATGTTGTTTAACGGCAAACATTACATATATTTGGATATTTTACGAATATTGCTTCGTGGGAAAAATACGTACACGCAGAAAAAATAATTTGATATTTTAAACTGCCATGGGATTCCTTCATTGGCAAAATATTTGTGCATGCACGTTAAACACAATCAAGTATGAATTACGCTCGAGTACGGAAAAAATTTTTCCATCGCTGATGAAGTTTGTTTCATTATTAGCGTTTTTAAATTTTAGTCAATCATTCTGTATCATCAAGCGCCGGTAATTCGACGGGACAGTCATCGTAACACCTCGATGTAAACGTTTCCAATGAAACAATACAGACATAGCATCTTCGCCTTTCACTCAGAGGCCTAATTATTACCCTAAAAATGATTCTACTATACATTGTATAAAACTTTACTTACTGCCCAAATAACTCTGCAAGGCGTACCTAAACCTTGCGTGGAGCAAACAACCTAATTACCGACTTAGCTTGTTGCTTAATGAGTTTACCTAAAGCTCAAGTGGCAATAATGCCCTACAAAACCTAGACTACGTTCTATCGATCAAATTTCCAAAGACCACATCATAATCATCCTTTTCTCCAAAGATGTAGGTACATACAGCATACAGCATCTGAAGCAAAAGAAAGCATAAAAATGAACTGCTGCCTAGAGCGTAGCTTAGGGCGCTGCTAGTCTGGCAAAAAGTAGATTCGGACGTAACGGTCCAGACGAGACTGAGGTCCAGGACCTCGTGGTTTCTCGATCGGTCGGCATTCCCCACCAGCGTACGCGGAAAGTATACACGGAAGTGCGGAAAAGCCGCAGGTGCGGAGAGGCGGGGCATGTAGCGCAAGCGCAGGTGCAAACCACACCTCCGCAAGCTCGACCAGGGAGGAGCGAGACGCAAGACTATCCAGAGAGTCGTTCGTGATTGGCGACCCTGCTCACCTGCTTGGTCCCATGTCCCTTCCATCTGCACCCCACTGCCCCTTATCCATCCCTGCGCGAGCCCAGTGTCTTCCTCCCCGCGCACCGAGGACGGAATCTATTAATGCACCTGCATGATGTTAGTAATCACCTTTCCCCGCCACCTCCACGATCTTCCTTCTTCTTCTCCTCCCACGTACGTCGCTTCTGGACTGAAGCACACGTCGCCTTGAGGACGTGCTCTTGGAATAATAAATCGCCGCTGGTAGGATCGAGGTAGGTATTTATGAGAAGCTTATATCTATAGGCTGCCTCGATTTTCAATTACGACATTTGACATTTTGACGTTGAATAAGAAATTTCAAGACATTTTTGCTTCCACGGGTCTCAGTTTTAGGATTACTTTATCTATTCATGTAGAAGTCCTTGGTTCACATCGAATTAACTTAGTGTAACGCATTAATTCGAAGTCGAATAATTTTTTCTTTTGTCATTTGGAATTTCGATATACTGTAAATTGTACAATGGCTCGATGTTTCTGGTGTCAATATTACGCGAAGTGCACGCAGCATACAACTGTGTAGTTTAAGAGATCGGGTCACAAATAATCCTCGCTGATGTCTCCTCTTCTTTGATCCTTTGAAACCTGCATCTCTTTCTCTTTCTTCCATCTATGAAATTCTTACAAATGGGCAGGAACTTCCAAGCGTTTGCAAGAGGAAGGATTTCGTCAAGATTGCAGACATATAATGCATAAGGTAAAGGTACCAGTAGTTGACCAGTTAAGAGAAATTTTCGATAGAAACAATGGTAACTATTTACTCTGTCAATAACTGGCGACAGTCGATGCTTGGAGACCTTCTTTGAACATTCTAGATTATGTACCAAGACCAATTTTTAAAAAAAGATATGTTATAAAAATTTGAGAAATATATTTAAAAATTCGGCAAATGCTTCAGTAGTTGACCACTTTTTAGATCGGTAAAACTAGTAATTGACCACCTTTTTTCGTTAGTAGTTGACCGCTTATATTTGAAGCAGGGTTACAGCATTAACGCTGAAAATCACTTTATTATCGTTTAATTTTAACAGTTACCAGTACAAATTATCATTAATAATTAAATAATAAAAGAAGAAGAAGAACAGAGTAGACGTTGGACACTGATCAATAATTGACCGCGAATGCAGTTAATAGTTGACCGTGTCATCAACTAAAACTCAGTATACTAAAATATATCGATTTACATTTTGTATTTCTAATAAAGTGAGATGTAAAACGGATACATTACAAATCGTAAAGAAATTTAAATGAGTAATGTCGGTAATTAACCATGCCTGTCAACTTCTGAAAATTGTAGAGTACCAATATCCAGAAGTTGACCATTAAAAAATTATTGCATTTTGTGGTTAAAATAATAAAAACGATGTATATATTACTTAACTAAAACGTTGCAAGGTCTTAAACAGTAAATAATTCATTTGCGAAATCTTTACAATCTATGAATTTTTTACCTGAACCGTACAGCCATTCTTAACAGAAACGTTAAGGAAATAGAAATATAACGGCATATTACTTACCTTATTGAATTCAAACGTTCGCTGTTAATAGGTATACATCACTTTACATGTAATTGCTTCAAAATATAATCGACAGACGCTGTGGTATTTGAAATTCACTTTCATCGAAAGTGCACAACTTATCCAAACCTTGTTTTTTTATGTTTTCTAAAAAATGGTCAACTACTGGCACATTGTCAACTACTCCTGCTTTTACCTTAATGTGTTCTTTAAAAGACAGTTCCCAAAGGTCTAGACCAGGGATGGCCAACTTCTGTAAATATAAGATCGACATCCCCTGTCGGCTGTAATCGACCAACAATTATTTCGAGATCGATCGGGCGATCGCTTGTTGGCCATACCTGGTCTAGACCAATGGTTTGAAAATGTTGATTAACATTTATGATTCCCTACGACGCCTCTGTCTGAATAGTCAATCGGCCCAATGTCTTGGAACGTTAATTAGGGGTACCAGAAAATCCAAAAATAAATTATTGAAGAAGGCAGAGAAACGGGGAACATCACTGTAAAATGTGTAATTCGTTGTGGGCCGTGATTTTTTTAAAACGATGAAATTCTAAGATATGTCACTACCTATGTTGTTTCATAGTATTTGAGAAACTGCTTGCTCACGTTAGGATGGTTACAGTGACGATTTTGTTGAAACTTGGTATGAGGAAGAATTAATTAGCTAGGAAGCCAGTCAAAGCACTTTGATGTCCGGTTAGCTTCCGGCGGACCACTTAAGGATCAAGGTAATCGACTATCCTCGTTTCAGGCCAAGTCGAACATAAACCACTCACGGCAGTGGATAAACCTACGAACTGGACGGATGTCCATCGACTACTTCAAAAGCGCCCGCAACTACTTTGAATGGTATCAGTATCGATTCTTACGAGAGGTTTGACTCTTTTGATTAGTTTCACGAGTATAAAATTATAAACCGTCACTGAAGGAGGAAAAGAAGAAAGTTGAAAGCGAATTTGACAAGTGGAAAAACAAATTTATCGTTTATGGCTAAAAACATACGTGTTTCCTCGACCGAAGAGAAAAAAAGAAAGTATGTTGAGAAAAAGGTAGCCATAAAGTAGGTAGACAAAAAATAAAGATAAAATCAGATTAGGATAGAAATATTGGTGGTACGTTGACTGCAGTGCATAATGTGCAGAATGTAATTATCGCATGGTAATAATTATTGATAGGTGGCAAAGAAGACACGTTTACGAAGATAAGGACAATGGGAAATTAGATATTCTATGTTTCTTAGGCTTATTTTTCTTTCTCATTATAGTCAATGAAATAAATAGGGACAATAAATCCGTTTTCCGAAACTCGTTGGGTCGTAATCATCTCGATAGGACACGAAAGGAATTAATATGTGTAACATGAAACATGCGACGGTTTTATTGCGATTATTTTATCTTTATTCGTACAATTTCTTAGCTAGACTGCCCCATAGCTATGTACAAATAATATGTAGTAGAATCATTGTTAACCAAATTGTCAATTAATATTGAAGACAAATTCAACATTAATTTGATATTATAATTAGAATTTATAAAAGTATTGTAATCGCTCGGATACAGCATCAAATATGCGTTTGCCATGAAACCGTAATGCAAGACAATTCCAAACGGCGAAATGATAAACGCTACACAGTGGCTTTAGAATAACAGGAAAGATGTAATAATATTTTATCTGCCGGATGAATTTGTAGAATACTCGAGGGTAGGAAACAATAGTCCTTCCTATAGACTTTAAAAAGAGAAAACGTCATACAACCACCATCCTCAGCATGAATTATTTAAACGTCAGAAAATTATGAATGCGCGATACTATTTCTCATGACGAGAAAGGAAAAAAACATGTGCAGTGTACATTTCACGTTTAATTCACGGATTTCCAAAATTAATCAGGAAGACTCTCATAAAATACGTAATTACGAAACAACGTGAAGAACCGATTGAAATCAGCTGTTTTCTATTTTTATAAATCAAACAAGATTTGCAAATCTATTACGATATGGATTCACGAAGATATAATATAGTACACTCTTAAGGGTAACGAAGGATATTCTAACCCATTTTCTACGGTCCTATGGAAGAAAAGCAGGCTCTACTCGATCGGTTCATGGGACATCGTTAAGTCAGAAAGGCGCTAAGGGAAAGAACAATAGCGATTATAATGAGAGCGGGTGCCGTGGCGCAAAATAACACGTGGAAAACTCTCCGGCGGAAATCCGGCTTTCCTCCGGGGACGAAATAATTACCCCGTGCAAATATTCGTAGGCGCTTACGGCGTATCCCCTTACTACCGTCCCTTTCTACCTCTTCATGGAAGGTTTGGTCAAGATTTACATAAGAATAACCTGGAACAACAATCCCTCGAACAATTACCTCCGTATTTAGCCGGTCATCGTCCCTCTCCACAACGTACCAGGGCCGTATTATTCTAATAAGCCGACTCCTCCTATTCAACAATGATATCCGTTGCCAGGGATATACGAGGACTAAAATTTCTCCCTTTTATTTTCGTATCACCCACCGAACACGTACTAGCCAATGGAAAGGGAAAAAGGTTTATCTAATGGCACAAGGCTATTATATTTCATTCTTTGGACACTCTACGCAAATATGGCGAACTTTCTCTCAACGATTCTTCGCGATTCCGCCACCATATTAGTCCCACTCCAAACGTTTTTTTCGAGAGGAAACGAAACACTGTAATAGAGTCTATAAGTATTTATTTGAACGTTATCAAGCAGAAGGGTGTTCAATAAAACGTATGATAAACCGAGAAGAGTTTTTACACGAGGGAGACCATCAATCGCAGAATTTATCCTGAGAATACTAAGCGATGATCCGTCAGGATGACTATAGTCACCATCGAACTAGACCGATCACCTATCCGTTTGGCTCTCGAGACAGGATACGATAAGAAGAAAGGGAATCGAGAGACCGCGGAGTCAAAGAACGATCGCCGAGAGGCCCGCTTTCGTAAGATCACAACTCGAGCTCGCCATTTCACTAGCATGAGCGAAATCGATTCTCTCGAAGCGAATAACCTGAACGAGTCCTCTACGAGCATGCTCAATTTACGAGCGATTCGACGATAACGAGGAGACGAATGGAAAAGACAACGAGATAAGATGAGATGCATGAGAGCCATCCTAGTATCCGAAGGGACTTCGTTAACGAGATTACTACGGGAAATCCGACAGGTTTACTGCGCTTATAGGGGGTTACTTTGTAAAACTCTGATGTTCTTGATGCTCGAAGTGGAATACAATTCTGATTTTACGCGAGGAAAATATCGTAGGAGTTCTGTTAGATATAGAGTTGAGGGATCAAATTCTTTATCAACATCTTCAGCGACGCTTTTTTTAAAGTTAAGAAAAACTTAAAAATTTTTTTTTATCTGCTATTCATTTTATGTCGATGACAATTTGGTAACTAAAGAGAATTAAAAAACAATAAATGTAGAAAAAAGAGAAAATAATGCCCACATATGTGATCGTTAAGCGTTAATGATCAATTAGAAGTGGAACATTTCATTCATAATTTTAATGACATTCTAATATTAACGATTCATAATGGTAATGACATTTTATTCAGTAAATATTAATGAAATTCTTCAAACAATTATCAAAATTTTATACATTAGAGCTAAAATGTTATCAGCGCTGATATTCAACGACATTTTTTTATTGCCGAGGGATTCTAGAGTAAATAGTTCTACGACAGATTTTAATTTATGTGTTTCATTTGGACTAATTTTAATTTAGAAAAAATAACGCCCTTGTATTTATTAGCCAATGTCCCCGATGAAGTGCAAAAACTTCTAAAACATTATTTATATAACACTAGATTAACACTAGATATATCATAAATTAATCTAATTTGTTTTAAAACATCGAACATCGAAATATCGATTAAAACGTCGAAGACAAGAAATAAAGGAAGTGTTACGAGCCGGGTGAGCAGCAGAAAACGCGACCGTAATGCCTTATTGCAATATTATATTCGAGAATCCAAGAGTTGCAAAAATATAAGGGGGAATATTCCGAGGACCAGACTAGCCTATAGCAGAAGTATAAAGTTGCCGTTTGCCCGTTAATAACGAATGTATCTTTCGGTAATTCGCGTTAGTATAGTACAGTGATTCCCAAAGTGGTCTATATCGACCCCCAGGGGTCGATGAAGACCTGCAAGTGGTCTACGTGGGCGAAAAAAAAAATTGGGGGTCTATGAAATGAAAATGGGGGTCAATGGCAAGAACTAACAAAAAAAAAATTACAAAAAACAGTATAATTGATATAACTTTGACATTAAAAAAAAATTACAAAAATATAATATTATTAATATAATTAATATCGTCGGTCTGAAACTACTTTCACTTGATCTCGGAGCATTTTATACGCGTCTCACTCTCTCCATAGTATGCGCTTAACTTAACGTCTCACTCACTCCACAGAGCTGTGAGTCTTCTAAAAGAGAAACAACGATCGGTGCTTTCACTAAGGCCGCGCGAAAATAGCCACGCATCGCATCGATTCATAAATTTTGTGTATTTTTGTGTATTACAGTGTAACCCCTGTAATCCGTATATCTTATTCTCAGGCCTCATTCAGATTGTTCGAGTTGTTTGGATTAACGAAGATACAGAAATTGTATGTTATATGATTGTATGTTAGAAAATATACTTCAATATAGTTAGATAGACCCACAGCAGGGGGTCTATCTTAAATTGAAATCTTGACAAGGGGTCTACAAGAGGAAAAAGTTTGGGAACCTCTGGTATAGTAGATAGTCCCGTACCAAATAATACAGGCGGGGTTACAGCCTCTAAGTAGTATAAGAACTCCGGCGACCGGACTAACCTATAGCAGAACTATAGAGTTGCCGTTTGCCTGTTAATAACGAAAGGAACCTCGCGCTTCTTTCGCGCTAGTATGGCGGATAGTTCTGTACCAAATAGTATAGGGTTACCGCCACTAACTGGTATAAAGGAGATGAATTTTATATTGCAATCTCAAGGTTCTTCATTCTACTGTTACCCGTAACTTTAAATAATCTTATTCACTCCGAGCGCCTTGAGTGAATAAGGGAGATCGTTGCTCGGTTACACGAAGATTAAAGGAAGTAAATTGAAAATAACTAGAACGTTAAAATACGTATATTAAGTTATTAACAATGAGTTGGGTTTAAGATACAATTACAAGAATTGATTCTTAAATTAAACTATTAAAGTTAAAGTGTTAATCGAATGTCACGCGTCGGATTGTGGGGGTTTCCAAGTCTCGTAGACTTGAAAATACACCTGTCTGTCTGACAGCGTAACGTTCTATGAAAGAAATGACCCACAGAGGCATAAAAGTGCCTCGCTTATATAGGGCTCCGTTTCGGGAAGGGTTTGGAAAAATGAGTGAAGGTGGTAGGACTCTGGCAGGGATGGAAGGGTACCAAGGATATATGGAACACATCTGGCCGAAGTGTAAAGTGTCGTGGTTTGTATAAGTCTAGATTAGTGGAAAGTAGCCCTGTAGAGCGAAGAACACTTGTTTTTAAACCTTTCGTTTTTCGAGAGCGGCTGACTGGCAACAGATGAAGAATTCTTTAAAAATTCTCAGGGTCGGATGTAACAGAAGCAAAAGTTTATAACACAAATGTAGAAAATTGGAAAAGGAGCAGCTTTAGTAAATAAATAATATTTATTTACAAAAATTTAGAGCGAATCATGCTGATCACTTGGTAGATCGATTGTTGGTGTTACAGCTGCGCTTCCGCGGAAAACGTTTAATACTTTCGATTCTAAATAAAATGACCGTTGTTGTCAAAACCACAAATTAAAAAAAGGAAAGGAGCTATGAGGCTACGGTGGATATGGAGACAAGGGCTTTATCTGATTCCATGAATTGGTAGGCCCTACTTCAAGTCGTCGGCATCTCTAGGAGACTTTTTACAAACTGTCAATTATGTGATGTCTTCGATAGTCTTTTATCTAAAAGAAAAGAAAAAAATCGTAATTTTGCGTCAATAGGATCGACTGAGCGTAAAAATTCCGAGAACATTTAGAACTTCAAATATGTTTACCCTCTTACAGTTTTAGTGTTTTCTTGAAGAAACAAAAAGGGTGTAATTTTATGCCGCAATTATGGCATTATTATATGCTATTTTATACATGAAATGTATATACCATTGTCATACTTGCATGCTAAGTCTCCTTTTTTACGAAGCAAATAGCAAAGGGTACTTTTCCACCATCTACGTACTAGGGCTTTCAGTTCATGAATTGCTAAGAACAAAATGTTCATCCAGTGTGCGATCATCCCCCGGAAGTGAAACAGCGGAACTCGGAAGCGGTTGAATGACGGAAAATAAAGTCGAGTTCGAAAAAGAACTGGCTTCTCTCCTTTTTTTTTACTTCAAATAGTCGACAAAATGCCATAGGCAAATGGGAGTTTTCCGAGTCTTATTTTAAAAATATGAATTTACCGGCCTAAAAGCAATCGTGCCATCGTTTTTAATTCACTTTAGAATTTTCATATTTCGGTTCTCCGCTCGGATATCAAATACATTCATTTTAAATTTTAAACTTCGTTACCCGTAACCGAATAGAATTTTAATTTTACAGTAAAATCGACAGACCCAAATTTCAAATATAATTTTATACGGGGAAGATCATTATCATTTTTTTTTTAATTATACAGTAAAATGGTTATACGTGTTTTGTACATGTATCATATGGATAGAAGAGTAATAAGTATAGTAGAGTACTTAGAAAACTTTGCATTAACTGGAAGAGGTACATTCTTATTCAGTCTACGAACTTTGTAGATATAGGCTTTGTTCTTACCTTCTGCTTTATCCTACTTTGTCAAGATCTTGCTTGCCTTATTTGGAAGCTTGTAGATAACTACTTGGACACTATTTAAATGAAACTGAGAGGGATGAATATTCAAGACAACGCACAGTGGTCCAGAGCGTGAATTTAGTTGTTCACGCACCTCGCGCAGTTTTCAATCTCTTTCAAATCGTCACCACGGGCTCAATACACACCGGATTTAGTTAAAAATTGGTATTCTATTATTTTTTGGGTTGCTGATTACGAATCTGAACTCAAAAATTTAAAAAACAAAATGGCGAATTAAATATGGCAGACAGGTTTGTTTAAAAATTAATTGTTTTGCACAAAAATTAGTATTCTAATGTTTTTTGGGTCGCTAATTACGAATCTGAACTCAAAAAATTTAAAAACAAAATGTCGGTTGATATATAAAGGGTAGCTATGTACATTAGCTTATTCAGCTTACATTGCTAACTTAAAAATGGAAAAACTAAAAAGTACCACAAAGTAGTCTCTGAGAACTTTGAAGATGTTTAGTTTAAACTATATAGAAATAGTTGCTGCTAAAATTGGCTTTATCTATCTGCACCTTTTGTTGATATTCCTTCCTAAAGTTTATGTAACCCAGACCAGCTGCATAGACCCAGTGGGACACGCGGTCAGTAAATTCCCGGGTTTTTTAAAGATACCGTGCAATGAAAACAAAATCTTATTGGCACTAACGAGGACGAAGACTTCTAAAGCATCACTTTTATTACTCAATTGCTTTATTGTTAGGATGCGAGCAAAAAGGAATGAGCTAGGTTACCCGATTGAAAGGAAATCCTACTCTTCGCCGTGCAGGGTTCACTTAAAAATTAAATAACTTATAAGTATCGAAAGGTATTCGGCTAAAACTTTCCACATATATTCCTTAGACTATATAGAAGTTATTTCTGCAAATATTTCGTGCATCTACCTGGGCCCTTCATTGTTATACCTGTCGGAAGTTTACGAGACAGTCTGGCGACAGCGCCTTGTCGAGGTGCGCGCGAGTCTTTAAACAATAAAAAACCATCCGAGGCGGATCCGGGCGGATGATATTTTTGCAGGATCGTTTAGGGGAAGGATTACAGAAAACAATGGTGTTAATTAGATAGTGTAAGTATGTAACACATTTTAGTTTTTCTCTGCAAAAGATAAAAAACTTCGACGATTTTCTTTCATGTTTTCAACATTAATTTTAGAATAAACTACAAACAATAATTTTATGTTCGACACATGAATTTTTATCGTGGAAGAATGCTCTTCAAATAGAAACAATAATTATTAAAAAATATTGCATAGTTTCGTCAGAATGTTAGAAAGAAGACAACGTGGTTTTTCGACAGAAAAAGGCCTCCAGAAAAAGTTTCAACTTTAAACGTTTTTTGCAGCTAAAATTTTTATCCAATTTCAAAAAAATTTTATTTCTGAGGTCAGTGGACATTTAGGAATCGATATATAAAAAAAAAATCGAAATTCCAAAATCGACTTTTCGACTTTTGCGCAGCTAAATGCACATTCTGGACCACCGTGCAACGATTCGAATCTCTTGAAGATAACTTAAGGAAAAGGTTGCGATATATTGCAACAGTCCTGAAATCGTTTTCATTCCCTTGCCAATAATAGGTACAGTAGTCCGTATGCGCGGTTACTCCGACAGGAAAATCAAATATGCTCACCTTAAGAACATGTGCTCGATATTTTATGACCTTGTTCCTTTGGGACCTCATGTTTCATGGAAGAGATCTTACCACAATGCAAGTTCCGGTTTCGTGCGATGTTCTTTACCTTCCGGTATATACTTCATTGGTTCGTCTGTAAGAAGAGAAAGTAAACGAGTTATGGTAAATTGTAAAATTCACCGGACGACTGAAGATATCTTTGGAAATGCATTTCTTGCCTAGAATGACATCTAGTATAAAATAGTTATTTATTTCTAAAATATTTCTGAAGCCCACCGATCGTCGGCTTATTTTATTGTTTTATATTAAAGAGTAGCATAATAAGGAAGCGATATCTAGTTTTAATCCTTTCAGTGCCGAGCGAAAAATTGATTGAATTAGTCACAAATGTATTTGCGAATTAAAAGAATTGTCATTTATTTTTCATATAGAACACGCAATATAAAACATAAACTGTTTATTTCCAATTATTTTTTCATAAAATTAGTGATATCATATTGGAAACTGAATAACAATCCTTGTTAGCACTATTGCTAACGACGATATATCGTCATCCGGCAATAAAGAGGTTAAAATTATCTAGATTCTTACAACATAACATTAGTTATATAGCGATTTATTGAATTAGAATCAAGGAGTGAAAAATAATAATAAAATACATTTATAATATTTTAATATTACTTCAATGTACATGGAAATACCTATAAGAAAGGTCTAAGAAATTGAATTTTCCTGATTATTTTGTATATTACCATATTTTCAGCGCCTCCCTCCCTAATAGTTGTCCTACGTAACATAGTTTGCATTTGATATCAAGTAATTTATTATTATATATATTAGGTATAGGCGATTATATGTATTACAGCTCGTACCTGCCTATATCGCGAATAAAGAGAATAATTCGCAAACGAGTACGTGCGACAGAAACAAAATTCAATTTACACAATTTATGCAATTGTAGTTCTTCGTGTCACGTAAATACCCCCCGCGAGCATTTAAGTTCGAGCGGTGAAAAATAAACGATAATCATCTGACCGAATGACCATTCCGAAACAAGGAACGACGACAACGGTGCCAAAAGCAACGATAACGGAAGGGGGTGGTAAATGGCAACAACAGCAACAACGGTACCAACAACATCAACAACAACGGGAACTTTGGGAAACAACACGAGCAGCAGCAACATGGACACCAACGACATACCTCGCAGGTAGGAAAAAAAATATATAGCTCGGAGGTAAAATCGTCGAGCAGAGAAGCCGTAGCCGAGCGCGAATTTGACAATAAACCTCCGTCGGAGAGAGAAAAAAAAAGCCCGTGGCGAGTTTTCACATTTAATTCGCGCTCGTCGGAGTGAAGAGGGAGCGGAGGCCGGCTCAGGGATTAACGTCGCGAAATATCACGAAAATATGTAAATATATCGAGAGACAGGCAGCCGAGCGGTCGTAGCTAGGGTTGAAGTGGGATGAAGCTTCGAGAGGGGTTTGCAGAATCGAGAGAAAGGAGAGCCCGGATGGAGGAGGGTAACGAGAGGGGCAGCAGAGAGGGGTTGCAAATAGGGGTAGTGAGAGGGGTAGTGAGAGGGGTAGCGAGATAGGTAGCGAGAGGGTTACAGCGAGGATAGCGCGAGGGACAGGGATCCAAGAGGAGAGAGAGGAGAGCGAAAAAGAGAGAGAGCTTTCCAGAGCGTAGAAGGCCCATTGAAAGATTAAAAAACTCGCTCGCGTACTCCATGTCGAATCTATACTCGCGGATCTTGCTTTTCTATCTCTTCTCTCTCTTGCTTGCTCGTTTTCTCGATGTCTTCTTCTCTCTTTTTCTTTCTAGCAAACGTGTAAGTGTGCCCGTAAGCGGGACCATCCTGCAGTGAAGAGAAACCTGGGAGAAAGGAGAGAACGCAGAGACGCAGGCGAGAGAGAGAGAGAGAGAGAGAGAGAGAGAGAGAGAGAGAGAGAGAGAAAGGGCGGTGAGGAGGGACACCGAAAGAAACAGGGAGCGGAGACATGGAGAACGGAAAAAAGAGTAAAAAGAAAAATAAAAAAAGGGAAAACGGGAGGTAGAGGAGGAGAAAGAGGGAAGGAGGCCGAAAAAGAGGGAAAGAGAGTATTTAACTACGAAAATGTTCGGCCAAAAGCCGTCGTTCTGATCTCGGGAACAGGTATAACGGTGGAAGTGGGTGTATGAAGAGATACAGGTGGATGTGGGTGCCGGTACGAGCAAAAAGCAAACGTAGGGTCGGCGGAACATTTTACTTCATTTTATTCTCGAGGCTACCCGGAGAGTTCCATGCGGGGCATACGTACACGTAGACGTAAAACAGATCGCGGAAAATCTACCCCATTGTTCTTCCTTCGGCGAGAAAGAGGAGACTATCGGCTTAGCTCCTAGTCGAGTCGGCCGGTTGAGTTTTAGGAAACGGGATTTTTTTTTCATTCTCTCTCCCTCGTTTTTTCCTCCTTTTTCGTGCCGATTCTGCCGGTAGCCTCGCGAATAAATAGAGGGGCCAGAGAATTTAAAGGTGGAAAAAAAAGTATGAAGGCACGCTTCTTAATACTGCCTCCATGAATGCTTTCTCGAGCATTCCCTCTTGGAAATTAGCGAAACGAGTGAGCACATCGAGCAACGAGGATAGGAGATTCGTTTAGGTACATTCGTGCCTTTTAGAGGAGGCGCTTCCCGATTTAAAAAAAAAAACGATTCGGAAAGAGTTGTACGAAATTTTTAAGAGCTAGCCGATTCTTTGATTCTTCTGCGCACTGCGGTATTTAAAAAGTGAGCAACGGCGAGCAGATAAAGAACCAACAGATTTTTAAACATTGAATGTTTGCCTAATCTTAAGAAACACGCTGGTGTAAAATCGTTTTCACGTTGAATGAAGAAAACTAGCGCTTCTTCTTGTTCCCTTTTAAAAGCAAACGTACTCTTTACGTATTTATTTATCGACTCTATTCGAAACATAAACACCATTCCCGAGTTAGACGACACGCATAAATATTCACGTTTGCGACGAAATAACGTAGCAACGATCGTGAAAATCATTTCGCTTTATTCTATTCCCTTTCTTTCACGAAGAGTCCGGCATTCGAACGAAACTGAAGCATGAAACCGCGAAGCATCACGAAAAATCTACCCCATTGTTCTTGAGGCAACGAAAGAAGGGCTGTGGAGGACGATGGATTTACCTCTCGTACCAGTTAGTTTGGGGAGAGTCAGAAAATCCTTGATACCGGTTTAAAAAAGCTGACCCGAATTCACCTAAATTATTGTGAACAAAAATTGAAGCACTGAAAAACAATTCTTTTGTACGACGAATTGAAAAAAAAACTGTACGGTATCTTCCTTGGAGAGGAAAGATTAGGAAGATATTTAGGAAGTAATTGAAAAGTAGTAATAAATCCAGTTATATGTTTTATTTGAACATTTTCAAGATAGATGATAATTCAGATCGAAAACGAGAGCGAGAAATAGTAAAACAGGTTCAAGAAACATTGTCGGAAAAATGGAAGATTGAAAAAGGCAGAGAAATATGTAAAATTATTGGGTAACTCGATCAATAATATGAGAGAGATCGTTCGTTAGGCTCTCAGTTACTGTCGCCATTCGAATCGTGAGTAATCAAAGCCGGCACAAACGTGATTGAAATATAATATCGCGCGAATTTGTTCGTATCATTCACCCTACGGCGGCCACGGACCGTCAAAGTGAGCCCCTCCAGCATTTTTTCCAATGTTCTGGTTAATTTTTTATTCGATCCATATTTCACGTACGCTACAACGAAATACTGCCCCACTAAATTCTGACGGTAACCTCTACCCTTGTGCCCGGCGATATTTGTAATTTGGAACTAAATGAGAAGACTCATCGAACGGAGAATCGAATGCTTCTCCACGAGTGTGTCAACGCGATACTTAGCAATCCCGTGTTGGATACCAAACTAATTCTTTGCGATATAATAGCCAAATATTACTAAACGTGATTCAGGGTCCAAACGGGAAGTGTTACTTATCTCCGATTCCGTCATCGCTTTTCCTTCAAAATATGTTTTCGAGACCTTTAATCCTAACGGATGTCACCGAAAGAGCGATCGTCCTTTCTGGGCCTTACTCATGAGAAGTCAGGGTCATCCAAACCTCCAACCACACTGTACGAACTGGTAGCATCGAAAGGGTTAATATTTTA
Organism: Cerceris rybyensis; assembly: GCA_910591515.1. Lineage (NCBI taxonomy): Eukaryota > Metazoa > Arthropoda > Insecta > Hymenoptera > Crabronidae > Cerceris > Cerceris rybyensis. Next base: position 1,443,790 of record OU342796.1, on the reverse strand, counting down.
CTGTAAGTCTCCACTCTGGAGAGATGTGACTCCGGACATTCTCACGTCTGTTTATCGTCAGGGAGACTTTCTCCAGCAAGGGATGGAAGACGGTCTCCTCTTTCGGGAAAAGAAGACCTTTGAAGGACTCCGTCAACGAAGAAATGGAGGCGTCGTACATAGTGTATTAAAAGTAGTTCTCATGGCTTCCAGTGGGTGTTGTACATCCTTGGATCGTTAGAGATTTGCGAAAAAAGACGGTCGCAAAATGCGGGACTTGTGACTTGATTTTGGCTTGATAAGTCAGCCTTCCAAGTCTTCGGTCCTTTGGAAAAAAACACATGAGATATTCTTCCTAGCAGTACACGAAATTAGAAACATGAAGACTGGGTCACCGAACTAGCAAAGAAAGCGCAAGTGATGCTCTTCTCAAACGGACTCTTGAGTGAACCTGACACCGAACAGAGATCATTGTCATTTTCGTAGCTCCCGAAAAATTGCATCGACAGACTTCGATCGAAAGAAAGTCGCGGTTACTTCTTCTTTGCTCTTTCCACAAGCTCATTCTCTGCTATAGATGATCATTATGTTGTATCAGCCGTATGTCGGAATATCGTATTGTATCATAGTTATATATGAGTCGCTCAGAAGCCAATGTGGTTAAGTCCAGAAAACAAGAATTGAGAAAATCAATGTGTTTTGATACATTAATTTTTAAAATTCTTGGTTTATTAATTTGATCAGAAAAGTATATACAGTCATTTTTTAAAGTGTAAACTCTGCCAAAAAACAAGATATGTACAGGATATGCAAATAAAAACGTAAGTATTTATTGGAACAATGACAGCATCTTAAAAATTTTAGGACATATCTTTTGGCAGCTAAAAAAGATAAGAAATTTATGTAAAAATAATACAATAACATTTGTTGTCACAAGTTTTATGTTTATTCATCATAACAAACATCTTCTTCTTCCGAGTCATTTAAATGTAAATTTTGATCTCCACGTGTTGTTTTGAATGTCGTGTAAAAGTCATGTTTAATTGGAGGTATATACTTTAATAAACTCATGATGTCTTTTTTTGTTTCTTTTGAAATTGTTCTGCCATTAGGATATAATATTGGTTGAGTTATATTTTCTAAAATTCCTGGCCTACCTATTTTTTTTTTTTTCTTATATCAATTTCATGAAAGGTATCATCCTCGTCAAAATTATATTTGAACTTAATGCTGCTTGGGTTTGACCTTTCTAGTTTTATCCATCGCATATTAAGCCAATTGACTGTTAGTCCACTTATTATTTTAAAAAGTCAGAGTTTTTACAGTTATTAAAGAAAACTTATTTAATGTTTTTGATAACACAATAATTTTCACAAACACTTCAATGTAATATTTTTATGTTTTAACCAAAGTTTGGATATTTCAAATTAAAAGAAAGCACGTACATAAAACTCGAACAATTCTAAATAGTAGAAGTAACAGTTACAGTTACTATGAATTTGTTGTTTTTCAGTGTTACCAACAAATATTGAAAGAAGAAGACGAATTTAATTTTTATTTCAAAGTTTATGTAAAAAAATATTGATAAAAGGTGGACTTATTCACAATGGCTTCTGAAATTATTATATTATACAATATATTCAGAAGCTATAAAAAAGGGCTGTCTGACCTAGAAAAAAGGAAGCAACGAGTAAATCCTTTAATAACTAAGAAGAATATTATTTATTTCATCAATATTTACAAAAATCAGAAAATATCAAAAAATGGACTTAACCGCATTGGCTTCTGAACGACTCATATCATGACATTACAAAAACAAAAAGTATATCGAATTTTTTCCTGCTTCGTCATAAATAAAACATTTGTCTGTTCTAGAAAGAAATTTTTCAACTACGTACGATGCAAACTAAAACCGCACAATGCAGAAAGACCGAGTAAGCTGGAAACTGATGAAAATATGGTGCAAGGTCCACCCTCTATTATATGTATACATACGTCCTTCAAGCATCCCGTTAAATCGTTCTTTTATAGAGCCTTAAATCGTATATGACCGACATTAATCTAATCTCCATCCAATACTACTTTTCCACTCGGCGAAAGTGCCTTCTTCAAGCAGCAAGTGGCTGGCATATTTAAACTATAACCACGACATCCTTCCTTCTTCTCCTTACCTCAAAGCATACAAAAAGGAGGCTGAAACGCAAGAGATACCGAAACGTCGGTACAACGACATCGTATTCTTGTAAGTTGCAATGGTACAGATGGATTATCTCTGTTACCCCGCTACATAGGTGTAAGCAGTTAATCGAGCCAGTTTATGGGACGCTCGAAAGTGTCCGATCGAGGGTCTACGGCCGTCGCCGAACAGCTTCCTCTTTACCGTCCTATCGATAAAATCTGGGCCTTCTGCGTACTCCGTAGGATCTAACGCGCGGACATACCGCGCCGGTTCGCTCTAATCTGATCCACGGAATGCCAGGAACGAACCATTCGCGGTTATTACGCGCAACTACATCGCCGATAGAAAGCACCCTACTAGCAACCACGTGATACGTACACAAACCAGCATTATGGGTACACAGCGTGGATGATAGTTGAAGAGATCGAAATTGTCCCCCCAGGCGCCGGAGCTTCGATCCTTCGTTTTCGTACACGCCCGACTATTCTATCTCTCTCCCCCTATCTTTCTCTCTCCTACCCCAATTTCTCGCATAAGTATCGAACTGCAATTAAACGTACCATTGCCTTCGTCCTACGCTTGCTCGGTGAATCTGCGAATGTTTTCAGACAAGGTCGAAGATTCGCGATAATCGAATTTCATCCGGATAGGTTTCTCTCGTCGATTGTGGGGCCAATAAGATAAGGCAAATTGGATTTATCGGAAAGCAGGTGGCGGTACTACGTTTGTCGCAAATGTTTCTGGATAAATTAGGAGGGTATCTCCTTGATATCGATGTAGGTGTTAATTGAGTGTACGGTGCACGTGGTTGTACGCCCACTCTCGAAAGGGAATATTCATAGGGAATATTAAATACGAGAGAAAGTTCAGGAAGAACGTGAAAGGCACTCGAAACGATATTATGAAACCATCGATTAATATCGTGCGTATTAACCTAACGAAGCGGCACCTTAAAGAGAATATAATCTTATCAACAAAGCAGGGCGTTGAGGTGTAAGTCCTTTGTAACAGGAGGTAGTTGTCGTAGGTCTTCCAGGGTGTACAGCGCGGTATGCGCAAGGAGGGCATAAACCGAGACAATAGCCGCCTTAGGGCATTCGAGATGACCGCCATTAGGAGAGAACGTCCCTCGCCTCTCTAACTCCGTTCGTCTCCTTCCTATACATCCCTCATGGCATACAAGCGACAAACTCTCCGACGACGAAATTTCAAGCGACTCGGCTAAAATACGACCGTTAATGTGCTTCACGAAGTGGGAAAACAAGTTGAGATATTATTGGGCCATGGCTATCACCGTATCTTCCGAACCGTCGAACATTGCGAATTAAAAAAAAAACAAAATAGGAATTTGTGTTGAGAATCTTTTTCAAACATTTGCTTTCTCAAGAAAAATTCTTTATTTTACGAAGGTTCAACTTAGCCGCAATTAGTCCTACCGGCTACTCCCGTAGAAAACAAAGATAATATCCTCCATTGGGATAGTGGATGGCGTTCGACGAACCGGTTAGCGAGGGAAATTCCGACTATCGGCGGAAACATCGAAACCAGAGTTTTGGAGTTTCCGCGGTAACTTTGCGCACCGGGGTCGGGAACATTATTCTCACGCGCGATTATCGCGCGACCTGCGACGCGAGAAGAGATTGAGAGAGAGAAAGAGGAAGAGAGGAGAATGGAGAAAGGGAAGGAGAGAGAATCGAGTCCGTTTCCGAGGTATTCGAGGCGCAAACGATAAAGGGCGGAGTTTCGGAGTGAAGCCTGGAGGGCGAGAGATGTTTCCGCGGCAGGATATATGGAGGGAAAAGAAGAAGGCTGCGGAAGATACGATGAAGAAAGAAAAGGCGAGGGAGAGGGTGGTACGAGGCCAAACTGGCCTCTACGAGTGAGTAATAAGCACCTGCCCGCCTTGAAAGCAGGGACTTGATTCATTTCGCGGTAAGTACAGAGCGCGCCAAACGGACCGGACAACGACGCCTTAGGCCTCAGGTTCGACTTCTCTTCTGCCTTCTCGCGATACCTCGTACTTGTTTTCTTCTCATTCGAGGGAATATACATTTTCTTTTCCGTTTCCCTTTGCCACGGAAAGAGCACGGGCGAAATATTTTTAGTCGTTTTCGAAGGAACTTAAATGATCTTAAAGCGCGCTTTGTTACTTTGGAGTGGGTGGTCTGTAAGTTATTCTTGACATAGAACTGGATATCTAACTCTATAGGGTCTACTTATTAGCCTTGAAGAAAAATCAATTTTGGAGTTTAGTAAACGGGTTAAGATCGATACAACGATCACTACTGCGTATTAGTTAAACTAACAACAACAACAGCTGAGATTAACATGTATAGAAGAAAAAAACCTAACCACTTCTACCCTTCGATAATTCCTCTGAATGCTTTAATTCTTCAAACGTAAATTAAACGCGTCAAAGGCACAGCAACATCACTGAGGTGCAATCATTCAGCTGTTCGTACCACAATCGGAATTTCTCTGTCGGGAAAGACGCTTGGAAGTTAGGAAAAATTAACGAAGTAAAGAACCTACGTGATCATCGAGCTGTCGCGAATTAACCGTCACGTAGCAAGCCACTTGGGCGTTATTCTGACGCGTAACACGATCGAAAAAACAAGGAGGAAAACGGGAGAAGAAGGTAACGCGATTATGTCAGGTACACATGGAGGATGATCGCAGAGCGGGGCGGTTCTCCATGGAACTCGTATGTACGTATGTATGTACGTGGGGGCATAGTCGGCGCAAAGTGGTCGGAAACGAGGTTATCATTTTCTCCGGCGAAGAGCCGTCAGCTGGACGAGAACCATGGGGATAGGCGATACTAGATACTCGGAAAGTTGACGGGAGATACGTTTGACGGACGAATATCCAAAGTTTTGACGGGGACGTCAGCCCGATACTCATGAATTACGAATGAATTTTCTTCCCCCATAGTTCGACTCTGTTCCTCTTACTTTTCTTTTTCGTTCTTCGCTGCTTCCTCTTCGAGGACGCAACGTAGAGCGGTGGCTATCGAAAAAAGTTATTTGTTCTGTCCCTCAGAGCCGGGAAACCGAAAGGAAGCTATATGAATTTGTGATCAAGAACAAGTCGAAAGTCCGCAGAATCTTATCCGATGAAAAATTCGTATCGACGAACGATGAAACGTTAAGTAAGGTAACGATGGTTGAACGTCGACGAGTTGTATGAAACGTTAAAGAAAAAACAAATCAAGACGTATGAGGATAATTGCATCGTGTAAAATATTCTTCCAGGAGGGTAGGAAATTCTTGGAAGAATTTCGTTGAACGGAGAATGGCGGTATCATGAAAGAAAAGAAGGTGCCGCAAACGGTACAGTAATGGTATAATAAATGTTTACCTGCTGAAAAGTTGAGCGAAAACGCGCAATAAAGGCGCTGACGTTACCGGGATCGGACCGTTTTGTGAAACCGTGAGATATTCTCTGGTTTCGAGGAGCGAGTAAAACGTACCCAAAGCCAAGTAGGAATTACATTCGCGGTAGCCGTTCCCGAGAATGTTTCCTGCTCGCGAAACGACGGTTTCCAAACGATCGTGAATTTTAGAAAATATGCCGACAATAAAGTTTTGGCGATACCGAACGAGGGGAAATTTTCTTTTCTCGAGTCCGCGACTTATTCCTCGGCTTAAGCCGACGTAACACCGGTGGAAAGTGGAGCAGAAAATACGACGTCTACGATTCTTTCTAATAATTCTTCCAACGCTTCTAAATTTCTTACAAAGTGATTCCAAATGGGAAACTGTTAAATTTGAAAGAATAATATATATCCCATCGTCGATAATTCCTTTCCAGTCGTTGTCCACGAAACAAACGATGAGTCGGAAAAAAAGGACAGGAGAATAGTGCACGTGTACGGACAAATATCTAAAAACAACGTTTTAGAGTAATTAATAAACGATTACACGGCGCATCGCATGCAGGTGTGGAACTTCATCGTCGTCGCGAAAGTGGCGCGGAAAAAAAGCGATAAAATAAAAAACCGTTTACGCACGAGTCGCCCTCGTGTCGCCATCGGCGGCCCCTCTCTCGTATCAAAAGTGGTACGACACGGGAAAGCATGGAACGTCGTTCACCAACGGATAAAACAAGTGTCAGTGCCGTACCCACGAGTGGGTGGATTATCCCCATAAAAATCCCGGAGCTGGGAACTATAGGAACGGCGGCCCGAAGGGGGGAGCAGTCGCGGATCCCGGGGAAGAGAGAAAGAGAGGAAGACACAGAGAGAGGTACAGAGAAAGAGAGAGAGAGAGAGTTACACGACGTGAGCACGGGAGGAAGAGTCGGAGAAAAAGGGAACGAGAATTACGCGATGCGCCAGAAACGACAGAAAATATAAACCAGGTGAATTTCACTGGGGATATAGCAGTTTTGGTATAGAGTACAAATACGAGAGTCTCCTCTGCTTCCGTCTCTGTTCCACCGATTCCCTTTCTATTGTTTCTCCTGGCTGTCCGCTTTTACCGTTTCACGGTGTGAGGGACCACGCCGTTAAATGTTCCATACCGCCGAATATTTCGCGGCGCTTGCACGCCAGGGAACTAGGGGCCCCTTTATTCCACCGAATAAAGGCATAAACTTCCGATTAGGCGGCAACAGACACGCGGATACCCCTAGGATGCCGCTTCCGTCTGCAGCCGCCGGAAAACCGACTGTTAAAAACGGGAATCCGACTCTGCTTGTTGTTCTTCTACTTCTTCGTCCTGCTAAATCCTTCGATATCTTTCCCGCAGCAAATTTAACCGTTTCTCGGAGCAAAACTACGATCGCCGTCATGTTTCGTGTAGGGAAAGTATAGAGAGTATACTATAAATACATTTTATTTGGTTATTATGCTGCTAAGTGTGAGTCGAAAATTATTTTTTCATCTTTATAAAGTTGCATGTCACAGATATCGCTAGAATTGCGTAAATAGGAAACTGTGCAAAATTTGCATCGCATGACAAGATCAAAAATATATCTTTACTACTAAATTTCTTTATATTAAATCTAATTGTAAGTATAACAGTATATCAAAAAGTGATATTGGACTTTAAGGTAGTTCTATGCAAATATTTTTTTCGACAATCTTTTTTTAAATTTTGGATATCCATGCAGTATTATATTCCAAAACAATTTGCGAAAGATCAATGAAATTAACCACATAGTTTATGAGAAAATTATTTTCAAAATAAATTATTTTTACACGAATCTTATAGAGACAGCCATTTTTACATGCCTTGGAATGGAGGTTTTTATTTTTTTCAACCGAAACGAGTCGACAAAAATCTTTATAAAAATAATAGTGGCCTAATCAATTCATTTAGAACCCGATGTAATTTTTCTATCATTATTTACCACGTACTTATGAAGAAAACTTCTATTAAAAGTTGAAAAAAATCTATGAAACGCATGCCTTCACACAAACCATACTTCATGCTACTTGAGATTACTTTTGGATGTTCGGCTTCTCCACTAGAATGAGTTAAATTTCTGATTTGTTTTTTCAGTTTCCCTTTATTGAGAATCTCCACTGCTTTCAAATTTCTTTCAAGAGTTTTTTTTTCACAAATTTGTCATTTGTCGTTTTCAGAAAAACGTCTCAACTCTAATAACTGTCAAATTCTCATTTGTATTTATAGGTTAGAGAGTAGGTTGAATGATGCGATGTTGCCACGATGTATTTGGCATAGTGTACGTCAAAAAATTCTCTCTATGTACACACCTTTTTATGTGCAGTAGGTACCGTATCGACAAAAGTTTGATTTAAAATAAATAAATTAGAATTATTTCACATATTTAAACAATTATTTTTCTCTTTATAAACATTTACTATGATGATTATAATAGAATCGTAAAAGTATTTTTACCAATTTTTGTGAAAAAATGATATAAAAAAAATTAAAATTTGAAAACATAAAAATAAATTTTTTGTTCTGAATATGCATAGAACTACCTTAAACGAAGAATGTTGTATAAACAATTTAAGCTGTTCGCATATGCCCTAATTCACTCACAATGCCAATGCATAAATGCGTTTCGATGATAGTGAACAGTGAAAGTGAGCGCATACATGCGCTTGTTATACAAATATGTGAATCAATAAGTTAGGACTAGTGGCCGAGCGTGTATAGGAATTTTGGAACAAAAATGCCCTTCGTATCATTACAAATATCGAGGTTATACAGGTTGTCACAGAATAATGGGAATTTTTGAAATGCGCAATGACAGCCATGAGTAGGTGGCAGCACTGCGGGACAGTGACCTTGAGAAAGTAAACACTTTGCCATTTTAGTAACAATGTATCAATGGAACGGGCAACAGCGTGCGATAGCCATAAAAATGTTTTATAAAAACAGTGACAGTTTGGAGGCTGCGCAGAGTTCCGTTCGTGATTGTCCATTTGTCCGTTTGCGATTTTTTCTTGTGGGGCTATCTCAAGAGTAAAGTGTATGTATACGAGTCGACCAACAACTATGGATGAGTTAAAACAGAGAATTCAGGGGTGAAAATTCGCAGTATCTCAGCTGACAATGAGATGTTGCAGCGGTCAATGAGGAATCTCAACAGCAGATTCCAAGAATGCATTCGTACATACAGGAGGATGATATATAAAGGACGTAATTTTTAAAAAATGATAAACTCCATTAAGGTTCCTTAAATTGCAAACTTTAAGGTTTCAACTACTATGAATAAAATATTTTTCTTCCATCGCTCTTGGTTTTATTGGATCGTTAAAAAGTTCCCGTTTTTTGTGTCACCTTGTATTTTTGGTTAATTACATTAATGTTCTAAAACATGTTTGTTAGGTCTTGCCCAATTTTAACACGCAAGGTAATGTTTGCTTAATTTCCTTGAATGAGTTAAAATTGTCTTTAACGTCTCAAGAGGTTCGTTTACACTAGCCTTATATACCAAGATGGTCAAAATGACTTGTGCTGAATTTGTTGTGAATAGTCCTGTTTCTAGCGCTGTTTCTCTTCCAATTTTCTTCGCCCCTCTTGTAGACTGAAAACGATTAAATCAATCAAGTGTTTTGCCTTCTCTAGTTCTTTTATTCCAACGTATTCATTTGCCATTTCGAAATATGTTAGCTTAATCATTAGTAGGTGTAGTGTTGAACTCTTGAGTATCTTTTGTACAGCTAAAATGAGAAGAATAGTTCGAGAATTTCTAAATAACGCAGAAACGAAGAAAGAAACGTCGCGTGAGATAACGCGATTCCCTTTAGCTTCCGAGTTAGCAAAGGGTCTAGCCGAATAAGGGGGTCAAAAGTGCCCTTGAGCCGATTTATTCGACGATGGGTCATTCGATAGGTGATGATGAAAAACCATTGCACACAAATTTTTAATCCGATACCTTCACCGGGAGGGTAGTTATAGGGTAAAATCGAAAAATCAGTTTTTGCCTCATTTTCCCCAATTAATGTGGTGCAAAAATTCCCCAAAAATCCTAACACATTCTAAACATGAATGTACAGGTTAGGGATTTTTTTCAGATTTTTCCTTTGCAAGTTCCACTCACGAAAAATGAAAAACCAAAAAAAAAATTTTTAAGCATCGATTTCGTATTGAAATCTTCCGAGCACAACTTTTTCCTTTTTACAGTAGTTGCGTAATGTTATCCTTGTTATACCCTAATTTTTTTCAGATTTTTTGAGTACGGTGCATCACGGTCGGAAAAATCAAAAACCGATTTCTGGGACACATTTTGGGCTGAAACTCGCCCATTATCTGTCATTCTTGAATGATTTTAATACAGTATGTTCATATTGTTACCTTCAATGTTTCTGCATAGAAATATGTAGATGTTAAAGAACAATATCGGTATAATTAAATAAATTGCTGATTGTATGGTCTTTATAACCTAGAATTTGAACCGTTCTATCAAAAGCATTAATGGCACAGTGGCTATGGTGTCTGCCTGTGGAATCGCTGGACACTTTTTTGTCGCGAGTTCGAATCTCCATGTGGGACTTAAGTCTTTTCTGCCATTTTTTTTTTTTTTTTTTTATTAAAGACATAACAATATTCAGTAGTAGCTTTAAAATGTTTCACAGATATTGTTATGCCTTTCAACAATATAAAATCTATAGAAGAATAATCGTAAAACATGCTTTTCTTATAGTTAGATATGCAACGTTTAGCAATTATAAGTATTCTCAAACATTTTATATCGTTCATAGATATTGGATTATTGCAATGTATGAAAATATATTTTAAGTATGAAAGAAATATAAAATTCAATGTACAGAATGTAAAAAAGTACTTGTAATTGTAAATCGTGACATGACTGGAAAGAGTCGATGAAGAAATAAGTATACTGTATAATTATGTTTAGAAGTATCTGTGAAACATTTTAAAGCTACTACTGAATATTGTTATGTCTTTAATAAAAAAAAAAAAAAAAAAAAAAATGGCAGAAAAAAACTTAAGTCCCACATGGAGATTCGAACCCGCGACAAAAAAGTGTCCAGCGATTCCACAGGCAGACACCATAGCCACTGTACCATTAATGCTTTTGATAGAACAGTTCAAATTCTAGGTTATAAAGGCCATACAATCAGCAATTTATTTAATTATACCGATATTGTTCTTTAACATCTACATATTTCTATGCAGAAACATTGGAGGTAACAATATGAACATACTGTATTAAAATCATTCAAGAATGACAGATAATGGGCGAGTTTCAGCCCAAAATGTGTCCCAGAAATCGGTTTTTGATTTTTCCGACCGTGATGCACCGTACTCACAAATCTGAAAAAATTAGGGTATAACAATGATAACATTACGCAACTACTGTAAAAAGGAAAAAGTTGTGCTCGGAAGATTTCAATACGAAATCGATGTTTAAAAACTTTTTTTTGGTTTTTCATTTTTCGTGAGTGGAACTTGCGAAGGAAAAATCTGAAAAAAATCCCTAACCTGTACATTCATGTTTAGAATGTGTTAGAATTTTTTGGGAATTTTTGCACCACATTAATTGGGGAAAATGAGGCAAAAACTGATTTTTCGATTTTACCCTATAACTACCCTCCCGGTGAAGGTATCAGATTAAAAATTTGTGTGCAATGGTTTTTCATCATCACCTATCGAATGACCCATCGTCGAATAAAATCGGCTCAAGGGCACTTTTGACCCCCTTATTCGGCTAGACGCTTTACGCGCTAAAAGACCACAAGAGAATCGCCGGTGCAAAGGACTGTAAACCGAAGCGGCCATCGAACGGAAGCGCAATCATTCTATGATCGTCTGCGAAACGAGAGAATCGAGAGTCGATTTTGGATTGATCGTCTAGTCAGGAAGGTAGCGGTAGTACAAACACGAAGGAAGGGCGGGAGAGGTCATACGATATAAAGAGATTCGCATGGATTTCTATGGGATTGTCACCGTCCCGTCCCCGTGAATTAAACATTCCATCGGCTTCGAGCAGACTGGCATCGATATTTTTGAAATTCGACAGTCCGCCTCAAATATTTGACTATGTACCTTCCATTGCCAAGATTCCTGTTGACACGGTGCGGCCGATCGCGGTATCAGTTTTGTCTTTCGCAAAATTATTCAGGACCCTCTCTCCCCTTCTCCTCAGCCCATTCGCCGTTATCACTCTGCTCACTGTTGTCGTTTCACGGCGAGATCGATGTATCGATTTTGAGAATAGGAATAAACGCTGATTCTATCTTTCGCGGGACACTCGAAAAATAAATGAATCAGAATGAAAAACTTGCTATTTGACATTTCAAAGGAGCGACGTTTCTCGTGGACCAGTTAGTACGACGTATTGAGGTAAAATTTGTTTTTTTCTTTTCGATCGACAGACGTAGAGGACTCTGAGAATTTTTGGAATAATATTTTCTCAAAGGATAAAGGTCGAGGGTATTCTGACGATTTGACGTCCGCGTCGTAGCGTGATCACTGGAGAAGAATTTGTAACGCGGAAGATCAAAGAAACTGTTCGAAACGTGCATTACGATTGAAAATTCAGTACCAAATACAGCGAGTAGTTTCCGTCGGTTGTGTAACGATTGCTCAATGGTTCACGAGCTACATATAGATCATGATGTTACGGGAAGGCCGATATTAATAGCAAAACGGTTCGTTCAAATGATTCCGTCAAATCGCACAAACGGATGGATGTACGTTCCGATGCACACATAGAAACTGCAAAATGTATGTGTAGAGAGAAAGAGAGACTGGCGCAGAGAGAAAGAGAAACAGAAACAGAGAACATCGGAAGACAGAGAAGGAAAGAGCGAAATAGATGGATGGGGACTGTGAGGGTATGCAGAGAAACGAATAAATATATGTATAAATATAAGCGAAGCGTACAGGTACAAAGCAGGCAGTGCGAGGGTAACGCACCGAGCCTGATCGAACAAGAGATTCAAAGAGGAAGGGGATCGCAGCGAGGGGAATTGATTTTAGCACCGGGCTTTGTGAAATGAAACCTGGCCGAGCCATCGCCATTAACAACGATAAAAATAATCCAATCCGACGTTTGTTTGATCTATCAGCGCCTATATTTCGCGCGCGCTCTGTTCAACTGATTACGATCCTTCCTGATTTCACCCACGCGTTCGCCAATTTCCCATTGACTCCTAAGATACTTATTTGCCATTTGGACGTCAACGCATTAAACGTCGACACAAAGAGTATGTTCATCGACTCGTGTAAATGTATGTATTTCAACGAAACATGTTTTCAAAAGAAGTGTCTCTATATTACCATCTTTTCCTATGTATACATTGAAAATTGTTCGTCAAATATGTTATATTCCTTAATACGGTTTCAACAAGTTTATTAAAAGGGGAAGACGAGTCACAGATCGTCAAACTAATTTCGAAGGGATTGCAAACAATGTGTTAAAGTTTGAATCTTAATTCGTCCATTTAACTCTTTCCTCATGGGAGTTCGCTCCGTCGGAGATTCGTCACTGAATTCAACCCCGCTTCGAAAACGGGGGGGGGGGGGGCATTTAAAAAACTCTCTTATTATCTCCCTCTTATCGTACACATAGTCCACTATGAAATAAAAAAAATAGACAACAGAAGATCGTCTCGACGACCAAAATATATTACGTATATTCAAAATGTTCTTCGAGTTGAATTAACCCAATGTGGATCGAGAGATACTTTATAGATGCTGCATAATTCGGTGGCGACTAAGGCTGGCGCTCGTACATATCGGTATCCGCCAAATAAACCGCACATATTTTCACGGAAAAATGAAATGTTAAGTTTCGTTGCAAGAGGAATTAACTATAATCGGTCAACGTCAGCAAATATTCATGGACATCCTTTGAACGTCGACCCACACGGTAATAACAGTAAATCAGAATGAGGTAATTAATTTTTGTTCTTCTCGAAAGTCAGAATGGTAAAGGTATATTCTCCGGCGAAATATTTGAAGTGACAGAGGGTTCGGTACATCGAAACGACCTCATTACGATATCTCGACGCGTGGAGGAGGGTTACGTGCCGATAGAAGAGGGCAAAGGTAAAGGGCGAGAAGCACACTCGAGAGAGCCTGGACCGGCAATTATCGTAATTACACAATTATTATAATTGACTGGTCTCTTAATTTACGTATATGCTAATATAACTGTATACCGCGCCAGCCCACCCATAATGTCCACGTATGAATTATTAATTGGAACTATATGCCGAGCTGTGCTGTGATTATTTATTAAAACTAAGCCCGTAGACCGACTAAATTTGTCCCGCTCTTGCGCCGCAGCCGGTAATTGTTTGCCGAAAACAAAGGGAAAGGCAACGCGTGTAAGGAATGAACCGAAACTCAAATCGCACGGTAATCATTCCGAATTCTCCTTGAACCTTTAAACCCTAAAGTTAATACCTCATTTCTGAATTACAGTCACTTTTTAATACTACAATTATATACCGACCTTATATCTGTTATAATTAAACACATATACTAAATAAGTACATTGGAGAAAGTGGTCATCTGAGAAAGATGATCAGTTAAGTAATTATTATTTCATAAGATGGAAGTCAAATATTTATTATCTAACTCCCATTTTAATTTCAGAATTTGTAGGAAAAATTGGTAAACGGCCACATTGCCTGCCCTGATAGTTTTAGTATTGAAAGCGATAAACGATGTAAACACATATAGCTTACTATGATAGGTTTTTTTACCTGCACGTATAGAATCTTTTACAAATAAGAAACAGTTGTAAGGAAAGGAATATCCACCATATTACCGGCAATGATTTCCATATCTCAAACACTTTACAAAACCGAAATACATCAAAACCGTAAGTTCCGCGGTTGTTTCCATACCTTCCACAAAAGGGGTGTATATTTTCGTCAGCGGAATATCCAATTTCAAGCGATTCCCTTCAACCTAGACGAAAGTCAGACACGCGCACGAAAGGAGATGAAAATGGAGAATCGCGCGTCTCCTCTCAATTGCATGTGTATAAGTACGAACGGAGATGAAAAAAATGTCGGTGTAACGGAGGTAAAAGTAACGTGTAAACATAGCGAATGGTTATACTAGGACCGCTGGCGCCGTTTCTCCGTCCAGGGAGTACCGCAGTCACGTGGTCTTAGTTTCGTGAATAATGGCCCAATTAGGAAATAATAATACGTCTCTTCCCGTGGCACGACTCTGAGTTAGAGTTGCGAGTCTCGAGTGGTGTGCGGCCTCTCATTATGATGCCTCACAAAGGAGGCTCGGAAACGTAGAAAGACCAAGGGCGCAGGGAATGGAGAAGGGACTCCGCTCGCCAACCAAGAATAATTAGCAATTCTTAATTACCAGTCAATTACAATTCTTCGTCCGCAGGGGCTTCTTATTTGGAGTTTACTTCAACAGCTTTCGGTTATATCTCTCGGCGTTTTTACGGATTAAGTAATCGCTAATTAATTAATAAGAAAAAGGACAAATGAGGAGAAAGTGGACGAGGTTGTCGCAAATTTCTAGAGGCAGCCAAGGATGGTACGGTAATCGGGATACTGAAGTACAGTACATATTACGCGTTTTTTTTGTGGACGGTGCTTTTAGGTACTTAACTTTTTTAAATTTAAAATCCACCCGTCGGTGCTGGAAGAAACTCGCAATCCCGTTATGCAAGAAGGCACTTTAATTCGAATTCGCGTGGTAATTGGTATTCAAGATTTTAAGAGAGCAGTTCCATACGTCGAAGGACAGATGGAAATTTAATTAGCGAACCAGTTGCCTTTTACTGGGATTCGTTGATATGTTTCCAGCATAGAGAGGAATTGAATCGAATCGTAACAGGAAATGACTCAAAAAATACGATCGAATTTTTGCCAACGATAAAAAGAACGTAAACGGTAATATTGAAAGGGGGCAAGTATGACGATCGATGAAGGGTAGACACATAGACACCGGGGATGGGACGAACTAGTTGAATCAAAAGATATATAACTAATAACTCTTAAGGACAAGGAAAGGACAATTTCCAAAATTTTTCAATTTGTAAGTTCCGTTTGTTCAACGTTTCTTTTATTGCGAAGGAAATTGGGTTGAGTATCGATCGTGAAAAATACGAGAATCTCGATAAAAATATGACTTAAGAAAGAACAGCGGGGAAAAAAGGCAAGCGCATGGACGAGGGGAAGAAACTCAAACCGAAGATGTACGAGAACGGAAAGGGTCGAACGGAGAGTCAGTGAGTGAGAAAGTATGAGAGAGAAAAAGAGTGAGCGGACGTGGAGAAAAATAACGAGAGAGAAATTTCGAAAAGCGACGTTCGAGTCTCACTCGTAGAAACGAACGAACGAGCTATTCGTTCCATGGAAACCTAATTTGAGCGTTCGCCTTCCCTGTACATGCAGGCGCGTACCTACACCTCTATACATCTGGATACCCTCCGTCATTGCCGCAGCCTTAATTAAACGGCGTTCCACGGATAATTAGCAATGAGTTTCGCTACTTTTGCCGCGTGCGGCCCCGAGATCCACTTCATAGACAATCGGGGTCGTGAGAACACCGAGGCAGTCATTCAAATACGAACGCCCGCGCTTATGACTCGAGCCGCTAATTATATTTGCAATTAACCCCGGAGCGCGCGCCTCGGAGGGACAGAGAAGAAGAGAGAAAGAGAGAAAGAGAAAGGGAGACCAAAGAGTGACGGAGAAAGAGTAAGAGAGAGCAAGAGAACCACAGAGAGGTAGTATGAGTGAAAGAGCGCGCGCACGCCGGATAGAGAGAGACGAGGAACGACCCACCCTCCCAGCTTAATGTCTCGCGCACGAATTCCAGTTTACGATTGCAAATGAGAGCCGACCCCCATTGTGTCTCGAATTAAGCAAGTATGGCGGACAAGTAAGTAAGTAATTAGTCCCCCGAGCGTGCGTACATTTATGTACGCACGTCTCGGAGTTAATTAGCCGGATTGTATTCCGGGCAGCATTATGAATTACGATTGAATTATAGACATTGATTGCGAGCTCTTATCGCTGTATGTATTACTAGCCAGATTGTACAACGGATCCAAATCGATAGCTTTTACGTTTTCCTCTTTTTCCTGATACTACGTATTATTTATTGTTCGAACGATGTTAATATTCTGTGAACGACGTAAAAGAGGCACATTGAATTCTACCGTGTTATCCAAGGAGATAAAGAAAGATAAAGAGAGAGAAATGAAAGAAGAACGGAATGTTTTGCCACCCGATGCGGTGGTACGAAAACACGAAGAAGAGGCGGAGAATTTTCGAAAAAGAGATATGGTTAAAATAACTCGCGTATCAGTAATTCTAGCGTTACTACAAAAGCCCGAGAACCGAAGGAAAATTATGTTTAAAAAGACACTCAATGCAAACAGAACGCCATAAGGGTAGGCAAACATTGACAGTACGTAACCGCCTACGTGGGATACCTGGTGTCCCATTAGCATCTATCCGAGAGAGGATATATGTATTTATTCGAGAAAACGTCGGATGTCGAACTTTCGAATTGCGTTGCAGATCAAAGGGGTTCTCCGCGTGCTTTACTGCAGTCTGTAAGTACAATATTGGTTGTAAGAAAATATTTTAATCGTTCGTGTACCTCGAGGCAGGGATTTTAAAGTGATCTTGGGAAATGGAGTACCAAGGGAATGTCGGCACGTAATTATTCGTAAAATGATCTCAATATTTGAATTACCGTGTAAGTTACCCTCCGATTGATGTTACATCCACATGTTCGAACGGTTTCACGATTCTCATATTATCTCATCGAATTGACCCCCGTTCCTTCTTTTCACTCAACTATCGTTCTCGCGCAAATAAGTTCGAATGGAGTAAGTTACTCGTCCAGATATTTCTACATTTCGTGCAATATCTTCGCGCTGCCAATACGTTATCACTAGATTTACGAACTGAGCCAATTTGACTCATTGCAAATTTGATTACTATATATATGAGAAAGTTAAATATTATTTTTGAAAAACATCTGTTGGTTTTTAGTCCCATAATGAAATATATGTAAATGATTGATTCCTTTCTCCCGCAGACCAATTCATTTATCCCCAACAATTATCGAATGTGATATATACCTATTTTTACGGTTGTGAGCCAATTTGACTAATAAAACGATTTAACAGTTAATCGTATAACACATAAAATTTGCATCTTCCATCAGACCAGCGTATCTTGCAGCTTTCAAGCCGCAGGTGATTTGTTTCTCTTCTAATTTTTCTCTCTTTGCATACAATGTTTATTTGTATGAGAGCCATCCTCTTGTTTTCGCGACTCCGCTACATTATCTTTCTTACCTACCCACTCCTGTCATCATTTCGATTTGTACATCGCGCGTGAACAGAGAATTTTTAGTGAAAATGTATATCAAAAACAGAGTTTCTATGTAAAAAAAGGTTTTCAATGAATTTTTTACTAATAAGTCTTTCATCTAAATTGATTAGGAACTATTTTCTTTGCAAAAAACTTCAATCTTTTTGTGTGAGTCAAATTGGCTCACATCAGTAAAAATAGGTATGTACACAACATCAGGAAATCTAGTGTTATACGCAGTAACGTATGATAATAATTTTCGCAATAACTTCGATTCAAAATGGAAAAGTATAGGCGTGCAGATATTTTCACATTTCTTGCAGGCGTCCAACCGTTGTGAAATGAACAAAGGTAGGTAAATGCTGGCCAACTAATGTGTCTACCTTCACTATTTCCCTCCCACTCTTTCTCGGTTCCATACATTTGCCCACATCGCATACATGTGCACAGAAACGTACGTAGAAATACACGGAGGGATGTAGAGACGTACACTCTCTTTTTCTCCCCCATTCCTTGCCGATCCTCCTCGCTCACCTCACTCTTCGTAGCGCTCTTCATCTCTCTGCCTCGACCACTTAGAGGCACTTAACCTGTTTGCTGAAAATATTAAGCGCTGGCAAATATCGTAAAATAGAACAAATTCGTGTCGAGTGCTTTCGCGTGTGACTGGCTGGCGCGAGTCTCTTTGTGGAAAGAGATTTTTTAAGCGACACGGTACTTCCACCCTTTTAAACTTTCGACCTAACCCAACCACCGACACGATTATATAGAGACGCAGACGCCCAGACGAGTATAATATAGACATTACGCCACTTTAAAGGGAACATCGTCGTGAATTAATTTTGGAGACGGCCATGCTACGAAAACCCGTTTAAGTGGCTGGCCTTTAACCGGAAAATATCGTAATATGATTTACCGTACTGAAGTTTTATCAAACGTTCGCATTCACCGAGGTTTCTACAAACGTACGCGGTTTTGAGTGATGCAATATTGTATACCCGAGACGTTCATAACCAAATATCGAGTGTTAACTTCGCTTGCAGAAACTAATGCTTGAAACGTATGGCAAAATTATTACTAGGCGATATAGGCCCTAATTTAAATCTCCGGCACTTCAAGTGCATTTTTCGTTAATTGTTATATAATTTTTAAACGAATAGTTGTCTTCAAAAAAAGGTTACACTAAAATTCCTACGACCTTTTCTAATCTTTAGTTTATTTCTTTGTTAAGAAAACAATATTTTTTTCTATTTTTTCTTTTTGACAACTTTTTGAAGAAGTATATATTTTTACTTCTGCACAGTTTTGTGCAAAATTAAATACCGATTTGGGTAAAAAAGTCCTTGGGGACGGATAATTGTTAATACATTACAGTCACTACGATCTAAATAGCACTAATAACTTTAAGAGCTTCGCGGAAACATCGTAGCAAAATCCAAAATATAAAACTGTCCAAAACAGCATACGATAGGGACTATGATGAGCAAAAACACAAAGTCTTGAGCACAGAACTAGTGGGTACCAGTTTAAAACCTCCACTCCTAGGTCTGCGAAATTATATAATTCATTATATGATATGTACGAGGGTAGTCCCAAAAGTATCCGACCTAACAAAGAACTCAACAAAGGGTCTAGGTCTAGCCGAATAAGGGGGTCAAAAGTGCCCTTGAGTCGATTTTATTCGACGATGGGTCATTCGATACGTGATGATGAAAAACCATTGCACACAAATTTTTAATCCGATACCTTCACCGGGAGGGTAGTTATAGGGTAAAATCGAAAAATCAGTTTTTGTCTCATTTTCCCCAATTAATGTGGGAAATAATAAGGATTTTCTTCATAAATAAGTCTTTATTACGCACAGCTCAAACTCTCTGCTCTTACAAGACGTCTTTAAACTAACTCTTAAAACACACTGATCACACTTCTCGTCCACACTCGCTTATATTCAGCTTCATTCATACAGTGTTGCCCTTTTCCTAAGACACACTCGCACCACGATTTCGGGCAACACTCGCATTCTTTCACGATTCACTCTCGTTTATACAAACAGGCATCCTTCAGTCACACTAAAGTCTAAACATTCACTCGCAACCCAAACAGTCTCCAGACATTCTTACAAATAGTTCCAGGCAATCAATGTATTAAAAAACGTTCATCCTACACTCGGCCATCCTGAACTCGATATCAGTCTCTGATATCGGTGCAATCATCTACGCAATCATCCTCAGATTCATCACTTACAATATTATAAGACCACGGTTTCATATAATCTGCTGACGTCGATGTTTTAGTCGGACCCTCGTGATCGTCTACTTTACAAACAATATATCTGTTGTTTCTTAACACGCGAACGACACGATATGGTCCTAAATATTTTCTAGCAACTTTCAATCCTGGACCTTGTTGTGTACGTCGAATTGCAACCAAATCATCTTCACGATACCTATTACATACTTTCCGGTTTTTATTATAGGTTTTTTCATTTTCTTGTTGAATTTTAACGATATTCTCCCGTGCATGCTCACGCAGTTCATTTCTCTTATTTGTAAACTCTGCTACACATTCTTTTTCAATTAATGCACGAAGTTCCGTGTTTTCTTGTAAACGTGCGCGCGTTCCGAAAAGTAAACTAAAAGGGTCGGTTCCAATGCTTCGATGAACGGTTACATTAATGTATTGCTGCGCTCGATCAAGATATTTATACCATTGTTCTTTATTGGGGTCGGCAAGTTTAGTCAGCAAAGGTATTAGAATACGATTTACTCTCTCTATTTGTCCATTTCCTCTCGGAATTCCAGTACTAATTAAAACATGTTCAATATTCTCATTCGCACAATATTCACGAAAATCATTCGACGTGAACGCGGCACCTCTATCAGAAATTATTCTACGTGGATTTCCGAAAAGTATGGACTGCTTTTTTAATATCTTAATTACTTCAGATGCCGCAGTTGTTTTCGTTGTATAAAGCCAAACATATTTTGAAAAGGAATCTATAACAGCGAATATATAATTATAGTTTTTCCGGGTAGATGATAAAGGTCCTAGATGATCTATATGAAAAGTATCGAAAGGTACTTCGCCTTTATCTATCGGTATTAAATGACCTTCCGCTTTTCCCGCTTTTCGCTCAGCTAAAATACATTGTATACAATTACGTATAACTTTTTCTATTTTTACTTTTACATTAGGAATATAAAAATCTTTTTCAATTAACACTTTCGTTTTAAAAACAGAGAAGTGTCCTATTTCATGGCACATACGGATAATCTGTGTCCACATTTTTCTGGGAACTACTAGCCGTGCTTCATCATCGATTTCTTTAAACAGAACACCACCTTTTAACACATATCCATCAACATGATTTTTTTCTACGAGATCCGATATACGTTTTACATCTTTGTCCTCGCACTGCGCACGCCGTAAGCGAAGAGTTAGCGCTTCCCTATCCTTATCTATAATAAAGCACGATGCTAGTGGGCGTCTACTCAAAGCATCCACATGAAGCATGCTTTTCCCTGGTCTATGTTCTATTGTACAATTGAATTCTTCAAGTAATAATGCCCATCTAGCTACTCGCACGCACATATCTTTTTTACACATGGTCAGCGTGAATGCTTTGCAGTCAGTAACAATTTTGAAGGGAATACCGAGTAAGTAAATCCGAAATTTTTTTAACGCTTTGATTATCGCTAGGACTTCAAGTTCGTAACTTGTATATTTTTCTTCCGCAGATGTTGTACGACCACTTGAATAGTAAACAGGGTGCATAGCTCGCGTATCGCTATCTCTCTGAAGAAGAATTGCTCCAAAACCAAAAATAGATGCGTCTGTGTGTAATTCTGTTTCGGCCTTTACATTGTACAAACGCAATACGGGCTGACTACAAAGAATAGTTTTCAAAGTTGTAAATGCATCTCGCTCAGGCTGACCAAATTGAAAAATTACTTCTTTGCGCAATAAATTAGTCAACGGTCGCGCAATATCCGAATAATGACTTACAAATTTTCTAAAATATCCACTTAGGCCCAAAAAACTTTGAACTTGTTTAGCACTCGTAGGTTCAGGAAATTTGCGCACAGCTTCGGTTTTATGTTCCGATGGATAAACACAACCATTTTCTATTATATGTCCAAGAAATTCTACTCTTTTCATCAAAAATTTGCATTTGCTCCAGTTAATAATAAGGCCTGCTCTACTCGCGACATTCATTACAAGTTTGAGATTTTCAAGTCCACTTTCAAAATCTAATGATGGAATAATTAGGTCGTCCATATAAGCTAAAACTATTTTCTTATAAATCAAGTCCTTGAAAACAACATTAATAAATCGTTGAAAAACTGCTGGAGAATTGCATAGGCCAAACGGAACCCGCAGAAATTCAAAATGTCCGTCAGGCACTATAAATGCAGTATATTTGCGCGAAGTTTCGTCAAGAGGCACATGGAAAAAACCATTTTTCAAATCGAGAGTGCTGAACAATTTCGAATTCTCCAGAGCATCAAGTTGCTCTTCTATAATCGGCAGCGGAAATCTATCCCGAATTATTTTCTTATTTAGTTTCCGATAATCGACGCATAATCGCATAGTCCCGTCTTTCTTTTTTGCAAGAACCACTGGGCTTGCATAATCCGATAATGACGGTTGGACTATTCCGTCATTTACCCACGTATCTATTTGTTCATTGACTAGCTGACGTTCTGACGGAGAAAGCCGTCGCGCTCTTTGATACACCGGCTCGTCGTCTTTTAACACGAGTGACATTGTAACGCTCGTTTGCACGTTTTTTGCTGGTACATACGCGCTAATCATTTTATGCAGCATATTTCTTATCACACTATCATTTATATGTGAAAGTTCAATGTCAGTCGTATTAATAGCATCTACGTCAATTTGAAAAATTTCAGGTACATTTTCGTCGCGATGTTCTTGGTTTAACGATCTTATTAAAATATCGCCACTTTTAACTATTAGCTCTATTGTGCCGAGAAAATCATTGCCGAGTATTAAGTCATATGCGCAAAGTTTATCTGATACAACCCGCAACGTTAATACATGCATCTCGTTTTCGATTATCATTTTTGCCCTGAACTCACCTAAAGTGGCATTTTCACCCGAACCGATTCCTCTAAAATTAATAATTTTCTTATCTAACATTGGCGACCCGATTCTGACATACTGTTGCGCGCTTATTATGGAAATATCACTACCTGTGTCCACCAATGCAACCATAGGATGTCCCTCGACTGTTACACTTTTGCAGCACTTCCTTGGCGTTACGACGTCGGCGACATGGGTGTTTCTCCTATTGTCAGCTAGCTTAGGGCATTGACGAGCTCGATGTCCTCTCAACTGACAATTAAAACATTTCGGGCCCTCTTCCTTCGTCGGACAATCCGGCGCCAGATGGTCTCGTTGTCCGCAGCAAGTGCAATATCTTTTCCTCTCCTCTTCACTTTTCCCGCTCTGCTCACCTCTCTCGTTTCGGCGCCATCTCGCATCTTCGTTGCTCCCACTGCCACTCAAAGACACTTTCTCGAACGCTTCGAGAAGTTCAGTTTTTGACGTAAAACGACCGATACGCGCTTGATTTCTGATTACCACATCTGGAATCCCGTCTATTATATATTCTAACATGTCCTTCTCACTAACTACCACACGATTTCCCAAAATCACTTTCTCCTGCACATACTCACAAAAAGTTTCGCTCTTTTTCCAATTTCTTTCTTCAAAGCGCCGTCGTAAGTCAACTTTACTAGAGTGAAAACAGAACATACTCCGCATTTCCTTGAGTAACGTCTCCACAGGCATGTCTACGTATTCAGAATTTGAATTCAACCACCATGCAGCTCTTCCTTTCAATCTTTTGGCGATAAGCAATTTTGACTGTTCTTCATCCAGACGATACGTTTTTCTTACTGTTTGGAACTGCCTCTCCCAAGTGTCGAATTCTTCGGTTGCACCCTGGAAATAATTTAGCAGGTCTGCTATATGTGCAACGTTGTCCCAGGATTTTGCACCAGTATTCTTTTCCTTTAATGGAACTGCACCTGACGTACGTAACGTATTTAACTCGCGTAAAAGTTCGATCTCCTTGTTCTTCCATAGCAACTCCTTTTCTACCATTTCTTTCTCACGTTTAAGAAGTGACATCTCACTCTCAGTATATTTACGTTCTTCAGCCGAACTGTCTGTCTTGACCGTCTCTATACTAAACTTTTTCGCCCCTCCCGACACGCTTTTTAGTCGAAGGCGGAGTTCCTTCTTGTAGCCACTCGTCGACAACCCTTTTTTTTCAATTCACTTCTTAATTCGGCGGAAGTCATAATGTCTATTTCAGCTACACCATCATAGTCTTCGTTATCGGAATTCTCTTTCTTCTCGTCACGGCTTAGCTCGTTCTCATCACGACTTACTTCTTCGGTGTTCATCTTGTCTCTCAATTTTCACAATTCACACGATTCGCAATACTCACACCTGTACTATTATCCCACTTCTGACACCAAGTTGTGGGAAATAATAAGGATTTTCTTTATAAATAAGTCTTTATTACGCACAGCTCAAACTCTCTGCTCTTACAAGACGTCTTTAAACTAACTCTTAAAACACACTGATCACACTTCTCGTCCACACTCGCTTATATTCAGCTTCATTCATACAGTGTTGCCCTTTTCCTAAGACACACTCGCACCACGATTTCGGGCAACACTCGCATTCTTTCACGATTCACTCTCGTTTATACAAACAGGCATCCTTCAGTCACACTAAAGTCTAAACATTCACTCGCAACCCAAACAGTCTCCAGACATTCTTACAAATAGTTCCAGGCAATCAATGTATTAAAAAACGTTCATCCTACATTAATGTGGTGCAAAAATTCCAAAAAAATTCTAACACATTCTAAACATGAATTTACACGTTAGGGTTTTTTTTTCAGATTTTTCCTTTGCAAGTTCCACTCGTGAAAAATGAAAAACCCCAACAAAAATTTTTAAACATCGATTTCGTATTGAAATCTTCCGAGCACAACTTTTTCCTTTTTACAGTAGTTGCATAATGTAATCATTGTTATACCCTAATTTTTTCAGATTTTTTGAGTTCGGTGCATCACGGTCGGAAAAATCAAAAACCGATTTCTGGGACACATTTTGGGCTGAAACTCGCCCATTATCTGCCATTCTTGCATGATTTTAACCACTTAACGCTCAGGTTTTTTTCGAATCGACCGTCCAAAAACGCACAAGTTTTTTTTGCCTGAATGCTTATCTTGTGCATATTATAAAATGTTTTTTGTACTCCTAGTGGCGAACGAATTATTTTTTTCGGAAAAATAACAAGTTTTTCATCATACCTGTTTATCTAAGGGAAATCCTTCTATAACTTATATAACCAAATAACATTAACAGCAACAATTAATTATAACAAGCAGAACACAAAAGTAATAATATGAGAAATAAACACACTATAAACTAAAAATCGTAAGACGAAAAAGATATTACAAGGATGACGTATACTGCACACTGATCGCTCAAAGACTGAAGAAACAGACAAAAGGTAACGGCAGAAGAAGGAGAGATTATCTGTATTTATTCCTCCAATATACAATGTATAAAGTTTTTGGAAATGTATACATTTCAGTGTAAGATGTCAAAGAACTGAGTTCTAAAATATCAGCGGGTAAGATAAAGAAACCGCAGAGTGGCGGCCGTATCAGCTATGCCCGTGAACGTCACGGGCATGCACAAATTCGACCGTTTGGCGTGCCCGTGAACGTCACAGGCATGAGCGTTAAGTGGTTAATACAGTATGTTCATATTGTGACCTTCAATGTTTCTGCATAGAAATATGTAGATGTTAAAGAACAATATCGGGATAATTAAATAAATTGCTGATTGTATGGTCTTTATAACCTAGAATTTTAACCGTTCTTTCAAAAGCATTAATGGCGCAGTGGCTATGGTGTATGCCTGTGGAATCGCTGGACACATTTTTGTCGCCGTTTCGAACCTCCATGTTGGGACTTAAGTTTATTTCTGTAATTTTTTTTTTTTATTAAAGACATAACAATATTCAGTAGTAGCTTTAAAATGTTTCGCAGATATTTTTATGCCTTTCAACAATATAAAACCTATAGAAAAATAATCGTAAAACATGCTTTTCTTACAATTAGACATGCAACGTTTTGCAATTATAAGTATTCTCAAACATTTTATATTGTTCATAGATATTGGTTTATTGCAATGTATGAAAATATATTTTAAGTATGAATGAAATATAAAATTCAATGTACAGAATGTAAAAAATTACTTGTAATTGTAAATCGGGACATGACTGGAAAGAGTCGATGAAGAAAAAAGTATACTGTATAATTATTTTTAGAAGTATCTGTGAAACATTTTAAAGCTACAACTAAATAATGTTGTCTTTAATAAAAAAAAAAAAAAAAAATGACAGGAATAAACTTAAGTCCCACATGGAGATTCGAACTCGCGACAAAAAAGTGTCCAGCGATTCCACAGGCATACACCATAGCCACTGCGCCATTAATGCTTTTGAAAGAACGGTTAAAATTCTAGGTTATAAAGACCATACAATCAGCAATTTATTTAATTATCCCGATATTGTTCTTTAACATCTACATATTTCTATGCAGAAACATTGAAGGTCACAATATGAACATACTGTATTAAAATCATGCAAGAATGGCAGATAATGGGCGAGTTTCAGCCCAAAATGTGTCCCAGAAATCGGTTTTTGATTTTTCCGACCGTGATGCACCGTACTCAAAAAATCTGAAAAAATTAGGGTATAACAATGATTACATTATGCAACTACTGTAAAAAGGAAAAAGTTGTGCTCGGAAGATTTCAATACGAATTCGATGTTTAAAAATTTTTTTGGGGGTTTTTCATTTTTCGCGAGTGGAACTTGCAAAGGAAAAATCTGAAAAAAATCCCTAACGTGTAAATTCATGTTTAGAATGTGTTAGAATTTTTTGGGAATTTTTGCACCACATTAATTGGGGAAAATGAGACAAAAACTGATTTTTCGATTTTACCCTATAACTACCCTCCCGGTGAAGGTATCGGATTAAAAATTTGTGTGCAATGGTTTTTCATCATCACCTATCGAATGACCCATCGTCGAATAAAATCGGCTCAAGGGCACTTTTGACCCCCTTATTCGGCTAGACCCTTTGGGAAAAAATATCTTTATTTCTCTATAAAGTCTCCTTTTAGCTCGATACACTTTTCTCAGCAATGTTCAATAGCTTCGACACCCTGTTTATAGTAAGAACCGTCGAGCTCCTCAAAGTAGCTATCAACAGCAGACTCCACCTCTTCATTGTTGGCAAATCTCTTATTACCGAACCATTTTTTAAAATTTGGAAACAAAAGATAATCCGAGGGGGTTAAGTCTAGTGAATACGGTGCGTGCAGAAGCAATTCAAACTTTAATTCATTGATTTTGGCTATCACGATACGAGTTACGTGAACTGGTGCATTGCCGTGATAAGAAATAATAACAAAGCAAAAAAAACTTTAAACTTATACTTTATAAGGTTAGTACTTTATTCTATACCTAGTCATTTTTTTCAAACAACAACCGCGGTTTATACGTCAGGTCGGGGACTTTTGGGACTACCCTCGTATATCATAGCTGTGAATGGTATGGTATGCAAATGACCACCAAGTTAAAGCAGAAAAAGCACAAAAGAAAAAAATCAACATATCACTATTTACAGACACCTCACTACGGCACTATTACTCTACGATAATCCTATTAAAAAAAGCGTCAAATGAGAGTCAGATTTATGGAAGAATTTTACGAAATTACTTTAAACTTGGTTACTTTCGCACAAAATCCGTCGGTTTCCTGTTTTGGTTCGGGCAGCAGCTACGACGATGTAACGACAATAAACGTTGTAAGCTGCTTATCCAGCTATTGACATGTAATATTCTCCCGTGAACATACTACTACGTCCATTTGTAGCACCCTGAATACAACTCATAGAACGTATCTTTCGTCTTACGTGCGTAAATCACATTCATCTTTCCTTCTATTTAAAAAATTGAGTCTTCACGTTCGTTAGGTAAACATGTTTTTCTAGTATTCAAGGTTGGACGCAATGTTACAGGGTATTGTTTCTTTTTGCGACGAAAAGAAACATAGGCATTTCCACGTGAACAACATTGTCTGGTTTTTACTTGCTGCTAAAGTTACGATCGCTTATACATACCAATTTGAATCAAACAATTATTGTCCATGTTTTGTATCGTTGTTTTAACTGGTACGGTGAGTTTTTTTAGCATTTACAGTTTTATGTAAAATTCGAAGCACTGGAGCTATATTGTAAGCTTAATAAATGACAACATAGGAAGAATCTGTCAGAGATAACGAATTTTTGAATTTCAACCGACTAATGTTAGGGAGGTACAAGACTCTGTCTCCTTACCCGTCACAATCTCTCGGAACAATTGTTATAATGATTTTCTTACATTAATACGTTCAAGACTAAATGTATTTTGTATGTCTCATAGTTTATATTGAAATGAAAGTTTTTTTATTGCAAATATATTGTTGTTGTATAAGAATATCGCAAAATTAAAGTAGCGGCAGACACATTAGCGGTATAGCGAAATTTTCCAGCACTATATTGTACCACATTCTCAAGAAATATTAATTTTATTTAATTAATTTAACATTACCAGCACCGGTGAGCCCCCCCGACATTCGAAGTGTTAATATTCAAATTTTGTACATTTTAATGAGACTAGTATTTTACAAAGTTAATGAATATTTTAATACCAAACTACTAACAATAACGGAATAATTGTGTACTTCAGGAGAAAGAGGAAGGATGTAAAACACACGAATCTTTGCTTTTAACCCATTATCATATAATGACTGATTATGATAATCAGAAAAATTGCGATCTTTAAAGCATTTAAAGGAATGTGTGCAATTTTTAAGAAATTGGAAATCGCAATTCCCTGGGCCGAGAAAAATAAATTTGAAGATTTTAGAAGTATTTAACGTTCAATGTATGGTATATGTGGACACAGAATTATAAATGCAGTAAAAAATGATAGAAATAAAATAATGTTTAACAATAAACACAGAAATTATATTCGTCTGAATGTGAATGTGAAATGCGCGACTCCTGTTAATGTAATGTAGGATTGTTATTGCGTGAATGATAGAATGAGATGAATGTGAGATGAGTGTATGAGAAAATGACATATGACAAGCTGTGGATGAAAGGAGATCGAATGAAACCAGGAGAGATGCATATATTATAAATCGAAATGCATATGTTATAAACATATTGTTAAATGTATACAACTTGAGAAACTCAGTTTACTGCAGCCAAAAATCCCACAATACTGTCAGTTTAGTTTCAGTTCTTACCCCTTTTTTCTACGTCAACTGGGACGCCAATTTTTATCACTTGGAAAGATCATCTTTTGTTATTGATGTAAACAACAAAAATGTCCGTGCCACAAAATTCCTTACTGTCTTCTCTCTCTCTCTCTCTCTCTCTCTCTCTTTGTTTTTCTGTTCCCCTTCGTACCCCTTTAAATTCTCATCTTTCGAAATACACTTGAAGTTCGTAAACTGACCTTGCAGGGCAATAAAAAGAAAGCCGATCCAAAGGTATGTGCAGACGTTAGATTTGTGAGAGTAAAGTATGATAAATACCGCTGTTATCGACACGAGTTACATAAAGGCGAGAAATTAATCGCCTACATAAAACAGAAATTTGACATTTATAATACGAAGAACGTGAGTTTCGGGTTTTATTCCATACTCCAGCTCCGTTCTATCTTTTCTCCTAACATTATTCATGCATGAAGCAGCTTAACGGACGGACATGGGGGTCCAAAGGACAGTCAATTACTTTCTCTTCTGCCATCGAGAAATGGCTTCATATATCGTCTTGATATTACCTTGAATATATCGCCCGCTATTTACGACACAATGCACGTGCGAGAAAAATTGTACATTATACAAGAAAAGTAACTACAAAATCCGTGTCAGAAACATGTCAAGATTTATGCTTTACAATCCTCTGAAATTTTCATTATAGTCAACCCAAGGTCTCCACAATTTTAAATCGAGAAATGCAAATCAATTTCACCAGCTAAAAATGTTTGTCTATTCTGAAATATCTGCCCATTTACCTACAATAGTATAATATACGGTACGCGGATGGTCAGGTACCGAGATCCTATGCAGTCAAGGGCAGAGAGGCAAGCGGAGTAAACCGCGTGATCCACCTTAGCAGTCTTAATATCTATAAATAATATTTATAGATTGGCAAGAGACATAAAATGTAAACAGAAATTAATTTTTTTATATACGGGGTGAGTCTCGTAACGTGACCAGCTAAACAACTCATAAAACATATACTGTATCTATTTAAAACATATTTCTGACAAAAGTTACCCGGTTAAGGAGGGGGTATTCGATAGTGATATTACCTTTTTGCCGTTTTACTGTTTTATTGAGATATGCAGATGGTCTTCATTTTTTCCGAAGGGACACCTAAATATTTTTAAATTCTGATAAAGTACTGTGTAGAAAATCGTTATTACTATGTAGGGCCTAACGAGGATAATTGCTGAGACATCCACAAAATAATTGTCCTGCATTATAGGCATGCTTAATCAAGGGGACTGCTGTAATATAATTCTTTGCACTCTTTTATTCTTTGTTACCTACAAACAACTCCTTAATTAATTTGTAAAGTATACCAAAAAAGGGGGACTCACTAACAAGTTGTATTGGAAGAGAAATTGTTATTATTATATTATTATTATTACTGTTATTTAAAAATTGCGATGTATAAAGTCTACACTAACCCGACGTTAAAGTCGACGTAAGAAATTAAATGTCGAGCCACATTGGACATTCGAGTGCTAAGGGTTGAAGGACAACTTTGTTTACGGAGATGATAATGTTGTTAGACGCAATTCTAGACACAAAACATCATCGGTATTAAATACTTGCAGTGTGCTGGCATGTAAGGCATGTTCAACGGGTGCAAAGGCAAAAGTACGAGATTCTTCGTCATTGACAATCTTCTTTTCGTATTTGCTAAACGTGCCTATTTCTTTCAATCGCTTATCAAACCTTTAAAAAGTGGAATATGGTGTCTGATTTTGATCAGGACATTTATTTTACGATGGCACACACTATAAATAATTATCATATAATATTTCTCTCTGTTACTGAACATCTTACCAAATGTGGTACTGTAAAAACAAGCAACAAATACGTGTGACCGAGGTAGAATATTTAATTATTTGTATGTTTTATTACTTTTTTCATTTTCATTGATCTGCAAGTTATGATCTATGCGCCATAGGTATTTTGCAGTACCTTAAATACTCCATTTTTCATAGATTGTCCAGAAACTACATCTTTCAATAACTACATCTTCTAATACATCTTCCAATATTTCGTAGACTTTTGAATTTAAAGACTCGTCCTCTGAAAGATTCTCCGTCTCAAACGACACGATAACAAGTGGATAAGACGATAAGCAAAAGAAACGTCGTCCTTGCCTAGGTAGACACTTGTTCTTTACATCTAGACGGCGCGACGAGTCTACCACATACTGAATGGCGCAGTACCAACCAAAACATGAGAAGACAGTATGCGTAGTACGACGATATTTCCCAGTGGGAATCGACAGGTGTCCTCGGGTAGGTACCCCCTAAGTACTGCTTACCGGGGAATTATGTCTGTCACGTCTGTCCGTTTGCCCGATTCATTTCACATAGTCCGTCCTCGTTCACCTTAAACGGGCCAGTCTGTTTTCCTTCCTCCTCTTTTCTTCCCTTCTACCTTTCAATTGAAGTTGGCTTATAGCAACCGAGCGTGGCAAAACGCAAATGCTCCCTCAATACGTACGCCTGCACCTCCGATTCCTCGCGGGAAGAGAGATCCTCTTCTTCGCGACGAAGAGAAGGATCGATACCAACGGCAGACCGGTTAGAAAGGAAGTTTTTGAGAGCCGCGAAGGGGTGAGGTTTAGGTAGATAGAAATCTTTTCATCGTGAGAAAGAGCCGAGGTAACGGTGCACGCTTTACGCCGACTACTACCGGCGACATTTCCTCTTTTTGATGGACAATTGCGACAGTAAATCGCATTTACATGTGCTATGGGAGAAAATGTAATATCATAGACGGTTGTAGTAATGTATGTAATGGATGTTGTATCGTTTGGAAATGTAAGAGGCACTTTGTGCAGAAGATTTCGAATATTGAGGAGATCGTTGGGAGCGGAATTACCCGGAGTTATGGTAAGTAGGAAATTAAAGACTTGGATTCTTAAATAGTGGACCTTAATTCTAATCCCTACCAATCGTGAGAGATGTTTCCTACGTGATATTTTCATGTCATAACTTACTTTAGGTGATTCGGCACGTATCTGTGAAACTGTACGACTTGTTAGACAAAATTACCGTACCAATTAAAACCTGATAAGAGGACTATGGATTATAGACTGTGTGTGTTCCCGGTAAAAAGAACTTTTAACACTTGACTAACTGTTACAAGGATATTTATTTCGTGTCGCTCAGTGACTGGGCTATATACTAAAAACGGTTCGTCTCAGAGGGTAGGAAAGGCCCCGAAATGTTAGACTCGTGTCGCAACGTGGAGGTACCCCGTATTAACAAAACCAAAAACTATGATAGAATAAATAACGCAATTCACGATGGAACATGAGAAGATAAATAGTGTATGCTAATTTTAACTACCTTAAGACTTGAAATTAAACAAAACAATGTATATTATGAGTATGATACATTCGTAATAATCAAAATAAAGGATGATGAACATAAGGACGTAGTAGATAGGTAACATAAAGCAATACCACTCTCTTTATATTTAATATGATGAAATAAACTTTCGCTTTATACTGTAATAATAACATAGACGTGGAAAATGTTTCTAAATTTTTACAAAATATCTATCTAAATGCACAATGACTATCTGATACAATCAAATCCAGGCGAACAATGTAAACACGAGTCACCCCAACGCGACGCAAAGGTTTCGGTCAATTTGGGCGGCTAACAGGTCCGACGACTCACAGCGAAATAACTTTTTATAATGTGTATTATAGCGACAAAGTGAAATCCCCCCCCCCCCCCCCAACGAAATACGGTCACCCGGAATACAGGGATGCAAATGCAAAAACAATTCGAAAACGTTGTTAAAACCACGATATGTATATACAAATCGATCGTCTTCCTTCCGGCGGGCCATTGGTTCATGACCTTTCACACCGGTAAAATCGGTCGGTACCCGACACCCGACATATTTCCTGATTTCCACTTCATTTGCCGTCACAAAGCGCGAACCGAACGAAGAGCGATACCAACGTGCGCACAAAATGCAAAACACGAACCTTGTTGCAATCGATGCTTCTACCAACAGGGTCTCGTTCTCCCCTGCCTTTCGCAAACACAGAAAAAAGCTATTTCAGTTTTCGAATCTCAAGAATAAATTTTTTCGGATGTTGTATCTCTTTGTCGTTACAAAAATGAATATTGATTGAGTATTGAGACACAACGTATGGAGTATTAATTATTTTTTACGGTCATGGAATCTCACCGATATGTTTGCCAAAAATCATGTAAATAATAGAGTATAAATTTGTGTACAAGCAGATGCAAATATACCATCAACCAACAAATTGTCCGTTTCTCTGTGTTATCGTGTAAATCGTGCCCTCTGTTTTTTTTTTTTTTCTTTAACTGTATTTTTAACCCGATGAAATACAAGAAAAATCGCAATAGTAATCCAGCGAACAGTAAAGGACTATTTTTCTCTCTACTACGCTAAAGACAAATAATGATAAAGGCTTATGTCATATAAGTGTGAGGACGATTAAACAATTGGAAAAAACTCACAGAAAATGGCTAACAATAAGGTCCGTATAAGTTTGTTATTAGAATTGATCGAACTGCAAAATAATCGAAAGAGTAAGATTTGAACCGTATTAATTATTACAAGTCGCATATTTTGTTTACTTAATATGATATTTTTACGTAATTTGTGATAACCTCAATAAAACATTTAATTGAGTGTACTGTTGGCTTCAAGTGGTTTATCGTCGCCCAATACAGTTACTGGTACATACAAAAATCATTTTTTTTCGAGTATTGGGATAAAAAACTGTTTATTGAAGAATTAGTTAGGGCAAAGATAGTTCGGCATAGAACCGCCAAGAGTTAATACTGATGTCGAAAGAAATAATTCATAGCTGATACGAGAGACATGTGAATCCGCGCCAAAGTAGATAGGGCGATAGGGACAGAGAGGCGGATGGTTATTCATTTTTATGAAATCCGGCCCAGCGAAAAATTTCCAATAACACCGGTGTACTGCGTCACCCACGGACGGAACAATAAACAAGTCGATATTACTGATCATTATTGTTTAGCCGAAATCAAACAGACCGGACAGCGATTTATTTCTCCCCGTTTGGCTCTCGTTTTTTCCATCGGGGCCAGAAATCAACGCGATGCGATCAAAGGCCCCCCGCGAGTCTTCGTGTATACGCTGATAATTGAAAAACTGATCAACGCCAGGCGAAACCTCATGCGTGAAATTCTTTGTGCTCTTTTTGATTTTTTTTGTTCGTCCCTCCGGGGTGTCATAAGAGAAGTTTGCCGGTGAGAGATTTAAAAAACAATGAAGAAATAAAAGGAATAAAAGGAACAGAAAACAAACAACAACGGCTCGAATAGTAGTCAATGTTTTTAACGTGGATTGTTTTTAATCTGTGCGGCCACTTGAAATATTCGAGCCGATCGATATCAGGGGCTTCGGCTGTCAATTTATTAAATGCACCGTTTTCCATTTTGAAAATTAAAGACAGGGGAGGTTGGAGATACGATTAAAATCCGACTCCCCATTGTTTCGAAATATTTGTTTGGTAACTGTCAGATTAACGCGCTGTCACTCTATTCTGTCGTTTTTATCTTTTTTCCCTTTCTTTTACGTTCTTTTTTCTTTTTTGGAGAACGACATCGATCGTGACGAAACATTCGGAAATACGTGCTGGTTGCAATAAAAAGCAAAATAGCTAAGCTAAGCTAGATACCGTAACGGAGATACAATGTATACCTGTTCTAAAATGTATAAATATCGTACAGCAAAATAGTTACAGATACTCAGAGATGATTATTTGAAATGTGACAAAGATGACAAAGGGTAAGACGGAGTCACGGTGGCTCAAACCGTACGTGCGGCAAATGACGATTAGCCAGAAGGGGTTAGGAAGGAGATAAAGAGAGAAAATATTATTTCATCGCGAAAAAAAAGCTCATAAATGAATTTCAGCTTTTGTCTTTGGCTTTTTCCCGAACCCAGTACGCCCATAATTTACATAATTGACGTTGGCTGGGGCACACGTAACGAAATATCCGAATGTCTTTCCCCGTAACCTTTCAGTCAATCACGTTTAGCAATTTTATCTCGCCAATTAAAGCCGTATTTGAGGCCATTTTTTACGCTCGCTTGAAAACCAGACGATATAAATCTTGCTGCCTGAAATTAATCGAACTTTAAATAGCTTTACGTTTTCATGTCGCTTAATTGTTTTTGTTATCGCACTACGTTTATTACATGTAATTCAAAGAATATGCTATCACCCCGAAATTCCGTTACGAAATGAAACCTTCGAGAAATAGAGCGCAAAATTTAATGAAAAGACTTCCACAATCGTCTTAATTGGTAAACTATTAAGAACGTTCATCTTTTACGCTACGTGCACCATTTTCTTACAATTGGTTAGAATTATTCTTTTATTGCTTGAAAATTTTCGGCAATGCGTAATAGACATTTAATATTTTTTAATGTTACTCAAACTCGACGAAGTTTTATACAACATGTAACTTGATAATCATCGAATTTGTTATAATTGAGTAATAGTCACGCTGATTGTAATATGTTGGAGGTTTCTTGAGGAAGCTTAACGACCACGTTCGAAAACGGATAGGAATGGAAGTGGAGTACGGGGCGTTGCCGAGGAAATCGGCAACATAACGTCCGGAAAAGTTCGACGACAGTTCCCGATGACTGTATCCGTCGTCGTGCCCGATCCATTAGTGTAATTGCAATTTATTTAGTAATTACTTTAATTAGTGAGCACCCATCCGTGCTCCAAGAGGTTCGCGGGAGTTTCACGAAAGAGGCGGACGTGGAACACGAAGAAACGGTGGTACGGGGACTAACGGAATTAATTAATGAATTAGCCTTAAGGGATAAGGCGTAAAAACAAGTGGAAATCGGGTTGAAGCGGCACAGAACGAGCGCCCGATTAAAGTAAGTGGTCTAAGGAGCGTAGGTAAGCGAGTAACTAACTAAGTGACGACTAAACTGCCGGCGTCCCGGAAAACAAGGGAGAGGAGCCTGAGAGAGAGAAAGAGAGAAGGAGAGTCCACGATCAGTGACCTCCGAAGATCAGAATTAATGACGAGCTATCCAAATCCTTTCTTATCCGCCTTACATTAACCAGTCTGTTCAATTTAATGCAAATTAAACGAATGCTTTAGACTGGGATCCACTGTCCCTGTAATCCCCGCTTTTCTGTCTCTCTCGTAAAAGAATCGTTTTATAACTTCTCTGATTAGGAGACGTTTCAATACGAGACAGCTCGATAACAAAAAATCAATTCGATGCCTCTGATATTTCTTTCGTACGAACGATCTTAACGACTCGAGAAATTTGTTATGGTAAATTAGCTTCGACATACTGATGACAGAGATAACTGCTTCGCGCATACTCGATGGTTCGAAGGTTAGAGTGTCATTAAACTTTTCTCATTATTGGATACTACTTTCAATACGTTCAAATTAGGAGCAAACGATCGATTACCTTGAAGCCACAGAGAAAACATTCTTTAGAAAATACATTGTTACACAATTGTTTCTTTAAAATAAATATTCTCATATTCACATCTTCTCTTCTTGTAACACAATAAGAAAAGTGTCAACATTTTTTTTAATTCACCAACACCAGCGAAAACATATTAAGTAAATGTAGTAAGACGTTCTTACTAATTTTTTACAAATGCGATATTTTATATACAGGGTGTCCCAGCCGATTTTGACATCTTGATAACTTCGGTATTGTGGTATGTAGCGAAAAATGTTTCATAGGAAACTTAAATGGCATCGCGTGGGACATAATCTGATGTCGTTAGTTTTTCCGTAGGTGTACGCGTCAAGCACATATGAAGTTCAACTTTCTTTTTTTAAATGGAATAAGGTACTTTTTTATGCATCAAGCGATGCAGCTAGACATTCTTTATAAAAAAGTGCTGGCCCATGTATGTCGAAAAGCTAATAGTGTAGGAGATAATTCAATTTAAGTAATTCTAAAATTCGTAATTACAATAGCGTTTATTTACAGCTATGGTTCAATATAACGACCATTTCCATCGCAGCATTTTTGAAATCGATGAAGTAAGGACAGGTCTACGTTATTTAATGTAGCGGCTGATATTTTGCCACATTCATCGATAATGTGCTGCATCATATCACTCACTATAGCTGAAACTTTCGCGTTTTATCCTTAAATAGCCCCATAAGAAAAAGTCAGGCGGCGTTAAGTCACGTGACAGACAGATAAATAGATAAACAGAGGTCACGTCCTAGTGCGGCAGGAATGATACCTTTGTATTTAGATTATTTATACTGAAATATTTCCTAAACTATTAGCTTTTCGACATACATAGGTCAATACTTTTTTATAAAAAATGTGTAGCTGTTTCGTTGAATGCATAAGAAAGTACCTCATTCTATTTAAAAAAACAAATTTGACCTTCATATGTCCTTGACGCGTCCACCTACGGAAAAACTAATGACACCAGATTATGCCTCACTCAATACTATGAAACATTTTTCGCTACATGCCACAATACCGAAGTTATCAAGATGTCAAAATCGGCTGGGACACCCTGTATATTTAACATGTAAGAACTGTAAGTATAAGATACGGAAGAGACATAAAGGTCCGTAACATTTGATTCCTAAGCATACTCTACTTCTTCGCAGAAACACAATAAAAATAATGGACAAATGCTTATATTGAAGTAAGTTATATTGAAAGTATCATTGAAATAATCGTTATTGTTATTTATAACGTTTTTGTCACTTTTCTGGCATCATGCGAATCCCGTTACAATAGAAATAAGGGGGTTTTAGAATAACTGTAAATCAAGAGAACTTACATTTGGTGAAGAAGCAGCATGTAGAAAAACCATACATTTGAATAAAAAAAAACAGTTCCTTTGTTCTGTTACTATTGTTGCTGTTGTTTGCGATATAAATTAAGGAGGTCACATAAGAAAATTTTTCTAATCGCGCAGTACTTTACGATTCTTAACACTAGGTTTGCCGGCATTTCTTACATACGTATCTCTATCGACACAGGTCAATATCTATACCAGAACAAGAACTTCAAAATTAGAAGGCTTTGAAGAAAATGAATTTTGCTACATACTCAACGGTGTAAACGGTTTCTGTAATTTCCCTTATGAAATTAGAAATGGATCAAAATGACCTGCCCGGTAAACCTAGAGTAAGTATCTATACTTCAAATTGTTAAAGGAGAGGTTTTTTCCTAAAGGATAAAATAATTGTAGAAGCCAAATGAAACTCACAACAAAAAATTTTATTACAACTATGAATTAATTTCAGAAGTACTTAAGAAAGATAGTAGAAATTCAATTTCTTAGTATTAATTCTGTAGAAATGTTACAACATCGCACAAATTAGCGCAATACATGCTAGCTGTATGGAATGAAAATAACGAAAGACAAATTCCGTTAGGATTTCGGAACGTCGAAAAGAAGCACGCAATTCGTTGACGGATTCAATTATACATCGTTAACCGCGTACACGCGTAGGAGTCAGCCCTTTTCATTCGAGTTATTAAACAGGACTGCGAAACGGGGTAAATTCCTACCGAGCGGTCACCGGCGACATTTCGACGTTTCCAACTGCCTCGAAGGGAAGCCCCATAAAAGTTTCACAGTCTCTCGTTCCAGACAGATAGGAAAGATCCCGGAGTACCCTCGACTTTGTACCGATTTAGAATCAATTTCCTCTCTCAGCCTCCTCCCCCTCCTTTTTCGACGACGTGTATATCTAATTGAAGAAAGAAACGAATTTTAGTTGAATTTGAACGTTGCCGCAACTTCTGATAATGCGAGAAACAATCATGATTTCAAGAAAGATCGAATCAATAGAACATTCTTACGGTGGATCGCCGATTATCATACATTTTTTATGTCGGATCTACTTTTGTTATTGAAAAAGAACAAGATTGAAGATAATGTTTACTATCTGGAGTATTTTCTTTTTTAATGTACGAGTGCTTATAATTTGGCTAAATTTGCCTGTAGGCGCGCGGATGCTGGTTTTGTATGATACGAGAACAGAACTTTTATACTCGTTATTTTCGTCGAAAAAAGAAAAATCGAATTTCATTCAACGATTGTAATTCAGTATGCTCCGTAACGCGCGTAATAAAAGCGTGTATTATTTACACTGATATCCATTGTGATTAAAATTCATGGTATGTAAAATTCATGGCGAGAAATTTCGTGTTTCAGGAAATAAATTATTTTCGCGGAGCGTTATTTTCGACGCGCGTTTCGGTCGTCCGTTCGCGGAAAATTTGAGGAAAATCGAATATAAGCTGCAATGTTTCTAAATTCATTCCGCTTTTTTCTACGTGTGACGCGTCTACAGATTTTTTTCGAGGGAGGGAAAAACAAGAAGCGCAACAGGGAAATTTTTGGCGTCCCTGTAACGGTAGTTGTTCCATCGTGTATTGCATTAGTACGGAGGCATGTTATCACACCTGGGTGATTTTTCTCCATTAGCGGTGTTATTCTCATGCGAGCATTCCGCTGCTCCGACTACACGAGTCACATGCAACTGATTTGTAGCTGCTGGACGAATAAAAAAACAAGTCTGCGCCTTATTTCATTTCTCCTTTCGAATGTTGTATTATGCTGATTAAGCTCGTAAAGTACCTCTCATTTCGGCAAAAAAAAAATAGAAACATCGAGTAAGGGAAGAGGAAAGATGGAAATATATGTCGATTAATTTTTTCTTCGCGAACAAAAACAAAGGCCTGTCGTTTTTGTTTTCTGCGTAATTTATAAACTGATCGCGCATCATTGACCTTTAACCCTTTGCGCTTCTACATATATCGAATGTAACTCGACTTTAGTTTGTATGTATCTCAGGAACTCCTTTGTAGAGTGTCACTCGATATTCCTTTCAAGTCCAAACCAACAGATGTTAACGTGCGAAAGAAAACCAAGATTGTGTCTTAGAATGTTTTCAAGAGATATCATACACTTGTAAATTACGAGATACAAGAATACTGCAAATAAAACAGATATTTAATTGACATAGTTATTTTTCTGTTCAAGTAAATTTCAAACAAAACACTTAAAAACGTTCAGACCTACTGGTAACAAAATTGAAATACAATTCGGTGTGCAAAGGGTTAACACTGGACCATTGACGAGCGCGAAGAGCTTTATTCCCCATAAAGTATAAAAAACTTTGCTATTTCTTCTCATTGTAAAATAAAACTAGAAAAAAAGAACATTCTAACCCCTTAAAATGACCTTTAATCCAAATGACATGAAAGAAGAATTTGAAAACTTAACGTCTCTACTGCATGCCATAGACGCAAACATGCAAGTAGATTCGCAAATTAACATAACCTTTCGTCGAGTAGTTCTGTCAAATTGTACCATTTAATTAAGCTCCCGGATACACATAAATTTTATTCCTGGGAAGGCTGAAGCGCAAAAACGAAGTACGGAAGTGCAGTTAATTAATTATTCCCTTATTACGGTAGGGCACAGAAGGGGCACGAGGCAGCGGGGCCAGAGAGGAGAAAGGGGAGTGGGTCGGTTGTAGCGGAGGCAGGGGTAGAAAAGCGAGCGCAGTCGTCTCGTTTCTGACTACCTAGCGAAAATTTCACTAAAGTGCTGCTCATGTGGAAATGACATAATTCGCGTGCGGCAAGGGCAATTGGCAGTAATTAAAGTGGGGAAGAGGGACGTGGAGAGGGGGCGGAGGAGGGTGCGGAGGGCATGAATGAAATTAAGGCGGGTAGCGAAGATGGCCGTTTACACGAGTCCACGTCTGGTCGACTCTCTGTGCTGCGACAATAAAACGAATTTGCATACGGGACAACTCGTCCCTGGACGAATGTCCCGTGCCTTCTCTATCTCCCTCTCTTTTTCTCTCGATCTCCCTTTCTCTCTCACCCTCTCTCTCTCGCAGAGAGACGGAGAATTTTCCACGGATAGATGGCCACCGGTCGAAATGATCGGCGAACGTGGAAAGAAAATTGGCGAGAAACGGGGAAAGTGTACGCGTCCGGTACTCCAGAGTCAGGAATATGGGAATTAATTTTAAAGGAAAGTTGGAGGACGATTAATAAAATCGGGCAATAAAGGAGACTGTTTGAGATACGATCAATTAAATGAGATTTCCGAATGTAAAGTGTCTGGTGTAAAATACAGAGAGCGGAAAATTAATTCTACCGTTTTCATGCTCCTGTTGATTACCCTTTTTCACATCGCTATGAGCATCCCATCGTTCATTATTAGAAAAACTTGCATCTGATAATATTTATCCACGAACTTTCGAAAAATTCCCTGTGCTTCTGATGAAAATATTGCAAGAGAGTTCTATTCAAAATTTCCCTCAAAATTGAACTACACATTGTATTACAAAAATTACATGGAATTAAACTATCATGAATGAAATATCTGCGCAATCGAATTTCGTCAACTCCGCGTGCAATCGTGCGCCAGATTGTTAACGAACTTCGCCAATGGTGCACGGGGGAACTTTATCGCGATAATACCCCATCGAAAGATTCGTTCTCGCTTAAACACGCTCGTAGCTGCGATCGTTATACTCCGCTTCGGAATCCAAATCAACCAATTAAAAGTTAGGAAAATCCACCATTAATTACCGCCCAAGGGAACCCTAATCATCCAGTATAATGAGGTAAGAGACGGCACGGAGAATCTGGCCGATGCTAAATCTAACACGATGCGAAATCGGGGCCGTTGATGTAACGTGGGTCAGAAGTGCATTGGTGTTTGATTGAGACGTCGCTCAACCGTGTATGTTGACTGATAGCTCCATTAACACGCTGACGCACTATCTATGTTTGCCAGTGTGCCTAGGAATCTGCGGTGTACGCGAACCTACGATCACCTATGCCAATTTATATTCGTCTGCATTCGTCCGCACTCGATTATCTTCGATTGTATATATCGCTTTCGTTGAATAAGAGGGATGTCGGATGCTGAATTCGACGTGGAGTAATAATAAGTAGAACTCCATCTGTGCAAACTATCAACTAGATAACCCTTAGAACCTGTACTTTGTGTCGTTTTGCTGTCGGCGAGTCTATAATGATACCCCTACGTTACGCTGAAGTTTGTCCAAGTACCCGCAATGTGAACATCTTTTAAAATTTAATTTTTTAGATCGCGTGTAACTTTTCCACTTACGGGCTATCGGGATATTTGGAAGGAAAATTTATCCGCTGGTGAAATATGCGTATTTATTGTAGTTTCAGTTTGAAATTTATATTCGTTACAATCTACCGACGTATTATTCTTCGACGTTTGATTTTTGAATGCATTAAATTCAAGACGAACAAAAGTGAATATGATTGACTAATCTCGTCGAAACATGCAAAACATTCACTCGCTCCGTTCGATTCCAGTTTTTATTTCGAATTCTCGTATAAACGGTATTTTACATTGCGTGCCTTCCGCAAGAAAAAGTTTCCAGTGCACGATGAAAAGTTTTAATTTACACTGTTTATAGTTATCGGGTATCAACGTTCCAGAAAGATATCAAGGTATACACGCAGAAACGTGTGTCTGGCAGTTTTAATTGAGCAGCTGTGCAGTTCCGATGTTAGTAACAGAACGAGCCGATACGTTCTTAACGAACTTCCTCCGCCGAATGCATTCTAACGCCATAGCTTATGAATTAATTCGCAAGTTTCACTCCGTTTGCAACTTCCATCGGAAAATCCTATCCTCCATTGTGCACGAAACGCGCGCTTGACATTTCAATGAAAGAACAATATTTTCGACGATTATACACCCAGCGAAAATTGTCCATCGAGTATACAGTACATATGTGAACAAAATTGACGTATTCGTATGGGCAGAAATATCGTGCGATCGAAATCATCGGGTCATCGATCTTTGCCGCTTAAAATCGCTCCATCGCAGTAGATTGAATTGCTACGTAGCGTGTAATCTCACGAGAGATTTTATACTCGTGAAATGCGCGAGAGTACCAATAATATTCGAGAGAAACATATTTTATATTGGAAATCCCAGCAAGTAACAATAGCCGAATAAATTATTCCCATCTGGCGCACGCGAGTTACATGAAAACTTAACGTATACAGTAGTTCCATATATCGAAGGATTGCCGACAAAGACTGTGGAAATAAATCTCCCTCTCACCGAGATACTATTAACGAGTGTGTGCATAAATGAAACACTCGGTATCATCGAATAGCAGCATATTTCAATTGCGAAAAGTTAACATTCCTCCCTAATATCGTAACATCGATAGCCAACGATAAAATTTAAAACAAGTATCGAATAAAAGCAACGACACGAGAAAGTTTGTGTAACGCTTATCAGGGCACGTTCCCGTACAGCGAAGCTAAATCTCACGGTGAAAGAAAACGTTCCCTTTCGAGACAATAAAATGGGAATGGGAAATTTGAATGTGGCGTCAGTTATGGGCAAAGACGAATGAGCGCGATTTGAATAAAAAGGAGGAGGCAAAGTAGCGGAAAAAGCGGTGAAAACACTCGGCGCATCGATCGGTTCAATTAAATTATTCGCGCCCAGGCTGGTTCTCCAGTAGCGGTGGTAGCTCTTTCGCCCCCATCGCGCCCCCTTCTCTCTGCCACCCCGGAGCCACCCTCTCCTCCAATCCCCATCGCCGGTCGGGGTAACAAACCGAGGCAAT
Source organism: Cerceris rybyensis (assembly GCA_910591515.1). NCBI lineage: Eukaryota > Metazoa > Arthropoda > Insecta > Hymenoptera > Crabronidae > Cerceris > Cerceris rybyensis. The sequence goes on along the minus strand of OU342796.1, from coordinate 1,399,782 downwards.
TAACAATCAATCACAGGTGTCTCTCGCGTCATTGAAATGACGTCAAACATTGTATTTGTGTAATTGTCCATTTATTCCAGTCTCTCGGCTGTCACCTGACAAATTGCGAGCTTCCAGTGACGCAACCCCCGTACACCCCCCGGCCATCCCTGACACGGTGCTACGAGTGACGGGGTGCTACCTCCACCGAGCTACCGGGAGCTACCACGAGCTATCACTGCCGCACGATGCACGCTGATCGCGAGACTGGGCCTCTACGCATTTTCCTGTCAATCGCGAACGAATCGTCGCCGGTTATATTAATTAGCGGCAGCCCTCCGGGAATCGTTACCTACTGGATAATTGCGATTGTCGGCTGCGATCGACGTTGCCGTCCGGACTCGTGAAGAGGCTTCGATACGTGGACCGATAATTTCTACGCCGCGAGGAAGAGAGAAAAGAGGAAGAAGTCAAAAACGATAGATAGAAATTGTTTGGCTTTCAATACCAACGAAATTTCAAAAATTAATTGACGGTACGTTTGATAGCAGAAAAAGCGAGAAGAATTTAGGAAATTTCAATAGATTGCTCCTATCTTCTGGGGCGTTACAATTGACCTAACCATGGATAGTTGAGGTGAAGGGTTAAGGTGAACCTGAGCGACTGGGGGATGAAATCTTTCTTTCTTCAGGTTCAACGACAAGTAGATTGCCTAAAAGTCTTCATGTGCAATGAGTAGTCTAAACTAATAAACAGACTGCGGATTTTTATGCATTTATGACAAATTAAATACGGCTAAAATATACAAAAAGGACATAAAATATCCAAAGTATGGTATTTGTTGTAATATTTATTGAGTGCAATAAATCCCTAGATAGGTTTTCCTATCCCACCTGCCTTTGTGAAACTCGAAATTTGCATAAACATCCGCAGTCTACTAATAAATGTTGTAGCTTGTTGTTTGGTATACCACAGAGTGGAAGACAATAATTTATCTTATACGTTGGGTTGTTGGAAGGCCAACTATCTGAATGCAGTGCCATTGAGTACGACGAGGTTCGCGCAGAAATGCATAATAAGAAACGACTTAGAACTTCTTCCTACCGAAGTGTACGTACGCAACCATCAATTGCACCGTGCTGGAATTTACTTTACGATCGGTATTAACATAAATTACGGAATGCCTTCACAATTTTCAGTCCAATAATTATCCATTTTCTGTTTGCATTGTTCTCGGTCGGAGGTAACCAACAATTTAAGGAAATCTCCATAATAAGCTATGGTTAAGAGTAATATTACTCGAGGCATAAATCCCTGGCGCCCCCTTTTCTCAACCTTCGACCCTCTTTTTCCTCCAACAAAGAATACTCTCCCCTTCTCTATCCTCCCTCTCTTGCTCTCCCCGTAACGCGACTTCCACCCACGTAGATCGGACCGATAAGAAGCCCTTTTTATTTCCATACAATTATATCGATGATATTACTTGGCGTGCCGCGCCGTGTCGGTTCCACACGGTGCATCCGTACATCGTTGGATTTGATATCTCGGTGCCTTAGGCAGGCCTGAATTTATTCCACCCCCTTTGCCGGTCCCTTCCGCGTGCAGATTTATTGTATCATGCTCCATCCAGTCGAACTGCGTTTTACGCAGATTACACGTCACTCTCACCGACGATTAGCAACCATTCAGATGGCGTATGATACTGCGAAAACTGATAAGTCAAACTACACCGCCGTGGCTCTGGGATTTGTCGCAACGATACCGGAAGTGGACGGTGTTTGCGTTGCTCCCTGCAACTTTCCGAGTGCGATCGCTTTTTGTTCAATCGCAGGACTATGATGATTATCAAGTTTAACATAACAACTACCAATTTCAAATTTATTAAATAAAGACTTTAGAAAAAGAGGAGTCAAAAGATGGAAAAGATGATTAATTTAGTAATTTATGTTCCAACAAGAACATAATATCCTAAAAACCTGAAAAATTTTTATAAAAAGTGTGGAACCGATCATTTTGACTGCGTTGGTAGTTCTAGTGTTAAGGGATTGGACTTTCAATCGGTGGGTCTACTTCGAGTCTTTATCACTTGCAGAAGATGCGTACTGCGAGGACTTACAGAGAAGTCACTTGATAAGTGGTTTGCTCTGATTCGCCCGACGGATAAGAGACGTCTCTCGTTCGCACGAAATGCCGATTCTAATGCATGACTGGCCGACAAAGCACTTAACAACAAAATAAGAGTTTAGTTTTCGGTTGTCATTTGCCGAGCTCAGGTTTCAAGGGCCGATACGATGGAAATATGTAGGGCGGTTCGAGGACAGTCTGCCCTACCCCGTACCTTAAACCGAGTGACTTCTTTATGTATTTTACCCATCGGGCGAATCAGAGGAAACCACTTATCAACTGACTTATTCCTAAATTCTCAATACATGTATATGTGTGTGTAATGGCGAATAAGATAATTCGTGCTCCTGCATTCACCCAAACAAGAGAACTTTTACTTTAACCCATTAACGCCGAGGTGATCAGAATTTTTACTAACTTTTCAACGTGTTTATTTATTATGTTATCGGACCAAAAAAATAATGCAATATCTCTATTCCAACGCGCAATTTGATGCTCTTTCAGAATCTGAGCACAAAATTTCGATTAGACACCGAGAAAAAAAAATATGGCCGATTGAAACGTGAAAAACGTGAAAATTTTCGAATAAAATTTTTTTTCGCATTTTTTTTCACAGTGATACCGCAAAGGTATCAACTTTTTACTATGATCAGAGGTGATCATGACACTCGAACATTAAGAGGAATTTTTTTCAGAAAATTTCATCGACGCGTTTTTTTAAAACGGCAGCGAGAATGAAAACATTTTATAAAAATCTTAATCTATCGTTTTCTCAAAAACTATAACCTTTAGAAAAAAATTTCTAAGAACAGAAATATATTAAAATTACTCAAAGAACACTCTCAAATTTTTTTAGAATTTTTGGAGACAATTTCTGATTTTCGAGAGTTTCAAAAAATCCAATTTTTCAAAAATACCTGAAAAATTTTTGAAAAAATTTGGGAGTGTTCTTTGACTAATTTAAAGACATTTTTCTCCTTAAAAATTTTTTCTAAAGTTTATAGTTTTTAAGAAAACGATAGATTAAGATTTTTATAAAATTTTTTCATTCTCGCCATCATATTGAAAAAACGCGTCGATGAAATTTTCTGAAAAAATTTCCTCTTAATGTTCGAGTGCCATGATCACCTCTGATCATAGTAAAAAGTTGATACCTTTGCGGTATCATTGTGAAAAAAAATGCGAAAAAAAATTTTATTCGAAAATTTTCACGTTTTTCACGTCTCAATCGGCCATATTTTTTTTTCTCGGTGTCTAATCGAGATTTTGAGCTCAGATTCTGAAAGAGCATCAAATTGCGCGTAGGAATAGAGATATTGCATTATTTTTTTGGTCCGATATTATATTTAAGTATCGTCTCCTTCGAAAAGCAGTACGATATATGATGATAGTGAATTACAGAAGAAGAGAATAATGAGAACTTGGCGTTGAAATGAACTTTGAACTTGTGAGCAAATTGAAAATAATGAAAATTAGCAATGACCCGTTGGCGGAAAGGGGTACAGTGTTTTTAAACGATTCGGAAAACGAGTGAAAGTAGGACGACGGTATTTGAAAGTCGATAAGTCAAAGTAACGATTTTTGGACTTGGAACGCTGATTTGAGGACAAGTAAGAATAATGGCGAGTGATGGTTAAATTACAGAGTTCACGCAATACAAAATATTTGTCAAGATATCCTAGTCGGAGGCTCGGTACGTTATTTACATGTGGGATATATGCGTTGGCGGTAATGAAAGTGGTGCGAGTAAAAATTTTGAAAAATTTAAAGTTTCATTTACTTTATTGTACATCAAAATGCATTATAATATGGTGCAACTGCTGTGTAGGATTCGTTAAAAACTGAATTGTATGACGAACTTGACACTTGTTTCGTTAAACAGGATACAAGTCGCAATTCAATATTGAAACTCAAATATCTATTGACGACGACCATATAACTTAGGTGCTATAGATCAGTCAAGTCAAGGTCTTGCTCGACAGAGCCGTTTCTCGAGCTGCGCCGCCTCCTTCACCGACACATACAGCCGAGATGTCACTGATTCACAAGCACACCGGCGGCGTTACGGTCGTACCTACTGGTACAAGCGTGGTAGCATGTGGCGGTATATTGGGGCGACATTTATATTTCAAAAATTTTGCGAAAGCAAAATGCCAAACTTGTTCGCCTCAAAGAATGTAGAATAATGTAAGAAGTTATTGGGGCGATACATTGTACAATGTTGTGTTGTCTTTTAACAGTAAAGAGGTAATATAGGTTTCCACATTACCCATGGAAATATGCAAATGCACTCTTTGTTACAAAGTTATCTTCTGAAAATCTATTCCACTGTATCAATGTCCTTTTCCGCTGAATCGTTATCGAGAAATCGCATTAAAATATAAATGAAGAAAATGTTTTTTAACAATCATACAGATGAAAGAAACCGTTGAGATACATCTCTATATGTAAAATTGACAATACTTTGGCATTTTATTACAAAACAACATTGAAATTAAACGAGGCAGAACCACTCTTTGTTACTAAGAGCTTCTTATAATTAATTATGTTTTAATTGGTATATTAGAACTTTGCGTCGAGCATTTTGAGACGAATAAAGTTACTGAAAACATTTAAGACAACTGCGGCGGCAACAATGTGTTCTTTTACGCTGGGAAACCTAGCGTTCTGTTATCGTGTAGTTACTTTTAACAATTTGCGCTAATAATTGATTTACAACTATTGGTGCTGGAACACAATACTATATTTAGTCGTAATGCATAACGTAGTGGTTAATTTCGGTAAAATCGTCGCCAGAAGCCCAAAAATATTAAAATATATTAATTGTACTTTATTTAACACATATTCAAGCATACTTTTTCACTAACAATACTTTTGTGTTACCCTACATGCGATATAGTGCGGTGTGAAATTGTATTTCGACAAATAACCTTAATCGTCGTGCCACGCACGATGCCAATAGGTCCGCTACTATTAAGGGGAGGCAAAGTCAATCAGCGAGCTCTCGAGTGTATAGGAAGGAGTAGCAGGCGGAGCAGCTCGAGAAACGGCTCTGTCGAGCAAGACCTTGATTTGACTGCTATAGATGTTAGGTATGTATTATAGTGTATCGAGATATTTTCTCTGTATTAACACTATCGAGATATCTTCTCCGTATTAACGTTCATTTGTTTTACAGCCGTGTGACTGCATGGCAACGGCCCGTGTGCCGACCGAACAGTCCGTTTTACGCGTTGGCGCGACAAACATCGACTCGAGAATTTTATGTTTTATTAGTTACAATCCGCTATGGGTAAAAATATAAAAGACTGTAGTGTTGGATGACCAACCGATGTTATCTACATACAACGCGCTGCGTTGCCTTAGTGACTCAATGTCCTAAGCGCCTCTTAGAGAGTCACCTCCGAACCCTGATTCACGCTGGTCAGGGTTCACTCCTAGGATTTGGTCATCCTCGCCCTCTGCCTTCTTTGTTATCACAAATCTTAAGGTATTTAAGAAACCGCGCGCGAAGAACATACATTATTCTCGACTCATTATTCAAGTTAGTGCCGAAACTCTGTCGGACTCCGCGGTTAAACATTCGGTCTTCGAAATTATAATAGTTGTAACAACCGTGCCACTGTAAGCCGTCTCGCTTATCCACGGGATACAACAGTAGGAGCAAAATAAAGTAATCATAAACCAGCTAAAGAAAAATTGCAAAAAATAATTCTGACCGTAAAGGCTTAAAGGCGTTTCTTATTGCGTCTATACTTTAATTTTCATCAGAATAAGACACTATCTCGAGGAAATGATCGACAGTATGCGTCAGATTTTCTGTGAATCCTATCATCGTTTAAGTATTAAAATTTATTACCTAATTCACAATGTAACTTCGATCCTCGGAGACTCAAAAGTCGAAGAAAAGAACGAAGAAAGCAGGGCTTATTAAATATACCGCAAAGCGAAGAGGTATGCTTTTCAAAATGTCTTTTATCGTCGATCGCGTTAAAACGTTTGCGTTGATACATTATGGAGACAAAAGTTGGCTCTTCTGAACAAAGTAAAAGTTAGAAAAGTATCTTCTCCGAGAGTCCGACGAACCTCTCTGCATCCATCTGCGGCGACCAAATTTAACGCGCAAGTTCGCGAGTTGTTCTATGTGATGGAACTTACCGACAAATAATTCACCGACACTCTCAACGATGCGATGCATAACGAAGAAAAGTAACTTTACTTTTTGCGAATCTTACTGTAGTTATAATCTCTTGAGTCTTGATTCCTCATATCGCTCGAGAATTAATTTGCTTCAGTGTTCGTCCAAATAATAAATGCAATGCATTGAATAAGACTGATCGAGCACATCAGCCGATTGATTGAATATAATAAATATTTTTTTTTATTGTTCAATAATTTTAACCGATAATACAAGTTTGTCGGTTAAATACCCCATCGAAACAGGTGAGAAAATATCGTTCTCATATCCCGGGAGTACTGTCCCGCAACTCGACGATTCACGACACCTATTTCGGCCTGATAGACGCTTGAAAACCTTCATAAATCAATACCACTTTATCCCTCGAAATCTCCATTTTCGTTCTACCCGGGATCACTAGTATACATATTCAATAGAACTGACTGGAAAACTCGAGGGAAACAAGTACTACAGAACGGAGAAAAATACTTCCAATAAGTTGGAATGAAAATTTCGCGACGTTCGATATTGGATACGAAAAAAAAGAGTTATATATAGTCGCTTCCATTTTAAGTGGTTTACCAAAATAATCCAGTAGCGATACTTGGATTTCGTGGTATGAACAATTTTTCAAACAACTTCGTAGCAACGTTTTTCGATCTTTGGGACTAAAACGAGCTTCGGTAACCCTAAATGAGTCTTCTTTCTCGCGCGTTTCTTCTTACGATTAAATGAGCCGGTCCCACTAGAAACCACGACACTCGGTGCATGTTAAATTCAAGCTTTAGAGATGCAAATCAGGAGAAAGAGAAAGAGAGAGGTGTGTATAACTAACCTCTTCCTCTCCCGTCTTCTTCATTCCGCCTTCTTCGTTGGCTAAAGAGTGTCTTGGCGACGTATTTATAACCCCTTCCTTCCTTCCTTTCTTCGAAGTACGCGTCTCGGCGTCTGCTGATGAATGCCCACCTTCGCTTTAAGTTTATTAAACTAACTTGCTAAAATTATGAATAATTCCTTGCCATTGTGTCAGCCTATGGAGGTCTAGGTACCGTATCTTCCGGTTCTGGCTTTACGATGAGCCTCGACAAACCGACCTGACTCTATTTTATCCCGTTTCGAGTGTCGTACCCGTCGAAGCGTCTGGTAAATGACGATATTACGAGGAATTCACGTTTCATCGCGGAACGTTTGATAATTTAAGTACGCAATCCCATTAAATGCTTTCTATATGTCGCGCTTAAGACGCAAACAGAAATACCTAAGTGTTTATCCGTGGTGGAAACAGGTGTTGCGATTTCAGAAAACTTTGAGTCTTCGAGTTCTTTCGGGGATGCTTTAACGAATCGTCAATGATATTGAACATTACTTATTTTTACATTTATTTATTAATGGAGCTAAAGCTTATGGTGCACTATAGAATAGTAAAGGGGTTACATTTTTTGATATTTCAAAGTTGTAGTTTTAACGTGTTAAATCAGATCTGATCAAATATCAAGGGAATACTTAGAATTAAGTGTTCAGCATCCTGAACAATGAGCGTTTGAACAGATGCAAAGACACTGAAAAGAAATTAACTCCATCATTAATTTTGTTAATGCAATTGCAAATCCTGGAGATGGTGCCGTAAAAAATGATGTTACTGGAGACAAAGTCTATTATAATGAGCATTGTGCTACGAAAACTACAAGTAAATGCATTGAAATTAAGCCTCTGGAGAAATTATGCTCGACAATTCGAATGGTATGAATGTTACAGAAACTAATATTCAATAGACCTGTCATACCAAGTATTTACAGGCGGCCTTCGACATTCGCACATAATTGGTTTCTAAAAATGTGTGCGAATGTTAAATGTTCAAAAGTAGAGGGATACACGAAAAACATAAAAAATTGCATGTTAATGAGGTATTTTTGTAATCTGGAGATTCTGTCAGCTCTAGCAGGTAATACTAGCCTTAAATATTATTTAGAGTTTCATTATTTCAAAGACATGTGGGACAATAGTTGGGAAAAGGTATTACCTATATGCTTGAACTGGCAATCAGTTTTCCGAAGTTCAAATCTTACTTCACCTTCGGAAATTTTGTCTAAATTTAATAATTAAACATCATATGTCGTTAGTTTCGAACCCACCTGACGCAGTAGGTTTTAGACGAAAGCACCATAGCAGTAGAAATCAAAAAAACTACAAAACGACCAAGCAAAAGGCACGTGAGACATGTTGGAAAGAAATCAAGACATAACAAAACAATCGCATCCGGCTACAAAAGTATCTAGCGTTTAGATACAAAACTATCTCAAAGATATTGTAGAGAAATGGCGATCCAACGAATTCACTACAACCAAATTGATTTTGGAAGTCCGTATGCGTAACGCATACATTTCACAGTTGCGATAGCGCTCTCGTGTGACCAACGATTCACGAACGTCGATTATTCCCTTCTAACCGAATTTATGCTAGGAGCAATGCGCTCGAGAATCATATGAATCGTCGATGGTAGAAACCAAATGCAGCCAACGACCGTGGAAACTCGCAATTGATCTTCCTCTGCTGTTAAGGTGACTACCAACGCTTTAATACCGACCAGACACTGAACCAAGGCCGGTGCTAGTGGCGGAACTCATGAATCAGAAATAAGAGAAACGATAAAAAAGTTACACTTGAATTGGGAAAATTTTTAAATGGTATTTTTTCTGGGGCGATCATTTGGAAAATTATAGTGTCGCTATAAAATTTATTGCCTTGCTATAGGATTTATATCCGTTGAGAATATTGTAAAAAACGTTGTATATGATTGTAATAAATGAATGATAGAAAAAAAAGCTATAGGCAAAACGTTCGGTGAAGAAATACGAAGAATAATAGAGATAGGGGGTTTGAAAAAAGGAGGTATATAGTTGTAAAATTTTCGGTGTACCCTCGTCAAAGTATCTCGTTGAAACTTGAACCCTGTTTTGGGGAAATATAATCAAGAATTTGGTCCATGTTGGTTGCACGTATTTAACAGCGTAAACTGGTTTGTACGGATTAGGCCGAGCATGTAGGACCGTCTAAATACTCTGTGTTGCCCGTGCGTACTGAACTGCACAAACTGGTTTGCACGGGCTGCCTCTCCCTTCGCCTTAACTCTGCAAACCAGTTTACGCAGTTATTCCGCGAGGAATAATTGAGCGTGTAGACCTTAGTTTATGTCAAATAAGATAAGGAAATAAATTAGTGACTAGAATCACTTCCAATTAAATATCATTCGGTCCAATTGTCTTTGCTGTGATTCTATGCGTCCTTTATAATATGTACAATGTTAGTCTCGCTTTCGTAACAACTTGACGAATCTGCCAGATACGTTGTATTTTTTAACATTGACATTACGCTATAATACAATTGCAATGACATTGGGTAAATAAAGATGTCACGCAACACAGTCCTGAACAAATATCTACCTCGGGAAGTTAGTATATTTTGGCTGATTAAACGCGACTAAGATCTCTCGGCCGACATCGACGAAATAACATTATTTCATGGTGAAAAGCCAGTATTTTCCATGACATATTACACGCACTTGATAAGAGCCTGAATCTCAATAGGCCAGCTGTTAATCCTGCGAGTATCACAGGAGGCGTCAGTATGGTGAACGATGTAAATTTCGAACGGAGTGAAATGGCTTGCGCGACAGGCGACGGATTCCAGATACCTGCAGGAAATCTACGAAGCCCATGACACACCATCGTGTTTGTCTTGCGTTTTAGGTGACTCGATTCCAGTGCTTACGTTTCCACCAGGTCGAGAGACCTCTCGGCTTAGAGATTTGATTTCACATATAAATATTAATGCGCCGTGATCGTGCTAGACCTCGATGAGATTAGAACTGAGACGTGTAAGAATACCAGAAAAAGGTATTTTCGCGATATTAGAATTGTAATTTACTTTCTTGGAGGTAAAGGTGCGAAGGACGAGTCAGATTTTCGAGCGAAGTATCGTCGCACTAAATTTTACAGGACACCAGTTTTTCCGGAGCTGTATTGAAGGAAATATAATATAAGTTAAATGCGAATTGTGTTGTAATTGGCTTAAAGCAGTCCCGGTTATAATAGCAAGGCAAGTAGTCGGAACCGACTGCGGCGCGCCGCGGCGGAGTGGCTGAATCTGAAGGCGCCACGTTGACGAGGGAGAAAGGACACCTGAACTCGACGTAATCGTTTCTAAGTTCAACGAGCACGGTCATGACAAACGCAACCCGAAATGAGGAAATATGAATATAATTATAATATATCACCGGTTACGCCATGCAGAAATGTTGGCTAACTATATTCTAACTCTAATACAACAGTTAAAGTCTCGGATTTCCAATTAGTGCGGGACGGATTTAAATCTCTCTTCCGCCACATTATTTGGGAGTTCTTAAAAGGATGAATTAGAATTCGAGCGAAAAGTATTTTGTTGGTAATTTTCGTAAAGTAATTTTAAATGGGTATATTTTTTATCTTTTGTATCAGAAAGTCCAGAGTGTTTCCCGTTAACAGTAATCGTACCAGTACGGTTTATGTATGCTTATTCTGTCCACAGCCAGTGATTTTATCAGGTGCATGTTGGATTATTATTAACAATAAAATGCAAAATATATTACATAAAAACAAAAACGGCTCAAAGCTTGGGAATTCTTGTTCTAAGTAAGAAGAAAAATTCTATTACAATGTTTCCCGTGTGATTAGTATTAAACCCAAGACTCTGTGCACTGCAGGAGAGAATGATATAAACAATTAATGTTACTAACAAATGACTCCGAGTTCATATTTTGGGTATCCCAGCCAGTTCTTTCTAAAGACTAGTTCTATAAAGACGTTTCTTCCAAAGGCTTAAAAATAAAATCGTATCAAGAATACAAAAACTTTATTTTACTTAATCACCCATTTCCAATATCGTCTAGTAACTATAATCCTTTTACGAAGGAAATGCAGAAGATTGTTGTTTTAACATGAGAAAGAATGCAAAAAACAGCCTGTATACAATAGTAGATATATTTTCATTTTATTGGATCGGTCATTTGATCGCGCAAGTTGCACTTACAATTAGTGTTAATAAATTTCTTGGAATCCCGAGTCGAAATATTGAACCTCATTTGAACCTTTTACTACCCAACAGGTCCAATTCAGGGGATAAACGTTTTGGTGATAGCTAAATAGGAGTATGATTTTACTGAGAAGGTGTTACAGGTTTAAATTAGGAGTTTTAGTATTGAAAAGTATCATATTAGGTTCAAATAGGAGTAAATACCATGAAAATAGGTTCAATATTTCGACTCGGGATAGTATTATGGAATACAACCAATGGTCAAATATTTAATCATCCCGTATAATTAGCAAAAAACACACAATTCTCGAAACACTCCATCAACAACTAAACCAAGGAGCACGACAATTTCGGTAACAAGGATGGAAAAGCGAATCGGAGAATTCAGCTGATCGTAGACCAGACGTAAACGAAGAACGTAGAAACGGAGCCGCGGCGGTCGATAACGCGATGCACCACCTCGAGCCGTGACGAGGCTGCGACATCGGGATTGTGATTAGGGGCCGGTCTGCAAACAATGCCTAATTACATAATTATTGTGCCGCGGGCCCGTAATTAAGACACATTACTCCTCCCGGCTGGTAATTCATTACGCTTAATGTCTTCCCTGCCTCCACCGTTTCATCGCAGATGACAGTCGCGACGGTTCCGCTAAATACCGTTACCGTGAAATATTACCGACCACGACCACGACCACGACCACGACCACGACCACGACCATGACTACGAGAACGACGACGATCACGACCGTCTCTCTACGACCACTGTGAATTTCCCAGATACGCCCGCAGTTGAGAGTGATTGATTTCTCCAACAAAGCGAATCCTCATCGGGATCGCGTCGTCGTTTGATCCTTGATAAATGCTTTAATCGCTCGCTGTTTTATTAGGGGACTTAAATAATTATAAAATTAATTATTCTCGATTGTTCCTTAGAGAAACGTGAGTGCGAACAACACTAGTGCGTGTAGGGTGTAACGAGAGGGGCATCAGGTAAGATGTTTAACCTTTATTCGTTCTTGAAATCTTTTTCATCTAAATTGAGATTTAATTTGATTCAAATCAACGCAAATTGTGCACAGTGAATACATGTATATTATTGTTGATGAAATTATTATAAAAAAAAGGTAAAACAAAAATGTTGTTTGTTTAATAGAAAATACACTGTGGCTCAAAAATAACCGTGGGGACATTTTTTTAAGGAGTGAATGTAGGTTTGTTATCATCCTGAACTTCAAGAATCTTCATGTGATATTTATAGAAATGTTTTATTCGGGGTAGTGCATAGGTACTTTCTATTTATGTTAAACTAAAGTGTATTAAATTATTGTAGTTCTATTTCAGGTTATGCCTTGCATGCAGTCTATCTGATAGTAACGCGAATACGGTGTACTTGATATTTGAGAGATTAGATCAGGATCTGGCTACATTACTTTAAAACACTAATATTCAAAATTTCTGTAACATTATTTAAATTCTGCGTTAAACAATAATTTGCATTTTACCACTCTAGTTATAGGGGAATCAAATGTACTCTCGTAAAATAGAGAGATACACAATGAATATGGAATGTTTCATGGTAATGAGGATGACTGCGAAAAATTACAATGGACTCTCGTTGAGATTTTTAATGCTTGTTAGAAACTCGAAATACGTGCCTTAGATGAAATCTGCAAACAGCGCACAAACCTCTCGTAATTTTTCATCAAATAGATCACAATGTTATCACAAAAATTTCTTCCTGCACCTTCCCCAAAATAAACGCTTGTTACCATGTTCTGAGATGAGATACATTAAGAAAGTCACGATTAATTTGCTAATTTGTACATCTCACTGCACACTAATTGTAAGACAGCGGTGGCAGGTGCTAAGACCGCTAATGGTAGAAATGATCAAGTAGCAATAATCGTATTAAGGCCAAATAAATCTGTTTTAGGAGTTATGGTGGGTAAAGACCTGAATTCTCGGGATACCGATCAGCGAGACCGGCAATGAGTTTGAATCCTACCTTACCCCTAGGATTTATTTCTTAAATTATTGATTAATGTAGGATTGTGAAAAGAAAGAGAGACTCGCGGTAACCCATCTGAATAAAATATTAACAAGTAAATAAATAATTGAACAAATAACTTTTTAGTCATTTTCACACACAACTTAAAAACAGAAATCATTTTTTTATGACCGCTGGTTACCGAAATACTCCATAAAATGTGTCTTCAACCCTCAACTTTGAGGGGTATTTTCACCCTTTTAGAATGTATAGTTGTCGACAAAAAATACTACGTGTCAAATATTTTTTTGAGAACTTCTTGTTATGTAAGCTTCATTAAAATCAACGTGTTCGAGTAAGACACTATTTCGTGTAAGTTCTTTATAGGAGTATTGCAGCCCAAACTCTTCTCAAATAGTAGATCCTAAATGAAACAACCATAGCAGTAGCATCCGAAAAAACACAAAGTAAACAGATAAATCTGTTTGCATTAAGCATATTATTAAAATCAATTATTTAAACGATATTAAAAATTTATACGCTCAACTTGTCGCAGAAATGTATTATGTGAACGTTCAATACCTATTGATGTTATTGTCGACGCACAACACGAACAGAAATAAAAAAAAAGTGTGTATCGAACAATTTTCTATTTCACTATGCAACATTCATCAAAATCTATGCGACCCGTCGACAAGTCAAGTTACGATATATTCGTTTGATCATTCTGCCGTAAATTGAATATCGAGGAAACACACATTTACGGTTTACCACCGTGTTCTAATTACGTGCGCACTTGTTTACAGCCGGCGTTTGAAACCAAAATCATATATAAATTAACCCTGAAATTTGCGGGAATATATGGATAATAAAAACACCCGCTTACTACGGGTAGATGTTACATCAAGTTGAATTAATGTACAGTAAGTAAATAAGCGGTAACAATTGCATCCCGAAAATGCTAGTTTACAGCGTCAACAAAGTTAAACGGGTATGTACCCGATTGCACGAAACATGACTCTCTGAATTCCCGATTACGCTTACATGCTATTTCTTCGAACTATTACCACTAATTATGATATTGGGCTGTAATTTTTTTCTCCTATTCAAGATATTTGAACTTCTATTCTAGTATATGGGTCAAATTCTTTGTAACAATTGTCTAACATTTTCACAAAATGGCGTTACCATTGCAACGTACATTGATGCAATATAAAATAAGTGATAAGTGTAATTTTTCAAATTCTTAATACTAACAACGTTCATAATCACAACAGTGGCGAACTCCTTATGGGACAGAAGTCAACGCAGTGGGACAATGTCAGAAGAGGCCTAACATTTTCTAACTGAATAGTTTTTTAAATGTCACGATTTAAAAACAAAGTGACTTATGCCACTTTTACAATAAATGACTCATATAGGTACTACTCCCATAACACTGTTCAACACGATTTATTTTCTCAAATATCCACTGGGTGATCCTCGTAGAGTTAGCCATCCTAAACACGAATCCGTCGGCAGAATTGCTCCATCACCCTCAGTTTTTTAGTAAAATGAGTTTTTGTAAAAACACCAAATTTTGGCAGAAAATGAGGTATTACGCGAAAAGTATAAACGCTACGAAGTTGAAATTGGTCTCAAAAGATAGAGGAAATCATGCTGAATACTTCAACTTCGTAGCGTTTATACTTTTCGCGTAATACCTCATTTTCTGCCAAAATTTGGTGTTTTTACAAAAACTCATTTTACTAAAAAACTGAGGGTGATGGAGCAATTCTGCCGACGGATTCGTGTTTAGGATGACTAACACTACGAGGATCACCCATTGGATATTTGAGAAAATAAAAAAAGTTAAAATTTGTTGAACAGTGTAATCATTTTAGGTATCATACTTCCGTTTATATTTGTATTAAAGATGAAAAGATGTCGTGTTTCAATTCTTAATGCTTTATCTACCGTTCTCTTTATTAGATATGACGAAGAAGTGTAAGTATCTATTTGTGCAGTTGTATGACATTAAAAATATAGTGTGAAGTAGTACTCATTACATTATTCTGATGTCAATTGCGTGAAAGCAATATGCGTTCATTTTAATGCTATTTGTAAAGCCCGATTAATTGGCTAGTGCACAGTAGAACGAAATAAAGAATCTAGATGGAAAAAAATTAAGTCAGGGAAGTAATTTTTAATAATTTTAACACAATCTAGAATGTTTGCTGAGACCAGTGACAGAAATAATAATTAATTTTGCAGTTATTTAAGTGTAAAAATCATTGCTGAAACACAACGAATTTCAACATTGCGAAAACGTACAAATATTTCACTGAAAAGAGGATACTATTAGACGCATTAAGAATTTTGTGAGAATTATTATCTTCTGTACAGTTTATCACCATTAGTTAATGTTGAAAGACCCTTAATCGATTTGTCGAAAAATTATTTTTTCAACAAGTTATGGAAGTTGATTTAAACACATGTTTTTCGGCTTAAATTGCCAACTTTAACATTGAAAGACTTCTATTGTACCCCAAAGTACCCCCTGAAAACTTTAAAGATATTTAGTTTAAACCATGTAGAAGTGACTCCTGCAAAAATCGGGTGTGCCTATCTGCGCCTTTTGTTTTTATACCCTCCTAAAGTTTACGTAACATAGAGCGACTGTCGAGTTTAAACATCATTTTCATTACTTAATTGCCTTTATTGTTAGTTTGCGAGCAAACCATATACCGAAATCATATATAAAAATTGAATTACTAAAAAGTAACGAAAAGTACGGGGATGAAACTTCTCACAATCAGATATATTCCTCAGACTAGGTATCTGGTATATAAAAGTAATTATTATATCACAAAGATTTTGTGCGCCCACCTGTGCTCTTCATTATTATATCTGCCGAAATTTTGCAAGACAGTCCAACTGTCGAAAAAGGCTTTAGTAGGCTTTTTTTATTAAATTAAAGTTGTTAAATAACTTTTTAACATAAAGTCCAACAAGAAAATGACTTATACAAAAGTTTCTTTATTTCTTCTATAGAACGAAAATCTGCTAAGAAAGATGTAGATTTTTGTATAGAAAATGAAGATGACCT
This sequence comes from Cerceris rybyensis, assembly GCA_910591515.1. Taxonomy (NCBI): domain Eukaryota; kingdom Metazoa; phylum Arthropoda; class Insecta; order Hymenoptera; family Crabronidae; genus Cerceris; species Cerceris rybyensis. Next base: position 1,383,358 of record OU342796.1, on the reverse strand, counting down.
TCAAATAACATTGAACAAATATAACAAATAAAAAATACGCCGATATTCTCTCCATAATATTATGAAACTTTTGTATATAACATTTTCCTCTGAAATGAACGGTTCTCCAGTTATTATTTTTTCCACCCAGATTGTCGATTCGTCTCACTGCGCACTGGTGGATAAAATGTTACGAAAAAGTTCCTTTCTTCGATCATATTTCATAAATTCATAGGCAAAACTATTGATAGCGATTAATAAAAAGCAGTTAGCAATTAGAGTTAAATTCCGTCTACATTGAACGTGTCGCAGGCATGCTTTTACAGTAGAGAGAGGAAACTTTTCTTACCTCATAAGACAAACACGTATAGTGCCTCTTCGATTGTATTAGCATTGCAGAGCGATGTTTCATTTAAGGTAGTTCTATGCAAATATTAGATTGGGGAAAAAGAAATCCATTATTTTTACGTGAACTTCAAAACTTTATTTAACATGTTTCGGATTGTCCGATTTAGATCAAATAAACACCGTTTTGTTGTATAATTTGTTGTCATTTTAAAGATAGCTTCATAATGCCTCTCTCATAGATATCTTGTTCCCTATATGCGAAAAACTCTTATAATCGATTTTCACAATCTTCTTTTGATGCCAATTTCTCATCACCAAGGAAGTTTTGTAATGCAAGAAAAACATGGTAATCACATGGTGCCAGGTGCGGACTATATGGTGGATGCATCAAAACTTCCCAACCAAGCTCCTAGAGTTCCTGGCGAGTCGCTATAGACGTGTGTACCCTTGCGTTGTCCTGATAGAACAGAACACCTCTCCTGTTGGCCTATTCTGTCCGTTTCTGGTCAATCGCTATCTTCAAACGGTTCAGTTTTTGACAGTAGAGATCCGAATTTAGCGCTTGGCGATATGGAAGCACCTCATAATAAATGATTCTTTTCCAGTCCCACCAAATGCACAGCAGAACCTTCCTGGCTGTTAGTCCTGGTTTGGCCACCGTTTGACCTGCTTCACCGCGCTTTGACCATGATCGTTTTCGCACAATGTTGTCGTATGTGACCCATTTCTCATCCCCAGTCACCATCCATTTAAGAAATGGGTCGATTTCATTGCTTTTGGCCAAGGCTTCGCAGATGGAAATTCAATCCATCAGGTTTTTTTTGTTAATTGGATGTGGAACCGAAACATTGAGCTTCTTTTTGAATCCAGCTTTGTGCAAATGGTTTAGAACTGTTTTATGGTCGATCTTTAGCTCCTGGGCGATCCCACGACTGCTAACATGCCGGTCAACTTCGATTATTCCTGTGATTTTTTCGACATTTTCTACGACGGGTCTACCTGTGCGAGATGCATCTTTAACATCAAAAATACCTGAACGGAATCGACGAAACCAAAAGTGCGCGTAATTGGCAGTTACAGTATCGGGACCATAACCACCATTCACAATTTCAGCCGCCTGGCTTGCATTTTTGCCTTCATCAAAGAAAAACTGTAAAATGTACCGAATTTTCTCTTTGTAGACTTCCGTTTTTAACACTCTGTAACTCACAACTGAATGGACCAAACAAAAAACAACAAAAGAATTTTTGTAGTGCGAAATGTTACCTTTCCAACGAGCATAAATCTGAAATTATTTGATCGACACGTTACGAGATATCGATCACTACAGACATCCACCGAAAAAATAATGGATTTCTTTTTCCCCAACCTATTATTTTTTTCGAACAATTTTCTTTAAGTTTTGGATATCCATGCAGTATTATATTCCAAAACAATTTGCGAAAGATCAATGAAATTAATCACATAGTTTATGAGAAAATTATTTTCAAAATAAATTATTTTTTCACGAATCTTATAGAGACAGCCATTTTCACATGCCTTGGAATGCAGGTTTCTATTTTTTTCAACCGAAACGAGTCGACAAAAATCTTTATAAAAATAGTAGTGGCCTAATCAATTCATTTAGAACCCGATGTAATTTTTCTATCATTATTTACCACGTACTTATGAAGAAAACTTCTATTAAAAGATGAAAAAAATCTATGAAACGCATGCCTTCACACAAACCATACTTCATCCTACTTGAGATTACTTTTGGATGTTCGGCTTCTCCACTAGAATGAGTTAAATTTCTGATTTGTTTTTTTAGTTTCCCTTTATTGAGAATCTCCACTGCTTTCAAATTTCTTTCAAGAGTTTTTTTTTCACAAATTTCTCATTTGTCGTTTTCAGAAAAACGTCTCAACTCTAATAACTGTCAAATTCTCATTTGTATTTATAGGTTAGAGAGTAGGTTGAACGATGCGATGATGCCACGATGTATTTGGCATAGTGTACGTCAAAAAATTCTCTCTATGTACACACCTTTTTATGTGCAGTAGGTACCGTATCGACAAAAGTTTGATTTAAAATAAATAAATTAGAATTATTTCACATATTTAAACAATTATTTTTCTCTCTATAAACATTTACTATGATGATTATAATAGAATCGTAGAAGTATTTTTACCAATTTTTGTAAAAAAATGATATAAAAAAAATAAAAATCTGAAAACATAAAAATAAATTTTTTGTTCTGAATATGCATAGAACTACCATAATTCTTCCTTTCTGCAACTTTAGCATCGGGTATTTAATCCATATTACAAAACTCTAATCAACAAAATGGGAAAGGCACTTTTCACTCGGCACTTTCGGAAGGAAACTGTCCGCGCAATTGACGTCTTGTAAAACTATTGCGTCACACACAGACAAATGGAAATATAGAACTACGTCCTTTCATTTTCAGTCTTAATAGATAGATATGCATGGCATGGACTGTACCTTTCGTTCAAAACCAATGTTTTATTGTCGGGAAATGTCATTACGTTGCATTGTTAATGCGAGGTTTTTACTTTTGAAAAGAATTTTAAATTTGAAAAGGAAACCGTAAATCCGATAGATGAGCTTTAGCTTAAACTTGTATAAATTATACATTAATATTATATACTAAATGTTTTACAATGACAACAAAAGAGGTTAAAATTCAAATGCAGGGTCGTTAATGTTTATAATCTATTTATAATCTAATTCTATCAATAGTTATAAAAGCATATAACGTTCATTTCGTGCTGAGACTTTGCAACACATCCCATCTAAGGAATTCCGAGAAGAATCTCCTTTTCTAATATTTATGACAGCTGACATATGTATCTCGTTCTTCGTTGATATTAATTCTATTGGATAGTCTATGTGTAATAATTAATATATAATCTATTCCAGTTCCAAACGGTTGCTCGTTCTTTATTGAGTTTATTAAAAGTAGTCGTCTTTGTTGTCGATCGCAAACAAATTGTTAATTTGATTGTAAAAAGTTTCATAGTTATGCAAAGTGCGCATATAAAATGTTATCTTTCGCTTATTCTTTTTTTTCAGAATATTTGCGAATAAGAGAGACATACAGATTTATGATAAATAAATTAAAATTACTCAATATCTGGGGTTATTTTCATTCATTAGTGAAGTATGAAACAACAATTAATAACTGAAAGGAGAATTGTGTTTTATTCTTTCTGTCAAAAGTAGAAATTGTAAATTATGCTACCTTCATTGTCGTCCGTGGACTTCGAAATTATTTTGCAGTTTGAAAGAGTATTCTTAACAAGCAAATAAACAATAATGCGATGAGCAAACAAAAACCATATTGATTGAAAAACGCAACACGTTTTGTGGCGCCAACAGACGGCGCAATTACGAATAACGATGACGATATTGATGATGCACTCGCTTGATAATGTCGATTTTTCAATACTGAAACGACAGTCATCCAATTAACGTAACGAAGTTGTTACGTGCATCATTTATTTTCTCATGTTTGTTAAGAATTAATTGTTTTCATATATTTCAATTAGAAATTTTTTATTTCTATCCCTAAGTACATATTGAAACATTCTGAAAACAATTTCTTTGTCATTGTCTCGATAGATACCCCCACCTTTCGATGCCCTATAACTGACACCATTGTTCATCTCTCTGTTCCTCGAAAGAAACGAAATTTTGATTTTATTTTCAATGTGCTTCGATATAATATTTTTTATTATCAAGCGTCTATGTTTGTAGTTCACACATGTGTATCCAATAAAATACATCAAATAAGCTGCCACTCGACCCACGAGCTAAATTCAAACCTAAATTGATACATCAATGATATCGTTCTCGTAGAATACAATTAATATCATTTTATCGTAATCCATGACCCCCAACTGAATAAACATTTGCCTAAACATGTAGCATTACGTTTATATATTCTCATAGATCCATCGAACGGACCCATCGAAATTGCACTAAAACTTGCTTTGCGAGTCTCTGATGAATTACTGATAATACCATTCCTGGCTTCAGCGGCAGAAACGGCTGCGCGCTGGCAGCGATTTTAATGAATAAACACTGGGATGTGTTACTTACACTTTACCGGTTACTGTCAGTAGTGGCTGAGCTTTCTGAAGTCCTTTCTGATGTCCAAATACAACGACAACGAGACCGATACCGCGACATGTTCTCGGAGTTCGAAGGCCTGTTTACACGAGTTCGCAAATATAGCCACGGATATCGGAGCCAACCGAAGCGAAGAATTGATAAATTAGTTATTCCGTCAGTCGCCCGTTCCTCCAGCTACGTTTGATCTGAGGTTTCGAATAACCGTGCCCGTTTATATCATCTGCCTGCAGAGGTTTCTCTGCGCCCAATTTTGTACCACTACCTGGTAGCAGATACATAGAATTGTGCTTTTAAGACCTTGACTAATTTGATGTTTAACAATGTCATTGCAGCATAAGTAAAATGCAATAGCTTTGTATAGGAATTGGAAAGTTACATAGTGCATGATGACTCGGTATTAAAAAGAAAAGTAGATTTTACATTCGACGTAGTATTTATCATCCTCCAGACGTCTCAATACGATGTAAATTGTGTGCATTAACTCGGTAGTCTTTAATGCAAAGCGTACCTAGCTCGTTTATCGTCAGATAACAGTTACGGAGTACATCCTTTGAATGTAACTCTACCCCTGGGTAAATAAGAGTAAGGGTTATGACCATTCCCGTTTGTCTTTGCATCCGGAATCTTCGCACTAAATCCCTAGCGACGACCCAATTAACTCTCTAAGAATTCGATTCCACCCCATAGTAATACCGAGATACTGCGACTCTAACGGGAGATTAGAAAAGGCAATATTTACCTCGGTGCTTCTGTCTCTAATCGCCCATCGCTTCGCAGATGTGACTTTACTGTAACATCCGCTTCTATTTGCTCTTCCTCTAAATCAAAACCTTTCGTTTCGTACGCGAACGGGTCACGATGATAAAATAATTTCCTTCGTGTCTGGCTCGTTTCAACGACGAGACCTCCGCGAACAATGGTTCTAATGAAAACGATCGGGATAGATTCTCGCAAAAGGTTTCAGGGTGTACGTGTGAACTCGCAGAAAAATCGTCCTACTCGCAGCATCCACGAAGTTTGTCCATACCAGTTTATATTTTTCTCACTGGCGAAATAGAAGACATCCCACGCGAATTACGACGGATCCAAAGAAGGCTGACCACGAGCTTGCAACTGGAGAGACGACGTCAGTTTGAATTGAAGATTTTTGCGGGTAGTAACTCGTTGGCTCACGGGCTAACATATTTGCAAGATCCGCTGCGCTGATGGACATATAATGCGACGTGTGATTGTAGGCCCGCCAATCGCGGCCGATTGTGCCTCTGAAGGCCCGCTAACTATCTCAAACTAGCCCCATTCAAGCCCCCACGACCTCTCTGTCTCTTTCTCTCTCTCTCTCGATCTATCTCTGCCGCACATTCTCCCTCTCTTACTGTCTTTCTCTCTCGCCATACCTCTCTGTGTCTCCCTCAACCCGAGGTCCCTCCCTTTCCTCGCTACCAACAGCCCCTGCGATTCTACATCGCCCTCATCCCCCAACCACCACCTTTACTACTTTAGGTTCTAACTCGTGTCTCGTTTGCTTCGACTTTCAAGAGATTTTCTCTCTTACTCGTTAAAGTTTCCCCCCGCTCTGTCCGTGTACATATCTTATCTTATGTTCCTTGCTTATAATGCGTCTCCCTCTAATTTTTGAGGTCATCTAACTGCGCACGGACGACCTGTGTTTTTATTCGGCCCATCCTACGATACAGGGCGATACCCCTTTCCCAGATTCTATCCCTCATTCCCGATTCTGGCCGAAAAAATGCTTTGCTCTCGTTTCTGTACTCTTTATCTCGCTTGTTCCAACTTTCCAGACTGCTTTGCCTTTCATTTGGCGGCCCGTTTTTTTTTCATTCTTGTTCCTGCATTTTTATAGTTTGCTTTAATTCGCGAATCCACGCTCCGTTTATTCTAATCCTCTTTGCTGCTTCCTTCTGCATCGACGTAGGTACATCCGCGTTGCTTCTCGTTGTGGCTCCTATTCTCTTTCAAATTGTACCGTTTCCCTCTCTCTCTCTCTCTCTCTCTCTCTCTCTCTCTCTCTCGTTCTTCCATTTCCTCTTTTCTTCTCTTCTATCACGATGCTCTTCTCCTCGTCCTCGTTTCTAGTCGTTTCAACTTCTCTCTCGCTTTCGCGTTCCCTTTTTCCCTTCGTTTCTACCCCTTTTGCACCTTATCACTCTTTCTACCTCTCGCCTTGACATTTCCATTCGTTTCGCTCTTTTAGCCCTTCCCGTTCATCCCCCTTCGACAATCCGCATCGACACAATCGTCCATGGTTACACAGGTACGTACTAGCAGGCGTCACTGGTGTTCATCTCGGTTCGAATTCTCAACCCCATATAACCGGCGCACGTTCTACGTGGGAATTTCGAATCTATCACCGAGCCAGACGAATGCAAATCGCGCATGAAGCGCGCTTAATAAAGCACCGCACGCGGTCCGCAACTCGCAATTTTCTTTCGGTGGCTACGTGTCGCGCGCTACTCTTAATGAAACCTTCGCATGAAACCCTTGCACGATATACCCGCCTATACCTGCATTGAACCTGCATCTCCCGCCGGTGTAAATAAATAGAGAGAGAGCGACGTCTGTCTTCGTACGGGCTCGTTAAGCTTCGGAAGAGTCGATTTTAATTCCTCCCGTGGGATGACATCTGCGTCTAGTAGCGAGACTATTTCGAGTTAATTCCATAACAGCGTGCAGGTAAATGTACGGTATCTTAATCGAACATCATCGACGTTTTAATAATAATTCTATTTCCAGAAGTTCGGATATTCCGCGGCAAAATGAGAGCATTCAATGTGCCAATTCCCGTCAGTCTCTAAATGGGTGAAGAACCCGTTAATGAGCAAGTTCATGCAAGAATTGAGTAGCCTTCACGAACATTGTTATCATCATTCCGGCAAGTTTTCTCGCCGTAAACAATAAAACAAACACGCAAAAACTGACGGACCCTGTTCCAAACGATCTTAAGATTTCGCGAAGCGAAGAATATCGAACTTGAGGATGGCGCTTTTGACCGAGCGCGTTTCAAGCAGGCGAAAATTGAATTTGCAGGAAGCCAAGTCGAGGGGTAAGAGAGGAGAAGCGGACTAGCTATTTGCGTGGCCTTAATAAGGACGTTTGATGGCGTTGCCTTTCCCTTAACAAGCCGGCTAATATCCCGGGGCCTTGCCTCCTCGATGTACTCTCTCTCTCTTATTCCTCTGCCCCTGTAATCTCCTTGTCTTCCTCTCTTTCTCACGCGACTGACTCGCCTTCTGCGCCGCGGACACCGTCGGGAATCACCAAAGCTTGAAAACCGAACAAACTCAGTTAGAGAACTCGGTGTGAGGACCACCAACCGGACCAGCCAGCTAACGGAGACGCCAAAACCCATCCTTACAGTCGCTCGACGATTCTCTAATTCAGGTTTGTTCGCTCAGTGAAGACTTCTTCTTCGATTCAACGTTCATGATTAACGCACGTACGATGGTGCAGTCATGGTGAAATTGTGGCATTCGCTGTTGATGCAAGGTTTGCCTTCTTGCCTCATAATTCTTATTGTATCTGCATGTGCAGAAATTACGTGTCTGTTTAAAGGTGACACAATATCATAAGACAAGTGTTACGTATGAATTGTCGATTAGGGTAGGGAAGAGGGTAACATCTAAATGTTAATAAAAGGAAACATTTTATTTTCTTCCTACTTAATCTACGCATGACAGAAAAGTTAATTAAAACTGTTAATGCTATTTACATTTATAAACGTACAAAAATATACTTGTCTTTCTTTGAAAAGTGATTTGTACGAAATCTGGATCAACATTTGCATTATAGTTTTACGTGACTGCATAAAATCTGTATCACGGTGAAATTCCCAAAATAATACTTGGACGATCGAGTATGTTGTTTCTAATAACGACACGTTGATTAGCACCCCTTTGCTTCTTCGTTTCTTTCTTCTAAAATTTCTGCTCTTCGACATACGAAGTTTAATAACAGACTAAGTTGGCAGATCTTTTGGAAAGGATAGTTCTCCGTTCTGTAATCACGAATATATATACACTATTTATTTTTAGAAATCGAGATTTTTAAAAACGCAATAATTAGTTGTAACTAAAACTACAAACTTTTGCAGTCGCTGCTTCCGGGTCTACAGGTTTGGTTCGCAAGTTTGCTAATAAGAGATTTGTCGATGAATGAGCATCCGGAGATCCTGACGGCCTCCATCTATTAATATTATTTGGACATTTTGGTTCTGGCAACCACCTAAGGTAATCAAGAATTCATAATGACACTATAAGATCATCCTACCACTTTTGACATTGTCTACTTACTTATAAATTGCCGGAGAGAGCAATCTTCTGTCGATGGAGGAAGGATCTAGGGGACCAGTTAACAAAGTTGTGATGCAACCAACAACTATCACGACTAATGTACCCAGGCCCGTAAACCAATGATACGATAGTCGATACAGAGGAAAAACGTCGTCTTCGCTGAAAAAAATACTCTGAAAGTGAATCTTTCGGTATCAGAAGAATGAATTATTTTCTTCTCGCGTCTTTTACGTCATAACGAAGTTAAGACACTGTTCGGGACAAAGGACTAACAATAAATTACAATTAGAGTACGATGAAATTGACTCACTTTGGTAGATCGAACTGCTTCAAGAAACTTTCAGAGATATTGGCCGGACAATGAGACAGGGGTACCGGAAGTTTCTTGGGAACCAATAGACCGGCGCCAATAGACCAATTTGACCCAAAACTAGCCCAGCCGGCGATCAGAAAGCCTACAACGGCACCCACAAATGCACCCTGGTCCATGAAAAATAATGTTTTTATTTTTTTAATTAGTCCGATCATTTACTAATCTTCAAATTATCAGCTGCTTTTCGTTGCGATACATAATTAAGGGTAGTGAATATTTGTGTGTGACAAGAATACGCCAAAGCAATTTGTTATGAAATGAGGGTAATAAAGAAAAATGGGAGAATAATTATTGTGTAATCTACCTTGGAATTTGTCCATGGAAAAAGCATACCTAATGTGAACACTCCGAAGGAAATTCCTGCAGCGATAGCCGCTATGCTTCCGGTTACCTGTACAAAATTAGATTCGACGTTATACTCTTCGATAATGATTAAAACGAAAGAACGAAGGACGATTTACTCACGACTAAAATCCCTCCTAATTTTTCAATCAAATATGTGAAACCCAGAGCCACGATACCGAGGAGAACAACTACGACTCTAACGAAAATTGCGGCGTATCGATCGCTGACTTTCATACCGAAGCAACCCTTCACGAAATCTTCCAGCAAAACGACGGATGTCGAATTAAAGCCCACGGACAGGGAACTGAAGCAGAAAACTATCTGGTATAAACGGAAACAATTTATTACCTGACACCGATTTTTATAATTGGACAATTAGTTGGAGAATAAAAAAGCTTGAAATCTTAATAACATTGTCAGTCTGTTCAAGATAACAGTAGAAGTGGTATTACATTAATATCAGAAAATCCTACCTGAGAGCTGCTCCAAAAATTCCAGAAATAAAAAGACCAGGAATTCCTGGCAATTTTTTTGAGATTTCCATAACGTAAGCAGGCAGCAGTTGATCATCGGCAGTAATCAGACCGGAGGCTCTTGGGTCGCATTTCGGCGGCGCCCACCAAGATATGAGAACCAGTCCGCACCAGCAACATAACGATATGAACAACATTATGCTTACAGTAAATAATCCTAAAGATCTAGAATCATATCAAAAAGGGATACATTGTTAAGTACCTTTCGAATGAGAGCATTTGATATTAACGTCTTATTGTATGCGAACATCTATCGGCAATAATATAATCAGTGATTCGATTTATTGTAACCAAAATAATCAGTAAACCTCCTCCGTTAATATGATAATTGTATATAAAATACGAGACGATTCGAAACTGGATTATCATTGATCGAAAGCCATTAACGTACTCACTTACACTTTGGTCATTTTCAAGTCTTTCAACGACCTGTACCGTTGTACCATCGTTTGATTCCCGGCTATATAGGCGGTGCTATAAAGCCACGAACCGATTAGCACGCTCCAGACTGTGTGCCTCGTATAAGGTGATGTATCAAGGCTATATAACACAAGATATACAATCAGGAACGCTATAGGACTGAATCAACGGGTTTCCAGTAAAGGTTATAAAATATGGGGACTTCGTTTAACGAGATTTTACGTACTGAAATGTTAATAGGAAGCTTTTTCTTCTACTTATGTCACGGTGACGTCGCTCTTTATGCAAAAAATCTGTTATGTATTACGGTTCGTGGTATATGCTTTCTACGATATTTTTGCGTCTATGTTATTAGAGATCTATCTGAAAGTAAATTGTAAAAATAGGAAGTTTCTTACTTTAAAAACTCTATTCTGTTAGTATCCAACGCTTTCTTCCATACTTCCCCAGGGCCTCCTACATGATAGGTGCCTAATATAGTAACGGTAGCCATAGCAAGGATCATAACGCCAACTTGGAGTGCATCCGTCCAAACAACTGCTCTAATTCCACCCTAAACATTCCCATCGATTTAACAAAATTAAAAGATTCAACTTGCAAAGAAATCGTATACTAAAACGCGTCGTACATATTACAAATTAATTTTTTCTCTGCAAAATAGACATCCAAAATGCTTCACTATTGCTGTCTCTAAAACTACCCTTTAAAACCTCTGTCCAGCGTGACTTCGTGTCTAAATTTATCTCTCGCTCTCATGTCACCAACTAACGAAGATGAATCACAAACAGTAGGAGAATCGCATTTGGCGAATCTCGAAAGAAGCGAGCGAACAGTTCGCGATGAAACGTCGAGCCGACGGACTACGGGCAGAGAAGGATCCGAGGATGGCTAGCGATAATAAACAAATTTGCAAAGAGTCACTCAACCGCGATAAATTCTCATTAATTTGGGGAAGGCTACAACAAATTGCTCGGATAATTACAGGCGCGCGAGCACGCGATTAATCACCTCGCCGGTGGCTTTGTGATCTGCTACTACGGCAACGACCACTCGACGTGCTCCGTGCCATTGTTTCCGGCGGGCCATTGTTGAGCTTTCAGTTTCCGTCCATAAACATTTCCAGTAGCCGGAGCCCGCGCGAGAGATTCTTCGCGGCATTGTCCACCGAAAATTGTTTCCTACGAGCTACCCAGCGTCCTCCGGTCCGAGGAACTCGAGCCATCCTCGGGAGAATTTGCCGAACGAGGGTCCTTGGAAAATTAGCTCGCATACACCTCCGACGTGTAGCTCGACTTAAACCCACCCCTTCGCTAGCTTTCCATACGTTTTACGACTGATATGTCTTGTTAACTCCTTCGTTAGCCGGTACAATGAGTTCTGCTTAGTCATGATCGTAGAACACGACCCCGTACGTAACGTCGCGTTATATCTACACGGCATCATCTTTTTCGCGTCGATTACCAAGTTACACCGCATTGAAATACATTTACGAAAAAGAAATGAAACGAAAAACATTTAAAAAACATTTTTGAGAAAGATGTATTTAATCCTTTGTGCTCAATGACTTTTTCAATCCGACGAAGTAGCGACTCGAGATGAATTTGCTTATGTGTGACGAGGGTCTTGTAAGTAACATAGCATGATTTTAGAGAAATGAACTTAAAAAACGTTATATATGTGGAATCGTGGCGGGGAAGCCCTCCTATTAAGAATCTTAGAAGAAAAGAACGTGAAGAGAAAGTGTCAACAGGGAGAGGTCGCTGGCGCAGCGGTTCCGCGCCGACCCAGGTGATCGTCGACGTGAAGCTACTCAGACCGAGTTGCTGCCTTGGATGGGTTTACGCGCGCCTCTCTTTCTTTTTCACGATCCTACATATATTTATAATTTATCTTTCACAACTAGCATAAACTATCTTCTCTCACTCGCGAGTTAAGTAGCCCCATGAGACGCCACAGCAACTGGCAATAACAGTTATCTTTAGAGTCCAAAGCGTAACATTGGTTTTACCTAAACATAAGCGTCTACTTGTCGCATTTGAACTGGTAAAGTAAGTAGCAAGTAGATACCATGAAAGCTTTTGTACGAACTCTCAAAGAACTTAACATGAAAAGAAACACGAGAAAAAGGGCCCTGTAATACTTTCAGATATAACGACTCAAATTATAGTTGCGGTATGTCTCGTGCTTTTTTCCAAAGTATCAATCGAAGTTTAATCAGTTTGCGAGTGGAATACATGAATAATTGTTATTGAAGTACACGCGTTAACACTAATGGTACTTTAACGAGGCCGTGAAACAGTTAGTCAACAATGCCTTCGTGAATGCCACGTTAAAAGGTCATAACTATAGCTGACGTAATGCAACAAACGTCTACGGTTAGTCTTATCGACGATAGCTTAATTGATCGATAACGTACCAATTGGATTTTAGCAATGAACTTACCAGAACGGTGTAGAACACGCACACGACGCACATTATGGTCCCGATCAAATGCACATCGATACCGCTCACTGTAATTAATTAGAGAGATTTTCATACTGCCCGTTTAATGTTCTACCGTGTACAACGTAACGATATAATACCTTGATTTAAAGCTAGCGCAGGAACGTAGACCACGATCGATTCGTAAAGAACCTAAAATTGGTTCATTGTTGTATTATTACTCTGCGATATGTGAATGAGGGTAAACGAATTCTTGCGCGGTGTTTAGGAACATGTGTTTCTTAAACACCTGACACAAAAGAAACTACAACTGGTATAAAAGTCTAACAATGATTATCGATTAACGTTTATCCGTATCAGACATAATTATTGCATGCCATCCGTTTGTACTTCATACGGAAAGTGTGAATGTTGCAATGTCGTAGCGGCGCTAGTAAAGTGTAAAAGGTTAACAGGTCGAATGCTATGGGGCTACCGGCTACCGGTGCTGTTGAATTCAATAAATATTCTTGTGATTTCTAAATTACAATATTCACGAATTTGATAACATATTCAGTATTTAAATATTTCTGTTAGAAGAGTAAAGTACAGCAGATTTAGAATTATTGTTACTTTTAACATTTCTATTCTATAAAAATATGATTTTGGTAGAAGCTTCATGATGAAACTATCGAAATTCTGGTGGCATTCGACGTGTCACTGAAACCACCGGCCTCAGTGACTTAAGTCTATTATATTTACGTATATTAAATAAGTACTTTATAAATAAAAGAATGGTTTTTTACTCTATCTTTTATAAGATGTATGTAGAATATCTACTCTGTGGCTACCCTTTGGAGAATTGTTATAACAAACGAGGAATCACACGGTTTGCTTGCCTTGGTACCGTTAGTTTTAAATATTGTATGAAAAGTAGATAGAATGAGATAGAGATAATTTCATATAAAAGATTCTTACCACATCGAGTACAAATACTAACGATATAAGAATCCTTACTCCTCGATTAAATCTTATTTCAAGATACTGAAAGGAAATAGCAGGAAAATCATTAACGTATTAACTCAGTGACGTAAGATTTCTAATCGTTGAAGAATGATAAATGTTACTTGGAAGCTGCACCTCATAAGCGGAATTAAGTCTCAATGCGACGAAGACCGGCGCGTAAATATTGGCCACCACAATGCCGGAAAAGAATATTGAAATAATAGTGATCCAATACTGTGTTCCGAAATTATAAATCTCCGACGGTGTCCCGAGGATCGTTACGCCGGATATAAAACTGTAATTGGAAATTGGAAATAATTGTACAAAAATTCCACGATTATAAAATCGGAGGATATTAAGACGCTTTGTGAAAATCTTTTTGATTGTTTACGATATAAACTTTATTTTGAGGATTTTATTGGAATGTATAGCACTCTATATTCGTTGTAAAAAAGGGATAACAATTTTAACACATAACTCCCTCAAATAATATCTAATTGCATTGAAAACGACGAAGGATTAAGCTAAACTTGTTTAATACGTGCCAAGCATATAACAACAAACTGTTCTAAGTGATTGAAGAATGAGTGGAAAAATATGAAAATATAGTAGTCAAATCTTTATTAGTTAAAGTGACATGGAAGTTTTTGAAACGGATAAAAAATACATACATTCCATTAAACTAAAATAAAATGCTTTTAAAACATTTACAGTACGATATCGGATCATGATATGTGAATCGTGCCGCCCTATTTGAAAATCGTACACTTATCTCAATCACCGCAGCTGGAGCAATATACATACATTATTATTTACCCCCACGCATTCATAATGCATCCAAATTATTTTTGATCCGCTTTGTACAACATATATCGTCATCAATGCACAATGAAAAAGAACCGTTATTTTCTGTAATTACGATAGACGGGAAAAAATGTAATTATAATAGAATAAAAAAAATTCATCGCTTCTAATTTGCACAGACACGAATTAGGATTTTGCATACAATACGAAATGAGGATAAGGTCAATTGGAAATTGCAATTGATTATTTAAAGTAATGAAAGACAGCAGCTGCTATGAATTGAACGGAAGTACGATTTAGGTACGTTCAACCTATTAACTTATGTTTCGACTTAATTTCAATAACAAAATTAATAAAATGTTGGAATACCTTGCGACAAGAGAAGCGGATACAGGGAAAAGACCTAAGCTTTTTCCTCCAAGCAGATACTCTTCCGTGTTAGAATTGTGCGCCTTTTTGTAATGCCATAATCCTGCTCCTGCGGATACAACGAGCATCACAGCAAACACTACCCAATCTATCCAGTGAAAGTACCCTCTTTCTTGACCTTCCATCATTGTAGCTATAAGAGACTGAAAGTGATACAATTGTACGATAATCTATACTATCTTATATACAAGTATTGGGTGTTGTAATAAATTCCTTCCATTGAGTTTCATTTGGTTGCTAAAATTATTTCAACCGGAAGAATCTCTTACTGTTTCGTAAATTTGAAGTACAGGTATTAACATACTGCGTGATTTAGAAAACTTTACGACACAACTTCCTTATTAACATTGTAAATAGTACCACCAACAAAGCAGCATATTCGGCATGCACGGGTTACGGTTGATACGATATATCCAATTTGTATTAACTAAATTTGTCTTTAGGGTAGTATAAATAATATCCGCTTGTAAATATAAATAATAAATTGGAATAATTTTACATTTTATCAGGGTATAAGTAATTTATTTCTTTTTTCAGAAAGCACTTCCATGGCATTTGGATTTACAAGTGATTTGAATTATATCCACCTGTACAGTTACAATATTGAAATCCTTGACCACTCAAATTGGAATTTAACTGACTACACTCTCTCCAACTTATTTAATTATTTGGAAATTACAGCGGAAATCGGGGTGCAAAATATTTATGGTTTCCACTAGTTTCCTTGCAGTTACCGAAAATAGTCATGTATTATTATTTATGTGGAGAAAATTTATATACTAAATTCTAACAAATTAATCACTTTGATCTTTTTATTTGGTTAATATTAACAAAGGCCGGTTGTTATTAACATAAATCGATTAATTACTTGAACCGTAACGTATGTTTTATGTACTACGGACCCCATGCAGTCCACGCGAGAAAGCAAGTACCTTTTTAATTAGGATACACAATTTTTCTGTAAGTATCTTACGCGACAGATATAGCTGATTTTCGTGTATTCCGTTCCCTGAACATTATTTAATCGGCACAAAATTTCGAGAAATAAATGATGCCGGTAAACTCCTAAATGAATTAACTTCGCCAAAACCTCCCAATTTCTTTAGTGATGACATTAGTATTCTGACATAAGTGTGGCTGAAGATTATAAGTAATAATCACAATTATTTCAATGATTAATCGTGCACATTTTGTTTTAAATAAAATGTCGACATTACTGAAAAATCGGAAAGAGCTTTTTACTATATCTGATATATTAACACCAGCGAATTATTTTTAATGTTAAATTCATTTTTTGAATCCTGCAAAACTTTATTTAATTGACACTTACTGTGTGGGCGACGTAATCATTGAACTTTGACAATTTATGTAAAAAATATTAAGGAATTATCAAAGGATGAAGTATCAAAAATATACACTTCTGCATCAACTAATGAAAAATAAGGTTGCATCTTATGTAAATCATCCGTGAAACTAGAAAGAGCTCAATTGATTCGCGCTACATAAAGATTTGCCAGTAAACCAGAGGGAATGTGGTAATTTAGGACATGAGGAAGAAAATATTACTGCAACCTTGGGGATAATTCTGTGTGATTCAAAAAGTAAATAAGTATTAAGAACTTGATGCTAATTTTGTAATTAAAATCTGTATCGATGATTGTAAGAGGTTTTATAAATACAGTCGACCCTTGGTAATCCGACAAACGTTTTGCAAGGCGGTGTCGGATTATCAAATTTGTCGGACTATAGAGTACTGTCACAGCCCTTTGTAGTCCAGAACTTTTTGGAAAAGCGTACCTTGTAATCCGACAAATAAAATATCAAAGTGCTAAGATTCTATATGTACTATACCTAACTCATACGATGTGGAATTTGGTAAATTAAACAACACAATAAACAGCTTAGGATTTATTATAAAATTAACATAATTATTGCTCTAGAACTTACAAAAAAATAATAACTATACATTTATGTTAATGTTTGTCCAGGCATTCGTGAACGATTTACCATATTTTTTCATAATGCAACTCGACTGTACCAACATGTTATAGGTATGTCGGATTACAGGAGGTGACGGATTAGACAGGGGCCGGATTACCGGGGGTCGACTGTAATCGTAATTTAAAAAGCAACAAAGTAAATGCCCCGTTAAAACGGGAAGAATGAGTAAAGCGAAGAAGTGTAAGGTATTATGTGAATAAGGACACATAATGGCTAAATACAAAGACGCTGGTCTCTGAAGTATAATTTCTGCTGTATCATCAGGGTCAATTATTAGGGCATGAACGTTAACAAAGAGAAGTCTGTTGCCCGGTAAACATCTTCTTGAAACGTGACAATTGTCATTGTTAAAACACTTAGTCCGCCACGTCACGAATGATTGTTAAATCTCCCGCGATTTTGTGTTAATAGCAACCTGCCTATCGTAGATGTCAGCAGTATATGGAATCGTCGGACTTTAATGAAAAATGATTACAACACATGCCGGCTAATACAAATGATCATAGGTCGTCAGTAGATCAGCAGTGTGTAAAAAAGTGAAGAAAAAACGTAATGGATAACGTCCTAAAAATATAGATAACATATATGACTCGGCGATGATAGCGAGGACAAAAAACGGCGCATTTATATCGTAAGTTTTTATGAGTTAATACGGCTGCATTTCCTTATTGTGCGTTACTCCGCCTCTCTCTCTTTCATTGTTACAAACTGATATTACGTTGAAATTTACGAATGTACATTACCCATTGTTACATTTATTTTAAAAGCCAATTACCTGCGAACGTAAACTGCTATTCTAAATAAGGGAATATTGATCTACAAACAATTTACTCGATATAATGTTAGCTTTTTCTGTTATACTTTGTTAAAATCAGTAACAATGGTCTTTCGAACCATTATAGATATTTATGATGCTACATTTAAATATCAATGGTAGATTTACCTTCAAACTCGGACAGAGAAAATCTGATACTCTTAAAAAATGGTGAAAGTCGGACATTTACTACTTGTATGGAAAATTATAATCGATGAAATCACGAATACATCCATAAATACATGCTACATTCTATTCTGTAATCATAAACGACTTTCATCATTATTACGTATCAGCTTTTCAGCTTATTAATTAAATCATGTTACTCCATAAACATGCACTAAACATGATGCAAGCATTGCCCATGACGTTGTTGAAGAGATGCACCCACAATTAGTAAAGCGTAAATTACATTATCGACCGCAACTAATCGATATTCCAACCGTCGATAAACGTTTACTTACTTCAAAATATTATAAATAGCCTCCGTTATATTTAGTAACGACGACTTCGCTATTCTTCTTCTTGGTTTCCCTCTGCATTCGCGAAGCAAAAATATAGAAGTCACAACTATTGTCAGGTCTCCACATACGTTAACTATATTCGTCCTATCAATTAGCTCGACCTTGATCCACTATCGGTAAAAGAATACAAACAGGTAATGTTCCTTGATTACCCACTACTACATACGTTATGTTTTCTTCTTTCTTTTATTTCTCTGTTAATTTACGCTCGCGTTCTTGCCCCTCTCGGCACGCAATTCCAACAATCACTGTCGACAGAACACTTCACAGGCTCTAGAGAGTAATGTTAGGAAACGATCTACGCTTGCATTCCCTGCAAATTTCAATATCGCGTATTGTTCCCTTTTGCACGCTACACGTGCAGCTCTTAAAGACTTTTTATCATATAAGAGAATTAAACGAAACTCTTTGTTTAGACACTGAAATTTTAAAAAGATCCTTTGTTGAGTGAAGACCAAATAATAGACTAACAGATGTCGAATAAAGGA
This sequence comes from Cerceris rybyensis, assembly GCA_910591515.1. Classification (NCBI taxonomy): domain Eukaryota; kingdom Metazoa; phylum Arthropoda; class Insecta; order Hymenoptera; family Crabronidae; genus Cerceris; species Cerceris rybyensis. The sequence continues at coordinate 1,364,430 of OU342796.1, read as the reverse complement.
TATCGGTTTGGGAGTAACGTAATAACGTGTAAACAGGAAAATTTCAGTATAAAAATGTTAATTTGTGAGAATACAAATTCTAGAAGAATAATCATGAATATAAATTAATTAAAATAAGTATTACACGTAATGTCGTGACTGCAGCATCATTGGCAATGATAGGAACTTTCGCAAAAGTTAAGAAAATATATAATAGCAAAAGGAAATAAAACTAAACTGGATAAATATTATACTATGTAAAACCAGTTTGTGAAGTACGAATTGGTCGGATCGTGAATTTTCTCGATTAACATATAATGCACCATAGCATAAATATCTGACAGTGAGTAAATTCGTACAGCTACCATTAATATAGAAATCAGATTGCGACAGTAAAAAAATAAATTTAATTGCTCCTAGTCAACGAAATATTGTTAATATTATTGTAATTTGTGCTTCGGCGCATAATATATCGATATCGGCAACATATTCGTTAAAATTTGCTCACAATTAGAAATTAAAAAGCAAATTGAATGAACTGCACGAGAAAGCGGACGTCGATCACACACGCGGAATGATAACCAAACGAATGACTCGTGTGGCCAGCTGTGAAGCCGTATGGCGAAGAACTGTCGTTCAGATTCGAGGTTCGAACCGAGCTAACCGGTTTGCACGATCTAGCTGTAGCTCCTGCAATTCGATTCGACTGTTAAACGAAGTTTAAACGACAGTTGAGTCGATCAACTGCAACACTCATGTCATTGGCTTTTATTTGCCGCTCGTGGCACAGTGGAATTTACTCGTGGAAGCTGAAACACTATACACATCAGTTGGCAGAGGGAAAAAAAATTACAATTCACTGGAATGCAGCATTGAGCTGATACATTAAAGAAATTTTTGAAATATCGCATAGTACTTCCTATTGCTTTTGTTGTCAAAAGAATTGTAGTGCATAGCATGTGTTAGTGTATGCGATTAACCTCTACTATTCTGAATAGAAATGATAATCTCGGCAAATATATAACCGAAAATCCGCTCGTGAAACTACGGCATTTAGATTTGATTCTTCATTCGTTCGATACCAAGATTGTATCTTTAACAAAAGATTTTAATGGTAAAAGCAAAACAAGTGTTTTAGTATGCAGAATTGACTTGCAAAGCTTTCTAAGCATGCGTACATCTTTTCAACAATTAACTTTGTATAATAACTGACTGTTATGCATTTTATAGTCATATTTATTTGAGCGTTCATTTGGTGAAGTAATTTAGCGTGCTTTATCTTTCTAGCATCTGTTTCTTTATATTTCGTGAGGGCGGAATTCGCAAATAATTGTTTCGGAATTTTGTTGAAACATTTTCACCATAAACTGTATAACTTTGTTTTGGCATCGATATACTAATAAATAACGGAAACATTGACCTCAACGGTGAAGTTCAAGCAATTGAATAAACAGATTAACTGAGGACTCGGTAAAAATATGTTGCACAGTTACAAAAGTCCATTGTAAATGTATTACAAAATGATTGTATGGTAAAAAAACAAACGATACGAGATGATAGTAGTAAATATCGGTCGTAGACTTCGTATAGTTTGTTAAAAATTGTTATGCAACATCTTTCTAACTGAGAAATATAGTGTTCTAACAAGAAATGTGATCAATTATTGACAACAAGATATTTTATTAATAACCATGGGTAATTATAAACATTCGTGGATACAACGGTATATAACTATCATACTCTGAGTATTAAGCATAAAAGACAAAAATGTAAATTTCAAATGCAGAAGAATTTATTTGCGATAAAAATTTATGAAAGACTAGTACACAATACAGCTAAAATTTTAGTACTTTCTAAAATTAGTCAAGGATACTAAAAATGTAAGTACATCTGTAAGGACAATCAGCAATTGGAATGCAAAGTTTATTTCATAAAAATGTTAAGAATCTAATAATTTTTGTATTTTTAATTGTGAAATAAATTAAATAAAATTGGAATGTTCAAATACGTAAACCTTACATGTGTGTTTCAAGATCAAATGAATATTTTGTTCGTAAACATATTCAGTTTTAGTTATTTTACTTTTTTGTGATGCAGTTGTGTATTGAGAAGGCTACACAGTGTTATCTAATTTTTAATAAGATCATGGTTCGTTGAAAATTGTTATACTTATGCTATTAGTGGTTCAAATTTTATTTCTCACAATGTTCAGATCAGCTTGGCAGTGATCAAATATGTAAATGTTTCTAATGATCAAAATCAATTGTATTTCTATTTTAACATTAACAAGCATTCTATGTCTTTTTATTTTAATAAAATTATATGTTACGTACCATACCTTTCCAGATATAATTAAAATGTTGTTTTCGTTATTTAACAATTTTAAATATATATTCTTTTTTTTTTAGAAAAAATAATGTAGATACGAATATAAGAAATTCAATAACGTGCAATTGTTTAAATTAAACTAAGTTACATTTTTGACAATATGTGAAAAGATTTATTTAAGAAACGAAATGTAGTTGTGTTAAACTTAATTACTATGTAGTGAAAAATCTCTTGATGCAGAGTAATCTTTCAAAGTAACAAAAAGATACATTTTGCAAAAGAGACCCTAGTACAAATCATTTTTTATGCACACTTTCAATTTTATAATGTCGTTAGGATACAAGTATCTACGTAATTTCGTACAAATAAATAAAACTGCTGTTTGAAATAGATTAAGGCCACACAGTACAATTACATTAATTGAAAAGAAGTTGTGCATTTAATTCTGAGATTGAGATTAGATGTATTAATTGTTTATCATTTACACACACACATCCTGCATGCTCGTTTTAATATCTCACTTCGTATAATAATTTCACACGTTAATACATACAACATTCATGTACATTATCTCTTTTTAATGATGTAGTTTCGTGTTCCACAAAGTATTATCTGTAGAGTGAACAACAATCACGTCATCACTACTGTATATATATGTATATATATATATACGATAAATAACAAAATCAATGTCTTCCTTTGTAGAATTAGTGCCCAACACTATACTGCTCAGTCTTTCACAACAAATTACGTTAAATGGAATTATTACCCTACAATTCACGTTGGATTTTCAAAGCCACATACCGATGCGTATGTGTGTTCAAGATAATAATCTTTGTGAAACAAAATATTATATAACGATTTGTATACTTAAATGTTCCTTCACTTCTGAGTTTAAAAATGAAATGAGAAAATTGTATAATAATCACAGTTTTTTATGTCTTCCTTCTCCAAAAAGCCATAAGCAGACTCTGTCAACTATATATGCAAGGATAAAGTCTGCTACTAATACTTGAACTAAAATTGTACGAAACTGCAATAAAGAAGTATTATAATTTACTTCATGTCATACAGAGCACGCATCATTTAAGAGTATACCGAATTTCGAGATATATGTATGTAACAACCTACCTCGTCGGGGAAATCCACAACTTCGAACAATGCAGCCAAGTTAGGAAATATCCCGCAAGCTAATGCAAATATAACGGCAGTACTACCTACAAGACTATACAACAAAGACTTGTTCTGTAATAAACTTTCCATGTATGGATGGCCCTGCAATGTAAAAGTGAATCGTATTAGAAGATATTCTCTCGCTACTTTAAACTTCATAACTTACCCGATAATTAATAGCAAAAGCGAAAACTTGAAGTGACATGACAATAATGTAAACTGTGCTATTTATAAGATTTGCTTCGAAAGGTTCCTGATCGTCATTATAACTCGCATTTGAAGTTGTACTTTCACTTGCATTAGTTGTTCCTAATATGTTTCCCAGTTTGTTATCCCTTATATTGTAAAAAGATAGTAATTAGTACATAGCTTATTAGATTCTAATAATGCATCCATCCAACCACTATGTTCTTATAACTTACTTCTGTGAGAAAACTGTTGCTTCCTTAACCAGATATACAAGACATAAGAAGTGTGCAGTAAATTGTAACAGTACAGTCGATATAGTATATAAATTAAAAATATTTGGTAATGGCCTCTGTTTGGACAATGTTTTTAATGGCTTTGATCTTGAAATGAATAAGAAGTATGTTGCTAAAAGAACTGCTTGCAACGTCGCTTGCGTATCACTAAACTTAATTCCGTCCAAATAAAGTACAGACTGACTGTACGCAAGCACTAGTGCATTGAGTGCTAAAATTTTAAACATTTGCAATGTTGTAACTAAAGTGCAGCGCCCTTGTTTAATAACATGGCATACTGTAAACGAAGATACGAAGGGTTAGAACATAATAACAAAATTAGCCACAAACTTGTACCCTTCATTAAACAAACTTACTACACTGAATGGATGACATTTTGCTGGTAAAGGGTGCAGCAATCGAAGCATCCCCAAGTTTAACAATAACTGGTTGATCCTGTGTTTCGAGTTCCTTCAATATTTTCTGTAACCTTACCCGCGTATTAGGAGGCATTTTTTTATTCATTCGTGGACCATTACTCATTGTATGCGGCATCATTGTATTTTCGTTTTTGCTACTCTCTTTCTTTTCGGAATATGCTTTCTCCGGAGGACTCGAAAGAATTGCGACACCTACAAATATCATTCACAATTTTGGAATTTGTTTTGTAGAAAAAAGGGTTTACTTTGTAATAACTTATACTACTAACTAACCGACTTGAGCGTGCTTTAATGCACCCACATCGTTAGTACCATCTCCGCACATTAATGTTGTGTACCCCAAGTTTTGTAAAGAGACAATGATAAATTCTTTCTGTTTCGGTGCACATCGCGCAAAAATGACAATGTGCGGTAATAATTTTCGAAGAAGCTCTCGTTCGTTGTCTTGTAAATACGATACACCCTAAAATAAATGTGTGTTTTAGAAAACCCGATTAAATACTATGTATTGGAACATTTGATGCCATATTAACTGACCTTTCCTGTTACACAAAGCGCATATTCTCGCCAAATCTCATTTCCGCGTGAATTAACATTCTTCATACTTAAATCCATTTGTAACTCTCTATCTACACTTTCCCAGAACCACTCGCCATTATTTTCAGAGAGTATGAGCGTAACCGGCTTCTTTGTAAAATGTAATTCACGACTCACGTGACAGGCAGTCAAAGGATTATCACCGGTAATCATAACAACCTAGATAAGCGAGAAAAGATGATTGAAATAAATGTATGCTATTTTCAAGTACGAATTTCTACGAGTATCGAATTGTTAAGTACTTACCGAATGTGACGCATTAACGATCTCTTTAATAACGGATTTAGAATCAGGTTTAAGCGGGCAGCTTATAATTACGAATCCTGCAAACGTAAGATCCTTTTCTAAACCGTCGCGGGTTAATTCTCTTAAATTTTGAGAAGACAGAGGTCCAGGAAGTTTGCGATATGCCAGAGCAAGTACTCTCGCGCCACGGCGGGATAGAGACAAATACGTGGAATCATAATTATGTGGTACAAACGACAACTAGAATAAAAAAATAATGTGTCCCATTATTTAAATGAAATTAAATATATTATTTTCTTCTTATATTTACCATGTTTTTAATAGTCTCAGGTGCACCTTTTACGGTAGTCATGTAGTTAATTTCAGACGATCCAGGTGTTGTATATCCGGCTACAACCGACATTCTTTTTAACGCAGAAGAAAAATGATGTCTTTGTACTATTCTCAAAACTGGTGATTGACCTTTCTTCGGTATCATGGAGTCATCTAATATTTAGAGAATAGATGTTATAAATTTGAATTTCACAAAAAAATACCGTGTTTAATTTAATAAGTAACATCTTACTTTTTGTAAGATTCCAATTGATCGCTTTTAGTGTAGCTTTTTCTAATGGATCTCCCACGATTCCATCGTCTAATTGTACGAGAGAATGACACGTTGCAAGAACTTGAATGCTTTCTAAAGGAGCATCAGAAATCGGCATCACATCCATCTTGCCGCTTAAATGACATAAAATTAACCACTCTTTATATAATGTTACGAAAATTCCTTTTCGTCTGTAAAGTAATTAATTGATCCTTACTCAATTCCCGCTATGCCTTCGACAATTAATTTATCGCTAGTTAGGGTACCAGTTTTGTCAAAACAGCATATTTCAACCTTTCCTGCGAATGGAATCCTGAAAGGTTCAGTGCAGAATACACCTGTAATAAAAAGATTATTATTTTCCTCTGTATGTAATGTAATATACTTAAAATATTAGTTTTCTTAATATTTTATAAATACCTAATTTGGATAGTGCTAACAAAGATGTATTAATAGCTAATGACAGTTCAATGGGCAGCTCTGGTGGAACAACAGATGTTAAAATAAGCGTACATTCCAAAAATAATTTGTATTTATTTCTAGTAGGATCCTCGCTTCCTGCAAATAATTGTCAAATTAATTTTTATAATAGCACAAAATTAATCGTTCGTTGCTACACTTACCTTTAACCCATACGTATGCAGCTGCAGCAATTGCGAAAATGAGTAAGAACAAAATGAAGCCAAAAGTTTCTAAATTATTGGCCGTCACGCGCTTAACACCAAACAAGATTGTTCTCAAAATTTTACCCTGTGATGTTGAAAAACCAGTGCGTAACACATAGGCCATACAACCATTGTCGGTAGCTGAAATATTTTACACAAATAAATTATTTGTAACTGTACGATTTAACCGTTTGAACGCTGTGCGGTGCGATCGCATTATTGAGATCCCACGTCGAAAAGAAGTAACGCATTTCACTGCTATGAACAACGTTCAATTACACCGCTTGACACTTTTCGACAAGATTCTACCACTGCACGCCGAGACTCAAACGATTAAACACACGATAATAAATATATCACTAAATATTTAAAAATGTACCCTTAAGACCAGATGCATTTTTACTGGGCGGCGTGTGCTGCACAACTTTTGTACCACCAAAAAGTATATGAAGCTTATCGTCACCTTCAATATCTAGTTGCCTACTTCCATCAATATCTTCTATTGGCTCCTTAACTTGTGGAACAGACTCGCCTGTACATTTCCAATAGAAATTATACAGTGAATTTATACGCAACATTTTTTTATTTTTTTTTTATTTTTTTTTTTACCTGTTAGCATACTTTCATCGACTACGCATGGCCCTCTTAAAAGTAGCATGTCACATGGCACTAAATTATCATTTTGAGATCGGGTTATTGATACAATATCACCAGGAACTAGTTGGTTAGTAAACATCATATGCCATCGTCTATTCCTGTAGACCTGTGATGGTAATATGGAAGAAAATTTGTTTAAACGATTATCGTTAACCCCTTAACATGACAATAAAAAATGCAAAAAGGGTGGTGTATGCCAATTTGTTTATTCTTTGTTTTATTCACACACAAAATAACATTCACAGATTTTGTAAAAAGGAAACAAAAGAAATTTTCTTATGCAAATGAAAAAGTCAACTCCTTTCAGTATATTTCACCGAGCCGAGTTAACTGCGGCAACAGAGAAATCTCGATAATGACTGTTCTTTTCATGAATATTTACTAGTGTACATTGAATTCTAAAGCATGGGGTAATACAAAGTGGGACATAATGTACAGCGGATATGTTCAGTTATATTCATATGCGAAACCAAATTTCAAGACTGCACACATAAAATCAGGTGCATAGAAAAAGTTTCACTTCTTATGCCTGAATTAACTCAGTTCAGTGTGTTAAGGGGTTCATAGATAATATGTAAGGATGATTTGTACCGACCATTATCATATATGGCTTGTTTCCCATTTTTCTAATTTCTGCCATATTTCGAAGTTGCTGTTGCACCAGCGTGCACTCAAACATAATGAGCATGATTAGAGTGAAGATACTATAAAACCAATATTTATCTAGGCACCAAAGAGTTACACAAAATACTTGAAAAACAAAGAAGGGAGCTATAGCCCTCTCTTTAAAGAGTTCCCAGAATTCTGGTACAACCATGTCCAATCTAAATCAAAAGTGCTTATAATTATAACATCACGATGTATCTTCTTCCTACTTGTAGTTGTATATTGCAACAGTGACTCACATATTTTTTCCATATTTTTCTTCAGCTGCATTCAATTCTTTTTCGTCAAGGTATCCTCTCCAATCATAATAATATTTAGCACTATGATTAATTGGAAATTGAAGACCTTCAAAGCGTTTTCCTTCAGAATTCCAATAATATTTTGTTTTTTGAAATAAGAACCATGGTTCCTTATTTTCGGTATAATGTAACGGTACGAGTTCCGAACTTCCATTATTTGGTGTTGGAACAACTTTGGCTAATTTTGCTTTGTAAGGACTTCTTTCCTGAAAAACAATTTAATCTATTGAGATACCCATAATAACAAAATACAAAGTAATTCGAATAATTAAATTTATATATTTCCGCTTATATATCACGTGACTAAAACTAGCAGAAGCCGGTTCGAATGACTGCCACGTTAACGAAACATATTGGTCGAGGCAGCCTCCACGTGGAAATTATTTCATTTAATTTTGAGTAACAAATTCAATTAATTTATTATTCTGATATACATACTGTTAACTTACCGAACTACAATTTAAGAATGCGTGTACGTGCACAGACCACTGACAACACAAACATACAAAAATTTGTAGAACGCCGATAGCGGCAATACCCACGAAACCTGCGTCGCTTGACTCGTCAATACCGTAAACAAAAATCCAACTATAAATCCAAACAGCGTATAACACTATAAAGGGTAAGATATACCCACTAAATAATAATTTTCGTGGATTATGAAGGGTGACACTTTGCACGAGTTCGTCTATTCGTTGCGAAGAAATAGTCGCCATGATTATTCTGAGCCGTTACAGCTTCCACAGCTATACCAGTCCGAGAAATATAAATTCGTTCCACATTAAATCTAGCGATGATACGTATACAATCTCGCTTTCTACCAAAATGTGAGTGACCACCGTGCACTGTACGGAGGGTGCACAAAACCTGTTTACAGCATTTGCACCATTTCTCGTTAATCTATATGTATACTAATTTGCGATGATAGTAAGCACAAAATGAGTTTTACGTGATACGTTAACGTGTCATCTTGCGGGAGTGATTGAAACTAAGACATTGTACTCTCGATAACTTTCTACCTGCATATCGAAGCTTCCGAAACTACTGATAAGATACGAAGTTATCAGGAATGGCTTATAAAAATATAGCGATGCTTTGTTTGAGCTAATAACACGAACGAAATATAGTGCTGTAATTTCTTTCGACGTATTTTTCAGCGGTCTCTGTTTGGTTTTTAGAGCCTGCAATCTTTCTTACAGTTTAAGAGCAGCATCTAAACATTATCTGTGGAATTTATATTGGTATCATTTCTTACTCGGTGATGGAAAAGCATAATTTACATAATATGCAAATTTGTTTACTTCATTTAACTCTGATTGGGTGCTTTTTTATGCAAAGTGTCAAACTGTATACTGTCGATGCTTCGATTGTGCGGTAACCAAACATCATGGTCTAAGATGGGTTAAGTTAGCGCCGGACTAGAAGCAATCTTAATGAATTATATCTCAAAAAATTGCTCGCAATTTGCTCATCAAGAATGTAAAATTGCTCACTCTGCGCCAATTATTAACAAAAAGTTATTAAACAATTTCGTAACAAACACTAATTTGACGATTTCTAAGTTATCCGAGTACGAACGGGATCCTTTATGTGCTCAAAAGATTGCGATTAATTTGCTCATCACTGCCCCACCTTGTTATTTGAGTTTTATTAACGTTTTTTGAGTTAAAAATAATAATTAAATTTTCGATGTTTTAAGGCCTGGGGAAACGACAATAGCGCCGCTAGTTTTGAAACATGGAACTAACACCCAGTAAAAGCGGTCCTCAATCCAAATCGGAAATAACAGTTCCGAATTTCGAAATTTTAATTCATAAAACGTTAATAAAACGCGAATGAAAAGGTGGGGCAGTGATGAGCAAATTAATCGCAATCTTTTGAGCCCAGAAAGTATCCCGTTCGTACTCGGATAACTTAGAAATCGTCAAATGAGTGTTTGTTACGAAATTGTTTAATAACTGTTTTTTTAATAATTGGCGCAGAGTGAGCAATTTTACATTCTTGATGAGCAAATTGCGAGCAATTTTTTAAGATATAATTCATTAAGATTGCTTCTAGTCCGGCGCTAACTTAACTTCACTCATGGTCTACGTGGATATGAATAGAAATCCATAGCTTCACGAATGACGCATAGATGGCGATGCAACATTTCTCCTGTGACAAACTATATATGTAAAAGAATTAAATGGACTTACTGTTGGAAAGATATTGATGACTATCTAAATGATTGTAGGATGATTCTAGCAAAGAAAATAAAGAACGCACAATTACATCAATGACATGTTACTGCAGACTCTTTATTGAATAAATAGTGACACAACAATTCGTTAAAGAAAATACTGGCAACGGAAGTAAAATTATTTACAACTTCTGGTAGCTGTACCAAATTGCATAGAACAAAACTTAAAGTAAAAATAAGTGGTTAACATAATGCCACTAAATGTAATAAATCAGCAAATTACTAAAATCGCTTGTAAGTCCTTTTTCGCGACTTTATTTCATCAAGACAAAAGTAGCGTACGTGTCGACCTTCCAAGTGACTGAATTTCATTAAACTCGTTCTAACAACTGCATTAACAAATAAAAATAAAGTCGCTCAATCCTGTCATTGTATAAGGCCGACCTCGAACAATTAATACTTATTGCTTGTATGAATGTTGTTAATGCTCCATTATTATAAACGATTCAGATGTCAGCTTGGATTGATAAACGTAATCTGGAATTAGTTTGGTTCTTCATTATTAGTCCATGAAAATAGAACAGGCCACTCTAACTTTACGACAACAGTGACGATGGAATTTTGAACTCTTATCCAGCGGTTATCACCATGAACATTTTCTCTAACCCAAAGTGCATGAAACACAACAATTTCAAACAATCGTCAATCCTTGCTACTACGAGCACTGATAACAATCTCAAAAAATCCCTTATTGCAGTGTTGCGCAATTTAACGCCAAACTATCAAGGCAGGTTAAAATGTCCGATTCCATTTTTTCGAAAGATTCCCCACATCGATATAAAAGTATATATTCCACTTCTTTCCAATAAAACCTAAATTGTTTAATTGATAATCTTTTTCACCCCTTGAATTTCTCTTTTTCTAAAGTACTTATTCAGTATATCTAAATGTAATAGATTTAACGCCGGTAGTTCTAGCTTTAAACATAAACCTTACATGAATTCATAATCGCAGTGACTATCCAGTTAGAAATTCTGATCCCAACTACTGAGCTCGAATATTGCAGACTTGACCTACCCAAAAATAATATAAAAACTCGTAGAATTTGTGGTCCACGTCAAGTTCTATCTCGTAACGAAAAATCAGAGCTGGACAATAACGATATCGGCAATAAACATTGAGTCTCCGAGGCCGGTCTAGTACGCGCTCGGCTAGCATCGCGGGACACGTATGTACGCCAGTGAAAGTGTGTGTTCCGTTGTCGGCCACCCCACTCTGGTCAATCCTGGATCAGAGAACTCGTGCACTTCTACCCGGGGAAGGGGCACGGGTGCACGGGTATGGGTATCGGTAAGTCGAGTTACCCACGTTGCTAGGTAAGATCGTCGCAGGTAAAATCGTTCGGGGCAAACCCCGACGAAGTCTGGACCTAACAACGCGCTATACAAACGCACGAGTGACGGTGCGCTAGTGATTATGAGGCATCAATGTTGTCGCTGTTGCTCGATCGTTAGACCGTTCTAAGCGTTGAAAAAAGTGATCTTGGCGGTGGTCTCGCTTCTTTAAATTGTGATTCGAAGCCTCTTTCGGTGTCGGGCTTTGTAGATTCGAATATACGGACGAGTATTTTCGATGGATTCGTGAGGATCGACTTGGTGGCTTTAAGTTTTGTTCTTTCTACGGGACTATGTTTTAGATAATCGAATAGAATCGTATGACGGATAGTATCATTACCTCATTATCGGAAGTGTGTGATAGAACGTGCTACATCGGTACGTTACACTATCTTATTTCAATCTCGCCGCTTCGAAAAGACAATCATCCGTGGAAATTAAACGACGAGCGCTGTCCATTATTATTCTTCAGTGGTTAAAAATAATCATTAAAGTGTTATCGCGGTACCAATGATTCGACGATTACACTTGTCGCAGTCAGTAATCTCGTGATTCCTCTTTGCAAATCGCTTCTTCCGAGGATACCGGCACGTGCTTCTACGAAAGAGCCAACTCGCGCAATCCCTTATCGTGTTGTGGCAGCCTCGTTTCGCAGGACTCACGCGATGTTAATTATGTGATTTAGCCGTTGCATTCTCGACGAGACGCACCTGCCCTTAACGAAAGTCGTACTCTTGCGTTGCACAGTGATCAAAGTAAACGATAAGTAGTGATTCATATTTTCGAAGCTCGGTCAAACATCAACGTACATCGACGTTTTCAAAGGAAGATCACGTCGACATGACACATCTTACGTCAGAGATGGTATTGTTGATTTTATTTATAACTGTAAGTATGATTATGACTTTTTATGTATAAACATAACAAACGGGATAGGAAGAACGTTGATAACGCGTTAACATTATATATTTTATTTCGCGAGTAGCGGTAGATCTTATTTTATTTATCAAACTTTCAAATATTTTTCTCACTTGTGCACACTTTAGTTTATTGTTTTTGAGTAAGATTTTTTACGTATACATAAATAAGCAGATGTATGCCCTTCATTGTGTACCATGTTACATTAAAGCGACCGTAACGATAATCCTCCACAACTTCTTACGCCACTTCTTTCGATTGCACAAATCGGTTCAGCCATCTAGGCAGCGATTAGAGCACGCACTTTTCATCGCGGTGATTGTACCAGGCACATGCATCCGTGCTTCCGCAATTTAACTTCTCCTGCGCAAAGTAGTACATTCGTCTATAAGTAAAACAGTTGTCTTATCTGTACGTTTCATGTATTCATGTATTTTTACTTATAGTCTATACTTCTAACAATAAGTTGACTTCAGACGTCGACATTTTCTTCTAGTCTGGATCGTGATTAACAGAAAACCTCGGGCGAACGTTAAAAAAACGTCGTCGAATGCATTGTAAGTGATAGAATGTAACAAAAAGTAAACGATCACCGACGGAATAAGCAAAAAACGAAATACTGTTATTCCCCGATTCGTCCTCCACGCTTCGCGGCGTTCGGAATTGAGAAACCTGTCGCGCTTGTTCGCGAATTCATCTATTCCCGTTTCTAGCGATCACACGCGCGTGAAGGTGTAACTATTCCACGATGGTAGATCCATTCCTTTAACACCCATTTTACCTATGCACACGTGAACGAAAGATACGACGGCGATTTTGTATTCATGGTATGATTTCTTGTACGTGTTACTGTGCCCCGGCGAAACATTATTCATCTAGCATCATGCGGCGCTGAAGAGAAGTTTCGCTGGACTCGAAACATCTAGTTCAATTTCATCGTTATGCGATCGAATAAGAGTATATAACCGTTCGGATAATGGCACGTTACATTCGAAAATGCAGATTTCCGATATGAGAAGAATCGTACTCCTTCCACTTCGACCAATCAAGCAGGTATTCCAATCGGTTTCCTTCCGTAGAACATTACTTTCTAATCCATCCAATTCTTTCAAGACGAATTGTCGATGTTTATTTGCCTATAAGAAGTTTTTATAATATCGTCTGAAGAATTGAAAAATCGGGCAGTTTTCAAGGTACTCGCGAGATTTACTGTCCTCTAGAATTGAATCTTCAAACGCAATTTATCGTTCCATTTTGCAACGAGCAATTCAAAAGACCGGCCACGCATAAAATTTAACTCTCGTCAGAGACAGATAGTGCGCGACTTAGTAATGCAGTAATACAGGAATTAACGATACCATAATCGAACGTACGATAGAAAAATATTGTTTTAATTGTATTTGTTATCGGATATTTTTTCCGCTCTGTATCGTCATTCGGTGTTATATGGCCAACGTGTTTGGCATAAAAGGAAGGTACCGAGCAAGGATTCGAGCGATGCACGTTGTGATCCTGAAACTGATAAAAAGTAGCGGCCGGCTGTGTCATGCGATGAGTCAATTGAAAGTGGCATGAGAAAGGTCTGAAATACGTGCCGGTACTACTACCGGCCTGCAAGGATATTGCATCAGATTTAAATCCGTTAATAGAGAAATCAGTTAACGCGAGCGCGTCTCGAGGATTTCGAAAGTCTCTCGTCCGAAAATGTGCTCGATAAAATGTGATTTATGGGAGCCGGGACGCGATTATACTTCCTCGCAATAAAATTTTGTCGGTGATAATGCCGATACGGCGTTCAGGTTGGTTTATGCTTCCTGCGCGTTCAGAGGAGGGTATATCGCGATGCACAATCGATTGCATAAGTCTGATGATATAAGAATGATTGCAGACCTGAATAGAGCAAACCTCGGCTGATGAATGTGTATCAGTGGCAGTGAACGATATCAGTAATACATAATTATGACGGCAATGCCGCTTACAATTAGTGATTATCAATTACATATTCATTGCGTAATGTCATACATCAGTTCCACATTGTTTGCGAAAACCTGCAACACAAGATATGAAGACGAGTCGAATCTCGAGAAGGGAAGAGATAGGAAGACAAGTTTCATAAATATTCAAAATTTCTTCTTGTCGTTATCGATAGATTGGTCAATTAACGTATTAAATAAATAATACATTAGGCAAAGTCGATGGCCGTATTAAGGTTCGTATCACGAAGCGCGTAATTGCATCGGATTCCACGAAAATCGGGGTAACTTTTAGCATCGAATCCGGGTTGAGTGACGCATAGAAATGCAAAATGTAGATTTCAAGGTTTTAAGAAAGTGATCTCTATAGCGAATCAAAATTCTCTCGGTTTCTTAATAACGTTCCTCGTCGGAAATTATGTACGTTCTAATTAAACTCCACACTTAGACCGGCTACGTAGTTTAAGCTGAATCACGACCGCACAACGTTAATATGTAAATCAAGATTTTATAATGCACGGTCTCTCATTCTTTTGCTTTTAAAGTGCCGGAGCGTTCGGTTACACCGTTACCAATTAATTTCTTCGCCTTTTTTAATTATAAACAGACCATTAAAGAACCTGCCTTACCACCGACATGTTATACATAAACGCGGTCTCTCATTCTCCTCCTATTTCTCTTTCCTGCAAATGAAACGTAACATTGATTCATTATATTCATTGAATTACCATTCGCTACGATCGATCGGTTTAAAAAAAAGAATACGTTTAAATTGGACTCAGATATCCTTGGCAAGCGCTTACAACGAGCCCTGCACCGAATACAGATGTCCAGGACGACCGCAATACGAACCCTTTGTTCCTGCACCTCCGGGGCACACTCCCAGCTGTGCGAAACCAGGACAAACATTCTGCGAAAGCCTCGACCATTATCCCCGGTAAGAACCCCGATTTATTTCAATCGCTTTAACGAACCACCAAGAAGCTATGTACCGAATCTAACTTACGTCTTGCTGCTTTCTTGCGTTAATTTAACATTAGAACTACCGGCATTAAATCTATTACATATGAATATATTAAATAAGTATTTTGGAAGAAGATGAACCACGAGTTCAAAAAAATTATGAATTCAGTAATTTATGTCTCATAAAGCAGACGTGTAATGTCTACTGTATGGCTCCCCTCTAAGTTTGGAGAATTTTTATAAAAAATTAAGAAGTCATTTCGACTGCCCGGTAGTTCTAGTGTTAATATTTTCATCTTAAAACGTCATAATCAATCATGTCAGTTTTACTGGTAACGTAAATTTCTATTTCTTTTTACCAAAATTTAGCATTCTTCTAGTAAATGGTACATTTTTATTGTACACGTTAATCGGAAACTTTATTATAGCACGGTTTACATGTATGCTCAACGTGTAAAATAAAAAATTACAAATTATAGTAAACACTCTAAATTTTAATACGAAGTGATAAAAATGCCAATCAGTGGTATGTTTTGCTTATGTTTTTTTTTCCTTTATTATATAATTATTATAATTATTCTCTTCGATAATACAGTTATTCCCGTATAATGTATTGCATGTTACAAACTTAGGTGAATATTTCTTTTAATGCATCAGGTATTTTCCAAATCGTTCGGTATATTTTACTATGAAAATACGTCTGCGAAGTACCCCTTTGTATGGTATCTTGTTCTGTAAATACTTTCTTATATTCTTTTTCTCTTATTCATTTTCAATTTGATGGAATATGATAAAAATGTCTAGTTAATTGACATTGAGTGCCTTTTCAAATATAAATATGAATGCAAAGGATTAAGCTCATTGTCAGTATTGTTATCCGTAGTTTGCGTAGTGCTATGTTCTTTTCTCCATTAACCTTAGCTTGAACGACTCCGTCTCTAGGATATTCAATGAAATGAAATGAAATGCCAATGAAATCAGTGATACAGACGATTTCTTTTCAGTGTCCTTGTAATAAATCAATCACTCACTGTTCATGATATGTAACACTTAATTCTAATTGTAAGTATTCCCTTCGTATTTGTTGAAATGAAATGTTATATCTATAATTTTTCAATGTCAACAATTGTAACTTCTTTGTTCTTGTCTGCTGTAACATAGAATTTTTTCCCGTTGATATATAAATAAATAAAATAAATCTGTTCCACATCGAACGACAATGACAACGAGCTACAAGTGCTTTTAAAAGGCACGAAATAAAGCAGTCGGTGTATCGTTCGACACGCTTCTGCAAGATTTAATAAAGACTCTCCATTGCCGGTGTACTACTTGCACGGGTATACAATGCTCGTGGGATACCGCATAGTAGATTTATGACGTCAGAGCTATTATCGCAGTTATATGATAATGACGGCTTTTAAGAGCTACACGAAAGCGAGATTATCATTTCAAGGTATCGGCACTGGAAGCATTGTCGTCTCTAAACGGCTAATTGCACGCTGCGAGATAAAAAAATCGAAATCACTTCCGACTCGCCGGAGCGATCCAAATTCAATTGTCAGATGCGGAAGAGAAAAGTCACCGTGCGAACTCGATCGATTCGTTCGTCAATTGGATTTCTAAAAAAAATAGAGAGAGAGGGAGATACAGAAGAAGAAGAGATGTACGAAAAAATACGATTCACCTTCCTATTGTTGATATTCTTACCAACGGCATAGTATTCGTTCCTGCATACGAATCGCTTTAACTCGTGTCCAAGAAACATTTCGGCAAGGGAAAGTCTCAGAGTTCGTGCACGAAATTACTACCATACTATTCTAAAAGTATCATTTGGGAATATCGCGAAAATATCGTTTCTACTATGCTGGAAAAAAAGGAATATTACCCCTACAAGATAACTGTTTTTTTCTCTTTCGGTCTCTTTTTTCTCGCTCACCCTCTTCTAACTGTCTGTCTCTAGCTTCCCTCGTCTCTCGTACGTCGTCTCCGAAAGTGGTCGAGCCGTTACGTAAAAAGAAACGGCGATAGTAATGTAATCTTACAACCGTCGCGATACATCCGTATAATTCCTTGATCGTCGTACCATGACCGTGGCCTTGGCGCGGTCATGCCCTGCTCCTGGTAGATAATTATCTGAACCGTTACACTGGGCCCAAGACGTCGGGAACCGATACTTTTGTTAATAGGCTCTATTGCGTGCCGATTGAGCGCATACTTCACGATAACCTGTAATCTTCGCGGACGATCGATAATTATTATACCTACGTACGACGGGGCCTCTTTGTTAAATCTTCGACAATCAGCGAGATTTATGTCCCGCGTATTACCGCGATCGAAGATTAACATTTTTTTTTCACTTGTCACCGGGCAATAGAACTTTGAATTTATAGTAATCATTATATCCACAAATGATGACTTCTGTTAATGTTTGCGGAGAGAGTGGGTGGAAATGTTGTCCCAAGTTTCTCTTACAAATCTTAAGTAGGTGTTGGAAAATTTATGCGACATATTCTTACCGTAAAAGATTATTATAAAAGACTGAACTCAGAAACAGAATCGGAACGGACGTTTTCAGTTAAGAATATAAGATTCTTCCTCCTCGTTAATTGTAGACATGTAATTCTAGCTTTTTTCTCTTAACGATAATGCGTGTCAACCGAAATATGTCTAACGTTTCGTACTTCCGCGATTAGAATGTTATAAATCGTCCTTGTTGACCAACGGTGGGTGTACCTGATCAACTCGAGATAAGCAAAACCTGTTAATGTATATTTGCGCAGATCGAGAGCCAGAAAAAGGTTGACACTGTTGACATGGGATATGTAATAATAATAACGTGTTCTAATATTTCACATATTTCCATTCAATTACGGTCAATGTCAAATACGATTAAGAACGAGGTGATGGCTCTTGGTTCTTTCATAACTAGTCTGGTTAAACTACAGGACAGGTTTGATCTCTTGGAAATTACTATATCATCTATTTTAACACGTTGAAAGCCACTGGTATTTCACCAATTTCACCCTTTGTACTGAGGTGAAACTTTTTCTATTAAATTCACATTTTTGTAAAGTAAAAACTTGAAATAATACAGATAGGTAGATATTTGGCAGACCTTTACTTTTTTAACACCAATATTTAAATATTCAGTAAGTATGTCTGAAAAGTCATAAATTTTGCAATTTAAAAGTTACATGAAATTTCATTGAATTGGATAGCGCCGTTTTAAGCGCATTCGCACGAAACGATCTTACCATATCGAACTCGTATCTTAGGTGAAACCATAATAAAAAAATCGCTTAAAAATACACATTAAACATAACGGTGAGAGGACCGAATGAATTAAAGTACCGCTTTGAGATTTGAGGTCAATTCGTGTATCTCGCAAATTTTCGTCCATTGACAAACTATAGCGAGTTCGAGAGTTAAAAGCGTGTTTTCGGGCAGAGATCGAAGGATGTAATAGGCAGGAGGAAAGGAGAACGGGAGGAGAGGACTCGAAAGAAAAGAATGGGAAGGGACAGCCGATCGGGATGCAGCGCGCGATTCGATGGTTGAATAGCGGTAACGAGAAGTAAGAAAATGCTTTTTAGGCGTGGACCATGAATTAAACATCGAAACATCTCTAGCCGAGTGTGTCTTTCACCTCGGTGAAAGTTTCGGGTTTCGTGTAATGTCGCGTTAACACGCGGCAAAATGTCGTTAAATGTATTTTTATCGACACTTTCTGTGCGGTAGCGAAACAAACTACGCTTGTACGATAAAATGCGGCATTATAAGTCACGAAGAAATCAATTTGTCTTGAGCGCAAATTGCGAATCATACGCGACAAATAAGGATTTAAGACATGGGTTTTCGTGAATCTCATCAATTTTTCTTCGAATTTTTTCCATTTTAAAAGCAGTCCTGCGCTTGTTTTGCCTGTGAGAATAAACATTGAAAATGGTCTCTTATATTTCATTTTCACAAAGAAATTAATTTCCTTTGCGGCCCACTTACGCCATCACGTGTAGAAATATTTTATTCAAAATCGTGCACAAAGTAGTGCAAAGTATACCGCAGGCAAATCGTGGAATGTTGTTTCTATGAATTCATGAATAAGACATAGGTGGATATGTCATTTTTTTTACTCTAGAAACTACTGTATTAAAGTTGGGTCAAATAATTATCATACGTAATATTCCGATTCTCGACGCGGTATTGTGACAAATGTCATAGAACACTAATTTGCATCGCAGGTCAAATTTAAATCTCACCAAGTCGACCGCCTAGAAAGAATTGCGTCTCTCTGACACGAAACTCTCGTGTCATTATACGTTCATTTTCTTTTTTTTTTTTTTTTTTTTTTTTAGACAACTCATCAAATTCCTCGTTGACAAGTGCAGCTTTGACTTTAGTACGGTGTTACGAGACGAATTGCAGGAGGACTTTGACACTTACAGGTATACTTATATTAATTTTCTGTGAACATTCCTCATAAATAAGTATTTAAGGTACGATATTCTGCAAGTACCCTGAAATTCGATAAATACGTTTACTTCAAGGTCAATTCCGGACTATTCCGAGGGTTACGATTATACCCCTCAAGAAGGTCCACGATTGCACACGCAAGCATTGCCATTCCTGTCATCTCAGTATCCTCTACGAGAGCAGCCAGCCTTAGTTTACGGATCCCCGTCTAACGACAGTCGCCAAGATGGGTAATTTGAATGCTAATATCTCGCATATTCTCATTATTTTCCGGTGGAAAATGTTCCGTTTCTATGTCCGTAGTAGGGTAATGCCACCTTAATGCAGTTAAGCACAGTTACAGATACACAACGCCGGCACAGCCACAGAGAAATCCATTTCTTCCCGAAGTAACGCCCGCTGGGAAGTATCATCGGAGTAGTCAAAGACCGACCGATCGTCCTTTCTACGTTCAGCCGCAATCCTTGAATTCGTTTAGCCAGGGTCAGGCATGGTGGGCCAACAGGTGATTGTCCGCGTGATTTCCAATCCCTATCGTCGGAGGTTTAATTTACATTTCGCGCCTGACATCGAAATACAGCGACAAGAAGCGAAAGCGGGTTTTAATCAATGAACATAGAGTAGGATCTCGTTGTTGGCATCGCTCTTGTTATTTTCTACTTCCGGCTTTAACTGCTATGGTCACTTAGCCTACGCCCCACAACTTTAGGAGGGCCGTGAATAACTATGGCGATAATATACACATTAGATAGGAAAAATTTCCTACAAGTGACAGAGGAGGATTTATATTGGAATCCACTGATTGCAAGTCCCACTTTTACCACCATAGTCCCTCCCCCGACTCTCCTCTCCAAGATGCCCCAAGAATCATTGTTTTTGGTATAAAATTTGGGTATCATCAATGTAGCGTTTATTAGAGCAATATGAATATTTTGCACGTTTTGTGCCTACATTTATCGCAACTTAAATTTAAGCATGTTATACTTCTATTTTCCTCCTATATGTTTCGTGGTTGATATCTTGTAAGCATTTGTATACTCAAGTCCTGCCCCCGTTCGTGATCCCTTCATTTTTTCCCGCAAGAAGTGTCTTTGTTTTTCATCCGCGTAAATTGCACGTCTTTCTTGCACGCGCAGGGAATAATTTATACCGTGTAGCGATGACGGCGTTTACGGCATCCACGGGAAGACACACGGAGATAACGATCGAACCGGTAGTTAATTATGCAATCTGCTTACGACGCGTCTATTATTAAATATCTCGGATCTTACGCGAAGACGTTGACATCGCTCTCCTCGAGATTCCCTGGATGAGCGGATTAACTCTTTTCAGATACGCACGAAATAGTAAACTGGCACCTCGCAACTCGTACGAAAATCCGCTTCTGGGATATACAAAGTTGGCCAGAGAACGAACAAAGAGACAATCAAATCCGGACGTCATTCCTCTCTGTCCTACGGAGCCACAGTACATCACGCCGAGAGCGGCTCTTAACAACCAAGGAAATTGGATGTACGTCGTCAATCTGGAAGCACAAAATCAGAAGTATTCGCAGGTTGTGCGAAGCGAGAAGTGTATGTAAGTATCAGAACAAGGCGGCCATGACGTAAAAAAGACGTTGATTCGCAAGGTGCTCCGGTGACCGACGTAATAAATGACCGGTAGATACTACGATATAACAATCAAAGGACATTCTTTTCTTCCTCTTTATGAAATTTCTAATATTAATTGTTATGATCATTATTCCAGAGGTTCTTCAATATTTTTGCAAAATATATTTTACGTGATTGTCTACCCTTTATATAGTATTAACATCGTTTGTTAGCTGTTAGCAACGCGTTGCGCTTGTTAAAGTAATTTTTCAGAGAGTTGTTCGTGACCTGATATACCAGCCGAATGTGTTTATAAGAACATAATTATTATACATACAAAAAACTGAGTTTGAGTGCCACGGACCTTTAAAAAACCCTAGTCGAAAAGTGACAGCAGTGCCATTGCGTTTATTTTGCTCTGCTTCACTAACAATAAGTGTAAGAAACCGGTATTTTCATTTTTTTTTCTCCTAATAAGTGGTAACTATTGTTCTATTGTTTATCAGTAAAGATATTATTTATCTTATATCTATACTGTTAACTATATACTTACTTTACACTTATACGGGCAACATATACTGTTACTTATAATTATACTGTTGTAATCGTAATATATTATTAAACTATCTTTATTGTTTGTACAGGAAATATTATTCTTTGTACAAGTCGATTAGCTTAAAATTTTTACGTATTGAATAGAAGAAGCGCAACCACACGCTTGTTAACTCAAACGGTTAAATAATAATTTAGAACAAATCTCCCTGAGGTGACAGGAAGATTTAAATTTGGGCTCATAATTGGGAGTCGAACCTGTCATAGCTCTTAAGTTTGTTTTCTCTGTTCCAGAAACGACGTTTGCAATGGCCTTTGCTCCGTTCCAGCAGGCTACTCCAGTAAATGCCAACAACAATACGTTCAGAAAAGATTGGTAGCTCTAGAAGGAAGCGGAAATCGACTCTATACCGACGTATTTTGGTTCCCACACGGCTGCTCCTGTCAGATTATGCAGAATTACTGAAAATGCGAATGAAATTGTCGAATCCGGAGGAAGGATTTTTTTCAAGGGAAACCGGAACCGGGGTCTCCAGATCGATATGCGACGCAGGACCGAGGAGACTCCTCGTCGAGCATACTGCGCAGTTAAATCGCAAATTCGTACGGCGAATAATACTCTCGGTGAACGTTGAAAAGTTTTGCAAAATGTAGGAGAAAGCAGTATAAAAAATTATGTAAAAAAAAAAGAACAAAATAAGTACGAAACAGTACGTCCGTGAAGATATGAATTTCATGGTTTCTGTATGCACTACTTTAAACATTTATACGAAACGTTAAAGATGTAGGATTACGCACACGTAATGCCGAGATAATCGGCAACTTTTGGCATATCTAACCACGTTAATTTTATTAGCGAAATAACTTGTATTTTTTATATAATAGTTAAGCCTCTACGATACACATCTTAGCGTATTGTCGATGTTTTTTATACAAATATGTCGATCTATCGTTTCATCAGCGTCCAACAACGACAATCGGATGATGTTCGTCGTACAAAGCGATGTTTCATGGATGTTCAATTATTTATGTAGCAATGATCGTAAGCAATTGCTTTTTGGTATTATGAAATCATTTTGCTGCACCATTTTTGCGGCTGGTAACTTAGCAAGTGCACGGTGTCGTCAGAAAAGATTATTGTGACAATTTCAAAATTTCTGAGGACGATGTGAAACGATTTAAAAAAGTGCAATTGTGTTCACGCTTGTCGTAAAAAACGATGTGATAAAACGCGCGATACGCAGCTTTTAACCGAAGAATAATTCACGTTTCACCGATAGATGTCGCTACTTATCTCGCGTTTGCAAATTCAATAGCCGAAGGACGCGGAAAAACGTATTGTTTTGAAGCGATGCCTAAATCTGAAACGCAAAACTCTGTAGGTTTATTTTATCAGTGAATCTAATTCCACAGATTTAACATAATGATCGAGTTATCATCGGCGAAGTAAAAATTCGAAGGCACGTTGGTACCTGAATTTTTTATGTCGATTTATCAGGAAGATTCGATACAATCCAGTATTTAATTAACTTTTTTGCCGTATTACAATATTCCATATTGATCCTCTCTCAAAAGAGTTCGGAAAACGCTCAGTTTTAAAAAATACAACGTCTATCTATTTTTCCATCCAAAAATGTTCCAGGCAAAAAGCCATCATCTTTTTCAAACAAGCACCTAAACCTAATCAAATTTACGAGGTATCTACACTTTGAGCTTAACGAGTCTTTTCTAAAACTTGAAACGATTTACGAGCGATCACAGAAGCTTCTCAAGGACGCAGCGATATGGGTTAACCCGTATATCGCTGAAACGCGGATGCGACCTCAGCAATGAAATAAAGGATCTCGATTTCGCCTGCCGTATAAAAAAGAGTAAAAGGAAAAGGAGCAGAGGGAGCGAAGAGACAGAGAGAGAGAGAGAGAGAGAGAAAGAGAGAGGGGGGGGGAGAGAGACGAAAGAGAGGAAAAAATATGGGAGAGGGGATTGGAACTGCCAGGAGGTCAGACACGCGCAGGATGCGCAGAATTTTCTCACTGCGAGGCCACGCACACCCTTCGTTTTACGCGGCTTTTACGAGCGCTCGAGTTTTCAACCCTCCGTGAGCGACTTCTCAATTCGTTATTCGGAGATGTTAAAAAGAAGTCATCGTTGCACGGGCACCTCTACGTCCAGGATTTTATTGATTCAACGAAATGGCAGTCCAACGGGTTCTACGTTTCCCACAATTGCATATTGATTTGCATTTTACGCAATTTATTTCCATGCAAAACGGCGTCAAATTGACTGCGATCGATTGGACGATACATATTCCCTCGAATATTAACACGTTCCCTGGCCGAGCTTTTTCGCTCGATTGTTCACGCGCCATGGACCGTCGGTGATCCAAATGGTAGCTTGCGTCGCAAAAGCTGTTAATACAGGTTGCATAAAGATTGTAGGAATACAAATATCAATTTTATCAACGAAGGACTATGATGCGCAAAATACACAATCGCAAATGAGCCGAATGATAAATTCGTCATTTTCCACCGATCGACGGGAGCAGGTTGGTTTGCAACGCGTCCAAAAGAAAACCTGCGGAAAATTCACCTCGCTCGTATCGCATTTTCGCTCAAAGTTTTTCACAGTACGACACACTCAACGCAAACACGCGAAATATCAGTAGCGCTCGTTCAGCTTTACCACACGGCATTTGTTTACATCGGATTTTTTTTCCTTCCGCGGGCGTCCTCGAAAGACGAGGAAGTCAGGCAGCATCGGTCCGCGGTGGAAGGCTTTCGAGGCACGCACTTTCCTTCCAGTACCTCCAGCGCGAGCGGGAGGAAAAATTGAAAGCTCTCTCGTCGTCCTCGCGCTCTGCGGAGAAGGGGGCGGTGAGGCGTACGCGCGCGTGCACGCACATACATAGCCCTAAGGGCGCGCTATAGATTTCGTTGCTCTCGTACTTACCTAGCTCTACACTTCGCATTCACTCGAGGCTTTCCTTTCCCTCTCGCGTCCCTCCGGCAACCCCGTTCCTCCCTCCCTACACCTGCGAGCAGAGAAAAAAGGGGTGAATTTCTAGGCACGTAAGCGGCTGTGCGGAACGCACCTACATCGACTATCTATGTGCACTTGTACTCTACGCGCTTCCCACCCTCGTCCTAGCCTTCGCCGTCACCGCTGTCGTCGTCGTCGTTGTCGAAGTAACCCTCGTGGCCCACCCTGCCTCCTCCCCGCAATCCTCCACGGTAATCCAGGAGTGTCTACAGGGGGTACGCGCGCACGAGGTGCATGGCAGCGCGGATACCGAGGCTACTTGAAGGGTTTCCATTTATATGCGTGCACGCACCCCGCCTCGAGGGTGTGGGCGAGCGAGCGAACGAGTGCGACCGCTATGAGCAGAGGACAAGGGGTGAATGGAGAAAATAGAAGGACGAGCGAGTTGTTCGTTCGTGGAAGAAAAAGACGCCGAGTCCGTAGTCCTGGTGAAGGGTACATATATCACCCTATCGTAGTAATAGGCCAAGCGTGTATCTGTGCGCGCAATTATCCTGCGTACCATCGTCGGTACTCTTCTCGAGCGCCGGAAGAAGGAGAGCAAATGAAAAATGGCGACTTCTCGACTCGACTTCGCTCATCTTTCCTCCTGATTTCAAGACTCGGGAATCTTACATCCTTTGTTCGAGGAACGTTTCTTTTTTAATTCATACGGAGAGAGTGGATGCACGGATTTAAGATTGCGGAGTTGGTCGATAGAGATCGAATAAACGCTATTGCACAGAGGTTGGAATGGATTGAATCGATGGAAGGTGAACTTTTGATTTTTCAAGATGATATATAAATTTGATTCTGAAGGATGGGAGTCGTTAGAAAAGAGTCTTCGTATGAGCTCTTCTAGGACGTTGACCGAACTATCTTCTCCGATTTTTCTTTCGTTTCTGTGAGCGTTGCTCTTTGTACATACCATGTTGCCATAGTAAGCGTAAAGAGAATAAATTTGCGAGAAACTACTTTGACAGTACGATCTTTATTCATTACCAAGAATAGCTCAGTAATGGTCTCTCCTTCTTGTTTTCACTCCTCTACTGTCTTGATTATTCCGCATGCGGGGAAGGAGGTAAGATATACCGTTATTTTTCGAAATGAGCACCGCGAAAGAGGAATAAAGCGCATCGCATTAAACTTTATATGGCGCGAATTTTACCGTATTATTTCTGCAGCTAAACTTTCCGGCAAGTAAAGGAACTGAATTTCATCGGGTCTTCTCCACGAAATATCGCACGAGGTAATAGAGAAAACTTTCCGATCCTTTTTTTATTCCTTCCCACCCTGATAACAAGACTGTCAAAAAAATAAGCCGTAAAATATGATTTTCTTTACATTTTTCTTTACAACTTTAAGTACGAGGTACGTGTACAGGCTGCAGCGTTAGACTCGTGGCCAAACTTCCGGGAAATTCCAAAGAATCGCTTCCGATGATCGTTTAAAAATTCACCAGCCACGACGGAAGAAGAGCAAAACATTTCCGGCACCTCAAGCAGATTAAACTTTCCACTGGGGTTCATTCGGAGGGCTCCGTTGCCGTGAACTTTTTTTTTCCTCTCCTTGAAATTCTTGTCGTGCCACCCACTACGGGTGAGTTTTGCGGTAATCTCTGGGCCAAAAGTCAATGGTACTTTCTCTTTTTCCACACCTCATGGCCTCTCGTCCTCCGACTTCCCTCTTGCTCGGTGCTCGCCCGTTCTTTCTTCCTCTTTCCGTCCCTCTGCTCGTACCGATAGCCGATCTCTCTTTTTCTCGAGCACACTGCTGGTCCACCGGCAACGTCGAGCGCCGGGATAAAGTCACGAGCAGTAATTATGAACGATAGCAGGGGAGAGAGAGGATATAATTGTGATTGATGGAGAGACCAGAAGGGAGGCACGGAGGGGGACGGGGGGTGACTTCCTTTTAATCTCGAACCTAACCCTTTCGTTCGTCCATTGCTGCTTCTGCCAGCGCGTCGACGCGATTTTATTACCTTCAACCGGATTTTTCCGGAAAAGAGTTCGAACCTTACGAGCGCAGTTGGAGTTTGTTCATTCGATTGGTGAACGGTAAACGCCACGTTTTAAAGTTACCGATCGCCTCTACAATTTTTATATTCGACAATTCCGCTAAGAATGTTTACGCCCTTTGCTGCCCTTTTCGAGTTATGAATATAATTCTTGGAAGAGTCTTCAATCTACGAATTGAAAGGGACCTTTTCTCCTTGACAAGAACTTCACGTAAAAGACGATTAAAGGAAATAGCTAGTGATAATTTAAATTAAAAGTAATTGCTGTCGTCATGCGGCGAGTACAAATTTTTGAAAATATTTCAAAGTGCAACGCAAAATTTTAAAAAGTTTTAACGTCGCGCTGCTTTTCCTGCAAATAGTTCAAAAACTCTTCGATTAATTTTAGCAATCTGCTTCAAATTTGAAGAGCATTTCGTTAGTATTTAATGTGACCCACTTCCGCTTCCCTGATATCGTGCACAGTGTCCTAAGTGTGTGGTCAGATAGGTCAAGTTTACGAGATACCCCAATTCTCCATAAACCCTTTCCGCTTAGCCGAAACATCCCGTGGTCTTGTGTTTTGCTTTAGGTAGGGTCCTCTTCCTCGTGTTCCTCGTCTCCACTCTTCGCCCTCTGCACGAGGGCCTCTCCCGTCATGCCGTTTCAGTCTCACCCCACAAGTAACACCTCTGCCGCCAAATGTTTCAAGGAATCGCGGAGATGTAAATGTATTCACCATCGAGGTGCTTTATATCTCACATGGAACATACATTCAGGAAAGTACGAAATTTTGCACAACTTCTCTTTGTTCTGTCAATCTTCCCAATTTGTTTGTTCCGTTAAGATCAAATCTAATTGGAATTACGATCATCAAAGTCGAATATGCATTCTATAGTCAACCCTATCGATCTATCCTACCCTTGGTTTCCGAGCACTTTCTGCGGAACGCACTGCTGAGAATAAAAAAAACTGAGTAAAATTCCAATATTCTCTTGCGTGATTTAAATTTACAATGAAAATCGTTTCAATAGTGCTCTGGCATTTTCGTTGTCCCAGCTTAAAAAAATCAGCCAGAAAAGTACGCCTCTGGGAAGAAAAAAAGAGTGTCAGGGAAAATTTAGTTTTGCGCATCCTGAAGGCGATAAGCCACCACCCGGAAACTGAACAGCCAATGTCCTTCTCTCTCTCTTTCTCTCTCCCCCCATGTCCCCCCGGCAGTCTCTCCGCACTCCTCTCTTTTTTCCTCCGTAGAAGTGTACGCGCGGCAATATAATATAGGAACGTACACAAGCGCCACGTGCTCGTTGCCGCGCTCCAGCTCGAAGTTTGCGGGGCATCGATCGTACTCGGCTTCTAGGTACACGCGGTCCTATGCGAGTTTCCTCGTGGCCCGCAGGATCTTGTGTGTGCGTGTACCCGTGCGCATGCGCCCAAATTGCGCCGCGCTTACGCACGTGTACATACGCCTACAATCCTGCCTCCTATATAAGTATACAGATATCTATTTACCTTCGCTTATTACGTATATAATCGAGTAGAAATATTCCCGCATTTTCAAGCGGATTTTGAGTCTTTCAACGTTTTATGATTTGGAATTTAGCGAGCACCTTCGCGTGAATTACCGTAAGTAAAGCCTTCTATCACTTGTAAGGTGCTCAAAGGGTAATTAACCGTATGATTCTATTGCACCTTAATGCAACACTTCATACTTTGCTTGACCTCAATGTGATGTTACGATTCAAGGATTGTATCGTTCCTTGTGTCCTTCGGTTGGCATACTATGTATGACGATATTTATCTTCGTTTCATAAAAACGGACGGAAAAACATGGACAATAGGTAAACAACGTGGAACAGCAATATTAAACAATTTTAGATGTTTAACGCCAGTCGCTGGGTTTCGCATCTAACAATAAGTGGTTGGTCTTCCGAAAAGCGATACAACAGAAAGAAAATATCAAGGCGATTAATTTGTTAATTAAGTTACAATGACTCAATAAACGCGCAATCCAGTTGAAAATCGAGAACCAAGTTGTTATCTACATCAATTTTTCATTCTCTCTATAAATGCACGCTTGCAAAACTGCTCGTGCTTTTTATACGATCGTCTCTAACGTGCGCTTACACACGTACACGATTGAACCTATACAACGGTGCGCGCTTAGATGCGCGAGCACTCGCGCACGCAAGCATGCATACACAGTATTTGCGCGCTTGTGTGCGTGCGCGCGCTTAGGCAAGTACCCAGCGGGGCTACGCGGCACGCACTTACGCACGATCGAGGCGGATCGTTCGGTCGCTGTGCGTGGCGCGCACCGTTACCATGACAACCAGTGGCAGTGGCACGCATTGATCGCAGACTCCCGCTCGACGGTGCGTCGAGTCGAGTGCGTAGAGACGAACCTACTGGCGGAGAAAGAGGGACGGACGTACGCGCCCGCGCGCAGAACGCACGCACGCACGCACCAACAGAGCCGCGCATCGGGGATGATGATGTATACGCGACTTTGGCTTGCTTAGCTTGACTACCGTGCTACCGACTTTTGCCTCTATCTTCGTGTATGCAATGATGTTTTCTCGGTGAGGATAGGTAAAAATAACGGATTGGTGGGACAATTTGAGATGACACTGGGATTTCTCGAGCGGAAGATGCTTCGTGTTGTTCCTACGACTTGGAGATCGATATTTAGCGTCAATGTTAATACTGTAGATTGTATGTCCCGTTTGACACACCAACGTTGATCTGGACCAGTTATTGGAGGATCGAATGTTCTCAGGTTGATGGGGTTTATGTACACTAATTAGGAAGAATCGATTTTTATTAGAATGGTAATGAGACATCAAAGCAGAATTGTAACTAAAGATACATACATATTTGACGAAATTTATTAGTTTCCCCATCATACTACAGGAATGATGCGCGCGCAGGGCGAATGAATTTTAAACATTTCTAGACGTCATTGAAATAAATGTATCACTCTTAGTGTCATACGGTACTGCCAAATGGTACTGTTCTTCGTGACAGCAATAATTTACTGACGTAACTTCCTCGACATCTGCGTTCTCTCCTATCGAAGCGAGACTGCACCCTGTGATCCTATGATCCTTCGAGTTGGTAGCCAGTAGCGTCCAAGGGTCTTCCAATGAAGCAGCTTTAGGAACGGAAAACGTAGCTTTGATCCTCGGCTGGCGCAAGCTGTCGTCCGATCGAGAAGGAGAAGAAACTCTTGAGGAAAAGGACCTGAGATGAAACTAAGACGTGGAAGGAATGAAAGACGGCTAAAGGGAAACGAAGAGAGGAAAAAAATCAGAGTTCCTGTGCGACGGAAAGAAGATTTCTTCATCTCCTTCTTCCTCGTCGGTCAGTTTTTGTGGCCCAGAGGCGCGTGCCTGATCGAGCAAACGTTAAACGGGAAAAATCAAATAGCGAGCAAAAAGTCAGAAGAGGACGGAAATTTGGAACAGCTGTTGACACATTGGGTCAAAGAGAGAGAAAGAAAGAGAGAGAGGTCGAGAAAAAATCGTCGACCCTGCCGTCCTAGTCGACTAATTTCCGGGGATACCTGCTTAGCGCTACGGTAGGTAAAACGTGAGAGATATTTCGAGGTCGAAGCGCTTTATCGAATTGACGTGATTTCGAGAGAAACAATGAATGCGTCGTAATTTTTGCAACTATTCGAAGATCTTCTTTGCATCAAAATAATGCTACTCATAAGTAAAGGGTCATAATGGTAAAAGCCACATGAAACAAGCGTTTCTACTTCGTGATGTAAGCTACGATAGCCTGGAATAACGGAACGGAGTCGTCCTTTTCTTACGACCACTGTTTTATACTCTGAAAGACGATATAGTAAAAGAAAGAGAAGAGGAAACAGACGATCAATCGGCAGAAGAACAATGCGTTGAAGCTGTTCGAGTGGTTTGCAGCCACGCGCCAATGTACGCCTTACCTGCGGCACGGCAGATGTTCCTGATGAGCGATGAGCCAAGCCAAGTATGAGAAAACATTGGTCGTGATAGCGAGCATTGTCCGTTGCCGTTTGGCTTGCCACAAAAATCTCTTTTTGATTCTTTAACGAACACTTTTGTTTGTATCTCCTCCACTAAGCACTCTCCTTATCCACATTAATTGATTTAAACAGAAAATAACCGTTTAATCGTCGAAGGTAATTGTACAAATTCTTGTCAAAATCCTAAGCAATGAAATCATATTTTGTCTATTGTATTGGTCCGATTTACTTAATTATTCGATATTTTCTCTACGTAACAACAGATATATAATTTTACGTTTGAATAATTAATAGGATCTTTTGTTTGCCAATGTACTACTTTAAGCGTTCAAAAAATTGTTCTATCGATGAGAGACCCTTTGAAACGACACTGCAGGAATGCAGTTGTACTGTTTGCCACTCAAAGTATTCAGGATTGTGTATTCGATCAAAAAGAAATTTATCGTAACCCTGTCTGAAATTGATACGGTACAATAATACGAAACAACGTCGAGTGCATACACCTTGCGCGAGGGGTCGAGAGAGGGTGTCGCGGAACCTGAAAAGTCAGTGAATCCGTCTACGGAGTACCCCCAATGCGAGGGTGCAGGGGTTACTCTAGGTGTTCGACGAAATCGGGGGTACTCTGGTTCGGGATACCTAGCGCGTGCCCTCTTCACTGGAGTAGCCCGCTTCTGAATTACTATGGTGCCCTATCGGAAAGGGGTTAAATGCTCTTTTCTTCCAGTATCGAGGCGTTGACCACCCCTTGCGGTGGAAAATCAACGAAGGGTTGAACGAAGCGCATGCAAAGTCGTCTCAGTTGTAACTCGTTTCTTTTAACAATACTGAAGATACTATTATACAACCGTATCTATTTAATCGCTTAATTGTGAGACATCTTGAAATGCATTTGTCGCTTAAAAAATAATTTATAGGAAAAGTTCCGATACACGTCCGTATCTTGCAATTACCTGTCGACAACTAACTAACGTTTTCACTGTCATGTACCGCATTCCA
This sequence comes from Cerceris rybyensis, assembly GCA_910591515.1. Lineage (NCBI taxonomy): Eukaryota > Metazoa > Arthropoda > Insecta > Hymenoptera > Crabronidae > Cerceris > Cerceris rybyensis. Next base: position 1,332,264 of record OU342796.1, on the reverse strand, counting down.
ACTCTTTCTCAACAAGTATTATACAATCTTTTCTAATCATTAAGCTTTTTTCACACTTACTTTACAAATTTGTAATACTAACTATAAAGTCTACATACGTTGGCATTGCTTAACGCTGTTTGTGATTGTTCTTGATTGTAATAAGCAACAAGCAGTTCAATATATTTTAAATGAGTAAGTTAAAGGTACGATAATGGTTCAACATACGAAAAATGAGATAAAATGCGCTTCTTCTTGAGTTCGTCGTACGTGCAAGAACTTTCCCAAAAAGGATCTTCCTTAATCCAGGTGAACGTCCCCCGTGTGGACACGGTAGCTGGGAGGGAAGAGCGAGGATACGAGGGGCGATTTTTCATTTTTCGATGCCACGAAACGCCGACAATAGACGCGTGTCACGATGTTGCAGCTGCTTTTGCCACTGTATTTGTCCCGTGCACATGGCACGCGGGACAACATCGTGCGTGACCGCGCCTCGCAAAATCCAAGCGAGCAGCTTTTCTCTACGAAATTACGACCAGAAAACTGCTCTTTCGGGGTTACTTCATTCTTTTTTCCCGAGTAGTCAATACTTTCAATTAGCCTTAGATACTTGGAAACTTACGGGCAGCGTTTCTGCTCCGTGAGAAGTAAAATTTGAAAGATGCATCCTCAGCGTAGTAAGATCGTAAGTGTAAAAATGGCTAGCATATTGGATACATGAATTGAACTAATTGCAACATTTAATTGCATATCATAGATTACAGCCTCTTTGAAACGATGTCGTTGGGAATTATAAACAGCGCATCGTTGTGCGATAATTATTACGTTCCGTTAGAACTTATTAAACGATACTCGATCTTAATGAACTTCTCGGCAACCTCGGCAGCTGCTGGTTCACGAGTTGCTCGGATCGATATTGGAAAGAATCCAAAGGGCAGATAAAATCTTTTCTGTCGGATTCTGTCCTACGGCAAATATCGGACTTAGTCAAAGCTAAATGTCAGGTAGTCCCGCGTGTTCCGAGACGAGCCACGAATCAGGGTTTCTCTTCTCTAATTTTGTTGGCATCGATAGCGAATTAAACTTTTGAATCGATCAATCATTACAGGTAACCTTTGAGCGATACATTTACGTTATTTCGGAGTTCATATTAGCCGCACGATGTCTGCGGTACAAATTACTTAGACCAATTTTGAAGACATCGTATTTAATATGAGGTACGATACATTTAAGCAAGTATCCCGAAAAGTTGCGTTTCCTTCAAAACGGGAAATTTCGTGTGTACACGTTACAGAGAAACGCTTTTAAAAACGGGTGCATTTGTCAGACGTCAAAAGTTTCTCCCTTATTATCGTCGGAAGTTAACCCGAGCTTGTGCCTCGATGATTGAGAGCCACTGATCAAGCGCAACACAATGCTCCGTAGACCACTGTAGGTACAGTCAAAGGTTCCCACCTACCTGGTCTCGATAAACTGATTTATTTCGACATCATTGTACGCCGAAGTCGCATCTGTTCGAGCGAATTTTGTACGAAAGTCCACGATTTCCGATGCCGTTGGCGAAACGTTGGGCACAACCTGAAAGTGTTTCTTAACGTTCCCATCTTTTTCTCACCGTACTCGATCGATAAACACTTCTTGATCGTTATGCAATCATTATTTCCATCGCGTAAGCAATAGAAATAATAAACATAGGAAATTAGCGTATAGGAACAAAGGGATTGTAATTTCCGTCGAGAACTGCTGGTACTGTTTTTCTAAAGTGCAACTAATTATAAAATGTGTCTCAGAGAGGGAACAATCTTGAATTAAAGGATCTGAAGACACCTATTTTGACCTTGAACAAAAGTTTATTATTTAAAAAAATAATCAATTGTCAACAATTTGCAATCAGTTTGTTAATCGCGAAATGGCGAAAGAAACGGTACAAGAGCTCTTCTGTCCTAACGAAACGTATTCGAGAGGTTCGCGAGACACAATACGGTCCCCCGATTTCATCGTTTGTCAACGATCCACGGCTCGACGTTGACGTTGACGCAGAAGCACGCTCGGAGAAAACGAAAGAGATTTTACTGGGATTCCGAGCGAAGGAACCCGGTGCATCTCTTGCCGGCTATACCGAGACAAGCCATCGTGTCGTCGACCCTCCGTAGAAGAATACACATTAATTTATATCTACATACCCCGTGCATTATTATGTTAATGGTACACAGGGCGCTTACCGACATCGGCCAGGTAGACCTTTCGGTGGCGTGTTTTGCATCATGCCCGCGAATCTATCTTTATATGCGTTGATGTGTTTGAGTGTCCTCGATTAAATGTACTCCGAGAGCGCATGGGAAAATCAGCTGCAAGGTCTTTCCGCCGAGAAATTTCAAGGGTAACACATTATGGATGATCGGAGGTTTCTTGATTTCCTCCTCTCCCAGCCCTACTCCATGTGAATTTGGACGAAATTTGCATGGCAAAAATTAAACACCAGGAGGAACGTTTTTTAAATTCAGCAATTGTTGACAGAATTGCACAGAGAACAAATAAAAATTTTATAATGTTGTAACCGTCTGTCTTCTTTGAGGTATACGGTTGCAACAAGCCGAGAAGTACAGAATCATTCCTCGCTAAAGTGTTTTGCATACACACCGGTGGCTTTTGCCGTTAGTAATTGATGTACCCGGCACTCGTCTTTAACCGAACGTGAGCCATGCATTCGAATCGAAAAACATCTGGCTTAAGTGCAACGCTTAAAAATCCCTGAATGTACCCGCACCGCAACCAGTTACGGGGTAGTTGTTAAAAAAGTCAGCCCGTATCCATATCTAGTTCTACGTCAACGTCTTGGATAGATATCTATTTTCTAGTAGATAGCGGATACCCTCATGAACCATTAGTTGCATGATCCACTCTGCCGATTCTCGAAGCATCACCCGAGTCGAAATTTTGAATTTCTGTTGATTCTCTCGGACCCTGAAATCATCATTTATGATTCTCTTACATTTTCTTCATATTTCTTTTATTCTCCTTAGTTCTCTATTAGCCGTTATAATTCTCTTTTGATTCTCTTTTATGTTCGCAAAATATCCCGAGTCGAAGTTATGAATTTCTGTTGATTATCTCGGACCCTGAAATCATCATTTATGATTCTCTTACATTTTCTTCATATTTCTATTATTCTCCTTACTTCTCTATTAGTCGTTGTAATTCTCTCTTGATTCTCTTTTACTTTCGGAAAATAAATATACAAATTTTTATTAATTAGACATCGAATTGTAATTTAATAATTTAATTATTTCCTACAGTATTTTTCAAAGATACGTAACTTTTTTAGTGTTGCAGCAACACAGAGTCCAGTAATTTTCGTAGGTACAGGTGAACATATAGACTAAATAATAATATTATTATTAAATTATAATAATTATAATATTTATAACTATATATTATAATAATATATAATTATAATAGATAATATTATTATTAAATTCTTTGGAAAGGTAGAAATTAATTTAATATTTAATTGAGAATATCATGGAAACAATAGATCCCATTTTGGATCTTGTGATTAGAAGAGAATTAGTGAAAAAGGGAAGGTATGAATTCTGTAAATAATTATTTCTGTTAATTTATGCTTTTTCCAAATTTCAATTCTGAATTAAAATATATTAATTTAATACGATTAGACCCAAAATTCTTTATTACCAATTGATTTTTTCCGTTAATTTATCACTGTATCAATCTTAATTTTTAAATTTAAGTATATTAAATTAGTATTATTATTTTGATAAATTCAAATATATAATATATAAATATATAATATATAATATATATTTATTATTAGAGTAAAAAATTAATTTAATTTCGTAAGCGTAAAACGGCCGATTATAGCGTAAAACAGCCAATTGCAGCGATCCTACATTCGCTAGCAACGGCGAACAATTGCCCTCGCGATTTAAAGGAGAAAAAAAGTACTGAGCGTCGCGGCGTGTCGTAACATGACGACGTTCGCGAAAAATCAGGCAGTCCAGTAAATGATGTGAATTATATGAAATTTAAGAGTGACAATTGACAATAATATTGGATTGTTATCAAGTGTAGAAATTACTAAAGAATAAACTATTTAGTGTCAACAATAGCTTTAGAATAAAGTGAAAAATGCCGCCAAAACCTAAAAATCCATCTGGTCGTAAAAAAAAGTGGGCACTTATTTGGTGGATTCAGAGTAAATCTTCGAATATTATATCATTAAGTGCAATACCACTAAAAGATAGAACAATTCATTCTATAACTACCTTGTCATGGCATAATGTTTCGGGAAAACAAGAAAAATTTCAAGCAAAAGTCATGGCTATCAGTCGTAAGTATACTTCTTGTTTATTTTTTATTGATGAAACTTTACTGCTGTTTCATTGAAGTTAACAATTTATATGAAGTCAAAATCACTTTCTATTGAATAACTTATAATACGATATACTACACAATTCGAATACCTATTACATTATATTATAGATGATCCAACGTTTTGAGGGAACAAGTGGTAGCAAAAATTCAAAAGGTATATTAATTTTGCTTTCAAGTACCATATCTGACTCTTGAAGTTCAGACATTAAACGCTAAATTTTTGGTAGCATCAGATAGTTCTTCGAAACAAATTATCGAACCAATGGCATCACATGCTCCAGTACAAGCTCCAGTGGAAATTAATAAAACATTGTATAATATTATTTTTCTATTAGTTACACGTCAAAAAATTTGACTATCACGTGTAAATTGTGAAAATGATGCAGTTATTCTACAATACAAATATCTATACTTTTCAGGAGTATCAGAACCTGAAGAGTACGAGGGAAACATTTTAGAAGAGCCTTTGGAAATAGTGAACTGGAGTAATAAATTTTACTTCAATTTATAAACCGCATAAATATTACTAATGTAACTAAAATGTTATAACAATAAAGTTTCCGTGAAATTAATTTTTTCGTAGTTGTCACTCAATTTACTTTTTAAAAAATTAAGTAATATTAATAATTAATGAATAATGAAAAATTCCATCTAAAATACAATGAAAGAGGATCAAAGGAGAACCTAGAAAATCTTTTTATAATACTCTTTTGATTCTCTTCAAGTGTGAAAACGGAAATATCCGCATCCACAGAGTACCAACAGATAATCAAAATAATATAGAGTTTACCCGAGTCGAAGAATTGATTTTCTGTTGGTTCTCTCGATTTTTTACACTTGAAGAAAATCAAAAGAGAATTATAATCTGTATGATCTGACCATTAAACTCTATATTATTTTGATTATCTGTTGGTACTCTGTGGATGCGGATATTTCCGTTTTCACACTTGAAGAGAATCAAAAGAGTATTATAAAAAGATTTTCTAGGTTCTCCTTTGATCCTCTTTCATTGTATTTTAGATGGAATTTTTCATTATTCATTAATTATTAATATTACTTAATTTTTTAAAAAGTAAATTGAGTGACAACTACGAAAAAATTAATTTCACGGAAACTTTATTGTTATAACATTTTAGTTACATTAGTAATATTTATGCGGTTTATAAATTGAAGTAAAATTTATTACTCCAGTTCACTATTTCCAAAGGCTCTTCTAAAATGTTTCCCTCGTACTCTTCAGGTTCTGATACTCCTGAAAAGTATAGATATTTGTATTGTAGAATAACTGAATCATTTTCACAATTTACACGTGATAGTCAAATTTTTTGACGTGTAACTAATAGAAAAATAATATTATACAATGTTTTATTAATTTCCACTGGAGCTTGTACTGGAGCATGTGATGCCATTGGTTCGATAATTTGTTTCGAAGAACTATCTGATGCTACCAAAAATTTAGCGTTTAATGTCTGAACTTCAAGAGTCAGATATGGTACTTGAAAGCAAAATTAATATACCTTTTGAATTTTTGCTACCACTTGTTCCCTCAAAACGTTGGATCATCTATAATATAATGTAATATTCGAATTGTGTAGTATATCGTATTATAAGTTATTCAATAGAAAGTGATTTTGACTTCATATAAATTGTTAACTTCAATGAAACAGCAGTAAAGTTTCATCAATAAAAAATAAACAAGAAGTATACTTACGACTGATAGCCATGACTTTTGCTTGAAATTTTTCTTGTTTTCCCGAAACATTATGCCATGACAAGGTAGTTATAGAATGAATTGTTCTATCTTTTAGTGGTATTGCACTTAATGATATAATATTCGAAGATTTACTCTGAATCCACCAAATAAGTGCCCACTTTTTTTTACGACCAGATGGATTTTTAGGTTTTGGCGGCATTTTTCACTTTATTCTAAAGCTATTGTTGACACTAAATAGTTTATTCTTTAGTAATTTCTACACTTGATAACAATCCAATATTATTGTCAATTGTCACTCTTAAATTTCATATAATTCACATCATTTACTGGACTGCCTGATTTTTCGCGAACGTCGTCATGTTACGACACGCCGCGACGCTCAGTACTTTTTTTCTCCTTTAAATCGCGAGGGCAATTGTTCGCCGTTGCTAGCGAATGTAGGATCGCTGCAATTGGCTGTTTTACGCTATAATCGGCCGTTTTACGCTTACGAAATTAAATTAATTTTTTACTCTAATAATAAATATATATTATATATTATATATTTATATATTATATATTTGAATTTATCAAAATAATAATACTAATTTAATATACTTAAATTTAAAAATTAAGATTGATACAATGATAAATTAACGGAAAAAATCAATTGGTAATAAAGAATTTTGGGTCTAATCGTATTAAATTAATATATTTTAATTCAGAATTGAAATTTGGAAAAAGCATAAATTAACAGAAATAATTATTTACAGAATTCATACCTTCCCTTTTTCACTAATTCTCTTCTAATCACAAGATCCAAAATGGGATCTATTGTTTCCATGATATTCTCAATTAAATATTAAATTAATTTCTACCTTTCCAAAGAATTTAATAATAATATTATCTATTATAATTATATATTATTATAATATATAGTTATAAATATTATAATTATTATAATTTAATAATAATATTATTATTTAGTCTATATGTTCACCTGTACCTACGAAAATTACTGGACTCTGTGTTGCTGCAACACTAAAAAAGTTACGTATCTTTGAAAAATACTGTAGGAAATAATTAAATTATTAAATTACAATTCGATGTCTAATTAATAAAAATTTGTATATTTATTTTCCGAAAGTAAAAGAGAATCAAGAGAGAATTACAACGACTAATAGAGAAGTAAGGAGAATAATAGAAATATGAAGAAAATGTAAGAGAATCATAAATGATGATTTCAGGGTCCGAGATAATCAACAGAAATTCATAACTTCGACTCGGGATATTTTGCGAACATAAAAGAGAATCAAAAGAGAATTATAACGGCTAATAGAGAACTAAGGAGAATAAAAGAAATATGAAGAAAATGTAAGAGAATCATAAATGATGATTTCAGGGTCCGAGAGAATCAACAGAAATTCAAAATTTCGACTCGGGTAATGGTCAGATCATACAGATTATAATTCTCTTTTGATTTTCTTCAAGTGTAAAAAATCGAGAGAACCAACAGAAAATCAATTCTTCGACTCGGGCAAGCACGATACGAGTATGGCAAATTTGATACGTTTCCTCGTGCATCGCAATGTTTGAATCGATACCACGACAATCGTATTCCATCAAGATCCAGTCCTCCTTCAGACGTATTTTGCGTGAAAACGCGATCACCGTTCTTCTTCCAGTGGAATTAGACTTCAATTTGCGAGCTACTGAGTTTCTTTTCCGGGACTCATAAAAAAAGCTCGTAAAACGTGGCTCAGTCTTCCCTGTTCCCCGTGTCTCTAGCTCGTAGCTTCGTACCAACCAATCCCACGAGCCTCGAGATACGATGTTCTTCCACGGTTTCCCCCTTCGTTGTCGCTAACGATTTATTTCGACGAGCTCTTGGATTCGATATCAACGACTTTTCGGGCCCCGGGGCAAACCGCGCTCGCTCTCTCGATCCAACCCTTCTCCGAATTTTCCTGACACCCCTGTCAGCTAAAATCACGAAGGTAAAGGAGCACGTTACGGTAACACGCGTCCAATGGACTTTCGCTCATCCTGCTTTGTAGTTGGGCGACGATTCTGAAATTTAGGTTACCGAGCCCGATTAACCCTTGCACCAATTGGTAAAAAGGACCGACTCGTCGGCGTGTAAAACATCGAGGATCGTTCACCAAAACCATGCATTTGCCAGCGGTTAAGTTTAAAAATTAAATAGACTCATCTTTTTTGATTCTTGAATCTTAGACCTATTTTCTGCACGACGATCTCGCTAATAAAATAACAAAATAAAATTCTCTCTAGCGATAGAAAAAAGATTTCTTTGTTGCATGGTGCGATAAAAATTTGACGCACACGCCTTAGACGCGTTAGAAATTGTCGTGCAATCGGAAAGAAGCGTAGCAAGGGGGATGCGAATGTCGGAAGAAATAAGCAAAGAAAGCAGAAGAAGATGAAAACGAGGAAGAAAGTAAAGGCAAAGCTCTCGGTCGAAGCAGGTTCGCAGCATCCCCTTGTTGCTCGGGCTTCGCGCGAGGGGTTGTAGCACGGCCGAAGTGCGCTTGCGCACCCTCCCATCTCCCCTCTCAGGCGCAATCGTCCCCCGCCCCTCGGACGCATCGAAATCTTTCGTACTCCGTCTTGTACTCGGTCAACTAACTCGCTTTACTCCCCACGCCTTTTCCTTCCTTCTCTCTTTCTCTCTCCGATCACGGCGCATTTTCTCTCTTTTCATCTTTCGGCCGTTCGTTCGGCGGCCGGTGTTAGACGAACGCACACGAACGCAAGCTCTCGTTCCCCTTTCCTTTTTCCTTTCCCTTTCCCTTTCCAGCCATGGTCCTGGGTATGTCCTGGGTTCCCGCCATGACGAACGGGATGACACCCGAGAACTGCCGAGCGGGCCCGAATCGCAACCGAGGGCCGAAACGCGGGCAGCTGCGACTCCGGACGGACAAAGAATACTCTTGGAGCATACAGTCACCGCGCGGCGAGCACACTCACCACGGGGCAGTCCGCCGAACCAAAGGTACGGTGTTTGGTGCGCCGTCGAGCCGACCAAGCGCGTCTTCTTTCTTGATATCGTCGGGACACGGAGAATAAGGGGCACACTGAACGAAAGCAGAAACGTGCGAAAGAAAGAGAGGGAGGAAGAACGAGTGAGCGTGAGAGATGGAGTGCGTGTGCGTGTGTCTGGACGTATACGCGAGTGCGTGTCTGCTGCAATGTTAAGAGCGCGATATTAGGAGAAGATGCGAATTAGATATTAGGAGGTGATTCGATTCCGGCACGACGAGCGAACAAGCGATAGAAGCGTCGCGGGCAAAAGGACGTACGAGAGTAATAATCGCACACGTGTATGTACAGCGTGGTTCATCCGGTGTGGAGAAAGGAAGAGCAAGGTGACCGGTATAAACAGTGAACGACGAGGAGACGGAGAGAAAGACAGAGCGATCAGTGGGAAGGAGAGAAAACTCGCGGGGCAAAACAGAGTTGAGAGGGAAGACGCGTAGGAGGACGAAGGGACGGAGTCGAGTGGGAAACGGAATTGGCAGCGGGCGGCGAGGAGTTTGGTCTCGCGGCGCGCGTGCACTGGTGATCGTGGATGAAAGTTCGGCTTTGCCGCCCCCGCCGAGTTCGAAGTCGGTGGATCGAGGAGAAATTTGGAACGTAGAGCTGAACGAACGGTAGGCCGACAGTGGCAGTAACCACGGTCGCGACAACGACAGCAACAGCGACAGCGACAGAGGCAGCGCCGGCAGCGGCAGCGACGGCGACGGGGCGACCGGACGGGTGGACTGTGCGGCAAGAGGGAGAGAGCGCGGAGGATCACTCTCGCTTTCGTTCGACTCTCCCTCTCAGTTTCTCAGTCTCTCCTCTCAGCCTCTCTCTCACCCTCTCTCGCTCTGCCTCTCTCCTTTCTCCCTCGCTCGCGCGGCCCTCGTCGACCGGTAGGAGAACGGAGAGAGAAAGGGCAAGCAGGAAAGAGAGTGAGAGAGCGCCGGAGGAAGAGAAGCGTCGCGCGGAAGACGGAGTCAGAACGTAAGGCCCGCACGGCCAACCGAGAAAGAGAAGAAACGGAGCACCGTCGGCCGGAACGGGAGGAGGTGGATGTGGAGGAGGAGGAGGAGGACGACGAGGAGGAGGAGAAGGAGAAGGGTAAGTGGCAGCCAGGCAGGACTGTTTACGCGGATATACCGCAATGGGTCGTGGCCTCTCAAAAGGCTTTTTTCCACTTTTCTCCTTGCGACTTATCGTTGGTCGCGCAGAATTTCCGAGAAACTCCTCGATCAAGGAGACGCTAAGACGCGTTTGCCTCCGTCCTCCCCGAAAATCGTTTCCGGATGACGGGAGAGAAACGCGGATGCGAATACTCCTTCGTTCCCTCTCGCAACAGCGATCGCGCGGAAGTTGACACCCGCGACACGTTTCCGTCGTCCTGGTCTCCTTCGCGCGTTCGCCGATCGTCACCACCGCCATCGTCGTCGGCACCACCTCTACCGCAATCTCACCACTACCACCACCGACTACTACCACCATCGCCATTACCACCGTCACCATCACCACCACCTTCTCCGCCATCACCACCACCACCACCACCACCACCACCACCGTCACCACCACCACCACCACCGTCACCACCACCACCGGCAGCGTCGCGACCGCCACCACCACCGGCACCACTACCATTACCGTCAACGCCTCCTGCTAGCCGGCGGCGATGCACGGTAGTGTCCTCGAGCACGGCGTGCACGCATCGTGCTGCGAATGTTTTACGAGTCTCGCGGTGCGCCAGACCAAAAAACGCGTTGTGTCGTCGTGAGACGAGTGACGGGCCAAAGTGCATCCCTTCGAGATACGCTCCTTTTCGAGGCTCGGCTCGGACGCTTCTTCGTCGATAGCACGCGCGTAGTGTATGGGAAACAGGTTCTTACAACTCACTCTTCTATAAAGAGCATCGATAACTTAGATTCTGTCTTTTTCACTGTCTCTCTGTCTCTTGTTCGCACATTGTCTCTCCCTCTCTCTCCTACATGGATCACACGTCGATTTTTGAGACGGAAAAAAACAGGAGAGTCCATGGAAATTACCGGCGCTATCGACCATGGTGTGTCCCATCCGCCTGGTCGGCGACTCGACGTCGTCCATCGCGTCGCGACGGCGATCACCTTCGATCGAAATCGTCTTGCGACGTTTCTTCTGCGATCATTCTTTCGCATGCTTCGTCGGAATGTACGTCGCTGTTGTAGCCCTCGTCTGTGCGTGAAATGTCCCCATGAAATTTATGCTTCCCGTTAGAACGTGCGCGCGAAGACGGTTTTATGGATCCTTCGGAAGTAGAGTCTCGTTACCACGCACCTCGAGATACGATTTCGCGGATGAGCAAGACGACCTCCGGTCTACCGCGTACAAAGATGCGATTCAACAATAGTTAGCAATCTACGTAATCACGCGTCGCGAAATCGTTTCTCTTGAGAAAGATTACTCTTTGAAGGAGCTCATTCCAAACGCAGTGTCAATGATAGGAAATAATTTCCTTTGTGATGAAAATTAGAATTGTGCAAAGAACTTGAAAACGGAGTCCTATAGAATTTTGCTGGGCGCTGCGAAACGCGATCAATTCTTTTCTCCACCCCTCCCTCTCCTCTCTCCTTCTCTGTGCTTCCGTCTCTCGTTCTATTCTTCTTCCAGTTTCTTCTTCTTTGTTTTTTCCCTGGGTTCCCTTTCCCGTGGATGTTCCTCTTTTTTTCGTGCCGGCCCGAAGTCCACTGGAGGGGGAAAGGCGAATTTCGGCCTACTCCTTGGACGAAACGTCGTGGTACGTATCGGAGCGAGGAACCAACCTCGACTTGTATCGCGAGAACAACGGCGGACGAGAGATTTACGGGCACGCACGGAGATCCCTTTTACCCTTTCTCGAAATCCCTCTTCGCCGCTCTTCCGTTCCGGTTCTCTAGCTTTCGTTGGGACTTAGCTGTCGATGATTTTTCTCGAACGAAAAACCGCGACGTGTTCGAAAAACGCGCGAAACGTTCGGACTAACGTGACCGTCGCGAATTCGTTGTACGAGCGAAAAAATGAAGTACGGTATTCAATGCAGACAGTTTCTCGATTCATCTGGAGAAAGGGAATGATTTTGCAAATTTGTTTCCTCCAATAGGCAGAAACTCGTGGGACGATTTCGAGTTTTTTAACGTCGAAGCGCTTAAAAAGATACCGGGAGATTGAGATGATCTCTCGGAGGAATAGAAACAATCGAATAGTACGACAGGGAGAGAGAGAGAGAGGCGACTTTTGGTCTTATCGAGTCGAAGTACTCGAGAGGATAGTAAAAGAATAAGATTTAAGAACGAATAAAACTATTTCGCGTATCTTCTCCGTCGAAGAAAAGTGATGACTTCATGTTTTTGCCAACCGTACGACAAATGCATGTTTTTCTTTCCCGGACGTTGATAAATGTATTATTAGCTTTTCGCGATATCTAGACTCTATTAAACTAATCTCGGGTTCGCGTCTTACGACGCGTAACGTATGAATGTAGGTTCACGTGAAATCATATTATCGCGATCCGTTCGAAATGTTCACCTTTCCTGGTTTCTCCACCTCTAACGAACCGATTGCTCGTAACTAAATTTCGTGGGATACCATCGAATTTTGCAGGGGTCTCGCAATCACAGAGCATCTGTCATAACGAGGCCGGTAAAACTAACTCCAAAAGAGAAAAAACGTATAAGCTCACTCCGTCAGTCATTCTACGGCGAAAAAAACGAAATACGGTGTTGGTACGGTATAGTTACTGAAGCGCGCACCTGTCTGGCACAGCCGGGTATCGGCGGGCCGTTTCGAACGTTTCGCGTTGCGTCCCGAGAGAGGAAGGGTTTTTTTGTCCTATCGCGCCCTTTTCCAAAGTCGACTGCGTGGGCTCGGACGTCGTTGCGCGTATTAATCCGTGGTTTAGCGAACCAATTTAAATATCAGCGGCGCGCTCGACGCAATTTTATATCATTTCCGATATCGTGCGGTTGTGTGGGTGGGTTTAACAGTGCGCCCGCCCCCCTTTCTCCCACCACGAGTCCACCGCGAGGGACCGTTACGTACCTATACGAGACGACTGGGTGCCTGTCGACGCGGATCTTCGTCATCGTCGTCGTCATCGTCGTTGTCACGTTGTCATCGTTGTCATCGTCGTCCTGCTCTTTGCCGGTGGCGAATGTTGCGTGTGATCGGCCGTACGCGATGCGCGTAACGTCGTCACAACGTACTTGCGGTATCTCGTGAAAGTGCACGAACGCATGCGCCCATCGCGTCCGTGCTTGCGCACGTGCGTCGGTGTGCATGTGCGTGCGCGCGTCGTTGCTCCGTGCACCACACCAGCTGTGCTCCGCTTTACGACGTCGGACAAACGTGCATGCGTGCGTACGCACGTACGTACGATCGTTCATCGTACACACCGGCGTACGTGCGTGCGTGCGCGCGAGCGTGCGTGCGTGCGTGCGTGCGTGCGTGCAAGCGTGCGTGCGTGAGTGCGAATCAGTGCGCACTCGGGTGCGTTTGCCCGAATGCAACGCACAGTGGCGTAAAACCGTCGCACGGACTAAACCCTTCGACGAATCGAAACTTCCATCGTTACGAATTCGGTGCCTCGAATCTGGCAGCAACAAGTGATCGACCGTCGTTTGTATAACGGCGACGTTGAGGACTGCCTTTGGCGCGTATTTTCGTTGGACGCTCGGGAACCATGTAAGTGATAGGAGGGAATCCCCGGAACCGCGAATCGTCGCGACAGAATTTCGGGTCGATTCTGCAGGAGAGACATTACACGGTGATTCAAGGAACGGGGGTAGGAAAAGATTCGGTCGAGCAGAAACGTCGTTGACAAATCGCGTGGATCGATAATCAGCGAGTCGGTAGTCGTACAGCAAGTCGGTGGTGGTGCATCGGCGACAAGTCCATTGGTATTAAAGAGAGGTTATCAATGGCGTACTATGGCAAGTCGTAGCTTTCAGCGTATGAATAAGTTATATTCTCGACGATGCTAATAATCGCTGCCACAAAAACAGTATTGTTATGACTCCAGTAAGTGGATGACGTCAGTTATCACGGCCTCTTTCTTGGGCTATTTATTGCTACTTAACACCGGAGCAAACACCGTTTCGTATTGTGTCCTCTTGATGCATCGGGCTACCTTGTATTGGATGGTGCCTACGAATTATGTCATTCCCACATTTTTCTCAAGGGCTCGAATTTCCACCGCGTTTTGCAAACCCTGGAACTGTAGCTACAACTCATTTTAAGTCCCTGGCTATTTTGCTCCAGTTCCGTACTTCCGTTTACCTTCGTTGATTTCTCTCAAAGCTTCTCGGGACAATTCCCATTCGCAATCCTTTGTGCGTTCCACGTGATCAAACGGGTTGTCTTTGAGATTTGCGAAATCAATGATGACCAGCGACCCAATCTCGACCGTCACGTTGAAAATATTGTTCGGGGTGCTGCGTCCTCTCGACACAATACTGGCGGCATGCGCTCGGAGGAGCGCGTGCATTGGTCGCGGCTGTGTACGGATCCGGCGGTTCGTGGATATGGATGTGGATGCGTGTGCGTATGCGTGGGACCTTGAATCAAGCAGCCTTTGTCGCGCGAGCGAGACTCGGGCGGGCGCGGGTGCGCGCGCTCGCCACCACGAGGTCGGCGAAAGTGTACCCGAGCTTTTTTGCTCGGAGCCGCCGCGAGGAGAGCTTCTTTTTTTTACGTTTCCTTTTTTCGAACTAGTGAGCGCCGTTGGAGGGCGCGGGGGCCAAGCGGTTGCGCCCGGAGACCAGCAGACCCGAAGAGAGAAAGAGAGAGAGAGCCCGACAACCCGATAGCCCAACGGCCTCAAACGTAGCCGGACCGCCATTTTTGCCTCCTCGTAACGCTGGAATTAGCGCGGGACATCCTCGCCGCAAAGAAACCTTATCGCGGATTTACGCCTGCGGAAATGCAGATAAGCGGGACGTTGTCAAAATAATAATTGTCGCGCGCCGCGACAACTCTTTCGGATGTTGATTCAATTTCCCGTCTGCTGGGATCAACGATGTTTCGCTTTCGCAAACAGCATGCAAAGATGAACTCAAACGTCCAGACGTTTCTATTTACTCCAAATTATCGCAAATCGGAGATCCACGATTCCATCGGGATTCTTTCCCTTTTTTCCGTTGCTCCGCAGTCGGGTAATCTCGTGCATCGGTTTCTTCTTCCGCCAGTTTTATGGCACGTCTCGTTATTTTTAACGTCAAAAGAGATCGCGTCGAGTTTTCTGGCACAAATACAATGACAACAATAACGTCGATAGAAGGACCGTTTCGCTAATTAACTCTTGATCGCTCGGCGATCGACGGAAGATCGAGAATTTTTTCTGGACAGTCTCTAGAGGCGCGTGATAATAGCGCGCGACGCGGAACGAGTGAAACAAAAGTGCTCGAGTCAGCCGCGGCTCCTCGATCCGTGGCCGAAGAACGATAATTAATCGAGACCCCGAACTCGGTCGTCTTCTCGACTGAGAAAAGAAACGTTTTCGGCACAGGGCGAAAGTGTCACTGACAATTATCTTTCTTCCTCGGTACCCCTCGATAGCTTCTTCGCGTGGAATTTTTCCTCCGAAGAGAGGAGAGGTGCATGCGCGAAAGATATCCGTATTTCGTCGGCGAAACTCTCCTTCCGACGGTTTTTTCGTCGGTGCGCGTTGCTCGGCGTCTAATATTAATTCCGAGCGTGCGGAATCTCGAATCTCTCTCTTTCCTAAGGCGGCTGGTTTGTACGTGCTTCCGAGAAGCCGCGTCGAAAGAATCCGGCTGGATGTATCGTTTGGTCGCACCGGGTATGTACGGCGCGTTGGAGCGTACACTATGGGCTGGTTCGCAACGCGCGGAGCGGTATTGAATTTTTGTGCGTACGGCTACGGTCGATTCAACGAAAGTGCAACGAGAGGCGCCAGCAGTTCCGTCCTCAACCCGCCACTCGTGTCCGAGATGGCTCTTTTCGAAATTTCGTCTCGTCATCGCCTTCTCTGGCCCGTCGATTCCGCCACGGTTGTTGCACTCCGGATAGGAATATCGATTCGCGGGACATTCCCCGCGTCCTCCGGGAAACGTAGCTCGAGAGACGCACGCGTTTCTCTTGGACGCGTCTTTCGTTCGTACAAGAGAAAGAAAATTTCGAAGATGCTTCGATCTTGCAACGACGAGTTTAACGATTAGTCCGGACGTTTGTCATCGCGAAAAAAACCGTCGCAGCCTTGCTCACGATAAAAGTTGAAAGTTCTTTCGAAAACGACGGCGTAGGTTGTATTCCAAGAAGATTCAGACTGTACCGTTGCTTGCCGCGTATTTACTATCGGAGACTCCCATCTAATTTATTTCGATCCTCGAGGAATAAAACGCGCTCGAAAAGTTGGAATGTCTTGGGATGGAAAGTGGATACCGATACCGACTCGATCGATTTTGGAGCCGCACACTTCTCCGAGTTGCAGCGATTTGTATTCGATTGAACGCGATTAAGCGTAATGCTTCGCGGATTACAAGTTTCTTCGAATTTCTCTTTCTCCTTCTCTCCGTTTTTTGCATCTCGCGGGCCGATCGTTAGCGTACAAAGTGGCCCTTTTTGTCGACGAACAACGCTACTAGCCAGAGTTTATACATGCTCGCTATCAGCAACCAGAGTTTCGCGACCTTTAAAGATTAAAGTTCGCGGTATTCAGTCTAGACTAGATTTATGGTCGCTAGGAAAGTTCAATTGCCTATGACCCGGGTGTAGATCCCCGCGAAAGTGTTTCGACATCGGCCAGGTACAGACTCGATTCGTTTCGTCACGACGTCGTTCGACCATTTCTTCCACCTCGTCGACCAAAAGTTTTCCTTCTCTGATGCTCCAAAGGACACGTTTCCGAAAAAACTTCAAAATAGCAGTAACCTTTGAAGAATTATCGAAATCCATAGGAATCGTAACAGAAATTTAAAGAAATAAGATTGCATTTTTCTCAGTTCTTTTCAACTAAAATAGTCCCCGACTGCAATTGCTCGTATCTGTTTTGGTAGGTACCCACAATGCAGAACGTTCTCTTTGGCAAAATACGACTAATTTAAAGGTGAACTTCCAGATTACATTTATAGTACATAGCGAATTCTTCAATTATTATAATTATGTGAGAACCGGTAGAACGGAGCACTTTAGTTGCGCCAGTTGGGATGCATCGATAGGCGTGGCGTTTGGAATAAACGACGTCACTGTTTTCTCATCGAATACCAACAGACCCCGACATTCGTCGTATCAGTTTCGTTTGTCTTCTTTCTTTACAAGCGATAGAGAATCCGCCGTTCTTCGAGAGAATCATGCGTTTCCTGTCATTTATGACGAACCGTTGCGCTCTTCTCGGTTGAATAGCCGTAGGTTTTCGTGCTAACAAGTCGCGAATCTTGGTTCACAGATTCACCGAAGCCTTCATTGATCGAGGAATCTTCCAATTTGTTCGCACTTTCGTTGCTCTAAAAGTCTAGCTTTTGTGATTGAAACTCTTCTAGCCAGAGAAATTATTGATTAGCATCAATTACAAAAACTTTTAATTAGCACAGCGGTCGCCGAAGTGGTGGTCCGCGAGAAAATTTCGCTGGTCCCCAGAAAAATGTGGAATATACTTACTCATGACGTTAAGTTATGTTTTAAGATGCATTGAAACATAATTCAATTCATAACAATACGTGAAAAGTTATAAAAACGATACTTCATAGAATAACGCCATGTCATAAAATTTACTGGTCCGTGAGGTCAAAAAGTTTGGCGACCGCTGAATTAGCACATATCCCGCGATCTTTTAACAGTTACCGTACTATCAAAAATGTCAACATTCACAAAATACGTTAACACTAGATTTACCAAGCCAGTAAAACTGACGGGTACACAATTTTTTCCAAAAAATCTACGAGTTTATGAGAGAGCCGTAGAATGAATATTCTTCGTCCATCGTATAAAACATAAATTATCGAATCTATCATCTTTTCCACGTCTTAATTTTCCTTGCTTTAAGGTACATATTTAATATATTTAAATATAATAGATTTTACGTTGGTAAATCTAGTGTTAATAATGTGTACGTTTATAAAAGAGCAAATCATAAAATAACAAACGAAAAAGTAAAGGAATATCTGGAAACTTCGTCGAAAAAAAAATGTCTCGGTAGGTCAGCGTTAAATCACCCCATAATCGTCGTGCATCTCCGCGTCCTTAATTTTCGCCGTTTAATGCGTCGCGTATCGATGCAACGGACGGTTGGTAAGCGAAAGTGCACGGCGAACGACAGTGCAAGTTTCCAACGATAGCGAAAGCACCAGCGGCTACAGCTGTAAAGCTATTAGAGAGAGTTTTGCAATGACGGGAGGAGCAGCAGGGTGGTGGTGGAAAAGCGCTCGTGAGATAGCGAGAGCTATTGCTCTCTATGTACCCACCTACCTACGTGCTACCGCTATGTATATCCGCGAGTCGTGCAAAAGCTCTCTCCCTCTCCCTCACTGTCACTCTCTTGCATGAATGTACTCACACATTGCGCACGTGGTGACGAGCATGTGTGTGCAGATCGTCCTACGTAGCAGAGTTCAGCGTGTACGTACACACGGTATGCACCGTGAAGGAAAAGAGAAACGGAGAGAGCGAGAGAGTAAAAGAGAGGACCGAAGAGCGGTCGATATCTCACAGAGGACCGGCACCGCTTCAGTTTTTTGACGATGGCTTCGAACGTCTATCGAGAGTTGTTTCTCAAAACGTTACGAAACAAAGTTTTGATCGACAGCACCGTTGTATATTGTACAATTAGAGAAATTTGCAACATTGGAGAATAATTTACCTGCCTCACATTTTCTTCCAAATGTCAGCCTTGCAATCAGTTTTTATAGAGTCAGATTACAGTTCGTTAAGGTTCTTCAAGTGTTCTCCACGGATACATTTTCCTCGATGATACGACGAAAATATAAAGACAAATCAGCATCTCGAGTATTTGAATCTCCTTTAACGTAACTAAAAAACTCGCAAAATTGAAATACATCCAAAACATTTCCCGGATTAATCAACCCCCCCCCGCTACATTACTGACCCGCAACCACTCATGAATAATTGTGCCCGTCAGATCTCCCAATCACGATAATTAGAAGAGCACATTAGTTAACCGAAATGGAAAGCATCGTGGTCCTCGTCAATGACGATACGCGAAAAGCTCGTAGCCATCCATACTTAGCACTCTAAGCAGCGTGAATGAACGGTCCGCCGAGGGACTAGGGCACAACATTCGCGGCTATCAAAGCGAGCGAGTAGGTGTGCAGACACGCCGAACGTAATAGTAACCTTGGTTTAGCGATGGTCACGTTATGGCAACGTCTATGACACGTTCCCACGTAGTCGCGTGTCACGTTCTCGCTTACGATCGCCTCACGTGACCACGGAGAAAGGGGAAGACTCGATAGGAGCCTCGTCATCGGACTTTTTAGCTCGGCGTCTTCTCTCCTTATTCGCGATCTTCCTCAAAGATCTCCGATGAGTCGTGCGTTCCAATCAACAACTTCCGTTTTTGCTCCATGTACCGGATTAATGGGAGTAGCGCAAACGATCTTATTTGCTAGAAATGCCGTTTTATTCGAAGTGTTGATTATTTTCGAGATTGAATGAGGATGAGTGTGTATTTGCTGGAGAGTAATTTTGTTTCGATAGTATTACATGAATTAATTGTTTGAGTATAAACGAGAATTGTAATGAGTATGTAAGACCGTTATGTTGGATGGTTTTTAAATATCGAGGAAAAGTTTCTTATTCTGTATTATTACACTCGAAAGATTCTGATATTGATTGTGTATAATGATTGAATGATTGGTATGTGAAAAATTGCAGTTGAAGAGTTGGAACGAATGGAAAAGCTTAATGGTCAGATAGAGTGTTTACGATGAACGTGGGTGGACACTCGTGGATCGTTATGATGAAATTTTTTGTTTATTTGTTTCAGATCGTACAAATCAACCGCCTTCTAACAAGCCACATTAACCTCAAGTGATTTATATTTTCTTACGAAGCGCGAAAGAAGTAATTAGTGTGTTTATATCGACGTAAAAGAAAAAAATATTCCAAGAGCTTAGGTTCAGAAGAAAACAAAAGATTAAGAGCTATAGTAATCTAATTAGTGTACAAAGTATATCTGAAATAAAAAAAAGTCCGCCAGTGCCAAATCGAAAGACAAAAGGGAAACAAGTAAAACGAGCGAGTAACAATTGTTGTACATTAAGAGGAAAATAAAGGATTATAATACTTCGTAAAAAGAAAGAAAAAACAAACGACCGTAAACCAAAGAATCTACCATTTTTTTTTCTACTAATCACTCAACAAGTAACGATATACTCATTAACTACCGAGGAGCGACGGGGTCAAGGACACGCACCTACTTCTTCGCGAATCGATAAATTAAGAGGAAATCGACCGACACTGTTTTCTAAGCTATAGGCGTTTTATCTAATAACAATAAGTAAGTAACGATTAAATAAAAAAAAAAGACGGGCGAATCTACAAAGTATCTATAAAGGAGTCCCATCCAAAGCGCGAGAAAGGAAAAAGGGACATCGTGCAGAAGACAGTGATAAACAGGCCGCCCTATTCAGAAAGGGGACTCACATAATTACTCCCAGAGAAACCGATCTACTTCAGTTCGTAGCCTAAACCTGTTGAGTACAAACGACAGAAATAGAGATATAGAAAGCGGTAGAGAAGAAGCGACCGAAAGAAGGAGAGAAAGAGCGAGAGAGTGAACGAACGTGAGAGCGCGAAAGAAAAGACGAGAGAATAAAAAAAAATTGCAAAACTGAAAGTTAGAAATAGAGTATAAAAGGAAAGATACGGAGTAGTAAAATGCAAAGTAGAGCAACAGACGCTAAGTAGAGAGAGGGAGAAACGGAAAAAAGACATATTCCTACATCGAAGATCGTTCGAGCGGATAATCCCGATAACGAGGATCCAGTCACGATTTCACGGTACGCGCGTGAAGCAACACCAAGGAAAATAGACGGAGAAAGAGCACGAGGGTGGAGGGACGAGAGAAATTCGGGTTGGTGGTGCGAAGATTCAGAACAACAGAGGATAACTGATCGCATAGAATTGAGAGAAACAGCAAGGCAACCTCCTGCGAGCAGGGGGTTAACGACGAGATGACGTGGCGAGGAAGATGAGCGCCGAGGTAACGAAGGAGGTCGTCGCCACCGAGAGGGTATCAGGTACCCCTCCGGCGGCGGTTGCGACCTCGCCGGGCTCGGTCGGACCGGGCGATCCGGCGCGTCATCTGCCGCCGTTCAGCAGCTTCGCCGGTGACAACGCGATGGACAGCTCGACGACGTTGACGACCCTCCACTCTCAGGACGTCGGTCTCGGTTTGACCTCGTCCTGGGACTACTACGAAGGACTGACCGGCAGATTGATCGACTCTCGCGGCGAGGTGGTACTCGCGAGCCAGTACAGGCCCTGGGAGTCGAAGAACGCCGGCGGTGGCGCGGCAGGTGGCGAGGGTTTGCCGAGCTTCGCGAGTCAATTCACCGCTCCGAGCGAAGCAGAGCCCCAATTAACCGCTCTGACGCCGCTGTCGCCAGCCTCGATATCGCACTCCCCACCTGTCACCTCGGCGGTCGGTCTGCCGAGTTTCCACACCCTCGGCACGCCGTTGCCGGCGCCGCATCCGCATCGAGGCAGCGTCGGATATCCTCTGGTCCCAGCGCCGGTCCAGGCTCGAGAAGTCCCAGCCCTTCAGCAGCAGCTCCTCGACGAGAGGCACATACAGCTCCTGGGATCGAGTCCCGTCCAAGCTTTCCCACCACCGCCTCCTGGACATCCTCATCATACCGTTTTGACGGTGGTCAAGCCAGAGTATCCGCAACTTCATCATGCCAACTTCCAGAACCCGATGTCGACCGTACTCGATTCCACGCCTACCACAAGACCGATCGGCATCGACGGTCGAAAGAAGGAGCGTAGAAAAATACGCGCTGGCTCGATGGAGTCCGAGGACAGTGCTGGTGGTGGTAACGTCGAGAGTTCTGGGCAGGTAGCCGCTGTATCGTCTACGGCGAATCGGGGACCCCACCATATGAGCGGCGGTATGACCGACATCGACGGAGACGGTGGTCTCAGCGACAAGCCAGCCAAGAAGAAGCGCAAGAGATGCGGCGAGTGCATCGGCTGTCAACGTAAGGACAATTGCGGAGACTGTGCGCCCTGCAGGAATGACAAGAGCCATCAGATATGCAAGATGAGACGGTGCGAGAAGCTCACCGAGAAAAAGGTTAGTGCAGATTTTTATTAATGGTTAAAGAGTATCTGTGGAGAGTCCCCTATCTCGACTCGCCTTGGGTCTTTGAAAAATCCCGCGGATAGGTATAGGTAAAGGGAGAGTTAGGAAACCGTGAAAATGAAAAAAATACGCTAGACGCGCAGGATATGTTGGTAACAAAAATCCTCCCGCATCATTAAAACTTATAAAAATCAGGTGCGCGAATACGCGCATTCGACCAAAGGGTAAAGGGTTGGCATCATAGACCGGGGGGTAGTATAAACACGGACGGACTCGTGTTATAGAATGGTATATATAGCCTGAACTTGGCCCCGATGCCTGAATGTGCCGAGAATCCCAGAGGGAAATACAGAAATACAGATAACCGAGGTGGTTTATTATTGTAGCAACATTGAATAGGGGGTTGGTGGGTTGACTGGCTCGTTGGCTGGCTGGCTGGCTGGCTGGCTGGCTGGCTGGCTGGCTGGCTGGCTGGTTGGTTAGCAGTTTGGCTGCTCACTTGCTTTTCGTAGCGAGAGATACGAACCATGCATTTGCATGATGGAACAATTAATAATTTCTATGTCAGTCTGTGAAACTTCGTTTTATTAAAAATCCGGGACGTCCTCTTGCTTCACGATTTTTCGCGAAATTAATCTCTCGAGACGTACAGTCGTTCGTTTAGCAATGTCTCTTTGTCCGCCAAGTGCAAATTCGAAGTTAAAGCAACGTCGTTATCGTCGCGGCATTCAATGTTGCGTCGCAATCGTGTCCGATTAAATTTGCAGCAACGATTCGAAAACGGAGCATAAGGTCAATGCACCCCGTAGTGAGTCATTTTAATGGCAAAGTAGCGAAGCGGAGCTCTCAGTGGACGTAGTAGTAGCTCGGCTCATTGGTGCAACAACAATCGCGCCGTCTCGCAAGCAGCCTGGCTTATCGTAGGGCAAGTTCAAGGCTCGTCGCGGGTCATAATAATCGCGTATCGAACTCTGCCATGTTAGGAAACAAACGTGTTGTTTTCCGGCGATACTGATTGTGAGACTAACACCTCTCCCCGTCTCGAGCGATCACCTCTCTCGCTCCGTCGATGAGATAAATACGTGGCTAACAATTAAGACGAATCGACTTGCCTCGGAGTGCTACGAGTTTTCTTTGTGACGAAAAAGACTCGTCTGCGGAATAAAACGACGGACGATTTGTACATGGACGTCTTCGTCGTCTTATCTGCTGTACCTTCCTTTTTTTTATCGACCGACAAGATGGAAGAAGCGAATGAAAATAGTGATAACGGAAGAATGCAGATCGATGTTTGACAGGGAGAGTATCGTTAGGCAGACTTGAGTTGTCGAACGAAACGATAAGGAGAATATATTACATAAACACAACAAACGTATTATCTGCTGTTCAGAAGTTTCTCCTTTTGGTCTTACGCGCATTCTCGTGTCGTCGATGATCGTCGTTATCTCGACCCTTATAACGAAGTATTTGTTAAGCATCGTTGCCGATGTATTTACGGAAAAAAGTGCAGTTTCGAGATACAGCAATGCGAGCGAGGTGCCGCGAAATTACGGCATCGCCATCGACGCAAAATACTAGCCGTTATCCGTGAAAATTTTAAACCGTCGGGTCAATGAACCGACTCGATGGAGCGTAATTCAAAGGAGGCACCGTGAAACTTTTCATCGATCGAGATCTCGACGAGAGAACACAGATGGTTCATGTTCCTCGGTTTATCGTACCACTTTCCGAGCTGACCTTAAGTGAGTCACTGACAGCTATTATCGTGACTTTCACGGACAATCGTGCGTAGGCAGAGCGCATCTCGTGATGAGCCGCGATTAAACGAGAAAATTGTTGTTCCACTCGATGATAGCCTGCTGGCTGAAAATAACACGCGATTTTCGAAGTCGACCGTTCTCTTCCTCGCATACGTTCAGAATCAATCCATTCAAATAGTCGCGCCAAAGCAGTCCCTGCGACCGGCCACTTCCAGGAATTTTCTCGAGCGCTATCGAAACGCAGATAAAGACGATTCTTCGCGGTAACGAACAACGGAGATATCTTTTTTTTTCAAATTAAAGCGAGGTTAACAAAAACTTGCTGGACGATCTCTTTTCTATTATAATTAGACTGCGGATGTTTATGCAAATTTCGAGTTTCACAAATGCGGGTGAGACAGGAAAACCTATTTACGGATTTATTGCACTTAATAAATATTACAAGAAATACCATACTTTGGATACTTTAGATATATTTTTATATTATGTTCTTTTTGTATATTTTAGCCGTATTTAATTTGTCATAAATGCATAAAAATCCGCAGTCTAATTATAATATTAATTCGCGTAGCCCACTGTTAGTAAAATATTTTGGAACAGTGCTATTGCATTCGTAACATCATAATATTACAATAATAACGTAATCGGTACATAGGTACAAACCCCGACATTATTCAGATTTCTCCTTGAACGGTTAAAAAACAAATACTTTCGTCGGAGCAGAAACACGCGACAATATTGTGACTCATCAACGGGCGCGTTTTCCAATATCAGAAGCCTCCACGATAGTCACGATAATTCTCACGAAGGAGGTTTGGTTAAAGAAAGATTACCTTCGTCCCTGGTTCACGAGAGTTCCGAGGATTTCGCCGGCGGGATCCGCGAAAGGGGTGGAAGGCAGAAAAAACAGGAAGAGAGGCACGCTCGGATGATAGATGGGCAGGAGCACGAGTCGAAGACCGACGTATATAGCTTCGCCGTCACAACAACCCACACCCTACCAGATCTTAACACCCTCTTTATCCCGAGGGAAAGGCTCACCCCCGCTGTCTTTCTGCGCGAAAGAGGACCCTACCGCCCTCGAGTTCATCGTACACCTGCCGTCGAGAGGCCATCCGTTGCCGCGCGATGCCCCAATTTTTATCGTCTTTCTCGCCGTTTTGACCCGATTCACGCTCAACCCCGGAAAAAAGCTTTCACCCTCTCCCTCCGTTGCTCGATTCTCGATGCAGCTCGCTCCCTCTTCCCTCTTTCTCTTTCTTTTTGCCGAATGCTCCGCGAGCTCCGAGCCGGCGGTCTGTCATCTGGGGGAAACCGAACACTTGAATTCATAAAGACGTTACCCCGACCGCGAAAGGATAAAGCCATTTGACGCTATGTTTGACGCTCTTTACCTTACCGCCACCGCGATTGTCGGCTCGCTCGTTGGCTATTCCGTGTGACATCGTTCGACCTTTTAAAAAACGTTTAGCATTTACCGGGTTTCGCCACAATTCGATCGATACGCATTGTCTCCACGGAATGGGACGTTTTTCTGCAGGCAATTTAAATAACGATCGCTCCTTTTTGCCGCCGGAACGCAACGGCATCGTGCGCTGGGTAGCGATTCTGCCACGTAACGGTTCGATCATTACGAATTGCACCTTTTGTTTGTACCATGTTTTATTGCCAGTGTCGTAGAAATATTTGACGTTTCCCTCGTTACTGTTAACCTTGACTACTAAAAATAAAAACTTCGTATTTTCGACTGTACTCTCAAGTAATAGCGCTCATGGTTACCATGAAACGAATTACGTTAGCCGATTGGCTGTTGCGAAACAACGACAGGCGTCGTCGAGGTTCGTTGCTTAGTTCGCACCGACGACGCTTCGATCGCAAAAGATTTGTGCACGTAATGCAAAAGCTCTTCGCCAGATAAAGTCCAGACAAAAAAACGTCTCACGAGATCGAAATCGCCGGCGGGACACGCAACTCGTTTTGGATTACATGCGCGACACCGTAAATATTGAAGTTGCGTTGCAAGTCGACCTAGAAATTGCATTGCAGCATGGGCGGAGCGCCGTTGGCGATTCGCGCGGTGGGGACCATCGCCAAATCGCCCGAGCCCCACTGGGCACCGCTGACCCCACTGTATATACGTCTCCTATACTCCGCTCCGCCCATGACTTACGGCAATTCCGACTTTAAACGTAAATTATGACGATCATTTCCTTCCGATCATCGATTTCAATTTTGGAAATATCAAACGTTGCCAGCTTTGGGTTCACTTTTGAGAATTTCATCGTGAAAATTGCCGAAAGTGATCGAAGATGCTGCGAGAAGGTTACTCTTTTAAAGTCGAACCGTTGGTGAATGAAAATTGATAATATCTAACTTTAGAGATACACAGTGAATTTTCCATTCAGATATAATTATATTTCGCGATGGCAGTCGTCAAATTAAAACGTGGCAATTTTTAAATAAAAATGACATTAAAATTGTTAAATATAATCGAAACAGGCTAAAGCAGAGTGTTTCTTAACACGTTAAACGCCACACCAGTCCCTAGAGACCGGTCGTTGATTTTTCGTTCATGTTCATGATGATCAATGAAAATCACCCGAGTCGAAATATTGAACCTCATTTGAACCTTTTTCTACCCAACATTTAGGAATTAAAAGTACAAAAATAGATTTAAATTCAATATAAAATAAGATCCTATTTAGCGCTCAAAAGTGGCACAAATTTCCCTTTATGCCATCTTAAGACGCAAAACAGGATGTTAATTTCAATCTCCGTTGGGGATTTACAAACTATCCAGTCCCGAGTCGAAATATTGAACCTCATTTGTACCTTTTACTACCCAAGATATCCTATTTTACATTGAATTTAGACCTATTGTTGTACTTTTAATTCCTAAATGTTGGGTAGTAAAAGGTTCAAAAGAGGTTTAACCCTTTGCACTCCGAGCCATCTCTGAAGTTATCTATTAGCAACTTGTCAGTACTTTACTATTTTCTATTTTGTGCAATTTCAATAGAAAATTCAGGTAAACATATATTTCTTAAAATCTTGGGGTGTAGTAAGTTCATCCTCTGTAATTACTAATAAATTCATGGTCCCCTTAGAGGGTGCAACAGAGTGATACGATAAACTTACAATGTCCTCTCAGGTGGGACATCGGAGTGCAAAGGGTTAATATTTCGACTCGTGGAGTTACAGGTTTAAACTAGGAGTTTTAGTATTGAAAAGTATCATATTAGGTTCAAATAGGAGTAAATACCATGAAAATAGGTTCAATAATTCGGCTCGGGTATTTATTGCTTTTTTACTTAGGATACTCAGTCGCAACTGACCGAGCCATAGTTAGTAATGTTAAGTAAGAAATAGAACATTTTATCAAGAATTAATGTAATTCATGTAAACAAATAGAAAGGTATCTTTCCCAGAAAAGGGCCTAAAAGTGTAGTGACGGTCTCTAATAACGGGGGCTGAAAGTGTTAATCTTTTCTTATCGGGCAACACGCACATAATTGTATGTTTTATAATTATTCAGAAAGACTAGAGTAATGGGTTTTTTCTTTCCATTTCTCTTACAAGCTTCTGTAGATGGTGTTAAATATATAATGTCAGTTTCACAATTTTTCGTGGAACACTTAGTTGTGACTGTTTGCGGGACGCCACTGTTCTGTGGAACACAGTTTGAGAAACTCTGTTTTACGACAAAAATCGCAGGGAAAATTTTCGTGAAATAAGAAGAAAATTTTCACAAACTTAGAGAACCTTGCTACAAATTTTGCAGCATCAGTTGACGATAAAAAATAAGTCGATCTCTCGCATGGAGATGCAAAGGAATGAACGTTCAGCCGATCTAATGTTCTCCAGGGTGCTCTGCAACATCTGCAGTCTCGGCAATCCGGCAAAAGTGAATCTTTTCCGAACGCGCGTTATTTCCCGCAAACGAAGAACGTTGCAGAGTTGATTGGCCTTCCGTGAGATAACCCTGAGCAACTGGCAATTGTATCCGGTTATCGCGCGGTTATCGCTTTTGCGAATAATGCGAGTATCGGTCGGAATTCTCTGTTGGCCAGTTTGCGCAGAGCAACGTCACATTCGTCGAAGCTACGTAACCGAACACTCCACGGTGGCGCAGCCGGATCCTCTTTCTCTCGTCTTTTACTTTGACGGGCTTCGCACAGTTTCGATTTATCGAGAAACCGGAACCGAAAAGCCTGACCGATGCCGATCCTTCGTTTCGTTGGATGGAAGGATGGCCAACTTTTTTGTTGGCTGTTTTATTCGCGAATTCCATGACACCAAGGTGTTCGACTCCTCTTTTACGTCATCAACTTCAATTGCATTGTTTGAAAAACCTTTGGGAAATGTGTTAGCAGCAAAATCTAGAAAGAAAATTGTGAAGTTTTTTATTTAGAATTTTCATGTTTCGACAACGCTTTCGCTTTTTCTCGACAATTTTATTCGTAAATTTCACTAATTTGATCTTTGGAGAAGTTTTTGCTGTATATTGATATATTAATTTCAATTAATCAAAGTCAGTTTGGAGTAATCGGAAGAAATGCAGAAGATTGGCGCAGAACATAATTGGTGCGACAATCATTCATAAAATATATCAGTAACAATTTATCGCCACGATAACGATGGACATACGCTTCGCATGATTTTACTAATCTATTTTCGTTTTAAGTTTTCGTCTACTTCAAAATGGTATTTTTTTGGAAGACAGAACGAGAGAGAAAATTTCTCCCAATGAATTAAATATTCGTTCATTCAAGTTTTCAAATCGATATGCAATTGGTCGTCGCAACGGAAAGAGAAATCAACGGCTGTGTTCGGGTTGAAAAATCAATTTTGGCAAAATCGAATCGCGCTTCGGTTGCAACCAACCGGAGCAAGTGATTAAAACGCGTTTCCATTTTATATCACTCGGATTACCGTCGTGTTTTTTTTTTATGTCGGTAGAAGGGAGCGCAGAGGCGGGCTCCCTCGCTATTTCGATGTAATAATGGAAATTGAGAGTCTGCCAGGGCACGGGGGATCGATCGAGCCGCGGAAGTCGAAAAATTCGTCCCACTTCCTGGCCTTTTCGCCAAAGTGTTTCTCGCACCCCTGAATTTTCTCTTCCGTCTCTGTCGACTTTCTTGCTTGTTCTGCGTAACGTTCTAACTGCAAATGTTAAATAACTGAAACGCTCATACTTCACCGAACCTTTCTCGTTTATCTATCTATTACGTGACGTTTCGCAGATATTTCGCGCGTCACCTTCTTAATATTATTAACAACAAAATTTTCTTGATACAAGACTAATTTTAATCAACACTCAAATGCTCTTCTAAGCAACGATAACTCACATAAATGGGCAGAGGTATCCGCTGAATTTTTCCCTCGAAACAACGGATGTTCGTACTTTGCATCTTGCGATTAATTAATCAATTCCTGTCGCATTAACGTCTCAAAATTTGGATAAATTGTCCCACCCCTCCAATCTTCCTCGCAGCCGCACTCTCGACGAACGGCAAAAGGTTTCGCCCAGAGGGAAAGTGGAAAACTCGATTTTCCGAGAGACGGGGAGGCGAGCATAGAAGACGTCGCGACAGCGAAATCGCACGGGTAACGATCGACCCCGACCAGAGAGAGAGAGAGAGAGAGAGAGAGAGACTCGACGAAGGGCATTTTGGCTTCACTGTAGCACTCTGGTTCTCGATACCCGCGCACCGATGAAAATCGACGGGACTCTCGGAGCGACCTTCATCATCGGAGTGTGAAATCTTCGTTTCGTTATCGTTAGCTTCTTCGACGGATTTTCGAGTCATCCGATTGAAACGTCGCGACGAAATTGAAGGGCTTTTGTAAGCACGGTTTAACTTGAACGCAAGGATACCGAGATATCCTGGTTACGAGAATATTCGCGATTGTGGAAGGGACGAGACGAAGGGATCCGTGATTTCGTGATGTTTGGGAGGTCATATTTTATTTGATGTCTTCTACGAGTAATGGAGTATAGTCGTTTGAAGTTATTTTGAGCCTGATAATTGAACGTGAAGCACACTTTTCCGAGAATTGTAACATATGACTTACGTATAGCGTGTAATGTGGATATTAGCCAACAGTAATACATGTTACATATATCTTATTTAGTTAGGAAGAATTATGATTTTTGGATCAGAGAAATCGGGGCCGGTTAGTGCAGCAGTCGCGGCGAAACTCGCACTGCAAATTCACAAAGCTGTGCAAACGTTATCGGAAAACGTTCTCCATTTAAATTGGAGCAGATGTACTCGAATCGACAGATGCTCACGCACGAAAGCTTGACGCGATTCGATGGCCACGAAATTCGGTATCCAACATTTCGCGAATGAAATCGAGGTTGCAACGAATGAAAAAGAGAGAAAGAGTGTCGTTGGATAAGTTGGTCGATCGTCGGACGCATTTCGGTATTGTCAAGAAATAAATGTATGCTGAATCGAACGGATCGAAGGACGATTTATCGACGTTAACCAGTTTCGCAAATAAAACACTTTACGACAAATACGCTGCAAGTCGCCATATGGCGAATTTGAGTATCTACCCATCGGGAGTAGATTTCAGAAGGAGATTTTCGAAAGCGAGAATCGAACGTCGTTGCTCCCTTGAAATTCGAACCGCCATCTGCTTTCATCGGCGCTAATTAGATTCTTGTAACACGAGACAGATTCAGGTAATCTCGACGGTGCGTTTAAGCGGACGCTTCGACGTACCTCTTACGCAACGTCGAAGTTTCCTGAGTCCCTTTGGCGATTCGATTTGCTATTTCGCAGTGTTAATTTTGTCAAGACTGATGCTCGAAAAAGAAGCCTTGAACCTTGCTAAGTCTCCCAAGATTTCTTTTCTTTAAAAATATTCTGCACGATTTGGATGCTTCGATTATTCTCGAAATCGTTGGACAGTTGATGATTTCAGATGGGTGTAAAAGTAGGAAATTCGATTGTAAAGCTACCGGATGTTCTTAAACGTGTCTCTTCTGACGTCACCGCGCCATGTCCCAGCGAGCTCGCTCGTGACATCTAAGCAACGTCGTGTAGACCTTGTATGTGCACTTAAGTGCGTCCGATTTTAGCAGATAAATTGCAATTATACACGAAAAATATTCATTTTCCTCATTCGAGAGTTCCCGAGAGAAAAGTTAGATCGATGAATGCTGGATACAGTGGCACTCGGCATGATTCGAGGAAGGGTTGTTAAGTGAGTCGTGAAGCCCGCAGGATATTCATGGCGGACGTAGAAATATCTTAGAAACGCAAAATATGTATTTTACTGAAAATCCTTGCTCTCACCTTCACGAAATTAAATACAAAATCTAGGTAAACGTTTCATGCGACAAATTGTACAAATCATCGTGAACAATGCTACGACGCATCAACGTAATTCATGCCAAAACTTAAATCTCTCTCCAACAAACGACCGAGTATCCAACATTTAAATAAACAAAATTTCATCCCCATAGAAAAAGCAATTATTACAATTTTCAAAACTAATACTAGAAATACGAGCTTAAACTCGTCGCACTGTCGAGGCCTCTCTTCCCTGCAAAAGTTTTGTGTCCTCTCTTGAATGTTACTTGTAGAGATTCCCAAAAATATTGTATTCCTCGAAAGTGGAAAAAGATGGAGTTTAGGCCATCGCGTGCATTTGTCCCTCTGTAAGACTGGTAGATCGGAAGGCAAAAGGAGACCGAGAGAGGAGAAAGAGAGGACCTTGAAGCTACGCAGTCCTGCCAGCGGCAGGAACGTTTCTCGAGTCGATATATCGATCCCCGCCCCCACTCGGTGCTTCCTGCCACGGGAACAGGACTCGCTCTCCCCCCTTGCCCCCTACCTCCCCACGTCGCTCCTCCCCGTCCCCCTCTTCTTCTCCCTCTCCCGCAGGATGAGTCACAGCCTCCCCGTAATACACCGATAGACACGCAGAACGTGCGCTCGCGCTCGCGTTTCCACACACTCCCGCGTAGCGCGCACGGGGCATGTCAGAGTAACAAGGAGAGACGGGAAGAGAAAGAGAGAGAGAGAGCGTGATGGTGCTGGACTAGCCGCCGGGGTAAGAGGTACACATTTTTTTGCCTCTCTTTCCTCTCCTTTTCTCTTTTTCTTCTCTAGGCCGCCTCTCTCTCTTTCTGTGTTTTAATCTCCTCTCTCTCGCTCTCTCTCTCTCTCTTTCTCTCGTTCGTTTCTTTTGAATTCTCCACGCACACGTAACGCAGCGTTATGCGGAAAATTGTACACGCATTTGATCGACCCATCCAACACGGGGAAGTTTGCCACTCGCACACCGTTGTCCCGAGTGGTGCTACGCTTTTATACCTCTTTCTTGCCTCTCTTAGCTCGTAACACCTTTCTTCAACCTCTTTTCCTTCCTATTCCTTTACCCTTTTTTCTTTATCTGTTATATTCGCTTCTTAGTTTTTCGATCTGTCTGCTCATACCCCATTGGTTTCGCCGTGTCCATCCTCTTTGTTGTCTGGATTATTCTACTTTCCTTTTTCTTTTTTAATTTTCCATTGTCCCCAACTCTGTGCATCATTCAGCCTTCTTTCCTCCCCTTGGCTTGAGAGAATTATGATAACTTCTCAAAAACCAGGTCCACGATTCGATCCGCGTTGGTTTAACGTCCTCTCTTTTACCTCCTCTCGATAATAATACCCATAATTGTGGTATTAATATAACCACGGTATTCGCAAGCGAGAAAACAAATTCCTTTTAACCTATAACAATTCCAGGCATCTCTAACAACATTCTCCCAACAATTGCGTCAATTCGCCTTCGGCTCGTTTCGTCAATGGAACACACGCAAACGAGTTCGAATTCTCCGGATGTTTTTCTTCACGTACGCGATGTAAGCAATTGCAGCGAATTCTATTTCTGTCGATCGTGCAAGGTATTCCGACCGTTCGTCGATAGATTCGTCAAAAGCAGACATCAGCGAGCGTCTCGACGTTAACGAGATTTTTTTTAGAAGAGTCCGCGAAACGATTTCCACAGACTAAACGGCGCTATTTTGCAAACTCGAAAGCGTCCTCGCAGGACACGACACGGAGGCGAGATAGATGCACGTGCATTCGCTCACGTGCACCTAATGACAAGTTGGGGTTCCCCACTGCACCGTGCAATTACCGCTGAAAAATGCAAAATACTCGCCGCTTACGCGGTGCTGCGTCCCTGGCTGTTGCCTACGCCGATGCCTTCCGTTGCTACGGGGAGGTACCGGATTCGGAGGGTGGTTAAAACGAAGCCGATAAAAGTCTCAACTCTTTTCGTCTGACAACCGCTGACGTTTCACTCGCGCTTCGTCAATCCTATTAATTTCCGCGCACGGTTGTTTCGTTCCACGTCTTAGAGTAATTCTATGGAGATAATTCAAATCTTCTCAAAGAAAGAAAAGAAAAGTTGAATCGATCGATAAATTTCTTTGTTCCCGTGATGGTCCACTTTGACGGTGTTAGAATAAAATAGAATTTTATTGAAGTCTTATTAAATGTTGACTTCGCAAAGCGGAGAAACAAAATGCTCTAAGAACGACCAATCGAAATGCCATCAGCAACCGTGAAACCAGGAAACTTTGATAACGTGAGACCTACGCGCAATTTTACCCCAGTCCGTCTCGATCGAGGCGTTCATCGATAACCGTTCGCCTACGCCACGGATCTCCGACATTATTCGCGTATATTTCGAGTAGTCAATTGGCATTCGGTAATCTGAAATCGATGTTGCCGAGAGCGAGGCTCGTGCTAAATATCAACGCGGCCTAAACTGCGGTCGCGGTTTATGGCGGATTACGAGCATTGCGCGAAGCCCCGTAAAGGATATAATCCCAGCTAGATTCGCCATATCGATTTTGAGCTGCAGCTCTAATGCGTCAGGCACGCGTCTCTCTACCTAACACCGTCGCGTGTGCGTTTGACCGTGTGCGTTGCGTTTGACCGTGTGCGTACGCGCAAAAGCTCGTATAGAGTTGCGTGCGCGCGTACGTGCGTGACTCTGCGCGCCTCTTGGACTACCCTGGTGTGCATGCGTATGCATGCGTGTACCGGTGTATGCACGCGCGAAACCGCCTCGATGCTCTGACTCATGCGATTTGTACGCATCTGTACGCACACATGATGCGCGTCGTTTGCGCGTGTGTACGTATGTGCCGTACGTACGAATGGTGCGACCTTGCGCACGCATTATATGCGTGCTTGCACGCTCCCACGGTGGCTCGACGATGTACGTTGCGTATATATTCTACGGAACTTTTGAATTTGCCATTTCGATCGAGTATCTCGCACGATCACCGATTATTATCTGTCTCTTTACGATGCACGGACGGATTTTGAGGCTGGACCGGCTGCGCGATAAGACTCGATTCGTGCCGGTTACGACGAAACGGTCTTTGATAGGTTTGGAAGGAACAATACAATGGAACGTGAAATAAAAGAATTTTGGCGGAAGTAAATAGGACGGCTGCCAGGGTAGGCTGGCATGTATAATCGTTTTTGAGTTAGCACGTAGAAATTAAGAACTAGTTAGCTGAGCTTGGCGGAGAATTTCAAGATAGTCGACGAATATTGATGACTTTTCTGACCGTTTTAAATGGAGATTGAACCAAAGTTGAAAGTCCCATTCTTTAGACCTTGTAGCAAA
The DNA here is from genome assembly GCA_910591515.1 of Cerceris rybyensis. Taxonomy (NCBI): domain Eukaryota; kingdom Metazoa; phylum Arthropoda; class Insecta; order Hymenoptera; family Crabronidae; genus Cerceris; species Cerceris rybyensis. The sequence continues at coordinate 1,297,464 of OU342796.1, read as the reverse complement.
TGGTATTCGCCTAATCTACGTGTGCAAAAAGGAAGATTTGCCGAAGAACTTGACGCGATGGTAAAACGTTGATCATTTGACGACTTTTGGATTATACGTGCTCGAGATATGCGTGTTTCGTCGAGAAGATGCTTGGGCGTAAGGTTTAAAGATATGGTAAGGTTTCCAGTGGAATACTCGGCTGGAAAACAGTCACGAATCCTCGTCCGAGCAGCGAAGACCTGTAATTTGGAGTTTTAAGTAGTTTTTGAAGCAGTCTTTCTTAAAATGCGAGCCACGTTTTAAGAAGACTCGTAATACAGTGCCAGGGTGTAAACAAAGTTGCGATACTTTAGACGTTACACGCGATAGAGCTAATTGTACCCTTTGCGCGTATTTATTTCAAAGCTTCGATCGTCAGAAGACCTACAAGGGAGTATCGACGAACGTGAAACCGCGACGATCGAAAAAGGAACGACCGAGCGATATTCGTCGAAAGATGAAAAACATTGTTGGATCCCACTTCTGACACCAATTTTATGTTGTATCCCGAAGGTGGTTAACAAAAGTTTATTAACCTTTTCACTGCGGCGCGATCTCGGAATAATACATCAACAGGGTCGGCGCGTTATACGCACGTCGGTCGCTGCGCCGTGCAGACCAGTGGCCAAAACAGTACCCGTAGAATTGATAGATTTTGGTGCGACCAACACATTTCCGTAATCGAAACTGCCGGTGTAAATTCGTTCCTGTTTATTGCTTGTGATTGCAGAACTTTTTGTTCTTCGATTTCTAATTCTGAATCAGAACTTATAAAGCGCAAAACGTGTTTTGTTTTTTGTATAATGTTCTCTTCTTCAGACGAAGATCTTTTACCAAGTAGTTCTGTTTCTTCCTCTTCACTAGAACTTATTATACGTCTTCGTTTCTTTCCGCCAAACATTTTGAGGGCGCACTATATCATTTAGAAAAATAACGGATGGATAAAGTCAATAATTCACCAAAGTAAATTAATAAACACTTACATACGCCGTAAAGAAACCTTCATGAATTAATTCACAATCAGTGGAATTGAACTAATGCAGAGTATGCGCAACGCGCGAGACGATATTGAGATAGAGGAAGGTGAGTGGAGGATCGGGATTACCTCAGTCGAATATGTATACATGGAAAACTAAGAAGACACAGGGAATAGCCAGTAAAAACCTGTGAAAATCAAAAAGTAAAATCCGACAAGTAGACCGCTATAGGTTAAGAGTATTTCTGCGGACTCCCTATAAGTTGTTCAAATTAATATTGCTCACTACGAATGCATTCGTCAACGAATACGTCCTACGCCGATCAATTATCGCATCTTGTAATTACAATGTCACAACAAATGTAATAAGAATTAATCAACAAACGTTTAAACAATTGCCACAACACAGTTCGTTGTTCGGAAGAACGATTTGAATGGGTCCGTAAAACAGGAAAGGTATCAAAGTATAAAAATACAGATGACGTATATTTACGTCTCTCGTATATATCGATGGACTTCTGAGGACGTATATTTACGTCTTTCGTGTATATCGATAGACTTCTCAGGACGTATTTTTACGTCTTTCGTAGTGAAAGGGTTAAAGAAAGAACTATTGCGCGCTCGGAGTTTTAACAGTTCAAGGGTGACGTCGTCGCGAGATGCCGACTGTCAGCGATTCGATGCAAAATTCTTGGTTTAGTCTGTCTGATTTTGGTAATGAGAGACCCCTTTTAAGGGTTTTACAACAGTGTGGTGGGAGATTCGGATGACTCCGACTTCTCGTGAGTAAGGTTCCAAAAGGGCGATCGCTTTTCCTTAGGACCAAAGGTCTTCAAAACATATTTTGAAGGAAAAGCGATGACGGAATCGGAGATAGCTAACAATTCCCGTTTGGACCCTTACTCACGTTTAGGGATAATTTGAATATGAAGTATTAAAGAATTAGGTCGGTATCCAACAACATCTTGAAACGGACTTCAGGAGTCGGATACGTTAAAAACGTTCTCAAAGGACAACGAAATGGAGCATATTGCTCTCACGCGTCACTGGGGAACAGAAAAGGTATTGGCCGCCGTTGAGCACAAAATTTCACGTAGGTATACGTTATCATTTCACTTCCGTTTTTGGATCTCCATGTCTGTTTGCGTTCGCGTTAGTGCCGATATTTGAGTTCACGTTTCTGTTTGCCGTTCGGTCGTTCCCTTTACGTTTGCATATAATTAAGCGGCTCTGTATTTGTTGTCAGAATTAACATTCGTCTAGGTGGCCATTAGCCGCCGCGGCGGCAATTCTATCGGGGCCGCGCATCTAATTCCGCGTTTGCATTCACCTTTTCGCTCGTTTTTGCGCTCGCGTTTGCGTCGAAGATACTACATCTGGTGGCCCGTCGGATCGATACAAGCCTGCGAGAGAGCTGTGAGAGAGTCTCAGACTCTCTCTCTCTTCCCCTCGCTCTCTCTATCTCTTCGTTGGGTCGTGGCAGCGACCCTGAAGCCAAGGCAAGACCTTGAGTTTGTGCGTCAATTCCGTGAAAGGGAAACTCAAGACACCCCGGCTGTCGAAATTCCTTGCAAGTTCTCTCGCTGGAAAGTCGACCCTTTCGACCGACTGTCCTCTGAGAGCAACGAACGCAAACCTCTTTGCGCTTCTTTCGAATCGAATTAAACCTTAACGTAGAACATTTAACGAAATTTCGGGGGCGCGACATCGCGAGCACCGTTGATTGGTTCTCGTAACGTAATCATCGGGCGTAATCCACTTATTTTCAATGTCGCGCGATAAAGGTCCCTGGGTGATACATATTCATGGTATTCAAATACAGCTGACACGTCCACCCATCGGCCCAATAAGCGTAACGCGCTCGTTCGGAATGGCCACGGATATAATGAAATTATTCCCAAGTTAATCTGTATCGTGTGGAAACAGCGCAAATATCCGCTACATTGTACGTCCCATTTGTACGCCTACGATAACCCTGTCGGTACGCAGACCGCCTTCCTGACTTTAAACTTGATGGAATGTCGAGGGAAATTCGAGAAACAACTGAGAAACTCGTATCCGCTTATAGCAGGAAGATTACTTCGAAAGTTTGGCAATATTCGACTCCCGAATTTTGCGAACTTGCTCAGACTTTGAATGAACGCAAACTTGGTATATCTAATGCAATACAGTGTTTCTACCCTCTCCTATAAAATTCGTAACGGTTTCCACGGTTTTCAGCACATAAATCTTCCCTCTACTACACGCGAAACAATCGTAAGAATTTTGAGAGTGTCATTCGATAAATCAGGCAAAATCCACGTCGATCGCAAGCAAGTAAAGCAGAGGGGGAGAAAACAAAAGGAGAGAAAGATCGAGCGAGGAAAGTGAGAAGAAGCGCTGAAGAATTTTGTTATTCACGAGTTGCACGTGCTACCGTTCTTCCTGGCACACCGCGACTCCCCGTACTTTTACGGCCGATTCCTGACCGTTCGGCCACTTTGGATTCTTTTTTCTCGATGCACTCCGCTACTGGACTCGTACACACGGTGGATGGAGCAGGTAAAAAGGCCCTTACAGCTGTCTGACAGCTGCCGCCTCTGTCCTATATACATACGTGATGAACCGCTCCGGCGCGCAGCAATACACGAACACCTAGAAACATGAATATACGTACGTACACTGCGCAACCAACGCTCGTCGTGTCGTTTCGTCGCTCGAAATGCATTTCTGTTTGGTGCACGTGCACCACGCAGCACGTATTCCGCGCGTACGTTTGGCCGCACAATGCGTGACGAAGAGGAGAACCGATGACGGCCATAACAGAATTAGAGGCGCATCATTTCATCCCTTTTCTCCGGTTATACCGTACACGCTCCATTCAACCCCCTCCCTCTGTCGCTCTGTGGGACGATATTACAAATCTGGGTAGTTTGCCTCGTGACTCCTTCAATAGATAGTTCAATGCTACCCTTTGTCCTCTCTCTCTATATCGTTTGCAGTTTTGTCTTCATGGATGACAATGTCACAGAATTTTGGAGCGTTGGCTCCTCATAGCTTCCACTTAAATCGATAAGATCAGTTTGTAGAGATGTTGCAGCCGTAAGTAGTTTACGAGTTAAGATCACATTCCTCGCATCTCAGGGGAAAACTCTCTAAGAGTCGCAAAGGATTCGAACTCGATCCTAGGGTTTAAGAGACCAAGACCCGTCCTTCTGCGATCATAACCCGCAGGAATATTCCAGCAACCTTTCAATGGGTATCGTTGATATTCTCTAAGAGTTTCGATGGAACTGACCGCTGCTGTTCCAGAACTCGAACTATTTTAATTATAAGTGGTACGCAGAATGAACCTAGAATCACTGGAAACCGACCGTTGAATTTCAGAGAACCGTCGTTTCTCGCTGTGGCATTGCGAAACTTCCTTCGCAGAATCGAGGATTATCGATCTTAGTCGGTTGATTAAAGCGTTTCCCGTTGCTAGTCCAGGAAACGAAATTAAATAGAAAATCAAATAAAGCGGGTTGGAAAGCCGCGATGAAAGCGGAAGGAAAGGAGGAAAATCAACCGTCGGGAGGGCGAGGAGTCGGATAGAGATCTTGGTTTAGAGACGTAGGAAGATTATTTTTCTACTCAATCCTTTCGTACGATCTTCCTTTTGCTTTTTCAATTACGACGAAAGAAGCGGAGACGAAACGTCGAAAGGAAGGAGCTGAACAATGGAAGCGGCTGGGATCGAGTGAGACAACGGCACGGGAATTATGTCGACAATGCTGCTGATTGCCGGTTCATTATGACGTCATAAAAGCGAATCTAGTTGGTACGGTATGTACCTACCGCTGACGATAAAGGATAATCGCTCTTGAGGCTTACAGGCCTCTTCAAAGTCCGGCAAGAGTCAACGTTAATCGTAATCGTGGCTCTGTGTGAAAATTGTCGCGCGATAAGTACGACGCGTGTGAAAACTTCCTCGATGACGTTAAGGATCAAAGAGATCGCTCGAGGTGCAACCGCCTGCCTCTGCGGATAACCGGATGGACGAGCTGCAGTTGATTAATGACCAACCGGTTAATCGTGGACACTTCGCTTCTTTCGATAAGCAGGCACCAACTACGAAACCTTCTCTATACCGGACAAAATGATCCGAAATTGTCGGTCATAGAGAATTATATGTAGACCGACTTGAAAGTTTGATTTATTAGCACAGAAGTTCAGTCGGTTGACGATACATATCACTTAATTAATTTTGGCATTTACAGTAAAAAATGTATTTCGCAAAACATTTTGTGTAATGTAAAGTTGATTCCCGATCACTAAGAAATTATGAAACAAGCATTAGCTGCGGAATGACCTAACTTTGGGAGTCTGATCTTCCAGCCCTTGAAGATAGTTGACGGCGTTACTAATAGATGAATGGCGTTACTAAACGTCAACTAACAAAATTAATTGAACGTTGCAAAATCGAGAAGACACGTCGAAAACGACATTAGCTATTCAAAGTATTACAATCACAGGTTGACGCATTCGAATGGTTTTTAACACTAGAAGCCTCATTGGCGGCTCCTGCGAACGATTAATTTTCATCTTCCTCGGCACAATGATCGCACGGAACGCCGAGTGCGTAGCACCGCACAAGCATACTTAGGTATGATTTATTTGCGCCATGGGACACCGTGGCACGAAGCATTCGGTCCGTGGGGAGACAAGGGAGATCGCGGCGACTGACGCACTCGACTTGAAATTGGCCGCGCGAAAATGGAAGGGCTTTCAAATCAGCGTTCTTAATTGACCCAATTGGACCGCCACCTCAGTGATTAGATACTCGGGAATCAGTACATCGAGCGTGCTCATTATGTCCTCGTGTCTGGATTAATTTTCTTACTTCCGCTTTAATCGATGCTTTCTTCTTACCTTACTTTGCCAATCCTCGGAGAGCCTCGAAATCCAGCTATTTCTATCGTGGTTATTTTCTCTCGCCGATTGAGTTGCCATGAACTTCGCGTGTCACTATCACTAAATTCGCGACACAACGATCGTCCGTCACGGATCTCGGTGAAACACGCTGCGGAAAATATCCGCTATTTTGGGAAGCCACGAAACGAGGCCCAAGGTGCAAGTTTATTGATTAATCAGCAAGACGGTACACAGTTAAATCCCGCTTAAGGGCATGAGACTCGTCGGAGGGATCTTCGCCGAATGCCGCGGCAGTTCCGCGCGATCGAGAATCCCGCCGAATCGACTAATACCAATTTTAATTCCCTGCAGTGCCTGGCTAAGCCACGGCTAATTCCAATTACGAATGGCCATTAGTTTTATTCGGAAGGAAAATCGGACCAGAGTCGACTCGGGAGGGTTCCCCTTATGCGAAACCCCAATCCCCTCATGCTCTCTCTAATCGATCCTGCCCTGCCGCTACCTTGATTTATGTTGCACGCTAATTACGCTCATTTACATGAGGATAGATCAAGCTCGCTCGAATTAGATCCACCGTGCCGATTGATGCGCGCGGAAACTTCGATGAGGCGTGATAATCGGGGAGATTGCATCCCAGGAATTCGTGAGCCCTGATCGTCACAAGAGGTGCTGTGTAAGCGATTTTCACGTAATCGAGGAAGTAACGGAGGTGACATTCTAATATCGGTGGATATTATAATTTGGTTGGTTTATTGATCATTGATAGGTAGAAGTTTGTTGATGGAATGAGAACGTTTCATTGCGTTTTCAGATTCTTTGTCGATAATTATATAGATGACGGTCCGTCTCAACGATTTCAATTTCAGTCTCTGAATATATTCTCAAGATTTCTTTTTCCTATAGATGTAACCTTCGCTCGGCTACAGTTTTCGCGATATTGGCGAAGAACTTGCCTTACTTCACGTCGAATTCTACCTATACGTGAACGTCGGTGACAACGTTGAGTCAGGGCGATGCGATTATTTATCTACTGTTTCTCCAACGACCGGCAAAGAGTCTTCGTAACCTTTTTTATAATTTAAATATTGTTACCAACGGTAACTTATTTTTTTGCTACAGGCACCTAACTTAAATTAGACCCTTCGCTAACAGGGAGCCCGGATTAATTGTGCACAACAGGGTACTTGCCCTCGAAGAGTTTAGTTTAATTTAAACGCTTGCAACGAAGATATCGATTGTTGTATGTAGCTGTAAGAGAGACCTGACTAAACATTGGAATTGTATTTTTCGCTCATCCTGGTAAAATACCTTCTCGACGAATTCGCGCGTTATATCGACTCTTTGCCGGGCAGCGCAGAAACAGATAAGCGATTGCATCGCGCTAACACCTAATTGCCACAGAGGTGCAGGTACAGGTAAAATCCAGTGTAGAAGAAGCAAAAGTTTTTTGGCAATATCTCGAAAACTAAAGCCGAGCAAAAACGAAACGTAGAGAGAAAACTTGCTTGGAATCGCTATCTTGACGGTATATCCAATAATCATTGAAATCCATTGGACGGATCACCATCTTTATAATTACCTCTTTGTCTATAAATTTGAGCATCGATATGAATGGTATCAAAGATCCTTGTCATCGATCGTAGAATCGAGAAGGGATTGCCGTTTCATTAAGCGGCCTTGCAATTCCATTTCGTGGCAAACATTGATCACCCCTCGCATAGAGAGGGAAAGTAAACAGTACAAAAGTGCAATCCGTCCCAGAAATCGATTCTTTCCATAGCCGGATTTCTCCCTCTCTTTTTCTTCTTCTTTCTCGTTCTCTCTCTCTCTCTCTCTCTTTCTCTCTTTCTCTCTGTCGGTCTGTCTGTCTGTCTCTGTCTCTCTCTGCTGGCTGTGCAAGCCTAGAAACTAGATCCTCGCAGCTGTCGCGTCGATGCCGAAACCGGAAGCTCGTCAGGCATCGTGTTTGTACAGTTACCATGGTTACCATGGGAGATCATTTCTATAAGGATGCACGAGGCTGCCACTATGGTGACGTCGCTGGCAAAGCCTCTACGGGGGTTTCTCCATGTCTAATGCATTATATTGTACGAAATTTCGACCTGATTCTCCGTGGTGATGCCGGTTTTAGATTTCCGGAATTTATGGGCTGTCGGTGTCCTGCACACACACCATTATCCAGCTTTTCTACGCACACTCGTAGGCATTTTTATCGTGCAGCCCTTTTTGTCGGGATAAGACTTCGCAAACCCTAATTCTCCGATACGTTTAATCGAACTGCGCGGTGCTCAATATGAGACATATGTTATTGATGATGGTCCTTGGACAAAGTAAGAAGAATTATGGAGAATAATAAATTTCCCGGCAACCGACGTTAACGGAGGAAAAACAGGGCTTGCATTTTCATAGAGTTGAATCGAGAAATGTTATTAAAATGTTGGAATATTACATTTAGGAAGCAACTTCTGCGATAATTGAACGGGGGTAAGGATATTTGGTCCGAAGTGAAAATATAAATCGTCTTGTCACGATAGACGCAAATCAACCCGCTTTGTCGCAGCGATCTTCTTGGGATTTTCAAAGCTGTAGCGGAAATTTCGAAGCATTAATTAAACGTCTAGACGGTCGAAGAAATGTCCTGCAAAAAGGGTGAGGAACTAGAAGGACGAGATGCACCGCGATCATTAGAGTGTAGCTTTTCATCTGCCATCTTTCGTAGAAATGACTGGCACATCTGGTCACATGGTGCGTTCATTAATCCCGATCCAACGAAGAATTCCGAACGTAATCGGTGATTCGGATTTGTCGAATGGGCATTCAAGAGACATTAATTCCGCGACCGTATTCGGACGGATCGTTTCTGTACTCGATAAGCACGCTCTATGCGTTATCCCTTTGGAATCGATTCGTTCATCGTTTCTGAAACGGTGTATCTGGCATCGCTCGACAACTGTTCCAAGCTCGGACAGATGTTCTGCTGTGGTAGCACGCTTTTGGGAAGCTGGGTTGAGCCGAAACAAGGACCACGTGTGGAGGAAATCCATTTCCTTTTACGGCCGCTGTGGAAAACTGCCACGAATCATCGAAGAAGAGCAGATGCGCCCGGATGTTTATTACAGTGATGAGAATTTGTACCATCGTGAAAATATTAAACCACTGTTAATCTGTCGGGAAAGAGGAAATTTATAAATATCTGGACCTGCACATGTCGCTGCGAAGGTAGCAAGCATTGCCACGTGAAATAGAGTGCAATTTCTACGACGACCATTGCCGACTATTGTGGGATTGTGTCCATTAATTTGCATTTGATCGAAGTTTCGTCCCTAAATGGACATTTTTTTCCATTTTCTCCGCGTCATTGCGACTTTTCAAGGTTGCACGGTAAAGGTGTCTATTAACCAGAATTTCGAAAGTATATATATTTCGATGCATATGTACAATTCCGAATGTCACTGTTAACGGTGATTCTCTTAAATCCCACACCGGACTGTCATTTTGTACTAATTGTAAGTTACATTTCCTCGAATATGCGACGCGATTAACGAGGATTTCCACGCAATCAGCCACTGTGGGGTGTATTAATTGACACATATCGAAAAGGGTATATCCAACAGATACAACGCGATAAACCGATCAATGCAAAACGAATGCTACTATTCGGTCATCGGAGCACCGTTGTTTCGATGGGGTTGATTCGCTCGGAGCAATAATGCAACGGAGGTAGATTTCCATGGGAAACAATAGGTCGATTAAATACAGAGACTCGGAGAAACTTAAGCGGACCGAGCGGAAAGAGTAAGCGCTAAGAGAGAAAATAAATAATCCAAATCGGGATGGAGGTGCGCTATGTTCAATTTAGCATGGGTGTCGGGAGCAACCGATCTCTCCCAGCAAGCAGCTGTCTACAATTATTATATTTCTGATCTGGCCCCTTTCTCTCTCTTTCCTTCTCTCTTCTTCCTTTTTCCCTCATCGCTTCTCTCTCTTTTGAGTGTCTCTCTCGTTGGCTCCTCCCTCCAGCGCGTACCGATTACCCGGGATATACCTAGGCTTTTGTCGCTTTTGCGAGACCATTTTACCCTAGAATCGATGACGCGCATCGAACTTGTCTTCTTTGTCATGGTAAACGGATCAGATGCATCCCGCCGCCTTAGCTGTTGTGCGAATCGGTGCTTACGACGAACCGCCCGCTTTGTTTCTCGGAGGAAAAGTTCATTTGGCATCCTGACGTTCTTCAACCGAGTTATTCTTTACCGTCGATACGTTTATATATAAATATCCTTCGAAACGACGTAAACGCGTACTCGTGTCTCGTACTTTGCTTCGGTATATTAGCACGTTATCCTACCCATACATTATACCATACATAAATTCCACCAAAACCGAGTGTAACTTCAAATTATATATTTGTTTAACTTCACTTTTGTGAAATTCAATACTCGTTATCCACCTGGCAAAATTACAATGTTACTGTACAAAAAGGAAAAAAGATCTCTCATGAATTTTCCTCTTTCCCGAAGGGGTTAACTACAAACCGTACTCATCAAATTAGCCGGAGAACGTGGCGCACCTCCAGGGGAGAGTCTGGGGCGAAAAGCAAATTATCCTCGGGAGCGTTGACTTATAAGATAAAAAATACTCCTGTCGCAAAGGGAGAAAGTTGCATAATTTTTCTTCCGCTGTGATTTTTCCCTGATGCGCATCTGCGAGCCGCGACAAGTCGAGTTCACGAAGGCGAACACAAAAAAAGAGAAGAGGACCAGCAGAGAAAGAAACGTTTCGGTGGCTTAACTATAGACCGTTACGGGCTTAGGCAACACAGACAATGCCGGATATTTTTATAGCGATTCGCGACGGCAGCTACATCAACACGACCGGTTTTCCACAGCGCGTTTGAACATCTGCCGCTTCAGTTCACGCGCGCCTCTGCGTTTGGCTGACTGCTTGCTTCTCTTCGTGCGTGTGCGTGACGCGTATGCACGCAATGACGACGTGCGACACCGGGGCTCTTTGCAGTCGAGGAGAAACCCCGAATAGAAGTTTTAGGGAAATTTGCTCTCCTTGGAACGTGTCAATTTTTCAGGCTTCAAAATATTCCTCAATTTTTCCTCAATTTTTCCTCATATAATTTTAATACATTGTTGATCAATAATTCTATGCAGAAATTATTTCATGTTACCATCTATATTTTCGTAATTGAGTATCAAAATGAAAGAATTTAAATAAACTTCAATACATTCTATTTGTAGATAATAAATTTTAATGAAACTTTATACATGATTGCTGTACATTGTATTTTATAGATATTATATACAGGGTGTCCCACGCAATTCGAACAGGCTGTACCTCCTAAACGATTGGGAATAGAGGAAAATGTTATAAGAAGTTGTATGGCGTCATACGATGCATACTATGTAACTAATTTTATACACCTTTGTGCATCGGTGCATCAGAAAAATGCAACTGCACTTTTTTATAAATGGAAACCTACATTTTTTACTGCACCAATCGATGCAGTTTGTTGTGCTCTACATAAAAGTACTAACATACTTATGCCTTAAACTTATTCGTTAAGAAGTTATCGAAGCTACAAGTTCACTGAATTATTTCGGTCTCGGCAAGTGTTCCGGAGTACCATTATCGTAACGTTATCCTAACGTTATCCATTAGAATATATCACAATGTTTGTAAACATGAAGCGTCTGCTAATACTAGTCGCTGAAAGATTAAGATTTCCGTCATTAATCATTTCCTTCCCATGTGCGATCGTTTATCGAATCAGAGTTTCCAAATGGTGTCATTTACGAATAGCAAATTAGTTAATATGTTCATTTTGTTCTGCAAATGCAACCAAAATGGTACTGAGACTGCAAGGCAGTATCGAGAAACATATCCCAATCGGCAACAACCCACGCGTTCGTACTTTTACAAACTGGAGTCCAATTTACACCAATACGGCTCGTTGCACAAACCAGAACGAGATGTGCCAAAACCGATAGTTGAAGACAAAGATAGTTGATAGCAGTGCTGGCGAACATCGAATTTAATCCACATGCCTCCGTATGAAATCTGGCTAGAGAATGTGGAATCTGCAAATCATCTGTTCAACACATTCTGAAAAAGCAGAACTTTTATCCTTATCGGTTTTCTATTGGGCAAACATTGCGACCTGGGAACGAAGTCCGGAGAATTAATTCCGATTATTAAATTCCGATATTTTTTACGGCGTATTCAGGGAAATGAAGACTTTGTGTTTCAAATTCGGTGGATAGACGAGGCAACATTCACAAACAATGGAATGTTCAATTGACATAATGAACATACATGGTCCGTTGGAAATCCGCGTCTCAGGAGGAACACAAAATAACCAGATGCGATACAGCGTGAACGTTTGGCGCAGAATTTATGATAAATGGATTATTGGCCCACATTTTTTTAACGGAACATTGACCGGTCAAAAGTACTTGAACTTTCTGCAATCTGACTTATTGGCTCTGCTACACAATACAGATATTCCTCTAAGTGAACGGCAAAACATTAGGTACTTCCAACAGGACGATGCTCCAACTCACAACTCACAAATAGCAGCCAGATATTTGAACAAACCTTATGGAGGGAAATGGATTGGCACGCGAGGACCGATCTTATGGCCACAGCGATCACCGGACCTCACACCCCTCAACGTCTTTTAATGGGGATATCTGAAAGATAGGGTGTATTCCCGCCCCATCACTAATGTCGAGGAACTCCGACAATGCATACAGCACGAAATATCCAAGATTACGGAAAGGGACATAACGGCATAAGTATGTTAGTACTTTTATGTAGAGCACAACAAACTGCATCGATTTGTGCAGTAAAAAATGAAGGTTTCCATTAAAAAAAAAGTCCAGTTGCATTTTTCTGATGCACCGATGCACCAAAGTATATCAAATTAGTTGCATAGTATGCACCGTCTGATGCCATTCAACTTTTTCTTATAACATTTTCCTCTATTCCCAACCGTTTAGGAGGTACAGCCTGTTTTATTTAGTAATAATTTTGTTCTACTATATGGTATATAAATCATCTACGTGTATCATCTACGTATTCGTAACAGCTTTTCTAAATTTGTTTGATACAAATGTTTCTATAACTTGTTTCGAATATAAAGATGCAAATTATGTAAGTGTTATAAACATTTAAATATGTTTAAACTGTATTAAGGTTTTATCAACTGACGGAAATCTACATTATTAGAGAATTGTTTGCAATTTCCGTGATTTTCTTGAAAAATTTAAGTAAAATTGGAGTTAGAAAATGCAATTTTATAGAATTAGATGTTTTAATATGTATTTATTTCCTTGTGTATAATACAGCCAACAAATGTCGCCATCATTAGCTTCTTTAACATATACTTGTCAACAATGAAAAAAACATTCAGAATTTAGCGGGCAGACAAGTAATTCAATGAAATTGCAGGAACTTCAGACGTATAATAATGTATTCGATACACATTACTTGGAATATTTCGTAAAACTTGTACCGAAGTTTCAAGAAACACGTCAATCGATAACGAGTTTCGAAAGACATCGGAATCGAATAATCTACTGGAAATTGTATGCCTAACGTCTTCCAAGTGACTACCATCTTTTATCGCGCAATCGTTAATCGTACCCGATACGTTATCGATGCTTCGAGTTCCTCGAGTGTCCAAAAAGTAGTGGGTTTACCTAGGTCGGTTATACGTGGAATTAGTCCATTTTGACAAGTCCAACGAACCATTGCATCTTGGTCATAATAAAACAAGTCCATTTCGAAAAAAACAATGCACTGAAATGAGTATCTCGATACTATTCAAGGTCAAATCATTGATCATATACGACAAGGATCATATAAAACAAATATGTCGCTTTTGCACGTATTAATCGGATTCTGCCGCAATATTCTTTTCGGATCAAACGGTTCTCTCTTAAAGTGTACAACGCGTTCAACGAGCGTGACGTAAACTGTCTTTGATAAAAGCGAGCAAAACGGCGGGGAAGAACGCCGATTCGCATCGAGAAAAGACCGGTAACACGGTGCGATAGTCACGGTCATGAACGAAGCAGGTTATCGGCTACTCTTGGCCCGGTGTGCATTAACGTTTTTCGCCCACGACAGACGGACGCACGATTTGCACGAGGTTGAAACGAAAGAGTCGGCTAATCAATCAATTCTCTGCCACGTACAATTCTCGCAATGAGATCTGAGTGAATTGCATTAACCTACAGACATACATTGCGCGTCTATGGGCGGCCACAGCATACCCGAAGGATAATGGGCGTACGGTAACGGTGGCCAACCAGTTTTTGCTATCTCACGTTTATTTTAACATTTTTTAGAACACCATCGCGAGAGTCGCTTCCCGATTGAAAGATTTCCTGCTACGACTGGTAGACTTCCTCCTGGGTACTTTGAGTCTGTTAACTTTGTCGTTTAATCGTTGGATTCCACTTTATTTTTCAATTTTTCCTCCTAATCGGAGCGATGTGTACTTTCCTTCGTAGTCTTTTATTATAATTGTAATTGAACTCTTTAATAATTTACGGATGCTTCTGTAAATGGTAGATTTTTAGTTAGATTCACGATGTACAAACTTTTTTAGGAGCGGATGAGGAAAAGAAAAAATTCGTTAAATATTTTTATTTCTATGGAAAATTTTGCATATGCAAAAAAGGAGCATCCATTAAAAGAATACTTTTGAAATACGGAGACTGAAAATTTCTATACTATTATTTTAAAATCTGCTACCAACCGCAATTCGCCCATCGCTGTTTTAACTCGATAGTCGCAGGATTAATTGACTTTCAATCACGTTTTTTCCGGCAAAACAGAATTTAAAGGGATCGTGAAATAATTTTCCGTTAACATCGACGGATTCGTCGTAGCGGGTTATCGAAACTGTTCTTTTACGATTCTCCAACGAACCGAGTTGGTAACCGCAATCGAAGAACACTCTGTGCATTATGCACAGGCACGTCTATGATACGCATACGGCCGCATACACTTTGCGGATCACGTGGAATTCAAATCCCCGAGGTAGAAGAGAGACTCTAGTCGTCCCTAAACCCGACGTATATAGAAGAAACTTACGCCTTTCGAATGGCTTTATAAGAATTATATTCTTACGGTACATGGAAAAAGAAATAGAATATTGTATCGTAATTTTTTAAACATAAATTTTATTAAACTCCCTTTGTGCTACCAAAAAATTTGTCGAAAGTTCTACTCGATTAGCACGAAAATTCAACCGGAAAGATAGCTATTACAAAGTTTCCCTTGATTCTTTAGCACTTGAAATCTACCTGCATGATGTGTATCTATTACCTATATATAAAGATACCACATAAATACTTTGGAAGAAGAAATATCAAGAGGTGAAAAAGATGACCAATTAAGGAATTCAGGTTTTATAAAATAGAAGTGGAATATTTAGGTACTTCGCGGCTCCCTTGTCATTAGGGGAACTTTTCGAAAAAGTTGGGAAGTTACTTTGATCGCCTTCGCAATTTTAGTATTAAGAGCATTAGTAGAACGCCTGAAGTGAAATTTTTAATATTAAATTCACATCTTTATGAAGTAGAAACATTACATATACAGATAGGTAGGTACATATTCGATTAACCTTTATCGTTTTAATGCCAATATTTAAATATTCAATATGTCCAAAAATTCATAAATGTTGCAATATAAAAGTTACATGAAATTTCATTGACTTTAAATGCGTCGGTCGCCGGTGACCCCCATGGTAATCAACGTGTTAAGGAATTAACTTGAAACCATTAGATAGTTCGGCCGAGTAAAGAACTGTCTTATTGTTAGTGGTTTCGCTTCGAAATCTTACACTATTCGAGATTTACTTAACGATAAACGGAAGAAACTCTGTGTCGCTTATCTTTCTTGCATAATTTTATCTGCGACGTATCTCGCGTGCGACGAACGTAGGTGAATCTTCGTTCGATAATGGACACGCGGATCCTCGACGTCAGGTAAGAAGGTCATAGGTAAATATTTGTTGTGATAACGCGTCGTTGGTATCTAGGTGATACCTACCAAACTGCAGGAAAGAAATCTACGAAGGTTCCTTCGTGCGCGAATATCTTCGATGAACCATTTAAAACAGAAGAATCATCTTTAAAATCTAGCCACACCAACGATCGATGTCTTTGATCCTTTGAGATAAAAATCAAAGCATAGATGTAGGAGATAGATTCAGGAATTTAATAGATTTTCTTACAGCTTGCTCATCGTTTAATTTCCCCTTCGACCAGATTTTTTTTCGACGTTTCTCCGCCTTCGCAAACGAAGAAAGTCGCGAGAAGAGACAGAAACTCTTTGTTCGTTTCTCAGGAAACATAAGTTTTCGAGACGTCCGAAAAAATTCGTCGAAAGATAAAATTATGGAAGTTCCTTGAGAATTCTCCAAGCGAAGAAACTTGGAGCTTGATTCCATCGAAGCGGTCTCCTTTCTCTTCGTTCCATTGTAAGTCGGGTTCGTGGGTTTAATTAAAATTGCCAGAATTCCCGTGAATGATGCCCGCTGCCTCAAGAATTTCTTCATAACCCCATGCAAATGTCGAGGCAGCGGCGATGCAATGAATTCCGAAGTGTGCCTGTTTGGTGTAATTAGGTTTTTGTCTTAACCCTCTCCTTTCGTACGTATCGAATATTTTTCGGCGATTCTAGTGTCCTTTTTTTGGACATTCGATTTGTGGCAAATTTAGACCATAGACAAAAAGAAATTCCAATTATTCTAAATCGTACAATGCATTTGTATTTTAAATTATTAACTTCTTTTTTTGTTTCATCAAAAAGACACGATTGTACCGAGCACGTATGTAAGAAGTATTGAGTATCGATAACTTTAATAATAAAACAGATCGATTGAACAATTTGTACAGCGGAAATGTGTCCCACAAACATGATGTCATTATCTCAACGAATTAATATCCGCTCGTATGGAAAAAATAAAAACGCCAGAAGGATGCGTTAAACGGCTTCCTTCGAATTTGTCCTCATTTTTTCCCGTTCAGCTCTTATGATGCATTTTATTTCGATGTTCGTTACTTAAATACTGTTCTCGTGTGCGTGACATATGTACGGCCGGTACTTTCATACAATGCACGCACACGTACGTGTGCAGTTGAAGTATAAAATTGCTCCGCGAGACCAGTAATTACTTTGTCAGTTAAATTTATCTGCCTTCCCCCGGATGATCTTAACCTTAGCGACGTAAAATTATACCGTCGGGCTCATTAATACATTAATTGCCACTTCATATTTTCAATGTTTATCGAAGAACTAATTAATGCAATTCAAACTCCTTAGAAAAGCGTTCAAAAATGTTTCTAACTGGCAAATTAATGAGAGATTAAACGCACAATTTGCATACTAAGGACGAATAACATTACACGTTGTAAAGATAAAGGACTGTTCTCGTAAAGAAGACAGGAAATGCCGCATCGAGCCTGAAATTTACAGAAACAGCAAAATTTCCTTAAAAATTATGGTCTCAGTTCTGTTTTAATCATTTTTTTCTGTTTTTTTTTTCAACCATAATTTCAATGTGAAATGATTCTATTGCTTGAGTATTAACACCAGTAGTTTGGTTAATAAAATTATATTTATGCAAAATTGTTTTATGAATAGAACTGTGCGAATTTTAATTGTATGCGACTTGTTCATCTGTCCAATTAGTTCTATTTGAAGCTACTTGACTACATATACTTAATAGGTGTTATATGAACTGCTTGCTTATTTGGAATCACGCATGCAAATGCACGAGCAATTTTATTTCGAAATTTAACTGTGCATAGCGACTCGCCCAGTCGATCTCCCCCCATGAATTTTTCATTTATAATTAAACATTGTCTCGTCAATTTGGACGATTGCATTCACATTGTCAAGATTATTAATTTCAAAACATGTTTCCGGAATCCTCGCTATCAGCGCACCAATTATTTTATCAATAGTTGTACGATTGATGTCAAACCCTCCCTTAACGCTATGCCTTGGTTGCCGAACTGCGTACCTTGAAATCGTTCTTATTATATAAGATATATTGACGTTAAAATTTTCTTTTCGTATTGAGTAATAAAATGTACACTTTAAACTTGTTTCGTTATGTCATCTCCAGATTGGATGAAAAATTTCAAGCTTGATCATTCTGGGTGGCAAGTTTCAATTATAAACCAAAATTTCAAACTGCTCCCTTCAATACTTCCACTTCTTTGAAAAAATAGCTTGTACATATTAAAATTTCCATATCGATCGTTCACATAAAATGGGATACAATCCACCGAACGACTACGGTCAAAATATTGCAACGGGGCAAATAAACTACTGCCAATTACGTACAATCTTACGAAAATATTTCATCTGGAGGACACGTTTGAAAAGCATGAAAAGAATATACCGTGAAACACGGTTTTCGATACGCGTACCCAAGACCGTGAATCGCATTCGCGTGCAGTTGCGAGACTCGTGTTCGTTTCGTGCAGGTGTGATCCTTTATCGGAGTAACCGCGGCAATAAATCGAGGGGCCAAGACCGTTTCACGCGTCGAACCGTCGACGACCACGTGAAAGCGACGAGCACTTGACAAGAGATACGGCCGCGAAAATCAAAAGCAGATCCTCCGTGGAGAGGAACGAGGAGGATGTATCTTTCTCCCGCTACCTGGCAAGGATCAAAGGCGGCCACTTTAACTATCGCACCGACGCCGATAAGAACGACGTCGACGTGTTCACGCTCCTTTCCTCGGATCTACCAAATGACACGATGTATCCTCTCTATGCGGTAGGAGAAGCAAGGTGAAAATTGACGGAAAATATTGGCATGATCGATATCGCAATGGTTTATCGTTACGTCGCATAAATTCCACGCGATGGAACATATCCATGGAAGGTTCCACCGGCAGGATGAAAAATGAGTCCATAAATCTGGTATCACGATATATACTTGAGTTTAAAAATGACTATTCGGTGTGTTAGCATGGGTTTTTTATTCGTCCCGTTTCATCAGGTAACGATATTTTGCGAATAGCGGGGAACGGTTAACGTTGAACGCGTTTACTCAGTTTTTGCCCGACAGGACGAGGCATCCTTTCAACGTTCCATATTTCTGGCGATAAAACTCATGACCATGAAGCGCGCACACCGTCATCCGTTTTAGCTTTTGTAGTCGCTGTTTGACGCTTCGTTACTTTAAAAGTTCGATCCGAGGGCAATTGTGGTTAGCCAGTGATCTGTAACGCCGCAAAGGAAATCCTTCGTAAACAGATGATAAACAGGACAAAACGTGCTCGATGTCGTGCAGACTGCATCGAGGCTCGTTTCCTTCTTTCTCGTGTGGTTCGTCTTTGTACCTTACTCCTTCAATTTGCATTCAGACTTCCCAAAACAAACGTTAACCGGAATACATGATTGCAGTAAGACCTCGATTTACGCGGATTCTTAGAATCGAATTTCCATCGTCGTTTTTTGATAGCCAGAACGGGTGTATTGTATATATGTATGTGACACTATCAAAGATAAATGTTGTGTGTGTACAGCGTAGGCAATCAGCTATGTAGCTGCACCATGTTATGCAAGAAATAGCATCTCTAGTCTTGCTATTATCATTATTTGACTTACGCGGTTTTTCTACTTTCACGGGAACCGCTAAAACGAATTAATCGCGTAACTTGAGGACTCAATTTACTTTGAAATTATCTTTCGTAAGCGCTTAACGAATTTGGAAGACATATAATAACGAATGCCTGATTGAAGGACGCGAATTACAATCGTTGATCGACGATAGCTCATCGTCCGTTGGTCCTTTAAGTGGCGAGATATACAACGGTGATATTCTCGCGTAGATCATCGTCACTCTTATGAATCTATAATGCGGAGAACGGAAGTATGGAAGCACCGGCGACATTCCAATGTCTCTGTCGTTCTCTGCTGTGGTAAAGCTCACGAGCAATTTGTCGTAACGCTTCTCTCTCTCTCTCTCTCTCTCTCTCTCTCTCTCTCTCTCTCGGTCCGCGGGAACGACGAAAGAGAGCGACGCGTATAACGCAACGACATAAATTGATTAGGTTGGTCCGAGCATGGCCGGTAGTTTCGTTCGAGCCTGCTCGGCTACGATCGTGGATAGAAAAATCCTGGGAACGAGACCCTCGTACAAGAGGCCCGAGCAAGCCAATGAAAATAAAAAGGATGTCAGATTGCCGCGGCGTCGGAAGTTACGGATTAAGTTAGGAAGTAGACAGTTAATGTCGCTTCGGAGAGAGACAGACGGACGGACGGACTGGGAGAGAAAGAGAGAACGTTTAACGTTGGATATATTGGACAAACCCTGTTCGTTGCTACGTTCGATCGCAGCCATTGAAAATTGCGTCTACCCGTGAACTCTTCTCGTTTTTTTTTCTTTCCCTCTTATTCTCCTCGCTTTCTGTCTCGCGATGCGATCCCATCGACTTGATTCTTGGACGAGAAGGTGAAAAATTACATTTTCAAGTAATCCGTGAAAAACGAGAAGAGGGATTCGCGTGAAGACGGTCTCTCACTTGGAAGTTTGTCTAACTTTTCGAAAATTTCTCGATGTTCTCTTTACATCCTTCTTTAAAAACGTTAGATTCGTTTTTCGAATATTTCAATTATCAATTTTTATTTAACTGAATGTAGAAATAAATAATATAAAGTATAGAAAATATAGAATAAAGAATATAGAAAAATAGAGAAATAAAAATAAAACACCACTAAAAAAAGTTAACCGAGACAATTATGTCGTATGACAAATACTGTGACATGGCTTTACAGCTTACTTATAGCATAGACTATTCCGGTATTAAATACTCGACTCTCCACTAAATTTCTGAAAAAAAAAGATTTTTTACTTAAAAAATAATCATTTTTGAAGAAAAACAATGTCACCGACTACTTGATGCGGAATATAATTGTCGTAGTAAAGATTCCACGAACATCAATAGTCGGCATCAGAGTCAGCGACCGTCTAGTGACCTTTGGGGGTGGATGAGATGGCGGTATTACGTCTGAGGTGGAACCTTGACCCTCCACTGAAGACTGTTTGGGTTGAGTGTTCTCATATCAGACACTTCCGCATACCCCTTTATCATACCATAGCACGAATTGAAGTTTATTTTGGAAACCACATTTATCCACTCGGCGAAGAACTTATTGAATGTTTAATCTATGGATAAAAATTATTAATTGTTATTTACTGTCAGCTTTTATGATACTATAAGTTTATTTGTTCAAATTCGACGCGCAGAATTCGTTAATTAATTAAATTTTTTTAAAATGACACTTCACAGCAGAAAAATGGCTTCTTCATTATTGAATAAAAGGAAAGCTCAAACAGATGCGTTTAGATGTTACAAATGAGTATCTCGGGTGGACATGCTCGAAATTCAGGGCTCCTATCGGTTCGCTTGGAGAAATTCTTTCAACAACATCGAGATACTTATCCTACCTTCATCGTTATAAGCACGATGATTGTTTACCTTGGAAAATGTAAATGAGATTTTAAAACAGTTCGTTACATGCACATGGTGTACGACTATTTTGCAACTGGGAACAATTTCCTTGCGCGCAATTCTCTGCGCTTTATCAAATTCAAAAACATGTTTTGCGCGTGCGGGACTTCAATTTTGGTTGCATATTCTACCAAGCATAACTTCCACTAATTGGGCTCTTCGATATGCCAGAACAGAAAGGAATAAAATGCAGAAGTGGACGATACAATTGTTCCTTCGCGCTGTTCCGTAAATTTGCACGTACCTTTGAAGAAGACAGAGGAACGATGTCGAAGATTGAAGAGGGTACAGGAAAAAATCGACAGAGGGAAATGTAAGAGAGAGGAAGAACGCGGGAAGAAGAAGCCATGATGAAGTATAAACCGGGAAACAGAACCCTCGATTGTGGAAAGGTCCTCGCAGAATGGAGCCGGGTTGTGCAAGGGTGGTGTACGTTACGATTGTTGTGAGGGTCGGGGACACGACCGACTGTCTGCGTTAGGGAAATCCGTTTCATTCCGATATCAAGGTCATAAGACCAAAGCAAATCGACCATCCACGAGCGACTTTCCCCGACGAGCTTTTAAAGACACGCTCCTTCGTGGTTTATTTTCGTACGCTCGACCCTGAAAAAAGGGTGTTCGCGAGTACATCGGAGAATTCTCGGGCGAAAACAGTCTGGTAAATTTGGTGCCGTTGAACTCGAATTATAGAACAAACGTAAAATAATAGTTAGTCTTATTAAATTTATCCTTCCTCAGCAATAATGAATTGTGAAATGAAAGTAAATTGCAACTGTCACGAGGGTGGTAACTCATTGTCAGACAACTTGCTTTCACTAAATTTCTCTCCCGTTAAACACAGGTAAGAATTAGATTCGATGTAAGCTTAAACCACAATTTTTTCAGTAACTCAATCAAAACAAAAAAAAACAAAAAAACAAAAACCTCGTCGAATAATTCTAAGGATGTCTGAATTTCATGACTTACTGTTAGCAAAAAGTCAGCTTACCGTTTCGCGGTGTTGTCAGTGAACGGCGAGTCAAACGGAAGAAGCAAAGAGCGGGAAAATGCAAGTAAAAGAAGGGTGAGGTATATGGGGACTTCGAAATCAAGGCACACCGAGGGAACGCCGAGAGAACTGACCTATCCGTGTGTCTGGCTTGAGGCGTCACCAGCAGCGTCGTTAAGTAAAATGCAACGTGAGGGCGTCCTTGATACACCTCCTCCCCCTCTTGAGTAGCATCCCCTTGTATTAAGATATCAAATGGCCAAATCCGAAGTCCCCTTTCCAGATGTCATGTGCCCGAGCACGAGCCACGACGACGGCGACGGAGTCACGGCTACCCTTTTCTGGCGGTAATGTATCGCTTGCCCTTACAGCCCCTGGAGAAACTCGGGACGGGGGTGGATTTCGGGATCATGAATGAAATCCCTCCTGGAGGGTCGACTTTGGGGTGCCTGACCCTCTGTAGGAGAACACCCTTGTATTCGAAACAATAACATGACCACGTGGACTGTCCACGTGTTTCGTGCTTTAGCCATAATAATACGTGCCGATGGTGAACGTCGTATTAGGTTTTTTCTTTGAGATACGTTTCTAAACGTATTTTATCGTCGTTATCTTTTCTGAGATTAGTTTTATTAATATGGTGAAAGATAACCAATAATATTTCTTTTTATCGACCTGGATAGGTGCATATGCGTTATGCAAGGTGTGGAGTGCAGTTGTTTCTTCTTTCGGAGGCATACTTATGAACTTCATGGTTGCCGGAACAAAATTGGGGTTAATTCTTATCGGTACTTCTTCAATTATAGTTATGTTAATAAAACGTAAGTTACATATTTTTTTTTATCTCGGGATATAAAACACAGTTGCTCCTTCACCGATAAAACCGACGCAATACCAGCAAAGATTGCATTGCTTCATTCTAAAGACGTACGCCTTTACCTCACTGTATTTAACACAATGCAGAGTTCGTTACTTGGAAGAAGATAACCGGGGATTAATAATAAGGTTTTTAGAATGTTGGAAAGTGTAAGGGTATCGTTACCCGCTGATTGTGAGTGAAAAGTACGTTGTTCCTGGGGCTAAGTATTCTCACGATAAACTTTTTCCTCTCGGTCCGAGCTTGTATCGCAGATATACGCACGCAGTTTGCGAATAAAGAAATTACGAGGAGTGCGTGCAATAGGACGTATAACACTCTGCGCAGAAAAACACGTAATGAGTATTCCCCTACTGTTTAAAAAAGCACGTTGCGTCCATTAGTTACACCTGCTCGTCGCCTCTTCGTCATATATCTACCGCCGTTTTCTACGGGCATTCAATACCGTGAAAATAGTGCACACTGTCTTCCATTAGCTGCACGTCAAACATTAAAGCCATTGCTCGAAATTCGGCACGGTACCCTCCTTTTATTCGGATCTTTTCGGCTTCAATTGCTATAATTATTTGTTTTAGGACCTACTGTTTTAGATGGCTTCTAAGCCACCGAGACTATGATATGTTAAATAACAAATTACTTAGGTAATTTTTCTTGAAAGTGGTGGAGGAGGGTTTGAACTTGGGATCACTCATTGCGAGCCTCAGCATTTACCTCTTTACCCACCATAGGGTTTGTCATTTTAGGTGGATTCCGAATCACCGAAAAATTTCTCAGGGATGATTGGGAAGGGTTAGAATTCGGGCCCACTATTTGTGAGCTTGAACATTTACGTATTTTCCTATGATAGCCCTCTTCACGACCTACGGATTTAGATCGGTTCTGATCCATCGAGAGTATGATATAGATATTAGATAACAATTTGGAAAAGTAGTAGGTACTGAGGTGATGCTATAAATTGCTACATCTTTACATTCAGAACAACTTAGTTGTACCAGTTATTCTGGGTGATGAAAAAGGAATGCAGAAAAAGAACCTGAGCAAGATTCGTCGGTCAGCATACTGGTAGTTTTACGGGGGTTGTTTTGATCCGAGAATAGATACCAAAGCATTTGTCCATACAGTCGTTACGAAACCCGATGGAGGGTGAATTTCGCGCAAGGTCGTCGAGGATACACCGGTAAACACTGTTTGATGATCTGCTTATTAGCCGCTGATTGCGCAGATATTGCGGAAATTTCAGAATGACGACGTAAAAGACAAAACACGCTTATGTAAAAGCACGATGAATAGTACTGTATATACCTATACACGATTATAATATGGTATACAGTAGCATTTAGCGAGTAATCGAAATATGGACGAGGAAGATTTTACGTTGGTGCAGCTGTAGGGGTAGAAACGTGTCTGAGAAACCTGGCCGAAGAAACGGAAGTGGAGTAAATCCTGCGAGAAAGGACGATATTATTTATCCAACGTCTATTTTCGGCGGTAAAACGCGGAAGGAAGTGGAACAATTTATGGAGGATTTCTGGGTCGAGCAGCATGCGTCAGACATTCGTCAGGGGGTTGTATGGTCCTGAAATAAATCCTCGTCTCTCTTTTGCACGAATCACGGTTTATACCGCCGTTGGGGGTAAAAGTATGTGCAAGCAAACTGGGAAAAAGATAGATTATATATTTTTTGGAATATCATTGTCGCACTTTTCAGTATCTTAGGAACTCAATATTCCAGGGAAAAGGTTGAAGTAAGATTTCGTGCTATGGTTTTTCGCTCCTTTTTTATGGAAAATGAAAGGGGAATGAAAATGAAAGGGCGTTTGAAAAGTAGATTAATAAGCACTTGGGTTTACACGGAGCCCTTTTCGCGACCTTTCCGCGCTGGCGTTCATGGGAAAAGAAGCACCACTGCCCATTGTAACCCCATGAGAAACTAAAGGCAACGTTATAACCGACGTTATAGAAATGCAATTAACAAAGCCGACAAGAAAATCGCACCGTATGCAAACGACGACGGGGCAATAACTTGAGCGCACTAAATGATTTTGCAAATCAGCGTAATACGCATTCCACGCATCGGTACGCCAAGTGCAATTGAGGTAATCCATTGAACCGTAACTGCCTTCCATATTCCACCGTAGCAAATAGAATAATGAGCATGGTTTAAGGAACGAGAGAACGTTAATGTCTGCGACGTTGACGGAAGGTTTCGCAATAACTTTCGGAAGATTCAATAACGCTATTTCAATTTTACATTTAAGTTGGAACTAGCAATAATTCTAATATTTTTCATCCTGAAGTAGAGAAACATTTACCTTTTTTACTACTAACACCAGATTTACCAAAATAGTCAAAGCGTTCTTAACTTTTTCAAAACGATTGCGGCCGGAAACATTTTTGAATATTGGGGCATAATCATTTAGGTAGGTATATAGCGATCGGAAACTACCTTTCTATCAGAAAGTTTTAATGTATATACATCATAAATTATTATTTGTGTAATCATATTTCAACAGTTGCATTTCAATTTGTCAACTATAACCGTGTATACATGCCCCAATAAACCATAGCTAAATTTTTTCTCAAACATCGTATATGTGTCCCTAGTCCTCAAAGGGTTAAGGGAACGAAAATTTTATAGATTTAAAACTTCACTTTGCCCTGCATTTTCCATATTTACTTTGGAAGATATAATTACGCTTCTCTTCTTCCAAGATATTGATTTACAATACCTAAATACATCCAATTAATCATCACTAGTTTTGCTATTAACATTAGTAAAAAAAAAACAACTATAAACTTGGCTATATAAAATCAAATGGATCATATTTGTGTTAAAATTAATATTGTCCACATTCGAAACAAGAGGTTTCGAATTCTTAATGCGTGAATCGTCGGTTTCGTGTACAGGAGCACCCTTGTACATGATGTTACGGGGTTGTATGGAAGCCAGCTGCAAACCGGCCAACCGAGACCAACCAAACTCTCGTATACTTGGAAACGTTGTAAAAATAATTATTAAAGCTATTACCAAGCCGCACGATGTCTGTACGTTCTGCGCGCGTAAACCCTCCATGAAACTGTTGCAGTCCGTGCAAAAAAGGCGCAAAGGTTTTTCTTGTTTGCAAAAAGAATTCAAACCGAGTCGTCTCCTGGGGAAGGTACGTCTTCTCGTTCTTAATGTTGTTGAAAAAAAATGTAATAAAGAGATTATACGCCGTCAGTTTGAAAAAGGAAGGCGTGGCGGTTGTTTCTCCACCTAAAATTGCACTCGATGCAATTGCATCTCACTGATTACAAAATTCAATGGCTTTCGACGAGCGAAATCACTGGTTTCACCGATGTTTACTCGCGTCTTTCTTCTTTTTCCTTGCGCCCCACAGTGTGTAATTTTAGGGTTCTAGCTGGACAAAAGTCAATTTTCGTAATGGTTCAAATGTATAAAATTTTATTGGAAATCGATAGTAGAATGTCCATAGAAACAGAAAATGTAAAAATTATTTGAAAAAATAATCTGCAATAGTTAATTAACAGGCCTCAAAGTTATACTTTCCGTAGATTGCTTTTACACGCTCCCATCATGCCCTAGACATTTTCGTCAATTGTTTTGTAACGAAAGGTTAGAATGGAATTTGCGTATATGTATCGTTATCTCCACTTATTTGGGATACATTTACAATTTTTTATTTTTCTAAAAGACCTTTCATTACCATTTTAATCCGCTTTAACAGTTAACATGTCATTTAAGTTCCGTTCCAAAATGTATGTAGACTTTTAACATATATTACTATTTATTACACTTTTGCAATTTTGTGTGCTTAAAGCTAAAAGTATAACAATTGAACATGCAAAGTGCCGCTTCAGACAAATGATGACATCTGTTACTTTTTTATTGTTTTATTCCGCGCGTTCGCGGGATTACGGCTTCCCTTCGGAAAGTTATTTAAGTTTTGACAAAGTGTACCGCTTATTACACTTTTGCAATTTTGCATGTTCAAAGCTAAAGATATAAACAATTGAAAATGCAAAGAGCCATTTCAGACAAATGATGACATCTGTTACTTTTTTATTGTTTTATTCCGCGCGGACTCTGAATTTCGCTTCCCTTCGGAAAGTTATTTAAGTTTTGACAAAGTCTACCGTTTATTACACTTTTGCAATTTTGCATGTTCAAAGCTAAAGATATAAACAATTGAAAATGCAAAGAGCCATTTCAGACAAATGATAACATCTGTTACTTTTTTATTGTTTTATTACGTCCCTAACGGACGGGAGCGACGTCTCACAGTGGTCTATTTTGCCGAAATCCTGGCCAGAACCCCAAAGAGTGGCGAGGCATTCACTTAGTTTCGTTCGCTCAGAAGACACAAGAAAAATGCCTCGCGGAAGTTTTTAAATTTTTCAGCCAAAAATAAAATTTATATTGCAATTTTTTTTGCTTTTTCCAAGAAAAATGTCTGCCCTATCGCCACCTGCTATTAGATTTCTTCCTGGATTTTTAATTTTTAGAGTAAATCGGAAACATATTTTTAAAACATATGTTTAAACATATTTAAATCTTTACTACATTAAAATGATATGCATCGTTGCAATTGGTAGAGTTTACAGAGTAATTTTACACAAAAAAATATTAAAATAAGCCTTAAGATTAAGTTACAGCAAATTTTTAAAGTTGATAGTCTCTTATTTTACGTATAAATGTTAAATAACTATTGAAATATATATTATTATTAACGTTAAGTATAACAGTATGTTGTTTACTAGTAGAAAAGTCAGTAAAAGTAACGAAAACTATAATTTCTTTCAAAAAATAGTTTTGTCCAGCTAGAACCCTAAAATTACACACTGTGCGCCCGTACCTTTAGATGTTTCCTTTTTGATTCGTGTAAATTCGATAATCAGACGATGGCAATCTTTCAACGATGCATCAACGCGAGATATCTATCGATTTTAATCATACGAACTCGATAGGTCCCTTCGTGGGCAAGCGCGGTCTCGCAAAATTCTCCTAAAAAGAAAACCAATAAGAGTCATCGGTCTATCCAGCGACGGAGAATTTCCGGATTACTATTATTATTATTGTTCTCCCTCTTTTTGCAGTGCGTTGCACCGATTCGAATGCCCTGCCAGATTAATTCTTCGTGCATTTCGTCACGGAAAATACCAGCAACCCAGCTGCAATTTCCTCAGATTATTGCGTTTTTCTTCCCCTAGAACGATTCCGTTCATCATCCCCTTGTTGAGTTTTTACGTCGAATTATTCGGTGGACGTCAATATCTGCAGCCTTTTCGGTCGGCTTACGTAAGATACATACTTACGACAGACTTCCAATTCCGCGTTACACGCTCAAGTGCTCCAGCGTTTTGCGATTTCGTAGGGAACTTTTCGTTCTTCTCGACTTCTGCTATTGCAAAACGAAAACCCTGTTTTGGACGTATCGGAAGTTTTCGAGCGTGGCTCAAAAGAATTTTTCTGTTACACAATTTTTCGATATTGACGCACGATGAAACGATGCAATATCGCTTTCAGCGCACGAATGTAGGTATACACTGGTAGTCGGGATATTGTTTTATCGGATGCTTCTATGGTATCTGATATTTTTAATGTATTTAGTTTCGTGCAATATTAAGGATCCTTTGAGAAGTTTAAGTTGAAACGATACGTTCAGCTTTGTAATTAGTATCATTAACATGATGCAAGTACAGTCTTCAATTCATACTTTGAGGATTAGTGAAGACTTTTAATCCCCTACAGAGTCTTTTTATTTTAAGGTGACACAAGTATTGTCTATCCATTTTGTTGTTCTTCGACACTTTTTTTAATTACACAAACTATTATAACTTGATTCTTAAGAATACCAAACTGTTTTCTTCCTTAAATTATTTCCTAAGTTAAATCCATCGTCTGCGAATGCACTGTTTGGCGTTTGATACTCAGGCGCGGATGAAAAGTCAAGCTCTAAAGGGTTAACTTGAAATAACACGTGATTACTTTGCTACACAATATCTCTTACATTGTCACACTTCGTTCATTTTTTGTAGCTTCCTTATTTCTACGAAAGTGAAACTTTTCTCATTAAAATCCCATCTTTATAGATTATAAACGTTAAAGGCAAAAATAGTTATATATTCAGCTGCACCTTACTCTTTCAGCACCAATGTCGAAATATTAAATGTATTAGAAAATTCGTATTACCATGTAAAAGTCATACAAAGTAAATGACAGCTATACAAAAAGAGTACATACAGTGCACCATAAAGTCATTAACACTGGCAACAAAAATCTTTCAGTCAACGGCTATAATTTGTCCTCTACGGAAACTAATTGTACGAAAAGTAGCGCATCGATTCTCGAGCCGCATAAGATACCTTCACCTTTGCCATTTCGCTCCATGGAAAATAACAAAAAAAATATGGAAAAAAAGACGAAAAAAAGTCGCGTTCATCGACGATAGTTGGAAAGCGTTTACGGAGAACGCGAAAATGAAGGACTTACGCAGTTGCGCGTTTGCACATGGTACGCTCGATAACCTGTCCTTCGGGCGTACCTACCATTTTTAACCGTCGCACTTCTAATGGGTGCAACGGCTCTTTCGAACGGCGCGCCGACCATCTGTCGTGTAGTGGATACGCTTTGACGAAATTAAAGTCAGCTGACCGAGAAAGTGCTCGTTTCTAGCTTCTCTGAGAATTTTCGTGTTGGCTTTACAAATAGGAAAGTTTTGTAGTTTTCGGCGTAGAGCAGAAAGTCGAAAGATCGACCTATAGATAAATCTATCTGTGCTTTCAAAGCGAATTGAAAATTTTATTCTTCCTATTCAATGGCGAATCGCTGGAATCGTCGTGGATAATTCAATAAAAAGTATCCGAAATATAGAAGATATTAGATCAAAGAACGGAGGAAGAGAAGAAACGATAATTTGTATGATGTAAACGTAGAAATTTTGATTCGGAGAATATATGATTTTAATGATGGAATTTTTAAGAAATAAAAATAGTTTAGAAAATTTTTATGTCTACAGATGCGAGAAATTTTATTGTGGAAGTATGTTATAAAAGCGTTGTCGCATTTAAGGAACGTCAAATTTTTTAGGCAAAACAAGGAAAATGTAAGGAAGAAGTAGACATACAACATTTTTGTAGCTTTTATATTATCCAAAAAATGCATAAATATTTTTCTACCGCAAAGGTAAAGTCTGTTTTACGGTAGAAAAAATAATTCAGAGTTGGAATTTCGTACAGTTATAAATATTCCTGATCCGTTCGACATCGGTAGCAAATACTCGCAAATACAAGCGACACTGACATCACAGAATGGCGCATCGGAAAAAGAAATGGCGGCAAAATAGTTGCCAGGGATCTGAATGTTGGATACTTTCACTGACCAAACGTCCGGAATCACGGAAGTCCAGGATTTCGTTTCGATGTCGTTATATTTTTTATACTTCTCTTTCCCATCTGCCATTTCTCGCCCCCTCGGGTCTTCCCTCCGGTACATCTTCGCAAATGTGGGACACATTTTTTCACATTTATGTCGCTGATTTTTACAGCCTTAAACGTGCAGAGAAAGAAAAACTGAACGTTGGCAATTTGGAAAAATGTTCAATTAATCCGACAAAGCGACCGGAAGTACTTACGCCGACGAATTCTAGTGAACGATTTGTTGAGATACATTGGTGTACGATTTTAAATTTGATGGTAGATTCAAGATAATGTTATTGTTTCGGAGAAAGTGCGGTAGAATGAGTGAAAAATGTTCCGTTCTGTAGGAAGGATATGTGTGTACATTGTTAACGAGAGCAGATGTCTTCGTATTAATCGTTTCGTCCGAACGGGCCATGTTTGGTTATAATACCATCTTCCTAGGGAAATGTTCGGTCTCGCCGGGACTTAGATAAATACAAGAACCGGCTGCCACCGTGCTGTTTCCATTCCTTCGTTGTTTGGAAACTTAAAAGTATATACTTATTTCCTACTTCAAGCCTTGTCCACGTGAGTCAAGTTCCGTTTCCCCGCAAGTTTTCTAGTCGCACGAACATTGAGATCGTTTTCAACACTACAACTACCGATGTGATCAAAACCATCGATTCCTAATTTTTCCTAAAAATTTCCCTATTTGATAGGGCAGGCATGCACTCAATATTTCACTTCTATAAAACGCACAATAAGTAAATGATCGTCTCTTTCATAGTGCTTCCTCTTCTTTCAAAGTAAATTCTGCACATTTTAAATGTAATAGATACAGTGCCTGTCATTCTAGTGTTAAACGACGCAGCTTTGACAAATCTCTTGTTTCTTTGCATTTACAAATGAGAGATTTTTATTCTTAAATACAGGTAGCCCTCCTAGAACACGGTTTCGCTAAAACACGATTTATAAATTTCGAGAACCCTCCTACAACACGGCACCCTATAACACTGTTTTGCTTTAACTCAGTAAGAAAATTGCAAAAACCTTTGTACATACAACACTGTATTTACTTCTATAGTAGCGGCGAGGCTTGCTGTCTTGAAAATGCAGTGTTGCGAAAAGTATTTTGTAATTATTTTCGTGGGCAGAAAACAAAAGTATTATATTTCACGCTGCAGATCGGAAGTCTGCGCCGAGTCACAGTGTGTTAAAGAACAACGTTTTCGTCTGTAAGACATTAAGGAGAAATTTATAATGACTTGAAAAGAACCAGAAAGCAAAGTAAAATTACAGATTTTTTAAAGAAGAAAGAAGATGCAAAAACTTTAAATGAAGAAAAAAGTTCTGAAAATGAAGGCAATATCACTCTACTAAAAAAACGTTCTCGGTTGATTATACCGAGCAGTGACGACAAAGAAATTTATTAAATAATAGTTGCATTGAATTAATATAATATTTTTTGTTTTGTGTTCTACATACATTTATATTTTTTATAAAAACTAAGTTGTTTATGTAGAAATAAAGAAGAAAAATATTTGTTTTTAATGAGTTTTCGGAACGTAACCCCCCTTTTTGTACTGGCTCTGCGTTTCATACAACACGGTTTCACACAACACGACATTTTCTAGGAACCTATCTACCGTGTTATAGGCGGGTTTCCTGTACTTAAAAACAATCTTACTAAACTAACTTTATGTCTTCGCATCCCTTTAGCACAGAACTTTGCTATTTAACCCATTGACTGCCACGCAAATTTAGCGCGTCTTGCCCTGGGTGTCACGGCCGTTTGGAACCAATCTAAACTTGCAGCACACACTACGAGATATCTCGTAGCTGGCAGTTTTGGTGCAGACGCTTACTACGAGATATCTCGTTAACATATTGTTGATTGCTTACGAGTTAACTCGTGTTTTCTTGCCCAAACGTTATTGACCGGTCATAAACTAATTCGTGTTTTAACTTGCATTAGCTGTTCCAATGTTATCACTCCAAGAAGATGACAAAAATATATAATATGTATAAACTGTAATATACAGCGAATATGTACGAAGTTTCATTTAAATTGATGATGCATAAATAAAATATAGTGAAGTTTATTTAGATTCTTTCAATCTCATGCTCAATTACGAAAAAAACAGCCGATGACATGAGTTATCTTCTATGTAAAATTGCTGGTCAACAATGTGTTAACCGCCACATTTAAGTGATAGAGATGTTCGCAAAGTTCCAAGCAGGGCGATCGTGCTTTTGCCGTTTCGCTTTCTTCCTTTGTTTTTTCGTTTATCAAGTAAATAAAGTAATTTTCTTTATTATATTTATACCGTTGTAATGAGAATTACAGAAGAATTGTAATGAGAATATATAATTAAACTATTTGTATTGTTCCTGTAAAATGCATCATTGACTTTGCTGGACGATCAACTTGGCATTTTTACATATCGCACGGAAGAATCGCACTCGCGCTACGTGACACTCACACTGATTGTACAACGCAAAACGGTAACACATTGATATTGATTCGCTAAATAAAAGTTAAGACCTTGTTCTCAGAATCTGAAACTAATCAAAACTGAAATACCAAATAATTCTTCGTTAACACGTTGGACGTTGCGAGGTATATACACCGAGGAACGGTGCTGTTTAATTCAATGACATTTTGCATAACTTTTAAATTTCAATATTCCCGTATTGTTTTATATATTCAATATTTAAATATCGCTGTTAAAAGAGGACAATGCTGTCAAAATATAACCACTTTATATCTACAACGTATTTTCTTCATAAAGATGTGATTTTTGTAGAAAAAGATTTACGTTACCATAAATATAAAACTAAGGAAAACCGAGTGGTATTCAACACGTTATTTAATAATGTTGGCAATAATTGTTATCCAAGTAAGCATATAAGTACCTAACATACTTTTTGCTCGCAATATCTTCAACGATCGCCGTCAATATCAGCTCAAAAATCAACTATTTGTCGCCGTTGTCTAACCGAGTAACGTGTTCCTTATCGGCGGCCGTGCATCTGTCGTCTCGTGATATAAGGAAATGTATTCACGAAATATTTTAATTAGCTTATCGTTGGATCGGTGACAGCTGCCGTCGAAGACGCGTGCTTCTAATTGCCGATCTAGAATTTAACCAACGACTGATCCGCCACGATTTTACCTTCTTTTTTAAACGAGGATCTTGTATCTCAGGTATTTGTCTCTCGTATTTCATTATGCCTGTTCATATACCTTTAATAAAAATGCGATGACTTTCGCGATATTCATGCGGGACAGAAAAAATGAATAATTCTTGAGAATTGATTAAGGCCTGAAATTTTGTGGAACTGTAATACATCGATTATTTAACGTTAAACGGGCATATGTATTTAACAGCGTGAATCGATTAATTTTAATAACTAATTATAACGCCGTTGATCACCTGCTTTCTTCCATATCATCGCGTTAGCGTGCAAGGAAGGCGTTCATCCGCGATTGAAATGTGGGCGAAGGGAGAGAGTGAGTGGTTCTTGAGAAAATTCTTCGATAATGAGCTTGTCAAATCGCTTGAAGAATTTTTTTATAAGATTTTCGACGTGAACCGACATGCCATGTAATATTATAGATCGTTGCGTTTTTACTCGTGTATTAATTGTATTACATTAATACCATATAGGTACCTACTTAAAATGAAAGAATAGCATAGAACGAACTAAACAAATGCAAGTAAAATATATAAAATAATTCTGTTGTAATTTTTTTAAATTTTTGTTTGTGTAGTAATGCGTCTAGGACGTAAAAGAAGAATCGAAATTACTATGTGCGGTATTTTCTTTTAACATTAATGTTACAATTACTGTATTTACGACCACGAAGAAGCTTCCTTGAAAGAAACGTATAAAAGTAGAAGAAAAATTTCGTAGTTCGTTTGACAAGAGCCGCTGAGTCCTCGGAAGTCTTGCAACTCCCTCGGGAAGGATAGAAAGCTGCAAATACATGTTCGTATGCGGAATTTGCTCTGCCATTGTACCGTGAGGGGTCGAAGGAGCGTTACGTGCGTCGGGAAAAGGACAAAGAGAGAATTTCTTTGCTTCCACGATTAATTACGCTCTCATTCCCGCCCCAAGTGCGGTTCTCTTGGCGATGCATCCGTCGATATTGACATTTGCCTTGCTTCCCTTGTTCCCTCCCTCTCTCTCTCTCTCTCTCTCTCTCTCTCTCTCTCTCTCTCTCTCTCTCTCTCTCTCTCGCATACGCAGGTACACGCACATATTCCACGCATAAACATAAACGCACGCAATAACGTAGATGCACATGAGCATAGTTATGCACATGCACGCAGTAACGAGCCCGTGCACGAGGTCTATCCATACATAGACCGTGTGTGTTTCTCCTTTCTGTATTCTCCTGTTTACCGAGAAACCGCGATATTTACACGAGAGAAAACGCACGAAGGAGAAAGAGAGAGCGATGCTGCGCTCCAAAGAGAAAGGAGAGGAGCAAAGGGGAGAAGGGAAATCGCGGTGAGAGTATAGAGTGAGAGAAAGAAAGGGGAAGGAGGGAGAAATAGTGAAAGAGAGAGAGTAACAGGGTGAGAAAAAGGGGGAAAGGAGAAAGAGATGGAATTAAGGGGACCCACCCCTATCTTTGGAGCGTACGGTTATCGAATGCACCGAGTACTACACTTTTCCTCGTTGCTTCAACCAAGACAGCCCCTGTCATGCAAGGCAAGCAGAGGCAAGCAGACGCAAGCAAGCAAGCGGGCAGGTAGGTTGGTAGGTAAGGTAGGTGTAGGTTGGTGGGAATACGCGTACAAGGGAATTAGACCATAATCGTCCACGCGTGTGCCGCGGAGGGGACGTTTTCCGCCTGCTTCGGACCTCGATGTTCACTCGCGCAGGGAGTCTCTTCATGTCAAGCACATAGAGACGAGCGTCTAAACGCGTGTGCTTCTCGAACGTGCGTAAGTATGAGAGCATTCATGGCAATCAGAGTAAGCGTAAGGCGTACCGATCCTGATAGAGCGATACGCTGATCATCACTGAGGCTAATCGCTCAGGGCTCGGAGACCCAACG
Organism: Cerceris rybyensis; assembly: GCA_910591515.1. Lineage (NCBI taxonomy): Eukaryota > Metazoa > Arthropoda > Insecta > Hymenoptera > Crabronidae > Cerceris > Cerceris rybyensis. The sequence goes on along the minus strand of OU342796.1, from coordinate 1,261,673 downwards.
TTTCAACCCTTCGTTCTTTGACCTCGTCAATTTTCTCATACTTTGAACATCTTTCCGTATCTTTGAAAATGGGGATTAGTTTTTTCGAGTGTGAGGATCGTAGATGTTAAGATTATGTTTCATTTTAAAATTTGTTTAGGGTTTAACCCATTTTGTGAGATTGGGGTTTGCATACCGAGACACATTGAAAGTTTTTGGTGTTTCGTCATGTAAATCATTCAAGTTGTAAATATACAACATTTTTAATTTCTCTATTTTGTGGAATTGTGTTACAGTTAATGTGAGATTTGTTGTGTGGAAAAATTCGGTAGACAAAACAGTGGGTGTTTCCATTGTACAGAAAAAGGAATAAGTACTTAGGAATTCATCATTTTCTGCATTCACTTGCACGGAGGATATCGATACTTTGCTATAAGATGTATAAAATAACTTTGATCAATGTCCCACGTATTCTGAACATACACTTTCCATTATTATGAAATGTTCTGTATTAATATTATAGAGTAGAAAAGTTCCCAACTTTAAAAATTCGGTTGTTCATGTTGCGAACGTTGCACTCGAAAGGGGTTTTCGAATTTCCCGCAGGGTCGATAAAAGAAAGGAAAAGTTTGGATGATCGTACCTCATGGTAATCGCCATCTGCGGATAATGTTGGAAGAACGCATTTCTCTTTTCCAGGTGGTAACGTAGTTCTCTGCAGTAAGCTACCGTTGGCAAGGTGCACCATAATTTGTACTTTCCTATAACAAACTCCACGTTAAACATTGCTTCTCCGCACTTTTACTTCACATTTTATTAACACAACTTTCTGGCAATTTTGAAATATTATAGAATATTTCATAAATAAAATTATTCTGCTATGTTACCGATTGTGGGAATTACAATGGTGTCCGGGAGATAAAGAGTGGGAATTCCTGGATGATGTATCGTCCGGAATCTACTTCCACCATGAATTATACTTCATTAATAACAATAAATTCTCCCAACGATGGAATAAAAATTAATAGCAAATGACGAAAAAATATAAATATAAAATAATAAAAATTGTTCTAAAATACAATTTTTTGTGACAAAATTAAAAAGAAACATGTGTCAACAATGCAATATATACATATTTCTTATATCGTTAATAAAATCATCGCAATACTGTATCTTTCTCCATAAAAAAATTGGCATCTTTTTCAGGTTTTCCATCGTATCGGTAAATTTTCCGATCTAATTATCTAACCGAAGGCATTAATCTGGAACGAACGATCGTAATCTATCGTTAGAGGCCGAGTAACTATCTTCGCCCTAGAATAATCTAAAACGATTTGCCGTCGGGAATCTAATATAATAGGTTGGCCCTGGAAGGTTATACTTTTATTACTGCTTCTATTGGGCTTAACGAGGGCAATTGGGGTGATACGGTTGCCTTGATTTTACGATAGACCAACGTTGTAACGATAACGATACGAAAGCTCGACTCGCGACAGTGCCACTAGAAAATACGAGCGTGTCCGAATAGGGATATTAACCGTATTTAACTCGTTCGATTGTGTTTCAGCACCTGTACCATCTGCAAACTGGTGAGGGTGCCTTCCGAGAGCGAGGGAGAGGCAGGGGCAAGGGTACACCCAGGGTAAGTAAGACTTATCGTTTATCAACGACTCACAGTTATAATTTGATATACTATACATATTAGATATATTAATCAAATTTATATATTAGGCAAAGCGAAAAGAAAAGTAGTTTTTGTTTTACAATACGAACAAATTTGTTTATAAAAAAATTCATAATATTTATCCCTTCTAATTGTGCAAGGTAGACATGGGCTGTGATAGAGTAGCCAGGGTTCAATAATTCATAATAAATCACCCTCGAAGTATCCTGGTAGAAACATAAAAGGGAGCGATATTTCTTTTCGTTTTACGTAATATGTATAATATATTAATCTAATGTACGATCAGTTTCCTTTTAACGTAAAATTGTGAATATACTTTTTTCTTTCCATTAGATATTTAAGCCAATTTTTACAAACTTTCCCTTTTTTAACATTAAAACTACAGGTTTTGTAGCTATTATATTTGTATATACTGAACAAACATTTTGGAAATTTAAGTTTTATAAGATAGAAGTGAAATTTTTACTGCGTGGCATCTCTGTCAAATTGGAGAATTTTTCGAAAAAAGTTGGGACACGGTCATTTTTACTGCGTTGGTAGTAGTAATGTTAATTGACGTTTTGAGAGGATTGTAAAAATTATCCAATTTTTCGTGAATATTTAAAGGGAGTATTCTCTATATATTAAACGAGAAAGCCATCGTACTCCGATGTTGGAGAATTTGAAGTACAGAGAACACGGAGAAGACAAACGTACATTTTAATTCGTTGTTTGGTTTTCGAAACGAGAACTCAAATAAAGACCGCTGCTGCGAAAATAGTGTGATAAAGCACAGAATGTATAAACGAAACGCTGTTCTTTCTATGGTTCGTATCCTCTTCTCTTTTTTTCGCACGAAATTTCTGAGAGTCTGATGTGCATTTGGAGTACGGCGCCGTCGTATTTGCGTACTTACGTGTAGATCTCATTTCCGGTTCCTGCGTATTTTTTTGACGACCTCTCTTCTTTTTCGAGCACCCCCTCTTCGCCTCTTATCTGTTACGTTTCTAATTCTAGAGGCATGGAATGCACAAGTAAACAGCCTATCGTTGACTACTGCATGAAAATCTCTATCGTCGCTGTCGACGAGTGGAGATTATCGATGAAACAACCGATAACCGTATTTCCTTCGAATATTTGTTTTCATTACATAGCAGCAACCGTCAAATCGGATGGTTCGATTTCACGAAACGCAAACTTTTTTTCACTGCAGATGTTTGACGAAAAGTTGAATTAGAAATTCCGATTGCAGAGGATCGTCGAGTGCGTTTGCATGTTTAAGGCTGCTTTAATTTGCCTTTCCTTACGCTTTGAGAGAAAATATTCGAGTGCAGGTTTCTTTTCCTTCGGGTGTAATTCAGTTTTTTGCGGTGTCGCCTTTGAGGGTCAGAAAATATTAAAAATTATAGCTTGAGGATTCTGAATTTTCTTTTAATTTTAACGGTTCTCAATGGTACCGTTTCGAGTAATCTGTACTCTTGTATAATCGATTTTACATGGATGAAATGATCACGATCTAATGGCGATGAAACGCTGTAACAGTACAGTGCTTTACTGCGAACCACGTGTGCGACTTGTGTCTATTCCGGTTGAAACCATAATCTGCGCCACAAATGTGACTCACAATTACGAAGCAGCGAGTTGAGCTTAATTAACTTCTGGAATGCCGAGGCAGGTGAACGAGAGACATTGTATATTACGATATACATACACTTGCATATTTTACCGTTTTATATCCTCGAGTGACGTTGTAACGAGAAACCTGTACATTCCTCTACGATTATTACTACATAAATTAAACAATACCGATAGTAACACAGTGAAGCACTATAAGTCACAAGGGTGACTTGCCTTCGTCATATTTGATTCGGGTCGAATTTCTATCCAAGTGTCTCTCATTATTACACCGCACTAATTGCAAGATAAACAAAGAACTATTTAAAAATTATAACATAAATGAAATTTAAAAGGTGACAAATTAGATAATGATGACTGCGAAACAGTGAATCACTATAAGTCACAAGGGTGACTAGCGTCCATTGTATTCGATTCGGCTCGAATTTTTGTCTAAGTGTTTCTCGTTGTTATGGCACATCAATTGCAAAGTAGAACATAACGTAAAAAAAGAACATGAGGAAGCTGCTTCTACGTAGCAATGTTCTATCTCCGTATTTTCGAACTGCCCGTCAAACGTATGCACAGTTACATTCGCATGCACGTCTTTCTTACGCGCGAACTACAAATTGAATGCGTCTGGAAAAGTTGGGGAAATGTTTCCAGGCAGAAAGTTTCCCAAACAGCCCCGACATGCCGGGCAATTTCCATGATGGAAAAGATTTTTGTTTCTCGCGTTCCCGTAAAACCGCATTCCACGAATTCGACGCGAAAAGCATTCTTCAGACGTGAGTCTACGCGGCAATTTCTCTCCAGTTTTGCAATTTGAATCGGTATAACCTACGGTAAACGCGTCGCTACTAGGTGAACGTGATTGAAAATTTATTCCTACAAACTATACGAGAGCCGATCGATTAAATGAGACAAAGAAAAACGTTTCTGTCGGATTTCTACCTTTTGTAAAGATCTTCCTCTCTCTTTTTTTTTCGTCTTTCGTTTCGCCATGAAATATGCAATTTTTTCCCGTGACTTTTTGCATTCATAAAATTCAGCCGGGCTGGCTGTTTTAAATAAACGTCGTGGTAGTCACTGTACGGAGTTTGAGAACTGACATTAAGCAAGGTAGTATTGATCGACGTGCGGTGCGCCTGTGCGCGCTGCACCGCCATGTTTAAAATGTTGGAGCTGCAACTGTAATCTAGCTACTGTTGCATTTCTCGGTTGAATGATATCTCACTTACGGGCCGAAACTTTCTTTTCTCCTTCTACCACGATTTATCTTCGGCTCTATGTATCGTGCACCGGAACTTTCGAGCAATATCACCGTTAAATATTTTCTGCCGTACGATTCTTAAACCTTATTTAACGAGGACGCGTTTCGATTTACAAGCTAGGTTTCACACAATTTTCAGGCAGATAAAAATTCACACTGTATCATTTTTCATATCGTTACTGTTAATTGGACTATATCTCTTGTCACTTTCTATATATACGTACCTATATACGAACCGTTATATTCAAAAGTGGTACAAGTACCTTTCTTCTTATGTTGAGATATTTGTGAGTTCGTACAAAAGCTTTTATGCTGTAACATGTAACAATTGAACCTTTTCGAACGAAATCAAGAAGTTACTTCATTCCGTTTACTTTGCCATTTGAAAACTAATTTAACATTAAAATTGCCAAAGTGGTAAAATGACCGGTCCCCCATTTTTCGACATGTTTCTCTTTGATAGGGGTTCTTTTTTCAATTTTTTGAATCTCTCTGTCTTGTACTACTTTAAAAAATAACGAGTCAAATGTTGGTATTAATATGCAATTTCTGATTTAAATTCTCTCACAAACGTAAGATACTTTCGATTCAGTTTGTAAATTATTGAAAGACAATTGTTCTGATTCTCTATAGCAATACAGCGACGGCATTGCGCTATCGACATTATGCGCGTACGTGCGACGTTACATAAAACACAGTTACATAAAACAATTCTAGCTTTTCTATCGAACGGGTGGGTGCATAGAACATTTTGATATAAACCTTGCAGCGTTCGACGAGCTTTTCATATCTTTGTGGCAGCAGAGTGTTATCGATCCTTAGAAATAAACGGTGCACACGTGTACCGGCACCTGTCTCGTCCGAATGTCTTCGTGACGATATGTAGTTTCATTTTTTTCCTTCCATCGTCTCAATTTATATAGTAGAATAATCGATATCGATGATGTGAAATCATTTCGCTGCCATTTCGTGCGTATCTTCGACGATTGTATTTTCCAGCACTTTGATCTAGATTTAATTTATATCAAGTCGCGTAATATTGGAGGTAACATGATTATACGATTAATCAAATGGACGAAGGGAAATAAAGTTATACGTTATATCTGACAGGAAACGTATCTCAAAAGAAACTCCTCTTTATTGCAACTATATTTTGTTATATTGTTAATATTTAAATGCGAATTGTCCTCTTCTGAAGATTCTGCCATTGAGCAATAATTCTCGAAGATTTCAAATTGAGTGGATTTTTCTAAAAATACTACAGTTTCATTAAATCGTCGTCGATTTTTATGAAATTTTCGCTAGAAGAAATTCAGCTCATATAAGCAATCTTCAAATGCGGAAAGCTGCGCGATCCACATTTTAAATCTTACTTGGAAGCGTTAAAGTGAAATTTTTGACGTCAATACTTCAGCAAACGACGATACAGATAATAGAAAGAAAAAGCTTGCCATTTAAATTATCTGATACATGGGTAGCTACATTCAGCTTAACGCGCAGGAAAATTGCACTCAACAGTTTATTTGCGTTGGACATCGTTATTGAAGCACACCCAAATGAAATGTAAATCATCGAGTGTACACGTATCAACTACAATCATTGGAGCATTTTAATTTGCACGCGATCGTGCTTAATCCGAACAATTTCGGTCTACTAGATACCGATCTAACCGCACATGCATTCTCCGCTTCCAAACAATTTAATCCAAAATCAATGGGAGTTTACAATCCACGGATTTCGGCTCGCAGTTACGAAGATCGACCAGCGGGTATCCTAGGTGAAATAATTAGCGGTCTCTCTCTCACGCCTGGCGAACCACCGCCGTTTCCTCCCCCGAATCCCATCCCCTTCGACCCTCGGCCCTTCGTTTCTCCTCTTGACTCTCTCTTGCTCTCTTCGGTTCCTCTCGTTTTCTCCTGCTTCCTCCCTCCTTTCGTCGACAGCGGCTAAATTGCATTAGGTTGGCAGGGGGTGGGGGACGGTGGTCGGAAGAATGGGGAGGGGGAGGGAGGGGTGTTGTTGGCGGTAGTAGCGGCGGCAGAGGTGGCGGTCTACGCCATCTTGAATTTGCGAACAATGTGTCGGCTCCAAAGGTTCCGACCGACAGAAAACAGAGATGAATCTACCCGCAAATATCGATCGCACGTGGTACAAATAAAATGCTAATTTACCCTTATCTCCATAGCGGTGAAAGGAATTCCATCTTTTTTTCGTCTTGTTTTTACCCCGTTAGGGAAGAGGATCGCCGAGCCCGCGAGGCAAATCGGAGAGAATTTTCCGGCTCTCGACTTAACTGGCCGGAGGGATGAAATAATTCCCGCGTGTTATTGGCATCGACTCGAACGGGTTATGCATGGAAACAGGAGTTTCGTGTTAGCGACTGCCACGGCCAGGGAGCTTTCTGACGTGTTGTTGATATATACAAAGGAACGGTCACAGCACGCCGGCAAAGAGAAGGGGTGGTCGCGCTATGGGGTGGCCGAGGATCCTCGAAAGGGTTGCGATGCTAACGAGGGGAATTCGGATAGTATCAAACATCGGAGAAAAATGTTATTAATTATAAAGTTCTCGGAAAGATTTGGAAATTTTAAGAAAGACCGAAGCTGTATTTTTTTATTATAATGAGTTAATAAATAATCTTTGGAAATCGCATGAAGAGAAAATTACGTGCTATTGTTGAATTAATTTCGTGACAATTGAGTGTTTAAAAATTTTGCATAATTATAGAAAGTGTTCGAATTCAAAAAGATAAGTGGTTGTTACAATTATAATATATATATATCATACAGGTAATGTATGATGGGTTTGTATAAAGAAAAGGTCACGGTATCCGAGGTTTCTGTTAGGTACATAGATTTTTAATAAGAAAATTAATTCACCGAACAGTCGGTCAGGTTGTTAAATAGTTAATAGTAAATAGACTGTCAAATAGTACACACAATTTCTCAAGAATTAAGAAGTTCAAATTCTTCCAGATAAGTTCGTAATTATAGTATCTAAATAGCATAGAAAAATTCGAAGGATACGTGACAAAACGGCGAAATTTATGCTGACTACTCTAACATGCGAATTTAGTAATTATAGTGTGGATATAAGTAAGTAGATTCGATCGATTACTTTTCCTTGTACGTTTCATCTTCAAACATATATAACGCACGTGCAGTTATAACAGTATGATCGAATAATAATTTCGATGAACTAGTCGTACTATTTCAAGGAAGAGTCAGTTAAATTCGACGACTATCCGTCATCGCGAAAAAGTTCAATTGTTTTATTTACGAGCATGGCTAATGCTTCTTTGGCAAGAACGATCATTAAGAATTATGCAAGCCAGCACCGAGTAATAGAACCGTAGTTAACTCTCGCCTATAATTTTCGTTATTAGAATAATTAAGTTCCTCGTCGTGCAATTTAATTGAGTTAGAGCGAACGATGACGTTATTTATAGATCGTTCGCGCAAAGTTTTAGCTCTCTCGAATTTCTGCGTCAAAGCGTCGGTTATAATTTTCCTGTACTCGGTCCAGTTCCCATGAATGATTTTTTTCTCCAATAAGAACCGCGCCTATTTTACGACGTCGTTTTCCAGACCTTGAGCGATTAACGAGATTTTAATTGCCATCGAATGACGTCATAAATTGCAAACGATTACATCCTCCACCGCTATCGAGTATTCTCGTTCAATACCTCTGAACTCTTCGTATCAAATCGAATCACGGCGCAAGAATTTTGACGACCATTGCACATTAATTCGCTGCTTTTATTTCGGGATTTATCTTAACGCTTAAACGTATTAATATATATAAATTGGCGGCTACGAAAATGGAACGTGTAATTCAAATTCTTTCTTTATTTAGCTTCTTCGGAGACCATTATTTTACCTTCTTTCTTAAAGAAAAATATGGAATATTGAATAGCGTAATACACGAGGAAAGAAATTAGGGCGCGAGTTCCGTTCTGGGTCTCGTCTGGGCCTCTTTCGTATCTAATCTGAAGTCACGGATAAGATAATACTTGTGCTCTTATTTTCTTCGGTACGATCGTAGATAAACACTGTCATTACCGATGAGGGCCGAGAGGTCCTTTTCTGTTTCTCAATCGTTATATTTATAGTAAAAGATAGAGGAAGTACGAAAATCGACGAAAGGAAGATACTTTTCAAGTCATGATGATCGTGTTCTTTTATCCATCTTCTTTTACCATGGCAATCATCGAAGAATTATCAAGTCTAGAATATTTCTTGTTTCAAATATATAATTCATATTGCGGCATCGTCATTTCAAGTTATCTGCGTGCTGCGCCCAAGAAACAAACAAATATTTACAAAGTTAATACGCGAAGATACAAGCGTTATATTTAGATTGTTACATAAATTTTTCTTCCTCGCTGTAACAGGTAACAGGAGACATTGATTTGTCTGAAAAAAGACTTTCGCTAAGGTAGTCAAATATGGCGTCAAATATGAAAGACAGATATCTCGTGTACGATTTAATAATCGCATCGAGTTTCCAGGCAGACGTGTCTCTTCCAGAAATATTTCGTTGCGAATTTTACGAGCAACGGTGGGACCTCCGTGAAATCAGACAAAAGATTTGAAGACCAAGCTGTAGGTTTTAGGAGGAGCCCGATAACCACGGCCATCCACTAGACTTGCGGCTATAATTGAGAACCCCGCGTGGTTTTGCGAATTGCACCACAATGCATCGTGGTATTGGCACGATGAATCACGAGAACAGTAGAATATACATTCCGTCATACGGAGAATGCTGACTTGGGGAAAAAATATGTGTACGAATGCCACTACCATTGGCAAAGTCTATGCCATAGAGTAGCATTTCTGAAATGATGTTTCACGGAACTTGTCTTCCGTGAGGTGGGAGGAAGATTTCGTGATTGAGAAAAAATGTAGATATCTTTGCTTGAAAATGTATAATGATGCAATTTTAATTCGGGTATTGCCAAGCTATGTTTTATCTATGTATGTAGCTTGAAGAATGACAAATGTAAGAACGATAGGATACGTTGACGTGGTTAACACTCACAATCAGCCGAAAATGAAGTCTTCATTTGGCGAGTAAAACGCGACAGACTTTACCGAATCAAGATACTAAAGATAGTCGTAACCTAATAGAGAAATTAAGAAACATATTTTACCATTCAATGCGTCAATTTACATTGACTGTTTGCGATAAAGAAGACAAATTTTCTGTCTTCGTATTTCGCCAACTAAAAAATCAAGAGTACTCCGTTGGATCATTGAACGACTGCTACGCCAGGTCATGTATCTTCTATTTTTAAATATTACGATTTACACGAACGCCATGCTCAAAGATTCTTTACATCAATCGTTGGTCTTTTCAACAACAGAGTGATGTAGATATTTTTACAATCTTTTTCCCACTTTACAACATGCAAATTTCTGTAACGTTTGACACTACAAGGCACGTGTTAATTACGGAGAAGAGTTACAGTTGATGATCGTAAAAGCCAGCAATTGAGGGAACTTGGAAGGCTGACCGCGATTACTCGGAGTGGTAAGTCATTCGGCAAATGCAGGAGAACTTAGCCGCAGAGGGAGAACTTGGCTTCCTTGAAAGGAGCACTGTAGACAGGGAAGGCTCCGGAGAGGTCAGAAGGGCGTTATTCACCACTGGTAACGCGCTCAGCAACAAGTTGCAGCGACGTTAATAAACGAACCCTCGAGGAACCATTTTACCCGCTGTTAGATATCCGCCTCAACCTCCTTCCAACCGCACCCAGATTACGATTCCTGTTTCTTGATTGAAGACGGGTAGTAGGGAACAAATAGAGGTACGAGGGATCTTTGAAAGTTCCTCGGGGAGTGGGAAAAAAAGAAGTTGCGGAAAAATGATTGCACGTCGTGGGGTAAATTTAGCGTAAGATAATACCGATAGAAATTGCGAAGGCGAAAAGAAGAGGGGGCATGGACAAAAGAAGAAATTGTAGACTTAATTGATTACAGTGACGAGTCGGTGGTGAGTATAAATTATTTTATCGAACCATGGCAAATAGGGCGTTCGTGTTGCCGATAAAGATTGATGAGAATGATAAGCGGTTGTACTTTCCTTTTTCTCTTTATTCTCGACTGTTTTGCTTAGTGATCGTATATCAAAGTTAATACCTGCCTGTCCGTCCTGTTATCATTAACAAGCATACGATGCGCACTTAATAAAACTTTGCATACACAGTCACGATCTGTCTTGTAACACTACAATGAGTAAACTTCAATGGAAATAACCACCTTCGAAAAGATATCCTGTTCGCACGAATTCACGTTTATCGAGGAAACTTCTCCCAGCGGGATTACACTTCGTCCGTGCGAGAAGGCCGCATTGAGACGAAAAAGCGTCGCGTTCAAACGGTGCACGATCGTTTTAAAGTTTATAGGTACGTGGGGATACACGAAATCGGATCTGGATTCCGCTCTTGAAACCATCCCACCGGCAGTTACCTGCATCCACCGCAAAACGTTAATTATCACCCGAGAGTTCAGAAACATATTTCTATCTTTGGATATATCTCTATTAATCCTTTGGTCAATACCCGAGTCGAAAAGTCCAGCCTAAAAAGAAACTTCAAATCCTAGATTCTTTTGATCTCTCATTTGCCGCTTAATTATGTATACCATTTTGAACCTCAAAATCCTCAACTAGTGTGTCTACGTGCCTCAAAGTCCTGTAAATATGATTTTTAGGAGTTATATGGACTGATCAGGTAAAATTTTTATTCCAATTTAATCTGACATCTCCTAAAAATATTTCAGAAGTTCCAAGTCTGTCGACTCATATTCTAAAAATAGGGCTTTCAAGAGCAAGTTGGAATTAAATTATCATTTTATTCCATATAAATTCTAAATCTCCTAAACCAAATTAATTTTTAGTATATCGAGAATTTTTTTGGACCTCGATCATTCCACTCCAATTCCAATCCAATTCTAAAGCTGCTCATTATAGAATGCTGAGGATCATTTTGGGCTGTATGAAGCCTAAATTGCTCCTAAACTAGGTAAAAGTGGCAAAAAGTAACAAGTGTAGGGCGATTGTGGAATCAAAATTTGCATTCTTTTATATGTAACATATTTTTCCATATTCAGCCTAAATATCCTAAGTTATTTGATAATTTAGGAGGATTTTGGGCTGAAATTTTCGACTCGGGTACACATCGAAGACAATGGTGTCTTGCTGGTAATTTGTAATATTTTCAATTCTATCGATCGATACAGAATCGTACAACATATCAAAGTTTTCCTGCTCTTCCAATTGACGTCATCCAGTGATCCATATCCGCGGAACTCGCTGAACATATCGCGGTCTCGACTGAACAGCGGTGTAATTGAATCTTAAACAAAGTGTTCAAAGAAGAGACACGGAGAGATGGAAGGAGGAATGGCAAATAAAGACAAAAGAGACGAAAAGGAAGGTGAGCCCTTCTTGTTACGTCCCGTGGCATCGTTACAGCCACCCGTAGGAAGTAGTCATCAACGGTGGCGGTAGCGACGACGACGACGATGCTGAAACAGAGAGACAGAGACCATGGTAGCGGCGGTGGTAAAACGTAGAGGAGAGTTCCGAGCGCGTTACCTTACTGGAGGTGGCTGGCTGTCCACCAGTGGGGAGAATGCCCGGGGCCGGGGATGAAGGGGGATACCTGACTCCGCCAGGGAAATGTTTATGTATCGGAAGAAACGAAAAGCAACTACGACTAGTGGGGGTGGACCGGTAGCGTAAGAGCGAGAGCCGCGTTCGCCACCAGCTGGAGGGAGTTACGTAGAACGACGAGTCTGGGGCGGGAGGATGGGAGGAATCGAAAGGGGGAGATCGAGAAAGAGAGCAGGACAAAGCGTGGTGACGAGAAAAGGAGAAGTAGAAACACCGAGAAGGATGGAAATGGAAGAAAGAGCGAGGAAACGAATCCACGGTGGTGGAGGGAAAAGAAGGAGAGGAAAGAGGAAAACAAAAAGTTGCTTAGTCGAGGGGGGGAAAAAAGGGGACAAAGGAAAAAGCGACGGACGAGGGGGAGAAAGAGAGAGAAGTCGAAACGCGGAGGAGGGTCGAAATGAGAGAAAGAGGGAAGAAACGAATCGACGACGCCGGAAGGGGGACAGCGACTGAGAGGGAGGAGTAGACGGAGAGACAGTAAAACAGAGAGAAAGAGAGCGATCGTAGTGTTTGGGGGGGGGGGGGCAGCGCGGGTGGGGTTAGTGGGGGGAGGGAGCGGAAGCGGATCAACACGAAAAGGTACGAACATTTCCGAGCGGTGCGTGACGAGGTGCATCGAAGAAACGGCGCGCGGAGGCGCGCACTTGACGCTGGCTGCTTTCGGAGCGGCAGTATGACCGAATGAACACCGCTAGAGAGATACTCCGTTCCGACGATCCGTCGAGTATACGTTGCCGGTAAAAGGGCAAAAAGGGTAGCCGAACATGAAGCATCGAAAGAAGGCCGTCAGAGTGAACGGAAAGGTTTAGAAGAAGCCCGAGAAAGGATAAAAGCGAAAATCAAAAGTCGTCTCGTGTTGTCTGTAAATACAAGACAGTGTCTGGTGGTAAACGATCCGCAAATACAGCGCGCCTCCCGAGCGATCTATCAGGGCATCGTCCGATGTTCAACATCGGCAACGTGGACCAGCTAATCCTAAGGGAGATTGAGTTGCGGCGCGCGTTGCTCTTTAAAAACCCTCCTCGTTGTTGGATCTGACGCGATCCACGGGGTCGTCGCTCCGGTCGCTATTGGGATCCTCGGCTCGCACGGAGGAGCGACACTCGACGCTCATACGACACGGCGACATTGCTTGACGACGAGTCATCCACGTCTTGAACGTAGCGACACGATGTTACGGCTCCTATTATGACACCGAGGACCAACGCCGAGGAGGCTCTCGAGAACGCCGTTTGGGCCCTGCCGGAATTCCTGATAATGCGTCGCGATAAGAGTGAGGGAGACACAGCGTTTTGAGAGAAACGGAAAGAGAGACAGAAGGAGAAAGAACGAGAGAGAGAGAGAGAGAGAGAGCAAAAAAGAGAAAAAAGGAGGGAGAGGGAGTTACATATATGTACGCACGCAGCCGCGTCGAGTGGAAGCGTGTGTACGTGCGCGTTTACATACAGAAACACAGACGAAAGGGGAGAGAGAAAGAGAAAGAGAAAGAGAGACCAAGAGACAGAGGAAGAGGGAGTGAGAGAACGCGCGAGAGCCGGGTGGCAGCGGAGGCGATAGGCGGGAGGGAGGGAAAGGGGGAGTGGGAGGGAAAAGAGGAACGAGTGGGAAGGAGAGGAGGCTAGCAGGGAGGGGGAGGATAGGCGAGGAGGGCCGCAGAGGGCGGAGAAGCGTCCCACGGGAGTTTTTCGGCGGACCGCTGCGCGACTAGAGTGATCTCTCGCGAGTAGTGGACTCAATCGATCTTATTGGTCGTAGAGCAGCGAGAAGTCAGTGCACGACGAGCTCCGGTTTGGAGATCGCACGAGGCTAGAATACGGTGTTCAATTCCAACCGGAAAGATTGGCCGACGAGGTGTTCCGAGATCGTACTGTTTGGTGTCTCCGGTGTGAAACCTCGTTGCAAAGTGATAGAAATTTTTTTCAGTGTACCGATCGCGCGCACATCTCTTGTGAAAGACTTTTCAGTGGTGGCATTTCGATTGGAATACGCGACGAGCCATCTCGGAGGGATAAACTCCTTGTTTGAAAGCAAAACGAGTGGGATCCGCGATTAAAACGCGAGCCAATAACAAAGTGAGTTTTTTCTTTTCTTATCGTATTCCCGCCACGAAGAGAAATGAGTACGTACACTCAACGTCCTCGATCTTTTTCTTTTCAACTCTATTTTTCCTTTCCTACACCGATCTTCGTTGTGCAGCTTCCACGAGACGAGAATACAACGACGCGATTACGAGCGATCTTTCGTTTTAACAAGATAAATCCTTGAATCTCGAAAGCATTCTAAAGACTTGTCTGAGGTAAAACGAACTACCGCAATGTTACACGCACGCGGTGTCGCGTCTCACGTTCGCACGACCATAAAAAAAGAGGAGATCGACGTACCACTAATAGAATATCCCACTAAAAGATCGCCCCTATTCTTCGGCCAGCAAACTCGTCGTACCAAATATCGCCACATTCGCGCGCTTTTTAAGCGTCGCGGAGAATACTGTGCGTGCATCCAATTAACAAGCTTTTTATCAATCTTCCTGACTTATTGACACTGATACGCTTGGATTGGAATTTTTACCAGCGAGTGGTCTTCTTCGAACTTGTTTACGTTCTGTAATATCCGAAAAACATTTTTTTTTCACTCCGTAGCCTCCGCGGAGTGAAGGACTAACATAATCTTCATTGCACGAGGCTCATTCGAAGATTTTCAAATTTTGGCGCGCTTTTGATGTACCGCGTTATCTTTCGTGGTGTCATCGAATACGTTAACGCAACAGTTAATGTTAAATACACGTGTGTTCCATTTTTCGAGGAAATTATATAAACGAGTCCTTGATAGATATCCGCCATCCGAGGCCCTTTTTTTCAAGGACCAACGCGGAGCGCGAAACTGAGTTCACAAACCGCGCGTGTTACGCAATCGTTCGTCTATCGTAGTCATGGAATTCAGGTCAAGCGCTTTGTCCTGTGCTGCTAGTAGCTTCGTCTAACAACGAGTTGCCATTCGCAGTGACTGATCTGCCTTTGTAATTTCAGCGTCGCGATAAAAAGTTTTTTGAAGATCGCGAAGAGGATCGATAAAGGAAAGAACGACGCGTTGCTCCAATAGCGAAATGATTCCACGTGTGTATATTTTTGAAGAACAATTAGTAACTATTGACGTATGTATTTGACTACAATTTGGAACGCATGAAGAATTCAATCTCCGTTTGCTAAAAGTGACCAAACTTACGTTTCCATTGAGTTATATTGGTCTTCCCATTATACATTCTACTTATAGATTCGGACGAAGGTCATTGGTTCTCCATAGCTTCTTTTAAACACTGTAGAAATTTAAAGAAAAATGTATATACTAAGCATCGACGTCTCTTTATCCAAGAATAAAACCAAACAAAATCGGTTTCGTTTCCCTTCAGTTTAAATTCATTTACGTATCGTAAAATATCAATTTTCTAAAGCGGTTTGGAAATTTTAATAATAAAAAAAGTAACGCTGGGAGTTAGAATTCCATCTTGCCCTTTCAACGACGAATGCTAAGCGTCACCCTTAGAAAGCCCTCGATGAAATTATGTTTATTTATGAGAGTTACGAAATATAACACAATATTCCGGAATACCATTCGTTTCTTTGTTAGCTTGAAAGTCATCGTGGTGGTACGTGTAGAACGGCAAAATCCCACAATTTCATGTGCATTCATTCAATACTTTTATTTGGCTTAAGTCAGCGGAATGTGAATCATTAAAGAGTGGAATGGCCGAGCCGAGGTTGAAATCGGGTATACCAGCGCGCCCGGTCATTGCCCACGCGTTTCACCACGTGGGTTGACAGATTTTCATTCAAGGTCTACATTTCTAAAAATAACTAACGAAGATTGAAGTTGCTGAATGGCCCGCGAGGCCGCGGTCCGCGAACCGTTCGTGAGTAAACAATACATCGTAACTATATATCATGCTTTTTTTTTGCTTCTTTAAGCCAACAAAAGAAATAAAAGAGCGACAGAGCAGTTATTAGTTCTGAAAAAAAGACATCGTTTAAACAGTAATCGTATAGCACCGCCTTCAATGTAAATCTTTCTAGACCGATCCTTCTCGAATGGTAAACTCGCAACTAACGGTACATACGCACAGTGTTTGCAAGTGTACTCGTGACTTTTTCTTTCACGTTCGAAAAGAAGGAAAAGAAGTAAACCTTGAAAGACTCGTACGTGTGATAAATAACTGGCTACCGACGGTACTGTAACGAGTCACGTGGATGTTGGCAAACAGTATTTATGAAACGAGTTATCAAACACCTATTATCGGGATACAGTGAGAACGAAATAGAAATGGCTCCGATGAACGAGACGATAGGATGATATATCAAAGTGAGGCATATTAACCTATATCAAAAATTGGCAGCACTCGTCGACTAAGCCGGGTACCATACAAAAGAATGAACCGAATCGAAAGTAAAATTTCCTTTACGAATAAACAGCCACGTGTTCGAGACACGTGGTTCACCGTGGCACGTTATGGACTCTTATTCGAGGGTAAATCGCGACCCTAACGACGGTTAGCATAAGTAGATGGTACAGTCCAGGTGGTCTCTACCCTACGGCCATTTTAAGACCCATGGGAGTTGAGAGATCGAAGCTCGGTTATAGCATGCCCTAATCGATGATTGACGTTTAAAAAGAACCATTGCTATTCCGCGTAGGATGCATTATATTATTTTTCAAGATATTTTTCTTACAAATAATATTCGGGTCAGGTATAATCATTTGATCGCGCTCTATTCGGTTTGGTAAATGGAATATTGACGGTAGAATAGTTTTGGGATGTTTTTGCCGTCAGTTTGAACGATATGTACATGACGTATTCGATGCACTTCCGGAGGAATTGATAATAGCCGGGATTTAGGAGAGATATAGTTACTTAGAAATTTTTTAATGCGGAGTAAAACGAATTAGGCCGATACTTTGATCGAAAATGTTTTGAAAAAAGCCAAGACGCATTTGATAGTTTAATATTTGTGCATTTTTCATATTTTTTGATAGAAACATCAAACTTTCTTTCCGCGTGGAAAACGTTGTTGTTTACTTTCGTTGATCCACTGATTGTCAGTGTAATAAAGGAAACTTGGTAAACTTGAGATATACAAGAGTTTCTATTTAAGATCTTCTATTCTATGCGATAAGCAATAGGTACCTAGACTGATTATTAAAAACAAATGAACATCGAGTACCACTCGACTGGTGATGTCGATATAATCGTTCCCATCAAAGCACGCTGCAGGACATCGAGCTCGAAAAAAAAGTCGAGAAAAACGAAACTTTCAGAACTCTTCGTATTCATCCTTCGTATAGCATATCTTCGATGTTCCTCCTTTCACGTTTACAGAATTTTCGTCATCGCGCATTACTTGAATCGGCGACATTCAACGGTTCCAGACGGCGAGTTGATAAAAACAAGAGCGATTAAACGGGAAAAATACGACCCTTCTCCTCTTCCTTGTCGTATTCTTGAAACCCTTTGTACCCACAAATACGGTACCACTTTTCGATCATTGAAATGCTTTTGCCTTAATGAATTTCCTTGCTCAGTTTCAGTCGTTAAGGGCAGGATGCGCTTTTACTTATGCTCGTCATTAAAAAACCGCGCTACGTGGCGCAGATAAAGAGAGAACGTTTCTCGCTCCCTCTTCCTTCCTTTTTTTTTATTGTGAACGGTGCGTTTCACCATGGTTCACGGCACATTTATTCTCAACGAGATAGTCGGAAAAATGGATTCGCGAACAAAAACGCAAATACTTACACTTTTGCTCGCTACGAATTCCGATCTTTTTTTTTCACGAATAAATCCGATTTTATATGTTTATAAACTGAAATAAAGTTGTAAATACTGTAATAACGAAAGGTATGGTGATCGTAAGGTACGACGCGGATGTTTCGTGTATCGCAAAATTCACATTGCAATTCTCTCGAATATTCTTTCGTTGCAATTACGGGAGATTCAAATCAAAATGCATTATACAGTCGAAGATGTCTAAAGTTAACGACACACTCAATGACATGCATATACGCGCACAGCTACGATACACAATAAAATCGCGCTCCCTTCGAGCCGGTTGTAGATAGTCTCTCCAACGTTGTCGTGAGTTTTACGAGCATTACCGCGGGCGACGTTGTTAGTGTCATCACAAAACTCATCTTCGAAGACGATCGATGAGTACTTAAGGTCATGAAGCTCGCATCGCGGCTCCCTCGAAGACCAAGGGAATTCTATGGCGCCTTCTTGAGTGTGCGTATCTCTGTAACGCGTCGATGAAATGCTATGCCGTCTTGGTTCGTATTCATTGTTAACTGTCGTTGCTTTTTGTATTATTATACCTGAAAGTCACAGGCTGTAAATAATTCGAAAGACGCTGAAAGAGTTTAATAAAAGTACCGGCGTTGTATCGTAAGAAAGATGACTTCTTCCGGAGAACGCTGAAATTGACAGGATGGTGTTAAGGGAACGTTGCACGATTAATCGGATATATCTAAACAAGCTATAACAAATAGATTTAAAGAATGAGGAACGGTGGAGTCCAAGTAAATTGATCGATTTAATCATTCACGATATTGTAACATGCTCGTGTAAAATCTCGGGGTAGGCACCATTATAGATTGGATTGAATCTGATAATAAATTACATACGCTGTGTTTCGATCGGCGCGATAGTTGTAGGATTAATATTGAGGACTATTGCGTGGATCAAATATTCTTGTTCAATTTAGAATTGGAGAGTGATTTCAATTTCTCCAATTTTCTAAGTACCTACATTGTATCAAAGATAAAGAGATGAGAAACGATATCATTGTTGAGCGGTTCTTTGACCGCTTTTACCTCCGTCCTTCTTTCCTTGATAAAAACAACGCACCGCAATTTCTGAGTGCAATGAGATTTGCAACAGTTAGTTATTGCTTTCAGATACAAATTCACGAAGCTCTTAGTAGCAGCGTATAAAGGTATAATTCATCGCTTCTAAAAGCAGTTGGTAAATCGAGCAATTACTACAAGAGAAAGTGTCATTACGTCACATTTCGCATCATCGTCCTATAGATGCATTGATACACCAATGCCGTCGTAAGGATGACGTAAAATTATTCGAATCGTAGCACGGTGAAAACGGTCGAGTGAAAAAGAGGGCAATTTGCGCGTTATATTTCATAAAACGAGTGCAACACGATCCACGTCGTACACCGTCTCGATGCAGCGCCATTAACCGTAATACCAGTGGCGTACGAGCGACGCGTACCGTACGACCGTGTCGCTCAAGAGATGCTCCGTAACGCGTAATGCTTAAAAGGAGTGTGCCCCGACAAGCACGCGTACTTTTTTCCTCTTCTTTTTTACGTTTTGGATTTGACTGATACGATAATGTCGTACGGAATCTAAAATCGTAGGTGAATTTTGAACCTTTGGGATTATAATGTATAATTTAGGAAAAGTGAAGATAACGGAAATTTAAACTCGAGCCCATTAATTGGGTGAACATTTAAGTTCCACGGCTTTCCATAGCCCTCGTTCGTGTTCTACATTCCACATTTAACCGATGTGATCATTTTGCATAGGACTTGACTAGATTGAGTTAATCTAATTTGAATTACGAACCACAGACTTCATATTCATTATTGCCTCCGTCGCTGTTTTATATCGCAACTATAATTTCGGCGATAGTTTCGTCTACAACTTGTAATTTTTAACATGTTCCGAACCGGTCAGGGTCTGTGCTTAAATGATAATTTAAAAATTGTTTCACCGATGACAACGTTTTAACGCTAAAATCATAAAACGGGTTAAAACAACCAGTTCCCAATTTTTTCGAAAAATTCGCCAAATTTATAGAAAGGGAAGCCATACAGCAAATATTTTACTCTTATCTTACGAAATCTATTATAAATTACTTAATCGATCATCGTTTTCACCTCTTGATTTCTATTCTTCCACAGTACTTACGCTGTATGCTTAAATATTAGGGAAACCGAAAAGTAATGTAGCTTTTTTTACATCAAATTCAAACAAATAAATTTATAACATGTCTTTATTTTTAATAAATGATATAATCATCCTCGTTGTAAAAAACTTTTTTCCATGTAGCGCGCAAATTTTCAATGTCGGATCGATAAAAATCGATTGGTTTTTTAAGGAAATAGCCAAAGAAACGACGTTAAATACTTTCCGATCCCCCTAATATAATAGATAATACCCCGGTAGTTCTAGTATTAAACCCAGGCCCACTAATTCAGAGTCCGAGTATTTCACTCGATACCCAACATAGCTCTTACGCGTTCTAAAGACATATAATCTCAGGGCTGAAAGTACACTGTGTCGCGGTCGCCTTCCTATCGTACCCAAAGAGCTCGGAGTAAGTAAAATATCTCAGCGGGTGACGAGGCATTCGGTAAGCAAATACGTTCCCCCTGTAGGCTTAGCGTGGGCCCGAGACCTTGTCTATTTATAAATCCACCACATATGCACGCACGTGATCGCGTCGTAATACACTGATTCCCGTATGCAGGTACGCTGCTAGCAACATGGAAAATTAAAGTGTGGGGCTGTCACAATCAAAGTTACGTGAAACTCAGTGTAAAGCTGTAAACTAACGAGTGGATCGGTGCTGTTGCTACTAGTAATTTCAAACCGAGAACGGAGCAACTCGATTCCTGTCTTACTTAACGAGAAGTAAATAACGTTCCTCGGATCACCACGACAAGTGGATGTTCTCACGTGTTTTGATATTTGTTATCTGAAGAGTGTGTTGTACGAGATTGCTTATGTTCTCATTAACGAGTTGGGTCAATGTTAGGTCGCTTGCAGATGAAGGAATGGCCAACGGGGAAGGCGGGGAGCTTTGAACCTGGGCCTACCATTTAGGACTTTGACACCAAATCCCCTTTAGAGGGAAGTATGCTGCTCGTTTGCAATATAGTTTAAAGTATTGCATGATATCTTATTTTACATCATAAAGATATACCACAGCATCCAAGGGATTTACCAGAGCATCGATTGTAAAAACAATCTTCTATCTTGTGTATGCACGCCATTACGGAGTAATATAAAAAGATAGAAAATAAAAGTTCGAACGAGGAGCATAAATACAAGGAGTCATACATCCGGTGTCCGCGTTGAGAATTAAAGCCCGCACAGATGGCGATCGTATTGAGCGTGTTAAATTCGTCGATAATTCGCATCACGCAACGCTTAACGCGCGGTTCATGATAGCATTGCTTGAGGGACGTCATAATAATTGATCGGGTTTGCAAAGAGGAGAGAGGAGGGAAGGGTTCTGGTTATAGCTCAGCCGGCGGCGCTTGTTGAACTATGGAAACCGTTTCAGCCGCCTCGGCCTACTTAGGCCACCTTGTTATTTTTAGCATTAGGGTCACACTCTGCCGTATAGTTGACTGTCGTTGGTACCCATCATTTCTTCCTTTATTTCAAGAGAATCGTAGACCGTGTCTCACAGTTGGTCATTGCCGATCGCGGGCACAAAAATCGAGCTGAGAATGCGTGGGCACGATCGAAGATTACCTCCCTCTGAGAAAAATGGTCCCCGAGGACGGTGAACGCTTACCGCGTGTCGTTCAACTTCTTTCACCGTCGTTCGAGTATGAAAGTTATTGGATAATTGCCATCGTCTCTCAGCAATTTCTGTCGCATAAATTCACTTGTAAAAACGGCAAGTGTGCACTGACTCTGTGGTGCAACTGTAATCGCGCGTTCGTAAAATGCAAAATAAAAGAACCGTGGCTCACTGAGTTCCCGCATTACGTTTTATTTGTATCGTTGAAGTTTTTATCCGTTGAAATAACTGCCGGATAATTTGTACGTGTCTTCTTCCTCGTTGATCGATCGCGATCGAAAAGGAAGATCATTTTTAATATATAACGCGACGGTTTAATGTAGAACGTGACTCCCTCGGAAAATATGTCCACGCACGTGTAAAAGTGAAAGTGGAGAGTACGAGAAACGAAAATTTGTGTTGCAGAGTTATCGGAAAATTGCCCGACAAGTCAGCACACCCGATAGCGCTCCTGCGGGGTTGGGTAGCCCTCAAGCTGGTATAGGTGGATTGCAACAGCACCAGCAACAACCGCAACAGCAAACGCAACAAACTCTACATCAACCGGATCCCATGCAGCAATCCAAGGACAATCTGAATCCCGTGGCGAACCAGCAAACGGGGGCTCTTAGAAACGGAAATCCTCCACCTCCTGTCGTTTCTATGGTAAGTGTTTTGACAATGAGTCTTTATTTATCTTGTTGCTAAATTGCAGCATATCAAGCATGTGCAAAACATTGGAAATATTTTTATATATTCAAATATTAAATTATTTCTAAAATCATCGACGGCTGAAAATCCCATACTTTTCCCTTCTTTCGCTTGCACGACACGGTAACTGTGTCGTTCGAGACAAATTGAAGCACCGTTGGAAATCCTTCATGGGATTAGCCTTTTTGATCCCATAGGATCGCATCGATCCCTACGTACTTAGTCTCTTCGCTCTGACGCCTCGCCCTAGTACGCTGCTGTGTAACACGTTGCACACCCAGGGTATAAACAGTACCTTGTCGGTGTGACCCTTCGTGTATTTCGTGTATGCCAATGCTAAACCCAGGCCAAGGACCTTGACCTAGACCATTACGACTCATCGCTTCGGTCTCACTGCAACCTCAAAGAGGATAACGTTTAACGCTCCTCTCGTCCTCGTCTTAAGAGTCGCATCGAATTCATGGTGCGTTGTACCATCGACAAGTACCAAACATCCTGTAATTAAGCGACAAATTAGCGACGTTCATCGAGAGACAAGGGGAATCGTAGTTCAAAGGAAACCTTGGAATCTTCTCGAGGAATTGCAATTACTCGGAGACGCTCGATTTCGAAGCCAATACACTCGAATTCACTCGATCGATCGTGGTGACAAGAAAGACATTCCATCGTTTCCGTTTTCACCGTGGGCATTTCCTACCGGGAAGTTCCTCGGTAGTCGAACCTCGACGGTCTCTCGACTTCGGTTTTCCTTTCGTTTTTCACGGTCTCGGACGAGGAGAGAGGAAAGGCGAGCGAGGAAGATAGCGGACGGCATCCGGAGGAAGGAAGGAATGTGGTTCTTCACATTCGTTTCCAGCGTAGGTATATCTCGATCTTCTTGGCCGAGCAGCCGGCGCGAGGTTACTGGGCAAACCAGTCTGCTGGTGCGGCATGTGTACCTCTGTCGACACGCCAACACGTGTGAGGATAATCCGTGTGTAAAACTATGTCCGGTGTACATACTCCCAGCTAGCATCCGACGGGGTTCCACTTCGTCACCAGCTCGTCCGGTTATCGACGACCGTCAAGGTCACATCGTTGAACTCTCGATTTACCACCCCCGTGTTTCTCCGTCTGCGTAGGTACACCGACAGCGTAAATAATTCTTCGTTGCCTAATTATAATACGATATAAGAGTCATTCGATAAATTTTCCCCTCTAATGGACAGTTTATTCACCGTTCCTCTCGTTGTTCGTACATCTACCTCTCTTTCGTGCATGTTTCTTGCCGGAATGCTACAAATCAAAGAACTTGGAAAAAATCATGAAAAGTGCCGTCGATTTTGTCATTTGAGGACTTTTTAAGCCCGTCGAGGAAAACAGTAACATGCGCACCCGCAGAAGGAATCGCGAAACGAAGACAGGTATCGGCACTTACTCCGTACCGTTTACCCCCGTTGCACCTCTTTTCACCCCTTGTTCCTCTCCTCAACCGTCATTCTCCTCCTCTACCACCTCCTCCTGCTTCTCTTGATACTGCTCGCTCTTCCTCCCCCTCTCCTACTCTCCCTTCGCCTCTGGGACGTCCCTCTCTCTTGGTAGGTCGGTGGTTCCTGTTCCTGCGGGTATTGATTCGCGTTGGCGGGCGGTCACCGCCCCCATAGTCGCTGTCTGCCGGTAGTCTACCCTTGTCCCAACGTTATGCTGCTATTTCGGCGGCCGATCTTCTTGCAACCCTTGTCACAGGAGAAAAAAGATCCTCTTATTGTTAGATAACGCTCCGTGAGTCGGATCGCTTTGCACCCGGGGTAAGATCGTTTCCAGCTTTTGACTTTTCCTTTGCTCTCGTTCGCGCTTACTTTCTTCCGGTCACCCGTAATTCTTGGCGTGTCGTCGACAATTCTATCGTTCTTCCGCATCGTGACAAACGGACATCGTTGGTTGTTGAAGCTCAACGTTCAACCTTTGCCTTTGCGCTCGTCTTACATCGATAATCGTAAGTTGCTATTTGCGAATTTACGCTTAAGAAGATAAGGATTCCTGATAGCTACGAATAAATCTGAAATCACAGTAATCTCTCTGATTGTGAACGTAACCGTGAAATGCGGAGACCCCAGTAACATGACCGATACGCCGCCAAAACACGTGTTCGTATTGTCCACGCGGCTCGGCCAGCCGTTACGAGAGATTTTCATTGGCTTCGTAGATACACAGAGGCGTCGTTAATTGTGCATTTTCAGGCGTTAAACGCGGGTAGTCTCGCGCAGGGAGGACCGACATGTATACGGGGATATCTGGCCATGCAAACGCGCCCGGTGTCGCGATACGGTAATTGGCAATATCGTCGGCGATAAAGGAATCAGCGTTACACCCGACGCAGCGCCCATCGAAACGTACAATTATGTAGCAAATCAAAACCGCGAAATGCTGCGCGGTCGTTGGCCGTACGGCAATTGCGTACGACCGCGATGCACGTGCGGTTTTCTCTTTCGCGATTCGTCCTCTCAACTGAATCATTTGTACGCGGCAACTTGTCGATGTTTTGTGGGATTTTAGAAGTCTCCTTCCTTCGGTAAAGCTCGGAAATCGGTAGTGGTATATTATTTCGAACTCAAATAGATTTTAACAAATTGTAAGCTTTGAACGAACGTTGAATCGTCGAAAGTTGAAGCACATGTATACGCATACGTTAAAAAGAATCTTTCTTAATCGATGAAGATTCAGACTTGACAGCACCGTTTGAAAATCTCTGTCTTTGTCCGCATATTCACCATGGCATTACTAGATGTAAACGAAGTGTAACCCCATAACATGCAACGAACACCGCGTAACCAATGCTTCGATCGGTTCGAGGTTTCCGAGAAATCGAACGCTCTAACTCGGCTTTGTTCGAGAATTGCTCTCTTTTCTTTTTGAGAGAGAATCTCTCCGGGGAAGCATTGTTTACCAAAAACAAGCATTCATGGATTCTAGGAATACAACAGGGGTGCGCGTGGAGATGTAGATAGCGAATTCTACCGCTCGATTTTTGTCCACCGATTTCGGACTTTTTCTGAATTCTCGATTTACGCGTGCAATGACATTCGCAAAGGCCACGAAGCACGTTATTGTGGAAAGACGATATTAAGTACAAAACCTGAGAGAGAGGTTTCCGAAACGGTTGGTTCCCTCTGCGGAAATCTGAAGCCATTGCGCATCTCTTATCTTTAATTCCCACGATACCAAAGTTTAAATTTTACGTGAAATTCCAGTAACGAGTTAATCCAAAAATGTTGAAAGAAATTCATCTTCCCGTGACTAATTATCGTATCACGTATCCTAACGTTCCGTATGTAACGGGAAAAGAAACAGAAGCAACGATGTCAGTAAAACGTTTGCGAAAAGGGAAAGAAAAAAAAGAGCGATCGAATCGGACGCGTTTACGCCAGTGTCGATAACACGTACATACGTCGACGTAGGAAAATTCGGGTGATTCGCGATGTATTCAGTACGATATCGAGGAAAGTGTGAAAATGTAGAACGTAAAGTTCTCCCTTGAAAATGGACGATGTATCAGGGACTGCGGTTGCTGCTCTCGTTGCCGTTGCCCGATATAAATAGCGCGATAAAAGCTGTTTTACTGCGCAAACGATTTCGTTTTATCGGTTTTCACGGCGTGCTACGATCGAACGACCAAACGAACGAGCAAGCCGGACAGAGAGTGTGTAGATACACGTTCCCATAGGCATCGAAATATATCGGTGGACGTGGGCATTGCATTGATAAATGAATTTTCGCCGTGCCACCTATACACACCAACCCCTTTTCTCTGTGCTCCTCCCCTGCTGAACGATCCTCCATGCAAGCGCGAAACGCTTAATGAAATAAACGTATCGACGTGGGACTGATTGCTGTGGCTAATTCGTCGATAAATTTATAGCCTCTCTTCTCTTGTTGTGTCTCGGACGAATTGCAAGAAAGAGAACGAAAGCGTCGGAGAAACTGGATGGGATTCCCAAATTGTGAAATTCATATTCACCACTGATTTTAACATCTTCGATCTTACTTTTAAGTATCTCGTGGCAAACAAATCTGTTCTTACAGCTTACGAGCGTTATAGAACAGAATCCTCAAACGTAACACGACACGTAGACACGGGAAGACTCTCGGAGACAAGCAATTTACAAAAACATCCTTGGAGCTTCGAGTTAAACAGACGTATCATTATTCGAACTTGTCGCGACAAGTTTTAAAAGCAAAGTCTCCCTTTAAGTAGCCGTTATTTCTTTCAATCCTTCATGATACCTCAAGGAACACCCTCGAATATGGTGTGCGTTATGTAACATATCGATCGAACGGGCTTTCAACGTTGCCTCGCAGACGGAATATGTTTACAAAACTACACTGTTCGATTGCGAAATTCTCAACGGACTCTGGCTCACGGTGAAACGTTACATTTCGACGTGGCAATGACTGTGTGCAAGAATTCGCATTTGAGGAAGAGTCTGGCTTACCCTGAATTACCAAGAGAAGGTGAAAAATCGTTTTTAATCGTCGAACGTGAGGGCAGTGAAAAAAGCGAAGAAAAGAGCCGGAAAGGAAGGGTCGAGGCCAATGACCAGTCGATAAAGTTCCGACCTCCGAGGCGAGAGAGCAGAAGTGGAAAAAGAAAAAGGACAGGCAGAAGGTGATGGAGGAAGAGAGAAACCTGAAAGGTACGGGAAGAGGTTGGCTCCTGAGGGTTATGTTTGGGTGCTGTCGCGGCACATCCCGTTTTATCACGCCTCGGGTTTACGTTGCCCTAGGTCACGATGTCAAGAGAACGGAAGGATTTTCCCCTTGAGAGCAGATGAGAGTACGGAGAAAGAGAGAAATAGAGAGGGCGAGAGATGGTAGAAGAGGAAAGGTGGAAAACATGAAGGAGGTGGCGGGGGAGGTGGTGGCTGAGGGATCACGGACTCGGTTGGCGAGACGCCCGGGTCTTCGATGCTATCAACCTCGACCACAAACACCGATTCACGGCCACTTTGGGGGTTCCCCGGAGTTTCTCGGCCCGCCACCTCTGATACTCTCCGGGACTATCCACGCGACCCACTTCTTTATCCACTTATATGTGATTTTTAGATCATACCACCATTTTATGCGTTGAATGTTTCGTTTCTTTCTCTTATTTCTATTTGTTCATGTAACAGAAATGTATGGCACGGTGACGACGATATGCAACTTGCAAATCGTGAAATATCACACACGTAATACGAACGTAATAGTTTTGATGAATTTCAAATTTCTTAATTTGCAAATGTTCGGTAAAACGACCGGAATCCTCCTTATGCTTTAATTAACGTTATTTGTAACCTTGTTACACTATATTTCACTAAAACTGAACCAAAATGCAGCATATTTAAAAAGAAATCAAATATACAGAATCTGAAAACTGATATTGGATGAAATTTCACTCGTGAACCGGGAGATGGGTAAAATGTTGCAATAATGAGGCGAACAAATACGAAAGATAGACAAATTAGACTTTGACATGCATCGAACAACGTTGCTGATCGCTGATAACGTAGGGTTAAGCGTATTGGAATCAATGCATCGGAAACCTTTGTCTTATCTTATCCGACATGGCGCTTGCTCGAAGCAAATCGCATTCTCATTTTATCCTGATATCTGTCAACAAATTCACCCATTGCCTATTGCAAGGAAATTTCACTTCTTTGGTTTATGTCGTAAATGGAATTACCGTCGCAACTCAATGCCAGTTAATTGAACTGTACCGGCTGAAGTAAAAATCCGCAAAATGGTTCCGATGTACAAGAAATACAATGCTGGAACTGTATTCCGATTAATTTTGTAACCCTATCTAACGCGTTAAGAGGCAACCATTACTTATAATTACAAAATGGTACTGTTATATGAAATGATTGTTTCGCAAAATCACTTTCATTCGTATGTCTGAACGGGAATTGTATAGAGCAATTGAGAAAAGACATTCCTGCACCCTGCTGTGAAAGAGCTCCGATCTTTCATTTAGATATATGTCCAACACGACTTGGGAAATCGATTGAAAGAGAACGAAGGAGCATAGAACGAGCGAGAGGTGCGCACCGCGATGGAAGAAAGCGAAATAGAATGACAAAGATCGTTGGAGGTGTATGGACGAACGAACTGATCGTTCATACTCGTGACTTTCGTTTTGTCCGAAGTTTTATAGTCCGGTTGCGAGTTTGCCAGTTCTTTCCGTCGTTCCATTCGCCTGCCTAACTCCTCTCTCTTTCCTCCCTCCTTTATTCTGTCTTTTTTCCGTCTCCCTCTTTCCGAACGTTTCTTTTCGCTGCTCTTGCTCTTTCTGACTTTCTCTCATTCTCTCTGTCTCCCTATATTTCTCTTACTCCCTCTTTCTCTATCTTCTCCCTCTTCCCCCTCTAACGCATCTATCAAACTGTCTCTCTCTCGTTCCATCCATCTTTCTGTTTTTCTCTAGCTTTATTCGAACGGTGTCGCTTTCTCTTCAGCCATCTCACTCTCTCTCCCTCTTTTTCTCAAACTATGCATCTTTCCCATTCTCTCTCGATAGCTTCCTTCCACCGAAGGGACTCCATCTTTCTCAGTCCATCCTACTCACACACGCAAATGCACCCACTTGCACATAAGGCAACAGACAATACGAACATCTATATGCATATATATAAATATATATATATATATATATATATATATATATATATACATCGAGATTCTATCTCCCTCTTACCGGTGGTTCACGGCTTGAGCGGCCGCGAATGGAGTGGAGGTCGAGTGAACGAACCAGGGAACGACGAACAAAAATAAAATAAAAGTGCATCGTGCAGGTACATATAGTTCTTCATACGTGGTATACGATTTCATTGTGTTGAGTCCTCGTTGAACGTGAGAATCCACATGAAAGCTCCGGACGGCAAACGTGTAAAGGCGTACTGTGTCGACCGCCATTTACCGTCGCGAATATTACATTTCTTCGCGAGCTTTATGTTTACGTGATCAAGTAGGTGTTTACGTAGTTTTACAAGATTTTTGATGTTTTCGAGTCAGGAAAGAAACTACGATCCTTTCGCACAAAATACAAGAAAACACAACGATGAAGGAGTTGTAATAGCGCTTGAACTTACGTTAAAAAGTTCTACGATGGTACCGAAAGGTACCGTCATTTTTCCCCAAGATACAGAAGATTCTACACGACTAAACTTGACACTAGTATGCAAGATCCTACTAGGAAAAAAATGATTTTTAGTATATAACAGAATGTATATAGAGCTGTAATTTGAATAAATGTCAATAAAAAGAGCGGAATTGCTTAAGATCGCGTTAAGAAATATAGTTGAGAGTCACTGTGCCGTACATACTAAAAGAACCATTGCTGACGAATGGCTGTTCCCCCATCGTATGCTGCGCGGTGAATCTCGACTATCGTGGGAGAAGTACCAAGTCATAGTCGTATTGTACTTTTGTGATACGAAGAATCTCAGCCTGTCTTTCGTTTTGCCATCCACAATTGCTGTAAATTCTATGAAAAATAAAAACACAATATCCATCCAATACCAAATTTCGATTGATCCTTTGCGGACGGAGGCATTTCGAACAACGCGAGATATCATTTATTTAACGATGAAAAACTAAATTTTTACAAAAAAGTCGGAGTGTTGATATATAGAAATTATAAATTATTATTTGTATAATAATATTTTAACGGTATATTTCAATTTTTCAACTCTAAACATGTATACAATTAAATCTTGTCTCAGGCCACATTTATGTGCTCTTATTTCTCAAAGGGTTAAAATTGAATTTTCTCGTTCTATGAATCCCAGAGGGAAGCTACTACAGGCGACCCTCGATTTTCGCACACTCTACTTTCGCACAATTCGCTATTTTGCACATTTTGAAAAATTCAATTTTTTAAAGATTTTTGTCGTTATTTCAAAAATTGCTTCTATGCAGTTAGTCCCTCGGAGTAAGGTCCTCAAAGACAATATTAGAGGGCCCTGAGGTTATCTTCTATTGTAACATTGTCTCTAGTGTTAACTATTACCTAGATGTTGAAAAATCTCATGATCGCAAAGAAACCATATTAACACTGGATATACGGAGCCAATTTGGCTCATGCAAAATTTGATTACTACATGTATAATATATTGGTTAGTTAATTTTTTGATAATAAATCTTTCATTTCAATTGATTTGGAATTATTTTCTTTGCAGAAAATTTCAATTTCCTTGTATGATTCAAATTGGCACATTTCAGAAAAATAGATATATTAACATCCGCAAATCTAGTGTCAATATATAACGTTTTATTATTAATATATAACTTTCAAACATTCAACATTCGCACACATTTTCAGGAACCAATTATGTGCGAAAGTCGAGGGCCGCCTGTAGTTCCTAATTGTAACTCTTTGGTTAGCACCAAGAGTGATCAAGACAATCACAATGACTGGTTCTTAATTCTTTTTTAACTTTCCATACTTATAAGGTAACAATGTTGTAGATGTTTCGCATCCGTTCTACGAAGTATAAATGATTGGATCAATCAACTTTTCACCTTTAGATTCAATTTTTTCAAAAGAATTTATCTAATATAGGTAGTTCTGGTATTAAAGATTTGTATCCATTATAAAGTTTATTAAGACGCGAGCCGATGTTGCAGTGCGAACGGTGATAATTTAATTGCAAAGTAATAATAGAGATTCGATGTTTTTCACAGTCGCCCGGAGTTATGCCATTTTACGGCGATTCCGGTGCCGGATTCCGGCCGGCAGCTGGTTTTGGGAATACTGTTTGGCACCAGGGAGTTGGTCCTGTGGGAGCAGTTGCGGTTGAAACGTCAGCAGCAGCATGGTCACCTCAGCAGTTCATTCAACAAATTCCCGCTCCGAATCAGCTCGAAGAGCTGAGGTACCATACCCAGTACACCGCGGCCGCGTCGTACCACCCACAACCAGGTAATTCAGAAACAAGATGCCCTTTTGAATTTTATATTTAAGAAATTATAATAAGATGTAAGAAAAAAATCTGAAAAGTTGAACCTGTCAGTTATTTTGCGTTGAATCAATGTACATTACATGATCAAAGTATTTTGTAAAAATAATAAGGAAATTTAATCCTTTGATCGTGCTGATTTCTGTCTCATTGTACAAAATCTTATTCAACGTTCACTTGGAAAGAATAGTTCATATACTTTAAAAAGAAGAACAAGTGAATTAGTCCTTCAATATATCCTTTTTGATATTATCAGAGAAAAATAATTTCCATTATAATAATTACGTTATATTACGAAGCATGATAAATAAAAAAATATTGTACGAAGTATGAGTAATTATTAAATCTCTTTGTAATAATGATATTTCAACTTCATTTCGACATTTGATATATCAGGGTGGCGGGTTATATATAATTTTTTATTTTGTGATTTTGTTGATATTTGTACTCGTATGTAAAACAGAATACGAATTTTGTGATTATAGTCGCATATCAGCAGCAGACTTTCATTACGACGGATCAGTCGGCGTTTCAACGAGCCGGAGCGACAGGACAATACACAATCACGGGCCAACCCTCGCCCTTGCCACCAGTCGCCCCACAAACGGTACCATCGACAGCTCAGAGGCCACTAAACGGTCAATTCATGGATCCCGCTGCTACTGCTACCCAATCAGTTGGTTACGAAAGGCAGGATTACGTCAATGGTTATCAACAACAGGTACCATCATAGATCAATTACCGATAATTAATTAGAGCGTCTGCCGAAAACAGTTACTTTGATCGAATGTAAAAAATTGTTAAATCGTAAAGAGAAATGTATTCATAGATCTGATAGAATTTCAAATACACTTTGGTATCTTGTTAAAGTGTATTTGAACGATGAAGTACGTAAGCCATCTATGATGCTACATCGACTACGATTTTAAGTTACAGATCGAATGATGCTCTTTTCAGGACGTGACGATGGCCCCGCCGCCTTCAACCACCCCAACGAGCCGTAGTAGCTCAGTGCACATGGATAACCAACAGCAACAGGCCTCTCAGCAGCAATCGTCGCAACCACAACCACAATCAGCCGACACACAAGTGAAAGGATTTGCAACGATCGCTGCCAACAACGTGTCGGGAAACGAGATGCCTGGGTATCCACTTCAACCGGACCCACAGAGTTTACACAGCTCTAACGGATATCCAGGCTACGTGGAAATGGGTCAGCAACAAGTGCAGAGCCAATGGCAATCACAGGTGGCTCAACAACAGCAGCAACATCAGCAACATCAACAACATCAACAACAGCAGCAACAGCAACAGCAGCAGCAACAGCAGCAGCAACAGCAGCAGCAACAACAGCAGCAGCAACAACAGCAGCAGCAACATATGCAGCGGCAGCATACTGTGCCTGATGGTAGCCAACGACACATATGGTCCGACACTAGTACCAGTACAAAGATAAATAACATGAATAACAACATGGCTTGGTCAGATGGAACTTTGCAGCACCAACATCAACAGCAAAAATCTTCTCAACAACAGCAATCTATGCAAAGTAATATGAATAAGCAAGCGGAACAGCAGCAAAGTATACAAATGCAAGGGCAGCAGGAACTACCCAGGCCGGCCAGTCATATGAGTTGGGAGAATGGTAGCGTTAAGGAGCCGCAAACACCGCAGTCGTGGACAGACAATACCGATAATCAGCAGCAACAAACTCAGGGAAACTGGTCACGGCAAAGTCCAAAACTGAGGGAGGCACAGAATCCGAGATTAACGCCTTCTAGTCAACAACAACCTCAGCATCAAGGCTGGTTACAGCACTCTCCCAAATTGTCGGAGCATCAACAAAATCCATCCCACCAAAGTGCCAGAATGACACCCTCCAGTCAGCACAACTGGCAGCAGAGTAGTCCAGAAATGCAGGCGCAGCAGAATTCGGCTCAACAAAATCCAAGATTAACACCGTCTGGTCAGCAAATGCAACAGCAGCAACAGCAACAACAACCTCCGCAGCAGCAGCAACAACAGCAACACCAACACCAACAGCAACAGCAACAGTGGCAACAGCAAACGAAGCTCGAAAAGAATCCTAGACTTACTCCTTCCAATCAAATGTCTTGGCCGGACACCCCAACTAGTCAACCAAATTGGTCACCAAATAGTATAAAAAGCGACGGTAGTCAGCAACCACAGCAACAATGGCCAGATTCTCAACCTAGTCCAAGAAGAACTCCCGGCCATCAGTCTTCCCCGTGGCAGTCTCAGTCCGGGCAGGAGAATAAAGTCGAAAATCAAATATGGTCACCAAATTCCGTGACGGAAAATCAACCGACTTGGGGGCAACAAGCGACAAAGCAAGACATTCAGAACTCCGGAGAAAGACTGATTTGGCAGCAACAAATGACTGACACTAGTAGTAAACCAAACGGGTTTCCAGATAATCAAGATGCTCAGGAGAATAACGTATTTGCTCAATCTAATCGCGTAAATTTAAACAGTCGACTAAAATCCATGATTCTAAATAAACAACAACAACAACAGCAGCAGCAGCAACAACAACAGCAGCAGCAACAACAACAACAGCAGCAGCAGCAACAACAACAGCAGCAGCAGCAGCAGCAACAACAACAACAGCAACAAATGCAGCAGCAGCAGCAACAGCAACAGCAACAGCTTCAAATGAACCATCAGGAGCAACAGCAGCATCACAATATACACCATCAAATGCAATCGCAGCACGTTAATAGCAATAGCGGCTCGAACAGAGAATATCATACGGACGATCGAATACGAGAGTCGCACGAGAACGCAGATAAGATGCAAGAGAAACAAGCGGACCAGTATTTAAATCAATCCAACATTATCTCAATGACACAATCAAACGAATCTATGACCGGTAATTTTTTATTGCATAGCCACCACCCTCGGGTCGATAGCTTGCCCGACGGTGGTGGCTTATGGGAATGGTCAGGAGGAGATAATAATTTAAATAGCACTAGTGTACTATCGGAAAACGGAATGACGGCCATCGAAAGTTTCATGAAATTTGATTCGGAAGATAAGGACGTCCTTGAAAAGTCTGCTGAAAAACATCGCGAGAAGCAAGAAGACCAACAGGAAGATTTGTGGAAAGAAGGAAGCGAGACCCACGACAATCAAAATATCGACAACAAGTCCTTCCAGAGGAAATTGTGTATAAAGCAAACTGACGAGAGGCCTTTCGGACAATACGAGAAGAACGCAGAAGATGTCAACAAGAAGGAAGACGATCTCGATTTTTCAGAAACATCACAGGTGCCCTTAATTACCCAGAACGAGCAATCATATACCGGAGAGAGCAACAAAACGTCACTGGGGGATGCGAACAATCTGAATTGCGATTCCTCGCAGAGCATTAAACAGGAAAGCATGGGAGAATACGGCTGTTCGAGTTCTATATGCGCCTCGTCACCAGCGGCTTCTTCGAAAAGTGAGAACTGCATGTCGAAGGAGATTAAAATTGAGCCCGATCAGAAATCTCACGAAAGTAGCGATTATAAGTTCAGAGGTGACGGCGGTCCCGCTAAGGTATCACCGGGAATCGGTTCTTGGTGCTGCCGAAGAGGTGGCACAGAACAACCCACTCCCGAGCATCTACGGGAGGGTTGTTGCCAAGGTCTTCAGACAAGAGACGAAATACTGGCTGATTCACCCGATAAGTCATGCACTGACGTAAAAAGCGAAGGCCCACAGAGTCCGAGAAGCGGTAGCGTGCCCTCGACTACAAAATTGCAAGACCACTTGGACAAACTGAAGAACAATGTCAGGACCGAAGTACCGGACTGCAACTGCTTTCCCGCCGACAAATGTGAGTTGCTATTGAGTATTCAGCACGACACTAACATTGAGAGAACACACTAACCACGAATAATCCATACACGAAAGAAAAAAAATTCAGTTAAGAAACGTACTAATATTATGGCCGATACACCGATTATGAGCCTTGTCAGTGACTCAGAGAAGAATGCACGTACCTAACTTACCCCTTTCTCAGGGGCCATACCTACATACGTGGCATAAATGTTTCCGCTTCTGTTGCTTCCTTTCGTTGAAACGTCAGTCTCGTAAGTAAAATGAGGTTCAACCACAAGGTCCACCAGAGCCCGGTTCGTACTACACTCATCTTGGGGCGGCTGCAAGCCTGCCTGACCTTCGGAACGATCTTGAAAGGAGAACCGGCCTTAAGGGTAGCGCTATAAGATTCGAGAAAGTCATCTACACTGGAAAGGAGGGCAAGACCACTCAGGGATGTCCAATGGCTAAATGGGTAAGCTGGTGTTCGTCGATTACGTTTTTCTCTTCGTTTTATATCTAAAAGTTCACCTATGATATCCACTATTTTCCCGAATATACAATCTTTCGTGATGGGATTATAATATCAGTGATTCGCTAGATAATTCGACGATCTGGTATGGAAGAGAAGATCCTCACTATAGTAAAACACCGTCAAGGACACAAGTGTCCTACAGCCTGGATCGTTGTAGCTATGGTCGCTTGGGAAGGTGTACCGACCCACGAGGCTGATCGAATTTACTCACTGTTGAGTCATAAACTCAATCGATTTGGTCTACCCACGACCAGAAGGTGTGAAACGAACGAACCTAGAACTTGTGCATGCCAAGGGCTCGATCCTGATACCTGTGGAGCGAGCTTTTCCTTCGGATGTTCCTGGTCAATGTATTATAATGGTTGCAAATATGCCAGAAGTAAAACCGTCCGCAAATTTCGATTATCAGTGCGATCAGAGGTGAGAGGCTGCTTATTTTGTCGTTTATTAAGATTATCGCGTTAAATTGAGAAAGTTGTACGTTGTGCAACGGGTGAAATATATAATGAACGTTCTGATTTTTTCTTGTAGGAGCAAGAAGTCGAAGAAAGAATGCATGTCCTAGCAACGCTCTTATCACCCCTCTATCTTAGTCTTGCACCGGAAGCTTTTAATAATCAAACACAGTTCGAGCGAGAAGCGAGTGAGTGCCGTTTGGGATTTAAACCTGGTCGACCCTTTTCCGGTGTCACAGCCTGCATTGACTTTTGCGCACACTCTCATCGTGATCTTCACAACATGAACAATGGATGTACTGTGGTAAGTGTATTCGACTTAACGCTGCTTCAAATTCTTTTATAAGCATTTTCTGTTTGAATTTTTACATTTATGCAATTTGCCTCTCAGGTGGTGACCTTAACGAAACATCGGTCATTAACAAAACCTGATGACGAACAATTACACGTTCTTCCGCTTTACATCATGGATACTACAGATGAGTATGGTTCAAAAGAGGGTCAAGAAGAGAAGGTCCGCGCCGGTGCTCTCGAGGCTCTCACGAAGTATGCTTCTTTCAATTACTCTTCGGTTACTCTTACTTTTTTCTCGGAATTACAAAAAGATCTTACTCTACAAAATTGATTGCTTTTTTGTCATAGATATCCATGCGAAGTTAGAGTTCGGTCGGTTCCACTTCAACCCTGCAGACGGCACGGGAAAAAGAGGAAAGAAGACGAACCGGATACAGTGAGTAACAAAAAAGACGGTTCAAAGAATGCCTCTGAGAAAATGGCAGAGCCAAGTCGTGCCCCAGGACAACAAGATCCCACGAGACCACAAATGAGGGATTCTCAGCTATCCCTGGAAATGGCGTCCATGTTTGAAGGGATGGACGCGCAATTGCAGAGCTCTCAGGTATCGTCCACCGTTCTAGACAGTCCGGTCTCCATGTATCAAGGTTGGGGTTATCAGAACGAACAACAGTGGGGCAGAAATGGTTGGCTCGATCAGAGAAAAAATAACTGGTTAAATCCTTGGGGTGAATATTCTTTCGGCGGTTTAGACAGAGACGTGAAGGTAGATCCTGACAGTACGAGTCTAGATGACACAAGGCCTAGAAGTGCTGTCTCGCAAGACGATCATCGGCCGGGTTCTCGAAATTTGCCAAATTCAACAATGGATTCACCGAGAGGTTGTTATCCGCATTCACCAAGAACACATCCAAATTCGCCGAGAAGTTCACATGCAGGAACACCTGGTGACATGTCATACGCCATGTCGCCTAGAAGCTGTCCTCCAACATTGCAAGATCAGAAAATGGTCTCACCAAGAAGTTCGGGATGTCCGACGAACGAAACGAATTATACTCCTACCTCTAGAAGTTACTCAAACATCTACGATAATCGACAGAGCAATGCTTCTCCGAAGATTGGTTGTTTGAGTTCTTCGGCGT
Organism: Cerceris rybyensis; assembly: GCA_910591515.1. Classification (NCBI taxonomy): domain Eukaryota; kingdom Metazoa; phylum Arthropoda; class Insecta; order Hymenoptera; family Crabronidae; genus Cerceris; species Cerceris rybyensis. The sequence goes on along the minus strand of OU342796.1, from coordinate 1,223,953 downwards.
ACGTAGAACATTCGCAGGGAAATGCATTTGGACGAATAAATCAGTCGCACAACATGAACAATATTCGTCACGTTGGACATAATTGTCCAGACAATCAATCAAAACTTTTGCACGCGAAAAGTCCGCAGGACTTTAATCAGCCAAGGTATCCTGGTGTAGCGCAGAATTATTTCGAAGCACAGAATTCGTTAAAGTTAATGCCACCGAAATCACAAGCCGAGCAGACCTTCTCAAACAGGATGCAGAGTCCTCATACGTCTCAAACGGCAAAGAACTTGCCGTATCAAAATCAGCACGGCAATTTAAATCCGGCAGATGCGTTTTCTGGACTTGCCGGGAATCCCTGCATGGATGGAAATGCTAGTCATAAACCATTTGGTGCTGCCAATGCGGATCTTCTACTCCATGGTTCTTTGCATTTACCTCCGATAGACCCACAGAACGACGCTCAAGTACCACCAGGATCAAACAATCAACGAAAATTCTTCCACAGATCGCAGAAACCACCCGAGCAAAAAGCATCCGCTACGAATCAATTGTCACCGTCTCCATCCGATCAAGTAGGGAGCTGGAACATGCTCGGTACTTGGTATCCTGATCAGGGAAAACCTCTGGAACAACAAACTTTCAACGATCAAATCGTGCACAATAGAAATCACCAACAAGTCGTAGATCATCAAAAAAATTTTAACTGGAACGAAAGAATCCCTCATCCCGACCAGTCGAAAGCTACCTGTTGGGAAACACCCAGCGATCCCTCTCCCTTTCGAGTACCTAAAGGCAGACCACCTTCGAGGACTGCATCGAATCAGAACCCAGCTGCAGACAATACATATCAGAATTCTTCCACTCGAACGTTCCTCAAGCCTCAGGAACCTCTACGAGCAGGCATTTATGCCGATAGCCCGAGTAACGCGGTTCAAAGTAGTTGCGGAGCCAATCAGAACAATCAACAACGGACGGACTGGTCCGAGGATAAATTGAAGGAAAGATTTCACGAAGCCAGACAGAATGTCCCTAATCAAAATTCAAACTGTCTGACATGGGCGGAAGAGATGAAACAGGTGCAAGACTTGCATACGATGTCAGGCCTCGGACATCCTCATACGTTTCCTCAGTACGGATACCCAACGTATCCGGTATTCGACAAGCCATACTCGAACTCTTGGGAAGGTTACAACTATCATCAGCCGTATCATCATCAAACACCGGAATATCCACCGCAATTTTATCAACAACCGAAGAGAGAAGCGTGCTTCCATTCGCCTCAGTATCCCTATCAAGGAATGCCGACGTACCAGGGCTTAAATCCTGGCTGGGCAAGATGGGACACTCCACGATGGGACATATACGGGCCGCCTCCTTACTTTCCTGTATTACCCGAACCACCACCGAAAGCCGAGCCTCTCGGTAAGGTGGCGGATTATTCCGATAACGAGGAGTGTTTCAACGACTCGCAGATGGGCGGAGTTGCGATAGCGCTGGGTCACGGTAGCGTACTTTTCGAATGTGCCAAACACGAAATGCACGCTACCACGGCCCTGAAGAAACCTAATCGTCTCAATCCTACCAGAATTAGTTTGGTCTTTTATCAGCATCGTAATCTCAATAGACCGAGGCACGGTTGGGACGAATGGGAAGAAAAGATGAGACTACGAAAGTTGGGTGTCGCGAGTACGACTACCAGCACCACCAGTTCGTCGACTACATCGCAATCGCAATCCACCCCATCAACACCGACGAGTCCGACCAATGCATCCAATAGCGAAAAATCCACACCATTGCCCCATGTACCTAACGTTCCTAGCTCACAATTCATGATGAGATCTCCCACTTACACCACCATGACCTGGACGACGCTTTTCCCTATGCATCCCTGCATGATAACAGGCCCGTATCAGGAAGGAGGAGCCATTGGATGAGTGACCGTCGGAGGGCACGGTTCTAGCAATCGATGACCACGAATCGTGTCGGGAATCGTTTGAGCAATCGATTACCGAAACGACGAATAACGTCCCGATGGGATGATGTTTCAAGATCCCTTCGATGCGCGAGAAAGACGACAAGAGGCGAAGTCAGGAGAACTGAACGATACACGAGAAATCGAACAAATCAAAGTCACCGCCCGCCTGATCATTCATAAGCACCGCAACGTTTCATCGTTGAAGAAACAAAAGCGAAGAGTCAAAGAGGAGATCAAAGGCAACCAAGCGACAAACGTACGATCGTTACGAGGGGTTTTATATTTACGATTGTCATTGTCCTGTATATGTGTATAGTTATTTACTGACAAAGCAAAAAAAAACACGTTTGCACTGCCATTTTTCTATTTCACATTTTTTCGGTGAATATAACAATAGGAGAAAAACGGTAGATAAGTGGAAAACGATCATTGAAAGAAAAGATTCACAGAATTCACCCACTTTATCGGGGCTTCCCTTTTTATATCGATCTTTTACACGAATCACGGTAAGATAGTAAGAAGAGCAAGAAGTATGGACAAGCGAAACCGCGCGTCCGTGATTCAATAAGAACAGACAAAGAAAAAAGCGAAGATTTTAACGGGCGTACGTTAAAAGGTGGACGGCGAGGATACAGGGATGGAAGGCGTGGAATTATACGATTTAAAAAAATTGCCGAACGGGACATTCAATCTTCGATCGTTCGGAAGAGAGTGAAGAAAAAGGATGAACGACACTGTATGAAGCAGCCGAAGAGTAAGCAAAGGAATCGTCTTAAAGAGGAAACTAATCGTAACTGAAGGCAACGCATGGCAATTGGAAGAGGTAGAGTAGCGATCGGCTACGTCTTATCGTGCAGAGACTTTGATACGATAGATTTAACGAAACAAAAAAAAAGAAAAAAGAGGAAAACGTGTCGATTGTACAATTTAATTAATAACGCATAAAGATTTCGTGTTGGTAGAATTGTAATCGTAATTAGCTAGTCCAAGCCTAGATGACAAATTATGCGAATGTTACACGCCACAGAGAGAGGCATGCGTGTAACTACTGTAACTCGATGAAACGGAAGATGACCCTCTGGCTACCGATCAATGAGGAGAAGATTTTTCTTGTTTCGCTGAGTCACGTGGCACGTGCACTATTTTCACTTCTAACGTACCACGCATGGTGCACGTGACTGAGCGAGATGAGAAAAACCTTCCCCTAATTTCCGGTATCAGGAGCGTCAGATTCAATTTCCCTCGCTGTACATCGATACGTAAACGCCGGTACGATCGTCGTACATGGCGTAAAGTATTAGTCGCGCAGAGGCCGATTTGTCGTTCCTGGTATTTTTCGCACATTTGTAATATGTATGTTTGCATCGATTACACACCCCCCGATCGTCCGTTTGAATTTAATCGACAAGTAGGTTATTACATCTCCCTCCACCCCAATATACGCTACATACACCCCCCCCCACACACACACACACATACACAACACCCAGCAGAACCAGCGTTAGTTTGGCGATTGTTTGTAAAAGTTACTGCACAATCCTGACGAGGCTCCGTGGACAATCTCTTGTGCTCTCTCCCACCCATCGGAGAGGACGGAGCGCCACACGAAAATGATCTCAAGTTTTTAATCTAATTAAACGGTAAATATCTCATTTCCTTTTTTTGTTCGCCTTTGTACATTGCGCTTGTTAATCATCGTATTTATTTGTATGCACATGTTCGCACTCGTAGAGCTATGTACTAGATGAAAGGATGAAAAAAAAAACAAACATACGAATGTATCGTTAATCGTGGAAAGACACGCGACAAATACTAACCACTCGTCCTTCGGGTCGGCTGAGTACAAAGCATTTCTCTAACAATCACTTGAGACGTAAGCAGGGACGTATTTTGTTCTTAGGAACGCGCGCGTATGCCGTAAACGGAAATTTGAAGCGGCGATAAGTGGAAATCTTTCTTGTTGTCTTCTTCTTCGTAATACATTCGACGTTCTTCCGACTGTTTTTCCATGCGAGATTGTTTAGTTACGCTTGAGAACAACGGAGGATGATGATACCCGTCGAAGAGTACATAATAGGAGGTCAAGTACCGTCGATTCCGTTGCGCATCGAAGTTTACGATTGAGCCGCAATGATCTCGAGTTTAAGAGATTAGAATGATGTGAACACGGTGGCCGGTATCCTTCGCGATAGACGAAGGAGGAAGTGAGAAGAAAAAGACACGCACAGACACGTATGTAGGTACTTGGTGGAAAACAGTCACGGTCTCCCCAGTGTTTTTTACGACGGTAATGAAGAATTGTATCGAAGTCAGATAGAGCCAAAACGATCTATATTTTATGTCTATTTTCGAACTTTTTTTGTAAATATTAGGCGATTTTTTTATTGTTTCGTATAAAGTCCCCCACCTTAGATCTACATATTTTATCGTCCCTCTCTATCATTTCTTTTTTCTTTTTTTTCTAATCGTGTCTCGTAATAGCCCATAGATGTTAAGAGTTTTTATTGTCGGTGTAGTTAACAAACAAACGCGAAGGAGGAGATAGGAGAGAATTGATATACGAATATATCCACGGTAGAGCGGACGAGGATTCTACCCTATTTATTTATTTTTTTCTTCTTTTTCCATGGAAAATGGTAATCATGTTGTATCTCGACTCGGTGCGACCAAAATTTAGCGCGATTTCTCGAGGTTTCTCGGCGCGATTTCTTTCTTATTTTTTCTCTCACTCTCACTTTCCCTTTCGTTCTCTCTTTCTCTATCTATTTATCTATCTATCTAACTATTTATCTTTTTCCCACTTTCTACACAATACTTTCTTTCTTTTTCGCTTCACATTTCCTCTCAATTTAAAGTATAAAGAACAGGCACATGAAGCACGGACAGGCCCGCGAAAGCTTTTCTTTCGAATTCGTATTACTCGAGACGCGCCTGAGGGTCGTGGACGGTGACTGCAAAAAATGAAGTGCGAAAAATTAGCAAAATGTGAGCTCAGAGGAGAAGGAAAAAGAAAAGACGCGTCCGACCCTCGCCCCACCGGAGTATTATAAGAATCATTAATATATTATCATTCTCATTATTATCGTACGTAGTAGTAATAATAATTATAGCGGCAACAGTAATAATTAGTAATATAATCTAATTTAATCGATTATTTATTAGTTAAGTTTGACGAAAGGTAAAGAAAACAAAAACGATGAAAATCATTGTTCTATTGCTATTCTATTTTGATCGCGGGCAGCGCTATCCCGGGAACGAAATACACCGAGTTCGTTGAAAGTGCAACAAGTCTTTTGTGGTTCAGTTCTTTTAAATGTTCGACTTCGAAACCGGTTTACTTTTCACGCACTTCGTAACTTCCTGAGGATTATACACGAACGCCCCCGAGAATCGAACCGTTTGTCGTGATGTTATTATTTTCTTTGAAAGAAAGTAAAAGAAGAAAGACGTCAGTCTTTATCTATATTATCTTTGTTTACTTTCTGACCGTACAAATTCTATTTATTAAGGGTATAAATTATGTCGCGAAAATCTTCTCCGTTTGATTTGCGAATGAAGCATCCCGGTTATGGGGACAACGGGAACAAGTCCATGTAAATTGCGATTAGGAATTCGATGGTCGTTCAATTAACCCTTCAGCGATGGAGGATATTGACACTAGAAGTACCGGTGTTAAATCTGTTATATTTAATTGTATTAAATAAGTAATTCAGAAAAAGGGGAGTTAAAAGATGTAAAAGATGATTAATTCAGTAATTTATGTCTTATAAGGTGAACATAGAGTATGTATTTTATGGCTCCCCTATAAAGTCGGAGAACTTTTATAAGAAATAAGGAATCAATCATTTTGACTGCTGTGGTAGTTCCAGGGTTAATATATCGTAGATCTCTACATTTAATTATTTCTATTGTTTTTAGTAATGAATTTTTAGTCTTTAAATTTTAATAAATATCGAGGAAATCTATCGACGATTTTCTTCTTTCTATTAGATTAATTGCTTTTCTTAGAAAATCTATTAAAGTTAACGGTTTAATTTTTGTATAGACTTCCGATTGACCTATTGCTTGAGGGATGAATTTTACGGAAAATCTATTTTCTATACTGAAAAAAATACTCAAATTGCAAAGAGCAAGAACAAGAATTACAATCGTGTAATTGATACCAACGCCGAAGGGTTAATCCGTGCTATCTTAATTGATCGCTATTTTTTCTCTCTTCCTATTATTACATCGATTGTTACACAAAGCAATCGTCATCTATACATCACTGATACAATGTCGAAAAATAAAAAAAATGGCTGAACGAAAAAAAAAAATTAACACTGAAACCGCAGAAGCCGCGAAGCACGTTTTCCTCGGGATCGGACCCGGGTTAATTCCCGTTCGTAGGTTCTAAATTGCTCTGTTCCAATCTACATCGTTGTTCACCATTATTTTTTGCCCCTCGCATCGTGGTTCCCTCGTAAAAACGGCTCACAATCAGTTAGAATGCAAAACGTTTCTATCGCACCACTTATTTTGCATTCTTTGCCCCAATAACGTTGAAGCATTCCTTTTTGGCGAGAAATCTTTCAAAATCTCTCAATTCCTGTTGCTCACAACTCGACCGATAAACGAATCTCCGTCGATTGTTTTCGAATGGTCGAACGACGAACGATGCAAGTACAATCGAATGTAACACTATATCAATTTTCTGTAAAATACGAATCAGAGGAAAGGCGAACGGATTAGCTATAAAATCTTTTTTTATACCAATTTCTTGATCAAGATGTTTACTAATCGAGATTATTCGTTAATCGCGAAACAAGTAATGGAAGTTGACTTGTCAGTGCCAGTTAAGAGGCTACAAATGATAGTTATTAATTAATGCATTGCGAAGAACCTGAGTAAAAAACGAAATAGCAAATTTGAATCCGTTGAATCTTCTTATTCGTGTCGTAATTGGTGGATGTTCGAGAAGAGTAGGAGTTTATTGGTGATGTAAATTACGATATCAGGTAGAAGAAATAACGTACTGAAATAGTAGTCGTTGTTAAAGAGCATAATACTCATAGTCCAAACCGTCGAAAATGGACGAAAATAGTAGAAGCAAATTCTAAATGCAGTTTCCCAAGAACATAAATAAAGACCACTTCGGTCGGACATCCTCCAAACGTGTATCTCGTTCGTTCGTTCGAAGCTCAAAGGCTCCGCAAGGCTTGATCTCGTCGTTTCACTTTAGCATTCTAATCGAGCCGATGATACGAGAAGTAAAACCCTCGAAAATTTTCCTCCCTTGAAGTTTCGACAGGACGATCGTAAATTTCGAGAGAAAGAGCCGTCGTTTGCGATTGCTTGTATGTCTTCTATCGATCTTAAGTACCGAACTTATCGTACACTTTTCTCCGTTTCGAGGCAGAAAGGTTTTCTAGCGACTTCCGAATTATCATTGAATTATCATTGCGCAGTGCGTGTACATAAGATGAAAAGGAACCTGACACGTTAGATACGAAGGAACGAAAAATTTTCTTCTTCTTAAATTTGCCGTTTACTTGTTGCATGCACGACTTTTTTTCGCTGGAAGAGTATCTTTTGCTTAACTGAGTAAAAAGAAAGGAAGAGAGAGAAAGAGAAACTACCATTTCGATTAAAAGTGCCTAAAGTGTCACATTCCATTTCTCCGACTGTATGAATATTCTACAATCTACATACAACTTCGAAATTGATTCACGCAGTTCGCAAAGCGCCAAAGTTTCGCGGGCATCGCTAATGCGATTTATTTCGAAGAAAACGATACTTCCAGCTTGTAATTAAAACGTTAAAGGATAATAATGAGAAGCGAGAATCATTGGCATTCGCTGCTTTTCCTTTTTCTTTCTTTTCCACGAACGGCGTTAAAGAGCACGGAATTTCAGATGCGACGATGCCAAAATAGTATTAAAGGTAAAAACAATTAGAGCATTTTAACGAGAGGTAATTGTAATAGCTATTAAAACTAACGATGGTGACGCGTTGTAAAGGGGAAGAAATCAATTTTTCTAAGAAAAGATTTAAAAGAAAAAATGGTGATGCGCTAATTTCATTGGAACGTGGCGAGATGGTTTTTTAAAGAGGTATTAAAAAAGAAGGAAGTTAAAAATGGAAGGCCGAAAACAAGAAGAGTGAGGAAGAGAGAGGGGGGTTACGATTGAAGTTGAAAAGAGAGAGCGAATAAAGAAAAAAAATGAAGTTGAGAACTGTATTTTTTCTTCCAATGCCAAAAAGATGACATTTTGTTTTGTACGAAAAAACTGATGAAAACCTATAAAAAAAAGAAAGGATGAAGAGCAGGAGGAAGTAGCGAAGCGAGGAAAAACAAATTTTTTAAATAGTCTGTAGCAAAACGTATATGTAGGTGTAACGATGGAAAAAGAAAAAATAAAACAAATACTTGATGTATATGTCACGTGAAATAAACTTGTCCGCCTTACGAAACGATGAAGAGGAATACAATAGGGGAATGATAAGAATTGACAAAAATAATAATATTAACAATAATGAGAGGTGAATAATATTAATAATAATAATAATAATAATAATAATAATAATGAATAATGAATAATAATAAATAATAAGAATAATACTTGTAGTTTGCAGTAACAGAGTTTGACGAAAAAACCGTAGTATAATGATCGTATCCGAGGTGCGAAAATCGTGAGACGCAAAAGTGGTTAATATATTGAAAGAAAGATAAGGAAACGACTGTCTTTTACGCGCGAACGTTATATAATTATAACGTTTATATAAAATATAGTCGTGCACAATGCGTACACGCATCTATAAATGAACGAATACGTACAAAGCTAAGGAAATAAACAAAACAGTCGTTGTTACCGATATGTACTAGAAGAAACGAACATTGAACTGGGACGCTCACAATTTTTGCACTTTGGCGACAAAAGATCCCCCCGGGTTCCCAGCCCTTTCCCCAGTTCACTCTGCTGCCCCTTCCCAACCCCAACTACAACCCCCAATAATAGGGCATAACTGATGAAAGAATAGCGCTACGTATACACCGATTACATATGTGTACATATATTTTTGGATAAAACCCTGAAATATAAAATTTTAAATCGAAATTCGGGCCGCGACGCAGAAGCAAGGTTGTCTCGGTGGATATTTTCGATTGTCGCAACCGTTGTCACAACGGCAAGCAATCGTGAACTTGCGAACGGTGGTTCGTAATGTACGATTAATTCCTTGCCATTTATGTATCGAGGCAAATTACATTTTAGATTGATAAATTTGCGAGACATAGATTGAAGTTTTTTTGTCTCTTGTACAAGAAATTTCGTGGATTGACTATGATATATTTCCTGAAGAAAGTCGATGTATAACTACGCACTTCATGGAAAGAATCATGAGAGCTTTTTAGGGGAAGAAATGTATAATAAATTAATCAATTTGGGTTTGCTTCGTTACTTAATTGTAAAGGATACTGTATGAAAGAAGTAATATTATGACAAGGGATTAATGGTCGTTAAAAACGAACACATCGAACTGATGAAAATTGAAAACCGATTGTCTTGTAATTATTGATTACTGATTGGCAAGAAATATTCTTTACCGTTTTAAGAAGATAGCCAGTTATTCTCTTTGTGTATTAATATGTCTATCTGTCCTGTTTACCTCTGTCTTTCCCTATATTTAATCTGCTTTCGCGAAAGAAAATCGAATTCGCCGAGAGAACTTTTCACGTGCATCGGGTCCAAATGTATTTATGAATATTTATTTACGCGAGATTAAATGAAAGAAAGAAATGAAAAGATGAAAGAAAAATCTAATATATTGACGATTAAATAAATGGTCATAAGTTAAGATGTAAGTTTTATAATGATTATAAATATATATAAATAAATATAAATATAAATACAAATATAAATATATTTACTTGTAAAGTGTTTTAACTTTCGCCATTCGAGCAAGTGCCAAGACTCGAATCGGTCGAAAGGAGACTAGCGAAGCAATGGAAAAAAAGACTCATTTCGATAGAGATCGGTAAAAGGGAGAACAAAATGGGGGATAAAATTAAAGTTTTATTGTATCGTGAACGTTGACGGTGTAACGTTTTTTCGGTATGAGAAAGAAAAGAAATGGAAGAAATTTGTGCATTTTTAACCGACCGATAGAAAATATAAGATGAGAGAAAAAAAAGGAGATTGTACGCGAAGCTGGTGTGCTTGAGAACGATGGATCACAGTATGCTTAGAGTTTAGTAGAGAGGAATAGATTATAAGTAATAGAATAACTGATTATCGCTATCGATGACTATTATTGACGTAAGAGTACATTTAGATGAGAATGTGTTATAAGTATGATGTAATTGTCCTTTGTGAATATACATAAGAGAGAAATGAAAAATACAAGAAACTTTTATGAGTAAATTAAACTTATACTTATTTCTCAATCATGTCTTCAATTATTTGTCAAAATTATTTATCGATCGCGATGTTAAAACTTTTCGACTAAAATTTATTACTAGTGTATTAAATTACTCGGTCGCTTGCTGTACATAGTAGTTTATATTTTTAGAAATAGTCATTATCTCATTCAATTCTGTTCTGCTTATTTTTCTATTCATTCATGACGTTACTGTAGCAAGGCCTTTAATGTTAATAACAAATTAATAATTCCAATGGAATCGATCATTCAGATCAATATTTTTTGTCGGTAATAGCGGATGTTGATTTGTAAAACTGAAATGATCTAAAATGAAATAGGAGGAAAGAAAATGATATTTCTAAATTTTCTATAATATAAAGGAACACTTCTTAGCCTTTCATTAGAGGAAGTGCATCACATTTGTTGCATTTAAAATTCTTTATAATAATATATTGTCTGCAACAAATGATATCAATATTTATGTAGTATGTAGTTTTCAGTCTTCAACCACCGAAAATGCTCTAAATTAACAATACATATACTTTCTATTAAATCCCATTTATTATATTAAAATTTGTTATAACAATCACAGGCATTCACAACACCTTCATTGTACTATTTTTAAGCAGGTAATACCGCGAAAAAATTGCATTAAATTGTAATTGAAAGTAACACAGCAAAAGATTCAAATTGTCATATTATATTCACTGTTTATTCTTCAGTACTTTCAAATATCATTACTTTCTGTTCTCAACGTTCAATCAATGCCTTTCGCTTCGCCTGGCAATAAATTGGGATGTGACCCTGATAATTCTACATTGGAACTTTGGGATTCTCTTTTTAGTTCTAAAATAATATGCCTAATTCCAGGTATCCAAGCACTACAAAGATTGCTATGCTGCATCATCAATGAAATATGTATTTCGTCTGCTCGAACAATATTTCCCTCCTGCAAAGCTAAAAAAAATAATCTTTTTACTATTCAGATTCTTGTTTTCATAGTCCATTTAAACAATAACCATGGAAGACTGACCTTTTGATAGCTCTAATACTTTCTGATGTATTACACTATTTAACTTATTCTCCGTCCACATAACTTTCATTATATCTAAACGTTTTTCTACTTCCTCCACTTTATTCTTATCTAACACATGTTCTTTGATCACAGTTTGAAAACTTGCTAATGCATCATTTAATGCTTGATTCTTATCAATTTCTACCTCATTTATTTCAGGAACTATCTGTTTATCGTGAGGAGGTAGCAATGGAGGAGAAACAGTTGTTAAGTTAACAGAAGACTGTACTGACAGTGGTGGTGGGGTATTTGGAAGTTGAGAAGTTATTTGTGCAGATCCTTCCTTGTTACTAATTTTTGCAGAAGCCAATGGAAATGCTACCCGTTTATTTAACACCTTTTTAGTTGACATCCCTGGAGAACTTTGAGTGCTGGTATAAACCCATTTTGGGGGATCATTCCAACCAGGATCATGACCGGGCAGTAAAACCTTTTGCATTGATAAACTTTTGCCTGAAATTTTAAGTTTTTAAGTACAATAATTGTATTAAAAGAAACTGTAACAATTCTATCAGAATGAAACTGTTCTTTGTCATGACTTTCTTTTTTTTTTCATTCTAAAAAGAAGTAATATAATTTTTAATAAACATCATTATCATGGTTATGTACATTATGTTTCACTAATATTCATGTATTTAACAATTTTCACTTTACTTGTTTCTTTTTCATTCATGTTTCATTAAAGTTCTGTAGAATTTTGTTCCGTTATAAAAATTGCAACAAAGGATAACACCGCTCCCTAACCAGCTGCGATACTGAATTTGACTGAATTTGACACATTTATCGATGTTTTTCTTTTTGACATAATTTACGTATTCTGACACATGGCTATTTCCACTATCACTTGAATACAGCAGCATTCTATCAGACTGAACAACCTGATCAACGAAAAGTTGTTTTGCCGCAGATGAATATTTCGAATCGCTGTGACGGGTGTTAAGAAATCGTTAAAGCTATTAGGTAAAGCGAAAAGAAACGTTATTTTCTGTATATACTAGTAGGATATTTCGAGTGTGATTCATTACAAATTCTTGAAACTTGAACAATTTATCACAGCTGAGACCTACTTTCCGCAATGAGGATGAACTAATATTATATATTATTGTTTGTAAATAAATTTGTTTAGCTGGTAAAACAAAAATGTCATTTCTTTTCGCTTTACCTAATCCTCATACATTAACACTTAAAGCATCAGAGCCGCTTACCCCTTTCGTTACTGATGGGATAAATATGCCCCAAACAAAAAATGATCTTTTTTTGCAAAAAATACGACTTTCTAAATCCTAAGAAAAATTATTTTGTTTATACTAATAATAAGAGAATGTAACTGCGTAATAAGAAGATATGTTTGATGTCTACACAAACCGTATTTTTGAAATTTTGCCAGGATAAGTATTACCTAATTGTATTTTATGGATAATAATTTTCAAAATAAAGTTGTAACGAAAAGGTTAAGACGTAGGTAATATATCAATTGTAAATCAATTGTAAAACTATAGAGCAAACCGGATTTTTCTACAAATTAAACGAGTTAAACCTATTCATCAATATCACGTGAAACTTTTATAAAAAGAAAAGTACAATGATAAAGATTGATAAATGATAAAGTCTATTAATTTAACATAAATACGCTTCTCTACAAAAGTCATTATTGTTTCGGCGTATTACATAAATTTTCCAATAAAACGGCCGATGTCTTAACGCTTAAGTTATAAGATATTCTTCCATAGACGAAACACTTCAAAATGAGTGTCGTAGAGCAATAATAACTTATTATCAAATTGTATTCAATATGTCCTACAACCGATGCATAGTCCAAAGTATGATACATTGATAAAAGTCAGTATTAATTATTTTACTCGAAAAGTATAACATTCATTTACTAGATTTGTCAAGATTCAATCATAAGTTATATCCGTGGATCTCGAATGCATAATTGTCGACTGTAAGTTATAGTTATAGAATGCGCATACTGTACTTTTAAATTAATTATGCAACATCATTTGACATGCAAGCACCTTTATCAATAAAAAAAAAACGCTAAAAGCGCAAATAGCCCATAATATGGAACTTTTTTAAATCAATTCAGTCGCAACCTGGTTGTATTCGAGAGTGTCGGCATGGGATTCTTTAATTCTACTACCATATACGAGGAATCTTGGCTGTTACTGTTTATAACAAAATTTGTGGGTGAGATATTTACGCAGAACATTTTTGAAAAATAGTATTAATATTTCATAACTATAAGAATATATAAAAAAGCAATAATAATATTATTATGATGAATTATAAAAATTAATTCTTTTTATACTAATGTTTCTCAAACTGGGATCCGCGGTGCTCTAAAAAATCTCACAGGGGGCTCTAGAGCAGGTGTGACCAAATTCTTTTGTATATATGTTCGGCTTATTTTCCTTAAAAATGTGTCGCGACGATATACATAGTACATGTACCTACATACATTTGATGATTAAAATTTATTCTTTTTTGAATAAACAATTTTTCTTCAAGCGATGTTGATTAACAGTAGCCTATATGTTAATTGTAGTTGAATTTGATGGGTTCACGAGCAAACTAGAAGGTTGGAAAGAGACCGCGATGCAAGAAATTTCAAGAAAGTTTGATAACCACTGTTTCATACCGTCTAACGCAATATCTCTATAGTTTTTTATTAACACTACAAACCGTACTTTTTTCTTACAGGATTATTTCCTATAAAGTATTGCAACATTGCTTGCACGAGATACATTTATATAACTCTTCTATTGATACTTTACTACGGCTTGTACTATAATGTTAAAGAATACGCAAGGAGTACATTCGAAATTTTGAATATTGTGACACCTGTCGTCAAAGTCAGAAAAATTCGATATTACATAAATACGATCATGTTGCCTTTGATGTTAATTTCCAGTACGCATCATAATCTGAAAGTAAAGATCGTCTACGAGGAAATCAATAATATTGACAAAAGCTTGAAATACTTAAATACAAATATCGATCATACATGGTGCATGAAAAACGATGTTATTCGCATTACTTCCACGATATTGACTGTAATATTACTTAACTTAATCGATTATTATGGATTGTTAGATGCAAAAAAAAATTATATGTACGTACTTGTGTGGATGTCGGATTGTATTCCTGACTTTGTGAATACTATTGTACTGTGCTCCTTTGCCGCGTTAATAAATAAAATTACTGAAAGATTTAAGGTAGTAAATAAACTCATGAATTTCACACGGAGTGAAAAGAATGTAATAGCGTTGTCCACATCATCCGAAAGGAATAATGGTACGTTTAAAGTATTATGACGAATAATCGATGAAATGGAAATTCAATTTTTCTTCAAACGAAATGGGCCGTTTATTTTAAAAGAGGCATTAGTTGTTGTCTCTTTAAGCCGAAATATTTATGTTAATGTTTACATTTAAATATAATTAACAATACTGATGCCAACTTTCGTGATGATTTACTTGCACCTGTAATGTTGATTACTTATAAATATTTTCTCAATATAAATAACTTGGTATAGTGTAAAACGTTTCTTCTTAAACTGTATTCCGCTGAACTCCGGGGTTCCGTGGAGATCACTCATAAGTATTCTGCGAAACTCGTGTCCGTTTTTTATTAACATTCAAAATAAAATAATAAAAAACAGTACTATTCCTTTCATTAAAATTAAAAATGATGGTGTAAAATGATATTGAATAATTTCGTCACGGTAGAATGACTTATGCCGCGTTCAAAATGAACGGCTCATATCATTTTTGAAACATTCGTTGTACAAGTTGCATATTAGATTTTAGATTGAAATTATTAAAAACACTACATCTAAAGTTGTGCAAGACGATGACTCTTTTAAATGAAGCGTATGGATTCCAATTTACGATCTTATCGATGGTGTATATCATACATATCTGTCTGAATCTGAACATAATTTATGGGAAAAGTTATATTCTAATGGACATGGTGGATGTAATATTGAGTGTCGTGTCAGGAATTTTCGATGTCTTCAGACTTACCTATATAATACGCTTGTATCATGTGCTTACATTTCAGGTAAATATTTTCTCAATATGAGGCATTTATTTTGAAAGTGACATAAGTCACTTTACGATAATGAAAAATAATTATTTTTCAATCACTATACGAAACTAGTTACACCTGGAAAAACATAAGTATTCGAGATAACAAGGGTAACAAAATCTCGAAAATTGATATTAACATTTTTAAACGCGTTAAAACGCAAGACCTAAATATCTCAATTTTAAAAGAAAATGGCTTATTCGATTTTCAAAATAAACAACTCGTATGATACTCGAGAAAACTTTTTACATTTTTAACTATTTTTAATTGATTCTGTCTGTTGGTAAACTTTTTCAATCTTCGATAAATTCTTGGATTATTTTTTGTGTCTTTTTTTTGCAGCATATCTGAATAATTCTTCATGCCTCTGTAGATCTATTTGAAGCATTATCGAATTCGACTACGAACTTCCTGTTTGTAACTCCCTCAACTATACACTAGCATGTAATAATATAGCGTTTTCCTATGTTGCTCCGCATTCATTATATCGGAATTTAGAATGTCACGATTTTTTGAATTATGTGCTTACAAAACTTCCAATCATACCAACCGATTAAGACTAACTTTTGAGCGCGCATTTCATTTCGTGTTCATAAAATAAATGTTTTATCGATTGCCTACGATATACGCAGTTTATAAAAGTGTTTGCACAGCTGACTTTCAATAATATATATTTGCTACAATGGAAAAAAAAGTTTGCGTTCTTAATTTTCCTTTTACAATGTTCCAATTTTTATCATGACGTGTCTCGTCAGCATGTGACGAGCGCATGCGCAATGCCACCTTACGTGGCATCAGCAGCAATCACTATTGCAGCAAGATACGTTTTCTTCATTTTAGTGTAAACATTTGGGAAATATTAACTATTGTTATGGTTCAAATACGTTTAACGACACAACGTGAGTATTATAGAATATCTACCGTGATCTCTCACGAACCTTTTAATCCAGTTGGCACGTCCAATAACTCTATATGTAAAATGGCTTATTCTCTTTATAGTATTGTAACTTTAAGATATTTAACGATTGCCCACCGTACGGGATAAATATTATCAGATACATGACGTTCAAATTATAGACTCAACCTGTGTCTAATGTGACGTAGAGACTAAGCGTAGAATTGATTTGTATAGGTTATCTTACGTCTGTCAGTGTATAGCATATTTTGAACTCTTCTTACCAATTTATAGATTTATAAGCGTAATGGTAACTATATTATATGCTTCTGCGGGTAAATCTCCGTAACATACGTTAAGAAAGTTTTTATTATCTAACAAATATAATATTTTTGTTTATGCACTTTTCATATTTTTTTGACTTGCCATTTGATTACTGTCTGTACATAAAGCAATGGGAATCCGAAATGTTTTGTAGAGAAATTATTTTTTATTTTACCTTTGAAGAATTTAATGAAATTTCTAGATGTCAAAAAAAGAGATTGTTAATTCTAAGAGTCATGTGTTTTTTTGTTGAATGATATTTAATAAATACTGATAAAGCAAGGGTAAGTTTTATAGGTAAGGGAACAATGTAGGAGGATGTTAAAGTATATTTTCATATTTAGAACTAGTTTCATATGTATTTTGTAATTTACAGTCTGTTATATAAGATGTAGCATTTGTTTTTAATGCTTTCAGGATAAAAGATGAATCCTCAATATATACAGCAACAGCAACAAGCACAGCAACCTGGTTATTATCCTCCAACATCATCTCCCTATGGGGAACTAAATTCAAATATTTCCCCAAACATGTTAAAAGGACCTCCGTTAAATTCTCAAGCATATGCATCTCAAAAAATAATGCAAAATCCACCTGTTTCCAATTTGCACCCGGCACAAGCCCCATATTATATGAATGATATACAAACACAAGGTATTACACTATACAAATTTTTACTCTTAATTAATACTTTACCAACTGGTATTTTTTGAATATTTTACCAAGTTCTGATTGGCCACTTGGCCACAAATATTTACCTGACACCGACATCTCTTTAAAAATTACAATGTATTAAAATAATTTAAAAGCATTGGTCATGAAAAACTAATTAATGGTGTGCTGGTCGGTAATGTGTTAAGATTTATTAAAGTATTGTAAACATAAGAATTTCTGTATGTTAGGTAATGTTCAGCATGAATCAGCAACAAACAATCCGCATATGCCACCACCAACAAGACAAAATAATATAGTTAACCAAATGTCAAACATGTCCTTGGGAGACCAACAGAGACCACCTTCCACGGTAATTTACATTTAACTATTAGCATATTGTATTCTAAGTACTCATTTTAACCTCTCACCACCAGCCGCTGTGCACTGCACCGTCTGCTATTTCTTCACAGTCTGCCGGCCTAGCAGCCTTGTTCGTTCACTTCTATGATATTTTGAACTAAATAAATGCGTAGTATTTAAGACCATGATATGATTCACTGTTGTTTTCTTCGCAATTCAGTTAAAAAATGATTAAAATTCGTCAATACCTGTCAAAATTATGACAATTTATTTCAAGTGTTACAAAAGAAGATTTTTAAAGTGTAAAACTCCTTCGTCCTGGTGTTAGCGCATCATTTAAATCTCCTGCGTCGCTGAAGGATTAATAATATGTGTTATGTTATATTTAGCAAAATTTTCCACCACCTCCACATGGAAAGAGTAGTCCCACAATGTCAACAACATCAAATATTAACGGGTTTAACAATGCAATAGATACAGTATCATCTGGGACAGGTTGGTGTTATAAGATAAATTAATAAAGGTATAAAATTTTTAGTACCATTTATTGGAAAATTTGTTATTTTAGCTGCAAGTGTTGGACAAACTGAACCTGGTGGAAAACTTGGATCTTTTAATCCCGGGCAAGAAATTCAATTCCAGAAACCAATTGCAAAAAGCATTTCCACTACTCAACCTGCCAGTCTTCCATTCTCAGGACCTCCTGCAGGAGCTACTTCTCACCCTGCTGGACAGTATTTTCCTGGACAACCTTCAACTTCATCTGCACAAGGATTTAATGCTGGATTATCGGGGCCAAGTCAACAACATCAACCTCAGATGAAAGTTACAGACACACCTCCTGGACATTCAAACTTAACTAGACCACCACTGACAGGACAACGATCCACGATCGCTTCCGCCTTGCAAGGACAACAGAATTTATCTAATGTACCATTGCAAGGCCAGAATTTGCCTGGTTCAACTTTACCTGGCCTCCAAAATCTTTCTAACCCGCCAATGTCAGGACATCTGCTTTCATCCGGACCGCCATTACCAGGCCAACAAAATTTAAATAGTTCGCTCATGCAAGGACAGCAAAATTTACCGGGACCACCGTTGCATGGTCAACAAAATTTATCTGTCCCACCACTATCAAAACAGAATTTATCAGGTCCACCCACACCGGGTCAACCGAATTTGTCTACCCCTTCGCTTTCAGGGCAACAAAATTTATCTGGCCCACCTTTACCAGGACAACAGTATCCTCCCTTACCAGGACAACCAATGTCGGGCCCTTCATTCTCTGAGACATCAAATATACCTGCTCCACCATTGTCAAGCCAACAAAATGTACCTCCACTGCCAATGCAAGGACAGCAAAGCATAGCTACGTCTTCTTTAACGAGTCAAAGCTTTAACAGACCAGCTATGTTGGGGCAACAAGGCTTACCTGGGCCACAAGGGCAACCCCCATTGCCCGGACAGCCTATGGGACATTCCCAAATGATAAATCCTGGTTCGAATCTATCACATTCTAGCCAAAGACAATATCTATCTGCACCTTCGATGCAAGGGCAAACTATGGGAAGTCCTTCTGGTGTTAATCGTGTACCACCTGGTTCAATGTCAAATTATCAACACACAGGATATCAACAAGGCTACACTGTATGTTTTTAAAGGAAAGGCTGCTTGATCGTTTCCTGTAAAATCAATTTCTCGTTACTTATTATTTATTTTTATTTTAGGATATGTACAATGCTCAAAGAAATATGTATCAAAGTGGTACGACAAATGCAACGAGCGGATACCAGTCTGGTATGCAGCAACAACAAAGTAGACGTTTGGATCCTGAACAAATGCCAAGTCCAGTAAGAATTAACACGTGCAGTAATACTACCTATGTACCATTATCTCCGATTGTTTTAAATTTAATCATTTGTGCAGATTCAAGTAATACAGGATGATCAACATGTAAAAGGTGGTGTATTTGTAACAAATCAAAAAGGACTAGTTCCGCCTCTAGTAACTACGAAATTCGTAACGCAGGATCAAGGAAATGCTTCCCCTCGATATATTAGATCTACTATGTACACTGTTCCTACTACATCAGACATTATGAAACAAGTAATACGATATGACGAATACTTACTTAAACTTTCAGTGTGGCTTTATCAATTTTATATGAAAATATTACTTTACAGGCGAACGTTCCCTTTGCTCTGATAGTGAGCCCAATGGCTCTTACAGTAGAAGGAGAATATGAGCCACCTATTGTAGATATGGGAGAAATTGGCCCTGTTCGTTGTATACGCTGTAAAGCGTACATGAGTCCATTCATGCAATTTATTGATGCCGGTCGGAGGTTCCAATGCATGTTTTGTAAAGCAACTACAGAAGGTATGATATTTCTTTCACTATATTCTTAAAACGATATTGTGATTCCTTCTTCTTTGTTTAGTTCCAGCGGAATACTTCCAACACTTAGATCATACGGGACAACGAATGGATCGTTACAGAAGACCGGAATTAATGTTCGGAACGTACGAATATATTGCTACGAAAGATTATTGCAGGGTAAGTTAGATATAACGAGAATTCAAAATAACAATATTAAGCTTCTGCATGCATCTACATTGAAATTATCTGTTTAGAACAATACTTTCCCAAAACCACCAGCCATTGTGTTCGTGATTGACGTTTCGTATAACACTGTTAAGTCTGGCTTAGTAAATCTGCTATGTATGAAAATGAAGTCTATAATACGAAATCTACCTGTGGATGCTGGTCAAGCAAAGACCAACATGAAAGTAGGATTTATAACGTACAGCAATACAGTACACTTCTACAATATTAACCCTGCCCTCGCCCGACCACAAATGATGGTAGTAGGAGACGTAGAGGAAGTGTTTATGCCACTTCTTGATGGATTTTTGTGCGATGTTGAGGAAAGTGAAGCTGTCATCGATGTTCTTATGACACAAATACCAGCAATGTTTGCAGATACTCGTGAAACTGAAACCATTCTTGCACCTGCTATACGAGCTGGATTAGAAGCATTAGTGGTAACGTCACAGATATAAATTGCATTGCTGTAATCTAAATAACAATGCAAGTAGAATTATAAGATTTATGTCAACAACAAAAATGATTAAATAATTATTCCTTTCAGGCGTCGGATTGTGTTGGTAAATTAATGGTGTTCCATTCTTCTTTGCCAATCGCTGAGGCACCCGGGAAGCTCAAAAATCGTGATGACCGTAAAGTGCTCGGAACAGAAAAAGAAAAAACTGTATTAGGTAAATATATTTTTTTAATGACGACATTTTTAAATAAATATTTCGTCACGGTTAGTAAGATAAAATTCATTTTATCTTTTAGCTCCACAGAATAACGTTTATAACAACTTAGGACAAGAATGCGTAGGCGCGGGATGTTCCGTAGATCTATTTATATTCAATAACTCATACGTGGACATTGCTACGATAGGACAAGTCTCTAGACTTACTGGGGGAGAAGTGTACAAATATACTTATTTCCAGGTACCTGTTATTTCAATTTTTGTCATATATCAGTATGTAAGTTGACCCGAAAAAATACCGAATGATGCCCCGTTGACACTTTCTAGATTTATTCTTTAGACTATATTTCCCTCTTTTTTATCACACACTACGTTATGGAGTCGTGTCTCCACAGTTAATAAGTTAAGGACATATTTTATGTGCTCCATGTTTTAGGCTGATATTGACGGTGATCGGTTGATTTCGGATGTTATCGATAACATTAGTAGACCAATTGCTTTTGATGCTGTTATGCGTGTTCGTACATCTACTGGCGTTAGAGCAACGGATTTCTATGGACACTTCTTTATGTCAAACACGACGGATATGGAATTGGCCAGTATAGATTGCAATAAGGTAAAATCATATATGAGATATATTTGGGACAAACGCATTGTATTAATGTTACAAATTTAATGTCATGTCTTAGGGCATCGCCATAGAAATTAAGCATGATGATAAGTTGAGCGACGATGAAGGTGTATATATTCAAACAGCTTTATTATATACTTCCTGCAGTGGAATACGAAGGTTGCGAATTATAAATCTTAGTTTAAAAACTTCATATCAAATTGCTGAACTATACCGTGCTTGTGATTCAGACGCTATCATAAATTTCTTCTCTAAACAAGGTGAGCAAAGTTGCTGAGAAAGAAATTAACATGTTTATTCGCTGTAATAAATATTGATAATTCTTTACATTTTTTTAGCCATTTTCAAATTAATCGAATCAACTCCTAAGACAGTTAAAGATAATTTAATTCAAAGATGTGCAAATATCTTGGCTGCTTATCGAAAGCATTGTGCTTCGCCGACTGGTGCTGGACAATTGATATTACCAGAATGTATGAAATTACTTCCGCTTTACGTCAATGGTTTATTGAAAAGTGACGCATTATCTGGAGGTAAATTGTCTAATCTACTTTGTATTAACATATTTCCTGCCTAGTTACTTTCGACTTATAAAATTATGTCGTTTCCACGCCATGCGTGCCAAATACGTATTTACCTGTATTCGTCTGTACGTGTAGTGGAAATTTATTTAATACTAAAAAATGCAAGAATAGTAAGATACTAAAAAGTAGCAAAAGAAATCTATATAAGAAAATATACATAAATATATTCATATTTGTGCACATGCAAACAAACATGCAGTAATTCATATTTATTTTCCATTTATCGTTGCACTGTAGCGCTGTCTTTTCCCGAAGCAAGGGAAAACAATAATTGCATTATGTTGTGATCCTTTTTGGTGTTCTGTACACTTTTATTATCATAATATTTTACATTTTCATTATAGCAAATAATGTAACAGTAACTTCTTGTTGGAAAAACTAATAATTCCATCATATCATTTGTACCGATGTTAGTACACGGTTTGAAAAAGTGTTTCAAATATCATCATAAAGCACCTAAAAATGATAACGATACCATTTATCTCTTTATCTCTTAATGAAAAAAATATGTAGCGTAAAAATGATTTCCAGCGTGTATTGGAAACGGCCCTTGTGGCAGGATACGTACTAAATGTTATTGTATTTTATGTTTTTGTGTGTGTTGAAAATGTCATTGTGATAGTTAGGTTGTAATATATGCAAGAGAAATTAAAATAACTTTGTTACAGGTGCTGATATGACTATCGATGACAGATCTTACGTTATGCAAGCAGTTGCAACAATGCCTGTTTCAATCTCAGTTGCGTATACTTATCCCCGATTACTTGCATTACACGATGTGGATCCACAGGATACGGAAGTACCACAATTGTTGCGCTGTTCTATTGAGAAACTTAGTGATGACGGGGCATATTTACTTGGTAAAAGAAATTATTTCAAATTTCTATCGATATAGAAATGTTTAACAGGCATTACAAATTTGTTAAACGTTCACTAATGTTTGTAAAATATTTTGATTTCAGAAAATAGTATTCATATGTTCTTGTGGTTGGGCTTGGCAGTTTCACCACAATGGGTACAGGCAGTTTTTGGAGTTCCATCAGTAGTACAAGTTGATACAGATCGTACTACACTGCCAGTGTTAGATAATCCACTAAATAAACGAATTACAGATATTATTAATCGTGTTCGCATGGAAAGGCACCGCTGCATGAGAGTAAGTGTAAACATACGGTCTGTTATAAATATTGAATAAAATATACGATAAATACAATTTTTGTCATTTCAGTTAACAGTAGTGAGACAACGAGAGAAACTTGAAATGGTGTTACGTCATTTCTTAATCGAAGATAGAGGAAACGACGGAAGTCCAAGTTACATTGATTTCCTTTGCCATATGCACAAAGAAATCAGGTCACTCCTTAGCCAATAAATAAATCTTAAAGCAATCAGGTAACTCGAATTGGAATTCTAGCTTTCTATGTGTTCGTGACGATCGTTATGTTACGAATCATTAAATTTGGAGTTTCGAGCGAAACTTTTGCAAGAAAAAGTCTCCCTGTGCACAGACTCGTGTGCAACTTAAAAGACGAGTGTTGAAGAAACTAACATTACACATATACACAATACATGCCGAAAAAACAGTTGACTTTATGAAGTGACTAATCATTCCGAGAAAGAATGAAAGGACGAGCGAGAAAGAGAGAGCGCGCGCGAGAGAGAGAGAGAACGCTGTATGTGAAAAAGGATATTCAAATACACTCACTCACACAGTGATTTATACACGAATTAATTGTAAACATAAAATTGTATTATTCTTACACTTTATTTTAACTAGCTCATTATTAATGTTATGCTAAATTAAATAATAAAGTACATAAAATCATTATAAATTTATATACTGAAATATTAATTTGTGTTAACTGAATTGTACTTTCGACAATGAAGTTGTACGGTAATGTTGTTTTATTATGATATTATATTTTGTAAACTAAGCTTTGTTTGACATTTAATTGCACGGAAGATAACTAGTAAGGAATTTATTATACTTCAGTCTTAACAAATATAGTACTGTTGTCATTGGTTGCTAATAAATTTCATACATATATTATTATCATTACTGGTCTTTATTCATTTGCCTGATTTACATATAAAATACGTAAACTAATGTTTTTTAACGTTAAAGTACAATATACGTACTTACATTTATATGCCTGTAAAATAACGATTTTTTAATCCATCAATTAAAACAGAAGAGGTAGCTAGTGACATTGTATATATATATATATAAATAAAGAGAGAGAAGGACTATATACATAATATGTTTTTTTTAATACCTATAGTTTATTCGTCAAAATGAATTTGTAACTTCGTGTATCTTATGAAACATTATTCTTAAAATCCTATCTTTTAAAAATTGTCATAACTTAACAAATTGTTCATACTATGAGAGAGTAATTCAATCAATAAATTTCGAAGCGAAACTTTTCCTTTTTTTATCAGGGTGCACATTTTACTATAATATATTAATTCGTTTTAAAAGAATCGATACTTACATTTCGTATGATGCAACTTCAGAATGGCTCAGATGCTTCAGAATGCTCCAGAATTATCCAGAATCGTAAACATCGGAAATGATCGGAAGGAACGCGGTATAAACGTGCAACTGCAACAGCATCTTAAAATATAAGTGGTATTAGAACAGATAGTGTAGATTGTCATTTGTCATAAGATGAACAGTAACTCTCAGAATAAACATACAAATGAACTTGCTAAAGTAAGTCTCTTAATTTACATGTTTTTTTTTTAATGTAACGAGGTTATATTACATGGTATACGAGGTTATATTAATTGTAACTGTAGTCATTATTTGTATGAATATCATTGCAATGCATTTAACATATATTGCTTTGTTCAATGATATACATACACATCTGTAATGTATTAATTATATTGATTTATGAAATACGTTAAAAGAAAAATGACAATTACATTACTAATCTTCAAAGTACTTTATATCTACAGTGACTCACAAAAGTATTCGTACCCTTCCCACCTTCAACTTTAAATGATTATTTTTATGTTTAACAAATCGTAACTAAAATTTTATTGATGGGGTAAGATAATAAATTCAATAAGCTTTCAATTGATATAGTATTTATTTGAAAACAAACTTTCCAAAATAATATAAATATCATTCAAAGTTAACGTGCATGGAAAAAGCGCCACAAAAGTATTCGTACCCTTCAATCCTAAGCATATACGAACCAAAATATTTACAATGTTGCTTTATTTTGATTCCTACAATAAGGGAAACAATAAACTGTTCGTCAGTAGACAACATTACGTTGACGAGACAACATTCTCTCGATAGTTTTAAAAATGAGTCGAAAGAGTAGTGAAACTACAGTAGCAGAAAGAAAGTTGATTTGGAAATGGCACGAGGAGGGGATGTCATACAACCAAATAGCAAACGCTATTGGTAGAAGGAAATCTACTATTCAATATATTATTTAAAGTATAAAAAAGAATGATACGGTATTAAATAAACCATGTACAGGACGGCCTCGAAAACTTTCCGAACGAGAAGAAAGGATGTTAGTGCGGGAAGTTAAACTAAATCCTAAAATTAGTGGTCCAAAATTAGTTGCTATTGCTAATGTAGCTTTAAAAAAAACGTTAATGCTGAAACATGTCGAAGAATCTTAAGAAAACAAGGTTTAAATGGGCGAGTAGCTCGAAAAAAACCTTTCATCAGTAACACCAATAGACGCAAACGCCTTCAATTTGCAAAAGAACATATGGACAAAGAGTGTGCGTTCTGGGAACGTGTCATATTTTCAGACGAATCAAAATTTAATATATTCGGTTCAGATGGACGTTGTTTTGTATGGAGAAGAGCAAATAGAGAACTAAAATTAAGAAATCTAAAACCTACCGTAAAGCATGGAGGAGGCTCTGTACTTGTTTGGGGGTGTATGGCGGCAAACGGTGTTGGAAATTTAGTTTTCATTGATGGAATAATGGACAAAACTAAATATTTAAACATTTTAAAAGAAAATTTACCATCTAGTGCTCAAAAATTACAATTAGAAAATAATTTTTGTTTTCACCAAGACAACGATCCCAATCATACGGCCCACATTGTTAAACAATGGTTACTGTATAATACACCGCACATGTTGACTACGCCTCCCCAAAGTCCCGACGTTAATCCTATTGAACATTTATGGGCTGAGATTGAAAAAAGATTAAGAGAACATGTTATTACAAGTAAAGATATGTTAAAAGAAAAATTAAGAGAAATTTGGAATAATATTCAACCCAGTTACACTTCAAATCTCGTTCACAGCATGCCAGATCGTCTTCGTAGTATTATTCAAGCTAAAGGAGGTCCGACTAAGTACTAGTTAAAAAATTTAATTTGTAAACTGTCTGAATTTGATAGAGTACGAATACTTTTGTGCCGCTGTTTCAGAGCACGTTTCCTTTGAATGATATTTATATAATTTCGGAAGGTTTATTTTCAAATAAAATTTATATCAATTGAAAGCTTATTCAATTTATTATCTTACCCCAACAATAAAATTTTTGTTACGAGTTACGAAACATAAAAATAATCATTTACAGTTGGAGGTGGCAAGGGTACGAATACTTTTGTGACTCACTGTATGTGAGTTCTGTATGTATGTATATATATTATATTTTTTTATAATATATATAAATGTAGATATGCATATACATATATATATATATATAGATTCTATTGATTCGCACAGGATGATCATCCAATTCACGAAAAACTAAAGAAATCATATTTATCATTAAAAGAAAGGATTTGTAGAACGCAGTAAGTCAATTGAATTAATTCACATTTATTTCTAATTAATAAATTCAACTTTTCTGATATGTAAACAATAACTGACAAATTACTTTTTAGTGATTTAATTAAGCAGTACAATGATCAGTTAAAAGAATGTGACCGCTTGAAATCCGAAGTTGACTCGATAACAAAAGAGCATGCAAAGGCCGCATATGAAAATGCTAGCGCATTAAAGAAACTTATAAAATTAGAACTCGTAAGTAAAAAATATATCATATTTTGACTATGGTCCTACAACTCAAGGATGGCTAAGGAGCAGCGAAACCTCTAGTTTTTTAACCACATATTCCCGCCATTACATTTTTGGAATCTCCAGACCCAGTCTCCTAAAGCAAATACTGTGCATGGTCATTTACTTTTGAAGGCTGGGCTTGGAGGTTCCAAAAATGAAATGGTGGGAAGACAATTGAAAACACAAGACATTTAAATAATGATGTATCTCTTCTTGCAGCAACATGCAAACTGTAAGAAAACCATTGAAAAGCTA
This sequence comes from Cerceris rybyensis, assembly GCA_910591515.1. NCBI lineage: Eukaryota > Metazoa > Arthropoda > Insecta > Hymenoptera > Crabronidae > Cerceris > Cerceris rybyensis. The sequence continues at coordinate 1,196,386 of OU342796.1, read as the reverse complement.
ACATCGCAAGTAAGTGAGTATGAGATACACGTAGCAGCAGACAAGCAGCACATACAGCAGCTAATATGCAAGATAGAAGAGTTGGAAGAAAAACATAGTAGCAAAATAATGGAATATGATTTGGAAAAATCTGGACTTCAGGGTATATTACATGCAGATGTATAAAAATACTTGTTTTACTTTTACTATTTTAACATTATTATAATATTTTTACTTCAGCAAAAGTAAAAGAATTAGATAATGAATTGAAAAACACGAAAAAATCTCATGGAAAGATTAAAAAAATTGAGAAGCAAATATGTTCAAAAAATGGTAAAAATAACTTAAATAAATCATTGGAAGATGGTATGCCTAATTAAATACTCTATCTAACTGTAAATATCGAAGCTTTTTAAATGTATTCCATTTCCTTAGGGATGAAAGAGACCTCCGAAGTTGCAGTGGATACATCATTTATCGAGGATAGATTAGCTTTGAAGCTAGAAACTGCAGAGAAATGTGTAATCACAGATGAATTTAACAGAATACAGGACGATTTGTATCCATTGTTTTGTGATAAATGTAAAGTCATTTTATCTCCACCACCAGTTGAAGAAATATGTGAAATTATGTCTCAATCATGTCCACAACTAATTGCAAAAATTTCTAGTCCTACTAAAAGTACTTCGTTCATATTAGAACAATCAACTGGTAAGAAATTATATTATCGTGTATAAGTGAGTATAATTTGATGTTTACATTTAATTTATACGATTTTAGGTGTAAGGAATAATCATCATGAAATTGAAAACTCTGTTAAAGTGCATGAGCCACCATCATTGCGTATACAGAATAGGAGTCCATGTGAGAATTTCATGTCAGCAAATAATTTACTTCAAAGTACACCAATTATAACAAATCAAACTGCTAATTACAATAATATAAGACCATTGCCTCTTCACGCATCGAATTTAAATTCTGTAAATCAAAATGACCATTACTCAGATATTGCTGCTCAAACATCCTCTATGTCAATTATTACATTATTACAAAATAGAATTGATAAATTGGAAGCTGATCTGAAGGAAGAAGTCAGTAGAAAGCGAACCATTGAAAATAATATTCTTCAACATGAAATTGAAAGTACTTGTAGGCATGATACTAACAATTCGTTGCAATCGAATTTAATCCTGGAAATATACAAGCAAGTAATAGGGATGAATAACGCACAAAAGATGCAAACTTCCGACACACGGGTGAAACCTATTGATAAAAAAAAGAATAAACCTGAACTTACGAAAATGAAGTTTAAAAAACAAAAAGGTTTACTCAAATCTTCTAATAATTGGAAAGTCGATTCAATTCCAAAAAGCTTTGATAAGATGCCTTTGAGAAAAAAGGCAAAGAAACGCAAACCAAATTATTTTATCACCCTGGACAAACGAAATATGTTGTTATGTAAAAATGCCTCAAAAAAATGTGTAAGCGATTCAGATATCGTTTCATCTGATGAAATATGTAATGATACAGTGATAAATGTCATCGATACTTCACACTCTGTAGAAAATGAAATGCAACCTGAAATTGTGCCACATGAAGAAATACCTCGTATACCATTAGTAAATACTAATAAAATTGAAGCATCAACATGTTTATTCCAATTCCGCAAAAATAGTCAAAATGAAGAAGCTACAGTTCAAAGTTCAGGTGATCGCTGTACTTCAATAACAGGCGAATCTGATTCAGGAATATTATCAGATACAGTTGAGCCTATTAAATCAATGCAAGGCAAAATTGATATGGACACAGCACCGTCTCCAATTGAACATAAAAAATTGATCAAATCTGAATTGTTACTAAAAAATGCATTAAATGTAAGTTGTAATAAAGTAATAAAAATCGAAGCTGGTCGAACAATGCATACAAGTGAAGTGCAAGGCACGCATGAATCTCATAAATCAGCGGAAAATGAAGGATTGTCAGATAAATGTAGTTCATTGCTAGAAGATCAGAACCTGTCGAATGAATCTAATAACTTACCGGAAGACGAAGCATTACTAGATAAATCTAATGAATTATTGGATAACGAAGCACTATCAAATAACGCAAGTGCAGTAACAGAATATAAAGAAGTATTGTCCGATAAATCCGATAAATTAATGGAGCATAAAGCGCTATCAAATAAATCTGCCATGTTTACGCAAAATGAAGAAGTACTGTTGAATGAATCGGAGAAATTAATACAGACTAAAAAATCACCGTTAAATGGATCTGAAAAATTAATCCAAAATAACGAAGTAGTGTTGAATAAGTCTGAAAAATCAATTCAAAGTAAAGAGTCAACGTTGAATATGTCGCAAAACTTAAATCAAAATGAAGAAGTAGTGTTAAACAAATCTCAAAAATTAATGCAGAATGAAGATACGTCGTTGAATAAGTTTCAAAAATTAATCCAAAATGAAGAAGTAATTTTGAATAAATCGGTAAAATTAATGCAAATTGAAGAAATACCACTGCATGAATCCGAAAAATTAATACAGTATGGAGAACCGTCAGCGAATAAATCTGAAGACTTAAAACAGACTGAACAATCATCATTGAGCAACTTCGAAGATTTAATCCAAAATAAAGAAGCACATTTAAATAAACCTCAAAGATTAGTACATGTAGAATCATCGTTAAATAAATTTGAAAAATCAGTACAAAATGAGGAAACATCGTTAAGTACATATGAAAAAGTAATACAAAATGAAGAAGTAGTGTTGAATAAATGTCAACAATTAATACAACATGATGAATCATGGTCATATAATTCTAAGAAATTAGTGGCAATCGACAACGGACTGCCGCATAAATGTGATAAATTAAGTAATGAAATAATGACGAATAAATCTAATAAATTAATAGATGATGAAGAACCACTGAGTGGATCCGCTGAATTATTAGAAAATGTAGCATTATTCAATAAACCTGAACAAACAAGAGGAGATGAAAATGCTTCGTCAAGTAAGTCTTATAAATCAATTGAAAATAAAGCAACACCAAATAAATGTAACAAAGTAAACAATGAAAAGCCAATAAAAGAATCTGATGAATTGACGGGTAGTGAAGAATCATTCAATAAAGCCAATGAATTATTACAAAGTGGAACATTGGTAAACAAACCTGAATTACTAGAAATTGAGGAAGTATCCCGAAATGAATGGAATAAATTAATCGAAGATCAGGCAACAGCGAATAAATCGAATATATTAATAAACAATAAAGAGGCATGGCATAAATTTGATAAACCGATGCACAATGAGGAATCATTGAATACTGTAGAAGCATTGTCAAACAAATCGGATATATCAGCACAATCTGAAACTCTGCACAATGAGCCCGATACGTGCGTAGAAAATGAACCTATGCTGCAGAATAAAGTAAATAAACCAATGGAAAACCTTACAGTGCTGTATGAAGATAATGAATTAATAGATGGTGATGATGAAAATAATGATGTCGATGACAACGATGATGATGTAGAATCGACTAAATCTTGGGAAATAAGAATTAATGAGGAAGCATTAAATGAATCTGATAAATTAATACACAATGGAGAATCATCAAATGAACAAAATAAACTCACAAAAATTGCTGAGTCACCTAGCAAATGTGACGAATTAATAGGAAGAGGAGCATGCTTATATGTTACCGATCAAACTGATCCAATGGAGGAAACAAACAATGCACAGACTCTAACTGCAGATGACGACGCCGATGCAATGGCAACATCTGAACCTGTATATGCCATTATAAATTCCAATAAAAAAAGAAGACTTTTACATTCACAAAAACAACAGAATAATCGTAAAATATTATTGCAGAAAACGAGAAATTTAAAAAAGCTCAACGACAGTGTAAAAGTGTATAATAATGAGAAGCCTTTCATTTCTGAAGAGAAGAAGAATTATTCCAATAATGAGGATGAAGATAGCATGGACAAAGATTATATACCACAAAAAAAACAACGGATTGCACATTCGCCAAAAGAGATTGTGATCGGACATCAAAAGTTGTCCAGTAATAACACGTTAATAAAAGAAAATGCAGTAGAAAGCGTAATAAAAGGGAGAACGCACGAAATGAAGAGACACATAAAAGATAGGCAAGACGGTGTAAGTTCAAGCGAATTATCTTTAACTATTCCGCAAATTGCAAGCGAATATATGCAAGGTAAAAGTAATAGTTGTAAAGTATATAAACTGTATTCGTCTGATACAAATCCTAATAATCATTCCAAGGTGAGGAAATTGGAATTAAGCGAAGAAAAAGTGGTAGAAACAAATGTAACCAAATCCAAAAATGCGGAGATAAAGACAGCGAACATTATAAACAATAAGAGTATTGAGAGAAATTGTCCACTTGGCGTCAAAGCGTCATTCAGTGGTCGAAAATCGAATGTACCACACGTGGAAGAAATTGATATTTCTGATAATACCGATGCTGACAATAACTTTAGTATCGCTGAACCAAATACTAAACAATCTAATGTGGAACTTAAAGAAAGAATAGTGTTAAAGTTAAAGGACACTTCATCTAATAAGAACAATAAAAAATTAAAGTCTAAAAACGAATGGAAATTTTCATATTTGTTTGATGATGAAGAATCAGAGAATGATGTACAACGGACAAACGAACGAGCTGATATTGAAGGAATTGCAGCTGCAAATATATCATCAGTAGAAAATTCTAATACCAATCGCACTGCTGGGAAAGATTCAGTCAGTAATTTGCATTTTAGTCACGTTAGCGATAATCGAAACGATGAAGTTGTTATCTCTGATAATAGCAATGATACTTTCATTGATAAAAGAGGGATCGTGCAAAAGGAAGAATCCCATGGATCAATTTGTACGACATTAAAGACGGTTAATCGTTCTTGGATTAAATTCCAAAAGAGTCAAGATCAACAATCGAATATTCAGATGAATGAGACATCAATACCTACCTCTTTAAAAGAAGGAACTATAAGCATAGATAGCGAAACTGTCTGTAGTGAAAACGATAGTGTAAAGGCAACAGACAGTTTATTAACACGATTGCAACAGTATATTGAGACAAATAAACGTGCCACTAAATTTACTAGACTGAAGGCAAAAAAAATACAGAATGTCCGCTCAATGACAGGTAAAAATGCACTTGTTAATTCTTGGCTGTCAGTATTATGGTATTTATTGTAAATAATATTTATTAATCCTATGTTATTTAATTTCAGATGCATTTGTGCGAAAACAGCTGCAAAGACTGATGTGCAGTGGTTGGCAGACTTCTCTACATTGCAATGTAGTCGAAAAACTTGCAGCTGTGTGCAGTTCTCGCATTATAGCAAAGTTAGTAAAATAAAGTATTTATATATCCGTCATACATCAATTTTGTATGTTAACTACTTAAATTTGCAACTGATAATTTTAGGTGTATAATAGATTTTCTAACCGCCGATCAATGGTGTAGAAACTTAAGCAATGCCTTTACACCGCCTGCACCATTAATGACAGAGGTGCAACAGAGAATCGTAACGTTATTAATTGATCTGCAAGATTTGAAACCGACTGTTTCCCAATACGTTCAGGCCGGCATAGAATACAAGCTGTTCCAACTGGCCAATAATCTCGAAGTTCGATTCTTTCTTTATTTATAGAAACATTTAAAAGAGAGTCATAATTCATAATAATATATTCATGTTTATAGGTACACGTTGTTGAGTCACTTGCGAGGATATATACTGTTTTGGCACGAATACAAAAAGATCGGGATAAAGTACGAATATTTTGTTGCGATGCTTTATACTGTTTAGGATTAAAAGCGATTCCCATTTTGTACGTTGTGTTTACATGTTGGCCAGAAGTATTCCCATCTTATGAAACAACCAGCGGTACGTGAAACTCGACCTCGGGCTAAAACTAAAACTACCAAGGCGGTCAAAATAACCGGTTTCCTATTTTTTTCTAAAAGATCCTCAAATTGATAGATGAGCCGTGTAGTAAATGAGCTTTGTATTTTGAAAGTGGCATGAGTCACTTTGTCTTTAACCCCTTGCATGATTTAATCCCAACGATTCTTGACACATCGTAAAATCTAACATAATGTCAATATTATGAAAAAAAATTTTATCGTGTCCCGTCTCATTGATATCTTTAATTTTAAACGTTTGGGGAACATTAAAATTTCTCATTCCATTTAACGCGCCATCAGTGTCATAAGTTATTACCCTAAAGGGTTAAATCGAGATATTTAAGAGTTTGCGTTAGATCATGCTTAAAAATATTGATGCCAACTTTCGACAAGATTTACTTGTATTACTTGTTTCACGATACTTGTTTTTCTTAGTATAAATCATACCACTTTTACAGTAAACATGTTAAATATTCCATTTTTATCTTATAAAACATAAGTTACATAATTGGTAAACTTTTTTAACTTTTGATTCCACTGTGTTCAAAGTAGTTATTCAGTATATTTAAATATAACAGATACATATAACGCCGGTAGTTATAGTTATATTCAAATATTCAAAACGCAGGTTAGTTTCTGCAACGTATACTTACCATTGTCATGTTTTAACCATTTCAGAAATTTTGCCAAAGTGTATCGCACATTTAATATTCTCTGTGCGCGATGGAGCTGAATTTCCAAAAGTTCAAGCTACCAAGCGCCTGATGTCATTAATATATAAATATCCACAAGGCACTAAAGCAAAAGATCTTCTACAAGAACTCCTAACTACATTTCAAGGTAATACATCTTCATCAGCCAATACAACGTTATATACATATGCATCTTTAATATATTAGAATTTTATCTATTCATATTTATTAACTCCTATTTTAGAAAAATCTTCAAGTGGAATAGACACGGCTATTATACTTCTTGCTAAAAGAGAAGGCACTGTGTGGACATACAATAATATTGTTCGAAGTGCGCTGCTACCGATGATAATTAACAACGAACACCCTAATATATGGCGAGTGTTTTGCTTACTCGGTAAGTATTTTTTTAAACGGAAAAGAAGTACAACCATCTTTCCACTTTCGTCGGATCGAATCTTACTTTTATGTCGGTTACAATTTAGGTGCTCTTCTGCGTCCATTCCCAATCGAAGACGGAGACAAGTCTGTCAGTAATATTGTGGAGCAATTATGTGATCTGATCGCTTCTGCCGACGGTATGTTTGCTGTTCAGTGTTGTTTCGCAAATTCTACTAGCGCTTTGTAATTTATGTTTTATATTTATACAGAATTGGAGGAACAACAAGAAGGCATCGTCTCGGCATTGTTGAGCCTGTCGAGGCACAAATTTAACGAGGTAACAAATGCTGTAATGACATGGACAGGAATTAAATCTCTCCAACCACGAACCATACGGCAATTTGAAGGATTAATCCAGATGCGTGATATAGAATTCTGGAAAACATATTTAAAGGTCAACGGATATGTAACCGCAAAACATCAAAAGATTAAAACTTAACACATTCGTGTGTTGTAGTAGTATAGACAACATATCTCTTGTGATATTTATTACGGTTATTTTCGTTAAATTGCCAATGGCTTAAACGCTTATATTGTTTATTGTTTAATTTCAAGATTTCTTAGTTTAACGGGTACGATACCTGTTCGATCATCGGAAAAAAATTAATTGTTAATTAAGTAGTTATTTTGATGTAATCTTTTCAAGACTGATTACGGAAGTAGATATGTTATATCGGCATTGATATCGGATGCTAGAAAAAATTTTGTTTTATGTTTTTATATTACAAATGTTATTTTGATTAACCACCGAATTTTATTTAAGGTCATCATTTTTTTTATAGTATTAAGGCATGTGATGAACGTAAAACTTGTATATATGATCTCTCATCTGTATTAAGAACCTCATAATTCCATTATGTGTGTGTACTACTTCTCATCGATCATTTTCTTTAATTTAAACGTATGTTTTAATAAACATAATCTTCATAAAGTTAGAACTTCATATGTTCGTGATACTTTTTCGTTTCTAATGAAAATGATCATTCATTTTTATCATGTGTAGCGAAATTAACGAGAAAATGTATTATAAATGTGCAAAGAATAACTGATAAGTAAACTTTATTTGTACTCAGAAATATCCTCCAGAAGAATATATTTTAGTTCAAAGTTTAATTTAAAATTAAATAACTGTGTTCGTTATTATTTTGCGTAAACCTTCCTAACAAAAATACCAGCAGATATTCGAAATAACGATTCTTCAAGTTACAAATATCATTGTCAGTAGTTACACGATTCGGTGATATTTCTCACTAAATCTGATAAATTCGACCTTACACAGTCTCACTGCTTTATATTCTTTGAGCACAGAATCTGCCTGAAGAAAAATGCAGTGAAACGAAACATCGATCAGACTGGCTGAATATTCATGAGATTCCGGTCTATCGCACGAACAAGACCATTGACCTGGACTCAGGATAGCGTTCATTATCGGAGTAACGAACATTAAATAGTAATTAGGAGGTGTATGCACTTACGTAGCTCAGTGATTCCCAACTGGGATGAAACTTACACTTCTAGGATGTCATTCTAGCGCATTAGCGCACTCGGCAGTTTCAGTCGAAATTTACTTTTTCATTTTGAAATATCTTTAATTGAGAGATTAACATTTTTTTTAATTACTAAAGTTAAAACTGTTAAAATATTCAATCCAACCAGTGATGTGTCAGAACACGAGTATTCTTCCCGTTATGTTCACGAGTACGCGTAATGTAATTACTTTTTCACCTGTCTAGTATTATGCGCGCCGTAAGTACCAATAGATCGATACTTCCAATCGAAAAGATGCATACACGTCATATTTGAATACAAATTTCCTCGTACTAATACTACAACTGCAAACGCTGTAAAAATGTCCGGTATCCAGTATTTTCGAAAAAATTTTGCAAATGGATAGGGAAGCCGTACAGTAAATATTCCTCGTCTACCTTGTAAAACAAAAATTACTTAACTGATGATCTTTTTCATTTCTCCATTCCTCTGTTTCGGAAGAGCTTATTTAGTACACTTAAATACAATACATATAAAGCCAGTAGTTCGAGTGTTAAAATAAATGAAAATTTGTCGGATCTATAGTTTTAAGTGTTATATCCTACTTTGAAATTTAATTTTAATATAGCCTCTCCATAAAAAGATATTTACAAAAAATTTAAACAGATGTACTCTGCAAAATTTGCATCGAGGTAAGACGCAATGACATCACAGTCTGCCGAATATGAAATGGGTGTAAGGCACTAAAATAAGTTTATATAAAATAGATTCGTAGTAACGTGTAAGACAATCATATTAATGCTATTTAAACATTTCGGGAAACAAGATTACAAGTTTTTATTCCTTTCAATATAATAATAATAATAATTATAATAGATAATAATAATAGATAATAATAATAATAATAATCAACATATCGTAAGCTTCCATACGCAGAGCACGCTAAGTTAATACATGTACATGGTTTCTTTACAAAAATAATAACAATGTTTCGATGCAACATTGCGGATCCAGTGATCAATCTCGTCTAGCTAAACGACACTTTAGCAGCTTTCCTTTGGATAGATAACTTTCATATATCCCGCTATTTTTTTTCTTCCTTCTTCTCTTACGCGGACACGAACGAGAACACGCGTCCACCTCGCCTTCTTGATTCACTTTAAATAACTACTTATTTGTCATTTAATCGACATTGTCTTTGGTACATTTACAACGGACAGCATACCGCATAAGAAAGTACGGATTTGGTATGTCGGACGGGGTACCTACCATCCGCCGTCATAAAAAGCGCACGCAATACAAAATTTCTTGGAACCTTCGCAGCGTCTCAGAGCGCGAAGATTTCCGTCTCGAAATTTAAAAGGAAAAATAAACAAAAAGAAAAGAAAGAGAAAAGCAAAAAGCAAATGAACGAGAATAACGGGAGAAAGAAGAAAAAGGACAGCAATTTTCAGTGTGTTGCAGAGGATGGGAGGAAAGGATGGTGTAGTGGAGGGGTTCGAGTCGATCAAAACGATCGAGCTTACGATGAATTTCGAGATTCAGTATTTTCGTGTCGTTCCGATTGACCCATATATATATATATATATATCTGTATATATGTATATATATATCTGTATATATGTATATATATGCTGGATCTCTCGTTTCAGCCTCCCTACCCGTTCTTTGCCGGCGATCCCTCTTCTAGGATAGATCCCGCAGTCGGGAGGCTGCTCGAGAGACATCTTTGGAATTTCTCTGTCACGTTTAGAATGATCGTTTTCGTCTCTGCTTTTTCCTTCTCTTCGGTCCTTTTCTTCGTTCTCATTTTCGCACATACACGGCTACGGCGCTGTCTGATGTACTAAAATGCCACCACTGTCTACGTCTTAGACGGTCACAGAGTCTCTAGAGCTCGAGTTGTTGCTCTTTATGAGCAAGAGATCTGAGGAATACTAGTTTATGCTGCTCGAAAATGGTCTGTTTGGATCAATTGTCAAGATAAACAAACTAATTTCAGAAAATCCTTTACCGAGAGCATGCGCATGTAGGGCAACAACTCGAGTAGGACGATAACGTAACGCGTTAGACGTTGATCCTCGAAGTCTATCTAGGATTTTTAATTGCTTTCATAATAAATTTTAAGGCCCTCTTGTTCAGCAATCAGCCATTCATTAGACGATTCGATATGCTATTCGAATAATTGCTCCGTAATGTATTCGGATAGTTTCATGTACGTCCTTTTTCTTCTAAACCTCGAACGATATCGAACACGTTCAAGAGGGGTAAAAAATTACAAGAGGATTTTTGTTCGCGCGGAGAGCAGTTAACCGAATTCATTTAACTTCGGAAGCTTATCAACGATCATAGGAACTCTATGATCCCAGCGCTTCGTTTTAATAATAAATTGCAATTCTTTTTGACAAGGAAACTCGTTGCTACTTAAGCGGAAAAAAAACTAGGAAATGGCTGTTAGATTGGAGAACACCAGGCGCCACATCCCGATGGCTCTGCACGTCACACGCACTATCCTGTCATCATAATTCCTTGCCAGGCATTCACATCGGATATTGCGTGCTTTTATTAATTACAAACGTGTCCTTAAGTAGTATCGTTAACCAATACGAATAGTATCAGGAATAACTGATAACCGTGATCAATAATCGTAATATTAATAATAATAATTAATGATCATAATCAATAATGTTAATTAAACAATAATTAATCGTGAGGATTAATAATAATAATAATAATAATAATAATAATAATAATAATAATAATAATAATAATAATAATAATAATAATAATAATAATAATAAATTAGGAACCAAGTACAAATATGAAGTATGATCGGAAATTAAATTAGAATGCGCTATTCCACGTTAATTAGGACTATTTATAAATTATACGGTACGATTTGTATTTGCCCTCGTAAACACTTAGGCCACGCTCCTATCTCGTTGTAACTAAACCCTCTCTCGTTTTTTCGAATTTCTCTATTCACCTTTAAACCATCGCAGCCTCAAAATGTGAATAAACTCGACAAGAGGAAAAACAAAGAACCAAAGAGTCGGGCCACAGTCGCGATTTTCATTGCATGAAGGAAAGGAATTAGAGCGCGCTTGGAAGCTTCTTCACTTCGACATATATCTACAAATATACAAATTTACCATTCAGGTGATACGGCATTTTCGTAACACACGTAAGGTACCATCGGCGAAGGGAAGGAAAGAAAAGAACAGAGGTCAACGAGTGTTCCTCTTCGACTGTCTCAATATGGTGGGTGAAATCGTTTAGAACAATGCACGAAACTATACCATCAAGCTTCGATCTTGATTATTTTTGGTGTTTTACGGATACAACGTAAGGCAATCGATCCTGTTTAACCGGCTGATCAGTCTCTCCGTTCGTTTATACATAGTCAAAGGTCTGTGAACGAGCTCGCCTTATCGGCAAATGTCTTTGTTGTAGTTTGTACGCTACAACTGAATAATTCGTACGGTAAAGAAACATTAACGGATCAACGGAACAGCCGGTTTTGGAGAAGGATAACTTACTATTTACAAGAAAAAGAGAAAAAAAAAACAGATAGAGAGAGGGAAAGACAGGACCAAGTCCGACGTGAACCGCGATTTTTTTTCTATCCAGGAAGTGAATTATTTAAATTCGACCTCGTTCTTATATCTCCTGTTTGACCATTTGATTCTTAGTAGATTTTTAGAAAGATTTTAATATTAAACAACATTCACCGAGTGTCAATTTTAGCGCCACGTAAATGCTCGTAAATGCAACAGTTTAGACGAACTAATTAACGAACTTAATAACGGACACCGTGTAGTCCAGATCGATGATGTTTGTTTTGGGTGTTTACCCTACAACGATCGATGGTATGGATGATATTAATTATAAATAAAGTTACGGTACCTGTACGAAAGAAATAGAGATAAATTGTGTAATATAGAATTCCAATAAATAATAGGTCTGTATTAAATTAACGATACGCGTTGTACATATACATTTACAGTGAAACACTTGCAAGCAAGTTTGTCTGTTTATAAATTAACGTTAACAAAATTGATATGTGCAGAAACGAGAATTGTCTGGTATGTTGAGGAAAGAAATGCGGCGAGAGATTTTTTATTTACCATCCGTGCAATATACGGTCTTGGCACTCGACATTAAAGCAGGGAAATATTTAATTAATTTTTTTTTTCTTTTTTTCCTCTGCAATCGAGTAAAGGCATAATCTCTAATTTTCCTTGTTTTGTGAAAATAAGAAGAGTTGTCACGGCAGCGTCTTTGCAAAACGGCAAGCACATTTAACGAGGTACTTACAAAGCGCGTGTTTTGCCCTGTCATCGAAAAAACCTTAACAAGTTTCGGGTAAAATTTTCGATACGTGAATCGTTGCTTGCATCTACATTCGAGCGACACGGCTTCATGAGGAACTCGTTAAGAATTGAATCTACAAACCTGATGGATCGATCGAAGAAAGATGTTAGAACGAAAGGTACGAAGCTCTCGTCCTTAAATATTCTTGTCTGTTTCAATGTCGAAGATTGTTTGGCTCGTAAACGATTCCGGAATGTTACGGTAACGATCGTCGAAAATTCATAACTACCGGGAAAAATTTGCCTCCGTAAACGATTTAATTTGTTTTTCACTGTACTTAGCGTTGCATAATTATCTTGTTGCACTTTCTAAACTAAAGCCATTCATCGTTCTCGATTCATGGTCTAGGATTTTATTTTAATTCAATACGTCCTATTGAGTCATCCTTTATACTTTAGCAGATTTTTCTCGACTAGTTCCCTTCTTTCAAGTCGATTTCGTTCTTCTCCCTTTCGTCTATTCACTTCGTTGTTGCAGATCCTCTGTTTTTGCCTTCCTCGGTAATTCTTGGGTAAGTCATCGATTCGCGATTCCAATTTGCACGTCGATTCGAGCTAACATTTTTTCTTTCTCCACTTTTCCTATGCGAATTAACATTCGACAAAGAATACCAGTCAGGATATACATACATACAGATATGTATATGCGTTACATCTCTTTTCAGAGCACCTCGTACCCTTTGCCGTACTTCTTTGGGGTAAAAATGTGACTCGGCAGGTTTAACTCCGCGTCCGAGAAGGAAAAAGACATCGAATAAACGTAGGAACAGATACGATAGTAATGCTGTCGCACGATGCCAAGAATGCGTTCGAATTTTCACACACTGCCGTAAAACGTTGTCCATGGACGGAGGCAGAAAACCAGAATGGTGGAAGTAACTCTTTCCATCGGAGTCGACGATCTATGATAGGCGCCACGGTTTATGCCGCTGAATTAGGCACGAACTTGGCTATTGACTTGAATGCTTGCCTTCGCTGATGGACGCCATTCTCATCGACTCCGCTTCCGGGCAATTCCATCCGGGCATTCTCGTTTGTTCTATCGCCGCCTAAAACATCGTCAAAACATCCATCATGCGACTAGAATATTTTATCTTCACAAAAATAGTTACACAAAACAACCGCGAGTTATTCAGTTCATCCAGTTTTCCTTTACTCTTTAATTAATATTATTTGCAATCTATTACACTATATATACTATATAGATAAAACTTATTAATGAGACTGCATTAATTTCCCCCGAAGGAGCATGTAAAGGTTAAAGAAATGATTAAAATTCTCGACGAAAAACATTTGCGTTATTGTACTTGTATAAGGAAGGATTTGATAAAGATTTTTACCTACAAAATTTTAACAACATTCGATTATAATTCTGAACACGATTTTATATTCCCAGAGGCACTCAAAAATTGCTGAAGTCTCTAAGGTCGCGGTAAAATTCATGAATTATTATCCGCGGGTGACAATATTTTCAAATATGTTTACATATTTAGAAGACGCTATTCGGTTGCTAGGAAAAAAATAAAACAAACGCTCACATATATATATATATACTTATATGACGTTAAAAGACAATTCAATGCCTGTGACTTTCATGGTCTGTGGAATTAGTATCTATAATTCTATAATTAACCGCTTTACAAATATCCACAATTAACCACTCTAAGTCGAGATTTCTTGTAACGTTCAAATATTAGTTGTACGATTACACCCTGTCAAATGTCAATAATAAAATGTCAAATAACTGATTGAATTGGATTTGTGGGTATTTAATTGCAGAGAAAGTTATTCACTTCCCAAAATTAAATCGTATAGGTTTCCAAAGTTAAAGGAATAATGGAACGGATGTATCTTTTGGTACTCCAAAGTTGAAAGAAGAAACGATAGAACAGGCTTGCCCAACCCGTGGCACAGGGCGACTGTGTACGCGGCCCGCCGAAAAATAAAAATTTTGCCACTTTAATGAGATTCTGATAAAAAATACCATTAGTCATATTAGTGTTTGTATTTTATATGTGTTTTCCTTCAATGTGGCCAAATGCAGCGAAAAGGTTGAAAGATTGAAAAGAAAGATTATCAAAATGATCAAATCATCAATGGCAATTAGGAAAAAGTGTGCTTCTCCTTACCGAGCTGTTAGGATTCTTGGTCATGAAGATCATGAGGGAGCGGCTGCGGTTGCTAAACGGCCTTAACTCCGGATCTCGGCCAGGACCATCCACCGTGTCGACGCAGTTACTGTTGGCATAGAAACAATACCAAATGCAACATTTTCGTACGTAACTTATCGGCAGAATTCGTCGATGGTAATAGCCGGCAAGTGTCTTCGTAATAGCGTCGACAATGCAACACGAGTAAGGTCTATTTTTAACACACCGGAGACGGGCATGGTTTGCGCATATTAGCAGAAATTTTTGAGTCGAACATTCCATTCTGATGATTTTGTCAAATGCAAATATGTGAAATTAAGAAGTGTTCGATACACGAAGAATATTTTTCTAATTAATAACGAATTATATCTGTCTGTTAGTACGTTATAACACTATGTCTACCGGCGTTATATCTATTATATTTAACTATACTGAATAAGCACTTTGAAAAAAGAAAAATCAAGAGGTAAAAAGGCTAATTAAGTAATCTAAGTTTTATGATCTAGAAGGCAGATATTTACTTCGTGTCTCCTCTATGAATATCGGGATTTTTTCGAAAAAAATTGGAAACCGGTCATTCTGACCGCTTTGGTAGTTTTACTGTTAATAGAGTGTAAGAAAATGGAAGAGTTGTTGCGTGTCATTGAATTTGATACATATAAATAGCAAACGGGCGCATACCTCGACCGCAATTCTTTTTGCTTTCGCTTGCAATGGATGTAAGCTGCTATGCAGATGATAACGACGAGGAATACTGCTATCGTGGCACCGCCGGCGATGCTGGCTGTTTCCAACATTACACGTTGCCGGGAAGCTGTAACGAAAAATTTGTTTCTTGCAAATAGATTCATCAAGTTTCTTGACTTTCGTTAAGAGCTTTTATTAGGAGAATTATGTTGAATATCACTTTGAGAAATGTATTAAGAATGACTATGTATTTGAATATACGATAGAACGGAGAAGCAATGAAAGATATTCATTTACCGGCGACTGTGGTATTGTTGCTCTACTATGGTAAAATTAATAAAAGAAATGTGATCAAATAAGAGTGACACTGGTACTTACGTAAATAGGAACCATCTAAATCCTTAAATTCGCATCTCTGCCCGATATATCCATTGGCGCATCTGTAAATCAGAGAAAAACGGTATCCTGGTTAAATTCACGGTATCAAGGGAGTGGATAAAACACAGTCCGGCCTTATTGTTCTTTTCTTACGCTTCCGCAAAAACACCGCAAGAGATCCAGGAAGTTATAAAACGTACTCTTTAGGCATGGACTGCTTTTAGTATGGGCATTAATCAGATAGGTACACTACTGCTCGAGAGCCACCCAATTAGTACACTTAATTATAAAAAAAAAAGTAGTCGTTACCTGTAAACAGATCGGTTTACAGGGCCCATAATGATGCGATAATTAAAAGGATTCTCACGGTCGATTTCACCAAACGGTACCCCGATAACTCGCCCTTAGAGCGGAATAATTAGTCGAATGTGTATCTCGGCTCCACCGCGATCGCACGGAAAAAACGTCTACGACGAAATTTATCGGGGGCCTCGAATAATAAGATCGTAATACGAGATTGAAGTTACTCTTTTCCGTGTAGTATATTAACGTTGTTAATTCTTTTTTCTCGCGTATCGATGCACGATGAATCATCCATACCTGTGTTTCTGTATCAAGAAACAACAAGATCGGGCGTTTACTTCTTTTCTCTAACGTAACATTCGAGTTGTCGATGATGAGATTCGAGTATACTTACAATTAGGACGTATTTTATGTGTGTTTTTGACTTACTGCTAATAGGAAGGTCCGATAACTGGTATTATAAAATGAGAATTTCAAGTAGGAGGAGGTGCACTTTCTTCTTTATATTTGCACATACGGACGTCTTTTATTTTTAATCTTCCGAAATTTTGACCAAACAAGTAAACACATTATTCTCACACAGTAAAACGTTTATAATGATGGACCTTTCGCTACAATGCAATTTTGAAATTATCACCCATAAAGTACTATTAGGTTATATTTGTCCCAACAAAACTTAAAAAATATAGCGGGCGTAGAACTTAATTTCACGTCAAAATTATCTCCTTATTGCTAAAAATCTTTTAAATCATATTTTCTATAAGTACAATTTTTTCCTTGGGACCTACATACCATATTAATAGCGAATGGGTTAATAATAATAGTGCTAAATTCCGAATAGAAGTGAAAAAAAGGGGATTATTTGTCGAGAATTTATCTACCATTCTGTTTCTCAAATACAGTCGACCCTTGGTAATCCGACAAACGTTTTGCAAGGCGGTGACGGATTATCAAATTTGTCGGACTATAGAGTACTGTCATAGCCCCCTGTAGTCCGGAACTTTTTGGAAAAGCGGACCTTGTAATCCGACAAATAAAATATCAAAGTGGTAAGATTCTATATGTAGGTACTATACCTAACTCATACGCTGTGGAATTTAATAAATTAAACAACACAATAAACAGCTTAGGATTTATTATAAAATTAACATAATTATTGCTCTACAACTTACAAAAAAATATTAACTAAACATTTATGTTAATGTTTGTCCAGGCATTCGCGAACGATTTACCATATTTTTTCATAACGCAACTCGACTGTACCTACATGTTATAGGCATGTCGGATGACAGGGGGTGACGGATTAGACAGGGGCCGGATTACCGGCGGTCGACTGTAATAAAAATTCTCAGTTGTATAGAGATTTTGTAAAATCAAGAGAGGATATTCGTATATTTGATCTTATTTTAAACGGATAATGACATAGAAGTGGACAATTTTCAAGGAGGCAAATAACGCAACGTCGTTGCCGCGTGAGTTTTACTTTCAGGATTGTTTATACGTTTTAATCGGCGACCTTCCAGTACATTTCCCAAGCAGATCGAACTCAATTATGGTGATGCCGATAAATGTAAAGAGAATTCTACGTCCGGATAACGTGAATCTGGTTTTCGCGCTATTTCTCACCTTTGACGTCATAACTCGCCGAGGTGGATTATGTGCGTCGAGGTGCACCGCGGGAATACTGCAGGAAATTACGCAAAATTATATGGCTCACTTTTATTAGCTTGTTCGCACTTAACAAAACACAAGAACGAAACTAATTTTGTCCGAGAAATTGCATCCTTGGGTTTTTTCCTTTTTTAATTAACGTCCGAAAATTATCCGGCGCCGAGAATCGTTGCCAAGAGGACGCCCTTAAAAGTAGGAACGCAGGCAAGTGGAGGAATTTATCCGCCACTTTCCACAATCAGAATTTTCTCGAGATACCGCAGAACAATTCTTCCATTAGTTCCGCGGAAATTATGGGAGCGCGAAAGAGGAAAAAGTAGCGCATACGTGAACCACTTACGAGAAAAGTCACTTCGATAGACCGTCGTAGAACGGATGATGTTAATAATAAAATGTACAGTGTGCTGCCTGCGTTGGAGGTTATTTGTGAAAGATAACTGTCGAAAGTAGCATGTAATTCTTCTTTTTTCTTATATTTCCATTGAAACTACTATAGCCGATTTGTCGGGGATTTACAGTTTTAAGAACACTGCAAATCTCATAAATTACGATGTGTCAGGACTATGGTGGCCATCGAGTTAAATATGTACAGGTAACCCTCCTTTAACACGGTATATAAGTTCCTAAAAAATGCCGTGTTGTGTGAAACCGTGTTGTATGAAACCCAGAGCAAGTACAAAAAGAGGGGTTACGTTTCGAAAACTTATTAAAAACAATTTTCTTTTTAAATTCTACATAAACAACTTAATTTTTATTAAAAATATTAATGTATGTACAACACAAAACAAAAAATATTATTTTTATTTCATGCAACTATAATTTAATAATTTCTTCATCGTCACTGCTCAGTATAATCAATCGATAACGTTTTTTTGGTGGAATGAAATCGTTTTCAATTTTCAGAACTGTTTTCTTCATTTAAAGTTTTTGTATCTTCTTTCCTCTTTAAAAAATCTGTAATTTTACTTTGCTTTTTGGTTCTTACTGGGTCAATGTTAATTTCTCCTTGATATCTTAAAGACGAAAAAGTTATTCTTTGACACACCGTGGCTCGACGCAGACTGCCGATGAGCAGCGTGAAATACTTTTGTTTCAAGGCACGGAGATGAAATTAAAATAGGTTACGCCACACTGTACCTTTAAGACGGCAAGCCTCGCCGCGGCTATAGAAGTACAGTGTTGTATAAAGGTTTTTGCAATTTTCTTATCATATTGCGGCGAAACCGTATTATAGGATGCCGTGTTGTAGGAGGGTTTCCGCAATTCATAAATCGTGTTATAGCGAAACCGTGTTGTAGGAAGGCTACTTGTACACGGATTCCTGATTAGCGTCCAAATTGTTGTCGCCTCCCGGAATTTTTCTTGTATTATTGTTTGACGTCACCTTCGTAATTCGAACTCTACTGAAAACCACAATCTTTTTGGAAGGATGTTCTTTGTACACATATTACGACTTCTCCTTTTTCTTATATTTTACAATTTTACGATTAGAAAACACGACCATAGCAGTTAAAGCTGTAAAATAAGAAGGTAAAGAAATTGTCATGTATACACCATAGAAAAAATTTTGGAAAGTCGGATAAGTTCTTTACCAACACGATGCAGCCCGTACCAAATATCTTCCAAAAGTAAGAAATGCCACGAACAGAAAGAGCATGGTGCAATCGGTGAGACAATTTCCAAATTGTAAAATACGGACGACGTGAAATTTTTCTGGGTACATTAGAATCTACGGGGTGTATTCAGGACAAACGGAACCGTGCCGGTCCATGGTTTCGAACAAAAAGGATTCTACGAATCCACATTGGAGGTCGTTCCATGGGAATCCCGTAGGAATTTCGGCGTACGTGTCGACGGCACGCAACCGAGGATTAACGCCGGTATACGAGCGAATGAAAAGTAGTCGGTCCCTTTTTTTCGACCTTCTGCGCTTGGAATCATTCACGATTGTTCCACCCACGGCGTCAACGATTCAACCCCATGCCAGTGGGAGCACGGAGGGTGATGCCCGTGTGAGGAAGGAGGGAAAAAAAAGATTCGGTCCGTGTTAAGTTTTCACCTTCGTTCCAACGAATCCGTCGATTCTTTTCTCTATCTGTACGCGACCGGGCATTCGTCGAGAATATTTGACATTTTGGGAATTCGCCTCAGCTTCATGAAGAATTCTTCCTCTGAAAAGGAGAGTATTGACTCGCAGAAGTCACAGGTGACCGCAAAAGAATTCTCAGTGTCGTCTAGCGATCTTTCGAGGCCTTTCGGCAAATTTCTCGGATTGTAGAAGTGAAATTTTAAGCTTCAATGGAAATTGCGGGTTTCAAAAGATATTGTAAAGTCGAAAATGAATCTTCATCCTTCGTGGTTCAAAGTGAGTTTGAGTTTAAGACGATGCATCGGAGATTTGTATTTTTACGAATGTTTGAACCTTCGAGAGACATCTTTTGTGTACCTACATATGCGTTGCTTTCTCTTTAAACTGTAACTGAGAGCAGCCTCTCATGTCGCAGCACCTCATATTTTACGTTCTCGAATATTTTTGTCCGATACGCGCAACTGGCTTGTATTTACAATGGGTGTGCCTCATTACGCAAGATTCTAAACCATCTTCGCAACGCTGGAATTCCAAACGTTACACGAGGATGTCGTAATAATTGCGCCAGGATAGTTTTCTCAAAAACAGCTAACTCATAGATACATTTCCACCGTTTCTTTCTATCCTTTTACGACGAATGAAAATTCTCCAGAGCATAGGTATTTGTTAACACTAGGTTTATCGGACTGGTCATTTTGACCCATTTTGAACTTCACGAGAGAAATTATAGATACCACTTATATACCTAATGTCTCTCTGTCACTTGCGCTGACTTTTATCCATTCGATGGAACAAGTATATATCATTTTCTTCAATGCCCATCTAATTTTGATGTTCTCTATGCGATATATAGGTATATTTGGTCATGTCGGTAGACGTAAGTATATAAGAAATTATGGTAAACCCAGTGTTAATGAAAATTCCACGGTGTTTTTTCAGCGGCATGAATGAAGATAAATTAACTTCGATTTGTCAGAAAACGCGAAATTTTGTGATACTGCACAAAATGATAAAGACGACTTGAATAAAACCGGGGGAAAATTCAACGCGATAAATACTGTTTTATAATCCTCACCCGAGTCGAAAATTTCAGCCCAAAATCCTCCTAAATTACCAAATAACTTAGGATATTTAGGTTGAATATGGAAAAATATGTTACATATAAAAGAATGCAAATTTTAATTCCACAATCGCCCTACACTTGTTACTTTTTGCCACTTTTACCTAGTTTAGGAGCAATTTAGGCTTCATACAGCCCAAAATAATCCTCAGCATTCTATAATGAGGAGCTTTAGAATTGGATTGGAATTGGAGTGGAATGATCGAGGTCCAAAAAAATTCTCGATATACTAAAAATTAATTTGGTTTAGGAGATTTAGAATTTATATGGAATAAAATGATAATTTAATTCCAACTTGCTCCTGAAAGCCCTATTTTTAGAATATGAGTCGACAGACTTGGAACTTCTGAAATATTTTTAGGGGATGTCAGATTAAATTGGAATAAAAATTTTACCTGATCAGTCCATATAACTCCTAAAAATCATATTTACAGGACTTTGAGGCGCGTAGACACACTAGTTGAGGATTTTGAGGTTCAAAATGGTATACATAATTAAGCGGCAAATGAGAGATCAAAAGAATCTAGGATTTGAAGTTTCTTTTTAGGCTGGATTTTTCGACTCGGGCAGTTTGGATCCATTATCCACGGTGGATTTCTGCAATGGGCAATAACGGCTCACGCTGTATATCCACGATAATAATCGGTTAGCGGTTATTCTTTGTCAGGAAGGAAAACACGCGAGACAAATGCGGCCATGATTTAAATATCCGCACTTGCGTCAAGTGGATAAGAGTGTTACGGTGCAATGTGTGCATTCTCGTATGCGACCCGAGGGAAATTACTTAAGCGGTTGCTGAGAAATATAAATCATCGATTTCATGCAAATTTTACACCCCATCGCGTGTAATTCTCTTGCGTTTGCGAAAGGTTAAATTGCCGATATGTATGCGAAAAGTGAAATACGAAATAGGAGCCATTTATACAGTTTTTTAAATATGTAGAATAATACGGAATAATTATATCAGTGTCCATCATTCAGATGTGAAAATATCAATTGAATTTAATAAAGAGAATGGAAGGAATCGTTAAGATCGAAGCAGCTATTGGTATTGATTCCTCGACTCGTAAAAACATAGGATTGAATTTTGTACTTACAAACAATTGTAGAGGAGGGAATCGACGATTTTGACAGTGAAACATGTAGCACCGTTCAAGCAGTACCATTCCGCATAATCCGGTGGACACGTGTACATGTGGAATGTAATATTTGGTCGAGGCGTCGGCGTAGGTGGTCGAGGCTTTGGCGTCGACCGCGATGAACAGGCATCTAAGGTTATCAGACATCAAAATTCATTTTCATTAATATCTTCAACTTCATTGTCCAGCAGACAAACTTAATTTTAATCAAATTCTGACAACTCAGATTAGTCTCGAAATACAAATGTTTATCCCAATAAAGGATTCAATCAGGATTCTAAGATAGATTTATCAATGGACTTGCGCTGACTTTTTTGTAAATGTTCCTCAAATATCTAACGCTATTTCCTATTCTTTAGTTTATAATTTTCTACGTTTATTTTATAAGCTACAATAAATTAAAATTTAACCTCTTGCCGTGCCATTTCTTTTGTGATTAAATGCGCAATGACTCTGAACTAATTACTAAAATAACATTCTGGCCCCTAATTTCGGATATAGTAAATGAATTAACGTAATATTGAATAGCGTTGAATTAATTTTATTATATCAGGACCCACAGATATTTGTAATCAAATAATTTTTGGAGCACTTCAAAGTTGGCAATTTCCATTTATCCCGTCACGGGTAGCACGCGTTATTTTACGGCAAGGGGTTAATCCATAAAATTAAGATTTAATCATTAAATCGATCAAGATTTTTTGCCTCCTTCATTTTTTACTCTTACATTAGAGTATATATCTAAGAATTTTTAATATGCTGCAGTAATCGTCGGGAAATCTAGCGTTTAAAGGTCCTCCCCATGGTCCTTCGAGCACGTATCGAGTATCCTTGCAACCGGGGTACAACTGACATTAATTGATTGGTTTCGTCCTAAATCCATCGAAACTGTCCCTCTCCTCGACGATACGACAATAATGTCCCGTTAACGTTGAATCGATATAAAAGTGCGCGACGAGAAAACGTTTCAACGGCAAATTTGCTTGATTAAGTTGTGTACCGACTAAAGGCCAAGCACACCATTTATTCCATTATTGGCACGAGGGAGAGAACCGAATTGCCGAATGGGCGCTTTAGAAATTTCGACGGCATCCAGGTTTACCGAGCACAAAGGATGCTCGTATTTTAGGGCCGACCTAAGTGCTCGTGCTCGATCCTCCCCTACCTTAAAAACTTAACTCCAAAAACATTCTTCTCCCGGCGAAACGACCGCGTTTACTATATTCTTCTACCGATATTCCGTGACACACGTAGCCTCGCGATATCACCGTGTCAGTGTTATCCCATCGATTATATCTGAATGACCCTACCCCGTAAAACGATTCGGAATTTAATTCTTCGCGACTCTTTCCGTCATTTTATACGTACTATACTTGAAATTGTACAAGTTGTAATAATTACGCCGTTGTTTGGAATCAAAATTAGAGTATTAAATGTTAAACGTCCTTCCCAGACAAATATATATATTATCGGTCGGAATATTTTATTCGCATACTTTCAAAGGCGTCCGAAATATTTCTCCGATCACGTACTTAGGAATTTTACCGAGTAATTTGAAAATCGTCAGGTATTCGCCAGTGTCTCGTTTAAGCGAGGACAAAAAAAGGCAGAACAGAGGGTCCCGGCAAACATGATGCAGCGTTCTTGCTTGCAGAACTTGCAGCACGTTGCAGCCACCCGCGCAAGCTTGCTATCTGTCACCTGTTATAATTTTACAATCTGCCGTGCGGCGTGAAAAGAAACCCTCCGCGTAATGTCTTCTGCGCGTGCCAGCCAGCTAAAGTGTGCAAATTAGCCCCAAAATTCGCATCTCGCGCGTGTTTGAACAACGGACGGCTGCATTACGGGGACACAAGCCGTCCAACAATGCATGGCAACATGTTTCCCCCGCGCGCACGTTCCATCGGAAAGGTGCAAAGGGTACAAAAGACACCCTGCAACTGCATTTAATCGAGAAGGGCATATTATTTTGGAGCGTAAAACGTTGAGACGACGATGTCTTTGTGATTTACGTTGTAATTTTCGTAATCTACCATCTTGCTAAGGTACCCGAAAAAAGAAAACGTTCCTGCAACCCCCCGTGCAACACTCACTAAATACACCCGACACTCCCCTTCGTGTTCGACAATTTATACACTGTATTCAAATTCCGCGGAATAATTTAAAGAAAGGAATGCTTTACAACCCTCCCCCAAACGGGAACAAGCAATTGCGTGTAATAAAATAATGAACGAGGGCGTACGATGTTTTGCGAAACAATTATCCCGCAGTTTTTTGGCGGCTGGCGTTTCTGGCGGCACGCTGGAATCCCGTAATCTGCCATCGCGCGTGTCCCGATGCCTTTCCGTCAACGATGTAATTATTTTACGCAAGCTGCCGAATACCGGGGATATACAAATGACCCTTCATTTGCGTTTGCTGGTGCTTAAGGTGTATCAAGGGTGGCGCGGGTATTTATACCAAAATACGTCCACTTACGATCGTGTACAACTACCCACGGTGTCGTTTCTTTTTTGCCCCTTTTCCCTTTTTCGCGCGTACGTTGTAATTTTGCAATTTTACACCTTGTCGGGATAACGAACCGTATAATCATTTACGCGAGTTGTGTCACATAAAGAGGACTAATGACTATTGTGCATCCTGTAAGGTCAGTTTGAGTACGTGGTAATATTATAACTTTACGGCACTTGTGATTGTAACGCACCTATTCGATACACGAAATTTTACGGTCAGTAATCTTACACACGTACGTCATTCCGTCAACGGAAAGATTCCAAATAGACGCGTTTCTATCAACCGTCGGCAAATTTCGAGGACTTGGACGAATTTCATGAACCAAAGACCGACAAATACTTTACTCGAGCGTACAACATATATACTAAATGAAGGATCGGTAAATACCGAACCCGAAGACAGCGAAATAAAAAAGAAACACGAACTAACCTGCTATACCGAAGAGGGTATAAGAAAGGATGAGTAGAGTGGCGAGGTAGGGCGGGATCCTGCATCCTCTCGTCATGGCAGTGACGGTGGCAGGAGTGTTGACGGTCGTTTCATCCGAGTCGTCGACGTCAGCTCGGACGATGCGATCGACTCTGTGCGCGTTTTCCCGATCGCAAGGTGGTCCGTCTTGGTCGTCGTTGTCGTGGTCGTCGTCGTGGAGACGCCGATGAAGGTGAGGCGGATGACGATGACGGTGGTGATGGTAGGGATGATAATAATGACGAAGGTGACAGAGCTCGCTCGGTATTCGGTCTCGACGACAACGAGGTTGACCCTGACACGAAGCCTCATGGTCGTCGTCGTGCTCCTCTTCGACGACGTCTTCTGCGACGTCGACGACGTTCTCGGAGATGCTACCGAGATTATCCCTGCGTTGGTGACATCGACGACACTGATGACAACGACGAGTATGTCGACGAGGTTGAACGCGGTGGAGGCGATGACGAGGATGGTGGTAGTTGGTGGTACTGCTGTCGCAGCAGCAGACCTCGCCATCCGCCACCGGTAAACTGACCTCCTCGATCGTGCTCCCTCGTACCGCTTCGCATTCTCCTACTCCCCCTACTTCTCGAACAGCGTCTCCTACGCCTCCCACCCTTGCTGCCTCTTCTGTTTCTTCAACGGCACGAGCTCCACCACCTGGCCCGGAGCTCCGGCGCACGTGCCGCCGCCTCCCTGTAACCAAATATCCGACCGGCCGGCCGTTTACAGTGTGTTTTATCTCGGGCGGTTTCTACTTGATCTAGCCCGACGAGCCGGCTGATCCGCACGCACACCACCGGGGGTAGCCAAACTCGCTCCAGCTCGTTCCAAATCGCTTCAACTCGCTCCGAGCGAGTAACCCAGACACGCGCGACCTACACTAATTTACCGAAGCGTATATGTGATACTTCACCTGGTGAATTTGCGCCAGCGCGATTCGGACTCCCACTGCGGCGGATGCTCTTTGGAACGATGGGTACCTACGACAATGCTATTAGCGAAATCCATTGTACCGATACGCAAGATACGGTCAAATCGTGGGGGTTCTACTTATTGTTAGCCATCTTGTACGTTGGAATTGAATTAGAATTTTGAATCAGTTAAATTTCACGTAATGAAAGACACTGTAAAAGATTTACGAAGATAAGAATTCGACAAAATCTGCAAAGTGTGACATTTCGAAGGAGATTTCAACGCCTACGCGGTGAAATACGTCCTAATGGTATGGATGTTAAGAAAATCAGCTCAAAACCTGAAAAGGCAAATATTTTTCAACGGATAGGAGAGATTCAAGAGCCGCCACCTTTCCGACAGAGTGGTATGTAAACCAGGTCCCAAATACATCCACGTGAACGCGATACTTTTGTGGACGGAGGCCGTGAGGGCCGATCGTAGTGTTTCCATAAAATGGAGGCTTTTCCTTGTTAGAACCATAAACCATTGTGTCTCAGTACGGTTAGTGACTGCCATTGTGCGTTCTGTTTGGAGGTAAAATATTTGCCGCGAAAAGAAATTGTTTTCGGCATCGGGCTCTCTTAAAACCATCTGCTCCTCTCGCGTCGATTATTTCTTCCGATTGGATCAGGTTCCCACAGATCCATCGAATTCTTCAAGTTTCCGCTTTTTTTCGCGTCGTATTGGCGTAAAAGCAAAACTTCAGATCGTGAAAACGATACCGCAATACCTCGAAGGTCTTCTTATCTTTGCAAAGCTGTCGCGAAACTAGACCTTTCATCCTTGCCTTACATTTACAATCTACGAGTTATTCACGATCTTCGTTAGCATTTACCGCTTGAAGGTACAGCGGCTTCTTTTCTTCAGTGTGCTCAAACACTTTGCAAGGAACGATCTTAATGAGTATTGTTTTTTCAGATGACATTCCAGATTTTATTGCGACCTTGTTCCACTAACGGTTGGCCTGCTTGTTGGAAGATATCGCTCGTTGGAAAATCGAGGAACTCTCATGGATCTCGTTTGAACTTAACGAATAATATTGGTAAAGCGGCGCGACAGTTATCTTCAAATCTTCGAAAAAACGCGCAAAATCAGATCGCTAATGTATGTACAAATATATCAATATGAAATATTTGATTGCTTGCATCTATCACCGTGTACAAAAAACTTCGAGGTACAGACGCAAGTCAATAAAGGCAGGCCGATGAAATCGTTGCAACATTTTCCGTGAGCACGTATCAGGTCTGCGTTTTGATCGGCGCGTTAGATGTGACACATTAAACCGCGAGAGATCTTACGTCAATAATGACGTCAGTCGTGGTTGAAATATTCACACCGATTGCCGTATGGTATTTCGTGTAAATTTATTACGGTAATAGTGTCTTTCGACTATGTCGCCTAACAGAACTGGGAATCAAAGGGAGCTTTGTCGTACTCCTATAGGAAGATTCTGTTACTTTATTTACCAATAGAGCAAGGCTCCCTTTATTTTTTGGCCAACGAGTAGTATACGGTGTAAAATAGCATTTTGTTGCAACTTGTTTGCTCTTTTATTTGCCTCGTATTCCGCAAAAGATTCGAGGTAGAATGAACAATAGCATTGTTTAGGAGACAATCTCTGCACAGTGTTTCGCCTCCACGCGCCAATTTGAAATTCAAAGTTGAAATTTAGTCAGACAATGTCGTTTATCTTCGGCCTGCCCCACCACATACCCCCCCCCCCCCCCCCCCCCCCGTCTTGCAGAATAAGAATCTGCCAGTCGTTGTTGTCGATACAAAAGCAAACGTAAATTGTCCATGATGATTCTATCGGCTCGTTCGAGGAGGAAGCAATTTTTTGGAGAATATCTTTGGATTGCCGTATCTCCTTCTCCAGGATTTCATTGTACTAGGTGTACTAGTTTGATGGATCATGAAATATTTTAGATAATACCTGCAAGGCATCGTAGTCAGCTTCGATGTTAACGGACTTAGCACTAGCATCTTGATATCAGACTTCGAATCCTTCATTCTTTTGACTATAGCAACTATAATCGAATTGATCTAAACCTGCAGATCCTCACAAATCAGCACCAATATCAATAACAGAAGCGGTACATCCAACGTCTCAGTATCTCAGTCTAAATTCTCAGCAACCTACTTAAAACTATAATCTCACCGCAAAAATCTCTGACAGCATTCTTCGTAATCCAATCAGTCCTCATCCTTCAAATTCCAGCACATTGCTCATCCTGGTTCCACGAAAATGCGAGAGTATAAATATCACCGGCGTGTAAGACGCCTGCAAATATTCCGCGAAAGGAGCGGAAGTTACGGTAAAGTGCGTGCAATTAGAAAATAACCTAAATTCAAGGCAGTTCGCGATTCGAGTTAAGAAACAAGAACGGTCTCACGCAGCGAGGACGAGGAGAGGACGCGAGTAGACGCGTTTAAGAGCGCGTCGTGGAGGGAAATGGTCAATTATTGAGAAGAGAGCACGTGGGCCGTACTTTAAGTCACAGCCCAGACTCGCAGTGCATGCGACCGACGTGTCACCTACTTAGCAACGAATTCCATCTCTCCCGCGATCCAAACCCTCTTTTAGCCTTACCATTAGCCCTCTCCTTGCTCTCCCCGACTTTACTGCTGTTCGGTAAACGCCCAAGTACGCCTGCACTCGCGATTTCCTCGGGAAGGTCTTTTCGCGGTGGATCTTCTATCGACATGTTTAGAATGTTTGCAGGGTTTTGATATTTTTATGGTTGAATTGTGTGAACAATTTAGCTAACAAAGGATAACCATTTGAAACTATTGTAGAATCGTGAAAAAAGGTGAGAGGTCGCGGTTACCCATCGTTATTGCTTTCATCGGTCGAGCTTGGGTAACACCAGAGATATCGCGGGTCAGCGCGAATTCACGCAAATTGGACGCACCAGTGTCCTCTTCCTGATGACTATTCTTTTTCAATCCATGCTTTCCTAAGTTTTTTATAGAAGTATTCCCCGCCCGGACTCACACTGTTGATCGTCTGTCCCTATAATGGAGTATATTCACGATCAGAACGATCAAGTCTACAACTATGTGAAATTTTAACAAAATCGACAAGATGAAGACCTTGGATCCCCTTTATAAGTTCGAAAGTATCCAAAAAGGTAGACGTAACTCTAAAAATCCCTAACCGCAAGGCACAAGAACGTCTTAATTTGTTAGAGTTAAAAGTCTTCTGCAAACCAACCGAGAATTCAAACTGTAGAAGAGTGTGCGATATTGGGAGAATTGCGCAGATTTTGTTTAAAATAATTTATGAAATAGTTAGTGTTTTACTGTCCCATTTCGTGGAAGCTTCGTTTGCTATTTGTATCGAATTATATAAAGGTAATACCAAGATTACTGAATAAATTCACTTTTGCTGAATGCAAAATGAAACCGGCAGATTATTTTGTGGGCTTGAACAATCATTCGGACGAACTGCAACTTTTTTTGTAAGCCATCTTTGTGCTGTATCACTGTCAGAGGTTTAAGTCAAGCGAATTAAAGATTATTTATATAAGCAGAAAGGAAGTTCATTTGGCGCATTGTTTTTAGCGCGCACCGAGTATTGTGCAATGAGGTATCAACTTTCATTCAAACGAAGGGAAAGGCGCTCGTCTGAGTGCATCTAGGAGAAAAATAGAAACCCCCAGGAATATTTATTCTATGGATCGTTCATAGGATTTTTACGGGAACCTCTCCAAAGCGAGAGGAGAAGAGAACGGTGTCGACCTTAAGCGTAAGTATATTAAAGCCGCAAGAGGGTCGCCAGAGATGTCAAATGGCTTTGAGATGCAACATGAATATTGAACGATTCTTTCCGTATTACCTCATCTACTTACAATGAAATCTACGAAGTCTAATAATACTTCACAAATAATGTACTTGATTACATACTTTATGATTTTTGTAAAATTCCAAGGAATACGTCGTCGTTAAGCATTTCTTGAGGACTTAAGCTAGTCACTTCTTCGAATATACATTTATCTACGTTCTTACTGCTTTAATCTTAAGGGAATAACCGTTTTTTCTCTGTTCACAAAACTATATTTTCAGTTCTATTTGAACTCTGAACGACATGATAGGTATAATATATATATCATGTTTTTAACTGACAAACAAAATAACAATATTTGCTACTAGCAAGCAGAAAAACATTAATATCTTACTTTGTCGCATTCCTTAGTGCAAAACGAAAAAAGCACGACTTCGCTGGTCGACACTTTAAGTCTATTATCGTGAATTTCTGTCGCAAAGATCAGTCACCAAGGAAGCACATAAACAAATATTAAAAATTGAATTCTGCACAATAAATTTATCTTGGTTCGTATGCATTTTGTTGCATAGAAAGCATGTGGCGTCAAGATTTAGATCATGGTAAGTAGTCCGCAAAGTTCACGAAAAGACTTTGAAAAATGGAAAATAGTGTCTTGCCTTAACCCCTTAACGTGATCGCTCGAGTTAATTCGAGCGCGCTAAACAGGCCAAACTGTGCACACTCGAGATAATTCGAGCGGCGTTGTATTAAAATAAAAATTTTGATTAATTTTGTATTTCTTTTATTTTTTTGCCAGGACAATGTTCTAAAATGTGTTTTTTTACATTAAAAAAAATTGATTTTTTTTGGCCGTTTTTTTTTTAGAAAAAACTGTGCGTTAAGCGGTTAAAGACACAAGTGTCAATAGAAGGTTAATGTCTGTTACACCACTTTCAATGGAATTAATCATGTACAACGATCATAAATGATAATAATAATAATATCCTCTTCAAAAGACCAATAATACGTCCTAGTAGTCCAATTTCAGCCACTTCTAAACGACAAGCGCGAATTTTGAAGCGATTGGCAAATCGAGCAAAATAGCGCATCGAGACAATTGCTGACATCTCTCAAATTCTACAAGAAATCCTGGGCGTGTCTAGTCACGTTTCCTTTAAAAGCTGCAGCCTCTGACAGACGACTCGGGGAGAGAAAAAGGGGGAGAGGCGATTTTCCAACGAGAAGAGCCTCCTGGGTCCTTCCGGGACCGGTCCGGTATCAGCTGCGCCTCGTTTAAACACGGAAATTCATAAGTCCGAATATGTTATGCCCGGGTTTGAAAAAACGTCCTGTCTGCTGACACAGAGGGTTCTTCAGTCAGACAGGAGGGGTGGGGAAGAAGGGAGAGATAGGACAGAGGAGAGATCGTGTCTGGGCCAGTTTCAGACCCCTCTGGTCCCCGTAATCTCCACCCCCGTGATTCCTATTCCCGACAGTCACCAGCTGAACCTCAAAGACCCCTCGCGATGAACCGAGCACTTCGAATGCGATCTAGAAACCGAGGAAGGGATCGACCGCTCCTTTGGCTATTTATTTTTATCTGATCAACGACCGTGCGTGGAACGATGCTTTGAAAGAATTTTAAATAATAATTCTGTAAATGTCGTATTTTCTTGCTTGCAATATTTACCTGTACGATTACTTTAAACGTTAAAAAAGGAACGTTAATTTATCGCATCGATAAACTCAAGATTGAGTTTATCCATATTCTCGCTTATACGAAATAAAGATGCTTTAATTCCAGATAAGATTACCGGTGATGTTCACCGTAGGGTACTTCGTGGAACACTATTAGAGATTTCAATTTCGATTATCCGTTTGGATATCGAGGAAGAATCGCCGATAGAAGAGGGTGACAATGAAAGCTCGTGGCTACTTAAATCCTTTTCACCCCCTCCTTGGTGTCAGCTAGATCCTGCGGGAGAGGAACGTAGGCATTAAGCCAGGCCCCGGATACTGTCTAGGGAAGGATAGTAATGGAAAAGACGCAAAAGAAAGAGACTTTGAGAAACAGAAAAGCCCGTGGCAGTGGGAGGTGCGGATTTTGTAATGCGCCTCTGTGGGGTAGGATCTAGACAGCGCTCATCGTGGAAGAAGCAGGGTGGAGCCGGGGATGACAGAGAGGAAAATAGAGATAGGGATTGAGAGTAAGAGAGAAAAGGTGGAGGAGGAGGAACGATGGAGTCGCGTATATTTTCATAATCTTTCATATGATGTGGCCGTGGCTCGAGCCACCGGTCTACGAGTACACATATGCCCCCGTAGAAAACCATGGATCGCACATGCTCGGGGCACGTCCCATTCAGACGGGTGCAGCTGCCGAACTCGTGGGACACGTCGGCAGGCACGCGCCTCTCGGCTCCATAACCTGTTTTCAAAATTCCGCTCCCCTCTCGAGCGAGACTCAAGGAGACCCCCGTTTTCTTTTTTTTTTACTCTCCGCGTCTCCTCGTTTATGCCTGAAAGATTCGTAGCTCGCAAATTATTTGAAACTCTATATTCTACGATTAAGCTCCCGAAATTCAATGATACGTTGATTTTTGGGGAGACTTTCATCGCATTCGTTAACGCTTTATATATGGAACGGTACACTTTGTTATTACGATTTGAAAAACTTTTTTTTGTAAGTTTCATGATGCTGCTGTTGTTTCAAGAATTTTTTACGTTGAAAATTATGTGAAATCCCGCACTCTATAATTAAACTCTCGAACTATATTCGGTGACGTGGCAGAATTCAAAGAGCTTTTAAAGAGACTTAAACGCCTCCTGCGGTAGCCTCAGCTGTCGGGGATGGTGCCGATATTGGTATGGTCTTTGTTGAAAGGCGTGTTTTTCTCAGTCTTTTGAGTGCAATAATAATGCAGGAAAACATAAATAGAAATAATAACGTCGATGGAAATTCCTGTTCGATCTACGTACACGTAAGACACCCAGTTTGATGATTACTAAACTTGTCCATGTCTCCCAAGTCAATTATTTCTTTTTATCGGGTAGTAATTTTTCAACGTAATTTTTATACGTTCAGCTTAGCAATCTAAGCTTGTGACAAAAATTGTGTTCTCGTATGTACATTTACATCAAAGAACATCTCGGCGTCCTTCTTATTAAGTTCCAACCTCGAACGATCAAGTCGAATGATTCGAACATTTTAAGGTCAACCATAAAGAGACCTCGTAACTCGAGTACAGCAATTTTTAATATACGAAAACACTCGAAGAACAGCCGGTTCTGCCAGGTGGCGGATGGATCTGAGTCCTGCGATACGATCGGCAGAAATCGATGTCTGGTTAATCACCATCCAGTTAGTATCCTACTTTTCACGCCAAGATGGAACTTTTCGTCATGGAGCTCCGAGTACGTACATTCGCATCCCGATTTCAATCGTTCAGGAAACGGCGCTGTTAATGTTACAGGTTTC
Source organism: Cerceris rybyensis (assembly GCA_910591515.1). NCBI lineage: Eukaryota > Metazoa > Arthropoda > Insecta > Hymenoptera > Crabronidae > Cerceris > Cerceris rybyensis. Next base: position 1,162,759 of record OU342796.1, on the reverse strand, counting down.
GTGAATCGCTCAGGACGACTTCAGTAATTTTACGTTCATCCCAGTATTTCCTCTGTGTAATCGGTAGCCTGCATTTTGCCATGGCACAGTATGTCGAGAATCGTAAATTCAAATATAATTAAATCGACAATAAAAACGTCATACAGCGTGCAAGGTATGCACGCATTCGCGCCAATTCCATGGTGAATGCAAGTTTAATATGCCAATAAATCGTCGAAATTACACGCTAAACGGATATTGAAAACGAAATGGCTTCGACGGTGACGACCACCAAGAGAGACGAGCGATGAAAACGAAGGATCCTTGGCTTAAGTGCATCAACTAGGTGGGCCCACTTGGAAGATGTAAAGAGGGAGGAAAAGAAGATCTGCCGGGAAGAAAAGAGTAGACGAGATGCTATCGATAAGATTCCCTGAAACAACCGTATTTACTGAAGATTGGATCCACTTATCGACGATATGGAGCAACAGAGATGTGATTACTTAACGGTGAAATGGGAAGGAATTGCCGAAAGAATGTACATTTGATACTTTTCGCTCGCGAGTAGATACGGTAATCTTGATATTTGGGGCAGATTATCCTCGAGAGGGATGCTTTACATACCGGCTCTTCACCGGTGGAAGATCAACGAGGTGGCCCTTTAGAAGTATAAAGAACCAAAGGGAGACATTGAGAGACCGTTGAAGAAGGGTCCGTGACACGTATAGGTGGAAAAAAAACTTGCAACGTGTCGAAAGAGATTCGCGATGAGCAAACCTGTTCGTCACACGGTACGTTGTACAGAGAGGGATACGTATACCTCAAAAATTCAGTTGCAAATGAACACTGTTTTGTCACAGCTACAAGTAAATTTTCGATCAATTTATTTCATCTGGCATGAACCCTCGTAACATATTTTTCCCTTCGATTAATCACTTTAATATCCGCTTGTTTGATGCGATCCATTCGTTACCAATCCCGTCCCAAAAAACCGCAACCCCCGCAGCGTAATCCCCAAATCGCCACGTAGCCGACACGAAGCCTAGAAGGGGCGATAGGAATGCGACTTAAACGAATAGCACATACGAATTCGCGAGTTTTTATGTGTGATATCGAGTGTCGGATATAAAAGGCGGAAACGTTACATCACTCTTAAACGTAGGAAGATCACCGAGGTGGCTCAAAGGGTTGCAACCGCTGGAAACAGAGTATGTAGCGAGGAAAATAAGAGAGGTAGAAAGGGAGAAGGAGAAACGTGTCGGACGAGCATCGATCGGCAGTCGGATAAAAAACGGCGTGCTCTCGATAGCATAATACCGTCGGATAGACGAGCAGGACGTATCTTTTCCACTTGATAGGCCTCAAGGAGCGGAGGCAGTCCAGAGGGCATCGTGTGTGCGGGCATGGGTCCAAAGAAGACGGGTTCGCACATGTTCCACCTCGTGCAGGGTATTCATGCCGGTATTCATGGCGTGCAGCTGCCGAATGCACTTCAACGCCATTACCTGTTTTTCGCAACGCTCGCTCGCTCGCTCGCTCTGTCGGACAGTCGCTCCTTTGCGCCTAGGCACGTGCCCGCCGCGACGACGAAATGTACCCTGAAACCGAGGCGGGACTAATGCGCATCCAAGGGCCCTTCTCCAGGGGCTCCAATGGTATAATAAGGCTTCCGGGTACCAGGGTCCGCACCTATTTTGTCACTAAGGTTAAACAACTCATTTCGCCAATGTCACTGCCTTCCTTACACGAGTCAGAGGAATTACGATAAGTATTAAACGACAATACCGCCAGATTCGATGAAAGACGTTGAACGTTACGTCGTCGTGCTGATGTGTTTACCGATGGATAAGCAATTCTCTGGTTATGGTACTTTGTAATGTTCATTAACCAAGCTGTGGCATTGAAAAATTCGTTATGGAAATTTTGACGAAGATTTTGTCCAGATGAGTTTAAGAGTGATTAGGATTGACGAAGAATTTTCTGAAAAATATGTGAAATATGACGTCTTGGATTTTTAAACAGTGAAATTTTGTGAGCGATTCAGTCTATGAAATGTAGAGGGTCCTCTAAAGTGGGACAACAAGAGAAATGTGGAAATTCCAAAATAGATAGATAAATAGATTAGATAAGGCAGAAAGTGCGAAAATATTGGTACATGTTTCGAAACTTAAATTCTTCGGAGGAAATTTCCAGTAAATGGTACGCGTATCCCGGAGAATTTTTAATTGAATATTGTCACATATTAATGAAAATATTGAACACTAGCGACGAAAGCGGCAGAATGAAATAGGAACAGGATTAATGAGCGCGTATAGCCCTTCACGAGTTCGAGGGAAATAATAAGGCTTCCATGGGGGTTAGAGTGTCGTAGCGATAGGTCGAATTAAAAAAAGGAACGGGCGTAAAATGCTCGGAATAATTGCCACCCGGCGTATTAGCATATGAAGGTAGAGATAATGTCCCCTGCTTCTCTCTCTTTCTCTCTCCCTCTCTCTATAGGCAACACGAAACATCGAGTGATTCCATACGATATTTCGAAACGTTTCAATTTCAATCGCTTGTGATCTCTTGCGCGGGAAAGTAGGGCGACAAAATACTTCATATTGTTTCCAGTTTCGAGTACGTCACGAGTACACTGATTAGTATGGAGCGAGAGTCGTTGCGGAATGTACGATTTCCTTTTGCTGTAGCGTCGCCACGAACGTCGAGCCGTATGTGGCGAAAAAGGGCAAAAAAAAAAGTAAAAAGAAAGAGAGTGCAGTTATTATCCGAGATCCGTGGAAATAGCAGTGATGAATAGAGCGTTTAGGAGGATTCTCTTTCTCCCTCCCTCTACTTCACTTGCTTTCGTGCGGGACAATGACTCTTGAAAAACCGAAAGAATTCGCCTCCGCGAAAACAATGGAGACGAGATAGCCACGACGTGGTTGGATCTCTTTGAGGCGTATTAAGTTCTTCGGCCTGGCTTCAATTGCGACATAACTGCCAGCTTGAAGGAAAGTACAATCGTGGATGTTTATCTCCGGGGAGCTCGCTTTCTTTGGAGGGTACGGTTATGAAAAAACTGACGTAAGACGAATGGTAATTTGTCACGAGTTTCACTGTCGCGTTATAATTAATCACTAGACTCCGGATGTTTATGCAAATTTCAAATTCAACAACTGCAGTTAAGACAAGAGAATCTATTTAGGGATTTGTTGCACTCGATAAATGTTACAAGGAATACCATACTTTGGATATTTCGGATATATTTTTATATTATGTTTGTTTTGTGTATTTTAGCCGTATTCATTTTGTTATAAATGCATAAACATCCGGAGTCTATTAATCACTTTGCTGCGGTAGGATCAAGATCAAAAACTGTACAGGTCATATGTGGACGTACGTGAACACTAAAATGATACTTAAGCCATTTGCATCATGCGCCTACTTACGGTACCGTGTCCAGGCATCTGCGACGTTCAACTGACGACTGGCCCATATCACCGCGCGTGGTCGGTCGTATGTGCAGACAGTCGCGTGCTGGCGGAATATTCTGTGCTCGGTGATAGCAGACAATCGCTGGTCGCGGATTAATCCACGCTATGATGCAAATGCGTTAACACTATTTCTATCAAGAGGTGTCAAAAGACACCTTCCAAATTTTAACTTAAAATTATGCTCTAAGTTGATATTTGCTTATTTCCCGCCATGTTACATTTTTGCGTACACCGCTGCAGTGACTTGACTTTACAACTAGCTGCACACCGCTGCTAGAATTTGCAAGTTGATTAAATAATTTCTAATAAATACACATCAATGCATCAATAAATATGTTCCTCAAATTATCTACATTTAATTGATAATTCGATATCTCAACAGTTTTGGCAATTATTTGCATTCAAACGAAAAGGTGTCAAAAGACACCTTGTGGTCGAAATAGGTATACAGAAAATCGTAGTAGAAATAGTGTTAATGATCACTGAGATTTTGAATATACTTTGTGAAAACTTTGACAATACTATGAAACGATTGGTCTAAGTACTAGAAATAAGAAGTATATGGTTGTTTAGTAATTCATTGTTACTAGATTAAACAAACGAATACGGATATAGTGCATATTTTATAGAAAACTAGCATTTTCCTGAAAACTAGTGACTTTAATTAAAGCTAAATCTTGCACAACCTCCCAAACTCATTGTCAGTCATATAATGAGAATTCTTCCGAGTTCACGAGTATCTCGATTACGGGGGTCTAAATAGACTTCGAGCGACAAAATGTCGTGCGTAAATTTCCTAATTAGCGACAAAGAATGCAAATGATTTAATTATCCACGATTACGCTCTGCATGACGTCAAAGCCCATAGCAGTATTCGAAAATCTGCATAGAAATTTTGCATCCCGTTTTGAGATTATGTGTCGCGACAGTTTTTCTCGAGGTCGTCGTGGAAAATTAATTAGAAGCCTCGTCTCACGAACGATACGATTTCAAAGTTATCATTTTACTGGCTAAGAAAAATCAACCGGTTTATCTTGTTTGCCGTTTCTACGTTATATCCGCTCGGCAAATCTCGATGATAAGGTATCTGCTTATCGGGCCAAGTGGATAGAAAAGCGCCACGTAAGTCGATGGCACCTGTTCGGTATAACTGAAGTCGCTGTTGATCTCTATTAGTTGTTAGAATAACGACACCATTATGCTCTGCTAAATTTAACGACAGAATTCTTAAAATGCGTCGAAACGATTCCCTCGAGATACCAATATGGTTATATTCTGTTGGTTTAACCCTTTCGCACCGGACGGGACATGTGCTGTCCCAGTCTGGAAAATTTTTGATATTATGGCTGGGACAACATATGTCCCAGTTACTAAAAAACATCTAGGACAGAAAATTACGCCAAGTTGGGCCACCAAACTGATTCTAAGGCCGTCTCAATCGTTCTGAGTCCATAAATTTCTCATCTCGATCGTTCCCGATCTAATCAAGCAAGCGACAACTGTCAAGGTTGCTCAATTGATGATTCTCATTTCTTACGTCAATTTATTCATTTCTTTCTAACACTTGCCCCTTGCATTATTGCACGAAAAAGGTTTATAAATAAATATGTTAATAAAAATGTTAACGCAAATGTCCATGAAAGTCTTAATAAAAAAACGTTGCCTAAAATAATCATCAAAATATTAATCAAAATGTTAAGTAAAATGTCAATAAAAATGAGCTATTGACTCTAGGATTCCGGCCGGGACATACCCTGTCCCGGGGTTCAGATGGTGCTCTGCTATGGGGACGTTTATGCTTCTCCAAGACCATCAACCTTTTAGGCATAAAAGTTATTTTGTCTAATAATCGCTAGGAGGAGAAATAACTGATCCCGGCAATGGGGCGCACTCGGACGGATTTTTCGTCGTATTGAAAGTGTTTATATTGAATGTCATTACTTCGTTTTTTAAATAACATTTTCACCGCATTCTTTTGTATAACTATTTTTACGAATAGATGCCAAGTTATACTTCTAAATTTGGTTGAAAATAACTATGGAGATAGCTGTTAAGAATAATAATAATTTATAAAGTTGAAAGAAGAACTGAGGACAAGTGATTGCTTTTGGAGAATAATTATAAGTTAAAATTTGTGAATGAATGTTTTGACCATAGAAATAGTGTTAACATTAACCGGACAGACATCATGCATACTATTCTTATTATACCGTGTTATATAACCGATTATGAGATAACGATACAATTTCTCTAAAAGGGTTCTAGGTGATAGTTAACCCATTTGCATCACAAGCGCGAAAATGCGCGCTCTTTTTCTGGTCACTATCAGCGAAACGCATTTATGCATTCACATTGTGAGTGAATAGCAACACATACGAACAGACTAAATTATTTATACAACATTCGTTGATTAAAGTATAATATCACTTTTTAAAATACTGTTAGACTTAGATTTAATATAAAGCAATTTGGTAGTAAAGATATATTTTCGAGTTTGTCATATGATGCAAATGGGTTAACGTAAAAAACGGTCTATAGTTAACACATTGCGTACGACACTCTGCTGTTTCAATGTGCTCGCAGATTTTTAAGCGCTCCAGAGATTTGGTATATTTTATATATCCGATTATTTTATACTCTTTTGGAAATTCGATATATATTTATTTCGTTAAGTATTTGTCACAAGAATATTCAAAGCTACGTTGCCTTAGTAAAGTAGCAAGAGGTCTCGAGTAATCGGTTTGCCAAATACAAGATACATATCTTGTTACCCGTACGCAACGTGTTAATAATTCGCAAGAGTACATATTTTCATTTGATTTGACTATCACATTCTCTTATTATTGTGAAATATTATAATTTAATTCTTGTATGTCATAATTTTTGTTACAATGTGAACCTGTCTTTTTTTGCATTGTTTAAATGGTACTTAAACAATTCTTATTATGCTATACTGTAACTAATCTTCGCTGTTAACGAAAAATTCTAGCTATAGAGGTTTAGTTATCCACCATGAAATCATATTTTTCATGGGACAAAAATATTTCTTCGAGATCCGCATTGAAGCCTTTACAATGAAAGGAATCCGTTAAACGTTCTAATTTTGTATCTTTTGTGCAAAGTAATTCCACCGTGTTGTAATTTTAAATTGGCGCAACACAAAGTAAGCGATAAGTTTAATTTTCACATTCCCGTTACTTCTGTAGATTTTTCCTATATGATATGCATTTCATATTCTCAGTATCTCCGAATTCCTAGGAGAAATGACTACAGCACTTAAAGTAGGAAAAGGAAAAGAATAAAGCAGATTATTGCTTCAATTTTCGACGTAGACCACTTTTATTATCACCCACTCATTTCACCTCGATTAAGACTTTTTCATCCCGATTATCGCACTCCTAAACGCTCATTATCAGCCTGAGTTAAAATCCTAGTCATCTCCAAAGAAAATTTTCTTAAATTATTTTTTAATATATCGTATCCTCGGTATCTCAGAATACACCTATTGCTCTAATTATAAATTTTACAAAAAATTCCCATAAGACTTAAAGTAGAAGAGTAAAAGAAAAGTGCGAAAAGAAACAAACGGATTAGTACTAGAACAAGCAAGAAAGTAACAATGATTGGTGCCCAATTTTTCCCCAAAGTTCTCCAAGTTTATAGGACAGTAATGGAGCTGATATTCTACCTTGATCTTATAAAATATAGATCACCGAATCGATCATCTTTTCCGCCCCTTGATTTCTCTTTTTCCAATGTACGTATTTAATATATTGAAATATAATACATTGAACGCCAGTAGTTCTGACGTTACTTACTATAATTTTCAATTTACAACTAGACCACTTTAATTGGCACCCAGCCATATCAACTCGACTAGGGAGCCATGATAAGTAAAAATTTGAAGCCGCCGACTCCTAATCAGTGAGTGCAAGTTCAAATCTCTGTCATCTTTTGGAAATTTTTCTTAAATTATTATTTAACGTATTATATTATAGGCTCAGCGGTTTGGAAGCCACCTAAAAAGTGGGTCCTATCGAAATGACCATAGCACTTAAAGGTGAAAAAAAATACGAAAATACAATACAGTACAATCATCTCAAATTGAAACCGATCGAGTCAAGCGCGCTATTCGTTGAGCCATAAATGGAGGTAGATACGTGAACGTGGGTGTAGAGAACGTATGCATAAATACCGCGGTGTGTCAAATGTTCAAGAGCAGCCAGGTTACGGAGGTGCCCTTACGTTGGAAAGGTATCGTTGGCAGGCGGCACATGGTCCGCATCATGGTTTTCGAAGCCGCAGATGGTCCCTTCTGCGGCACACGATTACGGTTTTTTGTCGGGCATACCGGGAGCAGGTGGTAAGGCACACTGTATTTCTCGATCACTTTTCGCCACAAAATTGATGAGCGAGCGCGAAGCGTCGATTGGCCCGAGAAATGATTCTAAGCGCGCATTAGTGCGGCCGCTCTTGAAGTCACCCTATTCGCCACTTGCGATTTATAATTGAAATCTCAAGGTGGGGTATAAGATGTTTTGAATTTCCATTTGCTTGGGGGGGGGGGGGGTCGGTCAATGATTTAAGTTTCGTATGGAGAACAATTCGAAATTAGAGAATGATGCTAATCGGTGTTATGATCCAGATCAGACACGTCCAAGTCATAGTCCGGGTGCGGCACAGTTGTTCTTCTTTTATGGTCGTTATAGGTTTTACATAAACACTTATTTTTTCACACCAAAAGATCTAAAAAAAGTAAACTATACTTTTAAAAAATGATTGAACATCTATGTATATTGTCTATAAGTGATTAACAGCGTGTCCAATCTTTTGTGACTACTTTTTTATATTATATTTACACTATATTTTTATATTATTCTGAGGGTCTGAGGGGGTTCTGAGGTTTTTTTTTTTTTTTTAATAAAACTCTCTAAAGTACTAATTGTAAGTCCGATGTCGTATCCATTGTTTTTCTGAAATCTACTTATACAATAATATTTCAGTACTTAAAATATTACACGATAGACTTCCACCAATTATTTCGATCGAAACGGTACACGGCGAGCTTCGAATTAATCACGTAAAGCCAGGTCAACTATGGGTAAGTGGATTATGGGTGATTATCGTGAATCTCTTCTGGAATCTCGGCGAAGCATCGGTCGGTTTAAAATGGTGATAATAATTGGCGAGTGAGTATAAGCATGCGGTGCGGGCTTTCCTTGTCTTCCCGTCTTGTCCATACTTCCGTGCTCTCCTCTGCAGAGGGTCGCGGCTAATCACGTTGCCAGAGTCGGGCCTACCGACAGACGGGCTAAACTGACAAACGGCAGCATTATATTCAACCATCCTGCTCCGGTGGGCCCGCGACAATGCCAACAGGACAGAGCCTGTCCGACTGGGCTGAGAGAGAAGGAGAGAAATAGAGAAAGAAAGAAAGACTAATAGTGGACAGAGGCAAGGACCGAAGGTGAAAGAAGGAGAAACGTAATAAGGGAGGAAAGAAGAAAAGGGAGGCAATCTTCCTTATTTCTTCCCATCTCATCTCGTTTCGGGCGCTCCCCGGATCCCCGCCCCCACCCCCTACAGTCCGGCCAATCTTGTTCGAGATGACTGCCGACCAGCCAATCCTCTTATTCCGTTTCATTTGCCGATTGCGAGAGAGTCCAGCAGTGGCCTGTACTGCGTGCCCGGTTTATTATTCTGCATTGTGCGCGTAACCCAATTCAATAGCCTAATCTACTTTTGGTGCTTTTCTCTTGCTAATCGTGGGGCTGACGAAGACGATGCACCGATGACCTACCCCCTCCCGTCCTCCTTGCTTCGCTCCCTTTCTTTCCATTTCTCCGTGCCTCTTCATCGTCTCTTTCCATCATTTTTCTAGGCGCACGTGAGAATGCCCCCAAAAATCGGCCTCTTTTTCCGAGGGCAGGATGCGTGAACGGTCAAAGGGACTCGTAGGGGAATTGCAATATGTGATTTAACGACGAACGGGGACGTTCGAAACGTGGAACTTTGACAGGGTTCCCTTGCAAATTGCTTGCTGTACTGTCTTTCGTTGTGTGTTACTAAGAAAGCCGTGTAGAATATGTTTTTCTGGTTGATTTAATTTGGATGTTCACAGTGAAACTGTCGGAAAGGTTCGACTGATCGTTTGTTCAATCTTCTCGTTGTCAGAGACGCACGGCACGTCAGATACGAAAAATGACAGATCCTTTGCCATTATTTTTTAGATTGTTTGTTTTTACATTACATGCGGATTTTGGCTTTACATTAAATGCATCTGATCCACCATGCTGCAATTGTTCGCTTGAACCGCTGCCCTTTGGTTTCCTCCGTACATTCCCTTTCCGTCCGCTTTTCTTATTAAATTGCCACGATTAAATGCTACAATGTTTCCAAAATACCCGTATAGTTACAAGAATTTAACAAGGATTGAGAGATTGAAAGTAATCGACTAAGGTATCCAATTAATTGAACTATTCCCTAACAACAAGGGGGGGGGGGTGAGAGAGAGAGAGAGAGAGAGAGAGAGAGAGAGAGAGAGAGAGAGAGAGAGAGTGAGTTTGAAGAACATCGTTCGAAGACTGCTGCATAGGTTGCTTGCATACCGGTGGGATAGATCCATCTTGATTTAAGCGTAGAAAAAGAAACGAGACGACCGAGAAGTCGTTGAAACTTCGGATCGGTCAGTGTGTATATATATCGGCTGGTAGATATTACTACGAAGGAACCATGCTGAGATAATTGGACGGCGGGAAAATTAAAGGGAGCCACCGAAACTCTTGACTCTTCGGAGCGAGCGGAACGAGGCGGAATAATCTGCCTTGTCTTTAAGAGATTAGGTCCTTAAGGTAGTCTCTCCGAAACACTTTTCGTACCTTCTGTCGAAACTACCGCGATCCTGCCTCAACCAGTTTACCAGTCGGGAATATACCGTCTTCTCCGTCGAAGTTGCGTCAACGCGAATAATCTTCTCTTTTGGCATTAATGGTTAGCGGAATTAGTTAGGTGGTTTAAGCAAGACCAGGAACTTGCATTCGAAGAGGAATTGCGAAGCTAATGTTTTTTCTTTGCATCCTTTCGGAGATTCATTTGTAAATTCCGCATAGAATCCGCTCTAGACATGCGAATGAAGAGAAAATAGACCTCGAACTTAACTTGCAAATCTCATATGCTAGACTAGACATTCTTCGAATAAATGTTCCCTTTTTGTCAGAAAGTTGAATGATAGGAAGGACGTTTTTATTGGAAAAAGATGATTCTATTCTTCTTCTATTGGAATCGATGATAAAGGCATAAACATTCTGTATTACAGGAGCATCTTAATTATCAATAAATATATATAGAAAACAAAGTAAATTAGTATATTAAACATATTAAATTTATATGCAAACACTAGTGAAATTAATTTCGGGCACTTCTAAATTTTTACTTAAATTTCTCATTTACTGAATTTATTTAATATATAATCATTTATACTTTGTATTCTAATCATTGTTTTCTAATTTTAGGGCATCGGTTATATAAGAAATGAGTAAAGAGACAATTTACAGCCATACTTTTAATGTAGACGGAAATTGCAATTTCAACTGATCAAAGGATATAACTACAAGAAAATGAACATTTCGTTGGATATCCTATGTGCATTCTGTTACTAGCATTTCTTAAATTAATGATACAATAAAAAAATTAAAAACTATTAATATACTATTATAAATAATATATTACAATAATATAGTGTTATTATAAATAACAATTTAGCATAGCAAAGCACACATTTTCTGTTCCAATATGAAATAATGAATAACGAATATTTCTATTCAAAGAGTCTGAAATTAATTCCACCAGTATGTGTATATATACCTATAGGTATCGCTTCAAAGTGAATTCCTTGCACTTCTTGGCACTTTCAAGTTAATATTTCGTTTAGCTATTTTATAACATATGTTTAACGATTTTGTAATCTCCCACAGACCAATGTGTTTTTTAACAATCCCATTTCTGCATTTTCGTAGATATTTAACACAAAGTACAATAAATCAAATTTGTAGCGTGTCGAGTGAAAAAAAGTGGAAAAAGAAAAACTGGAGCACCCACGATGTAAAATGTAATCAAAATCCCATTAATTCGATTAATATCAAGGAACAGTTTTATTCTTATATTTCATTGTGTTCTTAACCCAACGAATAACGAATCAAACTGACAGGAAAGTCCACATAATATAACAAGAGCAGAGGAAAAAGAAAAACAACCCACAGTGTAGAGTGTAATCGAAATGCCATTAATTCGATTAATATCAGGGAATTATCCATGAAGAGATTCACGGATTAATGTCAACGAACACCACGCGCAAGGAAGGCGCTTAACAGAACAGACTCGTCCTTCGTGACTCATTGTCAGTCATGGCATACAAAGTATTCCCTCATTCATGTTTCGAAGGATGGGAGTGGTTTCACTCGTGCAGAATCGGGGAGCCTATCACCGATCGTGGAAGATTAAGGTTGATATCGTGGAGCAGGAGAGGCTCATGAATATTAACCCCGAAACTATAAGCCGAGGAATCCTTACCGATGTATATCTCGTAATTCCTCCGCAATGACCGCCTATGGATGATAATATTAATAACGTACCACGGTTAAATTATACCATCGACCAGGTATCTTTCGCCTGTTAACGAGCATTACAGCCGTGAGCAACGATATCCACACACTTTACCAAAATGCCAACGCCATCGTGGTGCATCGTGTTAACGCAAATTATAATGCACTCGGCGCCGTCTAGAACTGAGATTGTTTCGCGCGCGATACATTTTTCAATTTACGAGATTCCTTGTTGCAATACTTCAGTGTTATTTCACAAGGAAGTGTAGAATAATTTATTTTCTTTAGAATACCTATTATATATTATCTAGAATGTATTTAGAATACTTCACTTTATCATTTCGCCCATGCAATTTTACGCCTACAATTAACGCTGTTAAATTTGATACGTTTAACCCCTTAGCCTACAACTACGCGTGAGACTCGTAGCGCGGTAAATACAATAGGTAATTTTTGAGTGTTTCCAAAACTATTAAATTGACAATGTCAGCCGATCACGAAACGGTATCATTATTTCTGTACTATTAATATCACGTTCTGTTATCTATTATATAAAGCTCAAATACCACTGACTGACTGACTCATTCATCCACTCATCACGAAATCTCAAAAACCACAGAATGGATTGCAATGAAATTTGGAGCATACCATCTCCTTGGGTCTTAGGTGCTCACTAAGAAAGGGTTTTAAAAAATTCGAAATTTTAGGGGGGGTTTTGGGGGGTTAAAGTATGGGCCAAACTCATCAACGCAGAGCCGACACTACTTGACCTAGAAACTTGAAATTTTGCATGAGCGTTCCTTCTAGGGTATAAGCACCCACTAAGAAAGGATTTTTCAAAATTCGAAATTTTAAGGTTTTTTTTTGTTTTAGTTTCAATTAAACCGTAGCGAAGCACGGGAGTTTTCAGCTAGTACTATATATATATATATATATACTATATATCAGAAATCAGTGAAACCTTCTGATTTTGGGAATTAATTTCGAGTCTTTGCACGCCCCATCAGAAAAGAAATCGTTGGTTAAGGGGTTAAATATATTAAATAAGTACCTTGAAAGACGAAGAATCATGCGATAGAGAAGATGATTAGTCAAGTAATTGATATACATATTATAATATACCCGTGGCACACCAATTGGCCAATTACTGTATAAAAAGAAATTTTTATTAAAGAAGAAAGTAGAAACCCATCATCCTGATCGCTTTGGTAGTTCTAACATTAAGCGTACTTCGAGTTACTAAAACTACCAAATAGCTATCATCGCAGAGAAGGAATATCCTCGAAAAATAATAACAACAGTCTTCATTCCAGGATTCAATAATTGCACGCTCAAAGGTCCGCCTGAAGCGGCAGTAGCCGCCACGACTATCGTTGCTCTCGAAATTGTTACATTTTTCTCCATCGACTGTTCTCTGGCATTTGAGAAAGAAATATTACAGGATCGCATCTCCCGGTAAAGCCGCAACCCTACAAATTCTGGCACCCCCTCAATTTGTTTCTGGGTGGTCACTGTTGCCACAGCGTCGACCCTTGTCCCCGCTTAAAAGCTGGAGGATTATAAATCAAAACGGCAGAAGCGCCATTGACCCAGTTGCACGTTAATAGATGTTCCCTCGCTACCTTATAGGTGCACCACAGTCGTAATGCATATGTATATATGCGACTTAGGAATGCTATACATCGGGGCTTTCATTGCGCGTCATGTTAACATATACTCGTGGCTAACTTTCGAAATATTTTTAGGAATTTTTCGTCTATCCAGACACGAAGCATTTCGTTATTCGAAAATATGGATGACTAATATGTAAAGTCGCGTCGCAACGTGCACGAGACATGTCTCGACTCGCGTGGCTCGAAAGTACGAAAGTCTTCTCTGTATGTCTATAAATGTAACGAGACGAAGGAGCCGGTCGCAGTCGCAGTCTGCCTCGTAGAATGTACATACAGTACGCACGATCGATGCTCTACTCGAAATCCGGACATTTTTACTGCCAAGAGGAAAAGCGAGGCTCAATGTCGTTGAAATTACATTTGTCGAATTTGAGGGAAAAAAGTAGCGACGATTAACATCTACCATCGAATGATTTTCTCTTTTTTCTTGCTATTTTTTTTGCAACTTTGGTTGAATTTCAGAGATTCTAATTGGAACGAAACTTGCACGGTTGATGATTTGCTTTGAAGGATTCAATTTTTAAAAACTCAATTACGTAACTGTTGCTTTTTTTCGATGTTACTTTGATCGAATTCATTTGAATGAATTGATCATTTGAGTGAATTCACATCTTTGGATTGGGAATTGCTGACGACAGAAGAAAATTATCATTTGCTTTTTACCCGCTATTGACAACGTGCGACAATTATATTTGCAATATTTTTATCTAAATCATTTATTAAAAGATTCTATCGTCATGCAATAAGAAATTTTGCTAAATAAGTGATTTACGCTCTTCTTCATCAACTCTTTCGAGAATTAGGTTTAACATCAGGGCCACAGAAATCGTATTTTTGTTTAAATTTAATAACATGTGGTCATTCATATTATTCTTAGCACAAAATTTAAAAAATTTATATTTCGGTTTAAAGAACCCACCATACAAGTTGGATATAAAACGAAGTGAGACATTTTTTATATTGTTGTGTTTCAAAGAGTTAATCGCATATTTCTCAAAAACGTTGGTGGTCAATTATCGATCCATTTTATAGTACACTGTCAGAAATGTATTATCCAATGTTAACAATGTTCAAATAATTTCTTTTGAACACACTGTTGAACGGGAAAATTTGAGTAGCATCAAATAAATCAATGAACCTACGTAAAGCAGTGTAAATATATAATAACAATGATTTCTTACTGTTATAAGGATTCTATATACCTACACCGAAACGTGATGCTCGGTTTTAAATTAAAAGAAAATAGTAAGTTTACACTACTACTTTTATATAAAACATAATGCGCTGTTTTCTCTTAATTCAAAAATGCACAGAGCTTTCGAGCAGACCTAATAATAGCTAGAGTGAAAAGAAATGTCGTTTTTTTACGTTTCTGGTGGGATATTTGGGACATGATTCATAGAAATATTAAAACCTAGTCAGTGTAAATATTACAGCCCAAGTTTACCACGGATAATTATATAATAGGTTAACATTTTTTCGTATTACAAATAAAGACTTTCTTTTGTGCTTTATCTTTCTCTTTTTTATCTTTATGCTTTGTCTAACCGCACGAAAATTGGGCAATTCGCATTTTTCGTGAACAGAGTGTCAATAATCTACAATAAATTCGAAACATTTTATAGCAATAAAAGACGAACGGAGTTCGTCCAACGTAAGTTCACAGCATTGAGCGGTTTAATAAGGAAAAAGTCAACGTTGTCTGGAAAAGGATAGAAATAATCGTCAGTACTCATCTACCGACTCGTAATTCCAGTACATTCTTATGCTTTTAAGGGTAACAATGCCTTAGGTAGGCTGTCAAAGTCAAGAGTTATCGTTCGTCGTAATCTACGGAGGTCCGTTCCTATAAACGAACACATCCACGCAATGACTGTAAAACCGGCAAACGATATTACGTTCCTCAAAAGTCCAGAACAATATGCACAATAAAAAATATCCACATTGGCCATTATCACGATAGATTTGACTTATCGATAAGCGAAATTTACGTGCCGACTGTCGTTACACGCACACAGCTTATTGATCTGTAACGGAAACGAATGGCAGGCAACAGTGCACGAGGAAAGTTTGATCGTTTCTTCTTTCTTCCGTTAATCAAAGGCGTACCGTTTGATAAATTTCTATTCTAATTGCAGATTTCAATTATTACAACATAATACGTAACGACGCGATTTCGAGTGTGGTACTTAACACTTAACGGACGGATCACGTTGATTTACGTTTCTAGTTGAATTTTCATTATTCCGCGTTAGATTTTCATGTTTATGTTAATTGTGTTTATATTATTATTATCGTTATATGTAGTAAGGTAAAAGTACCAGTAGTTGACCATGTGCCAGTAGTTGACCATTTTTTAGAAAAGATAAAAATATAAGGTTTGCATAAGTTGTGCACTTTCGATGAAAGTGAATTTCAAATGCCACAGCATCTGTCGATTATATTTTGAAACAATTAAGTACATGTAAAGTGAAGTACACCTATTAACAGTGAACGTTTGAATTCAATAAGGTAAGTAATATGCCGTTATATCTCTATTTCCTTAACGTTTCTGTTAAGAATGGCTGTACGGTTCATGTAAAAAATTCATAGATTGTGAAGATTTCGCAAATGAATTATTTACTGTTTAAGACCTTGCAACGTTTTATAAGTAATATATACATCGTTTTTATTATTTTAACCACAAAATGCAATAATTTTTTAATGGTCAACTTCTGGATATTGGTACTCTACAATTTTCAGAAGTTGACAGGCATGGTTAATTACCGATATTACTCATTCCAATTTGTTTACGATTTATAATGTATCCGTTTTACATCTCACTTTATTAGAAATACAAAATGTAAATCGATATATTGTAGTATACTGAGTTTTAGTCGATGACACGGTCAACTATTAACTGCATTCGCGGTCAATTATTGATCAATGTCCAATGTCTACTCTGTTCTTCTTCTTCTTTTATTATTTAATTATTAATGACAATTTGTACTGGTAACTGTTAAAATTAAACGATAATAAAGTGATTTTCAGCGTTAATGCTGTAACCCTGCTTCGAATATAAGCGGTCAACTACTAACGAAAAAAGGTGGTCAATTACTAGTTTTATCGATCTCAAAAGTGGTCAACTACTGAAGCATTTGCCGAATTTTTAAATATATTTCTCAAATTTGTATAACTTATGTTTTTTTAAAAATTGGTCTTGGTACATAATCTAAAATGTTCAAAGAACGTCTCCAAGCATCGACTCTCGCAAGTTATTGTCAGAGTAAATAGTTACCATTGTTTCTATTGAAAATTTCTCTTAACTGGTCAACTACTGGTACCTTTACCTTACTATTTGTCTGCTGAACCTGTTGCACAATTTTGCTTTTTAAGTTGTAATTTCGTAACCGCGAAAACGGCAAGCACGAAAGAGTTTTCTGTAGAACATGACGAATATGTGAAGAAATTACTGTTTCTCAAAATGTCATACTCGTAAGAAGTACTAGATATGTAAATAAATACTTTGTAATATTTTATGAAAAATAATGCTAATTTAATAACACGGCAATGCTTTAAAACCATACGCGCATGTATGTATGTATATATAATTTTCTTTAAACAGCTTGGAAACGAAGAAGGCAGGGAAAAAGATTCCAATCGTTAAGTGTTAATACTAAAACTAACAATTTGGTCAAAATGACCGGTTCTCAATTTTTTTCGAAAAATGCCCCAAATTAATACGGAACCGTTGGAGTAAGTATTCCACTTTTATCTTATAAAATCTAAATACCTTAATTGATCTCTTTTTCCAAAATACTCATTTACTAGAAATCTCTGAATAATAGATATAACATATGATACATGTAATACATATAATAAATACATATTTTGTGAAATTTTCACTTATATCGAAACGATGTGATTCTAGCAATAGATACCAATTGTCACTGATTAACTTATCAATAGAACTTGCAATAGTTCTACTTCAGCATAAGTGACGAAACGGAGAAACTATGCAACCTGTTAATAACTCGACACTTAACAGTATCAAAAACTATCAGACATTTAGATACTAGACTATTAGACGATCTGATAAGTGAATATTTCAATTACAATGTCACCGTGTACAGGTTACACAGAGGTAGGTACCTATACTCCAAAGTGTATTAAAGCTTCAATTTTTATTACTCTAACATCTTGCACCTCGACCGCAGTTAATTTTGCCAGTACCAACAAAAAAAGACTAATTTTTTAACACAACGCACGCGTATCGATCCCATTGCGATTGAGAAACGAAATCTAGCAAGTACAAGTAGCATATATCCTCATGCGTACCTACACCCAGGCCGGACCACGAGGGCCACGCCAAATATCGATTCTCGCTAAACTCGAAATGGATATGGAAGCCCGAAGAATGTTGGAATTTTCTAGCGGTCTCCGAGGAACCGCTATCGAGCAACTTTCGTTGGACCTTCGTCTTTATCGCTGAAATCTTTTCGGCATTTGGCCGATTGCTTCGCTTGCAGTCCAAGAAAACGAAAATACTCTTATTGCGCTCTGAACGCCGCGTGTCAATTAAAAAAAGGGGGGGGGGGGGGGGAAATTGTCCGCGACTCTTTTGCTGGAGAATTCCAGACCTCCTTAGAATCACGAAAAATCGACAGATATTTCAATGGGAAATGCACGGCGTTATCTCCAATCGGCATTCGATGATAGCGCACTTAACTCTCGGATAACCAGTTTCCCGAGGATTAAACGTGTTACGGAGAACCACGATACTTGCTTGATGTTTGCCTGACTGCGCGAGATAACGTTATTTTATATGAATCTTTAAAAGACTTGAATAAACTTCTTGTATAAAATACTTGTAACAGAACGACACACATACACGAGTCAGGTAAAATGGAAATAAAAACGGGGAGAAGTCACGAGAAGTGTGTTTTTGTTGCATTTAACGTTACGTTTGATGGCAAAGGTGTTAACTGGAAGCATACGAACGGCTTCGCTGCACACAATACAATAAAACCTTATCACGGCTGAAATGTTAGATTTTTCGTGCCCTTTGGCATTGTGTTTCGTCTAATGCGAACAAAAGATTGGCAATTCTAAACGAATGGTGGAGCAATAACGTAAAGAGCTAAATCAAATTAACCGAAACATTCACAAACATGCGATAAAATAAGAAGATAAAACGTAGGAGTTAACGGAACAAAGGTACCCAACTGTTATCTGTTGGATAAGAGAGGTGCAAATTAGCGAACTTCTCGACATGACTGACACCAAGGTGCAATTGGATGAGAGTAGTTGCAATAACAATGATGATATCATCAACGAGAAACGCCCGACTTCCAGCATGCTAATTCGACCGTCCTAGACGCGACGATCGTCATTCGGTATCGTCCTCCAACGACAACGTAGAAGTTGTTTCAAATTCGATCGAATTTAACGACAGGCGATCGAAAAGGTAGAAGGAAGATGAAAGGGGAATTGCCGAAAAACCGAACTTTGGCCCTGGCCATTATAGAGAGGTTCGTGGAAGAATTTGAAAGGCTCCCGAACGTGGACAAAAGTCCGTGTATACAGCCGTCAACAACGACTGCTAAGACGGCGACTACGACACACGACTACGACGACGACCGCGACGCGACGAATAGCCGCAACTAAGTCGAAGTCGACGGCGACAACGACCACGGTGGCGTCTCTCACGTACGTAGAAACGCGAAACGGTGCACATAGGAGTCCGCCGGTATAATATTACAGGGCTTGAGGCACTAGGAGGACTCTACTCCTGGGTGTTCGTTGGCCACTTCTCTAACGGGTGACCCTTTTTAACTCTGGGCGCCAAGATCGGGATTGGTAGAAACTGAAACGGCCTTGGTGAACATTTACATTGGAACGGGAAAGATTGGAGGAAAGAGAAAACTGAGAATATTTAGGGGTGATAAAGGAAGATGTAAGAGAGAATCGATAAGGCAGATCGTTCAAAACTGGAGGGCGTGGTTGTCTTGACTAGTTGCTTGTTGCAATTCTTTAAATCTGTAGTAATGGATGCCAGTGTGATATATACTGGTTACTTCTGTCTTGTGAAACGTGGTGCAACGTAGAAACGGACTGCGGTTATCGAAAATAACCGGAAAAGTGCTCATCCGTTAATAGAAATTTTAACGAACCGAGGAGCAAACAATCCATTCTATGTGGCCGCCGTATTCAATACCACGATTCGCCACGCGACACCCGGTATAACGAGTAGTCGAAACTAGAGAGTGAAAGAGAGAACAGGGTGGGAGGTCGAACCTGGGGATAGAAGAGAGAGGGGGGGGGGGTGAGCCGAAGAAGTAGAAGTGGGAGGTAGAGAGAACGTGCGGTCTCTTCATAAGGAGGGAACGTAGGCAGGGGGTGGTTCCGTTCTATGGTACCCCACGAAACACCTGGCTCGGCTCTCTTCTCTGTCTGTCTCCTACTCTCTCGCAAGCCTCATACTACCGATCTTCGTCATATTATCCAAAACTGCATAGGTATCCCCCTACCCCATGCTAAGGGCCATATTTGCACGTCAAGCGGCTTGTTATGCGTCGGACAAAATATCTATATCCGACCAGAGGAGACGGATTGGACAGTACCACTCTATTAACCCAGGTGGTGGTGCCGGAGATCTTAGAATCCAATTGGAGGTCACCGACGGAGAATGAAACCCAGAGAGATTTGTAGACCCCAGCGGCCCTCTTCTTCCACCTTCGAGTTACCACTCTCTTAGATCGAACCAGTGAGATTTCACTGGTTCAACCAGTGAATACAAATCTCACTGGCGCACCAGTGAAATTTGCGTCCGCTGCCGCAGCGCCATGCGCTGTGTTTTATTTTTGAATATGCTGACGAGTGAGATTCACTGGTAAACCAGTGAATTTTGATGGCCGCCGAGATCACTGGCGGAACCAGTGAGTGTCATTGGTAAACAAGTAAGTTTCCACTGTTCGATCTAAGAGAGAAAGTTATTGGAACGGGCAAATTTAAGTTTAATGTGACCGACAAACAAAAATCTTCGATGAACCATATTCATTAGAATCGTTATGTATCCTGCGCAATTGCAATTCTACATAATAACGATCTTTGATGGTATTAATAAAATTCGTAGATCCTCGAGAATCTTCGAGAACAATTTTTGGTTTCGAATTTATCGAATGACGTCATACACAGCGACGCTCCTAAAATAGCGAGAAGATTGCGATGGTTTCAAGTTTAAGGTATTGTTCACCGATAACCTACGTGGGTGAAGACAGTCATCGACGTCGAAGCCTGCGTTCCGGTCCTCGACCAGTCATTTGTGATGCAAAATCTTTTCTTAGATGTTACGCTCGATTCTATCGATGCAGGCTACCCTAACGGGAAACGAGGAGGCCGTTTGTTGCAACTTTAAGGAAGTTTCAAACGTTCACCATCCTGGAAAATCGACTACATGAACTGATCCTATAAACGCGAAATATTCGAGAAAATTCAACACTGCAAGGAGAGGAAACTTGAATCCATTGATCTCGAGGGCCGCCGCTGAAACGAACCAAAGTACATTTAGCTAAACCTATAGTTTTTCTTGCGTAGGTGGCATTAGGATTGCGCAACCGCAAGGATTAGGATCTCGACGGCGCAAAGCCAGGAGAAAGGGGTAGGTGGGAGGCTTGATTTCCGCAAATTAATTCATAAGAACGTCGTCGGCTGACGTCACTTCCTGGATACGCGCCGGCAAGGCGGGATACGCTCGTAGACGCGAGACGGTCGTAAGAGGTCCTCTCTCTTCTCTTCTCTCGCTCTTTCTCATTCTATTCCAACACATCAACCTCTCTCTCTTTCACCATCGTCCCTATCCTCGTGTTTTACGCATATGTGTATATACGTAGTAGACGAATGTATGCATATATATGCATGGCAACTAAAAACTGCCCGGCTGGGCATAAATAGAATCCTACTTAAAACCACGAAAATAAGGGCACTGACATTTGACTTTCGACGATCGAGAGACGATTTTCTGGCGCATCGACTTCTACCACGCGAGACTGGTTTTTGGCGAGAAAAATGAGATCGTAGGAAAGCTATGACGGAGTCGGTAGTTCAGTCAAAATAATCCTTCATAGATTCATGCTTTGCTTGTCGTACAATTTTGTATTCTCAAGGATACTTTTTTTTATACGTAACACTAAAAATACATTTAATTTCTCTTTCTCCCAGGACTTTAAATTAATAAAATGCAGGGTACAAATGTAAATGAAGGAATAAAGAAAAATAGGTCT
The DNA here is from genome assembly GCA_910591515.1 of Cerceris rybyensis. Classification (NCBI taxonomy): domain Eukaryota; kingdom Metazoa; phylum Arthropoda; class Insecta; order Hymenoptera; family Crabronidae; genus Cerceris; species Cerceris rybyensis. The sequence continues at coordinate 1,140,767 of OU342796.1, read as the reverse complement.
AATGAGTATGCGCCGCCAGATATCACGAGATTCAGCATTAGAAATCCACGCCAAACCGGGACAATTTATCGTGAGAGCCGATACGCAAGAATATCGTATCTAATTATATTTTACAATAAAGCGAAAAGAAAAAGGTTCAATTATAGATCGCAATCGGGAATCTCCAGGCCTCCCTGGCGCGGCACATTGTAATCTCATTAAGCAGAGTACACGTTCTTCGATTTGAGAAACGGTATCGTCGCGTTCGTTAATCCCGCACGATGCCTATTAACGGCCCGCGTTATCGCAGTGACTCATTAAACCCTCTTCTCCGAAGCGTGCAGTGCTATTACGTGCCTATCTTTATTATTTTGGCAGAAAATTACGGTTCCTCCTGCAAGACGAGAACCTTACACATTCGCGATGCACGTGCATATATATATATATATATATACACCTATACGCCCGCCAAGACATATCGCACGTCACGACGTTGATGTCCGTGCGTCTCGCGTGTATACACGTACGCAACTACGTGTATATACGTAGCAACCCCTGGCGCTTACGGAGCGTGTAACCGATTGGGCCGGAGGCTCACCTAATTGCCCACTAAAAATCGTTTCGCGCTGTTTGCGAATTTTTAAAACGTACCAAAAATTTCGGATGCACCGCCCGGAGGTAAATCACCATCTCATTAGTCGGGACGGTGCAATTAGATATGCCGGGAACGGCTTAATTAGCATAGCGCTTCTGCGATCACCGCGGGTAAGAAGACCCCTCGTTCCGTTGGTAGGCTTGCGCGTCTTACCAACTGTCTGCGATTTACGCGCACATGCGCGCAAGAGGGAGAGAGATGGGCAAATTGCACGTGCGTACTCGATACATGCAATTTCCCTTACCAAGAAGTCAATAAGGTTCGACAAGGTGGTTGGCTTAATTCGTTTTTAATCGATCACGGGGAAGGTTATTTGCATAGCTCGTTAGTGAGTAGTTACGTGAATTCGTGCATATACCTATTATTAAAACTGCCAAAAACAGACTGTCGAACGAATTAACGATCTTAATTTAATTTATTTTTAATGTTGAGACATTACGAGCGGGTCGCGTGATTGGTAAAAGTAACGATAAAGGTTTTTCCACCACAGGGCGAGGGTAGATTAGGGATAAAAAACGGAGAATTTTTTTCCTCTCTCTCTCTCTCTCTCTGGTAAGAATGCATTCACAATTCCAACCAAATCTTTTAAATCGTTCAGCCGTCGTTCTAATAAATCATTTTAGCATGTAATACATTAAGCGAGAGAGATCGAACACAGATTCCAACGCAGCCAGGCTTTTACTATAACCGCACGAGTTAAGCGATTCGACAGGATTACTTCGTACATTTCTCACACTCATCAACGTGCACAGTGCAATGCTACTGATTGTGAGTAATGTATCACTGAATGACAAGCGGCCGAAAGAAATTTCATACGTCTATCAAATACTCCAAAACGGTAAACGACAATCAGAGGGTGAAAATAGTTTTATCCTCCCGTTGGTTTCGTGTTCAAAAGAGGTAATTTAACATTACGACTCTTTTAAAGAAAAAAATCAATGCATTCGTGTCCTACGGTTCTTAGCGTGGCAGACGAATAGATTAGAAGGCCCGCTTGCATCGAATCCACAGGCAACACACCGACCTACACCGACATGGACGCGCGAGAGCGCACACAGGCCAGAAATTTGCATAACTTCACGCTGCAGGTGCATGTTTGTTGTATACAGATATAGCAGCAGACTGCCACGGAAAGAACAGAGAGGATTTCCTATGGAGAGATCCGCTACTCGCAATCCGGCAAGAGAGCGGTTTTCGTGCAACGAGGAAATCAGGCCGCGGCGATATATCGCCGCTCTTAACCTCGCGATGCCCTCCTGCTCGAAAATTTATTTCGCGAAGGCACGATTTCCGCAACCACCCAAGCTTTTGTATCTTTGGGCGATTCTGCAGTGACCGTCACGGATTCCTGCGTCCGTGGATGCATAGAACAACAATCGTGCTCTGCCGTCCGATCCAACGATCCAACGATCTATCATCCTTTCACTTGTCGCGTCCAATTCATGTCACAAATCAGGATGGCTGACGTTAAATCGCCTCGTTCTAAACGATATCGATGCATCGACTGCAGATACGAGGGGTTGGGTTGCAGTTTTGGGACTTATTTACGTGTTTGCACGTATTGCTTTTTGACGAGAAATTTGGGTTTCCGAATTGTCTTCGTTTTTCTTGAAAACGGGGATTGGATTAAATTTCACCCCTTTTTTTTAACGGGAAGTTGTAATGGTGACGCAACTGCATTAGTGTTTGTGTCAGTTATTACAACGGTAACGGCGGCAGTTTAAGTCATTTATTTCTTGTTTGCAATTATATCAACTTTTTTGGACGCGACGAATCATGGTAATAATACCACTATCGACTGCAAAAGTAAATGGCTTGATTGTTTTATCATCCCCACAAAGTAGCTTCGCCATGTTACAAAGTCAAATTCTCCAATTTTTGTCTTACAATTAAACTACTTTCGTAGCTACCGGCATATTTACGATTGTTTTTAAAATATCTTGGGAATATCAGAATGGAATTGATTGATTGCGAGCTGGATGGCCGACCTTAATGAATGGCCTTATTAAATTAATAGAGGAATTTGCTAAATCTCACGATGATGATAGAAATTATATTAGCCTTTGTCTACGTCTTAAATAAAATATTAAAGTCCCTATTGTCGTTTCTCCCTCATGGTGTATTTTCTACTAGAAAACCAAATTTTTCCCACTTACTCTTTATGGTAACTTTCCTCGGAATAATATGTATTCACTGGACACAATTTGTTTCAGTTTAGGTCAAATTAAATCTTAAGTTTGTTCAGGAAAGGATCGACGGAAGAAGATTAATTTAAAGGATTAGAGACAGAATCATCTGAAACAGTAATGTCCGAGTTGCTTTAAAACCTGCAGAGTTCGTTTATTCGAACTTCCATTGCGGCATGAATCGTTAAAATGACAAAGCCGCAAGAAATGAGAGTAAAAGTGACGCAGTACGCCTTGAGGATTTCTATGGCAGTCGATGCAGCACTTTACACGTCGTAATGCACCGAATAACATTTGTGTCGTGCGCCCGAATAATTGATCATCCTTTCACGTGCCTCGGAGGACGTGTATTGAGGAGCTCGCGTTAAAATACATTGCCGTAAACGTTATTAATATTTATGGAAAGGACCTTTCAAGGCTTATCGATTCAACCTGCACTCGATAATTTCCCAGCAAAAATAAAACTGGCCTAGAATTGCACCACTTTTAAACCCACCTAAAACTCCTGAACGAATTGGGATCATAGCAATTAAAATCGAACCATGAAACGACCACTAATTCTTTCAAAAGAATGTTACTTTTTAGGTCATTAGCAACTCGAAAAGAGAAACAAGCACAGTATCTTTTTGTCTGAATTTAAAGTCGTTCTAATTAGCAGTACGCCAAGAGGTACGAAACCATTAACAGTGCATACAACGGAGAAAGCTTTCTCGAAGGGACAAGAATAAGAGAAAATCGGCGGTAATATTTCAAGTAAGAAAAACTAAATAAACCGTAATGGATTTTCGGGTAGGAATCGAAGCGGTTTAAAACGGTTCGGTTAAACTTTACGAGCGTTTCTTTGGCAAGCAGGTAGAGGCTCGCGTACGCAGACCGACGTTAGTGCCAACGATTTTCACCATCAGAGATCGGACACGATACCGGGCATACAACTGGCATAGTCATAGGAGTATCCTCATTAACGGCAGTGGACATCAAACTCGCCCTTTCACCTTGTGAATTCCAGAACGATCGATTCAGATCTACTCGAAAAATACAATCCACCATTCACTTTCCATGCGCTTACATCCTCTTCGTACAAAACCTCCCGAAATATCTAAAGACAAATGCACCAACAATACCGAGCCAAACACAAAGGTAGGATTAAGAAATTATCGTAAATTAAAGCAATATACAGCAAGGTACACCAGGGACGACTTTATTCATATGTCAGGTAAAGCACACATCTTTCGAGCGGTCGATGAACGATTTATAGGAAGAAAATTCGGTGACCAGTCGGTGTTCACCGTTTCTCCGCAGGGAGCCCGATAATAACGGTACCCATTGTTGGTTCGACAGTCCCACGCCCGTCGTCCACGTAGAAAACAGGCGTTACGTTGTCATTGTCGCGAACTCTCGTTCGGTAGGAACGCGATTTCCAGAAGAGAGGCAGAAAATGATCGTCCGGGAAATTGAGGACTCTTTTGCCCTTGGATAGCAATGCTTCTCGGTTAACATGGTTCTCCGTTAGCGTGATCTGAATCGAGGCCGAAGCCTGGAGCCCGTTCGTCCCTGCGGAGTACAGAGGACACGTGTGTACATACGTGTATATACGTATACGTATCTAGTATCTACGCATGAGACCTGAATAGTATACCACTGCCGGATGCGTCTGGTATGCAGAATGATTTTCATTAACCCTTTGCGCTACGCCGTCGCCGGTGTCCAACCGAAAAACGAGCCGTTATACGGCTGGTGGTAATACGCGAGGACTAAAGTTTGTTTTTGTAATGGGCGGCTTGGAGAAGCTTGGTCATTTGTATGTTTTAATTAGATATGACAATATGATTTGTTGAGTGGAGAAAGTTTCGAAAACGAGACAATGAATTCTTGCTTGAGATTTAAAAGTTCTAGTTATACGTGGCTAATTCCACCGTACTGAAGATTGTGTTATTCGCAGGAAAGACTCAGAGACTCAGAGACTTAAGGAACTCTTAAGGTAGTTCTTGCACTTGACCAAAGTCTGCAAATAAATTTAATGTTAAAATATGATGTTCTTGAGATTGTCACGAACAAGTTACAAGCAAAAAAAAGCTCAGTTACCGGGCATTTCGATGAAAAAATCGAATTTAAAAATACAGTTTCATACATTGACGTTAATGAGAGTGAGAGAGAGAGAAATAGTACTTCCGACTTTATCGTTCAATTTTCCAATCTTCTATACTGCAAATACTTGCGAAAAACGAGATCATTAATTCGGGAACGTTTTCGAATAGATATTTCACAAAAAAAAGCAGCTGCCGAATATTTAATAAAGAAATTATTAATTGAAAACTATAAAATCATGCATTTCACGTTTAGAATATGGCCACTGTTTGTGAATGAGAGTGTTTGGCAACTCCGCATTGTCGATAAGTACGCGTACATCAAATTTAAAATTTTTTGAATCAATACTTCAATAAATTATCATTCGTTTTATAGAAATTCAATGGGGCCCATTCATAGCACCCATAAAATCCGCTCCTATGTGAAAGAATTACCTTAAATGCCGACTTATTTTATCTGTATAAACAAAAAATTCGGATACTAGAAATACCAGAAATTCTATACAGTAATCTCCCCTATAACACAGTACTTTTATAACGCGATTTCATGTCCCTCGTACAACACGTGTTTTGTTTCCCCCATATAACGCGGGGATTTCCCACGTTATATTTCTGTACTGCGAAATTTATAATGAATTTGTACATAATCAATTTCGCGTACGTTTGCACATTATGTCAATTGTATTCTTATAAAATTTGTGACAATGTAGATTTTTAAGAAATGAAAAATTACAAAGCAGTTAAATAATATTATATATTATTTTTATATTCAGGTGAGTGATGCCAGATAAAAAAGATTCAAATTGTGAAATCTTTTAACATTTTATTAAAAAAAGATGTCGGTGGAACGTTATTTCAGATAGCTCCGACAGCGAATAAACATGTAACATAACTATTTTTGGAATTATGTAATTTTTTTGAAATTAACTGTTTTTTAGTTACATATATATAAGTTTTTTATTTAAAATGTTCTTAGTTTGATTTCAATAAAATGCACATATTTCGCACATATTTAGTTTTTCCTTAATATTTGATTTACTTGAATCATTTGTACATAACGCGTTATACGGGGTCATATAGCGCGTTCTACGAGAATACTTCTACAACGCGTTTTCCTATAACGCGGAACGAATCTACCGTGTTATAGGGGGGATTACTATATACATACTATATACCTAGCTAACAGATATGATACTCTTATCGCAACATATTTCAGTCCATTCGATTTCAACGATTGCAATGACCACATCACGACAAAATGTACATTTTCTACGTACATATTATCTTCTCCCGATCAATCGTCTTCTGCACGTTCAGCGATTTCGATAAAAGATCGTTTTCCCATTATATCGGGCTACTTAATTTTCCAACTCGATAAACCTGCCACATAACACACGACCGTTAATTAACAGAGCACCATGTATAATGCATGTACTATTTGCTAATGGGGACAGAAATACTCTCGAGTTGCTTTACGCTACGAAATTTCATACACGGTGATCCACGCGGACGATTCGCAACGTCGTCGATTTGTGTACATTTGCGTCACGTCCCGCTTATCGGTACGATCTTGCGAATTTGCCAATCGAGCAGACGAAAACGGAAGACAGAGTGTACGGGATTCCTTGTAATACGACGTGTGATTAACGCCGACAATTCGACGTATGTACAAACCCCAGGTATTTACGGTGAGTACATCATACGGTGACACGCCTATGTTTTTTCTATTTTATCCTCCTTACGCACACCGTTCGAGATAAGCTGTTAAGGAGAGCCGTTTCACTTTGCCGCAGTCTACGTGACTGTCATTCACGTTTACGATGATAAAAATCACACTGACACCTGCAGGGTTTCGTCTGTGCGCTATACTCATGGTGACAAGCTTTCGCGAGTGAACAAATTCGTGGCATATGAAAATTGTCACGCGCCTTTCGAGACGATAAGCCTCCTTGGTTCTCACAATCAATCACCGGTGACCAGCACAAACGAACTCTATGAGATTTCTTACGACTTTTAAATAATAACATTCTATAGTTTGCTAACATATTCAATATATAAATGTTGAAGTTAAAAAACTAAAGTATTATAAAAGTGAAATGTATTGTATTTCCAGAGTAGAAAGTGCTGGGTGTTATGTATCTTAATTTTGTAGCTTTTTATCATTCTCCTTTTTCTAATATTTGTGTGTTAATGTTACAGTAGGTTTTCGTGATAGCAAAAAGAGGAAAATTTAAAGAAAAATTGATTGGCTTTCACGAATTAGATATAAATTTGAATCAAATTTGAAAAAAATATTCCAGTATGACATTGGAGAACGTGAGATGTCTCTCGACTTTGTTTAAATCTAAAATCGAATCGTACGAGCGTCTGATACAAATAAAAATATCTTCTCTCGAGTTTCAAAATCTACCGATCTGCACGAGGCATGCAGAAATAAAAACACGACGTTGCGATTGCTTCTATTTTTAAACAATTAACATCCGGATATCGCGTATACCGTAAGCTGCATACAATGCGATAATTGCCGTCCAACGAGAGGAATAAATCGCCGCACATCTACATATATTCGAGAAACGAGACTTCACCGTATTATCTCTCAATTATCTGTAACTATTATAATAATCGAACTATAATTAAACTATAAATATCCGTATTATATCTCACCTTGTATGTACAATAACGATACGTTTGAATTTCAAACTTCCGCGCCGATAGAATCCCCTTTTGATTTTGTCTCCTGATATCCCTCTCCCTCTCCCTCTTTCACACGAGACGGCGGACGCCGTGAACCCACACGAAAATAAATTTTGCGGAGTATTGCCGGTTCATCCTAAGGCCCATAGAATGATAGCTATTTCCGTTAAGAAGAAAAAAGCCCGTGCCCACTGTCTGTGTAGCTTCTAAAGATAAAGCGTCTGCAAGCGATTTAACAAGAAAATCAGTACGGGGACTATGCATCGTGTATCGGATCCTAATACTCGCTCTTCGCTTCTACTAAGTGTTGCTGACTTTTAGAAAAAATTGCACATTCTGACAACGATATCGAGGCCCTAGAAAATGTAGATGCGGATGTTGACTCACTCCTACTCTCACTTTTGCCGCGATTTACATCGAATCTCTTCTACATATTTTGCCACGCGGTAATACCTGCCAATGCGAAAACGAACGTTCTTTAGCGGACGCGATGAGTCTCTTAAGTTCAGTTGCATTTTTTCTCGCTTCTTTTTTTCCCCTTGTTGCGTGGCGGTTTCTCGTTTGTCCTTTGAACGTGATGTTTCTATGGGGGGTCGATAATATTTGGTGCTCTATTTATAAAACTTGAATTGGTTTTTGATTTAAGAATTTTTTTTTGGGGGGGGGGGGGCATAGAATTTTGAGAATTACGAGCGTTGAATATTAGGTGTGAAAATACTTAACTTTGAACAGATTAGAATGTAAACTTTCGTGCGAGGATTTGTAAAGAACGCTCGCTATAATCTTCAACGATTGTTTCTCAAATTCTACAAAACGGTAACACGCAAAATCAGATTACATTGTTTTAAAGGCATACAAAACCTTTCTCGGGTCTACGGTAAACAAAAAGATAATGGCTCGAACTCGTAATTAGTGGGTGGAAATTAAAATTTTCCTGTCACCTCTCGGAAATTTGCTCTAAACTAGTATTTAATGTACAATTTATGTCTCGGTGGTCCGGGGAATACCTAAAATACTAGATGCTTGGCAAACGGCAATAGTCAATAAAGCCGAAAAGTGTAAAACAAAAGAGAACAAGATATTATATATTTTTATTCTATCGAAACTACCACTTGACAGCGTATAGTGTCGTTAATATTAATAATTTTCTTGTAACTCTACAAGAAATTTTACCAATAGATATACCTATTTCACCTATGGCATTTTCAAATAACCAAATGACGTTAAGTTAAATCCAATCAATTTTTCTTATCTCTTTAAAATTTGGAAGAGGAATAGATACTCTTTGAGTCCCTATTTCCTCGCCATAGCAGCTAAAATCTAAAAAGAAATTTTTAAGAAAGGTGCAAGGTAAAAACTATCTTTCTTCCGACCCAAGAAATACGGTCGTTGAAGCTGTATTTCCGCGTGTTCCCGAAACAATGTCAACTGACTATTTGTTAAAAGAGCATTCTTTCCTCCTCTCGACGTAAATCCCGAGTTTCACAGGGATCAGGTTGTGCGTGCGTGCGCCATCCATGGAATATTTGCCGTTGCGAAAACAATGACAATAGCAATTATTTGGAGGCTAATTAACACCCGTGTGAGAGGAATCGGTGTTGCTATGTCGTTACGTCGTGTCAAGAGGACACCGATTGTCGCTACGTAGGCACAAATTGTCGTAATCCAAATAATTACCGTCACCGTTGTCCCGGCGACGAAAATTTCTTTTTTCCAAGCATCGCCGCGACGTGACGCGCCTCGAGCGCCGTCGTAGCGTCGTCAGCGACGAAGACCGAGGAGAGGAGGCCTCGTCGTTCGATTGAGAAATTTAAGGTCAATAAAACCTGCCGATTCAGTAATCGGTAGGCGAGATCCGTGGCCTAGAGTAAATCTTATGCGTTCTAAAAACAAACCAACTTCGTCGATCTAAAGCAGTACGATTTAGATCCTGGCAAGTTCGTTGACTTTGAGGATAGACGGGGTGTGGCGAAACTCTTTGCTTATTAACACGTATAATGCCCTTCGTATTTCGTCTGTCTTGTATTTATTGATCTGAAGCTTTTGCTGTTTGAATGACACGTTTAGAGAGTAGAAATATTAATGACAATAGTAAATTTGAATTGAATGGTACCTTACTGCTAATTGAAGCCAGTATTTTAACATGTTGAATGTCATCGGAGTCAACCGTGATCGGCACCGCCGAATTAGTTGAAACTTCTTATGACTTTCAAATTGGAGTGCTCACAGATTTACAGATACAGTCTACATGTTTACATTGCTCATACAAAAGTACGGTAATGCTGAGTACCAAACTATTTTTAACGTTGATGTTTCCATTCTATAAAGATATGATTTTAATAGAAAAAGTTTTAGTTCGGTAGGAATAATGAATACAGGAAAATATGGGTGGCATTTAGTGTATTGGTTGAGAGACAATGTCGTTTAAAAGTTACAAGACATTTCGTTAAATGAAATAATATCAAACGCCCGTGACCCCCTTAGTATTTAATCCGTTAAATAATAAAATTAACTTTGTATCGTTGTAGACGCCGTTAAATCATTATGAGAGAAACTTAACAATGTTCTATCCATAAAATATTAATGGAGGATTGTGAAGATTAAATTGTGTTACATTGTGTCACAGGAAAAACAAACATCTTTTTTCACTTGCAGACATCCTGAGAGAATTTTACAGAGATTCTTTGATCACTGTAGAAACTATATCACATAATTTTCTGCAGTTTGTATTTAGAAATTGTTTATAAAAATATAAAGGCTGACGATAATGTACGTTTTCACGAATAATTAGAAAATACGCGCAAACAGGATATATGGAGACCAACCTTTCCTATTTTAGCAGCACTTTCACTGCATTTCCATATACGAGAGAACTGGAATATTTAACCCTTTACCGTCCAGCATAGTTTTCAAATCTCTCTGCACTTTTTTTAAATTAATTAATAAATCTCTCTTCCGTTGAGACATCTAATTTTACTTTAAATCATCACTAAATATTAGGACTACTGGAAACTAGATATTTCACAATGGAAAATTAGAAGAAACTAACTTAAAACCGGCGAGAAAGTGAAGATATAATTTGGGCCACTAAAAGGAAATTAAATTAAACTCTGTTTCTCACGATCGTTGTTACCATCAAGTAAAAATGAACAGTGACACATCGAAAAAGTTTTAACATAATTTCGAGCCCGTGAAATTCGCAGTGTCTACGCGGAAAATCGCGGAACATGACGAATTTACGAGATACAAATCGTCTTTCACTACGATTGCAAATAAGAGAAGGAGAGAGGATTAATTTAACACGACAAGTTAGAAATCCGAGTCGATACGTCAATCCTCTCTGCACGGTACACGCGAACTCGTATAATACCGCGTACAAGCCCGTCTCCGTTTTTGTTCCTCTTATTCTGTCTACGTCGTCCGCTGTACGCTTGCATTTAACAGCTAGCGGTAGCGGTGCACCGTCTCGAAAATCTGGCAATCGAAGAAGCACGTATTCCGAAAAAGCATTGCTCCCCCGGCGCTTTTATTTAACCGGAAATAATTATTTCGAAAGAACGATCAACGTGTACCCTCATAGGCTTTGCAAAAAGAAAAGAAATCGACCGATTCGTCCCTAAGATCCTAGAAGAAAATTCTTTCGACGTCTCGAAAAGAAAGGCCGAATGCGTACGGTAAGAATAATCGGTCTCTCGTGTCTCGATCTCGAACGAGAGAGACAGGAGCTCGCATAGAAATTGGTGTGGTTTCGTCGGGCGTAGATAAGAGTATAACGTGCTAACCTGAAAGTCTAGCGAGGAATCGAAGCATGCCAGCGGCGGAAGACAGGCAATGGGCCGCGGTTCCAGCGACCAGAATTCCACCGGCGATCGGCATTTGTGTTTTCCTCTTCTTTCCCCAATTGTCCTGTTGTGTAGTCGGTCTCTCCGGTCTGCGTTCCTCTCTTCGCGTGCGGAAGCAAGAGGGGGAAGAAAGGAGAAAGAGGAAAAGGAAGGGAGTGAGAGGGAGGGTGAGAGAGAGAGAGAAAAAAGATAGGGAAAGACAGAGACGGAAAGTACCGGGGGGTGACGCGAGTCCTAGCCTAACCTAACCTCTCTTCTTCCTTGGTAAAGGGAGACACGGGCACACACCGGATGAAATGCAAGATCCTCGCACGATGCCACGGGGCGAACGTTTGCCCGCACTGTTTTCCTTCAGTTCACCGCACGCAACACAGTTCCCATTCCCGTCCGTGATTTTTCGCGGATCTTTGACACTCCCGATTCGGTCGACAGCCGGTTTCGTTTACGTGTCGTACGTGCGCGCGTGCCGTGTCGCGCCAGTGAAAACTCTGCCAGCGTATAGAGACGGCACACGGTAGACCGAGCGAGATAGAAACACGGACGGCCGCGAGGAAAGACGGACGGCCCAACACGCGGGAGAGAGAGGGAGATAGAAATAGTCCAAATGGAGGGAGGAACGTGTACACCACGGCGTAAAGTCCAACACGGTCTCTCCGCGGAAGGGAGAAAGAGAAAGAGACAGATTCTCTCTCCTCTGTGTACACTCCGACACGATGTTGTCACGATTCACGCACTCATTCGTTTCTCGACATTCGAGACGCACGGATATAGGACGCGCGCACTTTAGGAACTGTTCGAAGGCCCTTCGTTGCGAGAAAAAAAATATCAATTCACAGCGCGGAAATTACGATACCTTTTCCACACTGTTATTTCGGAACGACAGAAATCTCCTCTCTCTCTCTCCCTTTCTCTCTTCCTCGCACTCCCGATGGTACGCACACGCTATCGCGGTATCGTGTACCGTGTCTCTACGTCGACCATTCCCATGTTACTGGTACCGTTCGTTCTTACTGCTAAATATGTCATCGTGACCGCGGGGAATCGCGGTGTACTCGCGTTACTCGTGGGCCCTGACGGGCCCTCGCGATTATATGTATGGCAGCGAGCACCCTGCACTGTCAGATACGGACTACGACGGAACAGCCGAGCAACGACTGTCGACTCCTCCGCTCGCGAGGCACCAGCAACGTTGCCACATCACTCCCCAGTCTCGATCAGGCAAATCTCTGGCCACCGACGGACAGATACGACGGTCACTGTGTTCTTGGAGTTGGCGCGCGACCGATCGTTCCATTCGATTCGCTCTCCTCTTCTTTCTTCTCCCGTTACTGCGGTTTCTTTTAGTCGACACCGTTCTTCCCCATGTCCTCAGTTTGTTTCTATCGTTGATGTTTTCGTTAGACGGTTTTCCGCTATGTCTTCAACTTGTCACTCGCTCGTAAACAACGCACGGGGTTACGTTTGCATCTCTCTTTCGACCCTCGTTGCGCCGAGGGTCACGCACAAAGAGTGATCGTTGTCGTTGCTGTAAACTGCAGATTTGCTCGGTGCATCGAAATCCACGGGACCCCGAGATCCGGACGAGCACACACCACCGAGCCAACTGGCCACATCTGCTGCCGATTTGTTCGGAGCTCTGTTAACTGCAACGCGGCCGACCAGTCTGCCTACCAGCCAGTACGCTCCCTCGCTTTCTTACTTGCCTACCAGCCTATCAGCCAGCCTAACAGCCAGCCAGCCAGCCTGCCTGCCTGCCTGCCTGCCTTCACGAATCGTCCGAGCCTACCTCTCTCGTATTCTCTCTACCTCCCTCCCTGCCGCTCACGTTCCTTCTTCCTTCCTCTTGCCCCTTCGCCGTTTCTCATTCACTCGTTTGCTCTCTACCTTTCTCTGTTCTGCTTTTACGCTCGTCTCTCTTGCACTTAGCGCCTTCCTATCAACCTCTCTGTTCACCCACGATCTCTCGCTCACTCAAATGAATGGCTCCGTTCGGGAGGGCGGTCTTGCCGGAAACAGCCGATTGCATCCGGAAATCACCGAGCGCGGACTTCCCGCATTAGAGCGCTTCTTGAATATAATTCCATTCTCCCTTTCTTTCTTTGTTTTTTTTTTCTTCAAATTATTCTTAGCAGTATTTTCTTTGTAATCTGCGATAAGTACAACGTTTCAGTCAAATTACGCGATCATTTAGTTACGAAAATTACCCGCGACTTTTTCACCCTCTTAAGGTTTTAGCCGTATTCGCTGCTGCTATCTACGTTCTTTCGTATGACTTTTTCGTGCGCAAAATTGTAATGTGTTTTGCCGCTTGTATTTCGTTACTAATGTATGCGTTCCTGCGTTAATATTTTTCGAACAACGGTACTCGTTTAATCACCGAAGAATTGCTTTAAACGTTGTATAATATTTTAATGTCTCAATTGCACGGGGTTACATGAATGAACTTTTATTTATCGTCATTAATATTAGCTCGTATCTATTACATTTAAATGAAATTTTGTAAGCATGTATATGTTATGATGTAATGTTGCAAAATTGTTTGGTATAGGTGCACAAGATGACGCAAGCAATAAAGGTTCTTCGTAAAGTCACGGAATCAAAAATTATAAAGGCAGTTATTGTACGTTGCATGCCCCATATTCTATGAAAGTGGAGCAGTATTTTAAGCTTAAAATCGGTGTCGATTAAAAGGACTGTAGCGTCTGGTGTACTAAATTATGCAAGAAAAATATACGGAAACTGCTCGCAGGATACGTCAGTGGTGGGTAACTGAAGTTTCAGCTAAGGTCTCTATGCATTTTTAAAACATATCTTCATAATTGTTTCAAATTTAATAACGGATGAAAGATCATAATCTATCGGTTATTTTATTGTAAATAATACATATTTAATATTACTTTGCTCATAATTCGGGTACTAAAATTGGTTGCGATTTAAACAATCGTTTAATATCAAACTTTAGAAAATCATATTTAAGTACTTTTCGCACTGGGAAAAATCCTGATGATAATCGATTTGAAATAACAATACGTTATCTTTATCTTCTGTTTTATCGACTAGTTTTTACACTTAAGATACGATTACTTTAAATTGCACTTAAGTAAAAGACAAGAAATGTGTTGAAGCATGTAGCCCTCAGTAGCGTAATATAATGCAATAAAATAATTTCTGAACTTAAATGCAACACATCTAACACGATATTTTTATCTTGTAATACACTATTTGTGCACAAGCAACGACATCTGTCGACACTGGGATAAAATTCAGGGTAAAATATATTGCTGCAAAAGTAGCGTGGCGCCCTCCTTTAAATAATTCCATTCTCCGCTACTTTTAAGATACGCTGTAAGTTCCAACTTTTTTATCGATTCACTAAAATATCTTTATCCCCTAATTTTTTCGATGACAAAAAAACTGATAGTCATGGTTTTCAATAACCAGCAAAAAAAGAAGATTCAAACAGTGCACTCGCGGTGAACGGTTTTCTCGATGTCCGCACAAAGGGCAACTAAAATATTTAACAATAGTGGAGGATTATTGAAGCATTTCACATCACCTGCCTCAGAAAAGAACATCCGCAACGTAATCTCAATTTGTGTGCCATTATCCTGACCGCGCATCATTGAGCCACTGTTTCTTGAACCATGGAAATTAATCAACCTTAGACCATGATCATGCTCTGTAATGGAAAATGGTGATGTCTCAGCTCCTCAGCCCGTCTGCAGTGATCGTGAAATTTGTTTTATCCTTTCTTCTTTTACCTTTTACCGTTTAACGTGTCGTCTACTCGATGAATTTTGCAGAATTTCTTTGCCAGGATATTCTTCGTACCTATTGGAGCACGAAGTTATGTGTACCATTAAAGAAATTTAACTAATCGTCTATGTGACTTGTTTCTTTTTTTCTTTACTCGTACTCGCTTTATCTGTAATGGTTATTGAAAACTTGTATTCTCCACCAAAACGATATAATACAAATACTGTAAAAATCTAAAAGTGCTCATTTCATGTTTTCAATAAAAAAAGGATGTTTCCAAAATTTTTTAACTTCTTAAAAATTGATTTGCCAAACAAAAAATCTGAAAAAGATCAAACATTTTTGGCAGCGAGTCAGTAAAAAAAAGTTTAGGTGAACCAACATAATTTATTAAATATTTTAATTTCTGCGAAAAATGTTACATATAAAGAAAAAGTTGTGTTTATAATCATTAAAATCACTTTTATCAATGTACCAAATATTGTAATTTGATTCTTGAAAGTCATAAGCTGTATTCGTAATAAAATATTTTTTGGTCAAGCTAAATCAAGCTAGATGGATTAAGATTTTTATATTTTAATACAATTTCTAATACGTGACAATGTGGTATCGCCTAATTAATAGGCAGCAGGACAAATAATTGAAATATAGATATTTAATTGTATTAATAACATACAAATAGGACTTCAATGTGTTTCTTTGTTTTATATTTTCCGATGTTACCTGCTATACTCGTTCTGCTTAAAATCTATACTGTTTGGGACTTTTACATTATACTGAATGTAATGTAATGCCGGAGAGCAATGCAGGTCATTGACCAAAGTGACAATTCGCGAATCAAAGTTCTATACTCCGAATTTTATTGGCGCCGAAGAGTATTAACACAGAAACACATTGGTAAATGTCAAAGAAAGAATTTTAAGTAATGGATTCAACTTTATTTACAAATATTTAACTATGATGAATGCTTGCGACGTTCAAAAATTGAATTCTAGATTTGCAAAATATTAAAAATATTTAGATAAGTTGAATAAAATGAAATGCAATAAAGTGCAGTAATGAAACTGGTGTATTTTGTTTAATATAAAATAAGCGCAACCAAGCCGCAAAACACTCTTATTATTATTATATTTTCTATAACGTTAGCCTCTTTTAACATAACGCTATATTGTCCATCCCCGATTCCAACGTTTCCTACGCAATTTGAATAACTTCCGTGAAATTTACATAAAAACTCCACACAATTGGTTGATTTTGTGTAATATAAAAGAAACACAAGATAGTCGCTCTTTTGTCACATTCTTATATTTCCTACATTGCTGGTCTTTTTTTATCAAATTAAGTATATACTGCTACTAGGGATTGCAATATCGGACAAAAAGTTCAATACCGGTATCCGATATTTTTTAGATCTTAATACCGGAATACCAGTTTTAATAGCGGTGGTAGGAATTTTAGAAATAGAGAGAAAACACAGGTGTTTCTTTGTTTTACTTGCCCGTTTTATTAGAGAGAGTAAATATCACAAAAAATCATTTGAAACTTATAAATTATAACAGTATATAAAGAATCACAAAAAAGTAAAGGAACAAGGAACATCTTATGTATTTAAATCACAAAAAATGTAAATATCACTATTCAGTTTGTGGTACTATTACAAATTTTTGAAATGTGATCTTAAAAAACATAATGCATCAATTGTACTGTCATTAAGCCTGGAACATAATTTTGTGCAAAAATTACCAGCTGTCGAAAACGCTTTTTCAGCATCTACGCTAGTTGGTGGTACTGTTAGCAATGCGCTATACCTATACTTTTTCGAAGTATTTACCTCTATATCCCACACCTTCAAATAAATCGATTTCTCGTCGGATGGTGTTGGATATAACTGATTTCTGTATTATATTTTAGTTTGTTGAAATTTTTTTAGTTATCGCTAATTCTAATTTTTGTTCAAGAGACAATTCCTCTTCACTATCGACATTAGTGTCATCATCATTTTCAATAACTGTATCGAATTCTTCTGAATGTGGTTAGGTTTGTGGGTAACAAATTTTAAGAAAATTTACTATAAACTTGATCAAATTTTACGATTTAAAAAATTTCTAGTAAATACCGAAAAAACGGTATTTAAACTTGTGAATACCGGTATTACAAAATTGTACAAATGGCTCAAAATACCGGTATTGCAATCCCTAACTGCTACATCGTTCACTTTTAATTCCATATTATCCTATCTATCTAATTTCTATAGAAACCACACCACAATTTGGTGCATTCGACATAATAGAAAACAAGCTTAAGAAAAACGTCGAATAAATTGAATTTCTTGAACAATGGATAATGCTCACGTACTACTTTTGGTAAACGTCAGCATAACATAATCGATTATCGATTAGAAAATTGGAGTTTTTAGCAAAGCGATTTAAGATTACAGTCTTTCCGTAACCATGTGCCTCGAAGGGTACATCATGTGCAACGAATCAATAACATGCGTATCGATCATTTATTGTCATGGAACCTGAAAAGAAGTTTAATGTTGCGAGACGATGCTCTGTTCGATATACAGGTAAAATAGACAAAAGTGTGCCCGCTGTTGTACGTAATATGTGATTGTCACGCACATTTATCGTTATTACAAGTTTCTGCCAAACATTGATAGACATCGTGGTGTTAAATACTGTTCGAACAAGCATTATCATTATCATTATTATTATCATTCATAGCATAGTCACTGTGAGAAATTTTTACATTAAGTTGCTCTGATAAAAATTTAGTATGTGATCAATATTCAAAGGATATGGTTGTGCCATATAATATACCTACACTAATCGTATGTAACTATGACAGGAACACTAATTGTTCATACAGTGTTATATGATAAGTGTTGAAATTGGGTTATTGGATTCTGATGAAAATTTAATATGGAATCGATATTCTAAGAACGTAACTGTGTCGTATAACTATACTAATCATATGTGACTGATTGTGAGATAAGAAAAAGAATTCTTCATGCAGTGAATGAATTTTTAAATTTGGCCACTTTATTCTGGCGAAAATTTAATATATGATTGATATTCCAAGAATGTAACTGCAATATTAGATACATAACATAGATATTACATTTGATTAGTATAGTTATATATGTATGTGATTGTGATAAGAGGAATAATCATTTTAACAATATTTGACATCACGATGTTCATCGATTTTACATGAACTTCGCAATAACATACATATTTATGTGTATCCTTTCGATAATTTGAGTAAACTAGTAAATTTTATTTTCACAAAAAAAAAGAATCGATGAGTGCAGTTTTATTTGAAACATTTTTCCATTTATGCCAGCCGTTATTACTATCGTTTCTCGTTACTCCTTGTTAAAATTCGTTGTAAGCAATTTTATGAAATGTCCGACGATTAAAAGGTAACGCTGAATTTCACGTTGTACTAATATTTTATGTATAAGAAGATCGTATCGATAAAAGAAAGATACGGCACGAACGTGTTTGACCGTTACAATTGAATTTCACGTGCATTAATGAAATAACACTCGATAAAGGGCGCACCACGCGAGTTATTCGATTACAGACATAACTGTTATACGGAAGAAAAAATTCAACAATTTGTAGAAAATGTTTTATCGGGAATCTATCTAAACGACGTGGGTGCTTTCTGAAAGCATAGGCAAGATTAAATTAATTAGTTTTTTTTTCTACACTTATTGTTAGTAACCCTTTAATTTCAGGTTTTCTTACAATTACGCGTAAAAGCGTTCTTCATCCTTCAATGTCATAGCTTCAAGAAGAAACCAGCAATTATACTTAATACTTTTATTAGTTTTAGAGCAATATAAGTTTTACGGTCATACATTTTTCTTTCAATACCTTCATTCTGTCAATACCAAATCTCTCAGTTGTCTAAATACTTATTATTTGACATAGATATCATTTTTTATATACCAGAGATTAAAGTTAAGTAAATTACAGTAAGCTTACAAAAAAGCTAGAAGACAATCATCGAAATACCAGGAAAAAGTAAGTTTTATATGCAAAATTTTAAAAGATGTTTCAGGACAAGACTAGAATTGGTTTTGCTAGAAATATTTGAACAAGTTAGTTACAGGATACTGAAATATCTGTTATAATTTTGGATGCGATTCTTATTGTGGCGAGTATTTTGATGACTGTTTTCGATCTTTCTTTTTTTTTTGCTTAAACTTGATATTTAATATTTTTACTTAGAAATTTAATCTAAAGTCTAATACGCTTTACAGATGTCATTCATGTTTAGAATTTTGAAAATTGAGAGTGTCTACCGTCCTAAAAAAATTCACAATTTGCAAACAAGAAGATTGCCATTATACATTCAGGTTGGTAATCCTTGTTAGCCGACATTGGGCAATAAATCGATGCCCCAGGCAGGAAACGTAACGAGGGAGATGTCATATCGGGGGTGGTTCTTTGTTACGGCTGATTTGTACGTTCACATGGACGAGGTGCATACGCAGGAAAAAAGGGTCATGATTTGATAGGTACCGGTATAATATTTATAATTCAAACGACATCGTCCAGTCCGGCGCAGGCGTCGCCATCGTCCTCGTCGTCGTTGTCCTCCAAGTTTCTATCTATTTGCGCGGAAAGACAACTTTTGTTCGTTCATCAGACACCGGCAGGTTTTCCCGCTATGTTGTCAAAACCAGTAGCAGTGACGTTATTCTTACTTTACTTGATTGTTGGACTTGTTTTTTGTCAGACACCGATGAATATGCGTGAGTATTGTTTGATTGAAATATTTAGTGAGTTGTTCTGTCCGTGGGTTTGCAAATGACATTGCGTTTGATAGTTTAAGCTCGTGAATTTTAATTCGACAGTGTGAGCGGTGAATTTAAGAATGTAATTAATGTTGATTGATTAAAACATTTCGATTGCAATTTATAGGTGATTTTTTGGAGGGGTTTCAAGTATTTCAAGCGTTTTATTTCATTACATCAGAGGTACAGAGAATAAAGGTGTAAAAACTCTAAATTTCTTTTTATGTGACTATATTTAAACGACTATATTCCAATACTTCAACCTCAGCTTCGTGCATATCAGCTGATAAGCTACGACTGTTTCTCCAAGCGCATATATACATCCATAATGCTCAAAGGGTCGGAGAGTTCAAATTTTTGTTATTTCTACATAGTTTCTACATAATACATCTACATGTAAATATTTTGGTTCAGACCACTTTCACAATCACTGGAAAAAACGTGTCATTACAGTTTGCAAATACTGTGATCTCGACGAACTGCATACATAATCTACTAGACACTAGACGTTCAATCCAATTATCTACGCATTTTTTTTAAGGAAGTGTTCCCGCTCTTCTTTGTCACAAAGACTGATAGTTTAGTTCTTTTTGTACAAAAAACTTCAAGAGATCCTGCTTTGAAATTTTGAATACCTTTTAATTATATCCTTTTCCGTGTCACATAATTTTGTTCATTTTGATACACTTAAATAAACAAGTACTGCTTAAATTGAATTGTTAATTGGGACGCTGCGTAAATAATGGTTGACATGATATTTCTATCCCCCCCCCCCCCCCCCCCCTCCTTCCAACCCCATGGTCATCCGAAATCCAAAATTCTAATAATTTTTTATTCGATACATAGATAGTTATCGTGCGAGTTACAACAAGGAAAAATACTTATTTTCCGAGAGAAGGTAACCGTTTAAAGGCAAATGTTTGATTTTCCTAAAAACTTTTCCGAATTTTTGGTAATTAAAAAAAAAGTAATTAATAAAAAAAATGTATGACACGCAGTTAATATTTCAAGTTGTTCAGTCTAATTCTTTTTTCTGAACCATGACAGCCATTTGCAAAAGCAGGGTTCAGAGAAAAACGCGTTTAACGCCTACGTGGATTTCAAGCCTATAACTTTGGAAATTTGATGAATATTAACTTAAAGTTCTGTCAAGAACTTCCTATGAAATTAGTCTACAAGATTCAGTAAGAAAAAGTTCGATTTCTTTTACCATGAAAACGGAAGTACCCCAGTAAGTGCTGTAAAATTCTTTATGAAGTTATGTATATTAGCCGTGGAATAAAAATATTTTTTTTTAATTCTAGCTTTATAAATGTATTACAATAATACTAATAAGAACTTGAATAGTCCAGCATGGTATTCTAAATTCAAGGAAGCCTAGGAGCAATATATATGTATATGTATACTTATATCGGTTATACTCTTGGAATATTGATTAGATATTACATTTCCATTCGATTCCAATAATTCAATGTAAAAACTTATCGAACCGTTACTACATTATTTAAGTATCAGTGGTCTGCATGCAAGTTTGCCTATCCGTTATATTTACTTGCTTATTCTCCGCCATCATAAAACATAAAAATCTGAAACATCCTATAAATTCGTAAAACAAAAAATTATCGAAAGAATTTTGAAACAAGTTTGAACGGTGAATTTCAATGTGCATTTTACCGATAGTTACCCCCTGATTAGATTTCATCTAATCAAATGAGCCTGAATATTGATTAGCATACCAACAAATGTCATTGTTATGAATGCAACGTAGTTGAAAAAGTCCCAGTGTAAAACTTAACGATATAGCTACATAATAAAAAAAGGTCCTTGGAAAATATTAATTACTTCAATTTACCCATTAATCTTAACAGTGTTTAAAACACGAAAATCGAATTACAAAAATTATTTAAACTGATTGAGGTTTTCAAAATTTAGTGATAGTTGTAGAGGAAGCCGATTCGCAAATCCTAAGTATCATCAACGAGGCTGCACCTGAGGCAGAGAAGTTTTTTGGCAATGACGTAATTACCGTTCACATTTCCACCGTCAAAGTCGATCGTCAAAATGTTGAAGCAAGTTTTGAAAGAGGTTGTCACACCGAATATTTATAATTACTCAGCTATTTACAAATTCCATTACGATTATAACTGTATTATTGACTGTTCCATTTCAATCACACTTGTCGTCACGTTCAAATTAACTCTTGCAGTTTGCGCTGTACTTTACAAGGGAATCAGTATTATACTGGACATGACATGGACGGGATGGGATAAATTGCGAAATATTGCTAATGAATACGGAATAATATACAAGCGGGGGGATTGCAGCATAAATCCTTATGTTCAAGCGGTCGACGATCTTCTAATGAAGAAAAATGCGACAGACATGGGTCTGATCTTTGAAAATGAAAAAGGTGTCGGAAGTAGAAGATTACTCTAACTTGGAACGTCATTACAACTTAACACTAGATCTACCGATAATTAATCCAATATGTCTAAAAATATCAAATAAGAAATACATTAAAAGCAAAGAAATTGAGACGGTAGAAAACTTGGTCGATTTAAGCGTTCGCAGTTTAGATGACAGAGATAGAGAAATTGATAAAGAAACAGCATTAAAAAGGTTTTAGCCGGATAAGGATAGATAAAGTATCCCCAAAGTAAATTAATTTTGCGACATACCATTCGATAGGCCTTTAAAAAAAAACTTCTTGCAAAATATAAATCCGCTACCCCTGCCGTAGGGGTAGTTACAGAGTGAACGTATTTTATAATTTTTGATACTAAAAAAATTATACATTGTAATGTATGTAAATATATGTAAATATATAGAATTGGTCATTTCATATTTTCGTTCAAAAATTAGTGTTTTTAAAAACTTTAAATTTTTTAAAAATTGATTTGCCAAATAAAAGAATCTAAAAGAAATTGAAAGTACGCACTCCATTGGGTATGATATTTGCCACTTTTTTCAGAATTTTCTATGAAGCCAAACAGAAGAAATCGGGCAAAAACTGTAAACTACGTTTCATCTTTTAACTACCCTTACTGTAGAAGTAGCAGATTCATACTTTACGGGAAGGGATTCTTTAAGAGACCTATCGAATGGTATGTCTCAAGATTAATTTGCTTTGGGGGACCATTTTCTATACTTATCCGGCTAGACTCTTTCAGGAACATTGACAAACAATGGGGAATAAGTTATTTTGGCCACTTCGGTAGACCTAGTGTTAAATAAAATGGATAATTCCATTCTGATTACCGATGATGCTATGCCTATTCATTTCAGAACTAAATCAGAGTTTGTATTTTCTAATTGAAAACTCAATAATAAGATTAGTTGTGATAGACGAATTTACGGAGAAAACAGTATCAAAAATACGAAGTATGAGGCCCTCGCCTTCGTATTACGTTATTTACGCGAGTACGCTGAAGGCCGAAGATTTGTTTAAAACGGTAAATAGTATGATAAAAAATGACTAACATTTTCTAAGAATATTATACGAGAAGGTTAAAGTACCTACAATGTTATACACAGGCTGTCCAGGGAGGCTTGGTCAAACGGGATGGCATTTGGAATATAGTATTCACTGACAATAATTATAAGGATTTTAAATACATTACCGGTGAGATGCAGCTCAATGTTACAATCACCGTTTTAACAATGAAAATGGATATCTGTTGCCGTTTAATCGGCCAGCCACCATCCTGCACATGTCCATCTGACTTTCAGGTATCATTACTTAAATTCACTTTGCAGTCTCTACTCACGCTTTAATCTAAATTATCTTACTTTCTTTACCTATCAATCGTAATTCACTTTTGATTTCCATGCACAGATATTTCCATATTATTTTAAACGAATGATAGGCCTCATTGTAAGTCTGATGAGTGACATTGAAAAATCGGGCATCAGCGTATCTCCAAAAACGGGACAATGCGGTTCAACGAATTCGACTAAAGCTCCTACCAACATCACCTCGGAGGCGTTCAATAAAACTTTAATAGCAGTAAGTACAGCTCGAGAATTCTTAAAGATCATAAAGTCAAAGGAATTATTCGCTAATAAATATGTGCTATGAAGGGTAAGGAGATGAAAGCTCGAATTTACAATCAGTGGATATACCAGTGAAATTCACATCTCATTTCATCATCTCTAAGAATTTTTTTCAATGTGATATGTATGCCATAGCCTTCGTGGTTTGAAATCCTCTTACATCGGTAGATTCTAGGCGAAATGATGATACGCAATAGAAATGAACACTTTAATCTGACTTCAGAAACTAGGAAGCAACGACACGTTTCTATACCAGCCGGAAAAAGGTATCATCACGTACAAAGCAGAGATCGAGCTGGAAATTCTGAATCATGGTGAACTGGTACCACTTGCGACCTGGACAAGGCATGGAAAAATTAAAGAAGCAACGGGACAAGAGATAAAGCCAGCCAGGAGGTTTTTCCGTATTGGAACTGCTCCGGTATGTTATCAGACGTTGACAAACATTCTCCGAATAGCACGGTTAATTTTTGGAATCAATTGGTTTCGAATAGCAGGGACACATCCAAAAAATTGTATAAATTACATGGAACAAAGTAACCGTGTTATACGAGAGCTACTTGAACATAAAATTTGCTCCAGAGGAACACTTTATCTACCGCCCACTTTTTTCAAGCTACGACTTTAAAATATAAATGTGAAGTAATACTTATTATGCCATTGTGAATTCAGTTGTTTCAAAGCAATGTTATTTTATTTTATTGTCATTAGTACCTAATAGCCAATTAATAGACTACAGACCGATGAAAGTTAACTTCTGAAAAATCGACTAATGGGCTAGTGGTGGATGAAGTATTAATCCGTGACTATCGAAGAAAGTCTTTGAACTGTTACCTGAAAAATTTTGGAATTTTTATCAGGCAGTTCCTTGGTCAGTCCCCAAGAAAAATCTTAATACTGGTTTACTGACAAGGGACGACAATGGGAATGAGATTTGGGAAGGTTATTGCATAGATTTTGCAAAAAAACTTTCGGAAGAAATGCAGTTCGATTATGAGCTCGTGATACCACAGGATCAAGAGTTCGGAAGTAAGTTACCGAATGGACAATGGAACGGTCTCGTCGGTGATTTAGCAAAGGGGGTGAGTTTTGAACTTGTACGTAATTAACTTTAATACTAAAGAGGGATAGAATTCTAGAAACTGCAGAGCACCTATCGCACTGTTACAAGCCATGCTGAAGAGCAAGATGTGTAGCTCTATTAACTCTTGTAACTCTTTCGTGACGGTACTAAACAAAGTGCTGTTACATTATATTATTTCTTATTTCCCAAATATGGGACTATCAATTATTGTGTTTTTGCCGATATATCTATAACAAAAGTGGAGTGGGGTGATATGGTAGATATATGGATCACTAGATAATTATGGAAAATAGCGATTTGTAAAATAAAGGAATTCCGGTAGTTTTAATCCTAGATGATACACACGTACGCCAAGTGCACCGAAAGAAACTGCCATTTTAATCTATTAATATTACCAATATAGATGAATATTATCTAAATTATTGAAGTATTAAATTTCATTACTGATTTGTAATATTTACGTCAATATGAGTTACACTAAAATAGCTTCAAACATTACGTCGATTTGAAAAAAGATCTTGTTTGCAGGAAACTGATATCGTAATAGCAGCATTGACGATGACGTCCGAACGAGAAGAAGTCATTGATTTCGTTGCTCCTTATTTCGAGCAATCGGGCATTTTAATTGGTATGTCGTATTTTGACATTAACATTATGAATCGCATGCTGTATTCTACTCGAATAATGTTTTTATTTATTTCAAGTAATGAGGAAACCCGTTCGTAAAGCATCTTTGTTTAAATTTATGACGGTTCTGAAAGTTGAAGTTTGGTTGAGCATAGTGGGAGCGTTAACTTTAACTGGTATTATGATATGGATGTTGGATAAATATTCTCCATACAGTGCAAGAAACAATAAACATCTCTATCCGTATCCTTGTCGGTAAGGCAATGAATCTACAGAAATATTTTTATATGCCATGTTGCAAGTTTACTCATTCGATGACGTGCAAAGTGGATAAACATAAAGATAGAATCTCTTAAATGTTTTATAACGATAATTAGCAAAATGTATATTCTACTTAATCACCAAAAGAAAGGAAATTCTTTCCCAGTTTTTTCTTAATATTTTTGTAACACTAACTGTGCGTGGTGTAATCGTCGGATCAACGAAATGTTCTATCATGTCTGTCACTAGGTACCAGAAAAAGTCCGTACGGATTATATTAGTAATTTATAATTGAAGCGCTTCTAACATTTCAAAGAAATGCATAGTTTTATATTACAGTATTGTTACAATACTGACTTCTATAACATTTTACAACGTCCTACAAACTTATACATCCTTTTGTTGTAAAAATCGAGAATTTTGTTCGAAACATAAAAATTAATTGCCGTTTTGACTTGGCCATCATTTTTGAAATTTTTATCGGCAATGAAATTTGATGATGATTAAATGGTGAACAGTTGGAGACAGATCAACACTATAAATGGTAAATTTCAAGTCGTAAAAGCAAGTTATTGCATATTGTGAGTCGTACAATGCTTAGTCTGCTCTGGTAAAGGGTGCTGCTGAATTTACAAGTTTGTACTCCTAAAGAAAAAAATCAGATGTCTTAAACTTTTCGCTATCCATCTTTTATTTCACATAAACAATGGAATCTTTAAATTTATTTTTTACCAACATAGTCAGAACCTCTGTTGATGACAGTTTTAAGCATGGTAAGAACAAATTTCTAACTAAAACTTAAACTTCATTGCGGAAAAGAAAGCCACACGATCTTTTTCGGGTGCCTAATACATAAAATTGATGCTTTCCTGCATTTCTTTTAAAAAATTGTATCGTTTTTTCATAAGCAATGTCACACTATGATAACAATAGGTAAACGTAAAGTGCCGACACAGTTAGTATTAAAAAATAGGGGAAGTGAATTTTTTGATAAAACCACCCCTTTACCGTTTTTCCTGTCATTACTTTATGTAGGTATATAACATATCATGTATTATATTCTTTAGAGAATTCACGTTAAAAGAGAGCTTTTGGTTCGCTCTGACATCTTTTACTCCTCAAGGAGGAGGTGAAGCTCCCAAAGCTTTATCCAGCAGAACACTGGTCGCAGCATATTGGTTATTCGTTGTTCTGATGCTTGCAACATTTACTGCAAATTTGGCCGCTTTCCTTACAGTTGAAAGGATGCAGGTATTTGTCAAAAGCATTGTGATCCTTTTTCTTTGAAAATTGAAATGAGAATGTTAATATACTTATTCAAAATTCGATATCATGTTAGTCGCCCGTACAATCGCTCGAGCAATTAGCAAGACAATCGCGCATTAGTTACACCGTTCTGGCTAATTCCAGTGTACATCAATACTTCATGAACATGAAAAATGCGGAAGATAAACTTTACACGTGAGTATATACGTGTATTAGCAATGAGTTTAACTCCTCGAGGCATATCTACGTTTTGCGGGAAGAATTAACGATCTTTAGCACCTATTAATGGCCTAATAGGCCATTTGGCATCTTTTAATGACCTAATGTTTTATAAAAAAAAGTGCCAAATTCATATAGGAGCCGGAGAGTAAATATTTTACGTCCAGTAAATTATATATAGTCGTAATAAATAAATTACGTGATTGACCATCATTTTGGACAGTAATTTCGACGTTAAGGCACAAAGAAATAAAATATGTAAAGACGTTTTCTTACTATGCGCAGTGATCAAGTCAGCTGATCATCATACAAATATAGGTATAAACCTATTCAAAAAAGATATAGTGCATACGAATTAACGCGATAAATACCGTGGGGGTCACCGATGATCAGTGCTGCAAGATTCAGTGAAGCTTGGAACCATTAAATGATAATATTCTCTCATTTGCTGACGTATTTGACATTAAAATGCCAGTATAAAATAACTAAAGTACTATTGTATTCATAACTGGTTTACTTTTAACATTTCTATTTTGTATTAATATGTAATTAGGTTAACAAAAAAAAATTATATTTCAAAAGAAGTGGCGGGAGGAAAATACCCCTAACATTCGCCATGTTAACTCGTTGGAGGATAACGGGATTAAAAAGACGTCCTTCTTTTCACCATATGTAAATAGTGATTTGAAAATGTGTATGAAAATAATGATGAAAATAATATTTTCCAACTCATCTTGAAAAATTAAGTAGAAAATGTAAAATTAAATGATCCAATTGGACAAGCATGAGAAGAGTGTCCAACTTAAATTGATTTTTCTATATAGATACCATTCAATAGGCCTGTCGAAAAAAAACATTTTTGCAAAGTATTAAACTGTTACTCATACTACTGGAGTGGTTACACGGTGAAACACTTTTTACATAAGTTGAATTTTTCTTGTTTCGCTTTATAGAAAATTTTGAAAAAAATCAGAGATATTATACCAAGTCGCATACGTATTCGTGACTTTTGCCTTAAACAGTTAAACAACATCCAAAGCAGATACTCCCTCTATATAAATTATAGATTTTTCAATCTTTTTCACAGAGTATGGAAAGAAATAACTCTGAACAGCACGAGCGACCAAATAGAATATCGAGTTTGGGATTACCCGATAAAAGAGCAATACGGTCATATTCTTCAAGCAATTACGCAAGTCGGCCCAGTAAAATCTGCGGAGGAAGGTTTTAAAAAAGTGGATCGTTGATCTTGTATCTCGTAGCTAAAACGAACTTGCTTAAATTGCGAATCATTGATGTGAAATATTTTATTTCCTGTCCTCAGGTAATAGAAAGTGAAAACGCAGAATTCGCTTTTATCCACGATTCTTCGGCGATAAAATACGAGGTAACGAAGGATTGCAATTTAACGGAAGTCGGTGAGGTTTTCGCCGAGCAACCTTACGCTATTGCCGTGCAGCAAGGAAGTCATCTGCAGGAAGAAATAAGCAGAAGGTTTAATGTCGTAATTTGACCGTTTGAATATCAAACAGCGCGATTGCTCTTTTGTTCGATATCTAAAAATGCCAAGTTGATCGACCAGTAATCGATAATACCTTTCGAATAATAAACATAATGTTATATATAATATAAATATCTAATAGTAATATATCCTAGTTGCAACAGTATAGGTATAATATAATAAGTATTTTTATATTTGCATCTTAAAGGTATAATTTATTTTTTTGTTTGTTTATAATTATAACTGAAGTAAAAAAAAGAACATGAACAGCCCCAAAATCGTGTTTTTGTTGCGTTGATTGATGCTCAATGAAAGAGTACTTTTAGATTGGATTTCTGCAAAGCTCTGTAACTCTCAAACTCTGTGACTCAATACATCTTTAACGTTGTTGTTGTTTTCGTTCAAGCCGTAGACCACTATGATCATTAGAACTATCTTTTAACTTTTTATCAATGTCTTTGTATTTAATTTCGGCAAATATTTTGCAGGATTCTCGATTTGCAAAAGGATCGATACTTTGAAACCCTCGCAGCAAAGTACTGGAATCAGTCTCTAAAATCGCAATGTTTGAATTCGGATGACAATGAAGGTATCACGTTGGAGAGTTTAGGTGAGTTGTTCTTAATGGCATATGTATTTATATTATAATATCTTACTTCACATTAACCGTATCGGCGCTTTACGTATTCTTACCTGTTTTACTAGGTAAGAACCGATTTTAATTAGATTTACCTATTTTTACCGTAACTGGTCATATGACCAACTATAAAATAACGATAATACTTTCCCAAAAGAATTCCCAGAGATTGTTAATTTAATACGGAAAACAGTGCAGAAAATAGACTTTAGTTGGTAGTTCAAAAAATTACAGAGGGTTACCGAGAGTAAGAATGTAAAGATTCATTGTCAGATTCGCAATTAACACATTGACGGCCATGGGGGTCACCGGTAACCGGCGCTATTGAATTCAATGAAATTTCATGTGACTTTTGAATTGTAATATTTACGAATGTTCTTACACATTCAATATTTAAATACTTGCGTTTAAAAGATAAAATCCTGCTGAATATATATATATATATATATAATGGAAAAATCTGAAAAAATCTCAAACATGTATGGTACCGTGTAGAATATGCCAGAATTTTTTCGAATTTTTTGCAGCTCAATAAATAGGCAAAATGGGGCAAAAATCCGTTTTTTTAATTTTCCCCATAATTACCCTTCCGGTCAAGAAATAGGGTTAAAAATTTGTACACAATGATCGCCGAGCATTATCTATCGAATGAGACCACACCCATTGAAATCGGTTCAAGGGCACTTTTGACCACCTTATCCTGCTATACCATTTCACTAATAATTACACCTATTGGAATTCTGTTACTTTCAAATTGTATCAAACTCCTTACAAAATCCATTTATGTCATTGATGTTCCGCATAATGTACAGTAAAAGGAGGAGAGAATCCCCCTTTGAGCGTTGATTTTGCGATTAAGTTTTTCCGTGGATTATCGCTTTATTGTACTGACTTGTGTAAATTAAAATTGCCATTTATATTAAATTTTACTTTACCCAGGCGGAGTTTTTATCGCCACGTTATTCGGTCTCGCTTTAGCGATGATAACGTTGGCAGGCGAGGTTCTCTACTATCGCAAACGAAAGAGTCCGCAGAAGGATAAACGAAGAGGCAAGAAGAAGGCGAAGGATATCGATAACGACAAGATTATGCAAAAAATCGCGTCGAAATTACAACTGAAACCTGCGCCCACCGATGCACTGTTCAATAAACAATTCAATCCTCCCCGTGTATCACACATTTCCGTTTATCCGCGCAATTTTCCCTTCAAAGAGTGAATACATTTTGATAATAATTAGTTGACAATCGCGCTGAAACGACATTCAATAATTGTTGTAATTGTATCATTATTTTTACGTACATTGCATGATCTACGTGAGAATAAAACCATACGGTGTCGTGTAATAAAAAGCGATAATAAAACTGCAATTCCGTAACAGCATTGAGAATAAAGTTCTTGGACCACATTCGTCTAATAAATACTTTTCAAAACCTTGCGCGCTGTTCATGGGTAGCAAAAACATGACAAGCCATTATGAGAACTGATTACATAGGGGTGTCGACTTCATATGATCTTGCTCCTATGGCCATACACTCCCTGATTGGCCATTATTTCGAGGCTAGTTGTCAGTTACTTGTACTCCAACAAGTGCGGGCTATTTTACCCCCATGAATAACTCAAAATGTCTGTGCGTTGCTTGTCACAAGACAACGAGTTCTGTTAGAAAAAAGTTACAAAAAGATTTCGTATTTTTAGACTCGTTTCAACGTTCGCTTATTTCTCGTAGATTCATGAATATTTACAAAAGGCACTCTAATAGATCTCACAAAATTTTGTTAGTAATGCGCTTTAGCCATAGTTTTGTTTTCGCATTACTTATATAAATTACGCGCGCCATCCAGTGTTAAAGACTTTTTTATGGTTCCTCGTCTGAATATGCCGAGTCAAAGGGTTTAGTCGTCTCTTACGACAGGCAGACCCAGTGTTAATCCATTGATTATGCCACCATTTATACACCAACCATGTACCAACCACATGTTACTCTGCATTGCTACAGGAACTCTCCAAATGTCCCGAGGAATGAATTGCAAGGACCTGTATTTGGGGTTGTAATAAAGACATAAAAAGTCTTTTGTTCATTGTGTATATGCATACACATTGAACAATATAACTCACAGGGAGTTTTATCACATGGTGGAACATAGTTTAATAAATTAAGGGCTTTATGTTTCCACAAATTGCATATTCAATATGCAAATTAATCGTTCCCATGTGTCACGCATTTCTGCGCACAAGTTTTCCTTTATGAGCATGTTACGTGCCAGGGCCAGGAGCGTTGCGAGTGGCCGAGGTAAAAGATTAAGGTAGACTGTTCGTTTGGATGGTGGTTTTTAGAAGTTGTTAATAACGAACAATCTCGTGTATAGGAGACACGAGATAGCCGTAGGAAGTTGAATCACTTGTAGACAATCCTGTGTATGGTTACCACTAAATGCCACAGGAGGTTGGAACACTTGTAGACTATCTCGTGCGATTAACACGAAATGCTACGACAAGGTTGAAACACTCGTGGACAATCCCATGTATGATTGACACTAGATGCCACAGGAGGTTGGAACACTTATGGGACTATCTCGTGTGATTAACACAAGATGCCACGGGAATATTAGTAAGGCCAATGTAACTTTATAATTGTTGCAATACACCTCGAGCGGTAAAGATGTATTGCTGTGGGATCGCAGGCTGGAGATTTCTAATAGGTAGTCGTAAAGGATTTAAACCCGAAGTGATCAAAACTCGAACAAGTTATATTTTCGTATAAATGGCTGGTTACAGTTAAAGTGTACTGTATGTGTGTGGTACAAAGGTGTTACGTGGAATCGTGTAATGTATTCGCACGCACCTAGTTGCACTACTCTCTATTTTGACGCTCTGAGGGAATGCGGGGTACTAGAACTAAAATGCCTAATAGATATCGCGGACTTTGCGCGTATTCTATACGGTTATGTCGTAGCGAGAACTCTAAGTTTCGTCTAACGATAAGATCTATACGCGTAGTCTAATCGGTCTAACAACGTATCGATCTTACAGTGAACTAAGCCCGCGACATGATCTGCGGTCGATCTTTTATAGGTCGAAAAAGTGGTGGGGTGTTTCTATTTCCAGGAATTTCTCGAGGGATGTAATAGAAAAGGTGTCTTATTGTTAAGAGGTCATTTGCCTGTTCGAGTTCCTACTTCCTAGCGTAGCTATTCTAACTATTCTAACAAGCAAACAGAGCGACTTCGGGTCTGATTGAGGAGTCCGGCTGCACATGTCGTAGATTTCCGGCCCCGAGTTGGAGAGTCTAAATTTCTTATTGTTAGACTCAGGGTCGTATGTAACAAGCATATTTTGATAATATTATAATTAGCCGGTAACCACGTTGAAATAGTTTTTAATATTGTTATTATTTTTATTAAATTTGTATGTAAGTTGCAGTTGCCAGGAAAAAAATCATAAGAGTATATGGTTTAATGTAAAAAAACGATAATAAAATTGCAATTATATTACAATATCAAGAGTAAAATTTATGAGCCGCACATTGTAGTCTATGGTCTTTCACTCTTTCACAACTTTCTTAAATAACGATCGGTTTCTCAGCACGTTTTACTAATTGTTCATGCTTGTCATTTTCGTAACTCCCGGAAACGACCCTAGAACAATGAAATCGTAATGTGCATTGTTTAAACGCGAACATCGAGAATAAAATACGTTTAGAGACGTGTCATTCAACTTTCGAAATACTGTCTGGTTATGAAATCAATGATAGTTTACTTGTTTCATCTGGTAAACATAATTGTAAATAATAAATGCCAATTCAATTCGAATCTCAATACGAAACTCTTTAAAAAACCGTTAGCTTTCCGGGAAGAAAACGAGGAGAAATATCGTAATTTTTTTTAAGACAAAGCGTCGTCAAATAAAAACCATTATGTTTACAGGTTGTCGCCCTCTGAAACAGTTTTTATTTGAACACGATAACGGAATTGCATAAATGAAAGTGAGCAGTTAGCAATCGTTCGGCTGTGTCGTTCCGATTCGTAACATTTTGTGGCAGTAACGGACTCAGAATCGTCTATTTTATGTAACGCACAAGGAAATTAGGTTTAAATATGTTAAAATTCATTTTTAATTAATTCTTACTTTCTTCAAAGATGAACTATATTTAATCTCCATAATAAGAACTGTGTTTCTTCTGTCAAAGTAAAAACACAATATGATATTGTTCATGAGCTGTTCATTTTAAAAGTTTCGTAGGTTACTTTGCTAAAACACAACGTTGAAAATACCAATGCGGTCAAAATGACTGGTACCTAATTTTTTGAAAAGTTTTCGAAATTAATATGGGAATCACGCAGTAAACATGTATTCCACTTTTATCTTATAAAACCTACATTACCCGATTAATTATGTTATCCACATCGTGATTTATTCTTATTCAAAGTACTTATTCAGTATATATAAATAATATAATAGATACATATTCCATAACACAGGTAGTTCTAACGTTAAATCAAGATATTTAAGGGTTCGGATTTTAATACGCTTAGAAATATTAATGTCGTCCTTGGAAACAATTTACCTGTATTTTGTATTTCAAGATACTTAGTTTCCACAATATAAATAACTTCGTATGGTCATTAGGAAGTTACCATTTTACATGCCGGTAAAGTGTTGTCTATGGACTTACAGTATCTCTAAAATGATATCGCTAAAAACGTATAGCAGAATAAAGAAGTGAATCATTTCATTCGACTTTTACTTAAAAAAATGTCACTGTTTAGGAGGTGATTGAAATTTTGATATCGGTAGTATTTCGTTTCAACGAAGGAAAAGTGGAAGAGCATAGTATCAGCCCCCAACGAAAAGAAGAAATATCCGGCACTGTTTTACGGTTGCTGATTCAAATGTTTCTGATCAACGCACAGTGTTCACTGAATCTAAACAGATTGAGTTCGAAAGGGTGCGATGGTGGGGTGTGTCTTTTTGGATCAAGAAGTCAATATAAAGCCTTTCTGTGCGAAGCCGCGATCATTTCATGAGAAAGTAATGTGACTCGTCAAACCTGAAACGGAAACGCTATAAGCCAGTGAACGACGAATATTCACCATGTCTTACAAGGTGCACTGTTATTATAACTTGCGCGAATAACTTATTGTTTCATATAATTCGTTGCGTTTTATACTTTTTAAAATCGGACAAACATCTGTGACTTATTTTCGCGTGCAAATATACGTATTATTTAACAAGTTGAATGCCACTTGTGTTTCACTGGTTTCATCATCTTTACCGGAGTGATACTTTCCATCAAAATAATAGCTGTATAGAATTATAATAATAGCTATATAGTACATTTAGAATTACTTTGATTGATAATCGTCAATGTTTAAATATTGAATATATTAGTCAATTCGTGAACATTGGAATTTAAAAATCATAAGAAATTTAATTGGATTATAAATGATTCGCATGACAGCAACGTATCAACATGAAGGAAGTGTTAAATATTCCTGCTGGTCGAACAAAAAATACTGAACTTTTCGTGGAACATGTCATTAATAAATTCATTTCGTCACTTATAGGTGTGCCTGACGTTGTCGATACTATGCGCTTCTGCCAGTGCGAATTTTTACTACGACCGCTTCAAGACACTCAGTCATCATGGAAACGATCAACCCTTTCAAAAGTCATGGACCATCGTCGATCACGATGACCCTTATGATTTGGCGTCATCCGTAAATCGTCCAACATACAGTCGTTTGTATCAATTAGACGGAGAAGATACAGCTAAAATTTCAGACAGTCTGGAAAATATGAAACTAAAAGAATTCCTCTTGACTGCGAGAACTAAGAAAATACCATGGGAAGATAAGAATTTTAAGAAAGTAGTATCTTCATTTTACCCAAAGAAAGACATTGGAAAGTACAAAGACGCCGTGTTGAAATCCGGCGCACCTTATTGCGAGGAAGTAAAGTCCAAGCTTAGGAGCAGCGATTCTTCCGAAAAAAGCACAATGACTTGTTACAAATGTAAAAATCCTAATGACGGAGCGGTATACGAGGAATGTTCGTATTCCTCTCAACCAGCAAAATCAGCGTCCACGAAGATCGAAGGGCTGATCGCAGCACCTTATAGTCTTCGAAGTCGAAGGTCTAATTCAGAGGAAGGACCCTCGAGTTTGAAAGGCTCTCATAATTACAGGAAATCGGAAAATCCGTACAGATTTAGCGAGAAGATTTTTAGCGACGCATCCGGAGACATTTCAGCGGATTACAAGAACAAGGATGAGCATTGTGAGAAGGTCGTTAAGGATTCTATGATCTGCATGCTTTGCAAGGATTCTAAAACGAATGGCAAATACGAACAATGTTCATACGTACGTCAGCCTAATGAGAAATCGTATTCATATAGCAAATCGAGTTCGTTCAAGAATCCTGAACAAAAGAAGGAAGAGGAGGATGGAGAATCGAAAGAAGAACTGGATCGTGAGAATTCTAATTTGAAGCCAGTTCGAGAGAGCCGATTGTATGGGGGTGAGAGTCGTGAAAAAGTGAAGAAGGAAACTGATGAACAAATCGCCGAGGATGCGTCCGTTGATTGTAAGAAGGTTGAGAAGGATTCAAAGACTTGCACGATCTGCAAAGATCCGAAAACTGGTGGGAACTACGAAAAATGTTCGTATACCTATGAACCAAACGATAAGGTGTACAAGTTTAGCAGGTCTAAGAATTTTGGTTATCCTAGGATCTCGTCGGATGAAACAAAGGATTCAAATTATAAACAGAAATCCTCCGATAAATCCAGCAGTTATCCTGAAGACTACAAAGCCGATTATTCGATTCCTGAGAGCTTCTACGATCGTAAAACGGAACCAAGTTTGTTCCACGATGAGGTAAAATCAGCTTCAAGCTATCATCAATCTCCTTCCCAGAATTCTAAATCAAGGTCTTATGGAGACGACGGAGGTGCATCGTCGGAATACGTGAAATCAGAATCTGAAAAAGCAGCCGAGAAGATCGATTCGAATAATTGCAAGAAAGTTGAGAAAGATTCGATGACTTGCAACGTGTGCAAAGATCCGAAAACCGGAAGTACTTCCGAAAAGTGCTCGTATAATTATCAACCGAAGGACAAGTTATATTCCTACAGCAAATCGAAGTCTTTTGGAAGTCCAACGAAGAAGGAAGATCAATCCTCTGAGGATAAATCAGTGAAATTGGAAAAACCTCGTGTATCTTTCTTCGATAAGGAAAAAGATTTCGGTTTCGTCACCGACAAAAGGCCTTACGACACTGCGAGCGATACTAAACGAGAATTTCGCGAATTCCCAACTCCAAGTCAGACAAAATCTATCGTAAAAGAAGAAAGGGAGGAACGACCAAAACCAGCCGTGACCAAGGTAGATATGAACTTTCAAGACGCCTTCACGAAGAAGGCAGAGATCGAGAAGTTCCTGGAGGACTTTCAAGCGGAGGATCGTTCGAAATGTAAGAAAATAATGCGCGATAAGATGACCTGTTATCAATGCGTCGATGAAAAAGGCTTTCAAAAAGAGGAATGCGCCTTTGCAACTACTAATCAACCGGAGAAGGATAAAATTACCTACCGCGAGGTCAAAGAATTCCAGACCGATCCTATAAAGAAACTACCAAGATCAACGGAAACGAAGAAACTCGAGAAACGAATCGACGTTCTTCCGTTGGAGCCCGATGCCTCTTCTAGCGAAAAGCATCATGTAAAGCGTGAGAAACCTGTTAAAGAAGAAGCTGAGGAAGCAGCCCAAGAAGAGAAAGAATCGAAAGAAGTTGAAGCTTACGATTACACCGCTGAAACGAGACCAGTATTCGATAAGGTTCTCGGACTCAGTCTTCCGTCTTACATGTTGGTCAGGTCCGAACACGAGGCGGAATTTGATGAGGTCGTAGCATCCTCGCGAATTTAAGAATGCTCTTGTTACTTCATTGAAAACTTTACTTCTTTCACGACGTTGAGATTCGAGAAGATTACTGTTAAAAGTTCTTAAACATATCTACGCTCTATTGAAATATTTACGATTAAACGTACTTTTACCTAAAGTAGTTTCTCGGTGTTCTTACTTGAAAAGATGTCGAATAGTACCAACGACAATACGTTGTTATCGTTATTTAGTGTTTAAGCTGTATCCCCTTATTGTACGCTTTGTAATTAAACTTGTTCCCGTTCAGTGCCAGTCCAATTAATCTTTTACGCCGTTATTTGTCTGGCTGGATAGATTATGAAGCTCGTTCCGGTTGAACGAAAGCGAATTCAAATTGGTTAACAATTCTGTGGAAATCACGATTGCGAGAGGGTCTACGTGAAATGTGATTTCGCTTTTTGACGTAAAAAGGTAGACGTGCCGTTACTATGGATAGGCTCGTTTGAGACAGTTTTCTTTTTTCGTAAGCTTTTGCGAGAAAAGATTATGATCATTGGGCAAGGGTCGTATGATGACTTGAAGTATCGTTGCGTATTTTAATCGACTCGATTTCCCATATCTTTTCTATGAAAATAAAGCGACGAAACTAAAAGAACAACTGTTTTTGCGGGTGATCGGTTCACCCACAAGAAATCATCTACCTTTCTTTCCCCGTGCCGACATGCAGTCGATCAGATGGAACGACTTTTGCTTTCCATAATTGCGCAAATCATTCGCTTTCACTCAAAAAACTGATTATGTAGAAAACGCAAGAAACTTACCTGCTGTAGCTGTAGTGGCAATTTATCGAACAAGCAGAAGTAATCGTTTTCCTAAACGATCTTGTTACCGCCTTCTACTTACAATTAAGCTTCAACATCGAAAACATTTGCTTCGCTTTATTGCGCAAAGAAATTAGTAACTTCGAACATGTCAATAACAACGAACGTTTTTGAAATTATAGAGCAATTTGTAACAATAGTATCAGTATAATTTTAATGGAGTAGGTATCCGTACAAAGGGGTAACACCTACCTTCAAATCGTAGTAGTTTCTTCAACTCCTCAACAAGTATTCAAGAGAATAATATTTGGAGTACAAATTTACGGTTCCAAAATCTAAAAACTTACTTCAACTGAATTTTCACACTTTACCTTTACCATTTTTGCAGGAAATCAGAAACGGGTTTTAACTAATTGTAAGATGCTCTTATTAGAGACATAATATTGATCAACACCTATTTATTGGAATTTCTCATAAAGTGACCGCAAAGTGCTATAAAATACCGAAAATCGGATGTTAAATGCATTTTATAGAAACATTTGTCTCAACAGTAGCTATCAAACTTTCTATGAGTCACATACGCCCCAGCGGTACCGAAGATATTAAGTACCATCTACCCTTTCCAAATATTGTTTACTTCAGTCTAGAAAGCATCCAATTTCATTACTCCTGCATTAAAATGTAAAGGCTAACGGTAAGTACAGCAAGGTAGAACCTCTCTTCAAAAGACACATCATATTTCTTCTTCCAGATCTCCCTCAAACGTTTGATTTCACCTTCACCAGATCCCTTCTCATCATTTTTCCTAATTATCTCCAAGTGCTACTCCTTTGAATTCTTCGAGCGATCTGTTGAATACTCTGACCGGCAAAATTTTCAGTCGGTCCGTACGCGCAAGGTACGAGTAGAAAACGGCAAAAGGAATGGCGTCACCGACTCGTTCCTGGTCTTATCCACGACCCTCGAAGATCGGCGAGCCGCAGTAGCAGCGAGCGCGCGCTAGTGTCGGCATCGGTGCTGCTCGTCCCTTTCCATATCCGCCACCTTCCACCTCCTCGTACTCACGGATCTCCGAGGAAGCAGCGAGAAGAACGAGAAGCAGAGATAGAACCGGTTCTAAGCGTTTAGGCTCGTGGAAAGCGGCACGAGGCGGCCAGACCTTACCCGGGGGGACACCGGATTCGTGTCATCCAGAGGATACCAAAGATAACCGACATGAGCTCCTCGACGTTCGTGGGGTAAGACTGTGCGAACGATTTTACGATTAACTTGAAGATCGAGAGATCGATGGCAGGTGAAAGGAGAAATTGTAGAGCCGGCCTTTACATTTCGATGATTAATCTGCATGGGAGCGGAGAGAGTGATAATGGAGCGAGAGAAAGAGAGAGCGAGAGAGAGAGAGAGAGAAAGAAAGAGAGTATTCTTATAGTTTGTATGATGAGACTTTTGAACGACTATGATCGATCTTCGATTGTGATTTCAAATGATTTTACGATACTCGATGAGCTCAAAATGGTCGAGGATTGAATCTCGCTATTGCCCAGAAATGGTAGGATATGTGGAACTGGTTCCTAGCTGACCGTCAAAGAGAATTTGAGGAAGATCGAGGGTGGAAACTTGTTGGGTAGACCGGAGAGATCAAAAATAGCGATTTTGCTTGAAGGTAGAAAAGAGAGAAGAGAGGGTTTGAGAATGCCGCGTTTCAGAAGATATCGCAATGTTTGATTATTATTAGACGCAATGTAATCGTCTCGATGACGATCGATACGATAGTTCGTACTGTAGACGGTGACTGAAAGAATAGCAACTTTCGCCATCAATTTCCCGTCGCGTAACTTCTTCCAGGTTGTACGAAAATAGCGAGAGCTTTCTGGAGTACGTTAGGGGATTGGGAAAGGTCGGGAGCTTGTCGTTTCGCACCATACTATGTTAAGTGATGAGAAAGTGTACGATCGCTCTTGGTAGTTGATCTATAATTTAATGTAGGATCTATGAATAGTTAGCAACTCTTCTGATTATAAAAATTTACATTTGCAATTGATTCTTCAAAATTTCAGTATGCAATCATTTCTTGAGCCAACTATACTTTGAAATATTGGCAACGAAGACACGTTAGATGGCTCATTTTATTAAAAAATGAATCGTCGAACAGTCCTTAGAAAAAGATCCCAAAAAAACGCGTTTTTCTTAATTGCTCAAAATGGTAAAACGCGCGGAACATGTTCCTTTGAGTACGGTAGTTCTAACGATAGGCCTTGCAACGTTTCCAAGAAAGACCTCCTCGACCTATATTTCGCCGTCGAAAAGGAAAACACTGTTGTGCATTCATCGAAGCGGCCAACGGTAAGGTCCCAAGTTAAGTGCACTCGGGAGCTATTTGTAATTGCGCGGTGTCATCTACTCGATTCGTCGTCACTTTCTAGACATTTTCAATCGTCCCCATTAGGAGCCTCTACAATTAAGATCATTTATCTTGGTCGTATTCATCTCCTAACGAAGCAGGAATATAGAAAAATTCAGTCCCAACGTATTATAGCAACACAAAATAGAACTCCAAAATGTGAAATTCCCATGCAATACATGAAAAATATAAAAATAATGTTGATAATAGTACCCCCATTGGATGAGATTCTCTACCCACGCGGATGAGTAATCCAAGGTAGATAGACGAAGCAATTTTAACGTTAAAACATTTACGATTATACGCTCCTATTACTAACTTAGATTCAGTATAACTTCTGTTTGCAGATAGATTCTGAAAATGCGTTTTCCGAAAGCGCATCCTGCCCGAACAGGCGATTGTGTTGGCTCTTGCGAAATTGCCACTTGTTTTGCATTTTAAAGCGACGTTAATTTTAAACGAAAATATAATCATATTGGCCACGTTTCTTTAGGTTCACGCCTACGTTCCGTCCAGTCTTGGACGCGCCGCTTGGAACATTTTCCGCT
The DNA here is from genome assembly GCA_910591515.1 of Cerceris rybyensis. Classification (NCBI taxonomy): domain Eukaryota; kingdom Metazoa; phylum Arthropoda; class Insecta; order Hymenoptera; family Crabronidae; genus Cerceris; species Cerceris rybyensis. The sequence goes on along the minus strand of OU342796.1, from coordinate 1,099,459 downwards.
TTTCCCTCTCTGATTACCAGAAACATTGTTTTGAACATCTTTCAGCTGAAGACGGCTCTGAAAAATACACCGCTTCTTCTCTGATTCATAATTGCAATTTATCACCAGGATTTGGATTCTTTTAGATCTATGGAGACTTCCTCTGGAAAGAAAAAATACCACTTCGTCATCCTCTCGGTATCGTCTTTTCTCGCGACATGTCAGAAAAATTTCCGACTGTTTATCCGCGTGAGCACAGGCCGTCGTGCTTGGCGAATTCCTAGCCACACGCCTACGAATAATCCCATTTTGATCGTCGGTAAGACCATACTCGGGCTACCGTTAAATTCTCCATTGATTCTTCATCAAAATACCACGACGTGCACCGTAGAGTGCAAGCGTAACAAGAAAAGAGCCAATGGCGCGCGGCTCTCAGGATTCGTCATTAGGAAAATTCGCAGGTGTGAATGACCCTTTGATCGAAGGTACAAGAAAATTATTCATTGCCACGTGCCGTGACCACCTCGGGCTAGCCGTGGGGTATTTTTAACGGTGCGTGTACCGTGCCACGGCGTGTTTCGTCGATGTTGGCCGAAGCGGTTAAAGGCCCTGTTTCAGCGGCCTCCGGAGTGCGGCCAGTAGGATTCTTTGGAGCCTCCTTCTCCCTCGACAACTGGGCCATTCACTGACCGTTCAAATAACACGTCGTACCGATGGATTCTTTGCTGTTGTTTTTTTTGCAACTGTTTTACACACGTCTCTTTGCTCTCTCTTCCTTTATATCGCGAACAAGACTGGTGCTCTTGGACGTACCTTCTTCCTGGGACTATGAGTAGATCGAGGATGCTGAGTGGCACCAATTTTTTGAAGTGTCGTAATTTTGGAATGTTTTAATTTGCATTATCGTCGAGATAATTGATCCTCTGTGATGGACACTAAGGTAAGACCACAGGGAACGTTCTAAACGTTCTCCAAAGTCGTTCGCCAGTGGTTAGTTTTTTTTTCGTTCGAAAATTGATAGTGTACTCCTATCGGATACTGCCAGGTGTCGATCTCCGCGGAAAAACCATGGCGCAGGAATCCTAAAAATAAAATAATCGGAAGCATTTTATACCGCGCGGTAACGCGCAGGTCAGCCTGCTCTAAATTTAACTTCGCTTGGCGTATCTACCTAAATACATTTGTATGCTGCGGCCTGTTGGCTGGGTTCCGAGCTTCGCGACATCGCGTCTTCGCTTCGCCATTGCCGAGCTTTTCCGAGAAAGTTCAATTTTTCGAACGTAAAGCATGGACCATGTAAGCGCCTCGTGTGCTTGATATTTCGATTTTTGCGGTGCCAAATTTAAAGCGCTCGTTGAACAACGCGAAGAAAATTTGTTAATTCCGCATTCATTTGAGCATAATTTGTGACTGTTTCTTTTTTCTAATCTTTGTAAGAAATATTTGATATTAATTTCATCTTCTTCTGACAATTTTCTATTGATTCTAATCAAATAGAATTCTATTTAATTTATTGCGATTTTGCGATGAAACTTTGAAATTTGTAATTTTAACATTTATCACCATTTTTATCATCGAGATCCATTTATCTGTTAAATTTGTCGAAGAAAATATATAACGCAGTCCTGTGGCAGATTCCACTTGGATTCAAGTAAATGGAATGTTTAAGAAATGTTCTGTTCCATTCGCAGAACTTTTCGAAGATTCTTTTTATACGCCATGAATCGCAAATGTCTTTCACGGTTTTTCTGAGAATGTTGAACTCCCGCTCTGTATTCCATACAATCTGTATTTTCACCAGCAATAAAAATGACGTCATTACTCTGATTCAATGTTAAAATTAGTATTAGAATTCTCAAGATTAATGCGTCTACATTGTTTCGATATTCTCAGTTGAAAATACAAATAAGAAGCTCCAATAAAGAGTAAGAACTTGTACATCACATTGACTGACAATGAGAAACGCAAGGAACCTTGCACGAACAATGAATTCCCTTACGACTGTTCGAAGCTAATAGGACCTTCATATATAAATCGCACGGCACGTGCCGTAATGACTGTGCCAAAATAAAAGCGCCACTGTTACAGACTCTTCTCCAAAATTCTATTATTAAAATCTGGCATTTTCGAGTCGACTACCCGAACTCTATCGCGCTTTTGTTGAACGTATATTGTACTTAATACATTCATGTAATGTCGCACCAGCTCACACGCAAACGCTAATACGGTTTTGGGGTAGATTTAAATAGAACAAATTTTTTTATCCGCAGGATAAATTGCCTGTAATTTATTTCGATCGGTCGCCAAAAAAAAATCTTGACGGGGCTGTTTACGAGGGTATATCTGAGAATAAGAGGTCTACGGTTAAATGAATTTCCGATTTATGTTAATGCCACCGATAACCGGGATTCTCGAAAGCACTGTGATTCGATGTGTAATTTATTTATAAACGAGTAACAAACGATAAGGATAAACGTTCCTATCGAAGGTCAGTCACCTGGCAAACAGAGAAGACAAGTAGTATAGCCTGTCGAGATGGTAGAGAGACTGTCCGAATAGTAAAAATAGACGACTATCAATATTAAGGCAGGTGGTACCAAGCCGTTTCTCGAAGACGTTTGTAAAAATATCGTCACTTTATATAACGGCGCGATGACAGTCATTAATACGGACAATTTCATCGGAGGGTCGAACGATAGCGTTTTTTCCACGTGAATACGTTTCAATAAGATTATCACAAGCGATCGCAGTAATCGGAAATAACTTACACTAGAAACACTAAAGTAAACGATAAGAGAAAATGGTTATTTCTACGTAAGTAAACTACAAATTTCTGTGGCAGAAAATTACATTTTTATAATAGTGCAATTCATCTGTTTTTTGGTGTCTAACTTTCATAACTATATACCTATATAAACAAATGTTCATATTTCTTCTTTTCTTTATCCCTTTTATTTTAAGATAAATAGGTATATATCTGATATATCTAAATATAATTCACCACTGATACTTTTAACGTTCATGATGGCAATTGAATTATACGATTCAAGAAAAGTGAAATTTAAAAGCTTAACCGAGATGTCATACCGTGAATCTTGTCAATGTTTCCAGTGGCCGAATATAATTATAGGAAATTTCGGAGGAACGTGGGTCAGTTAGTTAAAAATTGATTCTGGCGAAAGATTTCAAAAGCAATTAAGCGTACTGGCAACCTTTCGCTTCGTACGCGGACGAAAACTTCCTTAAAAGGATTAGGTAACGCAAGAACGTCGAGTCATCGAAAGATAACTCGCGGTCGTGACAATGTGGGTTACCATTCGCCATTCGTTCCTTGATAATTCCAAAAGTAGTTTAGCAGAGTCGATTCAATTGGAACTTACACCAATATGATGAAAAAATACCAGTAACTTAAGACAAATCTTTGATTTCTCTAATTTCTCCCAATGCAAACAATTTGAACCCTTTTGTGAACATTTTCGACTTCGTTGATTATACATTTGCAATAAAATGAAAATATTCAACTAGTAATAATGAAAGTGCGGTAGATAACTTTAAAACTTCAAACTTTATATAAATTATATATAAATTTACTACGACTTTAAAAAAAAAACAAGAGGTGAAAAAGATCACAAATTAAGTAATTTTTGTTTTATAATAATTAGAATATTTGCTGTATGGAACCGTTATTTGTTTGAGAAGTTTTTCGAAAAAATTGATAACCGACCATTTTGACTCTCTTGGCAGTTTTAGTGTGTAGACTAAAACTGTCGGAGCAGTAAGAATGACGGATTTCTACTTTTTTTTTTACCAAGATTCCTCCAATTCGTAAAGAAAGCAGTACCGGAGATATACCTACAAAGTACAGCTTTTAATACATAAATTCCTTAACCGATCCTCCTTTCTGCCGCATGATCCCCCTTCTTTCATAGTATTTATTTACTATTCTAAAAAGTAATAAATTTGTCGTCGCCAATTTTTGTGTTAAAATTTGTCAAAAACTAAATTATATAGCCAAACTAATAGCCGTCGCGTTGGAATTTGACTCACTCTTTCTCATTGTCAGTGGAGAAAATTGCAATATATTAGAAATGATGTAATTTAAAGCTCTTATAATTAGCAACATAATTACACTTTTAATTCTAAAGAGATTCTACTCCGTTCCTGTCCTTTCCATCTAACAATAAGACACCTTGCGACTTTGAGTCACTACGCGAATGATGCTATTAGTTTATTGATTAACTCGATAAATTTTTATGAAAGGAGGCAAAATTAAGAATCTAAAAAGATGGACTAAAAATATTATAGAATAATTTTTCAAATGAGTCAAAAACTAAACCATACAGCCAATTTGATAGTCATCACCTTGGAATTTAATTCCAAGTCATCTTAAATAGAGAAAGTTTTTAACATTTGAAATATTATATGACTTGCAACTTTTATAATCATCGATACAATTGCTTCTTTAGTTTCGAAAAGATTGTTTCTGACTATTTCATCCAAGACGTCTCGGGATTTCGAGTTAATTGGCGAATGCTGCTATTAGTTTATCGATTAACTCAACAACTAATTACGAAAGTAGTCGAAATTAGGGATGTAAGAAAATGGACTGAAAATAATATGAAATCGCATTGGAATTTGCCGCTAAATTATCTTCGATACAGAAATATTTGGAAAATTATATGACTTGCAACATTTATAGATATCAACATCATTGCTTCTTTAATTTTGAACAGATTGATCCTGACCATTCCATTCAAATATCAGGATTTCGAGTCAATTGGCGAATGATCTTATCTTTACTAGTCTATCTCAAGTATCGCGAATATCCGTATACATGTAAATATTATATGGTGCACGTAGGTGCTCTAAAACAGGCAAGTCAAGGTTTGGCTCGACAGAGCCGTTTCTCGAGCTGCTCCGCCTGCTACTCCTTCCTATACACTCGAGAGCTCGCTGATTGACTTTGCCTCCCCTTCATAGTAGCGGACCTATTGGCATGAGCACGGGCGTATTCGGGGCGACATTCGTAGTCAATCAGTCGCGCTGAAAAAGTCGTGCCTTGCGCGTCAGTCGCGGAGATCAGAACGTCGTGCGTGGCACGTCGATAAAGGTTATTTGTCGAAATACAATTTCACACCGCACTATATCGCATGTAGGGTAATACAGAAGTATTGTTAGTGAAAAAGTATGCTCGAATATGTGTTAAATAAAGTACAATTAATATATTTTAATATTTTTGGGCTTCTGGCGACGATTTTACCGAAATTAACCACTACGTTATGCATTACGACTAAATATAGTATTGTGTTCCAGCACCAATAGTTGTAAATCAATTATTAGCGCAAATTGTTAAAAGTAACTACACGATAATAGAACGCTAGGTTTCCCAGCGTAAAAGAACACATTGTTGCCGGCACGGTTGTCTTAAATGTTTTCAGTAACTTTATTCGTCTCAAAATGCTCGACGCAAAGTTCTAATATACCAATTAAAACATAATTAATTATAAGAAGCTCTTAGTAACAAAGAGTGGTTCTGCCTCGTTTAATTTCAATGTTGTTTTGCAATAAAATGCCAAAGTATTGTCAATTTTGTTTCTGTCATCTGTATGATTGTTAGAAAACATTTTCTTCATTTATATTTTAATGCGATTTCTCGACAACGATTCAGCGGAAAAGGACATTGATACAGTGGAATAGATTTTCAGAAGATAACTTTGTAACAAAGAGTGCATTTGCATATTTCCATGGGTAATGTGGAAACCTATATTACCTCTTTACTGTTAAAAGACAACACAACATTGTACAATGTATCGCCCCAATAACTTCTTACATTATTCTACATTCTTTGAGGCGAACAAGTTTGCATTTTGCTGTCGCAAAATTTTTAAAATATAAACGTCGCCCCAATATACCGCCACATGCTACCACGCTTGTACCAGTAGGCACGACCGTAACGCCACCGGTGTGCCTGTGAATCAGTGACATCTCGGCTGTATGTGTAGGTGAAGGAGGCGGCGCAGCTCGAGAAACGGCTCTGTCGAGCCAAACCTTGACTTGACTGCTCTAAAATATCGATACGTGCAATATGACTCATCCTTCGAGTAACTGCCTTCCACAGATAACACAGGAATGTTTGGGTCAGACATAAGGCGGGAACAAATCTTTGCTCAACAACTTTTCATATATTTTCGCAGCATTGCCGAAACATTTGTGTAATCGCGAAATTATCGCGTCAATCATCAAAACCATGAAGAAAAATGTTTTCTCATCGAATTTAAATTCAATTTCTGATTTTCTTATGTAAATGATGAGCGAAAATTTACAAAACATTGTACCTACCATCGTACACAATATTTTTCGAAATAATTAAAAGTATACCTTTTTATTTTCAGAAATTCTGACGGACTCGTAACAGGTACGTACAATTTCAATAAGTCGATAATTAATCATTACGGTAAACATCTCGCGAGACCATTTCTCATAGGATTATGTTGAACTATGTGTAAAGCTACGTAAAATGCAGCGCCTGCAAATAACGATGGTCAAAATCGCACATGTCTGCGCGTTCATCTGCTTTCATATTCCGTTATCTTAGGCAAACACCTCGAACTAATCGTTTGCAAAGTATAGTATATTTAATACTGTTGGAATTTTTTTACCAAATTTTACCTTTATCTCCAAGCATTAAAATATGAAATGAATTAATTGATACAATGTCAATGATACAAGCTACGATTTTAAATTAATAACCAATTTAAGTTTCTTCAAATGACAATGTTGATAAGTAAAATCGTAGAGAAAATCATCAACGACAATGACGTCGAGTTGTGACAAAAATGACGAATATTCGAAGAAAAAGTAGTATACCTGGACTCTCATTAGCATTTCTGTAAACTGCTAATTATTCCAGGACTTTGTCCAGCGCCTCCTCCACCACCACCGCCGCCTCCTGTACCTGGTCAGGTGCCCGCCATGAGGATCAACACTGCAGAGGTAAGGTGAACACCGTCAGTTCCACTTCATGGCTCGATGCGCGCCAATATTATCGCTCGGATCGTCTACACGGCAATGACGTACGGTTTTCTTCAAACCAAAGTTTATGCGACGATAACAGATTATTTTTTGCTTTTTTAAATTGTGCCTTACATAAGGAAAGTCATTTATTCGTGTCGGTTGTTGTTGTTTTTTTTAAATCCGAGAAAAGTTGAAAGTTGAAAATGGTAAGAGTTAGGATCAAATAATAGAGGAGAATTTGTTTGAAATAGTTAAGTGATTTGCAAAGGAAAGAGGATATCGCGAAGAGTTCGTGGCGCGTCGAAAGGATTGTGTGAAAAGAAGAACGTTAAAGGATTCTACTGTGTTACGAAATTTCAATGAGCTCTAGAAACTCGAAAATACGAATCTGGAATAACAAATGAGATATTTGAATTTCTAAAATAAGCGGAACGACAGGGAATTGATGATAGCTGCGCCGAATATTGTAAAAGAGTATTACACATATGTTATTTTTCTTTTTATTTTAATCACGACCATAGGCACCGGCGATAAAGAGGCCACAGATCGTTAGCAACGATGGTTACGAGCCGCCAGCGGCCATTCAAAACGCAATGCTGACAAAGGACAAGAAACCGTTCACATACACACCGGGTATGGGTGGGAAATTAGACCTTTCTCAAATTCGCAGTCCGCGAATGGCGCGGAGAGTAGCAAAAAATGCGAACGACGAGGGCATCGAGGGTCCACCGAAATCAGCACTCGAACCGAAGCCGACACCAGCGCTAAATCCCGGGGCAAATTTGTTCGTTCAACCTCAAGTTGCTGTTCCCGTTTTCCCGACTAACGTTCCGCCCCAACCGTCTGCTAACAGAACACCCCCGACACCGCCTATCAATAGGGTTCCAACGATTGGTAATTATATTTTTTAATCAACTTATGTTTTATCGTTTAAATGTAAATGAACTGCTACTACGCTTCATTTTCTTCTAAATGTTCTAGAAAGTTACTCGAATAGTCCTTCCAGATTATTAAATCCGAATCATTTGAATAACTGAATACCAGCTGTATATTGTCGGTGTTGTAATTTCTAATAAAGTGAAACTTTTTCTAACATCATTTTACAGTAATAAGGTAAAGTGGAACAAGATTGTAAACGGATCAAGTGCCTATACTGGTTATTTTTGTTGAAAGAGCGAAATTCTTCTAGCTTGCATTTATTAACATACTATATGTTAATACAAGTTTATAAAAGGCAAAAAGTACTTGTTTGTTTAAAAGTAAATAACTATAAGACTAAACAATGTAATTTAATGAACTAAAAAGCGTTTTATAGCAGGTTTCTTAATAATTCTTAATTATTGTTAACTTGTACCCCGTTCCACATGAAACAAGGTTTGAATTTATTTTTAATGCTAAGTTACGCTCTTGCCCTGTTTGGGGGGAAAGTGCATAGCAACTGACATTTCGTACAATATCCTATCCACATGAAAAGTTACATGAAAAATTGGAATGCCACGTAATATTACCTCACTAATACAAATTGTATAAAGCACTTGATACCGACAGCGTTAAGTCTTTAAATACCTAGGTAAAAATATATAAATCTTTGTAAAATTCATGTTTGCAAAAACCAATCTGCACTCACCACACTTCACCTTATCCTGATATTTTACATATGAGTAAGATTTTTGTGAATATCATCGTTTAAAAGGCGTCAGATATTTCGTTGGCCTTAGTAGTTGATCACAAGCAACTCCTACGGTATTTAACATATTAGAATTTGTAATACTTTGACAAACAATGGAGAAAGTATCCCATAAGAACTGAAAAAAATTAAAAAGCACAAAAGTGTTTATTACATTTATAATAAACAACATTTATCGTTACACATGGCGACACTAATTGTAAGAATACCAACGAGAAAAATAATTATTCATCCGAAATTTTCAGTTTCAGAGAAACAACCCGAACTCGCTAAGAACGTGAGCAAACCAGAGCCTAAAGTAACACCAATCCAGGTGACTCCCACACAACCAACCTCTCCTGAGAGTCCAAGTACTCCGACACAGGTAACACTGACAAAAGCACCGACTCCCTGGCTACAAAATAAGAACAAGCCCCAGGAAGAATTACCCGAATGGGCGAAACGTTCGAGTAAGCAAAGTTCGTCCCCCGAAAGTCCAGTTCCGGCGCCGGTTTATACACCAATAGAACAGACGCAGCAACCGCAATGGCAACCGGTTCAACAGAAGCAACAGCCAATGCAACAGAGGCCACAATCTCAACAATTTCAGTATCAGCAAGAACCTCAGGTTTACAATCAGCAGCAACAGAAACGTGCATATACTAGTCCTACAGCGGTACAACCAGCGAGTCCGCAAGAAAGAGTGATACCCGTTCGTGTAAGTTTGATACCGATCGACATTAACCATTTGCTTTACAATTTAATTTCAACGTTCTCAATTTAGATAGTCTGTTTAATTTCTCCAGTTCTTAAGTATTACAATGTATCGCTGTAAAATTGTTGTATAGGCAGTGATAGTGGTTATAAGGTTGTAGGATTAACGGCTTGGTCTCGAAATTGGTGGGTACAAGTCAAAATCCTCCGCCACCATTGAGAATTTTTTTTTCCCACATGATATGTATATTACCGCCTAAAGAATTCGGAATTTAGCTAAGAAAGCTTTATGTGAACGATTATAGCTGTTCAACCCAAAAATTACAAAAGACGAAAGAGAGAAAATTATTATGACACTCTTTCGTATATTAGTTTAGAACAACAAGATAAAAATGGCAAATTTTGTTAAAGCGAGGTGTAATACGAAGCAGGGTTACCGTGTCAGAGTTAAATATTACACTGGCAATGAGATCCGATGGGGACGAATTGTTGTTTTACACGCGGAGAATATTGTTAATCAAACGGCGTTACTTATGCTGTACTATGGGTACTTCTTTGATTTTAGATCGACGACAGACCCTCAGTATTCGATGTAAAACACGAACCGGGACATCATCAGTTCAAGCAACCGCCGAGCACGCATCATCAGCAACGATGGGGCCAATCACCGAATCAAAATCAAAATCAAATTCAAGTTCAACATCAACCTTCGATACCCCAGGCTCAACAATCAGCAGGTGGTTCGTACATTATTCCCATAATTGTGGAAGGCAGTGAGAAGAAATCTGCCAGCGGAACAGGCCCAAATGTTTATTCCCAACCGACTGTACGAAACAACACGATGGAAAATCAAACTACAAAAGTGTAAGCTAAAATATATTGAAAACGTAATTTCTGACTATCTTCGGTGTTACCAATTACTTAGAGAATCATCTCATTACGATACTAATGGTTTTTTAATAGGATACAACGTGGACCTGCGGCAGTACAACAATCGGAACCAGGACCAGTTCAATCTCGATCGTTCCGTGTTCTCCAAAAAATCACCGACACAGACTTACCAAATGACGTCGACCCAGAACAGATTCGTAAGTTACAGCTCACAGAGGACGATAGAATCCTGATGAACAAGTTTAAAGAGCAGGGTATGTTTCGGTCGAGAGATAAGCCAAGAATTGTAGACTTTTAATTTCATCGGAATCGTTTGTGAAAATACACCATGTGATCGTTTTTTTTATAGTCGATAGCGATACCTACCTTCATCAAGAGGAAGATCCACGATATCGTGGCGCGGCGATCCCATCGCGTGCTTTTCGCTTTCTGCAAACTATGACGGACGCTGGTGAAACGCCTGTTGTCCCTCCATGTGAGTGCTATTAACTGTTAATAATTGCACAAACGTAACGCATGTCTAATTGAAAAAAGTCACGCTTTAGATTATGAAAAGTCAAACTATTAATACGTTCATACATGTTGCAGCATCACGTGGACAAAGTGCTATAAACAAAAAACAAAACCGAAATTCGAAATCGTTCGGTAAGCGAATACCAGTTATCTTAAATTGAAGTGTCTAAAAGGAAAGCTTATTTCATTAATTTGTATAACTTGCAGAAGAATCGCAGGCAAACTTGCCGCCGAGTGAGCAACAGGTCCAAGAACCAAAGAAATACATGGGTAGCGCGATTCCCTCGAGGTCATTCAGAATACTGCAAGCGATGACTGCACCTGAAAGCGTCGGTGAGTATCCGCAGTGAAGCTCTTTAAAATGTCGATTATCCTCGAGACGTTATTCCTCAACGTACACATATTTTTAATAATAATAATAATTGATACGTGATAAAACGCTACTCGTTCATAAATTAATCGCAAAAGCTTATTGACCTTTGTAAATTAATGTTCAGTGACAAGCGTCTTACATTCTAATGAATAATTATCAAAGTAATAATGCGTGGCGTCGCTGGAACATTCCCGAATCCTGTGTTCACAGGAATAATAAAAATTCCTTCGACTTCAGGTCGATTTTCAGATGAGAAAAAAAAGCTGTCTTCGAAAACGGTTTGATTCATCATCGAACCGTTAAAATGTATCCTCTTTCCCGTGTATTTGAAATACTTCAAAACATGGAAATTAATAGTGCAATCTATCGTTCTTCGTATAATCGTAATGAAATTCGTTAGGACAAGTTTTACGAAACGATATCGACGAATTTACATCATCCGAATAAATTGTTGAGTATAGCGTTGAACGTCTATAGATTCTTATCGTTGTACAAGTACCTTATTGTTAGTGTCATCGAGTACCATGGACGTCTGACTATTTCGGAATGTAAACGAGAAATAGGAGTGAATCAACGATCTATTTTTACCACCTTAGTATTGCCTCCCTCTCTGATATGTCGTCTGACTGTATGTCGCATAAATTATCTAATACAATAGCTGCGTCGTATTCGTACCAATAGTTTATAGAAATTAATAACGGAAGTATTTTGCAAGCTACGAATGGACTGGGTACTTAACGGGAATGTTGCATGTTATATTAATGATTTTTTCACGTGTTTATTATCGCTGGGATTTACTATAATTACAAGTGATCACTTGCATGTATCTGGATACGAATATTTTGAACTTTGATACAGGACAGACCGTCGAGGGGCCGAGAAAGGACTCGTGATCTACCTTGATAAAATACCCGGCATTAGTAATTGGAGAAAGTTGTTATAATTGAGTTATCCCTTTTATCCCGAGGATAATATAGGACGATACAAAACGTAGATTAAGTTTATGAGAGCGTATATGTACGCCTTTACGAATGGTATCAATTTTTCAATACTTTCTAGTTAGCACGTTAAATGTGATGAGGATTATCGCTGACCTACGTTCATAAATTAAATGTATTGTATTTAAAATGTTCGTGCAAAATACGTTATGCATTATGGAATGTCTAATTATTTTTAAATATAATAATTCAACTTTAATGATTCTACATGAAAGCAACTTTTGACAGAAAAAAAATCTCTTCAATATACGTGACAGAACAGACGAAATGCGCTTGCATGGTAAGAAACGGTGAAGTAATTAGAACATTTAATTATTACGAGACTGAAAGAAACTGACAATTTGACCGAGGAATTAAGAAATTACGAATTGACATATTTCTATATGGGGGATACCTCAAAGACGATTCATCTGTACAGGAAGACATCGAAATCGCGTCCGAAAAAATGCAAAATTATTTTATTATGGTATTTCTTCAAGATAGACTGAAACAAGACAGATCCAGCAAGAAATGTTTCCTCGGCACAAGAAACTCCGTCCAGAATATTTCATCTTTTTCTACATTTTTTTTATTAATTGGGATCATGTTTCTCTCCTCGAACAATTCTCATCGCTTCCTTTAAACGGAGAGATCAACGTTGTTCGAGTCAAACATCTTCTTGTCGGTGATCATCGACGGGACATCCGTTATTTTTTCATTCACGAAATTTTCGAGGATTTCCTCTGAACACAGGATCAGACCTACTTTTCTTCCACTCCCGTAACTATCCGTATTACATCGCTTATCCTTGTCGTCAAACGCTCCGTTTTTTTTTCTTCTTCTTTATTTTTTCGTATTCACTTCGCTTGCCCGTCGATTTCACACCGGGGGAAGTTCGTGCACGTTAGACATTTATTTATTGCAAATTTGGAAATCAAAATCCCTCTTCTATATCTTTCTCTGTCTCTCTCTCTATCTATCTACATATCTATCTATCTGTCTATCTATCTCTTTGAAAAACGTATTGTGCGCCTTCGTCGAATTTTTCAAAAGAAACATTTAAAATCGCTCAAACAAAACAGAGAGAAACCGCCTTTCGAAAATGGGAGAGATTTATAAATACATTACTGATCTTGTCATCATCTGAAACACTTGGCGATACAAATTCGGCCAATGTTTCACGTACAGCAATGAACTATTTTCATTTTGATTTCATAACGCGACATTCCGCGAGCATCTGCGTCCAAACCCACGTGAACGTTATGCAAATGCGTAGCAGCGACGATCACGGCGTTACAATGCGAGATGCAATAAATGTCTAGCTCACGTTCTTGTTCCACCGGCGAGATGAGAGAGTCGGGAGAAAATAATAATAATAGTAATAATAGTTGATAATAATAAAGACACTTACGTGACTTTCGTGGCCATCACGAATCGGGTCGCGGTCGGGATAATGGAAAGTCGGGAAAGGAACCGAGATTAAAGGGGAAGAAACGCAAGAAACCATAATACAAAGAAAAACAAATTGGAATCAGTTGAACTTTTTGTCTGAATGCATTGTGCTGTTTGTTGTAGCCACGCAAGAAAATCATCAAGCAGATTACACCTGTCAAACCGAGAATAACGTGCCGGGCAATCAGCAGGGTGTATTCCTCCCTCCCTGTTCTCCACCATTCTGGAATCCCGAGGGAGCTTGGTGGAGTTATTATCCACTTCCCTATCAAAACCTCCCTAACAACGATGCCCAACAAACCTTCGATCATTATCCCTATCAACCTGACGGCACCGCGTATATTTATTATCCAATTTACAATCAGAATTATGCAGGCTACACGCAGTACAATCCGCTGAACGGTGATAAGAACGCTTATACGAACGTTTATCCGCAATACGTTATTCCCAGTTCTGTGCAGAGCAATCAGAATCAATTTAATCCGAATTACGGGCAGTCTAATAACTATGTCATGATACCTAATAACGATCCAGGCTCAAAACTTCCGGATAACAGAATTCAGGGAGACGAGGTCAAAGTAGCGAGCGATACGTATAATTTGAACCCTCTACCTCAATGGACAAGTAACGTATCGAGAACTACCAGTAGCAATAGTAATAAGGACAGCGATTGCACCACCGCAATGAACATAACGGACGAGGAGGAGTTACCTGAGACCCTGGTAACACCCAAGATCGTCGAAGGAAGTATTCTTAACAGCGAGGATGTTGAGAAGAAATCCGGCCCTTCTGACGGATTGAACGTGAATGTACCCAATTATTTCTACATAGATAGCAGTGACACGAGTGATTCGACGGATTCTGAATCGAATTCCGATAACGAATCTATAATCGAATCGTCAAAGATCAGTAGTAGCACCAGCACTTCCGACAGTTCGTCCTCGGATAGCGATGACTCTGACTCTTATTTGGCATACTCTACCGGTCTTAATCCTCATGGAAGGTACGAAGATGGTGAACGAAACGGAACAATGACGTGTTCGAATAAGGAAACCTGCGACGATCGACAAGAGGCAGAATCTTCATCGGGAAACAACAATTCCACGGATTGTGAGTCCGACTCGGAGGAGCAAATAGAACGGGAAGTTGATAGTTCAAAAACAGACACGACGTTTCCTCATCAGCTTAGCGTCATCTACGAAGACGTCGAGCATGCAGATTCTGAGAGTCCACGTCCTCAAGATAAGAGAGACGTTCGAAAATGTAACGAAACTCATTTCGAGGCCACAGACGATCCACCTGATGAAGCTGATACTACGACAGTGAGCGTCAGTTTGCCCCTGAGATTTAAGTTCTCGGTTTCGGAGAATAACGAGGACGTTACGACGGTAATCGTAGGAGACAGCACGATAAAATCGGAGAGGTCGTGCAACAAAGACGATGTTCGATGTTTGAAAGAACATCGTGGTACTAATGAAAAGATCGATGTTTCTACTAATTATGAAGTCAACAACGACACTAGCGTTAATTTCACGTTGAAGAAGGAACGCTTGGAGAATAAACGAATCGTGAAAAATCTTGCGAGCGGTAAAGTCATCGAGGAAACAGTGGAGAGTAAAGAGGAGAAAAATGAAGACTCGGTGATACCGCACGTGAACTTTACTTTGAGAAAGAATCCATCGAGGATGAAAAAGATCAATTGCGAAGAAACGGTGGAGACAGAATTCACCGTTCGACAGAAGAAGATTTTTTCAAGAAACGAGAATACAAAAGCAGAGAAGGATCAGGAGGAATGTTCAGTTACTACAAATACATCGACGGACAGTAGCAATAGTTCGGCGATAACAGTGTCTGAAGAGGATAGTTCGACAGTCGTCTCAATCGACGGTGCAGATTATACTGAGAAATCAGATGAAATTGATTTTCAGATGCACGATATCAATAAGAACGTCGTGAAACCCGAAGTGGTAGTGTCTGAGTGTAATTGGGGTGGAAATTCCAAGAAAGTTTGCTCGGAAAATATCTCGAGCACGATCGCAGGGGAATTAAACGAAAAAGATCAAATCCATGTAGAGAATGATTTCAACATTTCCAGCAAACACAGAAACAGCGACGATAGAGGCACGGACGTGAAGGACTTGAAGCTTGGCAATGAAGCAAAACACTTGCTGAGCGTACAAAATTCTCGCGAAGAGACCGATGACGAAGATAGCGGCGTGACCTCGGATATGAGTCGCATGATATCCGAGGTTGATACAGATTCCGAATGTACCTCGTCGCGAAACATGAAAAAGTACCAAAGAACCCAAACCCACTCAAGACTGTTCAAACTTCTAAACGATGATTCCATCCTTCCAGGAGGTAATGAGAAAAACAATGACTCATCCTCCAGGAGAGAATACCTCAGTTTACCCTTGAAAGCTAATGGCTTCAATTACGACGAGAATTATTGTTCTAACTATTCCAGTGGTCTTACTTCGCCAGAATATTCACCAATTTGTGAGCAGTCATGGCGAAGACTTCACGACGGTGAGAGCAGCGCATCGACGATAGGGGAATCGAGGGTGGATCACAATGGGGATTTTGCACGCCACGGACATCCCTTGCCACGGCAAGAACGTGTCTCCTGTAAGGAAGATCCTTATTACCAAGCATGGAAGACATCGAAGTCACCCGGGTCGAGTGAGCACGATGTTATACCATCCCTCGCTTTCAAGATTCTCGAAAACAGGCGACCCTTCTGGGCCTACAAGGTCAACGTGCTCTGTCCAAGGATTAAGAGCACGAAAAGCGTACCGCAGACGTTACAGACGAACAAAACTACCGACTCGACGGTACATCCTAATCCTTCGTCCTACGTAAACCTGAGAACCGACCATTGCTGATGGCCCGGGGCAGAATGAGGCCGTGTTTGGCCGCGAGCAACCGGTCCACGGACGAGCCTCGCGCAACTTTTCTCTAGATTCACAAGACTGGGCTGACTATAATGCCCGGGGGGCTACAGGCTACGTGGTTTTTTTTTCTATCGGTACATATCGTTTCCATATACCACATTCATCTATCGCTCTTTACTTTCTTTTTTTTCTCTCTCTCTCTTCGCATCTTTTGTTTGCGTCGCTCTTTTCAATGGACACCGAATGGTCCCGTCCACGAGTGACGTACCTTTTTTTTTTCTTCTTCTTACACTACTATTTTTTTTAATCTTACATTTTTGGGTACTTCGCGAATGTATCGACCCTGTTAGCCGTGTCACAAGGTTTTGCTGAAATTTGTTACTAACCAAACATCAAGGTCGTTCGCGGGGATTACAGGTGGGACGCGAATACGATCTTGCGATTGTACGATTTTTGGAAATTCGAAATTTCACTTGTACATTAGCATGTCATAAGTGTCATTATTTCACTGTCGCTTAAAAGTATTATAACATTAAGTGTAATTTGCAATTTTACAGTTTTACGCAGAAGTTCTAGGAACTGATGCAAAATCTTTTTATATATTTCATCTAACTTCTTGTTCATAGACTCAAGTAAATTGTAAGTTAATGTTAAATTAATTTATCGTTAAACGTAAGATTACGTAGGAAATAGCGCGATTAAGATTATCGTTCCCGTTACGTGCCATTAATGTTTATACAACGTCAACTTCAATTTAAACTATCAGACTTAATTGCACTTTGTTTATTTCGCAAATGAAATACAAGGCTTCCATGCATGGTCACTTTACGTATCTTGATGAATGAAACTATGCGAGCTGTAATGCGTTTTGTGATATAATTAACAAGAGTTGGACTTTGGCATTTCGGATTTGCAGTTATTTTAGAATATGCATGGATCTGCGTGCATGCACAATTCGCGGCATCGTTATAACGTTTGTGCGAAGAGCCACGCGTAAGGCTGATGAATCGATTAATCGGACAACAGAAATTTAACGTTAAACTTAAAATGTTTAGAAAGCATCGAGATATCACATTAATATACGATGACTAACGAACGAAACATAATAGTTCTGTGATAAACTTTATCGCCTATAACCGCTGCTCTTTAAAGAGGAGAATGAAACACGCAACAGTCACTCTCGATAAACCGTAATTTTCGTTCGATTGTGCATTAAATATCGCTAATTTTAAGTGTTACGGTTAATACATAGTCAGCTTGTACATACATTTAGCGTTTAGCACGATTTTAAAAGCGCAGTATACTATTTGCGCGGTTGTTAACAGAAATAGAATGACCGCCGTATTTTCGAACGTCGATGTTCAACTCAATAATACGTCTCGATGAAACACAATCTCATTCGACGTTACGTCGGACATCCCTGTAAAACTGGGTGAATCGTGAAACTTACCTACCAAGTGATACCACACTGTACAGATTTCGTAACAATGGACGATTTAAACACTTTAATATGCTCGCCGATATTTGGGTTTATTTATTTTAAAGCACTCTCTACCACGAATTACCTACGCCATTCGTAGAATACGAAGCTTAACGTTCATTTTTCTCACTTTTTCAGGTCCCGATGCAACTGATTACTGAAGCAAAGACCGGGTACCATCTTAGGAAAACGTGACATTGCTAGTGTGTTTTTTTTTATTTTTTTTTTATTTTCTATTCTGTTTATACGACGATCTGCAATAATTGTCTGTACGGTGCCTATCGATGTCGCAGCATTCTTGTCAGAGAACTTACTCCTCTCGCAATCTCATCGTCCATTGTATTTGTTACCCGATGTATTTTCCGTTCTCCCGCAAATAGAAAGGTACACGAGTAATCGCCGAGGGATGGAAATTTTTTCTTTTTTTTTTTTTGACGAAGCAATTTACAAAGGCTGTCTTGTCGTATTTTGCCCAGGCGATTCCATCAAGTGCAACGCGGTTTGTTTATGTAGAATCGAATGCCTCATTGTGACACTTCGTGTATCATTCTTTTAAACTAAAACTGAAATAACCACTTGGAAAACTGAGTATATGCCTATATATTGGTACTATCGTTACCTCAATCTATCGAATGTGCTATTTATGTAAGTTGTGTAAAATAAATTATTTGTAAAGTTCATCCGATATTTAGTTCAACATTGTTTTACCCCTTAGCGAATAGAGAAGGATAGAAAGATCATTTTTCTTTTTGATGTTCGATGTCTTTATTTTTAACAATATCTTTCTTCGTATAAAAACAATACACTTTCGGTTCATTAGAATATAAATGTTCGCATTATTTATTTTGATTAATTTTTTTAATTTAGTAAGAATACAAACAGAAAATAAACGTAGTAACATGTAGATGTTGTATCAAGTTGAATGTAGCTAAATGTCAGCTGTCAGTCGATATTTCAAAGGGTGTGGTTTACGAATATCACCATCTGCCGTTGTAATTTTTGTTATTAACAGACAAAAATAATGGCAAACAATTTTCACCATCATAGTAGATTAAAGTTATTTAACGAAAAAAGAGAAGGTGCTTTTCGTCGTTCTGTCAGAATTTTAGAAAATAGCTGGCGGATATATAGTTATATAGGTACATGCAACGTGTTAGAAGAGAATTTGGCGTACGAGCAAAGATTGTTAGCAGAATTTTCAAGAAGTGCAAGAAAATATTTTCATAACAAAATTCATACTCTTATCATATTCTTACAGAAATATATGGAAGATATAAATGGAATTTAAAGGAGGAAACTAGTATACGCTACTACATACTGCCAAAGGCAGAATACGCTCCTATCGGAAATTAGCAAAACGTACCATTTGTAGCGAGGAAGTAATTAGAACTATTACACAGACACTTGGTATTTGAGTTAATTGTCACTTTTGTAACTTACGTTTATTCTACATAACTGTTGTATCCCACTTCTGACACCAATTTTAATGTTATATGCCGTGGGTGGTTAACAACAGTTTATTAAAGAAAGAACTATTGCGCGCTCGGAGTTGTAACAATTTACGGATAACGTCGTCGCGAGATGCCGACTGTCAGCGATTCGGTACAAAATTCATTGATTTGGGAACAAGACTGACCTTTTAAAGGACCTTAAACTAGTGTGGTGGGAGGTTTGGATGACTCTGACTTCTCGTGACTAAGGTTCCAAAAGGGCGATCGCTTTTCCATTGACTTTCGCTGAGATCAAAGGTCTTGAAAACATATTTTGAAGGAAAACCGATGACAGAATTTGAAGTTGAGTAATAGTTCCCTTTTGGACCTTGAGCCACGTTGAGTAATATTTGGAGCTAATATCTTATTGTCAGAGAAGATAGCGAGTTTGAGGAAACAAGAATTGAGTTGGTATCCAACATAACATTTACACTTAGAAACTTATAATTGAACCAAATTACACTCTGTAAAGAGGACATTTATTTCGAAGCAATTAATATTTGTAAATGAGGCCCTTATTTTGCAAAAGGAGAAGTACACTGTAAAATCATTCGGGTCACCTTCCGATGAAAATGATTATAAACCTATCTCCCAATTTAGACGAAAGATCGATTCCTTGGAATCGACTGTAAACTGAAATCTTTTATTTTGAAATCGTGTAAATCGTGAGATAGGTTTTTTTATTTGCATATTATAGAATTATTGGAGTTTTCATCTTTCATAGGGTAATATATGTTCGTTTCCGATGCATAATGTATGCAATGATGGTCCATAGTGCGACACCCCAAATTGATTCGAATAAATGCAATCCACGGCTATCCATGTTGTCGAATTTCCAATGAAAAGGGAATATCTTGTAACACAAGATGTGTCCCACGTATAACACTAAAGCGTTCATACCTACGTTTGCGATAACATTACATGTTTTTTGATTTAGAGATTCGAGTATATATTAGTAGTTTATCATTCAGAGAAATACTTAAAAAAATGTTTCATTGTACTATATTATTTAATTAATAAGTAGTTCGACGTACCGGGAATTCGGAAAGGACCACCGCGCCAAATTCTAGTGACGTCAATAAGTAAATAACAGGCGGAAAGGAAAGCGAGAGCAAATGATGTCGATATGAATACGAACGACAGAGACCTGTGTAAATTAATTGTTGGAATTTTTTCACAAATCACAAGTCACAAGTTTTGTTCACAAATCACAGAACTTTATAAAAATTGGCAAAATATAGTCGAATATACCATACATTTGGTCTATAAACTTAATTGTAAATACGAAAAAGCTTTTACGTTAAAAAAAGAAGAAACTTTTTCTCCAACCAAATATTGTGCTAATTACGTATATTATTATATTTAACGCTGTGAATTTTGCGTAGCGTTGCATCGTATTTATTAAAATCCTCACGATATATCGTGCCCAAGTTAGAAAATGTAATGAAAATTTGCAATTTATTTCTACATACCATAAATTCTTATTAACAGGAATTACATTCGTAAAATGAAGGGCGCATCCCAAGCAACCAAAAGCCATGGCCCACAAAAGCCATCTGATCACACGATCTTTCCAATGTTTATACGTCATCATGATCATTCCTGCCTGTACTCCAAGGAAAACTTGAAATATGGACGTAAGACAACCTTGAAAATAAATACCTAGCTATAAGAATTCTTAAATTATCATCCTTGAAACATACCATGTCAGTTATTTACCCAAAATTCCTTCTGGATCGAACGGACCAGATCCATAAACCGAATTGATCAGTGGCCACTGATACATATGACTTTTCTTTAATATTATTTTATCTATATACCCGGTACTACCACCGGCACATTCGAAATATTTCCCATCATCATGGCGGCCACCAGGCCCAAGGTATCCCCTAATAGAAATTTATTTAACGTTTTTACATAGAAGCACAAATTACAGTCCGACAACTAAACGATACAGTTCGTGCACAACGTGAAGTCACTTGATATCAGGTACGGGGTAAGGCGCGACTGTCGTCGCTTGAATCCTGAATTCGTCAAATGACAATCGAAAATTAAACACCTATTTTTTCGTTAAGCGCTTTTTCGATCACAATCAGTCACGCGTTAGAATCGAAAATACGTTAGGCCGAGGGATGTTTCTTATTCGTCGGCCGAATCAGAACAAACCACTTATCAAGTAACTTCTTTTGGTGCCCAAACTATAACTACTGAGGGAATTTAAAAAGAAGTCACTCGGTATGGGGAGACCGTCCTCATGCCGCTTTATTCCCATCGTATCGGTCCCTGAAACCTAAGCTCGACCAGCCACGTGGTAGAATCGAAAGTGCCTGAAGACGAGTGCAATCAGACCAAACCATTTATCAAGTAACTTCTTTCTAAACGCGGTCTGTAACTAGGGAGCGGTGGAAATTCTCGTTTTCAACCACCTCTTCCCACCGTTTCGTATTTATAATCCTCAAATCCAGCCTCTTACAGTAAACGACTATGCGGAGTGTTTACTTTTGGGTTTGGAGATTCCAAAAATGGAATGACTGGAATAAGTAAAAACAAATGGTTCCGCTGCTCCCTACGCATCTTTCAGCTGTCGGACTGTACAAATCAAATTGCACGTACATACGTGGGACATCCAGGTACATGGAGGCTAAATGTCAGAAGGGAATGTGCGAGTACAATAAGTATCATCAAGCACCACTGTGGTGCCAGTATCGTGATGTCTTGTATTTTGCGGAAGACCGGGGACTACAAAAAAGTTATGATACACATCTCTATGGAACATTTTTGTAGATGATAATACTCGTACCTGAACTTTTCGCGCATGTTTTGGCATCAGAAAGAGATAACACTGACCGACGATGAAGTAGGTTACACCGAAACGTTGGAGAACACCGAATATGCGTATATTTTCTAATTGAGGACCGGCAGCCACTGTATTAAGTGATACGCCGATAAGAAAAAGAAGAAGGCTTCTCTATTAATGACAGAATAAACTTTAATATTGGATGGTGAATTAGCCGATGTAGGAGACCACGGTTAACATTAATCAGCTTAAGTATTTTTTATGAGGCATTAATGACTGAAGAATATGAAATTTTGATACGTATTCAAAAACTTTGTAAACTTTAATCCAGTATTACACTGTCTTCTTCCTCTTTTGTCACTTTTCACGGTTTCTTAAGCACTTCCTAATGAGACTACTTTTAACATAACGGCATGGGATGAGCATTGCAATACTAACAGAACGTCCGAGAAATTAGCAACACATACATAACCATACCATGTAATAGTATTTAAAAAAATAAAATGGGCAATAATCATCCTGTATATATCACTTTAAGTGATTCGTATAGTATGAGAGAAATTTTTGTGCAGCAAAATTACTTATAACACGATTTCATACAACGCATAAACCAATAATCACGTTACATCGTATATTGTCTACTGTTCCAGCCTACGTATGTTCCTGTTTTTTTGTTTGTTTGTTTTTTCTATCTAAAACGATATTTAAATTAACCACAATCGAGACAAAGGCTGTAGGAGGATAAGTATGATCCAGCGGCCTTAGCTCCGATCATGCTCGCTTTTTTTTGTTAAATTAGTACCTATGTGAGTACTTATCACAGCAATTTTCAACCCTTAAAAATTCATCCCCAGGGAGTAATCGTTAAATAAACAAATTTTTTCAAAAATTCATAAATTGAGAACGACTACTTTGATTTTATTGAAATTTAGTCAGGACGTACATATAACTAAGGTCTCTGATTAAAAAAAATTTCAGACTTGATGAATTGACATAACCTTAGAAAAAAAAATTAAAACATTTTTCAATGACTACTATTGGTAGGTTATGTTTGAGGTACAACTACCAAACTTTTTTTATAGCTTTCTAACACCATTTTGCACCATATATAATTTTGGTATAATTTATTTCTTGGTGCATCAATGCAAAAAAAATAAAAAGTATAACTTTAATCATTTTCAATATTTTTCATTATGTTATCATTATAGCACAAT
The DNA here is from genome assembly GCA_910591515.1 of Cerceris rybyensis. NCBI lineage: Eukaryota > Metazoa > Arthropoda > Insecta > Hymenoptera > Crabronidae > Cerceris > Cerceris rybyensis. The sequence continues at coordinate 1,076,005 of OU342796.1, read as the reverse complement.
CATCTTAATTTTTGTTTAGCTTCCTAACATTATTTTGCACCATGTATAATTTCGGTAGAATTTATTTTTCGGTGCGTCATATGCAAAATAAGTGAAAAGTCTAATTTGAATCATTCTCAATTTTTTTCAATATGTTACCGTTATAGCACAATCATGTTATTTTTTTTGGTTTCCTCACATCGTTTTACTTTATCTATAATAATTTCTGAATTCATAATTCATAATAATAATAATAACAACAACAACAACAACAGAAACAGTGATTATAATAGTTATAAAAGTAATAAAGACAATGGCAAGATTAGCTCCATACGTCTGTAGCTCTTGCCTGCTCATGCGGGCCCGCGCGAACGACAGACTTGATACCTAACTCATTATACCCACCACTAAAACGCATATCCCCGCTACATCTATCCACAACAGCACTAGCAACGGACGAAAATTGCATTAGAACGTTAGGTCGATCTGCCGAATCAAAATTAAATATTCGCTATCATCGTCATTGTAGTAAATGGACTTTTTGTTGTTTTTTTTTTGGAAGTTGCCGAAATATAGAAAAACTGTATACTTTTATTGATTCCAATGTAACACGCTGAGAATTATGAATTCAGAAATTATTATAGATAGAGTAAAACGATGTTAGAAAACCAAAAAAAATAACATGATTGTGCTATAACGGTAAGATATTGAAAAAAATTGAGGATGATTCAAATTAGACTTTTCATTTATTTTGCATATGACGCACCGAAAAATAAATTATACCAAAATTATATATGGTGCAAAATGGTGTTAGAAAGCTATAAAAAAAGTTTAGTAGTTGTGCCTCAAACATAACCTACCAATAGTAGTCATTGAAAAATGTTTTAATTTTTTTTTTTAAGGTTATGTCAATTCATCAAGTCTGGAATTTTTTTAAATCAGAGACCTTAGTTATATGTACGTCCTGAATAAATTTCAATAAAATCAAAATAGTTGTTCTCAAGTTATGAATTTTTGAAAAAATTTCTTTATTTAACGATTACGCCCTGGGGATGAATTTTTAAGGGTTGAAAATTTCTGTGATAAGTACTCACATAGGAACCTTTTTAACAAAAAAAAGCGAGCATGATCGGAGCTAAGGCCGCTGGATCATACTTATCCTTCTATAGCCTTTGTCTCAATAAACATATTATAAATAAAAAAATTAAAAAATCTTGTTTTTAGCGTCTTAATGCACACATAAAAAAAATAGATAACCATCATCCTTTCGCCATTGTATTTATGCACAAAACAACATTAACAACCGTTTAAAAAAATAAGCGTCTATTTTGAAAAAAGAATTGACTGAACTTATTAGTAGTTCAATAAACTAATTGTAAATTAATAACGAACATATGTGATTGTAATATGTGGAACCAAAGTTTGCACGTAAAAACTCGAGTGCGCAAAAAAAATCACGTTTCATGTACTCGAGTACACTTGGTTGAGCGCATTAACACTAAATCTACCAAGATGGTTAAAATGACTTGCGATGAATTTCTTGAAAATGTTCCTGAAACTTCAAAAGCTGATTCTTCTTCATTTTTTTACGTTTATTTTGGAGACTGTAAGTGACTGAATCAATCAAGTTTTCTGCCTTCTTCATTTATTTTATTCACACAGATATATTTGAAAATTTTTAATGTATTTAATTAATCGTTGGTAGATCTAGTGTTAAGTGGTTAATAGCAAATAGACTGCGGACGAGATAACACTGCAGAGATTTTACTGTGATTCTTTCAACGGTCATATAAAGGTCACATGAATACAGCAGTGTTCTCTTCGCAAAATTAAGTCAGTTTCTATATTTTAGGAACGTTAACCGAGGTCTCGCCATCTGATAACCACCTTCAAAATCGAATAACAGATCGTGTGCTTGGGGACCATGCGTTTCATCTGACTGGATAGAGCAATAGGAACACAAACTCCCATTATCCATATAAAGCAGGGGAATACTAAATCCCCTATCAACAAGCCGTTCCATGTTGCGTGAATCAATACTGGATATCCTCCTGCACCGTCATTGACAAAAATCATCAGCAGAGTACTTGCTCTGAAATTTTTTTACAGAGGTGTAAAATATTGGCAAAATAAACAAATTTCACTTCATCCAAATAATTACCCTCTAAATGCATCGATAGCTTTTACTCTACGTTTCGTGGAATTCTTTCCTTCGTCCTCGTTGCGATTGAAGTATTTTTTTTTTAACTTACGCCACAGTAATCTCGAAACGGATAAACCGAGTAAAAGGATTATCAAAATTCCAACACCGACGAATAATTCTGTAAATGTTACGAATTTCTTTCAACGTCATATTATCAAAATCACTATTATGAAATTTTTTTTGAAGCGTATCGGAGAAATATTATTAGGTGGACGAGTAAGGTCAGTGCTTCTTTAGTTCAACGTGAAGTTGTATTGCTAAAAAATTTCATTATGTCGAATGCAAATATCAGTAAGTAAGTAGATGCATTATATGTGAGAGAAAGAATGAATGTGTGTGTCAATTGGCTGATTTGTTTTGCCTGATGTTAACGGCGAGAGGTCTTTAGGACACTTCGTGTATAAACGTTGTAACGCTGAGACTCTTTTTCTCTTTTGCTTTATTGTTAGACGATAAATATTTAGACGTATTATTAAATAATAATAAATGAACTTCATTACTGTAATAATAAATACACAATTCAAATTCTACAAAATTGAGGCTCGTCATATGGAGCGTTTATTTTGAAAGTGGTGCAAGTCCATTTTCTGTGGTTTCGAGAAAATTGAAGGTTAGCAAATCTATTAATTAAAAATATTGGTTAATTGTGACAAGTCTGACAATGTTTCTATCGAATTATCAATATGTGATTTGATTATATAACCTTCTTTTAGGCAACTAAAATGTATATTTACGGACTGCAAATGGACTTATGCAGTAGAATAACAAGAAATAAAATGGAAGTAGTACGTTTTATTTTGAACGTTAATTACATTAAATATTGTTAAACTCAACGTAAGATATTGGTATTATTTATTTACGCTCTTCATGTAACAGTGTTTTGTAATCACTATTTGATGTTAATATGAAATTATTCATTTTTTGAGGAAAATAAAATAAGTGACCCAAAATTGTGAATTTCGACACGTTAAATAAAACAAATGTAGCCACCAGTTGCCACTGACCCCACAACCTTTGTACAGAAATTGGGCTCACACCACTTCCATAATCAATGGCTATGCAATTTCCTTTAGCAGCCAATTTTAAATTGAACAAAGCATTAGCATTTTTTAAGATATTAAACATTAATTAGTTATAAATAAAAAATTTGCACTAAATTAAGCATAAATTGCATGATACTTCCTTCATATTTTTGAAAAAATGGACTTATACCACCTTCAAAATAAACGGTCAATATGTAGAGTAACACAAGACGTGCGAATAAAACATAGACGTGTAGATGATCCGAATAATTGAGAGATGTGGATCTCCCGGTATTCACGAGGCATCATTAATCGCGAATCTATTGTGTAAAACGTATTATGTACCGATATGTGGAAATTGTGACGTAGTAATCACATCAGACGTTAGATGCAATGGAAGAACTAGAGCAAATTCCAAAAACCAATAAAAAAATCAAGACAGCCTCAGTTACGTCGATAAGGGCTTTACATCAATTCTTTTTTAACAATGCCGGTGACCGAAACCATAGAAAGAGATTACGAACTTTTACTGTTTTCCTTTTGCGGATGATTCAAAAGAATATTGCGGAAATTTTATGAATCCCGCGCGAATCTTTCTGAATTAATCTAGAAAGATCTACCGTAAAACAAATGACAGACGCCACGTGCTTAGATTACTGAAAGCTAAACAGGATAATAGTAAAAGATATATGCCCGTTACCAATTATTAAAAATCCTACAATTATTATGAATCGACAAATCATTATCTACTCTCTATCAAGTTTTCCCATTTTTTCGATAAATTATAAATCGGAGATATCATTCATGCCGAGATCGGCATAACCAATAGCTACGGAATTAATTTACCGAAGCCATGGGTTCATTGCACAGCTATTTATTTTTATTTAAAACTTTTAAAAAATGGAACGGGATGGCATCAAATTAACTTAAAAATAGTGGTTGTCATAGTTTTTTCGTATTGTGGTTTCGATTGTTATAGTTATTTCGCTTACAACCTGCAGTTTTAGGTAGGTCCTGAACAACCGAAAAAACAATAGTTAAACTTTTAAAGTTTGGAAATAAGACTATAGTTTCCCCGCCAAAATGACACCCTCTTACAAATAGCTCTCTTTCGTCCGTATAATAATCATTACAATATTGAGATTGTAAATTCTAAAAAACAAATATTGGTTCTTTGAAATTCCGCAAATCCCATGAAATTATTGAATTCTGAACCAAGGTTTAGAATTCGGAACCAAAAACGTAGAGACACCAAACTTATCGTTCGCCGCACACGTAACAAATGGAATGATCAAAATCTTTTTACGCAATAATGCTATCGCTTTATTCGTGTATCCATGACGTTGTTTGCTCAAAACGCTATCAAAATCTGAGATTATCAGTGCTAATAGATACAATTAAAAGCTATGGCTACTTTGAGATACCTTTTATCGGTGAATCTCTATATGTATCTTTCTTATACTGCAACGTATTCCAAAAACTATTTCATTTATTATAAAACTACATAGTTATTAGAAAAAATATAAATCTTACCCATGTACGGATAAGTCGGTTCCTTTAAAGTCTTTACATCGCAACTGTCATCCTGAACCGACAACTCGTATAGACCGTATTGTCCCACGTTTGGCGATAATTCGCATATCATGGTACTGAAACATACGACATGCCTTGTGCATGGTGGTTTCACTATCCGAAGTATAATAACCCCGAAAGTAGAAAGCGTTGACAATCACCGTGTCAACGAGACTATAAAACTACATTGCACCTTGTATTTTTGGCAGATACGTATTCGTTGGGATCTTCGGCATCCAAAACTCTCCATTTCATACGTCTAACGGTTTTGAATTTTATGCTAATATTTTGTTCTGCCACAATTGGAACGATTCTACTGTATGGACACTGTAATCAACGCATTGTATATGATATTAATTTCCCTTAGTTCCTAAATACAGTAGAATCTTGATTGCAGGTGCTAATTCTATTTAAAATGTTCAAATAATACAACACGTAGCATTAAACGTATGATGACATATGAAAAAAATCGAATTCACCACATTATGGATGTATTATATTACGCGCAAACAGTAGAACTCCGTGTAACGCAGTATTTCTAATATAACGTGTGAAGCAGTTTTAAAATAAAAAAATATAAAATAAGTTGATGGTGCTTGCGTCTCACTGATTTTTTCGATTTAACAGTTTAAATAAAATCTTTTACTCCACTTTATACGTCACAAATGTTAATCGCAGTTAGAGGACAAGCTGTTAATTCTTGTACTTCCGATGGAACGATTTTGTTATAATGGAAGTATAAACATTCAAATCGTCGAACCTGACTTAAGACGTTAGTTGCGAATTGTGAAGTAAAATAATAATATTCCTTGCCACAGAGCTTAATAACTTTCGTACACATGCTATTTGTTAAGATAATGTGAAACTCATTGTCAGTAAAGGAAACGGAATGTTTTTAAAATAATTATTTAATGTGGCTTTCAAGAATTCACATTTTGACAAAACTTGTGCATTCAACAATGCCTGTTTAAACTTTTTAAGTATACGGTCGATGTTTAAGTGTTAATGCAATCGGCAGTTGTATTAAAAAGTTAAATAATTTACCAAAAAAATTAGGTAAGTAGACGTAGATATTAGTTATAAATTCATATTAGGTATACGATGCATTCTGATAGAAACTGATAATAATCGTTGAAAATGGAAAAGAATAATATCTACTGATAACTGTCCACACGTTTATAAAGTAAAAATGTGTTAGTTCTTTTGAGTTGTTTGTCATCAATTATCGAAAATGCATTGCTACAATGGACATCTAAAAAGCGTTGTTACTGTTTAATGTTATCCTTATACTGTACTGCTACGAATTTAACGGATTCTATTTTATCACGCTTTGTTTCAAAATTACAATTTTGTATACTTACCGACACGCAATCCGATGATAATGAATAGAACCACATATTCGAATTTTCATCGTTTGTACGTACATGGACGCAGGCTTCGTCAAATTTTAGGTTTTCGCAATTATTAGATGCCATTCTCATCGTTTTAGGCTACAAATAAAAAGGGGTTTTGATTCTTTCAATTTCTCTGTTGAGGAAAGGGAAGAAATGGAGATAAAATACATTTATACCACAATTTACACAGTACTTGACACGATTTTCAAAATAACGAATTTAAGAAGAAACGATTCTTAAAATAACCATTGTTACTGGCAACAAATATGTTGACTGTGGAAATATCTACAGTCCACAATTTCGGTTTGCACGGTATTTTAATGAAACGATGTGCTGTGCAAATTGGGAGATATGTGTATTTGTAATTGCAGTATATCAAAAGGAATGCGAGAAATCGCAGAGAAAAGACGCATATTTAATTTCGTAACGCAAAATATTTACATTCCGATCGAACACCATGGAGAAAGTGGAACATTGAAAATTTACATTATTACCTTTTACCGATCTCTCGCGCATCATGTATACCTATATATGTTCAAGTAAAGCGGCAAGAAATATCGTTCTTCTTTCAATGCAAACAAATTTATTTACAAAAAAGAATGTAATATTTATTCCTTCTAATTGCGTAAAGTAAACCTCGGTTGTGATTGATGGATTAGATTTTAACGCTAAAAGTACCACACCAGTCAACATGACAACGTCCAGATAAAAAATTATTTTTTCAAAAATTGTCAAAGTTTATTGTAGAGTCGCTCAGCAAATACTTTACGTCTCTCTCATATAACATAAATAACTGAATTCATCATCTTATCCACCTCTTAATTCCTCTTTTTCCAAAGAATTTATTTAATATATTACAACATAATAGATTTAACGCCGGTAGCTGTAGTGCTAACAATTGATAATGCATCACACCCAACATTTCTTTTCGCTTTCCCGAACATTATAAGCTTACATACATACACATATCTATACTAATATTATAAAGCTGAAGAGTTTGTTTGGTTGAACGCGCTAATCTCAGGAACTACTGGTCCAAATTGAAAAATTCTTTTTGTGTTGAATTGTCTATTTCTCGAGGAAGGCTATAGGCTATATAATAACTTATATGGCTATCGATGCCACGGAAATTAAAACTACTCGATTACTTTTGTTATAAGCGGTTAACGGATATTTACGTATAGCATTTATTAAAAAAAAGTTTTAATATAAATACTTTGTACGAGCACGATTAAATTAACGGCATATTTTATAAGAGAAGAGCGAAATACAGTTATCAAAGCATTATAGCGCGTTAGTATTATAGCGCCGAATGTAAAAAAGTAGTAGCGGTATTTCCAAGAAATAAGCTGTACCTGATGTTTACTCAAATTCCAATAGTCCCTGTAAATCGAAGATCGTGCAACTAGCTGACACACATATAGGATTTCCGTTTAACACAAATGGGCGGAAATTTTTAACGTTATCTTTATTTACTTCAATAAGAACTTCTTCGATTACACATTATCACGCGCGAGCATCTCAAACTGTTCAATCAATGCCGTAACGTTAAAATGAATATACCGGTGTTAATGCAGTACCGAAGTGGTACGACTGCTTTTTAATATCAAGTATCCGAGAATACGAGTTTAACTACGAAGGCAGTAAAAATCACGTGGGCAGTTCGACTGACATTTCATCTGACATTCAACAGGAATTTTTCCTCGACAGTACGACTGCTCGCCAGATTCTGAATATATTACAAATATCTGGCGTACTCTTTGTCAGCATACATTCGAAGCGCTCTCTTTCGAAAAAGGTTTTTACATTTAAGTAAAACAGGTCTCACGAAATTCTACCGTTTGGCAAACAGTTTTAATAATATGCGTTTGTGATCGAATTATGTATTTTTATTCTATTATAAATATTTGAATATCACGAACGACATATGAAATGTTCGGTATAGATTAGAAATGGCTGTCGAAGATAACCGTAAGTATTTTAATTGTTAAAATGTACTTACCAGGTGATCTAAGCTTAAATGGGGACAGAGGAACCATATTATCGAGAAATGTTTCATGGTAATTCTTATAGGAGGCGGTAGTGTCACCGAATGTAGTGTCTATAAGAGACAGTAGAAGGCATTGATTTCACCGAATTTAGTGCATTCTATACGAAATATGAAATATGCCGCGCGCAATAACTTTTGACTTTTATTTGAATACTGTCATTATTATGCACAACAAGTGTTCGGATTTGAATCGCCAGGCGACATCACCCGATCACACGTATTTTCAATTCTAACGCGGTACTAATTGTAAAAGCCATACATTCAAATCCGAATGCATGGCGAAGAGAATAAATAACTCGCTTGAAAACAAGAGAGAACACTATATAGCAGAACCCTTTAGCCGCACTGATCTCCCGCACGCTACCAGGCTTGTTGCCATTTGTATAATATTGATAACAATATTGATAACAAGTGCTTATAAAGATATTGTGACACATCGAAATAAAAAAAGATCGTGTTTTTGACGGAATTTGCCTATTTCCTTTACCATACTTTATTTTCACTAATTATTATTATTGCAGTCGCATGCAAGATCTTGTAATACTTTTTTACACTCTGTGCTACGATTTTTACCGCGTATTAATACTTAATACCGCGCACCATAGTTTTGTTTTTGTTGTAAACATAGAATTAATATTTTTTACTATATTTGCAAAATTAGTCTTGTTTGCTAGATACGATTTTTTATCTCAGTATATTTATTGTATTTTTTATATTAACATTTAATTCTTACTATTGCGAACCCACGTTAAAAGTCTATCAGTTAAGCAGAATTAAAGGGAGTGGATAAAACTTATAGTTTATCTTACATTTCTCTGACATTGCTGTGAATTTTCTAAATTGTGGAATATTTGATAAAGTATATCTGGTATTTTTGAGGTTTCTTTATTTTGCAGCCAGATAAATTATGTTGGCATACTATATAATATACAAGTAATCACTTAACAATTGGAATAAATAAATACTATTAAATTCATGCAGATGAATCGAATTGTTGACAAGATTTGATATGTGCAGCATGTAAATTGTATGATTGTACAGATATTTAAAAACTAATAATGGTCAAGAACGCACAATCGTTAATAATCTATTAGAAGGATAACATAAGAAACAACATTAAAAACTTGAACATTCCACGAAACATTTTCCTTATAGTAAAAACATTGATATTTTGTGTTGCTTTATCAGTACCTTTAAACATAACAGTGTAATTTATAAACGTGAAGATATACACGCATCTGACTGATCACATAAAAACATTTTGTTTTATATAGTTCTATCAGATTGCAGTACGTGTGTAACTGTTTCAGTTATGCCCATATAAAGATGTACGACGAGTTGATGTACGGCTTCTTGTTCAGCTGTTTAATGAAGGTCACTTTCTTATTAAAATTTTACAAGTAAAAGTAAATTCCTATAATGTTAAATTTCAGCGACATATTGCAAAACTTTCTAGCCCATTCATTACTACAACATAAATATAACATAACAGATATAAATAGGTCACAAACTACGATATCTTTCTTGTTTCTTAGGTTACAGTGTGTTTCTTCTGTGACAACGAAAACATTGTAACCAATATTCGGTATGATGCATTTAAACTTTTAAACGATCTATAGTTTGTGTGCAAATAGTACAATTTCTTAAAATTTTAATAGTCTTGAATATAAATACTACGAGTCCTTTTGCATATTTTTACATAAAGAAATAAAACGTAACTTAAATTTGATCATTATTATAATCAACTTAGGCCTTAAAAGCTGATATTTTATTTCGGAAATACTAAATTTAAAATCATATTACAGTTTAGTTTCAAAGAAAATGTATGCAATATTTCTATTACTGTCTCACTAATGTCGATAGTTTTAACATTAGTTTGTCTTGGTAACTATTACTAAAGCTGCATCAGTTGTTCAAACGGTATCCTTGTGTACAAGCACTTCCCTCTCGAAATCACAGTAATTCTATGCTACATGGATCAGTGACACAAGCGATGAGGCAAGATTTAAAATATTAACTTTAAAAATCTACTGTAATACACATAAAAGTCAGGAGATACTTTAAAATCATATTTTCCTGTCATATAACAGCATGTCACTTTGTGATTTATGTGTGTACAAAAAGAAATAAGATATTACTCAAATAATATATATATATATTATTATGCTTTATATAATAACATATTATATAATATATTATGCTTTAAATAATCGAAAAATAGTCTGTCAGACAATTACATTCTTGACTCTGATAAATTTGAAATTATATATGAATTCTGTTAAGTTAAATATTAATATGTATTTTATATTTGGGTTTATCATACACTCTACTGTAATCAATCCTGTATCAAACAATTTACAATTTGAGTATGGGACAAACGGATTAAATGGTCCATACAGAAATTCACAATGGACCAAGAAGAATATCATTTAAAAATTTGGATGCGAGATAACATAATATACTCCTTTATATATTATGTTTGATACTCTTCATCTCATCCAATATTAACTACACACGTGTAAATATAATGTACACCTATCTATAACAAAATTCTATTGAATTATATAATTCCGCTATGAACCTTGCAAGTCGTGTACCCTTTTACATGAGGGTGTATCAATATGTTTCGCTTTGTTAAACATCTCTTGATCCCCAAAGTTTCTAGCTTTCCACATCATAGCATCTCCTATGGGTGAAGAAAAAATGTTTCGAATACTTTTGAATTCAGCGCCCCTCACACTTAGTTCTCTTGAGTTGTATACGAAATTAGATATTTTATGTATAAATTAAAGCCTATAAATTATGATAACAGCAGATACTTACTATAACTTTTTTCCCTATAACAGGCATGTCTCAGATTACTGAAGTATTCTTCTTCAACTGAAATTTCTAGCCTACGTAAACTGCCCTGATATTCAGTATGAAAGTTTTCATTGACATAGTATGGCACCTTTAATCCCTGTGTTGTTCTCAGTACAGAATACTTTCTGCACACAAATTAAAATGTGTATATAAAAACATTCACGCATATACAATAAACACAGAATGACGGCGATAAAACATAAATGGTAGATATATTTAAAAACTCCGTATAGATAATTAAATGTTATTTACGTGTTATTTATTCTTAATAAATATAGGTTATAAAACGTACTTACCCATTAGAATGCAAGCTATATACAGGGTCAGATATAAAGAAACTGCTCATCATAGTCAAAAATATTACTAATAGAACAGGCAACATCTGAAGGAATGTGGTATATCCATTTGCTTGCTAAAAAGAATCATTCCATTGAAAGGCATTGCAACTGACAAAGACTATCACGTATATATTTATAGTTCAACCTTATTTCCATACCTGGGAATGGGCATGCTGAGCCTGCACATCTTGTTGCCTTGCCCATCGTCCACCAGAATATCTCATGTAAAACTCTTGTTGAGGGAATCCAGCCCCAAAGAACATATTAAATAACTCTTCTGCAGTAGTATCAGCTACAGTAAATAAATGTATTCATTAGAATTCAATAATTGACATAAATGTTCCAAAATACATATATAGCAAAGTACCTTCAAACCCTCGAGTGTAATTATAATGAGAATGATTTTGACGTGTATGAGCATTTTGGACTCTTTCTTCTTCAGAACCAAACATGTCATACTGTTTCCGCTTTTCCGCATCGGTTAATATTGCAACTGCATTTCCAATCGCTGCATTTAAAAAAAATAGATAAATCACCAATGTTAAAGAAAGAAGAATTACAAATTTAATGACATGCAACATATTATTTACCTTTGAAAGCTTCTGCAGCACCTGGAGCTTTATTTTTGTCTGGATGTAACTGAAGTGCTAATTTTTTATATGCTTTTTTAATGTCACTATTGGTTCCATCTTTGTTTACACCCAAAATTTCGTAATAATCTTTGCATTTCTGAATCCTATAACAATATTTTTTTGAACATAACAACATCACTTAAGCAAATAAAACAATGAGAGTAGCACAAACTTTGTAGTTCGTTATACATAACATCTTTCCATAATGAACTCTAGAATTAATACCTTTTAACATGATCATGTTGTTCTTTAGTGTAATCATTAGAAGCTTGAGCATGTGGTGCATCTTTATTTGTTGTTTGACGCTTCCTAACAGTGTGCTCAGAGTCGGACTTTTGATTTTGTGTCGAAAGCGTTGCCAGTTTTACTAAAACCTCTGCAAATATGATTAATTCGTGTGACATTCGTCCTTTCTCTTAAAATTTAAAACTAAAGATACTTAAATTGTTATCAACTTTCGGACCATGCAACTTTTGAAGTTTATTCATATCAGCACTAGTTTTTAACGAAATCAAAAATATATAAGAACATTGTTAGCAATTTTTGGATGATCTAACAAACTGTCGATTGAAATCATTTTGTCTCATTTTTGTCTTATAAAAGTACCAAGTTTTGTTGCACTGAGAAGTACCAAAATCGTTTCTTTTCAAATAGATAATTTCAAATAGATCATAATGCTGCAAACAAATATTATTTAATATTGTTTTAATTTGGACCTAAACTCCAAACGAGAAAATTTTATTGTACAATTTTTGTTTGTTTTTTTTTACAAATAATAAGTTCCATACAGTTTATGTTAGTACTTCTGTCGTAGCCTATACACTTTCCTATATCCAGGCATAAATACAGATCGATTTATTTGCCATACAAGGAAGACTGACGTGGATTTTGCATTTCCTTACCTTCCACTTTTTTCGATGGATAAAGCTTTTGTGCTTTACGGGCGAACTTTTCAGCTTCCTCGTACTTTTTTTCCAGTATATATTTTTCCGCAAGTAACGCACACCATTCCGCCTCATCTTTATTGCTATCCATGATTTTTACTAAAAATTCAACTAAAGCTTATTCCAATGCAATGACAGGGCAGAATGGTAAATAAATCCAATCACTCGGCTAATTCTCAACCATGGCAATTTAATAAGTTACGTCATGAACATTACAAACTGGAGCAAGATAGAGGATACCGAACATATTACACGCCTAACTGACAACGCTGACAACCTTGATAACTCAATATCCTAGTCTGTCAAGATTATAAGTAAATTTCATTTGCGATAACAATGGATGCACAGTCTCATGTAGTCAAAATTACATTATTTTTTATGTTAAACGATCGAAGTATAGAAATAAAGCTATAAAGTAAATTAAATGAATCAATGTGGGATAAGTATATTTTTCGATTAAATAACAAATGATCAATTACTTAAAGTTTAAGGAAAAAAGTGTCCTGATTGGTTCTGATTTTATAGTTATTTGTTTTCTTTGCGAATAATGCAGGAAATGACCAATCGCTCTGCAACATCGTTAAGGAAATTGGAACTTAAGTAGGTATCAGAGGCTGTCAACTCCCATATATAAAAATTTGGTCCGCAGATGTGCTGCCGCCTAGGGCGGAACCGGTAGATTAGAACTACTTTTTATATATATAGCACAGTATGCTATATATAGCGTATATATAGTACTATCGCTTACTGATTTAAAAATACTATTAAAGAGGTATACTAAAGTTTGCTCCATTATTGTAAAATTGTGAAATTTATTTAATTTTTAATTTTATGGTTCATATAATTGTTTATTTCACACTTTTACAATAGTGAAGCAAACTTCAGTATACTTGTTGCTTTAAAGAAAAATATCAATGTTTAATTTATCTTTAGAAATTTATTTAAAAGTCGTACATACAAAGTTTTACACATTTACATAAAAGTATTTACTTAAAAACTGTAATAGTAATCCGTCACCCCCTGTAATCCAACATGCCTATAACATGTAGTTACAATCGAGTTGCGTTATGAAAAAATATGGTAAATCGTTCGCGAACGCCTGGACAAACATTAACATAAATGTTTAGTTATTATTTTAATTAAGGGTGTGCAGGCTGTGCCATGTGCCGGGTACCCGACGCTTCGGGTCGGGCCGAAGAAAGTCGGTCGGGCTCGGGCGGGTACCCGACACAGTGATGCCAGGACGTGGGATTTTTCCCACCCGTGCGCGCTACCCAATTCTCAGTAACGTATATACTTCACTTAAATATGGGGTATCGTTAGACCTCTGTGACAATTGAAATACGGTAGAAATTACAGAAAGAGGATATTTTACTAGATACGTCCATGGAAACAACCGCTGTCGAGCTGTGACGACAGCATGCGCATGCGCACGATGGCTCCCACGTGGGAGAAAATCCCACGTCCTGGCATCACTGACCCGACACACTCGGGCCTAGGGGAACCCGACTGATTTCGGGCCGCCCGACTGGTCTCGGGCCGCCCGACTAGTCTCGGGCCGCCCGACTGATCTCGGGTATTTCGTTTGCTTCGGGTCAAGATCAGGGGGGGTCAACTCTTATGGGAAAACTTGGTATGCATATAGTTCGATTTGACGGGTTCCGCTCTAGTTGGCGCCACATACAAAAACTAACACACGTACAGCTTTTAAATCGATGAGAAACCAACACTCTCTTTTCAAGCAATACGTGAGACGTCATGAGCAGTCATGAGTGGTCATGAGCGCACGACTTTGTTGTCTAAAAAGAGAGTTTTGGAAAAATACGAGGGATGGAAAACCAGGAAAAGGTCAGTAAAATTTGTACACCCAAACGTTGTAGAACGAACAGAAATAGTATACAATATTCTGGAATAAAAAGTTAGATTGAAAATATTATAGGTTCGATCCGTCCGGTAACTCCGCCATAGGCAGTCCCAAGCCCGTTTGAGAAAGGAAGAGGGTTAGTATACAATACAGTCGACCCTTGGTAATCCGACGAACGTTTTGCAAGGCGGTGTCGGATTATCAAATTTGTCGGACTATAGAGTACTGTCACAGCCCCCTGTAGTCCGGAACTTTTCGGAAAAGCGTACCTTGTAATCCGACAAATAAAATGTCAAAGTGGTAAGATTCTATATGTACTATACCTAACTCATACGATGTTGAATTTAGTAAATTAAACAACACAATAAACAGCTTAGGGTTTATTATAAAATTAACATGATTATTGCTCTAGGACTTACATTAATATATTAACTAACCATTTATGTTAATGTTTGTCCAGGACGTTCGCGAACGATTTACCATATTTTTTCATAACGCAACTCGATTGTAACTACATGTTATAGGCATGTCGGATTACAGGGGGTGACGGATTAGACAGAGGCCAGATTACCAGGGGTCGACTGTATGACTATTACAGTTTTTAAGTAAATACTTTTATGTAAATGTATAAAACTTTGTATGTACGACTTTTAAATAAATTTCTAAAGATAAATTAATCATTGATATTTTTCTTTAAAGCAACAAGTATACTGAAGTTTGCTTCACTATTGTAAAAGTGTGAAATAAACAATTATATGAACCATAAAATTAAAAATTAAATAAATTTCACAATTTTACAATAATGGAGCAAACTTTAGTATACCTCTTTAATAGTAATTTTAAATCAGTAAGCGATAGAACTATATATACGGTATATATAGCATACTGTGCTATATATATATAAAGTAGTTCTAATCTACGGGTTCCGCCCTAGGCGGCAGCACATCTGCGGACCAAATTCTATATATGGGAGTTGACACCCTCTGGTCAAGATGGCGGACTCGAGGCTGTTCGATGTAACTCTCACGCTCCATGATACTGGCGATTCAGTGCGAGACACGCTCATGGAGCGTAAGAGTTACACCGAACAGCCTCTAGTCCGCCATGTTAGCCCGAAGCAGACGAAATACCCGAGATCAGTCGGGCGTAAGGGTGTGCAAATACCCGGCTCGTCGGGCTCGGGTCGGGCCGAAGAAAGTCGGTCGGGCTCGGGCGGGTACCCGACACACTCGGGCCTAGGGGAACCCGACTGATTTCGGGCGGCCCGACTGGTCTCGGGCCGCCCGACCAGTGATGCCAGAACGAGGGATTTTTCCCAAGCATGCGCACTACCAAATCCTCAGTAATGTATATACTTTACTCAAATATGGGGTATCGTTAGACCCCCGTGACAATTTAAATACGGTAGAAATTACAGGAAGAGGACATTTTTAAAAGGAATAATATATTTACGTGTAAATAAATAAATATATGTTTTCTTATTATTTTGTATATTTGCAGCCGATTTATTAAATGAATACCAACATTTGTTGCGAGAGCAAGGAAAACTGCAGAAAACGTTCAGAGTTTTGGACGTCTTTGCGCGTGATGGTCGCCAAATGTTGTTAAATAATAAAAAATCTGGCGGCCAGACCCGGGCCTCAAAGAACGGTAAACTTTCGCTTCGTTTCGAACGCGCTTTTGTCTCCGTACGAAGGAACAGTCACTCTGATATACTAATATTGCACTACGATACAATATTTTATTCAGTTTAACGAAAAGCGCGGAAAACGACTGGGAAGGGCCCCTTATGCGACGTACTGTTGCATAGATAGATACGTCTATGGAAATAATTCCCGCCGAGCTGTGACGTCAGCATGCGCATGCGCACGAAGGCTCACGCATGGGAAAAAATCCCTCGTTCTGGCATCACTGCGCCCGACTAGTCTCGGGCCACCCGACTGATCTCGGGTATTTCGTCTGCTTCGGGCCAACATGGCAGACTAGAGGCTGTTCGGTGTAACTCTCACGCTCCATGATACCGGCGATTCAGTGCGAGACACGCTCATGCAGCGTAAGAGTTACACCGAACAGCCTCGAGTCCGCCATCTTGACCCGAAGCAGACGAAATACCCGAGATCAGTCGGGCGGCCCGAGACCAGTCGGGCCGCCCGAAATCAGTCGGGTTCCCCTAGGCCCGAGTGTGTCGGGTACCCGCCCGAGCCCGACCGACTTTCTTCGGCCCGACCCGAGGCGTCGGGTACCCGGCACATGGCACAGCCTGCACACCCTTAGTCGGGCGGCCCGAGACCAGTCGGGCCGCCCGAAATCAGTCGGGTTCCCCTAGGCCCGAGTGTGTCGGGTACCCGCCCGAGCCCGACCGACTTTCTTCGGCCCGACTCGAGGCGTCGGGTACCCGGCACATGGCACAGCCTGCACACCCTTAGTACATATAGAATCTTACCACTTTGATATTTTATTTGTCAGATTACAAGGTATGCTTTTCCAAAAAGTTCCGGACTACGGGGGGCTGTGACAGTACTCTATAATCCGACAAATTTGATAATCCGACACCGCCTTGCAAAACGTTCGTCGGATTACCAAGGGTCGACTGTATTGTATACTAGCCCTCCTCCTTTCTCAAACGGGCTTGGGACCAGTGATGCCAGAACGAGGGATTTTTCCCATGCCTGAGCCTTCGTGCGCATGCGCATGCTGACGTCACAGCTCGGCGGGAATTATTTCCATAGACGTATCTATCTATGCAACAGTACGTCGTATAAGGTGCTCTTCCCAGTCGTTTTCCGCACTTTTCGTTAAACTGAATAAAATATTGTATCGTAGTGCAATATTAGTATGTCAGAGTGACTGTTCCTTCGTACGGAGACAAAAGCGCGTTCGAAACGAAGCGAAAGTTTACCGTTCTTTGAGGCCCGGGTCTGGCCGCCAGATTTTTTATTATTTAACAACATTTGGCGACCATCACGCGCAAAGACGTCCAAAACTCTGGACGTTTTCTGCAGTTTTCCTTACTCTCGCAACAAATGATGGTATTCATTTAATAAATCGGCTGCAGATATACAAAATAATAAAAAAACATATATTTCTTTATTTCCACGTATATATATCATTTCTTTTCAAAATGTCCTCTTCCTGTAATTTCTACCGTATTTAAATTGTCACGGGGGTCTAACGATACCCCATATTTGAGTAAAGTATATACATTACTGAGGATTTGGTAGTGCGTATGCTTGGGAAAAATCCCTCGTTCTGGCATCACTGCTTGGGACTGCCTATGGCGGAGTTACCGGACGGATCGAACCTATAATATTTTCAATCTAACTTTTTATTCCAGAATTTTGTATACTATTTCTGTTCGTTCTACAACGTTTGGGTGTACAAATTTTACTGACCTTTTCCTGCTTTTCCATCCCTCGTATTTTTCCAAAACTCTCTTTTTAGACAACAAAGTCGTGCGCTCATGACCACTCATGACGTCTCACGTATTGCTTGAAAAGAGAGTGTGTTGGTTTCTCATCGATTTAACACGTTCACGACGGGCTGAACCACCGGTGGCGCATTCATGTTTGTCCCATCGGGCGGGCTGAGCCGCCAGTGCTGGCGCATTTAAAGAACTAATTATTGTAATTGGTAAATTTACTTACATTTTTATATAGTGTAATATAATATTATATTGGAATGTTTTTCTTAAGCGGCTATAATAAGATGACATTTGTTAAGACGAATCAACCTCTTTTTTTTTACATTGCTACGCGGCCGGATAGAAGAAAATACGAAAAACACAACCGCCCCATGGTAGGAACACTAATTTCAGGCCCCGTCCAGGGTCGACAAGCTGTAATGGGCTCAGCGGTTCCGAGTTACGCCCCGCTCAGCTAGCAGGTGGCGATAGTGACGCTACTCACACATACACACCGAATTGAAGAATTTCAAATACACTAGCAAGAGAGAATCGGTGTGATTCTGTTACCGCGAGTAAATCGGTCAAGACGAAAACGTGTAGCCAAAAGAATTCTAGACATAATTATTATTTATTTCATAGTTCTTATACTTATTATAATTATTAAAATACTGTTATAATTTAAGTTGTTTCCCTTTTTAAGTATGAAACAAAGGAAGAAACGTTCGGTTATTTTCTGTAAAGAAAACAGAGGTTAGAAAGTGTACGTGTTCCTATGTACACCTATGTATATTATAATTCTTTTTTATTGTGAATGTTAATAAAAAATAGTTAATTGAAACATAACGTTGTTATTTTAATTTAAAAATAAAATTGTAAAGAAAACAAGGCCAACTTTAGAATATAACCACTGTATATACATTGATATAGATAGGTATGCTATACATAAATTGATGCCTTTAGTTCGCCGCTCAGCTAAAAGCGGCGCTGTTTGCGGACCTTTTTCATACACGGCAGCTTGCCTACCCTGGCCCCGTCGTGAACGTGTTAAAAGCTGTACGTGCTTAGTTTTTGTATGTGGCGCCAACTAGAGCGGAACCCGGCAAATCGAACTACATGCATACCAAGTTTTCCCATAAAGGAGGAGCCACAATAAGCACATTAAACATTAAACGTAGGAATTAGGAATTGGACTAAAAAAATAAACATAGAACACTGTATCCGTTCACAATTAAACATTAAACACTATCTTGTGCAGTAAGGTTACGAAGGTGTTTTTTCGTATTTTCTGTGTTGTGATATATAGAGCGTATAAGACTAATTGTGAACAAAATGACCCGGGAAAAACGAATTAGATCTGATCAGATATAACTATATCTAGGCTGAAAACTTCGCCGGATATAATCAGATCTAGTTATATCTGATCAGATCTGGCCAGATATAACTAGATCTGACACATCTCAAGTGTCATTTCAGACCAGATATAATTAGATCTGACTAGATATAATCAGATCTGAGCATATACAGGGTGGTCCACGTAACTTGCGCACCTCGAATAACTTTTAAAGTATGCGTTGTACAAAAGAATGTTATATACAAAAGTTATACGGTTTCAAAGGGTACACTATATAGTGTGTTAATTTTTTTTATAGGTGGAGGCGTTTCTATATTACTATATTTTTTATTCCAAAATATGGTAGAGTATCGAATTGTAAGCAAAAAAGTATTGACCATTATTAGCCTTAAACCTAATAGGTTACGAGTAATTTCACTTTATTACTTAACAATTTTCTTCGCGTAATATCAAGTTGGAGATTCAACTTTTTCACAGATTTCCGCAGGACAGCGATGGGACATCACCAGACCTTACTCCTTTAGACTATTTTCTGTGGGGCGTATTAAAAGACACAGTGTATCGTGAACCACCAACAACACCTGAGAATATGATACATCGTATTCGTGAAGCATGCATTACACTCAGTGCGGATATGATTCAGAATGCGGTTTCTTCATTAGTTGATCGATTGCATCAATGTATTAACGCCAATGGATATCACATTGAACACTTACGTTAGTTGCGTTAAGTCACTAGGTCACTCAATTAGTAAACACTGTCACGTAAACATCGCTATCCTGCGGAAATCTGTGATAAGGTTGAATCTCCAACTTGATATTACGCGAAGAAAATTGTCAAGTAACAAAGTGAAATTACTCGTAACCTATTAGGTTTAAGGCTAATAATGATCAATACTTTTTTGCTTACAATTCGATACTCTACCATATTTTGGAATAGAAAATATAGTATTCCGTTTAAAAAAACAAAGTTGTCCTTCAAATCTCCGAAACGCCTCCACCTAGAAAAAAAATTAACACACTACATAGTGTACCCTTCGAAACCATGTAACTTTTGTATATAACATTCTTTCGTGCAACGCATACTTTAAAAGTTATTCGAGGTGCGCAAGTTACGTGGACCACCCTGTATAATTATATCTGTTCAGATCTTATTCGTTTTTCCCGGGATGTTTCCTTCATCTCATGATTTTTATAATCCCGATGCTTTTTATCCTGTTGTGTGCCATACCAATTCACATCTGTTGCGTGGCCGATCAGGGATTTTTGATTGTCGGCGTGAGTTGCATTCAATGGAAGAAGGGTGACCAGGGTCGACAAGCTGTAATGGGCTCAGCGGTTCCGAGTTACGCCCCGCTCAGCTAGCAGGTGGCGATAGAGACGCTACTCACGCATACACACCGAATTGAAGAATTTCAACTACACTAGCAAGAGAGAATCGGTGTGATTCTGTTACCGCGAGTAAATCGCTCAAGACGAAAACGTGTAGCCAAAAGAATTCTAGACATAATTATTATTTATTTCATAGTTCTTATACTTATTATAATTATTAAAATACTGTTATAATTTAAGTTGTTTCCCTTTTTAAGTATGAAACAAAGGAAGAAACGTCCGGTTATTTTCTGTAAAGAAAACAGAGGTTAGAAAGTGTATGTGTTCCTATGTACACCTATGTATATTATAATTCTTTTTTATTGTGAATGTTAATAAAAAATAGTTAATTGAAACATAACGTTGTTATTTTAATTTAAAAATAAAATTGTAAAGAAAACAAGGCCAACTTTAGAATTTAATCACTGTATATACATTGATATAGATAGGTATGCTATACATAAATTTATGCCTTTAGTTCTCCGCTCAGCTAAAAGCGGCGCTGTTTGCGGACCTTTTTCATACACGGCAGCTTGCCTACCCTGAGGGTGACTCTCCACAAGAGATGAAGGAGTTTGAAATTAATATTTTACAATATACTTTTAAGAACTTTGAATATATATATATTAACTAAATTCAACAATAACTTTAATTACTCTAAATATAATAACGGAACAAACAACAACTTGGAACAATATTTAATAATTAGGAACAGAAAATAATTATAATGGCTTCGTATAACGTTATACGTCTAATCGCTTTGAGATCTTGCGCAAGAGTGAGTCTCGTTGCTAAGTTTGTTAAACAATTCAAACTCATACAAATTTTACAATCGCTGTTTCCTACGAATCAGAGGCTCCTTTCCATTCGATCTCGCAATCCTATTAGTGTTCCGCGGTATGATAGACGAGCGTTTCGTACCGAGGCGGTGCAGTTCCCATAGCAATGTAAAGTAAATAAAGAAAATCAAGCGGAATCAAATCCCCATGATATAATATTGATTTTCCTTCTCATTTGTCTTTGCGGCCTTCGGTTACCCACGCACATCTACCATTTACAATGTCGATAATGTCGTTTCCTGCTGCGTACAAGTTCATACAGTTCACGCGGTAGCGTAACACATCTATAGGTTCATGCGAACGTGGTTACGTTAGTTAAGAAGGGTCCACAATAGAACATTAAACATAAGACTTTAGGCATAACGAATTGAACTTTAGTTCCTTCTTATGGAACGCCCATGGTTCTGTTCACAATAAAGGAATAGAACATTACGATTAAACATAGAAGAAACCTTAATGTTTTATGTGACGCATTTATGTTTAGTAGAAGGTTCTCCCTATTTATGGGATAAAAAGCATCGGGATTATAAAAATCGTGAGATGAAGGAAACATCCCGGGAAAAACGAATTAGATCTGAACAGATATAATTATATATGCTCAGATCTGATTATATCTAGTCAGATCTATTTATATCTGGTCTGATATGACACTTTAGAGGCCAGATCTGATCAGATATAACTAGATCTGATTATATTTGGTGAAGTTTGCAGCCCAGATATAGTTATATCTGATCAGATCTAATTCGTTTTTCCCGGGTCATTTTGTTCACAATTAGTCTTATACGCTCTATATATCACAACACAGAAAATACGAAAAAACACCTTCGTAACCTTACTGCACAAGATAGTGTTTAATGTTTAATTGTGAACGGATACAGTGTTCTATGTTTATTTTTTTAGTCCAATTCCTAATTCCTACGTTTAATGTTTAATGTGCTTATTGTGGCTCCTCCTTTACTCAAGACGAAAACGTGTAGCCAAAAGAATTCCCGACATAATTATTATTTATTTCATAGTTCTTATACTTATTATAATTATTAAAATACTATTATAATTTAAGTTGTTTCCTTTTTTTAAGTATGAAGCAAAGGAAGAAACGTTCGGTTATTTTCTGTAAAGAAAACAGTAAGGGTGTGGAAATACCCGGCTCGTCGGGCTCGGGTCGGGCCGAAGAAAGTCGGTCGGGCTCGGGCGGGTACCCGACACACTCGGGCCTAGGGGAACCCGACTGATTTCGGGCGGCCCGACTGGTCTCGGGCCGCCCGACTAGACTCGGGCCGCCCGACTGATCTCGGGTATTTCGTCTGCTTCGGGCCAACATGGCAGACTAGAGGCTGTTCGGTGTAACTCTCACGCTCCATGATACCGGCGATTCAGTGCGAGACACGCTCATGGAGCGTAAGAGTTACACCGAACAGCCTCTAGTCCGCCATGTTGGCCCGAAGCAGACGAAATACCCGAGATCAGTCGGGCGGCCCGAGACTAGTCGGGCGGCCCGAGACCAGTCGGGCCGCCCGAAATCAGTCGGGTTCCCCTAGGCCCGAGTGTGTCGGGTACCCGCCCGAGCCCGACCGACTTTCTTCGGCCCGACCCGAGGCGTCGGGTACCCGGCACATGGAACAGCCTGCACACCCTTAGAAAACAGAGGTTAGAAAGTGTAGGTGTTCCTATATACATCTATGTATATTATAATTCTTTTTTATTATGAATGTTAATAAAAAATAGTTAATTGAAACATAACGTTGTTATTTTAATTTAAAAATAAAATTGTAAAGAAAACAAGGCCAACTTTAGAATATAACCACTGTATATACATTGATATAGATAGGCAGGCTATACATAAATTTATGCCTTTAGTTCGCCGCTCGACCAGGGTCGACAAGCTGTAATGGGCTCAGCGGTTCCGAGTTACGCCCCGCTCAGCTAGCAGGTGGCGATAGTGACACTACTCACACATACACACCGAATTGAAGAATTTCAAATACACTAGCAAGAGAGAATCGGTGTGATTCTGTTACCGCGAGTAAATCGCTCAAGACGAAAACGTGTAGCCAAAAGAATTCTAGACATAATTATTATTTATTTCATAGTTCTTATACTTATTATAATTATTAAAATACTGTTATAATTTAAGTTGGTTCCCTTTTTAAGTATGAAACAAAGGAAGAAACGTTCGGTTATTTTCTGTAAAGAAAACAGAGGTTAGAAAGTGTATGTGTTCCTATGTACACCTATGTATATTATAATTCTTTTTTATTGTGAATGTTAATAAAAAATAGTTAATTGAAACATAACGTTGTTATTTTAATTTAAAAATAAAATTGTAAAGAAAACAAGGCCAACTTTAGAATATAATCACTGTATATTAAGGGTGTGCAGGCTGTGCCATGTGCCGGGTACCCGACGCCTCGGGTCGGGCCGAAGAAAGTCGGTCGGGCTCGGGCGGGTACCCGACACACTCGGGCCTAGGGGAACCCGACTGATTTCGAGCGGCCCGACTGGTCTCGGGCCGCCCGACTAGTCTCGGGCCGCCCGACTGATCTCGGGTATTTCGTCTGCTTCGGGCCAACATGGCGGACTAGAGGCTGTTCGGTGTAACTCTTACGCTCCATGAGCGTGTCTCGCACTGAATCGCCGGTATCATGAGCGTGAGAGTTACACCGAACAGCCTCTAGTCTGTCATGTTGGCCCGAAGCAGACGAAATACCCGAGATCAGTCGGGCGGCCCGAGACTAGTCGGGCGGCCCGAGACCAGTCGGGCCGCCCGAAATCAGTCGGGTTCCCCTAGGCCCGAGTGTGTCGGGTACCCGCCCGAGCCCGACCGACTTTCTTCGGCCCGACCCGAGCCCGACGAGCCGGGTATTTGCACACCCTTACTGTATATACATTGATATAGATAGGTATGCTATACATAAATTTATGCCTTTAGTTCGCCGCTCAGCTAAAAGCGGCGCTGTTTGCGGACCTTTTTCATACACGGCAGCTTGCCTACCCTGCGCTCGACTAAAAACGGCACTGTTTGTGGATCTTTTTCATACACGGCAGCTTGCCTACCCTGGAATAGTCAGCGCGTGTTCCAGTAGCATCCAGTAGTATTATACGGTGCTTTCCAACAAGAGACACAGGCGACACTGTGTAACACAGTGTAACACAGTGTCTACATTGGTGCTTTCCAACTACGACACAGAGAGACACAGAGCGACACTGCAAGACACAGCTCAAACTTGAGTTTGGCCGTGTCTGGCCGTGTCGGGCGTCAATAGTGCCAATACATCGAGCAAAGAAATTATTTTTTCAAGTGTGGTACTTGCAAATTTGTCATAAGACATTCCTTTGTTATTGGCGCCAAATAAAATTATACTTTGCTTGACGACGCACGTGTTCCAAGACACAAATTAAGAAGAAAATTAGAGTTTACAAAAAATGTCTTCGTGTTGGAGGAATAATGTACCGGACCCAAAACTCTTCGAGGGTAATCAATATTTATTATTTTTATTTAAGGAATAATTTATCTAAAAAACAATTCGTTGATTAACCATTATCCGTACGTATTTGATCGGATTAATTTGTAGGTTTATTCTTTTGTCGGTATTGTAAAGATGTTATTCCTACATTAGATAATATAAAATTCCATGCCTGTTTTAATGGAAAAGAAGTTTTCCTTGAAGGGGAAAAAGAGTTATACTCACGTGCAGTGAATATTCTCTGTAAGTAATTTCAAATAAAAAAGTATTTATTCTATACATATAAAACAAAGGGCTGTGTCAAAATATTCGCTGACATTCTTATAAATTAAAAGGTATAATAAAAATAGGTATTTAATATATATTGCAATCGTAGTCAAAGCTGAAAAAATAAAAAAAAAATTATTAAACATATGTAGGCAGTTGATGTGAAACTTCTCCTAAGCTGAGCCATAATTAATTGTAAAACCAATTTTATGTAAACGTTGTTATATAACAAAGTTATATACATAGTAGAGGTTGAGTTAGTATAAAGGAATAGAAATAATTTATCATCAAAGTCAGTGAAGATCACGATTTATCTAAAATGTATTTTTCTATTAAGAATTATACAGGAAAAATAACTTACCATATTCGAAAATAATATACTTTTCTTTGTTGCGAAATAATTATCAATCCGAATCTTCTTCTTTACGGGTTTGGTTTTTCTACAGACGGATTTGAATCTACGTTTTTTACTACGTTATACTCGTATAGTCTTTTACGCACTCTAGTGACCGTATCTAGTAACTTATCTGTTCCAATTAGACTACAGAATTGTGTTTCACTGTGTCACACTGTGTTACACTGTGTCACACCCTAGCATGCTTGTTGGAAAGCACACATAGTTCAGTGGTATAAACAGACAAATCTGTCTGTATTTTTTCTTTCGTGGTAGAACGTTCTTCTGCTGTTTGTATAGTTTTCTCATCTTTTTATTTTCCTGTGAATTTTGTAAAAACAGCGGACGGCATGGCTGAATTGCTATTAGATCCGAATATTCGAGGATGGGTATTCTTACCAATAGTTGTAATTACCTTCCTCGTAGGAATTATTCGGCATTACGTTTCGATATTACTTGCTTCGCAAAAGAAGGTTGAACTTCATCAGGTGCAGGATAGGTAATTAATTGTAATTTTACACGTCAAGATATTAAGATATTCCTAATTTTTTATAATGTTAAGATAAGTTTCAATTACTTATTTTAATTACATAGTGTTCTTTTATTCATTTCAGTCAAGTAATGATACGTTCTAGACTACTTAGAGAGAATGGTCAATATATTCCAAAAATGTCCTTTATTAGTAGAAGAAATTTTTTTAATAATGAAGAAACAGGATATTTTAAAACACAGAAACGTGCTCCAGTCTCAAGAAATCCTATGACTGATCCTAACATGATGACAGATATGTTGAAAGGAAATGTAACTAATGTGTTACCAATGGTTCTTATAGGTGGATGGATCAATTGGATGTTTTCTGGATTTGTTACAAGTAAATTGAAATTAGCATTTGATAGTTCTTGTTCTACATTAGTGGTTCTCAAACTGGAGTCACTTATAAAATGAAATTTTGGATTGGCTTAGATTAACCAGACATACCCTCATTGAATATATATTTGATAATAAAGACTTGCCATTTTTGGATATGTAATTGTCAGTTAAAAAGATTAGCACTAGTATATACTTTAATAATTGGTTAATTGTAAAAGGTCTGCAAGCAATCTGACAAATTTTAAAGAGACCATCATGTAAGGAAATCTAAATAAGTTTGAGTACCACTTTTCTACATAAATCGTATAGTATTAAATCTTTATCATTTTTTGTAAAACAAAAAATTTTATTTCAGCAAAAGTACCATTTCCATTAACATTGCGTTTTAAGCCAATGCTGCAACGTGGTATAGAATTAATAACTCTTGATGCTGCATGGGTTTCATCTGCATCTTGGTATTTCCTAAATGTGTTTGGTTTACGTTCCATTTACACGCTTGTGCTTGGAGAAAGCAACGCAGCAGACACCTCCAGACTTTTACAAGATCAAGTATCTGGTGCTGCAATGTCAATGCCACCAGATCCAAAAGCTGCATTTAAATCAGAATGGGAAGCTTTAGAGATACATGAACACAATTGGGCTCTACAAGGTGTGGAGGCAGATCTTATAGGTTCCCAAAGAACAGACTCTAGTTAATGTATGTGCTAATACAAAAAATTGAAAGTGTTTTAGATAAAATTACATGGGAGCATTTACTAATATTCAATATTTGAATTTTGTAGATGTCAAATGATAAGATATTGGATCTTTGTCAATGAAAAAAAACTTTCTAATTTTTAAATTAATATTGAGTAAATTAAGGACTTAGATGAAACAAAATATTTTATTTATAGGTCAATTGAAAATGGCAGTTTGTTACAGTTTTCGTTTTATATACAAAAAATGTTTTTACTAATGCAGCAATTTTTCCAGTTTCTATATTTCAGGAATACAAACAAGTCATTGCTATTTAATATTTACACTTCATTACACAATGTATACAATAACATGTACAATAGGTAGTTATTTTTAATATGTATATGAAGGAAAATAATATGTCTACATATTAAATTGTATTAAATTATCTGATAAAATCGAATATTTATATTTTAACCTTGAAATAAGCCAATTTTTACGTTTAAAATATCTTTTGATTAAGGTACTGATTTTGAAGGGCCCATTTTAGGATACAAATCTGTTCGACGATGGTTTTCACATGGCATATTTTTTCGAATTTGCTGCAATAATTCCAAATCGATTTCTGCTACTGCTATATTCGTTTTATCAACGCATTGTGCTATAACTGTTCCCCACGGATCGATGATCTAGTAAGATTTTATACAAGTTATGGCAAATATTTGTATTACATAAAAAAAATTCAAAGTATTCCATATCATTTTATATAAATAATTTACCATAGCGTGACCCCAGCTCACTCTCTTCTTGTTGTGTGTACCAGTTTGTGCTGCTGCTACAACGTAACATTGTGTTTCTATTGCCCGAGCACGTAGTACTACTTCCCAGTGTGCAGCACCAGTTTGATATGTAAAAGCCGATGGATACGTTAGAATTTGGGCTCCCATATTTCTCAGAGACAAAGATAATTCAGGGAAACGCATGTCATAGCACTAATTGTTTTGTTAAGCATATGTTTCACAGAAACCATTAACTGTTACATGTATTTTTTTAAATAAAGGATACAATACTAAGAGCAAGTTTCCCAATTGGTGTTGAAACGGGTGGTACAATTTTGTCTCCAGGCAGAACATAATCTGACTCCATTAACCTTACGCCACTATCTTTATTTTCCATATCGAATAAATGCATCTTACGATAGGTACTTACAATTTCACCTTCATCGTTTATTACTATATGTGTATTATAAATATGTTTCTGGTTATCATGTAGCTATAAGCATAATTATAATCTAAAGTAATTGGAAAATATAAAATGCTAATTACGTAAATGATTACTTGAGTATTATAATTATAAGAATTTATCTTACTGCTTCATGTAATCCACCTAATGATAACCAAATGTTATTAGCAATTGCAAGCTCTTTATAAAATTTTACTGTTGATCCGCTTAGAGGTTCTGCCATAGATACTATATCTTTCTTGTTATCTGCTAAATAATCGCATGCCTCAGGAAAAAATGCGATCTAAGAAATAATCTTATAGTTATTCTAACATTTATGAAATTTTTGGGTTTTTGTTATCTTGAAAGCACTTAACACTAGACTGACCAAGGTAGTCAAAATGACTTGTTTTACATTTTTCCTAAACGCTATTTATAAATTTTCTACTTCTATCTGGTAGACTGCAAGCGATTAAATCAATCAAATTTTTTCTTTCCTTCATTTCTTCTGTTCTAACATACTTACTTCACATTTTTAAATACATTGAATTAATACTAAAATTATGTATTAAAGTATTAAATATATCATATTTGAATATATTAAATAAATACTTGGAAAAGGTGGAATCAATAGGCAGAAAAGATGGTTGATTCAGTGATTTATGTTTTTAAAATAAATGTACAATATTTAGTCTATGACTTTTCAATGAACTGGAAAAATTTTTTAAAATATCTGAGTATCAGTCATTTTAACTAGTTTAGCAGTCCTAATGTTGATTTCTGGTAGCACTAGTGCTCATTGAATAAATTGTACGACAGTTAATAATTTTTATACTCACACTAGCAGATCTAGATTTTGCTTTTTCAACTAATTCAGTCACAGTTTGCAAATTTTTTTGCTTATCACCTGTTGATGTCATTTGACACACAGCAACTAACGGATTCGTCATATTGACATGAGAACAAATTTGTCTTCTGAAAAATAATATAAATCATAAAGATAATAGATAGTCTTGAAAACAAATTACAGATGACATTGATAAAGCAGTTTAGATTTTATTTTAGGAATGTCATTTGTATTTTCACTTATTTTTAAACATTACATTGTATTAATTAATTATAAAATGTACATGAAATTCATTATTTCGTTTCGTTTTATAGCACTTCTTTACAGCTATTACCTGAAATGTTTAATGAGTGTAGAGTTGACAGTAAATCTTATATTCAACATTTTTTTACTATAGCAGTACTATTTTATGTTTGTATAATTTTCAATATTTTAAGATTTCAATGATACATATACTCGTTTTTTAGATAAGATAATGTTACAAAGGCTCTATTGAACGAAACAAAAAGAAAATTAAGTTCTTACAAATCACAAATTTCATTTGTAGACTATTTATACGAAATCCTATAGGTTAGGAAAGACTCTTTTGGAGCAGAACACACGGAAGACACTAATATGGACGATGGACTAAAGCAGTGAGTCTAGCTACTTGATCACTTCTTGGTTCCTTCGAGCAACTCCGCCTGCTTCTCCCAACCGTTCTGTTTCGCCCAACCAAGCTTGCCTTGCCTTTCACCTCGCAGGTTCGGATCTATTGGCACGAGCGTGGTAGCATACTGGGGCGACATTCGCAACTAACCGCTCGCGCTGGAAAGACGTGCCGCTCTCGCCGACGACAGTAAACAAATCGATGCGCGTGACGCATCGATTGGGATTATACGTCGAGAAACAGTTTCAGATCGCACTACGTCGCGTGTAGGATAAAATAACAGTGTTATTCGTAAAAAAGTATGCTCAGATATGTCTTAAAATCTAAGTCTCAGGCGATATAATTTAATTTCCAGCGCAAATAAATGGAAAATTCAGCGTTGTAAGAACGTTCGCCCTCGCGTCAAACAATACATTGTGGGCCGCCGCGATTGTCTTGCTGATAGATTTTAAGATTTCAGGCAGGTACAACAAAGAAGAGCAGGTAGACGAACGAAATCTTTGCGGTAATTACTGAATACATATGAGAAATTTCAATCCGGTACCTTTCGGTACTTCTTAGTTATTCAGTTTTTAAATGAACCGTGTATATATAATGAGTACATGATATATGCGACGTAGTGCGATCTGAAACTGTTTCTCGACGTATAATCTCAATCGATGCGTCACGCGCATCGATTTGTTTACTGTCGTCGGCGAGCGCGGGACGTCTTTCCAGCGCGAGCGGTTAGTTGCGAATGTCGCCCCAGTATGCTACCACGCTTGTGCAAATAGGTCCGAACCTGCGAGGTGAAAGGCAAGGCAAGCTTGGTCGGGCCAAACAGAACGGTTGGGAGAAGCAGGCGGAGTTGCTCGAAGGACCCAGAAATGATCAAGTAGCTAGACTCACTGGACTAAAGGAAGTATACACACATATAAACATATTTATATGTACATATATACTCACGCATGCACACATACTTAATTCTATTTTCATCGCGCGTAAAGTTTTGCGCGCAGATTGTGCTGATTTTTAAAAACAGTAGGAATTTTAAACAATATATATGGAAGTAAGGTAGTTTATTTGCTGTGGTCTGGAGAGAAAAACTTTAAATTCAGATCTGAAAACCGGTTGGCGATGTCCGTTAAAAAATTTGAGAAAAAGAAATTGATATAAACGTAGGATTGAGTAGTATTAAGATATGAAAAACTGAAAATATTAAGTCAAATATATTATGTAAAATAGATGGGTGTAATGAAAAGTACGAACGTAAAATAATAATAATAAAAAAAAAAATAACAGTTTGTTGCAGCAGTAGCATATTCCTTTTACTTCGTTATTTCCCTACTTCAAGTTTACCATCGGGATATTAATATTTTCTATCACGTAATGTAAATAATACCTTACACTTACTTATTCTTTTCTTTACTCTATTTTATTAAATTGTTGTAGCATATAATATACAAGTGAATTACACATTCATTTGTTAAATTCATTTATTAAGCAGAAATAATGCTTTCGTTCGTAGAGTTATGTTACGTTCTCGTTAAAAAGTCAATAACAAAAGGACAGTATATATTCTATGGAAAAGAAATCACAACTTACTAATGAATCAGTTCAATCACCATCAATAAATACTACCGTTCTATTCTTGTAAATGCATTCATATTAATTTAACACCAAAAAGAAAATGTAAACATTGAAAATCATGTAGGAAAAATAGTATGCGAAACGAGCAATAATATCACATACTCTGACCCTTCTCTCTCTTTTTCTTTTTCTCTCTCTCCTTCTTTCTTTCTTTCTTTCTTACAATAAAACAGTATCTGAAATATCTAATAAACTCTCAGAAGTATTCGGGGGTAAAACGGGGAAAAATAGAAGGATGGGGTATCGTATTGCAGGCTGCGAATCACCATGTATTAGTATTTTTCCTACCGTATAAGCTGTGATAAAATCGCTTAGATCGACACGCATACTTCGATACACACACACTCATTTGCCTTTAGTGGCTCGTATCGCCTTGCAAATTTCAATCCACGGATGCCCGTAGGAACTGCAAATGTCACAGACGTTAGACGAGCTTGAAGATGGTTGACTAGGTTGGTGGCCCGGTGTACTTGGTGAGGATGACCCTTCTCTCTTCAATTTATTACACGTGCTTGACGATAGATGTAAAAAGTCGACCGATGATGGTAGAGATGCTGGCGCGCGAATTTTACGCGACGAAGGTAAAGTTGCCGAGTTATAAGATGAGTTTGATGACGGTAAAATTGAGGGCGATCGCTCGAGCGATGGAGATTTTGCCGCCTGTATTGACCGGCTTGAAGGCGACGATAGGCGCATACACCGTAAAAGGTTGAGTCAATCATTGAGCAGACCTTGAGAAACGCTAATCAGCTGTTCCTTCAAGACACGGAAGGATGGTCGTACTTCCGGGCTATGGGCCCAGCATTTTCGCATTACCTGGAAGAGCATAGAATTTCTATTGTTTCGTACAACTTACTTCTATTCTGCATGTTTATACGTCAGGTGTCTATACAGAGGTGGATTAAATTCAGTTGAGGCCCTAGGCGTAGAAGAGAATATTGGGCCTCTTAAAAGTAGGGGGACTGGGGAAATATACGTAGTGCCAGGTTTTATCGCCAGTTGTAAACTTGTACGTGATTAAAATTGTACACCATGACACAACTTTGGTGTCACGAGAACATAGCGCACAGTTGGATTTTTGCAGAATCCGTCAGAAATCGGGGCTTAGGGCGAACGTATTGTTCAGACGCCGTTAAATCCACCTCTGTGTTAATCTTTAAAAGTTATCCTAGAAACCTCGTAAACTTCTTTGAAGCAAGCCTTAGGTCTCTCTAGGATGATTCCACGTTGAACTCTTTCAACGACCTCCGTGTTCTTTAGACGACCATAAGGCATCTTTCCGCACGTGAACACCTCCCACATAAGTACTCCGTATGCCCAAACATCAGACTTTGAGCTGAAGCGTGTATAATTCAGTACTTCCGGCGGTGCCCATTTAATTGGGAACTTGGTTCCTCCGCTACTGGTATACTGATCATCGAGCACGTACCTATGGATGTTTGAATTGAACGATTAAAAATTCTACAGATTTCTTCCATTCGTAAAATGTATAGTTCAAAGGGCAAGAATACCTTGCTAATCCGAAATCAGCAACTTTTACTACGTTCTCCGAACCCACTAAACAATTGCGTGCAGCAAGATCTCTGTGAATGTAGTTATGCCTCTCCAAATAGGCCATTCCTTTGCAAACCTAAACGTATTGTAATTTTAATCACATTATTTTTAATTTTTATTTAATTTTATTAATTGCAATAATACAAATCATTGAATCATGGCGTAAATTCGTTTGGTTGCCGCATGTAATCAGATTTCATTATGGGATTGTTAAATTTCAAAATTACTATAAGTTTTCGAAAGAAAATGATAACGTCTATCTGGTCTGATTAATCAAAGGCAGCATAATGTAAATATCGGAGATGCATTTGCAGATCAAACGGTTAATTTCGTCGTATCCGACGTATTCCTTGAACTTAGAATTAGCAGCGTAAAATGATTGTATATTTCGTCCACTAAAAAATTAATTACCACAATAGATAGAAGCTGAACAATAACGAACAAATCGAAACATTTACACAATATTTTCGGAAATGGAAAAATGGGAATTTCTATTCAAATTGTACTAATCAATTTCCTTCAAAATGGCAAATTGTTGTTATTATCAATAATTATAATAATATATAATAATTATAGTTATACAGTGCGACCTGTGAATAAGAACGGAAAAGCCGCCGCGGGGAAGTGTTTTTCTCGGAAGCCGAGTACCCCCACCATGAGTGCGGCCATTCAAATGAGTGTTGCCATCCTCACCCATATAAATAAAAGCGTTGTATGTTTCCATGTAGTTATGCGTTTGTATATAAAGCGCGCTCGGAAATTAAGTCGGAGTGGGGGACCGTGAGCGAACACCAGACTGGGGAAGTGTTCTTATTCTCAGTCATTCTCAGCGTTCTTATTCCCAGGTCGCACTGTATATGTAATAATAATAATAATAATAATAATAATAATAATAATAATAATAATAATAAATATAATTCGAACCAAAGAAAGGAAAAAATTATTGCACAACAGAATGGCCAAATATAAATATATTACTGTAATTATGACAAACAATGAGACATTAGATCGTAGAATGTTTCTTTTTCTAAATCCAAGACAAATGAACCTCTACGTTTTTTCTACTGTTGTAGAGAGTAGAATATGTACGAGAGTGTTGCAATTAAAAGTACCTGTATGCACATGTCTAATAAGAGGCCAACATTTGCGCCTAATGTTGCTTCGTGACGACGGAGGTAGTTCAGGAGAGATCCATGTCGCATATATTCCGTAACGATGTAAATCGGTCTATCCTTGCTGCAAACTCCATACAGTTGGACTAGGTTCTGATGTTGTAGTTTTCTGTTTGGAATAACGCATACATTATTTCTCACTTAAAATAACAACACTGACATTGTTTCACGCTTTTCGATTTTTACCGCTACGGTCGTTGCACTCTGTATATACCTACTGTTTAAGAATGGTTTTGAACCACTGATGCTATGAAATGTTAAATGATAATTTAATATCAATTTTCTAGAGGTGATGGGAGAGGATTTGAATTTCAGCCTACTAATTACGAGTTTGGACCCTTATCATCTTATCCAATATACGGAGTGTCAATGCACTTCACAGCCCGTGGCAAATGTTTTTTTAGTCTTTACTGGCCGAAAAAGCCAAGAGTTGCTTTGTCAACGACGAAAGAACAGTTTTGTTTTCGGTTATTATTGGCCGAGCTCAAACTTTTCAGGCATGATATGAAGAAAATGGGAGACGCAAGCAACGAGCAAAAGTTTGCCATAGGCCATCAAGTCGTTTGCGCTTGGTAGTTTCCTAGAAGGTAAAACCATAGTACCTTACCGGTCGTTTCACCGGTTATGAAATAACGACATTACTTTTCAACAGTAAATACAATAAATACAGCTATTGATAATTCAAAAAATTACATATTTTCCTTTCACTGAATCGATCATTTGACTACGCATAATATGGTTAGTGTTGATCGAATAATTTTCTTCCAAAATAAAACATACGTCATAACTTTAGCTTCTTCTATAAAGTCATCCTCGGACATAGTTCCCTCTTTCATCATTTTAACAGCAACATCAATGGAACCGCGCCACTTTCCTCTTCGTACGACTCCAAATTGTCCGGAGCCAAGTTCTTCTAAGAGATGTAACTCCGCTGGATCTATCTCCCATTTATCTGTGAAAGTTCAACAGTGAGAATGTTTATTTTATACTTTTTTGGAGCGAATTGCTATGGTAATTTCACCTATGGCATCCTGTTCGAATTACGTTCCGAATCACCGAGGATACAAAATATGAATTGATACTTTAGAACAGTCAAGTCAAGGTTTGGCTCGACAGAGCCGTTTCTCGAGCTGCTCCGCCTGCTACTCCTTCCTATACACTCGAGAGCTCGCTGATTGACTTTGCCTCCCCTTCATAGTAGCGGACCTATTGGCATGAGCACGGGTGTATTCGGGGCGACATTCGTAGTCAATCAGTCGCGCTGAAAAAGTCGTGCCTTGCGCGTCAGTCGCGGAGATCAGAACGTCGTGCGTGGCACGTCGATAAAGGTTATTTGTCGAAATACAATTTCACACCGCACTATATCGCATGTAGGGTAATACAAAAGTATTGTTAGTGAAAAAGTATGCTCGAATATGTGTTAAATAAAGTACAATTAATATATTATAATATTTTTGGGCTTCTGGCGACGATTTTACCGAAATTAACCACTACGTTATGCATTACGACTAAATATAGTATTGTGTTCCAGCACCAATAGTTGTAAATCAATTATTAGCGCAAATTGTTAAAAGTAACTACACGATAATAGAACGCTAGGTTTCCCAGCGTAAAAGAACACATTGTTGCCGCCGCAGTTGTCTTAAATGTTTTCAGTAACTTTATTCGTCTCAAAATGCTCGACGCAAAGTTCTAATATACCAATTAAAACATAATTAATTATAAGAAGCTCTTAGTAACAAAGAGTGGTTCTCCCTCGTTTAATTTCAATGTTGTTTTGTAATAAAATGCCAAAGTACTGTCAATTTTACATATAGAGATGTATCTCAACGGTTTCTTTCATCTGTATGATTGTTAAAAAACATTTTCTTCATTTATATTTTAATGCGATTTCTCGACAACGATTCAGCGGAAAAGGACATTGATACAGTGGAATAGATTTTCAGAAGATAACTTTGTAACAAAGAGTGCATTTGCATATTTCCGTGGGTAATGTGGAAACCTATATTACCTCTTTACTGTTAAAAGACAACACAACATTGTACAATGTATCGCCCCAATAACTTCTTACATTATTCTACATTCTTTGAGGCGAACAAGTTTGCATTTTGCTGTCGCAAAATTTTTAAAATATAAATGTCGCCCCAATATACCGCCACATGCTACCACGCTTGTACCAGTAGGCACGACCGTAACGCCGCCGGTGTGCCTGTGAATCAGTGACATCTCGGCTGTATGTGTAGGTGAAGGAGGCGGCGCAGCTCGAGAAACGGCTCTGTCGAGCCAAACCTTGACTTGACTGCTTTAGAACATATTTCCCAGAGGTAACAGGTCATTTAACCCGAGGCCTATTAATTGCGAACCCGAGTCTTTGCTTCCTTATTCACAATAGTACCTACTTCAGTTTTGAATATGTATCTTACAGAAAGAAGTACTTTAATTTCTAAGACTCTGGATGACTTCCTCCATCAGTCATCCAGCAAACTACGGCCAGCGGGTCAGTCCATGCTTAGAGGTCCAATCGGACCCGTAGCATATTTTTAAATAATAGTACAAAAATGTTCAATTTCAGTATTTTAAAAAAGTAATATTGTAGCATGGCGAATATTATAAAGGCTCGAAGCGACGAGCTTCGGGAGGTTTCGAGAGGCCTCTGGAGGCATCAAGACGCATCAAGACGCATCGAGACGCATCGAGAAGCATCTAGAACAGGCTGTTGAATTAGTTACACGCCGCGAGCCTTTTCTGAGTCGCTCCGCCTGCTTCTCCTTCCCAACTATTATACCCAACCAGGAATGACTTGCCAGACTCGGCGTATTACACGAGTATAGTGGCGCTTTAGGGCGCCATTCGCCTCTGTTCGCTCGCGCTGGAAAGACGCCGCGCACGCCGATTACGGAAAAAAAAATCGATGCGCGTATCCCGTCGACTGACGTTATCTGTCAACGAACAGTTTCAGATCGCGTCACATGGCGTTTAGGTTAAAACAAAAGTATTACTAGTAAAAAATTATGCTCAGATATGTCTTGAATTAAATGCGATTAAGAGATTTTAATGTTTTTGGACTTCCGGCGGTGGTTTGGCAAATTCGGCAGAGAATAGTGACAGGAATAACATTGAAAAACTTATATTGTATCTCAAAATGCCAATGGAAACATTGAGGGTATCTAATTTAAACAACGTAAACATATATTTCTATTTGTGAATATATGTTTTCATTCAATGTAGATATATATTTCTGTACAAACAATGAAGTTTTCCTTCAAGTAAAGTTGAAGAAATAAATAAATAAAAAAATTAGTATTGCATCGATATTATCTCCACAATATTATGAAACTTTTATATATACATATAACATTTTCTTCTAAAATAAATGGTTCTACTGTGCATACATACAACAATCATAACGATAGTTTATTAAAATTATATCCAGTAATCTTGAATTTGTTACCTCTTGTTTCTTTAATTCATATGTATACTAAAGAAACAGTTGTGTTACGATCTAGCACGCGCACGTATAAATTAATTTCCAACGCAAATAATTTAAAAATACGGCGACAGCAAAACGTTAGCTCTCGCGTCAAAGAATACATTGTTGCCGCCACGGTCGACTTAGCAAGAGATTTTAACCGGTTGAGTGTCAAGCAGCGAAAACGCGCTTCTTTCATTTTGTATCGAAGAATGCAACAAAGTAAAATTTCAATGTTTTTCTGCAAACAATTTGTTAATCGCATTTAATTCAAGACATATCTGAGCATACTTTTTTACTAGTAATACTTTTGTTTTAACCTAAACGCCATGTGACGCGATCTGAAACTGTTCGTTGACAGAAAACGTCAGTCGACGGGACACGCGCATCGATTTTTTTTCCCGTAATCGACGTGCGCGGCGTCTTTCCAGCGCGAGCGAACAGAGGCGAATGGCGCCCTAAAGCGCCACTATACTCGTGTAATACGCCGAGTCTGGCAAGTCATTCCTGGTTGGGTAAAATAGTTGGGAAGGAGAAGCAGGCGGAGCGACTCAGAAAAGGCTCGCGGCGTGTAACTAATTCAACAGCCTGATCTAGAAGCATCGAGAAGCATCGAGAAGCATCGAGATGCTTCGGAGATCGGCAATGGACCGCGGAAGGGAGTCGCAAGGAGCGAGGCGCGATCCGCGAGAGCAAGCTTGACAACGCGACTGTTGACTTTCACGACCAAGGGTAGCAACGAGCGGGTATAAAATAGGGCTTGCAACGCTACAGAATTCTTCTTCTGCGCCGAGAGAGAGGACGAGGTAATACCATCGGCCGCTCTCGGTTAGCCGTAGGGCCTCTCTGGCAGGAGAGTACGGCGAATAGCTGGACGCCTGCTTAGAGGGGGGAAACGGGAGAGTACGGGAGCGTTCCGGGGTCCTCGTGAGAAACGAGAGAGTACAGAGCATATCCTGGACGCCCGAGACGACTTAGACAGAACGAAACGGGATAGTTGTCGAATTTAAATAGATTTCGAGTTACGCAGTATATTGGTAGATTCACGTCTTTCTAAATAAATTGCAAGTCCCTTTGTCAAGCTTGATCTATTTTATGAAATTTCGCTCTACCGAATAAAATTATCCAACCCTTGTAATCCTTTACCCATTTGTAAAAAAGGAATAAAACTCAAAAAATAATTCCACTGTCTCCAGATCCTTATCACGACCCGAAGTTCCACAAATCCTACTTAAACAATGGCAACAATATATATTTTTTTTTAATTCTATTGACTTTTAGAAAGAAATATGTTGGTCCGACAAAATTCGCTCTATTTTTTGGCCCGTACCTAAAAAAGTTTGCCAATCACTACCCTATATAATCCCCATATGTGTTACGATTAAGAACAATCTAATTTACAGTTGATAATGCACAAACCATGACTGAGACCAGCAGTTGGTGGTACAGGACGATCGCAAGGGCTAGTTTTCAAACGGCTGGCCAGTCCTCCGCTATTATGCCTGTGATAGTTTACTAAATCAGGAATCGAGCCACAGCAATGTTTCTCTGAGAGATAAAATTCTCCTCTGGTATTCTGTTTAATGTGGTAGTGCTTCACGTGAGGGTGCGGGCTGTATAGCAATATATCCATAAATTAGTCTTTTATACTGTGATATGTACCGTGCGGCTCGTCAGACGTGTCACCTAGGAGGTAAGCCTGTTTCGGCAGAGTCTGATTCGCCAGGCGTCAAGCGTCATGCCTCTTGTCACACGTACACGAAGCCACTTGACGTTCTACCTCGCGATTCGTTAAAAGAGCTACATATACAAATCGAACTAAAAGACGAAAAGAGAGAACGCTGCAGATCGAAGCAAGGGAGACAACGCGATTTGGGTGGCGACAGTGAGGACATCGGCGTAGGCACCAGATTTCTAACATCTCTATAGTGAAAACAGAATAAACTCCGGCAGAATTACCCCCACCACATGGGGAGATTCTCCTTGATGAATCGAAGCGCGCGACGAGACAACAATGTAATACAATGTCTCGCTCCTCCAGACAAACTAATAAGAATATTTGAATGCTACGACTTTGTCGGGTGCTTCCTCTAAGAGGCTGAGCGAGTGGACTCCAAGAAACAAAATGGTACGAATAGGCGGTTGAAAACAAGAAGCTCCGCCGCCCAGGTGACAAGCTTGACGAGCCGCACGGAGATATCGATGTAATAAAAGTATATTTACACTTTTGTATAGAGCGAGAGGGTGTAGAGCCCTTTGGTAGAAGAATTGCGAACTACAAAACATCCTTCTTTGTCTTCTTGTTTCAGCAATGATTCAGCGCGTTGTCTCGACATGTCACCTACATACCATCTGAAATAAAAGAAATGTAAATTTGAACAATTGTTTTATCGTTTTGTTTCGTAGACTAAATTAAACTTAAGTGAGTACGTACTCATACTTTTGAAGACCCAATAGTTCCTTTTCCTTCACGTAATTACTGGGAATGTAGCCGATAGATCTGAAATTGTATAAAGGTAATTTTGAAATCGTTTTCGTAAATGTAATACAAGAAACCATTGTTGATGCCATGGTGTTTTCATAGGTTCAAGTTCTATAATAAATTATATAAAGTTATACATGACTTTGTAGCAATTGTTTAAATTTGTTTCACAAGTTTATTATCGTAAATTATTGCAGTATGTTGTAGTAAATCATCGCAGTTTACTATCGAAAAATTGTTGTAGTATATTGTAGTAAATTATCGTACTCTACTATAGATCAATTCTTGTGTTTTATTGTAGTTTATTGCACACTAGTTCTTTTCATGAATTTACTGCAGAAGAAAAATCGTTTATACAGGCATCTCTCGAATAACACGATTAATTGGTTTCGTGTTATTTGATACTGATCATTCATACAATTTTGCAAAGAACGGTTCGTGCTATTCAAAATTGTGCAAATTGTGAAATTTGTACATTCGGTACCAAAAATTAATTAAGACAATATTAAAAATAGCACAATTTTTTTTATATATTTTCAGTTGTAACATTTTAGTTGTACAAAAATAATATAGAATTCATTCAACACATATTCAGTACACAACTGAACTGTGTGAGTTGATTTCTAATAGTAATATTTGCGACTTCGTATACTTCGAATTCCGTGTTATTTAAGGGTTGTCGCAACTTTCAACCGTGTTATTCGCGACTTTGTGCAATTTAAGTACCGTACTATTCTAGGGATGTCTGCAATTAGGATGTCCACATATGTATTCGATTTGTGTCACTCTTGTCTCGCTATCTCGACATATCTTTTAGGGATCGACCGGATAACTGTCAAGGTTTTGATATCTGTTTATCATTAACACCTTATAAATATACAATGTTCGGCTGGAGTGTTTTGCATCTCCTTCTGATTTCAGTTTGTACTCCTCTGTCAAAAAATAACAAATGTATACAATCTTTCAATGACAAAATATCACATATTTCTTTTTGGCTTATACGGTAATTTGCAATAAGGTCCCTTTTTTGGTCGAGCGTTTCAGTTCGAACCTTTGAGAGCATGGACACTTTATTTACAATGGAAATAGAGGAATACGATAAAAGGGATGAGAAATATATTTTTCAAAAATTCAAGATATTTAATTCATCTAATTCTTGCATTCATTGACAAATATTTTCTGTACTATATTATAATACATACCCATGTTCATCTTTAACTTTCCACCAGTGTTCTTGAGAGTCATCCAATACCTCGTACTCTGCACCCTGAAATTAGGAAACGGTTATATAGCAAAACCGAATAGGTAAGAGAAAAAAGTTGTTGAGAAATTCAAGTTCATTATAATTACACATTCCCTCGCGGGAGGGAGAATTCTATTATTATTTTCAGAACACGACAATGAAATTCAAAAGAAACTTTTTATAATAGACCGCGTTCACCATTAAACTGGAAGTCTATCCAATCTGGTGATTCACTGACCGAGATTTATCCAATGCAGCGAATTTTTGATCAAGTTATAGCTAGAAGGAGAGAGAACAAAGGTAGAGAGAGAGGGAGAGAGAGAGAGAATAGATTTCGCGGTAGAAAAGCAATTTAAATTGAAAAGGAAACCCGAGCTATATGTACGGTGCATCGTGTCCCCGGAGAATTCTTTCATGTTCGGATGCGACAATGAAAGTAGCCAATCAGAATGAAATAGTAGATAAAAGATTTGATCTGGAAAACGGAATTCGTTTAACGATTTAAATGTCTTCTTTGTCGGATCCAACGATCTGTAATTTAATTGCCCGTAAAATCAGAGAAATTATGTGTTACTTCCAGCGCATTTCCAAAGATTCTTCCCTTCAAAATCTTTTATCCGCTGAAATTATTCG
This sequence comes from Cerceris rybyensis, assembly GCA_910591515.1. Lineage (NCBI taxonomy): Eukaryota > Metazoa > Arthropoda > Insecta > Hymenoptera > Crabronidae > Cerceris > Cerceris rybyensis. Next base: position 1,033,613 of record OU342796.1, on the reverse strand, counting down.
TAATATAATATTAAAATTTGTAGCAAAAAAGAAAATTAAAAAACAGTTGGCATTGCGACAGCCAAGTTTTTCGTTAATATTTTCTACTGGTCTCAAATTCATAACATTTAATAACAATTTAATGTATACATTTACTTAAATATAATATAATCTGAATATTCGGATTAATACAGGTTATCATTATCTCTAATAAAAGTTTCTACCATTTATTCTCATAAATTCGCGGACTACTTATAATTAATAATTAAGAATATGATAAGGGGCGTTTACAATTAATTTCGTCGCTGTAATACTTCATAATGTAATTATTCCCCTTCAATGTGGATGATTGCCGATATAAAACATACGTGTCAAATGTTTTTTCGACAACTATCTATCATATAATTTTCATGAAATCAGCTGTACGGGTTCGGCATGTTTTGCCGCACGATCTCTTTTGAAAGAAAATTTCATGTAGTGTAGATCCAAAAAGACCTCTGCGCTACAAAAACGTGTGACTCTGGTAACACGTAAATAAAAAACAAAATTTTGAAGTTTTCCAAAAATTATTAAATTGAGAACATTGTTACATACGGCCCTGAGTCCAAGAAAATTAGACTCTCCACCTCGCGCTCGGGGTCGGAAATCTACCACATGTGCTGCCGAACTCTTCGATCAGACCCGAAGTCGCTCTGTTTGCATAGAATAATTACACTAGAAAATAGGAACTCGAACAGGCGACAGAACTCGTAACCACAGACACCTTTCCTATTACATCCCTCAGGAAATTCCTGGAAATAAAAGTACCCTACCATTTTTTCGACCTATAAAAGATCGACCGCAGATCATGTCGAGGGCTTAGTTCTCTAAAACACTGTCACGCTGTAGGACCGATTAGACTACGCGGATAGATCTCCTCGTTAGACGAAACTTCAAGTTTTCGCTACGTGTTAACCGTATAGAATACGCGCCGAGTCCGCGATATCTATTAGGCATTTCAAGTTCTAATACCCCGCATTCCCTCAGTGTGGCAAAATAGAGAGTAGTGCAAGTATGTGCGTGCGATTACATTACACTAACTCCACGTTACACCTTTGCACAACATATACAGTACACTTTAACTGTAACAAGCCATTTGTAAGAATTATAACTTGTTCGAGTCTTTAATCACTTCGGGTTTACATCCTTTACAATCACCTATTAGAAATCACCATCCTGTGATACCACAGCAATATATGTTTACTGCTCGAGGTGTATTGCAACAATTATAAAGTTACGTCAGCCTTACTAACATTCCCGTGGTATCTTGTGTTAATCACACGAGATAGTCCACAAGTGTTCCAACCTCCTGTGGCATCTACTGTTAATCATACATAGGATTGTCCACGAGTGTTCCAACCTCCCGCGGCATTTCGTGTTAATCGCACGAGATAGTCCACAAGTGTTCCAACCTCCTGTGGCATCTAATGTTAACCATATACAGGATTGTTCACAAGTGTTCCAACTTCCTGCTGCTATCTCTTGTCAGCTATACACGAGAGTGCTCGTTACTAACAACTTCTAAAAACCCAACATCCAAACGAACACTCCACCTTATTGTTTTACCTCGGCCACTCGCAACGCTCCTGGCCCTGGCACGTAACAACATCAATGGGCAACGAGACGATCAAATCTCTACGTTATTAATATTGCTTGAAATTATACGGTCTGTCAGAAAGTATAGAAAAACTTTTATTTCAATAATTTACAAAGGGCGAGGAGTTAATAACAGACACCTGGTCAGAGCAGAGTTATAGAAAATCGTTGGTAATCAAGTAGACACTAACAATAAGTGTAGCAATCTTTGCACAATTGCAACTAGTATGAAAAGGTAAACTCTATGAAAGCGGTGAGTCTGCCTGATTATGCTGCCGAAAAGTCATGCTGTATTGTCGCGCGAAATTATCTCGATTTGTCTCCATACTCTAACATTATTGTTTACTATTGTAGGAATTAATTCAGTTTATCTGCCCAGAATGTTCCTTCAAATGTGCTCATAGTATAAAGACAATAACTTTAGTTGTCGAATTTCTTGATGCCAATTATTTATTAGTAAAATTATTACATACTAGTATAATGCCTAATTCATTAATCGAATTAAGTCGTAATTCAATAAAGAGAAACAGATTTTTTTACAATACCGTAAATAAATTCAAGATGTTTCAATTCGATCTAAGAAAATTCACAGATGTGCTCGCATATGTGTAGAAATCGAATAACGTTACATCAACCACGACCACAATTCTGACATTCCGGTCAACCATATCATTCCTATTTTCCTGTCATTCATATTTGCTCACCGTTGCTCTATACGCACAAACCTACATATATATCCAGAAATACATATTTCGATGTATTCCGGTCGACCCAGTTTTTCCTATTGCAAAATGTTCCACGTTTCCACCGTAATATCAGTGCCATCGGGTCGGATGAAATTGAGCGAAAACGTATAAATGATTCCGTACGTGATGGCTGACCTAACGTTTACCTATTTCCCTTCATCGAATTCGAGTTACAATTTGTATCTCGATCTGTCTTTAACTCTTGCACTATGGTGCAATTTGGGCAGCTCTTGTACGATGTCAACGGTGAAATTGGTCTTCTCGGTAATTGGGATCTCTATTTGTACGTTTTTGAAGAAGGAAGATACTTCAATATAAAATAATACTAGGAGAATTACTGCCCTCGAAGGGTTAGTAAAAGACTTAGTTAGAATTCTGCAAAAGGGTCTAGCCGAATAAGGGGGTCAAAAGTGCCCTTGAGCCGATTTTATTCGACAATGGGTCATTCGACAGGTGATGATGAAAAACCATTGCACACAAATTTTTAATCCGATTCCTTCACCGGGAGGGTAGTTATAGGGTAAAATCGAAAAACCAGTTTTTGCCTCATTTTCCCCAATTAATGTGGAGCAAAAATTCCAAAAAAATTCTAACACGTTCTAAACATGAATGTACACGTTAGGGATTTTTTTCAGATTTTTCCTTTGCAAGTTACATTCACGAAAAATGAAAAATCGAAAAAAAATTTTTTAAACATCTATTTCGTAGTGAAATCTTCCGAGCACAACTTTTCCTTTTTACAGTAGTTGCATAGTGTTATCATTGTTATACCCTAATTTTATTAGATTTTTTGAGTACGGTGCATCACGGTCGGAAAAATCAAAAACCGATTTCTGGGACACATTTTAGGCTGAAACTCGCCCATTATCTGCCATTCTTGCATGATTTTAATACAGTATGTTCATATTGTGACCTTCAATGTTTCTGCATAGAAATATGTAGATGTTAAAGAACAATATCGGGATAATTAAATAAATTGCTGATTCTATGGTATTTATAACATAGAATTTTAACCGTTCTTTCAAAAGCATTAATGGCGCAGTGGCTATGGTGTCTGCCTGTGGAATCGCTGGACACTTTATTGTCGCGGGTTCGAATCTCCATGTGGGACTTAAGTTTTTTTCTGTAATTTTTTTTTATTGTTTATTAAAGACATAACAATATTCAGTAGTAACTTTAAAATGTTTCACAGATACTCCTAAAAATAATTATACAATATATTTTTTTCTTCATCGACTCTTTCCAGTCATGTCACGATTTACAATTACAAGTACTTTTTTACATTCTGTACATTGAATTTTATATTTCTTTCATATTTAAAATATATTTTCATACATTGTAATAAACCAATATCTATGAACAATATAAAATGTTTGAGAATACTTATAATTGCAAAACTTTGCATGTCTAATTGTAAGAAAAGCATGTATTACGATTATTTTTCTATAGGTTTTATATTGTTGAAAGGCATAAAAATATCTGTGAAACATTTTAAAGCTACTACTGAATATTGTTATGTCTTTAATAAACAATAAAAAAAAATTACAGAAAGAACTTAAGTCCCACATGGAGATTCGAACCCGCGACAAAAAAGTGTCCAATGATTCCACAGGCAGACACCATAGCCACTGCGCCATTAATGCTTTTGAAAGAACGGTTAAAATTCTAGGTTATAAAGACCATACAATCAGTAATTTATTTAATTATCCCGATATTGTTCTTTAACATCTACATATTTCTATGCAGGAACACTGAAGGTCACAATATGAACATACTTTATTAAAATCATGCAAGAATGGCAGATAATGGGCGAGTTTCAGCCTAAAATGTGTCCAAGAAATCGGTTTTTGATTTTTCCGACCGTGATGGACCGTACTCAAAAAATCTAATAAAATTAGGGTATAACAATGATAACATTATGCAACTACTGTAAAAAGAAAAAAGTTGTGCTCTGAAGATTTCAATACGAAATCGATGTTTAAAAAATTTTTTTTCGGTTTTTCGTTTTTCATGAATGTAACTTGCAAAGGAAAAATCTGAAAAAAATCCCTAACGTGTACATTCATGTTTAGAATGTGTTAGAATTTTTTTGAAATTTTTGCTCCACATTAATTGGGGAAAATGAGGCAAAAACTGGTTTTTCGATTTTACCCTATAACTACCCTCCCGGTGAAGGAATCGGATTAAAAATTTGTGTGCAATGGTTTTTCATCATTACCTATCGAATGACTTATCGTCGAATAAAATCGGCTCAAGGGCACTTTTCACCCCCTTATTCGGCTAGACCCTTTCGCTTTCTTTGGACATTATATGAAAAAATAACATCTTTTCGTTAATTTTTCCACTTTAATGTCAATGAATTTTCGTGAATATTCTTGAGTACCGATAAATTGGGATTTTGATTTTTTCACCAGAAAAACAATTACACTTGAGATAGTATCAAAACTTTATTTCCAAAATTATATTAATCATTAGTATCGAATAACACGGTTTATATGATTTAAACGTAGCACGGAAGTAAGAGTCGTAAGACGTCGCGAGTTGTAAATCGTGTTGCTGTATTTTATCTGTAATAATTAATAGTTAATATATCTCTAGTATATATCTTGTTAACAAAACCCTTAAATTGTTATTATTGAAAAAGGAGGTTCTGCCTTTCAAAACAAAATCCGTATATTCTACAGTACTGAATTATAATCAATAGTTCTAGTGTTAAAATCGGAATAAAGAAGAATACCAAAGGCCATCATGTAACAGTTACATTATAATTGATGATAGCATATATAAAGTGGACAATCGGATAGATTCTTATAGATCATATGGGATTAACAGCCGAGAAAGCACCGTTCAGAGTAAATAGGGTGGTTTAAGTGTTAATAGGACTTGGGAATTGGTTCTCCACATATTAGAGGATAACCGGCATCTACGGAATTCCAACAATGCTATTAATCCAGGGATAATACGATCAACGGAGAACATTACTGGCGTTAATATCGAACCGCAATAATCGATCGTACGAAAAGTTTTTATCGCCAAAGGTATAATTTTATAAAATACTTAAAGAATCACCTGTTCTTTTCTCGTACGTTAGTGTTGTGCCTTTTCGACTTTAAGTGCTACGGTCATTTTGTCTAAAATAAGATGTACTGCTTTAGGTTGATTCCAAACTGCCAAGATCATGATTTACACTACGAAGTGTGTATACGAATAGAAAAAATTTTCTACCACCATAACTCCATGGTATAAGTCGCCAATGCAATGAAGTCACCTGGCTTAAGGTACGGGATAAGGAGAGACTCTCCTTCCACTGCTTACTCCTATTGTATCGGCCCTTGAAACCTAAGCTCGGCAAATGACAATTGCAAAGTAAGCACTTATTTCGTTGTTAAATACTTTTTCAGCCAATCACGCGTTGGAGTTGAAAATACGCGAGGATCAGGGATGTTTCTATCTGTTGGGCGCATTGGAAAAAACCATTTGTTAAGCGACTTCTTTCTTTGGACCAATGATACGTACATATGTATATCGATGGGAACTATTCTGTATTTTAACCCCGTACAGTCTTATGTCGATACAGTTATTTTCATATTTACTTCATCTTTCAGCTATAGTTCATATTTTACTGAGCCAAATTCGATTTTACAGTTTGAAAATGATTTCCTACTCTCTTTTATACATCCTTTAAGCCCTGTCGTTGCCGTTTAACGTGTGATAAACATGAAACCGCTATGCTTTTTTTCCTAAAGCTTATATCGCCTGGCTGACGAAAAATTGGCGAATTAATTTAGCCGTAAAAAATTGAAAACTGTCAATGAAAAACTGATCTATAAAGAAAATAATAGTTTTCCTTACCTTCTCGAGAGACAGATCGCCACCTTCGATCGCCCGAAAAGGGTACAGAGCCACCACAACTTTCGTTCGCATCATTATCTTGTCCTGAAATACATACATATTCGATGATTACACGCCAGATTCGTTCAGTTCAACGATGAAACGATTAATTTCGTTATCTCAATTCAGACGGGGATTGTTCAAACCGTTAATTTCAGTTTTCTTACAGAATTAAAATAGTTCTACTAACGAAAATAGTGAAAGTAGGGGGCTAAGAAAAAAGTTGAATTAAAATATTGAATTGATGGAGACTGATTTTACCTTCGCCTTAGAAGACGGGGTACCAGGTGTGCCCCCTGGCATTATCGGAGTTGAGGGTGTTCCTGTAACACAAGGAATCGACGTATTTGATTAAACACTGTGTCAAAAGTTTCACATGTTAATTAGTTGGTTTTATTAAATTTTGTTCATTGTATAAATCATGTTTTTAACGGCGCTAATGTTTTTAAAAATTGCGCTACTACAAGATGTTAATATTTGTCATATTCATAGAAAAGTTTCTTTTAGTTATTTTGGCAGTTTTTAATGTAAATATAAAAAACAAATTATTTAAAATGTATGATAAAATGAAGATCGAAGAGAAATTATTATAGTATCGACGAAGATTCTTAACTCATTTCGTTCTCACATGTGCTCTTTTATTTTTGATTTTTTTTACAGAAAGTTATGATAACAATCTCGTATTAAGCTCAAAGTGAATTATTCACTTTTAATTGCAATTCGTCAGGTATGTCTTGCACAGGATGCGAGGTGAAAAACAATTTATATTTTAATGAAAGTATGGCTGTCACGTTTTAACGAGCATTTATTTAAAACTAAATATCTCGCATTCGATCGTACTGCTCGTAAATGCACGACTTTTTTAGAATTGTAGAAGCTGTTTCTCTCGGAGCTTAAACGTTAAATTTTATTTTATAGCTTTACAATTTTCTCCTTCGAGGTACACATTGTAATTGTACCGTTTCGAGTTTTCATCGTTATACTTAGTGCTTTTCATTTAAAACGTAGAATCGATCGAACAATACAAATCAAAGGACATTTTTTCAATTACTTCCCTCGTAAATTATTAGGTATATGAAAAAAGGGAGAATGAAATATAGAAATTTTCTTCGTGAAGGGAAATCTTGGTACTTAATTAACAGAATGATCGATTGCGAAGTGCCGAATAAGTTATAGATTCGAATCGAATAGGAATTCAAGTGGATTTTGTTACCGAGTGCTACCAATTAACTCCCGTGGTAATTAAGCAGGGATTAAAAGTTATCATTTCGTTTTCCTGTCTGATTTGCCTCCATCGGAACTTCAGATAACGGCCGCGAAAGAATTCATTTTCCTGGGCTCTTTGCAAGAGACAACCTTCAACAGTTTCTAGGTATAATTGATTCATTATTTTAATTAAAGGAAACGCTCTTTTTGAAAATTGTAATCTTAGAACGACTACACTTACCGAATATTCGTTGCAAATTTACCTTGAAACCGGCGACATTCTCGTTACGATGATTCGTCGCGTGCAGAGACTTGGAGAAATTTGCATTTTCGTCGAAGTGATTTTTTAAATATCATTATTCATGTTCTGTATTCTAAGTAGCGTTAAAAGTTTCAAAAATAACATTAATAATTTCCTATAATTTATTTTTAACGACTATCATCGAAGTAATGCAAATGCCAGAATTAAATTCGTGGAAATATAATTTTTTTAATAGAAATGATCTTTTTACTTCAACGGAAATATTAAAAATTTGTTCTCTCATCTAAGTAGAAAGCATACATGCAAATTATATTAACAAAAGAAACAAGAAGATAAGATAAATTGCGATATTCAATCTTTGGTTGGCTTCCAACACATTTACAATACATTTTTTTTTAAATTTAAAAATCCACGAAACATATTGTACGAGTTAAAAAGTTATATCTATATTCCAGGCGGTAAACAATTCGCTCAATGCAAATATTTCATTTTCCTGTTGGCATAATTCCTCGAAATTCAAAACACGTTTCTCGTTCTTCTAAAACACACGAACCGCGGGTTTCGTTTCATTTATTTTGACTTTAATTAATAGACACTGTCGCTCGTTTAACACGTAATGCCTGAAAAGCAGCAAAACGTTATTTACCAAGATTTCAAGCGTCACATTTTTTTCTGATGCCACTAATTAACACAATACTTAATAACTAATTAACGAGTGCAAGAGAGTGTCAAAATCTACTCTCCAGTTAATTCGTCGAATTCGCTTAGCCCCTTGGATCGTTAAAAAATAATATTTCATTTGGTTATTCTCCGTCGACGGGACAATTTAACTGAATTTTCATTCCAAACAAGAGTAATAAAACAATTACTATACAACGTTCCACAGATTCTTGTTTCAACTTAAAAGACAACTGCTATAATTTCAAAAATATTGAAATTCCTTAACAAAATTCAAAATATCAAATATATTATACATTACCGTCTTACGTAAAAAATGTAAATTGATGTGTAACAAATAATAAAATTGAGAGATTAATGAAAAAAAAGTAAAGGCCTTCAAAACGAAGAGCAAGTGAAAGTGGGATAAGACTCTTCCCTACGGCCAACACACAGTGCTTCACAGAGTTTTCACACGCGACTATTTGCCTCTACGATAGTCGCGGTTTGCCCCATCGAGTTTACTATCGCGACCGGTGAAAAAGCAGGTTCATCGAAGACAAGGTATCCCGCGGAAACGGCGAGTCGTTCTTTAACGCGGAAGGAGAGTGCAGTTGTAAGCAGGTGCAAGCTACGAGCGCACTGGATGCCGGAATATCAACGGTGAGCGAAGGACGATACCACAGCTAGTCTCCACCCTGTCTAGACAAAATCAATGCGACCTCAACCTCCTGTATCCCCTCCAGCATCCCTTAGACCGTTCAACGTCCCCACGTGCGTGCCTACTGCGTCCCTCTCTTTTCCGACTTCCTCTTCGTGTCGAGTTTCATTACCGGAAGCAGTCCGCTTCAATGGGGTGTGTACTAAGTTCACTAGCAATGGATACCTCCTCCTTTTCACCTCTTTCTTCCTAAGTCCTCATCTTCTTCAGGATTTCTTCTCTTTCTTTATTTCGTTCGGCCTTTCTGTCCTTCTTTTTCTTTTCCTTCGAGTGCCTCATTTCTACGATTATATCGCAGTTTCTTATAACTATGAGTTTCTGCTATTGTGAGGAAGAGTTTCTAGTTCCTTCATTTTGTTAGTGAGATTTATGCATTCTATATACACTACCGGCCAAAAGTTTGGAATCACTTGCTGATTTCAGTCTTAACTTTGTAATAAACTTTGAAATGATCCTTTGTTATTATATCAGATATTAACATGCTGCATTATGATTTTAGAGATTTCGGCATGTTCTTATGTCCATAATGTTCTTGTATAGGTTATACACCCAGTTTAAGACAATGCACGGAAGGAACTTTCATACTTTCGGGAAAGATGTTCTGTTGTCGGCTTATATAGAAACCCATGATTCTTTTGTTCTCCAATAAGCATTAAGTATTACAATAGTAGATTCCTATTGGCTGACTTTGGGACCGAAAAAATATATAAATAGAGCATTTGTCATACATTGTCATCATTCTCATCAACAAAGGAGTTGAAGAGTTATCAGCAGTAATAATTTGACTCTAGTATTTTAAAATGGCAAGAAAAAAGAAATTAGCATTGAAACTCGAAGTGCAATTGTTACACTTAGAAAGGAAGGTTATTCTTTGCGGAATATATTGCAAAGAAATTGAAAGTGTCATACAAGGGCGTGCAACGTAGGCAGTAAAACGTTTCGTGAATACTTGCAGTTTGAAGGATAAATCATGATCAGGAAGACCCAAAATTACATTAAGGACTGAAGATGTGAGAATAAATATTATTTGCAAGCGGAACAGACGACTAACGGCCTCAGAAATTCGTGCAAGATTGAATGACAGTAGACCGAATCCAGTATCTCTAACAACAGTGAAAAGGCGGCTAAGAGCTGCAGGTTTAAACGGCCGTCTGGCAATCAGGAAACCATTGCTGTCGCAAAAAAATCGTAAAATGCGGTTAGATTGGGCAAGAAATCATCAAAATTGGACACCTGCGGATTGGGGCAGTGTCCTCTGGAGTGATGAATCAAAGTTTCAAAAATTTGGGTCGTACCGAAGGATAGTTGTCCGCCAATCTGTATAAGAAAAAATGTTGCCAGAGTGTAATGTACCCACTGTCAAACATGGTGGCGGTTCAGTTACGGTGTGGGGATGTTTCTCAGCCGTTGGAGTAGGAAATCTAATAAAAATAAAAGGTATAATGAAAAAAGAAGACTATAAACAGATACATGAGCAGCACGCCATACCATCAAGTCACCAATTAATAGGTAGAAATTTTATTATGTAGCAAGATAATGATCCTAAGCACTCCTCTAAATTGTGCGAGGGATTTCTATTAAAAAAAGAAACGGAAGGTTTCTTCAGAAATATGACAAGGCCAGCACAATCTCCAGATCTGAACCCAATAGAGCTTTGGTGGGAAGAACTCGATCGGAATATCCGGTTGCACTGTCCAACTTCACACGGACATCTATGGCAACTTCTACAAGAAGCATGGAAAGATATAAAATTAGAAACACTTGAAAAACAAATTGCCCGGATGCCCAGAATATGTCAGGCTGTCATTAAAAGTAAAGGTGTTTTTTTTATGAAAAGGCAGTTTGAAGAAAAATACTCATTCCTCGATACAAAAAAAATAATACAAACTGTAAAACATGCTACTTATAAGTTTTTCGATAAATAAAATGTCCTTAGTTACTCTAAAGTCATTAACGTTCTTATAAATGACCTGTTTCTCTAAATTTATGTACTGATTCCAAACTTTTGGCCGGTAGTGTATGTAGGTAGGAATTTTTAAAGCAGGGAGGGTTAAGATTTGATGGGAGATACGATTGGTGAAAGTTTCTGATTTGGTTTGGATATTTTTGAGATTTAGGTATAGGGAGGATAAGAGATGCTGGTAGGGTAATGCAACGCTGTGCCGGGTGTTCGGTCCGAAAAAACAATGAAATAATTCGGGCTAACTACATATAATAGTATCTTGCATTTCTTGGACATCAACTGTTGTATAGGGCGCTGTTTAGAAATTGCACTATCACCCTTGAATCCCTCTTTTCGGGAGAACTCTGTCAAACTGACGAGAAGAGATTTTGCACCTTTAATGAGTAGGATCATTGACAACCAAGTAATTACAATTTGAACTTGCCAGCACACCGTTACTCTGTCCATTTGTCACCCAACACATGTATACTTATTTCGTCTTGTACTTTATATTTCAAGGCCAATTGTTTCCGCTTCTCTGATGCTCTAAGAATATTTTGCCTGGTGTACGCTACTCTCAGTACACGTGTGTTCTTTGCTTTCTGAAATCTGCTTAAATCAGTCATCGCCCGTAGGGTAACACAAAAGTATTGTTAGTGAAAAAGTATGCTTGAATATGTGTTAAATAAAGTACAATTAATATATTTTAATATTTTTGGGCTTCTGGCGACGATTTTACCGAAATTAACCACTACGTTATGCATTACGACTAAATATAGTATTGTGTTCCAGCACCAATAGTTGTAAATCAATTATTAGCGCAAATTGTTAAAAGTAACTACACGATAATAGAACGCTAGGTTTCCCAGCGTAAAAGAACACATTGTTGCCGCCCCAGTTGTCTTAAATATTTTCAGTAACTTTATTCGTCTCAAAATGCTCGACGCAAAGTTCTAATATACCAATTAAAACATAATTAATTATAAGAAGCTCTTAGTAACAAAGAGTGGTTCTGCCTCGTTTAATTTCAATGTTGTTTTGTAATAAAATGCCAAAGTATTGTCAATTTTACATATAGAGATGTATCTCAACGGTTTCTTTCATCTGTATGATTGTTAAAAAACATTTTCTTCATTTATATTTTAATGCGATTTCTCGACAACGATTCAGCGGAAAAGGAAATTGATACAGTGGAATAGATTTTCAGAAGATAACTTTGTAACAAAGAGTGCATTTGCATATTTCCATGGGTAATGTGGAAACCTATATTACCTCTTTACTGTTAAAAGACAACACAACATTGTACAATGTATCGCCCCAATAACTTCTTACATTATTCTACATTCTTTGAGGCGAACAAGTTTGGCGCGACAAAAAAGTGTCCAGCGATTCCACAGGCAGACACCATAGCCACTGCGCCATTAATGCTTTTGAAAGAACGGTTAAAATTCTAGGTTATAACTACCATACAATCAGCAATTTATTTAATTATACCGATATTGTTCTTTAACATCTACATATTTCTATGCAGAAACATTGAAGGTCACAATATGAACATACTGTATTAACACTAGGTTTACGGGACGCGTCAATTTGACGCATTTCAAACTTCGAAATGAAATATCTCAAAAACCATAGTATTAATTGCAACCACTTTTTGTCGTAAATTAATCATTTCAACCAAAGAATTTATACACTCAATTATTTTTATCCTAAGCCGTCTAATTTTTAAAATCTGTATGTAGTATAGCTATCTCTACGAAGCGCGTCAAATTGACGAATTAGCTAATTTCACGAGTAGATCTTATATATTTGCTTTGTTCGTAAAATCATTATTTCAGTTTACTTACTACTACAGTTTTTCAAACATAATGTGCAAAAGATTCTACAGTTATTGTTATTTCAGACAGTCTTCGCTAATTGTAACTTTCTGCAATAGGGTAATCGAATTGGAGCACAATATTTTTTTTTATTTTGGTCAATCCGCCTTTTCTAGCAATATGACGTAAATCCAGGAGATATAGTAAATTAAGATGTTGAGCAAAATTGTCAAAATCGATGAAGATTGTTGTGGGGATACCTCCGAAGATGACCAATATGAATTACTCTAAAGCGAAGATGAGAGTGAAAGCTCCGAATGCATTGAAAGTGGAAAGATAGAAGGATTTTCGGGTAGTAAAGAGGAAAATTTCTTGAAAGTATATCATAGTAAGAAAAGGATGAGTATGTCTTCTTGTTTTGATTCCGAGGATGAGAGGGCGAGCATTCCAAGCACATCCCAACATGTAATGGATAAAATTGAAATTACAGTTGACAGAACACGGTGGATAAAATTGAAAGCAGACGAATCTGTGAGTAGGCCGCCCATTCATTTGATATTCAAGGATATCACAGGACCTACTGGCTATGATAAGAGAAATATTATGTCAGGTTATGTAACTAGTGCTTTCGGATTGATAATTGACAGACACGTAATAGAACACATAGAAGACTGCACTCAAACGGAGGCACGAAAAACCTCCAGAAAAATGAAAACAGTAATTTTTGTATATATTGCAAACAGATCATGTGCGGAAAATGCACAAACAAAATTCAGTATGTCTATAAAAAATGTGCTCAATAAATGTGATTGCCATATACTGTTAATACCATTGCTAACATTTCCGTGGCAATTTAAAAAAATTGACTTTTTACTTGTTAATAATATATCTAACTGTGAACCCTAGTGTTGTTTAATTTATACTTAATTTGAAAAAAAATTGATTTTTAAAGGAAATGCGCATTTTTGCTTATGCGTCAATTTGACGCATGATCGTAGAGATAGGTATATAAGAAACGCCCGTAAACCTAGTGTTAAAATCATGCAAGAATGGCAGATAATGTGCGAGTTTCAGCCCAAAATGTGTCCCAGAAATCGGTTTTTGATTTTTCCGACCGTGATGCACCGTACTCAAAAAATCTGAAAAAATTAGGGTATAACAATGATAACATTATGCAACTACTGTAAAAAGGAAAAAGTTGTGCTCGGAAGATTTCAATTCGAAATCGATAATTAAAAATTTTTTTTTGGTTTTTCATTTTTCGTGAGTGGAACTTGCAAAGGAAAAATCTGAAAAAAATCCCTAACGTGTACATTCATGTTTACAATGTGTTAGAATTTTTTTGAAATTTTTGCTCCACATTAATTGGGGAAAATGAGGCAAAAACTGGTTTTTCGATTTTACCCTATAACTACCCTCCCGGTGAAGGAATCGGATTAAAAATTTGTGTGCAATGGTTTTTCATCATTACCTATCGAATGACTTATCGTCGAATAAAATCGGCTCAAGGGCACTTTTGACCCCCTTATTCGGCTAGACCCTTTGTGTGCTTTTCGATAATATGTTCAACATCTAATATCTTTAACTGACAAACAGAAAAAGAATATTTATTACCCACAATGAAAAGACCGTCAGAATTGTGTTTTCTTTGTATCCTTTAATACTATAATGCGAAACACGAACATTCGTGGTGTCACCAAGGACGATAACTTTGCTTTTAGCAAATGGTTTATTTTCACGTAGAGACATTGTTCACTATCCCGGTGCTTTCAATTATTGAGATTGAATTGAGTATAGTAGAGTATCTGAGAGTTAGCGTATTATGGGTTGTGAGCAAATATTGAGAGTCGGCGGAAAGAGACGCAAAGTTTTAAAAACTCCAGGGAAAAAAGTAGAAGGTGGATGATGGTGTTTGCGAGTCGAAAGGTCAAAGTAGGAAAATAAGGATTTCGGACTTGCGGCAGTGACTGAGGGATGATGATCAGCAGTGAGTTAAGAAATCGTGACTGTTAAGTCTCGGTGCCGACGAAGTACAAAATATTTGTAAAGATGTTACTAATCCTAACCGGAGGGCCGGCTCATTACAATACTGAAAAAGTTCGAACGCATTGCTTGGCATTTTTCAATCAAATTTCTGCAAAGACTCGGCACTCAAATGATTAGGAGCGTAGAATCATCGGATTAATGAATACCACACAGAAAATGTCCCAGAGATTATGAGAACGTTCACTCTTCCTTTTTATCGTTGAGTCTCCGATTTTGACTGTTATAATCGTGTCACCGAGCAGGTGTAGCATTAGTCAGGCTCTAAATCACCGGGGATACAATAGGTATCAATAGGATACAATAGGATCATGAGTTATGGAATTCTCAGAGGCTCGATCAAGAGACGAGAACTCGTGCTAGTAATTGGGAGATGGATGCCCTATTTTCTAAATCATCGAATTGAGAGAAGTGATTTTAAGGTACGCCTCCGAATCGCTTCCACAGATTACCTTGCACCGTTGAGGCATAAAGCGAAAGAGTTTTGAAAGATCCACAGACGGTGGTACACCAATTTTTTCTTCCTTGTACTCTTTGGTTACGAAACAGACAAACGAATTAAACACAGTCGATAGGATGGTTGCGATAATTGCTCGCTTGAGCGGCAAAACGTCCCTCTAGAAACGTAACATTCCCCCTATTGATAGTGCTAAAGAGAGTAAGTGACCTATTTCTATCGTTGCATGTACAATGCGACATGTGCATTTGAGTTGGAGACAAAGGAAACGTAGCGCAATTTTCTTCGATCACTTGTCGTCATTTTAACTTTTATTTTTCTATGCGGTCTTTAAGAATCTAAAGGTTTCTGTTGACGTTTCTTTTACTTTAATTACGATCTTTTTACGATGAAAACAATCTCGCAATTGGTTTTCACCTGATTTCCTAATTTTTCTCATTTTCAAAGTACATGAACCAATTACGTATGTACTTCACCGTGTCCATAAAGTTTTACCATCTCTTCTAAGTTTCCTAGGAACTTTCACGATGTAAATATATATCTTCAAAAGAGCATAAAATATGTACTTCATGTCTCGTACATTTTTTAGCATCTATCAAGAAAGATGCTACTTTCCACCGTATGATTATTACAACGAATAAATGAGTGGGTATAATTGCTTTTTCGGCACTCACAAGGGAACATCCCGAGGTGTTAATCACCGATTTTTATGAAATTTTAGTATGATATAGTCCTCGCGAAAATATTTGAGCCGTATTTTTTTTATCGGTAATCGTCCACGTTAATGGGGTGAAAACCACCCTCAAAGTTGGGGCCCTGAAACTTATTTATTGAATATCTCGAAAACTATTAGAGATACGAAAATTTCGTAGAGAGTGAAAATCAATGCCTTCCGATTTTGAATCCAATGGTATAATCTTTTTTTTTTAAATCCATTTGTTTAAACAATATGCTAAAAAATACCACTTTTTTCATCATTTTGTCAGTTAAATTTCAATCAATTTTTTTGAATATTTGTTTGTGAATACTATATATCGAAACACAAAATACGGATAAATTGAAAACTTGTTATTTGTATTAGAAAAAAAAGTTATTGAATTTTCAATTTTTACGCTTGCGTACTTGTCAGGTTATTCTTTCGTATATACATGTATGACTGCTCTGAAAGGTCAGATTTTATTGTCAGTCACCCATATTGCTTTTATATAAATTTAAAAAATGCGATTGATTAATAAATAATTTTTAATAATTATCGCAATAGTGGTATTCATTGTTATTGGTATAACAAATATTGTCTACCACCACGAGCATTCTAAAGCAGCTATATAATCAGTTAAAGCAGTTTATGTTTGAAAATTGTAAATATATAAAGCACACCTCCCCAGAATTATTCAATTCTTCCGGTTTGTCGGCTGTAGTCATATTAATACCATATAAGACTATCCCCAACTGTTAATCACCAATTCTTATGAAACTATAGTATAAGGTGGATTTTGTGTAGATATTTGACACCTACTTTGTTTTATCGGCAATCGTCCACGTTAAAGGGGTGAAAACCGCCCCAAAGTTGGGATAACGAAAACTATTTTATCGAATATCTCCGAAACTATTAGAGATACGAAAATTTCGTAAGGACTGTAAATTACGTATTTCGACCACGAATCCAATGGTATAAACATTCTTTTTAAAAACCCATTGGTTTAAACAATATGTTAAAAAATACTTTTTTTCAACTTTGAGGGTGGTTTTCACCCCTTTAACGTGGACGTTTGCCGACAAAAAAAGATACGGGTCAAATATTTTCGCGAGGACTATATCGTACTAAAATCTCATAAAAATCGGTGATTAACACCTCGGGATGTTCCCTTGTCAGTCTATACAGCCTAGACAAGTACCTATAGCGAAAACTTAGAGCTTCAGGAGGTACAGTCCTTAGATATGAGGAAAGTGGAGTCGGGAAAAAGGTACAATCTATGAACATCTCTTTGGTTTTATACTTTTTGTCTTTAATTCTTTGCGGATGGAGAGTTCTTGAATATTGAAATACAGTCATTTATTTGGTGATTAAAAACCAACTTTTCAACACCAAGTCAAGGTGTTAATATGTAGAAGTTATAAATTACTATTTGTGCAATAATATTTCAGCCGTTATATTTCAATTCTTCAACTCTAACTTCGTACACATGTACCGATAAACTATAATCAGATATTTTTCAGATCGCATGTATGCGTTCGACGATCTCAAAGAGGACTCGTACAATCGTAGCTATGATATACAAATTACATAGGAAGCCGAACAACCGAAATCGGCAGAAATTGTAAAATGCATTTTAACTTGTAACTATACCGATAGTGGAGTTAGCGGTTTCATACTTTGCAGGAAGGTTTCTTTTACCAAAAGTACTTTTCCCAGAGGTGACGCGGAGAATTTAAGCTCTGGTCTACTGATTGTCAAGTTTGAGCCTCTAACTCCACAGCATCCATAGCTACTATGGTCTTCTGGCAATTTCTTTTTTTTTCCATTGCACTTCTTCGGTTTCAATCGTTACGGTATTTTCTCGTCTAGGTCTTACAGTTTTAACCGGGTTCCGAACCAACGTTGCTTCTTGAGCTATGCCTAGTTCGAGCAGATTTTTAGATAGTAAGGAAACATTTAAAAACACATGTACCAAGGGTAGCGAAGGCTAAGCAAATGTCTTTGGAGCGCCGGGACAGCGACGACAACTTGTATTGCGTTTTGTGTATAAAAAGACAGCCCCCGAGCCAGCCAGGGGAAGCTTCGAAAGAGTTCTTTGCCCATATAAGTTCGCTACTGAAGTTACGTGTGCTGGGGGACTACATGTCGATTAATGTTTGTTTTACGTTACAAGATTTTAAATGTTCAATATGCATTATCGATCGACCAAATGATAACACGGTCCAACAAATTCGAAGCTGTTTTCTGTTTGCCTATAGCCACTATATAATTTTTGTAGAGTTCGTCGTCCTGAACACGAATCCGGCAACGAAATTTCTGGATCACCCTCTGTTTTCCAAAAAAATCAGCATTTGTGGAAACGGTCGTTTTCGGCAAAGAAGCTGGTTTTACGTGAAAACTAAGAAATGTAGGTTGTTGTTCTTGGCAACAAAAAATAGAGGAGTGTTTCCCGAGTATGTATATATAAGCAGTTATAATATTCAGTATTGGTTAATAGCAGTAAATCACTGTCAAAGTTCGAAAACGAGCGGATTCGCGAATTTTTTACGCATTCACTTTGCATTTTCACGTAGAGGACTGTTGCTAGCACAAATTTACTGTACACCATTGGATTCTACGTACATTTCTGGATAAAAAACTCTCAGCAAAAAATGTCATAACTGTTTTCGTTTCGGCACAATTTAAGAAAATATCCATCGAGAGCGTGTCCCGAACGTTTTGTCACTACGCCGCGGCGCTCCCTGTAAGCGCCGCGCCGTAGCTACGCGTGATACTTTGACTGGCCCCGCTTATCGATACATTCCGTTCAGGTAGAATTCTCTACCCCTTTACGAAAGTGTAAGGTAATACTTATCTATTTATTTTTTTTATAGAGGAGAAATGCTTTACGCACACTCGCAAATGTCTTAGTTGGCGGATAGTGTGGAACTCCGTAGGCTTATTGTTTTCGTATACGCTCTGAAATCCTCTCTGCTTTATTCTGCTTTTCTCTTTAATTTAACTAATGAAACAATACTCACCTTAAAAAATGAACGAGAATCTTTTTATATGGGATAACGGCAATAAATCATTATTCTCATAAATGTTAAACACCAGGAAAAAATCGAAGGGGAGAAAGTTGGAGTATACTTTGCTAGCAAAAGATGATAACGAAATTTTTTGTTTATTTTAAGCTAACAGCGAAAATTTTACGGATTTCTATATTCATAGATAAAAGTGATAAATGTAATATATCGCAATATAGGCCAAGGGAAATGTATTTAACTGCACTGGAATATGAACTACAGACGACAGGTGAAGAAAATGGATTTGTAAAAGAATATAAAATAATAGATTTTCGGCTGTTAGCATATCGGCGAAATTAGTTGCTTTTTCAGTATTGTTACTTTGCTTTGTTCTTTATTCAGGCTGTTAGTGATACATTTTACCATGGTTTTTCTCGCAAATGGCAAGCATTACATAGAAACCAAAGGGGTGAAATTCCAGCACAATTTAACAATTTTTTCTTTATTCATAACAATATGTAATCTTATGAATATAAAATACTCGTAAATACTATATTATAACATGTTCCACATATTTATTTCATTTCAAATTTTCTAAATAAAGAAAATTTCGCTATCGTATTCCTACCAAATATACTACAGCATTCTCCCCTTTGACTTTTTTCTTTTGTTTAATATTTATGAAAATAATGATGATAAGATTTATCGCGCACATATAAAATAATTCTTATTCATTGAATAATAAGCCGTATTAATATATCATTGAATAATAGCCCGTATAAAATAATTTTTATTCGTTGTTTGAAGCGAGTATTGTTTGAAGTTAAATTAAAGAGCAAAGGAGAGAGGGGTATTAGTGGGTATACACACTAATATGCCTACGGAGTCCCACACTATCCGTAACCTAAAACATTTTCGGGTGTGCGTAAAGCATTTTCCCTCTATAATATATATATATATATATATATATAAATAAGTGTTACCTTACGCTTTAGTAAAGGGGTAGAGAATTCTAGCTCAACGGAATGTACCGATACGCGGGGCCCGTCAAAGAATAACGCGTAGCTACGGCGCTTACAGGGAGCGATGGCGTTGTAGCGGCAAAACGGTCGGAACACGCTCTCGATGGATATTTTCTTAAATTGTGCCGAAACGAAAACAGTTATGACATTTTTCGCTGACAGTTTTTTATTAAAAAATGTACGTGGAATCCAATGGTGTACAGTAAATTTGTGCTAGCAACAGTCCTCTACGTGAAAATGCAAAGTGAATGCGTAAACCAGTGAGGCGCAGTAGTTGATCGTTTCGGCGTCCTTCGAGCAATCCCGCCTGCTTCTCCCAACCGTTCTGTTTCGGCCAACCAAGCTTGTCTTGCCTTTCACCTCGCAGGGTCGGATCTATTGGCGCGAGCGTGGCAGCATACTGGGACGTCATTCGCAACTAAACGCTCGCGCTGGAAAGATGTGCCGCGCTCGCCGACGACTGTAAACAGATCGATGCGCGTGACGCATCGATTCAGATTATACGTCGAGAAACAGTTTCAGATTGCACTACGTCGCGTGTAGGATAAAATAACAGTGTTATTCGTAAAAAAGTATGCTCAGATATGTCTTAAAGATCTAAGTCTCAGGCGATATAATTTAATTTCCAGCGCAAATAAATGGAAAATTCAGCGTTGTAAAAACGTTTGCCCTCGCATCAAACAATACATTGTTGCCGTCGTGATTGTCTTGCTGATAGATTTTAAGATTTCAGGCAGGTACAACAAAGAAGAGCAGGTAGACGAACGATTAGTACGAAATTACTGAATACATATGAGAAATTCCAATCCGGTACCTTTCGGTACTTTTTAGTTATTCAGTTTTTAAATGAACCGTGTATAATGGGAACATGATTACCTTCCACCCTGATTACCTAGTTCGCTAGTCTTTACTAGGAAACTAACAATAAGCGTAATTAAGTAATAAAAGTAATATTTAAGAAATCTTCGACCATATTAACGCCAATGGGATTTTGTCGGTTCAGAAATCCGGGTTTTTATTGACCACGAGCCCGACGGCGACTCGGCACCAGTACTATGTTACATCAATTTTAGAAAGGCACGAAAACAAAAGACGCAGGTAGGCGCAGCCGATCTTTGCAGGAGACACTTCTACGTGATTTGCACTAAATTCCCTTAAAGTTGCCAGGGGATAATTTGGAGTACAATATAAGTTTTTCAATATTAAAGTAAATAGCCGGATAACGATGGTGAAAGTACCCCGAAAGTTAACCAACCTTGAGGCATCGGGTTTTTTATAATCTGAATCGATGCGTCACGCGCATCGATCTGTTTACAGTCGTCGGCGAGCGCGGCACATCTTTCCAGCGCGAGCGTTTAGTTGCGAATGACGTCCCAGTATGCTGCCATGCTCGCACCAATAGATCCGACCCTGCGAGGTGAAAGGCAAGACAAGCTTGGTTGGCCGAAACAGAACGGTTGGGAGAAGCAGGCGGGATTGCTCGAAGGACGCCGAAACGATCAACTACTGCGCCTCACTGGCGTAAACAATTCGCCAATCCACTCGTTTTTGAACTTTGACAGTGATTTATTGCTATTAACCAATACTGAATATTATAACTGCTTATATATACATACTCGGGAAACACTCCTCTATTTTTTGATACCAAGAACAAGAACCCACGGTTCTTAGTTTTCACGTAATACCAGCTTCTTTACCGAAAACGACCGTTTTTACAAATGCTGATTTTTTTGGAAAACAGAGGGTGATCCAGAAATTTCGTTGCCGGATTCGTGTTCAGGACGACGAACTCTATAAGAATTATATAGTGCCTATAGGAAAACAGAAAACAGCTTCAAATTTGTTGGACAGTGTAATCGATAGGAGGCCAGCGGAATACCTGTCAAATTCTTGTATTCCAAACAGATCGGAGATTCTGGAAACTAGGAAATTACATATGCATGATTGGAGTCGAAATGCGTGTATGAGACTCACGTATAAATGTATGAATGAAGGCAATTTTACGTTGGCATGGTTTGTATGAAAAATGAATATCATTATGTCAAGATATTTGTTGGATATCGACTCATCTTAACACTACATCTACCGACGATTAATTCAATTATTTTATTACTATTAAAATTTTAAAATAAATATGTCCGAATCAAATAAATATAGAGGGCAAAGAACTAGACCAATTCAATCGTTTGTAGTTTTCAAGACAGACGTAGAAAATTGAAAAAGAAACAGCCCTAAAAAGTTCAGAAACACTTTCAAAAAATTCAGGGTAAATCATTTGTTTTCATTGTCATGTTCTTATTGGATGCAAAAACTTCTCGCCCTCTTTTTGATTTTAATCACCGATAACCAGGTGAGAAAGTTTTCTTACGAAAACATTTTTTATTAAAACTACCGATATTAAAAAGCAATACATTGGCGATATGTTATATTTAGGATTTCATAAGATCGACAAAAACTGGTAGTTCCAATTGTTCGAAACAATGTGTATTCTTTGTCTGACAATTAACACTGTAGCGGTACGATCTCTCGCTCGCCGTTGGGGATCTATCGGCCGCCATTGCTCCTACGCCTCTAGTTTAAGGATCGGCCGCTAGATCGTGTCTCCTTCGATGGGATCTTCTCGCTGCTACACCATCGGCAATTGGTGTCTATAGGGGAGGGTGGGGCAAAGTGGGCCCCTTCAGCAAAAAATAGTCATATCTTTATTTTTTTGGGATCCAAAATTTTAAGGGGCCCACTTTGCCCCACCCTCCCCTATATACCGACCATCGACAGACACCGACGTCCCATCCGGGGCACAGCGTCTAGGGCAGGGCCTGTTCGGTCAGCCCTACTGACGAGTCCACGAACAGGCCCAGGACGAAACGCAGCCCGCTAACTACCATTTCACC
Organism: Cerceris rybyensis; assembly: GCA_910591515.1. Classification (NCBI taxonomy): domain Eukaryota; kingdom Metazoa; phylum Arthropoda; class Insecta; order Hymenoptera; family Crabronidae; genus Cerceris; species Cerceris rybyensis. Next base: position 1,010,639 of record OU342796.1, on the reverse strand, counting down.
CTTTCCTAGGAACAGAAGGACCCTCCGTCGGACCGGCCGCAGTCGAGGCACCGAATTCAGCCGGTGCCCTCTCAACTGGGTGTGGATGGGCCCAGTCAGGAACTGCGGCCGGCCCGAGCCACGACGGTTCCTTTAACCCCTTCCCGTACTTTAGCGAGTCTGACTCGCGATGAAGATTTTGGCCCAAACATGAATATCGCGAGTCAGACTCGCGATGAAGATTTTGACCCAAACGTAAATATCGCGAGGCAGACTCGCGATGAAGATTTTGGCCCAAACATGAATATCGCGAGTTAGATTCGCGACCAAATACTTGGGCCAAATGTAAACATAACAAGCCGAGCTCGCGGACTGATTTTTTGCCCGTTACGATCGTGACTGAATGTTAGTTCCTAACAGTACCTCATGACAGTTAGTCACGATTCTTATCGTTGCTGTTACGAAGCAGTTCAATTATTGAAATTTAAGAAACACCTTCAAAATGCAGAATACAAAAGTGTTAAATGAAAGCAGTGATAACGAATCTTCTGATAGTGACGCGATTGTGCCAGTGACGAAGCGTATAAGGCTTATGATTATAGATGAGAGTAGTGAAGACAATCATGGATTTGGAAAAAAGTAGAAAACACACCAATAGTTTGGAAGTATTCTGAATCTCACGGAATAAAAGCGTCGGTCTTAAATAATTTAAGCGACAATCCAAAAATATTAGACCTATTCTTTATTACATTTTACAACAAGTTTTGGGAAATCCTAGTTACGGAAACAAATCGCTTCGCAGATCAAAAACAATTCACGACGAGCATAAAAGACGGTATGTGGACGATACTTGGTATCCTGTTACTTTAGACGAAATCAAGGTCTATTATGCACTATGTGTTTTGATGGGCCAAGTGAAAAAATCAAATATTCAACTTAATTGGACGAGAAGAGCTGTATTAGAAACACCAATATTTAGACAAACGATGCCTTTTAAAAGATTTCGGCAAATTTCTAAATTTATACATTTCTCTGATAATGAAATTGATGATAGTAACGACCGACTTCGCAAAGTAAGACCTGTCATTAATTTTTGGAATCAAAAATTTAAAGAAATTTACACACCCAACGAATATGTTAGTATAGACGAATCCTTAATGAAATATAAAGGGCGTTTAAGATACAAGCAATTCAATCCATCAAAAAGAGCTCGATTTGGAATAAAAATTTACAAATTGTGCGAGGCAAGTACCGGTTTCTGTCACGGATTTAAAATATATACCGGCCAGGATAAAATTAACCGAAACGATAGTGCGTCGGAGAACGTTGTAATAGAGTTGTCAAAATCTATAATAAACAAAGGATATACCTTATTTCTGGATAATTGGTACTCGTCACCCAACCTGTTTCTAAAATTACACCAGCAAAAAACAAACGTTATCGGGACAGTACGCAAGAACAGAAAAAATATGCCACAAGACATACAAAAGCATATTCTGAAGAAAGGAGATGCTGTATGGAGATGTTGCAATAATTTGATAGCTCTGCGATGGAAGGACAAGCGCGACGTGTATATGATTTCCACAAAACACAAAACTGTAGAGATGGTCGAACAATCAAACAAACAATTACAGAAAGTAATGAAGCCGAAATGTATCGTAGAATATAACAAGGGTATGGGTGCAGTCGATCATCAAGATCAGATGTTAGCCTGTTTCCCAATTACGAGAAAAGTCATGAAAGGATATCGAAAGTTTTTCTTTTACATATCAGATATGGCTCTGTTCAATACTTACATTATACAGAAAACAATTGACAGTCGAAAAAGGGAGACTTATGTTGATTACCGGATACATATAGCAGAGGCAATTTTACAAATTGTTAAATTACCGGACTACAAAATGCGTGGGAAATCATCAGTTGAAACACCTCTTCGACTCCAAGCTCAATATTGGGCTCATTTCCCAAAAAATATCGATCCGACACCTCGGAATAAGCATCCAACAAAGACGTGCAAAGTTTGCTATAAACATAAAATTCGAAGCGCAACGACGTGGGAATGCGCGAAATGTAAAGTAGCTTTACATCTGCCAGAATGTTTTAAGAGGTATCATACAATGGAGGATTTGTAGAGTTGTACGTATTTTCTTTTTACATATTCATTTAGTTTTATGATTAATTTTGTTTTAAATAAAATGCTATTTACTTTTATGCGTAGTATTATTACATTTCTGAGAGGACCAAACTACATTTGAAGACGCTTTTTGACACATTGTTTATTCATGCAATGCAATTTTGAAACTGTTATATATTTTCTACAATACTATATAGACAACTATTATATACTACACTATTATATACAAAATAAAATAAATTTATAATATCTATAAAAGTAAAAGCATTAGAGTTTACTTCCTCAACAACAGTATCGCGTTAAATTGACTATACCACAGGTATCGCGGGCATCTACATTTCGGTTCGCATTGCGACTGTTTACAAGCATCAGTCTGGTCTCTTTAGCGCGCGTCGATGCCTACCGCTTGGGCCCGCGTTTCGTCGAGCTAAATGGCACGGGAAGGGGTTAAACACGTTTACAAGTATATTGTATTCATTGTAAAACATCCCCCAGAACGTTTGGTGTATTAAGCATATGTATGTACCGTGCGGCTCGTCAGACCTGGCACCTAGGAGGTAAGCTTGTTTCGGCAGAGTTTGATTCGCCAGGCGTCAAGCGTCATGCCTCTTGGCACACGTACACGAAGGCACTTGACGTTCTACCTCGCGATTCGTTAAAAGAGCTACACATACAAATCGAACTAAAAGACGAAGAGAGAGAACGCTGCAGATCGAAGCAAGGGAGACAACGCGATTTGCGTGGCGACATTGTGGACATCGGCGTAGGCACCAGATTTCTAACATCTCTATAGTAAAAACAGGCTGAACTCCGACAGAATTACCCTCACCGCATAAGGAGATTCCCCTTGATGAAACGGAGCGCGCGACGAGAATACAATGTAATACAATGTCTCGTTGCTCCAGCCAAAGTAGTAAGAATATTTGAATGCTACGACTTTGTCGGGTGCTTCCTTTAACCCATTCCAGACCAATTGCACACCGTGTGTGCAATGCATTTCCGAGCCAAAAAGACCGACTGCACACCGTGTGTGCAATGATCTTGAATTGCAATTATCAGTCATTATAGAAAAAACAGCCCTCGAAATAAGACTAGCTTAAAATAAAAGGTATCTTACAAATGTGTAAACATTACATTTGGTATTTGGTTCAATTTCGACCCTAAAGTAGGTGACCCAAAGCCACGATCATTAGAAATACAAGAAGTGGTACATATAAAGCCAAAAGTCATCGGTCTTTCTGGATAGTCTCCAAAAAAATGCACAGTCTCGAATGGGTTAAGAGGCTGAGCGAGTGGATTCCAAGAAACAAAATAGTGCGGAAAGGCGGTTGAAAACGAGAAGCTCCGCCGCCGAGGTGCCAGGTCTGGCGAGCCGCACGGTACCTATAGTAAATGTCCCATAGGAATACGTGACTTCTTGGGAAGAAGTGAGGACGATCGTTTTGGTGTTCTACAGAAGTGTACAGCTTATATATTGTTGTAAGTGAAGGAAATAAGTCACGTTACAAGCAGTTTAAATGAAGAACATGACCTATGTATTGTTACGTAACAATTGAATACCTTGAGAATGGCGACGTAGATCAGGCTTGTCAAGGTCTTGCTCGCCAGAGCCGTTTTTCGAGCTGCTCCGCCTGCTACTCCTTCCTATACACTCGAGAGCTCGCTGATTGACTTTGCTTCCCCTTAATAGTAGCGGACCTATTGGAATGAGCACGGGCGTATTCGGGGCGACATTCGTAGTTAATCAGTCGCGCTGAAAAAACGTGCCTTGCGCGTCAGTCGCGGAGATCAGAACGTCGTCCGTGGCACGTGGATTAAGGTTATTTGTCTAAATACAATTTCACACCGCACTATATCGCATGTAGGGTAACACAAAAGTATTGTTAGTGAAAAAGTATGTTCGAATATGTGTTAAATAAAGTACAATTAATATATTTTAATATTTTTGAGCTTCTGGCGACGGTTTTACCGAAATTAACAACTACGTTATGCATTACGTCTAAATATAGTATTGTGTTCCAGCACCAACAGTTGTAAATCAATTATTAGCGCAAATTGTTAAAAGTAACTATACGATAATAGAATGCTAGGTTTCCCAGCGTAAAAGAACACATTGTTGCCGCCGCAACATATAGAGATGCATCTCAACGGTTTCCTTCATCTGTATGATTGTTAAAAAACATTTTCTTCATTTATATTTTAATGCGATTTCTCGACAAGGATTCAGCGGAAAAGGACATTGATACAGTGGAATAGATTTTCAGAAGATAACTTTGTAACAAAGAGTGCATTTGCATATTTCCATGGGTAATGTGGAAACCTATTACCTCTCTACTGGCAAGAGACTACACAACATTGTATAATGTATCGCCCCAATAACTTCTTACATTATTCTACATGTTTTGAGGCGAACAAGTTTGGCATTTTGCTGTCGCAAAATTTTAAAAATATAAATGTCGCCTCAATGTGCCGCCACATGCTACCACGCTTGTACCAGTAGGTACGACCGTAACGCTGCCGGAGTGCCTGTGAATCAGTGACATCTCGGCTGTATGTGTAGGTGAAGGAGGCGGTGCAGCTCGAAAAACGGCTCTGTCGAGCAAGACCTTGACAAGCCTGACGTAGATCTTCCTCGAGGAATTAAATCCAGGAATCAAATCCATGGGGTGAACTCACAGTCAGTTGATTGCTTCCTGTTAGCCAGCGATTATGAACACAATTCGCTCGTGTGGTCCATGCAGATTTCTAACCTGTCCGTGACCTATTATTCCCTCATCCGCCTTCCTGCGAGTTCGCCGATTTATTGAAACGTTGCAACCCAGGATTCCCCATGAAATGTTTCTCATGGAGATGCCTCTGTTGTATGCGCTACCAATAAGAGAAAATCGTAGGGAGATTTATCGTTAAAGCCACGCAATCTTTTTTATGGGAATTAAACCTTTTATGGGTAATTAATCGACGCACAGTGTGCAATTTCGCCGTTCTAGCTGGACAAAACTATTTTTTGAAAGAAATTATGGTTTTCGTTACTTTTATGACTTTTCTACTAGTAAACAACATAATGCTACACTTAGCGTTAATAATAATATATATTTCAATAGTTATTTAACATTTACACGTAAAATAAGATACTCTCAACTTTAAAAATTTGTTGTATTCTAATCGTAAGGCTTATTTTAATTTTTTTTGTCTAAAATGATTCTGTAAACTCCATCAATTGCAACGAAACATATCATTTTAATGTTGTAAAGATTTAAATATGTTCAAACAATGTTCAAATCGGAGCAACGTCCAAAATGCCGCAATCTTTATGAATGTTTTCTGATTTACTCTAAATTTGAACGTCCAAGAAAAAATCTAATAGCAGGAGGCGATAGCGCAGGCCCTTTTCTTATGGAAAGCAAACAAATTGCAATATAAATTTTATTATCGGCTGAAAAATTTAAAAACTTCCTCAAGGCATTTTTCTTGGGTCTTGTGAGTGACGAAACTAACAAGGAGACATTACACCCGTAGACATGGGGATTTTAATGAGCTTTATATTTGGTGAAAGTACATCGAAAAATATTTGTGTCATGTCCGAGCGTTTTTGTGAATGGGCCCTCAATTTTGAGAAATCGCATTTTGAAAAACGCAATTTTTCTGTAGTACGTGATACACTCTTAAAGAGAACGGGACTATCGAATATAGTCTAAGAGCTGGCCGCCACCTCGACTAAGGTACTCGTCACAGAGCTGAAATTTTTAGCATAGTTTATTCAATAATATTAATGTATGAAAAGCTACTTCTGCCGGGGTTACCGTGGTTGCAAAAATACCACCTTTATTTTTAATGTTGTTAATTTTTTTTTTTGAAAATATACTTTCACACGTCTGCCGTTTATATATGTTATAATTTATACTATTTCAAGTATAAAAAAAAATTGGCAGAAGATTCTCTGGGTTACAAGTACCTGGCAGGTGGGTCTAAAGTTACGAGATGGGGTATTTTAACACTTTGCCGGCCGCTCTCACGTATGCGTGACATCTCTTCTTCGACTGTTATCGGCCGCTGTCACGTATGCGTGACTTTTTAGAACCTGCGAGAAACTCGCCGGCGTTTTTTCTCTTTATTTTGATGATAAAATTAACAAACTTAGAATTTTCGGAATTAGGTCAAATAAGCGCCGTTTTGTTCAATAACTTTTGAGGTCGATCTGAGCGGATGCATACGTGACAAAAACTTAACATACATAATATGTATAGCTTAAGAAGAGTATTTTGCAAAAGAAAGTGAAACAAACATAATTAAATTTTATATTATTTTTTTATTATCGATAGCTTCTGTATTCTTTAAGTTGTCGTATATTAAAAAACAAAATACTTTAGTAAATCTGCCGTTTGTACATGTTTTTAATTATACTATTCTTACTACAAAAACAAGTTGGTAGATGATTCTCTCAGTTACCTGTGGGTCTAAACGAATGCAACGCAAGAAAGCGAAGGTATATTTGTATTTTTTGTGTATGTCGTCATAAACCCTCATTGACCCTTCGTCTTAAGACATATTAGCATATCTGAATTGTGTAATCAGTTGGGACCATCTCTATCTTCAAGCTTACCGGGATTCCATGCACTCACAGGTTGCGATTATAACCCTTCATTTTTTAGACGAGCAAAAAAAGGCCCTTCGAAATCTTAAAGAAAACACCAGCTTTTCAGAAAGCCTTGACGGACATTGCAGCTGCTCACATTACTGGACGTAGTATCGAAATATTTAAATGCATAGAAAAATTTATTTGTCAAATTTATAGAATTAAAGCTGATAATGTCGATGAAGCCCGCTATTATAAATTTATTTCAACATATAATGCAAAAAATGAAAATGAACATTTTGACAAAAAATACCTTGATTACGATGCATCAAATTTACCGCCCTGTGAGTCGGAATTAAAACAGCAACTTTTACGGACTCAGTATACCGCAAGCATATGGAGAAATGCAAATTTAAAATGCCCTACATCACTAAAACCAGAAGATTATGGATGGATCATACAAGAAAACAAATACAGATTCAAGTGGCAAGAAGGGAATATTTTACCTTCATCTGTATACGATATATTATTGAAATCAAATTAATCAGAAGATTCTGTTTCAGGTAAGAAATTTTAAAAATTAACTTGATGTTGTAGCGTGGCGAAAATTATAAAGGCTCGAAGCGACGAGCTTCGGAAGGTTTCGAGAGACCTCTGGAGGCCTCGAGACGCATCGAGACGCATCGAGACGCATCGAGAAGCATCTAGAAGCACCGAGAAGCTTCTGGAAGCTTCGGGAAACATCGAGAAGCATCGAGAAGCATCGAGAAGCTTCGGAGATCGGCAATGGACCGCGGAAGGGAGTGGAGGCGCGAAGCGCGAGACCGCGAGACCAGGCTTGACGACGGGGTTGTTGATTTCGGAGACCGAGGGTAGCAACGGTCCAGTATAAAAGAAGGTGCACGACACGACAGAATTCTTCTTCTGCGCCGAGAGAGAGAACGAGGTAATCCACGGTCGCTCTCGGTACGCAGAATAGGGACCTCTGGCAGGAGAGTACGGACGCTTTTCCTGGACGCCTGCTAGAGGGAAACGGGAGAGTACGGGATTGTTCCTGGGTCCTCGATTCGGTATGGAGAGTACGGACGCTTTTCCTGGACGCCTACCGATCGAGAGAGTACAGAGCATTTCCTGGACGCCCGGTTAGATTGGACGGAATGGGAGAGTACGGGATTGTTCCTGGGTCCTCGATTCGGTATGGAGAGTACGGACGCTTTTCCTGGACGCCTACCGATCGAGAGAGTACAGAGCATATCCTGGACGCCCAAATACAGTGACGAGACGGGAGAGTACGGGAGTGTTCCTGGGTCCTCGATTCGGTATGGAGAGTACGGACGCTTTTCCTGGACGCCTACCGATCGAGAGAGTACAGAGCATATCCTGGACGCCCAAATACAGTGACGACACGGGAGAGTACGGGAGTGTTCCTGGGTCCTCGTTTCGGTATGGAGAGTACGGATGCTTTTCCTGGACGCCTACCGAACGAGAGAGTACAGAGCATATCCTGGACGCCCGTCGGTAAAATAGAGCCGCGTAATTAGAGTCACGGGTGGAATCGCGAGAGGTTATATTTGTACAGAATCATTTTCATAGTCAAGCCTAGTCGATTTTCCGGTCGATTCTAAATCTATTATGTTTGTTCGTTTTTTTCGTTAAAACCTTATTGTCCGCTCTACCGATCCTATCTGTATATTATCCATCTTCCTCGAAAGAGAGGTAATGAATAAAATGAAATTTTTTCCCAGAAAACCTTTTCCTGCTTTACCCTGCGTTCCACATCCACGATCGGGCTATGGCTACAATGTATTTTATAAACATCTTTATATATTCATACATCTGTAAAAGCTTTAATTAAAAATTTCTATTCTTCAGAGAGTGAAGAGACAACAGATGAAGATCAGTTGAATTCAGAAGACATCTATGAAGAAGAAATGGACGAGTGATTTCTCCGAAAAAAATAATGTAAAATTTAATTATGGTTGTTTCACTTTCTTTTGCTAAATACTCTTCTTAAGCTATATATATTATGTATGTTAAGTTTTTGTCACGTATGCATCCGCTCAGATCGACCTCAAAAGTTATTGAACAAAACGGCGCTTATTTGATCTAATTCCGAAAATTCTAAGTTTGTTAATTTTATCATCAAATTATAGAGAAAAAACGCCGGCGAGTTTCTCGCAGGTTCTAAAAAGTCACGCATACGTGACCGCGGCCGATACCAGTCGAAGAAGAGATGTCACGCATACGTGAAAGCGGCCGGCAAAGTGTTAAAATACCCCATCTCGTAACTTTAGACCCACCTGCCAGGTACTTGTAACCCAGAGAATCTTCTGCCATTTTTTTTTTATACTTGAAATAGTATAAATTATAACATATATAAACGGCAGACGTGTGAAAGTATATTTAAAAAAAAAAAATTAACAACTTTAAAAATAAAGGTGGTATTTTTGCAACCGCGCTAACCCCGGCAGAAGTAGCTTTTCATACATTAATATTATTGAATAAACTATGCTAAAAATTTCAGCTTTGTGACGAGTACCTTAGTCGAGGTGGCGGCCAGCTCTCCGACTAATAAGTGCGATGGCTTGGCGGATGCGTGCTTGGCTTATACTTTTGCACTCCGCCGCGCTTTAGGTTCGAATCCTGCCTGATGAGTAATTTTTTTTTTGTAAGTAGATAACGCTTTAAAAAACTGATTTCAGAAAAGATTAAAACTAACATATTTATATATCTATTTAAATTACTGATTTCACAAGTGTTAGGGTGAAATGATTCATAAAAACACACAAAACATATAAATTTCCGGCACCAGGAACATTTTATAAACGCTGCTTCCGAACAAGAACATTTGGATTTTGAAATTTCACGCGGAAAACATGCTTCGTTTACGTTCAAAAAGGATGATAATGTTGGATTAATATTTTCATCAATATTCATCGCACTACACTGTGAAGAACCTCCTGGTGCACTCATTTTTACAGAAAGATTAAATAATGTTCAATGTAAGTATGACTATGAAAGCCAAAAGAAAACGTTTTGACTGGATAGCACTTCCTTACACTTCGGTAGTTGCAAGGAAACTAATGATCACGTTAAAAATGTAAAAGAATGCTTCTCAAATATTTACCGAACACTTGAAAAGTTACAAAAAGTCTACGGTAAAGTAATAAAATACAGGTACCCTAACGGTAAATATATTCGTTGTGATGAATAGTGAACCAGGTAATAAAACAATTGCCCTTTATATTTGCTTGCATCCAAGAAATGTAATTTTGTAGTAAACATTTTTTAAAAGTTATAATATGTTGCCCATATACAAATTTTCAATTAAATGATATTTACGAGGATTAAAATATTTTAGAAAAGAAATAAAAAAAAAATTTACTCATCAAGCAGGATTCGAACCTGAAGCGCAGCGGAGTGCAAAAGTATAAGCCAAGCACGCATCCGCCGAGCCGTCGCACTTATTCTATAGTCCCGTTCTCTTTAAGAGTATATCACGTACTACAGAAAAATTGCGTTTTTCAAAATGCGATTTCTCAAAATTGAGGGCCCATTCACAAAAACGCCCGGACATGACACAAATATTTTTCGATGTACCTTCACCTAATATGAAGCTCATTAAAATCCCCATGTCCACGGGTGTAATGTCTCCTTGTAAGCAAATGCCTCGCGGAAGTCCGCGCGGAATAAAACAATAAATAAATAATAGATGTCATCATTTGTCTTCAATAATCCTTTGCATATTCTATTGTTCATACCTTTAGCTTTAAACACCCAAAATTGCCAAAGTGTAATAAACAGTACCGTTTGTCAAAACTTAGTAATTTTCCGAATAGGAACCGAAATTCAGTGTCCGCCCGTAATAAAACGATAAAAAAGTGACAGATGTCATCATTTGTCTGAAACAGGTCTTTGCATTTTCAATTGTTTATGCATTTAGCTTTAAACATACAAAATTGTAAAAGTGTAATAAATAGTAATGTATGTTAAAAATCTACATACATTTCGTAACGGAACATAAATTACATGTTAATTGTTAAAACGGATTGAAGTGGTAATAAAAGGTCGTTTAGAAAAACAAGAAATTGTAAAGATATCCCAAATAAGTGGAGATAACAATACATATACACAAAGTCCATTCTACCGTTTCGTTACAAAACAATTGTCGAAATTGTCTAGGGCATGACACGAGCGTGTAAAAGCATTCTACGGAAAGTACAACTTTGAGGCCTGTTAATTAACTATTACAGATTATTTTTTCAAATAATTTTTACACTTTTTGTTTCTATGGACATTCTACTATCGATTTCCAATAAAATTTTATTCATCTGGACCATTACGAAAATTGACTTTTGTCCAGGAAGAACAGCGAAATTATACACTGTGCGACGGTTTGAAAATTCAAACCTTGGCATGGTATAGAATGCAAAAAGGTTTTGATTTATCTGTGAAATGTAGGGTGAGCAGATTTATATTAGGAGTGTAAATATATTTAGTGGTCGTTTAGGAGATCTTAGTAATATGACGATTCTAAATAATTTATAAAATATGTACGGTATCAAGAAAAGGTCTCTGACAAATGTTGAACGATTACGATGGGGGCATTCAACATCAATATAGATCTTATACAGTTTTACTGTTTTATCGAATTTTCACGGTACCTTAATTTTTTTTAAATAGCGTGTCTACATTTTCTTTCTAAATGCCGATTGTTGAGGAATGTACCACCAACATCTAATATGCGGTTGATACCAACCTATGCGACCAACTAGCATAGGGACTTTAGTCCGCAAAGACATGGCCAGATGCGATCACCCAATTAGAGTGATGCTATGAAGGTGTCCGGCAGATGGATCTGACCAGACAACGAGATTGTAGAGCAAACCGACAAGTTGTACGCAAATAAAGCCAAATCAGTTTATCGAAACGAATCTTTTTTTATCAACCCAACTGTGGCTGTGATCATTAAGTTGCGCACAGCAGAGACGACGCTGCGTATTCGCATAAAAATATTCAGCCCGTCCGCATCAGCGGCGAGACCAAATACGCGCCGCAACACCGATAAAGCATAGAATTCTGTATAAAAAATCATTAATGTAGTGCCTATAACAAAATAAATCGTGGTCCTGAACGCGAATATAAAATCCATTTATCTTCATCAGACTCTATTATTGGGAAAATCAGATTAAAAAGAAATGTTCATCATTCGGAATTTTTTCCATTTTAACGGGAAAGGTTATTTAAATCTTTTTAGCATAAAGTGATTAAGTGACCGCAGCATAAAGTGAACACTGTTAATATAGCGATACATATTATTTTAATGCGAAACATGTTTAAACAATAATTAAAGGGAAAAGAACACGCAAAATGAACAAACTTTTTCAGATATTTTCCTATGTATCTTAAAAACTAGACGTCTACAAGAAATTCTAATAGCAGGAAGCAATATGGTAGACATTTTTCTTAAGGAAGCCATATATCCAATACCTCAACAAGACACAAGGTACTGTCAGTGATTCGCAACCCAACCGTTTCACTTACGCTAGCATTATATCTAGCTTGCATCACGTACAAATATATGTAATGTTTATGACTCACTTTCTGGCAATAACGCTAGAGTAAACAACGTATATTTTTTAACATTTCGCCATATAAATAACCTGTTCAATTGCATATATAATAATACTGTTCAATTGCATTTACAATGTTAAGATTATCTTATACGAGCAGCGAGAACAATTAATTCCACTTCACTGGCCAAGAAGTACAACGACCACCGCGTGTTGCCAAAACAGAATTCACCAATAAACGAAATTTTATCTATATAAGTATATATGTAAAAAAAAAAAATTCACGGTCCTCGATGATCGCACCCAGCAGGTGTTCGTCACGTTGCACAGTGGTTCATTTGGCCGAAAACCTGGCCAAAAAGCCAAACATTTTTTTCGCGATTTTCAAAATTTAGCAATTGCGTTTGATTTGTAACATATCAGAGAATCGGTTTCCATTAATAAAAGTTTTTATTGAACAACGCTCTTAGAGAAATGCAATGTCAAAGTTGGCACTTGAATAATGTAACGTATTCACGTCGAAATTCAGAATACATTTTCAATGTGAAATAATAGTACAATCAACTTTGTAAGTATTTGCAGCTATTCGTCATACTTTTAAATTATAAGTACCTTGGTTTCATTTTTTTATTTAATATTTTACAACTGCGATGGCACAGATTGCAAAACCCATAAAGGGTCTAGCCGAATAAGGGGGTCAAAAGTGCCCTTGAGCCGATTTTATTCGACGATGGGTCATTCGATAGGTGATGATGAAAAACCATTGCACACAAATTTTTAATCCGATACCTTCACCGGGAGGGTAGTTATAGGGTAAAGTCGAAAAACCAGTTTTTGCCTCATTTTCCCCAATTAATGTGGAGCAAAAATTCCCAAAAAATTCTAACACATTCTAAACATGAATGTCCACGTTAGGGATTTTTTTCCAGATTTTTCCTTTGCAAGTTACTCTCACGAAAAATGAAAAACCGAAAAAAAAATTTTTAAACTTCGATTTCGTATTGAAATCTTCCGAGCACAACTTTTTCCTTTTTGCAGTAGTTGCATAATGTTATCATTGTTATACCCTAATTTTTTCAGATTTTTTGAGTACGGTGCATCACGGTCGGAAAAATCAAAAACCGATTTCTGGGACACATTTTGGGCTGAAACTCGCCCATTATTTGCCATTCTTGCATGATTTTAATACAGTATGTTCATATTGTGACCTTCAATGTTTCTGCATAGAAATATGTAGATGTTAAAGAACAATATCAGGATAATTAAATGAATTGCTGATTTTATTGTCTTTATAACCTAGAATTTTAACCGTTCTTTCAATAGCATCAATGGCGCAGTGGCTATGGTGTCTGCCTGTGGAATCGCTAGACACTTTTTTGTCGCGTGTTCGAATCTCCATGTAGGACTTAAGTTTTTTTTCTGTTATTTTTTTTTTTTGTAAAAGACATAACAATATTCAGTAGTAGCTTTAAAATGTTTCACACATACTTCTAAAAATAATTATACAGTTGTTAGAAATCAACGGCACGCACCATCTAACGGAGCGACCGAGTTAAAACATAGTCGTGTTTTGTTTTTCGGGCGCGGTCTCTCCGTCATTCTTTTCTTTTATTCTTCTCGATGTATATCAGTCCATCTATAACTGCCATACAATAAACATAATATTATACGTATTCCTCTCTATTTCTTTGAGCCCTAACACGCCAATTAAAGATTTAACCAACAGGTTATGGGCCCAGGCTTTAGTGTTTTGGGAAATTAGAGTGGATAGTGTAAAAAGGTTGTTACAAATACGCGACAGAAAAGTATTACAGAAACGCGTGAAAGTAAAAGAACAATATGGCAGACAGTGCACGTTTCACGGTTGCAAAATTAAACGGCGACAATTATCAGGTATGGAAGTATAAGGTTGAACTTCTATTAATTAAAGAAAATTTATGGGAAATCGTGCAAAATGATCCTCCGGAGCAACGCACAGAGGATTGGAAAAGATTGGATGGACAAGCACGTGCAACAATCGGCTTGTTGGTAGACGATGACCAACTAATTCATATTAGGCAGGCAGCCACCGCACGCGAGGCATGGTTATCATTAAAGAATTACCACGAAAAATCCACATTATCAAGTAAGATTTTTCTGTTAAAACGAATCTGCAGAATGCAAATGCCGGAATCAGGTAATATGGAAAATCACGTAAGTACCATGCTGGATTTAGTGAACAAAATGGCCGCTCTTGGTGAAAGATTAGGAGAACACATGGTCGTTGCCATGCTCTTATGTAGTCTCCCAGATTCTTTTAATTCATTAATCACAGCATTGGAAAGCAGACCAGAACAGGATTTGACTCTGGAATTAGTCAAAGGAAAATTGCTGGATGAATACAGACGACGAAAACAATCCGACACGAGTATGAATAACGAAACGGTCTTAAAGGTGTCCAACGATAAAGATCCAAATAAAGGTACGAGTTTATGTTTTTTCTGTAAAAAAACTGGACATTTTAAAAAGGATTGCAGAAAATATCAAAAATGGAGAACTGCAAAAGAGCGGACGAAAAAAGACGAAAAGGGAAATTCGGCAAATTATTGTTTCGTTGCACAAATAAAAAATGAAGCACTAAACACGTGGTTTATAGATTCGGGTGCAACAAGTCACATGACGCATGATAAAAGTTTTTTCAATCACCTTACTCTCGACTTTAAGGATAAAGTTTGCCTAGCTAATGAAAAATTTGCGGAAGTCTGTGGTATTGGTTCTGGGAACATTAAATGTTCAAATAGCAAGTATCAAGAATTTAATATATTGGCTAAGGATGTTCTCTATGTTCCAAGTTTAAAGGAAAATTTGCTGTCCGTGAAGAAATTAACAGAAAAGGGTTTTAAAATAGAATTTAAAGACAAAGTGTGCAACATAATGAAAGATAATTGGACAGTAGCTACAGCAATTACAGAAGGCAATTTATACAGATTAAAGGTAAAGGAAACGGTATGCAGTGCCGTAAACAACGAGACGCACACCAAAAATTGTCAGCACGAATGGCACAGGAAGTTCGGACATCGAAATCCAGACGCAATAAAGCAATTATGCGACAAAAATCTTGCCATCGGGATCGACGTTACGAACTGCGGGATCCGACAGATTTGCGAATGCTGCGTGGAAGGAAAAATGACGCGCAAACCATTTCCGAAAAGATCAAATACAAGAGCAGATGCTGTTTTGGATTTAATACATACCGACGTTTGTGGACCGATACAGATACCAACACCCGGACACAAAAGGTATATTCTAACTGTAATAGATGACTATAGTAGATATTGTATAATATACTTAATGCAAAATAAATCCGAAACACAAACTCATATTCGGGAATTCATCGAAATGGTTAAGACAAAGTTTCAGAAAAGGCCGAAAATAATACGATCGGATCGAGGAGGAGAATACACGAGTATGCAATTAAGAAATTATTTAAAGAACGAAGGAATTAAGGTTCAGTATACTGCAGCATATTCTCCGCAACAAAATGGCGTCGCTGAACGAAAAAACAGAAGCCTTCTTGAAATGACTAGATGCCTACTAATCGACGCTAAATTGGACAAAAAATATTGGGGCGAGGCTGTAATGACATCAAATTATTTATAGAACAGGCTCCCATCTAAATCAGTTTCGGCAACACCGTACGAGTTGTGGAATGGAAAGAAACCAACGGTTGCTCACTTTCAAATCTTTGGCTGCAAAGCATACGCTTATATTTCTAAAGAAAAACGCAACAAACTAGATCAAAAGGCAAAAGCATATACTTTTGTCGGTTATTCCGAAGAATCGAAAGCGTATCGGCTGTTAGATTTACAGACAAATAAAATAATCATTAGTAGAGACGTGATTTTTGTTACAGATAATGTAAATGAAGTTCAGGAAAAATGCAGCAATAATGAGGCAATAATTGAGTTTATAGACTCTAAACTGGCGAAGGCACCACAACGTGAGACAACCAAGGAAACTGATGTTGCCGAAAATATTTCCGATGCATTATCTGATGACATCGATGACCAAGTATTAAGTGACGATTTTCTAAGTCTCGATGAAGACGACTATGAGATACAGGAACCTCGAAAATCGTCAAGGACAAATAAAGGAGTACCGCCGAATAGGTATACAGCAAATTTCAGTCAAGAAAGGAATATTACTGAACCAAGAAATAGGGCAGAGGCATTATCAAGTCCTGATAAAGAGAATTGGATAAAGGCTATGAATGAAGAGGTAATGTCGTTACAGAAAAACCAGACATGGGACGTCGTTGAAATACCAGAAGGAAGGAAAACCGTAGGTAGCAAGTGGGTATTCAAAATAAAGAATAACTCAACTGGAGTTGTTAAGTACAAGGCCCGTCTCGTTGCACAAGGATTTTCACAAAAGTACGGGACGGATTTTGACGAGGTTTTTGCGCCGGTGGTGAAACATACCACTTTAAGAACGTTTCTTACTTTCGCGGGAAACAAGAATTGGGTGATTCATCATTATGACGCGAAAACTGCTTTTCTCAATGGAGAACTAAAGGAAATCATTTACATGAAGCAGCCAGAAGGATATGAAATTTCTGGACAAAATTTAGCTTGCAAATTAAAAAGGAGTATATACGGCCTAAAACAATCGGCGAAAGTATGGAACGACAAGTTGGATAGGATTCTTTACCAACAAGGATATATCCGAGGAAAAGCAGATACTTGTCTATACAAGTCTATAGTTAAAGAACAAGATGTATATTTAATCATATATGTCGATGACATTTTAATCGCAAGCGAGAAGGAAGAATCCATCACGTATACTGCTCGGATATTAAATCAATATTTTCAGCTAACTCATTTAGGAGAATTGCAGCACTACCTCGGAATCGACATCAAGCGGGACAGTAAAGGGTTTTATTATATGAATCAGGGAAAATATATTAATAAAATACTATATATTACAGGTTTGGAAAAGGCGAAAAACTCCAAAATACCTTTAGATACGGGTTATTTTAAAATTAAGGATTGTCCAGAACCTATGGAAGATGCGGAGAGATATCAGAAACTCATAGGGTCTTTGCTATACGTAGCAACCAACACTCGTCCAGACATCGCAGCTAGCGTTTCGATATTGAGCCAAAGAAACAAGGAACCTTCGAGGATAGACTGGATCGAGGCAAAGCGAGTTGCAAGATATCTTAAGGGCACGAAAGACTTGGTACTCAAATTAGGACATTCAAACAATAATGAAGGTCTAGTTGGATTTGCAGATGCAGATTGGGCGCAAGATAAGGAAAATAGAAAATCCATCAGTGGTTTCGTTTTTCAATTCAATGGAGCCACTATAAGCTGGGGATGCAAAAGACAAACTTGCGTTGCCCTATCATCCACCGAGGCCGAATATATAGCCCTTGCAGAGGCAAGTCAAAGTGCAATTTGGATTCGAAAATTATTAGAAGATTTTGGAACATTCTGCGAGGAAGCTACAACAATTTTCGAAGACAACCAAGGATGCCTCAGCACAGTAGAATCAAGCAAATTAAACAATAGGATGAAACATGTGGATATAAAATACCATTTTATTAAAGACCTGCACAACAAAGGTATTTTTGGTTATAAATATTGTCCGTCTGAAGATATGATTGCAGATTTGTTAACGAAGCCTCTCAATGGAACTCGCATTGAGCTTCTACGGAAAAGATGCGGGTTACAAACGAAATTGGAGGATGCTGCCGTTGAGGAGGAGTGTTAGAAATCAACGGCACGCACCATCTAACGGAGCGACCGAGTTAAAACATAGTCGTGTTTTGTTTTTCGGGCGCGGTCTCTCCGTCATTCTTTTCTTTTATTCTTCTCGATGTATATCAGTCCATCTATAACTGCCATACAATAAACATAATATTATACGTATTCCTCTCTATTTCTTTGAGCCCTAACACGCCAATTAAAGATTTAACCAACAACAGTATACTTTTTTCTTCATCGACTCTTTTCAGTCATGTCACGATTTACAATTACAAGTACTTTTTTACATTCTGTACATTGAATTTTATATTTCTTTCATATTTAAAATATATTTTCATACATTGCAATAAACCAATATCTATGAACAATATAAAATGTTTGAGAATACTTATAATTGCAAAACGTTGCATGTCTAATTGTAAGAAAAGCATGTTTTACGATTATTTTTCTATAGGTTTTATATTGTTGAAAGGCATAAAAATATCTGTAAAACATTTTAAAGCTACTACTGAATATTGTTATGTCTTTTATAAAAAAAAAAAAAAGACAGAAAAAAAACTTAAGTCCCACATGGAGATTCGAACCCGCGACAAAAAAGTGTCCAGCGATTCCACAGGCAGACACCATAGCCACTGCACCATTGATGCTATTGAAAGAACGGTTAAAATTCTAGGTTATAAAGACCATACAATCAGCAATTTATTTAATTATCCCGATATTGTTCTTTAACATCTACATATTTCTATGCAGAAACATTGAAGGTCACAATATGAACATACTGTATTAAAATCATGCCAGAATGGCAAATAATGGGCGTGTTTCAGCCCAAAATGTGTCCCAGAAATCGGTTTTTGATTTTTCCGACCGTGATGCACCGTACTCAAAAAATCTGAAAAAATTAGGGTATAACATTGATAACATTATGCAACTACTGTAAAAAGGAAAAAGTTGTGCTCGGAAGATTTCAATACGAAATCGATGTTTAAAAATTTTTTTTTCGGGTTTTCATTTTTCGTGAGTGTAACTTGCAAAGGAAAAATCTGGAAAAAATCCGTAACGTGTACATTCATGTTTAGAATGTGTTAGAATTTTTTTGGAATTTTTGCTCCACATTAATTGGGGAAAATGAGGCAAAAACTGGTTTTTCGATTTTACCCTATAACTACCCTCCCGGTGAAGGTATCGGATTAAAAATTTGTGTGCAATGGTTTTTCATTATCACCTATCGAATGACCCATCGTCGAATAAAATCGGCTCAAGGGCACTTTTGACCCCCTTATTCGGCTAGACCCTTTTTTTCCTTTTGCAGAGGAAATAGTTGTGAAGTACGCAAAAGTACAACGCGACTTTTTTTTTAAATTAAACTTTGAAGCTTCCCGAAGAAGTCCCCGTTGTAAAATTTTGCGACTTTTTGCGATTCTACGAGATATTCTTATTTGTTTGTCGCACGCGCCATGCTCGGGGAAATACGTTTATGACATACTGCCAGGCTGTCGTGCCTTGGACAAACGAATAATGCTAATCCTTCACTAAGGTTACCCTTGTAATTAACGAAACGCTATATTTATTTCGTTCGGGTTAAAAATCAAAATAATTTTAAGCAAGCTGGTGGCCTTTTGTTCCAAAGCAACAATAGATAGCCGCGATCACCTCGACCGCTTACCGTTATAAACCGAAAAATGTTTGACGTTTCGACTGAAAATCTGTCTAGTTGCAGGTCTGAGGGCTATATTTGTTTCTCACAATGTTCTATGAATCTTTTTCAGTCGAGATTTTCATTAAACAATGGAAAATTCGAAGATGGAATAGCTGTGATATGCTGGTATTAAGATACAGTGACTGTTGCAATAAATATCATTATAACTTTTGAAGGTGTTAAGAAATATAGATATAGTGGTGAGGTATTTCACTTGTTTAATAGAGATAATAAAATAACACACTTTTATAATACTGTTTTAAATACTAATATATATATTATTTAACTTAATATAAACTAAACTGAATTTTAATTTCCTTCTTTCTACATGTTACTCGTACTATCTGCGATCAACTGCCGACTAGCTTATCCCCACGTAGGGTCCTCTTAGATACTACATATACATACATAAATTACGCCTCATTCTAACAGAAGGAGAAGGAATATCAGAATATATATTTTTAAATTAAACTTTAAAGCTCCCCGAAGAAGTCCCCGTTGTAAAATTTTGGGGCTTTTTGCAATTGTACGCGATATTGTTATTTGTTTGTTGCACCGCCATGCTCGGGGAAGTGCATTTATGACATAGAACCGGGCTATCGTGCTTTACCTAATGAATACTGCTAATCCTTCTCTAAGATCAACCTGGCAATTAACGAAATAATATGTTTATTTCATGGGGTTAAAAATCGGAATGAGTTTAAACAAGCTGGTGGCCTATTGTTTCGAGGCAACTATAGATAGCCGCGGCTATCTCGACCGCTTACCGTCATAAACCGAAAGATCTTTGACGATTCTAATGAAAATCTGGCTAGTTGCAGGTATGAGGGAAATATTTGTTCCTTACAATGTTTCATCTTTCTCCTTCGACCGAAATTTTTATTAAACAAAGGGAAATTCGGAGACGGAACAGAAATGACATGCTTGTATTAAGATACAGCGGCTGCTGCAGTAAATATCATTAAAACTGCAGAAGTCCGTGGAATAACATAATATATATTTTTTTACATTAAACTTTGAAGCTTCCCGAAGAAGACCTCGTTGAGTTTTCTTGCGACTTTTTGCGATTCTTCGAGTTATTGTTATTTGTTTGTCGCGCGCGCCATGCTTGGGGAAGTGCATTTATGACATAGGGCCGGGCTATCATAAGACTACTGATTTTCATGCCGATCCGACAATTTTTCGATACTCGCACACGCCATATTAGAGCCGCCATTTTGTTTTTGGAAATTCTGAGTTCGGATTCTTAATCAGCGACCGGAAAAACATAAGACTACTGATTTTCATGCCGATCCGACAATTTTTCAATACTCGCATCCGCCATATTGAAGCCGCCATTTTGTTTTTCGAAATTTTGAGTTCAGATTCTTAATCAGCGACCCAAATAATACTAATACACCAATTTTCAGCTAAATTGAAAAACTCCTTGGGGTTTTGGCCAGGTTTTCGGCCAAATGAACCACTGTGCGTCGTCGAGTAATCAGTGCTCCGTGATCGGGATCAACTAATTTCACTTATTAGTGCGTCTATAATACTTTCGAAGACGAGATCCTGAATAAAGAAATACTTTTTTGCGGACTACTTGGTAATTGATCTCCACAGTGGTTTCAATACTTACAATTAGATGGCGGTCGTACATCTGCTCTCAGCTACCAAAGCACTTTCACCGTTGTCATTGTATGTTTACTTTGAACGATCAAAGCAACGAGTCAACACTTTTCTGAGGTATATATAATTCTTTTTGAGATTTGAGTAGTTTTGTCTTAAGTGTGGTAACACATATATCTTTAATGAAATAAAACCGCAAATTGTTAATAAAACGTAGTAGAAGAGAAACAAAGTGTCTCTCTTGGTACTAAAGTTTTACTATTATATATGAATTGTGTAGGTAATATTAGTTCTAATAATATTTTTGTGCTATCACAAAACTCGCGGAAATCCTCTCTGGCCTCGTACAAGGCGAGGTACGCTACTTGAGAGCTCAGGTCGTGAGTATGCAGTATTATATTCCGCTTTTTTGGGAATTTTCGATCCCCTTTTCTAAGAGCGATTCACCCCTTCTTCCCAGAATTTACAAATAAAATGGCCGAGTTCATCGGCTCAGTCTGTAGTTTCAAGTAAAAAGTAGGGCCACAGCGTTACTCTGCCGATTGATTCACAATTGCTGTACCCGTCATAGTTCGTTTCATTTCATTGTACTCTAAGTCCATTACGGCTCGCGTGTGACTTAACATTTTCTATTGTTGTTGGTGTAGCTTGTACATATGTAAAGTAGATACAGATTTATAGATATTCCAATTGAGACTCCATTCTAAAACAAACTATCTTGCAATCCATATTGAGAGTGATGTCGCCAGAGAACAAACTCTCTGAACCGCGCGATGCAACAATAATCTTGAACTTGAGAATGGAATTAAACTATATTGCTTATTTATATTATGAAATTTCGCAAATAGACTTCTTTGTTTAATGTAGCATTAATGTCAAGAAATAACTCATAATCATATATTTGTAGAGCAAGCTACGAATATCGTAATGCTAATGCAGGTGAAACGGTTACGCTAATTGTAAGAATCACTGGCAGCATCTTGTCCCATACGGAGCTATTTTAATTTCTCAGCTGAAAACAAAACTTGTGTTGCAACTTTCAATTATAGTTTCCGCAAAAGATATCTGCTCTATTGCGTCCTTCGATTAGAATTCCTCCGACGCACAGTGGTTCATTTGGCCGAAAAGCTGGCCAAAACTCAAGGAGTTTTTCAATTTAGCTGAAAATTGGTGTATTAGTATTATTTGGGTCGCTCACTAAGAATCTGAACTCAAAATTTTCAAAAACAAAATGGCGGCTCTAATATGGCAAGTGCGAGTATCGAAAAATTGTCAGATCGGCACGAAAATCAGTAGTCTTATGTTTTTCCGGTCGCTGATTAAGAATCTGAACTCAGAATTTCCAAAAACAAAATGGCGGCTTCAATATGGCGGATGCGAGTATTGAAAAATTGTCGGATCGGCACGAAAATCAGTATTATTTTGATTTTTAACCTGAACGAAATAAATATTGCGTTTCGTTAATTACAAGGGTAACCTTAGTGAAGGAATAGCATTATTCGTTTGTCCAAGGCACGATAGCTTGGCCGTATGTCATAAACGTATTTCCCCGAGCATGGCGCGTGCGACAAACAAATAAGAATATCTCGTAGAATCGCAAAAAGTCGCAAAATTTTACAACGGGGACTTCTTGGGGAAGCTTCAAAGTTTAATTTAAAAAAAAAAAGTCGCGTTGTACTTTTGCGTACTTCACAACTATTCCCTCTGCAAAAGGAAAAAAATTTATGGGTTTTGCAATCTGTGCCATCGCAGTTGTAAAATATTAAATAAAAAAATGAAACCAAGGTACTTATAATTTAAAAGTATGACAAATAGCAACACATACTTGCAAAGTTGATTGTACCATTATTTCACATTGAAAACCTATTCTGAATTTCGACGTGAATACGTTACATTATTCAAGTGCCAACTTTGACATTGCATATCTCTAAGAGCGTTGTTCAATAAAAACTTTTATTAATGGAAACCGATGCTCTGATATGTTACAAATCAAACGCAATTGCTAAATTTTGAAAATCGCGAAACAAATTTTTGGCTTTTTGGCCAGGTTTTCGGCCAAATGAACCACTGTGCGACGTGTCTAATTTTTAAGATAGATAGAAAAATATCCACAACTTCTGGGTCATTTTCGGCGTTGTTTTCTATTTCATTATCGTTTAAACATGTTTCAAAGTTTATAGCATTACAGTAATGCACATCCTTATATTTAGGAGGGCTCATTTTATGCAACAAATAATTAATTACTTTACGCAAAAAAAAAAACTTAAATAACTTTTCCTATTAAAATATAAAAATTTCTCAAAGTTTGACATTTAATTTTTCAAATGTTTCAAACAAATTTTTCAAATACAAATGTAGTCTGACGGGGTCAAACGGACTTCGTATTCATGTTCAACGCCACAAAATACATAAGGATCAGCACAAATATTCTTATGTATAATAAGAAATGTATAATAAAAATATATATACCTATATATATATTAATATCAGATGAGCTTAGTAATGATAGAAGCAGTACAGAGAAAAATACTACATTTATTATAATGTTCAATAAGAGAAAGAAACATGATGATCTCTCTCCATTTTTCACTCATTCTCTCTCTCTCTCTCTCTTCATTCCTCCCGTTTTCTGATTACTATTGCTCCGACAAGTATGAAAGCAATTAAAGATAACTCCGGGTACTTGTGTTTATGACAGCAAATAATTACAACTTTTACGGTTTTAATGGTGAAAATCACACATATCCAAGTTTCTCTATACACCCTTCAACGACCGGTCAAGTACGAGGTATCGGTTTCACGTTGTAAGATCACTTTGGTTCGTTGATAAAAATCCCTTCTTGGGTTTATATCGTCGAAGCTTCAGTAAAGTGCTCGGAAGATAAAATGAAAGAGTGAAAAAAACAATGTGGAAGAAGATGACGGGGATGAGGAGGTCATGAAGAAAGTGGAGTAAAGTGTATTTTAGATGGTACTCGTTAATGGAAAAGCATTACGTTCGTAAGCTTGACGGTATATCATATTTTTTCCGTGCGGTAACAATTACTAGAAACTATCGATTCGAATACGTTAAATTTTTCAGGATACACTCGAAATGAATTGGAAAGTGGTACGTATCTCATAAATTGTATTTTTCATTTCCATCAGAGTTCGTTTCGATTTATGCAAATAGACTTCGAATATTGGACGTATTATTTGTCTAATTTTTACTGACGAGATATCAATATAAATAACTACTATAAAGTTTATATTTTTTTTTCTCTTTAAACAAAAACGAATTTTTGGCAATTAGCTAACGCATTTAAAAAATAAAGAGGCACATCGTTATATGTATCTCTATCGTAAAACCAGAGAAAAAAATGTATTTTTCTGCCCGACTTACGATGAAGTAATGTTGCATTCCAGTGTCGTTAATTTTCGCGTTATTCACAGTACCTATGTGTAATTCCTCCCCTTTTCAAATCTAATCTCTTCGATGGTGGTATAACTATGTTAAAGGTATTTAAGAGCAATTACGAGAGAACGAGACGAAATGAGAACTTCCGAGAAAGTCAATGTCCCGATTGAAACTTTACTTCCGGCGAAGTTTTCACCCACGGGAAATTCATTTCTCAAATTAATTCTGCATGTGTTCTATGTTCTGCATATGATATTTTTTTCATGTTTTTAACGTTTATTCGCAAGTTTCTTTGGATTCCTCTTACTTGTACGGATCAAATGTATAGATTGTTTCGAAAATATTTATGTTGGCTTTCAGAAATTGTTCTACACTTTTGGATGAGTGGAGATTTGTAAAAACTACCCGCCGCAAAAATGTATGAGTGAGTGAGACGATTTACTATTTGACTATTTGACAATAGTTAATTTATCAGTCAATAAGAAATTAATTTGTTATATTTGCAAAATCGTCAAAGATTATAAACACAAAAGGTTATATACTAACAATAAAAAACTATAACTAATCTCGTTATATTGATTTCAGCTGACTCGAGTCCGTGATTGACTTTCAGCACAGTATCGAAGAAAAGGTATTGGGCTTCTTTTGCATTGATTGTATACATTGTTTTATGTGATACATACTCTAGTTATTTTTTTATAATTCCATCAATAAGTACGTTTGAAACAGTATGCGCTATTTATTTTTCAATTTTCATTAAGTAATATCGAAATGCTTTTTCTAGTTTTGAAGATATTGCTATTTTTAAGAAATGCATTTTTCTACGTTGTACGTAAACAGTGTATTAACACAAGAACTATTAGCTTTATATCCATTATATGATATATATACTAAATAAGTACTTTGAAAGAAGAGGAATCAAAAACTGAAACAGATGATCAGTTAAGTAATTTTACTTTTATGACCCAGAAGGGGAATATTTATTGCATACATCTCCTATTGATTTTGAGAATTTTTAGAAAAAGCTGTCCATCAGTTGTTTCACCACGAGTAACATCAACTATTGTATTTTTGCGAAAACTCCCTATCGATGTTTGTAATGGACTTATGTGATAAATAAACTTAAAAAATCTGTATGTAAACTAATATAAACTTAAACAAATTGAAATTGTCTGTTCCAAAAGGCACTCCTGACGAAATGCTATACTGAAGGCAAATGGATGTGACCGGAACTATGTGACACTGGCAAATGATTTTGCGAAGTAATTTTTACCGTTTAACTTGTTATTAAAATGCACAAATTTCGTAAATTTACGCAATTACTCTATCTCTCATAGTTTCCGAAATATTTCCCAAAATATACATGCATTATAACCCTAACTTTGAGGGTGGTTTTTACCCCCTTAACATGAATCATTGATAAAAATATTTGTATGAAAACTACATTATACGTGAGTTTCGTCAAAATCGGGGATTGACAACTCGGGACATTTCCTTGTGGGTAGCGCAAGGTACACACCACACATCTGTAATAACGTAAGTGTTACCATGTGTCATTGTATTGAATGTCTATGTGAATATTTCTTAAAAAAGAAAACGCCTATCCCTTTATGCATTGAGAGACATCACTGCATTCTCTCACTCTTTCTTCCCTTTCCAAGTACAAGGATCTTACATTTCGTGAGAGTGCAGTGACTCTCCGTTCAAGGAGGTGCGAGAACACTTCAACGTAACTCATAAGATATTATTACCAATGCACTTTTTTTGCAATGTTATTGATTATACAGAAAAAGGTCTCATCTCAACAATTTCAATGCTTCTTGGATATGTTGCAAGGATTCTGATTTTGAGCAATTTTTTTCTATAGGTAGATATAATCACTGCTCGGTTTTAATTTTCGAGATATCGAAAAACAACTTTTGCTATTACTATTGTTAAAAGAGATAACTCGCCAAATCTCAATTCAACGTTCCCGCTTGCTTTCTTCTTTTGTTTTTGGGATTGCGTGCGTGGACGGAAGTATGTATGCGGAGGGCAGAGGGTTTAGAGCCATTATTGTAACCGAACGTGGTCGAAACGATACAGTATTATTTTTTTTCTCTTTATTGCTTAAATAAATCAGTTCATATATTAATGTGTGGTTTCTGTCTTCTGCGCGGCGCGATCCTATTTCAACAACTATATTGTATTTGGCGATGAATGAACGTGCACGTATAGGCAAAATTCAAATTAATGGTAGGAAACGTCTCTTTTAAGATGAAAAAAAGGGAAGAAGATTGTCCGAAAATTGTTTGAGATATCCCTGATTGGTAGATATTTGGGATCGTGTTATACATTTTACACGCTTTAAAATGCAGGATAAATCGGTCAAAGGGAAACTAGATGTGACAGACCAGACGTGATTTGCCGGTTAAAATAACGACTCCTCCAAGAAAATCCTTTTATCTGTCGCATTAAAGTCCGACTCGGTGGATCATTATATTGTGATTTATGTGCCCCAGATATTCACAGGCAAATCGCCCTTTATCGCGCGATATGTATGCCGCATTTCCAGCAAAGAAAGGTGTATTAAAGTCTCACCGCGATGAGAAAAAGATTCCTATCTCTTCGGATGTTTTGATAACGGGGAGTCCTCGATAAATCCATTTTTTCGAATGCACTGGAGAAAAGGAAAGTCTTTCTCTATGATTTCAACGATTTTCTTTAAAGTATTCATCTAAAAAATTGTACTAATATATCAACGATTGAAATATCGTAAAACCATCAATATTTCGATAAGGCCAATTCTTAAATTGTATCTCTTTTCTTTCCTTAAAACTTATTTCAAAAACTGTCAAGCGAGAAATGTTAACCAGGCATGACATGGTAAATCTACTTCCATACCATCAACATTACGTTAATGGACATGCTTTAATAGGTATGGTATCTTTTCAATTTTTATTTCTGTTTTTAGTTCTATTGTTAGTGTCTATTAGCTCTCAGTTATAAATTATAAATTTCATGTTTGTGCATATTTATACATAAATATACGTATATACATACATATTACCTAAAGAAAAAATAAGTGCAAATTTTGAAATACAGTTTTTTATTCAACGCTTAATTTTCCGGTAAACCGCGAAAAAATTGGGCCTTCTTGCGAAGTGGCTTTCCTTCGAAGGCCTTGCACCCCGCGCACATAAACATACATTGACACGCACATACTCATCGTCTTGCACTACATTGTATTTACCGTTGTAACTATCTCTTACAACCCTCTTCCGCCCTTTCTCTCTCTCGCACACACAAATGCTCCCTCATGCTCTCTCGTTCACTTACAATTAGCCCCGCAACACTTTTGTTTTAAAAGTGTTTTAAAATTAAATTAAATCACTGATCAATTATTATTTAAACCGTTTAATTATTAGATGTTGCTTATGCAGTCTGAAAAGAAATTATTGGACAAGGTGTTAATTCTTGCCATCCTCATTTTAAACTCCCGAAGAACTTCTCCGACTTTTCCTCATATCAAATGTCACCTACAAGATTATTTACATACATCATCTTCCTCTATTAAATCAGGACTTTCGAAACTCTCATTCAGCTCAACCGAATTCTCCCAAAATCAACTGCATTTCACTTCACTGCGCCGACATTTCCAGCTTCCGAGAAATCGTTTCGAGAACGTCGACACCGGTTGTCACGGTATATATGTACATAGAAGTTTCGCCTTAGAAGGTGGCTCCCGATGGGGCATGAAAAATCATTTTTTAGCAGGAAATATGGGGAGAAACGAGGGAGGTCGAGTATGGGGGTTGCAAAGAGACTAAGTTTCCTCCTCGTGGCGATGGTGATCGAGATCGTACGTGCAACTCCGCTAGGATTTGGGGTTTCCATCGAGAATCCTCGTCTCCCTTCCCTTGGTTCTACACCGCATCATCCGCCTTTAGAGAGATGATAAGGGAGATTATTACAGATCAGTTGGATTCACAATGAAGGGAAGGATACGATTAAATTGATAAACCTATGAAAAATATGTTATTTTTGAACATTTTGTTTAAAGAATTGGAGATTGTCCAAATTAATTTATACCGTTAAGTTCGCCATAAAAAATACTAATTTTGTGACTTCATATGATTACTCTATTTCTCTCAGTTTCCGAGATAATTATTGAAATATGATTTACCACCTAATATTGGGGGCGGTTTTCACCCCTTTAACGTGGACAATTGCCAATAAAAAAAGGAGGTATTAAATACTTTTTATGATAACTATATCATACTTGAATTTCATCAAAATCGGTGATTGGTACTTCGTGAAGTTCCCTTGTAAGACCGGCGAATTGTTAGCTATGCAAACAACAGGAACGGACATCAGAAAAATTGAGCACCGGAAGACGCATTACAACCAAGTATAATATTCGAGGTGTGCGAGCGACGGAAGAATGATATTTAATTAATTTACACGGACTACTCCATGGCTAAGAACATGGCCGCGGTGGTTTGATTAAAAGGCGTCGTAGGGATATCCGGGGCTGCGATATTACCACGCTGGTGGGTACACAAAAACCGATTAATTACCGTTCTCCACGTAACGACATACCTGTAGTCGGCTGGTTTATGCACGTGTGTACCGGGGCATATTATGTACGTGCCCGTAGGCGTGCATTGTACACGGGCAGTCGGCCATAAAACGTCGAGCGGTTCCGACGCATTGCTCGCCTCCCGCAAAGACGTCGGCGCTGAGTAATTACCAACCATACGGAGGACAATGGGGGGAATTAAACCTGTTTATGTAAAGTAACCATACTCTATCCTAGGAGAATATTGTATTTTTCTGCTGCACATGTCTCAATTTTTCTGGCGTATTAGATGATGACAATGAAACGAGAGAAAAACTGTTCGTTGAACCTTAATTGTGGTGTATGAGTATTTGTAAAGACTGATAGTTGTGTAGGTTGATTCTTGATTGGGAATTGATTTTTCATGCTGCGTGTTAGGACTTTCAGATGGAAGCGGGAGAGTAAAGTGTCGTTACCAGACGTTCTAAGTAAGTTTATTCGAAAGCGGTTCACTAGCCAATAGACCCGAAGTCAATACCGCGTGCTCTGCACTTGCTCACCTGTTTCTCTGGCCCCCTCTCGGCCAGTACTGTCTCCAGTTACCGACGTAGTGGTCGGTAACCAAGGGTCTGATGACCCAACACTGCGAGTTAATGCAAAATTTACTATGTGATAAATAGACTATAACAGATTAATGAGTTTTAGACAAGTAGGTTTTAACGATGTATGGGTTAATTAGGGGATTCGAGACGTTCATATGGTGTACATAATCGTATCTCTCTTTTTCCTTTATATTTGTTCCACTTTAGTTGCTATTGACATTTCGCTTAGGATTAACCTGACAGAAGTAGTTGTCATGTCTTCCAGTGGTTGTTTTACACCCCCGTTTCGGATCACGGAACTAGTAAGTAAAGCGCGTCTGGTTATTGAGATATGTATGTACATAGGAACACATCCACAAATTTTGAGCCATTTTGGACACCGTTTCCTCTTTGAGGTATTTTACGTGACTTCCTTTACAACGAAATCTATCGATGTATTTCTTCGGAGATCACGAAGACGTCAATGCTCTGTGTTCGGTGTCAGCTTCCTGGGGATAAGAACACAAACATTTGCGCTTTCCTTATTAACTCGGTGACTCAATGTCAGTCCTCCATTTTCTAATTTCGTGTAGCACTAGTAAAGATATCTACGAAAGGTCGGAGACCTGGAAGCCTGACTTATCTAGCTAAAATTCAATCGGGAAGTCATTTTTTCAGCAAATGCTGTGACTTTTCGACGTAGCGTGAATAAAATTGTTGTCGTGAATTTTAAAAAATATTTATTTACATATTGAAGAATTATCTTAAATATCTTAATTGTCTTCGTTTCGATTAAATTTATACATATAAATTTGTAAGCAAATTTATAAAGCATAAATAGGTTTGTAGGTCATATTTTTGACCGCGGTGCTCGTTCCGGGTAGTTGTTGTTTGTCAAGGGATGCCTGGATCCAACAGATTTTTACAAAGTGGGCAGACTTTTGAAAATAATACGCTTTCTAAGGCATAAGACAGGAAAGATACAGCGGAGCAAGGGTGCCCCTTGTATTGTGTTTCGGGTAATTATAAGAAGGCAGCCTTCGCTCCAGCGAATCGCTGCAAAGTTACGTTATTGCTATTTCGAATATCTCAACACCATATTAATTATTGTCTGGTTGTTATTTAAAGTTTATCAAATTACAGTCCCAACAGTAAACTCCATTCACATTTATTTCGTTTCATTTTTTTTCACACTAAAAGACAATAACAGAGAACATACATCAGCGTCAAGAATAGTTTGCACGCCAGAGCCGTCCTTCGAGAAACACTGCCTCCTTCACCCAACATACCGTGCGGCTCGTCAGGCTTGTCACCTGGGCGGCGGAGCTTCTCGTTTTCAACCGCCTATTCGTACCATTTTGTTTCTGGAGTCCACTCGCTCAGCCTCTTAAAGGAAGCACCCGATAAAGTCGTAGCATTCAAATATTCTTATTAGTTTGTCTGGAGGAGCGAGACATTGTATTACATTGTTGTTTCGTCGCGCGCTTCGTTTCATCAAGGAGAATCTCCCCATGTGGTGGGGGTAATTCTGCCGGAGTTTATTCTGTTTTCACTATAGAGATGTTAGAAATATAGTGCATACGCCTATGTCCTCACTGTCGCCACCCAAATTGCGTTGTCTCTCTTGCTCCGATCTGCAGCGTTCTCTCTCTTCGTCTTTTATTTCGATTTGTATGTGTAGCTCTTTTAACGAATCGCGTGGTAGAACGTCAAGTGCACTTCGTGTACGTGTGACAAGAGGCATGACACTTGACGCCTGGCGAATCAGACTCTGCCGAAACAGGCTTACCTCATAGGTGACAGGTCTGACGAGCCGCACGGTACAGCTGAGATGTCACTGATTCACAGCCACTCTGTAGGCATGACGGTCGTGCTTATTGGCACTGGCGTGGTGGCTCATTGGGGCGACATTCGTAGTTAATCACTCGCAGTGGAAAGACGTGCCTCGCGCGTCAGTCGCGGAGATCAGAACGACGTGCGTGGCACGTCGATTCAGAATATGTGGTTGTGAATCAGTGACATCTCGGCTGTATGTTGGGTGAAGGAGGCGGTGTTTCTCGAAGGACGGCTCTGGCGTGAAAAATATTCTTGACGCTGACATACATATATAAATTATTTTGTTCTTAACTCGAGATTTCTAAGAGTTTGCGTTGAAATGTGTTTAAAAATATCGATGCCAAAAAAAAATTGGCTTTCATTTGCTTCTTTAGGTAATAGACGGGATTATGGTATATAGATAGATTTGTAGTTATAAAAATATAAATATACTTATATTTTTCTCGGTATAAATAATTTCGTATAGTCGTTGAAAAGTTACCATTTTTCACTACAGCCAAATAGCTTATACGACTTTTAAAATAAATAATTTAAATTCACTGGCATATGTTAATTTTCCTTGATGTACTTTATTGAAGTGATGCTTGAAAGTAAATTGTTTCGAGAAAGCTGCATAAATTATATAATGACACTAATTTGTATGATGCATTTCATACAAAGGATTATTCATGAATTTTTTTCATTCAATATTCATAGAATATGTAAATAAGCAATCATTCACGTGAGTATAATCGCCGTTATTAATAGGAATAATTAAGTGTTAGCCATCTTTTGAGAAGATTTAGCTTATAGTTCTAAAGAAACATATTTTTAACCTGTTAACCGGGCGTGATGAATAATTCCGTCATATCTGAAAGAAAACTCCAGTAAGCTTTTCGATTTTTTCTTCCTTAAAATTTTTAAACGTAATATGTTGAACGCATTACATTTTATGTCGTTCGTATCCGTTTAATCCTGACGTAGTACTTTAGATGTAATGATATTACTTCTCACTGTAAAAAAAAATATTCCAATTTGAAACAAGTTGAACAAAAATTAATTCCCCGGTTAACAGGTTAATACTGTTAACCAGCACACTTTCTCTCTAACAAGATCTAATTGTAAGTAAGTTATTTTAATTCAAATTTTCACCGTATTAATTGAAAATTATTATCCCATTGTATATAAGTAAGTACGCAATAAATATTAGCCAAAATAATTAATGGCGGAACATAGTACGTTAGGAATAATTAAATGTTAAAATTTTCATTAATACATCTCTACATAGAATTGTGAACATTCCATATTAAAATCCATTTAGAGGATGAGAATTTATTTATTTCCAAGAGAAGCTTCTCCTTTACGAGATTCAATATACTTAATTATTGTCTGTCTTTTAGACGACCAACGATTTAATTAAAAATAACGTCAGCTCTTCGTGCAATCTACGCTGGAGCAGGCAAGTTCTTAATTAACGAATACACGCGACTCCAGGAGATCGCTTCGGCTGCTTGGCTCGCGCAATTTCTGTCGGAATATTTGAACTTGGTAACATCACGAACGACCGTAGAATTTCGTAAGTTAGATCAAATTGTCGGTATGCCTGTGAGATCGGAGGATGATCGTCAGGGATTCTGGACGAAACTTCAAACACGAATGAAACTATTATTAAATAGTCCATGGTTTAATATATCGACAGACTCGACGTATTGTAGGTACGTGTAACATCATACAAAACTATGAAATACATTTTTGTTTACTTTCACGAGTAGTTTCTTACAATGGAGCAACATTTTTTATTTGCAACCTTGAAATTGTTTCTTGCCGTTTTTTATAACAATAAGTTTATAATTCTATCAATCTTGACGATTCTTGACGAATGAGAAAGATTTATTTTTCACAGAGTGCAACAGTAGATTTCCGAGATAATACAGTTCCGTATAAGATTCTTTGGGTTAATTTATTCTTATCAAAAATATCAACGTTGTATCAATGATCCAAAGAGGTGGTTTGCGTTTTTCACCTTCGAAATTCCAGTAAAAACTTCTTTGCTCTATTTGTTACCCGCATCGAACATCAGAATTTATCGTAAACCAATTTACAACTACGTCCCGCAAAACGAATTTTGCCCCTCCGCATTTTTTCGCCGTCGAAAATTCGACGATTTTGAAAAGCATCGTTGAACACCAGAGTCTCTCAAAAATGTTTCATGAAAGTATAATATAAATCGGTTTATAACTCCGTAAACCATAACATTTTCAGAACAGACATTTTCCGCCTGGTAACGAGCTAAAAGGAGATTTCGTTGCTTAAAAAAAATAGAAGGATCAAGGAGAGTGAGAGAGAAGGAAGTTTCCTGCATAACGGGCATAAAGAAATTTTTTTTGCCTCTCGAACTTCGTTATAATGAGATCTTACTTGCATCCTCATGGCTCGAAAATGCGGTATTGGTGCACCGTTCTCTATGCGCCAGACATTTATGCCCCGTGATCGATCTTATAGCTCCCAATTGCATTTCCAGACAGTACAACCGAGAGACTTCGTCAGTTTTCAACTTTCCTTCAGTATCATTCGCTCCATACTATTCTCTCGCCAATTCTTGGTATCATACTTTTCTATTTCCATTCCGACGTTGTAATTTATCCGCGTATTCGATGAAACGCTGAGGCCCTTTAAAGGAGATTTAAAACATTCCGCGGAAATGCAAAATTTACCGCGCGACTTTTTGGTCGACTAAATTATCGAAACATAGTTAGTTTAGTTGCGCCTACTTTTGTTTTCTTTGTGTGTCTTCCGTTTGGCGAAATTTTCTGGATTTACGGATGACATCATCTATACACGCTAACTGTTTTTCGAGATTGGAAATTATGTTTTCGTTGTGAATAAAAAGTTAATTATTTTTTATCGATAACACTTTGGAAACGTTAACAATATCATCCATCACTTTCGGCTATATCTCTCGTGTGAAAGATGATCAATAATATTGTATATGATGTAATAATTAGTGTAACTGCTACATTGTGGAAATACAATCATCCTCTTTATTCTTTTGCTCCTAAAAACTTTTTTCTAGAAAGAACGTAGTGTAGGATTGCGACAGCGCGATGGGGTAAGTGCGAGAGACAGCGATAGTGTCTGTGTGTGTGGGTGTAGGGCCTTCGGAGGAATCCGAATGCGTAAGAAGGCCCAGAGTATATTTCAACGTAATAGTGAACAAAGAATATGTTTTAACTTGACAGCGAGCATAGTATTTTTCGCAGTCAAAACAACGAATAAGAATTTAGCGAACAGCGTAGCATAGTTTTTGTGTATTTAGTGTGTAGAGTGTATTTTTTTTTGTTTATATTTTATATTCTTTATATTTTGTTGAGAATTAAATAATTCTCAATCCAAATCTTCCAGCTAATTGGAACTTTGTCGGCCATCTTGGGAAAGGTCGATAATCAATCGACTAGACAATCAATATTTTTCAATGTAGACACTCAATTGACCAACAATGTAGTCACCAATTTGACTAGCAAGGTTCCGGTAGCCATTCCTTTTCTGTTCACCAGTGCTTTCACGTAAGATTTCTTTTGCTTTTCCAACAATGGACTTATTAGATGACAATCTGTGCATCATAGTTCACCATAGTGATCTAAATTCATTTTTTAATACCCTCGGGACATTCACCCATTGTCAGTGTATATTTTATTGTGAACTTCATTCTCTAGTGAAAATTCAGTTTCATTCATTATTTGCATTGCACTCTGTGCTAACGCCACGTGCACATTCGTTCTTTTCATTCAAACAGCATAGTGTGTTGAACTTGTGTGGGCGGTAAATAGTACCAAACACCCTGTTTGAAAATTTTTACAGACATTCATAATTCCTTTTTTTATACAAGGTTACGACAATCAGTATTCTACCGGTGACAATCATACAAAAAATTGATTGTGTTAGTGTGTGGGTGTTGAGTTGGTGCTGTTTGAATAAACAATTATTTTTGAACCTGTGTGCTTATTAGCTCGGATCCTGCACATTCCTATCTGACCTTACCGGTCAGGCTATTCCATAGTTGACACATTTGGTCAACATATTTAAATAAACAAGTTATTAAATAACAATACATCCTTTACAAATTGGTGGGAGTTCGTTCAGGATCTACATGTCTTTTTAGACTCTCGTCTGCAATCCTACGCTAGTAGTGTCGCCCACACGGTAAATAGTATACTACATATTTAATACAGTAGTGAAAGACATAAAGCAGGTCATCTTCACTTTAACACGCCCGTATAGGGTAAAAATTTAACAAACGAATTTTCTTGAATTCTTTTGAGTCTCTTTACGGTCACTTTTCTGTCGTGGCAATAAACCAGGTTGTGTACAACATTTGCTAGCACCCGTTAAAACAATACAAAGGAACTTGAAATATATCGAAAAAATCCGAGAAAAAATGTGTCTGAGAACAAAGTATCTTGAAGTATACCGCGATACTCCAAAAAATCTAGACACAATAGGTGGTCGATCACCCATATTGCAGCAGCAAAGTTATTCCTTCTACTACCCTTAGCCACACCATAGTCCAGGATCCCCGTATCCAATTTTAACATTTATTACTATCAAGCTAATTTTTTGTAAGTAGCTTCACTTTGATGAGACGCCCATCTTTGTCTCTTACATCAAATATCCATCGTGGTAGCTAACAGAGATAGCAGGGATTGAATAAGTCGATTTGACAATTCTCAAAAATTTATTACTAACAGTGGGTTTTTTATTAAATGTTAAGAAAATAATTTACATTATTGAAAAAAATATTTGTCCTACAAAATGTATGGTTTCATCAAAGAGTCCCCTCCTTCCAACATGTATCGATAACGAGGTCATCGAAAATGTTTACTAACTAGCTGTTTTTTTTACTGTTGCTTAGTTAAAATTTATATAATTTAACAGCCACATTGTCCTACAAATTGCGTGGTATGTTATCCCCGTCCTACGCTCAAAAGTTGTTAATACCACAAGACTATTTTTCTTATTACTAACTGTAGGACAAAATGTGACATAATTAGGTTAGTGTATTCGCTGTACAAGTGAAACAATGTCCAACAAGAAAACAGGTGTGTATCACTAGTCCGACAAGAATTGTCGTTTTTATTTTTCTATTTGTAACATAAAGTGAAATCTTTTTTTAAAGGGTATAGCAGGATAAGGTGGTCAAAAGTGCCCTTGAACCGATTTCAATGGGGGTGGTCTCATTCGATAGATAATGCTCGGCGATCATTACGTACCAATTTTTAACCCTATATCTTGACCGGAAGGGTAGTTATGGGGAAAATTAAAAAAACGGGTTTTTGCCCCATTTTGCCTAGTTATTGAGGTGCAAAAAATTCGAAAAAATTCTGAAATATTCTACAAGGTACCATACATGTTTGAGATTTTTTTCAGATTTTTCCATTGAAGAACCTAAGTGTAAAAAATGAGCAAACGAAAAAAAAACGGAAAAAAGTAGATTTCGTATCGAGATCTTCGAGTGACAACTTTTTGCAAATTACAGTAACAATCCAACACTTATGATTGTTATCTCCAATTTTTTTCAGATTTTTAAACCGCCTGCGTCATTGTGAAAAAAATCAAAAACCGATTTGCGCGACGCATTTCGATGTGAAACGCCATGATCCAGGTATTATTTCCTTATTCTGCAATTACAGCATGTTCAATTGGTGACTTTCAGTGTTTCTGCCACGAAGCAATTACATGTTAATATAGTGAATCGAATTAATTAAATCAATTGTGAACTTTGATGGTTCCTGATCTACAAGAATTTTTAAGATTCTTTCAAGTGAACGATTTGGCGCAGTTGGTAGGGCGTCTGCCTGCGGAAGCGCTGGACACTATTTTGTCGCAGGTTCGACTTCCCATGGGGAACTTGATTTTTTTTTATTTTTATAAATTGCCAACTACATAACAATAATTAGTTGCTATTTTCAAACATTTAAAAGTATTTTTAAGGTCCAGAAAAATATAAATTAATACAGAACATAGTTTTTGCTTTATCGAGTTTTTCTAGTCATACCATCTTCTGCGATTACGGCTATTATCAAACATTGTAACACTGGATTTACTACGATATTTGAAGACATATGTTACTTACTAAATGGTCATAATATTATTAGAATATCTTGTTCACTTGTAACAATGATTGTTTAAAGGAATGCAGAGTTTCTTTCTATCCGAAGATAATAACTTTTCCTACATCCTTTACTGATTAACATACACCTTCATACACCGTAGAACAACCGATGTCTATTCAATGTTAGAGTGTTTAATAATACTCGTAGTCGTAGAACAGTGTATGAATAGAAAAATCCTACAAAGCAAAAAGTATATTCTGTACTAATTTATATTTTTCTGGACCTTAAAAATACTTTTAAATGTTTGAAAATAGCAACTAATTATTGTTATGTAGTTGACAATTTATAAAAATAAAAAAAAAATCAAGTTCCCCATGGAGATTCGAACCTGCGACAAAATAGTGTCCAGCGCTTCCGCAGGCAGACGCCCTACCAACTGCGCCAAATCGTTCACTTGAAAAAATCTTAAAAATTCTTGCAGATCAGGAACCATCAAAGTTCACAATTGATTTAATTAATTCGATTCACTATATTAACATGTAATTGCTTCGTGGTAGAAACACTGAAAGTCACCAAATGAACATGCTGTAATCGAAGAGTAAGGAAATAATACCTGGATCATGGTGTTTCACATCGAAATGCGTCGCGCAAATCGGTTTTTGATTTTTTTCACAATGACGCAGGCGGTTTAAAAATCTGAAAAAAATTGGAGATAACAATCATGAGTGTTGGATTGTTACTGTAATTTGCAAAAAGTTGTCACTCGAAGATCTCGATACGAAATCTACTTTTTTCCGTTTTTTTTTCGTTTGCTCATTTTTTACACTTAGGTTCTTCAATGGAAAAATCTGAAAAAAATCTCAAACATGTATGGTACCTTATAGAATATGTCAGAATTTTTTCGAATTTTTTGCACCTCAATAACTAGGCAAAATGGGGCAAAAACCCGTTTTTTGAATTTTCCCCATAACTACCCTTCCGGTCAAGATATAGGGTTAAAAATTGGTACGTAATGATCGCCGAGCATTATATATCGAATGAGACCACCCCCATTGAAATCGGTTCAAGGGCACTTTTGACCACCTTATCCTGCTATACCCTTTAAATAGCTTTATTTATAGTAAACTAGGTACAAAAAATAGTGTTTTTCGATATAATAAAAAAGTAATCACAATCAGATTCATCTGATAAATCTTCTTCCTCGCTACTACCATCACTTCCATCTTCATCTCCTTCATTTTCATCATTTGTGATATCTGACTCTATAATAACATGAGAAAATTAAATAAATTGGCAAATAATCAATCAATAAATAATCCTTAACACCATGATTATGTTGAAGTATAAGAATATTTCTCACAATTTCTTCTCGAAAGACAAACACGTGGTCGACTGAAAAATGTTGACATTCTTATGGCCGACACTAACGTGAGATACCTCATACACAGATACATACACAGTAAACGATGCTCTGCACATGCGTATATGTAGGGAGAATAGGACTCTTACCAAACAAACCTTTACACGGATATTGTCGCCACTAACGTGAAATACCTAACAAGGAGGCGGTACGGTAGTCTGGTCTCACAATCAGAATTTCTTCAAACTTGGCAGAGGGGGAGGCCACCCCTCGAATATTAAGCGTGTAAAGCCATTCGACTAGATGGCCAGGCATTTTCGAGAAAAACGACTTTTTTAATTTAAAGCGCGATAAATACAAGGGACGCTATCATATATTCAGAAGAGTTCGTAGCTCATTTGGTAGCGTACTGGTCTGATAACCGATAGGTCGCTGGATCCGAATCTCGCTGCGTGCAACTTTTTTTCTCCTCCCTTTGTTCTTTGCTTTCTACATGTATTTCCAATAAAATTATTGGAATGGGAATTTTATTTTACTTTAGATAATAAAATAAATACACAGTTTTACGTACTCGTATACTTCGTAGCGACTGTCGTTACAACTTTATTAAAATTACATTTTATAAAACATTTAACAAAACTACATTTTACTAATTTTCAACTTTACAAGTGCTTGGATGATATTCATCATAAAAACAGGGAAAACAATATGTTATTCGACATCGCGCTCATTGTATAAATCTCCTTACCACACGTTTTATTGCCGGGAAAACGTTTAATTTTCCTTACTGAAAAGTTCGCAGGTATGCGCAGGGAACAAAACGTTTGGCATGGGATAAAATCCTTACGGTATATGACAATAAGGAGATGTAACAACCAATGCGACGCAACAGTCGCTACAAAGTATACGAGTACGTAAAACTGTGTATTATAGTAAGCAATCCTCTGGGTATGTGTACATGATGGAAGGGGGACTCGTTGATGAAACCATACATTTTGTAGGACACATATTTTTTTCAATAATGTAAATTATTTTCCTAAGATTTGATAAAAAAACCCACAGTTATTAATAAATTTTTAAGAATCGTCAAATCAACCTACTTTATCCCGGCTACCTTTATTAGTTACCTTAGACAAAAATTTTCGTACTGGAAATAGTTAGGCGTCTCATCGAAACGAAGCTATTCACGAAGATTCAGCTTGATAGTAATCATTTTTACATCAGGGATCTGTACTACAACTTTTGAGCGTAGGACGGGGATAACATACCACGCAATTTGTAGGACAATGTGGCTCTTAAATTATATAAATTTTAACTAAGCAACAGTAAAAAAAACAGCTAGTTAGTAAACATTTTCGATGACCTCGTTATCGATACATGTTGGAAGGAGGGGACTCTTTGATGAAACCATACATTTTGTAGGACAAATATTTTCTTCAATAATGTAAATTATTTTCTTAAGATTTAATAAAAAACCCACGGTTAGTAATAAATTTTTGAGAATTGTCAAATCGACTTATTCAATCCCTGCTATCTCTGTTAGCTACCACGATGGATATTTGATGTAAGAGACAAAGTTGGGCGTCTCATCAAAATGAAGCTACTTACAAAAAATTAGCTTGATAGTAATAAATGTTAAAATTGGTTACGGGGATCCTGGACTACCAGAGAAGTATTTATGAGGTACTGTGTAAAGGGAGAGTGTCGCTCGAATCGCTTATTTCCCTTATATTATATCGGTGCAGGAAACCAGTGCTCGACGAATCACTACCGAAAACTAAGTACTTATTGTGGTGGATCGAATAAATAGTCTCTATTTTACTCATATTTTATTTAATATAGAAATAGAATGATAAAACTAAAAACACAAAATAACTCTCTCTCACACGTGCTCACTCATTTCGATACGACCGATACGACTGACTGCATTCCTACTCCTCTCCATACCGCCTTTCAATTGCTCCTCTAGATGTCACTTTCTCTCGCAATGAAATTAATCTTTCATCCGTCCACACATACCCCCCTTAATTTTATTGCCTTTAAGTTTGTAATATTTTTTTCACATTTTTCAGAAGATTCACACCACTCAACCCTTTCGTCAAACAATCAGCAGTCATATATTCATTCGACACATGCTTTACCTCTAAATTCTCCTTAATTACATTTTCCTTAATAAAGTAACACTTTCTATTCATCAACTTCGACCTGTTCTTAAAATCCCCGCCATTAGCTATCCTTACAGCATTCAGATTATCACATTTAACTACTTTAGTTACATCACTACCCAGTCCTAGTTCTTCTACAATTGCACTGAGCCACACAGTCTCTTTGACCCCTTCTAACATCGCCTCAATTTCACTTTCTGTCGACGACAAGGCAACTATTGATTGTTTCTTGCTCCTCCACTGCACCAAATCTCCATTTCTATATATTAGGATTCCAGAAAATGACTTTGCATCTACTGTGCTATCCCAGGAGGCATCCGTCTCACACTTTATTTGCCCTTCGCAATCTTTCCTGCCAAATACTAAACAATAGTGAACAGTCCCTTTCAAATATCTCATAATCCTTTTTAATCCTGCCATATGCATCTCTCTTGGATCTTTAGTAAATTGCGATAAGCACCCAACAGCATAAGCTATATCCGGCCTAGCATGTACACTAATGTACATAAGACTTCCTAATAATTCTAGATACTCATCTACATCACACTTCTTACTATCTAAATAATCACCCATTTTTACATTCACATCAATCGGTGTCACAGTAGAATTGCACTCACTCATACCATATTTGCTTAACAGTTCATTAATGTAGTCTCTCAAATGCATTTTAATTTTTCCATCTTCCTGCTCAACTTGCATGCCTAAAACATTTTTGGCTTCCCCCATATTCTTCATGTCTATTTTCAACCCAATTCTTTGCATGTAGTTCTTCTCGAATCCATCACTGCTTGATACAACTACCATGTCATCAACATGTATTCCACAATATAGGAACTCTTTATCTTCTCGCTTGTAGAACAAACAAGGATC
Source organism: Cerceris rybyensis (assembly GCA_910591515.1). Classification (NCBI taxonomy): domain Eukaryota; kingdom Metazoa; phylum Arthropoda; class Insecta; order Hymenoptera; family Crabronidae; genus Cerceris; species Cerceris rybyensis. Next base: position 968,491 of record OU342796.1, on the reverse strand, counting down.
CTCTTTGCATTGGTTCAGGCCACTCTCCTTCATTATTTTTGTGAGGAATTGATTCCAACATCTACCAGCCTGTTTAAGTCCATAGATGCTTTTCTTTAATTTGCACACTCTACCATCATTGCACCTATAACCCTTTGGCATTTCCATATAGATATTCTCTTCTAAATTTCCATGAAGAAATGCAGTTTTCACGTCATACGACTTAATTTTTCTTCCTTTCTCAGCTCCAATACTAAATAATAGTCTCACTGTCTCCGTCCTTATAACAGGTGCATATGTTTCATTGTAGTCATATCCAGGACGTTGTGCACATCCCATAGCTACCAATCGAGCCTTGTAAATTTTTCTCCCTGTAATAGGATCTCTTTTAATATTATACACCCACTTACAGTTCACGATTCTTTGGTTCTTAGGACGTTCCACAATATCCCATACTGCATGTCTCTTCATTGAGTTTATCTCTTCGTCCATAGCTTCTCTCCAGTTCTTCCAATCTTTAGAATTTCTAGCTTGTTCTAAGCTTTTCGGAATTTGTTCATCAACCATTGCCATTGTTGATTCTCTATTTTTTACTCTCTCTGATCTTCTCCATCCTTCCCTTTCTGCTTTTCTTTGTTCCTCTTCTCTTTCTATATTTCTTCGCACTAGCATTATCTCTTTTGTACTACCTCTTGGTCGTCCTTTCATTCCATTATATATTCCTGCTGCTTCTATCTCTATCTCTTGCTCTCCTTCTTCTTCTTCTATTCTCTCCTCTTCTTCATGTGTATCTTCTTCCTCTGCGTCTTCATAATAGCTGTCCTCGTTTTCTATTTCATTTATGACTACGTCGTCTAATCTCCTATCCTCTTCGTAATAATTACCTCCCAAGTCAATCAGATTCCATTTATTTGTGTATTTTTTCTCTTCATTATTTAATAGCTCTACTCCATTTCTCTTTTCATCGAATTTCACATCACAGTCATTTCTTACCACATCCAGTTCAGGCACATATACTCTATATGTATTGTTCCTTGAATATCCAAGAAAAATCCCTCTCACAGTCTTTGACTCAAACTTATGCCTTAGTTTGTGTTTCTCGAGCACATACCCCACACACCCAAATCTTCTCATATAACCAATATATGGTTTTCTTTCATGCCACATTTCATATGGAGTATGCCTATGTACATTGGATTTCACCCTATTTTTTATATGTGCTGCGGTGCATGCAGCTTCTGCCCAAAACTCTTCTGGCAGTTTCGAGTCCGACATCATTGATCTTGTCATTTCGATGATGGATCTATTAGCTCTTTCAGCTACCCCATTGCACTGCGGTGTCCTAGGCGGACTGAATTCATGCTTCACTCCTTTCTTCTTCAGCCAGTCTTTCAGCTCAGTTCCTATGAATTCGCCACCATTATCAGACCGAAGTGCTTTTAGTCTCTTTCCAGTTTGAGTCTCTTGAAAAATTATTAGGTTTTTTAATTCCTCCGTGGTCTCATTTTTTTCCTTCAATAACGTTATAAATATCATTCTTGAATAATCATCTATGACCGTTAATATATATTTCTTACCCCCTTTTGAGATTGGCTTAATAGGTCCTATCAGGTCCATGTGCAGTAGCTCTAATACATTTTTCGCTCTTCTCTCAGTTAATCTGGCATGTGTTTTTCTACATACCTTCCCTTCCACACATCCTTGACATTGTTCATTTAGATTCCAATTTTCTTTCATTCCTAACACAAGCTGTTCTCTTTTCATTTCCTCTATAGTTTTCTTATTCACATGTCCAAGCCTTTGATGCCATATGTCTTGATCCATAGATGCTGCGACTGCTTCTGTTCTTATCGTCTTTGCTTCTACATAGTATGCATCTCCTTCACGCACTGCCTTCATGTGTGGTTCCTCTTGTCCTTTATATACTTTAGCACCGTACTCATCAAATACAACTTTATAACCATTGTCTGTAAGCTTAGTTACTGATATTAGATTGGTATTCAAGTCTGGAACATACAGGACATTTTTTAGCCTCACCGTATTCTGAATCTGCTCCTGCTTCATCACCACCTCTCCTACTCCTGTTGACGTCAAGCTTCTTCCTTCTTTGTCTGCTAGGACTATCTTCCTGTTTTCTTCTCCTAGACTTTCCAAAATCTCCAATTGATGAGTCATATGACTTGTCGAGCCGGAGTCCAGCAGCCAGGTTAACTTTCTTGGTCCTATTTCTTGGCTTTGTCTTAAACCTTGCATATTATCTTTACTGATATTTATTTGGTCATTGACATTCATTATAGCTTCATTACCATCTCGCCCACGTCCTCAGTCACCATATCTGGTCTGCTTATGCATTCCTCCTCTTGGATTTCTTCCTCTTGTAATGTTTCCATCTCTTCGAAATTTGCAGTTGGGTGAAATATGTCCAAATCCCTGACAGTTATAGCATTTTTTCGTTGCGAAGCATTCTTTGGATATGTGACCCTTCTTTCCACAGTTGTAGCATTGAATATCTACTTTCCCTTTCTCTCTTGCTCTTTTGACATTTTCCAGGTCTCCATTTGTCCTTTCTTCCTTCCTTTTTCCTTTTCGGGCTTCTTCTTGTTTTAAACTATATCGTATGTCTATTATTGATAACTCTCTCTGGGTCTCTATCACTCGTACACTATGTTCGAATTCCACTCTCAGACCTCTTAGGATATACATCTTTAATTCGTACTCCTCAATATTTCTTCCCAATTGTTCGCATCTGTTCTTTAGTGCTTCTGCCCTGTTAATATAGTCATCTACGCATTCTTCCTTCGCCATCTTTAATGTCGTTAGTTCTTCTAACGTATTCGCTTTCAACTGTTCAGACTCCGCCGCCATATTTTCTTTTATTCTCTTCCACAATTTAGATGCGTCTTTTTCATTACTGTACTTTAATATTTGACCCTTTGACATCGTATTTATTATAATAGCCCTCGCCGCAGCATTGTCATCATCCCACTCGTCCCACTCTCTGTACCTTTTTTCGTAGTCGGCATCTTCTTCTTCCGGCTTCTTTGGGGCCCGTCTCTCTATAACTTTTTTCCAAAGTTTTCTTGCTCTTAAGATCCCTTCAACTTTTTCCTTCCAGAGGAAATAATTCCCATTATCTAATGGTTCAACAGCGGCCAGATTCCAACTTTCCGCCATGCTGCCTTTGTATCCACGCACGTGTTCGTCGTAAAATTTTTTTCACGTATCTTTCACAATCGCGCACTATCTACAAGAGGAACCACGCTCTGCTACCATATTTGTGGTGGATCGAATAAATAGTCTCTATTTTACTCATATTTTATTTAATATAGAAATAGAATGATAAAACTAAAAACACAAAATAACTCTCTCTCACACGTGCTCACTCATTTCGATACGACCGATACGACTGACTGCATTCCTACTCTTCTCCATACCGCCTTTCAATTGCTCCTCTAGATGTCACTTTCTCTCGCAATGAAATTAATCTTTCATCCGTCCACACTTATTTCGTCATTAATCCTTTGCCTTAAAATGGCGTGTGGCACACGTGACGCGTAAATGGAATAGAAAATTTTGAATTTATGCAGAAACTGTTAAATTAAAAATATCAGTAGGTCAGGAAACGTTGAAATTAATTATGTACTATTAATATTGCGTTAACTTATACCGGTATAGCGGAAGTCTGTGATAAATTGTTACACCAACAATTAATTCTGAGTTATTACGCGTTCGGCCACAAAAGAAATCGTGAGGCAAGGGGTTAACTGCTTTTTGGGCCAGTCACGCATTAAAATCGAAAATACATGAGGATGAAGGATGTCCCTATCCATTAGACAAATCAGAACGAACTATTTGTCAGATGACTTTTTTGGCTTTGCCAAGGGTATAATACATAAATACATTTTTCTCGCCTTTAAACCTGATTGTTAAAGAAGGATACGTTTTAGATGTTTTAGGTACAGCTTATATAAGTGACTGATATTAATGACATACACAAGACAATTTTAGGCATTTAAAAGATTTAAATAAATTACTGTTAACACTTAAAAGCCATCGGCGTTAAATCTGTTATATGTTGGATGACGCAGGAGTTTTTAGCAATTTCCTCACGTTTGTCTTACGTTCCCTTATATTTGTCATCTGAGCAAAGTTATAATGCATCCCTTCAACATCACACACAAAAACTCAGACGTTAAGCTCTGTTTTTAATAATCCCTGGTAAACTTTTGTCACACAAATATCGATCGACGTACTTTTACGCGTGAACTCTATACTAGTGATCAGTTCAGAAACAAAAGTCTTTATAGGCAGTAGTTAAAACTGTGGCAGTCGATTCCCGATACGAGCTCCAACATAAAATTGGTGTCAGACCAGTGCATTACATAAGTGATTTGGAAGGAGAGGTATGAAGAGATGGAAAAGCTGATCGATTCGGTAAATTATGTTTTATGAGATGGATATTGAATATCTACTATATGACTATATCTATATCTACTATATGATCTCTGGAAAAATTTGGGAATTAATCGTTTTGATTGGATTGGTAGTTCTAGTTGTCTTGTTAGATTAATAATAACATGTTTGCTGAAGAATGTTGTTTATTGAAAGCTTAACAGAAAAGATGAGGTTCTCTCTACACCAATTTACACCCGTGCTTTCTTGATACCGCTAGACTGACGAACTAAAAAGAACGCCAGGGGCCCTCGCGGGCGGTCCCAGGGCCGGCACCTTCTACTTATTTTTTTTCCGTGTATAATCCGACACTAGTGATAAGTTAAATATTGTATTATTTCTAATACTGGTGTAAATAAATGTATTGTTGGTTGCTAAAATTCGAAATGAAAACTCGAGTATACGCAATGTGAGTTATATATATATATGTGTATATATATATATATATATATATATATATATATATATTTAAGAAGAGATTCTATCAAAGTTATCTTTCACGTTCGTACCATCGCTATCATATTCGTACTCTGCTCCTAATCACTGATAAAATCTGAATAAATTCAGTGCGTTCCGTATCCGTAATTACACACGTACAATCCTGTTACTTAAGTTGAAATATATTTTATTAGAATCATCGAGATTTTCCTAGCAGAATATTCCTAATGTTCTCTTGTTCCTCTTTGCCCTCATCTTTCACTATTCACCATAAATACGTTTGCTTCAGTTCCTTTTACTTTATTAAAATCATCGCAAAACGTAGATTTTAGAGATTCAAGTAAATTTATGCAGAATAACAGTGCTCGTCTCTTCGCAGGAGAACGAAACTACTTCTAATTTCTGTTAGATTTAACAAAGACAGATCCACTGAATATTTCTCCCCCGAAGTGTAGCCAGTAGCAAATTTATAAGAGACGAGTTCGAAGAGGGTCATGGAAGTTCGTACTTACGGGGTGTTCCGTCGCGACGGAAGCGCGTTCGGAACGGAGCGGAAGTTTGCCGTTCTTTGAGGCCCGGGTCTGGCTGTCAGATGTTTTATTATCGATCAACATTTGGTGATCATCGTGCGCCAAGGCGGCTAGAACTCCGGTCCTTGAGGAATTAGTCGGCCTTCGTTTTGAATGAACGTTTTCGTTAATCCGTCGTGCTCTGTCAGCGGGTGGTAAACAGGGACTTCGGCCCGAACGGTCCCATCGACCGCCGTTGACTCGCGATGACAAATCGGTCATAAATCGCGCCTTCGAAGAGAAATTCTGCCGATCGGCCGGACTAGGATTTTTTGGGCACATCTGGTTGCACTTTCCTCCACCGCGTATTCGCAGGGGGTGAGCTTCCGCCTCCGTGGGGCCCTTCTCGTCGAGGGTCCCATGGGGGTGGTCACTCCTCTCGGAGGAAAGTGCGGCCAATCAACATCGCGCACTGCCCGGAAAATCCGAAAAACCCGCCTGCTGAAACGACGCGAAAATTCAGCAAGTGGGGATCTCCGGCCCGTAGCGTCGTCGAGGGACCTCGAAGGAAAAATCCTGGAAGTTACTTGCCTTCACAACACCGAATCGCTAACGAAACCAAGCTCGCTGACGACGAAACCCGTCACAGTTTGCTGTATATATATATATTTTTTTGTTGAAGTTAAAATTATCATCGTGAACTCGACAAGTTCTCCGTCGGTCGAGAACCATCGCGCCGATAAATCGCTCATTCGCGAAGCATAATCGTCACAATTTCGCGAGTGAGAGTAGTAGTCGTTAAAGTCATCCACGTCAGAACTTGACGCCACAAAACACGGGGTCTTGTCTTTAAAGCGAAAGAGCGTGTATTTTGCGCTATCCCCTTATCAAAGACATTTATCCATATTCGCTGAAACGAACGCGAGAGGAAATTTTCCGGCAAGAAGTGCATTATTATCCCCAGAGGTCGTTTACATTTATAACAGTCAAATTTGTCGGGTTATTAGTCTTCGTTGGTTTATCGACCATTTTTCGCGGGGAGGGGGGGGGGGGGGGGGGGGGGGGAGCTAAAGGGATTCCTTTTTTTCAACGTGCGAAATTAAAATCCGCGAAGAAGATAAATTTGAGTATCAAATTCAGGATGAATGAAAGTAATAACGATTATAGAGGTAACTCGTCCATCGCGAGGGAGATAAATGCACACAGGGAGACTAAACGGGATGAAAAATGTTGAAATAGATAAATACGTAAACGATTAGAGGGGTGAGCAGATGAACGATTCGACGCGACGCACGGTGGTCCAGAATGTGCATTTCGCCGGACAAAAGTCAAAAAGTCGATTTTGGAATTTCGATTTTTTTTGTATATATCGATTCCTAAATGTCCACCGACCAGAGAAACGAAAAATTTTTTGAAATCGGATAAAAATTGTAGTTACAACAAACGTTTAAAGTTGAAACTTTTTCTGGAGGCCTTTTTCTATCGAAAAACCACGTTGTCTTCTTTCTAACATTCTGGCGAAACTATGCAATATTTTTTAATAATTATTGTTTCTATCTGAAGAGCATACTTCCACGATAAAAATTCACGTGTCAAACATAAAATTATTGTTTGTAGTTTATTCAAAAATTAATGTTGAAAAAATGAAAGAAAATCGTCGAAGTTTTTTATCTTTTGCAGACAAAAACTAAAAAGTCCCACTAGATCCCACTCTCTGATTAACGACACTGTTTTCTGTGATCCTTCCCCTAAACGATCCTGTAAAAAATTAATCCACCCGGATCCGCCTCGGACGCATTTTTATTGTTTAAAGAGTCGCGCGCACCTCGGCAAGGCGCTGCCGCGGGACTGTCTCATAACCTTTCGGCAGATTTAACAATGAAGAACGCAGGTAGACGCACGAAATCTTTGCAGAAATAACTTCTATATAGTATGAGGAATATATGTGGAAAGTTTTAGCCGAATACCTTTCGATACTTTTAAGTTAATTAATTTTTAAGTGAATCCTGCACCGCTAAGTATAGGATTCTCTTTCAATCGGATAACCTAGCTTATTCCTCTTTGCTCGCAATCTGGCAATAAAAGCGACGAAGTAATAATAATGACGCTTTAGAATTCTTCGTCCTTGTTAATGCTAAAGAGGTTTACTTTTTATTGCACTGTATCTAGAAGAAATCCAGGAATTCACTGACCGCGTGACCCATTGGGTCTCTACACCTGGTCTCCGTTACATACGCTTTAGGAAGGAATATGATAGAAAAGTGCAGGTAAATGTTGTCAATTTTTGCAGGAATTATTTCTATACAGTTTAAACTAAATATTTTCGAAGTTCCTTTGTGGTGCTTTTTAGTTTTTCCATTTTGAAGTTAGCAATGTAAGGCAAAAAACATGTGTTTGGAAAAACAACCAAAAACGGTTGAAAAATTAATTTTTCAACAAATTATTCATGGATTCTTCAACATTAATTAACGGTGATTCACTCTACAAAAAGTAAAGTGTAGAATATAGTGCGTTTATATTCTTGGGAAAGGTGAGGTGAAGAATGCACAATTCCCTTATTACTTGTAAAATGTTAAAATGTGTAATTTATTAATTTTGCGACTTTACTCTGTCGAGTCTGAGATCTATCTAACTGCGTGAATCGAGAGGCCACGTTCTCGAGAAAGCTGGAAAACAAAAGGCGATCGCGCTCGACGCACGGTTGCCGGACTGCATTGTTGCCGCCGTATCGACATGGTATCGATCATCGATATCCCTAGCGACCAATATCGCTCGATATAATATTTTTTACGGAACATAAAGAGTCTCACAAAATTCTTAATTGTTCTAATAGCATTTCCTTTTGAGGGAAGTATTTGAATGTTTCCACACTTTTGGAGATCGGCGTTTTTAACCATTGATTTGTACACTTTTATTGTTGCAAAATCAATTATTATTTCTATTACTGGTCTCAGGAAATATTTCAGGGGGTCCTAGTACAAACTGATTAAATTAGAAGAAGGCAAAAAGTTAATCCCATGTAGAAAATGGGTATTTGAAATTATTTAATCCGCCATTTTGTTTTTAAAATTTTTGAGTTCAGATTCGTAATCAGCAACCCAAAAAACATTAGAATACTAATTTTTGTGCAAAACAATTAATTTTCAAACAAACCTGTCCGCCATATTTAATCCGCCATTTTGTTTTTAAAATTTTTGAGTTCAGATTCGTAATCAGCGACCCAAAAAATAATAGAATACCAATTTTTAACTAAATCCGATGTGTTTTGAGCCCGTGGTGACGATTTGAAAAAGATTGAAAACTGCGCGAGGTGCTTGACCGGCTAAATTCACGCTCTGGACCACTGTTAGTCCAGTCAAATAAGACTTTGAAGGTTACAAAAATTCCCATAGAGCTAAAAATTGGTATGAATGTTCAGAATGCTATTATAAATGAATTGTGAAAAGTCCCCATCAATCCCCCTTGTGCAAAAAATTTTATTGATGGTGAAAGTTTGCAAAAATAGGTTTTTCGCGTTTTTCAGCTAAACGGTGAGTTTTACAGCAAAAATAGTTCAGACAAAAATTGTAGATCATTCGATTCTCTACAAAAAATGTATCCACACTTTTTTTCATAAGTATTGCCATTTCCGTGATACAGCGGTTAAAAGAACTGAAAAAATTATTTTATTCGTAATATGCACACGTTTCCACACCACCTATGAGGTAGTGTGCTTGGTGCTGTTTTTTTTAACGTGGTTTCCCCGGTAGGCCTATTCCACGATCTATTGTGATTCTATTGAATTCAAAGTGAGTATTGAAAATGATGAAAGCTGTGTAAATTATGTAATATATAAATGAAAAAATAATTTGGAAAAATTATTCGTCGGATTCATAATAATCCAATGGAACTTCTAGTGTACTGTCTTCGTTTTCTTCATCTTCTTTTTCTTCATCTTCCTGCTGGATACAAATATGTTCTAAAAGTGGTACATCATATGTCTCATCACTGATATCGTAATTATCCTCATCTAGTATCGATTCAACATTGGAACACGACTGTCCTTGACAATTGGTACATACTAAAGAACAAAACAGTCCAATCTTTTTACAGCCGCATTTAGCATTGCAACCTTTTTTGCAATTGCAAAAGATGGTGTTAAGGAGTTTTTCTGGTGCAGGTGGGAGTAATGTATGAATTGGTTCCAATGCATTGTCAACTAACTTCCAACCCCAGTCTTCTGGATCCATTTTATTACCAAGCCACACTTGAACTTGATAATATACCCGGAATAGATGTTGTTGAGCAGCAGCAGAGGTTGGGGGAAGACAAGCTAATTGCACTTGTTTTTTATTATAAGTTTTTTTTTGCAAAAGATAAGTATCGGAGTATATCCAAGCAGGTAACTTTTTTTGGAGCTCCGTACATAGAAAGAAGAAAGTGAATTCCATTAGTGATTATAACTGCACATGAATTTTTACACATGTCTGGTCTTTCACGTACTCCGAAAACTCATCATCTCTTTCAATACTTGCATCAATTAATGTTTAATGCCGCGATCAACAGTAACAACTCCACTTTCAGTCAAAGGTTGACTACAAATAAAGCAGAATTGCGACATTTTTTTTTAATAACAGTAAAATGCACAAACTTTGTTACAAAATATAAGCGATAGCCACGAGTTGTCACTACGAAGGAATGCTTACGACTAACAGTATTTTGTTGAGTATGAGACCTTTGAAACGGAGCAGGTATACGAGCATCGTCACGCTGACAATTGAATGGAAGACAAATGTTACTCAAGGCCATGCGACTAAATGAAAATAGGGGCGGAGTTTTTGACGTTCATTTATATTCTAAGAATTTTATAATTTGTATGTATAAGACATAGGGACTCATATTTTTACTCGTATAACGGTTCAAAAATGTATATAAAAGTACATTACGTGCATATTACGAATAAAATAATTTTTTCAGTTCCTTGAACCGCTGTATCACGGAAATGGCAATACTTATGAAAAAAAGTTTGGATACATTTTTTGTAGAGAATCGGATGATCTAAAATTTTTGTCTGAACTATTTTTGCTGTAAAACTCACCGTTTAGCTGAAAAACGCGAAAAACCTATTTTTGCAAACTTTCACCATCAATAAAATTTTTTGCACAAGGGGGATTGATGGGGACTTTTCACAATTCATTTATAATAGTATTCTGAACATTCATACCAATTTTTAGCTCTATGGGAATTTTTGTAACCTTACTTCTATTTTAAGGATTAATTTGACTGGACTATGTGCGACGGGCTGAATAAACAGAACGGAAGAATTAAACTTGAGTCTCTTTTTTCTCTATTTAGATACATCGGTAAAATATTGAAATCTTTAAACTCCCAACAAAATCAGTGGTAGAACTACAATACTGCATGATTAACATTTTTTGATTTATTGTTTTTCGATTTTACTGAAAAAGTCCCTAATGTTAAATCGATCCAATGTACTACATTGGGGAAAAAAAAACATAATTTTTGTTCACGTTTTCATACTGCCCGCAATCAGTACGAAATAAACCAGTTAAAACACATATTGTCGGCAAAAAAAGAGATGTCCTCTGGCATGTGCCGTGTTTTATTCTCATTCGCTTGACGGATAGAGACATTCTTCGTTCGCACATTTTTTATTCTAATTCGCGACTCGCCGAAAAAGACATAAGTATGTTCGTTATGTCGTCATGTGAACGACGAAAGTAGTGTTTTGTTTGCAGTTATTCGCCGAGCTTTATTTTTTTGCGAACGATATAGTGGGGATAGGCAATACAAGTGACAGTTTCCTCTTACCTTGTGCCTCATGCCGCGAAACATCTCTATTTTTGCCGGTGATAGTTACTTACATAAATGCGCAATTATTACCATTTGGGCCCGCGCGAGGTTAGTGATTTTTCTAATACTGCTAGTAGGAGATAAATATTAACACGTACCTGCAGGCCACGTGTACCATAAAAGGTACACGTAGACATATTTATTTAATGTGCTGAAAATATATGTTTTACCACAAATTTAGTTGTGTAAACTATATTTCCACTAAAAGAATGAGGTATTGTATGAAATACAATCTAGAACAAAACACATACATTTATTTAATTGTTATACAGGGTGTCCCAACCGATTTTAACATCTTGATAACTTCGGCATTGTGGCATGTAGCGAAAAATGTTTCATAGGACACTTAAATGGTATCGAGCAGTGCATAATCTGGTGTCAGTAGATTTTCCATAGGTGGACGCGTCAAGGACATATGAAGGTCAACTTTGCTTTTTTAAATAGAATGAGGTACTTTTTTATGCGTCAAGCGATGCAGCTAGACATTCTTTATAAAATGTGGGAAAATATAATCACCGACCTCTTCAATTTTCAATTGTAGTGCGTTTAAAATTAGTGCCATCTACAGGCAATTGTTTTATTTTTCTGTTCTCATGTTTCGCGTGCTTAGTGGCTTCCTTCGAGCTTTCTATTCTGTTCCGGTTTTGTAAAAGTTAGGACGTTTTTGTAGAAATGTAACCAGTGATATTATATAAGTAAAATATATATATACAGGGTGTCCCGTAACTGGTGGTACAACCGAGCGTGGGGTGATTCTACGTGAAAAACTGAATCAAAAATATAGAATAAAGTTTTTTCATATGACGCTTCGTTTTTGAGAAAAATAAGTTTGAAAATTTATCGAGTATTATATACAGGGTGTCCCGTAACTGGTGGTACAGGGTGTAAAAAAATTAATGGTCATGGCTTTAAGGGGTTATTCTACACCTCTGGATCGATGGAGATTTGCAAAAAAAACCGGCCGCAAAATTCGGGAAAGGGTAGCAAATTTTTTTTATTGGCTCATCCTATTCGTCTTGTTACGTAGGTAAAATGTCTGAAAGGAACCATGGGTCAGAAACGAACCGTTCTCTCACAAATTAACTTTTAATTCGGCCTTCCGATCAAAATTTCGCCCATATGGCAGCCTTCGAGTCACCGACCTTTCGAAAGGAAACACATGAAATACCCTTGCTAGCTCCAATAGTTGAAGCAGAGGCAACATAAACGAAGATAGAAAATGACTAGAAAAATGTCATTGACCTGCGTTCGGTGTTGGGTTCGCTCAAGGGCCCACTCGGGGAGAAGAGCATAAACACATGCACTTCTCTTCTAGTACGGTGACACAGTGCCCCATTTTCTAACTTCGTTTAGGTCGCCTCTGCTTTAACTAATGGCGAAATTTTTATTGGAAGGCCCAATTAAAAGTTAATTTGTGAGAGAACGGTACGTTTCTGACCCATGGTTCCTCTCAGACATTTTACCTACGTAACAAGACGAATACGATGAGCCAATAAAAAAAATTTGCTACCCTTTCCCGAATTTTGCGGCAGGTTTTTTTCGCAAATCTCCATCGATCCAGAGGTGTAGAACAACCCCTTAAAGCCATGACCATTAATTTTTTTACACCCTGTACAGGGTGTTTCAAAAATATTTGTCATGGCTTTCAGGGGTTGTTCTACACCTCTGGATCAATGGAGATTTGCGAAAAAAACCTGCCGCAAAATTCGGGAAAGGGTAGCAAATTTTTTTTATTGGCTCATCGTATTCGTCTTGTTACGTAGGCAAAATGTCTGAGAGGAACCATGAGTCAGAAACGAACCGTTCTCTCACAAATTAACTTTTAATTGGGCCTTACGATTAAAATTTCGCCCATACGACAGCCTTCGAGTCACCGACCTTTCGAAAGGAAACACATGAAATACCCTTGCTAGCTCCAATAGTTGAAGCAGAGGCAACATAAACGAAGATAGAAAATGACTAGAAAACCTTTCGAAAGGAAACACATGAGATACCCTTGCTAGCTCCAATAGTTGAAACAGAGGCAACATAATTGAAGAGAGAGAAAAAGACTAGAAAATGTCAATGACCTGCGTTCGGTGTCGGGTTCACTCAAGGGCCCACCCGGGAAGAAGAGTATAAACACTTACACTTCTCATCTGGTTCGGTGACACAGTGCCCTATTTTCTAGCTTCGTTTACGTCGCACAGTGGTTCATTTGGCCGAAAACCTGGCCAAAAAGCCAAAAATTTTCTTCGCGATTTCCAAAATTTAGCAATTGCGTTTTATTTGTAACATATCAGAGCATCGGTTTCCATTAATAAAAGTTTTTATTGAACAACGCTCTTAGAGATATGCAATGTCAAAGTTGGCACTTGAATAATGTAACGTATTCACGTCGAAATTCAGAATACGTTTTCAATGTGAAATAATAGTACAGTCAACTTTGTAAGTATTTGTAGCTATTCGTCATACTTTTAAATTATAAGTACCTTGGTTTCATTTTTTTATTTAATATTTTACAACTGCGATGGCACAGATTGCAAAACCCATACATTTTTTTCCTTTTGCAGAGGAAATAGTTGTGAAGTACGCAAAAGTACAACGCGAATTTTTTTTTAAATTAAACTTTGAAGCTTCCCGAAGAAGTCCCCGTTGTAAAATTTTGCGACTTTTTGCGATTCTATGAGATATTCTTATTTGTTTGTCGCACGCGCCATGCTCGGGGAAATACGTTTATGACATACTGCCAGGCTATCGTGCCTTGGACAAACGAATAATGCTAATCCTTCACTAAGGTTACCCTTGTAATTAACGAAACGCTATATTTATTTCGTTCGGGTTAAAAATCAAAATAATTTTAAGCAAGCTGGTGGCCTTTTGTTCCAAAGCAACAATAGATAGCCGCGATCACCTCGACCGCTTACCGTTATAAACCGAAAGATCTTTGACGTTTCGGCTGAAAATCTGTCTAGTTGCAGGTATGAGGGCTATATTTGTTTCTCACAATGTTCTATCAATCTCTTTCAGTCGAGATTTTTATTAAAGAATGGTAAATTCGAAGATGGAATAGCTGTGATATGCTGGTATTAAGATACAGTGACTGTTGCAATAAATATCATTATAACTTTTGAAGTAAAAGGAATATCAGAATATATTTTTTTTTAAATTAAACTTTAAAGCTTCCCGAAGAAGTCCCCGTTGTAAAATTTTGCAACTTTTTGCAATTGTACGCGATATTCTTATTTGTTTGTCGCACGCGCCATGCTCGGAGAAGTGCATTTATGACATAGAGCTGGGCTATCGTGCTTTACCTAATGAATACTGCTAATCCTTCTCTAAGATCAACCTGGCAATTAACGAAATAATATGTTTATTTCATGGGGTTAAAAATCGGAATGAGTTTAAACAAGCTGGTGGCCTATTGTTTCGAGGCAACTATAAATAGCCGCGGCTACCTCGACCGCTTACTGTCATAAACTGAAAGATCTTTGACGATTCTAATGAAAATCTGGCTAGTTGCAGGTATGAGGGAAATATTTGTTCCTTACAATGTTTCATCTTTCTCCTTCGACCGAAATTTTTATTAAACAAAGGGAAATTCGGAGATGGAACAGCAATGACATGCTTGTATTAAGATACAGCGGCTGCTGCAGTAAATATCATTAAAACTGCAGAAGTCCATGGAATAACATAATATATTTTTTTTTAAATTAAACTTTGAAGCTTCCCGAAGAAGACCTCGTTGAGTTTTCTTGCGACTTTTTGCGATTCTTCGAGTTATTGTTATTTGTTTGTCGCGCGCGCCATGCTTCGGGAAGTGCATTTATGACATAGGGCCGGGCTATCATAAGACTATTGATTTTCGTGCCGATCCGACAATTTTTCGATACTCGCACCTGCCATATTAGAGCCGCCATTTTTTTTTTGGAAATTCTGAGTTCGGATTCTTAATCAGCGACCGGAAAATCATAAGACTACCGATTTTCATGCCGATCCGACAATTTTTCGATACTCGCACCCGCCATATTAGAGCCGCCATTTTGTTTTTGGAAATTCTGAGTTCGGATTCTTAATCAGCGACCGGAAAAACATAAGACTACTGATTTTCATGCCGGTCCGACAATTTTTCAATACTCGCATCCGCCATATTGAAGCCGCCATTTTGTTTTTCGAAATTTTGAGTTCAGATTCTTAATCAGCGACCCAAATAATACTAATACACCAATTTTCAGCTAAATTGAAAAACTCCTTGAGTTTTGGCCAGGTTTTCGGCCAAATGAACCACTGTGCGTCGCCTCTGCTTTAACTATCGGCGAAATTTTAATCGGAAGGCCCAATTAAAAGTTAATTTGCGAGAGAACGGTTCATTTCTGACCCATGGTTCCTCTCAGACATTTTGCCTACGTAACAAGACGAATACGATGAGCCAATAAAAAAAATTTGCTACCCTTTCCCGAATTTTGCGGCAAGTTTTCTTCGCAAATCTCCATCGATCCAGAGGTGTAGAACAACCCCTGAAAGCCATGACAAATATTTTTGAAACACCCTGTACAATGTTTTGTAGTCTCTTGCCAGTAGAGAGGTAATAGGTTTCCACATTACCCATGGAAATATGCAAATGCACTCTTTGTTACAAAGTTATCTTCTGAAAATCTATTCCACTGTATCAATGTCCTTTTCCGCTGAATCGTTGTCGAGAAATCGCATTAAAATATAAATGAAGAAAATGTTTTTTAACAATCATGTAATGTACCTACCATCCGATCAGTTGGTTCATAAGACATCTCTAAGGAATATTGTGTAAACACAAATATTTTCTACGCGGCTCACTCATCACCATCATTAGTCATTCTAGAATCACCACCTCAAGTCCAAAATCCTATTCCTTGTTTTGACCCTTACTCATCCACGAGTCATCATCCATATCCAAGCTCCAACTTCCTATTCCTACTCCTAGATTCCCAAATACCATCACCCTACCCCCTCTCCTCTTCTGAACCTTTAAAAACCCTACATCCTCAATTCAAAGTGAATCAGTTCTCAATTCCAAGTCACCAGTTTCCCTTACTCTTACGCTAGTTCAAGTTTATAATTACGAATTCCAACGAATTGTGAGAGTCATCTTCTAATTCTAATTCCAGATCCTAAATCTAATACAAGACTCTCGCAAGTCCTCATCAAATCATTCGACACACTGAATCTCTCTTGGAACGAGTCAGTTATTTTAATATACAAAAGTCCAGAAGTACAAGTTCTCTTCATTTGGCGGATCCTGAGTGCGAATAACCACAATTCGCCATTACAATCATAAAGATGAAAGAAACCGTTGAGATGCATCTCTACATGTAAAATTGACAATACTTTGACATTTTATTACAAAACAACATTGAAATTAAGCGAGGCAAAACCACTCTTTGTTACTACCAGTTTCTTATAATTAATTATGTTTTAATTGGTATATTAGAACTTTGCATCGAGCATTATGAGACGAATAAAGTTACTGAAAACATTTTCAAGACTGTCACAATGAATTGTATACCACTTAAAAAAACGCATTGAAAATAGTACCTCATAGGTAATGTGGATACCTATTACTTATCACTTATTGTTAGTTTACGAGAGAATAGGCAGTATTGCAAAACATATAGCCAAGACCACCGTGGCGGCAACAATGTGTTCTTTTACGCTGGGAAACCTAGCGTTCTATTATCGTATAGTTACTTTTAACAATTTGCGCTAATAATTGATTTACAACTATTGGTGCTGGAACACAATACTATATTTAGACGTAATGCATAACGTAGTGGTTAATTTCGGTAAAACCGTCGCCAGAAGCCCAAAAATATTAAAATATATTAATTGTACTTTATTTAACACATATTCGAGCATACTTTTTCACTAACAATACTATTGTGTTACCCTACATGCGATATAGTGCGGTGTGAAATTGTATTTCGACAACTAACCTTAATCGACGTGCCACGCACGACGCACAGTGGTCCCAAATGGCCAAAACATGCGAAAAACCTCAAAGTGTGCTTCAATTTAGCTGAAAATTGATATACCGGGGTAATTTGGGTCGCTGATTACGAATCTGAACTCAAAATTTACAAAAACAAAATGGCGGATCCAATATGGCGAACGCATATATCAAAAAATTGCTGGTTCAGCACGAAAGTTAGTATCCCAATATTTTTTGGGTCGCTAAATACGAATCTGAACTTAGAATTTCCAAAAACAAAATGGCGGATTCAGTATGGCGGATACATGTATGTAAAAACTGCTGGTTCGGTGCGAAAGTTAGTATGTTAATGTTTTTTGGATCGCTGAATACGAATCTGACCTTACAATTTGCAAAAACAAAATAGCGGTTTCAATATGGCCGACGCGTGTGTCTAAAAATTTCCGGTTTCGCGCGAAAGCTATTATGCAACTCATATTTACTCTAACAAGTAATTAAATATGTAACAATAAATATTTTTCGTTAATAAGCAAGAAAATCTATCACAAGTGAACAATTTATTTAGTAATTCCAATAAATTCGTTGACGCAGTGAATTTCAAATAAATAGTCTCGAGGCACTGAAAAATTTGTTCGCTTTGAAAAATTGTTCGCCATCAGCAGATGCTGAAATGCAATAAAGTCGCAAAATGATGCATTAGTGATTATAATAGATTTAAAAAAACATAGTTTAACATGTAGTCTAATAAATAGAAATATTCGCATTCAAAGCTCCCAAGATTCACATTCAAATATCCCTCAAAGTAATGTTTGCTTGGTGCAATTCATTCAATAATTTAATAATATAGAAAAATAATAAATATTAGAAAGATTTTAAACATTTTTGATATATAGTAATTAAATAAAACGAATGGCTATCGTAACACTTATACTTGCAAGAAAAAAATTAATTTTACCTTTTTATGAACTATGTATATTAGTTTATACAAATGTATTATGATTGAATAATAAGTTACTCTCAAATCGTATAAAATTTATATGAGAATTTTTTTTGTATCGTCCACGGTTGTCGATGAAACGCGCTTGTAAGCTCAGAACGCGAGTACACCACTGCACAAAAAATTACAAAAATACCCTAATAGCGCCTAATAGCACCTAAACCTTGGAGGTACAGCAAGTTGAAAGTGTAACCTATAACCCTAAACAAGAATCATAGTGGAACATTGTGGAGCACTTAACTTTTTCACTACATATGTGAAATTCTCACATAAAGATTGACCCCACATTTCGTACTATTTGCATTGCAGTTTTAAAACATAACCATTAACAATTTTAATTTTTCTTTTATCAATAAATGTTGTACTTACTTCCACGAACTCCATCCATACTGCAGAATTGAAATAGACTCACTTTCACAAAAGTTATTCACTTTATACTGCGGCCAGCAAAACAGTGGTTATACGCTCACGATGATTGCGGGACTAATGAACGCGATTTTCAAAATGCGACAACGTCGCAGGTATATGTACAACAACCCTGCCCTTCCAGGTTTTCATAGACAAACTATCTGAGTACCAAATGCAATAATAAAAATGGCCCTAACGAAAAGTTCATTATTGAGGTTTTTCGCACGTTTTAGCGATTTGGGACCACTGTGCGACGTTCTGATTTCCGCAAACGACGCGCAAGGCTCGACTTTTCACCGCGACTGATTAACTGCGAATGTCGCTCCGAATGCGCTCGTGCTCATGCCAATAGGTCCGCTACTATTAAGGGGAGGTAAAGTCAATCAGCGAGCTCTCGAGTGTATAGGAAGGAGTAGCAGGCGGAGCAGCTCGAAAAACGGCTCTGGCGAGCAAGACCTCGACAAGCCGGCCATTGGCAGGCACCTCAGTCACTGCGCCGTTAATGCTTTTGAAAAAACGGTTAAAATTTTTGGTTACACATAAGGACCATACAATCAGCAATTTATTTAATTATTCCGATCCTGTTCTTTAACATCTACCTATTTCTGTGCAGAAACATTGAAGGTCACGATATGAACATACTGTATTTAAAATCATGCAAGAATGGCAAATAATGTGCGAGTTTCAGCCCAAAATGTGTTCCAGAAATCAGTTTTTGATTTTTCCGACCGTGATGCACCGTACTCAAAAAATCTGAAAAGATTGGGGTATAACAATGATAAAATTTGACAACTACTGTAAAAAGGAAAAAGTTGTGCTCGGAAGATTTCAATACGAAATCGATGTTTAAAAATTTTTTTTTTGTTTTTCATTTTTCGCGAGTGGAACTTGTAAAGGAAATATCTGAAAAAAATCCCTAACGCGTACATTCACGTTTTGAATATGTCAGAATTTTGGGGGAATTTTTGCACCCCATTAATTGGAGAAAATGAGGCAAAAACTGATTTTTCAATTTTACCCTATAACTACCGTCCCGGTGAAGGTGTCGGATTAAAAATTTGTGTACAATGGTTTTTCATGATCACCTATCGAATGACCCATCGTCGAATAAAATCGGCTTAAGGGCACGTTTGACTCCCTTATCCTGCTAGACCCTTTACAATCAGTGGTAGTGAATTGTTACAGGACGAGAGGACACGAGATATTATATGTACGAGAATCAAGTAATTTGATGTTATCGTTATATGTTACCATGGAAAATTTTCGTTTTGTACAGCGACGAAAAGTTGCAAAGGTGAATATTTTTGTATAGAAGATCTAGAAGGTTTAAAAATTAAAGAAAGCATTACTCTTACATTTTTAGTTTATATATAACATAATTCGACCTTCACTAGCAATAATTGCGTAACTTTGTATTAGATGTTTTATAGCAATCAGTGGGCAGGTTCTAGAAGACGGTCAATTTTAATTTTTCATAGTAAAAGGGGAAGGTTTGAAAATTGAGAAAAGTACTCGGAAACAATGAAATTCTATTATTATTGTGGGATCGGGGCGGAGGAGCCCTCCTATAAAAGAACCTAGGAGAAAAAGACGTGAAAAGGAATTGCCAGCAGGAAGAGGTCGCTGGCGCAGTGATTCCCCACCGACCCAGGCGATCGTCGACGTTAAGCTACTCTGGCCGTGTTGCTGCCTTGGATGGGTTTCCGCGCGCCTCTCGTTTCTTTTTCACGATGCTAATAATTTAAAAAAAAAATTTGTTATACATTATTATCTCAAAATTTTATATTATCTGAATATTTTAATTTACATATCGACCAATATACCGTTAACCAATAATAATTGTGAAACTTCATACTCGATGTTTCACGAAAAAGAATATGCAAACCAAAATGATAATAAGTTGAAACTTTTCATAGGAAAATTACACAGCTCGAAAATTGAAGAAAGCTCCCGAGAATGATAGAGCTCGTAATGTACGAGCTTATATATCGATCAAGTAGTCCGAGGATGTCGCGAGGAAGGGGAGGCCATTTGAGAAACTCAAGCCGAATAAGAACCGGATGGAGAACGCTCCCGTATCCGGGGAGAAAAAGAATTGGGCTAAGGCAGGCTCGGCATTGTGCCCGAAAAGAAAATTGCAGTCTCGCGTTTTACAAAAATGCCACGGAAACTGGTACTCTGGATTAGTTCCAGATTCATTGAATATTAAATTGTGCTCGCTGCGAAGAAGTTCCGTCACGACGCGTCGTGTTGGATGGTAGACCGTGAAGATAACAGAAATCCAAGCAATGCGCCCTGTGAAATTTGCAACTCTTGCGTGTCTAATTAAAATTTAGTAAAATTACGAGAGAAAAAATGGTAGTAAGAGCATAGAACGAAGCGAGGCTACTAAGTTCCGTTGCCATGAAAATAATTATCACCTGGTAAAATTGAACAGTTGGCGAGGAATCTGCAATCTTTAATAATAATCCACATCCACAGACACTTAATCTGGAGTGGTTCCAAGTTTGTGGAATATTACACCGTATGGGAAAAGGAAATGCAAATATCGGATTGCATTCTCAAACTTCTTGGTGTTCATTTCTTAGGCGAACTTACGTGTAAGGATTTAGTGTGTCTTACAATTAGTTCACTGAGTATTCCAGTGAGAATGTTGATTGGATTTAAAATTTTTAGAAATAAAGATTCTTTTTTTAGGCTTCTAAAATACTTCTATGTTCGTATAAATATTTGTGGTATTTTTTGAACTTCAAATATTCAAGGCGTGAAGATGTGAAATTCTTTTTCACTTTCATCCTCATTTTGTTAGAAATGCGGAGAATAAATTGAAAAAAGTAAGCATCGAGGAACGCGGAGAAGTGGATTATGATAATCTTTCAAACATAGTAGAATTTAATGCAAGAATAACAATAACAATGTTATTCCGTCGCGTTGCATAATATCATCGAGTCGCGCATGAAATTATCGCGACTCAATTGGAAGACGAAACGCACCAAAGTGTGGTCATATCAGGGCGCGCGTCCAATTTTAATATTAATGAGAGAAAAACTAACAAGTATAGTTGGCTCCTTTTCCTTGTAGGATTTTTTCGCGCGAAAGTTTCGTGACGTGCGTTTAACTCACACCGAACTCGCCGGATTGCCCTCAGCGACTTCATAATTGAGTCTCGGGGTTTGTTTTCTCTTTTCGTTTACTCGAAGACGTAAAAAAAAAAGTGTATATTATTCTCGTCGACGGACTCCTGCGGCGGAGGACCTGAAATACGAAAGTTCGTTTAACGTTGTTGATTACGTCGTTGAATTTTATATTAATTAAACGACTCTGTATTTTTTCGGTGAAAGACTATATCTATATATTTGGCAGTAAATATGTCAGGAGTATATGTAATTTTCTTTTTATTTAAAAATGTTACAAACTTTGTTTTGATCCGGTCATTATGTTCTACATAGTGAAACCATTATTTAATAGTGTTATTTATAATACTATTATAAATCAACCACTAAATGTGTTGAAACATTCATATCATTCACAATGCTTGAAATTAAAGTAGCACCTAAACTAACAGTTTTCAGACGAAACATTATTAACGTGTTTTGTAGAGGGTGAAAAACTGCATCGATTAACGTATTCAAAAGTTTTATTAAAAAAAGTGTTTTATTTTTTTTTTAAAAGTGCAATCGCATCTGGCAACTGCACCGATGCACAAAAATGTGTAAAAGTTTCATAGGAACAGCATTTAATAAATTTAATGTTGTAGCATGACATTATTCTCTATCTCCCATCCTTTCAAAGATATATTGAATGCCTTTTGCTAAATATACTCATGACCAGACTGCGGATGTTTATGCAAATTTCGAGTTTCACAAATGCAGGTGAGACAGGAAAACCTATCTAGGGATTTATTACACTCAATAAATATTACAACAAATACCATACTTTGGATATTTAACCCTTTCGCTACTACGGGTGACTATAGTCAAACGCTGCGAAAATGGAACGAAAAGTTAAGACAAGTGCTATATAAAAATACGTTCATGAAAAAATTAGGAATACATTGTTACGTACAGAAATCATTTTGTTTCTAAATACAGGTAGACCTCCTACAACACGGTATCCTGTAACACGATTTCGCTATAACACGATTTATGAATTACGGAAACCCTTCTACAACGCGGCATCCTATAACACGGTTTCGCTGTAGCATGATAAGAAAATTGCAAAAACCTTTATACTACACTGTACTTCTATAGCCGCTGCGTGGCTTGCCGTCTTAAAGGTACAGTGTGGCGCAAACTATTTTGATTTCATCTCCGTAGTTAGAAAACAAAAGTATTTCACGCTGCTGATCGACAGTCTGCGTCCAGCTACGGTGTGTCAAAGAATAACTTTTTCGTCTTTAATATATAAAGGAGAAATTAAGATTGACCCGGTAAGAACCAGAAAGCAAAGTAAAATTACAGATCTTTTAAAGAGGAAAGAAGATACAAAAACTTTAAATGAAGAAAAGAGTTCTGAAATTGAAGGCGATGTTATTCCTCCAAAAAACCGTTCTCGACTGACTACATATACTGACAATGAGCAGTGACGATGAAGAAATTAATTAAATTATAGTTGCAGTAAACTAATTTATATTTTTAATAAAAATTAAGTTGTTTATGTCGAATTAAAAAAAAAATATTTGTTTTTAATAAGTTTTCGGAACGTAACCCCTCTTTTTGTACTGGCTCTGGGTCTCATAGAACACGGTTTCACACAACACGGCATTTTCTAGGAACTTATCTACCGTGTTATAGGAGGGTTACCTGTACAATGTCACAACGTCGTTTTTGAGACAAAAGACTTGGCCCGGAATGCTGAAGACCGTGCGCGCTTAAGGAGGTCGGTTGAAAACTGAAGTATTAGATAAAACCTTGAATTTGAAATATATTATTCCTGAAATCATGGAGAATAATTCTGAAAACAATTCAGGCCATCTTATCGAATTATTAAAAAAGATATCAGGCTTTAAACATCGACGGTAATACACGGCGGTGTATGGTGTATAGTCATAATGCAAATTGAATTGCAATATTTAAAGTATTTCCAATTTAGATATTGAGTTGAAAAAGAATTTTATTCATAAACTAATAATTATATTTTTATTTTATCGAAGAAAAAACATTCCTCGTCGATATATTTTTTAAATAATTTGGAAAAGAAAAGTCGAAAAACGGGAAATTCATGTCCCATTTACACCGCCATTTTGCCGCCATGTTGACTGACAATGAGTGGAGAATTGACAACGTCGCAGTCTGATGTACCGTATGCATCATAGAGAATTATAGGTTATGGGACATCACTCGAATGAGACTGAATGAGACCTTGTTAATCGACAATACGCGACGTTGCCAAACGTTTTTCAAGTTCTTTGCAACTAAAGTCAATTAAATGACTTTATAATTCTAAAGCATGGCATAAAATATTAAAATTGCATAATTTATTATTAAATTGAAAATAAAAATTTATTGCTATCAGAAAGCATCATAATATACGATTTAAAAGAGTTATTTAGTTCTTATTGTCTAAAAATTGAGTAGTAGTCAATCGACCTCGTTAAGGGGGGATTCCCATTTCAAGTGTTGAAAAATCGTGTTTTTTTAGGAATTTTTATTAAGGAAACCGTTAGATAAATCTTTGTCATAATTCATACGTATATTTATTATGTATTCAGTGAACTACAGTTCAATTTTTAATTGATTATCTTGAAAATTTTGGCTTTGACGTCGTTTGAGGTGGGACGCCTCCTGAAAATTCCCGGTCGCTGGCTGACACGATAATTGATCTTCATGTTGTTTGAAACAAAAAATTCAAATGGCAATTTTGCTCCTTATGAATGTAGTTCTGGTATGAACTACGGACAATTTTGTTTTCAAAAACTAAAGAAACCGCGACGAATGGAAAAAAAAATTGTTTTTTTCGCAAAATATTTCGTCAGACGTTTGTTTATAAAATAAAAAGTTGTGCATGTATTTGTTTTTTCGTCGTTCATACTGAAGACAGATGTTTTTTCGAGAATTGTGCCAAATTTGAAGGCAATCGACTGAATAGTTCCGCAGATATCATGTCGGCCGTACAGAAAAAACCTGTTTCGAGAAAAACGCGTTTGAAGTTTTACGTACAGTTTTGATATGTAAAAAAAATGTATATATCTAGTACTTACAACATATTCTTGTTAATCAGCTATGCCAGGTCCATACAGTACACCTTCTTCCTCTTCAAAATATTCATTTTGTAACATTTGCTGATTTCATTCAAAAATTTGCACCTCTTTCGTTGCGCTATACGTGCGCGCCGAGTTCGTTATTGACTCATAACTTTGTCAATTCAACGAATTTCGGATCGAAATTTTTCACATTGTTTCTCAAGAGTATGAACTACAATAATAGTAAAAAAAAAGAATTTTTTTTGAAGCCGTGAAATGGGAATCCCCCCTTAATGTTTTCACTTTCGGCGCGACGCGCGAGGTGCGTGAACAGCTAAATTCACGCTCTGGACCACTGTGCGGCGCTCCGTAGCGAAAGGGTTAATATATAAAAGTCCAAAAGAATAAGTTCTCTTGTTTGGCGGGCCTTAAGTGCGAATCACACAATTCGCGGTTACAAAACGGCGAAAAACTGAACATTAACTTATAAAAGATATGCAACGTTTTTTATACAATGAGTTAAAACCGATGAAACACCTTGATGTATTACTTGCAATAATTGACATTGCTTGCAACTTATTGTTAGTAATATCAGATAATAATTCCGTTGGGTGCTCTATGCGCTGCAATATCTGCCTTCGCCGTTATTGCTTGTTTTTTTTCACATTTTTATTAGTGTAATATATCTCCGATATTGTATTTTGCGAAATGGCAATGTAAATCTTTATCCAGTATTCATTGCATCGTAGATTTTTGTGTTTTCTCGTAACAGAGGCATTGTTGTGCATTGAGATCCCATTCTCCCCATTGACTTTTTATATTACTAACAATAAGGTTACCTACAACATAACGAGGCAGAAATCTAAATCAAATTATGTATTATCCGTTATTTTCTATCACTTTTCCTATATGTTCGGTAGATTATAATTTTCGGAGTATAACATCGGCCCGCAGAGAAAATAACTTTAAGATTAATTTCCTGATGACATAGATTTATTGTACGAAAATTTTTAATCAAAACGCGTTAAAGTGAAATTATACCAAACTGAGGAGCACCGGTTAGCCTCATCAAAAGACAGAATATGAAATTACAACGCACCGGTCAAAATGGCACTCTTTAGCCATTCCCCTTTTGTATAGTAAAAATTGCAATATGTATTGCGGTTATAAATCCTAAAAGATAAAGGTTGACACTTCAGATTGCCGCATACTCCGTGAAGATATTCAATTTCGGACCGAAGTTATGATCGATGAAAGGTTGGGGTAGCGAACCTATTTGCACAACTCACATATCATTCATGAAAAGAACTTGTTACAGTTACGATATCAAACTTAAACTTTGCATTTTTTTTATTTTAACACGGTAACTATTAAAGCGATCAAAATGGACAAAATGATTCCTACAATTTTATAAAAATTTCACAAACCATAGTAGATATCCCATGTGTAGATCTTTTATAATACATAAATTAATTAACACTAAACTACCGGCGTTAAATATTGTATTTAAATATATGAAGTAAATACATTGGAAAAACAGAAATCAAGGTGTGATTTTATAATAGAGGTGTGGAATATTTATTGTATCGTCATTAGATTTGTATAAAAAATTAGGAGTCAGTGATTTTTGCTGCCTTGATGCATATATAGATGTAATGTGAATTGATCATCTTATTTAACGTCTGGTTTCCCTTCTTTGAAACTACACACTTACTTGTTGCATGTAGTTAAATGTAACATATTCTACGCCGATAGTTCTAGCGATAAATTACACTTACATTTATCAATAACTGTATCAGATAAATGATAGCAAAGTTTTCAAAATGATCGTATTGACTCATAAGGGAATATTATCATTCAAATCACGTAACCGGAGTGTCTATAGATGATAGTCTAACTGGCAAATTGATTCTCTCGATTTCCAAGCACGATGGCATGAATTAACTCAGACACTCTCTATTAAGCCAGAACTGGACTAATCGCCAGCTTACCCTGAAAATCCAATCAAGTTCGATGATGCAGGCGCGAATGTGCTCACAAATCGATGCATATGCGATTCGTCGATCAGCAAACGATCCAACTAACGTATGTACAAAATGAAGATCAAGAGGGAAGGAGTTAGCATCAATGAAAACATTACTTTCGTTAATGACACGGTATTGTGTAATCGTTATAATTAGTAACGAGGAAGACCACGGAATTTAACTGACAATGTGTAATTTCTATGCAGCGGGAATAACGGCAACACCTACCATCGATAGGTCATTACGTTAAAGGTAAGCAATTAATGTGTAGTTAATCGTATCGACTGAACACCGACATTGTTCGGAAATACAAAACAAAATACACAGAATTTGAATGTTCCCATCCAAACTCTTCCCTTGAAACTACAAGTTTTTTGAGGCTTAAATTTTCTGGTAAACTCTTTGTTTCGTGATAATAAAATTTTGTAAGAAAGAGAGGAATCTTCCTATTTTTTCAAAAGGGAGAGTATGGAAAGTCAAACGGAGGAATGCATTGACGCGAACTAAAGAAAAAGAAAAATTTGAGAGATAATAAGAGAGAGAACGACGAGTGAAAGGTCAAAACGAAGGCACTGCAAACATTAGCACTGCTCTTGACATCGAGTGTCTAATAATATAGTATTAAATTCCGTGACTCCGATGACCCTAATTCCTGAAAGCGTTTGCGTATCTACTTCAAAGGCCAAATGCGCGTTCAGTTTGGAGTGCGCTAACGAGACTACCAAACGAGAGGATCGTTTGAGAAATTTACTCCTTCTGGATCCGTTACACGCAGTCTGGTTAATGACAGTCCGAGATGATAATTCTTTATTTATACATCTAAGTGTTATCAAGATCGTCACGCAATGCATCATAAGTTACATGTCGAGAATATTTTGGAGAAGAATTGTAAAACTCGTGAAAAATTTTGTAGACAGGATAATCGTGGTGTTCGTTCCAAACAGTCGTTTTGCTTGTTGAGTTAAAAGGTTAAAGTTGGTAAAATCATGGTGACTAAAGATTGCAAAGGTTATACAAAATATTCTTGGAGAAGCCGGGCAAGTTGTATTATGTTCCTGTAATTCCAAGGTATAGGAAAAGGCTGACACGGAACTGGTCTTTACCTGTTTATGGTGCAGTAAAATCATTTTGTTCGGCTACCAATTGGGTCATCCATTATTCACTGAATTTTTGTTGTCGGTATTTCTGTTACAAAACACTAGAGCTATTGGCATTATATCTACAATATTATTTTTTAATAATGCGAATAAGTAGTTTGGAAAAAGAAATCAAGAGGTGAAATGAAGTTTTATAAGATAGAAGTGGAATATTTATTTTTGTTGGCATGCGTGCATAATATCGCTATAGACAATGCCCTTAGGTTGGCTATCTATCTTATATATATTCGGATGTTTAAAATTTAGTTCTTCTTCTTCTTGTGATCTTTAAGCCGAAAGTGTGGTACTTCCGCAAACCAAGTATTATATAAGTATATATATATGTTAGCGCCAGCGCATTTTATGAGGGTAAGACACCCTGTAGAGCGGATGGGGTCGGTCCGCATTGGGACCGTCGCCACTGCGTTTGGAGTTTGTCTCAATTTCGAGTGGTGTTCTTGGAGGGCGACGGGTGTTTGGCATATGTCTAGACACCCTGTCGCATTCCAAGAAACAGTTTATGTATTTAGTAAAGTGGCCGATGACCCGACGTCATGGTGCTGCATAGATTTAAAAAGAGACCGACGTATTCTTGAAGGATCTGGCCACGGAGTGGGGAAGGTATTGCATCTTCTGGTAAGAGGACTGTGAGGAACAGCACGGCACTTACCCCAGAACTTTAAAAGAATATACATCGTTCCCTTATATAACTTACAAAAATCTAACATATATATATTAAACAATAAATTATTTTTCATACGCCTAAGCTTCGCTACGCATAATCTGTCAATTTTTATAGAAATTAATGTCACAATTATGTAAGTGACATGTAAAACTAATGGCAACATGTTTCTTATCAAAGATCTTATTAACAGCTCGCGAGTATAGATCGAATTAATAGTCAGTACAGAAAGATCATAAAAATGAAATTGATAATTCTACCGGAATGCTTAACTCTTTCGCACGGGACGGGACATGTGCTGTCCCAGTCTGGAAAATTTTTGTTATTACGACTGGGACAACATATGTCCCAATTACCGAAAAACATCTAGAACAGAAAATAACGCCAAGTTGGGCCTCCAAACTGATTCTAAGGCCGTCTCAATCGTTCTGAGTCCATAAGTTTCTCATCTCGATCGCCCCCGATCTAATCAAGCAAGCGACAACTGTTAAGGTTGCTCAGTTTCAGGCATAAAAATTATTTTATCTAATAATCGCTTGGAGGAGAAATAACTGGTACCGGCAATGGGGCGCACTCGGACTGGATTTTTCGCCGTATTGAAAGGGTTAAAGCCATATATTTACTATATTCATATTTACTATGTACCTATATGTCGTTGAATCGCAATAAAAAGACGCTTTTTTTTAAATTAAAAATAAGAATAAAGGGGAATTCAATTTTCTACAAAATTTACATATAGCTTTATAGATTTTAAGAATATATTTTGTTGTTTCCGAGTTATAACCATGTACCTATGTATGTATAATAGAAACACTTCGGATTAGGGAGTTGAGACCATCCTCAAAGTTGGAAATGTATAACGATGGATTGCAACAATTTTCTTAGCTAGGTCTAATAAATATTTATGCAAAATTTTATCAAAATCGGCTTGTATCTGAATCCTGAACTTCCCTTCAAAAAAAACAGTATAGATTACAAAAACGTTTCTATACTCGTGTATTTTTTATAAATTTCCCCGAACGTTCAAACAATTTCCGACAAATCGTAAATTTCAGGCGTAGATTGTAAATGCTACCGTAAATACGCACGTTTCGATTCAGCAAATACATGCTGAATACATATTTAATATTTGCCACACGACTATTTTTTATTGACATTGCAAATATTGAAGATTCATCATCGGCCTATTGCCTCGTTTCAAAATGCCCATTTACGATTGCAATGAAGCCTATCATCGCAGAAAATATTTTTACTGGCCGCAGCGGTGCAACGAACACAATATATAGGTATTATTGCATATCATTGAATAACATTTGTAGCAACAGCACGCTGCACAATTTTTCACGAATTCATCGTTCCCCCGAGATGTAAATGGTTTTCTCATTTTTTTATTTTCATACTCCTCCCTCTCTTCCCTTTATTCTTCTCCCTCTTTCGTCCGGTGTCTCTTTATGGTTTTGCAGTTAGAGGCAACGCAGTCGTGAAAATGTGGAGGAAAACTTGCGCCCAGCAAAAAGAGTTAATTGCCGAGAAAAGTAGGCTAACTGAGCTGTACTAAAAGACTTCCGAAGAGCATGTAACCACGATAAACAAGCGGGGATATGTAGATGCACCGTGCCGTATTCGTTTTATTCTTGTCATTAAACCGACTTGGACATAAAAAGCATGGGTAACTTTACATTTCATCCGGAACAATGATACACCGGAAAAAAGCAGCCAGCCCGTAAAACTGACCCTGTCTCGCTCTTCGGGACTGCAACCTCGGATATTGTCAGCCTTTCTGTGTGCCTCTATATTTTTCCATGGAAATTATCGCGCCTATTGCCGATCAAAGGAAGGAAAAAAATTTTTGACAACATTTTGCTTCAAATCAGTGATTGACAAACTACGACCAGCTTAAAGATTCTGTCCGTCCTGCCGCAGACTTCAATCAGTTAACTGTGGAACTTATTGTTAGTTTTAAAAATCTCTCGTAGTATGTGAAATTAAAATCACGCAATGACGCATACATACGTCGAACGCAAGGCAAATGCGCTTATTATAAATTCTTCATAAAGGGGAAGGGATGACGTGGAGGGGTTACATTTCTATTCGAAAAAATTGTACAAGCTTTCAGTTGACGTGTATACACGTTGAACGCAGTTAACTAATTAAACTAATAGTGGATAAAATTTCCAATGTCGGTGTTTTAAAGGAATGATATTTCTTAAGTTCTTATTCAGCTTTATAGTAAACTAGCTGAAAGTTCCCGTGCTTCGGTAAGGGTTCAATCGAAACTAAAAAAAAAACCTTAAAAATTCGAATTTTGAAAAATCCTTTCTTAGTGGGTGCTTATACCCTAGAAGGAACGCTCATGCAAAATTTCAAATTTCTAGGTCAAGTAGTTTCGGCTCTGCGTTGATGAGTTTGGCCCATACTTTAACCCCCCAAAACCCCCCAAACCCCCCACCCCCCCAAATTTCGAAGTTTTCAAAACCCGTTCTTAGTGAGCACCTAAGACCCAAGGGGAAGGTATGTTCCAAATTTCATTGTAATCGACAGAACGCTTCAGTCGTTCGGAAGGAATACAGCTTTAAAGCATATCCTTCCATTTTGAAATTCAAATGTATTGCTCGAAAACCTTTAAAAAAACATTTTCTCAAAGAGCCAGGAAAGGTCATCAATTTTTAGTTTGTTCTTCGTTCTTTCTCGCCTGACACCCACGGAGATTGCAGCGAGACAGCTTGAAGGTAACGTTTCAAAGGCAAATTGATTTACCATGGGGCGAAAAGTTTTAACGCTTTGCAATCCGAACTATTTTTCTAAAATTTACTTCAGCTAAGAAAAAATAGTCTCGAAAAATTTTCCACCGTTGATTATCTAGTTTTATTTAATAATTTTAATAATAACTATTGGCACTGAGGATTATTTATGTAAAGATTAAGAATCATTGTTTAATTCCAAAGTCGATGTTTAATAGATAAAACATTAATTACATCAAAAAGCTGCAATGTCTCGACGTCTGATTGCAAAGGGATAAAAGATTTGTAACAAGTCTTCGAGATGATCAACGAAACAAATCAGCCGAATCATTAACTTACCAGTAACGTAATAATTACGAAAACTTACTTTTAAAGTTCGAACGTTCCTGAATTAACCTAAGAATTAACATCAAAATTGAAACGTCAAAATTTGATGATGTGCTGTATTCTTATTTATAGATAAAGAAATTACGTCACTCTCGTTCTTATCGCAAGTTACAATTAATCAAAGTTAATTCCGATGAATTGAACTTTTGACACCGTCGTTCTAAGAAATAAAAAGTTGGCATTTTCAAGGAAATTCACGTTCAGCGAAAATTCGATACACAATTATCGTTAATACTATTATCACAGTGGTATTCCTGGAAAGTGGTCAACATTGTAGCTGATTTTTCCGTTTTTCTTGACATTTTTTTTCCTCTTCTCTTTTAAATCGTAGCTATGATATTGAATTTCAGCGAAATGGATGTTCCGCTTCATCACAGAATCATGTTATTTAGCCGAAAAATTATAATAAACAAAGTTCAGGAATAAGGAACAACGATGAATAACTACAATTTTTCTTCATACTGTAAGTAATGACTATGGTAACATTTTGCAGTTGGATAACGCACTGACGAATGACTGTAATCGTTCTTCTTCTAAAGATAACCCGAGACGAAATATTAGTACAGTTTTAAGTCTCCAAAGTCCTCATTTCTTTGATGTAGAAATTTGCCGCCTACAATTGAATGCGAATATAGTTCTCAGAAAGTCTCAGTGAGGATTTTGAGGACTAAACTGACATTTGAACAATTACTTTAATTCAAATAGAAACCTCAACATTCTCAATGACTTTTTTGAGGACTAAACCGACATTGAAACAATTACTTTAATTCAAATAGAAACCTCAAAATTCTCAATGAGGTTTCTGAAGATATTATTAGAAAGTCGTACATAATTCGATCCACGTAAAAGCCTCAAGTTTTCAACTTGATAGTCCTATCATAAGATAGTATGGATGAACCATTGCAAATATGTTCTTGTTTTTCAATTATTCCTGAGAATGTATTTAAAGCGCTTTAAATTCTCAGCATAAAAACGTCAGTTTTACTGTAATGACACAACGTTCATAATAATCCTAAAGATCATGGTAATATAGTCCATTATAGCGATGGTAATTGTTCTCGCACATACTTATCATTGTAAAAATAGTATAATATACATTTATAACTAATTAAATAATTATTTCGGTTTTAATTGTACATTTATTTTAAGTATTTATAATTCTGCATGGACGTACCAGTTTTAGGCCTGCTTATCATAAAATGAAGAAAAACGATAAATAATATTCATTTGTATATTCTACATAACTAGATGTAACCAGTTATAGCTATTTATGTTAAATGAATATTATTTGTCATTTGTTTTTCATTTTATGATAAACAGACTTAAAACTGGTACATTTTAGCAATTTTCTCCCCCTCTCCTATGCTCTTGAAATAGTTGAGAATTTTGAGGATTTATTTACAGTTAAGAGGGTTTTGAGAACTTTTATGGGTTTAATTTTATTTTAAGTATTGAGGATTTTGAGGATTAAAAATGAATTAGTAAAGCCAGTTCTAGTCCTCAAAGTGCGGAATCGGCGCGTAACTACTACTTTGAGGACTAAACCTGGTTTTAAATTATATGTATTTACCGATCCAGGAATTCTTAGATAAGTCTCAAAGTCTTCATTGAGGACTTTGAAGACGAAGACTGGCCTAAAATTTCGTCTCGGGAAGGCGTAGTGCTGGCAATCCTGTAACGTACCGACCCTCCGCTTAGTTAGTATATAAGATAACTATAAGAATATTTTATAAGCGCAAATATTTTGGACGCCGCTAAACTAACTTCCATCATCACCTCTGACTCACTACTTCAAATTCAGACTTCCTAGTTTTCCATCCCGACCTTTCAACTCCCTAGTAACGTCACCGCTCCTTACTCATCTCCGAAATCACCGTTCTAACAAGGAGACATTACGACCGTGGACATGGGGATTTTAATGAGCTTCATATTAGGTGAAAGTACATCGAAAAATATTTGTGTCATGTCCGGGCGTTTTTGTGAATGGGCCCTCAATTTTGAGAAATCGCATTTTGAAAAACGCAATTTTTCTGTAATAAGTGATATACTCTTAAAGAGAACGGGTCTATCGAATAAGTGCGATGGCTCGGCGGATGCGTGCTTGGATTATACTTTTGCACTCCGCCGCGCTTCAGGTTCGAATCCTGCCCGATGAATAATTTTTTTTTTTTTGTTAGTAGATAACGTTTTAAATAACTGATTTCAAAATGGATTAAAACTAATATATTTATCTATCTATTCAAATTACTGATTTCACAAGTGTTCGGATGAAATGATTCATAAAAACAGGCAAAACATATATGTTAGCGCTAGCGCGTTTTATGAGGGTAATATACCCCGCAGTGCGCATGGATTCGGTCCGTAGTGGGACCGTCGCCAGTGTACTTGGGGTTTGTCTCGGTTTCGAGTGGAGTTCTTGGAAGGCGACGGGTGTTTGGCAAATGTCTCGTCACCCGGTCGCATTCCAAGGAACAGATTATTTAGAGTATTGATGGGCCCGGAGCTATAAATTAGACCCGTGGCTGAACTATGGAAAAGTGGTGTGTGACACGAGGTCATGGTGCCACGTAGTCTGTTTAAAAGTTGGGGTTGTTTTACGGGATCTGGCCACGGAGTGGGAGAGTTAGAAATGACTCTTGGTAAGCGGACTGTGAGGAACCGCACGGCACTTACCCCAGAACCTCCGAGCAAGCTTAACTAAAAAATAATTCTAGATATCGGCCGCGGTAGAAAACGGTTAATATCTAACATCAGAAGTGGGATAACGACTCTAACACCCGAAAATTTATTTCACGAAATGGCTAGTGATAAAGTGAATCAGCCTAGTGTCGAGGATTTACTTCGACGCGTGTTGGAATCAATCGGTAGTAGTGTTACTGCATGTGTTGCAAATGCATCGACTGCCGGTTCGAATAATTTTGTGAACGCTCTGCCGGAATTTAGTGGTGACGATCTGGGTGAAGATGCTAAGGCATGGTGCGAAAAAGTGGACGATTTAACGAAAAACATTAGTAATGAACGGCGATTAAATCTTGCTACGCACGCCTTAACAGGTTCAGCTAAGAAATGGTATCGTAGATGGGACGCGAAACCGTGTACGTGGGACAAATTCCGTGAAGACTTGTGCGCTGTGTTTGTGTCCGAAAGAAAATTACACGAACGACTTCTTCGCGCATTGCAGTACACGAGCAATTCAGCCGATAGTTACGCGGAATATGCGCGTACGAAACTGACTTATTTGCAGCAGACACGCGTTTCGTTTTCTCCGACCGAAATGATTGAGTTAATCATTAGCACCATAATGGACTCGAATGTTCGTCAGGCGATGGTCAACACCAAGTATGAAACGACCTCAGAACTTTTGGGTGGCATATCGCAATATGTGAAGCCTGCAAGATCGCGCGATCGTAAGGATACTAATATCCTACCTGCATCAAGTTCGCGCGGAGTGAAAAGGTGCTTCGTTTGTAATGAAACGGGGCATTTACGAATGAGTTGCCCTAAGAAGCTTAAAGTGGATGTAAAACGTGAAGTGCCGAAGGATGGTGTCATTGTGTGCACGTTTTGTTCAAAACGGGGCCACGATGTTTCGAACTGCTGGATAAAACAGCGAGGCTCCCGTGAAAATAAAGACGATCGTAAATCAAAAAATCATTCGGGAAGGTCCGAAGTGAATGTATGTTATATTCTTGACCATAAATTGACGCCTATCATCCTGCACGATATGCTCGTACGGTCATGTTTAATAGACAATGGTGCAACTTGTTCGCTTGTAAAAAAACGCGTAGCGGAACGTGCAAATTGTAAGATCGACCCATACGTTGAAATTGTGCATGGGTTGTGTGATTCTACCGTAAAAACCGTGGGACGCATTACAACATTGATACAAACAGAAGATGTGGCAGTCGAACTGGATCTCCTTGTTGTCCCCGAGACTGCTATAACGTACGACGTTTTAATTGGGAAAAACGTATTGGCGCGAGGAGGACTGGAGATTTTGACGGATTCCAACGGAGTTACGAAGCTACAACGTACATCCAATCTTCCTGACGATGCAGAGAAAACGACGAACACTGTATTCTGCGTGAGGAGGGTTGCTGACAACGAGGCGCGAGCTTCCGTGGAACAAATGCTGCAGCGATACGACCACATGATTGCGAGAGGGAGTAATTTGCGATGCGTGAATACTGGCGAGTTGAAAATTACTCTGACGCAGGATAAGGTTGTATATTATCATCCTTACCGATTGGGTGTTTCGGAAAGAGAAAAGGTACGTGAAATCGTTTCTGATTTGTTAGACAATGGCATTATACGCGAAAGTTCGTCGCCGTATGCAAGTCCAATAATTCTTGTAAAGAAAAAGAACGGCAAGGACCGAATGTGCGTTGATTTCCGCGCCTTAAACAGAATTACTGAAAAAGACCGTTATCCATTGCCTTTAATTGATGATCAGCTTGATTATTTGGGAAAAGCGAAATATTTTACAATCTTAGATATGGCGTCGGGTTTTCACCAAATCCCGATCGCTTTAGATTCAATAGCAAAAACTGCGTTTGTGACACCCGACGGTCACTACGAGTACGTGCGCATGCCGTTCGGATTAGCCAATGCACCGGCAGTTTTTCAAAGAGCGATCAACGTCGCATTAGGGAATTTACGAAACAATGTAGCACTTGTTTACCTAGACGATATTTTAATTCCTTCAGAAACAATAGAAGAAGGCCTGAAAAGGCTTGAACTTGTATTGCAGGCTCTTGATGCAGCAGGTTTTTCCTTGAACGCTGAGAAATGTGAATTTTTCAAAGAGTCAATAGAATATTTGGGAAGAGAAGTGTCTGCTGAAGGTATTAGACCAGGTAAAGAAAAAGTCAAAGCCTTATTAGAATCACCCGTGCCATGCAATGTCAAGCAAGTACGACAATTTATGGGCTTAGCGAGCTATTTTCGTAAGTTCATTCCCGAATTTGCAACGCGTACTGCATGCATTACAAAGCTAACAAAAAACAATGAACCTTGGAATTGGGGCGAGGAACAAGATAGATCCCGAAAATATATCATTGAGAAACTCGTGTCTAAACCATTGTTAACTGTCTTTGATCCTGAAAGAGAAACCGAATTACACACTGATGCAAGTTCTATTGGATACGGTGCTATATTATTTCAAAGGGTAGATAAAGAATTAAAAGTAATTGCATATTTTAGTAGGCGAACAACGTCTGAAGAATCTCGGTACCATTCATATGAATTAGAAACGTTGGCTATAGTGAACGCATTGAAATATTTTCGAGTGTACCTGTTGGGAATCAGGTTCAAAATTATAACCGACTGTAACGCAATAAAAGCAACAAATACGAAAAGAGACTTGTTGCCGCGCATAGCAAGGTGGTGGGTGTATCTGCAAGATTACACTTTTGACCTAGAGTACCGAAAGGGCAAATGTATCGAATACGTTGACTATCTAAGCAGAAATCCGCGAAAAGACTATCGCGTTAATACTATTTGCGTCGGATCTTGGTTAGAAATCGCACAAAAAAATGACGCGGAAACCAAAAATATGTTAGAAAGAATTGCTGCAAATGAGAGCATAGTAAGCGATTTTGAAGTAAGAAACGGTACATTGTGTAGGAAAATTCGTAGAGAAACAGGCCGAATAGTATTCCGAAGTTACGTGCCTAAGGGAAGTAGACTAGGATTAATGCGGATATATCATGATGAAAATTGTCACGTGGGGTACGAGAAAACGTATGACCGCGTTGCACAAAAATACTGGTTCCCTGGTATGCGTAGATTTATTAAAAAATATATAGAACATTGTATAACATGCACTGTTTCGAAGCGGCATACTGGGCCTAAACAAGGATTATTGCACTCCATTGTAAAAAAACCAATACCATTTGACACAATACACAGTGATTGTGTTGGACCGTTCCCACAATCCAAGGAAGGCTACCAG
Organism: Cerceris rybyensis; assembly: GCA_910591515.1. NCBI lineage: Eukaryota > Metazoa > Arthropoda > Insecta > Hymenoptera > Crabronidae > Cerceris > Cerceris rybyensis. The sequence goes on along the minus strand of OU342796.1, from coordinate 930,807 downwards.
TATGCCCTAGTTATAGTGGATGCTTTTACAAAATATGTCCAGCTTGTACCTTTAAAAACGCTGAGCGGCCCTGAAATGCTTCAGGTATTTAAAGAAAGACTGACTCTTTTTGGTACTCCTAGGGTCGCGGTATTTGACCGGGGTACTAATTTTTCGTATAAGCCACTAGTTCAGTTTATCGAAAAACATGGTGTCCATGTACATTTTATTGCTACGGGTGCTCCTCGAGCAAATGGACAGGCCGAAAGATATGTTGCTACTGTAACAAATTTGCTTACGGCTGAAATAAATAAATTAGCAGAATGGCCGAGCAAATTATCAAAACTGATGCTTTCTTTAAATACTACCGTACAGAAGTCAACGGGATTTTCGCCGAGTCGTTTGTTGTTTGGGATTGAACGAAGCGTCGGTACTGCAGTGCGTGCCGAAATGAGTCTACCGGACACGAACGAGCAAGTTGATTTAGTCGCGGATAGGGAAATTGCGGGTAAGCGACTAGCGGAAAACGCGGAAAAACAGGATGCAATTTTTAACAAAAAACGTAGATCGAATGTCGAATACAAACAAGGCGAGACAGTTTTTGTGAAACCAGCCGATACTAGGAGGGCGAAGCTAGATCCTAAGTACGTTGGACCTTTTGTAATAGAAGAATTGCTACCGAACGATCGATTTAAAATCATCGGTAAATCGGGTAAACCACAGATTGTGCCTCGGGACCGTTTACGTCCTTGGAAAGGCGAGTGGTCTGGTGACAATAATATCAACGATGATACGATGAGTGTTACTGATGAGAACGGAGACGCGGATGAACCGTGTTAGCGATTATATATTAATTTGTTAGTTCTTTTATTTTATTCCTTATTATAGTTTCTTTTTCGCTTATTTTATTATTTACTATTATATCATTTAGTATTACGTTTTTGTATCTCGTTTCGTACAATTTCAATTACTGTAACAATATATTTGATTTAATAACAAGCAATTATTTCGTGTTTAACTTCATTTCAATTCCATTGTAGAAAAATGGTAGATCGACAGTTTTGAATTTCAGGCTGTACTTAATAGTATTTGGTAGCAACGACCAAATAAAAATTTGAAATTGAATGTTTGAGACATTGTTTAAATGTGTAATCTGATTGTGATTTGTATGGAAATGTTATACATCATTTGACTGAAGAGTAATGTTAGAAAGATACCTGGAGAGTATGGAATAAAAACGTTACTTGTATTTTGTGTCGTGACATTTGAGAGATGCTAGTCGAGAGCATGGAATTGTGATGTCATTGATTGTCTGTAATGTTTTGATGTTCACGTGGAAATTGTGACGTGACTGAACAGCTGATTGTGGTTGAGAGTGGTGGCAGAAGGGTACAAGTGTTGGTACGGATCTGTCTGAGCCGCTTGTAAGTGGAATGGTTGTGTGCAGTGTGTGAGAGTAACGTTTGAAAAGTATATGGTGTGGTATACGGAATGGATAACGTTACGATGCTGCATGTTGAGTGCTGTTATGCACTGGTTTTTAGTGTTCGAGAGTAACAAGTTGAAAAGCGTAAGAGGTTGTATGCAGAATAGATATCGTCTCTCTTTGGATGGAGATCCATGACTGCCGTGATACGGACTTGATTGAAGAATCAAGATTGACGGTTGAAAAGCATATGACGTACGTGGAATAGATACTGTTACGGTCTTGATGTAACACTGTGTTTTGAGTGCTGCTATGCACTGTGCGGAAGTGACGTCAGGCAGATGCACTGTATGTGCGTGAGACTGTAGGCGTACTGTCCGGTGTTTTGAGTGCTGCTATGCACTGTGCGGAAGTGACGTCAGGCAGATGCACTGTATGTGCGTGAGACTGTAGGCGTACTGTCCGGTGTTTTGAGTGCCGCTGTGCACTGTGCGAATGAGACGTCAGGCAGATACACTGTATGTGTGTGAGACTGTAGACGTACTGTTCGGTGTTTTGAGTGCTGCTATGCACTGTGCGGATGAGATGTCAGGCAGGTGAATGAGACTGTAGACATTGCTGTTTATGTTTTGACTGTTTGAAATACAGTGGTGTTTGATACTTTATGTTTTATGGTTTGATTGCGAATCTGAGACCATGGAGCTGAATTGTGTTTTGAAAGAAAGAATGTATGGTACATTGTTCTAGATGCTTCTCGAGAGCGCGAAGCATGTCAGGCTGGCCGTGTTAGCGCTAGCGCGTTTTATGAGGGTAATATACCCCGCAGTGCGCATGGATTCGGTCCGTAGTGGGACCGTCGCCAGTGTACTTGGGGTTTGTCTCGGTTTCGAGTGGAGTTCTTGGAAGGCGACGGGTGTTTGGCAAATGTCTCGTCACCCGGTCGCATTCCAAGGAACAGATTATTTAGAGTATTGATGGGCCCGGAGCTATAAATTAGACCCGTGGCTGAACTATGGAAAAGTGGTGTGTGACACGAGGTCATGGTGCCACGTAGTCTGTTTAAAAGTTGGGGTTGTTTTACGGGATCTGGCCACGGAGTGGGAGAGTTAGAAATGACTCTTGGTAAGCGGACTGTGAGGAACCGCACGGCACTTACCCCAGAACCTCCGAGCAAGCTTAACTAAAAAATAATTCTAGATATCGGCCGCGGTAGAAAACGGTTAATATCTAACATATAAATTTCCGGCACCAGGAACATTTTATAAACGCTGCTTCCGAACAAGAACATTTGGATCTAGAAATTTCAGACGGAAAACATGCTTGGTTTACGTTCATAAAAACTTTTCTAGTTGAAAGTAATTTTGAAGCAAACCAAGCATATTTAAACATGTCTTCAAAAACAGGTGCACATAATTGATTATGTGCCAATGCATTTTTACAGAAAGATTAAATAATGTTCAATGTAAATAACACTATGATAGTCAAAAGAAATTCTTTGACTGGATAACGCTTCCTTTCACTTCGGTAGTTGCAAGGAAACTAATGATCACGTTAAAATTGTGGAAGAATGCTTTTGAAATATTTACCGAACACTTGAAAAGTTACAAAAAGTTTACGGTAAAGTAATAAAACACAGGTACCGTAACTGTAAATATATTCGTTGTGACGAATAGCGAACCAGGTAATAAAACAGTTGCCCTTTTATTTGCTTGCATCCAAGAAATGTAATTTTGTAGTAAACATTTCTTAAAAGTTATAATATATTATCGATATACAAATTTTCAATTAAATGATATTTAGGAGGATTGAAATATTACAGAAAAGAAAAAAAAAAAAAAATTATTCATCAGGCAGGATTCGAACCTGAAGCGCGGCGGAGTGAAAAAGTATAAGCCAAGCACGCATCCGCCGAGCCATCGCACTTATTCGATAAACCCGTTTTCTTTAAGAGTATATCACTTATTACAGAAAAATTGCGTTTTTCAAAATGCGATTTCTCAAAATTGAGGGCCCATTCACAAAAACGCCCGGACATGACACAAATATTTTTCGATGTACTTTCACCTAATATGAAGCTCATTAAAATCCCCATGTCCACGGTCGTAATGTCTCCTTGTAAGTCCGAAATCCTACTTCTTACATTGACCTTCGCCTTGCATCCATAATTATCACTACTCCCACTCCTTCTCCAAAAGTCCCTTAAAAACCCCGTATTCTCTGCCCATTCAGTAGTTCATTCAGTTCACTCAAATCATTCATACCATTATTTTTACTAACTCTGATATACGCCGAATCGCTGCCCGAACGCTGTCCGAACGAGTCACGAAATTTTAATATATAAAAGTCCTAAAAGTTATAAGTTCTCATATTTGGCGGACCTTAAGTGCGGATCCCTCAATCCGCCATTACAATCCTTAATCACCCTTCGCAGGAAACCCTCAGCCCTAACTGACCAAAAGCCATCCCCTAAGGAACTGATTCTCACCATTCTCCCCTTAACATTACATTTACGTAAATTAAATTTGTCGTACTTGAATATATTAAATGTTTTAAATAAATAGCTTGAAAAAAAGACATCATTGAACAAGGAAACTGAAAACATGAAGAAATTGTGTATTATAAGATATGCGTGAAATATCTATTGTGTTGCTCCTCTATAAACTTAAGAAACGTTTTGAAAAAATGGAGGAACCCGTCAATTTGACGGTGTCCGTAAATCTAGTGTTAAAGAACACAAAGATTCTACCAAGGAAACTTTTCTCTCTCTGAGTTGAAACTTCTTATCCGATTCAATGGAACATATCGTGTAATCACAGCCACTATTCTCCTCCATTCGGAGACGTAAAACAAATGAAATAATTATTACAAATTCATAATTTGGACGCACCAGCTTGGAAAATGGTTGCTTACTGTATAGTACGCTTCGTTGCTTTGCCAGAATTGACGTGGACATTAACGACAGCAGGGGGGGGGGGGGGGGGGGGGTAATGTACTTTAATCACTTCGTCGACCGACGATTAATGCATTCGTGTTAAATCAGCTCGTTTCGAGTGTCCTGGCTGTACCTAATTTCAGTAAATGCATTAACGTTCCTGATGTAAATGCACTTCTTGTTTGCGGTCGCGCGTACTTGTTTAATTCCATTTCATCGGTATAAATGTATTAACATTTCGGTTAGGGTGCATTCGTATTTGATTAATTCGGATACATTGGAATCGAGAAGGTGAAGGATTCTTCCTTTGTGAATTTCATTTCCACCTAGACGCAGTACAAACGGAATTATTTCAATCGTAATTTCATTTATATCCACCCATGGAAAATGAGAGAGAAGAATGGGAAAAAGTGACGATTCCAATGTAAAAATACAAATTGTTTCGAAAATGGTCCGTCGTTCCGTGGAGCGCGAGCCATTCGTTCGTACAGACACGAATGCAAACAAACGTAGCCGGTTTCCATTTCGTTAAATATTGAACCAGCTGACTTCCGTCCTAACGGAATGTAAACCCAACCGTGGGGCGAACTGTGAGTTTCGAACGTAAACGGATAATTTGATAAAAGTTCGCTTCAAAGTGGTATCCGGCAAGACTGAAGCGAGAACTGAGTTTAATCGCGTCTGAATGGGCGACAAACGTTAAGACGTAAAATACATACACCTAGGTGCACATATATATACATGTACCTACTGTTTGTCCTTGCACAGTGAGTTACGATCTGCAGCGTTTGCTTTCACTTCCGAGTGATGAATGAATTGTCGCCGATCAGTGACAACTGTATTTCCACCGATCCTTGGGATCGACGTTGGAAATCGTTTGTACGATGCACAGTGTACAATTTAACCGATCTAGCAGGATAAAATTTAATGTTCGTAATGATCCAGATGTATAAAATTTCATCGGAAAGCAATAATAAAATGTCTATGTGGGAAGGAAATGTGAAAATTATACAAAAAAATAATCTATAATAGTTTGTTAACAAGTTCCAATGTTGTACTTTCCGTACATTGTGTGCTTTCACACGTCCGTATCATGTTGTAGAAGTGTTTGATAATTGCTAGGTAGCTAAGAATGATATTTGTGTAAATGTATTGTTACTTACACTTATGTAGGACATGGTTACAAGTCTCTATTGTTCAAACGATGTTTTATTATCATTTTAAGCTCTTCCAACAATTAATATATAATTTAAAATTTTGTTCCGAAATGTAATTTAATTTTTAACACATAGTACCATTTATTACGCTGCTTCAATTTTGTGGGCGGAGAATGTCACAAGTCATACGCTGTTGCCGTTTCGGCCGTTTTTCTTATTGCTTGGGTCAACTCGTCAACAAATTCAAAACTCGTGTAACATGTGTCTGATTTACACTGTTAGATGTGATACGCTGATGAATAAGGGCAATTCCTTTGCTTCTTTTCTTTCCGCATCTGTGCCTTAGGCATATGCACCGATCGGAAACCTAATTGCGAAAATGGACCTTTAACGTTAACTTGCAAGAAAATGGTTCATTTCTGATCCATGGTTCTGTTCAGACATTTTACATACGTAACGAGACAAATGCGATGAGCCAAAAAAAAGTCTGACCTTAATTTTCTACTCTTTCGAGGATTCTGCGGCTAGGTTTATTCACAAATGTCCATCGTTCCACAGATGTAAAACAACCACTGGTATGTCATAACGTATCAATTTGAAACACCTTGTATGTACATAAGAATGTACAATATGAAGCAAATTGTAGGAAAATTGTTGGATACCAACTCGATTCGTGTTCCTCAAACTCACTATCTTCTTTAACAATAAGATACTAGATCCAAATATTACTCAACGTGATTCAAGGTCCAAAAGGGAATATTACTCATCCTCGATTCCGTCATCGCTTTTCCTTCCAAAATATGTTTTCAAGACCTTTGGTCTTCGCGAAAGTCACTGGAAAAGCGATCGCCCTTTTGGAACCTTAGTCACGAGAAGTCAGAGCCATCCAAACCTCCCACCACACTAGCTTAAGGTCCTTTAAAAGGGCAGTCTCATTACTAAATTCACACAGACTCAATCAGGAATTTTGTATCGAATCTCTGACGGTCGGCATCTCGCGACGACGTTATTCAAAATTGTTAAAACTCTGAGCGCGCAACAGTTCTTCCTAAATAAAGTGTTGTTAACCATCCACGGCATACAACATAAAATTGGTGTCAGAAGTTGGGATTGATCTGACACTCTACGGTCTTCGGTCGAAATCTGGAACTAGCAACTCCACACCGAGCGAGAGTGACGATTTTAATCGTTAATATTGGATCATCCAAGGAAGAATCTACAAGCGACGGCACTCCGATTAGGCTGTTATTCCTGGAGCCTTTGAACCTCCAGCACCAATCGCAGAAGCCACTCAGAAAAGGAACAAAGAGACGCATCGTGAGTACTGAACTTCAGTTATTCGTGCAAAATTCCAAGATCTTACTAAATCCTAAATCCTAAATCCTAAGTCCTAAATCCTAAATTCTAAATCTAAAAATTCCAAATCCTAAATCTAAAATCAAAAATTCTAAATCCTTCATCGTAAATCTTAAATCCTAAATATTAAATCTAACTCCTAAATCCTAAATCATAAGTCTTAAATCCTAAATCCTAAATCTTAAATCTAACTCCTAACTCCTAAATCATAAGTCTTAAATCTTATATTTAATTCCTAAATCCTAAATCAAATTCCAAATCCTAAATCTAAAATCAAAAATTCTAACTCCTACATCTAATTCGTTAATCCTAAATCTTAGATCTAACTCCTAAATCGTAAATCTTAATCTTAAATGTTAAATCTAGTTCCTAAATCCTGTCTTAAATCCAAAATCCTAAATTCTAAATTCTAAATCGTATGTCCTAACTCAACGAAAATTCTAAATCCTAAATCGCTAATTCTAAATGATAAATTAAATTTCCAATTTTAATCAAATATCTGAAAGAGAAAAAATGAATACGGTATACGAAAGAAATGTAACCACAACTCAAGAGCTTTCGCTCGACTTCCTAATTCGATTAATACCGGATCAATTCGATGGAGATAAATTTAAGCTACGCAGCTTTATAAAACAAGTAGACGATATCTTTTCATTAGCTATGCCACATCAAACTTACCTCCTATTACTAAGCGTTAAAAACAAAATAACCGGTAGAGCACGCGAACAAATTAATAAACATAATCATTTAACTACTTGGAAGGAAATCTCCGAATTACTAATTAAATTATACCAAGATAAATATCTCGAAAATTATCTAGAAGAATTGCGACACATCAAACAAGAAGAAAACGAAAATATAGCACAGTATTATCAAAGAATAGAAAATTTAAATTCTAAAATATCAAGTGTAATCTATAACTCAAAATACAATCAAAAAACTTTAAATGATCGATTACTCATGATTAATGATCTCTCGCTATATCGATTCATTTACTACACACGTTCCGAAATCTCACAAAAACTAAGACGCAAAGAATTGAAAAATATTAATGTCGCTTTTGTTGCTGCTACAGCCGAAGAACAGGCACTGCGTCTCCACTATAATACAAAAACCAATAACTCTGATTTTCCTTTACACGTCTCTAATGATTTTAACAAAACTAATTTCGCACAGCCAAATTGCAAAGATCGACCTCAATCGCAAGATTTTGTAAATCAAAATCGAGATATTAAAATTCGGAATTCTTTAATTTAAAATCAACAAAGTCCTAATGCTAAAGACATAGATAATTACGAACAAAATGTCCAGATCAATAATCTTCCACCAGATCCTCCGAATTCAGTCGAAATAACAAATAATGATCGACAACTTGAAAATGTAATAACTAAAAGCCTCATACCACTTCAAAATTCTTCCAAACCCGAAAAAGTAAATGAAGACATTGTCTTTGGAAAACCAGACACTGGTTCATTCAATTCTATTGTTATTTCCCAAGTAAAAAACAAAAGAGATGTACTTACTGTGCCAAACGTTAATTTTTCTTTTACATTAGAACTCACAAATTCACTATTGTTCTTCCAAACCATAACCAATAATGTTTCATTTGATTTAACAAATAAACAATTACTTATGTTTCCTAGATTACGCGATGATAATTTCAAACAAGGTAAACCTGAAGTCCGCAAAGGATCATATCTATATCTGAATAACAAGGAAGTAAAGCTAAATCTTAACCAAATAAGTTATGTTGATAAAGACGTGAAAACGCGAAACAAAACAAAGACTAAAATGTCTTTAGAATCATTAGATTATTGCCGGAAATTCCTTACAAATTCATCAATCATAATAAAGCCTCGAAAACAAATATTAAAATCGGATGTTCATTTTATTCCGACGAACGATCGAGAGAGAAAATCTAATTCTTTAAAACGAATCGACAATTCAATATTACGATTTCCAAAATCGCAAAAACAAGTTCATTTAACTACGATTACTACCAATGCAGGCATATTATCTAAAATTAAGAATAATTCAAAGTTAGCGTCATACCTGCTACAAGATATTAGAATTAATTCCAACGACAATGACTACGTCAAGCCATTTCGTTATAAATTTAGTGTTGCTTATAAAATCTCTCGCGGAAATTTCGTGAATCTTAAAAATAAAATAAGAAATTGCAACAGAAAATCTTTAATATATAACAACATTCGCCCATTACAGTGGCTATTTAATTATAAAAATCTATTATCAAAATCAATGAGATGGAGATTAAGATCAGAGAAAACTAAATCAAAGTCTAGGATATTGTATAAACTAATTCAGGATTTTAAAAGTCCTTACAAGGATCTTCTTTAATCAAGAATTAAATAATTAAGAAAAAATAAAAATAATACTAATTTATTCTTGGTTACTCGGAAATTTCTCAATCCACTTCAAATTCAAAAATTACAAGATCGAATCACATCTAATGCAAAGGTAAATTCAAATAAAATTCAAACTTTATAAATCTGCGCAAGCATAGTATTTTGTCTCCTCGAATTCTTACATTTCTTAAGCTTCTCTTACTCGATAAAAGATATTTGATTAAATCTATTTCCTAGGCAACAACATATTCCTATATTCGTCCATATTTCCTATATTTCCTAAATTCCTCCTATTATTCTGATCTAAAATCTATTCCTTATTAGTAAAAGATCTATCGAATTGTATCGAGTAGCTCGTTCAGTACTACACCTGCAAAGATCATCTCAGTACTACAACATCAACAAATGGACTGCTCGACTCACATGAATATAACTATTCATAAATATAAATATTCAATTATACTATATCAACAGTCATCCTAAAACTAAGCAAGTTCACATAAAGGCTACACCAAATTATCCACTCGAGGCAGATCGGACATCACATCACATTCCGTTAGTTATCAAAATCAATAACGACTTCTGGAATCTACCGATCAACATCCCTTGGACGGAAGCCGTTCATCTGAAGCCCATAAAATCGACTAACATCGACTTACAAGATTTCAAAAATCCTGCTGGTGGAGAGGTTGTCCCTCCACTAATTAAAAATTTTAACATCGATTCCAAAATCCGCACGGAACACCGTGAATTTTCGAGGGATACAGTGGCATATTATTCCAGCCGAGAATCTACACAGATCCATGGGAGACTAAAATCTACCAAAGGACATTTGGAGTGTTCTGAAAAGTCTATACCACGATTCGTAACCTACCACAATGTAAAACTGCGCAGAAGTACCATTCTACTGTGACTTTTCATTTTTTTAATTTTGGATTGCTACTATATTATTTTCAATTCATAATGTTATATTAATTTCATTTTTTTTATACTAATCGTAAAATTGTACACATTTTCCTTACGTAATTTTTCTAAATCGTACCGCGCATATTGTATACATTTTTCTTATGTTATTTTTCTAACTCGTATCATTCTTGTTGCGTATATTCTCAATTAAGTAATTATTAACTCAATAAGCTCTAGAATTCTACTACCTCGCTATTATACTCATACACATGTTCATACACATTATACACATACACATATTATATTGTTCTACACATACACATATTTATACCCCGCGACACATTTTATAATTTAGTTTAAGTTATCTTGTATTCTTTCTTTTTTGCGTTTGTATATCGAACACTATTATGTTCGATCTTAATGGGGGAGGTGTTGGATACCAACTCGATTCGTGTTCCTCAAACTCACTATCTTCTTTAACAATAAGATACTAGATCCAAATATTACTCAACGTGATTCAAGGTCCAAAAGGGAATATTACTCATCCTCGATTCCGTCATCGCTTTTCCTTCCAAAATATGTTTTCAAGACCTTTGGTCTTCGCGAAAGTCACTGGAAAAGCGATCGCCCTTTTGGAACCTTAGTCACGAGAAGTCAGAGTCATCCAAACCTCCCACCACACTAGCTTAAGGTCCTTTAAAAGGGCAGTCTCATTACTAAATTCACACAGACTCAATCAGGAATTTTGTATCGAATCTCTGACGGTCGGCATCTCGCGACGACGTTATTCAAAATTGTTAAAACTCTGAGCGCGCAACAGTTCTTCCTAAATAAAGTGTTGTTAACCATCCACGGCATACAACATAAAATTGGTGTCAGAAGTGGGATACAACAAAATATTTCTTATTTATAATCATTTAGTTTAGCTATATTCGATTTATTTACATTTTACTTGATTCAGTTAAGTTCAATTATATGATAAACATGTTTCTCTTTTCGTTTTTATTATTTAATCGTTCCAAATAAATAATAAATTTGTCGTCATAACGATGTTTTGTAAGCTGTAAATGGTTTCTGCGTTAAACTGACGCGGGGGTGAACTGCTGGCGACAATTTGCTGGCGGTGAATTGCTGACAGTAAACTGAGGGCAATGAATTTTCAGGGCACAATCCTGGACATATAAATCTTTGTAATGTATCGTGGAAATCTTCTACCTTTCTGTGTTCAATTGCAGCCTGAGGATAGACTATATTTTCTTTCGGTCCATTATTTAATTAGGTTTTAACGTTACCAGTGTACCATTACCAGTATAACCGTAAAGATATCAAATGCGAGAGTAAAAAGCAAATATAAACCACAACCTGGACAAAAAATATTGGTACGACTATGCAATCACAAAATTTGCTCGCTTTTCGAAAGTAGAAAAGTTTTATCGTGCAGCCAATATCGACGTCGGACCGTTTGTGTACCTTTTCGTAACGTCCAGCGAATGATTCTTCCTCAAGGTACATACGTATGATGGACATCGTCTCTCATGTCTGTTCATTCGTTCCGAAGTTGATCTGTTTGCTTGTTCGGAGAGCATAGACGAGCAATTTGCCAATATTCCGGTTTCCCGGATCGATTTCTTAATAGCGCGGACTCTTGTGTGTAATCCACTTGAAAGTCTGTCGTGCTCCGACGGTTTTAGCGAGATCGAGAAACCCCGATCAGTTACAATTTTGCTCACCAGTTTGGAACAACAGAATCAGATTTCTCAAATGAAACTGTGAGTAAATAGGTACAAACGTTTTGTTCGTAGATATTTTGGTTTCGGTCGACATCGCTGTGTTCACGGAGGACCAATATTTTCGAAATCATTAAGATATTTATAATAAGCGATAAAAATTTTTTAAAAGTATTAGTAAAGGAATTTGCTGTTTGATCATATACACGATACTTCATATACCTACCATTAAAATGATCATACTCAAAATGTAGCTTTCTATATAAAGAGGAAAGTAGTAAAACGTTAAAAGTTTCGCGATAACGGAATATCATCCATGTCTAAATGTATTTTTATCAAGAAACGGAAGAACAAAAGCAAACGAGGAAGAGGAAAAACGATTAAAAAAAGAACCCACCGCGTAACGAAGATAACACATCAGGCAGAAGTTTCTAAAGGCTTTCTCGTAAACCGACAATGATCTTATTTCCATCAGCGTCGCGAATTGCTGAATTATAGGGTGAAAGAAATATTTGAAAGTGTCAGTAGCCAGCCTCCCATAGTATTAGAACGTCGATCATAATGATCGATTGCCGATGAAAAAGGTGGAGTGGCACGGGTACCCCGTTCTTTATCGTTCCGCCGAAAGACTCAGCGGGTCGGTCGTTTGTCTATTTGAGCATTACCATCTACCTCCATTTCACCGTGGTTCGTCAAACTGCTGACTATCTCGCGCGTATATATACATATATACCTCTCTATATATATACATGTATCTCTATATGTATATACGCACGTACGTATATATACACAGTGTCAATGGATTCCTAAGATATTCATATTTAATTAGAGAGAACCGTAGGAAGCCTGTACTACGCGTAACAGCAGCTCACCACCGGTGCCACTATACTTTAGTAGGGAGTAAGTTCGGCCATTTAATTAATTACACAGAATCGTACAACCTAGCGTGCGGGCAGGTGCGATTCTGAAATTTTACTCGAAATTTAATGACAGACCGCAATTCAAGTGAAGCATTCTACGAAACACGTTTATAAATTTGGGTGTTGCTTTAATGAGAACCATGAAAGAAACGTTGTTGATGGAAACGAACTACTGTTTTTGGAAGGATGATGTGTAAAACAGGTGATTTAATCGTTTCCCCCTGTAGCGGTACGATCTCTCGTTCGCCGCTAGGGATCTATCGGCCGCCATTACTCCTACGCCTCTAGTTTAAGGATTGGCCGCTAGACCGTGTCTCCTTCGATGGGATTTTCTCGCTGCTACACCATCGGCAATCGGTGTCTATATATACCGACTATCGACAGACACCGACGTCCCATCCGGGACACAGCGTCTAGGGCAGGGCCTGTTCGGTCAGCCCTACTGACGAGTCCACGAACAGGCCCAGGACGAAACGCAGCGCGCTAACTACCATTTCACCCTTTCCTAGGAACAGAAGGACCCTCCGCCGGACCGGCCGCAGCCGAGGCACCGAACTCAGCCGGTGCCCTCTCAACTGGGTGTGGATGGGCCCAGTCAGGAACTGCGGCCGGCCCGAGCCACGACGCCTCCTTCATTGGTGACCCCGGCGTTAGATTAAGTTTAGATTTAAGTAGTTCCTAGGAAAGGTGGTAGCATTAGCAGCAGCAGCGACAGACGACACTCCTGGCCGACATCTATGCACGGAGTTTTTTCAAAGTTACAGAGATCGCCCCGCCACAAGAAGTCACCAGGAGCCGAACGACGTCTCCATCCATCCAATGGACAACTGTACTATAGTATAGAGATAAGCCTAGCGTTAGTCACTGGCAAGGGGGTACTGTAGCGGTACGATCTCTCGCTCGCCGCTAGGGATCTATCGGCCGCCATTACTCCTACGCCTCTAGTTTAAGGATCGGCCGCTAGACCGTGTCTCCTTCGATGGGATTTTCTCGCTGCTACACCATCGGCAATCGGTGTCTATATATACCGACTATCGACAGACACCGACGTCCCATCCGGGACACAGCGTCTAGGGCAGGGCCTGTTCGGTCAGCCCTACTGACGAGTCCACGAACAGGCCCAGGACGAAACGCAGCGCGCTAACTACCATTTCACCCTTTCCTAGGAACAGAAGGACCCTCCGCCGGACCGGCCGCAGCCGAGGCACCGAACTCAGCCGGTGCCCTCTCAACTGGGTGTGGATGGGCCCAGTCAGGAACTGCGGCCGGCCCGAGCCACGACGCCTCCTTCATTGGTGACCCCGGCGTTAGATTAAGTTTAGATTTAAGTAGTTCCTAGGAAAGGTGGTAGCATTAGCAGCAGCAGCGACAGACGACACTCCTGGCCGACATCGAAGACTTCTTCTCTCTCTCGCTCGTGCTCTGCATAGCGTCTACAGTAACACGACCATCGTCCCGCTCTATCTTCAAAACGCACACACACGACTCAGATACAGCACCACGCCGCCGCTCGACATCTATGCACGGAGTTGCTCATAGCTACAGAGATCGCCCCGCCACAAGAAGTCACCAGGAGCCGAACGACGTCTCCATCCATCCAATGGACAACTGTACTGTAGTATAGAGATAAGCCTAGCGTTAGTCACTGGCAAGGGGGTACTGTAGCGGTACGATCTCTCGCTCGCCGCTAGGGATCTATCGGCCGCCATTACTCCTACGCCTCTAGTTTAAGGATCGGCCGCTAGACCGTGTCTCCTTCGATGGGATCTTCGCGCTGCTACACCATCGGCAATCGGTGTCTATATATACGAACCACCGACAGACACCGACGTCCCATCCGGGACACAGCGTCTAGGGCAGGGCCTGTTCGGTCAGCCCTACTGACGAGTCCACGAACAGGCCCAGGACGAAACGCAGCGCGCTAACTACCATTTCACCCTTTCCTAGGAACAGAAGGATCCTCCGCCGGACCGGCCGCAGCCGAGGCACCGAACTCAGCCGGTGCCCTCTCAACTGGGTGTGGATGGGCCCAGTCAGGAACTGCGGCCGGCCCGAGCCACAACGCCTCCTTCACCCCCTTTATCCGGAATATGCCCGTGACAATTATTTTGCATGAGAAATATTAACCCGAGAATCTAAATATTATACTAATATTTTTAATATTTTTTTCACAGAAATATTTTGTTTTTTTTTACTCGAATTAACTCGGAATAATACATTTTATGGAGATCTTTTTGTTGTAATACTTTAAGGCCATAAGAAACATGAATAAAAAAAAAATTGTCATATTTCTGGTAAGATTTTGCAAATTAATTCATAAGGGAAGCGCTTACAATTATCATATGACCCGTGGCTCGTACACCCGTGGCGCGTACACCTAATCCCTATAGACGGGAGCGGGTGTGTAAGTCGTTGGCTGGTTACACAGCCAGGGTGAGATCCCTATCGGGCGCGTCTCCAGGTGGCGGATAGGAGGAGGACCAGTAGGAAGGGAGGACCTCACCCGAAAGGGGACGAGGACTCTCAGTACTGCTGGCCAGTGGTGACCATAAGTGAAACCCGCGGTGTAAAATCCGTATGAGGTGGATCGAAAGTCCTACCGTGGACCAACTCTCCAAGCCAAGGTGTAGAGCTATTCGTGCCGAAGGCTGCATGGCACTGGGGGAGCAGTGTCGCTAACGAATGCCCTTGGGGGGACTGGCAACCCCCATTGTATAAGTGCCTTACCCTCGAATATGGGCTCTGCGGGGGTGGACCTCTTTTCCCCGTTACTCGTGGGACGACAATGGAGGAACTAAAAAATAAACTAAAAAATCTAGATGTCGTTGAGGAGGGAGGAGAGGCTTCGGTGGAAACTGAGGCTTCTCAAAAAGGAGTCGAAACCCAGGATCCTGTCCCTGTGGACTTGGTCATGAATGGAGACTTCTACAACACTTCCTCGGTGGGAACAGAGGTAGTCGGTAAGACGGCTTCTGTAACCAACAAGAGGAAGGGCAAAAGCGGTCACCAGAGTAAGCTGGCGCGAAGAGCTAGGAAACTAGCGGAAGCGGCGGCGGCCTCTGTACCGGCTACTGACGACGAACCTGGAGGCTCAGCTGCTGAGCATACAGGGGCGAGCGTCAGGGACTCGATTACTTCGGTCGGCGCGTGTGAGGCCTCAGACAAGGGGAGGAAGCGCCCCAAGTCTGACGGCAACACACCGCCGGGCGGGGGGAAAGAGTCTACGAAGATGAGGCTTCTTCCTCCCCCGTGCTCCTACAGGGAGGCTGCTTCGGGAGACTGTAGGGTGGCAGTAGCCCTGAGCGGCTTTCCTGAGGAGACGCTCACGTGGGAGCAGGAGGTGCTCATTATGAGGGCCATCGGTAGGAGGATAGACGCTCTTCAAAAGGGAGCGATGGTCCCACTATTCGATGGCTCTCGCACGGGCGCACAGTGTGTAATTTTAGGGTTCTAGCTGGACAAAAGTCAATTTTCGTAATGGTCCAAATGTATAAAATTTTATTGGAAATCGATAGTAGAATGTCCATAGAAACAGAAAATGGAAAAATTATTTGAAAAAATAATCTGCAATAGTTAATTAACAGGCCTCAAAGTTATACTTTCCGTAGATTGCTTTTACACGCTCCCATCATGCCCTAGACATTTTCGTCAATTGTTTTGTAACGAAAGGTTAGAATGGAATTTGCGTATATGTATCGTTATCTCCACTTATTTGGGATACATTTACAATTTTTTATTTTTCTAAAAGACCTTTCATTACCATTTTAATCCGCTTTAACAATTAACATGTAATTTAAGTTCCGTTCCAAAATGTATGTAGACTTTTAACATATATTACTATTTATTACACTTTTGCAATTTTGTGTGCTTAAAGCTAAAAGTATAACAATTGAACATGCAAAGTGCCACTTCAGACAAATGATGACATCTGTTACTTTTTTATTGTTTTATTCCGCGCGTTCGCGGGATTACGGCTTCCCTTCGGAAAGTTATTTAAGTTTTGACAAAGTGTACCGCTATTACACTTTTGCAATTTTGCATGTTCAAAGCTAAAGATATAAACAATTGAAAATGCAAAGAGCCATTTCAGACAAATGATGACATCTGTTACTTTTTTATTGTTTTATTCCGCGCGGACTCTGAATTTCGCTTCCCTTCGGAAAGTTATTTAAGTTTTGACAAAGTCTACCGTTTATTACACTTTTGCAATTTTGCATGTTCGAAGCTAAAGATATAAACAATTGAAAATGCAAAGAGCCATTTCAGACAAATGATGACATCTGTTACTTTTTTATTGTTTTATTCCGCGCGGACTCTGAATTTCGCTTCCCTTCGAAAAGTTATTTAAGTTTTGACAAAGTCTACCGTTTATTACACTTTTGCAATTTTGCATGTTCAAAGCTAAAGATATAAACAATTGAAAATGCAAAGAGCCAATTCAGACAAATGATGACATCTGTTACTTTTTTATTGTTTTATTACGTCCCTAACGGACGGGAGCGACGTCTCACAGTGGTCTATTTTGCCGAAATCCTGGCCAGAACCCCAAAGAGTGGCGAGGCATTCACTTACAATTAGTTTCGTTCGCTCAGAAGACACAAGAAAAATGCCTCGCGGAAGTTTTTAAATTTTTCAGCCAAAAATAAAATTTATATTGCAATTTTTTTTGCTTTTTCCAAGAAAAATGTCTGCCCTATCGCCACCTGCTATTAGAATTTTTCCTGGATTTTTAATTCTTAGAGTAAATCGGAAACATATTTTTAAAACATATGTTTAAACATATTTAAATCTTTACTACATTAAAATGATATGCATCGTTGCAATTGGTAGAGTTTACAGAGTCATTTTACACAAAAAAAATATTAAAATAAGCCTTAAGATTAAGTTACAGCAAATTTTAAAAGTTGATAGTCTCTTATTTTACGTATAAATGTTAAATAACTATTGAAATATATATTATTATTAACGTTAAGTATAACAGTATGTTGTTTACTAGTAGAAAAGTCAGTAAAAGTAACGAAAACTATAATTTCTTTCAAAAAATAGTTTTGTCCAGCTAGAACCCTAAAATTACACACTGTGGGGCGGTGGGGTGTTGACTGTCCTGTGCAGCAATGTGGCGTCGAAGGATTGGCTGAAGGCGGAGCTTCCCAATCTTAAGCCTTGGGAGGGTGCCTCCCTTCAAATCTTGGAGGGAGATAAACTGCCGAGGCTGAGGAAATTGTCGGTGATGATACCGGGTCCACCCGAGGACACACCGATAAACCTCAGAAGATTCGGCCTTCAGTACCGGAACCTGTCTGGTCCAGAAGAACGGAGGGGCTCTCGGTGCATATGGTTCTAGGGGTGGTTCCGGAATCATATGCGCAGCTGGAAAGCCAAGACTTCGTGGCACATGTGGGGCTGTTCAGGGTTCTCTTCAGGAGAGCCCAGAACACAACCACAGGTGAGTCAACCAAATCGGGTACGGAGGAACCTAAGGCTAGGGGAAAAGAAGGAGGAAAAGAAGGAGGCTCCTAAGGGGCAGACTTCTGGCACTTCCTCTGGGCCGGAGGGGATCCCGAGGACCAGCATCCGCACTGAAGAGCAGGGAGCGGAAACGCAAACTGCAGGAAGATGGCAGGATGCTAAGGAGAGGAGGAGGGGTAGGCCCTTCAAGGCGGTAAGTACTGCATCAGCAGTGCCGGCTACCGAGAGGGGAATACTCGGACTCTTCTTCAAGGGATCGAAAGAATCAAAGGGGGAAGAGAAGCCTGTAAAGGGTGGATCGGAAGCCAAGGGGCTAGGAGGAGGAGGCTCGCAATAACGGGCCTCCTTATCCGAACTCCTTACGCGAGGAGAAGCGTGGAATATTCGTCTAATGGATACTCACGGCTATAATTTCTCGCAGATTAACTTGCAACATTGCATAGCAGCGGCGGCACTCGTAAGCCGTAGCATTGCAATGGGGCATACAGATGCCATTTTAATCCAGGAACCCTGGCTTCTCAAGGATGGCCGGGTCGGAGGGTTAAAACTGGCTGGAGGCTCGCTTATACAGGCGAGCAGCAACATGTAGCAGCCTGCATGTATGTCAGGAAGGGGATAGAAACCTTGAGGCTGATGGATTTCTGCACAAGAGATCTGGCGGCCGCAAGAGTGCTATTAAACATAGATGGACGAAAGGCTAGCATAGTAATATGCTCGGCTTATCTGCCATATGATAGTGTTGATCCTCCCCCAACGAGGGAGCTCATGAACCTTGTGGACTTCTGCAGGAGGCATGGGCATCCTTTGATTGTTGGCTGTGATGCAAATGCACACCATACAGTATGGGGAAGTTCAAACGTCAATAAAAGAGGGGAAGCCCTGTTTGAATATCTCAACAGTAAGGAAATGGAGACTCTCAACAGAGGCACGACCCCAACTTTCGTTACATCCATTAGGCAAGAAGTCCTGGACGTAATTATGTGCTCTTTTAGTTTGGCTTCTAAGGTGAGCGATTGGCACGTCGCAGAGGATGACACTCTATCGGACCATCGACTCATAAGATTCAGGATCTCGGGTGGATCCAAGGAAAATGGACAGGTCTATAGAAATCCCAGAGATACTGACTGGTCATTTTATACTAATGAGGTGACCGAAGGACTCAGGGGTTTCTGTAAAAGGCAGGGCTCAGAACGGTGGATTGAAGGCGAAGTTATGAAACTCCAGTCCACTATGAGCAAGGCTTTTGAAAAGGCCTGTCCCATCAAGATCTCAAAGGGGAACAATAGAACCCCATGGTGGAATGCGGAGATTAATAAGCTCCGTAAACAATCAAGGAGGCTACTAAACAGGGCCTTGAGGAGTAATAGTACGGAAGACTGGGGATACTATAAGCAGACCCAGAAAGAGTACAAGAAAGCCATAAGGAAATCCAAAAGAGACAGCTGGAGGGACTTTTGCGGTAGCATGGAAGCCCTGCCATTGATAGCAAGGCTTCGGAGGGTGCTGGGCTCGGGACCTCCGTCTCAATTGGATGGAATGAGGATGGCAGACGGTAGGATGGCAGAGAGTAAGGAAGATATTCTGTCGTACCTGCTGCACACACACTTCCCAGGATCGGGCAGTGTGGAAGGAAATTCCAAGATAGAGGGGACCTGGACCAGGAAACCCTCTAAAAAGGAATGGAGAATAGCCACCAGTGTGGTCACGAGGGATAGGCTTAAGTGGGCAATTTGCACGTTTGGCAGGTTCAAGAGTTCGGGTCTGGACGGGATCTTTCCGGCTCTGTTACAAGAGGGAGGGGAGGAACTGTACAGACGCCTGGCTCAACTACTGCAGGCCTGTCTTGCCACGGGCTATATACCCAAAATATGGAGGAGGGTAAGAGTAGTGTTCACACCTAAATTAGGTAGGAATACATACGATAAGCCCAAATCTTACAGACCCATTAGTCTGATGTCTTTCATGTTGAAAAGCATGGAAAGACTGATCGAGAGATATATAAAGGACACAGTTATTGAGACTAATCCCTTACATATCTCTCAACATGCCTACAGAGCAGGCAGATCTGTGGAGACGGCTCTACACTGCCTCACTCGTGAGGTGGAAAAGGCTTTCTCACATGGAGAGTCTGTACTGGGGATATTTCTGGATATCGAGGGAGCCTTTGACAACACGGGGTTCGACTCGATATGTGAAACGGCCATACGAATAGGTATGGATCGCACTCTGGTACGTTGGATTCACAATATGTTGATGTCCCGTACTGCTACGGCTAACCTCGGTGAAGCTGTGGTGCAGGTTCAGGTGGCCAAAGGCTGTCCGCAGGGAGGTGTCTTATCGCCGCTACTGTGGAGCCTGGTCATTGATGAACTGCTAGATAAGCTAACCAAGGCGGGCTTTAATACGCTGGGGTATGCGGATGACCTGGTGGTGTCGGTCACTGGGAAGTCGCCCCTGGTCCTATCAATGTCTATACAGAGGGCTATGTATATTGTACAGGATTGGTGTGTAGAGCGGTCTCTGGCTGTCAATCCAGATAAAACAGAGATGGTTTTATTCACAAGGAAGAGGCTCTTCAAACTTAGAGAGCCTTCCATTTTTGGCGTCCATCTGAAGTGCTCGGATAAGGTTAAATACCTTGGAGTAATTCTAGACAGGAAGCTGAATTGGTCTGGGCATCTGACGAAGCAGGCTCAAAGGGCTATCAGTACTTACTGGGCCTGCAGAAGGATGTTTGGCACAACGTGGGGTTTGAAACCCAAAATGGTGGTCTGGTTGTATACTGCAATCATAAGGCCACAAGTTTTATATGCTGCTTTGGTTTGGTGGAAATCTACCAAGAAGGGTATCAACATAAAGCTGCTAAACAAGGTACATCGTGTTGTTATGGGGGCAACAGGAGCACTTCGTACGACACCAGCCTTGGCCTTAAGTGTTCTCTTGAACTTAGAGCCCTTGCACTTGAGAGCAAGGGCCAAAGCTCGTAGGCCAGCCTATCGGCTAAAATGGCTGGGTCTATGGAGGGGGTACCAAATGGGGCACGCTAGTGTTCTAAAAGGGGAGCTGCATCTTCGGAATGTCCTAGGGCAGAAAGGGGATCGCTGCCTCCCAAGATATCTGTTTGAGAAAAGATTCAAAATCAGTATTCCAAGAAGAGAGGATTGGAATACGATTGAGAAACTGATCAAACCACAAGACTTGGTCTGGTATACGGACGGGTCAAAAACAACAGAGGGAGTTGGGTCCGGCATATGGAGTGCTGGACCTAAAACGACGACTTCAATTGGACTGAGCGATAATGCATCAGTTTTTCAGGCGGAGATCTTCGCGATCAAGGCTTGTGCTGAAATCAATCTCAGGAGAGGTTTCAGTAATAAACATATTTACATATGTAGTGATAGCCAGGCGGCCATAAAAGCGCTGGAGTCACATGGAACTATTTCCACGCTCGTAAATGAGTGCAGAGAGAAGCTTGAGGAACTGTCAGGTAGGAGGAACAGGGTCAAGCTTTTCTGGGTACCAGGGCACGCAGGGATCCTGGGGAACGAGAGATCACACGAGCTGGCCAGAGCTGGAGCGGAACTGAAAGACGGACCAAAGGAAAGAATTGGGACGTCTCCAGGACTGCTTAAGGCAGAGGTAGGCAGGTTGCTCAATGCTGAATTTAGTCGACTATGGACTGATTCTCAGGGTATGAGGCAGTCAAGGCACTGGATATCGGGAACTTCGGCTAGACGTGGAAGATTTCTCTGCTCGCTGGACAGGGAGGACCTACGTCTGGTAGTGGGACTCGTGACTGGGCATTGGCTGGTGAAAAAACATCTGTTCACCATGGGGCTGGCAGACAGTCCCTCATGTGACGTTTGTGGGGTGGAGGAAACGACACTTCACATAGTCCTTGAGTGTGATAGGTGGGCGTGTCCCAGACACAGAACTTCTAGCGAACAAACGCTTAAAACAAGGGACTGCATGGAACTTGGGGTGGACTGGCTACTGAGGTTCCCCAAAGGGGCTAGTCTACACAGGGCTCACATACCCATATCTGGCTGATGCCACCAAGCCTATAATGTGGAGGCTCGGTCACAATGGCCCCAAGGAGGGCTGAGTGACCGATAAACCTGTTAAACCTATTATCATATGACAGGCTGGTATGAATTAATATTTGAACTTTGCTATATACTTTTCGTCAAAATCTTTATAAATCTACTTACCTTCGTTATGTAAAATTCTATTTTTAATATTTGCCAATGCGCTACTATGTAATCGAAGTTTGTTGGGAGAACTGAATCAATAAAAGTTAATTCTTCGAATCCGATATTTTATTCGCTCGGGAGAATGACTAATAAATATTATTTCATGCTCAAATTAGCATATTGTGTTCAGAACACTAAAAAATTGGTTTTCTTGTAAACTTTACATACAAAAGGCGTCTATGAAATTATTTTTGTCGGTTGTTACATTGCTTCTAAAAAGCTAAGCGATCAAGCATAGCTGAAAAATGAAATGTTAAATTTGCATGAAGTATGTGCAATTATTTATAACTCAATGATAATATCACAAAGAAGAATCATTAGTTAATACCAGGGATCATCACGAAGACACATAACTGTTAAGCGTTTAGAACAGGGTGTTGAATTAGTTACACGCCGCGAGCCTTTTCTGAGTCGCTCCGCCTGCTTCTCCCTACCAACTGTTTTACCCAAACAAGCCAGTGATGCCAGGACGTGGGATTTTCTCCCACGTGGGAGCCATCGTGCGCATGCGCAAGGTGACGTCACAGCTCGACGGCGGTTGTTTCCATGGACGTATCTAGTAAAATGTCCTCTTCCTGTAATTTCTACCGCATTTCAATTGTCACAGGGGTCTAACGATACCCCATATTTGAGTGAAGTATATACGTTACTGAGGATTAGGTAGTCCGTATGGGTGGGAAAAATCCCACGTCCTGGCATCACTGAACCAAGCTTCTCTTTCCAATCATCTGCCAGGCTCGGCGTATTGCCCGAGTATAGTGGCGCTTTAGGGCGCCATTCGCCTCTGATCGCTCGCGCTGGAAAGACGCCGCGCACGCCGATTACGGGAAAAAAGATCGATGCGCGTATCCCGTCGACTGTCGTTATTTGTCAACGAACAGTTTCAGATCGCGTCACATGGCGTTTAGGTTAAAACAAAAGTATTACTAGTAAAAAAGTATACTCAGATATGTCTTGAATTAAATGCGATTAAGATATTTTAATGTTTTTGGACTTCCGGCGGTGGTTTTGGCAAATTCGGCGGAGAATAGTGACAGGAATAACATTGAAAAACTTATATTGTATCTCAAAATACCAATGGAAACATTGAGGGTACTTAATTTAAACAATGTAAACATATATTTCTATTTCTGAATATATGTCTACATTCAATGTAGATATATATTTCTGTACAAACAATGAAGTTTTCCTTCAAGTAAAGTTGAAGAAATAAATAAATAAAAAAATTAGTATTGCATCGATATTATCTCCACAATATTATGAAACTTTTATATATACATGTAACATTTTCTTCTAAAATAAATGGTTCTACTGTGCATACATTTATACACACAACCATATAAACAACAATCACAATGACAGTTTATTAAAATTATATCCAGTAATCTTTAATTTTTTACCTCTTGTTTCTTTAATTCATATGTATACTAAAGAAACAGTTGTGTTACGATCTAGCACGCGCACGTATAAATTAATTTCCAACGCAAATAATTTAAAAGTTCAGCGACAGCAAAACGTTAGCTCTTGCGTCAAAGAATACATTGTTGCCGCCACGGTCAACTTAGCAACAGATTTTAACCGTTTGAGTGTCAAAAAGCGAAAACGCGCTTCTTTCGTGTTGTATCGAGGAATGCAACAAAGTAAAATTTCAATGTTTTTCTGCTAACAATCTGTTAATCGCATTTAATTCAAGACATATCTGAGCATACTTTTTTACTAGTAATATTTTTGCTTTAACCTATACGCGATGTGACGCGATCTGAAACTGTTCGTTGACAGATAACGTCAGTCGACAGGACACGCGCATCGATTTTTTTTCCCGTAATTGGCGTGCACGGCATCTTTCCAGCGCGAACGATCAGAGGCGAATGGCGCCCTACAGCGCCACTATACTCGTGCAATACGCCGAGCCTGGCAAGTCATTCCTGGTTGGGTAAAATAGTTAGGAGGGAGAAGCAGGCGGAGCGACTCAGAAATGGCTCGCGGCGTGTAACTAATTCAACACCCTGGTTTAGAATTTCAAAAGCCAGCTCAAAGAATGAAAAACTTTTAAAGCCTTTAAAGATTCAGTGACCGAAAGGACCAATAGTTTCGGTTCACAAGTTTCTTCTATCCTCAGTTAATAGCTATTCTTTCCAGTGACAAATTCTTTTCCCAAATTCTTCAGTATTCGAAAATCATATCGCTTATAAAAGATTTGTGGGATCGCGCAGGAGTACTCCTAAAAAGAACTGTAAGGGAAAAGGACGTGAAAAAAATAGCCGTTAGGTCAAACATGCTGGCGCAGTGGTTTCGTGATCATCGCTATTAACACGTTAACACGTCGAGTGCTATGTCAGTCCCTGAGGACTGACAGTGAACTTTCCGTTCAGGCGGCCTCAGTCCGTTGGGATTGACAGCGAATTTTTCATTCGGTCGACATCGGTGCATGAGACCGGCATTGTTAATGGTTCAATTATTAATGATAATTAAAAATGTTATGGTCAAATTTAGTGACGGTTGTTAAAATATTTTAAGCAAAGATGTGGTTGAGACTTGCACATATTACAATAGGTAACAACTTGATTTGTGAGTTTTCTGGCGAACTTATGTCCGAATGTATTTGTGTTCGTGCTATAACATTCAGCACAGTATTACCAAACTTTATGCTCCTTTTTTTCTTTCTTTTCAAATTTGTGAATACCTTACGCGCTGCCACCTGAGTGGGAAGTATAGCAAGATCGGTGCCGCACTCAACGTGTTAGCGTCCGTTCCTAGAGGTCGGTACTACACTTCTAGGCCCTTTTTTAGGAAAGGTATCTTTCTATTCTTTTAATAAACTACATTAATTTTTTTTAAGATGTTCTATTTCTTACTTAAAATCATTAATTACTAATCGTTGATTTTCATTGATCAGCATGAACATGAACGAAAAATCAAAGTCCTCAGGGACTGTCACAGCACTCGACGTGTTAACGTGTTAACAGCGATGATCACGAAACCACTGCGCCAGCATGTTCGACCTAACGGCTATTTTTTTTCACGTCCTTTTCCCTTACAGTTCTTTTTAGGAGTACTCCTGCGCGATCCCACAAATCTTTTATAAGCGATATGATTTTCGAATACTGAAGAATTTGGGAAAAGAATTTGTCACTGCAAAGGTGTGGCGCTTAGCGTGTTAAGCTACTCCGGCCGAGTATACTGATTATTGTTAGACGGGTTTCCGCGACTTTCTTCTTTTTTCACGATCTTATAGCATTGTTTAATTTATCATTCGAGGAATATTAAAAAAATTACCTTCAACCAAAAACAGAGCTTTTAAAAACAGCAACCACGAGGAAAATACATCGCGAGAAAAGAAGCAGCTGCGCGAAATCTTGGGAAATTCCCGTAAAACTTTACCGGACTATTCCTTTCATCGCGCGCGCGTGTGTATTTGTGTGTTCCGTTAGAGATTTCGCATATATAATGAAAATCCTCAGAAAAGAATTTCGACTGAAGAAATTGCGAACCCCGGAAAATATGGAAACTCGTTCGGCGATATAGGTATTAGAGTATCTGAAAGTATTAAGAAGCCTCGAGGAAATATGAGAGAAACGGGGGAGAAAAAGAGAGAGAGAAAGTTTCCAGCGAAAGCGCGGTGGTTTTTCTTTGACAGTGAAATGCAGATTACTACAGGACCTTCGGCCGAAATATGCCAATGGAGTCGAGGCTTTTCAGCCAGCACAAAGGCGGCAGAGGAAGTCCTGGCTTCGCGAATAAAAGAGAAATTGTTTGTGGATGTCTGCCTGAAGGTACGTGTCTCTGCGTTAGGTGAGATTCATCCTCTCCCCAGGACAAAATATGAGCACCCGATGAATAGAGCCACGTATGTAGTCGCTCGTGTCAAATGTGCCACCAGAAATTATGATTTCTCTTCCATCTCTTTTCTTTTTTTATCCAACGGATAAGTATGGCAGATATTCCAAATTATAAATACATCTTGTCAGTGTCCAGAGCCATATGCAGCATTGTTTAAACTTTTTGTCTGTTTTGGATTCAATTGCTGTGGTCATTTCGTCTACGACTTATTGTTTTACAGTCATCAAGGATGGAATATATTAAGTCGTTCGGAAAGTTCGTAGCGTTACTTGGGTGATATTCAAACTTGATAAACTTTTGGAAAATAAATACTTTATTCAATAATATATGCACCATTTCTATCGATTAATTTTTGCCATCTATCAGGTAGCATCATAATTCCTTTCTCAAAAAACTTTTCATTTTACTTAGCAAAGCACTGCTTTATATGATTTTTGCAAGCCTCCAGACTACTAAATTTTTGCTCATTCAAAAAATTTTTCATAGACCTAAATAAATAACAATCAGATGGTGTTAGGCCCGGCAGGTAGGTTGGGTGGGATAAAACTTCCCAACCGAAATCCAATCATTTTTATCGGGTTTTCATTGCCACATGCGGTCTAGCAATATCTTGGTGGAAAACTACATTCTTTCTTTTGGTCAACTCGGGCCGTTTTTTTAAATTGCTTCCTTTAATTGATCCACGTGGGTGCAATATTTATCGGAATTAAGAGTTTCTTTATTGTTTAAAAGTTCATAACAAATAATACCCTTCCAGTCCCACCATACACTGAGCAATACCTTCTTCGAATGCAATGAATCTTTTGGTGTTACTAATGCCGATTCTTCTGCGGTTCTCTAAGATATTTTCTTACAACATTATTGTATAAAATCCATTTTTCATCTCCTCTAATCACTTGTCTTAAAAATTGACAGGATTTGTTGCGCTTTAACAGAGAGTCACATAGAGAGATGCGATCCTTTAAGTTCTTCTCCATTAAGTTATGCGGCACCCATACGTTATAACAACTGTTGAACCCAAGTTGCTTAAGATGTTCATCTGCGGTACTGTTTGATATTTTCAATATCTCAGCAATGTCCTTAGTTGTGTGCCGTGAGTTATTTTTTATTAACAACTTTATTTCATCTTCATCAATAACGGATGTTCGACCAGAGCGCTTTGCATCTTCCAAACAAAAATTACCACTTTTGAACTGGGGAAACCATTTTCTGACAGTGCTATCACCAACAGCATCATCTCCGTAAACCGCACATATTTTTCTTTTAGTTTCAACAGTGTTTTTACCTTTATTATAATAAAGCATTAAATGTCGGAAATGTACTTTTCTGTTTTCCATATTCCTGCCACTGTTATACGCACAAAATACTAATAAATTTTACTGCCTTTTGTTCTGAATAATGTCTGAAACTATGATTTTTAATGTTATGCTGTTACAAAATAACTTTAATAACAAATGACAGTTATAAAAAGGTTTAATTGTGTCATTTTTCGAAAACGCTACGAACTTTCCGAACAACCCAATAGATACATAAATGTTAGATCGTAGTCTTTTTTTGGTTGTCCACGTTTCTACTTAATTTTTAAAGCTTTTCACTCTATTCTACCTGCTTGCCTCTAGCATCCCCCTGCACAACTACGTTTTCAATAACGTAATTGTGATAACCGTGAAGTTTTTCTTTGAGAAACAATCTATCATTCGCCATAAAGAAATCATGTATCGTTTGCGTCCATTAATTGTATTATTGCGTTCTGTGCATTTTGTGATTTTTCAGAGTTTCCAATAAAAAAAAAATACATGATTATCAGATGGGATCAATTTCCTACCAGTGACGAAAGAGGATTTGACCTCCGGTTCACTAATTGCGCGTCGGAGATTTTAACTTTGTATCTTATATGAGATTTTAACACAGTCACCATGGTTCCATGGAAATTTCTTTGTACTTTTTTTACTTTAACTGACATGGTTTTTTCTCATCTAGGACCTACAGTTTTAATGCAGTCTATTGATTGCGAGTTCCAACCTTTACGATCTTAACCATCATAGTCTGTGGCGTTGCTCATTCCTTCTGATATTTGTTTTCTTTCATTTTATATGTACAAAGTATATTGTCATCCGTACTAATGAAAACGTGTGCTTTTATTTGCAAATAATACTCGTCAATTACAATAGGCAGTTATTGAAGCAAAGTTAAGAATACGAAAGTGTGTTTTAATAACGAAGACAGGGGATTGCACGGAGCAAATTATCTGGGTTCACTGCTCTGCCCACCCACTTTTATTGCAAGTAGATGAAGCAATTGTCGTAGGAGAGTGAAAACGGTAGGGCAATTCGAGGTAAGATTGATCGTGTGTCATTGTGCTCGATACGATCTATTTAACTCTATAATCGGGCCTGAGAGTTATTCAAGATACCGCGAAATACAGACAGGCGTTGATAGTTTTTGATATCGATCCCTCGCCGCGAAGTATCGAGTTGCACTTGTAAATTACGAATGTGTACGTACCTATTCAAATAAAATGCTCATTTCAAACGTAGAAAGACAAATTTATTGGGGTTAATTATGGCACCAGGTCTAAGTCATGAGGCAAAGTATTACTGCAAAGTTACGTAAAGAAGCTCCTTATAGATTGGAGAGATACAGTGGGCTCTGTTATTGGCCTCTGCTCGTGACGCTCCCTTTGACAAAAGCCGGAAATTGCAAAGTGTACGCGAGAAAAGTTGCTTTTTAATCATTTTTCAAGATTTATAATCCTTTATTCGTCGTTGTTAATCTTATCACTGCACGATTTATGACTTGTGCAAAAAGTACACCCTCTGGAGCATGGAAATCCCAAGGAATACACGAAAAGACTATATTTTACAATTATACTTCAACACTTACAAGTATTTTGTAACTTTCAAATAATGACATAGTTTTTACAATGAAAATGCCAATGTATGCATCGTTGATTGCAATTATAAATGTCTCCCGTTAAGTCAGTTTCTCAAATATTATATGTACTCCTATCCCAAATTAGTTGTCACATTTTCTTATTGTTATGCATGTGTTATGTATTTGTTTTTATAGTTTTAAAGAGATATAATAAGTTCGATTAACTCTTTGTGGACGGAGATATCTTTGAATATTGAAGGGTAATCATTTAGTTTGTGATCCAGAACCTTTTAGTCAGAAAATGAGACTATTAATGTGTACCGATTGTGAATTAATATTTGCATAATCATATTTCAACGGTTGTACTTCAATTTTTCAACTTTAACCATGTATTCATGCGGCGATAATTATAATTAAATTATATACGTCGTTATTTCTCAAAGGGTTAATGATCCGTGCACCCAGCACACCACGTAAATCCAAAGGTATACGCAAATAGAGTACCGTTTACAATTATTCTTCAATGTTTGCATTTATTTTGTAACTTGAATAATAACGTGGAATTTAGAAATTTCGTATGGTTGCTGGGTAACGCGACAAAACCGCCTCGCGGTTGCGAAAGAGGAGACAGTTGATTCTGAGCGGTGAGAGAAGATGGTGTGATTATTATTTTAACCCTTTGACTGCTAAAGGCATATATATACGCCTTCAAAAGTCCGTCAATATATACGAAAGGCGTATATGTACGCCCTCACAAATCCATCAATATATACGAAATGCGTAAATATACGTTCTCTGTATTTTTTTTATTATAACACTTTTATTTTTGTTTTACCGACTGATTCAACATGGAATTTATTACCTTCTGTAACATAGCAACTAAATATCGGCAATTATTTCAATATCGTTCAGTCAATTGTCTTCGTATTACACTGCTCTTGTACGTACGCTCTCGAATAATCTTTTATAATCTCTTCGCATTAATTCCTGTAAACCTGTTTCTTAAGATTAAGTTGCTTAAGATAAATAAGAAAAATGATATTTTTAATTTATTTCCCATTACTATTTTTTAATCCTAAGAATGGTATCAAATTTCCAGATACTGTTTTGATCACTAGTCAGTGGACAATCAGTCGCAGCGACTGACATGCGAAAAATGCACCGTCTACATATATTGATGGATTCCTCCGAGAGCGCGCCGCAGTCAAAGGGTTAAATACATTTCATTTTTTTTGTAACAAGGCTCAATCATTCCGCCGCCCTCAGAAATCCTCCAATAATGATTTATATAATGAAATAAAAGTTAGTTAGTAGTTGTATTTTTAATGTATCTTTTAAATCAGCGTCAAGAATTTTTTGCACGCCAGAGCCGTCCTTCGAGAAACACCGCCTCCTTCACTCAAACATACAGCCGAGATGTCACTGATTCACAACCACTCTGTAGGCGTTACGCTCGTGCCTACTGGTGCCGCATTTGGGGCGACATTCGTAGTTAATCGCTCGCGCTGGAAAGATGTGCCTCGCGCGTCAGTCGCGGAGATCAGAACGACGTGCGTGGCACGTCGACTCAGAATATTTGTTGAGGAACAGTTTCAGATAACACTACGTTGCATGGGCCGCAGCGACCGCGACGGCAATAATGTATTCTTTAATACGAGGAAGCCTAGCGTTCTAGTATCGGATAGTTATTTTTAACAATTTGCGCTAGTAATTAATTTACAAATGTGCGTACTGGAACGCAATACTATATTTATGGCCTAAGACTTAATAAAGTGGTCGATTTCGGCAAAACCATCGCCAGAAGTTCAAAAACATTAAAAAATATATTAATTGTATTTGATTTAAACCATATCTGAGGATACTTTTTCACTAACAATACTTTTGTCTTATCCTACATGCGACGTAGTGCCATCTGAAACTGTTCCTCAACAAATATTCTGAGTCGACGTGTCACGCACGTTGTTCTGATCTCCGCTACTGATGCGCGAGGCACGTCTTTCCAGCGCGAGCGATTAACTACGAATGTCGCCCCAAATGCGGCACCACGTCAGTGCCAATAGGCACGAGCGTGACGCCTACAGAGTGGTTGTGAAACAGTGACATCTCGGCTGTATGTTTGAGTGAAGGAGGCGGTGTTTCTCGAAGGACGGCTCTGGTGTGCAAAAAATTCTTGACGTTATTTTAAATCATATTCTAGGAAAACTTCTGACTTTATAAGAATTATTTATATATAAAATATTCGTTTCATAGAACATTCACCATCCTCAAGCCAAGAAAACGTCGTATCTTATTACGGAATTCGTTATGTAGATATCGAACCTGTATTATCATAACAATTGCATGTCCGTTCTTTGCTTGATTCTCCGGAACACAACGGCGCGGACGCGGACGGAATTATTCTCGCAAAAACGTCCGGTTATTTTCGATGATGAAACGGAATCCATTATAAAGAGTAGTGAAAGGAACGTGGGAGAGTTTTCTAGGCTTTTGTCGGAGGATTTTGTCTGTACAAAAACCCCTCCCGGTCGGTCCATTCGAGAGGAAGGATTCATTTTATATGAGCCCTTAAGCACTTGAGACATCAAATCGAATCTTACCCTCTGAGAATCTTTGTCCGTTCCCTTTTTGGCTCAAACCCCCTTATTTCTTCTTTCTTTCTCTCTCTCTCTCTACCCCACTCTTTCCATATTTACGACATTACAGTGCCAAAGAGCGGAAAATTGTTCGCAATTTCATTTGCTTTGAATTATTGCCGGGTTCGGTGTAATGGAATTAAATGTTGGCTCGATAGAAGCCTGGAAGCATAGTTGGGAAATATAATGTACTTTTGTGCCTTTAAAGGAGGGAGAAATTACAAGTACGCTGAGTAGAGGAAGAAGAAATTTTCGCGAAGGATGAAAACGCATCCACTCACATGTTCCAGTTTCTCAGACAGAAGGAAATTAAAACTCATCGTACTTTAATGATTATCATCATAAAATGATGTAACATCGACTACAAGTCAAAGATTTGTATTGACACGTTTGCTGCAGCGGTCTGTTCTACAAAGTTTTTTATTTGGTGATAATAAATGAACAGTATAGAATGCTCGCGCAGGACGTTATTTGTCCACGAAAGACAAACTAGCTCTACAATAACTCATCTAGTGCTTACGGTGCGGCGCACAGTGGTCGATTTCGCCAAAATCCTGGCCAAAAACCCTAAAAATTTTTTTCACGATTTTCAAAATCTAGCCATTGCGTTTGATTTGTAACACATCAGAGCATCGTTTTCCATTAATAAAAATTTGTATTAAACAATACTCTTAGAGATATGCAATGTCAAATTTGGCACTTGAATAATGTAACGTTTTCACGTCGAAATTGAGAATACGTTTTCAATGTGAAATTAAAGTACGATCCACTTTTTCAGTATTGGAAGCTATTTATCATACTTTTAATTTATAAATGTCGGGTTAGGGGTAGAAAAACAGCCACACTTTGGACAACGCACAATTATATATATTTCTCGTCGTACAGTTCATTCACCATAACGCACCATATAAAGACTAAATTAACTTCGCACGTGGTCCCTTTTCGCAGGACCCACGGCGCCGCCGCTTTTAGTTATCGAGATGGACGAGCTGATGCGCTCGTATCGATATATATTTCCAACAATAAATATCTTGGTTTCATTTTTTTATTTCATAATTTACAACTGTGATAGTACAGAATATAAAACCTATACATTTTTTCCCTGTTGCTAATGAAATAGTTGTGAAGGCCACAAAAGGCCACCGTAATTTTTTTTTTTAAATTAAACTTTAAAGCTTCCCGAAGAAGACCTCGTTGAGTTTTCTTACGACTTTTTGCGATTTTTCGAGTTGTTGTTATTTGTTTGTCGCGCGCGCCATGCTCGGGGAAGTGCATTTATGACATAAGGCCGGGCTATCGTGTCTTACTTAATGAATACTGCTAATCTTACTCGACAGGCACTCTGGTAATTTACAAAATAATATATTTATTTCGTCGGGTTGAAAATTAAAATGGAGTTAAGTAGACTGGTAGTCTGATAGTTTTATTTTGAGACATCAATAGGTAGCAACGTACGATTCTTCCACTGACCGCCATCCGTGAAGCAGTGCATGTATGACCTCAGACCAGGATATCGTGTTTTATTTATTGTTATTTTGTATCCATCAGTATATTTTAGGAAATTTTAGTTTCAGATTCGTAAGCAGTAGCTCAAAAAACATTAGAATACCAATTTTGGCGCGCAACCAAACATTTTTTATACGGATGTCCGCCATATTGAATCCGCCATTTTATTTTTAAATATTCTGAGTTCGGATTCTTAATTAGCGACCGAAATAATTCTAATATACCAATTTTTAGCTAAATTGAAAAACTCCTTGGGGTTTTGGCCAGGATTTCGGCGAAATCGACCACTGTGCGGCGGTAGAAATTAAAATATTGCACTTTATTGTTCATTTGGCTTGCACCTAACTCATTCAAGATCTATTTTATTTCAGGTGGGCAACATAGTATCTAGCTGAAAAGGCGAATTGTTTGTTGTGGGCCGTTTTTAATAGAACCTTGACTACGAATGGGTTAATGAACATTTAACAAAACATACAGTTCCTTGGAATAACGACACATCGTTGCGTTTCTAATGACAATGCTATTATATCAATCACTCTAGATTTCAATGAATTTCACTTACAACGATCGTTATACGATTTACATTTATTGTTTAATTGTGTACTCGAATCTGAAATTATTATTGTGGTATCGAAAAATGTATAGGGCCTCGCCTAGACTGTTTAGTCTAGGCGACTGTTTATAAAATGCGCGTTGCAGAGACCCTACGTTCCTTTCTTAGTTTTAAGGAATGCATGTGTGTATGTGTGAACGAGTACATGAATGTTTTGAGTACGAATGAATGCTTCGACAGAATGAATGCGAGTTAGTTCTACTTTGACCGCGAAGCTGTAAAGACGATTTTTATTTCATTTTGTATATTCTACTAGTATATAGTTTTTAATAAATATTCTTATTTTACTTAAATATTAACATCAATTAATCCAACCCCACATTATTATTGTAGGATTGCAGGATTTTTTAGCGTAATTAGCGGATTTTTTAGTATTCCATAGCGTAACTTAGTTTAAATGTATTTTGTGTTTATCTTGTTTTAGTGTGTCTTTATTTTATATTTTATATTCTATATTTTTAAATTAATAAACTGATTTATTATTCTTTATTAAATAATAAATCCTACATTATTATTATTGTTGTTGTTGTTGTTCTTCTTCTTATTATTATTATTATTATTGGTATTATTATTATTATATGTGTAAAACAGTACTATTGAAAGTCATTAGACGAGAATTTACAATTATACGTTATAATAACGTGAACAATTGCGTGAAAACTGAAACTCTCGGCTGAGTTGCTCGATGCACGAGTGATGAAATATTAAACCGGCCTTTTCGGCGCGATCGATTATTAATATTCTTGTTTCAAAGCTGCCTGTCCCGCAGAAGTAAAACCATTAATTAGCTATCAATGCAAATGAAACAGCTGACGCGTAATTTCTGCTAGATTATTTGCATTGGTAATTATTACCAGATCGTATTTGTAACGATATCATCGAGGAACAATATGAATTTTTACGGTCGAGACACACAATGACATTTCGACCAGAATAAATCAATTTGAAATTTTTCATTCGAACCGCAAAACCCAATGAAAAATGCAAAATAAAGAATTGGAGAAAAAAAAGAAGTTCATTTTAACTCTTTAAAACTTACCGTGCGGCTCGTCAGACCTGGCACCTAGGAGGTACTTAAGCCTGTTTCGGCAGAGTTTGATTCGCCAGGCGTCAAGCGTCATGCCTCTTGGCACACGTACACGAAGGCACTTGACGTTCTACCTCGCGATTCGTTAAAAGAGCTACACATACAAATCAAACTAAAAGATGAAGAGAGAGAACGCTGCAGATCGAAGCAAGGGAGACAACGCGATTTGGGTGGCGACATTGTGGACATCGGCGTAGGCATCAGATTTCTAACATCTCTATAGTAAAAACAGGCTGAACTCCGACAGAATTACCCCCACCGCATGAGGAGATTACCCTTGATGAAACGGAGCGCGCGACAAGAATACAATGTAATACAATGTCTCGCTGCTCCAGCCAAAGTAGTAAGAATATTTGAATGCTACGACTTTATCGGGTGCTTCCTTTAACACTAGGTTTACGGGCGTTTCTTATATTCGCTCCGAGTGTGACTGCAGCGCCAGACCAAATATGAACTACGGGAGGCTGTCAGAGTATGTTTTTATATGTTTGTCAATAGTGATAGGAAAAATTTATAAAAAAAATGTTATAAATAATAATAAATAAGTCGTAAAAAAAAATATGTGACAATTAAATAGTTATTACAATTTTATAATTGACTTGAACGAACCAAAAACACAAGTAAGTATAATGATAAAATATATAAAAGAATGCAGTAAACATATATAAGGTTAAGTTGTCTGTTTTCTCAATGTAATAAGTAAATATTAGTTTAATTAATTAATTTTTTTATTATTTTTAGTTATACCAAAGACATGGATATTATTATAAGAACAGGATTTCAGTCCATCACCCATGAAATAGAATTTCAGCCAGAAACAATGACAAAGGGCAAAAATCTTGTTCTTGCTGGACATGTGAGAGAAGTCGAGGAACATCGACGAAACTTTAACAGTTTTTTAATTAAATCTCGCGTTATTCGACAAACCTCAGTCCACGCTAAACCTTATGTTACTTCATTAGACGTAATTCACAATTAGATCATTTATTTCGTTACTGTAAATAATTTAAAAGTATTATAATTAATAGGTTTTTCTCTTTCAATTTCAGATAAACTCTGAACGCTATGTGACGAATGTACACTGTAATTGTGTGTATAATAAGAGCGAAAAGTGTAAACACGTCGCGGCGTTGATTTTTTTTATCAATAATGAGGAAAGTGCTTCAAAAACAAGTCATGAGCAGCAGTGGGGCAAGCCGAGTGCACGTCAATTTGCTAAACATTTTAGAGACACAATTGGAGGATTATAATATTTATTTATCACTTCCATCGGTTCTAATAAAGTGAGCTCAGAACTTGATTTTGAAGATGACTTTATTTTCATCCGCCGATTCATTAACACGTTGACGCCGGCGCGATATTCGCGAGCCATCCGCATCGGGCGGCGATTGTGTCTACCCATCTCCCCCCCTTGGTTTATGCCTGCGACACTGGTTGTTTTCTTTTGCCATGGCAACTACGATTGTTTCACGGGGCACCTTGCGTTTGCACTCGTATAGTTGCGAGTTGATTCAAACGACTGATGCGAATTCTAACGAACGAAAAATTGTATAAACGAATTTCATATTTCCATATACCTTTCAATCTTTTTTGAATATTAGGTAACGTTTTACTTATAATAAATAGTTCTCACGAACAAAAAATAAATTTTACTTATTCATAGATCTAAGATGTTTTCGTCAGATGGAGGAAGTTCTTCAGACGAATCAATCTTTACGGATATACGGAAGAAATTGCGACCATTAGTGAGTTCCAGTTCTTCAGAAGAATTAGAAGCAGATGTAGATAACATCGACGAATTTGACAGCTACAGAGATGTCGAATGGACCCCAATTAACGAAGAAAGACAGGAATGTGAAGCGCCGTGGGAGGAAGAGTTGCTAATAAATAATGTAGATTGCATCGATCCCAGTGCATTATACAAATTGTTTATTACGGAAAGTATTCTGGAGCAAATTGTTATTGAAACAAATAGATATGCAATGCAATGTCAGGTTGCTTATCCTGAGGAAAATGGGAATAGAAAACATCAATCAATTTGGAGACCAGTGACATTAGATCAATTATATAAAGGGTATAGCCGGTTAAGATGGTCAAATGTGCCCTTGAACCGAATTCAAATCGCGATGAGTCATTCGAAAGCTTATAAAAAAAGAATGATTTCTGCCAAGTTTCAACTTTGAATCTCGACCCGGGGGGTAGTAAAGGGTAAAAATAGAAAATCAGGTTTTTGCCGAATTTCTCCTATACCAGCGGATAAAAAATTTTGAAAAAATTCAGAGGCACTTCTGTTATCAGGGCACATATTAGAGAATTTTTTCAGATTTTTAAATTGAAAAAAACAAGCTGTGAAAAATAAAAAACGCTAAAAAATGATGAAAAATGCCGATTGTGTATCGAAGCAGTCTTGGCACTATAATTATATTTTTACTGTAAGTACGTATCATTGTTACTATTGTCCTGAATTTTTTTCAGATTTTTCAATTTGGTGCGCCGCAGTTAAAAAAATTAAAAACCGATTTTTTCGTCGTTTTTTCCGTGTCAGAGTAACTTATACGTCGAATTGCTTCATGAAATAGGTATTTTATGCGTTCTTCTATGTTTATACGTACAGCAAAACATCAGAGGAATTAAAGAAACTGAAAAAACCGAATCATTTGAAACTGTTATGCGCCTTATATTGTAAAGTATCTACCGTATTTTCCAACGGCGTCGGTGGCGCAGCGGCAGAGTGTCGAGCTGCTATACCGCTGCGAACTTTTTGAACGTAGGTTCATCGCCTCGAACTTCCAAGTCCCTTAGGCTGTTTTTTTTTTTTTTTTTTTTTGTTAATTATATATATTTCCGAACTTTACGACACAACGATCAATATTTATTATCAAATGTTTTAAGAATATTTGAAAAACATTTTAACCTGAAATATACGTAAATATAAGTTTGGACTGCTTGTTATGCCGCCGCTTATCCTGTCAATTACGGCATTGTTTGAAATTGGTTGAAATTGGTTTT
This sequence comes from Cerceris rybyensis, assembly GCA_910591515.1. Lineage (NCBI taxonomy): Eukaryota > Metazoa > Arthropoda > Insecta > Hymenoptera > Crabronidae > Cerceris > Cerceris rybyensis. The sequence goes on along the minus strand of OU342796.1, from coordinate 892,754 downwards.
CAAATCTCTTACCTTTAACAGTTATGGATGGATGGATGGCAACAAAAATCGTGTTGTTGTTTTTCTACTATTTAGCCTTTTCGTCTATTCGAATTAGATCATACAATTCTATTCTCTCTTTTATTCAAAATGTATGTTAGAATTTCTGTCACGGGTTCAATGAATGAAAGGTAAGAGATTTGAAAACCAATTTCAACCAATTTCAAACAATGCCGTAATTGACAGGATAAACGGCGGCATAACAAGCAGTCCAAAGTCATATTTACGTATATTTCAGGTTAATATGTTTTTCAAATATTCTTAAAACATTTGAAAGTAAATATTGATCGTTGTGTCGTAAAGTTCGGAAATATATATACTTAATTAACAAAAAAAAAAAAAAAAAACAGCCTAAGGGACTTGGAAGTTCGAGGCGATGAACCTACGTTCAAAAAGTTCGCAGCGGTATAGCAGCTCGACACTCTACCGCTTCGCCACCGACTCCGTTGAAAAATACGGTAGATACTTTACAATATAAGGCGCATAACAGTTTCAAATGATTCGGTTTTTTCAGTTTCTTTAATTCCTGTGATGTTTTGCTGTACGTATAAACATAGAAGATCGCATAAAATACCTATTTCATGAAGCAATTCGACGTATAAGTTACTCTGACACGGAAAAAACGACGAAAAAATCGGTTTTTAATTTTTTTAACTGCGGCGCACCAAATTGAAAAATCTGAAAAAAATTCAGGACAATAGTAACAATGATACGTACTTACAGTAAAAATATAATTATAGTGCCAAGACTGCTTCGATACACAATCGGCATTTTTCATCATTTTTTAGCGTTTTTTATTTTTCACAGCTTGTTTTTTTCAATTTAAAAATCTGAAAAAATTCTCTAATATGTGCCCTGATAACAGAAGTGCCTCTGAATTTTTTCAAAATTTTTTATCCGCTGGTATAGGAGAAATTCGGCAAAAACCTGATTTTCTATTTTTACCCTTTACTACCCCCCGGGTCGAGATTCAAAGTTGAAACTTGGCAGAAATCATTCTTTTTTTATAAGCTTTCGAAAGACTCATCGCGATTTGAATTCGGTTCAAGGGCACATTTGACCATCTTAACCGGCTACATACCCTTTCTTGGAATTTTACATATTATGGGTATATCGCAATTACCAGAAATTAGACTTCATTGGTCAAATAACACAGTGTACACCAATCTATGCATAAAGAAGCATATGCACCGTGATCGTTTCTTGGACATATTGAAATATCTACATTTTAGCGATAACACGACAAATATTTCGACAAATCGTTTATCCAAATTTTCTGATCTTATGGAAAAAATCGTTAATAATTTTAAAACAACGGTCAAGCCCGGAAAAGAAGTTGTTATAGACGAGAGCATAATTCCCTGGCAAGGACGTCTTTGCTTCAGGCAATACATCCCGGGGAAAGCACACAAGTATGGCGTAAAATTATATAAACTCTGCTCTCCAGATGGCTATACCTTCAATTTCGAAGTGTATGCAGGAAAAAACGGTCAAGACATACAAATTTGTCATTCACATGACGTTGTGATGCGCTTGATGCGTGGATTTTTGAATGAAAATAGAATATTGTATACGGACAGCTACTATACAAGTGTACCATTGGCGGAAGAACTTTTAAAACATTCTACATATATTTGCGGTACAATAAAAACTAATTGAAGATTTCTGCCACATGAAGTAAAAACGAAACAGAAGCGTGGTGAATGTTATTCCGCAATTAATCGGAATAAAGTCAAATTTGTAAAGTGGACGGACAAACGCACGGTATGTTTGTTAACAACTAGTAATAAACATACTTGTGCAATTATTGAAGGCAAGAATAACAAGCGAAAACCAGACGCTGTATTTGATTATAATGCTGCTAAGAAAGGGGTAGATCTGTCAGACCAACTGGCATCCTACTACAGTTGTCTAAGAAAAACAATTAAATGGTACAAGAAAATTGTATTTCAACTAATATGTGGCACTTCTGTTACGAATGCGTGGTATATACACCAAAAGTTCGGAACAAAAAAAATGGACTTGCTAAAGTTTAGGGAGTGCATAATTGAAAAATTACTAGGTGAAATAATTTCGGAAAACCGTAAAGTTAAACAGCATTTTATTGATACATTGCCTGGCCCTAATCGGAAAAATCGTAAACGTTGCCTTGAGTGCTACAAAAATATATCCCGTGTCGAAGGACCTGCAGTGGCCAGGATAAAAGCGACAAAAGTGTTAACATTCTGTCCGCAATGCCCCAATAGGCCATCATTATGCATTAATTGTTTCAAAAATATACATGAAAATAAATAAACATTATATAAATCAGGATAATTTATAATAGTTTATTTTTTTGAGAGAGATATCCAATTATGTTTCCGTTTTTGTTTGTTGAATGTTGTTATAATTGAAGAATATGACAATAAAAGCCGTTATAAGCATATCTTTGCGTTTCGAAGTGAACTTAATGCCACACAAATGAACTTGGTGACAGAGATGCAAAACCAGTATTCTAGTACTGGTAAGAACGTGAGAGGTGAGTGGGGAGACCAGTGTCGTAGGCTCACGTTCCTGAATGAGCCGTGACCCATCGGTGGGTCACGCCGCCCGATGAAGCATATAAGAGTGACCCACCGGTGGGTCACGCCGGCGTTAACGTGTTAAACGCTTGTATCTGAAAATATGAAATTATTATTATTATGTTATTAACATTGATCTAATTTTACCATATAATTTTTACCTGTTTATGGCCAAAGATTCATTTACTTTTGGAGACTTGTAAATTGAAGGAAATATTGTTGGAATGTAGCTAGGACTCAACTCCTCTTCTGATTTTTTACCCCCAATAAAATGATCACTACAAATACAATCATATGGCTTGGGAACCCACAGTGATCCATCAACACTATAAAATTATATTTTTAATAAATTTTAGCACAGTATTAATAAAACTGTTTGCGAGATAAAAATTTTCTCACTGATAATTTTTCTTTTTCTTTTAATCGTAAAAGTTTTATAATATTAAAATTTATTCATTTATAAATTTTATTTTTGCTTTTTCGTTACAGAATTTCAAAAAAATTATTTACATTTACTGAACTTAACAATTTTACAAAGATTTACAATACTCCGAATTATGATTTTTAATAACAATAAGGTTATGGTACTACTTACTTTAGCCTTTTAACTGCAGCTATCCACTGATTCCGTTGATTTATTTTCCATGTAGCGGTCGGAAATTTATAAAATTTGCACTTACTTTTTCTGCTAGTATTTTTACAATTCACTACACAACAACTCTGGTGACTCATTTTTATTTTATTTATTAAAATTAAAACAAAAAAAATATTTTAACGTGTTTTTATTTACAATTTCGGTTATAATAGCCTCCCGTAATGCTCAAAGTGACCACTGCGAACGCTTCAGTCGATTTAACTTCCCCTAGCATGCCTTCCCTCACAGCGAATACCTATCTCTACGATCACGCGTCAAATTGACGCGTAAGCGAAAATGCGCATTTCCTTTAAAAAATCATTTTTTTCAAATTAAGTATAAATTAAACAACACTAGGGTTCACAGTTAGATACATTATTAACAAGTAAAAAGTCAATTTTTTTAAATTGCCACGGAAATGTTAGCAATGGTATTAACGGTATATGGCAATCACAATTTATTGAGCACATTTTTTATAGACATACTGAATTTTGTTTGTGCATTTTCCGCACATGATCTGTTTGCAATATACACAAAAATTACTGTTTTCATTTTTCTGGAGGTTTTTCGTGCCTCCGTTTGAGTGCAGTCTTTTATGTGTTCTATTACGTGTCTGTCAATTATCAATCCGAAAGCACTAGTTACATAACCTGACATAATATTTCTCTTATCATAGCCAGTAGGTCCTGTGATATCCTTGAATATCAAATGAATGGGCGGCCTACTCACAGATTCGTCTGCTTTCAATTTTATCCACCGTATTCTGTCAACTGTAATTTCAATTTTATCCATTACATGTTAGGATGTGCTCGTAATGCTCGTCCTCTCATCCTCGGAATCAAAACAAGAAAACATGCTCATCCTTTTCTTACTATGATATACTTTCAAGAAATTTTCCTCTTTACTACCCGAAAATCCTTCTATCTTTCCACTTTCAATGCATTTAGAGCTTTCACTCTCATCTTCGCTTTAGAGTAATTCATATTGGTCATCTTCGGAGGTATCCCCACAACAATCTTCATTGATTTTGACAATTTTGCTCAACATCTTATTTTACTATATCTCCTGGATTTACGTCATATTGCTAGAAAAGGCGGATTGACCAAAATAAAAAAAAAATATTGTGCTCCAATTCGATTACCCTATTACAGAGAGTTACAATTAGCGAAGACTGTCTGAAATAACAATAACTGTAGAATCTTTTGCACATTATGTTTGAAAAACTGTAGTAGTAAGTAAACTGAAATAATGATTTTACGAACAAAGCAAATATATAAAAACTACTCGTGAAATTAGCTAATTCGTCAATTTGACGCGTTTCGTAGAGATAGGTATACTACATACAGATTTGAAAAATTAGAAGGCTTAGGATAAAAATAATTGAGTGTGTAAATTCTTTGGTTGAAATGATTAATTTACGACAAAAAGTGGTTGCAATTAATACTACGGTTTTTGAGATATTTCATTTTGAAGTTTGAAATGCGTCAAATTGACGCGTCCCGTAAACCTAGTGTTAAGAGGCTGAGCGAGTGGATTCCAAGAAACAAAATGGTGCGAAAAGGCGGTTGAAAACGAGAAGCTCCGCCGCCGAGGTGCGAGGTCTGGCGAGCCGTACGGTACATTTTTTGTTACATCTGAAGACTAGTCATAAAATGACAAATTTAAAAATGTTAAAAACGAAACTTTAAATAAGTACTTGAATTTAACCAGTTAGCTGTGATTGACGAGTATACACGTCATCGGGAAACAGCAGAATTTTGTGTATTGACAAGTATAATCGTCATGCGTAAAAATTAGTGGTCATTGGCTATTTAAATTGTAATTTTATCGAATACTAAAATATATTCGTAAATTTCAAGACATTTGGAATATTTCGAGGCCATGCTGAATTACGACGAACAACTAAAAGGTTTAAATAATTTGGGACTGATTCATGCGTCCTGTAGTTTCTTATTAGCTTGTATGACCAGTTTATACATGTGCGACGATAATGTTTTTTAGATGTTAACGTAAAATTTGTAAAAGCAAAAGTCGAAAAGCACCTAGCCTAGCTCTAAAGTCTAAGAGTAGTTTGTGATAGGTTTCCTTCAAGGAATCCACGGTATAAATGCGTGACGATTTTTAACTTCATGAGTAGCTGATTTGTCTTGTATTGTCGTTTATTATGCATGTAATATATGTTTATATTAAATGAACAAATAAGTATTAGTAATAAAATTGTTACTTTTATTTTTTTTATTCAATATTTTAACAGCGAAACTTACTGTAAGATTGACGAATATACACGTCATCGCTCGACTTTGCGGGCACACGTAGGAATATTTTCTCTAAAGACGTCGCCATAGCCATCAGGCTCATTATTATTATTTAGTCTGAAAAATTAAGTTATAGTAGAATGCAAAGCTAGAAAAACTATTCAATGGAGGTCAAGAAAAATTGTAAACTGCGGAAAAATGGAGACGGATAGATGCGAGATTTTTATTATCCACTCTTTTGTCTTAACATTTGTTCCGACTTTGGAGGTAATATAAACGCTGCATGCCCGAATTCCTTTAAAGGCAAAGGAAAAATAAAATGCCTGAAATGCGGAAGCGTTTCATGGTTTTTCAGGCTGTAGATAGAATTCTTTATTTGGGTATAAAGGATTGTTCTCTGCAGTGGAATATCGTTAAAATTATAATCGCAATTTACGAGCACTCGATTATCATCGAAAGCCATACTAAACGTTCCCCTTCTCTTGCGAACAGAGAAAATTGCAATTTCCAGGAATTAGTACTAGCATGATTCCCCCGTAAAAGGAGATCCGTTTCGTCTAATTGCTCCGTTATCAGTGTTCCCGTTACCGATGACCTATAATAAATAATAGAAAGTACGTAACACTTCAGTGAACACTCGAAGAAAGGATGTGCCCGCAATAAGTAGTCTCTGGCAACGTTAAATTCTAGAGGAGTGTATAATAAATTAATTCAATTATTTTCAATTACTCTCCCTGATTCTGTGAGTAAAGAAACAAGTAAGAGAGAGTAATAGAGAGCGTTCATCTCAGTTTACAAGGAAATGTTTTACAGGTTTTTAATGTTTTTGTAATTGATAGCGGACAGAAACTTTAACCCTTTGCGGACGAAGACATTTCTAATATTGGGAGATAATCCTTTATTTGACCAAAATCACAGTTTTATCAAAAAGACTATTAACGTATATACATTATGAATTACTATTTGTATAATTATATATCAACTGTTGTATTTCAATTTTTCAACTCTAACCGTGTATACATGCACCATTAAGCTAAAATAAATGTTTTTTTCAGACCACATATATGCGCCGTTAGTTGTCAGTGGGCTAATTCTTTCGAAAAACAGCGCAATAAGAATAAAAGCACGTACTTTAAATACATATGTAAGTAATACAATACATTTGGGATCTACATAATTGTTTTTGTATGACCCGACGACAGCAAGGCGCCGAGGTAGGCGTTCTCACGCCTGGCTTTCGTCAAGGGGACAAATCCTCCAACGAGGGAGGAAGACGACCCTCCCCTATGGGGCCTTTTCGAGGAAAAGGGGGTCCTTCAAGGACCCAGCATTGGCAGAAGAGAAATAGCAAGGCAGTCGATAGATAGCGTTGTAGACTCGACACATAGAGTCGTCATACACGCGTTACGAAGTCGACGCTTTGTATGCATCGAGAGAACACTCTTAGAAGAGTGTCGTCGCGAAGAGCCATTATTAATACTTGTATTATTGACGCAAAACTAAATAATTATATATACAGTGAGGAGCAAAATTGAACCAGTGCAAGTACTTTTTGCAACGTATTGTAATTTATTTACACATCGTAATAAAAACGACAGAAACTTGTCGCATATATTAACTTACACTTATTTCCATATAATAGGTATGAATAACTTTACGACATTGTATTTAATGTGGTATTTACGGGGATGCCCTTGTGACTCAATTTTGCACCGCATTTTGGCGTGCACGTATCCGTTACATTTGACTTTACTTGAAAGTCAACTTTGTTTTCATTCGACTCGCAAGCGTCTGTTTCGTCGACACTAACAATAGTTTTACGTAAATCGTGAAAGACAGCAGGTCATAACTTTGTCTCATTTTGTTATGAAGTCTATTATAAAAACAGTTCGAATTGCTGTAATCTCTCTGCTAAAAGGAGGAATTTCGACTCGCAAAGTGTCTAAAAAGTATGGAATATCTCAGTCCTCCGTGCAAAGTATAAAAATAAATATTGCAGCGATATACCTCGACCTTCTGCAGGACGACCAAAAATATTATCTGCTCAGGATAAAAGAAGTCTCGTACGCATGGTCTCTTCGGGGGTAGCAAAATCAGCAGTAATGGCAGGAAAATTGTTACAAAACGTGGGGGTACGCTGTAGCCGTTGGACGATACGACGAGGACTCAAGGAGATGAATTTTAAAGCAATCGAGAAGAAGAAGAAGCCGATGCTGAGTAAGAAAAACGTTAAAGCTCGTCTAGCGTTCGCCAAAAAATATAAGGATTGGACAGTAAATGATTGGAAGCGTGTTGTATGGTCAGACGAGTCGAAGATTAATAAAATTTTATCAGATGGACGTCAATGGTCCTGGATTCGCAAAGGTGAATCTTTGCAAAAGCGCCACGTAAAAGAAACGGTAAAATTTGGTGGTGGATCCATAATGTTATGGGGATGTTTTACTGTGTACGGTGTTGGGTTGTTAAGTCGTATTTCTGGCAGAATGAACCAATACATGTACCGCGAAATTTTAAGTACAAAATTACTTGAAACTGTGGCAAATATGCCAATAGATGAAAGAGATATCGTGTTCCAACATGATAGGGATCCAAAGCATATGGCAAGAACTGTGCAAAACTGGTTACAAATGCAACCATTTCAAGTTCTGGACTGGCCAGCTCAAAGTCCGGACCTTAATCCAATTGAGAATTTGTGGGCAATTCTGAAAAAAACAATACAGGATGCATATGACTCTCTACCGCATAACATCGACGAACTATGGGAAAGAATCGGGGAACAGTGGTATACAATCCCTCAAGAAGTGTTTATTAGCTTGGTGGAAAGTATGCCAAAGCGAATTGCAGCCGTCTTAAGCGCAAAGGGTCTATGGACAAAATATTAAATATATTTAAAGTCGTTATTTTCTGCCGTTCTTTGAGGCGGTGTAAAATTGAGTCATAAGGGCACCCCCGTAAATGCCACATTAAATTAAATGTCGTAAAGTTATTAATGCTTATTATATGGAAATAAGTGTAAGTTAATATATGTAACAAGCTTCTGTCGTGTTTTATTACTATGTGTAAATAAATTATAATATTTTGCAAAAACTACCTGCATTGGTTCAATTTTGCTCCTCACTGTACATATATTATATATTGTATTTATCAAAGAATATTTATAAACGCCCATAATATATCATTATATTATTATTAAAAAAAAGAGCGAAATCGTTGATGTGTCTTACATTTTGTTTTCTTTTTTTATATTTCACACTTGTATGGCCATTTCGTCTAAGATTTTCTGTTTTAGGAGGACTTTAAGTTGTTCTTACTGATTGCGAGCTGAGTCTTTGCTTTCATATTTCCCATAGCTGCCGTAGTTCTATGGAAATTTCTTTATTTTTTTTACACGTTTCCAGCTTCAACCATGATGGTTTTATTTTGCCTGAAGCCTACAGTCTTACATGGATTCAAAGCATCAAAGCTATAATATGCATATCTTATAGGAAAAATTGCTCACAGTCAGGGGTGACGGCGGATTGATTTTTGGCCCATTAGTTATGAGCCGTTACCTGCTTACGTATGACAGCCCTCCTACATAATCAATCAATTACTTAACCCTCGCAGTACTCCGCCCGGGTTCGTTCGGACTCCGATGTAAGATGCAACTTCCACCAATATACCGTGCGACTCGCCAGACCTGGCACCTAGGAGGTAAGCCTGTTTCGGCAGAGTCTGATTCGCCAGGCGCCAAGTGTCATGCCTCTTGTCACACGTACACGAAGGAACTTGATGTTCTACCTCGCGATTTGTTAAAAGAGCAACACATACAAATCGAACTAAAATAGGAAGAGAGAGAACGCTGCAGATCGAAACAAGGGAGACAACGCGATTTGGGTGGCGACAGTGAGGACATCGGCGTAGGCAACAGATTTCTAACATCTCTATAGTAAAAACAAAATAAACTGCGGCAGAATTACCCCCACCGCATGAGGAGATTCCCCTTGATGAAACGGAGCGCGCGACGAGACAACAATGTAATACATTGTCTTGCTCCTCCAGACAAACTAATAAGAATATTTGAATGCTACGACTTTGTCGGGTGCTTCCTTTAAGAGGTTGAGCGGGTGGACTCCAAGAAACAAAATGGTACGAATAGGCGGTTGAAAACAAGAAACTCCGCCGCCGAGGTGCCAGGTCTGGTGAGCCGCACGGTATCTTTCGACTTACGGCGTTCGTTTTGATCGCTAGCATTCTGTTCCTCGCGGCATCATTTGTTTATTTAGTAGAGATAAGAGACGAATATCTCTCGTAGCGTACAATGTGTATATAGTCCGAGAGGCAGCGTTGCAAAATTGTATGTGATTTCTGAAATTATGATTTTGTTATAAAATGAATGTTTAAGTACAACCAATGACTGTACTGAGCGTCCGCTGCTAGCATCTCGGGGGACCTATATGTGGGAAAATTCATGGTATGTAAAAAAAAAAATCCAAAATAAAATAATTCTGAGGATCCAATAATTTTTTTACTCAATGTTTTAATAATAAAAATTTGAAAAATAACAATCAGCTACATTAATCAGAGTGGATTATTAGTCAGCTGACCTTATCAATATGTAATTAAATTAAGAGTAAAAAAGTAATTCCTAAACAATGAAACACATACAGCTTGTTTATTACACTATTATGTCGATAAAAATTATAATCAGCTGCACTATTAGTGGGGGGAACGACGTCAGCTGGGGGATTATAGGAGTCGAGCGCGCATGTGAGTTTAGAAGCGAATAATTTAAATAACTCATTGACTGACAGATTTCTCCCCATTAGATTCTCAGCTGACTATTAATTTCATAAAATATAGAGTTTAATTTATTAAATATGAAAATTTCAAACATTAATATATCAATTTTATATATATTCCGCTGCTGTAATCTTTTCTTTTAACTTATGGTTCTTTTATATTTTCATTGAAAGTATCTGCATTTAAAATTATACAGAATAGATCTTTATATAATTTTAACTAATTTCAAATTTATTTATGATAAATTATTAATTATAGTATTGAAAAACGCAGAATGGTTAGAAGAAGATGAAATAATATTCAGCCCTACATAATACTCCAAAACCTATCCTTCAGTTATAACGTTTTATTCTTCTCCAAAGGAAGTTATACATTACTTATAGCTTATACTACTAATTTGTAACATAGACAAGCTACTAGTATGTAAAAAAAAATAAATAAAATATAAGTTATCTGTATCAGTGATACAGATAATTTCAATATTATTTTCTCCGATATTTTTGTGCACGTGGCATTTGTACAGACGTTGACAAACTTTCTCTTTTATTACCCCTACGCTCTTCTACTCAAAGTACCTGTGTCCCTGCCTTCTATTGTTGAATCCCTTTTCGTTAAATGCAGGTAGAAAAATTACAGAGAAATAGTAACTGCTTACCTGTCTTTCGTAGAGTCGTCCATATTTTATTTTTCAGTTGAATCTTTACCTTCGAAGAGTCAACTTTGTCTGCGTAAGCGTTCAAAATGCCAAAAGAGCTAAAACCATTTTGTGTTTTTTGTTTAAAAAAATCTGGTACGTTGCGAACATTCAATGCGAATATTCTCGCGAAAAGTCAGAGTATTCTCGCGATTCGGAAAGATAATAGGCTATCTATGAGTGATACTAAAGTGCCAAAAGAGATAAGTGAATTTGAAAAATATCATTCGCAGTGCTATCGCCATTATTCAGCGTTACCTCCAAAACACAGATTAACATCTCAATATGAAACATCATTAGAATCAAGGTAAGTAATGAATAATATGTTAAATTATGACGAAAAAAGCAAAAATTTTAGATAACGAAATTAAATGTAACTTCATGAAAGTTAAATGAGAACTAAAGCACTGCCATTTTTAATGTATTCGTATAACCTTGAAGGAGACAACGAATTTCATTCTTTTCCTCTTATACAATAGCATCGGACAACGGTTGCTCCGTTACTCTCCAGGTAGCTAGAATGACCTTAAATGAAGTAAGAGTGACATTCAGACTCTTAGTATATTCTATAAATCTTTTTCCTTGACTTCAAGAAAATCAAAGATTAGCCCTAGTGAAAAATTATCAGCTAAGGCTAGGCTTTACCAGAGCAAACAGACGTACATAGAAGTTCAATGCTATGTTCTGTTTAGGGATCACCCCAGGCCACCCCAACCATGTTTAACTCCTACCTGGCTCCATAAGAATACATACTAAATTTTCGAAACACATCGGCCCATTTGAAGTAAACATTATGAAAAAAATGATCAAATCAGTAAAATTAATCATTCATTAAATGATTAATCACTAATTTAATCATTTTGATTAAATCAGTAAAAATGATGAAAATTTTGTTAAATAATCATGCCAATTATTTATTCTTCGTAATATTATTAGTATGAATGATATTAATTATTAACACTCTCTAAATATGAAACAGAGAAAATTATTGGAAATGATTGTAGAATCAATAAATATAATTACTTTCAATAGAATAACAAAAAACCTCAGTTCACCAACTCAACGTGACGGTCAAATTTTCTAATTTTTCGAAAAAATGGTGCATAAACACGTAAATGTAACAGTAATTACAATGAACCAATTTTTTTTGTCTATAGAAACTATTGAACAACAACGAGAAACTGCAGAAGAGAACGAAAAAGAAGAAGATGAAGAGGAGGAAGAAGAAAGAAATTTGTATAGTTCAGATGAAAGCGAAGAGAGCGAATATGAATCGGACGAAGCAACAAATTCAAGTGATGATGAATAAAGCAGTTATTATTTAATTTAGATTTATAATTAATTATTATTCAAGAAAATTATCATAAAATTAAATTATTCAATTCGTATTAGGTATTATTATTTTTTTATACTATGATTAATAATTTATCATAAATAAATTTGAAATTAGTTAAAATTTGTTGGGATTTTGCTTTGGGGATTCAATGATCGGAAAGCGAAAACTGTTTTTGGTATTAATACCCGTTTTATTTTTACACAATTAAACTAATCTATTAATAATATCACAAATTTGCGCACGTGTTTTACTTTTGGTGTCTCTAAGCGAACTGACTCGCTCCCCTCTACGCAGGACTCGGCTTATCCCCTCCTACTAGGGGGATTTGCACAGATTTTCGACAGTTATTCTCTCAAAATTATATAAAGATCTATTCTGTATAATTTTAAATGCAGATACTTTCAATGAAAATATAAAAGAACCATAAGTTAAAAGAAAAGATTACAGCAGCGGAATATATATAAAATTGATATATTAATGTTTGAAAGTTTCATATTTAATAAATTAAACTCTATATTTTATGAAATTAATAGTCAGCTGAGAATCTAATGGGGAGAAATCTGTCAGTCAATGAGTTATTTAAATTATTCGCTTCTAAACTCACATGCGCGCTCGACTCCTATAATCCCCCAGCTGACGTCGTTCCCCCCACTAATAGTGCAGCTGATTATAATTTTTATCGACATAATAGTGTAATAAACAAGCTGTATGTGTTTCATTGTTTAGGAATTACTTTTTTACTCTTAATTTAATTACATATTGATAAGGTCAGCTGACTAATAATCCACTCTGATTAATGTAGCTGATTGTTATTTTTCAAATTTTTATTATTAAAACATTGAGTAAAAAAATTATTGGATCCTCAGAATTATTTTATTTTGGATTTTTTTTTTACATACCATGAATTTTCCCACATATAGGTCCCCCGAGATAGAAGCAGCGGACGCTCAGTATAGTCATTGGTTGTACTTAAACATTCATTTTATAGCAAAATCATAATTTCAGAAATGTTGAAATGAGTTGCAACGCTGCCTCTCGGACTAATAGGAATGGAAGCCTTCCGAAGCAGTACAGGGTCAAGGAGGGTATCCCTCTAGACCAGGCTTGTCAAGGTCTTGCTCGCCAGAGCCGTTTTTCGAGCTGCTCCGCCTCCTTCACCTACACATACAGCCGAGATGTCACTGATTCACAGACACTCCGGCGGCGTTACGGTCGTACCTACTGGTACAAGCGTGGTAGCATGTGGCGGCATATTGGGGCGACATTTATATTTTAAAAATTTTGCGACAGCAAAATGCCAAACTTGTTCGCCTCAAAGAATGTAGAATAATGTAAGAAGTTATTGGGGCGATACATTGTACAATGTTGTGTAGTCTCTTGCCAGTAGAGACGTAATAGGTTTCCACATTACCCATGGAAATATTCAAATGCACTCTTTGTTACAAAGTTATCTTCTGAAAATCTATTCCACTGAATCGTTGTCGAGAAATCGCATTAAAATATAAATGAAGAAAATGTTTTTTAACAATCATGCCGATGAAAGAAACCGTTGAGATGTATCTCTATATGTAAAATTGACAATACTTTGGCATTTTATAACAAAACAACATTGAAATTTGTTTGAGGTGCAATGAAAATTCTCTTAAAAAGGCGCCTTAAGCATCGAAGCACGTGTGTGCTCTGGCAACTTCCTGTTTCTTTTTTGTTTTTTTGGAAATCAGTTCCGGTATGGATCTCATGGTGAGAAGTTCACTACCGTGCTTTGCAAATATAATATAATATAATAAAACACCAAAAGACTACATTTAATCACCTACTTCCAGTAAATTACAACTGGTTATGGGCCCAGGAAGTCTTTAAGGTGTAGTGCGAAGCCGAAATTATAATAAAAACTCGTTTTCGTATGAAAACGTGGTAGCGTGAGTACAACACGTGGTCAGAACACGCGGAAATATTCTCGAAGACAAGATGGAGGCATCTTCAAGCACGACGGTGTTAACTAAATTCAATGGGCAAAATTGGCCTGTATGGAGGTTTGAAACACAAGTTATATTAAAAGGTCGTGGTATCTTTGATGTCGTTTCTGGACAGAAACCAAGACCAGCTGAAGGAGCAGATGTGGAACGATGGATTCTAAACGATGCCAAGGCTCAAGAAATTATTGTAACTCGCATGGAGCAGGGACCTCAAACCCACATTCTGTCATGTGAATCGTCATATGAGATGTGGAATAAATTGAAGTCGGTTTATGATAAAGAATCCGCTGTTAGTGTGCATCTTCTGCAACAAAAATTTTATGCAGCTGAGTTTAATCAAGATTCAATGGCAGATTTCTTCTCAAAGATTGAAGAAATCAGAGCTAAATTAAAACAAGTTGGTGAAGAAATCTCAGACAAGATGACGATAACAAAAATTCTCATGGCTCTCCCAGAAAAATATAAACACTTTAGATCTGCGTGGGAATCTGCACCAGCCGCTAGACAAACATTGAAGGAATTGACAGCTAGGTTACTCCTAGAAGAAGAAAGAGCAGGTAGCGACGAGGTGACTACAGCGTTGGTAAGTCAGGCTAAGTCGAAACTGAAATGCTCATCATGTGGAAAAATAGGTCAGTTGAAAAAGGACTGTTTTAAAGAAAAAAAATGTCTCTGCTGTCACAAGATGGGACATATTGCAAAGTATTGTTTTTTCAAGAAAAAAGGTAAAATTCCACAGAAGGCCGAAAATGTTACTGCCCTTATGGTTGGCGCTGGTGTTCAACCGAGTGACTGCTGGTACATGGACAGCGGATGCACTCACCACATGTGTAAGGATCAAGATCTGTTCATTAGCTACACAAAAGGTAAATCAACTCGTGTAGTTCAATTGGGTGATGGAACAAAAATTAAGGTTGAAGGTGAAGGAAACATTAAATTAAATGCTTTCAATGGTAAAAACTGGGTGCCAGTCGAACTCAAAAATGTACTGTTTGTACCTGATATGAAAGTAAACCTATTCTCGGTTATTAGTGCCTTAGACAAAGGCATAAAACAAGTAGCAGATAACACGATCTGTAAGTTCGTAAAAAATGGAGCTATTGTGGCCTTAGCAAATCGGGAAGAAAGAATGTTTAAGATGTCTTTTAGTATAGTCGAAAAAGCACTATCAAGTGTTACATCGGAAGACAATGCCATACCAGTGGAGTCCAAAAATATGAGTTCAAAGGTGTCAGGAAGAAACTCAAACGATTTCTGTGAAAATGGTTGTGATTTATATCGCTTTCATGTCAAGTTGGCACATCAAAATTTTACTCATGTGAGGGAAGTTCTGAAAGAAAATGGTATTGTTGTTACATGTTCAAAGAATCATTTGTCTGCAGCATGCGTCGAGGGAAAGCAGTGCAGGAAACCTCATCCTTCAAGCTCAAACAAGTCAAGTCTTCCAGGGGAAATAATACACGCAGATTTGTGTGGACCTATCGAAGAAAAATCAATTGGAGGCTCACGGTATTTTCTATTGTTAAAAGACGATTTCTCTCATTATCGTACTGTATATTTCTTGAACGACAAAAGCCAGGTTTGTTCCAAGTTAAATGTATTCATCTCTTTATGTGAAAACCAGGGTACAGGCATCAAAACGCTTCGTACTGATAATGGTAAGGAATTCATTAATGATGCTGTGAAACATTTACTAGAAAGTCGAGGTATTATCCACCAAACTAGTGTACCATCTACTCCAGCGCAGAATGGAAAAATAGAGAGAGAGATGCGCACCGTTATGGAAGCCGCAAGAGCAATGCTGAAAGCAGGAGATTTAAAGAAGAATCTTTGGGCTGAAGCTGTAAATATGGCAGTATTTGTATTAAACAGAACAGGTACGAGTTCAATCTCCAAAAAAACTCCTTATAATTTATGGTTTAAAAAGGACTTTGACGTCAAGAGGTTATGTGCGGCCTTTGGAGCTCAGGTTTGGACTCATGTTCCTAAGCAACGTAGGTTGAAATTAGATAGCAAGAGCAAAAAGGGTGTGTTTGTAGGGTATAGTGAAACCACAAAAGGATATAAGATTTACTACCCAGATAAAAACTCTTTTTCTATGGAACGTGAAGTGATATTTCAACCTAGTATATTGTGCAGGGCCAAAACAGGAAACAAAGCATGGCAAATAGAAGAGTATCAGGAAAGCGGAAAATCTAATCAGTTTCAAATAAATGAATGTGAGGATTTGGGCCAAGATTCAAAAGGAAATAGAGAAACGGCTGAGATTCGAGATGGAAATCAAAGTCAGGACCTAAGTGAAAATCAAGATTCTGTTGGAAGTCCTAATCTACTCGAAGATCAAAACATGTTGGAACATCAACCTGGTACAAGTACAGAAAATCAAAATCTAAACCGCGACGGAGGTAGACCGAAGAGGAACGCGAAGCTACCCAAGCGGCTACATGAGGATTATTACTGCTATCTTGCTATGGACCAAAAGGAACCGGAAAGTTTGGAGGAGGCACTGTCATCGTCACACAAGTCTGAGTGGATTGAAGCAATGGAAAACGAAAAGACAGCATTGGCTGAAAACAACACTTGGGTGATTGTGGAAAAACCAAATAAAAAGGCTATGGTTGTTGATACTAAGTGGGTGTTTAAAATCAAGAGAGACAAAAATGGTGATACTGAAATGTTTAAAGCTCGATTAGTTGCTCGGGGTTTTGTGCAAAAGAATTTAGACTATTGTGATATTTATTCACCAGTGGTAAAGATGGTTACGGTGAGATCGTTGATTGCACTTAGTACGCAAAACAAATGGCCTGTATACCATTTAGATGTGTGTAGCGCATTCCTAAATGGAATAATTAAAGAAGAGATATATGTTACTTTACCGAACAATTTTAAAGTACCGAAAGACAAAATATGTAAGTTACAAAGAGCACTGTACGGGTTAAAAGGTGCACCACGATGCTGGTATGATAGACTTAACGAATTCATGCTAAGTCAAAAATTTTCCAAGACTCAAAGTGACCAGTGTCTGTTTTGTTATATAAAGGACGATAACATTGTTTATTTGCTCGTATTTGTCGATGATCTCTTGTGTACTGGGACTGGTCAGATGGTGAACCAAATAATGACTGAATTAAAACATACTTTTAAAATGAAAGATTTAGGATTAGTTAATTACTATTTAGGAATTAATATAAAACAAGATTTGACAAACGGAATCACTACCTTGGACCAGTCACAGTATCTGGGAATGTTACTTGAAAAATTTAACATGGTAGAATCATATGGTGTTACTACACCCATGGAACACAAGTTTGATTTGAAATTGTTAAAAGGGATAAATCAGAGAGTGAAGAAATAGAGCATAGATGTAGAAAGCTAATCGGTTGCATTATGTAAGCAATGATAGGTACACGTCCAGATTTGTGCACAAGCATAACTTTTCTGTCACGATATCAATCATGCGCTAGCAATGATCTTTGGAAATGTCTCAAGCGAGTACTTAAATATGTTAAAAATACTTTGAATTTTAAATTGATCTATCGATCGAATGTTTCAGATCAAATAGTAACAGGTTTTGTCGACGCTGATTGGGGTGGAAACCCTCTGGATAGAAAATCCACAAGTGGATATTGCTTTCAAGTCTACGGAAATTTAGTATCTTGGACATCCAAGAAACAAGATACAGTAGCTTTATCATCCTGCGAAGCAGAATATATTGCACTCACAGGCTGCGCCAGTGAAGCCTGTTGGATAAGAAATTTAATGATAGAGTTAAAAATAGCTAATGAAGTAACCGTTATCATATATGAGGATAATCAGTCAGCTATAAAATCATGTGAATCAGTTGAACAGTTAAGACGTATGAAACACTTGGAAATTAAATACCACTTTATAAAAAATGTCGTAAAAGAGAAAAAAATTCGTTTGGTTTATAAAAATACGTCAGAACAAATAGCTGACATCCTCACAAAACCATTGCCATATCCATCGTTTAAAAAGTTTAGAAATTTAATGGGATTGTTCGAAGGACAAAATGATTAAATGTTATGAACTGAAATATTTTACTCACTCTAAAATTGTTACTCTGACATTCTTAGGTTTATAAAACAAAAACATTGTATGCGTGAGTTATTTTATTTTTTTGGTAAGAAAATTTTTATTGAGGGAGGATGTTTGAGGTGCAATGAAAATTCTCTTAAAAAGGCGCCTTAAGCATCGAAGCACGTGTGTGCTCTGGCAACTTCCTATTTCTTTTTTGTTTTTTTGGAAATCAGTTCCGGTATGGATCTCATGGTGAGAAGTTCACTACCGTGCTTTGCAAATATAATATAATATAATAAAACACCAAAAGACTACATTTAATCACCTACTTCCAGTAAATTACAACTAAATTAAACGAGGCAAAACCACTCTTTGTTACTAAGAGCTTCTTATAATTAACTATGTTTTAATTGGTATATTAGAACTTTGCGTCGAGCATTTTGAGACGAATAAAGTTACTGAAAACATTTTCAAGACTGGCACAATGAATTGTATACCACTTAAAAAAAACGCATTGAAAATAGTACCTCATAGGTAATGTGGATACCTATTACTTATCACTTATTGTTAGTTTACGAGAGAATAGGCAGTATTGCAAAACATATAGCCAAGACAACCGCGGCGGCAACAATGTGTTCTTTTACGCTGGGAAACCTAGCGTTCTATTATCGTATAGTTACTTTTAACAATTTGCGCTAATAATTGATTTACAACTGTTGGTGCTGAAACACAATACTATATTTAGTCGTGATGCATACCGTAGTGGTTAATTTCGGTAAAACCGTCGCCAGAAGCCCAAACATATTAAAACATATTAATTGTACTTTATTTAACACATATTCGAGCATACTTTTTCACTAACAATACTTTTGTGTTACCCTACATGTGATATAGTGCGGTGTGAAATTGTATTTCGACAAATAACCTTAACCGACGTGCCACGCACGACGTTCTGATTTCCGCAAACGATGCGCAAGGCACGTCTTTTCAGCGCGACTGATTAACTACGAATGTCGCCCCGAATGCGCCCGTGCTCATGCCAATAGGTCCGCTACTATTAAGGTGAGGCAAAGTCAATCAGCGAGCTCTCCAGTGTGTAGGAAGGAGTAGCAGGCGGATCAGCTCGAAAAACGGCTCTGACGAGCAAGACCTTGACAAGCCTGCTCTAGACGCGCCTTCATTATTTTACTTTCAGCAGCATTATATATATATATATATATTATTATATTATTATTATATATTATTATTATTATATTATATATATATATATATACAGGGTGGTCCACACAACGTGTGCACCGTTAAAAACTACCAAAATATGCGTTGCACAAAAAAGTTTTTATATAGAAGTTGCATGGTCTGAAGGGGCACATTATATAGTGTAGTTATTTTTTTTATAGGTGGAGGCGTTTCGGAGATTTGAAGGTCAACTTTGTTTTTTTAAATGGAATGCTATATTTTTTATATCAAAATATGGAAAAATGTCGAATTCTGAGTAAAAAAGTATTGACATTTATTTGCCCTAAACCTAATAACTAACGAGTAATTTCACTTTATTTCCTGAAAATTTTCTTCGCGTAATATCAAGTTAGAAATTCGACCTTATCACAGATTTCCGCAGGACAGCGATGTTTACGTGACAGTGTTTATCAACACAACATCTATCATGATTCGCAATCGTCTTCATATTCGTAATCCAGTATTGAAGTTACCTTCGGTGTTGTGTGTATTTACCAGACAGATAAAAGTAAAAATGAAATTTTGTAATAGCGAAAAAGTTGATATGCTTTTAGTTTATGGTGAGTGCCATAAAAATGCAATAAGAGCCAAAGCCATCTATGCCGAAAGGTATCCTGAACGAAATCAGCCATCTCGAGCCATATTTGAGAGAATGTGTCAATCGCTTCGACGAACCGGAAGTCTTAATGTTACTAAACGTAACTTAACGAAAACTGCTACTTCTGATGCAAATGCTATTGCGGTCTTAGCAGCGGTAACAGAAAACCCCCATATTAGTACACGACAGATTTCACGAGGATCTGGAATTAGCAAAACAAGTGTACTACGCATTCTTCATAATGAAAAACATCGTCCCTATCACCTAGCACTTCATCAGGAGCTCCACGGAACGGATTATGAAAACCGCGTTCGGTTCTGCCAGTGGTTCCTGGTTCATTTCCCATCAAATGAACAGTGATAATTATTTTTTACAAAAAGTTTTGTTCACTGATGAAGCAACGTTTACTAATCGCAGGCAGATTAATTTGAAAAATATGCATTATTGGGCACCAGAAAATCCTCACTGGATGAGAGAAGTCGACCACCAACGTCAATGGAGCGTTAATGTGTGGTGTGGAATACTGGGCAACCAATTGATTGGGCCATATTTTATTAATGATCGACTAACAGGACAAAAATATGCTAACTTTTTGAATGACACTTTACCATCTTTATTGGAAAATGTACCTTTAAATATCCTTACACAAATCTGGTATCAACATGATGGTTGTCCTGCACATTACGCGCGTAATGTAAGGCAAGTACTGGATAGAAAATTTCCTAATCGATGGATTGGTCGTGGCGGACGATTTATGTGGCCTCCACGCTCACCGGACCTTACTCCTTTAGACTATTTTCTGTGGGGCACATTAAAAGACACAGTGTATCGTGAACCACCAACAACATCTGAGAATATGAAACATCGTATTCGTGAAGCATGCATTACACTCAGTGCGGATATGATTCAGAATGCAGTTTCTTCATTAGTTAATAGATTGCATCACTGTATTAATGCCAATGGATATCACTTTGAACATTTACATTAGTTGCGTTAAGCCACTAGGTCACTCATATTAGTAAACACTGTCACGTAAACATCGCTGTCCTGCGGAAATCTGTGATAAGGTCGAATTTCTAACTTGATATTACGCGAAGAAAATTTTCAGGAAATAAAGTGAAATTACTCGTTAGTTATTAGGTTTAGGGCAAATAAATGTCAATACTTTTTTACTCAGAATTCGACATTCTTCCATATTTTGATATAAAAAATATAGCATTCCATTTAAAAAAACAAAGTTGACCTTCAAATCTCCGAAACGCCTCCACCTATAAAAAAAATAACTACACTATATAATGTGCCCCTTCAGACCATGCAACTTCTATATAAAAACTTTTTTGTGCAACGCATATTTTGGTAGTTTTTAACGGTGCACACGTTGTGTGGACCACCCTGTATATATACAGTGGCTCACGAAAGTATTCGAACGGTCACACTCGCGAACTTTCATGAACGAAATAACGTATGTTAAACTAATTTATTCAAAACAATTTGGTATTTACAACAAGGGGGAAGATTAAAGATTTTACCAGTAAAACTTGGAAGTGATCCAACCATGTAGACAGTAGTTCTGATATATTTATTAGAAACATGTACAATGAGTGACTCACAAAAGTATTCGAACACTTAACATATTATTACATTACATAATATTAATATTTTGTTGCACCCCCATTGGAAGTTATAATGTGTCTCAATCGACTTTCCATACTATGAACCAATGTTTTTGTTGAAGTACTTTCAATGGAATTCCATATTTCCATAATCTTTTCTTTAAGCATTTGCTTTGACATTATTTCAAAATTGTTTATTCTTTTGCCGATGTTAGCCCATAAATTTTCAATAGGGTTGATGTCTGGGCTTTGGGGTGGAGTAACTAACATGTGTGGTGTGTTATATAACATCTATTCTTTTACAATTCTTGCAGTATGTTTCGGATCGTTATCTTGTTGGAAGTGGAAGTCTTCAAATAATCCCAATTTACGGGCACTTTCCTTTAGATTACTTTTAAAAATATTTAAATATTTATATTTATCAAGTATTCCGTCGATAAATACTAAATTGCCAGTACCATTTGCTGCCATGCAGCCCCATACCATGATCGAGCCACCTCCGTGTTTTACCGTTTGCTGTAAATTTTTAATTTCTAATTTCGTATTTGGTCTTCTCCATACATAGTTTCGACCATCAAAGCTTAAAATATTAAATGTCGACTCATCTGAAAAGATTATTTTATCCCAAAAAGAATTATCTTTATTGATATATTTTGTTGCAAAATTCAGTCCTTTTTTTTAGATTTTCCTTAATAATATATGGTTTCTTTCGCGGTACTCTGCCATGAAAATTATTATTTCCAAGGATTTGGCGACACAATTCGGGATGAACTTCTTTGTTTAACATATCAGCTACCATATTCGTGAGTTTAGGAGCGGATATAGTAGGAGTTTTTTTCACTTCACGGATAATAATTCTCTCTTCTCTTTCTGTTAATTTTTTTGGCCGACCTGAACGAGCTTTGTTCACAATAGTCCCTTCAACTTTTGACTTTTTTATGATATTATGTATCGTAGACTTACTTCTATTTAAAATTTTTGAAATCTCACTGTATGATTTTCCATCCATATGTAACCGATGTATCATTTCTCTTTCACACTTTTGAGTTCCTGACTTTTTGGTATTTATTTCAAATATTATTCTTCACAATTTTGCGTTACTGTTACTGAAACGATGTCTTACAAGGAGAGGACCCCAACTGTCCGACTTCGATTTTAACGAGGCTTTGCAAGATGATAGCATGTAGGTCCCTAATGATATGTGTAAAATATTAGCCGTAGTTATGCAGTAGTTTTAAAAATATAAGCGATTAAAGTTCGTACCTGTATGTATACTATAAATGTGAATCTGGTTACAATAACTGTGTTGGCGTAGTGACTGCGGTTTAAGGCTCACGAGCCGAACATCTTGCGTTCGAGTCCCCGTGACGGACAATTTTTTTTCTATTTTAATTTGATGAAATTGCGCACGAAACACATGGTTTCCAGACTTATATTCTACGCTCGCTGCATGGCAATCGCTATTGAAAGTACATCGAAAATACGGAATTAAATCAAACTGCAGGGTAAGGATTCCAGAGACCTAGGCCATTAAAAGTAAAGAAATGTGGCACCCGCGTGGCTGAAAAAACGGAAACTTTCCGAAACAGATGCTTTCTCGGACTGTGCAGTAAGCCTTGTAAAATTAAGATTGTACGCCTTAAAAAACGCACGACTAATGCTTCCTCCAACGGTTTAAAATGAACTAACTTTTATTTAGCTAGATATACAGTTCGAATTGTCTTCAAGGACTTTGAAGAGTAAATATTTCGAAAAGCTGTAAAAAGACAGTTTGCGAGGTCCGAAACGTACATAATGTAAATGTATACATTGCAAGTGTACGATAATTGTTATTCTGCATTGTGTGCAATTTTATCAAATTAAAATAGAAAAAAAAAATTACCCGTCATGGGGGACTCGAACGTAGGACGTTCGGGTAGTAAGCCTTAAACCGCTGCCACTGACCCAACACAGCTGTTGTAATCCAATTTACATTTATAGTATATCAATAGGGATGAACTTTAATCGCTTATATCTTTAAAACTACTGCATAACTACGGCTAATATTTTACACATATCATTAGGGACCTACATGCTATCGTCTTGCAAAGCCTCGTTAAAATCGAAGTCGGACAGTTGGGGTCCTCTCCTTGTTAGCATCAATTAAATGTATTAACGTTTCTATTCAGTGTCACTGTTTACATTCATTGCTCGGAAAGATGAAAAAATGTCAACAATGTAACAGCATTCGAATACTTTTGTGAGTCACTCATTGTATGTACGTATTTCTAATAAATGTCTCACAACTACTGTCCAGATAGTTGAATCCCTTGCAAGTTTCACTTGCAAAATCTTGAGTCTTCCCCCTCGTTATAGATAACAAATACATTTGAATAAATTAGTTTAACATACGTTATTTCGTTCATTAAAGGTCGCAAGTATGATCGTTCGAATACTTTCGTGACCCACTGTATATAAAAGGAGAAAACGGTGTCCTACAGATGAGAAATTGAAAATAGAATAAATGCAATACTGGATTTTGTTGCTGGAGAAGGAGAAGCTGCCAAATAATATTGCTTGTAATAGCTCGATTATATTTACAAACACAGTGATAGGCATAGTAGCGGCTTCTCCTTTGAAACCTCCAATGAGAACGCGCTATGGGTCTGACAATGAGCGACCCCAGGCGACGGTCCACAGTGGTCCCGTTTAAGAATTTACGCGACATTTTACGAAAAAATTAATTTTCTCATTTCGAAAAAAATTGAACATATGTATATTGCTATTTAAATGTCTAGTTCATTGAAAAATTAATGAATTAATGACATATAAGATAAGCTTTGGTTACATTGTACGGCCAAATTAGGACGTTTTACGAACTGCAGTTTTGAGTTAAAATCTCTTGCTTCTTCTTTGACGTATCCTGATAACTGCGTTAGTTATTTCTTACCCCCTTTTTTTTTTAAAACTGAAGAGTACTCTTTCATCTACAATATCATATGTATAATTAATAATTACTGTACACAGTACGGTTAAAAAATAATACTAAATGGGGTAACCGAAAATTACATTTTTTTTTTATTTGTGAAGCAATATCTGTTAAGTCCCGCAATATCCCATGTTCTTATAACTTCCGATCTTTTCAGTACGCCTTCCTCTACAATGCCATGCAGGATTCAAGTCCCACTTCGTCCCATTTTTCAAAATATTAATGTTTAAAGACAACGGTGTCGCGTACGAATCACGGCCTGCGCGACACATACGGCCGCGCGCTGTACTGAATTCGGTCCAACATGAAGTCTTAAACTTTCTTAAACCGCTGAAAAAATTGTTAAACTAATAGCACTAAATAAATAATTATTACGTCACAAAATTTCTGCATGTAATGGAATTTATCACATATTGTACATTTGTCACTATGTTTCTTGACTAACAAATATTGTTAAGACTAGTACATTTTGTATATGATCCAAGAAAATTTGTTTCTTTAAATGGAAGTCAAAGGAGGCAAAATGCTTGACATCAAGAATGCAATCTTGCAAGGAAAGTCTTCTAGCCATCTGTTTAGTCTCAACTCCAGGTACTTAACCCTTTCATTACGGGTGCCGCCTATAGGCGGCGGCCGCGCGACAACCTGTGTGTACGGCTGTTGACTATTATCGACGTAATTTATATATAATAGATATAATTTATAATTTATAATTAAATATAATAATTTAATGTCTAAGTACCCCAAATTGCATTTTTACTTATAATAATATAATAGCAAAATTTGCAAATATGTAAATAACTGAATATTCATACAATATACTCATTTTCATGTTTTTCCTATAATACGATGAAACAGTTGTTATGTAGCTCTTAAAAAAGTGTACATACAACACAATCACAAAGTGGCGTTGAAAAACGTTAGTCCGAATATCGAAGACTACTGACGAACAAAGTGCACACCTCGCGGCGCGGTGGCCCGTTCAGTGGCGTCACTCCAGCGGAGCGGACTGCCGTAAGGAAAGGGTTAAAGTGCATGTGTTTTACAGTCAGATGTGCCTTCCACCAGGTTTTCTATTTCTTGACTGCATTCAGTACAAATTCTACCATCAAAGACTACACAGCGAAATTTCGAAAACATTTTCTACATATTTTTTAGTTATGTGAACAAATGATAATACATTTTTCAAATACGTTCATTACAAATGTAGGATTCGTTCTTGGCGACGTTCGTAGAAGTGTGAATGTGCGTTTGTATTGGGTGAGTGAGTGTGCGAATGAGCTGACGATGTTTTCGAATGACGAATGTTTAAATAGTGCGTAGAGATCAGTGAATGAGAAAAGACGAGAATTTCAAGACGAAAAGTTTAAGACGCTTATTTTTAGTTCTATTTGTATCTCCATTAGAATATCATTCTTATTAAACAGTTTATTAGTGCAGTTAATGAGTGATTAAAACCTCCTTTCCAACACATTGCATTTCCAAAGAAAAAATCCTATACAAATGAAGATACCTTTTATACACTTCTACGAACATGCGATCCATATATGTCTATGCTGAGAAGTATGTCAAACAAAAAGAAGCATAAATCATTAGATCCGGAGGCTCAGGAACTAATAATTAAATGAAACGAGAAGATCCCGTCTTTTGCCAACCAGATTTCTTCATCTTGAAATAAGTCCACATTTGTAAGTTATGTTACCTTTCTAGAATTGCCACATTTTATCTTCTGGTTTATACTGTGCAATCAAAAAATTAATATGTTAAAAATACAATCAGAATTTTAAAATTACTTTTCAGTCGCGTTAAATATTCCAATTTTCATACAAACTGCAATATTCTTCGGTTTTTCTTCATAAGTTTTTAATTTTCTATTTAAAAAGTAGTAAATGAGAAGAAAAATAAACATTTTGTGCAATTCATATAAAACAAATATATAAAAAATTAAACAAACAATGTTTAAACAATTATTAAATTTATTAAGTTCCACATCATTGAAAAGGGAATTTTTTCTTTAAATTTCAGTTCAAATTTCATTTCGATGTGTCTTGTGGATCAAAAGTTATACAAAAATGTCGCGTAAATTCTTAAACGGGACCACTGTGCGGCCGTGCCGCTGCTTCTACCGTCAGTACTCCAAGCGTTAAACGAATCTGATTGTAAGACAAAACAAATACAATTCAAAGTTTGTGATCAAAATGATATCATAAAAGAATAATGGCCTATTTAATGAACGATCATCCAATGAAATTACGTTGAGCATGCATGTCATTCCATAGATAGTCTCTCTCTAAAATATTAGCAGTGTTCTCGGTCAAAGACATAATTCGTTTGTTTATCGCATATTCCATACGCATATCTATGCCTATTGCCACCCTTAAAAATCGTATTTTCATGAGATGAATGAAATTAAATTGGAAGGAAAGAAAGTGAAAGGAAAGTGTGTTTTTCGAGGTTTCTGAGAAGATTTTTAAACGTTATATTTTTATCGCGATACACGGATAAAATGGCAAGTGTAATTTCATTATAATTATACTTTTGTGAAATCCTAAGAAAATCACGAGCACGTTTGATGTCATTTTGTGTCGCACATTGTATTGTATATTCAGAGAAATTGGAACGTTGTGATTGTTTAAACGTCAAAAGAACGATCGCTCGTTTAGCATTCTATTTTTCCGCTTCCTTTCACATTTCTTTTTTCGTCATTTCATAATACAGATTTTTAAAAGCAGGAGTAATAATATCCATAAAGTCTTTTGAGCGAAATCCAACCGCGACCCTGAACTTGCGTTAATTCTCTCGTTTAACCCCTGGGGAGCGAAACCATTATTTTTTTCCACCTTTTTCTTCCGTCTCTCTGTCCAAAAGAACGACCTACTTTTCCTGAATATTCTTCGGGCACGCAGGCTGTGTCTTTTCAGGGTAATTAAACGATCTGGAACAAGGTTAATTATTTCAGGGATTGTTCGGGCGAAGTTGTTCTGAACGATTGAACCTTTCAATAAAGAGAATAAAAGTAGAAGAAATAAATCGCTTTCAGCTTCCACTGAGACCCGAAGACACGAAGAGCGAGAGAAGAAAGAGAGAGAGAGAGAGAGAGAGAGGACGAGGGTGGGAAAAGAGGACACCACACTGTTCTGCTTCTCGGTTGACGGAAGCGGGGGTACCACCGAGCGAAAAATATTCCCAATAAATTTCCACTAGTCGTCGATACGTAGACACTCAATTGCGATATTTTCTTACCCCGACAGTTCCTAATAAAGCCGCCAATAGAGAACGACTTCTTTGTTTTGAAGCAAATTGAAACATTACCTGCTTTCTCCAACTACCCTCTTTATTTCCGATTATCTTTACAGTTGGCACGGTTCAGTGCCTACAAGATGCAAGACAGAACAAAGAAATGATTTTTAACGTCTAGACACTCACAGTCGCCGTGTCAAGCAAACCTACGTGGCCTCTATCTATCTCCGAAACATTATTGTTGATCAGATAAATATTCGTAATCACAGATAGCCCGCTAAAACTGTTTTGGTCAAAGGCACTGATCAAATTGTCCGACAAATCGAGTACACGCAAACTGGCCAGCCCGTCGAAAACCTCGGATTTGATCACATTCAATTGGTTTTTCCTAAGATCTAAAACCTCCAGCTTTGTCAAATCCGAGAAAGCACCACTTTCGAGCGTCTGGATTTTATTGTGCTGTAGGTTGAGTGTCTTCAATTTCGACAATCCCCGAAAGTCCGTCTTTGATATGATCGTCAATTGATTATGTTCCAAAAACAGAACTTCCAATTTGTGCAGTCCGTTGAAAGTACCAGGGAAAATGTTCTCCAGGAGATTCTGCTCCAAATGAAGACGATTCAAGTCGGTCAGCATGGCGAAACTTCCAGGCTGAATGTTCGAGATGTTGTTGTTGTTCAGCCACAAAATGTACAAAGACGACGACAGTCCGGAGAAGGAGTCCTTATCGATGGACGTTACGTCATTGTGGCCGAGATAGAGCCACATTAAGTTCGTAAGTCCGCTGAAGGTATCTTTTGGAACAGCATTGATCTTGTTGAAGATCAACGACAACGATTGTAAATTGTCCAATTCGGAGAATAAGTTCGCCGATAGAGGGACCACGTTGTCATCGAGATCGAGACGCTGAAGTTTCTTGAGCCCACGAAATGATTCCGGTTTAAGGACTGATATACGATTACCCTGACTGAAACTGAGCCGAGTAGTACTGAGATTTTTAAAGGCGTTCTCCCGAATCGCCAGGAGATCCAGATCATCGATACTCAGCCTATTCTCGGATGCATTTTGCACGACCTCCACAAGGACACCTTTGAAATGGCAGACCGAATAACCATTAGCGTGTTCGCAAGTTGGCTCGGTTTGGGAACTTGCAGCGAATGAGCTAATACTTCCAAGCAAGATCAGGCAGATTTGTAACTGATTGAAAATTTTCGTCATCTTGGAACTATCGATGAACTAGATTGACAATTTTCGCTGTACACTACGATCGCAAAGCAACGACTAACGGACGAAGATTGTTCGGTGTAACTTTATGTGCATCGTGCACCGAATAGCATCTCTCCGAAGCGATACACTCAGAGTTTGACTTTTGACATTATTATCAGGCGATAAAATATCGTTATTATGATAAATACAATATTTTCCCACTCTTATAGTGTATGTATTCCACGTAATGGAAGCATAGAACTTCATATAAAATTGAGCTTATTCTTCTGTTCTTTTCATCGAATGTCAAATATTCAACGATTGCCATGCGATCGACCGTACATTTCGAATCTGTCGGACGAGGAGCGTCCGTGACACCTTTTTTATGCCTTTTAAAACGCTAAGTTCGCCGACGGTTCCTTCTTAACAACAATGACAATCGTACACGGTGCGCCATGAGCGATTTTCAAGGCTGCACGCCCCACTCATTGGTTCTCGAGGAACTTTCTAAGGTATCGGTGAAAACTCCAGAAGAGCGATTCTCCTCTCGCCTGCGAGGTCATCGAACGACGCTGCCTACATCCCACTCACTTACCTGCTCGATGCAGATACCTTGCAGTTATGCCACTCGTGAAATACGTCTGCGTTACAAAGTGCTTATTGTTAGTCGCGAAGACGAGAAAACGTTACGGCTAGTCGACGATTAAAAGGATTTTCAGGGCGTTACGGGTGATTATGTACATTGTTAGAAGATCAGTTCAGGAAGAAGGATTGCTTGCAAATATGAAATTCTTTTTGGAATGCTCGAATTACTGTAATGTTTGAAATTAGTTTCAGAAATTTTTGATAGATAGAAATTAATTTGGTTATACATACTTGGAGCAGTCGCATATTTGTTCTGACTTTGCTATAGTAAGGTTGTAAATTTTATATGTCCCATGTATGAAGTTCCACTAAATTTTCCCATCCAGATGGTAGGTGAGCCGTTTATTTAGACCGCAGAATAAGTCAGTTATCGTAATACAACATAGTGATGTTTAATAACTATATGAAATTATTTACATGGACAAACATATGAATATGCTGGATATCAAGTCTAAATAAATCTTCTCGAAAGTTGTCGTCAATATTTTTAAACATGTTAAAACGTAAATCCCAAATATTTCGATGTAAAGAGAAAGTGGCTTATGCCCTTTTACAAAATAAACGGTTCATATAATATTCAATGTTCTTTTTAAATATGTTGTAATTTGATTTAGTTTCAGTGAAATATAGTACAATAGATTATAAATAATCTGAAATATTACCTAAGGATATTTTGTGTAACTGTTTTTGAGAAACGTATTTGGGTTAAAGAATATTTCCGAAATATTCGGAACGTCGTTATTTTTGAAAATTCGCCACGACCATACAGCCATATCTGTAATTAAAAATGAGGCCAAGCTGAACGTGCTATTTTTTCTCGTGAAAAATTCATCGAAGAATATTGGGTCGAAGATGTGCTTGAAAAATTTTCGCGATCGAAAATTATGCTGTTCTGTATGCTCACGTAATTCTGTCCTTTGTAGTTTTTTTCTCTTTTATTTCCACCCAAAAAGAGGAGCAGAAAAGAGATAGATAAAAATGAGGGTCGTCCTTTAAACAGAATGATCTGCATTTCGATTAAAATTCACGCAACGACGAAGACGCGCGACCTCGTCTCTATGCCGCCTTCGATTCGTGCATTTTAGTGCGAAAGGCACATAATAAGCATAAACGAACGATCGTCCTTGAAAATATCGTTTATAATGCGAGGTTGACTCAGGTGCTTCATTATCCACCTGCAAGAACATTGGACGTCCGAAGCGTAACAAAGAGTTTATTATTCCTTAGTTTTCGTCGTCGTTGTTGTCTCTGTACGCATCAATGTTGCTCTTTTCGCTACAATTTCATTTTTCGAGTAATTTAACACTTTACGTGTTTCAAAAATTTTCATTCCATTGACGGCATGGTGGACTATGACGCCATGGTTTCTATTGGTAGATAGAAGTGTGCGATTTTAAGTAATTGGCAACATGAAAACCAAAGGTACACAGCACTTTTTGTTCAAATAAGAAGTAAAATTTCCCAAATGATCGTTTCTTGCTAAGGAAAGGGTGAGATTTTCAACGCACTTTAAAACAAGGAAATCTACTCATTCGATTTTCTGACAATAATTGTGAAGTATTTTTTGTCAATGTAATGTAACAACAAATAATGTTGAGAAAATTATACGATGAGATGGGTTGTTTTTACTCTTACAATTTGATAGAATGGAGAATACTTTATATTAGTAAAGTATGACTCAAAAATAACAAACACAGCATGACACTGCGTAAAGGGGTAACTATTTGACAGCATCTCTAGGTTGATGCAATAACTGTATACTTAAATATGACGTGTTTACGAAAAAAAATTTTGACTCGATGAGTTGTATAACTTGAGTGTGTATAACTCTCATTGTTAATTTGACCTAGGTCCCTGCAATCGCAAGGTAATAACGAGCTTCCAGAGGCAATAAACAACCGTAAAATTCTAACCGCAAAATTATACCTAACATTACGATACAGTCGTACAGATTGTTATTTCTAATAATCAGTGTCATATACGCGGCTTAAAAAAAAATAATACTATGGTGCGTTTCATTTTCTTCATCGAATTTTTATCTCGACAATTCCACGAAGAGTATTTTCCTGTCGTTGCGCGCCATTTCATTTTTATCGAGCATAAAATTTTAATACTAGAATTATGACATTATTACAGTGATAGTAATTCCTTCGAATTATTGCATATATTAACAGGATACGCATTCGCGAAAGTGGAATATATTCTGTTTATGATTTACTTCGTATTCGTATCTCTTTCCTTCGATCTTTGCTATGATTGTTTATGGGATTCTCATTATCTTGAATCTATGCATTCGAACAAGAGCCCGTTATAATATGTTCAATTTGTGTATCTATTCGTTGATACGTCAAGTGTGAATAGCAATATGGGTTAACAATGGAAGTTTTACGACTTCGCGATCTCGATATTAAGCGTGCCAGAATTTCAATTCCTTTTCCTTCTATACGCTTTGGAGATGAATTTATCTCCATTGAGATAAATTAGTAAAGAATAAATTGTTCTCAATATATATTAAATTGATTATAATTTTTTATTCAGATAATACAGAATAAGGTAACACAGAAATTATTCTACCCTGTGCTATCGAGGAATCGGAACACTTTAGGTCTATCTATACAGAACATTTTTTTATAACGTTGACAGCCAAGTTAACTGTTGATGATTTTTTGCTTCATATTTTGAACGTATGTACTGTTTTTGTTTTGTCTGTGAATTACATTTTTACATAGAACCAGGACTCTCGATATTATGATACATTAAGTAACAATTTATGAATAGTTTTCGAAAGATAACGAGAATTTGGACCCGAGACCAGTAATTGGGTGTTCACAGCATCCATAGGTTCCATCACTGATCATTGAAGCTTTAACTTACAACTTGATGTAACTTTGCGCTCATCATAGTTTCCAACATTAATGACTCTACCTATGTATATTCCAATATTATTTGTTTGTTTTGTATTTATCAGAAATGATATAGTATTTAAAATCGAGTCCACTAATTGCTATTCAGAGTCTACATCCCGTTGTCCACTATAGTCCCACTCATATGATGTTAAACTGCATATATTTCTCCAGAGAAATCACCTATTCTTTTACATAGAACATCGCACAAAGGATACTAAACTGATCTTGAAATTAGATAAAACTGCGCAATCTTGCATATGTAACTGAATTTTCTCATAATACTCTATTCAATGAAAAAAATATTAGAAAATCCGGATTTTAGTTAGCACATTACAGTCGACCCCCGGTAATCCGGCCCCTGTCTAATCCGTCATCATAACATGTAGTTACAATCGAGTTGCGTTATGAAAAAATATTGTAAATCGTTCGCGATCGCCTGGACAAACATTAACATAAATGTTTAGTTATTATTTTAATGTAAGTCCTAGAGTCATAGTACATATAGAATCTTACCACTCTGATATTTTATTTGTCGGATTACAAGGTACGCTTTTCCAAAAAGTTCCGGACTACAGGGGACTAGGACAGTACTCTATAGTCCGACATATTTGATAATCCGACACCGCCTTGCAAAACGTTTGTCGGATTACCAAGGGTCGACTGTAATTTCAAAGATAATTTCTGAATTCGTTTCAACGACGGATTAGTTTCATGGATGGTATTTACGTGCATCGAGGAAGTTTCAATTCCGTTCTTCTTATGAAATGGATACCGCTCGATCGTACTCTAGCTGTTCCACGTAACCTTTTCCTTTTTGCGCAAGCGATATTTCAATATGAATACAATTGTGCATGCTGCGTGAATGCTTTCCCCTCAACTGAACCGAAAAAGATGAAAAATGCATTAGATCTGAGGAAACCGCGGAACGAAATGACCGGCAATGCTATTTTTTTTTTTAATGTTACGAAAAACATCGACGGAATTTCCAAGTTCTTCGCGTTATTTATCTATACGGCGAATTGATTTGCATTGCTCGCTTGCGAAACGCTGATTGTCCACAATATGTTTCGATTCGATTAGTTCCAGCTTTACTTCTAATTGAATGCAAAAATTCATTTCATGGCGTGTAAAGGATCAACATCGCGTGACAATATACCGTTAACCTTTCACGATTATGTCGGACGGTATTTTTCATCGCGAACCGAGATCGGTATTCGTTTTTGAGGCTGAGTGAGCTTAAAGTTATCGTGGCAATTGTCGAATCTGTCTGTTCCTTCATTTGAAATAAAGTATACATTTATTTTAACTAACGTTTCTTGTAAATCTAGCATCGCCATTTTAAGATCGTAGTAGAAAATGTAAATCGAAGAAATATAGAAACCTTTGTGAAAGCGAATAGGAAAAAGGGTATCTATCAATTTATCGGAACTTATACGATGAAAATCGGAGTTTGCATTGAAGATAGAATTTAAAGTAATAATAAATTCTATTTCAAGTGATAGTAATTGTTAAGACTGTAACAATAACTTCATATGATAGTGTACAATTGATTATTGAATCGATCCGTTTGATTGATATAAAATTCCCCGTATATTTCTACCGGTAATTTTAAATTAGCGTTGGGAAATACGGTACCAAATGAAATAGAAAAGTTTGTACAAAAATGAACAACTAAAACGACAAACCTACCGGAGTTGATGTGACCATGTCCCGCGGTACTATTTGTCGCAGAATGAACAGCATTCGTGGCTGCGTTCGCGACGTGCTTCAATGCGCTTATTACCATCATACCTTCGACAATCACAATCAAATCACGATAATCACATCCAACAGCTACCAATCACTTAATTTAATTAATTGACTTTCTCAAACGTAGCGTTTCATATCTGTATTTATATTTCAATTAACAAAGCAGTCAACAAGTAGAGAGTATATTTTTTTCAAACAATGTTTCTTCAAACTATTTAAGTGTTTTTCAGTCTAAAACTAGCACATATAAATGCGTCACTCGTAATAGTATTCACTACACTTCGTAGTTTCTTTCTTCAAAGTTTCCGAAGATGTATTTCTTCAATTCAAACCAACACGTCAAGAATCATCAGTAACAAATCGAAACTCCATTTAGGTAAATTTACGTTTTGCACTAAAGTCTTGTAACTTTTAAGAAATCTATCCCCTCGGTATCTTTCCTAGAAGTCTTCTTAATTATGATTCAACAAATTCAATCACCACATTAACGATCACCAGTATCCCAGGATTTGTACATCAGCGTTTAAACCATTCAATTCTACCAAAATCCAGCGAAATCTTCTCCAATGATTCTTCGTAGCAATCGCACTTTCGATCGACTTCAAGATTCGAACCAAGGAAACGTACTTTCATCGACTGGGTCGTCGAATCGATTGCTTTCAGACAGGTCTAATGGCGTAGCAAAAAGAGGAACTTATCGAGACGAAGGGAGCGTAAGAGCGCTCGTGGCTGTCGTCTAGCCGCGACTAGTAGTAGTTCCAGCAGCGCATTATGCGAAAGTCGAGGTATATTCCTCGTCGTCTGCCCCTCTTCTTCTACGGCCTTCTTCAGAGTTTCACCTTCACGGAAGCGTTGCTCCGCGACCAAATCGAGAGAATAATTCCTCGGGTGTAGGTGACACGAGCCACGGGAGAGGATTCACTCTATTTCTTCAGCAAAGGGGGATGACCTGTCACGCTTTATGGAATTCGAGATAATTGAATACTTATTGTTAAATCGGGTTACTTCGGCATTTCCATATAATTTGGTTCGTTCGGTTGCGATCGATGGGACGTTTTCTGGGTGACTGTGTATATATCTTCTTTGACTACGATTGCTACTATCATTTTGCGCAATTACCTACTTTGGAGCGGTTTAGGGCATTTTAGGGGTGCTTTAGAACGACGTCGTACGACATATTTGAACAATTTAGGAAAACTTCTCCAGAGTCGATGGGATATGCATTTGGGTTCACTAAATGAGACTCCTGCTCTTTGACTCCATATCTAACAAAATCTTTGTTGTTATGTAATTTGTAACTTACAAGTGGTACTATAGTTGGGTTCAACTATGACCTACTGTTTTCGATGAGAAAAAAAAGAGGACAAATTCCCTGGAGGTGATGGTAAATTCGAATTCGGACCCACTGGTCGCAAGCCCGAGCTTTTACCTCCTTGTTCACCATGACTTCTCCGATAATTGCGTTGATAATAATGACTGTGGTATAAGACAAAGTTTGTTGTTTGTTTCGACATATTTAGACTTTCATTTCGGGCGTGCATTGAATTCTATATAACGGAGCAACTATCACTCTTAAGGGGGTCATCCCTTGTGACAGCTAACTTTCCGTTTCCTTTGAGAATTTCTTTCGACGAACCATTAAAATGTACAATCTTGGTATTTTTACCACACGTTTATTGATACTTTTGTAGTCTATTGAAATTTTCGCAAGCAGAAATAACGATTTTGATTGATTTTACACTGTTCGAAAGGCACTCATGTATTTGTGACGGCTGCCATGATTCACGAAGTGTTGCTCATCTGTAATAGAAAAATCAAAGGCCATTTTAATTTGTAAATCTAAGGTTATCGCCGGAACTACAATAATTCTGATACTTATTTTATTATTTCCGATTCTTGAAACTTAGCTTTTAAAGCTGTACAAAATCTTCAATTTTCGATATTTTTTTTTATTTTAGTTCCGGTGATCGCCTTAAATGAGCGAAACTTTAGGAATCATGGCAACCGTGAAAAATACATGAGTGTCTTTCGAATGGTGTAAAGCCAATTAGAATCGTTATTTTTGCTTGTAAAAATTCCAATAGACTACAAAAGTATCAATAAACGTGTGGTAAGAATTTTAAGATCGTACATTTTAATGGTTTGTCAACAAAAATTCCCAAAGGAAGCGAACAAAAATAGCTGTCCCATGGAATGACCGTATATAAACATACGAAATTACATTTACTATCGATGTCTTAAACGGCCAAATTTTTTACTTTTACAAATTAAGTTTACCATATTGCAATGTATATTTGTGATACACAAAATAAATGACATGTAAAATTTATTAGATTCTCAATTCGGACCACGTTCATACATGTCTGCACATTTATCAATGCGTTTAAGTAATATGTCACAGTACATGCTCTTCGGATGGTTATATTATTGGATAATGAAGCTACGAAATTAAATAATACGTAATTGGAAATTGGAAAAAGATTAGGACGTAAGATTGGAATACATTACTCCAATTTGAATATCACTGGGCAATCATTCACACATAGGAATTCTCTATTGGTAGCACTGGAGAACGCAAGGTTCTCTCTTACCATGTTTCACGATTCGAATCCATTGGTCCTCCTCGATTGGGAAAATCAAACGTTTACTATTTTACTGTCCACATAATACAAGATTCGATTGGTTTAAAATTTCATCCCAGTTGCGTCAAACATTGTAAAATTAATAGGTAGGTACCGAATCAAACGAACACTCTTCTTCCTTAAGTATTTCACGTCGTGGCAATTGCAGTAATAAGTACGCACTCTCTCTCGGATCAACGTCCGTTTTACTTTCACAAATATTTTAATAAGAATACTTCTGTGGCCATGAATATTTATCGTCATCGGTATTATTCCATTGACAGACCAAGGATTTGAGTATCACACTCGATCAGAACCGATCAAAATACCAAATACAGTAGAGTTCCGCTAAGAGCGTATCCGCTAAGAGCGCCTTCCCCTCAATGCGTGCGAAGAGTGTCCCCCACTCTCAACCATTTAAAAGTACAAACCTTATGTGCTCTTAAGAGACACTCGGTTAACAATTCGAGCTAGTGCGGTAGTGGGGACAGAGATTTCTCGGAATTATTTCCCCTACAGCCCCTAGGCGGCGCTCTTAACGGAACTCTACTGTATCGGGTCGAAAGATCTTCGAGGATTAAAGTATTACTTCTCCGACGAATTTGCGTACAGTCTTCATCGACCTAATAAGGCACCAGTCGTGGTACTGCGCTACACAAACGACACGTCGAATCAGGTTTCGCATGTGCGTTGCCTGTAAAGGCGAGTTTACATTTTGCCCGAAGTATTCGGTCGTTCCTGTCGGTGATGTCGTAAGAATCGTTTACACTTTCAACCGGAGAATTTTTATGCTAATAAACTGTACGAGGAACCTTATAATGATGCGAATTAGGGGAATAAGTTTATTGGCCGTTAAAATTTGGAATTAAGCTGATATTGCTCGTTTAAATTTGTAGCTATTATCGATATTATTTTTGCATTTTTTAATACGGCACTGTATTTCTTCGTGTAAGATACACCAATGATTTCTCTTTTTTTTTATATAATAATATAATATTGATATAATATGGACGTATATAAATACTCTTTAATGAATACAATATATAATATATACAATTATTTAGTTTTGCGGCAATTGTAGAAATATTATTAATGCGTCTTCGCGACAACGCTCTTCTAACAAGGGAACATCCCGAGGTGTTAATCACCGATTTTAACCCCTTAACCTACAACTACGGGCATAGCCCGTAGTAAGTGATCGGTCCAATCGTAAATATTACGGGCATAGCCCGTGGTAGGTGATCGGGCCAAACGTAAATATTACGGGCATAGCCCGTAGTAGATGATCGGGCTAAACGTAAATTGTTCGAGTCGAAGTCGTAGGTTAAGGGGTTAATGAAAGGGTATAGCAGAATAAGGTGGTCAAAAGTGCCCTTAAACCGATTTCAATGGGGGTGGTCTCATTGTATAGATAAGCGATGAAGGGTACAAGAAGAACTCGATAAAGCAAAAAGTATGTTCTGTATTAATTTATATTTTTCTGGTCCTTAAAAATACTTTTAAATGTTTGTAAATAGCAACTGACTGTTATTGTGTAGTTGACAATTTTTACAAATGACAAAAAAAAATCTCAAGTTCCACATGGGGATTCGAACCTGCAACAAAATAGTGTCCAGCGCTTCCGCAGACAGACGCCCTACCAACTGCGCCAAATCGCTCAATTGATAAAACTTTAAAAATACTTGCAGATGAGGAACCATCAAAGTTCACAATTGATTTAATTAATTCGATTCTCTATATTAACATGTAATTCCTTCGTGGCAGAAACACTGAAAGTCACAAAATGAACATACTGTAATCGAAGAATGAGGAAATAATAACTGGATCATGGCGTTTCACATCGAAATGCGTCGCCCAAATCGGTTTTCGATTTTTTTCACAATGACGCAGGCGGTTTAAAAATCTGAAAAAAATTGGAGGTGACAATCATGAGTGTTGGATTGTTACTGTTCTTTGCAAAAAGTTGTCACTCGAAGATCTCGATACGATATCTACTTTTTCCGTCTTTTTTTGCGTTTGCTCATTTGTTACACTTAGGTTCTTCAATGGAAAGATCTGAAAAAAATCTCAAACATGTATCGTACCGTGTAGAATATGTCAGAATTTTTTTGAATTTTTTGCACCTCAATAAATAGACAAAATGGGGCAAAAAACCGTTTTTTTTTTAATTTTCCCCATAACTACCCTCCCGGTCAAGATACAGGGTTAAAAATTTGTGCACAATGATCGCCGAGCATTATCTATCGAATGAGACCACCCCCATTGAAATCGGTTCAAGGGCACTTTTGACCACCTTATCCTGCTATACCCTTTCAGTATGATATAGTGCTCGCGAAAATATTTGACCCGTATTTTTTTTACCGGCAACCGTCCACGTTAAGGGGGTGAATATATATATATATATATATATATATATATATATATATATATATATATATATATACTCTAGTTGTTTTTGTTAATTTGTGTTGTGAGTTTATTAGATACTTAATACCCGTTATTACAATATTATCACTTGAGGTTGGTAAAAAGTCGATACGATGAGCAACTCTCTTGCCATGGCAATATATCGCTACTTAGGCAAACAGATTGCGGATGTCTGGATTGCGGCCATCCTTGCTGATCGTCCTTTAACTACTGACGAAAAACGAAATTAAATCGTTTGATGAAAATCGAGTGATAAAGCAATTATCAACACTCTTTAAAAAATTGTGTTGAACTATTGATGCATTAAAGTGTTTAATTTGTAATTTCTACAAATTCTAACGTATTCTCACACACATTGGTGACATGTAAGAAAAAGTGAGAAGCTTAATTTAAAAAATGTTTGACTCATTGTCATAAAACTTAGGGAAACTCATCTAACAGTGTACGTCCTGGACGGAATGTCTCTATACATAATCTTTCGATACTATAATGCAAGAGAAAAAAGAAGAGTTCAACAGCGTCTCGATTTTCGTATGTTAGATACTCGTTAGTAGGGTTACTCGTGATCAAACAATACTCCTCAGGATCTGTGTGAAGGACGATGTCATCATCTACCAATGTTACTGTATACTGACAAAGAGATTTAACCTTTGTAAAATATAAGGTCTATCGGAATATTTTGTCCACACTTAAACTAAATATGTCTTACAATAGTATAAAAGTATTATTCTTTTTTTTTAATTAAAAAATGAACACAACGTTCAGGTTAATTTTAAACCGGCGAGAGCAGGTGTCGAGAAAAAGGCTCGAAATGAACGATAATAATTCAACGAATGATAATGCAAGCTCACAGGTGATCGTAACTTTTATTCGAATTTTACAACATTCTTTTAATATCACCATTACGATGCCCTTCGCGCGTAAAGGGTTAATGCACGATCGAACAATAAAACCGTTCCGATCGAAGCTACTGCGCACCATGATTCACACGCGAGAAAGTTTGTTTCGCTAACGTTACTCGATATCCTTTCGCGAAATTCAAAACTTTGACGCAACACGTCTCCACGATCTTTGGTTGGAACTAATACACCACCCGGTCTCAGAGATGCGGTTTAGCGAACAGTGCAACGAATCGGGTTTCATTTACTGGTAACCGATCACCAGGAGCTTCTGGTCTAGCCGGGGAATGAAATAGCAGAATATTTATATCTATATTTATACAAAATCAGGCGATATCGTACAGACAGTCTACCATTTTTGAGTCACTCGATGGCGTTACGGTTATGCTAAGAGATTTTATTCCCGATATAAAACCGACAGAGGTGGGCTGTAGAAAACTGTTCAATGGTAACTCAAATAACTTGCAGGGTAGAGATCGTACAACCGGTAGAAAAAAGACTGTTCTAGTGCCCATTTTATTCTGGGCAGACTACTCGACGGCGTTTGTAAAAATCCTCGCGTTGCTGGAATTTTATGATAACATTATATCGCGCGGTACTTTATTGCCAATATTTTATTTCACGCCGTAAAACTCCTCCGCACACTTCGCGCGGCTGGGCTGCTGTAAATCCGTACCCGCGACCTCAAAAATATGGCCAATAGTCGAAGGAATAAAACCCATCTTTAATCAGACTCAAAGTGTTTTACATTCTTCGTAAACAAAAGAGCGGCCCTCGTGAAAGTATGTAGGTATATAAAGCCGATATCGTTATCGAACAATCTTCCCCTCTCGTTCCTCCACTACTTCTCTTGCATTTTTCTTTCCTCTTCATTCATCCAGTTGTCTTTCTTTCTTCTTCTTTTATAATCGAATCCTATCGTTGGCACTGGCTAGAAGTGGCTTCGCTTCGAAATTCAATGATCTTCTCGAGCTTTCAGAGCACGAACGGCTACGGAGAATTGCTGTTGAAATATGTGTCCCAGAATGCGCTATGTTCGTTGGTACGATTTTGAATTTCGTTATTGGCCATTAAAGTACGCCAATTTACGAGCACCATTGCTACAGTAAATGCTGCTGTTCATCAATGTCCTCAATATTGCGAGACTAGGTTTTCATGATCAATATCTTTCAAGAAAATTTCCTCCTGCAACCGCGATATACATATTTACAATTCTACCTACATCACAATCCCACATTTGATTTCTACTCATTATAATAATGCATGAAGAATCCCCATATTATTATATTCTTTCATTTTACCCTTTCTAGTCTCGGTTTCATTATCCACTGTCACATTTATAAAAGATCTACAAATCTCAACGATTTGGCCGATATATCCGGCGCTTGTACCGAAAAGGTTAATATCAAAACTGTACACGCTACTTGTTAGAAGGAACATTGTTTTATCAAACCCTTGGCCTACTATTTCTCTTGTGAGCGAATATGTAATAACTTCTCTCATATTGTGTAATTTAACGTAATATCAATGGCATAAAAGTAATTTGAACGTTTCCTGATTCACTGATATTTTCAATATAATTGTGTTTAGAATATGTCAAAATTATCTATTCCACTATCACGTCACTAGTGTCAAACGTTATTGTAGAGCAAGGGGTTAAGCACAGTTCTTATTTAACCGTTAGGAAAATCTTTATACAAAAAAGGATTGACCACGTGCTATATGCGCATTTTCGGCGCGGCACCTCGTACAGCGAGAGTATGACGGCGGAAAGAGCGCTCGTACCGAAAGGGTTAAATGAGGATCCGTTTAAGCGGATTTGGTTTCGTTGAATTCGACTTCAGTTAACTCGTTTTTAACCAAATCAATTTTAATCTGCTCTTCGAAACTTCAGTGTAAGTTGTTCTCACGCTCAAAGAGCGCTAAGAGCAAATTTTCTGTCCTTTAATAATTATATCTGTATTTATATGCAAGTATATTGCGTCACTCGCAATAAAAAGTTGGGCCAAATTATCGGAATTTTATTCCATGATGGTTCAATCGCCTTTAATCCGTCTCAGCAGGCATATCTTTACGTCTGTAGTCCCGTCTATGGTGCACCTTGAACTAACT
This sequence comes from Cerceris rybyensis, assembly GCA_910591515.1. NCBI lineage: Eukaryota > Metazoa > Arthropoda > Insecta > Hymenoptera > Crabronidae > Cerceris > Cerceris rybyensis. Next base: position 850,216 of record OU342796.1, on the reverse strand, counting down.
AACTAACATTTCGATACTCGGTTCGTGGTATTCTATTTTTATGAATTATTTATACCTTCCTTCCGACATAAAAAGTTGTTACGTTTAATATCCTGATAACACTATCCTACAAGTTTAAAACTTTTTTCTATTTTGCAATAGCCACTTGGTGATTCTCATAAGATTCGTTGCTTTGAACATGAATCCACAAACGAAATTATTCTATTACCCTTCGTTTTTTGAAAACACCATTTTTGAAAAAACAATAAAGAAACTGGTAAGTATTCTGTGCAAATTAAAAACAGTAGAAAGTTTTTCCATGCATTAAAAAAATAGATGAATGTTTCCTGAGCATACAGTTGTGAGTAATTACAATATCTCGCACTTTCTAATGATAGTAAATAATTGCCAAAGTTTAGAAATGAATGGATACGCGAACTTTCTACGTAAGGAACTTTGTATTTTCACGTAAAGTACTATTGTTGAAACGAATTTATCATACACTATTGGATTCTGCGGACATTTCTGAAGAAAAAACAATTGTCAAAAACTGTCACGGTTGTTTTCGTTTTGGTACAATTTAAAAAAATATTCGTCATCAATGTGTGATATGCGTTTTTCTGCTATGGCGCCATATCACTCCGAGTCGAGCCTGTCAATGCCGCAGATACGCGCAATACTTTCACGGGCCGTGAACGTCGATGGATCACGTTAAGGTGACATTCTGAATCACTTTACTAACGTGGTGGGAGAAATTGCGATATAATATCGGTTCTGCAGAACCAAAACTGAAAACGATATAGGCTAGGACCGAAATATGTATAACAGTTCTACAATTTTGTTGGTTCTCGTAATTATTACAACAAGCGGAATCGATATCATAACTGTTTCAACCTGTTGCGTTCAAGAGAGAAACAAAGTAAACAAGAGACGGGTTTTAGTGGGTATACATAATCAATAAACCTACGGAGTCTCTTACTACATATTCGCAAAATAGCGTATGTGCGGGTGTGCGTAAAACATTTCTCCACCAAACAGAAATACATCGCATCTTTTGTCCCGTTTTTATATATTAAATTGTGCCGAAACGAAAACAGGTACAGTAAAAGCTCCATAAATGCCCCATTTATGACGCCGAGTTGTGTCCGAATAGACACCCTGTTGTATAAATGTTGCATACCATCGGCACCTTTCCAAAACTTAAATGCATAGGTCCTAACCGAATGTCGCTCTTATGAAGCAGATGTCCAGAATCTATGTTTATACTTTGCTCCAACAGAGCTCAAATTTAGAAAAGGACAGGCAGTAGAAGAAACAGAGAGACCAAGCGAAGCATTGCTAATTCAGCAATAAATTTTTGCATTTATTAATTTTTCTGAATGTAACTTTTCCCAGCGCATTCTTGAGATTTTTCCGATTAAAATGATACCAAACTTAAATATTAAGTAAATATAATTCAAATTATATCGTGTTTGGTATCATTTTAACCAGAAAAATCATACAAATACGCTAGCAAAAGTTTAAAAAAAAGTAAAAAATGAAAACGTCGAATCCTTCGATTAGTATTGCATCACCGATACGTTCAGGTGGTATCACGTTACACTGCTTCTTCGTCGAGGTTCGCCAGGGGAGAACCCAGTATGGGGATTTTCATGTTGTATTTATCCAGTCAAGCTTTTGTAGCATTTATCCTGCATTTACTGTATTCATGAAGCACTCCTCTACTCTTTAAAACATGGAAGAATTTTCTATCGGTTTTAGTTTTCAAGAAATATCCTCTTCCTCGCCAAAATACACCGTTGCTCAAAAAAATGATGTTTTTCATACTAAAGTGTTAAAGTAATTTCGTTAGCGGATTCGGGTTCAGGGCGACGGACCCTATAAGCACCGCCCAGTGACTGTTAAAAAATAAAAATAGTGTAGGACAGTATAATTTAACGACAGACTGTAATATTATTAATAGATCATTCGTTAAACACGATTTTTCATCGAAATAGAAATTTGCAATAGAAGAAAAACAAGAAGACCGAGAGGGAAGTAGAAAATACACTGGAAAATGCAGGAGATGTGAGTGATTCGTCTGAAAAAATAGGAAGAAATACACGCCAACGAAACGCAAAGGGCCGAGCGCGGGACAATGGTTGGATTGTGTGAAAGAAGGAGAAAGAGAGGCATTCCTTTCTTACTTTTCCGAGTTCCACGGAATTTGGGGAGGCTGACAGTGAGGATTTTCCGATTCGAAATCGATGACATTTCGTAACGGCAGGAAGACTTTGTTAGAAGGGAAAAATGGTGGAGGAAATTCGCTTTGAAATTCAAGCTGTATTTTTATATTAATACTTTTTATATTAGTCGTGAGAGACTTTAATTCTGATCATGAATTAAGAACGCATGAATTCTAGGCACAAATAAACTCGTTTGATTTTATGTCGGGATGCTTTGCAAGGAGTAGTTAAATGAGAGAATTTCCATGTCCGATATTTCGATGTAGTCGATAATCTTAATCAACGAACGTTCGTATCGTATCGATAGATTTTCACGTTATTTTAGATCGATTGCGATAATTGTAATTAAGAAGGAAGAGAAGTTGTCTTGGAGTGGATGTCTTTTTTCAAGGATAGTATAAAAGTATAAAACTCAAATATAAGTATCAAACATAGGGATAAAAGAATGCATTGCTTTATACTATTTGAAGTATAGAGAAGTTAGGAAAAGAGATGTGCACGAACGTAATAATACTTGCTCTCCTGGAATTTGTATTACAGCAAAGTGTGAAAGTGTACGAATTTCAGCCGCTAGATAGATAGATCCGCGGAAACACGACAGGCAGAAATACAGAACTTACTACTGCCGCGAACTATGCCCGGAAAAGCGTGCAACGCTTCCTGCAACTCATATCCCAAAAGCACGTAACAGCAGAATTGCGGAGCTCCTCGAGGAAGGAAGAAACAGTCGACCAATTTAATTGGACGTCGACGATGCATTATTCCACTTTTAGGAACAAACAACAACGTAACGTCCGTACAAATCACGCTTTTCCATCGACGAATCTGCAGAAATTGCGCTTTACCGTCGACGGATCTGCAGTTCTTTTTCCTGTTAGCAAAACTGAGGTGAATACAAATTCCAACCAACCGCGATTGGTTTACACAAACTTATTTATGTACTGCTTACAAGAAATTGCTATTTATTTACTGTACAGTATAAATAATCCGAGAATCGTTTAAGATTATAAAAGATATTTAAAGGTGTTTGTAACGTTCTGAGCACTAACATCGGGATATTATGACTAAAATCGGTTCAAATAGGACGTATTGAAAAAATAGTGGAAAATTGATAATTCAAAGTCAAAGGTGGAACCGTATGGTAGCTACGAAATTCAAGACTTATTGTCAGACTCCCAATTAACAGTCTCGAGTTCAAATTTTCATCATCTTTGGATTATTTTTCCTAGACAAAAATATATACTTATTACATCATAGTAGCTCCTCTATAGCTCGTAAACCTTTTGATATCAAATTCACCTGTAATTACTAACAATCAAATATCATTATTTTATCGAATTCATATAAATAACATTGTCGCAAAAATCTACAATGATTTTAATCAAATTTACGATACGAGAGTACTTGTCAATTTTTACGACTATTGAAGGGAGTAAGATGCGATACTCTGAAATGAAATACGGTGAAATGTCCTTCCATGTCCATCGAGTTCGATCCCATACCCAGATGCGTCTCGGATCTGTCAGGAAACTCCTCTGGAGTGTCTGGCAAGTAACGTAAGACTCATCGAGCACCGGCCAGTACTCGAAGTTAGTAGCCGAGGTAATCTTAGCACACTTAATTGGACGTTGATGAGAGTGGCGGAGATAGGTGCTTGTCGCAAAGTGCTGAGTTTGCGGGTAAAACTAAGCCTCTACGGGCGGCCACGTCACCACCCATTTTACCCGAGTGCTGAAACTTCTATTCGAGGTGCACTTTGCCCGAAGACAGGAATCGAAGCGGTTTCGACGCACACAAGGACGAAGGGACTCGGGTGGTTGACCCTACTGTAACCCTTTCAGGAAAAATTGCCTCTCGAAGCACAAATCTTTGTTTTGCGATTCGTGCCGTGGAAAGCAGGTCGAGCTCGCCTCTATGTTGAACGAACGGTAGCGATGATTTTCGAGGAGTTCTTTGCGAAAATCGCAGTTTCTTCTGACAATGAGATGGGATGTCAAGACGGTGGGATAAGATTCGGGTTAGGCAAGAGACGATGTATGTTCAGTTTGCTTTATGCCGTTGGATCTCATAATTTCCGTTTTTCCATCGACTTCTTCGACGTTGAGGTATTTCACTTTGCTCATGCCACTTTTCTTCGGGGTTATCGTTGATGAATTTCTTTGGTGATTTTACGAAATACCAGATGATTCGTAGAAGATTGTACGCGTTGTAGGGATTTTCGTAACAAACATTTTAACAGAGCAGCTCAATTGTACAACCGTAACAAATTTAACCGCTTAGCCTACAATAACGTGTAGCACTCGTGGAGCGACAAATGGAACAGGGCATTTTCAAATTGTCTAAAAAAACCTGTAAAACTGAAAATATCAATCGGGCGTGGCGCAACAAAATTATTTCTATAATATTAATATTATGCTGAATTATATGATATGTAAAGGATCACTGAGCAATTTTATTTTTGCAATTTAATTCTGAATCATTGCAGTTGTAACCACAAACGAAGTCGTGGGGCAAGGGGTTAGAATACTATTTTTGACCAAACGAAAAAACGTTGCTCTGTCCTTCGACAAAATAAAGTGACAGCATTTATTGCAGAATAATCTCTGTAATGTCATTTCAGTTTCCCAGAAATAAAATATCCCGGTTACTATACTATTGTTGTGACGTTACGGGTTGCCGCTGGTGGCGACACGGGTGGTGTTAGATTTAGACTTTGTAGATTGGATCATGGCTGTAAAATATAGACCTTCTGGCAAAAAGGAAGTTTGATTTTACCGATCGCAACACAGTCCTTTTTCCTTGTGAGAACGAAAATACAGGGTCCACTGTGTCGGATAATTGCACGGAACAACTATCTTTACTTACTATCGTTCCTCAATTTTCGCTCATGGTTTACTCTTTTCTCTGCGTATCCGCCTTTTAGAATATTCGAGATACATTGAAAGGGTCAGGTGAAGAGAGTAGATTTTTTATTAAATTTTCTTTATGTTTTCAAAGTTAGTCTCTTCGAATCGAAATTACTATAGTTTGAGAATAGGCAAAGTGGCTCAATCACGATAAAACAATGTACTGCCGCAGCCTTGAAGCATCGTTTAGGTAAAAATTTCTGGAATGGCACGGTGAATTTTCACAACAGAGAGATTATAATAAAGGGGGCACAACAAAAAGCGAGCGAGGAAGAAGCGAAACGAAAAGAGAATTTGCCGGGGAACGGATACGAATGAAACGAAGAAAAAAAACGACGCAATCGGTATAATCCGAGAATATTTTTTTTGTTTTCTCTGTTTCAAGTAAATGCACTTTCAGCTAATTTACTTTCTATCCTATAGAAGTGCACACTCATCGACGATATTTCTACGAATAACTTTCGTGCAATGATCAAAATTCGGTATAACGACATTTTTCCCCTTCTCACCGAATTCAACATGTGCATTATTATTTTCGGCTTGTACTTTTGCAATTTTACACTTGGAAAAATTACCATTTTATTCCGAGCCTTCGTTGCATATTCTTCCTCGATGGGTAATTCCTGCGGAAATTCTTTCTTATTAGCGTTTCTTTTTTCCGCGTCCGTTTTTTTCTCCCCGTTGTTGCAAAAATGTCGAGATATTTAAATAATTCCTTATTGAAAAGGTACACCGATATTCTCCACGTTTCGAAATAGAGCAGTTACAGAGCCTCCGTGGCTTCGGCTGCCTTTATATTTGCTTAACATTAGATTCCAGTCCTTGAGCTCGAGCAGCGGGTATGTAGGTCGTCATGTTTGTCATATTCTCATTACGTATCGCTACTTGCCACGTTAAGTCGTTTACAAATATGTCCTGGCCTCTGAGATTCAAAGTCCGAGATAATTACTTCAATTACTGTGTACAATTAGGCGAAGTTGCCGTAGTAAGTTTGCTCGCGTATTAACGAATTCAAGTTAAGAATGTAAGCAGGTTGTTCATTATGTTCGTGACAGGAAAATCGACTCTGTACGTTGACGTTAAATTATATTTAACTCATACGTTTGCTACCAAGGCCGCATATATGCGGCGTCCCGACTCTTGTATCAAAACTCACCGCCACGAATGTGCGGTGTGAATTCTTTACTAGTTTATGATAACTTATTGCAACAACTATAAAATATATGTTCATCATATGTGTTCTATATACCCCGAATTTCCGGGATCTCCCACGTGGGGGTAGGTGGGTAAGAAACACCAAAATAGAAAACTTACTGTGGAAGGTTATCTTTATGACACTACAACGTAGTCGCGCCTTCGTTTCTTACCCACCTACCCCCACGTGGGAGATGCCGGAAATTCGGGGTATATAGAACATTCTGGCGACCGTGACAGGACGTGGGTAAGATTGTACTGTACGAAAGTTAACCTGAAAAAATGGAAGTTGCGAAGAAAGCGAGGTCGGTGCAACGTGCGTCATTTACAAAGTGCTTGAACGGTTTTAAAGGGAAATGTGCTAGTGCAGATGTGACTCAAATAGAAAAAACAATTGCATTCCAGTTATTAGAATCGAAGCTGCATCAACTTGAGGAAGCAAATACGAAATACATAGAGCTCTTGATTGCATCAACGACCGAAGAAAAAGATATAGAAATTGATATGGAGTCACATGAGAACTATAAGTTAGAATTTTTACGAGCCAAATTACTGATGAATGCCCAGATGGAAAATCGAGAAGAGAGAATTGCTGAAAATGTGATCACTGCACGTAACGAAACTAAACCTTTCAAACGGCCGACATTAGAAATACCAAAATTTGGTGGCGGTGTCGGCAATTGGCTTCAGTTCTGGTCACATTTCAAAAAGATACACAACGACGCGAGTATTACGGATGAAGACAAGCTAGAATACTTAAAACAAGCCGTAGAGAAGGGGTCGAGAGCTGAGGCTGTTGTGCAAGGATTCCCAACAACCGCTGAAAACTATAAAAAGGCATACGCTAGTTTGAAGAACAGATTTGGCCGCGACGAGTTATTAGTTGAATATTATACGCGCGAATTACTTTCCTTAGTGCTGCAAAATGCTACGAATAAAGGAAAGAGATCGAGTGTGGCTGAAGTCTACGACAAAGTCTCAGCCCACATACGCGCACTAGAAACGTTGGGAGTTACGACGGATAAATGTGCTATAATGCTGCACCCATTAGTGGAATCTTCGCTTCCTGAGGAGATTCTAAGAACGTGGCAACGCTCGACTATGTCGAACGAATCAATCGAAGGAAAAGAAAACAGCGACCGTTTGACGAGGCTACTGCAATTCCTAGAATCAGAAGTCGAGAATGAAGAGCGCATCAGCATGGCAGTTCAAGGATTTACTACGCGATCGAACGAAAAGAAAGCAAGCACTAAAGGTGAAGGTAAGACGAAGATAGAGGCAGATCAAGAAGTAGCCTCAGCCAGCGCTTTGTTATCGACCGAAAACAAACGTAAACACTGCGTATTTTGTCGCGAAAATTACGAGAATGCCGCGTGTGAGAAAGCAGGAACCATGTCTCTGGGATCACGAAAAAATGTGCTCAAAGAGAACGGATGTTGTTTCAGATGTTTGAAGCGCGGTCATCTATCGCGAGATTGCAAGGTTAAAGTAACCTGTAGTTCGTGCGGCAACCGACACGCGTTTTTGATCTGCAACGGACCGCCGAATAAACGCGGCACTGAGTCGAATAAAATTGAAATATTAACAGAAAAGAAATTACACGAACATAATTTAGCGAGTTTTTGTAATGTACCTGATGTATACCTGCAAACCTTACGCGTGGTTTTATATTCGGACAATCGTGAACGAGTTGTGCGTGCATTAATTGACAGTGACTCGCAGCGGTCGTACATAAAATCCGATGTCGCTGGTTATCTAGGTTATGAGCCGATAGATAATATGGAAATTTCACACTCTTTATTCGGTGGCGTGAACACGAAGAGTCAACCACATAATATTTATCTCGTGCGTATGAAAAATATTGATAGCGATTATGCGTGCAATTTCCGAGCTATAAATAAAGAAATTATCTGTGCTGACATACCGAGTGTTAAAAAGGCAGAGTGGTTCAATGAATTAACGGAGAACAATATTGTACTGAACGACGTAGATACGAATACAAATGTATTCGACGACAAAATTGAACTATTGTTAGGTGCTGATGTCGCAGGTAAGCTCATGACAGGCAGGAAACACAATTTGAGCAATGGACTTGTGCTCATGCAGACTACGTTAGGTTGGACGGTAATGGGAAAGACGCCGCTCAGTAAGCACAAAGACTTTGCCACTAAAACGTTTGCGAATTTTGTAATTGACGCAAAACTTAGCGATTTATGGGACTTGGACGTACTCGGGATTAGAGAACCGGTTGAAAAAACTAATCGTCTTTTAGAGAGTAGAAATGTTAAAGACCATTTTCTAGAGACTGTTATAAGAACCGAGAGCGGGCGTTATTCCGTAGATTTACCATGGGTTAAAGATCACGCACCAATTTCGCGGAATTTCGAGTTAGCCAAGAGACGGTTGGAAAAAACTATAACTAAATTAAATAACGAAGGATTATATAGAGAGTATAATGAGACATTCCAAGAGTGGATCAAAGAAGATATTATTGAAGTAGTACCTGAAATAGAGTTAAATGCATTTTCTCATTATCTGCCACACCGACACGTAGTAAAAATAGGTAGTACTACTAAACTAAGACCGGTCTTCGATGCGTCAGCGAGTGAACGAGGCTTCCCGTCTTTAAATCAATGTCTCGAAAAAGGGCCAAATTTGATCGAGCTTATACCCTCGGCGTTGTTAAGATTCCGAGAAAATGAAACCACAGTAATCGCGGACATAAGAAAGGCGTTCTTGCAAATTGAAATAAATAAAAAGGATAGAGACTTTCTACGATTTTTATGGATTTCCGACGGCGAGTTAATTGTACTTCGACATAAAAGAGTCGTCTTCGGACTTACGTGTAGTCCCTTTCTGCTTGAAGCAGTTATTGAATTACATACGCTTAACGCATTAAATGAAACGAGATGGTCTCGAGACATTGTGAAAAGGCTAATGAAGTCATTTTACGTTGACAATTGTACAACTAGCGTAAAATCACTCGAAGAATTGAATTCCTTTATTTCGCAAACGACCGAAATAATGGCTGCAGGAGGTTTTGATTTGAGAGGCTGGGAGTTCTCTCGGGATTTTGCAGAGAAACCGACGACCCTCGTATTAGGTATTTCATTTAACAAACTGCGTGATACTTTATTGATTAATCCATCCGTGTTAAAGGAGCAATGCTTAGAAATTGTAACGAAAAGAATAATTCTGTCTGCGGCTCACAAAATCTTCGATCCAGTAGGATTTACGAGCCCGGTTACACTACTACCGAAGTTACTTTTAAGACAATTACATAACCAAAAAATCGGTTGGGACGAACCTGTGGATGAAAAATTAAAATTCGAATTTTTGCAATGGCATTCGCAGTTAGGTTATTTAAAGGAAATAGAAATAGATCGAGCATTTGGGACGGGAGATATTTCAATTCATACATTCTGCGACGCTAGTCAACGTGCATACGCAACCGTGTCCTTTTTACGCGTTGAAAAAGAGAAAGAAGTCGAATTGAAGTTTTTAGCTGCGAAATCGAGAGTTGCTCCGGAAAATACCTCAATTCCGAGATTGGAACTATTAGCGGCATGCATTGCGAGTCGACAAACTAACGAAATCATTACAGCATTAAATTACGAAAAAATACCGATCTATTATTGGTCTGATTCGTCAACGGCGTTAGCTTGGATAAAACGGGACGTACAATGGTCCATATTCGTATGGAATCGAGTACGCGAAATAAGACAGCTGACCGCGACGGGCACCTGGAAGTATGTACCGGGCGAGCTGAATCCGGCGGATCTACCTTCGCGAGGTTGCCAAGCGCGACAGTTGCTTGAGTCGCGTTGGTGGGAGGGCCCTAGGTGGCTTCGCGAGGATCCGGAAAGGTGGCCGAACGCGCTCGAATCAACTGACGAAAGTTTGGTCAATGCGGAAGTAAAAAGAACCAAACAAATTTCTTTGGTGAATTTAACCCTTTTAGTGCCGGACGACGATATATCGTCGTTCGCTACAATTGCCAAAAGTGCCAACGACGATATATCGTTGTGCGTGTAATACCGCCTTATTCTTCGCATTGCGAGAAAGCTTTATCTCAAAATAAATTTATAAATGATCTAATTTGATTGTAAATGATCGAATTTCGTTGCAAAAGAATTTAGAAACCAGTTTTGGTGTGACTTTTTACACATTTTCTACCGGTGAGTACCGAGACTCTGTTTACGCTGGAGCGATACGATGGAGACTCGACATCAAACAATCTCCTAGCACCGAAATCGAAATGTTTATGATAGTTATCTGAGAGTTCGTATGCCACGCCGTGCATCGAGGCTAAAATCTTTCTTTCAGTCTTTGCTTGACTTTTATAAAGAGCAATTCTAAGCAGTGTTCGAAATATCGAGCAATACCGGAGGCCCAAGTATTCGCAAACTTCCTGGAAGGAGAGAAAAAGTTTGCGTTGTTTGTAGTAGGAAGGGCGGTGGGCCTATGCGAAGATCACGCACAATTTGTATTCATTGTTCTAAAGGGTTACACGGTGTATGCATCAGTAAACATCAATGCTAAGTAAATGATTTGGGGGAGTTATAATAAGGAAATGTTACACATTTGCAATAGCCAGATAACTAAATAGCAATATATATAAGAATAAATAATATACAAAATTATATCATAAATATATTTATAATCATAACATATATTTACGATAATAAAATTTTCTTTCAACGATATTGTATTACCTACTTCAACCACTTGTCTTGTAGCAGATAAAATCCGTTTGTCGCCCGCACTGTACTATCGAGTTATCTTTTATTTTTGTGTGTGAAATGACATAAATTTTTTTACAAAATAAATTGGAAATGTAAATTATATGTTGCGTACTAAGTGGTTTATGTAAAGTTATGATGAAACAATGCCTTTCCCTATGTGTAAAAACGATTTGAAAGAAGGAACTGAATTTTTATATTCTTTATAATAATTTATAATTGTATTATTCATATTATTTTCAATTGATATTGAAGAATTAGTATCACTTCTTTATTCTCTATTTTTTCCTGAATCCGTTGCTTTTTTAATCATGTAAATATCATTTGTAGTTTGATTTTTATAAGCGTTTTTCCAAATCTTTGTATATTTGTCAAATTCGACCGGTTATCTTCGCATAGGCACTCGTTTTTCGCCCGGCACTAAAAGGGTTAAAGGATGATCCGGAAAACGACATAATTGAAAGGTTTTCATCCTATGAGAAATTGATTAGATTTTTGACAATAATATCGAAGTTTAAGAATTTTAAACTTAAAAGAGAGTACAATGGTAACAGACTAACATGCGAAGAAATAAAGAGAACCGAAATAAAATTTCTGAAATATTTACAGTCAAAAATGTTTTGCGAAAAAGATGAACGATTAACAAATTTAACTATTTTTATAGATAAAGATGGGCTAATTCGTTTAAAAACTAAAATTGTTCAAAGAGATGACCACTTTGCATTTTTATACCCGATAATATTAGATCGCAAAAACAAAGCAGTTGAGTTACTGATTCGAGATGCCCACGAGCGTAATTGTCATGCCGGAGTTCAAACAGTCATGTGTCATTTACGAGAACGATTTTGGATATTATCGATGCGTAGAGCTGTAAGATCGGTAATTTTTAAGTGTGTGATATGTAAACGATTTAGCGCTCAAAGAATAGAAGAGGAAGTACCTCCTTTACCGCTGAATCGTGTAAGAGATGCACATGTGTTTGAAATTGTTGGAGTCGATTTCGCGGGGCCAGTTTTCCTAAAAGGCGAGAAAAAAGCCTGGATTTGTTTATATACATGCGCGGTTTACAGAGCCGTACATTTAGAGCTCGTTTCGTCGATGTCCACAAACGCATTTCTAGAGAGTTTACGGCGGTTTATAAGTCGACGCGGTAGACCCGAGATAATTTACAGCGACAACGGGAAAAATTTTGTTGGAGCCGATAACGCGTTCGCGTTTTTAAACTGGGATGTGATCGCAAAATATAGTACGACGAAACGAATTGACTGGCGTTTCAGCCCTCCTAGCGCACCCTGGTGGGGAGGATGGTGGGAGCGGTTGATCGGGATGTTGAAAGTAATTTTGCGTAAAGTTTTAGGTAGAGCCTGTCTTGACTATGAAGGGATGTGCACAATATTGTGCGATTGTGAACTTACTCTCAATTCCCGACCACTAACTTGTACTTCGGACGATCCGAACGATTTGAAAGCTCTTACACCTTCGATGTTTTTGTGCGATATTAGTACGATCGAGACTCCCGATATTGATATAGTAAACAAGATAGATTTAAGAAGTAGTTTTAAACGCAGACAAGAAGTCATGGAACATCTGAGAAATAGATTCCGTAAAGAATATTTGAGTCAATTGATCTTAAAAGGTAATAAAAAAGAATCAAGAAAAATTCAAATCGGTGATGTAGTAATCGTGGGAAATGATAATCACAAACGAATTAATTGGCCTTTGGCGCGTATAGAGAAACTGATCGCAGGGAGAGACGGCAAAGTACGCGTCGTCGAACTTAAAACGAAAGACGGAAAATTCATGCGTCCGATACAGCGAGTCTATCCGCTAGAAATTGGTAATCAAACAAAAGAGACAACAATTTTACGGGAAAAGATAGAAGAAAAAAGATTAAGCGAGGAAGGAAGCAAGGATTGCGTGCGGTCTGTTCCAACGAAAATGTGTAATGACTCGGATACCCACCCGGAGACAAAAACGCGAAGCGGGCGCTTAGTCAAAAGACCAACATTTTATGAGTAGGCGTGGTGATTTGGATGCAATGTATAATTCGATTAGTTTTAAGTTCTCATTGTACTACTTTTTTGTATAGTTGTAAGACATTGGGTTGTCGAAAACAATACCCTGATACTGACTGTTGCTGTTCGTTTTGAGTCTCAGACTCAAAAGGTGGGAGGATGTCGAGAAAATATCATTGCGAACCCTGTCGAGCCCGCTTTTATCGACGGGTCCGACGCGTGACGTATGTCCGGTGGCATTGTAAAGGAAGTGGAGAGAACGTGCTAGCGTAAAGAGGCATTCTGTAAGAAACGAAGGCGCGACTACGTTGTAGTGTCATAAAGATAACCTTCCACAGTAAGTTTTCTATTTTGGTGTTTGTTACCCACCTACCCCCACGTGGGAGATCCCGGAAATTCGGGGTATATAGAACAATATGAACCGTGATATTTGAAAGTGGTACAAGTAAATACATGTGCAAAAAATTAATGGTCATGGCTTTCAGGGGTTGTTCTACACCTATGGATTGATGGAGATTTGAGAAAAAGACCGATCGGAAAATTCGGGAAAAGGGTAGAAAGGGTCGTCTTGTTACGCAGGCAAAATGTCAAAGAGGAACCATTGGTCAGAAACGAACCGTTTTCTTGCAAATTAACTTTTAATTGGTTTTCACCGATTAAAATTTTGCCCATAAGGCAGCCTTCGGGTCGCCGACCTTTCGAAAGGAAACACATGAGTTAAAGCAGAGGCGACATAAACTATATGTGTCTCCATAGCCTAGAAATAATTCCGTTTTTAATCCATAAAGGCACATGTGAATAATGCAAATATTTTAATAGAATCGTTTTCTTATGATATCTATGAGAATCGTGAGACTGCCGATAATAAAGTCGATTTGTGAGGAAACTAGTTCCAATGAATATTGCTGGAACAAATGGTTGTCACAGAGGATTTTGTAATTTCTACAGCATGCAAAACTTCCAGGAATTGTTTCTTATAATTAGAAAATTACTAGGTAAATACATGTGCCGTTCATATTGAAAGTGGAATGTGTCATTTGCACAACAAAAGATGCACAACGTGAGTTTTCAATGACTCCAGGAAATTATTTATTCTAAGAAAAACATAAGTATCCAGAATAACAAGTACAAGTAAATCTTCACGAAAATGTCCATTAATATTTTTAAGCACATTAAAACCTAAATTCTAAATATCTCATTTTAAAAGGGAAATGATTTACGCCATTTTCAAAACGAGTGATTAATACAATGTTTGTCTTTGGCGACACTTTTTAAAATTTTGCTAAAGTTTATTATAGGTATTTAGTAGTCATTTGAAAGAATCTAAAGTCCAATTTTCGAGAACATGAATTTATCGCTTGCTTCATGTTCCATCAATATACGTTATCATGCGATAGAACGACTTTATAGAAACCATAAAACATTTAATTATTTAACGTAGTTGACAATTATCCCATTACAGAGAACTGAACACGCATACCTAAACAGAAGTCAACATTTTTTGAAAATAGGGAAGGAATAACTTAGATCAGGCTGTTGAATTAGTTACACGCCGCGAGCCTTTTCTGAGTCGCTCCGCCTGCTTCTCCCTCCCAACTATTTTACCCAACCAGGAATGACTTGCCAGACTCAGCGTATTACACGAGTATAGTGGCGCTTTAGGGCGCCATTCGCCTCTGTTCGCTCGCGCTGGAAAGACGCCGCGCACGCCGATTACGGGAAAAAAAAATCGATGCGCGTATCCCGTCGACTGACGTTATCTGTCAACGAACAGTTTCAGATCGCGTCACATGGCGTTTAGGTTAAAACAAAAGTATTACTAGTAAAAAAGTATGCTCAGATATGTCTTGAATTAAATGCGATTAAGAGATTTTAATGTTTTTGGACTTCCGGCGGTGGTTTTGCAAATTCGGCAGAGAATAGTGATAGGAATAACATTGAAAAACTTATATTGTATCTCAAAATACCAATGGAAACATTGAGGGTATCTAATTTAAACAACGTAAACATATATTTCTATTTGTGAATATATGTTTTCATTCAATGTAGATATATATTTCTGTACAAACAATGAAGTTTTCCTTCAAGTAAAGTTGAAGAAATAAATAAATAAAAAAATTAGTATTGCATCGATATTATCTCCACAATATTATGAAACTTTTATATATACATATAACATTTTCTTCTAAAATAAATGGTTCTACTCTGCATACATTTATACACACAACCATACATACAACAATCATAACGATAGTTTATTAAAATTATATCTGTAGCGTGGCGAAAATTATAAACGCTCGAAGCGACGAGCTTCGGAAGGTTTCGAGAGGCCTCTGGAGGCCTCGAGACGCATCGAGACGCATCGAGAAGCATCTAGAAGCACCGAGAAGCTTCTGGAAGCTTCGGGAAACATCGAGAAGCATCGAGAAGCTTCGGAGATCGGCAATGGACCGCGGAAGGGAGTGGAGGCGCGAAGCGCGAGACCGCGAGACCAGGCCTGACGACGGGGTTGTTGATTTCGGAGACCGAGGGTAGCCAACGGTCCAGTATAAAAGAAGGTGCACGACACGACAGAATTCTTCTTCTGCGCCGAGAGAGAGAACGAGGTAATCCACGGTCGCTCTCGGTACGCAGAATAGGGACCTCTGGCAGGAGAGTACGGACGCTTTTCCTGGACGCCTGCTAGAGGGAAACGGGAGAGTACGGGATTGTTCCTGGGTCCTCGATTCGGTATGGAGAGTACAGACGCTTTTCCTGGACGCCTACCGATCGAGAGTACAGAGCATATCCTGGACGCCCAAATACAGTAACGACACGGGAGAGTACGGGAGTGTTCCTGGGTCCTCGTTTCGGTATGGAGAGTACGGATGCTTTTCCTGGACGCCTACCGAACGAGAGAGTACAGAGCATATCCTGGACGCCCGTCGATAAAATAGAGCCGCGTAATTAGAGTCACGGGTGGAATCGCGAAAAGTTATATTTGTACAGAATCATTTTCATAGTCAAGCCTAGTCGATTTTTCGGTCGATTCTAAATCTATTATGTTTGTTCGTGTTTTTCGTTAAAACCTTATTGTCCGCTCTACCGATCCTATCTGTATATTATCCATCTTCCTCGAAAGAGAGGTAATGAATAAAATGAAATTTTTTCCCAGAAAACCTTTTCCTGCTTTACCCTGCGTTCCACATCCACGATCGAGCTAGGGCTACATATCCAGTAATCTTGAATTTGTTACCTCTTGTTTCTTTAATTCATATGCATACTAAAGAAACAGTTGTGTTACGATCTAGCACGCGCACGTATAAATTAATGTTCAACGCAAATAATTTAAAAATACGGCGACAGCAAAACGTTAGCTCTCGCGTCAAAGAATACATTGTTGCCGCCACGGTCGACTTAGCAAGAGATTTTAACCGGTTGAGAGTCAAGCAGCGAAAACGCGCTTCTTTCATTTTGTATCGAAGAATGCAACAAAGTAAAATTTCAATGTTTTTCTGCTAACAATCTGTTAATCACATTTAATTCAAGACATATCTGAGCATACTTTTTTACTAGTAATACTTTTGTTTTAACCTAAACGCCATGTGACGCGATCTGAAACTGTTCGTTGACAGATAACGTCAGTCGACGGGATACGCGCATCGATTTTTTTTTCCCGTAATCGGCGTGCGCGGCGTCTTTCCAGCGCGAGCGAACAGAGGCGAATGGCGCCCTAAAGCGCCACTTTACTCGTGTAATACGCCGAGTCTGGCAAGTCATTCCTGGTTGGGTAAAATAGTTAGGAGGGAGAAGCAGGCGGAGCGACTCAGAAAAGGCTCGCGGCGTGTAACTAATTCAACAGCCTGACTTAGATTACTGTTATAGTTTTTAGCACAAATTATACTTTACTAAAAATGCTAATATTTTATTTTCTTTTATACCGCCTCTTTCTGATAAAAACCGATTAAGGCGAATTTAAATTTATTTAGAGATAGAAGGTGTCACGTAACTGAACTTTCAACGCCTCTTTTAGTCGGAGTTTCCTGAAGGAAATATTCTCCGAAAGTGGTAGTCAGCTCGTTAAAGTAAGAACAGTAACGGAGCTAAAAGAGAAGAGGGGGATAAAAAAAGAATAACAATTTTAAATATAACGGCACGTTTCACTTTGAAATCGTAATCGTTGAAAGAAATTTCATTAGGTACCTACATTCGTTTCTCCGTTCTTCCTTAAACGACCTGGCGCAATGATTTACAAAGCCATTTAACTTCCAAGTTTCGTTTACTCGAAATACGAAATTACAGCTTAATAGAAAAGCTGTGCCCTATACAACTATCGTGATTTAAGTGCACCGCCAAGTTTCCCAACAGTAGCTACCCGAGCCTTTGGCTTATTTCGTTCTCCGACACGATTAACGTTTTCGCTCAAGAAACGGACGAAATTTACTTTATCGTTGTGTGAGAAAGAATCACGTTTAACCCAATGTTTTTGCTTCATAAATGATTCTTTATAGCCTGATATTTTATTTTTTGGGTTTTTCCTCCGAGATAGAATACTTTTTTTTAGTGGCTGACCAACGAAAATAGTTAATACGTTCGGAAAGAAGGCAACTTATTCAAGTTGAGAAATGTTTTAAAGATAGCATTCTATTAAATGTTCTATATTTCTACAATAAATCTTAAGTGAAAAGTTAAAGTACCTACTTGTCGCAGAAGGTTACGTCTCGGAAAATTTCTTTAAAACTTAATGAAACAGGTATCATTTTATTAAAAGATACGGTTCTTTTGAGTTTAATGTATTCGTTGAAAAAGAAAGACGAACGAGCTCTAATACTAGCTTATCGAGGGACTAAATGTGCCCATAATTATGAATGTTCACACCACATTATTATAAACTAAATTAATTCAATGTAATTTTTATGATATTATCAAAAATGAACCATTACTTATGTAAGAGGGTTTTTGCGAAGCCCGCGCAAATGTTCCAGGTTCCGGGCTGTAAGCGCGAAGACGCCCTCTTCGTGTATAGTAGTACCTTTCTAGAATCCTGTGTGTTTCCTTTTCCTTCGTAACGAATTATAAGGTTCGAGAGCAATGAGTTAAGTATATGTAGTTTATATCGTTGTATAATTATGAATATAGTGTATCATAAGGAACAAATGGTGTTTATTTACTTGAGACATTAAGAATAACCTAATACTTTAGATAGTGGATGCAATTTCAACATTATATGAAATTCATTTAGCGTTAGTTAGTTAGTTAGTTAATATATTTATTTCAACCGAAGCCAAGGAATGAGTATGGAATACAAACATCTTTACGGTAAGTTCATACGTAACATATACAATATATAAGATAATTCGTACTTTGTTCGTACATTACAACGCAATTAAATCTTTAAAATATATAAACTGAAAACAAACAATAAAAATCTAAAAAGATACTAACAATTACGTACAATACTTCTTTCTCATTTTAACAATTTCAAATAGCCAATTTATTATTTCACCATTCTTTTTTCCTTCCATTAATTCCTCCACTGACCACTTGCAACGTTGTATTTTTTCGCATCCCCTTGCATAGTGATCTAAAGTACCCTCTCCTCTTTTACAAATAGAACATTTTCTTTTATCATCATTTAACCAATATTTATTATATTCCTCAAAACCTCCACATCTTACATTAGCTATAAGCTGTTGTCCTATCTCGGCCCCCAATTTGCCAAATATTCTGGTAATCTACCCATAACTAGGTGTTCGGTTTCATTCAAAATTCAGGAGTTTAATTATTTCGCGGAATCCTTCTTTAAAAACAGACAATGCATGTCCAGGAAATCTTAGAATTCAAGGCTGACAGGGCCACCGGTCCCGTTAGTTTTTATCACCTTCATCCAATGTTCATTTCAAAATTTGTCCGTACAATAGAGCAAACCTTTTCCCTGGCATGCACAGCTGTCCGGTCCCGCGTAAATAATAGGCTTAAGGTACGAGCGACTTGGCTATTTCTGAGGAAAATTAATTTAACTTCAACATGTGCGCACCAGACCTTTAACCATCAAGGGGAGTGAGGGTCTTAAGACCAAGTTCGCACACTCATTCCCCTTTTCCTCAATAGTAATAGCCGTATCATAAACCTTCGCCTGCGCCAACGATTCACCCCCTGCCGCCCTACACGTGCACGTAGGCCTTCCGCCGAGGGTCGACCTGACCCGTGCCATCCTGAGTCCGGACCGCTGTCCCCTCCGCCAGTCCAAGGAAACGCGGAGCGATCCCGCCAAAGTGTTCGCGCGTTCTCGGAATTCCCTAGTAAATTATCATATTTACATAGGAACTCCACCACTTCCGAGGGCACGTGAATCACATTCTTGGGGGCGTAACCAATCGGTGGAAGGGGACATTCGACTCGCGGAAGACTCTTCTAATTTTTGGAAGAGTCATTACAGTTTTCAATTTCCACGAGGCAACAGTCTTTCATCCGCTAAACACTTTTCTTCAAAACACGTATCCGCTACAATTATTGTTACATTCATACATGTTCATCGTTAGTTGTTGTTGTTCTTCTTATTTTTTGTAATATTGTTTGCACATATTTTTTGTTATCCAATAAACCGTTAAAACAAGTCACGGCTTATTAATTTAAACCGCGACGTACCGGGAGTTGCTAAATTCACGGTACACTAGGAAATTCATTTAGTGTTAATTATGAAAGCGGTCTATGTCAAAAATTTAAAAAAAATTATATAAACATACCCTTAAATTTTTTGTATCTAATCATTCCTTTCTACCGAATGACCGTGATTTTTGGTTGATAGAAATGAAAATAAGAAAAGTAAATTATTTATACAATCCTGAGCATTACTATGAATTGATAGAAAAGTGTAAAAGAAGAAATACATCTTCGGTAAAACGAATGACGCAGCCGGATATTATTTCACCGAAACCACTAGAAGAGTCAAGGACAAGAAGAGTAAAAAATACCGCGGGCGAATCTGTCTGTTCGCTGCAAATTCAATGGATGAGATTCTTGCAAAATGAACCTTATAAGATGTTCTATAAAACTTCTTTAGATGATCCCAAATTCCACGTTTTGGATCTTTCATGTAAAAGAGGGAGACCAAAAATATACGGAAATATTAAATTACTTCCATTGTATATCACCGCTAGACCAATAACGGAAGCAAACCATAAATATGTTATGTATTTACTACCATACATCCCTCCAGTTTTTCAGGAACATTTTATGAATCTTAAAAACTCACAATGATAAAAGCCTAAACTTGTGAAAACGAATTACTTTTTAAAAATAATTAATAAATGTTTATGAATTATTTCATTAAAGTTATTGTTTCTGATAAAACTCGTAGTTTTTTATTAAATTAAGTCATTTATAGGACATTCAGTTAATTTTGAAAATGGCCTAAGTCAATTCCAACTTTGAAAATAACATTTACGTAGGTATGTAATTCAGGCAAAATTTCATATTCGTAATAAATTTCCATTAAATCTTTGAGGCACAGGAATTCCGTAAATAAAATAACCCATGTTGCACATGCATTTTTTTCTTCTTTTAATGGAATAAAGTTGATCTATATTTATTGACAAAGTTGTATAATAATATAAGTTTTTGAGGTGGGACAAAAAATGTCCCACCATGCTTCTTCACGCATCAAAGAGGTGGGACAATTTTCATTCCACTGTGGCTTAAAAAGTTAATCAAGACTAATAAAATTCTAAATTAAAATGTTGCATAATATAAAAGTATTTTTTAATTCTCTCAAATGCAATTCATTTAGTACATATCTCGAAACCTAGACCACTTTCATGATTATGGGCAGAAATAAACCTAATCCTTCTACATTGTGAAATCTTTTTTAATTTTTGCAAATAAATGTAGTGTGGATAACAACCTCTTGGAAAAATTACTATATTCTCAGGCAAGGATTTCCCGATTCACTACATCCTGTAAGAAGTATTAAGCGCTTCAAGCCAATGTAATGGATGAACAACTGCAATTTAATGGAACGCCGAAGGATCTAATTGAGCGATTTTAAAGATAACGAGGGTACGGTTTAAAGAACCACTAATACTTCGATTTATGATTTATCCAACTAACGGAATTGACCAAAGAAATATACAGTGAATCGATATTCAATTATCAGATATCGCGATGTAGCAACGGGAAAGCACGATAAGAGGTATCACCGATTGAAAACTCCCTTTGAAGCCAGAAATATCGACATTCGCCTGGAAAATGAGTTTCCACGAGGAATGCGGAAAGTCTGCCTGACATTTTGCATGATTCGGCGATTCTTCTAATTTACTAGACCATTCGCTAAGTCTGCTGAATTGTCTACCGTAACGAATTTTTTTATACTTTGTATCTAACTTTAACAATAAGATCACCGTGGCGATTAAAGGATGGCGGATTCGAATAAAAATGGATGATAATAAAGTATGCAATATATCTAGGACTTGACAATTCCGGCGGAAGCTTTCAGAGCTTGGTACAGTTTTAGAAATTTCCATGAAACATCAGAGCGACCGAACGAAAGATGAAATCGGCAATCGGTGACCGTAGAATATTTCGAGAAAAACTATTCTGTAGTCTATTCCAGCGTCAAGAATTTTTTGCACGCCAGAGCCGTCTTTCGAGAAACACCGCCTCCTTCACTCAAACATACAGCCGAGATGTCACTGATTCACAACCACTCTGTAGGCGTCACGCTCGTGCCTATTGGCACTGGCGTGGTAGCGCATTTGGGGCGACAGTCGTAGTTAATCGCTCGCGCTGGAAAGACGTGCCTCGCGCGTCAGTCGCGGAGATCAGAACGACGTGCGTGGCACGTCGACTCAGAATATTTGTTGAGGAACAGTTTCAGATGGCACTACGTCGCATGTAGGATAAGACAAAAGTATTGTTAGTGAAAAAGTATCCTCAGATATGGTTTAAATCAAATACAATTAATATATTTTTTAATGTTTTTGAACTTCTGGCGATGGTTTTGCCAAAATGGACCACTTCATTAAGTCTTACGGCATAAATATAGTATTGTGTTCCAGTACGCACATTTGTAAATTAATTACTAGCGCAAATTGTTAAAAATAACTATCCGATACTAGAACGCTAGGCTTCCTCGTATTAAAGAATACATTGTTGCCGTCGCGGTCGCTGCGGCCCATGCGACGTAGTGTTATCTGAAACTGTTCCTCAACAAATATTCTGAGTCGACGTGCCACGCACGTCGTTCTGATCTCCGCAACTGACGCGCGAGGCACGTCATTCCAGCGCGAGCGATTAACTACGAATGTCGCCCCAAATGCGCTACCACGCCAGTGCCAATAGGCACGAGCGTGACGCCTACAGAGTGGTTGTGAATCAGTGACATCTCGGCTGTATGTTTGAGTGAAGGAGGCGGTGTTTCTCGAAGGACGGCTCTGGCGTGCAAAATATTCTTGACGCTGGTCTATTCTGTACAGTATATAGAGTCATTTCTTCATAATAGATTTTATTTCTTCAGCGGAATGGACAAAATGAAAATTCTTCGGCGTATTAAGATATATAGAACTGAGTAAATATTATTATGAATTATAGGTCTCCCCGAAAAACGATATGTCTAGGATTTTATGTTGAACACTGAAAATGAGTTTTATTAAAATCCAGGAAAAATAAAGAGTACGTTTAAGTGATATATGGAATCAGGCGGGAGCACTCCTATAAAAGAACTTACAAGTTTTTGACAACAAGTTTGTTAGAAGAAAAGGACGTAGAAAGAAATTGTCATCATGGAGAGTACGCTGGCACAGTGGATTCGTGCGGAGTACGCTGCTTGAATCGGCTACCGTGAGATTCTCTCTTTCACGATTCTACAAATATATAAAATGTAAATGTAACAGTAATTTCTCTTTCACTTTACTTTGTTTATCGCTTATTCACAACTTCTCGAACGCTCGCACCCAGTTATTCATTCTACCCACTCTCATACGGCTCATTTTTTCTCTATTTCGATCTTTCTCCTATCTCGTACATGTTATTGTTATAACAATCTTAGGATATGAACAGAAAAACAATTTTAAAGAATTAAACTTTCCAAACAACCTTTCCTCCTTATATCCAACCTTATTTCCTTGATCCACGATTTCTTCGATTGTGTGCACTATAACTCCAAGTTAAATTTTCGAAATAAGTATTTCTTAAAGATTCCTGATATATCGTACAGTATACAGTACGATATGTAACAGAGAAGTAACATTAATGTCATTGAAATTATTCTATCGTCGAATTTTTTAATAGTTTCAATTTGTCAATTCTTGATAATCTTCAAAATTTTCTATTCTCTTTCCAACGCCAAAAGGACCACTTATTATTGTAGAAGTTAAGAACACGTCATTTCTATCACCATAATAGATACTGCATTAACCCATTGACGGGGCATTCTATGACAGTAACAGGCGGAGCGTCAACTAACAAATGGTTTATCCCGTTTAATCTACCAAAGATATCTAATTGTAAGTCTATGACTAGATTCTTTGCTTCCTCTGTTTTCTAAGATTATTCTGACTGAAGAAGGAGACGTGGTTTAGTTTGAATGCCGATGTGTTTTCGAGCATAAGAAAAACTAGACATTTGTTGGACCAGAATTCGTGTAATTTTACTACACTGTGAAAGGATTAACGAAAGTGTCCCGATCCTTTCTTTTTATCACTGACTCTCCATAATAAATCTATGGAAGGAAATATTCCACGAAATTATCAGGTTGCGCGAAGGTCTAATTACGCGGAGGTTTTATTTTATCGAAAGTCGAGGGAGACGATGCTATAAATAACAGTTGAAACGACGCTTGGGAAAGGTGAATGTCTACGTGGAGTCAACTCACGATGCATTGTGCACGGTAGCTTCCTCGTTCTAGGGCTAGCATGTCATTAATAAACCGCTTACCACTCGTGATCTGTTACTGTGATTTGTACGATTCTCGCGCCACACTCGTCAGACAGTGACAGCTAATTATTGAGCGAGTCAATCGTGCAATTGAAATTTAACACGGTGAATAAAATCATTTATAGGTCGATCGATGGAACGACTTTGGAAAGCTGATTACACAGGAGATTGTACGTTGAAAATTGTTTTGATAATTTTCCATAGATGGATCGATTGATTTCTCTATTAATCAATAGAGAATCAAAAATCACTGGAGAATAATATTAATAATCCAGGATATATCTCTCATCTGAGAAACACATTGCACAAATTTCTAAACTTCACGTGATGTACGTAAAATTCTAACGAATATTACAGCATTTTTGTAAGGACTAATAACAATAGAACGATAGAAGGAAGATTATTTTTTGAGGCAGGGCAAAAAGTGTTAGAAGATAAAGTAGTATTTTCATCTTCGCGAAAATCTGTAAAGTGCGGAGTTAAAAGTAGAAAGAATAAAAGTTTGCAACCTTTCGCAAATCTTAAAGGTGGAATTTATCTTACTTCGCGCAGCTTCGACTGGCCGAACGTGAAAACATTTCTTGGTTGCTGCACGTTTTCCTTTTTCTCCACGGTACTACGGGAACTCAATATTTTAAAAGGATTTCAGAAGAAGAATAGAGTCGTGTTGTGATTCGTATGGGAAACTTGCAACGATAAAATACAGTGAAAGAAGGACCGCAAGAATTCACTTCTATATCCTACGCCTTCTCGATTTCACCACATTATCACGGAACGTCTTACTAGTGTGGGATTGGTAGCACCTGTTAAGGAATATCGACATGTGAGATAGAAAATATAGAAAAGTGAAGTATGAATCAGTGTAGTAATTTGTATGATATAAGATAGGTGTGAAATATCTACTCTATTGCATCTCTATAAATTTGAGAAATATTTTAAAAGATGTAGGAATCCGTCAATTTAAGGGCTGTCGTATATCTAGTGTTAGTGTCTTCGAATCGAATATTTTATCGGCAATTATATCTTCAATTTCACTCCGATCGTATAATGGAGGATCTGCAACGTTAAACGGTTTTCAAGTCATCGAAGCTACGATTTGAGTAAAGCGGATCTTCTATAGATGACGATGCAACGATTCGAATTTGCTCCCATTATTTAAGACTTTTGACTTTATCTGTCTAGTTATTGCAAGTATTTTCAAAATTGAAAAAAATACTCAACAATATTCAAATTTTATCACGCTACAGTGCTGATCCACATCAAACTGGAGACATTTTTTGGAATTGACAACTCAAAGCTAGTCTTTATCGCCGCTGTTATTTTGGTGTCCACAAAACCCATCAAAGTTCGGAGTGGAGGTCCTAGATAGCACGCTCGGAAAAGAGCACGAACAAGAGGAAATCTGAAGAGGACTGAGACTTTGAGAAAATGGGAAAAAAACGAGGCGAAGGGTTAACGATAATGCAGGGCCGACGAAACAAGGTGTTACCATCGTTGGCATTACACTTGCTAATGACTCGGAAATGGAATGCCAAGCCAGGCCAAGTTGTGGAGAGCTGCTTCGCGTCCAAGTACGAATACAAGTGTACACACGATCATTAACCCCAATTACGTGGGTGTTGGACAGGTCCGAGCACAACTTCCCTGGTCCATAATGAGCTATTTGTATACTCGTATAACCCACCGTTGCATCAATGACGTTGTATGTGCGTGTGCACACAGTCTCTGTAACTCGCATGTTTTCAAGTGGACACACCCCTTTATATGTGCATGTGCAGACAGATCACACAGAAAGCGAGAGACAGAGAGAGAATTCGTTTCGTTTGTGCACGCGAAAATGTGCCGACATTATCCAAAGTCGTTCGTATTGTAGATCAAATCAATTGAAAATTTCACTCTGAGGCCAACCGCAAAACTTTAAGTTTCAAGTGCAAGAAATTTGCAACCTTAAAAGATTCGCCTCGAAGTTAGCAGAAGCGAGACGGACAAACGAGAAGTTTCTTTCACTTTAAGGAGATATGGGTTTTAAGGAGGATACGTGGCTGGGAAATAAAACGTGAACAAAAGATCCGATAATGGCTTTATCGGAGCTGCGCCCGTCGATCGAGGGAACATTTACTCAGGATACCGGTTTCGACGCCAAGGTTTCAGCTCCACTCAAGATTATCGGTTAGCTGTACTTTTACCTACCGTTACGCTTGATAACGGCGAGTGGATGAATTCTAAGTCCGAAGCTCCCGAGGCTTCGTTTTTCCCAGCTCGACTTCAATGATTCTACGGAGAGACTCTAACTCTCGAGAAGTATCGTTCGATATTTTAACTTACTGCTTGAAGATGATTTATATCCAAGAGCTACTCACCTGAAACATAAAAAAGGTACGATTGGTTAGATAAATAGTCCAGTCAATAGAGCAGTAACTTTGCCATTTTGAGGTGAGTGGCTGAAACCAACGTGAAAATTTGCGTATATGCTTCCATAATAATAGTTCAAAAATTCAGGCTCCTGAACCATCGGGAACATTTGCAAAAAAATTGCAAAAGGGGGTAAAAATGACATTTTCCGTAATATTTCTTTAACTATTAGAAATATGTGAAGAAGCTTTAAACAAAAGTTATAGAGAATTAACTTTTGTACAAAAAAGGTTCTATGCTATTTTTTCGTATTTCTTATAGTTTTTGTACAAATCGCGTTTTAAGTACTAAAATTTTTCAAAAATTATTTGTCAGTTATAAGTAATTCTTTTCTAAAAAAAAACAACTCTGAACGATTCTTTATTATTCTCCGAACATCTTCAGAAGGTTTTTAACTTTATTGTTATTGTTTATTATTATTTAATAACAATTTAAAAATTTTATATTACTAAAGTGAAACTTTTTGTCGTAGGTTCGAATCCCCATGGTGACTTGAGATTTTTTTTTGTCATTTTTAAAAATTGTCAACTACATAACAATAATTAGTTGCTATTTTCAAACATTTAAAAGTATTTTTAAGTACCAGAAAAATATAAATTAACACAGAACCTACTTTTTGCTTTATCGAATTTTTCTAGTCATACTATCTTCTGCGATTTCTATTCGCAGTTATCTATAATAGCAATAGTCTATTCAATGTTACAGTGTTTAATAATATCCGTAATCGCAGAAGATAGTATGACTAGAAAAATTCGATAAAGCAAAAAGTAGGTTCTGTGTTAATTTATATTTTTCTGGTACTTAAAAATACTTTTAAATGTTTGAAAATAGCAACTAATTATTGTTATGTAGTTGACAATTTTTAAAAATGACAAAAAAAAATCTCAAGTCACCATGGGGATTCGAACCTACGACAAAAAGTTTCCAGCGGTTCAGCAGACAAACGCCCTACCAACTGCGCCAAATCACTCACTTGAAAAGACCTTAAAAATTCTTGTAGATAAAGAACCAACATTGTTCACAATTGATTTAATTAATTCGATTCTCTATATTAACATGTAATTGCTTCGTGGCAGCAACACTGAAAGTCACAAAATGAACATACTGTAATCGAATTATGAGGAAATAATAACTGGAGCATGGTGTTTCACATCAAAATGCGTCCCGCAAAGCGGTTTTTGATTTTTTTCACAAGGACGCAGGCGGTTTAAAAATCTGAAAAAAATTGGAGGTAATCATCATGAGTGTTGGTTTGTTACTGTAATTTTCAAAAAGTTGTCACTCGAAGATCTTGATATGAAATCTACTTTTTTCCGTTTTTTTTTGCGTTTGCTCATTTGTTACACTTAGGTTCTTCAATGGAAAAATCTGAAAAAAATCTCGAACATGTATGGTATCGTGTAGAATGTGTCAGAATTTTTTCGAATTTTTTGCACCTCAATAAATAGGCAAAATGGGGCAAAAACCCGTTTTTTAAATTTTCCCCATAACTACCCTTCCGGTCAAGATACAGGGTTAAAAATTTGTACACAATGATCGCCGAGCATTATCTATCGAATGAGACCACCCCCATTGAAATCGGTTCAAGGGCACTTTTGACCACCTTATCCTGCTATACCCTTTGCTTTAAAAACAGATTGAAGTGGATCCTTATCTCTTTCAGGCATCATACGATACATTTGTAATTTAGTTTGTCATTTGTTACGCTCGCAAACAATTAAAATATGTTTATTAAAAGTCACAAACTTTCTTTCCAATTAAATACTTAGAAATAAAGTTGAATCCGCTATTCAAAATTCTGTTTTTAGTAGTTATCAATGTATTGTTATCGCGTACCGAGTATTCAAAAGCAATACAAATTTCAAGCTATAGAGAATTAATACAAAATATTAGAACAATGTCACCTTTGTTTAATTATAATTTAATATCACAACGCCAGGTTTGAATACCCGTAATGGCAGTGGCAGTTAAAGTGTTAATACGTGCTGAGCCTAAATTTTGCATTGTTTAAGTTTCATAAGCGAGAATGGTTTTATTAATACATTGCTATCTTCATACAGTAACACAAGTTGAATTGAATATTCGTAATAAGTTACCTTAGAACTACTACCTATCATATTTTATTGAATGCATAAAACAACGTCGCATAACATGGCTTACGAGCAACAGGAAAACCAATATAGTTAATCGTCCGAGCGAAATGAGATAATGGATCGTAGTTTTTATCATTACTCTCGTATATTCCGCAAACGAATACCGCCCGAGTCAAGCCCTTTGCGATACATTTATCACTCAAATCGACAGAAAGCGCTCATAAATCAGTGGAAATCACAATTACGTGATAAATCAGCTGCGTTGTATTCAACATTCCACCGGCTCGGGTATTCCAAGTTTCTTCATTTTCGCATTAACGAGAATAGTTTGTCCTTTATTTATTCATTGTATCTGCATTTTTTTATTCTATAGTTATTCTGCGAATCTCTCTACTTCCAAATGGACAGTGTTGGGACAACTGGTAAATTCCGATCAAAAAACTAGAATGTTTCGACGGTAATGATATCCTTCCATAGGATGTAGTGTATCTTGAGTACCTTGCGATTTCATAAAATTACACTCAATTTCAATTTACAGAGGCACTTATAGATTTCATTTATTTATGAAAATTTGTAAAGAAACAAGAAGACGAAATATTATATTACAAGGGATAGATATTGATTGATTTTAAATATTTTGCAAAACGCACACCAAAATGATTAAGATTCCAAAAAAGACATTGCTTATTTTTCGACCACTTATCGCTTTCTCTTCATATTTCAGACACATTAGAGGAAGTCCTCACGAAAACGTTTGCATTTTGGAATCTCAGTCAGAAAGGCCAGCGATGACCAAACCTTTCACCACTTTACTTTGGAGTCCTTAAAAGGTTGAAGTCGAAGCTCGAGGTAGCTATTTTTCACAGTCACTTTAACGGTCTACGTTTCTTATCTTTTGTAGTCAAAAGTCTAGGGGTTTTTCCTTTAATAAAAATTTTTGGAACTGTATCACGGAATACAATATGACGACGATACGGTGGTGTGCAGCGTATTTAATTGACACGACAAACAGTGGTAGATATTGATTGATCTTTAGCTACTGTTTTTCTGTTTATTATTTTTCTAGCAACTGAAGAAAAAGGGCGAACAATTTAAGAAAGTTGTCTCGTGTTATATAATCTGATAGCCACATGATGCGTTGCTTATAACTGGTGGCACCTTGGCATCTTTTCTGGATTGACCATAAACAGAGAAGAAAATTATGATTAAGGGTGAAAATAGAGGCTATCGCGCGCCCGCGCGCGTGTGTGTGTGTGACTGTTTAGCAAATGATATTGCTACGCATGGAACACTCAGCATAAAAAGAGTCCGCCTTAAATTGCAGTATCTGTGATCTAACGATAAGCAAGATTACTGGTATAGTACAATGTGGACCAACTCATATCATTTTCGTCCCAAGGAAAAACCGTGTCAAAAAACTTGGGAAGGACGATGGTATTTTGCGAACTTTGGAATCTTACAGTGATATCATGCCATTGTTCTGAAAGGAAGTTCCTCTGCACGTAAAATGCTGTACAAGGAAAATACTACTCCTTTCTGTTTTTCTGAACTTCTACTTCATGAAGAATATTTTCCAATAGTCATCCTATCCTTCCATCTGGTCTTCCTGTTTGAGTCTATCCCTAACCGTGTGCATATGTAATGAATGAAAATTTAAGACTGCATAATAAAATGATAAAGTGACTCAATCAGGCCTCAGAAAGTAACACCGAGTCGTCTGTGAAGACATGTCTCCGCTTCCCACCTTTTTTAGAGAGAACACGATTACTTCAGGTGAAGTCGAAGGTGGTGACACCCCTTAAAGTTCCCCTTAGGTACCGTATAGTCCGCGGTAGCTAAGAATCCTGACCCTTTGGCTTCGGCATCTATTGAAATCCTTTCTAATCAACCATCTAATTAATCCATCGTCTAATTGACACTTTACCGACCGATATTTTTTTAATATCCTGCCCACTTCTGACCAGTCACTTCGCCGCAAGAACTTCCCTGATAAATACCTATATCTTTTCGAAAATTTCAAATTCTCGTCTCTGTTTCATTGGCACAGTAAATCGCAATAATAAATAACAATCTATTAACAGTCGTGAAAACCAATTAATAAGTTAAAAATCCAAAATCGTTGACCCCGAAAAGCCTATTAAGAGGCTATCAGTCAATAAAGTGTTAACATGATTATGGGTACAAAGGATTGTGTCTAAACTATTTTGGAATATGTAGTCCTCTTCTTCATAATTCCGCTCTACCTTGCAAGCCGATTAACCTGAACCACCTTGAACCTGCTGCGTGAAGACTTCCGAATTCTGCATACAACCTCGTTGATCTTGTCAATTACATGATAGGGGCCTTCCTAGCCCCGAAGTAATTTAGTGCATTTTCCTCTCATACTTCGCGGATGATACAGCCATACAGGATCTCCACGTTTAAAATAAAGTTACTTGCTCTTGCTATCAAACCGTCTTTTGATTGTAAGGAAAGTGGTCAGCATTTCCTACGGTGTTTCTGCAGTTTTTGCGAATAATCCGAAGTAATACTTCTTTTCATATCTAGTTCTCTTCCCCGAATTAAGTTTACAGGTAGACATAATTCCCTGCCATACAACATTTTCTACAGTGCCCGAAAGTTCCATAAAGCCACCACATTTTTTGGTAATATCTTATAATTATTCTGTACTTATGAAAAATTTTAGTACGACTTCATTTCAGGCATGTTAAAGACACACATATATCGATTGAAATAATAGAAATAATATTTATATTAAGAAATAAACGTAATTATATAATTTTATATAAAATTTACTGCGAAATGTCTATAAAGCCATACATTTTTTGGAGAAGTAGTTTCAAAATTAACAATTAATTAGTTTTCATTTCTTCAGTAGTAATTAGTTGAACTGCCATTTCTTCGAATAACTTCGAAAATACGATGAGGCAATACGAAATCAAACTTCACAGTGTGTTTTCTTGAATACATGCCCATGCTTCGTTCACCGCTTTCCATAATTCATTAACATTATTGTATTGCTTACAATTGCCGTAAACTTTCCTTGCGAGTATCCCCCAAAGATTTTCTATTGGGTTTAAATCTGGGGAATAACCTGGCCATGTCAAAACCCTGATTCTTTTTTTATATAACCATTGCTTCGTGTAATTTGATGCATGGATGGCAGCGTTATCGTGTTGAGAAATGAAGTTATCGTGCCCAATATCTTCAATAAATGGTATTAAAATTGTGTCTAATAATTCTGTATATTTTTCAGAATTCATTTTAGGAATAATGCGACAGATCGGTGTCTTGGCGTCTGCTCTAAATGCAGCCCACATCATTAATGTACCACCACCAAAGTTACGACACATTGTTATGTCTTTCTCTTTCTTTAAATCGTGCCAATAATATTTAAAACCATCTGGTCTGTCTAAATTGAATTTCTTTTCATCACTAAAAATAACAGATTCCCATTCTTTGGACCAAGACATGTGTGTTTTTGCAAATCAAGACGAGCCTGTTTGTGTTGTGCTTTGAGTGCTGGTTTCTGCACCATTTTTGTCCACTGAAATCGTTTGGAACTTTTTAAAATTTGTTGTACGCGTCTCGTAGTTACTGGCAGATCTAATTCAGCGCAAAGTTGTGATGCACTTCTTAATTCCTTCGATGCAGATCTCATTAACAATGAACGCTTTTTCCTGGTCAGCTGTTGATTTCCCCCTTTAGCGTGGTTTTTGCCATACTTAATCTTTTCCCAAATTGATGTAATTATTTAAAACGGTATGTGATCGATTAATTTTTTTTTTGCAATTATGCGATTAGAACAGCCCATATCCCTATAAGCATCAATGGATGCCTTTTCTTCGTTGGTCAACAATTGTCCTCGTGGCATTTTACTAATAAGAAATTAAAATCTAACATATTACGATGTCAATAAATTTACAGATCTATTTTTACACAAATACTTACCTTTCAATAGCAGTTACACTTCTTTTATTTTGCTTACAATTAGCTGAACTTATTCACTCAGAATCGAAGCACAAACTGAGTGGTTTTATAGAAATTTCGCATTTACACTTCCCTTCGTACAGCAACAATGTAAACACACGCAAAAGGTATACATTTCCGAACAGATATTCGTAGGTCTATTATTAGTATCAACTAAATATAATTGTTGATGAGAAGAAGTAGCAAATTTGATCATATTTTTTAAAAAATACGTCAAAATAGAGGTGGTTTCATGGTAATTTCGGGCACTGTATGATGTTTACATATTAAGATAGCGAGGAAAGAGGAATTCATATAACCCAATCTCGTTGGTACTTTAAAACAAATATTGCTAAATATTGGACAATGGTATCGTTCGTGGAACACTGCGGACTCAGAACAACGTCCCTGATCCGAACAAATTTCCTTCGGGATTTCATGCCTACTAGTAACCTGTGATACAAAAACTTTAACTACTGCCCCCGCCTTTATGATTTAGCACCGGTATAACTTTGGGTCATTTGATAAAATAATTGGATATGACCATTAAAAATTTCTTCTCCGACAGAGAGGCAGTGGACCGAGAATATCGATTGTCACTCATGCAATCGTTAATTATAAACTACGAAAGAAGAAATGTATTCTCTTTCCATTTTGATTTTCTAGGCCCACAATTTTTTCTAATCCCTCCCGCGGTAATTCTTTCTATCACCGCACAATGGCTGTTAGGTGTAGGTGAAGGGTGAAAGGAAAGAAAATTGACTCCCATTATGAAATCTGACAGCCAAATAATGTTGCTTGTGCAATCGTAGATCGTTGGATATAAGTTTCATTGCAGCCTGCATTTGCAAATCTAAATATACAAACCGATCGACATTTTTATTTACCTATAAGTAACCCCCAGTCTCTTGCAAAATACCGTCGAGAAAATTGAAACGAATCGTATGTGCTTGCTTAAAATATCCCGCTCATTTTGGTTACTAGTAGCCTGTGGATGGTTCGATTATGAATGTTCTGATATTTTGAAACAATGCTTCCAGGGGAAACATGCGACGGTGAACGGCACGGAACGTACAATCAGCATCCGTGAGTATCGATTCAAACGTTATCTCTCATCGCGACATTAAAGTTCAGGCTTGAGTACCAACGAAAATCTTGGCTACATTTTAAATAGAGTGTACAACTAAAGACTTGATGTTAATGCAGTGCAAAAACTGGGTGGGATAATTGTCGAGAAAATAAAAAAAGGGGGACGAATAATAATCGGGTATTGTAACACCGATGAATGAAGGATTAATGATGATAAAGTATGCGTACAATGAAAGTGGCGATGATGAACATAGTTTGATGAAATGCTTTGCACCACTATACGAATGTTCGATGATTTATTTTAATGTAAAAAAGAGTTTAATATTTTTCGTACAATGCGTGGAGTTTCTAAGGACTCTAGAAATAGTTACTCTCATGTTTTCTTTACTATAATATTTACTACTTCTTTTACTTTCTCCAACAGTCTACTATGCCAGTACTCATGACAGTGATTTAGCCGTTTATTCGTTACTCAAGATATTTTTAACTTTTTGGTGTAACGAGATAATTATTATCTCCGTTAAATGATGCAATTTCTTGACATTCCCCTGAACTAATTCGATCATACTGCAACGTGAATATGTTGGTGCAACATAAAATAAGCAATAAATTCAATTTCTTATATGAACAACCTCATATCATGCAGTTTGATGGGTATACCTGCCACTAATTAGTAATCGGAAAGATAGAACGAATAAAATGTAATTCGCATACGTTTACCAAACGAATACACGACGCAAGGTATCAACGTGTACCCATATTGAATGCACTTTGTTAGTTACTATGAAGTTTACCGTAACTGCAATCGGTCCAAGGTCTTATCGTAGAGAACGTTTTACAATTCGAATTTAGTATCCACTTTCGATAGAGAGGCTTGCGTTGTATATCGAATAACACTGCGTAAGATTATATTTCTGGTAGGACTTCGAATTTGCACGATAGCACGCGCTATCTAGGCTTCTTTAACGCTAAAACTAGCACCGTTAAAAATGTGTTATATTTAAATATGCTAAATAAATGCATTGAAAGAAGGTAAATCAAAAATCAAAAGGGATAATTAGTTTAGTAATTCATGTATTATAAGATACACACGAAAAATCAACTGCCTTGTTTTTCCATAAAGAGGAATTTAAACAAAAAAAGTACGACACCCAATTTTACGGTTTCTGTAATTTCAGTATTAACAGCCATGAAATGGGCAATTTTCAAAATGAATTTCCAACGGGAATATCTAGCCTCACGCTTCCATCAGCCTCCACGATCCTTCAATCATTCTCTCCGATTCTGAAAGTAATTGATTAGTCCTCCGTCAACTAGCGTAGAAAACATTTCTCTAATAACGTCTGTGTATTAATAATCGTTTTCTTTTCAGGTAATTTAAATCATTTCCTGTCATTTAGAAATACAATCTGCGCATACGGTCATTCAAGTTTTCATCGTAAGAATAAGTAAAGGAGTATTTTTAACAGCGGGACGCTTTTAAGTGAACTTTTGCATTCTATCGTTTTAAATGACTTCTTTTTCATTTGCCTGACATGATAGTGATAGAATAAAATCCCTGAAAATGTATTTCGCGGCATTCAAGTCTCGGAAACCAGAGTATGTACAGGGTGTAAAAAAATTAATGGTCATGGCTTTAAGGGGTTGTTCTACACCTCTGGATCGATGGAGATTTGCGAAAAAAAACGGCCGCAAAATTCGGGAAAGGGTAGCAAATTTTTTTTATTGGCTCATCGTATTCGTCTTGTTACGTAGGTAAAATGTCTGAGAGGAACCATGGGTCAGAAACGAACCGTTCTCTCACAAATTAACTTTTAATTCGACCTTCCGATTAAAATTTGTACAGGGTGTTTCAAAAATACTTGTCATGGCTTTCAGGGGTTGTTCTACACCTCTGGATCAATGGAGATTTGCGAAAAAAACTTGCCGCAAAATTCGGGAATGGGTTGCAAATTTTTTTTATTGGCTCATCGTATTCATCTTCTTACGTAGGCAAAATGTCTGAGAGGAACCATGGGTCAGAGACGAACCGTTCTCTCGCAAATTAACTTTTAATTGGGCCTTACGATTAAAATTTCGCCCACACGACAGCCTTCGAGTCGCCGACCTTTCGAAAGGAAACACATGAGATACCCTTGCTAGCCCCAATAGTTGAAACAGAGACAACATATTTGAAGAGAGAGAAAAAGACTAGAAAATGTCAATGACCTGCGTTCGGTGTCGGGTACACTTAAGGGCCCACCCGGGAAGAATAGTATAAACACTTACACTTCTCTTCTGGTTCGGTGACACAGTGCCCTATTTTCTAGCTTCGTTTACGTCGCCTCTGCTTTAACTATCGGCGAAATTTTAATCGGAAGGCCCAATTAAAAGTTAATTTGCGAGAGAACGGTTCATTTCTGACCCATGGTTAATCGTCTTGGTTTGATTCTAAAATCGAAGAAGTAGCTTTCGAGAGGTAAGCCTAAGGAGACAGAAAGCATTTTTGTATTCATACGCTACAACACAGATTGACCGGCATCATGAAGTTGGCTAAGAAAGGAGCAGATAAAGAGCTTATCTAGAATAGAAAATTAAATCAGATTAACGACTTCTACGATTTACGTGCCATCAAGAGGCATTGCGATCAATCCGCAGTTAGATTAAATCGGGCAGACATCGATTATCGGCAGAAACGGAGAGTAAAGCTAAGAGAAGGAACGATTTGTCTCAATAAATTTCAGACGCCGATAAAGTCTTGATCGTCCATCCTCGAAATACCTTAATCCGTTGATATTAAAGTTCCTCCTATTGTTTTGTGTTTGTAAGATTATCAGGAAAAACTTCGAAATTTATATCATCATCGATTTTATATTGTGTTTCGCGGTATTATTTCAGAATTGTTATTTATGTCTCGCACTTAAATATCGATCGTTGTTGCTATAACTTGCCTGGATAGTTTTACGCTTTCGTCTTTGAATTTTGTGTATCGATTTATACAGGCTGTACCTCCTAAACGGTTCGGAATAGAGGTAAATGTTATAAGAAAGATTGAATGGCATCAGACGGTGCATACTATACAACTAATTTAATGCACTTTTGTGCATCGCTGCATCAGAATAATGCAACTGCACCTTTTTTAAAAATGGAAACCTACATTCTTGACTGCACCAATCGATGCAGTTTGTTGTGCTCTACATAAAAGTACGAACATACTTATGCCCTAAACTTATTCGTTAAGAAGTTATCGAAGCTAAAAGTTCTGTCAGTTATTGCGATCGGTCAGCCAGCGTTCCGAAGTACTTACATATTTACAAGTGTTCGAATGGTCTTCCATCGTAGTCCAAGCATACTTCCATTCGTTTCTTGATGTTTCACAACCCGTTCCTTATGTCCCTTTCCGTAATCTTGGATATTTCGTGCTGTATGCGTTGTCGGAGTTCCTCGACATTAGTGATGGGGCGCGAATACACCCTATCTTTCAGATATCCCCATAAAAGAAGTCGAGGGGTGTGAGGTCCAGTGTTCGCGGTGGCCATATGATCGGCCCTCGCGTGCCAATCCATTTCCCTCCATAAGTTTTGTTCAAATGTCTGGCAGCTAACTGTGAGTTGTGTGCTGGAGCACCGTCCTGTCGGAAGTACCTCATATTTTGCCGTTCACTTAGAGGAATATTTGTATTGTATAACAGAACTGGTAGGTCAGATTGCAGAAAGTTCAGGTACATTTGACCGGTCAATGTTCCGTTAAAAAAATGTGGGCCGATAATCCATTTATCAAAAATTCCGCACCAAACGTTCACGCCGTATCGCATCTAAAAACTAAAATAACTAAATGATTACTGATGGAAATCTTAATCTTACAGCGTCTACTATTAGCAAACGCTCCATGTTTACAAACATTGTATGTAATACATTCTAATCGATAACGTTAGGATAACGTAACGATAACGGTACTCCGGAACACTTGCCGAGACCGCAATAATCCAGTGAACTTTTAGCTTCGGTAACTTCTTAACGAATAAGTTTAGGGCATAAGTATGTTAGTGCCTTTATGTAGAGCACAACAAACTACATCGATTGGTGCAGTAAACATGTTGGTTTCCATTTAAATAAAAAAGTGCAGTTGCATTTTTCTGATGCACCGATGCACAAAAGTGCATAAAATTAGTTGCATAGTATGCACCGTCTGATGTCATTTAACTTTTTCTTATAACATTTTCCTCTATTCCCAGCCGTTTAGGAGGTACAGCATGTTCCCGTTGCGCGGGAACCCTGTATATTAGGGGAACAAGTATTTGTTAAAAGCAATATTGAAGAACTGTATTTTTAAAAGATTAATATTGTTTTATAGTTGAGTTTTTAATCTTTCGAGTTCAAATATTCCAACGCTTTATTGACAAAAGCAGCTTACGAGTTGGAACAGAGACTTTTTTCTGCTTTTTATTTTAACTGCCGTGGTTATTTTGTCAAGGAGGTGCAGTTTTAACTGAATTTCGAACTGATACCACTATGGTACATTAAATTACCGTAGTATCGCGTGAGTGTATGACTGTCAAGTGTGTATGGATGTGTATGCATGTGTGAATGCGATCGTCGTTTGTTTCACGAGCTCGTGTGGGTGCAGGAAGAAACGAAGAGCAGTTCTCCTCGATCCCTTGTACAGTGTGCTTATCATTAGTATTTCTCTATTATTCTCCATTATTAATAACCAATAAATACTTTTTGTTTGATTTTTATTATTAGTCACCAAACACCATCTTCTTTTTATTTCACTACCATATCATACATTACAATTTGGAATAAAATCTTTATTCGGTGAAACGGATTTGCATCAAGTCATACTAATTTTCAGTCCGAGTCTATAACATGCTATCCACTATAGCCTCCTTTCAGAAACCTTATCTGTTTTGTACTCGTGGTCGGCTTATATTGTTCGAGTCGATTTAATTTGGTTGTATTTGTAAGTAATAGCATGAAGGAGCACCCTCATATATTGGGGGAAAGAATATGTGGAATTATGTTCAATACTGTACACTTTATTCCTCGCCGGCAAGATGTGTAATCGATTTAATGTGAATATGATGAAAGGTATATACAGGGTGTCCCAGCTTTTTAATGTTCAAACTTTGTCAGCATATTCTACGGGAGAGGTGTACATTTTTTGCACGACAGAGCCGTCCTTGGAGCAGCTCCACCTGCTACTCTTTCCCATGCACTCGAGAACTCGCTGATTGACTAGCCTTCCACTTACAAGGAGCGGACCTATTGGCATGAGCATGGTGACACATTGGGGCGACATTCGTAGTTATATTAACCTTTTCGCTACGGACGGATTCTACGGTGCGCTACTCCCGTGGAACGGGCCGCCCCGCCACAAGTATGCACTTGCGGAAGAATTAAAGTCGCCCGCTGGACGTTCAATACCGCTGCATCTTATGCAGAGTGACTATTCGCTCGTAGAAAGGAAAGGGTAAACAAATTATTAAATAACAAATTATCACATAACAATATATTGTTTTTAATTACCACATAATGCCATCAGAAAATATAACTTAATAATATAATTTCGTATGAAATGTTTCGAAACACGGGCATACACAAAGTCCCACGTCGCATATCTTACAATGGTATCGCGTTTGTCTTTGCACAACATTTTTAGAACAAACAACACACTCATCGCCTTCCTTTTAGCACAATTATTATTTATCACAATATCACTATCGGACTCCGATGAATTATCATGCGTGGTATAGCCCTCATTTTCGTTTTCCCTCCTTCGTAGCAAATTTTTATTCATTATCTTTAAGGAATAAAAAATAAACAAAAAATAGAACAAAATCCAATGATACGAAAAATAAAGAAAAATAAAAACACATACCGTGAAAATGTTTCAAACGAGTGAGCCAACTCAAACCAGCGTACTACCGAAACGTTACTTTTATACTGCTGTTCATTTTGCCAGTTGAAAATCGCAGAGTATTAACCCTTTGCGGTCGTATTAAATTTGGACATGGGTATCGTACTGGTCGGAATTAATTTCCGTCGAAAGAGCAGGGATACATAACATGCAAGATTACGAAGTATAAACAAGATTTAGTAGTTCTTTTGTGAACTTTAGATGTATGTTTACTCAATAAAGTGATCTAATGTCACGTTTTTGTATAAAAATTATATTTTATAGTTTTCCATCGTGTGGTATTTTTCGAAGCAATCTCCAACATGCAGGCCTGGTTTTCGATTGCATGTATCGCACAAATAATTGGTTTGTCGCCTTCCGCCCTTAATCTTTCTGTTTGAACATACTGATCAATCTTTACTTTTTACGTCTTCACAATGCCACAATACAGGGTGGTCCACACAACGTGTGCACCGTTAAAAACTACCAAAATATGCGTTGCACAAAAAAGTTTTTAAATAGAAGTTGCATGGTCTGAAGGGGCACATTATAGTAAAACTCCGATAAATGCCGAAGAAGTTTGTACCGATAAATGCATCGCGACTATCCCCTCCACATAGGGGGATCCCCCTCGGTCGAACCTCGACGTTCGGCGACGAGGCAGTGTAACACGATACTATCGGAACCATCGGAACGTATCCATGTGATAATACTAATCCGAGACTTGAACTTTTCCATTTTTGATTTTTTTTGGTTGAAAACTTCGCTAACGTATTTGTGACAAGTTTCTGATTAAAATGATACCAAACACGACATAGTTTGAGCAATATTTACTTAATATTTAATTCGTTTACTTGCTATTTAGATAACTCAACATATCGTGTTTGGTATCATTTTAATCAGAAAAATGTCACAAATACGTTAGCGAAGTTTTCAAAACAAAAAAATCAAAAATGGAAAAGTTCCATCCTCCGCTTAGTATTGCGTCATCCATGCGTTAGGGCCGGTCCCCCTGTGCGTTGGGCCTCTCTGTCTTTTCTACTGTCTGTCCTTTTCTAAGCTCGGCGCTCGCTGGAGCCTCAACGTAAACACAGTCCTGACATTCAGCAGCGTCCTATGCATTTAAGTCTCGCACAGGGAACCATTTAGCAGTGCAGTTAACGGTACAGGTAACTATTCTATGTTTTCATCTGACTCCAGCTGACCACGAATCTAGAAAGGGGTAAGCAATGGGAAACCGCCCCCTCGAAGATGATAGGGTTAAAGGAACCGGGACTCGGTTGCGGTGCACACGCGATTGACGGC
Organism: Cerceris rybyensis; assembly: GCA_910591515.1. Classification (NCBI taxonomy): domain Eukaryota; kingdom Metazoa; phylum Arthropoda; class Insecta; order Hymenoptera; family Crabronidae; genus Cerceris; species Cerceris rybyensis. The sequence continues at coordinate 809,499 of OU342796.1, read as the reverse complement.
GATGCGTTCATCTTTGCTCCATTCACGAGCTCATGGAGTAGACTTTGACGATGCTCAAAGTTTTTTAGATATTTATGCTATTGAGAGAAACGTTCCTCAAAACGTTCGTACGAACGGTCTCCTCGCTGTCAATCGCGTGTGCATCACAAACGAGTCACAGTAGCTTTAACCTTTGCATCTCCGAGGGGGTGGTTTCCCATTGTTTGTCACTTTCTAAATTCGCGGTCAGTTAGAGTCGCATGAAAACGCTGAATTGTTACCCAACTCAATAAATGTACAGCAAATCGACTGCTGTGCAATGTCGAAATGCACAAGGCTGTGTCTACGTTACGGCTCCAATTGAGCGCCGAACTTAGAAAATGACTGTACTACCTGTACGTGAACCACTCTGTGTTCGGTTTGATCTTAAAACATTAACCCTTTGCACTCCTAACTTTTTGTTACTTACCAATAACTTCATAATTAATTTGCAAAATATATAAAAAAAGGCCTGAGTAACAAGTTGTATTAAAACGGAAATTGTTATTATTATATTGTTACTAGTATTACAATTGTTTTAGAAATTGCGTTGTGTAAAGTCGAATCTAATTCGACATTAAAGTTGAAGTAAGAAATGTAATGTCGAGGCACATTTGACATAGGAGTGCTAAGGGTTAACAGATTGAAGACTCCTTTCAAATTACGTTTATGGATTTTCTATACAGTATTATTTTCACGGCGTTTTTCTAACTGTATTTCTGGCCCAATATTTAGCAAACCGTTCGTCCTCAATGTATTCAAAACCTTTCTGAAGATTTATTGCATGAGCAATCCCATGACTATTTTGACGAAAACGGCTTTAGTTAAATGACTCTGCTTCCACGAATTCCACCGGCCGCACCTGGTGTTTTGCTTTTAAAAATTTTAATTATTTTGTACCAATAGCGTAGCCATGTAATAAATGGGCAATATCCAAGTTTTCTTCCATCAGTTCGTGAATGGAAAAAAGAACATACCTGAAAAGGTTCGTAGGGATAGAACTGTCGCGGTTAATCACGTGTCCATCACATGGCGAGGCTCGTTACCTTTAACTATTGCATCTTCAAGGAACTGGTTTTTAATTTTCTGGTCCTTTCTAAATTCACACTCAGCTGGAGCAGCGTAAAAACAGTGAATAGTTATACAACTCGATATAAATGCACAGCTATATTGAAACCTGTGCAAGGTTTAAATGCACAGGCTTCGGTTCAATGGCAGGACTGTGTTTACGGCTCTAGCCGAGTTTGTTGTTGTTATGATTGTTATTTAATACGATTTAATATTATAATTTGTTATTACTAAAAGAAGCATCTTCCTTCTCAAATAGCTCGTCCTCAGCTATTATTGCCCCTTGTTTCCCACCCCTAAAGTTTTCTCATTTTATGTATTTTTTTAAAATAATATGTTAAAATTACTTAGAATTAAGCGTTGTCCTTAAATTCACGTCTTAATTGTGTCATGTGTCCGCACGTCGCACAGTGGTCCCAAATGGCCAAAACATGCGAAAAACCTCAAAGCGTGCTTCAATTTAGCTGAAAATTGACATACCGGGGTAATATGGGTCGCTGATTACGAATCTGAACTCAAAATTTACAAAACCTAAATGGCGGATCCAATATGGCGAACACACATATCTAAAAATTGCTGGTTCGGCACGAAAGTTAGTATCCCAATATTTTTTGGGTCGCTGAATACGAATCTGAACTTAGAATTTCCAAAAACAAAATGGCGGATTCAGTATGGCGGATACGTGTATGTAAAAATTGCTGGTTCGGTGCGAAAGTTAGTATGTTAATGCTTTTTCGATCGCTGAATACGAATCTGACCTTACAATTTGCAAAAACAAAATAGCGGTTTCAATATGGCCGACGCGTGTGTCTAAAAATTTCCGGTTTCGCGCGAAAGCTAGTATGCAACTCATATTTACTCTAACAAGTAATTAAATATGTAACAATAAATATTTTTCGTTAATAAGCAAGAAAATCTATCACAAGTGAACAATTTATTTAGTAATTCCAATAAACTCGTTGACGCAGTGAATTTCAAATAAGTAGACTCGAAGCACGGAAACATTTGTTCGCTTTGAAAAATTGTTTGCCATCAGCAGATGCTGAAATGCAATAAAGTCGCAAAATGATGCATTAGTGATTATAATAGATTTAAAAAAACATAGTTTAACATGTAGTCTAATAAATAGAAATATTCGCATTCAAAGCTCCCAAGATTCACATTCAAATATCCCTCAAAGTAATGTTTGCTTGGTGCAAATCATTCAATAATTTAATAATATAGAAAAATAATAAATATTAGAAAGAATTTAAACATTTTTGATATATATTAATGAAATAAAACGAATGGCTATCGTAACACTTATACTTGCAAGAAAAAAATTAATTTCACCTTTTTATGAACTATGTATATTAGTTTAAACAAATGTATTATGATTGAATAATAAGTTACTCTCAAATCGTATAAAATTTATATGAGAATTTTTTTTTGTATCGTCCACGGTTGTCGATGAAACGCGCTTGTAAGCTCAGAACGCGAGTACACCGCTGCACAAAAAATTACAAAAATACCCTAATAGCGCCTAATAGCACCTAAACCTTGGAGGTACAGCAAGTTGAAAGTGTAACCTATAAGCTTAAACAAGAATCATAGTGGAACACTGTGGAGCACTTAACTTTTTCCCTACATATGTGAAATTCTCACATAAAGATTGACCCCATATTTCGTACTATTTGCATTGCAGTTTTAAAACATAACCATTAACAAATTTAATTTTTCTTTTATCAATAAATGTTGTACTTACTTCCATGAATTCCATCCATTTTGCAGAATTGAAATAGACTCACTTTCACAAAAGTTATTCACTTTATACTGCGGCCAGCAAAACAGTGGTTACGCTCACGATTATTGCGGGACTAATGAACGCGATTTTCAAAATGCGACAACGTCGCAGGTATACGTAAAAAAACCCTGCCCTTCCAGGTTTTCATATACAAACTATCTGAGTACCAAATGCAATAATAAAAATGGCCCTAACGAAAAGTTCATTATTGACGTTTTTCGCACGTTTTAGCGATTTGGGACCACTGTGCGTCGTAACGTCTTCTATTGCATTACGCTCTACTAATCGGAGTATCAAACTTTTCCATTTTTGATTCTTATTTTTTGAAAACTCGTTAACGTATTTGTGAGATTTTTTTTATTAAAATGATACCAAACGCGATACGGTTTGAATTATATTTAATGCATTTTCTAAGTTCGGCGCTCAATTGGAGCCGTAACGTAGACACAGCCTTGTGCATTTCGACATTGCACAGCAGTCGATTTGCTGTACATTTATTGAGTTGGGTAACAATTCAGCGTTTTCATGCGACTCTAACTGACCGCGAATTTAGAAAGTGACAAACAATGGGAAACCACCCCCTCGGAGATGCAAAGGTTAAAGCTACTGTGACTCGTTTGTGATGCACACGCGATTGACAGCGAGGAGACCGTTCGTACGAACGTTTTGAGGAACGTTTCTCTCAATAGCATAGATATCTAAAAAACTTTGAGCATCGTCAAAGTCTACTCCATGAGCTCGTGAATGGAGTAAAGATGTACGCATCGCCGTCAATCGCGTGTGCACCGCAACCGAGTCCCGGTTCCTTTAACCCTATCATCTTCGAGGGGGCGGTTTCCCATTGCTTACCCCTTTCTAGATTCGTGGTCAGCTGGAGTCAGATGAAAACATAGAATAGTTACCTGTACCGTTAACTGCACTGCTAAATGGTTCCCTGTGCGAGACTTAAATGCATAGGACGCTGCTGAATGTCAGGACTGTGTTTACGTTGAGGCTCCAGCGAGCGCCGAGCTTAGAAAAGGACAGACAGTAGAAAAGACAGAGAGGCCCAACGCACAGGGGGACCGGCCCTAACGCATGGATGACGCAATACTAAGCGGAGGATGGAACTTTTCCATTTTTGATTTTTTTGTTTTGAAAACTTCGCTAACGTATTTGTGACATTTTTCTGATTAAAATGATACCAAACACGATATGTTTGAGTTATCTAAATAGCAAGTAAACGAATTAAATATTAAGTAAATATTGCTCAAACTATGTCGTGTTTGGTATCATTTTAATCAGAAACTTGTCACAAATACGTTAGCGAAGTTTTCAACCAAAAAAAATCAAAAATGGAAAAGTTCAAGTCTCGGATTAGTATTGTCACATGGATACGTTCGGGCCGGTCCCCCTATAGGTTGGACCTCTTTGTCTCTTCTACTGTCTGTTCTTTTCTAAGCTCACGCTCGGCTGGAGCCTGAACGTAAACACAAAATAGAAACCACTGCTTCGTAACTGCACTGATTCGGTCCCGAATTCTCTGCATTTATCGAGGTTTTACTGTATATAGTGTAGTTATTTTTTTTGTAGGTGGAGGCGTTTCGGAGATTTGAAGGTCAACTTTGTTTTTTTAAATGGAATGCTATATTTTTTATATCAAAATATGGAAGAATGTCGAATTCTGAGTAAAAAAGTATTGACATTTATTTGCCCTAAACCTAATAACTAACGAGTAATTTCACTTTATTTCCTGAAAATTTTCTTCGCGTAATATCAAGTTAGAAATTCGACCTTATCACAGATTTCCGCAGGACAGCGATGTTTACGTGACAGTGTTTATCAACACAACATCTATCATGATTCGCAATCGTCTTCATATTCGTAATCCAGTATTGAAGTTACCTTCGGTGTTGTGTGTATTTACCAGACAGATAAAAGTAAAAATGAAATTTTGTAATAGCGAAAAAGTTGATATGCTTTTAGTTTATGGTGAGTGCCATAAAAATGCAATAAGAGCCAAAGCCATCTATGCCGAAAGGTATCCTGAACGAAATCAGCCATCTCGAGCCATATTTGAGAGAATGTGTCAATCGCTTCGACGACCGGAAGTCTTAATGTTACTAAACGTAAATTAACGAAAACTGCTACTTCTGATGCAAATGCTATTGCGGTCCTAGCAGCGGTAACAGAAAACCACCATATTAGTACACGACAGATTTCACGAGGATCTGGAATTAGCAGAACAAGTGTACTACGCATTCTTCATAATGAAAAACATCGTCCCTGTTGGATTCTTTTAGGTGGGAACCCGTAGAATTAACTTATAGTTTTATTTAAAGTCATTTGTTTATTATAATTGAACCATCTTTCGATTACACAGGTCACACATTTCTCGCACGCACATTTTGAATGCCCGGTACAGAGGAGAATGAAAAGAAAAACAAATTAGAGAGTGAACTCATTCGATCCTTTTTTACAGACCACGATCAATCTGGTACACGTAGAGTGTCGCACGCGCTCCTATAGCGGCGGCAAAACCACGTGTGACACCATCGAATACGAATATATATATGGGCCTATTTCTAACAGTCCCTATCACCTAGCACTTCATCAGGAGCTCCATGGAACGGATTATGAAAACCGCGTTCGGTTCTGCCAGTGGTTCCTGCATCAAATGAACAGTGATAATTATTTTTTACAAAAAGTTTTGTTCACTGATGAAGCAACGTTTACTAATCGCAGGCAGATTAATTTGAAAAATATGCATTATTGGGCACCAGAAAATCCTCACTGGATGAGAGAAGTCGACCACCAACGTCAATGGAGCGTTAATGTGTGGTGTGGAATACTGGGCAACCAATTGATTGGGCCATATTTTATTAATGATCGACTAACAGGACAAAGATATGCTAACTTTTTGAATGACACTTTACCATCTTTATTGGAAAATGTACCTTTAAATATCCTTACACAAATCTGGTATCAACATGATGGTTGTCCTGCACATTACGCGCGTAATGTAAGGCAAGTACTGGATAGAAAATTTCCTAATCGATGGATTGGTCGTGGCGGACGATTTATGTGGCCTCCACGCTCACCGGACCTTACTCCTTTAGACTATTTTCTGTGGGGCACATTAAAAGACACAGTGTATCGTGAACCACCAACAACATCTGAGAATATGAAACATCGTATTCGTGAAGCATGCATTACACTCAGTGCGGATATGATTCAGAATGCAGTTTCTTCATTAGTTAATAGATTGCATCACTGTATTAATGCCAATGGATATCACTTTGAACATTTACATTAGTTGCGTTAAGCCACTAGGTCACTCATATTAGTAAACACTGTCACGTAAACATCGCTGTCCTGCGGAAATCTGTGATAAGGTCGAATTTCTAACTTGATATTACGCGAAGAAAATTTTCAGGAAATAAAGTGAAGTTACTCGTTAGTTATTAGGTTTAGGGCAAATAAATGTCAATACTTTTTTACTCAGAATTCGACATTCTTCCATATTTTGATATAAAAAATATAGCATTCCATTTAAAAAAACAAAGTTGACCTTCAAATCTCCGAAACGCCTCCACCTATAAAAAAAATAACTACACTATATAATGTGCCCCTTCAGACCATGCAACTTCTATATAAAAACTTTTTTGTGCAACGCATATTTTGGTAGTTTTTAACGGTGCACACGTTGTGTGGACCACCCTGTATGTGCAGTTTTCCATTCAGTCTTTCCTCCTTATCTGAGGTCGATGGTTTTCCTAGTTTTGATTGTGCTCCATCACGATAACCACCAACCAGTTGTCCCACAAATTTTCGGAAATACATAAAATATGTCATAGGCGTCCTGTTCTCTCTTCTAGCTGACGCCTTATATGCAGAGTCTATATTGAAGGGGTCAAAACAAAACTCTTCATCCCTATTTTCAGTTTCACAGAACACTTCTTGCGGTAACTTTCTTTTTGCCATTTTGGAGTATTATTTTGAAATATTTTAACAAGCGAGAATGTCTTATTACTGTTAAACACAATTTATACAATATTCTTTGGAATTCTACATGGTATCGCCGAACGTTGTCGATTTCTTTACGCTCAAAAGGCGACTGACTCGCCACAGCGCAGCGTCTTGCATGGCGAGTGCGGGGTGACAGCTTTTGTTTAGATTGGATTTCCTTATATCCAATTGATAGGAGCACCGAATTGGTTCGTGAAAAGGTTCCTTAGGCATTTAGGTTCGTTTAGAGAAAGTGTAAACTGATAAATGAATGAATACAGTATAGGATTTGTATGGTTCCTTGCTGTGGTGGCTGAGAGAAGACATACGACCGGAACGGTAAAAAAGCTTTGGTGGCTGAGAGAAGACATACGACCGCAAAGGGTTAAACAACTTGCGATGGGTTACCATGGAAATAACATATAAGGATACGCAGCGAGCATCAAACGTTGGGTGACTATAGTCACCGCCCGTATATAGTGAGCGTCATGCGTTGGGTGACTATAGTCACCGCTCGTAACGAAAAGGTTAATCACTCGCGCTGGAAAGACGTGCCTCGCGCATCGGTCGCGGAAATCTGAACGATGTGCGTGGCACGTCGACTGAGGTTATTTGTTGAAGAACAGTTCCAGATCGTATTACGTCGCATGTAGGGTAAAACACAAGTAATGTTAGTGAAAAAGTATGGACAGATATGTCTCAAATCGAATACAACTAATAGATTTTAATGTTTTTGGACTTCTGGCGATGGTTTTGCTGAAATCGACCGCTATGTTACGCCTTACGGTTAAACATAGTATTGCGTTCTAACACGCGCATTTGTAAATTAATGACTAGCGCAAATTGTTCAAAAAAACTATAGGATAGCACAACGCCAGGCTTCCTCGCGTTAAAGCATACATTGTTGTCGCCGCGACCGTCTTATTGTTAGTGATGCATATACCGTGCGGCTCCACAGCCGTGTCACCTAGGAGGTATGCCTGTTTTGGCAGAGCCTGATTCGCCAGGCGTCAAGCGTCATGCCTCTTGTCACACGTACGCGAAGGCACTTGACGTTCTACCTCGCGATTCGTTAAAAGAGCTACGCATACAAATTGAACTAAAAGACGAGAAGAGAGAACGCTGCAGATCGAAGCAAGGGAGACAACGCGATTTGGGTGGCGACAGTGAGGACATCGGCGTAGGCACCAGATTTCTAACATCTCTATAGTGAAAACAGAATAAACTCCGGCAGAATTACCCCCACCACATGGGGAGATTCTCCTTGATGAAACGAAGCGCGCGACGAGACAACAATGTAATACAATGTCTCGCTCCTCCAGACAAACTAATAAGAATATTTGAATGCTACGACTTTGTCGGGTGCTTCCTTTAAGAGGCTGAGCGAGTGGACTCCAAGAAACAAAATGGTACGAATAGGCGGTTGAAAACGAGAAGCTCCGCCGCCCAGGTGACAAGCTTGACGAGCCGCACGGTACTTTATATTAACTCCTTACTGGCGAGAAACTAGGCAACATTGTAAAATGTATCGTCCCGATGAGAATATTCTTTGACGCGAGAGAGGGTGGCATTCTGCTGTTGCGAAATTTTTAAAATATAAATATCGCCCCAAAGCGCTGCCACGCGCCACCCGCCTGTGCCAGTAGGCCCGGCCGTGACGCCGACAGAGGGTCTGTGAATCAGTGACATCTCAGCTGTATGCATGGGTGAAGGAGGCGGTGTTTCTCCGAGGACGACTCTGTCGTGCAAAAAATTTCCACCTCTGTTCTGCGGCACTAAGTAAATAAAAAATGTTACGTAAACATAGGGCTCATAGAGCTTTATTAAAAAGTTATAACAAAAATACAGAATAGAAGTAATAGAGGAATAGTAACCGACTTGTTGTTACTGAAAGTATTAGCTTGAATAGATCAATGTAGTTATTACTTGGCATCGTTATTTCCACAGTTAATTAATACTCCACTTGAAAATGTCTACCGTTCTTCACAATTCATAACAATTGTCAAATACATGATTCTTGTGAATGTTGTGAATACTTGTGGAATTTCGATATGAACTCCAAGAATTTACTAATAGCTATTACTGGCGAAAATTACTTTCAAACTTAAGTAACCTCAGATAGTAAAAACAGCTTACATAAACTCACTGAATGTAAATATTGCTGATCTATTTGAGCCAATGCTTGCAGCAACAACAAATCAGTTACTATTCCTATATTACTTCTACTCTGTATTTCTGTTATAAATTTTAATAAATCTCTATGTGATCTATGTTTATATTATAATTTTTTCTTATTTAGTGCCATAGAATATACTGATTCAGTTTGAACCTTAAAACCTGGTACACCCTGTATATGCATATTCATTTGTTTCTCAACGAAGGCAGTCCATATAGAATTAACTACGGATTTAACAAGTCAGATCTTTTTCAATTGCTTGCGGAGATTTCTTTCGCGTAGGGATAGAAGCCATTGCATCTATTCTGACAGCGCCACCAATTTGATAGGAGCTCGAAACGAGCTCAGAGAATTAGGCCTCCTATTAAAGGATAGAACACATTGCGAAAGCGTCAAAGGGCTCATGCAGGCAGAAGAAATGCAATGGCCCTTCATTCCGCCTCACTCTCCTCACTTTGGTGGTTTACGGGAGTGCGCGATGAAATTCGCAAAGACACACGTAAAAAAGGTAATGGACGAGTAACGGCTCACACGAGAGGAGCTACATATATACACGATATTGACGCAAGTAGAAGCATGTTTGCATTCCCGTCCATTTCATCATGTATCATCCGATCCTTCCTACCAAACTTACTCTACTGACGTTCGGTCATTTTGTGATTGGCGATGCGCTCACCGTCTTGCCTCATCCAGATGTGACCGATGTAAATTGTAGCAGACTACATAGACAGATTCTAACTGTTGCGGAACCTTGTCCAACATTTTTGGCGACGGTGGCGCCATGAATATCTTCATGGACTTCATGGACTTCAACAGAAGGGCAAATGACGGAACGAGTCTCCAAATAAAGAAAATATCCCCTCGCGGAAATAATCGCGTTTTGCACATAAACTGTAAATAGCCGATTCTACTTGGTGATAATAGTCACTTAAATTTAAGTATTTCGTTCGTAACATAATTTAAAGGAGTGTATATTCCACTGTAGCAGTCAGAGTTAGCGGATTGTTAATTTATACAGTAAATTATTTATTGTACGCTAGCGGTTCTAGGCGGGCGGGATGTTGAGGTAAAGGCCTTCGACGTTATCCTTGTAGTAATTTCAAATTTTAATTTACCCTGATTTATCAACTGCTTTCTAAATTTATTACCAAAATAGACAAATATTTGAGATCCCAAAGTCGGGTCCAATGCTAAAGAAAATTCTGAAAGTTTCTCTAAAAAGACAGAGGACATTCAACTTTAATTCCACACTTCAAAGAAGTCAAGTCTCTACCTGTTAGGAAGCAACGGCATGCAGCACCTAACGGAGAGAGCGGGCTCAAATATGTATACATAATCATATTTTGTTTCGTGCGCGGTCTTTCGCCATTCTTTTCTTTTCCTTCATGTATCGTCAGTCCACCTAGAGCTGCCATACAATAAACAGTTATTATACGATACTTCATATTTCTCCTTTATTTTTCTCCAAGCACTAATCACGCTGATTTAAAGATTTAAGCAATACTATCTTCACCATCTAGTATGTATATAGTAGGCTCTCATTTAAATCCAACTTCAACGCTCATCCACAAAGCGCCTCATTTGATAGACAGACGAATAAATGCATCGTAAGTCGTTTCGTCCATCTTTCCATTTATTCCATCAATCGTACGCAACAGCCAGGTATTATATTGTCTTCGTTTCGAGAACAAAATTGCACCCTGATGTTTACATACACTTTATCCGCTTCAACGGCGGAGTGACAAGCGGCTGTGATTCAAACTCCGACATCTACGAGGTGCATTGAGCGATACTAACCGACAAATGCCAGCACGATGAATGCGCCCACGAGGATGCAATTAATCGAAGCGAGCTCGATGTTAAGTGCGTCATAATGACAATAGCTGACAGGGATATTCGAATCTGGGAAAATCAGTTTCCACGGATCTTCCCTGATCTCGGCCCATACTACTGTTTCCTGAATAATTTAACGACAATTGCTAATACCTGCCGTGAAACCTTAATCGACGAGGATACCACGGCAATCGTGGTGTGATATCGGTCGTTCAGTTTGTTCGAAATTCTGTATCATGAATACGTTTTCGTTCAGCCCCTGTTGATATCAAGTGGTCAGATATCTTTGGCGAAATAGAAGAACATCCTTTCAAAAATTTCACATTCTATTGGTATAAATCTTCTAGAATAGCGTTTTAAAGTTTCTTTTGCAAATTTGTACGACTCCAAATGCAATATGCACTCCCACACTCGATGTGTCCGGTTCACTGCTGGAATAGGTACGTCCAAGCAGCAGAGTAGTAATAAAAATAATAATAAATACCAAACGATATCTTCTCGAGAATTAGAATCTCTCTCTATGATCCAGATTATAAAAGTTCGAAGTAATTACTTCCAAGATTTATTTTACTTTGACCTCACAATTCGTGTTGCTACCTCCACAATTATAATTTATGATTACCCTGGGCTTTATGATAATCATGCACAGTGAAACACGTTCCATTGATTAAATTCTCAACGTGCGAAGACGTGTCCAAACAGTGACCATCGATTCACGACATAGTCGGAAATTAATTTTGACTTATTGTCAATTCCATCGACCACAGCCGACGCAAAGCACCATCCCATTGTATCTACCGTTAGGAAAATACTTTATCGAATGAAGCAATTTAACAAACCACGATTTTATTGCTTCTCTATTCCCAAGTGTTGTCTTTGTGACGGCGACAGATAAATTTTCCTACTTGAAGAGTTCTTTTATCGCGACAAAAATCGTCACTGTGTTTAGAGGCTTCCCTCTAGAACATGGTGAATTCTCGAGGTTCCTCAGGATCGGTGGAGCAGGTACAGTCCCCATCAAAAAGATAGCACACGTGTGCTATCTTTAATTTCTTAATAACGCAAGTATATTTTTGAGTTTGCAACCAATGATATTGTAAAATTACGAGCTCAGGATATGCGGACTACGAGAAATAAGACACAAAATCACAACATTTTGTAAACAATATGAAAAACCTGGTGAATACCAAAGACGAAATGATAGCACATGTGCCATAGTAACAAACATTTATTTTAATTAACAATGGGTATATACAAAACGCTGCTTATTTAATAATGGGTACATCTCCCTTTTGTTTCTATTATCTCTATCATACGCTTAGGTAATGATTTATAAAGTTTTTGAATGTATTTCTGGATTAACTTATTCCCCTGTACTACAATACTGTTTTTTAATTCTTGTATATTATTATATTGTTTTCCATTGTTAGATACATTTTGGGAAAGCTGTCCCCAACAATTCTCAATAATATTAATGTCCGGAGAGCGAGCTGACCATGGAAAACTAGATATATTGTTGTCCTTAAAGTAAGATTGCACGAGTTTTGCAGTGTGAACAGCTGCATTATCTCGTTGAAAAATAAACCCTGGTCCAGAAATACGTTCTGCATGATTACTTAATTGATCTTTTATTAAATTTAAATATTTCGCACTGTTCATTCTTCCGTCAATAAATTTTATATCAGTGTTTCCAAAATACCCAATCGCTGCCCAAATCATTGCTCTACCACCGCCCATTTGTCGTTCGATTTTTTTTTAATATCTTTTTTCGCACGTCATGGAAATAGTACTGAAAACCATCCGGGCCGTTTAGATTAATTTTTTTTTAAACAAGACTAACAAAAATCTGACGACAAATGTGCGGTGGTAGTGCAATGATTTGGGCGGCGATTGGGTATTTTGGGAAGACTGATATAAAATTTATTGACGGAAGAATGAACTGTGCGAAATGTTTAAATTTAATAAAAGATCGATTAAATAATCATGCAGAACGTATTTCTGGACCAGGATTTATTTTTCAACGGGATAATGCAGCTGTTCACACTGCAAAACTCGTGCAATCTTACTTTAAGGACAACAATATATCTAGTTTTCCATGGTCAGCTCGCTCTCAGGACATTAATATTATTGGAAATTGTTGGGGACAGCTTTCCCAAAATGTATCTAACAATGGAAAACAATATAATAATATACAAGAATTAAGAAACAGTATTGTAGTGCAGAGGAATAAGTTAATCCAGAAATACACTCAAAAACTTTATAAATCATTACCTAAGCGTATGATAGAGATAATAGAAACAAAAGGGAGATGTACCCATTATTAAATAAGCAGCGTTTTGTATATACCCATTGTTAATTAAAATAAATGTTTGTTATTATGGCACATGTGCTATCATTTCGTCTTTGGTATTCACCAGGTTTTTCACATTGTTTACAAAATGTTGTGATTTTGTGTCTTTTTTCTCGTAGTCCGCATATCCTGAGCTCGTAATTTTACAATATCATTGGTTGCAAACTCAAAAATATACTTGCGTTATTAAGAAATTAAAGATAGCACACGTGTGCTATCTTTTTGATGGGGTCTGTAACATCGAATCGTCATAAATCCAACAATGCATCGTCAGTTATGGCATCAGGTCGTAAAGTACCGAATCCATCGAGTGAGATAATGGCATTTCGATCGATACTTCTTAGAGCTTGCCAGGCTCGAAAGTTAGGCCTCTCGATTAGGAATATTATATTCTGCGTCGATTTGCTTCTGTGTTTTCATCGAGGCTTTTATTTTGAAGGTATTAAATTTACTTGAGTTATAATTCACGAAGCTAAGTTTGCATCTACACCTGCAGAGAATCGTAATATCTTACATTACCAAAGTTTAATCTTACTATAAATATGCTAACTATAGGTATATAGCTTATTGGTAATGACAATACGCTAATCAAGTAAAATTTGTATCAATTACCTAAGGAATGATAAAGTATAAAAAATTACAAATCAACTAAAAGCAATCTCTCTTTAGAGACGTAATTTATATAGAATGAATATACTTGCAGAGCAGTAGTTCGAAATTTTGATCTGGTTCAGACAAAGCGGATGCACCGATCTCATTGATTACATGTACAGTGTGTTTCAAAATTAACTGTCATGGCTTTCAGGAGTTGTACTGCACCCTTGGATCGATGGAGATTTGTCGAAAAAACCCGCCGCAGAATTCGCTAAGGGGTAGCAAACGTTTTTTATTGACTCATCGCGTTCGTCTTATAACGTTGATAAAATGTCTGAGAGAAACCATAGATCAGAAACGAACTGTTCTCGTGCAAATTAAGTTTTAATTGTGTCTTCGTGAATCAATTTCACTTTCCTTCTTGAATTTTGATTCCATTCATTCACGATTCAGTCTAGTTTCTAATTTTGTGTAGCACTGGTAAGGATATCTCGTGTGTTTCTTTCCGAAAGGTTGGAGACCTGGAATGATTTAGCTGGCTTATTCAGCTAAAATTCATTTGCGAACACACAATTAAAAGTTGATTTGCCAGAGAACGGTTCGTTTCTAACCCATGGTTTCTCACAAACATTTTAGCTACGTAATAAGACGAATGCGTTGAGCCGATAACGAAAATTGCATACCTTTTCGAAAATTATGCAGCGATAGCGCAACTACTGATGGCGCGCGGCATTAAATTCACATGGGTAAGGGGAGAATATCGCTCGTGTCACCAATGCCACCATATTGGTCCTGGAAACCTGAAGCTTGGCCAATAATAACCGTAAACAAACATTTCTTTCGTCGTTCACATGACGACACAACGGACGTACGTCATTTTCAACCAGTAGCGCGCTAGAATCGAAAATGACATGGAAACTAGTGTTGTATTCCGTATGGTTTACAACGCTTTATTTAGGAAGAATTCTTGGATTCGGAGTTTTAACAAATTTAAGGCTTACGTCGTCGCGAGATACAGACTTTCAGTGATTCTGTACAATTCAATTGTAAGAAATACAATTGATTTAATTTGTCCAATTTTTGTAACGAGCCTGGCCTTTCAAGGGTTTTACAACAGTGTGGTGGGAGGTTCTGATGAATCCGACTTCTCGTGAGTAAGGTTCTAAAAGGGCGATTGCTTTTCCTTAGGACCAGAGGTCTTCAAAACATATTTTGAGGAAAAAACGATAACGGAATCGGAGATGACTAACAGTTCCCGTTTGGCCCACGTTTAGGAATATTTTAATATGAAATCTTAAAGAATTAGGTCGGTATCTAACACTAGGGATGTCTCTATCCGTCAGGAAAACCAGAAAAAAACACTTGCCAGAGGACAGTACTTTTTCGCATGATAGATGCGAATAAGTTATGTGAGCCGAGCTCCTGAGTGTGACAGAATGAATAGAGTATTACAAGAATCCGGGCTTAGAGATCAATAAAGAACAGCTTATTTTATTTTACCCTAAATTAGCGAGAATGTATTTTTCGTTCCTTATCAGACAATTTCCTTACATATTATTGAAACTGATGAGACCAGTAGCAAGTACTATGCGCAGCTACGATCTAAATCTCGCGAGTGCACATTTGCGTTTCATTTGACATCGACTTCTACCCTTTTCTACTCGTACTCTTATTCTTCTCGACTCTTCGCATATCCTATTTACGTACATAAGACCAGCCGTCACAATGGAGGTAGGACTTTCTACTGTCAGTTCGTTAGTTCTCTCGCTAAGGAGAGACCAGATGCGCCAGTGACAATGCTCGACATCGGACAAAGACTTCTGTCCCAGCTTCGAATTTTTCCGCAGCCGTCCTCTTTTCTTCCCCCTCGCTTTTCTTACCTCTTCCTCCTCTTCATCTTCTTCTTCTTCTCCAAAGGCAAACAACGCGTCCAACCGTCTCAAAGATGTTGGCCTGCAAATGTATGGCACGCGAAATTTAAATTCGCCTTCGAGGTGCGCCAATCTCGGGTGCAACTTTTCTTTGTACCAACGTGTCAGAGCGTCCGTGGCTTTGACTTTGCTAGACTTGCTGAAGAAGCAGCCTCTTGGATGGAAATGGAAGTTAGATCCGCTCCTTTGCGAATTTCTAACAGAGTTGACGGTAGTTTCCAGATCATTCGATAATGAGGAAGGTATTGAGTTATTCAAGAGATATTACTTTGATGGTGAAAATATTAGACGACAGTTGAATGATGGAAATAAATGGATGAAGGAGAAACCGTTATGGTTATGGAGTTAAAGGACCATCATGTCGTGGAACCGGCGTCAAATCTCAAGTTATGATTTCGTATATCATAGACTCGGTGGTATCATACCCACCTAATACTACAGTATTATAGTAAAGCTAAGCCGCAAATACAAAATTAGGACAATAAAATAGACGAAGAATATAAAAAAGGCTTTTTAACACTAGGTTTACGGAACGCGTCAATTTGACGCATTTCAAACTTCAAAATGAAATATCTCAAAAACCATAGTATTAATTGCAACCACTTTTTGTCGTAAATTAATCATTTCAACCAAAGAATTTATACACTCAATTATTTTTATCCTAAGCCTTCTAATTTTTAAAATCTGTATGTAGTATACCTATCTCTACGAAGCGCGTCAAATTGACGAATTAGCTAATTTCACGAGTAGATTTTATATATTTGCTTTGTTCGTAAAATCATTATTTCAGTTTACTTACTACTACAGTTTTTCAAACATAATGTGCAAAAGATTCTACAGTTATTGTTATTTCAGACAGTCTTCGCTAATTGTAACTTTCTGCGATAGGGTAATCGAATTGGAGCACAATATTTTTTTTTATTTTGGTCAATCCGCCTTTTCTAGCAATATGACGTAAATCCAGGAGATATAGTAAAATAAGATGTTGAGCAAAATTGTCAAAATCAATGAAGATTGTTGTGGGGATACCTCCGAAGATGACCAATATGAATTACTCTAAAGCGAAGATGAGAGTGAAAGCTCCGAATGCATTGAAAGTGGAAAGATAGAAGGATTTTCGGGTAGTAAAGAGGAAAATTTCTTGAAAGTATATCATAGTAAGAAAAGGATGAGTATGTTTTCTTGTTTTGATTCCGAGGATGAGAGGACGAGCATTCCAAGCACATCCCAACATGTAATGGATAAAATTGAAATTACAGTTGACAGAACACGGTGGATAAAATTGAAAGCAGACGAATCTGTGAGTAGGCCGCCCATTCATTTGATATTCAAGGATATCACAGGACCTACTGGCTATGATAAGAGAAATATTATGTCACGTTATGTAACTAGTGCTTTCGGATTGATAATTGACAGACACGTAATAGAACACATAAAAGACTGCACTCAAACGGAGGCACGAAAAACCTCCAGAAAAATGAAAACAGTAATTTTTGTATATATTGCAAACAGATCATGTGCGGAAAATGCACAAACAAAATTCAGTATGTCTATAAAAAATGTGCTCAATAAATGTGATTGCCATATACCGTTAATACCATTGCTAACATTTCCGTGGCAATTTAAAAAAATTGACTTTTTACTTCTTAATAATATATCTAACTGTGAACCCTAGTGTTGTTTAATTTATACTTAATTTGAAAAAAATTGATTTTTTAAAGAATTTTTTCAAATTCTTGCTTACGCGTCAATTTGACGCGTGATCGTAGAGATAGGTATATAAGAAACGCCCGTAAACCTAGTGTTAACGATTTCCATGAATTCAAAGTGTAAGCGATTTTAAGCTTGTTTCACGGTGGTTGTTCCAGGTAATCATTTGGTTGTCGGGCGATGCCTGATTCGAGCGAAGTTTCGAAAATTAAGGAAATAGTTGGCAAGTACGTCAACTAAGGGTAACGTTGCCCAGGCAAAATATCCTTGGAACGCTAGAGAAGCGGGTCAAGCTGTATTTTATTTTCGGGTATAAGGCAGCGTCCGCCGAGCCGGCGGGCAATGAACTTTTGCCTGGTAACGCTGCCTAAGTCAAACTGTATTGTATTACCGCGGGCTTGTTATTTCAATTATCTCTGTGCTCTGCTAATTAGGTTTTACGTCCAGACAATGCAGCTTATTTTTTTTTAATCGACAGAAAAATTCCAAAATTGATTTAAAGCGCCGACTTAATAATAACATCTACGATAAGCGTACGATTAGTAGTAGTCAAAAGTAGTAGCATCTAGAATACGAACAAACGATAACAGACACTTTGAAAAATATTACATCTCAGAGTCACTTCTGAATCATCGTTACAGCAAAGCAAATTTGCACGGTGTATTAAATCAGGAAGACTAAAGAGCCGTCACTCCCAGCATGTATCTTTCGAATGACAACCACTTCCAATGTAATTACATTTCGTTTTTCTTTATCTTTTTTTTAGAAATTTTCACTTCCCGAATTCCAAAGGAATAAACAAATGTCCTTTTTGCATCGACGGGGTTTCAAAGAAGCCATGCGACTCTTAATTATGACAATGAGTCAGTTAGCTGAGTCACGAGAAAAATTCCTCCCGCAGGATATCGCAGAGCAGGCCGCGTTACTCGGCATACAGTGTGGCAAGGAGGAATTCATTAGTAACGTGATTTTGAGCCTCCTGACCGTGCAAGATATGAAAAGTTTCAGTGTAAACGCGAGACACGTTTACTTTCTACAATGCCATGGAAACTGTTCAACGCAACCCCCTTCAGCGTAGACCTCGTTTCGTAGCCTTACCAAGTGCGCACCAAGTGTTACCGTGTAAATCCGTTAATAATAACCTTGTATGCACCGGGAAAGCTTAATTTACAGAGTATATCTGCCTTCAACGAGAGAGCAAGAAAGATATGGACATTTTGGTATTTGTTTATCTTTTGTACAGGGTGTAAAAAAATTAATGGTCGTGGCTTTAAGGGGTTGTTCTACACCTCTGGATCGATGGAGATTTGCGAAAAAAAACGGCCGCAAAATTCGGGAAAGGGTAGCAAATTTTTTTTATTGGCGCATCGTATTCGTCTTGTTACGTAGGTAAAATGTCTGAGAGGAACCATGGGTCAGAAACGAACCATTCTCTCGCAAATTAACATTTAATTGGGCCTCCCGATTAAAATTTCGCCCGTACGGCAGCCTTCGAGACGCCGACCTTTCGAAAGGAAACACATGAGATACCCTTGCTAGCTCCAATAGTTGAAACAGAGGCAACATAATTGAAGAGAGAGAAAATGACTAGAAAATGTTAATGATCTGCGTTCGGTGTCGGGTTCGCTCAAGGGCCCACCCGGGAAGAATAGTATAAACACTTACACTTCTCTTCTGGTTCGGTGACACAGTGCCCTATTTTCTAGCTTCGTTTACGGCGCCTCTACTCCAACTATCGGCGAAATTTTAATCGGAAGGCCCAATTAAAAGTTATTTTGTGAGAAAACGGTTCGTTTCTGATCCATGGTTTCTCTCATTGTCAGACATTTTACCTACGTAACAAGAAGAATACGATGAGCTAATAAAAAAAATTTGCTACCCTTTCCCGAATTTTTCGGCAAGTTTTTTTCGCAAATCTCCATCGATCCAGAGGTGTAGAACAACCCCTGAAAGCCATGACAAATATTTTTGAAACACCCTGTACTTATAACCTATGAGGGAATAGTTGCTGCCGTTAAATGAGCTACGCGAAAATCCTCGTGGAAGTGACTCTTTGGAATAAAATGTAATAGCATAACTTTGAGGAAAGTGTTGTCTCTGGTTAAATTGTGAGTATATTGTTACATTTGAGGACATGTTGTGACCCCGTAGAAATGACTATTCGAATTTTCGTTCAATACTGCGTTTATTGAAGCGGAGGAAGATGTTTTCAGTTTGAAACTTGGAATAGAAGTGTTGATTTTTGGAACAGCGTTGGGGGTGGACGGAAAATTAGTCGGAGAGAGTGAAGTACGTAGGGGAAGGCTAGTAAGGGTTATTAAAAAAGGAGGAAAGAAGGAAAACAGAACAGAGGAGTGTTGTAATTTATTACTATACCTCGGTAGGGCCCAAGTGTGGATCTCTGGTTTTTCTCTGACCCGAGTTAGACAGTTTAGGGAGAGAGTAGGGCTTGATTTTCACTGGCATACTATGCCTTAACTAAATAACAGATTTAAGAGGTGTCCAACAGACATTTGTTTGAAAAATTATGAAGTTTGTTGGTAACAGTCTTTGGACGGTATTTTGTAAGATTGCTAGACTTTGAGGAGTTCTAGAGTGTTCTTGCATGAAATTTATAAAGCAACTGCTTCGACTGAATCATAAACGGGCAGTTCCTGTTCTTAGACTACGTTCACAAAGGATGTTTAATGGGAATCCAGGTCTTATTCGAGGCATAAAACCACGGAGAATATTTAAGAATACTCAGGGACGGTTCGTACTTCGAAACTGCCGTCGAGATAATTAAACCATTTGAGTTTATGCTTCACAAGTATACGAAAAGTTGTTTAACCTTTGTGTCAAAAGAGTTTAAAAGACTTGCTATAAGAAAGAGAGTAAAACTACTCCGAATGTTCTTCGGTATATCCTTCTCCGTTTTGCCATTTATTCACCTGCCCTTTTAAACCGTTATGTGCCTGTGGAATTTTCCGGTAACGTAAAACACCTCTATGCTTTTACTCAATTTGTGGACAATTTTGATTCATCTTTGGAAAATTATAAATTTTCTCTGAAACGAAATGTTTATAAATTGATTTGTCAATGTTCTATTTCGTAAATTCATTACCAAGCTCATCATTACTCACGATCAGTTCATTTTCAAGTTCAACTAATTCTGAGAGTCATCTTCAAATTCTAACTCCAATTCTTAATTCTAATTCAAAAACTCTCACAAGTGCTCATAAAATCATTCGTTTCCGTACAACACACCGAATCGCTGTCAGAACGAGTCAAGATGTTTAATATACAAGTTCGAAATTATAAGTTCTCTTGCTTGACGGATCCTGAAGCGCGAATCACTCTATTCGTCGTTACGTAATTATATAGAAATAAGTTCAATTATCCATGCGATATATGTTTGATTTGAAAAATTTACTTCTTGCAAAGTGAGAAGACATAATTATACAGTTAGTGTTCGCGTTGCAAATTTGCATCGTTCGAATCCAAGTGCAGCGACGAAATTGGATCAGAATCAGAATAGCGACATTAGAGGCGAAGTATTGCAGAGCGTTACAGAATGGCGTAGCTGGAGCCGGATGGGAAATTGCAGGCGCATATGTGCCTAGGTTGGTATTAAAGCTAATCCTAGTCTTCTCCTAAATTCATGATCTGTTTATCACGTGCAGATGCCTCCGATACATTCGCCGAATCGCCAAACATTTCACGGTATCTTGACACGATGCTTCGACATGCGGAATTAATCTGCTTAGGGAACAGAAACGAGTTAACAATGCCAAACGCTGCTTCTAGGTACGGATTTTCCCCGGAAATTATCTTCGCGCGTTTCACTCTACGATTTCTGCTTAGTAATGCGCTTAAATTATAATCGTATGTTGATATATATTATGAAATATAGTAGCGCATTACGATAATGCCGTTGAAAATGATCAATATAGCTTTCTCTGCATACTTTTAGAAAGTGGTTAAAATTTGCTGATCCTATTGTTTCGATTTTACTTTATAAATAGAACGGTACAGAAAAACAGTGAAATTATAAAGTATGTTTATATACCTGCTGTGTCAGTGATGCTCCCGGTGTGTGTATCTTCTGATACAAATTCTTCAAAACTTTAGAAGACCCTGTATATGCATTTTTTGGGGTTTAACTGCTATGATCATCTTGCCTAGGACGGACAGTTTTATGGTTCGCGAACCGAAAGTTGTCACTTTATATGTGGTTTGCTGTAATTCGCCTGACGAGTAGATACATCCCTCGTTCTCGCGTATTTTTATTTTTAATGCGTGACTGGCCGGAAAAGCACTTTACTATGAAATAAATGTTTAGTTTTCGGCTGCCATTCGCCGAGCTCAGGCTTCAAGGGTTGATACGATGGGAATAGGACGTGCGAGGACAGTCACCTCTTGCCTCGTACCTTATACCAAGTGACTTCATAGTGTGAACAAGCTATAGATGGGTTCCGGAACCACCGAGACCCTCTAATTACACTGTTCATCAAATTTGAACTTTTTTTATTTTCTCAAATATCCAATGGGTGATACTCGTAGAGTTGCTCATCCTAAACACGAATCCGTTGGCAGAATTGTTCCATCACCCTCAATTTTGAGTAAAATGGCCTTTTGTAAAAACACCAAAGGGTATAGTAGGATAAGGTGGTCAAAAGTGCCCTTGAACCGATTTCAATGGGGGTGGTCTCATTCCATAGATAATGCTCGGCGATCACTGTGTACAAATTTTTAACCCTGTATCTTGACCGGAACGGTAGTTATGGGGAAAATTCAAAAAACGGGTTTTTGCCCCGACGCGCGGCCCGCGTAGAATAAGCAGCATGGCGACAAAACGCCGATTATACGTTCTCGACGGATATTTTTTCGACCCGTCGGGATTGAAAACTGTTCCCAAAACTTTTGTGGACAGTTTTCTCTTCAACAATGTCTAAGGAATGCGATCCAGTATAGCAAATTCGTACTAGATAAATAACTTTTCCTAAAAATGTAAAAATATAATATAGCAAGTTCGCGTATCCGCACTTTTTAAACTTTGACGGTCATTTGTTACTATTTACAACAACCAATTTTAATAACTATACACACTAAAATGTTCGGCATGTTTTCCTCTATCCTTTAAGATCAATATCAACTTCGTAGCGTTAATACTTTTCGCGTAATACCTCATTTTCTGCCAAAATTTTGTGTTTTTACAAAAACTCATTTTACTAAAAAACTGAGGGTGATGGAGCAATTCTGCCGACGAATTCGTGTTTCGGATAAGTAACTTTACGCGGATCACCCATTGGATATTCGAGAAAAAAAATCGTATTGAACAGTGTTATTAAAGTCTGATATATGTAATAAATTTCTTAGCGATGACGGAGGTGGTTTTGAACTGTATAGCACTGATTGTTTTATTATGATTGGTGATTAACTCATTATTCAGCATTATCTCATGGTTATTTTCATGTAGAATCCAGCGGTTTCGGTGCATTCTGCACCACCGAGGCTGCGATATATTAAATAATAATTTAGCAAAACTTTCCCAGAGGTGACGTGGGAAGATTCAAACATAATCATGATTAATTTGAACGCCGCCCCGTCGATTGCAAGTTCGAGCATTTACCTCCTTTAAACGATAAGTGCCACACCGATCTCTAGAGACCGGAAGTCGATTTTTCGCTTATGTTGACGCTGATCAATGAAAACCAACCAGGTTTTTTTGCCTGAATTACGCTGTCGCACCAAACGAACCCATAATTAGTAGTTTTAAGAAGAAATATAAAATTTTATCAAAAATTAATGTGATTTATTAAAATCAAACAAAAGATGCTTTCCCTAGCGTAAAACCCTGTGCCAGCGAGCCGTCGAGCTAGACTTTTTCACGCCTGGCTTTCGTCAAGAGGACAATTCCTCCAGCGAGGGAGGAAAACGACCCACATCCCTACCAGGCTTTTTCGGGGGAAAGGAGGTCTTCGAAGGATCCAGCAGTAACAATGAACGATAGCAAGGCAGTCGTCACAGAGTCGACGCCTTGCACACGTCAAGGGAAGAATTCATTAGACTCTTGCGAAACTAATATTGCGAGCTAGAGAAATCAGTATTTGTATTATTAGCTCAGGACGAGATTATTGTATATACTGTATTTATCTACGCATATTTATATACTACCATAATATATTATTATATAAAGTGAAAAATCCGAGTCACATACTGGTAAAGAACCTAAATGGAAAGTGTAATCCCGGTCCCTAGGAACCGACGTGGCGCTTAACATCTTAAACACTGTAGTCCCCTTCACTCAGAAAACCTTGTTAAGCTTCTATCGGGATTTGATAAACGCGGATATGTTACGTTTCTCCGTGCTTTTTATCTTCCTTTCTCCTCGCAGAAATGTAATAAACACGGGATCTCCCCCTCTCCAAAGTATCCACGAAAACGATGAAACTGATTAAATGCAGCTTTTCGTTCTCCATCTTGAAAAAGCTCACCGTAATCAAGGTAGACTTTGCTAACATCGCTAATATTCCCCAAAAGCGTTGCATTAGCGATTCGCAGAGCGCGTTTCAGCGAGTAAAGGAGGCACAGAGTTTCAATCGGATACCTGTAGGCGTTTCGTGGTCTCCAATAGTATGCGCTGGTCCATTCGACTGGACGCACTTGGTACAAGGTTCGCGTTCGCCCTCATCGAGCCCACTCGCAAACTAAATGCCTAACTAGGTTTCCAGGCCAGACGTAATTCCGCGTCGGTATAATGAGAGTGCCCGTAATTTCGGAGGGTAACCCGGCTTTCCATTTGCCAAGAACTTCTCCCGATTTCTGCCTCGGTTAGCCCATTAAAATTCTACACGGCTGGAAGAACAACTAGATGACGAAAGAGCAGCCGAAGGGGATGAAATGGACGTGATAAGAGGGGGTAACTCGACCAATTGTGATAAATATCGGATATCCTTAAACTTTTTGGATTTTTCAGTTTTATTTGCTACAGTCACGTTACGTATGATTTACAGTTTTAGGTGGATACTGAATTATCGACATTATGGTATACTTATCATGTTCGAAAAATCAGGTGGATGTGAATGGGATTGGATCTTGGGATTAATCAGTGGGAGTTCGTACGTCTAACTCCATATCCGTTATAGTCTCCAACAATATTGGCGAAATATATTATTACGAAGCACCCAGTAGATTAAATGTAACTGGGAAACGACACTTGGCAATTGTTTGTAATAAGTAGAGAGATGAGATTCTACGGTTGGTGGTCCTCGTTGACGGACGTGTGTCTTTAAATAAACGTTCACAGTTTTTCTATAAATTGCGTTCTATTTAATTATGTCCGAAAGGGTATTGCGTGCGCTGTCGACTCGTAACGATATTATAGTCTTACAATTAGACACGATACATCTGTAACGATGCAAAATTAAACTTCAGTGACGCCACTCCGGCACTATGGCAGCTGACAAATAGGCGGTATCTTACTTTTTTAAAAATATTTCTCGTATTTGTAGATAAGCAGTGCAGTAGATATTTCACACATATCTCATAATACACTATAGGTGGACCCTCGACTTTCGCACATAACACTGTCCAACAAATTGGAACTTTTTTTATTTTCTCAAATATCCAATGGGTGATTCTCGTAGAGTTACTTATCCGAAACACGAATTCGTCGGCACCCTCAGTTTTTTTAGTAAAATGAGTTTTTGTAAAAACACAAAATTTTAGCAGAAAATGAGGTATTATGCGAAAAGTATAAACGCTACGAAATTGATATTGATCTTAAAGGATAGAGGAAAACATGCCGAACATTTTAGTGCGTATAGTTATTAAAATTGGTTGTTGCAAATAGTAACAAATGACCGTAAAATTTTAAAAAAGAGCGGATGCGCGAACTTGCTATACTATACTCTTACATGTTTATGAAAATTTATTTATCTAGCACGAATTTGCTATACTGGATCGCATTCCTTAGACATTTCTGTAGAGAGAACTGCCCCCAAAAGTTTTGGGAACAGTTTTCAATCCCGACGGGTCGAAAAAATACCCGTCGAGAACGTGTAATCGGCGCTTCGTCGCCATGCTGCTATTCTACGCGGGCCGCGGTGTGGCAGTGCCGTAACTAGGCGTTATCGTCGCCGATCTGACAGTACCATCCGAAGGGCGCTCAACTCTGATAAATGTAAATGATCAATTGTTTTTTATTATATTTTTGTTTAAAAATATTGTTTATAATTTGGTCACCGAATTATAAAAAACGTTTTAATTAATTTTAATTGATCTACAAATGCTACCTGTTGAAAACCATTTTGGCATATCGTTACGAGAAAATATTATTGGAACTGTAATATTCTTGTTCTTTTTTAAAAAATATCGTTGTTTATAACAGTAATACAATATGATCAATTCGATGTCTAGGGCACGCCCAATCACACACTGCTTTCTCGGGCATTTTTTCTATGAATTATTGTTACGAAAATTCCAGAGAACATTTCTATTAACATCCCGACAAATGCCCATTATACTTGTAAGACACCGTTTTCTCCTTTTATATGTATAATACAATACGGGAGTTTATGAATATTTCAGCCGATAAGTACAATATAGGTACAATAAGGTCGTTTCCCGCCAATAATACAAATATAATTAATGTTTGACCGCGACGTCACTCTCGTAAGAGTGTTCCCTCGATGAGTGCAAGGCGTCGACTCCGTAACGACTGCCTTGCTATCCCTCGTTGTTATTGCTGGGTCCTTCGAGGACCTCCTTTTCCTCGAAAAGGCCCGGTAGGGGTAAGGGTCATTTTCCTCCCTCGCTGGAGGAATTGTCCTCTTGACGAAAGCCAGGCGTGTAAACGCCTAGCTCGACGCCTCGCTGGCGCTGAGTCTTACATACTGTATTATCCGCTTGTCGAAAGATCATATTGTATTGTTGTTATAAACAACGATATTTTTTAACCCTTTTGCTCCGAGCGCCGCATATATGCGACATCCACGCGACGACCTGTGGATACGAACGCCGCATATACGCGGCGTCCAAATAATCTGTATACACTTGCTATCTATAGTCGATGGCAATATTTTTCGTTATCAGCTGCACATTTTCTGTTGATATTATTAACAGTTTATCTGCCGCTGTCTCGTATGCCTGATTTCGCTCGTCAGCCGCATACTTTTCGTCGCGCGTATAACCGCTCTTAAAACAAAATCACGCGCATGTGATACCGGCTGATAACACTGTCCAACAAATTTGAAGCTGTTTTCTGTTTTCCTATAGCCACTATATAATTCTTATAGAGTTCGTCGTCCTAAACACGAATCCGGCAACCAAAATTCTGGATTACCCTCTGTTTTCGAAAAAAATCAGCATTTGTAAAAACGGTCGTTTTCGGTAAAGAAGCTGGTATTCCGTGAAAACTAAGAAACGTAGGTTGTTGTTCTTGGTCTCAAAAAATAGAGGAGTGTTTCCCGAGCATGTATGTATAAGCAGTTATAATATTCAGTATTGGTTAATAGCAGTGAATCACTGTCAAAGTTCAAAAACGAGCGGATCCGCGAATTTTTTACGCATTCACTTTACATTTTCACGTAGATGACTGTTGCTAGCACAAATTTACTGTACACCATTGGATTCTACGTACATTTCTGAATAAAAAACTAACAGCGAAAAATGTCATAACTGTTTTCGGTTCGGCTCAATTTAAGAAAATATCCATCAAGAGCGTTTTCCGACCGCTTTGCCGCTACGACGCCATCGCTCCACAGTGGAACGAAACGACAATCTAGCTGGAAAAAAATAATAACTCGAGAACCGTTCATTTTAGAGAAAAATGTTTTATACAAAAGTTTCATAATATTGTGAAAAGAATGTCACTGCATGGTTAATTTTTTTTTTTATATTTTTTAATTGTTATTTAAAGGTTAACATAATTTTTTATGCGAAAGTATATAAATGTCTTTACGGACTTTTATTCTACGAAAGAAATTAAGAAACTTTTGTATAAGTCATTTTCTCATTGCACTTTATATTAAAAAGATATTTAATGCAAAATATCCTACTGACGTCTTTCTCTTCCTACTGCAGAGGATGCGAAGTCAACTGATACTGTTTAAGTTGGTCTACTACTTATTCAAACGCATTCCTACCTTCAAACAGGTAAAACTAAAAAGGACGCAAGTGGATCCTTGAAATTTTTCCACTACTTACTTCTACACAATCTAAATAATATATAGACGGAGTTTCAAAGATATGCATTTCCTTGTTTGTCAGTTATTCATTGTTTAATGGGACCGCGCGCCCCGATGAAATTAGACTGCCGAATCGCATCCCTACCTTTAAGCAGGTAAAACTAAAAAGGGTGCAAGTGGATCCTTGAAATTTTTCCACTACTTACTTCTACACAATCTAAATAATATATAGACGGAGTTTCAAAGATATGCATTTCCTTGTTTGTCAGTTATTCATTGTTTAATGGGACCGCGCGCCCCGGTGAAATTAGACTGCCGAATCGCATCCCTACCTTTAAGCAGGTAAAACTAAAAGGGGCGCAAGTGGATCCTTGAAATTTTTCCACTAATTACTTCTACATAATCTAAAGAATATATAGACGGAGTTTCAAAGTTATACATTTCCTTGTGTGTCAGTTATTCATTGTTTAATGGGACCGCGCGCCCCGGTGAAATTAGACTGCCGAATCGCATCCCTACCTTTAAGCAGGTAAAACTAAAAAGGGTGCAAGTGGATCCTTGAAATTTTTCCACTAATTACTTCTACACAATCTAAAGAATATAGAGACGGAGTTTCAAAGATATACATTTAGTTATTTGTTAGTTATAGACATCTGGTCCTTTTGTGACCGCGTGCTCCGCAGGGAGTCGGCAGCCGTACTATGTCATAAACTTTAGAAAGGAATAACAACAAAAGGCGGCAGAAAGCGCAGACTTTTTTTGCAGGAGCTGCTTCTACAAGGTTTAAACTAAATACCCTCAAAATTTCGAGGTAATATTTTGATATACATTATAAGTTTTTCTCTGCTAAAGTTTGCTAATTTCTGCGAAAAACATGTGTCTAAAGAAAGTTCCATAAATTGTTTAAAAATTAATGTTTCGAAAAATCGTTTATGGGCATTCCAAGGTTAACTAACAGTGATAAACTGTCCAAAAAATAAAAAGTCTCGCAAAATTTTTAATGCCTCTAACAGTATCTTCTTTTCAGAGGGAAGTATTTGTACATTTTCGTGCTGTTGAAATTTGTTGTTTTTAAGCGCTGATTTTTACATTTAGATGATTGCAAAATCAATTAATATTGCTATCACTGGTCTCAGCAAACATTCTAGATTAAGATAAGATTATTAAAATTCAAATCCCAGACTTGATTTTTTTCCACCTAGATTACCCATTTCGTTCCACTATGCGCTCCCTGTGAGCGCTGTAGCTACGCGTAATACTTTCACGGGCCCCGCGCATCGATACATTCCGTTGAGGTAGAATTCTATACCCCTTTACTAAAGTGTAAGGCAATACTTATTTATTTTTTTTTACAGATGGGAAATGCTTTACGCACACCCGCAAATGTCTTAGTTTGCGGATAGTGTGGGACTCCGTAGGCATATTGTTTTTGTATACCCACTAAAACCCCCGCTCTGCTTCACTCTGCTTTGCTCTTTAATTTAACTAATCAAACAATACTCGCTTCAAACAATGAATAAGAATTATTTTATACGGGCTATTATTCAATGGTATATTAGTACGGCTTATTATTCAATGAAAAAGAATTATTTTATATGTGCGCGATAAATCGTATCATCATTAGTTTCATAAATATTAAACAAAAGAAAAAAATCAAAGGGGAGAATGTTGTAGTATATTTGGTACGAATACGATAGCAAAATTTTCTTTATTTAGAACACTTGAAATGAAAGAAATATGTGGAACATGATATAATATAGTATTTATTTACGAGTATTTTATAGTCATAAGATTACATATTGTTATGAATAAAGAAAAAATTGTTAAATTTTGCTAGATTTTCACCCCTTTGGTTTCTATTTAATGCTTGCCATTTACGAGAAAAACGTTGGTAAAATGTATCACTAACAGCATGAATAAAGAACAAAGCAAAGTAACAATACTGAAAAAGCAACTAATTTCGCCGATATGCTAACAGCCGAAAATCTGGTATTTTATATTCTTTTACAAATCCATTTTCTTCACCTGTCGTTTGTAGTTCATATTCCAGTGGAATTAAATACGTTTTTCTTAGCCTATATAGTGAAATATTACATTTATCACTTGTATTTATGAATATAGAAATCCATAAAATTTTCGCTGTTAACTTAAAATAAACAAAAAATTTCGCTATCATCTTTTGCTAGCAAAGTATACTCCAACTTTATGCCCTTCGATTTTTTCCTGGTGTTTAACATTTATGAGAATAACGATTTATTGTCGTTATCCCATATAAAATGATTCTCGTTCATTTTTTAAGGCGAGTATTGTTTCATTAGGTAAAATTTAAATTAAAGAGAAAAGCAGAATGAAGGAGAGAGGATTTCAAAGCGTATACGAAAGCAATAAGCCTACGGAGTTCCACGCTATCCGCAAACTAAGACATTTGCGAGTGTTTGCGTAAAGCATATCTCTTCTATAAAAGAAAAAATAAATAAATAAGTATTACCTTACACTTTAGTAAAGAGGTAGAGAATTCTCCCACAACGGAATGTATCGATGCGCGGGGCCCTTGAAAGTATTGCGCGTAGCTACGGCGGTCACAGAGAGCGATGGCGTCGTAGTGACAAAACGTTCGGGATGGATATTTTCTTAAATTGTGCCGAAACGAAAACAGTTATGACATTTTTCGCTTATAGTTTTTTATTCAGAAATGTACGTAGAATCCAATGACAGTGTACAGTAAATTTGTGCTAGCAACAGTCCTTTACGTGAAAATGCAAAGTGAATGCGTAAAAAATTCGCGAATCCGCTCGTTTTTGAACTTTGACAGTGATTTACTGCTATTAATCAATACGGAATATTATAATATGCTCATGTATACACACTCGGGAAACACTCCTCTATTTTTTGAGACCAAGAACAACAACCTACGTTTCTTAGTTTTCACGGAATACCAGCTTCTTTACCGAAAACGACCGTTTTTACAAATGCTGATTTTTTTCGAAAACAGAGGGTAATCCAGAATTTTGGTTGCCGGATTCGTGTTTAGGACGACGAACTCTATAAGAATTATATAGTGGCTATAGGAAAACAGAAAACAGCTTCAAATTTGTTGGACAGTGTAACCGGTTGCGAGCGAAATCACGCATACGTGACAGCGGCAGATAAAGTGTTAAGATATTGGCTTAATCACTACTTAAAACTGCTCTTTGTTGAAACAACATCAAGTAATTTATTAATATTAATATTCAAGCAAGTATATTAAAATATTCAAAACACTGAATTCTATTACATTAAAACAATATTATTTATTTGTTAATATCCTGCTTTAAATCGTTAGGGCACATACTGAAACGTGATCATTAATTTTAAGCTTTTTTTAATAATCAAATTTAATAATATAACAACGTTTCATATATTTGAAAACATGGATGAATACATAATCCTACATTACATTTTTTGAATTCCGAATGTGTATCCTTTCTCTTGTCATTTTTTGCACACACTACACATTTACGCTTTGCACTTTTCCGAGTTGCTGTATTGGTTTCATTTGGAGACGGAAAATGCTTTTGCGACAAACGGAACTGCTCATTGTTAGGACTTTTACCTTTTGATTTACATAAGAGCAATTATAAAATTTAAAAACGGCAATCATTTGCGAAACAGGCGAAATTTGATCCGGACGCCTATTGGCGCCTACAGTACCAGGAAGCCAACATGTTTCAAACGCCTATAGGCGCCAACAGTAGTCAAAGGGTTAAAGTGAGACAATTTTCGGCTCCCTTGAGACAGGTGGTTTATGACGGAGTTTATGGCGGGATATTTCCAAATCGGCACGATACGGACAAGGTCGACCTGTTCGCGGACTAACAATAAGAACCGTCATAAAGGGTAAAATTAATTTTTGTAAAGTTCTCGATTTGTATCTTTCGTTGAAGGTTACTAATTAAATCTCGGCCAGTCCACTTAACAAATTCGGTCACGTTGTAAAAGGCTTAGGACGAGGAACACGACTCATGTAGGTACTCTATTTCGCGCGTCGAACGGTACAATTTCAAGTTTAATAACTTTTTTTCTGGTGAAAAAATCAAAATTCCGATTTATTCGTATTTTTGTAAAGGACATATATAGTTTCTATAAACAAATACTCAAGAAAATTCATTGGCCTTAAAGGGGAAAAACTGATAAAAAATTCGAATTTTTCATATATTGTTTAAACAAATTGAGATTTTGTAAAATAATTTTTACCATTGTGTTGATTGTTAATAGACGCAAATTTCGTCAATTTACGCAAATGCTCTATCTCTCATAGTTTCCGAGATAATCGACGAAATATACTTTAGGGTCCTAACTTTGGGGGTGGTTTTCACCCCTTAAACTGCGACGATTGCCAATAAAAAAAATACGTGTCGAATATTTTAACGAGGACTACATCATACTCAATTTTCATCAAAATCGGTGATTAACAGTTCGATATGTTCCCTTGTTAGAAAAACGTATATGTAGAAACAAGTGCACTGTGCATATTTCTGTAGCAAGTTTCCGTTCAGTGACGGTACTTCGGCGGATGGGACTGCCGTACGGTGGTCCAGAATGTGCATTTAGCCGCGCAAAAGTCAAAAAGTCGATTTTGGAATTTCGACTTTTTTTCTTGTAATATCGATTCTTAAATGTCCATGGACCTCAGATATAAAAAATTATTGAAATTGGATAAACATTGTAGTTACAACAAACGCTTAAAGTTGAAACTTTTTCTGGAGACCTTTTTCTATCGAAAAACCATGTTATCTTCTTTCTAACATTCTGACGAAACTATGCAATATTTTTTAATAATTATTGTTTCTATTTGAAGAGCATTCTTCCACGATAAAAATTCACGTGTCGAACATAAAATTATTGTTTGTAGTTTATTCAAAAATTAATGTTGAAAACATGAAGGAAAATCGTCGAAGTTTTTTATCTTTTGCAGACAAAATCTAAAAAGTGCTACATACTTACACTATCTACTCTCTTAGATTGAACCAGTGGAATTTCACTGGTTCGCCAGTGGAAACTCACTTGTTTACCAACGACACTCACTGGTTCCGCCAGTGATCTCGGCTGCCATCAAAATTCACTGGTTTACCAGTGAATCTCACTCGTCAGCATATTCAAAAATAAAACACAGCGCATGGCGCTGCAGCAGCGGACGCAAATTTCATTGGTTCGCCAGTGAGATTTGTATTCACTGGTTGAACCAGTAAAATCTCACTGGTTCGATCTAAGAGAGTAATTAACACCATTCTTTTCTGTAATCCTTCCCCTAAACGATCCTGCAAAAATATTATCCGCCCGGATCCGCCTCGGACGGTTTTTTATTGTTTAAAGATTCGCGCGCACCTCGACAAGGCGCTGCCGCCAGACTGTCTCGTAAACTTTCGCCAGGTATAACAATGAAGGGCCCAGGTAGACGCACGAAATATTTGCAGAAATAACTTCTATATAGTCTAAGGAATATAGGTGGAAAGTTTTAGCCGAATATCTTTCGATACTTATAAGTTATTTAATTTTTAAGTGAACCCTGCACGGCGAAGACTAGGATTTCCTTTCAATCGGATAACCTAGCTCATTCCTCTTTGTTGGCATCCTAACAATAAAGCAATTAAGTAATAAAAGTGATGCTTTAGAAGTCTTCGTCCTCGTTAGTGCCAATAAGATTTTGTTTTTATTGCACTGTATCTTTAAGAAACCCGGGAATTTACTGACTGCGTGTCCCACTGGGTCTATGCAGCTGGTCTGGGTTACATAAACTTTAGGAAGGAATATCAACAAAAGGTGCAGATAGATAAAGCCAATTTTAGCAGCAACTATTTCTATATAGTTTAAACTAAACATCTTCAAAGTTCTCAGAGACTACTTTGTGGTACTTTTTAGTTTTTCAATTTTTAAGTTAGCAATATAAGCTGAATAAGCTAAATGTACATAGCTACCCTCTATATATCAACCGCCATTTTGTTTCTAAAATTGTTGAGTTCAGATTCGTAATCAGCGACCCAAAAAACATTAGAATACTAATTTTTGTGCAAAACAATTAATTTTTAAACAAACCTGTCCGCCATTTTGTTTTTAAAATTTTTGAGTTCAGATTCGTAATCAGCAACATAACAAATAATAGAATACCAATTTTTAACTAAATCCGGTGTGTTTTGAGCCCGTCGTGACGATTTGAAAAAGATTGAAAACTGCGCGAGGTGCGTGAACAGCTAAATTCACGTTCTGGACCACTGTGTGCCGTAGCGAAAGGATTAAAGAAGAACAAGAATATTATAGCTCCAATAATATTTTCTTGTAATGAAATGCCAAAATGGTTTTCAGCAAGAAGTATTTGTAGATCAATTAAAATTAATTAAAACGTTTTTTATAATTCGGTGACCAAATTATAAACAATATTTTTAAACAAAAATATAATAAAAAACAATTGATCATTTACATTTATCAGAGTTGAGCGCCCTTCGGATGGTACTGTCAGATCGGCGACGATAACGCCTAGTTACGGCACTGCCACACCGCGGCCCGCGTAGAATAGCAGCATGGCGACGAAGCGCCGATTACACGTTCTCGACGGGTATTTTTTCGACCCGTCGGGATTGAAAACTGTTCCCAAAACTTTTGGGGGCAGTTCCATCTACAGAAATGTCTAAGGAATGCGATCCAGTATAGCAAATTTGTGTTAGATAAATAAATTTTTATAAAAATGTAAGAGTATAGCATAGCATGTTCGCGCATCCGCTCTTTTTAAAAATTTTACGGTCATTTGTTACTATTTGCAACAACCAATTTTAATAACTATACGCACTAAAATATTCGGCATGTTTTCATCTATCCTTTAAGACCAATTTCAACTTCGTAGCGTTTATACTTTTCGCATAATACCTCATTTTCTGCTAAAATTTTGTGTTTTTACAAAAACTCATTTTACTAAAAAAACTGAGAGTGATGGAGCAATTCTGCCGACGGATTCGTGTTTCTGATGAGTAACTCTACGAGGATCACCCATTGAATATTCGAGAAAAAAAATCGTGTTGGACAGTGTAATTGGTTCCTGACAATATGTGCGAATATTGGATGTTCGAAAGTAGAGGGATACACGAAAAACATTAAAAATTGTATGTTAACATGATTTCTTTGTGAACTCGATATTCTTTAACCTCTACTAGGTAATACTACCGACAATATCACAATATTAGATGCCCTCTAATAGGCAGTGTTAGTGAGCTCCCTGGGAGTGACTACATAGGTGTGAGCAATTTTTGAAAGCGACGAAAATCTCTAAAGAATCGAATTTTTACAATATGTGCGAAAGTAGATTATGCGATAGTGGAGGGCCGCCTGTAATTACTTAATTGACCGTATTTTTTGTAACGTTATGCATATTTTTTTCAAACTACTGATTAAATATATATTTAAATATATCGGATTCAGCTGCCGTAAATGTAGTGTTAGACTGTTGGGTTCTTCGAGCTTTGACATTTTCACAAAGACTTGTTTGTAGACGCACAAACTTAAATAAAAACTGACATCAGTTTCGTGTACTGAGTTTGTTCTTGTATCAAGATGAAACTGATGGTAAAAAGCCTTTGGCTTGTTTATTCTAATTTCACATCAGCATCGTTCAAGGGGAAGTAGCCGACGAACAAAGAAGAGGATGTTTTATCCCGACTCAGATCTCGTCGATGTTAGACATAAAGTTGATTAGGTGTCTCGGGCCGTACGTTTCTTTTCAAAATATGTAAGTCTTATTGTTAGTTTAATGATGTTGCGTAAAGTTTCAGGCTAATAACTAGATTGAACAATAAGTTCGAAACCACGTCACCTCTAGTAGGTAAATTGTTTTCTGCGTGATACGTATATTACAGTCTCGGTGTGATGCTCCGGAGATATACAGGGTGTTCAAGCCGATTTTGACATCTTGATAACTTCGGTATTGTGGCATGTAGCGAAAAATGTTTCATAGTATTGAGTGGGGCATAATCTGGTGTCATTAGTTTTTCCGTAGGTGGACGCCTCAATGACATATGAAGGTCAACTTTGTTTTTTTAAATATTAGATCGAGTCATAAGTAACTTCCGATGAAACTGACAATGAGTAGAAACTACTGTTCATATCTTTCTGCTCTGACAATGAGTTACCAAGACAACGAGGATTTGTTTTCACTATAAAGATGAGTGTTCAGTTAGTATATTGTCAACATTTTTGTGAGATACACGTTACGTTAAACTGTTTTTCTTTGCCTCTGAATTGAAGAGTCATAAAGTACATATTCGTCATGTAATGCTTTGGGCATTTAAACAAGGTAATAGTGCTAAGGCGACAGCTAAGAAAATATGCAGTGTACATGGTTAAGGACTAATAACTGAACATGCAGTAAGAAATTGGTTTGTAAAATTCCGATCTGGTAATAGGACATTAAAAGTCGCACCGACGCCGACAGCGGGACGTCCTTCGGACTTTGACAACAACATTTTAAAGGCAATATTGGAGCAAAATCCACGTCAATCAACAAGACGTATGGCAGAAAGAATGAATACATCGCAATCAATAGTGAACCGCCACCTGGAGAAATTAGGAAAAGTTAGCAAGTTGGGAGTATGGTTACCTCATAATCTCAGTAAACGGAATAAACAAGATCGCATGTCAATCGCCAAATCTCTGTTCTCACGATTAAAAATCGAGCCTTTTTTCAGCAGGATTGTTGTTGAGTGATGAAAAATGGGTAACCTATGACAATATCGTTCGTAAAAGACATTGGCTTGATAAGGATCAACGACCCCTTCCAGATCCGAAAGCAAATATCCATGGCAAAAAGATTTTGCTGTGTTTATGAAGGGATTGTCGAAGCATAATTCATCACGAGTTGTTGAAGCCAAATTTAACGATTACTGCGGATAGATACGTTCAGCAGCTGCAAAGAGTGCAAGAGAAACTCCAAGAAAAGCGTGCTGCACGCATCAATCGCAAGAACGTCATTCTTTTACACGACAATGCGCGACCACATACGACAACGGTGACTCAAGAACAAATTTTTTCAGCTTGGATAGTCTGTTTTACCACACCCACCTTACTCCCTGGACTTTGCCCAAACAGATTACCACCTTTTCTGTTCGTTACCAAACTTTTTGAATGGAAAAACATTCAATTCCGAAGGACAAGTCAGTAAGGCCGTCGAAAATTTTTTCCAGTCCTAACCAACCACAGTTTACAAGGAATGGATTAATAAGCTGCCAGGAAGATGGGAGAAGGTTATACGTAATAACGGAGAATACATAATAAATTAATAAAATATTTATTATTTAATGAAAGCTAAATAAATGTCTCATAAGAAAACGGAAGTTACTTATGACTCGACCTAATAGAATGAGGTACTTTTTTTATGGATCAAGCGATACAGCTAGACATTCTTTATAAAAAAGTACTGACCTATGTACGTCGAAAAGCTAACAGTTAATGAGATATTTCAGTATAAATAATCTAAATACAAAGGCATCATTCCTGCCGCACTAGTACATGAGCTCCGTTTATCTGTTTATCTGTCTGTCACCTGATTTAAAACGTGAAAGTTTCAACTAAAGTCAGTGATATGAAGCAGCACATTATCGATGAATGTGACAAAATATCAGCCGATACATTAAATAACGTAGTCCAATCCTGACTTCATCGATTTAAAAAATGCTGTGATGCAAATGGCCGTTATATTGAACTATACCTGGAAATAAACGCTAATGTACCTAATTAGGAATTTTAGAATTACTTAAATTGAAATATCTCCTAAACTATTAGCTTTTCGACATACATATGTAGGTCACTACTTTTTTATAAAGAATGTCTAGCTGCATCGCTTGATACATAAAAAAGTACCTTATTCTATTTAAAAAATTAAAAAAAAAACAAAGTTGACCTTCATATGTCCTTGACGCGTCCATCCACGGAAAAACTAATGACACCAGATTATGCCCCACTCGATACCATTTAAGTTTCCTATGAAATATTTTTTGCTACATACCACAATATCGAGATTATCAAGATGTCAAAATCGGCTGGGACACCCTGTATAGGGATGGCAAACAAGGAGATCGCGAAACGATTTTGGGTTGATCACAGCCGGCAGGGACAATTTCAACATGCAAAACCCTTCCCTCCATTGTCACTTATTAGTAAACAAGACACAAGTGTGAATATGTTAATGTCAAGACTTCAGAATGTAGATCGATACATAATTTTAAGAAAAGAAGTGAATCATAAATATAGAGAAGCTCGCTATCCGAACTGGAGGACTAATTCTAATTGTAAGTCGAAATGACGGTTGTAATTAACTCTCTATAGTCCGAATTTTTTTGTGGTATCTGAATATCAGTTTCACGATAGCACAATTCGAAAATGATAGAAATACAATTTTAAATGATGGTGTAGCGGTATATATTAAGTTAATGTTAAGAATAAACATTAAGAGTAAATGTAAGGAATGCTTGAATGAATGAAGAGCGTGAAAGAAGAGTGGCTGAGTGAGATTGTTTGAAAGAGTAACTGGCAGGCGTGCTAGAAATGTTTGGGTTTTAAGAATCTGTGTATATATGTGTGAGTGTCAAAAGGGTCGAAGCGAATGGATATGCATGAGATGAGAGTCAGTCTAAATCGAAGAGTGAATGCGTAAAGATTAGAAATATAAGTGATTGTTATTATTAAATATTCAATTATTTAATTAACATTCCTTCACCCAACCATAAGCACTAAAATGGATTAAATTTAATTTGTAAAAATTGCACTGTAAAGAATTTCATGATTTTCACGAGCTAAATTATAATATTTAGTAAAGTTCCAAATTTGACTTTGAAGAATAGAAGCTTAGATGTGTCTTGTGTTACTTCAAAGTTACAGGGACCCATAGAGGGTTAAAGTCGAAATTAAAAAAGTCGCATACAATTTACGATGTACATAAAGTTTAAAAGTCTTGTTTCCGTATAATTAGTGAGACAGCATTCGAATCCTACTTCACTTTTTGGCAAATTGTCCTACATTATTAATTAATATATCGCAGCCTCGAAAGTTTGTAATCCATCTAAAATACTAGATCCTATTCAAAGTGACCATATCAGTTGAAGCCAAAAATATGCTAAATAATAAACAAAACCATTCCATTCAGTGCCAAAATAAAGCTACCTTTGAAATTTGTATGATCATATCAGGGAAAATGTTTACAACGATTTTAAATTCATCAATCGGTGCCATTTGACAAGAATTCAGTTTCACCACAAGAATATTTTCCCTGAATGATTACGAACATCGTAACCTCGGTGATTTAAAGCTCACCTCAAACTACAGATACCAGTCAAATTGATATCAGTTAAAGCGAAGATACAATGTTGTATCCCACTTCTGACACCAATTTTATGTTGCATGCCGTGGGTGGTTAACAACAGTTTATTAAGGAAAGATCTATTGCGCGCTCGGAGTTTTAACCCTGATTTAGTCTGTCTGAATTTGGTAATGAGACTGGCCTTTTAAAGGACCTTAAACTAGTGTGGTGGGAGGTTTGGATGACTCTGACTTCTCGTGACTAAGGTTCCAAAAGGGCGATCGCTTTCCCAGCGACTTTCGCGAAGACCAAAGGCCTTGAAAACATATTTTGGAAGGACAAGCGATGACGGAATCGTGGATGAGTAATAGTTCCCTTTTGGATGTTGAATCACGTTGAGTAGTATTTGGAGCTAATATCTTATTGTCAGAGAAGATAGCGAGTTTGAGAAAACATGAATTGAATTGGTATCCAACAACAATAAAAGTATAGTTTATGAGCTCGCTATACTGCTGCCACAACTATACTTCTAGTCCTGATTGCGGTGCATAGGGGTGATGTTTAGGAAAGATCCGCGGAGTCTGCCTCTCAAGATAAGTAAGTTAAGAGGATGTCGGATGTAGAGCGAACATCGTGCGCTGGATATCACTCCTATATTGTCACGACACGTACGAAAGACGGGAATTTATATGCACGTACACGGCCCAACTCGTTTCGCCTGATTGGAAAGAAAAGTACTTTCTCTAATATTCCACTCCCTTCCTCCGACCCTCCTGACATTTTTCTGAGGAAGAGGCGAAACGGGGAGACAGCATCGACGATATTGAGTGACAGCGAAAGGAGTAGGGCATGATCGAGAGTCTTGGTTGAAACTATTATAATTCAATTAGAATTCAAAGTTGTAATTAATCAAAGTAGAGAGCGCGCACTCTGTGATACGATGTAATTAATAGTAATAAATATCGATTTAACTGGGGAGAGTGACATCAGCCAGTTTAGATAAAATGACGAATAAAGATATTTAAAACTTTGGACTCTTCTTGATATGTAACTGCATCTTTGCGTATTTTCTGTGGTTTTAAGGTACACAGAGAAACGACATGTTTCGTATAGATTCCAAGTAGATTTGAAGTAGAGCGATAAAAGTTAAAGAGTCAATCTTCCTTTCTCCATCGGTCTTCTCTCACTTTTCAGTGTTCATCTTCACCATTCAAATTAGAGTCGTCCTATCGAACCAATCGTATACTAAATTCGATCGCGAGCAATTTAACCGTAAGAAGCCTTCCCCATGTAATGAGAAGAGAGTATAAAGTATTCGGTAACGAGCGCGTTACGGAGTTTCAGCTGGAAATGGTAATGAGGAATTTCTCCCGAGGACATTCCGTTTCTCCTTTGTGTGGTCCGCGTTATCGTTGCTCCGAGCGTCTGAGAAGAGTATGCAACAGTTCCTAATTAGGGCGACAAGGCGGCAGAAAGTTTACGAGGGTGCTTTCTTTGGTACACCGTTGCACGTGTAAATACGTGTGCCACCGTGTGACACCGCGCATTACGTGTTTCTGCTGCTTCTGCGGCCTTCACGACGAGCTCGAGCTCGCGACATTCGGCGAGAGTGAAATCCGGAGAAAAGGGTGGAAAACGAAGGAAAAGAGAGGGGTTACATCAAAGCACCCCAGGCATTTTTCAATTACAAGGTGTTATGTGCGCCTAGGAAAACGAGCACGAGGTAAGGCATGCAGAAAGAGAGAGGCTGAATAAGTCGCGTGCTTATTGAACTGGTCTTTACCAAAGCAGCTCTGACGTAATCTCTAACTAGTTCGTCTTTCGCTTTATTAATGGAATATATTGCGGGGCACAATGAATAACCATATTACGATGAGTGCTTTTTATTATATGACGACTAATTCACGTTGCAGAGAAAATGCACAATAAATGTATATGCAGGGGACATGGCGGCCACCGACGAGTCATTGGTATGATGGATGTAGTATCACGTCGCACAGTGGTCGGTTTTGTCGAAATCCTGGCCGAAACGTCATAACATAATAACATAAAATTGACACATGAGAATTATTTGGACCGCTGATTACGAATCTGATGGTAAAATTTACAGAAAGAAATGGCACAATCAATGTGGTGTACATACACATCGAAAAATTGTTGCTTTTGTACAAAAATTAACGTTCCCATATTTCTTGGATTGCTGCTGACATGCGAATTTAAAAATAGCCAAAAACACATTGGTGGATGCTAAATAATAATAAATAAACTGCAACAAATAAATGGCAATAACTCATCTAATAAGAAAAAGTAGTAGCAAAACTCAACGAATCTTCCTTCGAGAAGCTTCAAAGTTTATATTAAAAAAAAAATCGTCGTGGAATCTAGGGTTACTCAAAACTATTCTCTTGGGAAAAGAAAAAAATGCATGAGTCTCATATTCTTTCCCACTACAGTAGTAAAATTATTAAAGAAAAAGATGAAACCAAGATATTTATAAACTTAAAACATGACAGATAGCGGCAATAAAAAACGTATTTTCCATTCCAACGTGAAAACTTTACTTACATTATTCAAGTCCTAACTTTTAAGACCCATTTTTCTAAAAGTGCTGGACAATAAAAATTATTATTAGTGAAAAAAGCGGCTTTAATGTGCTACAGATCAAACGGAATTGCTGGATTTTAAAAACCGCGAAAAAATTATTAAGGTTTTGGCCAGGATTTTCGCGAAATAGACCATTGTGCGTCAATGACTATACTTCACAAAAAATGGGGCGGGAATATCTCTAAGTACCATCTCTAATGCCTGGCTTCCTAGGATTTAACAATTTGAATTACAATGCAAAGTTGCATTGGTAATCGCAGGAAATAAAATTGTAGAAATATAGCTGTACTCACGAAAGGTCGCCATTATTCAAAACAGACACCCGAGAAGCTGACTAATATGTCGGCTTACGTTAATAACTATTATGTATATATTATATAATAACTAAAATGAATGAAATCATTTTCATACGTATCGTAAATAATAATTATCGGTCTCTCTTTGAAAATAGAGATATCCCATTGCAAATATCAATTTTAACTACCAAACACAGCTCCCACTGTTTCACAACGATTACTATGTGGGAAAGTGTTAACACAGGCAGTACTTTTTGTAATTACTTCTTTAACCTTCCATATATCGATACAATACTACGGTACAAGAGTGTAGAATCTCCTCTGTCTCTATATATATATATATATATATATATTTATTCTACATACATACTTTTTTCTAACAATTATACATACACCTTAAACTAACTAACAATATCATAGCCTAAATATTGAAATAATAAAATAGAAACACTCACTAAAATAAATATCTCTAATAACTCTAATTCCTAATAATCTCCACTAAACTCTGCATATATCTCCGCTATAACTCTCATCGCAACGAACTCCAAGTCTCAACTGTCTCAACTGACCCTTCCAAAAATTCA
This sequence comes from Cerceris rybyensis, assembly GCA_910591515.1. Lineage (NCBI taxonomy): Eukaryota > Metazoa > Arthropoda > Insecta > Hymenoptera > Crabronidae > Cerceris > Cerceris rybyensis. The sequence continues at coordinate 767,082 of OU342796.1, read as the reverse complement.
CACTCGCATCGACCCTCGATACTCTTTCTCACAGCATGCATTCTTCGTCTTTCTCACAGCTTACATTCTCTATTGCACTCACTTATTTTCTCCTTATCCCCAAACTAAACATTCACTCTGACTCTCGAATTCGTCGTCTTCCAAATTACATATTCTAAACATTCACTCTCACATACACAAAATCCATCCACACTCACTAACTAAAAGCTATCTCCTATTTTTTTAAAATTACGATACTACAAGAGTTATCCGAGAAGCAAGTAATATTCGTAGCGAACGAGAACGGTCGGTGGCGTGAATGTAACAGGCGAAACGATATTGGAACAAATTGCAGCTAGAATCGCGAATGGTCACCTCGTACACCGCCATTTACCTCGAAATTGTTCCATTGGTGCAATTGCATGGTAAACAGAAGCGCTTCATTTAACACGCTCGTCTATTGCAACTTACGATATCGAAGGTACTTGGCGTAGAACATCGATTCAACTACAACGAGCGATACCTGTACAGAGGTAAGTTGATATTAACGATCAAACCAATCAACGAATCAAACGATCAAATTGTCGAGGTTAACTTGTAGTACTTAAAATTAGTTGTGGAATGATAATCGAATTGGTAGTGTGAATTGGGCAACTAGAAGTTAGTAATCGGGGGATTCGAACTGCGAAAGCTGAATCTGTGTATTTAAGTCTAGAACCAAGGATTAATTAATTATGTTAAGGCCGACAACCTTAATACTGTCACGTTCATTATACGCATCGAGAGTTAATTAGTTCTTCAGCACGCTGAAGCTGATCTTCTGTCCTTCAGTGGTCCCAATTCGCCCAAAATCCTTGACTTTGAGATTCAATTTATTCGGTTTGCCAATTTATTTTCAATAGCAATAGCCGTATAGTAAGCCGGGATATCGGCGAAACAACGCTATAACTATTGTCCGCGGAAACCCATTGTTCACGACAAAATCTATGCGAAGCGAGAGAAGTCCAGGTCTACCCTTCAAACATCGCTAATCGGTGAGGTACGAGTGACCTGTCCTTAGAACGTTCACAGGTTGTTGATAAAACTCTCCATTTAATTTTACCTATGCGACGAATCGAATTCTATGAACTAATAAAACAAATTTTATCAAAGTTGGAAAGACTTTTGCGAATTTTATGGTAGCTTTTTTTGCAAATGCTCACCAATCAAAAAATGTGGATCAATGCTTGGTAGGCCGGGATAAATAATTTTTATACGACCTGTACGAAGAGAGCCAATACAAAATATTACATAGTTATTGTTAAATATTAAATGAAAAATTCCAAAAATACGTATTCATTAATTTTATCTATACTTTGTTCATATAATTTTTTCCGTCTGCACATGTTCAGAATTCTTGCATATTTTTTTCAGGTAATTCTTACATCTGTCGGGTGAGGGGAGTGAGTGCTGAGTGCTTAAACCAGCGTCAAGAATTTTTTGCACGCCAGAGCCGTCTTTCGAGAAACACCGCCTCCTTCACTCAAACATACAGCCGAGATGTCACTGATTCACAACCACTCTGTAGGCGTCACGCTCGTGCCTATTGGCACTGGCGTGGTAGCGCATTTGGGGCGACATTCGTAGTTAATCGCTCGCGCTGGAAAGACGTGCCTCGCGCGTCAGTCGCGGAGATCAGAACGACATGCGTGGCACGTCGACTCAGAATATTTGTTGAGGAACAGTTTCAGATGGCACTACGTCGCATGTAGGATAAGACAAAAGTATTGTTAGTGAAAAAGTATCCTCAGATATGGTTTAACCCTCGGAGTACTGACGGTAGCAGCAGCGGAACGGCCGTCGCCCGGACCCATAGCGCGGTTTCTTTAGAGGTTTCAAAGGACAAGCCGCCACTATGCCTATCAATGTGTTTGTAAATATGAACCAGCTACTACAAGCAATATTATTTGGCGGCTTCTCCTTAAGGTCTCTAGCAACAAAATCACGCATTGCATTTATTCTATTTTCAATTTCTCATCTGTTTTTATCATAGAAATAGTGTAATTGAAAAATGCAAATATTACACATAAATGAAAATCTTTGGCATGTCTATGTGTCTTCTAATTAGAAGGAAGTCATAAATATTCCATCCCTTGCCCTTAACATCTAAAGCTATTTCACAGCAAACTTCTAAAAAGACCCAAAGTTTGCGATACTACATAGAGTATTTTCTAATCTCAAGCATTTATTTGGAACGTTCTGTTTCCAGTGGAATAAAAATTTTAATTCGGGAATGACTATCTATTACAATTCAACATCAGGTGCGTTTGATACTTTATATTAAAAATTAAAAATGGATAATAAATAGACCGAAATAATGGACGGAATTACAGTCGAATCTCTCATAATGTAACCTCTCAAAGTGAAACCTCTCTCAAAATGTAACATGGTCATCTCTCATAATGAAACTTCTCCTATCCCCACCAGTTAAATGCTACTAACCAATCAAATTTGAGATGTATGACGCGACATATTATTTGAAAAGATTTAAACGTTTGTATGGAAAGGTTATGTTCACTTTTTACTTCTGCGCATTTCTTTGCGCCGACGAAGATAGGTACTATATGAGAAAGATAGACTATATGATCAAGAAGTGGGGATGAATATGATTGTAGGGGAATGTTGCATTTTGAGAGAGCGTCCGGTCCCGAAGTGTTCCATTAAGAGAGATTCGACTGTAGTGTTCCGCAAAGAGTCAGTCCTTCTACCGCAAAGTCACTTTGGACACTGCTGAAAGTAAAATGATGAAGGCGCGTCTAGAGGGATACCCTCCTTGCCCCTGTACTGCTTCGGTAGGCTACCATTCCTATATACATTGTATGCTACGAGAGATATTCGTCTCTTATCTCTACAAAATAAACAAATGATGGCGCGAGGAACAGAATGCTAGCTGTTAGGTACTTCCGTGAATGCCGGATGAGGAAAATCGGATAGCATTCTCATGCGACACTTTAATTTAGTCTCCTTAGCGATAAACTTTTCTCATTGTTAGAATAAAAAGGGCGGTACCGAATCGGCGCAACGAGGCTCACGATTGAGCACTCTCGTCTCGACGACCAAACTGTAAAGACGTGCGACTCTTTTAATTAAACTATAATTCTAAGTTTTGCACTTGGTGTCATTTTCTTTCTGGATATCCTGAAATAAATCAATGCGTTTAAAAGAAGCGAACGCATTTTCACTTCACACGGCATAACATAGCGATCAAAACGAACGCCGCAAGTCGAAAGATATATTGGTCAAAGTTGCATCTTACATCGGGGTCCGAGCGAACCCGGGCGGAGTACTGCGAGGGTTAAATCAAATACAATTAATATATTTTTTAATGTTTTTGAACTTCTGGCGATGGTTTTGCCAAAATGGACCACTTCATTAAGTCTTACGGCATAAATATAGTATTGTGTTCCAGTATGCACATTTGTAGATTAATTACTAGCGCAAATTGTTAAAAATAACTAACCGATACTAGAACGCTAGGCTTCCTCGTATTAAAGAATACATTGTTGCCGTCACGGTCGCTGCGGCCCATGCGACGTAGTGTTATCTGAAACTGTTCCTCAACAAATATTCTGAGTCGACGTGCCACGCACGTCGTTCCCCTAGTAGCACAAAATATTGTATATACATTCATATAATAGTAAAAAGAGATTCAATCTTTTTTTAATATTCAAATATACATACAATATTTATTTCATATTAAGAAACAAATATTTTTTTTTAAATATGTAGAAAATATCTATTTCATGTTACAAGAAAAATATGTTTTTCTGAATATTAAACGAATCTTTATTTAATATTAGAAATAGAATATTTTTTCCTAGTAAACAGATAATATTTATTTCATATTACAAAGAAAATATTTTTTTCTTATTATAAAATGAATCTTTATTTAATATTAGAAATAGAATATTTTTTCCTAGTAAACAGATAATATTTGTTTCATATTACGAAGAAAATATTTTTTTCTTATTATAAAATGCATCTTTATGTAATATTAGAAAGAGAATTTTTTTAAACATGCAGGAAATATTTTGTGTTTATCATGGATGAATATTGGTTCCAGAATATGATATGAAGTAAATTTTTTACTTTTAATTTACTTTGGATTCGTGTTTGTCACGTCATCGACATTTATTTATATTATAAGAACATTAATGTAACAATTTGATTGAAATAGTTGAAAGAATTGAATTGACAAAACAAATGATTGAACTGTCAGATTAAGAAGTTCGTAGCAACAGACTGCCTATAGCATTTCTGGAACCTGTTCGGGTCTAAACAGAGTCTGGAAACTAGACTCGCGGAGTACAGTGGTCGATTTTGCCGAAATCCTGGTCAAAACCCCGAGGAGTTTTTCAATATAGCTCAAAAGTGGTATATTAGTATTATTTGGATCCCTGATTAAGAATCCGAACTCAGAATTTCCAAAAACAAAATGGCAGCTTCAATATGGCGGGTGCGAGTATCGAAAAATTGTCGGATCGGCGCGGAAATTAGTATTCTTATATTTTTCTGGCCGCTAATTAAGAATCCGAATTCAAAAAATTAAAAAATAAAATGGCGGATTCAATATGGCGGACATCTGTATAAAAAAGTGTTTAGTTGCGCGCCAGATATGGTATTGTAATGTTTTTTGAGCCGCTAATTGCATATCTGAAACAAAAATTTCGTAAAATATACTGATGGATACAAAATAACAATAAATAATGCACTGCTTCACGGATGGCGGTCAGCGGAACAGTCGTCCGCAGCAATAGGTATATTGCTGTCTCGAAATAAAACTATCAGACTACCAGTGTCTAATTAACCCCCTTTGAACTTTCAACGCGACGAAATAAATATATTATTTTGTCAATTACCAAAGTGCCTGTAGAGTAAGATTAACAGTATTCATTAAGTAAGGAAAAATAACCCGGCCCTATGTCATAAATGCACTTTCTCGAACATGGCGCGCGCGACAAACAAATAAGAATAACTCGTATAGTCGCAAGAAAGCTCAACGAGGTCTTCTTCGGGAAACTTCAAACTTGAATTTTAAAAAAAATTGCGGTGGCACTTTAGAGCGTTCACAACTATTTCATTAGCAAAAGGGAAAAAATGTATAGGTTTTACATTCTGTACCATCACAGTTGTAAAATATTAAATAAAATAATGAAACAATAAAGATATTTATAAATCAAATGTATGATAAATAGCTACCAACACTGAAAAAGTGTATGGTACTTTAATTTTACATTGAAAACGTATTCTCAATTTCGACGTGAAAACGTTACCTTCATTATTCAAGTGCCAACTTTGACATTGCATATCTCTAAGAGTATTGTTCGATACAAATTTTTATGAATGGAAAACGACGCTCTGATGTGTTACAAATCGAACGGAATTTCCAGATTTTGAAAATCGTTACGAAAATGTTTGGGGTTTTGGCCAGGATTTCGGCGAAATCGGCCAGTGCGCGTCGCCACAGCGTTTGGAGTTTGTCTCGATTTCGTGTGGTGTTCTTGAAAGACGACGGGTGTTTGGCAAATGTCTCGTCGCCCGGTCGCATTACAAGGAACAGATTATTTAACGTATTGATAGCCTCTGAACTATAAATTAGATCCGTGACTAAGTTGTAGCAAAGTCGTCAATGACCCGCCGTCACGGTGTTGCATAGTTTTTAAAACGAGACAAACGTATTCTTAAAAAATCTGGCCACAGAGTGGAGAAGATATTGCATCTCCTGCTAAGTTACCTCTGTGAGGGTCTTACCCCATGATTTTGAAAGAATACACATCGCTAATATATAGTTTCCAAAACTCTAACATAATATTAATAACATGCTTCATTCAAAAAAGTAGATTTTTAACTAAGTAATTTTTTAAATAGAAGTTTATCTCGTCCAATAATTTTATAATTTGATATACGATGTATATATCTTTATTTTTAATATTTGAGCATTAATAACTCTAAAAAGTAATGAATATAACAGTAAGTTTCGCATGGCTCAGCAAGGAAGCACATCACGCAGTAAACCATAGTTCCCGAGTTCGAATCCCGTTCCAGCTGCGCATACAAATTTCGGAATTGTGTCAAAGGTTTTTTCGAAGACAAAGTGAAATATTCTCTCGCAAGCAGTGCAAGCAAGTTGTTGATGTTACATACCGAAAGAGATTTTTTTTATAACTTTTTCTTAAATTTGAAGATTTTATTGAACGTTATTTAAATATTGAATTTATATTTTTCAAATATTGGATTTACATTTTTTAAATATCTTGTTTATATTTTCTGACTATTTATTTGACATTGTTTTTATATCTATAGAATATTTGAAACTAATATTTATTTCATATTAAAAAGTGTCGCCAAAAAAATATTATTTTAATATTCGAAAAAGTTATTAAATAAATATTTGTGTGCTACTAGGGATCTGATCTCCGCAACTGACGCGCGAGGCACGTCATTCCAGCGCGAGCGATTAACTACGAATGTCGCCCCAAATGCGCTACTACGCCAGTGCCAATAAGCACGAGCGTGACGCCTACAGAGTGGTTGTGAATCAGTGACATCTCGGCTGTATGTTTGAGTGAAGGAGGCGGTGTTTCTCGAAGGACGGCTCTGGCGTGCAAAATGTTCTTGACGCTGGCTTAAACGAAGTGGAGGAACTCGACAAATTCAGTTATTTATTAACATTTCAGGTATGTGGATTTTATAACGATTTTCTGTAGCTAAAACTGACGGTATTCCCAGCTAGGAGTTCAAAAAACGAGTTTAACCTTCATCCGTCACTGGGGTCTTTTTTTACTCCAAACCGCAATTTAATATGACCCAGATCGACACAAATATTACGCAGTAAATATATATTATTTAAACTAAAGTTATTGTAAAGAAAAGGAAGACAATCATGTTTTTTTTAAGCAGAAAATAAATTACGGAGCAGATGAAGATTAACACGAACAATGCAAACTCCACTAATATTATACAGATTAGAAATCTAAAAATTAACGGCGACGGATTTCTACATCTATCATACTGTATAAAACTGAAAATAGAGAAAAAAATATCGTTTTGTGTGATCGACTCCCTTACGATATATCGATTTCTGAATGTGAAGTGTTCCGTCGTACGGAAACAAAAGCGCGTTCGGAACGAAGCGAAAGTTTGCCGTTCTTTGAGACCCGGGTCTGGCTGCCAGATTTTTTATTATCTTCCAACATTTGGCGACCATCGTTCGTCAAGGCGGCTAGAACTCCGGTCCTTGAGGTATTAAGCAGCCTTCGTTTTGAATGAACGTTTTCGTTAATCCGTCGTGCTCTGTCAGCGGGTGGTAAACAGGGACTTCGGCCCGAACGGTCCCATCGACCGCCGCTGACTCGCGATGACAAATCGGTCATAAATCGCGCCTTCGAAGGGAAATTCTGCCGATCGGCCGGACTAGGATTTTTTGGGCACATCTGGTTGCACTTTCCTCCACCACGTATTCGCAGGGGGTGAACTCCCGCCTCCGTGGGGCCCTTCTCGCCGAGAGTCCCATGGGGGTGGTCACTCCTCTCGGAGGAAAGTGCGGCCAATCAACATCGCGCAGTGCCCGGAAAATCCGAAAAACCCGCCTGCTGAAACGTCGCGAAAATTCAGCAAGTGGGGATGTCCGGCCCATAGCGTCGTCGAGGGACTTCGGAGGAAAAATCCTCGAAGTCACTTGCCTTACGAACACCGAAACGCAAACATACCGAGCTCGCTGACGACGAAAACCGTCATAGTTTGCTATTATATATTTTGGAGTACGTACTATCTCACGAACGAACAAGTTCTCCGTCGGTCGAGGACGATCGCGTCGATAAATTACCTTCTCGCGAAGCATAATCGTCGCGAATCGCGAGTGAGACTAGTGGTCGTCGAATTCATACCACGACGGATCTTGACGCCAGAAAACATGAAGTAACGATATGCTCTTCTTATAAATAAAGAAGATGGAAGACAATTGTTCGAGAACTATCGCAAACGTGTCACCATTTAATTATTCCTAAAATTATTTCATAAATTATCGTTTGGTTAAGTTGAAAAAAGTAATGTGTTTTTTTTACAATGCGAACAAATTTATTTATAAAGTAAATACATCATATTTTTTCTTTCCACCCACGGACACTAGATCTCGGCACTGAGAGATTGGCAGGGTTTAATAATTCATAATCAATCACGTCCGAAATATCTCACCAGACACATGAAAGGAAAAGTTTCTTTTCGTTTTACTTAATATAATTTATACATAAACTATATGTAGTAACTTTAAATATAATTTACAAATCGGTCTGAAATATATTTAACACCAATCTAGTACGGTGTGCAGTGTTGCATGAAAAATCTCCAAATAGATAAATTGATCCTAACTTTCAACTCTGTACAGGACTTTTACGAATTTGTGTAATTATTAAAAAAAACACACACACACAAAAGCAATTTTTACTACCTCGGTATGTCTAGTGTTAATAGCTGACAATGGTTTGATAAGGTGTGAATCATTTCCATGCAAACTACATTAAGTGGGAATGCTTTTATTTCTTTGCTCTTTCACATCAAGAAGACTCTTTTTATCTCCATAAATTACAGACACGACGATTTAAAAAGTTTGTCTGAGCGAGAATGAGAGAACTTTCGAAACGATAAACCGAGCTACTGTTCGGGAATGGTAAATACTTTGGGAACTAACTGAATCATCCAACACCGATTGAGAGGGAATTCCTCAAGAGGGTTGAATCGCGAGGAATCGTTATCAGACGGCAATAAATTTTTGTAACTTCCGCGCAAATACTCTATCCCTGTTATCTTCGAATCAATTTATACGCTCGGAATTTCATGTTGTACCTATCGTTTAATTACACATACCTATATCGTGAAAATTTGTAAATATTACTGTAAGAAGAATGCTTTGAAATGTAATTAAGCGTTAATTAAAATCTGGATTCATTAGGTAGTTATGCATGTGCCTCCACGTTACCAAGTATTATTTTCACTTCGTTTGGCAAATGTTATCACAATAATTAAACAATTATGTATCACTCCGTTTATCATCGAATTTTGGGGAGGAGTTTGGGAACGCTCGTAAATGTGAACAGACACGCTTGATTTTTTTATCATTCAAAATATATTTTGTTCCCGCATTAAATACATTTTTTGTAGTGTAGACGATATAAATAATATGAAACCATTCTGTCTTCGTTTATAATCTCTTTGTTTTTTTACGAATAATTTTTCAATTTTGATCTTTCCACTGCAAGATGTAACAGCACACTTAAAACCTTTTAGAAGCAGCATTTAATCAATATTATTCCATTTGGTTGCTTATACTTTAATTAATATACGATGAATGAATTTCATACTTTATGTTATGGAAATTTCACAGATATACGGACGCATAGCGGCACAATCGAGATCATCCATACCACCTTCGTTTACTAGGACGGCGCAATTCTGTTTTCCACCATAATTATCAGGTTCGTTTGCATATATTGTCGTCCATCTCGAGTAGCCGGTGTTTTCCAGCGCTTCGTCTAGTACGGTTACCCATTCACCTTCCTCGAAGATATCGTGAACTCCTAACCATGCCACGTTTTCATGACTCAATATGCGCAGTAAGGTCTTCTCCTCCTCTTTCGAGTTTATTATGGCCAAATGTCCTATCGAGATGCCAAATTTTTATTTTACTTTGTTGTTCCTAAAACCTCAAAATAAAATTGTAAGGCACGGGATTGAGTCGGTATTATACCTACTAATTATTTTATTTGGTTTTCTTTAATCGTAATTTAAGGTCGATTAATTCCCGATGGATAATGATGTTTAATGATTTTTTGATTTTTTGAATATTAAAAACATGTATCAAGTTGTTCTTTGCATTTGTTTCCCACTGCTCGACGTTTAAGTTAGATTAATTTTTAATGAATAATCATATTTAACATCTTGGTTAATTTTTCTAATTACTCGAAGGACATATGAACCAGTTCAACAATTGCCCACATGTTGGACAGACAGTTTACACTCTGTAGAAAGCTATTTACATTCGCAACACCGGTACAAAAATAAATGTGCAATCTCCATTAAAGGGTATAGCAGGATAAGGTGGTCAAAAGTGCCCTTGAATCGATTTCAATGGGGGTGGTCTCATTCGGTAGATAATGCTCGGCGATCATTGTGTACAAATTTTTTACCCTGTATCTTGACCGGAAGGGTAGTCATGGGGAAAATTCAAAAAACGGGTTTTTGCCCCACTTTGCATATTTATTGAGGTACAAAAAATTCGAAAAAAGTCTGACATATTCTGCACGGTACCATACATGTTTGAGATTTTTTTCAGATTTTTCCATTGAAGAACCTAAGTGTAACAAATGAGCAAACGCAAAAAAAAACGGAAAAAAGTAGATTTCGTATCGAGATCTTCGAGTGACAACTTTTTGCAAATTACAGTAACAATCCGACACTCATGATTGTTATCTCCAATTTTTTTCAGATTTTTAAACCGCCTGCGTCATTGTGAAAAAAATCGAAAACCGATTTGCGCGACGCATTTCGATGTGAAACGCCATGATCCAGTTATTATTTCCTCATTCTTCGATTACAGTATGTTCATTTTGTGACTTTCAGCGTTTCTGCCACGAAGCAATTACATGTTAATATAGAGAATCGAATTAATTAAATCAATTGTGAACTTTGATGGTTCCTTATCTGCAAGAATTTCTAAAGTTTTTTCAATTGTGCGGTTTTCAATTGCGCAGTTGGTACGGTGTCTGTCTGCGGAACCGATGGACACTTTTTTGTCGCAGGTTCGAATCTCCATGGGGAACTTGATATTTTTTTTTGTCATTTTTAAAAATTTTCAACTACATAACAATAATTAGTTGCTATTTTCAAACATTTAAAAGAATTTTTAATTACCAGAAAAATATAAATTAATTACAGAACATACTTTTTGCTTTGTCGGATTTTTCTACTCATACTCTGTTCTGCGACTACGGGTATTATTAAACACTGTACCATTGAATAGACATCGGTTGTTCTACCGTGTATGAAGGTGTATGTTAATCAGTAAAGGATGTAGAAAAAAGTTATTATCTTCGGAAAGAAAGAAACTCTGCATTCCTTTAGACAATCATCATTACAAGTGAACAAGATATTACAATAATATTATGACCTTTTAGTAAGTAACATATGTCTTCAAATATCGTAGTAAATCCAGTGTTACAATATTTGATAATATCTGTAAGCACAGAAGATGATATGACTAGAAAAATTCGATAAAGCAAAAAGTATGTTCTGTGTTAATTTATATTTTTCTGGTCCTTAAAAATACTTTTTGTAAGAGGGTTTTTGCGAAGCCCGCGCAAAGCTACGAAGTTCCGGGCTGTAAGCACGAAGACGCCCTCTTCCTGTATAGCAGTTCCTGTCTGAAATTCTGTGTGTCTCCTTTCCTTCGCAACGTGATATAAGACTTAAGAGCAACGAGTTAAGAATATGTAGCCAACATTATTATATAATTACCAGTCAGTTACAATGTATATTAATATAGTGCATCATAAGGATCAAACAGTGTTCATTTACTTTAGACCTTAACCCTTTTAGTGCCGAACGACGATATATCGTCGTTGGCACTTTTCGCAAGTGTTGGCGTTGTGTTATACGCATCAGAAGAGGTACTTATATACTATTAAATAATTTTATAAAACGTCAAAATGATTGAAATTCGATGGACTACAATTGAAAACATGTTTATTAGTTTGTTATATCTTATGTTCATCAGTGCCGAAGCTCTGTATATGTTAGAGCGATAAAGTAGAAACGAGACACGGGATTACTTGAGATCGATTACGGTTCCCAAGAAACTTTCTTGGGAACCGTAATCGCAATCTTTGTGTTTATGATAGTTATCAAACAGTTCAAATTACACGTCGTCGTGCATCGACACGGCGAAACTAAAATCTTTCTTTCAGTCTTTCTTGGTCCGTCTAATGAGTAGTCAGTGTTCGAAAACCGTCAGTAGTTGAGTTAATAGCAAAAAGTTTTGTGAATTTTGGTGCTACGATTTTATAAAAATTACACCCTATTACTGACATGGATGACGCAGAATTGGTCCGAATTGTTGACGCGTTAGATATAAAAGGAAGAAGAGGTCGACAGTGATGAGGAATTATTTCCACCAAGCCGTCGCGTCGCCGTGCGGCGCTTACCATGTACCTTCGAGTTATTTTTTATGTTTGTTATGTAATATTATCTATCTTGTTACAAAATATATCGGAAATGCAAAGTATATACTTTGTAATAAATATTCTATATAAGATTATGATGAAAAGGTGACTTTTTGTGTATGTGCAAATACGTTTTGTAAGAGAGAACTGGACTTTTACTTTCTTCATGATCTTTTATACCTTTGTTACTTATAAAATTTTCAATGGATATAGAAAAACTTGTGTCATTGTTTTGTTCTCTATTTTGTCCTTAATATACTGCTTTTTGAATCATGTAAATATTGTTTCTGGTTTGGTTTTTATGAGCATTTTCCCAAACCCCAGTAAAACCGTGAAATTCGGCCGGTTATTCTCGCATAGGTACCTCTTTTTCGCCCGGCACTAAAAGGGTTAAGAATAACCCAACACTTTTAAATGTTTGAAAATAGCAACTAATTATTGTTATGTAGTTGAACATTTTTAAAAATGACAAAAATATCTCAAGTTTCCCATGGTGATTCGAACCTGCGACAAAATAGTGTCCAGCGGTTCCGCAAATAGACGCCCCACCAACTGCGCCAATTCACTCACTTGAAAAGACCTTAAAAATTCTTGCAGATAAGGAACCATCATCGTTCACAATTGATTTAATTAATTCGATTCTCTATATTAACATGTAATTGCTCCGTGGCAGATACACGAAAAGTCACAAAATTAACATATTGTAATCGAAGAATGAGAAATTAATAACTAGATTATCGCGTTTCACATCGAAATGCGTGCGCAAATTGGTTTACGATTTTTTTTTCACAATGACGCAGGCGGTTTAAAAATCTGAAAAAAATTGGAGATAACAATCATGAGTGTCGGATCGTTACTGTAATTTGCAACAAGTTGTCACTCGAAGATCTCGATACGAAATCATTTTTTTCCGTTTTTTTTTTGCGTTTGCTCATTTTTTACACTTACACTGTCGCTCAAAAGTATGTGGACACTTCCTTAACTTCCATAACTACCTGAAAAAAGTTTCGATATCTTTAGCAAACTTGATTATCTTGTAGTCATTTCTGTTTGTACAGTATTGGAGAACATATTTTAATAATAATTTATTAAATATCTCACCGATAATGATAACAGATAATTATATCTTCTTTTCGTCTACATATCCACCGCGTGATTTTATGACCGCGTTTACTAACCGTGGCATTCTGGCTATTAATGGTTTAATTATTTCGCTGCCAGTCAGGTTCCATTCGGTTTCCAAGATGTCCCACAAATGTTTTTCAGATTTCGGACATCGTTTTCGAACTTGTCTGTCTATGTGATCCCATAGTTTTTCTATGGGATTTAAATCGGGTGATTGGGGTAGCCATTCCATTATTTTGAGGTCAGAGTTTGTTTGTAATTCCAACAAGTAATTTCGACATATTGTAGAAGTGTGTTTTGGGTCATTATCGTGCATAAATGTGAAATTATTGCCAATTATTCGATGTCCGGATGGAACTGCGTTTTCTCTTAAAATGTTTAAATATCCTTTTTTTCTCAAAATGCCGTTAATTTTTACTAAATCTCCTGTCATATTTTTCCCAAAGCATCCCCATACCATCACAGAACGACCCCCATGTTTAATTGTGGGCATTACACAATTGTCATTAAACTTTTCACCAGATTTTCGTCGAACAAAAACACGTCGCTTGCACCCAAAAACTTCAAACTTCGATTCATCAGACCATAACACTTTATCCCAGTCTTCCAGTGTCCAATTTTGATGACATTTAGCCCCCTGAAGCCTCTTTTTTTTATTTTGACTCCGCAGCAATGGCTTTTTTACTGCAATACAGCCTTTAAGACCGCCCTCCGTAAGACGTCTTTTCACCGTTGAAACTGAAATTGGTTCAACTCTAGTTGCATTAACTTCTGCAGTTATTTCGGGGGCTGTCTTTCTCCTATTTCTTTTACTTATTGTTGTTATAAAGCGATCTTCTGCCTCAGTTGATTTTCTGGGTCTTCCAGATCTTTTTACAGAGGAACAATTTCCTGTACCACCATATTTTTTAATGCTGTAGCTCACACATGATTTCGACACTCCTACTTGTAAGACCCCACGACAGCAAGGCGCCGAGCTAAGCGTTCTCACGCCTGGCTTTCGTCAAGGGGACAATTCCTCCAGCGAGGGAGGAAGACGACCCTTACCCCTACGGGGCCTTTTCGAGGAAAAGGAGGTCCTCGAAGGACCCAGCAATAGAAGAGGAGAAGTGGCAGTCGATAGACAGTCGTTGTAGACTCGACACATAGAGTCGCCATAGTGTCGTTACGAAGTCGACGCTTTGTATACATCGAGAGAACACTCTTAGAAGAGTGTCTTCGCGAAGACGCATTATTAATACTTGTATTATTGTCGCAAAACCTAATAATTATATATACAAATATTATATACTGTACTTATCAAAGAATATTTATAAACGCCCATAATACCTATATCATTATATTATTATATAAAAAAAGAGAAATCGTTATTGTGCCTTACATACTCTTTCTGCAATATTCCTTATGGAACACCCTTCTTTAGATAACGTAATGATTTGTGCCCGCATTTCTACACTTATTTCCTTTCCTTTCGTGCCCATCGTGCTTTCACAAGTATTTAAACCGAACTGATCACGAGAAATCACCCGAACGATCGCGATCGCTTTGTCTAAGATTATTTCGCTTGGAATCACGTTTATAGATGTTTATGTTACTCTTGAGAAGGCAAGAGACCTCTCTTAAGCAACGCAGTCCCTGGAAACTGCTAGAGAAAAGCCTCAAAAACTCTACGCACGCAGTGCAATATAATGCAGTTTTCCTCCCACCGGATAGATTTTTTTATTTAAAGGAATTGAATAACAATTTTTGTAATTTAGTACGATTGAAATACAATACATACATATTCGTAACATAAAGTAGTAACAAAAAATGATTAACAACAAAAATATACCTTATCTATCAGAAATTTCATAAAAGTGATAAGTGTCCACATACTTTTGAGCGGCAGTGTAGGTTCTTCAATGGAAAAATCTGAAAAAAATCTCAAACATGTATGGTACCGTCTAGAATATGTCAGAATTTTTTCGAATTTCTTGCACCTCAATAAATATGCAAAATGGGGCAAAAACCCGTTTTTTTAATTTTCCCCCCAACTAATCTTCCGCTCAAGATACAGGGTTAAAAATTTGTACACAATGATCGCCGTGCATTATCTACCGAATGAGACCACCCCCATTGAAATCGGTTCAAGGGCACTTTTGACCACCTTATCCTACTATACCCTTTGCTAACCAAAAAATAAATTGCACAGTGCCCACAAGGGAAGTAAAATGACTTTTTATGCACATTTTTGGTAAAGACAGTAGAAGTAGAGGCACTGTTTGTTTCTTTAGTAAATTAAATATTCATTTCACGAGAAATATTAACACTGCTGGATAAAAGAAATAATAATCGTTGCCTAAAAGAATACTTTTAACATTATTTTTCAATATTTGCCGGCACCTTAAAAAAATTACTATTGATTTTTGCCACGCTCACGTAGTTTATTTCCCATTATTTATTAATATTTCGCAATTTCCACTTAATTCTTTATCTATTTTCTGCATGGATAAAAGATAATATAAAATGAATTTATATTTCTTTTCAGCGACTGATTGTCAGATTAAAAGTCTCTGAAGAGGTTAACATCTCATTCACCGGAAGATTTCGTGAATAATACTTTAATAAGTTTTTCATAAGGTTATAATGTTTAACCCCTTCAGACCCGAATTTTTTTTCGTTTAAGAAAATATTTATATAGTTATAATTTGTAAATGTATATTTTAATGGACATATGGTCCTTACGCAAAATTTGTAATATTAAGGAGATCCTGAGAAATGTTTGTGTAAAAAAATAAAATTCATTAGGTGTTCAAACTAAGTTTAAACCGATACGTAATAAAATACAGCACGAAAAGTATTATGTACATTACAATGTGCACAGGGCCCGAAGGGGTTAACACGTTGAATGCCATCCGTATCTCCCCCGTTTAACTGTTTCTGTTGAAGTCAGACTTTTTCTATTAAAATCCTATCTTTAGAAACTAAAAATGTAAAAGGTAAAAATAGTTATATGTTGATCCCTTAACATACAAATAAAATGGAACTTGACACGTTCGAAAAATACTATTTAACTTGACCAAACTGAACAGTTATGTGCAAGCTTAGAAACAATATTTTAATTTGAAATTGCACTGCTATGTAACATGTAAGCAGATGGAATGAACAATCGTTAAATAGCATTATAAAATAATAAATTAATAGTTCTATTGACGCAAGAGTGAAAAAATTAATTAATTTAAGAATATACTGTACAGCAGTTTTTGACGTCTCGGAATCGTCAAAGTCAAGTCTACAACGACACATGAAATGAATGACGTCTCGCAGACATCATTGTATGTTAAGGAGTTCAGCACTTTTAACTTTCTCATAGAAGCTCTTAAATATTGAATATAACAACTAATACATGAATATTGTTGTTTCAAAATCGTAAGAAATTTCATTGAATTGAATAGCGGCGATTATTGGTAACCCCCACGGCATACAACGTGTTAAACAAAATCAGCGACGGGATTAATCTTTAAATGATAAAGTTCAATTTCTAGAATATCGTTGCAACTAGGGATTGTAATGCCGGTATACCGGGATACCGAATACCGGTATTTTGAGCCATTTGTACAATTTTGTAATACCGGTATTCACAAGTTTAAATACCGTTTTT
Source organism: Cerceris rybyensis (assembly GCA_910591515.1). NCBI lineage: Eukaryota > Metazoa > Arthropoda > Insecta > Hymenoptera > Crabronidae > Cerceris > Cerceris rybyensis. Next base: position 750,087 of record OU342796.1, on the reverse strand, counting down.
TCGGTATTTACTAGAAATTTGTTAAATCATAAAATTTGATCAAGTTTATAATAAATATTTTTAAAATTTTTTACCCGCAAACCTATCCACATTCAGAAGAATTCGATACAGTTATTGAAAATGATGATGACACTAATGTGGATAGTGAAAAGGAATTGTCTCTTGAACAAAAATTAGAATTAGCGATAAGTAAAAAAATTTCAACAAACTAAAATATAATACAGAAATCAGTTATATTCAACACCATCCGACGAGAAATCGATTTATTTGAAGATGAGGGATGTAGGAAGGAATCGAAACAAACTGTATTCGTTTTTTTGTGTTACGCCGACCATGTTTCTTTGTTTCCGGTTCTTCTCACGCGGACTGCGAGACTGAGCAGATGTATAGAGAGCCGGTAAAAGTTTCTTCCTTTCCACTGACTTAAAAGTATATCTGCACATAGTTTTATAAGGGTTACAGAGCCACGTGTATACCAAACATATTGTAAACCGTGTTAATAAACATTTCCAAAAAGTATATTCATCAGGTTATGGGCCCAGGCCACGTGGGAAAAGAAAGGTTAAGTGAACACGTGTATAAGGAACACTATAAAGAGCACGTTTTAAGGAAGGTTATAAAACACGGTATTAAGTTGCAATAATAAAGTAAAGTAGGCATAAAGATGGCAGATGTAAAATTCTTAATAACAAAGTTAAATAATAGTAATTATCAAATTTGGAAGGAAAAAGTGCAGTTGCTACTTATGCGTGAAAAAGTGTGGCATACAGTAGAGAAGGACAGGCCCGCGGAACCAAGTGAAAAATGGTTAGGAGAAGATACGCACGCAAGATCGACGATAGGGTTATTGATAGAAGACGATCAGATAAGACACATAAAGAAGACAACCAATGCAAAGGAAGCTTGGAACTCTTTGAAAGGGTATCACGAAAAGGCGTCTCTATCAAATATAGTATATACTCTGAAGAAGCTATGTCGTTCAACGTTAAAAGAAAATGAAAGCGTGGAGAATCATATCAACAGAATGCTTAATATGGTTGACGAATTGGAAGCTCGAGGTGAGTCAATTAGAGAAAAGATGGTCATCGCATTGATCCTTGGAAGTTTACCAGATTCATACAGTACATTGGTCACTGCACTTGAGACGAGGCCAGAAGGAGACCTCACCTTGGAGTTAGTTAAAGGGAAGTTAATAGAGGAAGAGCAAAGACGAGTCAATTCTAAGCGAAGCATAAAGGGTGCTGATGATGTAGCATTAAAGGTTCAGCATAAATTGAATCAAGACCAAACAGCAGGTACTTCAGGGATAAAAGCATATAAAGGTACAACCTGTTTTTTTTGTGAGAAGCCTGGACACCAAAAGAAAGACTGTTACAAATACAAGAAATGGAAATACAACAAGGAAAAGGCAAATCAAGTAACAGATAAAGGATCCCCAGATGTGTGCTTCATGGTTGTAAATAGGGTTGCTGAAAACGGGACTAGGTGGTATTTGGATTCAGGAGCCACTAGTCATATGACGTGGAATAAGAATTTTTTCACTAAAATAGAAGAGGTAAGGGACAATAAAGTAAGGATAGCAAACGGACAGTTTGAAGAAGTCAAAGGAATTGGAGAAGGAATCATAAGGTGCAATGAGGAAAATGGAAAAGTAACGCCAATCAAGGTCAAGGATGTCCTGTTCGTTCCTACATTAATGGATAATTTACTCTCAGTGAAGAAACTTATAACAAAGGGATTTGTCGTAAAGTTTGAAAAGGAGGGATGTGCAATAGAGATGAATAGACGGGTTGTTACAAAAGTAAGGTCAGAAGGCAGCCTATACTATATACAAAGTGACGATATGGCACTACTCACTAAGGATGGCCACAATGAATATTGTATTCATTCTTGGCATAAAAGATTAGGACATAGGGACCCTCAGGCTATAAAAGCAATGGACAGCAGATGTTTGGCGAACAATATTAAGATAAGTAACTGCAATATTAAGGAAACTTGTGAAGTATGTATAAAAGGTAAGATGACAAGACTGCCATTTCCAACGAGATCAGATAATCGAAGAAAGGGGACACTTGATCTGATCCATACAGATCTATGCGGACCCATGCAGACAATGACTCCGGGCATGAAGAGGTATGTTCTGACTTTGATTGATGACTATAGTCGATACACCCATATATATTTTTTAAATAATAAATCGGAAGTTACAGATAAGATACTTGAATTCACTGAACTAATGAAAACTAAGTTTAACAGAAAGCCCAAGTGTTTTAGGTCGGATAGAGGGAAAGAATATATAAATGATAGACTTGTTACAGCATTAAAGAAAGAAGGAATTGAGACGCAATACACAATAGCTTACACACCAGAGCAAAATGGAGTAGCAGAACGTAAAAACAGGTCACTCATGGAAATGGGTAGATGCTTACTCATTGGAGCAAACCTTCCAAATAAGTATTGGGCAGAAGCAGTCAACACTGCTAACTATCTTCAAAATAGGGTATATTCGAGGTCAATAGACGGTATACCAATTACATTATGGAACGGTGTAAAACCAGATTTGAGTGAGTTGCATACGTTCGGAATGCGAGTCTATGCACATGTTCCCAAGGAATTGCGAAAGAAACTAGATGACAAAGCTAAAGAGTTAAGATTTATTGGGTATTCAGAAGAATCGAAAGGGTATCGACTATTAGACATAAGTAATGATAAAGTAACGGTAAATCGCGATGTAAAGTTTATAGAAGATAGTGATAAAAATGTTATAATTAATTTACACCACGATGAAATGGAAAAAGAACCAGAGATTGTACAGTCTGACTCAGAAGAGGAAGAATCTACAGGGGATGAAGGAAATTCATTCCATGATGCTGAAGAGGATCCGAACTCAGATACACCTGACCAGATGAAAAGAGGTCAAGGTAGACCACGACTAGTAAGGACGGGTTCCAGGGGAAGACCACGAAAGGAATATCATATGGTCCCTGTAGAAGATACAAGAATGGAGGCCACTTCATTTGTACAAGTATCAGCGGATGAGGTAAATTCGAGTACATCATCAGATAAGTGGCACGATGCTATAGATGATGAGGTAATATCCATGGTAAAGTATGATGTTTTTGATATTATGAATCGTCCAGAAGGGGTAAACGTAATAGGTAGCAGGATGATATTGACGAATAAAATGAATTCTGACGGTACACTTAATCGCCGGAAGGCACGGATGGTCGCAAAAGGATGTAGTCAGCGACTCGGTTTTGACTATGATCAAACGTTTGCTCCGGTAGCAAGGTTAAGCTCTATTCGTTTCGCAGTAGCCTTGGCCGTTAAATTCGGAATGAAGATCCATCAACTAGATGTTGCTACAGCCTACTTAAACAGTTTCCTGGACGTACCGATTTACATGGAGTTACCAACGCAGTTCTTAGAAGGGCTAACTAGAATCTCCAAGTCAAAAATAATTGAAGCGAGCATACAGAATAAGGCGTTAAAAATGTTGAGGTTGCTCACATCTAAAGATAAGGTATGTAGGCTCAAAAAGGCGATTTATGGACTAAAACAAGCTGGACGACAGTGGAACAACACGATAGATATAAGTTTAAAAGAATTAGGGTTGAAGGCATCAACGGCTGATCCTTGCGTTTATTATAGAGGAGATATAAATAGCTTATTATTAGTCATAGTATATGTAGATGATACTCTAGTAATTTCAAAGTCAATTGATGAAATAGTTAAGTTAAAGGCCAGTTTATCTAAAAAATTTGAACTGAAAGATCTAGGGGAAGTTCAGTATTGTCTAGGAATAAGATTTTCTGTAAAAAAGGACGAAATTACACTAGATCAAGAAGGGTATGTTAATGATTTGCTAAGTGGATACAACATGAAGGATGCCAATCCTGTAAATAGTCCAATGGAACAGGGATTAAAGTTTGATGACGAAAATGAGTCTACCCAAAGTTTACCATTTCGAGAATTATTAGGTAGCTTAATGTATTTAGCAATGGCCACTCGACCTGACATAGCGTATTCAGTTAGTCATTTAAGTCAATACAATAATAGTTTCGGAAAGCTTCATTGGAATGCAGCGAAACGCATATTACGGTATTTAAAGGGTACGAGTAACTATGGATTAACTTTCAAAGCTAATAAGGAACCTATCATAGGATTTGTAGACGCAGATTGGGGGAGTTGTACCAAAGATAGACGTTCATATACCGGATTTATATTTGTATTAAGTGGAGCACCGATCTCATGGGAATCTCGCAAACAACGAACAGTCGCATTATCATCAACAGAGGCAGAGTATATGGCAATATCAGAAGCGACTAAGGAAGTAATGTATTGGAGGAAATTCATATATGAAGTAAATTTAAAAGACACGGAACCAATAACGTTATTTAACGACAATTTAGGAGCACAAAAGTTAACGGAAAACCCTACATATCATAGAAGAAGTAAACATATTGACATAAGACACCACTTTGTACGCGAAGCAATTGATCGTGGAATAATACATGTAAAGTATTTATGTACAGAGCGTATGATAGCGGATGTGTTAACTAAGGCGTTACCGATAACCAAACATAAAGATTGCGTTAAGATGATAGGATTGATTATATGATGAGTAGGGATGTATTAGTAGTTTGTTTCAAAGGGGAAGTGTAGGAAGGAATCGAAACAAACTGTATTCGTTTTTTTGTGTTACGCCGACCATGTTTCTTTGTTTCCGGTTCTTCTCACGCGGACTGCGAGACCGAGCAGATGTATAGAGAGCCGGTAAAAGTTTCTTCCTTTCCACTGACTTAAAAGTATATCTGCACATAGTTTTATAAGGGTTACAGAGCCACGTGTATACCAAACATATTGTAAACCGTGTTAATAAACATTTCCAAAAAGTATATTCATCAAGGGATATAGAGGTAAATGCTTCGAAAAAGTATATCGCGTATTGCTAACAGTACCAGCAACTAGCTTAGATGCTGAAAGAGCGTTTTCGACAGCTGGTAATTTTTGCACAAAATTACGTTCCAGGCTTAATGACAGTACAATTGATGCATTATGTTTTTTAAGATCACATTTCAAAAATTTGTAATAGTACCACAGACTGAATAGTGATATTTACATTTTTTTGTGATTTAAATACATAAGATGTTCCTTATTCCTTTCCTTTTTTGTGATTCTTTACCATATATACTGTTATAATTTATAAGTTTCAAATGATTTTTTGTGATATTTACTCTCTCGAATAAAACTGGCAAGTAAAACAAAGAAACACCTGTGTTTTCTTTCTATTTCTAAAATTCCTACCATCGGTATTAAAAACTGGTATTCCGGTATTAAGAACTAAAAAATACCGGATACCGGTATTGAACTTTTCGTCCGATATTGCAATCCCTAGTTGCAACACATTTTTACCACGAAAAGAAATGAAAATCGGAGGCACGAGAAGCTTTTTTTGCGACTTCATCCATTAACCCGTTGTGGCGACACGACCGTTCGTCGCCATTTTTCGAGTACGTCGTTCTTCGGAGTTTAGTCTAGCATTCTCGGGCAGAGCGACGATCTTCTAAATACAATAAATTATTTAGTTTATTTTCCCGACTTCGCTCTGTGCCGAGTGCCGGATGGGACCACCCTCGCTCGGGCCCGGCGTGTTCTGTTTTCTGTCAACGGTCCTCGAACTGTCGCGATCGGTTCGAGGAATCGAGAAGGCAGAGCGCGGGGACTGGCGAGGGGTCCAAAAGGTTCGGGGTAAACTCCGAGGAACGACACTCATTGTCAGTAATCAGTCGTCTTCCAACCTAAGCTACCGCTCTGTACGAGTCTCGCAATAAATAAAACCACACATCACTAAACCCAATAAGGCCCAAAGTTGCGTTAACGCAGCATTTCACTTCTAATTTTTTTTCGGGGAATCGGATTACATAATTTAATTTATATCTTAACCTATGTCATAGTAAAAGAACATACCAAAGGCTTAATTTATGCACTTTTGTTCTCTAATTGTTCATCACCTACAATTTTTGAAACTTTGGAGAAAAAATGTATAATATTTATATCTACTTTTATGTCATCTTATAACAAATAAATAGTCCCATTTAAAATATTTCTGTTATTTAAATGCTTGGTCCTTAATGGGTTAACGAAGCTTTCTATTTTCCGATGTTTCAATTTATCCCGGAAATAAATGAATCTCTTCACCTCCCTCATCGACGCAAGCCTTTCGAGCTTTGTTCCAGGTGACTCTGCGCAGGTGAAGCTTGTGTGCTCCTATACCATAGTTGATAATATAGTCCTTGTTCGTCGCCCCATCGATGCGAGTAGCATTGACTTGCTGCTTCAATTGTTGCTGCGGGTTAATATAAAATATCTGCTGTGCCGCATAGTAATTATTATGTCCATGCATCTCTACCGGCTTATCTAAATCAGATTGAAAAAGCCGTTTTTTTTTTTTTGTTATACACTTTATTTGGCTTTGAGTCGAGTAATAATTTCGCCTAGGGTACACTATTTTGTATGTATTCCGAGCCACTGAGCATATGGTGCATTAAATATTAGTTTAAGAAAAATTTTTAACTCGAGCTCATTAATATCTTATAAATGTGACATCATTGACTTAAACCTTTGGAACCTTTCTCTTGTAATAGTGTAAAGAAATTTCTTAATTCAAGAAGTAGAATATGTTTACCAAAAAAATTAAAAATTAAACACAAATTTCGTCAACCTGAAGATATGCATGTTATTTGATTAGCAAAAAGTACAATTATAATATCATATTGGTCTACAAATACAATTCTTTTAGCGGCGGCAACAATTCCGTCTATTACGAAATTCTAGACTTTAAAATAATTGGAAGTCCCGGATACAAAGTAATTCTCAAATCCAAAGCACGAAAGTATTGTAGCTAATAATAAAGAGAGTGTAAAAGTTTAAAACTGAGTAAATATGTTCAAACAGCTATCGTTGAATGGCTGAGTCTACATATACGAATCCATTAATATCAGAAATCATCACCTGATACAGTATGATTGATCATCATCGCTTCCGGGACAATTGGAAACTGCACAATGGTATCGGCTTGATCGATAGCCGATACATGGTCATACATGCCGCAATGCCAAAAGGCGAAAATGATTATCGTGTATTCGAACATGGTCGCGGCTGCTCCCGACGAAGTTTCGCGCGCTAGTGCCATAGACGGAGAATCAATGCTTGACTTTTCTGACGAAGTCGAATGATAATTCCGCATAGGTCACGCCATAGTGATACGCGAATACGTAAGAGTAACTCCCACGTATGTGTCCGATTACGCGTGTAAGATGTACCATTCTGCAGTGAGCAATTTATTTGGTGGAGTAAAAAGGGTTTTCCTGTTTTTCGATAACACTAAATTTTATACAGAATATGGTAAAAATAATTAATCTTTGAAATAATCGTAATCTTTGGCCACTTTTCTTACAGATACAGATCCCATCGTCAAGCCTTTTCGCTATTACGAGCGATTACAGCTGTTCTCTATAAAGCACCATACACATACAACGGACGTGTGTAATCGTCATCCCTTTTGTCCCTTTTGTTGTTACGAGCGGGATTGCTCGGTATTGCTTCATAATTCTTATAAGCACAATTTTTTTAAGCGATATCATTAATGCAGCTTAAAGCGCAGTAAGGAGAAATCACCTGTCACTTGAAAATTTGTGTCGATCAAAATAATTGTTTTAGGGAGTGAAGAAAATTTACCATACTAATGAAAAAATCATTTCCTTTGTCTTATGGGATAAAAGCGGAGCGTAGTAGTAAATAGGTACCTATTGTATAATATGTACATACACGCCAAATATGGTCCTTCATTGCTGGCACTATTTATTAGGCAAATTAAGGAGGTTAAATCGTGAAAAGTTTTCCTAATCGCCCAGTATTTAATCATTCCGAATATTGTTACGTATCGACTGCGCACAAAAGACCCTCGTGGACATAATAAATAAACCGACACACTTTTACAAAACATTTAATATTTATTCTCTCACATGTCCGATGCTCAGAACGTCCAACCATGGAATTTCTTTGATAATATTTATAACAATTGAAGTATCCCGTAACTCAGTAACATTAGTTTTACTGGGTTTTCCGTGCGTCAAAATATTTTTACTTCAAATTGTTAAAAGAATAGTAAATTCTTGCAGGTCGATTAAATGTAACAGCCAAATGAAACTCATCAAAAACGTGTTACTACGCCTAATGTACGACTACGTCGTATTACAGATTGCGTGTACTTTTTTCACACATTTTTTATACACCTTTATACATTTTTATATATTTAATAATATAGAATGCGAAGGCAATAATTATAAAACGATAGAAGAGGTAGATGTTATTGTATATGTTATATGGAGATTTGAAAGCGTGTTTATTATTTATAAGAGGCATTAAGAGTAGTTCGATGAATTTTTTTGCGAATCGATTGAAAATCACGAGAATATTTCAGCGTTTTAATGCATCATGATTCGTGCAGACACCAATATTGGTGCAAGACTCTTGAATTTACGGTCGACGAACTTGCACGTTGTGTCCTTCTTTTTAACGAAATAAGAACGCGTTTTCCAAATGGCGCGTACCTAACTCGGAGCCACGAGATTTTCCAATAAATGTTCGTTTACCTGAATTCGTTTCGCCTCTGTGCGTACTAATTTCGTTTTCCGTTTAATAAATCTGTTTTAATCATACATACCTACATTCGACGGGGGAGAAAAATATTGTGAGGTGAGAGAATCGGCAGGAACGCAAGAATGCAGACATTTCGCAGAGAAGATCGGCATAAGAAGGTCGACGAAACACGTAGGAGGAGAGACGAAGAATGGCTTTAAAAGTTGCGAGATGTCGCAGCTGGAGGGAAACAGGTTAGGGCACTTTTTCGAAGGTTTTTCCATTTGCGGTTACCGCGGTTGTGGATCTGTTGCTGATCGGCTGCGGATCGGGCCGCAATATCGTTGCAGAACTTGCTGTAGCAATTGGATATATGAATATGCTCGTCTACATATATCCAAAGGAACCTTCCCAATGCTGCAGTATCGTATTATCCATATCGATATCGATACCATTTCAAATTTCCATTTTCGGGAGCCACGGCAAACTGTGCTAAATTTAACGGTGATAGTAGCAACAAGCAAATGATACACAAATAATGTTTATTAATATGATAACAGTAAAAGCTTCCTGGAATAGATAGAAAAATTTAGAACTGCAAATTATTTGGGCAACTAACGCAACAGAAGTATCAACTATTATTGGCAGAAGATGTCAGATTATTTCGATAACCGGTTGCGTAACTCCAAATGTCGTAAACTCCGTTGCGAAGACAATTCGTGCGAAAGTGTTCGATAGAAGAATCTAGGGTTTGACGTAAAATTTTTATCGTCATTCGTTTCCTCGAGTAGATGAAAAATATGAAAATCCAGTATGCCGATGGACAAACTGGGATTCCTCGAAGGTGATAAGAAGCTAGAAGAAGAACAAAAAAACTAAGAGATATCCCCGTCAATCGAAGATGAGAAAAACCCGAGTATGAATCAGTTGCAAGATAACACCACAGTTGTTATGTAATGATAACACGAAAGTACTCGCGAATATGCAAAGCGAACATATTGTACAGGGTGTACAAAAATTAATGGTTATGGCTTTCGGGGGTCGTTCTATACCTTTGGATCGGTGGAGATTTGCGAAAAAAACCGGCCGTAAAATTCGGAATTCCTTCCGATCGGAAGGCCCAATTAAAAGTTAATTTGCGAGAGAACGGTTCGTTTGTGACCCGTGGTTCCTCTCAGATATTTTGCCTACGTAACAAGACGAATACAATGGCCAATAAAAAAAAATTTGCCACCCTTTCCCGAATTTTACGGACGATCCAGAGGTGTAGTACAACCCCTGAAAGCCATGACCATTAACTTTTTTACACCCTGTACATGTAAATTCGTCTCGTCTCCTTCCATACATCGCACCAACGATAAAACCAACACGGAAGGATCTTCGAGGTCCGATTTTGAAGGAGAATCCCCAGGAAAAACAGTCTTGGAAAGTGGGAGTGTCCTGAAAGAATGGAAAGCTGTATTTTTCCAACCGGGAACTGGTGTGTACCCCTTGGCATTTTCGGTTCTCGCTGGAATAGCTGACCTCGGCTATATTTGGGCCTCCGAAATGGCAACGTCGATGTTGGTATGTTATTGGTGCCAATAGCAAATGGCAGAGTGGTCACCGGACTGCGAAACGAGGGACGATTTTTCCATGCTCCCTGCTTCCACCATCGTCCATGTCAGCTCCCAGAGGGACGACAACGATACCGGGAGAAAACCTCCGGCAAATTGGCAGGCAATGTTATCCCCTATCTACATACATTATGTGCACGTTTCAAAAAGTCCAACTGCCGTATTATTGACGTTATAGCCGGTGCTTTCTGCTGCAACGATTTTTGCCTCGGGCGAAGATGATGCGGTTCAACGAGAAATTCGATTTCGGGATGGAAAGGAAATTTCTGACTCTATGAAATATTATAGAGCGCAATAAAACAGGAAAGTGAAAGAGGAACTTGATTCTGTTGATGTGTTCGATGAAAATACAGGGTATCGAATATTTGAGATTGAATACCGACGGAAGACTTGATTGGAATATTTTAGGAGAGAGTGCTTTTTATACGATAGTTCGATGGACCATCGTTTATGCCAGCCGCATACACCATGGGCGTTTTGATGACGTAAACTTCGTAATTAACCTTGGATGCGCACGACGGATGTCAGAGGATTCCGTGCCATATTCGTCGAGACAACATGCACGAGGAGAACTAATGTTGAATTAATGTCGTGAGACACGGATCATCAACGTTAATATGTCCAGAAAATTTGTTCGTGCTTCAAAACTCCGATGTTCAAAATTATTGTAAAATTTCAATTAATTGGGGAACAGAAACAAGAACAATATTTACACAAATTTATCCAAATAGATTGATCGTTGTCCCAATATGTTCTGAAAACATAGCGTCTGCAATGGAAATTATGATAGGAGTGTAAAAATAAATCACTCATTTTTTATCTCGAAATATTCAGACTTTCCTTTGGGATATTAGGTCTGATTTAGATGGAAATCTGTGAAATATAACTAATTGATGTATAATACATTCTCAATTCTATAACTTAAACCACTTTAGCCGGCATAAGAATGAAAAAAATTATTTTCAATTATTTTTTAGTCAAATTATTTTATTAACAATTAACCACGTTTATGCATTTAGAGTATCGTTAAACTTAACCCTCAATTTTATATATCATATTTTAAGTTTTTATTAAAACGCTCCAACGAGATAACGATAATACTGGGCTAACCGTAATTTCATAGTATACATATATGTATATCCAGAAACACGTGCTCACACATGTGAGAGGTATCTGTGCACAGGAAGTCCCCAGAGTGAATACGGATCGCCGATCTATGATATGAAGCACGGAAGTGAGTTCAACTCACAATCAGACATTCAATAAGGAAGACCTCCTGATTCGTACGTAATGCCGTGCGCTATGCACGTGTCGCGAATTACACCAGAATGAAATATGGCCTGGCACTCATATACGTGTCGCGAATGTGCACCTACAGAAGCGTATCTTTCTGGAATCTCTACAAGTAAAGTTCAAATTAAGTTCATTCAGCAGCCGTGAGAAAACTCTCAAGGGGTAAAAAGATGATTTTACCTTCAGTGTCGATGTTTCGCTTTCAGGTGAAGTAGGAAGCAGAGATTTGCTGGATTTCAATAGTCCGCTGAAGTGTTAATTTATGCGTCATTATTTTGATTTCTACTAATGAGTGATACTGGTGATGGAGAAAAGTTTTTTGAAAGAATGAATGAAATGAGATATCATGGAATTATGATAGAGTAGAAATAGGCGGTGAATCTTTATTTGGGCAATTTAATGGTTACTTATGTGACCTTAACCCATTAACGCCGAGGTGATCAGAATTTTTACTAACTTTTCAACGTGTTTATTTATTATGTCATCGGACCAAAGAAATAATGCAATATCTCTATTCCTACGCGCAAATTTGATGCTCTTTCAGAATCTGAGCTCAAAATTTCGATTAGACACTGAGAAAAAAATATGGCCGATTGAAACGTGAAAATTTTCGAAAAAAAAATTTTTTGCATTTTTTTTTCACAATGATACCGCAAAGGTATCAACTTTTTACTATGATCAGAGGTGATCATGGCACTCGAACATTAAGAGGAAATTTTTTCAGAAAATTTCATCGACGCGTTTTTTCAAAATGGCGGCGAGAATGAAAAAATTTTATAAAAATCTTATTCTATCGTTTTCTTAAAAACTATAAACTTTAGAAAAAAAATTTAAGGAGAAAAATGTCTTTAAATTAGTCAAAGAACACTCTCAAATTTTTTCAGAATTTTTGGAGACAATTTCTGATTTTCGAAAACTTCAAAAAATCCTATTTTTCAAAAATACCTGAAAAATGTTTTAAAAAATTTGAGAGTATTCTTTGACTACTTCTTTGCTGATTCTGTGCATATACATTGTTTTTTTTCTACTCTTAGCATTACCCAGAGACAACGGCGTGGACGTGGTAGAACTTCTTTGGGGTGCTTTTATTTCGTGAGTCCCTTTGCCTCTCACATTAACATTTCTTTTATCAGTGCTTTTTTACCCAACAATTATTGCATACATATAGATTGCATTTTTCACAATAGATCCTTGTTCTTATTGGACATTTTTCAGTTGAACAATTTTTTAATTTGTCCGTATTAGATCGTGTATGAACTGTTTCACTTGTTTGACCTTTTTGAATATAATATTTAGCAATCGAAATAATTAACTCTTTTATTCCAACTTTTTTCTTTCCATCACGTGTAGCATTGAAAATTACGAGGGCATTTGTAATGGATGCCTGTATAAATCTTATAAAAACGACCCATGTCCATTTTTTGGAACGTATACTTGGAAGTACATTATTGCAGTGTCCATCATGCACGTCAACACCGCCCATAAATTTGTTGTACAAATGACAAGCTTGCGGAAAAGGTAAATCAGTTTTGGATCGAGCCTCTGAACTATATCTTCTCGAAGTTGATAGTGGACTTACACCTGCAGCAGTTGAAGCTATTGAAACGGAAAATCAGAAATTGTCTCCAAAAATTCTGAAAAAATTTGAGAGTGTTTTTTGACTAATTTTAAGACATTTTTGTTCTTAGTAATTTTTTTCTAAAGTTTATAGTTTTTGAGAAAACGATAGGTTAAGATTTTTATAAAATTTTTTCATTCTCGCTGCCATTTTGAAAAATCGCGTTGATGAAATTTTCTGAAAAAAATTCCTCTTAATGTTCGAGTGTCATGATCACCTCTGATCATAGTAAAAAGTTGATACCTTTGCGGTATCATTGTGAAAAAAAATGCGAAAATTTTTTTTTTTCGAAAATTTTCACGTTTTTCACGTTTCAATTGGCCATATTTTTTTCTCTCAGTGTTTAATCGAAATTTTGAGCTCAGATTCTGAAAGAGCATCAAATTTCGCGTAGGAATAGAGATATTGCATTATTTTTTTGGTCCGATAACATAATAAATAAACACGTTGAAAAGTTAGTAAAAATTCTGACCACCTCGGCGTTAATGGGTTAAAAGAAATTTGTTTAAAAACGAATTGTGTAGTCTGATAAATTGATAAGATTTTTCTCGTTGTTTGGGTGCAAAGTGCTTAAGGTAGTACCCTCGCGACAGTCGTAGCAAAAATTTTATTCTAGAGTGTACAGTACATATACTTGAAAGTCGTTATTGAGAAGCCTAAGACTTTTTGCTGTTTATGTACTTATTTAAGCCAATCCTGAACGAGAAACTGTCCATTTGAAAAGTCTGGCAACACTGCATGAGCGTTAAGATATTTAATTGTATATGTTATACTAGTTATACTGTAGTGTTTAGTACCAGCTGTAGACTAACCTCTATTTTGATGCATGTATTTATTTATTGACGTACATATATTTAGTCAGAAATATTAATAAAATGTCTGAAAGGGTAACTTATAAAGGACGAATTATTAAAAAAAAAGTCCTTGAAAAAAGACAGAAAGCATTAGCAGCAATGGCAGAAGCCAAAGAACAAAAACAAATTCCTAAGCGTATCGGTACTAGAATAGTTGATGTGGATGAACTTATGGAAAACTTAATCTGCTGTCAATGTAAAAATAATATCTTTTTAAAAAATATTGTGAATGAAACGAAATTTGGTGTAAGTTCAGTTTTTTCTATCAAATGTGAAAATTGCTCTACATTAACTAACGTGAGAACCAGTAAAAAACACACTTCTAAAGATGGTGTAGTTTGCAGTGACATCAATACAAAAATTGTGTTAGGTAAGTTCAAGTTTTTAAAAAGCAATTGATTGTAAACAATCAAACAAGTTAGTATATATTTAGCAAATTTTAATTCTTAAAAAAATAATCATATTATATAAATATAGATGTAAAAATAGTAATTAGAAAACGTTATTTCAGGTGCAGTACATGCTGGGGTTGGATACACTTGCTTGAGCAAAATTTTGGCTTGCACTGATGTACCACAATTATCACAAGCTCTATACAAAAGATATGAACGAGAGGTTGGGCCTGTCATAGAAGAAGTTGCCAAGGATAGTTGCAAGCGAGCTGCAGAAGAAGAGCGTGGTTTAGTTATAGAAAACATCGAAAAGTTATGCAACGAGCTGTAAGACATTTTAAAAATTTCTAATTTTCGTTATTTTGGTTATTGATGAATATTATCCAATTATGTGGATCTATTAATGGCATACTGATACTACTACAGTAATTAATAATAAACAATATGTAACGGCGGTCGTCGTTCGGGCCCCACGTTGGGCGCCAATATGTAACGGCCTTCCCCCGCGACGTTCACTTCGCGTCGTCCGGACTCTGGATCGCCAAGAGTCACCGGAGTTCGCTCCGTCGCACAGTGGTCCAGAGCGTGAATTTAGCTGTTCACGCACCTCGCGCAGTTTTCAATCTTTTTCAAATCGTCACCACGGGTTCAAAACACAACGGATTTAGTTCAAAATTGGTATTCTATTATTTTTTGGGTTGCTGATTACGAATCTGAACTCAAAAATTTTAAAAACAAAATGGCGGATTAAATATGGCGGACAGGTTTGTTTAAAAATTAATTGTTTTGCACAAAAATTAGTATTCTAATATTTTTTGGGTCGCTGATTACGAATCTGAACTCAAAAATTTTAAAAACAAGATGGCGGTTGATATATAGAGGGTGGCTATGTACATTAGCTTATTCAGCTTACATTGCTAACTTCAAAATGGAAAAATTAAAAAGTACCACAAAGTAGTCTCTGAGAACTTTGAAGATGTTTAGTTTAAACTATATAGAAATAGTTCCTGCTAAAATTGGCTTTATCTATCTGCACCTTTTGTTGATATTCCTTCCTAAAGTTTATGTAACCCAGACCAGCTGCATAGACCCAGTGGGACACGCGGTCAGTAAATTCCCGGGTTTCTTAAAGATATCGTGCAATAAAAACAAAATCTTATTGGCACTAACGAGGACGAAGACTTCTAAACCATCACTTTTATTACTTAATTGCTTTATTGTTAGGATGCGAGCAAAGAGGAATGAGCTAGGTTATCCGATTGAAAGGAAATCCTAGTCTTCGCCGTGCAGGGTTCACTTAAAAATGAAATAACTTATAAGTATCAAAAGATATTCGGCTAAAACTTTCCACATATATTCCTTAGACTATATAGAAGTTATTTCTGCAAATATTTCGTGCGTCTACCTGGGCCCTTCATTGTTATACCTGTCGGAAGTTTACGAGACAGTCTGGCGACAGCGCCTTGTCGAGGTGCGCGCGAGTTTTTAAACAATAAAAAACCATCTGAGGCGGATCCGGGCGGATGATATTTTTGCAGGATCGTTTAGGGGAAGGATTACAGAAAACAATGGTGTTAATTAGATAGTGTAAGTATGTAGCACATTTTAGTTTTTCTCTGCAAAAGATAAAAAACTTCGACGATTTTCTTTCATGTTTTCAACATTAATTTTTGAATAAACTACAAACAATAATTTTATGTTCGACACATGAATTTTTATCGTGGAAGAATGCTCTTCAAATAGAAACAATAATTATTACAAAATATTGCATAGTTTCGTCAGAATGTTATAAAGAAGACAACGTGGTTTTTCGACAGAAAAAGGCCTCCAGAAAAAGTTTCAACTTTAAACGTTTGTTGCAACTACAATTTTTATCCAATTTCAAAAAAATTTTATTTCTGAGGTCAGTCGACATTTAGGAATCGATATATCCAAAAAAGAAATCGAAATTCCAAAATCGACTTTTTGACTTTTGCGCAGCTAAATGCACATTCTGGACCACTGTGCGTCGTTGAGTACGCCGCTACTTGGGAGTTGGAAAACAGCTCCTGATATCGGGGAGGACCACAACCCTCCGCAAGTCAGCTAGGATCGGTGGTCCTGGATCATCCGAGTAACCACCTCCGTCGCTGACTGGAATTGAGGGCTTGCGTCCGTCCACCAATACTTCGGAGTGTCTTCAACGGGTGGAGGTCAATGCTTCGACTGGATATCAGTGGATCATCCGTACTGCCTAGTCCGAAGCCCTTGACCACCCGCTTGCAACTCCGACCTTTTGGTTAATCGAGGCCCTTTTTATCCGAGGGGCCTCGCTCCTCATTGGTCGGCTTCCGGTAGTGGGGGTAGGGTGCGTACGTTCGACTCGCACCCCCCTCTCTTCCTGATACCTATTTGTCCACCGCTTTATGTGGGTTGCTACAAATAGCGATAATAATAATGTTAATAATAATAATAATAATTATGATTATAATTGGATTAATCCTGTATGAATAATAATTTACCAAAAAAATTGTAAATATGAAAAAAATTGTAAATAATTTTAATTCCGACGAATAATAATACTAAGTTAAATGTTATTACTTTTCAGGCTCGATTATTGTAAATAAGTGAAATATTTGTAAAAAAATTTTTCTTTATAAAGAAGTGTATACACTTATACTAATTTCCGAATATTTAATTATGAATTTAGGCTTACAAACTACAACCGTGAAAATAATGATTTCGTAAAAAATAACCTAAAACTATAACAACGATACTATTCAATTAATAGTTTTTTAAAGTTATTATCTTGTTTATTATTATTATTATTATTATTATTTATTTTTTTTGTCATGGAGACTCTGAGAATTTAAAGATAAATACCACAAGTTGTCCATCTATGTTTGAATCAATAAAATATGTAAATAAAAATTCTGAGCCTAAATTTTTTTAATATTAAATAATACCACAACTTTATTTTTCTCTTATTAGGCCTGAAGAAATTTCACAAGAAATTTATAAAGAGTACGTATCTCTAAAAGCTGGTGTAACAGTTTACGTCCCTTCAATATCATCAAATTCCGACTGTGAAACATTGCATTCGGAATTGCTTTCTTCTACTTCAACTTCTTCACTACCTTTGGACAATTTTAAATCAAAATATTTAAAATTTGATTCAGCTCTAGGAAATATTATTAACATAATTGTTTCATATGACATGGGTTGGAGCAAACGCGGAAATGGTAAAAGCTATGACAGTTTAAATGGTTATGGAGCTATCATTGGATTCTTGTCGGGAAAAGTATTAGATTTTAGAACTCGAAATCGGAAATGTAAATTTTGTGCTTCAGGACGGAGTCAAGAGAAGCACGATTGTCGATTAAATTTCAAAGGAAGTGCTAAAGCCATGGAAGCTGATGTAGGAGCTGAACTAATAAACGACAGTTCAATTTTGAAAGAAACTGGTCTTAATGTAGGTGTTGTCATTGGTGATGATGACAGTTCGATGATAGCAGCTGTCCGTCGTAGAAGAAGAGATAAAATTTT
The DNA here is from genome assembly GCA_910591515.1 of Cerceris rybyensis. Lineage (NCBI taxonomy): Eukaryota > Metazoa > Arthropoda > Insecta > Hymenoptera > Crabronidae > Cerceris > Cerceris rybyensis. The sequence goes on along the minus strand of OU342796.1, from coordinate 732,146 downwards.
CAAGCTATCAGATGCTAATCATTTGAAGAAAAATTTCTCAAAAGAATTGTATGCAATGCAAACAGAATACAAAGAAATGAAGAGAAAGAATGTTATACCGCATTTGAAAAAATGTTTTAATTATGCTGTTGCGCAAAATAAAGGCAATAGTGTAAAACTTGCAAAAACTATTGCTGTGATTCCAGACCATGTATTTGGTGCACATGAAAATTGTGGTTCTTGGTGTCACCATCACCCTGATCATTTAAGAAAAGATAGAAAACAGACGATTCTCCTTAAAGATCAACAGTTGTATGAGTCATTGAAGAATCATTTCTGTAAATATGCCGCAAACTCATCAAAATTTTTAATTGCTGCTAGTAGTCAGGCAAATGAAAGTTTGAATAATATCATGGCACATAAAGCATCAAAGAATACCTGTTATAGTTTAAGCGAATCTTCAGATTATAGATGGGCAAGTGCAGTATGCGCTAAAAACGATGGCGAGCAATATTTATCAACAGTTAAAAAAAAACTTAACCTTTCTCCAGGTAAAAACACTAACCTTTATGCTGACAATCGAGATTCCCAGAGAAAACGACGAGCTACATTTTCACAAATGCATTCAACGAAGTGTCGACGTAATTTATTGAAACAAGATCGTGAAAACCTTCGTAAAAAAACAGAAAACACTGAAGGTGTGCAATATTTTCCTAACTGTGGATTAGATACTGATATCAACAACAATCAAGACATTGCATTTGATGAGCCTATGGAAGTTGACGAAGATAACGTTGATTCATTTAATATTGTTTTTTTTTATATTGAAACTAGTGGCTTTGCAAATTCAGCCGACATATTGCAACTGGCAGCAAAAGTTGAAGGACGGAAATTTTCAGTCTATATTCAACCTACTCAACCTGTAGTTTCTGCAGCTTCTGCTGTTACTGGCTTAACGGTTATTGACAATGAATTGTACCTCAACAACGTGAAAGTACAAACTATATCGTTAAAAGAATCTCTAGAAAATTTTCTTAAATTTCTTCGTGTTTCACCAAAGCCGTCTATTTTAGTCGCTCATAACGCTAAGTTTGATGCTAAGCACTTGGTCCAAGCCATTATTCGATGTAATATGATTAATGATTTTAAATCAATTATAAGAGGATTCGCTGATACATTAGTATTATTTAAAAAACAATTCCCTGACAGAAAAGGGAAGGGATTATTTAAATTGTCGCATCTTGCCAAAGATTTATTACCTCACAGAAAGACTGACAATTTTCATGAAGCAATGTTTGATGTAGAAATATTAGAATAGCTGGTATCTTCTAATATTGTCACTAAGTATTTAATAATTAACGCCAAAGGACTTAAAAAAGTTATCAACGATATAGCAGGAGCACGTGAAATTGCTCAAATCGCAGGAACGCTGGACGTTTTAAAAAATTATGTTTCGGATAATATTATTTAAAAAATGGCTGTAGCTAAACTAACTTATGATGATTTAAAAAAAATTTTTATTGAAAAAGGTGAAGCCGGATTTAGTCATTTTTTGTCTGAAAAAGTAAACGATAAGCCTAGATTAACTAATAGAAAAAAAATAATTGACAATATTATTCTATTTTTCAAAAAAAATCATTAGTTATATTTTTATACACATAATTATACTTCAAACTTGTTTTCATAGATGAATATTTATATTAATAGCAATGAAATTTATATTATATTTTAAATATTTTGTTTTTCGTATAAAATGATAGCTATACGAACAGAAAATAATATAAAATTTTAAATTTTACTGTTTTCATTTGATTGTTATTTATATAACTTACTTAAGATTAACACATAATATTATATTTAAACTATAAATTTTATAGATTTTTAATAAATTAAAAAAAATATTTGATTTCCCAAAATAATCTTAGTTATTTTTTTTAATAAATAAAATTTGCACCTATAATGTTACACCTTACGTAAATTAAACTTTTTAAATTTTTCAGCGCATGCGTGCTTTATACTTCTTTCGCGGCTTAAAAAACCTACACTGTTGCCACATCATAATTCACGTATCCCTTCCTCTGTTAAAATCCAGTAAATTTTACATTACTTATTAATAAATATCTCCGAAACTGTATAGTAATTATTAATGACACTATTTTTAAAAAATTGTTTAGTTGTGAGTTAACGTTACTTTAGTTTTTTAAAAATATCCTAAGAAAAGTTTCTGAGGTATAAAAATGTTTGTAAGTAAACTCTGAGATATCGCGTATACCGTAATGTATAAGAGCCTCAAAAACTTCAACTTTGAAATTAAATATCTCTGAAACTAGATAGTCAAAAAATTTCAATTTGCGCCAATTGATGCAGAATTATATAAATATTAATCTGCCAAAATTTAAAAACAATCCTAAGAAAACGCCTCTGGCAAGAGTACTACCTTAAGAGGTGATTATTTAAAGATGAGAAAATATATTATATTGGAGGCACCGAAAAGTAATCAAAATTGGTGTTGCGTGTGAAAAGTACGCGGTCAAGCCTCGGCTGAATCTGTTCGGGTTGTAAGGCCGAACCCTCGCTTGATTGCCGCGAGGTACCTACGTAAATTGACAACGCTCCCCGCGATTTTTGTTGCTGATCAACGTCGCGAGGTTTTTTCGGGGTAGAGTGGAAGGAATGTGGTTGTTGGTGAATCACTCCGAATTTCGGTACTGAACTTTAATAACTAGACTGCGGATTTTTATGCATTTATGACAAATTAGATACGGCTAAAATATACAAAAAGAACATAATATAAAAATATATCTAAAATATCCAAAGTATGGTATTTGTTGTAATATAAATCGAGTGCAATTAATCCCTAGATAGGTTCTCGTGTCTCACCTGCATTTGTGAAATTCGAAATTTGCATAAACATCCGCTGTCTATTAATAACTAACTGTACAAATGTTACAAAGGAAAAACTTAACAGAACTTTGAACTTGGCTATTGTGGATGATCGAAGCAAGACTTGTTTAATGTGTGAATGTTACGGAGTGACTGCTTTGAGTGATACGGAGTGACTGACTCTTCCAAAATTGGAGGTGTCCTCCTGGAACGAAAGTCTCCCTCCACCGTCCGGACACGCCCCCAAGAATAAGGCTCGCACGCTAACGGAAATAGTGGTGTGTGTCAACACCTGAGATAGTTTCTCACTATTTCCGAAGGGTGCGAATTCTCTAGAGAAATGTCGTTGGGCATCCCTTGGACGGTTGGAGGGGATAGCGGTCGAGTCCGCGCGGAGTGCGGGTCCCGTGCCTCGCCACCTCGGTTAGGGACCGAGTGTGGTCGAGGAGGGTGGTGAGGCCGGAGCTTTATGGTGCGGCTATTAGCTATTGAGGCGCGAAGAAGTGAACTAAGGTGGCGAGCGTCTGGGGCGCACGTGGGCACCAGGATGGTAGGTAACCCTCAAGAATAACTTTGCAGCTCGCACCAAAAGCCCATTGTCTCTGCGAAAAGACATCTGCATGCCAGGAAAACACTTGGGCGCTAGGAAAGGGACCTTGAGGCCCTTTCTTTGCGAAAGATGAATTATGGTTACCGTTTCCCGGACATGCAGCGTCGATTTTTAACATAAAAATCCGCGAGACAATGAACCGCTTGCGCTCGACCCTTCAAACCGTTACTACACGTTTAAGGGTAGTAAAAATTGGAGATGTGAAGACGTAATTGGAAGCATCTTTCAACAAATACTCGAAGGACTTTTTTGAAAAGGGAATCGGACAACTACCTTTACACTGGCAAAAGTGTTAGAAAATTATGGAAATTATTTAGTTGATTAGTATTTAAGATTTCTTTAATACTTTTTGATTACTTTTCAATACCCTTAGTAGCATAACAATAATTTATTTTATCATTTAAGTATATGTGAAATGATGGGAGGAAAAAATGGAAATTATTAAAACTCATATGAACTTAGATTTCTGATCTTCGCAGAATCTCTGAAAATGAAAATGAAATTACATCTCACCAGTGATAATCCCCGCAGTGAGATTACAAATTGCTGAAAAGACAATTTCCAGATTGTCCTTGATACGCCAACTTTTATAAACTTCCCAATAAAACTTTCACCAATGCAAGTTTCAAAACAACAAAATACAAGCTTCCCAAAAACATTCAATAACTACAGTTCTCTGTGCACGAAGCTTGCCAAACGACTTGATTTTTGCATTTCCTCACAATTGCATGGAATACCGAACCGTTGCAAACCGTCGCAAAAATATCACATATTCTTCTGCATCCAGTTCACCATCAATAACATTACAAAGTCTCCAAAGTCTGAAGTACGTTGTTAACAGTAAAAACGTTTCTCCATTTCTTCGATTCGAATCTTCAATTACCAAGGATCCACGAGATACATATATATTCTATAACAGTTTTGTCCTCTGTCACATAAAGTATCTCATTTATCAATGATTAATATTTCACTAAAATTGCTGGTTTCCCAGCAAACGTTGGACGTAAATTAATCCACGGTGAGTTTGTAGATTACGCCAATGTAAATAAATCTATACGGGCATAGAGGTACACGTACAAATCGGTTATGACGATGGTGATAGTGATGGTGGTGGTGGTGGTGGTGGTGGATCAGACGATATCAGAGCCGAGACAAGATTAGGATTATCTGTCTTTGCAGTTTCGCTGTAATTCACGTAAGCTTTTCGAGATTCCTGGGAACAAGGTTACCTGATACTCTGATCCTTCTATGGGATAGGAGCAGCGTGTTCACATCTTGAAACCTCAAAATACGAGAACGCGAGGATGAGATCTTTTTCGTACTCGATGATTCGCCAAACGTGGATTTTAAAGTATGTATAATATATAATATTAAAGTATAATATGTACCTATAATATAAAACTTCATAATTGTGTATACTCGATAAGACAATTCTAAAATAAGTGTGGAATTGGGTATATTAGATAGTAAAATAATGGTGTAATAAAAAATAAAGCAACGTTTATTACGAAAAAAATATATTCGAAAAATTGATGCAAGAATGGAATGATCTGTATTTACTCGTGGAAAGTGTTGAAAGAACTGCCGCAGGTTCTGTACTACAGACACTGTACTACGTACAGGTTTTACAATTATACATTGCTTTCATTCATGCTTATAACAACACGTTACATGAATTCCTTAAAGCAAAGGTGCATGAGTATTGCACGCCAGAGCCGTCCTTGGCGAAACATCGTCTACTATGCTCAACTACACAGCTGAGATGTAATTGATTCATAAACAATCTCTTGGAGTCACTATCCCTAGGTTTAAACTAACCCTTGGGTAGTTAACTATCCCTGCTGTTTTCTTTTTTCGACCAACGGCCATCACTGGAGTTAAGCTTACTTCTCCTTTAAATAAAAAGATAAATTAAACTACATTTTTGCACTAAACCTTCACTCTGAAATTGCAAATGCTTTGCATTTACGCTAAATTAAGTTACTGCAGAATCGGTGGGCAGTAGGAAAATTTTACTACTGTAATGTACCGACCCTCCGCTTAGTTAGTATATAAGATAACTATAAGAATATTTTATAAGCGCAAATATTTCATACGCAGCTAAACTAACTTCCGTCATCACCTCTGACTCACTACTCCAAATCCAAACCTCCTAGTTTTCCATCCCGACCTTTCAACTCCCTAGTATCGTCATCGCTCCTTACTCATCTCCGAAATCACCGTTCTAAGTCCGAAATCCTACTTCTTATTTTGACCTTCACCTTACATCCATCATTATCACTACTCCCACTCCGTCTCCAAAAGTCCCTTAAAAACCCCGTATTCAGAAGTTCATTCAGGAAGTTCATATTCAGGAGTTCATTCAGTTCACACAGATCATTCACAACTATTCTTTTCACTAACGTACAACACACCGAATCGCTGTCCGAACAAGTCACGACATTTTAATATACATACATAAAACTCACAAATACAAAGTCCTCTTTCTTTTGTCGGATCCTGATCGCGAATAGCATCATTCGCCATTACAGTACTAATAAAGATACAAAAATGGGCAATTGGTATAAAAAGGTCGGTTACCCCTGATGTAATGTAACGAGTAGGCCGATAACTCGTAACAACAAGAAACGTAAAAAATATTAAACGCAGAAGTAATAAGTTAGAAGAGATCCTTTTAAGAACAAATCACATAGTTACCAAAACAGAATTCTTTCTGCTATCAAACCCAACCTACCTAAGGGTTGAGAGACTTTCGATCCCCGAGGTAAGAGCGTTTCCCGAACAAACGTCTAAATAAGAAGTAGCAATAAAAGAAGGACAAACGTTCGAAACGATCAAACATCTCGAACGTATCTCACATGGATGAAGAAATAGAAGAAATATTTTCCACCCTGCGTTATTCCCTCAAACGGATATTACTGTTCTCGATAAACGACGGTATGCTCGCAAAAAGACGTCGAAAGAAGAGAATACGGTGAGGATGATGATATGATGATGCTTCAAAGAAGAACTATCTTCCTTGGGATAGAAGGATGAACGTGAAAACAAACTGTGCACCTGCTGAAAAGAGGGAAGCAATAAAGAGAGAGGAAAGAGCAATAAGTGGAGCAATGCTCGTTAAGCTCAGTGAAAAGTTTTACGGAGTCATAACGGTGAATTATAGACGACGAGGGTATAAGATCCTGTAAACAGATTCGACGAAGGAATACGCTCTATTGAAGGGAAAAGAGAAAATCAAAAAGAGAATAAACGAAGCGAAAGGCACAAGATGGAATAATGACAGGAATTGGAATCTTGACGGAGAAGAAGGGGTTAACGAGCGGCGAAGAAGAGAGAAAGGAATTCAAAAGGGAGAAAGAGAATGAGAATATCAGACTGGATGCAGCGAGCGGAGATTAAGTAAATACAGCGAATCGAAGTTATAGCGAATAGAGAAGGTCTTAAAGAGCATAATAAGAGCAGGTTCGTTGCAGACTTACGTAGCTAAATTGGCAGTTTGCACGGAGAACTAAATCGCGAGGTCGTTTTATAATTTAGAGGTAAACGTAAGAAATATGGACAAGGCATGTATAACCATATTTCGCTTACGCCCCGGCGAAGAATCTGCATTTGCTCCTATTCGTTATTTATTCGATGCTTTAAGCAAAAAAAGCTCCTTATTTTCTTGCTCGTTCTTTGTTCTCATTTTTCGATCTGGGAAATGTTATTTTATTATGGGCTTTTGTGCTACCTCTTCGTTAAATTTGAAGATGAACATCGTCCGAAAAATAATCGAAGTTGATAATAATCTACAGTAATAATCGACAACAATGTTACGAATTGTTATCAAGTAACATGTTGTCAAATTATAAATAAGACGTAGATGAGTTACTGGTTCTCAATTCCCCTGATTAAATGCACGTTTATTTACGATTACCAGAAGTATTACGAAAACCGTCGGAGGAGGAAACACCAAAATGCTCTAATTGGGCCTCGAAATCATAGCTGGCCCTTCCAAGGCAGTAGTCCATCCCTGTTCTTTATCTCTTGCAAAGGTGAAAATGCAATGTATTGTAATTTCTCTCCCCTGAGGAGAGGAGCCGCAGAAGGTCATCGAAAGAGAGATAGTGACAATGATAGTTTCCAAAGGAAACTTTGGAGAAATGAAATAGTTTAAATTATAAGGGGATGGTCTGGAAACTGTTGTCAAGATTTAAGGATCATCATTCACTAATGAGGGCTGCAAATTTCAAATATTTCGTAAAGAACGTTACAGTCTTATGCCTCTTCAATCTTATATACGTAGAAATATGTTTTCAGTACATTACTGGTTTTCAAAACTAGTGTCCTTTGAAGCGCATGTCACTTCATCCAATGACCAAACGCGTGAGAAAGAATAGGAACATCTACATCCATGGAGAAATGCAGATGACACTTACAAAGTTTTAAACAAGCGTAAAACACAGTTTTTTTCCATATTTTAATATTGTACCAGTTTCTTGTGCCTCTCGGTAGTTAAGTAAAACGTAAGACTGATAATATACCTATAACTTCATCGACTGAATTCAAAATCAGAAATTCAATGGTGCTTATTAGTCGGCAACTAGTTTTCATCATCGGGAGTAATGACACGACTGCAGGCGATTTGTGGCACACCATTGTTATCGCGTAGAGCACAATGTACCTCTTAGAATAAATGTCGAATACAATAGAAACGTGGGGAAATCGATGAATTGGTTTAATGACAAACGTCCTGCTAACTGCTTGTTATAACTGACATCTACTTGGACAAATACGCGAAGCGTGGTTATTAGTCGACATGTACAATCCATAACGTGCCATTCCAAGCTGGGTTTTTTTTTTCACAAAAATTATTACAGCACATTCAGGAATGTCACGCTTGCGAAACACTGTAAATTCTTCCATCGTCCATCTATCTGCACCGTGTATCAAGCGGACGATGCAAGGATGAAAAGGGTATAGCCGGTTAAGATGGTCAAATGTGCCCTTGAACCGAATTCAAATCGGGATGAGTCATTCGAAAGCTTATAAAAAAAGAATGATTTCTGCCAAGTTTCAACTTTGAATCTCGACCCGGGGGGTAGTAAAGGGTAAAAATAGAAAATCAGGTTTTTGCCGAATTTCTCCTATACCAGCGGATAAAAAATTTTGAAAAAATTCAGAGGCACTTCTGTTATCAGGGCACATATTAGAGAATTTTTTCAGATTTTTAAATTGAAAAAACAAGCTGTGAAAAATAAAAAACTCTAAGAAATGATGAAAAATGCCGATTGTGTATCGAAGCAATCTTGGCACTATAATTATATTTTTACTGTAAGTACGTATCATTGTTACTATTGTCCTGAATTTTTTTCAGATTTTTCAATTTGGTGCGCCGCAGTTAAAAAAATTAAAAACCGATTTTTTCGTCGTTTTTTCCGTGTCAGAGTAACTTATACGTCGAATTGCTTCATGAAATAGGTATTTTATGCGATCTTCTATATTTGTACGTACAGCAAAACATCACACGAATTAAAGAAACTGAAAAAACCGAATCATTTGAAACTGTTATGTGCCTTATATTGTAAAGTATCTACCGTATTTTCCAACGGCGTCGGTGGCGCAGCGGTAGAGTGTCGAGCTGCTATACAGCTGCGAACTTTTTGAACGTAGGTTCGAGCGTTGAACTTCCAAGTCCCTTAGGCTGTTTTTTTTTTTTTTTTGTTAATTATATATATTTCCGAACTTTACGACACAACGATCAATATTTATTATCAAATGTTTTAAGAATATTTGAAAAACATATTAACCTGAAATATACGTAAATATAAGTTTGGACTGCTTGTTATGCCGCCGTTTATCCTGTCAATTACGGCAATGTTTGAAATTGGTTTTCAAATCTCCTACCTTTCATGCATTGAATCCGTGACAGAAATTCTAACATACATTTTGAATAAAAGAGAGAATAGAATTGTATGATCTAATTCGAATAGACGAAAAGGCTAAATAGTAGAAAAACAACAACACGATTTTTGTTGCCATCCGTCCATAACTGTTAAAAGTAAGAGATTTGAAAACCAATTTCAAACAATGCCGTAACTGACAGGATAAACGGCGGCATAACAAGCAGTCCAAACTTATATTTACGTATATTTCAGGTTAATATGTTTTTCAAATATTCTTAAAACATTTGATAATAAATATTGATCGTTGTGTCGTAAAGTTCGGAAATATATATAATTAACAAAAAAAAAAAAAGACAGCCTAAGGGACTTGGAAGTTCAACGCTCGAACCTACGTTCAAAAAGTTCGCAGCGGTATAGCAGCTCGACACTCTACCGCTGCGCCACCGACGCCGTTGGAAAATACGGTAGATACTTTACAATATAAGGCACATAACAGTTTCAAATGATTCGGTTTTTTCAGTTTCTTTAATTCGTGTGATGTTTTGCTGTACGTACAAATATAGAAGATCGCATAAAATACCTATTTCATGAAGCAATTCGATGTATAAGTTACTCTGACACGGAAAAAACGACGAAAAAATCGGTTTTTAATTTTTTTAACTGCGGCGCACCAAATTGAAAAATCTGAAAAAAATTCAGGACAATAGTAACAATGATACGTACTTACAGTAAAAATATAATTATAGTGCCAAGATTGCTTCGATACACAATCGGCATTTTTCATCATTTCTTAGAGTTTTTTATTTTTCACAGCTTGTTTTTTCAATTTAAAAATCTGAAAAAATTCTCTAATATGTGCCCTGATAACAGAAGTGCCTCTGAATTTTTTCAAAATTTTTTATCCGCTGGTATAGGAGAAATTCGGCAAAAACCTGATTTTCTATTTTTACCCTTTACTACCCCCCGGGTCGAGATTCAAAGTTGAAACTTGGCAGAAATCATTCTTTTTTTATAAGCTTTCGAATGACTCATCCCGATTTGAATTCGGTTCAAGGGCACATTTGACCATCTTAACCGGCTATACCCTTTCACGAGCTCTTAAGCTCTAATGGACTACGCGCATAGTACAGAGATGATGAATTGCTGACAATGAGAACCCATAAACTGAATGGCATAGAGACAAGAGGGCTAAGCGACATGTTTCACCATAGCAGTTGTTAAGAACTTTGGTTGGAGGTTTATGGCAGGGGTGTTTCAATCAGCACCATTTTTTGGGCACCCTATATTGTGTTACCAAATATTCTCTTTCAAGAAGCGAGGCTGGAGATATGATACAGAACTAGAGTTCTGTGAACTCTGTTATCTCGCCAGTTCTCAATAGTACGACGTGCCATAAACTATTCCAACCATAACAGATCTCCACCCCTCTTCCGGGTAGAAATTCTGTCACCATCGAGGATCGTGGAAGAGGGGTGGTTAAACCAATTATCCCCACTTTGGAGGGGACGTATATAAAATCGTGCCTCGGGACCGAGACACTAGAGACTTGAGACGAAAAAGAGACTAGAGAGACTTCTTAATTTTGAGACAAGACTTAACTTTCATTTGTATTCTCGACTTCTATTTTAAATTACAGTGCTAAATAAAACTAAGCAAATATTGTAGTGGAAGTGGAAGTGAACCAGCCATTTTCGTTAACCTTCCTACCAGCAGTCTCAATGCGTAAGCATAAAATTTGGATATCCGCGTGCAAAATACACTTCATCACATTTTTCCTGTACATATTTTCAGGCTAGAGTTTTTCTTCAAACATGTTATCTCTTTTATTAACACTTATCTATCAGAAAAATATTTCTATCCGCAAAATTTAATTTACGAAAAATCATCGGCCGATAGTTTATTAACCGACTGTTACAAAAGATAATTAAGTCAAATTACGCTACCTTCAAGCAACTGAAATCGGTCTGATCAGTATTTCTTCAAAATTTCATTTTAAAGTTAGTACAGTTAGCTATGAAAGCTAAGTATGTACAAATCAAATTACCTACATACGTATATCTTTTTCAACTACGATTTTTTTTCTTAATCTGTTTTTTACAGGAGCCCGCTTTACCGAAGAGCTGCCACATTTTAAAAACGATTTTCTATTACAACACTTTCTTATCGTACAAATATTTCACTGTCGAATAAAAACAAAACAGCAGAAGCTAGTTTCGGCAACCAAAGTGTATTAACACTTTGAACGCCACCGGTATTTCCCTAGATTCACCATTTCTACCGAAGTGGAACTTTTACTATTAAATTCTTATTTTTGCAAAGCAGAAACTTTAAAGATACAGATAGATAGATATTCGGTAGACCTTTATCTTTTTAATGTCGATATTTAAATATTTAATATATCCGAAAATTCGTAAATATTACTATTTCAAAGTTACACGGAAAATTAATGAATTCAATAGCGCCGGTCATCGGTGACCTCCATGGCAGTCAAAGTGTTAAGTATGTTCAAACTGTACTTTGAGTTGTATTATGGTAACCCCCTAGGCGAAGTATTACCAAGCGTCGTGCCGCCCAACCTTTTTGGTTCCATAAGATAAGAACCCAGAGGAGGGGTTTTAGTGGGTATTCCGGGAGGTCACACTCCCGGCGAGCGCCACACTACCCCGGCAATTTGCCGGGGTGTGCGTAAACGCATTTACCCTCCTCTACAAAAAAAAAATGAGATAAGAAATTTTCAAGTTTTCGAAAATCTATTAAATTGGACATTTTAATGAAACAATTAAAAAATTAATGGATTATATTATTTTTCTTACATTAATATTACGTTAAATTATACGGCATATCAAAAACTATCGATCAATTCTTTTCTTACAATTAGTAATTAAATTCTGTACTATAGCGGAGGTAGTGACAAAACAAATCGTAGGGCAAGGGGTTAACCCAATACGGGTCAATATAATGAAAAGGTTCTATGCAGATATGGTATGATTCGATGTCGATTATAGGCGATGCTCCTACAGACTTCGTTGTGTGGATGCCAACTATAGCCAATGCTCGTAAAGAAGAGATTGAAGCTGTTGTTAGTTTTGTTTAGGTTTAATGACGTTAAAGACAATTTAAAGTAATATATTTTAATCTAACCGAATAATAATTCCTATCTTGAGTACATGTCTGCAACATATTTCAGTCATCGTCCTCTTTTGCTTCATCTCATTTTGTTTTAATGCTTTCTTTTAGCCGATTTTGTAGCACGATACACTTAAATGGGTATATGATTGTTACATTCAATCACTATGGATAGGGACAAATACATATAATTGTGTTGCACATGGTAGTTAGTTTCTTTGACCAACAACTTACGATCCCACTATGTAGGTAACTGACATCCGAAAGATCATCGTCAAATGTAGACACGTAGAAACGAAACGGCAAAAATAGATCGGATTTAGAAAAAGAACTCTTCTCTTTTTCAGAATAGATACTCTTTTTTTCCCGTTCATAGTCGGCGGACTGGAAAAGTCAGAGAGCAATATTCTCGTACAATCGTAGGAGATAATCCAGGATTTAGATCCCCAGGATCGTCACTCGGCGATGGAATGTTTCCAATTCCAAGAGGAGTTTCGGAAACGACCGTCAGGAGGAATCTCTGCCTCATAAGTAGGAGAACCTGCATCGACGGTTTCAGATAATCTAGAAAAATCTTCGTACCAGCTTGAACGGCCCCCGACACAATGCAGGTATCACTGAATTTCGCCATGAATGCGGGAACAGCAGATGGTTTCTTTATTTTTCACTGCACCAGCACATTTCCCGGCTATTTCAGCAGAATTTGACAATCCAGTATCATCAATTCGGTTCGTTTAACCGTACGGCCATAGCGTTACTTTAACCCTTTGTGGACTAGCGACGCATATATGCGGTCTGAGAAAATATTTAATTATGGTTTATTGCAACGTGTATACATGGCTAGAGTTGAAAAATTGAAGTACAACCATCGAATTGTAATTAATAATCTCAATATCTCAAAATCTCAATATTCAAAAATGTCTCCGTCCGCAAAGGGTTAATGGGATAGAGGAAGATGTTTGCGCATCGCAATTCATCCGTGTTACTTCTGCAACGACAAATGGTGTCGATCCCGTTCTTGCTATACGTAACGTTTTAATTATCTCGTACGTTTACGTACGCCCTACAAGTGCCGAGCATTATGCGTTTACGACGCATCTAAATGCCTCCGCGGACGGTGTTTCTAGCACAACGATCGTTCCACTCTAAATCCTGTAAACGATCGAACGTGGGTATACGTGTATATCTGGACGTTCCTATTACGCACCCTGTTAACGCACTTTTAAGGACATGATCAAACGAGAAAGTTCCAATTACTCCATTAACTACCGTTTAAGCTCGAACCACAGCGTCACTGAAATGGACGATTTTCAAGGAAGGAGGTCACGAGCCAATATCCTGTTTGAAGGAAGCTACATTTTATTGTCGGATATACCACGTAAAATAAAAAGAAGAATAAAAATAAGAAAGAAGAGAGAGAAGGAGAGCAGCGAATTGTAGGATGAATAAATGTCTTGGTATGCATAAGCTACCTGAAAGTGTATGTAAGGATGTCTGCTGACTTTTTGGGCAACGAGTGAACGTTTAGATGTGAAACCGTAGCGTGACTGAAGAATGTCTGTATAAGCGACAATGAATCCTGGAAGAATGCGAGTGTTCGCCGAAATCGTGGTGCGGCTGCATCTTATTGTTAGGAAAAGAGCAGCACTGTATAAATGAGGATGGATATAAGCGAGCGAGAATGGGAAGAGTGTCAAAGTGTTTTAAGCAACAGTCTAGGCACGAGCTGTGAGCGTTTTGTTTGCCAAATCAAGACACGTTGCATTGCAACGAAAATCGGCCGACAACTATCTTCGATTAACTCCAACGAATCGCCCTGGAATTTCTGAACACTTTAAATGCCCCTCGAATTTTCCACCCAAATAATGAGTGTCTCTGTTCTCCGTGAACGAGATATTCACAGCAAATATAGCGTATGACTCGAAAATGAGACTGAAATACGCGTCGATTCGTACAAGTTCAGTGTCAAGGATTAGAATATACCTGCGAGATTAGTTGCAAAATTCCAAAAGGACCACCGGCAACCAAAGAGTTTCATCTCTCGATCTTCCGGACGGCGTTCCTTCATCCCCGAAGAAAACTTGAACGAGGATGCCAGGAGGGAGCTCATTCGTCCTGATTCCGAAAATCAGACATCGGTCGCACGTGTCTTCCGTAATCCAAACGGCATTTGCCAACGGTGCCACCAACACTTTCCTCTCGCACGAGAGATACCTGTGTTTCCTCTCACCCACTTGCACTATACGATCACGTAATCGAAACAGAATTCACTGCATCAGAAATGTTGCACTTCTACGACGACACTGCATTGCGTTCACTTCCTCCGCGCATTCGGAAATTGTGCCGTTTGGTAAACCGACAGCCGAGACTTCATTTTTAAACGGGAGAAAAACAATTGGCGCATCTGGGCCTTGGAAGGTAGAATCGCTAAAATGGAGAGTTGCTCGTTTCAGGTAACGTCAGAGTGCACCTTTGTTCGGATGTAGATTTTAGTCGAGGCCTAGTTTTGAGGAAGATCTGCTGCTTTTGAGATTTACGACTTCCCACTCTTCAGATCGTACGCAGATTTCACAGAGAAGTCAAACAGAATATTGGGACAGCGGAGTATTATTGAGATTATTTCTATTTTTTCACAATTTCAAGGTGAACAATATGGGAACAATTTTATTAGGAATTTTTATCGAATACCAGCAAAAACAATGGTAATAGATCTGCCATCATTTACAAATCCATCTCTCATGATTTAGAGTTCCAACGATCAATCTACTTTTCATAAGTGTCAAAAATCTACCGATTCAGCAAACGAAATTCCAATAAACAGTCCACCATTGTTTCCAGTGTAACGTAACACAACAAAATCATAGAATCCTTCCTCGAAATTATACTCCGAGTATAACTTTCCACGAACAAATTTTAAAAAAGTGAAGAAAAATCGGCAAAATAAGATGAAAAAAATTCCTCAGCCGACGATCTTCTATACCGGAAGTGTTAATACTCCACGACGATGAAATTCCGGCGCTAATGGCTCAATTTACGATATACGCCGAGCAATAGACTTTATTGGGACAAGGGCGTGCACGGCCGTTCATATCGAGTCTCGGCAGCACCAGGGCGGCGCGATATTTGTAGTCGAGTCAGCTGTGCCCCTCGAATAACTCGTGCCCTCCACGTGTTTCGACGGCGATCACGTGCGCCTGTGTGCCCGCTATCCACGTCCCACTGATAAACCCAACCGTCCACGGCTCCTGTACTCGTGTACCCGAGGAATTTGCAATCCCTGCCTTTCAGGCGATATGCTCCGCTTTGCGGAAACCGGTGCATGCGATTAGAAGCATCGGAGAAGCCGCGATCGATCGGGAGACGCTCCTGTGGTGATGAATATACCACCTACAATCGAGGTTCAGGGTTTGCGTGGAGGTCGAGTGGAGTTGAATAATGGGTATGGTAACGTTTATGTTTGTTTGTGTGCAATATTGGGTTAAGATGACGGATATGAATTTAAACATTTAGTTTGTCAATTATTGAACTCGAGTTCAAATTTCCATAACATTTGGCAGATTTTTCTTAAACGACTTAACTCTTTCAGGCACGGGAATTCAGAAAATAAAATGTCCGATGTTGCATAGACATTTATTTTTTTTTTAAATTGAACAACTTTGGTTTATGCATAATTTTTTTTTCTTGCGAAAAAAGTATCCTACCATGCATCTTTACGCATCACAGAGGTGGGACACTTTCAATCCCGCCATGCCAAGAGTTAACTCTTTCGGTACTACTTTTGCAAAAAATTAGAAACAGGTTTTAAATAATATGTTTTGATTAGCGACCTCATTTCAATCAACAGTACATTATATTTTTTACAAGTTCTTATAAAATGCGTGAAAAGTGGTATAAAATATCGGAATTGGAATGTCGAATGTATTTTATAAACATTCATTTCGACATATTAAAGGTACTAAAGGTATTAAAGGTACCAAAAAAGAATGTGTTGTTTTTTTTTAAACACATGACGACGTGAAAAATGGGCTTATTGAATATTTTGAATAAAAATCCAGTGGATTTTGTGAGCGAGGAATTAAAACTTGGTCAGATCGATGTAGAAAGATTATGTCAAACCATGGAAATTTTATTTTAGATTAATATTTGTAAATTAAATTCTTATAAGTCTTGAGATCTTTCACTTAAAAAAACAACATTTTTTTCCGGTTCCCTTAACATGTTCCAGTGAAACCGTAAGGGTTAACACACATGTCATATTCAAGTGCTCCAGATCGTGTAAAAAATAATTAATTCTAAGCAAACTAATCATAACAGTTACATCCGGCAATACAAAATACCAACAACGACAAATAGTTAAGACATATATATTAGGTCGGAGAAAAAGTTTCTTCGCATTTTAGTGTAAAAGTGAAATGTTTTTTTTTTTCGTGAAATCACAGACTTTTTGTAGTTTCGGGATTGTAGCTTTATTTAAAAAGTGGTAAAAGAAGGTTGTACATGACCACACATATTTGGTTTAATAAACTTCATTTAGAATGTGGAAAAACTTGTTTCACTTTTGCGCTAATATACGAAGAAGTCTTTTCCGCAGCCGAATGTATTTTTTCAACTATTTCTCATTGTTATTTTGCATTTTCGGATTTAACTCTTTTAGTCGGGTTCTTTAGAATTCATAATTTTGCAATGATCTGAAGCACTGAGACTACGATGTACTAGGTACTTTTAAAAAAAAACTATCAATGCTGTGGGAATTTGAACTCAATTCAGTAAATGGGAGACTAAAACTATAATTTAATATCCCTCGTAAGTTACATATTATATGGTTTTTGAATATTTTTATCCCAGAGATTCTCGTTTCTTTCCGCTAAATTATTTTTATTATCCATTTTGTCAAAGAGTTTTAATAACTTGGTTAAGAAATCACGCGACAATTATTACACAGTTGCGGTGATAATCGTATTAGTGTCTGTAAATTCTTTAAATAATTTAGTAAATGCAGCGACAAATATCGCCATTGAATTTAAAATCGCAATGAAAGTTCGATAACGGTGCTGGAATGTCGTTGCGTTAGTCCTTGCTGTTAGAACGGCAAGTTCGATAGTATCCGATAGAACTACAGTATACTTTGTATACCGGATAATCGACACCGAAGAAAGTCAGGAGACTGCGAACGTATTCTTTGCAATGCTAAACTTGTTTCTAAAATTTTTCAAACCACATATCGATGATTTTCTCTCCACCACGAATAACATACATAAAGATGTCACTCTCCCTTGCTCATAGTCGGGAAATTTTCGTTCTTCTAACTCGGCCAACTTCTTGCAAAAAGGGAGACGGAGATCGTGTCAAGTATCGTTGCAATTGAACGTATTGGGCATACCCCTGAATTGGCAATCCTAATCTTCTCCGATGCTACACCCAGCCCTCTGGGAACTGGTGCGCTCCATTACCGCTAGACGTATTATTAACCGTTTATCCAGGTTGAGCCGGTGTTATTGCGAATTCAGTTGAGAATTTGCATAATGCAAGGAGGCAAGTAGGCGCGCACGTTAACGCGATATTATACAGACCGGCCTTACAGTCCCGTCCTTTTATCAGCGTATCATTAACGGGACCGTTATTGAGAAAAATATCTCGAAACACGGAAAGAGTGGCAATTAAAATACCGTCCCGCTGTGTATTTTAAGCCCGATTAATTTTCCAGACAATTGTTCTGCTTGAAGTATTAGCAACTGTGGCAGACGAGTTAACGATACTTCCGTTAAAACGGAAGATCGTTCGATGCTGCGCGACGAGGGATGATAAAACTAGCCGTGTTCACAAAGGACAAGAGAGAGGGAAGGTAGACTTGGAAACTTTCATTAGCATTCGCAATATTTGGAATGTCGTCGTTTGGAAGACGTCGATACGGAACACGTGTTACAGAGAAGACAGGAAGAGAAATACAGTCAATTTATGGACTACAAAGTAGACGTCGATATTCGTGCTTAGCAAGCAGCTCTGCATGGTTTTCTATAAAACTTGATACATCGACCTTACGAGGAAGAACGACGTTGAGGAAAGAGCACCGTTTCCAGTGGTAAATGCGCACCATGACGAAATCTGACAAGAGACCTACCCCGTGGCGTCAGGTGTATCAGACCGTTTTCAATAAGATGCACTTGACACGAGATGCAACGTCGAGTAGTTTTAGAAAGTCCCAATCGATCTCGAAAGATCACGCCGTCAGAGCCGAGATAAACTGCAATCCTGTTTTGTTGTCTGCCCGACTGCTTGCCGGTCGGGTAACCCACTTTTTTAAACGTGCAAACCAGCACGTGTCGAAGGGAAACCTTTTTCGAGACTCGAGTCAGAATCCGGAATGCACCACTCGACTCTTTTCCTCGACCCGACCCATCGATTTATACAAATCGTTTATACCTACGTATGTATCGAACCGGCTGCTTTTGCGGATGGAAATGATTTTGGTACCATGTACCTTGTAATTTGTAAATTCAAACTTTGATCGAGACGCTTGAACTTTTAGCCTGACAATGAGTGAATTTTATCGCTGGTGAACCTGTAACTTTTGCATTTGAATCGAGTTCAACAGTTTTCCGGTTGTTACGGAGTAGAATGATAAAAAGGCGACAACGGAATAGCTGTCGCCAACGGAATTGTACATTTTTCGCTCAAAGTACCAAGAACTAATTCTTGGGAAAAAAGAAAAGAAGATCCACGTTATTTGGTAGCTTGCGATTAAAGGTGCACGTTCGCCGACTTTTCCATAATTAAGTCCAACCTTTGGATCAAGCTCTTCCAGATAGATCAGTTGATCACTCCTGAAACTTTCATATATTCAATCCAAGGACATTCACTATCGTTCACGAAAATGAAATTTGCCAACGAATTGAACTACTCCACATCCTCCAAGCGAAGACATATCGTACCATCAACTAGGCCTCGAAAATGAAACAATTTTGAACTATCGGCTACCTCGCGGTCAAAGGTGCACAAGTAATATCCCTCCGGAACGTTTAATCGTCGGCGAACGAACAGGTACGTCGTGGTTCGCGGAGTTTCACTGACTGAGCCTGCACTGTTCATGGCTTTCTCGGCTAACATGAATTCCGTTGCTGCCACTGCCACCGCCTCGATGCAGTCCCCTTCCTTCTTCGTCCTCTTTCTTCTCCTATCGTCCCTCTCTTCCTTCGTGCTTTTTCTTCTTACTCTTGGCCGGATGGCCTGACCTAACTGTAGCAGAGAGCAGAAGACTATTTTAAATCCCGATCTTGCGAGTCGTCGCAATCCCTGCTTGAAAACAGTTTCGTCTAGAGTTTCTATGGTGCTCTGATCTGTTCTGTCTTTTTCTATGCACCTTACTTGTACAATTGTCTCTACAATTATCGTATAACTAAATAATTGTTTTTGTCGATGACCTTTTCTTGTGTTCCTTTTGTCAGGCATCTTTTCGAGGATCTTTCCTTTTCCTGGAAAATTCGTTAAATTAATCTTCGTTGCGCTTTGTGAGACTTTGATGAGTGAAGAGAGAAGATATCTTGCAAAGAATAATTAGTTGATAATTTGAACGAGATTAAGACATGAGTCTTATGAGAAAGTCACTTTACAAGATGACGTATATATTAGAACTGAATGCTGCCGAGAGAACTATTTGCATTTGATTGAATTAATTTTCATAGATCTACCACTTGGATGTGCTGTTGCTGACACAAATCTATCTTCTTCGAATAATTGCAAGATAGTAATTAGTCGTTTTACGAGGCATATTGAAAATAACGAGATAAACATGCTTCTGATTTCAACGATACTCGAGGGTACACAGTTCTGAGATATTTCTGCATTTACATAAGATGTAATTTCGGTATACTAACAACGACCGAGTTATTTCAGTGAGTAGTTTAGCATGGCGATGCAGCTGCGGTGAGACAGCGGTGAGGTAAGAAATAACAGTGGTGAGTTTACAATGCAATGGTGAGTTCGTGGTGAATCTTTGATGGCTTTGCGGCGAATACTGATAGCAACAGGATGCCAGTGATATGAAGTTTCGTGTTTTCAGGAAGCATCGTTTAGCGTAATACATCTTTTATCTTTAATTGTAAATTAATTGTTAATTGTAAATAAAGATTTTCTATATAGTTAATACTGGCACCACCTTAACGCAATTTTTTAGCAGTGAAAGTTGCGTGTTTCAATGGCAAATTACCCTATTGTACTTACTCTCCAGTTACTGCCTATAAATGTAATAGATGTTGGGAATATGTAATGCAACTAACTCAACAACGAAAGAAAAACTGGAAAAGTTCTTTTTACATGTTCGAAAGTATCGGATACTTTCATTTTCCGAAAAGAAAATCGCGGAAAGGTGCAATTTTATTTTGATCCACCTTCTCAAAGTTGACAATTTTATATCACTCACTCTTTTATAATAACAATTTTATTTTGAAAATTTAATAATTATGTTCAATCACTGTACGATTCTGTGGACGTGAAATATCATAACTTCCTTCGATCATACGGAAGTTTTTAGACACAGGATGCACAACCGCAATTTTCCAAACGTGGATCGTTATAAATAGATAAAAATGAAACAATGTATATCTCTTGTTGCCAGAGCACAGAATGATTTGTGAAGTATATGATTAATAGAATGATTTGAAAATGATAATATAAATAGGATGTAATAAAATGATACAATAATATAATAGCGAAGGCGAAGAAGAATTTACAGCGCACGATATCCCAACGATAAAATGCTATCCGATATTTGAAAGATGGCTAGGAAGTGGTGCAGCCTCTCGTTTACAACTGGCTATACCTGCCATTTCGTTTTTGGAATGCTGTAACTAATTGTAAGTCTCCTAAAATAAACGCTCCACATAATCGTTTACTTTGGGACGTTGAGCTTGGGAATTCCAAAAACGAAATGGCAGGAATAGGCGATTGAAAACGAGAGGCTCTGCCGCTTCCTAGCCATCTTTCTGTTATCGGACTATATGTATGTAATACCTACATGGATTATGCAATGAATTGTTGAAAAGTTTGTACGAAAATTCTAAACGGCATTATTTCGAATAAAAAAATAATTGCACTTCCTAAATCCTACTGAAGCTGCATATTTAAATGAAAAATTATGTTATACATCCCCTTTTGCAGAAATACCACAAGTTGAAACTCTCCAATGCAGTTTACACGGCGACGACGAAGAACTTCAGACAGAATTTTTTGCAAACATTTCAAAGTACTTTGCCCATCCCCCGGGAAAAGGGATCGCGTAAAAACGGGAACAAAATAAAAGTACGATACGTTTGCACCGCTGCGCAATGTTCCTTAAGTATTCCGTTTACGCGTTCTGAGAGACGCGGTTTCGCACGATGAAAACCGTTCGTTTCAGAGTCACCGAGGGAAAAGCAACGACGAAAATTATTTTTCCAGCCTGTATGACACCGCGGCACTATGAGTCCCGGCTTTAACTCACTCATTGTCAGCCATTTACGTTCTTGATACGTCGACACTGTCGCACAGTGGTCCAGAATGTGCATTTAGCCGCGCAAAATGCAAAAAGTCGATTTCGGAATTTCGACTTTTTTTCTTGTGATATCGATTCTTAAATGTCCATGGACCTCAGATATAAAAAATTATTGAAATTGAATAAAAATTGTAGTTACAGCAAACGCTTAAAGTTTAAACTTTTTCTGAAGACCACTTTCTATCGAAAAAACACGTTGTCTTCTTCGTGACATTCTAGCGAAAGTATGCAATATTTTTTAATAATGATTGTTTCTACTTGAAAAGCATTCTTCGACGATAAAAATTCACGTGCGCAATATAAAATTATTGTTTGTAGTTTATTCAAAAATTAATGTTAAATGAATGAAAGAAAATCGTCAAAGTTTTTTATCTTTTGCAGTCAAGATCTTCGAAGTCCCAACGAGTCCCAGGCTGTAATTGCCACAGTTGTTTTCTATAATCCTTCCCCTAAACGATCCTGCAGAAATCATATCCGGCCGGATCCGGCTTCAATGAGTTTTTATTGTTTAAAGAGTCGCGCGCACCTCGGCAACGCGCTGCCGCCGGACATTCTCGTAAACTTTCGGCAGATATAATAATGAAGGGGGCAGGTAAACGCACGAAATATTTGCAGAAATAACTTTTATATAGTCTAAGGAATATATATGGAGAGGTTTAGCCGAGTACCTTTCGATACTTCTAAGTTATTACATTTTTAAGAGAACCCTGCATGGCAAAGACTAGGATTTCCTTTCAATCGGATAATCTAGCTCATTCCTCTTTGCTCGCATCCTAACAATAAAGCAATTAAGTAATAAAAGTGATGCTTTAGAAGTCTTCGTCCTCGTTAGTGACAATAAGATTTTGTTTTTATTGCACGGTATCTTTAAGAAACACTGTAATTTACTCCCCGCGTGTCCCACTGGGTCTATGCAGCAGGTCTGGGTTACATAAACCTTAGGAAGGAATATCAAGAAAAGGTGCAGATAGATAAAGCAAATTTTAGCAGGAACTATTTCTATATAGTTTAAACTAAACATCTTCAAAATCCTCAGAAGCTACTTTGTGGTAGTTTTTAGTTTTTCCATTTTGAAGTTAGCAATGTAAGCTGAATAAGCTAATGTACATAGCTACCCTCTATATATCAACCGCCCTTTTGTTTTTAAAATTTTTGAGTTCAGTTTCGTAATCAGCGACCCAAAAAACATTAGAATACTAATTTTTGTGCAAAACAATTAATTTTTAAACAGACCTGTCCGCCATATTTAATCCGCCATTTTGTTTTTAAAATTTTTGAGTTCAGATTCGTAATCAGCAACCCAAAAAATAATAGAATACCAATTTTTAACTAAATCCGATGTGTTTTGAGCCCGTGGTAACGATTTGAAAAAGATTGAAAACTGCGCGAGGTGCGTGAACAGCTAAATTCACGCTCTGGACCACTGTGTGTCGCCGGGAAATGCAGTTTTTTCCGGGACAGAAGAGAATTCTTCTTAAAAATGGAAGCACCGAAAATGCATTCAACAGACACGCTCGTCCCTCTGTTCGTTCCCTCGATTCGACGGAAATAGAGAGAGAGAGAGAGAGAGAGAGAGAGAGAGAGAGAGAGAGAGAGAGAGAGAGAGAGAGAGTGTGTGTCTTTCCTTTCCCTTGCCGCGATATTTCTCGTCCGGAATATATTTACGATAGAGACGTTTGGACCTTTCCAACACGGAAACCGCATTCGGCTCGGAAACTGAATATACTAATGTTTGCATAATAGTATTGTTACGAATTATTGGTTTTCCCTTTATATGAAGTAGCATGCAAGTAAAGAAGAATAAAAAGCTCCAAATGTCCTTCTGGGCAGCTAAACTAATATAACTTTAATGGAACAGTATCGCAGAGAGCAGATCATTCACAATAATTATTCGCACTTCAAAATAAAACAGACCTCCTCCAGCTCGGGTCCTATCTTTCACCTTATATTTGCAAATATAATACAAATTGTCCCCACATTCCGAACTCGCAATTGTATTTTGCCTTACTTACTTCTGGTCTCCACGTCTCTCTACAAAATGAAACATCTATTTTTTAAGCAATTCGCCAGGAAAGGCAAATCTTCAAGCAGGCATCGCGTGATTAGGAACTGACTAATTGATTCGAGAACCGTAGTCAAAAAATCATTAAAAAATATCGATTGTAAATGCCTAGCAACGAAATGATATTATTATATGAGCTTCCGTACAGCCCAAATGTCTCCAGTAATTTATTATTGTTAGAATACAATTCCTGCGTATATAGATATTGCAGTATCGAGGAGTATCGAGTGCTCACTGGAAGTACGTTTTGCGGAACAACGATGAAGCGGATAATTTACGAGATATTAGGGTGGCTGGAAGACAAAAGTTTACAATTAGAAGAGCAACGAGTCTTGAAGCGTAGGAACCCTTGGGCTGGTGGTGGTGACGGTGGTCGTAGGTGAATCCCTGGACAGGGTTAAAAGGCATCTCACGGATGGAAATAACAGTATCATTATCACAGAAATTAGTGTTGACAGACGATTATTATTACGGAGTTGTGTATTGACGGAGCATTATTGTAATGGACACCCTTTTAAAAGTCCCTGCTAACATAATAAAGCATTAACGTCCGTGAGCTATTAAGATGAATTAATCAATGGTGAACGTGTTGCCTCAATAGATACACCGCCCTCGCGTTATTTTGCCACATTAAAACAATTTTCCAAATATTTAACAAAATATGCATATACTACTTTATTATCCTGTTGACGCGCGACAGCGCAACAGCGATAAACGATACGCCTAAAAAATCGGCGGCCTCGCGATGTGGTCACCAGGGCTGCAGCGCGTACCGTTAGGCGCGACCTGGCTGGTCATTGTTCGGCAGGATGACGGAAAATTCGAAAATCGGCAGGCCCATCTGTTTGCCAGATGTGCCAAAGTCAATCGTCTGGTTTGTGACTCAAGTCATAAACCTAGGCGACTGAAAATATTAATTAAATTCGGCGTTCCCACCTTTTCTTGGAACCGCACCACCGGTTCTTGGAATTCTGCCGCCAACAGTGACCAGCCAATTACAAAATTCGAATTCAGTGACCGACGTCACTTCCGTTCTATCTGCCAATCAGAAAATCGAATTTTGAGAAATACCGAACCCTCCAATCGGAAATTTTCTAATTTTCCATACCACCCCTTCTCACCAATAGCAGTGAGGAGGAGGGGGCCGGTTGGAGGTCGATTCGGACTTCGGCGGATAGAACGAAATCAGAACTGTTTGTACCACCGAATTATCAATAACCTTTTCTATCATCGAACGTACAAGAACTGCTTTAACGATCAATCGAACAAAACTATCATAACTATCAATCGTCACGAAATCAGCGTTTTTAACATCTTTAATATTTTAACATTATCGTCGTTTAAGTTGTTTCCTTTCTTAAACTGTTGTATTGCTGTTATTAATTCGTTGTTAAGTGAAAGAAATTTTATCAACTTCAGCAATAACGAGTGTCGCATCTGTTTAGTTCATCAGCAAATCAATTTCACCGTCTCAGAATTCGCTACATCCGTAAGTCATCGAGCGCAGGCGTTTAATTGTTTCGCGGGATCCTTCCTTTAAAAACAGACAATGCATGTCCAGGAAAACCTAAAATTCAAAGACTGACAGGGTCGCAGATCCCGTTAGTTCTCATTGCTTTATACTACAATGTTCATTTCAGTATTTTCTATACAATAGCACAAAATTATTTCCCTGGCATGCAGCTGTCCGGTTCCGCGTAAATAATAGGATTAAGGTACGAGCAACTTGGCTATTTTTGAGGAATTCTAAATTAACATCAACATGTGTTCACCAGACCTTTTACCATCAAGGGGAGTGAGGGTCTTAAGATTAAGTTCACACTGTCACTCCTCTTTCCCTCAACAGCAATAGCCGTATCATAAACCTTCGCCTGCGCCGACGAGTCACCCCCTGCCGCCCTACACGTGCACGCAGGCCTTCCGTCAAGGGCCAACCTGACCCGTGCCACCCTGAGCCCGGACCGCTGTCCCCTTCACTATTCCAAGGAAACGTGGAGCGATCCCGCCTAAATCTTTCGCGTACTCTCGGAATTTCTAGTAACAATTACAATTACAATTACAAGGACATTCCGCCACTTCCGGGAAGGTGCACAACCCTGTTCCTAGGGGCGTATCCGGACGGTGGAGGGGAACAGTCGCTCGTGCAGGACTTTTTCATTTTTAATACAAAACTCAGTCTCGTACAAACACTCAACCACTCAACATCATTTTTCACAACCTTTCAACAGTCATCTATAGTTCGATAGACAATAATCTTCAATAGCAGTTTAATCCATTATAACTGTTAAGTATCCTTGTTAATTGTGATTGTTGATGTAAATGTTTTTTCTGTTCAAGTAAACTTACAAAATTCGTCACGGTTTATTAATTTAAAACGTGACGTATCATGTGAACGATTGCACTCAGGGTACAGCGTCATTCGGGAGACCAAAATAACCAGGTTGCGGCACTTTAATTAGTCCCGCGCCAACACGTCAACTTCGAGATCAATCGATCGAGACGTGCACCTCAACATATCCCTCGTGGTAGTTACTCAAACTGTAACAATACAGTAATAGTTAGGTATTGCTGCCTTGAAAAAATAAATGGGAGCCCTATAATAGTTATTTCTTTATAACACTAAAGGGTATAGCAGGATAAGGTGGTCAAAAGTGCCCTTGAACCGATGTCAATGGGGGTAGTCTCATTCGATAGATAATGCTCGGCGATCATCGTGTACCAAATTTTAACCCTTTATCTTGATCGGAAGGGTAGTTATGGGGAAAATTAAAAAAACAGGTTTTTGGCCCTTTTCCCCCATTTATTGAGGTGTAAAAAATCCGAAAAAATTCTGGCATATTCTACACGGTACCGGACATGTTGGAGAATTTTTTCAGATTTTTCCGTCGAAGTACCTAAGCGTGAAAAATGGGCAAAGTAAAAAAAAAAAACGGAAAAAAGAAGATTTCGTATCGAAATCTTCGAGGTACAACTTTTTGTTTTATATAGTAACAATCTAACACCTACGATTGTTATCCCCAATTTTTTTCAGATTTTTAAACCACCTGCGTCATTGTGAAAAAAATCGAAAACCGATTTTCGGGACGTATTTTTATCTAAAACGCAAGAAGTAATTGTTACTTTTCCATTATTTTCATAGAGTATGTTCATTTTGTGGTTAATGTTTTACCATTACAGATAATTTCATAACAATAAAAGAAATTGAGATAACTCACTTATCTGTAAACTATGTGTTACATTATGTACCATTATTTTGAACGTTCTTTCAACAGCAGCAGTGGCGACGCGTCTAGAGTGTCTGCTCTGGAACCGCTATGAACTTTTTGTCGCGGGTTCGCGTCCCGGAAGGTATATTTTTTTTTCTTTTTTTTTAATCTGTAAATGCATAAAAATAATCAATAATCATTTTTAACAGCTATTGCGATAATCCTAAATGCATAAAAAATGTATATCGTATAGAAAATAGTTTTAGAGCATATCTGTTGTTTTGCCGGCTCTCTCTAGCAATATGTTATCCCATGGTTACGGATATTTTTAAACATTTAAATTACGGAAATGTTAACTTATTATGGTATATAAAAATGTATATTAGGCACTAAAGGAACGGAGTTTATACCTTGACAAATTCCTGCAGAAGTCATGTTGAATGAAAACAAAAGTTCCTTTCTTTTGGTAGATTATTATTTTTCGCCATAAGTACTAGTTTGTTATTTGTTCCGAAATCATATAGAATAAATAATACGTTTGAGGGCCATAACTGTACAATAGATACATTCGTTAAAATTGCTTTATTGTTATATACGAATTTACTTCTTAAGCTTTTAGATATCTTACTGATGAGCATTTGTATCGCTTTCAAAATACCTTTAAGAAATAGAGGCATATAATTTAGTTTGCAGGATTTTATTATTTTATTGCGCCTGCTCCAATATCACACGAACCCTTCCTGTCCGTAAGCCTTCACCAATGACCTGCTGGCATTGAAGGTTTGGCGCAGATACTAAGCTAATCCCCTATAGGTATTTATGTTATATTGGTCAATTCACTGTTAAATGGTTTCTGTCTCTACCTAGTCACATGGAACTGTACATACTTAATTAAGTACAAATATTCATAAATGGTAACATACCCAGCATTAAATCGGTTTGACACATTCGAGACAATAGCGGAGACCCAACCATAAACTGTCTTCCCTACGCTCATTTCAGAATTAACAAATTAAAAATGGCAATATAATACAAACCAATAGAAATTAATATTTTCCAAGTTTCGAGCATATCCCCTCCATGTCAACGATTCTTCTTTGAATATAAGGGAAAGAAACATGCAAGTAAAGTAATCATTACGTGCATATACTCTGTTAGTGCAAGTGTTGTGATCTTTGGTGCCGAATATACATTTTTATATACCATAATAAGTTAACATTTCCGTAATTTAAATGTTTAAAAATATCCGTAACCATGGGATAACATATTGCTAGAGAGAGCCGGCAAAACAACAGATATGCTCCAAAACTATTTTCTATACGATATACATTTTTTATGCATTTAGGATTATCGCAATAGCTGTTAAAAATGATTATTGATTATTTTTATGCACTACAGATTAAAAAAAAAAAGAAAAAAAAATATACCTTCTGGGACGCGAACCCGCGACAAAAAGTTCATAGCGGTTCCAGAGCAGACACTCTAGACGCGTCGCCACTGCTGCTGTTGAAAGAACGTTCAAAATTATGGTACATAATGTAACACATAGTTTACAGATAAGTGAGTTATCTCAATTTCTTTTATTGTTATGAAATTATCTGTAATGGTAAAACATTAAAAACCACAAAATGAACATACTCTATGAAAATAATGGAAAAGTAACAATTACTTCTTGCGTTTTAGATAAAAATACGTCCCGAAAATCGGTTTTCGATTTTTTTCACAATGACGCAGGTGGTTTAAAAATCTGAAAAAAAATGGGGATAACAATCGTAGGTGTTAGATTGTTACTATATAAAACAAAAAGTTGTACCTCGAAGATTTCGATACGAAATCTTCTTTTTTCCGTTTTTTTTTACTTTGCCCATTTTTCACGCTTAGGTACTTCGACGGAAAAATCTGAAAAAATTCTCCAACATGTCCGGTACCGTGTAGAATATGCCAGAATTTTTTCGGATTTTTTACACCTCAATAAGTGGGGGAAAAGGGCCAAAAACCTGTTTTTTTAATTTTCCCCATAACTACCCTTCCGATCAAGATAAAGGGTTAAAATTTGGTACACAATGATCGCCGAGCATTATCTATCGAATGAGACTACCCCCATTGAAATCGGTTCAAGGGCACTTTTGACCACCTTATCCTGCTATACCCTTTCTGAGACATTTTATTGAAAAACTTCAATGAACTTTTCTCTACTGTAGCGGTACGATCTCTCGCTCGCCGCTAGGGATCTATCGGCCGCCATTACTCCTACGCCTCTAGTTTAAGGATCGGCCGCTAGACCGTGTCTCCTTCGATGGGATCTTCGCGCTGCTACACCATCGGCAATCGGTGTCTATATATACCAACCACCGACAGACACCGACGTCCCATCCGGGACACAGCGTCTAGGGCAGGGCCTGTTCGGTCAGCCCTACTGACGAGTCCACGAACAGGCCCAGGACGAAACGCAGCGCGCTAACTACCATTTAGCCCTTTCCTAGGAACAGAAGGACCCTCCGCCGGACCGGCCGCAGCCGAGGCACTGAACTCAGCCGGTGCCCTCTCAACTGGGTGTGGATGGGCCCAGTCAGGAACTGCGGCCGGCCCGAGCCACGACGCCTCCTTCATCTACCAACGTTAAACCAACACTTTTACGAGCGATTTTGGTAAATATTTTAAAATCAAAATTTGGGAAAACGTTTATAAAAGTTCAGAGAAGACGTGTTAATTAGGAGATAAAAAGCACCGCTTCTTTTAGTATTAATTCTGTGAGGTGTTCTTGTTCGTACACATACATCATTCTTGAAGATGTTCATTGTATAATTTGATTGTTGCACGAATTGTTCATTAATCGATCGCCCACAGTACTTGATGCAGAATTATGTATATTGTGTTTTTGACACAATCAAATGACTTTTATTAAACAATTAACCCCTTGCCGTGCGATTTACTTTGTGACTGCCTCCGCAACGATTAAGAATTAAATTAGTAAAATAAACATTGATCAGTGATTCTTGACATTTAGTACTTATAATTCAACGTAATATTAATATTATAGAAATAATTTCATCGTGTCGCATCTCACTGATATTTTCAATTTAATACGTTTTGTAAAACTTGAAAATTTCCTTCCCAGTTTATCACATCACGAGTATCACTCGTTATAGTACGACAAGGGTTTAAAGCACTTTTGAGTAAATTTCGTCAACAGAATTTTGCGAATACTCCCAAAAGTAAAATCCAAGCAAAGAAAGTCATTCGATGACTGGAATTTTTATTTTCACAAAGATTTTTCTTCTTGATGGCACAATCCAGACTTCCATCAAGCGCCAAAAAATAAAGTTTCGCAGAACGAATCAATGTTATTAGATAAGGGAGACTTTACGGCGTAATCTCGTAAAGTTGAAAGAAAATGATGGACACCGTTGACGGAGATACATTATATGCTCTCGTAACGGGAAGATCAGAGACACGTTTCATTATACGTGCCCCCTTTTTATCGATGGTCTATCTAAAA
Source organism: Cerceris rybyensis (assembly GCA_910591515.1). Taxonomy (NCBI): domain Eukaryota; kingdom Metazoa; phylum Arthropoda; class Insecta; order Hymenoptera; family Crabronidae; genus Cerceris; species Cerceris rybyensis. Next base: position 701,370 of record OU342796.1, on the reverse strand, counting down.
TGGAAAACTTTCCGCTATTTTTCCTCTCGGACCGTTCGTAGCATCTAAAGTACTTCCGCGATGAGGGCCATGAATAAAACGAGCCGAGGGCGACACGGGGAGTAGTTGGTACAAAAGCGAAGATCGATCGTTCGAATCCTTTGTAAACTTGGTGAACGATGTTTCGCAAATCGCAGAAATACCGATAATTTTCGAGCGAACGAAAGAGGATGAAAGATAGAACTAAAAAGCAAAAATTAATTATCAACGCTCTTCGTTCCATTTCTGTTTACTTCTACGTTTTATTCATTCTTCAGTCGTGTTTAATATCTTTAAATTTTTATTTCTGTTTTCTGTCTCATATTCTATCAATTATTAATTATATGTCTTTTGTTTATCCGAATTTGTACAATAGGGGGTACAGTGTTATCTCTGCCCACTTTGGATATTTCCGCCATTTGAAATAATGTCACAAAATGTTACACACGATTTTTGCACGGTATAAAAGAGGACGCATTGTGATACATTCTTTTTGTAGATGGATTGATAGAGGAGGTGTCAAAGTCAGCTATATTTTTTTTACATATTACACCATGTTTTTTACCCCTATTATAGCGTCTGTTGAGACAATTTCAACGAGCTATTGTTGAAGGCCATGCGAGGTGAAATATGGCACTAAAACGAACTTCCTCGTATAACTACCAATCCATGTTAATGCTATAAATGTAGGGATACTTGTTGAGATGGTACCCACAGTCTCACTTACTACTGATTAAGATTTATTAATATAAAATACATCAAACTAAAAATATGAAACTATGAGTATAAACATTTAGAAAAATAATAAGAAATAAGCAGTACCAGTTTTTGCGTCTTTACACCTTCACGTTTCTTCTCGAACTCTTGAACTCCGCGTTCTACTGTCCTTTCGTCTTTTATTTTTACATCATCCACTCTCGTTCTGTCTCTCTCCTTCACTCATCCTCTCATGCACTCATTCAATCTGCATTTCTACATAAATTGCTAGAATGATTACATTTTTAACTACATCCGATGTACTGTTACAACATAAACAATGATACAAGACCGTTAGTCTACATAAAATTATAGAGGCTAGAGTAATAAGTTTAGAGCTAAGCATGAACGTGATGCAGCGGTACGAAGATTGCAACTTTGTGTTGATCTTCAATAAGCAGCAAACAACCACCATTTTAAATATTTCCTGTAATACAACAATGTTTATTTTACTACCCCATTTGACCTCCCGCGATCTTGCTCGATAGGTCGATCAAATCGTCTTCGGTTTAAAAAAAAAAGCATAACTGGCCTTGAAATCTCCCCCATACCTCCACAAACGAAAAAATCTTTGTATGACAATATGTTCCAATCTATACCGTGCAGGTTTTGTAGGTAACATTGTTTTATTGTATGATTACTAATATATTCTAGGATTGCGGGAGCCCGAAGAAATAAGCAAAGGAGAGGAAGAAATCGACTGTGCGTGGTTATGTGTATTTGTGATGTGGGGCGTAGGGCCTTCGGTGGAAAATCACAACGAAAAAGAATACCCACCGTTCTTCAAAGCAGCGAGCAAGAAAACAGCCTATTTCCCAGAGTGTATTTTTGCACAGCGATAGCGTTAAAGCGACAGAGTGATGTTTTGTGTGAATGAGAATGAGATTTCTTTACTGTCCTTTTTCTATTTTCTATTTTATAGCCTTTCACTTTGATAAACATCTTGCTATTCTTTAATTTAAATAATAATTGTACGCTATTACTACAAATAACGAAAATATTACAAACGGACAGAGATAACGCTGCATACTGTATATATTTTATTTTCATCTTCTTTTTCTCAGACCCTCGACATTGTGTTGTATCGTATTTTTTTCTTGTATTAAACAATTTACCGCCGTCAATTTAATGAAAAACTTTCAAACTGCCCATATTTCGCAGAATTTTCTAAAATTCTCTGTTCCGTCGTACGGAAACAAAAGCGCGTTCGGAACGAAGCGAAAGTTTGCCGTTCTTTGAGGCCCGGGTCTGGCTGCCAGACTTTTTATTATCTTCCAACATTTGGAGACCATCGTGCGCCAAGGCAGCTAGAACTCCGGTCCTTGAGGAATTAAGCAGCCTTCGTTTTGAATGAACGTTTTCATTAATCCGTCGTGCTCTGTCAGCGGGTGGTAAACAGGGACTTCGGCCCGAACGGTCCCATCGACCGCCGCTGACACGCGATGACAAATCGGTCATAAATCGCGCCTTCGAAGAGAAATTCTGTCGATCGGCCGGACTAGGATTTTTTGGGCACATCTGGTTGCACTTTCCTCCACCACGTATTCGCAGGGGGTGAACTCCCGCCTCCATGGGGCCTTTCTCGTCGAGAGTCCCATGGGGGTGGTCACTCCTCTCGGAGGAAAGTGCGGCCAATCAACATCGCGCACTGCCCGGAAAATCCGAAAAACCCGCCTGCTGAAACGTCGCGAAAATTCAGCAAGTGGGGATGTCCGGCCCATAGCGTCGCACAGTGGTTCATTTGGCCGAAAACCTGGCCAAAAAGCCAAAAATTTTCTTCGCGATTTTCAAAATTTAGCAATTGCGTTTTATTTGTAACATATCAGAGCATCGGTTTCCATTAATAAAAGTTTTTATTGAACAACGCTCTTAGAGATATGCAATGTCAAAGTTGGCACTTGAATAATGTAACGCAGGCTGTTGAATTAGTTACACGCCGCGAGCCTTTTCTGAGTCGCTCCGCCTGCTTCTCCTTCTCAACTATTTTACCCAACCAGGAATGACTTGCCAGACTCGGCGTATTACACGAGTATAGTGGCGCTTTAGGGCGCCATTCGCCTCTGTTCGCTCGCGCTGGAAAGACGCCGCGCACGCCGATTACGGGAAAAAAAATCGATGCGCGTATCCCGTCGACTGACGTTATCTGTCAACGAACAGTTTCAGATCGCGTCACATGGCGTTTAGGTTAAAACAAAAGTATTACTAGTAAAAAAGTATGCTCAGATATGTCTTGAATTAAATGCGATTAAGAGATTTTAATGTTTTTGGACTTCCGGCGGTGGTTTGGCAAATTCGGCAGAGAATAGTGACAGGAATAACATTGAAAAACTTATATTGTTGTTTACTTGAAGGAAAACTTCATTGTTTGTACGAAACTTATATTATTCATTCATTCATTGTTTGTATTAAACTTATATTATATTGTATCTCAAAATACCAATGGAAACATTGAGGGTATCTAATTTATCTGAGCATACTTTTTTACTAGTAATACTTTTGTTTTAACCTAAACGCCATGTGACGCGATCTGAAACTGTTCGTTGACAGATAACGTCAGTCGACGGGATACGCGCATCGATTCTTTTTCCCGTAATCGGCGTGCGCGGCGTCTTTCCAGCGCGAGCGAACAGAGGCGAATGGCGCCCTAAAGCGCCACTATACTCGTGTAATACGCCGAGTCTGGCAAGTCATTCCTGGTTGGGTAAAATAGTTGAGAAGGAGAAGCAGGCGGAGCGACTCAGAAAAGGCTCGCGGCGTGTAACTAATTCAACAGCCTGATGTAACGTATTCACGTCGAAATTCAGAATACGTTTTCAATGTGAAATAATAGTACAGTCAACTTTGTAAGTATTTGTAGCTATTCGTCATACTTTTAAATTATAAGTACCTTGGTTCCATTTTTTTATTTAATATTTTACAACTGCGATGGCACAGATTGCAAAACCCATACATTTTTTTCCTTTTGCAGAGGAAATAGTTGTGAAGTACGCAAAAGTACAACGCGAATTTTTTTTTAAATTAAACTTTGAAGCTTCCCGAAGAAGTCCCCGTTGTAAAATTTTGCGACTTTTTGCGATTCTATGAGATATTCTTATTTGTTTGTCGCACGCGCCATGCTCGGGGAAATACGTTTATGACATACTGCCAGGCTATCGTGCCTTGGACAAACGAATAATGCTAATCCTTCACTAAGGTTACCCTTGTAATTAACGAAACGCTATATTTATTTCGTTCGGTTTAAAAATCAAAATAATTTTAAGCAAGCTGGTGGCCTTTTGTTCCAAAGCAACAATAGATAGCCGCGATCACCTCGACCGCTTACCGTTATAAACCGAAAGATCTTTGACGTTTCGGCTGAAAATCTGTCTAGTTGCAGGTATGAGGGCTATATTTGTTTCTCACAATGTTCTATCAATCTCTTTCAGTCGAGATTTTTATTAAACAATGGTAAATTCGAAGATGGAATAGCTGTGATATGCTGGTATTAAGATACAGTGACTGTTGCAATAAATATCATTATAACTTTTGAAGTAAAAGGAATATCAGAATATATTTTTTTTTAAATTAAACTTTAAAGCTTCCCGAAGAAGTCCCCGTTGTAAAATTTTGCGACTTTTTGCAATTGTACGCGATATTCTTATTTGTTTGTCGCACGCGCCATGCTCGGAGAAGTGCATTTATGACATAGAGCTGGGCTATCGTGCTTTACCTAATGAATACTGCTAATCCTTCTCTAAGATCAACCTGGCAATTAACGAAATAATATGTTTATTTCATGGGGTTAAAAATCGGAATGAGTTTAAACAAGCTGGTGGCCTATTGTTTCGAGGCAACTATAAATAGCCGCGGCTACCTCGACCGCTTACTGTCATAAACTGAAAGATCTTTGACGATTCTAATGAAAATCTGGCTAGTTGCAGGTATGAGGGAAATATTTGTTCCTTACAATGTTTCATCTTTCTCCTTCGACCGAAATTTTTATTAAACAAAGGGAAATTCGGAGATGGAACAGCAATGACATGCTTGTATTAAGATACAGCGGCTGCTGCAGTAAATATCATTAAAACTGCAGAAGTCCATGGAATAACATGATATATTTTTTTTTAAATTAAACTTTGAAGCTTCCCGAAGAAGACCTCGTTGAGTTTTCTTGCGACTTTTTGCGATTCTTCGAGTTATTGTTATTTGTTTGTCGCGCGCGCCATGCTTCGGGAAGTGCATTTATGACATAGGGCCGGGCTATCATAAGACTATTGATTTTCGTGCCGATCCGACAATTTTTCAATACTCGCACCTGCCATATTAGAGCCGCCATTTTGTTTTTGGAAATTCTGAGTTCGGATTCTTAATCAGCGACCGGAAAATCATAAGACTACCGATTTTCATGCCGATCCGACAATTTTTCGATACTCGCACCCGCCATATTAGAGCCGCCATTTTGTTTTTGGAAATTCTGAGTTCGGATTCTTAATCAGCGACCGGAAAAACATAAGACTACTGATTTTCATGCCGGTCCGACAATTTTTCAATACTCGCATCCGCCATATTGAAGCCGCCATTTTGTTTTTCGAAATTTTGAGTTCAGATTCTTAATCAGCGACCCAAATAATACTAATACACCAATTTTCAGCTAAATTGAAAAACTCCTTGAGTTTTGGCCAGGTTTTCGGCCAAATGAACCACTGTGCGTCGTCGAGGGACTTCGGAGGAAAAATCCTCGAAGTCACTTGCCTTCCGAACACCGAAACGCAAACGAAACCGAGCTCGCTGACGACGAAAACCGTCATAGTTTGCTATTAGATATTTTGGAGCACGAACTCTCTCACGAACGAACAAGTTCTCCGTCGGTCGAGGACGATCGCGTCGATAAACTACCTTCTCGCGAAGCATAATCGTCGCGAACCGCGAATGAGACTAGTGGTCGTCGAATTCATACCACGTCGGATCTTGACGCCACAAAACATTCTCCAAAATCGTCGAACATTTATTCTCCGTTAGCACGCTCTCTTTTTCCAAACAGTATCAATTCTACCAAGAAATGCATATTTGACGAATTGTCCAATGATCGTTCCATAAAAACCATGTCGGTGAAACGAGAAGTAAAAACGAGTGTTACGTTATATCCCAAACTTCCCTGTCATATCGAGTACTTTCTAGAATATCCGAGTGAGAATGCCATTGTCTTCGATGACAACTTTACGGAATAAATTGTTCCCCTTTGCAGAAGCAAAACCCTGACACTGCCGGTATCCGATATTTACGACATAACGAGCTCCTCTGTCTTCAACATAGCCCCGTTCTTCTCATACAATAATCCCGAGAAACTATGCCTCGCCACTCGCGTCTTTGCGCTCCGCTTCGAGACATAAAACGTCCTGTGAGAATGTTAGTCGACTGGCAGAATTATTTGTACAGATAAGTCGAGGAAAGCTTAGAAAACAAAGCGGTATTGTTAATGGCGCACCAGAAAATTTGTTGGTGAATTCTTAAGTGAATCAATAAAGATTGCAAAGCGTGTGAAAAACAGAAGAAGAGAAGAATAAATTTTTATCTGTGATATAGTTAAAATTCAGCGAGAAATTTCAAAATTTGAAAGTACGAATAGATTGTAAAACAAGTAGAGAAGCAGAATAAGAATGAAATGATTATTACGAGAAATTTGAATAAAAAGTAAAAATAATATTGTCCTTTCTAGTGAGATGGGTAAACTGTGCACATAGAAAATATTAAGGGATAACACCCTGCGAAGTGAAAGATTAATATAAAATGTAGACGGTGATCTCTTTCGAATGGCTTTTTGTTAGGAATAATGTTTTGATTTATAAAGCAGTTGAAATAGAAGAGAAAATATGGGAGTGCAAGATATTAAAGGACGACCGTGTAGATTAATTATTAACAGCCGAATTAGTTGGTTCGATTACCATGATATTTAGTAGCAGAACAATTGGACAAAATTTAATTTGCAAAATGACTGTTACAGTTAGTCTCCAAAAATGGTACTTTGGAAGGTATCGAGATATAAATCCGATTAGCTTCCAATCGATCATCCCTGCGGGTTTCACGAGCCGCTTTCTCCCCCCCCCCCCCCCCCCCCCTCTCCCTCTTTCTGGTTTGTTATGCAGAAGTACAATATATACGTTATGTTACAATCACATTATTTATGCATCTCAATTTTTCGATGTTACTGTACGCAATAATCCGATTTACAGGTAACGGCGAATCAATGAAATTTGAAAATTTAACCTCGTACAATTTCACGTAACGTACCTTTATATTATTTACGTATCTTCGATTTTTTGGGGTGTTATAACTTTGCACAAGTGATGATTCTTTTTCTGCGTATCTTATATGTAAAATAGGTATGTATAGTAGCTAATATTACAATGAAATTCACAGAGCTTAAAGATAATGTATCATGTATGTAAACATTAAATCCTATATTTTAAAATTAAACGTTGAAATGTTCATTGCTCCAAAATATATTACTGCCTGCACAAGTATTTTTAGCTTCTCAAAAGCTGCAACTTATGAATCTAATGTATGAATATACTGATATATATTTTTACATCGCTAAAACAAATCTCGTGAACTATTCAGTTCTTAATGAAAAAAATACACCAATCAATTCGTTTAACCAATAATCCGCATCTATTTGTAATTAGTTCATTCTGATATTAAAAAATGTGCTCACCAATCCCTATTCTTCACCTAAAACACCTAAAACTACAAATTACATTGTTAAATATAATTCTTCACAGCCTTCAATTGCTTTGCAGATAAGTGTCCTGCGGACTAGACATTTAGGCATTACAGTTATCACCGAAATTAAAACCACTCCGACTCATTAGTGGATAGATATAATTTATTTATTCATAAATCGGAGAAAATCAAATCAAATGTAATTGTGTTTCAAACGCAGAAAAAGTAAATGTAAAAGTAACAATGAAAGAGTTATATGGTATATATTCACTTAATGGTTTTAAATGAATACATAGTATTTCTTGATAAATACCACATTGATAGATAGATTATTTTTTAATATTTCAATATTTACAAAATAAGACGTACAACTACTGATGTTTCTTCCTCTACCCAAACATTGCGGATCCGGAATGAAATATTATACCTTGATAAATTGTTGGTTTTTAAGAAAACAAAGTGTAATATTTGTTTTAATATGATGAGTTTTTTCCTATAGAAAAATTCTAAGACAATGATGACGGATCATCAAAAATTATCGGCACAATAGCGCAAGCACGGCTCGTACTGTAAACATTTTATTCAATTAAAGGTAAATCTGAGTAGATCAGTCACCGTAAAGACATATTGATTTATAAATTTTGACGAAATATTCCGTCATCGGTGAAATAATCCAGGTAAATTTCACGGGATGTGTAGCCATTTCGTGCAAATGAGTTAACTGGGAGAAAGCAGTCTTTACCTAGGCCCCTCAAACGGAATGCCATTAAATGGTATTCCGGAGGTTTGGCAAATTTTCACTGCACGACGAAAGTGAGCACCGTGTGTATCGTCACTGAACGTACAAGACAGATATCGAACAAATTGGCGTATTGATATTCTAGGTCAGTAATCACGCTCGGCCTTGTATACCAGATCTACGTGGGTATATACCAAGTACGTGAACGAAAAACAGATTGACGATTTCTTCATACGAAATGGGAGAAACGAGCGGTGAAAAATATGCCTTATTGTTTAGTCAATAGCTAATTATATTTACATATCATTCATTAGAAGTCAATGGGAAGAGCCATTTTATTTCTTAATATGTTGATCATAACTGATAATTCTATTCGATCATAACTTGTCGCATTAAAAAATATATTCTATATGAGAGTAACGAATTGTACAACATTCCCTGCAGACGAGTATTTCTTCACTTCGAGATCAAGAATAATTATGAATTAATTAATTAAACTAGACGAAAGAGCGTAAGAAAAAAGATTATTAAAATTACAAGATGACATGAAACTCGATAAAAACATACTCTCCGATGTAAATGGAGTTACATCGCCTCTCGATTGCAGAAGGATAAACAATTGACTTAATCCTCCAACTGTTTCATAAAAGGACGATTTCCGACCGCTCAAATAAATGATTAATTTTCAATATTCCAAAAAATATCCGTTCGCAAAGGATAAATTCAAGGGATTAAAAGAAGGAAGAAAAGAGAACTTCTCAATTATCAAGAATCACGACAACAATTCATGTAAAGAAGATAGAGAAGAAAAAAATGAAGATAATTTGTTCGCAATTTTCACCCGACAAGTACATACAAAAGGACATCGTTTCTACGGGAAAAGTGGAAATCCAAGGAACGCCAGAAGGCTAACGCAAATATTCCCCGGCAAATAAATTACGATGACGCCACTATGCGAAGACGAATTATGCCGGTGCACGTTTCTCCGATACCTTTTCTCATCAAATTGCCACGATTATTTTGGATTGCAGCAATTAATTGCTCGTCGCGTATGGCGTGTACTTTGACGGTGAAATTGCAGCAACGCTGAGAGAGGCACGATTGCCGCGCTTCCTGAAAACGCCAGCATAATGTCTACTATTAATCAGTGCTGTACAAATGAACCAACTAATTCCTCAGTGTGCCGCTCGCGCACTGATTCGATTGTTAAATCTATCCCTGTCCAGGGAGAAATTAGTCGAATAAGCCAACCAGCTTAAAAAGAGCATTGTTGTCTATAGGTTTTAAAAAATCCATTTTTTGCCTGCATTTTCTTGCAACACATGTCTTCGAAGATATGTCTGCAAAAGGATTTGCTCAAGTTCTTAGTGTTTCCAAAATTATAGCTGTTTGAAAAGTTATCAGTCGCAGTTGGAGCGTACGATCGTAAAACTTTAAACGCATTTTTCTTCAAAGATTATTGTCTGAACTGGTGTGCACGATATTTCAATTCTAACTGAACAATCGTCCATCAATTTCAAGGGAATCTTCAGCAGACATTGCATGAACCTCGAATTTTAAAGAATATTGTTATATTTCTAGTATCATATATGCGGGAAAGTGTCAAGAAAATCGATATTCGAAATTTAAACGACCGGTATTTTGTTAATTGTCACAACATTTAAATTCCCCAGTTTCAGACGATAGCAATTACCATACTAATCGAGATCATTATTGCGTTTTATATTTCAAATTAACCAAACGGACAAAGACATACCATACACATTAGTCGAGCATTCTTTCGGGCCTCACTTTCCTCTAATATAACTTCCGTAATTGTTATTATTTCTACATTAAAGAATAATACTTATTGCTTACGTACTAATTAAGACGTTTGCCAAAAATTATGTATCTACTTTTTCCATCCAAAAAAATATTCAAAACGACCGCGAAAATGGCATTTTAAATAACAATTCCGCCTTAAAATAATATTGTAAATTTTAATCTTAATTGGAAATTATTACTTGATTCTGCTCTTACTGATGCTACTCCTGATACGGGTTAAAATAATCAATTAAAACAAATAATTATATAACAAAAGCTGCTAACTCTTTGCTGATAATGTCGTATATAATGTTACGTGCGATGCATCCAATGGAATTAATGTTACTAAATAACGAGGCATGTTCGTTATCATAGATGCTGTAAATTTTCAGACTGAATTAAAAAGGTTACACATTTTTATAAATAGTACAGAGGCATGTGCAATATGAAAAGATTCAGAAGACTCGTTGTAATACAAAGTACAAATTTATTAGACTGGATAGGTTGCCGGAATATTTGGAAAAGAACGGAAAAAGGGGTATGTAGTCAAAAACTAGTAGCGAGAGCGAGGTGTGGGGGTATGGAGGAAAGCAATAAATTTTGGTTGTGAACAGAGGAAAGAACGTGTAGGCTGTGTGAGAGAGGAATGGCGACGTTAAAGCATTATGTAGAAGAGTGTGAGAAAATTAAGGATAGGGAGGTAAGATTGGAGGAAGTGGTGGAGGGACCAGAAAAAAGAAAATATTGTAGAGTGGTTGCGAAAGTTGGAAAAATGTAAAAAGGAAAGTAAAGAAGAATGTATTATAGAGTAACAGTGAATAGCTATAAGATAGAGAAGAACTGCGTTGTAAGTAAATAATAGTAAGATAGAGGATAAGTAAAATAGAAATGTAAAAAGGTAGAGTTAGTGTTGTAAAAAGGTACATAGGTTAAGAAGGCGAAAAGATATGTGTAATGTGTAAGTGTTGATAAAGAGTATAAAGAATGGAGGGATGAGTGAGGATGGAAATGTAAGGCTAGTCCATTTTGTATCCGGCGCGGCAGGAAAAAAATTATAATAAATATATATTTTTATGAATAACGGTGCGATTTATTCTCAAATAACCAAGTAGCGTTCTTTTGATATTCTTTTTGTAAAACCATTTGAAATTTTTGTAGACAGATACTTCTATAAAACTTATAAATATTCAGGTATTTTGTGTCACTTTTTTATCTATACTGTTGGCGTTTGATGGGTTAATCTTGTAATTGAAATTTTTTTTGAAAATACGACAATTTTTTGAGATCTCTGGTGTTGGGAACTTAATGTCGGAATTATCAACTGTATCATCTGGTACATTTTAAGGAATTGTAAGGAAGAAAAGAAAATTGCCCAATTCAATAACTTATGGTGAGGAGAATGCGTGTGAACAATCGAAGGTATCTATCACAACTTTATGTAATAAATTAATGAAACAAGTAATAGTGTACAATTTTTTTAAGAAATTGGAACCCAGTTATTTTAACAGCTTTGACCAACCTACTGATAAAGAGTTCTTCTGGTTCTTAGATGGAATACTATTGACATGTTGGATTTTATATAATAAATATTTACTTTCTGTATTAACGTTGCTATGTATGTCACACGTATTTGAGAAACATTTTGTTATTCCTTATTGAGAATATTGAAATCGTTAAAGTCCTGATGATTTCGGACAAGTGAGAAAGTTTTATGTTTACCTAATTAGTTATTTTAATTGGAGACTAGTCGTTAACTAACCGGGGGTAGCGTTCCTGGCAGAAAGATCTTGAAAGATGCCTTTAGATAATTATTACGTCAAGCTTGCTTTTGTAATATCGCTGAAAAGTAGTTTAATATCTCGACGAAGGCACCGGGGAAATATTCCTAACGAAGTGAAATTAGGATATCGGAATTAAACGCTTTGAAAATTAACATCTATTTTGAACATCAAACGTTTGTTGGAAAACTACTCTTTCTCAACATAACGCAGGAACTCATAAGCACTTTGAAATTATTATTTGTTTTAAACTGCCCTTCGAAATATCTGACAGTATTATTAAATTTATACCAAAGCACGTAATCTTTTGTTACAATTAATTAAATTATGTTCTGTAATTACATTTCAGTTGCAATAATGCTTTGCTACATTCTGCGCAACTTTGTTATTTTTATCAGCTAAAAAGATTGGAGAAAAGTACTCACCAACGAAATGAGAGACCAAAAACACTCACGTGAAATATAGTGTAACGCTATCGTCTCTGGATACTCACCTGCAACAAAAAAAAAACAATATATTTCATTGATACACTATGCTGGAAACTTGATATAAAAAATATTTGGAGCTGGGGGGCAACGTAAATTAAAAGTACAAAAATATAATACCAGAGGATATCGAGATAGCTATCGAGTATCACGATAGGTCGTTAGGATAGAACGAGTGTACCAAAATTCATGATACTGACTTTATTGAAATTCTGATCCTTATGAGCGTTACATACGACCCTGAGAATTTTTAAAGAATTCTTCATTTGATGCCAGTCAGCCGCTCTTGAAAAACGAAAGGTTTAAAAACAAGTGTTCTTCGCTCTACAGGGCTACTTTCCACTTACCTAGACTTATACAAACCATGACACTTTACATTTTGGCCAGATGCCTTCCATATGTCCTTGGTACCCTTGCATCCCTGCCAGAGTCCTACCACCTCCATTCATTTTTCAAAATCCTTCCCGAAACAGAGCCCTATATAAGCGAGACACTTTTTTGCCTCTGCTGGTCATTTCTTCCTTAGAACGTTACGCTGTCAGTCAGACAGGTGAATTTTCCAAATATACAAGACTTGAAAACCCCGCGATCCGACGCGTAATATTCAGTTAACACTTTAACTTTAATAGTTTAATTTAAGAATCAATTCTTGTAATTGTATCTTGAACCCAATTTATTGTTAATAACTTAATATATGTGATTTCAACGTACCAGTTATTTTCAATTTACTTCCTTTCATCTTCGTGTAACCGAGCAACGATCTCTCTTATTCACTCAAGCCACTCGGAGCGAATGAGATTATTTGAAGTTACGGGTAACAATAGAATCGAGAGTTCTGAGATTACAATATAAAATCCATTTCCTTTATACCAGCTAGTGGCGGTAACACTATATTTTTTGGTACAGCCCGAGTCGAAATATAGAAGTCCATTTTACCCTACAAATACTTATTTCTTTGAACTTCATTTTTGCCGCCTGAATGTAAGTAGCTGTTTTACCCTAATACTACTTTCAGTAGGTGGTTAAGGTTTAAATAGATATTAAATTTAAAATGACTCTCTTGCCTAGTTCAATGATCGGCCACTAGATTTCGTGCTTGTTTAAAAGAATTGCTCGCAAGTACTTCGCACGCCGATTTCTATATATACCGTCGATTCCCACATAATTAGCGTCCCTTGACTTATTGTTAATGTCCATCGGATGCTAACGACATGACGACGCGTAGCAAATGTTTTTTAGTTCGCTATGGCTATTCGTTACGTATGTTTTTCATTTGGTAATAGTAAAATGTTATTTTATATTTTTAGAATTTCTAAATAAAATCTTCATTTGCAATGAAAAATAATAATTATTAATTAATTTTACTTTTAACATTTGTAAATTATATCTTCGTACAAGAAAATTTGTAGGGTCAAATGGACACTATTTGAGAGTTTGTAGAGTTAAAAAGATATTAGTGATTTTATGGAAATAAGGAGTTGGAGAGTTAAAAGAAGTTTTATAAATGTCCTTTTTAACCTTATAATGTCAAATGTGGACATTTCGGCTAGTTGGAGGTTTAAAATGACGTTTGTTTTCATCATTCAAATATATACTTTTTAAAACTCTTCTTAGCGCTATAAACCCTTAGAATGTTTCGTTTTTTTACCATTATTAGGTTCAAATAGAGTTCTATATTTCGACTCGGGAGGACTATCCCGGGAAAAACGAATTAGATCTGAACAGATATAATTATATCTGCTCAGATCTGATTATATCTAGTCAGATCTATTTATATCTGGTCTGATATGACACTTCAGATATAATCAGATCTATTTATATCTGGGCAGATCTGATCAGATATAACAAGATCTGGACTGAAAACTGCACCAGATATAATCAGATCTAGTTATATCTGGTCAGATCTGATCAGATATAACAAGATCTGGACTGAAAACTGCACCAGATATAATCAGATCTAGTTATATCTGGTCAGATCTGATCAGATATAACAAGATCTGGACTGAAAACTGCACCAGATATGATCAGATCTAGTTATATCTGGCCAGATCTGATCAGATATAACTATATCTGGGTTGAAAACTTTACCAGATATGATCAGATCTAATCACGTCTGGCCAGATATAACCATATCTGGGCTGTCAACAGCATCAGATCCGAACAGATCTGATTATGTACACTCTATATGTAGAGTCATGCATAGATATAAAAAGCTCAAATAACAATAGTTCTTAAATTCTTATCATTTATTTACTGAGAAATTTATTTATTACATATTTTTTAAAGTATAAAAGTATTTTGTTGAAGTTATTTGGAGCATGACATAAATAATTTTCTACTTTTATAAGAGTATTCATCGATTTAATATCTTTTAATTTAATTAAACAGAATTCGTTTCGTAACTCAACTGGTATTATATGATTTACTTTCTCTATACAATTGTGATTAAAAAATATTTTTGTATGCACAACGCGATAATACTGTATAAAAAATACAAGTTATTATCAATAAACAAAAAACATCGATGGCTTTCTTATAAAGAACTTCAAGAGCTGTTGTGGCACAGTGACAACATTCAGGGTTCGCGCAGAAAAAAACTGGAGTTCAAGTCCTGCCACGGAAAATTAAGAAAGTTTTTTTTTTTTTTATTCATTTACATGTTAGTGCTACGTGCATCTTGATGTAAATATGCATATTGAATTTTTAAGTGACTTTACATATAATATTTACATATAATGTTTTTTCTTTGGGTTATATCTGGTCAGATCTGATTACATATATCTGATCAGATCTCGTCAGATAGAGACAATTTAAAGATCTGGCCAGATCTGGGAGGCAGATCTTATTATATATGGTCAGATCTAATTCGTTTTTCCCGGGTTTATATAAAACCCATGCATTTTATTCAACTGATAACATAAAAATTAAAATATAAAAATGTAAATCAAAATGGATAAAAAAATGAATAAAAGATATAAAATATGAAACTTACTACGAAGTATTGTTGGTTTTGTTCACTTTTTTGAAAATTACACTTATAATACGTAATACAGTATAAAATGAGAGTAGAATAGTACTAATAGAATAAAAATAAAAATTAACAAGTTACCAAGTTTACTGATTTGAATTGGAGAGAAGACCCCCCCCCCCTCCAAGGCATCCTCATCCGCTATTTTATTTATTTCACGATCATAGTAGTAAAAACGGTATAAGAAAATCTATGGTTCTGGACCACTTCGGATACCAATGAGGCAAATAAGCACCGCAAGGTCGATTGGTGAGCGAGAACTCTAAACACTTAGAAGTGCTGTAAAAGAGTTCCTGGAAGGCACTTTTTGGATAAAATCATGTCACAACAACATTACCTTTCATTTGAAACAACTTTATCGTTTCGGAATTGAATCTTTGAGAGAATACTGTTCTAAAAAGATATATATCGTTCAACCGGTCAAATGACCGGTCGTGGTAGGCAAGGCAGACTACAAATTTTTCTCAGAAAATAAACAATAAAAAAAGAAGTGAATATTGAAAAATGTATTACACGTATGTTTCAGGAAAAGTCGTAAAGTTTAAAGGCGATTGAATTACGTTGTATATAGGAAATTCTAATCGAAATTTTAAAAACGGTCATTTGACCGGTCGCGGTAGGAATAGTGCTAGTTATATCTGATCAGATCTGACCAGATATAACTAGATCTGATTATATCTGAAGTGTCATATCAGACCAGATATAAATAGATCTGACTAGATATAATTAGATCTGAGCAGATATAATTATATCTGTTCAGATCTAACTCGTTTTTCCCAGGACGTAACAAGACAAATACGATGAGCCAATAAAAAAAATTTGCTACCCTTTCCCAGATTTTGCGGCCGGTTTTTTTCGCAAATCTCCATCGATCCAGAGGTGTAGAACAACCCCTTAAAGCCATGACCATTAATTTTTTTACACCCTGTACATGTGTGTTTATATTGAATGAATAAGAACGATAATAAACATTTGCACATCGAGAAAAATAATACCAATCTAAAAATGTAACTAGAAAATCCCTTAGAAAATTCCTTAATTTTCTACATATCCATTTTCCTTTATTCT
Source organism: Cerceris rybyensis (assembly GCA_910591515.1). NCBI lineage: Eukaryota > Metazoa > Arthropoda > Insecta > Hymenoptera > Crabronidae > Cerceris > Cerceris rybyensis. The sequence goes on along the minus strand of OU342796.1, from coordinate 684,996 downwards.
TCTGCCATAATGTGTACCGGAATCCTATAAAACTTCATTACAATTAAGAGAAGATCTTACAAGATCAAGGACGTAGCGATGAAATACAAAGCCAATAGCAATATCCGCACTTGTTTCCATTCATAATTCATCACACAAAGAGTGTGTTTTGTTAGCGCTAGCGCGTTTTATGAGGGTAATATACCCCGCAGTGCACGTGGGTTCGGTCCGTAGTGGGCGAAATTTTAATCGGAAGGCCCAATTAAAAGTTAATTTGCGAGAGAACGGTTCATTTCTGACCCATGGTTCCTCTCAGACATTTTACCTACGTAACAAGACGAATAGGATGAGCCCATAAAAAAAATTTGCTACCCTTTCCCGAATTTTGCGGCAAGTTTTTTTCGCAAATCTCCATCGATCCAGAGGTGTAGAACATCCCCTGAAAGCCATGACAAATATTTTTGAAACACCCTGTACATAATCAGTATTTACTTATAAAGATTAGTTGTAACCATCAGCAAGAGCGATCTGAATTCTCTTTGCCATTTTTTTTATATATATATATCCATTTATCTGTAATAAAATCGAAAAAAGAAAACATGATTTTAACGCAGAAAAACAAAATGTCTAAATTTGATTTTGCAAGTGCAAGCAGTAATGTTTTGTGGCGTCTAGGTCTGACGTGGATGACTCTAACGACCACTACTCTCACTCGCGGTTCGCGTCGATTATACTTCGCGAATGAGTGATTTTTCTGCGCGTAATTCTCGACCGACGGAGAATTGTTCGTTCGTGAAGATGATCGTCACTCCAAAATATAAAATAGCAAACTATGACGGTTTTCGTCGTCAGCGAGCTCGATATCGTTTGCGTTTCGGTGTTCGTACTCTCTTAGATCGAACCAGTGGAATTTCACTGGTTCGCCAGTCGAAACTCACTTGTTTACCAGTGACACTCACTGGTTCCGCCAGTGATCTCGGCGGCCATCAAAATTCACTGGTTTACCAGTGAATCTCACTCGTCAGCATATTCAAAAATAAAACACGGCGCATGGCGATGCGGCGGCGGACGCAAATTTCACTGGTTCGCCAGTGAGTTTGTATTCACTGGTTGAACGAGTGAAATCTCACTGGTTCGATCTAAGAGAGTAAGGCAAGTGACTTCGAGGATTTGTCCTCCGAAGTCCCTCGACGACCCTATGGGCCGGACATCCCCACTTGCTGAATTTTCGCGCCGTTTCAGCAGCCGGGTTTTTCGGATTTTTCGGGCAATGCGCGATGTTGATTGGCCGCACTTTCCTCCGAGAGGAGTGACCACCCCCATGGGACTCTCGACGAGAAGGGCCCCATGGAGGCGGGAGTTTACCCCCTGCGAATACGTGGTGGAGGAAGGTGCAACCAGATGTGCCCAAAAAATCCTAGTCCGGCCGATCGGCAGAATTTCTCTTTGAAGGCGCGATTTATGACCGATTTGTCATCGCGAGTCAGTGTCGGTCGATGGGACCGGTCGGGCCGAAGTCCCTGTTTACCACCCGCTGACAGAGCACGACGGATTAACGAAAACGTTCATTCAAAACGAAGGCTGCTTAATTCCTCATGGACCGGAGTTCTAGCTGTCTTGGCGCACGATGGTCGCCAAATGTTCGACGATAATAAAAAATCTGGCAGCCAGACCCGGGCCTCAAAGAACGGCAAACTTTCGCTTCGTTCCGAACGCGCTTTTGTCTCCGTACGACGGAACAAGTAAGTTAATTAACTAGGCGTTCTCACGCCTGGCTTTCGTCGAAGGGACAATTCCTCCAGCGAGGGAGAAAGACGACCCTCACCCCTACGAGCCTCTTCGAGGAAAGGAGGTCCTTCAAGGACCCACCATTACCAGAATAGAAATAGCGGGCAGTCGATAGACAATCGTTGAAGAACCGACACAGAGTCGATATAATATAGTCCTTAGAGAGTCGACGTCTTGCACGCGTGGAGGAAAGACTTAATTAGACTCTTGCAAGAGTGATATTGTGAACTGAATCATTAATATTTGTATTATTGATGCGAACGAAACAATTGTATATATTATGTTGTATTTATCAGAAAATATTTATATACGATCGTATTATATCAATATTATATTATTATATTAAAAAGAGAGAGAAATCGGTATGTCTTACATTCCCGTCTGCAAAGCTCAAGATAGCCTTGATTCCGCTATAAAAACAAACTGGGTTTTAAGTTTCTGTACTGATATCGATTGCACACTCCATATCTTGCAACTCTGGTCCTAAACCTGGTGTTTTTGTCAGATAGCTGCAAATAGATAAGAAATCGTACGTCGTATTAGCTCAAATGCCCTATGTATTTGTGTGTTGCTTTCACGTTGCGTCAAAAACTCACATAAACTATAGTTTCTAAAAAAATGTAATAGATTTAACGCCAATTACTCAAGCATTAACATAACAAAAGTTCGGAGTAATTTTAACCCATTGACAGTTTATCCCGTGACAGTCACGGGCGGAGCGTCAAGTATCAAACGGTTTATCCCGTTTAGTCTACCAAAGATATCTAACAATAATTCTATGACTAGATTTGTAATGTACCTACCCTCCGATCAGTTAGTTCATAAGATATCTTTAAGGAATATTGTATAAACACAAATATTTTGTACGCGGCTCACTCATCACCATCATTAGTCACACTAGAATCACCACCTCAAGTCCAAAATCCTATTCCTTGTTTTGATCCTTACTCATCCACGAGTCATCATCCATATCCAAAGTTCAACTTCCTATTCCTACTCCTGGATTCCCAAATACCGTCATCCTACCCCCTCTCCTCTTCTAAAACCTTTAAAAACCCTACGCCTCATTAGTTCAAGTGCTACTACCAGTTCTCTATTCAAAAGTCTCTTACTCTTAGATACGCTAGTTCAAGTTCATAATTATTAACTCCAACGCATTGTGAGAGTCATCTTCTAATTCTAACTCCAAATCCTAAATCTAATACAAGGCTCTCACAAGTCCTCATCTAATCATTCGAAACACTAAATCTCTTGGAACGAATCAAATCGAGTATTTTAATATATATAAGTCCAAAAGTTTAAGTTCTCTTTTGTTTGGTGGATCCTGAGTGCGAATCACACAATTCGCCATTACAGATTCTTTGCTTCCTCTGTTTTCTAAGGTTATTCTAACTGAAGAAGGAGACGTGGTTTAGTTTACATGCCGAAGTGTTTTCGAACATAAAAAAAAACTAGACATGTTTTGGGCCAGAATTCGTAATTTTACCAAACTGTGAAAGGGTTAAAACCAAAACGCAAAACATCAAAACAGGGTAATAACATGGTAAAAGTAATTCAATTAAAACAAAATTCAATCCGTTGTTAATTTGTCATACTTCAAATCGTCAAAGAAAAAAGAAAATGCAACGCATTATTATAAACACGCCAATCGGCCGAAATGTCGGTGTTCGAATGCGATATTTACGGAGTCGAGTAAACCGACGATGCACCGGCACATTAAATATTGCATCTCGAATTGTAAATACGAGGGGAAAACGCCACCGTCCGCGCAGCGTTCGAGAGATTTACATTTTATGTACTCTTACCGTGCGTCCTCCACCGGAAAATCAATATATGCCGCGAATATTGCATTCTGCATGACAAGTCGATTCATAACTGCGGCGCGTTACAGAATAAAAATCCACATCCCGACCAGTGTGCGTATACTAATGAAATTTCATTCGGAATAAATTCACGCATAACGAACGTCACCATCCGATCGAGATCACAGATTTGATTTTTGCGATAACGCCAACAGAACGGCAAACGCGACGAGCATCAAGGGAAATAGCTGATGAGCAACTAAAACCTTTTCATTCGTTAAAACAAAAATAATACTTCCGCAACGAAATACATACGGGAATTTCATGAATTTTTCAAAGTCTCGCCGTTTATCAAACAATTGACGGTTAAACGTCCCCTTTCGAAATCGCGTCGAGTCGCGTCAGGCATGTTTCGTGGGATTTGTTAAACACGTTTACCTTTTCCCTTCCCTTTATTTACAATTCTCATTTTTCTTTTATTATATTTTTCGTTTTTTTTTCTGTCGTATACTTTTTTAATCCGACGGAATAATTGTGCTGAAAGTAGGGCGTTAACTATTTCTGAATTTCGCATGTAATTGAAGTTTTATAGCATATACCGGAGAACAAAAGCGTCTCTCTCTCTTCTTCTCTCGTCGTAATTTATATAATATTGCTACTACTACTACTGTTTGCATCATAGAAGCCTGAAAGACGATTCATTCGAGACCTTGGGGGATTTTTTAATTAACGTACTTCTACGGACAAGCGGCCTGTATCTCTGCAAAGATGCTTCCGATATGTGATTGCATAATTATCGAAATACATGGCATTATATCGTCAAGCGTTGTCCAAGGATTAAAAGCCATGCCATGCGGCGCAAATTACAATACGTCATATTAAGTCAGCTATATCAAGGCAATCATACGAAATACACGTTTCCCGGGCTAATTATTTTTATGCAGCAATTATTGTCAAACGAGTCGGAACTCGAAGAATATTAAAGAGTTTCGTAAGAGGACAATCTGCGACTTTGTTCCTCTTTGAAACTGTCAGCCTATCATACGGAAGAAACCTAATCTCCCAAGAATTTGGGCAAGAATACATCAAACGTCTTTCCGGTAATAAGTAAACAGAACAGTCTGATAGAAAACGAATGCTAACAGAATTCAAGAAAGGCCTAAAAAATATAATGATTTACTGCTCGCAATTCAATAGACAGACAATTTATGAAAATGCAAATTCAAAAAATATTCAATCTCGAACAAGCTAAACAAAACTGTTGTGAATTCGCGTGGAAAAAAGTACTCTAAAGAGTCAAATCGTAAAAAAGATACTTCTAGAAAACACATCCTCCAATCAACGCTACCCCAATAATTAACAATCGCAAGTAGAAACGTTTACTTTGAAAAAGAAAATCCTCGGTTCCTCTTAAACTGACGCAATTGAGCAATGTCAGAGAAAGAGCGCACAAAAGTAGTACAACTGCGAGGTATTTAACGTACACAGAGAGGGTGTATGCACTTGAAACCTTACATTTATCTCTTCCGCCTACGTCTGTCTCTCTTTCACTCTCTCGTTTTCTCATTCTCTTAATTTCTCTCTTTCTCGTCATCGTACAGACACGAGAGTCTTCTTTTATCAGCAGGCGCGACACTCGCTTCTGCAGGAGCCGTGACATCGGTGAAAGCGAGCTTCAACTTGGACGTTTCGCGGGGGTACAGGGGAATGCAGAGGGTGCAAGGGGGTTAAAGGGGGTGCAAGGGTCGCGAGAGCTACTAGGAGACGGGGGGGTGTGTGTGTGTGGTGGTGGTGGTGGTGGCGGCCAGAAAGGGCCACCGGGACAACGAGAACGGAGTATCAAGTTTTAACGAGGTCCCGAGTGTTCGGACGGTACGACTGAGGGGTACTTTGCAAGCACACAGCGATGAGCAGCTTACCGAAAGACCGCCGCGGCGCGCCGGCACGTTTCACCCTGTTTCTCTTTAACACATACACGGCCAAAGAAGAAAAATATTCAACTCGAAATGGCCTTGGCCTCCTCGGCGCGAAGAATGAATTCGATTTAATAAGTAATTCAAGGTATTGTATTTTCTGCTTCAATGTGCACCTTAAGAAATTTAAATCGGTCAAGAATCGGCTTTCGCAGGGTGATCAACTTTTACGCAGATATTTCAGGTCGAAGATCATTTATAGGTTGACAATGAGAGAATTGTTCTGCAGAGGATTTTAGCATTTTCCTAGTTTTCACTTCGATGAGCAATATGGCTTACGGGAAAATATGTCCTTTACATGTCATGTAGAAAAATGATTTATAGATGACGGAGACGATTTTTAGACTTGCTTTTGTAGCGTCAGAGGCTGAGACAATTCTGTTTGGGTAGTGATATCCTATTGTATCTGTGGAATGCGAGGTGTATCGAGAATATTTTCTTGTGTTAAAGAGGTGGAAGGCTACTGTGCTTCAACACCGTACTTTTATTTTTTCTTTCTGGTTTGACCGCTCACGACCAAGTGTCTTGTCGGTGAGAATTTTCCACCGACGTAGACTCCTTGTAGGCGGAGCGAAGTTTCGGGAGTTTTTCTCTATTACAATATGATTGGTTAATTAACCTGATTGGTAGAGAAAAACTCCCTCCACTTTGAAGGTGTGTCTGGAAAGGTGAGGATGTTTTTCGGGAAAAACCTGGCCGGCGGTGAGTCACGCCGTGGCCGAGGATTTTGGCTTCCTCGCGACCCGCGGTTTTATGGCGGTGCATTTCAGGTCGGCAGCAGATGTTCGTCGCGACCGTACCCGAGCAAGAGTTTATTTCTTTACTAACCATTGTTGTAGAAAACTGCGACTTGTAATTGCTTTCGCGTTTGACCCTCGGCAGTTCCAAGTCGGCTTAACTAATTCCGAGAAATCGTAAACCGCGTGTCGCAACATATCCAATTGTAATTTCTGAAAAAATAAATCCTACAATAAGTACTGCCTCACTGATACGTTCAGATGGTATACAGGGTGAGGGACTAACTACTGCCACCTAGAATAACTCCGAAAGTATGATAGTACAGTCGAATCTCTCATAATGTAACCTCTCAAAGTGAAACCTCTCTCAAAATGTAACAAGGTCATCTCTCATAATGAAACTTCTCCTATCCCCACCAGTTAAATGCTACTAACCAATCAAATTTGAGATGTATGACGCGACATATTATTTGAAAAGATTTAAATGTTTGTATGGAAAGGTTATGTTCACTTTTTACTTCTGCGCATTTCTTTGCGCCGACGAAGATAGGTACTATATGAGAAAGATAGACTATATAATCAAGAAGTGGGGATGAATATGACTGTAGGGGAATGTTGCATTTTGAGAGAGCGTCCGGTCCCGAAGTGTTCCATTATGAGAGATTCGACTGTAGTAGAAAAGTTTTCGAAACAAAAGTTGCATGGGACAATGGTGGCTATTATGACATTAGCTGTTTATTGCTAGGTGGAGTCGCTTCAGAGATTTGAAGGTCAACTTTGTTTTTCTAGAGAGAATGCTATGTTTTGATACTTATTTTCTGATAACGGCTATCGAGACGAAACCAATGATGTGCAACAGTAAGGTCTTTGAAGGTCAACGAAGGTCATTTAAAGCAAAAAAAGTGAAATGAACTTACATTTGAAGGAGGTATTCAAAGTGGTTACGTCTCTTGTCGGGCGAAACAGAGCAAACCAATTATCAAGTGATTTCTTTGTAAATTCTGAGAATATGCGGAGGGAATAGTTATGTCGCATTTAACCAGCAAAATTTTTGTTACATTTGTCGAGCATTTGCTGTATCAAGGAAAGAAATGAAAATTGATATCCAGATTGATACAAATTAACCAGCTTCGCTGTGTCTGTTACCATTAACCTTCGCTAGGCGTATGGCTGGCTCCACAGGAATTTTCAAGAATGTGCAATCACTTTTCAGCGGCATATGTATACAGGATGTCCCGGCTAATTTTGACATCTTGAATGTTTCGGTGTTGTGTGTATTCGGTATTGTGTTGTTTCACAGGAAACTTAAATGGTATCGAGTGGTGCATAATCCGGTGCCATTAGTGTTTCCGTAGGTGGACGCGCCAAGGACATATGAATGTCAACTTTCTTTTTTTAAACAGAATGAGGTACTTTTTTATGCATCAAGTGATGCAGCTAGATATTCTTTATAAAAAAGTACTGACCTATGCACGTCGAAAAGCTAACAGTTACGGAGATATTTCAGTATAAATAATCTAAATACAAAGGCATCATTCCTGCCGCACTAGGACATGAGCTCCGTTTATCTGTTTATCTGTCTGTCACCTGATTTACCGCTGCATGATTTTTTCTTATGGGGCTATTTAAAAGATAAAACGCGAAAGTTTCAACTGAAGTCAGTGATATGAAGCAGCACATTATCGATGAATGTGGCAACATATCAGCCGATACATTAAATAACGTAGGCCAGTCCTTACTTCATCGATTTCACACATGCTGCGATGCAAATGGTCGTTATATTGAACCTTACCTGTAAGTAATCTAATGGTAATGTAATCAGAAATTTTAGAATTACGTAAATTGAAATATCTCCTAAACTATTAGCTTTTCGGCATACATAGGTCAGTATTTTTTTTATAAAGAATATCTAGTTGCATCGCTTGATGCATAAAAAAGTACCTCATTCCATTTAAAAAAACAAAGTTGACCATCATATGTCCTTGACGTGTCCACCTACGGAATAACTAATGACACCATTATAGGAATTGACGTTAACTCGCGTCATGCAAACTTTATTAATTTTCACCGAACTACAAAACTCTGAGGTACAATCTGTATTTGTGGCTCGACGAGGAAATACGTAAAAAGCAAACTTGGGAGGGCCGTGCGTAGTTCTTATAAACCCTCGGTCCTCCTTACTCCTTCCCGTAAATCCTCGTTGTCGTCTCGTCTCACAAGTTCGAGTGAGAGAGACGGAAGGATTCCTGTCCTCGTCCAGGCGGGTACGAAAATTGTTAACGTCGCCCCGAGACGCCCGAAGGCCACGGAGGTGTTCCGATATGGAAAATCCCCACATCTGTTGAACACCCCCTAAGGCCTCGGCCGCCTCAAGGCGACGCGCCCACCTGGACAATGGACTTGCCATAAACGACGGCTCGCGACCCGGCCCCCGTCTACCTCGGACGGTCCTAGACCCGCGAGGTCCCAAAGTGCTTGCACGTGCTGAATAATTGCACATAGCAAATGGGCCCAGTGCAGAGTCGGCCACCCGCAGCAGATACAATGACGGAGACCGGATCGTGAACCGTCACCCCTACACCATATTATGTCCCACTCGATACCATTTAACCCTTTCACAGTTTGGTAAAATTACGAATTCTGGCCGAAAAAATGTCTACTTTTTTTCATGTTCGAAAACACTTAGGCATGAAATCTAAACCACATCTTCTTCTTCAGTTAAAATAACCTTAGAAAACAGAGGAGGCAAAGAATCTAGTCATAGACTTATATCTTTGGTAGACTAAACGGGATACACCGTTTGATACGTGACACTCTGCCCGTGACTGTCACGGGATAAACTGTCAATGGGTTAAGTTTCCTGTGGAACATTTTTTGCTACATACCGCAATACCGAAATATTCAAGATGTCAAAATTAGCTGGGACACCCTGTATAACACCGGCAAGAAATGAATGCAATTGAAGATGTAAGATGTTGTTGGATAGACGAGAAAGTCAGATAAAACAACGAAGGAATTTTACGGAACGTGATATCGTCTATCGTCTGCTGATTTAAAAAGAGAATTCGAAGCGGCATGTAATATCACACCATTACTAAATATGCAAAATATCACTGGTATGTAATATTTAAAAGATGTCTCGAAAATTTGTTCCAGGTATGTATGCGCGCCAGCTGGAATATTTCGAGTTATTATAATATCTCATTGAAGCGTGAAACGGGGGTGGGAGTTGCAAAAGGGAAATTGAAAAGGAATATTCCAGTGCGAAATTACACTCGAACCGTGAAAGGGGCTACTCGATCTTTAATTATACATGTATATTAAGATTATACCGTGTCGAGATACTTACTCTAGCGTGAATAAGTGAGGAAACTATTTTACATTTAAATCAAGCCACCCACGGAAAATCAATTTCACTCTCTCACAGATCGTATAACTTTACAATTTAAATACATTCTCTTCGGGACTGGGAAGCGATAAAAAGAACACCGATAACATGTGATTTGAATTTATCCTCAGTTTTAACCGGTCGAGTTGAAGCTACTTACTTCGATCCACATTTCATTGGTTTGTTCGTACCAAGATGCGATAATGGCATTGCTATTTTCTGCATTGTTTTCGGCTGTGTGCTACATTAATCCGATGATCTCCTAATTTTTTTTCATAAAAATATTGCTGTTATTTCATTAAAAGTTAAATAATCGGATGAACTAAAAAAAAGTATACATAAAGTGTCCAGTGCAGTTAGTGTTGTCGAAATATAAGAATAATATATTGTTTTATACGAAAATTTTCTTTAGAATGGCAACCATTTAGTAGAAAATAGGGAAAACTATAGCAAAGTTTGTAGAAAAAGAAAAATCGAAAGACTTTTGAGTATTCATATATTTCACGATTTTGTTTACATCAAAGGATGTATGAGTTTCTATCTCTGGATTTTGTTTTTCACGAAAAAACTTGCGGGAAATGTCGCGCGGAAAATTTCTTCATGCGGTCACTGCCGTGTGAAAGGTAAACACGATGTAATCGATGAAAGCTTTTTATTTGTCGTTAAACAAAATTAGACCCCTTCATCAGCCAATTTGGCTCGTCCAGCTAATTAAGGAAATGAATCTCTAATAAAAACAAAACTATTTTTAGTTTGCTCTCGTGGATTACTTTTTACAAAGCATGGGTTGATATTTTCGAGATGCTTTAGTCATCGGGAAAGGATTTTGGGGCGCCTTTCCGAATTTTATGCAAAAATTTTGAGATTAAGCCGTTCTTCGGGGGCACTTTATTTTCCGCGAATTCCCGAATAAGAACAGTTTTTCATGAGGTTGACTCTCCGTGTTAGGGCGCCATCTGAATTCCGTTAGGTATAAGGTAGAGTGCGCAGTCTTTGCTTGCTAGACGGTGTATAAGCACGCGTTGAAACATGTAAGAATTAATAGATCATCGTCAATAAAAACATTTGGAAAGGCTCTCATTTGCCTCAATTACGGCACACGGCCCCCGTCCCTTACACTCCGAGTCAAGTGTGTCGCAAACCTCTACTCTACTCAGATCATCTAAGCAATAACCTTGATCCCACGCTCGAGTAGTTTTGGATTTGCCAAATTTATGTTGACCAAGAGCAATTTTGCGGGAGAAGATTCTTCGACTGTTCTTCTAAAACACACGTGGAAGCACGTAGATTGCTTGAAACTATTTTTGCTTTTTAATTTACTTACAATCCACACACCAATCTCGACATATATATAAAAAAAATTATGTGGAACAATTACAAAAATAATTAAGCAAGTTAAAGCTCTGTCACAATTTGTATTCACAGCTACGTATTTTTAAAGTGGCTGTCAAACGTAAAACTTTCTGCATGTCTTCACTCAAGTTCGTTCACAATCTTGCTTTTTGCATGACAGAATAGAGTCGCTAATACGAGTACAGTTTCGTCAGTCAATCTCATCGTCTCAATTTGTGCGTCAGTCAAGAACCATAGCGTCGATTAATCAACCGCTTAACAAGTTGTTAGCCACAGTGGCTATATGTGACCGAAGTTGTTCATACGTTTATATGGAAAAAATTGTTGTGGAGTTCAGAATAAAAGATATGATTTCGACGCGACAGTCAACAAGTTAAGGAGCAATCCTCGCGATTTCGCGAGTGGCACTTTGATGCCACAACGTTCTCCGTTCGATTACATAATTTATATACTTAACGTAATTGTAACGGCAACAATCTGTTCTGTAGTCTTCTCCATATAAAAAGATTACATATACCTATATTAGAGACTAAATGATAAAATACAATATGTTAGTTTGGCTGTTCGTTAAGGATTGCTAAGGACTGATTGTGAGAACCTGGAAACGACATCGCTCTTATCTGCTACCAAATGCGAATTAAAAACGTGAATATATGCATTGTATGTATAAAGTGTTTCTAGATCGTTAAAAAATGTGCGGGCCCTGGGAGTGCGTTGCGCGAGCATAGCGCCGTACGCAATGTGTTAATAACGATAGGCACAAACTTTTTCAATAAAAAAAAGGAAAGAAGACAATTCTTCGACCACAGCACAAAGCGTTTTGTAATTTTCGACCGAATAAAAGGGTTTTGGATGTCCAACTCCTTCCGTACTCCTCTCACGTTTCAGTTATTTCTCCATCTTTTCCTGAACCTCCTTGCAACAAGCAACAAATATTGCCATTATTCCGTCTTACCGTTCGGAGTTAATAAGATTTTTAAATTAAACTTACGAGCGTTAAAAGAAAATAAGTCAACGGATTGAAGTTTTTCCAAACTCCGATTTAGCACTCAGCAAGGGATTTCTTTGGCGGGGGCCTCCTTTTATATGGGACTAGGGATTGCAATATCGGACCAAATGTTCAATACCGGTATTCGGTATTTTCTAGATCTTAATACCGGAATACCGGTTTTAATACCGGTAGTAGGAATTTTAGAAATAGAAAGAAAACACAGGTGTTTCTTTGTTTTATTTGCCAGTTTTATTAGAGAGAGAGAGAGAGAGAGAGAGAGAGAGAGAGAGAGAGAGAGAGAGAGAGAGTAAATATCACAAAAAATCATTTGAAACTTATAAATTATAACAGTATATAAAGAATCACAAAAAAAGTAAAGGAACAAGGAACATCTGATGTATTTAAATCACAAAAAAATGTTAATATCACTATTCAGTCTGTGGTACTATTACAAATTTTTGAAATGTGATATTAAAAAACATAATGCATCAATTGTACTGTCATTAAGCCTGAAACGTAATTTTGTGCAAAAATTACCAGCTGGCGAAAACGCTCTTTCAGCATCTACGCTAGTTGGTGCTACTGTTAGCAATGCGCGATATATGTACTTTTTCGAAGTATTTACCTCTATGTCCCTCATCTTCAAATAAATCGATTTCTCGTCGGATGGTGTTGGATATAACTGATTTCTGTATTATATTTTAGTTTGTTGAAATTGTTTTAGTTATCGCTAATTGTAATTTTTGTTCAAGAGACAATTCCTTTTCACTAGCGACATTAGTGGCATCATCATTTTCAATAACTGTATCAAATTCTTCTGAATGTTGATAGGTTTGTGGGTAAAAAATTTTAAGAAAATTTTCTATAAACTTGATCGAATTTGACAATTTAAAAAATTTCTAGTAAATACCGAAAAAACAGTATTTAAACTTGTGAATACCGGTATTACAAAATTCTACAAATGGATCAAAATACCGGTATTCGGTATTCCGGTATTGCATTCCCTATATGGGACTGATCCACTGCATCAGCGCAAAAGTACAGAGAGGTGATCTCATTATTAACGGACAGATGGTGACCGATTATTACGCTATAGGCTAGTCCGGTCCTCGCGTAGTTCCGTTAAAATAATCAGTCGCGTTTTGACACTCGCCAAGCTCGTAAAATGTCCAATATGTATATCGCATAGGCCAAATTTCCCATTAGTATCCCATAGGCTGCAGAGTAGAAGTTGAACTCTAAACCAATGATTACAAGTCTCAGCCCTTACCTGCTCACGTACCGCAGCTCCTATATGTTTCTTTATATTCACTCACCGATTTCTAAATACAAATACAAAGAAATACTAGTAATGTATATCTAGGTAATTGCTTTTTTGATGGTGCCAACAGTCTTACTATTAACTAACATTTATGAAAAAGATACATCAAAATAACGATAACTATAAACAAACACTTAGGTACTAATAAAAATAAGCAATAACAGTATGGCGTCTTTTCTCTTTCACGTTTCGAACTTCACTCTCGTTTCGCGTTCTTCTCTACCGTCTTGCGTTCTTCTGCCCTGTCTTTTGTTTCCACGTCATCATCTCGTTTTCTCTGTCATTCATTCACTTTCTCACTCACTCTCTGACTCACACATTTCATCTGCATTCCTACATATGTGTATATATTTAAAAAAAAAACAGCCACACAAGAATTTAAAAAAACACGAATTTTGACCTCTACTAGGCTCCCTTTATCAAAACTACGACCTTACAGACACAAAGTTAAAACAACAATCCACAATTTCAGTTAACCCGCAAAAAAACGTACATTCTGCAACCTCTCGTATCATTTTTCAAATAGGAAACTGACGGTATGTATTGCCGGTGCAAGAAGTCGCAGAAGCTTTATTGATTTAGAAAGCATATCAGCTCGGATTTTCACGTGGAACGCGGTATCCAAAGTATCGCGAGAAGGCAAGGAAAGTTCGATTCGCTCGATTCGAAAGTTTTATTCGTGAATATGGCATGTGCGTGGAATACACGGAAAAATATCTACACAGTGGAAGAATTTGAAATACACATTCGCTACATCTTTCCTTCTCCCAGTATCGAAAAATCACTTTGCCCAAGGAAACAAGTCTGCCGTGTGGCAAAGTAGGAAAAGTTGCAGTCTCCGACGCACAGTGGTTCATTTGGCCGAACACCTGGCCAAAAAGCCAAACATTTTTTTCGCGATTTTCAAAATTTAGCAATTGCGTTTGATTTGTAACATATCAGAGCATCGGTTACCATTAATAAAAGTTTTTATTGAACAACGCTCTTAGAGATATGCAATGTCAAAGTTGGCACTTGAATAATGTAACGTATTCACGTCGAAATTCAGAATACGTTTTCAATGTGAAATAATAGTACAATCAATTTTGTAAGTATTTGTAGCTATTCGTCATACTTTTAAATTATAAGTACCTTGGTTTCATTTTTTTATTTAATATTTTACAACTGCGATGGCACAGATTGCAAAACCCAAACATTTTTTTCCTTTTGCAGAGGAAATAGTTGTGAAGTACGCAAAAGGACAACGCGACTTTTTTTTTAAATTAAACTTTGAAGCTTCCCGAAGAAGTCCCCGTTGTAAAATTTTGCGACTTTTTGCGATTCTACGCGATATTCTTATTTGTTTGTCGCACGCGCCATGCTCGAGGAAGTGCATTTATGACATAGAGCCGGGCTATCGTGCTTTACCTAATGAATACTGCTAATCCTTCTCTAAGATCAACCTGGCAATTAACGAAATAATATGTTTATTTCATGGGGTTAAAAATCGGAATGAGTTTAAACAAGCTGGTGGCCTATTGTTTCGAGGCAACTATAGATAGCCGCGGCTACCTCGACCGCTTACCGTCATAAATCGAAAGATCTTTGACGATTCTAATGAAAATCTGGCTAGTTGCAGGTATGAGGGAAATATTTGTTTCTTACAATGTTTCATCTTTCTCCTTTCGACCGAAATTTTTATTAAACAAAGGGAAATTCGGAGATGGAACAGCAATGACATGTTTGTATTAAGATACAGCGGCTGCTGCAGTAAATATCATTAAAACTGCAGAAGTCCGTGGAATAACATAATATATTTTTTTTTAAATTAAACTTTGAAGCTTCCCGAAGCAGACCTCGTTGAGTTTTCTTGCGACTTTTTGCGATTATTCGAGTTATTGTTATTTGTTTGTCGCGCGCGCCATGCTTGGGGAAGTGCATTTATGACATAAGGCCGGGCTATCATAAGACTACTGATTTTCGTGCCGATCCGATAATTTTTCGATACTCGCACCTGCCATATTAGAGCCGCCATTTTGTTTTTGGATATTCTGAGTTCGGATTCTTAATCAGCGACCGGAAAATCACAAGACTACTGATTTTCATGCCGATCCGACAATTTTTCGGTACTCGCACCCGCCATATTAGTGCCGCCATTTTGTTTTTGGAAATTCTGAGTTCGGATTCTTAATCAGCGACCGGAAAAACATAAGACTACTGATTTTCATGCCGATCCGACAATTTTTCAATACTCGCATCCGCCATATTGAAACCGCCAATTTGTTTTTGGAAATTTTGAGTTCAGATTCTTAATCAGCGACCCAAATAATACGAATACACCAATTTTCAGCTAAATTGAAAAACTCCTTGGGGTTTTGGCCAGGTTTTCGGCCAAATGAACCACTGTGCGACGTGTCGGTGCACAGTGAAACGAAATGGGTAATCTAGATGGAAAGAAATCAAATCTGAGAATTGAATTTTTATAATTTTATCGTAATATAGAATGTTTTCTGAGATCAGTGATAGCAATAATTGATTTTGCAATCATCTAAGTATAAAAGTCAGCACTTAAAAACGTTTCATTTCTCGCGGTAATCTTCAATCCTTTGCGTTCAACCACGGAACGTACATATATACATTAAGTGCTCGCGCAACATGGAATTTCTGGGTTATAAGCTCTTCTTCTGCCCGAGTTTCGAAACTTTCCCTTAACAACATCTTCGCCCTGGAGTTAAACATTCCTGGTACAATTCACCGAGGGGAAAATGCCTCTATAAGTAGAATGCATCCATTCAGATGTGCTTTTGAACGAATACCTTGTTTCCCGAACTATTTTATTGCGACGGGCTTGTATGTTTTTTGTGCAACTCGGTGGGTTACTTTCAATCTTAACGAATCATTCAAATTGCGCTCTTGAAAGTTGAAGACTTGCTGTTATTGCTGTTTTGACGTGCTATTTGTCTTTCGATGCACAACGATGTAAGGAAAAATTAATGGTTGTGTGAATATGTTCGTCGAAGAGTAAGAATTTGAGCAACAGAACTACCTGCGATAAATTTTACTCATTGTCAGCATTGTATTTAAATGCATTAATCTTCATCCGTACCGAGGGTCTTCTTTCAACAAAATCGAGATTAGTTTGTCCAAAATCGATACAAATTGTACACAGTAAAAACATATTTTTCTCAATAACGTTATTATAAAGAAAAAGAAAAAAAATAATAGTTGTCTGTAATCGTAGAATTTTGCAGCGATGCCAAAATAGAAATTTAAATATTTCGATAGGAAGATATGACTTATTGTTACATTACTATAATGTAAAGTATCGACACATATGTCAGTATCTATAAAAAATTTGAAAAAGATATGCATATTTTACGATACATGTGGCTCATCATCATTACTGCTTTTCTACTTTGTAGAATCTTTATATTTAAAAAAAAAATTGTCGGTTCGACCGCTTCAGTAGTTCTGATGTTAATTGTTGTATCGAAGTACAAAATATTTTATAATATTCAAGCATTTGAATGCTCAAATTGTTCTTCCCTTTGAAAATATGAAAAACGGCTAAATATTTAGTTAACAATTCATTGAACATTTCAGAATATTTCCAATTGCTTCAATTACAATATTTGCCTATTTGAAAGTTAAAAGAGAACAAAATTTGTACTATAGATCAGAATCAGAAGGAGCAGTAGATGAAATCACATTTCACGTTTTATCGAAGAATACAGCCTGACGTAAAAAATTTTAAACAGAATGTGGAAGCCAGGGGACCGATATTCGCAGCCTTTTAAGTACCTCATAATGAATTCTATCGAAACTCCCTACAATCCATTTCCAGAGTGTGCAAATTCTATCGATATTCGACATGGAGAGAGTTTTACGCGAACCCTGGAAAACGAAATAGAAGCACTTCCAAAAAACGTCAGCACCTTCCACGTCCTGAATTAGCAATAATGATTCGTCGCACACAACTGACCAAAATGGACGACTGCGTTGTGACAAAATATCATGTAATGTTAAATGGAGGCCATTTTCTCAGAATAATAAGCCCGCAGAAAAATATTAAAGTTCTTTATTTTTTAATGCTCTGTGTATGTACAAAATGTATGCTTGATCGACTTCATGTGCTTCGTCAAAGTCAATAGAATTAGTAGAATTAATAGAATTTGTAGAATTTTCGGGTTGATACAAAGTGCTATTGGCTTTGAAGAAGCTGCGAATGCTTCGAATCGCGCGAGAGCTTGTCTATTTCAGGCACTGATCAACTAAAGTATTTACTTAATCAACAAAAGCCGAGTTAATACCTCCATTATCCTTGATTTCCTTCCAAACTTTTTCACTTCTTTCTCCTATATCTCAGAAAATACCTTAAACTACCTTTCAGACTATACCAGTTTTCTAACATTTTATATTATTTTATACCATTATATAACCTTTTTTTAACATTTTTATACCACTGTTTCTATTCGTGGTGAGCTTTTATCAATTGCACTTTCAATGTGTTGCGCCGTGGATCTAGCCCAATAAGGGCGGAAAAAGTGTCCCCAATGCAAATTAGTCTTAAGGCATACCGTTCGATAGGTCTCTTTAAAAAAGATCTTCCTGCAAAGTATGAATCCGCTACCCCCACTGTAGGGATACTTGAAGGGTGAGACGTATTTTACAGTTTTTATCCGATTTCTCCTGTTTGGCTTCATAGAAAATTTTGAAAAAATTACAGGTATTTATTATACCCAATTGTATGCATACTTTTGAATTTTTCCGATCTTTTGGTTAGCAAGTTAACTTTTAAAAGTTTAAAAACATGAATTTCGTCGTTAATTAAATTATTACTTTTAGCTTTCTACAGTATTTGCATCGTACCGTAAATATTTGTGCGTAATTTTTACAAATTTTTGGGAGTAGTGAGACATAGCTAAAGAATAAAAAATTTAATGTTTTCTTCCTTTGCATACGTAAAGCGATACAACACTCGAGATCAAGGCTTTGCATATACACATCAAGTTACTTTCTTCAACGTAAGTTATTACCTAACGAATTCCTAATTATTAATGTTTATTGGAGAATTGGGAATAGACCCTAGACCCTTTACCTAAAGTGAGCTTCAGCTCATAAGTGGAGTAAGCCAATAACAGAGTAAAGGCATTACATACTCAGAAGAGGCAGGACAGTCGCGGAGCAGACAGTGGATGGGCAGGACAAGCAATACAAGAGCAGGATAGTAGTGTAGGCGCAGAACAAGCAGACAGGAGCAGGACAGGTTGGAGAAGCACAGGTTAGTCAGAAGAGGTACAGGGTGTTTCAAAAATATTTGTCGTGGCTTTCAGGGGTTGTTCTACACCTCTGGATCGATGGAGATTTGCGAAAAAAACCTGTCGCGAAATTTGGGAAAGGGTAGCAATAGTTTTTTGTATTGGCTCATCGTATTCGTCTTGTTACGTAGGCAAAATGTCTGACAATGAGAGGTACCGTTCTCTCGCAAATTAACTTTTAATTGGGCCTCCCGATTAAAATTGTGCATTCCAAGTCATCGACTGACAATGAGAAAGAAACTGAACGAATCAAAGAGCGAATCAACTTGCTAAAAGCAGCACGAAAAATCTACATGGTCACTATCGTGAAATCAAATATACTGCGACGACTGCACGCAAACGGAGCCATAGTCGAGTTTGTTTTTACCGACTATTAAAACAGATGCGGAAACATTCGGCATGGCAAATGTAAAAGTTACTTTTCCGTTATTCCGACCAGGTAAAGGTATAGTCGAGTGAGGATAAAGCAGAGAAATGAAAATCAACAACAATAAGCCAGCCAATTGGAAGCCGTCGGATATGAAGCGGGCGCCGAAACGGCTATTGGACTCGTCAGGAACCGATCCCATTCCTTTGTTCGATCCTCGCTCTGACTACCTTTTACTTTTCGGCTCGAACTTTTCATTCCTCAACGTGAAAAAGTGTACGTATATACGTACGTGCCCACATATGTATATATATACACGTATATATATACATACACGACGGCATTGATGACAGAAGAGAAATTCTCAAACGGACTTTTTCGATATTTGTGGATTCACGTTATACGAGACGTTAATCAAAAATTGATGCAATTTTATTGGAATAAATGTTTTTTTTTTTGGTTTATCATATATTTTTGTAATGACGCGCCGTTAGCGTTTTCTGGTGTTCTGCAGTACCGACTGCATCTCGGCGCACTTTTGTTTCTTTTTAGTTTTTTTGTTTTTTAGATGCTCTTCCGTTTTTTTACTAGAAGGTTTCTCGTGGTCGAACGGTACGGTGGGTTTTGTTCGGTTGGTGTGTAAGGAGTGGTTTTATTTTTATTTTTCGAGTGTATGTGTGGTTTTTTCTTTTATTGTTTCAAATATATTCTTGTTAAACATTTATAACAAAGTGTTTCTCTTCAAATCAGCGACCGCCCACACCAAATTTCCCAATAGGTTATGGGCCCAGCACGCTTCCACTGCGCAATTGTGTAATTGTGGGTTCGTGTCGCGTAGTGTTTCTTTCGCTCTCGTTTTTATTTGTTCGGTAGTGTTCTGTCGTGTATTCCGTGGTTTTCCTGCTCATCATGATGGCAGAGAGGGAAACTCTTAACCCCACGAAATTCGACGGTACGAATTTCGCTCTGTGGAAATATGGTGTTTCATTCTTGCTTGAAGCGCAAGATTTGATGGAGTTCGTTGAGGGAACGGTTGAAGAACCTGCAAGAACACAGGTGAAGGACTGGAAGGAGTGGAAGAAGCGGCAGTCGAGAACTTCGGTGATTCTTTTGAGTTCGGTAGAGTCATCGCTGCATGTTAATTTAATAAATTGCCTAACGCCACAAGCAATATGGCTGAAGCTCCATGCCCTGTATGGCGAAACAAGTGAAGATGCGAAACAGCGCTGTTGGCAACAGTTTTATGAATTTCGCATCAAAGATGGAGAGACCGTCGCTACACAAATCGAAAAATTTGAAACTATTTGTAAGAAGTTATACGACGCGGGTGAGAAACCTTCCGATACAGCAATGGTATCGAAATTGCTGAGTAGTTTGCCGCTGAGATTCTCTGCTTTCACAATGGCCTGGGATTGTACTCCCTCGGAAGAAAGAAGCAAAGAGAAGTTGGTCGAAAGGATCATTCGCGAGGATAAGCGATTGACGGTTACGGAAGAAGAAACGACGTCGCTTGCTCTACAAGTGAAAAATCTGCAGTTGAAGCTCGATAATTCTTCAAAACCTGAAGGAAATGGTCACAGTCACAGGAAGGCAAAGTTTAAGAATACAAAATTAGAAGAACTGAAAAAGAAGCGTCCGTGCAGTTTTTGTAATGAACTTGGTCATTGGCATCGCGAGTGTAAGAAGCGAATTGCAAATGAAAAACACCATTTAAAGAAACGCAGTGAGAACTCAAGCACGGCTTATATTTGTGACGTTTCAGTGTTTGTCTCGGAAACAACAAACAAAGATGACTCGGTTTGGTTGGCAGATTCAGGTGCCAGTATGCACATGACTTTTCAGCGTGACGTTTTTCGAGAATAAAGACCCGCGGAAACAGTGCGGTTTGTAAAAGTCGCAGGAGAGACGGTTCTCCCGGTAGTTGGTGTCGGTACGGTAGATATTTATGCGTGCGTGAATGGTAAAAAGGTTGATAGACAGTTGACGAACGTACTTTTCGTGCCGGATCTCAAACGAAATCTGTTTTCAGTGGGAGCAGTTACCCGCAGAGGTTTTTCGTTTCATAGCTTTCGAGATCGTTGTGAGATTCGCGAGAGCAATGGTACTATATCTGCGGTGGGGGTTTGTCATGGGAATCTTTTCCGCATGTTGTTTACAGTCAAGAAACCCGCGCAGTGTAATATAGTGCAAGGAAATTCCTTGAAATTATGGCACGAAAGACTCGGTCACATCAATGTCAAGGCCATTAAAGACACTGAAGAAACTATTGCAGTGAGTGATATGAAAATAGGTGACAAGCGTGATTTCTTTTGTGAGACATGTACACTTGGAAAACATGTGCAAAAGTCGCATGGTTCGAGCAAGCGAGAAAAGGCCAATGAACCTGGTGAAATGATACATTCGGATGTGTGGGGCCCGGTAAGTGTAGAATCACCACGCGGATCAAGATATTTTGTATTATTTAAGGACGATTGTACCGGTTTCCGAACAGTGTATTTTATCCGGCACAAATCGGAGGTTTTTGAAAAGTTCAAGGAGTTTGAGGCCTTAGTGACAAAACAGACGGGAAATAAAGTGAAAATCTTACGTACAGACAATGGTACGGAGTATGGATCGCAAGGTTTTCGTGATTTTCTGCGGATCAAAGGAATTCTTCACGAAAAGTCAGCACCTTACGTTCCGCAGCAGAATGGTCGAGCAGAGCGTGAAATGCGAACAATTATGGAAAGTGCACGTTCAATGATGATCGGGAAAAAGGTACCTGCGTTCCTGTGGGCAGAAGCGGTCAAAACTGCAACGTATGTATTAAATAGGACTGTTTCAAAACAATTAAGTGGAGTAACAGCCTATGAAAAATGGTTCAAGCGAAAACCGGTCGTTCAACACATGCGCGTTTTCGGATGTGATGCGTTTAAAAGAGTGCCAAAGCAAAAGAGAAAGAAATTGGATCCGAAAAGTGAGAAAATGGTTTTCGTAGGTTACGAAGGAGAGTCCACAAATTACAGATTATGGGATTCGAAGACTCGACAAGTGCACGTAAGCTGTGATGTTGTATTTAATGAAAACTCTGAAAATTTATGCACCGTGACTGGAGATTTCCCGAAAGCGGTACCTTTATCTTCCATTTTTGGACTTCTTGACTGTGAAGAAGAGGAAGAGGAAAAGGGAGAAGAAGTGGGAGCGCAGGAAGGTGAAGTTGAGGACGAACTCTTCGAAGATGCTGAGGAGTCGCCGGCTGGAGGGATCCAAACATCTAGGCAGCTACGAGATAGGTCCCGATTGTGTTCACCCGATCGTTACAGTGAATTTGGCTACGCGTTTGTGGTGGATGATGTGCCGGTGACATATGAAACCGCAGTGAATAGTTCTGAAGGTGATAAGTGGAAAGAAGCCATGCGCGAGGAAATGGACGCACTACGGAAAAACGAAACATGGACACTTCGAAGACCACCGAATGGTCAGAAGATTATAGGTTGCAAGTGGGTGTACAGTAAAAAATTGGACTCTAATGGTAAGAAGGAACGTTACAAAGCAAGGCTCGTAGCAAAAGGTTTTGCTCAACGCGAAGGTTTTGATTATTTTGACACTTTTGCACCGGTAGTAAGATATGAGACTATAAGATTTCTTCTAGCAAGGGCCGCAATAGAAAATTTGGAAATCGCGCAGTTCGACGTAAAGACAGCATTTCTTTATGGCGAATTGAAGGAAACGATTTATATGGAGCAGCCGCGTGGTTTTGAAGACAGAAATCAGCCTAATGCGGCTTGTATTTTACATAGAAGTTTATATGGTCTTAAACAGTGACCGCGTTGTTGGAATTCGAAATTTAAAGAATTTCTTACTCGTTTTAATTTTCGCGGTATAGAGAGTGATCATTGCGTATTCTCGGGTAAGGTTAGTGAGGTAACGGTATGGTTGGCTTTATACGTGGATGATGGACTTTTGTTGTCGGCGTCAAAGGATGCAATTGCGAAAGTGCTAGAAAATTTAAAGGCATGTTTTGAAATTAAGATTGGTGATGCGAAAAATTTTGTAGGTATTGAAATAACACGCGATCGTGAGAGTCGTACGATTAAAATTAGCCAGAAAATGTATATTGAAAAATTACTTAGACGGTTTCGTATGGAAGAAGCAAATCCTGTAAGTGTTCCTGCCGAACCTGGTTTACAATTGTTGCATCCACAAAATAGTGGAGAGGAATTCAAAGCGGAGATACCAATTGTTCCTTATCGCGAAGCGGTTGGATCTCTTTTATTTGCAGCCAGAGTGACGAGACCGGATATAGAATTTGCGGTAAATAAAGTCAGTCAATTTGTGGAAAATTATCGGCAGGAGCATTGGCAAGCTGTAAAAAGAATATTCCGATACCTAAAGGGTACAAAGAATTATGGAATTGTATTCGGTAATAATAACGGTGAATTTAATTTAAAAGGATATACTGATGCTGACTACGCCGGTTGTGTAAATACGCGTAAGTCTACAAGTGGTTTTGTTTTTATGTTAAGTAGTGGTGCGATCGCATGGTCGAGTCAAAAACAGAGCGTAGTAGCACTCTCCACCACAGAGGCGGAATACATTGCCTTGTCAAACGACACCAAAGACGGACTATGGTTACGACAACTAAGCTCCGATTTAGGGTATAAGTGGGGCGCAGTTCCGATGTATGTTGATAATCAATCAGCTATTAAACTTGTTAGCAATCCGGAGTTTCATAAGCGAACGAAACATATCGACGTTAGGTTTCATTTTGTGCGCAGTGTGTATGAAAGGGGTGATATCAGTGTACAGTATGTAAGCAGTAAACAACAGGCTGCAGACTTATTCACAAAACCGTTAACAAAGCAACAGTTTGTTTACCTAAGAGGCCAAATAGGCATATTCCCATGAAAACAAAAAAAAGTGGGAGTATTGGAATAAATGTTTTTTTTTTGGTTTATCATATATTTTTGTAATGACGCGCCGTTAGCGTTTTCTGGTGTTCTGCAGTACCGACTGC
The DNA here is from genome assembly GCA_910591515.1 of Cerceris rybyensis. NCBI lineage: Eukaryota > Metazoa > Arthropoda > Insecta > Hymenoptera > Crabronidae > Cerceris > Cerceris rybyensis. The sequence continues at coordinate 661,004 of OU342796.1, read as the reverse complement.
ATCTCGGCGCACTTTTGTTTCTTTTTAGTTTTTTTGTTTTTTAGATGCTCTTCCGTTTTTTTACTAGAAGGTTTCTCGTGGTCGAACGGTACGGTGGGTTTTGTTCGGTTGGTGTGTAAGGAGTGGTTTTATTTTTATTTTTCGAGTGTATGTGTGGTTTTTTCTTTTATTGTTTCAAATATATTCTTGTTAAACATTTATAACAAAGTGTTTCTCTTCAAATCAGCGACCGCCCACACCAAATTTCCCAATAAATTTGCAAACAATTTTAACCAGGGAGGTATTATACATTTGCGGTTATCCGATGTATCGTTTGCATTAGAACAAATACTGTTCAGACATTCCTTTGAATGTAAATAAGCAAATTCTTTTTCCTTCGTTCTTCTCGTGTTTTCGACTTTAACTGCTATAATCATTAGCCTAGAAGCAACACCATGTGACACATAAGCTCTGAAATTGAAGTTACGACATAATTTTGAGCAATAATTTGTGAAAAGTTTCCTCTGACTCAGCGGCGGGCGATTATTGCACGCCCGAGCCGTCCTTCGAGAAACACCGCCTCATTCACCCAAGCATACAGTCGAGATATCACTGATTCACAGCCACTCTGTAGGCGTCACGCTCATACCTATTGGCACTGACGTGGTGCCGCATTTGGGGCGACATTCGTAGTTAATCGCGCGCGCTGGAAAGATGTGCCTCGCGCGTCAGTTGCGGAGATCAGAACGACGTGCGTGGCACGTTGACTCAGAATATTTGTTGAGGAACAGTTTCAGATGGCACTACGTCGCATGGGCTGCAGCGACCGCGATGGCAACAATGTATTCTTTAATACAAGGAAGCCTAGCGTTCTAGTATCGGATAGTTATTTTTAACAATTTGCGCTAGTAATTAATTTACAAATGTGCGTACCGTGCGGCTCCACAGCCGTGTCACCTGGGCGGCGGAGCTTCTCGTTTTCAGCCGCCTATTCGTACCATTTTGTTTCTTGGAGTCCACTCGCTCAGCCTCTTAAAGGAAGCACCCGACAAAGTCGTAGCATTCAAATATTCTTATTAGTTTGTCTGGAGGAGCGAGACATTGTATTACATTGTTGTCTCATCGCGCGCTTCGTTTCATCAAGGAGAATCTCCCCATGTGGTGGGGGTAATTCTGCCGGAGTTTATTCTGTTTTCACTATAGAGATGTTAGAAATCTGGTGCCTACGCCGATGTCCTCACTGTCGCCACCCAAATCGCGTTGTCTCCCTTGCTTCGATCTGCAGCGTTCTCTCTTTTCGTCTTTTAGTTCGATTTGTTTGTGTAGCTCTTTTAACGAATCGCGAGGTAGAACGTCAAGTGCCTTCGTGTACATGTGACAAGAGGCATGACGCTTGACGCCTGACGAATCAGGCTCTGCCAAAACAGGCTGACCTCCTAGGTGACACGGCTGTGGAGCCGCACGGTACTGGAACGCAATACTATATTTATGCCGTAAGACTTAATGAAGTGGTCGATTTCGGCAAAACCATCGCCAGAAGTTCAAAAACATTAAAATATATTAATTGTATTTGATTTAAAACATATCTGAGGATACTTTTTCACTAACAATACTTTTGCCTGATCCTACATGCAACGTAGTGCAATTTGAAACTGTTCCTCAACAAATATTCTGAGTCGACGTGCCACGCACGTCGTTCTTATCTCCGCGACTGACGCGCGAGGCACGTCTTTCCAGCGCGAGCGATTAACTACGAATGTCGCCCCAAATGCGGCACCACGTCAGTGCCAATAGGCACGAGCGTGACGCCTACAGAGTGGTTGTGAATCAGTGATATCTCGGCTGTATGTTTGGGTGAATGAGGCGGTGTTTCTCGAAGGACGGCTCGGGCATGCAATAACCGCCCGCCGCTGCTCTGAGTGATAAGAATTTGAACTCGACAATACTAATTGGGTATTTGAGCTCTTAACGATATACTTACTATAGCCTCGGTTGTTCTGCATTTCGAATGTAGCTTGTTTTGCCTAACAATAAAACCTATAGGTAGTTTTAGGTAATTTTTGACACATATGTTACAATACATTTTTAGATAATAACTTAGGAAAAATTGATTAACAATAGAACTACTGGCGTTAAATCTACTTTATTAAAATATCTCGACCGCAGTGGGTGGAGTTGCTGGTCTTGGACCGAGCGCGTCCCCAGGTGGCGGATAGGGGTACACCCTGCAGATATGCAGGATAGGTGGGAAATAAAATACCACCCGTGGACCAAAACCAGGACCCGAAACGGGGAAATCCAGCACGCGTCTGTTCCCGGATCGGGCGGCGTGCTGGTCAGTGTCTGTACACCATGTAAGGTGCGGCTGTCAAACAAATATGGTCCACGCCGTTAGGGTCGTGCGGGGAGTGCTCGGAAGGGTGACAAGAGAGTTCGGACTGTCACCACGAAGGGCTGCTGTGAGACTACTCTGCCGAAGCGCGCCACAGCCAAACGTGAGGGACCAGCCACTTCGGGCCCTGAGCAGGTAGTGTGCCATGGGTGTAGAGAACGGAATCTACACTGCAACGGGCGAGCGCTGGTTCGTCCGCGTATTCCGGGACTGGTAAAGCGTAGGCCAGGCCTCAAGGAACTGGGGTAGGATCGGTGACACGAGGGTATACCCGTTCCTGGTTTTTACGGCCCGCCCCTTAGCACACGAAGCGCTAGAGAAAAATAACAAATGCCGAATATCCAAAGAACCCCACCACGATGTGCGAAGCTACAGATGGAGGCACAGGGAGAGAGGAAGGAGACACCAACCCTCTGTGCACCGAGGAGCACTGACTCCCCTATAATCACGAAGGAGACGACAAAGGAGTTTACGCAAAATTCGCCGAGGCGTGACTTCATCGCCAGGATGAGGCGCGAGGAAGAGGACGCCCTGCAAAGCGGAATAGACATCGTCAAGGAAATGAAGATGCTCACCAACAGGAGGCAGTAGAAGTCATCGTCTCCTGCAGAGCAGTATGGAAGAGCACCGAGGAAGGAATACGGAGCACAGCCTTACAAGACACGACAATGGCAGAGATGCCTGCGAATAGCACAAAACGGATAGCGACGAGTCCGACGGAACAAGGCAAGGAAGAGAACAGGAGAAAAGAGGACGAAGCCCCTGAAGTCTGGGAGGAGGTCACCAACCGGGAAGGCAAAAGACGGAAAACGGCACATTTCAGCAACGCAATGACCAAGATCTGCTGCTAGTCCCCGGGGGCAAACGGAAGAGAGACCCAGAGAGAGAGGAAAGAAGTACACGCAGACCGGAGTAGAAGCGGTCATAATCAAACCGCGACAAGGGCACACGTATGTGGAAATTCTGGGGGAGATTCGGAAGCAGACGAACCCGGAAGAACACGATGCCGACATCAGGAGGATTCGACAAACTCGCCAGCAATCCTCATACAAATGGAGCCCAAGACAAAAGGCAAAGAGGCCTTCTGTCAGACGGTCAGGATGATACTAAGAGAGAGTGCTACCGTCTCGGCGCTGGAGCCGAAAGCTACACTGAAGATAAGGGACCTGGACTGCTTAACTGTCAAGTGGGAGGTGGAGGCCGCGCTCCTGCGAGAACTCCCCAATGCAGGAGAGATAAAAATCAGCCTCACCAACCGGGACATGAGGGGACAAATGGTGGCCGTTGTTGAAATGAGCACCAGGGAAGCCAAAAAAATCATTGATAAAGTCCAGATCAAAATCGGATGGGTGTGCGGCAGGGTGAAGCCAAGGGTGGTAGTGCCCCGATGCTGCAGGTGCCTGGGATATGGACACTTAGCCAGCGAATGCAAAGGACCGGACAGAAGAAATCTTTGCTTCAAGTGTGTGTGGGCGGGGGGCGACCATAAGGCAAAAACGTGCCAGCGTCCAGCACACTGTGTCCTCTGCGAAGAAAATCGTAACGACGCCACGGACACGAAGCACATCCCTGGAACAGGCAAGTGCAGAGTGTTCAGAGAGTGCTTAGAAAAGACCAAGAATCCTGATAAATGATAAAAATCCTCCAAGGTAACATGAATAGGAGCAAATGGGCAAACGACCAACTCGCACAGATCGCCGCCGAAAGACAGATCGACCTGTTCAGCATCACTGAACAGTACCGGGATAGAGAAGGGCCCACCTGTTACAGAGACAACACAGGCACAGCCGCCATCTGGATCCCGGACCCAGGAAGAGTGTCCATCGAAGAACACGGGCAGGGCAACGGCTTCGTCTGGATCCGGAGCGGGGAAGATTTTAACGAAAAGGCCGTGAAATGGGGCATGCCTTCCTCGGACTCAAGGGGTAAGCGCATCACGGAGATGGCAGCCAGATTAAGACTGCAAGTCTTAAACAAAGGGGACGTTACAACCTTTAGGCGCCCCGGCTACAACGGAACGACTCCGGATATAACCCTGGCCTCGGAGGACCTAGCGTATCGCATACACCAATGGAAGGTAGTCGAAGACTACTATGGCAGCGATCACCAGTACATAACGTATGAAATACTAGAACGGACGCAAAACCTGGGCTTTAAGCAACGGACAACGAAACCCCGTAGATGGAATCAGCAAAAACTGGACGACCACATATTGGTGGAAAGAATTCGGCAGGATTATCAATCGACGACAAGCAGCGAGACGGGATCTACCGCAGCTGCAGCTTTAGCAGAGAGCACGATCAGAATGATCACATCCGCCTGCGACGCCTGTATGCCCCGGATAAAACTGGGAAGGGGCAAGAGGAGACCGGCATACTGGTGAACGACCGAGATCGCCGAGTTAAGGAAGAGGTGCTGCACACTTAGAAGAAGAGCCCAGAGGACGATGGACCAACCAACCAGAGAAGCCAGAACACTGGAATTTAAGAACGAAAGGAGACAGCTCCGGAAAGAGATTAACTGGAGCAAAGCCCGATGCTGGAACAGCCTCATCGAAGAGTTCGACGCAGGCGAGTAATGCGTGTAATACTGCGATCATGGGGCAAGGGATATAAGATTGCGGTGAAAAATCTCGGAGCCCTGAAGCCCCGCGTATCCCTGGAAGCAGGCACCATGGAAAGAGTGGTGCAAGCTGTCTCTCCGACTCACTCGCCATCAAAAAATAAGAAATACGAAGACACGGTTGAGTTTGAGCCGTTCGATGAGAAAGAGCTGAAGACCACGGCCCGAGCCCTGCGAAATCGCAGAGCTCCGGACCCGGACGGCATACCGAGCGAAATAATCAAATTGGTCGTCGAGCATAGGCCTCAAGTACTATTAGGTGTATACAATGCATGCCTATCGGCAGGAGTATTCTGCAGACGATGGAAAATGGCCAGATTGGTTCTTATAGGTAAGGGAAAAAGGGACCCGGACTCGCCGTCGGCATACAGACCGCTATGTATGCTAGATACAGCGGAAAAGCTTCTGGAAAGGCTGATCAGGACAAGGCTGCAAGCAGCAGTAATTGCAGCCGGAGAGACACCCCCCCGACAATACGGCTTCTGTGCAGGAAGATTCACCGCGGAAGCGATCCAGGAGGTAGTGAACGCAGTGAACGCTGCAGAGGAACACAGCCAACGTTCCAAGCGAATAGTCCTGTTGGTCACACTCGACGTCAGAAACGCCTTCAACTCGGCTAGATGGGTGGACATAATGCAGGCGCTAGAACAGAGATTCCAGGTACCACGGTATTTATTACGTATTCTGGATTCATACTTGAAGGACCGCACGCTGATCTATGATACTAGAGAGGGGCAGAGAACCAGAAGGATTACCGCAGGAGCAGCCCAGGGCTCGATCCTGGGCCCGGACCTTTGGAATATTTCCTACGACTCGCTGCTCCAAGTAAGAGTCCCGGACGAGACAGCCCTGGTGGGCTATGCGGACGACGTGGCCGCGCTCATCGCTGCAAGAACGGTGGAGCTGGCCCAAATTAAACTGAACCAGGTTATGCGAGCAGTGAACACCTGGATGAGAGACCATGAACTCACCCTAGCCCCAAACAAAACAGAAATCGTCGTCCTGACGAGAAAAAGGATAACCACCATACTCCCCATGCAGGTGGGCGGGGAACGTCATGATTTGTTTAACGTGGAGCACCTGCCCTTCGGCTTAATCCCCACGGCCCCCATGGGCGCGGGATCGAGATACGCTCGATCAACGCGTACGTGACTAAGCACCGTACTACCAGTCTAAACACGAAGCTTATGTCTCACACTGGTCGGAGCGGAGACTTTCTTAACTCCTACCGGCTCTGCAGGCCGGCGCCCGAGATGGAAGGTTTACTGCATCTCACACAGCGACATCCGTAGCATAAGCCCGCCAATGTCTCGCCAGCATTTGGCTCTTGAAACTTTCGCCCCCACGATGGACCTACCCACGGCTGGGCCGGAGTGGGCTAAAACTCCGTGGGCAACCCAGCCCCCGTGGTACCAATACACCCTTGGTTTGGGAGCACTTGACTCAGGTCGGTGGGGTCTCCCAGGCCACAGAATGGGGACCCCACACCTTGCCGAAACTAGCTCGGGGACCCCCGGGCGCGCAAATGCCCGTACCTACCCAGCGTGCTGGGTAGGCCCCTGGGGGAACACTACTCGGGTCCGGTGGGGTCGTAAAGCCCAAAGCCGGGGAACCAAACCACTCACGAGGTCCCCACGGCTCCCTGCCGATGCAGGTGGGCGGGGAATGGGTGAATACCAGGCAGACAGCGAAATATCTACGTATAACAATAGATAGAAAACTCAGCTTTCGCGAACACATTGCACGCGTCGCTGACAGAGCAGCCCGAAGTATCGCTGTGCTGAGCAGACTGATGGCGAATACCGCCGGACCAAAGTCCAGCAAGAGAAGGCTACTGATGGCCACGACCCACTCCATCCTATTGTACGGAGCAGAGATGTGGGCAGACGCCCTGCAAAAGAAGACGCTGCAGTGGCACCTTACACAAGTACAGAGAAGAGGGACGCTGAGAGCGGCCTCAGCGTACCGAACAGTGTCCGAACCAGCCGTAATGGTTATAGACGAAGTTACACAGATTGCACTGCTCGCCAAAGAAAGACAGGCAAGATATAAACGACGGGGCGAAACTGACAGGCACAACGTGAGGAAAGAGGAGAAAGACCGCAACCGTTAGACAATGGCAGACGGACTGGGAACGGGAGCCGCGCGGACGATGGACCGCCAGACTCATCAGGGATATCAAACCTTGGATCGAAAGGAGGCACGGGGAGGTAGGCTACTACCTCACTCAGCTACTAAGCGGACACGGGTACTTTAACGCGTACCTGCACAAGGTTGGAAAGACAATTGAAGTAATGTGTAGGCGAGAGTGGTTCAGAACCGAGGTTTATTAAATTGCGAGAGTTGTTCCTTGAATTCTGATTACACACTAATTGATACACTTATTTGCCTTAATATATATGATTCAGTTGTGAGCGTCGGAGTGGGGGGCGTCTACCTATGTCTCGCTAGACGTGTCCCCCCGACGCTTGCAATTGGTCAAGGAGGTAATGCGGGGGTAAGGCCCTAAGCAGGTACGTCTATATTAGGATCCTCGTGTCATGAAGTTCCTCACTTGCGTATTGCCCGCGGCTGTGAGTTTCTTTGATAAATGTATCGATTAATACTTATTAAGTTAGTTTCTGCACTTCATGACACGGCCGTCACATAGCATCCCCGAGCTGTCATTACTGCCCGTGTGAAAAGGACGACGCGGAGCACACTTTCTTCCACTGTTCACGATGGACAGAAGACAGACTTACATGGCAGGCGGTATAAGTTGCAATTACACCGGACACAGTGGTACCAGTCATGCTTAGAAGGAAAGTAGATTGGGACCTCATTGAACGTGGAGTAGAGAGGATCCTCCGAAAAGAAAGAAGAGAAATGAACGCAACCCCGCGAGAACAATGAAACGACAAGCCCCGGAGCATAACACGTGGCCGACCTGAAGTAATGTGTTAACCCATTCGAGACCAATTGCACACCGTGTGTGCAATGCATTTCCGAGCCAAAAAGACCGACTGCACACCGTGTGTGCAATGATCTTGAATTGCAATTATCAATCATTATAGAAAAAACAACCCTCGAAATAAGACTAGCTTAAAATAAAAGGTATCTTACAAATGTGTAAACATTACATTTGGTATTTGGTTCAATTTCGACCCTAAAGTAGGTGACCCAAAGCCACGATCATTAGAAATACAAGAAATGGTACATATAAAGCCAAGAGTTATCGGTCTTTCTGGATAGTCTCCAAAAAAAAAAAAAAAAATGCACGGTCTCGAATGGGTTAACACTGTGCGGTCCGCCGACGGCACGATGCCGTCGCGCTTCTTTTGTCGTAGCGGTCCATCGACGGCACGATGCCGTCGCGCTTATTTCGACGTTGCGGTCCGCCGACGGCATCGTGCCGTCGCGATCGGCCAGCAGTTATTTTAATTTTTCCAGCAGCAGTTGAAAGACATTTTATAAGAAAAATACCACCGACGGATACTAACAAGCATCCTGCAAGCAGATGTAAAGTTTGTGCTGATAAAGGGAAGGCACAAATGGTAATTGCATTAAGAAAAGAAACTTCGTACTATTGTCCACAGTGCAATGCAGCGTTATGCCTTGATATTTGTTTTGAAAAATACGATACTGAACAAATATATATATCGACGCTCTAATTAGCAAATTGTCTAACTCCATTTTTGTAAATCTTTCAGGAGAGCCGAAAAACGTTTCATTAATAAAAAAAATGATAAAATAATTGATACAAAATTTGAATATTGTTAAAAATATGTTTATTATTGAGTACATATATTATAAAAATATGTCTGCGTACGAAAATTGTATCAGCTAAGAAGCTTTTTTGGAGTTAGATAATTTTCATCCTGAACTTCTAAAATTACATGAAGAGTTAGACAATTTGCATCCTGAAATTAAAAAGTAGATAGGAGTCAAAGTAATTAATTAAATCAATTGGAATATTTTATATTTATGAAATAAAATTTTTTTAACAGGTTAACTTACTTATAAATAGGTAGATTTATAAATATTAGTAACGTTAACTATAATAAAACTATATTGTATGTTAATTATTTAATACTCAACGAAATGGAGTCTAAACGAGATTTTAAATCTTTAGTATAATATTTGGCAAAGTAAATTTGTAATATTTAGTTGAATTAGCTTTAACGTTTTATTTTTCGTAAGGAAGTGTTACGAACCTTAGGAGGGGCATTTGCATTTCTCAATGGATGCAGATGTTCCTTCTTATTTTCACAAATGAGGTCGAGATTTAAGTCACGTACGTTTCAAAAGGCACTAGCTTTGAAAATGGTATTTATTGCAAACACATTTTGTACTTTCTTACCAGGCTGGAGAGGTATTGGATTGTATCCTTCTTTGGGATATTTATTGCCTCTTCAGCCCTCACTAGTGCACGACGTGCCTTATGTCTCGGCAGGGTTTTCTAGACCACCCTGGTATAATTCATGCACAAAAGAGTTCCAAGAACTTTGGGACTTTCGCCAGGGTTGCGTCTGGAAAACCTCAAAGTCAGTGTCCTTCTTCTAATGCCTCTCAAGGATCCCTCTCCTTATCTTCGCAGGAGAGGGAAAGTTTATAACTTTTTAACCCCGAAGGAGGTAGGGAAGAGGGACAACCCACCACCTCGGAAGGACCGCCTTAAACAAATTCAAGGCCCAATCAGGGCATTTTCCATCTCCTCGCATGACACTGCTGATTGGATTTTCAGTTCGTGCCGAGGAGATATAAGGCCATACAACTTGGTCATTTTCAGATTTATTCTCATTTATTCTCAAGATTTATTCTCAATTACTCATTCAAGATTCAATCAAACATCTTTACCGAAATCTAATGTCACAAGTTCGACGCAAAATTAATATAAGTTCTTAGTTTTATCGTCACAGTGTAAATATAAGTGAAAGTATTTAAATTATACTGTAGCATGGCGAATATTATAAAGGCTCGAAGCAACGAGCTTCGGGAGGTTTCGAGAGGCCTCTGGAGGCATCGAGACGCATCGAGACGCATCGAGAAGCATCTAGAAGCATCGAGAAGCTTCTGGAAGCTTCGGGAAGGATCGAGAAGCATCGAGAAGCATCGAGATGCTTCGGAGATCGGCAATGGACCGCGGAAGGGAGTCGCGAGGAGCGAGGCGCGATCCGCGAGAGCAAGCTTGACAACGCGACTGTTGATTTTCACGACCAAGGGTAGCAACGAGCGGGTATAAAATAGGGCTTGCAACGCTACAGAATTCTTCTTCTGCGCCGAGAGAGAGGACGAGGTAATACCATCGGCCGCTCTCGGTTAGCCGTAGGACCTCTCTGGCAGGAGAGTACGGCGAATAGCTGGACGCCTGCTTAGAGGGGGAAACGGGAGAGTACGGGAGTGTTCCTGGGTCCTCGTCTTGGACGAGAGAGTACAGAGCATATCCTGGACGCCCGATTAGCTAGACGAACGGGAGAGTACGGGAGTGTTCCTGGGTCCTCGTGAGAAACGAGAGAGTACAGAGCATATCCTGGACGCCCTAGACGACCTAGACGAAATGGGAGAGTACGGGAGTGTTCCTGGGTCCTCGTGAGAAACGAGAGAGTACAGAGCATATCCTGGACGCCCTAGACGACTTAGACGAAACGGGAGAGTACGGTAGCGTTCCTGGGTCCTCGTGAGAAACGAGAGAGTACAGAGCATAATCCTGGACGCCCGAGACAACTTAGACAGAACGAAACGGGATAGTTGTCGAATTTAAATAGATGTCGAGTTACGCAGTATATTGGTAGATTCACGCCTTTCTAAATAAATTGCAAGTCCCTTTGTCAAGCTTGATCTATTTTTATGAAATTTTGCTCCACCGAATAAAATTATCCAACCCTTGTAATCCTTTACCCATTTGTAAAAAAGGGAATAAAGACTCAAAAAATAATTCCTCTGTCTCCAGATCCTTATCACGACCCGAAGTTTTCCTCAAATCCTTAAACTATGGCTACAATACAATAAATTATTTTATAATCATACTCAGAGGAATTCATGACCAGTTACCTACCATAGACACTTAAAAACATACAGTCCACTTTAAATCAATAAAGAATTCCTCAACAGGAAGATTATCATAAAATTGATGATAGTCAATGGGCAATGTTTTCTTCAATTCTTGCAAATCTTCATATTTTCTTTTCTTTATTTTGAGTCTGGCGCGATAGAGTCCGGGTAGTTGTTGAAAAATCAAACAGGATTTTATTTTATTTTTTCTCTGAGGTAGTAAAGTCCACTCATTCGAAAAATTTAATTTGTAGTAAATATCACCATGAGGTGTATATTTTAGGCCTCTTATATTAGTAACAACTGGATCACCTGTTTTGTTTCCTGGGCGTATTGAAGAATAACATTTTATTTTATTAAATGACTTAAAATCTTTGAAATTCAAGTACTCAACTGTGTATGCTTTCTTCGTTGGAATTTTACATACACCAACGTAGTCTGCTGGAACATTGATTATTTTATTCTTTAATTTTCTTTCTATCGCTGCATGCATAGAATCAGCTTCCAATTGTGTGTGCCCTTTCTCTAATTGTAAGTACTTTTGCTCAATTGTAATATCAAATAATTTCGCAGCATTAACAAGAGCGTTACTTAGAGTACAATTGCGGTTTTGATATGTACATCCATCAGAGTAAAATATTATTTTTTTATTTAACTCTGGTAAAAAAGGCACGACATATGTTGAGATAAATTTAAAAATAATTGAAGCAAACTCTTCAGAGTTTAAACCTCCTTCTGTTTCATTCCATATGTAACAAAATCCACTGGAATTTTTCAAATTAAACAAACAAAAATTATGAACTGAAAGTTTTGTTTTATAATACAATGATGACACTTGAGATTTTGGTGATAAAAGTACCGACTGCAAATCCATTGTAAAAACAAAATCTTCGTTCAATTTTTCTAAATCTTTTTCTTTCCTAGCATCTTGTTTATTTTTTAGATGATATGTTCTTTATTCACTGTTCGGTGATATTCTATACAAAGTGATTCCAACAATCTTTCGAGCGCTTCCAAAATAATATTCCTCTGGAGGACCGCGTGTCACTCTTTTTGTCACCTCGGTCCTCCCTACTCCTTTAGGTGAATTTGTCTCCCTACCCTTGTCGTTCGAGAGTAGGAGAATATTAACTTTTGTCCTTGTCTAGGTGAGTCCCGAAAAATTGTTAGGATTGCCTCAAGACGTCCGTTGACCACGGGGGTGCTGCTGGTATGGAAAAATTCCACATCTGGCAAACACCCCTCGAGGCCCGGCCGCCGCAAGGCAAAACACCCACCTAGACAATAGGACTTCGTTCCGACGGCTCACGACCCTACTCCCCCGTCCGTCACGGACGGTCGCAGACCCGCGGAACCTGAAGCTTGGAAATTTCGTAAAATTCTTAATAGCTAACAGGCCCCGCACATGGTCAACCGCCCGAGGCCGAACAATGGCGAATACCGGATCGCAAACCGTCGTCCCTACAATTTTTTATATGAATTTGATAGTCATTCTCATTAAAATTTCCTAATCTATAACGAACACAAATGTCACATTGGTCTTTCTTCGGTGCATACTAATAGAGCTTGACACATTTTACTGGAGTTAGGTGGGTTTCTTATTGTTAAGATTTGAGCGCCACAGTTAGACAATTTTCGTGCGGCAACTTTTCGAACTGAAAAATTTGAATTATGCGCTTACCAAATTCAGGGCATATGGAAAATGATATTTTTCAACAGAAAATACAAAAAAACGGTTTTTGAAAAAAAGTGGAGTTAGACACTTTTCTACTGAGAGCATCGATATATATAAATTCTATAAAAAAATGACCCATATTCTTTTATTGTACATTTTTATATCATTTATACGCAGAGAAAACTCCATTATATCAATGTTTAACTTTTTTCCAGCTCAAAATAGACCGCGACTTTAATTGTCTTTCATAACGTAACTTTTACATAAAAGTTAATATTTATCGTGTTTAACAATACAAAAAGAAATGAACTTCACGACAAAAAATTCACCGAGGTGTTACGTTCAGTTGTTTTTCGATATCAGGATTTGTATAAGAAGAAAATCAGTCAAATAAGCGTGGCCAGTTGCGAACTGCGCTTCCCCCAGACTGAAAGGCGTTAGACAAATGTCTTCGAGCGAGTCGCGGACCGCAAAGTGTTAAACAGTCCCGGTCGGCCTCCGGCATGCCCGGATAGTAGGGAGGGGTGGTTTAGTCGGTAGTTCGGCAACGGGAGTCCGACACAACGTGCGTAAATGCATTCCACCCCTCTATATAAAAGAAAACCTATATTAAAATATAATATGTTAGTACTATAAAAAAAGAAATGAAAAGTTAGAAAAGGTGATTAATTCAGTAATTTGTATTTAATAAGATGAATGTAGAATATCTATCCGATGGATTCCCTATATACTTGGAGAATGTTTAGAAAAATTCAAGGACCAATCGTTTTGACTATCTCCGGAGTTCTAATTTTAAAGACGACAAAGATTTCAATACATTTTATCGATGGGTTTGAAAAAGAGCAGTTTTCTCGACAGACTTAAGTAATTCCCTTTGCGAGTACCAATTTTATAAAATAGATTATAATAACCATTTCCCGTATTATGCATCTGTCTAATATCAAGTCTAAATGAAATTCTTTGCAACACAATGCCACTTGCAATTGTTCTCTATTATATAATTTTCCTCGATTTATCGCAAATCCCATATCGACGTCGGATCGCGAAGAAAAATTCAGAATTCGATTTTGCGTTATTACATTCTGCTCGTCAGTGTCGAAACAAAATAATCTTTCCGGTACCTGAGCAGCATCACGGAGAGAGCCAAGCGCGGTATTTTCATTTGAGGAAAAGCCAGAGACTCGCTTCAAAGCCTTCAAACCCCATCCCCGTTGCGATCTTTCTACGAAGGGTACGAAGAAACTTTTACTATCCACGAAGAGGAAAATTCACGTGCTGCCAGACTCCGAATCGGAAATCACCTCGAGAAGGAGACGCATTTTTTTTATGAAATATCGCCAACACCCGATAAGGGAATTGGCACTCTCCCTGAGGCGGCGTATTTTCGATTACGATTTCTATACGGTAATCTCTTATTTGCCGCGATGTTTGGATCGAAATTCACCGAAGTGGCCTCTCAACTTTCAAAATAATGCACACTGTGAAAAGATAACATTTGCGCAATTTTATGAAAATATCAGTCTATTCGTGCTTTGATGTTCAGCGTTTTATTTTTTTTTTAATTTTTAGTCCGTAGTTTATTCGCGCAGACAGAATTAAGGTACTCCACGTTAACTTTGGTAGGTATGGGTTTAAAAAAAATACTTCTACGTACACATAAAAGGTAAGGGAATACTGCCGCATTTAATATCGGACTTAGTAAGCGGAAGTTTCATTTGGCGTTTCGAAATAACTGCGAACAACGCACAGTGATCGATTTTACAAGTCTAGCTGGACAAAAACAATTTTAACAAAGAATATTGTGTTTATGGTTTGGAAACATGTACAATCAGTTCAACAAGAGCGTGTCGTTCCCAATTTTGTCATTAGATGACGCATTTGTTTAAGATGTGGGTAATACAATTGTTTGAACATTTGGCTTCGATGCTTTGTGATTAAATTAGTAGTAGGACTATTATCTGCCTTGAAATTGAAAAAATTAGCAATGAAGAACACGAAGACAAAGGCCTGAAAAATCTAAGCTGTTCGTGCGCGAAGTGGAAACGTTAAAATGGGATCAGGATACTTGATTGGCTTTCACATTTGTCTGACACTAATCCCATGGAGAGTGTGTGGGCAAAAACGAAGATTAACCCAAGGAAAATCGAGTGTTCAATGTCAAGCAGCTAACACGTCACATCCGCCAAATATGACGATCTCCACCCGAAACAATGGTGAAAAATTTTTCCGAAAGCATGCCTAAACAGTACCAGGCTATTACCTATTGACACGGATAGCGATCAAACAATGTTTTAAGTAACTGCATTATAGTACAATATTTATATTTCCATCTTATGCGTTTAATTAGAACCAATTCTCTTTTTTCAAGAAAATATTATCGACATGCTCTTGTGGAACAAAGTGTAATTGTTGAAAAAAAAATGAAATGGTACATAAAAGAGCACATATAGCAGGATATGGAGATAAAAAATGCCGTCAACCGATTTCAATAGTTGAGGTCTCATTCGATAGGCAATCAAAAAATTATATCGTGTACTAAATGTCAACCATGAATCCTATTTAAAAAAAACATGATTGAGATTTTTCTATTGAAAAATATTGGTTAATTCGATTTTTCATCAATTATTCAGAACAAAAGGTCGTTGATACAGTGAAATAGGCATCGTGGATAACGGCAATAATAACAATAAATAGTGAATGTTGTTCAGAAACTGTCAATGTATTTTCGAATGCGGTAGTTAATCCACTAGAGGCTGAGTTTTATGTTGAATTTGAAAACTAATTAGACGATATTTAATTGAAAAGTACATAGAGAGAAGAATATTTACTGATTAATTTCATTTAATGGTTTGCGTGCATGCAAATGTGTATATGTTTTGTATGAGTATATCGCCAAATACGTATGCATAGCTTCCGTGACAAGAAACGCAATTTTCTTTTTCTAAATCAATGTCATAAAGTAATGTAAAAGTGTGCGTGACATCCGCGGTGAAACATGTGAATCTATAATAATTGTATTTCGTAATTACTCTCGTTATTAATGAAGTGAATGCTTGATTCTGCACTGGTTTTCCGTTCTTTGTTTGGGCAATGCTGACCCATATAGTAATTTCAAATAACTTCAAATACATGTAATTTCCTAGATATGTTAAAAATAAATTTTTAAATAATCGCTAACTCGATTAGTTTAACTCGTTCTGCATGCACTTAACTGCAAAGAATGTTTGTGACTTTCTAAAATGATATGCATATATCATATGATAGTACGCAGAATTAAAAAATAATTTCAGGAAATAAAATCGCAGACGTATTTCGTGCTACCTGAAATCAAAAAGAGGTTAAGAATTTAGCCAATTAGACAAACGACAGTATTAATATTTATTTCTTCACCGATACATCGTCGCAATGTAACGGCGCAGTGCCTCATGGGCACACAGTGGTCCCAAATCGCTAAAACGTGCGCAAAGCCTCAAAAGTGAACTTTTCGTTAGGGGCATTTTTGTTACTGTACTTGGTACTCTGTGACAGTAATCTGTCACGATTCAAAGCCATACCCGACACGTCTTTGCTATTCATAGTGTACGCCTTAATCGCGTCTTCTTAGACCTCCTTCGAAGCAGGTATAAGCAGCCTTAAGTTATTTGCAGAGGACTTAAAGAATGCGATGCATCTTAATGACTGCTAGTTGAGTGTGAACTTCCAAAAAGTGCGATGCCGAGATGAAGTCTGTGAAATATTTCTCACGCGAATAGAAAAGAAACGAGGGATTTGCCGTTTCGCATTAAAAGTTGTGATTTATTTTTTATGCAAAAGAAAAAGAATTGCGCAATTTTATATGCTGTATAGAGGCAAGTAGACATTAAACCTGGTAACAAATAACTCGTTTGTTCTAAGAGTAACGTCTGTTTCGTGCTGTAACTTTTTATGCCTATTGTCGAGGGTAATTTGTAGTTACGACTTCTTATTAAACAACTCGTTGGCTAACCTTCTCTTTTTATCGTTCGTAATTGCTGGTGCAATACTTTTCTTATATTTCCGTGCAATTACTAGCGAAGAAAATAATTTATATTGTAGGGGGAAACTATTGTGGGTATGGAGGTACCTAAAGGCACAGAGGTACCGAATTCACAGTTGGAAGACCACCCTTCGAATTCCCATTTTTATGAAATTTTTTATAAATAGAGGGTTAATTGCATTAAAAATATTACATTAATGTAATCGATTCGATTGAACAGTTTACAACCAATGCTGGATATATCGCGAACAGCAACTATTATTCCGCTATCGTACGTAAACTTTTGAAAATATTGTTCATTGTTTAGAAGAATAAACAGTTTACATACAGCGAAATTTAACGAAGTGCACCTGTCTCGCGGGGTTACGGTGGGCAAGGAGACAAAACACGGCACTCGCAATCAATGGGCCCGAATTCAAATGCATCGTCAACTTTGGGAAATTATAAATTTTTCTTACGTAACATGTAGGTACATACAGGGAGTTTCTATATTATGTATCGCGGCCTTCCAGCAGTTACTCAACACCTTTGGATCAATGGACATTTGTAACAGAACTCATTGTCAGTCGCAGTATCCGGGAAAAAGTGAAAAGTCAATCGTCACGTTAAACCATTTTATTATTTTCTCGCATTCATCTTGTTGCGTAGATAAAAATTCGTAAAAGAGTCATGGGTTAGAAATAACCAGTTTTCTTACATATTAATGTTGAAATTATAATTCCGTGATTAAATTTTAGAATTTCGTTAATTTTATGAATTCGAAAGAAGCAAATGTCTGCTGTGAGAAAATGTAATAAAAAATCCATTTTTGTAAGCTATAGGCTAGAAGACCCCCTTAAAGATAGAAAGATGGCAGTGGCCTGCGATCGGTTTCGGGTTCTGTCAAGGTCCATTCTGAAAAGAACTACTTACTGGTTGGATGACATCGTCACCGATATTGGAATTTTGTATAGAAAGCTTCTGTTTTAAATTGGTAGATGCGAGAATTCGGGCAATAAGAGTACTTAGTTCTTGTGTTTTTTCTGTGCAACTGTGCGAAGGCCATTCTACCGACCGGAAATTCAAACACAGAATTAAAACTTCAACATTAATTTGCAAGAAAAAGATTAATTTTTGGCCCATAGTTTCTCTCGGACATTTTACCCACGCAACTAAGAGAATGCAAGGAGCCAATAAAAACATTTGACCTTACGTTTCAACCCTTTCTTGGATTTTGCGGCTATGTTCTTTTGCAAATGTTCGTCGATCCAAAGATGTAGAACAACTTTTAATAGATCGTGATAAATAATTTTCCTACACCATGTATTTTATAGCTTTAGTGAAAGAAGACGAGTATTAAACGGAAATATAAGTGAACAGATTTAAAGATATAAACGAAAACGAATGTTTCGCTACGCGTCTGTAGAAATCCTCAAACAATCAGTGGTTTGAACGTATTTAAGAAAAAAAGAGGAAAACAAAAAGAAAGTAGGAAGTTCGCGATGCCCGGTTCCCCAAAGAGAAACAGAGTCGATATGAAAATTGCAAAGTACTCTCAAGGACCGATCGTTTCGCTGTTTCGGTGGCACCACGCTTTCGCATCGGTCCCATGGCGTCGTTGGCACTGAAGTAACGATCTTTTGTTACGGGCCGAGAATCGCCGTATCAGCATGTAAAGAGAACGTCGAGCGAATGAGAACCAAAAGCGTCCCAGCTATTTGATGGGAGAACGAATTGTACGAGTGAATTGGATTTACGGTATCCTTTTATGCCTAGTTCGAAGCATTGCTCGATGCATCAAATATTGAGAATTGACAGAGTGAAAATGATACTTTCCACTCCCAATATCCTAATACAAGGAACGATGATCTCATTAAATTTCGAACTACAGAAATTTAATTAGAGAAAGTTTTTTTTATGTTATGTAAAAATGAAATGTTTCACGGCAAATGTAGAAATATTCATTTTTTCTTAGTTTCCGTTCTCATTGCACGGTGAACTTAATGGCATAGTCGTGACATAATTAATTAATTTCATCCCTTTTGTCATGTTCCGGCCACCGAAAATATTTCTTGATTCTCCGATAATTAACGGCGAATTACGTTACAAAATTGCAAGCTGCGCCGTTTCCACGAGCGGGTAAATAAACGGTACGACTAAAAACGGTTCAGCCATGTACCTGACAGCCTATTAAGCTGACCTGCTTCTTGGCTCGCGCTCACACTAACGCTGGATAGGACCTCTTCAAGACCTGAAGGAAAACTGCTCAAAGAACATCTCGAAATGAGACGGTATTCTGAAAATATAGAGGCAAACATTCTCAGCGATTTAAGAGAGAGAGCGGCACGGCTTGGAGATAGAAGACGCCTCTTCGATTGAACTTTATATCCTTGCGTCGAAAGATCCTTACGATATAGGTCTACCGTGGGAGAAGCAGCTTTTAGCGATCTCTGAAGCTTCGGTTTCGGTTGAGATCTTTTGTAAGGCAACACAATTTTTTAAATTCTAAGTAGAAAAATATCGGATATTTGTTCACCTCTGTAATTGTTCTAAATTGATAGTGTGGGATCGGAGCGGAGAAGCCCTCCTATAAAGAACTTAGGAGAAAAGGACGTGAAAAAGAATTGTCACTAGGGAGAGGTCGCTGGCGCAGTGGTTCCGCGCCGACCCAGGCGATCGTCGACGTTAAGCTACTCTGGCCGAATTGCTGCCTTGGATGGGTTGCCGCGCGCCTCTCTTTTCTTTTTTACGATCCTACAATAGCGTCGCTGGAAAGTTTTGTAATAAATGTTAGGATAATTTATATTTGGGAGTGCTATTGCATTTCTTCTTTATAGCATCAAACTATCGGCTTTTTAGGATCGAGCCACCAACATCACTACTTAGAAGGATGTATATTTATCGCGGGTGTAGAATTACAAGGAAGTTAAGTATATATGTACTCTTTACTCGGACAAGAGGACATGAAAACACAGGAATATTAGCTCTTCTACAATTTGTAATTTCAACAGTTACGAAGGAACTATGGTTTTATGTTCCTTATCATTCAAGCAACGGTACACAAATGCGTGGAAAACTTGCCCCAAAGTTGTGAACTTTGGGGCCATTGTTTGAACACCCCAAGACTATCTTCGCGAAAGTTTGAGCTGCTGGATGCCTCTATGATACCAACCTTCCTGTTACAATGTTCGCGTCTCCACCATTGAATTTCTTTTCGATCGATCTCATAGCCATTGCCGTAAGCAAGAAGGTCGACGTAACGAGGCTTCTCGAAACTTTGACGGTCCATTTGCAATTATTAATACACTACATTAGCGGGTAACGACGGGAGTTAATGATGAACGACTGATGCAATTCATTTCTCGAGGGCGATGCTCCAGAAAAGGGAGACAGAGTTCGGTTTACGAGACCGTCGGTGGTCCTCGAGAGTCATTATAATTTCGCTGGTGCTACAACACGGTAGTTGAAGACTGTCGCACCTCAACGTCCCGAGTCAAATAAACTCGTTAATTGCACCCTTCCTGTTAATATAACG
Organism: Cerceris rybyensis; assembly: GCA_910591515.1. Lineage (NCBI taxonomy): Eukaryota > Metazoa > Arthropoda > Insecta > Hymenoptera > Crabronidae > Cerceris > Cerceris rybyensis. The sequence continues at coordinate 640,777 of OU342796.1, read as the reverse complement.
GAACTGTGTCACGTCCAACGAAATGCGGGAAATTAAGTCTTCTGTGCCTTTTCTCGAAACGACCTCTAGATGGAATGTAATCGTTTTTGAGAGGTGAAGAGCATACGATATTACACGGATGAAGTGCGAACTTCTTTTTAAATTTTATTAGATTAAAATAAATATTTGTGGTATTTTCATTATTAAATAATAAGAAATTTTTATATTAACCGTTTATGACTCCTTGTGCCTATGGTAACATCCATCCGTATTTCCATGTTTTATTCAGTTTTGGGAATATGATAATTTCAGTCCCGAATATCAAACTTACATTTTATTAAAACACCTGCAAGTTAGAGATATCTGGCACACAACATAATATTAGTGTTTGTCAACGTACTGTCCAGTAACGACTAAATATTTCGGATATTATAAGTGTGAATGTACTACGTGACAGGTTTTGAAAGAATTTGGTGATAGGGTTTACTACTGTTGGATGATGCGTGAATGTTCATATAAACGAGCGAGTCGCATAAAAGAACGTGAGAGTCACCCGAAATCCTAGAGTGTTGTAAGAACAACACCTAATTGTAAGAATCGGGAGACGAATTGTAGATATTCGCGAATTTAAAGGCGTGAATGTGGAATGAAAGGGTAGAGTGCGATGCTGAGAGCTGTGGTTTAGAATGCGATTGAGTGTAACAAGCGTTGAATTTGACGAAAGCGATTTCTGGATGAAAAGGTTAGTTTTAGTGTTTACTCCCTCTCTCACACATTTTATCTTCCTTTCTTTGTTATTTCCTAAATAAATAACCTACACAAGAAATATGCGAAATTTTACAAAAGGTTTAACAAATTATATATATTATATGTACTATGTTATATAATTATAAATCTCAGTGATAACGAAATCGTCAAAGACACATTATGGTAAAGTATTAATATTAAAAATAAAACTATTTTCACACTTAAAATGCATTCCCCATTTTCTACCGCTATGTCAATGAAAAATATTTTAGATAAATTTTCAATTTTATGCAGCAAAGTTATCATTTCCATTATTAGATATAACTTTTCCTAACAGGTCATTCTACATGTAAATTTAAGGTAGTTGTCTCATGATTCGAAATAAACAAGAAGTTGTTCAAACTTGAACTACTTATATATAAATAGATATGTAATACATATGATAGTGAAATTTGATGACCGTTCACCACGTTATACGCTAAATAATTGCAATTAAAAATGATACTTTTGTACACACTGCATTGGAAAAGCATGGGAAAGTAGTATATACCTATTAATTTTTATTGTGGCGAAAATAAACAACGTTGAAACGAAAAACTACAGTGTAATAGAATAATATATTCTGAATCATTTAGAAAAAAAAAACATGCTGTTATCAGTTAGTTTTTCATAAATATGGAAAAATAAAGTCTTCGTTCCATAATTATTAGTAGAGGAGGGGATTTTACTATCGTGGCTTGGAAGCGATGTGCCAACAGTGTTCAGTAGAATGTGCTGACATAAAATTGCGGGAATCTTGAGCAATTCAAAATTGAATTAAAAACGGAACGATAATAAAATGAACATAACAGGAGAAAATAATAAAAATGTGCGACTAGGAATAATCGTAAGAATAATTAGTAGACTTATTAATTGTTTTTCTAATTAAATTTTTTTTATTAAACAATCATCCAAACCAAACATTTTTTATAGTTTCATATATCTATAAAAAGATAAAAATAAAATGACAATAAATAAGTGAACATAAAAACTAATAAATAAATATATTATTTTTTGTTTTCAAAAAAATGAATGAATTTATCAATCACTCTTTCGTCTTTGGTTACTCGTGGCTTTTTATCATCCATTGGTTCTTTCAAAAAATGAATCAATCCTTCTATTTTTTCCGTTTTATATTTATTTTCAAAATCTTCATATTTTATCCCAGACAAAGTGATTTTTTTTATCATATGAGCAGAAACGATTCCTTTCAAAGGAGACAAAAAATGTACCGCTGTCGCTGTTATTTTTAAATTATTCATATGATTTAAACGTTGAATATAAGATTTAGCATTTTCGAATAAATAGTTTTTATCTGTTAATAATACTAATTTTTTCAATATTTCTACATCATACAAAGCTTCGTGGAAGTTTTCACTTGAATTTATTTTCAAATGTCTCATGGTTAATTCTGAAAGTTTGTATGCTCCTGGAGTTGTCGATGGTAAATGTGTTTTGAATAGAGGAAGCGAATCTGAAAACCCTGCAATTTGTTTAAATTTAGAAATCATCGAACACTTTAAAATAGCACGTAATAAATGTGATTTATCAAAATTCACATTATGTGCTACAAGTAAACACGGATTTGAAGAAAGATTCAAAAATTCTTGAAAAGCCTCAAGAGCATCACTCAAAGGAATTGATGACACATTTTTATCACGTAAGAATAACTCGCCATTTATATTTTTTAATCCTGTATGTACGGAAGCTTGATCGGAAATAATTCTTGTCGGATTAATGTAATTGTTAAATTCGCGGTCTTCACATTTGGCTGCTATCTGAAGAATCTAATCACATTTATGAAAACATGAAGTTTCCAAATCGAAATAGACTAAATTGCACGTATCAGACGACATTAATAACTCTTCTAATTCTTGTAATTGTGAGTCGAATGAATTACATGTATCTTCGTTTTCACCGGAAAAATGACAATTAGATTTATATTGTACGCCTTCCGAGTTTTCATTTCTTTTCCGTAAATTTTCACGCTTTTGAGTTAACAAATTTCGACGTCTTTCAGCAAATGGCAATTTTGCTTTAATTGTACGTTGAAGTCTTAATTTATCTAACCGTTTTACATGAGTCGATGTGTAGTGTCCTAGTGATAATTATAACTTTTTTTAAACTTCCAACAAGTGGCAGTCGCCATCATTTTTAGTGCAAACAGCACTAGCAAGGCGATAAGAAGATGATTCACTACGACTGTAACAGTTCTTTTTTGGCGCTTTATGAGCCATTATATTATTAAAAGCCTCGTTAGATTGACTAGATGCAGTTACTGAAAACTTGTTTGCATTGTTCGCATATTTGTTAAATAATGCTGATAGCTGATTTTGTATCAAACGATCTTTCAGTATTATTTTCTGTTTTTAAGACCATTTTTTCGATGGCACCAAGCACCACAGCTTTCATGATCCTCAAAAATATGGTCTGGAATACTGCGTAATGTAGTTGCTAAGCCTTTACTGTTGCCTGCATTTTGTGCAAGTGCGTAGCCGAAACATTTTTTCAAATGAGAAATTGTTTCCTTTGTCATTTCTTTATATTTATTCAATTTGTATAACTCTTTACTAAAATTCTTCTGTAAGTGATTTCTATCAGAAAGCTTAAAAACTTCGTTTACATTTCCACGACGGACAGCTGCCATGGTTGAGCTATCATCATCACCAATCACAACTCGAACAGCAAGATTAGTTTCTTTCAGAATATTACTACTATTAATTAACGCTGCTCCAGCATCAGCCTCCATATGGCTTTAGCGCTCCCATGGAAGTTTTTGCGACAGTCATGGTCATCTTTACTTATACCTAGATCACATTTTGCACATTTTCTAATTCGTTCAGCATAGTCAAGAATTTTTCGACCAAAAAATCCTATTATAGTACCAAATCCATTTAGGCTATCATAGCTTCTTCCATTACCTCTCTTACTCCATCCCATATCATAAGAAACAACAATATTAACGATTTCTCCCAAAGAAGCATCAAAACTGTCTTTATCAACTGTGCTATTATTATTAGCATTGCAAATATTCATTGTAGAGATCAGAATCTTATGATGAGGATAAAGGCGTTGATTCAAAATCGACCAAAATTACCCGAGACCAATTTTTTTGAAACTTTGCGTATTAGTAGCTCTTTGGGTCTAGTATTGATTCCGCGCAAAAACTTTTTCATTAAACTCCACGGTTAAGGGGGGGAAGGGGTAAAAGTACGTATTTGGCCAAATATATTATGTGCTATAACTTTTTCAAAAAACAAGATATCGGTCCGAGACTGGCACCAAAAAATTGTAAAAAAATCAAGCTTTTCAACGGTGTATAGGTTTATGTAGTTTATTTATGGCACACATACTTTTTTCACATTTTTCGCGTTTTTGAATGTGGAAAAAGTGTAGAAAAATGGCAATTCCCAAAAAAAGTATCATCCGATCTCAACCAAAAACTCTGCATTAACAGTTCGTTTTATGCTCTTTCGAATGGCGTTTCCCAAACCTTGGGGAAATTATTCGTTTTTGAGTTATAAAGTAAAATGTGAGTAGAGGTTGAGGCGCGCGATCGACTCTTGACCCAAATATTCGCTCCAAACTTGACAAGAAGGCTTTCTATAATTATATCTATACTACGTATAACACAGTTATAGCATTGTTGTCAATTTTACTGTTTTGAAACGGTCAAAATTGGCCATATTTTACAATAATTAAGGCGGAATGCTTATGTTGTTTATTTTATAATATTTTATAACTCATTATAGACGTAACATGTAATGTATTTTCTTCAGTTCGTTTCAAATTATATTCATGACATTATTTAATAAGCTGAAACAGTATTTTCGGATTACATTGTATTTTAAGATTTTCCGAAACGTTCACTCTGGTGCTAATACCCAGAATCGATGGAATAAAAAAACAAAGAATGAGCGAAAAATCAAGTATTGACGAAATGCTCTTATGTTTTAACATTCCTCGTTTTGATACTAATTAGTTTCATTTTTGTTATCGTGTCGTGAAGGTCTATCGTTTCTAAAAGAATATTGTGTGTGCATCACGTTTTATTAGAATATTGGATTATTTTAACTTTGTTTTATCAAAAGCAGTGTAGAACATAAGTGACATAGTATAGGGTATAACTTACGTAGCGTAGTGTATAAGTTACATAGTGTAGTGCATAAGTTAAATAGTGTAGTGTATAAGTTATATAGTGTTTATATTATATATTTAATAACATAAATAATTAAAAATGAGTTCAAACAACTGTGAAAGCTGTGGCATCTCTCTTTTTAAAAAATCGAAGAAGGAGAAGAAAATGATATCGAATCATGTATTTTGTAAAAAATGTTTTTTAGATTTTTCATTTTCAAATACTGTTTATCAAGAAGCTGGAACAAACTGCCAAAGCGATATATCACCTTCGACGTCAATAGAGATAGAAATGGATACTCAATCTGCTACTATTTTACCAATAAAAGGAGCACCTAAGAGCCATTCTCAGTGCATATTTGGTTGTAGAGGTGTTGAAGGGAAAAATCTTTCTTTTATAAATAAAGAATTAAGAACGAAGATATTAATAACAGATCGCATTATAATCCACGAAGGTTCAGTATGTTGTAAACACCATATTAAAAATAATACTATAGATCAATCTTTAATACTCACACTAGAGGAGAATATACAAGATGAAACGATGTTGTCGACGAATGATATTGTAAATATTATCGATCAGTTAAGGAAATTCAACGAAAACAAATCTCCTAAGTACAATTTTTTTGATAAACTACATGATAGTGAATTGAAAATCTGGACTGGTTTAAACAGAAATGAATTACAAAACTTGACTGAATATTGTTTCAGTACTAATGAATGCACCGCATCAACATTTAAGTTAGGAATTTATTTAACGCATTTATATCGCGGTTCATCTCAAAGAGATATTGCATGTATGATAAATATGTCCCAATCTACGGTGTGCAGAATAATTTTAGAAGTGCGCGATGTTATTGTATCAAAGTTTGTTCCCCATTTTTTGGGAAATGTATCAAGAGATAAAATAAGACAAGAGACATAAAATATAGCACGTTATTTGAACAATGTTCACGAAAACGAAGACCGAGTAATTACAATTTGGGACGGAACGTACATATATTTAAATAAAAGTACAAACTATCGATTTCAAAGAGTGACATACAGTGGACAGAAGAAAAAAAACTTTCTAAAGCCAATGGTCGCTGTTACTACAAATGGGTATATAATTGATATATTCGGACCTGATCGGTTATGGGCAGCCACTGTGTCGGACGCTGATATTTTAGATTCTATTTCAAAAACCGCTTGGTTTCAACAATTTTTTAAAAGTGGTGATATTTTTATACTGGACCGTGGATTTTCCTATGTTAAACAAAAATTAATAAATAATAATTATAAAGTTTTGATACCAGCTTCTTTGAAAAAGGGTACTAAACAATTAAACACGCTCGAAGCAAATGAAAGCAGGATATGCACAAAACAAAGATGGGTAGTTGAATGCGTTAATAGCTCATTAAAACGTTTCAAATACTTTAAAACTCAGGTCAATTCAATGTATGTGCCTAAATTACTTGAAGATTTTAAAATCGCTGCAGCCATACATAATGCGTATTACAGACGCATTTATAGCGACCATGATAATGTTGAAATAGCGTCAACAATATTAAACAACTTAAAGCGACCCAACGTGATGCAAACAATAGTAGAAGCAGAAGGACTTGTCAAAAAAATAAAAAACTTTGAACCGTTAGCAACAAACCACCACGACAATTTTCCGGCTTGGACACTGCAAAATTTTCAAAAATTTACCGGCTCATATCAATTAAGCCTTGCTCGGTCATATATTGCCGATCATTTGTTCTCAGGCAAATATGAATTCCTTGTAAGCAAGGAAAATTACTTACCGAATTTACGTAAATACGATATACATATTCGTTCACCGCTACTCATAAAAGCCAAGCTACAATCCAGACATGTGTCCAAAAAAGTTTATTCTATTTTTATTTTAATTGATATTGCACTACCACCGCCGGAAACTATCGTTACACATTATTGTCAATGTCGAAATGGAGCAAGAACAGTTGGCTGCTGTGCACATGTCCTAGCCATTATTTGGTACTTAGGATTTCGAAAATACCAGGACAGGACACCACTACCAGCGGAATTTTTAAATCAGCACTTTCCCAATCTGAAACCAGTTGCTGAGGATACAGATACGGACGACAACGAGGAATAGGGTGAGCAGTATCTGCATTCTCGCATAATTATTGTAAAATATGGCCAATTTTGACCGTTTCAAAACAGTAAAATTGACAACATTGCTATAACTGTGTTATACGTAGTATAGATATAATCATAGAAAGCCTTCTTGTCAAGTTTGGAGCGAATATTTGGGTCAAGAGTCGATCGCGCGCCTCAACCTCTACTCACATTTTACTTTATAACTCAAAAACGAATAATTTCCCCAAGGTTTGGGAAACGCCATTCGAAAGAGCATAAAACGAACTGTTAATGCAGAGTTTTTGGTTGAGATCGGATGATACTTTTTTTGGGAATTGCCATTTTTCTACACTTTTTCCACATTCAAAAACGCGAAAAATGTGAAAAAAGTATGTGTGCCATAAATAAACTACATAAACCTATACACCGTTGAAAAGCTTGATTTTTTTACGATTTTTTGGTCCCAGTCTCGGACCGATATCTTGTTTTTTGAAAAAGTTACAGCACATAATATATTTGGCCAAATACGTACTTTGACCCCTTCCCCCCCTTAACCGTGGAGTTTAATGAAAAAGTTTTTGCGCGGAATCAATACTAGACCCAAAGAGCTACTAATACGCAAAGTTTCCATAAAATTGGTCTCGGGTAATTTTGGTCGATTTTGAATCAACGCCTTTCTTCTACGATTTCTTGAGGCCTAGGATGAAGGGAAATTACAAATTATTATAACAAAACATATGTCAATATTGGATATAAATTTATTGTCAGATATTTATTATTGTGAAGGTACAAATAAAAAAAAAATGATATATAAGAATATTCATTATATTTTCAGTTACAACACTGAGAGAAAAATTTCATTGATTCAGTAAAATATATTTAAAAAAAAAATACTACTGATTCTATGACATTTATCTTTCAGTGAAGATTTCATGAATCGCAGCTTCTTTATTTAACAGTAAACTGAAAATTATTTCTAAAATATAGTAGTATAGTGTTAACACTTAGCCGACCGCACGCGCCACAGATAAGAGACTTGTACAGTTTCCACCGCGCTCGAAAAGCCAAACTGTGCTGTCCATCGCGCATTTTTCTGCGTAGAGCCGTAATAGTGGCCAATAAAAGACTTCAAAAATTGGTACATTTTATTATATGTTGTACTCTATAGAAATAAGAAGCTCTATAGAGAAAGAAGCGTTCCTCAGGTCAAAAATAATACCCGATCTGTCAGCCATCGACTAGCTTGGAAATGGGTAGATCTACCCGATCGGTCGGCCACCGACTAGTTTGGAAAAGGGTAGATCTACCCGATCGGTCGTATAAGTGTTAAGAAAATCAGCCAATTTCATAAATAAAAGAAAGAAAATATACCTATATACAATTTATGTTTTTTTTTGTAAGTATTTACAATTTGATTTTATATTTATGAGGACAAAATTGAAATATTCATTTATGTACAATTACAAAAAATATATTGATTTAAGCAAAAATAAATTAATAAAAAATATATTCATTTGTGGAACATCAGTCTAGATTTTTAAAATATTTATACAAAAAATTTGAATATATATTAGTAAGATAAACTAATTTTTTTATTGATGTTCGTCTCATAACTCTCAGATTACTGATAATTATAAATAGCTTGCTGCATGAAAAGAACAAAAAAAATCTTACAGCATTTCACACATTTTGACAATATTTTGTGTCACTAGTCGCCGTTCTTCTTGAGCGGTTCTCTTACAACTATCATTTGCAGCTTCTTCGATTGCTGGTCCAACCTCTCTTTCATATCTTTTATATAAGTTCTTAGAAATTGTTGGTATATCCAATGAAGCCAATACTTTGTTTAATCCCATGCAACCAATTCCAGAATGTACAGCACTAAGAACCGTTTTCGTGTTAACATCAGAATGTTTTGAAGCATCGTTTGTGACATGACGTTTTCCTGACGATACTTGCGTATGTATACAACATTTTTTACAATTGAATGTAAAAATTGAATTTAATCCTAAACGTTGCTCATTCACTGTATCTTCCAAGAAAATCGGTTCCTTACAACTACAACATTTTAAATTTCTACTCAACACTTCTAAATCAATGATGCGGCTTCCTTGACAGAGATTAGGCTGTGAAGTACTACTTTCAGATGGATCATTTTTGCTTCTACGACGAGCTGCTATTATTTTCATTCGTTTATCAAGCACTTTTTTTTATAAATATTCCCTTTAGCCGCAAACGATCTGACATGATTTTTTTTGTTATAAAAAACACTCCAAAATACTATCACTTGCTGAGAGAGCTTAGAAACGTTAATAGATACCATACGACACTATACATATGTATGTACAGGTTAAACAGATAACTAAAATGCAGTCTTGTGTTGTCGTTTGATGAGTACGGACGTACATATATTGCCTGCTCCGCTTGCGGCCTGGATTACGTCTTCTGTTCATATTTCAGTCTTATTGTGTATATCGTCATAAATAGTGTATAAGTGTACTAGTGTCTTCTCTACAATTTAAAATGCCACTTGATGGCATTCCAATAGCTAGCTTTTCTGCGGCGAATCCTCACTCTGGTCAATCTGCACCAAGTTCGAGGAAGCGACAAAAAAAAAGAAACAAATGTGCAGTTCGAAATATCAACATCGAATAGATTTGAATCGTTATCTGAGAGTGATGAAATGAATGACGAAGATGAGGCACCTAACAATAGTGCTTCAGCTCCCAGAGCTTCTGTGAAGAATGAAAAAATACCTCCGATTGTTGTTTATAGTTATATAAATAACCATACTGAAGCCTTGAAGTCTTTAAGAGCTAAATGTAAAATGAATTTTGACCTTAAGTGCAAAGGTGGCAAGCTATCTTTTTACTGTAAATGTAAAGAGGACTATATGCTTCTACTCAACGAAGTTAAACAAGCTAATCTAGAATTTCATACCTATACCCCTAAAGATGAAGTAAATCGCAGCCGAGTTATAAGAAATCTACCAGCAAATATACCATGTGAAGAAATATTAAGTGAACTCAAACCGAAGAATCTGGATGTTCTTAAAGTTACACAAATGTCTAAAAGGGAAAGTGATGGCAAGGTTACGCGATACCCTCTATTCTTATTCACATTTAGCAGTGTCGCAAATATAAAAGAAATTCTCTCTATCAAAAACTTGTGATATTGTGTGGTTTCCTGGGAACGATACCAAAACGTTAATCATGTTACGCAATGCTATCGATGCCAATCTTTCAATCACATTGCTCGCAACTGCTTTCGCACACCGAAATGTGTTAAATGTGCTGCTGATCACTCTGCTTCTGACTGTACTTTGGATATACACAAAAGTCCTAAGTGTGTAAATTGTGGTGGCCCTCACACTGCGAATCATCGTGGTTGCCCTGTCTACGTGCAAAAACTGAAAACACGTCCTGCCGCCAGAAATTCCTCATCCACTGGTGGATTCGACATGCGAGCACCAGAGTTTCAATATGTACAACAGAACTGACTTTCCGATACCTCCGTAAACACTCTTATAAACTCTGCCTGGCGTTCATACCCATCTGCAAGGTCTTCTGGCAATCCTAATGAATTATAACTGTCAGACATTTTCCTGGAAGTCAAGAACCTTCTCTCGGGATTCAACATTCATAGCATTCTTCGAAAAATCAAAATTTGTATTGATAACTTAAAAAGAGCCCCTGACGCCATAACTAAAGCAACAATTATTGCTGAATGTTTGTTTAGCTTCATATGTTAACTAATGCCAGCAAATGCAAAATTGTAACTTGGAGTGCTCGGTCAGTTATGAACAAGATGGCTGAACTTTCGCACTTTGTGTATACAAATAATATTGGACTTGTAGCTTTAAATGAAACCCTTCTTAAAGCAAAACATAATCTTAAATGTCCTAACTTCTCTGTTTACAGAAACGATCAAGGAAGAGGTGTAGCTCTTTTAGTGGCGAAAAATATACAGCACTATCAAATAGCTCTCCCTAACTTCTCATCTTTTGTTGCAGTCGGTGCAATTGTCAAATTCTCAAACTGTGATATATTAATTGTAGCTGTTTACCTATCGCCAGCGGCTAAAATTAGCGAGTGTGACATTAGTAGCTTATTCAAACTTCACAAAAAAGTTATAATCGTTGGTGACCTAAATTCGAAAAACTACGCGTGGAACTGCCCTACTAACAATAGCAATGGCAAGAAACTACTTGATCTCTCATTCAAACATAATTTTGATATCATTGCTCCAGACGAACCTACTTATTATCCTGACAGAAGAAACTTCAAACCTAGTGTTCTCGACATTGCCATTGTCAAGAGCATATCCTCTTTGATTCGAGCCAACACGCAGCACACTCTATCCTCTGATCACTGTCCGGTCGTTTTTACCATAAATCAAAGATATACACACTGCCCAATTAACACAACTTACAATTTTAAAAAAGCTAATTGGAACTTATTCCGTTCTGTTATAGATAAAAACATCGACATCAATCCTCCTATTACCTCTCCATCCAAAGTGGAAGAGTATGCTAAAAACTTTCAAAATCTTATAATAACTGCTGCAAATAATTCTGTTCCTCTAGTCACTCATCACTCTCAAAAGTCTAACACCCCACTTCTTGCTTTAATATTAATAGCATTTAAAAATCGTGTGAAACGATACTACTGTAAATACAGAAATAAATCCACTAAAAGACTTCTGAATAAGCTTAACAAAATTTGTCTCTAACGTATTAAACTGCTTTCGTAATAAGAGATGGAACACTTTTTTAAACAATTTAAACCCCAACGATGTTAAATTACATCGTATTACCAAAATAATTAGAAATCGTAAAACCAATATTCCTCCTCTTGTTTCAAGTAACAACTCCTATGCTTACAGTCTTTCAAGCAAAGTTAACATATTAGCAAGCTCCTTTGAATCAATGCACACAATGAACATACCCTTAGGCACTACATCCTTCACTCGGCATGTACTCAGAGTTGTCAAAAATTATCTAACTCCCTTAACTAATAAACATACTGACTGTGAACTCACCTCTCCCAAAGAATTATGCAATATTATAGTTAAATTGCGCAATAAAAAATCTCCTGGTGGTGACAAAATCTATCCTGTATTCCTCAAGCAGTTATCTAGGAAAGCTCTGATTCACTTAACTAAAATTATCAACCATGTTTTATTATTTGCTTACTTTCCTACTGTGTGGAAAACTGCCAAAATTGTTCCACTTCCAAAACCAGGCAAGGATCTTAACCTTCCTTCAGACTATAGGCCTATTTCACTACTGAGTTGCCTTGGTAAATTAGCTGAGCGTATTATTTTTAAAAAGCTAAACAAGTTCCTTACGCACAATAAAATTCTTTCCTCCTCACAATTTGGGTTTAGAACTAAACACTCTACAACCCTGCAACTGACCAGAGTTGTCGACACTATCTTACACAACTTTAATCTAAACAAGCACACCGGTATGGTCTTAATAGACGTAGAAAAGGCTTTTGACTGTGTATGGCACAAAGGCCTCATTTTTAAACTTATTCAATACCAAATCCCGAGGTATCTCATCTACCTAATAAACAACTATCTCACTGGCAGAACTTTCTACGTTGAAATTTGTAATGTGAAGTCTAACGTTAAAAAAATCCTAGCAGGTGTACCACAAGGTTCCGTACTCGGACCCTCACTTTTTAATCTAATAAGGTAAAAGACCCAGTTATTGACCCTGGCCCAGTTTCTGAACTTCTCAACTTTATTTTAAATTAAAAAAAAAAATACTTTTTTGAATAAGGAAATAAATCTTTTTTTATTTAAAGTAACTTATTTTGCGCCTAATTAATGTGTTACATCCGACCCTGAGAATTTTAAAAATTCTTCATTCGATGCCAGTCAGCCGCTCTTGAAAACGAAAGGTTTAAACACAAGTTCCTCGCTCTACAGGGCTCCTTCCCACTTATCTAAACTTATACAAACCATGGCACTTTACACTATGGCCAGATGCATTCCATATGCCCTTGGTACCCTTACATCCCTGCCAGAGTCCTACCACCTCCACTCATTTTTCCAAATCCTTCCCGAAACGGAGCCCTATATAAGCGAGACACTTTTCTGCCTCTGCGGGTCATTTCTTTCATAGAACGTCACGCTGTCAGTCAGACAGGTGAATTTCCAAAGTCTACGGGACTTGGAAACCCCCGCGTTCCGACGCGTGACATTCGGTGAAAATACATTATAACATATAGAATTAAATCACAAAATTGTAATTGCATTCTGAATTTAATTCTTAGTAAATAACTTAATATACAAAATTCAAGGATAAAGTTATTTTCTATCAACTTCCTTTCATCTTCTTGTAACTGAGCAACGTTCCCCTTTATTCACTCAAGCCGCTCGGAGTGAATAAAATTATTGAAAGTTACGGGTAATTTTAGAACCAGAATTCTAGGGTTTGCAACAATCTTACAATAGTTAGTGGCGGTAACCTTGTATTGTTTGATACAAGCCTATCCGCTATACTAACGCGAATTACCGAAAGGTTTTTCGTTATTAACGGACTACCAGCAACTCTATAGTATTCCTATAGATTAGTCTGGTTTCCGGAGTTTTATACTTAGTTAGTGGCAGTAACCTTGTATTGTTTGATACATGCCTATCTGCTATACTAACGCGAAAGAGCTGCAAGGTTCCTTTCGTTATTAACGGGCGATCAGCAACTCTATAGTATTCCTATAGATTAGTCTGGTTCCCGGAGTTTTACCAGTTAGTGGCGGTAACCTTGTATTGTTTGATACAAGCCTATCCGCTATACTAACGCGAAATACCGAAAGGTTTTTCGTTATTAACGGGTAAACGGCAACCTTATAGTTCTGCTATAAGTTAGTCCGTTTCTCGGAACAGCCTTCATTGTATTGTTGCAATTCTTGGATTCACGGGTAAAATATTTAATTACGCATCACGGTCGCGTTTTTTTTGCCACTCGCCCCGCTCGTAACAAATGACAGTTACAAAAATATAGAAAATAATAACTAAATAAAAAGAATTGTTAAAGTCTGAAGTGACTGTGGAAGCCATTTTTTCGTTATGGTCTAAGCAGTTTGCGTAAGGGCGTACAACCATTGAGTTTTTGGATTAATTATCATGTAAGTATGAAAATGTAATTAAAAATATATGGATAGGTCAATAAATAACTATAATTTCAATGAAAATAATTTTAAAGCATATTAAAAAACATTTTACTATTAGAAATTGGTGGTCAATAACTAGGCTCAATTTTGAAGGCACGATGCAGTTGTTGACCCTGAAATAATAATCTATTACGCACGACGTTATTTATTTAGCGACATCCATAAAATGTTAAAATAGTAATAGTTACAGTTATTTTAGATTATTTTTCATAATTATAGCAATAAGCTAACATTTAATGTTCATTTTAACAAATAAAAAATTATATTTAGTTCTTAAAAGCAATTTTTTGAATAATAAAACAATCATTGTGAAAAGAATGTCAATTTCGTTAGTATTTCTATTATTATCACTATTTTAATTGAAGAATATTTAAAATGTTATTTAATTAATTCATATGAAATATTAATTAATTAAATAAAATATTATCAAAGCAAAGAAGCAAAAAAACAAAAAATTAGAACACGAAAAAGAATTGAAAAAAGCTGAAAGGTTAACAAATAAAACAATTAAAGAAACAGAAAAAATAATTAAAAAAGAAAAAGTTGAAGAAAAAAAGAAAAAAAAAGAAACAAGAGTAATTTTAAAAATTAATCGTGATTTTTTGGTTTATGTAATATTTTATAGCATGATTGAAATTACTAGATAGACCTTTATTGTGCCCTTGCGGGGTACACACGGACCTCCGCTCCGCTTACAATAATTTTCCTTTCTCCATCGCACATAACCTATCTTAAACCTATCCTTATACATATAACGCCTGGAGAGAGAGAGAGATCACCCCCCTATCGACCTCCGTTTCCGCTGCTTTTTTGCTAGCTCCTATAGCCTCCCCCACTACCCCTTTTGGCTCCCCTCCCCTCATGACCCCCCCCTCCCTTTCACCCCTCCACTCATCCAGTCTTCTCATCCATTCCCTTCCACTCCCGTCACCATTCAAAATTTCTTTCACCCTCCCTATCACTGACTCACACTCTTTCCCATTCACCTCCCTCATACACTCCTCCAACACATGCTCCCAACTCTCACACGCCCATCCACACCTTCTGCATCTCCTCTCATCCTCCTTCTCCCAGTACCTACTCTCTCTCATTCCATTTCCCATCCTGTACCTCGCCACCCTTCTCCAGTCATCCTCCTTCCATCCTTTCTTCAAATACTCCGCCATCCCTTCCGCTCTCACATACTTGTACCATTTATTGTATTTCGCCTCCTCTATCCTCCTATCCGTTTCCCTTCCCATCTCCCCCCTCTCTTCCTCCTCTATCCTCTTCCACAGCTCCTCCCCCCCTTTAACCGATCCCCCTCCTTCCCTCCTTGCCCTTATACCTCTCTTCTCCATCCATGCTCCCCTCTCCTTTTCCCATCCATACCACAAACTTTTCCTCCCTATTCTCCCCTCCAACTCCCTCAAGCATTCCCTCGCCCACAAATTCCCTCCCTTTTCCTTCTCTCAATCCCTCTTCATACATCCACGCCCTCCTTATATACCTTACACGCATCATCTCTCTTTCACATTCATCCCTCACCATGTACCCCGGTGTGACCCTGTCCACTCCTAATACCCATCTCAAATACCTCTCATGCACCCTTTCAACCTTCGCCCATTCACACCACCTCCACACTTCCGCCCCATACACCAACACCGGCCATACCAACACATCAAACAACCACATCCTCCTCACCACATCTCTCCCAAACAATCTCTTTCCCAATCCCCACATCTCCCTCATTACTACATTCGCTCTTCTCACCCTCTCACTCATATGCCCCTCCTGTCCCCCGTTCCCCCTAAATACATTTCCTAAATACTTGAACTCTCTTACTTCCTCAATTTTCTCCTTCCCCCACATCCATTTTTCCTTCCCACCCACCCTCTTTCCACACCTCATCACCTTTGTTTTCCTCACATTCAACACCAACCCTTTCTCTCTTACATACTCTCTCATTTCCTCCATCATCAACCTCATCCCATTCTCATTTTCCGCCAATAACACAATATCATCCGCATACAATAAACAATACAACCTTTTTCCCCCCACACACACACCCCCTTTCCCCCTTCTCGCCAATCTCTCCTCGATAGCCGCTAAATACAGCGTAAATAGCTTCGCACTTAGCGGACATCCCTGCCTCACCCCCCTTCCAGTCCAAAACGGCTCACTCATCTCACCATTCACTCTCACCTTGCACACTGTCTCCTCATACATTTCCCTTATCCTCTCTCTTATACCTTCACTCACTCCTCTCTCATTCAGTACTCCCCATAGCTTCCTTCTGTCCACCATATCGAACGCTGCCTTCAAGTCCATAAAACATACCACCATCCTTCCTCCTTTCACACCAATCATCCTAGCAATCAAATAATTCAACACATACACATTCTCCATCACACCCCTTCCTCTCCTAAAACCCGTTTGGCACTCCGGCAACATTCCTCTGACTTCAATTTCTTCTCCCAGCCTTCTCTCTATCACAGTCACATAAATTTTACACATCGTCCCCATCAGGGTCACACCTCTATAGTCACTCACCCCCTTCCCACACACACCTTTCCTCACCGGCACTACCACTCCTACTTTCCATTCATCCGGCCATCAATCTCCTCTCCACACCTTATTGCATACCTCATACACTATTTTCATCACATCCATCCCACCATACTTCCACACCTCATTCTCCAAACCATCCTCACCTGCCGCCTTCCCATTCTTCAATTTCCCTATCACACTTTCTATCTCCCCATCCGTTCTTTCCCTCTTCGCACCACATCCACATCTAATTCTCGTTCCTACTCCCCCCAACAATCCCATGAAGTATTTCACCCATTCATCCATCTTTATATCTGCCCCAGCACCTCCTCCGCCCCTCCTCATCTTCCTCAGCACTTCCCACACTTCCCCTTCCGTCTTGGCTGCCCCTATCATTCCCATTATCTCTTCCCTTCTTTTCTGCCTCTTCTCTTCACACATTCTCCTATACTCCTTCTTCTCCCTTCTATATCCTTCTATCCCCTCTTCCCCTTTCCTCCATTTCCTCATAACCCTTCTCACCTCTTTTCTTTTTTCCCTGCACTCCCTGTCCCACCACCTCCTCGCCCTCCCTTTCCCCTCTCTTTCCTTTTTCACCTCCTCCCTACATTTCTCCACTATTTTCCTCACTTCACCAACCCCATTCTCATACCTCTCTTTCACTCCTTCCCACTCACTCAGTTTTCTCCTATACATTTCTATCATCCCCTCATCCCATCTCGCTCTCCTTGATCCCCTTCCAATCACTACCCCCTCCGCCCCTCTCCTCACCTGCACTCCACCACAACTGGCATATGATCAGATTCAACCGTACATTCCACCTCCAATCTCTCTATCTCATTCCTCACATCCACCCCACACACCACATAGTCAATCACCGTGCACGCTTTCGCTCCCACATACGTATACTCCCCACACTCATCACGACTCATACATCCATTCATTATCCCCATTCCTACTTCCCTCAGCCACTCTAACATCCTTTTTCCTTCACCATTCACCATCCTGTCTTTCGACCTCCTCCCTCCCTCGTCCTCATCTGCCCCCTCCAATAAACCCCCTTCCCATCCCGTCCGGGCATTAAAATCGCCTCCGATCATTACTCTTTTTCTCATTTCCTCCTCCACAAACTCCTTCAACCATTCAAGCTTCTCTCCCATCCTACCCCATATATACACCCCAATTAAACTCCACTCTTCTTCCTCTATTTCCACATTCATTCTCATTATTCCCTCCCCTTTTTCACTCACCCACCCTCCCTCTTTCCTCTTTATCTCCTTTCTTACTCCCACTGCCATCCCACCCCTAGCCCTACCCTTATCAAACTCCCTCCTCGCCCATTGCCATCCCCATTCAAAATTTCCCGGCATCTCCTTCCTTACACTCCACTCATCCTTCTCTTCCACCCACGTCTCCATTAAAAACACTATATCCCATTCTTTTACTATCCTCCAAACCTCCCTCCCTTTGCTCTTCAACCCCCCTACGTTCCAGAAACCCACTTTCCATCCCCTTCCTCCCCTCTTACCCTCTGTCTCTCTCCCCCCTCCTTCCTCCTTCCCTTTGCTCTCTCTTCCCCCTCCTTTCCCTCTTCTCTTTTCTCTTACCTCACCCCCCTTTTCTCCCCCTAGCATGATTGAAATTATTTGTGTTTTACTTTAAAAAAAAAAATGTTTTTTCACAATAAATATTTAATTTATGGATTTACTTAATGCTTTAGTTCATTTAAACTTACCACTACATAACCTAACAAAGAATGTATCATGTTCAAATTCGAGGGTCAGAAACTGGGCTACTGTCAGGGTCACAAACTACAACACAAGAGATTCTGATGGTCAGAAACTGGGTCTGTGAACATCAGTTTTTAAAAAATTGATTTAAATTATTAATTTCCTTCAAATAATTATTTCATCCATGTGACCTTATTCTCAACAGTCTAAACTAGTTGATAAAATTATCAATCTTTTCTTTAAACTAAATTTTATATTAGTTATTGCAGTATAACTTCAATCGTCACTCTAAAAAGGTCAGAAACTGGGCCCTTTACCTTATACATCAACGATATCAAAGAGCTCAAAACCACTGCAGAATTAGCCCTATTTGCTGATGACACTGCCTTTATAAAGTCGTCCTTCAGAACTGACACTATTGCCGACCAGCTTGGCGATGCTATAAACAAATGTTTTAAATATTTTCATCGCTGGAAAATCAAGCCAAACGAACATAAAACTCAAGCTATTTTATTTACGAGACGTAGACCAAATTGCACCAACTTAATCACTGTAAATGGTACGCCTCTTCGTTGGTCAAAAAACATTAAATATCTTGGAGTGTATCTTGACTCGAAATTAACATTCACTCATCATATTAAACATTTGATCTTAGCCAAAAGGCCGAGAAGCGAAAAAAAAAATTATTCATCGGGCAGGATTCGAACCTGAAGCGCGGCGGAGTGCAAAAGTATAAGCCAAGCACGTATCCGCCGAGCCATCGCACTTATTCGATATACTCGTTCTCTTTAAGAGTATATCACGTACTACAGAAAAATTGCGTTTTTCAAAATGCGATTTCTCAAAATTGAGGGCCCATTCACAAAAACGCCCGGACATGACACAAATATTTTTCGATGTACTTTCACCTAATATGAAGCTCATTAAAATCCCCATGTACACGGTCGTAATGTCTCCTTGTTAGTATAAGCCTGACTTACTGTTTTTCAATAAAGTTATTATTATTATTATTATTATTATTATTATTATTATTATTATAACTAAAATGCGACATGCATACATATACGGAATAAGCACAATGTGTATTTCAATAACGTAGCATAACTAAAGTACAGATTTAAAAAATTTTTTAAAGTTGCATTATGATTAATTTTGGATTTTAGTTTTATTTTAATATCAAAAACTCTAAAATGAAATATTTTATATTTTGGAACAACTTCCTAATACATCCCGTAGAAAATACTAATTTTATTTCTATGGGGGGATGAACCCGATCTAGCGACGGTACCTGCGTGAAGCAACTACCTCAAGAGCATTGCTTTCATCATCGTTTCCTCATTATCCACTTAAAAGACGAAGTAATATTTTAAAGTCCCGTTATTAGTCAGTATATTTTACATCGATGTAAACCATCGTCATACAAAATACGTAGATGCGGGAGTAATGAGATTCGGGGACGACAAAGGGAATAAAGCGTCCAAATTGAACTGCAAAGTACAAAGGGGGGTAAAGCGTTAAGGCGAGGTAACAGGCTGCAATCAAGGCCCAAAGTTACCTCGTCAAAGGAAGTCAACTCAATTAACAGAGGGATTAGATTATAAATATTTGAGGATGGAAATGGTAATGGAGAATGTCGTTAGGAATACAAGGAGTCACTGTGGGCCCTCGTTTCGTTCAAGCAGTCACGTGTAACTTCTCCGTCCGTCGATTAAGCCGGTTAAACTGTTCGAGCCTCTCTTTAACAACTTCCTTTTTTTACCCATGTAATTTCACGGACGATCGGCTTTTCTAACGGAATCGCTTAAAGATTCTCAACTATCGGAGAACGGTTTAAAACGAAAGGTCAGAAAATGGAATACGTTTGCACCGACATTAAGAATCACGTTGCAACATTTTTTCTCCTAACCCTTTTCCTCTTTACTTTTTTCATACTAATCGTGCCGACATTTTCTGCATACCAATACTAACAGTATGAGATAATTTCATCGATGATAAAATAATAATCATATTTTTCCGAAAGGAATAGAGAAGATTATCAATTTAACACATTCGCATTAGCCATTGTTTGCTGAAACCTTACTGCAAAACGAGATTTTTTAGTGATATAAAAAATATATTTCAACATGTATGATCGTGAAAAAGAAAGAGAGGCGCGCGGAAACCCGTCCCAAGGCAGCATAAACTAGCCAGAGTAGCTTAACGTTGACAATCGCCATGGTCGGCGCGGAACCACTGCGCCAGCGACTTCTCCCTGCTGACAATTTCTCTTCACGTCCTTTTCTTCCAATTGTAAGATTCTTTACAGGAATGCTTCCCCGCCCCGATTACACATACATATATATATAATAAAAATGCAGTAATTAACTACAGCGGTGTTAATAATTGTCTTAAAAATTAATACGCTATGTATATACATATACTTACAGATAAATGCAATGATGTGTCATACAGAAAAATTGATATTATAATTTCACTGAAACGACTATTTAGCCTCACATGATACGTTTAGTCTTAAATTACTATAACTCCGTTGAAAAAAAAACTATGTGAAGCAAAACATCGAGAAAAGTTAACATCCCTTTTGTCAGCTTTTAATTTAATACGGCCGAAGTCACAGGTCTATCCATCATCCGCAGAATCTATACCTTTTAATTCCCTTTTTGCACCCGTACTTTCCGTCTACGGTAAACCGCAATTTGATCACGTCCTTTCAAAATTACACTACTTTCTTCCACCCCTACGGCCGTAGTTCACGAACAATCAACTATAATGCAATGTCGGCCCTTGCATTGTCTTCCATAGACATGCATTTATGTATGCAATATTCGGCTCTCGGGGAGCTTCTAACGCCACAGGAGCGGCCACAGCATCGTGACGTCCTAATACGCTGTTATAATTTATAATATAACCTGCCGCCAGTGCCGGTGTTCCATGGGTTTAGATCGAATTCGCATCATCAGCATCATCCACATCAGATGATGTTGATTACCGCCAGGAATGAATCGATCTTTCTGCTCCATTATTCTGTAGCTGTTCGAATTACTTTTCCTCCAAAAAGTTTGTTACTTTTGGAGAACAACAGATCGTAAAATCATGGTTCGTCGGACTTACAACAATAAGATGGTGTTTTGCAAGTGTGGAGAAGTATAATGGAAATTTGAATGTTCCATTTGGTTTCTGATAACACTGTTCAACAAATTTGAAGCTGTTTCCTGTTTTCCTATAGCCACTATATAATTCTTATAGAGTTCGTCGTCCTGAACACGAATCCGGCAACCAAATTTCTGGATCACCCTCTGTTTTCGAAAAAAATCAGCATTTGTAAAAACGGTCGTTTTCGGAAAAGAAGCTGGTATTACGTGAAAACTAAGAAACGTAGGTTGTTGTTCTTGGTCTCAAAAAATAGAGGAGTGTTTCCCGCGAATGAATATATAAGCATATTATAATATTCCGTATTGATTAATAGCAGTAAATCACTGTCAAAGTTAAAAAACGAGCGAATTCGCCAATTTTTTACGCATTCACTTTGCATTTTCACGTAGAGGACTGTTGCTACCACAAATTTACTGTACACCATTGGATTCTACGTACATTTCTGAATAAAAAACAATCAGCGGAAATTATCTTAACTGTTTTCGTTTCGGCACAATTTAAGAAAATATCCATCCCGAACGTTTTGTCACTACGACGCCATCGCTCCTTGTAAGCGCCGTAGCTACCCATAATGCTTTCACGGGCCCCGCGCATCGATACATTCTGTTGAGTTAGAATTCTCTATCCCTTTACTAAAGTGTAAGGTAATACTTATTTATTTTTTTTTTCTTAGAGGAGAAATGCTTTACGCACACTCGCAAATGTCTTAGTTGGCGGATAATGTAGAACTTCGTAGGCTTATTGTTTTCGTATACGCCAGTCAAGTCAAGGTCTTGCTCGACAGAGCCGTTTCTCGAGCTGCGCCGCCTCCTTCACCTACACATACAGCCGAGATGTCACTGATTCACAGACACTCCGGCGGCGTTACGGTCGTACCTACTGGTACAAGCGTGGTAGCATGTGGCGGTATATTGGGGCGACATTTATATTTTAAAAATTTTGCGACAGCAAAATGCCAAACTTGTTCGCCTCAAAGAATGTAGAATAATGTAAGAAGTTATTAGGGCGATACATTGTACAATGTTGTGTTGTCTTTTAACAGTAAAGAGTTAATATAGGTTTCCACATTACCCATGGAAATATGCAAATGCACTCTTTGTTACAAAGTTATCTTCTGAAAATCTATTCCACTGTATCAATGTCCTTTTCCGCTGAATCGTTGTCGAGAAATCGCATTAAAATATAAATGAAGAAAATGTTTTTTAACAATCATACAGATGAAAGAAACCGTTGAGATACATCTCTATATGTAAAATTGACAATACTTTGGCATTTTATTACAAAACAACATTGAAATTAAACGAGGCAGAACCACTCTTTGTTACTAAGAGCTTCTTATAATTAATTATGTTTTAATTGCTATATTAGAACTTTGCGTCCAGCATTTTGAGACGACTAAAGTTACTGAAAACATTTTCAAGACTGGCACAATGAATTGTATACCACTTAAAAAAAACGCATTGAAAATAGTACCTCATGGGTAATGTGGAAACCTATTACTTATCACTTAGTTTACGAGAGAATAGGCAGTATTGCAAAACATATAGCCAAGACAACCGCGGCGGCAACAATGTGTTCTTTTACGCTGGGAAACCTAGCGTTCTATTATCGTGTAGTTACTTTTAACAATTTGCGCTAATAAATGATTTACAACTATTGGTGCTAGAACACAATACTATATTTAGTCGTAATGCATAACGTAGTGGTTAATTTCGGTAAAATCGTCGCCAGAAGC
Organism: Cerceris rybyensis; assembly: GCA_910591515.1. Classification (NCBI taxonomy): domain Eukaryota; kingdom Metazoa; phylum Arthropoda; class Insecta; order Hymenoptera; family Crabronidae; genus Cerceris; species Cerceris rybyensis. The sequence goes on along the minus strand of OU342796.1, from coordinate 617,444 downwards.
CCAAAAATATTAAAATATATTAATTGTACTTTATTTAACACATATTCGAGCATACTTTTTCACTAATAATACTTTTGTGTTAACCTACATGCGATATAGTGCGGTGTGAAATTGTATTTCGACAAATAACCTTAATCGACGTGCCACGCACGACGTTCTGATCTCCGCGACTGACGCGCAAGGCACGACTTTTCAGTGCGACTGATTGACTACGAATGTCGCCCCGAATAAGCCCGTGCTCATGCCAATAGGTCCGCTACTATTAAGGGGAGGCAAAGTCAATCAGCGAGCTCTCGAGTGTATAGGAAGGAGTAGCAGGCGGAGCAGTTCGAGAAACGGCTCTGTCGAGCAAGACCTTGACTTGACTGGTATACGCTATGAAGTCCTCTCTGCTTCATTCTGCTTCTCTCTTTAATTTAACTAATAAAACAATACTTGCCTTAAAAAATAAACGAGAATCATTTTATATGGGATAGCGGCAATAAATTGTTATTCTCATAAATGTTAAACACCAGGAAAAAATCGAAGGGGAGAAAGTTGGAGTATACTTTTTGCTAGCAAAAGATGATAACGAAATTTTTTGTTTATTTTAAGTTAACAACGAAAATTTTATGGATTTCTATATTCATAAATAAGAGTAATAAATGTAATGTTTCGCAATATAGGCTAACAAGGAGACATTACGACCGTGGACATGGGGATTTTAATGAGCTTCATATTAGGTGAAAGTACATCGATAAATATTTGTGTCATGTCCGGGCGTTTTTGTGAATGGGCCCTCAATTTTGAGAAATCGCATTTTGAAAAACGCAATTTTTCTGTAATAAGTGATATACTCTTAAAGAGAACGGGTCTATCGAATAAGTGCGATGGCTCGGCGGATGCGTGCTGGCTTATGCTTTTGCACTCCGCCGCGCTTCAGGTTCGAATCCTGCCTGATGAATAATTTTTTTTTTTTCTTTTCTGTAATATTTCAATCCTCCTAAATATCATTTAATTGAAAATTTGTATATCGATAATATATTATAACTTTTAAAAAATGTTTACTACAAAATTACATTTCTTGGATGCAAGCAAATAAAAGGGCAACTGTTTTATTACCTGGTTCGCTATTCGTCACAACGAATATATTTACCGTTACGGTACTTGTGTTTTATTACTTTACCGTAAACTTTTTGTAACTTTTCAAGTGTTCGGTAAATATTTCAAAAGCATTCTTTCACAATTTTAACGTGATCATTAGTTTCCTTGCAACTACCGAAGTGAAAGGAAGCGTTATCCAGTCAAAGAATTTCTTTTGACTATCATAGTGTTATTTACATTGAACATTATTTAATCTTTCTGTAAAAATGCATTGGCACATAATCAATTATGTGCACCTGTTTTTGAAGACATGTTGAAATATGCTTGGTTTGCTTCAAAATTACTTTCAACTAGAAAAGTTTTTATGAACGTAAACCAAGCATGTTTTCCGTCTGAAATTTCTAGATCCAAATGTTCTTGTTCGAAAGCAGCGTTTATAAAATGTTCCTGGTGCCGGAAATTTATATGTTTTGTGTGTTTTTATGAATCATTTCACCCTAACACTTGCGAAATCAGTAATTTAAATAGATAGATAAATATATTAGTTTTAATCTTTTCTGAAATCAGTTTTTTAAAGCGTTATCTACTTATAAAAAAAAAAAAAATTACTCATCAGGCAGGATTCGAACCTGAAGCGCGGCGGAGTGCAAAAGTATGAGCCAAGCACGCATCCGCCGAGCCATCGCACTTATTCGATAGTCCCGTTCTCTTTAAGAGTATATCACGTACTACAGAAAAATTGCGTTTTTCAAAATGCGATTTCTCAAAATTGAGGCCCCATTCACAAAAACGCCCGGACATGACACAAATATTTTTCGATGTACTTTCACCTAATATGAAGCTCATTAAAATCCCCATATCCACGGTCGTAATGTCTCCTTGTAAGCAAAATGTATTTAACTACACTGGAATATGAACTACAGACGACAGATGAAGAAAATGTATTTGCAAAAGAATGTAAAATAACAGATTTTCGACTGTTAGCATATCGGCGAAATTGGTTTGCCGCTTACCGTGTTAATATGTTTAATCGTACTTTATCATTCTGTATTATTATCTATCACAAATAAGAAGTTGCGAAATGTGCATAAATTCTTCTACTAAATTGTTACTTTGACGGATGTAAAGAACCACAGATTTTTTGTTTGTTCTACCTCGCTTCTGTTTTTTAAGCGGCATTTAACTTTTCTAGACATTGTATGTCCAAGATTCTGAACAGATCTCACTTCCGTCAGAATCTCGTACGAATAGGTCGTATTGAAACGTTCAGACAGACTTTGGCTTACGCCAAATTAGTTGCTTTTTCAGTGTTGTTACTTTGCTTTGTTCTTTATTCAGACTGTTAGTGATACATTTTACCATCGTTTTTCTCGTAAATGGTGTTACGAACCTTAGGAGGGGCATTTGCATTTCTCAATGGATGCAGATGTTCCTTCTTATTTTCACAAATGAGGTCGAGATTTAAGTCACGTACGTTTCAAAAGGCACTAGCTTTGAGAATGGTATTTATTGCAAACAGATTTTGTCCTTTCTTACCAGGCTGGAGAGGCATTGGATTGTACCCTTCTTTGGGATATTTATTGCCTCTTCAGCCCTCACTAGTGCACGACGTGCCTTATGTCTCGGCAGGGTTTTCTAGACCACCCTGGTATCATTCATGCACAAAGGAGTTCCAAGAACTTTGGGACTTTCGCCAGGGTTGCGTCTGGAAAACCTCAAAGTCAGTGTCCTTCTTCTCGTGCCTCTCAAGGATCCCTCTCCTTATCTTCGCAGGAGAGGGAAAGTTTATAACTTTTTAACCCCGAAGGAGGTAGGGAGGAGGGACAACCCAGCACCTTGGAAGGGCCACCTTAAACAAATTCAAGGCCCAATCAGGGCATTTTCCATCTCCTCGCATGACACTGGTGATTGGATTTTCAGTTCGTGCCGAGGAGATATAAGGCCAGACAACATGGCCATTTTCAGATTTATCTCTCGATTTACTCTCAAAGATTTATTCTCAATACTCACTCATTCAGATTTACTCTGAGATTCACTCAGGATTTACTCATTCAACATTCAGTCAAACATCTTTACCGGTATCTAATTTCACAAGTTCGACGCAAAATTAGTATAAGTTCTTAGTTTTATCGTCACAGTGTAAATATAAGTGAAAGTATTAAAATTATACAATAAATTATTTTTCAATCATATTCAGAGGAATTCCTAACCAGCCTATCATAGAAACTTAAAAATACAGTCCACTTTAAATCAATAAAGAAATCCTCAACAAATGGCAAGCATTACATAGAAACCAAAGGGGTGAAATTCCAGCACAATTTACCAATTTTTTCTTTATTCATAACAATATGTAATCTTATGACTATAAAATACTCGTAAATGCTATTTTATAACATGTTCCACATATTTCTTTCATTTCAAATCTTCTAAATAAAGAAAATTTCGCTATCGTATTCCTACCAAATATACTACAACATTCTCCCCTTTGATTTTTTTTCTTTTGTTTCATATTTATGAAAATAATGATAATAAGATTTATCGCGCACATATAAAAGAATTCTTATTCATTGTTTGAAGCGAGTATTGTTTCATTAGTTAAATTAAAGAGAAAAGCAGAATGAAGCAGAGAGGATTTCAGAGCGTATACGAAAACAATAAGCCTACGGAGTTCCACACTATCCGCAAACTAAGACATTTGCGTGTGTGCGTAAAGCATTTCTCCTCTATAAAAAAAAAATAAATAAATAAGTATTACCTTACACTTTAGTAAAGGGGTAGAGAATTCTACCTCAACAGAATGTATCGATGTGCGGGGCCCGTGAAAGTATTACGCGTAGCTACGGCGCTTACAGGGAGCGATGGTGTCGTAGTGACAAAACGTTCGGGATGGATATTTTCTTAAATTGTGCCGAAACGAAAACAATTATGACAATTTCCGCTGATTGTTTTTTATTCAGAAATGTACGTAGAATCCAATGGTGTACAGCAGGGTAGACAAGCTGCCGTGTATGAAAAAGGTCCGCAAACAGCGCCGCTTTTAACTGAGCGGAGAACTAAAGGCAAAAATTTATGTATAGCATACCTATCTATATCAATATATATACAGTGATTATATTCTAAAGTTGGCTTTGTTTTCTTTACAATTTTATTTTTAAATTAAAATAACAACGTTATGTTTCAATCAACTATTTTTTATTAACATTCACAATAAAAAAGAATTATAATATACATAGGTGTACATAGGAACACATACACTTTCTAACCTCTGTTTTCTTTACAGAAAATAACCGACCGTTTCTTCCTTTGTTTCATACTTAAAAAGGGAAACAACTTAAATTATAACAGTATTTTAATAATTATAATAAGTATAAGAACTATGAAATAAATAATAATTATGTCTAGAATTCTTTTGGCTACACGTTTTCGTCTTGAGCGATTTACTCGCGGTAACAGAATCATACCGATTCTTTCTTGCTAGTGTTTTGAAATTCTTCAATTCGGTGTGTATGTGTGAGTAGCGTCACTATCGCCACCTGCTAGCTGAGCGGGGCGTAACTCGGAACCGCTGAGCCCATTACAGCTTGTCGACCCTGGTGTACAGTAAAGGGTATAGCAGGATAAGGTGGTCAAAAGTGCCCTTCAACCGATTTCAATGGGGGTGGTCTCATTCGATAGATAATGCTCGCCGATCATTGTGTACCAAATTTTAACCCTTTATCTTGATCGGAAGGGTAGTTATGGGTAAAATTTAAAAAACAGGTTTTTGGCCCTTTTCCCCCATTTATTGAGGTGTAAAAAATCCGAAAAATTCTGGCATATTCTACACGGTACCGGACATGTTGGAGAATTTTTTCAGATTTTTCCGTCGAAGTACCTAAGCGTGAAAAATGGGCAAAGTAAAAAAAAAAAACGGAAAAAAGAACATTTCGTATCGAAATCTTCGAGGTACAACTTTTTGTTTTATATAGTAACAATCTAACACCTACGATTATTATCCCCAATTTTTTTCAGATTTTTAAACCACCTGCGTCATTATGAAAAAAATCGAAAACCGATTTTCGGGACGTATTTTAGTCTAAAACGCAAGAAGTAATTGTTATTTTTCCATTATTTTGATAGAGTATGTTCATTTTGTGGTTTTTAATGTTTTACCATTACAGATAATTTCATAACAATAAAAGGAATTGAGATAACTCACTTATCTGTAAACTGTGTGTTTCATTATGTACCATAATTTTGAACGTTCTTTCAACAGCAGCAGTGGCGACGCGTCTAGAGTGTCTGCTCTGGAACCGCTATGAACTTTTTGTCGCGGGTTCGCGTCCCGGAAGGTATATTTTTTTTTTATTTTTTTTTTAATCTGTAAATGCATAAAAATAATCAATAATCATTTTTAACAGCTATTGCGATAACCCTATATGCATAAAAAATGTATATCGTATAGAAAATAGTTTTGGAGCATATCTTTTGTTTTGCCGGCTCTCTCTAGCAATACGTTATCCCATGGTTACAGATATTTTTAAACATTTAAATTACGGAAATGTTAACTTATTATGGTATATAAAAATGTATATTCGGCACTAAAGGAACGGAGTTTATACCTTGACAAATTCCTGCCGAGGTCATGTTGAATGAAAACAAAAGTTCCTTTCTTTTGGTAGATTATTATTTTTCGCCATGAGTACTAGTTTGTTATTTGTTCCGAAATCATATAGAATAAATAATACGTTTGAGGGCCATAACTGTACAATAGATTAATTCGTTAAAATTGCTTTATTGTTATATACGAATTTACTTCTTAAGCTTTTAGATATCTTACTGATGAGCATTTGTATCGCTTTCAGAATACCTTTAAGAAATAGAGGCATATAATTTAGTTTGCAGGACTTTATTATTTTATTGCGCCTGCTCCAATATCACACGAACCCTTTCTGTCCGTAAGCCTTCACTAATGACCTGCTGGCATTGAAGGTTTGGCGCAGGTACTAAGCTAATCCCCTATAGGTATTTATGTTATATTGGTCAATTCACTGTTAAATGGTTTCTGTCTCTACCTAGTCACATGGAACTGTACATAATTAAAAAAGTACAAATATTCATAAATGGTAACATACCCAGCATTAAATCGGTTTGACACATTCGAGACAATAGCGGAGACCCAACCATAAACTGTCTTCCTTACGCTCATTTCAGAATTAACAAATTAAAAATGGCAATATAATACAAACCAATAGAAATTCATATTTTCCAAGTTTCGAACATATCCCCTCCATGTCAACGATTCTTCTTTGAATATAAGGGAAAGAAACATGCAAGTAAAGTAATCATTACGTGCATATACTCTGTTAGTGCAAGTGTTGTGATCTTTGGTGCCGAATATACATTTTGATATACCATAATAAGTTAACATCTCCGTAATTTAAATGTTTAAAAATATCCGTAACCATGGGATAACATATTGCTAGAGAGAGCCGGCAAAACAACAGACATGCTCCAAAACTATTTTCTATACGATATACATTTTTTATGCATTTAGGGTTATCGCAATAGCTGTTAAAAATGATTATTGATTATTTTTATGCATTTACAGATTAAAAAAAAATAAAAAAATATATATACCTTCCGGGACGCGAACCCGCGACAAAAAGTTCATAGCGGTTCCAGAGCAGACACTCTAGACGCGTCGCCACTGCTACTGTTGAAAGAACGTTCAAAATTATGGTACACAATGAAACACACAGTTTACAGATAAGTGAGTTATCTCAATTTCTTTTATTGTTATGAAATTATCTGTAATGGTAAAACATTAAAAAACACAAAATGAACATACTCTATCTGGACGGGAACGATAAAAACTTTGAATAAAGTTGCGTCCCGAAGAAATTTTGCACTGAAGTGCCTCTATGGTAATACTTCTCGAAGGACCACCCCGTTTTGTCGGTAAAAATGGGGAAAAATAAATATTTGTAACTTGTGCGTGGACTGGTAAAATGGATGTACTGTATTCGTTCTAAGCTCAAAATGTCCAGAATTACAAGCAAAACTGTCTGTTTAAACGGTGCAATGCGCCCCTCTCTTCGACTCGTGTACGAAATTTCTGATTTTCGATGGGGGTGGAGAATCATGAAAGTAAGCAACTATTGGTTACTAGAATAATTTTCTCCACCCCCTTGAGGGTTAGAAGAGAGGGAAGGTGACGACATGTAATTAGTACCTGATGGAGGATTTCAAAACTTCCATCTGCTCACGAGCAAGACCCAAAGTCCCGTTAGAGTCATCGGTAGGTGTGCACAAAATTCCTTACATTAATTATGTACAAATAAATACAAAAACGTGCACACCCTGACCGAGCCCCAGTCGCGCCTTCGGGTTTATTGCCGAAGACAGATGTCGACCAGACCTTTGCCGCTCCACCAGGCCCAAGGTTTATGATTCCTTAACACTATCAAAATAATGGAAAAATAACAATTACTTCTTGCCTTTTAGACCAAAATACGTCCCGAAAATCGGTTTTCGATTTTTTTCATAATGACGCAGGTGGTTTACAAATCTGAAAAAAATTGGGGATAACAATCGTAGGTGTTAGATTGTTACTATATAAAACAAAAAGTTGTACCTCGAAGATTTCGATACGAAATGTTCTTTTTTCCGTTTCTTTTGACTTTGCCCATTTGTCACGCTTAGGTACTTCGACGGAAAAATCTGAAAAAATTCTCCAACATGTCCCGTACCGTGTAGAATATGCCAGAATTTTTTCGGATTTTTTACACCTCAATAAATGGGGGGAAAGGGCCAAAAACCTGTTTTTTTAGTTTTCCCCATAACTACCCTTCCGATCAAGATAAAGGGTTAAAATTTGGTACACAATGATCGCCGAGCATTATCTATCGAATGAGACCACCCCCATTGAAATCGGTTGAAGGGCACTTTTGACCACCTTATCCTGCTATACCCTTTGTGCTAGCAACAGTCCTCTACGTGAAAATGCAAAGTGAATGCGTAAAAAATTGGCTAATTCTCTCGTTTTTTAACTTTGACAGTGATTTACTGCTATTAATCAATACGGAATATTATAATATGCTTATATATTCATTCTCGGGAAACACTCCTCTATTTTTTGAGACCAAGAACAACAACCTACGTTTCTTACAAGGGAACATATCGAACTCGAACACACCGATTTTGATGAAATTTATGTCAGAGGTAGTCCTCGTAAGAATAGTAGACACATATTTTTTTTTATCGGCAACCATCCACTCTGAAGGGGTGAAAACACCCCTCAAAGTTGAGGGCAGGAAACACATTTTTGGGAATATCTCGGTAACCAGGGTTCAAAAAAATTTGAATTTTTTTTCAAATTGTTTGTTTTTCGACCAGGAATTTAACTGTGTAAGAAAAGTCGCCTAAAAGTTATTTGTTTAAAAAATATATTAAAAAATTAATTTTTTTTTGTTAATATCTCCCAGAAAACATTCGCAATAAATTAAATAAATTTATGTACACAAACTATGGTCCAAATTAGCGGATACGTGTTTTTGGATTTTTTCAATTTTTGACGATATGGGTCATTATTTCGCGTTTAACTTTTCACGCTCCGTGCGGGACTGGTCGGTCGAAATGGACTTTTTTCATAACAAAGCTGATTTTATTGCCAAGACTAGTATTCTAATAATTTATGTGAAAGAATGTTAAACATACAATAAGAACGGCTAGTGTAAAAACCAAAAAATTATGATTTAGAACTATGATTTAGATCATAGTTAACGTACATACCTACTATTCGATAGCGGAATAAGGCTGATATCTGATAAGATAAAATCAACGCAAAAATTCAATTTTTTAATACACGATTTGTTTAAATGATATATTTAAATTTGAATTTTTTCGTTAATTTTCACTGATAAGTGTTATTCTGCTATCGTATAGCATGTACAAAAACTATGACCTGAATCAGTGGATACGTGATTTTTTAATTTTTTGAGCTTTGACGCTAATCGTTATTATTTGATGTTTTAACAAGATTATTAAAATTCTGGTCTTTGCCATAAGAACATCTGTGTCCTGAAAGAAGTCCACTTCGACTGGGCAGTTCCGCACAGAGAAATTAAACGAAAATGTACTCCTTTCAAAACAAAACTGATGTAGTTGTAAGGACTAACAGTTTACGTATATGACAAAAGGAAAAATCGGAAAAGTATAAAAAAAAAATAAAAAACTTTATTCTGTATAGCGTTCACAGTAATGGTATTGTACGAAGAAGTGTGTTAAACATAAATGTTCTTTGCACCAAGAACATTTAAGTGTGATCACACAATTGTACTGGAAACATTTCATATTTTCTAATTGTATGAAAGAAAAGTCCACAGGATGTTCGAATGCTTCAGGTCGTTCATCTATATAGCCACAACTGAATCACGCATATCGAAATAAGTTTTTCAGTAACGCGGACTATATAGACTAATTTTTATGATTTCATTTATATACTTCCGGATTGTTACGATGTAGAACTACATGGAAAACAAGTCTGCAATAAAATCAGCTTTGTTATGAAAAAAGTTCATTTCGACCGGCCAGTCCCGCACGGAGCGTGAAAAGTTAAACGCGAAATAGTGACTCTTATCGTCAAAAATTGAAAAAATCCAAAAACACGTATCCGCTAATTTGGACCATAGTTTGTGTACATAAATTTATTTAATTTATTGCGAATGTTTTCTGGGAGATATTAACAAAAAAAAATTAATTTTTTAATATATTTTTTAAACAAATAACTTTTAGGCGATTTTTCTTACACATTTAAATTCCTGGTCGAAAAACAAACAATTTGAAAAAAAAATTCAAATTTTTTTGACCCCTGGTTACCGAGATATTCCCAAAAATGTGTTTCCTGCCCTCAACTTTGAGGGGTGTTTTCTCCCCTTCAGAGTGGATGGTTGCCGATAAAAAAAAATACGTGTCTGATATTCTTACGAGGACTAATTCTGACATAAATTTCATCAAAATTGGTGTGTTCGAGTTCGATATGTTCCCTTGTTAGTTTTCACGTAATACCAGCTTCTTTACCGAAAACGACCGTTTTTACAAATGCTGATTTTTTTCGAAAACAGAGGGTGATCCAGAAATTTGGTTGCCGGATTCGTGTTCAGGACGACGAACTCTATAAGAATTATATAGTGGCTATAGGAAAACAGAAAACAGGTTCAAAGGGTCTAGCCGAATAAGGGGGTCAAAAGTGCCCTTGAGCCGATTTTATTCGACGATGGGTCATTTGATAGGTGATCATGAAAAACCATTGTAGACAAATTTTTAATCCGATACCTTCACCGGGAGAGTAGTTATGTGGTAAAATCGAAAAATCAGTTTTTGCCTCATTTTCCCCAATTAGGTAATATGATGTAAAAATTCCAAAAAAATTCTGACACATTCCAAACATGAATATACACGTTAGGGATTTTTTTCAGATTTTTCCTTTGCAAGTTTCACTCACGAGAAATGAAAAACCAAAAAAAAAAATTTTTAAACATCGGTTTCGTATTGAAATATTCCGAGCACAAATTTTTCCTTTTTACAGTAGTTGCATAATGTTATCATGGATATACCCTAATTTTTTCAGATTTTTTGAGTACAGTGCATCACGGTCGGAAAAATCAAAAACCGATTTCAGGGACACATTTTGGGCTGAAACTCGCCCATTATCTGCCATTCTTGCATGATTTTAATACAGCATGTTCATATTGTGACCTTCAATGTTTCTGCATAGAAATATGTAGATATTAAAGAACAATATCGGGATAATTAAATAAATTGCTGATTGTATGGTCGTTATAACCTAGAATTTTAACCGATCTTTCAAAAGCATTAATGGCGCAGTGGCTATGGTGTCTGCCTGTGGAATCGCTGGACACTTTTTTGTCGCGGGTTCGAAACTCCATGTGGGTCTTAAGTTTTTTTCTGCCATTTTTTATTTTTTTTTATTTAAAACTTAACAATATTCAGTAGTAGCTTTAAAATGTTTCACAGATACTTCTGAAAATAATTATACTGAAAAGTTTTTTTTTTGCCAAAGCTCTCGAAAACCTGCCGCACTATTTACTTGGTTATATGCAACTCTGTGTTTCAAGCCTACATACTTCTTGTTTTTGCAAACCAAACATTTCAATTAAAATAGACTTTTCAACAATTCACAAAGAGTTTCGGGCCAAAAATTAGCACCTTTTGAAAGATCTTTGCGCGTAGTCAGTACGATCCCTGTTGCCGATCGACAATTCTATTGATACGTACATGGTAATAAAAGTTATATCATGTTAAAAGACATATTTATGTAACTGACATTTCCTCTCTAAATCGTGGTGTGCTTTTCGAGTGTCGATATGGTTAAAGCGCGAAGCATTTGAAATTCACTCACTTCGTATTACCTAGAGTATGCGAACGTAAGCGAAGTTCCATCGTAATAAAATCATTTTTTTCTAAAGAAAACGATAACAAAGGGACGGTACTTTCTTGTGGAAGGATTTATTAGGATGCAACGGCATCCATTGTCTGCCGGAAGGAACACACATACAGAAAATTGTCTTTTTTTTGTGAGTACGGCTCATCAATGTTCAGATTTTTTCCATGTAAAGCCGGTCCATCTAGACATCTATAGCAGCAACGTAATAAAGCCATTTATTTTCTATTCTTTGTATTTTTCTTTCCCATATTTCTGCGCAGTATTGCGCAAATATTAAAACCATAACTAACACAATGTGTATTTATGTTTATACCCTTGAAGAAGACTTAACACTTTATCGGCCGGTAGCCTATTAATAGACTTTCGAATCCAACGCTTTTCGACTTTTAACTTATTGATCGGTTGACGCGGCAATTAATAAATTCTTATTTATCATTGCGAATTACTGTGCAAGAGACTCAGTAACGAGAATTTATCATTTTCGAAGAGATATTGGTATCAGGGAATGTTGCGTGTCAAAAGTACGCGGTCAGGCCTCGACTGAACCTGTTCGGGTTGTAAATTCGAACCCTCGCTTGATTGCCGCGAGGTACGTAAATCGCCAGCGCTCCCCGAATTTTTTGTTGGTGATGAACGTCGCGAGGTTTTTTCGGGGTGGAGTGGAAGGAACTTGGTTGATTGAATCACTCCGATTTAGATTTTCGGACTTTAATAAAATGACTGTATAACTGATATAACAAAGAGAAAAACTTAACAGAAATTTGAACTTGGCTACTCCTGATTGTCGAAGAAAGAGTTGTTTAGCGTGTGAATGTTACGGAGTGACTAACTCTTCCAAAAATTGGAAGAGTCCTCGTAGAGCGAAAGTATCCCTCCACCGCGCAGTGGAACGAAATGGGTAATCTAGGTGGAAAAAAATCAAGTCTGGGATTTGAATTTTAATAATCTTATCTTAATCTAGAATGTTTGCTGAGACCAGTGATAGCAATAATAATCGATTTTGCAATTAACTAAATGCAAAAATCAGCGCTTAAAAACAACAAATTTCAACAGCGCGAGAACGTACAAATACTTCTCTGAAATTAAGATACTGTTAGAGGCATTAATAATTATGCGAGACTTTTTATTTTTTGCACAGTTTATCATCATTGGTTAATCTTGAAGTACCCAAAACTATTTTTCGAAAAATTATTTTTTAAAGAAGTTATGTAAGTTTTTTTAGACACATGTTTTACGGAGGAATTTGTAAACTTTAGCAGAGAAAAACTTATATTGTTCCTCCTAGTTCCACCTTGAAATTTTGAGGGTAATTAGTTTGAACCTTGTAGTAACAGCTTCTGCAAAAATCGGCTGCGCCTACCTGCGCCTTTTGTTGTTATAACTTTCTAAAGTTTATGTGACACAGCACGGCTGGCGACTTCCCGTGGAGCACGCGGTCACAAAATGCCCAGATGTCGTCGACGTAAATATCGTTCAGCAATTATAACATCTTATTGGCAACATTAAGAATGGAGACTTCTGAAATATCACTTTTATTGCTTAATTGCTCTTATTGTTAGTTTGCCATTAGAGACTAACAAGCTAGGTAGTTAGGGTGAAAATCACGGTACACGGATCACTTAAACAATGAATAACTAAAAAGTACCGAAAAGAACCGGGCTGAAACTTTACATATATATTCCTTAGACTATGTAGAAGTATTTAACGCAAAAATTTCATGCGCGTACCTGCGCCCTTTTATGTTATACCTGTCGAAATTGAGGGATACCGTTCGGCTGTTGAATTTCACCGTGGCGCGCGATCCACTTAAACAATGAATAACTAAAAAGTACCGAAAAGAACCGGGCTGAAACTTTACATATATATTCCTTAGACTATGTAGAAGTATTTAACGCAAAAATTTCATGCGCGTACCTGCGCCCTTTTATGTTATACCTGTCAAAGTGAGGGATACGGTTCGGCAGCCGGTTCGGCAGTAGCAAAAGAAAGACTTTAGTAGGATATTTTTCATTAATTATCTTTTTAACATAAAGTCCAACAAAAAAATGACTTATGCAAAAGTTTCTATATTTTTTCCGTAGAATGATAATCCGCAAAGAAAGTTATAGGTTTTCGCATAAAAAATGGAGTTGACCTTTAAATAACATTTAAAAAATATAATAAATAAAAAATTAATGTTACACCGATATTCTTTCCACGATATTATGCAACTTTTGTATAAAACATTTTTCTCTAAAATGAACGGTTTTCGAGTTATTATTTTTTTCCACCTAGATGGTCGATTCGTTCCACTGTGCACCGTCCGGACACGCCCCCAAGAATAAGGCTCGCACGCCAACGGAAACAGTGGTCTGTGTCAACACCTGAGATAGTTTCTCACTATTTCCGAAGGGTGCGAATTCCCTAGAGAAATGTCCTCAGGCATCCCTTAGACGGTTGGAGGGCATAGCGGTCGAGTGCGCGCGGAGTGCGGGCCCGTGCGTCGCCACCTCGGTTAGGGACCGAGGGTGGTCGACGAGGGTGGTGAGGCCGGAGACTTGCCGGTGCAGGACAAGCTTTATGGTGCGGCTATTATCTATTGAGGCGCGAAGGAGTGAACTAAGGTGGCGAGCGTCTGATGCGCACGTGGGCACCAGGATGGTAGGTAACCCTCAAAAATAACTTTGCAGCTCGCACCAAAAGCCCATTATCTCTACGAAAAGACATCTGCATGCCAGGAAAACACTTGGGCGCTAGGAAAGGGACCTTGAGGCCCTTTGTTTGCGAAAGATGAATTATGGTTACGGTTTCCCGGACATGCAGCGTCGATTTTTAACATAAAAATCCGCGAGACAATGAACCGCCTGCGCTCGACCCTTGAAACCGTTACTACACGTTTAAGGGTAGTATCAGGGAAGTATTTTCGGCCAATTGATCGGTCAAAAGTGGGTAGGATGTTTAAAAAATACCGATCGATAAAGTGATAATTTTTATTTTTCTGATGACCAGAACAGTTCGTTTCTGACCCATGGTTGCTCTCAAACATTTTGCCTACGTAACAAGACGAATACGATTAGCCGATAAAAAAAATTTGCTACCCTTTCCCGGATTTTGCGGCCGGTTTTTTTCGCAAATCTCCACCGATCCAGAGGTATAGAACAACCCCTGAAAGCCATGACCATTAATTTGTTTTACACCCTGTACTGTATGCTAAATGTTATATATTGTATTTTCTTTTCACTCGCGCCCGAGGTATTCGTGTAAAGTATAATTTAATCGCATAATCTTGATCGAAGCTCGGTAGAACGCATCGCTAAGCATCGGTGGAAGGTATCTAAACGGCAGCCTTTGAACGCGAATCACAGATGAATGTGATATGGTGCGTACTGACCCGTCAGCGACTCGTCGATTAGACGAACGCTCCTACGCTCCCTACAAATACTCCCACGTTGAACATCGCTCGAAACGCATCACCTTTCGGCTCCATTCCTACTCGTAACCGTGATTAATGCTAACTACCCGCAACCCATGCAAACCGTCCTTCATTAGCGGTATCAAGTCTTTGCCATTGGTGTTTTTAAGACCGAGAAACCGAATTTTACTTCTTAATACCAACGTGGACTATTTCTTGCGGAATTAAACTTTTACTGTTGCCGGTAGCACGATAGAATAAGGCTAAAAATTACTGTTGCGTTAATGGATGGTTATGATTCTTATGAAAGAAAATAGCAGAAGTTCAAGGAACATTAAACGTAACGGATTATGATAGGTAGGGAGACAAAGGCTTGTGCCTAGGCTGGTGGTCGAGTTTCGGAGTCCGAGTTTTGAATTTTGAATGTGGTGAAAATATGAACTTTGAAAATTTCTTTCTTCAAGGGACACCCTCATTAGTGAGCGAAAATACAATATACAATGTGATGCTAGTGTATAGGGTTTAATGCAACTGGATTGACAGCCGAATGAAAATAGGGAGGCGAGCAAAATGTACTCCCCTTGTAGATTCTTGAGACGTCGATGTCTCCTTGCCTTTCCCTGCATCCTCGAAAAGCCCTATGCATGAGCAGATCAAGAGCATCGTCGTCTACGTCCAAGATGGTGGAGGAGGATTAGCAACTACAAGGAAATTCCACTCGCAATTCACGAGATACCAAGAATCCCTGAGTCTGTTCAGCTCACGCGTATACCAATTTCGCTTTTTAAAGTGGATAATAGGAAGTCCCTAGGTCCGTGTGCTCGCATCCGCTACTCGGTGTTTGCATGGACAATGTCAACGCTGGCTGCTTGTCAACGTTCTGGAAGAGCCCGACAATTGGCATTGAGAGGAAGACGAATAAAGAATGTAATTCTCGATCACTGAGGGTCCAGAAGCGACTTCAGTGTATCAGAAACTAATTGTTTCTCAAAAATGGCAACATCCCGACCCGTATAATAAACTCGACGGTATTAAGGTGTAATGCGCAAGAGCTTGGATTCCCAATTAGTGGCATAGACTTCAAATCACCATCACATTTCAATGGCATTTTTTCGAAATTATTATTTATTATGTAATATTCAGGTTCGATGGTTCAGAATTCGCTTTAACCCTTTCGCTTACAATGTCGTCTGAGAGACGTTGTTCGTCGATTGGTCCCAACGTGAACAGCACACGTCAGACATGTTAGACGTCGATTGAGTAAAAGGCGAATAACATGATTTAGACAGGTCGTATGTCTACGGGATATCTTAATAATTTTTTTGATCGCATTAATAATTTATTCAAAGTAGTACATTTCTCTTGTTCACCGATGAACTGTTTGTACTCGTGAATTGTTCAACGTATGACATATATTGCTGTTGATTAGAGCACAGTTCATCAGAACTTAAATCGTAAGGTAAGGGGTTAAACTGTAGGTCCTAGACTAAATAATGAAAGCAGTTAGAGATAAAGTGCAAAATAACAACAGCAAAAGGAGTCAGCGTATTATTAATTACACTGTTCAACACGATTTTTTTTCTCAAAAATCCAATTGGTGATCCTCGTAGAGTTAGTCATCCTAAACACGAATCCGTCAGCAGAATTGCTCCACCACCCTCAGTTTTTTAGTAAAATGAGTTTTTGTAAAAACACCAAATTTTGGCAGAAAATGAGGTATTACGCGAAAAGTATAACGATGCGAAGTTGAAATTGGTCTTAAAAGATAGAGGAAATCATTCCGAATATTTTAGTGTATATATTTATTACAATTGGTTGTTGCAATAGTAACATGTGACCGTCAAAGTTTAAAAAAGTGCGGATGCGCGAACTTACTATGCTATACTTTTACATTTTTATGAAAAGTTATTTATCTAGTACGAATTTACTATACTGGATCGCATTCCTTAGACATTTCTGAAGAGAAAACTGTCTCCAAAAGTTTCGGGAACAGTTTTCAATCCCGACGGGTCGAAAAAATATCCGTCGAGAACGTGTAATCGGCGTTTTGTCGCCATGCTGCTGTTCTACGCGGGCCTGCTGTGTGACAGTGCCGTAACTACGCGTTATCGACGCCGATCTGACAGTACCATCCGAAGGGCGCTCAACTCTGACAAATATAAATAAATAATTGTTTTTCTTTTATGTTTTAGTTAGAACTCTGATCTGTTCTTACAGTTGTTTAAGTGTTTCATGCTAAGCAGTTGAAAATGCTTTCCTTTGTTTGGAATAAAATGTATGCTCTACGGGACACTATGTTCTACGCAGGCCGCCTCTTTGCCGGACGTCTGCATGGCATGTTTCAAGTGTCGAGAACGACTTATTGTTAGAGCAGATATTTTCCAGAACCCAGTTTCACTAAAATTTCGTTTCTCACGACTCTTTATACCGTAGCCATTTCTTGCCGTTTATCCTTGCACCCATAAATTAACGTTCTTTCTTCGTCTCCTACGCTTCTAAATTCCCTCGACTTCTAAATCGCCCACTTTTACCATCTCCAACTTTTTTCTAACAAATAAAAATCAATGACCTCTCTCTCACAAATTCTTAAAATCACCAATAGCAATTAGTTCCAATTTTGAAGACTAAACTTTTTTTCTCCCGAGACATTGGTTTCCTGCACTTCCTTGATTCAGTATAACTGGAAATAGAAAACAATCTTCGCATTTGAGAAATGAAAACAGCCTTTTTCAGGCGAACTTAATTTTAAGTGTTAATATATATAAATAAGTGTTAAGCATATAAATAAAATAAGTATCGACATATCTATATATATATCGATAATCATCTTATTTTGTTTATACACTTGATTCTAAAATAATAAATTAATAACAAATTATATTTAAACTTTATAGGAGAAACTTTTTGTGTATATGTATAGGCAGATTTAAGTGGCAAGTGGTTCATACTAAGTGTCAAGTGGTAATTGTTTTGTATCAAGTCTAAGTGTGTGTCGTTTACTGCACTGTTTCGCAAGTCCAAAAATCAGCCAGACTCTTTCTGTTATGTTTGTGGAGAGGTGGTACCAAAATCGCAACGACGAAGTATATCACCGTTAATAGTTTGCGGTGACCAAATTATAAATAATATTTTTAAACAAAAATTAATGAAAAATAATTGATCATTTATATTTATTAGAGTTGAGCGCCCTTCGGATGGTACTGTCAGATCGGCGTCGATAACGCGTAGTTACGGCACTGTCACACTGGCGGCTCGCGTAGAATAGCAGCGTGGCGTCGAACGCCGATTACACGTTCCCGACGGATATTTTTTCGACCCGTCGGGATTGAAAACTGTTCCCGAAACTTTTGGGGGCAGTTTTCTCTTCAAAAATGTCTAAGGAATGCGATCCAGTATAGCAAATTTGTGCTAGATAAATAACTTTTCATAAAAATGTAAAAGTATAGCATAGTAAGTTCGCGCATCCGCACTTTTTTAAACTTTGACGGTCATATGTTACTATTTGCAACAACCAATTTTAATAAATATATACACTAAAATATTCGGAATTATTTCCTCTATCTTTTAAGACCAATTTCAACTTCGCATCGTTATACTTTTCGCGTAATACCTCATTTTCTGCCAAAATTTGGTGTTTTTACAAAAACTCATTTTACTAAAAAACTGAAGTTGATGGAGCAATTGTGCCGACGGATTCGTGTATGACTATTAATTCGTAGAATGACTAACTCTACGAGGATCACCCATTGGATATTTGAGAAAATAAAAAAAGTTAAAATTTGTTGAACAGTGTTATGTATGACTGTGCAACACACGACAGTAAATCACGTCCTGTCAAATTAACCCTTTTGTTGCTGCACGTGACTATAGTTGTTGCTGCGATAATTTGCATAAGAAGAGCGAGTACAATTATTTATTAACATATTTTGCATAAAATCATAATAATCAAATTATATTAAAAAATTTCAAGAACTTTTAAATCTATTGTTATCAAAGCATACTCGTTCCTTCTTTCATAGTTTCTTTTTTATTTTCACAACAACATTTAGCGGAAATGTATATTAAAAAAAAATGTACTAAGACTACAAATTTTCTCGAAGTTACTTTTACGGAAAACAGAAGTTACTTCTGCAGAGTTAAGCGTGTTCCTTAAATTTACCGTATATGTGTATACTTTGCGCGTCAAATATACTGAGAATCTTTTAAAATATACTGGTTCGTACTCAGTTTTATCAGTGCTTTATGCGCGCGCTTAGAAGGTCGTATCGAATATTGATACACCATTGT
This sequence comes from Cerceris rybyensis, assembly GCA_910591515.1. Classification (NCBI taxonomy): domain Eukaryota; kingdom Metazoa; phylum Arthropoda; class Insecta; order Hymenoptera; family Crabronidae; genus Cerceris; species Cerceris rybyensis. The sequence continues at coordinate 598,236 of OU342796.1, read as the reverse complement.
CCATACAGTATGAGGAGTATCAATATCGATGTGTCCGCTTTCTGCTTCCTCGCTTTTGCATGCGCCATTACCAAAGAAATTTCTCTGTGAACATTTGCACGATGTGGAAAAACTTTGACGTTATGCAAGCAGTAAGTTTGACTGACGAGCGTAAGCTTGAGCTTTCGTGGGATTGGCAAACCATGAATTCTTTGCACGTTTCTGTGGTAAAATTTTCTAATGAAAAGATCATCTTTGAGATGAAATTACTTATAAATTTAACAACAATGAACTGTTAGATCAATATTATGTATCAAAGTTAACTCATTTCTCTACAATAATGAGTGGTACTTGTAGCACAAAGAGAGAAATTGAGACAAATAAGTGTAGGAATACATACTTGTTACGATGCGATGGTGCCAATAAGTCAGACGTATTACTGATTAAGGTATATTAATATAAAGATTACAAACAAAAAATAAGAAAATATGAGTATAAACATTTAGAAAAATAATAGAGAAATGAAATACAGCAGTATGGTGTTTTCGCATCTTTTCATGTTCACATCTCTTATCGAACTCGCTGCGTCCTACTGTCCTCTCGTCTTTTATTTTTTTCGCATCATCCTCTCTCGTTCTCTCTGTCCCTCTGTCATTCTCTCACTCACTCATTCAATCTACATTTCCACATAAATATATGTGCCCATAATTATGAAAGTGGTTTAAGTCATATATTTCTTGTTTCGAGATATTTAATGAATTGCATTTGAATGAATTAAAAAATATTTTTATATTATGCAACATCTTAATTTAGAATTTTATTAGTCTTGATTAATGGAAATTTATTACAAATATGAAATTTTGCGTGAATTTCATACATAAATGATGTTTTTAAAGTTGGAATTGACTTTGATCATTTTCAAAATTAACTGAATGGCATATAAATGACTTAATGTAATAAAAAACTGCGAGTTTTATTAGAAACAATAATTTTAATGAAATAATTCATGAACATTTATTAATTGTTTTTAAAATTTTAGGCTTTTAGCATTATGAGTTTTTACGATTCTTAAAATGTTCCTGAAAGACTGGAGGGATGTATGGTAGTAAACATATAACATATTTATGGTTTGCTTCCGTTACTGGTCTAGTGGTGGTATATAATAGAAGTAATTTAATATTTTCGTATAGTGTTGGTCTCCCCCTTTTAAGTGAAAGATCCAAAACGTGGAATTTGGAATCATCTAAAGAAGTTTTATCGAACATCTTATAAGGTTCATTTTGCAAGAATCTCATCCATTGAATTTGCAGCCAAGAGACAGATTCGTCCGCGGTATTTTCTACTCTTCTAGTCCTTGACTCTTCTAGTGGTTTCGGTGAAATAAAATCCGGCTGCGTCATTCGTTTTACCGAAAATGTATTTCTTCTTTTACACTTTTCTATCAATTCATAGTAATGCTCAGGATTGCGTAAGTAATTTATTTTTCTTATTTTCATTTCTATCAACCCAAAATCACGGTCATTCGGTAGAAAGAATAACCAGATACCAAAAATTTAAAGGTATGTTTATATAATTTTTAAAAATTTTTGACTTAGACCACTTTCATAATTATGGGCACATATAAAGACAAATATTGTCTTTAAAATATAATCGGAACATGATAAAATTTCTTCGTTGCTATTAATTTAACTTTAATTCGTACGATATACTAATACATTTTTATTTCAGCAATATAACACTACAACTACTAACAATAACGCGGTTAAAATGATTGTTCCCCATTTTTTTTAAATCCTCTCAATTAATAGCGGAGCCATACAGTAAATATTTCATGTTTATCTTATAAGGTAAAAATTAACCGGTAATCTTTTCCACCTTTTGATTTTTCTTTTTGCAAAGTACAGGTAACCCTCCTATAACACGGCATCTCATAACACGGTTTCGCTATAACACCAATTCGGAAATTGCGGAAACCCCCCTACAACACGGTATCCTATAACACGGTTTCGCTATGTTGGGATTTGGCGGTAACCCGATGAGCCAATACCGGAAATCTGCGTGCCCTCTTTTCGGGTTTTGGCTTGCCGCCGCTTGGTCGGTTGGTGTTCGCTTCATTATCGTTTGTCATGGTATAGTGTATTATCTTTTTCTTTGTACTATTATAATTAAAGTAATACTTATATTGGATTTGTGTGCCTGAAATATACAGGGTGGTCCACACAACGTGTGCACCGTTAAAAACTACCAAAATATGCGTTGCACAAAAAAGTTTTTATATAGAAGTTGCATGGTCTGAAGGGGCACATTATATAGTGTAGTTATTTTTTTTATAGATGGAGGCGTTTCGGAGATTTGAAGGTCAACTTTGTTTTTTTAAATGGAATGCTATATTTTTTATATCAAAATATGGAAGAATGTCGAATTCTGAGTAAAAAAGTATTGACATTTCTTTGCCCTAAACCTAATAACTAACGAGTAATTTCACTTTATTTCCTGAAAATTTTCATCGCGTAATATGAAGTTAGAAATTCGACCTTATCACAGATTTCCGCAGGACAGCTATGTTTACGTGACAGTGTTTACTAATATGAGTGACCTAGTGGCTTAACGCAACTAATGTAAATGTTCAAAGTGATATCCATTGGCATTAATACAGTGATGCAATCTATTAACTAATGAAGAAACTGCATTCTGAATCATATCCGCACTGACAAGGGGAGGACCAGACCCGGGGGTCACCGATTTTGATGAAATTTGGTACACGTGTTCTACTTGGAAAATCATTCGACCCATGTTTTGCCAAAAGTGTAGATAAGTCCAAATTTTTGAAAAACTCAAGGTTACAAAAAAATTTTTTCCGATCGACTTGAAACTTTGTAGACATGTTCTACGAGCAAAATTAAGGTATACGTATTGTTTTATTTCGCTGTAAAAACATTTTTAAAATTACTAGGTACGATTAGTACCTTAGAGATAAAACTGTTCTCAACAAAGCGGCGTAGCTGAGCGGATGAGGTAGCGTACTGTGGGTACTATGGACGCAGGATCAATTCCCACATGGTGTTTTTTGTATTTTTTTTTTAAATTTTTTATCTCTCTACAAATACATATAAATTATTTCTAGACAATATTTTAAAACCGTATGTACAAAATAACAAGTTTTGTTTACTAACTGACTCCTGGACCGGCTAAACTGATGGTAGCATGTACGACGAAAGATTTCATAATGACCGTATGGAGTGCACTTTTCAGCTACAAATTGTACTACCGCAATGCACATCCATCTGTCAACCGTGCGATGTCTATTTTTGTCGGCAGGTAAAAATTTTGTTGAAGCAAATACAGAACGCCCCGTCAGTGATACAAGAAAAAAGGTCCTTGCATAAAAGAGCTGATCCAATTAAAATACATGCAATAATCCATAACCAACTATCTGCTCCGATATATACAAACATGATACAATATGCGTGGTATACATCGAAATTAACACATACACGTACCATATTTGTTAACGTTAACCAAGTTTGTTTTCCAAAGTCGGATGTTAATAAGAAATGTACTTGCAACGCCGTATCCTTTATCACAGTTCTTGGTGTGAATATCGTTTATGTTTTCAATGTTTCTACGACGAGTACCACCCGCACAAGTATGTAGTTTTTAATGAGAAATAAATTATTTTTATTAAAATACAAAATTGTGAACTTCATAGTAATCATAACAAGAAATCCATAAATAAAATAGAACATAACGCGCAATTTAAAATGTATAAATTAAATACTAGACCATATTAAAATAAATAAAACATGTGACGTATGGAAAACGATGATTGAGATAAAAAATTAAAAAAAAAATACAAAAAACACCATGCGGGAATCGATCCTGCGTCCATAGTACCCACAGTACGCTACCTCATCCGCTCAGCTACGCCGTTTTGTTGAGAAAAGTTTTATCTCTAAGGTACTAATCGTACCTAGTAATTTTCAAAATGTTTTTACAGCGAAATAAAACACTACGTATACCTTAATTTTGCTCGTAGAACATGTCTACAAAGTTTCAAGTCGATCGGAAAAAATTTTTTTTTTGACCTTGATTTTTTCAAAAATTTGGACTTATCTACACTTTTGGCAAAACATGGGTCGAATGATTTTCCAAGTAGAACACGTGTACCAAATTTCATCAAAATCGGTGACCCCCGGGTCTGGTCCTCCCCTTGTGAGTGTAATGCATGCTTCACGAATACGATGTTTCATATTCTCAGATGTTGTTGGTGGTTCACGATACACTGTGTCTTTTAATGTGCCCCACAGAAAATAGTCTAAAGGAGTAAGGTCCGGTGAGCGTGGAGGCCACATAAATCGTCCGCCACGACCAATCCATCGATTAGGAAATTTTCTATCCAGTACTTGCCTTACATTACGCGCGTAATGTGCAGGACAACCATCATGTTGATACCAGATTTGTGTAAGGATATTTAAAGGTACATTTTCCAATAAAGATGGTAAAGTGTCATTCAAAAAGTTAGCATATTTTTGTCCTGTTAGTCGATCATTAATAAAATATGGCCCAATCAATTGGTTGCCCAGTATTCCACACCACACATTAACGCTCCATTGACGTTGGTGGTCGACTTCTCTCATCCAGTGAGGATTTTCTGGTGCCCAATAATGCATATTTTTCAAATTAATCTGCCTGCGATTAGTAAATGTTGCTTTATCAGTGAACAAAACTTTTTGTAAAAAATAATTATCACTGTTCATTTGATGCAGGAACCACTGGCAGAACCGAACGCGGTTTTCATAATCCGTTCCATGGAGCTTCTGATGAAGTGCTAGGTGATAGGGACGATGTTTTTCATTATGAAGAATGCGTAGTACACTTGTTTTGCTAATTCCAGATCTTCGCGAAATCTGTCGTGTACTAATATGGGGGTTTTCTGTTACCGCTGCTAGGACAGCAATAGCATTTGCATCAGGAGTAGCAGTTTTCGTTAAGTTACGTTTAGTAACATTAAGACTTCCGGTTCGTCGAAGCGATTGACACATTCTCTCAAATATGGCTCGAGATGGCTGATTTCGTTCAGGATACCTTTCGGCATAGATGGCTTTGGCTCTTATTGCATTTTTATGGCACTCACCATAAACTAAAAGCATATCAACTTTTTCGCTATTACAAAATTTCATTTTTACTTTTATCTGTCTGGTAAATACACACAACACCGAAGGTAACTTCAATACTGGATTACGAATATGAAGACGATTGCGAATCATGATAGATGTTGTGTTGATAAACACTGTCACGTAAACATCGCTGTCCTGCGGAAATCTGTGATAAGGTCGAATTTCTAACTTGATATTACGCGAAGAAAATTTTCAGGAAATAAAGTGAAATTATTCGTTAGTTATTAGGTTTAGGGCAAATAAATGTCAATACTTTTTTACTCAGAATTCGACATTCTTCCATATTTTGATATAAAAAATATAGCATTCCATTTAAAAAAACAAAGTTGACCTTCAAATCTCCGAAACGCCTCCACCTATAAAAAAAATAACTACACTATATAATGTGCCCCTTCAGACCATGCAACTTCTATATAAAAACTTTTTTGTGCAACGCATATTTTGGTAGTTTTTAACGGTGCACACGTTGTGTGGACCACCCTGTATATATCCCTCCTGCGCATATCGGCTTAACAGGTTATGGGCCCAGGACCCAAAAAGTAAAAGGAAATCGTTATAGCGTAAGTTAATCATTTTGTGAGGTTAGAGTGACCGACGCGCCACGTGTAAACCCGTTGAAAATGAATGCTGGGAAGATTGAACACATTTACAAGTTAAATAGTACGAACTATGAGACATGGAAGATCCAAATGAAATGTGTATTAAGGTATAATGATCGTTGGGGCTACGTAGACGGAAAAATAGTGAAGCCCGAAGTAAATCCCTCAGAATGGATCTTCAAAGACGAAAAAGCGTTAGACCTCATGACGCTAAGCGTGCAGCCAGATCAATTAAACTACATAAAACGTGCGACTACATCCTCAGAGGCCTGGAATGCGCTTAAACAAGTCTATGAATCGAAAAGTCCGATGCGGCAATGTGCACTTTTTAAGCAATTGTTTCGTCTTAGAAAGTCTCCCGAGCAAACCATAATAACGTATATAAACGAATTTATAAAAATAGCAGAGCAGCACGAGGAATGTGATTTGAAATTGCTAGACAATCTGCTTCCCATTTGGCTATTGAATTCCCTGCCGTCCGAATATGAGACATTCATTATAGCCATTGAATCGAGGGAAACAATGCCAAATTTAGAAGAGTTAAAAACCAAGCTGATCGAGGAGGAAGCAAGAAGAATGCAAACAAGCGAACATATAGACACGGGTATTGATGAAGCATTATACACACATAGAAAAGCTACACGGAAGAAGGAAGTCCCAGAATACAGTGCTCAAAGATACCAAGCCAAGAAGCCAGAATTTAAATGTTACACATGTGGGAAGAAGGGCCACATAGCTAAAAATTGTTGGATGAAACCGAAACAAAGATTCCGAAGAAATGAGAATGAAGAGGCCATGACAGCGAACGCACTCAATATAATAGCCCAGAAGCCAAACGTGTGGTGTCTCGACAGTGGAGCGACTTCTCACATTTGCAACAATGAAAATAAATTCGATAGTGTCGATCGAAGTGAGAAGGCTAAAATGTACACAGCCACAAAGAACAGCGTTGACTCTGAAGGACGAGGTGAAGTTAGAATTAACGTGCAGACGTCTGAAGGAAATTTAAGCAACATTAAGCTGGGTGAGACAATGTTAGTTCCTGAATTTAAGACTAATTTACTATCAGTATCCAGTATTACTGACCATGGATACAAAGTAATTTTTAATAAAGATAATGCCGTCATTAGACGCAAGGATGGCTCAGTAGCGATGACTGCAGTAAGAAGGAATAGTTTATATTTAGTTAACGAGTGCCATAGAGAATTTGCAGGTTTATCCAACGTACACCGAAAGAATTTGCTAAAGTGGCATCATACATTGGGACACATCAATTTTGAAGATTTGAGAAAAATGAGACGAATGGTGAATGGCTTACCTGAAGAAATGGAGCAACCGAATACTGTCTGCGAGGTACCTATGTGCTAAATGTAAGATTCACCAATCACCATACACATCCTCAGATACAAGGGAAAAAGAGATTCTTGGGTTAATCCATAGTGATATATGTGGACCTATGCAAACGTCGTCGCTAGGGGGAGCAAAGTATTTTGCTACTTTCATTGACGACAAAACTAGGTATACAGAAGTCGTAATGTTGAAGCAAAAGTCAGACATATTTCAAGCCTTTAAGAATTATAAGGCGAAAATGGAAAAGCTAACAGGTAGACCAATAAAAGTAATACGCACAGACAATGCGAAGGAATATGTTTCCAAGGAATTTACGCATTTTCTTACAAAAGAAGGAATCAGCAGGCAATTATCTGTGGAGTATACGCCGCAGCAGAATGGCGTGGCCGAAAGAGCGAACAGAACTCTTGTCGAGATGAGCAGATGCATGCTGTCTCAGGCAGGACTACCGTTCGCCCTGTGGGCAGAAGCTGTGAACGCAGCGGCTTACATCAGAAATCGATGCTTAACGAAGGCCCTCAAAGGAATTACACCTTATGAAGGATGAACTGGTAAGAAACCATATCTTGGTTATCTAAGAACTTTCGGTAGTCGAGTGATAGCATTAGACAAGAGAACCCAACATAACAAATTCGCGCCAAAAGGGAAGGAATTTGTTCTGATAGGATATTCCCAAGAAGCGAAAGCGTACAGATTGTGGGAGAAAGGCACAAAAACAATTGTAAAGCGTCGAGACGTGAAGTTTATAGAAGACGACGTCGTAGAACCACAAAAGCTGTGTGACAAAGAGTACGAGATGCCTTTGATCCCATCCCAAACTTCTGACCGAACAAACGTACGTGTCGATACGGGACCGATCCAGAAGGAACAGGACGAAGCTGAAAGAACATCCAGGGATGCTAATCCTGAAGCGGAAACCATCGACGAAACTACAAATGCCACTCCCAAGCAGGAAACGCGTCATATACAAGAAAAGAGGGAACGTGGTCGACCGAGCCTGGTGAGAACTGGAAATCCTGGACGTCCACGAAAATTGTTTCATCAGGCAAATGTTTCTGAAGACCTGAGGTATTCCACACCAAACAATGTAAAAGAAGCGATGGAGAGTCCCCAAAGGAGTTTATGACTGGCCGCCATGAAAGGAGAATATGATTCCCTGATGAAGAACAACACTTGGTCCTTGGTGAGTAAACCCAAAGATAAGAACCAAACAAATGGGTGTTTAAGGTTAAAGAAAATGCGGATGGGTCAATTGAGAAATACAAAGCCAGATTAGTGGCACGAGGCGACCGGCAGAAAGAACGCGTTGACTACCAGGAAGTCTTCTCGCCAGTCGCAAGGTACGAGAGTATAAGGACCTTTCTCGCATGTTGCGTGCAACGTGAGATGCATGTCCACCAGATGGACGTCGTGACCGCGTATGTTCAAGGAAATCTGAACTCCGAATGAATTCTATATGGTGCAGCCCGAGATGTTTGTGGATCCAAATCAGGAAGATAAAGTTTGCAAACTAAATAAACCTCTTTACGGTTTAAAACAAGCCGGAACAGAGTGGTACGAAAAGTTAAACAATTATCTAATCAGTCTTAATTTCCAAAAAACGGCCGCGAACCCCTGCGTATATGTGGACTCGAAGGAAAGTAGTGATGTGATTATAATAGTTTATGTCGATGACCTGTTGATAGGATCTAGAGATCGCAGAAAGATAAGAAATGTAAAAGAATTATTAAAGACAAAATTTAAGATGACAGACTTAGGAAATGTGCAAGACATACTAGGTATTCACGTGGAAGGAGAATCGGAAACCGGTGCAATTAGATTGTCTCAGAAGCGATACATAGAAAACGTGTTAGATAGGTTCAAAATGGCAGATTGTAAAGGGATATCTACACCCTTAGAACCGAACGAAAATTTAGCGACTAAATTCGAGTCCCAAACAGTAGAGGACGAGTCCGAAATGCGCGAGAAACCGTATCGAGAGTTAGTGGGGTGTCTTACCTATATATCTTGCGAATGCGATGAGACCAGATATTGCCTTTGCTGCGAACACGTTGAGTATGTATTGTGAAAATCCTCGCATGTCTCATTGGAATGTTACATACGGCCCGGAGTCTAAGAAATTTAGACTCTCCAGCTCGGGGCCGGAAATCTACCACTTGTGCAGCCGGACCCCTCGATCAGTCCCGAAGTCGCTCTGTTTGCTTAGAATAATTATGTTAGGAAATAGGAACTCGAACAGGCGAATGACCTCTAAATAATAAGACAGCTTTTCTATTACACCCCTCGGAAATTTCTGGAAATAGTAGTACCCCACCACCTTTTTCGACCTATAAAAGATCGACTGCAGTTCATGTCATGGGCTTAGTTCACTGTAAGATCGTCACGTTGTTAGACCGATTAAACTACGCGTATAGATCTTATTGTTAGACGAAACTTAGAGTTCTCGCTACGACATAACCATATAGAATACGCGTAAAGTCCGCGATATCTATTAGGCATTTTTTGTTCTAATACCCCGCATTTCCTCAGTGCGTCAAAATAGAGAGTAGTGCAATTAGGTGCGTGCGAATACATTACACGACTCCACGTAACACCTTTGTACCACACACATACAGTACACTTTAACTGTAACCAGCCATTTATACGAAAATATAACTTGTTCGAGTTTTGATCACTTCGGGTTTAAATCCTTTACGACTACCTATTAGAAATCTCCAGCCTGCGATCCCACAGCAATACATCTTTACCGCTCAAGGTGTATTGCAACAATTATAAAGTTACGTCAGCCTTACTAATATTCCTGTGGCATTCTATGTTAATCACTCGAGATAGTCTACAAGTGTTCCAACCTCCTGTGGCATCTAGTGGTAACCATACACCGGATAGTCTACAAGTGATTCAACTTCCTACGGCTATCTCGTGTCTCCTATACACGAGATTGTTCGGTACTAACAACTTCTAAAAACCAACATCCAAACGAACACTCTACCTTATTCTTTTACCTCGGCCACTCGCAACGCTCCTGGCCCTGGCACGTAACAGGGAAAAGGCTAAACGTGTTCTAAGGTATTTACGTGAAACGCATAATTACGCGATCACATATTCGAAAGGCGAAACCGAGTTAAAGGCATACGTAGACTCAGATTGGGGCGGAGATGTTCACGACAGACGATCGCGCTCCGGGTACGTAGTAATGTTAGCTAATGGACCAATCAGTTGGTGTACTCGCAAACAAAAGTGTGTAGCTTTATCGACTATGGAAGCTGAATACATTGCTTTATCCGAAGTGAGTAAAGAAATCGTATACTTAAGAACGTTGGTAAGGCATATGAGACAGAAAATAGTAATTCGTGAACCAACAAATGTATTATGCGACAATCAGAGCGCAATCGCTTTAAGTAAGGATAGCGTATAATACCATCCTAGAAGTAAACATATCGATATACGATATCATTTCTCCCTCGAAGTTCAAGAGGCTGGTGAAATTGACGTGCTTTATACAAATACTCATGAGATTACTGTGGATGTGCTAACAAAAGCCTTGCCGAGGGTCAAGCATATTAAATGCGTAGAAATGTTAAGGCTGTGTTAAAGTTCAAATGTATTTTTCAATTTAATTTAGAATGTATGATGCACGTGGTATGCTATTTTGTAAACTTAAAGTATACAGCGTATTGACTCAAGGTTAAGGGGGTGTGTTGGGATTTGGCGGTAACCCGATGAGCCAATACCGGAAATCTGGGCGCCCGCTTTTCGGGTTTTGGCTTGCCGCCGCTTGGTCGGTTGGTGTGTGCTTCATTATCGTTTGTCATGGTATAGTGTATTATCTTTTTCTTTGTGCTATTATAATTAAAGTAATACTTATATTGGATTTGTGTTCCTGAAATATATATATCCCTCCTGCGCGTATCGGCTTAAGGGGTTACATACAGTTAGAATTTTCAAAAAATCGATTTTTTTTTATTTCATTTTTTTTAATGTACATACATTTAAGTTCACACCCAGAAAATTTCAAGTCAATCCGTCAATTGTTTACGAAATTACACGCATATTTGTAATGACGTGGCACAGCGTTTGAAAGTAGGCGGCCGTAGTGGCATTGCTAACTTAGAACGCTGGCCCTTTTATTTACCCGCCTATTGTAAATATTATAAATATTTATCAAACTGGCAAATATTAACCCTTTCGCCACTACGGGTGACTATAGTCAGTATCGTTCATAAAAAAATTATGCATACATTATTATGAACACAAATCAATTTCTCGGAATTCGTTAAGCCGACTTGGAACTGCCGAGAGTCAAACTCAAAAGCAATTACAAGACGCAGTTTTTTTTTCTGGGCCACATATTACTATTATTGCTCAACGGACAAAAAACCTCAACACGAGAAATGCCCGATCGGACCAGAGTCATGGTGCAGTTGACAGCGGCCAGTAGCTGCGAATGAATTATCCACGTACCATCATAATTATCCGTCATTACGACAAGATGTTGCTGATGCTCTACTTCCGATTTATACAGATCTCAGCAATGAGAAATTATTAGAAAGACGTGTAGGTGGTTTCACCCAAAACAATAACGAGAGCTATAATCAACTTATATGGAAAATCTCTCCAAAAATAGTTCCGGCCGGTTCGAAAATTGTAGAAACGGCTGCATACATAGCTGCCGGCATATTTAATGAAGGTACAGCATCACTTTTGTATTATATGAATGCAATTGGGATTCCACTTGGGCCCAATGCGTATTCATATGCCGAAAGAGAGGATAAACAGCGCGTGAAGATCTCCGACCTCAGAGCACATGAGAGCACACGAGAGAGAAGAATGGTCCGTAGACAACACTAACTCGAGTTATTAGAAGCTGCCGAAGGGGCGGAGGGTGTATTATATGGCCCTGGAATAGACGACTCAATATAAGTTAAAAAAAAAAGTTTTTTACCCAATGTAAAGTGATTTGAAACTTTAAACGCGTTTTTCTCGAAACTGTGTTCTTAAAGTCGGTGACCAAGATTGCTCGGAAACGGCTGAACCGATCAGTCTCAAATTTGAACACAAGTTTCTTAAGTATATTTTTTAGTAATTAATCGAAGCTTTTTCCTCACCGATAAATATTTCTTTTTTTATAAACAATTTAAGGCCAAAATTTTGGCCAAATATCGATTTTTTTCTTCTAGAAGCCGCCATTTTGTAACCAAAAGTTATTTTGCTTATTCCTTCGATTAATTACCAGATTGCACATTCCTTTAACGAAATCCATTTGGTTTTTTCATTTTGGATGATCCAGTCCAGAGATATCGTGGTCACCGCAAGACGCCTTTTTTGAGAGGAGCTCCTGGAGATCAGCTATAGCAGCTTTCAAAATGATTATTTTTACTAATAAAAAATGTGAAAATACAGTTAAAAGTTACCATAATATGTATACAAATTTTTACGTTAACAAATTTTGAAAGTCTTCCCAGTGTAGTACAAATTTATTATAAAAAGGTTTTAAAGAAATATAATATATTCTAATTGCGCAACGCTCTGAACTCTTCGATGGTTTCGTTTAGAATGCCGCTTTCGGTACGCCGAACAGTTTTTCAGCGTCACGACCCATCGCCTTCCTCGACCCTTTGTATATATCATACTTCCAATGCTTTAAACAAATCCTCAAGTGGCATCGACTCCAGCGACGCAACGGCTTCAAAAAAAATTCCTTTACATTCGGCCAGACTGACTGTTCCGTCGCCCTCGACGTTCTTTTCCTTTTGAGTACCCTATCTAAAAGAACATCCGCAATTAGTACAACCAAAGACTCGTAACACATGTGATATTTGATCAATCCAGACTTCAGCCAGCAGGTGGAGTGATCAATTCCACCCCTATGACTTCAGCCCCTCTCGATACAAATACCGGCAACTACAACCATGCAACTAAGAATAACGTGGACGTCCATAAGGCCATTGTAATAAAAAGAAAGTACGGTCACTAGCCTTGCCAGCGACGTCGGACAATTAAGCCGGTGACCAGCTGACTTAATCCAACAACGTCACTGACTCCGACTATTTCTGGTCCCGGCCTCCGCCCAGACCCTCCATCTGATACAGGGTTGACCATGCCCCATATCTGAAAGATCTGAACTCGACCTGGGTCCCGGCCTTGCCCGTGCCCGTCAACGAACACAATTTTGACCCAAAATTGGTCCTCAAGGCCACGGACTCCGACCAAATAACAGGTGTCGCCAACAGCAACTGCAACCATGTCCTGGTGCAAAATCATCCTGTCTACTGCATGGCATCGAAGGTGACCCATCGCTTCACGCTGTCGACTGCCACCACACCGCGGCTGTTGGGCGACTTTTTCATATCCCAAAAATCCAGGACCTCGCACCGATCGCCTCGCAAGACGGCCGCTACCTTGAACGGTCCCTTCGCCACAGCCAGCAGCCTCCGACTCCCTCCAGTTGCCCCTGGATGAGCCGCAACCATAACAACATCTCCTATGCTCGGGATGTTCCCTTGTTAGAAAGCTCGCGCCGCTTCGCGTCAAATCGTCGCTTCTGCTGCGCCTGGTCAGCATCTGTAGCAGCTTTCGCTGCATTTCGCATCTCTTGCAAATCCACTTCGTCCAATGTACTCGGAACTTGAGCCAAAAGTCTCGTGCCCGCTGAGCTACGTGGTTTGTAGCCGAACAATAGTTGCATAGGCGACTTCTGGGTAGTTCGATTAATCGTACAATTAATCGCACTTTGGACCCGCTTCACATTCTCGTCCTACTGCTCCTCAGGCTCACCAGCACAAGTAGCTGCCAAAGAACTCAAAACGGTTCGATTTAGTCTCTCACATTGACCATTTGCTCGAAAGGTGGCAACCGCGTTGAGGACATGTTTAATACCGTGGTCCTCACAAAAAGTCGCGAAGGAATAAGAAGTGAAAGCCATTCCCCAATCACTTACTACACGAGATGGTACCCCGAAAATCGCAATTAGTTGATTCAGCGTACGCAGAACGCCTCTTTTTAAGGTGTCTCGAACAGGCTCAAGCATACAAAATTTTGTGAATCCATCAATGATCACGAGAATTTGCGTATTTCCCCTGCGACTGCGAATAAATGGATCAACATGATCCAGGTGTATGGTATGAAATGGCACTGCAACTTTCTCAATTGGATGCAATAACCCGGTTTTCGTCCACCCAATGTTTTATAATACAAACAATTGAGACATGATTGAACATACTTCACGACGAACCTTCTCATCCAATTGAACCAGTCATTTTCTCGCACCTTTTCTAAGGTTTCTTTTTTCAAAGCAAAGTGCCCTTGATCATCGTGACAATATCGCACTACATTAAAACGCGACATTTTAGGAACTACCCAGTTATTTCCCAGAACTGTTCTACAAAATATGACACCGGACTTAACAATATATTTATCAAAGTATTGTCTTGTTTCCGACTGTACGTCACCTAATTCTAAAATTTTACGGATAATTTCAAGATCGGGGTCTTGAATTTGCGCAAGTTTAATCCATTCGGCCTCAGTAAGATCAATGATACAACACTCCACTGGATTTCTACTTAAATATTCCACGTGAGCAAGCTTTGCGCCCGGCCGATAAACAATGTCAAAAGTAAAATCTTGCAAATACACCCACCAACGAACTACTCTAATTGTAAGTTGAATATCCTTTTTTAGCGGGCGTAGACCGAACCGTACTGCAATCGGTAACAACTGTAAATTTAATCCCTAATAAGGAAACTCTAAAGAATTTTAAAGCGGTAACGACTGCCAAGGTTTCTAAATCATAGGAATCGTATTTCTGTTCCTCGGGTATAGTTTTCCGGCTATAATAAGCAACTACACGATTTCCGTTATAATGTTTTTTTTTTGTTTTCGAGCTACACTTTCTCAGATTATCGAGCAATCGCTACCTAAGTCAATGGTACAAGTTTTTTTTTTGTCTCTAATAGACACTCCTTCTGTGGCTTATTTATTAGGTTCGTTTCTACGTCCAACACTTGAACCGAAAGATTCTCGTCGGCACCGTACGCCGCTTTCGCCCCTCCTACCACTAGTCAAGAACTCTTACTGCTCTTTCCCTCTCTCTCACTACACTGCTTTTTACATATAACACTGTGTCTCCGTATGGGCCACAATATTACAATACCCACATCTTGTAGCTTCTGCTTTATTGTTATTTAATACAGTATCGTCTTCTGCTCTTATCGAGTCCTCGCTAGTAGCTATCTTATTACTCTCCTTCGAAAAGGATTTTATGTTGGAATTAGGGTAGTTATGCTTTCTATGTCCTTTTTCCCCACAACGAAAACATAGATCGAGTTCAATACGCCTAAGCCTATCTTTACCCCCTTCCTGATCTTCGGAACGCTTCTTATCTTTCATCCACTTTGAAGAATTTTCTAATTCCGTCGTAAGGGACTCTAAACATCTAGTCAGCTCAGGTATAGTTTTCTTTTTAGCCGCTGTTAAACTCATCCTTATTTAATTATCATCAATCCCATGCACAACAAATTCGACTATTTTTTCCTCAGGAACGTTTAAATTTAACTTATTCAATCTTTTTATTTTTTTCGAAACAATACACCTGGAGGCTCTGACCGGAAACGCTCTTATATTCAACGGCGATCTCTAATAATTTTCCCAAAATTTTCCTCCCCGGAAAATTGTCTAGTAATCATTTCGGAAAATTCGGCCCATATCACTGGAGGATTTACTAGTCCGTCGTACCATTTCCTAACTATGCCCTGTAATTTACCCGCCGCAGAAAATACTTTATCAGTCTCATCCCAACCACACACCTTCGCAAACTCATCAAACTTTCGCAACCATTCCGACACCGTCACATCCCTAACTTCTGGGTCAAATGCAGGTATAATCTTATCGCTCGGATAGCGTCTCGAATGCCTTGAGCCTGCTCTAATAGCCTCCGCCAACGCTAAGGTCAACCTTGCGAAATCGGACTCACCCGATGCTGAGGTACCATTATCCCAACTCGTACTTGTTCTATCCTCCTGCAGACGCCTCCTCGAGTGGCTCCTGCTGGGTGCTATGGACTGCTTGGAATTCGCATCCCGCTTTTCAGGCCGATGTGGACTTCGAGATCGGTGCCGACTATAGTAACTTCTTTCTCTCGATTGCTGCCGATCAAAGTCCTCCGGTGTTCTTATCCGACTCCTCCGTCGGGACGCTTCCTTCCTTTTGGCAGTCCGGTACGACTTCCTGGACCGCTTATGACCGTGCCTATTGGTCTCATGCGACATCTTGCCAACGGTCGCGAAAAATTCACTTTTCACTTCTTCACAGATTCGCACAAAATTACCGAATCTTCTTTAATAAAATTAAACTCAGCTTAACACGCGAGTATATCCCACTTCTGAACTGTAGTACAAATTTATTATAAAAAGGTTTTAAAGAAATATAATATATTCTAATTGCGCAACGCTCTGAACTCTTCGATGGTTTCGTTTAGAATGCCGCTTTCGGTACGCCGAACAGTTTTTCAGCGTCACGACCCATCGCCTTCCTCGACCCTTTGTATATATCATACTTCCAATGCTTTAAACAAATCCTCAAGTGGCATCGACTCCAGCGACGCAACGGCTTCAAAAAAAATTCCTTTACACCAGGAAAATTTCTTGAAAAATCGCTTTTTTTCGGCCTCCTAACTGTATGTAACCCCTTAACACGCTATAACACGATAAGAAAACTGCAAAAATCTTTGTACAACATTGTACTTCTACAGCCGCGGCGAGGCTTGCTGTCCTAAAGATACAGTGTTGCGGAAATATTTATTTCCATTTCCGCGGCCTGAAAACAAAAGTGTCTCACGCTGCTAGTCGGCAGCCTGCGTCAAGCCACGGTGTGTCAAAGAACAATTTTTTCGTCTTTAAGGTAGTACCCTCGCGACAGTCGTAGCAAAAATGTTATTCTAGAGTGTACAGTACATATACTTGAAAGTCGTTATTGAGAAGCCTAAGACTTTTTGCTGTTTATGTACTTATTTAAGCCAATCCTGAACGAGAAACTGTCCATTTGAAAAGTCTGGCAACAATGCATGAGCGTTAAGATATTTAATTGTATATGTTATACTAGTTATACTGTAGTGTTTAGTACCAGCTGTAGACTAACCTCTATTTTGATGCATGTATTTATTTATTGACGTACATATATTTAGTCAGAAATATTAATAAAATGTCTGAAAGGGTAACTTATAAAGGACGAATTATTAAAAAAAAAGTCCTTGAAAAAAGACAGAAAGCATTAGCAGCAATGGCAGAAGCCAAAAAACAAAAACAAATTCCTAAGCGTATCGGTACTAGAATAGTTGATGTGGATGAACTTATGGAAAACTTAATCTGCTGTCAATGTAAAAATAATATCTTTTTAAAAAATATTGTGAATGAAACGAAATTTGGTGTAAGTTCAGTTTTTTCTATCAAATGTGAAAATTGCTCTACATTAACTAACGTGAGAACCAGTAAAAAACACACTTCTAAAGATGGTGTAGTTTGCAGTGACATCAATACAAAAATTGTGTTAGGTAAGTTCAAGTTTTTAAAAAGCAATTGATTGTAAACAATCAAACAAGTTAGTATATATTTATCAAATTTTAATTCTTAAAAAAATAATCATATTATATAAATATAGATGTAAAAATAGTAATTAGAAAACGTTATTTCAGGTGCAGTACATGCTGGGGTTCGATACACTTGCTTGAGCAAAATTTTGGCTTGCACTGATGTACCACAATTATCACAAGCTCTATACAAAAGATATGAACGAGAGGTTGGGCCTGTCATAGAAGAAGTTGCCAAGGATAGTTGCAAGCGAGCTGCAGAAGAAGAGCGTGGTTTAGTTATAGAAAACATCGAAAAGTTATGCAACGAGCTGTAAGACATTTTAAAAATTTCTAATTTTCGTTATTTTGGTTATTGATGAATATTATCCAATTATGTGGATCTATTAATGGCATACTGATACTACTACAGTAATTAATAATAAACAATAGCGATAATAATAATGTTAATAATAATAATAATAATTATGATTATAATTGGATTAATCCTGTATGAATAATAATTTACCAAAAAAATTGTAAATATGAAAAAAATTGTAAATAATTTTAATTCCGACGAATAATAATACTAAGTTAAATGTTATTACTTTTCAGGCTCGATTATTGTAAATAAGTGAAATATTTGTAAAAAAAATTTTCTTTATAAAGAAGTGTATACACTTATACTAATTTCCGAATATTTAATTATGAATTTAGGCTTACAAACTACAACCGTGAAAATAATGATTTCGTAAAAAATAACCTAAAACTATAACAACGATACTATTCAATTAATAGTTTTTTAAAGTTATTATCTTGTTTATTATTATTATTATTATTATTATTTATTTTTTTTGTCATGGAGACTCTGAGAATTTAAAGATAAATACCACAAGTTGTCCATCTATGTTTGAATCAATAAAATATGTAAATAAAAATTCTGAGCCTAAATTTTTTTAATATTAAATAATACCACAACTTTATTTTTCTCTTATTAGGCCTGAAGAAATTTCACAAGAAATTTATAAAGAGTACGTATCTCTAAAAGCTGGTGTAACAGTTTACGTCCCTTCAATATCATCAAATTCCGACTGTGAAACATTGCATTCGGAATTGCTTTCTTCTACTTCAACTTCTTCACTACCTTTGGACAATTTTAAATCAAAATATTTAAAATTTGATTCAGCTCTAGGAAATATTATTAACATAATTGTTTCATATGACATGGGTTGGAGCAAACGCGGAAATGGTAAAAGCTATGACAGTTTAAATGGTTATGGAGCTATCATTGGATTCTTGTCGGGAAAAGTATTAGATTTTAGAACTCGAAATCGGAAATGTAAATTTTGTGCTTCAGGACGGAGTCAAGAGAAGCACGATTGTCGATTAAATTTCAAAGGAAGTGCTAAAGCCATGGAAGCTGATGTAGGAGCTGAACTAATAAACGACAGTTCAATTTTGAAAGAAACTGGTCTTAATGTAGGTGTTGTCATTGGTGATGATGACAGTTCGATGATAGCAGCTGTCCGTCGTAGAAGAAGAGATAAAATTTTCAAGCTATCAGATGCTAATCATTTGAAGAAAAATTTCTCAAAAGAATTGTATGCAATGCAAACAGAATACAAAGAAATGAAGAGAAAGAATGTTATACCGCATTTGAAAAAATGTTTTAATTATGCTGTTGCGCAAAATAAAGGCAATAGTGTAAAACTTGCAAAAACTATTGCTGTGATTCCAGACCATGTATTTGGTGCACATGAAAATTGTGGTTCTTGGTGTCACCATCACCCTGATCATTTAAGAAAAGATAGAAAACAGACGATTCTCCTTAAAGATCAACAGTTGTATGAGTCATTGAAGAATCATTTCTGTAAATATGCCGCAAACTCATCAAAATTTTTAATTGCTGCTAGTAGTCAGGCAAATGAAAGTTTGAATAATATCATGGCACATAAAGCATCAAAGAATACCTGTTATAGTTTAAGCGAATCTTCAGATTATAGATGGGCAAGTGCAGTATGCGCTAAAAACGATGGCGAGCAATATTTATCAACAGTTAAAAAAAAACTTAACCTTTCTCCAGGTAAAAACACTAACCTTTATGCTGACAATCGAGATTCCCAGAGAAAACGACGAGCTACATTTTCACAAATGCATTCAACGAAGTGTCGACGTAATTTATTGAAACAAGATCGTGAAAACCTTCGTAAAAAAACAGAAAACACTGAAGGTGTGCAATATTTTCCTAACTGTGGATTAGATACTGATATCAACAACAATCAAGACATTGCATTTGATGAGCCTATGGAAGTTGACGAAGATAACGTTGATTCATTTAATATTGTTTTTTTTTATATTGAAACTAGTGGCTTTGCAAATTCAGCCGACATATTGCAACTGGCAGCAAAAGTTGAAGGACGGAAATTTTCAGTCTATATTCAACCTACTCAACCTGTAGTTTCTGCAGCTTCTGCTGTTACTGGCTTAACGGTTATTGACAATGAATTGTACCTCAACAACGTGAAAGTACAAACTACATATATCGTTAAAAGAATCTCTAGAAAATTTTCTTAAATTTCTTCGTGTTTCACCAAAGCCGTCTATTTTAGTCGCTCATAACGCTAAGTTTGATGCTAAGCACTTGGTCCAAGCCATTATTCGATGTAATATGATTAATGATTTTAAATCAATTATAAGAGGATTCGCTGATACATTAGTATTATTTAAAAAACAATTCCCTGACAGAAAAGGGAAGGGATTATTTAAATTGTCGCATCTTGCCAAAGATTTATTACCTCACAGAAAGACTGACAATTTTCATGAAGCAATGTTTGATGTAGAAATATTAGAATAGCTGGTATCTTCTAATATTGTCACTAAGTATTTAATAATTAACGCCAAAGGACTTAAAAAAGTTATCAACGATATAGCAGGAGCACGTGAAATTGCTCAAATCGCAGGAACGCTGGACGTTTTAAAAAATTATGTTTCGGATAATATTATTTAAAAAATGGCTGTAGCTAAACTAACTTATGATGATTTAAAAAAAATTTTTATTGAAAAAGGTGAAGCCGGATTTAGTCATTTTTTGTCTGAAAAAGTAAACGATAAGCCTAGATTAACTAATAGAAAAAAAATAATTGACAATATTATTCTATTTTTCAAAAAAAATCATTAGTTATATTTTTATACACATAATTATACTTCAAACTTGTTTTCATAGATGAATATTTATATTAATAGCAATGAAATTTATATTATATTTTAAATATTTTGTTTTTCGTATAAAATGATAGCTATACGAACAGAAAATAATATAAAATTTTAAATTTTACTGTTTTCATTTGATTGTTATTTATATAACTTACTTAAGATTAACACATAATATTATATTTAACACGTTCACGCCGGCGTTGCAATTTGCGTTTTTCTCCTACGGGCGGCTATTTTAACCCTCCATGGGCCGAATTTTCTGTGATATCTAAAGATTAGTTGCACGATAGCACAATAGAAAATAATAAAAAAACTATCATAAAGAATAAATTTTACTTGATTTTGAAACGTTGGATTGTAAAGAATTCAAAGTTACAGAGGCCCATAGAGGTTTAAGACCACCTTCTGAGAGATAGTGAAGCGCGAGCCACCGGTGCACCGTCCACCGCGGTGGTACGCGCCGCCCAATGAAACACCCAAGTGCGGGCCACCGGTGGTACGCGCCGGCGTGAATGTGTTAAACTATAAATTTTATAGATTTTTAATAAATTAAAAAAAATATTTGATTTCCCAAAATAATCTTAGTTATTTTTTTTAATAAATAAAATTTGCACCTATAATGTTACACCTTACGTAAATTAAACTTTTTAAATTTTTCAGCGCATGCGTGCTTTATACTTCTTTCGCGGCTTAAAAAACCTACACTGTTGCCACATCATAATTCACGTATCCCTTCCTCTGTTAAAATCCAGTAAATTTTACATTACTTATTAATAAATATCTCCGAAACTGTATAGTAATTATTAATGACACTATTTTTAAAAAATTGTTTAGTTGTGAGTTAACGTTAGTTTAGTTTTTTAAAAATATCCTAAGAAAAGTTTCTGAGATATAAAAATGTTTGTAAGTAAACTCTGAGATATCGCGTATACCGTAATGTATAAGAGCCTCAAAAACTTCAACTTTGAAATTAAATATCTCTGAAACTAGATAGTCAAAAAATTTCAATTTGCGCCAATTGATGCAGAATTATATAAATATTAATCTGCCGAAATTTAAAAACAATCCTAAGAAAACGCCTCTGGCGAGGGTACTACCTTAAGACATTAAGTTTCACAATCAGCCCCAAGCCATGTCAGATAAAGATAAAAAAAACAACGTTTAAGCCTTTTAGTGCCGCGCAAAAAGAGGTGCCTATGCGAGAATAACCGGCCGAATTTCACGGTTTTACTAGGGTTTGGGAAAATGCTCATAAAAACCAAACCAGAAACAATAATTACATGATTCAAAAAGCAGTATGTTAAGGACGAAATAGAGAACAAAACAATGTCACTACTTTTTCTATATCCATTGAAAATTTTATAAGTAACAAAGGTATAAAAGATCATGAAGAAAGTAAAAGTCCAGTTCTCTCTTACAAAACGTATTTGCATATACAAAAAGTCACCTTTTCATCATAATCTTATATAGAACATTTATTACAAAGTATATACTTTGCATTTCCGATATATTTTGTAACAAGATAAATAATATTACATAACAAACATAAAAAATAACTCGAAGGTACATGGTAAGCGCCGCACAGCGACGGCTTGGTGGAAATAATTCCTCATCACTGTCGACCTCTTCTTGATTTATATCTAACGCGTCAACAATTCGGACCAATTCTGCGTCATCCATGTCAGTAATAGGGTGTAATTTTTATAAAATCGTAGCACCAAAATTCACAAAACTTTTTGCTACTAACTCAACTACTGACGGTTTTCGAACACTGACTACTCATTAGACAGACCAAGAAAGACTGAAAGAAAAATTTTAGTTTCGCCGTGTCGATGCACGACGACGTGTAATTTGAACTGTTTGATAACTATCATAAACACAAAGATTGCGATTACGCTTCCCAAGAAAGTTTCTTGGGAACCGTAATCGATCTCAAATAATCCCGTGTCTCGTTTCTACTTTATCGCTCTAACATATACAGAGCTTCGGCACTGATGAACATAAGATATAACAAACTAATAAACATTTTTTCAATTGTAGTCCATCGAATTTCAATCAATTTAACGTTTTACAAAATTATTTATTGTTATATACCTCTTCTGATGCGTATAACACAACGCCAACGCATGAACGACGATATATCGTCGTTGGCACTTTTCGCAAGTGTATCAAACGACGATATATCGTCGTTCGGCACTAAAAGGGTTAAGAGGAAATTTATTTCTTTAGAAGTAAAGATACAAATCTTGGATCGTTTTCTGAAAGGAGAAAAAGCATCTCACATTGGAAAAAGCCTTAATTTGAATGAGGCAACAGTCCGGACTATCAAGAAAAATGAAAAAGCAATAAGAAGTGCAGTTGTTGCAGGATCTTCGACATCCGCAAAACGTGCAGCTCGCCCCAGGGCGCCAATAATTAAGATAATGGAAAAGGCACTCAGCATTTGGATTGATGATTGCTGTCAAAAAAGAATTCCATTAGATGGCAATATCATAAAACAAAAAGCACTAAAAATTTACAAACATCTTAAAGAACAAGCAGAATCCTCTGTCAACCCAGATTTTGTGGCGAGTAAAGGTTGGTTCAAAAAATTCAAAAAGCGTTTTGCAATTCATAGCATAGGAATCCAAGGAGTCGGCTGATCATGAAGCCGCTAGGACGTATCCGGAAAAAATTCAAAACATTATAGAAGAGCAAGGATACACAGCGGAACAAGTTTTCAATGCTGACGTAACTGGACTTTGGTGGAAAAAAATGCCAAGTAGAACCTTTATATCGAAAAAAGAAAAAACTGCACCCGGATTTAAGGTGCCTAAAGATCGTCTAACGCTCCCTTTGTGCAGTAATGCATCGGAGGACTTCGTGGCAAAACCCTTGCTAGTTTATAAATCTTTAAATTCTCGTGCACTTAAAGACGTAAATAATAACACCTTGCCGGTATATTGGAGAGCAAATCCAAGAGCTTGGGTTACTGGAACTTTATTTAGAGATTGGTTTTCAAATTGTTTTGTGCCAAGCGTTGAGCGTTATTTAAAGCAGACAAATTTTACGTTCAAGGCGCTATTACTATCAGTTAATGCTCCATGTCACCCACAAGATTTGAATCATCCCAACGTCAAAATACTGTTCCTACCACCTAACACTACTTCGTTGCTCCAACCATTGGATCAAGGTATTATTTATACCTTTAAAACGTATTACACAAGGAGAGCATTACAGTGGGTTTTAGACGTAACGGATTCAGAATCAATTAACGTAATGGAAGCTTGGAAGAAATTCAATCAAGCACTGTATCGAAATCATATCGTTGTCGCTGAAAGAACTGAAAACAACGACGTTAAATGCGTGTTGGAAGAAGATATGGCCCTCTTCAGTTGAAACAGAAAACGTGCGTGAATCGTCAGAAAATGAAGTTGATGCCATATTAGAACTCGCTAAATCAATCGGAGGCGAAGGTTTTGTGGATATGGCTATTGAGGACGTTCAAGATTTATTAGTGGAAGAAGAAGTTGACGAA
The DNA here is from genome assembly GCA_910591515.1 of Cerceris rybyensis. NCBI lineage: Eukaryota > Metazoa > Arthropoda > Insecta > Hymenoptera > Crabronidae > Cerceris > Cerceris rybyensis. The sequence goes on along the minus strand of OU342796.1, from coordinate 573,843 downwards.
GCGGATTTGATAGAGATGGCATCCGAAGCTATGAATCAAATCGATTTTGAGGACGCTAGCACTGATGAAAATTGTGCAGTGAATAAATTAACATTAAAAGAATTACAAGAAGGCCTAAGCTTAGCTGACAATCTCGAGGCATTTTTCTTGAATACAGACCCTTCCACTGAAAGAAGTCGAAAATTCAAAAGGGAGCTGCAAATCTGTCTAGCCCCATACCGAGAAATTTACAATGACCTAGTACGAACCAGCAAGCAGAGTATAATTACAGATTTTTTTAAGAGAGGAGAAGATACAAAAACTTCAAATAAAGAAAAAAATTTTGAAAGTGAGGGCGATATCATTCCACCGAAAAAACGTTCTCGGTTGATTATACTGAGCAGTGACGACGAAGAAATTCATTAAATTAGAGTTACGTTTGATTAAAATAATATTTTTTTGTTGTTTTTTTTTCCTTTGTGTTATACATACATTTATATTTTTAATAAAAATTAAGTTGTTCATGTAGAATTAAAAGAAAACTATTTGTTTTTAATAAGTTTTTGGAACGTAACCCCCCTTTTCGTACTAGCTCTGGGTCTCATACAACACGGTTTCACGCAACACGGCATTTTCTAGGAACCTAACTACCGTGTTATAGGAGGGTTGCCTGTACTTATTTAGCATATTTAAATATAATAGATATAAAACCGTTAATGTTAATTTCAATTCTGAGTTATTATGTATCCAGTCATAAAATGAACCGTAGGACAAGGAGGCAACTGCAGACATTGTATGTTATATTATAGGATAATATGAAAAAAGCAAGAGAACAGAAGTGAAGCTGATTCTTAACAGTGTGTTGACCACTCGTGAGTTAACTCGTTTTTGCACTGGCATTATGTTGTGGCGTCAAGGTCCGACGTGGATGGAGTTGACAACCACTATTCTCACTCACGAAATCGAGACGACTTTGTTTGTTAAGGGGTTATATACAGTCAGGAGGCCCAAAAAAAAACGATTTTTTAAGAAATTTTCCTGAGAAGACTCTTAAATTTGTTAATGTAAAAATTTGTAAACATATTATGGTAACTTTCAACTGTATTTTAATATTTTTTATTAGTAAAAATAATAATTTTGAATGCTGCTGTAGCTGATATCCACGAGCTCCTCTAAAAAAAAGGCACCTTGCGGTGACCACGATATCTCTGGACTGGATCATCCAAAATGAAAAAACCAAACGGATTCCGTTAAAGTAATGTGTAATCTTGTAATTAATCGAAGGAATAACAAAAATAAAGTTTTTTTACAAAATGGCGGCTTCTAGACAAAAAAATCGATTTTTGACCGAATGACCGAAATTTTGGCCTTAAATTGTTTATAAAAAAAAAATATTTATCGGTGAGGAAAAACCTTCGATCAATTACTAAAAAATATACTTATGAAAATTGGGTTAAAATTTGAGACTGATCGGTTCAGCCCTTTCCGAGCAATCTTGGTCACCGACTTTAAAAACACAGTTTTGAGAAAAACGCGTTTAAAGTTTCAAATCACTTTACATTGGGTAAAAAACTTTTCTTTTAACTTACATCGAGTCGTCTATTCCAGGGCTATATAATACACCCTCCGCCCCTTCGTCAGCTACTAATAACTCGAGTTGGTGTTGTCTGCAGACCATTATATAGGGGAGGGGGGGGGGGGCAAAGTGGGCCCCTTAAAATTTTGGAGCCCAAAAAAATAAAGATATGACTATTTTTTGCTGAAGGGGCCCACTTTGCCCCCCACCTCTCCCTATAGAACAGGGTGTAAAAAAATAAATGGTCATGGCTTTAAGGGGTTGTTCTACACCTTCGGATCAATGGAGATTTGCGAAAAAAACCGGCCGCAAAATTTGGGAAAGGGTAGCAAATATTTTTTATTGGCTCATCGTATTCGTCTTGTTACGTAGGCAAAATGTCTGAGAGGAACCATGGGTCAGAAACGAACCGTTCTCTCACAAATTAACTTTTAATTGGGCCTTCCGATAAAAATTTCGCCATTAGTTAAAGCAGAGGCGACGTAAACGAAGTTAGAAAATGGGGCAATGTGTCACCGTACCAGAAGAGAAGTGCATGTGTTTATGCTCTTCTCCCCGGGTGGGCCCTTGAGCGAACCCAACACCGAACGCAGGTCAATAACATTTTTCTAATCATTTTCTATCTTCGTTTATGTTGCCTCTGCTTCAACTATTGGAGCCAGCAAGGGTATCTCATGTGTTTCCTTTCAAACAGTCAGTGACTCGAAGGCTGCCATATGGGCGAAATTTTAATCAGGAGACCCAATTAAAAGTTAATTTGCGAGAGAACGGTTCGTTTCTGACCCATGGTTCCTCTCAGACATTTTGCCTATGCAATAAGACGAATACGATGAACCAATAAAAAAAATTTGCTACCCTTTCCCGAATTTTGCGGCCGGTTTTTTTCGCAACTCTCCATCGATGCAGAGGTGTAGAATAACCCCTCAAAGCCATGACCATTAATTTTTTTACACCCTGTACATATAGTATTTTTATATAGCACTTGTCTTAACTTTTGGTTCCATTTTTGGAGCGGGAGATTATAGTCACCCGTCGGGTAGAGGAGGCACCTTGTGGCCGGTGACTATAGTCACCCGTAGTAGCGAAAGGGTTAATATTTGCCAGTTTGGCAAATATTTACAATATTTACAATAGGCGGGTAAATAAAAGGGCCAGCGTTCTAAGTTAGCGCTGCCACTCCGGCCTCCTACTTTCAAACGCTGTGCCACGTTATTACAAATATGCGTGTAACTTCGAAAACAATTTACGGATTGACTTGAAATATTCTGGGTGTGCACTTGAATATATGTACATTACAAAAATGAAATTAAAAAAAATTGATTTTTTTGAAAATTCTAACTGTATATAACCCCTTAAGTGAACAGTTTATCGGCGCGATAATTCTCGGCGGACGGAGAACTTGGCGAGGTTGTGATTGATTTCAAACTTCGCGTTGTTTAACAACAAACTGTGGCGGGTTTCGTCGCCAGCGACCTTTGTTTCGTTATTATCGTTGCTGTGATCGAAAGGCAAGTGTCTTGGAAGAATTTCCTTTCGAAGACTCTCGACGACGCTATTGGCCGGACATCCCCGCCTGCCGAATTTTCGCGACGCTTCAGCAGGCGGGTTTTTCGGATTTTCCGGGCGATGCGAGACGCTAATTGGCCGCACTTTCGTCCGAGAGGAGTGACCACCTCCATGGGACCCTCGACGAGAAGGGTCCCACGGAAGCGGAATCTGCCACTGTTTGGTGAAGGAAAGCGCAACTAGATGTGCTCAAAAAATCCTAGTCTGGCCGATCGCCAGAATTTCTCTTCGAGGGCGCGATTTATGACCGATTTTTCATCGCGAGTCAGCGACGGTCAATGGGACTGTTCGGGCCGAAGTCCCTGTTAACCACTCGCTGACAGAGCACGACGGATTAAGGAAAACGTTCATTCAAAACGAAGGCTGCCTAATTCCTTAAGGACCGGAGTTTTGGCCACCTTGGTGCGTGATAGTCGCCAAATGTTGGTAAATAATAAAAAATCTGGCAGCCAGACCCAAGCCTCTAGGAACGACAAACTTTCGCTTCGTTCTGAACGCGCTTTTGTCTTCGTACGACGGAACACATTAGTTATTTCAATTTTAGTGTTACTACCCTTAAGCGTGTAGTAACGGTTTCGAGGGTCGAGCACAGGCAGTTCATTGTCTCGCGGATTTTTATGTTTAAAAATCGACGCTGCATGTCCGGGCAACCGTAACATCCTAGGTTTACGGAAGGTCAACCATAATTCATCTTTCGCTAAGAAAGGGGCCTCAAAGTCCCGTTCCAAACGCCTAAGTGTTTTCCTGGCATGCAGATGTCTTTTCGTCGAGACAATGGGCTTATGGTGCGAGCAGGAAGGTTCTTTTTGAGGATTACCTGTAACATCTCGGTGCCCATGTGCGCACCAGACTCAACACCTGGTTCACTCCTCCACACCTCAGTAGATAATAGACGCAGCATAAAGCTTCGCCTGCGCCGGCAAGTCTCCGGCCTCACCACCCTCCTCGACCACCCTCGGTCCCTAACGGAGGTGGCGATGCACGGGCCCGCACTCCGCGCGGCTCGACCGCTATCCCCTCCAACCGTCCAAGGGATGTCCAAGGACATTTCGCTAGGGAATTCGCACGCTCCGGAAATAGTGAGAAACTATCTCAGGTGTTGACACACACCATTGTTTCCGTTGGCGTGCGAGCCTTATTCTTGGGAGCGTGTCCAGGCGGTGGAGGGAGACATTCGCTTTAGGAGGACTCTTCCAATTTTTGGAGGAATCAGTCACTCCGTAACATCCATCTAACAAACATTACTCATCCGCAAGAATCAAATCAGTCACTCCGTATCATTCAAACAGACTCAAAAACATATCAAAAACACTCTGTAACATCCAACTAACAAACGTCATTCATCCGCCATAGTTCTTGTAAACCGAACTTCTAAGTTTCTGTTAAGTTTCTCTGTTTGTTACAATAGTTATACCTACATTTAGCGTATTAAAGTTCAATAGCAAAATTCGGAGTAATTCAATCAACAAAGTTTCTTCCACTCCACACCGAAAAAACCTCGCGACGTTAACTTCAATATTAATCGCGGGGAGCGCTGTCAATTTACGTACCTCGCGGCAATCAAGCGAGGGTTCGGACTTACAACCCGAACAGATACAGCCGAGGCCTGATCGCGTACTTTTGACACGCAACATTTAGCGCGGCAAAAAAAGTACAAGGATACATAATATGTAAAACATATACAATATGTATGAAGTCTCATTTAAATTCATTATATGTAAATAACGTATTGTTGGCAAAAATGATTGCAAACACAAACAAAATTAAAGAAAGTAACAATACAATAGAAGCTCGTTTCTTCAAAATAGCTGTTTGCTCTCTCTGCACACGAATCGACTCTTGTTCTCTTTGCAACTCCCTTCGTTTCTTCGTACATTCCTCGCTCACTCTTACCATTCGCACCTCACTCGTGAAAACCAATCATCCGATAATTTAAGCATTCTAATTCTAATTCGTTCGTAACACACACGTGATCACATTCGCACTTTCTCTCTCTCTCTCTCTCTCTTTCTCTCTTTCCCATTTCACTATCTTTCTTTCTTCACTTATACACAGTATACTGAAATTTATTTAAATTATTTCAATACCTTACTATTTACGGAAAATATTAATATTTACAGAAAAAATAGTCGGTGGCATGAGTTAACTTCTGCGAAAAATTGCAGGTCAATAATATGTGAAAATTACCTATACAGATTCAAAAACAGCAGAACGTCGTACATTCGATAAAACAAAAGAAAAAATACATCTACTGTGCAAAAAATTTCCACGCAATATCAAACCCTTTTCACAGCCTGCGGGAAACCCAACTTGTATTGTTTTTCTTTCTTTAGACTTTGACTTCACATGGCCATTGCACAGAACAGCTGGATTCCGAACCATCCGAGGTAATGATATACATGTCGCATGGGAAAAATGTCCCAAAGGCAAGGACAGAGGGATTCGAACCTTAACCCTCTGTGGGAATCCAAGATCCTATCCCTTTGGTCACCGTAGGTCACCATTCTAACGTTCATCGCACTGTAACTTCAAAACTATCTAAATTCTTTCTCCAAATCTATCGCGAAAAAAATTTTAATTAATAGGCATAAATATCGAAGAGAAATATTAATAATCGTAGATGTAAAGGCTATGGCGTGTATGAAGTTAAAGTACAGATACCCAATTAGTAGACGCATGTTCAAGTTCGTCAACACTTTGTGTTTTTTTTTTCTAAATTATTACTTCCTAGTTATTATTTTTTAAACCTTTTTCGGTCGGAAACCATTTTCAAATTGTTCATTCACTAAACGGAATTAATTTTTTAACACTTTCTACAGTGAGACCTTCATTTTTATCGAATGGTAACAGTAACCATAAGTACTGAAGGACATTTAAACGGTGATACAAAACTGCCATGAAATGCCAATGCCCCAATTCAGCCGATAGAGCACTAACGAGAAAAAAAATAGCTGTATCAAGTATAAATAGCTTGACATAGGCCATAGATTGTTAATATATTACACCATGGTTTCGGCGCTTCAGAATCCACCTAAAGCCGTATACACTAATTGTATGTCAAACTGACCATAGCCGTTAAAGCTAAAGTACTGATCGCTAACGAGACGAAAAAGAAATTAATAGAGAAAATATGAATTTTCTCAAAAACTAGGTATGTGCAAACTGTAGCGAAAAATTCGTATAACTCTCCCAAAAATGCAAAGCACGTAAATTATTTGATGTAATCCTACTGGCAGCAAGATCTCGAGGCGAGCACCTTTTACCTTAAATTCACCACTCGATGTTTCTCGAAAGAAGAAGAATGCAACCGGCAGACGCTGTTTGTCATTCTTCGACGCGAACATGATTTAAAGTGTCTTCCCTCCGGAGAATGTGGAACGCAAGTTCTTGCACGCTCCTGTTTTCTTACTCTCTGTACCTCCTGGATTCTTGCCGTGATTCCAGGTATTCTCACATAACGGGACGCTTTCAAGGCACGAGATTACGTGAAAGTATAGCATAAACCCAGAACGTGAGGCAATAAGACGTTTACACTACCTTCGTTCGTTAAAAGAAAATAAAGATTTGTTGCCACTGAGAGTTGTTACGCCGTCGCAAAACAGGGGAAAAAGTATAGGCGAATGAAAGATGCTAGCTATCAATCGAAACTTCTTTCATTTTCCTGGAAATATTTCTCATAAACAGCTTACGTCATTTTTCATTAGGGGTTCAGTCAGTCCTTCAGCAGAAAATTCATAAAAATTGATACACAAAGAATCGGAGATTAAACGTTTTACGGCTATTATGATCATTTCGACAATAAAAATGAAGAATCATTATCAATATCAATAAAAAATACATCTTCATACAATACTATGTATCTTCGGGTTTAACACTTAGCCGACCGATCGGGGAGATCTAACTATTTTCAAGCCAGTCGATGGCCGATCGATCGAGTATTATTTTTGATCTAGGGAACGCTTCTTTCTCTATAGAGCTTCTTATTTCTATAGAGTATAACATGTAATAAAATGCACAAAGGGTCTAGCCAAATAAGGGGGTCAAAAGTGCCCTTGAGCCGATTTTATTCGACGATGGGTCATTCGATAGGTGACGATGAAAAAACATTGCACACAAATTTTTAATCCGATACCTTCACCGGGAGGGTAGTTATAGGGTAAAATCGAAAAACCAGTTTTTGCCTCATTTTCCCCAATTAATGTGGAGCAAAAATTCCAAAAAAAATCTAACGCATTCTAAACATGAATGTACACATTAGGGATTTTTTTCAGATTTTTCCTTTACAAGTTACACTCACGAAAAATGAAAAACCGAAAAAAAATTTTTTAAACATCGATTTCGTATTGAAATCTTCCGAGCACAACTTTTTCCTTTTTACAGTAGTTGCATAATGTTATCATTGTTATACCCTAATTTTTTCAGATTTTTTGACTACGGTGCATCACGGTCGGAAAAATCAAAAACCGATTTCTGGGACACATTTTGGGCTGAAACTCGCCCATTATCTGCCATTCTTGCATGATTTTAATACAGTATGTTCATATTGTGACCTTCAATGTTTCTGCATAGAAATATGTAGATGTTAAAGAACAATATCGGGATAATTAAATAAATTGCTGATTGTATGGTTTTTTTAACCTAGAATTTTAACCGTTCTTTCAAAAGCATCAATGGCGCAGTGGCTAGGGTGTCTGCCTGTCGAATCGCTGGACACTTTTTTGTCGCGGGTTCGAATCTCCATGTGGGACTTAAGATTTTTTCTGTCTGTTTTTTTTTTTTTTTTTTTTTTTTAAAGACAACAATATTCAGTAGTAGCTTTAAAATGTTTCACAGATACTTCTAAAAATAATTATACAGTATACTTTTTTCTTCATCGACTCTTTATAGTCATGTCACGATTTACAATTACAAGTACTTTTTTACATTCTGTACATTGAACTTTATATTTCTTTCATATTTAAAATATATTTTCATACATTGCAATAAACCAATATCTATGAACAATATAACATGTTTGAGAATACTTATAATTGCAAAACGTTGCATGTCTAATTGTAAGAAAAGCATGTTTTACTATTATTTTTCTATAGGTTTTATATTGTTAAAAGGCATAAAAATATCTGTGAAACATTTTAAAGCTACTACTGAATATTGTTATGTCTTTTATAAAAAAAAAAAAAATGACAGAAAAAACTTAAGTCCCACATGGCGATTCGAACCCGCGACAAAAAAGTGTCCAGCGGATCGACAGGCAGACACCATAGCCACTGCGCCATTGATGCTTTTGAAAGAACGGTTAAAATTCTAGGTTATAAAGACCATACAATCAGCAATTTATTTAATTATCCCGATATTGTTCTTTAACACCTACATATTTCTATGCAGAAACATTGAAGGTCACAATATGAACATACTGTATTAAAATCATGCAAGAATGGCAGATAATGGGCGAGTTTCAGCCCAAAATGTGTCCCAGAAATCGGTTTTTGATTTTTTCGACCGTGATGCACCGTACTCAAAAAATCTGAAAAAATTAGGGTATAACAATGATAACATTATGCAACTACTGTAAAAAGGAAAAAGTTGTGCTCGGAAGATTTCAATACGAAATCGATGTTTAAAAAATTTTTTTTCGGTTTCTCATTTTTCGTGAGTGTAACTTGTAAAGGAAAAATCTGAAAAAAATCCCTAATATGTACATTCATGTTTAGAATGTGTTAGAATTTTTTGTGAATTTTTGCTCCACATTAATTGGGGAAAATGAGGCAAAAACTGGTTTTTCGATTTTACCCTATAACTACCCTCCCGGTGAAGGTATCGGATTAAAAATTTGTGTGCAATGGTTTTTCATCATCACCTATCGAATGACCCATCGTCGAATAAAATCGGCTCAAGGGCACTTTTGACCCCCTTATTCGGCTAGACCAGTGGTCGGCAAAGTGCGGCTCCAGAGCCGCATGTGGCTCTTTGGCTCTTTAAGTGCGGCTCTGGCACAAATATCCACGGAAGGCGCAATAATATTTTCATTTAAAAGAAAACTTGGTAAGAAAAAAATTACATCTTATTTTGATAAATTAAAATTCTTCTATAAATCGAGAACATGTATAATTTTTTGTTTAAGTTAAAAGATAGATAGGTAATTAAAATTTTATATTGTTGTAAAAATATGTAACGAACATCGAGTTTAATTTTATTAGTTTTCGTAAACGTAAACACAAACCATGTACAAGCTACCGGCTGAAATTGTTCGTATGTTTTCGGCGTAGGGGAGATCGGGGCTAAAAGTTCCGATTTTTAGTTAACTTCAAAATTTGTTAATATAATTGCTTTTAGTATTCATACGATGCGATCAAAATCAACTTACATATGTAACTTTGATATTAAGACAGTTATTTGGGTCATTTTTTGAGAGATTCTTTTATTATTAATTTTTTAATGCCTAAAGTCGGAAAGTAACAACTTACCCCGACTTGGGGCTAGTTTACTAAACTAAAAGTTTACTTTACAAAGTTTACTAAACAAGCAGATTTGGCTCCCAATTTTTTTTTAAATTGTTGTAATGTTCATATTTGGCTCTTTGGCTAATAAGTTTGCCGACCACTGGGCTAGACCCTTTGTGAAGTCTTTTATTGCCCATTGTTACGGCTCTACGCTGAAAAATGCGCGGTGGACAGCGCAGTTTGGCTTTCCCTAGCGCGCACAGTGTGTAGTTTTAGGGTTCTAGCTGGACAAAAGTCAATTTTCGTAATGGTCCAGATCTATAAAATTTTATTGGAAATCGATAGTAGAATGTCCATAGAAACAGAAAATGTAAAAATTATTTGAAAAAATAATCTGCAATAGTTAATTATTATTATTAATTATTGTTTTGTAACGAAAAGTTAGAATGGAATTTGCGCATATGTATTGTTATCTACACTGATTTGGGATATATTTACAATTTTTTATTTTTCTAAACGACCTTCCATTACCATTTTAATCCGCTTTAACAATTAACATGTAATTTAAGTTCCGTTCCGAAATGTATGTAGACTTTTAACATATATTACTATTTATTACACTTTTGTAATTTTGTGTGCTTAAAGCTAAAGGTATAAACAATTGAAAATGCGAAGGGTTATTGAAGACAAATGATGACATCTGTTACCTTTTTATTGTTTTATTACGTCCCTAACGGACGGTTGGGACGTCTCACAGTTGTCTATTTTGCCAAAATCCTGGCCAGAACCCCAAGGAGTGGCGAGGCATTTAGTTAGTTTCGTTCGCTCAGAAGACAAAAGAAAAATGCTTCGCGGAAGTTTTTAAATTTTTCAGCCAAAAATAAAATTTATATAGCCATTTTTTCTGCTTTTTCCAAGAAAAATGTCTGCCCTATCGCCTCCTGCTATTAGATTTTTTCCTGGATTTTTAATTTTTAGAGTAAATCGGGAATATATTTTTAAAACATATGTTTAAACATATTTAAATCTTTACAACATTAAAATGATATGCATCGTTGCAATTGGTAGAGTTTATAGAGTCATTTTACACCAAAAAAAAATTAAAATAAGCCTTAAGATTATGTTACAGCAAATTTTTAAAGTTGATAGTCTCTTATTTTACGTGTAAATGTTAAATAACTATTGAAATATGTTTTATTATTAACGCTAAGTATAACAGTATGTTGTTTACTAGTAGAAAAGTCAGTAAAAGTAACGAAAACCATAATTTCTTTCAAAAAATAGTTTTGTCCAGCTAGAACTCTAAAATTACACACTGTGGCGCGGTGGAAACTGTACAGGACTCTGTGACGCGTGCGGGCGGCTAAGTGTTAACTATTTTTGTCATATTATGTCGAAATATCGAGACTGTGATATTGTTACGGGTCAACGGCGCACATAAGGCCCTTTAAGTAAATAAATAAATATTCTATTCATAAACCACAGTTTTGAATTTTCCTATTCTCGTTTGCAGTTGTATTTGCGGAAGCCATTTATAAATAAATCAATTAGTCTCGCATTCTTTTTGAACTCTTTCCGCGAGATTTCTTCCAAGCTCTGCGTAATATCCAATTTTCGGAAAATGAATCAAATAAACAATTAATGGTTAAATAAGTACATCCAACATTGGAAATTCGATGTGGTTAGTGTATCAAGCGTCGGTCGCTGCTTCTTATTAGAATTTACACAATGAATGTCACGGAAGTCAAAGATGACAAAGTGCTGTTGAATTCATATATCTATCAACAATTCGAATTTTCTTTACTCTTAAATTACAAATTCACAGATTTGCTAATAGATTCAATAATTATTGCTGTTAGAAAAGTACAGAACCGCTGGAGTCTACAACTAATTTTACCTTTAACATTTTTATTCTATAAAAATGTGATTCGAGTAGAAAAAATTTTAGTTCGATTGAAATGATGAAGTTAGAGATACACGTGTGATATTACTAGACTGCGGATTTTTATGCATTTATGACAAATTTAATACGGCTAAAATATACAAAAAGAACATAATATAAAAATATATCTAAAATATCCAAAGTATGGTATTTGTTGTAATATTTATTAAGTGCAATAAATCCCTAGATAGGTTTTCCTGTCTCACCTGCATTTGTGAAACTCGAAATTTGCATAAACATCCGCAGTCTAGATATTACACATGTTAGTGCAAAAAAAGCGACTCTCTCCGGATAACATGGAACATCAGACAATATAAGATTATCGCGAAGTAAGTAACAATTTTTCGCACGAAACCCTTTATCATTGCAAGGAAAAACAAACGACACGTATTCAATTAAGATTTGATCAACATTTTCCAACAGCGGTGCATCAGTTTTCCAATTAATAATAGACAAGCACGTAATTTCTTGCACGGTTGGAAGTTCCGCGCGGAAGAATCGCAATACGCGTTTCGCATTCTACTCACAAACCATTCGAGAACTTCAGCACGCTGCCTATCTATTCGATAATTCGTGACGTGAAATGAAAATGCTTTCGGACCGTGAAGTATTGTCAATGGAAATTGATAGTTTTATTGCTGTAACTACTACTCATATTTTCGCACGATTCATATCTATACGGAAAGATTTCCGTTCGTTTCGACCGATACTTTTCTTCAATGTTACGTAGAAGGATTATAAGAAATTACAAAATTTAAAGCTAGAGAAACCGAAGTAATTACATTTTAATGTGTTGCATACGTTTTGAGTAACCATGTATGAATAATGAGATTTAACAATTACTCCGATTTTCAATGTAATATGTTGAAATATTTGTATTGTACTAGATGCTCCGTGAATTAAGCGAAATAACGATTGATGACTACAATCACCTTTATAAAAGCGCAAACTTGTCAAATGCATCACGCTTGACCCAATTTAGTGACAAATAATTAAAATCGTAGGCTCTAAAATGAGACTCCAATTTCCACAACAGTTTCCATCCAATCCTCTACCAAATTCAGAATCAGTCTAATACATGAGCTCCTGTCGCGAGAAAATCATGCGAAACAACGCATCGTCCATTCACGTTCATCGGTGTAACGAAGAAAAGCAAAACTTACCGTCTATGTTATCCATTTCTTGTAGGCATATTTCGAAGCTACATCGTTTTTCATTATTCCTTCCTTTGTACGATGGCCCTGGCAGTGGTGGCGGAATACTCCTTTTTTTCGAAAATCCACGTACGCTCACTCGTGGCATGTTATTCCCCGGGAGTAGGTGCGACTGACAAATCGTACTCCGGCATTCCCTTTTTGTGTGTTTGTTTCTGCTTTCGGTAGAGAAATTCCGGGTGATCCCTTAGGGCAAAGTTTGCGCGGATACGCGATGCCGGAGAGAAGGGTAAAAAGAGGCTTTTGTTGGAAACAGGGCAATATCCAAGCCACTGTAATATCGGTCCCGATCGTCGCGGAAACTTTTCTCTTAGATCACGGAAGCTTGACTTCTGCTAACATTCCTATGTGAACGCAAGTGTCCCAACTTCCGACGAGATCTGCCGTAAAAAAGCTCCATCGTGCTTTCTCTCCAGAGAGAAAGAGTGAGGGAGTGAATGAGTGGATGAGAGAGAACGAGAGTGAAAACCAGGACCGTTTTTTCGCCTCTTCCCGTCGACCCACTTTCCGTATCGTCGTTGATACGATATATAAAGCGGCCTCCTCTCGAACGCTCGATAATTAAGTGCGCGTACTCGCTCGCGTTCTCGAAAGCAGCTTTTGATTTACAAAAACAACGTCAAGTTAGTGTTGCAAAGATTAAACGACACGGCAGAATAAACAGCGAGGCCGTCCAACATCGAAGTCATTTTTGGAATATTTGCTAAAATCTGTCTTTGGATCGGAAACGAGGAAAGATGACCGAAAAGGACGAGGAATTGCTCGAACGTCAGAAGTAACCAGACATTTCTTCAGATACACATTGTTCTCCACTTCGGAAAGAACGAAGTGAACGAAGGACGAACAGTTTTCAATTGCAATGCGACGTCGAAGTTTAAAAAGTATCCGACCGTGATATGAAAGAATGGCTGCGTTGTTCGGTGATAAAGTTCCTGCGATTTCGAGCGATGCTACTATATTCATGGCTTAATTATCCGTTGAAAAAAAAAGGAGACGGAAGAAAGTTTGGAAAATTCATTATGGCGTTGGTAATGGCGGAAGAAAGATGGGAGGAAAGGATGTGGGTGAAGGCAACGGAAAAATACGACTATACAAGTCGGTTAAACGAGTTAACGTGCAATCGTGGAAAAATCAGATATACAGGCCTCTAACGGCTCAATGCACTCTCCATGACAGAATGAAGAATAAAATACAAAGAACGATATCACTGCGCATTGACCCATTTGGGTATACCACCCGAATTTCATCCCTCATTTTCTATTTTTCCTTATTCACTTTTTTTTCGGTTTCCCTTTCTCGCGTTCACTTCGGCAACGTTCCGTCGTGCTGCGAAACTACCGGGAAATTCCGGCCTTCCTATCCGCACAATATATCCGGCTGTCGCAAAAAATTAAAGTAACATACCCGTCCAATGCGAAAATATTCTCGCAGATATTCCTCGTACGGGTATTCAACATGCATTCTATTATTCGCATTTGTAAAATATCAAAAATACCTTGCTCGAAATTCCGACGTCTCTCGACTACACCTTACTTTCCCTGAAACTGGACAGTTTTATGCACTAACATCGCGACGGAAATATCCGCTTTATCATCTATAGATGTGGCCATAGATGTACTTCAGTTTCACGCAAAATCATTTCATAAAACTATCCAGGGTTTAATACTCCGAAAAGCTGGTATATTTTTAATCTCCAGGTCCCAAAAGCGAGATACCTACTCTGTACACCCTTAATAACTTTTATCCTCTTCCATGTATTTCAGGTAACTTCGTGAGTATATGTAGCAATATCGAGAGATATAACTTTTTTGAGCTCATCCTATTTACCTCGAAGTCTCAAGCAGACCGCGATAGAAACAAAGATAAAACAACCCGCAGGCAAAGGAGTCGAGGAAAGATCGAGGAAACCAACGGTAGCGGACCAAGTCCGTCGAACTAATCTCAGAATAATGCTGCGGCAAACAAGGTATCGATCGATCTTAAATAGGATAGATTCGTTATCACGCCCCAATAAATATTTCATGTAATAAAACAACCGACAGTTGATTAACCGCTGGTACCAGCGTACACGCACCCAGGATTGCCTGTTTGCTCGCTGTGTTACCCTTATTACATTTCCCAATGTTCCCCTCTTATCGTGTTAGCATGGTGTTCTCTTCTGTTAAACAGCGAATTTTGCAAATTTGTCACGGTATACTCATTCCATTTCGTCCTTAGTGAGAAGTTTTACGTGGAATGTAGTGTGGACTGTATGTATGGCTTGTTGCAGGTTGCTGGCTCTCACTCAGCTGAATATATTTGTTGCGTCGCGCGGTTCTGAATATATGTCCAGGCGACATTGCTCGCGAAAGGATTCGCGGGATAGTTAATTGAGGGAGTTATTGGGAAAACTCAAAGTATATGTTATAATCAATACCGTGCAAACGAGCCTTGCGCGACTCGTGGATCTTATACTCATGAAAATGTACAGAAATAGCCGTTGACACGTGCGGGTCAACCGACAGCGTAACGATGTAGTCAAATGTTTTTGCACGAGATAGAGAGACCGAGCCTTCGGACTCGGTCTTTTTATTCCCAAAATTTGCGAAGGAGGGGTGGCTTCCCCATGGAGAGGGGTTGGAGAATGTGTCGAAAAATATGTAAACTGTACTGCATGTACGTAGTCGGGACTTCCAAGAACCGCATCTCGGCTTGCACGAGGCACGGTTTATGGTCGTACCCGGGTAGCAAGCATGCGGAAACTTGCGGTGATTTTGCGCCGCGACAATATTCACGTTTTGTTAGCTACTGCTTAAAATTCCTTGATAATGGCTTATAATAATAGATTGTCCAGACGTCGTTCCGATAAGTCCGATGACTGCGATTATTCCATGCCATCACACTGGACTATCTTTATCTTGTGAGTCCGAAAGAATAACTTGTGATTGAATACCTTGTTTAAATAAATAAATATCTTTAAATCTTGTTTCTAAATTGTTTATCTTGGCATTGTCATATCCTTGCATCTTCTCCGTACCAGCCAAAAGTCTCACCAAAGTCGCCGTGGGAGGAGATATAAAATGCCCCGATTGGGTTTTGAAACGTTTTTTTCCCTGTCTCTTGCGGGGATGAAAATGTAATGAAATTTCCTCTTCTGAAAAGAGGGCCCGCGGAATCATGGGAAGACAGACAGAGGCAATAATAGTTTCCAGAACCAACCCTGGCGAGAGTCCCAATGCTTTGGGCACTCGTTCATTCGTAAATTACACTAGGGTGGCCTGGAAACTCTTGTCAAGTTTTAAGGATCGTTATTTCCTAGTGAGGGCTGAAGGGGCAAAAAATTTTCTAAAGAACTCTACAAACTTTGGTTTTAGAGTCTGGTATGCGAAGAACTATGTCAACAATGAATTAGCAGCCTTTAAAACCGGCGTCTTTTGAAGTTTACGTGACTTAAACGTATATGACTAAAAGACATGAGAAGTATGTATGGTAGAGGATCATCTGCGTCCACAGAGAAATACAGATGTCCCATTCAATATTTTTAACCCTTTGCACTCCTATGTGAGGTCCTCCGCACTCGACATTTTTTCAAATACAAACCAATAGATGTTAACGTACGAAAGAAAACCGGAATTGCATCCTAGAAATTTTTTCAAGAGATATCATGCACTAACAAATTAAAAGGTACTTTATTTATTTAAATTGACATATTTTTCAGTTCAAGTAAAATTGAAATAACGCTTAAAAGCATTGGGAGCTACTGGTAACAAAATTGAAATATAATGGAGTGTAAAGGGTTAGCAGCATAATGCATTAATATAATTTCTGTTCTATTAATATTTAACATTATGGTCAGAAATGAGTTTATGCCAATCTTTCGAAGTCACCGTCCTATCACATTTAATTCTGGTGTTATCTGCTTTTTCTTCTTTATCACACAGCAAGCGATATATTAAGCGAATAGTGATGGTGTGTATAATATTATGTTAATACGTAAAACAAAGAATAAAATAAAGTACATAAAATTGGATTTCGGAAACTAATAAGACTCTCTTTTCTCTGACTAATACTTTTCCGTTGGATGTCTCAATCTTATGTTATAATAGTAAAAGTGGCACAGTTTTGGTCCAGAAAAAATGAAATATCTACAATCGTAGATGTAGTAGAAATGTATGCAAACGAGATAAAAATAAAAAAAACTACGCGCACAGCATGTTGATAGATGATCAATACTGATTAATATAAGGAAACGTGTAAGGGAAAAAGTCATTCGTTAGCTGTTCCCCCCGTGATACTCGTGGAAACGAGGAAAGTTCGTGTTTTATATGAGTGCCATCGGAGAACATGAAATTCGCTTATTTACCGTCGACGTTAAGACTTCCCGACTAAGTCCAAGTACAAGAAAGTTACGTGTTTCATACCCGCAAATTCCTATTTCCCCAACAACGAACATACTGATAAAAATTCTTTAAAATTTGCGCATCGGTATCTCGACGAGAATATTTCCTGGTGAAAACAAAACACGAATCGAAAAGACGGAGAAAAAAATAAGAAAGTATATACGAACCGATCGTCGAGCGGGCCTGAGAATGAACGATGGGGTTGTTGTTGGTTTCGGAGTTGGTCGTTTGTGGCCGATCGGTTGTGGTAGCAGCAGTGGAAGTGGCGTTGATACTACCCGGTGCAGACGTGGAGTTCGATGTCGACGTCGAGGAGGAATTCGTTGTGTTTAAAGGCTTCGAGGACCAGGAGCTGCAAGTGTCGCAACCTTCGGCGGAGCGCGTCGAAACACGGCAGCAGGACCAGCGCTTTCCGCTCCACAAGCCGGCGTGGTAGCGGCCGCTCAATCCGGGATTCTCGCTGCACACTGTAGGCAAATGATAGAAACTGTACGTTAACCCATTGATCTCTTGAATGGAAAACACGAATGTCGCCCGCATCAGTTTTCTATTTCAAATATAACCCTTTCCCTCTGACAGCCCTCGTCGCGTAGTCCCTCGTGCGGAACGGAGCACAGTGTCAATAGTGAGAATATTAAGCGTAAGCAGTCGCCAGCATTCGGGCAGCCTTTCGTCTCAAAAGTACCGTTATAACGCTGCTTTTGGGAGCAAAATGACTTGTATTCATAACAATGTTTTAATATTATTTTTCCATAAATGTATTTTTGACCCAACAATACAATTAGTATTTTCGCATTGTACAACAAAATAGTAGGTATAATCGTAACATGATATTTAGCAACAACTATCAGGTTGTAAATTACGCCTCAACAATTCTCTTTAACAACAGCGTGTCGTTTCTAATTTTATCAAATTCTCTAAAAATGAAAACTGTATCCCTGATCTGAATCATCGATCAGTTATTCAAGAACAGGAGAAGAAAATCCATAATAATAACGAAAAAAAAAAAACTAAATTGTGAAGTTGTAAGGAGTACCTAAAAATACAACTGATATTTAAGAAACAGGTCAGTTTAAAAAATTCAAAGTGACGTATGTTTCGTTCGAAACAAGAACTCCTTCGAGACTGATCGAAAAACTATAATTATGCTTCTTCAGCAACGTCCTCCTTCGAGGTACATCTTCGAAGTTGATCATAGAAGTTATTTCCGTTCCGTAAAAGTTTCAACGTGCAACGCGTATTCGTTTGATAAATTATTTTTCTCGTCTACGGTTACGACCAATCAGTAACACTAACCTAAATACGGAAGTTTTGGAGTAGTAAACTACTTTTCATACCTAATGGAAACCTACACTTTACAATGTTAAAGTAGCATCATTTTTCAAAATGGTACTCTGAAAACTCGACCAAGTATACCTAATAACTTTATCCCCCGGGATCTTCAAGGAAACTGTGTCTCCCAGTAAACTCCTCTTAAAAACGTTTCCGTACTTCGTGGAAGCTACATTTTTTTCACATCGAGGTTGGTTGTGCCTCGTAATAAAGATATTTCGTATAGCACAAAATAGAAGATATTTCGTGTTACAGAAAAGGGAAGATGCATCCTGTCATTAATGAACTTTTTAAAAGTTTACCTTGAAATCGTATAATCGGATGTGCGTTTACAAATGGCCGCGATTCTATTGTGAATTCTACGTTGAAGTAGAAGGAACGTACGCTAAAAACTGCTCGAACAAATAACTGAATTTGTTGGGTATTGTTGAGTCCTCAGATGTAGAGGACGCCAAGTTTCAAGTGCTTATTGGTGCCCTCTATTGGAAGTCACAAGACCCAAAGTCATTTTTTGTTTTGTTCTGCCCGGTCAGTTCAGTTCACTCACGACCGAGCACCGAGATACTTCGAAACGCAAATAAAATTATCAAAAAGAATACAGTCCTACTCATCATTTCATCAGGTGAAAAAGTACGTGCAGAAGAACTGCACAACGCGTCCTATGAGGACGATACAGGTATTGCATTCAGGTATTTATAGTTCTATACATATTGAGTAAATGTTTAGGAGAACCTATAACCAAATAGCCGTGGGTAAAGAGGTAGAGGCTCAGAACCGTAATCAGTAGACCCGAGTTCAAATTCCCCATAACTATACCGCAAAATCAATACAAGCGTGCATGCATACACGCTCACGCTTTAAAGTAATAAATCGTGACTGTTTCTAAATGTTTTTTAAATTAACAAATAGATATTAACCGTGATTATGAACAGAGTATATAACAAAAAAAATTAACAAGATTTTGTTACATGTAGCCCTGAAATCTCCCATGCGGCCCTAAAAATTTGAAAGAGTTTTTCATCTGATGTCGGTCAGCTACACAGAAAATCTGCGAAAGACAAAGAAACAAAGAAGCCTCGCTGTACAGAGCTACTTGCGAATGAGTCAGTCTAAACAAACTACGATTCCCTACAATCCTGGTAAGATTTTTTCCATGCGCTTATCAGCTTACCAGAGTCCTACCATCTCCACTTCGTTTTTCTGCACTTTTTCCAAAACAGATCCCTATATAAGCATGCCCTTTGTTGACTTTTCGGGTCATTGAGTTGCAGTACTCCTTAAAACATCACACCGTCAGTTAGCCAAGCGAAATTACAAAGTCTACAACTTCCGCATCGTTTAGCTATAAGGGGGACCGAAATGAAACGTTGCTTCTCCAGACATTTTACTCAAAGCTCAACTGATTTTTATCGATCCGGCATTGAAAATTTAGCACGCTAAGTGGAAAATGGTTATTGATAATAAAGTTTCTTACATCATTCGTTAAAAACAAAAATAAAATAAAACCACTATTATTGTTGATTATACGGACTTGAAAATTTTACCTCAGTCAAAAAATGGAACTATCTCGTGAAAATTTTCATGCGATGATTTACTACGATTTTCGACATGGATTATCTCAACAACAGTGCATCGATCAACTCATTCCGACTTTTGGCGATGAAGTACCATCTAAAACCGTAGTATATCAGTGGTTTATGGAATTCAATTGTGGCAGTCGTTCGCTCACAGACCAATATAAAGAAGGTCGTTCAAGATCGGTTATTGTGCTAAAAAACATGGATGCTGTGCATGAACTGATAATGCAATACCGTCATGTGACATACTGTGAGATTGCGGCATCTCTGGGCACTAGTATAACAAGCATAGGTACATAAGATATTACATAAACATTTAGTCATTAAAAACCTTTGTTCCCGTTGGATACCGCGTAACTTGACAATCGCTCAACAAAAGGCTCGTGTTGATCGGTGCAAAGAAGCGCTCAGAAAATGTTCAAACGTATGAAAAAATGTATTGATAGTCACAGACAATATTTTGAAAAACAATAAAACCATTTTTAATAAATACATACATAACACTCTACATAATAAACAGATGTATAAAAAATATATAATAATATTTAAGAATTTTTTATATGAATATAATACCAATGCAAATTAAGAAAATGCATCGTATGAAGTATTTCTGGATCGCCCAAAAATGTGCGGGCCCTGGAAGCACCTAGAGAGACCGGAGTGTCGTCCTTTATGTGTTAACTGGTTAAAGTGAAAAATTTTCCATTTACAAGAAATCGAAAATGGTAAGGATGAGAATTCAATATTTTGAAACTTATTATATGGCGTTATTATATGACTTATTTCAGCGTCTTGTGTAATGCGTCTAGATATTAGGATTAGTCAGTATTTTATAAGCTAATATTTTGCGCTACAACGTCGTGACACAACCCTTGCCCAACAACTCTTTACTCATCCCTGATTGATTACACAAAGTTGCAAAACTCCCAATTCTTATCTCGACCCTTCGAATTCCCCCTATCCTCACTACTTTCTACTCTGTTTCCTACTCTTTACTACCCTTTACTCTTTACCCTTTTTTACCATTTTTTACCCTTTTTCTTATTCTTTAATACCCAAAGGATCCTTTAAAAGTCCTACATCTCTCCGGCACATTAGAATTAACATATTACCGTCCAGAGACATACAAATATCTTTTTTCTTGTCTGTTCGCAAAACACCAAAAACATATAATTAGAGTTGTGCACACTTTGGAGCAAATATCTACGACCTTATACATTCTGTAAAGTTTCCGTAAATAGAGCGACCATATATGCGCCGGACACCTTTCACAGCTGTAAATTTCATAAAAAATTATTTTATATGTTATATATTGTTGTAGTGTGTAGCAGTGTGTAGTGTGCGCAGACAAAATTGTTGAATGTGGGTATGTTTGTATGTTTATGTATCGTATGAATGTTTCTTGTCTTTGGTTGCCGAACATCTTATTGTTAGTAGGATACAGCGGCAACGTGGAGGTTTGAATTACAAAGGACACGCGCTGCTTTGGGCGAGCGGCGTTACGCAGAAAGACGAACAGCGGCTTCGCCGTTCGGCCGTTGCGTCGTACGTCGAACACTTGCCGATTTTTTCGGGAGACAAAAGCGATAAAGGCGATCATCGCTAGGCAGTCGTCGTCGAGTCGTCGTCGACCAGAAGTCGAAAGTGTGCTCAGTCGTGAGCCTGTCGTTGTCGAGGCGAAAAAGTCGTGGTCGTTAGTAGTTAATAACGTATATTTTTATATTTCAACCTTGTTTTAAATAAAATCAAATTGTTCCCAGTATTTAGGTTGACAAAATATGGTTAAATTTTTAAATTTTTATTCACTCTACATGTTTCGACATCTTACGATGTCCTCTTCAGGAGTTTCTGTGTTATGTGTGGTTTGTTTTATCGCGAAACTTATGTGTTTCCATAGTTTTTCGGGTTTTATTCTGAGTCAAGATGTTAATTTGAAAATTTGTCTTCTACATACTCGGTCTTAATGTCGAGTTGCTGTGAAGAAGACGAACCACTTTCCGTAACTGGCGATGTATGTAATGTCACATCACCGACACAAGAATCAATTTTACTGCCAACTGTAAGTAACAGATAACAAACAACATTACGGAGTACAAGATTAACGTCAAAGCGAGTAAAAGGGTCTAGCTGAATAAGGTGGTCAAAAGTGCCCTTGAGCCGATTTTATTCGACGATGGGTCATTCGATAGGTGACGATGAAAAACCATTGCACACAAATTTTTAATCCGATAGTTATATAAATTATATCCGATATTAATCCGTAGTTATAGGGTAAAATCGAAAAATCAGTTTTTGCCTCATTTTTCCAATTAATGTAGTGCAAAAATTCCAAAAAAATTCTAACACATTCTAAACATGAATGTGCATATTAGGGATTTTTTTCAGATTTTTCGTTTGCAAGTTCCACTAACGAAAAATGAAAAACCAAAAAAAGTTTTTAAACTTCAATTTCGTATTGAAATCTTCCGAGCACAACTTTTTCCTTTTTACCGTAGTTGCATAATGTTATCATTGTTATACCCTAATTTTTTCAGATTTTTTGAGTACGGTGCATCACGGTCGGAAAAATCAAAAACCGATTTCTGGGACACATTTTGGGCTGAAACTCGCCCATTATCTGCCATTCTTGCATGATTTTAATACAGTATGTTCATATTGTGACCTTCAATGTTTCTGCATAGAAATATGTAGATGTTAAAGAACAATATCGGGATAATTAAATAGATTGCTGATTGTATGGTCGTTATAACCTAGAATTTTAACCGTTCTTTCAAAAGAATTAATGGCGCAGTGACTATGGTGTCTGCCTGTGGAATCGCAGGACACTTTTTTGTCGCGGGTTCGAAACTCCATGTGGGACTTAGTTTTTTTCTGCCATTTTTTTTTATTATTATTATTATTAAAGACATAACAATATTCAGTAGTAGCTTTAAAATGTTTCACAGTTACTTCTAAAAATAATTACATATACAGTATACTTATTTCTTCATCGACTCTTTCCAGTCATGTCACGATTTACAATTACAAGTACTTTTTTACATTCTGTACATTGAATTTTATATTTCTTTCATACTTAAAATATACTTTCATACATTGCAATCAACCAATATCTATGAACAATATAAAATGTTTGAGAATACTCATAATTGCAAAACGTTGCATGTCTAATTGTAAGAAAAGCATGTTTTACGATTGTT
Source organism: Cerceris rybyensis (assembly GCA_910591515.1). Classification (NCBI taxonomy): domain Eukaryota; kingdom Metazoa; phylum Arthropoda; class Insecta; order Hymenoptera; family Crabronidae; genus Cerceris; species Cerceris rybyensis. The sequence continues at coordinate 550,641 of OU342796.1, read as the reverse complement.
TTTCTATAGGTTTTATATTGTTGAAAGGCATAAAAATATCTGTGAAACATTTTAAAGCTACTACTGAATATTATGTCTTTAATAAGAAAAGAAAAAGGCAGAAAAAAACGTAAGTCCCACATGGAGATTCGAACCCGCGATAAAAAAGTGTCCAGCGATTCCACAGGCAGACACCATAGCCACTGCACCATTAATGCTTTTGAAAAAACGGTTAAAATTCTAGGTTATAACGACCATAAAATCAGCAATTTATTTAATTATCTCGATATTGTTCTTTAACATCTACAAATTTCTATGTAGAAACATTGAAGGTCACAATATGAACATACTGTATTAATCATGCAAGAATGGCAGATAATGTGCGAGTTTCAGCCCAAAATGTGTCCCAGAAATCGGTTTTTGAATTTTCCGACCGTGATGCACCGTAGGCAAAAAATCTGAAAACATTAGGGTATAACAATGATAACATTATGCAACTACTGTAAAAAGGAAAAAGTTGTGCTCGGAAGATTGCAATACGAAATTGAAGTTTAAAAATTTTTTTGTTGGTTTTTCATTTTTCGTGAGTGGAACTTGCAAAGGAAAAATCTGAATAAAATCCCTAACATGCACATTCATGTTTAGAATGTGTTAGAATTTTTTGGGAATTTTTGCACTACATTAATTGGGAAAAATGAGGCAAAAACTGATTTTTCGATTTTACCCTATAACTACCTTCCCGTTGAAGGTATCGGATTAAAAATTTGTGTGCAATGGTTTTTCATCGTCACCTATCGAATGACCCATCGTCGAATAAAATCGGCTCAAGGGCACTTTTGACCGCCTTATTCGGCTAGACCCTTTGTATCAGAAAAATATTCGAAGATAGAAAACGTTAATAAAGTTCAAACGAACGAAGATAGATTGAAGAATGTCTATATATCTTCCGGAGACTGTATCAGTCTTGTTTCATTACACGTAGCAACTATGGAGTATGCTAGGAATAAGTGTAAACAGCGTTGAAGAAAATTCACTGCAATTTCATCGCGAAGATTATGGGTCAAGAGATGCAATACCTCCCACCAAGGAGGGCATAAATTAATTAATTCGAGTACCTCGTTAAAGCAATCCGAAAAGCAAACGATGAAAAGTAATTAATTATGGAATACGCGGTACTAACAATTTTCGTCTTCTTTTTGCCGAAGATCTTCCATACACAAGTTTTTCAATTTAAGCCTTTCAAGCTTATCGGGACACATCTGACCCATTAAGATTTCACGATTATCATTAGACTGCGGATTTTTATGCATTTATGACAAATTAAATACGGCTAAAATATACAAAAAGAACATAATATAAAAATATATCTAATATATCCAAAGTATGGTATTTGTTGTAATATTTCTTAAGTGCAATAAATCCCTAGATAGGTTTTCCTGTCTCACCTGCATTTGTGAAACTCGAAATTTGCATAAACATCCGCAGTCTAATTATCATCATTTCACCTAAAATACTATATTATTGTGAGATCTTGGATGGGTTACCGCACGCCTCTCTTTCTTTTTCACGATACCACATTACATTATCCATGACAAATATTTTGTTACTTTTCTTTTAAAAAATGAAACTGCGTTTCTATAAATCTCGGATTATATTTGAAACTTCAAAAAAATGGGGTTGAAACATATATGTATGTCCTATATGATGCGAAAGATTTTTTGATAAATTGTATGCAATTTTTCGCCGAAGTGCACGTTGCAGCTAGTCGTTGCTTATTGAGCGTGGCTGGTTCGAGCACATTTTGAGAAAGTAGACAAGCAGTAGAGTAAGCGTGTACTAAAGTTAGCGTAGTCCAGGAAAAATATTCTTGAAGAGTAGGAAGAACGGAGGCAACTTGTATTTTTCGGCATAAGAAGGCATCCCCAAACCGGTGCATACGAGCTTACGGGGCGAGTTTTTCGAGAGAGTTTGCAGTGAAAGTTAAAGAGTCAGAGCACTGAGAGTGTCCTTTACCTTACTAACCTGTTCAGTTACGTAATATTGTATTGTTGCGCGGTTATTGTGATTTGATTAGCACGATCAGTATTTGGTATTTGTTTATTAAATATTTATAAGATTTGTACCGAGCTTCGGTCCATCCATCTATAACTGGCCAAGCTTGTGAAGTCACTCGACTTGAGATTGAGAGGAAACTGGCCTCGTTTCGCCTATATCCATCACATCGGTCCTTGAAACCTGAGCTCGTCGAATGACACCCGAAAAGTAAAAACTAAATACTTATCGAAAAATCGAAATCGAAAATACGTGAAAACGAGAGGCGACTATTCGTTGAGCGAATCGGAACAAACCACTTAACACTTTAGCGACCGGTAGCCTATCGGACCCAACGCTTTTGGACTTTTAACATATTAATCGGTTGCCACAGCAATTAATAAATGGTTATTTATCATTGCGGTTTACTGTACTGAGGACTCAGTAACGAGAATGTATAATTTTCGTAGAGATATCGGTATCAGAGAAGTATTTGCGGCTAAGTGACTGGTCAGAAGTGGGTAGGATGTTAAAAAATAGTGATCGGTAAAGTATTGAGTGACTTCTTTTTGTGGGCCAATGATACCTATATAGGTAATTCTGTAATGAGCGAATTGTGTGATTCGCACTCAGGATCCACCAAACAAAAGAGAGCTTAAACTTTTGGACTTATATATATTAAAATACTCGATTTGATTCGTTCCAAGAGATTTAATGTTTCGAATGATTAGATGAGGACTTGTGAGAGCCTTGTATTAGATTTAGGATTTGGAGTTAGAATTAGAAGATGACTCTCACAATGCGTTGGAGTTAGTAATTATGAACTTGAACTAGCGTAAGAGTAAGAGACTTTGAATAGAGAACTGGTTGTAGAGCTTGAACTGATTTTTGCGAACTGAGCATGTAGGGTTTTTAGAGGTTTAGAAGAGGAGAGGGGGTAGGATAACGGTATTTGGGAATCCAGGAGTAGGAATAGGAAGTTGAACTTTGGATATGGATGATGACTCGTGGATGAGTAAGGATCAAAACAAGGACTAGGATTTTGGACTTGAGGTGGTGATTCTAGAATGACTAATGATGGTGATGAGTGAGCCGCGTACAAAATATTTGTGTTTACACAATATTCCTTAAAGATATCTTATGAACTAACTGATTGGAGGGTAGGTACATTACAATTCTGTAGTGGTGGACCTATGACATGCGTATCAGAGATGACACACGAAGTCATTCTGGGTGAGACCCAGACATCTAGTGATGACTTTGCTAACAATTTTTCCACCAACATACTTTGGTGAATGTTGTTACTGAATGTTGTTATGTCTTTAATAATAAAAAAAAAAAAAATTACAGAAAAAACTTAAGGCCCACATGGAGATTCGAACCCGCGACAAAAAAGTGTCCAGCGATTCCACAGGCAGACACCATAGCCACTGCGCCATTAATGCTTTGGAAAGAACGGTTAAAATTCTAGGTTATAAAGACCGTACAATCAGCAATTTATTTAATTATTCCGATATTGTTCTTTAACATCTACATATTTCTATGCAGAAACATTGAAGGTCACAATATGAACATAATGTATTAAAATCATGTAAGAATGGCATATAATGGGCGAGTTTCAGCTCAAAATGTGTCCCAGAAATCGGTTTTTGATTTTTCCGACCGTGATGCACCGTACTCAAAAAATCTGAAAAAATAAGGGTATAACAATGATAACATTATGCAACTACTGTTAAAAGGAAAAAGTTGTGCTCGGAAGATTTCAATACGAAATCGATGTTTAAAAAATTTTTTTTCGGTTTTTCATTTTTCGTGAGTGGAACTTGCAAAGGAAAAATCTGAAAAAAAATCCCTAACGTGTACATTCATGTTTAGAATGCGTTAGAATTTTTTTGGAATTTTTCTCCACATTAATTGTGGAAAATGAGGCAAAAACTGGTTTTTCGATTTTACCCAATAACTACCCTCCCGGTGAAGGTATCGGATTAAAAATTTGTGTGCAATGGTTTTTCATCGTCACCTATCGAATGACCCATCATCGAATAAAATCGGCTCAAGGGCACTTTTGACCCCCTTATTCGGCTAGACCCTTTAGAGAAGAGAATTTATTTATGTAATATAAAGTACTTAGCCGATCACGTTTTTCATCCTTTGATTTCTGTTTATCGAAATAAGAAGATGAGATCAGATTGCAATATAAAAAATCCGACTCAAAGGGGTTAATTCTATAACAACGCATTAACTTTATTTGTATTGATCCTAAACATAGTAAAACATGCACCCATTAAAACAATACTGCAATTGGCGTGACAAAAACAAAGAGATCTTTAAACGTTAAATGCAAAACATAAAAAAGTCCTGTGTTTCAAATGCATGGAAAAAGTTAATAAATGAATTATTATCTCGAACAAGAACATTAATTACCCTGTTCAACACGATTTTTTTTTCTCCAATATCCAATGGGTGATCCTCGTAGAGTTAGTCATCCTAAACACGAATCCGTCAGCAGAATTGCTCCACCACCCTCAGTTTTTTAGTAAAATGAGTTTTTGTAAAAACACCAAATTTTGGCAGAAAATGAGGTATTACGCGAAAAGTATAACGATGCGAAGTTGAAATTGGTCTTAAAAGATAGAGGAAATCATTCCGAATATTTTAGTGTATATATTTATTACAATTGGTTGTTGCAAATAGTAACATGTGACCGTCAAAGTTTAAAAAAGTGCGGATGCGCGAACTTACTATGCTATACTTATACATTTTTATGAAAAGTTATTTATCTAGCACGAATTTGCTATACTGGATCGCACTCCTTAGACATTTTTGAAGAGAAAACTGCCCCCAAAAGTTTCGGGAACAGTTTTCAATCCCGACGCACAGTGGTCCCAAATGGCCAAAACATGCGAAAAACCTCAAAGCGTGCTTCAATTTAGCTGAAAATTGACATACCGGCGTAATTTGGGTCGCTGATTACGAATCTGAACTCAAAATTTACAAAACCAAAATGGCGGATCCAATATGGCGAACACACATATCTAAAAATTGCTGGTTCGGCACGAAAGTTAGTATCCCAATATTTTTTGGGTCGCTGAATACGAATCTGAACTTAGAATTTCCAAAAACAAAATGGCGGATTCAGTATGGCGGATACGTGTATGTAAAAATTGCTGGTTCGGTGCGAAAGTTAGTATGTTAATGTTTTTTCGATCGCTGAATACGAATCTGACCTTACAATTTGCAAAAACAAAATAGCGGTTTCAATATGGCCGACGCGTGTGTCTAAAAATTTCCGGTTTCGCGCGAAAGCTAGTATGCAACTCATATTTACTCTAACAAGTAATTAAATATGTAACAATAAATATTTTTCGTTAATAAGCACGAAAATCTATCACAAGTGAACAATTTATTTAGTAATTCCAATAAACTCGTTGACGCAGTGAATTTCAAATAAGTAGACTCGAAGCACGGAAAAATTTGTTCGCTTTGAAAAATTGTTCGCCATCAGCAGATGCTGAAATGCAATAAAGTCGCAAAATGATGCATTAGTGATTATAATAGATTTAAAAAAACATAGTTTAACATGTAGTCTAATAAATAGAAATATTCGCATTCAAAGCTCCCAAGATTCACATTCAAATATCCCTCAAAGTAATGTTTGCTTGGTGCAAATCATTCAATAATTTAATAATATAGAAAAATAATAAATATTAGAAAGAATTTAAACATTTTTGATATATATTAATGAAATAAAACGAATGGCTATCGTAACACTTATACTTGCAAAAAAAAAATTAATTTTACCTTTTTATGAACTATGTATATTAGTTTAAACAAATGTATTATGATTGAATAATAAGTTACTCTCAAATCGTATAAAATTTATAAGAGAATTTTTTTTTGTATCGTCCACGGTTGTCGATGAAACGCGCTTGTAAGCTCAGAACGCGAGTACACCGCTGCACAAAAAATTACAAAAATACCCTAATAGCGCCTAATAGCACCTAAACCTTGGAGGTACAGCAAGTTGAAAGTGTAACCTATAAGCCTAAACAAGAATCATAGTGGAACACTGTGGAGCACTTAACTTTTTCCCTACATATGTGAAATTCTCACATAAAGATTGACCCCATATTTCGTACTATTTGCATTGCAGTTTTAAAACATAACCATTAACAATTTTAATTTTTCTTTTATCAATAAATGTTGTACTTACTTCCATGAACTCCATCCATTTTGCAGAATTGAAATAGACTCACTTTCACAAAAGTTATTCACTTTATACTGCGGCCAGCAAAACAGTGGTTACGCTCATGATTATTGCGGGACTAATGAACGCGATTTTCAAAATGCGTCAACGTCGCAGGTATACGTAAAAAAACCCTGCCCTTCCAGGTTTTCATAGACAAACTATCTGAGTACCAAATGCAATAATAAAAATGGCCCTAACGAAAAGTTCATTATTGAGGTTTTTCGCACGTTTTAGCGATTTGGGACCACTGTGCGACGGGTCGAAAAAATATCCGTCGGGAACGTGTAATCGGCGTTCGACGCCATGCTGCTATTCTACGCGGGCCGCTAGTGTGACAGTGCCGTAACTACGCGTTATCGACGCCGATCTGACAGTACCATCCGAACGGCGCTCAACTCTGATAAATATAAATGATCAATTATTTTTCATTAATTTTTGTTTAAAAATATTATTTATAATTTGGTCACCGCAAACTATTAACGGTGATATACTTCGTCGTTGCGATTTCGGTACCACCTCTCCACAAACATAACAGAAAGAGTCTGGCTGATTTTTGGACTTGCGAAACATTGCAGTAAACGACACACACTTAAGACTTGATACAAAACAATTACCACTTGACACTTACAAGGAGAGGACCCCAACTGTCCGACTTCGATTTTAACGAGGCTTTGCAAGACGATAGCATGTAGGTCCCTAATGATATGTGTAAAATATTAGCCGTAGTTATGCAGTAGTTTTAAAGATATAAGCGATTAAAGTTCATCCCTCTTCATGTACTATAAATGTAAATTGAGTTACAACAGCTGTGTTGGGTCAGTGGCAGCGGTTTAAGGCTCACGACCCGAACGTCGTACGTTCGAGTCCTCCCATGACGGGTAATTTTTTTTTCTATTTTAATTTGATAAAATTGCACACAATGCAGAATAACAATTATCGTACACTTGCAATGTATACATTTACATTATGTACGTTTCGGACCTCGCAAACTGTCTTTTTACAGCTTTCCGAAATATTTAATCTTCAAAGTCCTCGAAGACAATTCAAACTGTATAACTAGCTAAATAAAAGTTAGTTAATTTTAAACCGTTGGAGGAAGCATTAGTCGTGCGTTTTTTAAGGCGTACAATCTTAATTTTATAAGCCTTACTGCACAGTCCGAGAAAGCATTTGTTTCGGAAAGTTTCCGTTTTTTCAGCCCCGCGGGTGCCACTTTTCTTTACTTTTAATGTCCTAGGTCTCTGGAATCCTTACCCTGCAGTTTGATTTAATTCCGTATTTTCGATGTACTTTCAATAGCGATTGCCATGCAGCGAGCCTAGAATATAAGTCTGGAAACCATATGTTTCGTGCGCAATTTCATCAAATTAAAATAGAAAAAAAAAATTGTCCGTCACGGGGACTCGAACGCAAGATGTTCGCCTCGTGAACCTTAAACCGCAGTCACTGCGCCACCACAGCTGTTGTAACCAGATTCACGTTTATAGTATACAAACAGGTACGAACTTTAATCGCTTATATCTTTAAAACTACTGCATAACTACGGCTAATATTTTACACATATCATTAGGGACCTACATGCAATCATCTTGCAAAGCCTCGTTAAAATCGAAGTCGGACAGTTGGGGTCCTCTCCTTGTTAGTATGAACCACTTGCCACTTAAATCTGCCTATACATATACACAAAAAGTTTCTCCTATAAAGTTTAAATATAATTTGTTATTAATTTATTATTTTAGAATCAAGTGTATAAATAAAATAAGATGAATATCGATATACAGGGTGATCCACACAACGTGTGCACCGTTAAAAACTACCAAAATATGCGTTGCACAAAAAAGTTTTTATATAGAAGTTGCATGGTCTGAAGGGGCACATTATATAGTGTAGTTATTTTTTTTATAGGTGAAGGCGTTTCGGAGATTTGAAGGTCAACTTTGTTTTTTTAAATGGAATGCTATATTTTTTATATCAAAATATGGAAGAATGTCGAATTCTGAGTAAAAAAGTATTGACATTTATTTGCCCTAAACCTAATAACTAACGAGTAATTTCACTTTATTTCCTGAAAATTTTCTTCGCGTAATATCAAGTTAGAAATTCGACCTTATCACAGATTTCTGCAGGACAGCGATGTTTACGTGACACTGTTTATTAATATGAGTGACCTAGTGGCTTAACGCAACTAATGTAAATGTTCAAAGTGATATCCATTGGCATTAATACAGTGATGCAATCTATTAACTAATGAAGAAACTGCAGTCTCAATCATATCCGCACTGAGTGTAATGCATGCTTCACGAATACGATGTTTCATATTCTCAGATGTTGTTGGTGGTTCACGATACACTGTGTCTTTTAATGTGCCCCACAGAAAATAGTCTAAAGGAGTAAGGTCCGGTGAGCGTGGAGACCACATAAATCGTCCGCCACGACCAATCCATCGATTAGGAAATTTTCTATCCAGTACTTGCCTGACATTACGCGCGTAATGTGCAGGACGACCATCATGTTGATACCAGATTTGTGTAAGGATATTTAAAGGTACATTTTCCAATAAAGATGGTAAAGTGTCATTCAAAAAGTTAGCATATTTTTGTCCTGTTTGTCGATCATTAATAAAATATGGCCCAATCAATTGGTTGCCCAGTATTCCACACCACACATTAACGCTCCATTGACGTTGGTGGTCGACTTCTCTCATCCAGTGAGGATTTTCTGGTGCCCAATAATGCATATTTTTCAAATTAATCTGCCTGCGATTAGTAAACGTTGCTTCATCAGTGAACAAAACTTTTTGTAAAAAATAATTATCACTGTTCATTTGATGCAGGAACCACTGGCAGAACCGAACGCGGTTTTCATAATCCGTTCCATGGAGCTCCTGATGAAGTGCTAGGTGATAGGGACGATGTTTTTCATTATGAAGAATGCGTAGTACACTTGTTTTGCTAATTCCAGATCCTCGTGAAATCTGTCGTGTACTAATATGGGGGTTTTCTGTTACCGCTGCTAGGACCGCAATAGCATTTGCATCAGAAGTAGCAGTTTTCGTTAAGTTACGTTTAGTAACATTAAGACTTCCGGTTCGTCGAAGCGATTGACACATTCTCTCAAATATGGCTCGAGATGGCTGATTTCGTTCAGGATACCTTTCGGCATAGATGGCTTTGGCTCTTATTGCATTTTTATGGCACTCACCATAAACTAAAAGCATATCAACTTTTTCGCTATTACAAAATTTCATTTTTAATTTTATCTGTCTGGTAAATACACACAACACCGAAGGTAACTTCAATACTGGATTACGAATATGAAGACGATTGCGAATCATGATAGATGTTGTGTTGATAAACACTGTCACGTAAACATCGCTGTCCTGCGGAAATCTGTGATAAGGTCGAATTTCTAACTTGATATTACGCGAAGAAAATTTTCAGGAAATAAAGTGAAATTACTCGTTAGTTATTAGGTTTAGGGCAAATAAATGTCAATACTTTTTTACTCAGAATTCGACATTCTTCCATATTTTGATATAAAAAATATAGCATTCCATTTAAAAAAACAAAGTTGACCTTCAAATCTCCGAAACGCCTCCACCTATAAAAAAAATAACTACACTATATAATGTGCCCCTTCAGACCATGCAACTTCTATATAAAAACTTTTTTGTGCAACTCATATTTTGGTAGTTTTTAACGGTGCACACGTTGTGTGGACCACCCTGTATATAGATATGTCGATACTTATTTTATTTATATGCTTATTTTTTATATTATTTATATTATTATTATATTTACATTCAATTGCTTAGCATGAAAAACTTTAACAACTGTAAGAACAGATCAGAGTTCTAACTGAAACATAAAAAAAAACAATTAGTTATTTATATTTGTCAGAGTTGAGCGCCCTTCGGATGGTACTGTCAGATCGGCGGCGATAACGCGTAGTTACGGCACTGTCACACTGGCGGCCCGCGTAGAATAGCAGCCTGGCGTCGAACGCCGATTACACGTTCTCGACGGATATTTTTTCGACCCGTCGGGATTGAAAACTGTTCCCGAAACTTTTGGGGACAGTTTTCTCTTCAGAAATGTCTAAGGAATGCGATCCAGTATAACAAATTCGTGCTAGATAAATAACTTTTCATAAAAATGTAAAAGTATAGCATAGTAAGTTCGCGCATCCGCACTTTTTTAAACTTTTACGGTCATTTGTTACTATTTGCAACAACCAATTGTAATAAATATATACACTAAAATATTCGGAATGATTTCCTCTATCTTTTGAGACCAATTTCAACTTCGTAGCGTTTATACTTTTCGCGTAATACCTCATTTTCTGCCAAAATTTGTTTTTTTACTAAAAAACTGAGGGTGATGGAGCAATTCTGCCGACGGATTCGTGTTTAGGATGACTAACTCTACGAGGATCACCCATTGGATATTGGAGAAAATAAAAAAAGGTAAAATTTGTTGAACAATGTTATCGTTGTCATTATTGATTTCACGTCAAAGGAAATAAACGGTGTGGAACGCATGCACAGTGAATTAGCAGAACCATTTGCGAGGCAGAAAGATAAAAGAGAATTTTAAACTTTACGTTTGAAAACGAGGAGAGTCCCTCGGAACACATGAAAGACTATTCAGACTCCTTGCTCGCGAGAACCATCATCTTCAAGAGAATGCTGCGCAAGCATTTCAAATGTATGCAAGTCAGACGACACGAGCCGGTGACTTTTTCAGAATTAATGTCATATCTCGAGAAGGGAGAAAAAGATCGGAATAAAGACGGTTGTAAAAATAACTTGCACATTCTGTCAGAGAAATTTCATAGCGAGAAGATTAAAGAAGTATCTACTCCCGATTTAAGAACTATTATTTATCTCATGGGAATAATATGATAAAAGTTGCAAAATAATCTGTACAACGCACATAAAAAATTCTATTTCTTAATATTCTACGTATTTGGGTCAACCAAATAAAACACATTCCATCTGTAGAACTATAATATTTGCGTCTTCGTTATTCACGTAATGAGATGAATTTTTTCAAACGTCCGCATCTCACAATTAAATTGTACATGTAAAGTAACATCAAATAGAGAACATATGAGAATTCGGTGCAATTATAAACAACGTTATAATTTTCACATATCATCTGTCAGGAGTCTTACAATTAAACCTATTAAATTCTCATACACTCTTTGTTACGGATGTACGCCTCGCGGGTTGATATCGTTCGACAACCTCAAGAAGTCTCCTGAGCGGCGGAGCTTCTCGCTAAATACCGCCTATTCGCACCGTTTGTTTTTTTTTTTATTTAATCCACCCTGATCAGACTCCTGAAGGAGGCACTTGACAAAGTCGTAATATTGAAATATCTTTATGACGCCTTGCGAATCAGATCCTGCCGAAACAGGCCTACCTCCGAGGAGACTTCTTGAGGTTGTCGCGTCATACCTGCTCCACGATTTATCGGCGACACCTCTAGAGTGAGCGTATATTATTATAAAACAGGCTCACCCGATTTGAGCCACGTACGAAGGTCTTGTGTGTAAAAAGATGTTGAGATAGTCCAAAGTTGCCTAGCGTAAGTCGTTTTATTTACACTTTGTACAACTACAGGGTGTTTCAAAAATATTTGTCATGGCTTTCAGGGGTTGTTCTACACCTCTGGATCGATGGAGATTTGCGAAAAAAACTTGCCGCAAAATTCGGGAACGGGTAGCAAATTTTTTTTTTAGGCAAACTGTCTGAGAGGAACCGTGGGTCAGAAACGAACCGTTCTCTCACAAATTAACTTTTAATTGGGCCTTACTATTAAAATTTCGCCCATACGACAGCCTTTGAGTCGCCGACCTTTCGAAAGGAAACACATGAGATACCCTTGCTAGTTCAAATAGTTGAAACAGAGGCAACATAATTGAAGAGAGAGAAAAAGACTAGAAAATGTCAATGACCTGCGTTCGGTGTCGGGTTCACTCAAGGGCCCACCCGGGAAGAAGAGTATAAACACTTACACTTCTCTTCTGGTTCGGTGACACAGTGCCCTATTTTCTAGCTTCGTTTACGTCGCCTCTGCTTTAACTATCGGCGAAATTTTAATCGGAAGGTCCAATTAAAAGTTAATTTGCGAAACAACGGTTCATTTCTGACCCATGGTTCCTCTCAAACATTTTACCTACGTAACAAGACGAATAGGATGAGCCAATAAAAAAAATTTGCTACCCTTTCCCGAATTTTGCGGCCGGATTTTATCGCAAATCTCCATCGATCCAGAGGTGTAGAACAACCCCTTAAAGCTATGACCATTAATTTTTTTACACCCTGTAAAACTATGGAAATTACGTCCGGGTCTTAACCTCGCAAACGGAGCTTCTATTAGGAGCGCTAGATGTTATTTGGTTCACTATTCGTAGAAGACTGATTTTTTGGAAGCGCGTAAGAACGCACTTCCGTCACGATTTGGCGGGGGCGGTCACTATTCCAGAGTAGGAACGTTGCTGATTGGGAGACTCTTTAGTTTGCAAATATTAAATTTGCGATTGGTGGCCAAAGGAAACGTCCTTTGCCCATAGGTCAAGAGCCGCCCTCAGCCTTCGGTGTCTTAGGAAAAACCCCGGCTCGAGTGGGGGAAGAAGTCCCTGGTCAATACTTCTTCCAGGACAAAACTTTTCCTGAAGAAGTCTTGACGACAATATAATAGGCCCATAAAGCTCATTGATTTTGAGGTAATAAAGTTTGCAAGGCGCGGCAGCTATTTTTCGTTACAACGCACATCTGTAAAGTATTAAAAATCCTGCGACGAATTAAGTTACATCTGTGAGCCTCAGGGACGTATTATTGCTCCGCAACACACTTAACCCTGCTGTTTTCTTCATTTATATCTTAAATTCGTATTTCTTCCAGTCCTAGTGACCCGGCGTACAAAGGTTCACATTTTAAGAAACATAAAATATACAAATAGGTAGACGTAAATGTTAAATACATTAACCCTTTATGCCAGCGGCGGGCGATTATTGCATGCCCGAGCCGTCCTTCGAGAAACACCGCCTCATTCACCCAAACATACAGCCGAGATGTCACTGATTCACAACCACTCTGTAGGCGTCACGCTCGTGCCTATTGGCACTGGCGTGGTGCCGCATTTGGGGCGACATTCGTAGTTAATCGCGCGCGCTGGAAAGATGTGCCTCGCGCGTCAGTTGCGGAGATCAGAACGACGTGCGTGGCACGTTGACTCAGAATATTTGTTGAGGAACAGTTTCAAATGGCACTACGTCGCATGTAGGATAAGACAATAGTATTGTTAGTGAAAAAGTATCCTCAGATATGTTTTAAATCAAATACAATTAATATATTTTAATGTTTTTGAACTTCTGGCGATGGTTTTGCCGAAATCGACCACTTCATTAAGTCTTACGGCACAAATATAGTATTGCGTTCCAATACGCACATTTGTAAATTAATTAGTAGCGCAAATTGTTAAAAATAACTATCCGATACTAGAACGCTAGGCTTCCTGGTATTAAAGAATACATTGTTGCCGTCGCGACCGCTGCGGTCCATGCAACATAGTGCCATCTGAAACTGTTGCTCAACAAATATTGTGAGTTCACGTGCCACACACGTTGTTCTGATCTCCGCGACTGACGCGCGAGGCACGTCTTTCCAGCGCGAGCGATTAACTACGAATGTCGCCCCAAATGCGACATCACGCCAGTGCCAATAGGCACGAGCGTGACGCCTACAGAGTGGTTGTGAATCAGTGACATCTCGGCTGTATGTTTGGGTGAATGAGGCGGTGTTTCTCGAAGGGCGGCTCGGGTGTGCAATAATCGCCCGCCGCTGCTTTAAGCGGTCAATTATTTTACCAGAAATGCTTTCAAAAAAGGCATATTATTTTTTTGCATATAATTAAGTACCATACTTAATAGAATAAGAATATTTTAAGAATGTTTTTATTTTTTTTCACTTTTAATGCTTTTACAACATTTTTTATTTTACAATTTACAACAGAACTCAAAACTTCATCAGAGCTGAGCTCACTGCACGAGTCATCTGAAGAATAATCCAAATAATTAGAAGAAATATCTGTATCTGTATCAGAATGTAGTTCATCATCTAACAAGAAAGTATTTTCGTCGTCTATTCCATCCATAATTTCCATAAGATTCACAAGCACGGCATACAGTAGAACAAAAATTTCAAAGAAAAGTTCCCGCTTTCCCGCTACATAGAAAAACCCGGATGAAAAGCATTTCATTTACATGGACAAGCCACGCCATCTGTTGAAAAATAATAATACTAAATAGTCTCTTTCAATAATGAAAAATGCGGGCAAACCAGAAAAGGAAAGGAGAAAATATCGATGCAAGTACGCCGTACGGGCAAACCAGATGAGGCCAATTTCGGGTAACACGTACAGGGTGTTTCAAAAATATTTGTCATGGCTTTCAGGGGTTGTTCTACACCTCTGGATAGATGGAGATTTGCGAAAAAAACTTGCCGCAAAATTCGGGAAAGGGTAGCAAATTTTTTTATTGGCTCATCGTATTCGTCTTTTTACGTAGGTAAAATGTCTGAGAGGAACCATGGGTCAGAAATGAACCGTTCTCTCGCAAATTAACTTTTAATTGGGCCTTCCGATTAAAATTTCGCCGATAGTTAAAGCAGAGGCGACGTAAACGAAGCTAGAAAATAGGGCACTGTGTCACCGAACCAAAAGAGAAGTGTAAGTGTTTATACTCTTCTTCCCGGGTAGGCCCTTGAGTGAACCCGACACCGAACGCAGGTCATTGACATTTTCTAGTCTTTTTCTCTCTCTTCAATTATGTTGCCTCTGTTTCAACTATTGGAGCTAGCAAGGGTATCTCATGTGTAGACTGCGGATGTTTATGCAAATTTCGAGTTTCACAAATGCAGGTGAGACAGGGAAACCTATCTAGGGATTTATTGCACTCAATAAATATTACAACAAATACCATACTTTGGATATTTTATATATATTTTTATATTATGTCCTTTTTGTATATTTTAGCCGTATTTAATTTGTCATAAATGCATAAAAATCCGCAGTCTGCTCATGTGTTTCCTTTCGAAAGGTCGGCGACTCGAAGGCTGTCGTATGGGCGAAATGTTAATCGTAAGGCCCAATTAAAAGTTAATTTGTGAGAGAACGGTTCGTTTCTGACCCATGGTTTCTCTCAGACATTTTGCCTACGTAACAAGACGAATACGATGAGCCAATAAAAAAAATTTGCTACCCTTTCCCGAATTTTGCGGCAAGTTTTTTTCGCAAATCTCCATCGATCCAGAGGTGTAGAACAACCCCTGAAAGCCATGAAAAAATATTTTTGAAACACCCTGTACACTGTACGGGCAAACTGCTTAAAGGGTTAAATATCAAAAACTAATACTCCGAAACATAACATCTGTTAAAATAGAATCTCCATTTCGGGTCATATACATACACCCGAGCAGAACAGCAGGGTTAAAAAAACAATTACAGAAAACATCCTGGAGTGAGATTTAATCCTCTTTTCCTTTATGCTTGAATAAATGTTTTTTATAATTTAATACAATATATTTTACAAACATTAGAACCAGTTGCAACATATCAAACAGTATTTAGTATCTGAATGACGTGTTAGCAGGGCGTGGATAAGGAATGGAATTAGAACGAAACGGCTATTCCTGACTGAATATGTTTATTTATATACATAAAATGCATTTGGTACGGTGGGTTGCTTAGGACTGAACCCGCTCATGACGCTCTATAGGAGCAGAGGTCAAAATGACAAACGTCATGGGCCCCACCTACCGTTCGTTGTCGCTTTAACACTATTCCTACCACGACCGGTCAAATGACCGTTTTTAAAAGGGTCTAGCCGAATAAGGGGGTCAAAAGTGCCCTTGAGCCGATTTTATTCGACGATGGGTCATTCGATAAGTGATGATGAAAAACCATTGCACACAAATTTTTAATCCGATACCTTCACCGGGAGGGTAGTTATAGGGTAAAATCGAAAAACCAGTTTTTGCCTCCTTTTCCCCAATTAATGTGGAGCAAAAATTCACAAAAAATTCTAACACATTCTAAACACGAATGTACACATTAGGGATTTTTTTCAGATTTTTCCTTTGCAAGTTACACTCACGAAAAATGAAAAACCGAAAAAAAATTTTTTAAACATCGATTTCGTATTGAAATCTTCCGAGCACAACTTTTTCCTTTTTACAGTAGTTGCATAATGTTATCATTGTTATACCCTAATTTTTTCAGATTTTTTGAGTACGGTGCATCACGGTCGGAAAAATCAAAAACCGATTTCTGGGACACATTTTGGGCTGAAACTCGCCCATTATCTGCCATTCTTGCATGATTTTAATACAGTATGTTCATATTGTGACCTTCAATGTTTCTGCATAGAAATATGTAGATGTTAAAGAACAATATCGGGATAATTAAATAAATTGCTGATTGTATGGTCTTTATAACCTAGAATTTTAACCGTTCTTTCAAAAGCATCAATGGCGTAGTGGCTATGGTGTCTGCCTGTCGATCCGCTGGACACTTTTTTGTCGCGGGTTCGAATCTCCATGTGGGACTTAAGTTTTTTTCTGTAATTTTTTTTTTTTTTTTTTATAAATGACAACAATATTCAGTAGTAGCTTTAAATATTGAACGATACAAGTATTGTGTATGAGCGATCTGAACGGCGTGTTAGCACACTCGCTTCGCTCGTGTGCCAATTTCACACCGTTGACTAATCGCTCATGCACAATACATGTATCATACGCCACGACTATTCGTTGGCTAAATAACCAAAAAGAACACTACGCACATGCAGTGAAACAAATACCTGATTACGTGTGCGCATGTGCGCAATGTTCTTTTTGGTTATTTAGCCAACGAATAGCCTGGTGTATGATACGAACTTAGGGCATGCAGTAGGCTATAAAAATGTTTCACAGATACTTCTAAAAATAATTATACAGTATACTTTTTTCTTCATCGACTCTTTTTAGTCATGTCACGATTTACAATTACAAGTACTTTTTTACATTCTGTACATTGAATTTTATGTTTCTTTCATATGTAAAATATATTTTCATACATTGCAATAAACCAATATCTATGAACAATATAACATGTTTGAGAATACTTATAATTGCAAAACGTTGCATGTCTAATTGTAAGAAAAGCATGTTTTACTATTATTTTTCTATAGGTTTTATATTGTTGAAAGGCATAAAAATATCTGTGAAACATTTTAAAGCTACTACTGAATATTGTTATGTCTTTTATAAAAAAAAAAAAAAAAATGACAGAATAGTATACAGTAAACCCTGGATATATGCACAGAATTCGGGACCGAAACTGTGGAGTTACGAAGTGGTGGTTTCTATTTTGTGTTTACGTTCTGGCTCCAGCCGAGCGTGAACTTAGAAAAGAACAGACAGTAGAAGAGACAGAGAGATCTAAGCTATAGGGGGACCGGCCCGATCGTGTCCATGAGCCAATACTAATCGAAGGACTGAACTTTTCCGTTTTTGATTATTTTTCGTTAAAAACTTCGCTATCGTGTTTGTGACAATTTTGTGATTAAAATGATACCAAACACGACATAATTTGAGCAACATTTACTTAATATTTAAATCGCTTATTTGCTATATAGATAATTCAAACATGTCGTGTTTGGTATCATTTTAATCAGAAAATTGTCACGAATACGTTAACGAAGTTTCCAAAACGAAAAAATTGAAAATGGAAAAGTTCAATCCTCCAATTAGTATTAACTCAGCGATAGGTTCGGGCCGGTCCCCCTGTACGTTGGGCCTCTCTGTCTCTTCTACTATCTGTCTTTTTCTAAGCTCGGTACCCGGCTCGAGCCGTGAGATAAACACAGTGTTGACATTCAGCTACGACCAGTGCATATAAGTTTTGCACAGGGACTCTATAGCAGTGCATATATAGAGTTTGGTAACTATTCAATGTTTACGAATTTAGAAAGGGGTAAGCAATGGGACAACGTCCCTCCCCCCCCCCCCCCCCCCCACCCTCTAGAAGATGAAGGGGTTGATGGAACCGAGACTCGTCTTCGATGCACACGCGATTGACGGCGATGAGTCCGTTTCTACGAACGTTTTAAGGAGCATTCTTTGCTCTATGCACGAGCTGATGAAATAAATTTTTACGATGCCTAAAGTTTGTTAGATGTCTGTGCTATGGAGAGACACGTTCCTCAAAACGTTTGTACATACATACGAACAGAGTCATCGCTGTCACAGTTTTTATCTTTTATCCTTTGCATCTTCGACGGGGTGGTTTTTCACTGTTTTCCGCTTTTTAAATTCACGGTCAACTTGAGCTGTATGCAAATACCGAATTGTCATTCACGTCAATAAAAGCACAGCAGTGTCGAGAGGTGTGCAATGTTTAAATGCACTGTTCTGTGTTTACGACGCTGCTCCAATTGAGCGCCGAACTTAGAAAAGACAGTAAGTATAATTCAAACCATATCGTGTTGGGTATCATCTTAATCAGAAAAATTTCACAAATACGTTATCGAAATTTGCAAAAAAGAAATATCAAAAATGGAAAAGTTTTATCCTCCTGTAGCGACACGCGGTTTACTGTTTCTCGGAATTCCTTAAGCCGACTCGGAACTGCCGAGGCTCAAAACAATGATCCTCAAAAGTAGTTACAAGTCGCAGATGTTTTTGACGACAATGGATAATAAATAAATAAATTCTTGTTCGCGTACGGTTGTGTCTAGCCATCTGCTGACCACCTGGAATGCACCGTCATAAACCGCGGGTCGCGAGGAAGCCAAAAATCCTCGGCCACGGCGTGACTCACCGCCGGCCAGGTTTTCCCCAAAAACGTCCTCTCTTTTCCAGTCACCACCTTCAAAGTGGAGTGAGTTTTCTCTACCAATCAGGTTAATTAAGCAATCAAACTGTAATAGAGAAAAACTCCCAAAACTTCGCTCCGCCTACAAGAAGTCTACGTCGGTGGAAAATTCTCACCGACTAGACACTTGATCGCGAGCAGTCATACAGAAATTCTTAAATAAACGGTGTAGAAGTACTAACCTTCCACCTCAACCAACTAGAATTTTAACCTACACTTCGTATCCACACTCCGATTAGTATGTATTAAATTAGTCAAAGAGAAGACGTGACGAAGCGACGGACACATGGCATAATTGAGACATGAATGTAAGGCAAACACTTAAGTCTAATTAACTTTAACATAGTATTTTTTAAAAATACATGGCATGAGCAAACGTTGGGGATGAGAAACAAGAGGTGCAGGAACCACGGTTTACGATTCGGTCTTCGCCATTGTTCAGCTCCGGTGGGTCGACCATGTGCGGGGCCTGTTAGCTAGTAAAAATTTAACTAAATTTCCAGGCTTCGGGTCTCGCGGGTCTACGACTGCCCGTGGTGGACAGGGGCCGGAGCGTGAGCCGTCGAAAAGAAGTCCCATTGTCTAGGTTGATACCTTGCCTCGAGACGGTCGCACATTGGCGGGTGTTTACCAGATGTGGAACCTTCCATACCAGGGACACCACTATGGTCTACGGGCCTCTCAGGGCAATTTTAACAACTTTCCTCAGAATCCACCTAGACAAGGACAAACGTTACCATCTCCCTACTCTCGAACCACGAGAGTAGGAAAATAAATCTACCAACAATGTAGGGACGACCGAGGTGACAAAAAGGGTGAGACGTTGTCCTCCTGCAGATAATTTTGAAAGCGCCCTAGAGAGTAGGATAAGTAAACTGTGTACCTGTAAATAAAGTCACTCAAATGCAATTTAGAACATATCTACTAAAGAGGAAATAATAAGTGAGGACGAGATGTTTGAGAAGGAAGATGCTTCTTTTAGTAATAACAAATTATAATATTAAATCTTGTTGAATAATAGTGATAGCAACAACAACAAACTCAGCTAGGGTCGTAAACACAGACCTGCAATTGAACCGCTGCTTGTGCATTTAAACCTTGCATAGGTTTCGATACAGCTGAGTATTTATATCGAGTCCCGTAACCGTTCACAGTTTTCACGCGGCTCCAGCCGAGTGTAAATTTAGAGAGGGACAGACAATGAAAAACCACCCCCTCGAAGATACAACAGTTAAACGTAACGAGGCTCGTCACGTGATAGACACGTGATTAACCGCGACAGTTCCGTCCCTAAGAACATTTTCAGGTATGTTCTTTTCTCCATTCACGAACGAATAAAAGCAAACTTACAATTAGATGTTGTCCAGGGTTTATTACATGGGCATGCTATTGGTACAAAATAATTAAAAATTTGTATTTCGAATTAAAGCTGTTTTCCTTGAAATAGTCATGGGATTGCTCATACAATAAATCTTTGAAAAGGTTCTGAATATGTACATTGAGGACAAACAGTTTGTTGATTATCGGGCCAGAAATACAGTTAGGAAAACTCCGAGAAAATAATGCTGTATAGAAAATCCATGGCTGTAAGGAGGACGTCAACATTGATGTCGAATTAGATTCCACTTTGCACAACACAATTTCTAAAAAAATTGTATAATAATAACGATATAATAATAATTCCTGTTGCAATACTAGTTGTTACTGAAGTCTTGTTTTATATATTTTGCAAATTAATTAAGGACTTGTTAGTAGGTAACAAAAAATTAAGAAGTATAAAGGGTTAATGTTTTTTTTTACGAAAGTGAATAATATATAATTCAATATTAAAATTCAATATTATAGTATTGAATTTTGTCACAGAGATCTTAAAAAAATTAAAAATTTATACGTGTACTGTAACCTTAATTAATCTTCTATGCACGAGAAAAGTACTTTCACAATCGTATTCGAAAACTTTTCAGGGTTGCAGGGTTAAACTATGAGTCTTCGCATTCTATTTTCGGAGCCACTGACCTGCTTGCTTCATACAACCGTCTAGGCACGTGGGTACAATTCTCAAGCGATGCTTTGGAATTTCCCAAATACTGTACGCATATTGGAATATGGATAATGGATTGCGTCCATTTGTAAAAATAGCAATTTATTTTCTTTACTTGGTATAATACTTTAAGAATTTACAAAGTCGATTATAAAATAAATACATACTCGAACCAAGAATTTATTGACCGTTGAAATTATAAAAAAATTTTTTGATAAGAAATACATGATGTGTATTTCACAAATAGCTTTCGATACATATAACAACTGCATGAGCAAGCGATATGATGGACTGTTGAAAAATTTTGATGTAAAACCAAAAATAGAGAAATAATATTGAATAGTTATAGATCAAATTTGATTAACAATAATATTTATGCGATATACAAAGCAAGGATATAATTTTAAATGCAAAATAGCTAATAAACCATTGTTGCATTTCAAGAATTGTCAAGTTCAAATTTTTATTCTAAAGTGTGGATTGTACAAAGTGCTTGTGGCGTGCGGAGGGTGCCATAGAATCTGGTTCCGGGGTGGGGAAAACGTTGCATTTTCTATAAAAGAAGACCATAGCAGGCAGCATGACATTTTTCCCAAAGCATTCTTACACAGCGTTTCGAATACTAAAATATCTAATACTTTAAGCTTATTAGTTTTCATTAGTCTTTCTTTTTTAAGTGTGTTATTTTTACTCAGTTTAGTTTTCGTGTAGACTAGTAATATATATACATATATACAGTGTTAGTTTTTAGCGTTAGATATTAGTGCTATATTTTAGTTATATTTAGTTATATTTAATTTTATTTTGTTATATTTTGTGATTTAAGTGCTTTAAGTATTGGATATGGCCAGTAAAAGAAGAGTTACCTTGTGTATGAAAGACCGATTGAAAGTGTTAGAAGAGTTAGAAACCTTCAGTGTTGCAATTCTTGCCAAAAAATATAATGTGCATCGGACAACCATTATTAGAATAAAAAATAACGCACAGGACATTACAAAGTTTTCTGACAAAGGAAAAGTGCAACAGCAACGGCAGAGGATAAAGCTACCGAAATATGAAGAATTGGAGGAGCGTTTGTTGGAATGGTTCGTCCAAAGACGGACTTTCGGGGATATCATAACAGACGCTGTACTGGTAGAAAAGGCAGCCCAACTAAAGAACACCCTCGGGTTGCCATCAAGTTTCAAAATTAGCAAAGGCTGGCTGGAAGGTTTTAAGAAGAGACACGAAATACGTTTAACCAAATTACATGGAGAAACAGCCAGCGCAGATACCACTGCGGCAGAAAAATTTTGCCAGGACTTTCAAAATTTATTAAACGATATTGGCGTTGACGACGTACAAGAAGATAATATTTACAACATGGACGAGACGGGCCTTCTATGGAAAGCGCTCCCGTGCAAAACATTAACACTCCGAGAAGAGCACAATATAAAAGGGCTGAAAAACCGTAAAGAGCGCATAACGGTGGCATTATGTGCGAACGCCTCTGGAACGCACAAGCTAACGCCTTTTGTCATTAATAGATACGAAAATCCTAGGGCGTTAAAACATATCAAACCAAACCTTCCTGTGATTTTCAAATCACAGAAAAACGCCTGGATGACCCGGGAATTATTTATAGAGTGGTATCAAAATTATTTTAAACCCAGCGTACGAGAACATCAACTTCAAAAAGGACTGACCGGAAAAATAATTTTAATTGTTGACAATTGCGCAGGGCATAAGTTACCGGAAGTATTCCAAAATGAAGAAAATTTCAAAATAATATTTTTACCGGCAAATACCACAAGCCTAATACAACCCATGGATCAAGGCGTAATTGCCAAATTTAAAAATGTATACCGGCACAAAATGATCCAGAAAGTTGCCAGCTACGAGGGAGGATTGAATGAATTTTATATAAAATTCACAATCAAAGATTGCATCGAAATGCTTTATGCTTCCTGGATGGAAGTGACAGAAGACAATATTTCGAACTCCTGGAATAAACTCATGTCACCGAATCGGACGTTAGAACGTGCTCTTCGAATTAATATGATGAACGTAACAGGGGATACGTACACTCAAAACGAAGTTTCACAGTTCATCAACGAGTGTAACGCGGAAGAAGTCATAACGTGTGAAGAAGTTGAAACGCAAAACACCAACGAGGAATGTATGCCGCATTCTTATGAAAGAAGTGAGGCACTGGATGTGTTCGAGCGTTTGGAGCAGCTCGTTTCAAGGGACGCACCAGTTGTCAAAGACATGGTGAATGTTTTAAAAAAACACATTTTAGGTTTGTACAGATAACATCACAAGTACAATTATATACTTTCACAAAAGTTATAAATAGAACTTTCATTTTAATACTTAAATTTTATTTTTTAGCTGCCGATGACCCAAACTGAAATGTTCGACTAAGCCTCAGTCATCATGTTGCACATATTACATAAGCATCATCACCACAGCTTTTATCATAACCATCATCATCATCATCATCATCGCCGACATTATTATTATTAAGAGTATTGCTGCCACTGTTATTGTTGTCGTTGTTGCTATCACTGTTGTTCAACAAGATTTAATATTATAATTTCTTATTACTAAAAGAAGTATCTTCTTTCTCGAACAGCTCGTCCTCACCTACTATTTCCTCTTGCTTCTCATCCCCAACGTTTGCTCATGCCATGTATTTTTTAAAAATACTATGTTAAAGTTAATTAGACTTAAATGTTTGCCTTAAATTCATGTCTCAATTATATCATGTGTCCGTCGCTTAGTCACGTCTTCTCTTTGACTAATTTAATACATACTAATCGGAGGATAAAACTTTTCCATTTTTGATATTTCTTTTTTGCAAATTTCGATAACGTATTTGTGAAATTTTTCTGATTAAGATGATACCCAACACGATATGGTTTGAATTATACTTACTGTCTTTTCTAAGTTCGGCGCTCAATTGGAGCAGCGACGTAAACACAGAACAGTGCATTTAAACATTGCACACCTCTCGACACTGCTGTGCTTTTATTGACGTGAATGACAATTCGGTATTTGCATACAGCTCAAGTTGACCGTGAATTTAAAAAGCGGAAAACAGTGAAAAACCACCCCGTCGAAGATGCAAAGGATAAAAGATAAAAACTGTGACAGCGATGACTCTGTTCGTATGTATGTACAAACGTTTTGAGGAACGTGTCTCTCCATAGCACAGACATCTAACAAACTTTAGGCATCGTAAAAATTTATTTCATCAGCTCGTGCATAGAGCAAAGAATGCTCCTTAAAACGTTCGTAGAAACGGACTCATCGCCGTCAATCGCGTGTGCATCGAAGACGAGTCTCGGTTCCATCAACCCCTTCATCTTCTAGAGGGTGGGTGGGGGGGGGGGAGGACGTTGTCCCATTGCTTACCCCTTTCTAAATTCGTAAACATTGAATAGTTACCAAACTCTATATATGCACTGCTATAGAGTCCCTGTGCAAAACTTATATGCACTGGTCGTAGCTGAATGTCAACACTGTGTTTATCTCACGGCTCGAGCCGAGTACCGAGCTTAGAAAAAGACAGATAGTAGAAGAGACAGAGAGGCCCAACGTACAGGGGGACCGGCCCGAACCTATCGCTGAGTTAATACTAATTGGAGGATTGAACTTTTCCATTTTCAATTTTTTCGTTTTGGAAACTTCGTTAACGTATTTGTGACAATTTTCTGATTAAAATGATACCAAACACGACATGTTTGAATTATCTATATAGCAAATAAGCGATTTAAATATTAAGTAAATGTTGCTCAAATTATGTCGTGTTTGGTATCATTTTAATCACAAAATTGTCACAAACACGATAGCGAAGTTTTTAACGAAAAATAATCAAAAACGGAAAAGTTCAGTCCTTCGATTAGTATTGGCTCATGGACACGATCCGAAAGTATCATGTTACACTTCCCCGTCGCTGAATGTGGCGGCTCGCCGAGGGGGATCCCCCTATGTGGTGGGGATGGTCGCGATGCAGTTATGGAGGGCCCCTCCTTGTGCATATAACCAGGGAATACTGTATAACGATACAAGTATTGTGCATGAGCGATTAGTGAACGGTGTGAAATTGGCACACGAGCGAAGCGAGTGTGCTAACACGCCGTTCAGATCGCTCATACACAATACTTGTATCGTTGAATATTTAAAGCTACTACTGAATATTGTTGTCATTTATAAAAAAAAAAAAAAAAAAAAAAATACAGAAAAAAACTTAAGTCCCACATGGAGATTCGAACCCGCGACAAAAAAGTGTCCAGCGGATCGACAGGCAGACACCATAGCCACTGCGCCATTGATGCTTTTGAAAGAACGGTTAAAATTCTAGGTTATAAAGACCATACAATCAGCAATTTATTTAATTATCCCGATATTGTTCTTTAACATCTACATATTTCTATGCAGAAACATTGAAGGTCACAATATGAACATACTGTATTAAAATCATGCAAGAATGGCAGATAATGGGCGAGTTTCAGCCCAAAATGTGTCCCAGAAATCGGTTTTTGATTTTTCCGACCGTGATGCACCGTACTCAAAAAATCTGAAAAAATTAGGGTATAACAATGATAACATTATGCAACTACTGTAAAAAGGAAAAAGTTGTGCTCGGAAGATTTCAATACGAAATCGATGTTTAAAAATTTTTTTTTCGGTTTTTCATTTTTCGTGAGTGTAACTTGCAAAGGAAAAATCTGAAAAAATGCCTAATGTGTACATTCATGTTTAGAATGTGTTAGAATTTTTTGTGAATTTTTGCTCCACATTAATTGGGGAAAAGGAGGCAAAAACTGGTTTTTCGATTTTACCCTATAACTACCCTCCCGGTGAAGGTATCGGATTAAAAATTTGTGTGCAATGGTTTTTCATCATCACTTATCGAATGACCCATCGTCGAATAAAATCGGATCAAGGGCACTTTTGACCCCCTTATTCGGCTAGACCCTTTCGATTAGAATTTCCTATGTACAGTAAAACCTCAATAAATGCAGAGAATTCGGGACCGAATCAGTGCAGTTACGAAGCAGTGGTTTCTATTTTGTGTTTACGTTCAGGCTCCAGCCGAGCGTAAGCTTAGAAAAGAACAGACAGTAGAAGAGACAAAGAGGTCTAACCTACAGGGGGACCGGCCCGAACGTATCAATGAGACAATACTAATCCGAGGCTTGAACTTTTCCAGTTTTGATTTTTTTTTTTGGTTGAAAATTTCGCTAACGTATTTCTGACAATTTTCTGATTAAAATGATACCAAACACGACATAGTTTGAGCAGTATTTACTTAATATTTAATTCGTTTACTTGCTATTTAGATAACTCAAACATATCGTGTTTGGTATCATTTTAATCACAAATACGTTAGCGAAGTTTTCAAAACAAACAAATCAAAAATGAAAAAGTTCCATCCTCCGCTTAGTATTGCGTCATCCATGCGTTAGGGCCGGTCCCCCTGTGCGTTGGGCCTCTCTGTCTTTTCTACTGTCTGTCCTTTTCTAAGCTCGGCGCTCACTGGAGCCTCAACGTAAACACAGTCCTGCCATTGAGCCGCAACCTGTGCATTTAAACCTTGCACAGGTTGCATATAGCTGTTAATTTGTCGAGTTGCGTAACTATTCAGTGTTTTCATGCGACTCCAGCTTACCGTAAATTTAAAAAGGAACAGACCATGGAAAACCACCCCCTCGAAGATGCAACAGTTAAAAATAACGGAAGTCGCCATGTGATGGACACGTGATTGACAGCGAGGAGTCCGTTCGTACGAACGTTTTGAGGAATGTTTCTCTCAATAGCATAGATATCTAACAAACTTTGAGCATCGTCAAAATGTACTCCATTAGTTCGTGAATGGAGTACCCTTTCTAGATTCGTGGTCAGCTGGAGTCAGATGAAAACATAGAATAGTTACCTGTACCGTTAACTGCACTGCTAAATGGTTCCCTGTGCGAGACTTAAATGCATAGGACGCTGCTGTATGTCAGGACTGTGTTTACGTTGAGGCTCCAGCGAGCGACGAGCTTAGAAAAGGACAGACAGTAGAAAAGACAGAGAGGCCCAACGCACAGGGGGACCGGCCCTAACGCATGGATGACGCAATACTAAGCCGAGGATGGAACTTTTCCATTTTTGATTTTTTTGTTTTGAAAACTTCGCTAACGTATTTGTGACATTTTTCTGATTAAAATGATACCAAACACAATATGTTTGAGTTATCTAAATAGCAAGTAAACGAATTAAATATTAAGTAAATATTGCTCAAACTATGTCGTGTTTGGTATCATTTTAATCAGAAAATTGTCACAAATACGTTAGCGAAGTTTTCAACAAAAAAAATCAAAAATGGAAAAGTTCAAGCCTCGGATTAGTATTGTCACATCGATACGTTCCGATAGTATCGTGCTACACTGCCTCGTCGCCGAACGTCGAGGTTCGACCGAGGGGGATCCCCCTATGTGGAGGGGATAGTCGCGATGCATTTATCGGTACAGTAGAATCCCTCTAATGTTGACAACTCGGGCCAGGATCATTCGCTAATGTTGACACTCCCTTCTATCCCCACTTTTCATGACTTATTTTCCCCTATGCGCATGAGCATGCGCAGAATTGAAACTTGAGCGAAGGATCATGTAAACATACATAACCTACATGACGCGCCACGAAACTAAAATTCTATTGGGCAATAAGAAGTCCAAGTGGGGGAAAATACAAGTAACAGTAACGAGAGTATCCTGTCAACATTAGCGAGAGAGCAACCTTAGAGGGAGCAACATTAGAGGGATTCTACTGTACAAACTTCTTCGGCATTTATCGAGGTTTTACTGTATATCTTTTTATAACAATATTCTCTTAAAAACTCAATTCCGAAACGCTAAAGTCGTTAGAAATGAAAGGTAATGAAGTTGTGACATGATTTTATCCAAAGAGTGCTTTTCAGGAACTGGTTTACAGCTCATTCAAGTGTTTAGAGTTCTCGCTCACCAATCGGCCTTGCGGTACTTATTTGCCTCATTGGTATTTATCCGAAATGGTCCAGAACCGTAGATTTTCTTATACTGTCTTATCTATTATGACTGTGAAATAAATAAAATAGCCGAAGGGGATGCCTGGAAGGGGGCGCGCGCGTCTTCTCTCTAATACAAATCAGAACACTTTTGTGACCCGAACAGAAAAACGTGAAAGTTACAAGAATCATATTCAGCAGCCTTTTGTTTTTTTGTATTTTTATACTATTACTATTCTACTCTTATTTTATATTGTATTACAGTTACAAGTGTCATTTTCAAAAGAGTGAGCAATACTTCGTAGTAAGTTTCACATTTGATCTTTTATTTATTTTTTTATCCATTTTGATTTACATTTTTATATTTTAGTTTCTATTTTATCAGTTGAAAATGCATGGGTTTTATATAAAGAAACCACGGGAGAAGATATTTCGAGGCAAGAAGTTTTACTTCAATCAGCAGAAGAACTTTCTATCGAATATCAAAAAAGTGCTACAGCTAGGCAAAAAAAATCAACCCACCCCCGTCACAAATAAAAATACAGATTTCCGTAAAATAAGAACATATCAGAGAAGACATTAAAAAGATAATAAGACTAACAAAGTCTATTTAAATGTAAAAACTACGTATGTGGAAAATGTATAATCGAGATGCCTATTTGCAAAAAAAACGGTGAAAACGAATAATATGTATATTATATAGGTACTACTGAATAAAAGAAACTATATTTCTATACCAGGTACGGAAAGTGGTTCGTCTTCTTCACAGCAACTCGACATTAAGACCGAGTATGTAGAAGACAAATTTTCAAATTAACATCTTGACTCAGAATAAAACCCGAAAAACTATGGAAACACATAAGTTTCGCGATAAAACAAACCACACATAACACAGAAACTCCTGAAGAGGACATCGTAAGATGTCGAAACATGTAGAGTGAATAAAAATTTAAAAATTTAACCATATTTTGTCAACCTAAATACTGGGAACAATTTGATTTTATATTTCTATACTGCCAAATTGGCAATTATCTTCATTCTATATTAAAAAGTATAAGTTTTGCTAACGACCGGTCATTTGACCGGTCGCGGAAGGGATAGAGGTATATGCGAAGTGTGGGTAGGAATAGTGTTAAAAGAAAGCTTTACGTCGGTAATATCCATTTGCTTTCAACATGATGATTAGACAGGAATTATTATAAATTAAAG
The DNA here is from genome assembly GCA_910591515.1 of Cerceris rybyensis. Lineage (NCBI taxonomy): Eukaryota > Metazoa > Arthropoda > Insecta > Hymenoptera > Crabronidae > Cerceris > Cerceris rybyensis. The sequence continues at coordinate 521,197 of OU342796.1, read as the reverse complement.
AATTATTATATACGATGGTAGAGTGAATTTTCACTCACAATCAGAGGAGTGTACGGAGACCATGTTACATCACAGATCCTTAATGCTAAGCCTGTAAGCCAGGGGTGGCCAACCCAAATCATCTTGCGGGCCACTTTGGAAATGCATCATAACTCCGCGGACCGCATATAAAATTATATATCCCTATAAATTAGTTTCAGACTCACTATAGGCACTTTGTCAGAGTGAAAAATTGAAATATAATGAGTTATTATTATTGTGTTTACTATTACTCTTACATGTAAACATTAATTATATAATAATAATGATACTGATGATAATCTCGCTGTACGGAAAAATGTTCAAGGCGGGCCGCGGGTTGGTCACCCCTGCTATAAGCATTAACAAGTGAATAAGTGAACCTAACCCAAACTTATTAAAGGTGAAAATGGTTATTTGTTAAGCGGCAGTGTACATTTTTAATAACAATATTTTAAAAAATGAATAACATTTTTATATGTATTATGTATCCTATAAAATTGCGACAACCTCTATACAAGACTATACTTCTACAGCACTGGATAACATAATTTTTGTTTGACATATTTAAAAACTAAATTATCTTAAAATAATGGCGAAAAGGAATAATGATCTATAGTCCCTTTATATACAAATATATAAATAAATTATGACAAAGCAATAAAAAAATGTATTCGGATCACAAGTATACACCACTCACAAAGAATAAAAAACGAATCCAGTATAACTTCATAGCTGAATTGCCACAAACGTTCAACTTCATAAATTTCAGTACACGTAGATCGTCAGAAATGATACATCAATTGGCATTCACTAGGATTCGCCCTTCATTGCGTCCAACAATCTCTCCAATTTTACACAATCATTACCGTCGACAATTCATCGGAAAAACACAATTTTCCTTCGTCATTATGCAAAAGAGATATACTCTTCAAAGCTTGTGGGCTGGCGCATTAATCTCGTCAGGTAATAATTTTCAACGCCGCAGAAACCGATGCAATCGTCGACGCAATTAGTCTTTATTAACGACGACTTCAGCGGAAACTCTCGACCACATGCATATGCATTCAGACGGGGCTTGAAAGAAATTCCAGCAGCAGTTTTAAAAGGCTTCAATCGATATCAGCCTCAGGCGATTTGTCAGAGAGAGAGAGAGAGAGAGAGAGACAATATCAATGAGGACTATTGTACACGACAGCTCGGGGGAGCTACCTTCGTGGGAAAGTGCAAAGTAGTCTCTCTCGTTTTGCTTATTCTTCCTCGCTTTTCCCGGAGCCTCTAATTATTCTTACTTTCCTCGGGCTCCACCGGCACGCAATTCTACGCAAAAATAACGCCGACGATCGTTCTCCAATGGCAGCGGTTCGTTCGTTTCGTACTTTAAGCAGTCTCTCTTTCTTTCTCTCTCGCTCTTTTTCTTCGTAAGTACTACTTGCTCGCAAATTATCGAACTACCTTCCGGCGATTAGTCCAACAAGCGAAGTCGCGTAGAAAAAGGTCGGAATTTTGCGAAATACAGTGAAAACATAATAGAATGCAGCTCTACGGCTGAGTCGTACATTTTCGCGACGGTACCCTCGTTTAAAAAAAAATAATGTCGAGATTCGAACAATTAACATCGAGAACACCGTGATAATGGCATATCCAGAGGAAACGTAGGATACATTGTTCACATATTTTTTTTCTCTCCTTTTTGGACCCGACAACACGGATCGTTGATTCTATTTCACCGCGAATGTACACGTCTCGTTGTGCATTGCGTTCGACATGGAAATATCAAAAACAAGTTCACCACGACAGAGACCGGTTAAAGGTTGAAAAAACTTGCAGGCGAAGGTGAAAACTCGCGGAAGGAAGGGACGTTTCGGGGATGCGACGTATGAAGGGAAAAAGGACATCATTCTAACCGGAGGTTTCCTGAAACTCTCTCATTTTCTTTTGTCCAAAATATTGTGATGTTTGAGGTAATCTTTGAATCGACGTACAAAAACACGATAAGCTTGAAATTCGATTTCCTCGAATGGCCGATCTGGTGAAAATAGTAACTGCTTCATCATCGAAAAAATGTCTGGAAACTTGTAAGAAGATCAATAACTTATCTGACTGGTTGGATTAGTCGTTTCGGGAGAGTCGGCTTGAAATTCGTGCACAATATTTTCCTATGATTTATCGTGACTTTTGATTCAAGCAGTTTAACATCGTCTTTAATTAACCAGTTAACTGTGAATGACGAGTATGCTCGAGAAACAGCAGAATTTTGTGTATTGTCGAATATGCTCTTCTAGGTGCGCACTCTCAAAAAAAGTAGCTACAGTTAATTAGTTAATTTGTCTTTGAAAGACATTTAAGTTTTGTTGCATATGAAAATTAATATCTTTACCATAGTCTCTATGGTCTTCGATCCATAAAAAACTATATTTTTGGTGATGTAAAGAAAAATCGGAACCGAATAGAAGATTAATTAGCTTTATAACAGGTCTACTAACACGTGGATTTTCAATTCTACTATGCGAGACTGTGTTTAAAGCCTGTTTCTTCTTATTTATGTGATTCGTAAATCAGATAAATTCGTATATAAAATTTTAAGACCACCTCCCACAAAGAGACACATTTTTCACGTTTATTTGTAGTCCCCTCCGTTACCAGCAACGATGGAACATTGTTATTTATTATCCGCGTAACACAACCGCATTTCGCGCACGGTTACGTGCGATAAGGTTTGACTACGCGGTGGCTCGATTTTACAATCCGACAAGAAGCCAAATCTGCGGGATCTCGTCTCAAAAACGAGAGTCCTCAAAGTGGAAAATGAAATAATCGTGACGTTTGACTTGAAAGCCGTGAAAGGGTCTAGCCGAATAAGGGGGTCAAAAGTGCCCTTGAGCCGATTTTATTCGACGATGGGTCATTCGATAGGTGATGATGAAAAACCATTGCACACAAATTTTTAATCCGATACCTTCACCGGGAGGGTAGTTATAGGGTAAAATCGAAAAACCAGTTTTTGCCTCCTTTTCCCCAATTAATGTGGAGCAAAAATTCACAAAAAATTCTAACACATTCTAAACATGAATGTACACATTAGGGATTTTTTTCAGATTTTTCCTTTGCAAGTTACACTCACGAAAAATGAAAAACCGAAAAAAAATTTTTTAAACATCGATTTCGTATTGAAATCTTCCGAGCACAACTTTTTCCTTTTTACAGTAGTTGCATAATGTTATCATTGTTATACCCTAATTTTTTCAGATTTTTTGAGTACGGTGCATCACGGTCGGAAAAATCAAAAACCGATTTCTGGGACACATTTTGGGCTGAAACTCGCCCATTATCTGCCATTCTTGCATGATTTTAATACAGTATGTTCATATTGTGACCTTCAATGTTTCTGCATAGAAATATGTAGATGTTAAAGAACAATATCGGGATAATTAAATAAATTGCTGATTGTATGGTAGTTATAACCTAGAATTTTAAACGTTCTTTCAAAAGCATTAATGGCGTAGTGGCTACGGTGTCTGCCTGTGGAATCGCTGGACACTTTTTTGTCGCGGGTTCGAATCTCCATGTCGGACTTAAGTATTTTTCTACCTTTTTTTTTTTTTTTTTTTAAGACATAACAATATTCAGTAGTAGCTTTAACACTATTCCTACCGACACTTCGCATATACCTATTCCTACCGCGACCGGTCAAATGACTGATCTTTAGCAAAACTTATATTTTTTAATATAGAATGAAGATAACAGCCAATTTGACAGTATAGATATATAGTTTCTTTTACTCATTGTCAGTAGTATATAATGTACATATTATTCGTTTTCACCGGATTTTTTGCAAATCGGCATCTCTATTACCTATACATTTTCCACATACGTAGTTTTTACATTTTAGATAGACTTTGTTAGGCTTATTATCTTTACAATGTCTTATTTGATATGTTTTTAGTTTACGGAAACCTGTAATTGTATCTGTGACGGGTGTTGGTTGATTCTTTTTTGCCTAGCTGTAGCACTTTTTTTATATTCGATGGAAAGTTCTGCTGATTGAAATAAAACTTCTTGTCTCGAAATATCATCTCCCGTGGTTTCTTTATATAAAACCCATGCATTTTATTCAACTGATAAAATAGAAAGAATGGCAGATAATGGGCGAGTTTCAGCCCAAAATGTGTCCCAGAAATCGGTTTTTGATTTTTCCGACCGGGATGCACCGTACTCAAAAAATCTGAAGAAATTAGGGTATAACAATGATAACATTATGCAACTACTGTAAAAAGGAAAAAGTTGTGCTCGGAAGATTTCAATACGAAATCGATGTTTAAAAATTTTTTTTTTGGTTTTTCATTTTTCGTGAGTGGAACTTGCAAAGGAAAAATCTGAAAAAAAGCCCTAACGTGTACATTCATGTTTTGAATGTGTCAGAATTTTGGGGGGAATTTTTGCACTACATTAATTGGCAAAAATGAGCCAAAAACTGATTTTTCGATTTTACCCTATAACTACCCTCCCGGTGAAGGTATCGGATTAAAAATGTGTGTGCAATGGTTTTTCATCATCACCTATCGAATGACCCATCGTCGAATAAAATCGGCTCAAGGGCACTTTTGACCCCCTTATTCGGCTAGACCAGAGGTTCCCAAACTTTTTTCTCTCGTAGACCCCTTGTCATGTTTTTCAATTTTAGATACACCACCTGCTGTGGGTCTATCTAACTATATTGAAGTATATTTCCTAACATACAATCATATAACATAAAATTTCTGTGTCTTCGTTAATCCAAACAACTCGAACAATCTGAATGAGGCCTGAGAATGAGATATACGGATTACAGGGGTTACACTGTAATACACAAAAATACACAAAATTTATGAGTCGATGCGATGCGTGGCTATTTTCGCGCGGCCTTAGTGAAAGCACCGATCGTTGTTTCTCTTTTAGAACACTCACAGCTCTGTGGAGTGAGTGAGACGCTAAGTTAGGCACGTACTATGGAGAGAGTGAGACGCGTATAAAATGCTCCGAGATCAAGTGAAAGTAGTTTTATACCGACGATATTAATTATATTAATAATATTATATTTTTGTACTTTTTTTTAATGTCAAAGTTATATCAATTATACTGTTTTTTGCAATTTTTGAAATTTCTTGCCATTGACCCCCATTTTCATTTCATAGACCCCCAATTGTTTTTTTCGCCCACGTAGACCACTTGCAGGTCTTCATCGACCCCCAGGGGTCGATATAGACCACTTTGGGAATCACTGGGCTAGACCCTTTGTACCCGGTGGTTAGAAATTACAGCCCTAGAAAAAAGGACTGAGCCACCTTTCGACGGAAATTACACTCCGTTAGAGGGTTGATAAGAAACACCTACCAACCACACCTTCGTTTTAAGTGAACGAATTTTCCCTTGTTGCATCGTAATTGGTACCTTCGTTATCGCGCGTATGACGTTGCAAAATAAATGCCGAGAATGACAAATTCTCGCCTTAATCCAGGAATGTTAAATTATCGCAAACACTTTTCAGATTTAAGACGGACACTGAAGATAAAGGTGTCATTGACAAAATTTAGAAATTTTCCATTATAACTAGGGATTTTGGTGGTATAATTTTAACTTAACATTTATGAATTAGTTATTCAACATCCATTGAAACACATTTAAAATTAATCATTAATTAAATGTTAAGCAACTAAAAATATTCATACCAAACTTCTTTAATTGCCAATGGATACGCATTTGTTGAAAAAACGATTGTATTGAATATTTCTGTGTAATTGCTGTTACACGCGTTATGTCTGCCAGGTCCTTTATTTATATGTAGCGACAGGGCGAATCGTTTATACAATAATATACTGCGCTTGTTGTATGATTATTTACAATATATCCATAACCGGAGAATCTCTTTTCGTACCATACATAACAATTAACATGCCTTGCAACTCACAATCATTAACATCAAATAGTAACTTGATTCCATCAGATGCTTTATTACAGGATCTTAATTACATTTGTTATATATATGGCGCAATGTTCGTTCATTTAGCAGTAATTTTCAAAACATTTTCAACCATTTTGTATATCCGTAGGTACTGTTGTCGAAAACAGGTTCTTCCTTGAGCGATTTAAATTGACTATGCATGCAGGATGATTGAAATGTTCTGGAGATTTCATGTAAAGTTACAACTTCGAAATTTAATAAGCTCCTGTACCGTTCTTCTTACAGAACATCTTACAAATATAACATCGTTGCAATTCATGCCGTGGGCTTACGAAATACTTAATAACTTTCGTGGCAAGCTTCGTAGGTCGAAGGACGCTTCCGTCTACTCAAAGAAGAGGGCATTTATTAACTTTCGAGCTAATTGAACCGCGATCAGAAGTTTATAAACGCAACCGCGCGATTCGAACTTGGAAAGTTTCATGAATGGAGCTCTCATTCGTGACATATGTCAGGAACAGAGATAAAAGACTTGGAAAACGATGAAAGTTTGTGAATGCTTTGCAATATAATTACGTAACTTTTTCTCAAGAAGTGTCCTTCAACCGATTTCAATGGGGGTGGTCTCATTCGATGGATTATTACGTGCCAGGGCCAGGAGTGTTGCGAGTAGCCGAGGTAAAAGAATAAGGTGGAGGAGTGTTCGTTTGGATGTTAGTTTTTAGAAAAGTTGTTAGTAACGAGCGATCTCGTGTATAGCTGACACGAGATAGCAGCAGGAAGTTGGAACACTTGTGGACAATCCTGTGTATGGTTAACACTATAGTCCGGGAGGTAGCGTTGCAAATCACACAATCATTTCAGGTCGATTAATTCATATTGAAATCAAATGTTTATTAGCAGTCATATAGTGTTACGAAAGTCAGCAGGCTCAAAGAGGGTGGACGGGCGGGATAAAAATTTTCGATTATGTAGAAAAAAAAGAATCCAAAAGCGTGTTCAGGTCGCTTAATAATTTGTTGAGTGATTGTTTACATAATAGAAAAAGTTACAAAAATAGTCAGCAGCATAGATAACGGTGGGTTACACGTCAGCAGCCGATATACACCTGATTTAAAAAAAATTGCGTTTGATTCATTTCAGGTCGACTGAAACTAATACACAACACTCTTTTTATCAATTAATTAATAAAAAAAAATGTCTGCAAACTATTCGATGGGGGTAAGATTGTCAGCAGGGGGGTAAAAGCTGCTAAGTAGCCATTCAATCTCAGTAAAAGGCAATCGAATGTAATAATTGGCTGACAATTATTCCACCCTCAAATATTCTGCTGACCCTTTTTTTTATTTAATACATTGTTTAAACTAACTGTGTTATTAATTTCGAATGGCCTGAATTTGATTTTGTTAGTAAAATCATCATTTATATCCCCTCTGTCTTATAACATATAGGATTTAAATGATTTTCGCGAGCTGACTGACAATTATTCCACCCTCAAATATTCTGCTGACCGTTTTTTTAGTAAACAAAAACATAAACCTGGCGAGCTCTCGGAGCTCCGAAGAGCCGAGATTGCCCACCTCTCACAGTGTGTAATTTTAGGGTTCTAGCTGGACAAAACTATTTTTTAAAAGAAATTATGGTTTGCGTCACTTTTACTGACTTTTCTACTAGTAAACAACATACTGTTATACTTAGCGTTAATCATAATACATATTTCAATAGTTATTTAACATTTATACGTAAAATAAGACACTATCAACTTTAAAAATTTGCTGTAACTTAATCTTAAGGCTTATTTTAATTTTTTTTAATGTAAAATGACTACTCTGTAAACTCTACCAATTGCAACGATGCATATCATTTTATTGTTGTAAAGATTTAAATATGTTTAAACATATGTTTTAAAAATATGTTTCCGATTTACTCTAAAAATTAAAAATCCAGGAAAAAATCTAATAGCAGGAGGCGATAGGGCAGACATTTTTCTTGCAAAAAGCAAAAACAATTGCAATATAAATTTTATTTTTGGCTGAAAAATTTAAAAACTTCCGCGAGGCATCTTTCTTGTGTCTTCTGAGCGAACGAAACTAACTAAATGCCTCGCAGCTCCTCGGGGTTCTGGCCAGGATTTCGGCAAAATAGACCACTGTGAGACGTCGGTCCCGTCCGTTAGGGACGTAATAAAACAATAAAAATGTAACAGATGTCATCATTTGTCTGAAATGCCTCTTTGCATTTTCAATTATTTATACTTTTAGCTTTAAATATGCAAAATTGCAAAAGTGTAATAAACGGTACACTTTGTCAAAACTTAAATAACTTTCCGAAAAGAAGCGAGATTCAGAGTCCGCGCGGAATAAAACAATAAAAAAGTAACAGATGTCATCATTTGTCTTCAATAACCCTTCGCATTTTCAATTGTTTATACCTTTAGCTTTAAATATGTAAAATTGCAAAAGTGTAATAAACGGTACACTTTGTCAAACCTTAAATAACTTTCCGAAAAGAAGCGAGATTCAGAGTCCGCGCGGAATAAAATAATAAAAAAGTAACAGATGTCATCATTTGTCTGAAGCGGCACTTTGCATGTTCAATTGTAATACTTTTAGCTTTAAGCACACAAAATTGCAAAAGTGTAATAAATAGTAATATATGTTAAAAATCTACATACATTTCGGAACGGAACTTAAATTACATCTTACTTGTTAAAGCGGAGTAAAATGGTAATGGAAGGTCGTTTAGAAAAATAAAAAATTGTAAATATATCCCAAATAAGAGTAGATAACAATACATATGCGCAAATTCCATTTTAACCTTTCGTTACAAAACAGTTGACGAAAATGTCCAGGGCATGATGGGAGCGTGTAAAAGCAATCTGTGGAAAGTATAACTTTGAGGCCTGTTAATTAACTATTGCAGATTATTTTTTCAAATAATTTTTACATTTTCTGTTTCTATGGACATTCTACTATCGATTTCCAATAAAATTTTATACATCTGGACCATTACGAAAATTGACTTTTGTCCAGCTAGAACCCTAAAATTACACACTTTGCCTCTGTTCTAACGGTATAGGTAAGGGCTCAGGTAGTTCATGTAGAGATGTACAGGTAAGAAATGCAAGAATTTGTCAATAGCTAAGTAAAATAAATTTGAATGAAAACTACAAAAATATTTTTTTCGTTCACATTTCAGAGATGGCTGCATAACCATGAAAAAATAAACTATGATTTTGATGATTGACTAAATTAAAAGTAATTCGAAATTAATAACAGAGTTAGTTTAAACAATGTATTAAATAAAAAAAAGGGTCAGCAGAATATTTGAGGGTGGAATAATTGTCAGTCACCTCGCGAAAATCATTTAAATCCTATATGCTATAAGACAGAGAGGATATAAATGATGATTTTACTAACAAAATCAAATCCAGGCCATTCGAAATTAATAACACAGTTAGTTTAAACAATGTATTAAATAAAAAAAACGGTCAGCAGAATATTTGAGGGTGGAATAATTGTCAGCCAATTATTACATTCGATTGCCTTTTACTGAGATTGAATGGCTACTTAGCAGCTTTTACCCCCCTGCTGACAATCTTACCCCCATCGAATAGTTTGCAGACATTTTTTTTTATTAATTAATTGATAAAAAGAGTGTTGTGTATTAGTTTCAGTCGACCTGAAATGAATCAAACGCAATTTTTTTTAAATCAGGTGTATGTCGGCTGCTGACGTGTAACCCACCGTTATCTATGCTGCTGACTATTTTTGTAACTTTTTCTATTATGTAAACAATCACTCAACAAATTATTAAGCGACCTGAACACGCTTTTGGATTCTTTTTTTTTCTACATAATCGAAAATTTTTATCCTGCCCGTCCACCTTGGGTGTGCCTGCTGAATCATTATTCGATTATTATCTTCATCTAAACTATCAATAAAATCTAAAATTGATCAGCCTGAAATCACCATGAAAAATGCAACGCTACCTCCCGGACTATAGATGTCAAAGGAGGTTGGAACACTTGTGGACTATCTCGTGTGATTAACACAAGATGCCATGGGAATGTTAGTAACGCTGACGTAACTTTGTAATTGTTGCAATACACCTCGAGCGGTAAAGATGTATTGCTGTGGGATCGCAGGCTGGTGATTCCTAATAGATGGTTGTAAACGATTGAAACCCGGCGTAATTAAAGACTCGAACAAGTTGTATTTCTTACAAATGGCTGGTTGCAGTTAAAGTGTACTGTATATGTTGTGGGGTTTACTGTGATGAAAATAATATATTTAGAATTAAAAATACAAAAGAAAAAAAAAACAATTCAATACGGTAAGATACAATGGGGTTGCAATCAATACAATTTGACTCTGGCAGCTCCTTACTAAAGGAAAGCTGCAATACGACTGTTTATCGCTACGACGTCGTTCTTAAGGAAGTTGCCGTGGTACAATATTGTCAATAGTTTTTGGATCATGTGCGTGGTAAGAGTATAGGAGCAAGTAGCGATATGAACCATCATCTTTTTTTCAATACTGTACCCGTGACCACATTCACATACAAATCTCATATATATGTATACACAAACACTATGAAACATTTTCACGCTCGCAATTCGGCAACGTCGCTTATAACCTACCTGTTGACACACTGGGCTTGTTTTTCCATAATTTTTACTTTTTGCATTATTATAACTCAACAACGGGAAGATCAATATATATTTTTTTTTTCTAATTCAGAACAAAAACATTTATGAATTGTTGTAGCGTGGTGAAAATTATAAAGGCTCGAAGCGACGAGCTTCGGGAGGTTTCGAGAGGCCTCTGGAGGCATCGAGACGCATCGAGACGCATCGAGAAGCTTCGGAGATCGGCAATGGACCGCGGAAGGGAGTGGAGGCGCGAGACCGCGAGACCAGGCTTGACGACGGGGTTGTTGATTTCGGAGACCGAGGGTAGCAACGGTCCAGTATAAAAGAAGGTGCACGACACGACAGAATTCTTCTTCTGCTCCGAGAGAGAGAACGAGGTAATCCACGGTCGCTCTCGGTATGCAGAATAGGGACCTCTGGCAGGATAGTACGGACGCTTTTCCTGGACGCCTACCGATCGAGAGAGTACAGAGCATATCCTGGACGCCCAAATACAGTGACGACACGGGAGAGTACGGGAGTGTTCCTGGGTCCTTGTTTCAGTATGGAGAGTACGGATGCTTTTCCTGGACGCCTACCGAACGAGAGAGTACAGAGCATATCCTGGACGCCCGTCGGTAAAATAGAGCCGCGTAATTAGAGTCACGGGTGGAATCGCGAAAGGTTATATTTGGACAGAATCATTTTCATAGTCAAGCCTAGTCGATTTTCCGGTCGATTCTAAATCTATTATGTTTGTTCGTTTTTCGTTAAAACCTTATTGTCCGCTCTACCGATCCTATCTGTATATTATCCATCTTCCTCGAAAGAGAGGTAATGAATAAAATGAAATTTTTTCCCAGAAATCCTTTCGTGCTTTTCCTGCGCATTCCTACGTCCTCGATCGAACAATGGCTACATTGTTAGTTTTTTGAAAGTTTCTGACTGTTAGTATTTTTATTAGAATTAATAAACTGGTACAACCACTACATAGCGCATATACTCTCCATGCTAATGACCCGAACTTTAATTAAGTTTATCTCGAATTAGAGGAGGTCAATCGATTAAAAATTTTAAGGATAATTGTATTATAATGTCCTTAATGAGTATTCTAAAATTTAGAATTTTCTGACACTATGCCCATCGCACGACAACTACCTTAACACGTTGAGTGCGGCGCTGATCTTGCTATATTTTCCACTCAGGCGGCAACGCGCTTAAGGTATTCGCAAATTTCAAAAGAAAGAAAAAAAGGCACACAAAGTTTGGAAATACTGTGTTAAATGTTATAGCATAAACACAAAACCATTCGGAAGTATGTTCGCTAGAAAACTCACAAAACAAGTTGTTACTTACTGTAATATGTGCAAATCTCAACGACATCTTTGCTTAAAATATTTTATAACCTTCACTAAATTTTAACATAAAATTTTTAATTGTCATTAATAATTTAACCCTTGACAATGCCGATCTCACGCACCGATGTCGACCGGACGAAAAATTCGCTGTTAGTCCCTAGGAACTGAGGTCGCCTGAATGGAAAGTTCACAGTCAGTCCCCAGGGACTGACGTAGCACTCAGCGTGTTAAGAGGCCCACCCTGCGTTATTTACATTGAAACGACGCAGGGCCCCGATGACAGAGAAAGAACAGATGTCGCATCGCTTTTCTACCTACAACGTTGTACAAATGTGTTACGCGGAATTAGTGTAATGTAAGCGCACGAACCTACTTGCACTACTCTCTATTTTGATGCACTGATGGAATACGGGGTATTAGAACTTGAAATGCCTAATAGATATCACGAACTCGGCGCGTATTCTATACGGTTAACACGTAGCGAAAACTCGAAGTTTCGTCTAACGAGAAGATCTATCCGCGCAGTCTAACCGGTCCTACAGCGTGACAGTATTTTAGAGAACTAAGCCCTCGACATGATCTGCGGTTGATCTTTTATAGGTCGAAAAAGTGGTGGGGTACTTTTATTTCCAGGAATTTCCTGAGGGATGTAATAGGAAAGGTGTCTTATTGTTAAGAGCTGTGTCGCCGGTTCGAGTTCCTATTTTCTAGCGTAATTATTGTAAGCAGACAGAGCGATTTCGGTTCTGATCGACGGGTTCGGCTGCACATGTGGTAGATTTCCGGTCCCGAGTTGAAGAGTCTAAATTTCTTAGACTCAGGGCCGTATGTAACAGGATAATGCCAGCGATCATTGTGTACAAAATTTTAAACCTGTATTTTGACCGGAAGGGTAGTTATGGGTTTATTTTTTTTTAAACAGGTTTTTGCCCTATTTTGCCTATTTATTGAGGTGCAAAATATTCGAAAAAATTTTGCAGATTTTTCCATTGAAGAACCTAAATATAACGAATGAGCAAACGCAACGAAGCGGAAAAAAGTAGATTTCGTACCGAGATCTTCGAGTGACAACTTTTTGCATATTATAGTAATAATCCAACACTCATGATTGTTATCTCCAATTTTTTGGAGATTCGAAAACCGATTTGCGCGACGCACATCTCAAACATGTATCGTACCGTGTAGAATATGTCAGAATTTCTTCGAATTTTTTGCATCTAATAAATAGGCAAAATGAAGCAAAAACCTGTTTTTTTAATTTTTCCCATAACTACCCTTCTGATCAAGATACAGGGTTAAAATTTTGTACACAATGATCGCCGAGCATTATCTATCGAATGAGACCACCCCCATTGAAATCGGTTAAGGGCACTTTTGACCCCCTTATCCTTCTATACCCCTTTAGCTCTAAAGTGTCAATGCAAAGGAAATTGTTGGAAGAAATAAATAGTATAAGCGAACTATGCTCTGAAATAGGTGAAAGAGAAAATTCTGAGAGTGAGGATGGTATATATGGTCTATTGGACACTGACTCTGACAAGGAGAGGTCGCGAAGTGTCACACACCAAATGAGTAGAATTTTTGTGTGTGAGTTCACATAGGTGTAAGGTTAAAAAGTGTAAAAGCTTTTTTTCCAGCGGGCTTTTGTTTATGAGAAATAAATTTTTACATTTCCACGGCCAAATATGTATCTATTTGTTTTCGTGATTACTCAACGAGTGCCGTGGCGCAGTTGATAAGGCTCCGCGGTCGAAATGCTGAGGTCCGTAGTTCGAGTCCCCTTATAGATTGAATTTTTTTTATTTCATATAGAAATATTTAATATTTTATTAATGAAAATTTGGTTTACAGTGTCATAATTTTTCTTTATTTTCACAACACCTGAACGTTTATGACAGGATTGTTAAGGGAAATTAGAAAGTTATAGAAAACAAATGTACGAAACGAATATTGTAGGTATTGCTCCCTGCTGCTCTGAAATTCTTTTGTTTTTGATAAATTTCCCTTCCTCTTCCTGCATCTGTCTCGTCAGTTTTCTTTGGAATTTAAAAAAACATTTTTTGTTGTGAAAATAAAGAAAAATGATGACACTGTTAACCAAATTTTCATTAATAAAATATTAAATATTTCTATATGAAATAAAAAAAATTCGACATATAAGGGGGACTCGAACTACGAACCTCAGCATTTCGACCGCGGAACCTTATCAACTGTGCCACGGCACTCGTTGCGTACTCACGAAAACAAATAGATACATAATCGCCGTGGAAATGTAAAAATTTATTTCTCATAAACAAAAGCCCGCTGGAAAAAAAGCTTTTACACTTTTTAACCTTACACCTATGTGAACTCACACACAAAATTTCGACTCATTCGGTGTGTGACACTTCGCGACCTCTCCTTGTGAGCTATTCGACACGGATAATGAGAAAGAGAAAATTGCAAACACACGTAGAGGTCTTCTTTTTAAAAATGTATATTCTTAAAGCCCGAAAAATTAAATATTTTTTGATTATTTCATGATATTTGTTTAGTGTTTTATGTATTGCCTATGATCAACTGGAAACAATATAACGTTTATTCGAAAAACGGTCATTTGACCGCCATCGGTAGAAATAGATATATATATATATATATATGTAGGATTATTATTCAATAAAGAATAATAAATAGTTTATTAAATATAAAATATATAAAATATAAAATAAAAACAAAGGCACACTAAAACACACAAAATACACAAAAACTATTCTAAGCTATTCTGTAAATCGCTGGTCGCTGTTAAACTCTGAATATTCTATTCGCTGTGACGCTGGTAAAAACTATATTCTCTATCGCTGTCAAATATACTCTGGGCCTTCTTACGCACTTCGATTCCTCTGAAGGCCTTACACCCCACACACACAAACATACACATTCATACACCCTCATCATCTCGCAGGCACTTTCTCTTACAACCCTCTTTCACTCTCTCTCACACATACACGCTCCTTCGTTGCTCTCTCTCTCTCTCTCTCTCTCTATCTATCTCTCGCATTTATTCCATCGCGCTTTTGCATCCTACATATATATATATATATATATGTATAATAAAATGTCGGTAGGTTGAGTGTTAACGCTAAACGTGCCAGAATAATACAATAAAAGCTGGATAAATTCACAAAATTAGGGGCGGAAGCGGTGCAGTTAGGAAGTAGCGGTGTCTATTCTATGTTTCTGTTCAGACGCCAGCCGAGTGCGAACTTTGAAAAGGTCATACAGTAGAAAAGACAGAAAGGCCCAACCTACAGGGGGAGCGACCCGAACGTGTCGATGAGACAATACTAATAGAAGGAATGGTTTTCTCCATTTGTGATTTTTTTTTTAATACTTTGTTAACGTATTTGTGAGATCTTTCTGATTAAAATGATACCAAACACGATATAGTTTGAATTATATTTACTTAATATTTAATATATTTACTTGCTATTTAGAGTATTATTCAAGCATATTATGTTTGGTATCATTTTCATCAGAAAAATCTCACAAATACATTCGTAAAAGTTATATTCAGAAAAATTAAAAAATAGAAAAGTTTATTTGTTGCATTAGCACTGCCTTGCCGATAATTACTTTCGGGCCGCTCGCTTCCTGTGCTTGGTTTCTCTGTCCCTTCTACGATCTGTTCTTATCTAACAGCTCGTGCATGGAGCAAAAATCCTCATCAATCTCTGAACTTTAACCCTTTCGCTTCGGCAGTCCAGTCCGCCAAAGTGCTGTCACCGAACGGAAGCATCCGCCAGAAATGTGCACAGTGCGCGTGGCTTTTGTACATACGTTCTTCTAAGTCTTAAATAATTCCTATGCTTAATAAAACAATTAATGCTATAATATAGAACGTATTCTTTACATTTTTAAAATGAAAAGATTTATACAAAATTATATTAATTATTGTAAAAACATTAGACCATTTACAGTTGACATGTTAATAGGTATTTACATATTTACTAGACTTCACAATTAAAAATTTAATATAATTAATAATGTAACACAAATTAATAGTATATTAATAGGTAGAGACTAATAACACTGTTCAACAGGATTTTTTTTCTCAAATATTCAATGGGTGATCCTCGTAGAGTTAGTCATCCTAAACACGAATCCGTCGGCAGAATTGCTCCATCACCCTCAGTTTTTTAGTAAAATGAGTTTTTGTAGAAACACCAAATTTTGGCAGAAAATGAGGTATTACGCGAAAAGTATAACGATGCGAAGTTGAAATTGGTCTTAAAAGATAGAGGAAATCATTCCGAATATTTTAGTGTATATATTTATTACAATTGGTTGTTGCAAATAGTAACATGTGACCGTCAAAGTTTAAAAAAGTGCGGATGCGCGAACTTACTATGCTATACTTTTACATTTTTATGAAAAGTTATTTATCTAGCACGAATTTGTTATACTGGATCGCATTCCTTAGACATTTCTGAAGAGAAAACTGTCCCCAAAAGTTTCGGGAACAGTTTTCAATCCCGACGGGTCGAAAAAATATCCGTCGAGAACGTGTAATCGACGTTCGACGCCATGCTGCTATTCTACGCGGGCCGCCAGTGTGACAGTGCCGTAACTACGCGTTATCGCCGCCGATCTGACAGTACCATCCGAAGGGCGCTCAACTCTGACAAATATAAATAACTAATTGTTTTTTTTTATGTTTTAGTTAGAACTCTGATCTGTTCTTACAGTTGTTAAAGTTTTTCATGCTAAGCAATTGAATGTAAATATAATAATAATATAAATAATATAAAAAATAAGCATATACATAAAATAAGTATCGACATATATATATATATATATATATATATATATATATATATATATCGATATTCATCTTATTTTATTTATATACTTGATTCTAAAATAATAAATTAATAACATATTATATTTAAACTTTATAGGAGGAACTTTTTGTGTATATGTATAGGCAGATTGAAGTGGCAAGTGGTTCATACTAAGTGTCAAGTGGTAATTGTTTTGTATCAAGTCTTAAGTGTGTGTCGTTTACTGCAATGTTTCGCAAGTACGAAAATCAGCCAGACTCGTTCTGTTATGTTTGTGGAAAGGTGGTACCAAAATTGCAACGACGAAGTATATCACCGTTAATAACATTTACGGTGACCAAATTATAAATAATATTTTTAAACAAAAATTAATGAAAAATAATTGATAATTTATATTTATCAGAGTTGAGCACCCTTCAGATGGTACTGTCAGATCGGCGTCGAAAACGCGTAGTTACTGCACTGTCATACTAGCGGCCCGCGTAGAATAGCAGCATGGCGTCGAACGCCGATTACACGTTCTCGACGGATATTTTTTCGACCCGTCGGGATTGAAAACTGTTCCCGAAACTTTTGGGGGCAGTTTTCTCTTAAAAAATGTCTAAGGAGTGCGATCCAGTATAGCAAATTCGTGCTAGATAAATAACTTTTCATAAAAATGTAAAAGTATTGCATAGTAAGTTCGCGCATCCGCACTTTTTTAAACTTTGACGGTCACATGTTACTATTTGCAACAACGAATTTTAATAAATACATACACTAAAATATTCGGCATGATTTCCTCTATCTTTTAAGACAAATTTCAACTTCGCATCATTTATACTTTTCGTGTAATACCTCATTTTCTGCCAAAATTTGGTGTTTTTACAAAAACTCATTTTACTAAAAAACTGAGGGTGATGGAGCAATTCTGCCGACGGATTCGTGTTTAGGATGACTAACTCTACGAAGATCACCCATTGGATATTTGAGAAAATAAAAAAAGTTAAAATTTGTTGAACAGTGTAATATAATTTTTTATGATGTATTTTGAATCTATACATAATCCAACATTGTAATCTTTACACTCATATCTCGATTCGGATCTTTTATCGTTTTTACTACACACGACGCATCTTCGACTTCGGTTTTTATCTTTGGATACATACAGTAAGGGGAAATGTCTCTCCGTTAATCTCGCTGGATTATCAGCGGCTCTGGTATTACATCGAATTACATTATGATGGTATTTTTGGATTATTCGCACGACGCACAAGTCGTCGCGCGGACGCTCGAAGCGAAAGGGTTAATTAACTAGAAAATTCTAAAAGATTAAGCAAGAAACAGGAAGCAAAGGGTATCTAACGAGAGTGAAAACTTACCGGCACGAATAGCGCGAATCCACTCGGCACGATCCTGTTCGCGCGCAGCGAGAAGGTAAAGGGTGTACTCTTGTCCGGCTTCTCGATATCCCACCTGGAAGGGCAGCCCAGGTGGTATTCCACCCCCGCCGGCCCCGGTGGCTGCCTCGCTGCCTGCCACGTCGCCGCCAACACCTCCGACACCCCCAACGCCCCCGACGCCGCCGATGCCGCCGACACCGCCGGCGTTGCTCCCGAGGCTCGCCGTTTCAACCACGTGGACGCTCTCGACGGCGATTCTACCTCGTTCCTTGCGTCGCTACGGCAGAACAACCGATCATGCTCGTCATCGTTCCGTCGATTTTTTACAACCGGAGGTGAAGAAGATAAGTGCTGGCCCTCAAATCATTGTGGCACGCTTAAATGAACTTATGTGTTTATTGCCACTTATAAAGAATCAACGATTATTAACGTAATACTAACTTCAACATTTTTAGACTAAAGGGTCTAGCCGAATAAGGGGGTCAAAAGTGCCCTTGAGCCGATTTTATTCGACGACGGGTCATTCGATAGGTGATGATGAAAAACCATTGCACACAAATTTTTAATCCGATACCTTCACCGGGAGGGTAGTTATAGGGTAAAATCGAAAAATCAGTTTTTGCCTCATTTTCCCCAATTAATGTGGTGCAAAAATTCTAAAAAAAATTCTGACACATTCTAAACATGAATGTACACGTTAGGGATTTTTTTCAGATTTTTTCTTTGCAAGTTCCACTCACGAAAAATGAAAAACCTAAAAAAAAATTTTTAAACATCGATTTCGTATTGAAATCTTCCGAGCACAACTTTTTCCTTTTTACAGTAGTTGCATAATGTTATCATTGTTATACCCTAATTGTTTCAGATTTTTTGAGTACGGTGCGTCACGGTCAGAAAAATCAAAAACCGATTTCTGGGACACATTTTGGGCTGAAACTCGCCCATTATCTGCCATTCTTGCATGATTTTAATACAGTATGTTCATATTGTGACCTTCAATGTTTCTGCATAGAAATATGTAGATGTTACAGAACACGATCGGGATAATTAAATAAATTGCTGATTGTATGGTCTTTATAACCTAGAATTTTAACCGTTCTTTCAAAAGCATTAATGGCGCAGTTGCTACGGTGTCTGCCTGTGGAATCGCTGGATACTTTTTTGTCGCGGGTTCGAATCTCCATGTGGAACTTAAGTTTTTTCTGTCATTTTTTTTTTTATAAAAGACATAACAATATTCAGTAGTAGCTTTAAAATGTTTCACAGATATTTTTATGCCTTTCACCAATATAAAACCTATAGAAAAATAATTGTAAAACATGCTTTTCTTTAGTTATGCAACGTTTTGCAATTATAAGTATTCTCAAACATTTTATATTGTTCATAGATATTGATTTATTCCAATGTATGAAAATATATTTTAAGTAT
Organism: Cerceris rybyensis; assembly: GCA_910591515.1. Taxonomy (NCBI): domain Eukaryota; kingdom Metazoa; phylum Arthropoda; class Insecta; order Hymenoptera; family Crabronidae; genus Cerceris; species Cerceris rybyensis. The sequence continues at coordinate 501,617 of OU342796.1, read as the reverse complement.
GAAAGAAATATAAAGTTCAATGTATAGAATGTAAAAAAGTAATTGTAAATCGTGACATGACTGGAAAGAGTCGATGAAGAAAAAAGTATACTGTATAATTATTTTGAGAAGTATCTGTGAAACATTTTAAACCTACAGGAAAACATTTTTATGTCTTTAAAAAAAAAAATGACAGAAAAAAACTTAAGTTCCACATGGAGATTCGAACCCGCGAAAAAAAAGTGTCCAGCGATTCCACAGGCAGACACCATAGCAACTGCGCCATTAATGCTTTTGAAAGAACTTTTAGGTTTAAAATGTTTCACAGATACTTCTCAAAATAATTATACAGTATACTTTTTTCTTCATCGACTCTTTCCAGTCATGTCACGATTTACAATTACTTTTTTACATTCTATACCTTGAACTTTATATTTCTTTCATACTTAAAATATATTTTCATACATTGGAATAAATCAATATCTATGAACAATATAAAATGTTTGAGAATACTTATAATTGCAAAACGTTGCATATCTAATTGCAAGAAAAGCATGTTTTACAATTATTTTTCTATAGGTTTTATATTGGTGAAAGGCATAAAAATATCTGTGAAACATTTTAAAGCTACTACTGGATATTGTTATGTCTGGTGGGAAGGTTAACAAAAATTGCTGGTTCACTTCCACTTCCACACGAATATTTGCTTAGTTTATTTGATACTATAATTTAAAAAAAAGAAGTCTGTGATACAGAAGAAAGTTGGGTCTTGTCTCGAATGTTTCTATGATCTCGAACGTATCTGTGGTCTCAAAACGAATCTAATCCTCGGTCCCGAGGCATGATTTTATATATGTCCCTTCCAAGGTGGGGGTAATTGGTTTAACCACCCCTCTTCCACGATCTTCGATGGTGACAGAATTTTTACCCGGAAGAGGGGTGGAGATCTGGTATCGTTGGAATAGTTTATGGCACGACGGATTATTGAGAACTGGCGAGATAACAGAGTTCACAGAACTCTAGTTCTGATCATCTCTCCAGCCTCGATTCTTGAAAGAGAATATTTGGTAACACAATATAAGGTGCCGAAAAATGGTGCTGATTAAAACATCCGTGCCATAAACCTCCAACCAAGTCCTTAACATTCCGCCCACCTTGAAAGGACACCTTTCAACAAATCAAATGTAACGAAAGTAAGTATGTAATAAGTGCTTAAAGTATAAAATTAATGAAAATGATATAGTAGAAATCACGTAGATAAACTGAGATTTTACAAAGTTACAAAATCTTAAATTCAAAGTCACGATGGTTACACAGTAATAAAATAATTATAACTCAAACAATAAAATAGATAACATAGTGATATATAAAGTAAACACGCACGAAGTAATAGAGCATAAAGTAATACACAATAGAGAGAATAAAATAATGCATAAATCACACAATAAGAATGAATGTAAAAATAAGTCCAATACTGTCAATAGTCATTAATTGATTGTCACTATACACCACTATTGGAATCATCGACGTTGGAAATGGAATGCCCTCTCTCTGCTTCTGATGCATGCTGATTCTCGATCGGCAGGATGCAGAGTCTCGTCACTGGCCGTTTGATGACGCCATCCATGGTCTTAACAGAGACCACACGCGTGACTTTGTCCCTTCCTGGATGTAGTTTCAAAATTCGTCCTAAGCGCCATCGCATCGGACAAGGATTGTCATCGCGTATGATGACCATTGTTCCCGGACAAAAAGTGGCTGGAACCTCAGTGCGCCATTTATTGCGCTGCTGCAGTTGTTGTAAATATTCCCTTTGCCAGCGATGCCAAAAGTGCTGAAACATCTGCTGAATGTGCTGATAGCGATTAAGCCTTGACTCCTTGAGCCCTTGCAGGTCAGATTCTGGAAGGATGGTCAGCGGCCTTCCGATCAAGAAGTGTCCGGGAGTCAAGGATCTTAAGTCGTCGGGATCATTGGAGAGGGGACAAAGAGGACGGGAATTCATGCATGCCTCGACCTGCGCTAATACTGTATACAGTTCCTCGTACGTCAGCCGTGTTTCTCCGATGACACGTCTCAAGTGGTACTTAGCAGATTTTACTGCGCTTTCCCATAGACCCCCAAAATGTGGCGCCCGAGGAGGAATAAAATGCCACTGAATTTCCTGGTTAGATAAAAAATTGGTGACTGTATCTATGTGGCTTTTTTGTTTAAATAATGTATATAGTTCTTTTAATTCTCTCTGAGCACCCACAAAGTTCGTCCCATTGTCCGAGTATATATTATTACAAATTCCTCTGCGAGCTATGAATCGTCGCAGGCAATTAATAAATGCATCGGTACTAAGGTCTACAGCTAATTCAAGATGCACTGCTTTTGTAATAAAGCAAACAAAAATACATAGATATGATTTCAACGTAGTTCTACAACGTGTTTTCTCTCTTATGAGGAACGGGCCGGCATAGTCAACCCCGCAAGTTTGAAATGGTTGCATGGGAGTAACTCGAGAGGCAGGTAGATTTCCCATTATATGCTCAGTCCCAAAAGGTTTAGCCCTAAAACACTTAACGCATTTTCGGAGAATCTTTTTCACTGTGTTTTTACACGACAGAGGCCAATAGCGCGTGCGAATTGAAGTAATGACCGCCTGACAACCTGCGTGCAAAAGTCTCAAGTGTTCGTCGCGAATAATTAACTCGGTTATGGGATGTTGCGGATGTAAAATAACTGGATGTTTTTCATCGTACGGTATTGGTGCATTAGTTAATCGACCGCCCACCCTGATGAGTCCTGAATGATCTAAGAACGGCCGTAAACAAATAATTTTGCTAGATTGAGAAATTTGCTGTCCGTTCGATAATTGATGCAATTCCTGATTGAAATGTTGCCTTTGAGCGATTTTTAAGATTGCGTTTCTACTATCTCGGAGTTCCTGTGTATTTAAAGGACCTGTGCGGTTAATATCATGACAAATTGTACAATCAGGAGTTAAACATTTTTCTGACCCATTTGCAATTTTCCGTGCATGCAATAGTTTCTGCATGTTGCGCACAAAACGAAAACAGTAACTTGTCACACGAAGTAATTTTTGAAAATTGGAATATCTCGTCAAAATTTCATTGTCCGTAGATTCAGTGGTTAGTAATACGCACGAAGTTGCCTTTGATTCTGGAATATTGTCAACAGTATCTAATTTAATTTCAGAAAGTGGCCAATTGCGTTCATCCTCAGATAACCACAATGGACCGTTCCACCAAATATGCGTAGAAATCAAGGCAGCGGGATTGATTCCCCTTGAAATAACATCCGCAGGATTTTCTTCTGAAATTACATGATTCCAATTTTCACTTGTTAAACTTTGAATTTCTGACACCCGATTCGCAACAAAAGTTTGCCACCGGTTCGGTGAGGCCTTTATCCACGCCAATGTGATCGTAGAATCGCACCAATAATACTCCTTGCAGTCATGTAAATTTAAAGCATTTTTCACTTTATTAGAAAGTTGTGCAAGAAGCAGGGCTCCACATAGTTCCAACCGAGGCAAACTAATTGATTTAATTGGGGCGACACGTGACTTTGCACATAGTAATTTTACCGTCCAATTTTTGCCGTCGGTAAGGGAACGGAGGTAGATGCACGCTCCGTACGCCTTTAGTGAGGCATCACAGAATCCGTGAAGTTCTATCTTTTCCGGTTTTGGAATACCTAATACATGTCGCGGAATTATAATATTATTGATTTGAGGTAGTTCAGCGCGAAAAGTTTGCCATTCCGTGAATATATCCTGAGGTATTGATTCGTCCCACGATATCTGAATCTGCCATAATCGCTGCAGAATTAATTTTGCTTATACCGTAACTGGCCCTATAAGCCCGAGTGGGTCAAATATTTTTGCGATTTCGGAAAGAACCGTACGTTTGGTAACACGTTTTTCCCTCGATTCTTTCACCGAAAAACGAAGTTCGTCGCGTTCCGAATCCCATAAGAGACCCAAGGTCTTTGGATCTTTATCCGTCCCAATTTCCACCGTGTCATGTGACCCTTCTATATTAACAAAAATCTGTGTATCATTGATAGCCCACTTACGAAGGTCAAAACCCGCAGATTTTAAAATCTGTGTCAATTCTTGTTTTAATACAATGGCATCCTGAAGTGTATCTGTTCCTGTCAATAAATCGTCTACATAAAAATCTCTGAGAATAACGTCACTTGTTGTCGGAAATTGGCTTAAGTGGTCTTGTCCTATCTGTCGTAAGGTTCGAGTGGCTAAAAAGGGAGCCGAAGCAGTTCCATAAGTCACCGTATTTAAGGCATATGTTTTTATGGGAAGAGATTTGTGCGGTCGCCATAAAATCAACTGAAACCGACGCTCGTCGGGTTTGACGCGCACCTGTCTATACATTTTTGCTATGTCCGCCGAGAGAACGTACCGATGTTTCCTAAATCGTACTACAATAGAAAAAAGATCGTCTTGGACGACCGGTCCTACTCTTTGGACGTCATTTAGCGATAGTCCCGAAGAAGTTTTCGCTGACCCGTCGAAGACCACCCGTAGTTTTGTGGTCGTACTACCTTCTTTCCTCACAGCATGGTATGGAAGATAATACGAAAGTGCATTGACCTCGACTTGTCCGTCCGAAACCTCCGACATGTGTCCTAATGACTCGTAGTCCGTCATAAATTTAACGTACTCGATTTTAAGCTCCGGTTGTCTTTCTAATTTCCGTTCCATTGAAATTAACCGCTTTTCTGCTAATTTCCGCGAGTCTCCTAAATTCTTAACGTTATCCTTGAAAGGGATGCTAACAACGTATCGTCCGTCTGCGTCACGAGTCGTCGTATCTAAAAAGTGCGTTTCGCAAATGTCAGTCGCTTTAAAATCTGTAATGTGTGACGCAGTAGAATGTTCAATATCCCAAAATTTCTCTAATTGATCGTGTAACGTCCGAGTGGTGATTACGTGACACGAGGATGCAATTTTCCCTTGAGAGTTACAAATATCTAATTTTCCGCCTAGTATCCATCCAAGTTGCGTTTTCTGCAATCTTGGATACGACGGGCCCATGTAGTGTTGCCCGACGCACATTAAATCCCAAAAGTTAACAACCCCGATTAACATATCAATTCTCCCAGGTCGACCGAACGTTGGATCGGCAAGAATGCAATGCGGCGGGATAGGAATCGAACGCGGATCAATGGGTGCCGTCGGAAGATCTACTGTAATTTCTGTTATCAATAAACATGACGTTGAAGTGCTATAACCGTTTACACGCGACGAGAGTGTAATCTCTGCCGTGCCTGTAATATGAGGAGTAGTTTTTCCAATTCCGAACGCTGCGATATCAAAGGACTCGCGCGGAAGTTTTAATAATTTAAAGAAACTCTCCGTAATGAAATTCGAGTGGGACCCGGGGTCAAGAAGTGCGCGACACTCGTGTCTTTTCCCGAATTTATCCGTCACGTATACAATTGCCGTAGATAACAAGCCTTCGCTTACAGAAGTTCGCGTCGTAGAAGTCAAATTCGCATTTACGACTGTTGCTACCTGCGTTTCCTGATGATCGTCCCTTTCTTTACCTGTTTCAGAAGTCGACGGTGCAGGCCTATCTAAATGCAATAACGTATGATGCTTGCGTGAGCATCTTTTACACGTAGAACGGGTACAAACTTTGTTACGATGTCCGGGTTGTAAACAATTAAAACATACATTTAAATGTTTTACCTTTTCAATGCGATTACTAGGTGACAAGTTACGAAATTTATCGCACATATATAATGGATGTTCACCCTTACAAAATGTGCATGTCAGTTTACTTTGAGTTACGTTCGACACAACATGCGAGGAAAAATGCTCGGGTTTACCGCGAATCTGCCGTGACGTTTCTGAGGGCATTTTCGGCTGCACAGATGGTTTTCCTTTAAGTGACCTCTCGAGATACTTGCATTGCCCTTCCAGGAAAGACATCATATCTTTGTATAGAACCTTTCCCTTTATTCTTCCTTGCTCTTTATCCCATTCCCGTTTCGTCGCGGTATCAAGTTTTTTGGACAGAAAATACACGAGCAAAGTATCTCAATGTTCGATCGGTTCGTTTAATATTTCTAAGGCAGACAAATGATTTTTCGCGTTAAACATTAATTGTCTCAGCGACTGAAGCGATTCCCTTTGAATATTCGGTAGTTCCATTAAAGCTTCTAAATGATATTGAATTAGCATTTTAGGATCCTCAAACCGTTCGGACAAATACTTCCACGCCAATGCATAGCTAGCGTCGGAAGCAGTTAAAGAGCTTATAACGTCCAGTGCTTCACCTTTTAAAGATGAAGTTAAGTAATAAAATTTCTCAACACTACTGAGGGTCTCATTTTTATGAATTATAGATTGAAAATTATCGCGAAATTTAATCCAGTCGCAATAAGCTCCATCAAATGTTGGTAATGGCATTTCAGGAAGCTTGGACTTTCCACTATTAACTGATGACAATGGTGACGAACTAAACGTAGGTGTCGATGTTTGACGAGTAAGTGTCGACTGTTGCGATTGTAATTTATTTATCAAATCCTGTACGTCGCCAAGAAGATCAAAGTACATATTTTCGAATGAATCGCGTTCAGCAGCGTGTATTTGCTCATCCTCTGTCCCACTTACAAGTGTCTCTATTTGAACTTGAATGAGATCAAACTTCTCTATTAACTGCCTATTTTTATTTAATCTTTCCTGAAGGGAAGTAACAGAAACTAGTTTTGTCATTGTGCTATCAAAATATGTCTTGAAACGTGTCAGCGCAGATTTCACGTGTCCGCGTTCACTAACGAGCTGTTTCACGGCGTCCATGATTTACGCAGTACAACGCAGGCGAAAAAATGCAAGTACTCACAGGAAACGGAGAAAAAGGGGGACCTTGATCGTTGATGGTCAGGCTTCCTCAAATTCAGCTTTCCAGTCGGCTTAGTCCTTGTTGATGTTCCGCACGTGTCCGTTTAAGTGCTACCCAACTTCTTCTTCTTCGTCCGAAGTGCGTCCTCCAAGTCCTTGGAGGTTTTCGTGTACGATGTTCTGACAATATGTAATACGCTTACACAGAGTGCGAGTGCAACGTACAGTCCCTTTTGCTCAGAACAATGTCTCACAATCGGAATCAATTACAATCAAGAGTATAGTCACTGACTCTAGATTTTTTGTAAAATTGATTCAATGGTCACAATTAAGTCACTTGAGTTCTCGTTTTTTATTAAAAAGTTCAAAGTTCTTTAATCACACTTCTTTATCCGGCTCGAAGGACCAAAATATAGTGGTGGGAAGGTTAACAAAAATTGCTGGTTCACTTCCACTTCCACACGAATATTTGCTTAGTTTATTTGATACTATAATTTAAAAAAAAGAAGTCTGTGATACAGAAGAAAGTTGGGTCTTGTCTCGAATGTTTCTATGATCTCGAACGTATCTGTGGTCTCAAAACGAATCTAATCCTCGGTCCCGAGGCATGATTTTATATATGTCCCTTCCAAGGTGGGGGTAATTGGTTTAACCACCCCTCTTCCACGATCTTCGATGGTGACAGAATTTTTACCCGGAAGAGGGGTGGAGATCTGGTATCGTTGGAATAGTTTATGGCACGTCGGATTATTGAGAACTGGCGAGATAACAGAGTTCACAGAACTCTAGTTCTGATCATCTCTCCAGCCTCGATTCTTGAAAGAGAATATTTGGTAACACAATATAAGGTGCCGAAAAATGGTGCTGATTAAAACATCCGTGCCATAAACCTCCAACCAAGTCCTTAACAATGTCTTTTGTAAAAAAAAAAATGACAGAAAAAAACTTAAGTTCCACATGGAGATTCGAACCCGCGACAAAAAAGTATCCAGCGATTCCACAGGCAGACACCGTAGCAACTGCGCCATTAATGCTTTTGAAAGAACGGTTAAAATTCTAGGTTATAAAGACCATACAATCAGCAATTTATTTAATTATCCCGATATTGTTCTTTAACATCTGCATATTTCTATGCAGAAACATTGAAGGTCACAATATGAACATACTGTATTAAAATCATGCAAGAATGGCAGATAATGGGCGAGTTTCAGCCCAAAATTTGTCCCAGAAATCGGTTTTTGATTTTTCCGACCGTGATGCACCGTACTCAAAAAATTTGAAAAAATTAGGGTATAACAATGATAACATTATGCAACTACTGTAAAAAGGAAAAAGTTGTGCTCGGAAGATTTCAATACGAAATCGACGTTTAAAATTTTTTTTTTGGGTTTTTCATTTTTCGTGAGTGGAACTTGCAAAGAAAAAATCTGAAAAAAATCCCTAACGTGTACATTCATGTTTAGAATGTGTCAGAATTTTTTTTAGAATTTTTGCACCACATTAAATGGGGAAAATGAGGCAAAAACTGATTTTTCGATTTTACCCTATAACTACCCTCCCGGTGAAGGTTACGGATTAAAAATTTGTGTGCAACGGTTTTTCATCATCACTTATCGAATGACCCATCGTCGAATAAAATCGGCTCAAGGGCACTTTTGACCCCCTTATTCGGCTAGACCCTTTAATACATAATACAACTCTCAGACGAGAGTAAATTTAAGGGTTCTCAGATGAGAGCTTGTCACGATTGACCTAGCCGCGGGTGAGGATTGCTCGATTGCAAATGCGTTTTCTTAGATAAAGGTTGCTTGAAACTATTTGTCTTCAGGTGAGGGTTGCTTCAATCTGCCTGTAAGTCCTCAAGTTAAGATGGGATTAACTGACTGTGTCCTCAGGTAACGATTGCTTCATAGCTACTGTGTGATTGTTCTTCAAGAGGGGATTGATCGTAACTGTATACATATATGTTTTCGTGGGATGATGCTCTGTTGACTCTTCTTTCTTTCGACGGCATTGCGCTCAAAAAATTCGTCTTAAGCGTCATCGGAAGTCACGCGGAAAATTAGGGAAATCAATTTCGCTGCGTGGATACATTGCGTGGGCGACGAAAGAGAGTGGCTCGTCGGTACAGCCGAAGATATGTAAAATGGTTACTGCTATTGAAGAAGAATGGAGTGATAATACATAACTCAATTTTAAGATTCACAGTCTTCTTAGTTATTAAAATTCTGACGAATACAAGTTGATGTGAACGTTAAAGTTTACCTCAAAAATAGCCTTGCCACTCGTATCGTAAGCGTATTCGTTACACAGAAACGGATATCTGCATGCCGTGAAACTCTGGCTTATTGTTAACATAAATATTGGAAGACTGACAAGAAATAGAGGATAAAAGACACTGACGGGGTCCGTGGGCTCCTTAGCCTTGAGCGTTATGATTTCCTGAACATGCATTGTCTATTTTAATAAAACGATTTCGCGAAACAATTGGACTTATGCAATTTCTCATCGATAGACTCATCACTTTAATGGTAGTAACAATGCGTCATCAGTTTTGCTGTTTTTCTTATCCTCTTCTCATAGAATAAAGCTGGGCGGGAATCACCAACCTAATCAATTGCGTACGAATAGTTCCACTTGATAAATAATTGCTCTCAAATCACTCGCGCCTAAGTAAATATTTTAGTGGTCCAAACATGTAGAAAGAGCATGGCGATTAGTGCGCGATGTAAGATGAATGATCAAGCGTTTCCTATTGAATCACCACCAGTTTATGCTGCATTACACATGATATATGTGGCCTGGTGTTGTCGTGGAGGAACAACAACTCGTGGAAAGGACAATCTCATCTTTTACGTCGATTCTGAAGCCTTAATTGATCCAAAAGGCAACAATTACATTGATGGTCTCCCGAGTCGAAATATTGAACCTCATTTGAACCGTTTACTACCCAACATTTAAGAATTAGAAGTACAAAAATAGGTCTAAATTCAATGTAAAATAAGATCCTATTTAGCGCCTAAAAGTTGCACAAAGGGTATAGCAGGATAAGGTGGTCAAAAGTGCCCTTGAACAGATTTCAATGGGGGTGGTCTCATTCGATAGATAATGCTCGGCGATCATTGCGTACCAATTTTTAACCCTGTATCTTGACCGGAAGAGTAGTTATGGGGAAGATTCAAAAAACGGGTTTTTGCCCTATTTTGCCTAGTCATTGAGGTGCAAAAAATTCGAAAAAATTCTAACATATTCTATACGGTACCATACATGTTTGAGATTTTTTTCAGATTTTTTCATTGAAGAACCTAAGTGTAAAAAATGAGCAAACGCAACAAAAAAAACGGAAAAAAGTAGATTTCGTATCGAGATCTTCGAGTGACAACTTCTTGCAAATTACAGTAACAATCCAACACTCATGATTGTTATCTCCAATTTTTTGTAGATTTTTAAACCGCCTGCGTCATTGTGAATAAAATCAAAAACCGATTTGCGCGACGCATTTCGATGTGAAACGCCATGATCCAGTTATTATTTCCTTATTCTTCGATTACGGTATGTTCATTTTGTGACTTTCAGTGTTTCTGCCACGAAGCAATTACATGTTAATATAGAGAATCGAATTAATTAAATCAAATGTGAACTTTGATGGTTCCTGATCGGCAAGAATTTTTTAGGGTTTTTTCAAGTGAACGATTTGGCGCAGTTGGTAGGGCGTCTGCCTGCGGAAGCGCTGGACACTATTTTGTCGCAGGTTCGAATCCCCATGGGAAACTTGATATTTTTTTCTCCATTTTTAAAAATTGTCAACTACATAACAATAATTAGATGCTATTTTCAAACATTTAAAAGTATTTTTAAGGTCCAGAAAAATATAAATTAGTACAGAACATACTTTTTGGTTTATCGAGTTTTTCTAGTCATACCATCTTCTGCGATTACGGCTATTATCAAACATTGTAACACTGGATTTACTACGATATTTGAAGACATATGTTACTTACTAAATGGTCATAATATTATTAGAATATCTTGTTCACTTGTAACAATGATTGTTTAAAGGAATGCAGAGTTTCTTTCTATCCGAAGATAATAACTTTTCCTACATCCTTTGCTGATTAACATACACCTTCATACACCGTAGAACAACCGATGTCTATTCAATGTTAGAGTGTTTAATAATACTCGTAGTCGTAGAACAGTGTATGAATAGAAAAATCCTACAAAGCAAAAAGTATGTTCTGTACTAATTTATATTTTTCTGGACCTTAAAAATACTTTTAAATGTTTGAAAATAGCATCTAATTATTGTTATGTAGTTGACAATTTTTAAAAATGAAAAAAAAAATATCAAGTTTCCCATCGGGATTCGAACCTGCGACAAAATAGTGTCCAGCGCTTCCGCAGGCAGACGCCCTACCAACTGCGCCAAATCGTTCACTTGAAAAAACCCTAAAAAATTCTTGCCGATCAGGAACCATCAAAGTTCACATTTGATTTAATTAATTCGATTCTCTATATTAACATGTAATTGCTTCGTGGCAGAAACACTGAAAGTCACAAAATGAACATACCGTAATCGAAGAATAAGGAAATAATAACTGGATCATGGCGTTTCACATCGAAATGCGTCGCGCAAATCGGTTTTTGATTTTTTTCACAATGACGCAGGCGGTTTAAAAATCTAAAAAAAATTGGAGATAACAATCATGAGTGTTGGATTGTTACTGTAATTTGCAAAAAGTTGTCACTCGAAGATCTCGATACGAAATCTACTTTTTTCCGTTTTTTTTTTTTGCGTTTACTCATTTTTTACACTTAGGTTCTTCAATGGAAAAATCTGGAAAAAAATCTCAAACATGTATGGTACCGTGTAGAATATGTCAGAATTTTTTCGAATTTTTTGCACCTCAATGACTAGGCAAAATGGGGCAAAAACCTGTTTTTTGAATTTTCCCCATAGCTACCCTTCCGGTCAAGATACAGGGTTAAAAATTGGTACACAATGATCGCAGAGCATTATCTATCGAATGAGACCACCCCCATTGAAATCGGTTCAAGGGCACTTTTGACCACCTAATCCTGCTATACCCTTTCCCTTTATGCGACCTTAAGGAGCAAAATAGGACGTCAATTTCGACCTCCGTTCCGGATTTACATCCTATCCAGTTATTAATGTTATTATGATTTATGTGAGGATTTTATAAATCCCGCGTATTTAGAAAGATCCGCCATGAGACAATCGACGGACGAGAAGACGAACGACGATGAAACGTGGACGGCATGAGGACGAGAGAACAGATCGACAGTAGACGAGTTCGACGACAGACGGGTTTGACGAATTATAGACGATAGACGAACAGTAGACTATAGACGCATAGACGTCTAGACGGATTTTATAGTATATTTTATTATTTGTTAATCAAAGGGTATAGCCGGATAAGGATGGCAAAAGTGCCCCCAAAGGTAATTAACTTTGAGGCATACCATTGGTTAGGGCTCTTTTCAACAACCCTTCCTGCAAAGTATAAACCAGGTACCCCTACCCTAGGGGTAGTTATAGGGTGAAACGTACTTTACGGTTTTTGCTCGATTTCTCCCGTTTGGCTAGATAGAAAATTCTGAAAAAAATCACACATATTATACCCAATTGTGTGCATAGTCTGGAATTTTTTCAGATTTTCTGGTTGGCAAATCGATTTTTAAAAAATTAATGTAAGAGGGTTTTGCGAAGCCCGCGCAAAGATACAAAGTTCCGGGCTGTAAGCGCGAAGACGCCCTCTTCCTATATAGTAGCCCCTTGCTAGAATTCCGTATGTCTCCTATCCTTCGCAACGTGGTATAAAAGGTGTTAAGAGCAACAAGATAAGGATATGTAGTTTATATCGTTGTATCATAAAGAACAAATGGAGTCTATTCAATTCAGACCTTACGAATAACCTAACAATGGTTATGGGCCCAGCCACGTTGTGCGCAAAAGCATGAAAGTAAGGTTATAAGAAAAGGTATACAGTAAACCCTGGATATATGCACAGAATTCGGGACCGAAACTGTGGAGTTACGAAGTGGTGGTTTCTATTTTGTGTTTACGTTCTGGCTCCAGCCGAGCGTGAACTTAGAAAAGAACAGACAGTAGAAGAGACAGAGAGATCAAAGCTATAGGGGGACCGGCCCGATCGTGTCCATGAGCCAATACTAATCGAAGGACTGAACTTTTCCGTTTTTGATTATTTTTCGTTAAAAACTTCGCTATCGTGTTTGTGACAATTTTGTGATTAAAATGATACCAAACACGACATAATTTGAGCAACATTTACTTAATATTTAAATCGCTTATTTGCTATATAGATAATTCAAACATGTCGTGTTTGGTATCATTTTAATCAGAAAAAACTCACAAATACGTTAACGAAGTTTTCAAAACAAAAAATTTGAAAATGGAAAAGTTCAATCCTCCAATTAGTATTAACTCAGCGATAGGTTCGGGCCGGTCCCCCTGTACGTTGGGCCTCTCTGTCTCTTCTACTATCTGTCTTTTTCTAAGCTCGGCACTCGGCTCGAGCCGTGAGATAAACACAGTGTTGACATTCAGCTACGACCAGTGCATATAAGTTTTGCACGGGGACTCTATAGCAGTGCATATATAGAGTTTGGTAACTATTCAATGTTTACGAATTTAGAAAGGGGTAAGCAATGGGACAATGCCCCCCCCCCCCCCCCCCCACTCTAGAAGATGAAGGGGTTGATGGAACCGAGACTCGTCTTCGATGCACACGCGATTGACGGCGATGAGTCCGTTTCTACGAACGTTTTAAGGAGCATTCTTTGCTCCATGCACGAGCTGATGAAACAAATTTTTACGATGCCTAAAGTTTGTTAAATGCCTGTGCTATGGAGAGACACGTTCCTCAAAACGTTTGTACATACATACGAACAGAGTCATCGCTGTCACAGTTTTTATCCTTTATCCTTTGCATCTTCGACGGGGTGGTTTTTCACTGTTTTCCGCTTTTTAAATTCGCGGTCAACTTGAGCTGTATGAAAATACCGAATTGATATTCACGTCAATAAAAGCACAGCAGTATCGACAGGTGTGCAATGTTTAAATGCACTGTGCTGTGTTTACGTCGCTGCTCCAATTGAGCGCCGAACTTAGAAAAGACAGTAAGTATAATTCAAACCATATCGTGTTGGGTATCATCTTAATCAGAAAAATTTCACAAACCGGAGGATAAAACTTTTCCATTTTTGATATTCCATTTTTTCGCAAATTTCGATAACGTATTTGTGAAATTTTTCTGATTAAGATGATACCCAATACGATATGCTTTGAATTATACTTACTGTCTTTTCTAAGTTCGGCGCTCAATTGGAGCAGCAACGTAAACACAGCGCAGTGCATTTAAACATTGCACACCTGTCGACACTGCTGTGCTTTTATTGACGTGAATAACAAGTCGGTATTTTCATACAGCTCAAGTTGACCGCGAATTTAAAAAGCGGAAAACAGTGAAAAACCACCCCGTCGAAGATGCAAAGGATAAAGGATAAAAACTGTGACAGCGATGACTCTGTTCGTATGTATGTACAAACGTTTTGAGGAACGTGTCTCTCCATAGCACAGGCATTTAACAAACTTTAGGCATCGTAAAAATTTGTTTCATCAGCTCGTGCATGGAGCAAAGAATGCTCCTTAAAACGTTCGTAGAAACGGACTCATCGCCGTCAATCGCGTGTGCATCGAAGACGAGTCTCGGTTCCATCAACCCCTTCATCTTCTAGAGGGGGGGGGGGGGGGGGGCATTGTCCCATTGCTTACCCCTTTCTAAATTCGTAAACATTGAATAGTTACCAAACTCTATATATGCACTGCTATAGAGTCCCCGTGCAAAACTTATATGCACTGGTCGTAGCTGAATGTCAACACTGTGTTTATCTCACGGCTCGAGCCGAGTGCCGAGCTTAGAAAAAGACAGATAGTAGAAGAGACAGAGAGGCCCAACGTACAGGGGGACCGGCCCGAACCTATCGCTGAGTTAATACTAATTGGAGGATTGAACTTTTCCATTTTCAAATTTTTTGTTTTGGAAACTTCGTTAACGTATTTGTGAGTTTTTTCTGATTAAAATGATACCAAACACGACATGTTTGAATTATCTATATAGCAAATAAGCGATTTAAATATTAAGTAAATGTTGCTCAAATTATGTCGTGTTTGGTATCATTTTAATCACAAAATTGTCACAAACACGATAGCGAAGTTTTTAACGAAAAATAATCAAAAACGGAAAAGTTCAGTCCTTCGATTAGTATTGGCTCATGGACACGATCCGAAAGTATCATGTTACACTTCCCCGTCGCTGAATGTGGCGGCTCGCCGAGGGGGATCCCCCTATGTGGTGGGGATGCTCGCGATGCAGTTATCGAGGGCCCCTCCTTGTGCATATAACCAGGGAATACTGTAGTAGCACGTGGAGAGCACGCGGTATTAAGAACGTGATATCTAAGAAGCAATAAAAGAATTCAGACATGAGCTTTGACGCAAAAGGTGATTTCCAAATCACGAAACTCTCGGATAATAATTATCAATCATGGAAGACGGAAATGTCTTGGTATTTGAGAGGAAGAGGATTGCTAGACCACGTGCTGACTGAGAAAAGGTTATCTCCCACCGCTTCGGAGGCTGAAGCAAGGGCCCACACGACAAACGAGAATAAAGCGTTGGCAGCAATAGGTTTGAATATTGAGGCTGATCAGCAAATACATATTGAGGACTGCCTGAACGCCCATCAAGCGTGGGAAGCTTTGCGAGAAGTACATCAGCCGAAATCACGAGTCCGCATCATGCAGCTCAAAAAGGAATTTTATCACCTAAAAATGAAAGACAATGAAAGCATGTCTACATATATCTCTAGAGTTAAGATTGCTGCTAGAAATCTAAGAGAAGCAGGAGCACCAGTGAGTGATGAAGACACAGCATATACAATGCTGGCTGGCCTTCCAGACTGCTACGAAAACCTAAATATGACGCTTGCCAATCTCCCGGACAATAAGTTTACTTCAACAGAAATAAAACGCGTTTTGTTAGAAGAATACGACAGAAGAATGTCAAGGCTAGATACCATGACAGATAAGTTCAAAGACGCACTTCATCTAAATAAACGAACAGAGAGAGACAAACGCAGTATACCAACTTCAGAGAGTAGATCACCAAAGATTTGCTTCAATTTCAAAAGACCTGGACATATGGCGAAGGACTGCCGTACTAGGACAAGTGGGTATAGATGGAAGTCTGAACCAAAGCCCAGGAGGGATTACGATGCCTTCTTAGTAAGTCTGAACAATGCTAACATAGAGAACTCGTGGATATTGGACAGTGGCTGCACTCACCATGTCTGTAAGAGACGAGACTGGTTCATGAATTTCAAACAAATTAATTGTGAGACGGTAAATACGGCAGCTGATCCTGAGAAACAAAAGGGTACAGCGTTAGAAGCGCAAGGTTTAGGAGATATAGCGCTGAATGTAACCATAGGACATAGGAAGAAAACTATAGTATTACATAATGTGTATTACGTGCCAAATGTTAGAAGGAATTTAATGTCTGTCTCGCAAATAGAGCAGAAAGGAAAGGAAATGCTGATAAAGAATGGAAAGATAAATATTCGAGACATAAAGTCTAAAAGAACGGTATGTATAGCTTACAGAAAGGATGATCTGTATATAATTAGGTCTGAAGTACGCAAAGACCTTGATATCCCGATAGAGTCACACAATGTGAATATGAATATAGAGCAGTTATGGCATAGAAGATTCTGCCATGTGAATAATCACACTATAAAGAGGCTTATGGAAACAAATCGTGTTGTTGGATTGGACAATGCAAAAGCAGATAAGTATGTCTGTGATGCTTGTAATGTAGGAAAAGCGACAAGAGTGGTAAGTAAAAGGCTAACTACCAAGCAATCAGCTGAAACGTGCGAGTTAATTCACTCGGACCTTTGCGGCCCTATGCCAAAGGATTCAATTGGTGGAAGCAAATATTTCATTACTTTCACGGACGATTTTTCCAGGTACACAAAGGTCGTGTGCTTGAAATCTAAGAGCGATGTGAAGCAATGCATACGAGAATATGTTGCTCAAGTCGAACGCCAAATGGGAAAGAAAATAAGGAGATTTCGTACAGACAATGGGTTGGAGTTCTGTAACAACGAATTGAATGCATTCTTCAGAAGCATGGGGATTGTACATGAAAAGTCCAACGTCGATACCCCACAGATGAATGGTGTCGCAGAACGGATTAACCGTTCACTGCTGGATCTAACAAGATCAATGCTGAAATCAGCGGGCCTGCCAAAGAGGTTTTGGGCAGAAGCTGTAACGACAGCTGCCTACGTCAAAAACCGTGTATGCCATTCAGCCATTAATGACGATGTACCAGTGACTAGGTGGTGTGGACGCGTACCGAGCGTTCGTCATCTGAAGGTGTACGGGTGTCTAGCCTATGCCCGTGTACCGGAACAAGGCAGAAGAAAGTTGGACGACCGAGCGGTAGAGTGTGTGCTTGTTGGTTACGCATCACAAACCCGAGGATACAGACTATGGTGTCCGAAGAATGGTCGAGTACTATGCACCAAACATGTCAGATTCGCGGAGGACAAGACTGGTTATGAATGGATCCGTGAAAGAAACGCTCGAGGCTGGACACATGCCAGCTGGTCAGATGATAATGAATCCGAAGAAGATGTCTCATCAGAACGCGAGAAGTCGACTAGAGAGGATGTCGCGGAACACTGCCAAAATAGCGCGATAGTGGGGGCAGGAGAAGTATGTACCACCCCAAAACGCGGTAGACCAAAGAAAGTTATCAGAAATCCGTATGGATGTAAAGGAAAGCCAAAGGAACCAACGAATAACGAAACCGAAGAGTCTACATTGAGCAGTGACGTCGAAGCGAACTTCGTGGAAATTATAGAGCCAAACAGTATCGAAGAGGCATTGGCATCACCACAAGCAACTGAATGGAAAAATGCCATCCAAGACGAATTGGACAGTTTGTCTAGCAGAAACACTTGGAAAGCGACGGATCTACCTGAAGGAAAAAGGTATATAGGATGCAAATGGGTACTAAAATTAAAGAGAGACGGAAACGGAAAGGTTTGTAGATACAAAGCAAGACTGGTAGCACAGGGTTTTTCACAAAAGAAAGGAACAGATTACAGTGAAACGTACTCACCTGTAGCTAGTTTTACACTAATTAGATTGATGCTAGCAATATCAATAGAACTCAAATGGCACACTAGACACATAGACATCAAATGTGCCTACCTATATGGAGATCTAGACGAAGACATATATATGAAATTGCCTTCTCTATGTCAAGCCGGAGAAGGATCGATAGTCAAATTATTGAAACCAATTTATGGATTGAAACAGTCTGGCAGAAACTGGAATAAAGAATTGGACGAGTTTTTATCTAACAAGGGAACATACCGAGGTGTCCCCCTCCGATTTTGATGAAATTTGGCACAGTTGTTCAGTACGCGAGAATAATCGATACGTATTTTTTTATATCTGCTAAGTCGCACGTTTAGGGGGTGAAACCACCCTTCAAAGTTTCGGATTTTTTTCTTTTTTTGCTTATAACTTTGAAAAGGTTAATGATAGACATTTTTGATAAATGTACGAAATATTTGTTTTTTCGTCTACTAAAGGCCTACGGAACTTAAAATTTGATTTAACGATTTTTTGTTAATTTTTTATTAAAAAATAACGTGTTTTTCGTTATATCTTTAAAGTTTACGATCCGATTTTAACCAAACTTTTTTTAAATGGTAGAGAAATCAAAAATAAAAGTTACGTGTTTTTGCGTTTTTCCATAATCTACTCTGGAGTCGTGAAATTAACCCTTTTCTTTTTTAGGGTGTTGGCACTTTACGTTACTATATCTGATCAACGAATGATGATGGGAAAAATGTATTATGCAACAAATACTTCCTTTCTCATCTACTATATTATTGTTTTTGTAAAAAATCAAAATTTGAAAATTTTTGTTTTGCTTTATAATATTTAGGCTGCGCACATCCGCCAAGACGCGTCAATCACAAACTATCGTAGATATCATAAAATTTCATAAGGGAAAGTTTCATGGATTTTTACATATAAAAAGAATATATTTATAATTTATTTAAATCACAATTTATTTATAACAAAAAAATAATTTAATTTATTAATTTAATATACATAAACTATCATGGTTTCTATGGAACATATAGTCCACAAAAATGGTACTACACGAAGAAATGTTCAAAACAAAGTGATTTTTTACACCACGCACATGTTATAATGGCAGGTTGTGTTCCATAAATTTACTTTTTGTCGTTAACCATTTACGTTATATACAAAACAGCACACATGATTAATTTAGTTTAGTTAGGGTTCATTTAGGTAAGATTAATATCAAATAAAGATAATAGAGATAACAAGAATTAATAAAGAATCGCAGAGAAGAATATCATTTTTGCGAACTATATATTTCATAGAAGCTGTAATAGTATATGTATATTAAATTCATAAATTAAATTATTTTTTTTGTTATAAATAAATTGTGATTTAAATAAATTATAAATATATTATTTTATATGTAAAAATCCATGAAACTTTCCCTTATGAAATTTTATGATATCTACGATAGTTTGTGATTGACGCGTCCCGCCGGATGTGCGCAGCCTAAATATTATAAAGCAAAACAAAAAATTTTCAAATTTTGATTTTTTACAAAAACAATAATATAGTAGATGAGAAAAGAAGTATTTGTTGCATAATACATTTTTCCCATCATCATTCGTTGATCAGATATAGTAACGTAAAGTGCCAAAACCCTAAAAAAGAAAAGGGTTAATTTCACGACTCCAGAGTAGATTACGGAAAAACGCAAAAACACGTAACTTTTATTTTTGATTTCTCTACCATTTAAAAAAAGTTTGGTTAAAATCGGATCGTAAACTTTAAAGATATAACGAAAAACACGTTATTTTTTAATAAAAAATTAACAAAAAATCGTTAAATCAAATTTTAAGTTCCGTAGGCCTTTAGTAGACGAAAAAACAAATATTTCGTACATTTATCAAAAATGTCTATCATTAACCGTTTCAAAGTTATAAGCAAAAAAAGAAAAAAATCCGAAACTTTGAAGGGTGGTTTCACCCCCTAAACGTGCGACTTAGCAGATATAAAAAAATACGTATCGATTATTCTCGCGTACTGAACAACTGTGCCAAATTTCATCAAAATCGGAGGGGGACACCTCGGTATGTTCCCTTGTAAGCAGGGATTCAAGAGATTAAAATCTTCCAGTTGTGTTTACATTAAGGGTCGTTGGACCATAATTGTGGTATACGTAGACGATATATTTGTATTCTCTAAGGACGAAGAGAGCATTAACGAACTAATTGGAAATGTTGCTAAAGCGTACGAAGCCAAAGATCTAGGGAAGATAAGTTACGCATTGGGGGTCAAGGTTGACTGGAGTAACCGAGAAGCCGTGCGACTTTCACAGAAAACGTACATTGAGAGCATTTTGAAAGAGTATTCAATGGTCGAATGTCGCGGGGCGGCAACCCCTTTGGAACCAGGAACAAGAGTATCCAAGGAAGATTGTCCAAAAACGCAAGGAGAAAAGGAAGACATGTCCAGAGTGCCATACAGAAAGCTAATCGGAGCGTTAATGTATTTAGCGTTACATACGAGGCCCGATATATTATACGCCGTAACGAAATTAGCGCAATACAACTCAAATCCAGGGGTGGAACATTGGCGGCAAGCGAAGCATATATTACGATATCTTCGAAAAACAACAGAATACGGATTGACGTACGTTGCAAACGAAAAGCCAAGAGTAGAGTTGTATTGTGACGCCGACTGGGCCGGAGACACGGACGACCGGCATTCCTACTCAGGGATGGTCATGAAACTAGGAAGTAACGCAATAGCATGGCATTCATCTAAGCAAAGATGTATTTTGACCTCGACGATGGAATCGGAATATATATCAATGTGTCGAACCGTCAAGGAAGCAATTTGGGTAAAAATGGTACTGAAAGAATTAGATTTATATGATTTGTTTGTTACAGATAAGATCAAAATTCATTGCGATAACCGAGCTGCCATAGACTATTCAACGAACAAAGTGGACAGGAATAAAACGAAGCATATAGACATAGCATATCACTTCGTAAGAGAGAAGGTTGAGGAAGGAGCAATAGAAATCGATTATATAGCCACACAAGAGAACCCTGCAGATGTAATGACAAAAGGATTAAAGCATATACCGCACGTGCGATGTATCGAAATCATAGGCCTGGACTCCGCAAAAAGTGGGGGATTGTAAGAGGGTTTTGCGAAGCCCGCGCAAACATACAAAGCTCCGGGCTGTAAGCGTGAAGACGCCCTCTTCCTATATAGTAGCTCCTTGCTAGAATCCCGTATGTCTCCTATCCTTCGCAACGTGGTATAAAAGGTGTTAAGAGCAACAAGATAAGGATATGTAGTTTATATCGTTGTATAATAATAATATAGTGTATCATAAAGAACAAATGGAGTCTATTCAATTCAGACCTTATGAATAACCTAACAATTAAAATAGTTTATAAACATTAATTTTTTATTGAAAATATGAAGTGACCACTTTTATATTTTTACAGTACCTGCATAGTACCCTAATTATTAATATGTAATTTTTTCAGATTTTTAATAGTAGTGGACGACAGTTAAAAAAATTAAAAACCAACAATTGTTTATATTTTTTGCTAAATTATTGATGTGACCACGTTTATATTTTCACAGTTTCTCAAGTTTGCTATAAACAATTGACTGTAATTTTTTCAGATTTTTTGCAACAGTGTATTATACCAAAAAAAATAAAAAACCGATGTTTTTTGGAATGCGTATTTTATGTTAGTTTGTTTATAATAATCCACAGCTATACCAGTTCCTAATTATTGGAACTTATTGGAGGATTTAGAACTTGTCTTATATCCAAATAAAATTGTAATAGATGTTTCATAAACCTGTAGCCATTCGAGTCTTACGGCTGGAACTAGCCGGTAACAGCTCTCCTCTGTAGACTTTGCCCTAAGGAGGGTAATAAGTATATACAGGGTGGTCCACACAACGTGTGCACCGTTAAAAACTACCAAAATATGCGTTGCACAAAAAAGTTTTTATATAGAAGTTGCATGGTCTGAAGGGGCACATTATATAGTGTAGTTATTTTTTTTATAGGTGGAGGCGTTTCGGAGATTTGAAGGTCAACTTTGTTTTTTTAAATGGGATGCTATATTTTTTATATCAAAATATAGAAGAATGTCGAATTCTGAGTAAAAAAGTATTGACATTTATTTGCCCTAAACCTAATAACTAACGAGTAATTCCACTTTATTTCCTGAAAATTTTCTTCGCGTAATATCAAGTTAGAAATTCGACCTTATCACAGATTTCCGCAGGACAGCGATGTTTACGTGACAGTGTTTACTAATATATTAGTGACCTAGTGGCTTAACGCAACTAATGTAAATGTTCAAAGTGATATCCATTGGCATTAATACAGTGATGCAATCTATTAACTAATGAAGAAACTGCATTCTGAATCATATCCGCACTGAGTGTAATGCATGCTTCACGAATACGATGTTTCATATTCTCAGATGTTGTTGGTGGTTCACGATACACTGTGTCTTTTAATGTGCCCCACAGAAAATAGTCTAAAGGAGTAAGGTCCAGTGAGCGTGGAGGCCACATAAATCGTCCGCCACGACCAATCCATCGATTAGGAAATTTTCTATCCAGTACTTGCCTTACATTACGCGCGTAATGTGCAGGACAGCCATCATGTTGATACCAGATTTGTGTAAGGATATTTAAAGGTACATTTTCCAATAAAGATGGTAAAGTGTCATTCAAAAAGTTAGCATACTTTTGTCCTGTTAGTCGATCATTAATAAAATATGGCCCAATCAATTGGTTGCCCAGTATTCCACACCACACATTAACGCTCCATTGACGTTGGTGGTCGACTTCTCTCATCCAGTGAGGATTTTCTGGTGCCCAATAATGCATATTTTTCAAATTAATCTGCCTGCGATTAGTAAACGTTGCTTCATCAGTGAACAAAACTTTTTGTAAAAAATAATTATCACTGTTCATTTGATGCAGGAACCACTGGCAGAACCGAACGCGGTTTTCATAATCCGTTCCATGGAGCTCCTGATGAAGTGCTAGGTGATAGGGACGATGTTTTTCATTATGAAGAATGCGTAGTACACTTGTTTTGCTAATTCCAGATCCTCGTGAAATCTGTCGTGTACTAATATGGGGGTTTTCTGTTACCGCTGCTAGGACCGCAGGATACCTTTCGGCATAGATGGCTTTGGCTCTTATTGCATTTTTATGGCACTCACCATAAACTAAAAGCATATCAACTTTTTCGCTATTACAAAATTTCATTTTTACTTTTATCTGTCTGGTAAATACACACAACACCGAAGGTAACTTCAATACTGGATTACGAATATGAAGACGATTGCGAATCATGATAGATGTTGTGTTGATAAACACTGTCACGTAAACATCGCTGTCCTGCGGAAATCTGTGATAAGGTCGAATTTCTAACTTGATATTACGCGAAGAAAATTTTCAGGAAATAAAGTGAAATTACTCGTTAGTTATTAGGTTTAGGGCAAATAAATGTCAATACTTTTTTACTCAGAATTCGACATTCTTCCATATTTTGATATAAAAAATATAGCATCCCATTTAAAAAAACAAAGTTGACCTTCAAATCTCCGAAACGCCTCCACCTATAAAAAAAATAACTACACTATATAATGTGCCCCTTCAGACCATGCAACTTCTATATAAAAACTTTTTTGTGCAACGCATATTTTGGTAGTTTTTAACGGTGCACACGTTGTGTGGACCACCCTGTATGTACATTGGGGTGGTCCTTATTTTTCCACTTTTGATTTTTTCTGGTCTTACCCTTTTAAATTATGACACCTAATGAAAAAATGATATGTGCCAAAGGGTATAGCAGGATAAGGTGGTCAAAAGTGCCCTTGAACCGATTTCAATGGGGGTAGTCTCATTCGATAGATAATGCTCGGCGATCATTGTGTACCAAATTTTAACCCTTTATCTTGATCGGAAGGGTAGTTATGGGGAAAATTAAAAAAACAGGTTTTTGGCCCTTTTCCCCCATTTATTGAGGTGTAAAAAATCCGAAAAAATTCTGGCATATTCTACACGGTACCGGACATGTTGGAGAATTTTTTCAGATTTTTCCGTCGAAGTACCTAAGCGTGAAAAATGGGCAAAGTCAAAAAAAACGGAAAAAAGAAGATTTCGTATCGAAATCTTCGAGGTACAACTTTTTGTTTTATATAGTAACAATCTAACACCTACGATTGTTATCCCCAATTTTTTTCAGATTTTTAAACCACCTGCGTCATTATGAAAAAAATCGAAAACCGATTTTCGGGACGTATTTTGATCTAAAACGCAAGAAGTAATTGTTATTTTTCCATTATTTTCATAGAGTATGTTCATTTTGTGGTTTTTAATGTTTTACCATTACAGATAATTTCATAACAATAAAAGGAATTGAGATAACTCACTTATCTGTAAACTATGTGTTACATTATGTACCATCATTTTGAACGTTCTTTCAACAGCAGCAGTGGCCACGCGTCTAGAGTGTCTGCTCTGGAACCGCTATGAACTTTTTGTCGCGGGTTCGCGTCCCGGAAGGTATATTTTTTTTTCTTTTTTTTTTAATCTGTAAATGCATAAAAATAATCAATAATCATTTTTAACAGCTATTGCGATAATCCTAAATGCATAAAAAATGTATATCGTATAGAAAATAGTTTTAGAGCATATCTGTTGCTTTGCCGGCTCTCTCTAGCAATATGTTATCCCATGGTTACGGATATTTTTAAACTTTTAAATTACGGAAATGTTAACTTATTATGGTATATAAAAATGTATATTCGGCACCAAAGATCACAACACTTGCACTAACAGAGTATATGCACGTAATGATTACTTTACTTGCATGTTTCTTTCCCTTATATTCAAAGAAGAATCGTTGACATGGAGGGGATATGCTCGAAACTTGGAAAATATTAATTTCTATTGGTTTGTATTATATTGCCATTTTTAATTTGTTAATTCTGAAATGAGCGTAGGGAAGACAGTTTATGGTTGGGTCTCCGCTATTGTCTCGAATGTGTCAAACCGATTTAATGCTGGGTATGTTACCATTTATGAATATTTGTACTTTTTTAAGTATGTACAGTTCCATGTGACTAGGTAGAGACAGAAACCATTTAACAGTGAATTGACAAATATAACATAAATACCTATAGGGGATTAGCTTAGTATCTGCGCCAAACCTTCAATGCCAGCAGGCCATTGGTGAAGGCTTACGGACAGGAAGGGTTCGTGTGATGTTGGAGCAGGCGCAATAAAATAATAAAATCCTGCAAACTAAATTATATGCCTCTAATTCTTAAAGGTATTTTGACAGCGATACAAATGCTCATCAGTAAGATATCTAAAAGCTTAAGAAGTAAATTCGTATATAACAATAAAGCAATTTTAACGATTGTATCTATTGTACAGTTATGGCCCTCAAACGTATTATTTATTCTATATGATTTCGGAACAAATAACAAACTAGTACTTATGGCGAAAAATAATAATCTACCAAAAGAAAGGAACTTTTGTTTTCATTCAACATGATTTCGGCAGGAATTTGTCAAGGTATAAACTCCGTTCCTTTAGTGCCGAATATACATTTTTATATACCATAATAAGTTAACATTTCCGTAATTTAAATGTTTAAAAATATCCGTAACCATGGGATAACATATTGCTAGAGAGAGCCGGCAAAACAACAGATATGCTCTAAAACTATTTTCTATACGATATACATTTTTTATGCATTTAGGATTATCGCAATAGCTGTTAAAACTGATTATTGATTATTTTTATGCATTTACAGATTAAAAAAAAAGAAAAAAAAATATACCTTCCGGGACGCGAACCCGCGACAAAAAGTTCATAGCGGTTCCAGAGCAGACACTCTAGACGCGTGGCCACTGCTGCTGTTGAAAGAACGTTCAAAATGATGGTACATAATGTAACACATAGTTTACAGATAAGTGAGTTATCTCAATTCCTTTTATTGTTATGAAATTATCTGTAATGGTAAAACATTAAAAACCACAAAATGAACATACTCTATGAAAATAATGGAAAAATAACAATTACTTCTTGCGTTTTAGATCAAAATACGTCCCGAAAATCGGTTTTCGATTTTTTTCATAATGACGCAGGTGGTTTAAAAATCTGAAAAAAATTGGGGATAACAATCGTAGGTGTTAGATTGTTACTATATAAAACAAAAAGTTGTACCTCGAAAATTTCGATACGAAATCTTCTTTTTTCCGTTTTTTTTGACTTTGCCCATTTTTCACGCTTAGGTACTTCGACGGAAAAATCTGAAAAAATTCTCCAACATGTCCGGTACCGTGTAGAATATGCCAGAATTTTTTCGGATTTTTTACACCTCAATAAATGGGGGAAAAGGGCCAAAAACCTGTTTTTTTAATTTTCCCCATAACTACCCTTCCGATCAAGATAAAGGGTTAAAATTTGGTACACAATGATCGCCGAGCATTATCTATCGAATGAGACTACCCCCATTGAAATCGGTTCAAGGGCACTTTTGACCACCTTATCCTACTATACCCTTTCAGCGAAATCGGACAACGGGAACCCGTGCCGCATCTGTGACAAAGTATTAGCATTTAACCGCTTGCGCTTGAAAGACGCGCAGCGCACGTCGTAATGCTCTTGTCTCAAAATCGCCAACGACGGTACACGTCGGTTCCAGGTTGTTTGGAAAGAAAGTTGTTATTTAAGTGTAATTTATAACCTTAAGGTTACGAGAGTCATAGCGTGTCATCATTTTTATGTATTTACGCAGCCGTGCAGAACGGGCCTATTTGGCAAAAACCCATTGATGACCGCACGGTTGCACGTGGCCACCAGATTTTCACGGCACGTTCTTGCAAGCTATATTTATGACATATGTCATAAATTTAGCGTTTCCTAAATTCACGTCAATATCGTAGTTCAAGGCCCCCACCCTCTGCCTGGGCCTTCGTCGGGTTTTGGCAAGTACCAATGGAAGCCTTGCATTTTTTGATTACCACCCACAAAGCCCAGGGAGAATCAGTAACATTTAATCGCAGGTCCAATTTCCTTCCTCCTAGCACGTTACTAACAATAAGTCCTCCTCCCACGGTATGTCGACGGAGGAAGAGGTTTTTGAAAAAACTGATAAAGGGAACGGAGACCAGGCCGGAGGAGCATTACATTTTTTCATACCATACACTACATACTTCGCGCTTGTTATATCTTTTTACTTGTTATTTTTTGTTAAATCTTCATTGTCATCTTGAAGCACACGAGTCAACATAAACGCTAGTGCTTCTCCTTTAGTTCTTACAGATAGCTGAAACTTTGTGTTTCGAAGAGCAACATCAATTGAAATAGTAAGAATATGGAAACTAGAAGTGCTGATGAAATATATCTATTAGGCCATAGTGAAAGTCAAATTATTGGAACGAAGCTTCCTGGTAATGGTCAAGCTTTACGTGTACTCTTTTACAACTTACGTAAAATAAATTTAGACCTTCGATCGAGTGCCGCGATTGTAATAAAGGAGGTGGAAGTCTTTTGGAATAAGGCACGTATTCCCGAAAGACATACACACAATAGTATTAAAAAACTAATAAGATTATATCAGAATTGGCGAAAGTTGCAACGCTCTAACAAACGTCGAAGTGAGTTGCAAAAAAAGAGAGAACAAGAATTTCTTTAATCGATGGATGATTTTGTTGACATCGCTCATAAAGATGCATTAAATAGTATGAACATCGAAGAAGACAGACTTTTCCTTTTAAATCAAAGGAAAAAGGGAAGAGAAGGCTCAATGATAGGAACCGATATGAGTATAATGAAAAGGGAGCTTCGGAGAGCAATTAGAATAGAAAAAGAAGAGTCACGGAAGAAACGACATGGTGCAATAGCAAAAACAGAAGGTAAATATTGGTTAAATACATTTCTAATTCTGAATGTGTTCTTGAAAATGTCTGAATTTAATGTACATTACAGAATTTATACAATTGGAGTCAACTTCATCTGATGGTGAACAGGATATTTCATCACAATTTGAATTTAAAGATACTGTGTTAGAAGAAGCAATGTGCAAAGTAGCAATACACAAATTTATTTGGCATTTGTGGTACTTTATCCAGAATGTGCAATTTTAGCCTTATTTAGTACACAATTATCATATGATATAGAGGCGTATGCTGCAGAATTTGAATTCTAATAAAATTGAAACTCCCTGTAAAAGGATTGTTTTGAAAGACGTAAAAGACTATATTAATATTGGCATAGAAAATTTGCTGATTACGGATTACAATAGCTTGCTTACGAAAAATGAAGATGACAAACAATTTATTTTTCAAGTAATAGAAGATTATCGTCGGTGTTACCCCGATGCGAATAAATCAACCGTAATGAAAGTCGGCATCTATTGACTTGTGCCCATTAATTTATAAGTTTTATTATTTATAATTTTATTAAATAGTTATAGATTTAGCTTAAATAATACGATGTAGATGTAAAAAATATTTTCTTTGAATATTTTAAGGACTACTTTAAAACTGCAAATGACATTTATATTGAAATCGGTGTATATAATAAAAATTGTAAAACTTCTCCTTAAATGCGGCACGTGTTCCTGATATCCGATCTCGTTGAAATTTTGGGAACATAGTTTTCTTATCACAAGTTAAAATTTGAGAGGGTAAGACAAAACAAAACTGAGAAAAATTATTTTACTCCTATAGCTAAGGACCACCCTAATGTACATTGCCTTTTACCAATTATTAATTTTCATGCATTAAGTAAGAATTTGGAGTTTCTCTAACATTTAGATAGCAATTGACGTATTATAAACATTAAAGAAATAAATATGTTATATTTGTAAAATATTTTTACAAATGTAAAAGTATCTAATAATTCATACCTAACTCGCAATATTTTTTATATTTAAACGAGGATAATTTATGTATTTTCCTTGGTGAATGCTTAAATTCGATAATATAGTGAGAACGGTGGAGACGGAACTTATGCGCCTCACGGTCCTGAGTCCAAAAATTAGAAAACGTAAAACTCATTCAGTAAAAATAATTTTTCAAATGTAAAATATTTAATAATGAAGTATATTAGTTTATTTCATGTGAAATAGTGGGTATTGCGTATAATTTTCGATCATCCAAGTCTACACTTATTTGTGTATTGGTCATGAGTGAACATCGGTTTTTTATTTTTTTTGGTATGATACACTGTTGCAAAAAAGCTGAAAAAATTACTGTCAATTGTTTATAGCAAAC
This sequence comes from Cerceris rybyensis, assembly GCA_910591515.1. NCBI lineage: Eukaryota > Metazoa > Arthropoda > Insecta > Hymenoptera > Crabronidae > Cerceris > Cerceris rybyensis. The sequence goes on along the minus strand of OU342796.1, from coordinate 472,232 downwards.
TTGAGAAACTGTGAAAATTTAAACGTGTGTAATGTACCTACCCTCCGCTTGTTTAGTATATAAGATAACTATAGGAATATTTTGTAAGCGCAAACATCTGTACGCAGTCAAACTAACTTCCATCGTCACCGCTCCTTACTCATCTCCGAAATCACCGTTTCAAGTCCAAAATCCTATTCCTTGTTTTGATCCTTACTCATCCACGAGTCATCATCCATATCCAAAGTCCAACTTCCTATTCCTACTCCTGGATTCCCAAATACCGTCATCCTACCCCCTCTCCTATTCTAAAACCTTTAAAAACCCTACGCCTCATTAATTCGCACGACTACAAGTTCAAGCGCTAAATCAGTTCTCTATTCAAAGTCTCTGACTCTTACGCTAATTCAAGTTCATAATTACTAACTCCAACGCATTGTGAGAGTCATCTGCTAATTCTAACTCCAAATCCTAAATGTAATACAAGACTCTCACAAGTCCTCATCTAATCATTCGACACACTAAATCTCTCTTGGAACGAATCGAGTATTTTAATACCTATATAAAAGTCCCAAAAGTTAAAGTTCTCTTTTGTTTGGTGGATCCTGAGTGCGAATCACACAATTCGCCATTACACGTGGTCACATCAATAATTTAGCAAAAAATATAAACAATTGTTGGTTTTTAAATTTTTTAACTGCCGTCCACTACTATTAAAAATCTGAAAAAATTACACATTAATAATTAGGGTACTATGCAGGTACTGTAAAAATATAAAAGTGGTCACTTCATATTTTCAATAAAAAATTAATGTTTATAAACTATTTTAATTTTTTAAAAATCGATTTGCCAACCTAAAAATCTGAAAAAATTCCAGACTATGCACACCATTGGGTATAATATGTGTGATTTTTTCAGAATTTTCTATCTAGCCAAACGGGAGAAATCGAGCAAAAACCGTAAAGTACGTTTCACCCTATAACTACCCCTACGGTAGGGGTACCGGGTTTATACTTTGCAGGAAGGGTTTTTCCAAAGAGCCCTATCGAATGGTATGCCTCAAAGTTAATTACCTTTGGGGGCACTTTTGCCATCCTTATCCGGCTATACCCTTTAGTGTGTGTGTGTGTTTTAGAGTGTGCGTCCCCCATATTTCATAATAAATCTTATTGTAAGTTTCCACTTGTACATATTTTATTTTAAGTATATTGTTACCAATATCCTACATTTATATTTACACACAGTTTTCCAAAATAAATTAGTCAAAATCACTAAAATATAATGGATTTTTATTCGTTTACAATTATAAGTGTACCACTATTCGAATTAATGTAATAACTATAATTACAAACAAATAAGTTGTATACAATAGGATTTATAACTGTATGCATCAACACTATTGTATTATACAAGAATTTAATTTTGATCATGTTTTTGTTGCGAATGGTAATCATCACTCATTTAATACTTCTAAATTTTGAATTAATTGTCATGAAACTAACCCTTTTAAGGCTATTTCTGTAGATGCCATCATTATGAATTGTATTGTATATGAATTTTGACTGTCAAATGTATGTTTCATTACCTATTAAGGTTCAAATTAGGAGTTTTAGTATTGAAAAGTATCATATTAGGTTCAAATAGGAGTAAATACCATGAAAATAGGTTCAATATTTCGACTCGGGCTGACATCTGTGTAAGAAATCCACTAGCAGAATCTCTCTCTAGTCCGTTCAGTCATTGTTTCGAAACGTCAGAATTTAATATCATGTCGCTTACTTTTTCGTTTTGTTACATATTATTATCCATAATATTAAATGACAATCTAATACATTTAAATAATCCTTTTAGATAATTGGATAACATTCTGATAATAATATAATCTAAAATATTATTACATAGCAAATGCACAACCCAGACGCGATGTACCACAGGATTGCCCAACGAACCTTAAAATTTAACGCGAACGTTTGTGTTCCGCGTTTTGACTATGAATTCTTGAACCGTCGTGTATAAATGATCGTTTCAATTCCTCCAAATACTCCTCTACAACACTCTCACTCGCGACAAAACAATAATTCTTTTGAATTGCTCAGATCGTAGGAGAAGAGCGATATAACGTGCCATTTCAATGCAACTCGCGATATCTCTGGATTAGACCCGCGACTTGTCCGGTTCGGATTGCGGACATTATTTCACTTTTGCCTCGTCTCTTGCGAGATAACTGACTGTGTAGACCATGAAAGCCGATAAGTTCGAGGAAATAAAATTGAAAAAATACTCGATCCTCGACGATGCCATTCATTCCTCATTAACCACTTAACGCTCATGCCCGTGACGTTCACGGACACGCCAAACGGAGCTCCGCGATGTTAGCACCTCATGTGCGGAATTTCGATTGACCAATTATACCATCTGAAAGGTCAGAAATTGGTCATAAAAGGTCAGTTGGTCTTATTAATTGGTCAGCGTTAGAAAATTTTTTATTAAGGGTTAAAGTTTTTCAAGGTCATTGAGAAATGTTAGCACCTCATTGGCGAAAAAAATAAAAAATTCCACCTATGCGCGATCGAGAAGCATTCGCTAATAATTGGTCAGCTTATATAAATATTTGGTCAGCTTAATTTAATATTAAAAAAAATAAAATAAGTTGGCATTGTCGTAACGCGCATGCGTTGGGCCGGGTGATTGTATCAGGGCAGTAAGCGCTTACGCACAGCTCTTCACTATGAACCAGACGCACAGTGGAACGAAACGACAATCTAGCTGGAAAAAAATAATAACTCGAGAACCGTTCATTTTAGAGAAAAATGTTTTATACAAAAGTTTCATAATATTGTGAAAAGAATGTCACTGCATCGTTAATTTTTTTTTATATTTTTTAATTGTTATTTAAAGGTTAACATAATTTTTTATGCGAAAGTCCAGAAATTTCTTTACGCACTTTTATTCTACGAAAGAAATAAAGAAACTTTTGTATAAGTCATAGGATATTTAACGTAGGATATTTTGCATTAAATATCTTTTTAACATAAAGTGCAATGAGAAAATGACTTATACAAAAGTTTCTTTATTTCTTTCGTAGAATAAAAGTGCGTAAAGAAATTTCTGGACTTTCGCATAAAAAATTATGTTAACCTTTAAATAACAATTAAAAAATATAAAAAAAAAATTAACGATGCAGTGACATTCTTTTCACAATATTATGAAACTTTTGTATAAAACATTTTTCTCTAAAATGAACGGTTCTCGAGTTATTATTTTTTTCCAGCTAGATTGTTGTTTCGTTCCACTGTGCGTCTGGTTCATAGTGAAGAGCTGTGCGTAAGCGCTTACTGCCCTGATACAATCACCCGGCCCAACGCATGCGCGTTACGACAATGCCAACTTATTTTATTTTTTTTAATATTAAATTAAGCTGACCAAATATTTATATAAGCTGACCAATTATCAGCGAATGCTTCTCGATCGCGCATAGGTGGAATTTTTTATTTTTTTCGCCAATGAGGTGCTAACATTTCTCAATGACCTTGAAAAACTTTAACCCTTAATAAAAAATTTTCTAACGCTGAACAATTAATAAGACCAACTGACCTTTTATGACCAATTTCTGACCTTTCAGATGGTATAATTGGTCAATCGAAATTCCGCACATGAGGTGCTAGCATCGCGGAGCTGCCAAGCGGTCGAATTTGTGCATGCCCGTGACGTTCACGGGCATAGCTGATACGGCCGCTACTCTGCGGTTTGTTTATCTTAGCCGCCGATATTTTAAAACTCACAATCAGTCCTTTGACATCTTACACTGAAATGTATACATTTCCAACAAACTTTATACATTGTATATTGGAGGAATAAACACATATAATGTCTCCGTCTTTTGCCGTTAGCTTTCGTCTGTTTCTTCAGTGTTTGAGCGATCAGTGTGCAGTATACGTCATCCTTGTAATATCTTTTTCGTCTTACGATTTTTAGTTTATAGTGTGTTTATTTCTTATATTATTACTTTTGTGTTCTGCTTGTTATAATTAATTGATGTTGTTAATGTTATTTGGTTATATAAGTTATAGAAGGATTTCCCTTAGATAAACAGGTATGATATAAAACTTGTTATTTTTCCGAAAAAAGTAATTCGTTTACCACTAGGAGTACAAAAAACATTTTATAATATGCACAAGATAAGCATTCAGGCAAAAAAAAACTTGTGCGTTTTTGGACGGTCGGTTTGAAATAAACCTGAGCGTTAACCAGTTAACTGTGGCGAAAATTCTTTGGAATTTTGGGTCACGAAAATCGAGAGATGAGCAGAAATCTATTTCAAATTATTTATACCACTTAGTTAATCATTTTGTTTCGGCATGGCCTCAAAATGTTCCAAACATCTTGAAATTTACGAATATATTTTAGTTTTCGTCAAAATTACAATTTATATAACCAGTGGTAGCTTTTACGCATGACGAGTATACTCGTCAAACACAGCTAACTGGTTAAGTGGTTAAAACCATATCGGTTCCGACTAATTTCCGGGTGGCCATGATAGAATATCGTGGTCCTACGGCTGTATGGGATCGAGAGAACGTTACAACATAACAATGCCTTTAACCAGCGCGGTAACTGCATTGACTTCGTGTCCCCGTATATGTAATGTCGTTTTATAATTGATAGTATTAACAAAGACAGTAATCCAACTGTATTCCTGACACGTCGAAGGACGATAAGTGAAACGATAGAATGATTGTATCTTTGGAGCAGGAAGGGAGAGATCCATTGTATTTCAACTACTCAAAATAGATATTTGTATTTTAACATATTGTAATAATTTGTTGTCAACCATAGAAAAGAGACTTTGTGATCTGTATTCCATCAAACGAATTCGCATAATCTTCTGTCTATTCAATTTCACTTGTTCGTAACATCAATTTCTCCTGTAAAAGAATTGGATGTCCATGGTGTTATTTTTTTTTGTTGAATTCTTCGGCTGTAATTGCTACCGCCATTTTGCATACCATGTATTAGTAATGTCGTTTGTTTACATTAAGTCGAAACAAATAAATGTGTAACAAGTATCGATGAAAATTAATTAATTAATTGGAGTAAAATATTTAGAGAAATAACGTTACTTTCCGGTCTACCTAACATTATAACCACCTCTACTACCTTATATTCTTATCTACCATAGCCCCTCATCACATTCATAAATGACGGTAAGACTTGAAATCCTTGTTACTTCAAAGAGTGCTTTTTTCCATTGTCATTTAATGTATCAAAGCTTTCGTTGATCTTAATTCATCTACAAATATAGGCCCTAAACTAAAAATAGCGTTCCTATGACGCATGGGTCAAACACTAACTCACGCGGGCTTCTTAAATGACCTATTTTGATTTTTACAAACTTATTTTTTTTTTATCATAAAAGAAAGAACAGGCAATCTAAAATATTTAAAAAATACAGTATACACCTCTAACGTCGAATTTATAAAAAAAGAATATTTCCAAGTTTACATTGACTAGCTGAGAGTTTAAAAAAAGTAGTTTTTAACCATCCTTCCCTCCCTCTTTCCAAGTGACGTCATTGACATAGCGGCCCAGGATCTAGTACTAAAAAAAATAATAAATAGAATTTGACCCACTCCTGGAAAAGGTTCGCCATTACAATTCTAGACGAAACGCCCGTGACAGTTATACAAAATAAGAGGTTGTTGACGCGTGACACTCAATGGAATATGTAGATCGGTACGCCTACAAAATCTGCGGCCTCGCGATGCGATCATCGGGTGCTGCAGCGCGTACCGTCAAGCGCAACCTGGTTGGTCATTGGTCGGCAGGATGACCAAAAAACTCAGAAATCGGCAGGCCCATCTGGCTGCCAGATGTGCCAAAAATATAAATATTAATTAAAAGTCGGCGTTCACACCTTTTCTTGGAACCGCACCACCGGTTCTTGAAATCCTGTCGCATACAGTGACGAGCCAATGAAAAAATCCGATTTCTGTGACCAATGTTACTTCCGTTCTGTCTTCCAATCAGAAAATCGTATTCTGAGAAATACCGAATCAACAACAGTGAGGAGGAGGGGACCGGTTGAAGGGTGATTCAGACTTTGGCGGATAGAACAGAAGCAGAACTGCATTAACGATCAAACGAATCAGAACTGCTTTTAACTATCAATCAATCAAGAACATTTTAAATTATCACACGCTGTGAGTCCCGACTGAGACTATACTTGAACTTTCATATTAACTTAAACAGTTTTTTTTTAGTTCGTTTTCTATAAGTTTGTGTTGTTTGTTGTTAACTAGTTTTGTTAAGTAAATAAATTATATAAAATTCACCAACAACGAGTGTCGCGTCATTCGGGAGACCAAAAAAACCAGGTTGCGGCACTTTAGTTAGTCCCGCGCCAAACACGTCGAACTTTGGAACCAATCGAAGAAGACCTGCGCCTCAACAAAGGTAGGTATAGAAGAATAGAAGCGCATCTACGATAGATGCAGATAAGGTCTTGGATTTTTAATTGGTGAATTAATGTTCAAATCCCCATCACCTCTGGAAGATTTTTCAGTAATTCGACACCAATAAAAACTATGACTTAATTGGAATGACCTTTTTACATACATCTGACTACACAGGTAGTGATACAGGTAGTAATACGTCTACCCTGAGTCTAAAAGAATGAGACTCTCTGCTTCGCGCTCGAGGCCATAAGTCTACCATATCTGTTACCAGACCTCTTGTTCTGTTTGCCTAAAATAATTAGACTACAAAATCGGAAATCGAGCAAACGATGAAACTTTCATTTACACTTTCCTAGACCGTCTCTTAGGAAAGTTCCTGGGAATGCATCGTACCTCACCACTTTTACGTCCTATAAAAGACCGATACAAATCACCTCTTGGGCTTCCAGTTAGTTTTGTAAAAGAACCGATAAAAGATAAGACTACACGGCCAGATCTTCTTCTTGTAAGACAAAACTTAAAATTCTCACTACGTGTTAACAATATAAAATGTGCGCCGAGTACCCGATAACTATTAGGTGTTAAAAAGTTCTAATACCCCCATTTTCTCAGTGCGTCAAAACCGGGAATAGTGCAAGTACGTGCGTGCGTACATAAAACACAAAACCACATAACATCTTTGTACCACACGTACAGTACATACTAAACAGTAAAAAGCCATTATAAAGAAGCATAACCTTTCCGTGTTCCTAAACATCTCGCATTGAAGGGTATAGCCGGATAAGGATGACAAAAGTGGCCCCAAAGGTAATTAACATTGAGGCATACCATTCGATTAATAATTTAGCTAAAAATATGAACAATTGTTGGTTTTTAATTTTTTTAACTGCCGTCCACTACTCTTAAAAATCTGAAAAAATTACACATTAATAATTAGAGTAATATGTAAGTACTGTAAAAATATAAAAGTGGTCATTTTATATTTTTAATAAAAAATCAATGTTTATAAACTTTTTGAAGTTTTTAAAAATCGATTTGCCAACCAAAAAATCTGAAAAAATGACAAAGTATGCACACCATTGAGTATTATATCTGTGATTTTTTTTTGAGAATCTTCTATCAAGTCAAACGGGAGAAATCAAGTAAAAATCGTAAAGTACGTTTCACCCTATAACTGCCCCTACGGTAGGGGTAGCGGGTTCATACTTTGCAGAAAGGGTTTTTCCAAAGAGCCCTATCGAATGGTATGCCTCAAGGTTAATTACCTTTGGGGGCACTTTTGCCATCCTTATCCGGCTATACACTTTATTTGCAACTGCCTTTCAGAAGTCGCCAGCCTACGATACCACAGCAATACATCTCTGCCACTCGAGGTGTACTGCATTAATTATAAAGTTACGTTAGCATTACTAACATCTCCTGGGGAAACTCGTGTTAGCCATACACAGGATCGCCAACAACTAACAACTATTTCTAAAAACCCAACAGACATCGTAACATATCCATTTACCTCAGCCATTCGCAACGCTCCTGGCCCTAGCACGTAACAACCTTAACAAATAAGGTAAAGAAGTAGAAGCGAAAAAGAAGAAAAAGTTCAGCTTTAAAGGGAAAAAATTAAGAGAAATTATCCATTCCAGCAGTTCAATATCATATCAATCCAGCAACGGTTCTTCTCGATTAATCGATCACAAGCCATCAGGCAGCAAAAATAGCCAGCTCGTAACCCGCGATCTCGTTGCAAAATATTACGAGCAGATTGCAAGCTGATATTATATCATTTTAAGTGCGAGCCATCATCCTCACCGCGCGTACAAACTTCTCCAATCCGTTGGAGTATCGTAAATCATAGCCGAGTTTGCAAAAAAAAGGGGGGAGAGCTTCCTGCATAGAGTGATACCAAAGCACCGGAACTGCGAGGTTGTTTTTATTGCCTCACTACAGAAGGTAGGAACGTGGCGTCTGGAATAAAATAATGAAGAATAACACTGACAATGTGTAAAGTAGATACCAGTTCGCCTCGGTGACATTGCACTTTTACGAGACATTAAATTACAACATGCTATACGTACACCTTAACTTCTTAATTAGGAAAGTGCAACGAGTTCCAGAAAAGTTTAGGAAATATTTACGCGCGTTTCGTGTTTTAATACGTTGACGCAATTTTTCTTCCGGTGATACGAACATATTTTGTTCCCAGTTTTCCTTCCACTGGGAAAAGAAACTTCTCGACAATTTGGCAAAGTTAGTAGGATTTATTGCGAATGACAATGAGATACATTAAAGTTAATGCGTTGAGTGCCACTTAGGTAGTTGACGAGGTGTCTTGATATTAAGTTACACCTATCTCCAATTTACAGTGATTAATAGTTTCCTCAGAAAACCGTGCAAATCGGAATTATGGATTTTCATGTATAAGACCGTGTAAATTGAGAACAAATTGAAACTTACATAATTCAGGTATTTATATCAACGTAAAATAAAAGTGGGATACCTTGAAAAATACAGGTAAAACAATTCATTCATAAAATGACAATCATGTACAGATACAAGTACCTACGTAGGGGAGACCGGAGCATAATGAACTTTGGGGTAAATTTTATTTTTGTAATTATTTCAATATGAATACATGTAAATACATAGATTTTAAAATAATAATGTCTAATAGCATAGTAAAGGTAAAGAAGTCATTAATTCTTCTTATTGTAGTGTTTCTGAGAAAAAAACACGAAATTATGGTTTTGATGCTTCCTAACCATAATTTTTGGGATTTTAATTTTTAGTTTACAACTACTTCTCATTAAGTTAATACATTAAAAGGGTCTAGCCGAATAAGGGGGTCAAAAGTGCCCTTGAGCCGATTTTATTCGACGATGGGTCATTCGATAGGTGATGATGAAAAACCATTGCACACAAATTTTTAATCCGATACCTTCACCGGGAGGGTAGTTATAGGGTAAAATCGAAAAACCAGTTTTTGCCTCATTTTCCCCAATTAATGTGGAGCAAAAATTCCCCAAAAATTCTAACACATTCTAAACATGAATGTACACGTTAAGGATTTTTTCCAGATTTTTCCTTTGCAAGTTACACTCACGAAAAATGAAAAACCGAAAAAAAAAATGTTTAAACATCGATTTCGTATTGAAATCTTCCGAGCACAACTTTTTCCTTTTTACAGTAGTTGCATAATGTTATCATTGTTATACCCTAATTTTTTCAGATTTTTTGAGTGCGGTGCATCACGGTCGGAAAAATCAAAAACCGATTTCTGGGACACATTTTGGGCTGAAACTCGCCCATTATCTGCCATTCTTGCATGATTATAATACAGTATGTTCATATTGTGACCTTCAATGTTTCTGCATAGAAATATGTAGATGTTAAAGAACAATATCGGGATAATTAAATAAATTGCTGATTGTATGGTCTTTATAACCTAGAATTTTAACCGTTCTTTCAAAAGTATCAATGGCGCAGTGGCTATGGTGTCTGCCTGTGGAATCGCTGTACACTTTTTTGTCGCGGGTTCGAATCTCCATGTGGGACTTAAGTTTTTTTTCTGTAATTTTTTTTTTTTTTTATTAAAGACATAACAATATTCAGTAGTAGCTTTAAAATGTTTCACAGATATTTTTATGCCTTTCAACAATATAAAACCTATAGAAAAATAATCGTAAAACACACTTTTCTTACAATTAGACATGCAACGTTTTGCAATTATAAGTATTCTCAAACATTTTATATTGTTCATAGATATTGGTTTATTGCAATGTATGAAAATATATTTTAAATATGAAAGAAATATAAAATTCAATGTACAGAATGTAAAAAAGTACTTGTAATTGTAAATCGTGACATGACTGAAAAGAGTCGATGAAGAAAAAAGTATACTGTATAATTATTTTTAGAAGTATCTGTGAAACATTTTAAAGCTACTACTGAATATTGTTATGTCTTTAATAAAAAAAAAAAAAAAATACAGAAAAAAAACTTAAGTCCCACATGGAGATTCGAACCCGCGACAAAAAAGTGTCCAGTGATTCCACAGGCAGACACCATAGCCACTGCGCCATTGATGCTTTTGAAAGAACGGTTAAAATTCTAGGTTATAAAGACCATACAATCAGCAATTTATTTAATTATCCCGATATTGTTCTTTAACATCTACATATTTCTATGCAGAAACATTGAAGGTCACAATATGAACATACTGTATTAAAATCATGCAAGAATGGCAGATAATGGGCGAGTTTCAGCCCAAAATGTGTCCCAGAAATCGGTTTTTGATTTTTCCGACCGTGATGCACCGTACTCAAAAAATCTGAAAAAATTAGGGTATAACAATGATAACATTATGCAACTACTGTAAAAAGGAAAAAGTTGTGCTCGGAAGATTTCAATACGAAATCGATGTTTAAACATTTTTTTTTCGGTTTTTCATTTTTCGTGAGTGTAGCTTGCAAAGGAAAAATCTGGAAAAAATCCTTAACGTGTACATTCATGTTTAGAATGTGTTAGAATTTTTTGGGAATTTTTGCTCCACATTAATTGGGGAAAATGAGGCAAAAACTGATTTTTCGATTTTACCCTATAACTACCCTCCCGGTGAAGGTATCGGATTAAAAATTTGTGTGCAATGGTTTTTCATCATCACCTATCGAATGACCCATCGTCGAATAAAATCGGCTCAAGGGCACTTTTGACCCCCTTATTCGGCTAGACCCTTTATTTTATCGACTTCTACAATCTTTAAACAATTTATTAACTATCATAAAAATATTTAACGTGTAAAATATATTTATTTATATAAGTATTATTATAAAAATGTGATTCGGGGCAAAATGATTTCGTGACGGAGCAATTGCCTGCGCATAAGAAATGCGCAATCGCTGTGGACACGAATCGTGTGTAGTCGGTGTAGCGCAGGCTGTGTTGCCACAAAGTTTGTTATGTTTTTACTTTTGGTAAGTTGAAATAATTATTGTTGTAAATTCTTGACTTTTTAATAATAATTATATACCATTTATTGATGTATTTGCATATACAGTAGAGTTCCGCTAAGAGCGTATCCGCTAAGAGCGCCTTCCCCTCAATGCGTGCGAAGAGTGTCCCCCACTCTCAACCATTTAAAAGTACAAACCTTATGTGCTCTTAAGAGACACTCGGGTAACAATTCGAGCTAGTGCGGTAGTGGGGACAGAAATTTCTCGGAATTATTTCCCCTACAGCCCCTAGGCGGCGCTCTTAACGGAACTCTACTGTATATATATATATATAACTATGGCTATTTTCATAGTGTTCGACATGTAAGATTAAGAAAGTTTTCTAACCTAAAACCTGTACTTGATGCAAATTGAATATTTATTTCTTTTTTTCTAGAATCTTTCATCATGCCTCGGAAATATAAAAACTCATAACTCTTTCCAAAAAGAGTTATTGTAAAAATTCTAATTTTCTTTTTATATTATTGGAAAATAATTCCTAACCTTTTTAATCACTTTAAATTTGCCGGCCACTTTATTGTTCTAAATAGATGTCGTTAGGAAAAGATTGCGCGTAAAATATGCGCAATAGTTCTAATGCCTGTCTTGTCTGACACAAAGTGTGTTATAAGTTTTTATTAATTAATAGACTAAAATTTCTTTCATGTTTTGCGGTTTTTTTAGTGTCTAATAACAGAAGAATATTGTACTTTTTCAAATAGAACTATTTCAATTGTATAAATAATGATATTCTAATATTTTTTCGCATGAATTCAATTTACCCCGATTCAAGTTCAATTTACCGCGATCCTGGGGCAAATTGAACCTTTTCAACTACTTCATTATAATTATCAATAATAATAATTTCCTCTTAGTCTGATTAATTATCATGACCGAATAGTGTTTACTAAAGATCAAAGTTTATCTTAAAATTATTAAGGAAAGAATTGATTGTAAAAATAAATTGTTTCATCACTTCAAACTTTTCATGGTTCAATTTACCCCTGGTCTCCCCTAATTCATTTTATATATAAACACGATAAATGTAAACTTCTTAAAATTTAATCAAGCTTTATTTTAGAAACAATGTAAAACAAATTCATGTAAATAAAGTATCGTGTAAATGAAGGATAGTTGTATATTACATATAACGAATTTGGCGATATACTAGACTTTCGTATACATACAGTCATTGAAAAAAACAATTAATACCTTGCCCTACAATTTCATTTTTAATTGTGCACACAATGATTCAAAATCAAATTTCTTAAATAAAAATATTGATAACATGGAAATAATATTATCGTGTCGTTATATTATTTTTAATCACTGATGTTTTCAATCTGATAATTTTAGGTATACATACAAATATTCTATTCCATTTACAGCATCCCGAGTATCACTAATTATTACAGGGTAAGAGATTAAGGTGCCGTTTTCCCCAAAAATTCCTTAAAAGTGACGCAATAATGTCAAATAAACAATTACTAATACCAAGCATTACGAAAGTGAATTTCTAATTAAAACCTGATTGAAATCCATTGCTAAAAAGAAAACTGCAAGAATTTTTCTCGATACATACTTAATATATTAAATTCCACGTAAAATCATGAGTTACGTAATACCTCAAAACAATTACATACTCGCTGCTACGTTATGAAAATCTTTTAATAACGTTACATTATACGCGGAAATAAAGTAGACGCCAATTTTGTGACATTGACAGAATAATTTATGTTAATTGAAAAATATTCGAGGCAATAGCGAATCATAATTTAGGCGATGTTGTTGCAAAACAATTCCGCCGCGAATTTCTACAACTTTGCCTCTGTGAGCGGTAGTAGGAGGGACGAAATTTTGTCGAACAGCCAATTTAACGGCAATTGTTCCGAATTTGCATAAATGACCGATAACGGGCACCGCTGTGCACGAATCGGAAAATGTTCCGCTTTGGAATTGAAGCCTTCAATAAAGCCTCCGGAGATTTCGGATGAAATCGAGGCACATCGGCTGTGTATTCCTTTTACTTTATTTACAATTTCTCGGATATCCTACGATAAAGTACATAAAATTAGTTAGGGAGTAAGCGTACAATCGCAATGACGATTAACGAAGCGAGATTCTGATCAATCGTCGCCGCGTTCATCGATTCCAAATGGGTAGATTGAGTGGAAGTGCATCAATTGAAGAATGCCACATGAAAATGCAACGAATCCTCAATGGATCTTCTTCGCTCTATGTCAAGTTAAATACTACGTATTTAAAATTCCCTTTCGATTTTTTACCGCCTCTCGCATATTTGATCACTTTGTTTTTAATGTTTAAGGTTCAATTCTTTAGAAAGACAAATTAGGGCATTGAATTATTTTAGATTAAACATTCGGTTATTCGTGAAAAAAACTGTTTTGCCGTTGCTGTCAGTTATAGGCAAATCTGAATGAAATATCGATTACCAAGATTATAATATACTTGTAGCTAATCAACAAAGCAATTCGAATGAACTTCTATGTTTTGCAAAAATCGAAAAAATTGACACTTTGAGATCTGAACTATTTCTCCAATTTTTCCTTAGCTATGTATAACAGACAATAATTTTAAAAAGTTGTATATTGTAAATTATTCATTTTTATATGATAATAGGGATGATTGTAGATGTTGAGGAATATTTAGGTGAAGGTGCAACATCATTAACAAAGTCTAAAGACTAAAGTTTCAGAGATAAAATGTTAGTTATAGCATAAAGTTGTATTGAGTGCAGCTCGAAATAGTGATCGATAGTGATGAATAGTAAACCCCGAAGTATTAAGACTAATTTGTGATATTCAAGTTCCTTTAATTTAGATTCTCATCGCGTTGCCGCTGATATTTAACACTTGGAAATAATCACGTTTTACGGAAAATCTTTAACTAAATCGATAGATATCATTGGTCGCGGAATTAAGAGCAGGTAACTGCCAAAACAGCTCCAGAATTGGAGACTACAGTGGCGACGAAATTAAAGGCTAGGACTTTCAATCTTTTCAAGTCTTCGTTACCACTGACAAATTTCCGCTAAATTGTCATTTAATAGAACACAATCTCGATGGTTCTATATTCGCCTAAAATTATATAGATTCTGGACAGGGTGACTGTAGCAGTTAAAACGGAATGCAGAACAACAAGAGCTATGATAGACTGCAAACTTGAACGCTGAGACTTCCAGTTTATAACCCCGAATTCATATCCTCCCATAGGTCTGGGAATTTTTCACTATATTACCATTTAATATATCAAAACCTAGATGGTTTTATATCCACCTAGAAGTGTATATCTATATCCTAAATAAAATAGATGTGGCAATTAAAGCCGAAATGTAGAACAACAAAAGCTATGATAGAGTGTATTGAACACGTAAACTTTCAGTTTATAATCCCGAATTCATATTTTCCCATTCCTCTGGGAAAGGGTATAGCAGGATAAGGTGGTCAAAAGTGCCCTTCAACCGATTTCAATGGGGGTGGTCCCATTCGATAGATAATGCTCGGCGATCATTGTGTAGAAATATTTAACCCTGTATCTTAACCGGAAGGGTAGTTATGGGGAAAATTTTTAAAATGGGTTTTTGCCCCATTTTGTCTATTTATTGAGGTGCAAAAAATTCGAAAAAATTCTGACATATTCTACACGGTACCATACATGTTTGAGATTTTTTTCAGATTTTTCCATTGAAGAACCTAAGTGTAAAAAATGAGCAAACGCAAAAGAAAAACGGAAAAAAGTAGATTTCGTATCGAGATCTTCGAGTGACATCTTTTTGAAAATTACAGTAACAATCCAACACTCATGATTGTTACATCCAATTTTTTTCACATTTTTAAACCGCGTGCGTCATTGTGAAAAAAATCGAAAACCGATTTGCGCGACGCATTTTGATGTGAAACGCCATGATCCAGTTATTATTTCCTCATTCTTCGATTACCGTATGTTAATTTTGTGACTTTCAGTGTTTTAGCCACGAAGCAATTACATGTTAATATAGAGAATCGAATTAATTAAATCAATTGTGAACTTTGATGGTTCCCACATCTGCAAGAATTTTTAAAGCTTCTTCAATTGAGCGATTTGGAGCAGTTGATAGGGCGTCTGTCTGCGGAGCCGCTGGACACTATTTTGTCGCAGGTTGAAATCCCCATGGGGAACTTGAGATTTTTTGTCATTTTTAAAAATTGTCAACTACATAATAACAATCAGTTGCTATTTACAAACATTTAAAATTATTTTTAAGTACCAGAAAAATATATATTAATACAGAATATACTTTTTATCTATCGAATGGGGCCACCCCCATTGAAATCGGTTGAAGGGCACATTTCACCACCTTATCCTGCTATACCCTTTTCACTATATTATCATTTAATATATCACAACTTGGATGGTTTTACATCCACCTTATTCTATAGGTTCTACGTGAGATGATTATAATTGTGGCGAGGTATAGAATGTACTGCGTTGCCGTCTCACGCGAAATTAATTTTGTGAGACTGGTTGTGATTTTTTATATTATACTAGCTGAAAGTACCCGTGCTTCGCTTCGGTTTAATATCATTAGGATTAAGGAGTACTTAAATTAGTAAAAGTTAAGTTTAACATTGATAATCCATATTCGAAAATATATATTCAATCATTTAAGACCTGCAATATTTTACGTGCTTCGAAACTAAAAAAAAAACCTTAAAATTTCGAATTTTGAAACATCCGTTCTTAGTGGGTGTTTATACCCTAGAAGGAACGCTCATGCAAAATTTCAAGTTTCTAGGTCAAGTAGTTTCGGCACTGCATTGATGAGTTTCGCCCATAATTTAACCCCGCAAAACCGCACCCCCCCCCCCCCCCCCTAAAATTTCGAATTCTTAAAAACCCTTTCTAGTGAGCACCTAAGATCCAAAGGGAAGGTATGTTCCAAATTTCATTGCAATCCGTTCTGTGATTTTGAGATTTCGTGATGAGTGAGTGAGTGAGTGAGTGAGTCAGTCAGTCAGTGGTATTTGAGCTTTATATATTAAAAAATAAATATAATATATATAATAATAATAATAATAATAAAAGATATATTATATAGTATGTATAATATACAGAGTGTCCCGGCCGATTTTGACACCTTGACTATTTCGGTGTTTTGGTATGTAGCAAAAAATGTTTCATAGGGAACTTAAATGGTATCGAGTGGGGCATTATCTGGTGTAATTAGTTTTTCCGTGGGTGGACGCGTCAAGGACATATGAAGATCAACTTTGTGTTTTTAAATAGAATGGGGTAATTTTTTATGTATCAAGCGATGCAGTTAGACATCCTTTATAAAAAAAAGTACTGACCTATGTATCTCGAAAAACTAATAGTTAAGAAGATATTTCAGTATAAGTAATCTAAATACAAAGGCATCATTCCTGCTACATTAGGGCGTGAGCTCTGTTTATCTGTTTATCTGTCTATTGCCTGATTTAACGCCGCCCGACATTTTCTTATGGGGCTATTTAAAGGATAAAACGAGAAAGTTTCAACTAAAGTGATTGATATAAAGCAGCACATTATCGATGAATGTGGCAAAATATCAGCCGATACATTAAATAACGCAGGCCGGTCCTTACTTCATCGATTTCAAACATGCTGCGATGCAAATGGTCGTTACATTGAACCTTACCTGTAAATAAACGCTAATGTAATTACGAATTATAGAATTACTTAAATTGAAATATCTCCTAAACTATTAGCGTTTCGACATACATATGTAGGTCACTACTTTTTTATAAAGAATGTCTAGCTGCATCGCTTGATGCATAAAAAAATTACCTCGTCCCATTTAAAAAAACAAAGTTGACTTTCATATGTTCTTGACGCGTCCACCTATGGAAAAACTAATGACACCAGGTTATGCCCCACTCGATACCATTTAACTTTCCCGTGAAACATTTTTTGCTACATACCACAATACCGAAATATTCAAGATATCAAAATCGGCTGGGACACCCTGTATAAAATATAACAAGTAGCTCCTTATTGCACTTGTTAATGACAGTTTATTTAACAATTTAAGGAACAACTGAGTATGCTCAATAGTGCTATTACTTATTTGAATCTTTCAGCTTAATGGCTGATGAGACACTGCCCCACTTATTGTCGCTCAGGCGGAAAAAAAAATGAAAAACAAAAAGGTCCAATTTGACCGCGCGTATCGCTAGTCGCACCAACATAAAAGGGTCTAGCAGGATAAGGGGGTCTAAAGTGCCCTTGAGCCGATTTTATTCGACGATGGGTTATTCGATAGGTGATCATGAAAAACAATTGTACACAAATGTTTAATCCGATACCTTCACCGGGAGGGTAGTTATAGTGTAAAATCCAAAAATCAGTTTTTGCCTAATTTTCCCCAATTAATGTGGTGCAAAAATTCCCAAAAAATTCTGACACATTCTAAACATGAATGTACACATTAAGAATTTTTTCCAGATTTTTCCTCTGCAAGTTCCACTCACGAAAAATGAAAACCCAAAAAAAAAATTTTAAACATCGATTTCGTATTGAAATCTTCCGAGCACAACTTTTTCCTTTTTACAGTAGTTACCTAATGTTATCATTGTTATACTCTAATTTTTTCAGATTTTCAGAAACATCAGAAAAAAAATTCCTAACGTGTACATTCATGTTTAGAATGTTTCAGAATTTTTTTGGAATTTTTGCACCACATTAATTGGGGAAAATGAGGCAAAAACTGATTTTTCGATTTTACCCTATAACTACCCTCCCGGTGAAGGTATCGGATTAAAAATTTGTGTACAATGGTTTTTCATGATCACCTATCGAATGACCTATCGTCGAATAAAATCGGCTCAAGGGCACTTTTGACCCCCTTAGCCTGCTAGACCCTTTACGATTACCATGTCATCACATAAGCTGTTGGTAAAGTCGATCCGTGAGCGACGTAACAATAATAGTTAAAGCCGAAATAAAACAAAGCAATAGGAATTATGGTGGATGTGAAGTTGAAAGCAGAGCATCCTAATTTGCGGGATTAAGAGTAAGTTCAAGATCACTTCACCTGTAGGAAACTTTTCCTATATTATTACTCAAATACATAGTATAGCTCCAATATTTAAGTATTCACTTAAAACTAATTCTGACAATTAATGACCATAGCAGTTATAGTCGAAAAGACTGAACGGAGAAGACTAACTGTAAGAAATTGCCTAATTTTGTTATGAAATTTGTTCATGGAACCTACACGATATGTGTAGACGAGGTTCTAGTATAGCAACATCAGGATACAATATGACCCGGTAATATGGGATATCTCTTTTCGAATACTGGAAATCCGGCGAGACAAATCGAATTTCCTCCGGTCTATGAAAGGATATTGGCTGGGCGTATACATGGCAGAGGTTTATGCAATAATGGAACACCAGATACGACGTACAACGTCGCTTAACCGTAATCGAAATTTAAACAGTATTGCTGTTACTTTCTTAATGGTTTATTTATATTTTATGGAGCGTAAAATCAAACTATAGCGATGTACTGTATCGATCAGAAAATTTGCGACTCCATCATGGCGAAATCTGTGATATGGTTTACATAATTATCGAACAAATAGACAAGAAAATTACTATTTAATAAGTCTCAAGTTTCAGTGAATAATCCTCATGGTAATCAACGTGATATCGATCTTTGAAATGAAGATAAATTACAAAAGATCCACTAAACAAGTGCATAAAAGTTAGAACGATAAGTTAACATCTTCACATGAATCGTAGAGCCTTATCATATCGCATTACGTTACAGGATAAAGTTGTTACTATCCGCTATATAGAAGTAGAATAAAGCTAACAGATTTTTTGCAGTTCATAAAATTTCCACAAGCTACGAGAGAAGGTAAATCCAGCACACCGCAATGGAAAATTTAATTTAAGCATTTCGTGTAGTCTTGTAGGACGATGACTTTATTAGATTCACCCAACCACTGGTACCTCTCATTACTATCTTCATTCTCTGATGCAAGAAATGCTCGAGTTGGTGCTTTCATATCGTGGATCCTCATTGCACAAAATGCTCCGTACTCGGGTCATTATGATATGATGTTCAACGGTCGAAATTCGTTTCGGGTGAATGTACAACCACGCTCGCATAAAAACTCTATTCTGCCATTAAGAGAGCTTTAATGACGCTCCACCGAAGAAGATAAAAATTCTCAGGTCCTTTCTTCTTCGATTTTTACCGCAATCTACGCCTACATTTTAGATGAAAGGCGAAACTGCAACGAGATCCTTGATTCTACACGGACGACTTGCAGTTCTGGCTTGATATTAAAAATACGAAGTACGAGAATGGGGCCGCGATTTTTAGTTTAATTGTAAGCACCTTTGTAAAGTGGTAGAGTTTCGCGGAAACGCGAAAATATCCGCCTTGATGTTATCAAGTTTTAAATTTGAATATTTGAGTGATCACGAATTACCTATAAATATGGATTTTATGACAGATTAAAAGATCAATTTATCTTTGAGAAATCGGCAAAAAAGATTGTTTCCCGACGCCTGAGATCTTTTGCCGGGAACATTCCTCTGTGCTGGAAAGATTTAACTTCCTACCTTTAACTGATCTGATCGAAATGTAAGGAGGAGACCAATGTAAGCGGTAAAATTGCAAAAAGTAACACACGTCTATCATAAAAACCGAATACAGAAATACCCCCACCGTGGATGTTCTCCGTCCAATTTCTAAAGGGAAAATAGTGCATCTCTCGTTTCTCCTATAATAATCGATAGTGAAATCCTTATTCGTTGGTTGTACTTGTTAATCAGTGCTACCGATCAAAGAACAGACAGTAAAATGTACAAAAGAATAGTAACGTCACAAATAATCCCCATCTATCTACCTATAATTAAATTATAAAAGTCAGAAACCCCAATGAAATTCCCAGCACAAGGAAATAGTATTGATCATTCTGTTAACAGTAAAATCCGAATGCTTTCAAATCGACGAAATAGATGAGAAAAGTTGCAAATGTATTCGTACCGAAGAAATACAGTAAAACTACCGATAACAATTTACGATTATCATAAAACAGAGGCGTAAAACTACAACCCTCGTGCTTGTTCTTCATTCGATACGTCGAAAGTATACGTCTTTGGAGGACTACTTAAAAATAAGGATCGATCTTGGCTATCCTTACCTCCACGTTGCAAGATAGATCCTCAATTTCGCAAAATTTCGTTAAATTCGTTGACAACGAAGGGGTAGTTTGCAGATAATTCGTGCTTCTCCCACGTGGAGAAGCGGCAAACAGCACGACGGATCTTCGATGGCAAAAGCAAGACAGCCGATGAAAATCGTCGATGTCAATCCAAGATCCTCTTCTTGGCGACTCGGTTATCAGCTGCAAGTCCAACTTTGGCAATTTGCGGACTCGTCGCCGATCTATCGGCTTGGAAATTGATTTACTTCGGTATTCGTAAGATTGCGAACCCTGTTCTGTCGCACGCTTTAATGACGGAACTTTCGAAAGACAGATTCAGGAGTCAGTTCCTCCGATTGTTCAAGAACTTTCGTGTACGTCGCTCGGATAATGATTCGTGGCAAGTTTCCTGGTGCGACTTCAAATTTCTGACGTCGAGCTATCGTAGATTAATCGAAGATTTTACGATCCAAGATAACTGCCCGAAGGAATTTTTAGCGATGATCCGTTGTCTCTCGTTCGATTGAGGTACGTTTGGACTTATTTTACGTCTTCGAAGAGTGACGTGAAACTTATTCGAGATATTTCTACCCTCCTGCCTTCGATCTCGATCTTCGACTCTGTATTCCCTGTCGGTGATCTATGCGAAGAGAAGTTTTCTCGGTGAATCTTACTTGGTGTTGATTTATGGAGCTTCCCAGAGGAACTTTAAGTCGGACCTTTGATTTTTCTGGGTCCCAAAACTCTTTTGATTATTCTACCGAAGTTGTTCTTCCGTAAGTTGCAAAAATCTCCGATTAAACGACACACTAACGTTATCCTTCGGAATTTCTGGTCGCAACAAACAATAGCTTATAATTTCTCCACAAATTTCGCTATCTCCCCATTAACTTATCCACCGTGAAAAAATAACCTTCGAAATCTCTCTCTCTCCACAAACTTTCGATCGCTTGAAGCCCCAAATTCGGATCGGGATCGCAAGCCGATCGATCGCACGAAACGCAGCTCTTTTATCCTTGGTACCAACGTACCATATACTGTATCGATCACTTTTAAAAGCCAAAAACCGGGAAGCACGGGAAACGTGAACGTGTATCCAGGATACCAGTTCGCGAGTATAGCGAAAACGGAGAACGTATCGCGTCGAAGAAGGGAAGAAATCGTGTCGAGAAAATGGCTCGTCTGGATGAGGCGCGATTCGACAAGAAAAGAGAGAGAACGATTCCGACGACGATGACGACCACCGACTGAGCGTGGAGCATCAGGAACTCACGACGGCGGAGCGGAAGAAAGGACGAAGAGAGAGAGAAGGTGGCGGTGGAGGTCCCGGGCGCCTGCGCTACCAATTTTACACATGGTCTACGAACACGTTATCCGTCCACCCTCCCTCGAGCAACCCCTACCATATCCAAAACTGCCACCCATCCGACTAACGGGTAACGTACCTCTACGCAGCTAACTATCGTCGTTAACCATCGCCGGGTATAAGCTACACAGATATCGCTTCTCTCTGCTTATACCTCCAAATGCCAATTGCTCCGACGCCAATTGACCACGCACCTCCTAATCACCATGGCCGGCTAATTGCAACCCGATCTTTCGGCTTCTGATTTATCACAAAGATAATCGAAGATTTTGCGGCCTGGCTTTTGGAATTACGTGTGACAATGGGAATTGTCGTGCTTCGATCGAACTTCAATCGACACTGGTGTTTGGGTATTGTTGATTTCTCGAGTATTTGGTGCATTTTAAATACTAACATTTTTCGATGGCGGTATTTTTTGGGGGCAAATTCTAACCAGAGCATTAAATTAGGAACTTTATAGTTTTTAAGACTGCTATAGTATTTCTTCGATCATCTATTCTTGAAATAATGTGTGACAGAAAATCAAAGACGAAATATTCCGCGTGCGGAAAACGCGACATTTTGTTTTATTATTATCCAATAGTTAATAAAAAGAAACTTTGGAAATTACGAAAAAAGTGGGGACTTCAGGACGAGCGTCTGTTTTAACTTTTTGGTACTTCGTGGGATTACTTTAAATAAATGTCTGATAGCTTTAATTGGTGTTATTGTTTCTTTTCAGGATTGCTTCGTACCTCGAATATGCTGATGCGAAGAACATGTTAATACTATTATAATTATAAGAATAATATTGATTTGCTCTTTATCGTCTCATAATCAACAGAGACAATACGATGACTACAACGTATCTTACTTGCTAGTGATGCTTGTCAAGCACAACGTAATGTGTGTAGTGCAATTGGCCCTGATTCTCGGCATGTCGGCAGCCAAGTCAGCATTATTGTCCCTGTCATTTACATTTCTATGCAAATCCCTTCCAAAATTTCACCGAGATACCGGATAGGTGCATTTCCAACCAATCTTTTCTTGAAAGTAGATTGAAAACTATTATTTTCCTCAATTTTTATAAATGAAGGATTAAAGTATAGGAAATATAAATGTTACATTACGTGGGGATTTTATAAATCCCGCAAAATAGAATCACCTACAAAGATCCAGCGTAAGACAATTGACTGGCTAAAAAGACGAACGTCGACCGAATGTGGACAGTTAGAGACTAGACGATCGTGTACAGACGATTAGGCGAATAGAGTTATAGACGATTAGAACCATAGAATTGTAGTCGAATAGACGCATGAAGAGACTAGACAAGTAGACGGACAATTAAACGTGACTAGACGGACTTTAAGGTTTATATTTTATATTATTTAGTGTGTGTATGTGTGTGATCTCGAATAGTGCGTTCCCCATATTTCACATTAAATTTTCAGTTTCCACTTGTACATATCTATCATAAGTATATTTGTAATAAATATTGTAGGATCGTGAAAAAGAAAGAGAGGCGCGCGGTAACCCATCCAAGGTAGCGTACTCTGACTATTCTGACTACATACTAACAATGAGTAGCTTAACGTCGACGATCGCCTGGATTGTCGCGGAAACACTGCGTCAGGGACCTCTCCCTGCTGACACTTCCTTTTCACATCCTTTTCTCCTAAGTTCCTCTATAGGAGGGTCCCGCCCCGATCCCACAATATCCTACAATTAACGCATTGCGTACGGGTGACGAAATATCTCATCTTTAGCCAGCTGAAAGTTTTGGCCGGGCAACGAGATATCTCGTTTTCAGGTTTCTTCCACTGAATCGATGATTTAACCGTTTGAGTCCCAGGGGGTATTGAAAAAACACTGTCGACGAATCCCAAATAGCGCGACTGCGCCTTCTCTAAATGAGTACAAGACCCAAGCAGCGTGATAGCCCTTATTTTATTTTATGCCAAAAAAATACCAATCGTCGTGATAACACTTCTTCTGTTTGATGTTCTGCACATATAAGATGTGTTCGCTCCATCACATGAAACAAGAAAACACCGACAGTCGGTGACGCACCGTTAGTTGTCCACAACGCTCGAAATGTGCTGGGTTTTCTCGACATAAAATCTGAACAACGCGATCGCGCTGCTTGGGACTCAAACGGTTAAGGAATCAAAAATAGATTTTCTTACTGGCTGTGATGCAATTATGGATATTGGATGAAAAATCACTAAATACGATTATGGATATTGAACAAAGTATTCCATATAGACTCTCAGGTAATATGAAACAACATACCCTTGAACCTATAATAGGCAAAGCCAAGAAGAAATTCCCAAGAAAAAATGTAAAAGTCTGTGTATCCAATGGAAAAAGTAACGAAAGCAGATATAGTTGCAAATTGTGCCAAACACCATTACACAAAGGAGAATGTTTCACCAGATATCATATTCTATAGGATTATGATAGTTTGTAAAATAAATAATAGTTAAAATGTAAAAAATGTAAAAGATGTATAAAAAAGATATAGTAATATTTATGAATACCTTATGCGAATATAATGCCATATACGAATTAAAAAAGTTCACATATGCATCTTGTAAAGTGTTTCTGGAGCGCCCAAAAATGTGCGATCCCTGGAAGCGTGTTGCCCGGGCACAGCGCTGTACGCAATGTGTTAATATACTTGATTCGATGAAACAGTTGACATATAATACTGGTTATCGGGCGTATAAAAACTATTATTGCACTATTTTATGCAAATTCTTAAATAGTTAGGTACGACAGTGTTCAGGAGAATAAGACATTCTAGTGTGGTCAAACGTGCCACGCTTTGGAGCTATGGTGGGTAAGGATGTACAAGTTCGAACTCGCAATCAGTGAATCTGACAATGAGTACAAATACCACATCATCTACAGGAAATTTGTCCTACGTAATATGTATATTATAGTATGAAATTAACCCCTTGCTGTACTTTGACGAGTGTGACTCGTAATCAACATTTTGAACCAAACTTGAATATCACGAGTTGTGCTCGTGATTTTCACAAACAGTCGCAAGATAAAAGTCGCCAAACCAGTGAAGTCACTTGGCTTGAGGTGTGTATTTTATATTCAAATGTTACAATTAGTAAGAATTATATATACCTCAGAAACATGTTGATTCTTTGCTTTGGTGGTAGAGAACAGACATACGATGGCAACGGTAAAAATATTTTAGTGACTGAGCAAAGAAACGACCGCTAATTCCATTGTAAAGAAAAATTATCAAGTAGCCCAGAAAATGGAAGGTATTTGGAGATTCTGAATCTTGTCTTCGAAAGTATCATACGCGCAATAATAGGTGAAAATATAATAGTTGAACCCGATCACGGGGCACTGATTATTCGCCAGCGCTTTTTTCTTGTTTTTGTATATGCATATTTCTACACCTCGTAGATCAAAAGATGATTGCCCTTAGAGACTTTCACGTGATATGAAGAATTAGGAAGGCGTTAGAATCATTGAGTCAGAGAAAAAAATTGTTGCGAAAATGTATAAGGTATCAAATATTTTTTTTAACTACTTATTGTTCAGAGACAAGCAAATGGAGCCGGCGCACAGTGGTTCATTTGGCCGAAAACCTGGCCAAAAAGCCAAAAATTTTGTTCGCGATTTTCAAAATTTAGCAATTGCGTTTGATTTGTAACAAATCAGAGCATCGGTTTCCATCAATAAAAGTTTTGATTGAACAACGCTCTTAGAGATATGCAATGTCAAAGTTGGCACTTGAATAATGTAACGCATTCACGTCGAAATTCAGAATACGTTTTCAATGTGAAATAATAGTACAATCAACTTTGTAAGTATTTGTAGCTATTCGTCATACTTTTAAATTATAAGTACCTTGGTTTCATTTTTTTATTTAATATTTTACAACTGCGATGGCACAGATTGCAAAACCCATACATTTTTTTCCTTTCACAGAGGAAATAGTTGTGAAGTACGCAAAAGTACAACGCGACTTCTTTTTTAAATTAAACTTTGAAGTTTCCCGAAGAAGTCCCCGTTGTAAAATTTTGCGACTTTTTGCGATTCTACGAGATATTCTTACTTGTTTGTCGCACGCGCCATGCTCGGGGAAGTGCATTTATGACATAGAGCCGGGCTATCGTGCTTTACCTAATGAATACTGCTAATCCTTCTCTAAGATCAACCTGGCAATTAACGAAATAATATGTTTATTTCATGGGGTTAAAAATTGGAATGAGTTTAAACAAGCTGGTGGCCTATTGTTTCGAGGCAACTATAGATAGCCGCGGCCACCTCGTCCCAGAAATCGGTTTTTGATTTTTCCGACCGTGATGCACCGAACTCAAAAAATCTGAAAAAATTAAGGTATAACAACGATAACATTAGGCAACTACGGTAAAAAGGAAAAAGTTGTGCTCGGAAGATTTCAATACGAAATCGATGTTTAAAAAATTTTTGTTTGTTTTTCATTTTTCGTGAGTGGAACTTGCAAAGGAAAAATCTGAAGAAAATCCCTAACGTGTACATTCATGTTTAGAATGTTTCAGAATTTTTTTGGAATTTTTGTACCACATTAATTGGGAGAAATGAGGCAAAAACTGATTTTTCGATTTTACCCTATAACTACCCTCCCGGTGAAGGTGTCGGATTAAAAATTTGTGTACAATGGGTTTTCATGATCACCTATCGAATGACCCATCGTCGAATAAAATCTCTATAATTAATAAAGGCTCATGGGCACTTTTGACCTCCTTATTCTGCTAGACCCTTTATTTACATCTTTATATAGTATAATATAATATTATAGTCGAATGTTTTTCTTAAGCAGCTATAATAAGATGACATTTGTTCAGACAAATCAACGCTTTTTTTTGGATTACTACACCGCCGGATAAGAGAAAATACGAAAAACACAACCGCCCCATGGTGGGAACACTAAATTGAGGCCCCGTCGTGAACGTGTTAATGTGTTAATGTTATGAGATCGGTCAGTAATTCTCCTATTAAAAACTTAGGAGAAATGGAGGTGAAGAAGAATTATCATCAGCGAGAGGACGTTGGCACAGTGGAGCCGCAACGACCCAAGAGATCTTCTATGTTAAGCTACTCAGGCCGAGTATGTTGCTCTCGTGGGTTACCGCGCGCCTCTCTTTTTCACGATCCTACAACATCGTCTCGGTGGTCCTTGCTGAAACAATAGGTCGTATGGAAAATATCCACAGCACTTGACGCCGAAAGAATACAAAACAAAAGCTGGCTCGGTAACGAAGCAGTAAATGCATCTTATCGTCGTAGCGTGTAACGTAAAAATTTACACGACTGAAAGCAGTCAAGCCACGTAAAATTTGCAAACAAAAAATAAAAGGAAAACAAGTTACAGCATTATAGATAGTACGAATATAACTCGAGAGAAAAGCGCAACCGTGGAAGCAATGTCATCCTCTTCTTCGCTCTTCCTTCTCACTTCGCATTCATCGTCGTGTCTATTACTGTCGAAGACAATGTAATTAAAAACATTTTTACCGAAAAAGATTTCAAAAGCTTCAAAAGAGATGCACCGCCGTCCAGAGTTCAAACTGTACGATCCAATTTCTTAATTAGACCACAGAGACAAACGTGATACTTCGTGTTAGAGAAAAAAAAAACGGCGGGCGGGAACGAGAAAATGAGAGGATTTTGCAGCTGACAACAAAACTTAACGACGGGACTCGTTGTATACTGCGTTGTGATTAAAGAAAAGTTAAATGGAAACTGGGGAAACTGTCCTCCGAGCGACTGAAACACCGAGATTGCCTTACTTTTCAAGCGAGAGCACCGCAATCCGGTCTAAGTCGCATTCAGTTTTTTCTTCTATACTTCCTAGTTGAAGGCCTTTGCGCCTCACCCTCATCTTTTACAACCCCACAAAGCTCTCCGACGTCGCACCCTAAGCCCGGTGGAAATCATCATCCACGATTGCGAGGTTACGGCATCAAAAAAAAAAAAGAGTCTTTAGCTTGCTGAAAGACCGAATGCATGGGTCGTTGACGGCTTTGTACGTGTGCCTATCAAACGGAAGGGTTAATCGAATACTCCATGGCGATTCAGGCATTACAAAGCAATACACGAAGTTTCAAATTACACGTTTGATAAATATTATATACATACTCATCCGCGGTAACGTAATTAAATCATCATCAAGAATTGTTCTTTTGGAACGGGTACGCGTTTCGTTTGCGGTGGTTAAAAAAGGAAATGACCCTCCGCGAACGGAAAAAAAACGGGCACCGGGTTCTCTGTAGTGAATGTTAAAGGTAAACTTCAGAAAGGCGTACAGTACTTGGTAAGCTAACTAAAAAAAAATGTTTAGGAGGAGTTGGTCGAAAAATACACCAAGGATTGCATTTACCAAAATGCGAAAACATCCTAAAATGCTTCTGCCTCTCGGTTCATTCTTTGACCCCAGTTTAAAAAATGATTTTTTTTCCTGCTGAGTACCGAGTACCGAGTACCCTCTACCTATTAAAACCGAAATGCGTTTTTAAGTAGAGATTAAAAATCACAGAAGAATCGCGAGCCCTCTTAACCTTCAACGTCTCATTAATTAAATGGCTATTCTTCCTCGGCGTCTTACTTTTCCACGATGAAAGTGCCGAGAGAAAAAAAAGAGAAAAATGAGAGCGAATCACGCTGCTAAACATCTGGCGTCATTAGCTTCGTGTGTCCTTAAATGTGCCGATAATTGCGACAGTGATCTAATTGTGTGAATTTTTCTTCATTTCAAGAATTTTTAACTTTGCTTTTGGGGTGTGCCGTGAGTTTTATACAAAGAGGCAACTATCAACTTTGACGGACAGTTCTACGTTCTTTTTCACTTGTACAGGGTGTTTCAAAAATATTTGTCATGGCTTTCAGGGGTTGTTCTACACCTCTGGATCAATGGAGATTTGCGAAAAAAACTTTCCGCAAAATTCAGGAAAGGGTAGCAAATTTTTTTTATTGGCTCATCGTATTCGTCTTGTTACGTAGGCAAAATGTCTGAGAGAAACCCTGGGTCAGAAACGAACCGTTCTCTCACAAATTAACTTTTAATTGGGCCTTACGATTAAAATTTCGCCCATACGACAGCCTTCGAGTCGCCGACCTTTCGAAAGGAAACACATGAGATACCCTTGCTAGCTCCAATAGTTGAAACAGAGGCAACATAATTGAAGAGAGAGAAAAAGACTAGAAAATGTCAATGACCTGCGTTCGGTGTCGGGTTCACTCAAGGGCCCACCCGGGAAGAAGAGTATAAACACTTACACTTCTCTTCTGGTTCGGTGACACAGTGCCCTATTTTCTAGCTTCGATTACGTCGCCTCTGCTTTAACTATCGGCGAAATTTTAATCGGAACGCCCAATTAAAAGTTAATTTGCGAGAGAACGGTTCATTTCTGACCCATGGTTCCTCTCAGACATTTTACCTCCGTAACAAGACGAAGAGGATGAGCCAATAAAAAAAATTTGCTACCCTTTCCCGAATTTTGCGGCAGGTTTTTTTCGCAAATCTCCATCGATCCAGAGGTGTAGAACAACCCCTGAAAGCCATGACAAATATTTTTGAAACACCCTGTACGAAGTAGTTTCGCCATAGTATGAGATACGCTGATATAGCAAAAGACAAATAATAGTTGTAGTTGTTAACATTTTTTACGTACATCCCTCTTATAAACATCGCTACAATTCTGGTATAATTCAAAATCACTTATTCTTCATTCCAAGATATTTAAACCATTCTTTTGGGCTACACATTGAGTTCTGTTTAATAAGACAATTATCAATTCTGTTTTACGGTTTAATTTTTTATTACCTTTAACCCTTTCGCTACTACGGGTGACTATAGTCACCAGCCACAAGATACCTTCTATACCCGACGGGTAACTACAGTCACCCGCTGCAAAAATGGAACCAAAAGTTAAGACAAATGCTATATAAAAATACGTTCATGAAAAAATTAGGAGTACATTGTTACGAACACAAATCATTTTGTTTCTAAATACAATGTTACAACGTCGTTTCTGAGACAAAATACTTGGCCCCGAATGCCGAAGATCGCGCGCGCTTAATGTTTCCACTTTCGGCGAGGCGTTTCGTAGCGAAAGGGTTAAAACGTAGCTTCACCATGTTTTACTGTACATTATTGGATAATATTTGGCGAATTCAGATTTTGCAATTTCCAGCTAGAGTACTCTCATAATCATTCTCACAAATTAGGGAAAACCATGTGCGTAGAAAACCGATCCACAGAGATAAATACGTACCTCGCCATCGCCGTCGTAATAGACGAGGTGACGTCTCGTCAGGACGAACCAACGTTGCTTGTAGTTGACAGGAGTAAAGCGTTTCTTGTTCTGGGAGCGTTTCACCATAAATCCTTGCCTCACCACGTCCCCGCTTTTCGGCTCCACCTTCCCATCTTTCCCCGCCATCACCGCTGGTGGGCCACCCTAAGGAGGGAGAAAGTAATAATCTCAATCGTCGTTATTAATTTCGAACGAGGGGTCTCTGCGTGGAGAACACGCGGATGACAGACCTCCGGTAACCGACGCTTTAATCTACGGACATTCTCGGTACAAATTTCGAGCATCCATCCTCGGATATTAACCCTTTGGTGTTGGACTGTCAACTTAGGATATTTGTCGTTTCTTTTTTTTTGGACAAATTTTGGATGATCTTATGATGAGACATTTAGTATATTTTAACCCTTTGCGATTCAAAGGGCTTTTCCGATTTTTCATTAGGAAAATTCATTTGGAAGAATTCTTCGCCGCAGTTTATTCACTGATAACGGACGATGACGCTAAGTATAAATGCTGAGGTGTGTTTAGACAGAAATATACAATCACGGACATCTTTAGAAATCCAAATTAACGCGATAAAATATTAATTATAACGGAAAACTACGTCGAGCGACACTTTACGTAGAACTGCAAAAGGTTAAACGATTAGTTTATATGGATTTCAAATTTGTAAGGGTTGTCGTTATATAAGGTGTCCCAGTAAGTGCGCCTAATTTAGCTTTTGAATTATACCAATTAGTTTTTTTGAAAAGTGATAATATTTTTATTTCATTGTAAAGAACAAATGATCCGATTATCTATCGAATAAAATGCCAGGCAAATGCGCATCACGGCTCTCATTTCAAAACATTGCCCTTTTGATGAAAAAGATAACATCCCCGGATAATTGTGGTTCGATTGTGGCAATAACACGTTGGATCTCCGATTAAACTCATTAATTGTTTGTAGCCTATTAACATACACATGTGACTTCAGAAAACCACATTGAAGGATTCTTATGGTATCAAGTCACACGATATTGCTGGCCACTTGCTGATTACTGGGCCGTGCTTCTTTGAAAATAAAGCTGGAGATGCGGTTACAGTTAATGTTGAGCGTTACAGAACGATGGTAACTAATTTATATTGGCCGGAATTAATTGATTTGGATCTTGAAGAAATTTGGTTTCAGCAGGACGGCGCAAGATGACGTAGAACTATTGAGATTTTGAAAGCAAAATTTCCTGTTCGTTCTTAAGAAACACAGATCAGAATTAGCAAGATAGATCGTGCAATTTGACAGCATGTGACTTCTTCCTATGGTTTTTTTTTCATGTTATATGTGTATGCTAATAAGCCACAAACGATTATTGAGCTTAAAACGAAAATCGAACGTATTATTGTCACAATCGAACCACAATTATGTGGGGATGTTATCTGAAATTTCATCAAAAGAGCAATGGCTTGCAAATAGGGACGTTGTGCACACTTGCTTGACATTTTATTCCATAGACAATCAGAACATTTGTACTTCACAATGAAATAAATATATTATCACTTTTCATGTAAATAATTTGTATAATTTAAAAACTAAATCCAGCGCTCTCGTTCGGACACTCTAATTGCAAGTAATTCATTCTTCATTTTTGAAATATTATATTTAATTATTGAAATCGGACAACTATCAACTGCTATCATTCTTCATTTTTTTACTTACAATAAAATTAGACCACTTTATAATCACGAATATGTATTAGGCCAATTGTGTTGAAACATTTATTGTTTCCATTTTTTTAATGAATCATCGAACGATAATAATTAATAGACTCGATAACCCTTTGCGATAGATGCCGTCGCACGGGCGACATTTGTCCTTTGCCCTTGAAATTGGCTTCGCTAGCCTAACGGCATAATCTTGTGTTCCGTGCACATCTGTTACTTCATGATCGAGAGGTATTGTAAATATTAATTACTCTTTAAAATATCTTTTGAACAGTAAGTATTTGTGTGAAATTTTACAACTTTTAATATGTTATTTAATTTTCTCTACTTTTAAAAATCTATTACCTATACTTACGAACATTGCGAAAAAAATTTGTAGCGGATAACAATCTAATTCTAAGATAATCTCACTGTCTGTTTAAAATAATAAAAAATGATTTTAAATTTAATAAATACATATCATCCCAAAAATAGAGCAGATTACTGGCATTTATCAAGGTAACGAGGGCAGTGAAGATGGCTTAGAATTTGATAATTGCAGAGATTAATATTTATATTTGTATGCATTATAACTGACATTAGACAAAACATATTAGCTTCAAAATATTCTGTGTTTTTACTATCCGCATATTTATTATAAATCACTCATAACATAACTTCAAAAAACTAAATTTGCTCCGACTAGTTGGTAGTATTTCCAACGGAGAAATGTACTGATCGCAAATGATTAATGGAAACTTACACTCATTACAACATTGAATAAATTATTTTCTAACAGGTATCAGTGCAATTATAATTCTCTACTCTTTCTTTTATAGAATGGAAAGCATTTCTGTGCTCACAGATGCACGTAGCACGAAGGAAACACCTCAGATTACCTTAAGAAACACAAATTCTAATTCAGACAACAACCGGCCAGGTATACCAGACACTTTCTATGGATAGCGATCGAAATACAAAGATACCAAGAACCAGTTGAAACCTAGAATGACTTGTTCGCAAGGAATTTCTGACTAAAATAGTGATCTAGACGAATTGGTCGCGTGAAACTCCCTTTGTCAAGGTTCAATTAATGCGGCATTCTTCCACCAAAAAGAAAGTATTACAAAAAATCAACGTTGTAGGGAACTTATGAATATGCTAATATTCTTATTGTAATTCTCAACTGCTTTTTGTTTCCTTCATATATTTTCGGCTTTGACTGATGCGCTTATTTTCACGGGGACCTGGAACTTAAGGAAGTTCGAGCGTAACTAATGACTCAAAATAGTAATTGAATTTTTCTGTAATCTCAATTCTTGTAATAGTAATAAAAATTCAGTATTTCAATTTATAATAACATACCTAATCCAAAAATTGTTAAATATTATTTATTTAATTAACAAAAGTAACGAAATGACTACGTGACTTTTGACTCATCCATTTGAATAAGAAGATCTGGCAACAGCGTATTGTTCTTCCTGTGTACTATAGTTAGAGAGCACGGAGAGAGCATTATCAAATTTAAGTGTTTTAGTCCATGAGTGAATGGAAACAATTTGCAAAAATGCACAAATTTAACGGTCGATTTTGTAAAAAAAATATTGTGAAATGGAGACAAAATGGTATCAAGAGTAACAAAGCTCGGATTGATTGCAGGAACAATAATTGCAAAATCAAAAATTGCAATTATTGTAAAAGAAAAGAAAGAAATGTATAGGTAATTATTTACATTTTTATTTAATTTGAGGTTATACTCCCGTTTTCATACTGACATCGAATATTTTAGTTTTTAAAAACATAAACACAGTTGATTTTCTTTATAATATAATTATTGTGATATTATTTTCATTAATTTATAACTTTATATATTTTATTCATTCATTTATTCAAGAACTAAAATTATTATAATTTGCTTCAAACTACAATTTTTGAACTAAGGTGACAAAATAAATTTTCTATCTTCTCTCTTTCTCTCTAACTCTTTTTCTATCCTTATACTTTTCTCAGCTGTTCTCGCAGCGTTGCCAAACGTTCAGTAACGTGTACGGCTACCAATAAGCATGAGTAATAAATCAAGTTTATGTTAAATTATCAACGAAACTACATTGATAAGGTTATATTATTGAAATCTAATCTTATTCTACAATTATTCAAGTTTATTACACATAGTTTTGTTTTCCTTAAAGTTGGGAGGTTAATATCGAAAAAAATCGAAAAAGACGCGAGTACAGTTTGTCAGCCATAAGAGCCTGTGTATAAGGACTTAAAAAATGTAATTTTTAACATTTTTTTTCAAAGAAACTAGACGGAGGATCGTTTCAAAATTTTTAGGATATATCAATCGAGTATTTAATTACATGTATACAGAGTTTCAAAGCTTAAAGTTGGAAAAAGTTTTTTTACATTAGATCGCTCGAACTTCCTTAACGCGAACTACTATTTTAACGTCTGAAACTCAATCTTCGTCGTCAGTATACCATCCAAGCCAAAATTACATTCGTCTTAACTTCAACTGTCTCGTTTTATTGCCAACATCGGAGAGCAATATAATTTTGCAACATTATGCTACCATTTCATTTTATAATTTCTGCTTTTATGGCGATATAAACAGAGATCTAAAGTTTTAAGTGTAATTTGGTAGCTATTCAACAGGAATTTCGATAGTTTACCTTAAAAATATAAAATTTAGAAGGAAACATTTTAGACATACCAGGATAGATACCATTAAAATGTAAGAGATACCAGGACGGCAAGAAAAATGGAATGTTAAGAATTTCCGGTTTGAACATTTTTTTTTTCAATTTGTTTGGCAGCTAAGGGGAATTATTGGTCGAGAATAGAAATGATTGTAGACACTGAGGGACATTTGGATGAAGATGCAAAGTTCTTGCAAAATTTAAAGTCGATATACAAAGGATTGAATTCCTAAACCTACACATCTATCTCCTACATAATATATATTCAATAACACCGGCACACAAAAAAAATTAAGTAGAATGTGCATTTGACCGGACCTACCTACGGGTACGTATTTTGGTCCGCTGAATCCGAATTCGAGGTCAGTTTGACCCCTACACTCTCGAAATTTCGAGAAAACTTCGAAAAACCGTAAAAATGATGAAAATCGGCAGTTTTAATGATAAAAAAATTTTTTGGAACTAAACTAAGCGTGATTTTCATGTATTTCGATCCGCTGAATATGAATCGAAACTTTATTGAGACCACGAGCCGTTTTAAATGTAAAAAATCACACAAACAGAAAATCGTAAACGAAAAAGGAATCCACTACGAAGATCATTTGAGGATAAAAGATAGCGATACAAACGAAGGAAAGTCTGGGATTCGTAAAAATCATTTCTTTCTATCTTTTTATGTCTTGTGTTTTTCACAGATTTCAAGTTATTTGATATATCTACGTTATAGAGTATTTATTTTAGGCATTAAATCATGTTCAATCAATTTTTTTTCTGTTATGAATGGTAATGTTTACAATTTTTTCGAATTTTTCCAGCTTTAGAGGGTGAATAGACTAAAAAAATTAAGATGCGAATTGAAGAAATCAAAAGATATAAAATTTTATCTGAATTGGACCGAAAGAAGTTTTTTTTATCATGAAAACTATATTTTTTCGGAATTTTCGAGAGTTTTGTGTGATTTTTTCACATTTAAAATGGCTCGTGGTCTCAATAAAGTTTCGATTCATATTCAGCGGATCGAAATACAGTAAATCCTGGATAAATGCACTGAATTCGGGACCGAAACAGTGCAGTTACGAAGTGGTGGTTTCTATTTTGTGTTTACGTTCGGGCTCCAGCCGAGCGTGAACTTAGAAAAGAACAGACAGTAGAAGAGACAGAGAGGTCCAAGCTACAGGGGGACCGGCCCGAACGTGTCGGTGTCGCAATACTAATCGGAGGATGGAATTTTTCCATTTTTTATTTTTTTGTTTTGAAAACTTCGCTAACGTATTCGTGACAATTTTGTGATTAAAATGGTACCAAACACGACATAGTTTGGGCAATATTTACTTAATATTTAATTCGTTTACTTGCTATTTAGATAACTCAAACATATCGTGTTTGGTATCATTTTAATCAGAAAATTGTCACAAATACGTTAGCGAAGTTTTCAAAACAAAAAAATCAAAAATGGAAAAATTCCATCCTCCGATTAGTATTGCGACACCGACACGTTCCGATGATATCATATTACACTGCCTCGTCGCCGAACGTCGAGGTTCGACCGAGGGGGATCCCCCTATGTGGAGGGGATGGCCGCGATGCATTTATCCAGGGAAATTTCTTGTGCATTTATCCAGGGATTACTGTACATGAAAATCACGCTTAGTTTAGTTCCAAAAAATTTTGTTATCATTAAAACTGCCAATTTTCATCATTTTTACAGTTTTTTGAAGTTTTCTCGAAATTTCAAGGGTGTAGGGGTCAAACTGGCCTTGAATTCGGATTCAGCGGACCAAAATACGTACCCGTAGGTAGGTCCGGTCAAATGCACATTCTACTTAATTTTTTTTGTGTGCCGGTGTAATTATAATGACAATTAGAATAGATTCTTTTAAAAAAGTAACTGTATTATTAAATACAGTTTTTTATGGTGTGTAAGAAGATAAAGGCTTAAAATCGAAACTGGTAGACCCAAATTCAAACCACCCGACACCTCTACATTTCTCCTAATTTATTATGTAATGTATCATACTCTCGATGGTACTGAATTCACCATAATAATAATTCCGAGGCAAAATGATCATGAAACTTAAAATTAAACAGAACAAAGAAAAAAAAACGAGCCAGCCAGAGTCCAAACGGAACTTATTGATAGGCGATAACCGAATCACTTTAATTTCAACTCGTGAAATCCGGAATGACGTTCGATGTAAAATTGTGGACACAAATAAGTAGCATAAATAGCGTAAAATGGCTAGTGTAACACGGCTAACGTTCTATCATTATTTAAAGTGAGAACGGATGTAACGCACATGCGGTCGTGATTCATACACACTCGCCACCGCAGAGAAACTGCGACAGTGTGCATTCGTGGACATATATGTGATTGTACATACGTTAAATTCCAGCCAGGCCACTAAATAGATTATCAGCAGAATTTGTCTGAATAATGATACCATTTTACGCAGTGCAATAAACCGCGTTTCTTCGATTAGAATTTTCCTCATTCTCGTAGAATAACAAATCTCTGTGCATACTTAGAATAAATTTGGGAAGACAATGGTAAAAATATGCTTAAAAAATACGTGCAAAGTTAGTGATAGCAGCGAAACTATTCAGTGGATAATTAATATAAAAAAATTTCTTTTAACGCTAGGTTTGCGGGACGTGTCTTTTTGGCGTATTTCGTAATTTAGGAGTAAAATGAGTGAAACTGGTTGCATTCTTTTTCTTCTACTACTCGTAAAGACTACAGCCTAACTTTTATCCATTTAATGAAACAAACATATATTTAAATTGATTTTCTTTAACCCTTTTAGTGCCAAGCGTTTTATGGAGTACATGCGAGAAATGCCACGGGCCAATTTGATATGCGCGCTCATATAAATAGCTTTATAAGGAGCAAATTTCCAATTTCCTGGAGGAAAATTGTAGTATTTGTTCTTCTGAAACTTAAAGGATATGAAATATACTGTCGATGATACATTGTCGTTGTCAAAATGTTATGGCACCAAGCTTTCTTCATCAAGCCTGCCGACCGGTCGACCGGGCCACTGCGCCACATCGGCCCGTGGCACTCTTCGCATAAGGACCGTGAGCCGATAGATCGGCTCACTGGCACTAAAAGGGTTAAGGTAGTTCTATGCATATTCAGAATAAAAAATTTATTTTTATGTTTTCAGATTTTAATTTTTTTTATATCATTTTTTCACAAAAATTGGTAAAAATACTTCTACTTTTCTATTGCAATCACCATAGTAAATGTTTATAAAGAGAAAAATAATTGTTTAAATATGCGAAATAATTCTAATTTATTTATTTTAAGTCAAACTTTTGTCGATACGGTACCTACTACACAAAAAGGTGTGTACATAGAGAGAATTTTTTGACGTACACTATGACAAATACATCGTGGCATTATCGCATCATTCAACCTACTCTAACCTATAAATACAAATGAGAATTTGACAGTTATTAGAGTTGAGACGTTTTTTTGAAAACGACAAATGACAATTATGTGAAAAAAAAACTCTCGAAAGAAATTTGAAAGCAGTGGAAATTCTCAATAAAGGGAAACTAAAAAAACAAATCAGGAATTTAACTCATTCTAGTGGAGAAGCTGAACATCCAAAAGTAATCTCAAGTAGCATGAAGTATGGTTTGTGTGAAGGCATGCGTTTCATAGATTTTTTTCAACTTTTAATAGAAGTTTTCTTCATAAGTACGTGGTTAATAATGATAGAAAAATTACATCGGGTTCTAAATGAATTAATTAGGCCACTACTATTTTTATAAAGGTTTTTGTTGACTCGTTTCGGTTCAAAAAAATAAAAACCTGCATTCCGAGGCATGTAAAAATGTCTGTCCCTATAACATTCGTGTAAAATAATTTATTTTGAAAATTATTTTCTCATAAACTATATGGTTAATTTCATTGATATTTCGCAAATTGTTTTAGAATATAATACTGCATGGATATCCAAAATTTAAAAAAAATTGGTCGAAAAAAATATTTGCATAGAACTACCTTCCTCGATCTCAAAATTCTCTATGTACTTAGTATATGTACATACCTAACTCGACGGATACGCGTCAATTTGTCGCAATCGTGATGTGATCATAAATGTTTATAAATTGATTTCACTCGTGCAAGAATGTCATAAATATGAACAGGAGAAAGAAGTTAGTTTTTCAAGGAAATAAACGTCAAACGTAAACGTAAAGAATGCAGTGATGATAATTCGAACCCGTTATGTCAAATCTAAAATCCTACGTGTTTACGATGGAAAAATCTTATGTAAAAACAAAATTCAAAATCAGTGCGTGGATTTCAGTTATAGTGTGAAGACGTTTTTGAAATTACAGTGACTATAGCTTTGTGCAGTCCGGAAGAAAGTGCTAGTGCACATTATATAATAATACTATTATTGAAAAATGCAATTTTATTCTGTTTTGACAAATGCCCCTTCTTTGTACATCTGCATTTGTCCTCGGTTATTAACTTTATGAAATTGGAGTATCAACTTAGGATATTTGTTGTTCTTTTTGAACAAATTTCGGAAGAGCTTGTTACGAAACATTTAGTGTATTTTAACCCTTTACGATCCAAAGGACTTTTCCAATTTTTCATTAGTAAAATTCATTTGGAAATATTCTTTGCGGTAGTTTATTGACTGATAACGGACGCTGACGATAAGTATAAATGCTAAGGGGTATTTAGACAAAAGTACAAACTAATGGACACCTTTGGAACTCCAAATTAGCACGATGAAGTATTAACACATTGTATGCGGGTGTTTTGTAACGCCTCATTAAGACTCAAGAGGAAAACTTTAAAAATTAGCACGAATTTTATTTATACAAAAAATTAGTATAAACTGGAAACTGCTTCGTCTCTAAATTCGAAAATATACTTAACTTTTCAAGTCTAAGTGACTAATGCCACGAATCGCCTATTTTAAACTGTCTATGCACAGTTTTCGAAAAACGTATTTTTACGTGGCCCGCATATAATGTGCTAATTGTAAGTATGTACAACAGAAAGCTACGTCGAGATACACTTGACATAGGATTGCAAGAGGTTAAACAATTAGTTTTAAGAGTTATCGTTACATAAGGTGCCCCAGTAAGTGCGTCTGATTTAGCTTTCGCATTATACCAATTACTTACAATTAGTTTTCTTGAAAAGAGAAGTAACATTTTTATTTCATTGTAAAGCACAAATGTTCCGATTTTCTATGGAGAAAAGTGTCAGGCAAATGCGCACAATTAGTTTATATATATAGTATAGTTATAGTTATAGTCATGGACGACTTTGGAAGTCCAAATTAACGCGATAAAATATTAACTGCAATGGAAAGCTACGTCGGGATGTACTTGACTGCAAATGATTAAACGACTAGTTTACAAGGATTTATATTCTTAACGGTTATCATTATAAATGTTGGCAATATTAACAGTAGCCTAGTTATAGGTCACATATTCTTAATTTCGAAATATTTAAATTTTACTTTTGAAGTTCGTGTTCATGTACACGTGTACGTGTAATGAGATATCTATCGAGTACACTGAACAGTTCAATTTTTGATCCCTTTCATAGAATAATTCCATCACAATTTAACATACGACACTGCGGCAAAACGCATTGTACGTCTAGGAGAGGTGGTAACATATTAAAAAGAAGTGTCAGCATAAGTGAGCAGTGCTCCGGTTCAAACCGTGAAAAAACTGAGAAAAAAAATGAAAAATTTCGAAAGGCACATGAAGTTGACAAAATACCGATGAATATTATAAAGTTTATACAAATATATATCCCGTAGCTTCATTTACAAGTTAATAGTATATAATTATTTATGCTGTTTTTTATGATTTAGTCCATACGCCAAATTGACGCGTGTCCATGAGGACATAAGAAATATCCGTAAACCTAGTGTTACAGTAATGTTATGTTTATGTATAAACTTCTTCGAAAAAATGAAAAATTGTATACATTGCGACAAACATAGTTGGCGTTGGGAAGGATGAAGCGTTCCGCGATAGTATTGCATTTGATACGAATTACTGTGATCGAGAGCTACAAACCAGAAGAAACGTTACAGGAACTGAATCGCCTCTTTGTCGGAGGTGATAGAAAAAGAAACACAACAAGATTTTCGCGATATGTCCCCTTTAATTTCTAAAAATAAAAAAGTGGGGCGCTCTTCAGAGTTCTTTGGAAAAATTTGACGAAGTTCGCGCAGCGACCGAATGTGCATGGCATAAAGCAGCTGAGCACTCGACTAGCTTAGGGATCGCCCGCTTCCTCTCCCTTAAAATTTCTTCCGCGACACAAACCACCCAAATTCAAAGAAAAATATGAATATTTATATGAATATAAATCTGTTTATATACAGATTTATATATTTTAGATACAGATATATACAGATTAATATATTATAATATATTTATATATATGTATGTATATGTATATATACTTTAACCGTATTTAACCCATTCGAGACCAATTGTATCCAATGCATTTCCGAGCCAAAAAGACCGACTGCACACCGTGTGTGCAATGATCTTGAATTGCAATTATCAGTCATTATAGAAAAAACTGCACTCGAAATAAGACTAGCTTAAAATAAAAGGTAACTTACAAACGTGTAAACATTACATTTTGTTATTTGGTTCAATTTCGACCCTAAAGTAGGTGACCGAAAGCCACAATCATTAGAAATACAAGAGATGGTAAATATAAAGCAAAAAGTTGTCAGTATTTCTGGATGGTCTCCAAAAAAATGCATGGTCTCGAATGGGTTAAGCAACGTCCTCTTTTATGGCTCGATACGTCGAAAATTTTTTCTCGCCTTATATGCCGCGTGTTTGAGGGAGGAAAATGTGAAAAAAACTATCATCGAATTCGAATACAATAATTGTATTATCGATTGATCATGTAATTTAATCGTTGCATCGCCTGGCAACATTAATTCGCGATGGTTTGTAAAGTCACGGATATTGTAGTTGTAATTACTGAAACAAGACACCAATTGATATTAATTGATTTATGGAAGTTAATTTGTAAATGAAATTTTTGTTGTTGTTATGTCATTCGTATAAAATTTATATCAATTTGTAATACATATGCATTGCAATAAACTGTTTCTAAGTGTGCTTAATATTTCTACTAAGGCATTGAAACAATTACTTTCTGTTAGACATATCAATAAAAAATTAGAAAGTGATAGACAAATTAAAAAATTTATTGTTCTTTGTTTGGTGAAACTTATAAAATTTTAAGTACCAAATTGAAGGGCATTCTAGTCGGTCGAAGGAGAAAAGACTTTGTTCAAAAAAGGACAGAAAAGTGGATAGAATAATAACAGCTGATATCACTTATGCAAAGCTCACATTGTATGCCATGACACATTAACTGTGTCTATTAATATATCTTAATAGTACTGGCTTATAACTGAATGATAGTATTATTAAAATTTCTGTATATTTCTAAAGCGCTTTATCATTGACTATCAAAATAATCTACTGAAAATAATGATATCTACGGCTAATAGAAATGCTAAATTTGACACTACATTGAAAAATGTACACAGTTCTGTGCATTATCCATGTAGAAAAGTTCTGATTATGGTGCTAAAGCGATAGAAACTAAAGGAACATTATGGGAACATAATTTTGGTGCATCGTACGCCTAACAATGAGTGATAATTTTAAATTGTGGAATTGATCAATTGTAAACTATAATAAAAAATTAAACACTTAAGAAGGCTTCTCTGCAAATAAAATTAAATGAAAATTTTCCTTTCTATGATGTACGATAATAAATCCTAACAATACACCATATTATTTTAATTATACTATGCTTTCAATTTATGAAACTTAGAGATTAAAAAGTAAATAGTTTGCAATATATATAAATATATATATACACATATGACTGTATATATAAGCAGAAATAAAAATATATATGTACATATACATATATTTGTGTATTATATATGTATTTGTATATACAAATATATACTCTTTGGTGTTCAATAGATTATAAAACTATGCTACATATAAATT
Organism: Cerceris rybyensis; assembly: GCA_910591515.1. Classification (NCBI taxonomy): domain Eukaryota; kingdom Metazoa; phylum Arthropoda; class Insecta; order Hymenoptera; family Crabronidae; genus Cerceris; species Cerceris rybyensis. The sequence continues at coordinate 429,512 of OU342796.1, read as the reverse complement.
CAATAAAAAATTGTTTGAAAGCTGCAAGTAATAAAAAAAAGACGTATATAGATAGAAATAATCTTATTCCAATAAAATAAATTTTTCTATAACTCGTATGTAAACAAACTAAATTCATGCATTTCTACTTTCAATTGTGTCAATATCAAACTGTCATTTTTCGCTCGCGAAACTATTAAATTTTCATTAATTGTAGCGCAAGTCAGTTAAAGTCTCTCCTTTGTTTCTCATTTATTTTTCATTGTTTTACATTAGAATCATATCTCAGCAACATTTGTAATTCGTAAATGAAGGAAAACTTCATGAATGTATGATGAAAAAGTTGATTCAAAAGTGTCGAAAACAATACAGCACTAAAATCAACAGTGTACGGGAATTAAGTTGTACTTTTTCGAACAGTTTAATTGTAGGAATTTTCATGTATGGAATTATGGAAAAGTAACATTAATACATTCGATATTCGTGACAGAAATTGTCTTACCATACACGGTGACTCTGCTACCACCTCGCAATTTCGTTAGTTGTCAGGAACATGACCGGTGCCCAAACAAAGAATTCACGTGGAACGAACGCATACACACACCGACAATCTGTCAAACGAAAACGTTGGAAATTCACGAGATAGCAGGAAATGTCTCACTACGTTAGTAGAACATTTATCCGAAATAGCAATTGTCTACGGAAACCATTTTAGAACGATATGAAAACAACATCGATAACTTTGTTGTTTAAATTTGCCAGTTAAGCAATAAAAATGTACAATTTGGGTTCGACGTCCCACTGGCGTTAACGTATTAACCGTATTAACTGCCCAACAGAGAATACCTGTTGACTCATTTTAAAAAAACAAGATGGCGTTCTTGAAGGCTGTGTTGGTTGTGTTACCCGTTGTTTTATTTTACTTCGACGGTATTTCTTTTTCATAAATCTGTGCGTTAGTTAATTATATAGTACCAACTAATTCTTCATATGGAATTTATATTGGAAAAATATCGAAACGAAATTGAAGTAAGCTTAACATAATAATAGATCGAAAAGTATCCAATCATAACTTCAGATTGAATTTACCCTGAAATTCACTCTTATGACATAAAGATGTTATTATATTTTTGCACATCTAATTTTTTAGATGAATTTGGAAGCATCGAACGAATGGTACAAATCATAAAAAAGGAAAACAAGCAGTGTCGATTGGCCGCGTCATTGTTGTCGCTGCGCATCAAAAACTGGCGCTTCCATAATTCTATCTGTTGTTTCGTTTAAGTGAGCTTAACCTATTGCGGTTTTGAAAAGTCTCTCTGTAAACAAGCAAAGTTACATCACAGAAATGACAGCCCCAGAAGCAATACAAGTCAGTTCGTTGCCGCTACCTCCTGTTCAATATATTAATTTGTATACGGACGAAAATGTACGTCGAGGCAGAGCTCCTCGGCCACCACCTCCGATGCACGATACTTACTCGATGTTCGGAAATGTATTTAATGCCGATGATACAATCATTAGACCTCTGGAAGCTCAAGGAATTAAAAGATTATATCCCCAACATTTTGATCGTCGGCGTGAATTGAAGAAACTCAATCACTCGTTACTCGTTAATTTTTTGGATTTAATAGACTTGTTGGTACAATGTCCGGACAGTCCAAGGCGGGCAGAGAAAGTAATTAGTATATCCACAAAAAGAATTTCATTCAGATGCATTATTTATCACTGCAAACTTTTTAGGTTGAAGATTTAAGTTTATTGTTTATTCACATTCATCATTTGCTCAATGAGTTCAGACCGCATCAAGCAAGAGAAACATTGCGCGTGATGATGGAATTGCAACGTAGGCAACGCATCGAAACTGCACTCAGATTCCAAAAGCATTTGGAAAAGGTACGAAATGCTTACCAGGCATAAATAGCCTATTGGTGTGTAGCAAATGTTTTGGTCCAATTTGTCAGATGGACAGAGTCATTTCTCCCTGTGAACAAGAAAAGGAGTGTTTTGCTTTTGGTTAATACTGGCCAAACTACAGATTTCCAGAAACTATATGATGGAAATAGTGTATACAAACTATGACCAAAACACTTGCCATGCATTATCAAGTCGTACGCTCCTGGTGTAATTTAGTCGTTAAATGATTATGTTTGATAATCTTTGGCATGTAATATAATGAGTTAATGTCTATCTGTTTCATTTCAGGTACAAGAAATATTACAACATGCTTTACAAATGTTGCCAGATAATTCAGAATTGGATTCAAAACTTGCAATAAATACAGATGCTATGGAATCTGTTGATACATTAGGCTTAGAGCAACAAACATCCGATCCGTGTAGTACAAGTGACCGCATTATGTGCAAAGTAATAGATGACATGATCTCATCAAATGGACTGTTCTAAGTGAATAAATACAACTCTAACGATAATTCATGTACCACAAACCTTATTGTAATTATAAATGTAATATATGTTGTAATAGATATTTTTTTTTAAGAATCCCATGTTTTATTTATTAAAGAGTGAGCAATACAATAAAAATAATTTTTACATAATATCTTTGTTATCTTTGATTCGTAGATCTTTCCCTAAAAATAATTTAAAGATAATAAAGAGTACAAAGAATCGTTTAAAAGATGTACCTTTATTTTACTTTCAACGGAGTTTAAAAGATTAATACGAAGTAAGTTTACATACATGCAAATGTTATACCGTAGCTATGACTACTTTGTAAAACATTACATTACATTGTTTTATATTATCGTGTATTTACTACCTATATTTCATTCGCAATAAACAAATTGTATGTTAATGACAAATTTTATACTAATGAAGTAATTACAAATTTCTAACGGTAAACTAATAGTTATAAAATAGCAATACTTAATAGTGGCTTGAAGTATAAATTTCGTTAAACACGTTTGCCACAAATTTTAGAAATATTAAAGTACGATAATGGGCATAAAAAATACAACGTATATTATGCAATTATAATATATTTATTAAGTTAAATGGTAGATATTCACGAATTGCTATTAATACAAAATTGTTGTATTTGATGATGGGTAGGGAAAGGACAAAAATTATTTTTTTAAACTCACCTCACAAAACAGCTACCATCAATATATAAATAAAAGACAGTACATATATAGCCGCATATCAGCCTCTGAAAAAAATGTCATTATAACCTCAGCTTGTAGACTCTTTGATAGACCTGTAAAGAATCTCAAATAAATGATTATTTCAGCCTTTGCCTTTGCGAATTTAAACAACCAGCCAATGTTCACCATCTGCAAAATAGAAACTGTAAGATCAATTATGTTTACATCTTCAAGTCATCAAAGAAACTTTCTGGTGTACAAGTCAAATCTTTCATTTATACATGTTTTGTGAAGGTCGATTTTGAATTTGAGTAATATTGATTTTCCTATCACTACATAAAGTCAAAGAGAAGGTAACGTCTGACGTGAAGGGTACACTAATATTGGACTGAATATTATTAAAATAAATACTGTACAAAGCTACACTTCAATTTTCGTCAAATTTAGTAAAATGAAAGGACACCTTCTGTTTCTTTGATTTCATTGTCCCATTTTATTCAGCCGTTCACATCAGTGTTCTTGCCAGTCACTGCAGTCTGCCTTTCCTGTTGACAAACAAATACCAAGGTGGGATGAAGGAAAAGGAATAGGAGTTTATTTTAAGACTAGAAGGTAAGAGGATACATTTCGATACTACTAACATCAAACATTTTTGTGAAAGAGAAAAACTGTCTGTCTTTTGTAAACATATGTAAGACACCAATGTTCTTGTTATAGCACAATCCAATCATTGTACATTTGTAATTTTAAAGTATCCATTCAGGATAAACCACTTTTTCTTGCAGTACTTGATGTTTCTTTTTAACCTTTTCAAATAGCATCCGTGAATCGTTTTACATCTTCTACTCCCATTTTTGTAATGTTTTTATAATATTTTCAGTAGATACTTTGGACTTCAGGTTCCGCAGCATATAATATGTAAGTTTTTGCATCTGCAATTATCCGATCTCATCATCCTGCAGCTGTTCTTCGTATTCAATTAGTCCCAATGTTCTCGAATTCTATTTAAAATGCATTATCTTGCAATGAATATTATTTTTTAAAAAGAACTCTAGAGCACCATCAGTATGTTACATCACACAAGTCATTTTTCTTCAAGTGCTAATTTTGCATTAAAACATTGTCACTGCATTCGGTAAACAATTGACTTTAATGTTCTTTTTCATAGTTATGTATTTGTAACTCGTTTGTTTACTTAAAGTTTTCACAAGAACACTTTCTTTACACTAAATTCATTAAACAAAAAAGTTGCATTACTTTTTGTCACTTCATGTAAAGCACTCTCTGTAAATAATCACTTTAACATTCTTCATTTGTATATACATATTACAGGTCTGATATAGAGTCCTTTGTGTTTTTGCAGCCCTTCTTCTTTTATGCATTTGATATTAAAGTGGCTCTACACCTAATAAAAATTTTTTCTCCATGTCCCACGACCTCTTGGTCTATAGCCGCCTCGACCACCCGACCTATTTCCTCGAAATCTGCCTCGGCCTAAAAAAAATAAACAAACATTAAGTAACTTTCCAAATACTATTTTACGCTGGAACTACCAACATTAAATCTATTGTACTTAAATATATTAACACGTTCCGTGCCGCGTGGAGCATATGTCAGACTGTCACTGTCACTGTCACTGTCACTGTCACTGTCAGATGAAATAGTTTTTAAAAATTTACTGCTAAGTCAAATATCGATATTTGAATATCATATTTACCGCGTTCATTGTATCATGGGGCATGCACTCTTTTTTAATAATTATGGTATTTGTGCTATCACAAAAATTGCAAGAAATACGTCAGAAGCAAATTTGTAATCGTAATAACATTGGGCGCATGCTCCTCAAGCAGCCTGATCAGACAGGGTCCAAACAGCGGTCCGCACGGTGCGTGTTAATTTTGCTTTTCGAAAAAGATATTAAAAGATCAAAAAGATGATCAATCCAGTAATTTGTGTTTTATAAGACAAATGTGGAATATGTACTGTAGGGATGCACGAAATCTGGACGGCAAAATCGTTTTTCAAGAAGCAACGCCTAAGTACTTATTTTAGCCATACACTCGAGTTGTCACAGGGTCGCGGAACAACAATGTATTCTTTAACACGAGAAGCCTGGCGTTCTACTGTGGCAGAGATTTTTATTGTGCTGATTAGTTCACGCCTGACAGCACAAAGAGATTTGTGAATCAGTAACATTTCAGGTGTGTGGTTGGATAAGGTAAAACGCGTTTCTTGAAATCAAATCTCGTGCACCTAATTTTGACTGTCTTCATAGTTCTAATGTTAGCCCTTTCACTACGATTTACTTTTCCGTGAGTGTGCTGAAACGGTACGAAGAAATCCCAGCGCGGACGAACATCTTTTAACCCATTTGCACCATGCGCATCCTACTTAAGGTGCCATGTCCACGCATCTGCGACGTTCAACTGACGACTGGCCCATATTACCGCGCGTGGTCGGTCGTATGTGCAGACAGTCGCGTGCTCGCGGAATATTCTGCGCTCGGTGATAGCAGACAGTCGCGGCTCGCGGAATATTCCGTGCTTACAAGGGAACATCCCGAGGTGTAAATCACCGATTTTGATGAAATTTTAGTATGATATAGTCCTCGCAAAAATATTTGACACGTATCTTTTTTTATCGGCAATCGTCCACGTTAAAGGGGTAAAACCACCCTCAAAGTTGGCACCCTGAAACTTATTTATTGAATATCTGGAAAACTATTAGAGATACGAAAATTTCGTAAAGAGAGAAAATTAACGTATTTCGACCACAAATCTGATGATATAAATATATTCTTTTTAAACTCGTTTTTTTAAATAATATGCTTAAAAATACAACTTTTTTAATGATTTTGTAAGTCAAATTTCAATACATTTTCTTGAACATTTTTCTGAGAATACCATATACCGAAACACAAAATACGGATAAAATGGAAATTTGAAATTTTTTTGTAAAAAAGTAATTGCATTTTTAATTTTATCTCTTACGTTCTTGTTAAGTTATGCCTTCGTATATACATGTATGACTGCTTTAAAAGGCCAGATTTCATTGCCAGACACACATATCGTCTTTATATAAATTTAAAAAATTTGATTGATTAATTAATAATTTGTAACAATTATTGTAATAATGGTATTCATTGTTATTCTTATAACCAATATTTTCTTACACCATGAGCATTCTAAAGCATCCCTATAATCAATTCAAGCATATAACGTTCGAAAATAGTAAATATATAACGCATACCTCCCGAGAATTAAGTAATTTATTTGGCCTGTCGGCGGATTCACATTGATATCATAAATGACTATCTCGAGGTGTAAATCACCAATTCTTATGAAACTATAGTATAAGATGCTTTTCGTGGAAATATTTAATATCTACTTTTATTTATCGGCAATTGTCCACGTTAAAGGGGTGAAAACCACCCCAAAGTTCGGATAACGAAAACTGTTTTATCGAATATCTCTGAAACTATTAGAGATACGAAAATTCCCTAAGCAGTGAAAATTAACGAATTTCAAACACGAACCCAATGCTATAAACATTTTTTTAAAAAACCCGTTTGTTTAAACAATATGTTAAAAAATACTTTTTTTTCATAATATTTTCAGTTAAAATTCTTTCAATTTTCTTAAATAATAGTTTGTATACACTATATAGTCAAACAAAAAATACGGGTCAATTAGAAGTTTCATATTTGTGTTACAAAAAAAGTTATTGCATTTTCAATTCTTACGCTTGTTGCGTGAAACGGAATATATTTGTATATGCGACCGAAGTAAAATTCCACTTTCACAAGTTTGAACGATAGTATCTTCATAGCAGAAACTATTTGTACAATTAAATTACATGACCTGTTGTTGTTTAGCCGGAAATGTGGTGATTGTAGGATGGGTGACTCGTGATGGGTTATAATCATCGAAAGGTAAAAAGACACAGAATACAAAGAAATTTGTCATGACAATTATGACAATACGGATATCCTTACTGGCTTCCATCATGGGAGATGTACAGATATTTAGAGAAGGTCATTTTGTTTTGAAAGAAGCGTCCGGGAAAATAGGACCACGTGTACAACGAACAATATTCACAGCTCCTAACATAGCAGCTGGAGCAACTACCTCTGGAAAGATGAGTAAAGAGTTATTAAAGATATGGTTTTCGAATGTCTTTCTTCCGAATACATCGGATACTGCAAACTTGTTGTACGATTTGTGGAACGGATATGACGAACAATTAATGAAAAACGAAATTCCAGAAGGCAAAACAGTAAAATTTTTAAAAATACCTCAAGGTGCAACAAGCCTCATTCAACCATTAGATGTTTACGGACTTCGAATTTGGAAGAATTTCGCGAGAAAAATTTCAGATTTAATAATCAATTTAAATATCAATGTTAACTTATATACGCAAGATAATATTCTTAAATTACAGTCACTAATACATAATCAACCATCCTCTATACGATATCAGGAAATGTTCAAGTACGCATGGTTCCGATGTGGCTATATTACCAATAGGCCTCAACAATTTGACCATCCGGTACAGTTCTGCTTCACAGGTTTACAGTTAGATAATATAACCTGTTTCAACTGCGATGATGTAGTTGCTTTGAAATGTTTGTGGTGTACGAGGAACTTGTGTTTCAAACATTTCTTTCAGGAATACCATTATTGCGAAAATTATTTGGAGTAATTAATTAATTAGTTGCATCTCTTAAATCGATACAAAAACGATATGAGTGACTGACAATAAAATCTGCTCTTTATGAAACTTCTAATTGATCCGTATTTTTTGTTTGACTGTATAGTGTATACAAACTATTATTTAAGAAAATTGAAAGAATTTTAACTGAAAATATTATGAAAAAAAAAGTATTTTTTAACATATTGTTTAAACAAACGGGTTTTTTAAAAAAATGTTTATAGCATTGGATTCGTGATTGAAATACGTTAATTTTCACTCCTTAGGAAATTTTCGTATCTCTAATAGTTTCCGAGATATTCTATAAAACAGTTTTCGTTATCCGAACTTTGGGGGTGGTTTTCACCCCTTTAACGTGGCCAATTGCCGATAAATGAAAGTAGATATTAAATATTTCCACGAAAAGCATCTTATACTATAGTTTCATAAGAATTGGTGATTTACACCTCGAGATAGTCATTTATGATATCAATGTGAATCCGCCGACAGGCCAAATAAATTACTTAATTCTCGGGAGGTATGCGTTATATATTTACTATTTTCGAACGTTATATGCTTGAATTGATTGTAGCGATGCATTAGAATGCTCATGGTGTAAGAAAATATTGGTTATAAGAATAACAATGAATACCATTATTCCAATAATTGTTACAAATTATTAATTAATCAATCAAATTTTTTAAATTTATATAAAGACGATATGTGTGTCTGGCAATGAAATCTGGCCTTTTAAAGCAGTCATACATGTATATACGAAGGCATAACTTAACAAGAACGTAAGAGAACAAATTAAAAATGCAATAACTTATTTTACAAAAAAAATTTCAAATTTCCATTTTATCCGTATTTTGTGTTTCGGTATATGGTATTCTCAGAAAAATATTCAAGAAAATTTATTGAAATTTGACTTACAAAATCATCAAAAAAGTTGTATTTTTAAGGATATTATTTAAACAAACGAGTTTAAAAAAATATATTTATATCATCAGATTTGTGGTCGAAAACGTTAATTTCCGCTCTGCACGAAATTTTCGTATCTCTACTAGTTTTCCAGATATTCAATAAATAAGTTTCAGGGTGCCAACTTTGAAGGTGGTTTTCACCCCTTTAACGTGGACGATTGCCGATAAAAAAATACGTGTCAAATATTTTCGCGAGGACTATATCATACTAAAATTTCATCAAAATCGGTGATTTACACCTCGGGATGTTCCCTTGTTAGTGATAGCAGACAGTCGCGGATCGCGGATTATTCCGCGCTATGATGCAAATGGGTTAATAGCTAGTGGCGAAATACAAATAATTAATTCGTTCTTAAAGATGCAATGCACATATTACATGAAAAATCAAAAGTTATGATATTTAAAGGAATATCAAATATGATGATGTCAAATATGACAATAACTATAGTCACCGTCAATACAAAGTAAACGTGAAACGTTGAGTGGTTACAATTATTGTTAGTAGCGAAACGATTAAAGAGTACAGAATCATATTACAAGTATTTACCATAATTTGACGATATGTTTGAACTGTATTTTCCACTAGGAGGTGTGTATATTTCCCTTTTACTGCTTTTATCATCCTTACTTCGTTTTCCTGAATTACTGTCATTTCCAAACGTTATAGGCGTATGTCTCTTCTGACCAGGAGAATGCTTTTCATTCTAAAATGAAATTAAAATAACATGATATGACATGATATTTCTGCATACATAAATATTCAATTTTAAAACTCTTCTAATAAGCACCTTCTTGTCATTGGTCGATGTTTTCCATGAAAGATGTATAATACTCTTAAAACTGGGTGGAGAATGAAAGAGATCCTTAATTAATGTATTTATATTATTTGTCGTTTTTAGAGCAACAACTTTTAATTGATTTTCTTCTGTTCTGAGCTCTTCCTCAGTCTTTCCACTTATTGCTTCTCGTAGCTTTTTAATGTAACCTTGAATACCACGTGCAAAATATTGTAACCTTAATCTAAATTCCTTAAGCTGCTCCGGATCTTTCATTAAAAATTCTGGAGTTTGTTTACATAACTTGTGGAAGGCGTACATAAGACATTCAACATGACTAAACTGCAATTTAGGTACCTCAGTTATTTCTGTAGCTGGTGGTAATGGCATATATGTCTGGAAAGAATAAAGTTAATTTTTATTATTGCAATTACTATATAAATTAATACTGAAGTGTTTCAACTTACTATAAGAGTATTGTACAATTGTTGAACTTTTTCTTCAGGCTTGTCAATAGTCCCACAAAATACAGCAAGTTCCGCAAGAAGTTTCAATAATTCTAACTGTACATCTCGACCGTTGGGTGCCGCGATTAAAGAAAGATGTGGTAAAACTTGTATACAAATATACGAAACAAAACGTGAAGAATCGATTTGAGACTGAAAAGAATACAATAAATAATATATTTCTGCGTCTACAAATAAAATGCATTTTGGTAAAAGTGATATGAGTGTGAAAAATGTACATACACTAAAAAATGGTAGTGCATGTTTAATACATTGCACAAGTCTATTCCATTGTTCTATATTAGTATGTTTAAATGGTACAGCTAACTCAGCTTGTTCTACCGTAATATCTACTAATTCTTGTTGTCCATTAACTGTTGATCCCAGCCTAGTCCAAGCAAGAACTTCCATAATACTATGGAACTCGTCAGCAGTTACATCCTAAAATTAAAAATTATAATATGCTTAAATAATAGGAATATTACAGTTACATAATTATTTTCTAAATATATAATATACATACCTGTAGTACTTTTTTGCATTCAGCTATTAGAAGATCTTCTGGTTCTTTAGTAATAACATCATGGCCAATAGCTTTTAGTTTTGTTGCTAAAAATTTAATACAGCGCTCTCGCGTACCATCGTCTCCATTTATGATCTGACTAAAAAATCCACTTATTGTACCTAGCAACGAAACATAGGTAAATTGAATTTAGATAAAGTTGCATTATCTGGTGTCTCTTTCCTTTTCCATCTATCTACTAAACAAGTTAATAAATATTATTATACCTTTGGGATCAGTTTTCATAAGCGACATAACACTATTATGAACTACAGCTAATTCTGATGGATCTTGGGCTTGCAGCAACTGCGCTAAGATATCAGCAATTCTTGCTGTATGTTCTTTATTATCTTTACAAAGTGCAGGCAGATCTTTGATGGCTTGTTTACGTATCTAAAGTACAAATAAATATGTAGATACCTTTCTCTCTCTTTCTGTGTGTGTGTGTGTGTGTGTGTATGTAATGTGTAAAACATAATTTATGAAAAATAGTATATCAAACTTGCGGTATATTAGTTTTAGAACCTACAGCCATGTCTTCATCTTCACAGAGATCTAAATGAGCATCTATAGCCTGGTCTGCCAATTTTGGAAAGTGCTTAAAAAATCTAGCGATAAATTGTGATGCTAATCGTTTTTCCTTCGGTGAACCTTTCACTGCAGTAAGAATTTCTAGGTATTCTTTTTCATGCTGTAAAATGTTAAAGTATACTTTGGATGATTATATTTCATATTAGTCGCTTTTTGCTTTAAATATGGTAAACTAATGAATTTAAACGATTCAATTAAATTTGAAATGAAAGCCCTTTAAAAAATAGGGGTAAAAGTGCTTCTGCAATATCGAATGAACAATGTTAACAATACATTTTCATAATATTGCATCGATTATGTTTACGAATATTAAATTATAGAAGTTATTCTTATTTAAACGTGGTTATTTAGCATAACCAAACTAGTACGTTACCTCAGCTAACTTGTCTTTGGCATCTGCCAAAATGCCGAAATTTTTATACAACTTTTCAATACTATCAGTACTCATTGTAATGCTTTTATGTAATCTCTACAATTAAAGACACAAAATACATAAATACGAACATATACTTTAGAGTCGAAAATCTAACCGGCCACGCACCACGCCAAGAAACGACAAAGATGGCAGCGAGTCCATTTGTATATAGGCATGACTAAAGTGCGAGTGAACAATTCGAGCTACATTTCTCTGTGGCGCTCAAATCACCAATAAGAGAAGTCCTATGAAAAGCAATTTTAATTATTGTTTTAACGTTTTAAAAATGTTATTCACTAATAGGATATAGTTATTTAGGAAGTAATTAATGGTATAAATAACGTTTGAAAAATTATATATATACATATATGTTTATATAAAATTGGATTTCTCATAAACATGTGTATTTATGACAATAGGAAAATAATGTATAATTATTTGAATAACAATCAATTAAAACATATGTTTTACCATTCAAACTTCTTCACATTTTCATGATGATTTTACCAAATATTTTTCATGATAAAAAATATTTTCAACACATTTTTCTAGTATTTACAATTTTTCTGTAAGGTCAGGTACAGCCTTAAATAAATCAGCAACTAAGCCATAATCAGCAACTTGGAAAATAGGGGCTTCTGGGTCTTTATTGATAGCAACAATTGTTTTGGAATCCTTCATACCAGCAAGATGTTGAATTGCTCCAGAAATACCTACTGCTATGTACAGATTCTAAAAAATTAATTATTTTAATAATTAGAACAGTTCACAGAGACCCATTCTACTTGATTATATGATATACTCACTGGAGCAACAATTTTTCCAGTTTGCCCAACCTGCAAGTCATTGGATACGTAACCAGCATCAACAGCAGCACGAGAAGCACCTACAGCTGCATTAAGCTTATCCGCTAGAGCGTATAACAATTTGAAATTTTCACCAGACTTCATTCCTCGTCCTCCAGAAATAACAACCTTTGCAGACGTTAATTCTGGCCTATCAGATTTGGTGAGTTCTTGTTTTATGAACTCTACCAAATTTGAGTTACTGTCAGGTGCGAAAACAGATTCGCACTTAGCATTTCCACCTTCCAATGATACCGGTTCAAACGAAGTACCTCTTACTGTAATTACTTTTATATTGTCTTTACATTTCAATGTTTGAATTGCATTTCCAGCATAAATTGTACGTATAAATGTATCTGGTGCTTTGATTCCAATAATATCACTCACTGGAGAAACATCCAATTTAGCTGCAACCTTTAAAAAAATTCTATCAAATACAAGTTTATCCTATAAAATGTGTGTTAGAATTATATTTGTTTTGTCAACTTACTCTTGGTAATAATGCTTTACCAAAAGCAGTAGCACCTGCTAATATGTGAGTAAATTTATGTTCATTTTGTGTTGCAACTATAAGAGGTGTTAAAGCTTCTGGTAGAAACCCTTTAAATCCATCATTATCCGCGACAAGAACTTTGCAAACACCGTCAGCTTTACTAGCAATTTGTGCAACTGCATCACATTTGGTACCAGCTACCAAAACAGTTATTTCATTGCCTATTTTTTTAGCTGCATTTAATGTATTGCATGTGATTGGTAATAAAGTTTCATTATTGTGCTCTGCAATAACTAATGTAGATTCATAACGTGCCAGTAAGCCAAACTAAAAAAAATCAATTTACAAACTCAAAATATTTATTTTTAACTAAGAATACATAATAGTTACCCATTTAAGTTTTATTCAATTTGTATTTTTGTATAATATTCGGTCACTTGTTACAAAGACATATGTTCATTACGAATCAAAATTTTATTGTTATAATAAATCTTGTATATTTATGGTACAAAATATGTTTATGGAAATGAATATAAAATGTATATTAATAATAAAATCGACTTGTTAATGTTAAGTAATAAATATTTGTTACTACTTTTTTTCGATCACATTTTTTTCTTATTTAAAACGTTCGGTAAACATGAACTACATACATGGTTATCAAAAAAGCCTAAATAATTGACGATCAGCAGCTTCGAACGATTTCGTACTTACTTTATTAGCAACTCGCACTGTTCTGAAAGCCGCGAACATTTTTCACGTTTTTCACAAAATTATTATACCTTGAATGTATCTATTAAAAAAGAATATATAAAGAGCAATAAAATCAATTGGTATTACTACTAGCGATAATGAAGTCCAAAGTCCTTTAGTGAGGCTGCAAGGGTTCACTGAAATATATTAGAACAACTTGGCATGATCTATGATTTAAAAAATATAAAATGTGAAATACACGCACCTAGTAATAAACATAAGACATCAGAAACATTGCTTATGAAATAAATAAAAAGAGTAGTAATATGTTTATGAAAATACATTCATTGATCAATACATTCTAAGAAAAGAAATAATTGTTAATACTTTATAGCAATGATATGAATATAATGACACTCAGTACATAACAAGATGTATTATATTGTTCAGCAGGAAATGTTTTCGTGTAAAACATGTATTATTTCATGTAAAAGATATTTTTCTAATGCTATCAAAATTATAATTTGTATAAATATAATCAATCGATATGAAAAACATAAAAGTAACGTAATATAGTTGTTACTTATTTAAATAGAATTTCGGTTTAGAATAATCAATATTAAAATTATTTCATTTGTTCTGTTGTGTGCTACACCAATTCACATTTCAGATTCTCATGTGAACACAGTTGCGAGAGAAATTCGTTATATCGAAATTCGGTATTATTGTATGGTTAAAATAGAAATCTGTATTATCAACACTGTAAATGCAAGATGTATGTAACTGAGGGCGGTAAAATTAATATTATGTCATGGAAATCTATTCCAACTCGATTTTAATTGTTTAATCAATATTGCTATAGCAAAATCATTGCTTCCTAGTACATCTTCATCTTGCATACCTCGAAATCGATAGATTAAAATGTAAAAGCAAATTTGATAGGCGAAACGGAACAACCTTCTTTTGTGCGTTTGTTTGTTTTTAAAAAAAGAGATGTGGAAGATTATTATTTTAAACCTCTCGGTCTCTTCTTGCGCAAGAAGTCGAAACGATCAGACGTGTAACATTATACGAAAACATTATAAAATTTGTTCTTAGTTATAAATTATGCAACGTTACTATTGTATTCAGTTCAAATTTAATTCTGTTAAATAATATATTTTACAAATCTTTTAAAATACATTTGTAAATATTAAATTTCGAAATCCTTCATCTCCTGTGAAGACTCTTCACTAAGGGTGTGCAAATACCCGACCCGTCGGTCTCGGGTCGGGTCGACGAAAGTCGGTCGGGTTCGGGCGGGTACCCGACACACTCGGGTGTAGGGAAACCCGACCGGTCTCGGGTAGACCGACTGGTCTCGGGTAACCCGACTGATGTCGGGTAGTCCGACTGATCTCGGGTAGTCCGACTTGGTCCGACTGATCTCGGGTATTTCCTCTGCTACGAGCCAATGATGGCGGACTCGAGACTATTCGATGTAACTCTCACGCCCATGATACCGTCGATTCAGTGCGAGACACGCTCATGGAGCGTAAGAGTTACACCGAACAGCCTCTAGTCCGCCATGTTGGCCCCGAAGCAGACGAAATACCCGAGATCAGTCGGACTACCCGACATCGGTCGGGTTACCCGAGACCAGTCGGTCTACCCGAGACCGGTCGGGTTTCCCTAGACCCGAGTGTGTCGGGTACCCGCCCGAACCCGACCGACTTTCGACAACCCGACCCGAGCCGTCGGGTACCCGACACTCGGCACAGCTTGCACACCCTTACTCTTCACTGAAGAGTAACATCTCTTCCACTGGAGGCAACCCACATCGTGTGCTTTCCAACAAGCATGCTAGGGTGTGACACAGTGAAACACAATTCTGTAGTCTAATTGGAACAGATAAGTTACTAGATACGGTCACTAGAGTGCGTAAAAGACTATACGAGTATAACGTAGTAAAAAACGTAGATTCAAATCCGTCTGTAGAAAATCCAAACCCGTAAAGAAGAAGATTCGGATTGATAATTATTTTGCAACAAACAAAAGTATATTATTTTCGAATATGGTAAGTTATTTTTCCTGTATAATTCTTAATAGAAAAATACATTTTAGATAAATCGTGATCTTCACTGACTTTGATGATAAATTATTTCTATTCCTTTATACTAACTCAACCTCTACTATGTATATAACTTTGTTATATAACAACGTTTACATAAAATTGGTTTTACAATTAATTATGGCTCAGCTTAGGAGAAGTTTCACATCAACTGCCTACATATGTTTAATAATTTTTTTTTTTTATTTTCTCAGCTTTGACTACAATTGCAATATATATTAAATACCTATTTTTATTATACCTTTTAATTTATAAGAATGTCAGCGAATATTTTGACACAGCCCTTTGTTTTATATTTATAGAATAAATACTTTTTTATTTGAAATTACTTAAAGAGAATCTCATTCACTGCACGTGAGTATAACTCTTTTTCCCCTTCAAGGAAAACTTCTTTTTCATTAAAACAGGCATGGAATTTTATATTATCTAATGTAGGAATAACATCTTTACAATACCGACAAAAGAATAAACCTACAAATTAATCCGATCAAATACGTACGGATAATGGTTAATCAACGAATTGTTTTTTAGATAAATTATTCCTTAAATAAAAATAATAAATATTGATTACCCTCGAAGAGTTTTGGGTCCGGTACATTATTCCTCCAACACGAAGACATTTTTTGTAAACTCTAATTTTCTTCTTAATTTGTGTCTTGGAACACGTGCGTCGTCAACAGTCGTCAAGCAAAGTATAATTTTATTTGGCGCCAATAACAAAGGAATGTCTTATGACAAATTTGCAAGTACCACACTTGAAAAAATAATTTCTTTGCTCGATGTATTGGCACTATTGACGCCCGACACGGCCAGACACGGCCAAACTCAAGTTTGAGCTGTGTCTTGCAGTGTCGCTCTGTGTCTCTCTGTGCCGTAGTTGGAAAGCACCAATGTAGACACTGTGTTACACTGTGTTACACAGTGTCGCCTGTGTCTCTTGTTGGAAAGCACCGATCATTTCCCAAAAATCCCTGAACGGCCACGCAACAGTTCAATTGCTTATTATATGACAGTTGGCAATATGAATTTAGTTATATTTTCTCATACGTAGAAGTTTCCTAGGAAAATTTAGGGCCAGGTCGGTAATCTCTCGTTCATTTTGTGTACGTTCTTAGGCCAAAATGGTAAGAGTTTAGGTTATATCTAAGAATCCAGCTGTTATTATGACATCCCATTAAATAAGATTAAATATTTGTTAGTAAATCATTTTGAAAATTCTGATGATTTGTTTAATATATTTCAGTCGGCACATAAAACGTTTATTATTAAGCGAAAGCTTGCCAAAAAGTTGAAGCAAAACAGGCCAATTCCTCAATGGGTGAGAATGCGCACCGGCAATACTATAAGGTAAGAACTTATTTCAAATATTGAATTATAATTTTTTTTTAAATATAATTTCTAATGCATTTATTTTATTTTTCATATATTTCGTAATGTTTCAATTGTCAGTAATCTATGTACTGCAAGTGGTGTTCTATGGTGTGTAAACACTCGTAAGAATGTGAATGACTTTGAAATTTCTTTTTGTGCAACGGAAATTCAAATGCAATTAGTAATGTTAGTTATTAGTATTATTAATACTGCTTTCCTTCTCTAAATTATATAAGTGGTTATATGTTTTCAGATATAACGCAAAGAGACGTCACTGGAGGAGAACTAAGTTGAAATTGTAAATTAATATTATGTCCTGCGAATATTTGAACAATATTGTTAAACATCATCCTTATGACACTTTTTAAATAAAACAAATTTTCGGCTGTAAATTGTTGTTTATTATTGTAAATAATAAGTATCTTACTTTATGTAAATTTTTTTTATTGTACTGATATAATGAGAGGATTGTATTGCGACGATCAAATTATGCGATTATTATTTTATCAACCTTTTTAGTATTACAGAGAATTTATGACTTTTCGCATACGCATTTGCTTTAACCAATCTTGTAACATCTCCTCTTGAGTCTTTGGATATGGCAAGTAGTAATGTTTAGGTGGCTTTCCTTCTTCTAAACGTACACAATAATTACAGTGTCTATAATGCACTTTTCCCATACGTCCTTTAGCATGGCGACGCATTCCCTTCATTACTATTCCTTTTGTTACAAATGATTCCGCTAAAAATAAAATAGAAATCATAAAATTCTATACAAATCTATGGTAACCAAGACACTTACCGACCCACAAATTACTCTTGTATTCAATGTCATGATCTTCTACAGCCATTTGTTGTGCTTCCAATATAACATCTTTTGCGATAGCTGCCCCTTTTTTGTGTAAGAAGCTCAACTGCTTAACTGCCTCGTCTACAGTCATACCTCGTACTAAACATGCTATATACCACATTTTTAATGGACTATATTTTATATTAGACTTCATATGACACACATACTATAAAAATTATAAAACTATTAATAGGAAAGACTGTTGTATGTAATGAACACAGCAAATTCTTTATGTAGCAAAGATTACCCCTGTCAATTTCTCTTCCCCTGGTTTTTGTGGAGGATAAATAACTTTATTATAATCAACAAATTTTGTTACTTCATTCTTATGCATTTTCAGTACAAATGACTGATGAATATTACAAGTTTGAACAGCACATGATACCTTTAATATATCAGATAAACATACTGATTTGTTAAGAAGTTTGTTACACACAGTTAAACGCTGTATACATCGTTGTAAGCTCTGCATCTTCGCACAGGTATTATAATACAGAAAAATAATATTTAACACATAACCTCACAATAACAAAGACCATAGAAGAATGGCTTTAAAGTTTTCTAATCCACCTGCAACCGTAGGTCCTAGGGGAATCGAACGAAAGGGGAGTGTAACGCTTCTAGAAAAAATGGAAACGATGGGAGTAGCAGGGTAGGCAAGCTGCCGTGTATGAAAAAGGTCCGCAAACAGCGCCGCTTTTAGCTGAGCGTGCTTATATTCATTTTACTTGATTTTACTGTTGTGGAACGTGGTGTTGATTATTCGCCTATAGATATTTCATATAAATTTTGAAACTTATTACTGTTCGTGACCATTACATTGTTGTTAGGTGTTGGAATTTATCAAGAAAATATACATTAGTGATCGTCATAAAATCATCTAGTCGTATTACACAAAAAAAGGTAATACCACGCAATGTTTTATATCAAAAAGTATAAGTAGATTGAGATTGTTTTCCTGAAGAAGATATTTATATTTTTCCACCATTTAATTACTTCATTGATCCATAAAATAAGTACAAAATGAAATAATAAATAGAACAGAAAATAAATTATTTATATAGAGAGTGTTTTTCAACTTTTTATTGGACATGAAAATGATGTTTTTTTAGAGGTCTGAATTTGTATAAGCTTGAAAAGGTATTTCCTAATATATATTAGCATTTATTATTAACACATTACATGCCAGCTAATTATGTTCTACCAAATCTGTTCTATTTTGTAATGTTGCCATTTAAATAGATATCAAATTTAACTATATTCAGTAATGATACAATAGATGTTTTCTACAAGACAGAATAATACAACAGATATTGATCAGTCAAATCTACAATCATGTATTTCTAATTCTACATTATAGTTGGTCCGACATGCAATGTATTAAAAGAATGATCAGAAACTTTCCATATTATTATTTGGGAGAGTTATAAAAGTTTCTGAATATATGGTTAATTGTATGTCTTTAATTTCATACTTTTGTGTTTCTAAATTTTCTTTTTTTATATGTCACAATATATACACCTTATGCTGTATTTCATTATAAACAGACGAATATCTCATGAGAGATTGACATTATCAAAAAGATGTTTTAACAGGAGTTGTTTGGTACAATGCGTGACATCACATGGTGTAAATGATTTCTTTTTGAGTCAAGTAGTAAAGAATGTTTTGAGATATTCCATTATTTTAATTGGTATCAAATAACTGTTTAAATGATCTGGTTTACCTTTAGAAGTTAACCTCTTGCACTACCGGCAAACTGGCAAGAATCCATGCCTAAACTGAACGCATGATAAACAATATCTTGCGACTGACAAAGATTATTGTGCCAGTATTTACTTCATGCAATAGAGCTTTTATAAAAGTCAAATAAAGGGTATAGCAGGATAAGGTGGTCAAAAGTGCCCTTCAACCGAATTCAATGGGGGTGGTCTCATTCGATAGATAATGCTTGGCGATCATTATGTACAAATTTTTAGCCCTGTATCTTGACAGGAAGGGTAGTTATGGGGAAACTTAAAAAAACGGGTTTTTGCCCCATTTTACCTATTTATTGAGGTGCAAAAAATTCGAAAAAATTCTGACAGATTCTACACGGTACCATACATATTTGAGATTTTTTTCAGATTTTTCCATTGAAGAACCTAAGTGTAACAAATGAGCAAACGCAAAAAAACCGGAATAAAGTAGATTTCGTATCGAGATCTTCGAGTGACAACTTTTTGCAAATTACAGTAACAATCCAACACTCATGATTGTTATCTCCAATTTTTTTCAGATTTTTAAACCGCCTGTGTCATTGTGAAAAAAATTGAGAACCAATTTGCGTGACGCATTTCGATGTGAAACGTCATGATCAAGTTATTATTTCCTCATTCTTCGATTACAGTATGTTTATTTTGTGACTTTCAGTGTTTCTGCCACGAAGCAATTACATGTTAATATAGAAAATCGAATTAATTAAATCAATTGTGAACTTTGATGGTTCTTCATCTGCAAGAATTTTTAAAGCTTTTTCAATTGAGCGATTTGGTGCAGTTGGTACGGTGTCTGTCTGCGGAACCGATGGACACTTTTTTGTTGCAGGTTCGAATCTCCATGGGGAAGTTGATATTTTTTTTGTCATTTTTAAAAATTGTCAACTACATAACAATAGTTAGTTGCTATTTTCAAACATTCAAAAGTATTTTTAATTACCAGAAAAATATAAATTAATTACAGAACATACTTTTTGGTTTGTCGGATTTTTCTAGTCATACTCTGTTCTGCAACTACGGGTATTATCAAATATTGTAACACTGGATTTACTACTATATTTGAATACATATGTTACTTACTAAAAGGTCATAATATTATTATAATATCATCACTTGTAACGATGATTGTCTAAAGGAATGCAGAGTTTCTTTCTTTCCGAAGATAATAACTGTTCCTACATCCTTTACTGATTAACATACACCTTCATACACTGTAGAACAACCGATGTCTATTCAATGTTACAGTGTTTAATAATACCCGTAGTCGCAGAACAGAGAATGACTAGAAAAATCCGACAAACCAAAAAGTATGTTCTGTAATTAATTTATATTTTTCTGGTAATTAAAAATACTTTTAAATGTTTGAAAATAGCAACTGATTATTGTTATGTAGTTGACAATTTCTAAAAATGACAAAGAAATATATCAACTTCCCCATGGGGATTCGAACCTGTGACAAAAAAGAGTTCATCGGTTCCGCAGACAGACACCGTACCAACTGCGCCAAATCGCTCAATTGAAAAAGCTTTAAAAATTCTTGCAGATGAAGAACCATCAAAGTTCACAATTGATTTAATTAATTCGATTCTCTATATTAACATGTAATTGCTTCGTGGCAGAAACACTGAAAGTCACAAAATGAACATACTGTAATCGAAGAATGAGGAAATAATAACTGGATCATGGCGTTTCACATCGAAATGCGTCACGCAAATTAGTTCTCGATTGTTTTCACAATGACGCGGGCGGTTTAAAAATCTGAAAAAAATTGGAGATAACAATCATGAGTGTCGGATTGTTACTGTAATTTGCAAAAAGTTGTCACTCGAAGATCTCGATACGAAATCTACTTTTTTCCGTTTGCTCATTTGTTACAATTAGGTTCTTCAATGGAAAAATCTGAAACCAATCTCAAACATGTATGGTACCGTGTAGAATATGTCAGAATTTTTTGCACCTCAATAAATAGACAAAATGGGACAAAAACCCGTTTTTTAAAGTTTCCCCATAACTACCCTTCCGGTCAAGATACAGGGTTTAAAATTTGTACACAATGATCGCCAAGCATTATCTATCGAATGAGACCACCCCCATTGAATTTGGTTGAAGGGCACTTTTGACCACCTTATCCTGCTATACCCTTTGAATCAAAGTCTAAATGTTATAATCCTACACGGGAACACGCGATTCCATTCGAAATATTAATACTTGGCCCGAAATTAAGACCACGAATCAGACTCGTGATATTCAAGTTTGGCCTAAAATTTTCATCACGAGTCAGACTCGTGAAAATAGTGCAAGGGGTTAAGAAGAGAACAATTACATGTGGCTGTAAATGTCTTTGATTTTATTTATTTTATACAAATGCATTTTCCTCGTGTAAATGAAAGATAAATTTTTAATTTTGTAATTTGCCGTGGTGTGATATCTTTGGAAACAATCTATCATGTGCATTCTTGGTTTACTTGGGCATATTTGGAATTATGGGACAGATGACTGATGGCTCCGTAGCGGAGCCAACAGAGCACTAACAAGGAGAGGTCGCGAAGTGTCACACACCGAATGAGTAGAAATTTTGTGTGTGAGTTCACATAGGTGTAAGGTTAAAAATTGTAAAAGCTTTTTTTCCAGCGGGCTTTTGTTTATGACAAATAAATTTTTACATTTCCACGGCGAATATGTATCTATTTGTTTTCGTGAATACGCAACGTGTGCCGTGGCACAGTTGATAAGGTTCCGCGGTCGAAATGCTGAGGTTCGTAGTTCGAGTCCCCTTATATGTCGAATTTTTTTTATTTCATATAGAAATATTTAATATTTTATTAATGAAAATTTGGTTCACAGTGTCATCATTTTTCTTTATTTTCATAACAAAAAATGTTTTTTTAAATTCGAAAGAAAACTGACGAGACAGATGCAGGAAGAGGAATGGAAATTTATCAAAAACAAAAGAATTTCAACGCAGCAGGGAGCAATACCTACAATCTTCGTTTCGTACATTTCTTTTCTATAACTTTCTAATTTCCTTTAACAAGCCTGTCATAAACGTTCAGGTGTTGTGAAAATAAAGAAAAATGATGCACTGTAAACCAAATTTTCATTAATAAAATATTAAATATTTCTATATGAAATAAAAAAAATTCAACCTATAAGGGGAGAGACTCGAACTACGGACCTCAAGCATTTCGACCGCGGAGCCTTATCAACTGTGCCACGGCATTCGTTGAGTAATCACAAAAACAAATAGATACATATTTGGCCGTGGAAATGTAAAAATTTATTTCTCATAAACAAAAGCCCACTGGAAAAAAAGCTTTTACACTTTTTAACCTTACACCTATGTGAACTCACACACAAAAATTCTACTTATTTGGTGTGTGACACTTCGCGTCCTCTCCTTGTAAGTATTATTTACATCAATAGAGCACACATGTTTTTCACCATTATTTAACCACTTAACGCTCAGGTTTTTTTCGAATCGACCGTCCAAAAACGCACAAGTTTTTTTTTGCCTGAATGCTTATCTTGTGCATATTATAAAATGTTTTTTGTACTCCTAGTGGCGAACGAATTATTTTTTTCGTAAAAATAACAAGTTTTTCATCATACCTGTTTATCTAAGGGAAATCCTTCTATTACTTATATAACCAAATAACATTAACAACAAAAATTAATTATAACAAGCAGAACACAAAAGTAATAACATAAGAAATAAACACACTATAAACTAAAAATCGTAAGACGAAAAAGATATTACAAGGATGACGTATACTGCACACTGATCGCTCAAAGACTGAAGAAACAGACCAAAGCTAACGACAGAAGACGGAGAGATTATCTGTATTTATTCCTCCAATATACGATGTATAAAGTTTTTGGAAATGTATACATTTCAGTGTAAGATGTCAAAGGACTGAGTTCTAAAATATCAGCGACTAAGTTAAACAAACCGCAGAGTGGCGGCCGTATCAGCTATGCCCGTGAACGTCACGGGCATGCACAAATTCTACCGTTTGGCGTGCCCGTGAACGTCACGGGCATGAGCGTTAAGTGGTTAATGTTTTTGTTATATTTCAACACGTTTAAGAAATTGTTCGCACGATTTTGAACTCAATTAATTTCCCAGACATGTCACTTATACAAATAGTTTTTAAGTCTATTTAGTTCTCTTTCAGGTACTATATTCAATTTTAAACGCTTGATGTGACTAAATGGTTGAACAATGTTCAATCAAACTAGTGGATTGCGAAATGGCACATCATCTACATCAAATCCAATGCAAGATTTTGAAGTTGTTTCTCCCCCAGATGATTCCATATCAAGCTTAGCATTTAGTCCTGCTTCTATTCAACAAAATTTTCTTGTTGCTGGCTCATGGGATTGTAATGTTCGTTGTTGGGAAGTTGAGCAATCTGGAAAAACAGTTCCCAAGTCAATGCAGTCTATGGCAGCCCCAATTCTTGACGTTTGTTGGAGCGATGTAAGTTTAATATCACTTTGACGAAAGAAATTAATCATATTTCAATCAGTATATGATATAAAAATATGATCAGAGAAGATATCACTGATTATTTTTGATAGTTGAAAATAAGTATTAATTGTTGGTACAATGTCAACTCATAAGACAGTAACTTTAATAACATATTTTACAAGGAAACATATTGAATCTGTATATGAAGATTTTGATCAAACTGTTGACCATCTTTCAAATGTCTTGGTAACTGGAGGATAAAAGCAATAGTTTTTTCCTTTCAAATTCTGTGCTCTTTGATAGAGAATTTTACTTAGCAAGAAAAGTTGTACAGGAGTTAATGGATTTGTTATTAACCCATTTGCATCATGCGCCTACTTAAGGTGCCGTGTCCAGGCATCTGCGACGTTCAACTGACGACTGGCCCATATCACCGCGTGTGGTCGGTTATATCTGCAGACAGTCGCGTGCTTGCGGAATATTCTGCGCTCAGTGACAGCAGAGTCGCGGCTCGCGGAATATTCCATGCCTGGTGATAGCAGACAGTCGCTGATCGCGGATTATTCCGCGCTATGATGCAAATGGGTTAGTGGTTATTATTTGGTGTTAAACTCTTTTTTGCATTGTGCAAAACTAAGTATTTTTATTTTTAATTTTATTTAATTTTTTTTATTTAAGTATTTTTTCAAGAACTACCACTCACGTAAGTTTCATAAAAATCGGTGTCTATAGGTTCGATATCTTTCCTTTTTGGTTACCTCAGTTATTTTTAAAACTTTAAAACCTTTTTCCTATGGCAGGATGGTACAAAGGTATTTATGGCATCTTGTGACAAAACAGCAAAATGTTGGGATTTGGCTACAGATCAAAGCATTCAAGTCGCAGAACATGATGCACCTATTAGAACTTGTCATTGGATCAAAGCAAGCACGTATTCATGCCTTATGACCGGCTCTTGGGACAAAACATTAAAGGTTAAATCTGTTTTACCATTTT
This sequence comes from Cerceris rybyensis, assembly GCA_910591515.1. Lineage (NCBI taxonomy): Eukaryota > Metazoa > Arthropoda > Insecta > Hymenoptera > Crabronidae > Cerceris > Cerceris rybyensis. The sequence continues at coordinate 404,321 of OU342796.1, read as the reverse complement.
AATTACTTATGTTCTTGCTATTTCAAGTTTTCTTAGAGTATAGGAATTATGTTATATTTACAATAGTATTTACTGAAAATGGCATGTTTAACATGACCAAGTAATAAATCAAATATTTGTGATCTACATATAAAAAAATTACATCATGGATTATAATGTTCTTCTTTCAGTAATTTTTTTACTTGTATTCAACGAAAACGCTATTAAAATCAAAAACTGAGCCGTAGTCTACTTTGTAGTCTATTTGTATAGTTTGTGCACGGTATGAAATCACTTGGTATGAGGTACGGGGCAAGGAGAGACTGCCCTCACACCGCCCATTCCTCACCCACCCAATCCTCACATATTTTCGATTCTTATGCGTGACTGTCTGAAGAAATGCTTAACGACGAAATAAGTGTGTAGTTTTCGGCTATCATTCCCCGAGCTGAGGTTTCAAGGGTCGATGTGATGGGAATAGGCGGTGCGAAAATAGTCTACCCTTATCCCGTGCCTCAAGCCAAATTACCATTTTCTTTGATTTGGATAAAGCTGCGGTGACGGAGAAACGTTGATTGAATTAAAATTATAGGTGCTGCTTATATCTGGAAAATTCAAATTATTGTTATTACTTTGTGCTAACTTGTTAATTATTAAAAATTTTCTTTCTGTCCAATGTCTAATTAGCATTAGATTAACTTCTTATAACTACTGTTAATAGGCTGTGTAATTTTATAAAATATATATTAAACATTCATCTTATATGAATCTAAATTCCTTTTTTTTTTAAACTTAAAATACCATACGTTTCATTACTTTGTTATTATCATTAAAAATTACATAGAACTTATTTTTCTTTTTTGATTTATTGAATACTAATGATTATGTAATGTTTTAGTTTTGGGATTTACGAACATCAAAACCAGCAATGACTCTCAATTTAATCGAAAGATGTTACTGCGCTGATGTTGTAAGTATAAATACATAATGTTTAAGTAATCACAGATAATATTCTAGGATTAGTTGAAGTTGCTTAGAATCATATGTTTACTACTTGTTAAAAATTAGTTTTTCTAATATATACAATTATTTGTAGGACTACCCAATGGCAGTTGTAGGGACCGCAGGCCGTGGTTTGTTAGTTTATCAATTAGAAGGAAGCCCTCGCGAATTTAAATCTGTAGATTTGAGTCTGAAGTATCAGTACAGATGTGTAGCTATCTTTAGAGATAAAAAGAAAGTGCCTACTGGATTTGCTATTGGAAGTACAGAAGGTCGTGTAGCGATACATCATTTAAATTTAAGTTCCAAAGAAAATTTCACTTTTAAATGTCATAGAACAAATGGGACACCAAATGGATATCAAGATATTTATGCAGTAAGTTTAGATTTAACTTGACTTTAATTCTTTAAAATATTAATTAAAGCAAAGACAATGCAACAAATAATTCAAATTTCTAATACTGTGATATTTTATACATTCATTTTTTGAAGTAGTATATGAATTACTTAACCATTTGAGACCCAGAGGTCTTTAAAAAAATCCAAGCGCCGCGATAGTGCTGCTTTTATTTCATGTCGAGAAAAGTCGCCCATGTCGTTTGTCTTTATCTATATATATATATTAATTTGTATACTGCGGCTCGGCGGACCTGGCACCTCGGCGGCGGAGCTTCTCTTTTTCAACCGCATATTCGCACCATTTTGTTTCTTGGAATCCATTCGATCAGCCTCTTAAAGGAAGCACCCGCCAAAGTCGTAGCACTCAAATATTCTTACTAGTTTGGCTGGAGGAGCGAAACATTGTATTACAGGTAACCCTCCTATAACACGGTAGATACGTTCCTAAAAAATGCCGTGTTGTATGAGACCCAGAGCAAGTACAAAAAGAGGGGTTACGTTCCGAAAACATATTAAAAACAAATTTTTTTTTTAATTCTACATAAACAACTTAATTTTTATTAAAAATATATAAATGTATGTGCAACACAAAACAAAAAATATTATTTTAATTTGATTCAACTATAATTTAATAAATTTCTTCATCGTCACTGTTCAGTATAATCAATCGAGAACGTTTTTTTGGTGGAATGATATCGCCTTCAATTTCAGAACTTTTTTCTTCATTTAAAGTTTTCGTATTTTCTTTCCTCTTTAAAAAATCTGTAATTTTACTTTGCTTTCTGGTTCTTACCGGATCTATGTTAATTTTTCCTTAATATTTTAAAGACGAAAAAGCTGTTCTTTGACACACCGTGGCTCGACGCAGACTGTCGATCAGCAGCGTGAAATACTTTTGTTTTCAAGCCACGGAGATGAAATCAAAATAGTTTATGCCACACTATCTTTAAGACGGCAAGCCTCGTCGCGGCTATAGAAGTACAGTGTTGTATAAAGCTTTTTGCAATTTTCTTACCATGTTACAGCGAAACCGTGTTATAGGATACCGTGTTGTAGAAGGGTTTCCGCAATTCATAAATCGTGTTATAGCGAAACCGTGTTATAGGATGCCGTGTTGTAGGAGGGCTACCTGTACATTGTTTCTCGTCGCGCGCTCCGTTTCATCAAGGAGAATCTCCCCATGTGGTGGGGGTAATTCTGCCGGAGTTTATCCTGTTTTTACTATAGAGATGTTAGAAATCTGGTGCCTACGCCGATGTCCTCACTGTTGCCACCCAAATCGCGTTGTCTCCCTTGCTTCGATCTGCAGCGTTCTCTCGCTTTGTCTTTTAGTTCGATTTGTATGCGTAGCTCTTTTAACGAATCGCGAGGTAGAACGTCAAGTGCCTTCGTGTACATGTGACAAGAGGCATGACGCTTGATGCCTGGCGAATCAGACTTTGCTGAAACAGACTTACCTCCTAGGTGCCAGGTCTGGCGAGCCGCACGGTAATAGGTAACAACGAAATACAAATTGTATTATTTGGATTACTTATATACAGAAAAAGTTGCGATGCAACAGATATGCGTGCGAAATATTGAGCGCGTTTCGTTACATTGTAGTGCGTCGTCAGTTGTACGCATCGTTCAAATGCCTTGCATTTTTTCGGCATCAAATCTGAAGAGCGCAAAAGCGGCGCGTGGCACTCAAACGGTTAAATAAGATGAAATTATTATATTATTCAATAATATTTGTACAACCAATTAGTATTGTCGTAGTTTTTGAAAAATTTAAATATCATAGTCATAAATGATTGGAAAATTTAACCAATTTTAATGAATAGATATTAAGGGTGTGCAGGCTGTGCCATGTGCCGGGTACCCGACGCCTCGGGTCGGGCCGAAGAAAGTCGGTCGGGCTCGGGCGGGTACCCGACACACTCGGGCCTAGGGGAACCCGACTGATTTCGGGCGGCCCGACTGGTCTCGGGCGGCCCGACTAGTCTCGGGCCGCCCGACTGATCTCGGGTATTTCGTCTGCTTCGGGTCAAGATGGCGGAATCGAGGCTGTTCGGTGTAACTCTTACGCTGCATGAGCGTGTCTCGCACTGAATCGCCGGTATCATGGAGCGTGAGAGTTACACCGAACAGCCTCTAGTCTGCCATGTTGGCCCGAAGCAGACGAAATACCCGAGATCAGTCGGGCGGCCCGAGACTAGTCGGGCGGCCCGAGACCAGTCGGGCCGCCCGAAATCAGTCGGGTTCCCCTAGGCCCGAGTGTGTCGGGTACCCGCCCGAGCCCGACTGACTTTCTTCGGCCCGACCCGAGCCCGACGAGCCGGGTATTTGCACACCCTTAATAGATATATAAGATAACGTGGTAATCCTTGTTTTTGTAATTACTAGGTTAATGATATCGCATTTCATCCGGTTCATGGTACTGTAGCTACAGTTGGAGGTGATGGAACATTTGGTTTTTGGGATAAAGATGCAAGAACAAAATTAAAATCGTCAGAGCCAATGGAACAACCCATAACACGTTGCTGTTTTAACCACAATGGTCAAATATTTGCTTATGCAGTCTCGTATGACTGGTCCAAGGTACTAATATTTTTTAATAGAAAATGTTCTTTTTGTGTAGACGAAAATAAGATTTTGATAGAAACAAGAATTGACTCTCATGAAATAAAGAAAATTTTTACATCATTATGCAATTGCACAATATGATAAATTAAGTATACATCAAATATAAAGGAAACTTCGTACAAAGATTTTCAATAAAAAAGCAAAGAATATTTATATAAACAAGAAAGTAAATAATTTATCATTATGTTTTAATGTTACAGGGCCATGAATATCACAATCCTGCGAAAAAAAATTCCATATTCCTGAGGCCATGCTACGATGAATTGAAACCTAAGGCTTCGCCGTAGTTGGAGATATTTTTACGTATTTGTAATTTATGTGAAATAATTTTCTTGTTGAAGATTATGTATGATTGTATTATTTAGAATTGTACTGACCAACAAAAATTTTTGAATACATGAAAGCACGTGAAAACTGATGAGTCGTTGAATACAACACTGGCAAACTTGAATGCATTATCATAAATAACTGTATTATTTCCTAATTTCTTGGCACATTGTTACTATTATAATACAGACGGAAATAATTCTAGCTTTTGTAATCATAGATTTGTTATACGTTTTAAGACTTACTGTTCATATCTGAAGTATTATCATAGAAATCAATAATCAAGTATCTTTAGTTATATCATTTTAATGTTTTGTAACAATGTTTTAATAAAGTATTTGAAATCTATTAAATTTGGAATTTATTGAAGTAATATAGTTTGAAGTTGGATATAAAAAATATTTACACTTTTTAAATATATCAACCCTTTGCGGTCGTATGTCTTCTCTCAGCCACCACAGCAAGGAACCATGCAAATCCTATACTGTGTTCATTCATTTATCAGTTTACACTTTCTCTAGACGAACCTAAATGCCTAAGGAACCTATTCACGAACCAATTCGATACTCCTATCAATTGGAGATAACGAAATCCAATCTAAACAAAAGCTGTCACCCCGCACTCGCCATGCAAGATGCTGCGCTGTGGCGAGTCAGTCGCCTTTTGAGCGTAAAGAAATCGACAACGTTCGGCGATACCTTGTAGAATTCCAAAGAATATTGTATAAATTGAGTTTAACAGTAACAAGACATTCTCGCTTGTTAAAATATTTCAAAATAATACTCCAAAATGACAAAAAGAAAGTTACCGCAAGAAGTGTTCTGTGAAACTGAAAATAGCGGTGAAGAGTTTTATTTTGACCCCTTCAATACAGACTCTGAATATAAGGCGTCAGCTAGAAGAGAGAACAGGACGCCTATGACACATTTTATGTTTTTTCCGAAAATTGGTGGGACAACTGGTTGGTGGTTGTCGTGATGGAGCACAATCAAAACTAGGAAAACCATCGACCTCAGATAAGGAGGAAAGACTGAATGGAAAACCACATATTGTGGCATTGTGAAGACGTAAAAAGTAAAGATTGCGCAGTATGCAGGGTCGACAAGCTGTAATGGGCTCAGTCAGCGGTTCCGAGTTACGCCCCGCTCAGCTAGCAGGTGGCGATAGTGACACTACTCACACATACACACCGAATTGAAGAATTTCAAATACACTAGCAAGAGAGAATCGGTGCGATTCTGTTACCGCGAGTAACTCGCTCAAGACGAAAACGTGTAGCCAAAAGAATTCTAGACATAATTATTATTTATTTCATAGTTCTTATACTTATTATAATTATTAAAATACTGTTATAATTTAAGTTGTTTCCCTTTTTAAGTATGAAACAAAGGAAGAAACGTTCGGTTATTTTCTGTAAAGAAAACAGAGGTTAGAAAGTGTATGTGTTCCTATGTACACCTATGTATATTATAATTCTTTTTTATTGTGAATGTTAATAAAAAATAGTTAATTGAAACATAACGTTGTTATTTTAATTTAAAAATAAAATTGTAAAGAAAACAAGGCCAACTTTAGAATATAATCACTGTATATTAAGGGTGTGCAAATACCCGGCTCGTCGGGCTCGGGCGGGTACCCGACACTCTCGGGCCTAGGGGAACCCGACTAGTCTCGGGCCGCCCGACTAGTCTCGGGCCGCCCGACTGATGTCGGGTAGTCCGACTGATCTCGGGTATTTCGTCTGCTTCGGGGCCAACATGGCGGACTAGAGGCTGTTCGGTGTAACTCTTACGCTCCATGAGCGTGTCTCGCACTGAATCGACGGTATCATGGGCGTTAGAGTTACATCGAATAGCCTCGAGTCCGCCATCATTGGCTCGTAGCAGACGAAATACCCGAGATCAGTCGGACTACCCGACATCGGTCGGGTTACCCGAGACCGGTCGGGTTTCCCTAGACCCGAGTGTGTCGGGTACCCGCCCGAACCCGACCGACTTTCGTCGACCCGACCCGAGACCGACGAGTCGGGTATTTGCACACCCTTAGTAAACATACATCTAAAGTTCACAAAAGAACTACTAAATCTTGTTTATACTTCGTAATCTTGCATGTTATGTATCCCTGATCTTTCGACGGAAATTAATTCCGACCAGTACGATACCCATGTCCAAATTTAATACGATCGCAAAGGGTTAAACCATGAATTGACTAGAGGCCATGATTAAGGTGACCAGATTTTTAGACGGGCAAAGCGGGACAACTCTGAAGGAGCCGGGGGGGGGGGGGGGGGGGGGGTATCAACAAAAATTGTGTATCAACAGAATAAAAATAATATCGTAATATTTTTTTATTTTTAACAGAAATATATAAATAAATGACTTACCTTAATTTTCTATGGTAAGTAGCAGATTTGTAATATTTATTTGTTTAATTAGCTTGCTAGCACGCAGTACGAACACGAAGTATATCATCTGAGAGACAAATACAATGTAACTGGGTAGCAAAAGCAATATGTTAGTCGTCGTAGCCCGTAGGATTCTTAGAACGCAAAACAAATTGAAGGATTCTTAGAAAGCAAAACAATGATTTTCATAAATATAAAATTTAACTTAATTCTAAAAGTCGGGACTTTTGAAAAACGTCGCGGGACGCGGGACAAATTGTGAAAAATCGGGACTGCCCGCCAAAAGCGGGACGTCTGGTCACCTTAGCCATGATGTTCTATGTGTATTTCATTCTTATGCATCACAATATGTACAGGGTGTTTCAAAAATATTTGTCATGGCTTTCAGGGGTTGTTCTACACCTCTGGATCGATGGAGATTTGCGAAAAGAACTTGCCGCAAAATTCGGGAAAGGGTAGCAAATTTTTTTTATTGGCTCATCCTATTCGTCTTGTTACGTAGGTAAAATGTCTGAGAGGAACCATGGGTCAGAAATGAACCGTTCTCTCGCAAATTAACTTGTAATTGGGTCTTCCGATTAAAATTTCGCCGATAGTTAAAGCAGAGGCGACGTAAACGAAGCTAGAAAATAGGGCACTGTGTCACCGAACCAGAAGAGAAGTGTAAGTGTTTATACTCTTCTTCCCGGGTGGGCCCTTGAGTGAACCCGACACCGAACGCAGGTCATTGACATTTTCTAGTCTTTTTCTCTCTCTTCAATTATGTTGCCTCTGTTTCAACTATTGGAGCTAGCAAGGGTATCTCATGTGTTTCCTTTCGAAAGGTCGGCGACTCGAAGGCTGTCGTATGGGCGAAATTTTAATTGTAAGGCCCAATTAAAAGTTAATTTGTGAGAGAACGGTTCGTTTCTGACCCATGGTTCCTCTCAGACATTTTGCCTACGTAACAAGACGAATACGATGAACCAATATAAAAAATTTGCTACCCTTTCCCGAATTTTTCGGCAAGTTCTTTTCGCAAATCTCCATCGATCCACAGGTGTAGAACAACCCCTGAAAGTCATGACAAATATTTTTGAAACACCCTGTACGTATACAAACGAAAGCAGTAGAGGGAGAAAGAAAAGAATATTTTTATGGGGGCAATTTTAGAGAGTATATGTGGACCGATATGTAGTCTACTTGTGTTGCATAAGTAAAATAGATAAGTTCTTAGGCACATTAAAGTTGGCCTTTCGGTCTTCAGGGAGCATAATATGAGCGACAATCCTCATCCGCATTATCATTTTCGTTGTCTACATACCAAAAAATTACAACGTCGATTATAATGCTCTGCTTTCTGAATTGTTTTAAATCTTCATCAACTTCTGTCCTTTAAAATTCTTCAAGTTCGGATAATTCTTTATAATTATACATGTTTGTTATAATGGACTCTATCGTCAGATCTGACTCACTGTATGGCGTGGAGATCTGGGGATGGGTCGAGAACCTAAGAATAGAGTGTTGACAAGCTCGCTGTGTGAAGATGGCCATGGGAATTGCCATAAACACCCTGGCCTACATCTGGAAAATCGAAGCGGGAAGGTGAAGCACAAAAATCATGGTCAGAATGAGAGCGTGTAGATACATACTGGACGTCCTGAGCATGAAAAGAGACAGATAGCCAAGGATCTGCCTTAGGGGGGAGGTTGTCAATCCGGATAAAACGAGGATCCGTAGCACCAGGTTAAAACTGGGCGGGTAATGCGATCCTTGCTCCGCCAGTGAGGTCCAAACAGCGGCCGAGCTGGGGAGTATTGTGTAGGCACTGGAGTCAACGCTACTCCAGCCCATCGTCTTCGGGTGGAACCGGTCATCCTCCTGCTGAGGACTTTCCTAACGTTCCTAGGGGGGAGGTCAGCGGTATCCTCAATAACCGACCTTCGAACTGGGGTAAGCAGATGCAAAGAGCAATGATCGAGATGGAGATATCTGGCTCCATTTCTGATATTTTGAATGAGGTGGACCCTACTGAGATTAAGGAGAAGTTTGAAAGCGGCCTAAAAACCTGAGGACAGAAGAACGTGAAGAAGACTGTCACAAGATCGAGACCTCTACGTATAACAGCTATTATAAGCACTGGACTGAAAAAGACATGGAAGGAGCCGCCACATACTGGAACAATCAGCAGATAGATGGTTGGATGAAGGAGACATGGGCCAAATTCTGCTGTGGTAACGTTAGTAGAGCTGGAAAAAAAGGTTACACGAACTGGAGCTGCCGAGTCTGTATGACAGACGAAGAAACTATAGAGCACATATGGAGGTGCACCGCTGCACATGAGAAAATCAGCCGACGCTAGGTAGAGGCTGTCAAGACATGGAAAGGCAGTCTGAACAAGGGAGATTTCACTCAGTTAATCATTCAAACCCTCAGGGGTGATCCCAAGAGGGAACTCTGCACCTAAACAATAGCTTTCGAAAAATTGTGCAGGGAATAGTTCAGCAACAAAGGGTCCAAACGTAGTGAACAAGAGTGATGACTGAATCTTTTGATAATATTACTAAGATTCATTTTTTATGTATTGTATATATATATAAATATATTACATGTAGTCTAAGTAACCATGTATACCTTGAAAAGGTGTGCAAAAGGTCCCACGGACCATACCTCTTGCACGAATAAATAATAATAATTATACATGTTCGTTACAATTAACCTTAATTCGCACGGCAACGGTTCATTTCTGACCCCATGGTTCCTTTCAGAAATTTTGTCTATGCAACGAAATTAATACAATAAGCCAATCAAATGTTCGATCTTAATTTTCAACACTCCCGAATTATACGGTTTGGTTCTTTCAGAAGTCATCAGAAGTGTCTATCTTCCAGAAGGTGTAGAACAGTGTAGAATAACGCCTGATAAATGGGAGGATATAATCTTGAAACACCCTGTACAGTTTCATTTGGGATCTGAAATCTTCAAAATAAGAAATGTTTCCTGAAATTATATTTGCAGTCTCACGTATTTCTTATTTTTGGGGTCTAACTGGTAATGATGGAAAAAGTGCCCCCAAACAAATTAATCTTGAGGTATACTCAGGTATACTATTCGAAGGTAGTTCTATGCATATTCAGAACAAAAAATTTATTTTTATGTTTTCAGATTTTAATTTTTTTTATATCATTATTTACAGAAATTGGTAAAACTACTTCTACTATTCTATTATAATCATCATAGTAAATGTTTATAAAGAGAAAAATAATTGTTTAAATATGCGAAATAATTCTAATTTATTTATTTTAAATCAAACTTTTGTCGATACGGTACCTACTACACATAAAAAGGTGTGTACATAGAGAGAATTTTTTGACGTACACTATGGCAAATACATCGTGGCATCATCGCATCCAATCGCATCATTCAACCTACTCTAACCTATAAATACAAATGAGAATTTGACAGTTATTAGAGTTGAGACGTTTTTTTGAAAACGACAAATGACAAATTTGTGAAAAAAAAACTCTCGAAAGAAATTTGAAAGCAGTGGAGATTCTCAATAAAGGGAAACTAAAAAAACAAATCAGAAATTTAACTCATTCTAGTGGACAAGCCGAACATCCAAAATGATCCAAAACATCCAAAACCATTGAGCACCATTGAGTGTTTGCCCCTATAATGGGGTATATTTATCAATGTTGAGCATACATTTCAATGTTGCCATTGCAATGTTCCCGCGGCAATATTGCGGCAATGTTGCTGCAATATTCTAGTCTGTCTGGGTAATTATGGTGAAAATCACGGTACACGGTCCACTTAAACATTGAATAACTAAAAAGTACCGAAAAGTACCTGGCTGAAACTTCGCAGGTATATTCCTTAGACTATGTAGAAGTAATTAACGCAAAGATTTTGTGCGCATATCTGTGCAATTCTTTGTTATAGCTGTTGAATGTTTGCTGGACAGTCCGCCTATCGAAAAAGGCTTTTGTAGGATCTTGTTCATTAAATATCTTTTTAATATAAAGTCCAATAAGAAAATGTCTTATACAAAAGTTTCTTTATTTTTCCTGTACAATGAACGTCTATAAAAAAATCTACCGATTTTTGTATAAAACATTAAGTTGATCTTTAAATAACATTGAAGAAATATAAAAAAAAAAAAATAGTATAACACCAATATTCTTTCCACGATATTATGAAATTTTTGTATAAAACATTTTTCTCTGAAATGAACGGTTGTCGAGTTATTATTTTTTTCCACCTAGATGGTCGATTCGTTCCACTGTGCAATGTTGCGGCAATATTGCGGCAATGTTGCAGCAATGTTACGGCAATGTTGCGGCAATGTTGCGGCAATGTTGCGGCAATGTTGCGGCAATGTTGCGGCAATGTTGCGGCAATGTTGCGGCAATGTTCCGTTGCAATATTGCCACTGCAATGTTGCCAATATTGTGCAAGATTCGCAATATTGCTGCAATATTCCAGTCTGTCTGGGCGTATGTCTGGCAGGCGCTGGCTCTTAGTCTACAACGTTCGCAATATTCCTGCAATATTCCCGCAACGTTCGCAATATTCCTGCAATATTGCTGCAACGTTCGCAATATTCCTGCAATATTGCTGTAATATTCCCGGCAATATTGCCGCAATATTCCTGTAAGCTACAAAGAGGCAGACATAGGAATATTGCAGCAATGTTGCGGCAATATTCCCTGCAACGTTTAATGTTGCACGGCAATATTGCTGCAATATTCCAGTCTGTCTGGGTATATAATGATTGCAAAAAATTATTTGTTTAAACAATATACTAAAATTGCGAAATTTCTGTTAACTTTTCGTTTGTTTTTCGTACTAAATATTGTTCTTTTCTCGTGTAAATTTATATGTGTAAACGCCAAAATTTGAGAGCTATTTTCACCCCTTCAATGTGGGCGACATCAGATATAAAAAACACGTGTCAAATATTTCTTCGAGATCTATCTACTACATCATTTTCCTCAAAATCGGCGTCTACGGGTTCGGTATGCTCCCTCGTGAGTTAAAATGCGCATTGAAAACTTCGATCTGAAGTGTACCACTGCTTTGTGTACGGAAAGTACGATAACATGTTTATTCTTTTAACCACGTTATATTTTCAACGAAAAAATAATGTTCTAAGCTTTATTCATTTATTAAAAATTTTCCGCCCAAAAAATCGGAAAAAAATCAAAAGTATGTGCACCATTGGGTATAATATCTGTGATTTTGTCAAAATTGTGTATGAAGCCAAACAGGAAAAGACGGGCAAAAATTGTAAAATATGTTTCATCCTGTAACTACCCTTACGATAGGGTAGCAGATTTAAACTTTCCAGGAAGGATATTTTTTAAAGAGAACAATCGAATGATATGCCTCATGGTTAATTTTCCCAGCTAGACCCTTTACTCTTTTATTACGAAGTAAAGTAAAAGAAGAAAAGTAATACGCTCTTTGGCATAATATTCTGAAACAAATTTTTAGTGAAGCTAAAGGATAGGTATTATGGTATTATCGTGTGTTATTTTCGATTTTCCTAGAATTCATTCAGACATTTTTTGGCAAAAGAAATAATTAGCCATTTGCTATTGTAGTAAAACTGTATGTCATGCGATGTATTTAGACTACGGCTGTTTGTATAATATATTGCGAACGAATTTTTGGAAAGTACTTTCCGTACACCGTAATTTCTCGTGCCAGGCATAATTTACAATTACAGATTTTCTGGAGATCGTATGTGTTTCAAAAGAGTATCACAGTCTTCCGAATTTTTAAATTCTCAGTATTCTTTCGTAAGAACGAACCGCATGAGGGGACAGTTGAACTCGTTATAAAGTTGGCTTAGTGTGTGATCTCTTATACTTCTTCAGCTCACTACAGTAAACCCTGGATATATGCACAGAATTCGGGACCGAAACTGTGGAGTTACGAAGTGGTGGTTTCTATTTTGTGTTTACGTTCTGGCTCCAGCCGAGCGTGAACTTAGAAAAGAACAGACAGTAGAAGAGACAGAGAGATCTAAGCTATAGGGGGACCGGCCCGATCGTGTCCATGAGCCAATACTAATCGAAGGACTGAACTTTTCCGTTTTTGATTATTTTTCGTTAAAAACTTCGCTATCGTGTTTGTGACAATTTTGTGATTAAAATGATACCAAACACGACATAATTTGAGCAACATTTACTTAATATTTAAATCGCTTATTTGCTATATAGATAATTCAAACATGTCGTGTTTGGTATCATTTTAATCAGAAAAAACTCACAAATACGTTAACGAAGTTTTCAAAACAAAAAATTTGAAAATGGAAAAGTTCAATCCTCCAATTAGTATTAACTCAGCGATAGGTTCGGGCCGGTCCCCCTGTACGTTGGGCCTCTCTGTCTCTTCTACTATCTGTCTTTTTCTAAGCTCGGCACTCGGCTCGAGCCGTGAGATAAACACAGTGTTAACATTCAGCTACGACCAGTGCATATAAGTTTTGCACAGGGACGCTATAGCAGTGCATATATAGAGTTTGGTAACTATTCAATGTTTACGAATTTAGAAAGGGGTAAGCAATGGGACAATGCCCCCCCCCCCCCCACTCTAGAAGATGAAGGGGTTGATGGAACCGAGACTCGTCTTCGATGCACACGCGATTGACGGCGATGAGTCCGTTTCTACGAACGTTTTAAGGAGCATTCTTTGCTCCATGCACGAGCTGATGAAACAAATTTTTACGATGCCTAAAGTTTGTTAAATGCCTGTGCTATGGAGAGACACGTTCCTCAAAACGTTTATACATACATACGAACAGAGTCATCGCTGTCACAGTTTTTATCCTTTATCCTTTGCATCTTCGACGGGGTGGTTTTTCACTGTTTTCCGCTTTTTAAATTCGCGGTCAACTTGAGCTGTATGAAAATACCGAATTGTTATTCACGTCAATAAAAGCACAGCAGTATCGACAGGTGTGCAATGTTTAAATGCACTGTGCTGTGTTTACGTCGCTGCTCCAATTGAGCGCCGAACTTAGAAAAGACAGTAAGTATAATTCAAACCATATCGTGTTGGGTATCATCTTAATCAGAAAAATTTCACAAACCGGAGGATAAAACTTTTCCATTTTTGATATTCCATTTTTTCGCAAATTTCGATAACGTATTTGTGAAATTTTTCTGATTAAGATGATACCCAATACGATATGCTTTGAATTATACTTACTGTCTTTTCTAAGTTCGGCGCTCAATTGGAGCAGCGACGTAAACACAGCGCAGTGCATTTAAGCATTGCACACCTGTCGACACTGCTGTGCTTTTATTGACGTGAATAACAAGTCGGTATTTTCATACAGCTCAAGTTGACCGCGAATTTAAAAAGCGGAAAACGGTGAAAAACCACCCCGTCGAAGATGCAAAGGATAAAGGATAAAAACTGTGACAGCGATGACTCTGTTCGTATGTATGTACAAACGTTTTGAGGAACGTGTCTCTCCATAGCACAGGCATTTAACAAACTTTAGGCATCGTAAAAATTTGTTTCATCAGCTCGTGCATGGAGCAAAGAATGCTCCTTAAAACGTTCGTAGAAACGGACTCATCGCCGTCAATCGCGTGTGCATCGAAGACGAGTCTCGGTTCCATCAACCCCTTCATCTTCTAGAGGGGGGGGGGGGGGGGACATTGTCCCATTGCTTACCCCTTTCTAAATTCGTAAACATTGAATAGTTACCAAACTCTATATATGCACTGCTATAGAGTCCCTGTGCAAAACTTATATGCACTGGTCGTAGCTGAATGTCAACACTGTGTTTATCTCACGGCTCGAGCCGAGTGCCGAGCTTAGAAAAAGACAGATAGTAGAAGAGACAGAGAGGCCCAACGTACAGGGGGACCGGCCCGAACCTATCGCTGAGTTAATACTAATTGGAGGATTGAACTTTTCCATTTTCAAATTTTTTGTTTTGGAAACTTCGTTAACGTATTTGTGAGTTTTTTCTGATTAAAATGATACCAAACACGACATGTTTGAATTATCTATATAGCAAATAAGCGATTTAAATATTAAGTAAATGTTGCTCAAATTATGTCGTGTTTGGTATCATTTTAATCACAAAATTGTCACAAACACGATAGCGAAGTTTTTAACGAAAAATAATCAAAAACGGAAAAGTTCAGTCCTTCGATTAGTATTGGCTCATGGACACGATCCGAAAGTATCATGTTACACTTCCCCGTCGCTGAATGTGGCGGCTCGCCGAGGGGGATCCCCCTATGTGGTGGGGATGCTCGCGATGCAGTTATCGAGGGCCCCTCCTTGTGCATATAACCAGGGAATACTGTATATGTTTTTATATCTTGAATCTAACGGTTCTTCTACGGAAAGCGTATGGAGGACGCTCGAAGGATTTGCATTCAACTTGACATGTTAATTTTTTTATTAAATTGATATACAATCAGACTGATTGTTATATACTATACCGTATATAACTAATCCCCAATCTCTTAATATTCTATCCAATAGAAGACGTATATGGAGCCTCTACACTATCATCACAGGCCCTAATTAGTGTCTATTGTAGTCTTTCAATGAAGACGCTGCAGTCCTAGAAATGTCAGCTTACGATGCTGCACACGTGATTTTCAGTTATTCGTAGTGCGGTTCAATTAAATATTTGGAAAATTCGAAAAAATTAGTACTGTTAATTTTATCATTTGACTACTGTAAAATAATATTACTTTCGTTAGAATAATACATTTTTTTGTATCGATGGTGTTTGATGTTACAAACATAATTCTAGTCTTTAATTTTTCCAGCGTTAGATTTCATTCTTCTGGCTGTGTGAATCGTTGTACTCTGATTTTGGATATGTATATGTACGTACTAAAAAACTCTGATATTCCTCAAACTGCAATTACAAAACACTAATATCCATGCAGCTTGTATTATACTGTTAAAAGAGAGGAACATGAATTTTTTTTATACAAAAAAGAGATGACAATACCAAGGTTTTGTATATAATAAAAGAATGCAACCTTTTTTTATAAGAAATACAACATTTAGTTTATTCTGCGAATTCCTAAGCAATAATTCCCTAACGATATCGTGGAAGGAGTTCGATAACTCTAAGCTTCTCCAACGAATATTGTCCCATTCGATGTGTTTACAAAATTAATATTCGTACCATTGTAAACTTTATTATCTTTTACAGGTTGAAGTAAGGTGATGAGTAGCAAGGAAGGTTTCAGGATCGGAAAGGAGGATGTGTTGGCTAAATTCTGGTTACTGATAGGGAAACGAAAAGGAAAAAAGTTAAACGACTTCCTTTTTTAACATCACATTTCTCGAATGATTAATATTAAAACGATATCAATTAGTGATCAGTACTATCGATTAAGAATTAGTTTATAATTATTAATACTAATAGTGTACAACCATACGTTATCGTTTTGCGGGCAGAAGAATAGGGTCGTAAATTTATTTTATGTTTTAGGCTCGTATCTGTTTCTTGAATTTCGGTCCATCTTTCTTTCTCTCTATCTCTCTCTCTCGCTCTCTCATGCGCACGATATTCTCTCACAGAAATACATACAAACATAATCCAGAAAGCAAGCAACACGCACGAAATAGAGAAACTCTTATCGGTTCTTGCCTTTTCGCTTAACACATTTTTTTTATCGAATTGGCTGACGAAAAGAGCTGTAGTTTTTAACCGTAATTATGTTACATTTATTCCAACCCGCTGTTTTCTTTCAACGATGAATTACATCGAATCCTTATTTCTTATCTTAATCATAAAGTCCTTAACTAAAGGGGTCTGGCTAAGTCTTCCTTTCGTCGGGAATTATCGTTAAGCTCTGCATCCCCTTCCAAGACCATTCAACAAAATAAACTCTAGCAACGAATCATCAGTAATTACATCGTTAATTATACGTATATACATACGCCTCCAATTTTAATATGTATATAGCGGAGTAAACATTTATATTCTAGATCTTGAGCGACGATCAGGCGTTCATCATACTTTATGATCGTTCGTGGATTTTTTCTCTTTCTTCCTATTGTTTGCCCATTCTTCTTTCCTCTTCCCTGTTTGACCTCTACACTTAGTGGCGCACAATTTTCGTAGTTTTATGAAATCTTAGGCAAAGCCAAATCCTTCGCTACATTCGTGTATCGCTTTTAATAAATTTGTACGAAGTTTGTCATATGTTTCATACACAGGTAGATCCAATTGATTAAAACTGAAAAGATATCGAAAGATGAATTAAAAAGATTGTGTCATTCTATTTATTCTCGCATGTCAACTTTTTGACTGCCGATTTTTGTAAGTTCAAGCGCTTCGCATCAGCAACATGCGGTCCGCAGATGAGATCGTTGAGGACTAAATACTTTTTCGTACAGTATGGACATAAAATAGACACAATTGCCGAACATACATAAAGATCATAGTAAATAACAAAAGCCTTTGCCGTATGCGTATTTGTATCCATAACAGTCAAAGGGTTAAAGAAAGTAAATCTACTTATATATAGTTTTATAGTGTGAATGAATAACCGAAGTTAATTATTAGTTGAACTTACCAAGTATGAGCTGAAGGTAGTCTATCAGTCGATCTATCTTCACGGTGAATTTGGAACTTTTGTACACCATTCATTCCTTCTAGAGCTGCAAAACCTTGTAAGGGTACCTTTGATGTACCAGTTACAAATTGCAAGAACTTTGCTCTGTCCGCTTGATCGAAACCTCGTAATGCACGCCAAAACCATTGGATCTGTATAGTTACGCGAAATACAACGACATGAAATACAAAGAATAACAATTATTCAGATAAAATAAATGAAATATTTAAAATAAATGACACTTATAGAATTACTTAACACGTTGACCGACAGTCAAAATTCATGAGGCGTTTACGTTGTGTCACAGTGACATTTTGTGTTATATGCTTTGATATTGTTGTGGGATTGCCAGTATATGTATTAGAGTTAATAATTTGATTAATTAATGCCTTTAATTAAATTGCGGGTATAGGCGCCCTGTCACATTGAATCACTCCAAGTTATAGAATTATGTACATACGACGGCTACAGCCGTCATTTGTCCGTCAACGTGTTAATTTTAATACATTGAATGTCATGGGGGAATCGGTGGCAGGTGTTAACTTTAATGAAGTTCATAGCAACTTTTAAACAATGTTAAAAAATCCACTAATACTCTTGTGGATAAAATGTGACGGTATGTCGGAACGTGATTATTTTTATTTTTAACGGTTTGAATTCCATACAGCGTGATCATACTGTTAGTTTTTGTCATAGAAAACACTCGCTATATTTGAACGCTGTGGATAAATTAGGCTAAGATTCGAACAATTAATGTTTGGACTTTATAACGATATGGTTTTACTTCATTATAAAAAGACGAAACAGATGAAATATGACCAACATTCAGTGTGTAAAAGAAGTACCTAGTAACCCTTTCACTATGATAAAATTTCATCAAAAAGCGTTACAGTCATACAAACAGATATAAATAACAAACGAGATAGCTGAGATGTGAATTTCTTAAAACTTTAGTAAAATTTCATAGATTGCCTACAGAAGTACTTCACACACAATTTTGAAATACCCTGTACATATGAATGAATGTTTCGTAATACCTATAAAATTGTGGAAATTCTAGTTAGTATCGCGTAGCATTAATATTCTTTCGTTAAATATGATCGTAAATATGTTTCATGGTTCGATATACTTTGTTCTATTACCCTGTATCAATAGGTTCTGTGTAATCTGTTATTTTGCCATTTTAAATAAACTAAATAATATGATTGTAACAAAAATATGTGGAGAATTTTAGTTAAAATTTAGCAAGTGTATTCTTCTGTGAATATAACGTATAATAAATTAGCAGATTATATAAAACTATATATACTTGTAAGGAAGTTGCACTGTATTTGTGATATTCAGTGTTTGCTTTAAGATCTTCAATATCTACATTCGGCAGCCCACTAATTAGTAACTCAAGTTCCTGTTCGTTAAATATGGAGATCAGTCGCTTTGGAATAATATCATAGAAACCTTCCAGGAATGCATTCAGTCTGCAAAATAAAAGGGAAAATAATTAACAATTGATATAGACTAATAAGTCTACAGTCCACAGCTCGGAATGAATAACAAACAAGAAAAGTTTGTTAGTTCTCATAAAAACGTTGGATATCAATTTTTTTTATTGGTGAAAGAGTGTAAACCGCCCAAAAAATTTAGGGCGATCCAACATATTTTGACGAATACCTCGAAAACAATGCGAGATAGAGAAATTGTGAAAATTGACGAAATTAGTATCGTTTTATGACGAATTTAACGATATAAATTATTTTGTTAAATATCTATTTGTTTAAACAAAATGCTAAATTCGTCACAACATGGTGCTTGTTTCGTCAATTTACACAATTACTCTATCTTACAAAGTTTTGAGGAAATCAGTAAATAATATCTCGGAATGTTCCCTTGTTAATCATAATAAGTCTCTGTTTGGACGATAAGCAAATCAATTGTTTTAAATTCATAATGTGCGGTGGCAACATGCTGTAGATATATCAAAAAAAAAAAACGTAAAAAAGGTTATTAATATTTTGAACTTATATTTTGTTCCCATAATTTTGTAAATGCTATTTTTATTTCATGCTTATTTATTCACATGTATTGTAAAGTGTACTTTATTTAGAATGGAGTAAAGAATGGAATAAAAACGATACTATTTACTATGTTTGAGGAAGTTAAAATTCAAAAAATTGCATAAGTTTTCGAACTTACTGTTTACGAATTGCTCCTGTCATTTTCATCTGACACACGAGTCGAATGTATTCCAACTTTGTTTCTTCTGTGACAACAATATTACGTCCGTTTGGTATTAAATCTCGTACATCATTGACACCAAACTCATTTACCTGCAATTATTAAGTTTTTAATGATGTATTGTTAATTTTTATCACTAACTTCTGCCTAGCCGTTCTGGTGCATCTGCATCATGAGATGCATGTTCAATATGTACAAGCAATATTGTTGAAGTGAATTAAAAAAGAAAGAATTCAAATTAAATTTTATACTATTTGATTTTGTCACTATATGAAACATGTTATACGAAGAAAAATTTGGAGATTTAAATTGACAGAAAAACAGCTGATTGGTTTACGAAGCTAATAAATAGCTGTAGGTTTGTATTGATCGAGAAGTTGAAGTTAAGATGCGCTGTTTGTGAGGATATCAGTATTGTTAGTATGACGAAATTTAAGTGACAATACTTTATATGATTCTCATAATAATTAAAATAGTCAACTGACCTCTGTAGAAAATGTTAATTCGTATCCTAGATCAGAGATGTTGTGTTCCGTTAGATAAACAAGTCCTTTATAAAAACTGTAATCTTCGCTTTCCATGTCCGTGTGTTTTACGAGTATTCCCAGTATGTGTTTGTAAAAACTGCGTGTGAAGTAGCACTCTAATAGTTTGTTATCATAAATTGCTTTTGCTGAAACATATAATAAACATGTTACACAATATACAGAGTACGTTTTTGAGAATACCACGCCGTATATTTGAAATATATAAATTTGAAATTTAATTGAAAAAAAAGAGAGAAACATTACTTACCGATAACACGGCCAACGAATTTGTAGTAACACAAATGGTTAGGATTACAATGTGAAGATGAGTTTATCATGTACGTTACACGATCTCCGGGACTAACAGTGAAAAGGGCATACATGGGATTAAAAATCTCTCTGGAGATAATAACGTACCACTCTCTAAGCAAACCACCAGCGTCTTGTCCTTCCTCTCCTATATTTATAGGAAACAATTATTCCAGTTACTTTTCCGTTAATTGATATTTTTAGAAAGATAACACTTCAAAAGTAAGTTGTAAATTTCTTCATTTCAATACAATTTGAACTATGAAAACGTTGATGAATGCCATGAGAGTCACGGGTGACCAGTGCTGATGAATGTAATAAAATATTTTACGACCTTTTAAATGTCATGTCTACGAATTTACTAATAAAAAAATATTTAAATAATTGTGTTACAAAAGTACAGTACTTTTAAGTATGTCTCTACACTCTTAATGTTTTTGTGCTGCAAAGACGTAACTTTAATGAAAGAAGATACACTTCAACAAAAATGGTGAATCTGGCAAAAGGCAAACGGCATTAAACGTTTTAACGTTACGTATTCAAATAAATGTATTCAAATGTCTTTTTACATAATTTTTTCAAAAACGTTTTCGACAAATCTTATGCTGTTTTACTGGAATTTACAAAAGTTTGTAAAACGTGCCGTACCTTCGAATACAATATAGAAGCGGTTCTTCCATTCAACGGCGTTTCTCCTATGGAGTTCTCTGAATGAGTCCTCGAAAACGTGGCTTCTACGAACATGCACTGCCAGTTCCTCCCTGCGAATACCTTCATCCATTCGTTCTAACTCTGTTCGGAAATACCGTCTTTTCACATCAAAATCAAGTACTCTCGTGTGATCCACAAGGACTGAAAATGGTCCGTTTGCTAAATGTGTAGTTGTCTGACGAAGGATTTGGTTTAGGACAGTTCTGTGCGTTTCTGTAAAAAATTGCATTGTAAATTTAAAAAAAGAAGAAAAAAACGTACTTTATTAATTCACATATTCAACTATTCAAATATTTATTTTATTTATTTTTACTTATATTATATTGTACCCTTTGAAGCAAGGGAATCATATTTTAGTTATTGTATGTACGGCAGCGACGTACGACGTGCACTGAACATGCAGCAACATAAACACGGCGTAGCATTGCGAAATTATTTGTACAGTACACTCCAGTACAACGCAGAGGATACATTCCGCGTAATGAGAAATCGCGTTATATGCAAGATACAGTAAGTATTAAAGCCGCTATTCTGAAGCCTTGGGTGATCAAGGTCCGCAAGATCAAATTTTATTAAAAGTTGAATAAAATTATATATAATATTCAAATGTAGAAGGCAGTTACCAGCAAACTTGAGAAACTTGAGTTGATCCGGGGGTAACGTTTTTTGAGTAACAGGTGTCATATCCCATGAAGTGTTAATAGTTGTTTCTGACTGTGAAGTGCCTTCATTGTCCGAATATATGGGCGAAACTGGTGCTAAATCAGGAACCACTTCTCGATTTTCTCCATTTGTGCTTAGTTGACGCTCGCACGACGTACTTGATGATGAATGCACTAGGAAAAATGCTTCTACCGCAGGCTGAAAATATTTTATACAATGGGAAAATAATATCTTACTTTAATTCTTATTCTGACAAGTACGGAATCTTTTTAATACAGATGGTTATTAGAATAACAAATATTATTTAACACGTTCGCGGACGTGGTTGCTATAACATTCATTTTCATTGTAATGTAGAATGACATAAATGCTATAGTATTCTTGTTATGCCAAATGATAAGGCCAATTGCAATTCCTTTAATTGATGTAACTTCAATTATTTGTAATCATTATACATTTTAAAGTAATGATCAACCGATTCATTAAGTATTTTCATATCATTTTTTTTTCTCTATGTAGTTAGAAATGTAAGTTAAAAGTGTTACACTTGACTATCAATTTTAACTCACTATAATTTTTGCTATCCGAGAACGTGTTAAGAATTTTTTACAATACTCGCAATGCCCATTCAATATTCTCCTGATTGCTATGCACTCGTCTCAATTTCATTCCCCTTTTCAGGACTTGGAAATATGATCTGATAACTGAAAGGTGTCTAGGAAGCGGTGGAGCGTCTCGTCTTCAACTGCCTATTTCTTGTCGTTTCGCTTTTAGAATCCTCTAACCCAGTCTCCTGAAGTAAACACTTCACATAGCCGTTTACTTTAGGAGGCTGGGTTTGGGGTTTCCAAAAATTAAATAGCGGGAATAGGCGGTTGAAAACGGGAGGCTCTGCCGCTCCCGAGCCATCTTTCAGCTCTTTGAATGTATCGCTCTATCTCTTCTGATTACTCTCCGTCTTTGGTACCACAGATCCCTTCATGCTCCATGTCTCTTTGAACATGTGACTAGCATACATGTCATCATGAGGGAGATTTCTAGTTCCAAAAATGTGCTTTTACACGTTGAACCACGCCCATGTTCTGAAGTTATTGTTGTATATATATATATGCTTGTTTTTAAAGAGTGGAAAACAAATAATTTTCATTTTCATGGTTATTGTTACAAATAACATCGAGTGACGTCCATTAAAAAGATTAGGAACAGCTCCTAGCTCTTCTACTATTCTACATACAGATTTCATAATAAGGTTGTTGTACACGTTTATGTAGGTTTTATAACGTACAAATGTATAAGAGAGAGTGTGTATGCAGTGTAGAAAGGTATTTTAATATAAAGATACTGGTTTAACTCACCTGTAGAACAAGGACGGCATGATGATCGGGCGTATACTCTAGTTCCAATAAACATGCGCTAAGTGTTTCCCATAAATGATCAAGAACTAAGCTTTCACTTAATAATGGAAGTGTAGATTTTTCTTCATCTGCAAGAACAATTATATATGTAACTAGAATGAGAAAGTAAGAATACTACGAATATGCATAAACAATATGCGTGTGTTATGCGTTTTAAATTATTTTGGAGCATGCAAGTAAACTTTAAATAATTTGTCTTTAAATTTGTATGATTTTAAAATGTAACCATTATCAATGACTTACCATTAGAAGCGACAGATGGTTTTGGATTTTCAGATTGGGACGAATTTGCTTGTGCTGTTTCCATAGGTATATCGGTACTGGTATTATCTTCACCTTATAAAAGTACATTATTTTATTAGATCGAGGAGTAAATAATTATTTTAGCGCCCAACAGAATAAATGTAAAAAATAAATATAAAAGAAATATATTCAATGCAAAGTATCGAAATATTTATGAATTAAGTAATTATAGTACAATTTAGAGAAAAAAAGATGTTTTAATATTCTTGTCATTTATTTCCATAACATAATTATCACCGATTTGTTATATTATTTTTAGATTACACATATTAACGATTCAACAAGAAAAAACAAATTATTTTGTTCATTTTAATGAAGCGAAATAATCTTGAAATAGTGCATAATATAATCACCTTCGTTAAACAAATCTTCAAAACGGCGTTTTAAATCAAATGTCAACACAATATTAAAAATAATATACAGATTGCCACACCTAACTTTGTGACCCCTAATAATTCTATGTTTTATAAAGAATCTGGTGAAAGTCATTGTATTTCATTTTCCAATTGCAATCTTAAGATAAAAGCGAAGTTGAGTAAATCGATTGTAACATAAAGAAATAAAATACCTGCTTCCGTAGTTTGGTTCGTACTGCCAGTATCCATTGCTGTTTCTGACGTTTGATGAACTGTAACGAATATCAAAAGCAGTGTTATCCTCTTAATTTAATTCTAATACACAAATCTGTTAAATGTTTTTTTTTAAGAACCCGAACGAATATTTTTATGGTGTTTCAATGTAAATTGATTTTACTTTAAAGTTCTATTTTATATTATTGATATATTTTAACTAATAGAATGTTACGGTACTTCAATGAGGATCAAGTTACTACCAAGTAGAATGTATCTATCATTGGAAGGTAATAGTATTAGTGGATATCTATATCTAATTAGAATTAATGATAATTAATCCATTGTCAAAGTAATATTTCTCATCAAAATAATAAAACAATGTTGCAACAGTATTATTACTACTGCTGGCTCACCTGTCTTTTTTGTGTTTGCTAAGCGAACAGCTTCTCTAATCTGTACAATAACTTTAAGTATTCTCAAGAAGAATGCCTGACTAGAAGTCTTGCTAACGAGAGCTGCCATCGATGGGAGTTGAAGGTCACTTCCAGCTTTTACTTTACTCGGAGCCGTAATAATTACACTTTCGTTAGTGAATCTGAAAAATGTTAAGTAATAAAGAATAAGACTTTGTCCGAGTGATTATGAGAACGGTCTAGTCAACAAATTTTGAAATCATACTTTATCGTGTAACTTGTGTTAATATATAACGAAACTGAAAACATGGCGGAACTACTTTGTAGAAATATAAAGTAGAAATAACAAGATAAGAAATTAAACAGATTAATGGAATCGAGTCATTTCATTAGGAAAATTCAATGAAAATTGCAAAACAAAAGTGCCCTTGAATCGATTACAATGGGCAAGGTATAATTCAGTAGGTAACAAGAACAAACCATTATTTGGGTAATTTCAAGATTTGAAATGAAATGGTAGGAATAATTGAATGCAATTTCAATAAAATTCTAGTACTTCCTTGACAGAAGTTCTGAAAACCAAAGGTATTAAATTCTGTAAGTTTTAAGCCTTTGCGGACGGGACACTCTCACGCGCTAGTGTCCGCTTGGACGTGGAGTCATGCATGGAAAAATGGTATACTTATGAAGATTTGTTTGTAAGACTTATAAATTTTGTACTACATAAACAAATATTTGCTAAATGAGTCACGTGGGCAAGTCTTTCAACAAGTTTTTGACCATCCAGCCGAACAATAGATTGCCAGATCGCACCTAATGATCTGGCTCCTCAGCCCCCGACTATCGCTAGTTGACCGTTTTACTCTGCCCCGATTTTTTATTTTACACCGTGACATTATGTTATATAAGTTGCTTTATCATGCGTCAACAGGTATTTTTTATAGATATTACTCCGAATGATAATACGTAAATATTATAATTCACTTTATGTGGCAAAACAGACGGCTATGTCTGTGGTGGACTAAAGGCAGACGTCCACGTTCTCACTGAAACATTGATCTTATTTCTGAATCGTTAAAATGCTTAGGCTGATGTCCGCAGACATTCGTCCGGAATGGGTTAATACTAATTGTCAATGTTATATCCTATTATTTAACAGAATGTATTTACCTATCTAAAAGCATACCGCGACATCCTGCACCACTACTTGTTGATGGCTGCTCTTCGATGGAGTTACGTCGACTTAATTCACGGTTTAAGACTTTCAATTCCATCATTAGGTCGTTTATGTGTTCGCACACCATATTAGCTAACTCCATTGCGCCTTCCAAAAGTAGTTTTAATATCTATAGACAATTAGCAAAAAGAAGTTTACTTGTTACTTTTTTGTACAGCATTTTCATTTAAAAATTACAAGTTCAAATTTTGTAAAAGCTTCTCAGTTTCGAGGAACATCTTTAATACGAAAAATTCAAAGCCTGAAGGTAAACATAGAAGGTTAAATATAATGGATCATATTTTTTTTCATTTTTTATGGCCTTGCATGGTTATTACTACGTCGCGTTGGCAGTATTCTAATCATTTTTTAAGAAATTATTTTGTGGAAAGTTATACAATTTTCTAATTTTTAACATTTGCACTTTGCAAGAAATGCATCGAAAATGTAATGACGTACCAATTGTCTAGTAGGATCAGGACAGTGGGATAAATTTAGCAACAACGCTGTGGCGTCTTCGAGGCCTTCCTCAGAACAACTTTTACTTGTGAGTACTTGTACAGCCAGTCTAAGATGTTCTTCGGGTGCTGCAACACTCTGTTCCTTATTCAGTTCCGGTTTTTTATTTTTATTACTTTCCTGTCGTCGGTAGGGATTTACTTCCGTCAAACCAATTGAAATTAGAGACAACAATCTCAATAATTTATCGGTCAATTGACTGCTGCGTTTTATTACTGACCAATTCAACATAGAAATTAATTGGCCAAATGCTGAAGCCTCGAAGGTAGTTGTATTATGTTCCGGTTCGTTTCCAAGATTCGAATTTGAATGGGTTCTAGCAACTGATTTTCCTTTTTTGGATGCACATGAATCGAGTTTCAATAACATGTCCCAGAAATCAGGGAAATCACTTTTTCCTGGTTTTGAAGTTGACTTGTTTTTTGTACCTCCATCTTCTTTATGACTTAAATCCTTCTCTTTGTTATTTTCTTTTTCTTCGGAATCTTTTGATTTAACAGGTACAAAATATCCAGGGAAACCCTTCGCCAGAGATATAAGTAATTCTAAGGTGTGCCTGTGAAATTTGATGTAAAAGTGATTAACAGTTTTATGTATATCGTCTCCATAGAAAAAATACTTATTATTTGAGTGATTTTTCTGAGCTAGTACTATACTACATATTTTGTTTCTTATAAAAAAAAATAATATAATGCATAAAGTATGAAATTTCTGTGAATGACATAAAGTATGAATCTGCCAATGACATGGCGAAGTATACAAATTTTACAATTTATTTTCAAGTTTGACATGCAAGCGTAATAGGTATATGGAAACTTTTCGCTCTGGCGTACGTAAGAGTCATAATGGTTGGGAATCCACTTAAAATTATAGATGTTTGACATTATACCGCAGCAATTAAAAATGAGAATAACACAGAGTGTTACAATGTAAGTGCTGTGTTAGCTACCTCTCCCTGATAACTATTCTTTTTCACGTTCTTTTCTCGTAACTGTTTTACAGGATAGCTCGCACCCGATCCCACAGATATTATAATTAATAAAATATAAGACAAATCTACGTTAAAATTCTTCAAAAACGGTTGGAGAACAATCTGGAGTTATGAACAAAACTAAAAAGCTCATACATGTATACCACAATTGCTTTGATTACAAAAATAGATATTTCTTACATATGTAGACAAATAAGTTTTGTATTTATATATGAATTTCCCAGCAACACGACATTCTTAATTAGGAAATATACCTACATTTAATTGTCATCAATGTAAGCAATAACATTTTTGGCGCGAAAGGATGTGTATGTGTTTGTATTATTTTATCCCAAAATGATATTACTAAACAAAAATTTTACCTGCAAACCGTAGGTGCAGCTTGTGGGTGGATTGCAATCATATTGCCTTGCCTCTCGGATTTTTTGCCACCATGTCTAATAACGTGAAAAACGTTTGCCCTACATCCAAGTGCAGCATCAATACTGATATTTAACCATGACTGAGCATTGTTTCTTTGGTCAAAGATTTTGGAAGAACTAAATAAAACAGGTAACATTAAGTATTAACATTTCACTCTGAATTACGTCAACGTGAAATTTATTATCTACATACTTATTACATAAAATGTTGCTTACAATTTATCAGACTCTACTTTAATGTATATTTAAAAACAAAGAACAGAAGAAATAATGATAAAGATCATTTTAAAAAACATATTGTTATACGTTCGGCGCTCTGCGAGGCTCTATTAATCATTAGAAGCGAATCAACACTATTTCTAAAAAAATTTATAACTTTTATTTCAAGCTGAGGATGTATAACACGCCCAGATAGAAGGACATCAAACCATGGATTCTCTTGGTCTAATATTGATGATAATTGACATTCCTGATTATTTAGTAACATATACTTTACTTAGCGCGTAATGCGTAACAATATGTAATATTTATCAGTTCATTATCATTCAGTGTATATCAGAGACAACAGAATATATAATAACTAGTTTAATCGCTATGTAAATTTGAGTAAAGAAAGCCTTACCAGTAGTCTACTGCCGGCAGTACCCCTTTCCTTTTGAATTTTCCTCCGAAATCCATCATAATTTCTTTGCTTTCATCATTGCTTCTTTCCATAATACTTAGTAGAGCTTTAACTACCCACTCTCTCGTGGTACCGTGATAGCAAAGATTTCTAATAACTCTATGAAGCCTTAACGTATTAATTTTTGGTTCGTCGACAAACAGTAATACCAATAAACATGCCATCGATTCGTGATCCAATAATTGCCTGCCCCTGAGCCGTAAACCAGCCCCTTGATGCATTATGCCCGATTCGTCTCCTGCACTTCGCTGCGTTCTTTGTGCTACCGTGTGAATTGCATAACGTGTACCACTACCCCTACCTGTTAATATTTTCGGCTAATTATTATCAATAAAGAAGCTACAGAGAAAAAAATACGTGTGGTTATGTAAATCAAGAAAACTTTTTTCTTGCATGTAGTAAGAAATTTTTCATACATTTTCCCAATTTTAGCAATTGAATAATAATTTCCGATGGACAGAATATTTCCTTAGTGTGGTTTGCAGTATCAATCATAATCCAAGAAATGTTGTTTTTTTTTCAAATTATATAGTTTTGTAATGTTTGCATGTAAGATATTTTTGAAGACACATTTCGTACAAGAAAAATAATTTCCCCTTAAGTTATTATATATTGGCATATTTTTGAAAACTAATAGTGAAAAAAAACAAATAAAAATAATGCCTTTCATACGTAAGATGTGTATGATATAAATAAGTCTATTTCGATAATATATTGTTCCTTCTCGGGATTTTCCTTACTGTTTTCGGAATACCTTAAAGGAGAAGTGATACATGGAACAATCTCAAAATTGATGATTCTTTGAAAACATTGAAACAATGGTCGTTAAGATAAAACATGCGGAATGTTATATAGCGAAATTTCTTTCTAATTACTCAAACGAAATATTCAATCTCGTTTTCCTGTGGACCGTTATGCAAATATTTTGCAAGTATTGTATTCTAAAAATACAGTTATAGAATATGGTGAAAATTTGGCTTTGTATGCTCACCTCTACCAGAGTTTCTCAAAATGCTGGATAAGGTAGTGTTTCCTTGGCTAACATGACTAAGAAACCTTTCTTGTATCATATGCCGATTCCTAGCTTCCCATTCCCGCCTTAAATTTTGGGCTTCTTGAGCTAAATCCGGTGGAAGAACTGATATTTGCGATTCCTCCATGTCGGTTAAAATCTGCACATAGCATAAAGTAGATATTTCTTTGATAGAAAATAAAAATTTCTGAAAGTTATATCTCAATGAACGATACTGAACGATGTCCTATTTCAGAACATTACAAAGGTTATAAATTCAAGACACTGCTCATTAAATAATGAAAAAAGCAAATATTAGAATATATCTATGAAAAGTATATATTATTTTATTATATTTAAACAATGATGCGATGCAAAAGCACAAAGCTCTAAAATAAAATTATTGATCTTTATCTACCATAGAATGTAATACTAAATTACTATATTTTCAAGCACAAAAGTATTTGTTAAAAATACATTATAGATAAATACTGAGATGATTTAGAGCGCTATAAATTTGCTTATATTATTAGTGTACGAATATTATTTGTCACAACCTACGATACGGTATTCTGCACCTTTCGATCTGTGGACATTTATAAAAAAAGGCAAGCTGCAAAATTTACGAAAGGATTGGAAAATAACGTCAACATTTTTTATTGGTTCATCGCATTCATCTTGATACACAGGCAAAATGTTTGAGGAGAACCATGACTCGGAAATGAACCAGTCGTATGAACCATTGCAATTTTGAGAGAAAAAAAACGAATCAGGAAATTGTAGGGACTTATATTTGAAGGCAAAATATGTAATATTTAATTTTACTAACCGCTTGTCGGAGTGATGGTTGCAAGTTTTGGAAAAAAGCAGCAGCATCAACTGGATCTTCTGGATTTGCAGATGCAGCTGCATGTCGTTGTTGTTCTAAACGCTGCTGTGCAAGTACCTCTTCTTGAATTGCTGGGGGTAAAGCAGCTAAAAATTCGGGATTTACTTCAACTGGTCCAGTTAATTCTTCAACCACGTTTGCTTGTGCTCGTTGTCTAATTCGCTGAAGTCTGTAAATTATGTACAATAATTAAGTGCTGATTAATATTTTTTTTTATTGGCATGAATTTAATTAATCATTTCATTTTTTCTATTTGAACCACGTTTTATTTGGGAATTTACAGATATTAAGTTTTTGAACAGTAATATTTAGTAAAAAAGGTACGATTTATACAACTGAAAGATCGAATTACAACTATTACATAATTTCCATTAAAAAAGAAATGTCTTTCTGTATTTTTATGTATTGATTTGTATAATGTAATAATGTTTATGTAATGGCTATGTTCTAATGTAACACATTTGAAATTTATTTACATAATGCAATTTATTTTGCATTAGATGTATTCTCGTTAATAATTTGTGGAGTTACTTAAAATTCTGTTATACCATGTAAATTAAATTATATATTATTTTCAAAATGTGAAATTATTGGCAGAGTAGCTAATTTGTACTACTGACACAGAGGTAAAGGAATGCTGTAGTAATTTAATCATAATTATTAGTGATGAAAGCTGTATCGTTAACAATGCCTACTGTGTAATTAATAATTATGGTTTGGGGAGACATAATCAATATACATAATGTGTTTTAAAATTTAATATCATTGACACATATGGTATAATATTTAATGATGGCAATATATTCTAGGAAGCGACAACTCTATTATCCATTAAAACACATGTACTTTGTTTTTTGAGTATCATAAATTAAGCTCTATTATTATCAATTTCGGTACTAAAATTGTTACATACCTGAGCTGTTCAGCTATAACTTCATCTCGCATATCTTCTGGCAAAGCAGCCAAAAATGATGGATCTACACCCTCTAACAATTGTTGTTCTTGAGGCTGTTGCTGCTGCGACAGCTCTTGCAATTGTGGTTGTTGCTGTTCTGATGTTTCAGGGTTGATATTTTCGGAAGTAGACGACGTCGGATCTTGCGTAACAACATTTGCGCTATACGGTAATAATATTGATTAAGAACCCGCATGTAGAATATCTTGAATGTTTATGATTATGTTTATATCAAAAGGGTGTAGCAGGCTAAAGGGGTCAATAATGCTTTCAACCGATTGAAGGAAAATGGAAAATGTGTGCTCGGAACTTTCCATGCGAAATTTACTCGTTTTGGAGATACAAATGATTTTATTGTTTTATGTTTTTTTAATGGCAACAATATGTTGTCATTATACTTAAAAACCAAATTGAAAAAACATGTGTGTGTGTGTGTGCGTGCGTGTGTTCGCGAGCACGCATTTATAAGCTGTTTATTACATGCTATATATGAGATAAAGAATGCAATACTTACTTTCGTTCAATATTAGATTGAATATCATCAGTTAATCGCCTTCTCATCCAATCGGCAGAGTCTCTTTCTCTTGATAAGTCCTCATTAGCTACTTGACTGAAATCAACAACTATGGCAGCGTTGGACCGATTAGATGCTTCATTAACGTTCGATACTGAAGTATCGCGATCCGGTTGTCCTATTAAATTACAAAATATTTACACATTTATAAAACTATATAGATATTGAATACATTCAATTAATTTAACTTAACTTAGAAAACCCACAATTACAAGAGACTTCCGTATAGCATAAGTTCGTATAATCTAAATTACATCGCGACGAAGATATTGTAATGCTCGCTTCTCATATAATGCGATGTCTCATAATATACACTATGTAATCGAATGAAAGAATTGCTCGCAATATGTAACTGAAATATATGTAACAAAATATGAAAAATAAAACTGGGTATGGTCGATTTGAATCTTTAGATGCGTGAATAGTGTTAATTAGGTAATTATATGTTCTATACTCTCGTAGTGAGTGCGTTGTTATTTAAAAGATCCTTTTCTCGCATTTGTACCACACGTAACGTATTAATCGTGTTATACGGAAGTCTATTGCATGATAAGTAATGATTCATTACGTCTTTACTGTATTCTGATATAATTATAATTATAATATTTAAATCGAATTACTTAATCTGTTCGCTTCGGAAGCGCATGGACCAAGTACTGAATCAACAATACTTTCAGCCAGCTCTAAAGTTGGATTTCGGTTTGTTGTTCGAGGATCTCTAGATTCGGACAATTGTTCTTCTGGAGGTGGCGGTGGAGGTCGCTCGTCATCTTCTTGAACTGTTACTTCCATCTCACCTGTTACATCTGTCATATTTATATTGAAACTATTAATTTTGAATGCTACATTTTTAGCAAAATACAAAATAATTTTTGCATCATTCTTTACAAGTTTTCCATCTTTTGTTTCCTTTCAAATTTTTTTACTTTTATATGTAATTTGTAAATATCAGAATATTTTGTGGTTTACGTGTTTTACAGCCAAAAACCGATTAAATGACAGTGGACTTGAAACTGTATCACATGCTTTGAAAACCGAACTGCATTTATAATTGACCAAAATAAAAATTGCTATATACTAGTATGCTAAGAAAATTTTACTTACAAATAATCAATTTTAATATTTAGGTACAATGTTAATTCCATCTCCCTTTGAAATATATTTCTCTATCTTCAATTTGCTTTGCAGAATTTGTTGTACTTTGTTTATACTTTTTCTAATTTTATGTAGCACGAAAAAGGGAATTTTATTTTAACACTATACGCCTCACGCTGGACTTTCCGTTCAGGCCGGAAAAACGCTTATTAAAACAGGCGATATTTATAACAAAATTTTGTCAAGTAAAATAAAATTTATCGCTTTTTTGGTTGAAACATATTAAAATATACACTTTTTTTTTAAATTTATGGTTTTGCATTATTGAAATATTGTATAGTGTACTTAAAAAATGTATTGATTTAAACCACAAAAAAATACGTGGGTCGTATACGCCCCACGCGGCCTGAGCGGAAAGTCTTTAAAAAATGGTCTGGCACGGAACGTGTTAAACAATAAGCTGAGCTGTCACAAGATACAAAGAGAAAGAACTTCCAATTTTTACTAATTTTACAGTTTTAATTTTGAAGGGAAATGAAGAAAAAAAGATTAATGTAGATGCTATATTAAAAGGGAGGATAATCAAAACAGACTGGAGAAGGAGACAACTTTGTTCAATAGTAAAAATATGGTATACAGGAATAATAGTAACATAAATAAAAATGTTGGAAGTAGTGATAGAAAAAACGTTTTCAAAAACAAACGATAGAAAAATGCAGAGAGAAAGAAAAAAGAGAAGGAGGAGTGAATGAAGTCTAAAATAAGAAACAGAAAAACATTGGATACTGGATAACGCATGAAATATGGAGCAATAAAAATAATAAGAATACCAATAGACGTGAAACAAAGTGAAAAAGAAGGAAATTTGTAATCTAATACGCTTCTACCAAATAAAATTAATGTTTCGTACCAATAATATCCTCGTCAGGTGTACGTTCTTGTCTATTTGGTTCAACAGAAGTTTCTACTCCAATCACTTGATGTCCTGTATCACTTCTTTGAGACGTTGATGCTGTTGATATTTGTTCCTCCATAGGTACCGCCGTAGAAGATGCAGCTAAAACAAGCAATTAAGAGTTACTTCCCCTTTCTACCCCTGTAGAAGACACCAAATTACAGAGTAATGATCCCGTGTTAATAAGCCATGTTAAGAGATGGTATGCGGGTGTTTTTTAACGTCTCATTAAGACTCAAGAGGAAAAATTGTTGAAAAATTTGCACGGATTTTATTTTTGCAAAAAATTAGTATAAATTGAAAACTACGTACACCCTGAATTCGAAATTATATTTAGCTTTTTAAAACTAAGTGATTAATGCCACGAATCGCTTTTTTTAAACGGTCTACGTACAGTTTTCGAAAAAAGTACTTTTACGTCGCCTGCATACTATGTGTTAACCACTATTTTGATAGTTTAATTCATAGGGTCCGTACGTCATGCGTGCAATAGTTTTCAGTATCAATCAAATTAAGTCAATTAAAATAGATACCGCATTTTATTAACGTATTGACTATATTGTTTATGAGATGAGTAGTACCGGTTGACAATTACTAGGCGACTAACATAGGTTGGAACTATAATAAATATTAGTATTTAACGAATTTTAAATGGCATATATATATGTATGTATTCAATTTGCTACTAACTCTTTTACTAGTAACAATAAAATAAAGCATCCAAAACATTAGTAAAACAGCCAGTGCCTAAAAAAGAACAACAATTATCAACTTACATCCTGCATTATTCAGACGATCTTTTTCTTCTTTTCCATCCTTTTCTCCTTCCTTTTCAGTTCCATGTTGTTTTTTCCGTTTTTCTTTTCTTTCAGCTAATTCGGCATTTCTATGCTTCTCCAAACCAGGTATAAGTTTATAAACAACACCTTCGACATAACAATAAGACACATTTAGAGAAATAAAAATCTGAAATAACAAATTCTTTGCATGATTAAAACTTTTATTAATAAACGCCAGAAATTCCAATGCGTTTACACTGCGTATAGTAAACAAATTCTATGAAAGTATTACAACTTCACATAACAAAATTTTGAGAAAGTTGCATTTCGTCTTGTGTAATTCTTTAACTTTTAGGTGTTAATCTACACCTTCTGATCAATGGAAATTTGTGAAAGAGCCCAGCCATAAATTTGTTACAACCAACGTATCAGCGAGGTACCACGATTTTTCTGAATAAATCAGTTATTTTAGTGATTGAAACATTTCTTGATGTGCAAAAGAATTGGCAATAGAAAGGAGAAGTTCTGATAACAAGTATATTCCTCCAAAGATTAATCTACTGGCGATAAAAGCTTATTTATAATAATTACTTGTAATTAAAAGAGTGCAGAAATATTTTTGTACACGAACTGCTATTTCTCCATGTTGCTGGTATTTTGGAGAGTATATAGTTATAAATTATTCTTCAAAATGCAAACTTTCAAATATGTAAGATCATATGAAGGTCATGCCGTCGTAATTCATGAAGCTTTCTTGCATATTAGTTACGACTTGTATCAATGCAAAAAGAACATTTTGTAGGATGCCTTGGTGTAAGTGTACTGTATTAATACAATGTAATTTAAATATATTAGAATTATGTAAAATTTAGTATTATGATTTATTTCGTATTTACCAACGCAACAATCCGGTTGAGAGTCTCCGTCTAATAGTTTACTTTCTTCGATCCACCAATGCAAAGCAGTTGGGATGTTGTTTAACGTTGCAGCAAGACTGGGCCCAAACAGATAACCAGATTGATCCTGGGAAAGAAGATTCTACTTAAAGTAATAACAAACCTTTTGTTCAATGGACGCAACATTTTTTATATCAAATATAAATGTTATATTGCTTTTTAAAAATGCACTAATTGTAAGTATCAGAATAAACGAATTATTTCGTTAAGATAGCACTTATTTCAACGTTTTCATTTTAAATATAACATGATCTGAAATTGTCAAAGTATTACATAAAATAATATATTCGCTACACGTAAATATATAGGATATGCACTATTCAGGAGAAAATGGCTTTAAACGTTACAAATCAGCCGATTGCATGTATGAACCATGATAACGAGCGTGGTGCAGTTGACAAAGTGACATTGTATTGCGATAATTAAATTGTTGGCTGAAATATGTGTGCAATTATTATAGTTATTATTACTTTGTAGTAATAACTTAAAGGTATCTACTTTTTGGTTTCGATAATTTCTCGTGCATAATGAAAAATCTTTCCACTTTTGTGCTAATTGAATAAAAATGTCTAATTGGAATTATTCTGTCTGGTAAATGATGTACAAACCACAAAATCTATTTGTTCCTCCTCCGGGTTGGTGAAAATTCCAAGACCATTGTCCATGACAACGACGCGTGTGTCTCGGAAACTAGATGCTAAAACTTGGTTGGCAGACAAAGGAAGTGCTTGTGGGGCTGGATTAAGTCTGTTATAAAACAATAAACAATATTACTTAATAACAATGTATTGTTATCACGCGATGAATTGTGTCTTTTTTAAAATAAAATTTGATGAGGTAATGAGGTGATATTCCGTGAAACCATTTTTATCTTCTTCGTTTGCTTTCTTCTTAAGTGCTATTTGCATCACACATTAACTATACTATAGTACATTGTATTAACTATACGAATACATTGAAATAATAAATGATGACAATGTTAATTCAGTTTTAATAATATTTTAATGGAAATATTGAATAATGTTGAATGATATCAGTAATGGAAAAGTGTTTAACGATATGAGTGGATGATTGCAATACAAAAAATACTCTTCGGAGTAAACATGCTATAAAACAAAAGCATACCAAATTTACATTCACTTGAAACAAACTACTTCTGATAACGAGCGCAAATATGATTTTAACACATTGCACACCGGTTCCGTGATAATGCAGGATTTCAAGTATATGATTCTCTCTCTTCATATTATTCTGTCTTGGGGAAAATGGCAAAGTGGACAAGAGAGACAGTATCAATTCGTTGAAATTGTACATAATTTAATGAATTTAAATTTGACATTCACTTAAATGGGAACATTGTCAAATATAACAAATTCCGCAGTTCATATTTTGTCGGCGTGCAAGGTGTTAAAGGTAATTTAGATCTATTTTAATTGTAATTGCTTTTTTTTTTTAAATAAATAGTTCCTAGATATATTTTCATTTATCTAAAAGATAATGACTACCTAAGAGTTAATCACATGAACCTATTAAAATTTTGCTAGAAAGGAAACCAATAAAAGGATCTTGGTTATAAATATTACTAAAACAATGTATATTTGTGGAGAGAAAGAGAGCCAAAGAGAGATAAAGTGTCGAACATACCTTTCAACTATAACTGCAGGCGGATTAGAACCGTATGGATTAGGATCGCGTGGATTCGATAATTGAAAATATTGATATCTTCTGTGGCGTACGGCTCGCTGACCTCTTGTACTAGCAGTACTTAAACCGCCTGGTGGCATTAATAACGGATGAGAATTAATACCTATAAAACAGTATAACGAGTTTTTGTAATCAAAATTTTAGATCTACTTTTGTACTAAAACAGTTGAGCAAGTGATAACTTTAAAAGATCCAATGCGCCAACATGTATTCTATATATTATATGACGAATATTCCACTAAACATAAAAGAAAACGTAAATATTTTTTGTATTTCAGGACAAACGCCAATGTGCTATCATGAAATAGGAATGTAAGAACTATGCAAGAACATATTTTACGCGTAGAATTTATAAGAAAGAAATATAATGCATATTTAATTTACCATTGATTTCCGAAGCAGAAGGAGGATCTTCGAAGAAACCTAATGGAAAAGGGAATGTTGTATTCCATGATAGGCTCGGTCGTGATGTAACAGGAGTAGAAGAATTAACGCTGTCCTGATTGTCAAGATTGTGTTGAATCATAACAACATTTCCACCATCACGTTCACTCGATGGGAACATCCGGAAAACACCGCCTTCTCCAACGTCCTCGTAAAATTCAATTCCGTCTTCCTCATAATTCGAAGACCCTTCCTCTTCCTCTTCTTCTTCTTCTTCTTCATTTTCTTCGCCTGTTTAATACGTTCAGCATTAGAAGTAGGTAATGACGTTTTATGTGTTATAGTAGCGTACAAATGAATTCAAACACTGACGTTCTTCTCTTCATTTATCATAATAATGAGGACATGTACTTTTTGCCATTTGGATTGTTGACTGTTAGTTATTCACTAGCTCTCATAAGAGTTACGTGAAGACAGTTTCATATTATAATGTATAAAATAAGTTTTATCTGTATAATACAAGTAAACAAAAGTATTCGGACATTTCACTTTTATATATAAATTGACTTCTCTACGAAGGCAAAGTTTCCCAAAATGTGTAAAGAAAAAAAATTATAAAATGTATAATATATTTTATAAAATTATAAAATATATCAGTGGCAAAACATGAATGTAATTACCGTCATCCTCCTCCTCTTCTTCTTCATCTTCGTCGTCTTGCACTTCATCCTCATTATCGTCGGAAGGATTGCTATCAGAATTTGAATCAGAACTCATCAGGTCCTCCTGTAACATTCCAAATGTTATTATACTCTTCACAGAACGAACGTGAAGGTATACCAATTCAGATGCGCTGTATTATTCAAGTATAACACCATTCTTAAAAAATAATAATTACAAGTAATTCCACGAAAAACGTTGAAAAATTTGTTTTTTATATATAACAGATAAATAACAGAAGAATATAATATTGTATAGTCATTTTTACTTTCTGATATTACAATTTATAAAATATTTAGATATTTCCTGAAATGAATTCATAAGCAAGCATCAGTGTACTTTTTGAAATTTGCATTTTCGTATTGCTTTTGTGGTGTTTTACATATACTGCTTATGTACGCATATAAATAAAAAAGTAAAAGTAAATACATTGATTTATGTAAAATTCATTGTTAACACATTGGACGCTGGCCATGCCATGTTGTGGGATTTTTTATTTCTTTGTATGGTTATTCCTACAGCTCGCATATATACTGAGATTTGAATGTTCGACCGTTTTATTGTTTCAATGTATTCACTTTCATTTAAAGCGGGTGACATCATTTACTTTGTAGAAAAAAACGAAAAAATGAAAGCGCTTCGGAAATTGTAGTAAACGAGATATAGTAGAGAAAAGCGATGTTACTCTTACGGTGGTGTCTCGCGTAGGGTCAAAATCAGCTTCTGCATCACGCATGGCAAGACTTTCGTCGTCGATATCCATTGGTCTATGCGGTCTAGCTGATTGTTCTTCTGTCACGGCCGAGCCGTCTCTGGAAAATAGAACACTATTTGATTATAAATACTGCAGCTTATTTGAGAGCTTAAAAGAAGTATATCATAAATACAGCATGGCATGAATTCATATAATCATATATCATATAGTCAAGAGTAACGTGACGATTTGTCAGCTTGTTCTGCGTTTGGCGATACTTTTTGCTCGAATATTATTTTCTATCGATTTTCGTTCTAGTGACGTTTCATTTTAACAATGGTTCACACACACACACACGATAGAGCGGAGAAACGCGACTGCTATACATATTTTTACTCTTACTTTTATCGAAGTAGAATACTTCATTAGATTATATAAATTCATTAGATTGTATAAATTATTTTTTATCACTCTATATTTTTTTACTTAAATATTGATAAAGGTATACAAATATAAAGCTATATGAATCTCCAAATGATTACCCCTCTAAAAGTTGGTCCATAATATCTTCCAGAGCAGCCTCATCACCTTCCTCGTGCACTTGACTTTCCGAAGTCGGTTCTAGACTTTCCGCGGTAACGGATATGTCATGCTCAGTATTTTCTGCGTCCTCATTTACTTCTTCTCCAACGGCATGCGTTGCTTCAGATGTTGTAGTACCTGTTTGTTCTCCGATAGGTTCTTCTTGGACCGTCCTATTTTTCGGTTTGGAGAATTTATTATTAACAGGCCCTGGCATCGGTTGGTTAATAATGCGGGAGAGTGTTTCAAGTGGCTTCAAAGCAGCGTTGATTGTGCCAGCCATGTTCGGACTTGAAAGATCAAGACTATGCGAAATTTTCGCCAGATCCGTAATTATTCCTTTTCTCAACATAATTCTTACTATATAATTAACATTATTATACTGATGAACCTTTAACGAGGCTCTTAAAGGACCATGAGAAGTCGGCGGACAGCTGTCGATCATAGTGGAAATTAAACCGATCAGCAGTTGAAGCTGTGCATGCTTTTCCGAACATTCTGGAAGGGCCAGGGTCCTGGTCAACGCTGATTTTACTTCCGCTATTAGAGTAGTTTGTACATCTGGAGAGTGGTTGCAAGAAGCGATAGCAGCGATCAACATTCTAGCCATGTTACTAGGCAATGGCCTGTCACTGGAATTCTCCGGTAGCATCGGCAACAGTTTATCTAGCAAGAAAGCCAATGCCGTTGTGTCTTCCGTCACCATTTCACTTTGTCCTGCTCGATATATGTGTTCCGTAATAAGACTCGCGACTGCTCCGTAAGAACGAACAGCTTCCGCGAGTATCTTCAAAATAGCAGATTTTGCTAATAAAGGCTTTTTCGCTTCTTCCGGTTCTACTTTTCCATTACTCCCGATATCCGTGTAGGTTTTCAAGGGAATGATTTGAGAGACTTGATCATCGTCGTCAAGAGGGTCATTTGTCGTTGTTGCATTATTCCTAAGAACTTCTCGACGCGAAGACGAGGAAGCTGTTCCTACGGCAGAAGTCGACGAGTGGGATTTCTTTTCTGGGCTACCCGTAGGCGTAGAACTAACGTCGTCCGGAAGAAGTGGCATGGGTTTTGTAAGTGCATTTAATAAATCACGCACAACGGACAACGAAACTTCCTCTACCATTGGTAGAGCTGGTGAATGATTTGGTGGTAGGGCCTTTACGACCAACCCGTTGTCTACGTCATCTCCTGTAACAAAATTATTAAGTTGCATTACATTTGGTCTACCGTAAAAGGTCCATGCGGTGATGCCACCTCAAGTTTCAACTTGTATGCATATATTTGTGTGTGGCAGATATGGCTGAGAGATGAGAATAACGACTCTGGAATACAGAATTGAATTTTCTTTCCATATAAACTAATTCGTTTGGTATTTTTCATATTAAAAGTTATTCTTAAATTCATAGATGTATTTTAAACTCTACAGCCGACGTTAACCCTGTCAAGTTATACTTGACAGCCGAGTGCAAAAGATTAACATTGAACACCCTGCCTATATTTTGTAAAGTATCAAGTACCAGCAATTGGTGTAAATATTTAACTTCAATTAAAACTTAAATTTAAATTTCAGTACTAATTCATTTTTAAAATAAGTATTAATGACTATACTACTGTCAGTTTCTAAGCGAAAACATTAAAATAAACTTACGTTTTAAAACACTGATATCAACTCGAAGAATGTTTTCACAAACTTCTCTGTAGACTTCTGGATTGCGGCAAACGGCACTACTTATTTGCCGTGTCATAAAAAGAATTTCTTTATACGCCGGTGGTATGTTACTTTGAGTGCGTGTACGAATAACCTGAATTAAAAAATTTATATCAAATTATTATGTACTTACATAAAATATTGCCTTACTTTTCTTATATCAGTTACTTTGTTATTTAGAAAATAAATTTTATATATCATGGCAATTAACCTCAGGAACTACTTGAGGATCGTACAAATGAACATTGTGGCAGTTATGTTGGGACCGTAATTCGTATCACGAGTTAATCTGTGATTTTCATATTAAATAATAAGTACCTCGAGTCGGAACTCGTCGTAATAGCAGAAGATATTAAATGATATAATATAATCATACTGCGGATGTTTATGCAAATACATATACTTATAGGAAATAGATAAACCTACGTTCAGACCAGCCTCAAATCCAGCCCTCCTAAATTAAATGACTATGTGAAATGATTACTTTAGCAGACTCGGTTTGGAGATACCAAAAACGAAACGGCAGGTATAGTTTGGACAACTTCCAGTTGTCGGACTGTATGGGACCTGAATGTTAGAAATTCGTAACATTTGCAAAAATATATCGCATATGTTACTTAATGTGTATATGCATACATCACGCTCATCCACAACATCTATATTGTTAACTGCTCATCTTAATTACGTATCTTGTAAAGCCTTCATAGCAATTATGTGTCAATATAACGTTAACATCACAACAAATCATGTTTTGCTCTATTCTGTACACTGCGTTTATTAAGGATGTATAAATACTGAAATGCACTTATTAAATATGGACTCATCACAGCATACGATGCGGAGCAATCATTTTCGGGGTATGAATCAGTGATTTTATTTAGTTGATCGCGTGCCTTTTTCGAGTCGCTCCG
Organism: Cerceris rybyensis; assembly: GCA_910591515.1. Classification (NCBI taxonomy): domain Eukaryota; kingdom Metazoa; phylum Arthropoda; class Insecta; order Hymenoptera; family Crabronidae; genus Cerceris; species Cerceris rybyensis. The sequence goes on along the minus strand of OU342796.1, from coordinate 362,097 downwards.
CCTGCTTCTCCCAGCCATATGTTTTCCCTAACCAAGATTCTCTTTCCTATCACTTGTCAGGCTCGGACCTATCGGCACGAGCATGGTGACGCATTGGGGTGACATTCGTATTTGACCGTTCGAACTGGAAGGACGTACCACGCACGCCGGCTACGGAAAACAAAACGATGCGGGTGACTCGTCGACTGAGGTTATTTGTCGAAGAACAATTTCAGATTGCACTATGTCGCGTGTAGGATAAAATAAAAATATTACTAGTAAAAAGTATAATAGTATGCTCAGATATGTATTAAGAATTGAATAACTAGGAAGTACCGAAAGGTACCGGATTGAAACCTCTCAGATGTATTCATTATATACAAGTAATTACCGCATAGATTTTTTTTACTAATAATACTATTATTTTATCCTACACGCAACGTGGTGCGATCTGAAATTGTTCTTTGACAACTAACCTCAGTCGATGGGAGACGCGTATCGTTTTGTTTTCTGTGATCGGCGAGCAGTTAGATGCGAATGTCGCCCCAATGCGCAACCATGCTCGTGCCGATAGGCCCGAGCCTGGCAAGTCAATCCTGGTTGGGCGAAGCAGGCGCAGCTACTCGAAAAAGGCACGCGGCGATCAACTAAATAAAATCACTGGTATAAATTAATTTTTATCGATAAATATAATTAACCAACGCCGTCAAATTTAAAAAAGTGGTTCTGGTTTACTGCAATTCTAAATATGATACGGCGGAATAACTGAAAAACCTTGGTTAATACTTAATATTGCACTCAACACTTAATATAATATGTAATTAATATTGCTCATACGTGTATATCGTCTTTCCATATTTATAACGCATAAACATCGACAAACGAAATATAATATTTTGTTACTCCTAGAACTGGGAGACACTCTTCAAAAATTTTGAAGCGTCTCTTGAATTTTAAAAAGGAAAACACACCTTTTCCATAGCAATTCGTAGAGTACGAGGTTCTTCTAGAGTGTGACGTATCAATAACGTGCTCAAACTTATGCATCCAATAAAGCTGCTTGCTTGTGTCATTTCTAGGAGAAGTTTGACGCCACCTTCACGAGCGAATACTTCTGCATTTTTGTAGTCTCTCGTCAGACGTAAACAAACCTTCATCAAAGCATGTAAGGCATCACGATCCACCGGGATGGCTAATAATTTAACGCAGGCTCTGCAACGAAAAATTTGATGTTCACAGTGCTATCTCGCGGAAAATCAAATACTAAAATGAAATAAGTATCTTCAACACAATTTTTTTGAAAGTGTTGTATATCAAATATTTAAAAAAGTAATGTTCTTCTTATATTTACCGTACGAGACTTGGTGCCATACTAGGATCCAACCCTTGAACAACGGTATTCCTTTCTCGTTCGAGTGGGCTTTCATCCGTGTACATACTTGAATCTGAACTAGATCTTCCGTCTTCTTCGGTTTCATTGTTCAGCTTAAAACCCATTATAATCGGTCTCCTGTTATCACTGTCTTCATTAACTTGCGTCATGCAAGAGAAGGTTATAAGATATCTTCGTCTGCTGCACGTAATTCTCACGCTGGGCTCACCGTTCCAATATGCATCATTAATTATTCGATTGTTTACCGGCGAATACAATATCCACTTGCCGGTACTTAAATCGAACCACTTCCACATTCTGTTTGTTACCTAATTTTAAGAGAATTCAAATGATATGTTACAAACACGCAGACCATTAATGTTGAAACTGCGAAGAATTCATAAATAAAATAATTAAAATATTACTCTTATTACTGAATGATTAATTCAAAGTTTATAACAAGAAGAAAAGTATATGCGAAAAGAAAATTAAGATCCCGGTATCATTTATATATTATGCAACATGATACAAATTTCTAAAAATTAAAGATTATATTAATAAAGTAACTACAGAATGTGCTTAAACTTGTAAGTTAAGAAAATAGTAATTCTCATATTATATTGGTACGTTCTATCCCCATTCATGTTGCATACCTTGTGCATTAATTGTTTTCGTTTTGTCAGTATTGCTACTTTTTCTAAACGATCTATAAGTAGCAATAACGGTGCCAACCACTTTGGAGTTTTTGTAGACGTTGCATCCTTGTTATTATGTTCTTTCATTATTTTATTCTTATTTGCTGTAAGTGGACCTTCGCTGAGAATCACCAAATGTACAAGGCTATCCAAGATCCCACTTTCTTCAACAATTAGAGCACATGGTACGAGCATTTCTTGGAATGTTCCCTGTGCATAAACAATATGAATTAAAACGAGGTTTTCGTTTAAAATTTAATCTTATGCCAATGCAATAATTAGCATGAAGATTAAAGAATAAAATTTATCGTACAGTATTTGAAGAGGAAAATTTTGAATTTTGTATTGAATGAAATCACTAATAAAAACACCTTTATATTGTACAAATGATATAATATGTCTTTAACAATTTATAATTGCATCTATGTGAAAAGTTTGAAACCTAGATTAATTATAATGTGTACAGAAACGCATAGAACGTTTCTCAATGAAGTAACATAATTTTAACAAATTATGATAAATATAAATAATATTAGCTATTACATTTTTACCTCAAAAAATAAAGTGTACAGGTAAATACGTCCAGCGACTTTGTTTGCTTCTTCACATTCAACCAATCGTGTTCCGGCATTTTCATCTGGACTTTCAGCAATATCGATTAAAAAATCCACCAAATTAGCGATCTACAAAATATGTATAAATATAAATACCTTTACGCTTTGAATTAAATAAGAGCAAACACATCTCACCTCTCTTATAAGCTGCCGCAACATATTATTACGACACTTATCTCCATTCCTTTTGGTGATAGCGACTAATAATTCACAAATTCTGTATACAGTGTCTGGCATAAGGTCAAGCAAGTTTAGACACTGTTCCAACGCAGTATGCGTGAATTCGTCTATACTTTCAGTTATAGTAGTCTCTCGAATAGGCTCTTCAGGTGCTGAAACCTTTCGAGTTTCCGTCTCTCCCAATGACATCGCTATAGCATGCATCATTTGATCATCATCCACTAATTCCAAATCCATTATAAGCCCTTGCCCGCTTGTGTCACCTGCTGGTGCATCCTAAACAATACAACAAAAATATATCTTATACAAAGCTTAATAATTCTTACTATACTTTGAGAACTTAAAGTACGACAGATACACGTAAAATTTGTAAGTATGAATAAGAATAAATGTTTGAGTCGGCTACATTATAAAATCAGTGTAAGTTATCCGTCGTATAGCGTGGTACTTGAATTGCACAGAGTCGCGAATAGTACGGATAATTATTGCAACAGATCTCGAATAACATGTAATCAATATAACGGCGACATGTTAATTCGTTATAGGATTCATACAATTTTGGAAAGAAAATATCTCCAACGATGTATGAATCATTTAACGAATGGCCATATCATTGTTTAATACAATCATTTATCATTTACCAAGATGATAGTAAGTGAGACTCAAACGCATACCGATCTCCGTAATGTGGCGGGATTACTTAAAAGATAATCAGTGGCCTGCTCAACTGTCATTGTATGAAGCAAAGCTTCTATGCAATGAGTTCTGCTAAATCCCATATCCATTAATTGTCTGAGATGCTCAGAATTTACGTCCGTTTCCGGTTCTTCTCTACGATCAGATATCGTTCCACTTCTGCCAATCCCACTGTTGCTACTGCTACTGCTAGCAATTGTTCCTTCACCAGTTTCTTCCTTCTCTGACCGTTCCTATGAATAAGGTTAGTAGTTATCATTTAACGATTTTCTCCTGGATAACTATGAATTAAGTGAAATACTGCCTTAGTTTATATTAATATCGTAACAAAATCTGAGTAAACCTATAATTCATTAAAGAGACTTATTAAAAAGTTAACATGTTGAGCCCGGCGCCGATATTGCTGTCCTTTCCGTTCAGCCGGCAGCGGGCGAACACTTAACAGCGAGCGCTTGGGAGAAAAATTGAAGGCTATTCAGACGCAAGACAGCTAGAAATTTGACTAAAAAAGTCTTCACATTTTGTAACACATGCAAAAACAAACTTTGTCTTTGTTTAGAATGTTTCAATAAAGGGTCTAGCCGAATAAGGGGGTCAAAAGTGCCCTTGAGTCGATTTTATTCGACGATGGGTCATTCGATAGGTGATGACGAAAAACCATTGCACACAAATTTTTAATCCGATACCTTCACCGGGAGGGTAGTTATAGGGTAAAATCGAAAAATCAGTTTTTGCCTCATTTTCCCCAATTAATGTAGTGCAAAAATTCCAAAAAAATTCTGACACATTCTAAATATGAATGCACACGTTAGGGATTTTTTTCAGATTTTTCCCTTGCAAGTTCCACTCACGAAAAATGAAAAACCGAAAAAAAATTTTTTAAACATCGATTTCGTATTGAAATCTTCCGAGCACAACTTTTTCCTTTTTACAGTAGTTGCATAATGTTATCATTGTTATACCTTATTTTTTTCAGAATTTTTGAGTACGGTGCATCACGGTCGGAAAAATCAAAAACCGATTTCTGGGACACATTTTGGGCTGAAACTCGCCCATTATCTGCCATTCTTGCATGATTTTAATACAGTATGTTCATATTGTGACCTTCAATGTTTCTGCATAGAAATATGTAGATGTTAAAGAACAATATCGAGATAATTAAATAAATTGCTGATTGTATAACCTCTTTATAACCTAGAATTTTAACCGTTCTTTCAAAAGCATTAATGGCGCAGTGGCTATGGTGTCTGCCTGTGGAATCGCTGGACACTTTTTTGTCGCGGGTTCGAATCTCCATGTGGGACTTGTTTTTTTCTGCCATTTTTTTTTTTATTACAGACAACAATATTCAGTAGTAGCTTTAAAATGTTTCACAGATACTTCTAAAAATAATTATACAGTATACTTATTTCTTCATCGACTCTTTCCAGTCATGTCACGATTTACAATTACAAGTACTTTTTTACATTCTGTTAATTGAATTTTATATTTCTTTCATACTTAAAATATATTTTCATACATTGCAATAAACCAATATCTATGTACAATATAAAATGTTTGAGAATACTCATAATTGCAAGACGTTGCATGTCTAATTGTAAGAAAAGCATGTTTTACGATTATTTTTCTATAGGTTTTATATTGTTGAAAGGCATAAAAATATCTGTGAAACATTTTAAAGATACTACTGAATGTTGTTATGTCTTTAATAAAAAAAAAAAAAAATGACAGAAAAAAACTTAAGTCCCACATGGAGATTCGAACCCGCGACAAAAAAGTGTCCAGCGATTCCACAGGCAGACACCATAGCCACTGCGCCATTAATGCTTTTGAAAGAACGGTTAAAATTCTAGGTTATAAAGAGGTTATACAATCAGCAATTTATTTAATTATCTCGATATTGTTCTTTAACATCTACATATTTCTATGCAGAAACATTGAAGGTCACAATTTGAACATACTGTATTAAAATCATTCAAGAATGGCAGATAATGGGCGAGTTTCAGCCCAAAATGTGTCCCAGAAATCGGTTTTTGATTTTTCCGACCGTGATGCACCGTACTCAAAAATTCTGAAAAAATTAGGGTATAACAATGATAACATTATGCAACTACTGTAAAAAGGAAAAAGTTGTGCTCGGAAGATTTCAATACGAAATCGATGTTTAAAAAATTTTTTTTCGGTTTTTCATTTTTCGTGAGTGGAACTTGCAAGGAAAAAATCTGAAAAAAATCCCTAACGTGTGCATTCATATTTAGAATGTGTCAGAATTTTTTTGGAATTTTTGCACTACATTAATTGGGAAAAATGAGGCAAAAACTGATTTTTCAATTGTACCCTATAACTACCCTCCCGGTGAAGGTATCGGATTAAAAATTTGTGTGCAATGGTTTTTCGTCATCACCTATCGAATGACCCATCGTCGAATACAATCGGCTCAAGGGCACTTTTGACCCCCTTATTCGGCTAGACCCTTTGACTGAAATGACCTCATTTATTTTTTAATTTTGATACTGTCGGTCCCAGGGATCAACGCTCTCCAAACGAAAAGACCACTGTTGGTCCCCAGAGACCGACGCCGGCCAAACGGAAAGTTCACTGTCGGTCCCCAAGGGCCGACGAAGGGCTCAACGTGTTAAGATAGTTTCATCATTATTCATTGCTTGTATTATAGTTTTCGTAAGCAATGATTACTGATAAAAATAATGTTAACCAAACGTAATTTTGAAATATCTAAAACTATTCCAGTGTACCTTGATGATTTTTTCACCCCGTAAGATGTGTCGTAAAATAGATAGAATAGATTCCGTCATACGTGCACCGTAGTTTTTTAAAGGCTTTCTCCCCCACATCAACATAACTGCCTCAAACGCTTTCTGGAATAATGCAATATGCCGATGTAATAATTTACTATAAATCGTATTATATACTGTACACTTAAACGCAAAATTACTTATAGGTAGATTTTAAGTATACCTTGTGAATATCCGTGAGATATTTTATGGGGTCAAATGTTTCATAAACTTTATATATCCCTGTGCACTTTGAAGAAACAATATAAGGTGAGTCTAAAATCGCCTTTGGATTGACCATTTTTTCAAGTAGCATAAGCCAGGCATCTAAAAATTCTCCCGTGCCATCAGGTAAATCTGGATGTTCTAATCCTTTGACTAACGGAAATTGTTCCCCACCGGATAATGCCCAATGGAAAGTGCTGAAATAAAGTGTTAATGTTTCTAGGTCTAATTATATAGATGATGGTCTGTCCCACCAATTTTAACGATTTTTGAATACGTTGTCAGGATCGCGATTCTATGCATCTTTTTTCTATGTCGTTTATCTACTATTTCTACGGTGGCTGACAAAGAGTCTTTGTAACGGGTGAACATGTCGAAAAGTATATTACTAAGCTCTCTCTTAATTCTTTTGCTACGGACACCGACTATAGTTGGCATCCATGCAATGACTTGTGTGTACGAGCACTGACTATAGTCGGCGTACATGCGATGACCTGTTTGTATGGACACCGACTACAGTCGGCATCCATGCGAGGACCTGTGTACCTCCTGTGTAATTACACTAAATTGTAGTTCCATTTATACCAATAGCAAAATCTGCAAATATGAAAATAACGGAACATACATAGAATGTACTCATTTTCATGTTTTCATACAATACGACGAAACAGGTGTTATGTAACTCTTAAAAAAGTATACATACAAGAAAACACTAACAAGGAGAGCGCAAGGCCTTCGGCTCACCGATTTGGTTGAAACTTTGTATACTCGTAGAGTAAGTCGTTCTGATTAAGAATATACCCTATTATAGGGGCAGACGGTCAATAGTTTTTAAGATATTTATAATTAAAGTTTCATTAGCATTCTTATCCAAAACTGTTGAATGGAATACCAAAAGTTACCGTGGCACAATGGCAACGTCCTGAGTTCGCACGGAAAAAACTACGGTTCGTTTCTTGTCGTGCTAAATTTTTTTGTATTTTTTTTTTCTTCGGTTTATATATTCAAAGTTCGATTTCATCGAATCATGCGAATCAACGCATTAAAATTGATATACTACCTGAATTTACTTGGTTGAGAATGGAAGAGAAATTTGAAGTAGGTAATCGGTTATAGAAATTCATTCCGCAATTCGTCATCAATTGAATGCACAAATTTTCATACCTATGTTAAAATACACATAGTTTGCAAGAGGGCTATGTACGAAAAGAAAACTTTTCGAAAATGATAAATCAAGTCTACTTTCCAAAAGACATAATATTGCAAGTGCAACATTGTTGCGTTATTTGATAGGCAAAGTTACGAGTTTTCAGCGAATGAAAATATTATATGAAAGTCGCTTGAAAATTTAATATACATATTTACATCAAGATGCACGTAACGCTACATGTAAATGAATCGAAAAAAAAATTTTTGTTAATTTTTCATGGCAGGACACGAACCCCAGTTTTTCCTGCGCAAACCCTGCACGTTGTCGATGTGCCACAACAGCTCTTAAAGTTGTGTCTTACAGTTCTTTATAAGAATGCCAATGAAACTTAAATTAGAAATATCTTAAAAACTATTGACCGTCTGCCCCTATAATAGGGTATATTCTTAATCAGAACGACTTACTCTACGAGTATGCAAAATTTCAATAAAATCGGTGACCCGAAGGCCTTGCGTTCTCCTTGTAAGGTGGCATTGAAAGACGAAAGTGTATATACCGGCTTAGCAGCATAGGCCGAGTAAACTGCCATAACGGAAAGGGAAAAGTGTGTTCAACGAACGCTAACTTATCTTTTCATTATAAACATCTAAATTAAACCAAACTCTTGAGAGACAAGTACTCTGTTATGCACAATTCATCTCAGGTCCTTACCTCTTAAAGGTCTGGTTTAAGTTAAGTATCTAGAAGAAAGAGATAAATTAGTGTAGATTTTGCATAGTTTGAAATAATGGCCGCCGTGGGACGGCCCGATAAACAATAAACATACGACTTATACTTCTAGCCCATCCTCGTGAAGTACCTTTTTGACGTGTCTGTCCGTTGTAAAGAGTCTTTGCGTATTTTTCAACACTGGACGAATGTATATTATGATGAAAAATTTAGTAAAATTTATTATACTTACGCAAAAAATGCGTTCTGTCCGCCCAGTTTAACAAATTTTTGAAGCATCAGATGATATGGATGCCTTTTCTCATCAAATAACATAGGAGATGTAAATCCAACAGAGCAAATGAGAAATGTCAGTTTAAATTTGGGTATTGGAGATGGTGGTAATTTGTCCCACGATAATCCCCGAGTTAGCAAACAATTTAGAGCAGTTGCTACGCTTCTTGCTGCTTGCGACGGAAGGGCTGGAGTCAATGGCATCTGCTGTACCCTTCGTTGTCTGATTGGGGAACCCATGCAAAGCTAAATTCAATGAAATTAATAAATTTTATATGGACCTTAAGAAGTATAAGGATCAATCGATCAATATGTAACGTTTTCTTCCTTACGAAATAATATTTCATAATATAATAGAGTAAATAGTTAGTGTACCTTTACAAGTAAACCAAATAATTCTGCAAGTGCTCTACCAAGCCTAGACGAAGCACCCAATAACGGTTTAATATATTTAAGTTGATGAGAACTCGGCGATGCTCTTCCTGTACTAGTATTTGGCTTATCGTCAACCTGAAAAAAAATGATACTCCTGAAATATACAGAGTAAGTCCCATAACTAGCTAAATGTAAGATTTATTTTGAAACAATTGCAAATATTGACGCTATTTTTTTCACGTTAACAATTTTATTTTAGTCATTTTAGACACGAATTGTATCGCGGGGTTTAACCGGAAATATTGCACCATATGGGTCATACGGACTATATAAACCATATGGGCTGAACAATTTTTTGTTATCATTACATGTAGCTACATTGCCGACGATTTCGTATTGATTATATTTCTGTATAAAAGTCAAATTTTAATAAATAATCCGTATCTTATAAATAGTATAGTACTAAAATTTTATTTACACACACAATTCTTCCAGTGTATGTCAAGAAATGAAAGTTTTACAATTAGTTGGTAAGACCAGGTGTGAAAATAAACTCAATCATGATTCTAAAAGATAGTTTTAATATAAACCCTATCCCGAAAATAAGACCTAATGAAAAATGCATACAACTAGAGCTATACATCTCTGGTTTTGCAGTTACTAACAACAAAGATTTATATAATCATTTCCTTTTATATGAGAGTACTAGCTGAAAGCTCCCGTGCTTCGCTACGGTTTAATCTAAACTAAAAATGAAACCTTAAAATTTCGAATTTTGAAAAATCCTTTCCTAGTCGCTGCTTATACCCTAGAAGGAACGCTCATGCAAAATTTCAAGTTTCTAGGTCAAGTAGTTTCGGCTCTGCGTTGATGAGTTTTGCCCATACTTTAACCCCCCAAAACCCCCCCTAAAATTTCGAATTTTTTAAAACCCTTTCTTAGTGAGCACCTAAGACCCAAGGGGAAGGTATGTTCCAAATTTCATTGCAATCCGTTCTGTGGTTTTTGAGATTTCGTGATGAGTGGATGAATGAGTCAGTCAGTCAGTCAGTCAGTCAGTCAGTGGTATTTGAGCTTTATATAATAGATAAGCGTCCACTGCTCTTTAGTTCCATCAAATCAATAGTCAATAGTCAATATCAAATCAGTAATGTCATGAAACCCCAAATGTTAAAACATCCCAAAACATGGAGATTGGTTGGATGTTTATTGCTCCTTTGGACAACTGGATTGCCCTAGTTTTTCCTAAATGTTTAGTGTCTTACAAAGTATAATCTCCGAAGAAAGTATATTCAAAATTGAAAACCATAGTTAATCGTATTTAACTCAGAAGTCGCCAAACAACAATCATACATAGTGAAGATTCAATGTACTATTAACAATAAGTTCAAAACATCTTGATCTATTTCAACACCATAGGTCCCATATGTGCAGCATGTGACCTATTGGGAAATCATTTCACTCCGTTGTATTACCGGATTCAATATTATCACTAGATTTATGGGGGTGAAATCTATTACATTGTAGTATATTAAATAAGGATTAGGGTAAGAGATGGATGAAGCAGCAAAGATGACATTTCGTTAAATATTCTTCGCATTATAAGATACACATGAAGTATCTATTGTACTGAAATTTGAGAAATATTTATAAAAAAAAGTAGGAACTCATTAATTTAATGGTTTCTGTAAATCTAGTGTTATTAATGCATCGAAACATATAACTTGAAATAACTGGGAAATCAAAATGTATAAATGTTATATTAGGTAATATGATGTGTTAGGTCAGTTTGAAAATCGTGGGCGTGTATCTGGTCAGTAGTTTATATGTATATGTGTAATTGTGAACAGTTGGTGTTAATGAACTCTTTTTCTTGGTCCATATGTCGTCATGCTATATTTATACATCGATGAACATTTCATAGAAATTTCGCTGTCAAATCATAATTCTAGACATTCTCAATTTAATTAATCGAGAAGTCGATTTGGAATAACTTAATTGTATTACCTCCATAGGTATAGGTGGTGGATCTGTACTTAATGCTTCCATAGCTGTAGTCATTCCGTTGCTTCCCATATCCGAAGATATGGTGCTCGACCAACCGGAAGTTTCGCCCTCGTTCTAATAAAATATTTCAATCAATTAACTTTTAAATTTCACTGCCACAACCAAAAATTAAACATATACATATATTCTTATGCACAAAATTTGATTACAAAAAAATTGATTTGATTAACTCTTTCGCTATGTTGTGCCTTGCCGTGCCCCTTGTCAGTGATGCCAGGACGTGGGATTTTTCCCACCCTTGCGCACTTCCCAATCCTCAGTAACGTATATACTTCACTCAAATATGGGGTATCGTTAGACCCCTGTGACAATTGAAATACGGTAGAAATTACAGGAAGAGGACATTTTACTAGATACGTCTATGGAAGCAACCGCCGCTGAGCTGTGACGTCAGTATGCACATGCGCACGACGGCTCCCACGTGGGAGAAAATCCCACGTCCTGGCATCACTGCCCCTTGTATGGAACAGAGCACTATGCTAAAAGTGGGAAAAGTTGCACGCAGACTTCAGCAGTCCGAGCCAAGTCTTTTGTTTAAAAAACGCCGTTCTAACACTGTTTTTAGAAGCATATTGCTTGTGGAGATAATCGAACATTGCAATAGCACTTGTAATTGTTTGCGAACAGGAGTAAGCATAGCTATAGGACTTGTCCTAACTTTTGGCTCCAATTTTGTGGCCGGTAACTATAGTGATGCGTAGTGGCAAAAGGGTTAATACTATCCTGATCTTTTTCACGACAATGCAATATATTGATATACCGTATACAGGATGCGGCAGAATTATATATGCAGGGTATTTTAAAATTATTACCATTCTACACCTTGTGGAAGATGAAGATTTGTAAAAGAGCCAAGCTGCAAAATTCTGCAAAGGGTTAAAAATTAAGGTCGAACATTTTATTGCCTTATCGTATTCGTCTCGTGGCTTTTCGTGAATTCGAATTTGAAGAATTTTAAGGGTCAGAACTTAATAAAAGTTTAGGACACAGTTCAGAAAACAGAGCATCATATACATGACATAATTTTTTTTATATGTAGACAACGAAAATGCTAATAAAATCAAAGATCGAGTTGTAGTCTACTTTGTAGTCTATTTGTATTTTGCTACGCTGCAGTACTTCGACTTGAGCTCGGATGCTATGCCCGGGGGCCTCTGACCCAACACCGATATTAGCTCGAGCACCTTAAACTTACTGAATCACCGCAGCGTTAGTTTTCCGAGTATCTTGTATATTTCTATGGCGTGAGTTGAAGCGATTTACCTGAAAACAGTTAGTTTGTGAACCATAATTCGTTTCAGATATTTCACCTACGCAATGAGACAAATGCGATAAGCTAACAAAATATCCGACCTTAATTTTCAACCCTTTCCCGGATTTTGCAGTCCGGTTCTTTCACAAATGTCCACTTTTGAGAAGGTGTAGAACAATGTCTGGTAGATGGGAATATAATTTTGAACCACCCTGTACGAGTGGACACGAGATGATTCCTTATATTTCCTAATTCTTAATATCCAGCAAAATTTTCTTTTAAAGCAGGCGCAATAAATAGATAAATATATTCATATCCATTAATATATTATTTAAATAAACAATTTTAAATTATGATAGCAATAATTGTTATCCAGTTGAATTATATGTTAAAAGGCACACACTTTTAAACAATGTAATTTTTTCTTATGCCCCCTAGTTACAGACGTACACCAGGAATTGTATCTTCTGCCCTCAACTTTGAACAGTATTTTCGTCCCCTCAATATGGACGATATCAATATGGGAATATAACAATTGTACTTTGTATGAACATCGTAGCAGCATAATTTTTTCAGGCCGGCACAGATTTTTGTTGGCTTTTGTTAATCGATAGATTGAAAGTCAACCACTCTTCGAAACAATGATAGGCTCCATTAATTCGTTATGTTGTACTACTTGTGATTTGTGTATAACTACGTATATTACATTTATAGTCAGGCACAACAACTTGAACCTGATGCTACTGACTATTGACGATGCAGTATGAAATATATAGGTAGGAAAAATTTATCAGGGACAATAGGAGTTTGGATACGACCCCCATGTTGAAAATGTAAACCAGCATACTGTGGGACATTAGGAAGAGGGACGCTAATTGTAACTGAGAGAAAGTTCGAGCAAAAGGCCCCTTTTGCACTTATAATGTCACACTATCCATCTTCCTAATATGTACTATACAAAAATGGTAAGTTGGTGTCCGATCACATTAATTTCTCCGCTCCAGTATTTGTATATTTGTTTTTATTTGTATATTTCGTGTATCTGTTTCCTTGCGTCATTATTAGCTGGTTCAACCATATTCGCATCGTCCGCAAAGGATGGAAACGTGTATACCTGAATTAAATTTATATTGCCCTTTCATATACCTTCGCGGATACAATAGCTTTATCCGTATGCATTGTATCTAAACAAGAGGAAATAAGGTGGAACGCTAGGCCCAGTCCCCTTTTCCTGTTTCGTACAATTTGTGAATGTTCAGCAGCTTACCATGTGTGTACATTAACCCTTTGCACTCCGTTGTCGCCGCTCAGGCGACACGGCACGCCGGCATCTAGAGGCAACATTGCATCTTTATACAGGTAGCAAATGTTTCAGCACACGCATAATGTGCATTGCAAACACTTTCGGATATACATTGTATTAGGTCGAGTCATAAGTAACTTCTGTTTTTTTTTATGAGACATTTATTTTATTCTCGTTAAATAACAAAATTATATTAATTTATTATGTATTCTCCGTTATTACGTATAACTGTATCCTATCTTCCTGGCAGTTTATTAATCTCTTCCTTGTAAAATGTGGTTGGTTTGGACTGGAGGAAGTTTTCGACGGCCTGTCTGACTTGTTCTTCGGAATTGAATGTTTTTCCATTTAAAAAGTTTTCTAACGAACAGAAAAGGTGGTAATCTGTTAGGGCAAGTTCCAGAGAGTAAGGTGGGTGTGGTAAAACAGCCATCCAAGCTGAAGAATTTTTTCTTGAGTCACCCTTGTCGTATGTGCTCGCGCATTGTCGTGTTTTGCAAGTTTCTTCCAGTCCAAACCAACCACACTTTACAAGGAAGGGATTAAAAAACTGACAGAAAGATAGGATACAGTTATACGTAATAACGGAGAATACATAATGTGTTAAATGTATTGACATACACATTTATATCCACCGCGTTTTTCTTCTTTGCGACCCTTCGATCGTCCTGATCGATATCTATCGATCTTGAAATAAATCTCTCGCTAGTGTGTGTAATGAACGCATGTTCAGTTAGCTAGCTCTTGTAAAAGCACTGTAAAAGCACTGTGAGACCATATTTCCACATCTTATAAATATTGTATTTTCAATAAATAAATTTAAGAGGTTATGGGCCCAGGAGGCATCCGAAGTAAGGATAGAAAGTGATTGATATTATATCAGTGAATTATAAAGTGCTTAGAGAGTTAACCTCAATAATCAAAATTGCAAGCATGGCATCTGCGTTTTCAGTCCACATGGATAAGTTAGGAAAGGAAAATTATGATACTTGGAGGCAACAAATGGAAGCAGTATTGATAAAGAATGATCACTGGGAATATGTTGCTGGAACAAGAATAAAACCTGAACCTGTGCCAGATAATGCCAATGCTGCAGCAATAAATACATGGAAGCAAAATGACTTAAAAGCTAAAGCTGATATAATTCTCGCAATACAACCATCTGAATTGTGTCACATTAAAAATTGCACGACATCTAAAGAGGTATGGCTGAAACTTGAATCAGTTTATCAATCAAAAGGTCCTGCAAAGAAAGCCGCTTTACTTAAGAAATTATTATTTACAAAAATGGCTGAAGGTGACAATATGTCTGATCATTTATCAAGTTTTTTAAATATCGTAGATAAATTGCATGAAATGAGAGTAGAAGTAGCAGAAGATTTGCTAACAATTTTACTTTTGTACAGCATACCAGACAGTTATGACAATTTTAGATGCGCCATAGAGACAAGAGACGAACTCCCAAGCACAGAGAGTTTGAAAATTAAGCTACTTGAAGAGTATCACGCTCGTCAAAGTAAATCGAATGAACACAATAATACAAATGCACTTTATGTAAACTATCAGAGAACTAAGAAGCATTATAACACTTCTGAAAGAGATCAATTTAAAAGAAAAACTAACATGCATGAAACAAAGAATAGCTCAAATTACCCAAGAAAGCCTTATAAATGCAACTTTTGTGAAAAGATTGGACACAAGGCTGCAGATTGTTTCAAAAAGAAGCAACATATTAAGAGTAAAGAAGAAGCACTAACAGCAGTTCAAAAGGAACACAGTTTATTAATTAATAATAAAAACATTAAAGATTCTTCTTTATGGTGCGTTGACAGTGGGGCAACCTCCCATATGTGCAATAACCAAAACAGTTTCACAATGTTAAATCCTATTGTATCTCAAGAAGTTAGTTTAGCTGTAGACGAAACAACAAGCGTCAAAGGCAGTGGATTTGTACGATTTGAAGTCCAAAATGAAAAGTCTAACAAACAAATAAGGCTCGATGACACTTTATTTGTGCCTGAATTAAGTACCAATTTGTTTTCAGTTGCAAAAGCAGTCAAGGGTGGAAGTACAGTCACGTTTACTGAAAAGGAAGCAGTTGTGATGAATCCTAAAGGAGAAGTTATCCTGAAAGCAGCCAGAGAGGGCGATTTGTACTTTATTAGAACGATTTCTAAACCATTGATTCAACCCACGTATGCAGCAGTAGCAGAATCTAAATCAGATCAGAAGAACAAGCTAAATAAATTGGAAAAATGGCATAAAATTTATGGTCATTTGAATGAAGCAGATCTTCGGAAACTCATGGTGAATAAAATGGTTGAAGGACTCGACATAAATCCAACTGATGAATTGTCAACTTGTGAAACGTGCATAGCAAGTAAGCAAACAATGACACCTTTTCAAAAATCCAACTCACGTACCAAAAAGGTACTTCACTTAGTCCATTCTGATGTCTGCGGGCCGATGAGAGTTAAGTCTATCGGAGGAGCCGTATATTTTGCTACATTTATAGACGATTTTTCAAATTGGGTTGAAGTTTATATTTTGCGTAACAAAAATGACGTTAAAAAGGCATTTCTAGCTTACAAGGCGCAAGCTGAAAATTTTACCGAACATAAAGTAAAGATCCTACGAACCGACAATGGATTGGAATACTGTGGAACCGACTTTAATTTGGAATTGGAAAAGAATGGCATCAAAAGAGAACATACGGTAGCCTATACGCCACAACAAAACGGCAAGGCCGAACGTATGAATCGGACATTAGTTGAGATGGCTAGGTGTATGCTTTCTGAATCTGGACTTCCTGAAAGCTTTTGGGCTGAAGCTGTTGCGACAGCTGCTTATATCAGGAACAGATGTCCGTCCAAATCTTTAGAACATTCCGTTACACCATTCGAAATTTGGCACCATAAAAAGCCAAGTGTATCTCATATGAAAACATTCGGTACCAAAGTATACGTTCTTAATAAAAATCCTAATAAAGGAAAATTTGATCCTCGATCAAAACCTTGTATTTTAGTCGGATATTCAACAGACTCAAAAGCTTACCGTATCTGGGATCCAATCAAAAGAATAATAATCAAAAGTCGAGACGTTAAATTCGTTGATGGCACTATTCCTAATGAAAATCAAGAACAAACAGAGTCTCCCAACTTGATCTATTTGAATTTTGATGACAAGGAAATTGAATCAAACCATGAAACGAATGATAATAATATTCCTAATGAAACTGAGCGTGATGAGGAAGATGATGACACTGCCGATTATCAATCTTCACGGGAAGAAATTTCATCTGATGACAATAATAATTCTTCTAATGAATCAAATTCTCAAATTCAAGAGGTTTTGAATCCGATATGTAAGAGGGGGCCAGGAAGGCCGAAAATGCAGAGAACTGGGAAACCAGGAAGGCCGAAAAAGCTTTTCTGCATTGAAAATCCATCTAAAGAGAAAGCAAATTTAATTAATGAAGATTTGCTGAATCCAACAGTCTCCGAAGCATTAAGTGGACAAAATTCGAACGAATGGAGAATTGCAATGGAAAAGGAATTTCAATCATTAGTGAATAATGATGTGTGGACATTAGTAGAACGACCTAACAATACCAAAGTCATTGGATGCAAATGGGTTTTAAGAAACAAATATAATGAAAACGGTGTAATTGAACGCCGAAAAGCTCGATTGGTGGCTCGAGGATTTTCCCAACTACCTGGAGTCGATTACCAAGAAAGTTTTTCCCCGGTTGCACGTCAAAGCTCAATTAGGATAATTGCAGCATTATCAGCCGAACTTGGACTGAATTTATATCAACTAGATGCAGTAATGGCATATACCAATGGAAATTTAGACGAAGAAATATATATGCAACAAGCAGAAGGTTTCGTCGAACCTGGAAAAGAAGGTCATGTTTATCGGCTAAAGAAGTCTATTTACGGACTGAAACAGTCTGGACGGCAATGGTTTAAAGAACTTCATAAACAGTTAATTGCGTTTGGTCTAAAACAATTAAGCAGCGACAAATGTATATATTTCCTACACAATCGTGAGATGTTCATAATCGTTGGTATTTACGTAGACGATTTCATTGTTGCCGCAGATAATTATAAATCTTTTAATAAATTCAAAGAGTTCATCTCTAACAAGTTCCAAATAAAAGACCTGGGTGTTCTGCATTATTGTCTTGGAATTGAATTTAATCAAAATACAAAAGATAAATCGGTATTTATGTCACAACGAAAATATATTGAAGATGTTTTGCAACGTTTTAACATGAAAGATTGTAAAACTACCATCACTCCGCTCGATGCAAACTTAAAGTTGACCTCTGACATGGGGCCTTCAACGGACGAAGAAATCGCTGAAATGAAGGAAATTCCATATCAGCAACTGATTGGAAGCCTGATGTATATGGCTACATCTACTCGCCCTGATATCGCTCACGCGGTTAGTAAACTTAGCCAATTTAACCGAAATCCAGGTAGAGCACATTGGACCGCAGCGAAGAGGGTTTTACGATACTTGAAGGGAACCATAAATTATGGGTTGTTTTTTAAAAGATCCAGAGGAAAACTTGAAGGATACGTAGATGCTGACTGGGGGAATTCTTCGGAGGATCGTAGATCTTACACTGGATACGTCTTTAAGCTCGCAGGAGCAGCTATTAATTGGGAATCCAGAAAACAGCCTACAGTAGCACTATCCAGTACCGAAGCGGAATACATGGCTCTCACGGAAGCCGCTAAGGAGACAGTGTACCTTCGCAAATTCTTCACTGAATTAGGGTACATGAGTCCAGATTCTGAAGGAACTGTGGTATTCTGTGATAACCAAGGAGCACAGAATTTAATGCGCAACCCTGTGTACCACTCCAGGACCAAGCACATAGACATTAAGCACCATTTCGTCAGAGAGGTATTCGAGCGAGGAGAAATGGACGTAAAATATCTCGAAACTACGAAAATGGCAGCCGATGTTCTAACGAAATCGTTATTTGGACCTAGCCATCAAAGGTGCATCAGCTCGTTGGGCCTAATAGAGGATATAAAACGCGTTGAGAGGGGGTGTTAAATGTATTGACATACACATTTATATCCACCGCGTTTTTCTTCTTTTCGACCCTTCGATCGTCCTGATCGATGTCTATCGATCTTGAAATAAATCTCTCGCTAGTGTGTGTAATGAACGCATGTTCAGTTAGCTAGCTCTTGTAAAAGCACTGTAAAAGCACTGTGAGACCATATTTCCACATCTTATAAATATTGTATTTTCAATAAATAAATTTAAGATAATGAATTAATATAATTTTGTTATTGAATGAGAGCAAAATAAATGTCTCATAAAAAAAATGGAAGTTACTTATGACTCGACCTAATATATCTGAATCAGTATTTACATTGTAAATACTTTTGGACAAGCTGATAGGTCATGGTTAATATCGCCCGGAGTTCGCAACATTGTAAATACTTATGGAACAGGTGATATCTCATGGTCAAAATGATCAGGAGTTGCTGAAACGTCGTGTTAAAAATTGCTCGGAGTGCAAACGGTTAATACTTCATGCAGTACGCTAGTCATGGACAGCATATCCCGTCAGTTTACCAAAACTCCCTTCTATCCCAATAATGAATTACCAGATATTTCCCAAAATAGTACACAATATAGCACATAATAATAATATAAAACATATAGCACATCAATAATTATAAACAAATAAGAACATTTGATTTTTGGACTACAATCTCTTTGAGACTTTTATTACCCTCACGGCGAGTAGCATAGAATTAGATTTAAAAAATCTGCTCGTGAATTTCAAAATCACGGTGAAAGGATTAAATCCTTATTTTGTAATTTCCAGAATACCCTCTAATAAGAAAAAAATCTGTATAATAATGCTGCTTATTTCGATGTCGCAAAGTTAGTTGAACTCACACTTTTTTATAATATTACAATTTTCAAGTTTAATTACTCTATTTCGAAATTTTTACTTCTGACCGATCGTATTGAAAATAAATGGCGTACCTTCATTTCAGGTGGCATTAGTTTGTCCATATCCTCTTTCCCAAAGTCACAACCAGGTGGAATGATATCTTCACTGCACAATGCTAATAGCAGTGTACTTTCCCAGACAAGAGACATATATAATTCTGAGAGGCCCTTTAAGACTGCCAAACCAAGCTCTGATCCCCAGTGGTTCATAGAAAGATTTCTTATTTCACTTTGACTAGTGCGGCAAACGTGAACGAACATCACCACGTAACCGTGAGCAGCATTCATGGCGTGCAGTAAAGGTGTTGCTGTATCACTTGTGAAAGCTGTTTCCAGATTTGGAGCGGATGCGAGCTCGTGTAATAAAACCGAGCCTCCTGGTGATTCCATATGACTATGAAGTGGTTTCAGTAGATTCAAAACCTCATTGAGTTGAGATAATCCAGTTTTTAGTACCAGTGGTTCATGTGCAAGATTCTGAAAACAGAGCATGCACATGTTACATCCGGCCCTGGAATTTTTCGAATTCCAGTTCAGGCGCCAGTCAGGCGCTTGGTAAAAAAGCCTAGGAGGCGAAAAAAAGCCTAGCTGTATAGGGTTACTTCCAATCCGCAAACAGCCAAATTCCATTAAGGCCCAATTTATGACGTCCGTTAACCTTTGTGAGAATTTTCACTTGCATCCTTGAAGCCCTTCGCTCCCACCAAACCGCGTCCACCTCCACTCAGTTTTCCACATTTTCCAGAACCCCACTCCCAAAATACGCCCTATATAAGCTGGCTGTTTTTTGCTTCTTCGGGTTTTTCTTAAACTTAAACCTTGACGTAACGTTCGTCGCACGAGATTCTGTAGTTCCCCCGCGAACCGGCGCGTTATCGTAATTTCGGCCAATTCATTGAAAGTTATTTCAATTGTCATAAAAGTAACCACCGTATGGACTTAGTGTTCATTGTTAACCATTTTGTACAGATAGTATTAGCTTATTTAGAAATATACCTTTATATTCTTATAACAGAATATTTAGAGTCTTTTATTATTTACTACTGCACCTTTGAGTAACCGAGCAACGATTCCTTTTTATTTACTCAAGCCGCTCGTAGTGAATAACATTATTTGATTAAAGTTACGTGTCAAGTTTCCGATTTAAGAGTTCACCGTTTGCACCTGTATACCAACTCCTATACCAGCTATTGGCGGTAGTTCCTGCAATTGGTGCAGGATCATATCCGTTATACTAGCGCGAAAGCATCGCAAGGTATCTTTCGTTGTTAACGGGCAAACGGCGCTCCTATAGAAGCTACAGCAATCCCTGGATAAATGCACAAGAGATTTCCCTGGATAAATGGATCGCGGCCATCCCCTCCACATAGGGGGATCCCCCTCGGTCGAACCTCGACGTTCGACGACGAGGCAGTGTAAAATGATATTATCGGAACGTGTCGGTGACGCAATACTAATTGGAGACTTGAACTTTTCCATTTTTTATTTTTTTGTTTTGAAAACTTCGCTCATGTATTTGTGACTGTTTTCTGATTAAAATGATACCAAACACGATATGTTTGAGTTTCCTAAATAGAAAGTAAACGAATTAAATATTAAGTAAATATTGCTCAAACTATGTCGTGTTTGGTATCATTTTAATCAGAAAAATTCCACAAATATGTTAGCAAAGTTCTCAACAAAAAAAAAATCAAAAATAGAAAAGTTCAAGTCTCCAATTAGTATTGCGTCATCGACACGTTCGGACCGGTCCCCCTGTAGCTTGGACCTCTCTGTCTCTTCTACTGTCTGTTCTTTTCTAAGTTCACGCTCGGCTGGAGCCCGAACGTAAACACAACATAGAAACCACCACTTCGTAACTGCACTGTTTCGGTCCCGAATTCAGTGCATTCATAAAGGATTTACTGTATAGGCTAGTTCGGACCCCGGATAATTCCCCCAAAATCAGTTGCAATTAGTGGCCTTGCAAACGTAATTAAAGAATACTGGTCGCGTTCTGCCAACCGTCCGGCTCGTAACACACGGAAGCTTAACCCTTTGACTGCTAAAGGCGTATATATACGCCTTCACAAGTCCATCTATATATACGAAAGACGTATATGTACGCCCTCACAAATCCATCAATATATACGAAAAAGGCGTAAATATATGCCCTCTGTATTTTTTTATTATAACACTTTTATTATTGTTTTACCGAGTGATTCAACATGGAATTTATTGTCTTCTGTAACATAGCAACTAAATATCGGCAATTATTTCAATATCGTTCAGTCAATTGTCTTCATATTACATGTACGCCCTCGAATAATCTTTTATAATCTCTTCGCATTGATTCCTGTAAACTTGTTTCTTTACTGCACATGTAAGTATTTATTTACTTTATTTTGTGATTAGTTAAGATAAATAAAATAATTGATATTTTTAATTTATTTGCCATTATTATTTTTTAATCCTAAGAATGGTATCAATTTTCCGGGTACTGTTCTGGTCACTAGTCAGTGGACAATCAGTCGCAGCGACTGACATGCGAAAAATGCGCCGTCTATATTGATGGATTCCTCCGAGAGCGCGCCGCAACCAAAGGGTTAATATATGTACAATAGATCAATCGTAAATTGTGAATTTTTCTAATATCTCCGTTGTAGAAAACTTTTATTCTCTTTACTGTAAAGACAATATTAACCTGTTAACCGGGGAATTAATTTTTGTTCAACTTGTTTCAAATTGGAATATTTTTTTTTACAGTGAGAAGTAATATCATTACATCTAAAGTACTACGTCAGGATTAAACGGATACGAACGACATAAAATGTAATGCGTTCAACATATTACGTTTAAAAATTTTAAGGGAGAAAAAATCGACAAGCTTACTGGAGTTTTCTTTCAGATATGACGGAATTATACGTCACGCCCGGTTAACAGGTTAAGGATAAAAAATACTCTAAACTGATACTCCGAATACATTCTGAGAAACATATTTAATTTATTAATTGAGAGGCGCATTTTCAGTTGCCTATCACTGAATCGTGTTTCTGTTATATTTTTGTTACTTTCAGTGTTATCGTGTTTTTTACATCGTATAAAAGAATTAAAGCATGTAAGGACATACACAATATATATAAATTAAACAAATTACATGACTGATTTATTTCTAATTCATTACTAATTCAAAACCACGAATACAAATGTATTTTAGAATGTGAGCTGCTTTGGCGTGCATATGTTAATCCTTTTTTATATTTTAATCTCCAGCTTTCTGCTAACTTATATATGTCGTAGACAGATCGTGAAGTGTCTAATTTCATGATCTGTCTATGACATATATATATATTATCGATAATCCAAAAAATCGGAGTTTCTCCTTTTTAATTATTCTTTCATTACTATTACACTGTTCAACAAATTTGAACTTTTTTTATTTTCTCAAATATCCAATGGGTGATCCTCGTAGAGTTAGTCATCCTAAACACGAATCCGTCGGCAGAATTGCTCCATCACCCTCAGTTTTTTAGTAAAATGAGTTTTTGTTAAAACACCAAATTTTGGCAGAAAATGAGGTATTACGCGAAAAGTATAAACGATGCGAAGTTGAAATTGGTCTTAAACGATAGAGGAAATCATGCCGAATATTTTAGTGTATATATTTATTAAAGTTGGTTGTTGCAAATAGTAATAAATGACCGTCAAAGTTTAAAAAAGTGCGAATGCGCGAACTTACTATGCTATACTTTTACATTTTTATGGAAAGTTATTTACAGTAAAACCTCGATAAATGCAGAGAATTCGGGACCGAATCAGTGCAGTTACGAAGCAGTGGTTTCTATTTTGTGTTTACGTTCAGGCTCCAGCCGAGCGTGAGCTTAGAAAAGAACAGATAGTAGAAGAGACAAAGAGGTCCAACCTACAGGGGGACCGGCCCGAACGTATCCATGTGACAATACTAATCCGAGAGTTGAACTTTTCCATTTTTTATTTTTTTTGGTTGAAAACTTCGCTAACGTATTTGTGACAAGTTTCTGATTAAAATGATACCAAACACGATATAGTTTGAGCAATATTTACTTAATATTTAATTCGTTTACTTGCTATTTAGATAACTCAAACATATCGTGTTTGGTATCATTTTAATCATAAAAATGTCACAAATACGTTAGCGAAGTTTTCAAAACAAAAAAATCAAAAATGGAAAAGTTTCATCCTCCGCTTAGTATTGCGTCATCCATGCGTTAGGGCCGGTCCCCCTGTGCGTTGGGCCTCTCTGTCTTTTCTACTGTCTGTCCTTTTCTAAGCTCGGCGCTCGCTGGAGCCTCAACGTAAACAGTCCTGACATACAGCAGCGTCCTATGCATTTGAGTTTCGCACAGGGAACCATTTAGCAGTGCAGTTAACGGTACAGGTAACTATTCTATGTTTTCATCTGACTCCAGCTGACCACGAATCTAGAAAGGGGTAAGCAATGGGAAACCGCCCCCTCGAAGATGATAGGGTTAAAGGAACCGGGACTCGGTTGCGGTGCACACGCGATTGACGGCGATGCGTTCATCTTTGCTCCATTCACGAGCTAATGGACTACATTTTCACGATGCTCAAAGTTTGTTAGACATCTATGCTATTGAGAGAAACGTTCCTCAAAACGTTCGTATGAACGGACTCCTCGCTGTCAATCACGTGTCCATCACATGGCGACTTCCGTTATTTTTAACTGTTGCATCTTCGAGGGGGTGGTTTTCCATGGTCTGTTCCTTTCTGAATTTACGGTCAGCTGGAGTCGCATGAAAACACTGAATAGTTACGCAACTCGACAAATTAACAGCTATATGCAACCTGTGCAAGGTTTAAATGCACAGGTTGCGGCTGAATGGCAGGACTGTGTTTACGTTACGGCTCCAGCCGAGTTTGTTGTTGTTATTATGTTTGCTGTTTACTAAAATTTAATATTAAAACTTGTTGTTAATAAAAGAAACATCATCCTTCTCAACCAGGTCGTCTTCACCTATTATGGCCTCTTGTTTGCCACCCTCAACGTCTCCTCATTTTATGTATTTTCTATAATACTATATTAAAATTAATTAGAACTCAGTGTCGGCCTTAAACTCGCGCCTTAATTATGTAATACTTCCGCCACGTCGTAACGTCTTCTATTGCATTACGCTCTACCAATCGGAGTATGGAACTTTTCCATTTTTGATTCTTATTTTTTGAAAACTCGTTAACGTATTTGTGAGATTTTTTTTTATTAAAATGATACCGAACGCGATACGGTTTGAATTATATTTAATGCATTTTCTAAGTTCGGCGCTCAATTGGAGCCGTAACGTAGACACAGCCCTGTGCATTTAGACATTGCACAGCTGTCGATTTGCTGTACATTTATTGAGTTGGTAACAATTCAGCGTTTTCATACGAGTCTAACTGGCGTCGAATTTAGAAAGTGGCAAACAATGGTGGGACCCCTCACCCCCGAAGATGCAGGGGTTAAAGGTACTAAGGCACGATTATGATGAACACGCGATTGACAGCGAGGAGTACGTTCGTACGAACGTTTTGAGGAACGTTTCTCCCAATAGCATAGATATCTAACAAACTTTGAGCATCGTCAAAATGAACTCCATTAGCTCGTGAATGGAGCAAAGATGAACGCATCGCCGTCAATCGCGTGTGCACCGCAACCGAGTCCCGGTTCCTTTAACCCTATCATCTTCGAGGGGGCGGTTTCCCATTGCTTACCCCTTTCTAGATTCGTGGTCAGCTGGAGTCAGATGAAAACATAGAATAGTTACCTGTACCGTTAACTGCACTGCTAAATGGTTCCCTGTGCGAAACTCAAATGCATAGGACGCTGCTGTATGTCAGGACTGTTTACGTTGAGGCTCCAGCGAGCGCCGAGCTTAGAAAAGGACAGGCAGTAGAAAAGACAGAGAGGCCCAACGCACAGGGGGACCGGCCCTAACGCATGGATGACGCAATACTAAGCGGAGGATAGAACTTTTCCATTTTTGATTTTTTTGTTTTGAAAACTTCGCTAACGTATTTGTGACATTTTTATGATTAAAATGATACCAAACACGATATGTTTGAGTTATCTAAATAGCAAGTAAACGAATTAAATATTAAGTAAATATTGCTCAAACTATGTCGTGTTTGGTATCATTTTAATCAGAAACTTGTCACAAATACGTTAGCGAAGTTTTCAACAAAAAAAAAAATCAAAAATGGAAAAGTTCAACTCTCGGATTAGTATTGTCACATGGATACGTTCCGATGGTTCCGATAGTATCGTGTTACACTGCCTCGTCGCCGAACGTCGAGGTTCGACCGAGGGGGATCCCCCTATGTGGAGGGGATAGTCGCGAAGCATTTATCGGTACAAACTTCTTCGGCATTTATCGAGGTTTTACTGTATCTAGCACGAATTTGCTATACTGGATCGCATTCCTTAGACATTTCTGAAGAGAAAACTGCCCCCAAAAGTTTCGAGAACTGTTTTCAATCCCGACGGGTCGAAAAAATATCCGTCGGGAACGTGTAATCGGCGTTCGACGCTATGCTGCTATTCTACGCGGGCCGCCAGTGAGACAGTGCCGTAACTACGCGTTATCGACGCCGATCTGACAGTACCATCTGAAGGGCTCTCAACTCTGACAAATATAAATAAATAATTTTTTTTTATGTTTTAGTTAGAACTCTGATCTGTTCTTACAGTTGTTTAAGTTTTTCATGCTAAGCAATTGAAAATGCCTTCCTTTGTTCGGAATAAAATGTGTGCTCTACGTGACACTATGTTCTACGCAGGCCGACTCTTTGCCGGACGTCTGCATGGCATATGTCAAGTGTCGAGAACGACTTATTGTTAGAGCAGATAGTTTCCAGAACCCACTTTCACTAAAATTTCGTTTCTCACGACTCTTTATACCGTAACCGTTTCTTTCCGTTTTTCCTTGCACCCATAAATTAACGTTCTTTCTTCGTCTCCTACGCTTCTAAATTCCCTCAACTTCTAAACCGCCCACTTTTACCATCTCCAACTTTTTTCTAACGAATAAAAATCAATGACCGCCCTCTCACAAATTCTTAAAACCACCAATAGCAATTAGTTCTAGTTTTGAAGACTAAACTTTTTTTCTCCCGAGACATTGTGTTTCCTGCACTTCCTTGATTCAGTATAACTGGAAATAGAAAACAATCTTCGCATTTGAAAAAAGAAAACAACCTTTTTCAGGCGAACTTAATTTTAAGTGTTAATATATCTATATATATATTAAGCATTTCAATAAAATAAGTATCGACATATATATATATATATATATATATCGATATTCATCTTATTTTATTTATACACTTGATTCTAAAATAATAAATTAATAACAAATTATATTTAAACTTTATAGGAGTAACTTTTTGTGTATATGTATAGGCAGATTTAAGTGGCAAGTGGTTCATACTAAGTGTCAAGTGGTAATTGTTTTGTATTAAGTCTTAAGTGTGTGTCGTTTACTGCAATGTTTCGCAAATGCAAAAATCAGCCACACTCTTTCTGTTACGTTTGTGGAGAGGTGGTACCAAAATCGCAACGACGAAGTATATCACCGTTAATAGCATTTGCGGTGACCAAATTATAAATAATATTTTTAAACAAAAATTAATGAAAAATAATTGATCATTTATATTTATCAGAGTTGAGAGCCCTTCAGATGGTACTGTCAGATCGGCGTCGATAACGCGTAGTTACGGCACTGTCTCACTGGCGCACGGTGGTCCAGAATGTGAATTTAGCCGCGCAAAAGTCAAAAAGTCGATTTTGGAATTTCGGCTTTTTTTCTTGTAATATCAATTTTTAAATGTCCATGGACCTCAGATATAAAAAATTATTGAAATTGGATAAAAATTGTAGTTACAACAAACGCTTAAAGTTGAAACTTTTTCTGGAGGCCTTTTTCTATCGAAAAACCACGTTGTCTTCTTTCTAACATTCTGGCGAAACTATGCAATATTTTTTAATAATTATTGTTTCTATTTGAAGAGCATTCTTCCACGATAAAAATTCACGTGTCGAACATAAAATTATTGTTTGTAGTTTATTCAAAAATTAAAGTTGAAAACATGAAAGAAAATCATCGAAGTTTTTTATCTTTTGCAGACAAAAACTAAAAAGTCCCACTAGATCCCACCCTCTGATTAACAACACTGTTTTCTGTGATCCTTCCCCTAAACGATCCTGTAAAAAGCTAATCCACCCGGATCCACCTTCGACGCATTTTTATTGTTTAAAGAGTCGCGCGCACCTCGACCAGGCGGTGCCGCAGGACTATCTCATAAACTTTTGGCAGATATAACATTGAAGAACGCAGGTAGACGCACAAAATCTTTGCAGAAATAACTTCTATATAGTCTAAGGAATATATGTGGAAAGTTTTAGCCGAATATCTTTCGATACTTATAAGTTATTTAATTTTTAAGTGAACCCTGCACGGCGAAGACTAGGACTTCCTTTCAATCGGATAACCTAGCTCATTCCTCTTTGCTCACATGCTAACAATAAAGCAATTAAGTAATAAAAGTGATGCTTTAGAAGTCTTCGTCCTCGTTAGTGCCAATAAGATTTTGTTTTTATTGCACGGTATCTTTAAGAAACCCAGGAATTTACTGACCGCGTGTCCCACTGGGTCTATGCAGCTGGTCTGGGTTACATAAACTTTAGGAAGGAATATCAACAAAAGGTGCAGATAGATAAAGCCAATTTTAGCAGGAACTATTTCTATATAGTTTAAACTAAACATCTTAAAAGTTCTCAGAGACTGCTTTGTGGTACTTTTTAGTTTTTCCATTTTTAAGTTAGCAATGTAAGCTGAATAAGCTAATGTACATAGCTACCCTTTATATATCAACCGCCATTTTGTTTTTAAAATTTTTGAGTTCAGATTCGTAATTAGCGACCCAAAAAACATTAGAATACTAATTTTTGTGCAAAACAATTAATTTGTAAACAAACCTGTCCGCCATATTTAATTCGCTATTTTGTTTTTAAAATTTTTGAGTTCAGATTCGTAATCAGCAACCCAAAAAATAATAGAATACTAATTTTTAACTAAATCCGGTGTGTTTTGAGCCCGTGGTGATGATTTGAAAAATATTGAAAACTGCGCGCGGTGTGTGAACAGCTAAATTCACGCTGTGGACCACTGTGTGGCGGCCCGCGTAGAATAGCAGCATGGCGTCGAACGCCGATTACACGTTCTCGACGGATATTTTTTCGACCCGTCGGGATTGAAAACAGTTCTCGAAGCTTTTGGGGGCTGATTTCTCTTCAGAAATGTCTAAGGAATGCGATCCAGTATAGCAAATTCGTGCTAGATAAATAACTTTCCATAAAAATGTAAAAGTATAGCATAGTAAGATTGCGCATCCGCACTTTTTTAAACTTTGACGATCATTTGTTACTATTTGCAACAACCAATTTTGATAAATATATACACTAAAATATTCGGCATGATTTCCTCTATCGTTTAAGACCAATCTCAACTTCGCATCGTTTATACTTTTCGCGTAATACCTCATTTTCTGCCAAAATTTGGCGTTTTTACAAAAACTCATTTTACTAAAAAACTAGGGGTGATGGAGCAATTCTGCCGACGGATTCGTGTTTAGGATGACTAACTCTACGAGGATCACAAATTGGATATTTGAGAAAAAAAATCGTGTTGAACAGTGTTATTATTCACAATTCAACATTATCGGCGTACGTAACGTTTCCTGTTGAAGCGAATTAACTTTCTAATTTAAGCTTTATACTTAAAAATATAGAGAATCCGTATATCCCTTACCAAAATACTTTTGCAAACTGAAGCTACTGCTTGTGCTGCTTGGGCGACTGGATAATCCACTGGCAAATTAGGTAGTCCCAGAATTGACAGTAATGGAACAAGTCCCTTTTGAGCAACAAATTCTCTGCAATGATCATCCGTTGAATTGTTACTAAGAATAGCATCCACGAACTTCATAACATTGTGAATATATTCCACTAAAGCTATAGGAGTTTTTTCTCTAGGTTGGGGTGGTGGACCAGGTTGTGCCAGAGATGGCGATGGTTGTTCTTCCCTCTGAGGATGAGAACTTGTACTAGCTTCCTCTTCGTCTTCTTCTTCCTCATCGCTACTACTCCCACCTCCACCACCACTTCCGCTGCCAGAATCTCCAACGCCAACTCCAACAGATTGTCCAGAAGACTGACGATTACCAGAGGCTGAATTTGATGGAGAATTATCAGATTTACTCGTAGCACGCCAACATATGTAACGGGGATCACATCCCAAAACACATAATTCTTCTAACAGCTGCATATGTAAGAAAAATGGGAACACATTAAAATTACATCGATTATGAATGATCATGCTGAGGGAGTCAAAATGACATGATAATAACGGTAAAAGTTACCTTTATAATGGCAGCTATTGCATCGACTTTCAAACTTGGCTGATGTCTCATTAACTCATCCATTGCATTGCCCAGACTTGACGCTGTGTCGCCTAAAGGATCTGCACTTCTACGCCGTCTCATCGCTGAGAGATAAACAGGTGAAAGTAGAACTTTGAAAAGATGCTCAAAGGGGCGCCGTTTTGCGAATGACTCTAAACCACGTTGATTTAAACACAGAGCACTGAACACATTCGGTAGTGATCCCAATACTTCTCTAGTTGCAGGAATCTACAAATAACATGTTCGCATTAAAATAATTATTATTTAACATGTGAGGGGAAGAATTTGGTTGAACCACTTGCGCTGGCAAAAAATTCACCGACGCGTGTACCAGAATCGTGCAGTGTAACTCGCTGGGAAGAGTCACGCAGTGTTCACAGTTTTCGACCTAGGACTTTTAATAGTTTTTTTGAAGGAAATATAGAGCATCGATTGATAATAAAATTATACAAATATAAACATTAACCGTTTGAATACCGGGAGGGTTTTAAAAAATTACTTCGAGAAAAGTCAAAAGTCACTTTCGTGCTCTTGAGATTTTATCTCAAAATAAGCTAAAGTTGGTGTTTTATTTTATGTAGTGCACAACAAGAACAATCTTCTTGTGCTTGTATCCTAATTTGGAATTACTTTGTATTATAAAAGAGAAACCTGATGCATTCTTAACAAAATATCTTAAGAAAGTCTTCCTTCAATTGTCAACATTGAAAAAATGTCCTGGGGTTTTTCGACACAAAAACTGAAGAGCGCGAAAGTGGCTCGTGGTACGCAAACGTTTAAATTTGTTTATCAATAATAATGCTCTGGCAAACAATCCCACCCGACGTGCAATACACGCCGTTTTTGCTTCTCTGACAATCGCATAACGACGTGCATACCACGTCGTTGGCGATTCTGCGACAAAAGCATTACGACGTGCGTGGCACGTCTTTCCAGCGCAAGTGGTTAATGAAAAACTAGGCGTCTGTGTATATAATGACGGAGAGAGCAGAGTAATTGATGAAAAGAATAGAGCAGCTTTACTGGATAGAAATACATGATGTTCCACAGAAGATTAAAAGAATCGATTAAAAGATAAAGAAGAATTCGAAGGAAAAATGAGAGAAATGAACATGTAATGACATTGAATAGACAAAGACAAGTATAATGAAAATTTGCTGAAAATGAATTCCACGAAGAGATAGAAAGAATAAAGAAATTGAATATCTAGAATATAAAATGAAGAAAAGTAAGAAGGAAGAAATTTCGAAAACTCTGGAAACTAAAGAGGCAGCGAAAGACAAGTCATGTCCTCAACTGTTTGACACGATGAAAGTGTGGTGAAACAATGATTGAAAACCCAGAGACAAAGGAAATAATTGTAAAAGAAATTGATTAAATCAGCATGAGGGACTGGCTGACACACAACATTGGTCTCTTGAAGACAACACACTTTGCTTCTTTTTTTACACCACAAATCGCCCATATTATTTTCGCAAATTGAAAAATTATAGTAACTATATTAAATGTATATGTCGTCTGTCATATTTGGGACATATATGAGCATACATGTTTGTTCAAACCAATATTTTTATAACTATTTAACATTAACTGTAATTTCATGTTACTTACTTCCTTGATGAGCAGAGCGTGTAAGACAACATCGGTCAAACCATTATCTTGCAATGATGACAATAACGACGGTTCTTGAAAAACATACACAGTAACAACGTCTGTGGCAACAAGAAACAACGAAGGGCCATAATATTCCGAGTTACTTATAATATGTTTTAACGACGAGGGTAAACTGCCCTCCATGACGTGTCTAATGCTATCCGAGAAAGCCGGATCCTGAATGGTCTTTTTAATAAAATTTAACATTGCTTTCAGAAGTGCCCCACGTTGCGGTAAACATGTTTTCCCTGTTTTTGCAGCAGAATAATCTGGTATTTGCTCATTTTTATCATCTGTCTTAGAGCTCATGTTTTCATCTTCTGAAAAATCCATAGGATTCGATGACTCTTCGCGTTCATCAAAGGACTCGTTTAATCTACGAGAGGTTGTAGAATCCTCGTCCCTTTCTAGGGATCTTTCACGAGAAGTTTGTGGTGTATCTTGATAAAGCATCGGTTCTATTTCAAAAGGTTGTTCCTTTCTGCAGACATTCACTTCCATATCAAGACGATTGATAAAACTTGTTAAGCCACCATGAGCTTGAAATCCTTGCATGTCTATATTCGTTATTAAATCGATTACACGCACTGCTCTTGTTCCAAACTGCGAAAAAGAACATTTTTTAAAATAAAACTAAGAAATTTTCCTACCGATAATTGTCCATTTGAATACAACGATAAGACTTGTATAAGTAACAAATATTTAACACTAGATTTACCAAACCAGTCAAAATGACTGGTGCACAATTTTTTCCAAAAATTCTACGGGTTTATGAGAGAGCCGTAGAATAAATATTCTTCGTCCATCGTATAAAACATAAATTACCGAAACTATCATCTCTTCCGCATCTTAATTTTCCTTGCTTTGAGGTACATATTTAACACATTTAAATATAGTAGATTTCACGCTGGTAAATCTAGTGTTAAGAAACATGAATAATTTGTATCCCCAAATAAGAGTAATGAGAGAAAGAAAGGACTACATTTTAACAATAATAAATCTTCAAATGTTTAACATGTTATTATACCATAAACTTTAGTTAAAAGCAATTATGATAATTTAAATTATGAAAATATTATAATTATCAAGCAAATAAAATTACAGAAAAAATGTTACCGTTATATGTTCTAGTTCGCTTCCTGGCCAGTTCATAATTTTCAAGAGGCTTTCCATCATTCCACATCTAACAAGGGCCTCGCTTCCAGCTTCATAACTGGCAAGATGATAAAGAAAACTGAATAAAGCAGTTGCAAGTGGCAAAGGAAAAGGTTGTCCATCCAGTTGTGATGAAGTTAAAGTTGTTATACATGTACGAATTAGTACCGGAAGAAATCCATGATATGAACTTGCTCCAGTAACGTGAATTATCATATTCAATCTTGAACCAGGTTTTCTGGAAATATAATACATCAAGTTTGAAAATTTCTGTCTTTCGTTTTTTACTCTTAAAGAGATACAAAATTAATTTCTATAATAAATACAATAAATTATCTCAAACAAATTTGTATTATTCGTTATAACTTTATATATACGAAGTCGCCTGTGGAAATTGTTCATCCTCAACAACTTCTAGAGAATACGTTGCATGAAAAAACTTCCGATAATCTAGATCTAAATAGAGAAGGTCTCACCGAAGAGATTTCAATGATTTCTGGATTGTTGTCAGAATCATGATACTAAGCAACTTTTTCCTGGACATATAACCCCCAGACGACTTTAGTTTTGGAGATATTGGCAAAAGATTTTTCCTACGACTACTCTAAATTTTACCTATTCGTACACACCCATGCCAACGTGTGTATTAGCAAGATGCAGTAGTTCAACTACTGTTTTTACAGAGGCCGGAAACTTTATAACGGATGACTTCGTTGAGAAAGTACCTTATAATAATGAGCAAAAAATATAATTTCAATGCTTAGCTTACCTCTCTTACTACTATGCCCAACCAACACTAATTTATCTTTTCGCTGCAAGCACCGAAATTAAGAAATACTCTTCGGGGCCAAGTACCCAGTTATGCAAATTAGTGAGATAGTTTTTTAACGAGTCCACCCGTTATATAGACTCTTTGCCGGCCACGCAAGAAACAGTACATAACAAATCGCAACATGCTAACGCACATGTTGTCACGAGTGTACACATGCAGGCACAATTTAACGCAGTAGTAGGAGAATATGTTCGTTAATATCTCAAAAACTAAAGTAAAGCGAGGGCTACATGTATAGAAAAAAGTTGCTCAGAGTTATAATCTTGATAACATATCCAAAAATCACTGAAATCTGTGAGGTGGACCCTTATAATTATAATGAGTATAAATACAATATTACTAAATGTTTGAGGTCTTCATTTGTTTTAGTTCTGCTCATGTACGACCCTGAAGACCGATGTATGGTTCGTTTCGTCTCAATGACCACCTTGGTATGATATAAAAAAATGCGTAGCATTCGATTTAAAAAAAAAAAGGAAGACAAATCTCCAAAGCGTTTACATGTACAAAAAAAAATAAATGCATCACATAATATATCCCTCCAAGTCATATCACTTATCTATAAAGTTTTTTCATACAATACATACTCAGAAGTTGAGGGTGAACAAATTACGCGGGCCACTCTGTATACATGGGTTATTAGTATCGAATTTTTTTAGAATACTTACTTTGGAAAATGTGGGTTGCGATCTAAATGTATAATACTCGTAAGAGTTCGCAGGGCTGCGGCACGAATTTCAATAAGGTGCGTGTAAGGAAGTTCCAATAATTCAACCAATTCTTCTAAGAATCCTGCATGTAGAAGACTGTGTGCATTTTCCTGGAGTGCATTACTATATACAAGCACCGATAATGCTTGGAAACGAGCTTGAACACACTGCAATCGTTTTCGATAATCAGAAAAACTATGTGCCAATCTTATGTGAGTGAATAGTGCCATCTGTAAAAGAAGATAATTCATGAATATATTTTGTTAATCCCATTAATCTTACTTTACTCTTTATTTCCTAAATCTAAATAATACAATATTTATCCAATTACAGATTTTCCCCTTTTTTCAGCTAAATTAAATTTGTGTAATTTATTTTTATTTATAGCTTAATAGTAATACACAGTGTCGTTAACATATTGTTAAGAACTCGAGTAAATCTACACGTTTTATGATACAATGCTCTTAAACAGAGGATAGGTAAATATCTCTTTTTTGCGTTAAAATGTATTAGTTGTTTAATATAAGTATAAGTACATATGCGTAACGCTACAACGACAACTATATATTATAACTTTCCAAAACAATAAGCCATATTAACGCATATTTTGGGATAACTCTATGCTTTATATGTATCGTTTGCTTTCAGACTGTTCTAAACTTTGATGGAGTCAGATTTATAAGGATTTCCTCTACTATTGAAACAAAAAAAAGGTAGTTGTGTACAATAGTAAAGTTATCACTGATAAAAATAATTATTAAAATGTCGATAAAGCGCATGAACCTATTAAAATATTAGAAAAAAATTAATGAATGCAAATAGATATACAAAGCACTAAAGAACAAACTTGATTTTTCTATATGTGTGTATAACATGAGCAAGTATGGACACAATACTTAACAGTAAAAATAAATGAACTTTGAGATGTACATGCCGATGTTAATGTTGATATTAGCGATAATTTTCGCCTACATCTTTATATCCAGCAATACCTCGTTATACTCGGGTTTAAAAATTTCAAAATACGCTTTTCATTGAGAAAAAGTCATTCCTTAATAATTAATTAATCATTTTTTTTTTGTTCCAGTCACTTTATATTTGGTTTATTTTTGTTACTTTAAAGTAGTGCCATGCTTGTATATGTTGAGTCTATCTGTACGGGCCGTTCTTTCTTTGGCTCTGGCACTTATCATTTTACAATTGACTACACGATAAGCAACGAAATTCGTTGCAATAATACAAAAAAAATGTGTAAAGAAAAAAACTTTTGAAAAATGGTTTTATGTAAAGACGTTTGAATGCATTAATCGCGTTTTATTTATTTAATGAAAAATATGGTGAATTTTTTTTAAATATAAACAACGTCGATCCAACCTAAGATCGACGTCGTTGGAAGGGAGTGAGACACTTTGCAATCTCCTTAAGCACACAAATTGTGCTTGATTGTATTTCTTTTATTTCAGTTTCAAATATATTTATCTTTTTTACATATAGAAACCCACATATGTTTTCTGTATATGTAGTTCTTCGGTTAGTCTGGTTCCAAACAGTCCGACATTAGCGGTGCTAATGAACCAGATTATACAAGATATTGCTGTATCCTATTTTTTCATTTATTGTGAGAAACGGATAGTTGCAGAAGTTTAACACGTTCGCGCCGGCATCATAATTTTTATTAGGAGGACCAGAAAATAACGTTATTTCTCCAGAAATTATGCTCAAAACTCAATTAATTTTTAATCGATTCGGCATTGAAAATTTGTACACTAGATGATGGAAAAAAGTTGTTGGTAACGAGGTTGATTATATCATTCATTGAAAGGAAAAACTTGTTACAAATTTATTTGTTCCAATTTAACGTAAAAGTACTGATCTGACTTCTTGGAATACTGTTATATTTAGATTTAATATAAAGAAATTTGACAGTATAGAATACATATTTTTTATTTGTGATATAATACAAATAGGTTCACTATTTTTAACGCTAAAAAATATATGAATAAGATACGAAATCATGAAATGTGAAAAATAAATTGTAATATATTCACCTGTCGGTCTTTTGGTACATTATACACTTTCAGTAAATCATTCATGATTTGCGCTGGAGTCTTTCCAAGCTTATCGACACCTTCTATGTGTATGTACGTCACTAAATTTGTCTGGCCAATTTTCTTTACATTACTGTTTCCTGTAGTATTTAATGCATCTGTCGTATTAGAATTTTCTGCATAAAATTCGAAGTGAAGCGTTGTAGCGCTTGGTGGAAAAGGCTGAAAATAAACAATAAGAAAACTCTCAATGTCCAATATTTTTTAAATACCAATACTTAATACATTTTATTGATTTCAATGAGACGATTGTACTACTTTAAAATACCAGAGGGCAAGAAAATAGAAATTGCTTAATGGGAGTAGGATATTGTCAAAATAGAGTGTAAAGAATTTATCACAATTATATAGAAAATAAAGTATACTTTGTTAAATCATTTTATGCTCAATATGTCATACATGTTCTTTTAGTTTGGTTAAATTGCTTCATAAAATACATATATGTATGTGTGCGTGTTTCATAATGAACAAAAATATACCTTATCAGGGTATTCTTTACAACATTCAGCTAGACCAAATCCATTTTCCTTTCCGCCCCAACTCTGAAAAACGAAGCAATTTTTATAATATTGTTGCAAGAATTTATTTAAAAGCTAAATACAGTATAATATAATAAATTAAATTAGGTAGTACAAAGGTCAAAGTAGGTCATCACTGATATCACACGTCTTCTGTTTCAGTCATTTCGAAGAGCCTAAAATGTTTTTTACATACAAACGGATTTACGCTTCCAAACAAACTCACATGTCACTACTCCCTAGTAAGGCCAAACATGCCAAAATTATAAAAAACGTTTTAATTCATTTTAAATGATCTACAAATACTGCCTGCTGAAAACCATTTTAGCATTTCGTTACAAGAAAATGTTATTGGAAGTATAATATTCTTGTTCTTCTTTAAAAAATATCGTTGTTTATAGTAATAATACAATATGATACAATAAAATAAGTATCGATATATATATATATATATATTAACCCTCTGACTGCTCAATTTGTGGATCGAAATCGCTTAAAAAATTGTGTATTTTTTGCATATTTTAAAACTATATTTATATTGGACAATTGAAAAATGCATTTTTTTCTTTCTAAAAAATATTTTTTATATAGATTTTTATCATGAGAAACTAAGTTGCCAGAAAAACCAATTTCAGAAGTTATCACCAAACGTATATAAATGGTTAAATGGGGCAAAAACGGGATGCGCTCCTCAATATAGGAAGAAAAACACATTCCCGCGGAAATAGCGGGATCAGCAGATTTTGCCACATTTGAGTTGCCCGTGGAAATCGCGGGATAAGCGGTCAGAGGGTTAACACTTAAAATTAAGTTCGCCTGAAAAAGGCTGTTTTCTTTTTTCAATTGGAAAGATTGTTTTCTATTTCATATTGCACCGAATCAAGGAAGTGCAGGAAACACAATGTCTCGGGAGAAAAAAAGTTTAGTCTTCAAAATTGGAACTAATTGCTATTGGTGATTTTAAGAATTTGTGAGAGGAAGGTCATTGATTTTTATTCGTTACAAAAAATTTGGAGATGGTAAAAGTGGGTGGTTTAGAAGTTGAGGGAATTTAGAAGCGTAGAAAACGAAGAAAGGACGTTAATTTATGGGTGCAAGGAAAAACGGAAGGAATCGGCTAGGGTATAAAGAGTCGTGGAAAACGAAATTTTAGCGAAAGTGTGCTCTGGAAAATAATTGCTCTAGGTCGTTGTCGACACTGGACATATGCCATGCAGACCTCCGGCAAAGAGTCGGCCTGCGTAGAACATAGTGTCCCACAGAGTATATATTTTATTCCGAACAAAGGAAAGCATTATCAATTGTTTAGCATGAGAAAGTTAAACAACTGTAAGGACAGATCAGAGTTCTAACTAAAACATAAAAAAAAAAACAATTATTTATTTATATTTATCAGTGTTAAGTGCCCTCCGGATGGTACTGTCAGATCGGAGTCGATAACGCGTAGTACGGCACTGTCATACCGCGGCCCGCGTAGAATAGCAGCATGGCGACAAAACGCCGATTACACGTTCTCGACAGACACTTTTTCGACCCGACGTTCATTCGCAACTAAACGCTCGCGCTGGGAAGATGTGCCGCGCTCGCCGACGACTGTAAACAGATCGATGCGCGTGACGCATCGATTCAGATTACAGTCGAATCTCTCATAATGGAACACTTTGGGACCGGACGCTCTCTCAAAATGCAACATTCCCCTACAGTCATATTCATCCCCACTTCTTGATTATATAGTCTATCTTTCTCATATAGTACCTATCTTCGTCGGCGCAAAGAAATGCGCAGAAGTAAAAAGTGAACATAACCTTTCCATACAAACATTTAAATCTTTTCAAATAATATGTCGCGTCATACATCTCAAATTTGATTGGTTAGTAGCATTTAACTGGTGGGGATAGGAGAAGTTTCCTTGTGAGAGATGACCTTGTTACATTTTGAGAGAGGTTTCACTTTGAGAGGTTACATTATGAGAGATTCGACTGTATACGTTGTCGGGCTCGTGGTTAATAAAAACCCGGATTTCTGAACCGACAAAATCCCATTGGCGTTAATATGGTCGAAGATTTCTTAAATATTACTTTTATTACTTAATTACGCTTATTGTTAGTTTCCTAGTAAAGAGTAGCGAACTAGGTAATCAGGGTGGAAGGTAATCATGTTCCCATTATACACGGTTCATTTAAAAACTGAATAACTAAGAAGTACCGAAAGGTACCGGATTGGAATTTCTTATATGTATTCAGTAATTTCGTACTAATCGTTCGTCTACCTGCTCTTCTTTGTTGTACCTGCCTGAAATCTTAAAATCTATCAGCAAGACAATTGCGACGGCAACAATGTATTGTTTGATGCGAGGGCAAACGTTTGTAATGGCAGATTGAGGGATCCGCACTTAAGGTCCGCCAAATAAGAGAACTTATAAACTTTTTGGACGTTTATGTGTATTAAAATAACTTGACTCGTTCAGACAGCGTTCGGACAGCGATTCGGCGTATAATAGAGTTAGTGAAAAGAATGTCGTGAATGATCTGTGTCAGCGGCGGGCGATTATTGCACGCCCGAGCAGTCCTTCGAGAAACACCGCCTCATTCACCCACATACAGCCGAGATGTCACTGATTCACAACCACTCTGTAGGCGTCACGCTCGTGCCTATTGGCACTAGCGTGGTGCCGCATTTGGGGCGACATTCGTAGTTAATCGCTCACGCAGGAAAGACGTGCCTCGCGCGTCAGTCGCGGAGATAAGACCGACGTGCGTGGCACGTCGACTCAGAATATTTGTTGAGGAACAGTTTCAGATGGCACTACGTCGCATGTAGGATAAGACAAAAGTATTGTTAGTGAAAAAGTATCCTCAGATATGTTTTAAATCAAATACAATTAATATATTTTAATGTTTTTGAACTTCTGGCGATGGTTTTGCCGAAATCGACCACTTCATTAAGTCTTACGGCACAAATATAGTATTGCGTTTCAATACGCACATTTGTAAATTAATCAGTAGCGCAAATTGTTAAAAATAACTATCCGATACTAGAACGCTAGGCTTCCTGGTATTAAAGAATACATTGTTGCCGTCGCGGCCGCTGCGGTCCATGCGACGTAGTGCCATCTGAAACTGTTCATCAACAAATATTCTGAGTCGACGTGCCAAGCACGTCGCTCTGATCTCCGCGACTGACGCGCGAGTGATTAACTACGAATGTCGCCCCAATGCACCACCACGCCAGTGCCAATAGGGACGACCGTGACCGCCTACAGAGTAGTTGTGAATCAGTGACATCTCGGGTGTATGTGGGTGAAGGAGGCGGTGTTTCTCGAAGGACGGCCCTGGCGTGCAAAAAACGCCCGACGCTGATTATAGATTAATCAATTTGCCGAGTGAACAGTTCGATTCGCATTTCCTGTTAATGATACATTCATACTCTGGCTTTCGTTGCCACCTTTATTATATATGATCTTCCTATCTATTGTAAATTCAGTTAATTTGAGATTACTTTTTTGAGAATGTTGCTAAACTTCAATCCACTTCACTAAATCTACACTTCGTTTATTCAATAGAGAAGTCAAATTTTTATACTAACGATTCATTAATTGATTACTGACGAATATGTAAGAGAGAAATTTAAGAAAGAAAGCACGCGGATCTAATTGTAAAATATACTTAAAACGTTGAGCGCGGCGTCGCACAGTGGTTCATTTGGCCGAAAACCTGGCCAAAAAACCAAAAATTTTTTTCGCGATTTTCAAAATTTAGCAATTGCGTTTTATTTGTAACATATCAGAGCATCGGTTTCCATTAATAAAAGTTTTTATTGAACAACGCTCTTAGAGATATGCAATGTCAAAGTTGGCACTTGAATAATGTAACGTATTCACGTCGAAATTCAGAATACGTTTTCAATGTGAAATAATAGTACAGTCAACTTTGTAAGTATTTGTAGCTATTCGTCATACTTTTAAATTATAAGTACCTTGGTTTCATTTTTTTATTTAATATTATACAACTGCGATGGCACAGATTGCAAAACCCATACATTTTTTTCCTTTTGCAGAGGAAATAGTTGTGAAGTACGCAAAAGTACAACGCGAATTTTTTTTTAAATTAAACTTTGAAGCTTCCCGAAGAAGTCCCCGTTGTAAAATTTTGCGACTTTTTGCGATTCTACGAGATATTCTTATTTGTTTGTCGCACGCGCCATGCTCGGGGAAATACGTTTATGACATACTGCCAGGCTATCGTGCCTTGGACAAACGAATAATGCTAATCCTTCACTAAGGTTACCCTTGTAATTAACGAAACGCTATATTTATTTCGTTCGGGTTAAAAATCAAAATAATTTTAAGCAAGCTGGTGGCCTTTTGTTCCAAA
The DNA here is from genome assembly GCA_910591515.1 of Cerceris rybyensis. Taxonomy (NCBI): domain Eukaryota; kingdom Metazoa; phylum Arthropoda; class Insecta; order Hymenoptera; family Crabronidae; genus Cerceris; species Cerceris rybyensis. The sequence continues at coordinate 320,582 of OU342796.1, read as the reverse complement.
GCAACAATAGATAGCCGCGATCACCTCGACCGCTTACCGTTATAAGCCGAAAGATCTTTGACGTTTCGGCTGAAAATCTGTCTAGTTGCAGGTATGAGGGCTATATTTGTTTCTCACAATGTTCTATCAATCTCTTTCAGTCTAGATTTTTATTAAACAATGGTAAATTCGAAGATGGAATAGCTGTGATATGCTGGTATTAAGATACAGTGACTGTTGCAATAAATATCATTATAACTTTTGAAGGAAAAGGAATATCAGAATATATTTTTTTTAAAATTAAACTTTAAAGCTTCCCGAAGAAGTCCCCGTTGTAAAATTTTGCGACTTTTTGCAATTGTACGCGATATTCTTATTTGTTTGTCGCACGCGCCATGCTCGGAGAAGTGCATTTATGACATAGAGCTGGGCTATCGTGCTTTACCTAATGAATACTGCTAATCCTTCTCTAAGATCAACCTGGCAATTAACGAAATAATATGTTTATTTCATGGGGTTAAAAATCAGAATGAGTTTAAACAAGCTGGTGGCCTATTGTTTCGAGGCAACTATAAATAGCCGCGGCTACCTCGACCGCTTACCGTCATAAACTGAAAGATCTTTGACGATTCTAATGAAAATCTGGCTAGTTGCAGGTATGAGGGAAATATTTGTTCCTTACAATGTTTCATCTTTCTCCTTCGACCGAAATTTTTATTAAACAAAGGGAAATTCGGAGATGGAACAGCAATGACATGCTTGTATTAAGATACAGCGACTGCTGCAGTAAATATCATTAAAACTGCAGAAGTCCATGGAATAACATAATATATATTTTTTTAAATTAAACTTTGAAGCTTCCCGAAGAAGACCTCGTTGAGTTTTCTTGCGACTTTTTGCGATGCTTCGAGTTATTGTTATTTGTTTGTCGCGCGCGCCATGCTTCGGGAAGTGCATTTATGACATAGGGCCGGGCTATCATAAGACTATTGATTTTCGTGCCGATCCGACAATTTTTCGATACTCGCATCCGCCATATTGAAGCCACCATTTTGTTTTTCGAAATTTTGAGTACAGATTCTTAATCAGCGACCCAAATAATACTAATACACCAATTTTCAGCTAAATTGAAAAACTCCTTGAGTTTTGGCCAGGTTTTCGGCCAAATGAACCACTGTGCGTCGTTTGGATGACGTCGTCGGACCCTCACATTTTTCTTCCTTTTATATTTTAAAATCTACAGTCTAAAAAATAGGTTCCAACAGGTATAGTTAGTCCGCAGGAATAAGTTGAAAAGTTTGATGTATACTAGCAAAACTCATCAAACGCATGTATCAATAAGTAGTTCTAAACGTCTTCTAATCCTCGGACTACTGAAGCATTACACATTGATCATAGATGGATTGCACATACCCATCGCCGAAATACTCACTAATACAGATTTAAAAAACTGTCCTTGTTTTCCAATATATATTACAATAGACCCCCGTACAACACGGAAATACGTTTCGCGTTAAAGGAAATTGCTTTATATGGAACATACTGTAAACGTGATCGAGAGCCACGAGATTAATCGGTGCCGAACTCTTTGATGCAACAGCAAACTTTTATATTGATATTATAAAAATTGTAGACGTTGCCACGAATACCCGCATTTGCTAATGAGATGTGATTGAATTTGAAATAATATTTCATTGCGCACAGATTGTTACTGTTATACATAACTACTGTTGGGACACCAAAAGAAGTCACTTGATAAGTGCTTTGCTCCTATTTGCCCGATGAAAAGACGCTTAACGACGAAATAAGTGTTTAGTTTTCGGTTGCCATTTGTCGAGCTCACATTTTGAGGACCGATATGATGGGAATAGGTGGTGCGAGCAATAGACTCCTTTTCCTTGTACCTCCTACCGTGCTACTTCTTTCGCTTGGCCATCGGTAGTATACTTCACCTTTAAGAGGCGTCATCGAATCATTGTTTGAAAAAGTGGGCTACGACCCAAAAAAGTTGGAAAGCTATGAGTTGACTTCAAGACATTGACTTCAAGAACGAAAGTCGGTGAGTTTGTTTTCTGAAAAGGGGCAGCGAGTAATTTTTTTCGAAAAGGGGGTGATATGCCAAAAGAGTTTGGAAATCTATATTTTATAGCATAAATAAGACATTTGCAACATCTGTAATTGAAAAAGTTCTGGAAAATTCTGAAATTGCGTATCATTTTACTGTCTTTCTCTGTGGACTGTTATACGTATATAATATAAAGTTTAAGAAATAGAAAAAAATGAAAGGTAAAAGCAGAAGGTAAAAATGTCAAACTGATCGACCGAACGGTTGTCAGTGAACTGTTACAGACTGATTTGATCAAAAAGATCTTTATAATCCAAGATTATGCGAAGAGATCGCCGCTGTGTGCTCTCTGAACGGAAAACAGTGCGAAATCAGCTCCGCGTTCAATCTGTTAAGATATATTAAGGGGTACCGGAAAAGAATGTCGTTTTTTTTTTCAAATACATGACGGGGTGAAAAAAGGACTTATTGAATATTTTGAATGAAAACCTAGTGAATTGTATGAGCAAGGTATTCAAACTTTGCCAGATTGATTAAAAAAGATTCTATCAAACCGCAGAATTTATATTTTAGATTAATATTTGAAGTTAAATTCTCGTAAGTATTCACATCTTTGCTTTAAAAGACCGACATTCTTTTCTGGTACTCCTAACATTTACGGACAATAATTTTGTTGAAATAAAGAAATATAAAAAAAAATTTCTGTCTAAGGATCTAACGGCAATTATTTATCATTTACGATAATTTAAAAATTACAATTATAGTTGTAATACAGATTAGCATTGAATAGCATAATAATACATATAATATAATCTTCTGCTGCTCTAATGTAATTATTGGTTTCACATTAATTGATTGTACATTATTGCAATTTAACGAAAAGTGGAAAATTTATTTAAAAAATTGTAACAGAAGAAATAAATAATTTTAGTAATAATGATTTAAAAAGATCATTTATATTATACAATTTTCCAATTTCTATTAAAATTTTTATATTGGAAGAAACGGTAAGGCTTGGAATAATTGTTGTCATTATTAAAAGAATAAAAAATTTGCGTCACTAACCTCGGCCAAATGATGCAGTCTACTAAGTAAGGCTTGCCTTTTGTCACTATTCAATCGAGTGATAAAATTACTGCGTTTGCTAAACATGTAGAGGAGATTTAATACGCCAAGAACGACATGCATGTCGCAACTGGATAGTAATGTCACTAGATGCTCCATGCTGTTGTACAAGTGTCGAGAGAATGAGTGTTCGATCAGTAGTGTCGTGAAATGAAGAACCCAAAGTACTAGTTCCTTTGCCTGTACAAAATTATAACAATTAATAGACCTTAATATACAAGTTTAAACATAGATGTCTCATTGCTAATAGTAGTTGTTAAGTCAAATTATGATTATACTTATAAAACGTAAATTACTTAATTGATCATTTTTATAACTTCAGTTTTCTTTTCCTAAAGTGCTTATTTATTATATTTAAATATACCGTATATAACGCCGATAATTTTAGTTTTAACCCCTTGCCGTACGTTTTGTTTTACTGTCTTCGCATTAATTCATAATCAAATTACTAAAATAAAAATTGAACAGTGATTCTATATATATATATATATATATATATAGAATCACTGTTCAATTTTTTATGTACGTATAATTTAACGTAATATTAATATTATGGAAATAATTTTATTGTGTTGTATGTCACTGATATTTTCAATTTCATAGGTTTTGGAAAACATGAAAAGGGTATAGCCGGTTAAGATGGTCAAATGTGCCCTTGAACCGAATTCAAATCGCGATGAGTCATTCGAAAGCTTATAAAAAAAAGAATGATTTCTGCCAAGTTTCAACTTTGAATCTCGACCCGGGGGGTAGTAAAGGGTAAAAATAGAAAATCAGGTTTTTGCCGAATTTCTCCTATACCAGCGGATAAAAAATTTTGAAAAAATTCAGAGGCACTTCTGTTATCAGGGCACATATTAGAGAATTTTTTCAGATTTTTAAATTGAAAAAACAAGCTGTGAAAAATAAAAAACGCTAAAAAATGATGAAAAATGCCGATTGTGTATCGAAGCAGTCTTGGCACTATAATTATATTTTTACTGTAAGTACGTATCATTGTTACTATTGTCCTGAATTTTTTTCAGATTTTTCAATTTGGTGCGCCGCAGTTAAAAAAATTAAAAACCGATTTTTTCGTCGTTTTTTTCCGTGTCAGAGTAACTTATACGTCGAATTGCTTCATGAAATAGGTATTTTATGCGTTCTTCTATGTTTATACGTACAGCAAAACATCAGAGGAATTAAAGAAACTGAAAAAACCGAATCATTTGAAACTGTTATGCGCCTTATATTGTAAAGTATCTACCGTATTTTCCAACGGCGTCGGTCGCGCAGCGGTAGAGTGTCGAGCTGCTATACCGCTGCGAACTTTTTGAACGTAGGTTCGAGCCTCGAACTTCCAAGTCCCTTAGGCTGTTTTTTTTCTTTTTTTTTTGTTAATTATATATATTTCCGAACTTTACGACACAACGATCAATATTTACTTTCAAATGTTTTAAGAATATTTGAAAAACATATTAACCTGAAATATACGTAAATATGACTTTGGACTGCTTGTTATGCCGCCGTTTATCCTGTCAATTATATATGATATATATCCTGTCATATTTACGTATATTTCAGGTTAATTTTTCAAAATTTTTTATCCGCTGGTATAGGAGAAATTCGGCAAAAACCTGATTTTCTATTTTTACCCTTTACTACCCCCCGGGTCGAGATTCAAAGTTGAAACTTGGCAGAAATCATTCTTTTTTTATAAGCTTTCGAAAGACTCATCGCGATTTGAATTCGGTTCAAGGGTACATTTGACCATCTTAACCGGCTATACCCTTTTCTATTCATTTTACTACATCACAAGTGTAACTCGTTATTGTACGGCAAGGGGTTAATATGAAAAATATAAAAATGGGCGAATTGTTTAATTAAACTGTTATTCAATTATCACTTACAATAACATATGGCTTAACAAGTATTAAAAGTCGTATTTTACATTATTAATTACCATTAAAAAATAATTATAAATTAATTTTATAATAATGCGTACCTCTCTGTTCTGAGGAAGATCACAGGCCAACTCCCATGGGTTATCGGGACTCCTTGCTGCAGCTTCTTCTAAAATACTATCACTAAGATCCAGTACATCAATCCAATGGAATAATTCACATTTTGCAAATGTCCATGCATCCATCTGCTTCAACTCTTCCAGCAGCTCTGCATGAGAGCACGAACGCAATTTGCTTATAAGTGCTTGGCATTCTGCTGGCTGAAATGGTATTCATAAGTTAATAATAATTCGAAACTCGTCGTCAATACCATTTACCTGGTTTACACACCATTATACAAAATATTGTTATCTATTACAATAAAATCCAAAACAATAGGAACACGGCTGTATTGTTACGCTTTTATGTATATGCGTGCAAGCGGCTGTGCCTGTTGTAGGCTGCAAATGATGTTCGTAAAATTTTAATAAAATAATAAAGATGTATTCGTGCACTCCCGAAATAAGCGCGAACCTTCTCCCCTCGCCATGTGAAGGTGACAATATAAAAATAATGTGCAACATAAAATTTAATAAACAGAGTGCGATAGTTTACAAAGATCAAAAACAGAAAAATCTGCCAGAATAATTAAAATTACAGATATTTAGCAACACAGAATGAGAAAAATGAATAAACAATTTACCAAAGGTGCGGGAAGAAGAAATCTGATGAGTGGGACAGGTAATAAACAAGTAAGCGTGCAATGCAAAGTTTACACGGAGAGAAAGGCATACCGGAAATCTGATTACAGAACAAAGCCTACAGTATGATCCACGTGTATAAAGTTGGCACAGCCAAATGAGCACAATCGAATCAAACCGAATTACGAATTTAGTGCTTTTTTCGTGCTAATTTGTTGCTTTATTCGCGATTTTTTTGCTCTTACCGATTTCTAAAAATTGATGGCTGTGTCAGGTTAATATGGAAGCTAGCACAGCCATTCCAAATAAACTAAGAAAACGAGACAACAATGTAGTTTCCGTAGCATGGAGATTTAGTGCTAATTTAGTGCTTTCAAGAAATGCCCTGAAAACATTATATAACCATCCCTTTCGCCGAAAAACTACCCCCTCTTTCAGAGGCTCAAGAGAGAAGTGCTCGAACTACGCGGCACAATTCGATTATCGTGGATGATTTCCACCGTAGGAATTCTGTGCTCCAAAAATATCCCATCCCCGCATTTATTGCTCCATCCCTTTCGCCGAAAAACTACCCCCTCTTTCAGAGGCTCAAGAGAGAAGTGCTTCAACTACGCGGCACAATTTCACTGTCGTGGATGATTTCCACCGTAGGAATTCTGTGCTCCAAAAATATCCCATCCCCGAATTTATTGCTCCATCCCTTTCGGCGAAAAACTACCGCCTCTTTCAGAGGCTCAAGAGAGAAGTGCTCCAACTACGCGGGACAATTGGGTTGTCGTGGATGATTTCCACCGTAGGAATTCTGTGCTCCAAAAATATTCTATCCCCGAATTTATTGCTCCATCCCTTCCGCCGAAAAACTACCCCCACTGTCCAATGCTCACGAGAAAAAGCGGCACAATCCATTCGATGTTGATCAGTAGAACCAGCCGAGCGATAATATGTATGAGCTATTTCGCGTGAAGCGGATTAATAATCGTCTCACGGATATTTTGTGAATTTTGCGTGTCGGTTGTCTTCAATAAGTTGGATATTTGATATTTGAGCCGAAATATTGTCGAATTGCTTATGCATTTTTGAAGACACGAAAAAGATGAATTCATTCATGCCAACAAGTCGACGAATTTTGCATCAATTTGAAAATCCTTCGGCGCAAGAATCGAAATTTTCAAGCACAATCGCAATGCAATAGTTAGAAAATGTCGGAGCAGATTATTCCGCTTCACGCGAAATAGCTCATACATATTATCGCTCAGCTGGTTCTACTGATCAACATCGAATGGATTGTGCCGCTTTTTCTTGTGAGCATTGGACAGTGGGGGTAGTTTTTCGGCGGAAGGGATGGAGCAATAAATTCGCGGATGGAATATTTTTGGAGCACAGTATTCCTACGGTGGAAATCATCCACAACAATTAAATTGTGCCGCGTAGTTGGAGCACTTCTCTCTTGAGCCTCTGAAAGAGGGGGTAGTTTTTCGGCGAAAGGGATGGAGCAATAAATTCGGGGATGGGATATTTTTGGAGCACAGAATTCCTACGGTGGAAATCATCCACGACAATCGAATTGTGCCGCGTAGTTCGAGCACTTCTCTCTTGAGCCTCTGAAAGAGGGGGTAGTTTTTCGGCGAAAGGGATGGTTATATAATGTTTTCAGGGCATTTCTTGAAAGCACTAAATTAGCACTAAATCTCCATGCTACGGAAACTACATTGTTGTCTCGTTTTCTTAGTTTATTTGGAATGGCTGTGCTAGCTTCCATATTAACCTGACACAGCCATCAATTTTTAGAAATCGGTAAGAGCAAAAAAATCGCGAATAAAGCAACAAATTAGCACGAAAAAAGCACTAAATTCGTAATTCGGTTTGGTTCGATTGTGCTCATTTGGCTGTGCCAACTTTATACACGTGTATGATCCAATGAAGTTATTCAATTATGGTATATGGATTTGATTGATGCAATAAATAAATTATACCGTGGAGGGAAAAAAAGAAGTGTGTGTGATACTTGTTGATTATCTAATTGTAAGACTGATTTTTCTTGATGCGGCAGATGGACCGAAGAAATGGATGATGGTGAAGGAAAACCAAACTGGTAGGAAATCGACGGCAATTCGAGCTGACAATCGGCGGGAATTTCTTGGATTAAAATTAAGAAAACGGTTTGAATTGAACGGAGTAAAACATCAATTCCTCCCACTAACAACAGTTATAAATATAACGATGCGAAGGAACGTGGTATAATTATTTAATACTAAATTGCCATTAAAATTTTAGGGTAAGTCCGGGTTATATCGGCGCAATGTGTAGTACTTCAGTTCAAGGTAGAAATCAAATGAAATCAAAAGATCGAAGAAAAACTCCGTGTGAAATATAGACGAAAGGAGTACCAAATGTGAGATACATGTTAAAATGTGGATGCGTTGTTCATTTGGCAAGTAGAGCAAAAGAAGGAAAGAGTAATATAAGTTGGAGTCGAAAACAAAACACATTATATTTGTCGGATATTTCAGAAACGGTATTAGGGTAAGGTTGCGCAAGTCGTATCCCCGCTTAAATCGTACCTTCTAAATATCAGGCGTAATATCACGCCAACTGCGCCTTTTCCGGCAAAACGAGTTTCTCCGTAGTAAATCATATTGTTTCACATTGTGTTCATCTCCCGCCATTACTGTAAAAAAGCAATCTCTCAAGAAGTAAGTTTATCGTAACTTTCGTATAACTTTTACTGCCCATTTAGTACTTCATCTTGCAAGCACATTATTGATAAAATCATGTTTCATGTTTTCAAATCATGTAGTAGCATTTAAGGAGCAGTTTACCACAAAATAAAATCGTGTAGCTTTATTTAGTGTTTGGCTATGGTTATTAAAATTATAAATTGTGCCGTATCTTAAATCGTACCTACATGACATTCCAAAATCGTACCGGTATGACTTAGGAGTTTACTATTTATTATTACATAACTCTAATTTAACCCTTTCGGTATTACTACCGCCCATTGACGGTGGCCACGAAACCTTCTTTTTAAAACTATCACTCCAAGCTACACTTTTAATTTTGTCATTTATTTTAATTTTGTGATATTGGAACATATTACTTATATCAATGCTATTTACTTGAATTAATATACTGTGATGAAATAGATATGATTTTAAAACGTTAAGCGCCAGGCCAGTTATGAATATCGCAAAACATGCTCTTGTGGAAATCTTTCTTGTACCACGAATGTATACTCGCGGCCAGCTCTTCCGTACTGAAAGGGTTAATAAATGTGAATTTGCTTTAGAATTAGTTAATAACTAATGTGAAAATATGATCCAGTGCCTAAAATGCAAAGGATGGGTACATTTATGTGCGGGAGTTGACAAAAAAATTATTAAATATCTTTGTTATCATTGTCGTGACTAAATGTATTAATAAATTAATCGAGAAAAGGAAAGTTTTATTATAATTGCCCAAATTTAAACGTCGGTACGACTCAAGCTATAGGTGGTACGATTTATGATACTGATTTCCCAAATCGTATAAAGCACGATTTCATGAATTTTATTCATTTCATCCGAAAGAGTAGTTTGCAAGAAATTTTAATGCAATAAATATCAACAAGGAAAACACATGATACTATTACCGCACATAATTTTTATTTTTTCCACAAATTTTACGATTTGTACCTATTTTTTCTTCAGAAGTACGACTTACGCAACCTTACCCTATATATCTACAATAGCAGAGCTGTATATCTGTATATAATATGTTCTGCAAATCGGAAAGTTCAGACGTTCCAATGTGGGATTAAAGGGTCTAGCAGAATAAGGGGGTCAAAAGTGCCCTTGAGCCGATTTTATTCGACGATGAGTCATTCGATAGGTGATCATGAAAAACCATTGTACACAAATTTTTAATCCGATACATTCACCGAGAGGGTAGTTATAGGGTAAAATCGAAAAATCAGTTTTTGCCTCATTTTCCCCAGTTAATGGGGTGCAAAAATTCTGACACATTCTAAACATGAATGCACACGTTATGGATTTTTTTCAGATTTTTTCTTTGCAAGTTCCACTAACAAAAAATGAAAAACCGAAAAAAAAATTGTTTAAAGATCGATTTCGTATTGAAATCTTCCGAGCACAACTTTTTCCTTTTTACAGTAGTTGCATAATGTTATCATTGTTATACCCTAATTTTTTCAGATTTTTTGAGTACGGTGCATCACGGTCGGAAAAATCAAAAACTCGCCCATTATCTGCCATTCTTGCATGATTTTAATACAGTATGTTCATATTGTGACCTTCAATGTTTCTGCACAAAAATATGTAGATGTTAAATAACAGGATCGGAATAATGAAATAAATTGCTGATTGTATAGTCTTTATAACCTAGAATTTTAACCGTTCTTTCAAAAGCATTAATGGCACAGTGGCTATGGTGTCTGCCTGTGGAATCGCTGGACACTTTTTTGTCGCGGGATCGAATTTCTATGTGGGACTTAAGTTTTTTTCTGCCATTTTTTTCTTTTTTTATTAAAGACATAGCAATATGCAGTAGTAGCTTTAAAATGTTTCCCAGATATTTTTATTGCCTCTAAAAAATATAAAACCTATGAAGAAATAATCATAAAACATGCTTTCTTTACACATGGAACGTTTTACAATAATGAGTATTCTCAAACATTTTACATTGTTCAACAATATTGGTTTATTGCAATGTATGAAAATATATTTAAAGTAGGAAAGAAATATAAAATTCAATGTGTTCAAAATGTAAAAAAGTACTTGTAATTGGAAATCGTGACATGACTGGAAAGAGTGGATAAAGTAAAAGGTATACTGTATAGTTATTTTCAAAAGTATCTGTCAAATATTTCAAAGCAACTACTGAATATTGCTATATCTTTAATAAAAAAAAAAATGGCAGAAAAAAAATTAAGTCCCACATGGAGATTCGAACCCGCGACAAAAAGTGTCCAGCGATTCCACAGGCAGACACCATAGCCACTGTGCCATTAATGCTTTTGAAAGAACGGTTAAAATTCTAGGTTATAAAGACTATACAATCAGCAATTTATTTCATTATTCCGATCCTGTTATTTAACATCTACATATTTTTGTGCAGAAACATTGAAGGTCACAATATGAACATACTGTATTAAAATCATACAAGAATGGCAAATAATGGGCAAGTTTCAGCCCAAAATGTGTCCCAGAAATCGGTTTTTGATTTTTCCGACCGTGATGCACCGTACTAAAAAAATCTGAAAAAATTAGGGTATAACAATGACAACATTAGGCAACTACTGTAAAAAGGAAAAAGTTGTGCTCGGAAGATTTCAATACGAAATCGATGTTTAAAAAATTTTTTTTCGGTTTTTCATTTTTCGTGAGTGCAACTTGCAAAGAAAAAATCTGAAAAAAATCCCTAACGTGTGCATTCACGTTTAGAATGTGACAGAATTTTTTTGGAATTTTTGCACCCCATTAATTGGGGAAAATCAGGCAAAAACTGATTTCTCGACACATCGTCGAATAAAATCGGCTCAAGGGCACTTTTGACCCCCTTATTCTGCTAGACCCTTTCAAAAAAGTACGAAGCGATCCGAAGTATGTAGGTAGAGGGTGTTTCAAAATTTTATTTCGCCACTTACCGCGTGCTTTTCTACACCTTCGAATCGATGGCAATTTGTGAAAGAACTTTCTTGCTGATTTTGAACCAAACTTTTTAACATTATATTACAACAAATTTTATAGCGCCTGCTCACTGAATTAAAGTTGCCCTTCTTTTGCTTTACTTTCATGGTGATTCTTTTATGTAGGACATCAGATGCTTAGCTTTTTTTTCTAAATGTTACCTAATTGTAGTTCCAAAAATGTATGAATAAATGACCGTCCCGGAATATGAATATCACTAATCCAATTCGAGGATAAAACTTGTTCATTTTTTTAACTTCTGCTAACGTAATTGTAAAATTTTTCCGATGAAAATGATATCAAACAGGATATAGTTTAAATTATATTTGCTTATTATTTAATACATTTACTTACTATTTAACGTAATACAAACACGTTGTGTTTGGTTTCATTTCAAACAAAAGAATCCGAAAAATGCTTTGGGAAATGTTACAATTAGAAAAATTAATGAATAAAAAAGTTTCATTGCTTGCTGACGATTCATTGATGCTTCTGGGCCGTTTGGTTTGTTTGCTTGTACCTCTCTGTCTTTTCTACTGTCTGTCCTTTTCTAAGTTCGCGCTCGGTTACACGGCGGATGCTTCGAGACTCGCGTGGTGCAGAGTCAAAACGACCCATAGAAAGAACTTTTTTCACGGTGTTCATGGGAGAATATTTGTAAAAACTTTTTCAAATGTTTATATATATATATAATATAATAATATATATATATATATATATATATATATATATATATATATGTGTGTGTATATATATATATGTGTGTATATATATTGTAGGATCGTGAAAAAGTAACAGAGGCGCGATAACCTATCCAGTAGCATACTCGATCTGAGTAGCTTAACACTGGAGTCTCCTGTGTCGGTACGGATTCCTACAGCCCCGCCCTCTTTCTGATGGCAATTCTTTTCTCCTAGCCAGTGTAACTCCTTGCAAGTTTTTTATGAGAGTGTTCCCGCCGGATCCCACAATATCAGATTTATTACAAATCAAAAATAATGAATACATAATGTTGTTTTACGTGCCGTATGATTATGAGATATAAATTTTGCAAGTGCTTCGCGTCTGTACTACAATAAAATTATTATTAGTTCCGCTATAGATATAGCAAGCTTCAACATACACATTGTCGATGAGGCAACAATGTTTATTTTAGTGCAGGTTCAACTATCGAATTCGGTTTGTCAGTTCACAAAGACTCTAGGTCGAAAACTTACAATAAATTAGATAAAGGCTTTTTAGTGTTACTTAAATAGTTGTACGAATGTGAATGTTTACTATGAATGAAAAAAGGTATCGTATAATAAAAATGAAAAGAATTGCGGTCTTTGAGATATGTACAGGGTGTTTCAAAAATATTTGTCATGGCTTTCAGGGGTTGTTCTACACCTCTGGATCGATGGAGATGTGCGAAAAAAACTTGCCGCAAAATTTGGGAAAGGGTAGCAATTTTTTTTTATTGGCTCATCGTATTCGTCTTGTTACGTAGGCAAAATGTCTGAGAGGAACCATGGGTCAGAAATGAACTGTTCTCTCGCAAATTAACTTTTAATTGGGCCTTCCGATTAAAATTTCGGCGATAGTTAAAGCAGAGGCGACGTAAACGAAGCTAGAAAATAGGGCACTGTGTCACCGAACCAGAAGAGAAGTATAAGTGTTTATACTCTTCTTCCCGGGTGGGCCCTTGAGTGAACCCGACACCGAACGCAGGTCATTGACATTTTCTAGTCTTTTTCTCTCTCTTCAATTATGTTGCCTCTGTTTCAACTATTGGAGCTAGCAAGGGTATCTCATGTGTTTCCTTTCGAAAGGTCGGCGACTCGAAGGCTGCCATATGGGCGAAATTTTAATCGTAAGGCCCAATTAAAAGTTAATTTGTGAGAGAACGGTTCGTTTCTGACCCATGGTTCCTCTCAGACATTTTGCCTACGTAACAAGACGAATACGATGAGCCAATAAAAAAAATTTGCTACCCTTTCCTGAATTTTGCGGCAAGTTTTTTTCGCAAATCTCCATCGATCCAGAGGTGTAGAACAACCCCCGAAAGCCATGACAAATATTTTTGAAACACCCTGTACATAGACGGAGTATCGTAAACGTTACAAACATTTACAAAAAAAATGCGTGAACTCAGGGAAGTCAATTTTCATGTACGATGTGTTCTATAATTTTAGGTGACAATTAAACCACGAGAACGATTGGATCAGAATGAACCTCCATCTGCTGTACGAGGATTAAAAAATGAATTTCACATAAACAGAAATATGACCGAAAACAGTTTAAACGTCGCTTTGAATATAAATAATCATTTTCTGGACTGAATCGTTTTTCAAAACTTTGAAAGTGATGCCACAAAAAGTTCCATTATACATAATAGTTCAAAACATACAAATTCATTTTCTCTAAAAACGGACAACAATCTGATAACGTTATTGTTACTATAAGTGGGCAAAATTCTGTAAACGTTCTATGAATATTTCCTTAAAAATAATTTTTTATTTGAAAAATTTGTTATACTTATAAACAAAGGCTGCCTGATATACGGTATAACATTGAAATAATAAAATAATTAGTATAATAATAGTAAAAGCTCAAATAAATAAAAAATAAAGAACAGGAAGAAGTTATGAGTATTTCACAGGAACATAATAACGTAGAGATAATGGAGGAGACAATGGGAAATCGAACAAGAAATACCAATTTCGATAATGTTGAGTATGAATTTAAAAAAGGGCGAAAAACGCTAATGGAGAAAGGGAACTAATTAAAGAGGGAGATGGGGAGAATTAAGGGCAAAAGAGGAAGATTAAAACGGGTAAAGTTGAGTGAAATAGACTAGAACAAATAGCAGACATGAAGAAACGCTTAAGAAAATTAAGACAATGGAGAAATAGAGAGAATTAACGGTAAAAGCGGAAGGTAAAAGTGCCAAGCTGATCGTTCGGTAGAGTCAATAATATCCTTTGTATGAACAATAATGATAGTTTTGTAATACATTCTGGTTACAACAGTGTAGATATAATACACATAATATTTGCAACAGACAAACAAAAAAAAATGTTTACCACTGTTTGCAAGCAAAAATCAATCGTCGTTGTGTTTTCTGGCATTCTTTGGTTCAAATTGAAAGAGAGAAGCGCGATGATTGCGATGTGTAGCACTTTTCGACTAATTATAAGTTTCTGCAAAGACCCTTATCACTCAAATGAATAAAGAAGGAACTAAATGATTAACTCTCCTGCTATCTTGAAGGAATTTGACCTCTTTGTTCCTACCCTCCGATATAGGAAAAATTCACTTTTTGCAACGACATACCATCATACTTTATACGGATCAAACAATTGTATTAACCGTCTACGCCGTAACTCAAATCGTTTTTGCGATTCTATAAACTTCTTCAATGTATCACTTTCAAATTTTAAGCGATCTTTGTTTAATGCCGTCCTTAATTCGTAAACATTTACTCTCTGTACATTCATTGTAATTAAAGGGTTTTTCTCCTGTTCGATTCAATAAAATAAATAAATAAATACGGGGAACTATGAAAAAATAATGTCAGGATATAAGGAAAATAAGAAAGTGCTAGAAAGTGGAGACAGTGACAGATATATAAGAATGAACTGACAATGAGACCAATAGCAGTTCACCATTCTGTCTGTTTGTGTACATTGGGGTGGTCCTTAGCTATAGGGGTAAAATAATTGTTCTCAGTTTTGTTTTGTCTTACCCTCTCAAATTTTGACTTGTGATAAGAAAACTATGTTCCCAAAATTTCAACGAGATCGGATATCAGGAACACGTGCCGCATTTAAGGAGAAGTTTTACCATTTTTATTATATATACCGATTTCAATATAAATGTCATTTGCAGTTTTAAAGTAGTTCTTAAAATATTCAAAGAAAATATTTTTTACATCTACATCGTATTATTATTTAAGCTAAATCTATAACTATTTAATAAAATTATAAATAATAAAACTTCTAAATTAATGGACACAAGTCAATAGATGCCGACTTTCATTACAGTTGATTTATTCGCGTTTGTTAGAGCGTTGTAACTTTCGCCAATTCTGATATAATCCTATTAGTTTTTTAATACTATTGTGTGTATGTATTTCGGGAATATGTGCCTTATCCCAAAAGACTTCCACCTCCTTTATTACAATCGCGGCACTCGATCGGAGGTCTAAATTTATTTTACGTAAGTTGTAAAAGAGTACACGTAAAGCTTGACCATTACCAAGAAGCTTCGTTCCAATAATTTGACTTTCACTATGGCGTAATAGATATATTTCATCAGCACTTCTAGTTTCCATATTTTTACTATTTCAATTGATGTTGCTCTTTGAAACACAAAGTTACAGCTCTCAGTAAGAACTAAAGGAAAAGCAGTAGTTTTTATGTTGACTCGTGTGCTTCAAGATAACAATGAAGATTTAACAAAAAATAACAAGTAAAAAAATATAACAAGCGCGAAGTATGTAGTGAATGGTATTAAAAAATGTAATGCTCCTCCGGCCTGGTCTCCGTTCCCTTTATCAATTTTTTCAAAAACCCCTTCTCCGTCGACATACCGTGGGAGGAGGACTTATTGTTGGTAACATGCTAGGAGGAAGGAAGTTGGGCCTGCGATTAAATGTTATTGATTCTGCTTGGGCTTTGTGGGTGGTAACCAAAAAATGCAAGGCTTCCATTGGTACTTGCCAAAACCCGATGAAGGCCCAGGCAGAGGTTAGAGGCCTTGAACTACGAGATTGACGTGAATTTAGGAAACGCTAAATTTATAACATATGTCAGCGGCGGGCGATTATTGCACGCCCGAGCCGTCCTTCGAGAAACACCGCCTCATTCACCGATTCATACAGCCGAGATGTCACTGATTCACAACCACTTTGTCGGCGTCACGCTCGTGCCTATTGACACTGGCGTAGTGCCGCATTTGGGGCGACATTCGTAGTTAATCGCGCGCGCTGGAAAGACATGCCTCGCGCGTCAGTCGCGGAGATCAGAACGACGTGCGTGGCACGTCGACTCACAATATTTGTTGAGGAACAGTTTCAGATGGCACTACAATGACGATGATAGCGAATATTTAGTTTTGATTCGGCAGATCGACCTAACGTTCTAATGCAATTTTCGTCCGTTGCTAGTGCTGTGGTGGATAGATGTAGCGGGGATATGCGTTTTAGTGGTGGGTATAATGAGTTAGGTACATATCAAGTCTGCCGTTCGCGCGGGCCCGCATGAGCGGGCAAGAGCTACAGACGTATGGAGCTAATCTTGCCATTGTCTTTATTACTTTTATAACTATTATAATCATTGTTTCTGTTGTTGTTGTTATTATTATTATTATTGTTATTATTATTATTATGAATTATGAATTCAGAAATTATTATAGATAGAGTAAAACGATGTGAGGAAACCAAAAGAAATAACATGATTGTGCTATAACGGTAACATATTGAAAAAAATTGAGGATGATTCAAATTAGACTTTTCATTTATTTTGCATATGACGCACCCAAAAATAAATTCTACCGAAATTACACATGGTGCAAAATAATGTTAGGAAGCTAAAAAAAAATTAAGATGATTGTGCTATAATGATAACATATTTAAAAAAATTAAATATGATTAAAATTAGACTTTTTATTTTTTTTGGATATGACGCACCAAGAAATAAATTATACCAAAATTATATATGGTGCAAAATGGTGTAAGAAAGCTATAAAAAAAGTTTGGTAGTTGTGCCTCAAACATAACCTACCAATAGTAGTAATTGAAAAATGTTTTAATTTTTTTTCTAAGGTTATGTCAATTCATCAAGTCTGGAATTTTTTTTAATCAGAGACCTTAGTTATATGTACGTCCTGAATAAATTTCAATAAAATCAAAGTAGTCGTTCTCAAGTTATGAATTTTTGAAAAAATTTGTTTATTTAACGATTACTCCCTGGGGATGAATTTTTAAGGGTTGAAAATTGCTGTGATAAGTACTCACATAGGTACTAATTTAACAAAAAAAAGCGAGCATGATCGGAGCTAAGGCCGCTGGATCATACTTATCCTCCTATAGCCTTTGGCACATATCATTTTTTCATTAGGTGTCATAATGTAAAAGGGTAAGACCAGAAAAAATGAAAAGTTGAAAAATAAGGACCACCCTAGTGTACATACAAGGCTGCAAATGCACCACAGGCTGATAAAAATGTACATAAAATAATGGCGAATAGAAAATTTCCCATGTTTTTTCCAGAAATACTATCTGCCATATGTTCCACATAGGCTTTTATTGAAATCGGTGAATTTGAATGCAGCAGTAAGTTTTCGAAGTAGTCTGAATGTTTAAATGTCTGCTATGGATGCATGCAACATGCATATGCAGTCCAGTAATCTAGCAGAATAATTTATGGGAGACATTGGTACTTTGAACAATGTAGATGTTCCTAATTGTTAACAAACATTTTTGGGTATAGATGTAAAGAACGAGTGGATTAAACAACATTATTATTTAGGAAGGTTTTGTTCATGCTATCAAAATTTTCGCAAGAATTTATCGCATCAGCTTGTTGATATACTTGTGAAAAGGCAATTATCAAATCGGCAAGTGTTAAAAACTAGCATAAAACACACAATGCAATAAAATGTATGCAACCTGGCTCAATTTCGGCGCTAATCAACCGCCGAACTGAGCACCAACAGGTCAAACAGAAGAGGTCAGGGTAGATGCTATGTATCTATACCAGGCTTGTCAAGGTCTTGTTCGACAGAGCCGTTTTTCGAGCTGCTCCGCCTGCTACTCCTTCCTATACACTCGAGAGCTCGCTGATTGACTTTGCCTCCCCTTAATAGTAGCGGACCGATTGGCATGAGCACGGGCGCATTCGGGGCGACATTCGTAGTTAACACATTGCGGACGGGGCTCCGCGCGTCAACACGCCCTCAAAGACCGCACATTTTCGAACGCTCCAAAAACATGCTTGGCAAGTAACAGGAAGCGGATACGCACATTTCTAATTTACATTTAGTATTCTTAAATAATACTATATATATAGTTTATATATCTGTTTATAATATAAGATTTTTTACATTTTAACTATTATTTATTTTACAAATTTGAATATTGCTTTAGAGTGTGATATTTGGTAAAGCATACTCCTTTGTGCAATGCTGTTTGTAATTATCAGTAACTAATTATCAGTAACAGATTGAAAATATAGATGATTCTTAAAAAACTGTTACCTTCCAAATTTAAAACAAGAAGTTTGAAATTCCAAAATGTACAGTAATAAAACACTTTATAAGATACGATACGTACGACGATCGGCACAGATCTACTGGCACTGGCTATAATGACCGATTATTTCTACATGCCAGGAATGATTCAATTGTTTCGCTTTTGTTTCGGAATGCGAGAGGCTTCGTTACCATCGTAACGTGACAGAAATATTTGCGGCTGGTGGCTTAGTTGCCGATTGAATAAAAAAAAAACATGAAAACGAGATATCTCGTGGCCCGTCCGCAATGTTCAGTTTGCTAAAAACGAGATATCTCGTGACCCGTCCGCAATGTGTTAATCAGTCGCGCTGAAAAGACGTGCCTTGCGCGTTAAATAATAATTATTAAATAAATATTAAATAAAAAATATAAAAAATTAAATAATTATTGTTTCTATTTGAAGAGCATTCTTCCACGATAAAAATTCACGTGTCAATCATAAAATTATTGTGTGTAGTTTATTCAAAAATTTATGTTGAAACAATGAAAGAAAATCGTCGAAGTTTTTTATCTTTTGCAGACAAAAACTAAAAAGGCCCACTAGATCCCACTCTCTGATTAACGACACTGTTTTCTGTGATCCTTCCCCTAAACGATCTTGTAAAAAATTAATCCGCCCGGATCCGCCTCGGACGCATTTTTATTGTTTAAAGAGTCGCGCGCACCTCGGCAAGGCGCTGCACAGTGGTTCATTTGGCCGAAAACCTGGCCAAAACCCCAAGGAGTTTTTCAATTTAGCTGAAAATTGGTGTATTAGTATAATTTGCGTCGCTGATTGAGAATCTGAACTCAAAATTTCCAAAAACAAAATGGCGGCTTCAATATGGCGGATGCGATTATTGAAAAATTGTCGGATCGGCATGAAAATCAGTAGTCTTATGATTTTCCGGTCGCTGATTAAGAATCCGAACTCAGAATTTCCAAAAACAAAATGGCGGCTCTAATATGGCAGGTGCGAGTATCGAAAAATTGTCGGATCGGCACATAAATCAGTAATCTTATGATAGCCCGGCCCTATGTCATAAATGCACTTCCCCAAGCATGGCGCGCGCGACAAACAAATAAAAATAACTCGAAGAATCGCAAAAAGTCGCAAGAAACCTCAACGAGGTCTTCTTCGGGAAGCTTCAAAGTTTAATTTAAAAAAAATATATTATGTTATTCCACGGACTTCTGCAGTTTTAATGATATTTACTGCAGGAGCCGCTGTATCTTAATACAAGCATGTCATTGCTGTTCCATCTCCGAATTTCCCTTTGTTTAATAAAAATTTCAGTTGAAGGAGAAAGATGATACATTGTAAGGAACAAATATTTCCCTCATACCTGCAACTATCCAGATTTTCATTAGAATCGTCAAACATCTATCGGTTTATGACGGTAAGCGGTCGAGGTAGCCGCGGCTATCTATAGTTGCCTCGAAACAATAGGCCACCAGCTTGTTTAAACTTATTCCGATTTTTAACCCCATGAAATAAACATATTATTTCGTTAATTGCCAGGTTGATCTTAGAGAAGGATTAGCAGTATTCATTAGGTAAAGCACGATAACCCGGCTTTATGTCATAAATGCACTTCCCCGAGCATGGCGCGTGCGACAAACAAATAAGTATATCGCGTACAATTGCAAAAAGTCGCAAATTTTTACAACGGGGACTTCTTCGGGAAGCTTTAAAGTTTAATTTAAAAAAAAATATTCTGATATTCCTTTTCCTTCAAAAGTTGTAATGATATTTATTGCAACAGTCACTGTATCTTAATACCAGCATATCACAGCTATTCCATCTTCGAGTTTTCCATTGTTTAATAAAAATCTCGACTGAAAGAGATTGATAGAACATTGTGAGAAACAAATATAGCCCTCATACCTGCAACTAGACAGATTTTCAGCCGAAACGTCAAACATCTTTCGGTGTATGACGGTAAGCGGTCGAGGTGATCGCGGCTATCTATTGTTGCTTTGGAACAAAAGGCCACCAGCTTGCTTAAAATTATTTTGATTTTTAACCCGAACGAAATAAATATAGCGTTTCGTTAATTACAAGGGAACCTTAGTGAAGGATTAGCATTATTCGTTTGTCCAAGGCACGATAGCCTGGCAGTATGTCATAAACGTATTTCCCCGAGCATGGCGCGTGCGACAAACAAATAAGAATATCTCGTAGAATCGCAAAAAGTCGCAAAATTTTACAACGGGGACTTCTTCGGGAAGCTTCAAAGTTTAATTTTAAAAAAAAGTTGCGTTGTACTTTTGCGTACTTCACAACTATTTCCTCTGCAAAAGGAAAAAAAATTATGGGTTTTGCAATCTGTGCCATCACAGTTGTAAAATATTAAATAAAAAAAATGAAACCAAGGTACTTATAATTTAAAAATATGACGAATAGCAACAAATACTTGCAAAGTTGATTGTACTATTATTTCACATTGAAAACGTATTCTGAATTTCGACGTGAATACGTTACATTATTCAAGTGCCAACTTTGACATTGCATATCTCTAAGAGCGTTGTTCAATAAAAACTTTTATTAATGGAAACCGAAGCTCTGATATGTTACAAATCAAACGCAATTGCTAAATTTTGATAATCGCGAAAAAAAATTTTGGCTTTTTGGCCAGGTTTTCGGCCAAATGAACCACTGTGCGCTGCCGCGGGACTGTCTCATAAACTTTTGGTAGATATAACAATGAAGAACGCAGGTAGACGCACGAACTTTTTGCAGAAATAACTTCTATATAGTATGAGGAATATATGTGGAAAGTTTTAGCCGAATACCTTTCGATACTTTTAAGTTAATTAATTTTTAAGTGAACCCTGCACCGCTAAGTATAGGATTCTCTTTCAATCAATTAACCTAGCTTATTCCTCTCTGCTCGCAACCTGGCAATAAAACCGACGAAGTAATAAAAGTGACGCTTTAGAATTCTTCGTCCTTGTTAATGCTAAAGAGGTTTACTTTTTATTGCGCTGTATCTGGAAGAAATCCAGGAATGATTTGACCGCGTGACCCATTGGGTCTCTACACGTGGTCTCCGTTATATACGCTTTAGGAAAGAATATGAACGAAAAGTTCAGGTAAACGTTGTCAATTTTTCAAGGGCTTTTAGTACAAACTGATTAAATTAGAAAAAGGCAAAAAGTTAATTCCATGTTGTAAATGGGTACTTGACATAGCTACCCTCTATATATCAACCGCCATTTTGTTTTTAAAATTTTTGAGTTCAGATTCGTAATCAGCGACCCAAAAAATAATAGAATACAAATTTGTAACTAAATCCGATGTGTTTTGAGCCCGTGGTGACGAGTTGAAAAAGATTGAAAACTGCGCGAGGTGCGTGACCAGCTACATTCACGCTCCGGACCACTGTGGTACATGGTGCGCCAACAAATGTTTATCTCTGTATTTTTTAAAGTTGCAAATAGTAGCAG
Organism: Cerceris rybyensis; assembly: GCA_910591515.1. Lineage (NCBI taxonomy): Eukaryota > Metazoa > Arthropoda > Insecta > Hymenoptera > Crabronidae > Cerceris > Cerceris rybyensis. The sequence goes on along the minus strand of OU342796.1, from coordinate 298,402 downwards.
CTATTTTTTTTTAAAAAAAAGGTAAGGCTTCACTCTAAAGAAAGCAATTAAAATGCACACTGAATCACACTGCATTCATGATTAAAAAATAGAATGAAAACTAAACATGTTCAATTAGTTATAACTTAAAAAATGTTAAAGATATAAAAATGTACTTTGGTGGAATTTAAATACATACAGGTACACTTAGTTCAATTACTCATCATTTCATTTGAAGAACCAAAGCAATAATAAACAACGACTTTAATTTTGGACGATTTAGAGGTTGAGTATTTCAAAACCATGTAGTCGTGTTAAAAATCGACAAATGATAAAAAAAATCACGCTAAATTGTGGCCAATGTGTCCCATTAACTATTAGCGAAATATTATTTCATTGTGGGTATATTCGTATAAAACCACTTTTTGCCGCTGTTGACGTGCAACGGCCCCACTGTACGTCGTGCGTGGCACATGGATTAAGGTTATTTGTCGAAATACAATTTCACACCGCGCTATATCGCATGTAGGGTAACACAAAAGTATTGTCAGTGAAAAAGTATGTTCGAATATGTGTTAAATAAAGTACAATTAATATATTTTAATATTTTTGGGCTTCTGGCGACGGTTTTACCTAAATTAACAACTGCGTTATGCATTACGTCTAAATATAGTATTGTGTTCCAGCACCAATAGTTGTAAATCAATTATTAGCGCAAATTGTTAAAAGTAACTATACGATAATAGAACACTAGGTTTCCCAGCGTAAAAGAACACATTGTTGCCGCCGCAACATATAGAGATGCGTCTCAACGGTTTCTTCATCTGTATGATTGTTAAAAAACATTTTCTTCATTTATATTTTAATGCGATTTCTCGACAAGGATTCAGCGGAAAAGGACATTGGTACAGTGGAATAGATTTTCAGAAGATAACTTTGTAACAAAGAGTGCATTTGCATATTTCCATGGGTAATGTGGAAACCTATTACCTCTTTACTGGCAAGAGACTACACAACATTGTACAATGTATCGCCCCAATAACTTCTTACATTATTCTACATGCTTTGAGGCGAACAAGTTTGGCATTTTGCTGTCGCAAAATTTTTAAAATATAAATGTCGCCCCAATATGCCGCCACATGCTACCACGCTTGTATCATTCGACAACCTCAAGAAGTCTCCTGAGCGGCGGAGCTTTTCGCTAAATACCGCCTATTCGCACCGTTTTTTTAATTTAATCCACCCTGCTCAGCCTCCTGAAGGAGGCACTTGACAAAGTCGTAACATTGAAAAACCTTTATGACGCCTGGCGAATCAGATCCTGCCGAAACAGGCCTACCTCCGAGGGGACTTCTTGAGGTTGTCGCGTTATACCAGTAGGTACGACCGTAACGCCGCACAGTGGTCGATTTCGCCGAAATCCTGGCCAAAACCCCCAAATTTTTTTTCACAATTTTCAAAATTTAGCAATTGCGTTTGATTTGTAACACATCAGAGCAGTGTTTTCAATTAATAAAAATTTGTATTGAACAATACTCTTAGAGATATGCAATGTCAAAGTTGGCACTTAAATAATGTAACGTTTTCACGTCGAAAGTGAGAATACGTTTTCAATGTGAAATTAAAGTTTGATCCACTTTTTCAGTATTGGTAGCTATTTATCATACTTTTAATTTATAAATATCTTGGTTTCATTTTTTTATTTAATATTTTACAACTGTGATGGTACAGAATGTAAATCCTATATATTTTTTTCCTTTTGCTAATGAAATAGTTGTGAAGTCCACAACCATCCAAGCTAATTTTTTTTTTAAATTAAACTTTGAAGCTTCCCGAAGAAGACCTCGTTGAGTTTTGTTGCGACTTTTTGCGATTCTTTGAGTTATTGTTATTTGTTTGTCGCGCGCGCCATGCTCGGGGAAGTGCATTTATGACATAGGGCCGGGCTATCATACGACTACTGATTTTCTGCCGATCCGACAATTTTTCGATACTCGCACCTGCCACATTAGAGCCGCCATTTTGTTTTTGGAAATTCTGAGTTCGGATTCTTAATCAGCGACCGAAATAATACTAATATACCAATTTTCAGCTAAATTGAAAAACTCCTTGGGGTTTTGGCCAGGATTTCGGCGAAATCGACCACTGTGCGCCGCCGGAGTGCCTGTGAATCAGTAACATCTCGGCTGTATGTGTGGGTGAAGGAGGCGGTACAGCTCGAAAAACGGCTCTGTCGAGCAAGACCTTAACAAGCCTGATCTATACCCACGATCAAATATACCCATGATCAAGTTTGCCAAAAAGCCACGTGTAAAAATCATAATACACAAAATATTTGCGATAAATTGCGAGAACATCGAAACTTAAGATAAAGCAAATACCGATTCTAACGATGCGTCTTAAATTATAACTTCCTTTTTGCAAATCTCCATAATTATTATATTTGTTTATACTTATCTTTCAAGAATTAATAACATTTTCTAAGTATCTATGAGCAGACAATTATTTTCTTGATATTTTTCTCAAATCATGTACATATAGGGGTGCAATTACATTCCAGAACGCAGATAATGTTAGAATATCGATACACAGAAATAAATTTAATCTTCCTAAAGAAGACTCGCATATATGTAACTAACACTAAAATACATATAATGTTACAATATTTTGCTTATGTACGTAATAAATGTAGCTTACCACTTCAGAAGTGCACTTTTTTAATCTGCTTCGGTCGATCTTCATTTTCGCAGATGAATGTGTTTCTTGCAAATTTCAAATCTGAAACAATTTTTTTTATAAATTGTAATGTGTATAAACATTCCGTGGAATCTTTAGGTAAATGAACTAAAGAATGGTAAGAAGTAAAAGTAGATGCAATTAATACAAACGTAAAACGTACGTACACATGATATCATTGTATTACATACGACCAATCCCGATTTATAACCATCACACACTAACCATAAGACCTTGTCGGTGTTGAAGTTGATATGTGTGATTTTATTAGTTAATTAATAGAATAAATTCATAGTAGAAATAAAGTGTATAGCCGGATAAGGATGGCAAAAGTGCCCTCAAAGGTAATTAACCTTGAGGCATACCATTCGATAGGGCTCTTTGAAAAAACCCATCCTGCAAAGTATGAACCCGGTACCCCTACCGTAGGGGTAGTTATAGGGTAAAACGTACTTTACGGTTTTTGCTCGGTTTCTCCCGTTTGGCTTGATAGAAAATTCTGAAGAAAATCACAGATATTATACCCAATGGCGTGCATAGTTTGGAATTTTTTCAGATTATTTTGTTGGCAAATCGACTTTAAAAAATTAAATAAGTTTATAAACATTAATTTTTTATTAAAAATATGAAGTGACCACTTTTATATTTTTACAGTACTTGCATAGTACCCTAATTACACTGTCCAACAAATTTGAAGCTGTTTTCTGTTTTCCTATAGCCACTATATAATTCTTATAGAGTTCGTCGTCCTGAAAGCGAATCCGACAACGAAATTTCTGGATCACCCTCTGTTTTCGAAAAAAAATCAGCATTTGTAAAAACACACAGTAAATTTGTGCTAGTGTAATGAGCGAATTGTGTGATTCGCGATCAGGATCCACGAAACAAAAGAGAACTTAAACTTTTGGACTTATATATATTAAAATACTCGATTCGTTCCGAGAGAGATTCAGTGTGTCGAATGATTAGATGATGAGGACTTGTGAGAGTCTTGTATTAGCTTTAGGATTTGGAGTTAGAATTAGAAGATGCCTCTCACAATGCGTTGGAGTTAGTAATTATGAACTTGAACTAGCGTAAAAGTAAGAGACTTTTGAATAGAGAACTGATTGTAACGACTTGAGCATGTAGGGTTTTTAAAGGTTTAGAAGAGGAGAGGGGGTAGGATGACGGTATTTGGGAATCCAGGAGTAGGAATAGGAAGTTGGACCTTGGATATGGATGATGACTCGTGGATGAGTAAGGACCAAAACAAGGAATAGGATTTTGGACTTGAGGTGGTGATTCTAGAATGACTAATGATGGTGATGAGTGAGCCGCGTACAAAATATTTGTGTTTATACAATATTCCTTAAAGATATCTTATGAACTAACTGATCGGAGGGTAGGTACATTACACTAGCAACAGTCCTCTACGTGAAAATGCAAAGTGAATGCGTAAAAAATTCGCGAATCCGCTCGTTTTTGAACTTTGACAGTGATTTACTGCTATTAATCAATACGGAATATTATAATATGCTTGTATGTACAGGGTGTTTCAAAAATATTTGTCATGGCTTTCAGGGGTTGTTCTGCACCTCTGGATCGATGGAGATTTGCGAAAAAAACTTGCCGCAAAATTCGGGAAAGGGTAGCAAATTTTTTTTATTGGCTCGTCGTATTCGTCTTGTTACGCAGGTAAAATGCCTGAGAGGAACCATGGGACGTGTATAAAGTTGGCACAGCCAAATGAGCACAATCGAACCAAACCGAATTACGAATTTAGTGCTTTTTGCGTGCTAATTTGTTACTTTATTCGCGATTTTTTTGCTCTTACCGATTTCTAAAAATTGATGGCTGTGTCAGGTTAATTTGGAAGCTAGCACAGCCATTCCAAATAAACTAAGAAAACGAGACAACAATGTAGTTTCCGTAGCATGGAAATTTAGTGCCTATTTCGTGCTTTCAAGAAATGCTCTGAAAAAATTATATAACCATCCTTTTCGCCGAAAAACTACCCCCTCTTTCAGAGGCTGAAGAGAGAAGTGCTCCAACTACGCGGCACAATTCCATTGTCGTGGATGATTTCCACCGTAGGAATACTGTGCTCCAAAAATATCCCATCCCCGAATTTATTGCTCCATCCCTTTCGCCGAAGAACTATCCCCCGTGGAAATCATTCACGACAATTAAATTGTGCCGTGTAGTTGGAGCACTTCTCTCTTGAGCCTCTGAAAGAGGGGGTAGTTTTTCGGCGAAAGGGATGGTTATATAATTCTTTCAGAGCATTTCTTGAAAGCACGAAATAAGCACTAAATCTCCATGCTACGGAAACTACATTGTTGTCTCGTTTTCTTAGTTTATTTGGAATGGCTGTGTTAGCTTCCATATTAACCTGACACAGCCATCAATTTTTAGAAATCGGTAAGAGCAAAAAAATCGCGAATAAAGCAACAAATTAGCACGAAAAAAGCACTAAATTCGTAATTCGGTTTGGTTTGATTGTGCTCATTTGGCTGTGCCAACTTTATATACGTAACCATGGGTCAGAAACGAACCGTTCTCTCGCAAATTAACTTTTAATTGGGCCTTCCGATTAAAATTTCGCCGATAGTTAAAGCAGAGGCGACGTAAACGAAGCTAGAAAATAGGGCACTGTGTCACTGATCCAGAAGAGAAGAGTAAGTGCTCTTCTTCCCGGGTGGGCCCTTGAGTGAACCCGACACCGAACGCAGGTCATTGACATTTTCTAGTAATTTTCTTTCTCTTCAATTATGTTGCCTCTGTTTCAACTATTGGAGCTAGCAAGGGTATCTCATGTATTTCCTTTCGAAAGGTCGGTGACTCGAAGGCTGCCATATGGGCGAAATTTTAATCGGAAGGCCCAATTAAAAGTTAATTTGCGAGAGAACGGTTCGTTTCTGACCCATGGTTCCTCTCAGACATTTTACCTGCGTAATAAGACGAATACGATGAGCCAATAAAAAAAATTTGCTACCGTTTCCCGAATTTTGCGGCAAGTTTTTTTCGCAAATCTCTATCGATCCAAAGGTGTAGAACAACCCCTGAAAGCCATGACAAATATTTTTGAAACACCCTGTACATACTTGGGAAACACTCCTCTATTTTTTGAGACCAAGAACAGCAACCTACGTTTCTTAGTTTGCACGTAATACCAGCTTCTTTACCGAAAACGACTGTTTTTACAAATGCTGATTTTTTTCGAAAACAGAGGGTGATCCAGAAATTTCGTTGCCGGATTAGTGTTCAGGACGACGAACTCTATAAGAATTATACAGTGGCTATAGGAAAACAGAAAACAGCTTCAAAGGGTCTAGCCGAATAAGGGGGTCAAAAGTGCCCTTAAGCCGATTTTATTCGACGATGGGTCATTCGATAGGTGATGATGAAAAATCATTGCACACAAATTTTTAATCCGATACCTTCACCGGGAGGGTAGTTACAGGGTAAAATCGAAAAATCAGTTTTTGCCTCATTTTCCCCAATTAACACTAGAACGACCGACGTTAAATTTATTACATTTAAATATATTACATAAAAACTTTGGAGGAAGAGGAATGAAGGGGTGGAAAATATGATCGGTTTGATAATTTGTGCTTTATAAGATCAACTTAGAATTTCTAGTCTAGGACTGTCCTGCAAACTTAGGGAATTTTTGGAAAAAAATGTGAACAAGTCATTTTGACTTGCTTGGCCGTTCTAGTGTTAGTGTGGTGCAAAAATTCCAAAAAAAACTCTAACACATTCTAAACATGAATGTACAGGTTAGGGATTTTTTTCAGATTTTTCCTTTGCAAGTTCCACTCAAGAAAAATGAAAAACCAAAAAAAAAAATTTTTAAACATCGATTTCGTATTGAAATCTTCCGAGCACAACTTTTTCCTTTTTACAGTAGTTGCATAATGTTATCATTGTTATACCTTATTTTTTTCAGAATTTTTGAGTACGGTGCATCACGGTCGGAAAAATCAAAAACCGATTTCTGGGACACATTTTGGGCTGAAACTCGCCCATTATCTGCCATTCTTGAATGATTTTAATACAGTATGTTCAAATTGTGACCTTCAATGTTTCTACATAGAAATATGTAGATGTTAAAGAACAATATCGGGATAATTAAATAAATTGCTGGTTGTATGGTCTTTATAACCTAGAATTTGAACCGTTCTTTCAAAAGCATTAATGGCGCAGTGGCTATGGTATCTGCCTGTGGAATCGCTGGACACTTTTTTGTCGCGGGTTCGAATCTCCATGTGGGACTTGTTTTTTTCTGCCATTTTTTTTTTATTAAAGACAACAATATTCAGTAGTAGCTTTAAAATGTTTCACAGATACTTCTAAAAATAATTATACAGTATACTTATTTCTTCATCGACTCTTTCCAGTCATGTCACGATTTACAATTACAAGTACTTTTTTACATTCTGTTAATTGAATTTTATATTTCTTTCATACTTAAAATATATTTTCATACATTGCAATAAACCAATATCTATGAACAATATAAAATGATTGAGAATACTTATAATTGCAAAACGTTGCATATCTGACTATAAGAAAAGCATGTTTTACGATTATTCTTCTATAGGTTTTATATTGTTGAAAGGCATAACAATATCTGTGAAACATTTTAAAGCTACTACTGAATATTGTTATGTCTTTAATAATAATAATAATAATAATAAAAAATGGCAGAAAAAAACTTAAGTCCCACATGGAGATTCGAACCCGCGACAAAAAAGTGTCCAGCGATTCCACAGGCAGACACCATAGCCACTGCGCCATTAATGCTTTTGAAAGAACGGTTCAAATTCTAGGTTATAAAGACCATACAATCAGCAATTTATTTAATTATGTATGTACTATGTATGTATGTATTTATTTACTGATTCCCCTTAGGGTTACAGAGCCTTCCGCTTTTCTTTACAAAACTCTCTATTCTAACTTATGTACTACATCTTATCCTTATCCTATATCTACCTTATAAATTATCTTACACCTATTCTTATTTACAATGCCGCCGGGTTCGCACGAGAGAGAGAGAGCTCCAAAACGCCACCATCCGTTCTATTCTCATCCATCCACATTCTCTCCTTCATTTCTCCATTCACTCCTATTTCTGGCTTCCGCTTCCCCTCCCATTCTCTTGTGCTCCTTCTTTTCTTCCATCCCTATCCCTATATATTTTCCCTTCTTTTCCTTTCTATTTCCCTCATCCACCATTCTCCTTCTGCCTCCTCCCCCAGTATTTCCCTTACTTGTCCTTGCCAACTCCCTTTATCCTCATTTCCCCTTTCACATCCTTCCCATACGTGCTCCCACGTTTCCTCCTGTCTATTGCATATTCTGCATCCCCTTTCCTCTTCCTGTAGCCAGTATCTAGCTTCTCTCATCTCTCCCCCCCATTCTAAATCTTGCTACCCTTTGCCATCTACTCTCGCCCCATCTTTTCCTTAGGTATGCCGCTATTTCTTCCCCCACTACATATCTATACCATTTGTTATACCTCGATTCTTTTATCTTTTCCCATCTTTCTGCTCTTTCTTCCTCCCTTTCTTTTCTTATCCTCTCCTCAAACCACTCCTCCTCTTCAGTTCCCCTGCCCACTACTTCTATTTCTATTCCGTTTCCTGTTTTCTTCTTCTTCCCCAAGCACTCCTTTCTCTCTTCTTCCCATCCTGGCAACTCTTTTCCCTTTCCCTCCCTTTTCTCTATTTCTTCCAAGCATTTCCTCGCTATCTCACTTCCTTTTCCCTCTTTCAGTTTCCTTTCATAACTCCATGCCTTCCTCATTGCCCTTAACCTTAACTTCTCCCGTTTCATTTCCTCCCTTACCATATATCCCGGAGTTCTCCAATCCACTCCCAGAACCCATCTAATTGCCTTCTCTTGTGTCGCCTCTATCTCCTTCCTTTCCCTCCATCCCCAAATCTCTGCCCCGTACTCCATTACCGTCCAAACTAGTCTATCAAAAAGCCAGATTCTCCTCTCCCAATCCCCACTGAAAATCCTCTTCCCTATACCCCAAACCTGTTTCCATACTATTCCGGCCTTTTTGACCCTCTCTTTTATGTGGCCCTCCTGCCCCCCGTTTCTTTTGAACCTATATCCCAAGTATGTAAACTCCCTTACTTCCTCTATCCCTACCCCTTCCCATTTCCATTTTACTTTCTTCCTTCTGCCTCCTCCCTTTCCGAATCTTATTATCTTCGTCTTCTCTACATTTACCCTTAACCTCTTTTCCTTCATGTACTTTTCTACCTTCCTTGTCAAGAGCCTCATCCCCTCTTCCTCTTCCGCTAAGATGACTATATCATCCGCGTACGACAAAGAAAAGACCCATTCCCCTGCTAGCTTTACACCCCCTACCTTCTGTCCCTTTCCTAATTCCTCTTCCAGATCCGCGGTTAATAAGTTAAATAGTATCGGGCTGAGCGGGCATCCTTGCCTGATTCCCTTATCTAACCATATCTCTCCTCCTACCTCCCCTCTCACTTTCACTCTACTCTTTGTTTCCTTATAAATTTCCTTTATCCTCTCTATAATCCCGTTCCTAACCCCTCTCCTTTCCAATTGTCTCCATAGTATCTCTCGATCCACTGTGTCGAATGCCGCCTTGAGATCTATAAACATTGCCATCATTTTCTTCCCTTTCCCATTAACGTGTCTATTTATTAGATAATTTAGGACATATATATTATCTATAGTTCCCATCCCTCTCCTAAAACCCGTTTGATTTTGCGGTACCATTTTCTTCTCCTCTATCTCCTCCTCTAGTCTCTTTGCTAGGTCCATGGTATATACCCTGTACAGCGTGGGCATCAGCGTTACCCCCCTATATTCCTTTACTGTGTTCCCCTCCCCCTTCTTCACTATCGGCACTATCCATCCCTCTTTCCAATCCTCAGGCCATCCCTCTCCTCGCCATACCCTGTTACACATTCTCCTTGCCCATTCCTCTACCCCCCCCCCCCCCCCCCCGTATTTCCATATTTCATTTGGGATTCCATCTTTTCCAGTCGCTTTTCCTCTCTTTAGCTTCCTCAGGATTTCCTTGAATTCCTCCCTTCCCAACTCTTCTTCTCCATCCTCCCCTATCCTCCTGTCCCATTTTCCTTCCCCTTTTCTTCAAATCCCTCCAATACCTCCATGAAGTGCCGTTTCCATTCCTCCATCTTGATTTCCCCATTCACCCCTTTCCTTTTTATCCTTTCTCCATTAATTATATTCCAGACGTCTCCCTCATTTCTGGCTTCTTCTACCTCCTTACTAAACCTCTTCTTTTCCTCCTCTTTCTTCCTTTCACACATTTCTTTGTACTTCTTCTTTCCTTCCCTATACTCCTCTTTGCTTCCCTTTCCTCTCCTCCATCTCCTCAGTGCCTTCCTTACCTCATTTTTCATCTCTCTACTTTCCTCGTCCCACCAAATTCCTTTCCTTTTCTTCCCATTCTCCTTCTCCATTTTCCCCATAGCTCTCTTAAACTCCTCCGAAATCTCCTTCATTTCCCCCTCCCAGCTTCTCCCTTCCATTTCTTTCCATTCTATCTCCCTCCTAAATTTTCCTTGTTCCTCCCTTGTCCATTTCCTCCTTGTTCCTTCCTTTCTTTCTACCTTTCTCACTCTCCTCTTCCTTTCGGTTCTCCCTTTCATTTTTGTTACTATCGGTTGATGATTCGTGTCTATGCTTTCCCCAATCACCATCTCTTCTATCCTCTCCTTCGTTTCTACATCCACTAAAACATAATCTATTACCGTATCACCCCTCGCTCCTGTGTACGTAAATTCCCCTTCCTCATCCCCCCTAATGTTTCCGTTTATTATTTGCCATCCCATCTCCTCTATGAATTCAATTAAAATCTTTCCTTCCTTGTTCATCTTTTTATCTTTTGATCTTCTCTCTCTCTTCTCCTTCTATCCCTTCCACTCCCCCTCCCATCACCCCTGTCCTTGCATTAAAATCCCCTCCTATAATATTTCCAATTCCTTCCTCTCCCCTATCCATCCACTCCTTTAACACCTCTAGTTTCTCTCTTATATTGCTATTTATGTAGCAAAAAACTTTCTTTCATTTTCCTATCTTCCTCTTCACCTATCAACTCTTTTCACACTCCCATCAGTATTCCTCCCATCGCCCTACCCTTCCTGTTTCTCCTTTTCCCCCATTGTACTCTCCAATCATATCCGCTTGGGAGCTTTCTTTTCGCTTTCTCCCATCCCTTCTCCTCTAGCCATGTTTCCAATAAAACTACCACGTCCCATTTTGCTATCTTTTCCCAGAATTCTTTTCCTTTATTCAAAACCCCTGCCACATTCCAGTATCCTATTTTCCATCCCCTTTTCTCCCCTGCTCCTGTTTCTTTTCTTTCTTCCCTTGCCCTCCTTCTTATTTTTCCTTTTCTTCCCTTCCCCTGTCTACCTCCTTCCCTTTCTGCTCTTCCCCCTGCCCTTTTATTCTTCCTCTCGTATCAATTATTCCCCCTTCCTTCTCATCCCACCTCCATAATTCTCCCTCTATCCACATCCTACCATATCCAACCCTTACCTTCCTCCCTTTCCTTCCTTCCTCCCACGCGATTCTCCCTAAATTCCATTGTACTTTCCTTTCCTCCCAAGTCAGATCATTCTCTATCCTTTCCTTTCTTCCCTTCAAGTTCTTCTTCCTTTCCATTACCTGTCTTTTCTGCTCTGTATTTCCGAGCTCTACAACTACCATTCCCTCTCCCTTTTCTGACACCCTTCCTACTCTTCTCACCTTTTTCACCTCCATCTCCGCCCCTATTTTCTTCGTCAGTTCTTTTACTTCTTCTTCTGTCTCTCCTTCCACTTTAAAACCTTTTATTATTATATTCTTCCTCCTTTCTTCTTTCTCTTTGTTTTCTATCTTCTCCTCCATATATCTTAATCTTCGCTTTACTTCCCCCACCCCTACCCCTTCTTTTCCCATTCCTGCCTTTCTTTCCATTTCCCCTATCCTCCTTTCCATTTCTTTATTTTTCTTCTTCAATTCTTCGTCCCTCTTCCCAACCTCCTCAAGTTTTTTTCCTACCTCTTCCATTCTATTCCATAGTTCCTTTCTTTCTATCTCCCATTTCTTCTCTCTGCTCCTTATTTCTTCCTTCAAATTCTCCATCTCTTTCCGTAAACCCTCCCCTTGCTGTTTTACCCCTTCTAAACCTATATTCATCTCCTTTCTCATCTGCAGTATTAGGCCCACCATTTCCTTTTCCTCCTTCTCTTCTGTTTTTTGTTCCGGTGACCTTATCATCCTTTTGCTCCTTTCAAAAGCCCACTCTTCTTTTTCTCCCCCCTCCTCTTCCTCTCTCTTTCTTTTCCAGAATTCCTCTACCGATCCTACACTTGTACTTCTCTCCCTTTCCTTCCCTATCCTTTCCACATTCGTGGGTCTCCCTCTCTTCTTCATCTCCCCCTCCTTTCTATTTTCCATCCTGACTACTTCGTACCCTTCCTTACCTACTTACTTCCACAGATCGCGCTCTATCCCTATCCACTATCCCACTCTTGACTCGCGTATTCCTTCCCTTCTCCTCTTCACTCCCAGCGTAACACCAAACCGTTACCTTCCTAACCTCACTTTCTCCTATACCCTTTACTCTCTTTTTCCCTTTGAGGGATTTTCTCCTTCCCTTCTCTATTCTGCCCAAAGAGCCTACTCCTTCTTCGCTCCTTCCTCCCTTCCCTTCACTATCTTTTCTCCTGCTTTACCCTCCTAACTTTCTTACAAACACTCCTCTCGCTTTTCCACGTGCACTCACATTCACATCCGGAAGCAGAAGCCAATTTATTTAATTATCCCGATATTGTTCTTTAACGTCTACATATTTCTATGCAGAAACATTGAAAGTCACAATATGAACATACTGTATTAAAATCATTCAAGAATGGCAGATATTGGGCGAGTTTCAGCCCAAAATGTGTCCCAGAAATCGGTATTTGATTTTTCCGACCGTGATGCACCGTACTCAAAAAATCTGAAAAAATTAGGGTATAACAATGATAACATTACGCAACTACTGTAGAAAGGAAAAAGTTGTGCTAGAAAGATTTCAATACGAAATCGATGTTTAAAAATTTTTTTTTTGGTTTTTCATTTTTCGTGAGTGGAACTTGCAAAGGAAAAATCTGAAAAAAATCCCTAACCTGTACATTCATGTTTAGAATGTGTCAGAATTTTTTTGGAATTTTTGCACCACATTAAATGGGGAAAATGAGGCAAAAACTGATTTTTCGATTTTACCCTATAACTACCCTCCCGGTGAAGGTATCGGATTAAAAATTTGTGTGCAATGGTTTTTCATCATCACCTATCGAATGACCCATCGTCGAATAAAATCGGCTCAAGGGCACTTTTGACCCCCTTATTCGGCTAGACCCTTTGTTGGACAGTGTTATTAATGTTTAATTTTTTCAGATTTTTACGAGTAGTGGGCGGCAGTTAAGAACATTAAAAACCAACAATTGTTTATATTTTTAGCTAAATTATTGATGTGACCACGTTTATATTTCCACAGTTCCTCAAGTTTGCTATAAATAGTTAACTGTAATTTTTTCAGATTTTTTGCGACAGTGTATCATACCAAAAAAATAAAAATAAAGTATAATATATATATGTAAAGAAACGCTTTCTTTAATTTAAATTCGGCATCCGCTAGGTGGCACATTAAGATATGGATAGAAATACCGATTATCTAGAACAAAGGGAGCACATGTGCAAAATTAAGTTAAATATTAATAGAGAGCAGAGAATAATAGAATATACAAGGGTTTGACTGCGAAGTGACTTGTAATTGTCGTTTCGCTGTTTTTCAGTGAAACAAATTCGAGTTACTAGCCATCGCCGACACACGTATATAGGATAACATATTATAAAACGACAATTACAAGTCCACGAACATAATGGAAAAATTTAGATTCGAATTCCTTGTAGCAGCGTCGGATAAAGACCCAAAATCTAACGCATTATACATAACCTCAATTACAACAGAGGAAGGGGAAAAGTATGAACTACCCGAGGAATATAGAAATGTAGCCCACCATACTGAACTAAGAAAGACAGATCTATACAATAAAGTAAGGACTAATATCAAGAGACATGCTAGAAGAATAGGATGGATACAACTAACAGAAGAACTGAAACCTGTATACTTAGATAAAGCGGGTAATGTACAATTCAAGGACCAATTGCTCAACGTTCTCCCTGAGGAAGACAGAAATCAGGACAGCACGTTAAACAAATTGTTAGAACAACTAGTTATATCCAACAAAAAAAAAGACAATGGGATAAATCTGAAAAAGATCACAGAAAAATTTGTACTAAAGAAATATGCACATAAGACAACAAACACCCAGCAATGGATAAGAATGTTTGAAAAAGAATGTGCAAGATTTGAAATAGAAGAGGATAATGTAAAAATTGAGACACTGAGGTTGTTCTTAGATAAATCTTGTATGGATTGGTATCAGGCAACACTTTCACAGCTTGAGATAAACGATAACTGGTCAGAATGGAGAAAGAGATTTTTGGAAACATTTGCAGAGAAAGGATGGGATTCATGGAGATATGCCCTTGCATTTAGATACAAAGAGGGTGCTTTGATTAGCTACGCCACAAAAAAAGAAAGATTATTACTAGATGTGAATAAAAATATGGACCCAGCGTCATTAGTGGCTATTATAATTGCAGGACTCCCAAACTTTATAGCGGATAAAATAGATCAAGACGAAATCAAAGATTCAACTACCTTATTTAATGAAATAAGGAAATATGAGAGCCTGACCAATAAAAAAAACCCTAAAGATTACAAGCTGGATAATAGAAAGAAGCCTTTTGAAAAGAAACCATGTAGCACATGCGAAACTTTAGGAAAAGGAGCAAGATACCATCCTGAAGAAAAATGCTGGTTCAAAGAACATGAAAAGAACAAAAACAAATCTGGAATCATCGGAAATACGTCAGTGCTAGACCTGGAATTAAACAACCAAGAAAAAAACTTGTAATCACACCATTAATAAGAATAAAAATGTTACTAGATGGAAAAGTAGAAATGTATGGGACCTACGATTCAGGATCCCAAATATCCTTGATAAACGCAAAATTAGTCAGAATAACGAACAAAAATGAGGATAAAAACAAAATATTCATAAAAACAGTTAATGGTGTGAAAAAGACAAATGGTCTAGTAACAATCAAAATAAAAATTTTTGACATCGAGGATGAAATAGACGTATTTATAATAGATAGAGAAGATTTCGAAGATTTTTTAATTGGATTAGATATGATAAAGAGATTTAAGTTAACCCAAGATGAAAAATTAAGAGTATTACAGAAAAAAGAAGATGAAACAAACGAAAACAATAAGATTAAGATAGATACCACAAAGAAAGAAAAGAAAATCATTGAACAATGCTCAGTGAACTTCAACGAACATGTTGAAGAAGACGAGTTCCAGATAAATCTAGAACATTTAGACAAAAGGAAAAAGAATGAAATAGAAAAACTAATAGATAAATACAAGTCAGTATTTGCCAAAGATAAGTATGACGTAGGAAGGGTTAAGGACTATGAAGCTCGGATTGACCTGCTAGTAGACAGATACTGTAGCAGGAGACCATACAAATGTAATGTAGAGGACAAAAAGGAGATAGAAAAACAAATCGCAAAATTACTGGAAAAAAATCGAAGAATCTTATAGCCCCTTCGCCGCTCCTGTCACACTGGCATATAAAAGAGATGAAAAGAACAAATCACGCCTTTGCTGATTTTCGAGACTTGAACAAAAATCTAATACCCCAAGCACAACCCTTTCCACTGATAGATGATATTATATTAAGAGCTAGAGACTGCAAATACTACACAACACTAGATATAAATTCGGCGTTCTGGTCGATACCACTGAGAATAGAAGATAAAAGCAAAACAGGATTTATAACCCAAGAGGGACACTTCCAGTGGACTTGTCTACCATTTGGTCTGAAGACGTCTCCGGCGATTTTCCAACGAATTTTAAGCAATATACTAAGGAAACACGGACTGACGGAGTATGCAGTGAACTATATAGATGACATATTGATACACTCGCCATCGTTTGAAGAACATCTAAAACACATAGCACAAGTTTTAGAAGCCATAAAAAAAGAAGGCTTTAGATTAAAATTCAGAAAATGTACGTTCGCAGCCAGCGCAGTTAAATATCTTGGACATGTAATAGGTAATAATACGGTTCGACCACTGAAAGATAACATAATATCAATCCAAAAATTTCCAACCCCAATAACACAAAAGAACGTGAGACAATTTCTCGGGAAAATAAATTTCTACAACGAGTACATACCAAAAAGCTCGATATTACTGGACCCTCTGCATAAATTACTACGGAAAAACGAGAAATTTATATGGACAGATAACTGCGAAAAAGCGTTTACAAAAATCAAGCAACTATTATGTTCTCATCCAGTGCTGGAAATTTTCGATAGAAAACTGCCTATAAAAATATATACAGATGCGTCGCTGGAAGGTATAGGCGCAGTATTGAAACAGACACAAGATAATGGCAACGAAAAACCTGTCGCTTACTTCTCGAAAAAGTTGAATGAGGCACAGAAAAGAAAAAAAGCGATTTATTTAGAGTGTTTAGCTATTAAAGAAGCAGTGAAATACTGGCAGCACTGGCTAATAGGAAGACATTTTGAAGTATACTCTGACCATAAACCGCTAGAGAATATGAATATAAAAGCCAGAACAGACGAGGAATTGGGTGATTTAACGTACTATTTATCCCAATATCACTTCACGATTAAGTATGTTCCCGGAAAAGATAACACAGAAGCAGACTGCTTGAGCCGAAATCCTGTGCTGGAGCCAGAAACAAACACGGAAGAAACACTAAAAATAGTAAATTTGATAAAAATAGAAGAAATAAAATTAGATCAAAGAGAAAATAAAGAAATAGAAAAGCTAAAAGACAAAATAACAAAAAAGAATGAAATATTATACAAGATAATTAGAAACAAAAAAAAATTATTTTATCAGAAAGACTAGTGTGAAATTAATAAAAGAAGTTCACTCGGATTGGTGCCATATAGGTATGGGACAAATGATGAGTAAAATTTGCCCATACTACACTGCAAAAAATCTAATAAATAATATTAAAAAAAATATGTAAAGAATGTGAGATATGTATAAGAAATAAAACAAGAGGCCAAAATAAGTTCGGCTGGATGTCACAATTAGGGCCAGCAACCAAACCGTTTGAAATAATGTCGATTGACACAATAGGAGGATTCGGTGGTGCCAGATCGACAAAAAGATATTTGCACCTACTGGTTGACCACTTCACAAGGTATGCCTACATCGTCACATCAAGAACACAAAATGCGACGGACTTCATAAGACTAGTAACAGATATAATAAACTCAGAAAAGGTTGATACAATTCTCACAGACCAATACCCAGGTATAAATTCGAAGGAGTTCAAAGAATTTCTAGAAGAAAATAACGTTAGACTAGTTTTTACAGCGGTCAATGCACCATTTTCTAATGGTCTAAATGAAAGACTAAATCAGACTCTAGTAAATAAGATACGATGCAAAATAAATGAAAAAGAAGGGGGAAGAAAAGCTTGGACAACTATTGCGAGAGAATGTGTCAACAAATATAACGAAACAGAACATACAGTCACCGGCTTCTCACCAAAATACTTGTTAGATGGCACAGACACGAGCGTTTTACCAAAAGAAATAAAAGATAAAAACACGAAGAAAGAAGATTGGAAGAAAAATAGGCAATTGGCTCTAGACAGAACAAAAAGATCTCATGAGTACAATAAAAGACTATTTGATAAAGCCAGGAAACATCACGACTTCAACGAGGGCGATATGGTTTACATAGAAAACGGAAACAAACTCAATAGAAAAAAACTAGATGAACTCAGAATTGGACCATTTAAAATAGAAAACAAAATATCGAATTCAATCTACACAATTAAAACTGGGAGAAGAAAGCAAGACACAACTACTTTCCACATTACAAAATTACTTCCGGTGACGGACGAGAGCTATGGTTGAAAATCAGAAGTATTTTCACCCTAGGAGGGGAGATGTAAAGAAACGCTTTCTTTAATTCAAATTCGGCATCCGCTAGGTGGCACATTAAGATATGGATAGAAATACCGATTATCTAGAACAAAGGGAGCACATGTGCAAAATTAAGTTAAATATTAATAGAGAGCAGAGAATAATAGAATAGACAAGGGTTTGACTGCGAAGTGACTTGTAATTGTCGTTTCGCTGTTTTTCAGTGAAACAAATTCGAGTTACTAGCCATCGCCGACACACGTATATAGGATAACATATTATATATATAAGGTATATATTTATACCGCATTTTACTGCGGTTTGGTGTATATCTATTTTGACCAAAAGGGGTCTTTAGATAGCTTTATGCTGGAACGCAAACATCTTAGGAATAATTGTTAAAAACTAATACCTGTTTAATATTTTTACTTTTATCAGTCCAATAATTTGTTACGAGCCGAGCGAGTGGTAGAAAAACGCGACCGTAATGCGTAATTAGAATATTTTACCCGTGAATCCAAGAGTTGCAACTGTAAGACCCCACGACAGCAAGGCGCCGAGCTAGGCGTTCTCACGCCTGGCTTTCGTCAAGGGGACAATTCCTCCAGCGAGGGAGGAAAACGACCCTTACCCCTACGGGGCCTTTTCGAGGAATAGGAGGTCCTCGAAGGACCCAGCAATAGAAGAGGAGAAGTGGCAGTCGATAGACAGTCGTTGTAGACTCGACACATAGAGTCGTCATACAGTCGTTACGAGATCGACGTTTTGTATACATCGAGAGAACACTCTTAGAAGAGTGTCGTCGCGAAGACGCATTATTAATATTTATATACTTGCCGCAAAACCTAATAATTATATATACAAATATTATATACTGTATTTATCAAAGGATATTTATAAACGCCAATAATATATCATTATATTATTTTATAAAAAAAGAGAAATCGTTGTTGTGTCTTACAAAATCAGAAGTGGGATTGGTTTACGCTACGTGCCGATAGATTCACGTCACGTGGAATCGTGAGTTAAGTGAATTAAATGAAACATGAGTTTACCGCATATTCTTGGTGTTTGTGTAATTTGGTGCGCAAAAGTGAGTGTGTGAACAATGGAAAGGCGCACCGCAATAGAAAATGCGCGCTATTTTACGCATGATCATTTACGAGACCGCTGGCCCAGCGATTCGCGAAAATATGCCTGAGAATACTCGCGCGAGTAAGCGCGAGATTATCCGCGGAAATGAGGGCGAGATGTCCTAAGCGATCGCTCGTGAGACTACGAACCGTGGCGATCGCGATGTTTTGAACGCGACCTTACGCGGTTTATGTCATAATAACTTGCGATCCTCGCCGAAAGTATCGAGTGCACGAAAAAGGACATAAGTGAGAATCACTGCGCGAGGATTCATAGAAAGGGATCCTGCAGTGATATTGTGACATCTGTGCGTTCTTATGCAAAGGTCGTATGTGAGATTGCTCGCGAAATCAATCGATCGATCATTCGTCCATCGATTCGCGAGAGCGCTCGCACTTGTATGCAAAACTCTTTGCGGGACCGTTCCCGAAATTATGAGCGATACCGAGCGCGGAACTATTTATATGTTCGATCGCGAGATTACGAACGACAGTGATCGCGGAAGTATTCGCAATCGTTCACGAGATGATATTCTACGTCAATCGCGGGAGATGAAATGCGATCGTAGACATGAACAATTAATTCTGAAAAGTTCGAGTGTACGTGGGGAAAGTGCATATTATTGTTATGCCAGCACCCGTTGAAAAGGAACTTCCGAGGAAAGAACGCCGTTCGACGATTTACGAGTAACGGTACGTTAATTGAAGCACGAGTTATTTAGCCTTTGGAGTAAGCCGCTAATGGTGAAAGAATGGTGCCAATATTTAACCCTCCTGTTGGACGATGCCGACACCGAAAGATGGCTGCGCGATGCAAAACGATGGGCCCACCGTTACCTGTGGGACGACATTGATCTCATTTTGCACCATCGTCAAATGCTTGCGAGAGCACTCCATATTTCTACGGTGGTACCCCACGGGAAGGTCCTTCTTAGATGAGCCTTTCTTATAAATCAGTTCAAGAGGAGAATTCCGTTCGCGCGCCTCCTGGTGAAGCGAGTACATACGAAGCGCGATTAGGACCAATACTTCGGGATTATGCGTCCGAGAAGCTCACGAAGCTTTGGAAGCTTCGGCTGCAAATCCTGGACGAATATCTTTAACACGAAATGAATAGAAGAATCCCATACGAAAAACTACAGCGAATAGTTTGAGCACATCATTATACATGTCCTTTATTTGACACTAAATTAAATGGGCTCGATACTGCAATTAATAGATTCGCGCAATAATGTGACTCCATCACGATCAGCGAATCCGTATCAAGGAGATGAAAAAAATAGCCCGATGCAGCAGTGAAATACGAGATGAACGAGCGTAGAAGACGGTACGTTCGAGTGTTTCAGCCGTCGGGAAAACGAACACCCGCTGCGAAAATGCAGAAGGAGCAGAGATCGGTTTGGTGTCAAAAAGGGTCACCTCGACCGATACTGTTCGAAAACTCGACAAGCCGATGCTACACAGGACTACACGTGAAAACCATGTGTCTCCACGAGGAGAATACGGTGATAGTCGAAACCCTGAAAAAGTGTATTTCTGAGAAGAACGACATTCTCAAGTGCAGAAGACAGTGCCCGTGCCGAAGAAAAGGACAAGGACGAGGAAAATGGACACGGCTTGCAACACGAAGGGTCGTAGATTGCTACGGTCAAGTGTAAACTCTGTAAGAACTAAAGAGAGAGAGAGAAAGGAGACAATCGGAGAAAAAGGACAAGGACAATGGTTACGTTCAAAACTTGGGTTCAGTGACGACTGGATTACGGCGTGTACCTGCTAGGACCGTAGGCGAAGCGGCCACGCGACAAGTGTTCGTCGGCAGCAGGACAATGCAGGGTAATTCAGGATGGTCGAGCACAGGTGACGAAATTGAGCAGATGGATGGCGGTTTCCTTAGGGAAAGTTGAAAACTGCATTAAATGAGCTAATGCAGTTCGAGGTTTGACAATGGAGTTCTTCATCTATGTAAGATATAAACGGTATCCGTAACGATTGTTCTCAGATGTTTCGCAGTCAGCGACAAAGACACAACGAGAATTGGTGAATTCTCAATCGTTGTCGCCGCTGTGAAATGACGGACGTTAATGTGAACGCTGTCGAAGAAGCATCCGTCGTATGATATTTGGATGCGAGACGATGAGACGGTTATTCGTCGAAACTTCAATCCTACGACAACGAAGGAATAAGCCGTTGCAACGTTTTATTGCTGCCAGATGGACGGGTACCTACTCGGGACTCAAACGGATGCAACCGCACGGCAAGGTTGCGCCGGCGCTAAGAGTACGGGAAATGTTCGAAAAGTCAGGTGACACGGTTTTATGACAAGGCTTTGGAAATAAAGGGAAGTTGAAAACTGTATTACCTGAGTTAATACAGTTCGAAATTTGGAAGGTAAAGTATTTAATTTATATTGGGTATAAATCGAAGCCGCAACAACTGTTCACAGATGTTTTGCGATCGACAAAGACTCGATGAGAATTGGTGAATTCTCAGTCAGTGTCGTCGCTGTTAAAACGACGAATGTAAATGTGGACGCTATCAGGAAGTATTTCGTCCTAGAAGACAGGAGGAGTCACGTTGGGGATAGGAGTTACTTCGTAATGAAGGACAACGAGGCTGGTCAAATACAGGTGACGAAACCGAACGGATGAATGGCGGTTTCGTAAAGGGAAGTTAAGAATTGCATTATATTAGTTAATGCAGTTCAAAATTTGAAAAGTTATGTATCACATTTATATTAGGTATAAATGGAGGTTGTAATAACTGTTTGCAGAAAGAAATAGATGTCGGCAGAGGACACAGCGCGAATTAGAAGAATTCTTGCTCGGTGTTATTGCCGCAGATCTGAAGGCGTCGGACTACAGTGTAGGCGCCATCGAGAATATTCTTCGCTCACGGAAGGCAACGCAGAGGACTCCGGATCCTGTTGGCTGGACGCAGAAGAATGTTCCGGGACCGTCGGGTCGATGACGAGGAGAATTCCGTCATCGGGCGGCGAAGACTGCCTCGACATGCCAAATGGCGGGTGAAAATACCGTGCTTGGGTGAAGAGGACCTCGTCGTCATCTTGGAGGCGATGCGGTGTTGTCATTGAGAAACGATGGTTTGCCGTTGTCTCAGTGGTGGCAAGCCGTCGTCTCCAAGGGGCGAAGTTGATTTGATTGTCGGGTAAGGGACGAGGAGAATTCCGTACTGAACGACATTAATACATCGGGTCATGGGCAGGTAGTATCCTGACATGGACGATGGGGCGTCGGGACATGGACGACGTACGAAAACGGGCTCTTCGAGAGTAGTGGGTGCTTCGAGAGAGGAGGAACGGTGTGCCGTTGCCTCTCGGGAAGCCGCTGCTTTCGAGAGACGTTGCTCAGACTCTCCAGGCCGGTGACGATAGTGTGATCGTCACTGGATAACGAGAGTGGTTGTCGCAATGTTGATTGGACAACGAAGAAAGAAAAGTTGCTGTTCACATCGAGGGATACTCAACGTGACGGTGGCACCGCCACAATCTTCACGACAACGCGGTGTTATCGTCGTTCAACGAGGGAGCAACACAACGAGGGATGTTAATTCGGCGACGAGCGCATTAGTTGAAATGTGCTGCAGTTCGCCGATGAAAAACAAGAAGAGCATAATCATCTGGGCGATGATAATGCAACATCGAAAAGCCGGGGAGTATTGTTTTCAATAGAATTGTTTTTCGCGTTAAAGTTATAAAAGTCAGCCAAGGCCACGTTATTTTTCAAGGGTGTTTTCTTGACCTTTTTTTCAGAAAACTATTCAGTGCTTGAGGACAAGCACACCTGCAGGATGGCCGAATGTAAGACCCCGCGACAGCAAGGCGCCGAGCTAGGCGTTCTCACGCCTGGCTTTCGTCAAGGGGACAATTCCTCCAGCGAGGGAGGAAAACGACCCTTACCCCTACGGGGCCTTTTCGAGGAATAGGAGGTCCTCGAAGGACCCAGCAATAGAAGAGGAGAAGTGGCAGTCGATAGACAGTCGTTGTAGACTCGACACATAGAGTCGTCATACAGTCGTTACGAGATCGACGTTTTGTATACATCGAGAGAACACTCTTAGAAGAGTGTCGTCGCGAAGACGCATTATTAATATTTATATACTTGCCGCAAAACCTAATAATTATATATACAAATATTATATACTGTATTTATCAAAGGATATTTATAAACGCCAATAATATATCATTATATTATTTTATAAAAAAAGAGAAATCGTTGTTGTGTCTTACACAACAGTGTAAGGAAGAATATTCCGGGAAACGGACTAGCTTATAGCAGAGCTATAAAGTTCGGTAATGCGCGTTAGTATAGCGGATTGGAATGTATCAAACAATACAAGCTTACTGCCACTAACTGGTAATAACTCCGGGGAACCAGACTAACCTATAGGAAATACTATAGAGTTGCTGATCGCCCATTAATAACGAAAGGAACCTCGTAGTTCTTTCGCGTTAGTATAGCAGATCGGGATGTATCAAATAATACAAGGTACACTAACTGTTATAAGGTTGTTGCAAACTCCAGGTTCTTCGTTCTACAATTACCCGTAACTTTTAATAATCTTATTCACTCCGAGCGGCTTGAGTGAATAAGGGGGAACGTTGTTCAGTTACAAAAAGATAAAAGGAAGTAAATTGAAAATAACTTTATCGTTGAAATTCGTATATTAAGTTATTAACAAAGAATTAGATTCAAAATGCAATTACAAATTGATCCTTAAACAGTATTATGAAGACCCTTTGACTGCTACGGGCGCATATATGCGCTCGGCGGAATCTATCGATGGAGACTATGGACACAAATATGCGTCCCGCGAAAGCTATCGGTATAGACTATGGACGCAAATATGTGTCTATGTCTTATATGTATGTTCGGCAATTATTTCTACCGTATATCCAGATTGTACGAAAAAGTATTCGGTGTCTAGTGACTGCATCTGCAAACTATCTACCGCTCGCGCGAAATGCTTCAATTTAAAACAGTCCGCAGTCAAAGTGTTAACACTTTGCGGTCCGCCGACGGCACGATGCCGTCTCGCTTATTTCGATGTTGCGGTCCGCCGACGGCATCGTGTCGTCGCGATCCGGCAGCAGTTAAGTATTTTAATTTTTTTTAGCAGCAGTTGAAAGACATTTTATAAGAAAAATGCCACCGACGTACAGTGTGTAATTTTAGGGTTCTAGCTGGACAAAAGTCAATTTTCGTAATGGTCCAAATGTATAAAATTTTATTGGAAATCGATAGTAGAATGTCCATAGAAACAGAAAATGTAAAAATTATTTGAAAAAATAATCTGCAATAGTTAATTAACAGGCCTCAAAGTTATACTTTCCGTAGATTGCTTTTACACACGCCCATCATGCATATAACAATTGAACATGCAAAGTGCCGCTTCAGACAAATGATGACATCTGTTACTTTTTTATTGTTTTATTCCGCGCGGACGCTGTATTTCGCTTCCCTTCGGAATGTTATTTAAGTTTTGACAAAGTCTACCGTTTATTACACTTTTGCAATTTTGCATGTTCAAAGCTAAAGATATAAACAATTGAAAATGCAAAGAGCCATTTCAGACAAATGATGACATCTGTTACTTTTTTATTGTTTTATTCCGCGCGGACTCTGAATTTCGCTTCCCTTCGGAAAGTTATTTAAGTTTTGACAAAGACTACCGTTTATTACACTTTTGCAATTTTGCATGTTCAAAGCTAAAAATATAAACAATTGAAAATGCAAAGAGCCATTTCAGACAAATGATGACATCTGTTACTTTTTTATTGTTTTATTACGTCCCTAACAGACGGGAACGACGTCTCACAGTGGTCTATTTTGCCGAAATCCTGGCCTGAACCCCAAAGAGTGGCGAGGCATTCACTTAGTTTCGTTCGCTCAGAAGACACAAAAAAAATGCCTCGCGGAAGTTTTTAAATTTTTCAGCCAAAAATAAAATTTATATTGCAATTATTTTGCTTTTTCCAAGAAAAATGTCTGCCCTATCGCCACCTGCTATTAGATTTTTTCCTGGATTTTTAATTTTTAGAGTAAATCGGAAACATATTTCTAAAACATATGTTTAAACCTATTTAAATCTTTACTACATTAAAATGATATGCATCGTTGCAATTGGTAGAGTTTACAGAGTCATTTTACACAAAAAAATATTAAAATAAGCCTTAAGATTAAGTTACAGCAAATTTTTAAAGTTGATAGTCTCTTATTTTACGTATAAATGTTAAATAACTACATATTGAAATATATATTATTATTAACGTTAACAAGGAGACGGTACGGTAGTCGGGTCTCAGAATTTTTTCAAACTTGGCAGAGGGGGAGGCCACCCCTCGAATATTAAGCGTGTAAAGCCATTCGACTAGATGGCCAGGCATTTTCGAGAAAAACGCCTTTTTTAATTTAAAGCGCAATAAATACAATGGACGCTACCATGTATTCAAAAGAGTTCGTAGCTCACTTGGTAGCGTGCTGGTCTAATAACCGATAGGTCGCTGGATCGAGTCTCGCTCCGTGCAACTTTTTTTCTCCCCCCTTTTTTCTTTACTTTCTGCATGTATAACCAATAAAATTATTGGAATGAGAATTTTATTTTACTTTAGATAATAAAATAAATACACAGTTTTACGTACTCGTATACTTCGTAGCGACTGTCGTTACAACTTTATTAAAATTACATTTTATAAAACATTTAACAAAACTACATTTTACTAGCTGATGAGCAAGACGTTCGACATGCAATAAAATCCTTATGGTATATAACAATAAGGAGATTTAACAACCAGTGCGACGCGACAGTCGCGACAAAGTATACGAGTACGTAAAACTGTGTATTCATTTTATTATGTAAAGTAAAATAAACTTTCCGTTCCAATAATTTTATTTGAAATATACGTAGAAAGCAAGGAAAAAAAGGGGGAGAAAAAAAGTTGCACGGAGCGAGACCCGATCCAGCGACCTATCGGTTATTAGACCAGCACGCTACGAAATGAGCTACGAACTCTTTTGAATACATGATAGCGTCCCTTGTATTTATGCGCTTTAAATTAAAAAAGGCGTTTTTCTCGAAAATGCCTGGCCATCTAGTCGAATGGCTTTACACGCTTAATATTCGAGGGGTGACCTCCCCCTCTGCCAAGTTTGAAAAAATTCTGAGACCCGACTACCGTACCGTCTCCTTGTAAGTATAACAGTATGTTGTTTACTAGTAGAAAAGTCAGTAAAAGTAACGAAAACTATAATTTCTTTCAAAAAATAGTTTTGTCCAGCTAGAACCCTAAAATTACACACTGTGCGACGGATACTAACAAGTACCCTGCAAGCAGATGTAAAGTTTGTGCTGATAAAGGGAAGGCACAAATGGGAATTGCGTTAAGAAAAGAAACTTCGTACTATTGTCCACAGTGCAATGCAGCGTTATGCCCTGATATTTCTTTTGAAAAATACGATACTGAACAAATATATATATATATATATAAATTCTATAAAAAAATGTCTCATATTCTTTTATTGTACATTTTTATATCATTTATACGCAGAGAAAACTCGATTATATCAATGTTTGACTTTTTTTCAGCTCAAAATAGACCGCGACTTTAATTGTCTTTCATAACGTAACTTTTACATAAAAGTTAATATTTATCGTGTTTAATAATACAAAAAGAAATGAACTTCACGACAAAAAATTCCCCGAGGTGTTAGGTTCAGTAGTTTTTTAGATATCAAGATTGTATAAGAAGAAAATCAGTCAAATAAGCGTGGCCAGTTGCGAACTGCGCTTCCCCCAGACTGAAAGGCGTTAGGCAAATGTCTTCGAGCGAGTCGCGGACCGCAAAGTGTTAAAGTATACATGATAATATCCGAATGTCACGCGTCGGATCGCGTCCCGTAGACTTTGGAAATTCACCTGTTTGACTGACAGCGTGACGTTCTGTAAAAGAAATGACCCGCAGAGGCAGAAAAGTGTCTCGCTTATATAGGGCTCCGTTTCGGGAAAAATTCGGAAAAAATGAGTGGAGGTGGTAGGACTCTGGCAGCGATGCATGGGTACCAAGGACATATGGAAGGCATCTGGCCAAAGTGTAAAGTGCCATGGTTTGTATAAGTTTAGATAAGTGGAAACTAGCTCTGTAGATCGAAGAACGCTTTTCTTAAGGTAGTTTATCTGGTAAAGTAGATGTCAAAAACAATCGTCATTGTAGGTATTTTTTTGAATGTAAAAGTCGAGTATTTTATAAAAAAATTTTGGCTCAACATGTACTAGCGTTAACCAATCCCAAGTAGTCTTACACAATCGGGCAACGTTGCATTATTTTCTAGATACTAAGAGAGAAGAACAACGTCTTTCTTCTCTGTCTGCAACTAGTGCGACAATATGTAGAAATCTAACCTCTTAGTATTGATAATTTGAAAAATTATAAATTCAGATTAATAAAATGTCAGAAATAATGAGATATAAGGGAAAATTCATGAAAAAAAAAGTAGTGGAGAAAAGGTTAAAAGCATTGGCAGCAATGTCTGCAGCAAAAAAGCCGTCTTACATACGAGACATAGCCAACGGTAGACGTGTTGTTGAAATCCCTGAACTGGCTGAAAAGGGTATAGCCGGATAAGGACGGCAAAAGTGCCCCCAAAGATAATTAACCTTGAGGTATACTGTTCGATAGGGCTCTTTGGAAAAACCCTTCTTGTAAAGTTTTAACCCGGTACCCCTACCGTAGGGGTAGTTATAGGGTAAAACGTGTTTTTCGGTTTTTGCTCGATTTCTCCCGTTTGGCTTGATAGAAAATTCTGAAAAAATTCACACATATTATACGCAATGGTGTGCATAGTCTGGAATTTTTTCAGATTCTTTTGGTTGGCAAATCGATTTTTAAAAAATTAAAAAAGTTTATAAACATTAATTTTTTATTGAATATATGAAGTGACCACTTTTATATTTTTACAGTACCTGCATAGTACCCTAATTATTAATGTGCAATTTTTTCAGATTTTTACGTTTAGTGGCCGGCAGTTAAAAAAATTAAAAACCAACAATTGTTTATATTTTTAGCTAAATTATTGATGTGACCACGTTTATATTATCACAGTTTCTTAAGTTTGCTATAAATAATTGACTGTAATTTTTTCAGATTTTTTGCAACAGTGTATCATACCAAAAAAAAATAATAAAACGATGTTCACTCATGTCCAATAAATAAGGAAGTGTAGACTTGGATGATCGAAAATTATACGCAATACCCACTATTTCACATGAAATAAACTAATATGCTTCATTATTAAATAAATATTTTTACATTTGAAAAATTAATTGTACTGAATGAGTTTTACGTTTTCTAATTTTTGGACTCAGGATCGTGAGGCGCGTAAGTTCAGTCTCTACTGTTCTCACTGTATTATCGAATTTAAGCATTCACCAAGGAAAATACATTATCCTCGTTTAAATATAAAAAATATTGCGTGTTAGGTATTAATTATTAACTACTTTTACATTTGTAAAAATATTTTAGAAATATAAAATATTTATTTATTTATTTATTTAATGTTTATAGTACGTCAATTGCTATTTAAATGTTAGAAAACTCAAAATTCTCACTTCATGCATGAAAATTAAAAATTGGTAAAAGGCAATGTATATACTTATTACCCTCCTTAGGGCAAAGTCTAAAGAGGAGAGCTGTTACCGGCTAATTCCAGCCGTAAGACTCGAATGGCTGCAGGTTTATGAAACATCTATTACAATTCTATTTTGATACGAGACAAGTTCCAAATCCTCCAATAAGTTCTAATAATTAGAAATTGGTATAGCAGCGGATTATTATAAACAAACTAACATAAAATACTCATTCCAAAAAACATCGTTTTATTATTTTTTTTGGTATGATACACTGTTGCAAAAAATCTGAAAAAATTACAGTCAATTATTTATGGCAAACTTGAAAAACTGTGAAAATATAAACGTGGTCACATCAATAATTTAGCTAAAAATATAAACAATTGTTGGTTTTTAATTTTTTTAACTGCCGTCCACTACTCGTAAAAATCTGAAAAAATTAAACATTAATAATTAGGGTACTATGCAGGTACTGTAAAAATATAAAAGTGGTCACTTCATATATTCAATAAAAAATTAATGTTTATAAACTTTTTTAATTTTTTAAAAATCGATTTGCCAACCAAAAGAATCTGAAAAAATTCCAAACTATGCACGCCATTGGGTATAATATGTGTGATTTTTTTCAGAATTTTCTATCAAGCCAAACGGGAGAAATCGAGGAAAAACCGTAAAGTACGTTTCACCCTATAACTACCCCTACGGTAGGGGTACCGGGTTTACACTTTGCAGAAAAAGTTTTTCCAAAGAGCCCTATCGAATAGTATGCCTCAAAGTTAACTACCTTTGGGGGCACTTTTGCCATCCTTATCCGGCTATACCCTTTAACGTGTACTTCTTGTAAGAAAGATATTCATTTAAAAAATCTCATAAGTGTTATAAATTTTGCTGCAAATGAAATTTGAATAAATAAAAACTTGTAGTAACCTCATTTTTTTCATTATTTTAATATATATTTTCCGATTCATGAAGCTAATTGCATTCATATTATAAGGACACAATTCAAATAATAAATAATTAAAATTCATAATATTGAAACGTAATTGGGTTTTTAAAAATTAATTATTATAAAATGCCTAGCACAATATGATAATATTTAAATAACTCGCGCGTACATATTACATCCTTCTTTACCGATTCATGACTATGCAGCGTTCCCAGTTTTTTTTCAATATTTTCTCCGATGTCATATTAGATCCAATTTTCCAATATTTATTTAACCCTTTGCGGTTGTATTAAATTTGGACATAGGTATCGTACTGGTCGGAATTAAATTCCGTCGAAAGAGCAGGGATACATAGCATGCAAGATTACGAAGTATAAACAAGATTTAGTAGTCTTTTGTGAACTTTAGATGTATGTTTACTCAATAAAGTGATCTAATGTCACGTTTTTGTATAAAAATTATATTTTATAGTTTTCCATCGTGTGGTATTTTTCGAAGCAATCTCCAACATGCAGGCCTGGTTTTCGATTGCATGTATCGCAAAAATAATTGGTTTGGCGCCTTCCGCCCTTAATCTTTCTGTCTGAACATACTGCGCAATCTTTACTTTTTACGTCTTCACAATGCCACAATATGTGCAGTTTTGAATTCAGTCTTTCCTCCTTATCTGAGGTCGATGGTTTTCCTAGTTTTGATTGTGCTCCATCACGATAACCACCAACCAGTTGTCCCACCAATTTTCGGAAAAAACATAAAATGTGTCATAGGCGTCCTGTTCTCTCTTCTAGCTGACGCCTTATATGCAGAGTCTGTATTGAAGGGGTCAAAATAAAACTCTTCATCGCTATTTTCAGTTTCACAGAGCTGTTGCCAACGCGAGCCGTCGAACGTAGACGGCGAATAGCAAGGTGGACCATTGTCAACATTGGCGCGGCGGCTCCGAAGGAGAGTCACTTGACCACGGGCGCTCGTAGAGAACGGACGTGCGGCAATCGCTCGGCGCGTACGTTGATTATTAATATTTTTGATTATTGGGCTACACGTAAGCGGCTTCGGGACTATCGAGGCTAAGCATCGATTCTGATCCTTCCACTTAGCGGGAGTGATCCTGTCGATGGATTTGAATACTGGAAAATCCAGTTACTTGGACTCGATTAGTTAGTGGCGTGTTTATTGTCGATCGTGGATCGAACAATATTCATGTGACCACGTCCGAGCACCTTACAGTCATATGATTTTCTCATTGTTTTATATTGATTATTATATTCGCGTCGCCGAGCGGTTGTACTTCTACGTTGCGGCCATTTGTATTGACCACATCATTGTAATATATTTGGAAAATATAAGATCTGAGTTTTGAATCAAATGTGTGTTCCATTGTATTCCCGAGCGGCTCCGTCCACCCTTTCGGAACCTACCCCTACACGTCGAGGCCGTGAAAATAATATGCGAAAATTCGATTTAATCGAATGAATTTCGTTTTGGACACACGATTGGTTGGTGTCTTTGAGCGCCCGGCGTGTGTTGTCGTTTACATTATGGTCCTTCGAGCCGGATCTGGAGGGCGTAGCCGTTCGGATTAACGGTGGAACGCGAGTCGCGAGCGTCAGTTTGTATACGAACACCGATCGAGAACGAGTGAAGCAATGTCGAGTAAACGGAATGCGAAAAGTACACGTGGTGCCAGGAAACCGCGGAAGAACGCTAGTGCGGAAATTCCACCAGAACTGAGACCACCATCTAACTCAGAAAACGTAGTTGAAGGATCTGCAACGAGTCAGCGTAACTCCGCTTTGTCCGCCAGAGCCCATCAATCGAAGGTGACTGAGCAGGCTCAAGCTGAGTCTCTGCATTCGGTTACGAGTAGTGCTGCGCGTAAAAGGAGACTCGAATTGAGTGCAGCGGCAGAAAAGATCAAACTTAGGAAGAAGGCTATAGAACAGCAACTGCAATTAGATTTGGAACTCGTAGAGCAGAGGTTGAGTGCAAGCCTGGCAGTCATTGAAGAAGAATCACGAGGTGGATCGATTCAGGCGACACAACGCGAAGAACTTAGTCGGCAAAGTGTACAGGAATGGCTGGACCGAACCGAACAGAACGAGCTCCAGGATAATAGGCACGAGGTAGGACAACCTGCGGAGAGTGCAGTCGATTCTGCGCCAGCAATTGATTACCTAACTAAAGCTCTAACACAGGCTATTGACAAAATAAAGGTAAACACTCAACAATCGGTTAGTTCAGAGCGTTTGCTGAGTCGCTTGACAACCGTAAAAGAATTACCCACCTTTAGCGGCGATGCACTGGAGTGGCTCCGATTCAAGCGAGCATTCGACTTGTCTTCAGATTTAGGCGGTTATACCGAAAACGAGAATGTTGCTCGTTTATATAATTGCTTGCGAGGAGATGCGAAGGAAGCAGTCGCATCATTAATGATTACTGCCAGCAATTCTAAGGAAATCATGGAGACATTAGAGTTACGATTCGGAAACCCAGCTACAGTGGTACAAAAAATTGTGCAGGAACTAAAACAGCTGCCGAAAATCGGAGTTGGCCATACTAGTGTCGTCACACTTGCTACGAAAGTGAGAAACGGAGTGGCAGCTATGGAGGCTATGAACCACCTTGGGTACCTACATAGCCCGGAATTAGCTACAAATATCATTAACAAAATGCCATCTGCAATGATATACCACTATAATCGATACGTGGCCTCCCAATCAGTCGAAGAACCGACGCTGACGAGTATTTCAAAATTCTTGTTCGCCGAGGCAGAGATGGCTTGTAAGGCTGGTACAGCCGTTTTAAGTCAAACTACGCAAAACCGACAACGTACGGAAGGCGACAGAAGAGTAGGAGCGCGTGAACCAGGACCCTCTAACCGGCGCGTAGAAATTTGTAGCCTAATCCGGCAACAAAGTTATCGTTCCTCCGGCAACAGCAAGACTCAGACAGAGTGTGGATTCTGTAAGAAAAGTGACCACGCAGTGACAGCATGCGAGAAGTTTGCTGCCCTGCCAATTAACAAGAGATGGGACTGGGGGAAAAGAGTCGGAGTTTGTTTTAAATGTTTGGTGAAACATCATCGCCGCAATCAATGTCGAGCAAAGCCGTGCCAACATAGAGGATGTCAGCGACCGCACCATGCGCTCCTACACTTTGACCAGCGTTCGAAGGCTGTTGATGGTTCCCGGATGACTAACAACGAACCCATTGCTTCTGCGACGGTTTCTCCGGTAGAAACGGTATCTAACACTGTTAGCCAATACGATAAAAAGATACTGCTAAAGGTTATTCCCGTTTTTCTAGTAGGCCCAGTAAGAACAATGCCAACGTTCGCCTTGCTAGACGAAGGATCCACAATCAGTCTTATTGATCAAGAGACGGCCAACACGTTAGGACTATCGGGACCGAAGGACGTACTCTCTTTGCGGGGGATACGAGAAACCATAACTACGGACACCTCAAGCATCCGAGTTAACTTACATATATCTGATAGAGCAAACAACTCGATGTATGCAATAAATAATGTACGCACAGTAAGGGGTTTAGTTCTCCCATGCCAATCACTACTCAGCAAGGATATATCTGATCATACTCATCTGCAACATCTTGAAATCGAATGTTACTCCGATGCTAGACCGATGATATTGATCGGACAAGATAATTGGGATATCATAGTATCGAGAGAAATTCGTTACGGCCACCGAAATGCTCCGGTGGCTTCTCTAACAGCTCTTGGTTGGGTAGTGCATGGGTTCCTTCCGGCTCTATTGCGTGCGAGTACTCAGGATTTATTGTTAATCTCGACCGAGCACGAAAAATGCAGGGACACGAATAGTGACCTGCACGATCTGGTGAAATATCATTTTCAATTAGAATCTCTGGGAGTACTATGCAAGGACCGAAAAAATATATTAAACCATCGAGTCGAAGAGATTCTTCGAGAAAAATCGCGTTGCATAAACAACCGTTGGGAAGTCGGCCTGTTATGGAAAGCGGACAATATTAGGTTACCGGAAAACCGGAATAATGCACTTTGCCGGCTAAGAAATTTAGAAAAAAAAATGGATAAAGATCCAAACTTCGCAAAAATGTATTGTGAGCAAATCGACCACCTAATCAAATGCGGATACGCGGAGAAAATAATAGAGACGGAAGGGAGACATGCCAATATTTGGTACTTGCCGCATTTCGGAGTAACGCATCCAAATAAACCTGGTAAGCTACGCGTTGTATTCGACGCCGCGGCGAAGACAAACGGCATTTCCCTCAACGATGAGCTTACATCCGGACCAGATATGCTAAATTCTCTTTTAGGCGTATTGATGCGATTCCGGCAAAAACCGATTGCGTTTACTGCAGATATAAAGGAGATGTTTCTGCAGATTAAAATTCGGATAGAAGACCAGCAAGCGCAACGTTTTCTATGGCGTGGCATGGATCGGCATCGAGAGGCAGAAACGTACTGCATGACGTCTATGATATTTGGAGCGACATCGTCACCATGTACAGCACTATACATAAAAGATCGTAATGCGAAGGAATTCGGAGATAAATTCCCTGAGGCAGTAACGGCCATTACTCGCAAACACTATATGGATGACTATCTCGATAGCGTAGATACAGAAGAAGAAGCCATAAAACTTATTCGGGATGTAATAACGATACACCGGCACGGAGGTTTCGAAATACGCGGCTGGGCCAGCAATAGTCGAACAGTGCTCGACCAAACCTCAAGGAAAATTCAGCAAAAGGAAGAAATAGATTTAAATCTGGACGAGTACGCAATAGCAAGAACATTGGGCCTTAAATGGAATTCACGAACAGACTCCCTTCAGTTTCCGGTACAATTATCAAGAATACCCACAAACTCTAGTAACGGTATTAAAAGACCAACAAAAAGAGAAATGCTTCGGGTAATCATGTCCATATTTGACCCACTTGGTCTCTTGAGTCCTTTTACGGTACGAGGCAAGATTTTATTGCAAGATGTCTGGCGAAGTAACATCGATTGGGATGACGAGCTGGAAGACAGAGAGTTCGAGGTATGGCAAACGTGGATCGAGGATTTGCATCATATAAAACAGTATACTATACCACGGTGCTATATAATAGGTAATCAACATCCTATCGCAATCGAATTACATACTTTTTGTGATGCTAGCGAAGAAGCCTATTCCGCTGTAGCGTACTGGAGAAACTTATATAATGACGGCAATGTCGATGTTGCCTTAATTGCTGGAAAATGCCGAGTTGCGCCTCTAAAACCACAATCCATCCCCAGAATGGAACTTCAAGCAGCACTGTTAGCAAGTAGACTAGCTCGAACCATCTGCGAAGAACATGATATCGAAATACGGAAACGAACCTTCTGGTCTGACTCGAGCACAGTGCTGTGTTGGATCCGATCAGATCCGCGGAAGTACAAGGCTTTCGTATGTCATCGCCTAGGCGAGATCGATGAACTGACAAACGGCGAAGAATGGAGATGGGTTCCATCGTGCGAAAATCCTGCCGACGACGCAACGCACAATCGTCGTGTACATTTAAGTGCCGATGGAAAGTGGACCTCTGGACCATCCTTTCTTCGTAAAGAAGAAAAACATTGGCCACAACAATCGCAGCACCACGTCAGAAGCGTGGACGAAGCCAACGAGAATCGAAGAATTCCCAGCTTAATAGCACATGTGAGCATCGCAGGGAGTGCTTTGCCCGAAATTCAAAGATTTTCCTCGTGGCTACGCTTGGTGCGAAGTACCGCATGGATACTGCTGTTTTTGGACCGATGCAAAAGAGTTTTGTGTTCGGAATACGGACTTAATAGTCAGTATTTAGATCTCGCGGAAAGGTTGTGGATTAAGAGAACGCAACAAGAGAAATTTATTACGGAAATCACAGAACTGCAATCTGGCGAACCGATACCTGCCGACAGCAGATTGCGCCAACTTACTCCGGAAATCGACCCTAATGGAATTTTGAGAGTAGGTAGTCGAACAAAAGAAGCGCCGAATATTGAATATAATATGAAGATGCCCGTAATATTGGACGGTCGACATCCCTATACTAGGCTTTTAGTAGACCATTACCATCGTAAGGCCGCTCATGGAAGTCCAGAAACAGTAATAAACGAATTACGACAAAAATACTGGATATTAAACTTGCGTCCTACGGTAAAATGGATAACCAGGCAGTGTCAACTATGCCGCGTTCGGAATGCAAAACCTCTGGCTCCAAGAATGGCAGATCTCCCAGCGGCGAGATTGCAACATCATTGTCGACCATTCACATATATCGGTTTAGACTACTTCGGGCCGATGAAGATCACCGTGGGTCGACATCACGAGAAACGATGGATCGTTCTCTTTACCTGTTTGACTACGAGGGCAATACATTTAGAAATAGCAGCGTCTCTGACAACAGATTCTACCATCATGGCACTACGTCGCATGATGGCTCGTAGAGGTCAACCCGCGGAGATTTACTCGGATAACGGAACCAATCTTCGTGGAGCAGATGCAGAATTACGACACGCGATATTGGAATTGGATAAAAAATCGCTTCAGGACTATTCGGCGAGCAACAGGATAAAATGGCACTATATACCACCGGCTGCTCCTCACATGGGTGGAAGCTGGGAACGGCTAATTCGCAGTGTTAAAGTTGCATTGCGCATAACACTAAAGGAAACCGTTCCACGAGAGGAAGTCCTAGCGACGGTGATAACCGAAGCCGAACATACCGTCAACAGTCGCCCACTAACCCATGTTTCGGTCGATCACAGAGATGAAGAGGCCCTGACACCGAACCACTTCCTCATTGGAACGTCATCTGGGTCAATTGTGGTGACCTCTCCGTGTAATGCAAATATATGCAGCAAGAAGCAATGGAGGACAGCTCAAAGACTGGCAGATCATTTTTGGAATAGGTGGATCAAGGAATACCTTCCGAGCCTGTTAGCAAGGCGTAAATGGCATCGAGACACACAGCCCTTGAAACTAGACGACGTGGTAATAATTGCTGATCACGCTCTTCCCCGAAACACATGGCCAAAGGGAATTGTTACTGCCACGTATCCAGGCAAGGACGGAAGGATCCGAGTGGTAGATGTTCGAACTGCTAGAGGAACATTTAGACGACCCGCTACCAAGGTCATAACGTTGGCAACTCAGAATTAAGGTACAGAAACTATCTCTGTACCGCTGGGGAGAATTGTTGCCAACGCGAGCCGTCGAACGTAGACGGCGAATAGCAAGGTGGACCATTGTCAACATTGGCGCGGCGGCTCCGAAGGAGAGTCACTTGACCACGGGCGCTCGTAGAGAACGGACGTGCGGCAATCGCTCGGCGCGTACGTTGATTATTAATATT
The DNA here is from genome assembly GCA_910591515.1 of Cerceris rybyensis. Classification (NCBI taxonomy): domain Eukaryota; kingdom Metazoa; phylum Arthropoda; class Insecta; order Hymenoptera; family Crabronidae; genus Cerceris; species Cerceris rybyensis. The sequence goes on along the minus strand of OU342796.1, from coordinate 261,509 downwards.
TTTGATTATTGGGCTACACGTAAGCGGCTTCGGGACTATCGAGGCTAAGCATCGATTCTGATCCTTCCACTTAGCGGGAGTGATCCTGTCGATGGATTTGAATACTGGAAAATCCAGTTACTTGGACTCGATTAGTTAGTGGCGTGTTTATTGTCGATCGTGGATCGAACAATATTCATGTGACCACGTCCGAGCACCTTACAGTCATATGATTTTCTCATTGTTTTATATTGATTATTATATTCGCGTCGCCGAGCGGTTGTACTTCTACGTTGCGGCCATTTGTATTGACCACATCATTGTAATATATTTGGAAAATATAAGATCTGAGTTTTGAATCAAATGTGTGTTCCATTGTATTCCCGAGCGGCTCCGTCCACCCTTTCGGAACCTACCCCTACACGTCGAGGCCGTGAAAATAATATGCGAAAATTCGATTTAATCGAATGAATTTCGTTTTGGACACACGATTGGTTGGTGTCTTTGAGCGCCCGGCGTGTGTTGTCGTTTACACAGAGCACTTCTTGCGGTAACTTTCTTTTTGCCATTTTGGAGTATTATTTTGATATATTTTAACAAGCGAGAATGTCTGATTACTGTTAAACACAATGTATACAATATTCTTTGGAATTCTACAAGGTATCGCCGATTGTTGTCGATTTCTTTACGCTCAAAAGGCGACTGACTCGCCACAGCGCAGCGTCTTGCATGGCGAGTGCGGGGTGACAGCTTTTGTTTAGATTGGATTTCGTTATCTCCAATTGATAGAAGCACCGAATTGGTTCGTGAATAGGTTCCTTAGGCATTTAGGTTCGTTTAGAGAAAGTTTAAACTGATAAATGAATGAATACAGTATAGGATTTGTATGGTTCCTTGCTGTGGTGGCTGAGAGAAGACATACGACCGCAAAGGGTTAATAATAGCGATCAAACTGTGCGGTCAAAATATTTAAAATTTGGCCAGCTGTATTATAACATATCACTACATCATATATCAGTTTTTCATATAGATAGTAAGAACTGGTCAATTTTTATTTTCGAAAATATATTTTTTTGGTGATTTGACATAAACCTCACAATGTATAAGAGACTATAAAACATCAAATTCAAAGCTTAATATCTTTGGTTCTAGACCAGAGGTTCCCAAACTTTTTTCTCTCGTAGACCCCTCGTCATGTTTTTCAATTTTAGGTAGACCCCCTGCTGTGGGTCTATCTAACTATATTGAAGTATATTTCCTAACATTCAATCATATAACATACAATTTCTGTGTCTTCATTAATCCAAACAACTCGAACAATCTGAATGACGCCTGAGAATAAGATATACGGATTACAGGGGTTACACTGTAATACACAAAAATACACGAAATTTATGAGTCGATGCGATGCGTGGCTATTTTCGCGCGGTCTTTAGTGAAAGCACCGACCGTTGTTTCTCTTTTAGAAGACTCACAGCTCTGTGGAGTGAGTAAAACGCACACTGTGGAGTGAGTGAGACGCTAAGTTAGGCGCATACTATGGAGAGATTGAGACGCGTATAAAATGCTCCGAGATCAAGTGAAAATAGTTTTAGACCGATGATATTAATTATATTAATAATATCATATTTTTGTAATTTTTTTAAATGTCAAAGTTATATCAATTATACTGTTTTTTGCAATTTTTGAAATTTCTTGCCATTGACCCCCATTTTCATTTCATAGACCCCCAATTTTTTTTTTCGCCTACGTAGACCACTTGCAGCTCTTCATCGACCCCTGGGGGTCGATATAGACCACTTTGGGAATCACTGTTCTAGACGGTCGAAAAAAAAATTCCGGATACCGTTGTACGCAGAAATTTTCAAATTTTAAGTGTGCAAAGTTTAAATCATTTCGTAAGAAAACCTCTCATTCGAGGAAACTACCTTAAACCTTTCGTTTTTAAGAGCGGCTGACTGGCATCGAATGAAGAATTCTTTAAAATTCTCAGGGTCGGATGTAACAAATTCAACATTGTAACATTATAACTAAAAAAATTACGCTGATTTTTAGTTAATAATGTTACAATGTTAAATTAATTAAGTGATACAAGAAAAACTGTTAGACACAATTTATTTTTTCATAATTCTTTAACACGTTTTTTCCGTGCCGCGTGAGGCGTATACGACCCCCACTAAACTTCCCGTTCGGGCCGTTTGCATTTCTCATTGCAAAACGAAGAATTTTATTGTGAAAAATATATTGTACAGTTTTTCTTGGCATCTTAATATCATGTATACTGCAAAAAAATTTATTTAATCGTAAAAGTCTGGGTTGTATACGCCACACATGGCCCGAACAGAAAATATTTAAATAATGATCCGGCACGGAACGTGTTAACTCTTTTAAAAATAATTCTTTCGTTCGCTGACGCCTTGTGTCTTTTATTCCTTTGTAGACATTTTTGAATATTAAGAGATTATCATTTGTATAACGGTCCAAAACGACCTTCTTATCAGAAAGTTAGACTGCCAGTGTGTATAAATTATAAATTACGAAACGAGTAATCATTTTCAACAGTTGTATATCAATTTTCCAACTCTAACAGTGTATACATGCGGTGATAAACTAACTACATTTTTTCTCGAACAACATACATATGTACAGGGTGTAAAAAAATTAATGGTCATGGCTTTAAGGGGTTGTTCTACACCTCTGGATCGATGGAGATTTGCGAAAAAAACCTGCCGCAAAATTCGGGAAAGGGTAGCAAATTGTTTTTATTGGCTCCTCGTATTCGTCTTGTTACGTAGGTAAAATGTCTGAGAGGAACCATGGGTCAGAAACGAACCGTTCTCTCGCAAATTAACTTTTAATTGGGCCTTCCGATCAAAATTTCACCATTAGTTAAAGCAGAGGCGACGTAAACGAAGTTAGAAAATGGGGCACTGTGTCACCGTACCAGAAGAGAAGTGCATGTGTTTATGCTCTTCTCCCCGGGTGGGCCCTTGAGCGAACCCAACACCGAACGCAGGTCAATGACATTTTTCTAGTCATTTTCTATCTTCGTTTATGTTGCCTCTGCTTCAACTATTGGAGCTAGCAGGGGTATTTCATGTATTTCCTTTCGAAAGGTCGGTGACTCGAAGGCTGCCATATGGGCGAAATTTGTATCGGAAGGCCGAATTAAAAGTTAATTTGTGAGAGAACGGTTCGTTTCTGACCCATGGTTCCTCTCAGACATTTTACCTACGTAACAAGACGAATACGATGAGCCAATAAAAAAATTTGCTACCCTTTCCCGAATTTTGCGGCCGTTTTTTTTCGCAAATCTCCATCGATCCAGTGTAGAACAACCCCTTAAAGCCATGACCATTAATTTTTTTACACCCTGTACATATGTATGTTGTTCGAGAAAAAATGTAGTTAGTTTATCACCGCATGTATACACTGTTAGAGTTGGAAAATTGATATACAACTGTTGAAAATGATTACTCGTTTCGTAATTTATACGATTCGCAAATCTCCATCGATCCAGAGGTGTAGAACAACCCCTTAAAGCCATGACCATTAATTTTTTTACACCCTGTACATACAGTCGGTCACGAAAATATTCGAACACCACTATAGTTTTGGCTATTGTAATTCGTACTTCAGAAATGTAAACAACGAGAACAAAAAGAGGTTTTTCACTTATGTCACTATGAAGTATGTAGTTTACAAAAACATAAGAAACATTTGTTTACGATTTGTGATTACGTAAATAATAAAAGAAAAATGGAAAGTACGCTCATTTTCATGTCACAAAAATATTCGGACACTATCAAAACTAACAATAAGTTTATATCACGATATATAAATCTTGTTTTTATTAATTAGTATTTTGTTGGATATCCCATCTGTTTTAAGACGTGCCGTAATCGCGTTGGCATGTTACAAATTATTTTTTTTAAATAATCTTGCCCAATACGTAGCCATTCTTCTTGCAGACGCCATTTTAGCACTTCTTTTGTGTTTATGGGAGTTTTCCGAATTCGGCGGTTTAAATCATCCCATAAATTTTCACTGGGATTGAAGTTTGGCGATTGCGGTAGTGAATGGGGGATATTCTTGCAAGTGTATAATAAGAATTCTTGCATAATTCGCGATTTATGCTTTGGGTCATTATCTTGATAAAACTTTATTCCATTTTGAAGTCCCATATTATCGGCACTTTTCTTTAAATTATTTTGCAAAATCTGTAGATATCTATTTTTAATAAGAATATCGCCAATGAAAACTAATTCGCCTACTGCATGTGCTGAAATACAGCCCCGCACTATGCAGACCCACCAACGTGTTTCACAGTCGCCTGTAAATGTCTCGTATTCAGTACTTCTTTCGACTTCCGCCATACCCTAATTCTTCCGTCGCTTCCGTAAATATTATATTTGGACTCGTCCGCAAAAATTACGTCCTCCCACCACTCACTGTCCTTTCTAATGTAGTCCTTTGCAAATTTCAGTCTCTTCACCCTATTCGCCGCGTTAATAAACGGTATCTTTCGAGCTATTCTTCCATTATAACCCTCTGAACTTACCACTCATCTTATGTTCTCCAGGTGCACTGATATTCCACGGTGTTCATTTAATTCAGCTGCTAAGTTTGGAGCACTTATACGAGGACCACATTTGATTTTCCTAATTATGGAACGTTTATCGCGAATGTCTAGCATCGGTTTGCGTCCACTTTGAGTGATATATTCGATTTTATCTTCGTTCTTGTACCGTCGAACAATATTCCATTCCGTGCTCTTAGTAATATTTAATAAATCAGTAATTTTGCGAATCGATTTCACTTTTTCATGATGAAAAATGACTAATTGTCGCATATCAAACGATGTATTGTTACTTTTCCGACCCATTTCGCACAAATTTTGTATAAGACTGACAAACATTCGATCTATAACATACTCTCTACATAGTATGAACGATATGTTTATAAACATTGTTTCAGTCAGTTTCTGGAACCTGAAAAATTGAGAAATATAGCAGGTGTCCGAATATTTCTGTGACATGAAAATGAGCGTGCTTTCCGTTTTTCTTTTATTATTTATGTAATCACGTATCATAAATAAATATTTCTTATGTTTTCGTAAACTAAACACTGCATAGTAACATACGTCTCTTTTTGGTCTCATTGTTTACATTTCTAAAGTACAGACTATAATATTCAAAAGTATAGTGGTGTCCGAATATTTTCGTGACCGACTGTATATGCGCCGCTAGTTCTCAAAGTCTTAATATCGTTACGAGACGTTCGTTTCATCTTATGGCTTAGAGAGCTGTTAAACTACTATCGTCTTACGTCTTTTAGCGCAGTTACACGACTCTTTCTCGAACATTTCAGCGGTAGGCAGTTAATCTTTCTAGTTTGTCATTGGGACGCAACGTTAAGTAATCATTCACGCTTTCATACCACAGATATTTTAATACTAGTACAATAATATAAATATCTTTCAAAATAGAAGTACTTATTCAGAAACAACAAAATAAATTATTCGTACCCTTCAATTTTAAGGATATACAAAATCAAATATTGACCAAAATAGCTTTGTTTTGTTTCGTTTCGTCGAGAGGAACGATAGACTGTTCACTACTACACAAGAAAGCGTTGACGAGACTATATTCCCTCGATAATTATAAAACTGACAAGGGAACATACCGAAGCCGTACACGCCGATTTTGATGAAATTTATGTGGTAAGTAAATCTCGAAGAAATATTTGACACGTATTTTTTTATATCTGCTCTTATCCACATTAAAGGGGTGAAAATAGCCCTCAAAGTTGGGGGTTGTAAACTGTTTTTTCGGAATATCTCCCCAATGGAAGGTCGCAGACAAAAAAATTTTTTTTTAAATTGTGCGTCTTTGAATTCCGGATCGACTGATATAAATAATAATTGCAAAAAATTATTTGTTTAAACTATATATAAAAAATTCAAAATTTTTTGTTAATTTTTCATACTATATGTTGTTGTATTCTCGTGTAATTTCATATGTGTAAAATATAGGTAAAATTAGTGGATACGTGTTTTTGGAATTCTTTGTTTTCGAACATTTAACGGCTATTATGTAACGTTTAATTTTCGCCCGCATAGTACTGCGGTAAGCCGAGGAAAATATTTCTTTCTAACAAAACCTTCGTTCAATTATTAGAATTAATCTGTTTGAAGTGTTACAAGATGTAACATATTTAAAAATTGACTGCCATGGCCAGCTGGAACAGTTAGCTAAAACAGTTATTAGTACAATAATAGAATAAAATAGCCAATGGCATTACTTTTCTCATTTAATTATCGCACTTTGAATGTTATATTTCTGTTTATAATGCCTATTGTTTGAATTTAATACCTGTAGAACCTTTGGTACAGCAATAACAATAATTTGCAAGAACGCAAAATCGTAAGTACCACCAGTACCCAATATACTTGAACCTATATCGCCGGCTTAAAGTTTTAGCGGGTTTCAATTCCATTTTACAGACATAAACGAAGTTTCAGGTAAAGAACGAAACGTGTAATAAAACATGTGGGTCACAGGTTTCAACTGGTTTCATAGTGCCTAGGTTGCCGGTACCTTACCAGGTAATTAGCCGGTAATTAATAGGGATAGTGTCTCCAATTGCCTACCTTGTGGGCCACAAAGATAAAGTTTTTATAGGTGTTTACCATGGGTAATTCTGGTGGATAATTAACGAATTAGTTTTATTGTCCTAAAAGTGTCAGCTCTGCTATTTCATAAAGCTAATTATTTTGGTACGATATATGGGCTTCGAACACAAAGAGGTCATACAGTCGGTATGAAAGGTGCATGTGTTTATAGCTTTACATGTAAGAGCGCCCTTGGAAGAACTAGAAGCCTTTCTCAAGTAATTGACATTTTCCTAGAGTGCGAAAATTTATTTCTTTGTTAATGTCGGGGCTTATGACTGTCTTGTTTTGCCCAAATTTTCACGAACTAGAATATCAAAGTTGTGCAATCGACTATGGGGTCTCTCAAGGGCCATTCCGTGATATAGATCTAGCTTGGTAGGTCATGATAAATAATTTTTACACAATCTTAATTGTAATAAACCATATGAAGAATACTTTTATATAAAAAGTTGTTTTTATTATAAAATGAAAATGTATACAAAAAAGTAGAATTATTCTACATAATTATTACAAAAATGAAATTGCATAAAAAAATGCGATAAGCATAAATGCATCCTGCACCAAGAACATTTAAGGATTGTCACATTATTACAATTAGTACATATAAGATTATGTATATCTCTGAAACAAAAATCGACTGGGTTCTCAAATTGTTCAGGTCTTCCATCCGTGTAACCACAACGAAACCAAGCATACCGGAAGAGTGCTTTATAACGAGGAGCTGATAATTGATTGTATATTAGTGATTGCATTTTCAATATATTGTTTCTAGAATGTAAGTTTATATCTGCATTTAGAGAAATTGAAATATCAGAAATTTTTCGTGCAAAATTCTTCCATATGCGTTATTCCATATACGTTACATAATAGCCGTTAAATGTTCGAAAACAAAGAATTCCAAAAACACGTATCCACTAATTTTACCTATATTTTACACATATGAAATTACACGAGAATACAACAACATATAGTATGAAAAATTAACAAAAAATTTTGAATTTTTTATATATAGTTTAAACAAATAATTTTTTGCAATTATTATTTATATCAGTCGATCCGGAATTCAAAGACGCACAATTTAAAAAAAAAATTTTTTGTCTGCGACCTTCCATTGCGGAGATATTCCGAAAAAACAGTTTACAACCCCCAACTTTGAGGGCTATTTTCACCCCTTTAATGTGGATAAGAGCAGATATAAAAAAATACGTGTCAAATATTTCTTCGAGATTTACTTACCACATAAATTTCATCAAAATCGGCGTGTACGGCTTCGGTATGTTCCCTTGTGAGTTGAAGAAGAGAAATCACGCTTATATAATACTAATGTGTTAATTTCTTTAAAAAATGTGCATCAATTGAAAGTATATTACAGTCGGCTCTCGACTTTCGCACATAATTGGTTCCTGAAAATGTGTGCGAATGTTGAATGTTCGAAAGTAGAGGGATATAGGAAAAATACGAAAAATTGTATGTAATGTAGTTCCTTTGTAAACTTGAGATTCTCTAACATCTAGTAGGTAATATTAGGAACAATATTACAATGTTAGAAAACCTTTAATAGGCAACGTGTGAGCGCGAAAGGCAGCGCTCATTGGCAGTGACTGCATGGAAGCAAACATTTTTTGAAATAACGGCACAGCTCTTTAAAAAATTTAATTTTTAAAAACGTGCGAAATAGCGAATTGTGCGAACGTAGAATGGGCGAAAGTCGAGGGCCACGTGTATCACGTTAAGTGCCACGCTCGTTCCTAGAAACTGGTACTACACTTTCCGTTTAGGCCCTTTATTAAGAAAGATATGTATCTTTCTGTTTGTTTTAATAAACTACATTAATTTTTGATAAAATGCTTTATTTCTTACTTAAAACCACTAATTTTGGATTGGTCAAACACGACAACATAGCTTAAGGAATAAGATATCAGGAGAAGCTTAAGGAGAAGAATCCGTAGGGACCGGTGTGGCGCTTAACGTGTTAACTATATTATCGTACCTCACACATAACATTTTTCTTACAATTTGTTAAACATAAAAATAATCAATTATAGTTGGAAAGCAGGGGGGGGGGGGGGAGGTATGAATACTTTTGTGATTTAGCGAATGAATGAATGCATGGAGCGTACGTGCGAATGTGTATTTTTGTAAGATATTACACTTGAGGACGGAACAGCTGATGAAGTCAGCGAGCAGAGAACGCAACATAAGAATGCACGTGTGTGTGTTTAGAGGTTGCATAGAGATGAGAGAGAGAGAGAGAGAGAGAGAGAGAGAGAAACAGCTGAGAAAGGTCATAGACCGAGAAGAGTGACTGAAAGGAAAACGCGAGCAAATAGATTGATTATAATTCTACTTTAATTTCTTCTGATTACATCGTTTGAAACATTATCATATGCCTCATAATAGTCTCCTGTTTTACTTGGTTATACTTCAAACTTTCATTCATTGCTCCAAATGATTGATCTCCAAAATAAAATAGATTTATACCACAATATTTACATACATACCTGTTACTGTGCAGTTTAGGAAATTCAAAACACATTCGTACATTCACTTTCGAAATGCACTTGTGAAGCTTACATTCATTTGGCTAGTGTGCTGTGATTTCTTTCGCACTAATAAATTGGATTACACTAATTTTATAATTTCACCGCCTTGTCGTTAATTGTTTCATTTGCACATATGCACAAGTAAATATGCAGAGGCTAATTCAAAATTGTGTGTTACGACCTATCAGGCGTCGTTGTTCTGTACCTTAGGACCGATGGACATTTGTGAAAGAACCCAGTCTTAATAACTTTAGTCGTAATAACTTTTTTTGTAACACACATACCAGATTTTTAACTTATCCGTATTTGGTGTTTGATTATAAAGTTTTTACAAACAAATATTAGAGAAAATGGATTAAATGTTAACTGACAAAATGATGAAAAACATTACATTCTTTAACATATTATTATACAAACGGATTTTTTTTAAAAAAGTGTTTACACCATTAGTTGATTTTCACTCTAAAAATTTCCGTACCTCTAATAGTTTCCAAAATATACGATAAATAGGTCTCAGAACCCCAAGTTTGGAGGCAGTTTTCACCCGTTTATCGTGAACCGGCGCCGATAAAGAAAATGTAAGAGTTAAATATTTTCACGGAATCTATATCATACTAAAATTTCATAAAAATCGGTGATTTGCGCTTCAGGATGTTCCTTTGTTAGATTCCCGCAGATCAGGAAGGCAAAGATTAATGGGCTGCACAAATTCCGAAAAAATTCTAAAGGTGGAAGTACTTACATATTAATGATTTTTTTTCCTAATTTTTTCGTCGCAAGTTCTACGAGCCAAAAATTAAAAACGAAAAAAAGAATGAAACAAATGTATTTTCTAAGTGATATTTTCCCAACGCAACTTTTTCATTTTTATCTCTACTCTATTTTTTACAGATTCTTTTTTTATACTTTTTTCACACTGTCGGGAAAATCAGAAACCTATTACTGTAACGCATTTCTAGCTGGAATACGCTCAGAATTTGCTATTTTTACATTCTTCTGATACGACATGTTCACTATTTCGTGGCTTTCAATATATTTCTGCACACGAGAAAAATTCATTAATGAAGAGAACCGACCTAATGGAATCAATTGTAAATTGTATGCTCCTTATCTACTAGAATTTTAAACGTTTTTTCAACGAACATTATCGGGAAGTGACGCCAGTGTCTGTCTGCACAAACGTTGGACACTTTTATTTCATGAATGGTGGTCGCCAAGTGGTATTAACCTTTTTTTCATCGTTTTTAACAAAATTTTAACTACATAACATTTACACAATAATCAATAGCCATTTAAAAATATTTTGAACATATCTTTAAGCTCTCAAAAAATATAGAATTGTATGCAAATAATTATGGAGCATAGCTTTGCTTCATCGCATCTTCTTATTGTTAGTAATCTCGTGCTATGGGACTATAGTTCCCGCACATTTTTCAGCGCTCTAAAAAACACTTTATACAATGCATATATTCACTTTTTTAATTCACATTTCGTAGCAGATATTCATATAAAGTATTCTTAAATATTGCTATATGTTTTTTATACACCTTTAACATTTTAAAAAATTTTAATTATTTATTTTACAAGTTTGAATAATCCTTTAGCGTATGATACCGAGTGAAGCATTCTATACTACCCGACTGATTTTTACGTTCTCAGAATGTTAACATTCATTTTTTTTTTCGCCAATCATTTGTTAAGGGAATACGCAAGACTTCGTTACCCTAGTAACGTAACAAGAAAGTTTATTTTTAGTTCCTTAAGGTAGTTCTATGCAAATATTTTTTTCGACCAATTTTTTTTAAATTTTGGGTATCCATGCAGTATTATATTCCAAAACAATTAGCGAAAGATCAATAAAATTAACCACATAGTTTATGAGAAAATTATTTTCAAAATAAATTATTTTTACACGAATCTTATAGGGACAGCCATTTTGATATGCCTTGGAACGCAGGTTTTTATTTTTTTTAACCGGAACGAGTCGACAAAAATCTTTATAAAAATAGTAGTGGCCTAATCAATTCATTTAGAACCCGATGTAATTTTTCTATCATTATTTACCACGTACTTATGAAGAAAACTTCTATTAAAAGTTGAAAAAAATCTATGAAACGCATGCCTTCACACAAACCATACTTCATGCTACTTGCGATTACTTTTGGATGTTCGGCTTCTCCACTAGAATGAGTTAAATTTCTGATTTGTGTTTTTAGTTTCCCTTTATTCAGAATCTCCACTGCTTTCAAATTTCTTTCGAGAGTTTTTTTTTCACAAATTTGTAATTTGTCGTTTTCAAAAAAACGTCTCAACTCTAATAACTGTCAAATTCTCATTTGTATTTATAGGTTACAGTAGGTTGAATGATGTGATGATGCCACGATGTATTTGTCATAGTTTACGTCAGAAAATTCTCTCTATGTACACACCTTTTTATGTGTAGTGGGTACCGTATCGACAAAAGTTTGATTTAAAATACATAAATTAGAATTATTTCGCATATTTAAACAATTATTTTTCTCTTTATAAACATTTACTATGATGATTATAATAGAATAGTAGAAGTATTTTTACCAATTTTTGTGAAAAAATGATATAAAAAGAATTAAAATCTGAAAACATAAAAATAAATTTTTTGTTCTGAATATGCATAGAACTACCTTAAATCGTCGATTGAGTCGAAGAAACCTGAAAACGAGATATCTCGTCTCCCGGCCACAACGTTTGCATTCCTAAAGACGAGATAGTACATATCTCGTCTCCCGTACGCAATGTGTTAAAAATCGTATACATTCAATAGATGTCGGTTTTTTACAATATATGAAAATACATACGTATAAAGTATTAAAGGACATTTTTTGAATGTGTAACAATTTTTTTCGAAATTTTCATACTCTATTAAGTTGCGATAATAGAGTAAAAGTCAATATTTTGAATTTAGCTCATAGCTATACCTACACCACAGTGACTGACTGTTCCAAGTTTTGTCTGGAGTTTGTGTCGTTGTTTTCAGCAAGTTGCAATACTGAGATAAGAAACAATGGCCCTAATATGTTTAAACACCTGCACACAAATGATACATTGCAGAGGCAAATGATGACACCTATCTTTTTTTATTGTTTTATTCCGCGCGGACACGGTATATTGGTTCCGTTTCGAAACCTTCTTTGGTCTTGCGAGCGGACAAAATTAATATTGAAAATTGTTTAAACATATTTGAATCTTTATAACATTAAAATAAAATACATCATTGTATTCGTGATAGCTTACAGAATCATTTTGCGCAGAAATAATTTAACTGAATCTTGCAGTCAAACCGAGAGTTATTATTTTACACATAAATGTTAAATAACTCTTAAAATATTTATTGGTCATTAAAACTAATAATAAGATTATGTTTTGTATTAATAGAAAAGTCAGAAAAATTAATAAGAACTGTAGTTTCTTTTAAAAAATAGTTTTGACCACCAACATCGGCCACATTACACAGTGTATGTCGGCAGGTAAATTCGATTCAAGGACACTTTTCACCCTCTTATCCTACTATACCCTTTGGATATCCATCATCTCTGCCAATATTTCCTACGTGAACATTTCTCATTGTTTCTTGGATAGCTGCTTATTTACTCCGCAGCCTACCATAAATGTAAATAATCGTGAATAAATTATATGCAAAGTAACATGAAGAGTAATACTTTTAAGCCGTTTAATCTGCAGCAGATAGAATAAAATATGTTACAAAATATCTGTCTTGAGATTTTAAAGTTAAATACCTTACAATAGCATTCTTTACTACATCTTCGCCAATCATTTTGGAGCAATTATTCACTAATTGTACAAATGTTAGAGGTTATTAGATTCGTTTTGACCTTATACAACATATTGCATCGAAACGATAAAAATATGTGATTGCATGCTTAAAAATAGAAACACTGATAGCCTTAAAATCTCGCAAAAAGAGACCTTGGGAAAATTAATTTTCTCCATACAATACATTTGAATCCTTAAGTAAAATAATTTAGTACTCTAAAGATTCGCCTAGCATAAAGTACAAGGGAGATATGTTTTTATAATAGAATGAATTTAACTCCCGGTAGATTGAATTAAATCTTAAATATATGCGGACAAAGAAAAAGGCTGAAAAGCCAAGATATCATATAGCATGCTTATAATCCCTTATGAGTATTTTTTCTGGATCTACATTATATTACCGCTATACTTCGAAACCAGACACAAATTTTGAATTCTTATTATCGACGAAAATGCGTATACATTGTCATACTTATCCCTTAAAGCAAAAGATACTCAATTCATTCTCTTCTATGCCTCTTTCATTTTCTTTACTTTCAAAACATTCGTTCTTACCGATGGAATATCTTGCTATTCTCAAATTATAGTATCAAAGTAACGTTCAATTTGCTATCAACTATTAAGATTACATTTGCACCTTTTTTTTTGTACATATTGTACATCTATGCATTATAATAACATAGGCCTTTAAAATAATTTATTTACTTCATTCTCCCGAGTACTGTCTCACGATGTTTAACTTCATTGTAAATTCTGAAATTAGAACATCTCTTTTATTTATTGCTATTACGGATTCTGTGTTTAAATGATACGTGTCCTTGTAACAAAATTCAGTGAACTACTTTTAATCATTAAATTCAAAATGTATATTCATTGTAAACTTATTCAAAATGTCTGTCAAGGTAATGTGTCTTGTCGATTAAATTTTGATGATTGCTCTAAAACATAACGTAACAAAAATATTATTTCTGTTAAAACTATTGTAGATTTTCATTAATTGCTTCTCCTTATTGCACTTTTAGAGAAAAGGGTATCTGAATAACTCTAACAAAAGAATTATGCACATAAATTTTATCCCGTATTTTGTCATCCTTAACACGTTGACTGCCACGGTAAGTTTCAAGATTCCGATCTAAAAAGTTAATTTAATTTAATCATATTATATTATTAGGAACTCTAATTATAGTGCTCAGTAATCGTTAAAAACTATGGAGAATATGTTTAAAAAAAAATCTTACGAATTGTCTCGTAGTTGATTTTTAATAATGATGATTATATTTTTTATTCGTTTATTAGTAAATCTTCTGTTTATGTAAGTCAGCTTCACGTTTTATTCTCTTCCCAAGAAGCTATCTATATTCATATTTACACTGATATACTACTAATTTAATCGTCACTGCACAAATATACGAAGTAAAGAAACTACGAGATAAGTCGTAGTCGGCGTCTTAGCCAAAAACTCAAACTACGAGTTATCTCGTAGCTCGTGGCAGTCAACGCGGAAAAAAATAAAATCTATCTATATATATAAAGCTCAAATCCACTGACTGACTGACTGACTCACTCACTCATCACGAAATCTCAAAAACCACAGAACGGATTGCAATGAAATTTCGAACATACCTTCCCCTTGGGTCTTAGGTGCTCACTAAGAAAGGGTTTTCAAAAATTCGATTTCTTTTTTTTTGGGGGGGGGGGGGCGGGTTAAAGTATGGGCCAAACTCATCAACGCAGAGCCGAAACTACTTGACCTAGAAACTTGAAATTTTGCATGAGCGTTCCTTCTAGGGTATTCAAAATTCGAAATTTTAAGGGGTTTTTTTTTTTTAGTTTCGAAGCACGTAAAATATTGCAGGTTTTAAATGATTGAATACATATTTACTACTTTAAGTAGTCCTTAATCCTAATGATATTAAACCGTAGCGAAGCACGGGTACTTTCAGCTAGTATACATCTAAAAGTGGATTACCTTTATCTCTCTCTATTTATAAAACTATGTATAAACTTTCATATTGTGTACTTGTTTTTTGAAGCAGTCGCCAAATATTTAAACGTCCTTTAAAAGACTTCATTTAATTTTTACAATTACATTGCTACAAAATGTAATTTACTTATAGAAACAACTTTTAATTTTTACCGTGTAACATTCGATAATATTATCTCTCTAAATTTTTTTCTTTTCCCAATAAGATATTTATATTGCATCGTACAAATAAATAACAGTCGCTTTCTCGAGATAACTAGAATATTATTTCATTGCTCAAATGTTGCTTATTGCTTTATTAAGGCCCTAAGAAAAATTACTTTCGCAGTGATAGTCAAATTTTAAGCACTCTTCTCATTGTGTGAACCTGTTATAGTACAATTTTTATCACATTGGTCAATTTTTCAAATTATTACTTTTTTCCAGACGACAAGAAATATTCCAATCTGACAATGCT
Organism: Cerceris rybyensis; assembly: GCA_910591515.1. NCBI lineage: Eukaryota > Metazoa > Arthropoda > Insecta > Hymenoptera > Crabronidae > Cerceris > Cerceris rybyensis. The sequence continues at coordinate 246,060 of OU342796.1, read as the reverse complement.
ATCAATATCGTAAAATCAGTAAAAAATTTTATAAAAAGTGAAATTTTATATAAATTATAATAAACTAAAAACTAAACTGCAACATAGTTTTTAGCAAACATTAAATAACATTTTAACAATGAACTCTTCTATTTCAGATTAGAGTGACTGTACGACGGATATCAAATAGACAGTGCTGAATAGTGGTCGAATTTAAGATTTTTATAAAATTAGTAAAGATTCATCTATAAAAACAGCCTATCTTGTGTTAAGATATTTCTACCAATCTCACTTATTATACTACTTTTTCTTTAGTAATGGACACTTGGTGAATGATAAAAGTAACACCTATTTCTATCTGCTACCCATCAAATGTAATACTGGTTAACAATAATTTTTACTACCACGAGACAAAAAATGTGAATATTGTTATATTTAGTTAGTATAAAAATCTCAAATGTTCTATTTCATCTATATATGTAACAGCAAAAATTAAATATCATTTACATCATATGATCATATATGACATCATCATTTTGCTCTTATGGCAAAAGCAACTGTTACACATTGTTACGCACATTGTACGTATGATGTATGTGTATGTGACATACACAATGTATGGAACAGTAATTTATATATAATAAATTGATCATTTTTGATTTTACAACTATTTACTTCCTTATAAAAATTTCGTTCTGTAGTGTAGTAAATCTTGTGGTTTTACGTTTTGCATTTATGTATAAAAATAACAACACTTGCCATTTTCATTGTTGCTACTGTGTTGTTTCAGACACTAACTACAGCGGCCACTAGCTTTCCACATTTCCACTGTGCCATTGTTTTATTATTTATTCATTATTTCTTGGATTAAAAAAAATTAAGTTATGTACATAATCTGCGCTACTTTCAATAACGTCAAGATTAATTGTAACAAAGTAAATTCAAATAATAAATTATTGTCCTTTTCAAAATAAAGCTTTGCTTCAAACTTCAAAAAGTAAACAGAATGTTGAATATTTGATAAAAAATGTTAATCTGTATTTGGACGTTCTCTATGGAAAGTATTCTTCTTTCTATTTATTAGTGTAGGAATTAGCAATTTATCTATTTGTACTCCATTAAATTTCTATAAGTGGTGAAATTTATAACCACTACATTACATATATATATATATATATATATATAATGTAGATATATATAGTAGTAGGTATATATATCTAATGAAATAGTATTGAAAGTGTATATATATATATATACATTGTTCACAAGTGTATATATATATATATATATATATATTTCCTCTTCTAATTACATTGCGTTACGAAAGATAAATGAACTTTGTCCAAAGTAATTTTATGTATGTGACAGAAGAAAAGTTTCTATTCTCATTAGTGAAGGTGCGAATCATGAAGAGATCGTTTATAATGAAATAGTATTGAAAGTGTATATATATATTTACACTTATATATACAATTTCAATACTATTATATATATATATTTACACTTATATACACTTTCAATACTATTTCATTATAAACGATCTCTTCATGATTCGCACCTTCACTAATGAGAAAAGAAACTTTTCTTCTGTCACATACATAAAATTACTTTGGACAAAGTTCATTTATCTTTCGTAACGCAATGTAATTAGAAGACGAAATCAATAAGTAAGCAATGTCGTTTATTAATTTTCAGTTAAATACTTCACTTTTTAATTCATCCACTTTTATGAACACTATCGCCTTAAATTTCGATTCATTTTGTTAACCCATTGCACTCCGAGCCATCTTTGACTTTTTGTATTAGCAACTTAGCGGCACTTTACTATTTTTCTATCTTGTACGATTTCAATAGAAAAGTTTAGGTAAACATACATTTCTTGAAATGTTACAGTGCTATAAGGACATCCTCTGCAATTATTAATAATTTCGAAGGTTCCCTTAGAGGGATCAACTGAGTGATATGGTAAACTTACGATGTCCCCTCAGGTGGGACAAGGGTTAATGGAGATAGAAACATGAATTCAGTATCTTGTTTCCATATTTGCAGAAAACATATTAAAAAATTTACTGTTCAGACTGAATCTTGAAACAAAGGAATCCGAAGAGAGCACAAGAGATAATATTATTTCAAGTGACTCCAAAACAGTGGTGGCACAAAAAAAATGTAAAGACCAGTGGAAATGAAGGATGTAATTTTAAATAATCTGATAAAATACAGGGCCAGTATTTTACATACTACATAATATTTAAAAAATAATAGGGAAACAACAAAAGTTGAAAAATGAGAACAATCAAGTCAATTTGCAAAGTCATCCGTTTCTACGGCCTAACCTAACCCATACTCGTCCCAAGATCACAAAATAATAACAAAAGGGTGCTAGGTACTAAAAATGTCTGTTAAAAGTTATAATTAACCACGGTTGTAATTTTAAATAGAATACTAGTGACTACAATACTCAAAAAAGCGTTTCTAGATTATCACGAAAGGAAAAAAAAATGTATTAAGAGAATTCATGGGAAAACTTACCTACAGATGAGCCGACGAGTAATCACTAGAATCGTCCTTGTCGTTCGGCCTTTCAATGAGTTCAAAATCGGAACGATGCGGCATTGCGCTCAAAGAAAACGTCCCGTTGGTGGTTCTCACCACCTCGATCGCCCTCGATTGGATTTTACCTCCGTTGACAATGCACCGCTTTGTTTCGTCAGGGAATGAGGAAGAGAAAGGAAGAAGAGAAAATGAAATAGTATAATATAAAATAAAAGGATTCGAGTAAATTTTCTGATTGTAGGCTTTCAGACTGAATCAAAACAAAATTTCGCGAGCGTGGATAAGCGATCCTCTTCTATCGCTTAGCTCCAATCACACTGCCGATCACCGCCATTTTGCACAGAGACTCTTCGCAGTGGATCATCCACCTTCTCTTTAACCTTCCACCAACGTGCTTCTAGGCGCAAGCTTCTCGAGCAATTTCTCGAATGTTCGCAACCTTCGTACAGCACAGCACAACATAACACGACACCGTTTAGAAATCTATGAAAGTGCCGTTATTGCACTGAATGCATTGCACTAATTACTTGTGTACGCGCACTGATGCAGATTAATGAAGATTAAAACCAATATGACATTACTGATCACTATTGTTTCCCATTCTTTCAAAGAAAATTTGATGAACAAACACTTTATTTAACTATATCACTGCGTAATAAAGATCCTATGCGGCTAATGCGTGCCGTCCTTCGGGATTTTTTCCGATTTGTTCGCTTCTAAACTCTCTCTCTATACAATAAGATGTGCCGTAACCAGCCGAGACTGTTTTTCATTGTATGTTGTTCGATATATGTATGTGAGTGGCTAAGAAATACTTCCAGAAATTTAGCGATCTGTACCGTAGCATTCATGTGTACACGACATAAGCTTAATGTTAATAACGATTTATTGTTTAACAATGTTTGTTTTTTAATAATTTCGAACTTATGCAATATAACAAGCCAATTTTAGCGGTAAATTTTATGAAATATTATAATCTGTATATTACTTTATTTTAAAAATACATAACATAGTTTTTAATACATTCTTGTCAAATGTAAATGGAAAGTATTTTTAACGAAATTTACAATTCATTGTTCAATATTACTTTTCAGCTTTTTTTTTAGGATATTGGACCCTCTTGTTGAAATATTATATTCTAATTATCATTATAATGGTTGAGGCATACATTATTTTTAGAAAAGTCTACTTAACTTAATATTAACACTTTCACTTTGACATTTCTGTTTATTTGAAATAATATACAAGCTAAGGTATGAACAGGGATATTGGCTGAACTGTATTTTGGGATATCAAAAATTGTGAACTTATTTCTCGACTCTATGATAAATTTTTAAGGGCTAATTCCAAAAATGTGACTTGTAATATCCGAGATTCAGTACTTGAAATGATATCTTTTCTCAAAATTGAGCGTGTCTAGGGTATTTTGCATGTTACTATTTTATACTTTGACGCCCTGTCAGTTTCTGTTGTTGCGTGGCCGTTCAGGGATTTTCCGATAAACGATGTGGGTTGCCTCCAGTGGAAGAGGTGTTACTGTGTGCTTTCCAACAAGCATGCTAGGGTGTGACACAGTGTAACACAGAGAGACACAGTGAAACACAATTCTGTAGTCTAATTGGAACAGATAAGTTACTAGATACGGTCACTAGAGTGCGTAAAAGACTATACGAGTATAACGTAGTAAAAAACGTAGATTCAAATCCGTCTGTAGAAAATCCAAACTCGTAAAGAAGAAGATTCGGATTGATAATTATTTCGCAACAAACAAAAGTGTATTATTTTCGAATATGGTAAGTTATTTTTCCTGTATAATTCTTAATAGAAAAATACATTTTAGATAAATCGTGATCTTCACTGACTTTGATGATAAATTATTTCTATTCCTTTATACTAACTCAACCTCTACTATGTATATAACTTTGTTATATAAGAACGTTTACATAAAATTGGTTTTACAATTAATTATGGCTCAGCTTAGGAGAAGTTTCACATCAACTGCCTACATATGTTTAAGAATTTTTTTTTTATTTTCTCAGCTTTGACTACAATTGCAATATATATTAAATACCTATTTTTATTATACCTTTTAATTTATAACAATGTCAGCGAATATTTTGACACAGCCCTTTGTTTTATATTTATAGAATAAATACTTTTTTATTTGAAATTACTTAAAGAGAATCTCATTCACTGCACGTGAGTATAACTCTTTTTCCCCTTCAAGGAAAACTTCTTTTTCATTAAAACAGGCATGGAATTTTATATTATCTAATGTAGGAATAACATCTTTACAATACCGACAAAAGAATAAACCTACAAATTAATCCGATCAAATACGTACGGATAATGGTTAATCAACGAATTGTTTTTTAGATAAATTATTCCTTAAATAAAAATAATAAATATTGATTACCCTCGAAGAGTTCTGGGTCCGGTACATTATTCCTCCAACACGAAGACATTTTTTGCAAACTCTAATTTCCTTTTTAATTTGTGTCTTGGAACACGTGCGTCGTCAAGCAAAGTATAATTTTATTTTGTACGTTAAGGCGCCAATAACAAAGGAATGTCTTATGACAAATTTGCAAGTACCACACTTGAAAAAATAATTTCTTTGCTCGATGTGTTGGCACTATTGACGCCCGACACGGCCAAACTCAAGTTTGAGCTGTGTCTTGCAGTGTCGCTCTGTGTCTCTCTGTGTCGTAGTTGGAAAGCACCAATGTAGACACTGTGTTACACAGTGTTACACAGTGTCGCCTGTGTCTCTTGTTGGAAAGCACCGTCTGGCATCACTGGTGGAGACCGGTGGAGACTGGCGGAGACTGTACTGGAGGTACTGGACTGTACGTACTTGGCATCCACGACGGCTATTTCAGGGGGATAAAACAAATATATTTGTGTTCTTACCGCCTTTACAATCATTTTGACGCAAAACATCAAATATTAATTTTCACATAAACGAGGTGAATTAGTGTTCAGTTACTTTTAATAATTGCAAGCAATTTGTACTTGACTTGGAGTAGATTTGCTCGTATATTTGATATAGAATTAGATTTCATCTATACAGAGTGTCCCACTAAATTGGAACAGGCTATACTTCCTAAACGGTTGGGAATAGAGGAAAATGATGTAAGAAAAAGTTGAATGGCATCAAACAGTGCATACTATGTAAGTAATTTTATGCACTTTTGTGCATCGGTGCTTCAGAAAGATGCAACTGTACTTTTTTTTAAAATGGAAACCTATATTTCTGACTTAAACCAATCGATGCAGTTTGTTGTGCTTTACATAAAAATACTAACATACTTATGACTAATAATAATAAATAACACAAAATAACTATACATCACTGAATTATTTCGGTCCCGGCAAGTGTTCCTGAGTACCATCATCATTATGTTATCTTAACGTTATCCATTAGAATGTATTACAATGTTCGTAAACATGGAGCGTCTGCTAATACTAGTCGCTGGAAAATTTAAGATTTCCATCAGTAATCATTTAGTTCCCATATGCGATCGTTTGTCGAATCAGAGTTTCCAAATGGTGTCATTTACGAACAGCAAATTAGTTGATATCTTCATTTTGTGTTGCAAATGCAACCAAAATGGTATTGAGACTGCAAGGCTGCATCGAGAAACATATCCCAATCAGCAACAACCCATGAATACGTACTTTTACAAACTGGAGTCCAATTTATGCCAATACAGCTGGCTCCACAAACCAAAACGAGACATGCGTCCGTAAAACATCTGGCTAAAGAGTGTGGAATCTCCAAATCATCTGTTCAACACATTCTGAAAATGCAGAACTTTTATCTTTATCATTGTTCCATTGGGCATGCATTGCAGCCTGGGGACGAAGTCCAGAGAATGAATTGTTGAAGATATTTTTTACTATAGACAAGGCAATATTCACAAACAATGGAATGTTCAATCGACATAATGAACATACATGGTCCATTGGAAATCTGTGTCTCAGGAGGAATACAAATAACTAAATATGATACAGCATGAACGTTTGGTGCGGAATTTTCGATGAATGGATTATCGGCCCACATTTTTTTAACGAAACAATTGACCAATCAAGAGTACCTGAACTTTCTGCAATCTGACCTATCAGTTCTGTTACACAATCCAGATATTCCTCTATGTGAACGGCAAAACACGAGGTACTTACAACAGGATGGTGCTCCAGCACACAACTCACGGATAGCTACCAGACATTTGAACAAAACTTATGGAGGGAAATGGAGGCCCGATCTTATGGCCACCGCGATCACCGGACCTGACACACCTCAATTTCTTATTATGGGGATATCTGAAAGATAAGGTGTATTCGCGCTCCATCTTTAATGTCGACGAACTCCGATAACGCATACAGCACGAAATATCCAAGATTATGGAAAGGGACATAAGGAATGTGGTACGCAGCATCAAAAAATGGATGGAGAAATGCTTGGACTGTGATGGAGGACCATTCGAACACTTGTTGTAATGCAAATACTTCGGAACGCTGGCCGACCGACCGCAATAACTGAGAGAACTTTTAGCTTCGATAACTTCTTAACGAATAAGTTTAGGGCATAAGTATGTTAGTACTTTTACGTAGAGTACAACAAACTGCATCGACTGGTGCAGTAAAGAATGTAGGTTTCCATTTAAAAAAAAAGTGCATTTGCATTTTTCTGATATACCAATGCACAAAAGTATTTACATAAAATTAGTTGCATAGTATGCACCGTCTGATGCCATTCAACTTTTTTTTATAACATTTTTCTCTGTTCCCAACCGTTTAGGAGGTGCAGCCTGTTCCAGTTGCTTAGGACACCCTGTATAAAGTTCTATACATGTTAAACATTACGAGTGTACATATTTTGATATCATACTAGATTACCTATAGAAAAAAATTGAAGCAAATCATATGTAAATACTTATTTAAAAATTATTAAGAACCTTTCTGCACATGTATACTACATTTATAGGTTGTTTAGAGTCTACTTAAGCCTGTAGAAAAATGAAATAGCTAAATAAACAAATATCATTTTTTATGAAATTCAATCTGTTGACTTTTTTCCACCTACACAATCGAACTTATCGCTATATGAAAACATTTATACAGGAATATTTTCTTAGCATGTAGAATTGTAAGTATGAGAGTTTTTATAAATTTTAAAGAATCCCAGTAGATTTCTAACAAGGAGAGGACCCCAACTGTCCGACTTCGATTTTAACGAGGCTTTGCAAGACGATAGCATATAGGTCCCTAATGATATGTGTAAAATATTAGCCGTAGTTATGCAGTAGTTTTAAAGATATAAGCGATTAAAGTTCATACCTCTTCATATACTATAAATTTAAATTGGGTTACAACAGCTGTGGAGGGGCAGTGGTAGCGGTTTAAGGCTCACGACCCCGAACGTCTTACGTTCAAGTCCCAATGACGGGTAATTTTTTTTTTCTATTTTAATTTGATAAAATTGCACACAATGCAGGATAACAATTATCGTACACTTGCAATACATACATTGCTTGCATATATACACCGCAGCTGTTGTAACCAGATTCACATTTATAGTATACAAACAGGTACGAACTTTAATCGCTTATATCTTTAAAACTACTGCATAACTACGGCTAATATTTTACACATATCATTAGGGATCTACATGCTATCATCTTGCAAAGCCTCGTTAAAATCGAAGTCGGACAGTTGGGGTCCTCTCCTTGTAAGTACCAAGATAACCGTTATTATATATAAGTAAAGCAAAGACTGAAAACTCTCTTATTACTACATAGAAATAACAATAAGATTAACCCCTTAACCTACAATGACGGGCATAGCCCGCGTACGATGGTCGGGCCAAACGTAAATATTACGGGCATAGTCCGTAGTGCGATGATCGGGCCAAATATAAATATTAGCGGTGGCGCCCTCTGAAAATTATAAATATTTGTGGAAGATTTGATAAGTAATTACTAATTACAATATGATGCAATTATTGCGGTAGAAGCAAGTACTACAAAAAGTTTATTTATACAAAAATCAGTAATGCAAAATTAATAATCTGAAATGGTGTGATACAATTCGAAACATTCTGGTAGATGTAACGGAACTTTGCACTTCTTACGCTCCCACGTTGTTTCTCTACATTTTTTATTTTTTTGGCAAACTCTACAAGGTTTTGACTGGCTTAATTTTGTTGCTGTTGGGTCAACGTGTTTTGGAAAATGAGCCCAATGCTTCGCGTGCAGTCTCTCTGGCATATCTCCGGAAGATAATTGTCCTCGTTCTCTATAATTCGGTTTTGGCATATTCTTCAATAGTGATTCGGCTATGTCGATTCTATAGTCAACGTATAATTGTTTCTTCCCGTTATTTATTTTGTTGCATAAAATGTATGAATTAAAAAGACGACCGTCGTACCACGAGCGATGCTCGTAATATTTATGATTGGCCCTATCAGCCTATTACAACACAAGTCGTGCGAATGGCTCGAAGGCTGCGCGAGCTTGTTTACGTTTTCGGCCCAAAATTCTTGAACGTAAATCGTAGGTTAAGGGGTTAAAAGGTCTAGCAGAATAAGGGGGTCAAAAGTGCCCTTGAGCCGATTTTATTCGCCGATGGGTCATTCGATAGGTGATCATGAAAAACCATTGTACACAAATTTTTAATCCGATACCTTCACCGAGAGGGTAGTTATAGGGTAAAATCGAAAAATCAGTTTTTGCCTCATTTGCCCCAATTAATGGGGTGCAAAAATTCCAAAAAAATTCTGACACATTCTAAACATGAATGCACACGTTAGGGATTTTTTTCAGATTTTTTCTTTGCAAGTTCCACTAACAAAAAATGAACAACCGAAAAAAAAATTGTTTAAAGATCGATTTCGTATTGAAATCTTCCGAGCACAACTTTTTCCTTTTTACAGTAGTTGCATAATGTTATCATTGTTATACCCTAATTTTTTTAGATTTTTTGAGTACGGTGCATCACGGTCGGAAAAATCAAAAACCGATTTCTGGGACACATTTTGGGCTGAAACTCGCCCATTATCTGCCATTCTTGCATGATTTTAATACAGTATGTTCATATTGTGACCTTCAATGTTTCTGCACAAAAATATGTAGATGTTAAATAACAGGATCGGAATAATGAAATAAATTACTGATTGTATAGTCTTTATAAACCTAGAATTTTAACCGTTCTTTCAAAAGCATTAATGGCACAGTGGCTATGGTGTCTGCCTGTGGAATCCCTGGACACTTTTTTGTCGCGGGTTCGAATCTCATGTGGGACTTAAGTTTTTTTCTGCCATTTTTTTTTTATTAAAGATATAGCAATATTCAGTAGTTGCTTTGAAATATTTGACAGATACTTTTGAAAATAACTATACAGTATACCTTTTACTTTATCCACTCTTTCCAGTCATGTCACGATTTCCAATTACAAGTACTTTTTTACATTTTGTACATTGAATTTTATATTTCTTTCCTACTTTAAATATATTTTCATACATTGCAATAAACCAATATTGTTGAACAATGTAAAATGTTTGAGAATACTCATTATTGTAAAACGTTCCATGTGTAAAGAAAGCATGTTTTATGATTATTTCTTCATAGGTTTTATATTTTTTAGAGGCAATAAAAATATCTGTGAAATATTTCAAAGCAACTACTGAATATTGCTATATCTTTAATAAAAAAAAAATGGCAGAAAAAAACTTAAGTCCCACATGAGATTCGAACCCGCGACAAAAAAGTGTCCAGCGATTCCACAGGCAGACACCATAGCCACTGCGCCAGGGTAGGCAAGCTGCCGTGTATGAAAAAGGTCCGCAAACAGCGCCGCTTTTAGCTGAGCGGAGAACTAAAGGCATAAATTTATGTATAGCATACCTATCTATATCAATGTATATACAGTGATTAAATTCTAAAGTTGGCCTTGTTTTCTTTACAATTTTATTTTTAAATTAAAATAACAACGTTATGTTTCAATTAACTATTTTTTATTAACATTCACAATAAAAAAGAATTATAATATACATAGGTGTACATAGGAACACATACACTTTCTAACCTCTGTTTTCTTTACAGAAAATAACCGAACGTTTCTTCCTTTGCTTCATACTTAAAAAGGGAAACAACTTAAATTATAACAGTATTTTAATAATTATAATAAGTATAAGAACTATGAAATAAATAATAATTATGTCTAGAATTCTTTTGGCTACACGTTTTCGTCTTGAGCGATTTACTCGCGGTAACAGAATCACACCGATTCTCTCTTGCTAGTGTATTTGAAATTCTTCAATTCGGTGTGTATGTGTGAGTAGCGTCACTATCGCCACCTGCTAGCTGAGCGGGGCGTAGCTCGGAACCGCTGAGCCCATTACAGCTTGTCGACCCTGCACTGCGCCATTAATGTTTTTGAAAGAACGGTTAAAATTCTAGGTTATAAAGACCATACAATCAGCAATTTATTTAATTATCCCCATCCTGTTCCTTAACATCTACATATGTCTGTGTAGAAACATTGAAGGTCACAATATGAACATACTGTATTAAAATCATACAGGAATGGCAAATAATGGGCAAGTTTGAGCCCAAAATGTGTCCCAGAAATCGGTTTTTGATTTTTCCAACCGTGATGCATCGTACTAAAAAAGTCTGAAAAAATTAGGGTATAAAAGTGACAACATTAGGCAACTACTGTAAAAAGGAAAAAGTTGTGCTCGGAAGATTTCAATACGAAATCGATGTTTAAAAAATTTTTTTTCGGTTTTTCATTTTTCGTGAGTGCAACTTGCAAAGAAAAAATCTGAAAAAAATCCCTAACGTGTGCATTCATGTTTAGAATGTGTCAGAATTTTTTTGGAATGGTTGCACCACATTAATTGGGGAAAATGAGGCAAAAACTGATTTTTCAATTTTATGATTATATTTTACGATTATTCGATATAATGGTTTTTCATGATCACCTGTCGAATGACCCATCGGCGAATAAAATCGGCTCAAGGGCACTTTTGACCCCCTTATTCTGCTACACCCTTTACAAGTTTTGTAAGTTTGGACTTCTTTTTCCTGCAATGGGCTTGTTGAATTTATTTGTGCAATTATTTTCATATAAAGGGAAAACTAGTTTTTTAGTTAAAAACAGATTATTATCTCTTATACTTTCAAGACTAATATTTTGAAAGCTAACATCATCATAAGCAACATAGGTCTAAGATATACGTATCACATACAAAAAATTGTTCAAAGCAATTGAAATTACATTGTGTATTGAGACTATTATTTCTATTATCTGCAATACTTATTATAGAAAAGTGCTGGGGAAATAATAACACAAACACGCTATCGCTGTTATTTGCATAAATAAACGTCAATTTTACTTAACTACATATACATATTTTGTGTAAAAACCTATTCAATACTTACATTATTTATATTTCTTTCAATTTTGAAATGACATCTACAATAGACATATCTTCACCCATTATGTAACGTGAGTTTTTGTGAATTTTATTAAATGTACCTCCAGTTTTATGCAAATTGTTTTGTATCTTTTCTAAGTACGAATCTATTTTATTTGCATACAATGCACTTTTCGTTTCATACCGCAATACATGTGGGTAACAAATTTCTATTAAACGATTCAAATATCGTGCTATATTTATTACACCCATTATTCTACTGCTTCGTAATTGCATTATTGGATCTATTCCAATTTCTTTCCAAATAATTGTTATGTGTATATAAACATCTTGATTCGTGTTCTGATATGCGGAACAGAAATTTAGTAAATTATTGGAAACATGTTGAATACTGGAGTGCACATGTACTGATATGTGAACATTGAAATAAGATTTTGTATAATCAAAAAGAGGTTCTAAGAATTTAATTGGATATTTTGGATCACAAAATATGACGAATTTTTGCTTTTCTCGTTTGTTCGGCGTTTTCATTATAAAAAGTTTATCACATGCCTTTTCACTTTGTCCCATTTGAAGTTCACCTGGTTGACTTTCTTGATCATTCCTTTCTTTTACGCGTCGAGTAAAATGATTATTCATCCTGTTAAAAGAATATTTAGTCTATTTCATCTGTTACATATATATAAATATATTGTAATTAAAACTAAAATTTATATTTCGTGAACCTAGATTTACAGAATGAAATATATTGGAAATACTGCATATTATGTTGAAAAGATAGGAAAATTAAACGAATTTAATCGGAATGTAATTGATAAATCATCTCATGTTCCTGAAATACTATCTAAGAATTATAATGAATTAAAATATTCTATATAATGTAACCCATTTTTCGTGATTAAATTTTATAATTAAATGTATAATGTAAGAGCTAATGATTAGGAACAAGCAACACCCACTTCTACATTAAAATTATTATCTGAGTGACAAATTCATAAATATGTAATTTGATTTTATTACTATAATTTATGAAGAAAAGGTATCGATTATGATATATTCCTTAAGATCGTAAATTTTTCAAGGTCTATTGAGTTTCAATTGACAATGCATATTTATGGAATTTATAGTATTTGAAGCTTGAGAAGTGAACTTCGTGAAGATTTCTGTTATTCCTTTTGAAAATATGTCTGAAATATGCCTAGGACCTGCTGCTTAGGTGGGTTCCAAACTACCATGGCTATGACCAGGCACACGTAGCGCGTGGTCAGTCCTCTTTTGTATGAAAATATTCCTAAGCATTAACTAAGAACTGTGCTTAATAAAACAATATTTCTTCTATCAAGTAGCGTTCATAGTATTAGTATTAGTTATATTTTATACGTATTAGTTTTAATATTAATCCTTTTGGTACAAGCGCCGTATATATCCGACACGTACACACAGGTCATCAGATGGATGCAGGATATATTGAATGTTTCGTGGATGCCAACTATAGGCGGTGGTAAGACCAAAAGGATTCAACTAGCTTTCCCTGATTGCGATGTCAAGCCGTCACAAGATTACATACCATAACTCCCTATTCTTTCTTAAATTCTTTTATGCCATGAAATTGATATTTTCTATAATAAGTATACAGTTGCGCTAACCTTAGGACAGTAACTTCACGTTATACAGGGTGGTCCACACAACGTGTGCACCGTTAAAAACTACCAAAATATGCGTTGCACAAAAAAGTTTTTATATAGAAGTTGCATGTTCTGAAGGGGCACATTATATAGTGTAGTTATTTTTTTTATAGGTGGAGGCGTTTCGGAGATTTGAAGGTCAACTTTGTTTTTTTAAATGGAATGCTATATTTTTTATATCAAAATATGGAAGAATGTCGAATTCTGAGTAAAAAAGTATTGACATTTATTTGCCCTAAACCTAATCACTAACGAGTAATTTCACTTTATTTCCTGAAAATTTTCTTCGCGTAATATCAAGTTAGAAATTCGACCTTATCACAGATTTCCGCAGGACAGCGATGTTTACGTGACAGTGTTTACTAATATGAGTGACCTAGTGGCTTAACGCAACTAATGTAAATGTTCAAAGTGATATCCATTGGCATTAATACAGTGATGCAATCTATTAACTAATGAAGAAACTGCATTCTGAATCATATCCGCACTGAGTGTAATGCATGCTTCACGAATACGATGTTTCATATTCTCAGATGTTGTTGGTGGTTCACGATACACTGTGTCTTTTAATGTGCCCCACAGAAAATAGTCTAAAGGAGTAAGGTCCGGTGAGCGTGGAGGCCACATAAATCGTCCGCCACGACCAATCCATCGATTAGGAAATTTTCTATCCAGTACTTGCCTTACATTACGCGCGTAATGTGCAGGACAACCATCATGTTGATACCAGATTTGTGTAAGGATATTTAAAGGTACATTTTCCAATAAAGATGGTAAAGTGTCATTCAAAAAGTTAGCATATTTTTGTCCTGTTAGTCGATCATTAATAAAATATGGCCCAATCAATTGGTTGCCCAGTATTCCACACCACACATTAACGCTCCATTGACGTTGGTGGTCGACTTCTCTCATCCAGTGAGGATTTTCTGGTGCCCAATAATGCATATTTTTCAAATTAATCTGCCTGCGATTAGTAAACGTTGCTTCATCAGTGAACAAAACTTTTTGTAAAAAATAATTATCACTGTTCATTTGATGCAGGAACCACTGGCAGAACCGAACGCGGTTTTCATAATCCGTTCCATGGAGCTCCTGATGAAGTGCTAGGTGATAGGGACGATGTTTTTCATTATGAAGAATGCGTAGTACACTTGTTTTGCTAATTCCAGATCCTCGTGAAATCTGTCGTGTACTAATATGGGGGTTTTCTGTTACCGCTGCTAGGACCGCAATAGCATTTGCATCAGAAGTAGCAGTTTTCGTTAAGTTACGTTTAGTAACATTAAGACTTCCGGTTCGTCGAAGCGATTGACACATTCTCTCAAATATGGCTCGAGATGGCTGATTTCGTTCAGGATACCTTTCGGCATAAATGGCTTTGGCTCTTATTGCATTTTTATGGCACTCACCATAAAGTAAAAGCATATCAACTTTTTCGCTATTACAAAATTTCATTTTTACTTTTATCTGTCTGGTAAATACACACAACACCGAAGGTAACTTCAATACTGGATTACGAATATGAAGACGATTGCGAATCATGATAGATGTTGTGTTGATAAACACTGTCACGTAAACATCGCTGTCCTGCGGAAATCTGTGATAAGGTCGAATTTCTAACTTGATATTACGCGAAGAAAATTTTCAGGAAATAAAGTGAAATTACTCGTTAGTTATTAGGTTTAGGGCAAATAAATGTCAATACTTTTTTACTCAGAATTCGACATTCTTCCATATTTTGATATAAAAAATATAGCATTCCATTTAAAAAAACAAAGTTGACCTTCAAATATCCGAAACGCCTCCACCTATAAAAAAAATAACTACACTATATAATGTGCCCCTTCAGACCATGCAACTTCTATATAAAAACTTTTTTGTGCAACGCATATTTTGGTAGTTTTTAACGGTGCACACGTTGTGTGGACCACCCTGTAGATTGCTAATGTACTTCCAAAAACTACGTATTATTTACAATAAACCTTTGCTCACTAATTTCACATTTTATCTAAACCGTAATCAAGATTGATACACAACGTCGAAAGCAGTTTATCCTTTCATTCATTTTTGACATAACAGCAATTGATATATTGTAAACTTTATTGCGATTCCATGGCGTTCAAAGTGTTAAGATAAATTTGCCACTTCCTACCATTACTCTTGTGGGCGCACTAGCCATATTCTTGGGGAATGCAACGAGTCTTCGAAAAGGTACGCAACCGTCAACAGATAATCCAAATCATGAATAATAACAAATACACATTACGCGGTGCTGCCGATTTATGATAGCGTTCATTTGACAACGCTTTACAGAGCATTCGGTAATCGAAATTTAAATCAATTGAAATTATCATTTACAAGATAACAACGATATCAACGATAACAAGTTTCATACCCTATATTATAATACAAATGGCAGAGCATAATTAAATTATCAAATAATTACACGACAGACGATTTTCAAAAATTTAATCTTTCCGTGACTGCTAACATAAATACCTTCATAATATTTAAAAAGATATTTACTTGTCCAACCGACAAATAGGATTGTTATAAATCATTTTCACGTCCACTTTTGGTCCAACTAAATCTCGTATATTGTTTAATCCATATTTAATCATAGTTGGCCTGTAGAAGATATAGTTAATATATTAAATATATGTAACATATTTCACAAAAAAATGGTAAAATTGGATATATAACGTTATGAAGTCATATAGTATCAATTTTCTATTAATAACACTATTCAACAAATTTGAAGCTGTTTTCTGTTTTCCTATAGCCACTATATAATTCTTATAGAGTTCGTCGTCCTGAATACGAATCCGGCAACCAAATTTCTGGATCACCCTCTGTTTTCGAAAAAAATCAGCATTTGTAAAAACGGTCGTTTTCGGTAAAGAAGCTGGTATTACGTGAAAACTAAGAAACGTAGGTTGTTGTTCTTTGTCTCAAAAAATAGAGGAGTGTTTCCCGAGTATGTATATATAAGCATATTATAATATTCCGTATTGATTAATAGCAGTAAATCACTGTCAAAGTTCGAAAACGAGCGAATTCGCGAATTTTTTACTCATTCACTTTGCATTTTCACGTAGAGGACTGTTGCTAGCACAAATTTACTGTACACCATTGGATTCTACGTACATTTCTGAATAAAAAACAATCAGCGGGAATTGTCATAACTGTTTTCGTTTCGGCACAATTTAAGAAAATATCTATCCCGAACGTTTTGTCACTACGACGCCATCGCTCCCTGTAAGCGCCGTAGCTACGCGTAACACTTTCACGGGCCCCGCGCATCGATACATTCTGTTGAGGTAGAATTCCCTGCCCCTTTACTAAAGTGTAAGGTAATACTTATTTATTTATTTTTTTTTTTTTATATAGGAGAAATGCTTTACGCACACTCGCAAATGTCTTAGTTTGCGGATAGTGTGGAACTCCGTAGGCTTATTGTTTTCGTATATGCTCTGAAATCCTCTCTGCTTCATTCTGCTTTTCTCTTTAATTTAACTAATGAAACAATACTCGCTTCAAACAATGAATAAGAATTCTTTTATATGTGAGCGATAAATCTTATTATCATTATTTTCATAAATATTAAACAAAAGAAAAAAATCAAAGGGGAGAATGTTGTAGTATATTTGGTAGGAATACGATAGCGAAATTTTCTTTATTTAGAAGATTTGAAATGAAAGAAATATGTGGAACATGTTATAATATAGCATTTACGAGTATTTTATAGTCATAAGATTACATATTGTTATGAATAAAGAAAAAATTGGTAAATTGTGCTGGAATTTCACCCCTTTGGTTTCTATGTAATGCTTGCCATTTACGAGAAAAACGATGGTAAAATGTATCACTAACAGTCTGAATAAAGAACAAAGCAAAGTAACAACACTGAAAAAGCAACTAATTTGGCGTAAGCCAAAGTCTGTCTGAACGTCTCAATACGATCTATTCGTACGAGATTCTGACAGAAGTGAGATCTGTTCAGAATCTTGGACATACAATGTCTAGAAAAGTTAAATGCCGCTTAAAAAACAGAAGCGAGGTCGAACAAACGAAAAATCTGTGGTTCTTTACATCCGTCAAAGTAACAATTTAGTAGAAGAATTTATGCACATTTCGCAACTTCTTGTTTGTGATAGATAATAATACAGAATGATAAAGTACGATTAAACATATTAACACGGTAAGCGGTAAACCAATTTCGCCGATATGCTGACAGTCGAAAATCTGTTATTTTATATTCTTCTGCAAATCCATTTTCTTCATCTGTCGTCTGTAGTTCATATTCCAGTGTAGTTAAATACATTTTTCTTAGCCTATATTGCGAAATATTACATATATCACTTTTATTTATGAATATAGAAATCCATAAAATTGTCGTTGTTAACTTAAAATAAACAAAAACTTTCGTTATCATCTTTTGCTAGCAAAAAGTATACTCCAACTTTCTCCCCTTCGATTTTTTCCTGGTGTTTAACATTTATGAGAATAACGATTTATTGCCGCTATCCCATATAAAATGATTCTCGTTTATTTTTTAAGGCGAGTATTGTTTTATTAGTTAAATTAAAGAGAAAAGCAGAATGAAGCAGAGAGGATTTCAGAGCGTATACGAAAACAATAAGCCTACGGAGTTCCACACTATCCGTCAACTAAGCCATTTGCGAGTGTGCGTAAAGCATTTCTCCTCTATAAAAAAAAAAAAAAATAAATAAATAAGTATTACCTTACACTTTAGTAAAGGGGTAGAGAATTCTACCTCAACAGAATGTATCGATGCGCGGGGCCCGTGAAAGTATTATGCGTAGCTACGGCGCTTACAGGGAGCGATGGCGTGGTAGTGACAAAACATTCGGGATGGATATTTTCTTAAATTGTGCCGAAATGAAAACAGTTATGACAATTTCCGTTAATTGTTTTTTATTCAGAAATGTCCGTAGAATCCAATGGTGTACAGTAAATTTGTGCTAGCAACAGTTCTCTACGTGAAAATGGAAAGTGAATGAGTAAAAAATTCGCGAATTTGCTCGTTTTTTAACTTTGACAGTGATTTACTGCTATTAATCAATACGGAATATTATAATATGCTGATATATACATACTCGGGAAACACTCCTCTATTTTTTGAGCCCAAGAACAACAACCTACGTTTCTTAGTTTTCACGTAATACCAGCTTCTTTACCGAAAACGACCGTTTTTACAAATGCTGATTTTTTTCGAAAACAGAGGGTGATCCAGAAATTTGGTTGCCGGATTCGTGTTCAGGACGACGAACTCTATAAGAATTATAGAGTGGCTATAGGAAAACAGAAAACAGCTTCAAATTTGTTGAACAGTGTAACCAAAGGTCTTAATGCTCTTTAACACATTCACGCCGGCGCGTACCACCGGTGGCCCGCGCTTGGGTGTCGTTCAGATGGTCTTAACCCTGTATGGCTCCTTGTAATTTTGAATTCTTTACAATCCAACGTTTCGAAATCAAGTAAAAGTTATTATTTATAATAATCCTTTTATTATTTTCTAATGTGCTATCGTGCAACTAACCTTCAGATGCCACAGAAAATTCGGCCCATAGAGGGTTAAAATAGCCGCCCGTAGGAGAAAAACACAAATTGCAACGCCGGCGTGAACATGTTAAGTGAAAAAAAGAGAAATCATCGATGTGTCTTACATAAAGGTAATCGTCTATCTTATGTAGTTTTGTTATACATTGAGGTCAATCTTGAAAAATCGCGAGTTTTCGTAAAAAAAAAAATGGTAAAAGAATTGCAAATTGCGAATAAAATCGATTTTCTCAAAAATCGAGGGAGAAGGACAAAAACTGGTTTTAGATTTGGTTTCGGCACGTCGAGATCTGTAAGAATTGCCTAATGGGTATTACCGCGTATACATTGTGCTGAATGATGGAACCTGATACCGTGCCGTCCCACGTAGCAGACACTGAAAAACCGCGCCGGCGTCAACATGTTAAGGTCGGTTTAATTCAAAATTGTGATCAAGAGTCTGTGTCGCCGTTAAGTCCAGGAACTTAATACTTTTTAAACTAGGTGTTACGTACAGGGTGTAAAAAAATTAATGGTCATGGCTTTAAGGGGTTGTTCTACACCTCTGGATCCATGGAGCTTTGCGAAAAAAACCGGCCGCAAAATTCGGGAAAGGGTAGCAAATTTTTTTTTATTGGCTCATCGTATTCGTCTTGTTACGTAGGCAAAATGTCTGAGAGGAACCATGGGTCAAAAACGAACCGTTCTCTCACAAATTAACCTTTAATTGGGCCTTCCGATAAAAATTTCGCCATTAGTTAAAGCAGAGGCGACGTAAACGAAGTTAGAAAATGGGGCACTGTGTCACCGTACCAGAAGAGAAGTGCATGTATTTATGCTCTTCTCCCTGGGTGGGCCCTTGAGCGAACCCAACACCGAACGCAGGTCAATGACATTTTTCTAGTCATTTTCTATTTTCGTTTATGTTGCCTCTGCTTCAACTATTGGAGCTAGCAGGGGTATTTCATGTGTTTCCTTTCGAAAGGTCGGTGACTCGAAGGCTGCCATATGGGCGAAATTTTGATCGGAAGGCCGAATTAAAAGTTAATTTGTGAGAGAACGGTTCGTTTCTGACCCATGGTTCCTCTCAGACATTTTGCCTACGTAACAAGACGAATACGATGAGCCAATAAAAAAAATTTATTACCCTTTCCCGAATTTTGCGGTCGGTTTTTTTCGCAAATCTCCATCGATCCAGAGGTGTAGAACAACCCCTTAAAGCCATGACCATTAATTTTTTGACACCCTGTACATACAAGACGATTTAAAAATGCAAAAGTAACAAAACTACACACCTTTCTAGCGATAATCCCCAAGCAATTACATTTATATTATCAGGTAGTCCCATAGGCAATAGCATTTCTGGTCTGAACATTCCACTGTTACCAATTTCTATCCACTTTTTCAAACCGTTATGATAACAAAAAATTTCCATACTTGGTTCAGTATATGGATTATATGCAGGTTTGAATTGAAGCTGTGTAATACCAAGTTTTTTAAAAAATTCGTACAAAATTCCTATAAGATCGCCCAGTGTGAGATTATAATCAGCAACTACACCTTCAACTTGATGAAATTCTGCGAGATGCGTAGCATCTAAGGTTTCATTACGAAACACTCTGTCAATGCTGAAGTATTTCACTGGTTTAAAGTCATCCTGAAATTTTATAAAATTTTCTGTTATTATACTTGATGAAATATATTATTAATATCAGCATTACTGTTCCTAATTAAACTAATTTTTAATGTCCTATTTAAATTAATTTGTAGCATCCTTTAACAAACATTCTCTTATTTCATAACATTAACGTAGATAAATATAGTGTATTTAGATGCAATTAAATTTCTCTTTAAAAATGTCCTTTTGCTTCAGCAACAAACGGAGCATCTAAGAAAAGTATATTGTGAGAAAGCGAATGCATCACAAAAAAACTGGCCCATTTCGCGACATTTTTAACAAGTTTCTAAAGGTGTCACATAATCATATTGTAAAAAGATTTTTTTACCCGAAGGGTCATGTTTTGCAATTTCTATCTGATAAAATGGCTTTTTATTCAGATGATTGTAGTAAAAGCGCTCGTGCACGATGTCGAGCAGTATGGTCGGCTGTGGGCGAAGGCGGGGACAAAAGAAACGAATTTATATGTTTGTGATAAATTGATAGGGCCTGTATCAGGTACAATAGACAAGTCTGATAAAGATGTTAGACACGAACAAAATAGCAATTTTATAAACTTGCACGCATTTTTAATTCTTTAACAAATTGTTAGAAATTGAAATATATTAGAAATAGAAGTCAAAACTTTTTTAATGAATGCAACAACTGATGAGAAATAAGAAATAATTTATTTAACATATACCAGAGTATAAGTGAACCAATAACTGGATATAACATCTGCAATTTTCTAATTACCTGTTGCACAAGCTTGTATAGCATACGTGCGCTAACAGCAGTTGTATGAGTACGAAGAAGATTTTTCTGTGCTTCTTCTATTTTCCATTCATAGCGATATCCTTGAGATCCATAATTCCCTTCAGTGTGAACTCTTTTTACTTTTTTCAAATATTCCATTGGGAAGTCTGTACTAATACAAGGATCTAAAATAATAATTCAGGGAAGATTTCGTTGTTTGTATTCATGGTGACACTGCAAATTTATTAAACTGATGGTAGTAAATACCAGAAATAAAGAAAGTATCATGTGCATCTCGAGCGGGATGTTGTTGTGGCTGAAACAAAGCATCAAAATTCCAGAATGAACTTTCCACGTAATTATTTGTTGGCATTTCTGTGAATCTGAAAAAAGTAGAATTGTGAGCGACTTACAACTAATAAAACTGGATGAATTATTTTATAAATGAACATGTTATGACTTATGTGCAAATGCATAATTTATAGATGATACACATAAAGGGTATAGCAGGATAAGGTGGTCAAAAGTGCCCTTCAACCGATTTCAATGGGGGTGCTCCCATTCGATAAATAATGCTAGGCGATCATTGTGTACAAATTTTTAACCCTGTATCTTGACCGGAAGGGTAGTTATGGGGAAAATTTAAAAAACGGGTTTTTGTCCCATTTTGCCTATTTATTGAGGTGCAAAAAATTCGAAAAAATTCTGACATATTCCACACGGTACCATACATGTTTGAGATTTTTTTCAGATTTTCCCATAGAAGAAAAAAGTAGATTTCGTATCGAAATCTTCGAGTGACAACTTTTTGCAAATTACAGTAACAAACCAACACTCATGATTGTTATCTCCAATTTTTTTAGATTTTTAAACCGCCTGCGTCATTGAAAAAAATCGAAAACCGATTAGCGCGACGCATTTCGATGTTAAACGCCATGATCCAGTTATTATTTCCTTATTCTTCAATTACAGTATGTTAATTTTGTGACTTTCAGTGTTTCTACCACGAAGCAATTACATGTTAATATAGAGAATCGAATTAATTAAATCAATTGTGAACTCTGATGGTTCCGCATCTGCAAGAATTTTTAAAGCTTTTTCAATTGAGCGATTTGGCGCATTCTTACTTGAACCTTTGTCGAGTGAGGGTCGTGTCATCGAGCGCTTCTCCCGCACAGGTAGTAAGAGTACCTCAAACCGAAAACTCCCGTGTCACAGTGCAAAGAGTGAGACCGTCAACTTATTTATCACACGTGAATTCACATTCCGTGAATTCTGTAGTGAAACTAGGGGCCCATACCCCAATGAAGTGTGCAGCAGCAGACGATAAATGTGAGAAAAGTACAAACAGTGTGAATAATAGGCCAGTGGATAGGAATGTTATCCTAAATAAACCCATTCCGACAAGTAGACAGCCACTAGTGTCCATAAATTGCATAAAAGAAATTATTAATGCAGATAACTTCGTGTTATCTAAAATAACGAGACACTGTATTAACACTACAAACCCAGTAAAGCGACTGAATCCTCCGCCCAACCTGGTCAGGAGAAAACCTACAGCCGATATGAAGCAAATGAAAATGACTAAGTCCACCAAGGAAGTAGCTGCAACAGAAGCCACGAAATCCAACAACTCGTCGGGGCAAATGCCATCGTACCAACAACTCCTGAACATGATCCAGAACCTCAATCGAACGATTGAGAATTTGACCAAACGGCTGGAGGAGGCAGAAAAGAAGTCCAACCCCCCCAAAAAAGCTCCGACGTGCAAAGCTAGCATAAAAACGCACAACAAATTCGACGTGTTAGAGGTCGAAGAAGTGATCATATTAGAACAGAAGGAAGATGCTAAGGAGGACCTCCCTAAACCCAAACGAGCGGAGAACATCAAGAAGAGGACGCCGCACAGTGGTCCAGAATGTGCATTTAGCCGCGCAAAAGTCAAAAAGCCGATTTTGGAATTTCGATTTGTTTTTTGCATATATCGATTCCTAAATGTCGTCCGACCTCAGAAATAAAAAAAATTTTGAAATTGAATAAAAATTGTAGTTACAACAAACGCTTAAAGTTGAAACTTTTTCTGGAGGCCTTTTTCTATCGAGAAACCTCGTTGTCTTCTGTCTAACATTCTGACGAAACTATGCAATATTTTTTAATAATTATTGTTTCAATTTGAAGAGCATTCTTCCACGACAAAAATTCACGTGTCAAACATAAAATTATCTGATGGCGCAGTTGATTTATTTAAGAGGAATATTTATTGCGAGTATATAATATGGTACACTTAGAGTCTAACATAGTACATGGTACTTATCTTCTATTATATAAGTAATTATCAGCACATGGCCTACTCGGAACAGCGGACAACAAAAAAGCTACCCGACGGAAGTCATCGCACCGGAAGAAGTACCGCTCCGCGATGAGCCTTAAAGTTATTCGGCGGGAATTATAACACACTTACATTATCGTTTGTAGTTTATTCAAAAATTAATGTTGAAAACATGAAAGAAAATAGTCGAAGTTTTTTATCTTTTGCAGACAAAAACTAAAAAGTCCCACTAGATCCCATTCTCTGATTAACAACACTGTTTTCTGTGATCCTTCCCCTAAACGATCCTGTAAAAAGCTAATCCACCCGGATCCACCTTCGCCGCATTTTTATTGTTTAAAGAGTCGCGCGCAGCTCGGCAAGGCGCTGCCGCGGGACTGTCTCATAAACTTTTGGCAGAGATAACAATGAAGAACGCAGGTTGACGCACGAAATCTTTGCAGAAATAACTTCTATATAGTATGAGGAATATATGTGGAAAGTTTTAGCCTAATATCTTTCGATACTATATAAGTTATTTAATTTTTAAATGAACCCTGCACGGCGAAGACTAGGATTTCCTTTCAATCGGATAACCTATCTCATTCCTCTTTGCTCGCATGCTAACAATAAAGCAATTAAGTAATTAAGATTTTGTTTTTATTGCACGGTATCTTTAAGAAACCCGGAAATTTACTGACCGTGTGTCCCACTGGGTCTATGCAGCTGGTCTGGGTTACATAAACTTTAGGAAGGAATATCAACAAAAGGTGCAGATAGATAAAGCCAATTTTAGCAGGAACTATTTCTATATAGTTTAAACTAAACGTCTTCAAAGTTCTCACAGGCTACTTTGTGGTACTTTTTAGTTTTTCCATTTTGAAGTTAGCAATGTAAGCTGAATAAGCTAATGTACATAGCTACCCTCTATATACTAACCGCCATTTTGTTTTTAAAATTTTTGAGTTCAGATTCGCAATCAGCAACCCAAAAAATAATAGAATACCAATTTCTAACTAAATCCGATGTGTTTTGAGCCTGTGGTGAGGATTTGAAAAAGATTGAAAACTGCGCGAGGTGCGTGAACAGCTAAATTCACGCTCTGGACCACTGTGCAGCGTGATACAACGATAATCAACAAGAGTATAACCCACTAAACGCAAAAACTAACCAATCTTCTTTTTTCAGCTAGACCATAGAACCAAACGGTACAACCATAACATGTAACCGGAAAAGTAAATATAAATAAAATCCCCCCCCCCCCCC
Source organism: Cerceris rybyensis (assembly GCA_910591515.1). Lineage (NCBI taxonomy): Eukaryota > Metazoa > Arthropoda > Insecta > Hymenoptera > Crabronidae > Cerceris > Cerceris rybyensis. The sequence continues at coordinate 220,849 of OU342796.1, read as the reverse complement.
CCCAATTGCCCCTCCCAAATACGTATAATGGACCGTATAGTTTTTCTGCCGTTTTTTTTTTCTATACTTTATTTATGTACTACGGGATAAGTTAGTTCTTAACGACATTCGTGCGACTAGTAGCAATAAATGCAGTAGTAAAATCACATTGCGTTTAGACTACGTGTGCTCGCATAGAGCTTTTAGTCTTATTCACAGCGTCTCTTCTTTGTTATCCTTTTATACGTTTAAGGTTTATTATAGCTACTTGTAAATATAGTATACTGGCTCCAATAAACGTACTGTTACAAAAAAAAAGCGGTTTGGCGCAGTTGGTACGGTGTGTATATTTAATTACCAGAAAAATATAAATTAATTACAGAATATACAGTTCTGCGACTGCGGGTATTATTAAACACTCTAACATTGAATAGACATAGGTTGTTCTATGGTGTATGAAGGTGTATGTTAATCAGTAAAGGATGTAGGAAAAGTTATTATCTTCGGAAAGAAAGAAACTTCGCATAGACAATCATTTACCTTTAGACAATCATCGTTACAAGTGAAGAAGATATTATAATAATATTATGACCTTTTAGTAAGTAACATATGTCTTCAAATATCGTAGTAAATCCAGTGTTACAATATTCGATAATACCCGCAGTCGCAGAACAGAGTATGACTAGAAAAATTCGGGAAAGCAAAAAGGTTGTTCTGTAATTAATTTATATTTTTCTGGTAATTAAAAATGCTTTTAAATGTTTGAAAATGGCAACTAATTATTGTTATGTAGTTGAAAATTTTGAAAAATGACAAAAAAAATATCAAGTTCCCCACGGGGATTCGAACCTGCGACAAAAAAGTGTCCATCGGTTCCGCAGACAGACACCGTATATACCAACTGCGCCAAATCGCTTTTTTTTTTTTTTGTAACAGTACGTTTATTGGAGCCAGTATACTATATTTACAAGTAGCTATAATAAACTTTAAACGTATAAAAGGATAACAAAGAAGAGACGCTGTGAATAAGACTAAAAGCTCTATACGAGCACGCGTAGTCTAAACCCTATGTGGTTCTACTACTGCACTTCTTGCTACTAGTCGCACGAATGTCGTTAAGAACTAACTTATCCCGTAGTACATAAATAAAGTATAGAAAAAAAAGAAAAGAAACGGCGGAAAAAAACTATACGGTCCATTATACGTATTTGGGGAGGGGCAATGGGGGGGGGGGGGGGTAGATTTTATTTATATTTACATTTCCGGTTACATGTTATAGTTGTACCGTTGTGTTCTATGGTCTAGCTGAAAAAAGAAGATTGGTTAGTTTTTGCGTTTAGTGGGTTATACTCTTGTTGATTATCGTTGTATCACACTGGTGGGAATGGATAGGAGAGGGTACATATTTATTGTTTATTGTAATGTACATAAGTTTCACACATGTGTATCTACCGGTTCACGCGGACGTATATATACACTCGTTTGTTTTATACATATATATGCACCTGCCCGTATATGCATATATAGACGTACAAACATAATTGCTTTTTCCATGGTACCCGCGCTTACATTGAACCATATCTGGCAGCCATATGTTAATATAAGTCTGATTAATAGTTTGTAGAATAGAAGTTTCACATTTTTATTAAGATCTTTTGAATAGAATAACCTTCTATGTATGATGAAGGTTTTTTGTGCCTTTTCGATTTGGATTTCAACGTGTTTACTGTAATTTAATTTGAAATCTATGTGGACTCCAAGATACCGGACAACCTCCTTGTGGGGGATCCTGTTTCTTGGTATTTTGTTGTCGTGTAATTGGAACCATCTTGCATTAGCTCTGACGTCGTGATTTACGTCCGGCCTTTTAGAGATACACGGTCTAAACAGTATTGTTTCACATTTGTTTGTATTAATTTTTAATTTCCATGTATAGAAATAGTCTTGAACTTTGTTGAAGGTGTTTTGTAATCGAGCGTTTATGATTGAGGGGCCATTGCCTCTCACGTAGATCAGTAAGTCGTCCGCGAAGGCAATGGCGTGTTTACATGTTCCATTGTTTAGATCGTATAGCTGTAACAGGTCGTTTATGAATATACTAAATAAGATGGGGGAATTCACTGTTCCTTGTTGTAGTCCGTTCTCGATGTTAAAGTCTTTGGAGGATTTGTGCTTTCCATTCACTACAAAGAACTTTTTGTTATGCAACATGTCCCAGATCATTTTTATTAGGTGCTCTGGGAACTTTTTTCTGATCAGTTTAAAGAATAGGCCATCTAGCCAGACTGTGTCAAAGGCTTTTCTAAATCAACGAATAAGGCTCCTACGCAATCACCTGCATTTCGTGCCCAGCAAACGTCTGACGTGAATTTTGTTATTGCATGGACCGTGGAATGTTTGAACCTGAACCCGAATTGATAGTCCGAGATAATGTTGTTTTCCGAGCAGAAGGAGTTTATGGCATCGTTGATCGTTGTTTCAAATATTTTACTAATATTGGGCAATAAGCTTATTGGTCTGTAGCTGGAGAGTTCGCTGCCGTTTTTGTCTTTCTTTTTTATGGTGATTAGTTTTGCGGTTTTCCATGAGATGGGGAAATATGACTGGTGTTCGTTGAGGTGAGTTTTGAGGAGCGGATAGGGAGGACGCTTAGGTCAGGGCACCACTATTGCTGCTCGTTCACCTCGATGATGGGAATAACTAATTTCGTTAGAAAAGTCGTTATTTGGTTCTTTATTTTAAGGCTACCGTCCGGCGTGACGGTTCCCATGCCACTGAAACGTTGCGCCTCAGTCCGTACAAAAAAAGGACCGAGCGCTGAAGACGAAACGTACGGCCAGCGAGCCTCGGTCGCAATTCCCAGAACTGCGCTCGGCTGGCCTACGTCGCCACAATAACTGCGGTCATAACAACTAGTTTAAGCAGTTATTGAATATAATAGAGTAATATGATATGTAGGTACTGGGTTGGTAAGTGCTTTAGTGCAACATTTGGAATTTCATCGAAACTGGAAGATTTTTTATTATTTAGTTTCTTGAATGTGGTTTGTAGTTTTACGTAGTTCGTGAAATAATTAGGGGGGATTTTGTTTATGTCTGGATCATCTGCAGTGTTTTTCTTTGACAAGCTGCATACGTACTTCCTGTTTATTTTATCTATTACTATTTTCTCTTTAAGGGAGTCTATGTTGGATTTAATGATGGCCGATAGTTGATTTTTGTCCATTTTACTGTTTTGTGTGTGTACTGTTTCAAAGTGCGCGCCTAAGGCGTTGAGTTTATCGTCGATATTGCTAATTAGAAGGTTGTTGTCTGCGTCTGTTTTTAGATGGTTTGGATTTAATTCGGCCCGTGAGGTGATTTCCGTTTTATCTCGGGGAACTTTTAATGTGCCGATGTCGTTGAATTCTTTTGTTCGAAATATATTAGGGTGTCCCATAAGTTTCTTCCGCGCCACGCTATGAATTACTCTGGTTGGCTATGTTTATATACACATGCAGGCTTAGCTCTTAGCCGTTTATGGCATCAGTTACAGTCATCCCGGAGCTCTTTCAAAGTACATTTTGTTGGTGATAAAGTCTCTTTTAAAATTTTTTCTGCACTGTTCAATATGGAGAGCCAAAAGAAGCATTTGCGGCATGTTATGCTTCATTGCTTTGAAAAAGGCAATAGTGCAAAGGACATTGCAGACGAGATTTGCACTATTTACGGGAGTGGTACTACGACTGTTAGGACCGTCTGCAATTGGTTTAAGAAATTTAGAGCTGGCAATTTCGAGTTGAAAGATGAAGACCGCAGCGGCCGCCCATCAACGACGGATACGGACCTTATCAAGACTATACTCGCTGAAAATCCGCGATATAGTGTCCGCGAGATACTGGATGCCACTAACATTCCGAAGACAACAGTACATAAGCATTTAATCAAGATGGGATATGCGTGTCGATATGAAGTTTGGGTTCCACACCTATTGGCGGAGAGCGGCCTTATGAACCGCGTCTCTCCGTGCGATTTGGTTCTTCAGCGACATGAAAGAAATCCTTTCTTAAAGAGTCTTGTCACTGGAGACGAGACTTGGATTTTATATCAAAATGTGCATCGAAAACGCACTTGGTCTAAGGAAAATAGACCCTCTACTGTTGCGAAGCCTGGACTTCATCCGAAGAAAGTTCTTTTGTGCATTTGGTGGGACTGGAAAGGTGTAGTGTACTACAAGCTCCTTCCTTAAGGCGAAAGAATCAATGCTGACAAATATTGCAATCAACTCGATCAACTGAAAGTTGCCATAGCAGAAGAACGTTCAGAATTGGCCAACCGACGAGGCGTCGTTTTCCATCACGACAATGCAAGACCGCATGTTGCGTTGGCCATTAGGCAAAAATTATTGCAGTTCGATTGGGACGTTCTACCTTATCCTCCGTACTCCCCAGACCGTGCTCCATCCGATTATTGTTTGTTCCTCTCCTTAAAAAAATTCTCTCCGTTGCAAATCTTTCAAATCCATAAGCGAAATAAAAACGCACTTAAATGAACATTTTGCGATTAAGCCTCCAAAATTTTGGAAAGAGGGTATAATGAGGCTTCCTGAGAGATGGAAGAAGATTATAGAACAGAACGGTTCATATATAACATTGTTAATCAACCTTAAACAATAAATATCGTATATTCATTACGCATCAAAAAAAGAGAAGAAACTTATGGGACACCCTAATACTTGTTACGAACCTTAGGAGGGGCATTTGCATTTCTCAATGGATGCAGATGTTCCTTCTTATTTTCACAAGTGAGGTCGAGATTTAGGTCACGTACGTCTCAAAAGGCACTAGCTTTGGAAATGGTATTTATTGCAAACACATTTTGTCCTTTCTTACCAGGCTGGAGAGGCATTGGATTGTACCCTTCTTTGGGATATGTATTGTCTCTTCAGCCCTCACTAGTGCACGATGTACCTTGTGTCTCGGCAGGGTTTTCTAGACCACCCTGGTATAATTCATGCACAAAAGAGTTCCAAGAACTTTGGGACTTTCGCCAGGGTTGCGTCTGGAAAACCTCAAAGTCAGTGACCTTCTTCTCATGCCTCTCAAGGATCCCTCTCCTTATCTTCGCAGGAGAGGGAAAGTTTATAACTTTTTAACCCCGAAGGAGGTAGGGAAGAGGGACAACCCACCACCTTGGAAGGGCCGCCTTAAACAAATTCAAGGCCCAATCAGAGCATTTTCCATCTCCTCGCATGACACTGCTGATTGGATTTTCAGTTCGTGCCGAGGAGATATAAGGCCATACAACTTGGTCATTTTCAGATTTATTCTCAAAGATTTATTCTCAATTACTCACTCAAGGATTTATTCTAAAGATTTATTCTCAAAGATTTATTCTGAGATTCACTCAGTTATTCATACAAGATCACATCTTTACCGGAATCTCATGTCACACGTTCGACGCAATTTAATATAAGTTTTTTAGTTTATCGTCACAGTGTAAATATAAGTGCAACTATTTAAATTATACAATAAATTATTTTATAATCATATTCAGAGGAATTCATAACCAGCCTACCATAGACACTTAAAAATATACAGTCCACTTTAAATCAATAAAGAATTCCTCAACAATACTCTTTACCGCGGGGAATAGATTTTTTGGTTTGTGTATCGATAAGTTAGATATTTTATTTTTCCAATAACTGCTGACAGACTCTTGAAATGCTTTTTTGATTTCATAGCGTACTGTCTTTAGTGTTCTTTTTAGTGCTATTATGATTTCTGCATTATGATGGTAATAATTTTCTAACCTGCATACATTATTGATTTGGGTGATTAGACGACTCTCTTTCCTTCTTAGGCGCGCAATTTTTGGTGTGATGTACTTGTCCGTAGAGTTAAAGTTGGTGTCTGTCAAGGGTACTGCGTATTCTAATGCTTTATGAATTTTAGTGTTTATGGAGTCAATGTATGAGTCTATTTCGTCGGTGGTTAGGTCTCTGTCATTAGGAATATCTAGGTCGTCGTTCGACCTTAGGTATTCTTCGAATTTTTGCCAGTCCGCTTTATTATAGTTTCTGTTCATGGTTTCTGTTTTGTCATCGAGTATAAGGTGATCGTCATTGTCTAGCGATATTTCAATTAGAACGGCTCTATGGTCACTGTCGTATTCCAGCGAGTCGAGTTTATTGTCTTTTAGGTTGAGGAATTTTGTTCTATTGTCTGCTAGGCAGATATCAATGTAGGCTTTACTTCGCGGAAAAGACGGGACGGCTGTGCCTCTGAGTACGGGTTTGTAGGTGATCAGGTTTTTCCGTACCCACCTTTCTAGGGTGGTCCCTCTGTAATTGTTCCGGGGGTTTCCCCACGAGGTGTGTTTTGCGTTTAGGTCACCCGCTAGCAGGTATAAGCTATTACCCTCATATAGTTTTAGCGTACTGAAAAGAGTTTTCCACTCTGCCATAAACTCTGTTTCATGTGTATTTGGCGCGTAAGCTGCTATTATGAATAATCTTTTGTCGCTTTGAAGTTTAGTTTCGATTATAGTAGTTTCGAGGCAGGTATTGTTTCTAAGACAGTCTGGGTAGATGTGTTTATATTTGATGTCCTTTCTAATTATTAGGGCTGTTCCACCAGCTTGTTTAGCATTTGGCCTGTCTGTTCTAATTATGTCATAGTTTCTAAATCTAATTTTATGGTTTACATTAAGTTTTGTTTCACACAAAAGCGCGATGTCTGGTTTGTATCGTTGGAGACAATCCAGGAGAGTGACCCTCCTTTCGTTTGCGATTATTGAATTTACGTTAATTGAAATAATTTTTAGCTGCTTAACAGGGTTTTTAGTATTATTTATCACGCTACTCTCAGTCATCGAGGTCTATTTGGAAGGCTTCTGTTAAAATGTTAATTTTTCTCGTATTTACCGCTATATCTTTCGATAGTTTGGCGATTTGAGTTTCTATCGTGGAGACGATCGCTCGTTTAGTATCTTCTATAAAGGAGGGCTGTTGAAGCACGGGTTGGGAGATTTGTTGAGGTGGCTTATTAACGGTGTGGGCTATTTCTTTATTATTGGTTGTCTCTACTTTTGTCTGTCCTGTAAGAATGGAACTGTAACTGATGCCTGGCTTAACTATTTTGTTAATGCTTTGTAATTTTCTCTCCCGTTCTATTTTAGAAAACTAGAAAAAAATTAGGATGGGTGTGCCATAATTATAACATATTTAAAAAAATTAAATATGATTAAAATTAGACTTTTTATTTTTTTTGGATATGACGCACCAAGAAATAAATTATACCAAAATTGTATATGGTGCAAAATGGTGTTAGAAAGCTATAAAAAAAGTTTGGTAGTTGTGCCTCAAACATAACCTACCAATAGTAGTCATTGAAAAATGTTTTAATTTTTTTTCTAAGGTTATGTCAATTCATCAAGTCTGGAATTTTTTTAAATCAGAGACCTTAGTTATATGTACGTCCTGAATAAATTTCAATAAAATCAAAGTAGTCGTTCTCAAGTTATGAATTTTTGAAAAAATTTGTTTATTTAACGATTACTCCCTGGGGATGAATTTTTAAGGGTTGAAAATTGCTGTGATAAGTACTCACATAGGTACTAATTTAACAAAAAAAAGCGAGCATGATCGGAGCTAAGGCCGCTGGATCATACTTATCCTCCTATAGCCTTTGATTGGTTAGTAGCATTTAACTGGTGGGGATAGGAGAAGTTTCATTATGAGAGATGACCATGTTACATTTTGAGAGAGGTTTCACTTTGAGAGGTTACATTATGAGAGATTCGACTGTATGTATATCGGTAAGCTTCTGTTTTCTTTTATAGATTTTTGAGTCGCGAATTTTTTAATATTGACAAACTCTACTTCTGCAATTTTTTTTTTCTTTCAGGGCGGAAAGAACCTCTTCCGGATCGAAGTCTCCTTCGAGGTTTTTTAGTAGGACTGTTTGTCCTTTTTCTATTTTTGGTGTGTCTGTAAAGTATTCGATATTTTTTGTTTTCAGCAAGCTACATATAGATTTGAATTCAGCTATGGTGTCGACGTATAGGAGGCGTTTGTTTTTCCCTACTCTTTTAATATGAAAATTGGTCTTACTGTTTTTCTTGAGTGCTTCAATTGTTGTCCTGGCTGGGGTTTTCAGCACGTTGATTGGCGGTGGTCTGCCCTCCTTCGGTTTCGTCTCCTGGTCGTCCGTTGGTTTGATAAGCCTTGCCCTTTTGTTCGCCGGTTCGATAGTCGTAGATCTTGTTGGCACTGCGGGTCCTGGCGGCGTCCTCTTCTTGATGTTCTCCGCTCGTTTGGGTTTAGGGAGGTCCTCCTTAGCCTCTTCCTTCTGTTCTAATATGGTCACTTCTTCGACCTCTAACACCTCGAATTTGTTGTGCGTTTTTATGCTAGCTTTGCGCGCCGGAGCTTTTTTGGGGGGGTTGGACTTCTTTTCTGCCTCCTCCAGCCGTTTGGTCAAATTCTCAATCGTTCGATTGAGGTTCTGGATCATGTTCAGCAGTTCTTGGTACGATGGCATTTGCCCCGACGAGTTGTCGGATTTCGTGGCTTCTGTTGCAGCTACTTCCTTGGTGGACTTAGTCATTTTCATTTGCTTCATATCGGCTGTAGGTTTTCTCCTGACCAGGTTGGGCGGAGGATTCAGTCGCTTTACTGGGTTTTTAGTGTTAATACAGTATCTCGTTATTTTAGATAACACGAAGTTATCTGCATTAATAATTTCTTTTATGCAATTATGGACACTAGTGGCTGTCTACTTGTCGGAATGGGTTTATTTAGGATAACATTCCTATCCACTGGCCTATTGTTCACACTGTTTGTACTTTTCTCACATTTATCGTCTGCTGCTGCACACTTCACTGGGGTATGGGCCCCTAGTTTCACTACAGAATTCACGGAATGTGAATTCACGTGTGATAAATAAGTTGACGGTCTCACTCTTTGCACTGTGACACGGGAGTTTTCGGTTTGAGGTACTCTTACTACCTGTGCGGGAGGAGCGCTCGATGACACGACCCTCACTCGACAAAGGTTCAAGTAAGAATGCGCCAAATCGCTCAATTGAAAAAGCTTTAAAAATTCTTGCAGATGCGGAACCATCAGAGTTCACAATTGATTTAATTAATTCGATTCTCTATATTAACATGTAATTGCTTCGTGGTAGAAACACTGAAAGTCACAAAATTAACATACTGTAATTGAAGAATAAGGAAATAATAACTGGATCATGGCGTTTCACATCGAAATGCGTCGCGCTAATCGGTTTTCGATTTTTTTCACAATGACGCAGGCGGTTTAAAAATCTGAAAAAATTGGAGATAACAATCATGAGTGTTGGTTTGTTACTGTAATTTGCAAAAAGTTGTCACTCGAAGATTTCGATACGAAATCTACTTTTTTCCGTTTGCTCATTTGTTACACTTAGGTTCTTCTATGGGAAAATCTGAAAAAAATCTCAAACATGTATGGTACCGTGTAGAATATGTCAGAATTTTTTCGAATTTTTTGCACCTCAATAAATAGGCAAAATGGGACAAAAACCCGTTTTTTAAATTTTCCCCATAACTACCCTTCCGGTCAAGATACAGGGTTAAAAATTTGTACACAATGATTGCCGAGCATTATCTATCGAATGAGACCACCCCCATTGAAATCGGTTGAAGGGCACTTTTGACCACCTTATCCTGCTATAACCTTTGATTAAATTGAATAATTTCGTATGTACGTCATTTTATGTAACTTATATAACATTTGATTTGCAATGATTCATATACATTCATATACAAAACGTTTATAAATAATAACTCATAAGATCAAAACTACATACATATTTAAAAACTATTGGCATAAATATTTCTAATTGTACTTTAAAATGTAAATAAATTCCGTGGGATTTGGAGCAAGTGTAAGTAATTTAACCTTATGTACTCAAACGGCATTTTTAATCGGTAGAAGTATTCTCATACAGAGTCTATGACGAATTGCAGTTATTATGAATCGGACATTCTTCCAAAATATGAAAAAAATCACTTCTCTCGTGGAAGTATGACTTTAATAGTAAGAAATAAATTCCAGTGTTCCTAAACTTTTATATGTATTTTGTAACAAATCAGTTGCCTCATTCTAAAGAAGTAGGTGCAAATATGAAACATAGGAAGATAAGTCTCAGAATTGAGAAGAAATGATGTTTAACTTTGAGTTAACATTGGTGAGTTCTGTGAAGATTGACACTGAATTTTTAGACGCAACCCAATTTTTTTTATTGTATGCTTTTCTTGCTAACATTCTGATATTTCCAAAACGCTTTTAAAGCGCTATCCTTGCAGGAATCGTTGCTCAATTGAAAATAAGCGAATAAAGTTGGCGTCCTATCGACATCATGTAAACCACGAGTAGATGGCTCAATTCGGCTTTGTACATCTTGATGACTCTTGAAAGTGCCGGTTTTCAGGATTGTGCGCTACATTTAAGGGGGGAAATAGGTGTAGAGGTCTCAAAAAATAATTTTTTTTTTCATAATTCGATTCTACAACTATTCAATAACATAGCCTGAAAATTTCAAAGCAAAATTCGAAGCCGTTTAAAAGTTATAAGCATTTGAGCGAGCGTTCTTCGGTCGACCGTCAGGAGCATTCGAAATGTATTTCGATGGTGACTCAAAAACATTTACGGCAGTGCTTAAATTGAATCCTTATGGCGATGAATTGACAGTCGCAAAGAACGAATGCATAGGCCACGTACAAAAATGAATGGGAACGCGTCTTCGAAGTGTAAAGAAAGACAACAAATTGGGAGGTAGGGGAAAGTTGACAGAAGCTTTAGTGAAAAAATTAAGTACATACTACGGCTGGGCGATTAGAAAAAATATTAATAGCGTCGAAGACATGAAAAAGGCAATAATGGCTACGTATGATCACATGACATCAACTGACGACGATCCGAATCATGACAATTGTCCAGTGGGCGCAGACAGCTGGTGTAAATGGAAAGAGGCTGAAGCTCTTGGAACAGAGCCTCCTGCGCATCCAAAACCACTGCATGATGATGTTCAAAAACCAGTCCTACCAATTTACAAAGAACTTTCCAAGGATGATTTACTCGAGAGATGTTTAGGCGGGCATACACAAAATGCTAATGAAAGTTTTAATTCAACCGTTTGACGATTGGATCCCAAACATTTAAACTCTGGTTTAAGAATAGTTGAGGTCGCCGCATATTTGGCTGCATGCTTATTTAATGAAGGAAGTTCCAGTATTTTATCTGTTATGAACGAGCTTAACATTGTCGTGGGTAACCGAAGCTACAATTTGGCCCAAGAAGTAGATGATCGACGCATAATCCGACAAAATCGACGCAGCTCCATGAGTAGTAAAGAAGCTCGAGAAGCTCGAAAAGAAAAGCACAGAGCTGAAAATGATACATATGAAGCTGATGAAGGACTGCAATATGGTGCTGGAATAGCTGATTAATTCATAAGATGTTTAAATTGATTCATTACTGCCTTAAATTTACCTTCACTGCCACTCTTGTTTTCAAACGCGTTTTTCTCGATATTACTTTTTTCGAATTTGTGTACACTCTAGCGCGAAGAGTTTTTGATCAATCCTTATCAAATTTAGCACACATTTTCTTTATATATATACCTTCTATTTGAACTAAAAACATAAACAATATTTTCATTTTTACTATCTTTTAATTGCACAAAACAGAACAAAAAAGCGGTCTAAAATCGTACTTAATTTTCACAGTCTAAAAAGAAATAGAAATTTTCAATTTTTTTGTGATAATTTTAGTTAAAATAGAAGAGACACTTATGAAAAAATAAATCTTCTAAAAAAATTGTACTCGGATAAAAATTGTGACCTCCAGGATGTACACAAACTGCCGATGCGGGTGGTGACTTATAATGTGCAGCAGGTGATATCTCCGGGATTTTTCAAGAAAAATGTTTGAAACTGTCAGCAAATGTTCTTCAATATATCTATAAAATAACCTCAAAATCTTAATAAAATGTATCTATTTGTTATATGTTAAAAAAATTCATGAAAATTACTCTAAATACGCTGTTCTACACCTATTTCCCTCCTTAAATACATATTATTATATGGATGTGTCAAGATAATGCGTTTTGAAATTTTCGTTGACCTTCTTTAGAATATCAGGAAAGACAGTTAGACATCATTTATTATCTTTTGCCTCGATTTCATCATATTTTTAACTTGGTGTGTGTGTGTGGCGGCAAGTTATTTGCTCTACGAGACCCCAACAGAAAGAAAGCTGTTCGCGGGGTAATCTGACGAGATTTGCGGCTAGAATGTTCACCCTCCACAACCAATGACTAATCCATCTATTTCCAAAATTTGCATTTTACAGCCGATGTGTAGTGTGGAGGTGCGTTATCATTCTAGTACAACATGCTTCTCGCAGTTTGTTCCAAATTATTAAAAATTCGTTTACAAGTACTTGTAAAATTGTATCAATTTATCTTCATTTACTATTTTAAAAAATAAATACGAAAGAATAAAATAACAAATAAAAGGAGTATTGGTTCTGCAATCGCTCTGCAACCGTCTAATTGTAAGATCAAGCGAAAATTGTCAACTATTTTTATATACCCTAGTACCGGTTAAGCCACGGCGGCACATCAGGTTCGTCTGTTTAAAAATTAATGACATTCTATGTCAATATAATACATATGGTGGTGCTTTAACTTAACGCATTACATGCCGGATAAATATCAGGCATAAAATTTATTATACTTGATAATGTTGCCAGTTAAACTAATATCAAAGGGTCTAGCCGAATAAGGGGGTCAAAAGTGCCCTTGAGCCGATTTGATTCGACGATGGGTCATTCGATAGGTGATGATGAAAAACCATTGCACACAAATTTTTAATCCGATACTTTCACCGGGAGGGTAGCTATTGGGTAAAATTGAAAAATCAGTTTTTGCCTCATTTTCCTCAATTAATGTGGTGCAAAAATTCCAAAAAAATTCTAACACATTCTAAACATGAATGTACACGTTAGGGATTTTTTTCAGATTTTTCCTTTGCAAGTTCCACTCACGAAAAATGAAATATCAAAAAAAAATTTTTAAACATCTATTTCGAATTGAAATCTTCCGAGCACAACTTTTTCCTTTTTACAGTAGTTGCATAATGTTATCATTGTTATACCCTAATTTTTTCAGATTTTTTGAGTACGGTGCATCACGGTCGGAAAAATCAAAAACCGATTTCTGGGACACATTTTGGGCTGAAACTCGCCCATTATCTGCCATTTTTGCATGATTTTAATACAGTATGTTCATATTGTGACCTTCAATGTTTCTGCATAGAAATATGTAGATGTTAAAGAACAATATCGGGATAATTAAATAAATTGCTGATTGTATGGTAGTTATAACCTAGAATTTTAACCGTTCTTTCAAAAGCATTAATGGCGCAGTGGCTATGGTGTCTGCCTGTGGAATCGCTGGACACTTTTTTGTCGCGGGTTCGAATCTCCATGTGGGACTTAAGTTTTTTCTGTAATTTTTTTTTTTATTAAAGACAACAATATTCAGTAGTAACTTTAAAATGTGTCAGAGATATTTGGATGCCTTTCAACAATATAAAACCTATAGAAAAATAATCGTAAAACATGCTTTTCTTACAATTAGACATGCAACGTTTTGCAATTATAAGTATTCTCATACATTTTATATTGTTCATAGATATTGATTTATTGCAATGTATGAAAATATATTTTAAGTATGAAAGAAATATAAAATTCAATGTACAGAATGTAAAAAAGTACTTGTAGTTAGCTTCATCAGGGCTTCAAGGAAAACTCCGATACTGAAGAAAGTATCAGTTGGGACCCTAACTCATACCTATGCCCTTGAAGCTTGATTTTTCCTTGAAGCCCTGATGAAGCTAGCTGCAATGCTGGCGAAACGTCGCGCGTCGCGACGCGTCGGAATAATCCACAACTTGAACGCGGCTCCTACCCGGAAGCCAATCTCATTTCTAATCATTCTGGCCGCGAAAGCCTCAAGACAAGTACTTGTAATTGTAAATCGTGACATGACTGGAAAGAATCGGTGAAGAAAAAAGTATACTGTTTAATTATTTTTAGAAGTATCTGTGAAACATTTTAAAGCTACTATTGAATATTGTTATGTCTTTAATAAAAAAAAAAAAGGCAGAAAAAAACTTAAGTCCCACATGGAGATTCGAACCCGCGACAAAAAAGTGTCCAGCGATTCCACAGGCAGACACCATAGCCACTGCGCCATTAATGCTTTTGAAAGAACGGTTAAAATTCTAGGTTATAACTACCATACAATCAGCAATTTATTTAATTATCCCGATATTGTTCTTTAACATCTACATGTTTCTATGCAGAAACATTGAAGGTCACAATATGAACATACTGTATTAAAATCATGCAAGAATGGCAGATAATGGGCGAGTTTCAGCCCAAAATGTGTCCCAGAAATCGGTTTTTGATTTTTCCGACCGTGATGCACCGTACTCAAAAAATCTGAAAAAATTAGGGTATAACAATGATAACATTATGCAACTACTGTAAAAAGGAAAATGTTGTGCTCGGAAGATTTCAATTCGAAATCGATGTTTAAAATTTTTTTTTTGGTTTTTCATTTTTCGTGAGTGGAACTTGCAAAGGAAAAATCTGAAAAAATCCCTAACGTGTACATTCATGTTTAGAATGTGTTAGAATATTTTTGGAATTTTTGCACCACATTAATTGAGGAAAATGAGGCAAAAACTGATTTTTCGATTTTACCCAATAACTACCCTCCCGGTGAAAGTATCGGATTAAAAATTTGTGTGCAATGGTTTTTCATCATCACCTATCGAATGACCCATCGTCGAATCAAATCGGCTCAAGGGCACTTTTGACCCCCTTATTCGGCTAGACCCTTTAAATGCATTAAATAATGCACAATTTAAACAAAATGATACTGTCTTCTCTGTCCACTTCGCCGTTAACTTCAAGACAGAATGACAGATATTGATCGATAAAATGTACAATAATATATTTGAAATACAGCGCAATCGCGGGACCATCGTGCAATGTGTTAATAACGTCTAAACACTATCAGCAAGAATATACAATAAAAAAACGTAGAGCTCCATTTAAAAATTCAATGACGTGCTTCACACACTCTAACTGAACATTCTGTATGTACTTGAAATTAAAATTATTGTACTGTAACTTCTTATATTTATAAATAGTTTCAATTTGCCAAGTACATTAATTGTACAGTTTCTTAAGTGCAAAACGTTAACACTTATAAATTATTTTAAAAAATTGTTAAATTTTGATTATTTTTTTAGTAATTAGAAAATTCACATACCCCATTTCTAAAAAGATTTTTCTGAATTCGTTTCGAACTTTTAAGAGTGGATGCAAATGACCAACTTCAAGAGCAGAACCAAGTGCTGAAAAATTGTATGGTTTGAATGTCATCTGCTTCCATGACCCACTCATTAATAAATCAGAAGTCAATTCTGTTTCCAATTTCTCTATTTTCCTTGAAAAATTTGGGCCCTTTTCTAATTGAACGATCTTAGTAACTCTGTCAACAAAATAGATGATTATACATTAATTATGTAAATACTTTATGTTAAAATCATTGTTTTTTACATGTTTGATATCTGTATTATAAATCTGGGTAAATATAGCGCATTTATAAATTTTATAAACGTTACAAATATATTTTTCAACATAATAGCAACAGGGTGAAAAGAATACAAAAATTGCTTTCTATTAAATACATTATTCAGGGAAGTGGCTGCATCCATAATTTATTTAATTAATTTTTAGTAGTAAAGTAGAAAATCATAATAATAATTTTCTCATATTTCATTTTACCTAAAAATTTAAATGGTTTCCTGAAATAATTCTTTTAATAAGAGAACTAAACGTATCTTTGGATTTTGTGTTTTTTGACACAAACTGTTATTATTTGATGATTAACATTCTCTCGCATAGATTATTAGAATCCTATTTGCAATGAAATCAGCTGTGTTTTGGAAGAAGTCTATTTCGGCCGGATGGTCCCTCACGGAGGGATAAAAAGTTAAATACGAAATAAAGACCATCGTCAAAAATCGAAAAATTCCAAAAACACGTATTTGTTAATTTGGACCATAGTTCGCGTATATAGATTTATTTGATTAGGAGATAATGTTTATTGGGAAATATTAACGGAAAAAATACATGTTTTAATATATCTTTTAAACAAATAATTTTTTTGCCATATTTCTTAAGTAGTTCAAGTAATATAACAACTGAGATATTAGCAATTCTCCCAAGTGCATCGGACCCTATTTCTTAAGTAGTTAAATTCATCGGATCGACAAAAAAAATGAACTTGAAAAACGCACAATCTGAGAAAAAATTATATTTTTATGACCATTGGTTACGGAGATATTCCCAAACACGGGTTTCCTACCCTCAACTTTGGGGGATATTTTAACCCCTTCAGAGTGGATGGTTGCCGATAAAAAAAATATTCTCATTGTATTATTGAAATGAAAAGAAAAGAAAAAACAGTCTTCAGTTTTCAACGATAATGGAAGTTGTATTAGTTGGTATACACTAGGGTGGTCCTTATTTTTCAACTTTTCATTTTTTCTGGTCTTACCCTTTTACATTATGACACCTAATGAAAAAATGATATGTGCCAAATTTCAGCGAAATCGGACAACGGGAACATGTGCCGCATCTGTGACAAAGTTTTAACATTTAACCGCTTTTGCTTGATAGACGTGCAGCGCACGTCGTAATGCTTTTGTCTCAAAATCGCCAACGACGGTACACGTCGGTTCCAGGTTGTTTGGAAAAAAAGTTGTTGTTTAGGTGTAATTTATAACCTTCAGGTTACGAGAGTCATAGCGTGTCATCATTTTTATGTATTTTCGCAGCCGTGCAGAGCGGGCCTATTTGGCAAAAACCCATTGATGACCGCACGGTTGCACGTGGCCACCCGATTTGCACGGCATGTTCTTGCAAGCTATATTTATGACATATGCCAGCAGCGGGCGATTATTGCACGCCCGAGCCGTCCTTCGAGAAACACCGCCTCATTCACCCAAACATACAGCCGAGATGTCACTGATTCACAAACACTCTGTAGGCGTCACGCTCGTGCCTATTGGCACTGGCGTGGTGTCGCATTTGGGGCGACATTCGTAGTTAATCGCTCGCGCTGGAAAGACGTGCCTCGCGCGTCAGTCGCGGAGATCAGAACAACGTGTGTGGCACGTGAACTCACAATACATATTTGTTGAGCAACAGTTTCAGATGGCACTACGTCGCATGGACCGCAGCGGCCGCGACGGCAACAATGTATTCTTTAATACCAGGAAGCCTAGCGTTCTAGTATCGGATAGTTATTTTTAACAATTTGCGCTACTAATTAATTTACAAATGTGCTTATTGGAACGCAATACTATATTTGTGCCGTAAGACTTAATGAAGTGGTCGATTTCGGCAAAACCATCGCCAGAAGTTCAAAAACATTAAAATATATTAATTGTACTTGATTTAAAACATATCTGAGGATACTTTTTCACTAACAATACTATTGTCTTATCTCTCATATCGATTGTCTCTCATTGTCTCATCTGAAACTGTTCCTCAACAAATATTGTGAGTCGACGTGCCACGCACGTCGTTCTGATCTCCGCGACTGACGCGCGAGGCATGTCTTTCCAGCGCGAGCGATTAACTACGAATGTCGCCCCAAATGCGGCACTACGCCAGTGTCAATAGGCACGAGCGTGACGCCGACAAAGTGGTTGTGAATCAGTGACATCTCGGCTGTATGAATCGGTGAATGAGGCGGTGTTTCTCGAAGGACGGCTCGGGCGTGCAATAATCGCCCGCCGCTGACATATATTATAAATTTAGCGTTTCCTAAATTCACGTCAATCTCGTAGTTCAAGGCCTCTAACCTCTGCCTGGGCCTTCATCGGGTTTTGGCAAGTACCAATGGAAGCCTTGCATTTTTTGGTTACCACCCACAAAGCCCAGGCAGAATCAATAACATTTAATCGCAGGCCCAACTTCCTTCCTCCTAGCATGTTACCAACAATAAGTCCTCCTCCCACGGTATGTCGACGGAGAAGGGGTTTTTGAAAAAATTGATAAAGGGAACGGAGACCAGGCCGGAGGAGCATTACATTTTTTAATACCATTCACTACATACTTCGCGCTTGTTATATTTTTTTACTTGTTATTTTTTGTTAAATCTTCATTGTTATCTTGAAGCACACGAGTCAACATAAAAACTACTGCTTCTCCTTTAGTTCTTACTGAGAGCTGTAACTTTGTGTTTCAAAGAGCAACATCAATTGAAATAGTAAAAATATGGAAACTAGAAGTGCTGATGAAATATATCTATTACGCCATAGTGAAAGTCAAATTATTGGAACGAAGCTTCTTGGTAATGGTCAAGCTTTACGTGTACTCTTTTACAACTTACGTAAAATAAATTTAGACCTCCGATCGAGTGCCGCGATTGTAACAAAGGAGGTGGAAGTCTTTTGGGATAAGGCACATATTCCCGAAATACATACACACAATAGCATTAAAAAACTAATAGGATTATATCAGAATTGGCGAAAGTTACAACGCTCTAACAAACGCGAATAAATCAACTTTATTATTCAATATAACAATATTGAAATCGGTATATATAATAAAAATGGTAAAACTTCTCCTTAAATGCGGCACGTGTTCCTGATATCCGATCTCGTTGAAATTTTGGGAACATAGTTTTCTTATCACAAGTCAAAATTTGAGAGGGTAAGACAAAACAAAACTGAGAAAAATTATTTTACCCCTATAGCTAAGGACCACCCTAGTATATACACACAGAGCCATGTATTACCATACCACATATTACATCCGCATGTAGAATGTGTAGAAGCTATGAAAAAGTAAAATACACTTTCAAATTCCCTATTACATGGAATTCATTACTTTTTACAAAATTATATTAAAATGTAAGGTAGTAATATTTTGTTCCTATATGTGTATTATATGTACAAAATACTTTTAAAATATATATAACTTACGATTCTTGAAGAAGCTTTCTCTTTTTATAATCATTCTTAAGTTGTACTGATAAATTTGACAAATTTCGTAAATCATTTTGAGTAGTATCTATAATTACTGGTACTTTCTTCTTTATAATAGGTGTACCAGAAGATTTATCAAGCTCTATCCAACCAGCAACTAATGCTTTGGAAAATCCAACTTTTGCAAAAGGTATTGATTGCATAATTTCAGACTGACGGATTCCACCATCAGGAATGGCATGGTAAATTGCTGCTTCATGACTACCATGTTCTATTACATGTTGCCCTTCTGATGTAACTTCCCATTTTTTTTCACTTATTTGCTTTGTTGTAATTAACTATAAAATAACATTGCATTCAATTAATTATAATATTTGCAAAAATAAAATATGCTACATGATGGAAGAGATGCATAGAATATTGACAGATGTTGATGATATGCTTTACTCTTCTAATTTTTAAAGTGGAAAAAAGCTCCTTGGTCATAAGTTTATAAGTACTTGTCCCTTTCTTAATGAATTGCAGGCTGGACACATTTTATTTATTTTTACTATTTCTGGTAAATTGAACAATTTTCTATTAAAACAACATTGTTATCAAATAGAAAAAAATAATTAAAACAAAAGTAGATACTGTGCATATCTATTACAACCTGATGGTCTTATTAAAATAGTGAAGATGTATTTAAATAAAAGTTATATATTGTCCTTTTTCCAGTAATGGAAAGGAACTATAATTCCATAGTGCAGTATTTGTTATAAGAATATACTGATCTGACATACTCAAAATTTCTTAGGACCAATTAAAAATGAAACATACTTTATTCTGTCTTTATACTTTAATGTGTTACACTCTATGTTATAATTAGACTCCGGATGTTTATGCATTTATGACAAAATGAATACGGCTAACATACACAAAACGAACATAATATAAAAATATATCCGAAATATCGAAAGTATGGTATTCGTTGTAACATTTATCGAGTGCAACAAATCCCTAAATAGGTTCTCTTGTCTTAACTGCATTTGTTGAATTTGAAATTTGCATAAACATCCGGAGTCTAGTTATAATCTATTTTAAAGCAGTGTATTTTAGTTTTAAGTAATATTGATGAAAGACAAAATTGATAAAATTCAAATGTTTATATGGTATTTGTTAACATACTTAGTACAGCATTTTTTAATCTATTGATTATCAATAATAAAAGGTAAAATGGCATAGAATGATATAAAGGAAAAACAAATACTCGTCTGTCAAAAGGGAAACACTTATCACTGACTGGAAAAATAAAGATGCAATAATAAAATCTTTGCAAAGTGAAACAGTTTTCCTTTGTAATTTTAATCCCTTTAATCGATAGTCAATAATGTTAAAGATTTTAATGTATTGTTACAGCGTAGTCTCATCAGGTTATTAATTATTTAGATCACAGAAAAATTATCTTTAAGATGAAACTTATAATTTCTTTAAGCAAGTAAAATTTGTTGTAAAACAAGTGCTCACTGAACATTGGTATTCTAAGGAGCAACAAAATCATAGGTTGTGTTTCTGATTATTTAAGATAATAATATTTGTTAAGTCAAACCATTTCATTAAGATGTGAAAAAAAGAAAATATGGTATAAATAAAATTATTTCAAATGTAAAGCATTACCAACTACCCAACTGTCGCGGGTTCGCGTCCCGGAAGGTATATTTTTTTTTCTTTTTTTTTAATCTGTAAATGCATAAAAATAATCAATAATCATTTTTAACAGCTATTGCGATAATCGTAAATGCATAAAAAATGTATATCGTATAGAAAATAGTTTTAGAGCATATCTGTTGTTTTGCCCGCTCTCTCTAGCAATATGTTATCCCATGGTTACGGATATTTTTAAACGTTTAAATTACGGAAATGTTAACTTATTATGGTATATAAAAATGTATATTCGGCACCAAAGATCACAACACTTGCACTAACAGAGTATATGCACGTTTTTTATGCATTTAGGATTATCGCAATAGCTGTTAAAAATGATTATTGATTATTTTTATGCATTTACAGATTAAAAAAAAAAGAAAAAAAAATATACCTTCCGGGACGCGAACCCGCGACAAAAAGTTCATAGCGGTTCCAGAGCAGACACTCTAGACGCGTCGCCACTGCTGCTGTTGAAAGAACGTTCAAAATTATGGTACATAATGTAACACATAGTTTACAGATAAGTGAGTTATCTCAATTCCTTTTATTGTTATGAAATTATCTGTAATGGTAAAACATTAAAAACCACAAAATGAACATACTCTATGAAAATAATGGAAAAATAACAATTACTTCTTGCGTTTTAGATCAAAATACGTCCCGAAAATCGGTTTTCGATTTTTTTCATAATGACGCAGGTGGTTTAAAAATCTGAAAAAAATTGGGGATAACAATCGTAGGTGTTAGATTGTTACTATATAAAACAAAAAGTTGTACCTCGAAGATTTCGATACGAAATCTTCTTTTTTCCGTTTTTTTTTACTTTGCCCATTTTTCACGCTTAGGTACTTCGACGGAAAAATCTGAAAAAATTCTCCAACATGTCCGGTACCGTGTAGAATATGCCAGAATTTTTTCGGATTTTTTACACCTCAATAAATGGGGGAAAAGGGCCAAAAACCTGTTTTTTTAATTTTCCCCATAACTACCCTTCCGATCAAGATAAAGGGTTAAAATTTGGTACACAATGATCGCCGAGCATTATCTATCGAATGAGACTACCCCCATTGAAATCGGTTCAAGGGCACTTTTGACCACCTTATCCTGCTATACCCTTTCAGCGAAATCGGATAACGGAAACCCCGTGCCGCATCTGTGACAAAGTTTCAACATTTAACCGCATGCGCTTGAAAGATGTGCAGCGCACGTCGTAATGTTTTTATCTCAAAATCGCCAACGACGGTACACGTAGGTTCCAGGCTGTTTGGAAAGAAAGTTGTTGTTTAGGTAGAATTTATAACCTGGGTAATGTTACGGGAGTCATAGCGTGTCATAATTTTTATCTATTTTCGCAGTCATGCAGAGCGGGCTATTTGGCAAAAATCCATTGATAACCGCAGGGTTGCACGTAGCCACCAGATTTGCACGGTATGTTCTTGCAAGGTAAATTTATGACACATGACTTAATCCAGACATATGTTATAAATTTAGCGTTTCCTAAATCCACGTCAATCTCGTAGTTTAAGGCCCTCACCCTCTGCCTAGGCCTTCGACGGATTTTGGCAAGTATCAATGCAAACCTTGCATTTTTTTATTACCACCCACGAAATACAGGCAGAATCAATAACATTTGATCGCGGCCTAACTTCTTTCCTCATAGTATGTTACTAACAATAAGTCCTCCTCCCAGGGTATGTCGACGGAGGAAGGGGTTTTTGAAAAAACTGATAAAGGGAGTGGAGAGACCACACCAGAGGAGCATCACATTTTTTAATATCATTCACTACATAGTTCGCGCTCGTTATATCTTTTTACTTCTTACTTTTGTTAAATCTTCATTGTTACCTTGAAGCACACAAGGCAATATAAACACTAGTGGTTCTCCTGTAGGTCTTACTGGGAGCTGATAGTTCGTGTTTCGAAGAGCAGCATCAATTGAAATAGTAAGAATATGGAAACTGTAAGTGTTGATGAAATATATCTATTAGGCCATAGCGAAAATCAAATTATTGGAACGAAGATTGCTATTAATGGTCAAGCTTTGCGTGTGCTCTTTTACAACTTATGTTATATAAACTTAGACCTTCGCCCGAGTACCGCGATTGTAATAAAGGAGGTGGAAGTCTTTTGGGATAAGACACGTATTCCAGAAAGCCAAACATACAATAGTATTAAAAAACTAAAACTTACGATGCTCTAACAAACGTCAAAGTGAGTTGCAAAAAAAGAGAGAACAAGAATTTCTTGAGTGGACGATCTTTTTGACATCGCTCATGAAGATGCATTAAATAGTATCAATATTGAAGAAGACAGAGTTTTCCTTTTAAATCAAAGGAAAAAGGGTAGAGAAGGTTCAATGATAGGAACGGATATGAGTTTAATGAAAAGGGTGCTCCAGAGAGCAATTAGAATAGAAAAAGAAGAGTCACGGAAGAAATGACATGGTGCACATTCCAGAATGTGCAATTCTGGCCTTATTTAGTATATAATTATCATATGACATAAAGAAGCGTATGCTGCAGAATTTGAAATCGAATAAAACTGGAACTCCTTATAAAAGGATTACTTTAAAAGATGTAAAAGACTATATTAATATTGGCATAGAAAATTTTATTTCAACACAAAGTCATAATTGTTTTTCTACGTTTAATATTTGTACAGATATTTTACAAAAAGACCCTTCAGTTTGGGACTGCTATGAAACTTATAAAGATGCGTTACAAATAATAATGAATTAAGAAGTTGTGAATGAGACTGCGGAACGTGGAGTGAAGCTGATTACCGATTATAATAGCTTGCTTACGAAAAATGAAAGTGATAAATAATTACTTTTTCAAGTAGTAGAAGATTATTGTCAGTGTTACCCCCATACAAATCAATCAACCATAATGAAAGACTTGTTAATCTATTGACTTGTATCCATTAATTTATAACTTTTACATTAAATAGTTATCGATGTAGCTTAAATAATACGATGTAGATAGAAAAAATATTTTCTTAGAATATTTTAAGGACTACTTTAAAACTATAAATGACATTTATATTGATATCGGTGTAAATAATAAAAATTGTAAAAGTTCTCATTAAATGCGGCACGTGTTCCTGATATCCGATCTCGCTGAAATTTTGGGAACATAGTTTTCTTATCACAAGTCAAAATTTGAGAAGGTAAGAAAAAACAAAACTGAGAAAAATTCTTTTACCTCTATATCTAAGGACCACCCTAGTGTGCACATATCATAATATTTTTGAGGTTACGGAACACTAAATTCTATTCATCAATACGCTTTAATAATATTCCTATATCCGTTAAATTTACAAATTATGATAGTAACTAAATAGTAATCAATTTTAAAAAACATATTAAAATTAACTTTTAAAATCTTCACTTACACCAGCAGCTGTTTCAAGACTTTTGATAGCTCCAATAATTTTTTGATGATCTTCATTAAAAATATTTGACAACTCTATTGAGCTTACTTTCTCATTGTCACATAATAAATCTAAAATTTTGTCAGCTAATTCATTTGCCATTTTGACAAAAACAAATTTTTCATTCGTGGCTAACCGGGCTACTCTTAACCGGTGCAAAATCACGTGGAATACTGATGTCGAAGGTGACTTATATTGATATGCACGATACTGATACTTTGAAAATGATTATAAAAAATATTTATTATGTTCATTTCAATTAAATTAATGATTCTCTAGTAAAGACCTTGTACATTTATGAAAATTAAGGATAATGGTGATAATATTGATATAAAAACTAATGATAGGTATGTACAGATCAGGCCCGTGAAACTCTTATGGGACAACTCGGTCGTCGATTCGCAGCGCCACCTGTTATCCGGGGATAAGAACTAACCCTATATCTTCGATTATATTCTATGGCCAACAAGCTATGCCGGCAATGATGATGGCGCAAATTACGAAATATAATAAATTATAAAGAACATTAAAAAAATAAAGGTTTTGTGTAATCCCTTCTGTTCCTAGTTCCCATCTAAACGTAGTTTAGCGTAAAAGATGCAGGGAAACGCGTGAAATTTACTCTTCCTCTACTTTTACTCTATCATTACTCTTACTCTTACTCTTGTTTTACTCTCGCCTCACTGTGGCCTATTCTAGCTATTAGTTTGCTTAATTTTACTCGATTCTACTTGACCTCACCCTTATTGCATTATTACACCACATATTGGCTTCATTTTTCGTTATATTCTTACTTTACTCCGGCATTACTCTTGCCTTACTCCCGACTTACTCCCGCTCCATTCAGCCCTATTCTAACTGCTATTTTACTTGTTTTCAATTGATTTTAGTCCACTTTACCATTATTTCGTCGTTATGTTTCATATTAACTGTGTTTTTAGTGTATTTCACTTTTACTCCCGCTTTACTCTTGCCTTACTCTCGATTTACTCCCGACTTACTCCCGCTCTTTTCAGCACTATTCTAACTGTTATTTTACTTGTTTTTGATTAATTTTAGTCCGCCTTACTATTATTTCGTCGTTATATTTCATATTAACTGTGTTTTTAGTGTATTTCACTTTTACTCCCGCTTTACTCTCGATTTACTCCCGACTTACTCCCGCTCTTTTCAGCCCTGTTCTAACTGTTATTTTACTTGTTTTCAATTGATTTTAGTCCACTTTACTATTATTTCGTCGTTATGTTTCATATTAACTGTGTTTTTAGTGTATTTCACTTTTACTCCCGCTTTACTCTTGCCTTACTCTCGATTTACTCCCGACTTACTCCCGCTCTTTTCAGCACTATTCTAACTGTTATTTTACTTGTTTTTGATTAATTTTAGTCCGCCTTACTATTATTTCGTCGTTATATTTCATATTAACTGAGTTTTTAGTGTATTTCACTTTTACTCCCGTTTTACTCTCGATTTACTCCCGACTTACTCCCGCTCTTTTCAGCACTATTCTAACTGTTATTTTTCTTTGTTTTTGATTAATTTTAGTCCGCCTTACTATTATTTCGTCGTTATATTTCATATTAACTGTGTTTTTAGTGTATTTCACTTTTACTCCCGCTTTACTCTCGATTTACTCCCGACTTACTCCCGCTCTTTTCAGCCCTGTTCTAACTGTTATTTTACTTGTTTTCAATTGATTTTAGTCCACTTTACTATTATTTCGTCGTTATATTTCATATTAACTGAGTTTTTAGTGTATTTCACTTTTACTCCCGCTTTACTCTCGATTTACTCCCGACTTACTCCCGCTCTTTTCAGCACTATTCTAACTGTTATTTTTCTTTGTTTTTGATTAATTTTAGTCTGCCTTACTATTATTTCGTCGTTATATTTCATATTAACTGTGTTTTTAGTGTATTTCACTTTTACTCCCGCTTTACTGTCGATTTACTCCCGACTTACTCCCGCTCTTTTCAGCCCTGTTCTAACTGTTCTTTTACTTGTTTTTGATTAATTTTAGTCCGCTTTACTATTATTTCGTCGTTATATTTCATATTAACTGTGTTTTTAGTGTATTTCACTTTTACTCCCGCTTTACTCTTGATTTACTCCCGACGTACTCCCGCTCTATTCAGCCCTATTCTAACTGTTATTTTACTTGTTTTTTACTTTAAAATGAATAGCTCAATTTTCAATTTTTTCATACTATTGTATACATTTTAGTTATTATATTTATGTATTATGCATTGTACTAGGCGTAGCGAAAAGTTCTGTCCATTTAGCGTATGTTAATGTACAATTTATCATTTTTAAAAATAATTTTCTATTATGGTGGAAGCGGACAGAACTCCTCGGCACACCTAAATGTTTCTATTACTTTTTGTTTGTATTTGTTTATTGTAAACTATTAAAAGTTTCTTATAATATATGTACACATTCTTCCCATATGTCTGTTTATTCATTTACCATCGTTTTACCTAACGCCTTTCCAATTTTTTTTTATTTTTTTATTATTATTGTTACACTTTCTGTTTGCAACTTTTGATACTTATCTTTCGTATCTTACCGATAAAATGAATGTTTAATTTAGGTTCATTGTCTCTTTAAAACTTTCGTCTCGAAGCTACTTCTGCTTTATAACACAGTTGTAGGGATACGTATTTACGCAGTCTACGCAGGCGCGATCAACTGCAGTAGGTCGATGGGGCACATAACCTCACATAACCTTAACAGAAGATACTCGAATAAATAGGTATGTTTTCTGCCTACTCAGCTTTCCGTAGAGTATCAGTACGAATTTGTTCTTAAGACGTTCTTAAGATATTGACGAAATTAATCTTGTAACGCGTATTGTTACATCTGCATCCATGCAGATTGGTAATGTGCTTCCGAGGATGCGGATCATCAACAAAAAAGGTAATATAAATCCAAATCATTCATACTGTTCTTTATACCAATACTTTTTTTACTGTGTTCTAATTTGTTTACTGTCTTCTGTTTCAGATAGCAATATGGATCAAGAAGAAGTGTTATAAACAGTTCAGTGCAGTGTAAAAGTTACAACAATCGTAAATAAGTGTTAGTAGATGTATGTGTAAGTGTATATGCAAATCGAACGACAATAAATGAATGTACATATATATTTTGCGTATTTTTTTTAACACCTAAATAAGAAAAAAAATAACTGTACGTTTAGAGGAACCGCCTATATTTGAAAGCCGCCCCCCTTGCCCCGTTCCCCTATTTAGTTCTATGATCGTGCTGCAGGTGGCGCTAGTTGCGCTGTAGTTCTTATCCCAGGATAACAGGCGGCGCGCGGCAACGGCGACCAAAAGTTTTACATTGAGTTGCACAGCCCTGGTACAGATCAGGGTAGTGTGACGTCCGGTGGACTATAGCGGTACCAACATCGAAATATTGTACTCTTATTTTTAATTTCTTTAAGTTAGTCACTAGCGCGATTTTCTCCTTCTGCACCCATCGATAGTCCACGTCAGCGCTTGCAGCGCGTGTTTCAAAGGGCCAACGGCTTTCTTAGCAATCTTCAAAAGGCCACGTAAGGGAGAAACGATGGGACGGTGGGAGAAAACGTATATAAATAGGATGCGCACCGAGCGCAGCGGACTTCTCGGACTTCTCGGACTTTTAGAATTATCCTTGTACTTTTTCAACCGGCTTTTGCCGGACCAGTATTCGTACTTTTAGAAGACTCTCTTGCAGAGGCTTCTAGGAGTTCCTCCGATTCATATTGTAAATCTAGTCTTAATCAAATAACGAAGAGACGAAGTATAACTCTTCCAACGATTCAACTACGACATTTCCAAAGAGTTACTAAGTATCAATCCAATTTCTATATCCATACTCTTAGGAGTCGATTCAATTCCAAATCAAACTCAAACTCCAATCGTATTCAGACTTTTAGCAAGTCTATTCAAGTCGAACGTATTTTGTATCTACATTTATATCGTAATATTGTAACCATTAGTTTAATCACTCTTATTTTGTAACAATATATTTTATACTTGTTTACTCAAACTCTGCATACTTTAATTGAGAAACTACCTTCTTCGATCTTCCTATTTTTACCTAAGTTCAATTCTTTAATAATCTTAAATTCAATTCTACTGCGTATGATAATCCTCACGAGCAAAATCTAAGTCAATCCACTTTACCTAGTTCCACTGTAAGCGGACGACCCGCTCGTGGAACTTCCTCATCTCTTGTAAGCGGACGACCCGCTCAGAGATCAATCCATCTTTCCCAATTCTACTGTAAGCGGACGACCCGCTCGTGGAATTTATCCGACCCTTTGCGAGAGGACGAACCTCTCCGAAATTAACCCTTCAACCGAACGTAGACTCGCTCATTGGATTTTTACGCATTTCTTAAAGAGATTTTGATGACGAGAACTAGACGCTCAGGGCGAAAGAACTTTCTTCGCCGCCTTCTCGCGCAATTATATATGCCAGCGCGCCCAGGTACTCTTCCTCTCGGAAGAGAAGAGCGAGGTGAACGATCACCTGTAATTCAGTCGCGTAAATCAGAGTCAATAGAAAAAACCATCGAGTAAGACCGCAAGAATAGGATATAAGCGCTTTATTTCCCTTCTAGGAATCACCAGCTATTCGAAAGACGCCTGTACGAATTAACCCGACAGACGTTGATGTATTCAAATTGTTCCATCACCAGCATCAATTCAGCGCCTGAGACTCGGCAACCCGCCCTACGTCGGTCAGGCAGGATTTCTACACTCCGAGATCTCTTCTCCGTTCCTCGAGGGAGCCTGCAGGAGAGAGAGAGGAAAAGAGAGAAGGAGAGAGACGAAGACACAACGAACGATAAGTCAAACTATCTTTTATTCTTTCTCGCATATTTCAAAGATTTATAACGAAACGCTTTGCAAACGGCTGGGTCCCAGCCATTTGACCGCCCAGGCGGGAAGGCAAAATACCAGCATAAATCCCGGTAACACGGTTTTGAAACGAGATCCCTATTCGAGTTTACTAGCCTAGTGATTTCAATTCTCTGCTCGTTTCACCTCTGTCGCTGGGACGTGACAGTGCAGAAGGAGAAAATCACGCTAGTGACTAACTTAAAGAAATTAAAAATAAAGAGTACAATATTTCGATGTTGGTACCGCTATAGTCCACCGGACGTCACAGTACACATTAATCATTTGTCTATAAATTCTTTACGGCATAAATTGCAGTTAGCAAAGTAATATTTAGACCAGGGGTGGCCAACCTGCGGCCCGCCTTGAACATCTTTCCGTACCGCGAGATTATCATCAGTATCATTATTATTATATTATTTATGTTTACATGTAAGAGTAATAGTAAACACAATAAGAATAACTACGTTAAATTTCAATTTTTCACTCTGAAAAAGTGACTATAGTGAGTCTGAATCTAATTTATAGGGATATATAATTTTATATGCGGCCCGCTGCGTTATGATGCATTTCCAAAGTGGCCCGCAAGATGATTTGGGTTGGCCACCCCTGATTTAGACACACATATTTAAATGTTAATAAGAAATTGGACAAATTTTCTTGTTATCTTATATCCATTCACGGTTATAAAATGTTTTCCTTGTTGCACATTTTGCTGTAATGGATATAATGCTGTGAAACTGTCTGACATAATTTTTAAATATTTTTTCTATTTGTTAGAAAATTAGAATTGTTCGTAGTAATTGAAAGTTACTTGGCCAAAATAATGTAATACATTGATACATTGGAAACATTTTTAATTAGGCAAATAAAAATGTAACAGCATATTTAAAAAAGGTTCTATACAATTTTTAAATTGTTAACAATTTATAAATCGTTTTGTTCAAGTTCTTTGCTATTGTAAAAAGTTGAAGATGCAGCATAACGACACCTCAAAGGTACTCGCTGTACTTATAAGTTATATATGGTTATATATAGTAGTATCGTATATCGTATATAGCAGTTTTTGGTCAATAGGTCACGTTATCGATATCTCATTTTGTATTGTAGATACATTCGACTTCGAAAGATTTACAAACGGTATCACAAAAATTTTGCACCGTAAGTTATCTATATGTCTTCACGTAATATCGTTTCCAAAACATTTCAAAAAAGTTTGTTTAAAAGCTTTCTACCTATTTTTAGAAATGGTCACGATGGGCGAACCTCTTACGTTAGCGAATGGTGAGTTGCTTTTAAAAAATATCCTTAATGGCATTCAAATGATAAAAAATTATTAATCATATTGAGTTGATAGAAGTTTACGAATGTAGTTTGTATCATTTGATGGGTTAGCATTGCTACAATTATTTGTCAAATATAATTGAAAACAGAAACATTAAAAGTATTTCTTACTAGTTAGGAAAATAAGAAGAGTAGTGGCAAGTAATAAATAGAAGGGGAGAGGAGAGAGGGATGCAAAGCCAAGAAACAATAAGCTAGTTGTAGCCATTGATAAGACAGAAAAAAGTGAGTTACCAATAAGAAGAATAGGTAAAGTGGAGATGCCTAACATGGGAAGTAAGATAGAGGCAAGCAGGGAATTAGAAGTGGAAGGCCACTTAAGAATGGGATAGTTGGAGAAATAGACAAAGGATGAGGTAGCTTGGAAAAAGTAATTGTAAAGACAGAATGAAAGAGTAAATATAAAGACGGAAACAAGGAAGGAGGAAGTGTATGTAATATAGAGCAGGATTGGAGTTAACTTGGCGTCAAGTACCTCCTCCAACCACTTATACTTGGTATTGCAGATGTCCTCATGTTATGTGGCAGCCTGAGCATGATGAAATCTGCACTATCAATAATGTGTCAAAGATTGCTAAGGTGCGGCTTAACCTCTCATTTTCAAACAGCTATTCTCAATGTTTCGTTTTTGGAATTCTCAAATCCAATCCCCTAATGTAAACACTCTGCATACTGGTTTCAATTGGGTTGCTTTACTTCCCACAGCTGTATGCATGAGCTTAAAAATGTTGGAAAATTCATATATATACATCCATTCTTCAGGCTTGCCATTTTTATTAAGTACATACATGAGCCTATAATCTACATCAGGCCATTATATTTGATGTTTCAAATAAAAACTTTTCTATAAACTTAATACAACTAAAAATTATTATGATAGAATATAAAAGTTTATGGAAATATAATAATTATAGTCACGTATTATATTAACAAATAAAAAAAGTTTAGCACAGAGTATTAATAAATGTGTCCTTGTTTACAGATGTTAAAAGATCTATTGAACTATTAGACAAATTACAAAAAGGTAAGTATAGCTTAATTAAACAGTTCCTGTATGTACAGAACATAAAAGTATAGTTTTGTTTGCAATAAATCACTACTTTATGAGAAGTAACTTAATTTGTAAGTGCTGAACGCCATCAGACACAAAGATTTAGAAACATAGATTGGGACGGCATTTGTATTAATAAATTTCCGTATTACCCATGAGATACTATGTATTACCAATGTATTTATTTCATTGGGATTCCCCTTTAAAGTTTCTGATTTATAAAGATTTAATTTTAATAGAAAAAATTTCACTTCAGTAAAAATGATGAAACTAGCGAAATTCCGGTAGTACAAATGCACCCGGTGTCGGCCGCGCAAGACGATCCATCGCTCGAATGTTAAATGTATATAACTTAAATAAATTTTGAAAGTTGAAAATGTACATTTTTTTCTGAAACTGATTTTCTCCAAAAGAGAGTCTGATGGAAAACAACGGATTTCACATTAGTGTGCAGTGTAACAACTATTAACGTTTATTAGTATCATGAATATTTAACATTTGCCACTTGTTAAAAATTATATGTAATATGAATCGTTTTATTTCAGGAGGTGAAGTGCCTACAACTAAGTTAGCCGCCTTACAGAAAGTTTTACAAAGTGATTTCCTTAGTGCTGTACGAGAAGTATACGAACATGTTTATGAAACAGTAGATATTCAGGTAATGTAAAGATGCAAACTGTTAAACTGTTTTTTTAAATTAATGCAAAATCCATTATATTAAGTTTCTTTTTAACTATTTTCACATTTGTACACATGCAGACACTGAAATAATGTTACCTTATCTTTCATTACTAATACTTGGCTCCCTCGTCATCTTATTTCAATTTTTTTTTATTAGAACTACACAGCGCCCTTCGTTGCTCATTTGTTTACATGTATTTAGGTTTTTAAATAAATTTTACATTTATTAAAAAAAAATGGGTCATGGCAAGCCAGTCAATGATTTCAAAAAATGCATAAATCCCAGTTCTGATGTCACTTTTATGAGTTTTCATTCATATACAAACGGTAACTTTGGTTGGTGGTGTCTCGATAGAATCAATTGCCGAATATACATATGAGACCATATAAACCAAAGTTTATATTGATAGATTTCGTAGGGCACGTATTTGTGTCCATAGTGTCTACCGACAACTTTCGCAATGCCCATATATGCGTGCATAGCAGTCAACATTTTTTATTTTCAATTCCACATTTAGATTCCGCCGAACTGTAATTATGCTATGTGCATTGAAAACATTAAATTTTCTTTCATTAATAAATATGACTTGTTCTCAAACTCAAAATCTTTATTTAAATATTCTCTGCCGAAATCTAATTTGTTTCTCCTGTTCTTGTCGTCGACTTTTTTTCAGGCTGTACAACGGTGGAAATTATGTTTCCGTAAAACATTTCTTACTGTTTCTGCAATAACAATCTTGCTCAGATATTTTTTCCCTTTGCGTGATCAGGACCGTTAATACTAAATCGTGGATTTTCTTTAATTTTTTTCCCTATTCATCTTTCATCGTAAGCGTAGAACTATGTATTTGGAGCTATTTTTGATTTTCTTGCTATTCTATTTGGTTCTTGATAACGTTTTATAATACTTTTGACAATACTAATGTCTCCATTGATAAATTTTGAAATTTCTCTATAACTTTTGCCACTCGCAAGAAGTTTTAATACAATTTTTTTACAATTTTGGCATGAAGATTTCAGCAACAAAATGTAAGCAACTCTCACAAGACACCTGTCAGGAGAATGCATTGGATGATCGCCACAATAATACAAGTATAAAATAGTTATAAATATTACTATTATTCTTATTACTTTTCACTCTCAGGGTTCCCAGGACGTTCGTGCATCAGCTACTGCAAAGGCAACTGTTGCTGCGTTTGCAGCAAGTGAAGGACACGCCCATCCACGTGTGGTAGAATTGCCAAAAACCGAAGAAGGTCTTGGATTTAATGTAATGGGAGGAAAAGAACAAAACTCACCTATTTATATTTCAAGAATCATTCCTGGCGGAGTTGCAGATAGGCATGGAGGTTTGAAACGTGGTGATCAACTTCTTTCTGTAAATGGAGTGGTAAGTTTCATTTGTATTAATATTTCATATTTTCCCTTATTCCCTTACTACCTGCCTAATTGTAAGTTACCAATTCTGGATTAAGGATGATTTGTTGGTATATTAAAAGTGATGAGAATCCTAAGAAAAAATTATATATTATTCTTCTAAATATTCTGAAACGCCTCAAAAAATTAGAAATTTTTCCACAAGCTCGTTCAAAAGTTATAACATTTTTAAATTATAACAAATTTACACGTACTTAAATGGAAAATATGTTATCAGGACATGCTAAAGTAAAAAAAATCATTGAAAATACGATTTGAAAAATCCACAAAATTGTAAACTAGTAAATTAAATATCTACGAAGCACATAAGCAATTAACATTTAGTGGTTTCCATATTATTTATAGAGAAACATAATAAAAATTAGTGATATTTATGGTATAATTGAATGCAGAGCGTAATTCACAGTGAAAACATGGCAACCTCGCAAACAGCTACGGAAAATAAAATTAAAAATATGCTATAGGCTATGTTACAGCGTGATTGTTAATAAAATGCGTCGAAAAGTTGGAGCGATCAAAATCGAATCACTCACGACTACCAACTATTAAAATGTTGCGATGTTGTCACGTTTCACCAGATAAAAATTTAACTTATTTTATATAATTTACTTAAATAAAATCAAATTTATGATTTTCTGTGGTATATATCTGTCTTCTAATTTTTAGTTAAATACATTGAGAAAATTTATATTAGTGTTTTTTAATGTAAAAAATTTACGTATTTTTTTTATAGTTAAATTCAGATTATAACTACTATCAAAAGTTTTTCTTATGATTGTGACAAATATCAAAAATTTCAATGAAAAATTAATTGAAATCAAATGAATTTCCATTTTATTAAGAATGTGATATAAAAAATAAGCTTGGAAACAAAATACATGTTGTTAAAATGCCATATTTTAAAAGATATTGAGAGATATTGGTTTAATCAAAATTTCACATACTCATGTCACCGACTGTACAGGGTGTAAAAAAATTAACGGTCATGGGTGTAAGGGGTTGTTCTACACCTCCGGATCGATGGAGATTTGCGAAGAAAATCTGCCGCAAAATTCGGGAAAGGGTAGCAAATTTTTTTTATTGGCTTATCGTATTGGTCTTGTTACGTAGGAAAAATGTCAGGCAGGAACCATGGGTCAGAAACGAACCGATGTCTCACAAATTAACTTTAAATTCGACCTCCCAATAAAAATTTCGCCATTAGTTAAAGCAGAGGCGACGTAAACGAAGTTACAAAATGGGGCACTGTGTCACCGTACCAGAAGAGAAATGCATGTGTTTATGCTCTTCTCCCCGGGTGGGCCCTTGAGCGAACCCAACACCGAACGCAGGTCAATGACATTTTTCTAGTCATTTTCTATCTTCGTTTATGTTTCAACTATTGGAGCTAGCAAGGGTATCTCATGTGTTTCCTTTCGAAAAGTCGGTGACTCGAAAGCTGCCATATGGGCAGAATTGTAATCGGGAGACCCAATTAAAAGTTAATTTGCGAGAGAACGGTTCGTTTCTGACCCATGGTTCCTTTCAGACATTTTGCCTACGTAACAAGACGAATACGATGAGCCAATAAAAAAAATTTGCTACACTTTCCCGAATTTTGCGGCAAGTTTTTTTCGCAAAACTCCATCGATCCACAGGTGTAGAACAACCCCTGGAAGCCATGACAAATATTTTTGAAACATCCTGTACATATAATTCACGCGACAATGTCAAGTGATCAAGAGCTCTAGAACATTTCTTGCAGGAACCGAAGAAAATGTAAACTGACGAGGGAGCATACCGTACCCGTACACCCCGATTTTGATGAAAATTATGTGGTAGATAGTTCTCGAAGAAATATTTGACACTGTAACGCGACGTGAATTTTGGTTACCACGGAGGAGCGGCAGGTATCTCGCCCGGAGGTTCCGCGCACCTCCACCCAACCTCTTACCCCCTTTCCGCCGGGAGCGACCCTGATTGGTCAGGCTCGGAAGCGGAAAGAGGGATATAAGGAGGCCCTTTTCCGGAGAACGGCAGAGTTTTCCTGCACTCTCACACCTCAACTATAGTAGCCCTCGTACGGAGAAGACATAGCCTACGCGGTAAACGGCACTCCTGCGAGGCGCGAATTAGTTGACTCCCATCCTGAAGAGTCCTTCCTAGACTCTCACCCCAGCTATAGTAGGCCTCGTACGGAGAAGACGTAGCCTTACGCGGTAACGGCACTTCTGAGGGGCGCGAATTAGCGGACACCCATCCTTAAGCAGAGAGGTCAAGAGGAAGACGTAGCCTTCGCGGCAACGGCACCTGTCTCTCTGTATCCCTCACCATCCTAAGCAGAGAGGCGAAGAGGAAGACGTAGCCTTCGCGGCAACGGCACCTCTCTCTCTGCATCCCTTATCTCAGTACCAAACCCAGCCATCCGGAGGGGAAGACGTAGCCTCCGCAGCAACAGCACCCTTCTTTTCCTGACGCCTCTTCTCACAATCCTCTCCTTTTCCTATCCGATCCCGTCCTAAAGCTCTAGTTTTCGAGAACCTCCCCCGAACTAAGAACACGCGTTACAAATTGGCGCCCAACTCGAGGCCCAAAGGAACGCACCGTTACAACACGTCTTTTTTATATTTGCTGTCGTCCACATTGAGGGGATGATAATAGCCCTCAAACTTTGAGATCGAAAAAGTTTTTTTCGAAATATCTTCGCAATTACAGAGTGTAGGCAACATTTTTTTTTCAAATTGTGCGTCTCGAAATTCCGAATCCATCGATATATGTATTTATATAATTTTATATTTTATTGGCTTATTGTATTCGTCTCGTTACATTGTTAAAATATCTGGAAAAAACCATGGGTCGGAAATAAACGTTTTTTGTGACAATTAATGTTAATTAACAAGCTAATGATGATTATCATTGGTTGTAGATTGATCGCCAGTATTACATTGTAAATGACCAAGCCGATACTAAATATGCATTGATACTTTCTTTGGAATGACTTTTTTCACTTCCCTCTATGGTATTCACATTTGAATAGATTAGAATGACTTTAATTAAATTGTGTATTTATAAGTAAATATGAATTTGATTATATACATCTGTTCATTGTTCATAATTCATGGATCTTTGTTTCAGTGTGTGGAGGGTGAAAATCATGAAAAAGCGGTGGAATTATTAAAGCAGGCGCAGAACTCTGTAAAATTGGTAGTACGCTATACTCCGCGTGTACTTGAAGAAATGGAGTTACGATTTGATAAACAAAGAGCGGCTCGTAGGCGTCAGCATATACAATAAATAGCATGATTCTCCCGAGGTTAAATCTATATTAAACTTCAAAAACCGGATATGAATGTTCATGTGTACACAAGTAAAATTAATCATACCACTTTTCAATTTTATTGATATTAATTATCGACCCAAAGCGTTTGATAAATTTTACTTTAATAATACTATCTGCCTTTATTAGATATATTAATTATTTTTAAATTAAGATAATCTGTTTAAATAAACTTACTTCTTACTTTAATTAATTATCAATGTTTGTCGTAGGATAGAACGTGTTGTAGTTTTACGATGTCTTTTAATTCAGTATTGTTATGTTAAATATTAATTTTATTTACCGCTTAGAACACTCTATTTATAATTTTCACGTAATACACACATTTATAAAAATTTGTACAAATTAACTCATACACTGACAGGAACACTAAGTAGGATTTTCTCTGGATGCCAAATATATTTAAAAAGAATTTAAATTAGAGGTTAAATTTTAACCTTTCAGGTACGATACGAACACTATAGTAGCTTCCGTGCATACCATCAACTTGAATGGTACGCCGCTATGGTGGCTTCTGTTGTGGATATCATCAATTTGAACGGTATGCTACTATAATGACGTTCATGGATCTCATGATTTTGGACGGTATTGTACGTTTAACATCGTTTTCACTTAAGGTAGTTCTAGCTGGATTCAGAAATAAAAGTTTCTTTTTTCATTAGAAATGAAAAAAATTTCGTAAGAATTAATGCAGGGGCTAACTTCACAGAGGTCATTTCATTAACTTTTTAGACACTAAAAAACATCTTTCTCTATAACTATGAAGTAAAAAATTATGAAACAATTCAATAATATTCCAAAAGCATAAAATAATACATTGCTAATTTTTTATTAGAATCCATCGCCTCGTTTTTCCATTAGAAAAATAAAAAAAGATTTTACGGACTCAGCAAAAATTTTTTTCCATAAGGTCCATGTTAAATATGTTATTTTTAAACACGATTTATTCATAAACCGTATGGACGAGCTCGTTGAGATTCCGGTTATAATTATAAAATATCATGAAGAATACATTTTCAAAATTTTAAGGAAATCTATCGAAAAATGTTAAGTGCCTAGAACTACCTTAAAACTCTATTCCAACATAATGTCGTAGAGGAAACCGTCATAAACGGTTTTTGTGAAATCCGTAGCCGGGCGCGCCATCCCAGATGTACAGGGTGTAAAAAAATTAATGGTCATGGCTTTCAGGGGTTGTTCTACACCTCTGGATCGATGGAGATTTGCGAAAAAAACCGACCGCAAAATTCGGGAAAGGGTAGCAAATTTTTTTTATTGGTTCATCGTATTCGTCTTGTTACGTAGGCAAAATGTCTGAGAGGAACCATGGGTCAGAAACGAACCGTTCTGTCACAAATTAACTTTTAATTGGGCCTTTCGATAAAAATTTCGCTATTAGTTAAAGCAGAGGCGACGTAAACGAAGTTAGAAAATGGGGCACTGTGTCACCGTACTAGAAGAGAAGTGCATGTGTTTATGCTCTTCTCCCCGGGTGGGCCCTTGAGCGAACCCAACACCGAACGCAGGTCAATGACATTTTTCTAGTCATTTTCTATCTTCGTTTATGTTGCCTCTGCTTCAACTATTGGAGCTAGCAGGGGTATTTCATGTGTTTCCTTTCGAAAGGTCGGTGACTCGAAGGCTGCCATATGGGCGAAATTTTGATCGGAAGGCCGAATTAAAAGTTAATTTGTGAGAGAACGGTTCGTTTCTGACCCATGGTTCCTCTCAGACATTTTACCTACGTAACGAGACGAATACGATGAGCCAATAAAAAAAATTTGCTACCCTTTCCCGAATTTTGCGGCCGGTTTTTTTCGCAAATCTCCATCGATCCAGAGGTGTAGAACAACCCCTTAAAGCCATGACCATTAATTTTTTTACACCCTGTACAGGGTGTTTCAAAAATATTTGTCATGGCTTTCAGGGGTTGTTCTACACCTCTGGATCGATGGAGATTTGCGAAAAAAACCTGCCGAAAAATTCGGGAACGGTTAGCAAATTTTTTTTATTGGCTCGTCGTATTCGACTTGTTACGTAGGCAAAATGTCTGAGAGGAACCATGGGTCAGAAACGAACCGTTTTCTCGCAAATTAACTTTTAATTGGGCCTCCCGATTAAAATTTCGCCGATAGGTAAAGCAGAGGCGATGTAGACGAAGCTAGAAAATAGGGCACTGTATCACCGAACCAGAAGAGAGGTGTAAGTGTTTATGCTCTTCTCCCGGGATGGGCCCTTGAACGAACGCAGGTCATTGACATTTTCTAGTCATTTTCTCTCTCTTCAAATTATGTTGCCTCTGTTTGAACTTTTGGAGCTAGCAAGGGTATCTCATGTGTTTCCTTTCGAAAGGTCGGTGACTCGAAAGCTGCCATATGGGCAGAATTGTAATCGGGAGACCCAATTAAAAGTTAATTTGCGGGAGAATGGTTCGTTTCTGACCCATGGTTCCTCTCAGACATTTTGCCTACGTAACAAGACGAATACGATGAGCCAATAAAAAAAATTTGCTACTCTTTCCCGAATTTTGCGGCAGGTTTTTTTCACAAATCACCATCGATCCAGAGGTGTAGAAATACCACCCTTAAAGCCCTGACCATTAATTTTTTTACACCCTGTACAGTGTTGCGGCGAAACGTGCCGTATCTGAAAGGTAAAAATTCCATGTTGGCTAGTTGCAAATATAAAATTTTGAGCTTACAATGGATATAAAGAACATTGTCCTCTAAAATTATTACCAACCGTCAGTGATTACTTTTCACTCATCGATTACGTACATATTTGACTGTGAATGGGTTAAATGAATTTCGAAAAATGTATCTTTATTATTGTATTTTATCTTTCGAACAAGGCTACTTACTTGGTATGTTTATATGAGATAAAAAATGATCAATAATTAGTGAAAATTATTTGTTGTTGATATTATAACAACATTGTTACTTAGATGTGAAACATGTTTCACTGATTATAAAAACTTGATAACATTAGCAGTGTTCCATAGACATTTTAAATGGACGAAGTTGTACATGGTAACAATTGATAATCGTCTTTTATATATCGTTATGATATGTTATATCAATTTGTTTATACAAATAGATTGTACGTATAAATATAAATTACTTAAAATATCATTAGCATTTTTAGTATTCATTTCTCAGCACACACATTATCTTTTGTTTTTTGTAAAGAGTACGTTGAAAATAACATTATAAAGTATTTTCCAAATACTTTAGAAATGGCTTTGACGAAAAAAAGCTGCACACATATGTTTATCCTTAGTGTTATAAAAATAAATTGCATGAGTGAATATAACATCATAGTGATATGTACAATAAGATAAGGAGGTCAAAAGTGCCCTCTAACTGATTTCTATGGGTGATATGTAAGGGTGTGCAAGCTGTGCCGAGTGTCGGGTACCCGACGGCTCGGGTCGGGTCGGCAAAAGTCGGTCGGGTTCGGGCGGATACCCGACACACTCGGGTCTAGGGAAACCCGACCGGTCTCGGGTAGACCGACTGGTCTCGGGTAACCCGACAGATGTCGGGTAGTCCGACTGATCTCGGGTATTTCGTCTGCTTCGAGCCAACATGGCGGACTAGAGGCTGTTCGGTGTAACTCTTACGCTCCATGAGCGTGTCTCGCACTGAATCGCCGGTATCATGGGCGTGAGAGTTACATCGAATAGCCTCAAGTCCGCTATCATTGGCTCGTAGCAGACGAAATACCCGAGATCAGTCGGACTACCCGACATCAGTCGGGTTACCCGAGACCGGTCGGGTTTCCCTAGACCCGAGTGTGTCGGGTACCCGCCCGAACCCGACCGACTTTCGTCGACCCGACCCGAGACCGACGAGTCGGGTATTTG
This sequence comes from Cerceris rybyensis, assembly GCA_910591515.1. Taxonomy (NCBI): domain Eukaryota; kingdom Metazoa; phylum Arthropoda; class Insecta; order Hymenoptera; family Crabronidae; genus Cerceris; species Cerceris rybyensis. The sequence continues at coordinate 180,064 of OU342796.1, read as the reverse complement.
CACACCCTTAGTGATATGTAAGGGTCTGCACATACCCGGCTCGTCGGGCTCGGGTCGGGTCGAAGAAAGTCGGTCGGGCTCGGGCGTGTACCCGACACACTCGGGCCTAGGGGAACCCGACTGATTTCGGGCGGCCCGACCAGTGATGCCAGAACGAGGATCCTCGGATCCGACTCTTCCCCCCTCTTTCATCTACAGTATTCCCCTACTGGCTTCTTCCGTTCACACGCGCGTTACCTCGCTATCGTACCACTACTATGTCCGTGTGCGCTGTTTCTGCGCTTGCGCTTTTCATACTGGCGGGAAAGCGTGATACCACCACTCCGACTTATTGTATTCCCCGACTGGCTTCTTCCGTGCACTCGCGCGTTACATCTACTATCGTACAACTACCATGTCCGTGTGCGCTGCTAATGCGCTTGCGCCAGCCACAATCTATTTTTAACACTGCATCGCGATTGACTTTACGGCAACGAAACTGAGAATCGATGATCGAGCGTATGAATCGCAATCTGGAGCTCTCCTTCGAGTCCCCACATAGCGATTTTTATTTTTATTTTTAATTATTTCCCTAAACACATTTTGTAGCCTATACAAATAAGTTTTCTTATAATATAAACAAATGCAGTCAAGATTTTAATTGCAATAAAGTTTAATAAAATATTGATATTACTACAAATTATTTTTTCGCAATAATTGTCCAGTTTCATCGTTTTTCTCGATATTTCCTTTCTTCCAAGACGGAGGCGTTCCAGATAAAATATCGTCCTATAACAAAAAAAAAAAATACAAAATCAGTCACGATTTCAGTTGTAATAAAGTTCAATGAAGTATTGATTTTAATAGAAACTTATCTTTTTTCGTAATAATGGTCTAGTTCAGTCAAGTCAAGGTTTGGCTCGACAGAGCCGTTTCTCGAGCTGCGCCGCCTCCTTCACCTACACATACAGCCGAGATGTCACTGATTCACAGGCACACCGGCGGCGTTACGGTCGTGCCTACTGGTACAAGCGTGGTAGCATGTGGCGGTATATTGGGGCGACATTTATATTTTAAAAATTTTGCGACAGCAAAATGCAAACTTGTTCGCCTCAAAGAATGTAGAATAATGTAAGAAGTTATGGGGCGATACATTGTACAATGTTGTGTTGTCTTTTAACAGTAAAGAGGTAATATAGGTTTCCACGTTACCCATGGAAATATGCAAATGCACTCTTTGTTACAAAGTTATCTTCTGAAAATCTATTCCACTGTATCAATGTCCTTTTCCGCTGAATCGTTGTCGAGAAATCGCATTAAAATATAAATGAAGAAAATGTTTTCTAACAATCATACAGATGACAGAAACAAAATTGACAATACTTTGGCATTTTATTACAAAACAACATTGAAATTAAACGAGGCAGAACCACTCTTTGTTACTAAGAGCTTCTTATAATTAATTATGTTTTAATTGGTATATTAGAACTTTCCGTCGAGCATTTTGAGACGAATAAAGTTACTGAAAACATTTAAGACAACTGCGGCGGCAACAATGTGTTCTTTTACGCTGGGAAACCTAGCGTTCTATTATCGTGTAGTTACTTTTAACAATTTGCGCTAATAATTGATTTACAACTATTGGTGCTGGAACACAATACTATATTTAGTCGTAATGCATAACGTAGTGGTTAATTTCGGTAAAATCGTCGCCAGAAGCCCAAAAATATTAAAATATATTAATTGTACTTTATTTAACACATATTCGAGCATACTTTTTCACTAACAATACTTTTGTATTACCCTACATGCGATATAGTGCGGTGTGAAATTGTATTTCGACAAATAACCTTTATCGACGTGCCACGCACGACGTTCTGATCTCCGCGACTGACGCGCAAGGCACGACTTTTTCAGCGCGACTGATTGACTACGAATGTCGCCCCGAATACGCCAGTGCTCATGCCAATAGGTCCGCTACTATGAAGGGGAGGCAAAGTCAATCAGCGAGCTCTCGAGTGTATAGGAAGGAGTAGCAGGCGGAGCAGCTCGAGAAACGGCTCTGTCGAGCCAAACCTTGACTTGACTGGTCTAGTTCCATTGTTCCTCTCGATACCTCCTTCCTTTCAAGACGGAGGCATTCCAGATAAAATATTCTCCTATAACAAAAAAAATACAAAGTCAGTCACGATTTGAGTTGTAATAAAGTTCAATGAAGTATTGATTTTAATATAAACTTACTTCTTTTTGTAATGGTGTTCTAATTTTTTTTGCTTCTCGGTATTCCTGGAAAATTAGAATAAATGATATTTATTATATAAAATAATATAAATAACTATAAATTATAAAATACTATGAAAATATAATATAAAAAATATAAAATACTATAAATTATTTAATTAATACTATGCTACTAAATTATGTACACTTATTATTAATATAATGGCACTGACACTACAAACAATACTTATACACTACTATTTTAAACACTATTAATCACAATCGCAAACACAATAACAAACACTAATACAGTCACAATCACAGATACACATTATACACAAATCACAATCTATTTACAAGTTCGCCGTTGTGTGCAATGTCAACAGTTGCGTGTTTCGTGCACACGGCGAACTTGCATATAAATTTGCTCCTGACATTAGTCTTAAATGTCTATCATCGATAGACATGGTGCGACTAGACTGCTGTCTAGCTTTGAGTGATGTGCGCACCACACAGATGGAATTTAGGAGATTAGCTCCTATTTTATTCCTTTTTTTCGACTTAATGTCAGGAAGAATGGAAAAAATTCTTTCTGCCTCGGCATTGGAGTGTGGCAGACATCGGACATTGCTCAACAGAGATGGGGAAAATAGGAAAATTCTCTGAATTTTTTTGCATGCCGATATCCATCCACATGCCGTCGAAAGAAAGAAGCGCCCAACGATCTTTTTGAGATTGGGATGTGCCAAAATACAGAATGTCCCACTCATTCTGTAAATCTTTGACACTGTAATTTCCCAGTTTTTGGGCTACAGCAGCGACACTAACAAGGAGAGGACCCCAACTGTCCGACTTCGATTTTAACGAGGCTTTGCAAGACGATAGCATGTAGGTCCCTAATGATTGTGTAAAATATTAGCCGTAGTTATGCAGTAGTTTTAAAGATATAAGCGATTAAAGTTCATCCCTCTTCATATACTATAAATGTAATTTGGGTTACAACAGCTGTGTTGGAGCAGTGACAGCGGTTTAAGGGGTTACATACAGTTAGAATTTTCAAAAAATCGATTTTTTTTTATTTCATTTTTTTAATGTACATACATTTAAGTTCACACCCAGAAGATTTCAAGTCAATTCGTCAATTGTTTACGAAATTACACGCATATTTGTAATGACGTGGCACAGCGTTTGAAAGTATGCGGCCGTAGTGGCATTGCTAACTTAGAACGCTGGCCCTTTTATTTACCCGCCTATTGTAAATATTATAAATATTTATCAAACTGGCAAATATTAACCCTTTCGCCACTACGGGTGACTATAGTCAGTATCGTTCATAAAAAAATTATGCATTATTATGAACACAAATAAATTTCTCGGAATTCGTTAAACCGACTTGGAACTGCCGAGAGTCAAACTCAAAAGCAATTACAAGACGCAGTTTTTTTTTCTGGGCCACATATTACTATTATTGCTCAACGGACAAAAAACCTCAACACGAGAAATGCCCGATCGGACCAGTGTCATGGTGCAGTTGGCAGCGGCCAGTAGCTGCGAATGAATTATCCACGTTCCATCATAATTATCCGTCATTACGACAAGATGTTGCTGATGCTCTACTTCCGATTTATACAGATCTCAGCAATGAAAAATTATTAGAAAGACGTGTAGGTGGTTTCACCCAAAACAATAACGAGAGCTATAATCAACTTATATGGAAAATCTCTCCAAAAATAGTTCCGGCCGGTTCGAAAATTGTAGAAACGGCTGCATACATAGCTGCCGGCATATTTAATGAAGGTACAGCATCACTTTTGTATTATATGAATGCAATTGGGATTCCACTTGGGCCCAATGCGCATTCATATGCCGAAAGAGAGGATAAACAGCGTGTGAAGATCTCCGACCTCAGAGCACATGAGAGCACACGAGAGAGAAGAATGGTCCGTAGACAACACTAACTCGAGTTATTAGAAGCTGCCGAAGGGGCGGAGGGTGTATTATATGGCCCTGGAATAGACGACTCGATATAAGTTTAAAAAAAAATTTTGTTACCCAATGTAAAGTGATTTGAAACTTTAAACGCGTTTTTCTCGAAACTGTGTTCTTAAAGTCGGTGACCAAGATTGCTCGGAAACGGCTTAACCGATCAGTCTCATATTTTAACACAAGTTTCTTAAGTATATTTTTTAGTAATTAATCGAAGCTTTCTCCTCACCGATAAACATTTCTTTTTTTATAAACAATTTAAGGCCAAAATTTTGGCCAAATATCGATTTTTTTCTTCTAGAAGCCGCCATTTTGTAACCAAAAGTTATTTTGCTTATTCCTTCGATTAATTACTAGATTGCACATTCCTTTAACGAAATCCATTTGGTTTTTTCATTTTGGATGATCCAGTCCAGAGATATCGTGGTCACCGCAAGACGCCTTTTTTGAGAGGAGCTCCTGGAGATCAGCTATAGCAGCTTTCAAAATGATTATTTTTACTAATAAAAAATGTGAAAATACAGTTAAAGGTTACCATAATATGTATACAAATTTTTACGTTAACAAATTTAAAAGTCTTCCCAGGAAAATTTCTTGAAAAATCGCTTTTTTTCGGCCTCCTAACTGTATGTAACCCCTTAAGGCTCACGACCCGAACGTCGTACGTTCGAGTCCCCCATGACGGGTAATTTTTTTTTTCTATTTTAATTTGATAAAATTGCACACAATGCAGAATAACAATTATCGTACACTTGCAATATATACATTTACATTATGTACGTTTCGGACCTCGCAAACTGTCTTTTTTCAGCTTTTCGAAATATTTAATCTTCAAAGTCCTCGAAGACAATTCAAACTGTATAGCTAGCTAAATAAAAGTTAGTTAATTTTAAACCGTTGGAGGAAGCATTAGCCGTGCGTTTTTTAAGGCGTACAATCAATTTTACAAGGCTTACTGCACAGTCCGAGAAAGCATCTGTTTCGGAAAGTTTACTTTTTTTCAGCCACGCGGGTGCCACTTTTCTTTACTTTTAATGGCCTAGGTCTCTGGAAATCCTTACCCTGCAGTTTGATTTATTTCCGTATTTTCGATGTACTTTCGATAGCGACTGCCATGCAGCAAGCCTAGAATATAAGTCTGGAAACCATGTGTTTCGTGCGCAATTTCATGAAATTAAAATAGAAAAAAAAAAATTGTCCGTCACGGGGATTCGAACGCAAGATGTTCGGCTCGTGAGCCTTAAACCGCAGTCACTGCGCCACCAGAGCTGTTATAACCAGATTCACATTCATAGTATACAAACAGGTACGAACTTTAATCGCTTATATTTTTAAAACTACTGCATAACTACGGCTAATATTTTACACATATCATTAGGGACCTACATGCTATCATCTTGCAAAGCCTCGTCAAAATCGAAGTCGGACAGTTGGGGTCCTCTCTTGTAAGGAACGAAGAATTCCTGTCGCTGCTGAAAAGTGCAATTGACGGCTTGAAAACCGTCAATTGCAAAATTGCACGGGAATAAAAATCTGAAAAAAAATCATGCATATTACTAGTGATTATACCTTATTACAAAATTAAATCCAGTGGTGTCACTCTGAAACTTCGCTATAAAATTAACATTTTTTCATTTTTTTCACGATTTTAATTTTTTATGCAAAAACGCACAAACCAAAAAATTCAAAATAATTCTCAAATACGTGATCCTATACCACGAATATGTGTGATTTTTTTCAATCACATTTTCCAATTTATATTAACTAGGAAAAAATGGTCAAAAACGGATTTTTCAATTTTTCCCCATAACTAGCCTTACAGAAGTGCCAGGGGGTTAAAACTTGGCATGAAGGGTTTTTTTTGGATAGGCTATCGAATGGCATATTCGCAGTCACGACCCAGCCAGTACAATATTATTTACATATTTGACAAATAATAAACCGTTTGTTTAAAAAATTAATAAACACTTTCTGTATTTCCACATTTTAGAATTCGTCCAAATAAATGTCAACAATCAGTTCTTACGTACCAACTTTTACAACAATTATACGTTTCTGTGGAAATTAAATATGTGTGCTTTAAGATAGTTTCTATATTTCACATTTTTCTAAAGGCTACAAAATGTGATTAGGAAAATAATTTTTAAAAATAATTTGTGGTATGTAATATCAATATTTTATTAAACTTTATTGCAATTAAAATCTTGACTGCATTTGTTTATATTATAAGAAAACTTATTTGTATAGGCTACAAAATGTGTTTAGGGAAATAATTAAAAATAAAAATAAAAATCGCTATGTGGGGACTCGAAGGAGAGCTCCAGATTGCGATTCATACGCTCGATCATCGATTCTCAGTTTCGTTGCCGTAAAGTCAATCGCGATGCAGTGTTAAAAATAGATTGTGGCTGGCGCAAGCGCATTAGCAGCGCACACGGACATGGTAGTTGTACGATAGTAGATGTAACGCGCGAGTGCACGGAAGAAGCCAGTCGGGGAATACAATAAGTCGGAGTGGTGGTATCACGCTTTCCCGCCAGTATGAAAAGCGCAAGCGCAGAAACAGCGCACACGGACATAGTAGTGGTACGATAGCAGAGGTAACGCGCGTGTGAACGGAAGAAGCCAGTAGGGGAATACTGTAGATGAAAGAGGGGGGAAGAGTCGGATCTGAGGATCCTCGTTCTGGCATCACTGGGCCCCACTGGTCTCGGGCCGCCCGACCAGTGATGCCAGAATGAGGGATTTTTTCCCATGCGTGAGCCTTCGTGCGCATGCGCATGCTGACGTCACAGCTCGGCGGGAATTATTTCCATAGACGTATCTATCTATGCAACAGTACGTCGCATAAGGGTCCCTTCCCAGTCGTTTTCCGCGCTTTTCGTTAAATTGAATAAAATATTGTATCGTAGTGCAATATTAGTATATCAGAGTGACTGTTCCTTCGTACGGAGACAAAAGCGCGTTCGAAACGAAGCAAAAGTTTACCGTTCTTTGAGGCCCGGGTCTAGTCGCCAGATTTTTTATTATTTAACAACATTTGGCGACCATCACGCGCAGACGTCCAAAACTCTGGACGTTTTCTGCAGTTTTCCTTACTCTCGCAACAAATGTTGGTATTCATTTAATAAATCGGCTGCAGATATACAAAATAATAAGAAAACATATATTTATTTATTTACACGTAAATATATTATTCCTTTTAAAAATGTCCTCTTCCTGTAATTTCTACCGTATTTAAATTGTCACGGGGGTCTAACGATACCCCATATTTGTGTAAAGTATACACATTACTGAGGATTTGGTAGTGCGCATGCTTGGGAAAAATCCCTCGTTCTGGCATCACTGCGCCCGACTAGTCTCGGGCCGCCCGACTAGTCTCGGGCCGCCCGACTGATCTCGGGCACTTCACAATATAATACCACGAATATTATCCTACACTTTTTTCAGATTTATCAATATGGTGTATCATTGTGGGAAAAAAATAAAAAACGATTTTTGATGGGAAGTGAAGTGGTTTGGTTGCTGTTAACATTTTATTAGTGCACTATCGTAATCTAGGCACATATATGTATATAACTAACTTATTATTAACTTGCAATCTTAGCGATCTACGCTCGTTAGGCGCAGGGTGGCGCAGGAGGTCCAAGCCTCCGTGTTAATTTTGCGGACACAATTTAGTCCCTTTATGGACAGTAGATGTCGCTACTTTTGCGCGATTGCAGCGCCTCTTCTGACGTTTTTCTAAATAATGCATATACTAGGTGCGCGCGTGCTCACATGTACACGACCATACCTGTATGCACACACGAACACATTTAACCACCTACATGGACATGCGCACCCGCGCAACCATTTTCATATTCTTTTCTTTTGAAGGTGTAGGGACGTTGGTTTACGATCCGGTCTCCGCCATTGTTCGACTTCGAGCGGTTGACTCAGCGCTGGGCCTGTTAGCTATTTTTAATTTAGCAAATTTCTGATACTTCAGGCCCGGCGCGGTTAGGACCGTCCGCGGTGAACAGGGGCCGGGTCGTGAACCAACAGTAAAGGTAAATCCTATTGTCTAGGTGGGTGTGTTGCCTCGAGGCGGCCGAGACCTCGAGGGGTGTCCACCAGATGTGGAATTTTCCATACCAAGACACCCCCACGGTGGCGGACGTCTTGAGGCGACCTTAATAATTTTTCGCAACCCGCCTAGACAAGGATAAGAAAACTTTCCCTTACTCTCGTTATTCGAGAGTAGGGAGAGAAAGTATCAACAAAGAGTAGGAATGACTTAAGGGTACAAAAGGGCGACACGCGGTCGTCCCAGGATGCTATCCCTGAAAAACAGCGAACTAAAAACGAGCGACTAGATTGCATATATAGACTTTGTACAGATAAAAATAAAGTACATACTACTGTAAGGAATTATAAGAGTGAAGCTGTATGCTGTATGAGTGTATGCTGTATGTATGAAGGTATGCATGTGATAAAGTATACAAGCGATTGAGTGACTGCGATTAGAGTGATATGTATGTTTATGTGTGCGTGTGGTCCTTAGGACCAAGCGACTGGAGAAGAGTTTGGATGACAGTATGTATGAAAGCGCGCAAAGAGACGGATGAAAGTACTGTACTGAAAATATATATAGCTTGTAATATTAAGGAAAGAGACAGTGTTATTAATTAATTAGTGACTCCGCTTGTGCCACTCCCTGAACCCCTCACAATTTCAGAAGTGGGATAAAGAACAATAAAGTGAAATTAAGAATTGTGAAAGTTTATCGGCAAGGAAGAAAGACTAGAGGACAGATTTTTGGAAAGTGCAGACATAAGAAGTGTGTAAGTGCACCATTGAAAGAAAGATGGAACAGGCAGCCGCAAATAGTAAGGATCCGGCTAGTTTTTCCGTGGTAACACTTAAGGAAGTGCTGCGACAATTGAATCTACCTTCTAGTGGGAAAAAGACTGAATTGATAAACAGACTAATGGAAGCCGATCCGTCTGGAAAGTGGATGGAGAATTCTATATTACAAAGAGATGAAGTTCAAGGAGTGATACATGAGGAAAATAGTAGTGCATCGGGAAAAGAAATAGAGTTTCTTAGGCGCGAAGCAAGTTTAGCAACACGTGAAGCTGCGATATTACAGCGTGAATTGCAATTAGCACAGCAAGAAGTAGAAAGATTGAGAATGGCCAGCATGAATGTTGCAGAAAATGGAACGGATGCAAGCATAACAGGAAGGAATGCTGGACGACAATTAAATTTGTCACACATATTCAAATTAGTGACAGATTTTGAAGGGAACCATGAACAATTCAAGGCTTGGGAAAACCACGTGCAAATGTTACGAAGGACATATGAGCTGACCGATGATGAAGTCAGAGTAATGATTACTGGAAAGCTCAAGGGTAAGGCGCACCGTTGGTTTCATTCAGATCCAGACAATTTTGTATGCCCGATAGAAGAATTATTGAGAAGAATGAAGCGAATGTATGGAAGAGAAGTTGACTGCTTAGTTAGGAGAGAGAAGTTTGAAAAGAGATTGTGGCAATCAGACGAAACGTTTGAAGATTATTTCCACGAAAAAACAATATTGGCGAACCAAGTGCCGATAAGTCCGAATGAGATAGTGAGCTACTTGATACGTGGAATTCCTGACGAGAATTTGAGGAATCAAGTACGATTACAAAAATTTGCAACGGCAGCTGAACTATTAGAAGGCATGGAGGAAATTTCGTTACCTGCACAAACGAAGCTGGAAGTAAGGAAGGATGGACGACAGCGTTATGATGGAATTAGGAAAGAGCAAAGGACGATGCATAGCCAGCCGTGCAAATTGGAATCACCAAAACCTTGGAAGCCATCATATTGCTACAATTGCGGTGAGACGGGGCATATAGCAACAAGATGCACGAAGCCGAAGAGAGAGAAGGGTGCATGTTTTTCTTGCGGCGAGTTGGGGCATCAGGTAAGAGAATGTCCTGTAAAAAAGGAACAAGAAAGAAGATCGAACAAGCAAATATCGATTATAACGAATGAGCTTGTGGATGATGATGAATATTTGCGAAAAATTGTGTATGAGGTATGTAATAAAAATATTAAGGTAGTTTTAGAATTAGAAACACAATTAGATTCGGGAAGTCCGATTAGCTTCATAAAAAGATCGCTTATTCCTGAACACGTTGTAGAAAGTACAGACAAAATCGAACAGCAGTTCACAGGAATAAACGAGACCGCGCTAGAGATTCTCGGAACGGTTAGCGTAAACATAACAGCAGGAAAGATCAAGCGTAATAAAGTATCATTGTATGTAGTTCCCGATAAAACGATGGGTTGTGACGTGATTTTGGGTCGCGATAGAATGCGAGATCTTCAATTTAAATTAGTAGAGCCAGAGGGCACAATGGTTTTAAGGAATGCTATTCGCGAAATAATGAATATTGAAGTCCATAGCTCGAAAGCAGAAATAGATATAGATTCACTTGAAATTGATTCAAAAGTAAACAATTGCCATAAGTTAGAATTGCAAAATATATTTAAATCAGACTATGTAGATGCAGTTCATCCGGAAGAGCCTAAGATAAAGATGAAGTTAACACTTAATTTACGAGAGCACGTACCTTTTCATTTTACAGCAAGAAGACTCGCATATAATGAAAGAGAAAAGTTACAGAAAATAATAGATAATCTTTTGGCAAAGAATATTATAAGAGCAAGCGAGTCCGAATACGCGTCTCCAATAGTTTTAGTACATAAAAAGAATGGTGAGATGCGATTATGTGTCGATTTCAGGACATTAAACAAATACATAATACGAGACAACTATCCTCTTCCTGTAATTGAGGATCACATTACAGCTCTTTACGGAAAGAAATATTTTTCAAAGTTGGATTTAAAAGACGGTTTTCACCAAATTCGGGTAGATGATTCTGCAATAAAGTATACAGCATTCATTACACCATTAGGGCAATATGAATATTTAGGTATGCCATTCGGGCTAAAGACCGCTACAGCGAAATTCTCTCGCTTCGTAAACAAAGTATTGGAAGGACCGATAAGAGCGGGACACGTCTTGGCGTACGTTGACGACTTTTTAATAGCGACCGAAACGATGAAAGAACACTTTGATGTATTGCGCGAAATATTTAGATTATTGGTAGAAAATAAGTTAGAGTTAAGAATAGATAAATGTAACTTTCTTGCGACAGAAATAGAGTATTTAGGCTACTTAATTAAGGAAAACACCGTCAGACCGATTGATAGCGGAATAGCTGCAGTAAAGGATTATCCTGTGCCATGTAATTACAAAGAAGTACAAAGTTTTATCGGATTGGCGTCTTATTTTCGAAAATTTGTGGAAGGTTTTGCAACGATATCAGCTCCACTTTATAGACTTTTGAAGAAGGATGTTGAATTTAATTTTGGGCAAACAGAATTTGAAGCATTTACAGCCATAAAATCAAAATTAATTGAAGCACCGGTATTAGCTATTTACAATCCTAATGATGAAACGGAATTGCATACGGATGCCAGCACGATAGGCTTTGGTGCAGTATTATTGCAGCGTGAGAAAGATAAAAAATTACATCCTGTGTTTTATTTCTCGAAGCGTACCTCAGAATCAGAAAGTAAATATCATAGTTTTGAGCTGGAAATGTTAGCAATTATATATGCACTTAAAAGGTTTAGAATATATCTGTATGGTATTAAATTTAAAATAGTCACTGATTGTAATGCATTGAAGTTGACTTTAGAAAAACGGCAAGTAAATCCAAGGATTGAAAGATGGGCGATAGAATTAATGGCGTATGATTATACAACCGAACATCGTCCAGGTGTACGAATGAAGCACGTAGACGCATTCAGCAGAATGCAAAACATATTAGTAATTGAAGCGAATACTCTAGAAATAAATTTAGCGCTGATGCAAGGAAAGGACAGCAATATTAAAGAGATACAATGTAGGCTAGAGCGAACGGAAGATAGTTTATATGAGATGCGTAGTGGTATAGTATATAGAAAGATGGGAGACAAATTGTTATTTTATGTGCCAGAAAGTATGGTGAATCAAATCATGCACAAATACCATGATGAATTCGGACATGTAGGTGTGGAGAAGACGTGCCATCTGATTACTCAAAATTATTTCATACCTCAATTGCGTAGAAAAGTGAAAGATTACATTACAAATTGTTTGACATGTATTGCTTATTCACCAAAAACTGGAAAGTGCGAAGGAAGTCTCCACAGTATACCGAAAGGAGATAAACCTTTTACACACCTACATATCGATCATTACGGTCCGGTAGACAAAAAATGTTTATCGAAACAATATATATTATTAGCAGTCGATGGTTTCACTAAGTTTATAAAATTGTATGCAGTTAAGAGTACTACAAGTAAAGAAGCGATAGATTGTTTAAAACAATATTTCTGTAATTATAGTAGACCAAAAATGATTATATCAGATAGAGGAACGTGTTTTACTTCGGCTGAATTTAAAGAATTCTTAAAAGAATATAACATTGAACATGTGCTAGTAGCGACAGCAACACCAAGGGCAAACGGGCAAGTTGAACGAATCAATCGCATTTTAGGACCAATGTTAGGAAAATTAGTAGATAGCGAAAAAAACAAACAATGGTATAGAGTGTTAAATGATATAGAATATGCTTTAAATAACAGTGTCAGTAAGAGTACGAATCAGACACCTAGTAATTTGTTGTTTGGCGTAAAACAGCGTGGACGAATAGTAGACGGAATTGCTGAATTTTTAGAATCTAACATAAATCTTGAAGATCGCGATTTAACATCAGTAAGAACCGAGGCGGCAGAAAGGATACAGCGTACCCAAAATTATAACAAAAATTATTTTGATGCACATCATAAAACAACACTAAAATACAAGGAAGGAGATTATGTAATGGTCAGAAATTTTGAAAGTAAAGCAGGAACATCGCGAAAGTTAATTCCTTATATGAAAGGACCATATGAAATTGTAAAAGCTTTGCGAAATGACCGCTATATATTAAGATCTTTGGATGAATATAATACAGATAATAGGCCGTATCAAGGAACGTGGACAGCTGATAATATGCGGCCCTGGCGCGACACATAAATGATGCGTATGCTTATAAAATGTAAGTTCGGGGATCCGAACTAGGTCAGGATGGCCGAATTGTAAGGAATTATAAGAGTGAAGCTGTATGCTGTATGAGTGTATGCTGTATGTATGAAGGTATGCATGTGATAAAGTATACAAGCGATTGAGTGACTGCGATTAGAGTGATATGTATGTTTATGTGTGCGTGTGGTCCTTAGGACCAAGCGACTGGAGAAGAGTTTGGATGACAGTATGTATGAAAGCGCGCAAAGAGACGGATGAAAGTACTGTACTGAAAATATATATAGCTTGTAATATTAAGGAAAGAGACAGTGTTATTAATTAATTAGTGACTCCGCTTGTGCCACTCCCTGAACCCCTCACACTACGTGTGATCACCAAGAACACGATCTCTAAATTGGTGACCCCGACGTGATCTAAGGGTGCAAGTAGTGATATTTTTATTTATTTTTTTTTTTAAAAGTGCAAAGTGAAACTATAATGGCAACAACGCGCAAAACAGCTGCTGCCATGGCTTCCACAACGGGTGAGAACGCGACCAATCTATCGAGTGGAACTCAGGAGGTCAACCGCGTGGGATTTCGCGTTCCACAATTTCGGGCAGAACAACCTGAATTGTGGTTCAATCAGCTTGAAGCCCAGTTTTTTCTCAACAATATAACGACGGATATTGTCAAGTTCTATCATGTGATGTCGCAACTGGAACCGAAATACGCGTTAGAAGTTCACGATATTATCCAGAATCCACCCGAAACGGAGAAATATACAACTTTAAAACGAGAGTTAATCCGTCGACTGTCAGCGTCCGAGGACCAGAAAATTCTACGGCTGCTGGAGCAGGAAGAGATCGGCGACAGAACTCCGTCTCAACTCCTTCGCTATATGCAGAATTTAGCCGGTACGTCGACAAGCGAAGACATCTTACGACCACTGTGGGCGAGAAGACTGCCGAAAATAACGCGCGCCATTGTGAAATCACACAAAGACTTGCCGTTAAATAAGTTGGCAGAAATTGCCGATCAAATCCACGAAGGGACGGATAAAGTGCAGGTCGCGAGTGTTGCGTCGGAAAGTGGGTTCGATGTGATAGTGAAAAGACCTGAAGCCATGGAACAGCAAACAGCAGAATTGTCGAAACCGCGAAGTCGATCGAACGAGAGGCAAAGTTATTCGCGTTCTTCTTCTCGTTCTCGCAGTAGTAGTTCGCGGCGTTCAAGGTCTCCGTACGATAAAAAAGTGTGTTGGTACCACCGACGATTTGGAGACAAGTGCCATCCAAACAAGTGCAAGTCTCCCTGTAATTATATGTCGGGAAACGAGATTGCACGCCACTGAACGCGGCTGTCAGTGACGGGAGTATAACAAGCCGTCTATTCATCGTCGATCGCAAAACTAAGGATGAATTCTTAGTTGATACTGGCTCGGATCTTTGTGTATATCCGCGTACGCGAGTGAAAGATCGAGCGACGAAAACGACGTATGAACTATTTGCGGCTAATGGGTCCAAAATAGCCACGTATGGACTGCGCACGTTTAATCTGAATTTCAGATTACGTCGCGCATTTCAATGGGAATTTGTGCTCGCCGATGTGGCGAAACCGATAATCGGAGCCGATTTCCTGAGGCATTTTGGTCTTCTGGTGGATCTCAGAAACCGAAGACTTCTGGACCAGACGACGTCGCTATCCTCCAGCGGAAGGGTTGCTGTAGATGCCGTTTCATCGGTAAAGACGATCGTAGGAACATCTCCGTACGAACAACTACTTGCGGAATTCCCAGCGATCGCGAATCCTACAGCTCCAAAACGCGAGGTAAAGCACGATGTCGTGCATTACATTAATACGACTCCCGGACAACCGACATATAGTAGACCGCGAAGATTATCACCGGAATTGCATAAAATCGCAAAAACGGAATTTGAAAGTCTCTTGAGCCAAGGCTACATTCGTCCTTCTAAGAGCCAATGGGCCGCCCCATTGCATATGGTGGCTAAGAAGGGGAACGAATGGAGACCTTGCGGAGACTACAGAGCTCTTAATGCCCGTACGATTCCGGATCGCTATCCCATACCTTATATCGAGGATTTTTCGCGAACGTTAGCGGGAAAAAGGGTTTTTTCTACCATAGATTTGGTTAGAGCTTATCATCAAATTCCCGTTAACCCGAGCGATATTCCTAAGACAGCGATAACGACGCCATTCGGTTTGTTCGAATATATAGCGATGCCTTTTGGATTAAGTAATGCTGTACAGACTTTCCAAAGGTTTATCGACACCGTGTTAAGAGGGCTGGAATTTTGTTATTCATATTTAGATGACATTTTAGTAGCCTCCAGTAACGAACACGAACATATCGAACATTTGCGTCAGTTATTCGCTCGTCTAGATAGATACGGGATAGTGATTAATCCTAGCAAATGCGTTTTCGCGAAAAGCGAGGTAAAATTTTTGGGATATACCGTGGATGGACAAGGCACGAGACCACTAAGAGAAAAGGTTCAGGCAATATTAGAATTTCCAAAACCACAGAAAATCAAAGAATTACGGAGATTTTTGGGTATGATTAACTTCTACCGACGCACAGTGTGTAATTTTAGGGTTCTAGCTGGACAAAACTATTTTTTAAAAGAAATTATGGTTTGCGTTATTTTTACTGACTTTTCTACTAGTAAACAACATACTGTTATACTTAGCGTTAATCATAATACATATTTCAATAGTTATTTAACATTTATACGTAAAATAAGAAACTATCAACTTTAAAAATTTGCTGTAACTTAATCTTAAGGCTTATTTTAATTTTTTTTAATGTAAAATGACTACTCTGTAAACTCTACCAATTGCAACGATGCATATTATTTTATTGTTGTAAAGATTTAAATATGTTTAAACATATGTTTTAAAAATATGTTTCCGATTTACTCTAAAAATGAAAAATCCAGGAAAAAATCTAATAGCAGGAGGCGATCGGGCAGACATTTTTCTTGCAAAAAGCAAAAACAATTGCAATATAAATTTTATTTTTGGCTGAAAAATTTAAAAACTTCCGCGAGGCATCTTTCTTGTGTCTTCTGAGCGAACGAAACTAACTACATACCTAAATGCCTCGCCGCTCCTCGGGGTTCTGGCCAGGATTTCGGCAAAATAGACCACTGTGAGACGTCGCTACCGTCCGTTAGGGACGTAATAAAACAATAAAAATGTAACAGATGTCATCATTTGTCTGAAGCGGCACTATGCATGTTCAATTGTTATACTTTTAGCTTTAAGCACACAAAATTGCAAAAGTGTAATAAATAGTAATATATGTTAAAAGTCTACATACATTTCGGAACGGAACTTAAATTACATCTTACTTGTTGAAGCGGAGTAAAATGGTAATGGAAGGTCGTTTAGAAAAATAAAAAATTGTAAATATATCCCAAATAAGAGTAGATAACAATACATATGCGCAAATTCCATTCTAACCTTTCGTTACAAAACAGTTGACGAAAATGTCCAGGGCATGATGGGAGCGTGTAAAAGCAATCTGTGGAAAGTATAACTTTGAGGCCTGTTAATTAACTATTGCAGATTATTTTTTCAAATAATTTTTACATTTTCTGTTTCTATGGACATTCTACTATCGATTTCCAATAAAATTTTATACATCTGGATCATTACGAAAATTGACTTTTGTCCAGCTAGAACCCTAAAATTACACACTGTGCGACGTTTCATACCCAAAGCAGCCGTATTACAATCACCTCTCAACGAATTGCTTAAAGGCAAACAGTTAAAGAGCGATAGTCCGCTAATTGGATAAAAGAAGCAGAAGATTCTTTTGAAAACTTAAAAACTGCCTTAAGTAATGCGACTCTTTTATCGCATCCAGTAAACAACTCAAGCCTTTCTCTCATGGTTGATGCCTCCGATTATGCATTAGGCGCAACGTTGCAGCAGCGTGAAGGAGATTCGTGGAGACCTTTATCTTTTTTCACGAAATCCTTGACGACGGCGCAACGCAAGTACAGCGCGTATGACCGCGAGTTACTAGCCATTTATTCTGCGATCAGAAGATTTCGCCCCACGTTAGAAGGTCGTTCATTCACGGTATATACTGACCATAAACCGATCATTTTTGCGCTTAAACAAAAATTAGAATAGTGTACTCCTCGTCAGTTTCGATACTTGGATTTTATTTCACAGTTCACTACCGACATTAGGCACATAAACGGTGTAGACAACGAAGTCGCAGACGCATTGTCGCGAATCGAGTCTATCACCGAGGCCATAGATTATCAGGCGTTAGCAGAATCGCAAGAAACTGACGAAGAATTAAAAGAATTTATTAAATCCGATAACAGCGCGTTGCAATTGAAACGCCTCAGTCTGACTCCTGAGACTTTGGTTTATTGCGATGTCGCAACAGGACGGATTAGACCGTATGTAACGAAACCATACCGACGCCAAATTTTTAACTCCATACACGGGCTAGCTCACCCCGGAATCAAGGCTACGGTAAAGCTAGTTAAGGAACGGTTCGTTTGGCCAGCCGTAGACAAAGATTGTCGTGAATGGGCTCGCGGCTGTAATAAATGCCAACGTGCGAAGATATCCAGGCACGTCAGTAGCCAGGTTGGAAATTTCGCGTTACCCTCGGAAAGGTTCGAGCATGTACATATAGACCTAGTAGTGTAACAGTTCATTGATGGTTGGATAGGGGCTCACGGTCGCCAGGTAATTTTATCGTCAAAAATTACCAAAAATTCTTCACTTTTTAGAATCTGTGATTTTGTGGAATAGGTTGGCTGTGATGCTTACCGTTGGCTTACTCCTATACTGCTGCCCGGTCGCAATATCCACCCCTTATTCCGATGGCCTATCCTTAGCGCAGGTCAGCTGGATGATGGGCAGACAAATAATCCAACTCGATTTTATGTGTAAATAACAATACCGCACTTTATTTCGGGTACTCTGCTTTTACACTCCCGCACTTAACTTCTAATCCTAATCCTAAATCTAATCCTAACTGAATATGTACACTTAATATTATCGTTTTACTATACACTATTCGCACTGACTCTAATCCTATTGTTCGATACCCCCTTGACTATTTTGTTTCTAAATCTAAATGCGTGTGTCTAAGCTTATCGCAATGGCAACTATCCTAATTAATATCCGACGATGGGTATCGTATTTCTCCTCTAACTAAAAACACTTCTTCCGACACGTGGCAGCGGATTTGCCTTATGCTCCCAACAAACGACGCTAATTACTTCCTTCGGCGCGATTTCAGAAATCACAATCATAATTGGTCACCGCGTGCTCGCCTTTTATACTTATCGCGACTGATGACGTCATGCGCATGCGCAGTCGCGATTTGCTGACTTCCGCTGGTCGTTTGTTGTGTCGTTGTTTATGTTATAATTTTTTTACGAATACATATTATCCGCTTTTTAGCCTAATAATTTTATCACCCAACTATTGTTATTGTTGGATTATTCTTAACAAAGTAATAATCAATGAGTTCAAAAACGACTCTACGTTCTAGGAATTCCTATTCCAAACAGGAGACTCTCTCTGCAGTGTAGGGGAGAGTAACATAAACAGTTTATATTATTAAGTGGGCCCGAGCTCGTCTTTTGGGCATCCACAGTTCAGTTCGTTCAGTTCGTGCAGTTCAGTTAGTTCATTCTAAACCAAAGCTATATAAAGACGTTTCTTCCAAGCCTTACAATAAAAGTTAATTTTAATTATAAAGTATATTGAATTATTTAAACACCCATTTCCAATAGGTTATGGGCCCAGTTTACGTTTAATATACAATATTTTTATTATTACAAAAACTGTGTAGCGTATTTTAGTGTTAAAAGACTTAGTATTTAGTGCATTACTTTTTAGAGCTTTAGTACTTAGTGATATAGTATTTAGTGCTCTAGTGTTAATAAAAAAAGACAATGGAAAACCTTAAAGTGAAAAGAAACATTAAACCTTTTGATGGTGACAGGTACAGTGTGTGGAAGTTAAGAGTACGTGCACTAATGAATGAACTAAACGTAATTAAAGTTATCGACGATGAAATTCCCGAAATGTTAACCGACGACTGGTTAAAAGCCGATAGAGTTGCCCAGAGTGTACTGGTAGAATACCTCTCGGATTCTTTTTTGGGTTTTGTGCAAAATGGATACACGGCGAGGGAAATTTTGAAGAGCTTGGATATGATATATGAACGGAAAAGCTTACAAGGAGAGGTCGCGAAGTGTCACACACCGAATGAGTAGAAATTTTGTGTGTGAGTTCACATAGGTGTAAGGTTAAAAAGTGTAAAAGCTTTTTTTCCAGCGGGCTTTTGTTTCTGAGAAATAAATTTTTACATTTCCACGGCGAATATGTATCTATTTGTTTTCGTTAGTACGCAACGAGTGCCGTGGCACAGTTGATAAGGTTCCGCGGTCGAAATGCTGAGGTTCGTAGTTCGAGTCCCCTTTTATGTCGAATTTTTTTTATTTCATATAGAAATATTTAATATTTTATTAATGAAAATTTGGTTCACAGTGTCATCATTTTTCTTTATTTTCACAACAAAAAATGTTTTTTTAAATTCGAAAGAAAACTGACGAGACAGATGCAGGAAGAGGAAGGGAAATTTATCAAAAACAAAAGAATTTCAGCGCAGCAGGGAGCAATACCTACAATATTCGTTTCGTACATTTGTTTTCTATAACTTTCTAATTTCCCTTAACAATCCTGTCATAAACGTTCAGGTGTTGTGAAAATAAAGAAAAATTATGACACTGTAAACCAAATTTTCATTAATAAAATATTAAATATTTCTATATGAAATAAAAAAAATGCAATCTATAACGGGACTCGAACTACGGACCTCAGCATTTCGACCGCGGAGCCTTATCAACTGCGTCACGGCACTCGTTGAGTAATCACAAAAACAAATAGATACATATTTGGCCGTGGATATGTAAAAATTTATTTCTCATAAACAAAAGCCCGCTGGAACAAAAGCTTTTACACTTTTTAACCTTACACCTATGTGAACTGACACACAAAAATTCTACTCATTTGGTGTGTGATACTTCGCGACCTCTCCTTGTTAGCTACGCAGTTAGCTTTAAGGAAGAAACTACTAAGTTTAAAATTGCAAGGTGATACAGAATTATTAAGGCATTTTGCAATTTTTGATGACTTAATTACGGAATTGTCAGCAGCTGGAGCGAAATTGGAAGAGACGGACAAAGTATCACATTTGTTGTTAACACTTCCTGCATCGTATGATGGTGTTATTACAGCAATAGAAACTTTATCAGAAGATAACTTGACAATAGCTTTTGTAAAGACGAGACTTTTAGACCACGAAGTCAAACTAAAAATTGAAGGCAGTTGCACGAGTTCTAAAGTTCTTCATGCTCATGTTAATAAAAGAAAGTATGAGGAAAATAAAAGAATATTTAAAAAAAATTATAAAGTGAAGAGGTCGAATAATAATTATAATAAGAACAAGGGACAGCTTATCAAATACCATCATTGTGGTAGAAGAGGTCACAAAATTAAGGACTGTTTCTACCATAAAAGAAATCAGCAGTATAATGAAGATAGAACCAGAACTGTGCAAACAGTTAATATTACGGAACCAAGTGGATCGCAAGAACCTACTTCGGGTTTCGCCTTCATGGTCGGAAGTTATCGACGTCAAGCCGAAGAGAAATTAAGTTTTCTTCTGGATTCGGGAGCCTCGGACCACATCGTCAATAAAGACAATATGTTTTCGAGTTGTACAGTATTACAACCGCCAATAAAAATTTCCATTGCCAAAAATGGAACCTACATAACAGCAACGAAGAAAGGAACCATCGATGTCACCAGCAATATGGGAATTGAAGGTGTTTTGGAAGACGTACTGTATTGTCCAGAGGTCCCGTACAATTTATTGTCGGTGCGAAGAATGCAGCAGGCAGGACTGTGCATTACTTTCAACGCGGAAGGGGTCCAGATAAGTATGAATGGAAAAACGGTGATGATTGGTAAGCCCTTGGATAATTTAATAGCCGTTGATTTTAAAATTAAAATAAGAGAATTAAATAAAAGAAATTCTCAAGTTCATAATATAATAAGTAATAATTATGAACTGTGGCATAAACGCTTAGGCCATATTGGCAAAGCTAAATTTTTAGAATTGAGAAATAAACAAATGGTCGATGATAAAGAATACATTAATAAAGTCATACCTAACGACAATTTATGTGAAGCTTGTATAAATGGTAAACAAGCAAGATTATCATTTGAAAAAGTAAAAGATAAAAGCCACATAAAACGACCATTGTTTATTGTTCATTCTGATGTTTGTGGTCCTATCACTCCGTCTACAATCGATAATAAAAATTATTTTGTATTATTTGTAGACGAGTTCACTCACTACTGTGTCACATATTTAATCACTTATAAATCAGAAGTCTTTTCAGTTTTCCAAGACTTTGTTGCAAAAAGTGAAGCCCATTTTAATTTAAAATTGGTAAATTTATATTGTGACAATGGTAGAGAATATTTATCAAATGAGATGAAAGAATATTGCGTGCAGAGAGGTATTAGTTTTCACTTAACAGTTCCACGAACTCCTCAATTGAACGGTGTTTCAGAACGTATGGTTCGAACGGTGACAGAGAAGGCACGCGCAATGATAAGCGGTGCTAGTTTAGATAAAGTATTTTGGGGTGAGGCAGTACTTACTGCAACGTATTTAATTAATATGACCCCAACTAAAGCTTTAAAAGTACACAAAACACCATTCGAATTGTGGCATAGCAAAAAGCCCAAAGTAAAGTATTTAAAGATTTTTGGTTCTACCGTTTACGTTCATAACAAAATTAGAAAGACTAAGTTCGATGCAAAGTCAATGAAAGGAATTTTAATTGGCTATGAACCGAACGGTTATAAATTGTGGGATGTGGAAACTGGAAAATTTATTGTCGTTAGAGACGTCATAGTAGACGAATTGAATTACTTAAAAACTCGACCAGTAACGAGACTTGAAAAGGGTGATGAGAACATCTATAATAAAACTGATGCATCTGACACACAGTCAAAATCAGTAGAAATAGATGAAATGTCTCGTAAATCTGATAATGATAAATCAGATGTATCGGAGTCGAGTAGAAGAGTAAATTCTGAAGTAAAATTAGGTGATGAACCTAATAAATCTGTGACTGAAACAGATATGCACGATAAGTCTTCATCTCAAAATGATAATCAAAATATTAATGATAATGATAATTTATCAAAAATAGTTGAACCTAGAAGGAGTGAAAGGATTAAACAACAGCTTCCTATATCCTATAATGAGAGTGACACACAATATGATCTTCTAATGTGTGCACAATCATTTACTAACAAAATTCCAAGTACATTTGAGGAAATTAAAAATAGAGAAGATAGAGTTCAATGGGAACAAGCCATTAACGATGAAATAAATTCTCTAATAACAAATAAGACTTGGATTTTGGTAGAAAGACCTAAAGATATAAATATTGTTGACTGTAAGTGGGTATTTACCATTAAAAATAATGAACATGGAAATCCATCGAAATACAAGGCTTGTCTTGTTGCTCGTGGTTTTAGTCAGGAATATTTAACTGACTATAATGAAACTTTTGCACCAGTTGCAAGAATGGCTAGTTTTAGATTTATAATTGCTTTTGCAAATCAGTTTAATTTGTTGATACATCATATGGATGTGAAAACTGCATTTTTAAATGGCGAGTTAAAAGAGGAAATTTATATGGAAGTTCCTCAAGGAGTTAAAAGTAAAAGCAATCAAGTCTGTAAATTGAATAAAGCCATATATGGTCTAAAGCAGGCAGCAAGATGTTGGTTCGAAGTATTTGACAAATGCCTTGTAGAAAGGAATTTCCGAAGTTCATCAGTCGATCGATGTATTTATATCTTAGATAAAGGAAATATATATGAAAATATATATGTTATTCTATATGTGGATGATCTTGTGATTGTTACTGCAAAAATGGAAACATTAACTAACTTCAAGAGATATTTGATGAACAGATTTAAAATGACTGACTTAAAAGATATTAGTTTCTTCTTAGGAATAAAAGTTGAACGTACAAATGACAAAATAACCCTAGATCAGACTGCTTATATTAATACCGTTTTAGAAAAATTTAATATGCATGAATGTAAGCCCGTTAGTACACCTTTGCCAAGTAAGTTATATTATTCAGCTTTAAATTCTATTGAAAAGTATGATGCTCCATGCAGAAACTTGATCGGCTGTTTAATGTATATAATGATATGTACTAGGCCTGATTTAAGTACTGCAATAAACATCTTGAGCAGATATACTAATAACAATAATAAAGAGCTTTGACAAAATTTAAAACGAGTATTGAGATATTTGAAAGGTTCATGCAATATTAAATTATGTTACCAAAGAGGTGACTATAAAGACATAATAAGCGGTTACGTAGATTCTGATTGGGGAGGTCATGACGAGAATAATAGAAGAAGTACTACTGGGTACTTGTTCAAATTATTTGAGCGATGTGTAATCTGTTGGTCAACGAGAAGACAAGCATCCGTAGCTGCTTCGTCTACAGAAGCAGAATATATGGCACTTTTCGAGGCCGTAAGGGAAGCTTTGTGGTTAAAGTCTCTTGCAGTTAGTATTAATATAAATATTGGAAAACCAATAACAATATATGAAGATAATGGTTGCATAAGTATTGCAAACAATCCAAGCAATCACAAGAAATCAAAACACATAGATATCAAGTATCATTTTTCCAGAGAACAAATAGAGAAAAATGTTATTAAACTTGAATTTGTTTCTACAGAAAACCAGATAGCTGATGTGCTGACAAAACCGTTGCCAGCAGCTAAGTTTGTGGAATTCAGGACAAGGATGGGCCTGAATTAATGGAGCCATTTAAATATCAATAAAATATATTATAATTTTTGTTTTATCATAATTTTATATGGTCTGATTAGGTTTTCTGGGTTTTCCTAATCCTTTGCAACAAATGTTGGACCATTTGTATTCCCCAGAGTAAAGGCAATGATGGGAACGTCTTTTGTATACATATATTATATTTGTGTTCAGTATTATTGTTAAATTCAATATTAATTCTTATAATATTCAATAAGGATATATGTACTGTTTATTAATTTGTTCTAGAACGATTGATTCATTTTTGAGAGGGCGTGTTGGATTATTCTTAACAAAGTAATAATCAATGAGTTCAAAAACGACTCTACGTTCTAGGAATTCCTATTCCAAACAGGAGACTCTCTCTGCAGTGTAGGGGAGAGTAACATAAACAGTTTATATTGTTGAAAATCAAGGATAGTAAAATTCGGGCAAAGATGTTAAAAGGTTTCTCTCTTTATTTTCAAATCTTGCGTCTCGACGTCCTTACTTACTTCGCGATCGGCAAGTCTCTCTCCGCGTTGCCTGACAAAGCCTGTCTTCTTCCCGCCACTCTCACGCCACAGTACGGCAAGCAACGCAACTTAAAAACTAACTATGGCTGATTTTTTATTTTTTTTTTGTTTGGACCTCTACATGTCCCGCTTATATTTAAATACCCTGTGCCAAGACGGTGTCCAGAACATATATTATTAAGTGGGCCCGAGCTCGTCTTTTGGGCATCCACAGTTCAGTTCGTTCAGTTCGTGCAGTTCAGTTAGTTCATTCTAAACCAAAGCTATATAAAGACGTTTCTTCCAAGCCTTACAATAAAAGTTAATTTTAATTATAAAGTATATTGAATTATTTAAACACCCATTTCCAATAGTTATTAATATTTTCGGATTTTTGTTATGCTATAATTTGTTAACTAAACAATCTACGTTAGTTTGTATCATGGCATTGCGTTGCGTAGGCCGCTAGCCTCATTTTGAATTATCTGTTTGGTTTCTTAATCCTTTACTTTAGATTTTTAATTTATTTAACTTTCCCAAAATTTTAATTAACAATAATGGGCATTAACTTTCCCTCGCAATTTCCTACGTGTCTCGAGTCGACTTGTTTCCCACTTATTCGCACTATCCAACTATGCTCAATAATTTCATCATTTTTTATTTGTTGCTCTTTGTCAAAGTCAATTGTTTACAAGCGAGTTTGGTTGATGTATTTTATGCCGTGGCCCTTCTTTTGTTAGTTACCTATGGTTGTCGCTATTTTCGTTTTCCCGCTTATTGTAGGAGACAATATTATAATTTATGTTATTGCTGAATTTGTTAATTAACAATTGAATCTTCTTGCTCTCAGTAGTACAGTGATGTCGTGCCTGTATTGCGTCTTTTCTATGCATCGATTTTCGCGTCTCTATCCTTTAAAAGAATTTCAATTGTTATTAATTTTGACGTATCCTTAAACAATTAGTTTGGGCCGTTTTAACAAATTCAGGGTTTGTTTTCTATCGAGTATTATCTCTATACGCATCGTATCGACAACCCAACTCTCCTGTCTTGACTTTGACTTTCGTTGTTTATTATTGCTAATTTCCTTTGTTCTCGTTCGGTTCGGTTGGGACATTGATATTTGTTTGAAAATAGTTTATTTGCTTCTAAACTTCATTGGACCGCAATTTCGCATCCCCACTATATCCTTCATTGATTTGTTTATCTTTGTTCGTCAGTGCAATTTATTACCAATTTTATTGTGCATAGTTGGTTGTCTTAATTTCGTTTAAGTTTCTTACTTAGAGACCCCGCAAACTTGTGACGAAGTTTGCCGACGCCACTTAACTTTCTATGTATTTGTTATAAACAAATCTCATTGTTTTCGGTTCTACGCTTGGCCATTCTGTAGCCCGTTAACCGAATTTCCCCTTTTAACTTTCGCCTTAGCCTATTTTTCTTATGACTACCTTATAAATTAATTAATTAATTAACTCGTCAGCCAATTAATTAAACCCTCCTTCGCTTTCGCTCGGGAGTTTTGTTAATCCTCCTACGCTTTCGCTCAGGAGCTTTGTTCATCCTCCTTCGCTTTCGCTCGGGAGTTTTTTAATCATCACTATTTACGTGAATTTGTTCTATCTGATAAATTCCGTTAATTCATCATTGATTATTGGTACATATTCTGGTCGGCCGATGCCGTTGCCCGTTTAAGATTTGGTTCATTTTCCGCTCGCCGGATGTCGGTATCGACATCGGTCGGAATACCTCATTAATTTAATTATCCGATTTTCCCGTAGATGGCGGCTTTGTTTTAGTGCATCTACCTTATCTTTTCTTCGCTCTACCTTATCCTTTTTCTTTTCCTTTGATTCATTCTTATTTCTATCTTTTATTTTACCAAGCAATTAGGTTTAAGGGTGAGTGATAACTCAAACGCTTGCAGGATAGAAAAAAAAAATATATATTCTTGTTTTAAACTTCGCTCTCCTTCCGCTAATACATGTTTTTGTACCGAAAACTCAATAGTAACATTGTTTGACAATTTTATAATCCTTAACATAATATAACTGTTTTGCAATACAACAAAACAATTATTATGTGTCGAATAAAACACAGTGTTGTGTTGAAGAAGCAGTCTGTGATGCCAAGCCTTTAAGTAGTCTATGCTATTAAAACTCTCTGAATTTGCCTCTGGTTACCATTAATTCACCTTACTTCTCACCAGCTGGCGTCTCTGTCTCTGTGAAACGGACGCGACGTCAATGTCATCTTCATAGCGTCTTCATCACCAGCAAGACCTTGCTGCAACACTGTGTTTTATTCGACACATAATAATTGTTTTGTTGTATTGCAAAACAGTTATATTATGTGTCTTACTAAAACACAGTGTTGTGTTGAAGACATGTCTGTTATCTCCTGGTGGTACAAACGCTATGTGAACGATAATGATAAAACAACATAAATTATTCTATGATTAGTAGGTATGCAGGAAGGAAATAAAGTATTTAAACAAATCAAATTGACCGTATTATTTTGACATAAGACTCGCTATCGAACCAAACTTAAAATAACCAAAACAAAAATGTATGTCTTCTTAATTATGAAATAAGCTTAAAATAACAAACTTCAATTTAAATAATTCAGTGAAACAAAAAAACAAATATCCTCTTTGGAATAAAACTTAACAAAGTTAAATCAATACAAATTCAAAAAAAAAAAAAATATTTTGGCCTTAATGCAGGCTCTTGTAATAACATATAAGTATTCTTATTTGCTATTGAATAATTTTAAATAATTAAAATCTTTATATTGCGAAAACTACTTCAAAGTTATATCTTGTATCAAACACTAGAAAAATTGTTAGCCAGCAAATCGGCTGGAGTATTAATATTGTCGATCGTTTGTACCTGACGACAATAATATTTGCTAAAAGTATGAGCACTTTTCCAGTTTCCTCTGCTTAGGATCTCTTCTACTGGTCTATTTTCCAGCCAGCCCCTGGAGGCCACAGCTGAGCGAATACTACCTGGTGTAGTTTGGATGTCGATTTCCTTAAAAATTGTTTTTATCCATCCAGCGATCATAGTTCTGGTGGCTGGTTTAATAGGTCCAGTAACAGATACAAACAAGTTGGTGAGATTCTGCTCAGATCTCCTCTGTTTAGACCTTTCTATGAGACCTCTAATGTGTGTAACAGGACATATACTTTTATCCGGATGTTTTAAAAGACACCAACCAGATTGTCTATGAGACCCAGAATCAGTTTTTGAGCCGAATTTTGGCCATAAGTAGATCTTGTCCTCTTCATTTATCACATTATCTTGAGGTATATTTAATAATGTTAAATCATGAATTCTGCGTCCTGATGCTAATAGAAGAATCAGTGCCGTTCGTCGTGAACTTTCAAACAGGGTGTTTGTTTCAGAGGAACTTTGAAGCCAGTTAAATAAAAGTTTGATGTCGAATATAGGGCCTTTATGAGTTAATGGCTTAGAGAGAGATATGGCTTTTAAAATTTGAGTAACAAAAAAATTTTTTGAGAAATTTTCTACAGTTGTTGCACAAAAGGTCGATATGGCTGATTTGTATAATAATATAGTGCTGTATGCCAACTTGTCTACTAAAAACAATTTTGCCAAAAACCTAGCAACAGTCTTACCATCTGGAGTTTTAGGGTCTAACTTTTGGGATTTACACCACAACAACCACCTGTTAATGGGAGCCTTGTATGTGTTAAGGGTGGACTGACGCCAACTATGCTTTAATAACGTTTTTTCCTCTATATTCCAGTGTGCAACTTGATCGAACCACCCCCAACCTTCCAGGCTAGTAGAGTTAATTTGTCTATTTGCGCTGGAGTTCTGCCCGTCGAATAGTCTATCAGGGTTTTCCGCAGATCTCTGATCATTAATGGCTCCCTGAGAGCTCTCGCCTGCAAGTCTGGGAGCCAGAAGCATTGGGTCCATTGTGGGGCTATCACGATGTAGGCCCCTCTCGCTTTGTTGAGGTGGGCTAGCGCTCGTGGCATCAGGTTGGGAGGGGGGAACACCCAGCCTAGCTGGTAATTCCATTGACGACTGAATGCGTCGTAAAAGGTTCCGCACCCATCTGTTGAGTCCAATGTTACGTACGTTGGGACGACTGCCGTCTCTTTGGAAGGGAACAGGTCTATATCTGGGACACCTAGTTCTTTGAAAATGGCCTCCGTGGCCGGGGGCAGTAGGTGCCATTCGGGAACTGGACGGCCTCTTGAGAGGCGATCTGCTTTTCCGTTCAACCT
Source organism: Cerceris rybyensis (assembly GCA_910591515.1). Lineage (NCBI taxonomy): Eukaryota > Metazoa > Arthropoda > Insecta > Hymenoptera > Crabronidae > Cerceris > Cerceris rybyensis. The sequence continues at coordinate 151,080 of OU342796.1, read as the reverse complement.
CCTTGGGAGGTAGCAGGCCGGCAGCGTAATGGTGAGCTGCTCGGTCAGTTCCAGTACTTTGCCTGTCAGATCTAGTAAGGCCAGCGACCGGGTTCCGCCTTCGTTTCTGACATACGCGACAAGCATTCGATTGTCGGTTTGCAACAATATGTGAGCCCCCTTCAGTTCTGCACGTTGGTTGTCTATTGCAGCGTACACAGCGTACATTTCTTTGAGGTTTGAGTGCCACTTCTTCTGGCTGGGAGCTCACTTGCCTGATAGAAAAAGACCGTTTAGATGTGCACCCCAGCCCGCATCCGCTGCGTCTGTGGTTAAGAAGTGTGTTACTTCTTTTTGGTGCATGGGGAGGGAACTGTGATTGATGGCCTCTAACCACCAATTCAGATGTTGAATGACCATGGGTGTTAGAGCTTTTCTGTCCCTCGGTCTGTTCCTCTGAAACTTCTTTACAAATATCTGCATTCTGCGACAATGCAGTCGGCCGTTCAAAACAGTGAAGTTTGCAAAATTTAGCATGCCTAGTAAACTCTGCATTTCTTTTAGAGTGCATGAGCCTCGTTTTTGTAGAAGAGTAATCAGGTCTTTTATCGTTGAGATTTTCTTTTGAGGTAACGACAGGACATTGGTTTGGGTATTCTATGTGAGACCCAAATATTCCAGTTCGTGGGTCGGCTCCAGAACGGACTTCTGATAGTTGACATGCCATCCTAAAGTTTCCATAGTACTCAACGTTTTCGTAACCTGAGTCATTAGTGTGGGGCGATCCTGACTGACAAGAAGAAAGTCGTCCAGGTATACAATTAAACGAATTCCTCTGGCTCTTAGGGTTTCCGCAACCCAATTTGAGACTGCTGCAAAAGTTCGAGGTGCAGATGAAAGGCCAAATGGTAGAGCTGTTAACTGTAAAACCTCCTTGTTGTACACTACGCGCAAGAAGCGTCTGTGTGACTCGGCAATAGGTAGGTGAAAGTAAGTCTGATGGAGGTCGATTTTTATCATCCAGTCCTTGTCCTGTAAAAAATTTATGACATCTGTTTGAGATATGAGGTGAAAATGTTTTGTGGCTACATGCAAATTCAAACCCCTGAGATCGAAAATGGGGCGTATTCCACCGTCTGCTTTTGCCACAAGAAACATCTTTGAATGAAAACCGGCATTGAGAACTGGGGGTAGCTCCAATATTTTCTTTTCCTTTGGTTCGTTGATCATGGTTGTCATTTCTGTAGACACTTTTGTCGAAAACTTCTTTTGTATGCTCTTGTAAGGGTAATGTAAGGGAGGTTTGGCCTTGAATGGGATTCGACCACCGGAAACAATTTTTAGAATAAATTTGCTGGCCCCTGAGGTCTGCCAAGCTTCTACATGATCCCTCAAGCATCCTCCCCTGAAACTCTTCAAGTGATAGTCATTTCTGCTTTGTGTGAGAACTTGAGTTGTTTTCTGGTTGATTGTTTCGACGAAAAAACTGGTTCTTTTTAGGTCCATATTTAGCTTTCTTCTCATTCTTGTTGTAACTCTTAGTAGACGAGTATTTCTGATGTTTCTTATTAGAATGCTGTTGGTCATGAGATGAATTGTACTTCTTTTCTTTCAAGTAACTTGGAGTATTTAACCAAGTTTGGGAGCCACCGAGTGACTGAATAATCGGTTGCAATGCTTCTCTACTTAACAAATACTCAGAACTAGGTGGGATGGTCTGTAATGTTGCTCGAAGATTGGGGTTTGCAACTTCTTTAAGTATGCGATCTCGCCTGACTTCAATACTCTCCGCTCTCTTGCCACAGATCATCTGCAAGGATGTCTCAGAGTTCTTTGCAATAGCTGAACCTGGACCAAAAGTAGTTGAGAACTTTTCCAGTAACGAACCAACATTAACATTCTTTGTGTCTGCTGAAGCCCAATCGATAATGTTTTGCAGCCCCATCTGCAATAGTTGTCTCTGTTCTAAAACAGCATTGGATAAACAAGCCAATAACTGCTCAGTTGATGCTAAGTAGTCTTTATTTTTATTAAAATGACAAAGCTCTTCATTAATTTTTAAACCCCAAAACCCTGGTGTAGCAGTAAAAGATTGCATAGCTTTTTTATAACGAATACCTTTCCAGGCCTGTGTATTAAATTTCTGAAGCTTCTCAAGCTCTGCTAAACGCTCCTTGTTAGCAGGAGGAATAATTTTCTTTTCATCAAAGTCAATGTTGATTTCCCCTAAAGTGAGGTTATTTGACTGAGAACATGGGTTATTTAAGAACTGTGATTCTGTATTACCGGAGTTAGTTGTCTGACTAGGACCTGGTAAAAGGTTATTGGGTGTTTGCTTTGTGTTGGTGTGTAAAGTTTGATTAGTCAATTAACACACGAAATTGGAAATATAGTTTACCTGAGCCATTAACGAGTCGACTCGCGGATCAAAATACGTGCTTTGAGCGCACTTAAATCGTTTGTTTGGTGGTGGAGAAGCAAAACCGGGTTCATCCTCCGAGGATGAAGAGCCAGCGTCGGCACTGCTACTGTTACAAGCCTGTTCCTCGTCCGAGGCGACAGGGCCTGGACTTTTATTTCCACCACTAGGATTACTCATCACTAAAACGAACGATACACACCACGAAAAACACTGTGCTTTAATATTTGTTATTAAATTTACCAAGAGAAAATTTTTTGCGGCTTTCGCGGCAAAAATCACAAACGCTATGAAGATGACATTGACGTCGCGTCCGTTTCACAGAGACAGAGACGCCAGCTGGTGAGAAGTAAGGTGAATTAATGGTAACCAGAGGCAAATTCGGAGAGTTTTAATAGCATAGACTACTTAAAGGCTTGGCATCACAGACTGCTTCTTCAACACAACACTGTGTTTTAGTAAGACACATAATATCACTTATGTGTTTCTATCACCTTGACATAATATCAGTTTTACTTGGTATTTTTATATTTACTTAATTAGATTTATATATATATAATATGCTTATTTCTCCTTTTTAACTAATCGTTTAAGAGATAATAACTTTATGCGGTTTCACTGCAAACACAAGGTTTTTATTATTTACAACTATTTACATTTATTTACAAATATTTTACATCTATTACACATGCTTACCTGCAAACACAAGAAACGACATTAAAAGCTATTATTCCGAATTTATGCAATTTGTACTCTCAGTATTCGCACGTGGCTTTTGTTCGTTATACTCTCTTGGTTCTACAGGCATGCGCAGTAAGGAAGAGCTTGTGAAAGAAATACACATACATTATTATACCTTGTATTTCTTTTACATATATATATATATATATATATATATATATATATATATATATATATATATATATATGTATATAAATATATTTGCTGTGGAAGCTAATGAAACAAAAAAAAAAATCAACTCAATCTTACTAGATAAAACAAAATTATAATACTGATCGTAACGACTCGGTGGTAACTTATAACTAATAGGAACGAAGATTAATACAATATAAAGTAATTAAAGAAAAATACTGAAATTAACCTCAACCTGTCAATAATGCCTATGTCTAAATATATACAGTGACTCACGAAAATATTCGGACACTAAGGTATATCGAAATTCATCGCTGTGTATCTCGATTATTTATGAGGGAATCATCTTCGTTATTTTTTCTGGTAATGAGTTATTAGCTAAGGTTAATAAAAACATATGATTTATTTGATAATTTATTATATATTGTAATATAACAAATGATTAATGAAATGGTGGCTTATTCTTAAGTCACAAAAATATTCGGACACTACCTAAAATGACATTTTCAAGTTGAGCTTTAATGCATATCACTAAAGTTTTAATATTTCGTGGCATAACCCTTTTGTTTTATGACATGTCTTAGTCGTTTTGGCATATTATATATAATTTTTTTTAAATATTCTGAAGTTATACGTGCCCATTAGGGTGGTCCTTAGCTATAGGGGTAAAATAATTTTTCTCAGTTTTGTTTTGTCTTACCCTCTCAAATTTTGACTTGTGATAAGAAAACTATGTTCCCAAAATTTCAACGAGATCGGATATCAGGAACACGTGCCGCATTTAAGGAGAAGTTTTACAATTTTTATGATATACACCGATTTCAATATAAATGTCATTTACAATTTTAAAGTAGTCCTTAAAATATTCAAAGAAAATATTTTGTACATCTACATCGTATTATTTGAGCTAAATCTATAACTATTTAATAAAATTATAAATAATAAAACTTATAAATTAATGGACACGAGTCAATAGATGCCGACTTTCATTACGGTTGATTTATTCGCATCGGGGTAATACCGACGATAAACTTCTACTACTTGAAAAATGAATTGTTTGTCATCTTCATTTTTCGTAAGCAAGGTATTGTAATCCGTAATCAGCAAATTTTCTATGCCAATATTAATATAGTCTTTTACGTCTTTTAAAATAATCCTTTTATAGGGAGTTTCAGTTTTATTAGAATTCAAATTCTGCAACATACGCCTCTTTATATCATATGATAATTGTGTACTAAATAAGGCTAAAATTGCACATTCTGCAATCAAGTACCACAAATGCCCACTAAATTTGTGTATTGCTACTTAGCACATTGCTTCTTCTAACACAGTATCTTTAAGTTCAAATTGTGATGAAATATATTGTTCACCATCAGATGAAGTTGACTCCAATTGTACAAATTCTGTGATATACGAGGAAATTTACATTAAATTCAGACATTTTCAAGAACACATTCAGAATTAGAAATGTATTTAACCAATATTTACCTTCTGTTTTTGCTATTGCGCCATGTCGTTTCATCCGTGACTCTTCTTTTTCTATTCTAATTGCTCTCCGACGCTCCCTTCTCATTAAACTCATATCGGTTCCTATCATTGAGCCTTCTCTTCCTTTTTCCTTTGATTTAAACGGAAATGTCTGTCTATTTCGATGTTGATACTATTTAATGCATCTTCATGAGCGATGTCAAAAAGATCATCCATCGATTCAAGAAATTCTTGTTCTCTCTTTTTTTGCAACTCACTTCGACGTTTGTTAGAGCGTTGTAACTTTCTCCAATTCTGATATAATCGTATTAGTTTTTTAATACTATTGTGTGTATGTCTTTCGGGAATACGTGCCTTATCCCAAAAGACTTCCACCTCCTTTATTACAATCGCGGCACTCGATCGAAGGTCTAAATTTATTTTACGTAAGTTGTAAAAGAGTACACGTAAAGCTTGACCATTACCAGGAAGCTTCGTTCCAATAATTTGACTTTCACTATGGCCTAATAGATATATTTCATCAGCACTTCTAGTTTCCATATTCTTACTATTTCAATTGATGTTGCTCTTCGAAACACAAAGTGTCAGCTCTCAGTAAGAACTAAACGAGAAGCACTAGCGTTTATGTTGACTCGTGTGCTTCAAGATAACAATGAAGATTTAACAAAAAATAACAAGTAAAAAGATATAACAAGCGCGAAGTATGTAGTGAATGGTATTAAAAAATGTAATGCTCCTCAGGCCTGGTCTCCGTTCCCTTTATCAGTTTTTTCAAAAACCCCTTCCTCCGTCGACATACCGTGGGAGGAGGACTTATTGTTAGTAACATGCTAGGAGGAAGGAAGTTGGGCCTGTAATTAAATGATATTGATTCTGCCTGGGCTTTGTGGGTGGTAACCAAAAAATGCAAGGCTTGCATTGGTACTTGCCAAAACCCAACGAAGGCCCAGGCAGAGGGTGGGGGCCTTGAACTACGAGATTGACGTGAATTTAGGAAACGATAAATTTATGACATATGTCATAAATATAGCTTGCAAGAACGTGCCGTGCAAATCTGGTGGCCACGTGCAACCGTGCGGTCATCAATGGGTTTTTGCCAAATAGGCCCGCTCTGCACGGCTGCGAAAATACATAAAAATGATGACACGCTGTGACTCTCGTAACCTTAAGGATACAAATTACACCTAAACAACAACTTTCTTTCCAAACAACCTGGAACCGATGTGTACCGCACGTGTACCGTCGTTGGCGATTTTGAGACAAAAGCATTACGACGTGCGCTGCACGTCTTTCAAGCGCAAGCGGTTAAATGTTAAAACTTTGTCACAGTTGCGGCACGGGTTCCCGTTGTCCGATTTCGCTGAAATTTGGCACATATCATTTTTTCATCAGGTGTCATAATTTAAAAGGGTAAGACCAGGAAAACTCAAAAGTTGAAAAATAAGGACCACCCTAGTGCCCATTCTTCTTGGAGTCTTAGTTTTAACTCTTCTTTTGAAAGTATTGGGTATACACGAATTTTGCGATCCAATTCGTCCCATAAATTTTCGATCGGGTTAAGGTTTGGAGACTGTGGGGGAGGATGGAGAACTTTGGGACATCTATATAACAAAAATTCCTGCACAATGCATGCCTTGTGCTTGGGATCGTTATCCTGATAAAATTTAAACCTATCACGGATTCCCATATTTTCAGCACTCTGAAGTAAATTACTTTTTAAAAGATTCAAATAAACATTTTTGTCCATAATTGTGTCTATAAAAACTAAATTTCCAACGCCGGTGGTTGAAATGCAACCCCAAACCATTACGCTGCCTCCTCCGTGCTTCACCGTACCTCGTGTATGTCTGATATGGAACTGTGTATTTGGCTTACGCCAAACCATAGTTCTTCCATCAGAATTATAAATGTTAAATTTGCTTTCGTCAGCAAATATAACGTCAGTCCACCATGATTCGTCCTTAGAAACAAGCTCCTTGGCGAAGTTAATTCGTTTCCTCCTGTTGGCCTCGTTGATGAATGGCTTTCTCCTACCGATTCGGCCGTTGTACCCATGTTGTCTTAGTGTTCTTCGGATTGTTTCTGGATGAACTTCCTTGCCCCTTTCTTCTAACAGCTCTGTTGCTAATCTTGGAGTACTTAGAAGAGGGTTTCCTTTAATTTTTCGCACGAGTCTTCTTTTCTCCCTATTGTTTAAAGCAGCTGGCCGACCAGTTTGCGGAATGGATTCGAAGCGGTTCTCGCTATTAAATCGTCGGATAATGTCCGCGATAGTGCTCTTGCTAATACGAAGCATGGCACTAATTTCGCGATATGATTTTCCCTTCTCGCAGTGGAAAATTACGAGTTGCCTCTGCTCGAACGACGTATTCTTCTTCTTGCGTCCCATTCTGACGAGTTTCTGAAGTATTACTAACGAATAATGCAGTGACATCGACCTCTAGAACTAGGTTTATCAACATGTAGCAGTCATTCCTCAGAACGCTAAGTTTCCAAAAGTAAATACTCGGGAAACACATTGCGTGTCCGAATATTTTCGTGACTTAAGAATAAGCTACCATTTCATTAATCATTTATTATATTACAATATATAATAAATTATCAAATAAATCATATGTTTTTATTAACCTTAGTTAATAACTCATTACCAGAAAAAATAACGAAGATGATTCCCTCACAAATAATCGAGATACACAGCGATGAATTTCGATATACCTTAGTGTCCGAATATTTTCGTGAGTCACTGTATATATGAACTTAAAACTATTGCTTATAATCTATAAAGAAAAATAATAACAAAACGAGAAAAACAAAAATGATAATTGGCTCAGCTGCTGCTCTTTGATCGGCTGGCTTTTGTTTGGCGGCGTTCCTTATGGCATTGGGGATGGTTGGGACGCCAGCCCCGAATCCTCCGAGTCCAGGGTGGTCTGACTTTGCCCCGGCGTGCTTGTACGCGGCATACCCTGCCGGATGGGGGTTGTGGCGCCCAGCAGATCCACGCCTGATTGTATCTCCGTGATTCGAAGACCCGAGCGCTGCGGCGACGGTGTCTTCGGCTGCAGGCTCCAGCCCGCCGGCGATCCGAAGTTGTCGCTCTATAGGTGTGTTAGAGAATGTCCCTTTATGAGGCTGTTCTATGAACGGTCTCAGTAGGACCCTTACCGGTCTCGCGGAATTACAAGTATTGCCTGACCTGTGTCGATCGCTTTACACGTTGGCCTGAAGTTTTTCCCTTGGAAAATATTGAAGTGGAAACAGTCGCGAGGACATTTATGACCGGCTGGGTAGCTCGGTTCGGAGCACCAGTCTGAATTACTACCGACCAAGGTCGCCAGTTCGAGACCAACCTTTTCAAACGATTGAATACCCTACTCGGTACAAAACATCTGAAAACTACAGCATATCATCCTGCGGCGAATGGTCTTGTCGAACGTTTGCACCGGCAATTGAAAGCTGCCATAAAATGCCATGGCGACGAACGTTGGACAGATGCGTTACCGATCGTTCTGTTAGGTATGCGAGCTGCATTCCGTCCTGACTTAAACGCATCGGTAGCAGAATTAGTTTACGGCGGAAACCTACGATTACCTGCAGAATTTTTTATTAAAACTTTAGATATACATACAGATCCAATAGAATTAATTAAACAATTAAAACAACATTTCAATAACTTACAACCCGCAGCAGGTTTGCGTCACGGAAATAAAAAGATATTTATTTTTAAAGATTTAAAAACAGCATCACACGTTTTCGTACGTGTAGACTCAACTAAAGGTCCACTACAAAATCCGTACGAAGGACCATTTCCAGTAATTACCCGCAACGACAAAACTTTTGTTATTTCCGTGAAAGGTAAAAATTTGACCGTATCGATAGATAGGATAAAACCAGCATATTTAGTGAACGAAGACATAAAGGATGATAATGCGAAACCTCCAGAATTGCCAGAAAATAACAATGCCAACGTACATTCGGAATCAAGGCAAAGACCTGTTCCCACGCGCTTAGGTAGGCGTGTTAGATTTCCGGAACGTCTACAAGTCGGTAAATAGATGCAACTTTAATATTAAGTAGGATAAATTGTACATAATAACTGTAAGTAATATTAAATTAGTTATAGATCTTTACCGACATGTAAATAAGATAACGTTTGCACTGGAAAGGGGGTAAATGTAGGGACGTTGGTTTACGATCCGGTCTCCGCCATTGTTCGACTTCGAGCGGTCGACTCAGCGCTGGGCCTGTTAGCTATTTTTAATTTAGCAAATTTCTGATACTTCAGGCCCGGCGCGGTTAGGACCGTCCGCGGTGAACAGGGGCCGGGTCGTGAACCAACAGTAAAGGTAAATCCTATTGTCTAGGTGGGTGTGTTGCCTCGAGGCGGCCGAGACCTCGAGGGGTGTCCACCAGATGTGGAATTTTCCATACCAAGACACCCCCACGGTGGCGGACGTCTTGAGGCGACCTTAATAATTTTTCGCAACCCGCCTAGACAAGGATAAGAAAACTTTCCCTTACTCTCGTTATTCGAGAGTAGGGAGAGAAAGTATCAACAAAGAGTAGGGATGACTTAAGGGTACAAAAGGGCGACACGCGGTCGTCCCAGGATGCTATCCCTGAAAAACAGCGAACTAAAAACGAGCGACTAGATTGCATATATAGACTTTGTACAGATAAAAATAAAGTACATACTACGTGTGATCACCAAGAACACGATCTCTAAAAAGGGAAAAAGGATAATATAAAATTAAATTATGAATTATAAAAGTTTATTTTAAAATTATGATAGTAATATATACGTATATTTATAATGTTTATAAAAAATGTAATTGTAAAACGCAGTATATAATACATTTTAAAATTATTTAGCCTAACGATTACAAATATGTCGTGCGTGCAGAATCAAAGTATCATGATCCTTCGGTAATTCTATACGGCCATGTAAAATTTTATTTATAACGGAAACATATTCTCTAATATTATAACGCGTGAACTCTTCAACAACGGTCGATCGCAATAGATTAACGTGCACGCACGGTACAAATTCGAAGTTAATATATTTTATAATGTTATGTACTAAAATGCATGATAAATTTTGTAGGTGGGAGATGGTCGGCGTATAATAGAAACAAAGATGTGCCACTTTTTCAATTTGTTCACGAAATGTATCGTCCTGTCGCGATACATTCTGTGAACAGACCAGACATGCTTTATATTTTTTTTAAATTTTTGGTAAAATTTTGTTATGAAATAGGCCGAAATGATTATTGCAAGAAATAGTCATGTCTGGTTCTGGCAGATCTGGAATGTTAATATTATTTTTACCGCTTGCGACAGGAGCACAAATAAATCTTTTGAGATCGGAAAGAAAGCCGGCGGTTCGTCTGGTTCGCAATTAGTGCACTTAGAATTTAAGCTACTCGAACAATTATTTAATAGTAAAGTTTTATATGTATTGATGAAATTTAAACAATTAGGATTAATATCGCGACATCTATGTTGACGAACTAAACCAAAAAAATTTTCTAAACTATCTTGATTAAAAATTTTTGTCTCAAAGCACTCGAATTCCAATTCCTCCAAGCAGGTTTTTAAAATCTTGAAACCATCTAAAGTATGGATCCAGTTTTTTAAAAAGTGTGGATGGGTTTTATTCGCCGGCTTGCCGGCTTATTCCATATCTCGATATTCTTTACAGCAGAAAACATTTCCTTCGCACCTGTTTTATAATTCAATGAATTGAATAATTCATTTAAAAAAAGACACAATCGCAATATATAAATTCCATCGGATGGCATCTTTTTCGTCCCGCACAAACTCGAATAGTTTGTATTACTAAAAGTATTAATTACCAAACCAAAAGTTAAACTAAAAATTTCTGCACAAAGAGAAACTTTCATCTTTTCCGTTTGTGAGGGATACACGTGTGCAAAAGAAATATTTTTGGCTAGCCGACGCACAGTGGTCGATTTCGCCGAAATCCTGGCCAAAACCCAAAAATTTTTTTTCACAATATTCAAAATTTAGCAATTGCGTTTGATTTGTAACACATCAGAGCATTGTTTTCCATTAATAAAAATTTGTATTGAACAATACTCTTAGAGATATGCAATGTCAAAGTTGGCACTTAAATAATGTAACGTTTTCACGTCGAAATTGAGAATACGTTTTCAATGTAAAATTAAAGTTTGATCCACTTTTTCAGTATTGGTAGCTATTTATCATACTTTTAATTTATAAAAATCTTGGTTTCATTTTTTTATTTAATATTTTACAACTGTGATGGTACAGAATGTAAATCCTATATATTTTTTTCCTTTTGCTAGTGAAATAGTTGTGAAGTCCACAACCATCCAAGCTAACTTTTTTTTTAAATTAAACTTTGAAGCATCCCGAAGAAGACCTCGTTGAGTTTTCTTGCAACATTTTGCGATTCTTCGAGTAATTGTTATTTGTTTGTTGCGCGCGCCATACTCGGGGAAGTGCATTTATGACATAGAGCCGGGCTATCGTGCTTTACCTAATGAATACTGCTAATCCTTCTCTAAGATCAACCTGGCAATTAACGAAATAATATGTTTATTTCATGGGGTTAAACATCGGAATGAGTTTAAACAAGCTGGTGGGCCTATTGTTTCGAGGCAACAATAGATAGCTGCGGCTATCTCGACCGCTTACCGTCATAAACCGAAAGATCTTTGACGATTCTAATGAAAATCTGGCTAGTTGCAGGTACGAGGGAAATATTTATTCCTTACAATGTTTCATCTTTCTCCTTCGGCCGAAATTTTTATTAAATAGAGGGAAATTCGGAGATGGAACAGCAATGACATGCTTGTATTAAGATACAGCGACTGCTGTAATAAATATCATTAAAACTGCAGAAGTCCGTGGAATAACATAATATATTTTTTAAAAAATTGAACTTTGAAGCTTCCCGACTACTGATTTTCGTGCCGATCCGACAATTTGTCGATACTCGCACCTGCCATATTAGAGCCGCCATTTTGTTTTTGGAAATTTTGAGTTCGGATTCGTAATCAGCGACTGAAATAATATTAATATACCAATTTTCAGCTAAATTAAAAAACTCCTTGGGGTTTTGGCCAGGATTTCGGCGAAATCGACCACTGTGCGTCGGTTGATGACGCGACACAGCTTCGTGGCGATCTCGAGCTGTGGCGCAGGCGTCTTGGTAACGTGAACACTGACGACATTCAAAAGGCGAAAAGTCGGGTCATGGTGAAGGGTCTCGAAAAATGCAGATTCTCCAGGAAAATCATATGCGAAATCTGCTCACAGGTTAAAATGACGAGAACCCCTTTCCCAAAGAAGTCTGAGAGGAAAACCGAACCATTGGAGATCGTTCATACGGATCTTTGCGGGCCGATGCGAACGGAGTCGAACGGCGGGTCGCGTTACTTTGTCACGTTTATCGACGACGCCACCCGATGGTGCGAGGTGCGGTTCCTGCACCGAAAGAGCGATATATTCGACGCGTTTCGCGATTTCAAACAAATGGCCGAGAACCTCAGCGGGAAGAAAATTAAATATATACAGAGCGATAACGGCCGAGAATATTGTAACCGGGAATTTGACAATTTTCTCAAGGCGAACGGCATACAACGTCGGACGACGGTACCGCGGAATCCCGAACAGAACGGATTGGACGAGCGAAAAAATCGGACATTGGTCGAGACGGCGAGATGTCTTTTAATGCAGTCCGAGCTCCCCGAATTGTTTTGGGCGGAAGCGATATCGACGTCGAATTATATCCGAAATAGATGTCCGACCGGCTGTTTAAGCGATAAAACGCCATTCGAGGCGTGGATCGGAAGGAAACCGAGCATAGCTCACTTGCGCGAGTTCGTATGTAAGGTACTTTGTTTAAATACGACAGGCCAAAAGAGAAAATTTGAACCGCGTGCGCGCGAGGGCATTCTCATTGGATACGCCGAGCGAGCGAAAGGCTATAAAATTTGGCTAACGAAAGAGAAAAAAGTGGAAATTTCTCGCGACGTTAGATTTGTCGAAAAAGGAGTGCGCGAATCTCATGAAAAAAATCGAAATTTAAAATCGGGCGCGATAGAAGTGCGCGATGTCTGTGCAAATCAGGAAAATACAGGCGAATTGATTGTGATCGACCAGCAGCCTCAGGCGGAAAACGAAGACGTTGAACCCACGACGCCACAACAGGAGAGCTCGGAAACAACGGGCGCATCACCGAGACGCGGGCCCGGAAGACCCCGCATAATACGCACCGGACGCAGGGGAAGACCCCGAAAATTATTTCACACAGCGGTGAGTAAAACTCCGGAAACGGAGGATAGCGTCGAAACAAGCGAAAACGTTGCCGAAGTAGCGTGGGCTGCCGAAATACCGACGAAATGCGCGATGTCGGGAGAGGAAAAGGAAGAATGGAGGCAAGCTATGGCGGAAGAGGTCCGTTCGATTATAAAGAACGATACATGGGACACCATCGACCGTTGTACCAGTAAATCCAGTATAGGAAGCCGATTTGTTTTACGAAACAAATACAATCCCGACGGATCATTGCAAAAGCGAAAAGCGCGATTTGTGGCGCAGGGATTCGCACAGCGACCAGGCGTAGACTTCTTCGAATCGTTTGCTCCTGTGGCAAGGCTGAGCTCGATCAGATTGATGACTGCACTCGCTGCTCAACGTAAAATGATCATCCATCATTTCGATGTGTCCACAGCATATTTAAACGGAATCCTCGAGGAAGAAATTTACCTAAACGTTGATTTTAGGCTTCCACGATGTGATCCCGGCCATTCGTCGACCTCACGTTACCAAAAAGTGACGCAGGACATTTCCATGATGCCATCTGCCATTCCTCAACCTCCCGGGTGTATCTCCGTCCACACATCGACCTCTTGCCATCAAAAACTGTCGCAGGCCATTTCCTGGTATCATCTACCGATCTAAGGCTTTCACGATGTGATCGCGGCCACAGGTCGACCTCTCGCCACCAAAAAGTGACGCAGGCCATTTCCTGGTCTACTGCCGATCTACGGCTTCCACGATGTGATCCCGGCCATTCGTCGACCTCTCGTGACCAAAAAGTGACGCAGGCCATTTCCCTGTGCTATCTGCCACACATTGACCTCCCGGGTCTATCCCCGACCACACCTCGACCTCTTGTCACCAGGAAATGATTCTGGCCATCCCCTTGTACCGTCCGCCCAGGGGTCCAAGCTTATATGGAGGTACGGGCACAAAGTTTTAAAGGAATAGTTCATCTTCGGACTGAGGATGGCAGTAGTTTCAGCGGAATCAGTGTCATCTATATCGAATTCGAAATGGCGAAAGCTGGCGGGCTGCATAAAATTCGAAAGCTTTACTTCTGATTGTGACTTGGATAAGGGCTCAAAAGCCAACACAAGTAAAATAAAGATATATATATCTTTATAGATATATATATCTTATATATATCTTTATTTTACTTGTGTATTATATATATACTTCTGATTGTGAGCTGGCTCGAGAAGGGTCTGCTCTTCAATTCAGAATGGTTTTGTGTTCCGTAAAAAATTGTTTACCATCCGATAAAGTATTTTACTTTCCACGCAGTGATGATTCAAGGCGTTCAAAGTGGATAGTTGCTTGCGGTGATCCAAATTTGTTTAATTTACAGGCGACAACTCTGGATACGAAAGGGATCTACCCGAGGCACTTTGAGGAGCGATATTTTTTATCCAGCAGGCTATCTAATACGGCAATACCCACATTACATTTACCAGGTACAACTATATTTTATACTCCGTAATATTTATTCTATTTCCTAAGATAACGAGGTGGGGTAGTTATGAGAAAAGAAAAATTGGTATACACAATACCCGCAGTATATAGAGACCCTCGGATTAAAATTTCAAATTCGCATAAAAGGGTATAGCAGGATAAGGTGGTCAAAAGTGCCCTTCAACCGATTTCAATGGGGGTAATCTCATTCGATAGATAATGCTCGGCGATCATTGTGTACCAAATTTTAACCCTTTATCTTGATCGGAAGGGTAGTTATGGGGAAAATTAAAAATACAGGTTTTTGGCCCTTTTCCCCCATTTATTGAGGTGTAAAAAATCCGAAAAAATTCTGGCATATTCTACACGGTACCGGACATGTTGGAGAATTTTTTCAGATTTTTCCGTCGAAGTACCTAAGCGTGAAAAATGGGCAAAGTCAAAAAAAAGGAAAAAAGAAGATTTCGTATCGAAATCTTCGAGGTACAACTTTTTGTTTTATATAGTAACAATCTAACACCTACGATTGTTATCCCCAATTTTTTTCAGATTTTTAAACCACCTGCGTCATTATGAAAAAAATCGAAAACCGATTTTCGGGACGTATTTTGATCTAAAACGCAAGAAGTAATTGTTATTTTCATAGAGTATGTTCATTTTGTGGTTTTTAATGTTTTACCATTACAGATAATTTCATAACAATAAAAGGAATTGAGATAACTCACTTATCTGTAAACTATGTGTTACATTATGTACCATAATTTTGAACGTTCCTTCAACAGCAGCAGTGGCGACGCGTCTAGAGTGTCTGCTCTGGAACCGCTATGAACTTTTTGTCGCGGGTTCGCGTCCCGGAAGATATATTTTTTTTTCTTTTTTTTTTAATCTGTAAATGCATAAAAATAATCAATAATCATTTTTAACAGGTATTGCGATAATCCTAAATGCATAAAAAATGTATATCGTATAGAAAATAGTTTTAGAGCATATCTGTTGTTTTGCCCGCTCTCTCTAGCAATATGTTATCCCATGGTTACGGATATTTTTAAACATTTAAATTACGGAAATGTTAACTTATTATGGTATATAAAAATGTATATTCGGCACCAAAGATCACAACACTTGCACTAACAGAGTATATGCACGTAATGATTACTTTACTTGCATGTTTCTTTCCCTTATATTCAGAGAAGAATCGTTGTCATGGAGGGGATATGCTCGAAACTTGGAAAATATGAATTTCTATTGGTTTGTATTATATTGCCATTTTTAATTTGTTAATTCTGAAATGAGCGTAGGGAAGACAGTTTATGGTTGGGTCTCCGCTATTGTCTCGAATGTATCAAACCGATTTAAGGGGGGAAATAGGTGTAGAGGTCTCAAAAAATAATTTTTTTTTCATAATTCGATTCTACAACTATTCAATAACATAGCCTGAAAATTTCAAAGCAAAATTCGAAGCCGTTTAAAAGTTATAAGCATTTGAGCGAGCGTTCTTCGGTCGACCGTCAGGAGCATACGAAATGTATTTCGATGGTGACTCAAAAACATTTACGGCAGTGCTTAAATTGAATCCTTATGGCGATGAATTGACAGTCGCAAAGAACCAATGCATAGGCCACGTACAAAAATGAATGGGAACGCATCTTCGAAGTGTAAAGAAAGACAAAAAATTGGGAGGTAGGGGAGAGTTGACAGAAGCTTTAGTGAAAAAATTAAGTACATACTACGAGACATGAAAAAGGCAATAATGGCTACGTATGATCACATGACATCAACTGACGACGATCCGAATCATGACAATTGTCCAGTGGGCGCAGACAGCTGGTGTAAATGGAAAGAGGCTGAAGCTCTTGGAACAGAGCCTCCTGCGCATGCAAAACCACTGCATGATGATGTTCAAAAAGCAGTCCTACCAATTTACAAAGAGCTTTCCAGTGATGATTTACTCGAGAGATGTTTAGGTGGGCATACACAAAATGCTAATGAAAGTTTTAATTCAACCGTTTAGCGATTGGCTCCCAAACATTTAAACTCTGGTTTAAGAATAGTTGAGGTCGCCGCATATTTGGCTGCATGCTTATTTAATGAAGGAAGTTCCAGTATTTTATCTGTTATGAACGAGCTTAACATTGTCGTGGGTAACCGAAGCTACAATTTTGCCCAAGAAGTAGATGATCGACGCATAATCCAACAAAATCGACGCAGCTCCATGAGTAGTAAAGAAGCTCGAGAAGCTCGAAAAGAAAAGCACAGAGCTGAAAATGATACATATGAAGCTGATAAAGGACTGCAATATGGTGCTGGAATAGCTGATTAATTCATAAGATGTTTAAATTGATTCATTACTGCCTTAAATTTACCTTCACTGCCACTCTTGTTTTCAAACGCGTTTTTCTCGATATTACTTTTTTCAAAGGGTCTAGCCGAATAAGGGGGTCAAAAGTGCCCTTGAGCCGATTTTATTCGACGATGGGTCATTCGATAGGTGATGATGAAAAACCATTGCACACAAATTTTTAATCCGATACCTTCACCGGGAGGGTAGTTATAGGGTAAAATCGAAAAACCAGTTTTTTCCTCATTTTCCCCAATTAATGTGGAGCAAAAATTCCCCAAAAATTCTAACGCATTCTAAACATGAATGTACACATTAGGGATTTTTTTCAGATTTTTCCTTTGCAAGTTACACTCACGAAAAATGAAAACCGAAAAAAAAATTTTTAAATATCGATTTCGTATTGAAATCTTCCGAGCACAACTTTTTCCTTTTTACAGTAGTTGCATAATGTTATCATTGTTATACCCTAATTTTTTCAGATTTTTTGAGTACGGTGCATCACGGTCGGAAAAATCAAAAACCGATTTCTGGGACACATTTTGGGCTGAAACTCGCCCATTATCTGCCATTCTTGCATGATTTTAATACAGTATGTTCATATTGTGACCTTCAATGTTTCTGCATAGAAATATGTAGATGTTAAAGAACAATATCGGGATAATTAAATAAATTGCTGATTGTACGGTCTTTATAACCTAGAATTTTAACCGTTCTTTCAAAAGCATCAATGGCGCAGTGGCTATGGTGTCTGCCTGTCGATCCGCTGGACACTTTTTTGTCGCGGGTTCGAATCGCCATGTGGGACTTAAGTTTTTTTCTGTCATTTTTTTTTTTTTTTTTTATAAAAGACATAACAATATTCAGTAGTAGCTTTAAAATGTTTCACAGATACTTCTAAAAATAATTATACAGTATACTTTTTTCTTCATCGACTCTTTTTAGTCATGTCACGATTTACAATTACAAGTACTTTTTTACATTCTGTACATTGAATTTTATATTTCTTTCATATTTAAAATATATTTTCATACATTGCAATAAACCAATATCTATGAACAATATAACATGTTTGAGAATACTTATAATTGCAAAACGTTGCATGTCTAATTGTAAGAAAAGCATGTTTTACTATTATTTTTCTATAGGTTTTATATTGTTAAAAGGCATAAAAATATCTGTGAAACATTTTAAAGCTACTACTGAATATTGTTATGTCTTTTATAAAAAAAAAAAAAAAATTACAGAAAAAAACTTAAGTCCCACATGGAGATTCGAACCCGCGACAAAAAAGTGTCCAGCGGATCGACAGGCAGACACCATAGCCACTGCGCCATTGATGCTTTTGAAAGAACGGTTAAAATTCTAGGTTATAAAGACCATACAATCAGCAATTTATTTAATTATCCCGATATTGTTCTTTAACATCTACATATTTCTATGCAGAAACATTGAAGGTCACAATATGAACATACAGTATTAAAATCATTCAAGAATGGCAGATAACGGGGGAGTTTCAGCCCAAAATGTGTCCCAGAAATCGGTTTTTGATTTTTCCGACCGTGATGCACCGTACTCAAAAAATCTGAAAAAATTAGGGTATAACAATGATAACATTACGCAACTACTGTAGAAAGGAAAAAGTTTTGCTCGGAAGATTTCAATACGAAATCGATGTTTAAACTTTTTTTTTTTGGTTTTTCATTTTTCGTGAGTGGAACTTGCAAAGGAAAAATCTGAAAAAAATCCCTAACCTGTACATTCATATTTAGAATGTGTGAGAATTTTTTTGGAATTTTTGCACCACATTAATTGGGGAAAATGAGGCAAAAACTGATTTTTCGATTTTACCCTATAACTACCCTCCCGGTGAAGGTATCGGATTAAAAATGTGTGTGCAATGGTTTTTTAACATCACTTATCGAATGACCCATCGTCGAATAAAATCGGCTCAAGGGCACTTTTGACCCCCTTATTCGGCTAGACCCTTTGTGTACACTCTAGCGCGAAGAGTTTTTGATCAATCCTTATCAAATTTAGCACACATTTTCTTTATATATATACCTTCTATTTGAACTAAAAACATAAACAATATTTTCATCTTTACTATCTTTTTATTGCACAAAACAGAACAAAAAAGCGGTAAAAAATCGTACTTAATTTTCACAGTCTAAAAAGAAATAGAAATTTTCCATTTTTTTGTGATAATTTTAGTTCAAATAGAGGAGACACTTATAAAAAAAGTAAATCTTCTAAAAAAATTGTACTCAGATAAAAATTGTGACCTCCAGGATGTACACAAACTGCCGATGCGGGTGGCGACTTATAATGTGCAGCAGGTGGTATCTCCGGGATTTTTCAAGAAAAATGTTTGAAACTGTCAGCAAATGTTCTTCAATATATCTATAAAATAACCTCAAAATCTTAATAAAATGTATGTATGTGTTATATGTTAAAAAAATTCATGAAAATTACTCTAAATACGCCGTTCTACTCCTATTTCCCTCCTTAATGCTGGGTATGTTACCATTTATGAATATTTGTACTTTTTTAAGTATGTACAGTTCCATGTGACTAGCTAGAGACAGAAACTATTTAACAGTGAATTGACCAATATAACATAAATACCTATAGGGGATTAGCTTAGTACCTGCGCCAAACCTTCAATGCCAGCAGCCCGGGAAAAAAAAATTATATAAAATTATATATAAGTATATAAAATTATATAAAATTGTATCTTATTTTATATAATTTTGTATGATTATATCTAGATTCTTATATTAAATTTTATTAATTTTTATATAATTTTATAAAACTATATAAATTTTATAAAATTTTATATAATTATATATTATTATGTATCAATCAGAAAATCCTAAACTGTAGACTTATATATTATGATATATAAATATATATAAAGATATAAAAATTTATATATTTTGTATTTTTTTATAAAAATATATAAAACTTTATTGGATTTCTTAGATTAAAATATATAAAATTATATAAATTTTTATATTATTGTATATAAATATATATAAAAATATAAAATTTCATATATTTTGTATTTTTTTATAAAATTATATAAAGTTATATTGGACTCATTTTATTAAAGTGTGTCCAATTTTATCTATTCAGATATTAAAATGTATCAACTTTAAGAACTATAGCATATATGTATTCGTACGTACAGTCATATCTGAATTGCTCATTCCTGCAAGTATAATTTATCGATCAACATTTAGTATTAATTAATAGATCTGATGATCATATTTATATATATATATATATATATATATATATATATATATATAGTTTTTGAGAATTTATATTTATTCATTTTTTGCCTCTTTCGTTAGTATTAATAACAATGTGAAAACTTACCGACATGTCAAGGATAGAAAAAGGATAATATTTTTTAATTAAGAATGTAATATCTTGCTATAAGCTAATACTAAACATTATTTTATTATTTATCGATAATGTACATGAATATCCCTAGTTTGATGACTATTATATAGTTTGAACACAAGATAATAATGATGTCTTATTAATCAATATATGTATATATGATAAGTATTTTTATCATTACCAAACTCGGTCAATTAAATTAGGTTGCTTACATACATATTCCCCAGCTTTTACTAGTTGAGATATAGATACTATGTCTTCTAATGACATTATCATAATTTCTCCTGTTTCTTTGATTGGTTTTATGTGCTTAATTTTTATTTTAGTTTTTAAATGCATTAATATTCTTGTGTGCTCTATAGCATATATTATTAATAAGAAATGTAAATTATTTTGATATTCAAAAAAAAAGTTTATTGATCCATAGAGATGATTATTGTTAGTAGTTACTATTGCAACATTATGACTATTAGCCTTAATTTCCTTGTATATATTTGACGTATAAATCCTGTTCTCAATTTTCGCTCGAGCATATATAACAATATCAATTAAATTTACGCTGTTAGATACAAATAGCTGGTGTTCTACATTACTGAATCTGTAGTTCGTTATTCTTTTGCCCAGAAGATTGTAATTTTTCACTGTTTCGATATTTAAACGTTTTTCATTGGGTTCAGTCACATGGTTTTTTAAAATACCGACACTTTGAGCTATCATTATATTGTTAACAATTTCTTGTGACAAATGCTTAGTACCACTGACACTTTTTGCAATAAAGCCATTGTAATTTTCAAAACAAAAAGCCGATGTTCCTGACAATGGACCCCATCGTTTTACGGATAATACTAAATGTAAAAGCTGATGAGAATTGTAGGTCAACTCGTCATCACCAAATAAGATTGGAATGTCCTGGACGAATACTTTTAATAATTTATCTGCTTGTTCTAAGTCATCAGATGTAATCTGATCCTTAACTAAATTGAATATTGCAATAACCAATGCCATCAAATGTTGAAAATAATTTTCTGGTAGATAATTTTCGAGAGCTGGGAGTGAATAAAATAACAGCAAGTTATAAAATTCTGCAGCTTTAAAAAAATGAATTTGTGTAAGAGATCTTGGCATTCGATTAAAAGATAACGGAGGACGAATGTTCATTATAAATTTATCAATGTCATTAATGAAAGGCTTGATGTTCCAAGCGCCTGGCTTGTTTATATAAATATTGAAAAATCGTTTGACAACTCCTAATAATACTGAATGCATAAATTCAGGTATAAAACATGTTCCTAAGTTCAGTAATGGAAAGCAAGATAATATGGAATATCCTTTAACGCCTCGCAAATGTTTTTTTCCTGTTTTTTGTAACATTCGAGCAAGATTGATCATTCTTTCACCATCTCTTAATTTAGCATTCAAATTATAAGGATAATATCGGCTCTTTTTTCCCCCAGCTTCTACATTTTGCATTTTTTTTGTTCGGATCTCACACATATTACAACCATACCGACCGTTAAAATTGAAAATGTTCTGAAGTTGAGCTCGAGCCGGAGCATCTGCTATTATCAAAGGAGCGATTACTCGAGACGTAATTAAATCTTTCGTCACTGGATGAGTCCATTGAAAACCTTCTTCAAAGCATTGATGTAGTTTTGAATACAGAGGCCGTAAAAATGTGTTCATACATGGTTTATGATCTTTATCATACCACAAGCCTAAATTGATGATAAATGACTCTCTTAAATTAGCAGGAAGTTCAGCGATAGTGCCTAACAGTGGCCAACAATGACTTTTAGCACTTTTTATTAAAGAGAGACCATCGGTATTAATTATTAGTGTTAGATCGTATTTTTGTCTATTTGGTCGCAAATTTGTTCGAATGTACTCTGAGCCATCCATGACATCTGTAATAACATTATCATCACGTAGCATAAGTTTTTCACTCAAATTGTAATGTTCAAATAGATATCTTATTTGAGTATGAATATCAAATTCGAAAAAAATGAATTTTTATCGGCTTTAACATTGCACTCCGGACAAGATATAACTTTTATATCACTACCAACATAGCCTGAACACACTTTACAATAATAATGCTTTATAATGTTGCATGGTGGAGCAATTTTTTTGGCATACTGCAATAATTTATGTAGAGTTTTAGGCATTAAATTATTTTCAGGTAATATGTTGATTTGCATTCTCAATGCTTCTTTTAGCGCAGCTTTGGATAATTGATGTTTAACATAGTAATTAAGCAAATCATATACTGCTTGGTCAACAGATACAGAGCTATTTTCATATAGCATTATTTTTTCATGAGTATCACGCCGATGAAAATGATTAATTACGCGATTTTCATTCATGACGAGTTCCTGATTTTGATTCTGATCATTTTCGCTGTCAGACGCATCAAGTTCAGGTTCTTCAAAAAAATCTTCAACGTCATTGTCATCTGATAAATACTCCATTTCTGCTAATCTTACATCATCATATACATGTTCTTCAATTACATTTTCACTATCGTCATCATTTCTGCTGCCATCATCCGAATTTTCAGATGAGATATTTCCATCGAAACTATCATTGTCTGATAAATCAATGAAATGATCAGAAGCACTAGAATCGTGTTCATCGTATGTAGCTTCGTTACCAGAAGAAATCAGTTTTTCCCATCGATACAATGTTCTTAAAGGTATCTACAATTATAATAGTATCGAATTTAGTAGAAGATCAGGATAAAAATTCGAGTAAAATTTATACGAGGCATATTTTTTATTTAGAATATGTTTCAAGATTTTTTTATGTCAATTGAATGTGTTTTACTTACTGGAGCATTAGGGTCTTCATTGTACAATTTATACCTTTTAGCAGACCTGGATGATGATGGTTCATCATTTAAATGTGACATTGTTATCTTTAAGTAAAAAAAAATTTAATAATACTTTAACTATCTGATAAAAAAAATTCTTAATAAAGAAGTACCATCTATTTTGATGTGTAGGTACTTACTTACCAAAACTCACTGAAGTAAATACTAGCAACTTTTTTTTATTAAAATTTATATAAAAAAAATCGTTTTTTAAATAACAAATTTTTATTTTTATTTTTTGTTATTAAATTAAAAATTTATTTTTTTTTCTTTCACACGTTATTTTTTTCTAATGAAATATTATATTTCCGTTGTAGGTTATACATTTATAAATGTCAACATTGAAGTTTGTACTTGTTACTTATGTGATTATATGTATATATACATCTATATAGTGGACGTGTATTCTATGCAATATGCAGACCAATTCAAATTAACCGCGTACAGTAGAACTCTTATAACTTGTAAGCTGCGGGAACAGAATTCTGAGAATTAGAACTTATAGGATACCCTCTCCAATCAACTCTGAGTGAGACAGAAATAGCTGTCTCTCTCTCTCTCTTGCGCTTCTTACTAGTCGTAGAGGGGATATCGCACCACGTGACACTGCTCAGCCAGATAGCAAGGAGTAGGGGAAGTAGGGATAGAAGAATTTAAAGTGGTCCAAGTTATAGGAGTATAGGCAGGCTGCAACGAGCGAAGAGCAAATGCGTAATTAATGTAATTGATTTATAAAAGTATCGTAAAAGTACCTGGATATACTTATCAACAATTATATTGGTCTAAAACTAACCACTTAACGCTCATGCCCGTGACGTTCACGGGCACGCCAAACGGTCGAATTTGTGCATGCCCGTGACGTTCACGGGCATAGCTGATACGGCCGCCACTCTGCGGTTTGTTTGCCTTAGCCGCTGATATTTTAGAACTCAGTCCTTTGACATCTTACACTGAAATGTATACATTTCTAAAAACTTTATACATTGTATATTGGAGGAATAAATACAGATAATCTCTCCGTCTTCTGCCGTTAGCTTTCGTCTGTTTCTTCAGTCTTTGAACGATCAGTGTACAGTATACGTCATCCTTGTAATATCTTTTTCGTCTTACGATTTTTAGTTTATAGTGTGTTTATTTCTTATATTATTATTTTTGTGTTCTGCTTGTTATAATTAATTGTTGTTGTTAATGTTATTTGGTTATATAAGTTATAGAAGGATTTCCCTTAGATAAACAGGTATGATGAAAAACTTGTTATTTTTCCGAAAAAAATAATTCGTTCGCCACTAGGAGTACAAAAAACATTTTATAATATGCACAAGATAAGCATTCAGGAAAAAAAAACGTGCGTTTTTAGACGGTCGATTCGAAAAAAAACAGCGTTAAGTCGTTAATGCCATAGAGCAGTTAAATCTGGTTGAATTTTCGAAGATGTTTCTTATTCATTGTGAAACCGACAATTCTTATTGTAAAGTTGAGGACGTTGATGTAATTTATGACGAGGAAAATATTCCTAATCCGGGAGAGTTGGTCAGTTTTTTATGGCAAAATTCTAAATATAATGGTACAGTCATCATGCAATCAGGTAATGCTGTTTTAATTGTTAAATAGACCGTCATCTGAGAATTTTTTAAATTATCTATATAAACAAATAAATTATTATGAATTAAAAATTCCGAAAAATAGCATCTCTAAAAATTAAAAAAAAATATAAATGCAATTTGTTTAAAACATTTTCTTTAAGCTTAATTTAAAAAAAAATAAAAATTTTCTAATAATAAATATGTAAAATAAACAAATGTCGGCCAATTTCAGTGTTAAAACAATAAAAAAAAAAATTTACAAACAGAAAATCAAAAAATTTCTGAGTAAACTTTTACGAAATTGTCATTTTTTAATTATGTTGTTTGCTCATTTAGTTTTAAAAAATCGATTAATATCTTCTAGATTTACTTCAATAGACATGTGACAATTTGTTTTAGTCAAATAAATTATTACTAGAAAAATTTTAAAAATACACTCATGTGGAAATTTCAAAAATAGATGAATTTTTGATAAATATTATTTTGATAGTAATTTATTTTTTAAACTAAACCAAAAATTATCAGATATCTTCAGGTTTGACTATCATTCCAAATTATATTAAAAATTTTCTACAGCATATTTATGTAAGACATTACATTGCTATCTAATGAAATTTTTTTTATCGTAATAATCATTCAAAATTTCTCAATTTATCTTATGTCAAATTACTTATAACTTGTTGAACATGATATTTTTTTTTAAGCAAACAGTAAATCAATTTTCAATCGTTTATCATTATATAAATTTTATTGTATAGCATAGCAAAATAATCATTAAATCTCCCTTTTTTTATGTAAATATGTAGCAGATGAAAGTAAAATTAATAAGAAATTGCTGGGCTTGAATAAAATGAAAAAAAATCAAACTACTTCTGATACTGCTAGTACTTCTAGTGTACTGCCAAAAACTACTAAGAGAGTTTCAAAAGCAGTTCAACGTTGGTCATCTCAAAAAAAAAACAATGCTGATAATAACAGTCAGAAGAGAAGGAAGGTATTTAAATAATGTACTATTTGAAAGATTAATTGTTTTATTAGTATGTAATGCAATACTAAACTTTAATTGTTGAAAAATAACAGCGTACTGCCAATGAACAGGAGAATAAGGATGCCTCGCAAAATTTCATTGAAAAGATAGTTTTTGGAAAAGATGATAAACCTTCAAAATTGAAGAAACTTAGTATAGAGTAGAGTCCATCGAAAGATGATTTAAAAAAAGGATTAGAAGCTATGAAATCTAAATTACAAGCGATCGAGGCACGAGGTATAAAGATTATTTTTCTTAATTGTTTCTATATAATTTAAAGCATTGATGATTTTTAGTATATTGTTCAACAACAGACAAGGAATTAACCATTGTATTCTAATATTTTTTAATTCTAAAACTTATTCATCGTTGATTCTAATTTGAAACATTTATCTTTATAACCAATTTATTTGATAATAATAAAGGAAAATTAATTCACTGTCGTTTACAGAAAATAATAAATCTACGTCAAAAAACAAACAAGAAAAAAAAGTTGATGATACCAACAATTCTTCTGCAACTACAGAATCATTGGAAAATTCTGATTTATATGTATCCGATACTGAAATTGATGGCGAACCTCTTGCTGACGAAATCACTAAAAAAAAAACACTAACTATCAAAAAAGATGATAATAAGTTAATAAATACACCTCAAAAAGATAAGGGTGAAACGCCTGTAATCTCTGGTGCTTCTACAAAAATCGATATTGATAATCATGGGAAGTTGTTACATGCTGATGGACAATCTAGTGAAAAAGACAAAGAGGATATTGAAAATAAAACGAAAGATGATCCAGAAAAAGAAGATGATGACAAGTATTATGATGAAGATATTCAGTTGTTAGGTCCTGATTATTGCAGAAAGGTATTAAATATATATACAATTAAAATGAATATTGATAAGTACTCTATAATTGTAGAACAAAAATAATTGATTGTGGTTAATTGTTTAGATGGTAGATATTGGGGATGGGATTTATTGCACAGAAATGCAATTAAATTTGGCGCACAACTGTGGAGAAGGTACGGTGATGATAAGACAGCTAATGGAAGGAATTTTTAACAAGAAACAGTTACTCAATTGCACTTATAGTGGTCAGCCGCCTCGTAATTTAGGAAAAAACGAAGTACCAAAAATCTATCGAGCTTTGCATAGCAAAGCTAAAATCACAATAATTAGTAAGTTATGGATTTTCACAGAATTAATAAATTGATAAGGTCACTGTTTTATTAAATTAAAGTGTCATTTAGCTGATATATGCAATGTTAAATTTTAATTAAATCTTCAGCGATATTTATTTATAATTTAATATTTTATATCTCAGTTACGTTATGTGATATGGTTAATTTTAATCTTCAAGTATGAAAATTCTCAAAAAATACCAATTAATATGTATAAACATCTATATTCATTTATTAACACTTGAGTTGTTTACATGCTAATACTGAATTACTGGACTAATAAAAAATTCATTTTTCGAGAATATACACTAAAGTACGCAGAGCAAAATGGTTGGATGAAAAAAACGAAACACGATAGAGCTCCCTACAAGTGGTGTGACTTACAACAAGCTATGACACAGAAGATAGGAGACATCAAAAGGGCTCACAAAAAAAATGTTGAGCTGAAGAAAAAATAATTTTAACATATATGATATCTAAAACAGCTAAATAACTATCCTGTGTGTCCACAATTTATCCTGTGTGACTTACAATTAGTTTTCCTAGTCAAATAGTATTAGCAATAATGTCTTCTTAAAATATTTGTATTGTTATTAAATAAGCTATTTGTATGGTCGTTAAAAAATAAAAATTCGAAATGTATTTCATGCAATAAAATTTAAAATGAGCAGCAATAAAAGAAAAATTCTACAGAATTTTTTTATATATATTAAGTCATATATAATTATATAAAATTATATATTTCTATATATTATGAGATAAAATTATATCATGCCAAAATTGAGATATAATTATATAAAATTATATATTTCTATATATTATGAGATAAAATTATATCATGCCAAAATTGAGATATAATTATATAAAATTATATATTTCTATATATTATGAGATAAAATTATATCATGCCAAAATTGAGATATAATTTTATATAATTATATATGGTCAACTATACATAATTTTATATAATTATATAAAAAAAATTTTTTCCGGGTAGCCACTCAAGAATCGCCAGAATCAACAAAAAACATTTTAATGGATATTGAGAGAAAAAGGGGATTGTATGATTATATTGAAGGACTTGAAAGAGAATTAAGATTAGACGTAAAAACAAGTATGCCTAATGACGTCCATTCAGCCATACAATCTGCCTTGCAAGCTGAAATCACGGCAAAAACTAAACGCTCAAATACACAAACTACTGCCATGGAAAAGAAACCGTATTCAAGGGTACAAAAATCATATATCAAAGAATCAAAAGAACCAAAGGAATACGGAAGAATAAAGATACAATATCCTAGAGTCAAATGCAACTATTGTAAGAGGTTAGGACATTCCACAGAAGAATGCAGAACTAAACGATACAACGAACAAAGAAATTTTCAAAGAGTCCAGCCTACGAACAACGGCCCACCAGAACAAACAAATATGCTCGAGAAAACATTGGTACCATACGGGGAAATACAAATCAACTCGTTAATATCATCCTCAACCCACTAAATTGCGAGAAAACAAAAGTTTTGCTGGATACAGGTTCCTCATTATCATTAATAAAAGAGAGAAACATCAAAGACCAACGATTAATAAGAAAAGAACAAAAGGAGAATGTAAAAACAGTCACAGGAAAAATTTTGAAAACCAAAGGTATTATCAACACAAAAATCCTGGGAAAAGAAATAAATCTACGAGTAGTCCCGAATACGATTAAACTAAATGAAGATGGGATACTCGGCATAGATGCCCTAAGATCATTAGAATGCGTTTGGAATATTAAGGAAAATAAAGTCCTATTAAAAAACACAAAATTTAAAAGTAACGATGAGAAACAGAAAATTCTGAAGGCACCTCCTAAGGCAATAACGACTTTAAAATACACGGTTCAAGTTAACGATGGACCCGCTTTAATAGAATTTGACGATTTCACAGTATTAACAATGGTTAAAGAGGTAGAAACAATCCTCCCACACTTCAATTTGACAGATCAAGAAAAATTAATGAAAAATCCTCTCCAAGCAAAACCAGCAGATATGAAAGAATTTCAAAAGAATTTCATACCCTTGAAAGAAAACAGAAGAAAACTCCTCGAAGAAAATACCAGGTTACAACATCTAAAGGAAGGAAAAGAAGAATTATGGGAAATAATACAGAAGTACCATGACATATTCGTACTTCCAGGAGATCCAATACCGCTCACTAAATTAAAAGAACATTCAATACAATTAAAAGATGATACGCCAATAAACGTCAAACAATATAGATATCCACCAATTCATCAAGAGGAAATTAAGAAGCAAATGAAGGAAATGCTAGAGAAAGGAATTATTAGAGAAAGTGACTCTCCATTTAACTCGCCTTTATGGGTAGTCCCCAAGAAAACAGATGCATCAGGCAAAAAGAAATGGCGAATCGTTATAAACTACAGGAAATTAAACGAAAGAACGCTTTTAGATTCATACCCATTACCAAATATAGAAGATATCCTTGACAAATTAGGAAACTCACAATACTTCTCAGCTTTCGACCTAGCATCAGGGTTCCATCAAATAGGAATGAAGGAACGTCATGATTTGTTTAACGTGGAGCACCTGCCTTGCGGCTTAATCCCCACGGCCCCCATGGGCGCGGGATCGAGATACGCTCGATCAACGCGTACGTGCCTAAGCACCGTACTACCAGTCTTAACACGAAGCTTGTGCGTCACACTGGTCGGAGCGGAGACTTTCTTAACTCCTACCGACTCTGCAGGCCGGCACCCGAGATGGAAGGTTTACTGCATCTCACACAGCGACATCCGTAGCATAAGCCCGCCAATGTCTCGCCAGCATTTGGCTCTTGAAACTTTCGCCCCCACGATGGACCTACCCACGGCTGGGCCGGAGTGGGCTAAAACTCCGTGGGCAACCCAGCCCCCGTGGTACCAATACACCCTTGGTTTGGGAGCACTTGACTCAGGTCGGTGGGGTCGTTAAGCCCAGTGGGGTCTCCCAGGCCGCAGAATGGGGACCCCACACCTTGCCGAAACTAGCTCGGGGACCCCCGGGCGCGCAAATGCCCGTACCTACCCAGCGTGCTGGGTAGGCCCCTGGGGGAACACTACTCGGGTCCGGTGGGGTCGTAAAGCCCAAAGCCGGGGAACCAAACCACTCACGAGGTCCCCACGGCTCCCTGCCGAATAGGAATGAAGGAAAAGGATAAAGTAAAAACGGCATTTTCTATACCCGATGGACATTTACGAATATAACCGAATGCCGTTCGGACTAAAGAACGCTCCGCCAACTTTCCAAAGAATGATGAACAAAGGACTAAAAGGACTAACTGGAACTATTTACTTTGTATATATGGACGATATCATTGTTTTTGGCTCCACCCTAGAAGAACACAACAAAAACCTAGTTACACTGTTCAACAGACTCAGAGAGGTTGGTTTGAAACTCCACCCAGACAAGTGTGAATATTTAAAACCAGAATTAGCATATTTAGGACACAAAATATCTAAAGAAGAAGTCAAACCAAACGAAGAAAGAATAGAAAAAATAACAGAATATCCAGTACCTAAAAATCCAAAAGAGATTAAGCAATTTTTGGGACTCGTCGGATATTATCGAAAATCCATAAAAGATTTTGCAAAGGAAGCAAAACCACTAACTGAGCTATTAAGGAAAGAGAAATCATGGGAATGGGACACGAAACAACAAGAGTCCTTTGAATCTTTACGACAAGCATTAACGAAGGAACCAATTTTACAATTCCCAGATTGGACAAAACCCTTTGTGTTAACGACGGATGCGAGCAACCAGGCAATAGGTGCCATATTATCACAAGGAACTATCGGACAAGATAAACCGATAGCCTACGCATCCAGAACTTTGAACAAGGCCGAACCAAACTATTCTACAACAGAAAAAGAATTATTAGCTATAGTAAGGGCAACAAAACACTTCCGCCCCTATCTATACGGCCGAAAATTCATAATTGTAACCGACCATAGACCGTTGATATGGTTGCAAAACGTCAAAGATCCAACATCGCGACTAATGAGATGGCGACTTAAATTGGAAGAATACGATTATGAAATACATTATAAGAAAGGAAAACAGAATTCGAACGTTGATGCATTATCAAGGATTTACGCCTTGGAAACAGAAGACGAAGAAAATACTAGGGACACAGCTGAGGAAGCCCTAGAAGATTTGATGAACGAAGCATCACCTACATACGAAGAATTTCAAGAAGAAAGAAACTTCTTCCAAAATTCTCCCAACCTAATAATACAAAAAGGAAGAACTACAAGAAAAGGACTAATCATAACGACCATCAATGAGGAGCATGGACTCCACATAGATCCTTTTGACGATGAAATCATATGGTATGCCAGCATACGGACTGAGATTCCGGAATGCTCAGAAATAGAGATCAGAATACCTGACTCAAACGTCAAAGAAACAATTTTAAAAATGATCTCCTATGTCCACATGAAGAAAACTCCAGAAAAGGATCTCGTCGTAAAAGTTAACGACACCAAGGACCCAAAAACAAGAGAAGAAAAGGAAAGAATCATTAAAGAAGTGCACGAAAGCACATTAGGTGGACACTATGGTACTGAGAAAACCATAGAAAAACTACGCACTGCTTATAACTGGCCTGGAATGGTCAGCGACACTGAGGATGTCATTAAAAAGTGCCAAAAATGCCAATTCGAACGTCTGAGATACGTTGCGAACAAACCACCTATGGGGAAACCTGATATCCCCAACGAATCAAATGAAAAGGTTTCACTAGATATAATAGGTCCTTTACCAGTGGACAGAGGGTACAGATATATCTTGGCAATACAAGACTATCTCACAAGATATGTACAACTAGCCCCTTTAAAGACGAAAGAGGCAAAAGAAGTCCTCGAAAAATGTTTGCAATATTATTGCTGCATATTCGGTGTTCCGAAGGAAATCATCACCGACAACGGGCTAGAATTCCAAGGGAAGTTTTTAGAAGTCATGCAAGAAAAACTGAGGGTAAAAATGACCTCAACGGCAGTGTATCATCCACAATCGAATGGAAAAAATGAAAGGTCCCACAGAGAAATATTAAACTATTTAAGAAGCTATCTTGGAGATTCGAACGAATGGACAAAACAACTTATTGGAGCAACCATTGCTCATAATACTACAACAAATGAAACTCTCCAAATCACTCCAACAGAATACATGCTAGGATATAAACCAAACATACCATTTGACATAGAAGAATTATCAACAACTGAAAAAGAAAAATGCGAATCTCTGATAAGGAGGAGAAGAAATATAAAAAGACAAGTCTCCGAGAGAATCCAAAGAAGGAGAAGAATGCAAATTAAAGAAAAGGCCAGAATAACAGACAATTTAAAAGTAGGACAACAAGTCCTAGTAAGAAGGTATCAACCTCAAGATTCACGATTACATGCCCCATGGGGAGGCCCTTACGAAATTACAAGAATCATAAACAATCAAGCTGCAACAATAAAGAGAGGATTCAAAGAAGTCACCTATCATTTTAACGATATAAAACCATTTGTTGCAGGAACAGAAGAGAAAAATTACGAAGAAGATGAACCTCGGACTTCTTCTGCTAATCTTACAAGGGGAGGTCGCGAAGTGTCACACACCAAATGAGTAGAATTTTTGTGTGTGAGTTCACATAGGTGTAAGGTTAAAAAGTATAAAAGCTTTTTTTCCAGTGGGCTTTTGTTTATGAGAAATAAATTTTTACATTTCCACGGCGAATATGTATCTATTTGTTTTTGTGATTACTCAACGAGTGCCGTGGCACAGTTGATACGGCTCCGCGATCGAAATGCTGAGGTCCGTAGTTTGAGTCCCCTTATAGATTGAATTTTTTTTATTTCATATAGAAATATTTAATATTTTATTAATGAAAATTTGGTTTACAGTGTCATAATTTTTCTTTATTTTCAAAACACCTGAACATTTGTGACAGGATTGTTAAGAGAAATTAGAAAGTTATTGAAAAGAAATGTACGAAACGAAGATTGTAGGTATTGCTCCCTGCTGCGCTGAAATTCTTTTGTTTTTGATAAATTTCCATTCCTCTTCTTGCATCTGTCTTGTCAGTTTTCTTTCGAATTTAAAAAACCATTTTTTGTTGTAAAAATAAAGAAAAATGATGACACTGTAAACAAAATTTTCATTAATAAAATATTAAATACTTCTATATGAAATAAAAAAGATTCAACCTATAAGGCGACTCGAACTACGGACCTCAGCATTTCGACTGCGGAACCTTATCAACTGTGCCACGGTACTCGTAGCGTAATCACAAAAACAAATAGCTACATATTCGCCGTGGAAATGTAAAAATTTATTTCTCATAAACAAAAGCCCGCTGGAAAAAAAGCTTTTACACTTTTTAACCTTACATCTATGTGAACTCACACACAAAAATTCTACTCATTTGGTGTGTGACACTTCGCGACCTCTCCTTGTTAGCCCTACAAGTCAATTCAATTCAGATGAAACAGGAAGATGAGAAACAGAAGAATGATCATATATGTGGGATCGGGGCGGTTACCGCTCCTAGAAAAGAACTTGGAAGAAAAGGACGTGAGAAGAAAGTGTCTTCAGGGAGAGGCCGCTAGCGCTGTGGTATGGGCGCAACCCGGAAGATCTGCGGGTTAAGCGACTCGGCCGAGGACCGCCGGAAGGATGGGTGACCGAGAGCGACTCTCTTTCTTTTTCACAATCCTACATATATATGTATCAGAATTGGATCCTAATCAAGCAGTCTACCTTGAAAACTTAGGACCAGCTCAACTATACCACGCAACATGGAATTTGATAATTGGAATTAATTATGAACCAGTTTTACAATCAGTAAACGAGCTTGAAGCAAATCTCGCCCAAATATTAAAACTATGCATCATAAAGATGCAACCTCAAATATGTTCTTCAAAACATAGAATTGAAGCTCAACAGAAAAGAATGGCTCGTCTTAAAGAAGACAGAAATACACTACTTCATTTCATAGGAAAGAGAAACAGAAGAGGATTATTAAATGTTATTAGAGAAGGAATAAAAGTTCTTTTTGGAAATCTGGCAGCCTCAGATGCCGACTATTACAATCAAGAAATTGATAAATTAAGAGAAGATAACCTACAAATCGCACATTTGGTAAGAAATCAGGCAACTTTCTTGTTAAATCACCTCAGAAGCAATCTTGGAACATTCAATCAATTACAAAAACAAACACACTTCCTAAACGAGAATTTCCAAGTCCTTAAAAACGAAAGCGAAAAGATTCTACTAAACCAGCAAATAGACAAACTATATGCTGATCACATTCTAATGTACTCAGAAACTAAAGAAGACCTACAACAGCTCTTAAACGCACTGATAGATGGAAAGAAAGGAATAATACATCCATATATCCTCTCACCTGAGCAACTCATAAAGACTCTTAAAAACACTTCTCAAGAAGAATTTTTCCCAACACCACTATCGGAAGAATATTACCCTACGATAGTCGAAATAAGCGACTTAACAATTTCAATGAGCCAAGGAAAGTTATTATATACTTTTCACATACCATTAATAGAACCTCTGGATTACATACTATACCATGCGATACCTATACCAGTCTACTCGTTGATAAAAGGTTATATGGTGCACGATATACAAATACCATATATCCTGTTAAATCACGATAAAACGAAATTCGTTCCAATAGAAGCTGAAGAACAAATGAAGATAAGAAAAGTAACCAATATAAATCTTATAAAAAGTGCACATCCCGATTATTCTACAAGAGACTCGGATGCATGTCTCATTGAACTGATCCTTTCCAAAGGATCTCAATGTTCTTATCATTACATACAATTGTAAAATACGCTGTACATTCAACTCAGAACCAATCAAGATTGGATTATAATACCTTCACATGAAGAAACACTACATGCAGTATGCTCGGAAAACCAACCAATATTCTTGAAAATAAACAAAACGAGCATAATTCATCTACCTAAAAGATGCATGGCCACTACATCCAGAACAGTATTAAAGTCTAGCGAAACGTTAAATAATAAATCAATCGACATAATGTTGAAAGGAAGCATCGACGAACTGAAGATGATAAAGAAATTACAAAGAATGAACATTTCTTCCTCTGAACTTCAATTAGAACTTTTGAGCGAAGATTCTTTAAATCCCTTACAACTGAACGCATTGGGAACCACAGTTGAAGAATTAAACAAACAAATCGAAGAACTATCACTCAGAAAAAGAACTTTTACTTGGACAGAAAAACTTACAAAATATCTTACATATGCAGGATATTCAACTTTGATCGGAAGTTTCCTGTATCTAATATATAAAGCTAATTGCTGTCCGAAAATAACACAATGTTTAGGGTACTTCTTCAGACCATGTACAATAATTTACAATCATTGTACATTCGGACCTAACTCAAACACGGAAGAAACAATCCATGAATGTCCAAGAAATCAAGAAACAGAGTTGAGCTTGGAACCTATACGAACATACTTCGGAACTTTTGACGAAAATAGCAGCGACGCTCCATCTTATACACAACATCGGAAGTATAAGAGAGGTAGAGTACCGAATATATAAAATCTAATATGTTCCAGATGTGTTGTCACCCTTACAGACCAGCGAAGGAGGAAAGCCTCCTATCTGACGAATCCATAGAAGGCCAAGAAGATTACTTAGGCACAGATAGGTTTAGATGCTTAAAAGGAGAAATTGTGGAAGTATATACACAACCAGGTTTCAAGAGAATCTGCGACGATTGCTTCTTCCCTATACCCGAGTATCTCGACGCCGATTTTGTCGAAGCATACGTTTGGGCCATAGGACATTATACTATGAATTGTGCAGATTGCAACCTTCCATTACTATTCGTTCAAAGAATAGAAACATGCGTTGAATGCATGGAGATATACAGGGTGGTCCACACAACGTGTGCACCGTTAAAAACTACCAAAATATGCGTTGCACAAAAAAGTTTTTATATAGAAGTTGCATGGTCTGAAGGGGCACATTATATAGTGTAGTTATTTTTTTTATAGGTGGAGGCGTTTTGGAGATTTGAAGGTCAACTTTGTTTTTTTAAATGGAATGCTATATTTTTTATATCAAAATATGGAAGAATGTCGAATTCTGAGTAAAAAAGTATTGACATTTATTTGCCCTAAACCTAATAACTAACGAGTAATTTCACTTTATTTCCTGAAAATTTTCTTCGCGTAATATCAAGTTAGAAATTCGACCTTATCACAGATTTCCGCAGGACAGCGATGTTTACGTGACAGTGTTTACTAATATGAGTGACCTAGTGGCTTAACGCAACTAATGTAAATGTTCAAAGTGATATCCATTGGCATTAATACAGTGATGCAATCTATTAACTAATGAAGAAACTGCATTCTGAATCATATCCGCACTGAGTGTAATGCATGCTTCACGAATACGATGTTTCATATTCTCAGATGTTGTTGGTGGTTCACGATACACTGTGTCTTTTAATGTGCCCCACAGAAAATAGTCTAAAGGAGTAAGGTCCGGTGAGCGTGGAGGCCACATAAATCGTCCACCACGACCAATCCATCGATTAGGAAATTTTCTATCCAGCACTTGCCTTACATTACGCGCGTAATGTGCAGGACAACCATCATGTTGATACCAGATTTGTGTAAGGATATTTAAAGGTACATTTTCCAATAAAGATGGTAAAGTGTCATTCAAAAAGTTAGCATATTTTTGTCCTGTTAGTCGATCATTAATAAAATATGGCCCAATCAATTGGTTGCCCAGTATTCCGCACCACACATTAACGCTCCATTGACGTTGGTGGTCGACTTCTCTCATCCAGTGAGGATTTTCTGGTGCCCAATAATGCATATTTTTCAAATTAATCTGCCTGCGATTAGTAAACGTTGCTTCATCAGTGAACAAAACTTTTTGTAAAAAATAATTATCACTGTTCATTTGATGCAGGAACCACTGGCAGAACCGAACGCGGTTTTCATAATCCGTTCCATGGAGCTCCTGATGAAGTGCTAGGTGATAGGGACGATGTTTTTCATTATGAAGAATGCGTAGTACACTTGTTTTGCTAATTCCAGATCCTCGTGAAATCTGTCGTGTACTAATATGGGGGTTTTCTGTTACCGCTGCTAGGACCGCAATAGCATTTGCATCAGAAGTAGCAGTTTTCGTTATGTTACGTTTAGTAACATTAAGACTTCCGGTTCGTCGAAGCGATTGACACATTCTCTCAAATATGGCTCGAGATGGCTGATTTCGTTCAGGATACCTTTCGGCATAGATGGCTTTGGCTCTTATTGCATTTTTATGGCACTCACCATAAACTAAAAGCATATCAACTTTTTCGCTATTACAAAATTTCATTTTTACTTTTATCTGTTTGGTAAATACACACAACACCGAAGGTAACTTCAATACTGGATTTCGAATATGAAGACGATTGCGAATCATGATAGATGTTGTGTTGATAAACACTGTCACGTAAACATCGCTGTCCTGCGGAAATCTGTGATAAGGTCGAATTTCTAACTTGATATTACGCGAAGAAAATTTTCAGGAAATAAAGTGAAATTACTCGTTAGTTATTAGGTTTAGGGCAAATAAATGTCAATACTTTTTTACTCAGAATTCGACATTCTTCCATATTTTGATATAAAAAATATAGCATTCCATTTAAAAAAACAAAGTTGACCTTCAAATCTCCGAAACGCCTCCACCTATAAAAAAAATAACTACACTATATAATGTGCCCCTTCAGACCATGCAACTTCTATATCAAAACTTTTTTGTGCAACGCATATTTTGGTAGTTTTTAACGGTGCACACGTTGTGTGGACCACCCTGTATAATAGAAAACTCCATGAAGAATTAAGAAGAAACGTCCTGTACATTATCGACAATATAGTCACACCTTAAAAAGACGTTCCGGGACGGAACTTTCCACCCCAGGGAGGAATGTAACCGATAGACATCCTATTGTCTATATGTGCTGTTTATCACGAAGATGCGACGCATGTCTACGCACCAGTTACAAATCGAATGCGCATCGAATACGCATCACGCCAATATAAAAGCGCGAACGACGACGAAGAGCATTCATTACCAATCCTCATCAGTACCAGTTAACATCGATCAACGTATTAGCTTATAAGCCTTTCTGTATTCTTTGAGCATTCTAGTAGTGTAGTAAGATTTGTAGTTTGTTAAAAGTAGAGTTTAAGAGGACGAATAAATTCCCTTTTTAAAAACTCGAATCTCTGGACCTCGCCGGTAACAATTCATTACCTCTCTTTCGAGTAAGATGGATAATATACAGATAGGATCGGTAGAGCGGACAATAAGGTTTTAACGAAAAACGAACAAACATAATAGATTTAGAATCAACCGGAAAATCGACTAGGCTTGACTATGAAAATGATTCTGTCCAAATATAACCTTTCGCGATTCCACCCGTGACTCTAATTGCGCGGCTCTATTTTACCGACGGGCGTCCAGGATATGCTCTGTACTCTCTCGTTCGGTAGGCGTCCAGGAAAAGCGTCCGTACTCTCCATACCGAATCGAGGACCCAGGAACACTCCCGTACTCTCCCGTGTCGTCACTGTATTTGGGCGTCCAGGATATGCTCTGTACTCTCTCGATCGGTAGGCGTCCAGGAAAAGCGTCCGTACTCTCCATACCGAATCGAGGACCCAGGAACAATCCCGTACTCTCCCATTTTCCCTCTAGCAGGCGTCCAGGAAAAGCGTCCGTACTCTCCTGCCAGAGGTCCCTATTCTGCATACCGAGAGCGACCGTGGATTACCTCGTTCTCTCTCTCGGAGCAGAAGAAGAATTCTGTCGTGTCGTGCACCTTCTTTTATACTGGACCGTTGCTACCCTCGGTCTCCGAAATCAACAACCCCGTCGTCAAGCCTGATCTCGCGGTCTCGCGCTTCGCGCCTCCACTCCCTTCCGCGGTCCATTGCCGATCTCCGAAGCTTCTCGATGCTTCTCGATACTCCTCGATGTTTCTCGATGTTTCCCGAAGCTTCCAGAAGCTTCTCGGTGCTTCTAGATGCTTCTCGATGCGTCTCGATGCGTCTCGAGGCCTTCAGAGGCCTCTCGAAACCTTCCGAAACTCGTCGCTTCGAGCCTTTATAATTTTCGCCACGCTATAATATAAGTTAGACGTATGCAAAAAAGGCTTCTTTCGCAGGGGACGACACAAGGAAGACATAAAGAGGAATAAGAAACAATAAAGGAAATTTGGCAAAACCAATTTAAATGGGTAAGATGGTAGTGCATGATGCATGAGATGAGAGTGTTGAAGTAACATGCTAAGGGGGATTGTACTCCACTAGTAAAAGCGCATGTGGCACTAGTAATGGAATAAAAGAGAAGAATTAAATAGGAGAAAGTGAAAAAAAAGTTGAGCGGTAAGTAATAAATGAACATCTTTTAAAGCTACGATGCCCAATAAAAGAAGAACAAAAATTGTGGGCATTGATTGGTGGAATTCAATAAAGTTGTGGCTTAAACAAAATTCATGTGTCTGCAGCTGGCCTGAGGGACCAGAGATATATGATGTAATTGCTGTGATTAATCAAGCACAAAAATGATTAAGAAAGATAATAACAAAATAAATAGATGAATATTTTGACATGATCAGACTATATATTGTCGCATCGTCTCATCAGAACTGCAGATTTACATAGATAAATGTGATTAAACATAAAAGATAATGAGAGGAGAAACGCAAACAAAACTATGAACACCAAACAGTGTTAAACAGAAGAGGCGCCGGCAGTGTTTCCCTGTTGCAACCATACAAGATATTTTAAGTAGTTGTATTTTTTGAGGTCTTTATCCACCGAAAGTAACGAAGTGGAATGAACTTCCCGATGATTGTGTAAAAATTCTGGGTCGTAATTCATCGCCAGCGAAAGATTTTTTCTAGGTGTATGATAGATGATGGGGATTTTAGATGTATGGTTTTGTACATAGCTATGTTTATCAAGATACAGGAGGAAGCATATTGAGAGAAATCCTGATGTACGCGACCTTTTCGGTTAGTGAGTCCGAGACAATACGGAGAGTACTGATTAATGGATTATTCGTTTTGGAATTGATAAATTTAAATAAAAAAGTTCTTGTTAATTTGATTGCGAAAATATCGAATCGT
This sequence comes from Cerceris rybyensis, assembly GCA_910591515.1. Lineage (NCBI taxonomy): Eukaryota > Metazoa > Arthropoda > Insecta > Hymenoptera > Crabronidae > Cerceris > Cerceris rybyensis. The sequence goes on along the minus strand of OU342796.1, from coordinate 110,926 downwards.
GTACAATTAATTTTATCATAAATAGTTTGATTGCTGATTGCGTAATTGGAACCGTCACACAGTGGTCCAGAGCGTGAATTTAGCTGTTCACGCACCTCGCGCAGTTTTCAATCTTTTTCAAATCGTCACCACGGGCTCAAAACATATCGGATTTAGTTAAAAATTGGTATTCTATTATTTTTTGGGTTGCTGATTACGAATCTGAACTCAAACATTTTAAAAACAAAATGGCGGTTGATATATAGAGGGTAGCTATGCACATTAGCTTATTCAGTTTACATTGCTAACTTCAAAATGGAAAAACTAAAAAGTACCACAAAGTAGCCTCTGCGAACTTTGAAGATGTTTAGTTTAAACCAGCGGCGGGCGATTATTGCACGCCCGAGCCGTCCTTCGAGAAACACCGCCTCATTCACCCAACATATAGCCGAGATGTCACTGATTCACAACCACTCTGTAGGCGTCACGCTCGTGCCTATTGGCACTGGCGTGGTGCCGCATTTGGGGCGACATTCGTAGTTAATCGCTCGCGCTGGAAAGACGTGCCACGCGCGTCAGTCGCGGAGATCAGAACGACGTGCGTGGCACGTCGACTCACAATATTTGTTGAGGAACAGTTTCAGATGGCACTACGTCGCATGGACCGCAGCGGCAGCGACGGCAACAATGTATTCTTTAATACGAGGAAGCCTAGCGTTCTAGTATCGGATAGTTATTTTTAACAATTTGCGCTAGTAAGTAATTTACAAATGTGCGTACTGGGACGCAATACTATATTTGTGCCGTAAGACTTAATGAAGTGGTCGATTTCGGCAAAACCATCGCCAGAAGTTCAAAAAAATTAAAATATATTAATTGTATTTGATTTAAAACATATCTGAGGATACTTTTTCACTAACAATACTATTGTCTTATCCTACATGCGACGTAGTGCCATCTGAAACTGTTCCTCAACAAATATTCTGAGTCGACGTGCCACGCACGTCGTTCTGATCTCCGCGACTGACGCGCGAGGCATGTCTTTCCAGCGCAAACGATTAACTACGAATGTCGCCCCAAATGCGGCACCACGCCAGTGCCAATAGGCACGAACGTGACACCTACAGAGTGGTTGTGAATCAGTGACATCTCGGCTGTATGTTGGGTGAATGAGGCGGTGTTTCTCGAAGGACGGCTCGGGCGTGCAATAATCGCCCGCCGCTGGTTTAAACTATATAGAAATAGTTCCTGCTAAAATTGGCTTTATATATCTGCTCCTTTTGTTTATATTCCTTCCTAAAGTTTATGTACCCAGACCAGCTGCATAGACCCAGTGGGACACGCGGTCAGTAAAGGCGTTGATTCAAAATCGACCAAAATTACCCGAGACCAATTTTTTTGAAACTTTGCGTATTAGTAGCTCTTTGGGTCTAGTATTGATTCCGCGCAAAAACTTTTTCGTTAAACTTCACGGTTAAGGGGGGGGGGGGGGGGAAGGGGTCAAAGTACGTATTTGGCCAAATCTATTATGTGCTGTAACTTTTTAAAAAAACAAGATATCGGTCCGAGACTGGCACCAAAAAATCGTAAAAAAAAATCAAACTTTCCAACGGTGTATAGGTTTATGTAATTTATTTATTGCACACATACTTTTTTCACATTTTTCGCGTTTTTGAATGTGGAAAAAATGTAGAAAAATGGCAATTCCCCAAAAAAGTATCATCCGATCTCAACCAAAAACTCTGCATTAATAGTACGTTTTATGCTCTTTCGAATGGCGTCTCCCAAACCTTGGAGAAATTATTCGTTTTTGAGTTATAAAGTAAAATGTGAGCAGAGGTTGAGGCGCGCGATCGACTCTTGACACAAATGTTAGCTCCAAACCTGAAAAGACGGCTTTCTATGATTATATCTATACTACGTATAAAACAGTTATAGCATTGTTGTCAATTTTACTATTTTGAAACAGTCAAAATTGACCATATTTTACAATAATTAAGACGGAATGCTTATGTTGTTTATTTTATAATATTTTATAACTCATTATGGACATAACATGTAATGTATTTTCTTCAGTTTGTTTAAAATTATGTTCATGACATTATTTACTAAGCAGAAACAGTATGTTTCCGATTATATTGTATTTTAAGATTTTCTGAAACGTTTACTCTGGTGCTAATACCCAGAATCGATCGAATAAAAAAAACAAAGAATGAGCGAAAAATCAAGTATTGACGAGATGCTCTTATGTTTTAACATTCCTCGCTTTGATACCAATTACTTTCATTTTTGTTATCGTGTCGTGAAGGTCTATCGTTCCTAAAAGAATTTTGTGTGTGCATCACGTTTTATTAGAATATTGGATTATTTTAACTTTCTTTTATCAATAGGAGTGTAGAACATAAGTTACATAGTATAGGGTATACGTTACGAAGCGTAGTGTATAAGTTACATAGTGTAGTGCATAAGTTAAATAGTGTAGTGTATAAGTTATATAGTGTTTATATTATATATATATAAATTTTATTGTTCCCCTTGGGGTTACAATTCCATTAACAACTCTTTCCTTTCTTTTCCGCTTCTTTCATACATGGTTTCCTTATCCTAGCCTATTTCTATTTTCCTTTCCTTTTGCGCCATCTTAACCTAAACTTATTTCCTACTTCTTATTGTACTGCATCTTTTCCTTTTTTATCTTTTTGAGAGAGAGAGAGAGAGCGCGCTTTCTACTTACAACTACACTTATCCTACCCCTCACTTATTCCCCCCCTTCCCTATCCTGGACCCCCTCTTCCGGTTGCTCCTCACCCATTCCATTCTTTTCCTTATTACTCTTTCTCCATTCCTCTATCTTTCTCAACCATTCTTCCCCTCCTCCTTCGTCATCCAATACCTCCCTCACCCACTCCTGCCAACCTCTTCCTTCATCCAATCTCATACATACCTCCCATACATGTTCCCACGTTTCATTCTCCCATCCACACACTCTACATTCTCTCTGCTCCTGACTCATCCAGTACCTTTCCCCCCTCATCTCACATCCCAGCCTGTATCTGGCCATCCTTCGCCATCTACTTTCCCCCCAGCCCTTCTTTAGATACCCCGGCAGCCCTTCTCCTTTACACATCTTGTACCACCTGTTTGACTTTGAGCCATTTATCCTCTCCCTTCTTTCTCTTGCTTGCCTTCCCTTTTCTATTGCCACTATTTTCCCACTCACTTCTTCCCTTCTTTCGACCATCATATCCTTAATTTCCTGCGCTGACCACCCTTTTTCTTCAAAGAATTCCCATCTTTCCTTCTCCCACCCTTCCCTTGCCCCTCCCGCCCCATCCCTTCTCCTTACCTCCTCCAAACACAGTCTTGTCAAAACCCCCCCTTTCCCTTCACTTAACTTTTTTTCGTACCCCCACGCCCTCAGTCCTGCCTTCCCCCTCAGTAGTTCCCTTTGTAGTTCCTCCCTTACCATGTACCCCGTTGTGTATCTATCTACCCCCAGGACCCACCTTAGGTATCTTTCCTGTAGCCTTTCCACACCTTCTCTCTCTTTCCATCCCCATATCTCGACCCCATAGCTGACCACTGCCCATACCAACTTATCAAATAACCAAATTCTCCTCCCCCAGTCCTTTCCAAACATCCTCTTCCCTATCCCCCATACCTTCCCCATTATCGCCGCCCCTTTCCTTATTCTTTCCTCCACATGTGCCTTCTGCCCCCCATTGTTAGATACCACGTATCCCAGGTACTTGTACTCCTTCACTTCTTCAATCTTCCCTCCCCCCCACCTCCACTTCACCCTTTTCCACCTTCCCCCTCCCTTCCTACACCTCATTATCTTCGACTTTTCCGTATTCAGTACTAGATTTTTGCCCTCTAGGTAGTTCTCCATTTTTCTCATCATCCCCTTCATCTCCTCCTCCCCCTCCGCCATCATCGCTAAATCATCGGCGTATGCCAGGGTATAAATTTTTTTCCCTCCTAGTTTTACCCCGCCCCACCCTCCTTTTTCCAGCTCTTCGTCCACGTCCGCCAGCAGCAAGGTGAACAGCAACGGGCTTAGCGGACACCCCTGTCTCACTCCTCTCCCTGTCCAGAAGCCCCTCCCCTCTTCCTCCCCTACTCTAACTTTACACTTTGTTTCGTTGAGCAGTTCCTCGCATCGTACTACTAGCCCTTCCCTCACCCCCCTTTTCCTCATTGTTTTCACCAGTTCTTCCCTGTCCACCGAATCGAAAGCTGCCTTTAGATCCATAAACATTATTGTCAATCTCCTTTTCTTCTTTTTTACCACCTGCCTGTTTATCAAGTAATTTAGCACGTACACGTTATCTATACAGCCCCTCCCTTTTCTAAAACCTGCCTGGCTTTCCGGGATCAAATCCCTTTCCTCTACCTCCTCCCTCAGTCTCTCCGCTAGGGCAGCCGCGTAAATCTTGTAGGCTGTTTGGGCCAGTGTAACTCCCCTGTAGCTTTTCACCCTGCTGCTGTCCCCCTTCTTCATTATCGGCACTATGGTTCCCTCCTTCCACTCCTCCGGCCACCCCTCCCCCCTCCAGACTTTGCCGCAAATTCTCCAAATCCACTCTTCCACTTCCTTCCCTCCATGTTTCCATACTTCGTTTGGAATCCCGTCTCCCCCTGCCGCCTTTCCCTCCTTCAGACCCCTGATCACTCTACTAATCTCCGACCTTTCTAACTCCTTCTCCCCGTCTCTCCCCCTTTCTACCTTCCTTTTACTTCCATCCCACTCATCTACTCCTCCTAATAATTTTTTAAAATACTCCTCCCATTCCTCTATCCTTATCCTTTCGTCTATCCTCGCTCTCACTTTTTTCTCCATATTTACTACTTTCCAGATCTGTTTCTCTTTTTTCAGTCCTTGTACCATTCTTTCCCATTTCTCCCTCTCTACCCTCTTTTTCTCTTCGCATAACTCCTTGTATCTTTTCTTCTCCTCTTTAAACTCCTTACCTTCTCCTCCTGCCCTTCTCCAATTTCTTAATTCATCTTTTACTTTCCTTTTCCCTTCCCTACATTCCTCATCCCACCACCCCCTCCTACCTCTTTTCTTTTCTTTCCCCACCATCTCCATCGCCTCTTCTATTCTTTCCTTCAGTCCTGCCCAGTCTGCCTCCACTCCTTCCTCTCCGTCGCCTCCTGCTCCAAATTTTCTTCTGAATCCCTTAATTTCTTCTTCTGACCAACTTCCTCCACATTTCCCTTTTCCCTTCCCTCTTTCCTTATTTTTGATGACTCTATTCTTCTCTCCTTTAATCCATACCGCCAGGGGTAGGTGGTCCGACTCTGTCCTTTCCCTTACTTCCATCCTTTCTACCCCTTCCCTTGTGTACTCGTTCCCTAGTATGTAATCTATTACCGTATTCCCCCTCCCGCCTACGTATGTCCATTCCCCTGTCTCGTCTCCCTTTATGTTTCCATTTAATATCCCCCACCCTCTCTCTCCTAGATATCTTATCAATCTCCTTCCTTCTGCGTTTACCTTCTCATCCTTCGACCTTCTATTCCCTTTCCCTCTCTCATCCTCCTCCTCCTCCTCCTCTATCACTTCCCCCCCTTCTCTCCCCGTTCTCGCATTAAAGTCACCCCCTATAATTACTCTTTCTCGGCACCCCCTTTCCTCTGTCCACTCCCCCAACTTTTCCAGTTTTCTTTCCAGATCCCCATTGATATATACCCCTACCACCCTCCACCAACTTTCATTCAATTTCACCTTCCCCGCCAGTATGCCCTCTTCACCTCCTACCTCCTCCCTACCCCACTCTAACTCTCTCCTTACTCCTATTACCATCCCCCCCTTTGCTCGTCCCTTTTTTTCTACTCTCTTCGCCCACTGCGTCTCCCACACATAACCTTTTGGTAGCCGCCCCTTTACCCAATTCCACCCCCTTTCCTCCACCCATGTTTCTATTAGAACTATTATGTCCCAATTCCCCAAATCTTTCCAAAATTCCTCATCCTTATTCCTTAGTCCCGCGACATTCCAGAACATTATCTTGTATCCCTTGCACTCCCCTCTTTCCCTCTCCCCTCCCTTCCCCCCTCCTCCTCCCCCTTCCCGTTTCCCTGTTCTTCGAACCACACTTCCTCTATCTCGTTCCATCTCCTCACCCTACCGTTTACCCACATTTTCATGTATCCTACCTGTACGTTTTTTCCTTGTGCTCTTTCCTTCTCCGCTTCCCTTTCTATTTTCCACCTAGCTCTCCTTTCTTCCTCCGTTAAGTCATCGTCTATCCATTCCTTCCTTCCCTTTAGCAGTCTCCTTCTTTCCATTATCTTCCTTTTCTGCTCCATACTCGCCATTTTAACTCTTACCATCCCACGTCCGTCCTTTCCCGTTTTCCCTATCTTCCCTATCTCTTCTATTCCCTCTTCCTTCATCCCTACTAACCCCCACACCTTCTTTACTTCCTCTTTCAATTCCTTTCCCTCTACTTGTATCCTCCTTATTACTATGTTCTTCCTTTTCTCCTCCCTTTCCCTCCTATCTTGCATTATTTCTATTCTCCTAATTCTTCTCCTGTTGTCCTCTTCTATTTCCCCTTTTATCCTTCCCTCTCCCTTCCCCCCTACCCACGCTTCCTTGCCCACTTCCTCTACTCTCCCCTCTACTTTACATACCCTTTCGTCTATACTTTTTAGCCACATCTCTATCTTTTCCCTTCTTTTCTCCTCTTCCTTCCTCTCCTCTCTCCATCTTTCCCTTTCTTTCTTCCACTCCTCTACTAGTCTTTTCCCTTCCTCCCTCTCCTCCCTCATCTCTTCTCTCAATCGTCGCACCTCACCTATTAACCCTCTCATCATTTCCTCCATTCCTTCAAATTCTGTCCCTTCCCTCTTCTTTACCTTCTCTGGTGACCTTTTCGTTTTCTCGCACCTTTTGAAGACCCTGTCTCCCTCCCTCTCCCCTACCTCCTCTATTCCCCTTTTCCTCCCGCCACTTTCTGTGCTCTCCAGACTTTCCGTGCTGAACCAGCGCTCCAGTCTGTCATCTTTCTTTATCTTTCCCACTCTCCCTCTTCTTAACTCCCCTTCTGCCATCTCTACCCCGTTCCCTTCTGTTCCCCTCTCACTCATTCCTTCTTCCCTGCTTCTCTGCCGATCACTTATCTCCTTCCTCCTTAGTCTTTCCTTCTCCCGCTAGGTGGCACCACCTTCCTCCCCTTCGCGCTTTGTTCCTACGGTTTCCTCTTTACGGACCCCCGAACCTAACCTCTCCAGTCGCTTACTTTGTCCCTCCTGCTGTTCTTTCTATTGCCTTCTCCGTTACTGTCCCTTTCCCTACCGCCAAGCCCTTTCCTAAGGCACTCCTCACCACACGCCTCCTTCTTTCTTTCCTCTTTCACACCGCTCTATTTGCTTAAAACTCTTCCCACCTGAATCACACTCACTCTCTCACGCGACCGGAAACGGAAGTCCTTCTCGTTTATATTATATATTTAATAACATAAATAATTAAAAATGAGTTCAAACAACTGTGAAAGCTGTGGCATCTCTGTTTTAAAAACATCGAAGAAGGAGAAGAAAATGATATCGAATCATGTATTTTGTAAAAAATGTTTTTTAGATTTTTTATTTTCAAATACTGTTTATCAAGAAGCTGGAACAAGCTGCCAAAGCGATATATCACCTTCGACGTCAATAGAGATAGAAATGGACACTCAATCTGCTACTATATTACCAATAAAAGGAGCATAAGAGCCATTCTCAGTGCATATTTGGTTGTAGAGGTGTTGAAGGGAAAAATCTTTCTTTTATAAATAAAGAATTAAGAACAAAGATATTAATAACAGATCGCATTATAATCCACGAATGTTTAGTATGTTGTAAACACCATATTAAAAATAATACTATAGCGCAATTTTTAATACTCACACTAGCGGAGAATGTAGAAGATGAAACGATGTTGTCGACGAATGATATTGTAAATATTATCGATTAATTAAGGACATTCAACGAAAAGAAATCTCCTATAAGTATAATTTTTTTGATAAAATTGTGTGAGCAGCATCTGCATTCTCGCATAATTAGTGTAAAATATGGCCAATTTTTAGTGTTTCAAAACAGTAAAATTGATAACAATGGTATAACTGTGTTATACGTAGTGTAGTTATAATCATAGAAAGCCTTCTTTTCAAGTTTGGAGCTAATATTTGTGTCAAGAGTCGATCGCGCGCCTCAACCTCTGCTCACATTTTACTTTATAACTCAAAAACGAATAATTTCCCCAAGGTTTGGGAAACGCCATTCGAAAGAGCATAAAACGTACTATTAATGCAGAGTTTTTGGTTGAGATCGGATGATACTTTTTTTGGGAATTGCCATTTTTCTACATTTTTTCCACATTCAAAAACGCGAAAAATGTGAGAAAAGTATGTGTGCAATAAATAAATTACATAAACCTATACACCGTTGGAAAGTTTGATTTTTTTTTACGATTTTTTGGTGCCAGTCTCGGACCGATATCTTGTTTTTTTAAAAAGTTACAGCACATAATAGATTTGGCCAAATACGTACTTTGACCCCTTCCCCCCTTAACCGTGAAGTTTAACGAAAAAGTTTTTGCGCGGAATCAATACCAGACCCAAAGAGCTACTAATACGCAAAGTTTCAAAAAAATTGGTCTTGGGTAATTTTGGTCGATTTTGAACCAACGCCTTTCCGGGTTTCTTAAAGATACCGTGCAATAAAAACAAAATGTTATTGGCACTAAAGAGGATGAAGACTTCTAAAGCATCACTTTTATTACTTAATTGCTTTATTGTTAGGATGCGAGTAAAGAATAATGAGCTAGGTTATCCGATTGAAAGGAAATCCTAGTCTTCGCCGTGCAGGGTTCTCTTAAAAATTGAATAATTTAGAAGTATCGAAAGGTACTCGGCTAAAACTTTCCACATATATTTCTTAGACTATATAGAAGTTATTTCTGCAAATATTTCGAGCGTTTACCTGCCCCCTTCATTGTTATATCTGCCGAAAGTTTACGAGACAGTCCGGCGGCAGCGCGTTGCCGAGGTGCGCGCGTCTCTTTAAACAATAAAAACTAATCGAAACCGGATCCGGCCGGATATGATTTTTGCAGGATCATTTAGGGGAAGGATTATAGAAAACAACTGTGGCTATTAGCGCCTGGGACTCGTTGGGACTTGGAAGATCTTGACTGCAAAAGAAAAAAAACTTTGACGATTTTCTTTCATTCATTTAACATTAATTTTTGAATAAACTATAAACAATAATTTTATATTCCGCACGTGAATTTTTATCGTCGACGAATGCTTTTCAAGTAGAAACAATCATTATTAAAAAATATTGCATATTTTCGCCAGAATGTCAAGAAGAAGACAACGTGTTTTTTCGACAGAAAGTGGTCTTCAGAAAAAGTTTCAACTTTAAGCGTTTGTTGTAACTACAATTTTTATCCAATTCCAATCATTTTTTATATCTGAGGTCCATGGACATTTAAGAATCGATATCACAAGAAAAAAAGTCGAAATTCCAAAATCGACTTTTTGCATTTTGCGCGGCTAAATGCACATTCTGGACCACTGTGCGTCAGGTCGACGCCTTAGCATTCAAATTCCTGTAATTGACCAAAAAATTTTTCTTCAAAAGCTCTGATGCGTTCCATAACATATAGAGAGATTGTGAACCATATGGGGAAAGCGTATGAAAGTATAGATCTAATATATAATTTGTAAATTAATAGTTTAACGCGTCTGCCTAAGTATAGTATGTATGTAGTCTAAGTATTTGGAATATAGAAAACAAGCTAATTTTGTGGCTGATTCCTTCGGCTTCTTGAGGAAATAATTCACGTGGTTGTTATAATTCAGACGATCATTTAAAATTACACCGAGATATTTGATTTGTTTGAGTCTTGGTATAAGCACGCTCGAATTGTCAGGCACGTGCAAATAGAAAGCTTTGACTCCTCTTTGTTGCTTTTGGTGAGCATGTGAGTAGGTCTTGAAAACAAGATGGTTTCGCATTTCAGCGAGGTAACTCGAATTTTTTTGAAGTCGTAGATTTTCGCGGTATTATTGAAAGCCTGTTGTAGATTAATTTGGATTGCGTTTAAATCCTTGTTGATGGAGTAGATTAATAGATCGTCCGCGAATGCGATTGCTTTACAGGGGGAGGACGAATTGTTAAATAGGTCGAGAATATTTGAAAAATAAAGATTAAGGAGAATTGGAGAGTTAACTACTCCTTGCTGTAATCCGTTTTAATGGCATAGTGGCGATCGGAGGTTTTATTATTGCTAAAAATGCGAAAGGATCTACCTGTTTTCCTATAGCCACTATATAATTCTTATAGAGTTCGTCGTCCTGAACACGAATCCGGCAACCAAATTTCTGGATCACCCTCTGTTTTCGAAAAAAATCAGCATTTGTAAAAACAATCGTTTTCGGTAAAGAAGCTGGTATTACGTGAAAACTAAGAAACGTAGGTTGTTGTTCTTGGTCTCAAAAAATAGAGGAGTGTTTCCCGAGTATGTACATATAAGCATATTATAATATTCCGTATTGATTAATAGCAGTAAGTCACTGTCAAAGTTCAAAAACGAGCGGATTCGCGAATTTTTTACGCATTCACTTTGCATTTTCACGGAGAGGACTGTTGCTAGCACAAATTTACTGTACACCATTGGATTCTACGTACATTTCTGAATAAAAAACAATCAGCGGAAAATGTCATACTTAACTGTTTTCGTTTCGGCACAATTCAAGAAAATATCCATCGAGAGCGTGTTCCGACCGTTTTGCCGCTACGACGCCATCGCTCCCTGTAAGCGCCGTAGCTATGCGTAATACTTTCACGGGCCCCGCGAATCGATACATTCCGTTGAGGTAGAATTCTCTACCCCTTTACTAAAGTGTAAGGTAATACTTATTTATTTATTTTTTTTTGTAGAGGAGAAATGCTTTACCCACACTCCTAAATATCTTAGTTTGCGGATAGTGTGGGACACCGTAGGTATAGTGTTTTTGTATAGCCACTAAAACCACTCTCTGCTTCATTCTGCTTTGCTCTTTAATTTAAGTAATCAAACAATACTCGCTTCAAACAAGTAATAAGAATTATTTTATACGGGCTATTATTCAATGATATATTAATACGGCTTATTATTCAATAAATAAGAATTATTTTATATGTGCGCCATAAATCTTATCACCATTATTTTCATAAATATTAAACAAAAGACAAAAATCAAAGGGGAGAATGTTCTAGTATATTTGGTAGGAATACGATAGCGAAATTTTCTCTACTTACAATTAGAAGATTTGAAATGAAAGAAATATGTGGAACATGTTAAAATATAGTATTTACGTGTATTTTATTGTCACAAGATTACATATTGTTATGAATAACGAAAAAATTGGTAAATTGTGCTGGAGTTTCACCCCTTCGGTTTCTATGTAATGCTTGCCATTTACAAGAAAAACGATGGTAAAATGTATCACTAACAGCCTGAATAAAGAACAAAGCAAAGTAACAATACTGAAGAAGCAACTAATTTCACCGATATGCTAAAATCCAAAAATCAGTTATTTTACATTCTTTTACAAATCCATTTTCTTCACCTGTCGTCTTTAGTTCATATTCCAGTTCATTTTTTAAGGCGAGTATTGTTTCATTAGTTAAATTAAAGAGAAAAGCAGAATGAAACTGAGAGGATTTCAAAGCGTATATGAAGGTTAGGTTAGGTTTAACAGGTTTATCGGTCACTCAGCCCTCCTTGGGGCCATTGTGACCGAGCCTCCACATTATAGGCTTGGTGGCATCAGCCAGATATGGGTATGCGAGCCCTGTGTAGACTAGCCCTTTTGGCGAACCTCAGTAGCCAGTCCACCCCAAGTTCCATGCAGTCCCTTGTATTAAGCGTTTGTTCGCTGGAAGTTCTGTGTCTGAGACACGCCCACCTATCACACTCAAGGACTATGTGAAGTGTCGTTTCCTCCACCCCACAGACGTCACATGAGGGACTGTCTGCAAGCCCCATGGTGAACAGGTGTTTTTTCACCAGCCAATGCCCGGTCACGAGTCCCACTACCAGACGTAGGTCCTCTCTGTCAAGCGAGCAGAGAAATCTTCCACGCCTAGCCGAAGTTCCCGATATCCAGTGCCTTGACTGCCTCATACCCTGAGATTCAGTCCATAGTCGACTAAATTCAGCATTGAGCAACTTGCCTACCTCTGCCTTAAGCAGTCCTGGAGACGTCCCAATACTTTCCTTTGGTCCGTCTTTTAGTGCCGCTCCAGCTCTGGCCAGCTCGTGTGCTCTCTCGTTCCCCAGGATCCCTGCGTGCCCTGGTACCCAGAGAAGCTTGACCCTGTTCCTCCTACCTGACAGTTCCTCAAGCTTCTCTCTGCACTCATTTACGAGTGTGGAAATAGTTCCATGTGATTCCAGCGCTTTTAAGGCCGCCTGGCTATCACTACATATGTAAATATGTTTATTACTATAACCTTTCCTGAGATTGATTTCAGCACAAGCCTTGATCGCGAAGATCTCCGCCTGAAAAACTGATGCATTATCACTCAGTCCGATTGAAGTCATCGTTTTAGGTTCAGCACTCCATATGCCGGACCCGACTCCCTCTGTTGTTTTTGACCCGTCCGTATACCAGACCAAGCCTTGTGGTTTGATCAGATTCTCAATCGTATTCCAATCCTCTCTACTTGGAATACTGATTTTGAATCTTTTCTCAAACAGATATCTTGGGAGGCAGCGGTCCCCTTTCTGCCCTAGGACATTCCGAAGATGCACCTCCCCTTTTAGAACACTAGCGTGCCCCATATGGTACCCCCTCCATAGACCTAGCCATTTTAGCCGATAGGCTGCCCTACGAGCTTCGGCCCTTGCTCTCAAGTGCAAGGGCTCTAGGTTCAAGAGAACACTTAGGGCCAAGGCTGGTGTCGTACGAAGTGCTCCTGTTGCCCCCATAAGAGCAACATGATGTACCTTGTTTAGCAGCTTTATGTTGATGCCCTTCTTAGTAGAGTTCCACCAAACCAAAGCAGCATATAAAATTTGTGGCCTTATGATTGCAGTATACAACCAGACCACCATTTTGGGTTTCAAACCCCAAGTTGTGCCAAACATCCTTCTGCAGGCCCAGTAAGTACTGATAGCCCTTTGAGCCTGCTTCGTCAGATGCCCAGACCAATTCAGCTTCCTGTCTAGAATTACTCCAAGGTATTTAACCTTATCTGAGCACTTCAGGTGGACGCCAAAAATGGAAGGCTCCCTAAGTTTGAAGAGCCTCTTCCTTGTGAATAAAACCATCTCTGTTTTATCTGGATTGACAGACAGAGACTGCTCTACACACCAATCCTGCACAATATCCATAGCTCTCTGTATAGACATTGATAGGACCAGGGGAGACTTCCCAGTGACCGACACCACCAGGTCATCCGCATACCCCAGCGTATTAAAGCCCGCCTTGGTTAGCTTATCCAGCAGTTCATCAATGACCAGGCTCCACAGTAGCGGCGATAAGACACCTCCCTGCGGACAGCCTTTGGCCACCTGAACCTGCACCACAGCTTCACCGAGGTTAGCCGTAGCAGTACGGGACATCAGCATATTGTGAATCCAACGTACCAGAGTGCGGTCCATACCTATACGTATGGCCGCTTCGCATATCAAGTCGAACCCCGTGTTGTCAAAGGCTCCCTCGATATCCAGAAATACCCCCAGTACAGACTCTCCATGTGAGAAAGCCTTTTCCACCTCACGAGTGAGGCAGTGTAGAGCCGTCTCCACAGATCTGCCCGCTCTGTAGGCATGTTGAGAGACATGTAAGGGATTAGTCTCAATAACTGTGTCCTTTATATATCTCTCGATCAGTCTTTCCATGCTTTTCAGCATGAAAGACATCAGACTAATGGGTCTGTAAGATTTGGGCTTATCGTATGTATCCCTACCTAATTTAGGTATGAACACTACTCTTACCCTCCTCCATATTTTGGGTATATAGCCCGTGGCAAGACAGGCCTGCAGTACTTGAGCCAGGCGTCTCTACAGTTCCTCCCCTCCCTCTTGTAACAGAGCCGGAAAGATCCCGTCCAGGCCCGGACTCTTGAACCTGCCAAACGTGCCAATTGCCCACTTAAGCCTATCCCTCGTGACCACGCTGGTGGCTATTCTCCATTCCTTTTTAGAGGGTTTCCTGGTCCAGGTCCCCTCTATCTTGGAATCACCTTCCACCCTGCCCGATCCTGGGAAGTGTGTGTGCAGCAGATACGACAGAATATCTTCTTTACTCTCTGCCATCCTGCCGTCTGCCAACCTCATTCCATCCAATTGAGACGAAGGTCCCGAGCCCAGCACTCTCCGAAGCCTTGCTATCAATGGCAGGGCTTCCATGCTACCGCAAAAGTCCCTCCAGCTGTTTCTTTAGGATTTCCTTATGGCTTTCTTGTACTCTTTCTGGGTCTGCTTATAGTATCCCCAGTCTTCCGTACTATTACTCCTCAAGGCCCTGTTTAGCAGCCTTCTTGATTGTCTGCGGAGCTTATTAATCTCAGCATTCCACCATGGGGTTTTTTTGTTCCCCTTTGAGATCTTGATGGGACAGGCCTTTTCAAAAGCCTTGCTCATGGTGGACTGGAGTTTCATAACTTCACCTTCAATCCACCTTTCTGAGCCCTGCCTTTTACAGAACCCCCTGAGTCCTTCGGTCACCTCATCAGTATAAAGTGACCAGTCAGTATCTCTGGGATTTCTATAGACCTGTCCATGTTCCTTGGATCCACCCGAGATCCTGAATCTTATGAGTCGATGGTCCGATAGAGTGTCATCCTCTGCGACGTGCCAATCGCTCACCTTAGAAGCCAAACTGAAAGAGCACATAGTTACGTCCAGGACTTCTTGCCTAATGGATGTAACGAAAGTTGGGGTCGTGCCTCTGTTGAAAATCTCCATTTCCTTACTGTTGAGAAACTCAAACAGGGCTTCCCCCCTTTTATTGACGTTTGAACTCCCCCATACTGTATGGTGTGCATTTGCATCACAGCCAACAATCAAAGGATGCCCATGCCTCCTGCAGAAGTCCACAAGGTTCATGAACTCCCTCGTTGGGGGAGGATCAACACTATCATATGGCAGATAAGCCGAGGATATTACTATGCTAGCCTTTCGTCCATCTATATTTAGTAGCACTCTTGCGGCCGCTAGATCTCTTGTGCAGAAATCCATCAGCCTCAAGGTTTCTATCCCCTTCCTGACATACACGCAGGCTCTAGGGTATAGGTTGTTACCCGCCTGTATAAGCGAGCCTCCAGCCAGATTTAACCCTCCGACCCGGCCATCCTTGAGAAGCCAGGGTTCCTGGATTAAAATGGCATCTGTATGCCCCATTGCAATGCTACGGCTTACGAGTGCCGCCGCTGCTATGCAATGTTGCAAGTTAATCTGCGAGAGATTATAGCCGGGAGTATCCATTAGACGAATATCCCACGCTACTCCTCGCGTAAGGGGTTCGGATAAAGAGGCCCGTTATTGCGAGCCTCCTCCTCCTAGCCCCTTGGCTTCCGATCCACCCTTTACAGGCTTCTCTTCCGCCTTTGATTCTTTTGCTCCCTTGAAGAAGAGTCCGAGTCTTCCCCTCTCGGCAGCAGGCACTGCTTACCGCCTTGAAGAGCCTACCCCTCCTCCTCTCCTTAGCATCCTGCCACCTTCCTGCAGTTTGCGTTTCCGCTCCCTGCTCTTCAGTGCGGATGCTGGTGCTCGGGATCCCCTCCGGCCCAGAGGAAGAGCCAGAAGTCTGCCCCTTAGGAGCCTCCTTCTTTTCCTCCCCCCTAGCCTTAGGTTCCCCCGTACCCGATTTGTTTGACTCTCCTGTGTTTGTGCTCTGGGTTCTCCTGAAGAGAACCCTGAACAACACCACATGTGCCACGAAGTCCTGGCTTTCCAGCTGCGCATATGATTCCGGATCCACCCCTAGAACCATATGCACCGAGAGCCCCTCCGTTCTTCTGGACCAGACCCTCCACCTTTCGGTGAACAGGATCCGGTTCTGAAGTTCGAATCTTCTGAGAATTATCGGTGTGTCCTCGGGTGGACCCGGTATCATCACCGACAATTTCCTCAGCTTTGGCAGTTTATCTCCCTCCAAGATTTGAAGGGAGGCACCCTCCCAAGGCTTAAGATTGGGAAGCTCCGCCTTCAGCCAATCCTTCGACGCCACATTGCTGCACAGGACAGTCAAAACCCCACCGCCCGTGCGAGAGCCATCGAATAGTGGGACCGTCGCTCCCTTTTGAAGAGCGTCTATCCTCCTGCCGTGGCCCTCATAATGAGCACCTCCTGCTCCCCCGTGAGCGTCTCCCCAGGAAAGCCGCCCAGGGCTACTGCAACCCTGCAGTCTCCCGCAGCAGCCTCCCTGTAGGAGCACGGGGGAGGAAGAAGCCTCATCTTCTTAGACTCCTTCCCCCCGCCCGGCGGCGTGTTGCCGTCCGACTTGGGGCGCTTCCTCCCCTTGTCTGAGGCCTCACACGCGCCGACCGAAGTAAGTGAGTCCCTGACGCTCGCCCCTGTATGCTCAGCAGCTGAGCCTCCAGGTTCGTCGTCAGTTGCCGGTACAGAGGCCGCCGCCGCTTCCGCTAGTTTCCTAGCTCTTCGCGCCAGCTTCCTCTGGTGACCGCTTTTGCCCTTCCTCTTCTTGGTTCCAGAAGCCGTCTTACCGACTACCTCTGTTCCCACCGAGGAAGTGTTGTAGGAGTCTCCATCCATGACCAAGTCCACAGGGACAGGATCCTGTGTTTCGACTCCTTTTTGAGAAGCCTCAGTTTCCACCGAAGCCTCTCCTCCCCCCTCAACGACCTCTAGGTTTTTAAATTTGTTTTTAATGTCATCCATAGTCGTCCCACGAGTAACGGGGAAAAGAGGTCCACCCCCGCAGAGCCCCTATACGAGGGTAAGGCACTTATACAATGGGGGTTGCCAGTCCCCCCAAGGGCATTCGTTAGCGACACTGCTCCCCCAGTGCCATGCAGCCTTCGGCACGAATAGCTCTACACCTTGGCTTGGAGAGTTGGTCCACGGTAGGACTTTCGATCCACCTCATACGGATTTTACACGGCGGGTTTCACTTATGGTCACCACTGGCCAGCAGTACTGAGAGTCCTCGTCCCCTTTCGGGTGAGGTCCTCCCTTCCTACTGGTCCTCCTCCTATCCGCCACCTGGAGACGCGCCCGATAGGGATCTCACCCTGGCTGTGTAACCAGCCAACGACTTACACACCCGCTCCCGTCTATAGGGATTAGGTGTACGCGCCACGGGAGCGTATGCAAAGCAATAAGCTTACGGAGTTTCACACTATCCACAAACTAAGACATTTGCGAGTGTGCGTAAAGCATTTCTCATGTTCGGGGCCCGTGAAAGTATTACGCGTAGCTACGGCGTAGTGACAAAACGTTCGGGATGGATATTTTCTTGAATTGTGCCGAAACGAAAACAATTAAGACATTTTTTGCTGATAGTTTTTTTATTCAGCAATGTACGTAGAATCCAATGGTGTACAGTAAATTTGTGCTAGCAACAGTCCTCTCCGTGAAAATGCAAAGTGAATGCGTAAAAAATTCGCGAATCCGCTCGTTTTTGAACTTTGACAGTGATTTACTGCTATTAACCAATACGGAATATTATAATATGCTTATATACAGGGTGGGGCAATAACTATTAGCACCTCAGATATCTTCGAAACTATAAGTTTCACAGAAATATTTGCTAAAATAAAATTGCACAGTACGAAGGGGGCGATCCGGTAGCGATAATAGTTTTTTTGCAGGTGGAAGTACTTCGAGCATTTGAAGGTCACCTTTATTTTTTTAAATGAATCGGTAGGTTTTTGCTTCCGTATCATGATAGAGGATCTTAAAAGGAGTTCAACGACCTATTATACAAGGTCATTCACGGTCATAGAAAGTAGAGAAAGGCGATAATGCTTAGGTTTTTGTATTAAATGAAACATATGTATTGTAAACAGTAGAGTATGGCGTAATGCTTATTACGCCATAAAAGAATGATCTATATCAGAGTGCGTAGAATAAATCTGACAATTAGTGCAAGCGTTTGTTTGTTTTGTAACGGCGAAGAGCCTAGCGCCAGTCGAGAATAAACGATCAACGAAGTAAGGCGAAAGGAGAAAATTACTTTTAATTACGTTTTATAAATATTTTAATGTAAATAAAATAAATAATATTACTTAAATATACCTTTTATTTATCCTGGATTTTAATAAAACTTAGTGTTTGAAATGAAACCCTACACTAATCTTATCATGTTTATCTTATCCTGCAAACTTATTAAAGTGTCCTTCAAGCAGTGTTTACTCCCAGTGAAGTACAGTAAATCCTGGATAAATGTACTGAATTCGGGACCGAAACAGTGCAGTTACGAAGTGGTGGTTTCTATTTTGTGTTTACGTTCGGGCTCCAGTCGAGCGTGAACTTAGAAAAGAACAGACAGTAGAAGAGACAGAGAGGTCCAAGCTACAGGGGGACCGGCCCGAACGTGTCGGTGTCGCAATACTAATCGGAGGATGGAATTTATCCATTTTTGATTTTTTTGTTTTGAAAACTTCGCTAACGTATTCGTGACAATTTTGTGATTAAAATGATACCAAACACGACATAGTTTGGGCAATATTTACTTAATATTTAATTCGTTTACTTGCTATTTAGATAACTCAAACATATCGTGTTTGGTATCATTTTAATCAGAAAATTGTTACAAATACGTTAGCGAAGGTTTCAAAACAAAAAAATCAAAAATGGAAAAATTCCATCCTCCGATTAGTATTGCGACACCGATACGTTAGGGCCGGTCCCCCTGTGCGTTGGGCCTCTCTGTCTTTTCTACCGTCTGTCCTTTTCTAAGCTCGGCGCTCGCCTGGAGCCTCAACGTAAACACAGTCCGGAGGTTCAGCTATGACCTGTGCATTTAAGTCTTGCACTGGGAACCATTTAGCAGTGGAGCTATCGAATAAGGTAACTATTCTATGTTTTCATCCGACTCCAGCTGACCACGAATCTAGAAAAGGGTAAGCAATGGGAAATCGCCCCCTCGAAGATGATAGGGTTAAACGAACCGGGACTCGTTCGCGATGCACACGCGATTGACGGCGATGCGTCCATCTTTGCTCCATTCACGAGCTAATGGAGTAGATTTTGACGATGCTCAAAGTTTTTTAGATATCTATGCTGTTGAGAGAAACGTTCCTCAAAACGTTCGTACGAACGGTCTCCTCGCTGTCAATCGCGTGTGCATCACAAACGAGTCACAGTAGCTTTAACCTTTGCATCTCCGAGAGGGTGGTTTCCCATTGTTTTCCACTTTCTAAATTCGCGGTCAGCTAGAGCCGTATGAAACCGCTGAATTGTTACGCAACTCAATAAATGCACGGCAATATCGACAGCTGTGCAATGTTTAAATGCACAGTGATGCACAGTTGCTGCTCCAATTGAGCGCCGAACTTAGAAAAGGCATTAAATATAATTCAAACCATATCGTGCTGGGTATCATTTTAATCAGAAAAATCTCGCAAATGCGTTAGGGAAATTTCAAGAAAGGAAAACAAAAATGGAAATGTTTTATCCTCCGATTAGTATAGTATAGTCCAGGAAAAGACGTTACGACGCACGGACACATGACATAATTAAGACGTGAATTTAAGGCCAACGCTTAATTCTAAGTAATTTTAACATATTATTTAAAAAAAATACATAAAATGAGTAAACTTTAGGGGTGGGAAACAAGGGGCAATAATAGCTGAGGACGAGCTATTTGAGAAGGAAGATGCTTCTTTTAGTAATAACAAATTATAATATTAAATCTTATTAAATAACAATCATAACAATCATAACAACAACAAACTCGGCTAGAGCCGTAAACACAGTCCTGCCATTGAACCGAAACCTGTGCATTTAAACCTTGCACAGGTTTCAATATAGCTGTGCATTTATTGAGTTGCGTAACAATTCAGCGGTTTCATACGGCTCTAGCTGACCGCGAATTTAGAAAGTGGAAAACAGTGGGAAACCACCCCCTCGGAGATGCAAAGGTTAAAGCTACTGTGACTCGTTTGTGATGCACACGCGATTGACAGTGAGGAGACCGTTCGTACGAACGTTTTGAGGAACGTTTCTCTCAACAGCATAGATATCTAAAAAACTTTGAGCATCGTCAAAATCTACTCCATGAGCTCGTGAATGGAGCAAAGATGGACGCATCGCCGTCAATCGCGTGTGCATCGCGAACGAGTCCCGGTTCGTTTAACCCTATCATCTTCGAGGGGGCGATTTCCCATTGCTTACCCTTTTCTAGATTCGTGGTCAGCTGGAGTCAGATGAAAACATAGAATAGTTACCTTATTCGATAGCTCCACTGCTAAATGGTTCCCAGTGCAAGACTTAAATGCACAGGTCATAGCTGAACCTCCGGACTGTGTTTACGTTGAGGCTCCAGGCGAGCGCCGAGCTTAGAAAAGGACAGACGGTAGAAAAGACAGAGAGGCCCAACGCACAGGGGGACCGGCCCTAACGTATCGGTGTCGCAATACTAATCGGAGGATGGAATTTTTCCATTTTTGATTTTTTTGTTTTGAGACCTTCGCTAACGTATTTGTGACAATTTTCTGATTAAAATGATACCAAACACGATATGTTTGAGTTATCTAAATAGCAAGTAAACGAATTAAATATTAAGTAAATATTGCCCAAACTATGTCGTGTTTGGTATCATTTTAATCACAAAATTATCACGAATACGTTAGTGAAGTTTTCAAAACAAAAAAATCAAAAATGGAAAAATTCCATCCTCCGATTAGTATTGCGACACCGACACGTTCCGATGATATCATATTACACTGCCTCGTCGCCGAACGTCGAGGTTCGACCGAGGGGGATCCCCCTATGTGGAGGGGATGGCCGCGATGCATTTATCCAGGGAAATTTCTTGTGCATTTATTCAGGGATTACTGTAAACGGTAAGCATTACCCCATACTTTACTATTTACAATACGTATGTTTCATTTAATACAAAAACCTAAGTATTATCGCCTTTCTCTACTTTCTATGACCGTGAATGACCTTGTATAATAGGTCGTTGAACTCGTTTTAAGATCCTCTATCATGATACGGAAGCAAAAACATACCGATCCATTTAAAAAAATAAAGGTGACCTTCAAATGCCCGAAGTACTTCCACCTGAAAAAAAACTATTATCGCTACCGGATCGCCCCCTTCGTACTGTGCAATTTTATTTCAGCAAATATTTCTGTGAAACTTATAGTTTCGAAGATATCTGAGGTGCTAATAGTTATTGCCCCACCCTGTATACATACTCGGGAAACACTCCTCTATTTTTTTGAGAGCCAGAACAACAACCTATGTTTCTTAGTTTTCACGTAAAACCAGCTTCTTTACCGAAAACGACCGTTTTTACAAATGCTGATTTTTTTGGAAACAGAGGGTGATCCAGAAATTTGGTTGCCGGATTCGTGTTCAGGACGACGAACTCTATAAGAATTATATAGTGGCTATAAGAAAACAGAAAATAGCTTCAACTTTGTTGGGCAGTGTATTCCAATCCCCCAAACTGTGTCGAAGGCTTTCTCGAAATCAATTAAGGTAGTTCTATGCATATTCAGAACAAAAAATTTATTTTTATGTTTTCAGATTTTAATTCTTTTTATATCATTTTTTCACAAAAATTGGTAAAAATACTTCTACTATTCTATTATAATCATCATAGTAAATGTTTATAAAGAGAAAAATAATTGTTTAAATATGCGAAATAATTCTAATTTATTTATTTTAAATCAAACTTTTGTCGATACGGTACCCACTACACATAAAAAGGTGTGTACATAGAGAGAATTTTTTGACGTACACTATGACAAATACATCGTGGCATCATCGCATCATTCAACCTGCTCTAACCTATAAATACAAATGAGAATTTGACAGTTATTAGAGTTGAGACGTTTTTTTGAAAACGACAAATTACAAATTTGTGAAAAAAAACTCTCGAAAGAAATTTGAAAGCAGTGGAGATTCTCAATAAAGGGAAACTAAAAACACAAATCAGAAATTTAACTCATTCTAGTGGAGAAGCCGAACATCCAAAAGTAATCGCAAGTAGCATGAAGTATGGTTTGTGTGAAGGCATGCGTTTCATAGATTTTTTTCAACTTTTAATAGAAGTTTTCTTCAGAAGTACGTGGTAAATAATGATAGAAAAATTACATCGGGTTCTAAATGAATTGATTAGGCCACTACTATTTTTATAAAGATTTTTGTCGACTCGTTTCGGTTAAAAAAAATAAAAACCTGCATTCCAAGGCATGTAATTGTTGCGTGACGGGCGGCGGAGGTGGATAAAGGGTTTTGAAATAGGAAAGGACGAGTTATAGAATAGGCTCTAATGATTTTAATAATGATAAATTTCGGTAGCGGTTAGGTAGTCGAGCTTAAGGGAACTCTTCCGTCGCGTCAAAAGGAAAACTCGTTCGATGTTTTATTATCGAACGATTAATTATTTATGTGGGTAGTGCTGTGCTGGAAATCCTCTACAGGATCCACCAATTTCGTTTACAGTGGGAATGGATACGCTAACAATGGTGATTCAAAGAATCCAATGATTAGATTTGAACAAAGATTAGTTTTATATTAAACTCAAGAAATTAGATTTTACAATTAATCTGAATCTATGTTTACAACTGAATTTTTATATGAAAACTTGTTTACAATTATTGACTTTGGTTTATATATGTTTCTGTTTGTTCGACATATAATAGATATATAATTGGTAAAGAATATATATATAGAAATAACAATGTTGATATGATAGTTTTATAATAATTATGATGATAAAACAATAGTGAACAATAAAAAGAATATTCAATGATAGCGTTACACATTTGGTATCCTCAGAGTGATTGCTCACTGTGCAATACTACTTTTCAAAAACATAAAGAAAATTATATTTACGCTTAGTCGATTCCAGACACAACAATTCGGCTGGGTTTTCGCTGATTTCTCTGTACGGGCAGAAAACACCAATCTCGTTATCAGAATCGCTGCGATGACAACCTTTTTGTAATCTATGACTTAAAATAAAATATGTTAACATTTGGTCGGTTTATCTTTAAATGAAAATAATAAATTGAATTCGGAATGTAATACAACGAAGATATAAATATGACGAAGATAATAATTAACATTGGTTTGAATAGAATTATATTGAATTTTTCTCGATGGCTTTTGGTATGTATTGTCGCGTCACTAATGAAGATTTTCACGAACAATGTCACTCTTCAACCACCGTTGTTTAACGAGGGATCAAGTCTATTATCGCGTCACTTTGAGAGATATTCGCGGATAAATTAGCTTAACATCAAGATCCTCGGACCAGCGTCTTACGTACCTCACGATTTTTAATAATAGCACTGTACTGAACTTTGAATACTTTGTATTTGCTAAACGTTTATCGAACTGTTCTCGATGCTTTCCAAGATGCAAGTCGATGTGTTCACGGTGCTTCCAAGACGCTAAGTAGAGGTCTGCACTCCGTGCTTTCCGAGACGCTAGTTGATGTGTTCACGGTGCTTTCCGAGATGCTAGTTTGAATTTTTCGGGGATGTGAAGACGCTCGACCGATGCATGACGTTTAAAGCGCGCGCAAAAATGACCAATTAGGACTATTGAAATTTAAAGGTTGTCACAGGATTCGTCAACGCAAGTGATGCTTTCCGTTTCTTTGGAGGGGCACGATGCTCGCACCCTCCCTACTCTGATTTTTACAAGGGGTCTATTTCCTAGAATTTTCTGACGGCCGTCGCTGCGACGACGAATATCGTCCTCGAAACGACGTTACAATTCGGACTCATCGTCTGAGAATGTTTCAAGAATAAGATAACGCTAAAAATCAATAAGTCTCAGGGACTTATTCGAATGAACTATCTGCTTGTTCCAAACTAATGCGTAGCCAAAACTGACAGCGTTACAACTTCTATTGAATAGATAGATTGAATAAATGAGTTGAATAAATGAATTAAATAAATTGCAACCAATGATTCCTTACTATAAAGTATGTTGCATTGTGAAAAATAATAATAGTTTGCTAGAGAAGGTTGTAGCAAATATGGTCAACATGTGTGACTGTACGGTTGCGATGCTTCCAAAGAGGTATGTGCTACGTAGGTCTGTTTTGTGTCCCGTTAAGCGTTTCTACGTTTTACAATTAGCTCAAGGGTAGGCTTTTGTTACAAAGTCATAAACCAATGGTAAAAATAGTATACCGGGTGGTTCGTTAGAAAAAGGTAGAATAAAAATTGTAAAATTTGTGTACGGGACGTAACACCCCTCCCTCCTTAGAATCATCGTCGTCCTCGACGGTGCTTAGGTCTACGGGTGGTATTTCTATGTTACGGAACTATGCTTTCTGAAGCTGTTTCTAAGATTCAGGAATATGTATGAGACGTAGGATTTCTCTCAGAGTGCTTGCGCACTGCCTCATGCATATGCCTACTTTAAAATGAAAAATGAAAAGTAAAAGAAATGTTCATAATGTATCCTGTTGAGCGTACAACTAAGGAAACCTCAGAATGCATATGCATTGTTGCACGTATTCACCAGGAGTTCTTAATCTAATATTGACTATTATGTTCTAAGAACATAGTTTTTATAAATTATTGAAACATACGTGTGGTGGTGCGGTTATAATGGATTATTAAATAAAAATTCTGCCGGTCTCTTCGGTGTGGTCGTGCTTGCGTTTCTCCCAGGAAGAGTTCCAACGGCTTCACTCTATTCCCTGCTCTCAGCACTTGGTAGGCGCAGTCCACTGTGGCCCGACCAATATTTTCGCAACCCTCCACGCTCAAGTATTCCAGTTGCGGTGCAGCTCGAAGGAGTCCACATATGTCGTTGTCCGAAATGCCTGGGTTGTCACGGCATTCGAGTCTCTTCAGCGCAGTCAAGTGTTGTAAAAACTGGCCTCCAACATCCGGATACATATTGTTTATGGTTAATTGCTCGCAGAGGGCCAAAGATCCTAGAGGCTCCAATGTGAACTGGCCTCTTAGGTTGGTACACGCCGTTAGGTTGAGATGTCTGACAGCAGGCATGCACCTTCCTATCTCTGCTACCATGGCCGCGTCGACCCAACCGCAGAACGTGAGCTCCAGGTGGATTACGGACTCGAGCGTAGAGGGAAGCGATGGAGCGACTTCCACCGGTCCTAACTCCAGCTCGATGAAATCTGCCACGTCTGGGAGGTCTTCATCTTCTTCTTCTTCTGGGTTCTGTTCCTGTTGTGGTTCTATTTCAAACAAACATCCTGATATTATCAGTGTTTGGAGAGTATTTTTGAAATTTATATTGTGGATAATGGCTTGTAGAACTCCATCTCCTTTTAGGTTTCGGCATCTTTTGAGTATAAATTCTCGTAATTTTTCCTGTCTGAGCAAACAGTGAGCCAAGTTGTCTGTAGTTATTCGTTTGCAATCCTCCAGACGTAGCAATTCCAACGCGCTGGAGAGAGCAGACATAGCTGTTCCTCGGAAGTCGCTGCCTTTGGCCTCGAAGATGGTCATGGCCTGGTTTGATTGAAAAACCGTTGTTAATTCGGGGTCCACATGTCCTGCGCACTTACCGATGCTGAGCTTCCGAAGCTGATGTTGATGTGCAGCAATCTCCCTGAGTGCTAATGTCTGACCAATATTCCAATGATATTGATGTATTAGAGGTTTAATCAAGTCTTTGCCAAGATAGTGATCCTATGATGATGACGTGCTGTTGATTAATTCTAACAGTTTGTGTTTATCCTATGTAGTTACAAGTATATTACAGTCACTTTCAGATACAAATGTGCGGTGCTTATAACTATTACATATTAAGAATATAATGGAATTATCATTGGTGCAATTAGCAATAATTCATGGAATAATTAAGTCTATGGCTTATTTTTAGATAAAGTGTATACCTGTATAACGTTGATTTGGTGTTTTCTGTTTATGTACCAGTTCTATTTTATCTGTATGCTTTAAGAATTGTTGTCCATCATTTGATTCTAAAACAACATTGTTATTTCCTAGTACTTTCACCAATCGATATGGTCCCTGATAATATTTTCCAAATTTTCTGCGTTTGGGTTCTACCAAGACACGTACCATATCGCCTACTTTTCCTTTAAAGGGGTTTGCTTTTTGATCGTAATACCTTTTGGATCTTTGTTTTGCAGTAATTAAATTTTGTACGGCTAATTTTTGCATTTCTGTTAATCGGAATATTAACTCGCGTAGGTATGAATTGTATGTGGGTAATTTTTCTTGTTGATTAAAAGAGGCTTGTAAATTAATTGAGTCGCTAGCCGTTGTAAAACTATTTGTATTGTCAGAGCTAGTATCGTCACTGTCATCTGTGTTTGTGGGGATTTCAACTGCTATTTCTTGAGTCTCTATATTACTGTCTGTGTTTTCAGTTGTTTGTGTGTCTGTATCAGCAGCAATTTCTCTACGTTTACTAAGTGGTTTTGGTTGCCAATCAAGGCTGGGTAAAACTGATTTTCTTTTCCGTAGTATAGGTGGATCTGATTCATTTTCACTTGAAATTTCTGAGGAAGTTTCTGAGATATTAGGAGGTTTTGAAGATTCAGAAGTTTTGACTCTTGATCTTGTGCGAGTAGATATTGCATGTTTGTCTATAGGAAATTTAGATCTAGTTTTTGAACCAATAGGTCTTCCTACTTTACGTTTTTGTGTATCATCTTTAGAAGTATGAGCAGATGAGTCTGAATTTTTAGAAATTGGTAGTAATTTTGAGATTTCACTTTCTGAGTCTGAGGAATTAGATTCAGATGGGTTTATTACTGGGTTTCTTGAAAGTGCATCTGCATTTGTATTTAATTGTCCTGGTTTATGAACAAAAGTGTAATCATAGTCTCTTAATTTTAATCTCCAACGTACGAGACGTTGAATAGGATCTTTAATCGAATTAATCCATTTCAAAGGTTCATGATCACTGACTAAAGTAAATTTTCTCCCATATAGATATGGTCTAAATTGCAAAATTGCGTATAAGACTGCAAAACATTCTTTCTCAGTGGTAAAGTAATTTTGTTCTGCTTTGGTTAATGTACGACTCGTGTAAGCTATAGGTAAATCATGTCCATCAAAATCTTGACTTAGAATAGCACCAATAGCAAAATCTGATGCGTCAGTAGTTACTGTAAAAGGCTTGTTGAAATTTGGATAACGTAAGATTGGACAAGAGCATAAACCTTTTCTTAAAATTTTAAAACTTTCTGTGTGTTTTTTACACCATATAAATTTTGCATTCTTTTTCAATAATTCAGTTAATGGTTTGGCTTTAGCAGCAAAATCTGGAATAAAACGTCTATAGTAACCTGCAAGACCAAGGAAGTGTCTAACATTTTTCTGAGTCTGAGGACGAGGAAATTTCTTTACAGCTATTATTTTCTTTGGATCTGGCTTTAATCCTTTTCGACCAATAATGTGTCCTAAATAGGCTACTTCAGTTTTTAAAAATTCACATTTGTCGGGTTGTAATTTAAGTTGTGCGTCAGCTAAACGAGAGAATAAGCGTTGAATCTTTCTTTTATGTTCATTTAAATTTTTCGCATATACTACAATATCATCTAAATAAACAAAGACTTCTGTACCCTGTAAACCACGTAATACTTGATCCATTAATCTTTGGAAAGTTGCAGGAGCATTTTTGAGACCCTCTGGCATACGCGTGTATTCATAATGACCATTTGGTGTAGTGAAGGCAGTTTTTGCTCTGTCTTCTACGGACATATGTATTTGTTGAAAACCGCTAGCAAGGTCAAATGTAGAAAAATATTTTGCTTCACCGAGGTGATCAAGAATATCTGTAATATTTGGCAAGGGATATGCGTCTCCTATAGTTTTTTCGTTAAGTTTACGGAAATCAATGACCATTCGCCATCTGGGATTACCCTTAGAATCTGGTTTCTTTGGAACAATCCATAACGGTGAATTGTATGGAGAGTTCGAAGGTTTAATTATATCATCTTGTAATTTATTTTGAATTTGACGTTCTATTTCTGTTTTATGTATTTCCGGAAAACGATATTGATGTGTATTTAAAGGTAAATCATCTGTAGTGGAAATTCTATGTTTAATCATAGGTGTACATGGTAGTTTATCTCCCGGTAAATGAAAACGTTCTGAGTATTCTTCTATAATGTCTAATACATGGTCTCTTTCTTCATCATTTAAATGATCTAAACGTAATCTATTTTGAATTTCTATGAATCTATCATTAATACAAGGTGTTGATTGATCAAAGGTATCAGAATCAAAATATTCATTATTTTCTTCAGGAAAATTATGGTACTCAAATGGAATAACTTCCTGTGGTGGTATCTCTATTTCAATGTCTTTTTCTAAAGTGTTTATTGCAAGGACATGACACGTGCCTTTAGTAATTGTTACTGCAGCTTCGCCTATGTAAATGCCGTCTATTGCATCTAATTTTGGTAAATATCCTTCTTTGATATTACTATCAATGATATCTATGGCAATTGATTGTCTTGTGCGGGCTTTAATTTGAAATGTCCGTGTTTTTGGATACCGAGGTACTGAATTTAGAGATTTCTTTGGTTCGCCAATGAAATGTAAAGGTTGTGTAGGGTTACTTTGTGTTACTAAGGTGTTATGAGCAAATGAAATTTCTGCTTTTTCTTGTTTTAAGTATTCTTTCCCTAGAATACCATCATTCTGTATAGGAAAGTCAGAGTTTACTACATGAAATGTAATTGGTTGTCCATGAAATGCAATTTCAGTTGTTCCTAAAGTTTCTACTACGTTTGGTGATATGCCGGTTATTTTTATCGATCGATCTAAGTTAACGATTATATTTTTGTCTAACGCATTTAATTTGATTAAATTTATATCCGCGCCGGTATCAATGAGAAGAATCGCGTTGCCTGTTCTTAATTCTTTTGCGTGCAATTCTATTGCTGGTGATTCGTGATCGAATTTGTGCATGAGCATTGTTTTTTCGTTTCCAAAAATTGTACTGTCGTTCGACGCTCTGGTTGTGCATAGCTCGTCGTCGCGTCGTTGTTTCGACGGGCTGTTTTCGAGTTTAAATGAGCTGAATTTTCGGATTTTCGGTATTGCGGAGAAAGTGAACGTGAATTTAGTTTAGAATTTTGAGAATCGTTATTTGAGTGTATATAGGATTGTGATTGTGATTGAATCGAAGGTTGACGAAGATTTTTGTCATCATGTGGATATGATCCATAGTATTGTGGGTATGGCATTGGATAATATGGTGGATAACTAAAGTTTGGATATGGATAAGGATGTGGATAATATGGTTGATTTGGATTGGGTTGTGATTTCTGAGGAGATTTCAAGATTCCAGTTGGAAATTTAGAATGGCTTGGATCATCTGGAGAATGTGATCTTAGATTTGGACTTGGACTTCTGTTACGGAATGTATTTGGATTATAAGCTGAACGTGTGTAATTATTGTTTCGTGATTCGTGAGAAATAGGTGAATTTGGACGCTCATCATATCGTGATACAAATAATTTTGTAGGCTCGGAAGATTGTAAAATTCCCGATTTTATTCGTGTTTCAATACGCGTCGCAGTTTTAAGTGCTTCTTCTAAATTTTTAGGATCGCGTGCATCTACGGATCTGGCAATTTCGTCTGGTAATCCTCTAAGGAATGCTTCTAACGCACATTCTTGCAATGGTTTTAACATAACTTCTGCTTTTTCAGCGTATGAATCTTCTAATATTGAACGTGCGCCACAAATTAAAATATTTAAACGATCATAAAAATCATTTACGGATTCATTTCGTCGCATACGAATATTTTCTATTTCATGATGATAATATGGATATGTTTTTCCCGGTGTAAATCGAGTTTTTAAATGTTATATTAAATCATTTACGGTGTTGAAATCTTTTCCATAAACACTATCACAAGCTGAACCTTGTAATTTTCCAATAACTGCTCTTACAAAAGTTTTTTCTGAAGCGGGCGGTATATAAATTGAACCGTTTTGAATATCTTGCACGAAATTTTTAAGAGATATATTTCGACCATCAAAATTTGGAATATTTATCATACTCTGTTGCAAAGCAAGACATTCTGCCATGGAAGATATCACTGAATTTGTATTCAAATCAGGATTTTTAGTTTCAGTCGCGTTCGCGCTTGTAGCTGCGTTTTCATTCGGATTAGACATTTTGAAATATTGTAAATCAATGTGAAATCAATAAACAAACTAAAATATCAAGTATTATTGATAATATTATATCAATTGAAAAATCAAACTAATATTGTAAACAGAAAAATATGTTTGTTATATCCTCACTCAATTTCAAAAGTATTTGTTCTACAATTTTTATTAAAATGTAAGTTTTTCCAATTAATTATGAATTTAACTAAAGAAATAAATGGATTCTCTATTTCGAGTTTTATATTGTATTTTTACCAAAAATGAATAAGAAAGGGTATAGCAGGATAAGGTGGTCAAAAGTGCCCTTGAACCGATTTCAATGGGGGTAGTCTCATTCGATAGATAATGCTCGGCGATCATTGTGTACCAAATTTTAACCCTTTATCTTGATCGGAAGGGTAGTTATGGGGAAAATTAAAAAAACAGGTTTTTGGCCCTTTTCCCCCATTTATTGAGGTGTAAAAAATCCGAAAAAATTCTGGCATATTCTACACGGTACCGGACATGTTAGAGAATTTTTTCAGATTTTTCCGTCGAAGTACCTAAGCGTGAAAAATGGGCAAAGTCAAAAAAAACGGAAAAAAGAAGATTTCGTATCGAAATCTTCGAGGTACAACTTTTTGTTTTATATAGTAACAATCTAACACCTACGATTGTTATCCCCAATTTTTTTCAGATTTTTAAACCACCTGCGTCATTATGAAAAAAATCGAAAACCGATTTTCGGGACGTATTTTGATCTAAAACGCAAGAAGTAATTGTTATTTTTCCATTATTTTCATAGAGTATGTTCATTTTGTGGTTTTTAATGTTTTACCATTACAGATAATTTCATAACAATAAACGGAATTGAGATAACTCACTTATCTGTAAACTATGTGTTATAGTATGTACCATAATTTTGAACGTTCTTTCAACAGCAGCAGTGGCCGCGCGTCTAGAGTGTCTGCTCTGGAATCGCTATGAACTTTTTGTCCCGGGTTCGCGTCCCGGAAGGTATATTTTTTTTTTCTTTTTTTTTTAATCTGTAAATGCATAAAAATAATCAATAATCATTTTTAACAGCTATTGCGATAATCCTAAATGCATAAAAAATGTATATCGTATCGAAAATAGTTTTAGAGCATATCTGTTGTTTTGCCGGCTCTCTCTAGCAATATGTTATCCCATGGTTACGGATATTTTTAAACATTTAAATTACGGAAATGTTAACTTATTATGGTATATAAAAATGTATATTTGGCACCAAAGATCACAACACTTGCACTAACAGAGTATATGCACGTAATGATTACTTTACTTGCATGTTTCTTTCCCTTATATTCAAAGAAGAATCGTTGACATGGAGAGGATATGCTCGAAACTTGGAAAATATTAATTTCTATTGGTTTGTATTATATTGCCATTTTTAATTTGTTAATTCTGAAATGAGCGTAGGGAAGACAGTTTATGGTTGGGTCTCCGCTATTGTCTCGAATGTGTCAAACCGATTTAATGCTGGGTATGTTACCATTTATGAATATTTGTACTTTTTTAAGTATGTACAGTTCCATGTGACTAGGTAGAGACAGAAACCATTTAACAGTGAATTGACCAATATAACATAAATACCTATAGGGGATTAGCTTAGTATCTGCGCCAAACCTTCAATGCCACCAGGTCATTGGTGAAGGCTTACGGACAGGAAGGGTTTGTGTGATATTGGAGCAGGCGCAATAAAATAATAAAATCCTGCAAACTAAATTATATGCCTCTATTTCTTAAAGGTATTTTGAAAGCGATACAAATTCTCATCAGTAAGATATCTAAAAGCTTAAGAAGTAAATTCGTATATAACAATAAAGCAATTTTAACTAATGTATCTATTGTACAGTTATGGCCCTCAAACGTATTATTTATTCTATATGATTTCGGAACAAATAACAAACTAGTACTTATGGCGAAAAATAATAATCTACCAAAAGAAAGGAACTTTTGTTTTCATTCAACATGACTTCGGCAGGAATTTGTCAAGGTATAAACTCCGTTCCTTTAGTGCCGAATATACATTTTTATACACCATAATAAGTTAACATTTCCGTAATTTAAATGTTTAAAAATATCCGTAACCATGGGATAACATATTGCTAGAGAGAGCCGGCAAAACAACAGATATGCTCTAAAACTATTTTCGATACGATATACATTTTTTATGCATTTAGGATTATCGCAATAGCTGTTAAAAATGATTATTGATTATTTTTATGCATTTACAGATTAAAAAAAAAAAAAGAAAAAAAAAATATACCTTCCGGGACGCGAACCCGCGACAAAAAGTTCATAGCGGTTCCAGAGCAGACACTCTAGACGCGCGGCCACTGCTGCTGTTGAAAGAACGTTCAAAATTATGGTACATACTATAACACATAGTTTACAGATAAGTGAGTTATCTCAATTCCGTTTATTGTTATGAAATTATCTGTAATGGTAAAACATTAAAAACCACAAAATGAACATACTCTATGAAAATAATGGAAAAATAACAATTACTTCTTGCGTTTTAGATCAAAATACGTCCCGAAAATCGGTTTTCGATTTTTTTCATAATGACGCAGGTGGTTTAAAAATCTGAAAAAAATTGGGGATAACAATCGTAGGTGTTAGATTGTTACTATATAAAACAAAAAGTTGTACCTCGAAGATTTCGATACGAAATCTTCTTTTTTCCGTTTTTTTTGACTTTGCCCATTTTTCACGCTTAGGTACTTCGACGGAAAAATCTGAAAAAATTCTCTAACATGTCCGGTACCGTGTAGAATATGCCAGAATTTTTTCGGATTTTTTACACCTCAATAAATGGGGGAAAAGGGCCAAAAACCTGTTTTTTTAATTTTCCCCATAACTACCCTTCCGATCAAGATAAAGGGTTAAAATTTGGTACACAATGATCGCCGAGCATTATCTATCGAATGAGACTACCCCCATTGAAATCGGTTCAAGGGCACTTTTGACCACCTTATCCTGCTATACCCTTTAGGCAAAGTATTTGTGTTAGCAAAGCGTATCCACGGTTTGTTTGGTACTGGTGTTTCACAGCGCATCCCACCGCTGCCACCAGTTTCCCTCTGTTGCGTGACGGGCGGCGGAGGTGGATAAAGGGTTTTGAAATAGGAAAGGACGAGTTATAGAATAGGCTCTAATGATTTTAATAATGATAAATTTCGGTAGCGGTTAGGTAGTCGAGCTTAAGGGAACTCTTCCGTCGCGTCAAAAGGAAAACTCGTTCGATGTTTTATTATCGAACGATTAATTATTTATGTGGGTAGTGCTGTGCTGGAAATCCTCTACAGGATCCACCAATTTCGTTTACAGTGGGAATGGATACGCTAACAATGGTGATTCAAAGAATCCAATGATTAGATTTGAACAAAGATTAGTTTTATATTAAACTCAAGAAATTAGATTTTACAATTAATCTGAATCTATGTTTACAACTGAATTTTTATATGAAAACTTGTTTACAATTATTGACTTTGGTTTATATATGTTTCTGTTTGTTCGACATATAATAGATATATAATTGGTAAAGAATATATATATAGAAATAACAATGTTGATATGATAGTTTTATAATAATTATGATGATAAAACAATAGTGAACAATAAAAAGAATATTCAATGATAGCATTACACATTTGGTATCCTCAGAGTGATTGCTCACTGTGCAATACTACTTTTCAAAAACATAAAGAAAATTATATTTACGCTTAGTCGATTCCAGACACAACAATTCGGCTGGGTTTTCGCTGATTTCTCTGTACGGGCAGAAAACACCAATCTCGTTATCAGAATCGCTGCGATGACAACCTTTTTGTAATCTATGACTTAAAATAAAATATGTTAACATTTGGTCGGTTTATCTTTAAATGAAAATAATAAATTGAATTCGGAATGTAATACAACGAAGATATAAATATGACGAAGATAATAATTAACATTGGTTTGAATAGAATTATATTGAATTTTTCTCGATGGCTTTTGGTATGTATTGTCGCGTCACTAATGAAGATTTTCACGAACAATGTCACTCTTCAACCACCGTTGTTTAACGAGGGATCAAGTCTATTATCGCGTCACTTTGAGAGATATTCGCGGATAAATTAGCTTAACATCAAGATCCTCGGACCAGCGTCTTACGTACCTCACGATTTTTAATAATAGCACTGTACTGAACTTTGAATACTTTGTATTTGCTAAACGTTTATCGAACTGTTCTCGATGCTTTCCAAGATGCAAGTCGATGTGTTCACGGTGCTTCCAAGACGCTAAGTAGAGGTCTGCACTCCGTGCTTTTCGAGACGCTAGTAGGTCTGCACTCCGTGCTTTCCGAGACGCTAGTTGATGTGTTCACGGTGCTTTCCGAGACGCTAGTTTGAATTTTTCGGGGATGTGAAGACGCTCGACCGATGCATGACGTTTAAAGCGCGCGCAAAAATGACCAATTAGGACTATTGAAATTTAAAGGTTGTCACAGGATTCGTCAACGCAAGTGATGCTTTCCGTTTCTTTGGAGGGGCACGATGCTCGCACCCTCCCTACTCTGATTTTTACAAGGGGTCTATTTCCTAGAATTTTCTGACGGCCGTCGCTGCGACGACGAATATCGTCCTCGAAACGACGTTACAATTCGGACTCATCGTCTGAGAATGTTTCAAGAATAAGATAACGCTAAAAATCAATAAGTCCAGGGACTTATTCGAATGAACTATCTGCTTGTTCCAAACTAATGCGTAACCAAAACTGACAGCGTTACAACTTCTATTGAATAGATAGATTGAATAAATGAGTTGAATAAATGAATTAAATAAATTGCAACCAATGATTCCTTACTATAAAGTATGTTGCATTGTGAAAAATAATAATAGTTTGCTAGAGAAGGTTGTAGCAAATATGGTCAACATGTGTGACTGTACGGTTGCGATGCTTCCAAAGAGGTATGTGCTACGTAGGTCTGTTTTGTGTCCCGTTAAGCGTTTCTACGTCTTACAATTAGCTCAAGGGTAGGCTTTTGTTACAAAGTCATAAACCAATGGTAAAAATAGTATACCGGGTGGTTCGTTAGAAAAAGGTAGAATAAAAATTGTAAAATTTGTGTACGGGACGTAACATAATAATGGCTGTCCCTATAAGATTCGTGTAAAAATAATTTATTTTGAAAATAATTTTCTCATAAACTATGTGGTTAATTTTATTGATCTTTCGCAAATTGTTTTGGAATATAATACTGCATGGATACCCAAAATTTAAAAAAAATATTTGCATAGAACTACCTTAAGGCGATCCGGTGGTCTAGCGACCTAAAATTTAATCTATTTTCAAACATTTTTTTCTATATGAGGGTAATGAGTAAAGCTTTCAAATTTTTTTGCACTTATTTTATTATTTATCAACTACACAAAAATGAAAAATAAGACAAAAAAAATTTTTTTTAAATTAGAAAAATGGTGCTGAAGTCTCCCTCTCTAGAAAAATGGAATTGACGGGTGAGTGGTGATTCATCTCTTCCTCTGATCTGAAATAAAAAAAATTGGGCGAATTTTTAATTAGTATAAATATAGCGATCGCAGGAACTAGAATAAAAAAAAATTACAAAATGGCGCGTAGTTAAAAGTACGAGTTTGAAAACGACCAGTTTTTTTTAATGTTTAGTTAATAAAAAAATATAAATATTTTACGGAAACTATTTGTTTTAGTTCCAGCGAGAGCTAGAACTGTACAGAATAACATATTAAAATTTCAGACCAATCGGTCGAGTAGTTTTTTTTTTCTGGCCCCCGCAAGACGAAAAAAAGTAGTTACGAGATAAACGCGTTTAAAGTTTCAAGTAAGTATATTCTCAAGAAATTGGATTGAAACATGTACTTACAATTAATCGGCGATCCCTGCTCCATAAAGAATTCCCTCCGTCTTCTCAAAATCTTCACTTTCATTACTCTTGGCTTTTTTACGAGCAGTTCTTGCCTCTTTGGAGTCACTTGTGCTTTGACGATCGGCCTTGTAGATTCGTCGCTCGTCACGATCCTGGGCTAGTTGAACGGCGTATGGGCCGATTTTAATACCCATTACGTCCATAATCTTTAAAATAGCTTTGAACCCTTCGTTAAAAGTACAAGCAGCACAATATACAGCGATGTCTACAATTTTTTTTCCAGAAAATTTATGCTTCGGTGCAAGTTGCCAGACGCAAGAGTTGAAACTCTCATTGTTATTTTGAGTGTTATTGCCGAGACATTTTTTTAACAAATTTTCATCCGTTAAACCCTCATAAACTGGCTTCAAAATGGCTTGAGCGTCATCATCCAGAGCAGGTGAATGCTCATAGGTGTCCAAAGTACCAGCAGCTCCACTTTGACGCCATTTACACCAAGACTTCGGACCTCTTGGACAGTAGGAGTGTTGCGGATTTTCATTTGTTGAAATCTTGTGATAATACCCCGCCCAAATTTCGTTCTTCATGTCTTCTATAGAATCAGGGTGTCGACGAATTGCTAAACCGTAAAATATAGAAAGTTCTTGTAATAATTTATTGGTTAATTTTTGTGTTTTGACAGTATCTTTTCCTACAGATTTTTTCCTAGTTTTCTTAGGTTTTTCATCTTTACCAGTGTTCTCATCTTTACCAGTTGCTTTCGATATTTCTAATTTCGCTTTTTTCAACTGTTGATATTTTTTTTTAGCTTCGAGTCCACGTTTATATAAACGTTTTTTAACATGTAAAACACACTCTTTTTTTTTAACAATACAATCATCACCGTAGGGATTTACTTCCAATAGAGATTTGAATGTTTTCGTGTCGCCGTCTCCAATATAATTAGCATACTTGACTCCATATAGTTGTTCGGACCTTTCAAATATTTCTATTATACCGTCGACTTCCATTTTTCCTGAACTTCCCTCATGATTAGCATCGCAATCATTTTTATGTTCTTCATACCACAGCGCATATTCATCAGTTTGTGTTTTTCCGACCCAGTTCGAACATCCTTGACAAATTTTGCTTTTAACAGTAACGTCCAGGATTTTGTTAGTATACTTTCCAATAATTGACACTAACCCGAGAAGAGAAGAAAAACCACGTTTCGCCCATGAACCATCGCCAGATATAGAAAGTTCATTAGCTGGATATCCTTGCTCTTCATTCATTTCCATTTCTTCGGAGACAGCTTTTTTGAAAACAAATTTTAGTAACGGCCTCCGCAGCAATTTTTATGTTATTTACTATACTATAATAAGTGCTGTTACAGAGACCGTGTCCTAAATCCATCAACCCGCAAAAATTGTTAATCCCTTGAAAACCAACTCCAAGCATCCTCATAGCAAAAACAATTCTGCGGTTAATTTCAAATGCCTTGTCTATAAAAGGAGAAGACGGAATTAAGCTTTCTTTACAGTGACATTGGACAGAAAGCTTAAATCCTAAACCACGTTGTGAATTTTTACTGAAACTAACATCACCATTGCAGTCTTTACACTTCACTAACTGCTGTAATGTTAGAAAAACAGTGGTGAATTGAATTATACAATAATTCATACTTGGATCCATATTGTATTCTAATTCCTCACTGTTTTTGATTTTTTTAGCCGAAGTGCTTGTGTATCCAGTACCATTTTCACTCGTGTAACGATTACCTTGAAATGATCTTTTTTTGCACTTATGACTAGGTCTTTTATTACTTTTTCGGCTCTGCTTACGATCCATATTTTTCAATAAAATTATAACACTCGATGTTACTGTCACTGAGGAACACGTTAAACTAACCAATATAAATCTCAAAACTAAAATATTTCCCCTTAAATTTATATGTACATTAGTGTTAGTCAGGTATACGAACCCGAGCAACTGCAACAATGTAGCAAACAATAGAGCCCGATCCACTGATTCTTCTACCTACCTGACCTTTTAATGGGCTGTAGATCCTGAAATACTCGGAATTTCGTCATCAAATTTTAACAGTATATTTTTAAGATACTATACTTTCAAAAAAGAAAAAAAAAATTTTTCGAAAATTCTAGACCACCGGGTCCCCTTAAACAGGCTCCATCCATCCAGTTTTCCATTAGAGCTGTAGATAAGTCAGTGGTTAAAACGGCAATCGCGTGGTTGGTGGAGTGTGCGTATTTAAAACCAAATTTATGATTCGGGATTTATCTGTTCTTCTCTACAAAATTGATAGATAATACTCTTGTTGATAATTATTTCGAAAAGTTTGCCCAAATTGGGAAGCATGCTGATAGGTCGATAATTATTTAAATCGTGTGGATTTTTGTTCTTTTTTAATAACACTGTTCAACACGATTTTTTTGCTCAAATATCCAATGGGTGATCATCGTAGAGTTAGTCATCCTAAACACGAATCCGTCGGCAGAATTGCTCCATCACCCTCAGTTTTTTAGTAAAATGAGTTTTTGTAAAAACACCAAATTTTGGCAGAAAATGAGGTATTACGCGAAAAGTATAAACGATGCGAAGTTGAGATTGGTCTCAAAATATAGAGGAAAACATGCCGAATACTTTAGTGTATATATTTATCAAAATTGGTTGTTGCAAATAGTAACAAATGACCGTCAAAGTTTACAAAAGTGCGGATGCGCGAACTTACTATGCTATACTTTTACATTTTTATGGAAAGTTATTTATCTAGCACGAATTTGCTATACTGGATCGCATTCCTTAGACATTTCTGAAGAGAAAACTGCCCCCAAAAGCTTCGAGAACTGTTTTCAATCCCGACGGGTCGAAAAAATATCCGTCGGGAACGTGTAATCGGCGTTCGACGCCATGCTGCTATTCTACGCGGGCCGCCAGTGAGACAGTGCCGTAACTACGCGTTATCGACGCCGATCTGACAGTACCATCTGAAGGGCTCTCAACTCTGATAAAAATAAATGATCAATTATTTTTCATTAATTTTTGTTTAAAAATATTATTTATAATTTGGTCACCGCAAATGCTATTAACGGTGATATACTTCGTCGTTGCGATTTTGGTACCACCTCTCCACAAACATAACAGAAAGAGCGTGGCTGATTTTTGCACTTGCGAAACATTGCAGTAAACGACACACACTTAAGACTTAATACAAAACAATTACCACTTGACACTTACAATTAGTATGAACCACTTGCCATATAAATCTGCCTATACATATACACAAAAGTTTCTCCTCTAAAGTTTAAATATCATTTGTTATTAATTTATTATTTTAGAATCAAGTGTATAAATAAAATAAGATGAATATCGATATCTTTCCTAACTTACCACCAGTAGAGAATTCTACATCTGAGCTAGTTTTGGTCTTCACATCCAACTTCATCAGACCAAAATGATATCCTTGGCCAAATATATCGCGAGCATTCTTTCCCAAGTCATTGTATGTTGGAGGAGCCATGATCGTTTTATGTTATAAGATGCGATAGCGGAAAACTACGCGGCTTCGCCAAAGAACTGCGTACGTGAGACGGTACACCACCGACACCACAGTCGTATTGAAATACCTTTATGACGCCTGGCGAATCAGATCCTGCCGAAACAGGCCTACCTCCGAGGAGACTTCTTGAGGTTGTCGCGTTATATCAACCCGCGTCGCGACGGCTCCATCATTCTTCAATCTCGCCGCAGTGAAAATTAATACACTGAGGCTAGTTGTTGAATGAAGAGTAACAATTTATTTAATGCAAAATTATCGAAAGTAAAATAATACTGGGTGCAAAATTAAGAATTATGTGTTGGCGATGTATCGATGCAAAGAGTAAAAATCTTGAAGTGCCGCTGCGGGGAGCGGGTACCTGTATTTATCTGTTCCGATGTGGGATGTGTGTGGTGTGTAAGTATAAGAATTGTCTAAGTGGATCTACAGAATTATTTGGAAATTTCTATGACAAGGTATGAAAATGCGTGTAATCTTTGTTTAATTAGTGTATGTATCGAACTGTTTAGAATGTTCCATAGGTAATTGTGTGGAATATATGTAAATAAATGTGTTATTGTATGTGTAATGTTTCTTGTTAAATGTTAAAAGCGAGCTTGATGATTCCTGGATCTTCCGAGGATATCGATCGGAAACAGATGAGATGTGATGTATGTTTGATGTATGTGTTATGTATGTGAGATCTAAAATAAATTACTGAATTTTGTCGGAACAGATAAATACAAATAAATCGAAATTATTATTAAATTACCCTTTCGAGGGTAGTAACACCTACACTCGGCCTCTCCTGACCTATCTTCGGTCCCCGAAGGTTAACGTACTCTATCGTCATAACAATCAAATATTGTTATACAATCGGTTGCTGTAGATGTCATGGGCGGTCCGATTTCCTATACATTCCTTATTACTCGTAACCTGTCTTCTTCTTGCTGCTTCGGTCGTAACATCGCGCTGAAACTGTCTTTAATCACTAACGCAGGTGTACGGCTCAATGCATCTACGCGCTTGAATCCTTCATCAGGTCTATGCTCGACCACATACTTAAAAACCTCGAGTACCAGGACCCACTGTGCAATCTTCGGTGTCAAGTCTCTTTTACACAATGTATTTTGAAACGCATCACAATCGATCGCCGGCTCCAACAAATATACATGCAGCTTTTTCATCATACTTACTAAACTTAATTTCTAATTCGCACGAACGATATTTCGACGTTTCTATTTTACTATACAAATATACGTGGCATAATATTTCTTCGCCGACAGATCGTTGGAGCAACACCCCTCCGAATCCGTCCTGACTCGCGTCGGTTTGTAAATCCGTTATTGCTCCTAGATCATAAACATGTAATACTGAACTACTCACTAGTTTATTTTTTAACGTCCCGTATAAAGATCATATCACATTTGATACGGATCGGACAATGGACTGGCAATCTTAATATAATCTTTAATAAATTTTGTAAAATACCCGGTTAAGCTGAGACAACTTCGAATCTGTGTTACCTTTTTAGGCGGAGGAAATTTTCCAACAACTCGCGTTTTCAGAGATCCTGGAGATACCTAAACGGTCCCTATATCGTAACCCAAAAATTCTACATCTTCTTTCAAATATTGGCAGCTTTACGAATTCGTTTGCAATCCATTAGCCGCCGCTGCGCTAAGTGTATCTCTTAATTTGTCTAAAGCGTCGCGATTCACTTTCACTGGAATTATTACGATGTCTATACAGTCGAATCTCTCATAATGGAACACTTCGGGACCGGACGCTCTCTCAAAATGCAACATTCCCCTACAGTCATATTCATCCCCACTTCTCGATTATATAGTCTATCTTTCTCATATAGTACCTATCTTCGTCGGCGCAAAGAAATGCGCAGAAGTAAAAAGTGAACATAACCTTCATCCCCAAACACAACTTGTTTACATCCCATTTAAAATACAAACATAAATATATGTACATAATTATTTTATACATATTACAATTACTTGTGTTATAAATTGTGTGCAGTGACAACGATTAAAAAACTCATGGTAAGTATTGTTATTTTTACTATAATGAGAAAAAACAATATAACTTATTAAAAATACTATTTACAATATATTATGTTACATATACTTGAAGCTTCTGTTGGATACCAACTCAATTCACGTCTTCTCAAACTCGCTATCTTCTCTGACAATAAGATATTAGCTCCAAGTATTACTCAACTTGATTCAAGGTCCAAAAGGGAATATTACTCATCCTCGATTCCGTCATCGCTTTTCCTTCCAAAATATGTTTTCAAGACCTTTGGTCTTCGCGAAAGTCGCTGGACAAGCGATCGCCCTTTTGGAACCTTAGTCACGAGAAGTCAGAGTCATCCAAACCTCCCACCACACTAGTTTAAGGTCCTTTAAAAGGTCAGTCTCATCACTAAATTCAGACAGACTAAATCAGGAATTTTGTATCGAATCTCTGACGGTCGGCATCTCGCGACGACGTTATTCTAAAATTGTTAAAACTCCGAGCGTGCAACAGTTCTTCCTAAATAAAGTGTTGTTAACCAACCAAGGGATACAACTAGGGATTGCAATACCGGTATACCGGGATACCGAATACCGGTATTTTGAGCCATTTGTACAATTTTGTAATACCGGTATTCACAAGTTTAAATCCCGTTTTTTCGGTATTTACTAGAAATTTTTTAAATTGTCTCCACTATATGTTCAGGAGTCGCCAACATAGAAAAATAGTATACGTTTTTGTGTACGATATGATCAAGTTTATAGTAAATTTTCTTAAAATTTTTTACCCACAAACTTATCTACATTCAGAACAATTCGGTACAGTTATCGAAGATGATGATGACACTAATGTCGATAGTGAAAAGGAATTGTTTCTTGAACAAAAATTAGAAATAACGATAACTACGTAGTAGGATTCGGTGAAATAGCACTAAGGTGTAGGCGTGGATAAAATAAGAATAAAGAAGGAAGAAAACTAAATGTCAGGACTAATGAATATATAGAACACACTAAGAATATAATATGAATAAATAGGATATATATGTGGGATTGGTTAGTTTTTAGTGTGTGTGTTGTGTCTCTTTGTGCCGTACCGCGCGAAGTAAGACGATCCGAGGTCTGCCGAGCATGATTGCCGAGCATGATTGCGAGGTGAATGTGTGTGTGAGTGTGTGAATCAATGTGTGCTACCGATACGTAAGGAAGCCGAAAAACAGTAGTCGGCTAGCAGCCATCGTACAGCACGAACGTGATTTATATTCTAAAATAAATATTTCTTTGTTTCACGTTACACCAGCTCCCTTGATTTTCCACAATCCTACATATATATATTGAGTATATGGAACTATATATAATACAAGAAAAACAACAAAATACTAAATAACTAATAATCTAATGAATCTAAGGGTTTCTAAAGTAGTACGTCTCACAGTTCCTCTAAAACTCTACTCTCTTAGATCGAACCAGTGAGATTTCACTGGTTTAACCAGTGAATACAAATCTCAGTGGCGAACCAGTGTAATTTGCGCCCGCTGCCGCTGCGCCATGCACTGTGTTTTATTTTTGAATATGCTGACGAGTGAGATTCACTGGTAAACCAGTGAACTTTGATGGCCGCCGAAATCACTGGCGGAACCAGTGAGTGTCATTGGTAAACAAGTGAGTTTCCACTGGCGAACCAGTGAAATTCCACTGGTTCGATCTAAGAGAGTACTGTGTCTTCCGTATCCTGAGACGTAACCTCTTAGGATGATCTCCCCCACTTCTTTCTAGGTCACACATTTAAGGGGAGAAGTCATTCTAAGGGCATTGACACCCAAATATTATGCCACAACTAAAAGAACTTCAACAAACCAAAATACAATACAGAAATCAGTTATATTCAAAACCATCCGACAATAAATCGATTTATTTGAAAATGTGAGATTTAGAGGTAAATACATACTTGGAAAAAGTATATCGCGCATTGCTAACAGTACCACCAACTAGCGTAGATGCTGAAGGAGCGTTTTCGACAGCTGGTAATTTTTGCACATTATTACATTCCAGGCTTTATGACAGTACAATTGATGCATTATGTTTTTTAAGATCACATTTCAAAAATATGTAATAGTACCATAGACTGAATAGTGATATTTACACTTTTTTGTGATTTAAATACAGAAGATGTTCCTTGTTCCTTTACTTTTTTGTTATTCTTTGTATACTGTTATAATTTATAAGTTACAAATGATTTTTTGTTATATTTACTATCTTTAATAAAACTGGCAAATGAAACAATTCCTACTACCGGTATTAAAACCGGTATTCCGGTATTGAGATCTAAAAAATACCGAATACCGGTATTCAACTTTTGGCCCGAAATTGCAATCCCTAGATACAACACTTCATCAAAGCATTTACATGGATGATTTATTGTGTTTAGGAACAAAAGAAGAAAATTAATTTAACAATTGAGCAACGATTGGAGATATTAGGAGAATTACGTAAAAACGTCCCAATGATAATTTTGGCAGAGAAATATGGAGTGAGTAAGGCAACGATTTCTAGAATAAAATCTACAAAAAATGATATTTTTTCAATGAAACGGATTTTGACTGAGTGTGATGGTAGTTTGAAAAAGAAGAAATTCACAGGCATCGAAGATTCTGCACTTGACAAAACATTATACAAGTGGTTTGTGCAAAGGCGAAGTATTGGAACGTCCATTAGTGGAACTCTGTTACAAGAACAAGCTCTAAAATTAAATATTTTACTGAATGGTAGTGAAAACTTCAAAGCCAGTGATGGTTGGCTTGAAAAATTCAAACAGAGACATAGTATCCGGCACGCGACGGTTCATGGTGAAA
This sequence comes from Cerceris rybyensis, assembly GCA_910591515.1. Classification (NCBI taxonomy): domain Eukaryota; kingdom Metazoa; phylum Arthropoda; class Insecta; order Hymenoptera; family Crabronidae; genus Cerceris; species Cerceris rybyensis. The sequence continues at coordinate 66,341 of OU342796.1, read as the reverse complement.
AGTTGTCGGCTGATAGCGATGCTAGTGACGATTTCAAAATTAAACTAAATAATATAATAACCTTATCAGAAATTAGTTTAGATAACATTTATAATTGTGATGAGACTGGTCTTAACTGGCAATTGCTACCAAATATGTAGTATATTTTATAAAGTTAGCTATGCCGTCGTAGCGAGATACGTCTGGATATTGGAATGTTATGATGTTTAGATTAGTGACGTCACGATGTGCAGCGTGCGGCCGCGGATGGGCCTAATAGTCCGGGAGGTAGCGTTGCAAATCACACAATCATTTCAGGTCGATTAATTCATATTTAAATCAAATGTTTATTAGCAGTCATATAGTGTTACGAAAGTCAGCAGGCTGAAAGAGGGTGGACGGGCGGGATACAAATTTTCGATTATGTAGAAAAAAAAGAATCCAAAAGCGTGTTCAGGTCGCTTAATAATTTGTTGAGTGATTGTTTACATAATAGAAAAAGTTACAAAAATAGTCAGCAGCATAGATAACGGTGGGTTCCACGTCAGCAGCCGATATACACCTGATTAAAAAAAAATTGCGTTTGATTCATTTCAGGTCGACTGAAACTAATACACAACACTCTTTTTATCAATTAATTAATAAAAAAAATGTCAGCAAACTATTCGATGGGGGTAAGATTGTCAGCAGGGGGGTAAAAGCTGCTAAGTAGCCATTCAATCTCAGTAAAAGGCAATCGAATGTAATAATTGGATGACAATTATTCCACCCTTAAATATTCTGCTGACCCTTGTTTTTATTTAACACATTGTTTAAACTAACTCTGTTATTAATTTCGAATGGCCTGAATTTGGTTTTGTTAGTAAAATCATCATTTATATCCCCTCTGTCTTATAGCATATAGGATTTAAATGATTTTCGCGAGCTGACTGACAATTATTCCACCCTCAAATATTCTGCTGACCCTTTTTTTTATTTAGTACATTGTTTAAACTAACTCTGTTATTAATTTCGAATGGCCTGAATTTGGTTTTGTTAGTAAAATCATCATTTATATCCCCTCTGTCTTATAGCATATAGGATTTAAATGATTTTCGCGAGCTGACTGACAATTATTCCACCCTCAAATATTCTGCTGACCCTTTTTTTTATTTAATACATTGTTTAAATTAACTCTGTTATTAATTTCGAATTACTTTTAATTAAGTCAATCATCAAAATCATAGTTTATTTTTTCATGGTTATGCAGCTATCTCTGAAATGTGAACGAAAAAAATATTTTTGTAGTTTTCATTCAAATTTATTTTACTTAGCTATTGACAAATTCTTGCATTTCTTACCTGTACATTTCTACATAAACTACCTGAGCCCTTACCTATACCGTTAGAACATAGGTGGGCAATCTCGGTTCTTCGGAGCTCCGAGAGCTCGCCAGGTTTATGTTTTTGTTTACTTGTATTTTATTACGGGGTGACCCAAAGTTGAAGCTCCTAAAAATGTAAAGTTTGCCTCCCCTGCATAAGAGGGCTTTGATGTCATACCTCTTGTTAACGGGTATTTTACGTAGTCGCTTAACTTAACACCTTAGTGTAGTTTTGACTTCCAAAGTGCTTGCTTGTCGAAAGTTCGAAATGGCGAAAGAGATAAAACCGTTTTGTGTGTTTTGTTTAAAAAAAAATGAAACTCTTAAGTTGTTCACAGATAATATTTTAAAACGGTGCAATGATATTTTGGTTATTCGAAAAGAACATAATTTATCTATGAGTGATTCAAAAGTTCCTACAGACTTAAACGAATATCAAAAATATCACTCCAAGTGTTATAAAGTGTTCACCGCGTTACCGCCAAATCATAGGAAACTTCTGCAATCTCTACCTTCATCAACGTCGAGGTAAGTTACATGTCACATATACGTACATTTTCTTTCCTATAAATGATTGCTTTCTTGAACATAGAAAAATGTATGTCCAACTGAATTAATTTATATTCGATACATTATTTTTGTTGTGTTTTTTCATTTGCTTTTATTGATTTCATGCATGAATAGTAAATTACATTTTACCATACTAGATAGTAATTATTAAATTTTTAGTTTATTTGAAAAATAATTCTTGAATACATTCTTACTCCTATAGTTTGCATGAGAAACCAGGAACAAGTAACCAAGGTGACTTCAATGAAAGCACGTGCGATGAAACAGAAGAAGAAACTGTGAATAACGATGAAGTTACGGATACTTCTGTGGAAGAAGTGGAACACTTAAATATGGAAGAGTCAGTAGAAGACAGCTCTAATGTACAAGAAGATACAGTTTGTATATTTTGCAATAAGAAGCGGAAGAAATTTCGCAATCGCGAACAACCGTTGCAAACTTGTTTAATGGACAATGCTATTGACACAATTAAATGTGAAGGTAGTGAGATGGGTGACCACATTTTACTCCAAAGAATTATTGAACACTGTAACACTAATACTGTCATTTTTTATCACAAAATGTGCAGAAATAGTTATCAAAATGCAGCACAGTCACATATTACCACTGCAAAAGGACAGAAAACCGATTGGCATGTATCGCGTGATATTCATAAAAAAGCTTTTCAAGAAGTATGCCGCTTTGTTTCCAATAACATAATTGAAAAAAAACAATGTTATTTTTTATCATTTTTAAAAACACTATTCATTGATTTTGCAAAATTTCAAGGTCTCAATACATCGACAAATATTGAACCACATAATTTAGAATCAAGATTGATTGAATCATTTCCGAAAAAATTACTATCATTACTTCAAGTAATAAAAAAATAGTTAAACCTTATAAAGGACATTTAATAAACATTGACTTGGATCTTTTAGAAAAGCAAGATATTTTAGATCGAGCTGCATTGATTTTGAGATCAGAAATCAGAAACATTCGACGACAACCCTTGTCAAACGAACCAACTGCTAATGATCTAATAAAAGGTGAATGTAACATTGCACCAGTCCTTGAAGATTTTTATTCAAAGTTACTATGCTCTAGTTTCCGCCGTAAAAATAATTTGAATCTCAAAAGAATTGCCCAATCTTTTTCTGCTGATTTAATTTATGCAGTGACAAAAGGACACATTAAGCCTTCTAAGCACATTACATTAGGATTGGCACTGAAAAGCTTAACAAACAGCAAAAAAATTATTAATATTATCAATAAGTACGGACATTGCTGTAGCTATACAATTTTGGAAGAGCTGGAAACAGAAGCAACATTTGCTTCAGCACAACAGAATGATGTGTGTCCAGAAGGTATCGTTCGCTCACCATCTTTATGTACAGGATTAGCATACGATAATTTCGATAGATTCGTAGATACCTCAAGTGGAAAGGATACTTTGCATGATACCGTAGGTATTATCTTTCAAAATATATGTGATCCAAAAGAAACAAATTCTGAAAATGCAATAACTGATATGGCAGAAGAATCCAATGAAACTCCTCAGGAACCTGATGTAATTCTTCAAGAAACACATGATACTTCTCAAGAAGCTAATGATTCTTCGCAACAGGATGAAACTCCAATAAATAAAAGACGAAGACGACGAACGTTTGATGTCATCACTTTTGAAATAGAATCGTATAACAAGAAACCACGATTACGAGAAACTTTGGAACCAACAACAAGCCCACTACGTTCAGAAGTTCCAGATGATATATTGAAATTCGAATATATTGATCTTACTTGGATAGCCAGTCATTTTATTGGAAAACCTCGTATACCATCATGGGTAGGATTCAATAGTATTTTTCATCAAGATACAAGCTATAAACAAAAAATTGCGTACTTGACAACAATAAATTCTTCGCCTACCAATGCCTCCCCGGGAAAAAATTTTTTTATATAATTATATAAAATTATGTATAGTTGACCATATATAATTATATAAAATTATATCTCAATTTTGGCATGATATAATTTTATCTCATAATATATAGAAATGTATAATTTTATATAATTATATATGACTTAATATATATAAAAAAATTCTGTAGAATTTTTCTTTTATTGCTGCTCATTTTAAATTTTTTTGCTTAAAATACATTTCGAATTTTTATTTTTTAACAACCATACAAATAGCTTATTTAATAACAATACAAATAGCTTATTTTATAGAAAAGAAGGTAACTTATGTTTCATTATTATAACAATCCTACAGGTGTATTATTATGAGGCTAGAATAATAATATATTTTTTTATATCTTCATAATGTACTAATTATAATTATAAAATTAGTCTTTTTTATATTAAATATATAACGAAGCTATAAGTTAAATATTTATTCCAAAAATACCAGTTTAATTTTTTTTCTATCAGAATAAGTTATGAATGATTTTATCAATATTGTTCTAAGAACATATTGTAAGGGATGGCTTGGGCGGAGGCAGGGATAAGGCAGAAATGCTAAGACGTTGGTTTTCGAGATTACTTTTAATGCGTCCACCTCCTATGACGGGCTTGACGAGACTGCTGCTCGTTCGATGAGCAGCGATGTTCGTCTTTTTCGCCGCCGGTATTCGGAGAAAAGATTCTGCGAACCGGGCGGCGCGATATCAGACGCGATACAATACACGCGCAACGGCTCGCGGCACGGCGTTTGATGGCTCACTACTTACAATATTGGTAATATGTATTATTTTAAGAAGACATTGGTAATACTATTTGACTAGGAATATTTTTTTTTATTATAAATAATTAGATGTCGTTATAGAATTGGTTTCATCACAAATAATAGGGCAATGAAATTAAATATTCATTTAACCAATTTATAAAAAAAAAACTATCTAGTCAAAATGTTGATAAGGTCTGAGAAAATTCTATAAAAAAAAAGATTATTTTTAACTTCCAGGAGAAAGATCATATAAGTCACACAGGATAAATTATGAAAAATTTAAGAATGATATGCCCTTTAGTTATTTAGCTGTTTTAGGTCATATGTTAAAATTATTTTTTCTTAAACTCAACATTTTTTTGGTGAGCCCTTTTGATGTCTCCTATCTTTTGAGTCATAGCTTGCTGTAAGTCACGCCACTTGTAGGGAGCTCTATCATTTTTATATATATTTATATACAATAATATAAAAATTTATAAAATTTTATATATTTTAATCTAAGAAATCCAATAAAGTTTTATATATTTTTATAAAAAAATACAAAATATATAAAGGGTATAGCCGGTTAAGATGGTCAAATGTGCCCTTGAACCGAATTCAAATCGCAATGAGTCATTCGAAAGCTTATAAAAAAAGAATAATTTCTGCCAAGTTTCAACTTTGTATCTCGACCCGGGGGGTAGTAAAGGGTAAAAATAGAAAATCAGGTTTTTGCCGAATTTCTCTTATACCAGCGGATGAAAAATTTTGAAAAAATTCAGAGGCATTTCTGTTATCAGGGCACATATTAGAGAATTGTTCCAGATTTTTAAATTGAAAAACCAAGCTGTGAAAAATAAAAAACGCCAAAAAATGCTGAAAAATGCCGATTGTGCATCGAAGCAGTCTTGGCACTATAATTATATTTTTACTGTAAGTACGTATCATTGTTACTATTGTCCTGAATTTTTTTCAGATTTTTCAATTTGGTGCGCCGCAGTTAAAAAAATTAAAAACCGATTTTTTCGTCGTTTTTTCCGTGTCAGAGTAACTTATACGTCGAATTGCTTCATGAAATAGGTATTTTATGTGATCTTCTATGTTTATACGTACAGCAAAACATCACAGGAATTAAAGAACCTGAAAAAACCGAATCATTTGAAACTGTTATGCGCATTATATTGTGAAGTATCTACCGTATTTTCCAACGGCGTCGGTGGCGCAGCGGTAGAGTGTCGAGCTGCTATACCGCTGCGAACTTTCTGAACGTAGGTTCGAGCCTCGAACTTCCAAGTCCCTTAGGCTGTTTTTTTTTTTTCGTTAATTACATATATTTCCTAACTTTACGACACAACGATCAATATTTACTATCAAATGTTTTAAGAATATTTGAAAAACATATTAACCTGAAATATACGTAAATATGAGTTTGGACTGCTTGTTATGCCGCCGTTTATCCTGTCAATTACGGCATTGTTTGAAATTGGTTGAAATTGGTTTTCAAATCTCTTACCATTCATGCATTGAACCCGTGACAGAAATTCTAACATACATTTTGAATAAAAGAGAGAATAGAATTGTATGATCTAATTCGAATAGACGAAAAGGCTAAATAGTAGAAAAACAACAACACGATTTTTGTTGCCATCCATCCATAATCGTTAAAGGTAAGAGATTATACGTATATCATATTTACGTATATTTCAGGTTAATATGTTTTTCAAATATTCTTAAAACATTTGATAATAAATATTGATCGTTGTGTCGTAAAGTTCGGAAATATATATAATTAACAAAAAAAAAAAAAAAACAGCCTAAGGGACTTGGAAGTTCGAGGCTCGAACCTACGTTCAAAAAGTTCGCAGCGGTATAGCAGCTCGACACTCTACCGCTGCGCCATCGACACCGTTGGAAAATACGGTAGATACTTTACAATATAATGCGCATAACAGTTTCAAATGATTCGGTTTTTTCAGTTTCTTTAATTCCTGTGATGTTTTGCTGTACGTATAAACATAGAAGATCACATAAAATACCTATTTCATGAAGCAATTCGACGTATAAGTTACTCTGACACGGAAAAAACGACGAAAAAATCGGTTTTTAATTTTTTTAACTGCGGCGCACCAAATTGAAAAATCTGAAAAAAATTCAGGACAATAGTAACAATGATACGTACTTACAGTAAAAATATAATTATAGTGCCAAGACTGCTTCGATACACAATCGGCATTTTTCAGCATTTTTTGGCGTTTTTTATTTTTCACAGCTTGGTTTTTCAATTTAAAAATCTGGAACAATTCTCTAATATGTGCCCTGATAACAGAAATGCCTCTGAATTTTTTCAAAATTTTTCATCCGCTGGTATAAGAGAAATTCGGCAAAAACCTGATTTTCTATTTTTACCCTTTACTACCCCCCGGGTCGAGATACAAAGTTGAAACTTGGCAGAAATTATTCTTTTTTTATAAGCTTTCGAATGACTCATTGCGATTTGAATTCGGTTTAAGGGCACATTTGACCATCTTAACCGGCTATACCCTTTTTATATCTTTATATATATGTATATATCATAATATATAAGTCTACAGTTTAGGATTTTCTGATTGATACATAATAATATATAATTATATAAAATTTTATAAAATTTATATAGTTTTATAAAATTATATAAAAATTAATAAAATTTAATATAAGAATCTAGATATAATCATAAAAAATTATATAAAATAAGATACAGTTTTATATAATTTTATATACTTATATATAACTTTATATAATTTTTTTTTCCCGGGTCTCTAGTTCTCGAAACCATGAAACAGGCTCAGAAAATTGCGCTTGAATGTGATGAGCCATACATGGAAATCACGTACGATTTAGCAATTGCTAAAGTTGCTTTACAAATTAAGAGTACTGAAAAACCACGATTTGATAATTTGTTTATACACTTGGGGTCTTTTCATATAAAGATGGCATACTTTAAAGCGATAGGAAAATTGATCGATAACTGTGGTATTACAGATATAATGACTAATTCTGAGTTACTAGCAAACGGTTCAGTCAACAGTTTTATAACAGGAAAACATTTTAACCGTTGTAAAAGATTACACCCCTTACTGTCACTTGCTCTTCAGATTTTGCATTTTGAAAGATTTCTAGAGGATGAAGAAATTCAAATGACGGGAAGAATGAAAGAATCATTATTACATTTCATAACAACAAAAGCAGTCAATCCAACAATAACAGAGGAAAAATTAACGACATTGTTTGACGAATATAAAAAATATCAACAGAAGACACTGAATGGCAAACATGGGAAAACAGCACAATTCTATATGATATATATTCAATTAATTAACTACTATTTTTTATTAAGTCGCAGCATTAGAAAACCAGATCTAAAATTATTCAAGTATGTATTGCCTAAAATAACAAACCTTTTCTTCGCTTTCAACCAACAAAATTATTCGCGATATACGGTAATATATCACGAAAATTTAATGAAAGTAAATATAACTCATCCTGGACTAGAAGCACAGTTCCAAAAAGGTTCTTATGGGGTGAAAAGAACCGACAAACCATTTTCGCGACAACCAGTTGACCTCACTTTAGAACAAACCATTAACGCTGACGCAGCAAATAAATTAACTGATATAATACATTCAACAAACTCAATTTCTGCTCGTCAACGTTGGTGTAAGAGCCATAGTATTCGGACTGCGATTATCAGCTATGTAATGGAAAAAGCTGGTTTAAAGAAAAATCAAGACGTAACTGCGGATCTTGACAAGAAAAGAATCAAGAAACATTCAATACAAAGACAACAATTGATAGACCAAATTAGACAAAATAATCCATTTTCAAAAGATATGGATCAAAGATTTTTATTTAATATATCTACAGGGCAAGCAGCATCAGATGACATTGGTGATTTCTTACTCAATATGGAGAAATTAGGAAATGAACAGCGAGAAACATTCATTGATGAATGTAGTATTGATGTAGATAGATTTGAAAAGACAATTAAGCGAAATAAAGTATTGACATTTGCAAACATGATACAAAAAAAAAATTGTCTGTCGCTGGAAAAATTGTCGAAGTACGAATGCAGCGCGATTTATTTGGACACTTACTTTTATTATCGTTACAAACAACTCTTAATATTGATACAGTTTTTACATATCCGCTAACACCAGTTCCATTAGCTATGTGCCATTTAGATGGAATGATTTGTAAAACAAGTAAATCTGCATTATTGAAATGTTTGGAAGAAAATGTAATATCCAATGAGCCTGAGACATGTGACGTAATGATTTATGATGGTTTTTTCATCTTACACTCTATGACTGACCTTCCACTAACGTTTGGCAACATTTCAAGAAAATTACTCACAATTGTTACTAATGGCACTAATGCTCGCACTATTATAATTACATTTGATCGTTATTTTTGTCCATCGATAAAGGATAATGAGAATTCAATGAGAGGTACAGTATCAGGTGAACATTTTAATATAAAAAATCCTGATCAAGTTCGACCATCAAATTTTATAAATGCATTGAAAAATATCAACTTTAAGGATGCATTAGTTCAGTTTTTCTGTAAGGATTGGGAAAATAATAGCATGGCACCGTTCATTTGTCAAAAGACTATTTACATAAATTATGAATCATGTTATATGTACCAAATAGTGAATGAGAAAGTGGTGAAAACTTCAGTTCCAGATTTAGACTGCCCAGCTCACGAAGAAGCTGATACAAAAATGGTCTTTCATGCTTGTCACATAGATTATGATGCACATGTCACCATTAGATGCTCCGACACTGATGTTTTAATAATAATGTTAAGCAATATGCAACACATAAAAAGAAATGTGCAAATTAGCATTTTACATGGGAGTGGAAATACTAAGCGATATATTAATGTAAATAAATTATATGAAATATTAGGAAACAATGTATGCACAGCATTACCAGGTTTCCATGCGTTCACTGGATGTGATTTCAATCCAGCATTTTATCGACGAGGCAAAAAACTTCCGTACAAAATATTTAAAAATTCTACTTCTTATACAAAAGCCTTTTCAGATATTGCTAACATTAACAGTTGTAATATACAAGAAACTTTGACAACCATTGAAGAATTTGTATGTAGAATATATGGTTTTAAAAGCATCAATAATGTAAATGTAGCACGAGTTGCTACATTTACAAAAGTATACAAGATGAATTTAAAAACAGATGTTTTTACATTCAAAAACACAATTGATGGAGCGACATTTCCCCCGTGTAAGTCAGAATTATACCAACAAGTCCTGCGTTCTGCGTACATTGCTCACCTATGGAGTCATGCTTATCTGCCAGTTCCTACCGAATTTTCGCCGATTGATTATGGATGGGAACTGAAGGAGGATAAATATGATTTCAAATGGTTCGACGGTGATCAACTTCCACCAAATATCAGCAACATTACGAGTGTTGCCAATACGACAGGTATTTATATATATCTATGAATTTTTAACGATAACTAATAATAGTCTAATGACGGAGAATTATAATAACAATTATTTTTTTGTTTGAAGATAACAATGAAGAAAACGCAGAAATTGAAGAACTCAACAATGAACAAGACGAGGAAACTGAGGAAGAAGGAGCTTACGACTCATCGGATGATAGCAGTGAGGAAACCGAGTATGAATCAGATTCGAGTGTAGATTCTGACGATGACGATTAAAAGAAACGTGATGTTTGATATAACAATAAATATGTTTTTTGTATTAATTCAAAATGTGAAAAACGTAATTTATAATAAACTTTAATTTATACGTGAAAATTTGGTTTATAATATTTTCCTTACATCCCGATCCCTTAAAACATCATTTAAAAAAAATGATGAAAAATATAATTTTTGAGATTGACTTAAATAAAAGTAATTTAAAATTAATAACAGAGTTAGTTTAAACAATGTATTAAATAAAAAAAAGGGTCAGCAGAATATTTGAGGGTGGAATAATTGTCAGTCAGCTCGCGAAAATCATTTAAATCGTATATGCTATAAGACAGAGGGGATATAAATGATGATTTTACTAACAAAACCAAATTCAGGCCATTCGAAATTAATAACAGAGTTAGTTTAAACAATGTACTAAATAAAAAAAAGGGTCAGCAGAATATTTGAGGGTGGAATAATTGTCAGTCAGCTCGCGAAAATCATTTAAATCCTATATGCTATAAGACAGAGGGGATATAAATGATGATTTTACTAACAAAATCAAATTCAGGCCATTCGAAATTAATAACAGAGTTAGTTTAAACAATGTATTAAATAAAAAAAAGGGTCAGCAGAATATTTGAGGGTGGAATAATTGTCAGTCAGCTCGCGAAAATCATTTAAATCCTATATGCTATAAGACAGAGGGGATATAAATGATGATTTTACTAACAAAACCAAATTCAGGCCATTCGAAATTAATAACAGAGTTAGTTTAAACAATGTATTAAATAAAAACAAGGGTCAGCAGAATATTTAAGGGTGGAATAATTGTCATCCAATTATTACATTCGATTGCCTTTTACTGAGATTGAATGGCTACTTAGCAGCTTTTACCCCCCTGCTGACAATCTTACCCCCATCGAATAGTTTGCTGACATTTTTTTTATTAATTAATTGATAAAAAGAGTGTTGTGTATTAGTTTCAGTCGACCTGAAATGAATCAAACGCAATTTTTTTTTAATCAGGTGTATATCGGCTGCTGACGTGGAACCCACCGTTATCTATGCTGCTGACTATTTTTGTAACTTTTTCTATTATGTAAACAATCACTCAACAAATTATTAAGCGACCTGAACACGCTTTTGGATTCTTTTTTTTCTACATAATCGAAAATTTGTATCCCGCCCGTCCACCTTGGGTGTGCCTGCTGAATCATTATTCGATTATTATCTTCATCTAAACTATCAATAAAATCTAAAATTGATCAGCCTGAAATCACCATGAAAAATGCAACGCTACCTCCCGGACTATAAGAGCAGAACGTGCTCTGCGACGATCGAGTACGGACGTTTTACGGGTTTATGTATTTTTTCTTATGTATTTCTTATGGTCTTATGTTCATTTATGTTATTTATGTTTGATTCGTTTTTGTTATTAACAGTTATTAAGTTAATTAGTGTTGTTTTAATTGTATTTCTTATTTCTATTCTTTAACTTAATTTAATAAATATATATCTTTAATTTTAATACGCCCTCAATAATTTAACGAACGGCCATCCTCCTGCTACAAATAAGACATTAGTGACTAAAGAAGAAAGGAATGCTTCTAGTCGTAGAAAATCTAAAAGTCGAATTACTGTGATGGTATGTACGAATGCATCAGGTACGCATAAGCTACCTTTGTACATTATTGGTAAGTCCGAAAAACCGCGATGCTTCAAGAATGTTAAAGATTTGCCTGTGATATATAGGAAGCAAAAAAGTGCTTGGATGGATTCAACATTGATGGAAAACTGGTATGACTTGGTTTTTCTACATGAAATAAAGAAAAAACCATTACCATCAGCTACTTCAGAGCAAAGGTTTCTTTTAATTATGGATAATGCTCCCTGCTATTTGAGCGAAGAAAAATTTAACAGCAAATCAGATCTTTGCTCAGTATTATTTTTGCCACCTAATGTGACATCTTTGATTCAGCCACTGGATCAAGGTGTCATTGAAAAATTTAAAAGGTCGTACAAAAAGTTATTTGTGCAAACACTGCTGCCGGGTGAAACGAGAGAAGAAGTTGATAAAAGAATAAAATCTTACAATTTATTAAATTGTTGTAATTTTTGTGCCATGGCGTGGAATTCAGTTACCGAACGGGACATCAGAAATTGTTGGAAAAAACTTATTCCTGTCAATAATACGGAAGATAACAATTCTGAAGTTGATAATCTTAATAACAGTGCATTGCAATCACTATTAAATGTTCTAACTGAAACTAATATAATCAGTATGGAAGAAATTAATGAATGGTTTCAATCAGATTTAGAAGATTGTGGGTGGCAAATAGCAACCGATGAAGAGCTCGCAGCTGAATATTTACAGCATCCACCACTAATTCTTAGCGAAGAAATCTGTGGTAATGATTCTAATAATGATATATCATTTGCAAAGGTTACGTTACACCAAGCTTATGAAGCGGTGAACACATTAATTAATTATTATGAGATTGATGAAAAACACGACATTTTTATGCCAATATTAACTGAAATAAGTAACGATATCACCAAAAAATTATTGATTAATGAAGAATAATTTTTGAATAGTGTGTATTTTTTATGTTTCTACAATTGTTTTCTTATTCATTGAAACTATTTATTTTGATTTATGTTCGTTTGATTATTACGCTTATTCAAAACTAGTTGATTGTTTAAATAGTATTTCATGATTTTTTAGTTTATTTAAGATTGATATGTACTGTTCCTATGATATTATTTATAAGAAAAAGTTTTTTGAAGTTATTTATAACGTTGAATAGTTTATAAGAAAAACTATAAAAATTGAAGTTTTTATTTTTTACTGTTCTAGTAATACTATTTATGAGATAAAGTTTGTTGAAGCTCTTTATAATAAGAAACAAAGAATGTGATAATAAAAATTTCTAAACAATGATCTCACTTTAAAAATAGTAATTTAATTGCAAACAACTTCAAAAGAACCTTTGAAGTTGAAGGAACTGAACCTTTCCATACAAACATTTAAATCTTTTCAAATAATATGTCGCGCCATACATCTCAAATTTGATTGGTTAGTAGCATTTAACTGGTGGGGATAGGAGAAGTTTCATTATGAGAGATGACCTTGTTACATTTTGAGAGAGGTTTCACTTTGAGAGGTTACACTATGAGACATTCGACTGTATATGTACGTTATGTTAGCGTAAAACGGCCGGTTATAGCGAGAACGGCCGATTGCGGCGATCCTGGATTCCGTAGCAACGGCGAACAATTGTCGACGCGAAAAAAAGGAGAGAAGAACAACTGAGCGTCGCGGCGTGTAGCAACGTGACGACGCACAGTGGTTCATTTGGCCGAAAACCTGGCCAAAACTCAAGCAGTTTTTCAATTTAGCTGAAAATGGGTGTATTAGTATTATTTGGGTCGCTGATTAAGAATCTGAACTCAAAATTTCCAAAAACAAAATGGCGGCTTCAATATGGCGGATGCGATTATTGAAAAATTGTCGGATCGGCATGAAAATCAGTAGTCTTATGTTTTTCCGGTCGCTGATTAAGAATCCGAACTCAGAATTTCCAAAAACAAAATGGCGGCTCTAATATGGCGGGTGCGAGTGTCGAAAAATTGTCAGATCGGCATGAAACTCAGTAGTCTTATGATTTTCCGGTCGCTGATTAAGAATCCGAACTCAGAATTTCCAAAAACAAAATGGCGGCTCTAATATGGCAGGTGCGAGTATCGAAAAATTGTCGGATCGGCACGAAAATCAGTAATCTTATGATAGCCCGGCCCTATGTCATAAATGCACTTCCCCAAGCATGGCGCGCGCGACAAACAAATAACAATAACTCGAAGAATCGCAAAAAGTCGCAAGAAAACTCAACGAGGTCTTCTTCGGGAAGCTTCAAAGTTTAATTTAAAAAAAAATATATTATGTTATTCCACGGACTTCTGCAGTTTTAATGATATTTACTGCAGCAGCCGCTGTATCTTAATACAAGCATGTCATTGCTGTTCCATCTCCGAATTTCCCTTTGTTTAATAAAAATTTCGGTCGAAGGAGAAAGATGATACATTGTAAGGAACAAATATTTCCCTCATACCTGCAACTATCCAGATTTTCATTAGAATCGTCAAAGATCTTTCGGTTTATGACGGTAAGCGGTCGAGGTAGCCGCGGCTATCTATATAGATAGATTGATAGAACATTGTGAGAAACAAATATAGCCCTCATACCTGCAACTAGACAGATTTTCAGCCGAAACGTCAAACATCTTTCGGTTTATGACGGTAAGCGGTCGAGGTGATCGCGGCTATCTATTGTTGCTTTGGAACAAAAGGCCACCAGCTTGCTTAAAATTATTTTGATTTTTAGCCCGAACGAAATAAATATAGCGTTTCGTTAATTACAAGGGTAACCTTAGTGAAGGATTAGCATTATTCGTTTGTCCAAGGCACGATAGCCTGGCAGTATGTCATAAACGTATTTCCCCGAGCATGGCGTGTGCGACAAACAAATAAGAATATCTCGTAGAATCGCAAAAAGTCGCAAAATTTTACAACGGGGACTTCTTCGGGAAGCTTCAAAGTTTAATTTAAAAAAAAATTCGCGTTGTACTTTTGCGTACTTCACAACTATTTCCTCTGCGAAAGGAAAAAAATGTATGGGTTTTGCAACCTGTGCCATCGCAGTTGTAAAATATTAAATAAAAAAATGAAACCAAGGTACTTATAATTTAAAAGTATGACGAATAGCTACAAATACTTACAAAGTTGATTGTACTATTATTTCACATTGAAAACGTATTCTGAATTTCGACGTGAATACGTTACATTATTCAAGTGCCAACTTTGACATTGCATATCTCTAAGAGCGTTGTCCAATAAATACTTTTATTAATGGAAACCGAAGCTCTGATATGTTACAAATCAAATGCAATTGCTAAATTTTGAAAATCGCGAAAAAAATGTTTGGCTTTTTGGCTAGGTTTTCGGCCAAATGAACCACTGTGCGACGTTCGCGAAGAAACCGAGGCAGTCCAGTTCAGGGTCGACAAGCTGTAATGGGCTCAGCGGTTCCTAGTTACGCGCCCCGAGAATACCAGGTGGCGATACTGACAATACTCTTACATACACACTGAATTGACGAATTTCAACTACATTTGCAAGAGAGAATCGGTGTGATTCTGTTACCGCCACAACTGGACAGTCAATTTTGTTCCGAACCGCCATTGTGGGTAAAAGTAAATCGCTCAAGACGAAAGTGTGTAGTCAAAAGAACTTCAGACATAATTATTATTTATGTCATAGTTCTCATATTTATTATAATTATTAAAATACTGTTGTAATTTGAGTTGTTTCCATTTTCTAAGTATGATGCAATGGAAAAAACGTTCGGTTATTTTCTGTAAAGAAAGTGGAGGTTAGAAAGTATTTGTGTTCCTATGTACATCTATGTATACCTATGTATGTAAATTATAATTCTTTTTTATTGTGAACATTAATAAAAAATTGTTAATTGAAACATAACGTTATTTTCATTTTAAAATAAAATTGTAAAGAAAACAAGACAAGCTCTTAAATACAGCCATTGAGTATACATTAATATAGATAGGCATGCTATACAAAAATGTATGCCTTTAGTTCGTCCCCGGGAATACAAGCGGCGCTGTTTTCAGTCCTTTTTCATAACACGGCAGCTTGCCTGCTCTGGTCCAGTCCCGACCACGTTTTAATAAAGATCGATTTATATTTTTTTATGCAGGAGAGTTTACTTCCACCCACCCCCTTATGTTAATTTGAAGATTATGTCCGGTGGAAGCTTACAGTTAACACTATTTTTTCACGTACAAACTTCCGATTTATTGCTCGATAATCGATGCCTACTTTATACGATTCGTTTTCCTTAGGAACTACGACGACTGGACTCGTGTACTCGTTTACACTAGGCCGAACAATATCTGCGCCCAACCCTTTGCTTACTTGTCCATTTACATTTTCTTTTTCTTCGATTGTCAATCGCCGTGATTTCAAATTAACCGCTACATTGTCACTTACCACGATTTTGGTTTGTATCCTCGTTTATATTATTTTTTTCGTTTCGAAGTTTTTCATTACTTTCTGTGTTTTACCTTTAAACGGTTGCCTTACATCCAACTCACACTCATTCACACAACAAATGGTTTTCAATTCATTCGCATTTTGATCTGTATCATCACTTTCCTCACTGATCTCATTTATTCGCGACACATACAGTGTGCTTTCCAACAAGCATGCTTGGGTGTGACCAGGGCTGTGCAACTCAATGTAAAACTTTTGGTCGCCGTTGCTGCGCGCCGCCTGTTATCCTGGGATAAGAACTACAGCGCAACTAGCGCCACCTGCAGCACGATCATAGAACTAAATAGGGGAACGGGGCAAGGGGGGCGGCTTTCAAATATAGGCGGTTCCTCTAAACGTACAGTTATTTTTTTTCTTATTTAGGTGTTAAAAAAAATACGCAAAATATATATGTACATTCATTTATTGTCGTTCGATTTGCATATACACTTACACATACATCTACTAACACTTATTTACGATTGTTGTAACTTTTACACTGCACTGAACTGTTTATAACACTTCTTCTTGATCCATATTGCTATCTGAAACAGAAGACAGTAAACAAATTAGAACACAGTAAAAAAAGTATTGGTATAAAGAACAGTATGAATGATTTGGATTTATATTACCTTTTTTGTTGATGATCCGCATCCTCGGAAGCACATTACCAATCTGCATGGATGCAGATGTAACAATACGCGTTACAAGATTAATTTCGTCAATATCTTAAGAACGTCTTAAGAACAAATTCGTACTGATACTCTACGGAAAGCTGAGTAGGCAGAAAACATACCTATTTATTCGAGTATCTTCTGTTAAGGTTATGTGAGGTTATGTGCCCCATCGACCTACTGCAGTTGATCGCGCCTGCGTAGACTGCGTAAATACGTATCCCTACAACTGTGTTATAAAGCAGAAGTAGCTTCGAGACGAAAGTTTTAAAGAGACAATGAACCTAAATTAAACATTCATTTTATCGGTAAGATACGAAAGATAAGTATCAAAAGTTGCAAACAGAAAGTGTAACAATAATAATAAAAAAATAAAAAAAAATTGGAAAGGCGTTAGGTAAAACGATGGTAAATGAATAAACAGACATATGGGAAGAATGTGTACATATATTATAAGAAACTTTTAATAGTTTACAATAAACAAATACAAACAAAAAGTAATAGAAACATTTAGGTGTGCCGAGGAGTTCTGTCCGCTTCCACCATAATAGAAAATTATTTTTAAAAATGATAAATTGTACATTAACATACGCTAAATGGACAGAACTTTTCGCTACGCCTAGTACAATGCATAATACATAAATATAATAACTAAAATGTATACAATAGTATGAAAAAATTGAAAATTGAGCTATTCATTTTAAAGTAAAAAACAAGTAAAATAACAGTTAGAATAGGGCTGAATAGAGCGGGAGTAAGTCGGGAGTAAATCAAGAGTAAAGCGGGAGTAAAAGTGAAATACACTAAAAACACAGTTAATATGAAATATAACGACGAAATAATAGTAAGGCGGACTAAAATTAATCAAAAACAAAGAAAAATAACAGTTAGAATAGTGCTGAAAAGAGCGGGAGTAAGTCGGGAGTAAATCGAGAGTAAAGCGGGAGTAAAAGTGAAATACACTAAAAACACAGTTAATATGAAATATAACGACGAAATAAAAGTAAGGCGGACTAAAATTAATCAAAAACAAAGAAAAATAACAGTTAGAATAGTGCTGAAAAGAGCGGGAGTAAGTCGGGAGTAAATCGAGAGTAAAACGGGAGTAAAAGTGAAATACACTAAAAACTCAGTTAATATGAAATATAACGACGAAATAATAGTAAGGCGGACTAAAATTAATCAAAAACAAGTAAAATAACAGTTAGAATAGTGCTGAAAAGAGCGGGAGTAAGTCGGGAGTAAATCGAGAGTAAGGCAAGAGTAAAGCGGGAGTAAAAGGGAAATACACTAAAAACACAGTTAATATGAAACATAACGACGAAATAATAGTAAAGTGGACTAAAATCAATTGAAAACAAGTAAAATAACAGTTAGAACAGGGCTGAAAAGAGCGGGAGTAAGTCGGGAGTAAATCGAGAGTAAAGCGGGAGTAAAAGTGAAATACACTAAAAACACAGTTAATATGAAATATAACGACGAAATAATAGTAAGGCGGACTAAAATTAATCAAAAACAAGTAAAATAACAGTTAGAATAGTGCTGAAAAGAGCGGGAGTAAGTCGGGAGTAAATCGAGAGTAAGGCAAGAGTAAAGCGGGAGTAAAAGTGAAATACACTAAAAACACAGTTAATATGAAACATAACGACGAAATAATAGTAAAGTGGACTAAAATCAATTGAAAACAAGTAAAATAACAGTTAGAACAGGGCTGAAAAGAGCGGGAGTAAGTCGGGAGTAAATCGAGAGTAAAGCGGGAGTAAAAGTGAAATACACTAAAAACACAGTTAATATGAAATATAACGACGAAATAATAGTAAGGCGGACTAAAATTAATCAAAAACAAGTAAAATAACAGTTAGAATAGTGCTGAAAAGAGCGGGAGTAAGTCGGGAGTAAATCGAGAGTAAGGCAAGAGTAAAGCGGGAGTAAAAGTGAAATACACTAAAAACACAGTTAATATGAAACATAACGACGAAATAATAGTAAAGTGGACTAAAATCAATTGAAAACAAGTAAAATAACAGTTAGAACAGGGCTGAAAAGAGCGGGAGTAAGTCGGGAGTAAATCGAGAGTAAAGCGGGAGTAAAAGTGAAATACACTAAAAACACAGTTAATATGAAATATAACGACGAAATAATAGTAAGGCGGACTAAAATTAATCAAAAACAAGTAAAATAACAGTTAGAATAGTGCTGAAAAGAGCGGGAGTAAGTCGGGAGTAAATCGAGAGTAAGGCAAGAGTAAAGCGGGAGTAAAAGTGAAATACACTAAAAACACAGTTAATATGAAACATAACGACGAAATAATGGTAAAGTGGACTAAAATCAATTGAAAACAAGTAAAATAGCAGTTAGAATAGGGCTGAATGGAGCGGGAGTAAGTCGGGAGTAAGGCAAGAGTAATGCCGGAGTAAAGTAAGAATATAACGAAAAATGAAGCCAATATGTGGTGTAATAATGCAATAAGGGTCAGGTCAAGTAGAATCGAGTAAAATTAAGCAAACTAATAGCTAGAATAGGCCACAGTGAGGCGAGAGTAAAACAAGAGTAAGAGTAAGAGTAATGATAGAGTAAAAGTAGAGGAAGAGTAAATTTCACGCGTTTCCCTGCATCTTTTACGCTAAACTACGTTTAGATGGGAACTAGGAACAGAAGGGATTACACAAAACCTTTATTTTTTTAATGTTCTTTATAATTTATTATATTTCGTAATTTGCGCCATCATCATTGCCGGCATAGCTTGTTGGCCATAGAATATAATCGAAGATATAGGGTTAGTTCTTATCCCCGGATAACAGGTGGCGCTGCGAATCGACGACCGAGTTGTCCCATAAGAGTTTCACGGGCCTGGGTGTGACACAGTGTAACACAGAGAGACACAGTGAAACACAATTCTGTAGTCTAATTGGAACAGATAAGTTACTAAATACGGTCACTAGAGTGCGTAAAAGACTATAATGAGTATAACGTAGTAAAAAACGTAGATTCAAATCTGTCTGTAGAAAATCCAAACCCGTAAAGAAGAAGATTCGGATTGATAATTATTTCGCAACAAACAAAAGTATATTATTTTCGAATATGGTAAGTTATTTTTCCTTTATAATTCTTAATAGAAAAATATATTTCAGATAAATCGTGAAAATTGTATCGATTAGCAGTTTGAGTGCTCTGAAATTTCGAAGTTAACTTAAAAATTGTGCGAAAAAACTTATTAAGTCTTAATCAAACTAGAAGTATTTTTACAGCTTTGAAAGATCAGTAATATGAATTCCTATAAATGTAGTCTATATTAAAGGTACCACACTTGAAAAAATTATTTCTTTGCTCGATGTGTTGGCACTATTGACGTCCGACACGGCCAAACTCAAGTTTGAGCTGTGTCTTGCAGTGTCGCTCTGTGTCTCTCTGTCTCATAGTTGGAAAGCACCAATGTAGACACTGTGTTACACAGTGTCGCCTGTGCCTCTTGTTGGAAAGCACCCACACATTATTGGCACTGGTCTCTGCGTCAATCAGTGCGGCCAAACGGTAGAGTTTGGGACAAAAATTCAAATTCGATCATAAACATTATTATATTTGAATTTACTTACATAAACTGTTTCTAATATTTATAATATCAATGAAAAAGTATTATAAATCATCTTCACTTAAACTACTATGAAAATTTTCAAAACCTATAAAATTCAGTGCTTCGTTTTCATCTGCAATATGGAGGAATTCTTTAAGCTCCGAAAAATATTCATGTTGTTTTTTCGAAGAAGCTTTTCGATGCATGGAAATTAGAGGATCCAATGTAAGGAGCCTATTAAACAAATCTTTATTTGTGTCCTCTCTACTCGTTTTTCGGGTATGATTTAACCTATGCCTTCTAATCTCCTTGTGATTTGCCTCTATGGCTTCTTCGGAAAGAAGACCAATTGCTAAATTGAAAAAATTTATAATTTTATGGGAGTGTATTAATACCTTATGGAGAGTTACGAGCATATAATATCAGTCATATTTCTCTATGTATAATTTAAAACTGTTTTTCAACAATGTAGTGAATGCTTCTGTATTTATTTTCTACCCACACGATAAAATTTTTAAAATTATCAATCAAATTTTTATCTATTTTCGTTATGTCTGAGCTAATGCTTGAATTACTGAAAAACCTACTGGCTGTATTTCCGTCATTGGTGGTACCATATCCCAGTTTTGGCTTGTCCACAATTAGCCCCAACTGCGATTTAAATTCCTCTTGCATACGTTTTTTGTTATTTTCACATTTTTTTAATTTTCTTCTCCTTTCACTTGCCACTTTTTAAAAGGAAGCCTATAGGCAATATGACAAAACAAAACAAAAGATTGTATGGTCAGAAGTGGAAAAATGCATATAAAATTATATGTAGCAGTTTGTAGCAATCAAAATGACCAAATTTCCAAAATAGAGTATTCAACGAATCAAAACTATTAAAACCCCAGGATATTTTGCGCCGATTTCTTTTTATCTTAACTTAAAGTTGACCAATCAAAAGAAATGTCTGAAGATTTGCTCGAACTGCCACGTTGACTTTGTGAATTGTTAAATATACATTGTAAAAATTAAATATATATACTATGATTAGCACCTGCCATTATAAATGTTATTATGAATATATTCACTGATAAATATAAAATATTACATAACAGACATACAGACAGAAACGTATCATAACAAATAATTAAAAATTCCTCTTTAAGTGCCTATCACACCTTTTGTTAGGTGTAAAACAAACGTCAGAAAACAAAAATTATAAATATTCACATATTTATTTCATTCATATAAGTACAGTATGTATCACAAGAGCGTGGACGCGATATCTCTGTGGGAATAAAACTTTTTTATAAGAAATATCATGTAAATCGAAAATACATTTAAAAAATTGATACGCACTTCCGTAATAAAATGTCCAATCTCCACCATTAGCGATTATCGTTTAACAACGTCTGGGCATGCTTTCAGCCAACTTTTCAGCATAAGAGACAGGAAGAGACTTCCATATCTCTCGAATTCGACGAACTAGTGTTTTCTATTTGAAAATATGCTTTTCTCAGAGTTTGTACTTTATAACAGACCAAACATTTTCGATTGGATTGGTATCGGGAGACTGAGATGGCCAATTCAACTCATTAATACCCTTCTGTGTTTTCCACTCCGTACAAAGACGGCTTCGATACAAATATTAGTAATTTTATAACATACCTTTTTAATATACCTATATCTATGCCCTTTTTAGTTAAAATTGCTTGCGCTTTACGTAAGGAAAGCGTCGGATTTTTCGAAAAAAGGTGTAAAATCGCTTTTTCTTCCCATTTCGTCGGAACCCGTTTCGAACCTCGACCAGAGAGATCATCGACACAATTTGTGTCTTTATACCGTTGCACCCACTTATTTACGAATGCGCGAGGATTATGCACATATTTTGCTGCATCTCTAACAGTCATTTTAGGACCTTTCGGGTGATGGCACAAGAAGACCACTTCGAATCGTTTAGCGTACACGGCACTCATTTCGAAATGAACTGAATTTCTCAGAGATAGAAACGATACTAAAAGAATTGGGCTAATTGCGTATTAGAGGAAACTTTGTATGTTTAGACCAGCACAGTCTTTAACAAGTTGCGTATCAGATTTCACAAATATCGCGTCCACGCTCTTGTGGTACAGACTGTACATATACATATTTCTATACATATTCTTTTTACTTATAATCTGTAAAAAAGCAATCATATAACAATTCTGTAAGACCTAGTACCGTTATTCATTTGAAAATTTAGTTTTTGTATTTCTGTCCTTCTATGCCGCACTGTGCGTCGCCGGTGTCGTTGCTTTTTAAATTGCCGCTAACGAGCTTCTTCACGCTGATTGTTTCTCCTTGTCGAAAACACACATCTGCCTCGCACAAGAAATCGTGTCCAAGTATTAAATCGCACGGGATGGTTGCTGTCGGCACTACAAATATTTTAATCGGATATTTTTTACTTGCGGCCGCTACATTGTCTTCAAAGGTGCCTAGAGCAGTCGTTATCGCATTTCCTGCACCTATACATTTTGTTAACGTTGTTTTAGTTTTCCACCACCTATTTCCTTATACTTCGCTTGTTGCAGAACATTAATGTTACTTTCCGAATCAACTAGCGTACTGCACTGTACATTGTTTATTAAGCGCTTCAAATACTTTGTCACGTTTATTGATGATCACAGCCGATGGTGTGAGGTCATGTTCCTGAGAAATAAGAGTGACGTGTTTCAATCATTCAAGGAGTATAAAGCGCGAGTTGAAAACCAGACTGGTAAACGAATAAAGTGTCTGATGACAGACAATGGACGAGAGTACTGTAGTCGCGAGTTCGATGAATTTTTGAAAGAGAATGGCATCTCTAGGCGGTTGACAGTAGCTCACCCACCGCAACAAAATGGTGTTGCTAAGCGTATGAACAGAACTCTCGTTGAAATGACAAGGTGTTTGCTAGTGCAAACAGGACTGAAAAATGCCTTCTGGGCTGAAACGCTTGCCGCATCAAATTATTTACGTAACAGGTGTCCGACAACGAGTTTGGGAGGTCATACTCCGTACGAGTATTGGTGTAAGTGTATACCAGACCTGAGCAATCTCAGAGCGTACGGAGCAAAAGCGTACATGTTGTAGAAGGAGCCTGGTAGGGGTAAATTTGAGCCCAAGGCGAAAGAAGGTGTCCTGGTGGGATACTCTGAAAAATCAAAAGGGTATCGAGTGTACGTTCCTGAAGACAACAAAGTCGTGATAACCAGGGACGTAAGATTCGTTGAAGAAGGGGTGACGGAAGAGTTGACCGAGAGAGGTATCAACGAGTCCACTCAGAAGATCGACGAAGACAAAGAGAGCAGAGTTGGGATAGAAATAAAATCCAACGAAGACAGTGAGCTACCTGCGGGAAGAGACGGTTCGTCGGTGCCGCAAATTGTAGACTCACCAGCAAGGTCATCGGTGACATCAACTGCTACGCGAGGAGCGGGCAGACCAAGACTGATCCGCTCAGGCTGTAGAGGAAGACCGAGGAAAATGTATCAAACAAGATCGGCTTCAGCACAATCAAGAGCGTGCGATGACGGGCCTGATGACGAAGAAAGTGAAGATAGGTCTGAAGATGAAGTGTTCACGGATACTATAGACGATGATTTTCCAGCGATAGAGATGGCGAACCTAGCCGATCTGTCGGTAAAGAGCGCGATGAGTAGCCACGAATCTCAAGAGTGGTTAGAGGCAATCGCCGAAGAAATACAAGCGCTGATCAAGCGCGATACGTGGACACTAGTGAAGCGACCCAAGGACAGAAAGGTCATTACGTGTAAAATTGTTCTAAGAAATAAAATGAAGCCAGATGGGATCTTAGGGCGCAGAAAAGCAAGAGTCGTCGCGCGTGGATTCACTCAGCGTGAGGGAATTGACTTTGCAGAAACGTTCGCGCCTGTAGCTTGCTTAGATTCATTAAGATTACTGATGGCTTTAGCAGTGAAAGAAAATCTTCAAGTCTTCCAGCTGGACATGGTTGCTGCATATCTGAACGGGGAGCTGGATGAGGAAATCTTCATGGAGACACCGGAGTACATCGAGGAGGCGCTAAGTGAAATAGTGCGAAAAGATGATGACAGTGAAGTCGGTGTCAAAGCTCGAAAAATAATTCGTGAATTGCGAGAAAGTGAAAAAGTGTGTCGGTTAAACAAAGCTCTGTATGGTTTACGTCAAGCCGGTCGCCAGTGGAATAAAAGGTTGGACAGAGTGCCTGTATTATAACACTTATGAGAGAGAGCGTACCTTTGTTGTTGTGTATGTCGACGATATTCTGTACGCGTCAAACAGTGAGAAGAGATTGCAAGAGATTCGAGCGGGACTAGGAAAAGTGTTCGATATTAAAAATGTGGGTCTTGCAAGTTGTTGTCTCAGCATTGAAATCATACAAGGAGCCGGTGAAATTAAATTAAGTCAATCGGGGTATGTGAGTGATTTGCTGAAAAAGTTCGGCATGAATGAATCGAAACCCGTGAATACACCGAGCGAGCCGCGAGCAAATTTATCGATTGGAGTGCCGCGAAAAAGTGAGAATCAAAAAGAAATACCATATAGACAGTTAATCGGTTCGTTAAATGTACTTGGCTGTCGCTACGGGACCGGACATTGCATTTACAGTAAATAGATTATCGCAATGTAATGTCAAGTACGGCGAAGAACATTGGGCAGCGGCAAAACGTGTGTTGCGATATTTAAAAGGCACGTAAAATCATGCGCTTGTGTACAAAAGAAATAGACTTGGTATAGTTGGTTACTCATTGTCAGACGCCGATCACGCAGCAGATGTAAGAGACAGAATATCGTATACGGGATATTTGTTTGTATTCAGTGGTGCGGCGATTACCTGGCGGTCGTGTATACAAAAGACTGTCGCGATTTCGACAATATGTAGAAGCCGAGTACGTAGCGCTGTCAGAGGCATTTCGAGAAGCGATATATCTAAGGAATTTAATGCTTGATATGAAAATGCCGGAGTTGTTGTGTGTAACAATTGGTACTGATAATCGTGGGGCTAAAGCAATAGTCGAGAACGCGGTGTATCATGCAAGGACAAAACACATTGCAACGAGATATCATTTTGTTCGTCAAGCGCTTCGAGAAAATAAACTCAAATTGGTACACACGCCGACGTGAGGAGATGCCAGCAGACATGCTAACGAAACCGTTGCGGGGCCAGTGCATTTTAAACACATGTCAAGCATGGGAATGTGTGTTTGTTGAGGATGCAAGAACGTTGAATTTGAAGAAAGCGTGTTAGATATAATCAAATCCGCGTTCTTCTTACACGAAAGTAATCGAGCGCTCTGTGATTTTCGACAACTTAATAATAAAACAGATCAAGACGCATACCCTTTACCGAATATCGAGAAAATTTTAGATCAACTAGGACGAGCCCGTTATTTTAGAGCCTTTGACTTAGCAAGTGGATTTCATCAGATACCTATGGAAAAGAATAGTAAAAAGAAAAATGCTTTTTCAACTCCAAGTGGGCACTTCGAGTTTAATAGGATGCCATTTCGCTTGAAAATGCACCCGCGAGTTTTCAAAGAATGATGGATCACGCTTTGCGTCGTATAATTGGTCATGGATGTTTCGTATATTTAGACGACATTGTTGTATATGGTGAAAATTTAGAGCAACATAACGAAAGACTTAAAATTCTTTTTAAACGCATTTTAGAATTGGGTCTGAAACTTCAGCCGGATAAATGTGAATACCTTAGACCCGAACTATTATACAATATTTAGGCCGTGTAATTACTGAAGCAGGTGTTAGATCAAATCCTGAAAAATTGAAAGCTGTCAGAGAATTTCCTACACCAAAGAATGCTAAAAACGTGAAACAATTTTTAGGGCTATCTGGATACTACAGACGATTCATAAAAGATTTTAGTAAAAAGGCTAAGTCATTAACTAAGTTATTAAAACAGGGGACTACATTTGAATTTGGGATAGACCAACAAGCAGCTTTTGAAACATTGAAAAACGAGTTATGCAGTTAACCTTTGGTACAGGACCCTGATTTTTCAGAAGAATTTATTTTAACCACTGACGCAAGCAATGATGCAATTGGCGCTATACTCTCGCAGGGAAAAATTGGAGAAGACAGACCAATTGCTTATGCCAGTCGGACGCTTGACTCCGCAGAAAAAAATTATAGCGTCACAGAAAAGGAATTATTGGCAATTAAATAGGCTGTAAAGCATTACAGGCCGTACTTATATGGCAAGAGATTCCAAATTGTTACGGATCACCGACCGTTGAGATGGTTGATGAATAACAAGGATCCGAGTCCACGGCTTATGAGGTGGCGAATCGCCTTAGAAGAGTATAATTACGAAATTACAGGTAACCCTCCTATAACACGGTAGATACGTTCCTAAAAAATGCCGTGTTGTGTGAAACCGTGTTGTATGAGACCCAGAGCAAGTACAAAAAGAGGGGTTGCGTTCCGAAAACTTATTAAAAACAAATATTTTTTTTTTAAATTCTACATAAGCCACTTAATTTTTATTAAAAATATATAAATGTATGTACAACACAAAACAACAAATATTATTTTAATTTGATGCAACTATAATTTAATAAATTTCTTCATCGTCACTGTTCAGTATAATCAATCGAGAACGTTTTTTTAGTGGAATGATATCGCCTTCAATTTCAGAACTTTTTTCTTCATTTAAAGTTTTTGTATTTTCGTTCCTCTTTAAAAAATCTGTAATTTCACTTTGCTTTCTGGTTTTTACCGGATGAATGTTAATTTTTCCTTAATATTTTTAAGACGAAAAAGTTGTTCTTTGTCACACCGTGGCTCGACGCAGACTGCCGATCTGCAGTGTGAAATACTTTTGTTTTCAAGCCACGGAGATGAAATCAAAATAGTTTATGCCACACTGTATCTTTAAGACGGTAAGCCTCGTCGCGGCTATAGAAGTACAGTGTTGTATAAAGGTTTTTGCAATTTTCTTACCATGTTACAGCGAAACCGTGTTATAGGATACCGTGTTGTAGAAGGGTTTCCGCAATTCTCGTCGAAACGTGGCTATGTGATAGCATTTCTAATACCGAATTAGGTCTCAACTGCTTTAATATCTTCAGATACGATAGAAATAAGAATACTAGCTCCTATAACAGAGGTGGTGGTGTTTTAATTGCTATTCCTAAATCTTTATTTAGTCGACAAATTGTCTCTTCTAGTAATAGCATCGAACATATGTTCGTTGAAATCCGTTCTACTTTAACTTCTGTTATTATTGGATGCGTCTATATACCTCCTGGTAGTGATCTTAATCTATACAACGACCACTTTCTTGCTGTTGAGGAAATATTATCTTCTGTCACACTTGATATTCTTCGACAACCTCAACAAGTCTCCTAGGAGGTAAGCCTGTTTCGGTAGTGTCTGATTCGCCAGGCGTCAAGCGTCATGCCTCTTGTCACACGTACAGGAAGGCACTTCACGTTCTGTCTCGCAATTCGATAAAAGAGCTACGCATACAAATCGAACTGAAAGACGAAGAGAGAGAACGCTGCAGATCGGAGCAAGGGAGACAATGCGATTTGGGTGGCGACAGTGAGGACATCGGTGTAGGCACAAAATTTCTAAAATCACTATAGTAAAAACTGGATAAACTCCGGCAGAATTACCCCCACCACATCGAGCGATTCCCCTTGCCGAAACGCGACGCACAACGAGGAAACAATGTAACATAATGCAACAGAAATACGAGCAAATAAATATGACTTATCGACTGCAGGAATAAAACTTTTTCATATTTTATTTTTTTCTTATTTAAACCATTCCTATTGTATTTATGAGATTTTTCCGATTGAAATGGTAACGAACACGGTATAGTTCGAATTATATTTACTTGTTGATTCTACTCTAATCTTAAAGTAAATATGTTGCGCTTAATAAAATATTAAAGAAACATAATGTAAATAGTGTAGGGATTTTATGAGAGAAGATAAATCAATAAACTACTTCTTACTGCATCGATATGACCTGAAAATTTCTTCATCTATCGTAATATAATTTTAAATTACACTGACAGAGCGAGATTTTTTCAATTCTAATTATAAATGAATAAACATACGATGTTTTAATAATAATTTAATTTACAATTTTCATATAAATGGAAATACATACATACATAAATATACAATATAACTTAAATTCTAGCGCAGTTTATA
The DNA here is from genome assembly GCA_910591515.1 of Cerceris rybyensis. Lineage (NCBI taxonomy): Eukaryota > Metazoa > Arthropoda > Insecta > Hymenoptera > Crabronidae > Cerceris > Cerceris rybyensis. Next base: position 37,489 of record OU342796.1, on the reverse strand, counting down.
GCGAAGTCCGAAATGTGATACGGAATATCGTCAAACAGTGTGATGAAGAAGCTCGCAATAAACAATTACAACATCTGATGCAACAAGCAATTGTGCGTCCTGCTGACTACGTTGGAGTATCGACAAAAACGTTATTTGCTCTTTGTAATTCAGAATTAGAAAGGAAGATGCTACGTCGGATCCGAACATCCCGTTGCCAACAACAGGAGAAAAGCGATCGAAGAACGAGAGAGGATTCACATATTCAGAAGAACAGCAACAAATAATACGAGCTGCCATCAATGACTTTTACATCGTTAAAAAAATAGTGTCGTCTCTTACGTTGCTGTTAGGGGAAATCCGCGAAAGGATGAATTTCCCATGGTCGAAAGAAACATTGAGGAAAGTTTTGAAGAAGATGGGCTACAAATGGAGAAAATGTAATTCAGATCGGAAGGTATTAATCGAGAAGCCCCATATCGTGGCATGGCGATCACGATATTTAAAATCCATTCGGTTGTATCGAAGACAAAATCGGAACATTGTATATATTGACGAAACCTGGGTCGATAATACCTTAACTTTTAACAAGTGCTGGCAGAACGATGATACTCCAGGAGTTTTAAAAAAATCGAGTGCCGGTGCCCGATTTGTAGTAGTGCATGCGGGAGGAAAGAATGGATTTATAGAAGGTGCCAGTTTGGTATTCAATTCCCAAACGACGACAGGTGATTACCATGGGCAAATGAATTCAGATAACTTTGAAAAGTGGTTAAGGGAAAGATTAATACCAAATATTCTTTCCAACTCCGTCATTGTTATGGACAATGCTTCATATCACAGCGTCCAGCTGAATAAGCCGCCAGCAAAATACTCCAAAAAAACGGACATGTTGGAGTGGCTGAATATTAACAACGTGCCTTACGAAGAAGATATGCGAAAATTTGAATTATACGAAATATTGCGTACATGTGTGATTTATATCCGATAGAATCGGGTTTGTCGGAAAGAAGAAGAAAAATATGCCGAAGGAACATTTTATCAAGCACAACGGATCTTTGGAATTAATCCAATCTTCAATGGCAGAAATAACTGGACCCGTTCCACTAGGTTGGTCTACAAAAAAGTGATATAATTAATATACAATTTCATTAGGGTAAAATTTAAATATATACAATTTTTAGAACGGTGTTTTGCATTTCTTTACCTTGTTAACTTTAGGAGATAGTACTTTCGAGTATGTAGATAAATACTGCCTCACGTGGATCGTTTCAGATTAATCTGCAAAAAGTAATCTATTTAATACACGACTTCTCGAAGGTAAAATTTAAATTAATACAAATTTTAAAAGAATATTTTATATTTCTTTACCTTCTGAAGATTCGGAGGAACTTTCGGAACTGCCGTCGGAATCATTATCTTCAATATCCAAATTCAATGAATCCAATGCTTCCTCCAGCAGTCCGTCCTGATCCCAGTATTTATTTTCCAGGTGTTCCACGTGAGTGCAGTAATTATTCCAATGTTGAACAGGTATTTCTGCCATTGAAGAGTGTGTTAAGTCCAAAAGTTCCGCTTTGCTTAACGATGATATGTTCCTTCGGCGTATTTTATGTTTCGTTTCCGCCCACGCCAATTCTATGGGATTTAATTCACACATGTACGGCGGCAAACGCAAAACAATGTGACCGTGCGACTTCAACAATTCATCGGCTCTATATTTTTTTTCACCGCTTATGTTCCGTTCAATTATTTCGTATAATTCAAATTTTCGCATATCTTCTTCATATGGCACGTTGTTAATATTCAGCAACTCCAACATGTCCGTTTTTTTGGAGTGTTTTGCTGGCGGCTTATTCAGCTGGACGCTGTGATATGAAGCATTGTCCATAACAATGACGGAGTTGGGAAGAATATTTGGTATTAATCTTTCCCTTAACCACTTTTCAAAGTTATCTGAGTTCATTTGCCCATGGTAATCACCTGTCGTCGTTTGGGAATTGAATACCAAACTGGCACCTTCTATAAATCCATTCTTTCCTCCCGCATGCACTACCACAAATCGGGCACCGGCACTCGATTTTTTTAAAACTCCTGGAGTATCATCGTTCTGCCAGCACTTGTTAAAAGTTAAGGTATTATCGACCCAGGTTTCGTCAATATATACAATGTTCCGATTTTGTCTTCGATACAACCGAATGGATTTTAAATATCGTGATCGCCATGCCACGATATGGGGCTTCTCGATTAATACCTTCCGATCTGAATTACATTTTCTCCATTTGTAGCCCATCTTCTTCAAAACTTTCCTCAATGTTTCTTTCGACCATGGGAAATTCATCCTTTCGCGGATTTCCCCTAACAGCAACGTAAGAGACGGCACTATTTTTTTAACGATGTAAAAGTCATTGATGGCATCTCGTATTATTTGTTGCTGTTCTTCTGAATATGTGAATCCTCTCTCGTTGTTCTTCGATCGCTTTTCTTCTGGTGTTGGCAACGGGACATTCGGATCCGACCTAACATCTTCCTTCCTAATTCTGCTTATCGTTTTTGTCGAAACTCCAGCATAATCAGCCGCACGCACAGTTGCTTGTTTTAGTAGATGTTGTAATTGTTGATTGGAAGCTTCTTCATCACACTTTTTTATGATATTCCGTATCACATTTCGGGCCTCGCTACGAATAACTTTTCCACGATTACGTTTCATTCACCATATATAGAGTATTAAATAATAACAATTGTATCCATGTAACGGTAATCCTAACGACGATCGTCGTTTTTATCGATCACGATCGATACACTACCATGCATCACGCATGCACACACATACCCACATTCATTCCTGACCCACTACATCTATATCATGCAAAAATGCAAATGATGAAAATTTTGTCGCACTCAAATAAATACAAATAATTTTGAAATTACTGCTCCTTGGAGGTAGTAACAAGCGTATCAAGAAAATTCAGTAAATGGAGAATAGTAATTGTCTTGAAAAATAGTTAATTTAGCACAATTTATTTTTATATACTAATAAATAGTCAGTTAGTTTATTGATTTATCTTCTCTCATAAAATCCCCACATAATTTACATTATTTTTCTTTAATATTTTATTAAGAGCAACATATTTAATTTAAGATTAGAGTAGTATCAACAAGTAAATATAATTCGAACTATATCGTGTTCGTTATTATTTCAATCGAAAAAATCTCATAAATACAATAGGAATGGTTTAAATAAGAAAAATAAAATATGGAAAAGTTTTATTCCTGCAGTCGATAAGTCATATTTATTTGCTCGTATTCCTATTGCATAATGTTACATTGTTTCCTCGTTGCGCGTCGTGTAAGAGGAATCTCCCCATGTGGAGGGGATAGATATTCTCTCTCCCCCTGCCAAATAAATGAAGATATTTCAATGCTACGACTTTGTCAACGGCCTCCTTCAGGAGGCTGTGCAGGGCGGATTAAATAAACAAAATGGTGCGAATAGGCAGTTGTTAGCGAGAAGGTCCGCCTGCTCAGGAGACTTCTTGAGGTTGCCGAACGATACAAACATTGTCCTTGTTGGTGACTACAACTTACCTCACACTTGTTGGCAATATAATAGCGACTCCTGTCCTTCACTCAATATTTCCTCTTCTCAGAATTGTTCTAAGCAAATTACCATCGTTCGTAACTTTATTAATTTGCTTAATCTTAAACAATTTAACTCCGTCCATAACTCTCATGGAGGTATTCTTGATTTACTTTTTTCCTCTTACAATAATATTAATATTTCTCCAGCTCCTGAGCCTATTGTCATGCCTGATTCCTATCATCCTGCTCTTTACTTTAATTTTCCTCTTATAGTTAAAAATATCATTCCACCTGTTTTTCTAACATCGAGAGATTATAGAAGAGCAAACTACCGACTTATCATCGACTACCTTAATTCGATCAAATGGGATGCTGCGCTCAATGATTTATCTGTTGACGACGCAGTTGATTTTTTATTTCACCACCTAAATTACGCAATCCATACATATGTTCCTTTAAAGTAATTACGCCAATCTACATATCCCGTGTGGTTTTCCAGAGACTATATTCACCTCATTAAATTAAAAAAACTGTCTCATCTTAAATATAAGAAAAGTAATCTATACTCCGACTACTTGAACTTTTCATACTTAAGAGACAAGTGTAGTAAAATATGTAAAGTGTGCTTTACAAATTATGTACGCACAACTGAATCTAACATTACGCACAATGTAAAATCGTTTTGGTCTTTCATTAACTCGTTAAAGAAAACCAATTCTAGACCTAATTCAATCTCTTATAACGGTAACTCCTTGTTAGGTGATCAAATAATAGCCAATAGCTTTGCCGAATTTTTTGAATCGGTGTATACCAGCGACTCGGGATCCAATTCTAATCTTTATACTAATTTTCATTCTGAATTTAATCTCAATATTTCCAACCTGAACATAAAAATTGGAGACGTTTTTAAACACTTTGACGAACTAGACACCAATGGCGGTCCTGGTACCGATGGTATTCACCCCATCTTTTTTAAATCCTGCAAGTTTATTTTGTCGAGGATTCTTCGGCTTATTTTTAATAAATCTCTGAATTCTGGAACATTTCCAACTAAATGGAAGTCATGTCTAGTCTCTCCTATTCCAAAGAGCGACAACCCATCTGACATTAAGAATTACAGACCTATCAGCATTCAAAATGTTATGCCCAGAATCTTTGACAAATTAATTGGTAATAAATTATCGCCTTTGCTTAAAGGTCTAATCATCCCTGAACAGCATGGTTTTGTATCGGGCAGATCTATTCAAACGAACCTTGCTATTTATCAGCATTACCTTTCCACCGCGGTTGAAAGTGGATACCAAGTCGATGCCATATACACCGATTTTAAAAAAGCTTTTGACTCTGTCAACCATACTATCCTACTGGATAAACTGCGCGCAGTAGGAATCAATGGTAATTTCTTATCCTGGTTTCATAGTTTTCTATTCCGCAGAACTCAAATAATTAAGTATAACCATACCTTATCAAGAGAAGTTATTGTTACCTCGGGGGTGCCTCAAGGATCCCACCTTGGACCTTTCTTGTTTAACATTTTTATCAATGATATTGCCTCATCATTCAAATATTGCCGATTCCTCCTGTACGCAGACGATTTGAAAATATTCGTTAAAATTGATAATCCCCAATCACAGTCACTATTTCAAGATGATCTTTACAGACTAGAAGAATGGAATCTCCGAAATCAATTAAATTTTAATTTAGCAAAATGTTATTCAATTCGTTTTCATAGAAACAATAATCCTTTTATCTATAATTATACTCTATGTAATTCTCAACTTACTTCTATCTCTACTGTTCGGGATCTAGGTATCTATTTTGCATCTAATCTCTCTTTTGATTTCCACATTCGCTTCATTGTTGAAAAAAGTTTTAAATCTCTCGGCCTTATCTTCAGATCTTTTAAATTTTTCCGCAATGTTAACACTCTACGTATTCTATATTGTTCTCTAGTCCGCCCCCATCTTGAATTTGGCTCAATTATTTGGGCTCCCTATTACAATTATTATATTCACTTGATAGAGGGAGTGCAACATAAATTTTTTCGATTTGTGGCGTATTGTATTGGTGCTCCGATGTCACTTACATGCCATAATTACGAACCTATATCGCAAATGCTCAATCTCCTAACTCTTGAAAAAAGGCGCGTGCTATCTGATATTGTATTTACGTTTAAATCGTTTAACAACCTAATTGATTGTCCTGAATCACTTACGTTGTTTAAACTCGATGTACCTAGCAACCACCTCCGATGCCGTGACCTTTTCTTCATTGAAAATCATCGTACATTATATGGTAGATATAACGTTATCAATCGCCTTTGTTTGAATTCTAACACTTATAGTAAATCTGCGAATTTCTTTAACAATTGTTTACGCTCCTTTAGACACTCAATTGTATCCAATTTATTCTCTCAATAATTATTGTGCCTTGGGCCAGAGGGTATTTTTTACCCGTAAATAAATAAATAAATAAATAAATAAATTCATAAATCGTGTTATAGGATGCCGTGTTATAGGAGGGCTACCTGTATCTACAAAAATATTAAACTATAATTCTAAGTTTTGCACTTGGTGTCTTTTTCTTCCTGGATATCCCGAAATAAATCAATGCGTTTAAAAGGAGCGAACGCATTTTCACTTGATACGGCATAACAGTTCGAACGGCTTCTTCGTCTTCTCGATAATCACCATCTTCCCTTTCGTTGTCTGCCTTCCTTGCTACTGGCTTTTCTATTGCTAGCGCATTTTATGAGGGTAAGACACCCTGTAGAGTAGATGGGGTCGGTCCGCATTGGGACCGTCGCCGCTGCGTTTGGGGTTTGTCTCGATTTCGGGTGGTGTTCTTGGAGGGCGACGGGTGTTTGACAAATGTCTAGACACCCTGCCGCATTCCAAGGAACGGATTATTTAAGTATTGATGGGTCCCGGGCTATAAATTAGACCCGTGACTAAGTTGTAGTAAAGTGGCCGATGACCCGACGTCATGGTGCTGCATAGATTTAAAAAGAGACAAAGATATTCTTGAAATATTTGGCCACGGAGAGGGGGAAGGCATTGCATCTTCTGGTGAGAGGACTGTAAGGAAGAGCACGGCACTTACCTCAGAACTTGAAAAGAAGCTCAAAAAGAACTTGAAAGCATCGTTCACTTATTATTTTTTTAATATCCTTTTATTGCGTTTCTAATTATAAGGTACATAATTATTTACACTTCTTGTATGGTACTTAAGATAGCGTGTGGATTTCGATACAATTATCGACAATCTCTATTAAAGATGGAGGTGTTAGTGTTGGTGAGTGGTCGAGTATGTGTTGTATTGTGAGGTACTTTCTATTAAGTCTATAGGATGTTTTCTTTTAAGTCTCTTTGGCATATTTGGATAACTATCCCTCGCAATTGAGTTTGTGTGTTTGTCTATTCTATTTTTATGAGCTTTTGCGCTTTTTGTAATTTCTTCTTCAATGGTCGATATTTTTAGTGTTTTCCTTATATCATCGTTTCTGACAAACCAAGGTGCATTTAGTGCTGTTCGTAGTATTTTAGATTGTGTGCTTTCCATTTTTTTGATGTTAGATTTGGCTGCCATTCCCCAGATTTGTTGTTTGTATATCCATATTGGTTTTATAATTACCTTGTATAGTAATAGTTTGTTAGCTGTGCTTAGTTTCGATTTTTTTGCTGTTAGCCAGTACATGGATCTTAAGGTAATCTTTATTTGTTTAATTTTTTCTTTAATGTGTTTCTTCCAGTTTAGTTTGTTATCTAGGTATAGTTCAACGGAGTTGGTATCTAACGGAGTTGGTTTGAGGACCTTCCGTGTTATGAAGTTTAATTTTAGGAGATTCTTTTTTTTTTAGTGTGAAGGTTATATGTGAGCATTTGGTTACGTTGATCTTAGTATTATTGGTTTGCATCCATTCTTCTATTTTCTGTAGGTGGTTTTGTACTGTTCGTGTTGCCGTTTCTATATTTTTATTTGTAGATAGGATTGCTGTGTCATCGGCGAATGTATATATTTCTGTGTCCGCTTCAGATGGTAAATCTGTTGTAAATATTGAGTATAGGATAGGCCCTAAGACACTTTCTTGTGGTACTCCAGCTTCAATTTTCTTTATAGTAGATGTTGTGTTCCTAATTTTCACATAAAAGTATCTGTTTGTAAGGTAGGATAGTATTTGTAGTTTTTCTAACAATTTTTTGTGCCAGACTTTGTCAAATGCTTTTTCTATATCCAAGAATAGTGCTGTAAAGTACGTGCCTTCTTCCATGGATTGTGTTATTTTATTTACCATTCTGTGTATTTGCTCGACGGTGTTGTGGTTTTTCCTAAACCCGAATTGATGGTCGGGAATAAGTTGTTTTGCTGTGGCTTCTTCTTGTAGTTGTTACGTGCGGTGCTATATTATATATAGCTAGCCGTCCGTCATCGAGCGGTAACCGACGGTCGGTGAGGAGACGCTCGTAACAGCGGGAAATTATAAGAATTTGAAAGGTTATTAGAGTGTCGATAGTTTGTTTTACGTGAAGCACCTGCCTCGCGGCCTTATCCTCACGGCCCCCATGGGCGCGGAATCGAGATACGCTCCATCAACGCGTATGAACGGCGTACTACCAGTCTTGGCACGAAGATTGTGCGTCACATTGGTGGGAGCGGAGACCTTCTTAACTCCTACCGGCTATGTAGGTCGGTACCCGAGGTGGAAGTTTTACTGCACCTCACACAGCGACATCCGTAGCATGAAAACCCGCCAATGTCTCGCCAGCATATGGCTCTTGAAATTTTCGCCCCTGCGATGGTCCTACCCACGGCTGGGCCGGAGTGGACTAAAATCTCCGTGGGCAACCCAGCCCTCGATACCAATACACCCTTGGTTTGGGAGCACTTGACTCAGGTCGGTGGGGTCGTTAAGCCCAGTGGGGTCGCCCAGGCCGCAGAATGGGGACCTCACACCTTGCCGTAAGACAGCTGGGGGACTCCCGGGCGCGCGAGTGCCCGTACCTACCCAGCAAAGCTGGGTAGGCTCTGGGGGTACACTACTCAGGTCCGGTGGTGTCGTAAAGTCCAAAGCCGGGGGACTAAACCACTCACGAAGCCCCCACGGCTCCCTGCCGATGAAAGGTTATTAGATTGGGGATGTGAAAGAGGTAAAAGAATATATAATAGTTAAAATTATACTCTACTTAGCTTAAGGCTAGCAGAGGACAGGATGGATGGGCCGATCTGTTGAAACCCGCACAGGTTTATTGGAATCGAAATTTGAAAGAATAAGGATTTTAAATAATATTGTTATTGAAGAAACATTGAACTGGTAAAATAAAGTATATTTAAACTGTTCTGAGGAAATTATACAACACAAAGAATAATACAGAGAAACTTTGGAGTTATGAATTATCAAATATAAAATGACAATGTAGGGGTGGTGAAACTTATTCGAAACGGAGTTCGAATGATTTTCCCATTCACAAATAATTAATTAATCCTTACTTTTGACGGTTCGTTTCAGGGCTCGTAGTCAATGAAATAATTAAAGAAAATATTCAATATTAAATTTGGTAAAAATTAGAACTCACCCCGGTTTTACAGTAGCTGATACAATTATAAATTATAACACAGCCCTGTGTGTGTGTGTGTGTGTGTGTGTGTGTGTGTTCTGCTTAAGATTTTCGGCTCTCAATGATACAATATTGAGTGTACGCTGGATTTACAAACTGTTTGGATATCTGTACAGAGAAAACGAATTAGGAGTTGCACTTTGGTATGAACGTATGTTCACTTATGACTAACGGATTAAAATTTACGATTATATGATACAGATATTCGACGAACGATAATATATATATATATATAAAGTGATCGGGTTTCAAAAGATGACAAAATTTTGATAGAAAATCTCGCACGAAACACTGAGTCTTTCGGCACTATTTATCGTTACCGAACTTTCGCTCACTGAGAATCGAAGATTCTCGCTACGGTTTCGCGGGCTAACAATCACGCACTTCGCGACTTGACGATTGAAAGCCAAGAGATGTCTTAAGTTAACGAGGATATCGAAGTCCGTTACCGCGTATCAAACTATTGAAGTTATTCGCGGATATCTTGGCTTAACGACACCCCGGACTTTACGCCTACGCACCTCGCGACTTTCCAGACAAGAGTGGCGAGTTAATCTCGCCCTGGGTCACACGAAGGGTGGACCCATGGTGGTCCACCCTTATTCTTCTTATTATTCTGTGCAAACTGAGCACTACGGATGTAACATGTAGCGTGTTTACATAAAATATTTTCAATTTCTTCCCTGCTTTTATCATGTATGATATATATATTTTTCTTCACTTCCGTTTGGTAACAAAATTCTTAAAGCTGAATTTCAAAGCGCGATACAGTTGCATAATTGATTTCTTCTATTGTTTTAGAACAATATGTTCGGTTTTGTTGTTTAATTCTCACAAAGTTTTTCTACTATTAAAGGGTATAGCAGGATAAGGTGGTCAAAAGTGCCCTTGAACCGATTTCAATGGGGGTAGTCTCATTCGATAGATAATGCTCGGCGATCATTGTGTACCAAATTTTAACCCTTTATCTTGATCGGAAGGGTAGTTATGGGGAAAATTAAAAAAACAGGTTTTTGGCCCTTTTCCCCCATTTATTGAGGTGTAAAAAATCCGAAAAAATTCTGGCATATTCTACACGGTACCGGACATGTTGGAGAATTTTTTCAGATTTTTCCGTCGAAGTACCTAAGCGTGAAAAATGGGCAAAGTAAAAAAAAAACGGAAAAAAGAAGATTTCGTATCGAAATATTCGAGGTACAACTTTTTGTTTTATATAGTAACAATCTAACACCTACGATTGTTATCCCCAATTTTTTTCAGATTTTTAAACCACCTGCGTCATTATGAAAAAAATCGAAAACCGATTTTCGGGACGTATTTTGATCTAAAACGCAAGAAGTAATTGTTATTTTTCCATTATTTTCAAAGAGTATGTTCATTTTGTGGTTTTTAATGTTTTACCATTACAGATAATTTCATAACAATAAACGGAATTGAGATAACTCACTTATCTGTAAACTATGTGTTACATTATGTACCATAATTTTGAACGTTCTTTCAACAGCAGCAGTGGCCGCGCGTCTAGAGTGTCTGCTCTGGAGCCGCTATGAACTTTTTGTCGCGGGTTCGCGTCCCGGAAGGTATATTTTTTTTTTCTTTTTTTTTAATCTGTAAATGCATAAAAATAATCAATAATCATTTTTAACAGCTATTGCGATAATCCTAAATGCATAAAAAATGTATATCGTATCGAAAATAGTTTTAGAGCATATCTGTTGTTTTGCCGGCTCTCTCTAGCAATATGTTATCCCATGGTTACGGATATTTTTAAACATTTAAATTACGGAAATGTTAACTTATTATGGTATATAAAAATGTATATTTGGCACCAAAGATCACAACACTTGCACTAACAGAGTATATGCACGTAATGATTACTTTACTTGCATGTTTCTTTCCCTTATATTCAAAGAAGAACCGTTGACATGGAGGGGATATGCTCGAAACTTGGAAAATATTAATTTCTATTGGTTTGTATTATATTGCCATTTTTAATTTGTTAATTCTGAAATGAGCGTAGGGAAGACAGTTTATGGTTGGGTCTCCGCTATTGTCTCGAATGTGTCAAACCGATTTAATGCTGGGTATGTTACCATTTATGAATATTTGTACTTTTTTAAGTATGTACACTTCCATGTGACTAGGTAGAGACAGAAACCATTTAACAGTGAATTGACCAATATAACATAAATACCTATAGGGGATTAGCTTAGTATCTGCGCCAAACCTTCAATGCCACCAGGTCATTGGTGAAGGCTTACGGACAGGAAGGGTTTGTGTAATATTGGAGCAGGCGCAATAAAATAATAAAATCCTGCAAACTAAATTATATGCCTCTATTTCTTAAAGGTATTTTGAAAGCGATACAAATTCTCATCAGTAAGATATCTAAAAGCTTAAGAAGTAAATTCGTATATAACAATAAAGCAATTTTAACGAATGTATCTATTGTACAGTTATGGCCCTCAAACGTATTATGTATTCTATACGATTTCGGAACAAATAACAAACTAGTACTTATGGCGAAAAATAATAATCTACCAAAAGAAAGGAACTTTTGTTTTCATTCAACATGACTTCGGCAGGAATTTGTCAAGGTATAAACTCCGTTCCTTTAGTGCCGAATATACATTTTTATACACCATAATAAGTTAACATTTCCGTAATTTAAATGTTTAAAAATATCCGTAACCATGGGATAACATATTGCTAGAGAGAGCCGGCAAAACAACAGATATGCTCTAAAACTATTTTCGATGCGATATACATTTTTTATGCATTTAGGATTATCGCAATAGCTGTTAAAAATGATTATTGATTATTTTTATGCATTTACAGATTAAAAAAAAAAGAAAAAAAAATATACCTTCCGGGACGCGAACCCGCGACAAAAAGTTCATAGCGGCTCCAGAGCAGACACTCTAGACGCGCGGCCACTGCTGCTGTTGAAAGAACGTTCAAAATTATGGTACATAATGTAACACATAGTTTACAGATAAGTGAGTTATCTCAATTCCGTTTATTGTTATGAAATTATCTGTAATGGTAAAACATTAAAAACCACAAAATCAACATACTCTATGAAAATAATGGAAAAATAACAATTACTTCTTGCGTTTTAGATCAAAATACGTCCCGAAAATCGGTTTTCGATTTTTTTCATAATGACGCAGGTGGTTTAAAAATCTGAAAAAAATTGGGGATAACAATCGTAGGTGTTAGATTGTTACTATATAAAACAAAAAGTTGTACCTCGAATATTTCGATACGAAATCTTCTTTTTTCCGTTTTTTTTTTACTTTGCCCATTTTTCACGCTTAGGTACTTCGACGGAAAAATCTGAAAAAATTCTCCAACATGTCCGGTACCGTGTAGAATATGCCAGAATTTTTTCGGATTTTTTACACCTCAATAAATGGGGGAAAAGGGCCAAAAACCTGTTTTTTTAATTTTCCCCATAACTACCCTTCCGATCAAGATAAAGGGTTAAAATTTGGTACACAATGATCGCCGAGCATTATCTATCGAATGAGACTACCCCCATTGAAATCGGTTCAAGGGCACTTTTGACCACCTTATCCTGCTATACCCTTTGCAATGTATTCCCTGCTGCATTGGTCGTTTCATCTATAGAAATCCATATGTAATGTTCTGCTACATGGTCTGAATGCTTGAATTATAGCAATCGTCTATGTACAGGGTGTAAAAAAATTAATGGTCATGGCTTTAAGGGGTTGTTCTACACCTCTGGATCGATGGAGATTTGCGAAAAAAACCGGCCGCAAAATTCGGGAAAGGGTAGCATATTTTTTTTTATTGGCTCATCGTATACGTCTTGTTACGTAGGTAAAATGTCTGAAGGGATCTATGGGTCAGAAACGAACCGTTCTCTCGCAAATTAACTTTTAATTCGGTCTCCCCGATTAAAATTTCGCCATTAGTTAAAGCAGAGGCGACGTAAACAAAGTTAGAAAATGGGGCACTGTGTCACCGTACCAGAAGAGAAGTGCATGTGTTTATGCTGTTCTCCTCGGGGTGGGCCCTTGAGCGAACCCAACACCGAACGCAGGTCAATGACATTTTTCTAGTCATTTTCTATCTTCGTTTATGTTGCCCCTGCTTCAACTATTGGAGCTAGCAAGGGTATCTCATGTGTTTCTTTTCGAAAGGTCGGTGACTCGAAGGCTGCCATATGGGCGAAATTTTAATCGGAAGGCCGAATTAAAAGTTAATTTGTGAAGGAACGATTCGTTTCTCACCCATGGTTCCTCTCAGACATTTTGCCTACGTAACAAGACGAATACGATGAGCCAATAAAAAATTTGCTACCCTTTCCCGAATTTTGCGGCAGGTTTTTTTCGCAAATCTCCATTGATCCAGAGGTGTAGAACGACGCCTTAAAGTCATGACCATTAATTTTTTTACACCCTGTACATTTTTCGTTATGTCGATTCATTCGGAACCGAATGATTTATATATTTTGCAAGAAAATTTTTCTATATATGGTTATTTAAAGAACACCACGCTATATTAACGGCAACCATTGCTTGCGTTAAGTCATTATAAAATTCATTCTTTTTTTAATTCAATGATTCCTCCTCACGTTTTCTTTCATTTGGATCATCTCGTTCTTCAACATGTCTTTTATGTTTATATGTATTCATACGTTGCACCAAATGCGAGTTTCTTTCGCATTTCACACTTTTACTACATACCTTACAATGAATATTTCTTTTATTATTTTCATTATTGTCGAAATTCAGATCGCCACCAATCCAAGGATCATTCATCAAGGATGTTCGACTTTTTCGAGTTTTTGTCATTTTTTAAATATTGAAGAACACTTTAATAAATTCACACAATTTTCGGTAGCATCAAACTCATCAATCTGACTTCCCTACTAAAATCTCAAACGTCAACTGAATTTCAAATTAAATATCTAAAGCTTAAAGAGTGATTCAAAGTCATGAAAACATACTTTATAGTGGTCTATATTAACACTTTACCGACCGGTAGTTGATTAATCGACTTTTCGGGCCCAACACTTTTGGGCTCTTAACTTATTAATTGGTCGCTATGGAAATTAATAAATTTTTATTTTTCATTGCGGTTAACTGTGCCAAGGACTGAGTGACGAAACTTTGCAATTTTCTAAGTGATATCAGTATCAGGGAAATATTTGCGTGCAAGTGACCGATCAGAAGTGGGTAGGATGTTAAAAAGTGCCGGTCGGTAAAGTGTTAATATATATGTAATGTACCGACCCTCCGATCAGTTAGTACATAAGATAACTTTAAGGAATATTTTAAAAGTACAAATATTTTGTACGCCACTGACTCTCAACCACCATCATTCCATAATCACCACTGACTCACCACCTCAAGTCCAGATCTCCTATTTCTCCACCTCGACCTTTCAACTCCCTAGAACAGTCTCCATTCCTTACTCATCCCCGAGTCATCGTCCAAGTCCGAAATCATCGTCCGAGCCCTTCGGCTCGCATCCACCATTATCACCACTCCCACTTCGCTTCCAAAAGCCTTTAAAAATTCTACGTCTCTTTTCACCATGTTCTTAAGAAGTTCCACTATTATCAAGCCATAACCAATTATCTCGGATTCAATTCACGCACAGATTCAATTCATTCATGACAAGTTCAACTAATTGTGATAGTCGTCTTCTAATTCTAAATTCCAATTCTTAATTTATCTCAAGACTCTCATAAGTCCTCATGAAATCGGGACCACATCGTCGAAGACAAAAAACCGCAGATGGCACCAGGAAATGGCCTGCGTCACTTTCTGCTGACGAGAAGTCGACGAGAGGCCGGTATCACATCGTGGGAATCGTAGATCGGCAGATGGAACCAGGAAATGGCCTGCGCCACTTTTTGATAGCAAGAGGTCGATGTGTGGGCAGAATCACATCATGGAAACCGCAGATCGGCAGATGGCAACAGGTAATGGCCTGCGTCTCTTTTTGGTGACGAGAGGTCCACGAGTGGCCGAGATCACATCGTGCAAGATGTAAATCGGCAGATGGAACCAGGAGATGGCCTGCGTCGCTTTTTGGTGACGAGAGGTCGACGAGTAGCCAGGATCACATCGTGGAAGCTGCAAAACGACAGATAGCACCAGGAAATGCCTTGCGTCACTTTTTGGTGATGAAAGGTCGAGGTGTGGTAACGATCATATCGTGGAAGCCGCTCAACGGAAGATGGCACCAAAAATGGGCCTGCATCCCTTTTTGGTGACGCGAGATCGAAGAGGGGCCGGGATCACATCGCGGAAGCCGAAAATCGGCAGATGGCGCTAGGAAATGCTCTGCGTCACTTCTTGGTGACGAGAGGGCGAGGTGTGACCGCGATCACATCGTGGAAGCCGAAAAACGGCAGATGGCAGCAGGCAATGGCCTCCAACGCATTTTGGCGACGAGAGAATGAAAAGGGGCCGGGATCACGTCGCGGAAGACAAAAATTGGCAGATGGCACCAGGAAATGCTCTGTGTCACTTTCTGGTGACGAGAGGGCGAGGTGTGGCCGCGATCACATCGTGGAAGCCGAAAAATGGCAGATGGCAGCAGGAAATGGCCTGCCTCACTTTTTGCCGACGAGAGAACGAAAAGGGGCCGGGGTAACAACGCGGAAGCCGAAAATCGGCAGATGGCACCAGGAAATGCTCTGCGTCACTTTTTGGTGACGAGAGTTCGAGTGTTGGCCGGGATCATATCGTGGAAGCCGCTCAACGGAAGATGGCACCAGAAAATGGCCTGCAACACTTTTTGGTGACGAGAGATCAAAGAGGGGACGGGATCACGTCGCGTAAGCCAAAAATCGGCAGATGCCACCACGAAATGCTCTGCGTCACTTTTTGGTGACGAGTGGGCGAGGTGTGGCCGCGATCACATCGTGGATACCGCAAAACGGCAGATGTCACCAGGAAATGGCCTGCATCACTTTTTGGTGACGAAAACTCGACGAGTGGCCGTTATCACATCGTGAAAGCCGTAGATCGGCAGATGGAATCAGGAAATGGCCTGCGTCGCTTTTTGGTGACGAGAGATCGACGAGTAGCCAGGATCACATCGTGGAAGCTGCAAAACGACAGATAGCACCAGGAAATGCCTTGCGTCACCTTTTTGGCGATGAAAGGTCGAGGTGTGGTAACGATCATATCGTGGAAACCGCTCAACGGAAGATGGCACCAAAAATGGGCCTGCATCCCTCTTTGGGGACGAGAGATCAGAGAGGGGCCGGGATCACGTCGCGTAAGCCAAAAATCGGCAGATGCCACCAGGAAATGCTCTGCGTCACTTTTTGGTGACGAGTGGGCGAGGTGTGGCCGCGATCACATCGTGGATGCCGCAAAACGGCAGATGTCACCAGGAAATGGCCTGCATCACTTTTTGGTGACGTGAGATCTAAGAGGGG
Source organism: Cerceris rybyensis (assembly GCA_910591515.1). Lineage (NCBI taxonomy): Eukaryota > Metazoa > Arthropoda > Insecta > Hymenoptera > Crabronidae > Cerceris > Cerceris rybyensis. The sequence continues at coordinate 20,884 of OU342796.1, read as the reverse complement.
CCAGGATCACTTCGCGGAAGCCGAAAATCGGCAGATGGCACCAGGAAATGGGCTGCATCACTTTTTGGTGACGAGAGGTCGAGGTGTGGAAACGACCACATCGTGAAAGCCGTACAACGGCAAATGGCACCAGCAAATGTCCCGCATCATTTTTGGTGACGGTAGGTCGCGGATTAGCCGGGATCATATCGTGGAAGCCGCAAAACGGCAGATGCCACCAGGAAATGGCCTGCATCACTTTTTGGTGACGAGAGTTCGAGTGGTGGCCGGGATCATATCGTGGAAGCCGCTCAGCGGAAGATGGCACCAAAAATGGGCCTGCATCCCTTTTTGGTGACGAGAGATCGAAGAGGGGCCGGGATCACATCGCGGAAGCCGAAAATCGGCAGATGGCGCCAGGAAATGCTCTGCGTCACTTCTTGGTGACGAGAGTGCGAGGTGTGGCCGCATCCACATTGTGGAAGTCGCAAAACGGCAGATGCTAGATGGAAATGGCCTGCATCACTTTTTGGCGACGAGAGAACGTAGAGGGGCCGGGATCACATCGCGGAAGCCGAAAATCGGCAGATAGCACCAGGAAATGCCTTGCGTCACTTTTTGCTGACGAGAGTTCGAGCTGTGGCCGCGATCATATCGTGGAAGCCGCTCAACGGAAGATGGCAGCAGGAAATGGCCTGCAACGCTTTTTGGCGACGAGAGAATGAAAAGGGGTCGTGATCACATCGTGGCAGTTGTATATCGGCAGATGGCACCAGGAAATGCTCTGCGTCACTTCTTGGTGACGAGAGGGCGAGGTGTGACCGCGATCACATCGTGGAAGCCGAAAAACGGCAGATGGCAGCAGGCAATGGCCTCCAACGCTTTTTGGCGACGAGAGAATGAAAAGGGGCCGGGATCACGTCGCGGAAGACAAAAATTGGCAGATGGCACCAGGAAATGCTCTGTGTCACTTTCTGGTGACGAGAGGGCGAGGTGTGGCCGCGATCACATCGTGGAAGCCGAAAAATGGCAGATGGCAGCAGGAAATGGCCTGCCTCACTTTTTGCCGACGAGAGAACGAAAAGGGGCCGGGGTAACAACGCGGAAGCCGAAAATCGGCAGATGGCACCAGGAAATGCTCTGCGTCACTTTTTGGTGACGAGAGTTCGAGTGTTGGCCGGGATCATATCGTGGAAGCCGCTCAACGGAAGATGGCACCAGAAAATGGCCTGCAACACTTTTTGGTGACGAGAGATCAAAGAGGGGACGGGATCACGTCGCGTAAGCCAAAAATCGGCAGATGCCACCACGAAATGCTCTGCGTCACTTTTTGGTGACGAGTGGGCGAGGTGTGGCCGCGATCACATCGTGGATGCCGCAAAACGGCAGATGTCACCAGGAAATGGCCTGCATCACTTTTTGGTGACGAAAACTCGACGAGTGGCCGTTATCACATCGTGAAAGCCGTAGATCGGCAGATGGAATCAGGAAATGGCCTGCGTCGCTTTTTGGTGACGAGAGATCGACGAGTAGCCAGGATCACATCGTGGAAGCTGCAAAACGACAGATAGCACCAGGAAATGCCTTGCGTCACCTTTTTGGCGATGAAAGGTCGAGGTGTGGTAACGATCATATCGTGGAAACCGCTCAACGGAAGATGGCACCAAAAATGGGCCTGCATCCCTCTTTGGGGACGAGAGATCAGAGAGGGGCCGGGATCACGTCGCGTAAGCCAAAAATCGGCAGATGCCACCAGGAAATGCTCTGCGTCACTTTTTGGTGACGAGTGGGCGAGGTGTGGCCGCGATCACATCGTGGATGCCTCAAAACGGCAGATGTCACCAGGAAATGGCCTGCATCACTTTTTGGTGACGTGAGATCTAAGAGGGGCCAGGATCACTTCGCGGAAGCCGAAAATCGGCAGATGGCACCAGGAAATGGGCTGCATCACTTTTTGGTGACGAGAGGTCGAGGTGTGGAAACGACCACATCGTGAAAGCCGTACAACAGCAAATGGCACCAGCAAATGTCCCGCATCATTTTTGGTGACGGTAGGTCGCGGATTAGCCGGGATCATATCGTGGAAGCCGCAAAACGGCAGATGCCACCAGGAAATGGCCTGCATCACTTTTTGGTGACGAGAGTTCGAGTGGTGGCCGGGATCATATCGTGGAAGCCGCTCAGCGGAAGATGGCACCAAAAATGGGCCTGCATCCCTTTTTGGTGACGAGAGATCGAAGAGGGGCCGGGATCACATCGCGGAAGCCGAAAATCGGCAGATGGCGCCAGGAAATGCTCTGCGTCACTTCTTGGTGACGAGAGTGCGAGGTGTGGCCGCAACCACATTGTGGAAGTCGCAAAACGGCAGATGCTAGATGGAAATGGCCTGCATCACTTTTTGGCGACGAGAGAACGTAGAGGGGCCGGGATCACATCGCGGAAGCCGAAAATCGGCAGATAGCACCAGGAAATGCCTTGCGTCACTTTTTGCTGACGAGAGTTCGAGCTGTGGCCGCGATCATATCGTGGAAGCCGCTCAACGGAAGATGGCAGCAGGAAATGGCCTGCAACGCTTTTTGGCGACGAGAGAATGAAAAGGGGTCGTGATCACATCGTGGCAGTTGTATATCGGCAGATGGCACCAGGAAATGCTCTGCGTCACTTCTTGGTGACGAGAGGGCGAGGTGTGACCGCGATCACATCGTGGAAGCCGAAAAACGGCAGATGGCAGCAGGCAATGGCCTCCAACGCTTTTTGGCGACGAGAGAATGAAAAGGGGCCGGGATCACGTCGCGGAAGACAAAAATTGGCAGATGGCACCAGGAAATGCTCTGTGTCACTTTCTGGTGACGAGAGGGCGAGGTGTGGCCGCGATCACATCGTGGAAGCCGAAAAATGGCAGATGGCAGCAGGAAATGGCCTGCCTCACTTTTTGCCGACGAGAGAACGAAAAGGGGCCGGGGTAACAACGCGGAAGCCGAAAATCGGCAGATGGCACCAGGAAATGCTCTGCGTCACTTTTTGGTGACGAGAGTTCGAGTGTTGGCCGGGATCATATCGTGGAAGCCGCTCAACGGAAGATGGCACCAGAAAATGGCCTGCAACACTTTTTGGTGACGAGAGATCAAAGAGGGGACGGGATCACGTCGCGTAAGCCAAAAATCGGCAGATGCCACCACGAAATGCTCTGCGTCACTTTTTGGTGACGAGTGGGCGAGGTGTGGCCGCGATCACATCGTGGATGCCGCAAAACGGCAGATGTCACCAGGAAATGGCCTGCATCACTTTTTGGTGACGAAAACTCGACGAGTGGCCGTTATCACATCGTGAAAGCCGTAGATCGGCAGATGGAATCAGGAAATGGCCTGCGTCGCTTTTTGGTGACGAGAGATCGACGAGTAGCCAGGATCACATCGTGGAAGCTGCAAAACGACAGATAGCACCAGGAAATGCCTTGCGTCACCTTTTTGGCGATGAAAGGTCGAGGTGTGGTAACGATCATATCGTGGAAACCGCTCAACGGAAGATGGCACCAAAAATGGGCCTGCATCCCTCTTTGGGGACGAGAGATCAGAGAGGGGCCGGGATCACGTCGCGTAAGCCAAAAATCGGCAGATGCCACCAGGAAATGCTCTGCGTCACTTTTTGGTGACGAGTGGGCGAGGTGTGGCCGCGATCACATCGTGGATGCCTCAAAACGGCAGATGTCACCAGGAAATGGCCTGCATCACTTTTTGGTGACGTGAGATCTAAGAGGGGCCAGGATCACTTCGCGGAAGCCGAAAATCGGCAGATGGCACCAGGAAATGGGCTGCATCACTTTTTGGTGACGAGAGGTCGAGGTGTGGAAACGACCACATCGTGAAAGCCGTACAACAGCAAATGGCACCAGCAAATGTCCCGCATCATTTTTGGTGACGGTAGGTCGCGGATTAGCCGGGATCATATCGTGGAAGCCGCAAAACGGCAGATGCCACCAGGAAATGGCCTGCATCACTTTTTGGTGACGAGAGTGCGCGGTGTGGCCGGGATCATATCGTGACAGTCGTAAATCGGCAGATGGCACCAGCAAATAGGCTTCACCACTTTTTGGTGACGAGAGGTCGACGAATGGCCGTGATCCCCTCGTGGCAGTCGCATATCGGCAGATGGCACCAGGAAATGCTCTGCGTCACTTTTTGGTGACGAGAGGGCGATGTGTGGCCGCGATCACATCGTGGAAGCCGAAAAACGGCAAATGACACCAGCAAATGGCCCGCATCACTTTTTGGTGACGATAGGTCGCGGATTGGCCGGGATCATATCGTGGAAGCCGCAAAACGGCAGATGCCACCAGGAAATGGCCTGCATCACTTTTTGGTGACGAGAGGTCGACGAGTGGCCGAGATCACATCGTGGAAGCTGCAAACTGAAAATGGCACCAAGAAATGGCCTGCTTCTCTTCTTGGCGACGAGAGATCGAAGAGGGGCCGGGATCACATCGCGGAAGCCGCAGAACTGCAGATGCCACCAGGAAATGTCCTGCATGCCTTTTTGGGACGAGAGGTCGAGCGGTGGCCGCGGTCATATCGTGGAAGCCACAGAACGGCAGATGGCAGCAGGAAATGGCCTGCATCACTTTTTGGTGACGAGAGGTCGACGAGTGGCCGGGATCATATCGTGGCAGTCGTAAATTATTATTATTATTATTGTTATTAACGGGAATTAACCCTTTGGTATAAAAGTTTGGTACAATTTGTTAACAAAATTTATATGTACTTAGTGATACTGCTTAAAATTAAAATTAAAATTAAAACTGATATTAATGCTAATACAATAATAGTGTTAGTGGAGGTGAGAAATAATTTTACAACTTACGGACCGCAATGTTAGCAGAATTTTTAAATGTAGCTAATGGGGATGCGTAAAAGTCAACGATGTCACAAACCCGATTCGATTTCTGACAGATTCGGTTTATACAGTTATTTTTGCCATAGTTGGTGTGTATGAGGAGCAGTTACAAAAATAAAGTTTTTCCTTGGACGAAACATTGGAATATATATATTAAATTGTGATAAAATATCTGGCGAGGTCACCAGGTGATGCAAGGTCCTGTAGGCAAAAAGAATGTCTATAAGAGTGCGCCGTTGTTCCAATGTTGGCAACCCAAGGCATGTTTGAATAAGATCGTAGTTATGGCAAGAATAATGTATAGGCGAACTAGTTAATCTAGATGGAATTTTGAGAAATTTATGCTGAACTCGCTCGATTTTCTCTATAAGGGATTTACTATATGGAGACCAAATAGTAGACCCATATTCAAGATGAGGACGGACCAGCGATATATAGAGCTTCCGAAGTGTGTCGATGCTATTAAAGTGTGTTGATGTGCGGTATATTAGACCGAGGATTTTTAATGCCGTGCTAACAACTTTATCGCAGTGAGGACGAAAACAGAGGTCACTTGAAAAGGTTATTCCAAGATCCCTAACTCTATCGACTGTGGTTATTCGTGTGTTATTCAGTGAATACGGGAAATATGTAACTGTGCGTTTTCTAGAGAAATGAATAATCTGACATTTAATTATGTTGATGTGTAACGAAGCGTTACTTCGTTACTCCTCCGCCAGGTGGCGCGCCGCTTTCTCGCAAGAGATCGCGGCCGCCGTCACCTATAAAACCGGCGCCGCGGCATGGCAGCGGGGAGATTAACTCTCCCTCCAGAGACGTGCTATTGGCTGTGTAGGAATACCCGTCCAATACCGCTCAAACACATTTTTGCAAACTCTCGCCCGCTGCCATCCCGACGGACTAACTCTCCGTACGTTGACGGTGCTTTCCCGCTAGTTCGGGACCGACAAGCATCGAACACCAGCGTGGTTCTTAAATCTCCTTTCCTTCGCCATTCGGCCGGCTACTGCCGCAGGTGACCGATCGCAAGATCGGTTACAGATGTTAAGTCTGTTTTGATTGCACCACAAGCAAAATTGATTTAGATCATCCTGTAGACAGTTTGCATCACTTACACTACCAATGGCCCGATAGATCTTTAGGTCGTCAGCATACATTAATATCTTGCTATGTGACATTATACTATATACATCGTTAATAAATAAAGTAAATAGCAAAGGACCCAAGTGAGAGCCTTGGGGTACTCTTGATAGCGGAACAATTTCCTTAGAGATGCAGTTTGTAAATTCAATTTTTTGAGTTCGATTAGAGAGATAACAGTGTAACCAAGACAGCAATTTACCATGAAAACCCTAGGCTCGGAGTTTAGCTATAAGTATGGAGTGGTTGACGGAATCGAAAGCTTTACTCAGATCGGTGTAGATTGCATCAACTTGCAGTCCTGATTCAAGAGTATTTGATAAATATTGCTGATAAAGAGTAAGGTTTGTGGTAGTGGAACGACCGGGTACAAAGCCGTGTTGTTCGTTAATTATTAGATTCTTGCAAAGAAAGGAAAGTTTATTAGTAATAATGCCCTCGAATATTTTGGGGATGATGTTTAGTTTGCTGATTGGACGATAAGATGAAGCCTTAGAAATGTCACCGCTTTTGAAAATGGGAGTAATCAGTGAAGCTTTCCAGGATGACGGGAAAATACCCATCTTTAGGGATTTATTAAATAGTATCCAGAGGACTCGCGAAAGGATAACGGAGCAAGACTTAAGGAAAATAGGAGGAATTCCATCGTGACCAGCACGTTTACTCAGGTCTAATGAGTTTATTGCTTTGAAAACCTCGCTAATACTTATGTCTAAGTTAGAAACATCAATAGTTTTTGAAAAATTAAACGTGTGGTATAAATCACTAGAGGTAAAGGAATAAGTAGTGCGAAAATAATCAGCGAACAAGTTAGCAATGTCCGAATCAGTATTAGCTACGTTGTCATTGAAGGACAGTTGTTGAGGATTCTCATATTCTTTACCTATCCTTTCCTTTCCTTTCTCTTTAAATTCCCGTCTGTACTTTGCTTAATCCTCTCCTTTTTCCCATCGAACGGCTGGTTTCAAATCAGCTGTTCGATGTTGTCGCTCTTTCTCTTTCTACCTCTATTGCCTGCCGCTCCCATGTTTACCCTACCGTTAATTTCTCTCTCTCTCTCTCTCTTATCTGTCTCATCTAATTTCCGCTCTCTTTCTATCTTTCTCCTTACCTTGTCCCCGATCATGTACCTTATTTTAAATATTCTTCCATACCGGTCCGTAATCCCCACCTACTTCCTTTATCCTAAACCAATAAAAGTCATCGCTTCCTCGTCCTCTTCCTCATTTCGCTGTACAGTAAAACCTCGATAAATGCCGAAGAAGTTTGTACCGATAAATGCATCGCGACTATCCCCTCCACATAGGGGGATCCCCCTCGGTCGAACCTCGACGTTCGGCGACGAGGCAGTGTAACACGATGCTATCGGAACCATCGGAACGTATCCATGTGATAATACTAATCCGAGACTTGAACTTTTCCATTTTTGATTTTTTTTTGTTGAAAACTTCGCTAACGTATTTGTGACAAGTTTCTGATTAAAATGATACCAAACACGACATAGTTTGAGCAATATTTACTTAATATTTAATTCGTTTACTTGCTATTTAGATAACTCAAACATATCGTGTTTGGTATCATTTTAATCATAAAAATGTCACAAATACGTTAGCGAAGTTTTCAAAACAAAAAAATCAAAAATGGAAAAGTTCCATCCTCCGCTTAGTATTGCGTCATCCATGCGTTAGGGCCGGTCCCCCTGTGCGTTGGGCCTCTCTGTCTTTTCTACTGTCTGTCCTTTTCTAAGCTCGGCGCTCGCTGGAGCCTCAACGTAAACAGTCCTGACATACAGCAGCGTCCTATGCATTTGAGTTTCGCACAGGGAACCATTTAGCAGTGCAGTTAACGGTACAGGTAACTATTCTATGTTTTCATCTGACTCCAGCTGACCACGAATCTAGAAAGGGGTAAGCAATGGGAAACCGCCCCCTCGAAGATGATAGGGTTAAAGGAACCGGGACTCGGTTGCGGTGCACACGCGATTGACGGCGACGCGTTCATCTTTGCTCCATTCACGAGCTAATGGAGTTCATTTTGACCATGCTCAAAGTTTGTTAGATATCTATGCTATTGAGAGAAACGTTCCTCAAAACGTTCGTACGAACGTACTCCTCGCTGTCAATCGCGTGTTCATCATAATCGTGCCTTAGTACCTTTAACCCCTGCATCTTCGGGGGTGAGGGGTCCCCCCATTGTTTGCTACTTTCTAATTTCGAGGTCAGTTAGACTCGTATGAAAACGCTGAATTGTCACCAACTCAATAAATGTACAGCAAATCGACAGCTGTGCAATGTCTAAATGCACAGGGCTGTGTCTACGTTACGGCTCCAATTGAGCGCCGAACTTAGAAAATGCATTAAATATAATTCAAACCGTATCGCGTTCGGTATCATTTTAATAAAAAAAAATCTCACAAATACGTTAACGAGTTTTCAGAAAATAAGAACCAAAAATGGAAAAGTTCCATACTCCGATTAGTAGAGCGTAATGCAATAGAAGACGTTACGACATGGCGGAAGTATTACATAATTAAGGCGTGAGTTTAAGGCCGACACTGAGTTCTAATTAATTTTATTATAGTATTATGGAAAATACATAAAATGAGGAGACGTTGAGGGTGACAAACAAGAGGCCATAATAGGTGAAGACGACCTGGTTGAGAAGGATGATGTTTCTTTTATTAACAACAAGTTTTAATATTAAATTTTAGTAAACAGCAAACATAATAACAACAACAAACTCGGATGGAGCCGTAACGTAAACACAGTCCTGCCATTCAGCCGCAACCTGTGCATTTAAACCTTGCACAGGTTGCATATAGCTGTTAATTTGTCGAGTTGCGTAACTATTCAGTGTTTTCATGCGACTCCAGCTGACCGTAAATTCAGAAAGGAACAGACCATGGAAAACCACCCCCTCGAAGATGCAACAGTTAAAAATAACGGAAGTCGCCATGTGATGGACACGTGATTGACAGCGAGGAGTCCGTTCGTACGAACGTTTTGAGGAACGTTTCTCTCAATAGCATAGATATCTAACAAACTTTGAGCATCGTCAAAATGTAGTCCATTAGCTCGTGAATGGAGCAAAGATGAACGCATCGCCGTCAATCGCGTGTGCACCGCAACCGAGTCCCGGTTCCTTTAACCCTATCATCTTCGAGGGGGCGGTTTCCCATTGCTTACCCCTTTCTAGATTCGTGGTCAGCTGGAGTCAGATGAAAACATAGAATAGTTACCTGTACCGTTAACTGCACTGCTAAATGGTTCCCTGTGCGAAACTCAAATGCATAGGACGCTGCTGTATGTCAGGACTGTTTACGTTGAGGCTCCAGCGAGCGCCGAGCTTAGAAAAGGACAGACAGTAGAAAAGACAGAGAGGCCCAACGCACAGGGGGACCGGCCCTAACGCATGGATGACGCAATACTAAGCGGAGGATGAAACTTTTCCATTTTTGATTTTTTTGTTTTGAAAACTTCGCTAACGTATTTGTGACATTTTTATGATTAAAATGATACCAAACACGATATGTTTGAGTTATCTAAATAGCAAGTAAACGAATTAAATATTAAGTAAATATTGCTCAAACTATATCGTGTTTGGTATCATTTTAATCAGAAACTTGTCACAAATACGTTAGCGAAGTTTTCAACCAAAAAAAATAAAAAATGGAAAAGTTCAACTCTCGGATTAGTATTGTCACATGGATACGTTCGGGCCGGTCCCCCTGTAGGTTGGACCTCTTTGTCTCTTCTACTATCTGTTCTTTTCTAAGCTCACGCTCGGCTGGAGCCTGAACGTAAACACAAAATAGAAACCACTGCTTCGTAACTGCACTGATTCGGTCCCGAATTCTCTGCATTTATCGAGGTTTTACTGTATTTCGCAAACGCTAAAACTCGTAAATCGCTTCATCTCATTATTCGCCACTTGCGAATCCTTTTCGACTACTGCGTAATTTCGCGCACTTCGCGATTCTTTAGTTTACGACGTATTGTTAAAATAATTCGTTGTACCATTCAGCGGTGTTGGTTGTGGTTTAATTTTGTCTTGTGAAATAAATTACTTTGAGAGTTGTGATTCTTCCATCATTGTACAGTTAACGACTTGCATTTGGCTCTTAATTCTGAGAAATTTAAATTATCCGAGTATGAGTTAGTGAGTTTATATCGTTGATGTGCAATCTTTTTTTGCTTGATTAATCTAATAATTTCGCTAGAGAACCAGAAAGGGTAAGAGGATGGGATATGTGTGACGCAGGGTACGTAAAGTTCAATTGCGGAGTGAAGGTGCTGATATAGATAATCAACTGCATCGTTTACGGATAAGGAGGAAAGCACCAAATCCCAGTTTATTTGGGATAGATAGCTGTTAATGGGCGAATGATCAGCAGCTCTAAAATGCTTTCTAGTAGTCCGTTTTGGTGAAGAGAAATTAGAGACTGTAATGGGTAAGGAGAATGTGATAGCAGGGTGATAAGAGTCTTCTGGTAATAGGAGTTCGATGGATTTAGCAATTGACAGGTTATGAAATAAAGAGATGATCAAATCAAGTAGGGATCCATGAGAATTGCAAATGGTATTATGTTGAGTGAAGTTATGAAATTGCATATTTTCATGTATTATTACATGAGGAGGGATACTGGAAGAAAATGTAGGTAAAGTAGGGATCTTATAGGAGTGGGAATCATGGCCAGACGGAAAGGCACGGGGAATGTTGTAATCCCCCGTTATGACAAACTCCGCGTGGGGGAAACGAAGGCAAAGGTCATCTATAGTTTTGCAGTGTGTATAATAGGCTGTGTGCGAGGACAAACAATAACACTTTTAAAATTCAAGCCAAGTTCAACGACGAGTTGTTCAAGGGAATTATCCGGTAACGTTATATAATTGCTAGTAAAAGATTTATTAACGGCAATAAGTACACCGCCACCTCTAAGAAAACTGCTTGTAGCGTTATTTCTATCACAGCGGTATATGTTAAAATTATCGAGTCCCAACTCTGAGTTAGAAATTCCTTCGTGCAACCATGTTTCAGACAATATTATTATTTCATACTTGAACGTTACAGGAGCGAGTGAGCATCGAAGGTCATGAAGTTTCGATCTTATACCGCGAACATTTTGGTAGTAACACAAAGGGTTTCTAACTAGTTTTTTTGAGATTGCCGAGATGAGGTGTTGACAATTCTTGGTGTGCCATTGACGCAGCGAATGGTCTTTCCAACAATACCAGAATCGTTGAGAGATTGAAGTTCCTTCCTGAGGTCAATTAGATGCTGGCGTTGACGTCGGGTGCACTCGCTAGATAATCTTGCAGGGCCCTTGTAATTGTGTTTATTACGAAGAATCGACAAGACTTCTTGTTTTGATCTTAGTGTGACACGGAGTAGCCTTGGGCGATGGTCAATTTTCTTTCCGATTCTGGTTATTTTTATAATATCATACTCAGACGCGATAGTAGACTTAATAATATCGTTTACGACATCCAGATCATTTATTGCTTGATTTGAAATATGGTTACCAGTACTAACGTCAGTTTCTTCGAGATTGCTTATGATGATATTGTTCGCTCGTTTTTCTCTATCGGCAAGCTCACCTATGATGTCGTTCTCGATTGACCGTGAGTCAGAAGCGGAAAACGCAGGGGAAGAAGATATCTTCTTTTCGATATCACTGACCCTGGAGGCAAGGTTAGAGTATTCCTTGGTCAATTTTTTGATGTCAGTTTTAATACACTGGAGGATCTCAGAACGAAAAATGTCAAATTGTCGTTGAATAAGATCACTTAATTTCGACATTAAAGACTCTTCGAGCACTGAACTGGTGGAGGGGCGCCGAGTAGAGCCATCAGCAAGAAGACCATTTGCAGTTGGGTGCCCCGTTTGATTTATGCATCCTGGGTGACAGGAGAGACCGCAAATTTTGCACGATCTTGGTTTTGCAACCCTTGTGCCACAGCCCTTGCACTGCACGTTATCCATAATATTCCGTATAGTAGCAGAACTTCTTATTAGACTTCGTATAATCACGTATGGAAACAAAGCCCAGAGGTTGTTTACAGGGAGCGTTTGTATTAGCGTCTTACCTCCTTGACGCGTGAATGTATACTGTACATGTACTGCGAGAATGTATGAATCGGCAGATGGCACCAGGAAATGCGCTGCGTAACTTTTTGGTAACGAGACGGCGATGTGTTGCCGCGATCACATCGTGGAATCCGCAGAACGGCGATAGCACCAGGAAATGGCCTGCACCCTTTTTTGGTGACGAGAGGACGGCGACTGACCGGGATCATATCGTGACAGTCGAAAATCGGCAGATTGCACCAGGAAATGGACTGCGTCACTTTTTGGTGACGAGAGGGCGAGGTGTGGCCGCGATCACATCGTGGAAGCCTTAGAACGGTAGATGGCACCAAGAAATGGCCTGCACCCTTTTTTGGTGACGTGAGGTCGGCAACTGACCGGGATCACATCGTGACAGTCGTAAATCAGCAGATTGCACCAGGAAACGGACTACATCACTTTTTGGTGACGAGAGGTCGACGAGTGGACAAGATCATATCGTGGAAGCCGTAAAACGGCAGAGTGCACCAGGAAATGGCGTGCATCACTTTTTGGTGACGAGAGGTCGGCGAGTGGCAGTGATCATATCGTGGAAGCCGCAAAACGGAAGACGGCACCAAGAAATGCCCTGCATTTCGTTTTGGCGATGAGAGATTGAAGAGCGGCCGGGATCACATCGCCGAAGCCGAAAATCGGCAGATGGCACCAGGAAATGCCTTGCATTCCTTTTTGGTGACGATAGATCGCAGACGATAGGAGATGAAAAAAAAAACACATTTTGCTTCACAAGTTCACCGCGGGATGCGACTTTTGCCTACGCAGTGGCAGCGGAGACAAAAACGCCCGCAGAGATGAAAAAACGCATTTTGCTACACCGATTCAGCGCGGTTGCGTTTTTTATCTCCACGGTAGCTGCGGAGACAAAAACGGCTACAGAAGGCGATAAAAACGCATTTTGCTACACAAGTTCACTGCAGGATGCATTTTTTTCCTCCACGGCAGCTGCGGAGACACAAACGGCTACAGAAGGCGATAAAAACGCATTTTGCTACACAAGTTCACTGCAGGATGCGTTTTTTTCCTCCACGGCAGCTGCGGAGACAAAAACGGCTACACAAGGTGATAAAAACGCATTTTGCTACACAAGTTCACTGCAGGATGCGTTATTTGCCTCCACGGTAGCTGCGAAGACAAAAACGGCTTCAGAAGGTGATAAAAACGCATTTTGCTACACAAGTTTCACTGCAGGATGCGTTTTTTGCCTCCACGGAAGCTGCGGAGACAAAAACGGCTACAGAATGTGATAAAAACGCATTTTGCTAAACAAGTTCTCTGCAGGATGCGTTTTTTGCTTCCAAGGTAGCTGCGGAGACAAAAACGGCTACAGAAGGTGATAAAAACGCATTTTGCTACACAAGTTCACTGCAGGATGCGTTTTTTGCCTCCACGGTAGCTGCGGAGACAAAAACGGCTACAGAAGGTGATAAAAATGCATTTTGCTACACAAGTTCACAGCAGGATGCGTTTTTCGCCTCCACGGTAGCTGCGGAGACAAAAACGGCTACAGAAGGTGATAAAAACGCATTTTGCTACACAAGTTCACTGCAGGATGCGTTTTTTGCTTGCGCGGTAGCTGCGGAGACAAAAGCGGCTACAGAAGGTGATAAAAACGCATTTTGCTACACAAGTACACAGCAGGATGCGTTTTTTGCCTCCACGGTAGCTGCGGAGACAAAAACGGCTACAGAAGGTGATAAAAACGCATTTTGCTACACAAGTACACAGCAGGATGCGTTTTTTGCCTCCACGGTAGCTGCGGAGACAAAAACGGCTACAGAAGGTGATAAAAACGCATTTTGCTACACAAGTTCACTGCAGGATGAGTTTTTTGCCTCCACGATAGCTGCGGAGACAAAAACGGCTACAGAAGGTGATAAAAACGTATTTTGCTACACAAGTTCACTGCAGGATGCGTTTTTTGCCTCCACGGTAGCTGCGAAGACAAAAACGGCTTCAGAAGGTGATAAAAACGCATTTTGCTACACAAGTTTCACTGCAGGATGCGTTTTTTGCCTCCACGGAAGCTGCGGAGACAAAAACGGCTACAGAATGTGATAAAAACGCATTTTGCTAAACAAGTTCTCTGCAGGATGCGTTTTTTGCCTCCAAGGTAGCTGCGGAGACAAAATCGGCTACAGAAGGTGATAAAAACTCATTTTGCTACACAAGTTCACGTCAGGATGCATTTTTTGTCTCCACGGTAGCTGCGGAGACAAAAACGGCTACAGAAGGCGATAAAAACGCATTTTGCTACACAAGTTCACAGCAGGATGCGTTTTTTGCCTCCACGGTAGCTGCGGAGACAAAAACGGCTACAGAAGGTGATAAAAACGCATTTCGCTACACAAGTTCACTGCAGGATGCGTTTTTTGTCGCCACGGTAGCTGCGGAGACAAAAACGGCTTCAAAAGGTGATAAAAACGCATTTTGCTACACAAGTTTGACTGCAGGATGCGTTTTGCCTCCACGGAAGCTGCGGAGACAAAAACGGCTACAGAATGTGATAAAAACGCGTTTTGCTGCACAAGTTCACTTCAGGATGCGTTTTTTGTCTCCACGGTAGCTGCGGAGACAAAAACGGCTACAGAAGGTGATAAAAACTCATTTTGCTACACAAATTTACTGCAGGATGCGTTTTTTTCCTCCACGGCAGCTGTGGAGACAAAAACGGCTACAGAAGGTGATAAAAACGCATTTTGCTACACAAGTTCACTGCAGGATGCGTTTTTTGCCTCCACGGTAGCTGCGGAGACAAAAACAGCTACAGAAGGTGATAAAAATGCATTTCGCTACACAAGTTCACTTCAGGATGCGTTTTTTGTCTCCACGGTAGCAGCGGAGATATAAACGGCTACAGAAGGTGATTAAAACGCATTTTGCTACACAAGTTCACTGCAGGATGCGTTTTTTGCCACCACGATAGCTGCGGAGTCAAAAACGGCTACAGAAGGTGATAAAAACGCATTTTGATACACAAGTTCACTGCAGGATGCGTTTTATGCCTCCACGGTAGCTGCGGAGACAAAAACGGCTACAGAAGGTGATAAAAATGCATTTTGCTACACAAGTTCACAGCAGGATGCGTTTTTCGCCTCCACGGTAGCTGCGGAGACAAAAACGGCTACAGAAGGTGATAAAAACGCATTTTGCTACACAAGTACACAGCAGGATGCGTTTTTTGCCTCCACGGTAGCTGCGGAGACAAAAACGGCTACAGAAGGTGATAAGAACGCATTTTGCTACACAAGTACACAGCAGGATGCGTTTTTTGCCTCCACGGTAGCTGCGGAGACAAAAACGGCTACAGAAGGTGATAAAAACGCATTTTGCTACACAAGTTCACTGCAGTATGCGTTTTTTGCCTCCACGATAGCTGCGGAGACAAAAACGGCTACAGAAGGTGATAAAAACGTATTTTGCTACACAAGTTCACTGCAGGATGCGTTTTTTGCCTCCACGGTAGCTGCGAAGACAAAAACGGCTTCAGAAGGTGATAAAAACGCATTTTGCTACACAAGTTTCACTGCAGGATGCGTTTTTTGCCTCCACGGAAGCTGCGGAGACAAAAACGGCTACAGAATGTGATAAAAACGCATTTTGCTAAACAAGTTCTCTGCAGGATGCGTTTTTTGCCTCCAAGGTAGCTGCGGAGACAAAATCGGCTACAGAAGGTGATAAAAACGCATTTTGCTACACAAGTTCACGTCAGGATGCGTTTTTTGTCTCCACGGTAGCTGCGGAGACAAAAACGGCTACAGAAGGTGATAAAAACGCATTTTGCTACACAAGTCCACTGCAGGATGCGTTTTTTTCCTCCACGGCAGCTGCGGAGACAAAAACGGCTACAGAAGGCGATAAAAACGCATTTTGCTACACAAGTTCACTGCAGGATGCGTTTTTTGCCTCCACGGAAGCTGCGGAGACAAAAACGGCTACAGAAGGTGATAAAAACGCATTTTGCTAAACAAGTTCTCTGCAGGATGCGTTTTTTGCCTCCAAGGTAGCTGCGGAGACAAAATCGGCTACAGAAGGTGATAAAAACGCATTTTGCTACACAAGTTCACGTCAGGATGCGTTTTTTGTCTCCACGGTAGCTGCGGAGACAAAAACGGCTACAGAAGGTGATAAAAACGCATTTTGCTACACAAGTCCACTGCAGGATGCGTTTTTTTCCTCCACGGCAGCTGCGGAGACAAAAACGGCTACAGAAGGCGATAAAAACGCATTTTGCTACACAAGTTCACTGCAGGATGCGTTTTTTGCCTCCACGGAAGCTGTGGAGGAAAAAACGGCTACAGAATGTGATAAATACGCGTTTTGCTACACAAGTTCACTTCAGGATGCGTTTTTTGTGTCCACGGTAGCTGCGGAGACAAAAACGGCTACAGTAGGTGATAAAAACGCATTTTGCTACACAAGCTCACTGTAGGATGCGTTTTTTTCCTCCACGGCAGCTGCGGAGACAAAAACGGCTACACAAGGTGATAAAAACGCATTTTGCTACACAAGTTCACTGCAGGATGCGTTTTTTGTCTCCACGGTAGCTGCGGAGACAAAAACGGCTACAGAAGGTGATAAAAACGCATTTTGCTACACAAGTTTACTGCAGGATGCGTTTTGCCTCCACGGAAGCTGCGGAGATAAAAACGGCTACAGAATGTGATAAAAACGCGTTTTGCTGCACAAGTTCACTTCAGGATGCGTTTTTTGTCTCCACGGTAGCTGCGGAGACAAAAACGGCTACAGAAGGTGATAAAAACGCATTTTGCTACACAAGTTCACTGCAGGATGCGTTTTTTTCCTCCACGGCAGCTGCGGAGACAAAAACGGCTACAGAAGGTGATAAAAACGCATTTTGCTACACAAGTTCACTGCAGGATGCGTTTTTTGCCTCCACGGTAGCTGCGGAGACAAAAACGGCTACAGAAGGTGATAAAAATGCATTTTGCTACACAAGTTCACAGCAGGATGCGTTTTTTGCCTCCACGGTAGCTGCGGAGACAAAAACGGCTACAGAAGGTGATAAAAACGCATTTCGCTACACAAGTTCACTGCAGGATGCGTTTTTTGTCTCCACGGTAGCTGCGGAGACAAAAACGGCTTCAAAAGGTGATAAAAACGCATTTTGCTACACAAGTTTGACTGCAGGATGCGTTTTGCCTCCACGGAAGCTGCGGAGACAAAAACGGCTACAGAATGTGATAAAAACGCGTTTTGCTGCACAAGTTCACTTCAGGATGCGTTTTTTGTCTCCACGGTAGCTGCGGAGACAAAAACGGCTACAGAAGGTGATAAAAACCCATTTTGCTACACAAGTTTACTGCAGGATGCGTTTTTTTCGTCTACGGCAGCTGCGGAGACAAAAACGGCTACAGAAGGTGATAAAAACGCATTTTGCTACACAAGTTCACTGCAGGATGCGTTTTTTGCCTCCACGGTAGCTGCGGAGACAAAAACGGCTACAGAAGGTGATAAAAATGCATTTCGCTACACAAGTTCACTTCAGGATGCGTTTTTTGTCTCCACGGTAGCAGCGGAGACATAAACGGCTACAGAAGGTGATTAAAACGCATTTTGCTACACAAGTTCACTGCAGGATGCGTTTTTTGCCACCACGATAGCTGCGGAGTCAAAAACGGCTACAGAAGGTGATAAAAACGCATTTTGATACACAAGTTCACTGCAGGATGCGTTTTATGCCTCCACGGTAGCTGCGGAGACAAAAACGGCTACAGAAGGTGATAAAAATGCATTTTGCTACACAAGTTCACAGCAGGATGCGTTTTTCGCCTCCACGGTAGCTGCGGAGACAAAAACGGCTACAGAAGGTGATAAAAACGCATTTTGCTACACAAGTTCACTGCAGGATGCGTTTTTTGCTTGCGCGGTAGCTGCGGAGACAAAAACGGCTACAGAAGGTGATAAAAACGCATTTTGCTACACAAGTACACAGCAGGATGCGTTTTTTGCCTCCACGGTAGCTGCGGAGACAAAAACGGCTACAGAAGGTGATAAGAACGCATTTTGCTACACAAGTTCACTGCAGGATGCGTTTTTTGCCACCACGATAGCTGCGGAGTCAAAAACGGCTACAGAAGGTGATAAAAACGCATTTTGATACACAAGTTCACTGCAGGATGCGTTTAATGCCTCCACGGTAGCTGCGGAGACAAAAACGGCTACAGAAGGTGATAAAAATGCATTTTGCTACACAAGTTCACAGCAGGATGCGTTTTTCGCCTCCACGGTAGCTGCGGAGACAAAAACGGCTACAGAAGGTGATAAGAACGCATTTTGCTAGACAAGTACACAGCAGGATGCGTTTTTTGCCTCCACGGTAGCTGCGGAGACAAAAACGGCTACAGAAGGTGATAAAAACGCATTTTGCTACTCAAGTTCACTGCAGTATGCGTTTTTTGCCTCCACGATAGCTGCGGAGACAAAAACGGCTACAGAAGGTTATAAAAACGTATTTTGCTACACAAGTTCACTGCAGGATGCGTTTTTTGCCTCCACGGTAGCTGCGAAGACAAAAACGGCTTCAGAAGGTGATAAAAACGCATTTTGCTACACAAGTTTCACTGCAGGATGCGTTTTTTGCCTCCACGGAAGCTGCGGAGACAAAAACGGCTACAGAAGGTGATAAACACGCATTTTGCTACACAAGTTCACGTCAGGATGCGTTTTTTGTCTCCACGGTAGCTGCGGAGACAAAAACGGCTACAGAAGGTGATAAAAACGCATTTTGCTACACAAGTTCACTGCAGGATGCGTTTTTTTCCTCCACGGCAGCTGCGGAGACAAAAACGGCTACAGAAGGCGATAAAAACGCATTTTGCTACACAAGTTCACTGCAGGATGCGTTTTTTGCCTCCACGGAAGCTGCGGAGGAAAAAACGGCTACAGAATGTGATAAATACGCGTTTTGCTACACAAGTTCACTTCAGGATGCGTTTTTTGTGTCCACGGTAGCTGCGGAGACAAAAACGGCTACAGAAGGTGATAAAAAACGCATTTTGCTACACAAGCTCACTGTAGGATGCGTTTTTTTCCTCCACGGCAGCTGCGTAGACAAAAACGGCTACACAAGGTGATAAAAACGCATTTTGCTACACAAGTTCACTGCAGGATGCGTTTTTTACCTCCACGGTAGCTGCGGAGACAAAAACGGCTACAGAAGGTGATAAAAATGCATTTTGCTACACAAGTTCACTGCAGGATGCGTTTTTTGCCGCCACGGTAGCTGCGGAGACAAAAACGGCTTCAGAAGGTGATAAAAACGCATTTTGCTACACAAGTTTGACTGCAGGATGCGTTTTGCCTCCACGGAAGCTGCGGAGACAAAAACGGCTACAGAATGTGATAAAAACGCGTTTTGCTGCACAAGTTCACTTCAGGATGCGTTTTTTGTCTCCACGGTAGCTGCGGAGACAAAAACGGCTACAGAAGGTGATAAAAACGCATTTTGCTACACAAGTTTACTGCAGGATGCGTTTTTTTCCTCCACGGCAGCTGCGGAGACAAAAACGGCTACAGAAGGTGATAAAAACGCATTTTGCTACACAAGTTCACTGCAGGATGCGTTTTTTGCCTCCACGGTAGCTGCGGAGACAAAAACGGCTACAGAAGGTGATAAAAATGCATTTTGCTACACAAGTTCACTGCAGGATGCGTTTTTTGCCTCCACGGAAGCTGCGGAGACAAAACGGCTACAGAATGTGATAAAAACGCGGTTTGCTGCACAAGTTCACTTCAGGATGCGTTTTTTGTCTCCACGGTAGCTGCGGAGACAAAAACGGCTACAGAAGGTGATAAAAACGCATTTTGCTACACAAGTTCACTGCAGGATGCGTTTTTTTCCTCCACGGCAGCTGCGGAGACAAAAACGGCTACAGAAGGTGATAAAAACGCATTTTGCTACACAAGTTCACTGCAGGATGCGTTTTTTGCCTCCACGGTAGCTGCGGAGACAAAAACGGCTACAGAAGGTGATAAAAATGCATTTCGCTACACAAGTTCACTTCAGGATGCGTTTTTTGTCTCCACGGTAGCAGCGGAGACATAAACGGCTACAGAAGGTGATTAAAACGCATTTTGCTACACAAGTTCACTGCAGGATGCGTTTTTTGCCACCACGATAGCTGCGGAGACAAAAACGGCTACAGAAGGTGATAAAAATGCATTTTGCTACACAAGTTCACAGCAGGATGCGTTTTTCGCCTCCACGGTAGCTGCGGAGACAAAAACGGCTACAGAAGGTGATAAAAACGCATTTTGCTACACAAGTTCACTGCAGGATGCGTTTTTTGCTTGCGCGGTAGCTGCGGAGACAAAAACGGCTACAGAAGGTGATAAAAACGCATTTTGCTACACAAGTACACAGCAGGATGCGTTTTTTGCCTCCACGGTAGCTGCGGAGACAAAAACGGCTACAGAAGGTGATAAGAACGCATTTTGCTACACAAGTACACAGCAGGATGCGTTTTTTGCCTCCACGGTAGCTGCGGAGACAAAAACGGCTACAGAAGGTGATAAAAACGCATTTTGCTACACAAGTTCACTGCAGTATGCGTTTTTTGCCTCCACGATAGCTGCGGAAACAAAAACGGCTACAGAAGGTGATAAAAACGTATTTTGCTACACAAGTTCACTGCAGGATGCGTTTTTTGCCTCCACGGTAGCTGCGAAGACAAAAACGCTTCAGAAGGTGATAAAAACGCATTTTGCTACACAAGTTTCACTGCAGGAT